>OZ007586.1:491663071-496749071 GCA_963931845.1 Maratus michaelseni
TAAGTCTTGTAATCGTTTTGAAAAGTGAAATACATTTTTTGACGGATTTACACGTTTCAGACACTGGAGATTCCGAAAAAAAAAAAAAAAAAAAAAAAAAAAAAAGCAGTCCGTCTGTCTCTGTGTGTGTCTGTACACGCTTTATCTCCCAAACAAATTGAGATAGAGACTTGAAATTTGGTATGTGCTTAGTATGTAATAATGGAAAGAAGCTTATTGAATTTCCGTAACCTCGATTATCCGGAACTATATTTTTCGGACTCTCGAATATTCGTTCTGATAAAGGTATATAAAAATTTTCGAAATTGTTTATTTTAAGGAGTGAATATAAAAGACAGTAAGAAAACATAAATTTTGCATAAAGATTGAAGTCGATCGGATAATTAGTTTTAAGATATTTGTAATCATATTTTCCACAGTCTTCGATTTTTCATGACCCTTTATTTCATTCAAATTTCAATTCAAAGGTTTATTTTAATTGGAAATGAGATGCTTAACCCCTTCAGGGGCAAAGTACTCTTGTAGCTAAAATATTGAAATGATTGATTGACACCAAGATTTACGAACGAATTTATTTTAAAATAAGTAAAAGCTTTTCCTCGTGTATCTTATAAATTGAAAATTTTATTATAAAATTCTGGTGTCAATGTGGCATTTTGGGGATTAAAATTAAGTGGTATATATAATATATCGGTGCCCTTCAAGGGTTAATCTGACGCAGTAAACCGTTAGTAAATATGATTATCAATTTTGGAGTTATAAGGATGTGTCTTTTAAGCAATTCAGTAATAGAGCATTTAAAGTTTATGACGTCATCAAGCCACGATTTTATTCGAATTGCAATGCATTTTATAAATAGTTTACACGTGTTTAATTTTCATATTTTATATTATGCATATCCATGATGGGTAAGTATTGCGGTGGCCTCCAACGACTAGTTGTTTTTGTGCTTGTGTTTGTGTTGTGTTGTTTTATATGTGAATGATCCTCTCAATGGAGTCGATCCTGTCGTATTTCGCTGCGTTCTCACTGAAAGCAAAGCCATTGTGTGTGTGTGTGGGGGGGGGGGGACAACTCTAGCCAAGGCGTGTCTATGCGTCAGGGACTGATTTTCTTCATAGTCCCGGGTGGGCGAGAAGCTCCTCCTTACCGCATAAGCGGTAACCGCGGCAGATGAACTAAAGTTACGGAAGACCTAACTTGGCAGTTGACATTATACTAGAGAGAAGTATACGTCCGCGAGAAGAAATAGGTCTTTACTGAATTTGAAAGAAAATGCACTTTAAATCTGATTTTTTTTCATATTTTTCCATTGAAAAGCGATTGACTGATTAAACAAAATTTATTTAGCTTAATGTATAGTCATTTTTATGATAAATACCTGTAATATTAAAGATGCATGTATTTCTTCACGCAAAAAATTTCTGGCGAGATGTTGGCGCTTGAAACAAATCGACTTATAACCCTACGACCCCTCACTGTTAAGAGTGATTGATGTTTACAAAAGTTTGTACAAAAGTTTACAAAAGTTTGTAAGTAAAAGATGTACAAAAGTTTAAAAGAAAACCTCAAGAAAATAATATAATTGTGGGGATTTTGAATACCCTAGATTTTATAAATGTTCATACATTATTTAACAAAAATTGAATTAAAAAATCCCCTTAAATTTAAGCAGAAAAAGTCTGCATACAAATTTAGTTATTTATCTTTGAAAAAGCTAAATAACTGTCATTAAAAGGAAGCAATGAAATAAAATAGTATTTTATTATTATAAAATAACTAAATAAATACAACCTCTTCAACAATTCTTTAAAATTAAAATCTTGCTAAATCATAAATGAACAAGAGATAACAACATCAACAAACTGTAAACAAACACAAACATTTAAAACAGCGCCCCCTGGTGCTGCTTTAAAACTAAAACAAACATGATACAAGCTCCATCTGCTGATAAAATAATGAAACATTGTGAGGATCATTTAAAAATATGGATGTTATATTAGTTGAATAACTTTTACAATTTTTAGGGAGAAAATCATTAATTCAAAAGTTAGATTAAATAGTGGAAATTTATTATTTAAGAAAAAAAAAAGCAAAATAAATACAAATGTAATATATATATTTTTTTATCTAACATACACTTTAATGTTCATGATATAAGAATTATTTTAAATAATTTATACTTTGTTAGATTTTATTTATCTCTCTTTAAAAAGTATTTTATTGCTATTGTCATTAAAAAGTAAAACAAATCTATTAAATAAAACGTTTTTGTTTATATTTACATTAGATGGATTAATATTTTAAAAAAATTAGTTCCCCCAAGAAAAATAATCTCGCATATATTTTTTAATGTCATAATTAAAAAGTTCAATGTTTCAGAGATCTTAACCATATAAAACTCTTACAAATAATGGAAAATAAATTCCACTAAAAAGAAAAAAAATGTTTAACTCACTTTGTTTCAATAGCTAAGAAATCATACTGAATTAAAAATGTTCATGTACTTAGATAATGATGACAAGTGGAACTTTATGTACTATATATGTTTTGGGAAAAACTATTTTTTACAACTATCATGTATA
The DNA here is from genome assembly GCA_963931845.1 of Maratus michaelseni. NCBI lineage: Eukaryota > Metazoa > Arthropoda > Arachnida > Araneae > Salticidae > Maratus > Maratus michaelseni. The sequence goes on from OZ007586.1 coordinate 491,665,657, forward strand.
TGCTGAGAATTGTTGGCTCACAAAGAAAATTTTACATCTTATACAACTTATAAATTTATATTTAATGCAAAAAGTTTATTGACAGCTTAGACAAAATTATTGAAACACAAAAAAATAACACTACTTGCTGGTTACGAATATGACAAGGATATTTGCACAATTTTGTTCACAAAAAGTTGTAGTAAATGTACACCAAAAATTAACTCAATAGTTAAAATTTTGTTTTCTCCAACACAGATGAAAATTTTGGTTAACATATCTAAAATTTCACGAATTAGTTGGCTAATACTATTTTTAGGGTTTTGTTCATCTCACAAAACCCTATTCGTCCCGCTATGTTGTCTGTCTGTCACAAAACCGGTTCTCAGAAACTTTATAGCTTACAGACTTCAAATTTTGTGTACTTATAGCTGAATACCTACTACAAAGCTGAAAATCAGAAGAAAAAAAATGTATTATTTTAATCAAACTTAGATAAAATGTAAAACTGTCTGGAAACTCAAGTAATTTTCTGCAAAAAAACGCTGCACCCCTCCTGAGTCCTATATCGCAGCTAACAGCAAAAATGAAAAGTTAAATGTGAGTGGAGTGCCACTAAGCAACACCACTAAAAGAAAAATATTAATTTACAAGCATTATTAAAACTCAGTCAAGAAATGTAATGTAGTATTGAATAGTATGCTTAATACAGACAACTAATGAATGAAAGAAAAAGTAATGAAAATTAAAAATATATATATATTTATTAAAATGCAAAATATTTTAATTATTAACTTACATAAAGATATCAATTTATGATTGTTCAACAAAACTTATTTTATTAATCTATAAAATAACTGAAATATGAATAAATGAATGTTAAAATAAAAAAAAGTTATTAGTCCATGACTGGAAGAGATGAACTCTTACTCATCAGTTTATCTACTGTTTTTGAGACAAACCATTCCTTAATATTGTGACATTTTCTTAAAGAATGCCAGTCACTCTGCTTAACAAAGAATTGGTTCAAAGCATTATTAATGACAGAATCACATCTTGTTGGCAATGGTGCATTTACAGATACTATCATTTCGTGGTGGGCTGTTTCTAAAATAATCTGCAGCACCCGCTTCGATGTTGCACTGTTTCTGCTAATGGCCCTGGCAGGAGAAAAAAAAAGAAGCATCGTACCCGTTTTGGCATAAGCGCCGCACTTACAATATTTTTAAGCATTTCTAGCAAACTTTTTTTTTCTCCAGTTGAAAAATAGTCTGCAGATCTTCTCAAGAGTCTGCGACGTGCGTCGCACCGATTCTCCACCCGGGGTTTTGATTTTTTTAAAATATATATATAAAGAAATTTGTAAAAAAAACATCAAAACTGTCTGCAAACTTTGCAAATTTTCTGCGAATGGCATTTGCGTGTTTGTCTATATTATCTGACTCTGATTTTAATATAGAGAGATTTAAAAAAAATCTAACAGCCTTTTTCTATTAAATTTAAACATTTTTTGTTATAGCAGTTGCCAACCATTAAAAATCCACAGTAAAATTCTCTCTACAATAATTAATTTTCTATTGAAAGATTTTCACTTGAAAAATGAAATAAAAAGTTTCGCCAATTGAAAACAGATTAATATGACGTCATATTTGTAATAAAACGGAAAATTTCAAACATTTCTCAATAATACAAGGAGTATTAGTATGTGTAAGTACAGAAAGCAGGTTAATATGGTGTCATTAGAGAAATTAAAAAGAAAATTAATTTGACATCCTATTGGAAGTTTAGCAGACTTTTTCAAATGTTTGAGAATAATTCAAAGAGAGTATCCATATGACTAACAGAGAAAGCAAGTAGATATGACGTCAGCAAGTGATTATAACGTCATATCTCATATGAGTTTGAGATATGTATTCAATCATGATAAAAACCAGATTATGGAAATATTGGCATATTTTAACATTTTGAAGGTCTCTATACGACATGTTTAATTCTGAAATGGATTTTTTTTAATATTGCATTTAGTCCACATGACAGATATTATTATGACAGATTATAATAGCGGGCTTAGCCTGCTATCAGACTGGTTCAGATTTTTAAAAATACAAGGAAAATAGACCCGGTAAATTTTTATTTTATAAAAAACGTGACATTTTTCTTAAATGAAATTTATTTGGATTTATTAAAGGATAAAGTGTTTTGAAAGGAATATTAAATGAAACTCTTTGTGCGATCTTCGATCACACTTACCCACTTGTTGATAATTAGCAAAGATATTAATTAAAACTCTAATGAACTAGGTTCAGCTTCTCTTAGTTTGTTGGCTCTATGATCTCTTCCAACATGTCCGGGGAAAACGTTCTTCAGGCACAGAGTTAATAAACATTCAAGGGGGGGGGGGGGGTCGACATTTTAAAATCGCAATTGCCTATGGAGTTACAAAATATATAGATATATATGTGCATATTCACGATATGTTTCTGGTACTAATAGTATTTTGTTTTAAAAATAAATAACAATATTTACTGTTTAAAAAAATTATTTTATGATGTTAGTTTTCACATTTTCCACAAAATTCATGCTTGCCCCAGTGCAAAGAAATTCCAGTTTTGGTCAGAAGTAGTATTATATGTGTTTTCAAGAACAGCCTCAAATATATTCAAATTAAAATACTGCAGAACATTCAGTATATTAAAAAAAAAAAATCTCTTAACACCAATTCAATTTCAAATTGTATACAAGTTTAAGTGGTATTGTTGGATTATTTATGTTTAAAATAAGTGCAAATAATGATGTTTATATAAATCAAAATATTTTTGTTGCTGCATGTTTGCGCATTTAAAAAAGCATTATAATTTTAATAATGCATTATAGATTTAGTGTTTTAAATCATGGCAATGTTTTATACAGAAACTTCTTGCAGTAAAATTTATTTAACTAAGGTTGTTTTGTTTCAAGGGGTATCTCACTAATTATATGGAATTATAAGTGTTATGAGGACCCATTTAACATCGAATGTAAGAAAGGATAAAGTATGACTGGATAGTAGAAATGATAAATATTCCTTATATGTTAATGGAAATAATATACCATCCTGACTTACAGAAAATCAGTTTGATATGCCTAAGTATAAAATAAAAATTCTTAAATAATTACATTAAGTTTCTTTTAAAAAACATAGTACATTTAACAGTGATAGTAACGAGTTCTTATTTTAGCTAAAATGTATCAATAGATAAAATTATGCTATTAGTAATTTAGACTTAAGAAAAGTCTTCTTGTCTTATTAATAGCATCAAGCTGTATAAAATATTACAAAAAATTCATCAAGCTGTTAAAATTATTAAACATACAAGTAATATGATTAATTTTTATTTTACCTTATTTCCAATTTAACGTTTATAAAAACTACAATCAATATATAGGAGTTTTAAAAATGGTTAGCAGTTAAATCGCTCTTCTGTACATCTCTTATATAATTACTTTATTATACAACTTTAACAAAAGTATTTTTCGTTTAATTCACAAAAAGGATTAGATGTATAAAGATAAAAAATAACTAAAAAAAAATTAAAGCACAAAACTATAAATAAATTTAGAATAAAAAATATTAATTACAAAGAAAAAATTAAATATATCCGATTATACTCTTTACGTAACTAATTTAATACCTGAGCATTATTTTTTTTTTAACCTTGCTATCTAACTACAGGCATAATAAAAATGCATCACAATTTTTAAATATTATAAACTAAAATTGTAATAATTAGATGAGCGTTTGATGTTCTGTTATAAAGCAGAAAATTAATAACTGACTTATATTTTACAACATTATTGCTAATAAAGATTAACAATTTAACATGCACGCTTGGCAATATAAAATAACAATAAAATAAAACAGAACGTCTTGCATTTCTCTTTTTAAAAATTATCACAAATAAATCAGTATTTGCTATAGCTATATGTATCAAAGCAACCCCCATCCCTCCCCTCCCCAAATCCAAATCAAACCCGTATTTGTTATTAAAAAATTAACTCAGCTTTCTAATTAAACGTGGAATGAATAACAGCATTTCAAAATGGCGATAGCGACTGAGCCACGAGCGACGAGCGATCCTTTTTCCTTTCAAGTTCGGTGCCACATTTTGGATTTCATCTCGAAATGCCTCTATCGCCAAATTTTTTCGCCAAAGTGGCCCAAACGACGGAAGATTCTAAATTCGCACCTGGGAGGGGGGGGGGGGGCAAACAGAAGACGTAGAAGAAGGGTGCGCTGTGCCAGATGAAGATTTGGTTTGTTGTTTAATACAAAAAAATATATGAAATTTGAGTAAAAATGTTTTGCAGCTGGAGAATGTAAAAGAAATGTGGGCGGTTCCAACTGTCGCATCATAGTAAAAAGGTCATTTCTTTCTCATTTTCCAACAAACAAGCGCCCCACGGTCTGTGCCTGTAGGCCGAGCCGTCAGGGATTTTTTATTTTTAGACTAAAAAAATTGTACTGTTCATGATACAGTATATGTGTTGGTAATGGACTTCCCCACACCACCTCTAAAGTTTTTTGTTTATATATAAAAAAATAACCAATAAAAATCCAGTTTTATTTTTTTCTTATAACTCTCTTTTGCAAGTTTCATACAGAAAATGTTTCACAGTATTCTGTTTTCATTGAAAATTTTTAAACAAGCTAAGAGCTGGTTTTATTTAATTTATATCTTCTTCATTTTCTTGAAAAATTGCATGTTCTGATTTTAATCTGCTGCTAAACAACTTATATTACTTCCATTTCAGTTACATCAATTTTAAGTGCTATGAACATTAAACTGAAATTGTCTTTTAATTATAATATCCATTACTGAAAATTGCCTAATTAAACATTTCAGCAATGGACATTGGTCCTAAAACTTAAAAAAAAAATGTAAATGGTTTTTATTATATAAAATTAAAATTTTTTTATTCTACTTTTCAGAGTAATAATGATAAAAGAAAAATTGGTTTAATATTAAATATTTTATTACTCGCTTAAAATTGATTATAACTCGCTATTTTTTTTTAATTTTCTTATTAATACATTATGGTAAACAATTAAAAAATAAAATTTTATTATTTAGCAGCAGATTAAAATCAAAACATGCAATTGTTTACCATAATGTATTAATAAAAACATTTAAAAAAAAAAAAAAAAGCTAGTTATAATAAATTTTAAGCGAGTAATAAAATATTTAATATTAAACCAATTTTTTTTTTTTTTTTTCATTATAGGGCAGTTTCAATCAGCTGTTTTGCAGCATAGCAACGGTATCTGGCAACAGCTTGGTAACCGCTTGGAGGTCAAGCAGTCCACAGCATCGCCATTATTTTCAATCTGGAATTCCTGAACGTGTTCAAAAAAATATGTTTTCCGAATATTTTAATTCGTTAAACGGCCAGAACAAGGCAAGGTATCAAGAGAAAAGTATGCTGATTAACAGTATACATCTGTATGTATTATCGATTAATGAATTTTCCTCTAAATTAGAAGTTTTATTTAGTGTACGGGATTAGCGCTTACACTTTCGATGAATTCAAATCTTACAGAAGTTTAAAAGCATATACTATCTTTCAGTGTGACTGGGTGTTCGACGTTTATATCAAACAAGAATGTGGAATACACTTAGTGATAGGAAAGGTAAGTGTACTTTTGCTTACAATGACTGCAAAATATAAATATATTTTGTGATTTGTTTCTTTTCAAGCTGCAAATGCAACTTTTCAGTAAGCATGTCTTCTTAAATTTTCCCTCAAACGTAATTTTTCTTATACTTTTTTCTGATATTATGCCGAAATTATTGCTATATATATATATATTAATTTCTGTTATGCATAATCGCCTTCCTAATATGTTGTTGCTATTATGAAATACAAAACATTTGAAACAGCTTGTCTTTTATGCTTCAGAAATACTCGTATCAAACATTATAGCTTGCTTGCTGAAAGGTTTATTAAGTGGTCAAAATAAATTATTTTTATTTTTTTAACATATTGTAAAATTAGTTAAAAGATTTTTTAAATAATGAAAAATAAATTATAATTTATGATTTGCTCTAAAGGATAGTAGTAATATAATTTGTAGGTTACTTGTGTTAACATTCGACACGGTTGTTATTTTTATATTCTGATACAGTGATTAGAAAAAATTAGTTTTCTACTGCTAAATTCAGGGAAATATACTGATATTTGATCCAAGAAGAATGGAGGGGTAATATTTGGTATTTTCTACCTTTTATGAAATGAAACAATGTCAGTGTTTTGTGGTAGGTCAGATTTCACTTTAAAATGATTAAATTTATGAAAGTTTCAGTTTGGAGATGGAAATGTTTTGTGAAAAGTTTCATGATTTTTGCAAAGAGTTGTTTTAATGTGAAAACTTTGGTGAAGGGTCCTTTAACATACCTAATTATTTCCTAAGCATACCTCTGAATGTATAATGGAATATTAACAATTCTACAAGTTTATTGATTAACATGTCTTTTTTTTTTTTTTTTTTTTTTTTTTTTAATAATTTCAAAGCTTAAAAAATGTAATCTGAATGATGTGCATGACTTATGCATGTAAATATTAATTTTTCACTAAAGTAATTTTGCAGTTTATCAATGCTAAATGTATTCAAAGATAGAAAATAATTTGTTTATTCTTGAATTTTTCACTAAAGTAATTTTGCAGTTTATCAATGCTAAATGTATTCAAAGATAGAAAATAATTTGTTTATTCTTGAATTTAAAAAAAAAAAAAAAAGTGTTTAAGGCTATATTCTTAAGTTTAGATTAAGTCAGATTACTTTCTGAGGTACTTCTCTGTTGTCCTGTCGACCACTTTTCATAACAAAAAACTATCGCCAAACTGTAAGATTAAATGCCAAAAATGCAGTCCCATTTACTTCATGTCAGAAGCATTATACGTGTTTGTTATGTCATCAAGTGGTTTTTAATTAGACATTTGCGTGTATTTTTCATTATATTTTACTGATTTATTAGTTATTTCATTAATTAAAATAACAATTGTGTCCTTAAATTCTTATATTTTATTTATTTATTTTGATATTCCAATGGCAACGTTCTCTCGTTTATTTGGCGATAGTTTTTGTTATGAAAAGTGGTCGGCGGGATAATAGAGAAGTACCCTTTCTGACACATTTTTGATTCACTTTTAATTGAAAACATATAAAATTTGCTGAGTTTATTCTTTAAAAACCATGAAATCAAATAGTGTTTTCCATTTTTTGATAAAAACAAAGGATTCATCAGAAAAGCCAGACAAAATTGGCTATTTAAACCGATGAGACAACATTCGCTTCATGGGTTCAAGACTTCAGTCCTGGAGAGATTTTTTACTCATAATCAGTTCTACTTTATGTACTTAAATTATAGCAATTTTACTAGCATTTCATGCTTTTACTTTTGATATAAAATCAGATGGGGTAAAATAACTATGAAAACAGCTTTTTTTTTTTTAATAATGCATACTTAGTATGCAAAAAATGTTTTTTTTTATTCTGCAAAAAAGATGTAAAGGATTTTTATTGCAAACTGTATATCAAACATTGTGAATTGTTATTTATTGAACGTGAATCATTTAATTATTATTTAATTATAATTCACTATTTTTTTTAATTGAAAATATTTATTATTAATTTTTTTTCTTTTTTTGAGTCAGTTTTGTTGTCTCTCCCGGAAAACCGGTCGATGTGATTAAAGGCTTTGGGTTCACCCAGGTGTGCAGTTTCTATTTCACAGATACCACCCTGACAGAAGTCTGACCTAGCTTGTCATTTTTTACCTCCAAGCGAGAAGACTCCACATCCCAGATTTTGAGTGCAAGCCTGTGGCATTCCCAGAAGCCATCCTTTGAAGCCTACATCTGATGCTTGCCTTTTTCTGATTGAAAGTGGCACAGTTGAATAAATATTGTCTGCTGTGTATTAGTCAATTTGAATAATATACGCAAGCAATATTTTTTCGACTCCTGAGGAAATGTATATGGAGGAGTAAAATTGAAAAGACGACTGCTTCGAAGATGAAAGGCGATTCTTCGACTGCTGAATGGAGCTAAAAAAAAAATAGCAGCTTACAACATATAACAAGAGCATCCGATGATGCCCCAAGACATGGATAGTCTGGGGTTCAAGAGCAAACAGGGTGATCCTGAATTCATGGTACAAACTTTAAGGGTTGGTACAGGGCACTGTAACAGTCAATTACTCTATAGGAAACTAGGGTCAGAAATACATTTATTTAGTCAAAATTACAGGACATCTCACTCCAATCCAAAGTCACGTTTTCGTTCATAACTTTAACAGTAGTGAAGATATTTTAACAAAATTCGCAACAAACTCATCTTTGTATGAATTGTAAGAATATTCTTAAAGTATCTTCACTACTAGTAAAGTTATGGACAAAAATACAACTTCGGATTGGAGTGAGAGATGCCCAGTAATGAATGGCAACCTGATTACAGATGTTACCCAGTCCTGAAGACATAATCAGTAATCTGGTTACCATTCATTTCACATTGCAGCAGAGTGTGCGGTGCTTCTACATCTAATCTATCATATATCAGAATCGTTGACACTAAAATTGGTTTCCAAAATGTGATGATGCCTCCTGGGCTATAAATCATTACAATGACAAAATCAGGAAAAAATTACATTACTTTGATGCAAATATAGTAAAAGCCCCAGTTTTATAAGTGAGAATGCAGATTTTCTTTGATGCTAACAGAAAAATATACCATTTCCCTAACAATATTGAAAAAAAGAAAATGACATGACATTTAGTAGAATTCTATTTCTCATGGCTTGAAAATAAAGTTTCTACTTTATAGATAATGCACGTTAATTTCAGAAGCGGAAGTGGCCTCTTCTGATGATAAAACATTACTTTTAAATGGAAACTGGCATTTTCATTCATGAAAATTAAATCCTCAATGATTACATAAAAATGCTATTTTCTAGATGCTTTTAGTCGTGACATCAATCCAGTGTCTGATTTACAGCAGGGCATTCGGGGCACAGGTCCAGCCCCCCCCCCCTCCCAAATGCTACTGAAGATTTTTCAATTATTGACCAAAATCTGGAAGTTTTCACGATTAAAATACAAAATATGGAAAAACCTGTTTATTTTTTTCATTTAAAAATAACTACCGTATATACTCGTGTGCAAGTCGAAGAATTTTAGACAAAATTTGGGAGTTGAAAATGGGCGGTCGACTTATACACGAGTTAGGAAAAAAAATAAATAAATACCCAATTGCCGATATTCAGCATATTTAAAGACAGAAAATAATACATATCTTGGAATCATGAATCTAAAAACCTTTATTGTTTTCATTAAAAAATTAAAATTTTTCAATGAAACTTATGAAAATGTAAGTTATTGTTCAGAATCTGAATATTCATACAGCTCAGGTAATTGGGAATCCGATATTTCATTGTACATATCCTCAGATTCGGATTCCATGCTTATCAACGACTCATCGGAATCTGAAAAAAAATCTTCTGATCCGTCCATATCGTTGCTAATGCAGCATTTAAAAAAAAAAGAATTTAATCTCCTATTACAAATCATTTTTCAACATACTATCTGAAATGTGGTTCGACTTATACATATTGAAAATTAAATTTTTTTCAAAATTTTGCATAACAATTGGGAGGGGGGGAGGATCGACTTATACACGAGTATATACGGTACTTCACTTGCGCAAAAACACTCTCTCACTAATATTAATTCTAAATTTTTATATATATCTCGCTTCCATTTCATTATTTTTAAAATATTTTTTTTTCCCATTGGATAGTTGAGGTCAATCAATGCAAAGGCCGTTTTTTACTTTTTGGTTTTGTTTACAGGTTTTTTTTATTAAGATTCTTTCACTTTCGGAACCAATTTCGAAAAATCACTAGCGAGATAGAACACGAAAGATTGATTATGAAGCTGTTATAAAAACTTTTATTGCTAAAAAATTAAGAAGAAAATTTATAATAAAAATTATTAAATATCTCTAAATTATTAAAGTCAGTAGTGGTTATCTTAATAATTACCGCTATTAGTGATATATTTTTTTGTTTACTCAAAACCACTGTAAGCACCGTTGCAAGCCCCCCCCCCCATAAACATCTGTGCCCAGGACTTGTAAATCGGTCCCTGCATCAGTCAGAAAGTTTTGTTTGAAAAGAGCAAGAACAGACTTTCTATTTATTAATACAAATCATATAAAATAGTACCATTGCAGTATTAAAACACCTAGCTATAAGATATAGGTGTAGTATACAAACAAAATAAATATAGCAACACTTTTTAGTTGGAGTCATTTTGACGTCACACTAAAAGCGTCTTATTGAAATAGATGTTATGTGCAGTCATTTTTTATCCTTTAAATTGATATGTTTATTTTCAAAGATGTTTTAATTCTAAATATGTTTAAATGAAGATACTACATCATTTTAACATACTTATAGTAAAGGTTTTAAATTTTATATATGAAAATGTGCATCATCTGCTCTGAATGACACCAATTTTGTATGTGAAAACAGAGCAAGTTTGATATTTTATTGGCTAATAAAAATATTGTCCATACATAACTCTTTTTTATGCAACAGGAAAGGAAATATTGCATTAGAAAATTTAATTTTTTTGAAGTTGACAATTTTGTTTTGGTTCTAAAACATATCATGTGTATATCAAGTTTCATGAAAGTCTGTCAAAAATTGTAGATTTATATAAGCATTAGTGCAACAAAGGGAGGGGGAGGATTTCAGTGTGTACATATTTCATTGCTATTTCTCCCCCCCCCTCTGAAAATGCTGTGTTTTAAAACACATACATGCTAAATATATTATGGTTGATTGTGATTTTCATTATGGCAGTTTGTTATGGCTATTAATCTCATGGAGGTGTTTATTTAAGCAAATAGTAATCCGCTGAGTTTTAAATTAATGTAGTGATTATTCTAGATATAGTTAACATATCACTTCACCATGCATGTTCTAGGTGCCAAGAAAGCTGTGCCTAGGTGCTGTTACAATCTTTTTTTTCACCCAGTTTTCTTGATAAAATAAAAATATGTATCAACGTAACATATCTGACAATTTTAAGCATATTGGTGTTAGTTTTAATGCTAATAATGGCAGAAAAGTTTGAGGTAAACATGACAATTCTTTATTGATTTAACAAACTAGCAATTGTACCCAAACATGCTTCAGCATATTATGGTGAAACTCCAATTGTATGTTGAAAATAATATCACTTTCACTACAAATAATAAAATACAGTGCTCATTAAAAGAGGTATTTGTTGAATATATCTAATAAATAGACCGAAAAGGCCAATTAAAACTTACATATCGCATTTGAACATTATACACTCTTTTGTTTCCTGAACGCTCTCAACCCTAATTCAGACATATAAATTTGCAGTCATTCTGCTCATGATCAACTGTTTCTTTTTAATTTGTTGCTCATTGTCAACTATTTGTTTTCAAACAATCTTTCATTTTAAGTATTTGATTTATAATTATATATATAAATGGGATAATAAACTGACTCTGGAATGAAGAAAACCCTTCATGTTTGAAGAATGAATAAAAACCTTCATTATTATTTTTAAAGACTAATTTAAAAACTAGTCGTTGGGGGCCACCGTAATACTTACCCATCATGGATATGCATAATGTAAAATATTAAAACAAAAATGTGTAAACTACTTATAAAATGCATAGCAATTCAAATAAAATCGTGGCTTGATGACGTCATAACTTTATAGGCTCGATTACTGAATTGCTTGAAAGAGGTTTTTCCTTAGAACTCCAAAAATAATAATCCTATTAACTAGCGGTTTATTGCATCTGATTAAGCGTCAAATTTCCAATTAAAATATACCTTTGAAGTGAAATTTGGATGAAATACAGGGTCATGAAAAATCGAAGAGTGTGGAAAATAGGATTACAAATATCTCAGCAACTAATTATCCGATCGACTTCATGCTTTATGCAAAATTTATGTTTTTTTATTGTCTTTTATATTCATTTCTTAAAATAAACAATTTCGAAAATTTTTATATACCTTTTATCAGAACGAATATTTCGAGAGTCCGAAAAAAATAGATCCGGTTAATCGAGGTTATTGAAATGAAATAGGCTTCTTCCCATTATTACATACTAAGTACATACCAAATTGCAAGTGTCTATCTCAATTTTTTCGGGAGATAGAGCGTTTACAGACACACACACAGACGGACAGCAAAATTTTTTTTCTAAAAATATGTTTTTTGGAATCTCCAGTGTCTGAAACGTGTAAATCCGTCAAAAAAAATTTTCGATTTTCAAAACGATTACAAGACTTACCCTATACTACGTATGATGGGTAAGTAATAATGGCTTTATAAAACAATTTCTACTGATAATTCAAGTTTATTTTTGACTTGAATGGATTCATAATGATATTAAATAAGTAACATATCATGAAACATTAAAAAGTGAAAATTTGATTTTTTAAAATTATGATATCGACTTTCTTTTAAAGAAATACTTTTAAAAATTACATTTATTTTAATTCCAAATGTTTATTTATTTTTTTAAGAGAATGTTTTAAATACTGTTTTAATATTTTCCTTGTTTATTAAAAAGGCATTGTTATGAAACATTATATACATAATAAAATTTAAATAAACTCTCTTTGTAACTCTTTTTTAAATTAAAAAATGCTTTGAATATTTTCTTATTTTCTAATATACATTCTGTTATTTAAACAACACAAGTAGATACATAAAAAGATCATTTATAATAAAATTATAGTCAAATGATAATAACAGAAAATTTTTAATAAACTTCCTTTATTTGAAAATACAAGTTACAGAAATAAAACAGCAAAATATTGTTCTCTATTAAAAATATTATCACATAACAAATTTATTATTGAATATAATGATATACTACATATCAGAAATAAAATACATAAATAACAGTCTGGCACGATACTTTACAGACAACTTCATTCTATTGGTCTGCAGAAACAGGTATGTATTTTAATCTAATGGGAGAAACAAGTTATTAATAATTTTCAGTTATTATAAATAAAAAGTGATAAATAATAACATCAAAGCCAAGCACTAACATGCTTTAAAAAAAAAAAAAACAGAAATTTCAGTTTCTTATTAAAATAAATACATAAATTAATCAGCAAGATGAAAAGAAATGTCTCATTCAAACTGCTAAGAATACCCTCGGATTTGAAGATATCAGAAATACAAGTGGTTTTAACTCCAGTTCCAAATATATATATATATATATATATATATATATTACTATTTTATTTATAGTGCAGTATATATTACAGCCACTCATTAATTAAAGAAACTTATTGATGAAAAGAAAATTGACATAAGAGGATTGTTTTAAGAAATATCAAAACATATACTAAATGTTAAAACAGGAACGAAAAATCTTGTGTCAAGCATAGGTTATGAAGCACTTTCCAACACAGCTAGAAAACTGTAAAGAAACTCCACCATTAAATAAGGTAAAAGAAGCTATGTATGTAAACAGTTCAGAAAACATAATACATTGAAAAATAGTGTTTTCAAAATTACCTTCCAGTGTCAAAAAAGTAGTCGAATTATTTTGTGCAGCCCTGTATATGATCAATAGATGTGGATATATAGCCTGATAAAATTTAATTCTGTTAGAATATTCACATTTAGCAATTTTCGCCAATCGATGGGAATGACATGTTTAAAGGAAATCCAATGTTAAATATCTTATTTAAAAAAGAATATTATTATTATTCTAGTATGCTTTAAATGTTTTGTTATCTTTCATGTAATCTTTTCAGGAATAGTATGGCTAATATGACACACAATGCAATAAATAAATAAAAAATCTGAAAATTTATCCTCAGGTAGTAATTGACAGGTATTTGCATAGTTATTGGAAAAAGACATGTTCGATTAAAAGCAATCTGTAATTTAAAGAAGAGATTATAATAATCATAATAAACTGATAAAAACAACAAGTAATTTTATGTTAGCCAGATACTAGTGACATAATATACAGTACATGTTAAAAGGGCACCAGTGATATATATATATATAGATGTATATCTATCACTGGTGTCCAGCTAACATAAAAGTACCAAACAACATAAACAATGTAAAATGTATTTCAAAATCCCTCTTTATTATATAACAAACTCGATATACACTGAAAAACTACATACAAGTCAATTACTTTATTGATTGACATTATATTTACCACAGTTCCTGCTTGACAAATTTTGAAGCAAAAATAGCACAGTTCGATTAAAAGCAATCTGTAATTTAAAGAAGAGATTATAATAATCATAATAAACAGATAAACACAACAAGTAATTTTATGTTAGCCAGATACTAGTGATATATATACAGTACGTGTTAAAAGGGCACCAGTAATATATATAGATGTATATCTATCACTGGTGTCCAGCTAACATAAAAGTACCAAACAACATAAACAATGTAAAATGTATTTCAAAATCCCTCTTTATTATGTAACAAACTCACAAACTCGATATACACTGAAAAACTACATACAGGTCAATTACTTTATTGATTGACATTATATTTACCACAGTTCCTGCTTGACAAATTTGGAAGCAAAAATAGCACAGTCCAAGGCCCGAATTCTAATTTCTTGCAGAAGATCACAAATGATAGCAACTTACTAAAACAGTAAAACTATGCATAAGTGATCTCCTGAGAGCAATAAATTATACATTTCCTGGCACCAGTAGATTCACCAGACAATCTCCCTTGCACCGTTCATGGATTTTGAAAGTTTTCAAACTTTTTCTGAAAAAAAAAATTATGAAGTTTTCTAACTGAAACCATTCCTTGTTGTGAAAAGGGGGGAGGGGTTTACAAAAATTCATGTAATGTACTACAGATTAATTATTAAAGAAAATTTCAAAAATAAACAAACATCTAATAAAACTTTTAAAATAATAAGGAATGGTTTAATAATTAGCAATAATAATTAAATGTAAAAACTGTTTACTTAAAAACATATTTGTTCATTTTAACAAAAGTTACATTTTACATTTGTGTAGTTACCATATTCGATTGAGTTTTGTTTTGTTTTTTTTTGTGGGGGAGAGGGCTAAGAACCTAAATACAATATTTTAGATATATTAGGATGGATTCATTGAAAAAATTAAAACTGATGAATAACAATGCCAATCATGTACAGAGATTGCTATGATCAGTCAATTATATGACAGTAACAGAGTAAACTGAGAAGTGAATTAAAAATGAATTATATGGCTAAAAATTTATTGGAACCAGTTTTAGTGTTGTGTCGCTAACACAACTTAAATTTAAATATTTATTAAATTATTTTATTTCTAAATTGTCTAATTATTAACCTTTATAATATTGTGTAATTATGGGATGTTTTGTTTATTTTAATACTAATTGTTGTTTTTCATAGTTAAAGTTAATATTGCAGTTATGGGTTGCAGGTTGATTTAATAGCTAAAGTTGTTTATTTTTAATTATATTCTTCTGGCACAGAATTTTATTTAATTCTCACACTGTCCTGTCCACTAAGTTCAATAGTTTCTAAATAAATATTGGTTTAATTATAGATTTGTATTATTTGGGCTGAATGATTGTTTATTAACATAATGTTTTTGGAATTGGCCTTTAATCGGTTGATTAGAGCGCACTTCAACTTGTTTAACGTTAATTTTGAAAATGTTTATTTTTGTAACGATCATATTGCACCATTATTCACAGATATATTTTTAAATATGTGGTTATAATTTAAATATTAAATTGAAAGGAGTTGCTGGTATTTTAAGAAGGCTTTTGTGGAGGCTGCTGGTTAAATTAAATATAAATGATAATCCATTTACTTTTGCATGTGGTGAAAATTCTGTTTTTCTCTCTCTCTTTCCCTTTTTTCCCCTTGTTTACAATATCATCGGCGAACACCGGACCGGAGCAAGTCTTCTGGTAAAGTCATCAAAGAGTGAATACCCCTTTAGCGTCCCCACGTGATCTTTGACGTCACGTATTTCCGGATGATGAGTTTAACACATGTGCGCAGAGATACATATGCATTTTTAAACATAAACCTTAAATGAATTTAAGTAAAGAAAATAATGAAATGCAAGTAAGAATCTGATGCTCTATTGCTCAGATTATGAACATTTTTCACAATAGCTCATCTTAATTAAGATTTTTCTTCAAGACGTTCATGTAACTATTTATCCTGCGCGCATAGAGATCAAAAGTAAGTGAACAAGCACAAGAGAAGTTGAGTGGTGAGTTCTTGAAAGCAAGAGCGAGAGGGATGTATTCTTGATTCTGACGGCAGCAGAGATGGAGTAGAACTGAGAAGGTCTCAGATTTATCTGCCAGTACTGAGTGGCCAGGGGCCACAACATGATAAGTTATTTTCGTCTTTCCTTTCATTTCTTTAATTTTATGCATGAGCATGATCACTAATATTTACATTTTTAATTAATGAATAATTAATTTCAATCTTTCGTCAAGCATTAAGCTTGATTTAAATTAACTTAATTTATGTTTAAATATCTTTTTAAAACAAAACCAGCAGCTCCAATTTTTATAATAAAATATTAAATGAATAATTGAAATGTTTCACACGACTATGTATGTCGAAATTTGTGTTGGAAATACAGAATGTGTCACACGATTATGTATTGTTGAATTTTGTGTTGAAAGGAGATTTCCTTAATTAATTCTGAAGGCAAAGCTATACTTAATTATATATGTTTATCACAATAAACAAAATTTAATTACAATTATGGATTTGTGTTCATTTACCTTGCAGTGCATCCTTTTATTTATTTTATTTCAGCATTAGAAGAAATGATTATTTTTACATTTGAGGGAATACTGTGGTGGTTGGACGATAGTTCCTTTTTTTTTATACAGTGGAAGCTTGTTAATATTCCAAATAATATATATTTTTTTTGGCTTGTGATCAAAAAGCATATAGTGAGTACAGTGTTGTTATGGCCGCAAAAGACCACTTCGACATGACATTAATTATTAAAACAAAGATTTGTTAAATAAATTATTCATGCAAATTTATAATCAAGAACAGTAAAGATAAAATTAAAATATTACCTGCATCAACCTAAAAAGGAACATAAGTGAGAGACGTGACTAAAAGAACTTGCACTAAAATTTTGCACCTTCAATATAAAATCTTTATTTATAAAGAATCTTGAAAAAGAAGTATTTCTGAGGGAATCTCTTCTTTATAGATTCACCTCTATTTCTTAAATTAAAAGCACATAACTGACGTTTTTAAATAAACGCCATCACAAATTTTACTGAAGTTTTTTTTCTCTTGGGAAACTCGGATATGTTGATTTTTAAAGCTAATATAAAACATACGACTTTATCACGCAAATTGTAGAACAAAAAAAGGTATCACCACTCGAATGACAATAAGCCATTTTCGCCATATATTCCAGGTTGCAGTGAGCTACCATCGCACACAACCGTCTTTTTAACTACGTTCTTGGAAAAATAATTTCATTTTTGCTGTAATAACATCAGATCATCACAATTTTTTAAAGACGATATTTTCTTCATATCGTAGCATTCGATGTACGCATTTTGTACATTTTTTCACAGCAGCAAGCCAAGCAATCACCTTATACTCTTATGGCAAAAGTCTCAGTGTGTGTGTGAGCGCGCAGATTCAGCACTGACTGGGAACGGAGGGGAGGGGGTGCCAAAAAAATTGAAAAACGCCAATCGGCAGAGATAAAAAATTACGTATTAGAAACATTTGAATATGATTGGCGAGGGGCGGAGCCTAGAACAGGAAGTGGGCATAGGCAAAGAATGTTGTCGAAGCATCTAGTAGAATCCAATACCGGAAGTACAGAGGTAACAATCACTATCATTTTTTTTTAAAGCGAAATGTTATGACAGAAAGAAAAGTTTACAGGGGAAGATTTAAAAAGGAAAGAATTAAAATAATTTCGAATGTGAATTTTAAAATTGAATGAATAAGGACTAATAAAATATTTCTTAAATTGAATTAAAAATATGGCAGTGGTTGTAAGAACCACAACATATACTCCGGCCTCCCCAAGAGAAAATATTGGTGAGATGGAGAAATTAAACAATTTTGACATCGAGTCAATATTTTCTCACCTATATACAATATACATATAACTTGACATAATGAGAAACAAAATAAAAAGAATAATAATAATAATAAATTTACATTCTTCTGGCAAAATATACACAAAGTCCTTCAAAATATAGTTGCTAACAGTCCAAAAAGTAAACAGTCTATTAAAACAAAGATGCTGAAAGTCCAATAGTAAATATAGTCTTTCAAAATAAAGTTGCTGAAAGTTCATTGACTGATATGTGAAATAGCAAATACAATACTATAAAGTAAGTTCAGTAGCAAAAAGTGAACAAAGTCTTTTGAAATAAAGCTGCTAAAAGTCCATTCACTGATATGTGAAATAGCAAATACAACACTATAAAGTAAGTTCAGTATATACTAAAAGAGTAAAAAAAAGGTTGTAATAATGTACACAAAAAAATAATATTATATGATACAAATTGGTAATCATACTAATAATGGCTTTCCTAATTCAATATAGCATAACATTAGCAATAAAACATTTCCATTTTGGAAAAGAAATAGCAAAAATAAGACCTTTGAATCACAACTGTATTTCCAGTCACAGTCGATGAACTATATTTCAATTTTTGCATTAACATTTTTATTAGAACAATGCTTATATAAATTCAATAAATTACTCATTTGAGAATTTTTCCATAACAAAAATTCAAAATGTAAGCAAATGGTCAAGAGAGAATATTTAGACTCTCATTGAAAAGAAATATATATATATATAGCACTTTCTAAGAAATCAACTTTTCTTAGTTGAACAACTCTAATACAACAACATTAATACCTTCAAAGTAAATAATGGCAAAGGGAGGATATTTAAGCTCTCAGAAAAGTACATAAATAAATGTATCATTCTACCACATAACTTTAATAATATTGACCTTGTAAAAAAATATCACACAACATATCGATACAAAAATATCCTGAATGCTTATTGAATGTTTAATTCGAATTTTTAAACATTTTTAAGAATAAAGATGTAATTTTAATTTTTTACATATAAAATACATAAGTATTTTATTTAAATGTAATGACTTAAAACAAACTTTGGATCCAAAGCATATAATTCGCATATGCATAAATATTTTCTTCAATTTGTGGGTTTTCAAACACCTATAGAGCTTAATGTATTAATCCTTTTACATAATACACCAACAATAATAATATTAGAAGTATTAGCATGTATACTCTTTAGATGTTAAAAAGAGGTTAGATGTTAGGGCATGCAAGAAGTGACATTTGTATTATTCTAAAAGTCACAATAGGGAAAGTGATGACATATGTACTCATACCATATATCAATAACAATTTACTTTTTAAGTTAAATTACCTTATCAAAAAAATTTAACCAATAACACTTCATCTCCAACTATGATATTGAATTATAAGTTTTAAAAAGAATTACAATTTAAATCAAACACTGAATTTTAGAGTTTTAAGCTATCAGCACATTTCATATTAAACATAAATTCCAAAAATGAATATGGTTTTGAAGAAATATTTCAGTGAGAAACATAGTTAACAGGAGAAACCAAAAAAAAGATTTACATACTTTTACAGGATGACAATTCCATTGTGTCAAGGCGAAGGTGACTTAAAAAAAATAAAAAATACACAAATGCTGCCTGCAGCTTTGGTAGAAGTAAGCAAATAAAAATAATCAGTCAGTCTTCACATTTGACAATCAAATCAAGCTAGCATAGAAAAGATTTTTACAATGGTAAAGGCATCCTAAAAAAAATAAAGATTAGTTTACAAGTTATATTGTTTATGATTGCGAGGGCGAAGATCATAATGGTTTTTACTTTGAGTAGATTTGTCTAGAACTGTAGTATTACTACCAGATGCTTGTGAATGTACTGAACTAAGTGAATGCGAAGATGTTTGTTGGCACTTTGAAGAAGTGTGAATTTGAGTAGATGTATTGTTATTAGTGTGAGAGCAAGAAGAATCACAATCAGCAGTATGAGCACGAATATGTCGTTTCACAGGAGAAGATGCACTATCAACAGCTGGTTGATCATGTGTTGCACTTCTAGATGAATCCGCAGGATGAAGCAATGCTTCATTTCTTTTCTGGAGTTTCAAGATTCTGTTAGTATGAATTAAAATAGATGATGCTTGATTATTGTTGCAATCTTGAATTTGAATAAGTACAGGTGAAATTATTTTCTTTATCATATAAGGTCCTTGTACTTTTTTGTTAAATACACTGGGAAATTTTACATAAACAATATCATCAACTTTGATATTAGCAAATTTTAATTTTTCCCTTGATTTTTGATACACTTTTTGTCTAGAAGACTCGTTATTTTTGTAAGCTTGATAGTATACTTTTTCAATAACATCCATTAATTTGTGAATTTCATATGCAGTGTTAAGAATTTTCCAGGAAGAATGGGTTTTATAATTAGCATAAATATCATTCACCTCCCTTCCAAAATGAAGAAGATTTGGAGTGAATTTTGTTGCTGGATGAGGTGTAGCGTTATATATTGACTGGTGGATTTTTAAAGCAGTTGGAACATCAAATCCTTGGGAAGCCATTGTATTCACAGATGACTTTATTTGAGTGTTACATCTCTCACTCAATCCATTAGCCTGTGGATGCGCTACTGTACTGTGCTCTAGTTTTATGCCAAGTTTTTTGTTGAAATAAGAAAACATATCACTCGTAAACTGGGAACCATGATCAGTAAGAGATAACTCAGGTTTTCCATGAGTAGAAATGTAATGCAACAGAGCTTTAGTAACCGACTCAGCATGAATGCTATTCAAGGCATATAATTCAAGATGACGAGAAAAATGGTCGATTACAGTCATAACAAATTGGTGATTTCTCAAAGGACCAAGTAAATCCATCGAAACTTTTTGATTGGGAGCTGTAGGAAGTGGTGCTGGGAGATACGGAGCAGTGTTTTTTTTATGATGTTTATTTACTAAACAAATTTCACACGAGTTGACATAATTGATTGTATCGGAAACTAGAGTTTTCCAAGTGAACCTTTTCTTTAAATTAACAATGGTTTTATGAATACCAGTATGAGTAACATGAGCAATTCTTAAAGCTTTAGCTCTAAGTGCGGATGGTAAAACAGCTCTATGTAGATCAATGTCTTCTGAAGAGAAGTGTCCATTATAACATAGCAAATCATTACTTGGATTAATGTAATAACCGTTTAAACTTTTAGATTTTTTATTAGTTTTAATATCTTCATAAATTTTCTTAATTTGAGGGTCTTTTTGTTGCTCATTAAGGATGGTTTGATCAAAGATTTCTAGCAATGGGTCTTCATTATTAGCACTATTTGTAGATGGAGAATCAATTTGGAGATGGCAATTATGATGGGTTTTTCCAATTAATCCACATGGATACTGAACAATTTCATTATGTAGATCGTTTTGATCATCAACAATATGCAGTATTTCTTGTTCATAAATGAGATCTGGATTAGTATGGAGATCTTCAGTAGGAATGTGAGGTGTCCTACTTAGAAAATCTGCCAAGACATTCTCTTTGCCTGGAACATGCTGAAATGTGTAAGAGTATTCAGACAGTTCTAACATCCAACGTGTAGTTATGTCAGCAGGAGATGTTGATTTTTTGTAGTTATTGAGGGGTTTAGCATCAGATAAAAGAATGAAGCGTCTGCCAAAGATGTAATATTTAAAAGCTGTTATTCCTTTATAAATGGCATACAGTTCTAATTTAATGGCTGGGTACTGCTTTTCAGACTGAGATAGAGTTTTGGAGTAATAAGAAATGGGGCGTAATTCACCTTGAATTTTCTGCATAAGACCAGCTGAGATTGCTGTCTTTGAAGAGTCGGTATTCACATAGAATGTATCATTCCAATTTGGAAGATTGAGCATGGGTTTTTGGAAGAAAATTTCTTGCAATTTATTAAATGCATTTTCTTGCTCAGATTTCCAACAGAATTTATTTTTAGGTTTAGTGATTTCAATAAGAGGAGTAATCAATCTAGTAAAATGAGGTATAATTGACCTGTAAAATGAACATAAGCCAATAAAACTTTTTGTTTGCCTCTTAGTTTTGGGCTTTGGGAAGGAAGTAATTTTCAAAATATTGCTTGTAATTGGAAGAATTTTATGATCTGTGAGTTGAAAGCCTAAAAAGTTAATGCTAGTTTGCATAAAAGAACACTTTTCAGGAGAAAGAGTAATATTGTTGGCAATAAGAGTGTCCAAGAGTCTTGTGAGTTTCGCAACCATTTCTTCAAACGAATTAGCGCCGACAACTATGTCGTCCTGGTATGCGTAGCAAGAGTCAATTTCAGACAGTTGAATAACAGAATCAATTAACTGTTGAGAAGTACTCGCAGCTGTCTTCAAGCCAAACACAAGACGAAGGTAGGTAAACAGTCCCCATGGAGTGATAAAACTGAGCTTATCTTGCATCTCCTTAGGTACAGCGATCTGCCAGTACGCAGAGGGCAAGTCCAATGTAGTGTAGAATTTATATTTTGACAATTGTACTATTAGATTTTGAATGCGAGGTAGAGGATATGAAGATGGAATAATAATAGAATTTAATAATCGTAAATCCAATGCCAAACGATATTTTTGAGGTTTTGACATGTCAGTTCTTTTTTTCTTAACAAGAAGCATGGGACAAGCCCAAGATGAATTTGATCTTTCTATAATGCCAGCATTTAGCATTTGATTGATCTGGTCAAGAGCTTCTTGTTCTAATGCCTGTGGCACAGGAAAAGGTAGGGTTTTCACCGGGTGAGAATTCATCATTGAGAACTGAGGATTAACTAGGTCTGTATGACCCAAAGTGTCTAAGGATTTAGAAAATGCTTGAGCTTTATTGCACAATAATTTTTTTAAACAGTCACTTTCATGTGGGGGCAAGTGTTTTAAGTCAAAATCATTAGGTGACAGTTCTTGTATCCGTTTTCTTTTAATTTCCTCAGATGGTAAAATTAAATTACAATATTCATTTTCTAAATCTGAATCAAAGGAATATTTTTCAATATCCTCCTCATCTACATTAATGCATTCACCAAGAATTGTATTTTTATTTAAATGAACATCCACTTTGGATATATTCTGACATACAACTAAAAATAAGTCTTTTTGAATTGCAGATTTAGAATGCAATGATTCATGCAAAACAAGAGCTTTACTTTTCAAAGCAGGTTTAAAAATAAAATATTCAGATGGAGAATTCAAGTATTTGACATGTAAATACACAGAAGAATTGGGGGGGATTAACTCTCTATTTACAGCATGTACCATGTTAGAATTCAATAAATTTTTATTACCATTTTTCAAATTGGTATATTTTTTACCAACATAGATAATGTCATTGTCACCTTCACATGTGACATTATTGTCATCAGAGGTAATTTTGGTATTATTGGTATTAGAAAAATTATTTATAACATTAGCATAATCAAAGTTTGTGTCAGTAGGAAAATAATTAGGAAACTGGGTAAAAACTTGAGCATGACCATCTAAATTTCTGATATTAGCATTCATTAAAGAATTATCATAATTCATAGCAGTATTACCAACATTATTTATAAACAAACCATTATTTGGGAAACTGTATTTGTAAGGACAATTTTCATAATTATGTAATAAATGCAAATAATTATCACCAAAATTTCCATTCACATTATCACAATAAGTACCATTATTTGTGTTAACTGACATAGAATTTTAATAAATAGGCACATTGTGTGTATTAAGAGAATATGGAACTGTTATATGGTCTTTAGTATACTGAGCATTCAAATAATAACTGGTAGGAGACTCTTTTTGAATGTTAAGAGGTATATGTTTATCTTTAATTAATATAGATTTAAAAGCTGGAGAGATGGTTATAGAATGCTTATTTATAAACTCAAAACCAAGTATGGCTTCAAAATTAACATTCTTTATATCAGTAAGATAAAAGACATGATGGAAAAAGAATTTATCTATTTTGAATGCAATCTCTATACATCCTTTAAAGAAAACCTTAGAGTTTATAGTTGATACAGAAACATTTCTCGATAAACATTTATAATGAATTTTGGATTTAATGCTATTAAAGCATTCATTATCTAGCAAAGATAAGGTTGAGCCTGAATCGACGAGAGTTGATATTTCATTATGTTGAACATTCATAATTATACATGGAAGCGAATACATGTTGTCAAAAGAGCTGCAAATTACGTGTCGTTGTTGATCATCAATTTCAGAAGAGTACTTTGATGACAAAGAATTTTCAGAACAGAAAGGAGATGTTTGTGTAGCAGCGCTTGAAGGGGAAGTAGTCAAAGAAGGATGTTTATCAATGTGACATTCGTTTGTTTTGTCACAGGAGTGTACTGACCCTGACGAGGAAGATTGGGAGAGAAGGCGGTCAGCGGGACCAATCTCCCTTACCTGTTTAAATGGTAATTTTTGTAATCTTTTTTGTTTTTAGAAAAAGAACTAAAGTTTTTCTTTCTCTGAGAAGAATTCACAGAAAACTGAGAGTTTTTAGTGTGGTTGGCATTTTGTCTAGATGAGTCAATTAAATTTTTAAACTTGTAACATGATTCCATAAGGTGGTTAAATCGTCCACAGAAGGCACATTGAGTAACATTTTGTTTGTAAAAAGACTTTGAAAAGCCTTTCTTGTGAGAAAACTTGTCAAACTTTGGCCGAAAGAAAGATCGTTTTTGGTATGGCTTATGCTGAATAAAGTTTGTTTTGCTTCTAGAAGCAACGTTTTGCCTAACTGGAGAAGGAGAGTAAGTTACATGATTTATCTTAACATTTCGAAGTCTAGGAGAACGTTCATTATGAGATTCAGATGGTGATAATGCAATTTGCGAATTTTTATAGACTCTGTCCTTTCTATGTCTGATAGGAGCTTGTTCAACAAAACTATCAGAAAGTTTTGAATTTTCAACATTATTGTCATTATTCAGACTGTAAACTTGGTCATAGTGTTGAAGATTAGATTTTTGAAGAGGTGGTGAATCATATATATTCTGTAAAAATTGTGCTCGTTCAAGAGCTAACTCAAAAGTGGAAATATTTTCTTCTTGAATTTTTCGTTTTATTTGTTTAGGCAAAGCTTGAAGAAAATGCGTAAATTTTAAAGAATCTAGAGCATCTTGTGCTAACATAGGATACACAAGTCGAAGCTGTTTAGTCAGGCGATATGAAAAATTTTTTATGGACTCATTCGAATCCAATTTTAAATTTTGAAGAGATTTGAGAGAGTCAGTTTTTTTACTTGGCAGAAAATAGTTAATAAAATCATTTCGAAGGCTTTGTAAGTTAGAGTTTTTAAATTGAAACTGTGTTTCAAGAAAGAAATGTAATGCACTACCCTGTAATTTTGACTTGAAAAGTGCAAAAATTTCTTTGTCTGAGTAATTATACAATTCCTGCATATCTGATAACTGATCGAAGAAAAATTCGACCGTCTGAGGATTCCCATCAAAAGGTTGAATGGAAAGGTTTAACTTTGCTTTCGGAGGCATGGTGACAAATTTGAGAATAATTCTTAATAAAATTCAAAAGAATGTGCTTTATGAATCAACCGAAGTTAAACAAAAATTAATTTTCATATGAAATCACCTTTTAAAATAATGTCAAATCACCAGAATAATTTTTAAGAATGCAATAGCTCTAAAAATATTATCAAAACAAAATGGTATAAATCGAAATTAATCATTCACTTATAAGTAAGAAAATTATTTTTCTAAAGTCATCTTCTTTTGTAAATAACAACATAAACAACCATTTTTTTAGTTATAAAATGTAAATATTGCATAAAAGAACACCATGGATTATGTAGAATCATATGAAAACGTTTTGTTTTCAAAACAAATTCTTAGAATTCTGAGAATAAAATTGTATTTTTCTCATAAAATTTTTCAAAAAATATGCATTAAACATTACTAAAATGACTTGTCAAAAGTAAATAAAACACACAATGCAATTATCTGGCAAAATTATTTTAAATCCAAACACTTTAAAATACTTATCAAATATATCACATATTCCACTAATCAAATATTTCAATAAGAATGCAATTTTTTTAATCAAATTTTATAATATAACAAAATATAATTTAATAACTGTCATGTCGTTAAGGTTTCTAACGGTTTAGGCACCAAAGAGGGATCTGTGGTGGTTGGACGATAGTTCCTTTTTTTTTTTATACAGTGGAAGCTTGTTAATATTCCAAATAATATATATTTTTTTTGGCTTGTGATCAAAAAGCATATAGTGAGTACAGTGTTGTTATGGCCGCAAAAGACCACTTCGACATGACATTAATTATTAAAACAAAGATTTGTTAAATAAATTATTCATGCAAATTTATAATCAAGAACAATAAAGATAAAATTAAAATATTACCTGCATCAACCTAAAAAGGAACATAAGTGAGAGACGTGACTAAAAGAACTTGCACTAAAATTTTGCACCTTCAATATAAAATCTTTATTTATAAAGAATCTTGAAAAAGAAGTATTTCTGAGGGAATCTCTTCTTTATAGATTCACCTCTATTTCTTAAATTAAAAGCACATAACTGACGTTTTTAAATAAACGCCATCACAAATTTTACTGAAGTTTTTTTTTCTCTTGGGAAACTCGGATATGTTGATTTTTAAAGCTAATATAAAACATACGACTTTATCACGCAAATTGTAGAACAAAAAAAGGTATCACCACTCGAATGACAATAAGCCATTTTCGCCATATATTCCAGGTTCCAGTGAGCTACCATCGCACACAACCGTCTTTTTAACTACGTTCTTGGAAAAATAATTTCATTTTTGCTGTAATAACATCAGATCATCACAATTTTTTAAAGACGATATTTTCTTCATATCGTAGCATTCGATGTACGCATTTTGTACATTTTTTCACAGCAGCAAGCCAAGCAATCACCTTATACTCTTATGGCAAAAGTCTCAGTGTGTGTGTGAGCGCGCAGATTCAGCACTGACTGGGAACGGAGGGTAGGGGGTGCCAAAAAAATTGAAAAACGCCAATCGGCAGAGATAAAAAATTACGTATTAGAAACATTTGAATATGATTGGCGAGGGGCGGAGCATAGAAAAGGAAGTGGGCATAGGCAAAGAATGTTGTCGAAGCATCTAGTAGAATCCAATACCGGAAGTACAGAGGTAACAATCACTATCATTTTTTTTTAAAGCGAAATGTTATGACAGAAAGAAAAGTTTACAGGGGAAGATTTAAAAAGGAAAGAATTAAAATAATTTTGAATGTGAATTTTAAAATTGAATGAATAAGGACTAATAAAATATTTCTTAAATTGAATTAAAAATATGGCAGTGGTTGTAAGAACCACAACAAATACAGACAACTTATGTAAGGTCTTTATTTTTGTTAATTCTTAAGTATAAATTTTAATAGTAAAAATATAATTTTAGAGCAATCTAATTTTAATTAATTTTTGCGTGATTTTCAGTTAAGAAGTTGTCTGTATTCAGTAAATCAGGTTTTAGTGAATAACCGTTGGAACTGGTTGATATGGGGATAATGTATATGTTTGAAACGGAGTTGAGGTAAATTGGATTTTATTAATGATGGAGAATTAAGAGATATTTTGATATGTTGAATTGATAAGAAATTGGAGATTTACTTTTTGATATACATTTTTGAATCAACTAGTTCCATCGCGTTATGTTTCAGGAGAATACATTTTTATTTTTCAGATTAAGATTTATTTCAGGAAGAAGAAGATTAATAATGGAGATTTAAATTTAATTTTTGCTAATGAAATGAGACTATTGAAGTTCGTTGGAGTTTAATTTACATTTTTTGGATTGAATTTTCAGGTGAATTTAACTTTCAAATTATTTTGAATTTGTAATTATGGAACTAAAATTGTCTCATTTCTTAGTACTTTTGAATGATAGAAGAGAGGAAGATTAACTTTTATTTAGAGAGAAGGATTTACAAATGAGTTAAGATTTTATTAAGACATGATTCACCTTGACCACGCACCTGGAGTTATTGTAGGTTTTTATATAACTTAATTATGGGAGCAAGAACACAACGCACTTCCATATAATTTTATTTAGTGATTAACTTATTTTGTAATTGTGGGCCAATATAATTTATTTTATTTAAATGTAAATGTCAATCTAAATAGTCAAAATTTATAATGTAAAATAATAAAGTAAATTCAGTTTTGAGTGAAAAAGATAAAGTAAGAGTAAATAATAAATTGGTATAATTCTCTTGAAGTAGTAAATTAATTAAGTAATTGAAAAAGGTTTAATTTAAAGGAATGTCTATGTAATTTAGTTATCTTGTGTTGTGTGCAAGTTTAATGAGAATGAGTGTAGTGAGACACAACATTAGGATAAAGTTAAAAATTGCCAGTAATAATATTAAATAAATACCTGAAATAAATCAAAGTATTTACTCACAAAAAAAGACATTACTGAACATTATGAATTACGATAGCACTATTCTAATTTTTATTCATATACTGACAAATTTGGGTTTTTAAATTCATGCCTATGAAACAAGGTGAGTTTTGAAATAAGTAACGTAACTAACAATTAACAAATGAACTGGTAACATAGTATATAAATACAGGAAAATAGTACTTAAAGAATTTATGAATACATAGCTTTATAAAGAGTTCGGTAATATAAAAAGTAACATTAGCTAACAAATGAATTTTAGTAGCGTAGTACGTAAATACATGAAGATAGTAATTTACGAATACATAAAAGAAACTTCTACAGTTATGAAGCAATGTAGAGAAACATTAAAAATATCTGAAAAATATTACGTACCTTTGGTTTGTAAATCTCTTTTTTATTTCAAATCTTCTAAGCGATTTGTTGCAAAGAACAGTCGTTTCTCGTCTGTGAACCTGATCTGTGTTTGTGTAAGATAAGGGTTGGATGGTTCATAGTACTTTTGTGCCCTCCAACCCGACGTCATCATGACGTCTATTGCAACTGCCCTATTACTCTGAAAAATAGAATAAAAAATTTTTAATTTTATATAATAAAAACCATTTACATTTTCTTTTTAAGTTTTAGGACCAATATCCATTGCTGAAATGTTTAATTAGGCAATTTTCAGTAATGGATATTATAATTAAAAGACAATTTCAGTTTAATGTTCATAGCATTTAAAATTGATGTAACTGAAATGGAAGTAATAAAATTTTTTGAATTCCACTTACCATAACGTATTAAGAACAATTTTTTTAGGTACTTTTCTGTTAGCTGGACGCCAGTGATATATATAAACATAAATATACATATCACTGGCACCCAGGTAACAGAAAAGTACCTTTAAAAAAATAGCTAGTTTTAATAAATTTCATGTGATTAATAAAACTTTTTATATTAAACAAGATTTTTTTATCATTATTACTCTGAAAAACAGAATAGAAAACTTTTAATTTTATATAATAATAACCATTTACAAAATTACATTTATTTTTAAAGTTTTAGGACCAACGTCCATTATTTACTGAAATGTTTACCAAACAGGATAGGCGCGAACAGCTTCGATCAGTTTTTCCTTCATTTTTGATGAAAAACGTGACACACTCGCACTTGAAACTGTGTTCGAAACACAAGTGGCAGGCAGGACCTGCGTCAGAAAAACTGCGCGTGAGTCAATATGCGCTCTCCCGTTCATTTCAATGCTTTACAAAATCGCGTGACGTGAGAACCTGCCCCGCGCGTGTTGGCTGCGTCTCAATGTGCGCCTAGACTTAAGTCATACAAATCATTAACAGCCTAATTCTGGCAGGATACGAAACGAAAAGATGGCGGACACATGACGTCAGGTGAAAACTCTCTTTTCGCATGCGATCCATTTCGCAGGTTTCCGTACGTTCGTAAGCAATTACGTATGCTATCCAGTGTTCGAAAAGGCGCGACCGTCGCGGAATAGCTCCTCCCAAATCCACGTCAGTTTTTACCGATTACGATGACCGATATTAAGAGGTAACCAATGAGAATCCGTCATCGTATCGTAGTTGACATAAAACTTTCAATGGCTGCGGTGTTTGTTATTTGCTTGGAGAGGATAATTTTCGTCTTATTGATTATGTAATGTTACAATTGTAATGGAATTCCTGTTATAATGAATGGTAGCTGTTTCAGAATGTCTGTCTATTAAACAATTAAGTGAGCTGTGTACATTTTCCGAGAAATAAAACTTTTACTGAATAAGTATTGCCATATGTATGTGTGTTTATTATAAGACACATACTTTAGCAATAATGATTCAGTTCTTACTACGACTGATTGCAAGGATCCTCCAGCATCATAAGCAAGTTTAAAAGAATATAATATTCTATGCCATCCATTATACAAGGGACACTTGGCAAGTTTCCAGAAACATACAGGCCTTAATAGGTAGGAAGCCAGCAACTTACATTTTAATTAGTATTTACTTAAGGAGCGACTGCTTCAGGGAAAGTTTTGAGTTTTAGTATATAAAAGTATTTTTTATAATTTAGAAAAAAAAAAAATGAATGTGTGATTGTTAAAACTTAACATATACAAATGATCTTATGATTATGTACAAAGCAGCTTTATTTTAATCTATCAGCTTTCTTGAATTTATAGATTACTTTATTATTATTATTTATTTCATGCTTTATATAATTAATATATATTTGATATACTGCAGATTCATATATGAAAATAATATACATTTGAGATTTTCTAAATCTTAACATTTTTTTTCCCCTTTGAAAGTTATAAAAACCAAATTAATGAAGCTCAGATTTTCAAATCATTTCTGTAAATAACTGAAAAATATTGAATTTCAGAGACATGTTAATTTTTTAATAATAAAGTATGGAACTTTTCTGAGATAATATACAGAAAAATGCAGTTTTGATTAAGAGAAAACCAGAAGGAAATTTGTTTGTTTATTCAATATTTTACAATGTAGTAGACAGGTATGCTTTCAGAAACAAATTAAAGTAAAGATTTTCTCTTTTTGACACTATTTAAAGTTTGTACGCTTCTGCAAGGGAAAATAACGAATTAAGATGTTTATGGTGAGGGGGGTCAAGAAATTACATCAATTTACTCACTACTGATGAAATGATTTTCTGATGAGATAAGAAAAAATGTCTATATAATTTTTTTTATTATTCATTGATTATATGTCACGTTATTCCCAAATGTTAATATTTTATTGAATGTTTAGGCATATTTTACTAAGTGGGTAAAATGAATCATCTCTTTAAAAAAAATTATGAATACGTCAGGCTGTCTAATATATTTAAATAAAGAATAAAACATTTACACTATGAGTAGAATGTATTTCAACAGAATACAATTCTGAATATTAATTATTTTATTTAAAGAAACAGAAATTTGAAACATTTGCCACATTATTTTTACTGTTATCAAAGATATTTCCTCTAATGTGATTAAATTGGTAAAAAAAATCCCCCTCCCCCCCCCCCCCCCCACTTAAAAAATTCTTTGTAAAAATGAATCATCACATGAACTGGCTTTTTTAAAATTTCATTTCCTAAATTTGCATTTAAAAAACAAATGATAAAGAAATTTATTTTATTTTTAATTACTTATTTTCATACGTCAAACAAAATCTGTTTTTTTGTTATTTTTGTCTAAGATTGTGATATAAATTTAAATTATTATTAATTTGAGATTTCTGTGAAAAATTCTGTAAGAAATAAAATGCTTGAAAGTTAAACTTGTAGAAAGCTTTTAATCACCATTTCAATATTCCCTTCCAACCCTAATATTATATTTATATGTAAACAATGCTTATTTATTCCTTGCATCTTATTAAAATAGGGATTGAAAGTTCTAAAAGTCAAAAGACTCATTAATGCAATTTATTTTTAATTTATATATTTATAACTAATAAAAATGCATATTTTCAACTATAAACAAAATAGAAAGATTGGCTTTTAATAAAACTTGCTAACAATTTAACTTTATATCAAGTGCCAGAGCTGTTTATACAGAGATAATCAGCAGAAGCTTTCAAACTATTATTTATTTTCATTGGTATATTAAAGTTTAATATCTTTCATATGCAAAATGCAATATTAAAAAAAAAAAAAAAATCAACAATTAAATTTTATTTTAACATTTGTTATTATCACTCTCTCTTTCTTTTTTTATTGTTATATTAATGGTAGGTTTCGGCCAGAGCGCCATTAAGCATAAATCAAATGCATAAAAACAATTGAAAGCATATCACGAACACTCCCCCACCGGACCCGACGCCACATTTAAACAGCTCATCTCGAAGACAGAACTGATTCAAAACGTATGTGTAACCTACACTGAAACAGCGATAGAATTATTTTACCTAAGCCTGAGCCACACACCCATAAAAACAATAAACAATCCCCATGAAGAGACAATAACCAACATCCAGTGATCCATAATCTGTCCATCTCAAGGTCCATCTGATCTGTATCTGTCAAGGTATCTGTCTAACTTTGAAGGGAGATGGGCTTTGAGACCTATAGCTACAAGGCTGTCGTCTCGAATGATCCATATACATTTTTATTTTTAACCACAGAAACACATATGCGACTTCAACAATTACATAAATCTGGACGAGAAAGTACAAGGAAATTTTACAACACCAAGAGTTACATCCGAGAGCTCCAGAAAGTGTGTGCAATGGAGCTGGCGGGAGTCGAACACCGCCGGCCTTGCTTCCTACGCTATGAGGCGATTAGCGGAGTGGTGCAAGGTATCTGTCCATGCTCGTTCCATGTCTGTTGCCACATAACTGCAGACATCCTTGTAAAACCATTTTAAAAAAGCTTTAAGTCATACAAATCATTAACTGTCAATCATAATCATGTAGCAACTACTCAAGGTTTATTTTAAAACTGAAGTTATAACGTTATAGATTGAAATGTGCATACCATTTGAAATGATTATTTTCAAATCTAGATAATCAGCAGCACTATTATTATTATTATTTTTTTTATTTTTATTTTATTTTTAATTTAGCATATTTGGATAAATGTCACATGATATCCCCAAAAAATCGCGATCACAGTTCAAAATTATTAAATCGTCAATATATCTGAAAGCCAGAAAATTAACATCGTTATTAACACTACAAAATTGAAATTCATAAAAAAAAATAAAAACAAATTAGCTGCCGTTGAAGAGTAACTAGTTTAGTACCCATTCCTATCCCATTATTCTGTAAATAAATATTCGAACCTGAATAAACATAGCTGTTATATAAACAAAATTTACACAATAATTTAAATAAATTAAAATCTAAATCCGTATCAGCTATAATTAAATTGACAACCTTCAGACGGACATCATTTAATCCTGCAATAAGAATATTTGTGAAAAGATTCTCAAAATAATATGTTTGGATACTCTGTATTTATTTTTTAATTAATTCATTTCTGATCTCATAACTATTCAAAATAATCCAATACATATTACTATCTTTATACTTAAATTTTAGGATATTCATAATCTTTTCCAGCATTTCCTCAAATTTGCGATTAAATCCATTTCCAATACTGTTTACATTACTGCAAATAAATCTGTACTTAATTGGTATTTTATGGAATTTCGGTGTTACGAAAAGAAAGGGAAATGTCATTTTTTTTTTTTTTACTTCAGGCAAAGGAATTTGAACCTTTTTTGAAAAGGCAAGATGTTTCTTAATCAGTGTTTGAATAGTAGATTTATATGAACTGTAGGTAACATTATTGTTAAGTTCATTAATTATCATATTATCATAATAGCTTTTTCAAATAACTGCAAAATTGTTAGATGCTGTGTCAACTGAACAAAAAACAAAGGTATTTTTCAATTTCAATATTTCCTTCTCAAGATCTGTACTTATACTATGGTAAGTGTAAGTAGAAGAATCATTCATATATTTTGTTTGAAATGATTTAAAATCCTCCAAAATTTTAAATTTCCATTCATTGAAAAGGGGGATAGGTTTTTGAATTTGTAACTCAAATTGAGCATGAACATATGTAAAATTCATCTTCTTGTTTCAACTCATTGTTAGATATGAAATCAGGGTCACCAGTAACTATATGTTGTGCATTTTTATCGTAAAAGGATGACCACTGAAAATTCCTGCACTTTCATTGCTAATTCAAGTAGGAGTCTAAATTCTGTGCAACCTGTCTATAGTTAAATAATTTAGTACCCAAGGTATTAACATATTTGTAAATTGAAATAATCGACACATTTTTAACTGGAAATATTTCATTAATGTTCTTCATGCTACTATTTTCTATGCTTCAATGATTTTTTGGTTCAGTACCATATTCGCAAATAGCATTTTTTTGCGGGCTTCTTTCATTTTTATATTACTCTATCTAAATATGTTTTGTATTTTGTATTAATCTGATTATTAAAATTTCTGAATCATAACCAGGCCTTTTCTCCGTAAATTAATCAAACAAATTAGCAAACTCTAAGAGTTTATATCTCGATAACGAAGAGACGAGGGCAAATAATTTATGTGTTAAAAAACACATTTCAATATGCTCTTTCGATTGTTGCTTATTTAGATTTTTTTTTCATTATTGCACTATGGCATGGTTTCCAGGTTAGTACTCTTTAGTTTTCAAAAATAAAAATTTTTAAAGCCATCGTTAAATAACTTGATTTTTACATTATGCTGGTTTGCGCTAAAGTCGCATGCAAGTTAATCTACATAGTTTTGAAAAACAATAACTTTTTTTTTTCTTTTCAATTTTAGCTTGCAATAAATGGGAAGTTGTGTTTATTGTCTTTGATGTCATTATTGCGAAAAAAAAAAACAATATTTTATCTAAAAATTCTTTTTGTTTTTTCTTTTGATAGTTTTCACATTGTTAATGCAATTTTTGAAAATTTTCCTATTTTTAAGCTTTTTGAACAGCGGTATTCGAGAATATCATGCTTTTAAAATAAATTTTGACATGTGTGTAGGAACTGGTTTATATACATGCAATCTAATGGAAAAGCTAAATATGTGATAAACGCCGAATCTTTAAAATTAGAAATTTTGCTTATGCCTAAAATACTTTTGAGTATATAAACTAGAATGTTTGTTATTTAAATTTCTAATTTTAGGGGTTAAGAGTAACATTAATACTCTTTAGTTTTCAAGAGTAACAATTTATAAAGCCATATTTTAAAGACTCGAATTTACGTTATGTTGAAAGTAATCACACTTGCTCTTTGGTGTATGTTATATGTAACAGTAACTGTATTATTATATTTGTGTATACTGTTTGGCAACGCTAAGCCGAGTGTAGTGACAAGTGATATGTCATGTAGCAGTACCGCCATGTGCGTGATTTAGTTAATCTTAATCTTAATTAAACATTACTTATTTTTATCGCCCTCTGATTCAGTTATTATCTTAATACGTTATGCTGGATTTGGATTGCGCTGAATTCGAATACGATTTTAAGCTTATTGAACTGCAGTATTCACGAATACCATTACCATGCTTTTAAAATAAAATTTTAACATGTTTATAGTATATTGGTTTTATTCCATACAAGCAAATGGAAAAGGAATAGATGTGCAAAGTACCGAATCTTTCATATTAGAAATTTTGCTTATGCCTTAAATGATATTTATGTGTATGTAAACTAGAATGTTTGTTATTTAAATTTCAATTTTAGGTGTTACCAGTAATCTTAATACTCTTTAGTTTCCAAGAGTAAAAGTTTTTGAAGCCTTCTTTAAAAAACTCGATTTTTACATTATGTTGGATTGCGCTGAAGTCGAAAGCGAGTTTACATACACAGTAATTTTGAAATACAATAAGTTTTTTTTTTCAATGTTAGCTTGTAATAAATAGAAAGTCGTGTTTATTGTCCGGAAATGTCATTATCAGAAAAAAAACCCCATTGTTAGAGCAAATTTTGAAAATTTTCAAACTTTTAATCTTTTTGAACAGCAGTATTCTTTATAGCAGTAACGTCTTTATAGGACATGGGTTTATTTATATACAATCAAATGGAAAAGGTATGTATGTAAAAAACGCCGAAACTGGTCATATATACTTGTGTACTATCTTCATATTACTATCATTTACGGCTTGATACAGTCTAAATAGGGAGAAGTACATACTGAAATATTATAGGAAAATGCAGGAGTCTATAATGCCAGACTTTTTCCGTAATCCAACAGTGAAATTTTTATCAGTGACCACTTTTTAATAAAAAGCAGTATTCGTTTTCTTTAATAACAGATTAAATAAGGCAAATATTTGTTTTTGAAAAAAGATTTAGCAATCAAGAAATTTGAATAAAAAAATCCACCCAATTAGCAACATTGAAAAAAACTACATGGAATTATTTTAGATTGTTAACTGAACATGCTTCACCAATGTATTTTGAAACACTAAAAATTTTAAGTACAGATTTATAAAAATAACAAAAAGTTTCCTTACTTTTCGTGTAATATATAATACAGACTTCCAATAAAAATCTTGATAAATGAAAATAAACTCTGATGATCTTATCTCTGAAAATCTACCCGTTTATATAGTACATATGTGTGACAGTCAGTGTTTGAATAAATGTTTAACCTTGAAAGGAAACCACTGTGAAAGCTATAACTACATGTAAAGACTCTAATAATACAAGTTTCATACCAGATAATATATATCATTATTTGTTTTATGTAATAAGTTGTATCATACACGCCGTGGTTAAGCAATTTCCGATAAAATCTTGGTACCGCTTTTCTCTGGAAAAGCGACGAAAAATAATAGAAATAAGTAGGTGTGGGGTTGGTTGGTTGGTTGATTTTATGACGGCCGATTGTCTATTCGAAGGCTATAGGCCCAAAGAGGAGTGCCCTCCGTGGGGGTCTTTCTAAGGGAACCTAACCCGTATTTACGACAAGGTTCGAAGGACACTTGGAACGGTTAGGTCGACGAGCGCGACAGGGGTTCGAACCAGGGCTATCTCAATATACCGGGCTTTGACAGCTACCTACTCTGGGGAAAGTCATGTGATCAAAAAGAGGGAACGCAAGAACGACTTGAAATCTTCACCCCGCTCCGATTTCGTGCCCGAGTGGAAATTTGGCTTTTGTTGTGTTATTGCTACATGTGAACACGTGCTGCGTTTGTTTTTTCGGTAGTTGCAATTTTTTGTATAAATTGAATTAAAAAAATTCTTTATCATGTTTAAAGACTCAAGCATTTTTGTTGATAAAGTTACATCAAAGATGGAACAGTTACAGAATATCAAATGAAGCACTTGAAATTGTTTGAATGAAAATGTTTTCGCGAGGCATGCAACATATGAAAGGAAAAAAAAATAGCTGGACAAACTTAGTGAAAATTTACTGGAGTTTTTCTCGTGGTGGAAAAAGTAAATTCTATTTCGGATGTTGAAGAAGAATTGAAAAGAAAAAATAATTGGATTTATACCTTCCTTAAAGATAATTATTGGATATTCATTATTGCGATGAATGCGTTAATTTTTAGGGTTTCGTTCATCTCACGAAACCCTATTGCTCCCGCTCCGTTGTCTGTCTGTCACAGAGCCATTCTCGAAAACTATGTAACTTAAAGAGTTGAAACTTTGTGTATAAATCAGAATATCAGCTGTAAAGAGCTGAAAATATTAAAATTTGAAAAATTCGTATTATTTTAATAAATAGAGATAAAAAACCAAAATTCTAACAGCCTTTTCCTTTTAAATTTAAACATTTTCCATTATAGCAGATGCCAAAAATTAAAAATCCACGATGAAAATCTTTCCACAATAATTAATTTTCTATCAGACGATTTCCACGTGAAAAAGGAAAATGAAATAAAAAGTTTCACCCATTGAAAAAAAGATAAATATGAAATAAAATTGATTGACGTCATAGTCGTAATAAAACGGAAAATGTCTAAGATTTCTCAATAATACAAGGAGTATATGAGTATGAGTAAGTAAACAAAGCAGATTACTATCACGTCATTAGAGAATTAAAAAGAAAATCTGACGTCATATGGGAAATTTAACGAATTTTTCAGATGTTTGAGAATAATACAAAACGAGTATCAATATAAATAATAGAGAATGGTAAATATATGAATTTCAGAACCATATTGAATCGTGATAAAAATCCGATTATGGAAATATTCGCATATTTTAACATTTTGAAGGTATACAATTTGTTTAATTTTGAAATTATTTTTTTAAATATTGCATTTAGTCCGTATGACGGATATTATTATGACAGAATATAATAGCGGGCTTGGCCCGCTATCTGGCTGGTTTAGATATTTGAAAAAACGAAAAAATAGACCGGTAAATTTTTACTTTATAAAAAACATGACTTTTTGTTGTTGTTGCTAAATGAAATTTGTTTGAATTTATTAAAGAAAGGATAAAGTGTTTTGAAAGGAATATTAAACGAAACCCTTTGAGCGATCTTTGATCACACTTACCCACTTGTTTTATATATGTGTGACAAATGTGTTTGTTAAAATTGTGGAATCGGTACAAATAGATATAAATTTACAAGTAGCTGTCTTTACAGGTAAGCAAATATTTCATAATTTTGATGCATTTTTAACTAATACTATCTTGAATTGTTGGAGAAAATTATAAAATATTTTAATTAGTATTAAAAATTATAAGATTTTTGAATCCCATGAAAATAAAATAGATACATATTCTAAGACTTAGAAATTTTTTTTATATGAAAATTCTAATAGTGACATTTTAGATCAACTGTGTGTTACTTATACTTATATAATTCTAAATTACTTTGTTTGCCATCTTAAAAAGGCATTCAAAAAGAATATCTGCAAATTAAGAAATTTCTCCAAGTGTTGCAATAATTAGAAATAAATCATTCAAAGAAAAATTTATTAATTTGAAGCAAAATTTAAAAAATAGTCAACTTTTTATAAAGTATTTCCTATAAAGCCCACAAACTTGTGGAATTTACAAACAATTCACAAAATCATGCGACTACTATACAGGCACTTATGTACATATCAGTTTTATTTATTTATTATTTTTAAAATAATGAGATTATTATTTGTGATATCCCTTAATGCGTATAAAACATGTATGTGAATTTACATATTTTTTCTTTAAATGAAAATATACCGTATTTCATCTATTTCAAAACAACGATATACATTTTTTTAAAGCCTTTTAATACAATAAATATATCTAAAATATACAATATCTTCTCATTGATCTCGGGGATTCTTTAAAATATATGTGAAATTTCGTTTGTTATTAAAATCGATAAAAATCAATTGTATTCATTACATAAAATATTTATTATCTCTGAACTGTGAAAAAATAACTCGATATATAATTTTATGCTATTGATTAAACTCCATAATATATATTTGTGATACCCTTTGATGCATATTAAACAGGTTTCTAAATTGATACTTTTTTCCTTATGAAGGAAGACTATATTTCATCTCACAAAAATTGCTAATATTTGGCAACATTTGCTAATATTTGGCAAAGCAAATATTAGCAAAGGTTTTTATTAAAGCTATTTTCAGGGATATGTCCAGACTTTTTTCTCAGGGTCCTGTTTTTTTTTAAATTGTGAGCGTCTTTTTATATTTATAAAAAATGTAATAATTTTGGGGGGAATCTGAAGTTAGAGTTATATTTAGGTTCCTGTTTAGGCAATTGAATTATAACTTGGTCTTGTTTTAACGGAAAAAAAAAATATATAAATGCATTAAATTTTGATATATTTACATGTAAACATATTTACATTATACATATAGCTAGATAATAGGGTCCTCGAGGATTACAGGTGGAATTTTATTTTAATAAGAAATCTTGTGAAGAGCCCATTTTTGTATGCAAAACTTTTGTGAAAGGTCCTTTTTCAAGACAAAAAAATTGTGAAGTGTCATGTTTTACGAAGTAAAAAATTGTGAAGTGTTCTTTAACTGACCAAATTCTTAACAGATCCCTGGTTTTATACAATAAATATATCTAGAATACACGATATCTTCTCATTCATTTAGGGGATATTTTAGAATACATGTAAAATTTTGTTTTATTAAAATAACTTACTAATAAGGATATAAAGCAGTTGTATTCGTTATCAGTACAAAAACCCTTAACGGGTTAAAAGTTGTGACGCAGCACTTTCTTTTGGCTTTATGAATTTTAAATATGGGTCTTAAAAGCAATGATATCAAATTTAAGTGACGCTATGTTAATAATTATTTTTTTAAATCATAATTTTCTTTTTAGTTTTATTTATATTCACAGGTGCAATTATTATCTTAATATGAAAAAATATATAAAATTTATTCGCTGATGCTTTTTCATTCACATCTCTCATGAATTCAAAATATGGGTTTTAAAAGAAATGATATCAAAATTTGAGTGACACCTTGGCGTTAATTTAATAGAACTCTTTTAAAATTCAATTTAAATTATTTTTGGTTTGTCTTCTAAAGTATATTTACACATACAAACAATACTTTTAATTTTTCAATACACTTTTAAATATATTACTTTCACTGAGCCTATATTATGTATTGAAATGTATTTATTTCAATAAATTGATTTATCTTCTGTGCCACGCTATCCAAAATCATAAGTAAAATTTATGTAAATGATTATTTTGCGTCATAGTATCCAAACAAAGGGAAATGTATTCAAGTGGATAATATGACGCAAAATAATCATTTACATAAATTTTACTTATGATTTTGGATAGCGTGGCACAGAAGATAAATCAATTTATTGAAATAAATACATTTCAATACATAATATAGGCTCAGTGAAAGTAATATATTTAAAAGTGTATTGAAAAATTAAAAGTATTGTTTGTATGTGTAAATATACTTTAGAAGACAAACCAAAAATAATTTAAATTGAATTTTAAAAGAGTTCTATTAAATTAACGCCAAGGTGTCACTCAAATTT
Source organism: Maratus michaelseni (assembly GCA_963931845.1). Taxonomy (NCBI): domain Eukaryota; kingdom Metazoa; phylum Arthropoda; class Arachnida; order Araneae; family Salticidae; genus Maratus; species Maratus michaelseni. The sequence continues at coordinate 491,706,742 of OZ007586.1, forward strand.
TGATATCATTTCTTTTAAAACCCATATTTTGAATTCATGAGAGATGTGAATGAAAAAGCATCAGCGAATAAATTTTATATATTTTTTCATATTAAGATAATAATTGCACCTGTGAATATAAATAAAACTAAAAAGAAAATTATGATTTAAAAAAATAATTATTAACATAGCGTCACTTAAATTTGATATCATTGCTTTTAAGACCCATATTTAAAATTCATAAAGCCAAAAGAAAGTGCTGCGTCACAACTTTTAACCCGTTAAGGGTTTTTGTACTGATATCATTACTTTTTTAAGGTTATTGATGAGAATGTCAATTAGTCGAAATTAAGCATAGGGTATAAATTAATCATTAAAATAAAATTTTAAAGAAATGCTAAAAAAGACCCCTTGGACCCCAATAAAATATGAGGGTGATGGCCCAGGGAGAGGAATCCAAGACTCAACTTTTAAATTATACAGCGAGAGAGTAACACAATTAGAAGGATGAAAATGCATGGCAAAACCCGTTTGTTCCATCTTCCTCCGCCAAAGGACGCAACCTTTTCTATACAAACATAGCTGAAAATTTTTGGGCCGTCGATTCCGAGTCAAATGAGCCATACGTCGTCGTGATCGGTCCCATAGAACCCGATAGGAAAGTGCCCCCTGGTGGTGAAACTTGGAACTAAAATCGATATATCCTGTCGATGTCGAGTCGAATGAATCACACTGCATTGTGATGGGACCCATAGAACTCGAGATAGCTGCAAAATGCGTTAGTTCCATCTTCCACCACCAGGGGGCGGACTCTGTTCCATACAAACATAGCTGAAATCTTTGAGGCTGTCGATTTCGAGTCGAATGAGCCATACCTCGTCGTGATGGGGCACATAGAACACAAGATAGGAAAGCACACTCTGGTGGTGAAACTTGTAACTAAAATCGATATATCCTGCCGATGTCGAGTCGAACGAATCAAACTGCATTGTGATGGGACCCATAGAACTCGAGTTAGATGCAAAATCCGTTAGTTCCATATTCCACCACCAGGGAGCGCACTCTGTTCCATACAAACATGGCTGAAATCTTTGAGGCTGTCGATTTCGAGTCGAATGAGCCATACCTCACCGTAATCGGGCCCATAGAACACGAGATAGGATAGCGCCCCTGGTGGTGAAACTTGGAACTAAAATCGATGTATCCTATCGATGTCGAGCCAAAGGAATCAAACTGCATTGTGATGGGACCCATAGAACTCGAGTTAGCTGCAAAATCCATTAGTTCCATCTTCCACCACCAGGGGACACACTCTGTTCTATACAAACATAGCTGAAATCTTTCAGGCTGTCGATTTCGAATCGAATGAGCCATACCTCACCGTAATCGGGCCCATAGAACACGAGATAGGATAGCGCCCCTGGTGGTGAAACTTGGAACTAAAATCAATGTATCCTATCGATGTCGAGCCAAATGAATCAAACTACATTGTGATGGGACCCATAGAACTCAAGTTAGCTGCAAAATCTGTTAGTTCCATGTTCCACCACCAGGGGGCGCACTCTGTTCTATACAAACAGCTGAAAATTTTGAGGCTGTCGATTTCGAGTTGAGTGAGCCATACCTTGTCATGATCGGGGCCATAGAACCTAAGATGGGAATGCGCCCCCTGGTGGTCAAACTTGAAACAAGTTGAATGAATCAAACCATGTTGTGATGGGACCCATAGAACTTGAGTTAGCTCCAAAATCCATTAATTTCCCCTTCCACTGCCAGGGGCGCTCTCTGTTCTATATGAACATAACTGCCCCTTGTGGTGAAACTAAAATCAGTAAGTTCTATCGATGTCGAGTCGAATGAGCCAAACTGCATCATGATTAGGAATGCACAACCTGTGGCCCGTGATGGATAACTGGTGGCCCGCAGAGACCATACATGCCAACCTATCCAAAAATTTCGAATTTCCTTAATAATTCGTGAGAAAAATTTGCAAATTTTGTCCATAAATCGTAGGAAAATATGAATTTCATCGATCAGGCGCATAAAATCATGAATTGCATCGACTGGATGCGAATTTTGTCAAATGGGCATGGAAAAATCACAAATTTCGCCATTTTGTCGCTAGAAAAAAAAACGCAAATTTCAATAATCGGTCAACAGAAACCAGAGATGCCAAAATCAGTAATTCCGGAGTTGCAAATTTCGTCAATCACTCAAAAAAAAAAAAAAATCTTGAATTTTGTAAATCAATTGAAAAAACCTGCGAATTTTGTCGATAAGGCACTTAAAATCGTGAATTTCATGGATCGAGCAGCGAATTTCCTCGAATGGCGTGGAAAGATCGAGAATTTCAACGAACAGTTGCAGGAAAAATTTGCAAATTGTCCATAGATCATAGGAAAACATTATGAATTTTGTCTATCTGTTCTGCAAAATTATGAATTTTGTCGATAGGCATGGAAAATCGCAAATTTCGACAACTGGGCTTGGAAAAATCAAGAATTCCATCGAATGTTTGTGAAAAAATTGTAAATTTCAACGAACGGTAAAAAAATAATAATAATTTGCGAATTTCGCCATTGTCTAGAGAAGAAAAATTGTGAATTTCATTAATTGGCCGATGGAAAGCATATCAGTTGAAAATCATGAATTTTGTCAATCAGGCACAGTAAAAACATGAATTTTGTGGATCGGGAGAAGGGAAATCATAAATTTTGTTGAACACATGCATAAAAATCATGAATTTTGTTTATCAGGCATGTAAAAATCATTAATTTCGTCAAACGGATGCATAAAAATCAAGAAAGTCATCAATTGGGTGCGTAAAAATCTTGAATTTCATCGATCAGGCGTGTAAAAAATCTTGAATTTCATCGATAAAGTGCATAAAAATATAGGACAAAATTGCCATTCGCCAATCGGTGAGTAATACTGAAAATTTGCCGACTGACTTTACTGCCACCACTGGTCAAACTTAATAGTTCCAATTGCGATGATTCAATGGAAAAAGATTTTTTCCCCACTGTCGCTCGACAAATTTCAAAACCATTTGGCGAATTTCACGATTTTTTCAAAGAAATTATTTGACGGATTGTGATTTTTTTTCTTCTCGAAGCCATTCGACGATATTCGAAATTTTTTCCCCCTGAAACCAGTTGATAAATTTTGTGATTTTTCCACTATCAATGAATTTTGTGATTTTTCTGCTATCGATTGATGAATTTCGTGATTTATCGACTATCGATTAATGAATTTCACGACTTTTTCCATAAACGAACAAATTGTGCACTTTTTTTCCACTGCCATTCGACGAATTTTGCAATTCTGTTCCGCGATTGTTAGACAAATTTCACTATTTTTCTCCCGAGATCATTTGACGAATTTTGTGATTTTTAATTTTACTGACTGATTGATTTATATTTAATAATAAAAGTTAAAATGTTTTGATTTAAAAACAAGATGGCTAACTGAGGGTGAATCCCAAAACTTAGCCGCATCATCAATGAGTTAGCTAATCAAGCATTTAGCTCTTACATTTTGTTTAAAAGGTGCACACAAAAGCAAAAAATATGAATTTTTTTTAATCCTTACCATCACTGTTGAAATCCTGAACCAATTAGAATCTAATTGTGACAGTGTATTTATCTTGCAAATATCATTGAGGAGTTTTTTATACAGGGACACGCAAAATCAAAACATCACATGATGACATTCAAATTACTAAGCCAATTCAAACCTAATTATGCCAAAGTATCAATCGATGAATTCATTAATCAAATATGTTGGGCAAAATCCTAGAACAAGCAAAACATCCGATTTGGCTATTTTTTTTACGCACGTCAACCAAAAAAACGGCAACTTCCAAATTCTACCCAATCAGAACGCATGCTTTTTAAGCTTAAGCAAGCAGATACTTACACACTGCTTACGGCAAGCTTTTTCACAAAATAAACAAATTTTATTTCGTTTTACAATTATTTACAAAGTTTCAGCAAGTTTTTCTTCACGATTTTTCTATTTTTACAAACTTTTAGCAATATTTCGTCTGGATATTTCAATTTTTACATACAAGCATTTAGCAATTTTTTCCTCCAGATTTTTCTATTTTTAATAATTTTTAGCTATTTTTTCCTCCTTGCTAAAACTTTGTAAATTGTCATAAAACGGAATAAAATCAATGTTTACTTCGTGAAAAAATTTTCATAGAAACTGTGTAAGTAGTGAATTCTCTGCTACAAAGAACACAGGTTATGATTGGGGAGAATCTAGAGAATTCTGATTTTTCAAATGCACGAAACTCATTCAAGCACCAGTTAGTAACATGTATATGTACTCTTTGCGTACATTAACAGAAAAAAAAATCCTGGATGCATGAAACTCCCTGTGCAGCAATCTCTAGAATGCATGAAATTCATCCAAACAGCGGTTAATAATTGATATATATATATATATATATATATATATATATGTGTGTGAGTACGCTTCGCGTACATTAACTGAAAAAAAAAATCCTGGATGCACAAAACTTGCATTTCTCTGACTTCGGTTTTTCGAAATAGATAAAATGCTTCAGGGATTCAATCCAGCATCGCTGAAATGTTACATAATCACAGAAGATCACTAATTATAATTAAAATATAGATAAAATGCTGAAGTGATTACAAATTAATCACTGAAGCATTTTATCTATACTTCAAAACATATTTGTTTTGTTTCTCATTTCCAAAATAATTTTCATTCATATTTACTTATTATAAGCATGTTATTTAATTTTACTGACTGATTGATTTATATTTAATAATAAAAGTTAAAATGTTTTGATTTAAAAACAAGATGGCTAACTGAGGGTGAATCCCTAAACTTAGCCGCATCATCAATGAGTTAGCTAATCAAGCATTTAGCTCTTACAGTTTGTTTAAAAGGTACACACAAAAGCAAAAAATATGAATTTTTTTTTAATCCTTACCATCACTGTTGAAATGCTGAACCAATTTGAATCTAATTGTGACAGTGTATTTATCTTGCAAATATCATTGAGGAGTTTTTTATACAGGGACATGCAAAATCAAAACGTCATCATGATAAGATTCAAATTACTAAGCCAATTCAAACCTAATTAAGCCAAAGTATCAATCGATGAATTCATTAATCAAATATATTGGGCAAAATCCTAGAACAAGCAAAACATCCGATTTGGCTATTTTTTTTACGCACGTCAACCAAAAAATCGGCAACCTCCAAATTCTACCCAATCAGAACGAATGCTTTTTAAGCTTAAGCAAGCAGATACTTACACACTGCTTACGGCAAGCTTTATTATACAATTTTAACATAAATTTTATTTCGTTTTACAATTATTTACAAAGTTTCAGCAAGTTTTTCTTCACGATTTTCTATTTTTACAAACTTTTAGCAATATTTCGTCTGGATATTTCAATTTTTACATACAAACATTTAGCAATTTTTTCCTCCAGATTTTTCTATTTTTAATAATTTTTAGCTATTTTTTCCTCCTTGCTAAAACTTTGTAAATTGTCACAAAACGGAATAAAATCAATGTTTACTTCGTGAAAAAATTTTCATAGAAACTGTGTAAGTAGTGAATTCTCTGCTACAAAGAACACAGGTTACGATTGGGGAGAATCTAGAGATTTCTGATTTTTCAAAAGCACGAAACTCATTCAAGCACCAGTTAGTAACATATATATGTACACTTTGCGTACATAACAGAAAAAAAAAATCCTGGATGCATGAAACTCCCTGTGCAGCAATCTCTAGAATGCATGAAATTCATTCAAACAGCAGTTAATAATTTATATATATATATGTATATATGTGTATGCTTCGCGTACATTAACTGAAAAAAAAAATCCTGGATGCACAAAAATTGCTATATTCCGCACTCTCTAGAATGCATGAAATCCATTCAAGCTGCGGTCAGTAATGTTCGCACAAAAATCGGTTTACAGCAATCTCTAAAGTGCTTAAAATACATCTTATCATATAAAATCAACAAAAATGCACTTACCGTTATTTCTCATCCTTCGTTTTTTTTTAATATTTCACAGGATTTATCCTTTATGACATAAAACACATTTCATAAACATAATTCAACAAATCTGACACACAACAAACCAACCCACAGACAATAGAACTCTATTATAGAATATTCTAATCTGTCAACCAACCAATCAAATCTAATTCCCTCAAAAACCAGCTCAATTTTCAGAACCATGCATTCTGCTCATGCTAGAACCAAGCACAGAAGGCGGGGAAAAAACGTAAGAAATAAACCGGTAACAAGAAAACTCATTTATCGCTTCGCTAAATTCGATGACGCCAAGCGTCTCGCTTGTTCTAGGATTTAACCTATTTTTCTTAATTATCTGTCTTAGTTTGTGAATAAATTTTTGTAATGTCAGTTGAAACTGATCTCTCGTACATAACGATGCATCACATTTTTTTAATGTTTTTTTTTTCTACACCATGATGTTGCTATTTAACAACATTATTTTAATTTAAAAAAGAAAACAAACAACTAATAAATCAGTAAATATGAACGTTTTGCACTCCTGAAACCCCCCCCCCCCCAAAAAAAAAAAAAAATATATATATATATATATATATATATATATATATAGTTTTAATTTCAGGGTAACTGAAGAAAAAAAAATCCTTCTATAGCGTTTCTATTTTTCCATGCGCTGTGAAGATTTTTTAACGGGTTCAAAAACAAATTTCACAAATACTTCTAACTTAATTAACAAATATTTCAAAAATATATTTTTAATTCCATGTTGTTTATGTATGAAGAAAGAAACAAAAGTTTGGTAAACTTCTATCTCTGTTTAAATAGTCTATTTCAAGAATAAAAACATTCGGTAGAATGCATAGCTTTGACAATACATAAACAAAAATGAAGAATACAGTACCTGTTTTTGTTTTTTTCAATTTCTTATATTTGGTGCAAGATACTACTGAATACTTTGCTACAAGATTTGTTTAAAGATATTACCCTCTCTCATGATTTTTAGGTTTCCAATGCCACGTCTACCATTGCCCCGAGAACTGACGACTGATTTCGTGATTTATTAAGTAAAATCTATATTTAACATTTGAAAATAAACTTTCACTAGAAAAAAAAACAAACAATGGTAGAACTTTCATTTCTCTGACTTAGGAAAATAAATATTAGAAGATAAATACATATTTCTTTATTATCTGTTTTTAAAATGCAAATTTAAGAAATGAAATTGAAAAAAAAAAGGTACTGTATTCTTCATTTGTTTATATAGCTGATCAAATATACGCATTTCACTGAATGTTTGGATTCTTATACTATGAAACAGAAGCTTACAAACGTGTTTTTTATCGTACATAAACAACATGGAATTAAAAATATATTCATGAAGTATTTGTTAATAGAAGTTAGAAGTATTTGTGAAATTTGATTTTCAACACTTCAAAAAATGTTCATAGCAGCGAATCGCATCGCACACGAAGAAAACAAACTGATGATTGATTCATTTTGAATGATTCCTTGTTACGCAAATTAATTGATAAAAAAAAATCTTAATCTTTTTTTTCCTTTAAAAAATCACAAATTAAATATAAATAACAATTAAATTGTATATGTATAATTATAAAATATTTCAATATTTTAATCAAGGAATCTAAATATTTTTCGACTTAATGAAGATTTTGATATAAGAAATTCTTTATTATAACAAAAAAGAAAAATATACAAACAATAATTTAATTTAATACATATATATTACATATTAAAAATTGCATTAAAAACTGTTTTCGTATTAAAAAAAAAAAATCTAAATAGTTCTTCAGCCAGATATGATTGCGAAATCGCCTTTAACTATAACCGTGATACCCATGAATATCCTGACCGCGCAGGAATAAAAAAGGGTGAAAAGGCCGAAAATCTTTAATGTTAGTCTACCAGAAAAAGCATAAGAAAAGAGTCCGATTTTGAAGCTGGATTATATAAAAAACAAGAGTTTTCCTACGTTAGCTCAAAATCTTACTCTCTTCATCTAAAAGCGATTAATATAATATATTAATTTAAAAAAAATCGTTCGATCCATTTTCGAGATAACACCTCTGTGCCCATTACACCATTACATTTTCCATTTTCGCTTAAAAATTGGTTTCCAGATCTCAAAATCTACTGCATGTAGAAATCTATAAATTTCAGGATAGAGTTAGGCCATAGATATAAGACTAATGTGAAAAAATCGAAACGGTATGCCTCATATTTACTGAGATATTAAATGTCGGCGTTTCGATTTTCCTTTGATGTCCTGCTAGCTGTATATATGAGAGTGACGGAATCTTCGGTTTTGGGCTTACGGTTTTCGGTTTTTCGCTGCGTCACTCAAGAGACTACCGTCTCTTATGATAGGAATTATTTATTCTCTGAATATTGTACAAATTGAATTTAAAAAAATACTTAATAAAAAATTTTAAATATTTACTTAATAAAACATTGTTTTATATGCATTAAGGTATATCACAAATAATAATCTTTTTATTTAACCCTTTATATCATGAATTAATTTTCCCGCTACTTTTTAGATGCTCAGAATCCTCCATCATCCCCACCAGTTATTTTTTTTTTAAAGTTTTTCTTATCTAATCATACTTGAACTTGAACTTGTGATAGGTTCAATGGGCTTCCAAGTTGCGAAGCAACTGCACACCCTGGCTTTGAGTAGGTGTATATCAAATCCTGAGAGAGCCATATGAAATGTCTAGCCGTAGTCCAATTGACTACATAAAATAGGATAGTGTTAGGTATATCTATAAAATAATTAAAATTTACTAGTTAAAGTATAAAAGTAAAAATAGTTCACAGTTTAAAAAAAACAAAAATAATGCCAGACGAGGTAAAGTAAAGATGTTAGGAGAAGTTTAGGAGAAAAGTCAATATAAAATTATTAATAAAAATTTATATAATAATATATATATATATATTTTTAATTAAAGAGAAAAATTTTGAGGTAAGAATTATAGCTCGGAAGGACTATTCATCAAGAATAGTGGAGTACCTTGGTTTTTTTCGGTTGGATGGACTGCAAGCATCGTAGTCAGGTAGCTCATAGATGAGTTCATTTGGAATGTGATTAATGTCATTGTAGAATTTTTTCGCAAGGTGTTTAATGCGATGTTTGAGTGAAGTCTTTTTCAGATCCTTGAGGACTGTGGAGTTTTTGAGGTATCTAGACCCGTTCCTGATGTAACAGAGCTGTTTGTAATGGGTACTAGAGAGGCTGTTCATACTGGTTTTGCAAGTGAAGCGCCAGATTGGACATGCATATGTGATAACAGAGAGAATGCAAGCATTATATATTAAGAGTTTGTTGTGTATGGAGAGTGAGTGACTGGGGGGGGGGGGGGGGCGAGGGTTTTGGAAATTCCGGCCATTTTTGGGATTCAATTAGGTGAAAATTTCTCATTTGAAAAACCGGGTGTAACAGATTAAAAATTCTGTAAAAGACGCTCGTCGCGAAGGGGTTAAAGTGGTACTTATAAGTACCGTCAGGATAAAAAGGGTTAAATATTGAAATAATTAAATAATCCCTTTATTTTAAAAATAATAAATAAATAAATAAAACTGACGTGTACATAAATGCCTGTATAGTAGTCGTATGATTTTCTGATTTGTTAGTATATCCCACAAGTTTGTGGGCTTTATAGGAAATACTTTATAAAACGTTGACTATTTTGTAAATTTTGTTTCAAATTAACACATTTTTCTTTTAATGATTTATTTCTAATTGTTGCAAAACCTGGAGACACTTTAAAATTGGTAGATATTATTTTTAAATGCCTTTTTAAGATGGCAAACAAAGTAATTTAGAATTATATAAGTATAAGTAATGCACAGTTGATCAGAAATTTCACTATTAGAATTTTCATATTAAAACAGTTTCCAAGTCTTAGAATAATTATCTATTTTATTTTCATGGGATTCAAAAATTTAAATTTTAACACGAGTTAAATTATTTTCTAATTTTCTCCAGCAATTCAAGGTAATATTTAGTTAGGTAATATTAGTTCCACATAATTATCCTTAAGTAAGGTATCAATCCTATTATTTTCTCTTTTCAATTCTTCTATATCCGAAAAAGAGTTTATTTTTTTCCATCATGAGAAAAATATCAGAAAATTTTCATTTAGTTTGTCCAGATACTTCATTTGATATTCTGTAACTGTTCCATCTTTGATGTAACTTTATCAACAAAAATGGTTGAGTCTTTAAACATGATAAAGAATTTTTTTAAAAATTCAATTCGTATAATATTCAGAGAAGAAATAATTCGTATTGCGAACACAACTGCTTTTTATCCTTATTAGTAAGTTATTTTAATAAAACAAAATTCGTTATACGAATTATTTATTCTGTGTGAAGAACAAACAAGCAAACAAAACCTCAAGGAAAAAAAAATATGTAATTGATTAAAGTCCATAACCTATTATTCGTCATACCCTTTGATGCACATTAAATATATATTGTAAATAACAAAAAATTATAAATGAAAGAATATTATCATTAGATTTCATTTTAAATTTATTGAAAAGGAAAGATTTAAATCTGAATTTTAAATAAGGATTTAAAATTTTGTTTAAGTTGTGTGATAAAAATATTAGAATAAACCATTTTTTTATACATTCAGTTGATTTTTAAACATTAATGTGATTTTTTTTTTTAAATTATACAATAACATTTTAATTTCTATTTGAAATTTGCCTTTACTTACTGTGAACTAGTTTCTGCAAGTTGTTTTGCCAAATGTGTTTGTGAAGGCAAGTAAATTTATATTTATCTGTATTTTTTTTTTTTTAAAGAATTGCAACAAAAGACAAAATTAAGTACTGAAAAGAAAAATGATTTTTATTTATGAAATCAACGACAGTAAATGAAAAAAAAATACATATGTGTTAATATTTTACATGTAAACTTCATATTGTAGCATAGTGGATATAGAGTTCAATCTTCCCTCCATTCCCCTACCGGCGAAAACGCTGTCCCGGCCTGTTATTTCAAGATGGCCTTGTTCGAACCCAGCCAGCACCTCCCGTCTACCAGCTTTGAGAGCAGAACCTCTCAGACACTGGTGGGGCCAGTAAGTGTGGGAATTTCTGCCCTTTTTGAAAAACGAAGTCGAATGCGAGTTTATTTATATTCTTATGAAATTCGATACTTTTTTTTCAATTTTAGTTTGAAATAAATGAAAAGTGGTGTTTATTGTATTAAAATTCATTCTACAGGTATTAATTCAGAGGAAAAAAACTGAAAGTTCTTTTATTTTATTTTATTTTTTCATTATTTGATATTTTTCACATAGTTTATGCAATTTTTTTTAATTTACAATTTTTAAGTTTATTTTACAGGTTAATATTATCCTTTTAAAACAGTACTCTAACATGTTTATAGGAATTATTGGGTTTGTTTACATACAATCAAACGGAAATATATACCACGCCTTTTCTCCGTAAATTAATCAAATAAATCAGCAAACTTTAAGATTTATATCTCGAAAACGAAGAGACGAGGGCAAATGATTTTTGTGTTAAAAAACGCATTTCACTATGCTCCTTCGATTGCTGATTATTTGGATTTTTTTTTTTCATTTTTACACTATGATGTTGTTTCCTGGTAAGATATAAAAATTGCTAATCAATACATTTGATCCACCCCCTTTAAAAAAAGACAGCCCCTCGCCCTCTAAATCGAGTGCTGGATCCGTCTCTACCATTGACTAGAAATATAAATGGACAGCGGACTAGCAACCCTTTCTTGAAGAAAACATGTCTTTTCCTCCAGCAGGTGTGGAGGAAGAATATTCTGCCAAACAGGTTTTTTTTCGCGCCAAATTGTCACGGAAATTCCACAGCTCCTGCGAAGAAACAGAGATTTTTCACTTGCGTTTGAGTTTGTCAAGTTTGAGAAAGGGATTACCGCCAGAAAGCGGCATCCTTTCGCCTATTTTTGGCGATGAAAGGGGAAAGATATATTCTTCAAGTCTGTCGGAAGAAAAGAAAGGAGTCCGCTGTCCATTTATATTTCTAGTCAATGGTCTCTACACATATTAAAGCTCTTAATTAAAAATTGTAAAAAAAAAAAAAAAAAATTCCTTCCTACTTTTTGTATTATGTATGAAAAGTAAGTAATTTCAAAAATAAATTCAAAGATTAAATTCACTTTAGCTTTATTTACAAACAACTGTCCACTACTTCCAAAACTGTACAAACATACAATGAATGTTTAAAAATAAATTCCCAATAGCAATGTTAGCACTATAAGCTTTGAAATTTCTATTCGGCGCTAGTATGCGAGCTACCTTGCGGGTCCTTCCTTTCAATGAAAAAAAAAAAAAAAAAAAAAAAAAAAGCATTGGTAACATATGCGAACGGCACACTATTTATTCTAGGCACTGTAGTATAGAGAAGGCAAATAATTTAACTGTGTGTCCGTTGTAATGGTGGATATACGAAGGTTTATTAGTGATCAGGGAATCAAAAAATTGCCCGTAGAAAGAGTGTCTGTTTTAGAGAAGCGGGAGTTTCGTTGTATTTCGCTTATATGTACCCAATGTATTCATCTGTTTGTATTCATTCAATGCATTAATCATCAAACGAATAAATTATCTTTACAATCATAGAAAATTTCAACTTTTTAACTTTAATAGATTTTATAGAAGTTTACCCAAAGTAGTAAAAAACGCATTCTGAGTAAAACAGAAAAAATGATTTACACATTTATGTTTAGCACTTATTGTTTAGAAGTTTAAAGCCTTGTTTTAAGAGTTTATTTCATTATAAGTTACATAATTTTGGAATTTTTCGAAGACGCGTTCTTTAATGCAAAATTCAAAATTTGAACTCTTCTTCTGTCCTTTGAAGTTGTTTGTAAGACAATATCCAGAATTGTTTTGGAGGGGGCGGGGTAAACTTTATAGAGTTTAAGATACAATGCCTTTCGTTTAAATGAAATTAATATGTGAATGGTTTCTTTTCAAATTATTTCGAGCTCCGCTCCCTCAAATCTTCTGGCTAAGGCTTTAGATGTTTTAATAGTATTTATTGTAAAATTGTTATTCCAAAAAAAAAAAAAAAATATATATATCCTATTCTGTTATATAGAAATTGTCATGAGGATCTTATACTGTACTGTTTGTCAATCACAAGAGTAGCTCTCGCCAAGAAGTCTGTGCCTGTCTGTTGCCGTGGAAACAAGACTCGCTCCATTTTCGACAGGGAAAACCAGAAGATAGGCATTCACATTTGTTTACTGAGCGCCTTGAGGGCTTGTTGGCGATGTTTTTATTATTATTACTTTTTTTTTTTTGCAATTATTTTAATCGATTCATCAAGTGAAAGAAAGCTATTTCATATATTATTTATATGATAATATTTAGATTTTACAAATGAAAATAAAATATGAATCAATATGAATTAATCATGGAATTTATTACAGTAAAAATGAAATAAAATTTACTTAAATAATTGTTTCAAAATTAATATTTTCATAGCCATTAATAATTATCAATGACTGTAAATTATTAATACAATGACCGAACTTCAGTGATTAGAAATTTCAGCATGTATTTTCAAAAAAATTACAAGGACGGAGAATTTTTTTTATCATTAAAATTACAAAAAATAATAATACCTTCTAAACTTTTAGAATTTTATTCAAGCATATGAAAGCCCTCCAAATCACTCTCAGAAGTCTCGCTTTCTTCTGAATCAAGAATCGTCGGTATTATATTAATGTTAAATTACAGTTCGTCCAATAAATCCTCTAATAGTCCATCTTTTTCCCATTCTTTCTCTTATAGAAAAGTCTTGAATCGTTTGACGTATAACACACTTGTCAAAGTCATCTATTTCTCAATTTCGTTCACTAGGTCTTTTACGATGTTTACCAGGTGATTTTAAAACTGTCGATGAGCCCGATGCAGAAACTTCATTTCTTATTTTTTTTTATTGTAACTTCAAAAACTCCACTTGCTCGGGAAGCCCGTTTTAGAGCTTGCGGGAGCGGAATTAATACAGCTTTAGACGAAGCTTCACTGGAACAAAATTCCTCAACATTATATAAGATTATACGTGCTTGCGATTTCAAGACTTCACCTATCCTAAACTGAAAGGGCATCTTTCCAGGACTTCTAACGCAATAGTGATAACATCGTTACAGTGTCTAGAATAGTATAGTGTGGCAAACGCGTACACTGCGTAATGCTTTAGAATTATCCAAAAAATTACAATTTCGTAGGTGGCGCTACCATCAAGCTTCCTGGCTTGAAAACAAGGCTGTGTGTATTTACTAAGCGTTAGTTGCAGTGCCGAGAGATTACTAAAAATTATGTAAAAACTTGTAAAATGTTAATTTGGTGTGACTTATATTATGAAAAAAACATTGCTTTTATTTACTCTTGGTAGAACGTGCAAATTAGTGATTTTATTTAAAAAATTATAATTTTTGCTCTCTCTTTTTTAAGATATGGCAATAAAAAAGTATTTCATCTGTGTATTCAGGATTCCTAAATTATTTTCTCAATTAATAATCATAATTTAAATTTAAACTGTCAATTGATAAAAATTATAACTTAAAAGCTTTAAAATTAAACTATTAATTGATAAAATATATATATTACTCTATTTTTAATAATCAAGTTTTAATTGCTGATTATTATGAATGCAAGGCGTGTGAAATTTTCTATGAAAAAATTTCCAAAGTATTACATATGAATTTACTCTATTTTTATTTATATTTTATACTTTTCAGTGTTTAAAATATTTTACTGCTGCAGTTTCAATGTCAGCTGGCATATTTTATGACGAACATCAACTGAATTTTTTTATATTAAAAAGCAAATTTGTAATATAAAAAAAAAAATGATAAATTAATGTTTTTTTGGATTTTAACATAAAAAAAAACTGATATATTAACTTTTATTGTCATTTAGTTGGTTCTGCAAATTCTATTTTTCTTTAATTAATTTTAATTATCAAATACCAGACAATATTTCCAGTCAGAAATTAATAAGATAATTAAAAAGATAGTTACTGATTTTCTTTGTTTATAACAAGAAAAATTAAATTGTCAAACAATCAACATAAGATAATTATAAAAGCTTGATATTTATTTACTGTAATACTTTTTCTATGTACTTACACTCGTTACACAAAAATTAGTTACTACAAGTATATGACAGTTTCAATTAATTAGCTTATTAAAATCAAAACAAAAAGTAAATAAAAGATTGTGTGGGAGGATTATCTTGCAGGTTTTATTAGTGCTTAAACATGTAATAATATGAAAATTTATGAAATAGTTTCTTATTACTGTTATAAATAAAGCTCAATGTTTAAAAAAAAAAAGTGTGCAAGGAGATTGCATTGTTTATAATAATTGAGCAATCTGAAAATAAAGTGTTCTGAAATTTATTCCTAATGTATTGCAACATAAAACTTTTTAATTCTATTTTTCGCAAAATTTATCTTTGAAAAATAAATTTCCCGTAGCTTAAATTGCATCATAAATATCTGGAAACACATTGGACACAATCGTAGCAATAAACTGGATCATAGCGACCTCTGGTGTATTTGTAATTATTTGGATACGTTTTTGCCCGGTGATTGCCACCATGAACCTCTATAGAAGGACTTCTAACGCAATAGTGATAACATCGTGTCGAGACTTCGGCACTAAATGGCAGCTGCACAGTTACGCGCACGGTTCTGCGCAGCTGGCCAGAATCCGTGCTGCAGCAGCGCTCATGGCTGTCACGGTCAGTGTCAAAGGGTGAAGCAGACGAATTAGTGACGTATGCAGAATCCGTCTTCACATGCGCCACCTATTTAAGGCTTTTTTCGAGGAACGATTTCCTTCTTGGAAAGGCTATTTCGTTAGAAGTCCTGGTATAGAGGTTCATGATTGCCACCATGAACCTCTATAGAGGTTCATGATTGCCACACTATATTATTCTAGACACTGTAACATCGTGTCGAGACTTCGGCACTAAATGGCAGCTGTGCACATCTACGCGCACAGTTCTGCGCAGCTGGCCAGAAACCGTGCTGCAGCAGCGCCCATGGCTGCCACTGTCAGTGTTGTGTTAATCTTTCCTCCTCTACGAGCATTGCCCTCATGCACGCGTTGACAGTATATTTTCCATTGTAAACATATGCTAAAGCCCTTTAATTTGCATACTGTCCAACAATATATAAATATATACTAATTTATTGTTCGCCATAAACATTTCTGAATTAACTCGGTATTCAGTAGAATATTAATTTTCTTCTAATTAACATAAATTTAATTTAATCTTTTATTCTACTATCTTTCCAGTGTAACATTCGTGAGTTTAAAATTCCCTGTTTCAAATTTTAAAAAAATCTTATATATGTATTATATTTTCTCTCTGCAGAATGTAAAAATAAAACATCTTAATACGATTCAGATCGCTTAAGTTGATTGGTAAGAAGAATAAATTGCAATAAGAATTAATATTTAAAATAATAATAATAACAGAAATACTTTTTTTGCATAAAGATTTTTATAATTGCCGTGTCTGTTTATCAAGAAAAAAAAACGTTGTTTTGAGGGACAATAAAAAGTGATGGTTTCCATATATTTTGAAATGCTTTTGCATAAGATACATGCTTTAAAAATATATTGATTAGATACGTTATTTGAGGGTGTGTAAAATTATTGAATTAAAAATACTGAGGTATATAAATTTTTACAATTTTAATTAGAGAAGTTAAGAGTTTTCATTCAAAACATTATTGTGTAATAGTATTTTCTATTAAAAATATAATGGAGATGGCATTGTTTGATAGCTAAGTCTGCTGTATATCTGTATTATTTTTATTCATTCTATTCTTATTGATTTCAAGTTTATGAAATTAGTTTAATTCAAATATACTCTCTTCATATGTTGAGAGAAAGTGGTGCCATATTCATATATTGAAAAAGAAAATGCAATTGATGTGAATATTTGAATCTTTTAATTAGTATCTTTTCAGTGTAACATTCATCATTTTAAAGTTCTGCATATAATTCTTATATCTAACTGTTACGTATTAGTAGACATACATATAATTACTCATGATATAACTTAACAGGGTTTATTAAAGATGAAAGCATGTGCATTGCTATCTTGTAGCGACACGGCGTGAATGTTTACATCTGCCTCCGCTAGCCTGTGGCCATTCTGGAAACATAAAAATGTTATGGTTAACGTTACAGTTAGAGTCTGTGATAATACATAACATCCCTCCCCCCTATGTAACGTAGTCCTTTAGCCAGGTTGGTGGATGTTTAGCTCTAACTGGTCTCGATGGGAGGAATGTTGGACTTGTAACATCAGGGATCTGTCTATCTCCTGCAGGTGCAATCCCAATTAAACTATCTGTATCCACAGGCTCTGGAACCGTGTCATTTGTTGTCAGTCCCGGATCTTTGGTGCCTCCTGCTGGATCGGTGTCCTCGCTGTCTTCTACTGATCCTGACATCAGCGGTGAAGGTGTTGGACCACAGGATGGGTATGCTGAGGAATTACCAGTGTCTGTCACATGCTGAAGATTACCTTGACGTCGTCTTAATTGGTCAATGTGTCTCTTCCACACAAGACCTTCATTCGTTAAGACCTCATACATTGTGGCGCCAGTTACTTCTGTGACTGTAGCTGGTACCCATTTGTCGTGAGGATGGAATCCTCGAGCATACACCGAGTCTAGAGGTGCAAACATTCGGAACCTTGGATTAGACAGATTCTTGGTATTAGGCTCCGTAAAAATCAGGATGAAGTCTGTCCAGGCAGGTTTTCAAACGGCGGTTCATAAGCAGCTCTGCTGGAGACACATTTGTAGTAGCATTGGGTGTAGCATGTTGTGCTAATAAGAATGATGCAAGTCTAGAATTCCAATTCCCAGTAATAATTCTTCGAAGTGCATCTTTTGTTGTCTGCACCATCCGCTCTGCTTGCCCATTCGATGAAGGATGTCTCGGAGCTGTAAAAGAATGGTAGATTCCATTTCTCTTAAGGAACTCGTCAAATTCTGAGGATTTGAAGCCAGGTCCGTTATCTGACACTACAGTGTCAGGGATGCCATGTGTACCGAAGAGCTTCCTCAGAGCTTCAATAGCACACACTGAGTCTGTTGACAAGACTTTAACAACTTCTAGCCATTTTGAGTATGCATCGACAACAATGAGGAAAAGGGATCCTTGAAAAGGACCAGCATGATCGATGTGGAGTCTTGACCAAGGTTTTTTAATGCACTCCCATGTTCCCACTGTCTTAGGAGGAGCATGTCGTGTCTGTTGGCAAATATTGCAGCTATTTACTGTGTCTTCGATTTGGCTGTCCATCCTCGGCCACCACATGTAACTTCTTGCAAGAGCTTTTGTTCGCACAATGCCTTGATGTGAATTGTGGAGAGTAGCCAGTAGACGTTCTTGTGCCTTCCTTGGTATTATGACTATGCATCCCCAAAGGAGGCATCCTCTGTGGGCTGAGATTTCCAATCGTCGTTGAAAATAAGGGGCGAATTCTTCATCTGGCTTTTCAGCCGGCCACCCCTTCAAAACCCAGTTGAGCACTCTAGCTAAGATTGGGTCTTGGAGTGTCATTCGTGCAATATCTTTGGCTGAGATAGGGGGCTTGTCCAAAGCCTCCAGGAGTAAAACTTCATTGGGAGATGTTTCATGATGGGTCATCTGCGGGTGAGGTAGACGACTAAGTCCATCTGCATTGGAAATTAATTTGCCAGGTCGGTATACAAGATGGTAGTCATATGAGCTTAAGGTTAGGGACCATCGTTGCATTCTAGGAGACAGCATAGTTGGTGTGGGTTTGTCACTGGCCAAAAGGCCTAGTAAAGGTTTGTGATCAGTTCTTATTTCGAATTTTTGTCCATAGAGGTAGTTGTGAAACTTCCTAACACCCTGTATAATGGCCAAGGCTTCTTTGTCAATCTGGGCATACCGGCGCTCAGTTGAATTCATTGTTCTTGAATAGTATGCCACTGGAGCTTCTACGCCCTCTGACAATTCGTGGCTCAGGACAGCTCCAACACCATACTGGGAAGCATCACATGTGAGGATGATTGGTTTCTTTTCATCGAAATGTACAAGGAGGGAATCACTTGACAAGAGTTTTTTTTACCTTATTAAAAACTTCTTCGTGGCTTTTCTTCCATTTCCACACTGCTCCCTTGTCAAGCAAGCGATGAAGAGGTTCTGCCACTGTTGCTTTATCTTGTAGAAACACATGATAAAAGTTCAGTAGACCCAAGAATGCTTGGAGTTCTTCTCTCTTGGTTGGTATAGGGGCTTCTTGGATAGCTGTCACTTTCTCCTTTGTGGGTTTAATACCTTTCTCATTGATTTCATACCCTAAGAATTCAATGCTGGAGGTTCCAAAGATACATTTCTCTCTGTTTAAGCATAACCCAGCCTTGGAGAATCGGTCAAGAACTTCTCGAAGTCGCTTGGCTAGTTCGTCTAGTGTTGAACCCTTGATTAAGACATCGTCATAGTATGGCAACACTCCTGGTATGTTTATGACCAATGACTCAATGAACCGTTGGAATATTCCAGGAGCTGTGAAAATTCCGAATTGGAGTCGATTGCACTTGAATGCTCCACGATGTGTCACAATTGTTTGTACCATGGCAGAAGCTTCATCCACGACTAATTGCAGGTATGCTTGGGACAGGTCAAGCTTTACGAAATGTTGGCCTCCTGTTAATTCTGCGAGTATTTGGTTTACTGCTGGCACTGGATATGTATGAGTGCCTAAAGCCTTGTTGACTGTACATTTATAGTCACCACAAAGCCTAATTTCCCCATTAGATTTAAGGACAGGAACTACAGGAGTTGCCCAATCAGAGTAACTAACTGGTTCAAGAACTCCCTGGTCTTGTAATCGTTGCAACTCCTTCTCAATCTTGGGTCTTAGAGCAAATGGTACATTTCTAGCTTTCAGCTGTATTGGACGGACTGTGGGATCTAAATGCAACTTGATAGGAGTACCTGTAAAGCTTCCCAATTCTTCCTTGAAAACATCAGGGAATTCACTTAAGACATCATCAATGATAGACTGTTGTATGCTATGGATGCCTGTTACCTTTATTCCTAATGGTTCAAACCAATTCAGACCTAAAAGTCCTTGACGTTTCTTCTTAGCAATCAGAAGTGGAAGCTTCCGGTCAAATGAAGCATATTTAACATCTACTTGGCACCGACCCAAAATTTCTACTGGTTGTTTATTATAGTCTTTAACAATAAAAGGAGACTTTTCCAACAGTTGAGCCTCGTGCGGATATAGCTGGTCAAAAGTACTTTTGTCAATGATGGATATTTTGGCTCCCGAATCTACTTCCATAACACATGGTGTACCATTGATCAGGACAGTTGTTCTCATGTTTGGTGTTTCCACATTATTGAGACACACATATTTCAAATGGAAGGTGTTTAAACTCTCTGTTTCAGAGGAATCAGTATCGCTATTTTCTAAATTCTGTTCATGTACTGTTTTCCTGGTAAAATTTGATTTGTTCCGGCAGACCCTTTGTATATGGCCTTTCTTTTTGCAGGCATGGCATTCAGCATCTTTAAATTTGCACTGTGATCTTGAATGGTTGCCTCCACAACCAGCACAATTTTCTCTCTGTGATTGTGTTTTAGATTGATTTTGATTTCGATTTTGTCTCTTGTCGAGAGGCATCACTGAGACAGATCCGGAGCTCCGAATCTCCTTTACATGAAAATTAGCAGTCTCTGCTGCCAAGGCCTTATCTAGTGCTTGATTAAAAGTCAGCGATGCTTCGGCAAGTAAGCGTCGTTGGAGAGCTTCGTCTAGCAGCCCGCACACCAACCTATCTCTGAGCATGACATCCAACGATGAGCCAAAATTGCAGTGTTCGGATAGTTTTCGTAATTCCGCGATGAATGCATTTATACTTTCCCCCGATTGTTGGTTCCTTCTATAAAATAGAAATCGCTGGAAGATTTCTGAAGGTTTTGGCAAGAAATGAGTTTTGACAAGTTGTATTAGTTCGTCGTATGTTTTAGAAGAAGGGCTTGCTGGGGATACGAGAGAACGGATTGTCGCGTACATCTTCGCGCCGCACACACTCAGAAATATGGCCCGTTTCTTCGTCGAGTCGCTGACATCGTTCGCTTCTAAAAAGCATTCCAATCTTTCGTGATAAGAGTCCCACGTTGATGGTTCCGATACATCGAAAGGCTCTAAGCTGCCGAAAGTAGCCATTTTTCACAACGATGTTTTGGAGAAAAAAAAATCAGAAGTTTGCAGAATGTAGATTTCACTCAGTTCTGTAACCAATCCACGTTGTCACTGTTAAGCCTAACGCGTGAGTATCAATATTTTGCAGGTAGCTTGCTAAACCCTTTAAATCCCATCCTCGTCGCCAATTTGTTACGTATTAGTAGACATACATATAATTACTCAAGATATAACTTAACAGGGTTTATTAAAGATAAAAGCATGTGCATTGCTATCTTGTAGCGACACGGCGTGAATGTTTACATATGCCTCCGCTAGCCTGTTGCCCATGAACCTATATACCTGGACTTCTAACGAAATAGCCTTTCCAAGAAGGAAATCGTTCCTCGAAAAAAGCCTCAAATAGGTGGCGCATGTGAAGATGGTTTCTGCCTACGTCACTAAATTCGTCTGCTTCACCGTTTGACACTGACAGTGACAGCCATGGTTCATGGTGGCGCTAGTGCAGCACGGTTTCTGGCCAGCTGCGCAGAACGGTGCGCGTAGCTGTGCAGCTGCCATTTCGTGCCGAAGTCTCGGCACGATGTTATCACACGGCGTTAGAAGTCCTGTATAGAGGTTCATGCTGTTGCCATTCTGGAAACATAAAAATGTTATGGTTAACGTTACAGTTAGAGTCTGTGATAATACATAACACTAACTATTTTGTTTCTGGAGAAAATAAAAATAAAAATAACTTCATAAGATTCAGATCACTTACTTAAGTTAATAAGTAAGAATTAATACTTGGAAAATGAATTGCAAATTGAATATAGTAACATGAAATAGCTTTTGGCAATACATAATTCTTATTTCAAGTGCATATATATATCATTTATAATAATAGAATGTGTTTTAATAGATAAAATACTTATTAAAATTACTTAGAAAGTGCATTAAAATAAAACATATGTAGAAGATGTAATAACATACTTTAATCCCAAGATCTTTCGAACACACATGTATTCATTTTCAAGGGGAACGTTGACTGACAATAGAATTGTCACATAATAGTTTTGAGCAGTTTGTTTTATTACACAAGAAAACACAAATGGAACAAATATGTTAACATTACTTACAGTATTTAAAAACAAAAACAAAAAAAACATACAAATTGAAATAAAAAGTACCTTAAAATGATAAAGAATTTATTTAATTTTATAGACACAGTCCTTGTACAGGGGCATACTCAGAGTGAGGGTTGAGGAACAACGCCCCCCCCACCCCCACACACACAAAAAAAAGTCAGCGCAAAAAAAAATTAATGGTTATTTATGGAAATATTTGACATTTTTTATTAGAAAGAAAGTACGGCCTATTGAACTGAAAGCCTGTAAGTAATATTAACATTGTTCCATTTGTATTTTCTTGTGTTAATAAAACAAATTCTATATATAAATGTTTTTATGACTCTGTGTTTTTATTTTCTGTATGCCCCCCCCCCCCCGCCCCACACACACAAAAAAAAAAAAAAATTCTAGAAATGCCATTATTCTTATATACTCTATTTTTGGCATAATGTAAATATACATTTAATTTATAATATCAAACATATAGGGAAAACATAATTCATTTTTATTATTTTTCTTTGTAATTATATTGTGAATAAATTGTGATATTGTCAAATGAAATGTGCGTTTTAATTATAGAGTTTTGTAGAAAATATGATTAGATTTCTATCCATTTACATTACTATAAAATGTTTTCAAAGGAGATCGTCTTTGCATTTTCTGATTACTTACGTAGGATAACCTCTTTATCATATTGCTTAATGAAATATAACTGTAATATCGAATTGGAAAGGGATGTTTTTCAGATATATCTAAGAATCAGGGGTCGGAAATAGTGCGAAACTACAGTAGTCGCTACTTTTTACAGTAGTTTGTAGTGTAGCAAGTAGTGTGATAAAAAATATCTGTAGTTTGTAGCGAGAACCGATGCTACTTTTAACGCTACTTCAGGAGGGGCGGGGACGAGGGGGTAATTACCATTCTGCAAATTACGTGGCCGAAACTTGCTTCTTTACTGCGAAATTTGTTCAGCTCAACAATTTGCGAATCTCAGCGGCAAATCTCAGCTGCACTGTATAGCAACACATCGCATGAAGTCATAGATTTTTCCCACTGACACTTGCTGCTAAAATCAAGTATTAATTCATCAAAGGAATTAATTTTCTTGCTGGCAACACGTGTCTATTTACTCGTTATGAAGTCTTCATGCTTTAGTGTCAGGTTTCTTATTATTCGGAATTGCTTTATTTACAGATTTAATTTTTGGTTGAATTTAGATTTTCTGTAATTTTCTATATTACAATATCGCTCTTAATTTAACTACGAGTATAAACTAATATTTTAAAGACAAACACAAAACATTTTCTTGTATATTATCTTTCTTAATATTTTAATGCCATCGATTATGTCGCATTAATTTAATTGTGTCCCGACAGGCACGATATAACAAGGAGTCGCTTTATTATTTAATCCGTGTCTTTAATTTCCAGTGTTGAACCCTTTGACGAAATCTGAAAGTTGTGAAGTAGCGACTATTTTTGAAAAGTAGTTTCTAGTCGCAACTTTTTCAAACAAATAGTTGTAGTTGTAGTTAACAACATTTTCAATAAAGTAGTTGCAGTTCGTTACAATAAAAATGTAGTTTTTCCGACCCCTGATAAGAATGCTTTCAATCATGCACCGCTCTAATACTTATCCCAAAAAAAGAACAGGTTAAAACCTCTCACAGAGCACATTAAATCTGATAAGGTATGTACAAAATCCATTCTGTTAAGGTGAAAATAGGATGTGTAAAATCAATTTAAAAGGAAATCATAAATATCCAAAAAATTTATAACACAGATGTTTCAAGGCTTCTTAATAATAGGCCTTTCTTCAGTGAAAATGAATAAAAGAGAAAATGAAAAACAATAGCTACAATATATGTGTACTACAGCTTCTGCTGTTTCCTATTACCTTTCTTTTCGTTATGTGAAGATAGGAGAAGGTCTCCTTTTATGAAGACTTGGAACATCTGAATGCTAAATTTATTTTCCTTGCTATTGCTTTTCCTTACACTAGCAAAACATGATAATTGCATTGCTGAAAATTTAGAATTTGAAATTTTAAGCAAAGTTCTGATTCAAAATTTGCTCAATCAGTAAAGTTAATACTAATTATTTCTATTTCAAATTAATTATTTTTTTTATTTGCAGAACTCATAGAGTTTAATAAATACAGGATGATTAAAAAAAGGTTTTATGTCCATCCTACATTTACTAAAAACTACTTTATAAATATTCAAAACAACAAAATTATAGACAAAATATAAATATTTCCTGACATTTTCTGCAACCTTGTATTTTGTTTTTATAAGTCATTAGTGTTACCAATTACTACCTAAAAAAAAAATCCGATGTCTTTGAGAGGTGATGCAAAAAGAGAAAAAACAGATTTTATTTATTTATTTATTTCATTCTATTTTTTTTGGGGGGGGGGGAGGAAGAATTTGGATGAAAGCTTAATTTATTTATCATTACTAAATAGTCACAATTGCAACATAAAGAAAATGAGAGTTTTGAAATATTTTTTATTTTGTAGATGAATTTTCAGTTTAAAACTATATAGGTGATAACTAAAAGGATAAGTATAAATTAACTTATGTGTAACAGCTTGCTTACATCATATGTAACCCATACATTTATTTTTAAAAAGTAAAAAATAAGTCTAGTTGAGGTTCTAAAATATTTTGGTGGAAATCTGAGCTAAAAAAAATTAACCTTAAGTGGTGGGGTGCTGAAGTAGTTTCATACTAAAATTTAAAGATTACAAAATCTGTAAAATAAGTTGAAACTGGTGTGAAACACTAAGAACTAAAATAACTTCTTAAAATACCATCAAAAACTTTAAAATGCGCTAGGCCTTTCGAAAGATCTGGGTCTTTCTTCGTCAGGCGCAAAAAGACGTGCGTCTACTATGAAAGCAGCAGCAAGACTGAAATGAGAGATGAGGGAGAGGAAACAAGCTGAAGCAACAGCCAATAGGAAAACAGAAGACAACAGCCAATCACAGACGAGTAAAATCAAAACAATAGAGAATACAAAATAGAAGGGGAATAAGGAAGTGAAAAAATAAAAATAAAATAAATAAATAAATAAATAAAATAGAATAAATAAATAAATAAATAAAATAAATAAATAAATAAATAAATAGAATAAATAAATAAATAAATAAATAAAATGAATAAATAATAAATAAATAAATAAAATAAAATGAATAAATAATAAATAAATAAATAAATAAAGCACACAAATATATTAAAAAAAATGGAAACAGATGAAAATTAAGAATTAAATAAGTAACGAAAATATATAAATCCATCTATTTAAAGCTAACCTGCTATTTCGTTTTTCGTGCAAAAATCGCTTTTATACGCATGCGCGAGCATTCAGCCAATCAGCTAAAGGCATTTTTTGTAAACTCCTGTCGAATTGGGCTCTATACGCATGCGTCAGCATTCAGCCAATCAAGTGAGAGGTTGTTACTGTCCCGAGGTCCTGAGACAGATTTGGAGCCAATGAGGTGAAAGGCTATTTCCTGTCTAGAGATCTTTAGGAAAGATGATTATGGCGTTAGCAATTTTCAAAGTTTCGAAGTTTGGATTACTATAAATATTAGGTATTTATTCATTTTATCTTTATTTATTTTGTTATATTGAGTACGAACATAGAAACACATATTTATCTCTGTGTTCATGATTGAATTCTTTGGATATGTTTTGGTTTCGTGTATTTATTATTTTTTTTTTTAATGTCGTATGTATATTTTGCTACTTTAAATTTCTTAAACCAAAAAGTAATGGTCGAGTTTTTATTAGCATTTATAAAGCTGAAATTTACCTTTTTGAATATAATATTACAGATGTTTTAATAGTTGCATTCGGCTGTAAAAATTGACAAAAAATTGATTAAAAATTCGACCAGCAGTTGCATGAAAAAAAAAAAAGAACTTTCACTAGCATGGACAAATCCAGAAAATTGCTGCGTCGGCAGTTGTGTTTATATGTAAAAAAATAACAAAATTCATAGTTTAATCACAATAAAACATCGTGAAATTTATTGAATGGTTGCTGGGAAAAAAATCACAAAATTCAACAACCATTCCGGAAAATATAACAAAATTCTACTAATAACAGGAGCTTCTAAATAGCTTTACCACCTGTGCATTTTGATGATTTTGTTATGATAGTGTGTATGAATGTGTTTTGCATGAAATTTTTTGTTTTGTTGACAATTTTTTTAAAGGTTTTGGAACTTTAGTATGACAATTTATTTGTATTAATACTATTATGTCGGTTAATAGAAAAGCTTTCTAAAGATTGAAATACGATCAAATCTTAACAAAACTTGCAATGATTCAAATGGATTTAGATAGATAATTTTAGTATATGTGTATATATATGCAGTAGACTATCAATAAACAACAACAAAAAAGTGGCAACTAATTTTCAAACTTTTATATATAATCAAAACTTTTCAATATTTTACAGCCGAATGCAACTATTAAAACATCTGAAATATTATATTAAAAAAATGAAATTTCAGCTTTACCAAGTAAAAAATAAACTACTTTAAAAAAAAATCCTACTAAAAATTCGACCATTACTTTTAGGTATAAAAATTTTAATGTAGCAAAATACATACAGCATAAAAAGAAGAAAAAATACACCAGAATGTATATAAAGCATGCTTTACAATTATATTATGTGCAGTAAATAATTTCGCAAACAATATACGAAGAATCAAAACATATCCGAAGAACTCGATCGTGAACACAGAAATAGATATGTTGCTATCTTCAATGATTCAATAAAATAAAATAAAGATAGAATGAAAAACTACCTAAAAATATAATAATCTAAACTTGAAACTTAAAAACTCAATCAAACGTGATAAATTGTACACAATTGTCATTATACCAGGTGACAGTCGATGCAGAATTCATTTATATACACTACACACTTTATTGATACGATAACCATTTTGTCAGGACAAAATTAGCACTTGCCTATCAGCGAGCAATATTGAAAATTGGCGATTGACTTTATTGCCACCTAAAGGGAAAAATAAGCATTCGGCGATAAAACTTGAAAAACTAGCGATTAAAAATATGGAAAAAACTGGCCAAATGCCGGATTTTCTGATTTTCTTTTTTTGCTTTGCGTTTTTTCTGCATCTGTTTGACAAAATTCATGATTTTTCCTCACCCGATCAATGAAATTAATGATTTTGCCACACCTGATGAACGAAATTTACGATTTTCATGCACTCAATTGAAGAAATTCGTGATTTTTATGTGCCCACTTGACTAATTTGTGATTTCCCTCACCCACTTCACTTGATTAATTAGTGATTTTTACGTGCCTGTTCTTCAAAATTCCTTATTTTTATGCACACGATGGACGAAATTCATGATTTTTACATGCCTGATAAACAAAACTCATGATTTTTACACGCTGGATTAAGGATTTTTTTTTTTTTTGCACTTGACCGATGAAATTAAGTAGTTTTATGCACCTGATAGACAAAATTCATGATTTTTATGTGCTGATAGAGGAAATTAATGATTTTTACGTGCCCGATCAACTAATTTCTTGATTCTTATGTGACCGTTTGAAGAATTTTGTGAATTTTAGGTGACCGATAAATGAAACTCATGATTTTTACACGCCCAATTGATGAAAAAAAAATTCTGCACCCGACCGACGAAATTAAGGATATTTATGCTCCCAATAGACGAAATTTATGATATTTATGTACCGATAGATGAAATTAATGATTTTTTCAGTGATCCTACGGCATAATTTGTGTTTTTTCAGCAATCATTTGATGAAATTCACGTTTTAACTGCAATCCTTTGACGAAATTCGCATTTTTTCCGCTATCCTTTGACGAAATTTGCGTTTTTCTGTGATCCTTTAATGAATTTTGCTTTTTTTGTGATCCTTTGACGATATTCGCACTTTCTCTGTTTCCTTTTGACGAGATTCATGTTTTTTCAACAATCCTTTCACGAAATTTGTGTTTTTTCAGTGATCCTTTGAAGAAATTTGCATTTTTCACACGATCGTTTATGAAATTCGCGTTTCCCAGCGATTCTTTTATAAAATACATTTTATTCTGCAATTTTTAGATGAAATTTGGTAAAAGATTACGAAATTAAGTATTTTTATGCACCTGATAGACAAAATTCATGATTTTTATGTGCTGATAGAGGAAATTAATGATTTTTATGTGCCCAATCAACTAATTTCAGTGATCCTTTGAAGAAATTCGCATTTTTCAGCGATCCTTTGAAGAAATTCGCATTTTTCAGCGATCCTTTGAAGAAATTCGCATTTTTCTCACGATCGATTATGAAATTCGCGTTTCCCAGCGATTCTTTTATAAAATACATTTTATTCTGCAATTTTTAGATGAAATTTGTTAAAAGATTACGAAATTAAGTATTTTTATGCACCTGATAGACAAAATTCATGATTTTTATGTGCTGATAGAGGAAATTAATGATTTTTACGTGCCCGATCAACTAATTTCTTGATTCTTATGTGATCGTTTGAAGAATTTTGTGAATTTTAGGTGACCGATAAATGAAACTCATGATTTTTACACGCCTGATTGATTAAAAAAAAAATTCTGCACCCGACCGACGAAATTAAGGATATTTATGCTCCCAATAGACGAAATTTATGATATTTATGTGCCGATGGATGAAATTAATGATTTTTTCAGTGATCCTACGACATAATTTGTGTTTTTTCAGCAATCATTTGACGAAATTAACGTTTTAACTGCAATCCTTTGACGAAATTCGCATTTTTTCCACTATCCTTTGACGAAATTTGCGTTTTTCTGTGATCCTTTAATGAATTTTGCTTTTTTGTGATCCTTTGACGATATTCGCACTTTCTCTGCTGCCTTTTGACGAGATTCATGTTTTTTCAGCAATACTTTGACGAAATTTGCGTTTTTTCAGTGATCCTTTGAAGAAATTCGCATTTTTCAGCGATCCTTTGAAGAAATTCGCATTTTTCTCACGATCGTTTATGAAATTCGCGTTTCCCAGCGATTCTTTTATAGAATACATTTTATTCTGCAATTTTTAGATGAAATTTGGTAAAAGATTACGAAATTAAGTATTTTTATGCACCTGATAGACAAAATTCATGATTTTTATGTGCCGATAGAGGAGATTATGTGCAGAGAGGATAGATTTTTCTCACGATCGTTTATGAAATTCGCGTTTCCCAGCGATTCTTTTATAAAATACATTTTATTCTGCAATTTTTAGTTGAAATTTGGTAATAGAGAGTGATCTTTTGGTGAATTTTTTTTTTTTTTTTGCTTATATTTCATGATCCTTTCGCATAATTCATGTTTTTCCCTGTGGCCTTTTAACGAAATTCATGTTTTTCCATAATCCTTTGATGAAATTTGTGTTTTTCCCACGATCATTTCATGAAATCGGCAATTTTTTTTTTGCGAAGATTGATATGTGTAGGCACTGAGTTCTACGGTGTATTGTGCATTCTTTTAAACATGTAACTTATCGGTTCAAAACAATTGATGTAATTCAGAAACAGTTGTAATACTTTTGTCGGAGGGAAGGGGCGCGAATAAAATTTAAAAATGCAGCCATGTCAAAAATTATGGGGGGGGGGAGTGCATTTTACCCACACTGCGCTGAAACTTTTCTAAATTTTGCTGACACCACGCATATGATATATCATTTGAATGGCATGTGACCGCTTTTTCATTTTATGCATCTCCCGTGTCCATCCCCCCCACTTTGCCCCCCCAAGGGTGTACTTTTTAAAATTTTGCACACACCCTTCATGTTACATATCGTTGGAAGGGTCTTTGACTGCTTATTCATGTTATGCATCTTCGGTGTCCATCCGGCCACTCCCCCCCCCCCCAAGGGTTGCACTTTTCTAGATTTTGTTGACAACCCTCATGTCATATATCATTGGAAAGGTCTGTGACCGCTTATTCATATTATGTATCTCCGATGTCCACCCCCCCCCCCTATGCCTCCAAGGGGGTACTTTTCTAAATATTGCACACACCCCTCATGTGATACATCGTTGGAAAGGTCTGTGACTGCTTAATCATATTATGCATCGCCAATGTCCTTCCACCACCTTTGCCCCCCAAAGGGGGCCCATTTCTAAATTTTGTTGACACCCCTCATGTCGTATATCGTTGGAAAGGTCTGTGACTGCTTAATCATATTATGCATCTCCGGTGTCCTTACCCCCACTTTGCCACCCCAATTGGGGTACTTTTCTAAATTTTGCCAATATCACTTATATGATATATCGTTGGAAAGGTCTGTGACCGCTGAATCACAATATGTATCTCCCGTGTCCATCCCCCCACTTTGCCACCCCCAAGGGGGTACTTTTCTAATTTTTGCACACACCCATCATGTTACATATCGTTGGAATGGTCTTTGACTTCTTATTCATGTTATGCATCTTCAGTGTCCATCCCGCCACTCCCCTCCCCCCAAGGGGTGCACTTTTTAAAATTTTGTTGACACCCCTCATGTTATATATCGTTGGAAAGGTCTGTGACTGCTTAGTCATATTATGCATCTCTGGTGTCTTTGCCACCCCAATTGGGGTACTTTTCTAAATTTTGCCAATATCACTCATATGATATATTGTTGGAAAGGTCTGTGACTGCTGAATCATAATATGTATCTCCCGTGTCCATCTCTCCCACTTTGCCCCCCAAGGGGGTACTTTTCTAATTTTTGCACACACCCATCATGTTACATATCGTTGGAATGATCTTTGACTTCTTATTCATGTTATGCATCTTCAGTGTCCATCCCGCCACTTCCCTCCCCCCAAGGGGTGCACTTTTTAAAATTTTGTTGACACCCCTCATGTTATATATCGTTGGAAAGGTCTGTGACTGCTTAGTCATATTATGCATCTCTGGTGTCCTTACCCCCACTTTGCCACCCCAATTGGGGTACTTTTCTAAAGTTTGCCAATATCACTCATATGATATATCATTGGAAAGGTCTGTGACTGCTGAATCACAATATGTATCTCCCGTGTCCATCCCCCCACTTTGCCCCCCCAAGGGGGTACTTTTCTAATTTTTGCACACACCCATCATGTTACATATCGTTGGAATGGTCTTTGACTTCTTATTCATGTTATGCATCTTCAGTGTCCATCCCGCCACTTCCCTCCCCCCAAGGGGTGCACTTTTTAAAATTTTGTTGACACCCCTCATGTTATATATCGTTGGAAAGGTCTGTGACTGCTTAGTCATATTATGCATCTCTGGTGTCTTTGCCACCCCAATTGGGGTACTTTTCTAAATTTTGCCAATATCACTCATATGATATATTGTTGGAAAGGTCTGTGACTGCTGAATCATAATATGTATCTCCCGTGTCCATCTCTCCCACTTTGCCCCCCAAGGGGGTACTTTTCTAATTTTTGCACACACCCATCATGTTACATATCGTTGGAATGATCTTTGACTTCTTATTCATGTTATGCATCTTCAGTGTCCATCCCGCCACTTCCCTCCCCCCAAGGGGTGCACTTTTTTAAATTTTGTTGACACCCCTCATGTTATATATCGTTGGAAAGGTCTGTGACTGCTTAGTCATATTATGCATCTCTGGTGTCCTTAACCCCACTTTGCCACCCCAATTGGGGTACTTTTCTAAATTTTGTCAATATCACTCATATGATATATCGTTGGAAAGGTCTGTGACCGCTGAATCATAATATGTATCCCCCGTGTCCCTCCCCCCCACTTTGCCCCCCACAAGAGGGTACTTTTCTAAATTTTGCACACACCCATCATGTTACATATCGTTGGAAGGGTCTTTGACTGCTTATTCATGTTATGCATGGCGCTGCTTATTTATGTTATGCATGAGTGGTCCATACCGCCACTCCCCCCCCCCCCCCAAGGGGTGCACTTTTCTAAATTTTGTTGACACCACTCATAACATATATCGTTGGAAAGGTCTGTGACCGCTTAATCATATTATGTATCTCCTATGTCCCCCCCTTTGCCTCCAAGGGGGGTACTTTTCTAAATTTTGAACACACCCTTCATGTGATATATCGATGGAAAGGTCTGTGACCGCTTAATCATATTATGCATCTCCCGTGTCCATCCCTCCTCTATAAAGTTCATCAAGAGACAGCAAAAAAAAAAAAATCTCATTTTCCATTCAATCGTTGCAATTGGCGAGTGTGACTATTAAGTTTGGCAATAAAGTCAATCGCCAAATTTCAGTATTACTCGCTGAGTGGTGAATGCTAATTTTTTGCTATATTACAAACTGTATTTAGATGCACTATAATGACAAAATCGTTATTGGATCAGTAGATGGAAAAGTGTGTAGTGTATATAAATGCCTTTTGCATTAACTGACATCTTATAATGACAATTGTGTATGATTTATCACTGTTGTGCCATGGTTTTCTATGTACTGGCACAACAGCGCTAAATGTGTCAGATTTATTTATTTAAATTATTCGGCAAAAGTTTCAAACATTTTAAAGCAGCTATGATATTTATTTTTATGGTACTGTCAAGTTGTTTGCCGTCAAATTTTGACGGGTTCCATCTAGTATATATAAAAACAGACTAAAATTAATTAATACAAAAATAAATTATATGGAAGTACTGAAGAGGTTTTTCCAAGCAGCAGAGAGCATTGTGGAATCAGATTTATCATTAACAATAACTTCACGATTAAGATAAATAGCTAAATTTTCAAGAAAGTCCAATTCAGAGATACTATTGGCATTAAAGATAATTTTAGCATTTTTAAAATTAAAACAATGGCAGGAATCCCAAGAGTGCTTGGAAATAGAAGATTTAGAAATTTCTTGATTAGTTACATAACGAGAGTGTTCTTTTAAGCGGATTTCGAGATTTCTTTTAGTTTGACCGATATAAGATAAATCACAGCCATTACAAGGAACATTATAAATTCCCCATTTACGAAGATCAGGAACAGGAGATTTGGTGGAGGAGAATTTGAATTTATTGACAGGTTTAAAGATAATGTTAAAATTGAAGCGTCTTAAAACTTTAGCTAATTTGAAACATAAAGGAGGATAAAAAGGGATAACAACCAAATTATCAGGTTTGCTTTTCAGGATTTTACTCTTCTGTGATTGGCTGTTGTCTTCTGTTTTCCTATTGGCTGTTGATTTCTACTTTCCTATTGGCTGTTGCTTCAGCTTGTTTCCTCTCCCTCATCTCTCATTTCAGTCTTGCTGCTGCTTTCATAGTAGACGCACGTCTTTTTGCGCCTGACGAAGAAAGACCCAGATCTTTCGAAAGGCCTAGCGCATTTTAAAGTTTTTGATGGTGTTTTAAGAAGTTATTTTAGTTCTTAAAAAATCTGTAATTAAACACTTGCTAAATAGTTAATTATTAAAAATATTCTTATAGAATAAAAAACTTATTTAATTTTTTAAGATGATGCGTTCTAAAATGCAACGCGGTTGATAACCTATTATCTGTCATTTTTAACTAAATATGTTCTGTTTCAGCATTTCTATTTGCCGGTTTTGCCGCTTTTTAAATGATACTTGTATGTAAATTCTTTGTTGAATCACAAACAAATCAAATTAAGTATAAATTCAAAACATTTATTTTTTAAGCGCATTTAGAAAACAATCAACACGCATATTTGTATATTATAGAAGCATTATTGGTTTTTTTCAAGTGCATGCTCAGGTTGTAAAAATATCTGTGTTGTTAAGAAAATATTGCATGTTAAGAAAATATTGCAAGGATCTTTTTTAACAAAAACATGTAATATAAATAATTCTGCGGTTGTTTTCATTTTTTGTCAGTACAAAACAATTTTTTAAGAGCTAAATGCAACCTCAGATTATAATGTTTATCTAATGAACTAGCCCTTTAGCTTTATTCACTTCGTGCATGACGTCAGCGCCAAATTGTCGCAGCGGAAGACAACTTAAGTGCTTCCTATTCGCGTTGTTACCGCCACACAGTGGGGCGTTTTGACGATCTAGGTGGACAAAATTATTGCGTTGGAGTTTAGTTAGGTTTTGCTTATTTTTCAAATGTATCAGTAATAAAATGCTCAAGCAGTGATAAATATTTGGTTTATTTAATTATTTATATTATTATTATTATTATTATTTATATTATTATTATTATTTATATTATTATTATTATTATTATTTATATTATTATTATTATTATTATTATTTATTAAAAGTGGTTTAAAATTGACTAGCAATATTTTAGCATTACAAACATAATTACACTCTAAGTTAATATAACTTAATGATTAAATAATAATTAAAATAATAATAATAAGGTTTAACTGGTCTACCCGGGTGGCTTTTATTTAAGATTTTTTCGTTTTCTATTGTTTGAATAACGCAATCCGGTAGGTGAAATGTTCCTTGAAACCAAGCGGAACTGTATTGATAAAAACGTTGTTTATTTCTTTCCGATTTAGACCACTTTTGTTGAATTTGAAAACAAAATGTCCGGACACGTGGTTTCAGGATCTTAAAAATGCCTTCAGTTAACTGAGGATTCCCCTTTTTTTCCAACAAAAATGAAAGGGCAGCTTGGAATTTGCTTTCCTTTGGGTTGGAATCCCATAAGTCAACAACAGATTGCCGAGAAATTTGTGTAGTCATGCTGAAAAAATAAAAGCTTTAAAATAAAAACATATTTTAAAAAATAGGCTTTTATGTTTTGTGTGACTCTGTAAAAAAATATATATATATGCTACCCAAATCATTTTTAGTTGAATAAATGCTGTTGTGTAAATCAAAACTTATATAAAATTTATTGAATTTTAAATAAAATTTTTGCTTTTAGACGGTGATGTATCCGAATTATTTGTGTGGCCTTAAGAGAAATATAATTGCTTGCTCACTTTATTTTCACTTTATAAGATGGTATTGTGCATCTCGATAATCTAGATTAATTTTGTTGAAATGGAATTAAAATTTGTGTTTATAACTAACAATCTTTCCACAATCTTTTGTGTGTCCCTGTAAAAAATGCATAATTGCTACGTTCCTCAAATTATAATATAATTAAATTATCATGTAAAATACATATGTAAGCCAAGTTTCAGCTCAATCCGATAACTATAAGTGGATTAAAATTGATTTTCAAGATTTAAACTAAACTTTTGTGTAGCCCTGTAGATACAGTATAACTTCTACTTTACTCAAAGTACAATAATATTGTATTGTCATTGAAACTACACATGTATTGAAAGTTTTCCACTAGTCGAATAATTGGAAGTGGTTTAAAATTAACTTGCAAGATTTAAACTAAACTTTTGTTTAACCTTGTAGAAATAGTATAACTTCTACGGTCGTCAAATTATAATAATATTGTATTATCATTAAAACTACACATGAATTCAAAGTTTCAGATCAATCGGATAATTAAGGGGTCAGGTAACCTTTGAAGTTTCAGAAATTTGAAAAAATATTTATTAGCTTATAATTAAATATGATTCTTTAGGAACAATTTAAAATAAACCCCATGCAAAAATTCACTTTAGAAGTGGAGTTATGTCTAAAACAGTCTGAGCTTTTTGTATATGATCAAGGGACAGTTTGATCTTTGAAGTCAATTTTCTCAAAACGACGATTTTGGTCATTGCGCGCACGATTTAGGAAAAATGATTGGTTAGAATTTTAAGAAATTTTGACTGAATGACTTAACCAAACAGATGCACAAAATGACCTACGATTATGTTTCTCAAGTAACAAGTTTAGAATTTATGACTACTTTTGTAGTAAAAAAACTAGATATTTCGAATTTCTCTAAAAAAAAAATTTTTTTCTCAAGAACTATTCATTTTATTTTTTTCATCGTAGGTCATTTTGAGAACACATTATATATGTACTCATTAAAATTTTTTTGAAAGGTTTTAGCAATTCAAATGTGAAAAATCGTGCGCGCAGTACATGCAAGAATAATTCTTTCGTTAAAAATTTATTATATTTTAAAATAAATTTAAAAGCTTTATATGAGTGTAAACATTTTTGGAGAATTTTAATTTATAAAATAAATCTTTATTAATATGCATTTAAAATTTTATAATTCAAAGTCAAATAGTTACGGAGTTATGATAATTCTTTCAGAGGTCTCCTTTTCATGTATTTTGTGAGTTCAAAGGTTACCTGACCCCTTAAAAGTGGTTTAAAATTGACTTGCAAGATTTTCACTAAATATAATACATGCACTGAAAATTAACATAAAGCTGGTTTACGATTCGCAATCTTTCGCAGGCGTTTTCTTAAATTTCCAATACTTTAGGAATAACACTTTTATTCAAAAAAAATCTTATTGCTTAATAATGTATTAAAAGTCTAGATAAAGTTTGAATCATCCAAAAACACAGTTTCTGAAAAAAGCACTTAAACTGGTTTAATGTCGCTTATTTTCAAACAACAGTTGGTTAAATCTTACCTTGACAAATATGTAATATATTTTCAGTAAACTCGTGATTTCACATTAAACAGAATAGTTAAGACGTGCTTTCGAACTTAGGGAAATAATTGCAACCGTTGAAACACCCTCAAACCAATTGCGCAAATGTCTTCTTTACGGTCGTAATTAATCGACACCACGAATTTTTTCGACAAAAATCGTACGGATCTCGACAAAAGAGACATTCAGCCACCAAAATATGCGGTCTTGTTAAATTCCGAGAATATCGGAAAAATGAATTTTGTCCACCTAGATCATCAAAACGCCCCACTGTGCGTCGTTTGGACAGCCGTATAGAGATCGCAGGAAGCCATGACTCGACTATCGTTTTTAGATGACATTTCTCCAGGTCGAGTTAGCGGAGAATTGGATTTTATGGTCAGACGAGAGTTACAGCTTAACTCGCCAGTTGAGGTTGACGGTGAGTTAGCGCTTAGCGGGTAATAGACACTCATATAAAAATACATTTTTATATGAGCTTATAAAATCGGCTTATAAAAATACATTTTTTTAAGTAGCGTAATAACTATTCATATCGTTGCCTATATTTTATTACAATACCGCCGTCTGGGACGCTAGTGGTATATACCTGACAGAAGAGAATTTTCGAACCCGTTTTTAGCAGAAAACATTGAAGTTTTTCTTTAAAACTTTCTTCGTAAAATATTTATGGCATGAGTTATTAATTTTTACAATAGCAAAATGTTATAATTCTAAAAATTGTTTTTTCATTACTTCTTCATAAATCTTCATATCATTAATACAAGAGAACGAATTCAAAAGCAAATAATCCATGATTTCTTTTCACAATCAAATTTCATTACAATTTTTACAATTTCACATTCAAATCACGCGATTTAAATAATATTTATTTTAATTTTACATGACTGAATTTTTGTAAGGGAGATGGGTCATTTCCTTTAAAATTATCCAATGGACTGTAGATGTCTCATCAATTTATATATTTTTGCACATTTGTTCTACTATTAGAAATAAGAAAGATCGCAAATTGAATTGTTTTGAACAAACAGGTATGATATATTGAATTTCAAAATTCAAATAATATTTATTACGTTAACAATTTAATATGTTAATTTCTAACGCCTACATTTCAAAAAAATATTTGACAAAAAAATCAGTTTTTATTGAGCTTTAATTAATAATAACTAAAATAAAAAATTTAGTTCGTTTACAAGTGTTCTTTTTCTAAATTCAAATAATATATATATATATATTTTTTTTTTTTTTTTAAGAAATATGGTATTTTTTACAAATGAAGAAGTATGTGCTTAATTGCTTGATGATATGTTAATTGAATCCTATATAAAAATTATTTATATTGTTATAATGAGAAATATTAACATATAAAACGATATGAAAAAATGTTTACCGATATCATTTTTACATCCTTGTGGATCTTAATCTGCTTTTACATACCCTCTTTAACGAGATGTGATCATTAATTACATGATAAAATTATATTGAACTATTAGCCATTTAAGTAAGCTTGAAATAAATAATCACAACACGATTATTTAACCCTTTGTTGTCAGTTACAATAATTATAAACTTTAAAAAAAAAGAAAATTAAATTAAAAAACAACTACCAAATAAAATTACTAAAGAGTACAATAAATTGAGTCTGCTGTGAAGCAATCCACTGCTACAGCAGTAGTTGAGTGATTGTCTTTTTCCAAATATGTAATTTACATGGACAGTTAGACTGTACCTGCGCAGAAATCTTGGATGAATTAAATGTTTTACAACTTTAATTTTGATTTTTGGCGATTATTTACGTTATAAAAGTTTTTAACGATTATTCAAAAACAACTACCAAATAAAATTACTAAAGAGTACAATAAATTGAGTCTGTTGGGAAGCAATCCACTGCTACAGCAGTAGTTGAGTGAGTGTCTTTTTCCAAATATGATCTAATTACATGGACAGTTAGAAAATATTTATTAAATTGGCAGTTTCGTCAACCGCACTCATCGTGCTCCAATTTCTTGATTTTATATTAAATTCAAATATTTGCCAGGATATTTTGGCCCACCATGTATTCGCGTACAAATTCTTCCACCATAAAAATATAGTTCTTCAAATGAAGCGACTGTACCGCAGAAATCTTGGATGAATTAAATGTTTTACAACTTTAATTTTGATTTTTAGCGATTGTTTACGTCATAAAAGTTTTTAACGATTATTCAAAAACAACTACCAAATAAAATTACTAAAGAGTACAATAATTTAGTCTGTTGGGAAGCAATCCACTGCTACAGCAGTAGTTGAGTGAGTGTCTTTTTCCAAATATGATCCAATTACATGGACAGTTAGAAAATATTTATTAAATTGGCAGTTTCGTCAACCGCACTCATCGTGCTCCAATTACTTGATTTTATATTAAATTCAAATATTCGCCAGGATATTTTGGCAACCATGTATTCGCGTACAAATTCTTCTTGAATGAATTAAATGTTTTACAATTTTAATTTTGATTTTTAGCGATTGTTTACGTCATAAAAATTTAACGATTAAAACATTGCTTTTTTGTTTTCTTTAAAACAAACATAGAAATAAAACGCTTTAATAAGAAATGCTTCTAAAGGGATTTTTATAGCAATCTCTGTAAATTTCTATATAAATTATTCTAAGGAAAATATTCCATAGCAATCTCTGTAGATTTTTATTTAAATTTTTTCAATTTTGTTTCTATAAAAATAACTATAGGTTCCTATAGAAATTTTTTATGTAGGCATTTTCTTTCTATGCAGACGTCTCAATCAAAAGTTCTTCGACGGAAGTTATAAAAATAGGCGGTCCTTTAGAACTTCCTGTTCGCTTCGGATAAAATTACAAACTTCTTCAGTAATACTAAAAATGTCGACATATATTTTGAAATTTCCGAAAATTTATATAGTTTTTATGAATGTCTATAGATATCCCTTATAGTCCAGTCAAATTAGCCCATTTTTGAGCAGTTTGCCATAATAAATGCTAAGGAGATAAAAATTTGCCCAGCTGTTCATTGATGGCTACTGATGACTATGTAAAAAGTCCCCATGGATAGGAGGTGAGCGGGGGGGGGGGGCTAAACAAGGTATTTTTTTTAGTTTTTTACAAATATCACAGATATTGTTGTTTTTCATGAAAAAACTACTCCAACGTAAATTAAAGAACATAAAATTATCTACAAATGACAGGTATATACAGTGGAACCTCGATTATCCGTCAGTCAGAAGACCGGAGCTTTGACGGATTTCCCCCCCCCCAAAATCACTTAATTTCAAATTAATTTATTTAATGTCGCCATAATAAATTCTAAAGGGATAAAAATTGGTCCAGTTGTTCATTGATGGCTACTGATGACTATGTAAAAAGTCCCCATGGATAGGAGGTGAGCGGGGGGAGGGGAGGCTAAACAAAGTATTTTTTCGTTTTTTACAAATATCTCAGAAATTGTTGTTTTTCATGAAAAAACTACTCCGACATAAATTACAGAACATAAAATTATCTACAAATGACAGGTATATGCAGTGGAACCTCGATTATCTGTCAGTCAGAAGACCGGAGCTTTGACGGATTTCCCCCCCAAAAATCACTTTAATTTCAAATATATTTATTTAATGTCGCCATAATAAATTCTAAAGGGATAAAAATTGGTCCAGTTGTTCATTGATGGCTACTGATGACTATGTAAAAAGTCCCCATGGATAGGAAATGAGCGGGGAGGGGGGGGCTAAATAAAGTATTTTTTTTAGTTTTTTACAAATATCTCAGAAACTGTTGGTTTTCATGAAAAAATTACTCAGACATAAATTAAAGAACATAAAATTCTCTACAAA
Source organism: Maratus michaelseni (assembly GCA_963931845.1). Taxonomy (NCBI): domain Eukaryota; kingdom Metazoa; phylum Arthropoda; class Arachnida; order Araneae; family Salticidae; genus Maratus; species Maratus michaelseni. Next base: position 491,747,436 of record OZ007586.1, read on the forward strand.
TGACAGGTATATGCAGTGGAACCTCGATTATCCGTCAGTCAGAAGACCGGAGCTTTGATGGATATTCCCCCAAAAAATCACTTTAATTTTAAATTAATTTATTTAATGTCGCCATAATAAATTCTAATGAGATAAAAATTGGTCCAGTTGTTCATTGAGAGCTACTGATGACTATGTAAAAAGTCCTGATGGATAGGAGGTGAACGAGGGTAAGGGGGGGCAAAATAAAGAACTTTTTTAGTTTTTTACAAATATCTCAGAAATTGTGTAGTAAGCTTTTCATGAAAACCAACAGATTTTGAGATATTTGTAAAACTAAAAATGTACTTTATTTTGCCCCCCCCTCCCCTCGCTCATCTCTTATCCATCAGGACTTTTTACATAGTCATCAGTAGCCCTCAATGAACAACTGTACCAGTTTTTATCCTGTAGCATTTATTATGCCGACATTAGGTAAATAAATTTGAAATTAAAGGGATTTTTTTGCAGAAAATCCGTCAAAACTCCGGTCTCCTGAGCGACGGATAATTGAGGTTCCACTGTATATACCTGTCATTTGCAGAGAATTTTATGTTATTTAATTTATGTCAAAGTAATTTTTTCATAAAAACCAACAATTTCTGAGATATTTGTAAAAAACTAAAAAAATTACTTTATTTTGCCCCCCTCCCCTCCTATCCATCAGGACTTTTTACATAGTCATCAGTAGCCATCAATGAACAACTGTACCAGTTTTTATCCTGTAGCATTTATTATGGCGACATTAGGTAAATAAATTTGAAATTAAAGGGATTTTTTTGCAGACAATCCGTCAAAACTCCGGTCTCCTGAGTGACGGATAATTGAGGTTCCACTGTATATACCTGTCATTTGCAGAGAATTTTATGTTATTTAATTTATGTCAAAGTAATTTTTTCATAAAAACCAACAATTTCTGAGATATTTGTAAAAAACTAAAAAAATTACTTTATTTTGCCCCCCTCCCCTCCTATCCATCAGGACTTTTTACATAGTCATCAGTAGCCATCAATGAACAATTTTACCAATTTTTATCTCGGTAGCATTTATTATGGCGACATTAAGTAAATAAATTTGAAATTAAAGTGATTTTTTTGCAGAAAATCCGTCAAAGCTCCGATCTCCTGACTGACGGATAATCGAGGTCCCACTGTATATACCTGTCATTTGTAGATAATTTTATGTTCTTTAATTTATGTCTGAGTAATTTTTTCATGAAAACCAACAGTTTCTGAGATATTTGTAAAAAACTATTAAAAATGCTTTATTTTGTCCCCTCCCTTCCCCCGCTCATCTATCCATGGGGACTTTTTACATAGTGATCAGTAGCCATCAATGAACAACTGGACCAATTTTTATCCCTTTATAATTTATTATGGCGACATTAAATAAATTAATTTGAAATTCAGTGATTTTTGGAGGGAAAATCCGTAAAAGCTCCGGTCTTCTGACTGACGGATAATCGAGGTTCCACTGTATATACCTGTCATTTGTAGATAATTTTATGTTCTTTAATTTATGTCAGAGTAGTTTTTTTCATGAAAAACAACAATTTCTGAGATATTTGTAAAAAACTAAAAAAAAATACTTTATTTAGCCCCCCCTCCCCCCCACCGCCCATCTCCTATCCATGGGGACTTTTTACATAGTCATCAGTAGCCATCAATGAACAACTGGACCAATTTTTATCTCCTTAGCATTTATTATGGCAAAAAAACCTAATTTGACTGGACTATTAATGTGGTCTAATGTGATCTAATGTGGCCCTAAATGTCAAAAACTATTTGACAAAAATTCAGTTTTTATTGAACTGTAATTAATATAGAGATCGACCGAAACAGAAACCGAAACCGGATTTCGGTGATCTTCCTACTTTCGGCCGAAACCGAAAATGTCAACAAATTTTAAAACCTGATTAATACATACATAACTGCATATAATTATTAATTAATTAATAACAAATAATTAGCAATTACTTAATAATAACTAATTACGTTACTAATTAATTTATTAATTATACATGTATTGAACCACATTTCTAACAAACACACCTACATATACAGGGTGAATCTGAACTCTTGGGCAAAATTTTAAGGGGTGATAGTACACATCCAGACAAACAATATTAAACAGGAAACTAAGGGTCCCAAACGTCTTCCGAAGGAGTTAGGCGCCATTAAAGTTTAGGGTCCAAAATTTCAAATGATTATTAAAAACGGAAAAATTTATCGATTCGTTTGCGGTTTTCGCTAACACTATTCTTTATGTCAGTATTTTCTTAAAAATAAATTTTAAAGATGCCGATAGAGAACGCTTTAGACTTTGGAGTAACGAAAAACAATTTTTTACCTTAATTTTTGGTATCTCTTTAATTGCTTTCAAAAGCTTAGACTTAAACTTAAATTTTGAGCTCAAAATCTGAATCGTTGGGAGTGATTAAGTAGCGCAAACTGAACTGCGTTCAGAAGTTGAAATTTGAAACACCTCCCTCCCTCCCCCGCCCACCCCCCACTCCTGAACACAGTTCAGTTATTCCCGATCTTGGTGTCGTATTGTTGGCAGAAACAATATGAGTTGTAATTTTCAAACTGGACAAAAAATGTCCGGGCCAGGATTCGAAACTGGGATCTCTTGAAGCTGCCACGCTTTACCAACTGAGCTATCCCGATTGAATCTGGAGGGCATAATTCATCCAGTTCATGGCGGGATAGCTCAGTTAGTAGAGCATGGCAGCTTCAGCCAAGAGATCGCAGGTTCGAATCCTGGCCCGGACATTTTTCGTGCAGTTGGAAAATTACAAGTCATATGATTTCTTTACCAATTGGAATAATTGTGTTAAAAGAATAATTGTGTTAAAATTAATCCAGGCAGAAACTACTACCCCCTACACGTAAAATAAACGATAGAGTAATGACAAAATTAAATAGAAAATTTATTCATAACAGACATGAGCAATTTCTCCGCGCAAAAAAAAAAACAAACAAAAAAAAAAAACAATTTGATGTATGCATGTAGCACGCAATATGAATCAAGGTTGACACGTAGAAAATGGTACACGCATGATGTTCGTGAGGATTCACAAAAACTGCTCAAAAGAGTGCCCACCTGCAACGAGTCAGGCTTCACGCCACCAGCGGAGGGAGTTGTGAACATTAGTGAATAACCCTGGCATCTCCCGGATATCGCCTGCTACGACGGCAATCCTCGCAACCAGGTCCTCGTCAGAGTCGACGGTAAAAAATAGTTGTTCATTACTCCAAAGTGTAAAGTGCCCTCTATCGGCATTTTTGAACTTTATCTTTAAAATTTATTTTTAAAATAATTTTTTTATTTAATTTTGTCATTCCTCTATCGTTTATTTTACGTGTAGGGGGTAGTAGTTTCTGCCTGGTATACGACACCAAGATCGGGAATAACTGAACTGTGTTCAGGGGGGGGGGGGGGTTCAAATTTCAACTCCTGAACACAGTTCAGTTTGCGCTACTTAACCATTCCCAACGATTCAGATTTTGAGCTCAAAATTTAAGTTTAAGTCTAAGCTTTTGAAAGCATTTAATCAGATACAAAAAATAACGGTAAAAAATAGTTGTTCGTTACTCCAAAGTCTAAAGCGCCCTCTATCGACATTTTTTTAACTTTTTCTTTATAATTTATTTTTAAGAAAATACTGACATAAAGAATAGTTTTAGCGAAAACCGCAAACGAATCGACCATTTTTTCCGTTTTTATAATTATTTGAAATTTTGGACCGTAAACTTTAATGGCGCCTATCTCCTTCGGAAGACGTTTGGGACCCTTAGTTTCCTATTTAATATTGTTTGTCTTGATGTGCACTTTCACCCCTTAAAGTTTTGCCCAAGAGTTTAGATTCACCCTGTATATGTGAGTGTATAAGTTTCAAACAAAAGTGAAACATAAGTAATACAACTTTTTTATTTTACTATTTTATAACAACCAATAATTATAGGCATTTATCAATAATTAATTAACAATGTAGTTAAATAATGTAAAACAAATTCAATAATGAATATTTAATTTTTAAATATATTCATATTTTCAATTCATTAATATTTTGCATTTAAATTGATTGAAATAAAGTACTTAAAAGTTTGCTTTTTTAGGAAATTAACATTGAATATGTTTTAACCATTGTATAACTATAAATCTCATCTAAAACAACTCGTTGTAAATGATCCCGCCAATCCACAAACCTAAAACGTCAGCCATAAAAAGAAGTGATATCACATAAAAAGAAACGATATAGAAGTGCATACTCCGAGTCCCGTGTAAAAATCTATCACCACTCATAATGTTTCCAAAGGACTCGGAGTGAGGTACAGTATGTGAAAACTGCTTGGCGACCTGCAGGCTTTTATAATGTTCGCATTTCCTGCAATTATATATGACTATATTATTTTTATTTTTATTTTATTTTTTTTATTTATTTAATTATTTGGCTCCCATAAAATTGTAAAAAGCTGAAGCTTCTGTGTTTGCATGTCTTTTCTTATTTATGACCTTGAAAAATTAATTTGTTGATTTTATTTACCATTATTTAAACTAGAAACTATATATACAGTGGAACTCCAGATATACGTTACCTGAGTTGTACGTTTTCCTCATTTATACGTTTCAACTCAGCGGTCCCGGCCGCTTGCCATTAAAAATTAGCTCAGTTATATGTTTCGCGTTACACATTTCCCTCAGTTATACGTTACGTTTTTGCATCCCTTGCCGAAATTTTGTCTCATTTATGCATTTTGTAAACAAAAACACTGACGACGCGTCGGATGAGTCTGATTTGAAAGATCTCACTCAAACTTCGGAGCTGCTCTGAGGACTTTTAGCTTAGTAAAGCGGTTCGTCAGTAGTAAAAACAGTAACGATAAGACGGATGCATTATTAACAGAAATGCAAAGTTTGCTGTTCAATGTCGGCACTGCCGAAAAGAAACAATCGAATAATAGTGATTAATTCTACAATATTCAGTAAACTACTGAAATGTCTTTTGATAAATGATTTACATACCAAGGCGATTCCAATGATTTCTTTTAAGTACTCTATGTGTATTAAAAATATTTTTAATAAAGCTTTTATGATAAAATAACTTCATGTATACTTTACTTATGTACCTTTTTTCTACTCTGTTCCATTTCCGAAACTTTATATCATGGGTGCAGTAATATTTAAGAAATTTCCGTTTTCGATATAAAAGGTAACTGGAACTGCTCAGCGGAACATAGTTTTTAGGATATATTTAAACAAGAACGAAAAATCATGCTTCAAGCATAGATTATGTAACACTTTCCAACGCTTCCAAAATAATTTTTCAAATCATACCGTTTAATAAGCTGAAATGTAACATCCAAGTAAACAATTTGGAAAACGCATAACATATTTAAAAACATAATTTCAAGAATTTCCAACGTATACAATATTCGGAAAAATATCTGAATACTTTTATTCAGCCCTGTATATGATCTATAGATTTGTATATATACTACATAGGATGCTAAATTTTAGTCCAGTTAAGAAACGCGTAGCACAGTTTAAAATTCTCCTTCTGGAGTTTCTGTCAATAAACGGAAATGTGTTCGCGAACTTTTGTGCTTCCCTGTATAGGATCTACAGAATTTATACACACCACGTAATAAACAAAAAGTGAGTTAAATTTAAAATCGCGTTCAATAACTTAAAATGCACTTCCAGGAATTATTGTTAACAGACAGTAGAGAATTCTTTTGTGTGTCCCTGTAAATGAACGATGACTGCTATACACACAATATTCTGCAGTAAGCCTCTTGTAATGCACCTTAGTGATATATATATAAATTTCAACGCGTTTAAAATAGTGAAACATTATTTAAATAAACCGCAGACGATTTTTCTCCATAGACGTAATGTAACGGAATTCTTTTGACTGTCCCTGTAAATTAACTATAAGTGCTATGCACACCCTATTAAATATTAAGCTTCTTGTAATACACCTTAGTGATATATATCAATTACAATGTGTTTGCAATTGTGTAACATCATTAAAATAAACCGCAAATGATTTTCCCCCGTAGACCATAATGTAACGGAATTCTTTTGAGTGTCCCTGTAAAAAAACTATAAGTGCTACACACTTCATTTGAAATAGGGAACGTGCTATAGATAACGACAAAAACATATAAAAATTGCAAGGCAATCCGAGCATATTTACGGGAGTTAGAGCACGGACAGACGGCCAGACGGCAGACGGCCAGACAAACCGAAGTCATAAACACTTTTCAACTAGGTTGGAAAGTGTTAAAAATGGTTCCGGTAGACCATTAATTGAGTTGTACGTTTTACTGAGTTATACGTTTTGTTGTTCGGTCCCGAGCAAAACGTATAACTGGAGTTCCACTGTATATATATATATATATATATATATATATATATATATATATATATATAATGATCATACGCATATTAATAACAATGCACCTTATAATAAACGTTAACTAAATTGAGATATATTGCAATAATTCTAGCGTAAGCGGAATCGCTTAAGTCTGGGGAAAAATCCGTTCTGTCATTTCTTTCGCATACAAAAATATTTATAAAAGTGATATAACAAAAATTAAAAATTTATTTTTTCGATTTTCAAAATTGATATACTGCATATATTATAAAAGCCTGCAGGTCGCCAAGCAGTTTTCACATACTGTACATCACTCCGAGTCCTTTGGAAACATTATGAGTGGTGACAGATTTTTACACGGGACTCGGAGTATGCACTTATATATCGTTTCTTTTTATGTGATATCACTTCTTTTTATGGCTGACATTTTAGGTTTGTGGCTTGGCGGGATCATTTACAACGAGTTGTTTTTGATGAGATATCACTCCTTTTTGTAAGGTGTTTAATTTCAATTACACAGATCCCATTTTTATTCAGAAAAGAAAAGATAAAAGAAAGATGAAAGGGGCAAAATAAAGGAATAATTGTGATGCTATAAACAGAATTATACATCAGAATTATACAATTTATTGAGTGACTTATTCCAATGTACATGTCGCTACCATAGCAACGGGGAAACTTTTATATTCATTTCCTTACATTGTATTCATCAGATTATTTATGACATGTTTATTTTCCTTTTTCTTTTGTTAATATCACTCTTCCACTTATATACATTCAAAAAACAAAAAATAGAAAATTTTACAGTAGTTTACAAAGTAATTAAAATACTGCAGTTTCAGAAAACTGTGGAAAAATAAGAAGAACCTTTTTATTTTGGTCAATTATAACAATCAATTTACTTTACCGAGAATAATCAAATTTGTGTTTCTACAAACCATTGTAATTTACAGGGATTTTTATACTAATATATTAAATATTATTCTTGAAAATTACTGAGCACCTTAAAAGTTTTTTTAACTCAACGTTTCGAGAATCGGAAAAATATAAGATTCGCAACGTTTGCAAAAGTATAAAAACTATTAAAGTGATTTCAAAATAGAAAATGTTCGTAGGATGACATGTATTCCCAAATTTTGTGTGATTTTGTAAATATACCACAAACACTAATGCGTTTACATAATGAACCGTTTAAAAAAATGTAAAATTTTATTAAAATTTTTGATCTGATAAATCATAAAGCTTTAAATTAGATTTTAAAAAAGAGCGTGATTAAACCAAAAAGGATTATATTTACTAAATGCACAAAATACATAAAGACACAAAATACATAATTAATGTTTCTAGTCTGTCCATTCCAATTCGGGGATACTAAAATATAGGTCCTCAATCCTCGGCAGTCCCTGAATTAATTAGGACATATGTATGCAACTGTTAAAATGTTCCCAAAGTCGACAATAGAAGCAATAAGTATAGCTCGGCAAATATAAAACACGGCATTGCTTCATCATGACTTTGTTTCGTGAGGTGTTCGTTCTCCAAACATAAAAATCTCTTGAAAGTTTCCGTTAACCGAACATGTGTTCGTTATCCGAACATAAAAATCTTACTCGAAAGTGTTCGTTAATCGATTTGTTCGTAAACCGAACAGTTCGTTACCGATCACCTATTGTATACGAAATATAGCATTTTAAATTTTTATGGGGAATTTAAGAAGATATTTCCTCTTCATTGTGCTCTAGGCCCGTTTTTAGAGCATTTTAAGTTCGTCATATCCGGAGATTCGATGAACGGCAAATATTTAAGCGCAAAACTTCTAATCTTGGGGTAGCAACATTTTTACATTCTATTACTCAGCGCATGAACGTAAAGAAAGAGCATTTTGGCGAAAAAAACTATTTATAGTTTATGATTAACATAAAATTGATATGCTGAATTCGTTGATGTATATGTTGCATCATAATATTCTAGGAACTGTATTTTATTATTTTTTTTAAGCTCCATTGGATATTTAACTGTATAAGAAGGAAAAGATCCCCGACTGTGATGGAAAAGGGATAATCATCCTGATTATGTAAAGGAACCGAAGAAACCATACAAATAAATTACACTTGAAAACATTAAAAATCTCCCTTATCTGCAGATTGATTTATTATTGTAAAAAAAAAATCCTCCATCTTTACATAGAAATTGATTAGCTTAAAACAATGGATGCGTTTCAGAAGATATGGATTTGAAACGAACAATGATTAAAGAAGATATTTTAAAACTTTTAATTTAAACATTTTAAAACTCTTTTTTAACGTCGAATTTTGACGGTGCCTTTGGTGAGATGCAATGCACATGCGCATAGGAGCTCATTTGGTTGCATTATCAAAGGGGGGGGGGAGATGTGTGCTTTATTTACTATGTTCTTTTATTGACTGAATATGAGATGAACGTAGGGATATACTATTTGTATGATACTTCATAGGTCCAGGAAATATTCTTTCTTGCCGTGGGGAATATGGCGGTAATGTCAAACTGATTTGCATTACACAGTTGTTTACGGATTGTTTGTTTTGAGTTTGCTTCGGAATTAGTACTGTAATTCACTAGGGAGAAAAACTTTTAAAATAAAATATTTGAAAGACTGTTCCATACGCACCCCTTCTTATGTAATAAAGAAGCTTATTTTACTAATGATGTTATTGTAATTTTTTTCCCGTCAAGTTTTGACGGGTTCCATCTAGTTATTATTAATTATTTCAAATTTTGTACAAACCTTTTTTATGGTACATATGTTTAAATAACATGTTTACTTAAAAAAAAAGCTTTGCCACTCCCTGCCTTTCTGAAAAAGTATTGAAATTGAACCCTGCTTGAAAATTTTATCTCCGGTGCCAAGTTGTCTCTCTTTGCCTCTATCCAAAACTATTTATTTTCATATAAAATAAAACGTAATTAATTTATCAATAGGACAGAAATAGTTTCCAATCATACGAATTTCATCTGATAAAAAAAATATTTTAAGTATGCATACCTCGATATGTCTTTTGTAATAAATTTCGTAAATTTTCATATGTTTTAACAACACCTTTCTCATGAAGCATTTGAAACAATCTGGAGTTTCAAAGTAAAAATTTTCTATTACTGTTAAGTTTACAGCTTTTAAAGATCACGTGATAAGCGTCTAAGTTTAGTCATATATGCATTGCATGCTTTATAATTTACACTCGCATCATGAATCAGTCATGACGGATAATGATTAACAGTGAAGTTCACAGTTCATAAACACAGTTCACAGTTCACAGTTCACAGTTCATAAATAGTGCCTAATTTGAGCCGATACAACTCATATCAATGAGTAAAGTTGAAAATTTCCGAAAGAAGGAACGATATTTGGAAATACAGATAGTTTCGGTCGAGTTTCGGTCAGGCCGAAATTTTGACAGCAGTTTCGCCGAAAACGAATATTTGGCGAAACTCCAATTTTGCGCCGAAACATAAACCGAAACCGAAATTTTGGTCGATCTCTACTTTCCACTCACAGTACCAAAACTATTGACTGATTTGAAAGCCATTTTTTTCCGTCGAACAACCGAAACACTCATGCACATTAGTAGATAAGAAAGGCCGGTTTTACATCAGTACCCCGGGAACGAAGTCCGCACTTGCACGGGTTTTCCGTACCGTATCAGGTAGGTAATCAGTAGGTGGTAAAACATTAAGCGTTGAAGAATGAGTGGTGACGGAAAGCAGAGCCAGCGAAGAAAGCTGGAAGAGCAGAACAAGGGAGTCCAAGAAGCCAACTTGGATCTCTCAATGGCCGACCTCGAAGTCCCCGAGGTTGGTGAAGAAAAGGACCACAGAATTGTGGCGAGAGACCTAATCGCAAAGATTAGGGCGATGTTGATAATAAAAGGTAAACCAACCAGCAACGAAAAGTTAGTAGCTGACGAGCACTTGAGAGAACTCTATAAATTGTTCATAGAGCAGGCCCTTGAACTAACACGGGTCAAGGGCCAGAATGAGCACCTCCTTGTAAAAGGGTTCAATGATGAACAGGAGCTCGTTCGAATAAGGGAAAAACAACTTTCCTATGCAGGAGTTGCACAGACTCCTGCAGCCTCATGTGCTCAGAGAAAGGATGAGGATGGGCAGGAGGGACGACGGACAGAAACTCAAGGGCGGATCCGCACAGACACCCCCACCACAGAGCATGTTCTAATCGTCTATCCCAAGGATAGGAAGGAAAAGAGCAAGTCTGTGGAGAATCGGCTAACCAAGGCCATTAGCCCGAGAACTTTAAATATTAAGGTTCGTGGGCGAAAACCTGTGTCGGCCGGAGGTGTCCTTGTGCGCCTTGAGAAGAAGTCCGATGTCCAAATCCTGGAGGACGCTATTAAGAACAACGAAGCTTTGAAGGACACTGTGGTCGTCACGGTACCGAAGCTTCGAAGGCCTCGGATAATTGCGTTTGACGTCCGCACGGATGTCGACGGGGCCGGCGTCCTCCGAGCTGCCTGTGAGCAAGCGAACCTGAAGCCGGAAGATGTCTCAGTCCAATTCCCCATAAAGTGGGATGGGACCTGTCATTGGGTTCTTGAGACGACTCCAGGAGGCTTTAAGGCTTTGCTTGGATTAAGAAGGCTGGTGGTGGGCTGGTCGAAGGTTAAACTGGCTGAGCATATAAGGGCGACTCAATGTTTCAAATGTGGTCGATTTGGACATATCAGCGGATCCTGCACGTCATCTGCAGAGAAATGCTTGCACTGTGGTAAGAACAAGCACAAGGGAGCAGATTCATGCAAGCGGGACTCCGCGGGAAAGCAAGGGCCGTAGGGATGCCGGACATCAGGTGGATGACCCGACTCCCTTTTGGGTGCTCGGCGATGAAGCCGTTCGACAGTCTCTACGGTTCATCAGGTGTCACGTGGGGAAGTCTGCTCTGATGGTGGGAACTTCCGCCGAATCGCAACGACCTCTGTCGTCGACACTGGGGCAAGATGAGGAGGCGTCGCTGGAACGCGAACCCTCTGATTCGGTCGTAGCGACCTGGCGAGACAAAGCCATGGTCTGCATTAAAAGTCCCTCAGGACTTGGGGACGATGAGGAGATGGGCTCGCTCGGCGCCGTGCGGGCGCCGACGGCGCACATTAGTTTTATATCAGCGGATCCTGCACGTCATCTGCAGAGAAATGCTTGCACTGTGGTAAGAACAAGCACAAGGGAGCAGATTCATGCAAGCGAAAGTGCATGAACTGTGTGAGCCAAAATGTGTTCTATCCTAAGAAGTCTCAGTGCTCCACGGCTCACAGCTCCCTTGATCCCCAATGCCCAACCCGAGCTCTAGAAATGGTGCGCATCCGCAAAAAGATTGACTATGGTTAATCTGCGGATAGGACAACAGAATGCCGGAAAATCTCTTGCGGCGTCAAATGTGTTGAAGAATGACATGCGGGATTATGACGTCTTGTGCATACAGGAAGCTCATGTTCTATCAAACGGCAAAGTTGGCCACATACCAGCGGCGGCAGTGGCCAATCACGCGCCACAGCAGGCTCGTTCTGCGGTGGTCGTGATAAATCAGTCACTTGACATAGTGGAACTGATGGCGACAAACGACATTGTCGCAATCCAGCTTAACTTTGCCGGGAGAAAGTTGATTGTGGTCTCCGTGTACTTGCCGCCAGAAAGCCCGCTAGATCCGATCGACACACACATTGAAGCGCTGCAGCAGATTTTACAAAGAAATGCAGAACAAGACGTACTAATAATGGGCGATTTTAACGCTAAGAGCGCGGTATGGGGAAATCCGCTTGAGAAATGTGATAGTAGAGGAGACCTAGTTTTGGAGCTGTGTGCCCAGAACGACCTCTCTATCTTCAACGATTCAGCCAGTGAACCAACATTCCAGTCAACCAGGGGCGACAGCTGGATTGATCTTTCACTAGGTAGGCTTACGAGACCGACAGTTCTTGTTGGTTGGAAAGTAGAGTCCAGAGCGACAGCCACGGAGCACATGCGTATCGCTACGGAGATCTCAACAGAGATCCCACCCCAAAGGCCCAAATACCGGGTTCGGTTCAAGGACCTGATTGTGCCCGACCTCCGGGAGGCAATGTCACATAGGATAGGTGACATGTCGGCAAGGCAACACTAGATACCGGGCTTGCTCATTCACTCTCAAAACGTCACAAATGGTGGCTGACCGCGATCAGCGATTGGTCCAAAGCAACGCGCCCATCGTTTTGTGCCAATCGCTGTATGTCTTTCCTCCTAGTCAGCCACCTTTTGTGACGTCATCATAATGAATGAGCAAGCCCGGTATGTAGTGCAGCCCTGATGTCGGTCGACTGGTTAGAAGGGAAGTCGGTCGACGAGTGTGTTTCTAATCTCACAGAGATCGTTCAAGGTTCAAGGTCTCTGCGAGAAGTACGTGCGTACCCGGAAAGTGCGTAAAAAGGCAGAGCCGTGGTGGATTCCAAGTCTCCTCGGAGAAAGGAAAAAGGTGGGTGCCGCAAGGAGGCGGTACCGGAAATGTGAGGATCCCGACCAGCGAAAAGAGTATGAGGGACTCTTCCGCAAGGTAAGAGCGCAGTTCAGACGAGCGGTCCGAAGGGCCAAGTGGGCGTACTACAGGCGCATTCTCGAAGAGATTGAGCCGGGGAAACCCTTTGGCCCGCACTTTGACTGGATGAGAGGTAAATCCTCCCATAGTCTGAAACTGAAAATGGTCGGGACAGGGGACGAGGAGGAAACCACGAGCTTCGAAGCTACCATCGGGAAACTGATGAAATACCACTTCCCGGTAGACGGAGATGACGAGCCGTCGCACGAAGAAATTCGGGCAGAGACACACCCGTTGGCTGATGACGATCCGGAATTCACCCAAAAGGAGGTTGAAGCCGTTTTCAGGACCGCGAACCGTGGGAAAGCGCCAAGACACGACGGATTACCCATGGAGGTAATCGAGCTAGTCTACAGGGCAAACAAACCGCTGTTCATAACACTCTTGAACAAGTGCTTGAGGGAAGGAGAGTTCCCCTCAAGCTGGAAAATAGCAGACCTAGTTCTGTTCAATAAAGTCGATAAGGATCGCTCGGACCCAAGCGCCTACCGTCCTATCTGTCTTTTGACAGCCTGGAGTAAGGTGTTGGATAAACTTGTGACAAACAGGCTGGTTTTCCACGCCCAGTCACGAGGGTTCCTCCACCAAAACCAATTCGGTTTTACTCCAGGAAAGGGCACAGAGAATGCCCTGCATGAAGTGTGAAAGACAGTCGAAGACTGCCACGCACGGGACAAAGACTCATGTCTCATCATGCTTGACGTTAAAGGTGCCTTTAACAATTTATGGTGGCCGGCGATCTATGCTCAACTGCAAAGGATGGGTTGCCCTGCAAATCTTTACAGGCTAGTTCGGAGTTTCCTAAGGGAGAGGAAAGTCCAGTATCGAACGCAAAATGTGTCCCTGGAACGCATGTATGACAAAGGCTGCCCGCAGGGCTCGAATTCAGGTCCCTTTCTCTGGAACTTGGTGGCGAACTCCTTGTTGGAGTTGGATCTGGGAGAGTACGTGAAAATCATAGCTTATGCCGACGACTTTGCTGTCTTAGTCGAAGCGCCAAACGCCCACGTTTGTGCGAAGCGGGCAAATCCTGCCTTAGCGAAGATAGCTCGCTGGGCAGCGATGCATAAACTCGAGTTCTCCGCGGAAAAGACCGTACTGGTCTACTTCCGAAAAGTGCGCCGGTTGGGGAGTTACAAGAGGAACCCTAAAACGGCTCCTAGACTCTCCTTCCTTGGAAGACCCATTAAAGTCGCACAAAACACTAGATACCTTGGAGTGATGGTGGATGACAAGCTGAACGGAATGGCACACTGCGCATACGTCAAACAAAGTCTGGCAAACTACGTGAGAGCGACCCGCTCACTCAGTCAGAGGACCTGGGGTCTCAAAGGGACCGTACTGAAGCGTCTTTATAAAAACGGCATAGAGAGGCTCGCGACATATGGTTGCAGTTTCTGGTGGTCGGGGACCGGCCGCATGAGAGAAAGCTTAATCACAGCTCAACGATTAGCCCTCATCGCGATAACCAGGTGTTACCGTACAACTAGTACGGTAGCGCTTCAGGTACTCGCCGGAACCCTGCCATTGGATCTAATGGTGGAAAGGGAGTTCAACCAGAGTCGCGTCCTCCGCTTAGGGGAAAATGCCGAAGTTGGTGGAACAACAATAAGAACAGACGAAGTTCAAAAACGGATGGGAAGATGGTCAGTACACCCTGCGACGGCACCTGCCATTGACTGGGAAGAAGCACCCCAGAACAACGGGGAACCCCACAGCCAGCAGGGGATGTCAGTATTTACTGACGGGTCAAAAATTGGAGGAGGTGTAGGATCAGGCGTAGCAATCTATGACGGTGGGGAATTGATTGAAGAGCAAGCCTATCACCTCCCGCCCCATGCGACAGTGTACCAGGCCAAGCTAGTCGCCATTATCAAGGCGCTGGAGTTGTGCAGAGCCCGAGGCGAACTATCATTGTTCAGTGATTCGAGATCGTCGCTGACGGCACTAGCAAACCCGTACTCGCTAGATCCACTATGTGCACGTGTTCACGCGGCGAGAGAAGGCCTCGAGGTGAGATGGTTCTGGGCAAATGCCCATGTAGGGATTCATGGCAATGAAACGGCAGACCGCCTTGCGAAAGCAGGTGCAGGTTTAGACGTCATTGACGTCCCTCTAAGTCTGTCGCCCCGGTCCGTGAAGACCAGGATCCGCCAGGAGGTGAAAGCCCTCTGGCAAAGTCGATGGGAGGAGGCGGAAACAGGGAGAAATGTGTTCAACATAATTCCGAAAGTGTCGGAAGAACGCACCTGGACTGCGCCTCTCATTAACTGGGCGGTTACAGGGCATGGACCATTCCCGGAATACTTCCACCGATTCAAGGTAAGAACTCTCACGCGAGGATGCCCATTTTGCACAGACCCAGATCCCGCCACGAGTGAACATCTACTTGTGGCATGCATAGGAACACAACCTCTCAGGGACAGGTTCTGCCCGAAGCTCACTGCTTCAACAGTCCGGAACTATTTCGTGGTTCCGGAAGGGAGGAAAGCACTCACGGCTTTTCTCCAGGAAATGGAGCCGCATTTGAGATAGGTTCCATTAATGGGCAGTCCCACCCAGTGCACCTGAGGCGAAACCTTAAATTTGGCCCAGGTAAGTAAGAACAGGTATGGTGAGGGGTGAAGTTCGAAGAGCGAAGAAAAGTGAAGAGAAAGGACATGAGTTCAAGGGACAGAAGAAGTAAGAGAAGAGTGAAGAGCAAAGAGTGAAGACAAAGGTGAAGATTATTAAATGGCAAATTGTATCTATGTAAATAAATAATTAAATGTTTTTCTATCCTATGTAACCAAGATTAATAAGTCTAACATGTGAATAAACGCCGCTCTCATGCGGCGGCCTAACCGTCCCAATGGATCAGTGTGTAAAAAGTAGCAAATATTTTCTATGTAGCTACTCTATTAATTAATTATTGCAGAACAATGTAAATATGAAGGACCAATTAAAGAGCAATGGCTCAAATCCAGGACGGGGCGAGAGCTGGCACGTCTTCCTGGTGGAGGAGGAGGACTCGAATAAACGAACGACACGAGTTAGAGGGAAGACAAACTAGGTCGTCGGTGAAAACTGGGTTTTCACGTTCAGCAGGAAAGCCGTACAGGCATGTTTAGACGAGCGCAAGGTACATGCGGGTGGGCAGTCAATCTGTGCCAAGTGTCTGTGGAACTATCAAATCGACCTGCATGGCAGGTCTATTATGCGATAATCTGTAGAGATTGAAAGCAGTAAGTATTAGTTTTTTACATCAGTAGCGTTGGTACCGTCAACCTCTGTGTGACCTCTGTATACTGTAGGGGTCACGGTACGGCGCAGCGGGAGTACGTCACAGTGATAAGCGGAGTGGGGAGATAAGCAAGTGGAGAGATAAGGGAATGGGGCAGATAACCAACTCTAAGAGGGGATTATTTTAATTAATGGAATTAGTTTAATTAATGAATCGTGGAATGCTCCTTAGTAAAAATGTTTAAGGAGGGATTTTTTTTTCGTAGAATTATCATGCTATAGTAGGATGAGGTATTTTTCTAATTTGTTAGAGAATAGATTTTTCAATAATGAAAAGGATTTTCCAAAAATTAAATATTTTCCAAAATTATTTTTTAAAGAATTTTTTTTTTAATTGTGGACCCACCATAACCACCCGCTATGAAAACAATTCATAACGCCACATTTTTATTATTTTTTTATTGTATTCGAGAAAAGTTATGCGAAAAACAGAGAGTTTGATTAAACTACAGGGTACCCTATAAACATGATTCACCACACCAAATTTTAAGTGTCCTCCCCCACTTTTTAATTTTAGCAGAGTGCCCTTTGACACAAGTGAGGCTAAAAATATAAGGACCCTTCACAAAATACAAAGAGCCACACAAAAATTGTATAGAGGAATAAATTGAGGAAATAGCCCCACACCCCCCTTTTGCCCCAGGGGGCCCTTCAATGTAAGTTAGGATAATAATATGTGTATGGAATATAGAGAGTGGCCATCAAAAATACAAGGTACCCTATAAACTTGATTCACCATACCAAATTTAAGTGTTGCCCATCCCTTTTTTATTTTAGCAGAGTGCCCTTTGACCCAAGTGAGGCTAAAAATATAAGGTCCCTTCAAAAAATACAAAGTGCCATACAAAAATTGTATAGGGGAATAAATTGAGGAAATACCCCCCCCCTCTTTTTTGTCACACAGGGTCCCTTCGATGTAACTTATGCTAACAATACAGGGTGTATAGAAAATAGAGAGTGGCCATCAAAAATACAGGATACCCTATAAACTTGATTCACCATACCAAATTTAAGTGTCTCCTCTCCCTTTTTAACACTTTCCAACCTAGTTGAAAAGTGTTTATGACTTCGGTTTGTCTGGCCGTCTGCCGTCTGGCCGTCTGCCGTCTGCCGTCTGGCCGTCTGACCGTCTGTCCGTGCTCTAACTCCCGCAAATATGCTCGGATTGCTCTGCAATTTTTATATGTTATAGTCGTTATCTATAGCATGTTCCCTATTTCAACGGAAGTGTGTAGCACTTATACTTTTTTTACAGGGACACTCAAAAGAATTCCATTACATTGCGGTCTATGGGGAAAAATCACTTGAGGTTTATTTAAATAATGTTTCACTATTTTAAACGCATTGAAATTTATATATATCACTAAGGTGCATTAGAAGAAGCTTAATATGGAATAGTGTGTGCATAGCACTTATAGTTACTTTACAGGGACAGTCAAAAGAATTCCGTTACACTACGTCTATGGTGAAAAATCGTCTGCGGTTTATTTAAAAAATGTTTCCCTATTTTAAACGCATTGAAATTTATATAAGGTGCATTACAAGAGGCTTACTACAGAATATTGTGTGTATAGCAGTCATCGTTCATTTACAGGGACACACAAAAAAATTCTCTACTGTCTGTTAACAATAATTCCTGGAAGTGCGTTTTAAGTTACTGAACGCGATTTTAATTTTAACTCGCTTTTTGTCTATTACGTGGTGTGTATAAATTCTGTAGATCCTATACAGGGAAGCACAAAAGTTCGCGAACACATTTCCGTATTATTTAACTCCAGACGGAGAATTTTAAACTGTGCTACGCGTTTCCTAACTGAACTAAAATTTAGCATCCTATATAGTATATATACAAATCTATAGGTCCTATACAGGGCTGATGAAAAGTATTCGGAATACTTAGATGTTATCTTTTAGCTTATTAAACGGTATGATTTGTAAAATTATTTTGGAAGCGTTGGAAAGTGTTACATAATCTATGCTTGACGCATGATTTTTCGTTCTTGTTTATTTTAGCAGAGAGCCCTTTGATAAACGTCAGACTAAATATATAAAGTCCCTTCAAAAAATACAAAGTGCCACACAAAAATTGTATAGGGGAATAAATTGAGGAAATATCCCCCCACCCACTTTTGCCCCAAGTAGGCCCTTCGATGTAAGTTAGGCTAACAATACAGGGTGTATGGAAAATAGAGAGTGACCATCAAAAATACAGGGATACCCCATAACATGATTCACCTTACTAAATTTAAGCGTCTCTCCTCCCTTTTTTATTTTAGCAGAGGGTCCTCCGATAAACGTTAGGCTAAAAATGTAGGACCCTTCACAAAATACAGAGTGCCACATACAAATTCTATAGGGGAATAAATACATTGAGGAAATAGCCCTCACCCCCTTTGGTGAAAATACAGGGATACCCTATAAACACGATTCACCATACTAAATTTCAGTGCCCCCCCTCCTCCCTGTTTTATTTCAGCAGAGTGCGTTTGATAAACGTTAGGCTAAAAATAAAGGATCTATGAAACATAGAGAGTACCCATAAAAAATACAGGGTACCTATAAGCATGATTCACCATATTAAATTTAAGCGCCCTCTCCCCCCTCTTTTTTATTTTAGCAGAGTGTTCTTTGACACAAGTGAGACTGAAAATGTAAGGCCCCTTCAACAAAAGTTCTATAGGGGAATAAATACATTGAGGAAATAGTCCCCACCCTTTTTTTTCCACAAAGGGCCTTCGATATAAGTTAGACTAAAAATATAGGGTCACTTCAAAAAAAAAAAAAACAGAGTGCCTACAAAAATGATACGAAGAAATCAAATGTTAATGCAAAATTGGATCTATAGTAAATAACAAAATAATAATTAAAAAAATAGGATAAATAAAATAAATATTAAAACCATAATAAAATTTAAAACCACCCTTGAAAACCATGTGAAAGTAAAATTTCAAAACTCGATAGAGCCAAAAGTTTGGGATTTATTTAGGGCTCCTTCACAAAAATACATTTATTAAAATAAGGCCCTTCACAAAATTCTGTTCTATAAAAACATACTCTTCATTAATTATTATTTTATGTTTTAAAATGTATAATTTTAAAGAAAATACCTTTTCAGTAAAATTTAGTGATTTTCCCTAGGGGAGAGAATTATATTAGATTTTTTTGGGTTTTTAAAGCGCTTGGCTAAGGATTTGTTATCGACTTGGAGAAGAAAAAATCGTTCGCACAGTAAGTATGCGTCACTAAACATGAGGGGATGCTTGATAAGATATTGAAGATTAGTGATAAGAGAATTTTCTATAGTTAAAGAACTTTCTCAAACGATATGGTATTCAAATTAGTATTTGGAGAATGATATCACTAAATAAAATGAAACAAATAACTAAAATTATTTATTTCATTAGTACATATGTCTTAATAGACATTACTTTAAAATTTTTAAAGGTTTATTCTCGGATATAAATTACTCCGTTTTCACATATAGGAGTAAAAAAAATTCACATGTTATTTCAACATATAAAGCAAAACTGACTGTTATTAAAAAATGTATAACTAAGAATTTTACGAATATCGAAAGAAAAAAACAAAAACTAATTCGTTTAACTGTTAATGTATCGAATCAATTTTTTTTCCAAGTGTTACTAATAACATATAAGAAGGGAAATATATATATATAAAATAATAATAATAATAATAATAATAATAATATATATATATATATATATATATATACTAAAATTAGAAAAAGAAACATGTACATAAATAATAAAAAGAGATACATTGTGATGTAGTTTATGAAATACTTTCCAACGCTATCACACTATTCTTAAGTCATTTCATGCATATAGTAAACCGAGATATCTAAATAAAACGCATTACACTAAACATTTTTTTATACTTATAACTGTTAATATATGCGATTTCTTGCATGTAGCCCTGTGTACGTACTACTCATCTCATTACATACACTAAAATTAGTTAAGTTTTAAAATGCATTAAGACCGAGATAAAGTAAATATTCTTTATTTTCCTATAGTCTGAGAATATGTCCTACATATCTTGTTTACACTGAAATTACTAGTTAAGTTTTAAAAGGAGTTCGGATCGAGAAAAATTTAATTTTCTGAACACATATATTTGTATATAATTTATCTTAACATCTATATATCTTTTTTTAAACGACACATTTTTTTTACATATAATAGAAAATAAGACATTTATTTTAAAACCATAGATAAATAGTATGTGAGTGAAAAAGCTTAGAGTTTCTATTTTTACATTTATTATTTACTTATTAACTAAGCCTGCATAAATTATTTTCGCCGTGTATTACATTACTTGTTTATTAGCATTTTGAATGTGTCAGATACACTAAAATGTAACTGATCTTATACATTTTTTCAAGACATATTAACTATCTTCCATAAATTACGATAATGCTATGTAAACTAAACTACTTTTTAAGATTTTGGTTATTTTAGCTAAATTAAAAAGTACATGTTTCAACACATATGGATATTTATAAATCACACACACACACACACACACATATATATATATATATTTAATGCATAAGACAAATAAACATTCATATAACCTTTAAAGTATATAAACACAAATTATGCTTACCTAAAATGAACAGATCTGTAATCACATGCTCGCATCAAGTCTTCCTCATATAATGGGAGTAGGACAAACATACATGCTTCTTCTGGTATATCTTGGTCTTGCATGAATTCAGTATAACTCCTTATCAGCTAATCTTATCTTTAATCTATCACGTGGTACGTGACGTCACTGATAAGGGGATTCGTATCGATATGGGGTCGATAGATGTAAGACTATGTTAGATGTCTTAATGAATCGATATAATTATTTAATTATTTTTATACTACAAATGAACTATTCTATTTCTTTTTTAATCAAAGTTTCAAATAATACATGAAACGTATTGTTCACATAGACGTTAGTATATTCCTACAATGAAGCGAGGTTGATACTTAAAACCGTTAATGTATGCGAATTCTTTCGTATAGCCCTGTATAGGTGCTACTCACCATATATGTATATATCGCGATAATATACTAAAATCTGTTAAGTTTTAAAATGCTTCATTAAGTATTCAATGAAAAATAATAACTAAGAAATAAATTTAAAATATTAATTAAGAGATACCTTAATGATAAGACTTTAAAAAAATTGGGGAAAGAGTTAGGTTTTAATTAAATATGTTAATGAATCTAATCTAATACAAGTCTTGCTAAAATAGAAATTACACTAAAAATACAGAGTCCCCTATAATATATATTAATTATACTGCTCTCAATTTAATAACACCCTCCCCTATTTTCATAGACATACCTTCGATAAAATTTAAGCTAACAATAGCACATAGATAAAAAATACACAGTGCCCACAAAAAGGGTACGAATGAATGAAAATTTTTAACATAAATATAAAATAGGGTCTACAGTAAGTGACAATACATAAATAAATAAATAAGAAGGAAAAATCATGCGTCGTGGTATACTTTATGAAACACTTTCCAATGCTATCAGACCATCGTTAAAAATTTGAAAAACTATTGAAATAAGTGAATTAGATTTATGAAAATTTAATAATTCACACTGGAAATGTATTTTAAAAATTATAGCTTCCGTTTCTTTTTCCACTTATATATAATTATAAGGCTTCTTTTGCAATGAAGACTTGACTGCTGTGCAGAGATTGAAAACTAGCATACTTATAAATCGACCAATATACGTCAGGTTCGCTATTTTAGAATTATCTAAATTAGTTATGTATGATTTTCACTATAACTTCATAAAGAAAACTTATAGAGATCGGGAAACCTTATAATTTGCTAATCAGTCTCCTTAACTTACCATATTGAAACACATAATATTTATAAGGATATGGAACAATATCGTGATTTCTTTGACTTCTCTGAGTATTCAAAATCCCAATCGTTTAAACCATGCAAGTTTCGAACCCAACAAACATATGATTCTCATTTTATGGGCGTCACGCATATATAATAACTGGGCTGAGTGAGCCCCCGTTATTTAGTCACATGAATGTGATTTCTATCTTTTGTGATTTACAGTTATTTACTAATACATGAATACGCTATACGTATGCTTAATTAATATTAGGAAAGTATTTTTATCAATATAAATATAATTTTCTCAGTTTAGTAGTTATACATTTTAACTAAAATCCCTGATGGATATAACTCGACCATTCAGATTTTATATCATACACTATTAGATAACATTTATTAACTTTCATTTTATTTTAAAAATTGGTTAGATCACGTGATAGTATTTAACTTAATGTTTTTAGAAATGACATATATTTACTCTACAATTAATTGCATATACATATGGACAAGTTTTGCAAAAATTTTACAAGATAATAAAAAAGTTCTGAAAAACTACAAACTTATGTTAAAAGGTTACAAGAAAAGTACAAGTTAAAAAAAAATTCAATTTAATAATTTAAAAAAAATTAAGTTAAAATAAAATATTTTTTTTAAAAGTAAAAAAAAAAAACTAATTGAAAAAAAATTTTAAAAAATTAAAAAAAAAAAAAAATAATAATAACATCTTAAGAAAAAAAATTAAAAATTCACAAAAATATTTTTATTTATATATGTTTGTGCGTGTGTAGGTATGTATATACATACATGTATGTGTATGTATGTACATACATACATGTGTGTGTGTATGTACATACATGTATATTCATGTTTGTACATACATGTAATCATGTATATACATGTGTATACGTATTCATATGTACATACATGTGTATGAGCTCATGTCTAATATTATAGGGCAAAGCGGTTTTATTTATCTCTCTCACTATATGTATATACATGTGTATACATGTGTATATGTATCCATATGTACATAAATGTCTGTGAGCGTATGTCTAATATTGTAGGGCAAAGCGTTTCTATTATCTCTCTCACTATATGCGTATGTATGTGCATACATGCGTGTATGTATGTGCATACATGTGTGTATGTATATGTACATACATGTGTATGTCTGATATTATAAGACAAGCGATTTTATTTATCTCTCTCTCTCTCTCTCTCTCTCTCTCTATATATATATATATATATATATATATATATATATATATATGTCACTCTGTATTTTGTGAAGGGTGCTTACATTTTTAGCCTAACGTTTATCGAAGGGCCCTCTGCTAAAATAAAAAAAAGGGAGGGGGCGCTTAAACTTAGTAGGTGAATCATGTTATGGGGTATCCCTGTATTTTTGATGGACACTCTGTATTTTCCATACACCCTGTATTGTTAGCCTAACTTACATCGAAGGGCTCACTGGGGCAAAAGGGGGGGGGGGCTATTTCCTCAATTTATTCCCCTATACAATTTTTGTGTGGCACTTGGTATTTTGTGAAGGGTCTTTACATTTTTAGCCTCACTTTTGTCAAATGGCACTCTGCTAAAATAAACAATGGAGGGGGGACACTTAAATTTGGTATGGTGAATCAGGTTTATAGGGTACCCTGTATTTTTATGGACACTGTATTTTCCATACACCCTGTATTGTTAGCCTAACTTACATCGAAGGGCCCACTGGGGCAAAAGGGGGGTGGGGGGGGCTATTTCCTCAATTTATTCCCCTATACAATTTTTGTGTGGCACGTTGTATTTTTTAATGGGCCTTATCTTTTTAGTCTCACGTGTTTCAAAGAGCACTCTGCTAAAATAAAAAGGTGAGGGGGGAGGGCCGCTTAAATTTAGTATGGTGAATCATGTTTATAGGGTACCCTGTATTTTAATCAAACTCTCTGTTTTTCGCATAACTTTTTTCGAATACATTTTGAAAAAGAAAATTGCGGCGTTATGAATTGTTTTCATAGCGGGTGGTTACGGTGGGACCAAAATAAAAAATACAAAAAATTCTCTAAAAAACAATTTTGGAAAATGTTTAATTTTTGGAAAATCCGTTTCATAATTGAAAAATCTATTCTCTAACAAATTTGAAAAATACCTCATCTTACTATAACATGATAATTCTTGGGTAAAAAAAATTCTTCCCTCAAAAAATGTTTTTAAGAGCATTCCACGATTCATTAATTAAACTAATTCCATTAATTAAAAGAATCCCCCTCTTAGACTTGATTATATCCCCATTCCCTCATCTCTCCACTCGCTTATCTCCCCACTTCGCTTATCTCCGTGACGTAATTCCGCCGCGACGTGCTTCCGGACTGCACTGACCTTCATTCGACCTTGAGGTTGGTGCAGCGCGTGCAGCTGGCGCAGAACGCCCCTTTCTTATCTACTCACATTGAGCAGTACGATTGGTTTACAGTGCAACTCATGCCAAAGCCATCATATTTCGATTAAAAATGTCACTTGTATCAATCCACTTTCGTTATGCCGCTTACATCGCCATCTATTGATACACTTTGGAACTTTTTATTTCTTAAGCCATACCGTTTCCCTCTTCTTTCAGTATATTCAGTTCAAATTTGAAGTTATTCTAACCAGTGATTCCTTTTTTACAGCATTTTGAAAGTGGTACTTTAATTATAATCACCGTATATATCAGTTTAAAATTTAAAATGTTAGCCAAAGATCAACAACATTGTAATTTAAACGCCAATTATAATAATATAAATTATAGAAATAATATTTTTTTATAACATTATTCTTTATTTATTTTAAGAGGTTTGAAATAGTAGCAATAAATAGAATTTGAAGGGATAAAATTCATTATTTGTTGATGAAAAATAAAATTGAATTTTTTCAATGCAAACTTTAAAGAAAAAAAAAAAAGATTTAAGTGTATTTTAAACATTCTCTAAGTTATATTTTAATTTTGTAAGCCATTCTTTCATCAAATTTTTCTTTATTTAAGTATTAAATATTGAAAGAATATAGCTTTTATTTCATGTTCATTAACTCAATTTTTAATACACGCTACAAAACGACATGGTTGGTGACGATCAAAAGTATTAGAAAAATTACACAAATACTAAATGTTAAACAAATGAGTGCGCTGTCATTTTATGCATTGTGAAATTGGGACGTAACGAGGATATTGCTGTTATGCGCATGCGCTTCAAATGTTAAGTATGCCTCAGTAAATGATCTTTTGTAGAATGAAGCGCGAGTTTGCCGGAGAAACATCAGATAAGGGGTAGATTTCATACTCTGCAGTCTTGCTCCACGTGTTCTTTGTTTTCTATATGGATGTTGTCCCGGGAACATTCTTTTTACTGTTGTCTACGGCTGTCGGTATGTAAAAATTACATTAAAATTTCAATGTAATTAATGAAGATATTCTTTGCTTTAAAAGCAGTTTTTATCTTTATTTTATTTGTTGCCAAAAATGTATTATTAAATTTCAGATGAAGCATTTTCAGAAACTCATCTCACGGAAAGGCTTTCACTTTTAAAACAAAATTTGATGAATTTGCTTTCATTTTATTTTATTTAGTGGTAATTACATTATATTTAAAAATAAATAAATAAAAATGTTATTTAACAAAAGAAAGTAAGATTTTGTTTTTGTTGCAATTAATATTTCTTATTAAATAAAAGAAGACATTTTATTGATTTCTTTGCTTAGCTATCTTTTTACTTTAAAAATGTATTTCTTTATTTTTTGCAAGGAAGGGCTTGCTTTGAATACAACTCTGACATTAAACGCCGATTGTTGAAAAGTTTAGCGTTCATTTAAAAAATTCAAGTTTTAATATGCAGAAGTTAATTAGAATATTAGGTAGAAATATTACTTTATTAAGCAAAGATATACTATAATTTAAAAACGATTTTATTTATATTTCTTTTATTTATTCCTAAAATTTTGTCATTCTATTTTAAACAGATTACGTGTGGAAACGCATCATTTGGAAAGGGTGTTACTTTTCAAATAAAATTTTTAAGGTGTTGTTTTCATTCTATTTTATTTAGCGCTAATTTTACGGTTACACTAATTTTAAAAAACATAAAAAAAATTGAATTAAAATGTTTTGTTATAATATTTATTAACAAAAGCAACTGAAGTTTTTATTTTATTGAAGAAAATATTTCTTATTATGTAAAAGAAAATTGTTTTATAAATTTCTCTACTTCATTATAGTGTTTTATTTTAAAATTTAAAATTTTTACTAGGAGAAGATTAATTTAAGTATAGTTCTTCAATTAAAAATCACTTTTATTACTTACTCTACAAAAAATTCTTTTCATTCATTGGCTGTTTCATTTTTTGTACTAATTAAAAAAATAAAATTTTCGTCTGTTGTTTTTTAAATACGAACATTGAAATATAAAGTGCTTTTTAAAGACTTGAATCTCGAAATAATTTATTATTTTCTATTTATAGTGGATGTTTCTAAAGTAACGGAGCAAAATATTAGGAGTAATAATAGGCACCTGGATAAACAATTTTTGTATAGGAGATCAGGGTTTCAGCCGACTTATTGAATCGAAAATACAGGGTGTTTCATTACAAGCTGAACTTGCATTTTCTTTCACAATTTTAATAATCATGAGGAGAGAGGTTTTCATTAGATGAACTTTACTTTGTATGAAATTTGATGACATTATGGGACGTTCTGGAAGTGCACTGTAATTTCGTCAAACACATCATATGTACTGTCCACTACTTTCCGAATTATGAAGCGTCAAGATCAGTGTTGTTCGGACGCAAATGATAGTCATTACCATTGCTTCTCGTGATGTAATAATAGTTCACGGTAAGAAAAATAAATCTGATGAAAATATTGTTACAGTATATTCATTGTTCTTAAAGTTATAAATGAAATTTTGAGTTCGGTTTGGAGGATTGTGTTACTTTTCAAATAAAATTTTGAAGCTGTTGTTTTTATTATATTTTATTTAGCGCAAATTTTACGGTTACACTAATTTAAAAAACAAACAAAAGTTTTCTTGAATTATAATGTTTTGTTAAAAAAATTTTTTAACAAAATAACTCAAGTTTCTGGAAGTATTTTTGACTGAATAAGGGAATTACGACCCTGGTTTCCTAAACAAAAAGTATTTATCTTGATGCTTTCTACATAGCTGCCAACTTTTACGCTATTTAATGCTTCGTTTTTCGAATAGAAACCTTTTTCTTATTTCTTTTTTTAATTTACTGGCAGATTTGTTGTGGTTAATTTAACCACAGCAATTCTGCGATTAAATAAAGCGAAAATTTCTAGTCAAGAAACCTAATAACAAAAAAGCGGAAAAGTTGGCAGCTATGATATTATAAGCCCTGATGGATTATTTCATTAGTTTAGAAACACCCTGTACACTTTTTTATCTATAGATATTTGGCTTTTTCATGAATATGAGTTTCAAACAACAAACTTCAGTAGTTTTAATGTTCTCGTACGTGGAAGCCTCAGTAAGAGTAATATTGAATTATGCACATCTACATCGCATACATTGTTTTTAGATACTTTTTAGATTTTTAAAACCCGTTTATATTTTTTCCTTTGTGTATTGTTCTTGTTTTACCCGTAGTGTTTCATTACTTTTTTATATTATTTTGATTAAATGTTGAAAACATGCATAATTCAGATGTTCATAAAAAACTAGGAATTTTGAATGAGTAGTAATAATCTTCTTTTTGAATAATAATCTTATATTTCCTCCAGGTACTATCAGTAATTATTATTAATATTATTATTATTATTATTATTATTAAATAAGTACTCCTTTGTTTACACTTTTTTCCCGCTGAGGTTTTTAGAAAGTATGTCTATTTATTTAAGCTCTGATAATCCTCTGACCATATTCTTTAACTACTGCATCTATAATTTTTTCAAATTTTTTTTTAATTTTCTCTTTTGTTACTCAGATTTTTCTGTCGATTTTTTACTTCTTTTTTTTCAACATTTTCCTTTAACAATGAATAATTTTTTTTTGCTGTGAATAACTTTTCTTTTTATGCCCTTTGCACTTCAATAATTTTCTAAACATTTTCTGAACAATTTTCGTTTCCATTCTTATAATCGGTCTTTGACACTGATCCTGTCCGATCGCGAAATCCTATGTTAAACTATGGGCAAATTTATTTAGCCGATTGCTCTTTAGATATAATTATCAAAATTCGATTTCCACCATTAGAAAGTAGACGTAAAAAGCCAAAGTAGTCCATTTTTAAAAACTGTCTGCTTACATTTTAAGTATTTTTAAGAAGATGATAAATTTTGAAAAAATTTCCCAAGTGGAAATTTAGTTAATAGGGATTAAAATCTACTCAAATTTTAAGATGCGTACATGCATACTGAAAAGTTGAGCAGGCCTGTTGTACAATATCACAATTATTATTTAACAAGAACGAAAAATTATGCGTCAACCATAAATTATATAACACTTTCCAACACGTCCAAAATAATTTTACAAATCTTTACCGTTTAATACGGTAAAATAAAGCAAGCGGTAAAAGCAAAGAATTTGGAAAACGCATAACATATTTAAAAATACAATTTTAGCAATTATCGACAACATTCGGAAAAATATCTGAATTCTTTAGTGCAGCCTTGTATATGATCCATAGATTTGTATATATATTACATAGAATGCTAAATTTTTTTGCTCAGATAGTAAACGCGTATCGCAGTTTAAAATTCCCCTTTTGGAATTTCCGTCAATAAACGTAAATGTACTCCAGAACTTTTGTGCTGCCCTGTATATGATCTATAGAATTTATACATACCAAGTAATAGACAAAAAATGAGTTAAATTTAAAAACACGTTCAGCAACTGAAAAATCGCTTCCAGCAATTATTGTTAACAGATAGTGCCAAACTCTTTTGTGTGTCCCTGTAAATGACGAAATGCTATACGCAAAATATTCTATAGTAAGCTTCTTGTAATGCACCTTAGTGACAGGTATAAATTTCAATGCGTTTGAAATAGTTAAACATTCTTAAAATAAAACGCAAGCGTTTTTTTTTCATAGGCCGTAATGCAACGGAATTCTTTTAAGTGTCCTTGTAAAAAAAAAAAAAAAAAAAAAAAAAAAAAAAAAAAAAAAGTTCTGTACGCACCAGATTCTATAGTAAGCCTTTTGTAGTGCACCTCAGTGATATATATCAATTTCAATATGTTTGAAATTGTGTAACATCATTAAAATAAACCGCAAATGATTTTACCCCATAGACAGTAATGTAACGGAATTCTTTTGAGTGTCCCTGTAAAAATACTATAAGTGCTACACACTTCATACTCAATACCGAACACGCCACAGTAAACCTCAATAACATATATCAATTGCATGACAATACGTATATATCTTCGCGAGTTAGAGCACGGACAGACAGACAGACAGACAGACAAACCGAATTCATAAACACTTTTCAACTCTTGGAAAGTGTTAAACAGATGAATAAGAAACAGCCAGATGCCACGATCCCAGTCTGGAGGGGAAACAGAAACCGGTCTAGGCTTGGGCTTCGGGTCAAGCCCAGCCTTATGCAAACCGCTACCCTGAGGAAAAGAGCCGCTAATTAATTGATATCAAAACAATAGTTTCTAATTATATTTATGAAAAAGGAGACCCCCTTCTGTATTTTTCATCTTTAATGAAAATCATTCTTCAATCTCATGATTCAATCATGCCTCAATCTGCAATTTCATTCTTCAATTTGTTACATTTCTAATTATCTTTTATTATTTTTTCTTTATTTTAATCGATAAATATGAAAAATAGACGTTTCTTCGGATCTAATTAGCTACCTCGATAAGAGATTTTAATTCATTTATTAAAATATAGTTGCTCAGCTCATTCACTGTGTTTCATTCACTAAAATCAAATATCGAATTTAAATTGTAATGTATCGTAATATCTGGTGTATAATCAAAGTGTTTAGATCCAGAAATTTCATTTAATAATACACGTACTGCTTTGAATTAAGTTGTATTTCATGAAATGCAAAAATGCAGAGCGTCATACTTCAGCCCAAACATAATAATTTTTCACATCGTTTACTGAAATAAAATATTTTAATGACATTTTCAACTTACCTTGCTTTGTATGAAATGCAATGACATCACGAAAAGTGCTAAAAGTGTACAGTATTTCAGTCAATGAACATAAACTACGACTTAATGGGACAACGGGGGCTGTCAGGCAAACTTCTTTCACAAATTTTAAAAGGAATTTTGTGTGTTAATTAATCACAGTGGTTGAATAGGAGAAAAAACTTTCTTAAATTAGTCGTTAAAGTATGCCTGACTGCCTATTTTGCCCGCGTGAAGGCGGCATCTATGTCAGTGAGAGCGTATGTAATGCCAATTTCAATCGGAAATATGGAGCGTCTAGTTCAGCGCTATTTGGATGCGGATAGTGACCATTTACAAAACTTTTCGTGATATCAATACATTTCATTCAAAGCATTGTAAGTCTGTTGAGAATTTCGTTACAATATCTTCATTATTATTAGTTGTGAATAAAAATTATGTAAGTTTGATAAGCATTATTCTTGACCAAATAAATAAATTATGATCATGGTTTCCTATATAAAAAATATTTATTGTACAGTGTTCCAGTGTAGTATAATATACACTATCATTACTTAACGGCTGTCTAAGAATATTTATATAACCCTGTATAACAATACTGCCAAAGCCTATATAAATAGTTTTTTATGCTCAATGTCCGCTATCAGTAAATAATTAAATTTTCATATTTAAATAGAAATTCTAAATTGGTGAAAAGTTGCTAATCAAAGTTGTTTGGAAATCAATGAAGAAAAATTAAAATTGGTATTTCTTTCTAATAATAAAATTATTCTTTATTTAAAAAATAAATTTTAACTGCCTTTTCAATTCAAGAAAATATATCCGCAGCGAAACGAAAATTAATATTTGAAGTCAGCTGTTGTTGACATTCCTAAAAATAGCTTATCAAAAGCTTACGTTAAATTTAATAAACATTCTGCAAGATTGCCATATTTTCTTCGCACCACTTAATTCGTTAAATACAAAGAAATTTCTGAATAAAATGTATTTTTCGAAATTTTAAGCTATTGTGTTAATTTTATTTGGAATATTTCATTTCATATACCGAGTCAAATTTTGCAGTTCTAGGTAGCTGTCTTTTCATCATAAGCTTATTTTTTATTATTTGATATTGGAAATAGATTTGTAATGATTTAGGGAACAGAAGTACTTAATCTTGCTTTGTGAGTCAAGAGTTTGTGCAGTACAAGAAATATTAAAATTGAGGTTGCTAATTAAATTCTTACCAATTCCGGTCTGTATTCGTCTCTCCCCAAGCATTTTAATAGTGCTCAGAACGATATTTATGAACAATTATGTGCGTTTTAACTAGTTTGCTGTTTTCATTGTGCAAATTGAAAACGCAAGGCCGTATCCAAGGGTTGAGTAAATGTGCTCATGATACCTCTCTGAACCTATAAATTTTTTATAAAAACACCCTTTGCTCTGATGGTAATATACAAATATATAGAAAAAATACCTTATTAAAAGTGTACACTATTCAGCATCATCATATGACAATCACAAGCTAATGTTAAATTAATTAATGTGTTCTTTACAAATTTCTCGTTTGCATTTCAATATTTTTAAATGATCCCTTTCACATAGGATTTGCGGAGTCGGAGTCAAACATAATAGTTTTGTACTTTTTCGATTTATTTCTCAGTTTCATTATGAGGACACGTTTGATTCCGAAATCGGTAAGGATCGAGGTATTGTTTTCTTTATTGCCCAGCAAAATCCATACTAACAATAAAAAGAAAAGTGCCCAGTTAAACTAATGGCATTGAGCTCACAGGCTACTCACACTAATTGTATAATATACTCTTATTTTTCTGCATGAAAAATTCATTTATCTAAATTAAGGGGTTATTAGCCTCCCGTTCGCTCCTTTATACATAAACAATGAACTCCCAAAACTAATCGGGGAAGCGCCATTTCAGAATGAACCTACATACAAAATTTGAAGCAACTCGATAATTCTGCATGAAAAACCCATTTATCTAAATTAAGGGGGGATTATCCCCCGTTCCCCCCTTTATACTTAACCAATGAACCCCCAAAACTAATCGGAGAAGTACCCTATCACAATGAACCTATATACAAAATTTGAAGCAAATCGGATAATTCTACATGAAAAACTCATTTATCTAAATTAAGGGGAGAGTGATTAGCCCCCGTTTTCCCCCTTATTGTTAACCAATGAACCCCCAAAACTAATCAGGGAAGCGCACGTACATAGATACGTATATACAGAACCTGTAAGTACATTAGATCTCAGGATTTTATAGCGTGTGAGCTTAAAAGTGAAAATTTTCATAAACTACAGCATTGCTGAGTAGTGTAAGCTGTTAAGAGGCGTGAATCCTTCCATAAAAGCCTTCTAAATCATGTATTAGAACCACTCTTGCGAAAGCCTGTACTTAGCATGAGCATGTCTTATGTTTGTCTTATGTCATGTGTATATTTGGTTTATAAATCTGGTAATTTTTAATTAATCATATTT
Source organism: Maratus michaelseni (assembly GCA_963931845.1). Lineage (NCBI taxonomy): Eukaryota > Metazoa > Arthropoda > Arachnida > Araneae > Salticidae > Maratus > Maratus michaelseni. Next base: position 491,780,248 of record OZ007586.1, read on the forward strand.
ATTGGGAAATCGCAATCGGGAAATCATAATAATTAATTATAGAGAGTTGACTGCATGTCCAATTATGCGCCGTCTAGAGACGCATGCATTTATTTTACGAACATGCGCAATAGCATAAATTCAAATTTCGATGATTGATATGCACGCTTTCAGTATTTTCGAGTTTAAAGCATATTTTTTCTTGTTGTGTTAAGTGATGAATTCACAAAGATGGCTCCGAGAGGCCATCAAAAGTATCGAAACGATGCACCAAAATGACACCTTCCCTCCCACTTTCAAAGATTTAAAGTTTTACGCTCTTTAATGATGTAAAACAGCGGTTCCAAAGCAATGGATTTAAAGAGTTCTGGACTCGAGACTAAAAACTCTTCAAAGGCAATGAGACACTCAATAGTACGAGTCATAGGCTATATTTTGGGGGGTCGTAGGCTACATTTTGGGGGCCGTGGGCTATAATTTTGATGGATCGCGAAACAATTCATTAGGTCTTCACAAACATATTATCAAATTCAACTTTTACGCTTTTCTGCTACCACTAAATTTTATTCGTAATTTTGCCTTATTTCATCGCCGAAATTCAGCTATTATATGAGGGAAATATTAGTTTTAAAAATTTGGTGGTAACAAAAAGGCGTAAAAATTAGAAGCTATAGAAAATTATCTAGTAAAAATTATAACGAACATAACATTTTGTTACAAATGTAAAGGAAATAATATAGATAAATAATCTTGTGAAAATATAGTGTTTTATTAAATTCTAATTAGAGAGTGGTTTAAGGCTAAAATTAACAACTTTCATCCCTGATATAAGGGTGTCCCAAAACTTAACAATACTCACCCTCGTGAGTTCGATTAGAAACAAGTCAACAAACATTAGTTTGGTGACAATAACTGTTAACTTCTGGAATGTGGGATGCCATAGTTTGGACAAAAGCTGTGAATAAGCATTGTGCGTCTTTCGCCATTGTTATGTATAAAGGCATTCTACCTATTCGATAACTTTCCAGAAGCAGCGCCATCTACGAGAAATGTAGGAAACTAACTTTTTTATGTTTTTAAACAAAATTTCAGATCATAAGAAGCATTTCCGTCCAAACCGCACTCTCGTACGCTTGGGACACTATGTATAATCGATGGTGCAAAATAATGTCATAAACAGTACCCGTTTTATTGTTTTATAATAAATCAAAGGCTCGGATGTAAGAAGGCAACTAACAAAATGAAAGTTCCTAGATATTCAAAATTAAAGTTTCCTGAAGAAAACTGCGACCTATTGAGATTGCTTCTTATAAAACGACTGATTTCTTAAGACTGAAACTTCAATTGACTTATGTACAACATTTTTTGTTTGATAAATTTGATTTTATTGTATTTATTGAATTTTAATAAGAACGCTTTGCATTTACCAAAAATTTATCTTTGATTATGATGGCATGCTTTGAGTAAAAGTAAACCCAGTGCTTTTATAATAATGTTAAGATATAGTTAAATAATTTTACATGAAAATTAGAGAAAATTAAAAAATACCATTTATCATGTTTTATATCCGAACCCTTTAATTATTTTCATTAAGAAATATATTTTTCTTAGTAAAATGGTTAGTAAATGGTTATTAAATTTACCTATTACTATTGGCTTGTGCGCGTTATACAGGAATAAGATCTTTTCCGTATGATAGATAAGGTAAAATGCTCAATATATCTGACTATTAAAGTGGTCGCGAACATTTTTCAAACATTAAGTCGTATAACAATAAAGTTTGGATACCCCTGCTCTATAGAAGAAAAAATGTCCCATCCCCACCCGAAATTCTACAATGTTCCCCTTCCTACAGAAGATTCAAAAATCCCTCCCGAAGGAAAATGCGTAAATTCAACACTGCTTATGCTAATTTCATTTGAGAGTGTGTTTATGAGTGTTTATTTTGTATGGATGTCTATAGTCAAAACGACGAAAGTTGAACAGTCAAACAAACAAAAGAAAAGATTTTACGTTTCTGTTCAGCTTTAGTGATTATTATAAATCGTCTAAATTGCATTTAAATTTTCCAATTAAAATTATAAATAAAGGAAAAGGCTAAATTTAAATATAATTCAGCATTTAAAATTCCTTGAGCTATGCTGCATGAACGCGAATATCTGAATACCATAATCAAAAATTGTTTTCGTAAAAGTGGAAATAAATGTATGAAAAAGAAATTACCATAATTTAATGACCCTTTCAAATCATTCCTCAAAAGTTAACAAATACACTTATGGCTAAATAAAATTATATAGCAGTGTGCTGTGGAAGCACATCAGTTTTAAATTATCCTCTTTTCCTTTATTAAATTTCACACCTTTTAACACTTTCCATAGTTGAAACGTGTTTATGACTTTGGATTACCTTTCCGTGATTTAACTCGAATAAATATTTTCGGATAGCCATTTAATTGACATGTGTTATTAAGGTTTACTATGGAATGTTCGGTATTGAAATATTTTGTTTGTAGTGTATTTTAATGATGTTACACTATTTCAAACATATTGAAAATTACGTATTTCACTGATGTGCACTACACGGTGCTTACTATCGAACATGATCGGCATACCATTTATAGTTCATTTACAGTAACACACAAAAGAATTAGGTTAAATAACAGTCTATAAGCAATAATTGCTGGAAGGGCGCTTTCAATTGTGGTATGCGTTTTTAAATTTAACTAATTTCTTACACGTAAATAGCCGAGAGGAGATTTTCAATTGTGTTATGCGTTGTCGAAGTGAACTAAATTTTTGAATACGATGTAGTATATATACAAATCTATTGAAAGCTATACAGGGATGTACAAAAGGATTAGTATATTTTTTCGACTGTTGATGATAAATGCTGAAATTGAGTTTTAAAATGTGTTATGCGTTTTCCAAATTGTTTACTTAGCTATCATCGTTCACCTTATTAAATGTTCAACTTTATTTTATTTTTATTTATTTATTTATTTTTTATTGCAGTATTCTAATTGTGTTGGAAAGTGTTTAATGATCTATGCTTGATACATTATTTTTCTTTTATGTTTAACTCTTTGATTAAGAAAATTGGCAGAAAGTAGAAATTGGCAATAAGAGACCCACGATAAAAAATTTCCAACAATCAACGAAATGAAATTCTTTCAACTTTTAAAATACTTTGAACCTTGTGGTATATTTCTCTTGAAAACATCCTAGTATTAGTGTATTGCAGAGATTATTTTTCAAAAAGTGGGACGAATATATATATTAAACAAATACCTGTAAATACCGCATTACACTTTTTAAAGATTTCACAATTTCCACAAAATTGAAAAGGATGCCAAAACTGGAATCATTATCAAGAGACAAGGCTAAATAAAAGTTCGCATTTTTAAGCAAAAAATGGAAACAGTTTTCAAGACGCAGAAACTTAATCATGATCTTAGTATAAATATTTATACATAAAACAGATCAATGGAAAGTACCTCATGATATGGAAAATATTTGCGCATGATGGAATACGCAGTAACCGAAAAAAAAAATCTAGGTTGATAAACTCTAAAATATTACAAAGAATGCGTTACGGCTATATTTTATCATTTGGGTGAAACTTATAGTACTAGTTACGTGAAGTTTCAACGGGCACACTTTTCATGAGTCTGTATCTTCTTAGGTACGGCTATTAAAAAAAATATTGTCTCTTTAGTTGAGTCACTCTAACTCTCTATCTAAACCCCATGGAGAATTATTGGGAAAACTCGCGTACAAAAAAAAAAAAAAAAAAAAAAAAAACTTTTGAAAACAAGTTTGAATTGCCATTCTAAGTGAATGCCAAAATAATAAAAAAAAAATTCTCCAATAGCATACTGAGTAATTTTAGCCAAACGAGTTGATCTATTTTATTAGGTTGTTCGCAAAGTCCTTCAAGTTTGGGAAAAGTAATTTGTACCGGAAAATTCCGTCATTTAATTATTAAACATTAATTACGATAGCTAATGTCTAATAATTAACTAGCAGAATTTTAAGGTACGAATTAATTATCCCAAACGGAAAGAACTTTCCTAACCCCCAAGAGTATAATTTGTTTAAAGTATTTTTTAAAAGCTTGATGGTTTATTCAGAACTGCTAACCCCCGGGTTTTTAAAAACCCCATTTTTCGGATAGAAATTTTAGCTTTTTTTTATTGGGATTTTCAAATTTTATTTGATATTTTTATTTGAATTATTGGGAAAACTCACGTAAGGGAAAACAAACAAACAAAAAAAAACTTTTGAAAATAAATTTGAAGTCGCCATTCTAAATGAATGCCAAAATAAAACAACAATTATTTTTTCTCCAATAGCATACTGAGTATTTTAGCCTAACGAGTTGATCTATTTCATTAGGCTATTCGGAAAGTCCTTCAAGTTTGGGAAAATTAATTTGTACCGGAAAAATCTATCATTTAATTATTAAGCATTAATTCCGATAGCTAATATCTAATAATTAACGGGCAGAATTTTACGGTACGAATTAATTATCCTAAAAGGAAAGAACTTTCCGAACCATCCAATAGTATAATTTGTTTAAAGTATTTTTTAAAAGCTTGATGGTTTATTCAGAGCTGATACCTCCGGATTTTTAAATACCACATTTTTCTAATAGAATTTTTAGCTTTTTTTAATGCATAAAATCCGTGATTTAATAATACCAATATTGTTATCCGCAAAAAAGTGGTATTAAAAAATCCGGAGAGTTGACAGCTCTGGATTATTCCAAAACTACTAAAATTTGAAGCATTCTTTTATAGATAATTTTATTAATTTATATTACTAATCTTTATGTGTATTACTCAAATGCATTCTATCTTATGATTATTTTTAGACTGTGTTTAAAGCACAGTTCAATTCTTTTAGTGTTATTAAATTAAGTATTAAGTGGACATTTGTTAACTTTCTAAAGTATACATATGAAAAAAAAAAGTCTGAAAAATCTGGAAACAGTCGAATAACTTGAGAAATATACATCGGATTGCAAAATGGAAAAATGCATGTTCAATATCTTTGAAAAATCTATTTAGGGATATCAAAGTTGCCCCCAAACTCTGCCCACTGGGGGGATAAAGGGGGCAACTTTGAAATTTTAAATGATAATCCCCCTTTTTCATTGCGAATTCGGATCCTAGAGGAAAAAGTACGTAACTTTTGAATTGAACATTTTCTTCGGAAAATCGTATATGGCGCTGTAGTCGAGTAAAATGCAGGGACAATCGTTTCCAATAAAATATTTGGAAACGGTCGAATAACTCGAGAAATATACATCAGATTAAAAAACAAAAAAATGCGTGTTCGGTAGTTTAGAAAAATCTATTTAGGGATATAAAAGTGGCCATTTTTCTAAAATATTGAACTCGTATTTTTCCGTTTTTCAATCTGATGTGTATCTTTCGAGTTATTCGACCGTTTCCAGACATTAATGGAAATGATTCTTCTGCACTGTACTCGATGACTGCGTCATCTACGATTTTTCGAAGAAAATGTTAAATACAAAAGTTACGTCTTTTTTCCCCGTAGAATCCGAATCAGCAATAAAAAAAGGGGGGGGGTTTATTATTTAAGATTTCAAAGTTGCCCCCTTTCCCCCCAGCGGGGCATAGTTGGGGGATCAACTTTGATATCCCTAAATAGATTTTTCAAAAATATTGAACATGCATTTTTCTGTTTTTCAATCCGATGTATATTTCTCGAGTTATTCGACCACTTCCAGACATTTCGGACACCCTGTATATGAATGTGTGTTTATTTGCTCATACTATATAATGTATGGAAATATTCAAAGAAAATATAAACAATTAAGAAAATATAAATTCAAAATAATTACCACAAATAAGGCGAAAAGTATATATTGAAAATATGTTTCAAAAACATTTTAGAAAAAAAATGCTAAATTTGGAACATATTCTGAAGTAAGTTCCAAAAAATCTGTTTCTGTACAATATAACATTCAAAAATCTATATTTAATTGTGTAGCCGCATAAAATGGACTTCGAATACCACTGCCATAGAAGGTATTTAAAAGTGCTATGTCGAAATCACTTCTATTTTATTATACAACTCACACCGCAATTTTTAAACGATTTTTTCTTATATAGAAAATTGATGCTATTTAGAGTCGGACAAAAACACCTCCTTGAGTAATTCATGGGAAATTTCCCTCCTGAGAGGGAAAGCCCAAAGAAGTTAAATGTAAGAACAAAGCCATCTACAGTAGAGCAGACGTGCACGTTTATAAAAATTTTAGATGCTCATTAAAAATATTTAAGACTTCTACTGTTGTTTTTTATATTTTTATGAGAACACAATAACTGGCATGTTATTTAAAATCAATTTAAATTATGTTGAAAAATCCTAAATATCCTTTACTCAGTCGAAAGTTATCCTGTCCTAATGTAATCCTATTTACGTTAACTCTCGCGAAATAGCGTTGCAGCCAAGAACACCCAAAAAGCTAATCAGGTGGATCTCTGCTATGAGGAGATTAGGCAAATTTCGCCCCTCGGCCAGGTATACAAACTCGTTAAGCTGGGCATAATGACCGGCAGGTAGGAGTCTGGTCTGCGGTTTAATAATAATAATAATCCTATTTACGTTACAATAATGTATATATTATTTAATTTACAACACTTATCAAACATTATATAAAGTTAATTAAATTTGCATTTGCATTATATATTGCCGAAACACACAATCATTAACCCACGTTTATGAAAATTTTAGCTAGAAATAAAATATGTTTAAGACCTTCGCTATTGTTTTATATATTTTTATAAAAAGACAAAAACTGGCCTGTTATTTATAATCAATTTAAAATTAGGTTAAATCATCCTAAATATTCTTTATTCAGTCGAAAGTAATCCTGTCCTAAAGTGTAATCCTATTTACGTTACAATGATGTATATATTATATAATTTACAACACTTTTCAAACATTATTTTAAGTTAATTAAATTTGCATTTGCAATATATATTGCCGAAACACACAATAATGAATCCATGTTTATGAAAATTTTAGCTACAAATAAAATATGTTTAAGACCTTCGCTATTGTTTTATATATTTTTATGAAAAGACAAAAACTGGCCTGTTAGTTATAATCAATTTAAAATTAGGTTAAATCATCCTAAATATCCTTCGTTCAGTCAAAAGTTATCCTGAGCTAATTTACAACACCTATCAAGCATTAGTTAAAGTTATTAAATTTCCATTATATATCTTTACATTTCAAAAGAATAAAGTGTTTTTGCATAAAAATAGGCCTTATTTACATGTATTGCCTGTTTTTACTGAAGTTCTGGCTGAGATTTGAACCAAACACAGAAAAATCATTTGCAGTTCAGAAATCCTTTTTTCATGATTTCATTGAAAATATTATTCAATATCGTATTCATATTTAAAAGCTGATAACACGAAAAGAAGTTTGTAACTGTTGTGATATCACTTGAGCTGTATTTGACACAAGATAATATGAATAAGATATAATTCATTAAAACTTTTTCTGGCAGTTTAATATGAAATCTAGGTATTGAAAAAAATTGAAGCTCCGCCCTCTTCTGAATGTTTTGGTATATAAATTGTTTAGGCAGTTTTTCAAAGTTTTAAAACAATAAATATATTTTAATACATGGTTTTAACATAAAGTGACTCACACTGTTACGAAATAAGTTCAAACATATCATATAAATACATACATTTTTGATAAAATCTTGCCAACATAAAAAAAAATTACATTTCTCAAACTAAGGATCTCGAAGTCGATGAATTTTTGTTTTGTAAACACGAACATATTTGTGACTTGTCAACAGTATTTTAAGTATAGATCTTGTCAATCTACACATAAAATATGTTTAAGACCTTCGCTATAGTTTTATATATTTTTATGCAAAGACGAAAAATGGCCTATTATTTATAATCAATTTAAAATTATGTTAAATCATCGTAAATGTCCTTTGCTCAGTCGACAGTTATCCTGTCGTAAAGTATTAATTTAGAGCACCTATCAAACATTTTTTAAAGTTAATTAAATTTCCATTATATATTTTTATATTTCAAAAGAATAAAGTGCTTTGCATAAAAATAAGCTTTATTTACACTTATTGTCTGTTTTTACTGAAGTTCTAGCTGAGATTTGAATCAAACACAGAAAAATTATTTGCAGTTCAGAAATCCGTTTTTCATGATTTCATTGAAAATATTCTTTAATATCGTATTCATATTTAAAAGCTGATAACGCAAAAAGATGTTTGTAACTGTTATGCTGTCACTTGAGCTGTGAGTATCTGACACAAGATAATATGAATAAGATATAATTCATTAAAACTTTTTACTGGCATTTTAATATGAAATCTAGGTTTTGAAAAAATAGAAGCTCCGCCCTCTTCTGAAAGTTTTTAGTATATAAATTGCTTATGCAGGTTTTCAAGGTTTTACATCAATAAATATATTTTAATGTATGGTTTTAACATGAAGTGTCTCACAGTCTTGTGAAATTATTAAATATTAAAATATTAAAATTGAGGTTGCTAATTAAATTCTTACCAGTTGCGGTCTATATTCATTTCTCCCTAAGCATTTAATAGTACTCAGAGCGATTTTTATGAACAATTATGTGCGTTTTAATTAGTCGATTGTTTTCATTGTGCAAATTACAAACGCAAGGCTGTATCCAAGGATTGAGTCAATGTGGTTATGATACATCTCTGAACCTATAAAATTTTTATAAAAACACCCTTTGTTCTGATGGTAATATACAAAAATATAGAAAACATGCTTTATTAAAAGCGTATACTATTCAGCCTCATCATATGACAATCACAAGCTAATGTTAAATTAATTAATGTGTTCCTTCCATATTTCTCGTTTGCATTTCAATATTTTTAAATGATCCCTTTCACATAGAATTCATGGAGTTGGAGGCAAACATAATAAATTTGTACTTTTTCGATTTGTTTCGCAGTTTCATTATGAGAACACGTTTAATTCCGGAATCGCTGAGGATCGAGGTATTGTTTCCTTTATTGCACTGCAAAATCCATACTAACAATAAAAAGAAAAGTGCCCAGTTAAACTAATGGTATTGAGCTCCCAGGCTACTCACACTAATTGTATAATATACTCTTATTTTTCTGTATGAAAAATTTATTTATCTAACTTAAAGGGTTATTAGCCTCCCGTTCGCTCCTTTATACTTAAACAATGAACTTCCAAAACTAATCAGGGAAGCGCCTTATCAGAAATTACCTATATACAAAATTTGAAGCAACTCGATAATTCTGCATGAAAAACCCATTTATCTGAATTAAGGGGGGATTAGCTTCCGTTCCCCCCTTTATACTTAACCAGTGAACCCCCAAAACTAATAAAGGAAGCACACGTACATACAAACTTACATACAGAACCTGCAGGCACATCACCTCTCAGGCTTTTATAGCGTGTGAGCTAAAAATTGCAAATTTTCATGAACTACAGCATTGCTGACTAGTGTAGGCTGTTAAGAGGCGTGAACCCTTCTATAAAAGAATTCTAAATCATTTATTACAACCATTCCTGCGCAAGCCTGTACTTAGCATGAGCATCTCTTTGTATATTTGGTTTGTAAATCTGGTAATTTTTGCATTCAAACAGAGTTGACGACATTACCAACTACGCACCGACTAGACACCCATGCATTTGTTCTACGAACATGAGCAATAGCATAAATTCAAATTTCGATGATTAATATGCACCCTTTCAGTATTTTTGTGTTTAAAGCATATATTCTTCTTGTTTTGTTAAGTGATGAATTTACAGAGGTGCCTCCGAAAAACCATCAAAAGTATCCAAACGCAGCACCAAAATGACACCTTCCCTCCCACTTTCAAAGATTTGAAGTTTCACACTTTTTTATGAACTAAAACAGCGGTTCCGAAACAACGGATTAAAAGACTTCTGGACTCAAGACTAAAGACTCTTCTAAGTCTTAGACTCAATGTTACGAGTCATAGGCTATGTTTTGGTGGGTTGTAGGGTATATTTAAGGGGCCATGGGATATATTTTTGGTGGGTCGCGAAACAATACATCAGGTCTTCACAAATATATTATCAAATTCATAGCTTCTAACTTTTAAGGCTTTTCTGTCACCACTAAATTTTAATAGTAATTTTTGTCTTAATTCGTTGCCGAAATTCAACTGTTACATAAGGCAAAAATTAGTTTTAAAAATTTATTGTAACAAAAAAAACGTAAAAATTAGAACCTATGTAAAATTATAACGAACATAACATTTTGTCACTAATGTAAAGGAAATAATATAGATAAATAAATCTTGTGAAAATACAGTGTTTTATTAAATTCTACTTAGAGAGCGGCTGAAGTCTAAAATTAACAACTTTCTGTCCTGATATTAGGGTGTCCCATTACTTAACAATACTTTCTTTCCTGAGTTCGATTAGACAAGTCAACAAACATTAGTTTGGTCATCATAATTGTTAACTTCTGGAATGTGGGTTGCCATAGATTTGACAAAAGCTGTGCATTGTGCGTCTTTCGCCATTGTTATGTATAAAGGCATTATACCTATTCGATAACTTTCCAGAAGCAGCGCCATATATGAGAAATTTTTGAAACTAGTTTTTTATGGCTTAAACAAAATTTCAGACCATAAGAAGCATTTCCGTCCAAACCGCACTCTCGTACGCCAATTGCTTGATCTGTTATTGAATTTTAAAATGTGCCAAGGACTTTTGGGACACCCTGTATAATCGTTGGTGCAAAATAATGTCATAAATAGTACCCGCTTTTATTTTTTTACAATAAATCAAAGGCTCCGATGTAACAAGGCAAGTTCAAATGAAACGTAACAAAGTAACAAAATGAAAAGTAACAAAATGAAAGTTCCTAGATATTCAAAATTAAAGTTTTCTAAAGAAAACTGCGACCTATTGAGATTGCTTCCTATAAAACGACTGATTTGTTAAAACTGAAACTTCTATTGACTTATGTAGAACATTTTGCTTTTGATAAATTTGATTTTATTGTAGTTATTGAATTTTAATAACAACTCTTTGCATTTACCAAAAATTTATCTTTGATTATGATGGCATGCATTAAGTAAAATTAAACCCAGTGCTTCTTTAAGAATATCAAGATACAGTTAAATAATTTTACATGAAAAAATTAGAGAATATTAAAAAATACCATCTATCATGTTTTATCCGAACCCTTTAATTATTTTCATTAAGAAATATATTTTACTTTACATAGTAAAATGGTTATTAAATTTAACTATTACTATTGCCCTGTGCGCATTATAGAAGAATTGGATCTTATCCGTATGATAGATAATGTAAACGGCTAAATATATTTGACTATTAAAGTGGGCGCGAACATTTTTCAAACCTTAAGCTGGATCGTATAACAATAAAGTTTGGAAACCCCTACTTTTATAGAAGAAAAAATTTCTTCTGCCCACCCGAAATTCTACAATGTCCCCCTTCCTACTGACGATTCAGAAATCCCTCCCGAAGGATAATGCATGAACTTAACAATGCTTATGGTAATTTCGTTTGACAGTGTGTTTATAAGTGTTTATTTTGTGTGGATTTGTATAGTCAAAATGAGGAAAGTTGAACAGTCAAACAAACAAAAGAAAAGGTTTTGCGTTTCTGTTCAGCTTTAGTGATTATTATAAATCGTGTAAATTGCATTTAAATTTGCCAATTAAAATTATAAGTAAAGGAAAAGGCTAAATTTGAATATAATTCAGCATTCAAAATTTCTTAAGCTCTGCTGCATGAACACGAATATCTGAATACCATAATAGAAGTTTTCTTTCGTAAAAGTGGAAATAAATGTATGAAAAAGAAATTACCATAATTTAATGACCCTTTCAAATCATCCCTCTAAAGTTAAGCAAATACCCTTAGGGCTACAAAAAATTATATAGCAGTGTACTGTGAAAACACATTAGTTTTAAATTATCATCTTTTCTTTTATTAAATTTCTCACCTTTTAACACTTTCCATAGTTGAAACGTGTTTATGAATTTGGATTGTCTTTCAGTGATTTAACTCGAATAAATATACTCGGATAGCCATTTAATGGACATGTGTTATTGAGGTTTACTATGGAATGTTCGGCATTGAAATGTTTTGTTTGTAGTGTATTTTAATGATGTTACACTATTTCAAACATATTGAAAATTATGTATTTCACTGATATGCACTACAAGATGCTTACTATCGAACATGATCGGCATACCATTTATCGTTCATTTACAGTAACACACAAAAGAATTAGGTTACATTACTGTCTATAAGCAATAATTGCTGGAAGTGCGTTTTCAATTGTGGTGTGCGTTTTTAATGTAACTAATTTCTTACACGGAAATAGCCGAGAGGAGATTTTCAATTGTGTTATGCGTTTTATAAGTGAACTAAATTTTTGAATACGATGTAGTATATATACAAATCTATTGAAAGCTATACAGGGCGGTACAAAAGGATTAGTATATTATTTCGACTATTGATGATAAATGCTGAAATTGAGTTTTAAAATGTGTTATGCGTTTTCCAAATTGTTTACTTAGCTATCATCGTTCCCCTTATTAAATGTTCAACTTTATTTTATTTATTATTTTATTATTATTATTATTATTATTATTATTATTATTATTATTATTATTATTATTTTTGAGTATTCTAAATGTGTTGGAAAGTGTTTAATGATCTATGCTTCATACATTTTTTTTTTGTTTAACTCATTGATTAAGAAAATTGGCAGAAAGTAGAAATTGGCAATAAGAGACCCACGATAAAAAATTTCCAAGAATCAACGAAAAGAATTTCTTTCAACTTGTAAAATACTGAGAACCTTGTGGTATATTTCTCTTGAAAATATCCTAGTATTAGTGCATTGCAGAGATTCTTTTCAAAAGTGGGACGAATATACACATTAAACAAATACCTGTAAATATCGCATTACACTATTTAAAGATATCACAATTTCCACAAAACTGAGAAGGATGCCAAAACTTGAATCATTATCAAGAGACAAGGCTAACATCATACTTTTAAGCAAAAAATGGAAACAGTTTTCAAAAGGCAGAAAATTAATCTTGATCGTAGTATAAATATTTATACATAAAACAGATAAATTGAAAGTATGTTATGATATGGAAAATATTTGCACATGATGGGATATACAGTAACCCAAAAAAAAATCTAGGTTGATAAACTCTAAAATATTACAAACAATGCGTTACGGCTATATTTTATCATTTGGGTCAAACTTACTGTACTACTTACGTGAATTTTCAAGGGGCACACTTTTCATCAGTCTGTATCTTCTTAGGTACGGCTATAAAAAGAAAATATTGTCTCTTTAGTTGAGTCACTCTTAATCTCTATCTAAACCCCATGGAGAATTATTGGGAGAACTCGCGTAAAAAAAAAAAAAAAAAAAAAAAAAACTTTTGAAAATAAATCTGAAGTCGCCATTCTAAGTGAATGCCAAAATAATACTTTTTTTTCCCTCCAATAGCATACTGAGTATTTTAGCCAAACGAGCTGATCTATTTTATTAGGTTGTTCGGAAAGTACTTCAAGTTTGGGAAAATTAAAAAATCCACCATTTAATTATTAGATTTTAATTCCGATAATTAAGGTCTAATAATTAACGGGCAGAATTTTAAGGTACGAATTAATTATCCCATAAGGAAAGAACTTTCCGAACCACCCAATAGAATAATTTGTTTAAAGTATTTTTTAAAAGCTTGATGGTTTATTCAGAACTGCTGACCCCCGGATTTTTAAATACCACATTTTTCGAATAGAAATTTTAGCTTTATTTAATGCATAAAATCCGTGATTTAATAATACAAATATTGTTATCCGCAAAAAAGTGGTATTAAAAAATCTGGAGAGTTGGCAGCTCTGGATTATTCCAAAACCACTAAAATTTGAAGTATTCTTTTATAGATAATTCTATTAATTTCTGTTCCATAGATGCCAACCTCTCATTAATATTCCGTAATATACGGGTTAGTTTGACCCAGTTTAACAACGCTTTAAACCAGAAAAATTATTGGATGAATCTTTATTTATTTAATTTCAGGTTTCTACGTGGAATTTATTTAATTTCATTTCTTAAAAAAAAAAAAATCTAGTGCGAAACGTGTTAAACCTGGGTCAATTTAACCCGCATATTACGGAATATTAATGAGAGGTTGGCAACTATGTATGTTACTAATCTTTAAGTGTATTACTCAAATGCATTCTATCTTATGAATATTTTTAGACCGTGTTTAAAGAACAGTTCAATTCTTTTAGTGTTATTAAATTAAGTATTAAGTGGACATTTGCTAACTGTCTAAAGTATACATATGAAAAAGTAAACGTCTGGGAACGGTCGATTAACTCGAGAAGTATACATCGGATTGCTAAATGGAAAAATGCATGTTCAATATCTTTGAAAAATCTATTTAGGGATATCAAAGTTGCCCCCCCCCCCCAACTCGGCCCTCTAGGGGAAAAAAGAGGGAGGAAACTTTGAAATCTTAAATGATCCGGCTTTTTTTTTTTTTGCAGATTCGGATCCTACAGGAAAAAATACGTAACTTTTGAATTGAACATTTTCTTCTTAAAATCGTAGATGGCGCTGTAATCGAGTAAAATGTAGAGAACCTGGACAAGTAATTCGAATTACCAGCAATAGATGGCGCTGTGAGCAATAGACATCAATGCAGTGAGAATCGTTTCCATTAAAATATCTGGAAACGGTCGAATAACTCGAGAAATATACATCGGATTGCAAAACGAAAAAATACGTGTTCAGTATTTCAGAAATATCTATTTAGGGATATAAAAGGTGCCATTTTTCTAAAATATTGAACTCGTATTTTTCCGTTTTTCAATCCGATGTATATTTTTCGAGTTATTCGACCGTTTCCAGACATTAATGGAAATGATTCTTACTGCATTGTATTTGATTACTGCGCCATCTATGATTTTTCAAAGAAAATGTTAAATAAAAAAGTTACGTATTTTTCCCCGTAGAATCCGATTCAGCAATAAAAAAGGGGGGTTATTATTTAAGATTTCAAAGTTGCTTCTTTTCCCCCCAGCGGGGCAGAGTTGGTTGTTCAACTTTGATATCTCTAAATAGATTTTTCAAAAATATTTAACATGCATTTTTCTGTTTTTCAACTCGATGTATATTTCTCGAGTTATTCAACCATTTCCAGACATTTTGGACACCCTGTATATGAATGCGTGTTTTATTTGCTCATACTACATAATGTATGGAAATATTCAAAATAATTACCACAAATAAGGCGAAAAATATATATTGAAAATATGTTTCAAAAACATTTTAGAAAAAAATGCTAAATTTGGAACATATGCTGAAGTAAGTTCCAAAAAATAGGTTTCTATATAATATAAAATTCAAAAGTCCATATTCAATTGTGTAGCCGCATAAAATGGACTTCAAGGCCACACAGTGAAGACCACTGCCATAGAAAGTAGTTTAAAGTCATACCTGGAAATGACGTCTTTTTTATTAAACAGTTCACACCATAATTTTAAAACGATATATTTTTATGTAGAAAATTGATGCTGTTCATAGTTGAATTCAATTAATACCTCGGGTAGTTTCATGGGAAGTTTCCCTCACCATAGGGAAATCCCAAAGAGGATAAATGTAAGAACAACAAAGACATCTAGAGCAGAGCAGACATGCATGTTTATAAAATGTTTACATGCTCATAAAAGATATTTAAGACCTCTACTGTTGTCTTATATTTTTATGAAAACACAAAAACTGGCATGTTATTTAAAATCAATTTAAATTATGTTGAAAAATCCTAAATATCCTTCACTCAGTCGAAAGTTATCCTGTCCTAATGTAATCCTATATACGTAACAATGATATATATATTATTTAATTTACAACACTTATCAAACATTATTTAAAGTTAATTAAATTTGCATTTGCATTATATATTGCCGAAACACACAATCATTAATCCATGTTTATGAAAATTTTAGCTACAAATAAAATATGTTTAAGACCTTTGCTATTGTTTTATATATTTTTATGAAAAGACAAAAACTGGCCTGTTATTTATAATCAATTTAAAATTAGGTTAAATCATCCTAAATATCCTTTGTTCAGTCAAAAGTTATCCTGAGCTAATTTACAACACCTATCAAACATTATTTTAAGTTATTAAATTTCCATTATATATCTTTACATTTCAAAAGAATAAAGTGTTTTTGCATAAAAATAAGCCTTGTTTACATGTATTGTCTGTTTTTACAGGAGTTCTGGCTGAGATTTGAACCAAACACAGAAAAATCATTTGCAGTTCAGTACATAGCAAAAATCTTTTCTCATGATTTCATTGAAAATATTCTTCAATATCGTATTCATATTTAAAAGCTGATAACACGAAAAGAAGTTTGTGACTGTTATGCTATCACTTGAGCTGTGAGTATTTGACACAAGATAATATGAATAAGATATAATTCATTAAAACTTTTTACTGGCAGTTTAATATGAAATCTAGGTATTGAAAAAAAATTGAAGCTCTGCTCTCTTCTGAATGTTTTTGGTATATAAATTGCTTAGGCAGTTTTTCAAAGTTTTAAAACAATAAATATATTTTAATATATGGTTTTAACATAAAGTGACTCACACTCTTACGAAATAAGTTCAAACATATGATATAAATACATATTTTTGATAAAAGTTTGTCAACATAGAAAAAATTACATTTGTGAAACTAAGGATCTCGAACCCGCCCTCTGTCGATGAATTTTTGTTACGTAAACACGAACATATTTGTGACTTGTCAACAGTATTTTAAGTATAGGTCTTGTCAATCTACACATAAAATATATTTAAGACCTTCGCTGTTGTTTTATATATTTTTATGCAAAGACAAAAAATGGCCTGTTATTTATAATCAATTTAAAATTATCTTAAAACATCGTAAATATCCTTTGCTCAGTCGAGAGTTATCCTGTCGTAAAGTATTAATTTAGAGCACCTATCAAACATTTTTTAAAGTTAATTAAATTTCCATTATATATTTTTATATTTCAAAAGAATAAAGTGTTTTTGCATAAAAATAAGCCTTATTTACATTTATTGCCTGTTTTTACTGAAGTTCTGGCTGAAATTTGAACCAAACACAGAAAAATCATTTGCAGTTCAGAATAGAGATCTGCACGGGCCGGGCCAAGGCCCGAAGCCCGTGCTCGGGCCTATTTTTCTTCAAGGCACTCGGGCCGGGCCGGGCCCGGGCCATATTTTTTTCTGAAGGCTCGGGCCGGGCCGGGCCGAGTGATTACTCTTTACGGGCCGGGCCGGGCCGGGCCGGGCCTTAATTTTTTCCTGAAGAATAAGGCCGTGCCTTAAATTATTTTTTCCGTACAGAGCCGGGACTGGTTTCATTTTTCCTAGTCTTCACGCCTCAAAATTTTTATTCCTGGTTTTGACCCGTATGAAAATCATTGTATCGGCGTGCCTGGTCCGTTCGAAGGTCAGTAAAATAAGATCTGGCATAAAAATCTTTGCAAAACATCCATACATTTTTAAATCGCCATTATTTTATAATTAAACATTAAAATTTATTCTTTTTAAAGAATAGTAGATTTATACACTTATTAAAATATAGTAAAACGTGTGAAAAAGAACCTGCTTATGACGGAATCCTGTCTTAAATTGAAAAATGTGTTGATCCATTAAAAATGAATATACTAATACGTAAGAAAAGAATATAATAATACATTTACACCTGATAAGAAGGCAAATTGTCTATAACTCATTTTTTTCTTCCCTATGCAATTCCATCTTAGAAGATTTTACTGTATAGCATTTTTCTGATTTTTAACACTTCAATAAACGGAATATGGATTAACAGTATTGATAACTTAAACACATACATACAACAAATAGAGATTTATTAAAAAAATACACATTCCAGCTTGCTTGCGGCACCTCTATAAAAATGTAGATTATAAACATGAAAAAAAAAAGGCTAAGATAGAAATGTTTGGTTAGATCTCCTCCTACGAGGCAAATTTTTAACCAAATCGACGTAAAAATTATGTTTTGTAGAAATTTACACGGGCCGGGCTCGGGCCGAGATTTTAACTTTTTTCCGGGCCGGGCCGGGCTCGGGCCGAACTTTTAACTTTTAAATCGGGCCGGGCCGGGCCAATATTTTTTTTGTTCGGGCCGGGCCGGGCTCGGGCCGAACTTTTAATTTTTGTATCGGGCCGGGCCGGGCCAAATTCTTTTTTGTATGGGTCGAGCCGGGCCCGGGCCTGGAAATTTCGGCCCGTGCAGACCTCTAGTTCAGAACTCCTTTTTTCATGATTTCATTGAAAATATTCTTCAATATAGTATTCATATTTAAAAGCTGATAACACGAAAAGAAGTTTGTAACTGTTATGCTATCACTTGAGCTGTGACCTGTGAGTATCTGACACAAGATAATATGAATAAGATACAGGGGCGGATCCAGAGTGTCCTTTTGGGGGGGGGGGGGCAATACATTGTTACATAAAATGGGCATAATATAGTACAGTAAAACCTTTGAAAATGGAACCTGTCTGTAACGGAAAAATTCCATGGTTTTGAAGGAAGAAACACCATACAAATATGCCAGCAAAGCAAAAACCTGTCTAAAACGGAATTATAGCGATTCCGTTTTTACAGGATTTGCTGTATGTAAAAGAATACAGTGATTTATTGTTTACAATAATTTGTTAGTCATAATTCCTGTTGGTTAATTCATACAGTAAAACCTTTAAGAACGGAACCTGTCTATACCGGAATTCAATCTTAAATGGAAAAAAGTTTATATTCTTGGTGGAAGAAATACTATACAAATTTATCCTCTGAAACGGAAACCTGTATAAAATAATTTTTTTCAGCTCATAGCTGAATCGTTTTCGAGAGTTTTTACTATAATTGTAGTTTATTATTAACTAGTTCACCCGCCCGGCGCTGCCCGGGCCCGTGATAATAAATTAAAACAAACCTCAAGTTTGTATGATTTTATATCGTTAACGCGATTTTGGGGTTTAAGGAAATTTTTAGCAGTTTATAAAGTAGCAGGAAGACCCTTCAGCTATGTTTAAGAAATTTGAATTATAATCGGATCATTTTTAAAGAAGCTGCACCAAGGGTCCCAGGAAGGATATTAATATTCAAAATTGGTGGTAGCTGAGGTCCGAGAAATTTTTTGTCGTTCATGTAGTAGATGGAGGACCTAAGAAGTTGTTAAAAAAAGGCTAGTCAATCGGACGATTTTTAAGGGAGCTATAGTAGGGAGCCCAAAAGAAGGCCAACTAATAGTTTTGAGCAGAGCTCTAAGATGAAAACATCTTAAGTGGTCCTAGTGCTTAGCGCTTTAGATCTTCAATTAGTCGAAATTAAGCATTAGGGTATGAATTAATCCATATAATAATATTTTAAAGAAAGACATAAAAAGAGCTCTAGGGCACCAATAAAAATAGGACGGTGGTGGCCTGGGGCGCGGAGTCAAAGATTCAAATTTAAAGTTATGCATGCATTGGGAGGATGAGACAATTAGAGGGATTAAAAATGCAAGGCGCACAAAAAGATCTAGGGGCCTCACATCGGGTCCTAGGGTTTTAACTGGAGTATAGAAATGGAGGAATAACTAAATGGAGAAAAGGCCCCAAAAACGAGGACGATCGGATTAAAAGGGGGGAACTTATTGACAATTTAGGAAACAAAAACTTCAACGGGCCCCGTACCAGACCACAGTGGTCAGGATTTTAACTAGAACCAAGAAATAGGGGAAAGCTGAATGAAGAAAGAACCCCCCCCCCCCCAAAAAAAAAAAAGAAGATCGGATAAAATAGGGCCAGTTATTAACAATTTGACATAAAACTTATATGGGCCACTAATCGGGCCCTAGGGAGACAGGGAACTGGAATGTAGAAATGGGGAAATAACTAAATGGAGAAAATACCCCAAAACAAAGAAGAACGGAATTAACTATTTAGGGCACAGAAACTTAAAGGGGCACCAGAGTCTTAAGTGGATTGCAGAAATGGGGGAATAACTACATGGAGAAAAGGCCTTCAAAACGAAGAAAATCGGATTAAAAGGAGGAAAGTTATTAACAATTTAGTTCACAAAAACTTCAAGAGGCCCCGTACCGGGCCCCAGGGTCTTAACTAGAACGTAGAAATGGGGGGAAAGCTAAATGGAGAAAGGGCCCCAAAAACGAAGAAGATCGGATAAAAATGGGGCAAGTTATTAAAAATTTAAGGCAAAAAACTTAAAGGGGCCCTAAGGACTAACAAAACTTAAAGGGGTCTTAAAGACAAACAACTTTATGGCTTAGCTTTACAAGCTAAATGGAGAAAGGGCCCCAAAAACAAAGGCGATCGGATAAAAATGGGGCAAGTTATTAACAATTTAGGACAAAAAACTTAAAGGGGTCCGGGGTCTTAAAAAATTAAAAATCTGAGCCTCGGGTGCATCAGGACCTGCCTTGGACTATCCGCACTAAATTTTCAGACCTCTACATGCGGCAGATTTCGTGAGCCATCGCGCTGACACACACACAGACAAACAACTTTCTTTTATTATTAGATTATTATTATCTTCAATTATCAGAAAAGTATTACTACTATATGTAGTTTTAATGATTTAGAAATTGCAATATAGTAAATCAGTTGAAACAAAATCGCTGGAAACCGAAAAAAAATCCGTTTTGACGGTTTTCCGTCCTAGCCGGTAGATTGTTATGTTATTCCTTCCGTCGGGACCGTAAATTATATCCGTTTAAGAGACGATTCCATAAAAGACAGGTTCAACTTTCACATGTCGGAAGGAATATTAAACAATTATAATTATTAAGACGAAAACCTGGTTAAAACGGAACTTTTCTTTAGTCTCTAGCTATTCCGTCTTAACAAGTTTTATTGTATTTTATTACCATTTGATAATGCTGCGGACTTTCGTAGAGGTAATAGTTTTTTCCAAACATTTCAAAGCGAGCATTAAGATAGCCTTAATTTTAAAAAAATATTCAGTAATATTATAGAGTAATTTGTGAAGGGCTCCCTGTCCCCAACGAAATCCTGTCTTGAACAGAAAATTTTTATAATCCCGTCAAAAGGGAATTGCATACAATTGTACCTGCTAAGATAGAAACCTGTCAAGAATGGATTATTTTTTCAGTTCCTACCGATTCTGTTTTCAAGTGTTTTACTGTATCATAACTATTTGATTACCAAGAATTCCTTTTTAAGAAATAATTTTAGTACAACAAAAGTAGAAAATGTATGCTGAAGCTATTTGCATAGAGCTAATAGTATTTCTCGAAATACAATAAAATCTGCGTAAACAGTGTATAAGGGAATCCTCAATTGTGTATAAGGGAATCCTGTCTTAACCGGAAATATTTCATGTTTCCTGCAAAAGGAATAGAATGTAACTACACCTGCTAAGACAAAAACCTGTTTACAATGGAAACCTTTTTTGGTCCCTAGTGATTCCGTCTTAGTAGGTTTTACTGTATTTACACTGGCGCACGCAAAGAAAATGTTTAAGACTGTAATAACAATTAAAAACAGATAAGTAGTGTTGTGATGTGTAAAAACAATGAAAAATAACTAAAACGAAAATGTGAAAATATCTAAAAAATTCAAGGCTTCCCTTTTCAATGCAAAATACAATATAAAAGTTATTGAGAAACAGGAGCAGCACCTTTGCTGCTGTGATTTTTCATAAAGAAGGCTCCTTTTAAAAGCTGTGAAACAAGCTTCATACTCATCATCTATAAGCTTAATCTATGTGACTGTGTAGTACAGGTCTGCACAGGCACGGGCCGATTTTCATTTAGGATGCTCGGGCCAGGCCGGGCTTAGTCTTGACTATTTCCGGGCCGGATCGGGCCCGGTCTTTATTTTATTTTGAAAACTCGGGCCTGGCCTTTACTTCTCCCTGGCCGATTGATTTTGAACATTTGTTTAAAAACAAATCTTTAGAAATTTACTTTGGTTTAAAAAACTACAGATATATTTTTAGAATGTACGTTTTTTTTCTTTGTATAATTTTACAATTTCTTTTTCTTCTTCTTTTTTTTTTTTTTTTTTTTTTGCATTATTTTTTATTTATTCTAAACTAAATTGACTGTATTAATGAATATTTATTTGAATATAATTCTCTAAGTCAATTTTTTTTAAATCGGTGTTTAGATACGTAACTGTCTAAATGGTCACTAAATTGTTATTTTGTATTTCGAACATAACCTGAAAATAAAATCTATGTATAGTAATTGTAATAGTATAGAATAATGTTGCTTCAGAAATATTGGCATGTTTTTCAGAAATTCAGTCGGGTTGGGCAGGAGTAATTAAGTTTTTCTACCGGCCGGGCTCTAGCCGAACTTTTAGCTTCCATATCGGGATGGGCTCGGCTTTTAGCTTTATTACCGGGCTTTTATAATCTTAGCTTTTATACTTTTTACATTTTATACCGGTCAGGGCTCGGTCCGAGATTTTAGCTTTACTCATATATCGATCTGGGCCAGTATTTTGTTTTTTACGGGCCGGTTGGGCTGGGACAGAACTTTTAGCTTTTATACCGGGCTGGGCCGGAATTGGACCATACTTTTAACTTTTATATCGGGCCGGGCCAATGATCTGTTTTTATAGGCCAGGCCGGACTTAGGCCGAATTTTCAGATTTTATACCGGGCCGGGTCGGGCCAATCACTTGTTTTACACGGGCTGGGCCGGGCTCGGGCCGAATTCTTAGCTTTTATACAGGGCCAATCACTTTTTTGCACAGGCCGGGCCGGACTCGGGCCTAAATTTTAACTTTTATACCGGGCCAATAATTTTTTGAACGGATCGGCCCGGCCCGGGCCAGGAAATCCCGGCCCGTGCAGATCTCTGCTGTGTCTTTACATTAGTTATTACACATGACAGTAAAACCTGCCAAAACGGAATCGTTAGGGATCGAAAGAAACCTCTCTACTTTAGCAAATGTACTTGTATAGCATTCCATTCGTTAGGATCATGAAACATTTCTGTTTAAGAAAGAATTCTATCACAGACTGTTTACGTTTTCACGGGTTTTACTGTATTTCGATGTTGTCTCAGAAAGAAAACAAACCTGTCACAAAAGCTCAGCTGGAAGAGGGCACGGGTAAGCTTAAGCAAATTAGTATCAAGGAAAGAAAATGTCAACACAAAAGTTCTTTTAACTAATCTGGCTTCTTGTGTATAACCCATTTTACATTCACATGTATGTTCTTGGAGATGATTTTTCTAAAGAAGGAAAAGGGTTTAATTCATTGGGGCGGAGGCAGTTGTTTAGGAGGGTTATTGTTGAATGATGGATCTTTCAGCAATCTATTAGGCTCTGAAAATACCACACTATGATAATGACAATTGAAAAGAATGGCATAGACTCTTTCATGTTACCTTTTCTGAAACATTTCGCAAAAGTTCCATGAAAAAAAAAATGTAATTGCTTTTCAATATACTATAAAAACAGGTGAGTAAGAACAATTTGGGGGGGGGCGATCGCCCCCATCGCCCCCCCCCCCGTGGATCCACGCCTGATAAGATATAATTCATTAAAACTTTTTACTGGTATTTTAATATGAAATCTAGGTTTTGAAAAACATAGAAGCTCCACCCTCTTCTGTAAGTCTTTAGTATATAAATTGCTTATGCAGGTTTTCAAGGTTTTAAATCGATAAATATATTTTAATATATGGTTTTAACATAAAGTGTCTCACAGTCTTATGAAATAAGTTCAAACATATGATATAAATACAATATAATAGTTCTCTTCACAATTCCAATTATCAGCCACTTATCGATTTTGAGAACCACAACACAATATCAGCATAAAGTCAAACAAAACACTAAATATTAGCTGAATATTTCAGACTATTTACTCACAAAGATGGGATGAAACTAGACCCATTAATACACGTTAATGGGTTTATGCTAATGCTAACTAGTCAAATACTAAAATGATGATCTGCTTTCAAATCGGTTTTAAATGAAATCGTCGAAACTAGAAGCCTCGATAAGATTCATGTTTTTTTTTTTCTGGTTATTTCTAGAATTACTACAAAGAAAAGAACAACAAAATAAAAGGAGGGATAAATGCGAAATCGAAGGATGTTGTTAGGAGTGGGCGGAGATAATGGAGACATAATCAACCAATGACTAAGTTTAGGAATTTTCCTTCCTTTTATGCGAAATAGGTTTTTACAAAAGTCTTTCTCTGTAACCAAAAAGTTGAGGGTTCTGTTTTTCTGATTTCATTTTAAGGTGTATTTTTTTTCGTTATCCGCCATTACCAATGTAGTTTTCACGTACCCCAAAATGGTCTACCACGTACCCCCAGAAGTACGCATACCCCAGGTTGGGATCCGCTGTTTTAAACGAAAAGTTTAGAGTTTTGTTTTTCAGTCTTTATTTTCATTTTATTTTTTGCGTTATCCGCCATTACCCAGGGCTATAGAATAAGAAGGGCTGGTTCACGAAGGAGAAAACAGTGTCCACGGGAGTTAGCCGCGATGACGTAGCAGGGAACATACTTGAGAAAGGGATGTATGGAGAGATATGGAATTTTTTTTAAAGACTTTTCTATTTGTTTTCCTATTATATTTTTTTCAGTATCAAATTATGTGTTTATCTGCTATTTGTTGTTCGTAAGTGATTTGAAATATTTTCATAAAAGAAGCTCTAAAATTTTTCCTTATAATTAATGAATTGATTCATCTTTAATCTTTTTCAATGATATAAGTTATTTTTGAAAAGATATCTTAACAGGTCTTGAATTATATTTAAAAATATTAATATTAATCAGTAAAAATGACATAATCAATCATTATATTTTTAAAATTTGCACAATAATTTATATTAAGCATAAAAAAAAGGAAAATAAAGAAACATTTTACAATCTTGAATCTTGACTGAAATCATAAGATTAATATAAATGCTGCGGAGTAATATTATTTCCAGACAAAAATATCTACATCTTTATTAGTATAGTATACGGTTTTTGCATTCCTTGAATTATATTAATCAGAAACATTGATATAATTACAAAGTATTTTAGAAAATTCGCAAAAATAGGATATTAATTAAAAACAAAGAAAAAATAAGGAAATATTTTACACTCTTGATTAAAGTGATAACACCACCATAAATATTGAAAAATAATTGTATTTTCAGCTAGAAAGTATAATTAAAATAAGTAAAAGAATAATTGCATTTTCAGCTAAAATTATACAAACTTTTCATGAACTGATTTAATCATAAAATCTTACCTGATTTTTTTTTCTATCCAGTTGATACATTCCATTAAAAGAATAACACGAAACTCACGAAAAATTGATTTTTTTTTTCATAAGACCACATTAAAATGAATTTCATTTTTTTTTTTTAAAGTTCATAAATGTTTTATGTTCATGACAATACAGTTAAGTTTTTATAGTTTCGATGCTGTCCATTTACTTTTTTTTTGTTCAGCTTTCCTGTGTGAAATGAGCGATGCAGTTCTATTTATGCGTCTAATTCTAACAAAAGTTCGAATACGTGAAAATAGACGAACTGCACTTTTTTGAACGTTTGGTAAAGGGGCTTCAAGTTCTGAAATTAGTACACTTATTACTCCTCTGCCTTTTCTAAAATTCTGTCCATGAAATTGGCGAAATACTAAATCCATTTTTGTCACTGTCTCCATCCAGGATTGAGTCGGTGTTATAAGTCCTCCTACTGATAAATATACGATCCAATTGGCATATGGAGGAAAAACTGTTAAATTTTTTGTTATTGAACCAAGTGATGAATCGTTATATTTTAATCTTAAGCGATATGCTATATAACCAGCAATAAAAGCTAGAGATTCTTTTTCATTACCTGAAATTTCCTCTTTTTCCGTTGATGTTGTTTCCCATCCAAAGGATGTGGATTCCTCAAGAACGTCTTCAAAATTAATAACTTCATTCTGCTGCATAAGTATTCCAGGCTCAACATTTGTATCAAAAGCACTCTGCAACATTTCACTGGTCAAATAGGCCTCCGTATTATCAAAATCAGTTTGATTCACATTTGGCGATAAATTTAATTGGCGGTAATTTATTGGCTAACAGCAGTCGTTTTAATCTAATTATGACTTCAGATGGTGATGGATGGTCATTGAATCGACCAAGCCCTCTAATTTGGCTAAATAGGCTTTCTAGTGCATCTTGGGTCAGTCTGGTCGTTAATATATATTTGACATCCTCAGATCTAAGGTCTTCGTGTAATCCGAGTAGAGAATTTATTGAAACTATTATTCCCTT
The DNA here is from genome assembly GCA_963931845.1 of Maratus michaelseni. Classification (NCBI taxonomy): domain Eukaryota; kingdom Metazoa; phylum Arthropoda; class Arachnida; order Araneae; family Salticidae; genus Maratus; species Maratus michaelseni. The sequence continues at coordinate 491,806,617 of OZ007586.1, forward strand.
TTGGAAAGGCAACATACTTTTTTTCCCGATTACACGAAGTTCAGAAATTTTCTTTTTTAGAAAATTCAGCACATTTAACTGATCATTAAAATATTTTGCAATTCCAAAGCCAGCTTTGGTTGCTGGGTGGTTGTGGACATTCATTGTTCATAATATCAAAATATTTATCTATTAACAAAAAGAAATTCGACGCTCTTAAATTTCCAGTTAAATAAGCAATTGCTTTAGCTGTAGTTTCAGAAAACAAAACTTTTGCTGGAGGAACTTTCTGCCTTTCGTTTCCTATAACTGTTAAAAATTGTGGTTTTAATTTATAACAGAGTTTCATTTCTCCAACATCATTTTCTAAAACTTGTTTTATTATATCAGAATTTATTATTGTCCCTTCGTTTAATGAGATACCTTTGTCAAGGAAATGATTCCGTAGTAATTTTAGACAATGTGGCATGTCTGCGAAAACCCATATTTTGGAAAACTGATGTACTGGGCTTAAAAAATAAGAATTTTCTCCAGATATATTTAAATTTTTCCACAGATTTTGGCTACCTCCTAGGTCTGAAACAATAGCTTTCACTCGCAGCCCTATAGATTCAACACTTTGAATAATATCAAGTAACAAATTTAAATTCATTTGTTTGTCAAAATCGAAATAGACTGGTTGTTTCCATGGAGATATTAGTCCTCTTAGTAAAACAAATTTGACTTTTTTAAAAGGGCCCAGTATCTCATCCAGTTTTGTATCATAGCACAACTTGGCATCTATGTGCATTTCGTCAAAACTTAATACACAGATTTTTTTCTATAGGATTCAAATTTTCACTGTTTTTTTTTCATCAAAAGTAGCACATTTTCTAAGATACCAGGAGAACAAGTAAATTTTGAACACCATCTTTTTATTGTACTGCCACTAGGCAATGACATACTCATCTTTTCTCGCCAAAAATCATACGCTTTTGATGAAATTGCTCTTGCTACTATAAAATTTTACTCAACATTGATAAAAACATTTCACACCAGAATTTGTTTTTGATAATGATTTAACATATTTATTTAACGTAGTTTTCTGTAGCATTTATTTAACTTACTTTATGAAAAAACTTTATTAAAATTTTTAAAATTAAAAAAATTACTATGAAAAAAAATCTTTAACTTACTTTATGAAAAAACTTTATAGCTTTTGATATATCTTCAGATGTCCATTTAACATTTTTCGTTTTAATGAGTGCATCTATTTGCGTTTCACTAAAAACACCCCTCATGCATTTTGTCAAACTACTTAGCTTTGTGTTTTCTTTGGTTAAAGAGTGTAACCTTGTTTTCAATTTATACACTTCAGCTGCTCTACTTTTTTTCGATTGGTGAACTCTCTTCAATTTTCGGGATGTTTTATTAACAGTACAGCGTTTTTCATTGCTTAAAAACTGTACCATGTTATTTGCTGTAATTAACTTTAATTTTAAGTTATCAATCTCTCTTTTTGAAGGTTGTTACAGTTTTCACAATCTCTTGATTCGATTTCATCGTGATGGTCTTCGATGAGTACTAATGAATCATTATTTGTTTTACAAGGACTTAGAGTTTTCAGCCTGTCATGCGCATTTTGCAAAATTTTTCTTCTTTTTTGCCTTTCCGATCTTGCACTTATTTGTTCATCTGTATTTAGAGCTGGTAATTTCAAATTTGGTACAGCAAGTTCTTTTAATTTCCTTTTTTGGGGCAATCCTAACAGCCTATTTTGCATATCATCTGCATAATCATTTTCCATAAAATGCTCACTACATACCCGAGCATTTTCCGGGGCATGTTTCATCTTTTCGGCGACATCTACGAATCCATTCTTTTGATAAGCCCGAATTCTTCTGAGGAAATCGATGTAAAATAATATTTGTTCCTTTGCACTTTACAAATGTATTACAGCACGTTGCAACCGCACAAGACGGCATTTTAATAAAATATACATAAGATTATAATATCTTAGCAATGATTTAAAAAAATACTAATTTATATTGAAAAAAGAAACAAATTTTTTTAGACTATTATAACGTTGTTTCCTGCTCAGAATGCTATGCTTATCTGTAACGTTCCATGGGCAGTTTGTTCCCACTGACGTCACAAGACTCCTCGGAAGGGGAACATGTCGGCATGTCCCTCATCAAAGCGCTGAACCAGCCCTCCATTACCAGTGCAATTTTCACGTACCCCCAACTGTTCCACCACGTATCCCCAGGTGTTCGCGTGCCCCAGGTTGGGAACCGCAGCTATAAAGTGATAAATTAAACAGAAAAAAATATGCTTTGTATGGCGGGCGATGGGAAAGTGGAAATATGGGGGGGGGGGGGGGGAGAGGGATGGAATTTAATTGATGTACATTATTCTTGCTATTGCTATTACCAACCTGACCGATTCACCACAACTTAATGTGAAAAATAATTATATAAAATATATTGATAGCTGCTAAGATTAGGATATCTTTTTAATTTATAAAACGGTGAAAATTTCGTATAGATACAGGTAGGATTGATTTAGACAATGTGGGCCCTAGATACAGACACTACAGAGGTCCTATATACTAGTACTATAGTATGTCTCAGTCTGCTCTCAAAGCTGATAGACAGGAGATGCTGGGTTCAAACCCATGTCGCGCACGTCGGCCTAATCATTCGGAGTTTTCCATGGATTTCTTCTAACCTTGGTCAGCTTGCGTAAATACGCGTTAAGATTTCTCAGAAAAACCTCACATGGAGGGAATCCCCCCTTTGATCTGTATCCCTCGTGCAGACAATCTGCCATAACAAAAACACCACTAATATTACAGACAACTTGTCATCCATAATTGGATCATTGATTGATATTATATCTTCAAACAATAAAAACAACTTATTATTTTCAGCCCCCCCTAAATGTTTGGTGACCCTGCGTCTTCTCGTTCTTAGTGAAAAATAATATGTCATATATATAAAGGGGGACTCAAAGCTAAAAAGAAAGCATGAGTACAAGACAGTTCGCACAGCATAAGTATTGAGCATAATTCTGGGATTGAAATCAAATAATGTATTTTTTCAGACTTTTGATTGAAAAACACTTTTATCGGTACATAAACTGTATCAAATTTAAGACGGTTCTCAAAAAAATATTTCCCCCCGCTCAACAACGCAAAACTTTCTGACACATTTTTTAAACATAAAAGCATGATACAAACAGGCATGATTATTGAAGTGATTTGAAGTCGAATAGTTTTTTTTCATTTTTGGATATAAATGAATTACATCTTGAATTATAAGCGATTGTTGCTTCAGGACGATAGTTTTTTTCCTTTTCCTTCGCTATCGCGTCCGGAAATGCATTTAGAATGTTGAATAAATTCATAGTAAGAGTATTTATTAGAGCTAAAAAAAGTAGAATAATCGCAAATTTAAAGCTAAATTTACAATCTGGATTTGTAATTTTACTTTAACCCTTTGCGGCGCGGAATAAATCTGTTTGTAAAATGATGAAATAATGGACTGACACCAGAATTTACAAACGAATTCATTAGAAAATAAAAACTTGCTTATTTTCCGGTACTTAATAAAAGGAAAAATTTAATTAAATATTCTTGGTGGTGCCGTTTGTCAGTTTTGGAGTTAAAATTAGGTGTCCTTTTTTGTGGACACCGCCCGTTAAAGGGTTAAATTTGAAATGGCACTAAATCTAAAATTCACTCACTCATTCATCGACTCAATGTAAATCAGGGCCATAACTAGCTTTTTTTTTCACCGGGGGCAAACATGGATTTTGTGGCCCCCTCCCCTGCTCCACAAAGTAAAAGAATTTTCGTAAAATACTGCTAGTCGACTCATAAAAAATGAGTTTCAACTATGTAATCATAAAGTACTTAATGTTGAACAACTGAATCCCTTTTTGAAATTTATTCATTAAAATCTGTGGAAACGAAATCGAAAGGAATTGTAAAAAAAATTCGCTTTATACAGGTTTTCGTCTTAGTAAGTATAATTGTTATTATTTCTATTGGGACCATGTATTTTTTCATTTAAGACAGGAATCCGTTATAGACAGATTTTACTGTAGTTGTAAGTATTTCAAATCATTACAACTGAGGCGTTTAAAGTTAAGTGATATGAGTCAGGGCCGAAATTAGCTTTTTTTTTCAGGGTGGGGCAAACATGGATTTTGGCGGCCCCCTCCCTCTTCCGCAATGTAAATTTACAAAGATAATTTTAGGAAGTTTCTAATAGCTGACTTATTTAAAAATATATATATATACTTAAACAGTACGCTCAACGGCATGGTTCGCCAAGCCGAGTGGCCGCCCTCAGGCATTAAATCATAACATATGCAATCATAAAATATGTAATATTGAATTATGTACTCAGCTTTGTCAAATATTTATTCAATAAAACCTGCGAAGCCGGAATCGAAAGATACAGGAAAAAATTCCGCTTTATACAGATTAGTGTATGTATAATTGTTGATATTCTTTCTGTTTGGGCCATGATTTTTTAAATTTAAGACAGGATTCCGTTGTAGACTGATTTCATTTTCAAATATTTTGCTGTAGTTGTATTGTTATATTACAATTGAGCGAGAGTTTAAAATCATAGTGATATGAATGAGTCACATTGTCTTAAGAGGTGCTAACCCGGATTTTCTGTAGTCAACGAATTCAAATACCGTAAAATATCTTTGTGTGCTATCTACAGCCAGTTTCATGGAACTGTCACTTGTAACGCCCTTTCTATTAATGGACTGATATGTCTACATGCTTTCCTGAACCTAACGCTAATTTTCAAAATTACAATAGTGACTTAGGGAAAAAAAAGATTCAGCTTTTACTATTTCATTTTCTGAATTTCCCATTCTGTAGTGTTAATGTCATGGACAGTCACCTCAACTCGACTCTTCTAAGGCCGGATGTTAAGAAAAAAATAAGTCTAGTAAAAAAAAAAAGTTTTTAAAATTGTCTATTTAACACCTCTTCTACGTTCTCCCCCCTCTTCATAGCTTAAGCTTTTTGAAACATGGAACGCAACTCTCTCCAACTAAACTCCTCTGCTTCCACACAATGACACAAACACAACACACACACACATTCCTTCATTGCCTGAAAAAGCTCACACCACCTGAAAGAGAGGCAAACATGACAAAATTTTGGAGGTCCCTCCAACCTGAAATGAGAGTCTTGGGACAAATTGTCACAGTGTATGAGACAAATGAGTTCCTTCCTCTATGAGTTACCCAATACCATAACAAAATGCTCGCTCTCTGGCGGTCTACAGGGGCATTACAATACCACTGCTTCTTTCATAGCATTAGCCATGATGTTCATGGCGTTAGCATTGCTTACTGTGTGTCAAACATCATTTGAGATTTGTACATTTTAATTAAAATGAATAAACCTGCGAAAAACTATAATATGTATATTGATTTTTAGCTACAGTGAAACTCTAGAGGCTCCAATAATCCGGATTTAAGTTTTGATTTATTCCCAAATGAAAATACCAATAATCCCTGCTGTGTAATCAGGTGTCTATCAGGAGTGCCATTTAGGGAGGGCTGGGGGGGGGGGGGATTGCCCCTCACGCAAAGAATTGGATATTTCTCAGTGTAGCTTCCATTACAAGAAAAAAAAATTAACTTCTTTACAAGTAAAAAAAAATCTGAAAGGAAACGTGTGTGATTAGTGATGATATTATTAAATAACTATCAAAGGCGTAATAGACAATAGACACGTAAACGCATAATTCAAAGTCAAATAACCTCAAAATATGCTGAATAATGTAAAAGGTTCTTAAGGCTGCTATCAAATCCAAACTCGTAACTATCTAACATATTCACAAAGCCAATGTTAATCTTAGACACATGAAATTGGCTAGCGATCTTATTAAAAACAACTATGAAATCGAATAGTGTTTCCCTTTTTTTTTTGGTAAAGGTAAAAGATCTTTCAGAAAACGCTGTCAAATTTTGTGCAAATTTCCGCACGCAAACAGTTCGAGGAAGGTCGGTATGAAACAACAATCGCATATAACTCAAGATGCGATACATTTATTGTATCCCTTCAATAACCATGTCTGTCAATTTCATGCTTTTATGTTTAAAAATTAGTCCATGCATAAGTCAAAAAAATTCTCGTTGTTGAGAAAGAAAAACACACTTTTGGGCACCATCTTAAATAATACAAAGTACTCATTAATATGTAATTTTTTTCGATAGTTGCACCAAAGCTTTAGTAACTTATCAAATTTAATAAATTAGAAACATTAGCATGAAATAGACACTTTAAGCACTATCAGATTCATCGCCATAAATGAATTTCATCAAATGCGAAAAAAGTGAGTAATTTTTAATGAAAAAAACGACTGTAAGGGATTGTTTCTCACCGTCGCGCGTCGTAGGTTTTTTTTATTTTTTTTAAATAAAACATTATTGTTATCCATATTGGAGTCCTGCACAACTTGAAAATTCTTTTTGAAGTTAATCGAAAACTGATCAAGATCCGAGCATTTAAACAAAAATATAAAAAAATATTTTTTTTCAGCGTATTAGTATATCAAATGAAATGCTCGAAAGATACAAATTCATTATTGACTTCAGAGGTCTAAAGCAGTTTGCAGGATTTATTATTCAAATTTTTTCCCCTGAAAACAAAAGAGATTTATATTTATTTTATTTCTCTTTAATAAGTATAAATCACACAGTTATCTCCAACGGCACCAGACTGTCTGTCTGTCCCATGCTTGCATCATGCTTACTCAATGAAAAGTAATTACCTTTTATTTTAACACTAGCTGACCCGCACGGAGTTGCCCGAGCCCGAGATAAAATTAAACAAACCTAAATGTTGTATGATTTTACATCTTTAACCCGATTTAGTAGGATATTATTTATTTAAAAGTACTGCGCAAGCAAGGAAAATTCCTTATTTCCACTTTCAGCCGATAGGGGTGCATTCTGATATAAAAGAACCTACGACACGTGTTCCCGCCGCCTGCGGCACCGTATAGTAGGCGTACAGCGCACACTCTGCAAAATTTTTAGTTTTACCATCGAAAGCCAGGGGGCTCACTCTGTTCCAAGCCAACCACCTTCCAAACGAAACTCCGACACTTGTCCCCGCTGACACCGGCACCGTATAGCAGGCGTGCTGCGCAACCGCTGCAAAATTTTTCAGTTCCACTTTCCACTCCCAGGGGGCGCAATTTGTTCATATGAACATTTAACATGGGTATCCATTGTACCAAGGGAGTTGAATGAACCAATTCCCATCGAAATCGGGGCCACAGAACTCGAGAAAATGATGCGCCCCCTCACGGTGGAAGGTGGAACTTAAATCTGCAATGCGATCGAAAACCAAGTTGAATCATCCAAACCCAGTTGTTATCGGGCCCCTAAAACCCGATATAAGAATGCAAGTGCTCAACAACAAATCATTTACTTTGATTGTTGGTATACATCAAGTATTTTTATTAGGAATACAAATTTAATTTTTACGAAAGTCGTCATTTGAAATTTCCGTTATCCTCTATATATAACATTTATAAAACGCTACGGGAGAAGCTAAAAATGTTCAATTTCTCCAATGGAATTTGTTTTGTGTAAATCAGAGCAAGGCGCTAACCCCCTCCCTCCTCAACAATCGCAAAATCCTTCCAAAAAAGTACCTCCTCGCAAATATAACGAATAATTTGTTCTAGAAAACCACCTGTAATATGACAATTGGAATCTAGAAATTAAATTCATGTTGGTTATTGAAGAATAGAATCTAAATACTAAAATATTATAAATGGTGTAGAATAATTAAATGTAATTTAACCTATTAAATTGAATACTTGACTAATTGATAGAAAAATAAGTATTTATATATATTGATACAGAAATATATGTAATATAAACATATCCTTATATTAACACACAAAAACTGTAATTAAACATAATATGATAATATAAGAATAATAATGTAAGTAACTTTTAATCATCTAGAGAAATTTAGATATATTTGTAGATTAATATATATTGATACATATCAGATATTAAATGAAAGAACAAACAATTAATGGATATTTCTATATTATACCATAATCATCGTTACCATAAAATACAGTAAATACTAACCACTAAAACCAATAACCAGCAACTTAATCTTCCAATATATATTTTTTATTATTAAATAAGGTAAGTATATAAATTTACCCATACAACACCACCCCAACTCCATAATCATTCAAAAGAATGCATCCAAACATAACTAAACTTACCTTACGTCCACCAGATAACATAACTCGACCTCCATAATCATTCAATTGAATGTACCTTCCTAACACTAAACTAACCTCCAATTTAGAGCAATATCATATATATATATATATATATATATATATATATATATATATATAAGTATCAATATTCTCCACATTTTTGTGATATTTTTTATGATATTCTTCATTACTAGTATATACACCCCCCTCCCGTCAAAAATGACAGGATATTGACTCAATAGTCAATTTTTGAAATAGTTCAACGAATGGACAAAACATTCAAATTAAATATTAAAAAATATAATCCATGTGTGAAATTTTCTGTAAAAAAAGTGTTATCAATGAGTTTCTAAAGAGCTTGACTCACCACATAGCTCATTTTTTGATTATATAAGCAAAATTAAATGGAAATTACATGGTACTATTTATTCCTTACATTGTAATTACGTTTCATAAGAAAAAAATCATTTTATTTACGATGGAAACAAATTTCAAAATTTGTTTGTATTATCTACCGGTAGATGGCGCCATCTTCCTTTTTATGGTCCAATGTTCATAGAAAACAATAATAAAAACTGATTTGATTGAACAGGTTCAAATCCACCGCGTGTTCAAAACAGCATTTAGAAAGATCAACAAAGATGTTAAAACAGTAAAACACACGTTGCCAATTGGCAATCAGTACAGTACAAATAATTTTGATGAATGATTTTCAAAAATGAATGACTGACCACATTTTTTTTTTCTCAACAATAATATTAATGATTAGCAAAGTGAAATGTAATTTCTGAAAAATTCACATTAAATTTTAGTATGCTAATTATATGCTAATTATATAAGTTCGATTGTTTATATTAATTGAAGAAAGATGGCTGCAAAAATAGTTTTTGAAGACGTTAAACAAAATTTAAATATTTAAAGATTTTAATATGCTTTTACAAATATATTTTAAGAACAGAATCAGATAATTAACCTGTATATTTTTTAATGAAGCGTTCAGAGAGTCATTCATTTGTTTCAAGATTCGGAAATTCTGAATGGCAACAGTGTTTGTTTGTTTATATTTAGTAATCTGATGTTTATAAGGGCTTATTTTTAATTTGGAACTTAATACATTATAATTGGATAATATATACATGTTTTGTATGAAAATATGCAGAACAGACATGGTTTCAAGTAAAAGAAATTATCGTGTAGTTGTCATATGTTAGTATATGTTTTTCATTAAGCCTAACATGGCGTTTAACTACAATCGATTCGCAGACCAGAGTGATCGCGTCCGGAATGGTTACAGACACTTTCTTGCCTTCGGATTTTATTATAAGTAGATAGGGCCAACCTATTAAATGAAAGTCTTTCTACTAAACCTAAATACAAAACTAATAATACAAAACTAATTATAAATTTTTTTAATCCTGTTTTAAATAAAATCAATTAACAGCATGCCATTAACAACAATTGTAATACTTTTTCAAAAAAAAAATTATTATTCAGAAGACTTATAAACATAATCGCACACTAGGACGTAAAATTTTCAATTATAATTCTTTTGCAAAACAATTAGACTCTTCAACAAACTACCAATGTTTTTGTAATGACCCAAACTATATAAAATATATTAACACTACACATGGACATATTATTATTGGTGATCTCAATATCATTTCTCAACATAACTTACAAAAATTAATGCACTATGGTACAAAATGTCACCTTCCAAACATGTGTAATACTAAATCTATAATAATGCAGTTTATTCAAGATCTAGACTTATTTATATATAAAATTGCTATTGATTATAATAAATCAATTGAGTTTTTTAATGAATGAAGATTTAATTTTACAGATAAATTTAAAATTGAAATTATTAAAAATACTCAACATATTAACATATTACACATGTAGCTTTTAAAAACATAAACATCCATATAAAAGAACTACAAAATAAATTTATTATCACTTATGTAGATAAATCTCCAAAGAATTATGCTATTATATGTAAAGAATACTATAAAGACTTAGTTCACAATGCTATTAACACAAGTAATATTTTTAATAAAACTTCATTGAAAATTGAAATTAATCATAGAAAATTATTGAATTTCCACAAATCACTAAAAATCAAATGTAAAAATTTAAATTATCTTTATCGTGTTATAATTCCAAAATTTCATAAAAATCCAATTAAATTTCGCACACTTACTATAGGCTATAATGCATAGAATAATAGTGCTAGCAGTTTACTTCTTAATATACCCATGCAGATATATAATATAACGATAAAACATAATAATCAACATTGCTTAAAAACAGTTTTCAGCTTATAAATAAATTACAAAATATAAATCCTGTCAAATTCATCAAAACATTGGATTTTAATGATTTATTTAATAATATTGATATTACAGATTTACCCAAAACAATGTGTATACATTTTAAAGAATATCAATCTCAATTAAGTTTAAAAAATTACATTTCTGTAAGTTTTTTTAAAAACTTTATTAAACTTTACATTGCATAATAATTATATTATATATGGCAATATAATTTCTAAACAATGCCAGGGAATTCCTCAAGGAGGATCGGCTTTAAGTATTCTCCCTGACCTCTATTTATACTACTATGAAAGAAATTCATTAGCTAATAATGGTTATGTATTCTATCGCTATATTGATGACATTATTATTTTACATTTCAAAGACACTAACTGCACATCGTTACACAATTTTTATCCCAATCAGCTTAAATTAAGTCAAACTGATATGATTAATAATAATATAAATTTTCTTGACTTAAAAATTAATACTAATGATAATAATAAATCAATATTTGACATTTACAATAAAAGAGCTGTCTTTCCATGTCTTGTAGACATTTTTACCAATTATGCTTCATGCTTACAGAAATCCGTTTATAAAAATATAATACTCAATTATCTACACAGAATAAAATATTTATGCTCAGACATAAATAGAAACAAAAATATTAAATTTATACGTAATCAAGCAAAACTAAACGGATATCCTAATTACATGGTAAATTCAATTATCAACCCTTTTAAATAATTTATTTGGGGTTTATACATAATACATAGCATCACACACACACACACACACACGCCCTCCCCCACCTACCACACTAGACTGTGATCAATGATTTGTAATTTTATATGAACAATATAACACATCACAAAATACAAAACAAATATAAAAAACATTAAACATGCAATGTGGTTATTTATGTGCAATTTCTATAGATTAATTATTTTAAAGTTATTGCTATACGAGTAATCCATTGTAATAAGATGACTTTTATATGTACACTTTGAGATAAAAATAAGAATTTTGAAAAACAATAGATATAATAATTACATGGTAAATTAAATTTTAGGTAGCTTTCATTACAACAAGCTACCTATTGCAGCCGTTCGGAGGAAAGCAATTCCAAAAAATTTTGATATATTTTCACCTATCATGACCTCCAGACCCACCCCCCAACCACCCTCCGTTCAAATGTTGATAGATATACAGTCCCTGGCCAAATTATTAGACGCAGTTTTTATTATAATTTGTTAAATATCTGGAAAGATACATGAGGAATTATCCTGAAATTTCAGGAGTGTAAACAATATGATAGATGTCACATATTTCCGTGAAGATTTTTTCCCGAAACCCCATAAGGGGCCGTCAAAAAATTGAAGAAAAACGAATATATTTTGGATAACCCTGTAAAAACTAATATTGCGAAAGCATTCAAACTGTAGATTATGATTAAGTGGATTATTGTAATAATTTGGGTTCATTTTTATGAAGATAGCATGTATTCTCGAAGAGAAATTCAGGTTTTTATAAAAACAGTCCCAAATTTTATCAAGTTTTTTGCTTATAATTTGCAGAGTTTTTAATATAAAAACAAGTTATTTTCAGAAAATATGACAAACAAAAGTGTACACAACATCCTGCAATCAGAATTAAAAAATAATAAAAAATGTATGAAAAATGAGCAGGTTCACTAAATATTGTTTCGCTGCGCATGCGCGAATTCCATCAAAATATACTGTGCATAATATATTAGCTAAATATATAGACCAACTTTATGAAAGTCTCAAAAACATAGCTTGAAAATTCTGATAGTAATCGTCGATAGAATGAGCTCGAAATTCGCTGTTCCCAAAAGGAAGCAAAAAGATGAGGGGTTGTATCAAATATAGAATGAGAGGCACTTCATTCTTATTATGTCAACTTTTATAAGCTAGTATATTTGGATACAACCCCTCATCTTTTTGCTTCCTTTTGGGAACAGCGAAATTCGAGCTTATTCTATCGACGATTACTATCAGAATGTTCAAGCTATGTTTTTGAGACTTTCATAAAAATTGGTCTATATATTTAGCTAATATATTATGCACAGTATATTTTGATTGAATTCGCGCATGCGCAGTGAAACAATATTTAGTGAACCTGCTCATTTTTCATACAATTTTTATTATTTTTTAATTCTGATTGCAGGATGTTATGTACAATTTTGTTTGTCATATTTTCTGAAAATAACTTGTTTTCATATTAAAAACCCTGCAAATTATAAGCAAAAAAACTTTATAAAATTTGGGACGATTTTTATCAAAACCTGAATTTCTCTTCGAGTATACATGCTACCTTCATTAAAATGAACCCAAATTATTACAATAATCCACTTAATCATAATCTACAGTTTGAATGCTTTTGCAATATTATTTTTTACAGGGTTATCCAAAATATATTCGTTTTTCTTCAATTTGTTGACGGCCCCTTATGGGGTTTCGGGAAAAAATTTTCACGGAAATATATGACGTCTATCATGTTGTTTACACACCTGAAGTTTCAGGATAATTCCTGATGTATCTTTCCAGATATTTAACAAATTATAATAAAAACAACTGCGTCTAATAATTTGGCCAGGGACTGTATATATATATATACAGTATGCCCACTAAAGTCCCTTGACACCCTCTTAACTTCGGAACGGCTGCTGCTTTATTCATAAACGTGGTGTCTAGGTATAGTAAAGTTGCCATGCGCTACTGAATCAAACCACCTATGGCGCCACCTGGTGGAATGCTGCGGAGTTAGCATTCCTATCTCGAAAACGGAAAGAGAAAAAAAGTGATTTATAAAGTTGTAGAGCATCATCGATTTAGTACAAAAAGACACCTTGTGGACATTAATGCGAAGAATAGAACGGTTAAAACACGCATTTGTTTTTTCGTGATTTCCTACACTGTGACGTGACAAAACGATCATAGAAAGAAATAAACAACCAGTTATGAAACAGCAGGTGTATGCGACCCCTCCACAAACATTGCAGGACCTTAAACGACGCATGACGGATGCTTGTGTCAACTTCTCACCCTCTATGCTCCAACGTGTGCAACGTGAAATTCAAACAAGGATCCAACTATGCCTTGCAGCTGACGGTGAGATGTTTGAACATCTAAAATGAAGGTATATCATTATAACTAGTTGTTTTTTTTCTTTCTAAGATCGTTTTGTCACGTCACAGTGTTGGAATTCCAGAAAAAACAAATGCACGCTTTAACCATTTTATTCTTTGCATTAATGTCCACAAGGTGCCTTTTTGTACTAAATCGATGATGCTCTACAGCTTTGTATATCACTTTTTTTCTATCTCTTTCCGTTTTCGAAATAGGAATGCTAACAAGTTGGTGGTTCAGTGACTTGTTCTGGTGTACGAAAGTTCTGTTTACGTTATGAAAAAACGAAATCTGTGGAAAATATGGCTAAATCAGGCCGAAAAAAATGCACAAGTGCTATTGCCGATAGAAAAATTAAACGGCTATGCCTTCAAGATAGAAAAATTTCATCAGATGCCATTAGATGTGAAATGAATTCAACGGGTATTGCAGTAAGTTCAAGAACATCAAGAAGAATGTTATAAGGATTTGGACTACAAGCTAGAATTCCAAGGAAAAAACCATGTTTAAATCAAAAGCAACGCGAAAAACGAGTTAAGTGGACCAAAGAACACATTAAATGGTCAGAAAATGAATGGAAGCAAGTAATCTGGAGCGATGAGAGTAAAATATCGCTCTTTGGTAGTGATGGTGGAAAATACGTGAGACGTAGAGTAGGAGAAGCACTTCATCCTGATTGCATTGAAGCAACTACAAAAAACCGAACAAATGTCATGATTTGGGCATGTATGTCTGCAGATGGTGTGGGCCGAATTCAAGTGATTGATGGCATCCTGAAAGCCAAAAAATACATCGAAACTGTCCTGGAACCAAAATTGATGCCTTCCATCAGGGATCTCTTCCCCAACAACGCGCCATTTATTTTTCAGCAGGATTCAGCTCCATGCCACACAGCAAAAGTATGCAAAGCATGGTTTCAAAATAAAGGCATTGATATATTACCATGGCCAGGAAACAGCTTTGCTCTCAATCCAATTGAAAATTTGTGGCGACGTTTGAAAATTCTTGTACGAAAAAAACGTCCATCCAATAAAAGACAAATTACTGAAACTATAATTGATTCTTGGCACCATGTGATTACGAAAAATGAACTCCAAACAATCGTTCACTCGATGAAAAGACGCTGTGAAGCTGTTTTAAAAAATAAGGGTTATTCTACTAAGTATTAATTGTGTAAGTATCACTTTAAAAAAATGCAAATCTAAGATAGCTCTTACTATTAGTTGCATAACTTCTCTTTTAAATATATATATTGTAATACTGTTTTTATTATTAAATTTTACATTAAATTACCTTCAATTTGATATATAAACGTTTGTATTTAAGTGAGAATTAATATATTCTACAAGCACACAAAGTTGAAAAACATGAAACTTTCAAAAAATGTCCACACTTTTGGCCACCACTGTATATATATCTGACATATGTCATGCGTTAACTCTCTTATTTATGAATTGATTTGGATGTAACTGTGTATGTGTATAGGACATACCAAGATCTCGACCGAGTTTGTTGGCCAGCTTCATCCGCCATCTTGTTTCAAAATGGCAGTTAATTAAAAAAATTTTAATTTTTAAAAATTAAAAAAAAAATGAACAAAAAATTTATATATTGAAAAAATGGTTTCTGTTAAGTGTTAGAACGTGATACAAGGATTCTGTAACATTTTTTGTTTTGGCTATGTCTTAAAAAATGACTGAGATATGGCAGTTTGAAATTCTAGGATGGCTGAGATTTTGAAACAATCTTATATTTGCAGTGCTGTAACTCTTGTATTTATGAACCGATATGAATGTGAATGAGCATGTGTACAGAACATACCAAGGTCTCGACCGAGTTCGTTGGTGCGAACAACCGTGTTCGTGAGAAACAGCCGTAGAACAGCCGTGGTCGTGATGCTTTATTCGCCATCTTGTTTCAAAATGGCGGAAAGATAAATTTTTTAAAAATTCAGAAAACTTTATAAAAAATTATAAATTGAAAAAATTGTTTCTGTTAAGTGTTAGATCGTGATATAAGGATTCCGGAACATTTTTTGTTTTGGCTTTATCTTAAAAAGTCCTTCCGGCCTGTACCGGAAGGAAAAGGTAGCTTTCATAGTCAGTTTTTAAAAATTCAACTCATTTTACTCAAACACCCGAAGCAAAAATGCTTGGAATCTGATTATAGAATATTAAATCCGGTTTTCGTTAATACTAAATTTGAATACGAATTTCAGCATGAGAGTTACAGCATAACAAAAATCAGATTACCTAATCACAGAATTGTCGTACATCGTCGATCAATGTACAAACACATTGTCGATCCTTAAAAGGGTTTTATAAGCCGTTTGTTGTTTCCATTTGTCTCCGTTAAGTGTTAGATCATAATATAAGGATTCCGGAACATTTTTTGTTTTATCTTAAAAAGTCCTTCCGGCCTGTACCGGGAGGAAAAGGTAGCTTTCATAGTCAGGTTTTTAAAAATTCAACTCATTTTACTCAAACACCCGATGCAAAAATGCTTGGAATCCGATTATAGAAGATTCAATCCGGTTTTCGTTAATACTAAATTTGAATGCGAATTTCAGCATGAGAGTTACAGCATAACAAAATCAGATTACCTGATCACAGAATTGTCGTACATTGTCGATCAATGTACAAACACATTGTCGATCCTTAAAAGGTTTTTATAAACCGTTTGTTGTTTCTATTTGTGTCACTTAAGCATTTTATCTATATTTTAAAAATCAGATTGTTTCAAAATGTCAACCACACTGGAATTTCAAGCTGACATATCTCAGCCGTTTTTTAAGATAAAGCCAAAACGAAAAATGCTCCGCAATCCTTGTATCACGATCTAACTCTTAACGGAAGCATCATTTTCAATTTATAATTTTTTGTACATATTTTGAATTTTTAAAAATTATAAATTTTTTAATTGTCTGTCATTTTAAAACAAGATGGCGGATAAAGCTGGCCAACGAACTCGGTCGAAACCCTCGTATGCTCTGTACACATGATTAGTCACGTTCATATTGGTTCATAAATACGAGAGTTACAGCGTAACAAATATCAGATTGTTTCAAAATCTCAGCCAGCCTAGAATTTCAAACTGCCATATCTTAGCCATTTTTTAAGATATAGCCAAAACAAAAAATGTTCCAGAATTATTGTATCACGTTCTAACACTTAACAGAAGCATTTTGTTCAATTTATAATTTGTTTGTGCACCTTTTGGAATTTAAAAAAATTAAACATTTGTAATTGGTGGTGGATGAAGCTGGATAACGAACTTGGTCGAGACCTTGGTATGACCTATACACATACTCAGTCACATCCGAATCGGTTTATAAATAAGAGAGTTACAAGATTGCATACGTCAGAGATATATATATATATATGATAATAGAACTTGATATGTTTTTTGAAATTCATAGATATTATAATAATATATATATATATATATATATATATATATATCAACATTTGAACGGAGGGTGGTTGGGGGGTTTGGAGGTCATGATCGGTGAAAATATACCAAAATGTTTTAAAATTGCTTTCCTCCGAACGGCTGAAATAGGTAGCTTTTTAGTTTGAAATTCTAGGATGGCTGACATTTGGAAACAATCTGATTTTTGTTATGCTGTAACTCTCCTGCTGAAATTCGCATTCAAATTCAGTATTAAGGAAAACTGGGATTGAATCTGCTATAATCGGGTTCTTTAGCCTCGAGTGTTTGAGTAAAATGAGTTGAATATTTAAAAACATGGACTATGAAAGCTACCTTTTCCTCCCGGTACAGGCCGGAAGGACTTTTATATCTTGAAACTTTCGTAAACGTTTAAGTGTAATATTACAGAAAGTGTTTGTATATGAATAAGCTTTACAAAAATAACAAAAAATATATATTTCAAGCAAAGCTAAGTAACTCTTGTTCCTAAATATAATCTAGAAAATTTATCAATTTATTTATCGATATATTAATTTACATTATGTATGTTTGTATGTATATACAAACATACATAATGTTTGTATGTGTTATAAATACGTATGTTTGTATGTGTTATAAATACATTGTATATAATTATATTGCATAGTAATTAGAATTATAAATAAATATTATTAAACTGCTACCGTACGTGAAATGTAACTCAAAGGCAGTGTCCGATTGTCAATATCAGAGGCGATGACAAATGATCCAGTGTTTAATTCAAGGATAATTTATATACGTGGAAGTTCTCATATAATTCAATTGATAAATGTTGTCAGATTGCAAACATAACTAATGGAATACAGGAGAAAATTCCAGTACAAATTCATTATGAACTAATCCTTCAAAGATATATACAGGGTGTCTCTTCTTATGGGTGACATGTAGCTAAATCCTAAACTGTTAGTTTTTGAAGTATTGTTCTTATTGAAAAAAAATGCTTCAAATGTTGTTTTTCATCATATGAAAATCTATTTTTGTGAAAATATTTATTTAAAAGAGAGAGAAATTTAAATATTTTTGTATTCGGTCTCTTGGTCCTATAAAATGTATTTACAAAAACTTTCTCCATTCTTTTTACAAAAATGGAACTTCTACTGTTTTAATTGATAAAGCGTGGATAATTTTTTTTTAAATATAACTTACTGACGCAGGGAACGTATATATATATATATTTTAATTTGATGTAAATAGATTTTCATATGATCGAGAAAAACAAACGAATTTTTTTTTCTTTTTGCAATGGGAATTATACCTCTAAATTTAACTGTTTAGGAGTTAGATATTCGTCAACAATAAGCAGGGGCACCCTGTATAAAACAGTAATTAAATGGGCGGTTTCATCTGAGTTTTGCTCAATCATTATTTATCCTTACATTATTATTTGTAATTTTCTCATTTCAAGCAAAGCAAAGTTAAATTTATGATTATACTAAATTCGTTATCTTTTTTTTCCTAAGTCGCAATGATATTTCCTTAAGGCTGTTTTCAAATTCAAACTGGCTACTTTCTGATACATTCCTGAATTCATATTTACTTATAACCGCATAAAATTGGTAGGTGTTCTTATTCATAAATTACGGAGTTGAATAGTGTTTTTAACACTTTTCAACTTAGTTGAAAAATGTTTATGACTTCGGTTTGTCTGCCGTCCGCCGTCTGTCCGTGCTCTAACTCCCGTAAATATGATCGGATTTCCCTGCAATTTTTATATGTTATTGTCGTTATCTATAGCATGTTCTCTATTTCAACTGAAGTGTGCAGCCCTTATAGTTTTTTTACAGGGACACTCACACTCTAAAATTGGAAGGAGTGAGAAGTTGACTCTTTGGAAGAGTGAGAGGCATTTTCACTCTTTTAGGAGTGAATTTTATAAATATGCACTCTTTAAAGAGTGGAACTTTCCACTCTCTAGAAAAGAGTGAAATATCTCACTCCGTTGTCGAGAGTGACTGTTCACTCCGTTGACAAGAGTGAGATATTTCACTCCGTGGAAGAGTGAGGAAAACAATTTTTTCCAATAAAATCACAAGATGGCGCCAGCTCACGGATGAGAATCCGAGTAATCTCCGTTATCGAAACGAAACACCTAAAATGAAATCCTTTATATATAGTAGCACGATTTAAAAAAAAACTGAAAAAGGCATTGAAATAATAAATGAATCGATAGAATTATGGACAGGAAATATATTTTATGCTTTACAAATTGCAGGATTTGCCAATGCTAAGAAAAGTGTGGGAAAAAAAATATTTGAAGTAAATTTATGCTTAGCTGCAACACAATTTTGCTTCTATTTTATAAACAGAAATTTAATATCTCTGAATGCTAATTATTTTCCTCTTTATTTAAATAACCTATTCTACATATTTTATATCATTTCTAACCTCTTTATGAATATAAACAAAATATAACTATACAGATTAAATTTTCTGTTATTTTTAGCACGTTTGAAATTAAACATAAGAGAAATGAAAAACGTTGCATTTAATCACTGATTTTATAACATTTATTATAGAAAAAAAAAAATAGTATAAGTGTGTCGGAAATAATCTTAGGAAAAATTTAACAGCTATAATTTAAGAAAAAAAAAACGTTTTTTACCCTGACTGAAATTTCCCCCTAAAAATTAGTTTTGAAAAGTAAATTTGGGGGCCCCTTTGTATTTCAGTGAGTAAACTTCGGCTTCACGGGCCTATTTGGTAAACAGGCCCTGGGCCTCGGACAATTTTAATCGGGCTGTAATTATGGAAACATTATTAGCAAGAAAAAAATGAATGAATAAATAAATAACTGCTTTGTTGTAACGGAATTTTTGTCATAGCGGAAATGTACAGACGGGTGTTCGCACATTTTTTAGACGATTTCGGCGTTGTTGTTTTTAACGTTTAAAATATGAATATTGCTTTCTGAAATAATCTGTATGATAATCTTGTTTCTTGATTCTAATTCTGCATAATGCTTTAGATGGATATCGATGGATGTTTTCGATGTAAGATAAATTTGCGATAGTCATAAATCCTTACTTGAAACTTCGTTTTCCGCCTTGAAATGGGCTCTTTTTTTCCCTGTTTTTTTTTTTTTTCATCTGGTATCTTTTTACTATGTATATGTACTGATTTTTGGAATAGCACTTTTTAATCAATTGTTTTGTTTATTTCGCACTAAAAAGTTTTTATATTATGCGCTTTGCAATCATTTTAGACATTGGAATTAGCATACTTCTGTTCGGAAGAAGAAAAAAAAAACGCAAACGCATCTTCCCATTCACAGCTTTTTTAGCATGCGCAATCTTGAAATAAGAATAAATTTGAAAGTATCAGACGATAATATAAATTACACATAATAAGTTGTTGTCAGAATTTTTTCCTCTAAAAGAATTCCATTTTTTAAAATAATTTATCAATTTGTCTAAAAAATGTGCGAACAGTCTCTGTATTATATGATACAAAAAGAAGGTTTCAGTTTCTTATTTACACAGTTGAGAAACACCGTAAATATTTATGATTTCTACACAAATTTAATAAGTGTGTTCGAATATCACAAAAGAAACAAAGCTAAAATAATGTAATAAGAGCTTTTTAAATTGTAATCGGCTGTAGCAAGCTGTAGGTACCAGTTCTCGTCCGAGCGCAGAAGTCAAGCAGCAGCGAGCTCGGTTACTAGTTGGGAGGGTGACCGCCTACGAACAAGCGTGTGTAAAAAAATGAGTTTCTCTTTTTTATTCAAGAATTTTAGTCACTCCTGAAAGAGTGACTATTTACTCCTATCAGGGGTGAAAAAACTCACTCCTGAAAGAGTGAGTACTCACTCTTTCAGGGAGTCAAGAATTTCACTTTTTCCTAGAGTGAATAGTCACTCTAAAGAGGTTGGGCAAATTTTGACTCTGCGATAGAGTGAATATCCACTCCTCCGGAGTGAATAGTCACTCTTTCTTATTTAGAGTGCAAAAGAATTCCGTTACATTACGGTCTAAGGGAAGAATCATTTGCGGTTTATTTTAATGATGTCACGCAGTTTTAAATGCATTGTAATTTATATATATCACTAAGGTGCATTACAAGAAGCTTAATATGGAATAGGGTGTGCATAGCACTTTACAGGGACAGTCAAAAGAATTCCGTTACTTTACGTCTATGGAGAAAAATCGTTTGTGGTTTAATTAACTAATGTTTCACTACTTTAAACGCATTGAAATTTATATATATCACTAAGGTGTATTACAAGAGGCTTACTACAGAATATTGTGTGTATATCAGTCATTGTTAGTAGAGAGAAAATGGGGCTCCGGCCCCAGGAGGTGGAGTGTGGAGGAGGAGGGAGGAGGGCTCCTCCTCCTGAAGTGCCCTCCTCCTCCTCCTCCTCACAAAGTGCTCTCCTCCTCCCGAAGTGCCTTCCTCCTCCTCCTCCTCCTCACGAAGTGCCCTCCTCCTCCTCCCGAAGTGCCCACCTACACCACCTAAGATAAGGGGATTAATTAAGGATTAGTGTTAATTAATTTTAATTAGGGAACTTAGAAATTTTTTGAAGCAATTTTTTTTTTTTTTTTTTTGCGGAGAATTTCCTACTAGAGTATGAGGTGTGTTTCAAGGGATTTATTTTAGCGAATTAGAAATTTAATTAATTAATTTTAATTTTAATTAATTTTAATTGGGGAACTTAGAAATTTTTCGTAGCAATTTTTTTTTTCAACGAGAGTATGCAGTTTGATTATGAGTATATGCAGTAGAAGTGAATGATTAATTAATTAAAAATATTAATTAAACATAGTAATTAATTAATTTTAATTGCAGAACTTAAGAATTTTCGCGAGATTTTTTTTTTTTCAACGAGAGTAGGGTATTCGATATACACGTTAGTGGAGAATTTTAAAAGTCAATAATGGTTTAATTAAAAAGGGTCATTCATTAATTTTAATTAGGGAACTTAGAAATTTTTTTTTTCAACTAGAGTATGCTATTCAATATATATGTTAGAAATAATGATTCATGCATTAAAAAAGGTATTAATATTTTTTTTTTCTTTTAAACCAAAAATAGAATTTAGAGTTAAAATAGAATTTTTAGTTTAAAAAATTGCCAAAACTAGGATTTTCAACTGAAAGTAATCTAAGATATAAACTCTCAACTGAAATGAATTTTGCCTTAAGGTGTGAGCTTTTAGCTAGAAGTGACCTAGAGTCAAAACTTCCTGGTCCCAGGAATCACCACGGGAGGGTTATAGTAAAAAATACAGGGTCCCGTATGAATTATACTGCACTCAATTCTAATAGCTCGCCCCCTCCTTTTTTTTTTTTTTACTCAGAGGGGTCCTTCGATGGACTAACAATACGCACTTCAAAAATACAGAGTGATATCAAAAGAAGAATTTTAACGTATACATAAATTAATAAATAAACAAGAATGAAAAATCATGCATAGCGTCATAATTTATGAATCACTTTCCACAAAAATACAGATTGGTACCAAAAGAATTTTAACGTATATATAAAATAAACAAGAATGAAAAATCATGTGTAGCGGTTTAGTTTATGAATCACTTTCCAACATTATTGAAATGTTGTGTGAACAAAATATAATTTTACCATATAGTGCATAGTTAATTAAAATAGTGAACAGATCCCCTTTTTAATAAAAAGGCACCCTTCACAATAATCCATTTATGCATAAGGACCCTTCATAAAATCAGATAATTTACACTTTACCCTGTTTTTTTTTCAATTCAAGTTAGGGTAAAAGTACAGTTTACGCATCGATAGATTCAAAATACAGGGACCCTTCGAAGTGTGAACTCGCATTAGACTATAGGGCCCCTTCATAAAATAAATGAGATACATGCCCTATTCGAATAAAACAAAAGCCCTTCACAAAAACTGTAGGGGTTCCCTTTTGGAATAAAAAGGGCCCTTCACAAAAATCCAATTATGCATAAGATCCCTTCATAAAATCAGATAATTTACACTTTCCGCCTTTTTTTTTTTCAATTCAAGTTAGGCTAAAAGGACAGCTTGCGCGTCGATATGTTCAAAACACATAGTTATAGATATTAGGCTACCTTCACAAAATAAATTCAATAGATTCATGTTATATTATGGCGACAGAAATACAAGGGATATTGACCTTCCATGAAAATGCAAGGTCCGCTGTTTGAATGAAAAGGCCTCCCTTCACAATATACCCTGTAAAAATATTATGATTCCACAGATATTTTAAGAAATAGAGTACTAATCTCAAATGAATACGAATTCATGCAATGTAAAAAATAGGTTTTACACGAACACATTTTTAGTATAACGTTCAAAATATAGTTTTTAGAAAAAAGATTCATGTTTCACCAAATTTATCATACAAGTCTGTAAAATAGGGTAGATCATTTCATGAAAAATAATTGAATTTTCGAATGATTATGCTTTAAAATACATATTTATAACTGCAACTAAGATTTGAATGTTCCCCCTCAACATGCATATCGCTGAATCATAATGAGTCATATTATCAGATAAGCGAAGATCTTGCTTTGACACGGTGAATCACTCGCGATAAGAAATGCGGCTATTGGGCTTTTTCTCAAATTTAAACAGTTCTGACACATTTTTTGTAGGTAAATGAGCTATTTAAAACCGTCAATGTATACGAATTATTTCGTGTAGTCCTATATAATTATTAATCTGTTAAGTTTTAAAATGCTTCAATGAAAAATAAGAACTAGTCATTAAGCGATACCCTTAAGAATTTTGAGGCAAACAGATGTTTAAATGAATTTGAACATGTTTAAATGTACCTGTGTTTAAATGAATTTGACGCATGTTATGGTAAAAAAAAATACAGGGTCCCCCTATAAGATATATGAATTAAACTTTAAATATTTTAAAATTACATTAGTCTATGCTTTTTTTATATAGAAAAATTATACTAAATTGTGTTTTTAGTATTTTAACTTAAAAATGTCTTTTGAGGAATGAATATAATAACTAAGCTTTGTTTTTATAAAATATATATTGTACTAAATAGTTAGGGTATTATTTAAAAAAATTTTGTTTTTAATATTGAAAAAAAGTTATCTTATCTAAATATTTAAACCATAATGTACTGTGGACTTCATCCAAATTCGACTGCATGCATGCCTTACAACAACTAAACGGTATAACGTGTTCGCTTATCTCTTAAAATTACGGGATATCGTGACGTCATGGATAAAGCATAGGGTAGAATACAGAATGAATAGGTATTATAAAGCAGAATCATAAATTTTGCATACTTTACACTTGTAGTATGTGAAATGATTGCTACTATTGCCTATATGAGAAAATGAATCATCAACGAATCTTATTAGTGTATGTTATATTTAACCAACAGGCTTGAAATGCGTGAATTTTGACTAGAATTAATCATTGAATGTAAAAATGATTTATTTTTAGATCTAATATGTATATCGTTTAACATTTAAAAATATATACATAAATTAATCTTACCTTATTCACAAACTTGCAATCCCGTCTTCAATATATGACTACAGCATGAAAAAACATGCGTGCTACTTGTATAGCAACTAGACCAGAAATGATTTCAGTACAAGTCCATTATCTTATTGTTAATCTATAGATTAGTAACATCACGTGACTGATTGCGATAACATTCTATACAAGATTTACTGATAAGAATACATTTCAATTCATTTCTCCCAAAAGCAAGTGTATGAGTTGGTTGTAAGATCTAGGTAAGTATCCTTACTTTATATGTTTAAAGTTATAATATATGAATAGATATAATATTAATGTATTTTTTCAATATGTATGGTAGGCAAAAAGGAATAGGTAAGCAAAAAAGAATAGGTATTATTGCATGTTTCCTCTAATTTATTTTAAAAATAATTATTTTAAAAATACATACTAACAATTTATGCGATGAGTCACACAGCATGATCGAACGATATATGAAATTTATTTTTATATTATACAAGCTCCTATATACAATTCATATGCGTGAGCAAAATTATTTTTAGACTAGAATTATTCACTGAATGTAAAAAAAAAAAAATGATTTATATTTAGATCTAATATTTATAACGTTTAACATTTTAAAATCCTATTAAAAGTATATACATTAGTATGCTTGTGAAAGGCCTATTGTTAATACGAAACGTTGTGTGAAGTGTCCTTGTTTTAGGGTTAAAAGTTTCGTGAAGGGGTCTGTTTGAAGGAGCCTGTTTCGAAATGACTTAAGAACGAACAATTTATTCCTAAACATTCAACTCGATTCGTTATATATGCTTTATTAAGTATTCAATAAAAAATAATAACTAAGAAATAAAATTAAAAATAGTAATTAAGAGATACCCTTAAGAATTATTGCGATATCTAATTCGATACAAGTCTTGTTAAAACAGAGATTATAGTGAAAATACACATTAATTATACAGTATTACACTGTATTACACAATGCGCTACCTCACCTATATTATCACAGAAATACCTTCGATAAAATTTAGACTAACAATACACACCTAAAAAAATATATACAGAGTACCCAGAACATGATAGGAATGAATGAAAAATTTTAACATAAATTATAAAATAGGATCTACAATAAGTGACAATAAATAAATATGAAGGAAAAATCATGAGTCATGGTATACTTTATGAAACACTTTCCAATGCTATGTGACTATCGTTAAGAATTTGAAATAAGTGAATTAGATTTAATAATTCATACTGGAAATGTATTTTAAAAAAAATTAGTAGCTTCGCCTACTTTTAAATCATTCAAGACATATGATGAAGGCTTGGCTGCTGTAGAAAAGCTTAATACTTGTATCTTAATGAATCGACCTATTTATGTCGGATTCACAATTTTAGAATTATCTAAATTAGTTATGTATGATTTTCATTACAATTTTATAAAGAAAACATACAAAGATCGTGCAGTTATACTCTTTACGGATATAGATTCCTTAACTTATCATATTCAAACACATAATATTTATAAGGATATGGAGCACCATCATGATTTTTTCGACTTTTCTGAATACTCGAAATCCCATCGTCTAAACCGCACAAGTTTCGAACCTACAAACATATAATCAGACTTGTCATTTTATAACCAGGACGCTAACCACAGGGCTAAGTGAGCCCCCGCTTATTTTATAGTCACCACGCTGACTATTGGGTTTAGTAAGCCCCAGGCTAATTTATATCCACCACGCTAACTATTGGGCTTAGTGAGCCCCAGGCTAACTTATACCCACCACGCTAACTTTTGGGCCTAGTGAACCCCCGCTTATTTTATAGCCACCATACTAACCACAGGGCTAAGTGAGCCCCCGCTTATTTTACAGTCACCATGCTAAGTATTAGGCTGAGTGAGCCCCAGGCTATTTTATAGCTACTACGATAACCCCAGGGCTAAGTGAGCCTCCCGCTTATTTTATAGTCACCACGTTTACTACTGGGCTGAGTGAGCCCCAGGCTATTTTATACCCACCACGCTTACAGGGATAAGTGAGCCCCCGCTTATTATATAGTCAACACGCTAACTACTGGGCTGATTAAGCCCCAGGTATTTTATACCCACCACGCTAACTACTGGCTGAGTGAGCCCCAGGCTATTTTATACCCACCACGCTTACAGGGCTAAGTGAGCCCCCGCTTATTATATAGTCAACACGCTAACTACTGGACTGATTAAGCCCCAGGTATTTTATACCCATCACGCTAACTACTGGGCTGAGTGAGCTCCAGGTTATTTAGTCGCATGAATATGATTTCCAAGGTATATGTCCTAACTTGATTTAGACCATTGCCTATAGTAAGATAAAGCTGCGAAGTAAATTGGTAAACTATATGCACATTTCCCATGGAAACTCACTTGTGTTTTCTTAAATATCTGCAGAAATCAGCATAGTTTATTAAAATTATATACATTCTCATTAGTTTATGAATCTACTAACTTGTAATATCCATATGGTAACTTGGATTATTAGTATTCCCACTTAAAAATTTCTTTTGTAGATTTAATATGATAAACACTAACATGAGACTGACTAAACTTTTACCATTTTCATTTCAACTTAGTTTTAGGAAATTTATCTACATAGCTTTAAATTTTACTGTTTAGTAAGTCTATTATTTTAAAGTATTATTTTTTAGTTCTAATATTCAAAACATATTCATATCGTTTTACATAGTAAGTATCAAGTTAATTTAAAGTCATATTAAAAAAATATACATACAAATACTATTCTTACCTAACACGCCAGCTAGCTAAGCACCCAACCGTCTCACACCAAGGCTCTGAGAAAAGTGAATGCTTGTTCAGGGCCTTATCAGTTAATATAATCACTGATAAGACTTGATCACGTGACATGTGACGTCACTGTTTAAGTGATATCACGTGACCATGTGGTATCATTCAATACGTCACCAATGACGTCAGAGATCACGTGACTAGGTCATAAAAGAACCAATTGCTAATTGCAATTAAAAATTTACCTTTAATTGTTTTGTATAATATATATAGATAAATTAATACATGATTTTTCTATTATTTCGTAAAACAAGGTACATGTGCTATGTATTACGAAATAATACATAGAAAAATCATGTATTAATTTATCTATATATATATTATACAAATCAATTAAAGGTAAATTGTTAATTGCAATTAGCAATTGGTTCTTTTATGACCTAGTCACGTGATCTCTGACGTCATTGGTGACGTATTGAATGATACCACATGGTCACGTGATATCACTTAAACAGTGACGTCACATGTCACGTGATCAAGTCTTATCAGTGATTATATTAACTGATAAGGCCCTGAACAAGCATTCACTTTTCTCAGAGCCTTGGTGTGAGACGGTTGGGTGCTTAGCTAGCTGGCGTGTTAGGTAAGAATAGTATTTGTATGTATATTTTTTTAATATGACTTTAAATTAACTTGATACTTACTATGTAAAACGATATGAATATGTTTTGAATATTAGAACTAAAAAATAATACTTTAAAATAATAGACTTACTAAACAGTAAAATTTAAAGCTATGTAGATAAATTTCCTAAAACTAAGTTGAAATGAAAATGGTAAAAGTTTAGTCAGTCTCATGTTAGTGTTTATCATATTAAATCTACAAAAGAAATTTTTAAGTGGGAATACTAATAATCCAAGTTACCATATGGATATTACAAGTTAGTAGATTCATAAACTAATGAGAATGTATATAATTTTAATAAACTATGCTGATTTCTGCAGATATTTAAGAAAACACAAGTGAGTTTCCATGGGAAATGTGCATATAGTTTACCAATTTACTTCGCAGCTTTATCTTACTATAGGCAATGGTCTAAATCAAGTTAGGACATATACCTTGGAAATCATATTCATGCGACTAAATAACCTGGAGCTCACTCAGCCCAGTAGTTAGCGTGATGGGTATAAAATACCTGGGGCTTAATCAGTCCAGTAGTTAGCGTGTTGACTATATAATAAGCGGGGGCTCACTTAGCCCTGTAAGCGTGGTGGGTATAAAATAGCCTGGGGCTCACTCAGCCAGTAGTTAGCGTGGTGGGTATAAAATACCTGGGGCTTAATCAGCCCAGTAGTTAGCGTGTTGACTATATAATAAGCGGGGGCTCACTTATCCCTGTAAGCGTGGTGGGTATAAAATAGCCTGGGGCTCACTCAGCCCAGTAGTAAACGTGGTGACTATAAAATAAGCGGGAGGCTCACTTAGCCCTGGGGTTATCGTAGTAGCTATAAAATAGCCTGGGGCTCACTCAGCCTAATACTTAGCATGGTGACTGTAAAATAAGCGGGGGCTCACTTAGCCCTGTGGTTAGTATGGTGGCTATAAAATAAGCGGGGGTTCACTAGGCCCAAAAGTTAGCGTGGTGGGTATAAGTTAGCCTGGGGCTCACTAAGCCCAATAGTTAGCGTGGTGGATATAAATTAGCCTGGGGCTTACTAAACCCAATAGTCAGCGTGGTGACTATAAAATAAGCGGGGGCTCACTTAGCCCTGTGGTTAGCGTCCTGGTTATAAAATGACAAGTCTGATTATATGTTTGTAGGTTCGAAACTTGTGCGGTTTAGACGATGGGATTTCGAGTATTCAGAAAAGTCGAAAAAATCATGATGGTGCTCCATATCCTTATAAATATTATGTGTTTGAATATGATAAGTTAAGGAATCTATATCCGTAAAGAGTATAACTGCACGATCTTTGTATGTTTTCTTTATAAAATTGTAATGAAAATCATACATAACTAATTTAGATAATTCTAAAATTGTGAATCCGACATAAATAGGTCGATTCATTAAGATACAAGTATTAAGCTTTTCTACAGCAGCCAAGCCTTCATCATATGTCTTGAATGATTTAAAAGTAGGCGAAGCTACTAATTTTTTTTAAAATACATTTCCAGTATGAATTATTAAATCTAATTCACTTATTTCAAATTCTTAACGATAGTCACATAGCATTGGAAAGTGTTTCATAAAGTATACCATGACTCATGATTTTTCCTTCATATTTATTTATTGTCACTTATTGTAGATCCTATTTTATAATTTATGTTAAAATTTTTCATTCATTCCTATCATGTTCTGGGTACTCTGTATATATTTTTTTAGGTGTGTATTGTTAGTCTAAATTTTATCGAAGGTATTTCTGTGATAATATAGGTGAGGTAGCGCATTGTGTAATACAGTGTAATACTGTATAATTAATGTGTATTTTCACTATAATCTCTGTTTTAACAAGACTTGTATCGAATTAGATATCGCAATAATTCTTAAGGGTATCTCTTAATTACTATTTTTAATTTTATTTCTTAGTTATTATTTTTTATTGAATACTTAATAAAGCATATATAACGAATCGAGTTGAATGTTTAGGAATAAATTGTTCGTTCTTAAGTCATTTCGAAACAGGCTCCTTCAAACAGACCCCTTCACGAAACTTTTAACCCTAAAACAAGGACACTTCACACAACGTTTCGTATTAACAATAGGCCTTTCACAAGCATACTAATGTATATACTTTTAATAGGATTTTAAAATGTTAAACGTTATAAATATTAGATCTAAATATAAATCATTTTTTTTTTTTTACATTCAGTGAATAATTCTAGTCTAAAAATAATTTTGCTCACGCATATGAATTGTATATAGGAGCTTGTATAATATAAAAATAAATTTCATATATCGTTCGATCATGCTGTGTGACTCATCGCATAAATTGTTAGTATGTATTTTTAAAATAATTATTTTTAAAATAAATTAGAGGAAACATGCAATAATACCTATTCTTTTTTGCTTACCTATTCCTTTTTGCCTACCATACATATTGAAAAAATACATTAATATTATATCTATTCATATATTATAACTTTAAACATATAAAGTAAGGATACTTACCTAGATCTTACAACCAACTCATACACTTGCTTTTGGGAGAAATGAATTGAAATGTATTCTTATCAGTAAATCTTGTATAGAATGTTATCGCAATCAGTCACGTGATGTTACTAATCTATAGATTAACAATAAGATAATGGACTTGTACTGAAATCATTTCTGGTCTAGTTGCTATACAAGTAGCACGCATGTTTTTTCATGCTGTAGTCATATATTGAAGACGGGATTGCAAGTTTGTGAATAAGGTAAGATTAATTTATGTATATATTTTTAAATGTTAAACGATATACATATTAGATCTAAAAATAAATCATTTTTACATTCAATGATTAATTCTAGTCAAAATTCACGCATTTCAAGCCTGTTGGTTAAATATAACATACACTAATAAGATTCGTTGATGATTCATTTTCTCATATAGGCAA
The DNA here is from genome assembly GCA_963931845.1 of Maratus michaelseni. NCBI lineage: Eukaryota > Metazoa > Arthropoda > Arachnida > Araneae > Salticidae > Maratus > Maratus michaelseni. The sequence goes on from OZ007586.1 coordinate 491,837,646, forward strand.
TAGTAGCAATCATTTCACATACTACAAGTGTAAAGTATGCAAAATTTATGATTCTGCTTTATAATACCTATTCATTCTGTATTCTACCCTATGCTTTATCCATGACGTCACGATATCCCGTAATTTTAAGAGATAAGCGAACACGTTATACCGTTTAGTTGTTGTAAGGCATGCATGCAGTCGAATTTGGATGAAGTCCACAGTACATTATGGTTTAAATATTTAGATAAGATAACTTTTTTTCAATATTAAAAACAAAATTTTTTTAAATAATACCCTAACTATTTAGTACAATATATATTTTATAAAAACAAAGCTTAGTTATTATATTCATTCCTCAAAAGACATTTTTAAGTTAAAATACTAAAAACACAATTTAGTATAATTTTTCTATATAAAAAAAGCATAGACTAATGTAATTTTAAAATATTTAAAGTTTAATTCATATATCTTATAGGGGGACCCTGTATTTTTTTTTACCATAACATGCGTCAAATTCATTTAAACACAGGTACATTTAAACATGTTCAAATTCATTTAAACATCTGTTTGCCTCAAAATTCTTAAGGGTATCGCTTAATGACTAGTTCTTATTTTTCATTGAAGCATTTTAAAACTTAACAGATTAATAATTATATAGGACTACACGAAATAATTCGTATACATTGACGGTTTTAAATAGCTCATTTACCTACAAAAAATGTGTCAGAACTGTTTAAATTTGAGAAAAAGCCCAATAGCCGCATTTCTTATCGCGAGTGATTCACCGTGTCAAAGCAAGATCTTCGCTTATCTGATAATATGACTCATTATGATTCAGCGATATGCATGTTGAGGGGGAACATTCAAATCTTAGTTGCAGTTATAAATATGTATTTTAAAGCATAATCATTCGAAAATTCAATTATTTTTCATGAAATGATCTACCCTATTTTACAGACTTGTATGATAAATTTGGTGAAACATGAATCTTTTTTCTAAAAACTATATTTTGAACGTTATACTAAAAATGTGTTCGTGTAAAACCTATTTTTTACATTGCATGAATTCGTATTCATTTGAGATTAGTACTCTATTTCTTAAAATATCTGTGGAATCATAATATTTTTACAGGGTATATTGTGAAGGGAGGCCTTTTCATTCAAACAGCGGACCTTGCATTTTCATGGAAGGTCAATATCCCTTGTATTTCTGTCGCCATAATATAACATGAATCTATTGAATTTATTTTGTGAAGGTAGCCTAATATCTATAACTATGTGTTTTGAACATATCGACGCGCAAGCTGTCCTTTTAGCCTAACTTGAATTGAAAAAAAAAAAGGCGAAAGTGTAAATTATCTGATTTTATGAAGGGATCTTATGCATAATTGGATTTTTGTGAAGGGCCCTTTTTATTCCAAAAGGGAACCCCTACAGTTTTTGTGAAGGGCTTTTGTTTTATTCGAATAGGGCATGTATCTCATTTATTTTATGAAGGGGCCCTATAGTCTAATGCGAGTTCACACTTCGAAGGGTCCCTGTATTTTGAATCTATCGATGCGTAAACTGTACTTTTACCCTAACTTGAATTGAAAAAAAAACAGGGTAAAGTGTAAATTATCTGATTTTATGAAGGGTCCTTATGCATAAATGGATTATTGTGAAGGGTGCCTTTTTATTAAAAAGGGGATCTGTTCACTATTTTAATTAACTATGCACTATATGGTAAAATTATATTTTGTTCACACAACATTTCAATAATGTTGGAAAGTGATTCATAAACTAAACCGCTACACATGATTTTTCATTCTTGTTTATTTTATATATACGTTAAAATTCTTTTGGTACCAATCTGTATTTTTGTGGAAAGTGATTCATAAATTATGACGCTATGCATGATTTTTCATTCTTGTTTATTTATTAATTTATGTATACGTTAAAATTCTTCTTTTGATATCACTCTGTATTTTTGAAGTGCGTATTGTTAGTCCATCGAAGGACCCCTCTGAGTAAAAAAAAAAAAAAGGAGGGGGCGAGCTATTAGAATTGAGTGCAGTATAATTCATACGGGACCCTGTATTTTTTACTATAACCCTCCCGTGGTGATTCCTGGGACCAGGAAGTTTTGACTCTAGGTCACTTCTAGCTAAAAGCTCACACCTTAAGGCAAAATTCATTTCAGTTGAGAGTTTATATCTTAGATTACTTTCAGTTGAAAATCCTAGTTTTGGCAATTTTTTAAACTAAAAATTCTATTTTAACTCTAAATTCTATTTTTGGTTTAAAAGAAAAAAAAAATATTAATACCTTTTTTAATGCATGAATCATTATTTCTAACATATATATTGAATAGCATACTCTAGTTGAAAAAAAAAATTTCTAAGTTCCCTAATTAAAATTAATGAATGACCCTTTTTAATTAAACCATTATTGACTTTTAAAATTCTCCACTAACGTGTATATCGAATACCCTACTCTCGTTGAAAAAAAAAAAATCTCGCGAAAATTCTTAAGTTCTGCAATTAAAATTAATTAATTACTATGTTTAATTAATATTTTTAATTAATTAATCATTCACTTCTACTGCATATACTCATAATCAAACTGCATACTCTCGTTGAAAAAAAAAATTGCTACGAAAAATTTCTAAGTTCCCCAATTAAAATTAATTAAAATTAAAATTAATTAATTAAATTTCTAATTCGCTAAAATAAATCCCTTGAAACACACCTCATACTCTAGTAGGAAATTCTCCGCAAAAAAAAAAAAAAAAAAATTGCTTCAAAAAATTTCTAAGTTCCCTAATTAAAATTAATTAACACTAATCCTTAATTAATCCCCTTATCTTAGGTGGTGTAGGTGGGCACTTCGGGAGGAGGAGGAGGGCACTTCGTGAGGAGGAGGAGGAGGAGGAAGGCACTTCGGGAGGAGGAGAGCACTTTGTGAGGAGGAGGAGGAGGAGGGCACTTCAGGAGGAGGAGCCCTCCTCCCTCCTCCTCCACACTCCACCTCCTGGGGCCGGAGCCCCATTTTCTCTCTACTATTGTTCATTTACAGGGATACAAAAAAGAATTCTCTACTGTCTGTTAACAATAATTCTTGGAAGTGCGTTTTAAATTGCTGAACGCGATTTTAAATTTAACTCATTTTTTGTCTATTACTTGGTGTGTATAAATTCTATAGATCCTATACAGGGCAGCACAAAAGTTCGCGAACACATTTCCGTTTATTGACAGAAACTGCAGAAGGAGAATTTTAAACTGTGCTACGCGTTTCCTAACTAAACTAAAATTTAGCATCCTATGTAGTATACATACAAATCTATAGATCATACACAGGGCTGAATAAAAGTATTCGGATATTTTTCCAAATATTGTATATGATGGAAATTTATGTTGGAAATTCCTGAAATTACATTTTTAAATATGTTATACGTTTTCCAAATTGTTTACTTAGCTGTTATTTTTCAGCTTATTAAGCGGTAATGATCTGTAAAATTATTTTGGAAGCGTTGGAAAGTGTTACATACTCTATGCTTGACGCATTATTTTTCGTTCTTGTTTAATTTTTAATAACGGCATTTCAGGAAGGATATTTCAGAAAATTTTGTACAAAATGGGGTTTTGAACCGAATTTCTGGACGCGTTTGCCCCAGAAAGGTCTCTATGAGGCAGCAATATTTTATAACAAAATGTAAAGTATGTATTAAAAAATGAAAAACTCTATTCGGCTCATAATCCTTCAATAGTTATATCAGCCAATTTCATGCTGTTACGTTTAAATAGGAATCCATGCATGTGTCAGAAAGTGTCACATTGTTCAGCGGGGAAAATATTTTTTAAATAATCGGTGAAGTTTCATTGATGAATTTTCCCCCTGCTGATCGTGAAATCCCATGTTAACAGATGGAGAAATTTAATTAGATGATTATTTATTACCTAAAACAATTATCAAAATACTGTTTTCACCATCAGAAAGCAGAAGTCCGATTCTGACGTAATGCGTTTTAAAAAAATTGTTTCCTTAATTTTCATCTATTTTCTCATGATGAAAAACATATTTCGAAATTAATATTAGACAGTGAGTAATTACCTAATTAAATTTCCTCAATATCGAACCTGGGATTTCGTGATCAGCGACGAGAAAACATGTATCAGTGAAATACTACCTGTCTGACTGTTCTCAAATCCAAACTGGTTATGAAGACATACATTTCTGTCATTACTTTAAGCTTTCCGCAATGAAATTGAATATCAATAAATACTGTTTTAAAATAATCCGTGTGTTTTTCGTACGTTCTACTTTTGGCAGCGGAGAAAATACAACAAAGAAAAACAATGTAAAGCGCCTTAATTTTGAACCCCTTTACTTATCCACTTCTCCGAAAGTGGTGCTACTTATCACGCAAGGCATAAGGAACGGAAAGTAAAAGGTCTTAGGGAAAATTTTGTTCGCCAAGATGCATACATATATTTTAGACGCCAGATTTTTTATTTTTAGAAAATCTGAGTTCTTATTACGTCATTTGTAGAACGCTATTTACTGTACTGAAAGTATTTATTTCCTATTCATTGGATGTATTATACGAAGATAAAATACTAACAGTAGCATACAGTGAGTTTTAGGACGTTCAGTTCATCTTACAAGAACTGAAGCGCCTTCATATTGGGAAGTGGCGTGGTTCCAATTTCGTCACCCTTAGAGTTCTTATTTTCGTCCCGGGGACGAAATTAGGAATGCTTTTTCATGACGAAATGAAAATAAAGTTTAATATAAAATAAAATAATAAGTATAATAAACTAAAATAAGTTTGCCTCCCCATTCAACACCAAAACTGCAGCCTCTTGATGGCGCGTTTATGTTTCCCTTTAAAAAAATTTATGCTGAAGCAATATAAAATTGGCCATCAAGCCATCCTGGTAAAAGAGTTTGGAAGCTACAAATCACACAACTTTTCAATGCAGGTGCGAGCGTGCTGCTGTCGTTAAAACTGCTGTCAATAGTTTCAAAAATACGAACACCATGCAATTTAATCCCAACATTTTTGGGCCTGAAAATTTTTTGGCGAAACCTCATACCTCTCCATCTAACAAAAATTTCATGGTAGCTGATCAACCATCATCAAGCGGCCATGTTTAGCAAACTGTTGCCACCATCAGGCCTAAAGAGATCAGGGAAACTTCTACCCGAAGAGGTTCAGCAAGATTGATCACTGGATCACCGCATAAAAACAATGTGAAAAATTCCCAAGCGAAGAAGAAACGCTCAACTGAAAAAACACTTCTGGCACCCACAACTCTAGAGGGAAAGGGGAAGAATTCACCATGTAAAAAATTCAAACGTGACCTACCCAGCGACTCCGTTGTTGAAAATGACTCTTCTGTTAGCATTTCTTATGATGATAATGCAAGCGAAAATGATGGCGAAAATGAGGCAGAGTGCCCTATCTGCTTGATGCGTTTTTCTAATGATAAACATGGCGAACAATGTGTTCAATGCCTTCAATGCTGCACTTGGTCACACTAAACATGCTCAGGAGCCATAAACAATACAAAATTTGTATGTTCTTCCTGTACGGCTAATGTTTCTTTATGTTATTCTTCCACTGATTAACACTAGAACGGCGGGGAATTTTACTCAAGTTTCATAAAAATATTTCACACCAGAATTTTCATTTAGGACTTTTAACTTATTTATTTAACTTATTTTCGTGTGGCATATATTTAACTTATTTTGTGAAAAAATATTTGGTTCGAATCGGCATTTTTTCATTTGGCAGGGGTAAAAATGACCCCTCACCGCCGTTCTAGTGTTAATAGTACATTTCTTTATGCCTTAATTTCAGGTAAATTTAATTACCTACTCATTTTGAAATACATTTTGATTTAGTTATAAGTTAAACATCAGTTTTTGGATTTTTTAAGGAGGAATTGGGACCTTTTGCATTGTTTTGTTTTTTTTGGCTATACAGAGATACTTTTAAAAATCAATTTTTCGCATTGTTAAAATTTTTTTATACGCGATTTACATATGTTTCTATGTACGTGGGTAGTTAGCCAATGTAAAATCCAAATTTGGTGGGTTTTCACTGAAAATTCCAACTTCCAAGGGCCTAAAAGTGACTGGGGAACGAAAATGGGGCACCTTACCTTATATGGAAAAATTGGGTGGAAACGAGAATGTCCAGGTTCGAATCACATTATTCGCCCCTAATATATATATATATATATATATATATATATATATATATATACAGGGTGATTATAAAACAAGTGGGTAAGTGTGATCGAAGATCGCACAAAGGGTTTCGTTTAATATTCCTTTCAAAACACTTTATCCTTTCTTTAATAAATTGAAATAAACATAATTTAGCAACAACAACAAAAAAAAGTCACGTTTTTTATAAAGTAAAAATTTACCGGTCTATTTTTCCGTTTTTTCGAAAATCTAAACCAGCCGGATAGCGGGCGAAACCCGCTATTATATTCTGTCATAATAATATCCGTCATACGGACTAAATGCGATATTTAAAAAATATATAATTTCAAAATTAAACATGTTGGACGCCTTCAAAATGTTAAAATATGTGAATATTTCCGTAATCGGGTTTTTATCATGATTCAATACATTCCTCAAACTCATATATTTAATATTCTCTATTATTCATATTGATACTCGCTTTGTATTATTCTCAAACATATGAAAAATTTGTTAAACTTCCAATAGGACGTCAGATTTTCTTTTTAATTCTCTAATGACGTGATATTAATCTGCTTTGTGTACATCCACATACTCATACTCCCTGTATTATTGAGAAATCTTAGACATTTTCCGTTTTATTTACCACTATGACGTCAATCAATTTAATTTCATATTTATCTTTTTTTCAATTGGTGAAACTTTTTATTTCATTTTCATTTTTCACGTGAAAATAGTCTGATAGAAAATTAATTATTGTAGAAAGAATTTCATTGTGGATTTTAAATTTTTGGCATCTGCTATAACGAAAAATGTTTAAATTTAATAGAAAAAGGCTATTAGAATTTTTGTTTTTTATCTCTATTTATTAAAATAATGCGAATTTTTCAATTTTTAATATTTTCAGCTCTTTACAGCTGATATTCTGATTTATACACGAAGTTTCAACTCTGTAAGTTACATAGTTTTCGAGAATGGCTCTGTGACAGACAGACAACAGAGCGGGAGAAATAGGGTTTCGTGAGATGAACGAAACCCTGAAAACTATCCCGATATATCAGCCCCTAACTGTCATATCGTTCACAGAAACTGAATGAAATTTTGGTTTAAAGTATTTTGAGGTATGCGCTCAAGAATCATGTGAAAAACAACAGTTAAATTCTAACAGTTACGGTTACAGTGACAAAATTTCGAAAATTTCAAATGGCAACACCTATTTTTTATTGGAATATGATCTTCATAGTGAAAAACCATCAAAAGCGTTGGAACGGTACCTGTAACACGAAAATCGCCGGCGCTAGACAGACTAAGAAGAAAAGTGAAAACAACCAATAAAGGACAGAGAAGCAACAGAAAGTAAAACATTTTATTGTTCAGTGGTATCCACCATCTGCCGCATATGAAGTGTCGTCGTGTGTGAAATGGAAAATGTATGAAACACAATAAAATATTTTGTTTTCTGTTGCTTCTCTGTCCTTATTGGTTGTTTTCACTATTCTTCTTAGTCTGTCTAGCGCCGGCAATTTTCGTGATACAGCTGCCGTTCCAACGCTTTTTATGGTTTTTCACTATAAAGATCACATTATAATAAAATAAAGGTGTTGCCATTTGAAATTTTTGAAATTTTGTCACTGTAACCGTAACTGTTAGAATTTAACTGTTGTTTTTCACATGATTCTTGAGCGCATACCTCAAAATACTTTAAACCAAAATTTCATTCAGTTTCTGTGAACGATATGACAGTTAGGGGCTCATATATCGGGATAGTTTTTTTATAATCACCCTGTATATATATAACCATTAAAGAAATTACAATTATGTATCACCAGACACAAATTGAAAATATTTGGAAGATGAAACACATATCTTTCGATATATACATATATAACAGTTAAAAGACAACACAGAACTATCATACACAAAAGGGGGAATTAAAAGTATGAATTGAAATAATGAACACATACCTGTTTGAATATTATCCAGAAAAGCAAGAAAAAATAGTAAAATATGTAATCAAGAAAAGATAAATGAAAATGGAAAATAGTGAATTAATGAAATATATATATATATATGTGTATGTATCAGTACAGAAACCCTTAACGGGTTAAAAGTTGTGACGCAGCACTTTCTTACGGCTCTAAGAATTTTAAATATGGATCTTAAACGCAATGATATCAAATTTAAGTGACGCTATGTTAATAATTTTTTTAAAAAAATCATCATTTTCTTTTTAGTTTTATTTATATTCACAGGTGCAATTATTATCTTAATATGAAAAAATATATAAAATTTATTCGCTGATGCTTTTTTATTCGCATCTCTCATGAATTCAAAATATGGGTTTTAAAAGAAATTATATCAAAATTTGAGTGACACCTTGACGTGAATTTAATAGGACTGTTTTAAAATTCAATTTAAATTATTTTTGGTTTGTCTTTTAAAGTATATTTACGCATACAAACAATACTTTTAATTTTTCAATACACTGTTAAATATATTACTTTCACTGAGCCTATATTATGTATTGAAATGTATTTATTTCAATAAATTGATTTATCTTTTGTGCCACGCTATCCAAAATCATAAGTAAAATTTATGTAAATGATTCTTTTGCGTCATATTATCCACTTGCATACATTTCCCTTTGTTTGGATACTATGACGCAAAATAATCATTTACATAAATTTTACTTATGATTTTGGATAGCGTGGCACAAAAGATAAATCAATCTTTGAAATAAATACATTTCAATACATAATATAGGCTCAGTGAAAGTAATATATTTAACAGTGTATTGAAAAATTAAAAGTATTGTTTGTATGTGTAAATATACTTTAAAAGACAAACCAAAAATAATTTAAATTGAATTTTAAAACAGTCCTATTAAATTCACGTCCAGGTGTCACTCAAATTTTGATATCATATCTTTTAAAACCCATATTTTGAATTCATGAGAGATGCGAATAAAAAAGCATCAGCGAATAAGTTTTATATATTTTTTCATATTAAGATAATAATTGCACCTGTGAATATAAATAAAACTAAAAAGAAAATGATGATTTAAAAAAAAAATATTAACATAGCGTCAGTTAAATTTGATATCATTGCTTTTAAGACCCATATTTAAAATTCTTAGAGCCAAAAGAAAGTGCTGCGTCACAACTTTTAACCCGTTAAGGGTTTTTGTACTGATATCATTACTTTTTTGCGGTTATTGATGAAAATGTCAATTAGCCGAAACTAAGCATAGGATATAAATTAATCATTAGAATAAAATTTTAAACAAATGCTAAAAAAGACCCCTAGGGCCCCAATAAAAATATCAGGATGGTAGCCCGGGGAGAGGAGTCCAAGACTCAACTTTAAAGTTATGCAGCGAGAGAGTGACACAGTTAGAGTGATGAAAATGCATGGCGCAAAAAAAGTTCAAGGGTCCCGGACCGGTTCCCACGAGGGCAGTGTCCTAAATGGAATGTAGAAATGGTGGAATAATTAAATGGAAAAAAGGGTACAAAAAACGAAGAAGATCATATTAAAAGAAGTCCAGTTATTTACAATTTATGAAACAAAAACTTCAAGGGGCCGCGTACCGGACCCTAGTGTCTTAACTAGAATGTAGAAATGGAAAAATAACTAACTGAAGAAAGGGGCCCCAACAACGAAGAAAATTAGTCAAAAAAAGAGTCAAGTGATTAAAAATTTAGGGCACAAAATCTTAAAGGGCTCCATGGGACCCGGGTCTTGTCCGAGAAAAAAATTTTGTTGTTCATGTAGCAGCTGGAAGTCCGAAGAAGTTGTTAGAAAATAAAGGCCAGTGAATTGGACAATTTTTAAGGGAGCTATAGTGAGGGCCCCAAAAGGGGCCAGCTGACAGTTTTGAGCAGGACCTTAGAATGAAGGGTCTGAACTGGAAATCTGAAATGGGGGACTAATTGGAAACAGAAATTTTAACTAAAATCGATATATCCTGTCGATGTCGAGTCGAATGAATTCAAACCGCGTTGTGATGGGACCCATAGAACCCGAGTTAGCTGCAAAATCCGTTAGTTCCACCTTCCACCGCCAGGGAGCGCACTCTGTTCTATACAAACATAGCTGAAGGCTTTAAGGCTGTCGATTTCAAGTTGAATGAACCATACTTCGACGTGAACGGGCCCATAGAACACGAGATAGGAAAGCGTCCCCTGGTGGTGATACTTGGTACTAAAATTTATATATCCTGTCGCTGTCGAGACGAATGAATTAAACTGCATTGTGATGAGACCATAGACCTTACAATATACTAGACCCCACATTGGTAACCTTTTCGTTGACAGACATCAGTGGTGGTGGTGGTAGATTTATTCCGCCAAACTGGTTTTTCTCCCGCCAAAATCTACGTGGAATTTCCCCGAATTTCCCGCCGAAACTTTATATTGTGTCTGTGCCTGTCTGTGTTGTTGTTGTTTTTCTAGAGATTGACTAATATTTTAAATTCAAAACAGTTCATTTTAAAATATCTTGCAACAGTGTTCCAAGCTATAAAAGAACAGAATAACTATAATTAAGGTTGAGAGTCTACAGCTGTGTTTATAGTTTGTTAATTTTCGAAATAATTTGGAATGTTTTCTTGGGAGAGGGGGGGGGGGGATTATTCTTTTTGTAAGATTTCTCATGTGAAATTGAGTTTATTACCTAAATATTGATTATTTATACATTTTTTTAAACCCATTGATATTGTACCTGGCAAAAGCAGCAGCTTCATTTTTACAGATTTTCTTATTATAATAAAATTTTAGAATATCTACATAATTTTTTAATTGTTTTTAGGTTAGACCATTAATAGGTAATAAAATGCATCATTTTCAGCTGATTACATCAGTTTTTTTTTTTTTTTTTTGATAACATGGGTTACTTTTTAGAAAAGTGTTTTTTTTTTTTCAAATAAGAATTTGTGATTAAGCAAGAGCTTAATTGTCTGCCATTTTGTAATAAAGTGATAAAATGTAAAATACTCAATATATTAAAATCATCGAACAAGCTGTAAAAATTTAGCTATGTTTAATTTTTAAAATTCTTTATTATACTTTATATAAAGAAAATTTCAAAATATATTTTTTAAGAGGACAGTACAATAAGTGATTCCTGTCATGTGACAACATTTTTCTTCTTTCAAGTGCTGCGGCATCGGAAATTCGGATCAAAATGCTGACGGACTTTTCTGAAATACCTTCTGCTTTTATTGAAAGCCTCTTTTGATAGCAAACTAAATAAGAACACCTGCCAATTTCATACATTTCCGATCACAAATTAATGAAACAATTTCCTGACGGCTCGGCCTACAGGCACAGGTAGATTTTGAAAATACAGATAGTGGGGCACTTGTTTATTGGGAATTGCATAAGAAATGACCTTTTTGCCATGATTCGGCAGTTTAGACCACCCACTTCAAAATCTACCTGTGTCTGTAGACAGGATTTTTTTTTCTTTCGGGCTATAAGAGTTGGTCTTATAAAAAAACTTGTCAAAGTAAAAGTTGTAGATACTATTAAGAGGATTTATAATAAATTTAAGCAGATTTGATATCTTGTGAATTGACGAAGTTTTGAATTCTTTTCTTCTTAAACCCTATCCCCCCCCCCCCTTGAGGTCATTTTTAATTATATCAAAAATCTGTCATACATAAATTTTCGGCACTTTTTCTAGAAGTATTAATAACTTTAAACGGATTCGATACGTATCATAATTAAGAAGCTATGGGGATTTTTCTGTTTTCACCCCCCCCCCCCTTTGGTTCGATTTTGCCCATTATCGAACTTGACCAAGATATTATGCACTTTAATTTTGTGTATCAGTTTGGAAGAGATTTGTGCAGAATTATTGAAGTTATCGTGTCCATAAAAAAGTGATCTAGATAGATAGATAGATAAAAGTTTTGAATTGGGGGCGGTTTTGGGTTCTGGAAGTGATGATCGGCGTAGATCTGCAAAAACTTTTCAGAAAGTCCAACATAGGGGAGAATGTAATAGGTAGTATTCCTTACGAAATCTACCTAAAATCATAAAGTAGCCATTTTGTATTTGAGAAGGTTTTATAGCATCTAATTATGACAGCAAGTATTGTTTAGAAGTCAATATCTTCAATAGTTGCCGGTGGTTATTATTTTCAATAATTGTAAAGAAAAAAAAAAAAACACTTGAGAGTTAAACTTAAATTTTTATCGCATCCAAAAGTTGCAAATTATTTCTTCTCAGAAACTTATACAAAATAATAGTTATTTTAACAGAGAAAAAATTACACAAGTTCTAACTTAGTAGATATGAAATATCCTGGAATTTTTATTTTTCATACAAAAAAAAAAATAAATAAATAAATTAATTAAAAAAAATACTGTGCATTTGTATTTTTTTTCTATACATGCGTATAATGTTATCTATCGATGTTTTCCTTTTGATTAAAAATATTGTAATACATTTATACTTTCAATTAAAAAAAAAATATATATATATGTATATATGAAAGATTGCCAAAAATATGCCTTTAAATTGGAACATCAAAAGCAAAACAAAAATTCTGGATTGCGGCAAAAATATGTTCTATAGAATGTATTTTTACATAAAGACAGTATGTGATTTCAAGTTTTCAAAACCTATAAAATACATTATCAAATCAAATAATATTTTATAACATGCCACTGCTAACTTTCCACAAATTCTTCACTTTTGTAAGAAAAAAAAAGATACTGTAAATACTGTTCGATTTTCTGTTATTTTAATAATGCCTGCTAAATTTAATGCATTTTTAGAATTAAAAAAAATCTGACATTAATTTGTTACATTTCGTGAAATGATTGTGTCAGATTGAAGCTTTCCAAGCAGAAATCTCGAAATAATTTGTGTTATCGTACCTTAATATCTTATATCACTAATAAAAAAAATATAATTAAAGTAACATTTATTACAAGAACAAAGCCATTTTATAACATTAAAATAAAATACAGCAACAAAAACAGAAAAAGAAAATCCATCCAGAAGATTAAATAATCCTTTTTTCACCATGGGTGGGACTCTCATAACTTATTTCTATCCTTCCTCTTTGACATTAAATCCTAGAAGGAGCAACAGTTTCGTTTTGGTTTGTTTACGTTTATTTTTATTGCGAGAATGAAATCGAAGTTGCCAAGAAAGCGATCACCGCCAAAAGAGACATTTTTTAAAGCGCCAATCCGAGCTGATCCTGAAACCGGATTTTCAACAATATAACAAAGAGATGTGGCCTCTAGTAGATTATTCCTCTGAGGATGAGACCCATAGAACTCGAGTTAGCTTAAAAATCCGTTAGTTCCATTTTCCACCACCAGGGGCACACTCTTCTATACAAACATAGCTGAAATCTTTGAGGCTGTCAATTTTAAGTCGAATGAGCCATACCTCGTCGTGATCGAGCACATAGAAGTCTAGATAGGAAAGCGCCCCCTGGTGGTGAAACTTGGAACTAAAATCGATATATCCTGTCAATGTCAAGTCGAATGAATCAAATTGCATTGTGATGGGACCCATAGAACTCAAGTTAGCTTCAAAATCCGTTAGTTCCATTTTCCACCACCAGGGGACGCACTCTTCTATACAAACATAGCTGAAATCTTTGAGGCTGTCAATTTTAAGTCGAATGAGCCATACCTCGTCGTGATCGAGCACATAGAAGCCGAGATAGGAAAGCACCCCTGGTGGTGAAACTGGGAACTAAAATCGATATATCCTGTCAATGTCAAGTTGAATGAATCAAACCATGTTATGATGGGACCCATAGAACTCGCGTTAGCTGCAAAATATGTTGGTTCCACCTTTCACCACCAGGGGGCGCACTCTGTTCTATACGAACATAAACAAAATCTGTAAAGCTATCGAAATCCAGTTGAATGAGCCAAACTTCGTCGTAATCGGGCTCATAGAACTCGAGATAGAATATGCGCCCCCTGGTGGTGAAACTTGGAACTACAATCGATAAGTCCTGTCGATGTCAAGTCGAATGAATCAAATTACATCTTAATGGGACCCATAGAATCTAAATTAGCTGCAAAATTCTTTAGTTCCATCTTCCACTGCCAGGGGGCGCAATCTGTTCTATACGAACATAACTGAAATCTTTGAGGCTGTCGATTTCGAGTCGAATGAGCCATACCTCGTCGTGATCGGGCCCATATAACCATAGATAAGAAAGCGCCCCTGATGGTGAAACTCTGAACTAATATCAGTAAGTTCTATCGATGTCGACTCGAATGAGCCAAACTGCGTCGCGATTAGAGATGCACAGCCTGTGGCCCACGGAGACCATACATGCTAATGTATGCAGAAATTTCGAATTTCCTTAATAATTCGCAAGAAAATTCTGCAAATTTTGTCCATAGATCGTAGGAAAATATCATGAATTTCGTCGATCGGGCGCATAAAATCCTGAATTGCATCGACTGGATGCGAATTTTGACAAATAAGAATGGAAGAATCACAAATTTCGTCATTTTCTCGCAAGAAAAAAAAACCGCGAATTTCAATAATTGGTCGACAGAAACCAGAGAATGCCAAAATAGGAAATTCCGGAGTTGTTAATTTCGTCAATCACTCAAGAAAAAAAAATCTTGAATTTTGTAAACCACTGGAAAAAATTCCACAAATTTCGTCGATAAGGCACGTAAAATCGTGAATTGCCCACCAGTGTACACCCACCATTATTAAAGGGCAAATTTTATAAATGCTTTTCAGTGCTCCGTAATCTTAATTTTTTAGGTATGTTTAGTTTTTAATTATTGTAATACAAAAAGAATCACATTTTTAATTATAGTATAAACAGTTTTTTTTTTGGCAAAAAAGATGTTAAATTAAAAAAATATTTAGACTAAATTTAGTTGTTCCCTTTTCAATTTATTCAAACAAATTTGAGGGGAAAATAAATGCCATTAAAGTTCTATCAGTCATAGAAATATGTTTAATAATAGTCATGATGTTTTTTTTTATGGTATGAAAAATTCATATGAGGTTAGATTTATAGATTATAATTTAATATGTGACAGCAGAATGATCCAGTGAGTCAAGATTTTCTTCATTAAATATAAATATTAATCTAAATGAAGTTAAATATAAGTAACTATTATTATTTATTATAATTTTAAAATAATATCTATGGCTATTTATTTTAACTTCATGCTTTCACATTAAATTAATTTTAAAATACATTTAAGACATTCTGCGATATTACACACACACCTTTTTTTTCTTTTATCAGTAATGAAATACAAAACTTTGAAAGCGAAAATAGTCATCTTATTATTTTTATTTAAAGACTCATCTGACTACTAATTTTACTTAACATATAATACAAATAAAATTCTTTTTAAAAGAAATAAATAAACAGACATACTTTTATAACTGATAAAAGCTAAATTTTTTTGTCATGAGAGACAAAAGTTCGGAAGTCAAGTTTTTAAAGTCGTTAAAATCGGGCATTATCTATTTTTGATTCTATTTTGTATTACAATGGTTAAAACTACATAGATATATAAAAAATTCAAATTTTTACGAAACACTGAAAAGCCTCAAATGTACCTGCGAATATATGCTGTTGTTTACAAACTGTACTACGCGGATGATTACATTACAACCCAGCAAATGGTTGGTTGTCAACGATATTCTGCTGAGCAACGGGAAATATATTACCCAACCAACAGGAAATATATTATCCTTAAAAAATTGAAAACTTATTATAAATAACAGTAAAATTAAATGCATATAATTAAAAAATATTTCCCCTATTTAAAAAATGAATCTAAATAGTTTTTCAACTAAATACAGACATATAAAATGCGAAATATATTCTGAACAAAAAAGAAAAATATATAAGCGACAATTTAATTTAATATTAGCAATTTTTTTATTACAAATTAAAAATATATTTTTGTATGAAAAAATGAATCTAAATAATTTATTCGCTACATGCAGAAGGCTTAACTGTATTCCGAGACGAGATATTTAATCTTATCTTAGAGCAGTCAAAAGAGGTGATGCGGTTCCATGTATTCCTATGAGAAATCTCGTAGGAAAATAGTCCGATTTTAAAAGTGGATTATATAGAAAACAAGAGTTTTCCTACGTTAACGCAAAACCACATTCGCTTCATCTAAAACCGATTAATATAATGTATTAATTTTAAAAAATCGTCCGAGCCATTTTCGAGATGACAGTTATGACACTTTCAGAGACCTTACATTTACCCAAATTTAGTTAAAAATGGACTTCCAGTTCTTAAAATCTACTGCATGTAGAAATGTACAAATTTCAGGATTGAATTAGACCATACATATAAGACTAATGTGAAAAAATCAAAACGGTATGCCTCATATTTGATGAGATATTAAATGTCAGCGTTTAGATTTTCCTTTGATATCCTACTAGCTGTATATATGGAGTGGCGGAAATCTTCGGTTTTGGGCTTTCGGTTTTCGGTTTTTTGCTGCGTCACTCGAGATACTACCGTCTCTCATGATAATCGCTTCTAAAAGTATTTTCACACTTCTTCATGTTCCATTAAAAGAAAAAAAAGACATATTTTATATATCATAAATTTTTAGGCTTAAAAAGTAAACACTTCAATTATCCTTATATTGTTATCATATATTCTAATACGAGCAAATCTTGTGGGTGGTTATATATATATATATATATATATATATATATGCAAAAATTATCTTAAAAACGGCTCTAACGATTTTGACGAAATTTCGTATCCTACCGTTTTGGGGCACCAGAAAACCATTGGGCTAGGTCACATGCTCGAGAAAATTCGATTAGTGGGTCATTTTGGGTCATTTTGGGTCATGGTCTAGCTAATTGTATCTAAAAAACGGTTCAAACAATTTTGACGAAATTTTGTATCCGACCATTTTCGGGCATGAGAAGTCAATTGGGCTGGGTCACATGTTCAAGAACTTTCGATTAGTGGGTCATTTTTGGGTCAACGCGGGTCAAATTAATTTTATCTAAAAACGGCTCTAACGATTTTGATTAAATTTTGTGTCCTACGAGTTTCGAGCACGATAAAAGCATTGGGCTAGGTCGCATGTCCGAAAAAATTCGATTAGTGGGTCATTTCTGGGTCATTGTGGGTCAAGATCTAAAAAGCGGCTCAATTTACACTGAATTTTGCATCCAATGGTTTTCGGGCACGAGAAGACTGTTGGGCTAGGTCACATGTTCAAGAAAATTCAATTAGTGGGTCATTTTGGGTCATGGTCAAGCTAATTGTATCTAAAAAACGGTTCAAACGATTTTGACGAAATTTTGTATCCGACCATTTTCGGGCATGAGAAGTCCATTGGGCTGGGTCACATGTTCGAGAACTTTCGATTAGTGGGTCATTTTTGGGTCAACGCGGGTCAAATTAATTTTATCTAAAAAAAGGCTCTAACGATTTTGATTAAATTTTGTGTCCTACGAGTTTCGAGCACGATAAAAGCATTGGGCTAGGTCGCGTGTCCGAGGAAATTCGATTAGTGGGTCATTTCTGGGTTATTGTGGGTCAATATCTAAAATGCGGCTCAATTTACACTAAATTTTGCATCCTATGGTTTTCCGGCACGAGAAGACTGTTGGGCTAGGTCACATGTTCGAGAAAATTCAATTAGTGGGTCATTTTGGTCATGGGTCATGATATTTGAACTCAAATTTAATTTTGACCGAGCATAGCTCGGTCTTCCCTGCTCGTGATTGTTATTTAGCTTCAAGTAGAGCCCTGCACGGGTCGGATTGTACCTGATTCCAGCCTAAAATTTCTGCTTAAAGTCAACCAGAACACGGCAAAAAACTTCGTCAACCCGAAACCAGGCCAGAATCCGAAATATTCTAACCCGAAAACGAACTGAAAGAAAATTAATCCATATTTTAATACAATTGTGGGAAAGTATTCTACAGTTATGTCTATAACATCGATTTTATCTTTTTCTTATATAAATGAACAGATGTTCTCATATTAATAGTACTCGAATATAGATTTTTTTTTCCATTTGAAAAATATTCAAGACTTTCTTTTAAAAATTTGGGTCAACACAAACCCGACCCGAAAGAGTCAAAACCTAACCGAAACATTTAAAGTCAATCTGGCCTGCAACGAAAAAAAAAGAGTGTCAAGCCATATATAAGTTCTTATATAAATGAACAGATATACTCATATTAATAGTACTCAAATATAGATTTTTTTTTCATTTGAAAAATATTTAGGACTTTCTTTTAAAAATTTGGGTCAACACAAACCCGACCCGAAAGAGTCAAAACCTAACCGAAACATTTAAAGTCAATTCGTCCTGCAACGAAAAAAAATGAGTGTCAAGCCATATATGAGTTCTTATATAAATGAACAGATATACTCATCTTAATAGTACTCAAATATAGATTTTTTTTTTCATTTGAAAAATATTCAGGACTTTCTTTTAAAAATTTGGGTCAGCACAAACCCGACCCGAAAGAGTAAAAACCTAATCGAAACATTTAAAGTCAATCCGTCCTGCAACGAAAAAAAATGAGTGTCAAGCCAACCCGACCCAAACAGCGGGTCGGGTTGGGTTCGGATAAAATTAGATTACTCGACCCGATGAACGAATCTAGGTCCAAATGATCCCAAATTATGGTATGTAATGTTTCAACATTCAATTTTATTTTATTTTTTAGGTAGTCTAGCTGAAAATTACAATAATTGTACATCTAAAGAGTTTGAAGATTGCTTAATGATTCTGAAGGCAATAGCAGAAACAGACGACTTAGCACTACCAGACACACGTCAAGAATTACATTTGGTATGCAGGTAAACTAATTTACAATTAAATGTTTTAAAATTTTTATTTCACATTTTTGTTATGCACGCAGTACATCCTCAAAGGTATCTGAATATTTTTTTTTCTTTTTTTCAGAAAACTACAGAAAGGCGTTAGATGTATAGAAGATCATAGTTTTCGCTGTTTTACTGCACCTCAAAAGCGAATTTTTAATTCCGTTGTGTCCGATTCAAGGCATGTGATCGATGATTTATGTGTTTCAAGAAAGCTGCAAGATGGTAAATCCTCCCTATTATTTAATTCATTTATTCTTTAGTAATATATAAATAATATATAACATAATTTGAAATACAAAGTTTACATTTCATGAAATGTTTCAATCGCGTAGATAGAGGAGGTGGGGGCGTTCGGATACCACTATTTTTGTATAAAAAACTTCCTCTTTTTTAATAGCAGAATTCTGTGATTAAATAAGGAGACAATTACTACATGGAAATAGTGGTATACATCCCCCCCTCTATGTCACTAAATGTTTTGGACATTTTCCTTCAATAAACACAGAAAGAAGAAATTTTGACATATTTTACGCCCAAAATATCTCTATATTCAAAGTGCATAACTCCATGAAATGCCCCAGGAATCTCACACCACTATTTTAGATTAAAAAAATTCTATTTAATATTTAAATAGCAGAATCCGTACTCACCTCTTTAATACCCTGATACAATACTTCAACTCAAAAGGAAAAAATGTTACCAGACTAGTCAGGACTGGAATACTTTTATTGGGCTTTTATCCAACCTATTCTTTTTTCTTAAAGAAATATTAACATTTAAAACATTTGTAAAGACCGGACTGGATTCTGAAGAAAATAAATTCTACAGTTCAACATCCCGATAGCTCAATGGTCAGAGAAACTATCTCGAGAAAAGAGGCCCCCCTGCATTCAATTTCGGGCGGAGTCCTTACTATTATGCTCAGAGATGGGAAATAGGCACAGAGTACACATAGTTCTTACTAAGAACCACTTCCTTTCGAATAGTAATCTTTATTTAATCGCACAATTTCTGCCGTTAAACAAGACGAGCACACTGTCAGACAAACTCGTTTTTATACACTAAATTATTCCTCATTTTTCAACAAATAATTTCCATACTCCTAGAAACATGCTTTTTCCGTGAATTCTTCTCGAAAGTCTGGAGAAGAGAGAAAATGTCCGTTTATTCCCTGCGCGCATGCGTATTGGCTCTATTAATACTAAAGTTTGAATTTATTTTATAAATTAAAAATTAAAAATTCAATAAATTATTATTTCGATTTTATTAAGGAAAAAAAATGTTCTTTCGAATTTAAAAAAGTAACAATTAATTTTCTTATTCATTTCAAATTATTTGCAATTTATTTTTTAAAAAGTTATAAAAAAATCGCATTTAAAATATAGTTTAAACAAACAGATTAAAAAATATATATTTAATAGTTGAAAAAAAAGGATTTTACTCAAAAAAGAAACAAACAAAAATTTTCGAATTTAAAAAAGTAACAAACAATTTTCTCACTTATTTAAAATTATTCGCACTATATAATTTTCAAATTTATAAAAAAAAAAAAAAAAAAAAAAAAAATCGAAATTAAAATGTATTCTAAAACATCGAACACGTTTCATCGAACCGAACACCTTTAAAAAAAACTGTATAATACTTGAAAAAGAAATCGATTTTATTAAAAAAAAAACATTTCTTCTCGAATTTAATTAAAAATATAATATCCATATTTTACGTCTAACAATAAAATTAAGAATATATATAATTCATATTTTTATCCTCTATTAATACTAAATTGTTAAAACCCCAACCATGTTCTCATAACGACAGAATCTCCCCACAATTAACTTCCAATCTGCCAGCTTTCTAAACCCCAAATTTTTAAAGCCCAAAGCCGCCATTTGAAGAAAACCGTATCATCATTCCAAACTCTTCTTAAAGCAAGTGACCACTGTCCTTATCTGTTACATACTTGAGTCAAGACTGGCAGGTCCCTAGTTCGATCCCCAGGTGAGACAGGAAATATTCTTTAAATGTATTAAATAATGAATACTACCGTAACAGTCCATAAATGGCAGCACAAAAAGAAAGAAAGCTTTTTAAAACCGACTTTCTTCAAATAACGGAAAATTTCCCTCCTGTAACAGAGAAAAAAGTAAACGGAAATAAGCCGGCAGCAGTGCTGCCAGTAATTTGAAGGAAATATTTTTGAGAGTATTATTCGAAGATAACGGTACTTAAAAGTAGGACTCGTACGAGCCACGTGCATATTTTACGCCTATAGCATCCTAGATCAACATATCAACATATTAATAGACTTTAAAACTGCACGAAATATATATTTTTTAAACGTAAATAATTTATCAGCTCTCGTGGGGATAAAACTGGATGCATCCCCCCTACTATCTTTACCGTAAATCATCATACAAAAATTATACTGTTAGCAACTGAGTAGGAATAACGACTACTAGTTAATGCTATACTTCGAAGTCGTCTACACATTAAAATTGCATTAAGCTTTTAAATTTTTATTACTAAAACGTAATATTGACATCATATTTGGATTTTTCGGTAATTTTTATCTCCAGTTGTTAAACGGCAGTCATTCCGTCAAATAGTTAAGGAATTTTGTGTATCAAATGTAAATTTTGATCTCTTAATGTTAAATACATTTTCAATTGTTGCAAAACCGATTGGAATGCGGGTAGTTTTTTAAGCTTAATTCAAAAACTACTTGGCAGAATAAGCTGTATTTTTAGATTCACATATTAGAAGCTTTTAGAAAACTGTTTCTATTGGATTTCTTATAGGTTACAATATATATTTTTCTGATATTAATTGAAATGTGTATAAATTATTAAATCACTATTCGAAAAAATATGTATTGAAATCTATATAAATTTTAGCAGAAAAATCGATTTCTTGAAGCTTCATATTGTGAATCTGAAATTGCAGATCATTCCCGCTAAGTAATTTTGAGTTATGCAATAGGAGTTAAAAATTTACATCTGCATAATGCCTAAAGTACTTGAATGATTTCCGTTTTGTATCCAAAATTTAAATTTATTGAGAAATCCAAATATAATGTCAAATATAGGTGTTAGTATTGTAATTTTTAAACTTTGTTACGATTTGGATTATAATACGAATAATTTGAAAACCAGCAATAAAGTAGGAGAGACGACCCTCGAAGCATAATTTAAGTGTCGCATTAAATAGGAGACGTTATTACCAATCGGTTAGTGCCAATACCATTTTTATACGATTATTTGCGGTACAGTTAGGCAGGAGAATTGTATGCTTTTTTCCACGATTCTAGAGATGCATAAGTAATAAAAATAAAATCCATAATATTTACATAAACAATAAAAATGGGCAACTTTATATGCAACTCTTGAAACTATTCGTCTGAAAATATGAATGTTTAATCTAAAATAATTTTCTAAATCGAAAAAGCAAGAGACCTTTTCAGAAATAAATCTCTTTTTGGTGAAAGTATCCTATCATGCGATACAAACGCGGTTATTCCACAACACTCAGTTTCCCAGACTGTGTATCTTCTATTTTGATCACGTAAAAGAACTAAATTCAAGCTAGAACAATCTGAGAAAAGAAACAATTCCACATTATATAGGTGATGCTAAGAATTATGGATTTTGAATACCACTATTTTTGAATAGCAATGTTTGCCTTTATTAATTACAGAAATCTGAGAATAAATAAGGGGAAGATAACTTTTCGAAAACAATGGCATTCAAAATGAGTAATCCTTGACACCTCTGACATTATATCTTGAATATTATTTTATACGTCATCTAAATTATTTCCCATTTCAATACATTGCGTTAAGAAATTATAAGACCACTAACGAATTGGGGCACTTCTCAAGAAGAAGACACAATATGCACATTTTTAGCGTGTGTATTTAAAATTGATCGTAGAACGTTTTCTGTTATAATTGCTACATTAAAATTTAAGTTACATTTTATTAAAATTGTCTAATATTTTTAAAACGTAAATAAGGTGACTGTTAAGAAATTATAAGACCACCTGAGGAAATTTGCATATTATACATCACATCAAAATAATTATAAAACGTACGCGTTTGTATATCGTGAAAGTATCCTCGAGAAGCAAAGGTGAAGATTTAGATAGTGTTATTTACGATATATTTGTAGATGCCGCAGAGTAAAGAGTTGCCTGCTACCGAAGTAAGGAAAAATTGGTTTTATGAGGGTGCTGGTAAATCTGAACGAGAAATAGCTCGGTTAATGAAGCGGTCTAAAACTGCCATTCACAATGAAATAATTAGAAAAAAGGATTGAAATGAAATTAAACGATCTGGAAGAAAAAGGATTTTGGCAGTACGAGATGATCGACAAATATTTCGATTATCAACTCAAAAGGTCTTTCAACTCGGGAAATTTCGAACCGTTTCAGCAAATGAACCTCACGCGTAACAGTTTGGAAGAGTCTGAAATAAAATAGTAATGCAAAATGTATGAAACTGGTGAAAAAACTGAGGTTAATGAAACCTCATAAAGAAGAAAAACTGAAATGGGCTAAAAATGTCATGTCATGAGACAAGAAACGGAAACAAGTGATATTGTCAGATGAAAAAAAAAATTAATCTTGACGGTCCGGATGGTTATAAACACTATTGGCATGATTTGAGGAAAAAACCGAAACAACGCAAAGTTTATGCTAATAATAAACAGTTTTATCTGCCAATGAACTAGAAGTAGCCATTGTAAAAGAATGGCACAATATTTCTGAATCTGTACTTAAACTCCTGGTCACTTCTATGAAACACAGAGTATTTGAGGTTATAAGGAAGAATGGGGGACCAATATCGTATTAATTTACATGTTATTTTTGTTTTTAGACAAGTGGTCTTATAATTTGTTAACAGTGTATTTTTCAATCATTGCTTATATTTTTGTTAACATACTTATTTATTGCATTATTCAAAATTATTGCAAACTAATTTTAATAAATATGTTGTAATTTCATATATCATGTGTTTAACTACGAGATGGAACCGTGACTGCCTCTGTAGGTTTTCACATCCCTCGAGTTGTGGTAGAGCAAGTACGGGTTGGAACATTCCAAATTAAGGCCTAGGGCCTGGTTCCCTTTTGGGTTTCCAGCTCCGAAGTTGTTGGGGGATGCCGGCCCGTCTCCAAGTGTCTCGCGCTGACTCCCCGTGGTTTCACCGCGTATCGCAACGGCCGACACTTTGGTTCAAGGTTAGAGGGTCCGTAGGTGACGGTCCACTGACCGGCCGAAGCGCCGCAGGGACACAAACCTGCTGGCGCAACATAAGTCCCTCAGGACTTGGGTTCGGTGGTCGTATGATGCGCAGGGCGCTCCCTCAGGGCGCCTGTGCCGCAGCTTACTTTTATCTCATGTGTTTAAACTATATTTAGAACCTTTATTTACTTCGTAATTTTAAAAATAAAAGTGGTTTTATAATTTCTTAACGCACTCTATATTTTTTATGAAAGGTTACGTTATTATTTCCGATGTGTATAATGAATGTCATTCTTAAGTAAATTTAAATATACTAGAACAAAAATTAACCCTATTTGTTGATCTAATTGATCATATGATTCTGAAATATCTGACCATATTGAAAAACGTTTTGGACCATCATTAGTGCGAAAATCATAAGAAGAATTAAATGGACCCGATCGATGTTCAGACTAAGATGTACAGATCTAATTCAGACTAAAAATGTGATTAACACCGACCAGAATATGATTCATTCCGGCAGATTCATTCTTTAATGAAGGTGGGGGATGGGTCCATAACGGCCAACTTTTTACGCTTTTCTACTACCACTAGAATTTAATAGTAAATTTTGCCTAATTTAATCGCCGAAATCTGCGATAAAATAAGGCAAGAATTTCTGATAAATTTTAGTGGTAATAAAAAACCGTAAAAGTTGGCAGCTATGAATCCCGTATGTTTCAAACTATTGCAATAGCAGAACTGCCATTAGCGGCTTTTTTTTAAATATTATTTTCTGCACCACTGTTTTCAAACAAAAATAATCTACCTAGAAGATTAGCAGAAATCTACTATTATGAATAGAATTTAAAATTGGTGGTGGACGAAACTCTATGAGCATATTAATAAACTATACCCACCATTATTATTCAAAATATAAATATTTTATCTACATGTACATAAGTAATAAAAATAAATGCATACTATATTGCATTACTGATAAAAATAGCAACTTTATCCAAAATACTTGAAAATGCACGTCAGAAAATATGAATGCTTAGTCTTAAAATAATATTCTAAAGAGAAAAAGCAAGAGCACTTTTTAGAAATAAGTCAGAAAATACTTTAAAAAGGATATACTATCACACACAAAACAATTGTTGTTATTCCACAACAACATACTTCCAGTTCCCCAGATTCTGTATCTCTCATTTTGGTCACGTAAAAGAACTAAACACAAGCTAGAATAAATGAAGAAGAAACAATATTATATCTGTTTTTTATGCATCATCTACCATATTTCCAATTCCAATATATTTTTTCAAAAAACGCTTCGATATTACATCCGATGTTTACAATGAATAAATTTCTCAATCAAAAGTACAGTTAAAGAGGGGGGAAAAAACACCCCATATATTTTAATCTTAAAATTGTCACATAGCAAAACGAAAATACTCATTCGAATGGAAATTAGGTCTTTTTCTAATTTATGTTAAAAGATATAAGCTTATGGGTTGCCTTACCTTAGAGAGGAAATACCAAACCCAAAGTCATTCAGTCAAGTCGTTTAGGAATTATGTAGGTTTAAAGCTCGGAACTGTTAAATTCTTTTATTATCTTTTCAAAATAGACTGCAATGCGGGTAGTTTTTTAAGCATAACTCAAATACCATTTAGCGGAATGAGTTGTAATTTTGGATTTGCATATTTAAAGCGTTTAGAAATCGATTACTGTTAATATATATACATAGATAGATAGATTACAACTTAGATAATTCAAAAATAATTTCAAAGAATATTTTTTTTCGAAATAAATTTTTGAAACAATTATAAATTGTAACCTTCGAATTTTTTAATTGAAATCGATGTCTAGAAGCTTCAAACATGTGAATCCAAAATTACAGCTTTTCCCCCGAATAGTTCTTGAGTTATACTTAAAACAATTACCCCTCATTGTAATCCGTTTTGTAACGATTACAAGTGAGTTTAACGTTCGGAGTTCCAAAATTGTAACTTTCATAACCATTTGACCGAATGTCTTCCCGTTTGGTAGCCAAAGTAAAATGTACCAAAAAATCCAAATATGATGTCAAAATTAGGCATTCGTATTAGAAATTTCAGGGTTTATTATAATTTCAGTATAAGTATGACCCCTTAAGCTTATTTTTTAAACATAATTTGAAATAAGACATTTCAATGTATGACATGACATGAAATAAGAATTGTCATGTCGAATGGCTATATCCGTTTTGTTTGGAACAGTTTGGGAATGAAAATGTGTGAGGAGTTCTATCTGTCTGTCTGTCTCTCTCTCTCTCTTTGACAATTGTATACATTGAATATTTTAAAAAATTCCAAAACTATTTAAAAGAGCCAAAAGATCAGCCAAATACACGTCAAATATTTTCTCAAATTTCATATAAAGTTAAATCTAAACGGGATGTTTTATTAACCATCTAAAACAGGAGTTTCAGACAAATCAACCGCGATTCGCAGATACCACTAAACTTTCTGAATAGCAATATTCACCTTATTTAATGACAGAAATTTAGCGATTGTATAAAATGAAGATTACTCTTTATATAAAGGAGCTTGGCGTCTCGCAATTGAGTTTTTGGAAACCCCTGATCTAAAAATTTTAAATGCTTATCTTAAGGTATCCATGTATAACTTTTATTATGTTCATTCACGTATCTTATTGTATTTAGAATTCTCTTTAATGTAAAATATTGTAGAAAAATTTCCAGGTATAGCAGAAACTTTTAAGAAAATTCAACGTAGCCTTGTAATGCCCCGCAATTCCGGAAATCCCCTTACCGTCAGAAACCATTTTGGGAAGGACGAATTAAAAACTTCAGAATGTTGTTATTCTAAACATAAGATAAGAGTAAATGCCCCTATAATGGACCATATGCAGTAGTGAGCCAATAATTTTTAAAGTTGAAAAATAAGCCCTCACAACATTTCTGAAATATAACTGAGATAGAAGTGATTAACCGTTTTTAAACCCTTAATTGTCAACTGTCTATAAAGCTGTTTATAATAACTATTTCGTTTTGTTAGTGGAGAAGTTTATCTTCTAGAATAGGGGTCTTCGACCATTTACACTTGAGGACCACAGCAATAAATTCCAAAAGCCCCGCGGGCAGGGCCTGTTTACCGAATAGGCCCGTGAAGCCCAAGCTTACCCACTGAAATACAAAGAGGCCCCC
The DNA here is from genome assembly GCA_963931845.1 of Maratus michaelseni. Taxonomy (NCBI): domain Eukaryota; kingdom Metazoa; phylum Arthropoda; class Arachnida; order Araneae; family Salticidae; genus Maratus; species Maratus michaelseni. The sequence goes on from OZ007586.1 coordinate 491,865,105, forward strand.
AAATTTACTTTTCCAAACTAATTTTTAGGAAAATATTTTTCAGTCAGGGTAAAAAATGTATTTTATCTTCTTAATTATAACTACTAAATTTTCCCTCAGACTATTACTGACACATTTATACTCTTTTTTTTTCTGTTGATATAATAAATGATATAAAAACAGTGATTAAATGAAACTTATTTTCATTTTTCTTACGTTTTACATTTTAATTTCAAAAGTGCTAAAAATAACAGAAAATTTAATATATATAATTATATTTTGTTTATATTCATAAAGAGTGGAGAAATGATATAATTATATTTTGTTTATATTCATAAAGGAGTAGAGAAATTATATAAAATATGGAGAATAGATAATTTAAATAAAGGGGAAAGTAATTAGCATTCATTGATACCAAATTTCTGTTTATGAAATAGAAGCAAAATTGTGTTGCGGCCGAGCATAAATTTACATCAAATTATTTGTTGTCCCTACATTGTTCTTAGCACTGGCAAGTCCTGCAATTTGTAAAGCATGGAATATATTTTTGAAGTTCAAACATTCGCACCTATTCCATATTTGTAAATTCATTTACAAAATTGATTTGTTATGTATAATTATGTATATAATAAAATATTTTTATATGTATATAGGTAGTTAGCTTTAGTTTAATATTAAAAGTGCTGTTTACTCAAACTTTTGATGGTAAAATTTGAAATTGTTGAAGCATAATTGGCAGAGTAAAAGGGGGGCCCCCTGTGTGACGTCGGGTTCCCCTACTTCTAAGTCTTAAGCGGGCCCTGTCCACGGGGCACCCATACTCAAGTTAAAAAACATAGGCACGAAATGTATACACTCTTAGCTTACATCACCATAGACAAGTTATACCGGGTGAACCAAAAGTTCGTTAAAACTTTAAAAATTCATAAAAAATTAAGAAATTGTGATGAAGAAGTGCGGTTTGCAAGAAAGGGCTCACAAGGTAGTCGGATTTTTTTAGCAGAAAAAAAAAGTTAAAAAAGTCATTTCTAGACAGCGCTAACACGCGAGAAATTCAGCAAAATTATGCAAATTAATCCTGCAATAAAAGACCGGGATACACTGGGATTTCTCATTCGCTTTCAGAATGTTATCATTACCCGATCGAGCGTTGTTGGTGATTTTGTTCTATTTGAACGGAGAGTTAACAACTGTTACGTTGCGAAAATTTCGTACGTCGAAAGGACTGAAGACGAAGAATGTGGTCTGGAGGTCATGTTGAACAATTGGTATTGCAAGAATAAATGGATGGAGCTATTGTTGTCCTGTTCATTGTATTTCGGGTCGTCAGTGCCCTCTACCAGTGACATTTTTAACTAAATTTTTTTTGCTGCTAAAACACATCCGACTACCTTGTGAGCTCTTTCTTGCGAACCGCACTTCTTTATCACAATTTCTTCCTTTTTTATGAACTTTTAAAGTTTTGATGAACTTTTGGTTCACCCGGTAATGTAGACACTTATGGTATCGCAGAATTCTCATTTTTGACTTGAAACATTTTTAAAATAATCTTTTTATTTAGTCATGGTTACAGGTAATATTTAATTTTATGACTAGAATTTCTATATAGTCCCTTCCGTAAGTAGTAGTAATAAATGTAGTTAGCATCAAAATTAGTAGATAGTAATATAAATATTCATCCGTTCGGTAGCTCTCAACAGAGCGAAAGATGCTAGAAATACTACTATAGTACCATATTTATGCATGAGAAAGCATATGTACATGCCATCGGGTGCTGCTAGCATAACACGATACCGTCTGTATCGGGGAAAAAAAATACGGACGAAATTAATACTTATCGAGTGGTTTTCTCCTTGTTTTCTTGGTCAAATTTAAACAAGAGCGAAAAGTCATGCGTCAAGCATAGATTATGTAACACTTGCCAACTCTTCCAAAATAATTTTACAAATCATTACCGTTTAATAAGGTGAAAGATAATATCTAAGTAAACAATTTGGAAAACGCATAACATATTTAAAAACCCAATTTCAGGTATTATTAACAATATTCGGAAAAATATTTGAATTCTTTTGTGCAGCCCTGTATATGATCTATAGATTTGTATATATGTTACATAGAACGCTAAATTTTAGTTCAGATATAGGAAACGCGTAGCACCAGTTTAAAATTTCCCTTTTGGAATTTCCGTGAATAAACGCAAAGTACTCCAGAACTTTTGTGCTGCCGTGTATATGATTTATAGAATTTATACACACCAAGTAATAGACAAAAAATGAGTTAAATTTAAAAACACGTTCAGCAACTGAAAAATCACTTCCAGCAATTATTGTTAACAGACAGTGCCAAAATTTTTTGTGTGTCCCTGTAAATGAACGATAAATGCTATACTCAAAATATTCTATAGTAAGCCTCTTGTAATGCACCTTAGTCACATATATGAATTTCAATTTGTTTGAAATATTTAAACATTCTTAAAATAAACCGCAAACGATTTTTCTCCATAGGCCGTAATGCAACGGAATTCTTTTGAGTGTCCCTGTAAATCAAATTTTAGTGCTCTACAAACCATATTCTATAGTAAACCTCTTTTAGTGCACCTCAGTGATATATATCAATTCCAATGTGTTTGAAATTGTTTAACATCATTAAAATAAACCGCAAATGATTTTTCCCCAAAGACCGTAATGTAACGGAATTCTTTTGAGTGTCCCTGTAAAAAAAAACTATAAGTGCTACACACTTCATATTCAATACCGAACACGCCATAGTAAACCTCAATAACATATATCAATTGCATGTCTATACATATATATTTAAGTGAGTTAGAGCATGGATAGACAGGCAGACAGACAGTTGGTTGGTTATTTGTTACGGCCGATTATCTACACGAGGGATATAGGCCGACGGGGGGAGTGCCCTCCGTGGGGGTCTTTCTAAGGGATCCTAACCCGTATTAACGCAAGGTTCCAAGAAAACCACGGGAAGAACAACTCCGAATGGTTAGGTCGACGAGCGCGACAGGGGTTTGAACCCAGCACCTCCCGTCTACCGTCATTGAGAGCAGAACAGAACCTCTCAGCCACTGGTTGGGCCGGCAGACAGACAAACCGAATTCATAAACATTTTTCAACTATGTTGGAAAGTGTTAAAAAGGTATTCGCCCGAAGAAGGCGCTTCAAAAGTATTTCCCAATGCTGCGGAAAAATTTTGATTTTTAACACTTTCCAACCTAGTTGAAAAGTGTTTATGACTTCGGTTTGTCTGGCCGTATGGCCGTCTGCCGTCTGCCATCTGTACGTCTGCCGTCTGTCCGTACTCTAACTTCCGTAAATATGCTCGAATTGCTCTACAATTTTTATATGTTATTGTAGTTATCTATAGCATGTGCCCTATTTCAACTGAAGTGTGTAGCACTTATAGTTTTTTTACAGGGACACTCAAAAGAGTTCCGTTATATTACGGTCTGTGGGGAAAAATCATTTGCGGTTCATTTTAATGATGTTACACAATTTCAAACACATCGTAATTGATATATATCACTAAAATGCATTACAAGAAGCTTAATATGGAATAGGGTGTGCATAGCACTTATAGTTACTTTACAGGGACAGTCAAAAGAATTCCGTTACATTACGCCTATGGAGAAAAATCGTCTGCGGTTTATTTAAATAATGTTTCACTATTTTAAACGCATTGAAATTTATATATATCACTCAGGTGCAACAAGGGGCTTATTACAGAATATTGTGTGTATAGCAGTCATCGTTCATTTACAGGGACACACAAAAGAAGTCTCTACTGTCTGTTAACAATAATTCCTGGAAGTGTGTTTTAAGTTACTGAACGCGATTTTAAATTTAACTCACTTTTTGTTTATTACGTGGTATGTATAAATTCTGTAGATCCTATACAGTGAAGCGCAAAAATTCGCGAATACATTTCCGTTTATTGACAGAAACTCCAGAAGGAGAATTTTAAACTGTGCTACACGTTTCTTAACTGAACTAAAATTTAGCATCCTATGTAGTATATATACAAATCGATAGATCATATACAGGGCTGAATAAAAGTATTCGGATATTTTTCCGAATATTGTATATGTTAGAAATAAATGTTGGAAATTCCTGAAATTACGTTATAAAATATATTATGCGTTTTCCAAATTGTTTACTTCGATGTTATCTTTCAGCTTATTAAACGGTAATGATTTGTAAAATTACTTTGGAAGCATTGGAAAGTGTTACATAATCTATGCTTGACGCATGATTTTTCGTTCTTGTTATTATTCGAAATGATATGAGGTACCACCAAAAGAATCTTTTCGGGCCACCCCTGTCCCTTCAAGAAAAGATTTTTTGCCAAATTCTTACAACTTTCTTTAAGAGGTAAGTTTTCATTCAAAATATTGTTTCTTTAATAATATGTTTCATTTTGCATTTAAATAACGTTTATATATTTCATTACACTCTAAATATTTTCTTAAATAATCCTAAAAAATTACTATTCTGTCAGTTTTAATGCAGCCCAGCTCTGGATCACTACTATTCAAATTGTATGAGTTAGTGGGCATACGGACCCACTACTTGAGCATGCGCAAAATTTTATTTTCGTGTTTAATTTGTTTTAATTTATTATTTTTTTGTCATTCCAAACCTTTGTATATAATTTATTTATTCTTTTGCTCATCGGGGCGTACAAGTAGCTCAATTCTGGAGCAGCCAAAGTGCAATTTCACTATACTATCTGACAAGTGATTGGTAAATGAAGAAATTAATAGCTGAAATATTTTATACTTCAAGTTAGTTGATTGATTAATTGGTTAATTAATTACACTTTCACAGATATTTAAATGAAGTGACAACCTATCAATTTGCACGAGTTTATCGCTGCGCTAAAAAAAATTCCATAAAATTTAGAGTTTGGCTTCCTTGATTTCTAACCATACGAAAAAAATATCAGAATATTAAATAGGGTGAAACCCCCAGTAACTGACACTTTAAGGATTCTTTCTTGTTCAAATCACTATTACAAAAAATTAAATCTATTTTATAATTACCTTTGTTTTTGAAAGGATAGTAGAGATATATAAAAAAATTACTGTTGGCAAAATTTAAGAAAAATTATACATTTAATTATTAAAAATTTATTTTATTCATAAATATGGTCAAAAACTCCAATAACTGACGCAATCCTTCTTTTGAAACACCAATAATTGACACAAAGTGAACCAGCGACTGACACTTTATTTTAAAAAATTAAAATACTTTAAAAAACTTTATTCTTTATTATAAAAACAAAATACATTAATATTTATTATAAAAAGTGGGATTTAGTAAGCTGTACCGCATTATTCGTAATGCAGAGTATATATAAAAGTGTACACTAAAAACACCAACGTTTAGCACACAATATCATAGTACAATGGACAGACGTACGTTTCGTGAGTAACTTGGACTCACTTCCTCAGTGTCAATAAAATTAAATTAAACACTATTGTATCCCCCCAAAGACATGAAATTGAATCGAGAAACCCAAATGAAAACAACAACACACCGAGAAACTCATGACGTATGAGCCACCAATCAGATTAAGCCGGAAGTGATTCACTATGACACAGTAACTCAACCCAGAAAGGTGAGATGTAAGGTACACTTGAAAAATCACTGACCAGGAAGTTACCAAATTTATGAATATACACTGCCTCAAAGAAGTCTAAATCTAATGGAGTGTTACATTTCTTAATAATAGTGGCTGAATCAAAGTTAAAATTATGTCCCTCACTCCAACAGTGACAAGCAATAGAGGATTTTTGTAATTCTTTTTTCTTAATGTCATTTCTGTGTTCATTGAGTCTGAAACGGAGTTGTCGTTTAGTCTGTCCTATATAGGACAAACCACATTGACATTGGATATTGTAAATGCCCCAAAAGTTTTGATGTGAAATTTTATCCTTTAATTGTGAAAAATTTAGTTCATTAACTGGCTTAAAAACAACCTTAAAATCATACTGTCTTAAAATATTAGCTATTTTGTAGCTAATGCTATTGTAAAATGGCAAAATAATGAGGTTAGAAAAAGATACTGGAACAACAGAAGAATCAAGATTACTAATACCTTTATTTAGACAACGAAAAATTAAACGGTTGATATAAGCCAAACTAAAACCACGATTAATAGCAACTGATCTAATATAATTCAATTCTGTAACAAGGAAACATTATCAGAACAAATGGAAATTGCTCTATTAATAAAGAAATGAAAAGCCAAGGCTTTCTGAGAAGGGGGGGGTGACACGAATTAAAATGAGGGGGGAGTGAGACTGCAAAGGGTTTACGGTATACACAGGTATCAAATGTATTAGGCTGACGAGTAACTAACACATCAAGAAAGTATAATTTATTTTCAACTTCAACTTCATATGTAAATTGGATAATAGGATCTATTGAGTTTAGAATAGTTAAGACATTATCAATGGATGAAATAGACGGGTCCAAGAGTGCAAAAGAATCATGATTCTTAATGGATTCATGATTCTAAACGTTGGTGTTTTTAGTATATATTTATCCACACAAGATTTTATTCATTATATATAAAAGTATATAGCAGTAATATTTAGTACTGTATTATTAGTAATGCAGATATCCAATAACTGACATTTATGAACCAGTAACTGACATATGGTGTCAGACCTGATAAAACAATTTAAATTTTAATGGTGTTTATTATAAGATAAATTAATTTATTATTATGCATTTTTAAAAAGTTCAAATAATAGATTTCAACTTTCTTTAATATAATCAATAAACTAATACCTCTGTCAGAAACTGGTGAAATGAAATTCTAGGAACCAATAACTGGCACCCCCTATTAAGCTAAATTAAATAACTATAAATCCTAAATCATGGCCCTAATATATCATATGCATCTTTAAACTAATTTCTATACAAGTATAACTTCAAGTAAAAAGTTTAGCATGGTTGCATTACAAATATATTAGAAAAACACTTCCTTAATTTAAAAAATAAGATGGTTGCTTCAAAATGGCACTTTTTGTATTCTCAAAAGTTTCTTCCTCATTGAAGTCGTTCTTGACCCTTTAATGGTGAATAAATTGACTCCAAAATAAAAATAAGTGTCTAATTTACCACTAGATGACATTACTTTGCAGAATTTTACAACAAAATGTTTATTTGAATTATATTTTTGCTCAAGTGTCAGTTACGGGTTAGGTGTCAATAACTTGGGATTTCACTTTAGTTAATTGTTTTCTTTGTGTAGTAAAACAATTTGAACATAATGCAATGATCAGGCCTCGCGGCATTCTAAATTTTTCTAAATTTCTTACCACTATTTCAAATCAAAAACCTTCTTGGTATATTCCTTTCACAACTGCAATAAATGTGGATACAACATTGTTTAAAAATAGTGATAGCAAAATGAGAAAATTTTAGGAGAGCTGAGAGTCCTGAATAATGTTAGTTTTGTTTCATTGGTTTTTCAACTGGTGTAAAAAACAGATTCACATGAACACAAATACAAAATAATAAAATTTCAGCGTTCTTAGGCTTCGAAAAATCCTTTTTGTAAGACATTTTATATCCATTTAAGAGGAAAGAAATCATTTTAATAGATAAATTAATCATTTAAACCAGTAGTTCCCAAACTTTATTGTCATACGACTCAATACATTGTTTGGGACCCACGTAACATATAAAAATTCAGTTGTTGCTGAGAAAATGAAACATATATGTTGGCCTTTTTTTCATTGATTTTGCAACTGTTACCAGTCCTCGTAAGTGCATCTTATATTCTAAATGTAATGTAGTCAGAGGATTTTCTTTCTTTTGTGTTTTTCAGTAATGTGCATTATTCTACTTAATTTTTACAGAATATTTGAGGTATGCCCCTTGTCTGAAAAATGTTTCAACAGACGAAAGGAAATGTGCGAGGCAGTATCGAAAACTAACTTATAATCATGACATCGAAACAAGCGATCAGAAAAACACCAATATTGATGATGGATTAAAAATGCACTGTTGGTACGTATGTGAAAGTTATTAAAACTATACAAATGTGCTCTTTTTTTTTTCCTTTCTTTTTTTTTAATTCAACTAAATATTTTCTTTGGGTTTGATATTTATCAAGAAGCAAGCCTTTTAAACTAGAAAATAAAGATCAATGTTTTTGTAAAATCCCATAAATTTGCTAATTACTTTAATTTGTATGTGTGAAAAAATTTCTTAATTTATTTTTCCTGCGACAAAAAAAGAAAAAAAAAATAGAAATATGAAAGCATTTCACAGGCCACATGAGATGATAATTTAATCTAACTATACGAAATTTTAAATTGCAGTAAAAATTTTCTAATAAAGGTTAAAAATAAAACTCTACCTAGTTGACAATTTGGCTGCCACGATGTTTTGCTTTATTAATAATAGTTCTCACTGGGTTTTTTTTTTTTCAAATTAGTCTTTAAGTTACTTTTAAATGCACATAATATTCTATTGAAACTAAGAAATTAGTTTAATGTCATTTTTCGAGCAAATTGTTAAATACCGGGTGAGCCAAAAGTTCGTTAAAACTTTAAAAATTCATAAAAAAGGAAGTATGATAAAGAAGTGCGGTTTGCAAGAAAGGGCTCACAATGTAGTCGAATTCTTTTAGCAGTAAAAAAAAAAAAAAAAAAAAAAAAAAAAAAAAAAAAAAAGTCAAAAATGTCACTGGTAGAGGGCGTTGATGACCCGAAACACAACGAACAGGACAACAATACATTCCATCCACTTATTCTTGCAAAAATAATTGTTAAAATGACCTCCGGACCACATTATTCGTCTTCAGTCTTTTCGCCGTGCGAAATTTTCGCAACGCAACAGTTGCTGATTCTCCGTTCAAATAGAACAACTTCACCAGCAACGCTCGATCTTGTAATAATAACATGCTGAAAGCGAATGATAAATCATCGTGTATCCCGGTCTTTTATTGCAGGATTAATTTGCATAATTCTGCTGAATCTCTCGCATGTTAGCGTCATCTACAGGTGACTGTTTTAACTAAAAATCTATTTGCTGCTAAAAAAAAATCCGACTACCTTGTGAGCCCTTTCTTGCAAACCGCACTTCTTTATCATAATTTTTTCCCTTTCTATGAATTTTTGAAGTTTTAACGAACTTTTGGTTCACTCGGTATATGAAATATCGAATTGGTTGCAAGATGACTCATGTGTTCATGAATGTATGAATTCACGAATAAAGTTTCGTTAAAATGGGTTAGAATAAAACTTTAGTACTCGAGAATTGCACAAAGAACTGTTGGGTTCTTCTATCTAAACAGGTTTTTTGTATTGCTGTTAATGTAGTTTTGTTGTTGTTGTTGTTAATAACATTTCATTTTAACGAAGAAGACGCAAAGATTTTTTTTTTTTTTTAATTTTGAATGTTATCACAGGTAACGATAAAATTACCTTATAATTTATAAAAATTTTTGTTTTTGACTTTTTTAACTAATGAAAAGTTGCATCCAAGTGCACAAGAGCAGTTCTGCGATTAAGATGTATTTAAAATGTTCATAAATACCACCGTTTACTTAATGATAAGAATTAAAAAAATTATAGAAATCCTAATCTTTATCACCCAGAATAGCTAATTAAGTGTACACGCCGTTTATTAAAAATTAACATAACTATATATACCTCAAAGTATACCTTTCACAATAAATTGTGCATAAATCATGCAACTTGCGGAAATATGTTTGAATTAAATTACAATTTGAAATCTTGGTAACGTTAAATTCCGAATGACATTTTAAATCATTACAAATATTAAATCTGTAATACTTCAAATACTGCAATTATCAGATATCATTTATCAATAATTTATTGCAGTTATTGTCCTTATTTTACACCTTATCGAAATGAAATGAAGTTATTGATTAATTTAATTAAAAAAAATTCTTCATACAGATCTAGAGGGTTCAAATATTATAGAGAACTATATAGAAAACTAAATTTGTATATCATTGTATAGAGAAGATTTATATCACTGACCGGTAAGTCACACAACAACACATTATTTTAAGATTCAAATCACGGGAATCTAGATGAGATTAAAAAGTTGAAATAAGTATTGGAGGCATTTATTGTAAGAGATATACAGGGTGCACTGAAAAAAAAGACAGATGTTCCTTAATCTAGGAAACTATAATTTAACCTCGAACGAAAATGTGCAACAGTTTATTCGAGTTACACATGATTCCGAAAAGCGTTCTTTATTTCTAGAAACCACAAAAACCAATATATTTTCAAGCTTTAAAAAATCATTAATGTAAAAAAAGTTTCTTTTCATAACATAGATTTTCGGAAACGTTTCCGAGTAGTTTTTATCGTATTTGAATAAATTTTCTCAAACCGGGATATCGGTTTTAGGATGCTACCAATTCTTAAGTAAATATTTTCATGTTCAACAAATATGTTTTACAGACAAATATAATAAATTAATAGCATTGACATTAAAATTAATATTATCTTGTAACTTTTGGATGTATAAATTCAATTATGCAGTTGAAAATATCTAATTGAGAATTAATAGCATCCTAAAATCGATATTCCGGTTTGAGAAAATTGATTAATACACTACAAAAACTTCGGAAAATTTTCCGAAAATTAATAGCAGAAAAATAACATTTTTATAAATTATTCTTTAAATCTCGAAAATATATTGTTTTCTGAGGTTTTTAATAAAAAAGAACGCTTTTCGGTATTATGGATAACTCGGAAGCGGTTATTCTATATTCTCGTTCGTGGTTATATTACATTTTCGTAGCTTAAGAAACATTTACACAGAGTAGGCCAAGACTAACTGACCCTTTTTTAAAATTCGTAAAAATCAAGTAATTAACGTAAATGAGTGCGGATTGGACGAAAATACTTCACATAATCGAAAATTTTGTTTAAAAAAAAATAGTTCCAAAGATTGATAATGCCTTCAAAGATTTAAAAAAAACAAAAGCATGAACAGCTTAAGATAAAGCAGTTACAGGCAGCTTATTTTCTATATTCTACTATCATATTTCAATTTTGGATGCCATTTTAAGCTTGAACCACACCCAAGCATTGCTCAGTTTCATTCCACGTGTTGAAATATAATATATTGTAGAAACTAAACGGTCTGTAATTGTTTTACTTTAAGTTTTTTATGCTATTTGAAATTTTGAAGGTGGTATAACGCCATCCAGAAGCTTTTTTAATTTGCTAAAGAAAACTTTCGATCATGAGAAGCATTTTCGCAAACATTTCACTCTCTTAACCCCAATTACTTGATTTTTTATTAAATTTTTTAATGTGTCAAGCAATTTGTTCGATCTAAATTGTTTTGATGTCAGTGATGAAGAAATTTTTAATAAAGCTTAATTTAATTTAATCATTTGTTTTGCAGTGCATTTACTGAATTCGTTGGGTGTCAGCATGAACATTTATTACGAGATTGTGGACACCATGCTGACCAGTTTTTCCAAAGACATCTGGACCGCATGTCGGGATCTCTCTTGAACGAACACTGTGTTTTATATACACATGGCTCAAATGCATGTTCTTTCAATCAAAATTTAGCTGAAAGCATACAATCAAGGAACTTTCACTTTGGCAGAAATATTTTTACAGTTTTTTCACTTGTTTTAACATTATATTATTTTGTGAAACGATGACAATAAACTATTTTTAATTTTCTGATGACCGCTCTTTTCATCTCTATTTTGTTATGTAATTATTTATGTAATTTCAGGAGTTCTTTATCTGACAAAAGAATAAAATTTATGGTGATCTCACTTATTTGAGTGCAAGATGTCTCAAAAGTCACTTCATATTTTAGACGTAAATAGACAAACTTTGTGTTTAAAAATATATATTTGAAATCGTGGATTTTTTGTATATTTTGTAAAACATCTGAAATAATTTTTTTGAAAATAACGATTGAGAAATTCTCTTCCTTAACAGAGATAGGCTGACTTCGCTTTGATTTCTGGACACGCCATGCCATATCATTGTCTCTTGATGTCTTCGGACAGCCGGGCCAAATTTAAATATTGACTCTATTTTTTCTTCTTTTGAGTCCAATAATTTATCTTTGTATATTATTAATTGATTATTTAGTGCTAGTCCTATGTCGTATATCTTATCGCGACCAAAAAATATTTGCCGAGCGGTTATAAGAAAATTGTATAGGGAAGTATTCCGCACATGGAAAGCACAATACACTGCTATAGGATTACAACAATTTTAAACAGTGGTAGTGTGTATTGATAGTAGACCAAATAGGTAGAGTAATACACTATAAGGCCAAAAAACTCGAATACTTTCGATTTTAAACGTTTTGCCAAATATCTAGAGAAATACTTGATGAATTCTTCTTGAACTTCGGGAATAGAAAGAAGAATGTCTGACCTCATATTTTTCAGCGAAAGTTTAATCACGAGGGCAATTAGGAGACCAAAAACAAATTGAAAAATATATTTGGTATCACCCTATAAAATAAAATGCACGAAATGATCTATAGCTGCAGCTTATGACTATGCCAATATTGTACAACATTTTTGTTTAATTGTGTAAAAATAACGCATGTATTCATGGAGATATAACCATTTCACAACCAATTAAAGAAATTTTTGCGTGTTTTTTGTTTATAGCATGCAGGGATTTCAACCAAATTTAATGCCACTCTCAGAAAATTTGACAAAATTTATTAGGTATAACGCAATACAATTATAATATAAATATATTAAATATTTGAGGAAATACGAGAATTTTTTTTAAATAATTTTTAAAGGCGCATACGCAAACTATACCAAAGATATTTTTTTTGTGATTTGGAAGTAAATTATATAGAGCAACTAATATAAAAAGACTAGTCGAATATCTTGAAAATTCATAAAGTTTGAGTGAATTTTGGTGTGAAGTGAGCTGAATTTTGGTTGCCTTCGGAAAGTAGCCCGATGATATGGGATTCTCCGCAAATTGTCTTTTTTATTAACTGACTTCCAACAAAGAAGTTAGTATTTAATGAATATCAACGAGTATATTTGGCACGGGTGCTTCGATTTTGATAATTTTTTGTTGTTGTTAGAATATGATAGCTCTGGTGGTTTTACAAGAATAACTAAAGCATCAATAAAAATTTAAAGTTAAAAAAATTAAAAATGACCATTTGTGCAAAATCCTTTATCAACCAGCAACCTATAGAAAGACACTGAAATTCAGCTCACTCTATCGTCGATACCGTTCTGAATTTTTACGGTATTCAACTGGTCTTTCTATATGAGATACTCTATAGAGTTGACTACCAAATCATGAGTAATTTTTGGTATCATTTGCACATGCGCAGTTAAAAATAATGTCGTTCAAAATGCTCATATTTCATCAAATATTCAATATATTTATATTCTAATTATTCTGTGTTGGTTCTACTGAATGTTGACAAGTTTTCAGAAAATGGCGTTAAATGTTGTTGAAAACCCTGCATGCTATAAACAAAAGACATGCAAAAATTTCTTGCATTTTTTAAAAAAGTTTTTATATCTCCATGAATGTAAGTGCAATTCTTACACAAATGAACTCAAATGTTGCACAATAGCTACAGAATCATGTCCTGCAGTGACAGACAATTTCATGCATTTTATTTTTCAGGGTGATATCAAATGTTATTTTTTTCTTCAATTGGTTGTTGGTCCCCTAACATTAACATTAGCTGAAAAATATGACGCCAAATTATCTTCTTTATATTTCCGAAGTTCCAGAAGAATTCATCAAGTACTTCTCTGTATATTTCATAAAACGTCTAAAATCAAAAGTGTCCCCCTTTTTTTTTCTCTTATACTGTACTTATGGGCACCGTAACTTTTAGGAGGTCCTGTGTTTAGATAAAACATTTTTTTCTTGTAACTAATTTTATAAAAGTTGCTGAAATTTCCCCTTCAAATTGTTATTTGAGAAATTGCTGAGTGAAAATTAAAATCATTTCAAGATAAAATCTGGGGGATAGGGAAGAGGACCTCCAGACTTAAATTACCTGGGGGACCGCTAGAAGGCTTAATGCGGCACTGGTAGTGTGGATATTTCCACAATCGATTGTCGCCAGAATGTGGATACGAAATGCTAAATGACTTTCGAGACATTTTGTATGTTTTCCTTTAAATTCTAAGATAAATAAACTGTTTAGTAGTCAAAGTTTCTGAATTCTCTTTTATCAAACAATTGTACATACAACTATTAAACATTCATTGATTACAGAAATTATAACTACATTATTTTTATCATGTAGTAAATGTGAATAAAATTGAGAAAAATTTAAAATAAAAAATCAATAATACTTCCGGACTCTTGGAGCCTAAAATATCAAGCTTACAAAAATGTAAAATATAGGATTTATTCAGTGACCAAATCATGCATAAGAATAATTTCAATGGAAAACGTTAAACTGAAAGGATAACTAATACAAAGTACAAACAATTTGTCTATTCTCAATTCAATTTCGTAATTAAACATTTATCTTCTTCGAAACACAGCTTGATTTTCTAAAGAATTAGAAATAATCTTATTTACAGATTATCATCCTTGTTCAATGATTAATTCGCTTAAAATTACTTTGAATCCTTTATAGTTCTTTTAGGAAAAGTAATTAATAATGTAACGATTAATTTATGTGATACCTGCAGTCAATTATTACGACTTGGATGATAACATCTTATAAAAGAAACTCATTTAATAAATTGTATTCTTAAGTCCTCGGAGTATAGTTTACTTTCAGCATAATATATATCTTCTGGAATAAGTGTTTTCAAATTTAATATACCGAAAAATATAATGGTCCAGCTGCAAATAAAAATGCATTATTGCGAATTGATTTTTATTATAAAGATGAAGTACTTTTAATTAAAAGCTCTGTGCTTTGAAATCATTTTAAAAGGTATTAATTGTATTTATCTACCAGAAATTTAGTTGCTTCTTTAGATTTCTTTTATAAATTAAACCTGTTAGAGATCTTGATTTTCTTTCCGTTAAAAGATTGGTGGAAATATTCTAAAAAGTAGCTGAAAATTCTCCTGGTACAGCAGAAAAGTTCACTCTAAAAACGACATTTTCAAAACTGAGCAAAAAATACTCAAATCGGAGTATGTCGCATAGTCAAAATGGCTCCGAATCAAAATTACTTAAGTGTGAAACATGTATATACTCATTTCTGAAAACATGCACACACTCAAGAATCAAACATCATGTACACATATTTGAGTATGTCCATGTTTTAAAAATGAGCATGAAAAAACTTCTATATGCTCATTTTTGAGTAGTTCCGTGTTTCAAAAATGAGTTTTAACTAATTGTAATCATTTTTGAGTATGTCCATGTTTCAAAAATGAGTATAAACTCACCTCTATGTGCTCAGTTTTGAGTATGTCCATGTTTCGATATTCTGAGTATTTCTGGTATTTCAGAATTGAAAGCACTGGGTCGTCATATTTGAAACAAAAAGTTTCATAACAAAATAAAAACATTGATTTACTCAGATTTGAAAGTGTAATTTTTCTCAGTATTTACAAGGCTTCAATCTAACCTCGTAGTTCCGTACCATTCCAGAAGCCTTTTCATTACCTTCAGAAGCCATTTGAAGGATCAGTCAAACAATAGTTTTCTGGAGCACACATAAACGTTTCTGACAGAAAAGAGATTCTTTGCTGTCAGTAAATTTCGGAAAACACATTTTTGTTAATTTCGGGATCCTGTTGTCAAGGTCCTATTAATCTCTAAATCTAGGGGAAGCACGGTATCATTTTGGATCCCCGTTTCATTTGGCAAAAGTTCTCTTAATTATTTATTCATGAAAACTCACCAATGATAATAATATTATTCCTGGGAGTAGCTTAGTCGAGTTCACATATATTTCATTAGACAACTTTTTCATGTGCCTTTTATATACTTCAAATATATTTAGTACATATATCTGTACAATTTTCCGGGTGGTTTCTAACAGGTACATCAGGATGCTATGTGATTAATTAGCCTAATATTGATGGAATTCATATTTCCTTGTTAAATAAATTTTGTAAAGGAGTGTGTGGATTTCCACTTGAATTAAGTAAACTTTTTCCAAAAAAATTAAAGATGCAATGTAAAGAAATGAAAATGAGAATTAGAGAGCCCTCTTCACAGTCATTTTGAGGCCCTTTAAAATTTTAGAGGGGAAGCATGTGCTTCACGTGCCTTTTGGATAATCAGGCCTTGCCTGTTGTTGCTGAAGTTCTTGTTTGGTTCTCCTCATAAAGGTTTATAAACATGAGAGAATGGTTTCCAGAATCGTCGTAACTTACGAGACTATTCTGAAATATCGTACGCATTTTTTCTATAACAGAAAAATATTCTGCATTTTTACAGTTTATCGAAGGTGTAGAATAAAATAAAACAAATTAAATTAAAAGACTTTTTTTGTGCGCTCTGCATAGATACAGGGTGGACATGAATTAGTTGCGAAAAAGAACTGTTTATAATGCGTATATATATAAACATGAAAATACACATGATTATATAATAGTGAAACACACAAAGTTTACCCTTTATACAAATGTTGGAAGTGGCTGCCCTTCATTCGCTGCAAATATCCCCGATAAATCCGTTCGTAAATCCGTTCTTGTCATACGTTTATAAACATGTTCTTTCAAATGAAGTGTGGCACTGATTCGTAACTTCAAATCAGTGGCGCATTTCAGAAGCGGTGGACTGTAAATCTGGTATCAAACCTGATCCTTAATAAAACCAAAAATTGAAATCTAGGGTGGAAAGATTGATGATCTTGGTGACCACAGAATAACATCTCCGCGACCAATCCAAACTGAGACTTTAGCACTGAGATAAGAAGTATATTCCAACTGAGTGAAAATGTGTCAAGGTCAGGATTCGATTCCGGGATCTTGGATCCAGGATCCCATTTGGCTTAAGTTGCCAACGCTCTTCCAGTCAAGCTATCCTGGACAAATCCGGCAGACACATTTCACTCAGATGCCCTTTTGACAATGATATATGGTCTGTTATTTGAAACAGTTAATAAACCGCAGGTAAAAGAACCCCGATAAACGTTGGATACGATTATTTTAACACAGTCATGCTCTTTGGCAAATAAATCATACGAGTTGTAATTTTTCCAACTGAGTTAAAAAGTGTCCAGGCAGACATTCGAACTCAGGACCTTGGCTTAAGCTGTCAACTCTCTTCCAACTAAGCTATCCTGAATTTTCACTAAGTTAGAAAAATTACAACTCATATAATTTCTTTACCAATCAGTATGATTGTATTAAAATAATTAAGTAGCATTTTCGCAAACTTATGATACAACACAACTCGGACACTGAACTGGAACAATTAATATTTAGCCAATTATTCAGTTACGAAATTTCCCAACTATATGGGTCGCCCAAAAATGAAAGTGGCACTACAGTCGGTTTGAGAAATGGTTCAATGGTATTAATATAAATTAGTATTCAAAAGAAAGAAGTAACACAGACGTAACAGATAGGCTAGGCAAAGTCACCTTCTAGGTTGAAACAAGTGTCCCAGCGGTCAACGAGACGAGGGATACTCTGGGCGAAGAAGCTCCGGCGTTGGTTGTGGAACCAATTTTCAACGGCAGCTTGGACCTCATTATCGTCGGCAAATGGCCTTTCTTTCTGAGCTTTCTTGAGTGTACCGAAGATCTGGTAGTCACTCGGCGAGAGGTCTGCGCTGTAAGAGGGGTGTTCGAGAACATCCCAGCGGAATTGTCCCCCTTACGAAAATCCCTACACCATCGTAATACCGATCTGCGTGACATACACTCCGTGCCATACACATTTTGCATTCGACGATTTCACTAGCACTCACATTTTTCGCTGTTAAAAATTGAATGACCGCGCGTTGACACCGTTTGGAGGCATCCATGATGCAAACGATGCCTTTTAACGTGCTCCCACGCTATCACACACGCATCTGGCGGGATCTGACGATGTCGCATGCATTCTCAGCCCTCTGTGCCCTCTATTGGAGCATACGCAGTCATCTTTCTCTTCAAGTGGCGGAGTTATTATAGCAATGCCACTTTCATTTGGGCAACCCTTATAATTTGTGTCCACTCTGTACTATTCGAAATCGTTCTTAAAGTAAGTGTCTTAAAAAAAAAAGTTAAAAAAAATCAAAAACGTATGAACGATCCCGGTTAGACAACAATCTCAGATATCCCATGCAAAAGAATTAAATTAAATTAAATTAAAAATTAAAAAATAATAACATGGAAACGAGAAATTTGAAAAGAATGCTTCCATTAGTTTAACATTAGCTTGTGAGCTTCATCGCGTTATTAGCGTAAGCTCTTAAAACTCAATCACAAAAATTATTATCTATTTATAACTCGCAA
Organism: Maratus michaelseni; assembly: GCA_963931845.1. NCBI lineage: Eukaryota > Metazoa > Arthropoda > Arachnida > Araneae > Salticidae > Maratus > Maratus michaelseni. Next base: position 491,883,506 of record OZ007586.1, read on the forward strand.
CTATTTTAGCAAAATTAGAAAACATAATTTCAAAAAATGTACTATATTATATATATTTTTTTAATAGGTAGAAACTTCACCGGTTAAAAAAGAAATTATTATTATTTTAACTTAATATTTTGACCATTTCAAAACACTATTCTGATAACATACTTCTACTGAATTTCTACACTAATAAATTTTCGCTCATTTGTAAAAAATTCTTATGTTTTCTTCATTTAAATAATAATACCAATAATTATTTCACTAGATGAATCAGTTAATTATTTCACTGAAAAGTGCATGAAATGGCTTGAGTTTCGTAAGAGACTTATAAAATTACATTATAAATCGATCATGAATCTACACAAATGTCTACATAAAATGCCAACGATTGACGGCAGTAAATAATGAAGAATGGAAAAATTTGAACGAATATTTCGTTATAAGTAAGTTTTTGCTATGATCAAATTATGTAATAATCTGTGTTAAGGTGTAACTACATGTTAAGGCTGGTCCTCAAATCAAAAGTGTCTACTTTCTGACACATTGTTTTAATTTATTTTTGTTCGAAAACGCATCAAATTGGCATGTGCTCTTATTAAGAAACTATGTACTAATAGAATTGTTTTTTGGGTTTTTCAGTAAAGGCAGAATATTTTTTTATAACTCGAAAAAATGTATCTCATTTATCAGAAAAAAAAAATGTTCTTTTACAAATCTCTCCAAGAACCATGTTTGCAAGTATCATGATTTTATGTTAAAAAATGAGTCAGAAAATGTGTCAGAAAGTTTCGCATTTTTGAACTGGGAAAAATGTCTTTGAGAACCGCTTTAATCGGATTCGAAAGTTGTGTAAATTCATTGCGTCATATGTAAATCCCATATTAATAAAAAGTTTTTGTACGAATTTCCTAACTAAACGGTGTCTACTAAAACAATTTAGACCGGGATGAAATTGAAAATATTTTTTTGCTCTATTCAAACTATAACTTCATAAATTTATGTTGGGCCAAGGATAGTCCAGGAATTTCTATTTAAGTAAAAGTAAAGAACAAAAAAGAGAAAATATATATAAGGGAATAAAAGTAATTATTTTAAAAAAGGCATTTATTGAAGACTGGAAAAATTAATGTAGATTAGACAAGAACGAAAAATCATGCGTCAAACATAGATTACGTAACACTTTCCAACGCTTCCAAAATAACATTACAAATCATACCGTTTAATAAGCTAAAAGATAACATCTAAGTAAACAATTTGGAAAACGCATAACATATTTAAAAACATAAATTCAGGAATTTCCAACGTATACAATATTCGGAAAAATATTCGAATACTTTTATTCAGTCCTGTATAGGATCTATAGATTTGTATATATACTACATAGGATGCTAAATTTTAGTTCAGTTAGGAAACGCGTAGCACAGTTTAAAATTCTCCGTCTGGAGTTTCTGTCAATAAACGGAAATGTGTTCGCGAACTTTTGTGCTTCCCTGTATAGGATCTACAGAATTTATACACACCACGTAATCGACAAAAAGCGAGTTAAAATTAAAACCGCGTTCAGTAACTTAAAACGCACTTCCAGGAATTATTGTTAACAGACAGTAGAGAATTCTTTTGTGTGTCCCTGTAAATGAACGATGACTGCTATACACACAATATTCTGTAGTAAGCCTCTTGGCATGCACCTTAGTGATATATATAAATTTCAATGCGTTTAAAATAGTGAAACATTATTTAAATAAACCACAAACGATTTTTCTCCATAGACGTAAAGTAACGGAATTCTTTTGACTGTCCCTGTAAAGTGCTATGCACACCCTATTCCATATTAAGCTTCTTCTAATGCACCTTAGTGATATATATATATTTCAATGCGTTTAAAATATTGAAACATTATTTAAATAAACCGCAAATGATTTTTCCCCATAGACCGCAATGTAGCGGAATACTTTTGAGTGTCCCTGTAAAAAACTATAAGTGCTACACACTTCCGTTGAAATAGGGAACATGCTATAGATAACGACAATAACATATAAAAATTGCAGAGCAATCCGAGCATATTTACGGGAGTTCCGAGCACGGACAGACGGCCATACGGCAGACGGCCATCCGGCCAGACAAACCGAAGTCATAAACACTTTTCAACTAAGTTGGAAAGTGTTAAAAAAACGGCGGTAGGATAGAAATATTTCTAAAGGATGGCTGTTTATGTGAGAAGGCATTGAAGGACGTTTATTTTTCATAACATTAGAAGAAAAAAAAATATTTTTCTACGTTTGATTTTTATAACATTAGAAGAAAATTATACTTTATACAGTTTTCATTATTATATGCCGTAATCTGAGATGTTTTTGAGAAGGAATAACAGGAAATAGGGGAGTTTTCGTCCTGACTTACAAACCAGACGGGGATATCAGTTCAAACGAGGGGTAACCATTGACTAGTCAATGGGGGTAACGAGTTAAAACAGAAGTCGGTTAACAAAAAATGTTGCAGGGAGTTGGATTGTGAGTAGTTAGCGGATTCTGCGTGTCTGGGAATTTGGTGGCTCAAATGGAAGATTTTGTTTACTAAGAAAGATTAATTCGCAGAGATAACCCTTGAACTCACCCAAAAGCAAATTCCCAGAGGGTCCGCAATGTGTATGCGTTTTCCAGAATTAAAGAAGATTGCCTTTGAGCCCCAATAGATGAAAAGAAGAGTCTGAAATAGTGACGAAACAGGATACCGCCTGCCCCCCCCCCTCCCTTCCCCCGGATGAAATGTAATTGGAGGAAGAAAATACGCTCCTAGATGGGAGGACAAGGACACTTTTTAGCTTTAAAAAAGAGAGAGTTAGATCTATTTAAGAGAGAGAGAACGAAAATAATTTGCTAGAAAGACATTGTTAGCCGTGACTATCTATACTAATATTATAAAGGAGTAAAGATTGTTTGTTTGTTTGTTTGTTTGTTTGTAGAGGGTAATCTCTGGAACTACCGAACCGATTTCAAAAGTGATGGTGGCAAATTGATGGTGACAACCCCTGCTCCAACATAGGCTATATTTTATGTCGGTGCCACTAACCCCAGGGGGTGCAGGAGCAAAAAATGTTCTAAAATTGCGATTTTTTAGCTATCAAACTGGCTATCAAGCCCTGAGAGCTTGCCAGCCGGTTCTGTATGTATGTATGTACGTACGTAATGCGATAACTCTTCATAGAAATACCCGTTTTCCTTAAAATTTTGTTTATAGGTTCACTGTGTTAAGGCGCTTTCCTGATTAGTTTTCGGGATTGATTGGTTAAGTATAAAGGGGGGGAACAAGGGGCTAATTCCCCCCCCCCTTAATTTATATAAATGGGTTTTTCATGCAGAATTATTCCGTTTTCCTTCAAATTTTGTTTATAGGTTCACTGAGTTAAGGCGCTTCCCTGATTAGTTTTCGGGATTGATTGGTTAAGTATAAAGGGGGGGGATCGGGGGGGGCTAATCCCCCCCTTAATTTATATAAATGGGTTTTTCATGCAGAATTATTCCGTTTTCCTTCAAATTTTGTTTATAGGTTCATTGGGTTAAGACGCTTCCCTGATTACTTTTCGGGATTGATTGGTTAAGTATAAAGGGGGGAACGGGGGGCTAATCCCTCCTTAATTTATATAAATGTGTTTTTCATGCAGAATTATTCCGTTTTCCTTCAAATTTTGTTTATAGGTTCACTGTGTTAAGGCGCTTACTTGATTAGTTTTCGGGATTGATTGGTTAAGTATAAAGGGGGGGGGGAACGGGGGGATAATCCCCCTTAATTTATATAAATTGGTTTTTCATGCAGAATTATTCTATTTGCTTCAAAATTTGTTTATAGGTTCATTGGGTTAAGACGCTTCCCTGATTAGTTTTCGGGATTGATTGATTAAGTATAAAGGGGGGGAACGGGGGGTTAATACCCCCCTTAATTTATATAAATGGGTTTTTCATGCAGAATTATCCCATTTCCTTCAAATTTTATTTATAGGTTCACTGTGTTAACGCGCATCCCTGATTAGTTTTCGGGATTGATTGGTTAAGTATAAAGGGGGGAACGGAGGGCTAATACCCCCTTATTTTATATAAATGGGTTTTTCATGCAGAATTATTCCGTTTTCCTTCAAATTTGTTTATAGGTTCACTGTGTTAAGGCGCTTCCCTGATTAGTTTTTCGGGATTGATTGGTTAAGTATAAAGGGGGGGAACGGAGGGATAATCCCCCCTTAATTTATATAAATGGGTTTTTCATGCAGAATTATTCCGTTTTCCTTCAAATTTTGTTTATAGGTTCACCGTGTTAAGGCACTTCCCTGATTAGTTTTCGGGATTGATTGGTTAAGTATTAAGGGGGGGGGGGGAACGGGGGGCTAATCCCCCCCTTAATTTATATAAATGGTTTTTTCATGCAGAATTATCCCATTTGCTTCAAAATTTGTTTATAGGTTCATTGGGTTAAGACGCTTCCCTGATTAGTTTTCGGGATTGATTGGTTAAGTATAAAGGGGGGGAACGGAGGGGGCTAATCCCGCCTTAATTTATATAAATGGGTTTTTCATGCAGAATTATCCGATTTTCTTCAAATTTTGTATATATATTCATTGTAATTAGAGATTTACCTGATTAATTTAAGGAGTTCATTAGTTAACTATGGGGGGGGTAACGGGGGGATGACCCTCCCCCTTAATATATTGTTTATTTCTTTATTTTTCGATGGGCTTATTTCAAATTCTTTGAAATAAGAGTATAATATACAATTAGTGTGAATAGCCTGTGAACTCAATGCCCTCAGTTTAACTGGGCAGTTTTATTTTTATTTTTTATACTGAAGGAGCTAGAAATTTGAAATTTGTCATTGTAGTTACTTATAAGATGTAAATGCTCTCTAAGAACAAAATAAAAAAGAAATTTAAATTTAAAAGGGTGAAATGAGCGAAAAGCGTTCTAAAAACAGTCTAAATTACAATTTCTATGAAATCTCTGGAACTACAGAACCGATTTCAAAAGTAATGGTGGCAAATTGATGGGGACAATCCCTACTCCAACATAGGCTATATTTTATGTCGATGCCACTAACATCAATGGGGTGCAGGATCGAAAAATGTTCGAAAATATCGACTTTTTTATACTGAAGGGGCAAGAAATTTGAAATTTAGCATTGTAGTTACTTATAAGATGTAAATGCTCTCTAAGAATAAATTTTAAAAAAAATTGAAATTTAAATTGGTGAAATGAGCGAAAAGCGTTCTGAAGTCATTCTAAATTACAATTTCTATGGAATCTCTGGAACCACGGAACCGATTTCAAAAGTGATGGTGGCAAATTGGTGGTGACAATCCCTGCTCCAACAGCCTCTTTAATAAAAAACTATGCGTTGCTGACGACTGGGTTTTTCGCTAATTGTTGCACCAGATTAATCTCGGAAAATGAAACATTTGAAGTTACTGAAAAAAATGATAGCTCAAAAAGTATTTCTCAGAAAATTGTTAGACAAACTGCGTTCGAAAGGTAAAAAATTGTATTTTTCTTGATATAAATTTCAAATCTAATGATTATGCCGTTTTTCAAATATTGAATTTCAAAAATTACCAAATTTTCCAATGGAGTACCATAGCGAAACCTTCATGCGTGAAAAGATAATGATAAGGGCGACGTGTCCTGACGTGTATATTGGCTATAGCACGAGTCACAAATCATAGTAGCCTTATTATTCTGTTAAAATATAAAAGTTATTTATGAAATGTCAATATTTTGTTTAATTAAAGGTTCGTTAAAAGTAATTGACCAGCGTAGCGGGCGTAGCTTGCTAGTATTAAATAAAGGGAAAAACGTTTAGGAATAAATTAATAATTGAAACTGAAATTAATTATCGCTCTTTTAACATGCATATATTTACATAGTTAAATAATGTATAATTAAGGGCAATGCCAATTTCAAATTTTTTAAGAAGAAAGAAATAGAAATAGAAATAGAAATAAAAAAAAAAGATTATAAGGATTTTTTTCTTTTCTTTCTTCTTTTACTTTTTTTTTGAGAAAACAAAACACAAATGTTATTTAATGAGAATGTTTTGAGAATGTAATGAGAATGTTTGAGAATTTTTATACACATTTTTGACGATATAATTGTAACTTCTTTTTTTAATTAAATCCCTACATATTTCTTTAGATGCCACATATACTCGTGTGTATAAGTGGGCCTCTTCTTCGATTGAAATAACATGCCTTTCTATTTGAATACCAGTAATTACAAATAGTTTTCTTCACCTTATTTAGTCGCAGAAATCATAATAATTTTCATTAATTAAATAAGGAAAATATAACTATTTGAAAATACTGGTACAATACAAACGGAAATATCTGTTATCGCTTTCAAAGTAGGGGGTTGACTTATACGCCAGTACGTACACAGTTTAAAAAAAAAAAAAAAAAAAGAGAGAGAGAGATGTTTCTTGATCTAGCAAGAAGGTTTACGGAAATGTAATATATAATAACTTCCTTCTTACGCTACCCACGCTTCCGTAAAGTGTTTATTTATCTTCAGAAAATAATTGATTTCAAGATTTAAAAAAAAAATTCTGCAGCAAACTTATTTTTTCTTTTGCTGCTTGTAATTTTCGTAAACGTTATGGAGTAGTTACAGCGTAGTAATCAATTATTTCAACTCGGTGTTCACACGAAATTTTGATTTTTCAGATTCTGTCAATTCTCAAAAAAATATTTCCATCTTCAACAAACAAACACGTTAAATTTATATAATGGGTATTAAGCATTAAAATGTACATTATTTTGTTATTTTTGCATGTATAAATTCCGTTACGCAACTTAAGTTGTTTATTTGAAAGTTTATAGCATCCAAAAAATCGATATTTCGTATTGATGCGGGGTTGAGAAAACTGTAAAAACTACTTCGCAACGTTTCCAAAAATTACGGGCAACAAAAAAGACTTTTGTTACAAAAATGTTTCTTTAATTCTCGGAAATCCGTTGGTTTGGTTTTTGAAGAAGAATGCTTTTCGGAATCGTGGATAACTCGGAGAAGGTTATATTATATTTTCGTAAACCTCCTTGGTAGATCAAGAAATATTTCTCTTTTTATTTATTCCGTGTAGTGGATATTGAAATAGGATAAAGATGATACTTTTTTTTTTTTTTTTTCGACTCTATCATTTGAAAAATCTGAATGTAATATTGCATACCAATTAAAAATGAAAGAAAAAATGGATGTTTCTAAAAACGTAGTTTACCCCTCCCCGACGAGCGTTCTGCACGAAATTTTTAATCTTTTATAAACAATATTTCAAATCAGCGATCTTTGATCTATATAATTACAGCCATTTTGTGATTAAATAAAGTGAAATATACTATTCATATTTACTGGTATTAAAAATCAAGGATTCTGAGCACCCTTATACGTCACAGTCGCGAAGGGGTTAAAATTTTGTGTATCGATATTTAGAATATCAAAAAAGTGCATAATGGATAGATGGAAGTGTCATAAATAATTTGATTTTGTCATTTGACCGGATATAACTTACTAGGGTCTAAACAATCATTTTAGTGAAAGAGGGAGTCTTTCTTGAAAAGAGTTTTTACAAAAATAGTCTTTTGTTTAAAATTTTATTACCTTTTTTTATATCAGCAAAGTAATAAAGATCCTTTAGTTAAGTATTCATCTATGTCAGTGCATGTTTATCAATGCTGAATTGCTTATATTAAAATGACGAAATAAATATCTGGAACGAAGGATTAGCATTGTTTTTTCGCAAATCAATTCCTCTGATTTATTACAGGAAACTATACTTTCATAAAACTTTTTCCATCTACAAAGCAAAATAAGAGGATTTAGGGGATTTGGCAACTATTATGTGATTAGATTCCATATCACTTGCAATCGCAGCACGTAAGCATGTAATACGATATTTTATAAAGAACACACAGGCGTACAATAAGGTAATGTGCTTCATGTCTGAAACAAATATACATCGTAAAAACTAGTGAATGTGACATTGGAACACTAACAATAACGGAAATGTATATGATAATGAACTGAAATGCTGAAATAATTATGCTTAGTAGATTTCTTTAATACGTTTTAATACATATTGTTACAGAAAAGTATTTTTTCTCTGCTAAATTTCTCACTGTGATAATTTAAAGTTTTTAAGTCATAAAGTTTGGGAAATTTTGAAGTTTTCATGTGGAAAGTTTGAATGACTATTTATTATAGTAAAATGGCAAATAAATAGAAATAATATATTTTTTTCATAATATTGAAATAGCTTTCACTTAACACTAGCACTGCATACAGTATTGCCAGTTCGCTACTTTTTTAGTTCAGACTGCGTGGTTGGCACCACTTCTTTGAAGTAGAAATATTCACCTTATTTAATGCGAGATTAAACAATTAAAAAATAAAGCGAATTATACTATTATAAAAAAAAAATTGGTGGCGATCAAGTAATCTGAATTTAAAAAAGTAGCGAACTGGCAACACTAATTGCATATACTTCAAGAAAAATGTTACAGTCACAGAGTAAGGAGATTTAAACAGAGAATCAACTCTCATAGACTTCAATGGTAACTTCTTTAACATGGGATTACACATAGACAGTGGCGCTAGCTGCGGATGACGCGAAAACTACAGCCGTAACAGAAGAGAGGTTGCTAAATAGAGCTATATATCGCTTTCTTGGCGCAAATGAGGGAAGGAAAAAAAAAACGGCGACTACTTGCTTCTTGTTTTGGTTGGTTGGTTGGTTGATTTTAAGACGGTCGATTATCTATCTACGCGAATGAAAACAGATTTATTATTTTTAACATGTTCTGAAACAATCGGAATTCAACTTTATTTTAAAATAAGTGCTGTGGTAAAACAAAAAATTTGTTTTTCCAAGTTTGAAAGGAAAATTTGATTTTTTTAATTCTTCAAAATGTAAGTTGTGATTTATTTTCATGTGTTATTTTTGTTCTTGTTTTTTCAAGTTCCATAATGTTTGAAATATTTTATATATATTGAGTATTGACAGATTTGTGCCGAAACGTCATGTTAAGGCTCACTGTGGAGACGCGAAATGTTTTTGGTTTCCGTCTGTCTGTTTGCCGTAAAAATGGTCCGATTAGGTTGATTTTTAGTAGGTATGTTGGCGAGGTATCCGGAATTAGCTGTATAGTTTTTGGTTAAATTTGGTTCATTCGTTCGGAAAATATAGAATTTTTTTTTTTAGGTCATAATGCTTTCTTATGGGGATGCAGACGATTTTTCAAATTTCATTTTTATCTGAAATGAAAATGGAATATTTGCGTAATGGATTTAGATGTAAAATTATGAATGTTAAATTTTCGATATGGATTTCCAATAGTTTTAAAATTTTGCTTATAAATTTAATAGAATTTAGAAATTAATTGCTTAAAATATTTGAAAATGTTTTTGCATCTGTTCGGGAAATATAAACATCTTACTTTCATATTTTTTACAATTTTTAAAATCATTTATTTTTACCTTACCACTTTAATTTAAGGATTCTAATTTCTGGAACATTCGAACAATTTTATATGCTTATAAACATGCATGCAATTGAAAAAATAATAATTGCGGATTGTACGAAGTTAAAATGATATTTAAGAAAATTATCTGCAGATTTACTAGTATAGGAAAAAACTTAGTACCATGTTTACATTGCGATAGAAAATGTATATGAATAAAATTTTATATAGAGAAATTTTTTTTTAACATGAATGAGATTTATGGTATGGCAGTTATTTTAACGATAACATAAAGTCAAAATTTGTTAAAAATCTGCCAACACTGAATATATATAAAATATTTCATACATAATGGAACTTGAAAAATAAAAACAAAAATAACACATAGAAATAAACCACAACTTACCGATTCTTAGGAATAAAAAATAACTTTGACGTCTTGTTCTTGCAAACAATACACTCCTCTCTTCGTAGCATTTTGAAGAATTATAATAATTATAATCAACTATTTGATCTTCAAAGAATAATTTTAATAATAAGTAATAAACAAGATTCGAAAATCAATTAGCGACGCCGAAAATTTGCACATGCGCAAATGACAACAGAAAGACGCCAAACAGAATAGGGTTACACTTAAACAGAAATTACGAAGATAAAAATCGCCAAAGCGATGATTTACTTCTTATGTCATCCGCCGCAGTCGCTCTTTTCAGGCGAAGTTGGATCTCTGTCTTACTCTGTGGTTACAGTTTCAGGACAAGGTTTAGTACAAGGACAGTTACAGTTTCTAAAACCCACTATTCTTTTTAATTTGCCTCTGAAAAAATATTCATTGCAAAAATATCAGTATTAACAAGTCAGTTGGCGTAATTCATATATGCTTTGTTTCGGACTTTTAGGATTGTTATATGTTTGAATTTAAAATAAAGGAGAATAAAATTTGACAAATATTGTAAATATATGCATTGTGATGTTTGAGGACATAAATTTTTCTAGCTTCTTTACTGAGAAAAAGATATTCTTCTAAACAATTATTCGTTTATAGTTTTAATAATTATATTAAGAAAAATAAAATATAACAAAAGTAATCCGTTTTTCAACTAATTCCGAACTCCATGTGATAATAAAACAAAGATGAGAAAGTTTAGAGACACGCTAAATTTAGAAGCATTAAACACTTAGTATTTTAAATCTCAGTCTTTTATGATTAGAATATATATTATTTTGAGCGAATAAGCTATAAAAATTAATATCAGGGTGATTCTGAACTTATGGGGAAAACTTTAAGGAGAGATAGAACATCACATTTAGACAGTCTCAAAACAAATCAACATACAATGCATGGTCATAATTCAAGCAGTGATGCGCTACATTGCGCTTTCTGATTATGGAGAGAACACTGTTTACTACACAATTTGGACTTCCAGAGTATTCCCATCCGTAGCACCATATATGTTATGCATGTCCGCATTTTCATGATTAGTAAAATCACCCATTCTTTTTTAAGTACACGATAGAAATGACTATGTGTCGATACGTGAAAAAACCCAGAGCTTTATGCGTTTAATAACGGCGTCATCTAGCGGTTCACAGCTTGCGATACGCCCATGCATTGTATGACGAAAATTGTTTGTTTAGATGTGTTCTATCACTTCTTACAGTTTTATCTATGAGGTGTGATTCACATTCAATTTCTCTGAAGGAAATTTGATCCAATTTACCCCCCCCCCCCCCTCCACGCACACATACTTTCTTGAGGAGCTCAGTTGTTTGTCAAGTAAAGTTAGTTATTTTGTAATTTCTTGATTTCTTGCCTCTAATTTTTCTTCACATTAGCATTCTAGTTAGCAAAAATATTTCGCATAAATATAATCAGCAATCATTTTCTAGATACTTTGCAGTTAACATGGTTCTCTCCACAATCGGAAAGCCTCCTGCAGCGCTTCACAGCTTGAGTTACGAATATGCATTGTATGGTGTTTGGAGCTTGTCTAGGTAATAAGTTCTAGCTCTCAAAAGGTATCTATTAAAATTTTGCCCATGAGTTCAGAACCCTCCTGTATATGTGCATGTGTGAGTGCGGTTATTCTTTATTCTTTTAAAAAGCTATAGCTGTAACATTCTAAACGCATACGTGGCTCATCATATGATTTTTTTCTTGCTTTAATTGTCTAATATTTTAAGTTCATATATACCGTATTTATTCGCGTAGTTTGCACACTTTTTACACAATTTCTTCGGTTCTAAAGGTAGAGGTTTGAAAAATACACGAATGTATTATTATTATTATTATTATTTAAGCATTAATTTTTATATAAATTCAACTTAGAACAAAAAGAGAAACGACCTTCCACAAGAAAAACATAACATTTTAATAAATGGTTAATTAAGACTAATCTATAACAGTTTCAAAAGTTCGTAGATAGTTTTTGAACTGGGAAAATATATAATCTTTATTTTTAGTTTTCCGGAGCATTCTAGAATAAAATACCGGAAAAATCATTTTATTCTTTGAAGCTTGAAAACACTTTAGCATCTTCTGTGAGATGTACCTAGATTCGAGGGCGCAAATTTCATTTTTAATTACTTTTCTTAGCATATAATACTCTTTATGCAAATATCAAATGAGTGTTTCATTCACTCCGAATTCTAAATCTGCACTGCTTACTATTTTTTATTCAACAAAACACTCTACCATGAATAAAAAGTTTTGAGTATAAACAAATTAGCACTTATGTATCCCTGTATTGATGATATTGCTTTATATTTTATAATACCATATGCATACTGTTGTGCTGCAGCTGAAGGAAAGCGATCGCAGGAAAAGAAAATAATTTTTTTCTAAATAAATAAACTGAAACATTGAAAAATGAAAACTCTGAGGATACATGTGGGTTTTTTTTTCTCAAATTATCTCATAATCTTGATGCAAAAATTATGTGAATCTTTGTTTTTTACCAAAATTTTCTTTCAAGATTACTCGCTGTAATGAAATACATGGCGGCGTAATTTACGCGAGTAATTATAGTATACATCTTTTATTTATTTAATATAACATTCTACAGAAACACTTCAGGAAAACATAGGTACAGGGACCTATAGGTACATAAGGTACACATAGGTGCAGGGTAGCCAAGGAAAGGGAAAAGTAATCCGCATGTTTTAGAGAGAACGTGCACCCAGAAAAAGGAATTGATTAAAACAACAAAACCTGTTTTGTTGAGTACATTTTGGTTGTTTTAGTCAAAATTTTAGTTCAAGTAAAAAAATTGGTTTTGTTGCTTGGACAAAAAAATATTGTTAACACTCGTACAAAATTTTAACAAAATTTCACCAATTTTACTTGAACTAACAAAATTTTTTTCTTTTAATTTTACAATATTTTTGTAATTCCAGCAAAATTTTGTTATTTTTGAAAAATTTAAATTCTTGTGTAGTAGCCATATCTCTCTTACGTAACTTGATTTATTTGACTTATATAGCTATATAATTACATGATTAACATAATTTTGGGGTAATTAAAACTTTTTTTCACTGGGACGGACAAAGGTAGTTTTAAAAATCCCCCTGTCCCATTTATTACCGTCTTCTATCTTTGCAAGAAGAAAGAATTGGATTCATGAAAATTTTCGATTTCCGGTTGTCCTGAACGCGATTTCGCTGTTTTTATCTCAAGAACTAATGCACGGAATTTAATAAAACCTTTTATTCAGTTACTTTCTGATATAAATTGTTGCTGATTACTTTTTACTTTAAATCGCGCAACAGGTGGCGCTGCTATGTTGCAGTTTTCGTGATTTCTGCAATAGCTCTATCTCATTTTCAGCAGTCAAATACGCCTGTAATCTTTGAATAATAACAAGGAAATTTTTATCCTGCTTTTTACAGGCGTAATTCACTGCTGAAAATGAATAAAAAATTAACTATGTGTTGCCGTATGCTGTGCTTTGTACTGTCGTCTCATGTTTGCCGCAGAAATTTGCGTGCTCCTTATGACATTCCATCTTGTGCTGCGATTGCAGCCGTTCCGACATATATAAGAGTGAGAAATGCCGAACTCTGATATCGTTCCTGGTAGCGCAGTGGTAAAGCGTCAGGCTGCTGTTCTGAGGACCCGGGTTCGACTCCCGGCATGGGCAATTTTCATTTTCTCGGTTTGCGCTTGAAAAAAAGGCCGGATTCACTTGTTATTGTTCAATCTTTACAAATGTAATTCACTGTTGAAAATGAATTAAAAAATAGTTAAAATTGCATATGTAGATTGGTTCATTTAACAAATGTTTTTGTAGTATAAACAAAACAAGTTCGTAATATAACATATTTTATTGATTAAACAAACAAAATATAGTTTGTTGAAAAAAGAAAATAGATTGTTAAAAAAACACATAGCATATATCTATGTAACAAAAATAATTTTGTTAATTCAAGTAAAATTGAACCCTTTTACTTGAATTAACAAAACATTTTTTGCTGACGATACAAATTTTTTTTTTGGAATTGCAAAAAAAATCAACAATATTTTTTTTTGTTGATTCAAACGAAATTTCCATTGACCCATATTTAAACAAAAAGTTTCGTTGGGGCAAACAAATTTTTGTTGATTCAACAAAACTTTTTTCTGTGTGTGATATTTCTGATGTGTACAGAAAGGTATTTTCAAACACCTGTTAATTTGACGTTTCAAAATTAAATTATCACTCCAAAACCACATTACAAATGCTTCTATTAATGTTTCGAACCATCCATAGAAGAACAAGTTGCTAAAAAAACAGCTAACAGACTTTAGAATCAAACCATATAGAAAAGTAAATATTTTTTCAGATTTTTATCCAAACTTGAAATCAAAGTAAATTAATTTAAAATAATTAACATATTATTTTTGGGTGTTGATAATGAAAAGAAATTCAGGTTTATGAAATAACAAACAAAGCCCCAATATACTAATCAGCAAAACTGATTCCATATTATTAAATTAAAATTTTACTCATACATAAAGCATGTTTTTCCCTATAGACTCGAAATGATTTTGATACATCATGTTAATTCAAAGACGAAATTGTGAAACAAGTTTTCGAAACATACGTCAATAAATGTATTGAATTCTGATAAGTATCTTACGGGCTATGAAATGTAGATGTGCATATTTTGCAGCACAAACCATCGAATTGACTTTGGGCTCTTTTGATAATCATGTTATCATACATTTTGATGACGAAAACCTAATAAAATTCGTTCGAATACGGCTATATATAAGTGGAATATCGGAAATTATTATTAAGTTGATAATTCATCAGCCTGTATTTATTTGGTAAAGATTTTTGTTTAATTCTAATAAAGCATTTCTCTCTAAGAGAGAAGAATAAGTTATGCTAATGTGTAACAGTGCAAAAAATTTCCAGATGCAAGAACATTACCCCCCCCCCGCCCCCCCCCCCCCAGTTTTTTTTAATGAAAATTTATGTTAAGAAAAAATATATAGCAAAATACTTAAATAAATTTATATAATATGTCACAAAACTTAAGAACTACCAAAAAATGTCGTTTATTAAACAACAATAAAAAGTTAAACGGACAATATTTATTTATTTATTTATTAGATTCTGTAAAATCATTTCAATAAATTATATCAAAATGAATAAATATTTTCATTATTTTGAATTTGAAAAAACACACAAAAAATCATCATTGTACAGTGTCTCAAAAGTTTATTCAGAATGAAAAAGAAATTAACTGCTGTTTGAGGTCTCACTGATCACTGCTTCTTTCAATTTTCACAGTTTAACTATCGATACTAGTGAAATTTTGGTTTGTTTGGAGCCCTAGTACCATCAATAGAGACTTCTGATTAAGTTAATTTCAGTTATAATAGTCCTGTGCATAAATTTTAGTATAGAAAAGGTATCCTACAAAGAATTAATTAACCTTTTTATTCATCTTTCGATCAAGCGATCTCAGAAACCGCTCACAGTCGCTGTAAGACAATTTCGATCACAGAAGTTAAGGTTTAACATTTAACACTTACATGTGATTTTTTTAGTAATTGTACATTTAAATATACATTACACTAAATTATTTTTCTAATAATTCTTATTCACTAAAGTGGGGATGCAGTTATATTTATGTTCTGCATGACAATTTGAATGCATATAAAACGAATTTTCCATTATTTTAATTCACCAAAGAGTGTTAGAAACTGATGAAAATGTATTGCGTTCTATGGCTATCCATCTGTTTTTGAACAAAAATCGCGGATACTTTATCAATGTTCAAACTCTTTGTTATGTAGGATCTCTAGAAAATGTAGTAGACTTGTGTGTTTCCCGTCTACTAAAGGAAGTACGCTTATACATTAATGAGATAGACTGTAAACACTCTCATAGATACTGTCTATGATAGTTTTGTGCAGTCGGTGAAACTGTCGATAGTATATAAACTTCAGATCGACCATATTTTAAGACATCAAAAAATAGATACAAAAATGCTTACCATTCAAAATATATTGTTGAGATAATATTTAATAACTTCCATTATTAATATTCATCTAGCAAATTTGTTAAACTATTCTATGATCTATGTTAATAATGGTTATTTAAATTAACTGATCTTTCTTTACTTAAGCCTCTAGAGTCTTTTTGTATATTTCTTTTGCAATATTTCACCCAAACTCGTGTTGCTGAATAACTTATGCTAATCAACAAATGTGATTACTTTCCTTCTTCCGAATATAGTGGATGAGACAGAACAAATAATCAATGAAAAATAATGTAGTTATCAGATATCATGAATATTATTTTTCTAGCTCAACTGAGCTTATATTACGTAACTTTTCAAAGCTCTGATTAAGCGAATAAGACCAGAGGATGTATTTTTCTCCGCTTCTCCACTTAACTGAACTGTTAACTTTACAGAATAAAAGAACTTTAAACAAAAATTTAAACGGGTTGTATAATTGCTAAAATTTTGTTAAATCCTTATAAAAGGATCTTTTATCCTTGCAACGCAAATCAATAATAATAATAATAAAACTAAAAATACATCCCATTTCCAGACTCACATTCTACTACTGACGACTTTTTTAGACCGGAGAAAAAGACATCCTTAGGTGCTTAATATATTTATAAAATCAAGCGCTGAAAGTAACTAAAATTAATGTTAAGACTCAAAACAATTATAGAATATATTGGGGCCCAATACTTCGAAAATAGGCATTCATGGGAAATACTGCCAATGAAATACCAATAAATATTAAATATTTGTTTCACAATAGAGATATGGTTCAATAATGGTACAATAAAACAAATCAATGCAAAATATTGCCAATATTGAGACTAAAATATAACCAATATAAACAAAATTGGCCCAATGATGTTTTGCTACTAAAGAATTACTCACAATCACTAAAGACTCACATTCTACTACTGACGACTTTTTTAGACCGGAAAAAAAGACATCCTAGGTGCTTAATATATTTATAAAATCAAGCGCTGAAAGTAACTAAAATTAATGTTAAGACTCTAAACCAATATAGAATAATTGGGGCCCAATACTTCAAAATAGGCATTCATGGGAAATACTGCCAATGAAATACCAATAAATGTTAAATATTTGTTTTACAATAGAAATATGGCTCAATAATGGTACAATAAAACAAATCAATGCAAAGTATTGTCAATATTGAGACTAAAATGTAACCAATATAAACAACATTGGCCCAATAATGTTTTGCTACTAAAGAATTGATTTATAAATAACATTATATCTTAGATGTGTCATTAAATTTATTAAAAATATTTCAATGGGTGAAAAATGTTCTAATTTTAAATATTTATTTATTTTTATCATGATGTAACCACTAAATATTCAAGCGCGTGATACTTTGAAATTCATAAAAATTTTAATTGCAAGAGTAACAAAATAATGTACATTTTATTATTGATGCTAAATTTAGCATGTTTGTCTGTAGAACATATTTGTTGAACATGATAATATTTACTTGAGAATTAACAGCATCCGAAAAACCAATATTTCGTGTTGAGAAAACTGATAAATGCACTGTAAAAACTACGAAATGTTTTTCTTTTCTTTCTTTTGAAATGGGCAACCAAAGAAACTTTTGTTTTAGAAATGGTACTTTAAATATCGGATATATTTTAGTTTCTGTGGTTTCTGAAGGTAAAGAAACTCTTTTTCGGAATTGTGGCTAACTCGAAACGGTTATGTTATATTTTTGTAAAGTTTTACTATATCCAGTTTTTTTTTTTTTTTTTTTTTTTTTTTTTTTTTTCAGTAAATCTGTATATTTTAATTATAAGTATGTAAATAAGTCTTCAAAGAAGGTGTTGGTGTTGTTTTTTACGGCCGACACGAGGGATATATGCCGAGAGGTGGATGCCCTCCGTGGGGATCTTTCTAAGGGAACCTAACCCGTATTTACGCAAGGTTACCCAAGTTTTGAAGAAAACCCACGGAAAACTCCGAATGATTAGACCAACGAACGTGATTGGGTTTGAACCCAGCACCTCCCGTCTACCAGCTTTCAGAGCAAAACCTCTCAGCTGCTGGTGGGAACTTCAAATAAGGAGTAAGTTGACATTTAAATACATATTTCTCCCTAAAAACATATTCCATTCACCATATTCCATATAAATAATAAATGCATAAAAAATTGTAATAATAACTTTACAACATTAGTAATTTTAACAGCTTTTGTTTTTAAAATTGCAGTTGCATTTTTATACTATTTCACCGAATAAACCCACGAAACTATTTGAATTTTATACTGAGATTAATTAAATTTATCCCAGATGTATATCCATGAGATCTATCCTCCGTGTAGTATTATGTCATAGTAATTTAGAAACTTACTTCTCCACTCCATTTGCATATTTTCGGGGAAAACCCGGAAACTCAGCGAAAGCTATTCGAGTTTCTGCCAAGATTACAGGAAAATTCACCATTGTACATCGTCAAGATTACGTGCCCTAGTACGTGCCAACCTCCAAATATTCTTCAGTAAAACGTGGTTTGGTCCAGGTTAAACACGTTTCTAACCAGAAAATGTATTTAATATATCTTTATTTATTTAATTTCGTGTTTCTACGTTGAACTTATTTGAATTTATTTCTGAAAGAATTTTCTGATTCAAAAGTGTTTAAGCCGGGTCAAATTAATCCAAATTTTACACACGATTACTGGGAGATTGGGGAGCATGCCAGTGTTGTTGACCATTAAACCAGGCCAAGCTTAATAAATAATAAAATAGGTAATGCTAATGACCATCACGATAATGGCGACTACGGCTTAAAGAGATAATAGATAATGTTTCTAAATACAAAATAAATACTTGAAACTGAACCCTTTAATTTTACGGGGTCGGAACATATACTTTCCAGCAACTACCGTAATTTCCGACCTATAATCCGCGGATCAAACATTCATGTTTCGACCCAGAAATTTTATTTTATATTTAAAGTCAAATATTTACAGTGATCTAGTAAGTTACATTTTATAAAATAAAATTTCTGGGTCGAAACAGGATTGTTTCACTCTAAAATTGAGAGGAGGGATAAGTAGACTCTTTGAAAGAGTGAAAGGCATTTTCACTCTTTTTGGAGAGAATATTATAAAAATATACTACTTAAAGAGTGGAATTTTCCACTCCATAGAAAGGAGTGAAATATTTTACTCCGTTGACAAGAGTGAAAGCCTGGCATTATATAATTTTGTACATATTTATTCATTGAGAGAAACAACATTATCATTCTTTCTTAATGCGTTTTTTTTTTTTCAATAACATGTTTAAGGGAACGCGATACCTTTTACTTCTATAAAAATGGAAGTATCGTGATGGCTGGAAAATCGTGAATCTGTACCTCATGGAAGGAGGTCTCTGGGATAATAAAGGTTAGAGGATTTATACGTTTCAAGTCGGAAAACGCTTTGCAACGTCTGTATCTCTCAAACTAAGCGACCGATCAGTTTCGGACTTGCTGAGTTTTGTTGGGTTTCTGGGGTAGTACATTTTTCAAGAAACCGCATAACAATCAGTGCAGTAGAACGGGAGTTATTCAACGCCAAATTTGGCCTCCTTTTGACATAAACTTGATCTACAGTGCTCCAAATCGTGCTTTCGTGCAAAACAGGTTTATTGCGACTTTCATCAAGGTTTAATATCTAGTTTTTATACAACGAGGAGGATACATCAAAAGAAGAAATGGGACCCAAGTAAAAAAATCAGCAAAAAACCTTTGAAGGAAAAGGAAAAATACAGGTGTCCTTAAGAGAAATATACAGTTTTTTCAAAGGCTTCATACAGGTTTATTTCGCAAGTTATCGTCTCTAAATTAACTTCAATGACTTAGCAGAGTTGCGTAAAATCACTTCAGGTATTTTGAAGTAAACGGGAAAGAGCTTCTCACGCAGGTAATTTGAAAGTTTTCTTGACGGTTTTATAACATTTTATTATAGCACATTATAGTATCTAACTTGGATTCAAATAACTTCGTCGCACCGCATAGAAGGAGGGAGGGGATAACAGCTGGATTCAATTTGCTTTTGGCCCCCAATTCCTTTGAGCAAAGCCCCTAATGGAAAATTCTCAATTATCCTCTTCCTCTTAGTTTTTAATTATTTTGTTATTAGAACAAATTAAATTTTTAAAAAAGTTAAGTAAATTTCAATTAACTGTTCAAAATCCAAAGGGTGCCCCCTGCCTTCCCCTTCCCCCCTGAAATCTACACTGCCCTAAAACGTAAAAAGAAAAACACAGGACAAAAATTTAACTGCCTTGGGGGATTAAAGGGGTACTGCCGCCCCCACCCCACTAGGGTAATATTCATAATTCATCTTTCTCTTAGTGCTTAATTATTTTAAGTTACTCAAAAAAAATATTTTTGCTGTCTTTTAAAAATCGGAGAAAAAGAAAATTATGTTAATTGAATTTGAAAATCCGCGGAGGGGGGGGTTGTCCTTCCCCTCCCCTGAATTGATCACTGCCCTGAATCTTTTTTTAAGGTACTTTTTTAAACACATAAATACAAAATAAAAACAGAACAAAAAGTTGACAGCCATCGAGAAATGGAGAATCAATGGGTGACCGCTCCCCCCCCCCCCCCCCGCCTAACGGAAAATTCTTTGTTCCTCTTTCAGTTAGTGCTCAATTGTTTTAAATTAATCGAAAGAATAAATTTTACTATGTCTTTCAAAATCGAAGAAAAGAAATGTGTTAATTAAATTTCAAAATCCGGGAAGGGAGGAAAGGGGGGGGGCTTGCACTCTGCGAAAAAATTGTTCGCTCGTCTTTTCCTTATGGTTTAATTATTTTAAGTTGCTTAAGAAATGAATACATTTTAGAATGTCTATCAAAATCGGAAAAAAAATTAGTTTATTTAATTTCAAAATCGGGTTTGTGTCTAGGGGTGGGGGTGGGGTGTTCACACAGGCCAAATTCAACACTGCTTTGAATCACCCATTTGAGATACATTTTTAACATAAACATAAAGATAAAACTCTAAATTTAACTTCTATGAAAGAATTAGGAGGAAAAGCCCCCCCACTCCCAAAGGAAAATTCTCAGCTGTACTTTCTCTTAGTATTTAATTATTTTAAGTTACCTGAGAAAAAATTTACAGGGTTTTTCAAAATCCGTCAAAAAGAAAATTTAGTGAATTAAATTTCAAAATCCGGGAAGGGGTAGGGGGGGGGGGGCGGATTTTGCCTTCTGCGAAAAAAAATTTCGTTCCTTTTTCTGTTATGGTTTAATTATTTTGAGTTACTCGAAATGAATAAATTTTAGAATATCTATCAAAATCGAAAAAAAAATTAGTGTATTTAATTTTAAAATCTGGTGTGTGTGTGTGTGAGGGGGCGGTTTCCCGCTGGCCAAATTCAACACTGCTTTGAACCACCCGTTTCAGATGCATTTCTAACATAAACCTAAAGAAAAAATCTAAATTTAACTGATATGGAGGATATAGGGTGAAAAACCGCCCCCCCCCCCCCCTAGCCCGCAACGGAAAATTCTCAACTTGTACTTTCTCTTAATGTTTAATTATTTTAAGTTACCCGAAAAAAAATTCATAGTGTTTTTCAAAATCCGTCAAAAAGAAAATTTATTGAATTAAATTTCAAAATCCAGGGAGGGGCAATGCCTCTCCCTTGCTCCATGCCGCCCCCCACTCTGTCCTTCGTGGCGCCCATGGTTATAAATTAAAGGTACAGGTGGAGGGGGAGGTTACAAATTGTTTCATTTCTCCAGTATCCCGTGTCACTCATGACTTCAAGTTTTTATTCAAGTTTTTATTTTTATTTGCCCTGACGCCATGTTACAAATATTTTTAATGGAAAAAGTACAAGTTGGCCATAATTAAACTGACGGTACTCAGAGTGTTCTGTAGCGCGATCTAATTTCGAGAATGTCGCCAAATTTCGTAGGAAGATTAAACAAGATGGGGGACAAAGAATTCCGCGAAAAAAAAATTTCGTTCCAAAGTCACCACCAGGGGAATATGTGGCGCTGTGTATTCGAAAAAGAGAGTTTCAAAAAAGAAGAATCAATACTGAAATAAAATTACCGTTTATTTAGCACATCGAACTCAGGTTCGATGTGGCCGCCGTTTTTGTGGACCACATATTGCATTCTTGCATTTACAATAGCAGAGAATAACATGTCTGCAGGAATCTCTCGTACAGTTCGCGATATGTTATCCTTCAACGTACCCAGATCTTGGACACCTCCGTGATAGACCTTGGACTTTAGGTAACCCCATAGCCAAAAGTCGCAGGGTGTAAGATAAGGGGACGGAGGTGGCCATGCAGTTGGAAAACAGCGGCTAATGACTCTTTCTGTTGGGAATTTCTGTCGTAGCAGCTGCTGTACCCTCAAAGCAATATGTGACGGGGCTCCATCTTGCATGAAAATGATTTTCTCCAGGCACTGTCTTTGCTGAAGTGCCGGAATAACAAAGTTATTTAGCATTTGGCGATATTTGTCTCCGGTAACAGAACAAGTTACAGGTCCTGTCGGAGTAATGTTCTCATAGAAGAATGGACCTATGACCATATGTGCTGTGAAACCACGCCAAGCAGTTACCCAGATAACAATTTTTGATTTTTAAAACATTTTTCTAACCTCTACATGTATATGACTAGATGCTTTTTAAAGGCTTTGTCTGAGAGGTTTGCAAACATTGTAAAAAGGATTATAAAAGGTTGCTAGTTGACACAATCTGAGGTACTTTGTAAGTGTTTTAGGACAAGCATACCAAAATGTAAAAATGTAAGGCTAGTTACAGGATTTCATATTGACCATTGTAACAGGAATTACAATCAAATGTAGATAATAATGCTTTTATTATAAGCATTTATAAAGGAAATGAAAAAGGTTTTGATTAATCTGTTAGTTTTAAATCTTAATTGACAGAGGTATGAGATTTTCATCAAAATAACTTGACTTAGAATTTTTCTTTTGTTTCTGTAGGAAACTAAATTTTAGCATAATATTTATATATTGAAAGAAAAAAAATGGAAAATAATGATTTTTATTTGCACACATTATATTTAAGAAGTCATATTACATTTAGCAAGTTACATATTTTAATTAATATATTGCTTTTTTCCCTTTAAAGTAATTGCTAAAATTTGAATATATTTATTTTTTATATTTTAATTAATATATTGCATTTTATCCTTTAAAGTATGCTACAAATATTAATTGTTGATAACATTAAAAAAAAAATTAAATCTAATATACATTTTGTTAGAATGAACGGTAAGAATTATTTTACAGAAGTTTCCTAACTTTTGTTTGAATTTGACAAAACTAATTAAAATAGATAACTTTTATCTTTGTATTTTTTACAATTAATCAGTTTTAAAATAAAGTCTAAAATAAAGCGGGGATATTTTCCTTTTACAGTGAATTCAGGCAACAAGAAAATTTGTATACTATATTTTTGCTTAAGCCCTACTATCTTGAAAGTTTCACAATATTTTAAATTTCTGAGTTGGGAATTGCTTATGTCTTGGTTTTTATGTTGTCTTTACCTTTGTGTTTTCATATTTGAAAACTGATAATGGTCAACCCAGTATCAATTATTCTTATTTATTAGTTGATTGACAAACTGAAGAAAGTTAAACATAACTGCATAATTTAATTTGATAAAGATTTATCTCCATTTAAGAACTATATAAAACCAAATTTTGGTATTTATATAATTACTGAGAAAAATAACATGCAATTTCCATTTATAATATTTTTATATCATATGCATATTACCTATTTGTTTATTTTTAATCTTTACTTTAAGCATGTTTTCATTCTACGTAACACAGAAGGACAATAATTTTTCAGAATGATTTATCTCTGAATTAAATCTATTGATGCTCCGTAATTAAAAATAAATAATAATAATCAGTTAACATTATTTAGACCTTTTTTCCTTTAAAATGTAAATCTTCATTTTAAAAATCGCTCATAATTATTAGCATGTATATTGAAACGTCAAAAATTTAAATAGTCTGACTTCATCAAAATTCATATTTTAAAATTCATGAAAATAAAATGTATTAAAGAAAGTAATAAAAATAACAATAATTTAAAATATTCTAGCAACGCATGCAATAAAAATTTTATATCTTAAACGTACGTAATTGAATGATATAATTTTATGCAATATAAATGACTAAATTATAAGAAAATAAAACATATGCCTAAAAATAATTAACTTTGACTAAATTGCAGTTTAAATACAAGTACACAATCTATTATTATTATTACGCAATATTTCAAACTTTTGAAGGTAATTTTTAATCACATGAACTATAAGATGGATATTTTAAAATTGGGGAACATCAATAGATAATGACATAAACGATAATAATATAATTTAAAATATAAACATAAACAAATGCCACTCTGTATCTATTGTATTTTGCAATGAAAGTATGGTTAAAGAACTCGCATTAATTCGTTAAGAATAAAAAACATATTATAAATGGAAATTTCAAGAACTATAACAGAAATATGCGTATGTAGTTCTTGCAATAAGATAAATCTATATCAAATTAAATCAATACAAAATAGTTTAACATACTTCTGATTGACTATGATTTTGATTGCACATGTAAATGAAAAGCCAGCCCAGCACAGGCAAAGCGATGCTACGTGACCTACTCGCACGCCAATATCACCTTCAATGGGTGAATGAATAAGCACAATTTGCAGTTGCAGCTAACAAAGTGATAAAATAAGTTGCGCATGCGCGGAAAATGAAAGTGTAAAGGATGATTTTAGAAGGTAGGTTTCCTGACGGTTATTCCAAAAGCCTAATATTCAAAACATTACTGTGACCGTGATATACGCTAAAGATAATATACCTTCGCAGAAAAGTCGAAAGAAAATGAAAAGAGACCGTTTTCGGAACCTTGCTTGCTATCTGGGTATCTTTGGTGAATGCAAAAGAATTTAGTTGAACGCTCTTGGTGACTTTTTATCCCAAATTTGGCAGTTCTGGGTATTTACAGTTCCATTCAGGTAAAAGTGGGCCTCGTCTCCCCATAAGATTTTCCAGGGCCAAGCATCATCCAACTCCATTCTGGCAAGAAAAGTGAGAGCAAAAGTCAATCGCTGATCATGGTCGGTGGGACGTAACTCTTGTACACGGCTGATCTTGTACGGATAGAGGTGGATAATCCTTCGTAGGATTTTCCACACCGTACAATAAGGCATATCCAGATTCCGAGCTATCCCACGAGCGCTGGAAGTGGTAGCAATATTGTCTGGTGCTCTGTCGACAATCTCCGTTGCCACTTCTTCGATTGTATCCTGTGATACGGGTTTTCGTCCTCTGCGTGACTGAACATTTAGAGAACCTGTTTTCTCAAACTTCTCAACCATTGTTTTTAAACTATTAACTGACAAAGGGGACCTTTACGAATTTTTTGTGGTTTGTAAAAGCACGAAGAGCGGCTGGCTCACTGTACTGGTTGAAGTAAAAGAATTTTACTAGTAGAGCTCGCTCGACTAAAGAAGGAGACATTATGAAAGATAACTTTTAATGAAATTGCTTCTAACAGTAACACATTACATTTTAAAGCCGAACAAGCTGGCACTGGGCCAAAAGATGTAACGTGGAATTTGAATAAAGAACTTCATCTTCTGCTGTTGCTTTCTTTGGGGCTCTGTAAATGAAATTGCAGATAAAGAAACTTTAGCAGTGTTTATGTAATTTTTTAGCTTTTTATAAACTGTTACCATTTTGAGCTTGGATTAAATTGCTAAATACGTTAAATAAACGGTAATTTTATTTCAGTATTGATTCTTCATTTTTTGAAACTCTCTTTTTCGAATACACCACGCCCTGGCGGTGACTTTTGGAACTAATTTTTTTCCGCGGAATCCTTCGTCCACCGTCTTGTTTAATCTTCCTACAAAATTTGGCGCCATTCTCGCAATTAGATCGCGCTACAGAACACTCTGAGTACCGTCAGTTTAATTATGGCCACCTTGTACTTCTACTCTCCGATCTCCGCAGCACGCAGCGTTAGCGTTAGCAAAGCAAAAGCATGGCACAGCGTCGGTGTTTACAAAAAAAAAAGAGCTATGTGGTATGCTGATTTCTGTAAGTTTCTTTAAATTATCATATGTATTTAATTCTTGTTTATTTTGTCTACCTTAAAAAGTTTCTTTTTTATACTAATTCATTCACTTCTGCATAATTTATTAGCTGTATTATCATTAATTCCTGTTCATGATTTCTGTAAATGCTTAAACACTCCGTCAGCCTAAATCTAAGTCCTCTAAAGATATCGCTTTGTTGTGCCAGCGATATTAAATATGTTAAATGTGCACCGAGATATGTTCTTGGCGTAAATAAACCTTTTTAACTTTTATTATGTTAATTTAATTTTTGTTTTATTGCGCTACCGCCTTATTTTCACATCCTAATAAACTATATTAATGTACCAGTACTGTCTTCATAAGAAAAAATTCCTTAAGAACATGACATTAATTGATAATTATAAATATTGATAAATATTAAAAAGGTTTGTATAATTTAGAAAAAGGACAAGGTAAAACAAACAAAATATTACAATTTAAGTATTAAACGGTACTACTTTTATGTTAGAAAATCTCGCCGATAACAGTTTTTATTTTTCGCGAGCCTAAATTACAAAAAAATGTTTTGGATTTCTTTGGATTTCTTTCTTTTGCCTTTTATTTATTTTTTATTTTTTGGTGGAATTGGGGTATTTATAAAATGAGAGAAATGTATCTATTTTACATGTGTGGGGTAAATGTGCCCGTAATGGTCACCCTTGAGGAATTTCTTTAAAAATTATTTTTAATTGATAGTTATAATTATTATATATATATATTTTTTTAATATTATATTAGTCTATCAACATTATTTAATCAATCTCATAGTCTTATTTTTCGATTTGAATCAAAATTTAATTGTAAATAACAGAAATGTATCAAAACACTCAAAATTCCAGTAATAGACACCCTCTATTCCAGTAATAGACACCCTCTGTTCCAGTAATGGACACCCTACAAAAAATAATTAGATAATTGCTTTTTGATAGTATTTAGGTTCAGAACTTAATGAAGGCTTATTGATAAAAGAAAATATTGAAATTTAAGTTAGAAATTTATTACATTAAAGGATTTATAATGTAAAGCTTTAGTTTTACAATAATTAAGTTTGGTGACATTTTTTATTGCCTAATTTTATCTAATTACTGCTGTACAATTATGGCATTCAAATGCCAAATCTTCAATTTCCTCATCACTTTTTAATAATGCAAAGTATTCAATATGCGATTTTGGAATGCATTGAAAATGATAAGCGTTCTTGCACTTGTCACATACTACCCACTTCTTTGCTTTTCTTCATTGAAACTATGTTTGCATTTATGACAAATAAAAGCTGAAGATTACCATACAAATAATAGTCTAACTTACTTTGTAATTTATTTATTATTTGTATGATAATCTTCAGCTTTTATTTCATAACTCCTGATCCCATTGAGATCCCACTCTAAAAATTTCAAGATTTCAGCAAAAAACAAACATTCATTTTTATTCAAAAATTTAAAAACCCGCGATTTAAAAATTTAAAAAAATTTTAAATGTTATTTTTTTAAATCAAGCATAGTCAACTTGCATATCAAATGAAACCTTGTTTGCCATTGTTTGAACCATTGTTTGATCACTTTAAAATCAGTGGTCAAACAATTCCCTAAGCCTGATAGAACCTCATTCAATTTTGAAAAAGTCAAAATTGAAAACATTTATGCAAGCCAAAAAATGATTTTTCGAAATTTAAAAAATTAATTGTATGAAAATCTAATGAGAAAAAAAAAAGATATATTCTCATTTATATCATCAGGGAGAATGATTCCCAACAGTATCATTAAAATCTGAAATGCTCAGGTTGAATATTGAAACTTTTTGGTTGATTTATCATGGAATGACCCTATTTATTTTATAAAAAAATAAAAAGTGCCTACTACATTCTACTAAGTAAAATTTAAAAATTAAATTTGATTAATTAGCTTTTCAGTTAAATAAAAAGATTGTATGTACTACTGAAATTATACTTTTAATATTGAACACATGGGGTATCAATTACTGGAAAGAGACTAATTAAGCATTCGAGTAATGGACACATTTCCTAAAATCGTAACAATAAATGAAATTTTGTAAATAGTAATTGGTATATGAAATTCAAAGTTTTATATTACTATCCAAACAAAAACTTGCAATTTTTGCAAGAAAATAAGGAAAATATAAATGAATTAAGTGAAGCCAACTCTTAGCATGTTCATTAAGATTTTCATAGAGAAACAGTGGAACTATGAAACATTATTTTCTGCTTCCTGATTGGTTTGATTAAGAGTATCAACAATAACTCAGATTATAAAACATGCAAGGGGGAGTTGTGAAAAAAAATAAAAGCAGAATTTTTATTGGTTATTTTTTTATAAACGAAAAACATTTGGGGGTATCCATTACTGGCATATCTAGCCTATATGTATTTTAAATGAAATTAGAGAGAGGCTTATATTTTTAGTGAAATGATTGGAATACAAATGAAGGCAATGGTAACAATATTTGGTGATATATCTCCTGCGCAGTGCTAACATGAATGTACCACTTAAACTTATACTAAAATTTTTAATCAAACTATAAATATAAACTGAGAAAAATCTTGAATTTATATATACAGGGTGTTTCAGTTAAACGTTTCAGAACTTCTAAGAGGGGTAGGGTACATCCTGACAACTCGAAATCATATAGCAATATGGGGTCGGAAATGCATGATTGAAATGAATTAAAATTAAGTATGTTTATGAAACCACTTAATTTTAATTCCCAAAACCCTCACTGATACCAGAATTTTTGTTTAAAAAAATACGGTTTATTAGTTGCGTGAAATATAGCTTTTTCATATTTACAAGAAAGTTCGTTTTCAAATTCTGGTGTCATTCATTAATTTCAATAGTTAAGCAATGGAAATTCTCTGCGCCGCAAAGGGTTAAGGAAAGCATTTCCGACCCCACATTGCTATATGATTTCGAGTTGGCAGGATGTACCCTACCCCTCTTAGAAGTTCTGAAACGTTTAACTGAAACACCCTGTATAAAGGAAAAGTAATAGGTTATAAAATATGAGAAAAATCCTCTTATGGAAAAAGTTCAAATCTATAACGTACAATAAGCCTGAAAAAACATGCAACTTGGAGGAAATCTTCCAAGCTGGCAACCATAATAGTATGCTATAGTATGCGATACAACTATGCAGCAGCGCAATGAGTTATCATATAGCTTTGAAAAGAATTTTTGAGAAGAGTTCCATATCTTGTGCCAGTAGATTTGGCGAGTTTTTGTTTGGCGATAAATGTGTCAACGTGGTAGTTTCGATCTTATGCTTTTGGGGTTGCTTTTTTAAACTATATTTTTTCTGTAGATGTAATTTTATGTAAATATATTTTTTGTGCATTTTGTATAGATAATCTTTTTTAAATTGCAATGGCAGTTGTGAACGAGATTTTTATTTTTTTTATCTCTGCATTCGAAAATATTAAATATAAATGATTTGTTATAAAGTCTATAATTTTTTTCATTTTTATGTGGACAACTTCGTCATTTTATGAATTTAGTGTTATTTATATGAGATATACCTTTCCTGTGATTTCCACAAGTTATTTTCATTTAGCCTTTTTGTTCATTTATTAATTGTTTACAATATTCTCCCCTGACAATAACCATTATTTATCACAAAAATACTTCTTAGGTTTATTAAATATGTCTCAATGTATATTCACTACTTGTTAAAATATCGAAAATGACAATTTTTTAATAAACATGTGTTTAAAAATATATAAAAAGCATATTTTTCCGTCATCTTGAAAAGTTCGGCAAGATGTTAAAACTCGTTTTGGTGTCATTTTAGATTTTTTCGCCAATCGTGCCAACCGGCAGAGGATATGGAACTTTTCTCGAATTTTTTTCATATAAATTCAAAAATAAGCGATAATTTAGAAAATATCAGGATTTCAATAGTAAATTTAACACTTGGCGGATAATTACTATACAAGTGTGATAGAACAAAGGACATTAAAAATTAAAGAAATAACATACAAGAAAGCGTGTTGTGTTTGTCTCCAAAATGTTAGTTATGTATTTTGCTCCATGTGACCACCGTCATTCACCTGCAAAATTTCAAGTCGATGGACAATGTGTTCAACAACAGATCGTAACTGATCAGTTGTGATGCTTCGCACATGAAGTGTTCTGGAGCTCTTTAAGTCATTCAACGTCGCAACACCTCCACAATACACCAGACTTTTTAAGTGGCCCCATAACCAGAAATCGCTCGGATTTAGATCTCGGATTTGTTAATATTGTTTTTGTATTCCGTTTTGGTCGTTTATTGTGTTAAATTTAATGTTTTTCCGGAAAAGGTACCCTCTGGTGGACATTTGGAATTAAAAAAAAAAAAATCGAAATTCCGTGAGTGCATCTCGTGTATAGTCTATAAACCAAATTTCGTTGCATTCCGTTCACCCGTTTGCGCTGTAGGATGCTGTTTATAGGGGAAGATTAATTATAACCACCCTGTATATAAAAAATACAAACTGACAATGAATAACATGGTCTTTGACACATTACTCATTCGGAAACATATTAAGCAATATGAGTAAGAACACTATTGACTCTAGCCTATAGGCAGGGCGCAGTGCCGGCATCCCTTTTTAGGTGCGTTCGTAATTATATAAATACGTAGCACCTATTGTCGTCGCTTGGTCCGTCCGTCTGTCTGTCCGTCTGTCTGTCTGTCCGTCCGTCCGCATATAACAACGCAAAAACTACCCAACCGAATGGTTTGAAATTTAAGATATATTATCTTTGCAGAATTTTGTCGAGACATTTCAAATTTTATAAAAATCGAATCAAAATTATAGAAGATATTAATAAAAACATTTATTAAGAAATCTGAATAAAAAAAAATCGGTGCTTTCTTGTTATAGGAGCTTCCTAGGTTGAATCGTCAAGCGACCGAGATACTTATTTTATGACAGACATTAATCTGCAGACGATATAATTCATTTCGCAGAATAAAAAATCATCAAGATCTGAATATTTATATAACTAGCTATAGTACGAGCGCACCTCGTTTGTCACGGTTGACGTACAATTTCCAACTTGTTAACTTTAATGCACCCGGGGAAACACTTTTTAGGTAGATTTCGTAAGAAATACTACCTATTACATTCTCACCTAAGTTGGAAATTTTGAAAATTTTTTGCAGATCTACGCCGATCATGACTCCCAGAACCCAAAACCACCCCCAGTTCAAAAATTTATATATATATCTATCTATGTCACTTTTTTCTGACCACGATAACTGGAAAAATTCTGCATAAATCTCTTCCAAACTGATACATAAAATCAAGGGTCATAAAATTTCGGTCAAGTTCGTTAATGGGTAAAATCGAAGCAAGGGGGGGGGGGAAATGGGGGGGCTTTTTGTGAAAACAGAAAAACCCTCATAATTTCTTTATTATTATACGTATCGAATCCGTTTAAAGTTATTATTACTTCTAGGAGAAGGGCCGAAAATGTATGCATGACAGATTTTTGATATAATTAAAAATGGCCCCAAGGGGGGGGGGGAAGGGGGGTTTTAGAAGAAAAAAAAATCATGGCTTCGTCAATTCACAAGATATCAAATCCGCGTAAATTTATTATTAATCCCCTTAGTATTATCTAAAACGTTTATATTGACAAGTTTTTTATAGGACCAACCGTTATAGCAAAAAAAATTAAAAACAAAAAAATCCCTGCCGGCTCCGCCTGCAAACAAGTTATTTTTCGAAGTAGGCGGTTCCAACTCCCGCATCTTTTCGAAACTGATACATAAAATCAAGGGGCATAAAATCTCGGTCAAGTTCGTTAATGGGAAAAATCAAACCAAGGGGGGGGATGGGGGGGCTTTTTGTGAAAACATAAAAAACCCCATAATTTCTTAATTATGATACGTATCGAATCCGTTTGAAGTTATTATTACTTCTAGGAGAAGGGCCGAAAATTTATGTATGACAGATTTTTGATATAATTAAAAATGGCCCCAAGGGGGGAAAAAGGGGGGTTTTAGAAGAAAAAAAATCATAGCTTCGTCAATTCACAAGATATCAAATCCGCATAAATTTATTATTAATCCCCTTAGTATTATCTAAAACTTTTATATTGACATTTTTTTATAGGACCAACTCTTATAGCAAAACAAAAAAAAAAATCCTTGCTGGCTCCGCTTGCAAACAAGTTTGGTTTCGAAGTAGGCGGTTCCAACTGAAAGTTACTGAAAGCCCCCACCTCAGGAACCCGCTTTTGGCATATGGTTGGGACAAGCCCCAAAGCCTGAGGTAGGAAAATAGCTACTACTAGCGTCTTCAGTCACGGGAACGCCCTTCGAAAAACCCCCCAGGCAGAGCCGGCCCTGATTTATTGAAAAGAAAAATTTTTGGCTTTTTACATTGAGGGTTACAATTTCTGAAGTCCTCATTCGGACTTAGACAAGTTGTTAAAATGCCACATGGCATATTGTTGAAGTTTCTGCTTTTCTTTTATACATACTATTGCCCAGTGGCAAGATAATCGCATTATTTAATGCCACATGGCATATTGTCTGAGTTTCTTCTTTTTATGGAAGATCTTATTTGACATACTTTTGCCAGTTGGCAAGAGGGTGGGCATTATAAGGGGTTAATATATATTAGTTGATTTGATTATTACTTGTAGTTACATTTGCATTATTCTTGAGTATAAATATAATATTTACAGTTTAAGATGAGTTGATTGCTTATTTACAGTTTATCGGTTAGTATTTACAATTTGTTATTGATAGTGCAGTCTTGATCACAGGTATTTATTAAATTTGAGATGTAATTATTTATTTTAAGTTTATTTAAGTTAGATATTTGTATCTGATAAATGAGTATTTTTCGTTTAGAATGTTATAGTTTTCATATAGTTTTTTAAGTTTAGTATTGTCTTTGAGGATTTCCATTATGTTTTGTTGGAAGGTTTTACTTGTGTCTTGTGGGAATTTATGTTTCATGTAGCGACACTTACCAAAAAGATAGTGAGTCGGGTCTCCACGTTGACCACATTGACAGAGGTCATCATCTTTCTTGCCTATTCTGTGTAGAAATGATGGAAAGCTACCACAGCCTGATAGAAAGAACATGGAGACCCTGTCGCTACATATGAGTGAGAAATGAGCTTTCGGTATTAATGAGTATGTGTGTCTGCCACTTTCCGAGTGGTCCCAGTTATATTGCCATTTATCCAGGAGACTTTGTTTAATTATTTTATTGAGGTACGATTTTGGGAGTTTAAAGTCTCTGGATAATGGGTGATCACAGTAAGTGGCAGCCTCATTTGCCAGTTTGTCTGCAAGCTCATTTCCCTTGTTCCCAGCGTGGCCCTTCACCCATGTGAGGTAAAAGAGTTTGTTTTTGTTTTGTTTTATTGTTTGATGTATGTCGTATATGTTCTGGATTGTTGGGAATATGTTAGTTAAGGCTAGTATTGATGATTGGCTGTCGCTGAAAATTTGGAATATTGATTCTGTTCGGTTTATGGCCCATTTTATTGTGTTTATTATTGCTAGGAGTTCTGCCTGGAATACCGTGTTGTTGTTTTGTAACTTGTGTACTTGTTCATGGATTTTAATATCATTTTTAAAAGCTATTAATGCACATGCCGTGTTTGTTTCTATCTTTGAACCATCTGTGTAGATGTGTATTGTATTGTGTTGTTTTATTATGGATTCTGTCGTTATTAAGTTATTTATGTGGTTTTCTGGGTTTATTTGATATCTATGGATTTTTTGTTCTATTTTTTCTTTTGTTATTATTTCGTTATTGTGTATTAGGATTCCTTGTTTCGTGTTAATATTATTTTTGATGTTTTTATATTCTAAAGTTATGAGTAGCGGTGGTATTCCGAGCAGAATTTGTAGGGACGGTGTTGATACGTTTTTGTAGCATTTTGTTATGGATGTGAGACATAGTCTTTGAATTGATTGGATTTTTCTCTTGTCGATTATTCGTAGGTGGTCAAACCACACCTCTGAGCCGTAATCAATGATTTTTTCAAGCACGGTGAGGTACCATTCTCTGAGGAATGCTCGATTCACCCCCCAGTTTGCCGAAAAAACCCTTTTGATTGAAGATGTTATTGATAATAGTTTGTTGTTGATGTTTTGGAGGTGGGTTTGCCATATAAGTTTTTGTTCAAAGACTATGCCTAGGAGGTTTATGTTTTCTACTTGTTTTATTGTAGTGTTATTAAGTTTTAGTGTTGGTGGGCGGGTTTTTAGGATGTTGTTACCAAACATTATGTATACTGTTTTTTCTGTAAATAGTGTGAGGTTTAAGTTGTTGCATATGTTTAGGAATAGTTTTATTCTTTTGTTAGCTCTTAATTCTAGATCGCGACGACTGTTCGCATGGATTATCATGTTAAAGTCGTCGCAGAAACATCTAAGGTTTTTAAATTTTTTATAGAATTCTATTAGTATTTTGTTAGCTATGAGTAGCCACAGCAGGGGTCCAAGGCACGAACCTTGTGGACAGCCCTGGTGGACAAAAAGGTCATTTCTTCCGCAATTCCCAACAAACAGGCGCCCCACGGTCTGCGTCTTCGAAATCTACCTGTGCCTGTAGGCCGAGCCGTCAGGGATTTTTTTATTTAATATTTTACGTGCCTGATGGTCTTTATTGCTCATTTTGGCACGACCTTTCGTTTTATTCCCTTATGAAATACACAGTCAGTTGAGGGAGAAAAATCATGAAGTTTGCCGAATGGTCCTGGGAAAAATATTACAAAATTCGTTGATTGGTTGCGAAGAAAAATCTCAAAAATTTTCAGTCGGTCACTAAAAAAGTAAATTCCTTCAGTCTCATAAGGAAGGGGGGGGGGGAACAAGAACTTGATTATTTTGTCGCAGGACGAAACTGTAAAATTTGTCGATTGTATGCGAAGAAAAATCTCAAAGAACAAAGAATTCCAGTCGCACAAGGAGGAACCTGGTATTTTGTCGCAGAATAAGACTGAAAACTTCGTCGATCGGTTGTAAAGAAAATTCTCAAATTTTATCAGTCAGTCACAGGTAAAAACGAATTTTTTTATCACACCAGGAGGGGTGGGGGGAATCGGGCAATTTGCACAGGATGAAACTGTAAATGTCGTCAATTAGTTACGAAGAGAAATGTCAAAATTTATCAATTAGTCGCAGGAAAAAACTATATTTTCAGTTGCACGAGGGGAATCGGGTATTTTGTCATTTTGTCGCAGAATGAAACTGTGAAATTCGTCGATTGGTTGTGAACAAAAAATCTGAAATTTTATCAGTCAGTCGCAGGAAAAACGAATTTTTTTGTTGCACCAGGAGGGGGGGGGAAGGATATCTGGCCATTTCGTCAATTTATCGCAGTATAAAACTGCGAAAGTCATTGATAAGATACGAGAGCAAAAATGTCAAAATTTATCAACTCGTCGCAGGAAAAAAAAATCAGTCCCGCGAGAGAAATTGGGTATTTTGTCAATTTGTCGCAGAATGAAAGAGTGCGAAATTTGTCAATCGGTAATGAAGAAAAATCTCAAATTTATCAGTCAGTCAAAGGAAAAAACAATGAATTTTTTCAGTTGCAAAATGAGGGAAGGTAGGGGGAAATTGTGCATTTTGTCAATTTGTCGCCGGATGAAAATGCGGTAATTCTCGATCAGTTGTGAAGAAAAATCTCATAATTTATCCGTTTATCTCATCCATGAAGATATCACATATTTCCACTAAAAAAGAGGGGTACTCGAAACCAACCATTTAAAATATGCTTTTTAACAGCCCGTAAGAGTGCCCTTCTTTTAAATTCCCACCCGGCGGCCTTTTTTTTTTTTTTTTTTATCGGTGTC
Source organism: Maratus michaelseni (assembly GCA_963931845.1). Lineage (NCBI taxonomy): Eukaryota > Metazoa > Arthropoda > Arachnida > Araneae > Salticidae > Maratus > Maratus michaelseni. Next base: position 491,919,465 of record OZ007586.1, read on the forward strand.
AACGCTAAAGGATAGAGTGAAATTACTTATCTCTTTTCACCCTGCAATTAAATGATACGATGTCTTTAAATATCATAAATTACTTAATTTTAAGTATATATACATCCAAAGAAGTATATACATTTAGCTATATATTGTATTCATTTTTGTACATTAAATAAGAATTATTGCCTGCTTATGTAAGCCTCCATCTTCTATAACATCACAAAATAAATTCTGAGGTATTTCTTTACATCGACAGTGATTAATAGATTCATCTGCACAATTTACAATACGTCATGTCACAATACATTTAAAATATTTTAAAGTAGGATATAAATTTTAGATTTTTTAGTCCAATATAGAGTTTGGCCTGGCAAACAATTTTCTTAGCATTTTAGCTAAGATGCAAAAAAATGTGGCTTTTTTTTACAGTGAAGAGGGGAGAGGGGAAATTCTTTTAAGTACTTTGAGAAATTTTAAATCTAAAATTACAAATTGATGCTACATAATTATTTCCCAGCAAACATTTGTATAAGAATTAGAGAGTTTTAACTTTTGTAATTTGTTTTTCTTTTTTTGTGTTTTAGCAAAATTTTTGCTGACATATTTTCATAAAAAATTTTTAAATACTTTCAAATATACAAAAGTCTAATAATCAATGTCAAATATTAAGTTCAAATAACAAAATGTGAAAATAAAATATTGGAAAATTACACAAATACTTCATTCGTTGAAGGTTATATTTTTATAATGAAATTTTTTAAATGTTTAAAATTCTAAGAGATATTCATAAAATAGGTTCAAATTTGGTACTTTTCCATTATACCAACACCTTAATACTGTATGCTAATACACTATTTATTTTAACCTTGACCGTGCACAGTATTGCAAACTGTGCCAAATATTGTCACTCGCTGTTTATTGAATAGAAATTCTTTTTTCTATTAAAATGAAATGTTTGTTGCAATGATTTGATAAGAGACATTTATAAATTTCATGCCTACAGTTTAAATATATATTTTTATTGTATAATATTTATTTCTTTTATTTTAAGCATATATTTGCATTAATTTAATAAAATAATTTGTTAAATCCTGTAAATTTGAAATGTTATACTTTTTAAATGATCACTTTCAATCTAACAATGTTTATTATTTTCAAATGTTTCATTTGGTGCTAACTATTACGCTTGGCGACAATGGTGTTGATATAACGGAAAAGTACCTGTTTCTTTTTATTTTTTTGCATTTAATTTTGATTTTTTTACTTAATTGTCCTATGTTATTTAAATGAGTAAACATTGGCATCCGTTTCAGCCATTATTGGTTGCTTTCAAGCTATAATGATCTCATATACTTACTATATACAGCACTCCCCTCATTGTTATAAAGGTATATTATAGAATATATATAAATATGCTAAATAGAAATTAGCATATAAAAATGTGTAAGTGCTGTGAAGTTTTGTGGAACAATTAAAAAAAGGTAACTTGCAGGTAAAGGATATTACATATTCTTTTTGCATCCTTTTTTGTTCATGAAGTGAATGCAAAAAAAGAACAACACACTGGATTCGACGCTATCTCCCTCGTGTCAAGCCTCTTACCACTGTCATTATTATATAGCGTACAGCAATTCGATTTATCAATAAAAAAATATTCTACATGTGACAGGGTTCTCTGTCGCTCCTCGACTGGCACATGAAGCAAGTACAGCTTTATAAAATAATTACATTTAGGAGAGGAGAAACGGAGAAAATATTTCGACAAACGAAAAACAAATTTAGATTGCTGGCAAACTAATTGCGAAAAAACAAAACAGAAGTCATAACTAGAATCGGTATGAAAAGTTGACACTTTTCATATCGAACATTACAGCCTTTGACTAAAAAAAAAGTGAAAAAATTTTAAATATTTTAGAACAATAGGACTTTGAAAAAAAAGCGATAATTTACTGAAAAATACGGTAAAAAGATAAGAATATTTATTATTTATCTATTTAAAACAAAAATTAAAATAAAATCACACACTGTTAGTCATATAACATCCATCTATTAAATAGTTATTAATAAAACTTTAAAAGTAAGTAAAATACAGTAAACAATAACGTTTGATTAGATTTAAATTCATTTGTAACGAATACCGAGATCTAAAGATTTAAAATTTGAATTACACATGAAAAAAAAAAAAAAAAAACATAACGTACATCGCAGGAATTATTAAAATACTAAATACAACTTAATGGATATCTCAAAAGAAATAAATAATATTAACTAATTAAGATTTTGGTTAATTACTTGCCCTTATGAGCATTTTAAAACTATCATATCTTTATAGGGCATGCAGTGAAAGAAAACACAATAGGGATAAGATTGGAATAAAATATTTATTTCTGCCAGTAATCTAATTTAATTTAAATCTAACTTTCATTGATTTTTTCCTAAAGTTCAATAAGTGTTACAAACTATGAATTAAATATTTCCAATAAAGTATTTTATTCAAATCTTTACCACGCTTGTGTCTATTTTCATTGCATGCTCTAAAATATATGATTCTCATAAAATGCCCATAAAAGCAACATTTAAAAAAATCACTCCATAAAAAGTGAACATCCTCTCCTATGAAAAAGTGGCTATTCACTGCTGTCAGGAGTGAAAAACCCACTCATTTTGCAAGAGTGACTATTCAATCCTATCAGGGGTGAAAACGCACTCCTTTTGCAAGAGTGAATAGTCAGTCCTCTGTAAGAGTGACTATCCACCCCTGTTTAGAGTGAATATTCACTTCTCAGGAGTGAGTATTCACTCTTTCAGAGAGCTAATAATTACACTTTTGCCTAGAGTGAGTAGTCACTCTAAAGAGGTTGGGCAAATTTTGACTCTGCGATAGAGTGAATATCCACTCCTCCGGAGTGAATAGTCACTCTTTTTTATTTAGAGTGTTGATCCGCGGATTATAGGCCGGAAATTACTGAGGGGGGGGGGGGGGATTGTACCACATTTAGAAAACTAATCCCTGCCATAATGTTATACTAGGAAATTTTCAAAATAAATCTAACTCAAAGAATTTTTTCTTAAACTGTGGTACGATTGAATATAAAAATAGTCGCCAGTCTTGGCACGTAATCAAATGATTATTTAATCTTTCTTGACAAAATTTAAAAATAAAGTTACATTAGATAACAGTTTGTTTCTATACATGACTACAACAATTATTTTAATGTTAAAACAAAAAAAAAGTAGTAGTTTTATCTATTTCTTATGCATAAGTTTGAAAGAAGTGTACATATAATCCACTGAAACTTTCGAAAACAATGTTCTAATCGCATCAAAGTTTAACTTTCAAAATACCTGCCAGAAGTTTTCCCGTCCACAAAGTGATTTTCATGGAGATTTTTTTTATCTTATTTAAAGGGTTTTTAAAAGTGAAAAATTATCTTTGCTCAAAATATTTGCTGCATTTTAGTAAAATTGTTTTGCATTTCTCTGAAACATCTAAAACTTTTTTTAAAACTTTGAGCACCATTATTTCAGCAACTTTACAATAGTTCTACAGATTTTAATTTAAATTTGTAGATTATTATTTCTTTTTTCCCTCTTCTTTAATTTTAGGAAGATACACTGCTCAAAAAAATTAGGGGAGCGAGCAAAGAAATGAAGAGAACCGTGCGAGACAGCCATGCATGGCCATAAAATGAAAAGTACACGCGTATCAATGCACAATACAGATAAAAAGAGGCAAAAAAATTTGTACGGGAGCTTTATTTTTTTTTTCAAAAGAGGAAAAGAATATGAAAAGAGGATTTAGGGCAACAATTTGGATTCATCTAAATGACAAAAAAAGTGTTATTTATAAATGATGCAAGATGTTTAATATGCCGTGTGATCCACTCGAGCAGCTAATACTACTACACCTGTTTTCCATGGATGCGATGAGGTTATCAATAAGACTTAGGGGGATACTGTCCTACTCCTCTAGAATTTCAATCTCCAAGTCTCGCACAGTAATTGGAGGCCTTGGTTTCGTTGCAATGTGTCGTCCGAATGTGTCCCAAACATGCTCGCTCTGATTCAGGCCAGGAAAGCATGCTGGCCATTCCATACGCTGCCTTGTTTCAGCTTCAAGAATGTTCTGCACATGACGAGCTGCATACGGTCTGGCATTATCATGAAAGAAAACAAAGGATTCACCAATTGCTGTAGCCTCAGGTACGACAAGAGGTCTCAGTACCTCGTCTGCATACTTTTGGGCATCAAAATACCATTCCGAATGATATGCAGGTCCATACGTCCACCTATGCTGTTTCCAGTCTTTACCATCAACCCACCTCGTCTATAATGTGATCTTTCATGAACTAATGTGGGTTATTTCGAGTGCCCTTTTCCCTCCATACCAAAACACGTCGGGTGTCACACTTTAGACTGAATCGGGACTCGTCTGTAAACAGCACTTGACTCCAATCACATTGCTTCCAATCTCGATATTCAGCAGCCCATCTTCTTCGGGCCGCGTGGTGGCTTGAGGCCAACGGAATACAGGCCATTGGCCTTTGTGCACAGAGACTACCCAGATGAAGCCAATTTCGGAATGTTTGGCTGGATATCCTTCGTTCTTTGGCCATGAGCAACTGCCTTTGCAGTGGAGTAGAATTGTCTGTTCTGTATCTACGAGCTGTTAACAGGATATATCTGTCATCAGATGCTATGGTAGTACGTGGCCGACCTTGCCCTGGTCGACGTCTAACATTCCCTGTTTCTTGGAATCGATTCCACACCTTTGCAGTGACACTTCTTACGACTCTAACAGCATCCACTACACTTCGTTGTGTTTGCCTGAATTAAAGTCTCCGGATAATACCCCAAGCCATGGATTCCGATAAATCGTGTTGTTGTGACATTTTCAAGTCACCTTTTCTCAAAACAAAAGCTAAGCAATTGAATTTCACAACTAAGACAGTGAAAAGGACGTTTCTTCGGAATTCCGATTTCGGCATTTATCGTCTTTTTCTGGTTTTTGACGTTATGAACTTTGATTTGCATATGAAGTTTTCTTCTTCTGTTTTCTGCTACGCTTTAAATTATAGATGTTTCATTTTACGTTACTTATCGGTTTAAGTATTTGCGTAATTTCGTTAAAACCATGTACTCCCCTAATTGTTTTGAGCAGTGTATTTTTGGCTTACGCTTTTCGTGATATTTATCCTCTCTTAATCGTTATTTCTGCTAGATTTTCTTCAAGTATCGGGTAATCCAAAAGTCACAAATGATTAAAATTTAATAATTCTAAAAGTATAGAGAGTAGCACGATGTGGTTTTCTAGAAATGTACAGAAAGACGTGGGATTTTTTTAATGGCAAATATTTCATTGGCAGAATAATTACATTTGTCACCAACGCATGGCTTTTTATTTAGGTTAGCAATTTGTTCAGTGGCACAGTGCAATTCATAACGGAACTAGCATTATAAATGTTCAATTTGACCTATGCCTCTAGCGATAATAGCTGCCAGACGTGACAAAATACTGTGCAGAGAATCGAAGAGAATTTCTGCTCGACGCCCAATCTATGAATACGGGTGTAGGCGTGTCTGAGGCGTTTACACATAAATAGCTTTGCACTTAAAAGGTTTAAAGACCAAGTATTTAAAATAAATACTTTCATGTTTACACAACATTCATCTATTGTAATATAGCAGCATTTATTTTCTAAAACGTCAGCTTCACTTCTGAAAAGAAAATATTCATGAGTTGCCACATTTTTATAAATTGCAGTTATAAATTATATATGTGGAACACTTCATTTATAATTTTTTTATAATCACATTGTAAATTAATAAAAATATTTCAAATTCAAAATACGAATACGCTTGTAATATATTTTACTCCACGTTTGAATCCGCCACTCGTGAAGAGAAATTTTATTTTGTTGTTGATTGATATGCTGCCACCACCGGTATAGAGATGAGTGATGCTGGAAGCTGATGTAAGTTAGCCAATTAGTTCACTAGGACACTTCAAATAAATATTAAATTAACTATTTATTAACGGCGCATTTTAACATTCACAACAAAACAAAATATTTGCATTTACCGGCAAGGATATGACAGATCATTCACTCGATTAAATTACACTTGGAATACTCTCTACGGACTCGGTTAAAACGCTATTAAAATACTGTTCTCGTCACTTTTAAAAGTGCATTACTAGATATATCCACTATCACGACCACATTGGTTTCCAGAATAACAGTCTGCTCAGGTTTTCTCTTACAAGGCGCTTCTAGGAAAACAAACACTCGTGGTCTGCTCACAGCACAACTAACCTCGAAACTCAATTCAAACTGATCTTCCTGGCTTCAAGTAGCAAGCCCAAGCTTCCAACTCAAGTTATTCTCATCTCAACTGTAATGGTCTGTCTCCTACTTCCATTCCAATGTGCGGGGCCGGGCTCTCTCATTCAAGGGCTACCCCACGTGTCACTATTACCATCTGGTCACGTAACAAGCTATTCATAGAGATCACTAATCTTCTGCCCATGGATCCAATCCTCTGTTTTCAGTACATTCTTTTGTTACTTCCCAGATTCTAACTCTTTTGGAATTTCTTTTCAGTTTAAATCTCGTAGATAAGGGGTGCGTCTTTAACCCAAGTACGTAGGAAAACCATACAGATAAATACAAATACATGACAAAAAACAAAGTTCATTGATTATACAGTAATTTATATAAAATATACATCTCATTGATATTAGAAGTATAGAAACCTGATACCCTCCCCCACCTTAACTGAAAATATGCCATTTAGGGGCTAATTTTTCCCAAACACATGATAAATGCAGAAACAGTAGGCAACTTTATAAAAGTTAGAACAGTTTATATAATAGAAATAACTTCTGGGCTCCATCTGTATTAACATTAAATATACATTTCAAAGTATATGAACACAATCTACTGACATCTCCATTGAATCGTTTGATAATATAATTACTTGCAAAAGAATTACACAACTTCCTAGTATACTTTCTGGCTGTAACATAAATACAAAATACATACACACACACACACATATATATATATATATATATATATATATATATATATATATATATATATATATATATATATATATATATAATGTTCCTGTTTGCTTTACAATATTCATATTATTCTAACATCATTTCTGGCGGCAACATTGTAAAGCATTTTCTATTTCTAAAATTGGCAACATGTAATGATTTTTTTGCAATTCATTCCCTAGTTTTGGTTGGGTTTCATGTGTGGTTCTTGTGGTTCACAGGTATCTTTTTTAATCATAATGGATTTTATACTTTCTGACTCTATTTAATGTTTTCTCTGTATATTATAGGTATGGCTTCTTTCCTTTTTAACATTGTATTTATTTTTTATTATTTCACCGGTTTGATTCATTGTTTATGAGCAGGTAGTCCCAAAATCATATTCTTTAGCAATGTTTGGCTAATATGATGATGAAACCTCTCATTTCATTTTATTTGTGGTATTTAGGCATTTGGGACTTGATAATTCTGTCTAAATTCCACAAATTTCATTTCATTTCATTCATTTAATTCCATTTATTCAATTTTTAATTTAAATTCTTATTCTTTTAATATGTTTTTGTTTCCATATTCAGTGTGTTGGGGAATCTGTCATTGTCAACTAATTATTACATACTTAATTATTATTTCATTGTTTAAGTTGGTGTTATGATAATGTTTCATTTACGGTTATATATATATATATACAAAAAATAGAATCAAACCAGGAACACACTGCTATTTTATTAGTGGCTATTAGAATGGAGAAACTAGAGTAGTCATTACCTGCTCCTCCCAGATCTTCCTGTGTAGCCTAGAAATTGGGTCAGCATTCAAGTGTTGATATCCTGGACGATAAGAAATGCTCAGGTTCCAGCGTTGCAAGTCAACACCCCATCTAGTTAATTGTGTGACCTTGGGGTTGCTTCAGTGAGATATTTTAATGGGTTGTGGTCAATTATAACCTCGATTTGAGACCCATATGTCCCCTTTTCAAACTTTCTCAACCCAAAGAGAACACTCCAAGCCTGTTTCTCTATGCTTGTTCAAGCACACTGATATACAACAGACTGAACAGCAACCCACCGCCAAATCTGAAGCATCGGCCTGTAGCTGATATTCCAGCCCTACCGTAGGCGTAACCAACCTTGTTACCTTACACAATTCGTTTTTGAAAGCATTGAATGCTTGCTCCGACTTTTCATGTCATGGTACAGTATTTTTAATTTTCCCTTTAATTAGTTCAGTTAAGGGTATAGCAATTTCGGCATAATTTGGAATGTAAGAACGCTAGAATCTCATTACCCCCAAAACAGATCTAACCTCTTTTTCAGTTTTTGGTCTCTGTAGGTCTCTTATTGCTCCTATTTTTTCCTCATTTATAGCGTGCGTTCCACCCCCAATTATATGTCTTAAGAACTATGTTAATTTTTCCCCGAATTTGCTCTTGTCAAGCCTGATCGTAAAATTCCGATCCTTGCGTTCCTCAATTATCACTCTAACATGCTCACAGTACTCTCCCCAACTGTCCGAAAAAATATTGACATCATCAATATATGCCTGCGTGTAATTCTCGGGAGCTTGCAGAACCTTATTCATCTCTCTTTGGAATGTAGCTCCCAGCTCTGATAAACCGAAAAGCATAGTTCGTCATTGATATGTCCCATTGTGCGTTGTAAATGCCGTCAAGGGTTTACATTCATCGGTCATTTTAATCTACCAGTTACTCTCAATAAATCTATCGATGACAAATATTTAGTGGTCCCCACAGTATACATGATTTACTGTGAATTTTTCATAGGTAATGTTGGTACCGTTACTGAATTTAATGCTCGGTAATCTATACATAGCCTAATAGTCGCATCCTTTTTCGCAACACAAACGATCGGATGACTAATTTCTGCATTTGATACCTCAATTAAATTCAACTCTAATAAATTCTGAATCTTTCTATCAACTTTCTCTTTATATACGATAACAACACTTTATAATTTTTTTCCTAATCATACCCGGTTTCAGATCAATCCGGTGTTCCCCCACTTCCGCCGGTCGTACGGGACCCACAAACACTGCCTTATTCATCCTTAAAATGAATTTTATATCTCGAACTTGATTATTTGTTAACCCTTTTATCTCAAACCCTTCTATGTTTTTTTTTTCCTGTCTAATGGCTCACCCATCGCTATTCCACCTTGGTTGCGAAAAGAGACGCTAGCATACTGACATGGTCTAAGCACTTACATCTGTTTTTAATCTTCACAGTAATAATGGAGCTTTAGAAGCTCAGAAACAGCTGTATGCCATTTTCACATGTATGTCATTTGTGCTATTTTTACGTTGTTCATTTATTTTTAACTTTTACTTTGTTGCGTTAATCCAATATGTGCAGCAGTTTCTTCCTTTAATGAATTTACTAATTTATCGGTAATGATTTACTTATTTACATTTTCAAAAGTGTCGTCACCCATATTCTGACAGTAATTTTTCCACGTTGCTAGTAAACGCGATACAAATAATACGTGAGTCTCATTTTGATTCCTTCTAGATTTCTTAAAATTTTCTAAACAAGCCTTTGATGTCGGTTCATATTCCCTAATAACTAATTCCTTTAACTTCTTATAACTCTCAATTTGTTTCCTAGTAGTATAAATTAGCAAATTATCCGCCTTATCGCCTAACATATTTAACAGAATTTTAGCCTGCTGGTTTTCCGGTGCATTCTTAGATTTGAATTCTCGCTCCGAACTGTTAAAAAACAAATTCGAACCCTCGGTTCCTTCTGGTACCTTGATAGATTGAATTTTAACGCTTTTAATCAATTTTTATTTGTCAATTTCATTATTCTGTTCTCTAGCCACCTTTAGTATGATTTGCCGACTACTAAATTTTTAACTCTTCAGTAGAGGAAAAGTGGGCGTCCGACCCCAGGTGGCGGGCATGTGGGCACGGAGGAGGGAGGAAGGAGGGCTGCCCACCGCTCGAAGTGTCCTCCTCCATGCCCACATGCCCACCGCTCGAAGTGCAGCACCTGCCCACCTGCCCACCGCTCGAAGTGCCCTCCACCACCTAAGATAAGGATTTCTACTATAAGATAAGGGGATTAACGTTAATTAATTTTAATTGGGGAACTTAGAAATTTTTCGAAGCAATTTTTTTTTTTCAACGAGAGTATGCAGTTTGATTATGAGTGTATGCAGTAGAAGTGAATGATTAATTAATTAAAAATATTAATTAAAAATAGTGATTAATTAATTTTAATTGCAGAACTTAAGAATTTTCGCGAGATTTTTTTTTTCAACGAGAGTAGGGTATTCGATATACATGTTAGAGGAGAATTTTAAAAGTCAATAATGGTTTAATTAAAAATGGTGATTAATTTTAATTGGGGAACTTAGACATTTTTCGAAGCAAATATTTTTTCAACGAGAGTAGGCTATTTGTTATACATGTTAGAGTATATTACAGGTGAATTTTAAAAGTCAATAATGATTTAATTAAAAAGGGTCATTAATTAATTAATTTTAATTGGAGAACTTAAGAAATTTTGGCGAAAATTTTTTTTCCTCAACGAGAGTACGCAGGTTGCATGTGCAGTAGAATGGTAGATGCTAGTAATTAAAAAGGGTTATTAATTAATTTTAATTGGCGGACTTCAACATTTTTGGGGCAAACAGGCGCGTTTTAATGAATTCGATATAGGTTGTGGTAAAAAATATAGGGTCCCGCATGAATTATACTGTACTCAATTGAATAACTCCCCCCTCCCCCTCCCCCTCCCTTTTTTACCCAGAGGGGGCCCTTCGATAGACTAACAATACACACTTCCAAAAGTATAGAGTACTATAAAAAGAATTTTAGCGTATATGTAAATAAACAAGTATGTAAAATCAGGCATAGTGGCATAATTCCTGAATCACTTTCCAACATTATCGAAATGTTATGTGAACAAAATATAATTTTACCATCTAGTGCATTAGTTAATTAAAATAGTGAACAGTTACAGATCCCCTTTTTAATAAAAAGGCCTAAGGCCCTTCACAATAAATCCAAAGGATTCAAGAAAAAGCTTTACACTACTGATAGCCAAAACATATAGGATTCTTAAATGGATTGAAGTATACAAATAGTTTATACAGGAATACATTTATTTAGGTTAGCATGCAAAAATAGTTAAAAGTTATAGGGAAGCCTTCGAATGTAGTGATTATACGTTTTGGGGACCCTTAAAAAAAACTGGAAAACAGTTATAGATATTGGACCCTTCACAAAAAATTGGACAAATCCCCTTTTTAATAAAAAGGGAGTCCTTCACAAAAATTCCAAAGAATTCAAATTATGCATAAATACTAGAACCCTTCATACATTCAGTTCATCGATCCCTCCTTTTTTTACCCTTCGAAGTGTGAACTCGCATTAGACTAAAGGGCCCCTTCATAAAATAAATGAGATACGTGCCCTATTCAAATAAAAATAGTCCTTCACAAAAAAAAATTGTAGGAGTCCCCTGTTTGAATATAAAGTCTACTTCTCAAAAATTGAAATGTGTGTTAGAGGAATCTTATGATATAAGAAAATAATTAATATATATATTTTTTTAACTGGGCCCTCCTCCGCCCGCTATATATATTTTTATATAGCGCCCCAATATTTTTGCAGCAAGCTCTTTTTTTTTTTCAAGAGTATATGAAAACTATTATTCTTATACGAAAAATTCGCACTTAGGCGAAAAAAATGCAACTTATGAAGAAAAAAAGATATTTTTTTAACTGGGCCCTCCACCGCCCGCTATATTTCTTATAGCGCCCCAGTATTTTTTGCAGCAAGATCTTTTTTAATTCAATGTTTCATATATGAAAACTGATATTCTCATATGAAAAATTCGCACGTAGGCAAAATAAAAGCAACTTATGAAGTAAATAATAGTTATTATTTTTTACTAAAATCATTCAGAATTAATATCTAATTTTTAATTATTAATTATCTAATTTTTTATATGTGAAAATTAAATTATCTAACCTTTCCATGCTACACAAGTCCAGGCAGGCTTTCTTATCGCTATTGTCATCAGAGGTAATCCCCAATACTGAGTCACTGATAACAGGTTGTATGAAGCCCGGCTTAAGGGCTATTCTCAAATCCAAAACAGGCTACTTTTTGACACATTTTTAAATTTCATTTATGATCGCAAATGCATGATATTGGCAGATTTCCTTTTTCAGAAACTATATGTAATCGAAACATTTTTTCATTTTTTTTGTTTTATAATTCTTCAAAAGATATGAATAAAGCACATATGTTTTACACTGAATACATTATTTAGCATAGCATTCAAATAAAATCTAGGAACTTTTCGAATAAACGTTACTAACATATTCTAACATATAAGAAATAATCGCATGCCTCAGATTTTTTTTTTTTTTACTAGTGAATCAATAACACTTTTTTTAATTAGAATTCAAAATAATATGATAGGAATGAAATATTTGTTTAAAATTTTGTGAGAAATCTATACGGTTTAGTTTTAGATCGACACTACCATACATATTAATTAGTAAAACAAAATTAAATTTTATGCTTACGAATACAGAAATTTTAATAATACTGCTTGAAAAAGATTTTTAAGTAAACTATATTTCTGTTTATTGAAACTTTACACTAATATTTTCTCAAGAATTCATACTAGCTGAAACAGTGACAATTAAAAAATATTAATTACTTATGCAAGAAATTATGTATTTGGAGGTTTGCCTTTTTCATTCAATATGTAAACTTATAGCATTGATTGCGTATGTTATGAAAAGAAAACATATACAAATAATTTTACTTAAAATAAATACTTTAAGATTAGAATTTGCATTTAACTTACCCTATAATGCATATGCAAAAATTTTAATTAACATAAATAGTTTACACCAATGTGATTATAACAGCACGAAAATAAATTCATGAATAATAATAAGTACAAACTATGTCACTATAATGTGGACATATTTTAAACTGTAATAGGTTAACAGTTATATTATAAGGCATAAAGATTTACATATGAATATATCATTTTACTCCGATATAAAATAAGCAATTTTAAAATAAAACATACATTATTAAAAACACAATTTAAAATAAAACATAATTATTAATAAAACATATATTATTAGGCTACAGCGTGACCATAAATTAAAAGAGGTCCCATTTTTTTCCCCTAAAGGGCTCATTTTTCTAAAGGCCCCTTTGAGCGTAGTGAGACTAGTTCTATACGAATATATTTTAATATATATATATATATACATACTATAAAAAATTAATTAAGATACATACATATTTGCAGAATTATAAAAAAAAATCACATTACCTCTTATTTTATATTCAGAAAACGGTAGAGGATTCATTCCCCACCGAACTAACTTGATATATGCCTTAGAGAGATAACACATACTTATGCTTATCGCATGACTAATAAGTGTATCACCCCCTACTCACAAGTAGAATTTCGTGTAAAGTTCTTCTCAAATACATACAGACCCCTTTCTGACACATTTTTAAATTTATTTTTGTTCGCAAATGCATGAAATTGACAGATTTTCTTACTGAGTCACTATATATTCGATACAAGTTTTTCATTTTTTTGTAAAGACAAAATATTATCAAAGTCAGCGTTTTGTTATCGCATAAAATATATTAACAAGTCCTGTAAAAATATATTGACAAGACATGAACTATTATTAGATGATTCAAAACATATTGGTTATAAAAAACATATATATAGAAATATATATATATATAAATTTATCATTACCTACAAATGTCAAGCACGATTTACTGGACTTCACCTAAATTCAACTAGATTCTTCACCACGTATGTATTTTTGTATGCTATGTCTTATTTCGTAATACATAGCACATGTACCTTGTTTTACGAAATAATAGAAAAATCATGTATTAATTTATCTATATATATTATACAAATCAATTAAAGGTAAATTGTTAATTGCAATTAGCAATTGGTTCTTTTATGACCTAGTCACGTGATCTCTGACGTCATTGGTGACGTATTGAATGATACCACATGGTCACGTGATATCACTTAAACAGTGACGTCACATGTCACGTGATCAAGTCTTATCAGTGATTATATTATCTGATAAGGCCCTGAACAAGCATTCACTTTTCTCAGAGCCTTGGTGTGGGACGGTTGGGTGCTTAGCTAGCTGGCGTGTTAGGTAGGAATAGTATTTGTATATATATTTTTTTAATATGACTTTAAATTAATTTGATACCTACTATGTAAAACGATATGAATATGTTTTGAATATTAGAACTAAAAAATAATACTTTGAAATAGTAGACTTACTAAACAGTAAAATTTAAAGCTATGTAGATAAATTTCCTAAAACTAAGTTGAAATGAAAATGGTAAAAGTTTAGTCAGTCTCATGTTAGTGTTTATCATATTAAATCTACAAAAGAAATTTTTAAGTGGGAATACTAATAATCCAAGTTACCATATAGATATTATAAGTTAGTAGATTCATAAACTAATGAGAATGTATATAATTTTAATAAACTATGCTAATTTCTGCAGATATTTAATAAAATACAAGTGAGTTTTCGAGGTACATAGTTTACCAATTTACTTCCTAGCTTTATCTTACCATAGGCAATTGTCTAAATCAAGTTAGGACATATACCTTGGAAATCATATTCATGCGACTAAATAACCTGGGGCTCACTCAGCCCAGTAGTTAGCGTGATGGTTATAAAATACCTGGGGCTTAATCAGCCCGGTAGTTAGCGTGTTGACTATATAATAAGTGGGGGCTCACTTAGCCCTGTGGTTATCGTGGTAGCTATAAAATAAGCGGGGGCACACTAAGCCCAGTAAACGTGGTGGGTAGAAAATAGCCTGGGGCTCACTCAGCCCATTAGTTAGCATAGTGGGTATAAAATAGCCTGGGGTTCACTCAGCCTAATACTTAGCATGGTGACTATAAAATAAGCGGGGGCTCACTTAGCCCTGTGGTTAGCGTCGTGGTTATAAAATGACAAGTGTGATTATATGTTTGTGGGTTCGAAACTTGTGCGGTTTAGACGATGGGATTTCAAGTATTCAGAAAAGTCGAAAAAATCATGATGGTGCACCATATCCTTATAAATATTATTGGTTTTAATATGATAAGTTAAGGAATCTATATCCGTAAAGAGTAAAACTGCACGATCTTTGTATGTTTTCTTTATAAAATTGTAATGAAAATCATACATAACTAATTTAGATAATACTAAAATAGAAAATCCAACATAGATGGTCGGTTCATTAAAATGCTAGTTTTTAGTCGTTCTACAGCGGTTAAATCTTCATCATATGTCTTGAATGATTTAAAAGTAGGCAAAAGCTACTAATTTTTTAAAAAATACATTTCCAGTATGAATTATTAAATCTAATTCACTTATTTCAAATTCTTAACGATAGTCCCATAGCATTGGAAAGTGTTTCATAAAGTATACCATGACTCATGATTTTTCCTTCATATTTATTTATTGTCACTTATTGTAGATCCTATTTTATAATTTACGTTAAAATTTTTCATTCATTCCTATCATTTTCTGGGTACTCTGTATATATTTTTTAGGTAATATATAATAAGACTTGTATCGAATTAGGTTTTAATTAAATAGGTTAATGCATCTATCTCTTATCCCAAATATTTTTTAAGTTTAAACATTAGCATATATCTTAATTAATATTTCATAGTTAGTATTTTTCATTGAATAATCATTGAAGCATTTTAAAACGTTACAGATTTTAGTATATATAAATATATATTTGGTTAGTAGCATCTATATAGAGCTATACGAAAGAATTCACATATATTAATGGTTTTAAGTATCAATCTCGCTTTAGATAGTCACGTGACGTACATTAAAAAAAATCCATATGTATCATGGTAAAAGAAAGAACATATGTGATATATCTTAAAGTCTGCATGAATATAACGAAAAGGATGTCTGCGTTTCTGTAGGTGTAAGTCTTTGTATTACTAAAGATTAAATTTAATAGTTTATGTTTTAATTGTGACTACCCTACGTAAA
The DNA here is from genome assembly GCA_963931845.1 of Maratus michaelseni. NCBI lineage: Eukaryota > Metazoa > Arthropoda > Arachnida > Araneae > Salticidae > Maratus > Maratus michaelseni. The sequence goes on from OZ007586.1 coordinate 491,935,578, forward strand.
GAGAAAAATAACCATTTCTTTTAAAACAAAATAAAAAGTACTTTAAAAATATATTACTACTTACCTACTATATATATCTACATACCTAGACCTTACAACCAACTCGTATACTTTCTTTAGAAGAAATGAATTGAAATGTGTTCTTATCAGTAAATCTTATCTAGAATGTTATAGCGATCAGTGACGTAATCAAACCACGTGGTGAAGAATCTAGTTGAATTTAGGTGAAGTCCAGTAAATCGTGCTTGACATTTGTAGGTAATGATAAATTTATATATATATATATTTCTATATATATGTTTTTTATAACCAATATGTTTTGAATCATCTAATAATAGTTCATGTCTTGTCAATATATTTTTACAGGACTTGTTAATATATTTTATGCGATAACAAAACGCTGACTTTGATAATATTTTGTCTTTACCAAAAAATGAAAAACTTGTATCGAATATATAGTGACTCAGTAAGAAAATCTGTCAATTTCATGCATTTGCGAACAAAAATAAATTTAAAAATGTGTCAGAAAGGGGTCTGTATGTATTTGAGAAGAACTTTACACGAAATTCTACTTGTGAGTAGGGGGTGATACACTTATTAGTCATGCGATAAGCATAAGTATGTGTTATCTCTCTAAGGCATATATCAAGTAGTTCGGTGGGGAATGAATCCTCTACCGTTTTCTGAATATAAAATAAGAGGTAATGTGATTTTTTTTTTTTATAATTCTGCAAATATGTATGTATCTTAATTAATTTTTTATAGTATGTATATATATATATATATTAAAATATATTCGTATAGAACTAGTCTCACTACGCTCAAAGGGGCCTTTAGAAAAATGAGCCCTTTAGGGAAAAAAAATGGGACCTCTTTTAATTTATGGTCACGCTGTAGCCTAATAATATATGTTTTATTAATAATTATGTTTTATTTTAAATTGTGTTTTTAATAATGTATGTTTTATTTTAAAATTGCTTATTTTATATCGGAGTAAAATGATATATTCATATGTAAATCTTTATGCCTTATAATATAACTGTTAACCTATTACAGTTTAAAATATGCCCACATTATAGTGACATAGTTTGTACTTATTATTATTCATGAATTTATTTTCGTGCTGTTATAATCACATTGGTGTAAACTATTTATGTTAATTAAAATTTTTGCATATGTATTATAGGGTAAGTTAAATGCAAATTCTAATCTTAAAGTATTTATTTTAAGTAAAATTATTTGTATATGTTTTCTTTTCATAACATACGCAATCAATGCTATAAGTTTACATATTGAATGAAAAAGGCAAACCTCCAAATACATAATTTCTTGCATAAGTAATTAATATTTTTTAATTGTCAGCGATAAGAAAGCCTGCCTGGACTTGTGTAGCATGGAAAGGTTAGATAATTTAATTTTCACATATAAAAAATTAGATAATTAATAATTAAAAATTAGATATTAATTCTGAATGATTTTAGTAAAAAATAATAACTATTATTTACTTCATAAGTTGCTTTTATTTTGCCTACGTGCGAATTTTTCATATGAGAATATCAGTTTTCATATATGAAACATTGAATTAAAAAAGATCTTGCTGCAAAAAATACTGGGGCGCTATAAGAAATATAGCGGGCGGTGGAGGGCCCAGTTAAAAAAATATCTTTTTTTCTTCATAAGTTGCATTTTTTTCGCCTAAGTGCGAATTTTTCGTATAAGAATAATAGTTTTCATATACTCTTGAAAAAAAAAAAAGAGCTTGCTGCAAAAATATTGGGGCGCTATATAAAAATATATATAGCGGGCGGAGGAGGGCCCAGTTAAAAAAATATATATATTAATTATTTTCTTATATCATAAGATTCCTCTAACACACATTTCAATTTTTGAGAAGTAGACTTTATATTCAAACAGGGGACTCCTACAATTTTTTTTTGTGAAGGACTATTTTTATTTGAATAGGGCACGTATCTCATTTATTTTATGAAGGGGCCCTTTAGTCTAATGCGAGTTCACACTTCGAAGGGTAAAAAAAGGAGGGATCGATGAACTGAATGTATGAAGGGTTCTAGTATTTATGCATAATTTGAATTCTTTGGAATTTTTGTGAAGGACTCCCTTTTTATTAAAAAGGGGATTTGTCCAATTTTTTGTGAAGGGTCCAATATCTATAACTGTTTTCCAGTTTTTTTTAAGGGTCCCCAAAACGTATAATCACTACATTCGAAGGCTTCCCTATAACTTTTAACTATTTTTGCATGCTAACCTAAATAAATGTATTCCTGTATAAACTATTTGTATACTTCAATCCATTTAAGAATCCTATATGTTTTGGCTATCAGTAGTGTAAAGCTTTTTCTTGAATCCTTTGGATTTATTGTGAAGGGCCTTAGGCCTTTTTATTAAAAAGGGGATCTGTAACTGTTCACTATTTTAATTAACTAATGCACTAGATGGTAAAATTATATTTTGTTCACATAACATTTCGATAATGTTGGAAAGTGATTCAGGAATTATGCCACTATGCCTGATTTTACATACTTGTTTATTTACATATACGCTAAAATTCTTTTTATAGTACTCTATACTTTTGGAAGTGTGTATTGTTAGTCTATCGAAGGGCCCCCTCTGGGTAAAAAAGGGAGGGGGAGGGGGAGGGGGGAGTTATTCAATTGAGTACAGTATAATTCATGCGGGACCCTATATTTTTTACCACAACCTATATCGAATTCATTAAAACGCGCCTGTTTGCCCCAAAAATGTTGAAGTCCGCCAATTAAAATTAATTAATAACCCTTTTTAATTACTAGCATCTACCATTCTACTGCACATGCAACCTGCGTACTCTCGTTGAGGAAAAAAAAATCTCGCCAAAATTTCTTAAGTTCTCCAATTAAAATTAATTAATTAATGACCCTTTTTAATTAAATCATTATTGACTTTTAAAATTCACCTGTAATATACTCTAACATGTATAACAAATAGCCTACTCTCGTTGAAAAAATATTTGCTTCGAAAAATGTCTAAGTTCCCCAATTAAAATTAATCACCATTTTTAATTAAACCATTATTGACTTTTAAAATTCTCCTCTAACATGTATATCGAATACCCTACTCTCGTTGAAAAAAAAAATCTCGCGAAAATTCTTAAGTTCTGCAATTAAAATTAATTAATTACTATTTTTAATTAATATTTTTAATTAATTAATCATTCACTTCTACTGCATACACTCATAATCAAACTGCATACTCTCGTTGAAAAAAAAAAAAAAAAAAAAAAAAAATTGCTTCGAAAAATTTCTAAGTTCCCCAATTAAAATTAATTAACGTTAATCCCCTTATCTTATAGTAGAAATCCTTATCTTAGGTGGTGGAGGGCACTTCGAGCGGTGGGCAGGTGGGCAGGTGCTGCACTTCGAGCGGTGGGCATGTGGGCATGGAGGAGGACACTTCGAGCGGTGGGCAGCCCTCCCTCCTCCCTCCTCCGTGCCCACATGCCCGCCACCTGGGGTCGGACGCCCACTTTTCCTCTACTCTCTTCCAGTTTTAACTCATATTCCATTCTCATTTTTTCAGCTTCTAAAATTAACCAATTTTTTTTAGAGTTTCCCCTTTCTTCTTTTTCTAACTTTCCCCGCTCTTGCTCATGTTTAAACTTTTCAGCCCTTATTTTTTTTCTAACTTTTCCGTTCTAACCGTTCAGTAAACATAGTGTTAGCTTACTCCTCGGACGCTGTTATCACAATTTATGTATACTGTTTATCACACTTTATGCGCGCTGTTTCTCAAACTTTCCGGCACTGGTATATGGTGGTTTTATCCCGACGCTGCCGCCATTGTGATACATTTTACTCCACGTATCAATCCGCCACTCCTGAAAATAAATATATTTTTCTCTTTTTTATCACCCTCGGTGTAGAGATACATGATACCGGACACGATGTAAGTTCGCCACTTAGTTCAATAAGACACTCTTTCTCGTACTTTTCACTTTCCATTATATTTTTCTTAAGTGCCATCATTCTATCTCCTTCAGAGATTTCAACTCCTATTTCCTCAGCTACGATCTCGAGATCAATTTTTTTTTATTAAGTTTTTTTTTTTTATTAAAAAGCTACCTGATAGGCGCGCGGCGACGAAAACTGTGGTTGTCTGTTTTCATAGCTCCGCTTTGCTTCCAATCCTCCAGCGAATAAATGCGAGTATTCAAATAGGACTATTGGCGCTGAAGTAATTTACCTTTGTAAAAAATCTATTTTTGGATGTCTCCAGCCTTTTTAATTTTTCAAGTTCATTTTAGCAATAACAATAATTGCTTTGTTGGCGGATAGCCTAGTGTGCCTTTTAAAAAAACTATAATAATAAAGTTTGTGTGTGTGTGTTTGTTTGTCTGTGTACTGTATTCTAAAGAGACTGCTGCACGCAGAGTTAAGAAATTTGACAGGAAGATACCTATATATCTCAAGTTATGCACCTCGAAGCGAGTTTTTAAACTTACTTTTTTTTTTTTTTTTTTTTTTTTTTTTTTTGCGATTTTTAACGTTTTGTATCGAATTTCGCAGCGATTTTTCAGCATTAGTAAAAGGAATCCGGTTTCATTCCTTTACTCCAATTTAGTAAATTTTGTACTGTTTTCAATAAAGTTTATTCGGAATTCCTGCAGAGATTTTTGAACACCCAACCCTGGGTACGTTTGGAGGGATTTTCGTTTAAAAATATAAAATCAGGGCTTCATTTGCGCCAAAGCCCAAATAAACTCAGAATTATGCTTCTCTGTTTTTAGTAAAAATTTAAATATTTGCCAGAATTCACCGGAGCTTATAAACACTGCACTCCGAAGCCCAGTGCAATAACACTTCCGGAAAACGAATCCTAAATTACCCTTTCTTTTCCCTCTCATCTCCAATCTTTTGCCTTCTTTTGTATCAAAACACTTATAAGTGACGTAATGTGTCGCTCACGCCTCACGTAAGAGATGGAAATGAAATGGTCTCGATTTTTATGTCTTCGGGTTTAGGCAGGCTCGAGCTGTTTTAAATTCAAAATTTTATTTATTTCCATTTCAAATCATTTTAATGCTATTTTGATAAGAATAAAGAGTAAACAGAAATAGTCTTTTTCTGTTCTGCATAGCTGCGAACTATTCTTTTTTTCTTTTTTTGTCTTAACATTATTTCCGAATCGTTATCCTGAGCTTATTTAACCACATAATTCTGCGATTAATTAACATTAAGATTAGGCAAAGGTTTCTATTTGGAAGGAGTAATAACTGAAAAATGGAATAGTTTATACGCAGATAGATGAATTGCCTTCTAGGGGAAACGACATTGACTAGTAATATAAATATATATTTATATTTCTAGTCAATGGGAAACAAGCTTCTTCACATTATTTCATTGATCACTGAAGATGACCGTATGTCTCAAGCTGTTAAACGTGTCTAAAAGAACAAGCACGTTATAGCACGTAAGTAGCATACTGTTGTCCGGTTCCGGAGCGCAGTGTTTATGAGCTCCGGTGAATTCTGGCTAATATTTAAAATTTTTAGTAAAAACAGAGAAACACCGGAGCTGCTCCGGTGGTCTCCGGCTCAAATTAAGCCCTGCCTCTCGGACAGAGCTACCTTCCCTAGTGATGGGAGTATTTGAATTCAAAATGCCTGAGGTGTCGATTCAGCCACGTTCTCAAGTAGTCTCGATTCAGAAAAGTGTATTCAAGCTACCTGATAGGCGCGCGGCGACGAAAACTGTGGTTGTCTGTTCTGACAAAGTCTGTATTGAAAAAGAATAAAACAGAAATTGTACTGAGAACTCTATGTAAAGATCAATAAAATTATTTTAGAAAAAAAGGCTTATACTTATTATAAAATTTTCGCATTTTTGCGGAAAGTCTCAATGTATTCTCTGATATTTTTTTTTTCTTCCTTTCCTAAACCAAAATTTTAATTTCAAAATATTTCACTGAAAAGAAAAAAATCAGGAAAAACAGTCCCATTCCAATTTCTTACCATATTGTTGACCGCCAAATTACTAGGAAATCTAATTTTGAAACAATAGAACCCCCGCCCTTTTCTGAAAGATTTTCCGTACTTTTGATTGCCAGAACGGACTTTCATGTTTATGAATTAGTAAATATCTTGGAATATATGGATTGAATATAAATTTTCTTATAGGCTAGTAAAAATATATCCAAACCAGTGGCGCAGCCACGGGGAACCCCCCCCCCCCCCCCCGAGTTCAGAGGCTTTTTTTTCGTCGTTTATTCGAATTTTTTTTCTTTCTTTCTCTCAAGGAAAGAAAACCACTCGTTCAAACAAATTATCATAAGCATTCGTCCACGTCCAGCAGAAATCTCCCCTCTCTCCTCCGTATTATTGAGAAAGAGAGGCATTTCACAGGCGTGTGTGTGTGGGGGGGGGGGGGGTTGGGGGTAAATGAATTGCCATCTAGGGGAAACAACATTGACTAGTAATATAAATATATATTTATACTTCTAGTCAATGGGAAACAAGCTTCTTCACATTATTTCATTGATCACTGAAGATGACCGTATGTCTCAAGCTGTTAAACGTGTCTAAAAGAACAAGCACGTTATAGCACGTAAGTAGCATACTGTTGTCCGGTTCCGGAGCGCAGTGTTTATGAGCTCCGGCGAATTCTGGCTAATATTTAAAATTTTTAGTAAAAACAGAGAAACACCGGAGCTGCTCCGGTGGTCTCCGGCTCAAATTAAGCCCTGCCTCTCGGACAGAGCTACCTTCCTTAGTGATGGGAGTATTTGAATTCAAAATGCCTGAGGTGTCGATTCAGCCACGTTCTCAAGTGGTCTCGATTCAGAAAAGTGTATTCAATCTACCTGATAGGCGCGCGGCGACAAAAACTGTGGTAGTCTGTTCTGACAAAGTCTGTATTGAAAAAGAATAAAACAGAAATTGTACTGAGAACTCTATGTAAAGATCAATAAAATTATTTTAGAAAAAAAGGCTTATACTTATTATAAAATTTTCGCATTTTTGCGGAAAGTCTCAATGTATTCTCTGATATTTTTTTTTTCTTCCTTTCCTAAACCAAAATTTTAATTTCAAAATATTTCACTGAAAAGAAAAAAATCAGGAAAAACAGTCCCATTCCAATTTCTTACCATATTGTTGACCGCCAAATTACTAGGAAATCTAATTTTGAAACAATAGAACCCCCGCCCTTTTCTGAAAGATTTTCCGTACTTTTGATTGCCAGAACGGACTTTCATGTTTATGAATTAGTAAATATCTTGGAATATATGGATTGAATATAAATTTTCTTATAGGCTAGTAAAAATATATCCAAACCAGTGGCGCAGCCACGGGGAACCCCCCCCCCCCGGGAATAGAGGCTTTTTTTCGTCGTTTATTCGAATTTTTTTTCTTTCTTTCTCTCAAGGAAAGAAAACCACTCGTTCAAACAAATTATCATAAGCATTCGTCCACGTCCAGCAGAAATATCCCCTCTCTCCTCCGTATTATTGAGAAAGAGAGGCATTTCACAGGCGTGTGTGTGTGGGGGGGGGGGGGGGGTAAATGAATTGCCTTCTAGGGGAAACAACATTGACTAGTAATATAAATATATATTTATATTTCTAGTCAATGGGAAACAAGCTTCTTCACATTATTTCATTAATCACTGAAGATGACCGTATGTCTCAAGCTGTTAAACGTGTCTAAAAGAACAAGCACGTTATAGCACGTAAGTAGCATACTGTTGTCCGGTTCCGGAGCGCAGTGTTTATGAGCTCCGGTGAATTCTGGCTAATATTTAAAATTTTTAGTAAAAACAGAGAAACACCGGAGCTGCTCCGGTGGTCTCCGGCTCAAATTAAGCCCTGCCTCTCGGACAGAGCTACCTTCCCTACACTGTAAAAAATGACCAGTGTTTCTTATTTTATGAAAATATACGTATAACCACGAAAGAAAATATAATATAATCTTCTGAGTTATCGGAAATTCCGAAAAGCGTGTTCCACTGTCCTTTGAATCTCCACAAACCAATACATTTCCAAAATGTAAAGAATTATTTATAAAAATAAAGCATTTTTTGCTGCCCGTATTTTTCAGAAACGTTTCCGAATAGTTTTTATAGTGTGTTAATCAGTTTCCTCAGCCTCGAATACCCGTCTTTCGAATGTAATCCATTCTCAATTAAACGTTTTCAGCTGAATAAGTTGATTTATACATGAAAGAGTAAAGAAATAACCTTAATTTTAATGTTAATGTTAACGCTGTTAATTTTGCATGTTTGTCTGTTAAACATATTTGTTGAACATGAAAATGTTTACTTGAGAATGGGTAGCATCGTAAAAACTATATTCCGGACTTTGAAAACTGATTAATGCACTTTAAAAGCTATTCGGAAACGTTTCTGAAAAATACGGGCAGCAAAAAACACTTTGTTTTTATAAATAATTCTTTAAATTTTGGAAATGTATTATTTTCTGGGGATTCAAAGGACAATGGAACACGCTTTTCGGAATTTCCGATAACTCAGAAAATTATATTATATTTTCGTTGGTGGTTATAGTATATCTTCATAAAATAAGAAACATTGGTCATTTTTTACAGTGTAGTGATGGGAGTATTTGAATTCAAAATGCCTGAAGTGTCGATTCAGCCACGTTCTCAAGTGGTCTCGATTCAGAAAAGTGTATTCAAGCTACCTGATAGGCGCGCGGCGACGAAAACTGTGGTTGTCTGTTCTCATAGCTCCGCTTTGCTTCCAATCCTCCAGCGAATAAATGCGAGTATTCAAATAGGACTATTGGCGCTGAAGTAATTTACCTTTGTAAAAAATCTATTTTTGGATGTCTCCAGCCTTTTTAATTTTTCAAGTTCATTTTAGCAATAGCAATAATTGCTTTGTTGGCGGATAGCCTAGTGTGCCTTTTAAAAAAACTATAATAATAAAGTTTGTGTGTGTGTGTTTGTTTGTCTGTGTACTGTATTCTAAAGAGACTGCTGCACGCAGAGTTAAGAAATTTGACAGGAAGATACCTATATATCTCAAGTTATGCACCTCGAAGCCAGTTTTTAAACTTACTTTTTTTTTTTTTTTTTTTGCGATTTTTAACATTTTGTATCGAATTTCGCAGCGATTTTTCAGCATTAGTAAAAGGAATCCGGTTTCATTCCTTTACTCCAATTTAGTAAATTTTGTACTGTTTTCAATAAAGTTTATTCGGAATTCCTGCAGAGATTTTTGAACACCCAACCCTGGGTACGTTTGGAGGGATTTTCGTTTAAAAATATAAAATCAGGGCTTCATTTGCGCCAAAGCCCAAATAAACTCAGAATTATGCTTCTCTGTTTTTAGTAAAAATTTAAATATTTGCCAGAATTCACCGGAGCTTATAAACACTGCACTCCGAAACCCAGTGCAATAACACTTCCGGAAAACGAATCCTAAATTACCCTTTCTTTTCCCTCTCATCTCCAATCTTTTGCCTTCTTTTGTATCAAAACACTTATAAGTGACGTAATGTGTCGCTCACGCCTCACGTAAGAGATGGAAATGAAATGGTCTCGATTTTTATGTCTTCGGGTTTAGGCAGGCTCGAGCTGTTTTAAATTCAAAATTTTATTTATTTCCATTTCAAATCATTTTAATGCTATTTTGATAAGAATAAAGAGTAAACAGAAATACTCTTTTTCTGTTCTGCATAGCTGCGAACTATTCTTTTTTTCTTTTTTTGTCTTAAAATTATTTCCGAATCGTTATCCTGAGCTTATTTAACCACATAATTCTGCGATTAATTAACATTAAGATTAGGCAAAGGTTTCTATTTGGAAGGAGTAATAACTGAAAAATGGAATAGTTTATACGCAGATAGATGAATTGCCTTCTAGGGGAAACGACATTGACTAGTAACATAAATATATATTTATATTTATAGTCAATGGGAAACAAGCTTCTTCACATTATTTCATTGATCACTGAAGATGACCGTATGTCTCAAGCTGTTAAACGTGTCTAAAAGAACAAGCACGTTATAGCACGTAAGTAGCATACTGTTGTCCGGTTCCGGAGCGCAGTGTTTATGAGCTCCGGTGAATTCTGGCTAATATTTAAAATTTTTAGTAAAAACAGAAAAACACCGGAACTGCTCCGGTGGTCTCCGGCTCAAATTAAGCCCTGCCTCTCGGACAGAGCTACCTTCCCTAGTGATGGGAAGTCTGTATTGAAAAAGAATAAAACAGAAATTGTACTGAGAACTCTATGTAAAGATCAATAAAATTATTTTAGAAAAAAAGGCTTATACTTATTATAAAATTTTCGCATTTTTGCGGAAAGTCTCAATGTATTCTCTGATATTTTTTTTTTCTTCCTTTCCTAAACCAAAATTTTAATTTCAAAATATTTCACTGAAAAGAAAAAAATCAGGAAAAACAGTCCCATTCCAATTTCTTACCATATTGTTGACCGCCAAATTACTAGGAAATCTAATTTTGAAACAATAGAACCCCCGCCCTTTTCTGAAAGATTTTCCGTACTTTTGATTGCCAGAACGGACTTTCATGTTTATGAATTAGTAAATATCTTGGAATATATGGATTGAATATAAATTTTCTTATAGGCTAGTAAAAATATATCCAAACCAGTGGCGCAGCCACGGGGAACCCCCCCCCCCCCGAGTTCAGAGGCTTTTTTTTCGTCGTTTATTCGAATTTTTTTTCTTTCTTTCTCTCAAGGAAAGAAAACCACTCGTTCAAACAAATTATCATAAGCATTCGTCCACGTCCAGCAGAAATCTCCCCTCTCCCCTCCGTATTATTGAGAAAGAGAGGCATTTCACAGGCGTGTGTGTGTGGGGGGGGGGGTTGGGGGTAAATGAATTGCCATCTAGGGGAAACAACATTGACTAGTAATATAAATATATATTTATACTTCTAGTCAATGGGAAACAAGCTTCTTCACATTATTTCATTGATCACTGAAGATGACCGTATGTCTCAAGCTGTTAAACGTGTCTAAAAGAACAAGCACGTTATAGCACGTAAGTAGCATACTGTTGTCCGGTTCCGGAGCGCAGTGTTTATGAGCTCCGGCGAATTCTGGCTAATATTTAAAATTTTTAGTAAAAACAGAGAAACACCGGAGCTGCTCCGGTGGTCTCCGGCTCAAATTAAGCCCTGCCTCTCGGACAGAGCTACCTTCCTTAGTGATGGGAGTATTTGAATTCAAAATGCCTGAGGTGTCGATTCAGCCACGTTCTCAAGTGGTCTCGATTCAGAAAAGTGTATTCAATCTACCTGATAGGCGCGCGGCGACAAAAACTGTGGTAGTCTGTTCTGACAAAGTCTGTATTGAAAAAGAATAAAACAGAAATTGTACTGAGAACTCTATGTAAAGATCAATAAAATTATTTTAGAAAAAAAGGCTTATACTTATTATAAAATTTTCGCATTTTTGCGGAAAGTCTCAATGTATTCTCTGATATTTTTTTTTTCTTCCTTTCCTAAACCAAAATTTTAATTTCAAAATATTTCACTGAAAAGAAAAAAATCAGGAAAAACAGTCCCATTCCAATTTCTTACCATATTGTTGACCGCCAAATTACTAGGAAATCTAATTTTGAAACAATAGAACCCCCGCCCTTTTCTGAAAGATTTTCCGTACTTTTGATTGCCAGAACGGACTTTCATGTTTATGAATTAGTAAATATCTTGGAATATATGGATTGAATATAAATTTTCTTATAGGCTAGTAAAAATATATCCAAACCAGTGGCGCAGCCACGGGGAACCCCCCCCCCCCGGGAATAGAGGCTTTTTTTCGTCGTTTATTCGAATTTTTTTTCTTTCTTTCTCTCAAGGAAAGAAAACCACTCGTTCAAACAAATTATCATAAGCATTCGTCCACGTCCAGCAGAAATATCCCCTCTCTCCTCCGTATTATTGAGAAAGAGAGGCATTTCACAGGCGTGTGTGTGTGGGGGGGGGGGTAAATGAATTGCCTTCTAGGGGAAACAACATTGACTAGTAATATAAATATATATTTATATTTCTAGTCAATGGGAAACAAGCTTCTTCACATTATTTCATTAATCACTGAAGATGACCGTATGTCTCAAGCTGTTAAACGTGTCTAAAAGAACAAGCACGTTATAGCACGTAAGTAGCATACTGTTGTCCGGTTCCGGAGCGCAGTGTTTATGAGCTCCGGTGAATTCTGGCTAATATTTAAAATTTTTAGTAAAAACAGAGAAACACCGGAGCTGCTCCGGTGGTCTCCGGCTCAAATTAAGCCCTGCCTCTCGGACAGAGCTACCTTCCCTACACTGTAAAAAATGACCAGTGTTTCTTATTTTATGAAAATATACGTATAACCACGAAAGAAAATATAATATAATCTTCTGAGTTATCGGAAATTCCGAAAAGCGTGTTCCACTGTCCTTTGAATCTCCACAAACCAATACATTTCCAAAATGTAAAGAATTATTTATAAAAATAAAGCATTTTTTGCTGCCCGTATTTTTCAGAAACGTTTCCGAATAGTTTTTATAGTGTGTTAATCAGTTTCCTCAGCCTCGAATACCCGTCTTTCGAATGTAATCCATTCTCAATTAAACGTTTTCAGCTGAATAAGTTGATTTATACATGAAAGAGTAAAGAAATAACCTTAATTTTAATGTTAATGTTAACGCTGTTAATTTTGCATGTTTGTCTGTTAAACATATTTGTTGAACATGAAAATGTTTACTTGAGAATGGGTAGCATCGTAAAAACTATATTCCGGACTTTGAAAACTGATTAATGCACTTTAAAAGCTATTCGGAAACGTTTCTGAAAAATACGGGCAGCAAAAAACACTTTGTTTTTATAAATAATTCTTTAAATTTTGGAAATGTATTATTTTCTGGGGATTCAAAGGACAATGGAACACGCTTTTCGGAATTTCCGATAACTCAGAAAATTATATTATATTTTCGTTGGTGGTTATAGTATATCTTCATAAAATAAGAAACATTGGTCATTTTTTACAGTGTAGTGATGGGAGTATTTGAATTCAAAATGCCTGAAGTGTCGATTCAGCCACGTTCTCAAGTGGTCTCGATTCAGAAAAGTGTATTCAAGCTACCTGATAGGCGCGCGGCGACGAAAACTGTGGTTGTCTGTTCTCATAGCTCCGCTTTGCTTCCAATCCTCCAGCGAATAAATGCGAGTATTCAAATAGGACTATTGGCGCTGAAGTAATTTACCTTTGTAAAAAATCTATTTTTGGATGTCTCCAGCCTTTTTAATTTTTCAAGTTCATTTTAGCAATAGCAATAATTGCTTTGTTGGCGGATAGCCTAGTGTGCCTTTTAAAAAAACTATAATAATAAAGTTTGTGTGTGTGTGTTTGTTTGTCTGTGTACTGTATTCTAAAGAGACTGCTGCACGCAGAGTTAAGAAATTTGACAGGAAGATACCTATATATCTCAAGTTATGCACCTCGAAGCCAGTTTTTAAACTTACTTTTTTTTTTTTTTTTTTTTGCGATTTTTAACGTTTTGTATCGAATTTCGCAGCGATTTTTCAGCATTAGTAAAAGGAATCCGGTTTCATTCCTTTACTCCAATTTAGTAAATTTTGTACTGTTTTCAATAAAGTTTATTCGGAATTCCTGCAGAGATTTTTGAACACCCAACCCTGGGTACGTTTGGAGGGATTTTCGTTTAAAAATATAAAATCAGGGCTTCATTTGCGCCAAAGCCCAAATAAACTCAGAATTATGCTTCTCTGTTTTTAGTAAAAATTTAAATATTTGCCAGAATTCACCGGAGCTTATAAACACTGCACTCCGAAACCCAGTGCAATAACACTTCCGGAAAACGAATCCTAAATTACACTTTCTTTTCCCTCTCATCTCCAATCTTTTGCCTTCTTTTGTATCAAAACACTTATAAGTGACGTAATGTGTCGCTCACGCCTCACGTAAGAGATGGAAATGAAATGGTCTCGATTTTTATGTCTTCGGGTTTAGGCAGGCTCGAGCTGTTTTAAATTCAAAATTTTATTTATTTCCATTTCAAATCATTTTAATGCTATTTTGATAAGAATAAAGAGTAAACAGAAATACTCTTTTTCTGTTCTGCATAGCTGCGAACTATTCTTTTTTTCTTTTTTTGTCTTAACATTATTTCCGAATCGTTATCCTGAGCTTATTTAACCACATAATTCTGCGATTAATTAACATTAAGATTAGGCAAAGGTTTCTATTTGGAAGGAGTAATAACTGAAAAATGGAATAGTTTATACGCAGATAGATGAATTGCCTTCTAGGGGAAACGACATTGACTAGTAACATAAATATATATTTATATTTCTAGTCAATGGGAAACAAGCTTCTTCACATTATTTCATTGATCACTGAAGATGACCGTATGTCTCAAGCTGTTAAACGTGTCTAAAAGAACAAGCACGTTATAGCACGTAAGTAGCATACTGTTGTCCGGTTCCGGAGCGCAGTGTTTATGAGCTCCGGTGAATTCTGGCTAATATTTAAAATTTTTAGTAAAAACAGAAAAACACCGGAACTGCTCCGGTGGTCTCCGGCTCAAATTAAGCCCTGCCTCTCGGACAGAGCTACCTTCCCTAGTGATGGGAAGTCTGTATTGAAAAAGAATAAAACAGAAATTGTACTGAGAACTCTATGTAAAGATCAATAAAATTATTTTAGAAAAAAAGGCTTATACTTATTATAAAATTTTCGCATTTTTGCGGAAAGTCTCAATGTATTCTCTGATATTTTTTTTTTCTTCCTTTCCTAAACCAAAATTTTAATTTCAAAATATTTCACTGAAAAGAAAAAAATCAGGAAAAACAGTCCCATTCCAATTTCTTACCATATTGTTGACCGCCAAATTACTAGGAAATCTAATTTTGAAACAATAGAACCCCCGCCCTTTTCTGAAAGATTTTCCGTACTTTTGATTGCCAGAACGGACTTTCATGTTTATGAATTAGTAAATATCTTGGAATATATGGATTGAATATAAATTTTTTATAGGCTAGTAAAAATATATCCAAACCAGTGGCGCAGACACGGGGAACCCCCCCCCCCCCGGGATCAGAGGCTTTTTTTTCGTCGTTTATTCGAATTTTTTTTCTTTCTTTCTCTCAAGGAAAGAAAACCACTCGTTCAAACAAATTATCATAAGCATTCGTCCACGTCCAGCAGAAATCTCCCCTCTCTCCTCCGTATTATTGAGAAAGAGAGCCATTTCATGGGCGTGTGTGTGTGGGGGGGGGGGGGGTAAATGAATTGCCTTCTAGGGGAAACAACATTGACTAGTAATAATATATTTATATTTCTAGTCAATGGGAAACAAGCTTCTTCACATTATTTCATTGATCACTGAAGATGACCGTATGTCTCAAGCTGTTAAACGTGTCTAAAAGAACAAGCACGTTATAGCACGTAAGTAGCATACTGTTGTCCGGTTCCGGAGCGCAGTGTTTATGAGCTCCGGTGAATTCTGGCTAATATTTAAAATTTTTAGTAAAAACAGAGAAACACCGGAGCTGCTCCGGTGGTCTCCGGCTCAAATTAAGCCCTGCCTCTCGGACAGAGCTACCTTCCCTTGTGATGGGAGTATTTGAATTCAAAATGCCTGAGGTGTCGATTCAGCCACGTTCTCAAGTGGTCTCGATTCAGAAAAGTGTATTCAAGCTACCTGATAGGCGCGCGGCGACGAAAACTGTGGTTGTCTGTTCTCATAGCTCCGCTTTGCTTCCAATCCTCCAGTGAATAAATGCGAGTATTCAAATAGGACTATTGGCGCTGAAGTAATTTACCTTTGTAAAAAATCTATTTTTGGATGTCTCCAGCCTTTTTAATTTTTCAAGTTCATTTTAGCAATAACAATAATTGCTTTGTTGGCGGATAGCCTAGTGTGCATTTTAAAAAAACTATAATAATAAAGTTTGTGTGTGTGTGTTTGTTTGTCTGTGTACTGTATTCTAAAGAGACTGCTGCACGCAGAGTTAAGAAATTTGACAGGAAGATACCTATATATCTCAAGTTATGCACCTCGAAGCCAGTTTTTAAATTTTTTTTTTTTTTTTTTTTTTTTTTTTTTTGCGATTTTTAACGTTTTGTATCGAATTTCGCAGCGATTTTTCAGCATTAGTAAAAGGAATCCGGTTTCATTCCTTTACTCCAATTTAGTAAATTTTGTACTGTTTTCAATAAAGTTTATTCGGAATTCCTGCAGAGATTTTTGAACACCCAACCCTGGGTACGTTTGGAGGGATTTTCGTTTAAAAATATAAAATCAGGGCTTCATTTGCGCCAAAGCCCAAATAAACTCAGAATTATGCTTCTCTGTTTTTAGTAAAAATTTAAATATTTGCCAGAATTCACCGGAGCTTATAAACACTGCAGTCCGAAGCCCAGTGCAATAACACTTCCGGAAAACGAATCCTAAATTACCCTTTCTTTTCCCTCTCATCTCCAATCTTTTGCCTTCTTTTGTATCAAACACTTATAAGTGACGTAATGTGTCGCTCACGCCTCACGTAAGAGATGGAAATGAAATGGTCTCGATTTTTATGTCTTCGGGTTTAGGCAGGCTCGAGCTGTTTTAAATTCAAAATTTTATTTATTTCCATTTCAAATCATTTTAATGCTATTTTGATAAGAATAAAGAGTAAACAGAAATAGTCTTTTTCTGTTCTGCATAGCTGCGAACTATTCTTTTTTTCTTTTTTTGTCTTAACATTATTTCCGAATCGTTATCCTGAGCTTATTTAACCACATAATTCTGCGATTAATTAACATTAAGATTAGGCAAAGGTTTCTATTTGGAAGGAGTAATAACTGAAAAATGGAATAGTTTATACGCAGATAGATGAATTGCCTTCTAGGGGAAACGACATTGACTAGTAATATAAATATATATTTATATTTCTAGTCAATGGGAAACAAGCTTCTTCACATTATTTCATTGATCACTGAAGATGACCGTATGTCTCAAGCTGTTAAACGTGTCTAAAAGAACAAGCACGTTATAGCACGTAAGTAGCATACTGTTGTCCGGTTCCGGAGCGCAGTGTTTATGACCTCCGGTGAATTCTGGCTAATATTTAAAATTTTTAGTAAAAACAGAGAAACACCGGAGCTGCTCCGGTGTTCTCCGGCTCAAATTAAGCCCTGCCTCTCGGACAGAGCTACCTTCCCTAGTGATGGGAGTATTTGAATTCAAAATGCCTGAGGTGTTGATTCAGCCACGTTCTCAAGTGGTCTCGATTCAGAAAAGTGTATTCAAGCTACCTGATAGGCGCGCGGCGACGAAAACTGTGGTTGTCTGTTCTGACAAAGTCTGTATTGAAAAAGAATAAAACAGAAATTGTACTGAGAACTCTATGTAAAGATCAATAAAATTATTTTAGAAAAAAAGGCTTATACTTATTATAAAATTTTCGCATTTTTGCGGAAAGTCTCAATGTATTCTCTGATATTTTTTTTTTCTTCCTTTCCTAAACCAAAATTTTAATTTCAAAATATTTCACTGAAAAGAAAAAAATCAGGAAAAACAGTCCCATTCCAATTTCTTACCATATTGTTGACCGCCAAATTACTAGGAAATCTAATTTTGAAACAATAGAACCCCCGCCCTTTTCTGAAAGATTTTCCGTACTTTTGATTGCCAGAACGGACTTTCATGTTTATGAATTAGTAAATATCTTGGAATATATGGATTGAATATAAATTTTCTTATAGGCTAGTAAAAATATATCCAAACCAGTGGCGCAGCCACGGGGAACCCCCCCCCCCCCCCCGGGATCAGAGGCTTTTTTTTCGTCGTTTATTCGAATTTTTTTTCTTTCTTTCTCTCAAGGAAAGAAAACCACTCGTTCAAACAAATTATCATAAGCATTCGTCCACGTCCAGCAGAAATCTCCCCTCTCTCCTCCGTATTATTGAGAAAGAGAGGCATTTCACAGGCGTGTGTATGTTGGGGGGGGGGGGGTAAATGAATTGCCTTCTAGGGGAAACAACATTGGCTAGTAATATAAATATATATTTATATTTCTAGTCAATGGGAAACAAGCTTCTTCACATTATTTCATTGATCACTGAAGATGACCGTATGTCTCAAGCTGTTAAACGTGTCTAAAAGAACAAGCACGTTATAGCACGTAAGTAGCATACTGTTGTCCGGTTCCGGAGCGCAGTGTTTATGAGCTCCGGTGAATTCTGGCTAATATTTAAAATTTTTTGTAAAAACAGAGAAACACCGGAGCTGCTCCGGTGGTCTCCGGCTCAAATTAAGCCCTGCCTCTCGGACAGAGCTACCTTCCCTAGTGATGGGAGTATTTGAATTCAAAATGCCTGAAGTGTCGATTCAGCCACGTTCTCAAGTGGTCTCGATTCAGAAAAGTGTATTCAAGCTACCTGATAGGCGCGCGGCGACGAAAACTGTGGTTGTCTGTTCTCATAGCTCCGCTTTGCTTCCAATCCTCCAGCGAATAAATGCGAGTATTCAAATAGGACTATTGGCGCTGAAGTAATTTACCTTTGTAAAAAATCTATTTTTGGATGTCTCCAGCCTTTTTAATTTTTCAAGTTCATTTTAGCAATAGCAATAATTGCTTTGTTGGCGGATAGCCTAGTGTGCCTTTTAAAAAAACTATAATAATAAAGTTTGTGTGTGTGTGTTTGTTTGTCTGTGTACTGTATTCTAAAGAGACTGCTGCACGCAGAGTTAAGAAATTTGACAGGAAGATACCTATATATCTCAAGTTATGCACTTCGAAGCCAGTTTTTAAACTTACTTTTTTTTTTTTTTTTTTTTTTTTTTTTTTGCGATTTTTAACGTTTTGTATCGAATTTCGCAGCGATTTTTCAGCATTAGTAAAAGGAATCCGGTTTCATTCCTTTACTCCAATTTAGTAAATTTTGTAATGTTTTCAATAAAGTTTATTCGGAATTCCTGCAGAGATTTTTGAACACCCAACCCTGGGTACGTTTGGAGGGATTTTCGTTTAAAAATATAAAATCAGGGCTTCATTTGCGCCAAAGCCCAAATAAACTCAGAATTATGCTTCTCTGTTTTTAGTAAAAATTTAAATATTTGCCAGAATTCACCGGAGCTTATAAACACTGCACTCCGAAGCCCAGTGCAATAACACTTCCGGAAAACGAATCCTAAATTACCCTTTCTTTTCCCTCTCATCTCCAATCTTTTGCCTTCTTTTGTATCAAAACACTTATAAGTGACGTAATGTGTCGCTCACGCCTCACGTAAGAGATGGAAATGAAATGGTCTCGATTTTTATGTCTTCGGGTTTAGGCAGGCTCGAGCTGTTTTAAATTCAAAATTTTATTTATTTCCATTTCAAATCATTTTAATGCTATTTTGATAAGAATAAAGAGTAAACAGAAATAGTCTTTTTCTGTTCTGCATAGCTGCGAACTATTCTTTTTTTCTTTTTTTGTCTTAACATTATTTCCGAATCGTTATCCTGAGCTTATTTAACCACATAATTCTGCGATTAATTAACATTAAGATTAGGCAAAGGTTTCTATTTGGAAGGAGTAATAACTGAAAAATGGAATAGTTTATACGCAGATAGATGAATTGCCTTCTAGGGGAAACGACATTGACTAGTAATATAAATACATATTTATATTTCTAGTCAATGGGAAACAAGCTTCTTCACATTATTTCATTGATCACTGAAGATGACCGTATGTCTCAAGCTGTTAAACGTGTCTAAAAGAACAAGCACGTTATAGCACGTAAGTAGCATACTGTTGTCCGGTTCCGGAGCGCAGTGTTTATGAGCTCCGGTGAATTCTGGCTAATATTTAAAATTTTTAGTAAAAACAGAGAAACACCGGAGCTGCTCCGGTGGTCTCCGGCTCAAATTAAGCCCTGCCTCTCGGACAGAGCTACCTTCCCTAGTGATGGGAGTATTTGAATTCAAAATGCCTGAGGTGTCGATTCAGCCACGTTCTCAAGTGGTCTCGATTCAGAAAAGTGTATTCAAGCTACCTGATAGGCGCGCGGCGACGAAAACTGTGATTGTCTGTTCTGACAAAGTCTGTATTGAAAAAGAATAAAACAGAAATTGTACTGAGAACTCTATGTAAAGATCAATAAAATTATTTTAGAAAAAAAGGCTTATACTTATTATAAAATTTTCGCATTTTTGCGGAAAGTCTCAATGTATTCTCTGATATTTTTTTTTTCTTCCTTTCCTAAACCAAAATTTTAATTTCAAAATATTTCACTGAAAAGAAAAAAATCAGGAAAAACAGTCCCATTCCAATTTCTTACCATATTGTTGACCGCCAAATTACTAGGAAATCTAATTTTGAAACAATAGAACCCCCGCCCTTTTCTGAAAGATTTTCCGTGCTTTTGATTGCCAGAACGGACTTTCATGTTTATGAATTAGTAAATATCTTGGAATATATGGATTGAATATAAATTTTCTTATAGGCTAGTAAAAATATATCCAAACCAGTGGCGCAGCCACGGGGAACCCCCCCCCCCCCCCCGGGATCAGAGGCTTTTTTTTCGTCGTTTATTCGAATTTTTTTTCTTTCTTTCTCTCAAGGAAAGAAAACCACTCGTTCAAACAAATTATCATAAGCATTCGTCCACGTCCAGCAGAAATCTCCCCTCTCTCCTCCGTATTATTGAGAAAGAGAGCCATTTCACAGGCGTGTGTGTGTGTGTGGGGGGGGTAAATGAATTGCCTTCTAGGGGAAACAACATTGACTAGTAATAATATATTTATATTTCTAGTCAATGGGAAACAAGCTTCTTCACATTATTTCATTGATCACTGAAGATGACCGTATGTCTCAAGCTGTTAAACGTGTCTAAAAGAACCAGCACGTTATAGCACGTAAGTAGCATACTGTTGTCCGGTTCCGGAGCGCAGTGTTTATGAGCTCCGGTGAATTCTGGCTAATATTTAAAATTTTTAGTAAAAACAGAGAAACACCGGAGCTGCTCCGGTGGTCTCCGGCTCAAATTAAGCCCTGCCTCTCGGACAGAGCTACCTTCCCTTGTGATGGGAGTATTTGAATTCAAAATGCCTGAGGTGTCGATTCAGCCACGTTCTCAAGTGGTCTCGATTCAGAAAAGTGTATTCAAGCTACCTGATAGGCGCGCGGCGACGAAAACTGTGGTTGTCTGTTCTCATAGCTCCGCTTTGCTTCCAATCCTCCAGTGAATAAATGCGAGTATTCAAATAGGACTATTGGCGCTGAAGTAATTTACCTTTGTAAAAAATCTATTTTTGGATGTCTCCAGCCTTTTTAATTTTTCAAGTTCATTTTAGCAATAACAATAATTGCTTTGTTGGCGGATAGCCTAGTGTGCCTTTTAAAAAAACTATAATAATAAAGTTTGTGTGTGTGTGTTTGTTTGTCTGTGTACTGTATTCTAAAGAGACTGCTGCACGCAGAGTTAAGAAATTTGACAGGAAGATACCTATATATCTCAAGTTATGCACCTCGAAGCCAGTTTTTAATTTTTTTTTTTTTTTTTTTTTTTTTTTTTTTTTTTTTTTTTTTTTTTTGCGATTTTTAACGTTTTGTATCGAATTTCGCAGCGATTTTTCAGCATTAGTAAAAGGAATCCGGTTTCATTCCTTTACTCCAATTTAGTAAATTTTGTACTGTTTTCAATAAAGTTTATTCGGAATTCCTGCAGAGATTTTTGAACACCCAACCCTGGGTACGTTTGGAGGGATTTTCGTTTAAAAATATAAAATCAGGGCTTCATTTGCGCCAAAGCCCAAATAAACTCAGAATTATGCTTCTCTGTTTTTAGTAAAAATTTAAATATTTGCCAGAATTCACCGGAGCTTATAAACACTGCAGTCCGAAGCCCAGTGCAATAACACTTCCGGAAAACGAATCCTAAATTACCCTTTCTTTTCCCTCTCATCTCCAATCTTTTGCCTTCTTTTGTATCAAACACTTATAAGTGACGTAATGTGTCGCTCACGCCTCACGTAAGAGATGGAAATGAAATGGTCTCGATTTTTATGTCTTCGGGTTTAGGCAGGCTCGAGCTGTTTTAAATTCAAAATTTTATTTATTTCCATTTCAAATCATTTTAATGCTATTTTGATAAGAATAAAGAGTAAACAGAAATAGTCTTTTTCTGTTCTGCATAGCTGCGAACTATTCTTTTTTTCTTTTTTTGTCTTAACATTATTTCCGAATCGTTATCCTGAGCTTATTTAACCACATAATTCTGCGATTAATTAACATTAAGATTAGGCAAAGGTTTCTATTTGGAAGGAGTAATAACTGAAAAATGGAATAGTTTATACGCAGATAGATGAATTGCCTTCTAGGGGAAACGACATTGACTAGTAATATAAATACATATTTATATTTCTAGTCAATGGGAAACAAGCTTCTTCACATTATTTCATTGATCACTGAAGATGACCGTATGTCTCAAGCTGTTAAACGTGTCTAAAAGAACAAGCACGTTATAGCACGTAAGTAGCATACTGTTGTCCGGTTCCGGAGCGCAGTGTTTATGAGCTCCGGTGAATTCTGGCTAATATTTAAAATTTTTAGTAAAAACAGAGAAACACCGGAGCTGCTCCGGTGGTCTCCGGCTCAAATTAAGCCCTGCCTCTCGGACAGAGCTACCTTCCCTAGTGATGGGAGTATTTGAATTCAAAATGCCTGAGGTGTCGATTCAGCCACGTTCTCAAGTGGTCTCGATTCAGAAAAGTGTATTCAAGCTACCTGATAGGCGCGCGGCGACGAAAACTGTGATTGTCTGTTCTGACAAAGTCTGTATTGAAAAAGAATAAAACAGAAATTGTACTGAGAACTCTATGTAAAGATCAATAAAATTATTTTAGAAAAAAAGGCTTATACTTATTATAAAATTTTCGCATTTTTGCGGAAAGTCTCAATGTATTCTCTGATATTTTTTTTTTCTTCCTTTCCTAAACCAAAATTTTAATTTCAAAATATTTCACTGAAAAGAAAAAAATCAGGAAAAACAGTCCCATTCCAATTTCTTACCATATTGTTGACCGCCAAATTACTAGGAAATCTAATTTTGAAACAATAGAACCCCCGCCCTTTTCTGAAAGATTTTCCGTACTTTTGATTGCCAGAACGGACTTTCATGTTTATGAATTAGTAAATATCTTGGAATATATGGATTGAATATAAATTTTCTTATAGGCTAGTAAAAATATATCCAAACCAGTGGCGCAGCCACGGGGAACCCCCCCCCCCCCCCCCGGGATCAGAGGCTTTTTTTTCGTCGTTTATTCGAATTTTTTTTCTTTCTTTCTCTCAAGGAAAGAAAACCACTCGTTCAAACAAATTATCATAAGCATTCGTCCACGTCCAGCAGAAATCTCCCCTCTCTCCTCCGTATTATTGAGAAAGAGAGCCATTTCACAGGCGTGTGTGTGTGTGTGGGGGGGGTAAATGAATTGCCTTCTAGGGGAAACAACATTGACTAGTAATAATATATTTATATTTCTAGTCAATGGGAAACAAGCTTCTTCACATTATTTCATTGATCACTGAAGATGACCGTATGTCTCAAGCTGTTAAACGTGTCTAAAAGAACAAGCACGTTATAGCACGTAAGTAGCATACTGTTGTCCGGTTCCGGAGCGCAGTGTTTATGAGCTCCGGTGAATTCTGGCTAATATTTAAAATTTTTAGTAAAAACAGAGAAACACCGGAGCTGCTCCGGTGGTCTCCGGCTCAAATTAAGCCCTGCCTCTCGGACAGAGCTACCTTCCCTTGTGATGGGAGTATTTGAATTCAAAATGCCTGAGGTGTCGATTCAGCCACGTTCTCAAGTGGTCTCGATTCAGAAAAGTGTATTCAAGCTACCTGATAGGCGCGCGGCGACGAAAACTGTGGTTGTCTGTTCTCATAGCTCCGCTTTGCTTCCAATCCTCCAGTGAATAAATGCGAGTATTCAAATAGGACTATTGGCGCTGAAGTAATTTACCTTTGTAAAAAATCTATTTTTGGATGTCTCCAGCCTTTTTAATTTTTCAAGTTCATTTTAGCAATAACAATAATTGCTTTGTTGGCGGATAGCCTAGTGTGCCTTTTAAAAAAACTATAATAATAAAGTTTGTGTGTGTGTGTTTGTTTGTCTGTGTACTGTATTCTAAAGAGACTGCTGCACGCAGAGTTAAGAAATTTGACAGGAAGATACCTATATATCTCAAGTTATGCACCTCGAAGCCAGTTTTTAAATTTTTTTTTTTTTTTTTTTTTTTTTTTTTTTTTTTTTTTTTGCGATTTTTAACGTTTTGTATCGAATTTCGCAGCGATTTTTCAGCATTAGTAAAAGGAATCCGGTTTCATTCCTTTACTCCAATTTAGTAAATTTTGTACTGTTTTCAATAAAGTTTATTCGGAATTCCTGCAGAGATTTTTGAACACCCAACCCTGGGTACGTTTGGAGGGATTTTCGTTTAAAAATATAAAATCAGGGCTTCATTTGCGCCAAAGCCCAAATAAACTCAGAATTATGCTTCTCTGTTTTTAGTAAAAATTTAAATATTTGCCAGAATTCACCGGAGCTTATAAACACTGCAGTCCGAAGCCCAGTGCAATAACACTTCCGGAAAACGAATCCTAAATTACCCTTTCTTTTCCCTCTCATCTCCAATCTTTTGCCTTCTTTTGTATCAAACACTTATAAGTGACGTAATGTGTCGCTCACGCCTCACGTAAGAGATGGAAATGAAATGGTCTCGATTTTTATGTCTTCGGGTTTAGGCAGGCTCGAGCTGTTTTAAATTCAAAATTTTATTTATTTCCATTTCAAATCATTTTAATGCTATTTTGATAAGAATAAAGAGTAAACAGAAATAGTCTTTTTCTGTTCTGCATAGCTGCGAACTATTCTTTTTTTCTTTTTTTGTCTTAACATTATTTCCGAATCGTTATCCTGAGCTTATTTAACCACATAATTCTGCGATTAATTAACATTAAGATTAGGCAAAGGTTTCTATTTGGAAGGAGTAATAACTGAAAAATGGAATAGTTTATACGCAGATAGATGAATTGCCTTCTAGGGGAAACGACATTGACTAGTAATATAAATATATATTTATATTTCTAGTCAATGGGAAACAAGCTTCTTCACATTATTTCATTGATCACTGAAGATGACCGTATGTCTCAAGCTGTTAAACGTGTCTAAAAGAACAAGCACGTTATAGCACGTAAGTAGCATACTGTTGTCCGGTTCCGGAGCGCAGTGTTTATGAGCTCCGGTGAATTCTGGCTAATACTTAAAATTTTTAGTAAAAACAGAGAAACACCGGAGCTGCTCCGGTGGTCTCCGGCTCAAATTAAGCCCTGCCTCTCGGACAGAGCTACCTTCCCTAGTGATGGGAGTATTTGAATTCAAAATGCCTGAAGTGTCGATTCGGCCATGTTCTCAAGTGGTCTCGATTCAGAAAAATGTATTCAAGCTACCTGATAGGCGCGCGGCGACGAAAACTGTGGTTGTCTGTTCTCATAGCTCCGCTTTGCTTCCAATCCTCCAGCGAATAAATGCGAGTATTCAAATAGGACTATTGGCGCTGAAGTAATTTACCTTTGTAAAAAATCTATTTTTGGATGTCTCCAGCCTTTTTAATCTTTCAAGTTCATTTTAGCAATAACAATAATTGCTTTGTTGGCGGATAGCCTAGTGTGCCTTTTAAAAAAACTATAATAATAAAGTTTGTGTGTGTGTGTTTGTTTGTCTGTGTACTGTATTCTAAAGAGACTGCTGCACGCAGAGTTAAGAAATTTGACAGGAAGATACCTATATATCTCAAGTTATGCACCTCGAAGCCAGTTTTTAAATTTTTTTTTTTTTTTTTTTTTTTTTTTTTGCGATTTTTAACGTTTTGTATCGAATTTCGCAGCGATTTTTCAGCATTAGTAAAAGGAATCCGGTTTCATTCCTTTACTCCAATTTAGTAAATTTTGTACTGTTTTCAATAAAGTTTATTCGGAATTCCTGCAGAGATTTTTGAACACCCAACCCTGGGTACGTTTGGAGGGATTTTCGTTTAAAAATATAAAATCAGGGCTTCATTTGCGCCAAAGCCCAAATAAACTCAGAATTATGCTTCTCTGTTTTTAGTAAAAATTTAAATATCTGCCAGAATTCACCGGAGCTTATAAACACTGCACTCCGAAGCCCAGTGCAATAACACTTCCGGAAAACGAATCCTAAATTACCCTTTCTTTTCCCTCTCATCTCCAATCTTTTGCCTTCTTTTGTATCAAAACACTTATAAGTGACGTAATGTGTCGCTCACGCCTCACGTATGAGATGGAAATGAAATGGTCTCGATTTTTATGTCTTCGGGTTTAGGCAGGCTCGAGCTGTTTTAAATTCAAAATTTTATTTATTTCCATTTCAAATCATTTTAATGCTATTTTGATAAGAATAAAGAGTAAAAAGAAATAGTCTTTTTCTGTTCTGCATAGCTGCGAACTATTCTTTTTTTCTTTTTTTGTCTTAACATTATTTCCGAATCGTTATCCTGAGCTTATTTAACCACATAATTCTGCGATTAATTAACATTAAGATTAGGCAAAGTTTTCTATTTGGAAGGAGTAATAACTGAAAAATGGAATAGTTTATACGCAGATAGATGAATTGCCTTCTAGGGGAAACGACATTGACTAGTAATATAAATATATATTTATATTTCTAGTCAATGGGAAACAAGCTTCTTCACATTATTTCATTGATCACTGAAGATGACCGTATGTCTCAAGCTGTTAAACGTGTCTAAAAGAACAAGCACGTTATAGCACGTAAGTAGCATACTGTTGTCCGGTTCCGGAGCGCAGTGTTTATGAGCTCCGGTGAATTCTGGCTAATATTTAAAATTTTTAGTAAAAACAGAGAAACACCGGAGCTGCTCCGGTGGTCTCCGGCTCAAATTAAGCCCTGCCTCTCGGACAGAGCTACCTTCCCTAGTGATGGGAGTATTTGAATTCAAAATGCCTGAGGTGTCGATTCAGCCACGTTCTCAAGTGGTCTCGATTCAGAAAAGTGTATTCAAGCTACCTGATAGGCGCGCGGCGACGAAAACTGTGGTTGTCTGTTCTGACAAAGTCTGTATTGAAAAAGAATAAAACAGAAATTGTACTGAGAACTCTATGTAAAGATCAATAAAATTATTTTAGAAAAAAAGGCTTATACTTATTATAAAATTTTCGCATTTTTGCGGAAAGTCTCAATGTATTCTCTGATATTTTTTTTTTCTTCCTTTCCTAAACCAAAATTTTAATTTCAAAATATTTCACTGAAAAGAAAAAAATCAGGAAAAACAGTCCCATTCCAATTTCTTACCATATTGTTGACCGCCAAATTACTAGGAAATCTAATTTTGAAACAATAGAACCCCCGCCCTTTTCTGAAAGATTTTCCGTACTTTTGATTGCCAGAACGGACTTTCATGTTTATGAATTAGTAAATATCTTTTAATATATGGATTAAATATAAATTTTCTTATAGGCTAGTAAAAATATATCCAAACCAGTGGCGCAGCCACGGGGAACCCCCCCCCCCCCCCGGGATCAGAGGCTTTTTTTTCGTCGTTTATTCGAATTTTTTTTCTTTCTTTCTCTCAAGGAAAGAAAACCACTCGTTCAAACAAATTATCATAAGCATTCGTCCACGTCCAGCAGAAATCTCCCCTCTCTCCTCCGTATTATTGAGAAAGAGAGGCATTTCACAGGCGTGTGTGTGTGGGGGGGGGGGGGTAAATGAATTGCCTTCTAGGGGAAACAACATTGACTAGTAATATAAATATATATTTATATTTCTAGTCAATGGGAAACAAGCTTCTTCACATTATTTCATTGATCACTGAAGATGACCGTATGTCTCAAGCTGTTAAACGTGTCTAAAAGAACAAGCACGTTATAGCACGTAAGTAGCATACTGTTGTCCGGTTCCGGAGCGCAGTGTTTATGAGCTCCGGTGAATTCTGGCTAATATTTAAAATTTTTAGTAAAAACAGAGAAACACCGGAGCTGCTCCGGTGGTCTCCGGCTCAAATTAAGCCCTGCCTCTCGGACAGAGCTACCTTCCCTAGTGATGGGAGTATTTGAATTCAAAATGCCTGAGGTGTCGATTCAGCCACGTTCTCAAGTGGTCTCGATTCAGAAAAGTGTATTCAAGCTACCTGATAGGCGCGCGGCGACGAAAACTGTGGTTGTCTGTTCTGACAAATTCTGTATTGAAAAAGAATAAAACAGAAATTGTACTGAGAACTCTATGTAAAGATCAATAAAATTATTTTAGAAAAAAAGGCTTATACTTATTATAAAATTTTCGCATTTTTGCGGAAAGTCTCAATGTATTCTCTGATATTTTTTTTTTCTTCCTTTCCTAAACCAAAATTTTAATTCCAAAATATTTCACTGAAAAGAAAAAAATCAGGAAAAACAGTCCCATTCCAATTTCTTACCATATTGTTGACCGCCAAATTACTAGGAAATCTAATTTTGAAACAATAGAACCCCCGCCCTTTTCTGAAAGATTTTCCGTACTTTTGATTGCCAGAACGGACTTTCATGTTTATGAATTAGTAAATATCTTGGAATATATGGATTGAATATAAATTTTCTTATAGGCTAGTAAAAATATATCCAAACCAGTGGCGCAGCCACGGGGAACCCCCCCCCCCCCCCCAGGGATCAGAGGCTTTTTTTTCGTCGTTTATTCGAATTTTTTTTCTTTCTTTCTCTCACGGAAAGAAAACCACTCGTTCAAACAAATTATCATAAGCATTCGTCCACGTCCAGCAGAAATCTCCCCTCTCTCCTCCGTATTATTGAGAAAGAGAGGCATTTCACAGGCGTGTGTGTGTGGGGGGGGGGGGGGTAAATGAATTGCCTTCTAGGGGAAACAACATTGACTAGTAATATAAATATATATTTATATTTCTAGTCAATGGGAAACAAGCTTCTTCACATTATTTCATTGATCACTGAAGATGACCGTATGTCTCAAGCTGTTAAACGTGTCTAAAAGAACAAGCACGTTATAGCACGTAAGTAGCATACTGTTGTCCGGTTCCGGAGCGCAGTGTTTATGAGCTCCGGTGAATTCTGGCTAATATTTAAAATTTTTAGTAAAAACAGAGAAACACCGGAGCTGCTCCGGTGGTCTCCGGCTCAAATTAAGCCCTGCCTCTCGGACAGAGCTACCTTCCCTAGTGATGGGAGTATTTGAATTCAAAATGCCTGAAGTGTCGATTCAGCCATGTTCTCAAGTGGTCTCGATTCAGAAAAGTGTATTCAAGCTACCTGATAGGCGCGCGGCGACGAAAACTGTGGTTGTCTGTTCTCATAGCTCCGCTTTGCTTCCAATCCTCCAGCGAATAAATGCGAGTATTCAAATAGGACTATTGGCGCTGAAGTAATTTACCTTTGTAAAAAATCTATTTTTGGATGTCTCCAGCCTTTTTAATTTTTCAAGTTCATTTTAGCAATAACAATAATTGCTTTGTTGGCGGATAGCCTAGTGTGCCTTTTAAAAAAACTATAATAATAAAGTTTGTGTGTGTGTGTTTGTTTGTCTGTGTACTGTATTCTAAAGAGACTGCTGCACGCAGAGTTAAGAAATTTGACAGGAAGATACCTATATATCTCAAGTTATGCACCTCGAAGCCAGTTTTTAAACTTTTTTTTTTTTTTTTTTTTTTTTTTTTTTTTTTTTTTTTTTGCGATTTTTAACGTTTTGTATCGAATTTCGCAGCGATTTTTCAGCATTAGTAAAAGGAATCCGGTTTCATTCCTTTACTCCAATTTAGTAAATTTTGTACTGTTTTCAATAAAGTTTATTCGGAATTCCTGCAGAGATTTTTGAACACCCAACCCTGGGTACGTTTGGAGGGATTTTCGTTTAAAAATATAAAATCAGGGCTTCATTTGCGCCAAAGCCCAAATAAACTCAGAATTATGCTTCTCTGTTTTTAGTAAAAATTTAAATATCTGCCAGAATTCACCGGAGCTTATAAACACTGCACTCCGAAGCCCAGTGCAATAACACTTCCGGAAAACGAATCCTAAATTACCCTTTCTTTTCCCTCTCATCTCCAATCTTTTGCCTTCTTTTGTATCAAACATAGCATATTGTTGACCGCCAAATTA
Organism: Maratus michaelseni; assembly: GCA_963931845.1. Classification (NCBI taxonomy): domain Eukaryota; kingdom Metazoa; phylum Arthropoda; class Arachnida; order Araneae; family Salticidae; genus Maratus; species Maratus michaelseni. The sequence goes on from OZ007586.1 coordinate 491,965,742, forward strand.
CTAGGAAATCTAATTTTGAAACAATAGAAACCCGCCCTTTTCTGAAAGATTTTCCGTACTTTTGATTGCCAGAACGGACTTTCATGTTTATGAATTAGTAAATATCTTGGAATAAATGGATTGAATATAAATTTTCTTATAGGCTAGTAAAAATATATCCAAACCAGTGGCGCAGCCACGGGGAACCCCCCCCCCCCCCCCCCCGAGTTCAGAGGCTTTTTTTTCGTCGTTTATTCGAATTTTTTTCTTTCTTTCTCTCAAGGAAAGAAAACCACTCGTTCAAACAAATTATCATAAGCATTCGTCCACGTCCAGCAGAAATCTCCCCTCTCTCCTCCGTATTATTGAGAAAAAGAGGCATTTCACAGGCGTGTGTGTGGGGGGGGGGGGGGGTAAGTGAATTGCCTTCTAGGGGAAACAACATTGACTAGTAATATAAATATATATTTATATTTCTAGTCAATGGGAAACAAGCTTCTTCACATTATTTCATTGATCACTGAAGATGACCGTATGTCTCAAGCTGTTAAACGTGTCTAAAAGAACAAGCACGTTATAGCACGTAAGTAGCATACTGTTGTCCGGTTCCGGAGCGCAGTGTTTATGAGCTCCGGTGAATTCTGGCTAATATTTAAAATTTTTAGTAAAAACAGAGAAACACCGGAGCTGCTCCGGTGGTCTCCGGCTCAAATTAAGCCCTGCCTCTCGGACAGAGCTACCTTCCCTAGTGATGGGAGTATTTGAATTCAAAATGCCTGAGGTGTCGATTCAGCCACGTTCTCAAGTGGTCTCGATTCAGAAAAGTGTATTCAAGCTACCTGATAGGCGCGCGGCGACGAAAACTGTGGTTGTCTGTTCTGACAAAGTCTGTATTGAAAAAGAATAAAACAGAAATTGTACTGAGAACTCTATGTAAAGATCAATAAAATTATTTTAGAAAAAAAGGCTTATACTTATTATAAAATTTTCGCATTTTTGCGGAAAGTCTCAATGTATTCTCTGATATTTTTTTTTCTTCCTTTCCTAAACTAAAATTTTAATTTCAAAATATTTCACTGAAAAGAAAAAAATCAGGAAAAACAGTCCCATTCCAATTTCTTACCATATTGTTGACCGCCAAATTACTAGGAAATCTAATTTTGAAACAATAGAACCCCCGTCCTTTTCTGAAAGATTTTCCGTACTTTTGATTGCCAGAACGGACTTTCATGTTTATGAATTAGTAAATATCTTGGAATATATGGATTGAATATAAATTTTCTTATAGGCTAGTAAAAATATATCCAAACCAGTGGCGCAGCCACGGGGAACCCCCCCCCCCCCCCCGGGATCAGAGGCTTTTTTTTCGTCGTTTATTCGAATTTTTTTTCTTTCTTTCTATCAAGGAAAGAAAACCACTCGTTCAAACAAATTATCATAAGCATTCGTCCACGTCCAGCAGAAATCTCCCCTCTCTCCTCCGTATTATTGAGAAAGAGAGGCATTTCACAGGCGTGTGTGTGGGGGGGGTGGGTAAATGAATTGCCTTCTAGGGGAAACAACATTGACTAGTAATATAAATATATATTTATATTTCTAGTCAATGGGAAACAAGCTTCTTCACATTATTTCATTGATCACTGAAGATGACCGTATGTCTCAAGCTGTTAAACGTGTCTAAAAGAACAAGCACGTTATAGCACGTAAGTAGCATACTGTTGTCCGGTTCCGGAGCGCAGTGTTTATGAGCTCCGGTGAATTCTGGCTAATATTTAAAATTTTTAGTAAAAACAGAGAAACACCGGAGCTGCTCCGGTGGTCTCCGGCTCAAATTAAGCCCTGCCTCTCGGACAGAGCTACCTTCCCTAGTGATGGGAGTATTTGAATTCAAAATGCCTGAGGTGTCGATTCAGCCACGTTCTCAAGTGGTCTCGATTCAGAAAAGTGTATTCAAGCTACCTGATAGGCGCGCGGCGACGAAAACTGTGGTTGTCTGTTCTCATAGCTCCGCTTTGCTTCCAATCCTCCAGCGAATAAATGCGAGTATTCAAATAGGACTATTGGCGCTGAAGTAATTTACCTTTGTAAAAAATCTATTTTTGGATGTCTCCAGCCTTTTTAATTTTTCAAGTTCATTTTAGCAATAACAATAATTGCTTTGTTGGCGGATAGCCTAGTGTGCCTTTTAAAAAAACTATAATAATAAAGTTTGTGTGTGTGTGTTTGTTTGTCTGTGTACTGTATTCTAAAGAGACTGCTGCACGCAGAGTTAAGAAATTTGACAGGAAGATACCTATATATCTCAAGTTATGCACCTCGAAGCCAGTTTTTAAACTTACTTTTTTTTTTTTTTTTTTTTTTTTTTTTGCGATTTTTAACGTTTTGTATCGAATTTCGCAGCGATTTTTCAGCATTAGTAAAAGGAATCCGGTTTCATTCCTTTACTCCAATTTAGTAAATTTTGTACTGTTTTCAATAAAGTTTATTCGGAATTCCTGCAGAGATTTTTGAACACCCAACCCTGGGTACGTTTGGAGGGATTTTCGTTTAAAAATATAAAATCAGGGCTTCATTTGCGCCAAAGCCCAAATAAACTCAGAATTATGCTTCTCTGTTTTTAGTAAAAATTTAAATATTTGCCAGAATTCACCGGAGCTTATAAACACTGCACTCCGAAGCCCAGTGCAATAACACTTCCGGAAAACGAATCCTAAATTACCCTTTCTTTTCCCTCTCATCTCCAATCTTTTGCCTTCTTTTGTATCAAAACACTTATAAGTGACGTAATGTGTCGCTCACGCCTCACGTAAGAGATGGAAATGAAATGGTCTCGATTTTTATGTCTTCGGGTTTAGGCAGGCTCGAGCTGTTTTAAATTCAAAATTTTATTTATTTCCATTTCAAATCATTTTAATGCTATTTTGATAAGAATAAAGAGTAAACAGAAATAGTCTTTTTCTGTTCTGCATAGCTGCGAACTATTCTTTTTTTCTTTTTTTGTCTTAACATTATTTCCGAATCGTTATCCTGAGCTTATTTAACCACATAATTCTGCGATTAATTAACATTAAGATTAGGCAAAGGTTTCTATTTGGAAGGAGTAATAACTGAAAAATGGAATAGTTTATACGCAGATAGATGAATTGCCTTCTAGGGGAAACGACATTGACTAGTAATATAAATATATATTTATATTTCTAGTCAATGGGAAACAAGCTTCTTCACATTATTTCATTGATCACTGAAGATGACCGTATGTCTCAAGCTGTTAAACGTGTCTAAAAGAACAAGCACGTTATAGCACGTAAGTAGCATACTGTTGTCCGGTTCCGGAGCGCAGTGTTTATGAGCTCCGGTGAATTCTGGCTAATATTTAAAATTTTTAGTAAAAACAGAGAAACACCGGAGCTGCTCCGGTGGTCTCCGGCTCAAATTAAGCCCTGCCTCTCGGACAGAGCTACCTTCCCTAGTGATGGGAGTATTTGAATTCAAAATGCCTGAGGTGTCGATTCAGCCACGTTCTCAAGTAGTCTCGATTCAGAAAAGTGTATTCAAGCTACCTGATAGGCGCGCGGCGACGAAAACTGTGGTTGTCTGTTCTGACAAAGTCTGTATTGAAAAAGAATAAAACAGAAATTGTACTGAGAACTCTATGTAAAGATCAATAAAATTATTTTAGAAAAAAAGGCTTATACTTATTATAAAATTTTCGCATTTTTGCGGAAAGTCTCAATGTATTCTCTGATATTTTTTTTTTCTTCCTTTCCTAAACCAAAATTTTAATTTCAAAATATTTCACTGAAAAGAAAAAAATCAGGAAAAACAGTCCCATTCCAATTTCTTACCATATTGTTGACCGCCAAATTACTAGGAAATCTAATTTTGAAACAATAGAACCCCCGCCCTTTTCTGAAAGATTTTCCGTACTTTTGATTGCCAGAACGGACTTTCATGTTTATGAATTAGTAAATATCTTGGAATATATGGATTGAATATAAATTTTCTTATAGGCTAGTAAAAATATATCCAAACCAGTGGCGCAGCCACGGGGAACCCCCCCCCCCCCCCCCGAGTTCAGAGGCTTTTTTTTCGTCGTTTATTCGAATTTTTTTTCTTTCTTTCTCTCAAGGAAAGAAAACCACTCGTTCAAACAAATTATCATAAGCATTCGTCCACGTCCAGCAGAAATCTCCCCTCTCTCCTCCGTATTATTGAGAAAGAGAGGCATTTCACAGGCGTGTGTGTGTGGGGGGGGGGGGTTGGGGGTAAATGAATTGCCATCTAGGGGAAACAACATTGACTAGTAATATAAATATATATTTATACTTCTAGTCAATGGGAAACAAGCTTCTTCACATTATTTCATTGATCACTGAAGATGACCGTATGTCTCAAGCTGTTAAACGTGTCTAAAAGAACAAGCACGTTATAGCACGTAAGTAGCATACTGTTGTCCGGTTCCGGAGCGCAGTGTTTATGAGCTCCGGCGAATTCTGGCTAATATTTAAAATTTTTAGTAAAAACAGAGAAACACCGGAGCTGCTCCGGTGGTCTCCGGCTCAAATTAAGCCCTGCCTCTCGGACAGAGCTACCTTCCTTAGTGATGGGAGTATTTGAATTCAAAATGCCTGAGGTGTCGATTCAGCCACGTTCTCAAGTGGTCTCGATTCAGAAAAGTGTATTCAATCTACCTGATAGGCGCGCGGCGACAAAAACTGTGGTAGTCTGTTCTGACAAAGTCTGTATTGAAAAAGAATAAAACAGAAATTGTACTGAGAACTCTATGTAAAGATCAATAAAATTATTTTAGAAAAAAAGGCTTATACTTATTATAAAATTTTCGCATTTTTGCGGAAAGTCTCAATGTATTCTCTGATATTTTTTTTTTCTTCCTTTCCTAAACCAAAATTTTAATTTCAAAATATTTCACTGAAAAGAAAAAAATCAGGAAAAACAGTCCCATTCCAATTTCTTACCATATTGTTGACCGCCAAATTACTAGGAAATCTAATTTTGAAACAATAGAACCCCCGCCCTTTTCTGAAAGATTTTCCGTACTTTTGATTGCCAGAACGGACTTTCATGTTTATGAATTAGTAAATATCTTGGAATATATGGATTGAATATAAATTTTCTTATAGGCTAGTAAAAATATATCCAAACCAGTGGCGCAGCCACGGGGAACCCCCCCCCCCGGGAATAGAGGCTTTTTTTCGTCGTTTATTCGAATTTTTTTTCTTTCTTTCTCTCAAGGAAAGAAAACCACTCGTTCAAACAAATTATCATAAGCATTCGTCCACGTCCAGCAGAAATATCCCCTCTCTCCTCCGTATTATTGAGAAAGAGAGGCATTTCACAGGCGTGTGTGTGTGGGGGGGGGGGGGGGTAAATGAATTGCCTTCTAGGGGAAACAACATTGACTAGTAATATAAATATATATTTATATTTCTAGTCAATGGGAAACAAGCTTCTTCACATTATTTCATTAATCACTGAAGATGACCGTATGTCTCAAGCTGTTAAACGTGTCTAAAAGAACAAGCACGTTATAGCACGTAAGTAGCATACTGTTGTCCGGTTCCGGAGCGCAGTGTTTATGAGCTCCGGTGAATTCTGGCTAATATTTAAAATTTTTAGTAAAAACAGAGAAACACCGGAGCTGCTCCGGTGGTCTCCGGCTCAAATTAAGCCCTGCCTCTCGGACAGAGCTACCTTCCCTACACTGTAAAAAATGACCAGTGTTTCTTATTTTATGAAAATATACGTATAACCACGAAAGAAAATATAATATAATCTTCTGAGTTATCGGAAATTCCGAAAAGCGTGTTCCACTGTCCTTTGAATCTCCACAAACCAATACATTTCCAAAATGTAAAGAATTATTTATAAAAATAAAGCATTTTTTGCTGCCCGTATTTTTCAGAAACGTTTCCGAATAGTTTTTATAGTGTGTTAATCAGTTTCCTCAGCCTCGAATACCCGTCTTTCGAATGTAATCCATTCTCAATTAAACGTTTTCAGCTGAATAAGTTGATTTATACATGAAAGAGTAAAGAAATAACCTTAATTTTAATGTTAATGTTAACGCTGTTAATTTTGCATGTTTGTCTGTTAAACATATTTGTTGAACATGAAAATGTTTACTTGAGAATGGGTAGCATCGTAAAAACTATATTCCGGACTTTGAAAACTGATTAATGCACTTTAAAAGCTATTCGGAAACGTTTCTGAAAAATACGGGCAGCAAAAAACACTTTGTTTTTATAAATAATTCTTTAAATTTTGGAAATGTATTATTTTCTGGGGATTCAAAGGACAATGGAACACGCTTTTCGGAATTTCCGATAACTCAGAAAATTATATTATATTTTCGTTGGTGGTTATAGTATATCTTCATAAAATAAGAAACATTGGTCATTTTTTACAGTGTAGTGATGGGAGTATTTGAATTCAAAATGCCTGAAGTGTCGATTCAGCCACGTTCTCAAGTGGTCTCGATTCAGAAAAGTGTATTCAAGCTACCTGATAGGCGCGCGGCGACGAAAACTGTGGTTGTCTGTTCTCATAGCTCCGCTTTGCTTCCAATCCTCCAGCGAATAAATGCGAGTATTCAAATAGGACTATTGGCGCTGAAGTAATTTACCTTTGTAAAAAATCTATTTTTGGATGTCTCCAGCCTTTTTAATTTTTCAAGTTCATTTTAGCAATAGCAATAATTGCTTTGTTGGCGGATAGCCTAGTGTGCCTTTTAAAAAAACTATAATAATAAAGTTTGTGTGTGTGTGTTTGTTTGTCTGTGTACTGTATTCTAAAGAGACTGCTGCACGCAGAGTTAAGAAATTTGACAGGAAGATACCTATATATCTCAAGTTATGCACCTCGAAGCCAGTTTTTAAACTTACTTTTTTTTTTTTTTTTTTTTGCGATTTTTAACATTTTGTATCGAATTTCGCAGCGATTTTTCAGCATTAGTAAAAGGAATCCGGTTTCATTCCTTTACTCCAATTTAGTAAATTTTGTACTGTTTTCAATAAAGTTTATTCGGAATTCCTGCAGAGATTTTTGAACACCCAACCCTGGGTACGTTTGGAGGGATTTTCGTTTAAAAATATAAAATCAGGGCTTCATTTGCGCCAAAGCCCAAATAAACTCAGAATTATGCTTCTCTGTTTTTAGTAAAAATTTAAATATTTGCCAGAATTCACCGGAGCTTATAAACACTGCACTCCGAAACCCAGTGCAATAACACTTCCGGAAAACGAATCCTAAATTACCCTTTCTTTTCCCTCTCATCTCCAATCTTTTGCCTTCTTTTGTATCAAAACACTTATAAGTGACGTAATGTGTCGCTCACGCCTCACGTAAGAGATGGAAATGAAATGGTCTCGATTTTTATGTCTTCGGGTTTAGGCAGGCTCGAGCTGTTTTAAATTCAAAATTTTATTTATTTCCATTTCAAATCATTTTAATGCTATTTTGATAAGAATAAAGAGTAAACAGAAATACTCTTTTTCTGTTCTGCATAGCTGCGAACTATTCTTTTTTTCTTTTTTTGTCTTAAAATTATTTCCGAATCGTTATCCTGAGCTTATTTAACCACATAATTCTGCGATTAATTAACATTAAGATTAGGCAAAGGTTTCTATTTGGAAGGAGTAATAACTGAAAAATGGAATAGTTTATACGCAGATAGATGAATTGCCTTCTAGGGGAAACGACATTGACTAGTAACATAAATATATATTTATATTTCTAGTCAATGGGAAACAAGCTTCTTCACATTATTTCATTGATCACTGAAGATGACCGTATGTCTCAAGCTGTTAAACGTGTCTAAAAGAACAAGCACGTTATAGCACGTAAGTAGCATACTGTTGTCCGGTTCCGGAGCGCAGTGTTTATGAGCTCCGGTGAATTCTGGCTAATATTTAAAATTTTTAGTAAAAACAGAAAAACACCGGAACTGCTCCGGTGGTCTCCGGCTCAAATTAAGCCCTGCCTCTCGGACAGAGCTACCTTCCCTAGTGATGGGAAGTCTGTATTGAAAAAGAATAAAACAGAAATTGTACTGAGAACTCTATGTAAAGATCAATAAAATTATTTTAGAAAAAAAGGCTTATACTTATTATAAAATTTTCGCATTTTTGCGGAAAGTCTCAATGTATTCTCTGATATTTTTTTTTTCTTCCTTTCCTAAACCAAAATTTTAATTTCAAAATATTTCACTGAAAAGAAAAAAATCAGGAAAAACAGTCCCATTCCAATTTCTTACCATATTGTTGACCGCCAAATTACTAGGAAATCTAATTTTGAAACAATAGAACCCCCGCCCTTTTCTGAAAGATTTTCCGTACTTTTGATTGCCAGAACGGACTTTCATGTTTATGAATTAGTAAATATCTTGGAATATATGGATTGAATATAAATTTTCTTATAGGCTAGTAAAAATATATCCAAACCAGTGGCGCAGCCACGGGGAACCCCCCCCCCCCGAGTTCAGAGGCTTTTTTTTCGTCGTTTATTCGAATTTTTTTTCTTTCTTTCTCTCAAGGAAAGAAAACCACTCGTTCAAACAAATTATCATAAGCATTCGTCCACGTCCAGCAGAAATCTCCCCTCTCCCCTCCGTATTATTGAGAAAGAGAGGCATTTCACAGGCGTGTGTGTGTGGGGGGGGGGGGGGTTGGGGGTAAATGAATTGCCATCTAGGGGAAACAACATTGACTAGTAATATAAATATATATTTATACTTCTAGTCAATGGGAAACAAGCTTCTTCACATTATTTCATTGATCACTGAAGATGACCGTATGTCTCAAGCTGTTAAACGTGTCTAAAAGAACAAGCACGTTATAGCACGTAAGTAGCATACTGTTGTCCGGTTCCGGAGCGCAGTGTTTATGAGCTCCGGCGAATTCTGGCTAATATTTAAAATTTTTAGTAAAAACAGAGAAACACCGGAGCTGCTCCGGTGGTCTCCGGCTCAAATTAAGCCCTGCCTCTCGGACAGAGCTACCTTCCTTAGTGATGGGAGTATTTGAATTCAAAATGCCTGAGGTGTCGATTCAGCCACGTTCTCAAGTGGTCTCGATTCAGAAAAGTGTATTCAATCTACCTGATAGGCGCGCGGCGACAAAAACTGTGGTAGTCTGTTCTGACAAAGTCTGTATTGAAAAAGAATAAAACAGAAATTGTACTGAGAACTCTATGTAAAGATCAATAAAATTATTTTAGAAAAAAAGGCTTATACTTATTATAAAATTTTCGCATTTTTGCGGAAAGTCTCAATGTATTCTCTGATATTTTTTTTTTCTTCCTTTCCTAAACCAAAATTTTAATTTCAAAATATTTCACTGAAAAGAAAAAAATCAGGAAAAACAGTCCCATTCCAATTTCTTACCATATTGTTGACCGCCAAATTACTAGGAAATCTAATTTTGAAACAATAGAACCCCCGCCCTTTTCTGAAAGATTTTCCGTACTTTTGATTGCCAGAACGGACTTTCATGTTTATGAATTAGTAAATATCTTGGAATATATGGATTGAATATAAATTTTCTTATAGGCTAGTAAAAATATATCCAAACCAGTGGCGCAGCCACGGGGAACCCCCCCCCCCCCCGGGAATAGAGGCTTTTTTTCGTCGTTTATTCGAATTTTTTTTCTTTCTTTCTCTCAAGGAAAGAAAACCACTCGTTCAAACAAATTATCATAAGCATTCGTCCACGTCCAGCAGAAATATCCCCTCTCTCCTCCGTATTATTGAGAAAGAGAGGCATTTCACAGGCGTGTGTGTGGGGGGGGGGGTAAATGAATTGCCTTCTAGGGGAAACAACATTGACTAGTAATATAAATATATATTTATATTTCTAGTCAATGGGAAACAAGCTTCTTCACATTATTTCATTAATCACTGAAGATGACCGTATGTCTCAAGCTGTTAAACGTGTCTAAAAGAACAAGCACGTTATAGCACGTAAGTAGCATACTGTTGTCCGGTTCCGGAGCGCAGTGTTTATGAGCTCCGGTGAATTCTGGCTAATATTTAAAATTTTTAGTAAAAACAGAGAAACACCGGAGCTGCTCCGGTGGTCTCCGGCTCAAATTAAGCCCTGCCTCTCGGACAGAGCTACCTTCCCTACACTGTAAAAAATGACCAGTGTTTCTTATTTTATGAAAATATACGTATAACCACGAAAGAAAATATAATATAATCTTCTGAGTTATCGGAAATTCCGAAAAGCGTGTTCCACTGTCCTTTGAATCTCCACAAACCAATACATTTCCAAAATGTAAAGAATTATTTATAAAAATAAAGCATTTTTTGCTGCCCGTATTTTTCAGAAACGTTTCCGAATAGTTTTTATAGTGTGTTAATCAGTTTCCTCAGCCTCGAATACCCGTCTTTCGAATGTAATCCATTCTCAATTAAACGTTTTCAGCTGAATAAGTTGATTTATACATGAAAGAGTAAAGAAATAACCTTAATTTTAATGTTAATGTTAACGCTGTTAATTTTGCATGTTTGTCTGTTAAACATATTTGTTGAACATGAAAATGTTTACTTGAGAATGGGTAGCATCGTAAAAACTATATTCCGGACTTTGAAAACTGATTAATGCACTTTAAAAGCTATTCGGAAACGTTTCTGAAAAATACGGGCAGCAAAAAACACTTTGTTTTTATAAATAATTCTTTAAATTTTGGAAATGTATTATTTTCTGGGGATTCAAAGGACAATGGAACACGCTTTTCGGAATTTCCGATAACTCAGAAAATTATATTATATTTTCGTTGGTGGTTATAGTATATCTTCATAAAATAAGAAACATTGGTCATTTTTTACAGTGTAGTGATGGGAGTATTTGAATTCAAAATGCCTGAAGTGTCGATTCAGCCACGTTCTCAAGTGGTCTCGATTCAGAAAAGTGTATTCAAGCTACCTGATAGGCGCGCGGCGACGAAAACTGTGGTTGTCTGTTCTCATAGCTCCGCTTTGCTTCCAATCCTCCAGCGAATAAATGCGAGTATTCAAATAGGACTATTGGCGCTGAAGTAATTTACCTTTGTAAAAAATCTATTTTTGGATGTCTCCAGCCTTTTTAATTTTTCAAGTTCATTTTAGCAATAGCAATAATTGCTTTGTTGGCGGATAGCCTAGTGTGCCTTTTAAAAAAACTATAATAATAAAGTTTGTGTGTGTGTGTTTGTTTGTCTGTGTACTGTATTCTAAAGAGACTGCTGCACGCAGAGTTAAGAAATTTGACAGGAAGATACCTATATATCTCAAGTTATGCACTTCGAAGCCAGTTTTTAAACTTACTTTTTTTTTTTTTTTTTTTTTTTTTTTTTGCGATTTTTAACGTTTTGTATCGAATTTCGCAGCGATTTTTCAGCATTAGTAAAAGGAATCCGGTTTCATTCCTTTACTCCAATTTAGTAAATTTTGTAATGTTTTCAATAAAGTTTATTCGGAATTCCTGCAGAGATTTTTGAACACCCAACCCTGGGTACGTTTGGAGGGATTTTCGTTTAAAAATATAAAATCAGGGCTTCATTTGCGCCAAAGCCCAAATAAACTCAGAATTATGCTTCTCTGTTTTTAGTAAAAATTTAAATATTTGCCAGAATTCACCGGAGCTTATAAACACTGCACTCCGAAGCCCAGTGCAATAACACTTCCGGAAAACGAATCCTAAATTACCCTTTCTTTTCCCTCTCATCTCCAATCTTTTGCCTTCTTTTGTATCAAAACACTTATAAGTGACGTAATGTGTCGCTCACGCCTCACGTAAGAGATGGAAATGAAATGGTCTCGATTTTTATGTCTTCGGGTTTAGGCAGGCTCGAGCTGTTTTAAATTCAAAATTTTATTTATTTCCATTTCAAATCATTTTAATGCTATTTTGATAAGAATAAAGAGTAAACAGAAATAGTCTTTTTCTGTTCTGCATAGCTGCGAACTATTCTTTTTTTCTTTTTTTGTCTTAACATTATTTCCGAATCGTTATCCTGAGCTTATTTAACCACATAATTCTGCGATTAATTAACATTAAGATTAGGCAAAGGTTTCTATTTGGAAGGAGTAATAACTGAAAAATGGAATAGTTTATACGCAGATAGATGAATTGCCTTCTAGGGGAAACGACATTGACTAGTAATATAAATACATATTTATATTTCTAGTCAATGGGAAACAAGCTTCTTCACATTATTTCATTGATCACTGAAGATGACCGTATGTCTCAAGCTGTTAAACGTGTCTAAAAGAACAAGCACGTTATAGCACGTAAGTAGCATACTGTTGTCCGGTTCCGGAGCGCAGTGTTTATGAGCTCCGGTGAATTCTGGCTAATATTTAAAATTTTTAGTAAAAACAGAGAAACACCGGAGCTGCTCCGGTGGTCTCCGGCTCAAATTAAGCCCTGCCTCTCGGACAGAGCTACCTTCCCTAGTGATGGGAGTATTTGAATTCAAAATGCCTGAGGTGTCGATTCAGCCACGTTCTCAAGTGGTCTCGATTCAGAAAAGTGTATTCAAGCTACCTGATAGGCGCGCGGCGACGAAAACTGTGATTGTCTGTTCTGACAAAGTCTGTATTGAAAAAGAATAAAACAGAAATTGTACTGAGAACTCTATGTAAAGATCAATAAAATTATTTTAGAAAAAAAGGCTTATACTTATTATAAAATTTTCGCATTTTTGCGGAAAGTCTCAATGTATTCTCTGATATTTTTTTTTTCTTCCTTTCCTAAACCAAAATTTTAATTTCAAAATATTTCACTGAAAAGAAAAAAATCAGGAAAAACAGTCCCATTCCAATTTCTTACCATATTGTTGACCGCCAAATTACTAGGAAATCTAATTTTGAAACAATAGAACCCCCGCCCTTTTCTGAAAGATTTTCCGTACTTTTGATTGCCAGAACGGACTTTCATGTTTATGAATTAGTAAATATCTTGGAATATATGGATTGAATATAAATTTTCTTATAGGCTAGTAAAAATATATCCAAACCAGTGGCGCAGCCACGGGGAACCCCCCCCCCCCCCGGGATCAGAGGCTTTTTTTTCGTCGTTTATTCGAATTTTTTTTCTTTCTTTCTCTCAAGGAAAGAAAACCACTCGTTCAAACAAATTATCATAAGCATTCGTCCACGTCCAGCAGAAATCTCCCCTCTCTCCTCCGTATTATTGAGAAAGAGAGCCATTTCACAGGCGTGTGTGTGTGTGTGGGGGGGGTAAATGAATTGCCTTCTAGGGGAAACAACATTGACTAGTAATAATATATTTATATTTCTAGTCAATGGGAAACAAGCTTCTTCACATTATTTCATTGATCACTGAAGATGACCGTATGTCTCAAGCTGTTAAACGTGTCTAAAAGAACAAGCACGTTATAGCACGTAAGTAGCATACTGTTGTCCGGTTCCGGAGCGCAGTGTTTATGAGCTCCGGTGAATTCTGGCTAATATTTAAAATTTTTAGTAAAAACAGAGAAACACCGGAGCTGCTCCGGTGGTCTCCGGCTCAAATTAAGCCCTGCCTCTCGGACAGAGCTACCTTCCCTTGTGATGGGAGTATTTGAATTCAAAATGCCTGAGGTGTCGATTCAGCCACGTTCTCAAGTGGTCTCGATTCAGAAAAGTGTATTCAAGCTACCTGATAGGCGCGCGGCGACGAAAACTGTGGTTGTCTGTTCTCATAGCTCCGCTTTGCTTCCAATCCTCCAGTGAATAAATGCGAGTATTCAAATAGGACTATTGGCGCTGAAGTAATTTACCTTTGTAAAAAATCTATTTTTGGATGTCTCCAGCCTTTTTAATTTTTCAAGTTCATTTTAGCAATAACAATAATTGCTTTGTTGGCGGATAGCCTAGTGTGCCTTTTAAAAAAACTATAATAATAAAGTTTGTGTGTGTGTGTTTGTTTGTCTGTGTACTGTATTCTAAAGAGACTGCTGCACGCAGAGTTAAGAAATTTGACAGGAAGATACCTATATATCTCAAGTTATGCACCTCGAAGCCAGTTTTTAAATTTTTTTTTTTTTTTTTTTTTTTTTTTTTTTTTTTTTTTTTTTTTTTTTGCGATTTTTAACGTTTTGTATCGAATTTCGCAGCGATTTTTCAGCATTAGTAAAAGGAATCCGGTTTCATTCCTTTACTCCAATTTAGTAAATTTTGTACTGTTTTCAATAAAGTTTATTCGGAATTCCTGCAGAGATTTTTGAACACCCAACCCTGGGTACGTTTGGAGGGATTTTCGTTTAAAAATATAAAATCAGGGCTTCATTTGCGCCAAAGCCCAAATAAACTCAGAATTATGCTTCTCTGTTTTTAGTAAAAATTTAAATATTTGCCAGAATTCACCGGAGCTTATAAACACTGCAGTCCGAAGCCCAGTGCAATAACACTTCCGGAAAACGAATCCTAAATTACCCTTTCTTTTCCCTCTCATCTCCAATCTTTTGCCTTCTTTTGTATCAAACACTTATAAGTGACGTAATGTGTCGCTCACGCCTCACGTAAGAGATGGAAATGAAATGGTCTCGATTTTTATGTCTTCGGGTTTAGGCAGGCTCGAGCTGTTTTAAATTCAAAATTTTATTTATTTCCATTTCAAATCATTTTAATGCTATTTTGATAAGAATAAAGAGTAAACAGAAATAGTCTTTTTCTGTTCTGCATAGCTGCGAACTATTCTTTTTTTCTTTTTTTGTCTTAACATTATTTCCGAATCGTTATCCTGAGCTTATTTAACCACATAATTCTGCGATTAATTAACATTAAGATTAGGCAAAGGTTTCTATTTGGAAGGAGTAATAACTGAAAAATGGAATAGTTTATACGCAGATAGATGAATTGCCTTCTAGGGGAAACGACATTGACTAGTAATATAAATACATATTTATATTTCTAGTCAATGGGAAACAAGCTTCTTCACATTATTTCATTGATCACTGAAGATGACCGTATGTCTCAAGCTGTTAAACGTGTCTAAAAGAACAAGCACGTTATAGCACGTAAGTAGCATACTGTTGTCCGGTTCCGGAGCGCAGTGTTTATGAGCTCCGGTGAATTCTGGCTAATATTTAAAATTTTTAGTAAAAACAGAGAAACACCGGAGCTGCTCCGGTGGTCTCCGGCTCAAATTAAGCCCTGCCTCTCGGACAGAGCTACCTTCCCTAGTGATGGGAGTATTTGAATTCAAAATGCCTGAGGTGTCGATTCAGCCACGTTCTCAAGTGGTCTCGATTCAGAAAAGTGTATTCAAGCTACCTGATAGGCGCGCGGCGACGAAAACTGTGATTGTCTGTTCTGACAAAGTCTGTATTGAAAAAGAATAAAACAGAAATTGTACTGAGAACTCTATGTAAAGATCAATAAAATTATTTTAGAAAAAAAGGCTTATACTTATTATAAAATTTTCGCATTTTTGCGGAAAGTCTCAATGTATTCTCTGATATTTTTTTTTTCTTCCTTTCCTAAACCAAAATTTTAATTTCAAAATATTTCACTGAAAAGAAAAAAATCAGGAAAAACAGTCCCATTCCAATTTCTTACCATATTGTTGACCGCCAAATTACTAGGAAATCTAATTTTGAAACAATAGAACCCCCGCCCTTTTCTGAAAGATTTTCCGTACTTTTGATTGCCAGAACGGACTTTCATGTTTATGAATTAGTAAATATCTTGGAATATATGGATTGAATATAAATTTTCTTATAGGCTAGTAAAAATATATCCAAACCAGTGGCGCAGCCACGGGGAACCCCCCCCCCCCCCCCGGGATCAGAGGCTTTTTTTTCGTCGTTTATTCGAATTTTTTTTCTTTCTTTCTCTCAAGGAAAGAAAACCACTCGTTCAAACAAATTATCATAAGCATTCGTCCACGTCCAGCAGAAATCTCCCCTCTCTCCTCCGTATTATTGAGAAAGAGAGCCATTTCACAGGCGTGTGTGTGTGTGTGGGGGGGGTAAATGAATTGCCTTCTAGGGGAAACAACATTGACTAGTAATAATATATTTATATTTCTAGTCAATGGGAAACAAGCTTCTTCACATTATTTCATTGATCACTGAAGATGACCGTATGTCTCAAGCTGTTAAACGTGTCTAAAAGAACAAGCACGTTATAGCACGTAAGTAGCATACTGTTGTCCGGTTCCGGAGCGCAGTGTTTATGAGCTCCGGTGAATTCTGGCTAATATTTAAAATTTTTAGTAAAAACAGAGAAACACCGGAGCTGCTCCGGTGGTCTCCGGCTCAAATTAAGCCCTGCCTCTCGGACAGAGCTACCTTCCCTTGTGATGGGAGTATTTGAATTCAAAATGCCTGAGGTGTCGATTCAGCCACGTTCTCAAGTGGTCTCGATTCAGAAAAGTGTATTCAAGCTACCTGATAGGCGCGCGGCGACGAAAACTGTGGTTGTCTGTTCTCATAGCTCCGCTTTGCTTCCAATCCTCCAGTGAATAAATGCGAGTATTCAAATAGGACTATTGGCGCTGAAGTAATTTACCTTTGTAAAAAATCTATTTTTGGATGTCTCCAGCCTTTTTAATTTTTCAAGTTCATTTTAGCAATAACAATAATTGCTTTGTTGGCGGATAGCCTAGTGTGCCTTTTAAAAAAACTATAATAATAAAGTTTGTGTGTGTGTGTTTGTTTGTCTGTGTACTGTATTCTAAAGAGACTGCTGCACGCAGAGTTAAGAAATTTGACAGGAAGATACCTATATATCTCAAGTTATGCACCTCGAAGCCAGTTTTTAAATTTTTTTTTTTTTTTTTTTTTTTTTTTTTTTTTTTTTTTTTGCGATTTTTAACGTTTTGTATCGAATTTCGCAGCGATTTTTCAGCATTAGTAAAAGGAATCCGGTTTCATTCCTTTACTCCAATTTAGTAAATTTTGTACTGTTTTCAATAAAGTTTATTCGGAATTCCTGCAGAGATTTTTGAACACCCAACCCTGGGTACGTTTGGAGGGATTTTCGTTTAAAAATATAAAATCAGGGCTTCATTTGCGCCAAAGCCCAAATAAACTCAGAATTATGCTTCTCTGTTTTTAGTAAAAATTTAAATATTTGCCAGAATTCACCGGAGCTTATAAACACTGCAGTCCGAAGCCCAGTGCAATAACACTTCCGGAAAACGAATCCTAAATTACCCTTTCTTTTCCCTCTCATCTCCAATCTTTTGCCTTCTTTTGTATCAAACACTTATAAGTGACGTAATGTGTCGCTCACGCCTCACGTAAGAGATGGAAATGAAATGGTCTCGATTTTTATGTCTTCGGGTTTAGGCAGGCTCGAGCTGTTTTAAATTCAAAATTTTATTTATTTCCATTTCAAATCATTTTAATGCTATTTTGATAAGAATAAAGAGTAAACAGAAATAGTCTTTTTCTGTTCTGCATAGCTGCGAACTATTCTTTTTTTCTTTTTTTGTCTTAACATTATTTCCGAATCGTTATCCTGAGCTTATTTAACCACATAATTCTGCGATTAATTAACATTAAGATTAGGCAAAGGTTTCTATTTGGAAGGAGTAATAACTGAAAAATGGAATAGTTTATACGCAGATAGATGAATTGCCTTCTAGGGGAAACGACATTGACTAGTAATATAAATATATATTTATATTTCTAGTCAATGGGAAACAAGCTTCTTCACATTATTTCATTGATCACTGAAGATGACCGTATGTCTCAAGCTGTTAAACGTGTCTAAAAGAACAAGCACGTTATAGCACGTAAGTAGCATACTGTTGTCCGGTTCCGGAGCGCAGTGTTTATGAGCTCCGGTGAATTCTGGCTAATACTTAAAATTTTTAGTAAAAACAGAGAAACACCGGAGCTGCTCCGGTGGTCTCCGGCTCAAATTAAGCCCTGCCTCTCGGACAGAGCTACCTTCCCTAGTGATGGGAGTATTTGAATTCAAAATGCCTGAAGTGTCGATTCGGCCATGTTCTCAAGTGGTCTCGATTCAGAAAAATGTATTCAAGCTACCTGATAGGCGCGCGGCGACGAAAACTGTGGTTGTCTGTTCTCATAGCTCCGCTTTGCTTCCAATCCTCCAGCGAATAAATGCGAGTATTCAAATAGGACTATTGGCGCTGAAGTAATTTACCTTTGTAAAAAATCTATTTTTGGATGTCTCCAGCCTTTTTAATTTTTCAAGTTCATTTTAGCAATAACAATAATTGCTTTGTTGGCGGATAGCCTAGTGTGCCTTTTAAAAAAACTATAATAATAAAGTTTGTGTGTGTGTGTTTGTTTGTCTGTGTACTGTATTCTAAAGAGACTGCTGCACGCAGAGTTAAGAAATTTGACAGGAAGATACCTATATATCTCAAGTTATGCACCTCGAAGCCAGTTTTTAAACTTTTTTTTTTTTTTTTTTTTTTTTTTTTGCGATTTTTAACGTTTTGTATCGAATTTCGCAGCGATTTTTCAGCATTAGTAAAAGGAATCCGGTTTCATTCCTTTACTCCAATTTAGTAAATTTTGTACTGTTTTCAATAAAGTTTATTCGGAATTCCTGCAGAGATTTTTGAACACCCAACCCTGGGTACGTTTGGAGGGATTTTCGTTTAAAAATATAAAATCAGGGCTTCATTTGCGCCAAAGCCCAAATAAACTCAGAATTATGCTTCTCTGTTTTTAGTAAAAATTTAAATATCTGCCAGAATTCACCGGAGCTTATAAACACTGCACTCCGAAGCCCAGTGCAATAACACTTCCGGAAAACGAATCCTAAATTACCCTTTCTTTTCCCTCTCATCTCCAATCTTTTGCCTTCTTTTGTATCAAAACACTTATAAGTGACGTAATGTGTCGCTCACGCCTCACGTATGAGATGGAAATGAAATGGTCTCGATTTTTATGTCTTCGGGTTTAGGCAGGCTCGAGCTGTTTTAAATTCAAAATTTTATTTATTTCCATTTCAAATCATTTTAATGCTATTTTGATAAGAATAAAGAGTAAAAAGAAATAGTCTTTTTCTGTTCTGCATAGCTGCGAACTATTCTTTTTTTCTTTTTTTGTCTTAACATTATTTCCGAATCGTTATCCTGAGCTTATTTAACCACATAATTCTGCGATTAATTAACATTAAGATTAGGCAAAGTTTTCTATTTGGAAGGAGTAATAACTGAAAAATGGAATAGTTTATACGCAGATAGATGAATTGCCTTCTAGGGGAAACGACATTGACTAGTAATATAAATATATATTTATATTTCTAGTCAATGGGAAACAAGCTTCTTCACATTATTTCATTGATCACTGAAGATGACCGTATGTCTCAAGCTGTTAAACGTGTCTAAAAGAACAAGCACGTTATAGCACGTAAGTAGCATACTGTTGTCCGGTTCCGGAGCGCAGTGTTTATGAGCTCCGGTGAATTCTGGCTAATATTTAAAATTTTTAGTAAAAACAGAGAAACACCGGAGCTGCTCCGGTGGTCTCCGGCTCAAATTAAGCCCTGCCTCTCGGACAGAGCTACCTTCCCTAGTGATGGGAGTATTTGAATTCAAAATGCCTGAGGTGTCGATTCAGCCACGTTCTCAAGTGGTCTCGATTCAGAAAAGTGTATTCAAGCTACCTGATAGGCGCGCGGCGACGAAAACTGTGGTTGTCTGTTCTGACAAAGTCTGTATTGAAAAAGAATAAAACAGAAATTGTACTGAGAACTCTATGTAAAGATCAATAAAATTATTTTAGAAAAAAAGGCTTATACTTATTATAAAATTTTCGCATTTTTGCGGAAAGTCTCAATGTATTCTCTGATATTTTTTTTTTCTTCCTTTCCTAAACCAAAATTTTAATTTCAAAATATTTCACTGAAAAGAAAAAAATCAGGAAAAACAGTCCCATTCCAATTTCTTACCATATTGTTGACCGCCAAATTACTAGGAAATCTAATTTTGAAACAATAGAACCCCCGCCCTTTTCTGAAAGATTTTCCGTACTTTTGATTGCCAGAACGGACTTTCATGTTTATGAATTAGTAAATATCTTTTAATATATGGATTAAATATAAATTTTCTTATAGGCTAGTAAAAATATATCCAAACCAGTGGCGCAGCCACGGGGAACCCCCCCCCCCCCGGGATCAGAGGCTTTTTTTTCGTCGTTTATTCGAATTTTTTTTCTTTCTTTCTCTCAAGGAAAGAAAACCACTCGTTCAAACAAATTATCATAAGCATTCGTCCACGTCCAGCAGAAATCTCCCCTCTCTCCTCCGTATTATTGAGAAAGAGAGGCATTTCACAGGCGTGTGTGTGTGGGGGGGGGGGGTAAATGAATTGCCTTCTAGGGGAAACAACATTGACTAGTAATATAAATATATATTTATATTTCTAGTCAATGGGAAACAAGCTTCTTCACATTATTTCATTGATCACTGAAGATGACCGTATGTCTCAAGCTGTTAAACGTGTCTAAAAGAACAAGCACGTTATAGCACGTAAGTAGCATACTGTTGTCCGGTTCCGGAGCGCAGTGTTTATGAGCTCCGGTGAATTCTGGCTAATATTTAAAATTTTTAGTAAAAACAGAGAAACACCGGAGCTGCTCCGGTGGTCTCCGGCTCAAATTAAGCCCTGCCTCTCGGACAGAGCTACCTTCCCTAGTGATGGGAGTATTTGAATTCAAAATGCCTGAAGTGTCGATTCAGCCATGTTCTCAAGTGGTCTCGATTCAGAAAAGTGTATTCAAGCTACCTGATAGGCGCGCGGCGACGAAAACTGTGGTTGTCTGTTCTCATAGCTCCGCTTTGCTTCCAATCCTCCAGCGAATAAATGCGAGTATTCAAATAGGACTATTGGCGCTGAAGTAATTTACCTTTGTAAAAAATCTATTTTTGGATGTCTCCAGCCTTTTTAATTTTTCAAGTTCATTTTAGCAATAACAATAATTGCTTTGTTGGCGGATAGCCTAGTGTGCCTTTTAAAAAAACTATAATAATAAAGTTTGTGTGTGTGTGTTTGTTTGTCTGTGTACTGTATTCTAAAGAGACTGCTGCACGCAGAGTTAAGAAATTTGACAGGAAGATACCTATATATCTCAAGTTATGCACCTCGAAGCCAGTTTTTAAACTTTTTTTTTTTTTTTTTTTTTTTTTTTTTTTTTTTTTTTTGCGATTTTTAACGTTTTGTATCGAATTTCGCAGCGATTTTTCAGCATTAGTAAAAGGAATCCGGTTTCATTCCTTTACTCCAATTTAGTAAATTTTGTACTGTTTTCAATAAAGTTTATTCGGAATTCCTGCAGAGATTTTTGAACACCCAACCCTGGGTACGTTTGGAGGGATTTTCGTTTAAAAATATAAAATCAGGGCTTCATTTGCGCCAAAGCCCAAATAAACTCAGAATTATGCTTCTCTGTTTTTAGTAAAAATTTAAATATCTGCCAGAATTCACCGGAGCTTATAAACACTGCACTCCGAAGCCCAGTGCAATAACACTTCCGGAAAACGAATCCTAAATTACCCTTTCTTTTCCCTCTCATCTCCAATCTTTTGCCTTCTTTTGTATCAAACATAGCATATTGTTGACCGCCAAATTACTAGGAAATCTAATTTTGAAACAATAGAAACCCGCCCTTTTCTGAAAGATTTTCCGTACTTTTGATTGCCAGAACGGACTTTCATGTTTATGAATTAGTAAATATCTTGGAATAAATGGATTGAATATAAATTTTCTTATAGGCTAGTAAAAATATATCCAAACCAGTGGCGCAGCCACGGGGAACCCCCCCCCCCCCGAGTTCAGAGGCTTTTTTTTCGTCGTTTATTCGAATTTTTTTCTTTCTTTCTCTCAAGGAAAGAAAACCACTCGTTCAAACAAATTATCATAAGCATTCGTCCACGTCCAGCAGAAATCTCCCCTCTCTCCTCCGTATTATTGAGAAAAAGAGGCATTTCACAGGCGTGTGTGTGGGGGGGGGGGTAAGTGAATTGCCTTCTAGGGGAAACAACATTGACTAGTAATATAAATATATATTTATATTTCTAGTCAATGGGAAACAAGCTTCTTCACATTATTTCATTGATCACTGAAGATGACCGTATGTCTCAAGCTGTTAAACGTGTCTAAAAGAACAAGCACGTTATAGCACGTAAGTAGCATACTGTTGTCCGGTTCCGGAGCGCAGTGTTTATGAGCTCCGGTGAATTCTGGCTAATATTTAAAATTTTTAGTAAAAACAGAGAAACACCGGAGCTGCTCCGGTGGTCTCCGGCTCAAATTAAGCCCTGCCTCTCGGACAGAGCTACCTTCCCTAGTGATGGGAGTATTTGAATTCAAAATGCCTGAGGTGTCGATTCAGCCACGTTCTCAAGTGGTCTCGATTCAGAAAAGTGTATTCAAGCTACCTGATAGGCGCGCGGCGACGAAAACTGTGGTTGTCTGTTCTGACAAAGTCTGTATTGAAAAAGAATAAAACAGAAATTGTACTGAGAACTCTATGTAAAGATCAATAAAATTATTTTAGAAAAAAAGGCTTATACTTATTATAAAATTTTCGCATTTTTGCGGAAAGTCTCAATGTATTCTCTGATATTTTTTTTTCTTCCTTTCCTAAACTAAAATTTTAATTTCAAAATATTTCACTGAAAAGAAAAAAATCAGGAAAAACAGTCCCATTCCAATTTCTTACCATATTGTTGACCGCCAAATTACTAGGAAATCTAATTTTGAAACAATAGAACCCCCGTCCTTTTCTGAAAGATTTTCCGTACTTTTGATTGCCAGAACGGACTTTCATGTTTATGAATTAGTAAATATCTTGGAATATATGGATTGAATATAAATTTTCTTATAGGCTAGTAAAAATATATCCAAACCAGTGGCGCAGCCACGGGGAACCCCCCCCCCCCCCGGGATCAGAGGCTTTTTTTTCGTCGTTTATTCGAATTTTTTTTCTTTCTTTCTATCAAGGAAAGAAAACCACTCGTTCAAACAAATTATCATAAGCATTCGTCCACGTCCAGCAGAAATCTCCCCTCTCTCCTCCGTATTATTGAGAAAGAGAGGCATTTCACAGGCGTGTGTGTGGGGGGGGTGGGTAAATGAATTGCCTTCTAGGGGAAACAACATTGACTAGTAATATAAATATATATTTATATTTCTAGTCAATGGGAAACAAGCTTCTTCACATTATTTCATTGATCACTGAAGATGACCGTATGTCTCAAGCTGTTAAACGTGTCTAAAAGAACAAGCACGTTATAGCACGTAAGTAGCATACTGTTGTCCGGTTCCGGAGCGCAGTGTTTATGAGCTCCGGTGAATTCTGGCTAATATTTAAAATTTTTAGTAAAAACAGAGAAACACCGGAGCTGCTCCGGTGGTCTCCGGCTCAAATTAAGCCCTGCCTCTCGGACAGAGCTACCTTCCCTAGTGATGGGAGTATTTGAATTCAAAATGCCTGAGGTGTCGATTCAGCCACGTTCTCAAGTGGTCTCGATTCAGAAAAGTGTATTCAAGCTACCTGATAGGCGCGCGGCGACGAAAACTGTGGTTGTCTGTTCTCATAGCTCCGCTTTGCTTCCAATCCTCCAGCGAATAAATGCGAGTATTCAAATAGGACTATTGGCGCTGAAGTAATTTACCTTTGTAAAAAATCTATTTTTGGATGTCTCCAGCCTTTTTAATTTTTCAAGTTCATTTTAGCAATAACAATAATTGCTTTGTTGGCGGATAGCCTAGTGTGCCTTTTAAAAAAACTATAATAATAAAGTTTGTGTGTGTGTGTTTGTTTGTCTGTGTACTGTATTCTAAAGAGACTGCTGCACGCAGAGTTAAGAAATTTGACAGGAAGATACCTATATATCTCAAGTTATGCACCTCGAAGCCAGTTTTTAAACTTACTTTTTTTTTTTTTTTTTTTTTTTTTTTTTGCGATTTTTAACGTTTTGTATCGAATTTCGCAGCGATTTTTCAGCATTAGTAAAAGGAATCCGGTTTCATTCCTTTACTCCAATTTAGTAAATTTTGTACTGTTTTCAATAAAGTTTATTCGGAATTCCTGCAGAGATTTTTGAACACCCAACCCTGGGTACGTTTGGAGGGATTTTCGTTTAAAAATATAAAATCACGGCTTCATTTGCGCCAAAGCCCAAATAAACTCAGAATTATGCTTCTCTGTTTTTAGTAAAAATTTAAATATTTGCCAGAATTCACCGGAGCTTATAAACACTGCACTCCGAAGCCCAGTGCAATAACACTTCCGGAAAACGAATCCTAAATTACCCTTTCTTTTCCCTCTCATCTCCAATCTTTTGCCTTCTTTTGTATCAAAACACTTATAAGTGACGTAATGTGTCGCTCACGCCTCACGTAAGAGATGGAAATTAAATGGTCTCGATTTTTATGTCTTCGGGTTTAGGCAGGCTCGAGCTGTTTTAAATTCAAAATTTTATTTATTTCCATTTCAAATCATTTTAATGCTATTTTGATAAGAATAAAGAGTAAACAGAAATAGTCTTTTTCTATTCTGCATAGCTGCGAACTATTCTTTTTTTCTTTTTTTTGTCTTAACATTATTTCCGAATCGTTATCCTGAGCTTATTTAACCACATAATTCTGCGATTAATTAACATTAAGATTAGGCAAAGGTTTCTATTTGGAAGGAGTAATAACTGAAAAATGGAATAGTTTATACGCAGATAGATGAATTGCCTTCTAGGGGAAACGACATTGACTAGTAATATAAATATATATTTATATTTCTAGTCAATGGGAAACAAGCTTCTTCACATTATTTCATTGATCACTGAAGATGACCGTATGTCTCAAGCTGTTAAACGTGTCTAAAAGAACAAGCACGTTATAGCACGCAAGTAGCATACTGTTGTCCAGTTCCGGAGCGCAGTGTTTATGAGCTCCGGTGAATTCTGGCTAATATTTAAAATTTTTAGTAAAAACATAGAAACACCGGAGCTGCTCCGGTGGTCTCCGGCTCAAATTAAGCCCTGCCTCTCGGACAGAGCTACCTTCCCTAGTGATGGGAGTATTTGAATTCAAAATGCCTGAGGTGTCGATTCAGCCACGTTCTCAAGTGGTCTCGATTCAGAAAAGTGTATTCAAGCTACCTGATAGGCGCGCGGCGACGAAAACTGTGGTTGTCTGTTCTGACAAAGTCTGTATTGAAAAAGAATAAAACAGAAATTGTACTGAGAACTCTATGTAAAGATCAATAAAATTATTTTAGAAAAAAAGGCTTATACTTATTATAAAATTTTCGCATTTTTGCGGAAAGTCTCAATGTATTCTCTGATATTTTTTTTTCTTCCTTTCCTAAACCAAAATTTTAATTTCAAAATATTTCACTGAAAAGAAAAAAATCAGGAAAAACAGTCCCATTCCAATTTCTTACCATATTGTTGACCGCCAAATTACTAGGAAATCTAATTTTGAAACAATAGAACCCCCGCCCTTTTCTGAAAGATTTTCCGTACTTTTGATTGCCAGAACGGACTTTCATGTTTATGAATTAGTAAATATCTTGGAATATATGGATTGAATATAAATTTTCTTATAGGCTAGTAAAAATATATCCAAACCAGTGGCGCAGCCACGGGGAACCCCCCCCCCCCCCCAGGGATCAGAGGCTTTTTTTTCGTCGTTTATTCGAATTTTTTTTCTTTCTTTCTCTCAAGGAAAGAAAACCACTCGTTCAAACAAATTATCATAAGCATTCGTCCACGTCCAGCAGAAATCTCCCCTCTCTCCTCCGTATTATTGAGAAAGAGAGGCATTTCACAGGCGTGTTTGGGGGGGGGGGGGGGTAAATGAATTGCCTTCTAGGGGAAACAACATTGACTAGTAATATAAATATATATTTATATTTCTAGTCAATGGGAAACAAGCTTCTTCACATTATTTCATTGATCACTGAAGATGACCGTATGTCTCAAGCTGTTAAACGTGTCTAAAAGAACAAGCACGTTATAGCACGTAAGTAGCATACTGTTGTCCGGTTCCGGAGCGCAGTGTTTATGAGCTCCGGTGAATTCTGGCTAATATTTAAAATTTTTAGTAAAAACAGAGAAACACCGGAGCTGCTCCGGTGGTCTCCGGCTCAAATTAAGCCCTGCCTCTCGGACAGAGCTACCTTCCCTAGTGATGGGAGTATTTGAATTCAAAATGCCTGAAGTGTCGATTCAGCCATGTTCTCAAGTGGTCTCGATTCAGAAAAGTGTATTCAAGCTACCTGATAGGCGCGCGGCGACGAAAACTGTGGTTGTCTGTTCTCATAGCTTCGCTTTGCTTCCAATCCTCCAGCGAATAAATGCGAGTATTCAAATAGGACTATTGGCGCTGAAGTAATTTACCTTTGTAAAAAATCTATTTTTGGATGTCTCCAGCCTTTTTAATTTTTCAAGTTCATTTTAGCAATAACAATAATTGCTTTGTTGGCGGATAGCCTAGTGTGCCTTTTAAAAAAACTATAATAATAAAGTTTGTGTGTGTGTGTTTGTTTGTCTGTGTACTGTATTCTAAAGAGACTGCTGCACGCAGAGTTAAGAAATTTGACAGGAAGATACCTATATATCTCAAGTTATGCACCTCGAAGCCAGTTTTTAAACTTTTTTTTTTTTTTTTTTTTTTTTTTTTTGCGATTTTTAACGTTTTGTATCGAATTTCGCAGCGATTTTTCAGCATTAGTAAAAGGAATCCGGTTTCATTCCTTTACTCCAATTTAGTAAATTTTGTACTGTTTTCAATAAAGTTTATTCGGAATTCCTGCAGAGATTTTTGAACACCCAACCCTGGGTACGTTTGGAGGGATTTTCGTTTAAAAATATAAAATCAGGGCTTCATTTGCGCCAAAGCCCAAATAAACTCAGAATTATGCTTCTCTGTTTTTAGTAAAAATTTAAATATCTGCCAGAATTCACCGGAGCTTATAAACACTGCACTCCGAAGCCCAGTGCAATAACACTTCCGGAAAACGAATCCTAAATTACCCTTTCTTTTCCCTCTCATCTCCAATCTTTTGCCTTCTTTTGTATCAAAACACTTATAAGTGACGTAATGTGTCGCTCACGCCTCACGTAAGAGATGGAAATAAAATGGTCTCGATTTTTATGTCTTCGGGTTTAGGCAAGCTCGAGCTGTTTTAAATTCAAAATTTTATTTATTTCCATTTCAAATCATTTTAATGCTAATTGATAAGAATAAAGAGTAAACAGAAATAGTCTTTTTCTGTTCTGCATAGCTGCGAACTATTCTTTTTTTCTTTTTTTGTCTTAACATTATTTCCGAATCGTTATCCTGAGCTTATTTAACCACATAATTCTGCGATTAATTAACATTAAGATTAGGCAAAGGTTTCTATTTGGAAGGAGTAATAACTGAAAAATGGAATAGTTTATACGCAGATAGATGAATTGCCTTCTAGGGGAAACGACATTGACTAGTAATATAAATATATATTTATATTTCTAGTCAATGGGAAACAAGCTTCTTCACATTATTTCATTGATCACTGAAGATGACCGTATGTCTCAAGCTGTTAAACGTGTCTAAAAGAACAAGCACGTTATAGCACGTAAGTAGCATACTGTTGTCCGGTTCCGAAGCGCAGTGTTTATGAGCTCCGGTGAATTCTGGCTAATATTTAAAATTTTTAGTAAAAACAGAGAAACACCGGAACTGCTCCGGTGGTCTCCGGCTCAAATTAAGCCCTGCCTCTCGGACAGAGCTACCTTCCCTAGTGATGGGAGTATTTGAATTCAAAATGCCTGAAGTGTCGATTCAGCCATGTTCTCAAGTGGTCTCGATTCAGAAAAGTGTATTCAAGCTACCTGATAGGCGCGCGGCGACGAAAACTGTGGTTGTCTGTTCTCATAGCTCCGCTTTGCTTCCGATCCTCCAGCGAATAAATGCGAGTATTCAAATAGGACTATTGGCGCTGAAGTAATTTACCTTTGTAAAAAATCTATTTTTGGATGTCTCCAGCCTTTTTAATTTTTCAAGTTCATTTTAGCAATAACAATAATTGCTTTGTTGGCGGATAGCCTAGTGTGCCTTTTAAAAAAACTATAATAATAAAGTTTGTGTGTGTGTGTTTGTTTGTCTGTGTACTGTATTCTAAAGAGACTGCTGCACGCAGAGTTAAGAAATTTGACAGGAAGATACCTATATATCTCAAGTTATGCACCTCGAAGCCAGTTTTTAAACTTTTTTTTTTTTTTTTTGCGATTTTTAACGTTTTGTATCGAATTTCGCAGCGATTTTTCAGCATTAGTAAAAGGAATCCGGTTTCATTCCTTTACTCCAATTTAGTAAATTTTGTACTGTTTTCAATAAAGTTTATTCGGAATTCCTGCAGAGATTTTTGAACACCCAACCCTGGGTACGTTTGGAGGGATTTTCGTTTAAAAATATAAAATCAGGGCTTCATTTGCGCCAAAGCCCAAATAAACTCAGAATTATGCTTCTCTGTTTTTAGTAAAAATTTAAATATCTGCCAGAATTCACCGGAGCTTATAAACACTGCACTCCGAAGCCCAGTGCAATAACACTTCCGGAAAACGAATCCTAAATTACCCTTTCTTTTCCCTCTCATCTCCAATCTTTTGCCTTCTTTTGTATCAAAACACTTATAAGTGACGTAATGTGTCGCTCACGCCTCACGTAAGAGATGGAAATGAAATGGTCTCGATTTTTATGTCTTCGGGTTTAGGCAAGCTCGAGCTGTTTTAAATTCAAAATTTTATTTATTTCCATTTCAAATCATTTTAATGCTATTTTGATAAGAATAAAGAGTAAACAGAAATAGTCTTTTTCTGTTCTGCATAGCTGCGAACTATTCTTTTTTTCTTTTTTTGTCTTAACATTATTTCCGAATCGTTATCCTGAGCTTATTTAACCACATAATTCTGCGATTAATTAACATTAAGATTAGGCAAAGGTTTCTATTTGGAAGGAGTAATAACTGAAAAATGGAATAGTTTATACGCAGATAGATGAATTGCCTTCTAGGGGAAACGACATTGACTAGTAATATAAATATATATTTATATTTCTAGTCAATGGGAAACAAGCTTCTTCACATTATTTCATTGATCACTGAAGATGACCGTATGTCTCAAGCTGTTAAACGTGTCTAAAAGAACAAGCACGTTATAGCACGTAAGTAGCATACTGTTGTCCGGTTCCGGAGCGCAGTGTTTATGAGCTCCGGTGAATTCTGGCTAATATTTAAAATTTTTAGTAAAAACAGAGAAACACCGGAACTGCTCCGGTGGTCTCCGGCTCAAATTAAGCCCTGCCTCTCGGACAGAGCTACCTTCCCTAGTGATGGGAGTATTTGAATTCAAAATGCCTGAAGTGTCGATTCAGCCATGTTCTCAAGTGGTCTCGATTCAGAAAAGTGTATTCAAGCTACCTGATAGGCGCGCGGCGACGAAAACTGTGGTTGTCTGTTCTCATAGCTCCGCTTTGCTTCCAATCCTCCAGCGAATAAATGCGAGTATTCAAATAGGACTATTGGCGCTGAAGTAATTTACCTTTATAAAAAATCTATTTTTGGATGTCTCCAGCCTTTTTAATTTTTCAAGTTCATTTTAGCAATAACAATAATTGCTTTGTTGGCGGATAGCCTAGTGTGCCTTTTAAAAAAACTATAATAATAAAGTTTGTGTGTGTGTGTTTGTTTGTCTGTGTACTGTATTCTAAAGAGACTGCTGCACGCAGAGTTAAGAAATTTGACAGGAAGATACCTATATATCTCAAGTTATGCACCTCGAAGCCAGTTTTTAAACTTACTTTTTTTTTTTTTTTTTTTTTTTTTTTGCGATTTTTAAAGTTTTGTATCGAATTTCGCAGCGATTTTTCAGCATTAGTAAAAGGAATCCGGTTTCATTCCTTTACTCCAATTTAGTAAATTTTGTACTGTTTTCAATAAAGTTTATTCAGAATTCCTGCAGAGATTTTTGAACACCCAACCCTGGGTACGTTTGGAGGGATTTTCGTTTAAAAATATAAAATCAGGGCTTCATTTGCCCCAAAGCCCAAATAAACTCAGAATTATGCTTCTCTGTTTTTAGTAAAAATTTAAATATTTGCCAGAATTCACCGGAGCTTATAAACACTGCACTCCGAAGCCCAGTGCAATAACACTTCCGGAAAACGAATCCTAAATTACCCTTTCTTTTCCCTCTCATCTCCAATCTTTTGCCTTCTTTTGTATCAAAACACTTATAAGTGACGTAATGTGTCGCTCACGCCTCACGTAAGAGATGGAAATGAAATGGTCTCGATTTTTATGTCTTCGGGTTTAGGCAGGCTCGAGCTGTTTTAAATTCAAAATTTTATTTATTTCCATTTCAAATCATTTTAATGCTATTTTGATAAGAATAAAGAGTAAACAGAAATAGTCTTTTTCTATTCTGCATAGCTGCGAACTATTCTTTTTTTCTTTTTTTGTCTTAACATTATTTCCGAATCGTTATCCTGAGCTTATTTAACCACATAATTCTGCGATTAATTAACATTAAGATTAGGCAAAGGTTTCTATTTGGAAGGAGTAATAACTGAAAAATGGAATAGTTTATACGCAGATAGATGTATTTAAAAATTTTATTTTGCTAAATAAAAAAACAATGCTTTAAATTTTAAAAATAATGCATGAAATATAAATATGCAGATTGGAGTGACGGCTTAGGGGGGTGGGAGGGGGGAGAGTGCGTTACGGGTGTTAGCACTGCAGAATATTAGGGCTACGGTACCTTTTTTCTTAGAAATTTAGCCCTTTATAAAATCATACAAATTCTAGGGTGTACATTGCCGCAGCATGTGGGGCCCCAAAAATCAGGTTCGTTTTGAAGCATTTTTGTTTAAAAATATAAAACCCAAGCAGACCGGAGCGTGCCATAGCAAGTTCAGTGTACAGTGGTTTCCCAACTCTATGTTTATTTGGATCAATTTTCGTTTAAAAATGTAAAATCATACAAATTTTAGGTTCGTTTTGTTTAAAGCCAAACCGGAGGAGGGTGGAAGGGTGAGATTCTGGGGGATAGAGCACCTCTGATGAAAAATTCTTAGTTATAAATTATAGGAAACAGCCCTCCCTGCACCCTTTCTTGTGCTTGTGATAAAAGAATGTACCAACTAGGTAATCACTCCCCCCC
This sequence comes from Maratus michaelseni, assembly GCA_963931845.1. NCBI lineage: Eukaryota > Metazoa > Arthropoda > Arachnida > Araneae > Salticidae > Maratus > Maratus michaelseni. Next base: position 491,996,862 of record OZ007586.1, read on the forward strand.
CCTCAAAAAATAAATTACAATTAAATTAAAATTAAAATTAATAAATAAATGAATGAATTCTGCTTACGCTCATAGTGACTTTTCTAGAATATGCATACTTAAGGTTATCAAGTATAAAGGGCATTAAGTATCAAATTAAATAGCAAGGTTTATTACAGGGTTCCCACTATCTTTGAATTTCAGATATCATTATTACCGAAAAGTAACCGTCAACTTTTTTAATCGCAGAATTTCCATCATTAAATAAGACGAATATTGCTATTTGGAAATAGTGGTGTACCCATTTGAACCCTATATGATACCCATTTGAAAAATGGACTTTTTAAAAAAAAATAGAAATATTCAAATGTTATATTTCATACATAAAAACAATAGTAAAACAATCGATTTCGTATACTGGAAAATAAAATTGTACATTTTGAAATAAGAAATTTTGTGTTGATTTTGTCAACGTTTAAACAAAAACTGCTTCCTGTTCTGGATTATTCATAAAGTCTGGGGTCTTCATTAAAGGGTTACCATTTAAATTTCTAAAGAAAATTTCTCCATTCAAAAATTTATGCGAAAAAGAAAATATTATGATAATCTGAATCTTCATCAGAACTAAAAGACATTTAAAAAATATATATTGTTTTCAGAGCTGTAATGTACGCATGATACAAAAAAAAAAAAAAAAAAAAAAAGAATGATTTTGCATAGAATAAACATTTGATGGGTGAAACAACAGACGAAATGTAGCCCCTCATCTCATTTGAACGTAGTTCTCAGTGCGACAGCATTTGAATACAAATTATTCGAAAACTAAGTATGATTTTGCATCATATATATATATATCTTAAATTAACTTTATATTCTAAATTATATTTTATTTTTCATCCCTTCTTTCCACAATTAAAATCCCATGATTCTTAAAAGAACAAGGTCATTTTACTTAAACTAATTTTATTCCTTTAGGCAATCTCTCAGATCTATTCTTCTATCAAAAGGCGACCACATATTATAATAAAAAATAATAATAATGGGAAAGAAAAGCGCAATAGTCATTAAGTATTGCTATCGGCATTCACATTATGTCTGTGCTCAGCGTTCAGAATGAAATAATTTATAAAAACAAAGGATGTTGTGGTATCTCACTTAGATGCTAAAGCCTAAACATTAAAGATAGCAGACGCCTTCTTTCGATAAACTTTCATGTATATGCAGATGTTCCTACGGCCTTTCCCATAAGGGTTAATGTTATAAAATTCATGGTTTTTAGCACTTCTGGTAGCTCAACGTCGCGCCAAGCAAATTCAAACCACCCCCATTGGATTAACATTAACGAATATTTTTCTATTGTTCTTTGGCCTATTTTACAACACGCCATAACTGTATTCCAATCTTGACTGTAAAAAATGTAACCGCGATTTTTAATCACTTCATCGCCTCTGCTCATAGAGATAAGCCTTAATTAAAAATCTATTGCCTGGCCATCCCATGTCTACGGGTTGGGTTGGGTTGATTTATGACGGCCAATTATCAACACGAGGGATAAAGTCCGTAGGGGGAGTGCCCTCCGTGGGGGTCTTTTTAAGGGATCCAAACCCGTATTTACGGCAAGTTTCGAAGAAAACCACGGGAAACTCCGAACGGTAGGTCGACGAGCGCGACAGGGGTTTGAACCCAGCACCTCCCGTCTACCAGCTTTGAGAGCAGAACCTCTCAGCCACTGGTGGCCCCCCATGTCTACGGCATAAGGAACTTAATTTAACATCTTTATACCAAATCGGCTCTATACTTCTTAAAAGATCTCGAATCATCCCATACTTCTAACTATCTTGGTCTAAGTAGGAAAGAACAAGAGTGGAATTCTGCCTTTTGAATAGTTTCACTGTGTAATAATGTGTTTCTATTTCCTACGCTTTTAATTCCCATAATTGGCAGCATATGAGTGCTTCTTTTACAGCAGAACAGAAAAAAGATCATTCCTGTTCTCGATCTATAACCTACCGCTAACCTGTCCGCTTCGAAATCTGGCAAAAAAAGAATTCAAAGTGAAATTGTAACGTATTTTGAGAAGAAAAAAACTAAAACAGAGAATGACTGTATAAATAGTGTTATCACTCCACATTGTTCAAGTGAAAAGGATCTGGACTCTATACATTGCAGTGAAAACTCAACGTTTAAGTCTGCTCAACGTAATACTGTTGATTTAGGAATAGATAATATTTCTGCGAATGAAAAACCTATTGTTAAGGTAGATTGTGCTGGCTATGATTTTTGACTATATTCAATCCGGGAAGCAGGTAAGAGTTTTTTCCTTTCTTAATATCTCAATTATCAGGGTTCGATGCAGGTTTTTTTTTTTTTTTTTTTTTTTTTTTTTTTTTTTTTTTGAGACCAGAAATGTAAAATTTCCGGAAATTTTGAAGTGGCGGAAAAAAAACAGTTTTTTTCCGAGTTTTTTCTGAAAAAATTAGAAATTTTGGAAAAATTTATTTCTTACAAATGTTTCTCAGAAATAAGTTATATCTTCTTAAAATATATAAAATAATAAACATTTTTTTAATTTCTGCATACTAAAGAATTTTTTTTTCACTTTACATATATTACAAAAAAGAAAAAAAAAAAGTCAGCTTTTAAAAGTAAGCCTTTCAGTCTCAGAATTTTCATAGTAGCTTTTCTTGCTTAATTTAACACCATTGTTTGTACTACATCATTCTCTGTTGAAATGATTTTTCATTTGCATTTGTTCAATTACCAGTAGAGATAATTAAAAAAATAACAAAAAAAGAAATCTTCAACCAGTATCACTACAATTTGAAAGCAAATTTAAATCCCCTTATAGTATTGTTTTGAATATAAATGACGCAATTTTAAAGAAACAAATTATTGTAGTTGTGACATTATAAATATTATCATTTTTATATCTTCTATTGCTTAAGAATTTATAATAATTAAAAATATTAGAATTTTGTTTTCGTACAGTTAGAATTTTCATTTATTCATGTATTTAGTTTTGGTATAGCTTTCCAGTCTAAACCTAAACCAACTCTAATTTTTGGTTTTAGTATAAGTTTTAGATCCTTAATATGAAAGTAATACATATATGTATGTATATTTCTTTAATGAAATTTATAAAACAGGTGGATTGTTTAATACTTCAAAATATTTAATTGAAAACATTTTTTATCAGAAAATTTACATTTTCTTTGCGAAGTTTATTTGAATGCATTTATATATATATATAAAAAATACAGTTAGACAAGTCTTAAAATCTATATTTAAGGAAAAGGAAGAGAAGAGTAAAAAAGCTTGAAAAGACTAAATAATTTCAGTTGCATGTTATTAAAAAATAACTTATTTCTAAAAATTGTTAAATATTTCTGGCAATTATTATCTGATTGCATGAAAAATCGCAGATATGCCGATAAAAATAAATGCCTGTTTCAAATTTTATATTAAATTTCGGTATATTATTGAAATAATATTGCACATTAATTTTCATTTTTAACAAGATGCTTACTTTTTTTTTTCACATGATCTTGTTTTTGTGAACATTTTGTATAAAAAATATTGATTAAAATAATTTAATCATTAATTAATAATAAAATTTGATTAAAAAAATCATATAAAATTGCAATAAAAGATATAATCAAAATATTGTGAATTAGAAATTATTGTTATATTTACGTTCTTATTTAAATATTTTTAATAAGGTTCTTCATAAATACAGTAGTGGCCAAAATTGTGGAAACTCTTTGGAAAAAATGCTTTTTTGAAGTTTGATGGCTCATAACACCCAATGTTTCTTAGTAAAACTATAAAAGCTATATACCACTGGAAATATAATTTACTCAAGAATATCATGCAATACAGTTTAATCAATTATAATTATTTTATGAAACGTTATAGCCAAATAATCAGAAAAAGACAGTAAAACCTGGTTAGGTTGACAATCATTTTTTGAATGTAGCGAATGCATATGAATGTTTGGAGTGTCCAGACAGATTCCATTTTATTTGGTAATGTGTCAATCAAAACTAGGGTAAGATTAAAAAAAAAAAAAAAGTATGCCATATTTTGGTACTTATAGGAGGACTTTTATAACTATTTTTTAATATTGCTATCAAGTTGCTAAAGTTCTTTGCCACCTTTCAATTTTTGAGCTAGTAAAGCATAATAAAATTAACAAAACATCATAAAGAGTTGATTAGTTACCCAGAAATCAATGTTGTTGGGAATCGGTAAATTAATATTTTTATTTATGCAGACGACTTTAGCAAACGCCGATAAAATTGTTTCTTTTATATTTTATTTTATTTGTTAAATTCGGCTCGTTGCTATAGCAACGTAGTTGTTTTTTCTTTTACCTTCTCTTTATATTTTATTATCTCGAGAGGAGGTTAAAAATTTAGGAAAAAGAAATTGGCATCAGTTCAGTACATCACAGTCTTGTTTAAATTATGGAAATATGCTGATTACGAACCTAGCGTTGAGATGAAGATTCCCGATTTATGGAAATTAGAGACAATCGGCATAACAGATCCCAGTCATACTTTGTCTAAAGTAGAAGAAGAAGAATTAGCTCATGATAATTTCATAAAAGAAGTTGATAGAAATAGAGAAGGTCGCTATATTGTTGGTCTTCCTTGGATAAACGGCAAACGTGAGATTCCTTCAAATAGACATATAGCTGAACGAAGATTGATAAGTTCAACAAAGAAATTAAAATCTATGAAAAAATTTGAAGAATATGCTAAGGTTTTCTGTGAATGGGAAGAAGAAGGTGTCATCAGTAAAGTTTCGAATCAAACACTAAAGATTCCAGGACATTTTTTACCGCATCATCCCGTCATCAAACCAGATAGTCATACTACCAGTGTTAGACCAGTTTTTGATGCATCGTGTAAAGTAGGGAGGTCACCTTCTTTAAATGATTGTCTCTTTAAAGGACCAAACCTCATTGAATAAATTCCTGCAGTGTTAATAAGATTTCGTGAGAAAGCTATTGGGGTAGTAGCCGATATAAGAAGAGCTTTTCTTCAAATTGAAGTCAAAGAATCAGATTGTCATTTCTTGCGATTTTTGTGGTGGAAGAATCCTGACGAGTTTCAGGTTTATCAACACAATAGAGTAGTTTTTGGAGCCACTTGTAGTCCATTTTTACTTGGTGCAGTTATAAGATATCATTTGAGTAATGTTGATGAAGAAAATAAACAGATAGCAGAGAAATCTACAGAAATCATGGCTGACGCGAAAATGGAATTAAGAATGTGGGAATTCGGGCCAGTTAAAATAGAAGATAGAAGTTTCTTTAGCAAGAAAGAATTGCTCAACAAAAATGTAACTACAACGGTTCCGGTTTTAGGGCTGACGTGGGATATATTGGAGGATAGTTTGAAGATTGCTCATAAATTTAGTGCTGAAATAGAAAATCTGTCTAAAAGAAAGATATTAGCTATAACTCAGGGGATCTTCGATCCAATTGGTTTTTTAGCCCCAGCATTGTTGCAAGCCAAACTGATAATTCAAGAGGCCTGGTCAACGAAATTAGATTAGGACGCTCCACTTCCAGATGAAATCTGAAATAATTTTCAAAAATGGTATAGTGAGCTCAAATATTTAAATAACGTGAAGGTATATAGACGTGTAGGCTATGGTTGTAAAGAAAACTGGTTTATTCATACATTTTGTGATGCGAGTAACCGAGCTTATACAACAGCAGTTTTCTTGCGTTGTGAAGATAAAGACACAATTTTTGTACAACTTTTAGGAGCTAAGTCTCGTCCAGGAGCTAAGTCTCCGTCTCTTAGGAGCTAAGTCTTGCACCAAAGAAAAGTATAACCATCCCGCGTTTAGAGCTTCTTGCTTGTGTTTTAGGAGTGAGATTGACTAACTTTGTTTTGAAAGCCCTTAATGGTATTTCCATACCAGTAAAGTACTGGACCGACTCTTCGACTGTTCTCGCTTGGATTCAAAGAAATGATCAATGGGGAACGTTTGTGGGCAGCAGAGTTCGAGAAATTTGTAAACTTTCTGATTCTCAACTATGGAATTTTGTACCTGGTCATCTGAACCCTGCTGATCTACCTTCTAGAGGATGTAATCCTAAACATCTGCTGAAGATGAGATGGTGGGAGGGACCAGAATGGTTGAAATTTTCGGAAGAAAATTGGCCACAATCAGAAATAAACACCAACGAAGAATTAGTGATGACGGAAAAGAAGAAAACTTCAATATCTACTCTTCTATGTTCTAATTCACATGCATTTATGATATATAGTAGAATTTCAAAATTAGGTAGATTTATAAATATATGTTGGGTTAAGAGATTCATATTGAAGTGTAGAAATAGAAATAGATCTTTTCCATCAGAATTGTCCCCCGAAGAGAAAGAAGATGCGGAAAAGTTACTCTGGTCTAGAATACAATCTGAAAGGTTTGGAGATACCACTGATGCAATAAAAGGATTGAAGGTTATGAAAGACCAAGAAGGATTGTTAAGAGTGAAAACAAAGATATTAGAGAGAGATGACGAGTTTTCATTCAGATATCCAATTTTATTACCATCAAAACATCATGTAGTCAATTGTCTGATTCCAGAATGTCATTTAAAGAACTGTCATGCTGGACTTCAAACAGTTGGATTCATTTTAAGAGAAAAATATTGGATAATTTCTTCTAAACGCAACATTAGAAGTCAACTGGCTAAGTGTCACAAATGTAAAAGATACTCCGTAAAACCGTACACTACACCCCCAATTCATCTACTTCTAGATCGAGTCAGAGATTCTAAAGTATTTGAAGTTGTTGGAACTGATCTATTCGGTCCTCTTTTCGTAAAGCCAAGTTCTAAAGTTTGGGTCGTGCTTTTTACATGTGCAGTATACAGAGCAATACATTTGGAACTTGTATCCAGTCTTTCAACAGAAGGTTTCATTCAGTAACTCCGAAGATTTATATGCAGAAGAGGAAGGCCGACCACTATATACTGTGATAATGGCTCCAACTTTAGAGGCACAAATAACCTCTTAAAATCACTGGATTTGAAGGAAATAGTTTCTTCTGAAGAACTGTCTCCTATTAAATGGAAGTTCATCCCTCCAACAGCAGCTTGGTGGGAGCGCCTAGTCAGATGTGTTAAAATTCCCTTGATCAGAACACTCGGTACTGCAACTTTAACTTTTGAAGAACTTATGACTGTTATATGTGATGTCGAAGCAATAGTAAATAAAAGGCCTCTAACCTATATTTTCGAAGAAACAGATAAATTTGTACCTTTGACTCCATCGTCATTTTTACAAGATATTGAGGAAATAGATGTTCCTGATTTAGATAAAATAGATTCAAGTAAACTTCAATCCAGATACAAACATTGTCAAAATATTAGGAAACAACTCAGAAATAGATTCAGAAACGAATATTTATTAGAATTGGTCCAGAAATCAAAAGAGAAAGGACAAGTTGTCAGACAAGGTGAAGTCGTCTTAATCGAATTAAACCAGAAGAGACTTCATTGGCCTATAGGGAAAATAATTAAAATTTTCCCAAGTCGAGATGGAGCGGCTAGAGTGGCTGAAGTTAAAACAAGTTCAGGAACATTAGTGCGTCCACTTCGCAAACTCTACCCTTTAGAGATATCAAGTCCCGAGGATCCTATAATCCAGGTTGTGAAAAATAGTACAACTAGAAGTGGTAGAGAAGTAAAAAGACCTGTGAAATAATTTTGTATGAATACGCTGAGCTGACATTTTTCTAGAACTCTGAACTGATTTTTTCTAGAACTCTGAATTGACTTTTTTCTAGAACTCTGAATTGACTTTTTTTTAGAACTCTGAACTGACATTTTTCTAGAACTCTAAATGTTTTATTATTTGTTTGTGTTTAGTTATTATTTTATTTATATTTATGTTTTTTTATTTTGAGTTAGTATGTTCTTTGATCATAAGTGATCGTAGGTTTAATTTGGCTTCCACCTAAATTAAAGGTGGGAGTATGTTGGGAATCGGTAAATTAATATTTTTATTTATGCAGACGACTTTAGCAAACGCCGATAAAATTGTTTCTTTTATATTTTATTTGTTAAATTCGGCTCGTTGCTATAGCAACGTAGTTGTTTTTTCTTTTACCTTCTCTTTACATTTTATTATCTCGAGAGGAGGTTAAAAATTTAGGAAAAAGAAATTGGCATCAGTTTTTTTGTTGTGTAGGGAAAAAGAATGTTTTGTTAAGTAGCTACGAAATGTGAATTAAAAGGAATACCGTCTAATGTTCCAGTAAAAGAATGACGGCATGGAATAAAGTGTAACTAGAAGAAAATAATTTAGGATCATCTTTTTATTGGATATAGTACGATGATCAGAACCAAGGTAAAATCAATTTAGAATTTGTACATATGTAAATAATTGTCTAGATCATTATCTCGTCGAATGTCCCTATCTGTATTTTATAAGTGTGTAAATAAATGTTGTGATAATTAAAAGGGTTGAATATTAAAATATATCGAACCCATCATAGTGTTTGATAAGATGCAAACAAATGTGTAACAATATTCCCAAAATGTCTCCACAATTTTAGCCACTACTGTATATACAGCTAGGTAAGAGATTCATTGGCCATTTCAGCTGTTATGTGACATGTTTTGTTATTCTAAAGTCATCACATTTCTGCCAGATTCAGAATGGAGATTGAAAAATATCCCGAATTTTTTGAAGGGTTCTATTTTATAAATTAAATTTCAATTTTTCCAATTCGGAAAATTTGAAAAATACCCTTTCGCAGTGGCATAGCCACGGGGCCCCAGGATCAGAAGCTTTTTTTTCGTAGTTTATTCGAATTTTTTTCTTTCTTTCTCTCAAGGAAAGAAAACCACCCGTTCAAACAAATTATCATAAGCATTCATCTACGTCCAGCAGAAATCTTCCCTCTCTCCTCCGTATTATTGAGAAAGAGAGGCATTTCACAGGCGTGTGTGTGTGAGGGGGGGGGGGGGGTAACTGAATTGCCTTCTAGGGGAAACAAGCTTCTTCACATTCTTGTTTGGTACATTTTGAAGAAATTGTTAATTATTTTTAAGCTTGTGATAAAAATTAATTATTATTAATTTATATTAATTAATTATTATTAATTTATATTAATTAATTATTATTAATTTATATTAATTAATTATTATTAATTTACAGAAAATATTTAATTAAACATAATTAATAATATTTTCAAAATAAGAAATGTATGAAAAAGAAAACTGAAATTTTCGATTTTGAACCCCCCCCCCCCAAAGAAATTTTCTGGCTGCGCCACTGATCCAAATATTTAATATAAATTCTTAACTTACCTGATAAAACAATTTATCCAAGAAAAAATACACATATATGTATTTTCAATGATTAGGGACACATGCGTAGGGGGAACTTGGGATACTTGAGCCAAGGCCTTTTTCTGAGAATTGGAAATGTTTTGTAAGTTGGAAATGGCATCACTTCTTTTCTTTCAGGTTGCTGACCATATGGTGAAACTAACAACTGAATCATTTCATAAGTTTTTAAACTATCAGACAAAATACAATGTCATGCTCCAAAAGTAATGTTTTTGTGCTGTAAACTCTGATGTTAAAATAATTTTTGTTTAAAGGTAAGATTTTTTTAATTGGTCATTTGTTTTGTACATGTTTTTAGCTACAATAACATGTATAATAGTATTAATTTACTTATTAGCAAATGGCTGCATTTTAGGGTTATGTAGTAAATGTGCAACTAGGGACACCTGACCCAAGTCACCTAGGGATACTTGACCCAAGGGATTAGTAATATTCAAATGCGTTTTATTTATTTAATTTGGTTTTTTTTTTTTTTTTGTATAAATGCCCCAAAAATATAAAAGAAAAGAGGGGACTAAAACCAGAGAGGTTATTCATTGTGGTATTTTGGAAAAATCTATGGAAAAGGTTCTGGATGGTGTCCTATATCATACAGTAGCCAAAGAATTTGGTCTCTGTTGAAACACTTTAAGAAGATATGTCAGAAAAATACAGAGATAGCAAACAACAAATTTTGTTCCATCATATAAAGCAAAGCAAGTTTTTAATGAAAAAGAACTGCTGTCCAACTATTTAGAAGTTATGGCTCGCATAAATCATGGTTAGACCACCAAGTTAGCTACCAAGATAGAATTACAAGTTCTGTGTTTAAATATAACTTTATATTTGGAGTTGATTAAATTGTTATTTTCTTATTCTGGAACTTGTTTAAACACAGGATGAAGTTTCAGACTGCTAATATTCTGAACTTTCTACAATAAAAATTAAAATTGGGCATATTAATGCTAGGCCTATGGAATGTAATAAAAATTAAAAGTATTAATTTTGTTTGACAAAAATAAAAAAGTATTAACCTTAATGTTAATTTTGTTCTTATGTAAAAGTGCTTTGTTTATAATTTTATATCATACGCCAAATCTATGACTTGGGTCAAGTATCCCTATACATTGGGATACTTGACCCAAATTGAAAATTATTGAATATTCATATTTTACTACCTTTACAATTAATACTTTAGAATAATAATAATAAATATTGTGCAATACTTCCTTAAGTTTATATAGACTGCATTTACACACCCATAAGTATTGTAAAAAAAAATAAAAATCCAAAACTAACAACGGGGTCAAGTATCCCTAGTTTCCCCTACATTTTTTATAAGGTAAATGCATTTTATATTTATAATTTGTAAACGTAATTTTTAATTTGAAAAAATGAAAAAAGCTTTATAGAATAGTCCTTGCAAATATGTACGACCTTAAAAAGCAAACTGGATATTAACAGCAGAATGATATTTAGCGAAAAGAAAGCAATTTTGGTTAAGACATTAACAATAGGCATTTTTTATCGCGTATATTCTACATATCATGAGTGTCAAGGGTTATTGGATTTCAATACCACTATTTACGGATTTCATTCATTACGGATTCATTTATATTCTCTCATTTATTAAAACGAAGATTCCCATTCGAAAATAGAATTTGTATTCAAAATTCGCAATCTTGTCATTGGCACTGTCATATCGCAAGTTAATTTAAAATACATTAATCTTTGCACAGCTCACGAAATAAAAATCCACAGGATTTAATTAAATCAAATTGAAAATCTATACTATTATATAAAGAGGAAACGGTGACTGACTGACTGACTGGGTGACTCATCAACGCCCAGCCGAAACTACTAAAGTCAGGGTCACGCAATTTGGACTGTAGATTGCTGTTATGGCCTAGGCAAGCAATAAGAAGGGATTTTTGAAAATTCCCCCCCCCCCCGAAGGGTGTTAAAGGGGGGTTCGAATGTTTTAGGTCATTTTGCCATATCTCAGCAGCAGTTATAGGTAGGAGCTTGAAATTCCAGAAAACAAATCTACTAAAAAAATGATTAAACACATGTTTCAGCGATTTTAGAAATTCCTCCCAGAAGGGGGTTAAATGGGGGTGGTCGAATGTTTTAGGTCATTTCGCCATATCTCAGCAGCAGTTATAGGTAGGAGCTTGAAATTCCAGAAAACAAATCGACTAAAAAAATGATTAAACACCTATTTCAGCGATTTTAGAAATTCCCCCCAGAAGGGGGTTAAAGGGGGGTGATCGAATGTTTTAGGTCATTTCGCCATATCTCAGCAGCAGTTATAGGTAGGAACGCGAAAATCAAGAAAACAAATCTACTAAAAAAATGATTAAACACCTATTTCAGCGATTTTAGAAATTCCCACCAGAAGGGGGTTAAAGGGGGGTGGTCGAATGTTTTAGGTCATTTCGCCATATCTCAGCAGCAGTTATAGGTAGGAGCTTGAAATTCCAGAAAACAAATCTACTAAAAAAATGATTAGAAACATGTTTCAGCGATTTTAGAAATTCCCCCCAGAAGTGGGTTAAATGGGGGTGGTCGAATGTTTTAGGTCATTTCGTCATATCTCAGCAGCAGTTATAGGTAGGAGCTTGAAATTCCAGAAAACAAATCGACTAAAAAAATGATTAAACACCTATTTCAGCGATTTTAAAAATTCCCCCCAGAAGGGGGTTAAAGGGGGGTGGTCGAATGTTTTAGGTCATTTTGCCGTATCTCAGCAGCAATTTTAGTTAAGAGCACAAAAATCAAGAAAACAAATCTACTAAAACCATGATTAAACATGTATTTCGGGGATTTTAGAATTTCCCCTCCCGGAGGGGGTTAAAGGGTGGTGGTCGAATGTTTTACGACATTTCGCCATATCTCAGCAGCAGTTATAGGTAGAAGTGCGAAAATCATGAAAACAAATCTACTAAAAAATATTTAAACACATATTTCAGCGATTTTAGAAATTCAGACACTATGAGGGGTTAAAGGGGAGTGGTCGAATGTTTTAGGTCATTTTGCCATATCTCAGCAGCAGTTATAGGTATGAGCTTGAAATTCCAGAAAACAAATCTACTAAAAAAATGGATAAACACGCATTTCAGTGATTTTAGAAATTCCCCCCGAAGTGTCTTAAAGGGGGTGGTTTTGAAAATTTTAGGACATTTCGCCATATTTCAGCAGCTGTTTTATGTAGGTGCGCGAAATTCAGGAAAACAAATCTACTAAACAAATGATTAAACACGTATTTCAGTGAATTTAGAAATCCCCCCCCCCCCCTTGAAGGTGGTTAAAGTGGGATTCGAAAGTTTTAGGTCATTTCGCCATATCTCAGCAACAGTTTTAGGTTGGAGCGCGAAATTCAGGAAAACGAATGTAATAAAAAAATTACATTGTCTACCCGTGCAAAGCCGGGACGGGCCGCTAATTATTTAATAAAATACATTATGTACAGTTTTGTTGTTGATTACAAACTTTAATTGGGATTCTCATAACCATAGCAGAACACACTTCTGCTTTCAATTAGCATACTTTGTTCCGCCACGGGTACTCGCTAAAAAATATCACTCTCCAAATCCGGAGTTGTTTACAAAAGACACTAGCCCCTCGCCAAAGAAAGTAGAATAGATGCTTCTATTTCTTTGCCTTCGCTGTCCAAAAACAGACTCTCCGAAACTCTCTTTTACACATTCCACTGGTGGGGGCGGACGTGACATCGGCCATTGCTCTAGAATGAGTCACCCCCTATAGCTGCGAATTCTTATCTTCAGAAGGACGGAATATTTCTTTCGGAGAAATACTGCATCTTGAAGCCATTGTTACAGCACCTATGACAAAGATGTATTATAAACACTAATTTAAGATGACAATCATTAAAATCTATTCAAGGCAGAAATTTTCCAAAGTGTTTTTTCTTTAATAAATTAAGTTTTGCCACCAGTTAGCAAGGTAATGCATTTCTCAATGGTAACCCCAGGCAAAGATGGATACATAAGAAAGAGAAGACACTCGCGTGTTAGAAGAGGGAGCAAAGTAGCGCCACGGGAGTTGCAGTGGTAGCGATTAGAACTAAAGTGTTCGATAGTGGGCGGGGTGCTCCGCGCTCAGGTATTGGTTTTGCTTTCATGGCGATCGCGGCATTATCGCAGCAACGGAAACTTTCAATACTGTCATTACACGAACTAACAGAGTGATGAAATATTTAAATTTTTAATGAAAACTAACCAGTCATTTAATTTTAAATCTTAGTTATTTTCTGTTTACTTCTTATAATTTATAATGGCGCGAAGAATACGAATATTTTAAAAGAGATTAAAGTCTGAAACAGTGTATATATACTTTTAAATGCATATTAATTTAATTGAATATTTATTATAGGAGGTTAATATTTACAACAAATAGTTTTCAACAAAAACATTCGTATTTTTCGATAATAAGAAGTGAAAAAAAATAAATTAAACATCAAAAGAAATACATAATTTGATTAGTTTTCGTGAAAAATTAAAATATTTCATCACTCCAAGAGTTTGTTTAATGACAGGATTGAAAATTCGTGATTGCCGTTGCTGTCATACAGCCGCAAAATAAACGTAAATTCCATTAATTACTTAGAAAAAAGTGTATCATGTAATCTGTTTCTGAAACCATAAAATAGTTTTTATTTTTTATTTTTTAATGCCTTTTAAAATGTTGAGTAGTCTATTATAAATATGCCCAATTGTTTAATTTTTATTAAGTACTGCAAGTATGTGGTTTTGTTCCATAGAGGTACATAACACATTTTATTATAAACTAGAAATAGTTAGAAAATTTAGAATTCCGGATTTTTTTTTTTTATAAGCAAATATTTAGTGGATTTTGTTTCTTTCAAAATTGTATCTAAAAATATAATACTGTAAGTATATCAGATTTTTGTTTTATGAAACTACATAAAATATTAGATTATACATAATTATTTGGATAAATAAAATTTCCACTTTTTTTTTTATTTGAAAATTGAAAGCTTTTTCATTAAAAAAAAAAAAAAAAAAAAAAAAGAAAGAAGTTTCTTTGTAAATTATATTTTTATAAAATCTGATAAGTACTGTAAATATTCTGATTTTTAAGCTAATAAAACATTTTATTATACATTAAATAACATTTAGACATTTTTTTTTTTTTTTTTCCTGAAAGAATACATTTTCTATTTTTTTTCTCTTGCTGTAAAATTTCATTTCTAAAATTATTTTCTAGGAAAATATAAGACCACATTTAAAAGACTAGATGGCACTAAAAGTAAGATGTTATTTTGATGGGTGGTGGGAAAAAAAAAAAAAGCATTTATCTGAATTGATAAAGTGTAGAATTTTTTAACAGTTTCATACAGATATCATTTTCAAATGGAAATATTTCATTTACCAGTTCTAAAATTATCGGTTAAATCTTGAAAGAGAAAAATGCCTTTACACATGAAAATGATGTAATTTAAAAAAAGTATCTGACTTATAATGCTCATTTTCATCTAGAAAACTGCTGCTTACTATGATTGTGTAATTTACATTGTACCAGTACCAGGATTATTCTTCACTCAAGTAAAAACTCTCGCAAGTTAATGTTAAACCTATGGGAAAGCTCTTTTCAAATTTCTCGTTTGAATTTATATAATATTTTTGTTGTTGTAGAGGATAGCCAATGTTAAACTCTAATAAGGCCATTTTTTACATTTTAGATTTTGGTTTCAGATTACTTTAATAAAAGGTAGTTTCACTTCCAAACCAGTTCGAAAAGTTAAAGCAGCTGTATTAAAATAAAATCTAACCGAAATGAAAAGAGTAAAAGGTGGCCCTATTAAACATCAACTATCCTGTGAAAATAAATACATAAATGTATCAATTAAAAATATTCAAATTCAAATGATAAATTTGAAAAGAACCCTCCTATAGGTTTAACATAATTTTACGAGTGAGGAGTCCCCTTAATGCCCAAGAGCCCAAATTCTCTTTTTTCCTATACTTGCAAAGAACCCCATTCCCAGAAAGTCAGAATGTTTCTGTTAGTAAAGATTATATAATATTTAAACCATAATACATATTTTCATCAAATGTTACAATTCAATACAGTCACGCCAAAATGATTTCAAATATATATTTTTAAAATTATGTTGGTATCGAGATTAGTATTTAATCTAGCAAGAAGAAAATTACCTCTGCCAATGAAAGTGACATCATGCTTAAAAGAAAACTTAAAAATACACATGATTAAGACCAGTATCTCAAAACACAGAATGATGAAATGTCTTCACTGTTTCAAAATCATGTCATAAATATCTTTTTATTGACAAAACTAAAGATACTTCAAGTAATAGGATCCTGATGATTAATATTTTACTCACATTTTGTTCCATGCGTTTAAGGTCCCATATGATTCAGGATTTTTGGAATTTATTTTTAAAATAGGATTTTGCATGAATGGAAAATCACCTGGTATCTCAAAATAGATTTACCACCCACTTTAATAACAGAAAAAAACATGTTAAAAAAAATTATTGGAAAAGAATTTGAATCTTCATATGTCATGAAATGAAATAAAGTTTAATTACTAGCGCCAAAAAATGAGCACTGTGATCAAAATAATTCTAAGTTAAAAGTTATAACCCCCTCTCCATACTTTTTCAAGTACTCACATTTTTTTAAATGTCATAATTAATAACCACAAGAAAAACATTAGATTTCTTTTTATTAATTAGCATATAATAAAAACAATCTACAAAACATTGTCATCAGATTCCAGTAACAAATTTTACAATCCATATGAACACAGGATAAGTTATACTGAATAGAATTTTTGCTGAATTATCCAGTCAAAAGTTTTGAACAAATATTTAAATTATGATATAAATATATATATATATTTTTATACAGAGATGTTCGCACATTTTTTAGATGAGTTTGTTTTGGTGTGGAAGAAGAAAAAAAATTCTCCACACAGAAATTATATTTCACAGTTAATATGTTTTTAAAAGTATAATTTCTTTTCTGGAAAATGAAATTTGTGTTTGTATGCAAAATGACACTTTTAAAGAATATTCCAGTAATAAATTTTACAATCCATATGAACACAGGATAAGTTATATTGAATAGAATTTTTGCTGATTATCCAGTCAAAAGTTTTGAACAAATATTTAAATTACAATATATATATATATATATATATATATATATATATATATACAGAAAAATACAGAGCTGTTCGCACATTTTTTAGATGAGTTTGTTTTGGTGTGAAAGAAGAAGAAAAAATTCTCCACAGAGAAATTATTTTTCACAGTTAATTTAATATGTTTTTAAAAGTATAGTTTCTTTTCTGAAAAGTGAAATTTGTGTTTGTATGCAAAATGACACTTTTAAAGAATCGATGGATGGAAAGCTATATTTCTGCGCTTTCCAAAAAGTATACTCAGATGTGGTTAATAAAAAATGCTGTGAAAGGCACGATTCTTTTATCTATGTCTAAATATATCTAGGTAATATTGTCAGTAAGACAGCAAAAAAAACGTGAATGTCTGCCTTCAAGTGGAAAAATTGTTCCAAATATTTACACAAGAATAAAAAGGAATTCTTTGAATGTTACAAAAGTAAGATCTTTTATGGTAAAAGAAAATCCTCCAAGTCAAATAACTGTTGCTAAATCATTAAAATGCTCATTGTCAATTGTTAACAAAATTATTAACACTGATTTGAATTTTAAAAAGGCCAAAGAAAAAAAAAAAAAACTCCATTCATCTTTCTCTACGACATATCCCAAATGTAGAATTCTTATAAAAAGCATTGATCCAGAGAAAAATGGAATTACAATAGATGAAGATTAGGTCTATTTAAATGAGTAATAAAAAGAAATCCATTTATTAACATTAGGACGAGAAAAAAAATGGCTCAATGTATCTAAAGAAAGTTCTAGCAAAGAATTTATGACTGTTGCTGACTCCGTATATAATGGCAAATTAAAAATAAATAGTGGTGTAAAATGATAAGATCAAATCTTCAAACATGAAATACAATCTCTTTACCACCAGTGCCCTCAATCTGTTGAATTGCATCAATATAAAGCAAGCAGTCACACATTACAATCCACTGCTAACTTCCTGGAAAAATATGAAACGAGAAACAGGTATCAGGACTATACCCTTCACCTGCTGAATCATCCATGGATTTTTGCACTATTGGTCTTTTATAAAGCATTTTATCCAAATATTGACCTACAACCCTTCGTGGACTTTGGAAAGCTGTTCAAGAAGAATTAACCACCAAAATACCTCTTCCAAAACTACAAAAAGCATTATTGTCATGGAAATTAAGGTAGGTAGTTCAGAATAAAGGTTATCAAATTGAACATTTAAAACATAAATATGTTATATAAAACAATTCTGTAGTACCATAAAAACCATCTAAAAAATGTTCGAACACCCTCTGTACTTATTTTTCTCATATTACAGACATCAGCATAAAATTGAATTTTAATACATTCAAAGATAAATTCTTCACTCATATAGAAAGAGGTACATAAAATATGATAGATGACTAAAATTAAACAATTAAACAGGATCAACAAGTTTCTTCCAAAGTGAAAACTAGTCAGAAGAAATAAGCAGGTTTAAAAAAAATTATTTAAACTAACTATTTAAAACTGAATTAAATTCAGTCAATGCAAGGGATTATTTTACATCATTTAATGCAGATGAAAAATGGCCCCCCTTAGAAGTCCATACTAACAGTTCCTTGTAATACAAAATAAACCTTCAATTCTCAGCATTATAGGTCAGAAAAATAATTCTGTGATGAAAATTAACATATTTTGTTTAAATACTTGAAAAAGTATTATGCATATACAACATAAATAACAAATTTGCCATTTTAAACAGATTTTTAAGGATATAAAAACCACAAAACGTTGTTATAAGGAAGTATTTAGGATTAAAACTTATGTCTATTGGGAGGTGGAATAAATTCTCAGCGTTTTTTTGTGAACATGCACCCGCATGTTGCCATGTTGCAAAATCACTTTGTCGCGTCTCTGTCTGTATTGCAGCCATTTTTCTTCAGTGCTCGGTTCAAACACATCAATTGTAGTTGACAGCAATCTCTCACGATGGTTTCGTTCTGTTTGAGCAGCTCACAATAAACTACACCCAGCTGATCCCACAAAATGCAGAGCAGTACCTTGTAACCATGGATATTCTGCTTTACCGACAATGCTGATGCATGGCCGGGTTTGCCACATGATTTTCTACACTTAGGGTCACAGTGCTGTAGTTGAGTTGGAACACCGTTCCCAGAAATATTTTGTATGTTACTGTTTAAAATAAAATATTGCATATGAGCACAATCAGCCTTTTTTTCCCCTTCAGACTGAAAACTATACACATTTAAATGTTTGAATGTGAAAGAGCATTCAGCTGTATGATCAACATCATGACCAATGCGAAAAATTCACTCTTTATGGCAAGAGCCAGTTTACTTATATTCACAAGCAGTGTAGGACCTACCTCTCTTAAAAGAATTTTGTCCTGAACGATATGTGAAATCTTAGTTGCAATCAGAAAGAATATTAGCAGACGAGACAGCTTGCCCTAAATCAGAGAGCACAGAAAACGCCTCTCATTATCGTTCTTTATGAAAACTACTAGGATAGATGTGCCAATAAGTTATATTTGGATTTATTTGTTATTTCAATTAAATTATGATTCATAATGGAAAATGTTACTATGAGATTGATTAAATATTGCAGTTAGATGAATGCTATACAAATACAATAGTACTATAAAAACTAGAATATAATAATTATAATAGCTAATTAAAAAAAGTCGGCTTTTGGCTAAATGTTTTAAATTGGCTTTTGGCTTAGCAAAAATCCGGTAACATCTACTCTATGAAAAGGCGAGTTCCCACAAATATTTTTTTCCAAGTACAGCACTGCTTAGGGTTATAGTAGTGTATCCATTTTTCATCACAAGCCCAGTGGCAGAACTACCTTCAAGTGTCTGCAACGCTAATGTTTTCAAAAATAGTCTGCAATACGCAATATATCATATAAATCTATTCTTGCTGCTGTTGTAGTTGTAGTGCTAATTAAGGCATCAGCATTTATCTGCCTTTCTGAGTAAAAAAAAAATTCTGAAATTCACAGCAAATATTCTGAAAGGTTACAGCTGAGGGGGCAGGGGAGAAAATCCCCTCTCGGCAATAATTATTCTTGTTGCAGGTCGGATTAACTCTGCTTTTGATTCGTGTCGATTTCAGGCTGAGTGTAGATTCTTGCAAATTGGGTTCGGGTTAACCCGATTTTTCAAAAGTTAGTTCAGTATATTGTTTCAGATTAAAAACTATGCCTATATTAATAAGCATAGAACTTTGTGTGTCTGCTGTTTTATAAAGGAATGTTGCATCTTTTCCGGAACTATTTCACAAAATTCAGGGTTTTTTCGTGAACCTTTGACGAAATTAGTGTTTCTTTTTTCCCCGACGATCCTTTGGCGAAATTCGCGCTTTTTTTTCGTGGCCCTTCGACGAAATTTGCACGTTTTCCATGATCCCTTAACGAAATTAGCATTTTTTTCTGCGACCATTTGACGAAATTTACGTTTTCTCTGTGGCCCTTTGATGAAATTCGCATTTTTTCCACGATACTTATGTTTTTATTACAGTCTTTTGACGAAACTCATGTTTTTTACAGTCTTTTGACGAAAATAAAGTTTCCGCGACCCTTTGACGAAATTTGCATTTTTATTGCAATCTGTCGACAAAATTAGCCATTTTCCTAGATCCTTTGATGAATTTCACGATTTTTCTTTGGCCTTTGGACAAAATTCGCATTTTTTCCGTGATCCTTCGACGAAATTTGCCATTTTTTTGAAATTCTTCAACTAATTTTGCCGTTTTTGGCAATCTGTATTTACATTGCTATTAATGCATCAAATGCAAAAACAATTTCTTTTATATTTACACAATTTAATAACCACTTTAATGGCTGCCCCAAGTTAAGTCAGGCATAATAACACTGTTTCCCCTATCTATGTGGCCATTGAAATGGTAAATACGTTGAAAAGTAATTTAATTTATACATAAAAAGTCATATAATAATGCAATACAAAACATATAACATAAATTAGCCATATAAGATTAGAAATTATTTCATTGATTGCCATTTCATTTTAATTGTAATGGGATATAAAATTATTGGGTTAAATAAAAAGGCATGTCGTATTTTTTCATGAATTTTATAGTGAATTTATTGATACAAATATGAAACATTAATGAATGATATATTGGCCATTTTGTTCAATTGACCTTTCCCCATCCTGCATAATTCCATGCAGCTGCATAATTCTATGTTCAAAGAAAGTTTAGTTTTTAGAAGCAAAAAAATGAATAAACCAATTTTTAATAGGCTTATCTGAATTGGATGTTTTTCATTTAAAAATGAAGAGAACAAAATAAATAATATAACGGTGCAAAGTCAGGACTATACAGTGGATGATGCATCACTTCTCATCCCATCCAGGGTAGTAAATATGATATTTTCAAAACAGTCAACTTATTGATGATTATAAATATTTTCAGCGTTAATATAAATTAGACATTAAAACATATGTCATTTAGCATGAAAACTTAATAAAACAATATTCTAAACATCTTTTTCTAATATTTTTTTTCACTAACAAAATTAACTAATTGAAAACAGACACAATCTGATTTATACACTCACAAAAACAAACTATTAAAATTTAGTAATCAAGTTTTTAAAAAAATTTATGGTTTATACAACAAAATAATTTGTTTTTATTGAAAAATTTGAACATATTGCAAGCTTGATCTGCTTAATTGAACAAAACCACATAACTATTGATTCTATATTTAAAAATTCCGCTTCAAACATAAAGCTTAGAAAAGTTCCGCGCGATACAAAATTTTCACAATATGAAGATAGATGTGACACGCATATGAATGAACAACGTAAGTTATTAAATCACACAACTTTAGCTAGATAGAAAAGGCTTCCTGAGCTAGTGGAAATGTGCTGGATGCTGCTGATATTACAGCATAGGATTTTGAAGTCCACAGATATCAAGTAGACAACAATTTGCCCTGTCTATCAATTAATGGCAATTTAACTAGGATTGATGTATGGTGTGCATTTGTTTCCGAAAATGGAAAATATTCAGTGTTATCAAAAATGGTGAAAGCTATTTTAAGTATTGTTTTCGTGGGCCTCAAGTTGAAAGTGCTTTCAGTTCAATGAGTGCTATATTGGACCAGGAATGTGACCGCATGAACATCGAGACACTATCTGCCTTGCAAACTGTCAAGTACAGACTTTTGAAAAGTGAGAAATCTGCAGTAGATGTACCATTCACCATCTTTTTTTTTTTAAATGAACTTTTATTATTAAATATAAATAAATTAGTTAACTAAATTAAATAAAGGTGTTTATAATAAGTAAATAAGGATGATAATTATTTTGGTAATGAGAAACAAAACAAATGAGTTTTGATTTAAAAAACAAGATGAATTAAATTAAATAACGTGTTTATAATCCTAATCATATTATAAATCCGATTGTGTGCAAATGTTTGGCTGAAGCCAGAGTCAAAATGGAGAATTTAATCATCCTGTATCTTTGCATATAGGTTGATTATAACCCATAAATGAACATAGGCTAGATTTTATTTATTTTATTCAAATATGTTCTTTAATAATTAAAAAATTCATTATTTTTATAGAGAATAAATGGACATTTTCCCGTAAAATTCAACCATTTTACTTTATTGTTGCTCGTTTAATTATTATATTCAACTTGAAACTGTTTTCGTAAAATGAACTTGAAATGTCACCTTTCAAACTTGCTCTAGTATGGCTTGATTTGATTAGTATTACCAGAGACATTCAAATAACGCCATCTATTAAAATAATACGACATGACTATTTACTTAACCCAATATCATTGACGTGTATTTACCAACTGATATATTTATTTAATTCCTCAATACACATTTAATATGTTAACTATATTAAGTTCTGTTGAGAGTTAATTATATTGAATTGTCAACTTTTATAATAATAAACTCAACATTAAAACATGAGGACCAAAAAATGATTCAATAGATAAGTGGTGCCAGCAATGCTGAAAATGAATACACAAAAATACAGAAGGAAAGAAACAAGGGGTTGGGAGCAGGATTGAACAAGGAAACTATTGAAAGAGTATTATTTACATCTTGTTAAGCTATTTATTCATTTTAATATTACGTAGCTGTTTTAGATCTAATTGATTTTTTTTAATTTTTCTATTTTGCTCTCGAAGATGTATTTTAAGAGATAAAGAAGAAGAAAAATGAATGATCTTTTCTTTTACATTATTAGCATGTAGGTTGCAATTAATAAATTTTAACATTGGGGAGGCAGATAAAATTGATTTCATTTCTTTAACTAAATTATAAGATGATAAGTTAGAAGATAAGAAATTTTCTGCACTTTCCAGAAGTGCAGCAATGCACTTTGTCATAGAATATGATGGATGGATTAGCCCACCATCAGCATTATCATCCTTATACTCTTTGAAATGGAGAAACATGGTATGCTGCAACATGGGCTTTGATCTGTCAACTAGTAAAAGTTGACAAATATCACATTCATGAAGTTTGAGTGCATTTACTACTCTTCTGGATATGTAGCCACTCAAATAAGTAATTACATTTTGTGATAAAAAATCGGCTGCTTCAAAACTTGTTTCTTGTAGAGTATCCTCATCTTCATCACAACCAGATACGTCAATGATAAGACGATTATCAGAAATATCATTTTCATTTTCGGTTTCTTCCTCCTCCGGTTCATCTTCTGCAATTTGAGGTGAAGAAGACAAAAGAAAAAACATAAACTTATCTTTGTCTGGTTCACAGTTTGAAAATTTATTTGTAGACGTAAAAGAACTAATTGATGCCAGCTTGTAAGCTGTGGCGAATTCATATGCCGATGGGTTTGTTCGGTTTCCTCCACACCCTCTAATACGGCTAAAAAAAATTTCCAGGCAATCTTGGTTACATCGCTTAGTCATAAAGTATTCTCTGTCTTGGAGCATTTCTTGTGAGAGTTGCATCATTGCTGTCAGTGTCTGCAGCCAACCTTTTCTATTCAGAGGTCCAGGATTTTGCTTCTGTTTATCAGCATTTTCACGAGTATGTACAAAAACCCAGGAATCAATAAATTGGAGCATCTCATTCCAAAAATCTTGATGAACTGAACCTTCTTTTATAGCACAATGATATTCATTTCCTTTTTGAGGATTTTTATTTGTACCATTCAAGGAATCAAAAAGATGGTTGATACGCATAATAAACTCTACAGTTGGAGCAGAACTTGCCTGTATAAGATTCGCTAATATGCACACATTCATGCCTGCAGCAACACTGTGACTAAAGACTTGAGCAGAGAGACTCACTTTCATTGAATTGAATCCAGTAGAAGAAATGTGTGCATCAGTTAACCTGGGTGCACATCTAAGAAGTAATTTCTTATCTTCTTCATAAAAATCTTTGATATGCTGGAAAGAAACAAGCCCCCTATTAGTCTGCAAATCATACTTCATTAAATTCCTCCTTAAATTTTTGATAAGATGAGGTGGATCAAAGATGCAGTATACTTTTTGACCATTAAATTCAAAAAATGGCTTTGATACATCTGCTCCAAGTATGCTGAACAATCTTGTGTTGTTTCCTCCTTGATCACATATGAGAGCTTTTACAGTAGCACCTGCATGATGCAACTCTGTCAGAGCTTTCATTACAATATCCTTTAGCTTGTCAGAATGCATGGCATAGCAAGAAAAGTAGAAACTAATGGGGAGTTTTTTCCTGCCTGTCAGAGTTCTTAACATGAGCACCAGGGCATGATTTGCAACATTGTCAGTCCGAAAACCCCCTGAGAAATCCTCGAAACCAACCACATGATCTTTTTGTTTGTCATACACCAGCCAGGGTTTTATAGACATCTCGTCAAATATTAAGGCAAACATCCTTTCGTGGTTTGGCTTGTCTGACAAAACCTTTTTCAGTGCATTCATTAAATCAGAACTTATGCCTGTTAATGATAACTTTGATGAAACAAAACGCTGAAGTGTTCTCTCTGCAGGAAGTTCTAAAGTTTCTTTCAACACGGCATACGCTGCTCTACTTTTACAGAATATACGGTATGCATTTATTTTGTCATATTCTGTAAAGCGTCTTGCATTTTTCTTTGTAGTATTTAGCACTACCTGACGCTGAATAAAATCAGATAGTTTGTCTGACACACCATGCTTGGAAAGAGTTCTTTTTAAAGAATGCTCATGTTTTTTTTCTTGTTCAGAAGATGCATATTTAATTTTGTATTTCCTTAACGAATCTCGATATTTCTTTACTTTACTTGCTAATTTAGTTTTCCTAGGAGTATATTTTCTTTTACTGGAAGAAAAATGTGACTTGGGTGTGCTGCAGGTATTTATTGCAGGTGTTATTGGTGCAGGTGAACTGTTTAATTGACACATGTGGCTTGAGGATGCTTCGACAGGTACAGATATTGCTGATAAATTTTGTAATGTAACAGATGTATCCAAGCTTGGAACTTCAGCAGAACTAACTGCTCCTGAAACTGTACTTGATGCTCGAGAAGGAACTGGTGATATTAACAATTGTTTAAGGAGACTGGAATCATTGTTAATATCATTTGATATTGTAGAAATAGTAAAATTAGAAGCATCTGAAGCTGGATCTTTAGTCACACTCGATTTTGAACAGCATGGAACAGCATTGTGTACTAGTCTATGTTTTTTAGTTATGTTCAAAAAACACCAATCCTCAAAGTGATCCATACAAAGATACGCTCTTTTATAAAGTTCAGAAGCTGGGACACCAATGAGCTTTTCATTTTTACAAGCTTTAACCCATGCCTTGCATCTGAAAAGAGAAAGGATAAAAATTATATTAATACAGAAAAATAATTTAGTTGGGTGACAAACTTGATACAAAAAATGTATGCATCTACAATATAGTACGAATCAGGGTTGCAATAAAGCTGGCTATTCTTTTTTATTTTGTCAGTGGCTTTTATAGGTTTTAATAAACGACCATAAAAGTTTGTAACCAACTTATATGGGCTTTTTTCCAATGACCAATAGACGTATTTAAAGGATTTTTTTTTTCCTGAGACCGAAAAGAGTGAAAAAACAAACAAAAAAAAGGCAGTAAAAGCCACCGGTCGCTGCACTCTGTCAAATTGGCCTAGTCAGCACTAAACAAAAATGAGATTATAAGAGCTGCAAAAATCTTATTACTTTTACTCCTTCAGGTAAAGGAGTAACCCTTTTTAATCCTTGTGAAGGAGTAAAAGAGTGCCTTGTTAAAGATGCTTCAGCACTCTAAATCAAATAAAATCTAAATTCAGAAATTCATTTAACAACCTAATTGTTGTGTCCCTAACATTTGGTGGAACTTGAAAAATACACTGCATATATAAAATTTAACTTTCTTCCTTTTTTTATAATAATAATAAAAAAATAAACATTTTACATAATCATTCTGAGTTGACATAATTTTTTTCAATGGTATTTTGTCATGTCTGCATTAATGTAATTATTTAAATAGCACGTAAAATAATAGTGGGGTTTAAAAATATTTTTTTTCTCCCTCCCAAACATTACAACTCCCCTCCATTTAAAAATGTTGGGAGGGAGACTCCCCTCCTTGGAAAAATTGAATTTCAAGCCCTGTATTACTTATTCAATGAATACCTTTTTACCCCATATGATACCCATTTTTACCCCACTTCAGAGATAAAAAGTGCATATAAAACTAAAAGAATTTTTCAACTATTTAAAATTAAAAAAATAAACTAACAAGTACTTAAATATGAGTTGTAATTTTCCAGCTGGACAAAAAATGTCCGGGCCAGGGGTTTTTGTCCAGTTGGAAAATTACAACTCATATGATTTCTTTACCAATTTGAATAATTGTGTCAAAATTAATCTAGTGTAACTACTTAAATGTTATGCCAAGACATCAGTTGCATAAATAAACACACAAAAAAAAAACATATTAAATATTTTTGTTTCAATGAAAACAAGCCCTGAATGAAAAAATAGCGATTTTCATACCCATTTTACCCCACCTGATCCTGATGAGCAATTATTATATACGAATATACTAAATTTAGATATATAAATTTACTGTATAGCTAAATAGGTTATTTTGTGATTCTACCTGTTTTGAGACAGATCGATCCTTTAAGATGATTAAATTTGTGAAGAATCCATTTTTGATATGAAATTTTTTTGTGAAAGGCAGTTTTTTAAGACAGAATTTTTTTGAAGGATCTGTTTTAAGATTACCCAAATTTTTCTGAAGCAAATCCAGTAAAGACATTTTATTGAGCTGGAACAGGAAAAAAAACATTAAATACTTTTGTTTCAACGAAAACAAGCCCTGAATGAAAAAATAGCGATTTTCATGCCCATTTTACCCCATATAATGACAAACCTATATTTCGATTGTAGTTCCTCAGGGATCTATTTAGGAAAAAATTGGGTCCTTTAAAGGACTCTTCACAAAATTTCTCATTTCAAAACAGGACCCCTCACAAAATTATTTTCCCTAAAACAGGACCCTTCACAAAATTCTTTGTCTTAATAATAGGTTTTTCACAAAATTTTCCCTTATTTAAACTGAACGATTCACAAATTAATCATATAAAAGTAAAATCTGACCTGTCACTTTTACATATATAAAGAAAATATATGTATCTTACATCCATATACAGGGTTGTCAAATGCCCGGGTTTTTTCAGAAAAAATCCAACCCACTGGGTTTTATAACCCATTAAGCGCCATTGCTCCCATTTTGGAAACATTGCTTTATGATTTTTTTCTAAAGTAAGTATTTTATATATTGTTAAAAGGTTCGTGTTAATTTAATTTTGAAGATAATTGACGACTTCAGAATTTTTTTAAAAAAAGTTTAATTAGAATTTTCTATTTTTTAAAATGTGTTAAAAAAGCGAAAAATAGCTTTTTGGACGTACTCTGGGGGGGGGGGGAACTCTAAAATAAAAATTATATTTTTTAGTTAAATTATGTTTATAACAGTGTATTATATTAAACAACATCAATCCGGAATTAATATGTATAATTGATCAATCACAATTACCGAAAGCATAAGTTGTTCCCAAAATGGGACCAATGGCACCTAATGGGGGTAATGTTTTTGAAAACTTGCACATATGACTCCGTGCATTTATGGTATTTATTTTTCAGTTTATTAGCTATAAAAGGGATAATATAATTCTGAAACTAATATTTAAAGAAGATTTCATATAAATTAATCCAACTTTTACATTTATAATAAAAAAACAAAATGAAATTACCAGTTCTATAGGCATTTTCATTATACATCTCTTTACTTTTCATCATTACATTATTTTTTTTACATGGAAGATGATTGAACAATATTTTAGACTTGGATAATTTTTCGGCTGTTCCAGAAATCTTTTTTTTTTTTTTTTTTTTTGCCCCCTGATTGCAGTATTGTAACATACGAGGAAGATATCTTCCTCATATGTATGTTGCATAAATTATTTTCTATTACATATGTAATAGAAAATAATTTATGCGACGATTTATCCCATGTTATATTTGGTGGAGTAGAACTTTCCGTAAATTCTAAATCAACAGACAATCAAGAAATATGGAAAAACTAAGCAAAATCAGAATATGGAAAAACTAAGAGCAAAAAAATCAATTTTAGAAAACGCAAAAAAAATAATATAATGCTGAATAAAAAATGTTCCATCATTTTCATGTAAAATAGTAGGACAGAAATTATGTAAATGGGAAAAATAAAGAGATGGATAATGAAAATGCTTATGGAATCGGCAATTTTATGTTTTATTTTTATTATAAATGTAGATGTTGGACTAATTTATATGAATTATTCGTAAAATATCAGTTTCAGAATGATATTTACCCTTTTATAGCTAAAGAACAATGAAATAACAACCATAAATGCACGGAGGCATAAGTAAAAATTTTGAAAAAATTTACCCCCATTAAAAGCCATTGCTCCCATTTTGGGAACATGCTATTTTTCTTAAATATTCGATTTTTTTTTTTTGATTTTTTCTTTAGAAATACTTTAAAGACTTCCAATTCATAAAGAAAAAACAACTGTTCCATAAAAAAATAGTTTAATATATATAGCAGCGCTTAATGAAGTTAAAAGAGGTGGTTTAGAATGTTTGAAAAAAATGTTCTTACTACTAAATACAATTTAAAGTAACTAATTGATTACAAAAATATATAAATGAATGACAATAATCAAAATTATGCTGTGCTTTTAGATAAATTTATTATTAGTAATAGTTTTAACAATGAAATTATCATTAAAGTACTATACTAATACTGAATTTAAGTACTAATAATGCTGAATCAGAACTTTTAAACTAAAATTTTGTTAAGGATAAAGTATCTTTAATCATGTTAATTGAAGTGATTGCCTATATATAATTTGGCATATATAATATATATTGTCTATATATATTCTTAAAAATGTATAAACAAGAACCTGAATATAATGATCATTTCAAATTCACAAAATTATTAGATTTTTCACAAATATAAAAAGCTGTTCACAATTTCACAAAAACAGGACCCTGGGAAAAAAGTCTGGACAGACCCCTGTTCCTTCAAGTTGGCTTATTTCACGGACATGCAGATATGATTTTTTAATCGACTTACCATACTTTTTCGTGTATGCTGTGCCCATGTGTGACACGCAAAGTCGCATACCCACCCTAATTTTTAATACCTCATTTAGAGAGAAAAACAGATTTTTTTTCTATTAAAATCTAATAGCTAGTGCCAAAATTACAAAATATTCACAATGCACTGCTAACCAGTTTCATAAATTTGAATGCAAAATTGCTAGCAAACTATTTTATGCAGTGATCAATAGTATACAGAGACCAGTCAAATCCCAAATACTGATCTTGTATCACATACACTTAGATTTTAAAAGTAAATTTTGGGTACTTTTCGGTTAGCCGGGAGCCAGTGATAAATATACATGTATATATATGCACACAGACATATATATACATATCTACATATACATACACATATACCATACATATATGTGTGTGTATATATACATAGGTATTTATATATGTGCATAAATCACTGGCGCCCGGCTAACCGAAAAGTATCAAATTTTGTTGGGAAAAACCATGTGGCATACACAAAAGAATACAGTATCTTAGCTTTATTTATTTATTTTGTTTAGAATGGCAGTAAATCATCACTTGAACTTTACTGTTGTAAATATAAGATTTTTATTTTACTTCATTTAAAAATTAACCTCATCCAAGCTAGAACATGCTTAAGAAGCAATATACAGATTTGTAACTCTCCAAGCCATGGAATATGGATTAATGATAGTTCAAACATCTGTGTACAAATAAATAGAGATTCATAAAAAAGTATATTTTACATGGGCATAGGTAGAAATAAATAGGAAGGATAGTATTTTTGAACGGATGTGCCTATACTTCACAGCTCTTTAGAATTTAAAAAAATTAAGACTATAAACATGAAAAATAAATATTTTATGTCAGAATGCCTCATAGAAGAGAATTTTAGCCTTATTTGTGTAAAAAACTATCTTTTGTAGAAATAAGTTTAAGTTTTTGTATGTGCCAGGCTCGGGCCAAACTTTGAGCATTTATACTGGGTCAGACCGAAGAATTTTCTAGTAATTATATATTTTTAAATTTGAAAAATATTTTATATTTTGCATTTTAGGTTCTAAAACCGATGTATTTTGTATCGAAAATGGTTTTTGATGTATTTTGCTCATCTCTGAACTGTAACATGTTCATTAAGATTTTCACAGAAAAATAGGGGAATTGTGAAGCATTATTTTCTGCCTCTTGATTGGTTAAGTTAAGAGTTTTAACAATAACCCAGATTATAAAACATACACGGGGGAGTTATGAAAAAAAAATTAAAGCTAAATTTTTAATTATTGATTATATTTTTTATAAACCAAAAACTTTGAGGGTGTCCACTACTGGCACACCTATCCTGTATAACTGAGATAATTTTAAGTATGAAACTTTGTTTATATAAAGTTTGAGTACCTAAACTATGCTTTTTTTTTCTCCATTACTAAGTCATTAAAAAAAAAAAAAATGTTCGTGCTGCTTGAAAATCAATGACGGGTGAGGAAAGAGGGCGGGGGGGGGGGATTTTTTTTCAGGCGACTAGAATTTTTAGCTGGCTATCAGATGTTTATCAAATTTGTAAAGCACTGACTCCACATATTATACTACACATTTTTAAAGTCTTGTTTAAGGATATTTTAGTACATGAAGCATAGAAAAAAAAAAAGAACAATAATAATAAAACGTTTTCAGAATAAATCTTAAAATAAATTATGAAAATACTTGTTGTAATCTAGAAGAGTAATTCATGCATATCTTATTCCTAATAACAGATTTCAATGGTGAGAAAGTGCTTTTTATTAAATATGACTGCATATATGATTTTAAATATGTATGAGAAAAATAAGACTATTACACATCAAAAGGTCTTAAAAAAACTGATTTCAGTGAAAAATCTGATAATCACAATGTGTGTGCCAGCAACTAATACATGACTTATATACAGAACTCATACATTACAAAAGAGAAACAGAATTATAAAACAGTTTATTACTAACCTTTTTTCTTCTTTCGGGAATCTGTAGAAATGAATTCCTCTTGCATTCTTATTTGAATTCTTGCAGCCATTAAATCGGCAGTATCGGGATGGCCAACTTTGTTCGATATTCATATCATTTAATTAATAAATGATACACAAAAAAATAAATTTGGCTCTGAAAAGTGCCGTTATTATTACTCAATAGGTTAAAAACTATTCTTAAATTACAGGACCTATATAAAAAAAAAACTCGTGTGAACACGTGAGAAGTGAAGCACGAACTCTTTTGAAAAGTGTTGTGTTGTCGTTATGAAAATGGGGGGATGCGCGCGCAGTTTTCGCTGGTCGGGGCGATCGCAGCGCTCGTAGCTATAGCGTTTAGAACTACAAATCCCGAACTTTCAATGTGAAGTAAGTTTACGATAGGTCTTCCATACAACTGTCTGGGCTTTTACGTGTATGGGCTTTGACCCCAGGTACCTGGCATCGTCAGACCAGGGAATGGTAGTATTATTGGGAGTTAATCTATTAGGAGTGGAAAATGTTCTAGAGAAGTAAAGAGCAGTAGATTTAGATTCGTTTATTTTAATGCGCCATTGATCACACCAATCCATGAAGATGTTGAGGTGATGTTGTAGATTTTTGTAAAGATTGTATGGGTGATGTGCAGTGCCATAGAGAACAGTGTCGTCCGCATAGAGTGCGAGTGATGTGAAGAGTGTGCGTGGAATGTCATTAAAGTATATTATGAATAAAATAGGGCCAATGACTGAACCCTGAATAATACCACAGAGTATTATGTGTAGTAGAGAAAGTGAGTTGTTTACGCGGACGTAGAAGTTACGATCACCAAGGTAAGAGTGTATTAAATGGATAAGTCCAGACGGGAACTTAAGCCGAATTAATTTGTAAATGAGGCCCGCGTGCCAGACTTTGTCAAAGGCCTTGGCGACATCAAGAAATATGGCAGCAGTAGGCTTCTTCTCATTGAAGATTTCAGTTAAGAATTCCACAAATCGAAGAAGTTGGTGTTGGGTGGAGTGCTTGGCTCTGAAGCTCTTCTTAATATCCGCGGTAAAGTCGCCGGGATTTCCAAAACCCTCGCCCCCCTTCTTCGCAACCACTCACTCTCCATACACAACAAACTCTTAATTTATAATGCTTGCATTATCTCTGTTATCACATATGCATGTCCAATCTGGGGCTTCACTTGCAAAACCAGTATGAACAGCCTCTCTAGTACCCATTACAAACAGCTCCGTTACATTAGGAACGGGTCTAGATACCTCAAAAACTCCACAATCCTCAAGGATCTCAAAACGACTTCACTCAAACATCGCATTAAACACCTTGCGAAAAAATTCTACAATGACATTAATCACATCCCAAATGAATTCATCTATGAGCTACCTGACTACGATGCTTGCAGTCCATCCAACCGGAAAAAACCAAGGTACTCCACTATTCTTGATGAATAGTCCTTCCGAGCTATAATTCTTATTTTCTCTTTAATTAAAAAAAAAAATTATTATATGTTTATTTTATTAAATAAAATAAAATTGACTTTTCTCTTAAACCTCTCCTAACATCTTTACTTTACTTCGTCTGGCATTATTTTTGTTTTTCTGAACTATGAACTATTTTTACTTTTATACTTACACTAGTAAATTTTCATTATTTTATTGATATACTTAACATTATCCTATTTTTATGTAGTCAATTAGACTACGGCTAAACATTTCTTATGGCTCTCTCAGGATTTGATATACACCTACTCAAAGCCAGGGTGTGCAGTTGCTTCGCAACTTGGAAGCCCATTGAACCTATCACAAGTTCAAGTTCAAGTCCAGTTAGCAAGGAGAGGTCTATCTAGATACATCGTGCTGTTTCAACAGTGCGATATTTATAACTGAAACATAAATATCCTTACATGTCATCACAAACACTTCCATATTATCAACTCTGGCTGTAATGAAAATTTCTTCAACATTAGATCACATGGACATGGACACTAGCGCTGCATTTGCTTGGCCTTAAAACAGACAGTAACCCCTGACATCAACTGATGCTGTTCGTTACATTTGGCAATATACCGCTTTATTGACAATAAAAATAAGCTAAACACGAAAAGCTGTTTATAAATATCAGATTTTATTAGTTTCTTCGTTTTATGAATGATTGAAATCGTGTTTTGTCAACGTTGAATTTGAATTAAATTTAAAAAAAATTAAAATCTTCATATCTAATTTGCACGATAAATGGGTATTTTTGTTGTTATAAAAAATCAGAGTTTTAAATAATTTTGCATTGTTTTTTGTTTGATCTTTTAATGTTTTTTGATCTAATACTAAAAATAATGTAATATGAAATCTTACCACTTAAAGTTTACTAGATGGAACACGTCAAAACTTGACGGAAAAAAATTACTGTAACAATATCGGTAAAATAAGCTTCTTTATTGTTTTAGAGGGGTGGTGTATGAAACTGTGTTTCAAATATCTTATTTAAAATGTTTTCCCCTCCAGTGTAATACATTACTATTTTTAATGCAAACTCCAAACAAATATTCAGTAAACAACTATGTAATGCAGATAAAATCAACACTACCGCCATATTCATCACTGCAAGAAAGACAACTTCATGGACCTATGAAGTATCATACAAGTAGGAAGCATGGTACTGGTAGGAAGTATGGTACTGGTAGGAAGTATATTCTTACGTCTCTATCTGATTCAGTAAATAAAGTACATCCCTCCACCTTTTGATAATGCACCTGAGCGAGATCTTATGCGCATGTGTATTGCATCTGACCAAAGGCACTGACTTGTACATATTATATTGTGCATGCTCAGAAATAATATTCGAATTGAAAAATTCTGATGATTAATAAAAATTTTGTACAAACAAATACACAATAACAAATCTGTGGACAAATATCTTTAATTTAAAATAAAAATCATGTAATTTGATGAAGTACGTTTTTCTCGCGAGCTGTCGAAAGAAAACGCTTAGCGTTTTAAATATATATATTTTATGTCTGTTTTTAATTTCCTTTGCCTTGTTTTGCTCCTATTGGTGTATGATGCTTATTCATTGAATTCATGATAATCTGAAACGTCATTTATTTATTTAATCATTTTTTGCATAATTTTAATTTTCGAACAACCTTTTCCATTCAAATATTATATACACTGGTGTCCAGAAATTAAGAGGCAGTGACCCATTTCAGACGTTTCGTCGAATATCTTACTGAAACTCATGAGGTAATGCCCGGAACGCCCCTGAACTTTGAGGATGTAAAGCCCATGTTTCACTTCATGTTTTTCGGTGAAAATTTTGTCACGAGGACAATTACAGGCGGGGGAAATAATAATTTTAATAATAAAATAATATTTTCAATTACTCAAGTAACAGAAAATGGTAAAAATGGTCTGTTACTGTAGCAAATGACTATGCAGTTGCAGGTCCTGTTCAACATTTGTTTGCATTTGTGTAAGCATAGCACGTATATTTGTGGAGATGTTAACGTTTCTGTGAAAATTTCAAAAGGTCTTTTTTTTATAGCATGCAGAGTTTTCAGCCGAATTTAACATTGCTTTCCAAAAACTTGACAAAAAATCGTAAAAATAGTATACTGTGAATAAAATATTAATATATTGAATATTTGATGAGATACAGGTATTTTTATGAAATAAACTTTAACTGCGCATGCACGAACAACAGCAAAGATTTTTTTTTTTTTTTTTTTTTTTTTTTTGTCGTGATTTGATAGTCAATACTAATGGGGAACTCATATAAAAAAAACAGTGAAATATCGTGAAAACTCCAAAAGTTACAGCAATAATTAATAAATTGAAAAATAAGTCCCATATATATCAAATCGTGACAAAAAATATTTGTTGTAGTTCGCGCATGCGCGGATAAAATGTATTTCATAAAAAAAAAAACCTATATCTCATTAAATATTCAATATATTAATATTTTAATCACAGTATACCATTTCTACAGAACAATATATTTTTAAAATATAAATACGCATTAAAGGTTTTTTTTATTTTTCTTCCTGCTTAAAAATTCTAATCTGTCTGATACATTCACGAATTTATTTTTATATAGAAATGCATGAAAATGGCAGCATTATTGTTTAAGCACCAAAGAATCGAACAACGTTTTTAAATTTTCGACAAATGTGGCACATTTTGAATTGTATATTAGAATTTGATTGTTCCACCAAGACGATATTTCAGTGATTGCCGAGTCACGAAAATCGGCTTAAAATAAGAACTTTGCGAAAATTTTCTGTAAGATTCTTTGCTTTTATAAGAAATGTGAAACTCTAATTTCTTCGTATCGAAATAAAACATATATATTTTATAAATTTACGAATATATCTGCAAATTTCATGCATTTTCAAAGGAAAATGAATTCGGGTATATCTCAGAAAAAGCAAATTTAGATCTAATCAGGAAACCACGCCGTTAGTGTAATAAGGAAAAAATCTAAATAAGCAGCAATCAAAAAGAGTATAGTGAAACGTGTTTTTTGACGCATAAATCATTTGCCCTGGTCTTCCCGTTATCGAGATATTAAGTCTTAAAATTTGCTAATTTATTGATTAAATAGGATGAAAAGAGGAGTTATCACGTTTATAACGTAACAACATCATCATTTTTCCATTTCCAGTTTAGTGCGCCGCAATACTCCGACATGTTTCGGTATGCTTGGTACAAATGTAGGTTAGTGCAAACTAGGCCACTTCCATTTGAAACGCCCTTCCAATTTGTTTTTCGAAAGAGGATCATTGTAATTGTGGTGAACTTTCCATTATCCTCCACCAGATGGCAAGGAAAAGATAAAATTTGTGTTAGTGGCAACAGGTGTTTTCAAGAACTTTTTACCTTCACGTTTGTGGCAACAAGATAAGTTGTTGACACTCTGGACGGGAGTGTCTAGGCTGCCGGTTGGTAGACGGCAGCGTAGACAACAGGGATAAAGCTCCGGCTGGTTGAGCATGCGTAGTAAGCGCGTGTATTCCCCGCCTTCCCCTCCCTCCGTTCGCGCTTCATTTTCAGTTCAACCTTTCCTCGTGTTGTGTCTGTTGTTAATGAAGGCAAAAAGAGAAAATATGCCAAGCAAGTGTTTTGTATATTGTTTTCTGTTTAATTATCTTTTTTGTTAAATCCTGTTATTTGAACTGTTTTAGCTCAGTGTTATTTTGTGTTGAATTTTAGATATAATTACGTGTATTACATGTGGATGTGGTAGGATATACTTTCTAATCAATCGCATTCGTTAGGCGTGGAGAGGTCAATGAAGAGTACGTGCCTTCAGGCAACCGAAATAAGTGATAAAATATGTATTCAATTACTTTTATTTAAGCGAAAGTCATTGTAACTAAAAAGCTGTACCCTCCCTCCCCTACCTCTCAAGAAAAAAAAGTTAGGTACATGCTTAAATTAATTCATTTATTTTGAAAATGAGCTGGATGAAATTGCAATAATGAGTTCAATTACAATCATAAACAGCATTTTTTTTTCTCTCAATGCTTTTATTAAAATTAATTTTTTTAAAATCTGCTTTTGAGGGGGAAGGGGGGGGGGAGTAGCCTCTCTCTGATTATGTCCCTGATAAATGTTATTGCAGATATCCCATCAATCGTTTTTACTTTTATGACTTGTCAAATTTTATGTATGAGGGAAATATGAGTGTTTGAATATATGCCGTCCTACTGTTTTAAACTGTCACTGCTCTTCTTTCTACATTTGGTTTGTTAATATTAAGATCATTGACCTTCATATAGACAGGTTATTACTCTTTTTATACCCGAATTTCGTTAAGGTAATGTAGCTGAAAACTGAAATGGCACCTAGTGTGTAGTATGAACAGGGATGTAGTGAGTAGCTGCCCGGGTACCCATCCGGGCTGGGTTTAAAAAAAAAAAAAAAAAAACTGGGTTTTTTACAACCATAAGGGTTGTACCCAGCCCGGGCAGGTAGCTGCCCTGGTTGGGTTTTTTATTTTAAAAAAAGGGTTTTTCACAACCTTGAGTATGAGCAACAGTTGTGTAGTCATAAAAAAAAAAAAAATCAAAGTATATGCTATAGCTTTGTTTCAGAAATAGAGGGTATGCGGAGTTTCGTAACAAGTTCCTTAACTAAATCCAGAAGATATACAGCATATGCCCTGGTAAACAAATGAATTAAAAAACTAATGAAGTTTGTCTGATGCAGTGTTTGTGTACCATTCCATAATAAAGCTTTGACATAACTATTATAAATTATATACTTAAACTGATTTTCTTTTTTTCCTATCAACAGGGCAATTTTGCGAGCTTTTGTTCCAGTTCATCTTTGATCCTATGAAAAGAAGTGCTTAGACATTTAAAAGAAAAGAAAGTTTGAATTCACCTGAGAGATTCCTGTTTGAAGATTTAGAGAATAAGTTCAAAGCTTAAGTCTGCAGGTTAGCTGAACCCTGGAGCTATTTGTGAAATCTTCAGATATTAAGAGCAATAGCCTGGTGAAAATCTCTAGTGCACAGAGCTCTTTTTATTGAAAGGTGGCCGTGCACTAGGGACCCCCACCCGGATAGTTGCTCTGAAAGAATTAATGATCATACACACTATGTTCTAAGTGTGCAGCATCTCTCATGTGGTAAAGTGCTCCCTTTCCTCTTTTATAACTTTCTTTTAGCTTAGCATATCTAAAAGTCAGAGGTCAAGAACGGGAGCCATTGACAGGTTGGAAAACACCCATTTCTTTTGTCAATTACCACAAAATGATTCAAGAAGAATGGGAAGGAAGGACCTATCTCAGTAAGACTTGCTCAGGAAAGCTCTGAACTTACCTTTAGAAGAATCAGTAAACAATTTTAATTTCGATCTCTTAAAACTGCCTTTTATATTAACTTCCTCATTTAAATTCTTATTTCGTTATTATCTGATTGTCTAAGCTAAATTTTTTTTTGTTTTTCTTCAAAGGGTTTTCCATTTTGGCAAATGCTCAAATTTTATTCTTTTTAACACTTTCCAACCTAGTTGAAAAGTGTTTATGACTTCGGTTTTTCTGCCGTCTGTCCGTGCTCTAACTCCCGTAAATATGCTCGGATTGCTCTGCAATTTTTATGTTATAGTCGTTATCTATAGCATGTTCCCTATTTCAACGGAAGTGTGTAGCACTTATAGTTTTTTTACAGGGACACTCAAAAGAATTCCGTTACATTGCGGTCTATGGGGAAAAATCATTCACGGTTTATTTAAATAATGTTTCACTATTTTAAACGCATTGAAATTTATATATATCACTAAGGTGCATTAGAAGAAGCTTAATATGGAATAGGGTGTGCATAGCACTTATAGTTACTTTACAGGGACAGTCAAAAGAATTCTGTTACATTACGTCTATGGAGAAAAATCGTCTGCGGTTTATTTAAATAATGTTTCCCTATTTTAAACGCATTGAAATTTATATATATCACTAAGGTGTATTTCAAGAGGCTTACTACAGAATAGTGTGTGTACAGCAGTCATCGTTCATTTACAGGGACACACAAAAGAATTCTCTACTGTAAGTTAACAATAATTGCTGGAAGTGCGTTTTAAGTTACTGATCGCGATTTTAATTTTAACTCGCTTTTTGTTTATTATGTGGTTTGTATAAATTCTGTATATCCTATACAGGGAAGCACAAAAGTTCGCGAACACATTACCGTATTATTTAACTCCAGACGGAGAATTTTAAACTGTGCTACGCGTTTCCTAACTGAACTAAAATTTAACATCCTATGTAGTATATATACAAATCCTATACAGGGCTGAATAAAAGTATTCGGATTACTTAAATGTTATCTTTTAGCTTATTAAACGGTATGATTTGTAAAATTATTTTGGAAGCGTTGGAAAGTGTTACATAATCTATGCTTGACGCATGATTTTTCGTTCTTGTTTCTTTTATGTTCAGTGTACCACATGAAAACATTAACTGGAAAAACAGATAACATAATCTTATTTCTTCAGTGGTTGATAAAAGTTTTTTTTTTTGTTTTTTTTTGGGGGGGGGGGGGCCGTTTTCTGAAAATTTTAAGTGTTATTTTTGTGAATTTATTAATATTTGCAAAAAAATATAAAAATTTAATGAAAGATGATGAAATCCATTTTTCAAATTAGAACCAAGATTTTATTAATAAGTTCTTTTGCAAAAGATTTTGTTTTCTGGTGAATTTGTTTTACTTGCAAATAACACATTTTAAAACCTAACAAAATAAAAATAATTGATGAAGATTATGTTTTTATGGAATGTAAATAATGTGAAGTAGCTTATTTTATTAAGAGGAATTTTATGACGGGCCCTGTTATATTTATAAAAAAAAATGTGAAAGTGTGTGGTTTATTAAAAAAAAATTTGTGAAAGGACCTGTTTTAATAAGAAAGAATTTTGTGAAGGGGCCTATTTCAGTAAGTTGATTTTTGTAAAGGGGTCCTAATTAGACCCCAAATTTTACCTTATTACCCTTGTTCTTTTATTAAAAATTTTTAATAAAAGTCAATAATACCAATTAGTGGAAAGGGTAAGGCAGGAAACAATATAATACAGCAGGAATCTGTTTAGAAAATTTTTAGGTCTTAAAACAGCACCCTTTATAAAAATCATCATCTTAAAACAACATTTTATAAAATATTTCATCCCAAAACATGATCCTTCATAAAATTTGTTGTCTTAAAAATAGACCTTTTCACAAACTTTTCTGCTTCGAAACTGAATCTCATAGATTAATAATAATTTAACCTAAAAATAAAATAAACTCTAACCTGTCGCAAAAGAACTGAACTTGTCAAAGAACACTTGGTTTCTTTTTATACGTCAAAAAGCTCCTGTGTAAAGGATATACACAAGCATGAATGTAGCGATAGTTGCAAATTCACAAATATAAAAACTTCTCACAATTTCACAAAAACAGGACCCTGAGAGAAAAATCTGGATCCCTGTTATAGTATCAATTGAATTTTTTAGTACCTGCACTTTAAAATATTTAATTTCTGTTTTCCACTATAGTCCTTTTATTGTGAGCATCCCATGTATATTTTTTTCAACTTTTGAACATTGCTATTTCCAAAGAGATTGTGGAGAGGGAGTTCAACACTGTAAAATTTTAAGACTACCACCACCTTTTTACTGAGCCAATGTATCATAGCATAGGCCTTTTTCTTTCCCCTTCACTCAAAAATTCTTGATTGTTTGTTTTCTTCATATTCCACATGTAAATGGAGAAATCAATAATAGTTATTATCATGGGTTTTTTTATGAGTAGGTAATAGGTATACACATCACTAAACATTTTATGAATGTATAGAGAAAGGTAAAAAAAAAAATTATGCTAAACCAGCTTTAAAAGTATTATGTTGCATGTGTAATTTGCTGATAATAAAGATATTTGCATTTACTACTCATGTACTTTTATTTAAAAGAAGTGTAGCTAAAGACTTACAAGATCTACCCCCCCCCCCCCCCCCCCAAAAAAAAAATAATAAAAATAAATAAATAAAGGGAGAAAATTTGAATATTTTACTCCTTTACTTATTAATATTTACTTAAAAAACAAGAAAGCATTATTAGTGAGCAAATAGGATTGAGCAAAAATTAAATTGTAGCGTACACTTCTAATGAAATTGTAATCATGCTATAATTTATTCTTTATAATTACATTCACTCAAGTTTTCTTTTCAATTCTTACTTTATTTGAAATATTGAGGAGGACCCTCCTTGTCCTTGAGTTAATGATGACTCAGATTCAACTCTTGATAAAAAAAAAAAAAAATGTTTATGAAAATCTTCCTGAACAGAGCAGAAATGTTCTTATAAAAAAATATATGTTAATTTCTCAAAACCTCATGGGGATGAGTGTAGCTATGCTTGACCGCGCCAAATATGGCGATAAAACAGTTTTAAGAAAGCGATAAAGTCTTGGGGATGGTCAGAGCGATAACGTGGTCTGGTTGTTGAAGTGTTTCTGTTTCCAGGAGTAGGAG
Source organism: Maratus michaelseni (assembly GCA_963931845.1). Classification (NCBI taxonomy): domain Eukaryota; kingdom Metazoa; phylum Arthropoda; class Arachnida; order Araneae; family Salticidae; genus Maratus; species Maratus michaelseni. Next base: position 492,037,994 of record OZ007586.1, read on the forward strand.
GGAGATAAAGAGAAACATCTGTTGGAAGTGATAGTGAATTTCTTAGAAAGGGCGGTGTTTCAGATCTAAAGGGGTATTGGATTTTGATTGATAGACGACGAGAAATAAGGGTATAAGGGACATGTTTTACAATCCTTTAAATAAACAGATTTTTAGACACAACAATTTTTACTATCAGAAGAATTTCATTTTATTTTGAAATGCGACTTTTAGATGAACAAAGCACTTAAAAGTTAGTTTATATTAAAGTAATTATGATAAAAATGGCTAAAAGATTTCAGACAATTAATATTCAGAAATGATTTTCATTTCGTTTATTGGAATAATTTAAAACAAGTTTACTCACTGTTTTAGACATTTTTCATTTAATTGCTTTAAATTTTAATTTATATAATTTTTTTTTATTGTATTCGGGAAATATATTTTCAAACAATAACAATTTTTAATATAATAAAAATTTCTTTTCTTGGCTATTATTTTTGTTTGTTGAAAATGCATTACTAAAATAAATAAAGCAAACGCATCCTCGGATATGGAAGACTGTTGATTAAATAGGACTTTTTTTTTTCTTTTCAATACAAACGAATTTATGAGAAATCAATTAAATTGTTGAATAAAATGTATTTTTCATTTAAGGCCGTTCTCGAAAAATAAAAATCTGCACTTAACAACAAGAAACTTTCTGACACATTCACCGACTCATTTTTAAACGCAAAAGCATGAAATTGAACTATTATAATGATTGAAAATCGAATAGGGTTTTTCATTTTTCGATAAATGTATTGCATTTTAAGTTGTAAGCAATTGTTGTCTCATGACGACCTTTCTCAGACTGTTGCATCTGGAAATTCAGTTCATAATGCCAACTTTGACTGCATTTTTCGAAAATCCCGTGCTTTTATCGAAAAATGAAAAACACTATTCGATTATAAATACATCTGCCAATGAATTTGAGGACCGCCTTATGATGTATCATACTTTTCTTATGTCATAAAGACTTATTTTTTTAGATTAATATTTGAATGCACTTTCGTACCAGTGGAGGACTTTGAGCCAAATAAGAGAGAAGGCTGTAATATACAACAAATTGCGGAACCTCTTCTGCCCCTTTCCCTGTGAGAGCGACTAATTTAGCAGTTATTAATGGACACTGTTCACAATTGTATTTTAAAGCTAGTGTTGGCAGTTCCACTTTGACAAAATGGCGGGACAGCGAGTTCTAAATCAAGACATATAAAATAACTAAATTCTACGAGAACGGAACCTGTCTATAATGGATTTCTGATTTAAACGTAAAAAATTCATACCCTCTTTCGAAAAAATACCCCAAAATCATACTTTCTAAGATTGATACCTCTCCAAAACGGAATATTTTTCTGATGGTTATTTGAGATTTTCTCTTAGTAGGTTTTACTATTTTAAATAAACATATTAATCTTGCACAGTTAAAATATGTGAAAGTGGAATTGCTTCGGCCCGAAACAAAATTCAGTTTTGGAGAGGTTTTCTATTGAGAAGTTATAATTGTATGGTTATTCCTGCACTAGAAAGTTTTTTATTTTTTTTAAACGTTTAAGACAGGATTTCGTTATAAACAGTTTCCGTTATCCCAGGTTTTATTGAACCATGTACATTAAATTTGCGTAATAACTGAATCGTTAGGGACAGTGACAGGAAAAATATGTTGTTTTTAGACAAGTTTTCGTCTTAGCCGGTATAGATTTGTACTATATTCCTTTCGGCAAGAAAGAACGTAAAAGTTTTCTGTTCTACACAGGTTCTGTTTACACAGGTTTTTTTTTCTTTTTCAGTTTCATTCGATGCAGACTAAAGAACACCATGGTACTAAAGAAAATTTAAGTGAACTTATGTATCAAGGAAAATCGGAACTCCCCAAATAAATGATCTAATTTTAGTGATTATGCTTAATATGTGACTATTCTAGTATTATTCGCTTATTATTATAACATGTTAACAGCACTGAGACTGTGAGGCAATTTTTATTGGGAAAATAAATAAAATCAGTATGACATACGTGAAAAATTGCATGGCGCACAAAGAAATCATATTGTAAAGTAATAAAATGTCACAACGCTGCGCTAAAAAGTACCTCACATAATCGCCGGATATTTATATCTGTGTATCTTATACATTATTACAAAAAGACTTCAATGAGTATTAAAATAAAATATGGTTAAAAATATTGAAATTATGATTATTAAAAAAGTGTTATGTGATTTTGTAAAATATTTTCACTAGGGGAAAATTTGTAAAGAGTCAATAACAATGTTTTATATGCTAACATACTCTTAAAATTTTTATTCATAATTTTGTTATTAAATATTACAAAGGAAAAATAAATATTAAAAGCAACCATACTTTCTCTCTTAAAAAAAAAAAAAATGAATTTACAGAGCACTTTAAAAAAGATGGGAAAAACTGTAAAAGGTGGTAGAGCACACTACCATTAACAATTTTTGTATCGTAGTAAACTAGGTCGCAATGCATTTTAGTCAAAAATATAGGGTATAGACTTTAAGCCAAACCCAAATATTTATTTAGAGGTTAATAATATGACGATATTTTAACGAAAAGTTCAACAGATTTACATTGCTTTATGCGGAGTGCGATATCAAGAAAAGTGCTGGATGTGCACAGTAATTCAGTCGATGACACAGTATGTAATGTCAACTACATTCCGAAATATGGAGCACCTAATTCAGCACTGTTTGGATGCGGGTGATAATAACTTTGACCAATTCTCGTGATACGTAAATATTGTTACATTTGTCCCTAAACAAGGTAAGTCTATCGAGATTTTCGCTAAAATAGATTCATCATTTTAACAAAACAAGAATTAGGGTTTGGTTGGAGCGAAACATTCTGTATATTTGACTGAAAAAATTCATTGTGACCATGGTTTCATATACAAAAATTGCTTTTCTAGTAAATAAACTTAATTGTCGAAAATTTTAACAGTCAACAATCTGCATCAAGCTAATATTATCAATCTCATTCCAGTTTAAAATTTATCAAATTTCAATTTTTTTAAAGGGCTAAACGTTGCAGGGTCTTCCTCTATGTAAGTTAGTTAAATGTTATTATGTGCCGTAGAAAAAGTTAAGAAAGTCAAAAAATATCAAGCATCTATTTTTCCTCAGAGTTAAAGCTATATGTACTGAAGAAGTGTGGGGTTGAACGGAGGGTGATTTCTGAGTTAAAGCCTTTCCCATAGCATTTAAAGATAATCAGATGTATATAAAACCTTGTGTTAAGATTGATTATAATGTGTAAAAATTAAAGTAAAAAAAAAGCATAAGCAGCCTAAAATTTTATTGTTATCTACAGGGCTTAATTTCTAAGGAAAAAAGTACCGGAGCCCTAATATTCTGCAGTACTAACACCCGTAGCGTACCCCTCAGCACCCCCCCCCCCCTCTCTTTCTGCCGTCACTCCAATTTGCATATTTATATTTCATACATTATTTTCAAAATTCAAAGCATTGTTTTTTTATTTAGAAAAATAAAAATTTTAGCTATCCACTATTCCACTTTTTAGTTATTACTACTTCCAAATAGAAACCTTTGCCTAATCTTAATGCTAATTAATTGGAGAATTCTGCGATTAAATAAGCTCAGGAGTATGATTCAGAAATAGTGTTAATACAAAAAATTAATAGTTCGCAGCTATGCAGAATAGAAAAAGACTATTTCTGTTTACTCTTTATTGTGATCAAAATAGCATTAAAATGATTTGAAATAAATAAAAATTGAATTTAAGACAAATTGAGCTGTAGCTTGCCCAAACCCGAAGGCTGGTATAAAAATCGAGCCTGTTTCATCTCTATCTCTTACGTGAGCGGCACATTACATCACTTATAAGTGTTTTGATACAAAAGAAAGCAAATGATTGGAGATAGGAGGGAAAGAAAAGGGTAATTTAGTATTCGTTTTTCGGAAGCGTTATTGCTCCGGAGCGCAGTGTTTATAGCTCCGTTGATTTATGGCCAATATTTAAATATTTACTAAAAACAAAGAAGTACCGGAGCTGGGCTCCGGTGGGCTCCAGCGCATATTAAGCCCTGGTTATCTAATATCTATATCTATACTGTTACATAAAGAGAGAACGCCTGACTGACTCATCAATGCCCAGCTGAAATGACTAAAGTCAGGATCACGAAATCTGGAAAGTAGATTGCTATTATTATCTGGGCAAGCAATAAAAAAGTATTTTTTTAAATTCCCCCCCTCCCTCTCCTTGAAGACGGTTAAAGTAGGGTCGAAAGTTTTAGGTCATTTTTTTTCGTCATATCTTAGCAGAAGTTAGGTAGGAACATGAAATTCAGCATAACATGTCTACTAAAAAAAATAGTTAGACACGTATTTCAGCGATTTTAGAAATTCACCAACTAAGGGGGTTAAATGGAGGGTCGAACGTTTTAAGTCATTTCGTCATATCTCAGCAGGAGTGTTAGGTAGGAGCATGAAATTCAGGATAACAAATCTACTAAAAAAAAAATAGTTATGCACTTATGTCAGCGATTTTAGAAATTCACCCACTAAAGGCGTTAAACATCATATATGAACACGATTATGGGAAGTTAGACGAATAAGACAACTATTGCTGATTTTTGATTAGATATTTTACGTAAGATATTTTTAAAAGAATTTTTTTTAATTATCATTTATAAAGCTGAGGGACTTAGTATGATTACGTCAAAATAGATAAAGTTTTTCTTAATATCATTTTGACGGTTTATGGACGCGAGTGCGTTGTTGTGATTGGCGTGTTTTTAGGATATTATATTTTTACTTATGTTACCCGGTAGACCAAGGTTAACTCGGGCGAAGCCGGGTGGTTCAGTTATATTAAAACAAATTTATTAGTTTCAATATGTACATAAACAACAACAAAAATATATTTATCAAATTTTTAAATTTTTATTTAAAGTTTAAAATTTGTATGTACTGCAATTTTGTCTCACTCCCGCTTTTATCCGATTTAGAAATTTGTTGACTCATGTGTGACTAAGTTCTCAACCCTCCACCCTACCGCGACCTGCGTTATACACGGCCGGTGCATGACGTTTTAAACGTCACATGTAGTGGATCATTTTTACACGGTGATTGGTGTAAAGCGACGCACCCCCGTTTTGCACCAATCACCTTGTAAAAATGATCCACTACATGTGACGTTTTAAACGTCATGCACCGGCCGTGTATAACACAGGTCGCGCCCCTACTTCCAATACGAATTAAGTTGAAATAATTTTGCCAAAGTTTTATAACGCTATAATCAAATATGTATCTTTTGACCATATTGCCAGAATTTTATCTAGCGTTCCTAAAGGTTTGCCCATAGTTTTTACAGCAGTAACTGGTTTTCTCAGTGTCCTTGGAAATTTGCTCATCGTTCCTACAAATTTCCATTTTTCCACTCACATGGGTAAAGGAGGACTATAATACAACCCGGGCTGACTCACGCCGTCATTTAATTGCCCATAGGAGCAGGAGGAGAACGATTGGCCACGCAGCGTGGCAACAATCGCGGATTGGTTTAAGTGAGCATCAAAATGCTTGATGATTCAGCCTGTATTATAGCGCGACCTACGTTATACTCAGCCAGTACATGACTGTTAAAACGTCACATGGAGTGGATCATTTTTATATCGCGATTGGCGCAAACTGGCGCGCCCCCCATTTTGCACCAATCATCGTGTAAAAATTATCCACTCCATGTGACGTTTTAAACGTCATGCACCGGCCGTGTATAACGTAGGTCGCGATAACAGTAGCCCTACATAAAACCCATGTCACATTATCTGCGGGTATAAAAACTGAGCTGCGCCGTGAGGCACCTGAGTGGCGACCGTCAGCGTCTCAACCGCCATACACATGTCCTGAGGGACATATAACGCGCACGAACAGGGTCTGCGCCCATATGCGCTACGGCGTCGGAGCACCACCTCCTACGCATCACTCCGATTCTACGAAATGGGGACGACATAGGTCGTTACGATACGTGGAGGTTCCCATAATCAGGAGACTTCCACGAAGACAGCCGACGGCTTCGTCGCCGGAACCCCATGAGGGTAACCGGGTTCTAAGCCATAATGCCGAGTTCCCCCTCACGATCCTTGCTTTCCCGCGGCGTCCGAACATCGAGTCCTAGGGAAGGAGGAAACGACTAGTTCATCTGCCGCGATTATTGCTTGTGCGATAGAAGGAATTTCTCGCCAACCCGGGACCACAAAGAAACTTGGCCCTTGACGCCTTATGTTATCCTCTCTCTATGGCTTTGCTTCCGGTGAGCCCTACGGTAAGAATGCAGGTGGTATTCGATGGACTCCATCAAGAGGATCATCCACATGTAAAAACAACACATGCAAACACAAAACTTAAAATATCACAGAAATGTTAGAAACAACGGAAAATTAGGTTTAGATCCACTACCGAACTCTGATGGGCATGAAAAATTCCTTCAAGAACGCTAAAGAAGCAGTCTCGGTCGAGGTTAGTTGCGTGAAAATTAGGTGAAGACTACCGCTAATGCAACCATCGGACACGGAGAGTTCCAATTACGCAAAGACACGCTGGATTTGTTTTTGACCCGAGGCACAGTGGGGCGTTTTGATGATCTAGGTGGACAAAATTCATTTTTCCGATTATCTCGGAATTTAACAAGACCGCGTATACTGGTAGATGAATGTCTCTTTTTTCGAGATCCGTACGAGATTTGTCGAAAAAAATCCGATTTATCGATTAACTACGACCGTAAAAAAGGCAGTTGGTTTGAGATAGTTTCAACAGTTGCACTATTTTTCTGTAAGTTCTAAAACAAGTCGTGACTTTTCTGTTTTATTTGAAAGCAGGAGTTTACTGAACATATGTCACATGTTTTTCACAAGATTAAACCTATTGTTGTTTGAAAATAAGCGCCATTTTGTTTTCAAACTTCATCTTGACTTTTAATACAGTATTAACCATTATTAAAAAATAAGCATTTTTTAAAATCAAAGTGTCATTCCTAAAGTATTGGAAACTTTAGAAAGCTCCTGCAAAAGTTTGCGAATCATTAAATTATATTAACTTGAAGTGCATGTATGAGTGTTTAATTCTAATCTTGCAAGTCAATATTAAACCACTTTTAATTATCCGATTGAGCTGAAACTTTGAATACATGTGTAGTTTCAATGACAATACAATATTATAATATAAATAAATAATAGTAATATAAATAATAATAATAATAATAATAATAATAATAATAATAATAATATAAATAATAATAATAATAATAATAATATAAATAATAATAATAATATAAATAATTAAATAAGTCAAATATTTACCACTGTTTGGTTATTTTATTAGTGATAGATTCGAAAACCCAGCAAAAACCTAATTAAACTTCAACGCAATAATTTTGTCCACCTAGATCCTCAAAACGCCTCACTGTGCGAAGGACCAAGTTTTGGCTTGATCGCCGTCGCGTTAGTCGACGAGCCTCCGGCCCGGTTCCTCGTAGTTGAACAACACGAGGAGTAGGTGATCCCCTCACCAAGATATGGTTTTCGTCAGGGCTACACTAGATATCGGGCTTGCTCATTCATTATCATGACGTCACAAAAGGTGGCTGGCCGCTACCAGCGATTGGTACAAAGCGAAACGACAAAATGAAAGACATACAGCGATTGGAACAAAACGATGGGGTCGTCGCTTTGCACCAATCGCTGGTCGCGGCCAGCCACCTTTTGTGACGTCATGATAATGAATGAGCAAGCCTGGTATCAGGGCTACACTACATACCGGGCTTGCTCATTCATTATGATGACGTCACAAAAGGTGGCTGACTAGGAGGAAAGACATACAGCGATTGGCACAAAACGATGGGCGCGTTGCTTTGGACCAATCGCTGGTCGCGGTCAGCCACCATTTGTGACGTTTTGAGAATGAATGAGCAAGCCCGGTATCTAGTGTTGCCTTGCTGGTATCTAGTGTAGCCTTGTTTTCGTCCACAGCGACATGAGGAGCCGCCTTTGGATTGAAACTCCATCTGGTTTTGGAACCTCCTGCGCTGTCCACCATTGAGATTGGCTCCCAACTGATTCAGCTGCAAGGGATGACGTGGTGGCTGCGGGCTATGCGCCCCATACGCACGCACGCCAGTAGATATTCCACCTCTGACGCTGGTACGGTGCAGATAGTTTTTGAATGCCGTATCTCCCAGCGCGCTACAGAGTCACCACGCATCGTGCTCTACAAAACCAAAACCTGATCTCGCCGCCGTCAATTCCTTGGATAAGTTTTTGGAGATGGCCCAGCTACCTTTTGCTTGCCTTTCCCCAGCGTCACCTACCTCGGCACAAAAGAGAAGGACTAGTCTCCTTAGTGAGCCCCTTGCCCAAGCAACTGGGATTGGTCTACGGGATGTCCTTCCACCACCTACGGAGGAGACTTCGAGCATTGACCGAGTCCTGGCACCACGGAGAATCTGCGCTTACGATAGGGGGACCCGCAGGCCCTAAGGGACCTCGTTGAGGCCCCACAATGGGTCTTCTGGGTATCTCGGATATCCCTTTTTCACCGGCGGACTACGATGAAGCGGTAGTTCGTCCGTCTCCTGTCTCTGTCTTGTCGACGAACATCTCACTATATCGAGTCCGGTCCTCTTCCCCACTTAAGGGGTCGAGTCGGAACAACCCGACGGAGAGTCGCAAAATGCTTGGCTTCCGGTCATCTTTCCCACTTAAGGGGCCAAGTCAGGACCACCAAGAGGGACCCGCCAGATCATCTGCGGGTATATAGCAGAAAAACAGCAATAGGCGTGAAGAACATTTTAGCTTAGCACAACTTTCCCTTCGTTCAATAAACAGTCTTTTTCGGAGTGCATGTACTCGCAGAGACGTAGCTGTTGCCACTCGTGGGTAAAGTCCATAGCGTTGTCCGGTTTTTTAGAGTGTTCGTAGCGTTTTTCCCAAAGTTCCTAAAGTTATATCAGCGTCCCATTTGCGGTATGTTTCGAAGGAGAGGGTGATTCCAGATTGACAGTTTGAGAGTTTGACAGGGTTAGAGTTTTCAGATTTGTCTAGTATTCCTAAAATTTTGTCCCGTTTTGTCCAACGTCTAGAGTTTTGTTCAGCGTTACTAAAGCTTTGCCCGTGATGCTATATCATTACCACGTGTTACCAATTGTTCCTAGTGTTTTCCCAACAGTCTTATGTTTGTTTAGCTTTTTTAGAGATTTCTTCGGCTTTGCCTAACATTCTTGCAGCATTTTCCAAGTATTTATAAAGTTTTGCCTAGCGTTCTTAAAGTTTTGCAGACTTTGCCTGTTTTTATATAACATTGGGCGCGTTCACAGACCGAACCCCGAGTTACATAGAGTAACGCATGGGGAACCCGAAGCGTTCAGAGATCAATATCACGTGACTTTTTGAGGATTTCCAGTAGCATTCGGAGCCGGAAATTACCAGACTTCGGGTAACCCACATTACCTGAAGAATTTTGTTGGGTAAAGTGATCACGTGGTTGGGAAATATTATTTGTTTGTTTGTTTTATAGCTAACTGCAATTGTCAACTGTTGTTCTTTATGACTCCTACTGTACACTTGAGTCCTGACCATTTCATTGGTCTACCTTAAACAGGACTATGATATAATTGGCCAGCGTAGGCTAGGATGCTTCCTGCAATGTTCGTACAATCAAAATGTAATGGTAGATTGGTTGACGGAAGTGTTTGATTGTAAACATACCCATAACTTCACCCAAAAGCGTTCACAGCCGTTTTAACCCAACTTTACCCCGACAAAATCAGATGACGTCATTCCCCAATTATACGAGTAACTCGCGTTTTGGTCTCTGAACGTGCTCATAGACCGTTTTTTGAAATTATGCTATAGCATTGCCCTGTTTTGCTCAGTATTTTACAAGAGCTTTGTCCAGATTTGCACAACGTTCCTAGAATTTTATCCAGCGTTTCCAGAATTTTGACTAGAATTTCTAGAGTTTAATCTTGCATTTCAAATTTTTTACCTGACTTTACTCGTTTTCCTTTAGCATTACTCGGTTTTGAACAGCATTCTTAAAGTTTTACGTGGATTTCACGTGTTCCGATAGCATTCCCAGGTTTTGTCTAGTGTTCCTATGGCATTGTCCGTTTTGTACAGTGTTTCTAGAATTTGCCTAGTTTTGGCCAATGTTTAAAATTTTTTGCCCGGTATTCCTAATTTTTTGTCTGGCTTTGCCCTTGTTTCTATAAGGAAAGATCAGTTGACGTCACTCAGGGCAAAAGATGGTTTTGATTGGTGTACGAACAGGGACGAGTTTGTCTGATTGGCTGGGAGAGGGGGAGATTGATTGACGGGAGTGCTTGTTTGTAAACATGCCCTTTCCTTATAGCATTGCAAAGTTTTGGTCAGTATTCCTAAAGTTTTTCAAAATGTTCCTAGAATTGTGTTCAGCAGTTATGACTTTTACCCGTAATCCTATAGCATAGCCCAGTTTTTCCAATTGTTTCTAGAGTTTTGCCCAACAATCCTAGTTTAGTCCATCGTCCCTAAAGGTTTATCCGGCTGAGCCTAAATTCTTTTATAGCACTGCCCAGTTTTCCCTCTTTTCTTAGAGTTTCATCTAGTTTTGTCCAGTGTCCCTATAGTTTTGTCCAGCATTATTAATGTTTACCCAGTCTTGCACAGCCTTCCTGAAGTTTTGCCTAACGTTACTAAAGTTTTGTCCAGCGTTCCTAAGGATTTGTCCAGCTTTGTCCAACATTCTTGTGGCTTTGGCCGTTTTTTCCCAATATCCTAGAGTCCCCCCCCCCCCCCTACAGTTCCTAAATTTTTGACCTGCATTGCTCGTGACCATATAAAATTGCCCTGTTTTTTCCAGTGTTCTCGGAGTTTTGCCAAACGTTCTTCGAGATTTATCGGCCGTTCTTAAAGTTGTGCCAGGATTTAGCTGATGTTCCGAAAGTTTTTCGATGACTATAGGGAAGTTGCAATCAGCTGATCAACCCATTGTACTTCAATTGGAGGTCAGTATAGTTTCATCAATCAGAACTGCCTATTTGTAGTGTGTGACCTCCATCATGACGTCAATTGCAACTGCCCCGAGGCTAACGAAAAAGACAGGCTACCGCGGTGCATTCCACTTATCTTTTTTTACAGACCGCTTGAGTGACGTCATGCTCTTTTCGTACACCTGCATTGGTGCATTCGAGCATCACGTGATTTCGCGGTCTGTAAACAAAGATACGCGTAAATCACCACGGTTGTCTTTCTTTTTCGTTAGCATCGCAACTACCCTATTCCCAATACAACTGTAAATTAAATTTTATTTGTTGACCTATTTTTCTTAATAGCATCCCCCAATAGGAAGTAATGGGTGGGCAAAACTTGAACAAAATTTCTACGTAAATTATATGCCCTTATTCATATTGAGGAGTGCCTACTTCACACTGGGTCAAAAAATAAAATTTGATTTACAGCATTATAAAAGATGTGCAAAAGCAAAATTTTTACATTTTTACGTAATTTAAATTACGTAAAAATGTAAAAATTTTGCTTTGTACAATTGTATGGCTATATTGAAATTCGCTGGAGCCAGCTGGACATGTAATCAAAACCATATTTTTTTAATTTACAACGTTATAAAAGGTGGGCAATATTATATAATGGGTGGGCAAAACTTATGTGTGTAAGGCTTATTTCGTAATGGGGGGGGGGGGGGTTGCCAACTTCACACGTGGTCAACAAAGATATCTTTGATTTAGAGCGTTAAAAATTATAGTCAAAATTAAATAATGAGTGGGCAAAACTTCTACGTAATTTGTGTAGCTATATTCAAATTGGGCGGTGCCAGCTGAACACGTGGTCAAATCCATATTTTTTAATTTACAGCTTTATAAAAGGTGTACAAAGTTATATAACGGGTGGGCAAAACTTCTATGTAATTTGTAAATCTTAAATCGTAATTGAGGGGGGGGGGTGCCAACTCCACACGTGGTCAACAAAGATATCTTTGATTTACAGCATTAGAAATGGTGCGCAAAATTAAATAATGGGTGGGTAAAACAGTAGCACAATTGTTCTTTTTAATTTCGTATTGTGAGGTGATGGGTGCTAGTATGAGAAATGGGTCAAAAAATAAAATGTGATTTACAGAGTTATAAAAGGTGGGCTAAATTAAATAATGGATGGGCAAAACTTCTACGTAATACATATATTTAAATTCGTAATGGGGGTTGCCAACTTCACACAGGACTTTTTCTTTCCTTCTAAACAATTTAATTTTAACGCATCTCCATTTGAATATAATTGTCTTATGTGATCAGTAATATTATAATTCCGTATACCATGACTTGCGAATATATAATCTGAAAAAAGCTTCACTTTAAAGTGTTTGTTTAAATATGTATGCAATATTCTCTTAAATAATTTTAATTGTAGGCTAATAATGACTAAAAAATACCGGACATTTTTGTAGGAATTGAGCCTGTCGGGCCTGCATGATTTTAATGATTTTTGCTCTGCTCAGACCCCCCCCCCCCCCCCGCACACACACACAAATCCCCGCTCTAGAACGTCAAACTTTCTGGAACATTTACGAACTCATTTAAAAACATAAAAACACGACACTTGTAGGTATAACATTGCAATGATTTGCTGTCCAACTTTTTTTTTTTTGGATAAATGAATTGCATTTTGAGTTATAAGTAATTGTTTTCTCATGATGGCAGTCTTTTTTCTGTGCTGTCGCATCCGGAAATTTAGTTCAAAACGCTAACACTGATAGTATTCTCTGAAAAATCTTCTACCTTTAACCCAAAAGGGAAAAACTGTTAGCGTTCGTAGTTTTTGAATAGGAGCATCTGTCCCTTTGATACGTTTGAGAACAAAATTGTGTCAGAAAGTTATCCAGTTTGGATTTGAAAACCGCCATAAGTCTAAAAAATTTTTTTAAACAGCAATATTGAACGCATAATCTGAAACATGCCTTATATGAAAGTAAAAGGAAATACCTTGTACGATTCTCAAAAAGTTCACGCTGCAAAAAATAAGTTTTGATTTTACAGTATAATACTGGAACCCCAGCTGCCAGCATTATACCGTAAAATTAACAGTAATAAACAGTAAAATAAGCATTAATACGCTACCGCGCATGTGCCGCAGCGTATTACTGTTTATTTTACTGTTTATTACTGATAATTTTACGGTATAGTACTGACAACTGGGGGGTTCCAGTATTATACTGTAAAATCAACACTTATTTTTTTGCAGTACAGAAAAATATCTGAAAATTTTATGCCAGATGGAAAATAAATATGTTACGCTGTGAGAATGTCTTTACGTGTAAAGTGTGCCATTTATCCAAAAAAAGATTGAGAAATACTAATATAGAAAGTTCAGTTATTCATACGTATTGATTATAAAATTCAAATATCTTTGCTTCTCAAGCTTTGTTCAATGATTTGAATATGAGTTAATATTAATTTATTATATTCCATCAGTTTTTAAATCTTTTTTTCCTCCTGGGTTTTATTCAGCCAAACCTAAACAAAATATGGCTGAATATTATATTTTTTATTTTTAAAATCATTTCTGAGTTTTTATCGTGTAGTTCGAACTTCGAACGTTATTTAATAAAAAATATTGAAATAAAAAAAATATAGATATTATTATTGCCAAATTGTGTAACATATATATATTATTATTATTATTGTAAATTAGAAATGTGAAATTTCCGAAATTTTCCAAATGGTGGGGGAAAAAATGTTTCTACTTTCCAGTTTTCTTTCTAGATAAATTAGAGGAAAATTAAATTATTAAGAGGAAAACGATAATAAACCATTTTTTGTGAAATTTGGGGTGACAGTTTCATTTAATGGTTTGAAAGGCGTACTATCATTTGGTAGAGGAATAAAATGAAAATAATCCTTTGAAAAAGCAGTTAAAGACAAGATCGATACATAGTGCTGAAGCTAAGATATCCACGCCGGTAAAGAAAAATAACTCAGAATAACATAGTTTATGACTATCATAATTTTTTCCTTTCGTCCCATATATATCCTATTTTTATAATATGTCTTTTAAACTGTATTAAAACCAGATTAATGAGACTACTTGCTAAATTATTTGGATTTTATCATTTTTCTTAATACAATCAGTATTCAAATTTTCTATTTCTTTAAAAACTGATATTATTTTATAATATAATATTTTTACAATTAAAATATAATTTTGATTTTTCGAAAATCTATATAAACTCAGAATTCCAGTTTTGGCATAATGCTTAAATTTCTGTTATAATTCTATTCCCTTTGTGTTTTACAACTTAATATTTGATAATACAGGAAATATATTTAATTAATAAGCTTATAATTGAATACTTGTAAAAGTAAAAATAGTTTTTTAAAAATCATACTTTCATTAGTGCATTTAAAAGTAGAAAATACGCCAAATTTAAAATTCCTGTTTTATAAATGAAAATCTGCTTCCTTATACGACGTTGCATTCCCATGTAAAATTCATTATTATAGGTTAAAAAATAATGGATTGATATAAAAAAAAAAGAAAACTGCCCAGTTAAACTGACGGCATTGAGCTCACAGGCTATTCACACTAACTGTAAATTAATATTCTTATTTCAAAGAATTTGAAATAAGCCCTCGAAAAATGAAGAAATCGACAATATATTAAGAGGGGGGAACCATCCCCCGTTTCTCCTTCTTATAATTAACCAACGAACCCATAAAACTAATCAGAGAAGCGCCTTACCACAATGAACCTATATACAAAATTTGAAAAAATCGGATAATTCTGCATGAAAAATCCATTTATCTAAATTAAGGGGGGGGGGGGGGTGTTAGCCCCCCGTCCCCCCTTTATACTTAACCAAAGAACCCCCAAAACTAATCAGAGAAGCGCCTTATCACAATGAACATATATATAAAATTTGAAGAAAATCGGATAATTCTGCTTAAAAAACCCATTTATCTATATCAAGGGGGGTTAGTCCCCTCCGTTCCCCCCTTTATACTTTACCAGTGAACCCCCAAAACTAATCAGGGAAGTGCCTTACCACAATGAGCCTATATACAAAATTTGGAGTAAATTGGATAATTCTGCATGAAAAACCCATTTATCAAAATTAAGGGGGGGGGGTAGCCCCCGTTTCCCTCCTTTACACTTCACCAATGAACCCCCAAAACTAATCAGGGAAGCCCCTTACCACAATGAGCCCATATAGAAAGTTTGAAGAAAATCGGATAACTCTGCATGAAAAAAATCATTTATCTAAAATAAGGGGGGAGGATTACCCCCCCCCGTTACCCCCTTTATACTTAACCTATGAACTCCCAAAACTAATCAGGAAAGAACCTTATCACAATGAACCTATAT
This sequence comes from Maratus michaelseni, assembly GCA_963931845.1. Classification (NCBI taxonomy): domain Eukaryota; kingdom Metazoa; phylum Arthropoda; class Arachnida; order Araneae; family Salticidae; genus Maratus; species Maratus michaelseni. Next base: position 492,053,394 of record OZ007586.1, read on the forward strand.
ACAAAATTTGAAGAAAATCGGATAACTCTGCATGAAAAAAATAATTTATCTAAAATAAGGGGGTAGGATTAACCCCACCGTTACCCCCTTTATACTTAACCTATGAACCCCCAAAACTAATCAGGAAAGAACCTTATCACAATGAACCTATATACAAAATTTGAAGAAAATTGGATAATTCTGCATGAAAAAACCATTTATCCAAATTAAGGGGGGTTAGCCCCCCGTTCCCCCCCCTTTATAGTTAACCAATCAATCCCCAAAACTAATCAGGGAAGTGCCTTATCACAAGGAACCTATAAACAAAAGTGGAAGAAAATCGGATAACTCTGCATGAAAAATTCATTTATCTAAATTAAGGGGGAGGATTCCCCCCCCCGTTAGCCCCTTTATACTTAACCTATGAACCCCCAAAACTAATCAGGAAAGAACCTTATCACAATGAACCTATATACAAAATTTGAAGAAAATTGGACAATTCTGCATGAAAAAACCATTTATCTTAATTAAGGGGGGTTAGCCCCCCCGTTCCCCCCTTTATAGTTAAACAATCAATCCCCAAAACTAATCAGGGAAGCGCCTTATCACAAGGAACCTATAAACAAAATTGGAAGCAAAACGGTTATTTCTGTCAAGAGTTATCGCGTTACGTACGTACATACATACATACATACATACAAAACGGGCGGGCACATAAGCTCTCAGGCTTTGATAGCCTGTGAGCTAAAAATTAATTTTTGCGCAGTTTTCTTAAGGCAGTTCTCAAATTCAAAGGAGCTACTTTTTGACACATTTCTGAATTAATTTTCGTTCAGAAACACATGAAATTAATAAGTGTTCCTATTCAGAAACTATGTCATTGAATGACATTTTTCATTTTTTGGAAAAGGCAGGAGATTTTTTCAGAAAACACTGTCAAAGTGGGCCTTTTTAATCGAATTCCTGGCGCGACAGCACGAGACTGGGGAAAGTCATCATGTGACAAGAATCGCTTATAACTCGATAATGAATTTATTTATCAAAAAATGAAAAACGCAGTCGATTCCAAATCGCTTCAACAATCAGACCTGCCAGTTTTATGCCTTTACGTTTAAAAATGTGTCACAAAGTTTCACATATTGTTGAGCAGGGAATTTGAGATTACCTTAAAGAGATATGGCAACTGGCAACTGGCAACATGAAAGTAAAACAGCACTCTTTTATTACTGCAAATGTTGCTTTACATTATTGTAACACACAAATATTTGTTCAAATAAGCAGTATATTTTTTCCATCACGTTTTAACAAAATCTTTAATGGTATAATCGAATTACAAGTAAAAATATTTCCCTGCTTTTTTCTTTTTTGCAGAAAAGTAGAACATATTTTTCTTCTTTCATTCTAAAAGGCTGTTTGCATGTACATTATGGGAAGAGAAAAGGTCTCTTGACTATGACTGTACTCCTTTTCTTTAGTATAATACAACTTCCTGACTCTTCTGGATTATGTTTAACGTTATGTTATGTTACGTTTATGTTAACTGGATTATGTTTAACGTCCCCTATTACAAGACGCCAATTAACACAAAAAATCCCTGACGGCTCGGCCACAGGTAGATTTCGAAGGCGCAGACCGCGGGGCGCCTGTTTGTTGGGAATTGCGGAAGAAATGACCTTTCTGCCATGATGCGGCAGTTGGAACCGTCCACTTCGAAACCTAACTTGTTTGCCGGCGGAGCCGGCAGGGATTTTTTTGTTTTTAATTTTTTTTTCTATAAGGGTTGGTCCTATAAAAAACTTGTCAATATAAAAGTTTTAGATAATATTAAGAAGAGTTATAATAAATTTAAGTGGATTTGATATCTTTTGAATTGACGAAGTTATGATTTTTTTTCTTCTAAACCCCCCCCCCCCTCCCCACTTGAAGCCATTTTTAATTATATCAAAACTCTGTCATACATTAATTTTCGGCCCTTTTCCTAGAAGTAATAATAACTTTAAACGGATTCGATTCGTATCATAATTAAGACGTTATGGGTTTTTTTCTGTTTTCACAAAAAGCCTCCCCATTTCCCCCCTCCTTGGTTCGATTTTGCCCGTTAACGAACCTGACTGACATTTTATGCCCCTTGATTTTATGTATAAGTTTGGAAGAGATTTGTGAAGAATTATTCGAGTTATCGTGTCCATAAAAAAGTGACATAGATAGATAGAAAGATAGATAGATAAAGTTTTGAACTGAGGGTGGTTTTGGGTTCTGGGAGTCATGATCGGCGTAGATCTGCAAAATTTTTTCAAAAATTCCAACTTAGAGGAGAATGTAATATGTAGTATTTCTTACGAAATCTACCTAAAATGCATATATTTTCACATAATTTTATAGAGCACTTGGAAACAGTTATATTTATAAACGATTAAAATTTCATAGAGATCGAACGACAAATAGTATTTTTACGCAAAACCGTTACATTTAAGGCCATTAAAAATTTCAAAATGCTTGGACAAGAAAATCTATTTTTTTAACTATATAATGATCATACTTAAAAAAATAAGTAAATGTTTTTTTACGATTTTGCGATTTCGTCATTAAAGATATAAATTCATACAAAATCGAGTAAAATATATAAAATAATACAAATTTAGTGTTTATTTAAAGTTTTATCACAGGCCCAGGCAACGCTGGGCGGGTCAGCTAGTGTTTATATAAAATTACAGTTCATTCCGCCACGTAAGCTCTGGAGTTATGCTTAAAAAAAAAAAAAAAAAAACTACACACGTACCAAATTTGTTTGCAATACTTACAAATGGATTTAACATATTAGGGGTTCTAAATTTTAAACCTTAAAAAAAAAAAGTCACTTGTGACAGCTTTGCTAGTGTTAAATTAGACAACTGTGTATTCGAAAAGTTTTGAAATGTATTCAGAGCAATACTTTTGCATTATCTGCATGCCAGAGGTTAAAAAGCCATTGAAATCGACAAAGATTTTACTACTTAGAGCAAATTGATTGATTCTAATTATTTCAGCCCTAAAACACATATATGTTAAATTTGTATTATAATTATCTATGTGTAAATGATTTTATTAAAGTTCCACTAGTCCCTTGTAGCTCCCTCCCTCTAACCTTAATAGCTGATATATTACTTTAAATTATATAAAACAAACCGATTTAAAAAAAATACTTGTCAAAATACAGTTTTTATGTGTCTGTAAATATAAAAGATTGTTAAGTCAGTTCTATAGTCCAACCAATATTTATATATTCAAAACTGTCACAGGGGCAGGGGGATTTAGATGATCTAAATTCCCCATATTAATTTATAATAATGATAATATCTATTTATTGTTGTTACGAAATAACAAACAAGACAGCAAAAAAATAAAAAAAATACTTTATTTCTTAATCCCCCCCCCCCTGTTTTATTTGTTATTTTGTATTATTATACAAATTCAATGTAACTAAAAAACTATACGCTACTCCCCTAAATAATAATAATAATAATAATAATAATAAAATAAATAAATAAATAAATAATAATCTATACTAATATTATAAAGGAGTAACGATTGTTTTTTTGTTTATTTGCTTGTTTGTAGGGGGTAATCTCTGGAACTACCGAAGCGATTTCAAAAGTGATGGTGGCAAATTGATGGTAACAATCCCTGCACCAACATAGGCCATATTTTATGTCGGTGCCACAACCCCCAGGGGGGGTGCAGGAGCAAAAAATGTTCTAAAATTTCGATTTTTTTTATACTGAAGGTGTTAGAAACATGAAATTTGGCATGGTAGTTACTTATAAGATGTAAATGCTCTCTAAGAACAAATTCTAAAAAAAATCGAAATTTAAATGAGTGAAAAGCGTTCTAAAAACATTCTAAATTACAATTTCTATGGAATCTCTGAAACTACAGAACCGTTTTCAAAAGTGATGGTTGCAAATTGATGGTGACAATTCCTGCTCCAACATAGGCTAAATTTTATGTCGGTGCCACTACCACAGAGGGGTGCAAGAGCGGAAAACATTCTAAAATTTCAATTTTTTTATACAGAAGGAACTAGAAACTCGAAATTTGGCATGGTAATTATTTATAAGATGTAAATGCTCTCTAAGAACACTAGATACTTTTTTAGGTAAGGATGGAGCCCGTTTAACAATGAGAAGCTTTCTGACACATATGCGAACTCATGCAAAAGGATATAACGCTTGGAGACATGATTATTGAAGTGATTTGTAATCGAACAGGCCTTTTCACTTTTTTGATATTGAATTACATCTTGGGTTGCAAGCGATTGTTGTCGCATGACGACAGTTTTTTCTTTTCCCGCGCTGTCGCGCCCAGTAATTCGATTCATAACCACCAACTTCTCAGTATTTTCTGCACGTTATACCTTTACAGAAAAAAGGAAAAACAGTTAGATTACATAGTTTCTGAGTAAGATCATCTGCCAATTCCATATGTTTGCGAACAAAAAAGAATTCAGAAATGTGTCAGAAAGTTGCCAGTTTGGATTTGAGTACAGCCTTAAAGTTAATTAATAAATATGAATGCTTAACCTCCTACATTAAAACAAAACTTTTTTTAATTGTGGAAAGTGTACAGAATTTTAATACAACATTTTGATATTTTTAGAATTTAATTATAAATTAATAAATTAATTTTAAGCAATTTTTTTGTTAGCAGGGCGCAGATAATAAATCATCAAATATTCTTTATGGTTAAAACTGTTTACGCGTTACAGAAACAATGGACTACACCACTTTCGCCAAAATATTCCAACTGTCTGTGTGAAACTGCAACAAATTCTCTTAAATTTCTTTTAGACCACAGTATACCATAGTTTTAGTACCATACTGCGTAGAGTTTGACTTTATACAGTAAAACCTGTGTAAACAAAACTTGTCTATAATGGGAAATCTTTATGGTACTGCTGAAAGGGATATCGTACAAATCTACATGCTAAGTCTGTAACCTGTCCAAAAAAAAAAAAAAAAAAAAAAAAAAATCCGGTCCCTAAGCGATTTTGTTTTTACACGTTTTAATGTACATGGATCAGTATTAGAACTTGGGATAACGGAAGCTGTTTATAACGAAATCCTGTCTTAAAAGCATAAAAAAATTATAGTGCCTACTGAAGGAATATTACCATACGATTGTAACTGTTCAATTGGAAACATCCCCAAAATTGAATTTTGTTTCCCTCCTTAGCGATCCCGCTTTCACGGATTTTACTGTGTAAGATTGTCATGTTTATTTAGCACAGTAAAACCTACTAAGAGGAAAACTGAAACGACTGGAGAGAGATTCTGTTTTAGACAGGTTTTCGTCTTAACAGGTATAATTTTATGGACTAAGAACTTTTTTACATTAAAATCAGGATTCCGTTTCAAACAGATGCAGTTTTCATAGAATTTAGTGTATTTTTACGGTCCGATTTCGAAGCCGCCGTCCGGCTTTTTATGGATGGGAAAATGACAGCACTATATATATATAAATATATTTTTTTTTTCTAAGTGTAGAGGTCTGCACGGGCACGAGCACGACACGCGTTTGAACCAATTTTCATTCACAAGACTCGGTCCAGACCGGGCATGTTTTTCACTCTTTCCGGGACGGTCATTACTTTTCCCTGCAGACACGGGTAGGGCCAAAATTCTTTTTTCCTAGTCGAGTCGAACCCGGACTTCATTCTTTCTAGAAGTCTGAATAGGTTGAAAATTTCAGGGCCGGTCCCAATCCATACTGATACCACTGCAAAAATCAGTAAAATTTCGCTTGGCTCAACAGTTTTTTGCGAAAAATGCATGTATTTTTTAAATCGCCATTATTGTACAATTAAAATTCTTTTTAATGAATAGTAATTTCTACGTAAAAAACAATAACAAAAATCATGCGTCAAGCATAGATTATGTAACACTTTCCAATGCTTCCAAAATAGTTTTACAAATCATTACCGTTTAATAAGCTGAAAGATAACATTTAAGTAAACAATTTGGAAAACGCATAACCTATTTAAAAACGTAATTTCAGGAATTTCCAACATATTCAATATTCGGAAAAATATCCGAATACTTTTATTCAGCCCTGTACAGGATCTACAGATTTGTATATATACCACATAGGATGCTAAATTTTAGTTTTGTTTGGAAACGCGCAGCACAGTTTAAAATTCTACTTCTGGAGTTTCTGTCCATAAACAGAAATGTGTTCGAACTTTTGTGCTGCCCTGTATATGAAATACAGAATTTATACACACCAAGTAATAGACAAAAAGTGAGTTAAATTTAAAATCGCGTTCAGAAACTTAAAACGCACTTCCAGGAATTATTTTTAACAGGCGGTAGAGAATTTTTTTGTGTGTCCCTGTAAATGAACGATGACTGTTATACACACAATATTCAGTAGTAAAGCCTCTTGTAATGCACCTTAGTGATATATATAAATTTCAATGCGTTTAAAATAGTGAAACATTATTTAATTAAACCGCAAACGATTTTTCTCCATAGACGTAATGTAACGGAATTCTTTTGACTGTCCAGCTGTAAAGTAACTATAAGTGCTATGCGCACCCTATTCCATATTAAGCTTCTTGTAATGCACCTTAGTGATATAGATCAATTACAATGTATTTGAAATTGTGTAACATCATTAAAATAAACCGCAAATGATTTTTCCCATAGACCGTAATGTAACGGAATTCTTTTGAGTGACCCTGTAAAAAAACTATAACTGCTACACACTTCAGTTGAAATAGGGAACATGCTATAGTTAACGACAATAACATATAAAAATTGCAGGGCAATCCTTTTTTACGGGAGTTAGAGCTCGGACAGACGGCAGACAAACCGAAGTCATAAACACTTTTCAACTAGGTTGGAAAGTGTTAATAAATTTATTCATAAGTAATGATAATAAAGTACAGTAAAACCTGTGAAAATAAATCTGTCAATGACGGGATCCTGTCTTAAGCGGAAAAAGTGTTGATCTTTGCAAAATGTACATAATAATACGTGCGAAAAGAAGATAAAACATTTACAGCAGGCGATGTTCCTGTTAATAAGGGAACCTGTCTATAACGGATTTTTCTTTCCTATGCGATTCCGACTTAAAAGATTTTACTGTATAGCATTTATCAGATTTTTATGTCTTCAAGCCATGGAATATGGATTAAAGACATTAATGATAACACACACAAACAATTATATACAAATAGAGATTCATTAAAAAATCAATATAGTTTAAATAGGCACAGGAAGAAAGAAATGTAAGGAGGGGCAGTATTTTATAACGGACGAGCCTATGCAATGCATCACAGCGACAGCTCTGGGTACTTTTTAAAAAATAAACATTAAAAAAAAAAAAAAAGAAAAAAAGAAAAAAAAAAGGGCTGAAATGAGTATTTTCTATCAGAACCCATCGCACAAGACAATTTCTAACCATAGAGGCGCAAAAATCTATGTTTTGTAGAAATTCAGTCGGGTCGAACCGAGCTGAGCTCGGCCGTACTTTTAGCTTTTAATACAGGGCCTGGCCAGACCAATAATTTGTACCAAAAACTTTCTTCTATGCGTCAGGCTGTTCCCGGGCTTGGAAATTTCAACCTATGCAGACCTCTAATCAAAGAATATTATCTTTATATTCTTTGCTCTAACTACACGGATCTTATGTCGAGAAAAAATTAAGGGAAAGCCATTCTGTTAATCCACTCTTAAGCGCAAAAAAGAAAAAAACAACAACAAAAAAAAAACGGATGGAGAAGGTTAGAAATAATAAGAAAAAAGCAATGAGAAGGCAACTTTTTAGTAAGACGCTAGTAAGACAATGACGAATGAGTTTTGTACAGGGTTGCTGCAAAGGCTCTTCCTTCGAACACGCCTATCATCCAGGCAATCATCTGTATCTTTCGCCAAACTTTGGCTACTTTTAAAGGAAGGGTCACACCCACACATATCTATCTACACTTACATTACATTCATCGTAGGATTTTTTTTTTCTAATTTATTGAAAATTTCTTGAATGACGTCCCCCCTTCCCATCCTTTGCATTGGACATAATACAGAAACTAATAATACACTCCTCAAATTTTCTATTTTTTTAAATGAAAATAATATATCTAATGAAACAGCTGTACTGCTTCTTGTCATTCAAATGTAGGATGTTTATGATGATGATAGTAGCATAGCAAAAAAAAATAATAATAATATATATATATATATATAGGAGGTGTTTCAAGTAGTCATTTTTAAGTTATCGACAGATTGCGATTATCAATTGTCCAGACTAATGCTATTATCACGAAATAGACATTTTAATTATCTTATATAGAAGATTAAAAATTTAAAAAAATTATACAGAGTTTCGATTATCAATCATATTATGAGACAACTAGAGTAGAAGGGGCCCCTTTCATAAAATATAAAGTTTTAACAGGTTAAAAATTTTGATTGATAGTTTTAAATATTAAATAAATTGTAGTATAAGCCCTTTTCTTTCCTACGTCTCTGGATGATGATTATTTTTAATCACACTTCTATCTCAAAACATCAAACTCCAATTGATATGAATTAAAGTAGGCCATGATTTTAAATAAAATATGCTTCTTAAAGACCAATGTTCTATTCATAACTGAAAACTGCTTTTTATATGATGTTATTGTTATATTGGTACTAAATTTAACAGATATATGTTTGATGAAATATCATCAAACAGAATTTGGGATTTACTTTTTTACTTGTGGAGTTTTAACCATCATCTTTTATTTACCTGAAATCTTAAGTCAAGTATGAGGAGTACTTGATATCACCTAGATATTAAAAGTTACTTCCTTAAGTTAATTCATTTAGTTTTATGTGAGTAATATTAAACTCGGACCAATTTTTAGCATACAGCCTTCCAGTTTGTTCATATTTTGGTGGATATTAAAATTTTACTTAGAAAATTTGAAAAAAAAAATTGTTTTTTATTTCATTAAATAATAACAGTAATAATAATAATTAAAAATTTTATTTAATTTTTAATATTAACTTTTTTAAATACTAATTTTGAATATACATATATTTTTTAATTTAAAATTTTTATTTATTTATTTTAAAAGTAATTTTTTTAATTAAAATTAAATTTAGCTCATTTTTACAAAAAAAAAAAAAAAAAAAAAAAAAAAAAAATCGAAAACGCAGAGCAAAATAAAATTAAAATATAGTAATTGTATTAATCTCTTATGTCCAAATAGATATATTTGTCTGTGCTTCTTTAAACCAGCTAGTTTAAAAAAAAAATGTATATTACAATTTTAATATATTTTTTATATTTCATATTTTTAGAAATGATAATTTTTAATACTTTTTAAAATAATACTATTTAATATATTTAAAAATATTTATTTATTTAAATTTAATTTAATCCATCTTCTTTAGAAAGAAATCGAAAGTGGAAAGCAAAATAAAATAAAAATATAATCATTGATCATATAAATCATATAAAAATATAATCATTGATCATATAAATCATATAAAAATATAATCATCATATAAAAATGTAATCATTGATCTGAAGCCAAAGTAAACATATTTCTCTGTTCTTCTTTAAACCAGCCGGTTTCCAAATCTAACCACAACAAAACAACCTTATATTGCCGGCTGGCTTGGCCAGCCGGCAACCGATAGAGGGCGCTGATCCGAATAAACAAAGCAACATTGTAAACAAACTCGTAGGACGGCAGCGGAGTGGCCAGTACTAGGAAACCGACCAGCCGGCAGCGTAGTCACGGCCACTCTGGACTGTTTTCCCGACTTCGCTTGCAGCGACTCACTTTTCTAATCTGACGCAAGGATGTAGCTTGCATTTTTCCGTATTTATTTGTACCTTAATTATTTGTGTATTTCTTTTGAAAAGATTAAATAATCTTTAGTTATAATGAAAGTTATTTTTACTTTAAGTTAGGACATCACTTATCAAACCCTAACACCAAATCCTAACATAATTATTGCAATAGAATTAAGTTCATGAAATGTTCTTCGTGCCACTATTTTCTATGCTTCAATCATTTTTGGTTCAGTACCATATTCGCAAATAGCATTTTTTTGAGGGCTTTTTTCATTTTTATATTACTATATCTAAATATGTTTTGTATTTTATATTAATCTGATTATTAAAATTTCGGAATCATAACCACGCCTTTTCTCCGTAAATTAATCAAATGAATTAGCAAACTCTAAGAGTTTATATCTCGATAACGAAGAGACGAGGGCAAATGATTTATGTGTTAAAAAACACATTTCAATATGCTCTTTCTATTGTTGCTTATTTAGATTTTTTTTTCCATTATTGCACTATGGCGTGGTTTCCTGGTTAGTACTCTTTAGTTTTCAAAAACAAAAATTTTTAAAGCCATCTTTAAATAACTTGATTTCTACTTTATGCTGGTTTGCGCTAAAGTCGACTGCAAGTTAATCTACATAGTTTTGAATAACAATAACTTTTTTTTCTTTTCAATTTTAGCTTGCAATAAATGGGAAGTCGTGTTTATTGTCTTTGATGTCATTATTACGAAAAAACACCATTTTATCTAAAAATTCTTTTTTTTTTTTTTTTTTTCATTTGATAGTTTTCACATTGTTAATGCAATTTTTGAAATTTTTCCAATTTTTAAGCTTTTTGAACAGAGGTATTCGAGAATATCATGCTTTTAAAATAAATTTTAATATGTTTGTAGGAACTGGTTTATATACATACAATCTAATGGAAAAGCTAAATATGTGATAAACGCCGAATCTTTAAAATTAGAAATTTTGCTTATGCCTAAAATGATACTTTTGAGTAAATAAACTAGAATGTTTGTTATTTAAATTTCTAATTTTAGGGGTTAAGAGTAACCTTAATACTCTTTAGTTTTCAAGAGTAACAATTTATAAAGCCATATTTTAAAGACTCGAATTTACGTTATGCTGGATTGCGCTGAATTCGAATACGATTTTCTCATAGTTAATGCAATTTTTGAAAATTTTCCAATTTTTAAGCTTATTGAACTGCAGTATTCGAGAATACCATTACCATGCTTTTAAAATAAAATTTTAACATGTTTATAATATACAGGTTTTATTACATACAAGCAAATAGAAAAGGAATAGATGTGCAAAGTGCCGAATCTTTCATATTAGAAATTTTGCTTATGCCTTAAATGATATTTATGTGTATGTAAACTAGAATGTTTGTTATTTAAATTTCTATTTTAGGGGTTACCAGTTATCTTAATACTCTTTTGTTTTCCAGAGTAAAAGTTTTTAAAGCCTTCTTTGAAAAACTCGATTTTTACTTTATGTTGGATTGCGCTGACGTCGAATTCGAGTTTACATACATACGTTTAAAATACAATACGTTTTTTTTTTTTTTTTTTTTTTTTTTTTTCCAATTTTAGCTTGTAATAAATAGAAAGGCGTATTTATTGTCCGGAAATATCATTATTCAAAAAAAAAAAAACCACACTGTTAATGCAAATTTTGAAAATTTTCCAACTTTTAATCTTTTTGAACAGCAGTATTCGAGAATACCATGCTTTTAAAATAAATTTTTAACGTCTTCATAGGATATGGATTTATTTATATACATTCAAATGTAAAAGGTATATATGTAAAAAACGCCGAAACTTTAAAATTAGAAATTTTTAAAAATGATAAAATTTTTAAAGCAGTATTCTACAGTCAAATAGTAGTGATGAAAAAAAATAAGTGAAAAGTATTAAACGCTAATATCTAAATTTTATTTATTAAAATCAAATTCTTTGAAATTTAAAATTATTCACTTGGAAGGTAAAGGGATGCAAATTATATGAATTTGTACCACTTTTTCTATCAGAAGTAAACCAAATTTTTTTTTTTTTCAAGACTCAAAAGTTTAAATGCTTTTTCTAAAACACTTAACTTGGTTTGGAGTAAATTTCAAACGTTTTGCATACATACTTAGTAAATGTTTCTGACATTGATTTATAAATATGTAGCTTTGTAATGAACAAAAATTGACGATATGTGTCACATTTTTTTTTTTAATTTTCAGACTTTATATTGAAAAATATAGATATTTTAATTTAAAACTGTTAAAATAAAAATTGGCCAATTTCAGCCAAATTCTGAGAATTTTCAAAAGTTCGAATTCATTGCCTAAAACAAGATCAGAAGAACATGACTATAAACAAGTAAGAACAAGTTGAATAAACAAAATTATATTAAGATATAAATAAAATTAAGAAACTTTAAAAAAATATCGTGCTTTCCGATCACTTACTCTCTTGAGATCATTGTTCTTTTATGATCATTTACAGTCTTGAGAGCTACTGTCATTTATGGTCATATATGTATATGACTTTAAATGACTGTAGCTGGTACAGGACATTCTTTAAAGCTACGAGAATATACGCTCATTTACAATCTTCCTTTTATGGTCAAATATTCTCATTTACAATCTTCATATATGGTCATATATGCTTGTGTACTATCTTCATATTACTATCATTTACGTCTTGATGCAGTCTAAATAGGAAGCGGTACATACTGTAATATTATAGGAAGATGCAGGAGTCTGTAATGCCAGACATTTCCCGTAATCCAACGGTGAATTTTTTTTATCAGTGACCACTTTTTATTAAATTGCAGTATTCGATTTCTTTAATAACAGATTAAATAAGGCAAATATTTGTTTTTGAAAAAAGATTTAGCTATCAAGAAATTTGAATAAAAAAATCCACACAATTAGCAACATTGAAAAAAACTACATGGAATTATTTTAGATTGTTAACTGAACATGCTTCACCAATGTATTTCGAAACACTAAAAATTTTAAGTACAGATTTATAAAAATAACAAAAAGTTTCCTTATTTTTCGTATAATATATAAGTCAGACTTCCAATAAAAATCTTGATAAATGAAAATAAACTCTGATGATCTCATTTCTGAAAATCTACCCGTTTATGTAGTACATATGTATGACCACGGCCAAACTCGATTCTCCCTTCCCTCATAAAAGGGAAGGAGAAAATCGAGTTAGGCCGTGGTATGACAGTCAGTGTTTGAATAAATGTTTAACTTTGAAAGGAAACTACTATGAAAGTTAACTACATGTAAAGACTCTAATAATACAAGTTTCATACCAGATAAAATATATCATTATTTGTTTTATGTAATAAGTTCAATCATACACGCCGTTCTTCATCCAATTTGGATAATAATTCTCGGTACCGCTTTTCTCAAAAGCGAGGAAAAATGATAGAAATAAGTAGCTGTGGGCAAAGAATATACAATAGACATGTTCTATTTCTTTGGTGTGGGGTTGGTTTATTTTATGACGGCCGATTATCTATTCGAGGGATATAGACCCAAACTGGAGTGCCCTCCGTGTGGCTCTTTCTAATGGAACCTAACCCGTATTTACGACAAGATTCGAAGAAAACTTGGAACTGTTAGGCCGACGAGCGCGACTGGGGTTTGAACCCAGCCAGCACCTCCCGTCTACCAGCTTTGAGAGCAGAACCTCTCAGACACTGGTGGGGCCAGTAAGTGTGGGAATTTCTGCTCTTTTTGAAAAACGAAGTCGAATGAGAGTTTATATATATTCTTATGAAATTCGATACTTTTTTTTGCAATTTTAGTTTGAAATAAATGAAAAGTGGTGTTTATTGTCTTAAAAATTCATTCTACAGGCATTAATTCAGAGGCAAAATACTGGAAGTTCTTTTTTTTTTTTTTTTTTTCATTATTTGATATTTTTTATTTAGTTTATGCAATTTTTTCAATGTTCCAATTTTTAAGTTTATTGTACAGGTGTATGTGTTAATATTATCCTTTTAAAAAAGAACTCTAACATGTTTATAGGAATTATTGGGTTTGTTTACATACAATCAAACGGAAATATGTACCACGCCTATTCTCCATAAATTAATCAAATAAATCAGCAAACTTTAAGATTTATATCTTGATAACGAAGAGACGAGGCCAAATGATTTTTGTGTTAAAAAACACATTTCACTGTGCTCTTTCGATTGCTGCTTATTTAGATTTTTTTTTTCATTTTTACACCTGGTAAGATATAAAAATTGCTAATGAAGACAATTGATCCACCCCCTTTTTAAAAGACATCCCCCCCCCCCGCCCTCTGAATCGAGGGCTGGATCCGTCTTTACACATATTAAAGCTCTTAATTAAAAATTGTAAAGAATTTTTTCCTTTCTACTTTTTGTATTATGTATGAAAAGTAAGTAATTTCAAAAATAAAGTCAAAGATTAAATTCTCCTTAACTTTATTTACAAACAACTGTCCACTACTTCGTTGTATTTCGTTTATATGTACCCAATGTATTCATCTGTCTGTATTCATTCAATGCATTAATCATCAAAGGAATAAATTATCTTTACAATCATAGAAAATTTCAACTTTTTAACTTTAATAGATTTTATAGAAGTTTACCCAAAGTAGTAAAAAACGCATTCTGAGTAAAACAGAAAAAATGATTTACACATTTATGTGTGGCATTTATTGTTTAGAATATAAAGTCTTGTTTTAAGAGTTTATTACATTATAAGTTACATAATTTTGGAATTTTTCGATGACGCGTTCTTTAATGCTAAATTCAAAATTTGAACTCTTCTTCTGTCCCTTTAAGTTGTTTTCAAGACAATATCCAGAATTGTTTTGGAGGTGGCGGGGTTAACTTTATAGATTTTAAGATACAATGCCTTTCGTTTAATTGAAATTACTATGTGAATGGTTTCTTTTCAAATTATTTCGAGCTCCACTCCCTCAAATCTGCTGGCTAAGGCTTTAGATGTTTTAATAGTATTTATTGTAAAATCGCAATTCAAAAAATATATATATTCTATTGTGTTATATAGAAATTGTCATGAGGATCTTATACTGAATATGATATTGTTTTGATGACTAAGGTTGTTTACATGCAGAACTGACTTGTATCACTAAGTATGCAGTCAGTCTATTTTACATTTTCTGAATACAGAAATGAAGTTTTATCAAATAATTTAATTTAATTTAATTAATCCATGACAACTTTGGTTTTATTAGTGCAATGTATTTTCTGTAGTATTACGGAGAAGAGCATTTGTATTGCAGGACAAAGTTTCTTCAATAAACTGTTCTGTACTCAATCTTTCCGCCCATTTCTCTCACAGTAGATCAAAATACGCATGCGCATATCCATTTAAAAAAAAAATCTGCAGTTACCCAGAGAGTAAATGATTACTTATATTAAATCCATGAATTTACCTTCAAGGACACGCTTGAAAAAAAAAAAAGTATTTCGAAATAAAGGTAGACATATGTAGTTTTTGAAACCATTGATTAAATTCTCTTTATAATTGTAGTCTTTAGGACGTTCACTATATCGAACATTTTATTTGAAAAATAATTGTTAAAAAGGTTTTTTAATAGATATAGTGTGAAAGTTGTATTTTAATTAAAGGAAACGAAGTAATCTCATAACGAAAGTTACAGAAATGAAAGAAAGTGAGAGAAACAGATTTATTTTCAGAAAGGTAGGTTTATTGACGGGATTATTGCCTATTTTTGAATGTACAAATATTCATCCATGAGGCGTATTCAAACCACGCCCTCTAACGTAGAATAAATTTCTTTCATCGCTTTAATTTTCCGATGTTATTTTAACTTTTGACTTCTGCTGAAATTTTCATAAAACATAAACAGAATTTTTTTCTCCAAAAAAATTAAAAATAAATTTCATTGCTCAAGTTAAAAAAAGTCTTGGAAATAGACGAATTAAAAAAATTAGTACGAAAGTTTCCTATAATCTTTTATTGTACAAAAGGAAATTTAATGTATATATACCATATTTATCGTATATTTGGCAACGCTAGCCTTACAAAAATGTGTTATAGAATTCTATATCAAGAATTTATAAAAAAACGTATTGTAGAATCCTATAGAATTATGGCACGTTTTTCGATAAGCTAGTTCAATAGAAATGTCTGTAGAGCTTCTATAAAAATACCTATAGAAATATTATAGAGCTTCTATAAAAATATCTATAGGAATAATATAGAGCTTCTATAAAAAATATCTATAGAAATAATATAGAGCTTCTATAAAAATATGTAAGGATTTTTGTATAGAGCTCTTGTGGTCACCCTCCCAAATACTAACCACGCCCCATGCTGCCGGCAGTCTTCATCTGAACCGGTATTTTCAGCATGATAGAACCATTGACAGTTTCAAAACGCTTAGTACAGTTTTTCAAGCTTGTTTCTTTTGTGATTTGCGTTTCCCAATCATATATAGTCTTGAAAAAATATTTAAAAGTCTAATTCTAATAAATTATTATTTGTTAAACTTGAAACAATTCTTTAAATATTTATATTTTAGATTATAATATTTGAATAAAAATTACAATATTATTAAAGTGAATAAATTTTATTAAATTAGATGCATGGTTTTAAAAAATTAATAGCAAATCAATACATGATTATAAAATTAACCAACAAATTAAGGAATTATAAACAAACCAATTAATCATAATTTAAATCAGCAGTTCGACTGATATGTTATTACATTGACAATTGAATCACAATATATTAGAATTGAATCAAATTATATACATATAATCATATTAAATCTATTGAGTACTATTACATATTAAACTGATGCATTAAATACGAAAAAATATATATATTTTTTTTTATTAAAATAAAATCTATTGAATCATTGGCCTATAGAACTTAATTCCATATGGTTTATAGTACTCTATAGAAAAACTTTTCTATAGAAAAATAAATTCTACAGAACTTTTAAGAACTCTATAAAAATATTTTCTTTAGAAAAAGTATTCAATAGAACTCTTCGAAACTCTATAGAAATAGTATTCTATAGAAAGGCTATTCTGTAAAACTTGTGAAGAATTCTATAGAGTTCTATGAACTATTTTCGTAAGGGTATGTTCATTTAGCATCATCGAAGTCCTCCCCTAGACAGAGATTCGAATTCAATCAGTGATTTCAAAATCTATACAAAGCCAAGATTAGAGATTTTTTAGGAATAAATAAAAACTGTGTTACACACAAATGCAAGATAGTTTAAGAACTTTTCTATGCTCACTATATTGATTAGATCTTTATATACATTAGTTGGCTCTAGTTATTTCTTTTATAAGAATTTTAAATAAATAGAAAAAAGAGCGTTTAACTTATGTTGTTTTTACAGTCAATGTCTATATACCTTCCAAATGATACAAAAATATATTAATCATATTTGTATTAGATATTTGGCAATATAGACATATATCACATACGGCAGTATCTTAACTCTTAAATGCTCGCACAAACCAACTGAAAAACTTAATGTGCGGTGTATTTTGTAGGCTACATTTTCTTTTCGTCCTGTTGTTGTTCAGTTGAATATATCTTGGTATTGTTATTAACGAATGTTGCTGTTGTAATAAACGACAATTTTTAGAGGTAACGAGTAAATAAAGCTATGAAATTTTTGTCTATACATGTGAACCAACCTTCAAATATAGGTTTTACAAAGAAAAAACTGCATTTTGTAAAAAACTGAATTTATGATTTATATTTATGAGGCTAAACTAAAGCGAAGCCGATGGCGCCCGGATACGTGGGGGGCTCAAAGAAAGTAGAATAGATCTGTTTCTATTTCTTTCGAGGGCTCCAGTCAAAGTTGTATATAAGATATTATATATGCCAAAGATGGATACACAAGAAAGAGAAGACACTCGCGTGTTAGAAGAGGGCGCAAAGTAGCGCCACCGGAGTTGCAGTGGTAGCGATTAGAACTAAAATGTTCGATAGTGGGCGGGGTGCTCCGCGTTCAGGTATTGGTTTTGCTTTCATGGCGATCGCGGCAGTATTGCAGAAACGGCAACTTTCAGAAATTTTCAATCTTGTCATTACACAAACTCATAGAGGGATGAAATATTTTAATTTGTAATGAAAACTAATCAGTCATTTAATTTTAAAACTTAGTTATTTTCTGTTTACTTCTTATAATTTATAATGGCGAGAAGAATACGAATATTTTAAAAGAGATTAATGTCTGAAACAGTGTATATATATTTTTAAATTCATAATAATTTAATTGAATATTTATTATAGGAGGTTAATATTTACAACAAATACTTTTTAACAAAAACATTCGTATTTTTCGATTATAAGAAGTGACCAGAAAATAAAATTAAGCATCAAAAGAAACATAATTTGATTAGTTTTCATGAAAAATTAAAATATTTCATCACTCCAAGAGTTTGTTTAATGACAGGATTGAAAATTCGTGATTGCCGTTACTGTCATACAGCCGCAAAAAAATAAACGCAAATTCCATAAATTACTTAGAAAAAAGGTGTATCGTGCAATCTGTTTCTGGAACCATGAAATAGCGTTTTTTTTTTTTTTTTTTTTTTTTTTTTTTTTAATGCCTTTTAAAATGTTGAGTAGTCTATTATAAACATGCCCAATTGTTTAATTTTTATTAAATACTGCAAGTATGTGGTTTTGTTCCATAGAGGTACATAAAACACATTTTATTAAAAACAAGAAATATTTAGAAAATTTAGAATTCAGGATTTTTTTTTTTATAAGCAAATATTTAGAGAATTTTGTTTCTTTAAAACTTTTATCTAAAAAATCTGATAATCTGTAAGCATATCCAATTTTTGTTTTATGAAACTACATAAAATATTAGATTATACATAATTATTTGGATAAATAAAATGTCCACTTTTTTTAATTTGAAAATTAAAAACTTTTTCATTAAAAAAAAAAAAAAAAGGAAAAGAAAGATGTTTCTTTCTAAATTATATTCTTATAAAATCTGATAAGTACTGTAAATATTCTGATTTTTAAGCTACATAAAACATATTTTATTATATATTAAATAACATTTAGACTTTTTTTTTTTTTTTTTTTTTTTTTTTTCTTCTGAAAGAATACTTTTTCTCATTTTTTTCTCTTGCTGTAAAATTTGATTTCTAAAATTATTTTTTAGGAAAACATTTATTTGGATTCATAAAGTGCAGAATTTTTTAACAGTTTTATACAGACATTTTCAAATGGAAATATTTCATTTACCAGTTCTAAAATTATGTGTTAAATCTTGAAAGAGAAAAATGCTGTAATTTTTTAAAAGTACCTATCTGATAATGTTCATTTTCATCTAGAAAACTGCTGCCTACTACGATTGTGCTTAAATTGTGTAATTTACTCTTGCTTTACCTTCCTCCAGTACCAGGATTATTCTTCACTCAAGTAAAAAACTCTCGCAAGCTAATGTTAAACCTATGGGAAAGTTCTTTTCAAATTTCTCGTTTGAATTTATATATATATATATATATATATATATATATATATATATATATATATATATATATATATATATATATATATATATATATATATATATATATTATATATATATATATATATATATATATATATATATATATATATATATATATATATATATATATTTATATATATATATATATATATATATATATATATATTTATATATTTTTGGCACAGGATAGCCGATGTTAAACTCTAATAGGGCCATTTTTTAATTTTAGATTTTGGTTCCAAATTATTTTAATAAAGGTAGTTTCACTTCCAAACTAGTTCGAAAAGTGAAAGCAGCTGTATTAAAAAGAAATCTAACCAAAATGAAAAAAGTAAAAGATGGCCCTATTAAACATCAACATCAGCTATCCTGTGAAAATAAATACATAAATGTATCAATTAAAAATATTCAAATTCAAACGAGAAATTTGAAAAGAACTCTCCAATAGGTTTAACATTAGTTTGCGAGTGAGGAGTCCCCTTAATGCCTAAATCCTCTTTTCTCCTATACTTGCAAAGAACCCATTCCCAGAAAGGCAGAATGTTTCTGTTAGCAAAGATTATATAATATTTAAACCATAATTCATATTTTCATCAAATGTTACAATTCAATACAGTCACGCCAAAATGATTTCAAATATATATTTCAAAAATTATGTTGGTATCGAGATTAGGATTTAATCTCAAAAGAAGAAAAATGCCTTTACCAATTAAAGTGACATCATGCTTAAAAGTTAAAAATACACATGATTAAGACTAGTATCTCAAAACACAGAACGATGAAATGTCTTCGCCGTTGCAAAATGTCATAAGTACCTTTTTATTGACAAAACAAAAAATACTTCAAGTAATAGGATCCTGATGATGTAATTTTTTACTCACATTTTGTTCCATGCGTTTAAGCTCCCATATGATTAAGGATTTTTGGAATTTATTTTTTAAATAGCATGAATTGAAAATCACCTGGTATCTCAAAATAGATTTACCATCCACTTTAATAACATAAAAAAAAACATGGTCAACAAAAATTATTGGAAATAAAGTTTAAACACCAGTGCCAAAAAATGAGCACTGTGATCAAAATAATTCTAAGTTAAAACTCATAATCCAGTCTCCATGCTTTTTCAAGTACTCCCATTTCTTTAAATGTCATAATTAATAACCACAAGAAAAACATTACATTCCTTTTTATTAATTAACATATAATAAAAACATAATAAAAACAATCTACAAAACATTGTCATCCGATTCCAGTAACAAATTTTACAACCCATATGAGAACTTCCTGCAGAGAAAACTCTTCAGTGTTTTGTTTCTTCAAAGTTATTAGTAACAGGCATAAGTACCGATTTAATGAATGCATTGAAAAGGGTTTTGTCAGACAAGCCAAACCATGAAAGGATGTTTGCCTTAATATTTGACGAGATGTCTATAAAACCCTGTCTGGTGTATGACAAACAAAAAGATCATGTGGTTGGTTTCGAGGATTTCTCAGGAGGTTTTCGGACTGACAATGTTGCAAATCATGCCCTAGTGCTCGTGTTAAGAACTCTGACAGGCAGGAAAAAACTCCCCATTAGTTTCTACTTTTCTTGCTATGCCATTCATTCTGACAAGCTGTCAAAATACTGTCATGAAAGCTCTTACAGAGTTGCATCATGCAGATACTGTAAAAGTTCTTATATGTGATCAAGGAGGAAACAACACAATACTTGGATTCAGCATACTTGGAGCAGATGTATCAAAGCCATTTTTTTAATTTAATGGTCAAAAAGTATACTGCATCTTTGATCCAACTCATCTTATCAAAAATTTAAGGAGGAATTTAATGAAGTATGATTTGCAGACTAATAGAGGGCTTGTTTCTTTCCAGCATATCAAAGATTTTTATGAAGATAAGAAATTACTTCTTAGATGTGCACCCAGGTTAACTGATGCACACATTTCTTCTACTGGATTCAATTCCATGAAGCTAAGTCTCTCTGCTTAAGTCTTTAGTCACAGTGTTGCTGCAGGCATGAATGTGTGTATATTAGCGAATGTTATACAGGCAAGTTCTGCTCCAACCGTAGAGTTTATTATGCGTATCAACCATCTTTTTGATTCCTTGAATGGTACAAATAAAAATCCTCAAAAAGGAAATGAATATCATTGTGCTATAAAAGAAGGTTCCATTCATCAATATTTTTGGAATGAGATGCTCCAATTTATTGATTCCTGGGTTTTTGTGCATACTCGTAAAAATGTTGATAAACGGAAGCAAAATCCTGGACATCTGAATAGAAAAGGTTGGCTGCAGACACTGATAGCAATGATGCAACTCTCACAAGAAATACTCCAAGACAGAGAATACTTCATGACTAAGCGATGTAACCAAGATTGCCTGGAAATTTTTTTTATCCGTATTAGAGGGTATGGTGGAAACCAAACAAACCCATCCGCATACGAATTCGCCACAGCTTACAAGCTGGCATCAATTAATTCTTTTACGTCTAAATAAATTTTCAAACTGTGAACCAGACAAAGATAAGTTTATGTTTTTTGTTTTGTCTTCTGCACCACAAATTGCAGAAGATGAAACAGAGGAAGAAACCCAAAATGAAAATGATATCTCTTATAATCGTCTTATCATTGACGTATCTCGTTGTGATGAAGATGAGGATACTCTCCAAGAAACAGGTTTCGAAGCAGCCGATTTTTTATCACAAAATGTAATTACTTATTTGAGTGGAAACATATTCAGAAGAGTAGTAAATGAACTCGAACTTAATGAATGTGATATTTGTCAGCTTTTACTAGTTGACCCTTTCTGATTGTTCTTTGAACAATGGGTACATTTCGCCATCTGCATCTGCATGATCTGTTAGACCAGGGGCAATCGTGGAGCAAGTGCAAGTGGCAATGGTCCTTTTCCAAAAAGACTATTCCAGTTCTGTAAAATATCCTCCATAGTCGAAAAAGTAAGAGGTTGGTCGTCATCCTGCATCTGAAAAAAAAAAAATATATATATATATATATATAAATAAAAACTTACATTCTACGTTTGTTAAGCCATACATCATAATTAGGATATCATAAACAGGTTCAGATCAACCTACGATCGAAACTTTATCTATCTATCTATCTATGTCACTTTTTTATGAACACGATAACTGGAAAAATTCTGCATAAATCTCTTCCAAACTGATGCATAAAATCAAGGGGCATAAAATCTCGGTCAGGTTCGTTAATGGGCAAAATCGAACCGGGGGGGGGGGGGCTTTTTGTGAAAACAGAGAAAAAACCCTATAATTTATTAATTATGATACGTATCGAATCTGTTTGAAGTTATTATTACTTCTAGGAGAATGGCCGAAAATTTATGTATGACAGATTTTTGATATAATTAAAAATTGCCTTAAGAGGGGGGGGTAAAGAAAAAAAAATGCATAACTTCGTCAATTCCGAAGATTTCAAATCCGCTTAAATTTATTGTAAATCCTCTCAATATTATCTAAAACTTTTATATTGACAAGGTTTTGATAGGACCAACCGTTATACCAAAAAAAAAAAAAAAAAAAAAAATCCCTGCCGGCTCCGCCTGCAAAAAAGTTAGGTTTCGAAGTAGGCGGTTCCAACTGCCGCATCATCGTAAAGAAGGTCATTTCTTCCGTAATTACCGACGAACAGGCGCCCCACGGTCTGAGTCTTCGACATCTACCTGTGCCTGTAGGCCGAGCCGTCAGGCATTTTTTTTTATTATTATTTCAAGTAAATTTAAATGAGCTTTTCAATTTTAATGATTTAATAAAGATTATTTTACTTTAAAATGTGTGGTTTTAGAATTATATTTAGAATTTTTTTTTTTAATTAAAAAGATCACGAACCTTGTATTTATGTAAATTATTGAATTTTAAGAAAATTATACCACTATTTCTTAGCTGAAAGAAAAATAACAATAGAATGGTGAAAAAATATTAAAATACATTAAAAAAATGTGAAACTCTATGAACAGCAAGTATTTTAAAGTACACGTTAATGATTCCAAACTCAACAGAGGTACATGACAACTTGCTTCTGACTGAAAACAGTGTACATAGCATTTATAGATCTTATACAGGGCAACAAAAATATTCAGATCTAATACTGTCTATAGAGTGATATTGTTTAAACCAAAGCCAGTAAGTTATTTACTAAAAATTACAAACTACTTAGATTACTGTTTTAATGATGCATTGAATATTCTAAGTTAAATAAAAAAATAAAATTACATATTATTAGAGTTGAAATTATTAAAAACTAAAATATATTAATTACATCGCTGTAAATAAAACATATCTATTTTTGCCACTTTGGCAAAAAGTGGCAAAAAAGTATTTTTGCCAGGGCGGTTTTTACCGGTTTTTTCCACCTTTGGCAAAAACGTGCCAACCCTATCACAAACTGTCACAATTTCATGACGCACCCCCCCCCCCCCCCCTCCAAGCATGACATCATTTATGGACGGCCCCATAAGTAAATATGGATGAACATTATTTTGGAAATGAGAAACAAAACAAATGTGTTTTGACTTAAAGATGGTGGACTGCGGGCTAATACGCCAGCTGTTCCTAAAAACTTTTTTTTTTCCTTTCTTCTTAATCTAAGTTTATTTTATACGAAATATATTTTTAATTGCTACTGGAATACTTTTTATGCTTACATTTTAACAGTATCGCCCAAGTGTCATCCGCACAGTAACATTAATTAATATTGCATAATTTTCTTTACATAATTAAAACAAAAGCTTAAAATAAAGTTTCCAGTAAATTTAGATAATTATTACTTATTCAATGAATACCTATTTTACCCCATATGGTACCCATTTTTACCCCCACTTCAGAGATAAAAAAGTGTATATAAAACAAAAATAATTTTTCTACTATTTAAAATTTAAAAAAATAAATTAACAATTACTTAAATATGAGTTGTAATTTTCCAGCTGGACGAAAAATGTCTGGGCAAGGGGTTTTCGTCCAGTTGGAAAATTACAACTCATATGATTTCTTTACCAATTTGAATAATTGTGTCAAAATTAATCTAGTATAACGACTTAAATGTTATGCCAAGACATCAGTTGCATAAATAAACACACACACACACAAAAAAAATCATATTAAATATTTTTGTTTCAATGAAAACAAGCCCTGAATGAAAAAATAGCGATTTTCATACCCATTTTACCCCACCTGATCCTGATGAGCAATTATTATATACAAATGTACTAAATTTAGATATATAAATTTACTTTATAGCTAGATAATAGGTTATTTTGTGATTCTACCTGTTTTGAGACAGATCGGCCCTTTAAGACGATTAAATTTGTGAAGAATCCATTTTTGATATGAATTTTTTTTTTTTTTGTGAAAGGCAGTTTTTTAAGACAAAAATTTTTTGAAGCATCTGTTTTAAGATTTAAAAAAAAAATTGTAAAGGGTCCTTTATAAGACACCAAATTTTTCTGAAGCAAATCCAGTAAAGACATTTTATTGAGCTGGAACAGGGATGGCAAACCATTTATTTCGATTGTAGTTCCTACAAGTTGGCTTATTTCATGGACGGTCAAATCCATCGTAACTGACGTAAAACTTGATCATCAAATTTTGTTTTCAAAACTGTGCAGAAAATTTACTAATAAAACTAGAACAAATTTTTACAATTTAAAATATTTCTTACTAAGGACTTAATACCCAAATACCTGCAGATTATTTCAATCTCCCTTTTAGTCCCAAAAATTGCATTTCAAAATCCTGTAACTGATGTAACGTAAAACAGACAAACATTTTTTCTGCCTTCATTGAAGTGTAAAAATTATCAAAACTATGCCGTTAAAAAAGTGATTTAATGTTCTCAACAACACTAAGTAATGACAAATTATAACAGTAACTTGTTTAATTAATTTCTGAACAATAAAAAAGAAAAAATGGCATTTACACATGTAACTGATGTAACTTTTATTGTGTAACTGACGTAACATTATGACTTTACAAAGACAATAATGGTTCTTAACTTACTTTGTAAACAGTAATTTAGAATGGCATTTTATTATACAACATAAAAATACCAGGCTTTCCAATTATACCCTTAAAATAAACATATTATAAATTTTATTTTCCCATCAAAATGAGACTTTTCTGTGGAATTGACCGGACATGCTGATATGGTTTTTAATCGACTTACCATACTTTTTTATGTATGCTGTGCCCTTGTGTGACACGCAAATTCGCAAACCCACCCTAATTTTTAATACCTCATTTAGAGAGAAAAACAGATTTTTTCTATTAAAATCTAATACCTAGTGCCAAAATTACAAAATATTCACAATGCACTGGCTAACTAGTTTCATAAATTTGAATGCAAAATTGCTAGCAAACTATTTTATGGAGTGATCAATGGTTATATATAGAGAGAGATCAGTCAAATCCCAAATACTGATCTTGTATCACATGCTCTTAGATTTTAAAAGTAAATTTTGAAGGGAAAAACCATGTGGCATACACAAAAAAATACAGTAACTTAGCTTTATTTATTTTGTTTAGAATGGCAGTAAATCACCACTTGAACTTTACTGTTGTAAACATAATACTTTTATTTTACTTCATATAAAAATTAACCTTCTCCAAGCTAGAACATGCTTAAGAAACAATATACAGATTTGTAACTCTCCAAGCCATGGAATATGGATTAATGATAATTCAAACATCTGTGCACAAATAAAGATTCATAAAAGAAATATATTTTACATGGGCATAGGTAAAAATAAATAGGAAGGATAGTATTTTGGAATGGATGTGTCTGTACTTTGCAGCTCTTAATGAATTTAAAAAAATAAAGACTATAAACATGAAAAATAAATATTTTATGTCAGAATGCCTCATAGAAGAGAATTTTTAGCCACATTTGTGTAAAAAACTAATCTTTTGTAGAAATAAGTTTTTGTATGTGCCAGGCTCGGGCCAAACTTTGAGCATTTATACTGGGGCGGGCCAAAGAATTTTCTAGTATTTATATATTTTTAAATTTGAAAACTATTTTATATTTTGCATTTTAGGTTCTAAAACCGATGTATTTAGTATCGAAAATGGTTTTTGATGTATTTTGCTCATCTCTGAACTGTAACATGTTCATTAAGATTTTCACAGAAAAATAAGGGAATTGTGAAGCATTTTCTGCCTCCTGATTGGTTAGATTAAGAGTTTAAACAATAACCCAGATTATAAAACATACAAGGGGGAGTTATGGAAAAAAAAAAAATAAAGATAAATTTTTAATTGCAGGGGTCAATGCAGGTTTTTACTCTTGGGGTCCATTTTGTGAAAAGTAAAGGTTATTTTTGTGAAATTTATTATATTTTTGTGAAAAATAACATTTTGCAACAAAAGTTGAATTCCAGTTAATCAAATTCGAACCAAGCATTTATAAACAAACTTTTTTTAATCCTTTTTTCTGAAATTTTCCTCTCTGGTGAACGTATTTGTTTACAAATTACACATTCTAAAACATCACAAAATAATAAATAAATAATAAATAGTAAGTTTTTATGGAATAGAATTTTGTGAAGGAACCCATTTTATTAAATAATTTTTTGTGAAGGGTCCCTAAATAGGCCCCAAAATTTTCCTGGATCGACCCCTTAATTGATTATATTTTTTATATACCAAAAACTTTGAGGGTGTCCACTACTGGCACACCTATCCTATATAACTGATAATTTTAAGTACGAAACTTTGTTTATATAAAGTTTGAGTACCTAAACTATGCTTATTTTTTTCTCTCCATTACTAAGTCATTAAAAAAAAAAATAAATGTTCGTGCTGCTTGAAAATCAATGACGGAGGGGAGGAGGGTTTTTTTTTCTGGCGACTAGAATTTTTGGCTGGCTATCAGATGTTTATCAAATTTGTAAAGTACTGGCTCTACATATTATACTACAAGTTTTTAAAGTCTTGTTTAAGGATATTTTAGTACATGAAGCGTAAAAAAAAAAAAAAAAACGTTTTCAGAATAAATCTTAAAATAAATTATGAAAATACATGATTTATATACAGAACTCATACATTACAAAAAAGAAACAGAATTATAAAACAGTTTATTACTAACTTTTTTTCTTCTTTCGGGAGCCTGGAGAAATGAATTCCTCTGGCATACTTATTCGAATTCTTGCTGCAGCCATTAAAACGGCAGTATCGGGATGACACCTTTGTTGGATATTCATATCCTTTAATTAATAAATTATTACACAAAAAAATAAATTTGGCTCTGAAAAGTGCCGTTTAATACTCAATAAAACGATTCTTAAATTACAGAACCTATATCAACAAAAAAAAAAAAAAAACTCCACACGTGAGAAGTGAAGAATGAACTCTTTTGAAAAGTGTTGTAAAAATGGGGAGAGGGGGATGCGCGCGCAGTTTTCGCAGGTCGGGGCGATCGCAGCGCTCGTAGCTATAGCGTTTAGAACTACAAATCCGGAACTTTCAATGTGAAGTAAGTTTACGATAGTTCTTCCGTACAACTGTCTTGGCTTTTACGTGTATGGGCTTTGATATATGCAACTTTGACTGTAGAGTCCGAAAATCTAGGAAATGGACGACATGGGATACTGCTATTAACGAACACTGAACATTCGTCCTCAAGCAAGCGGCAGAGTGTTTCTCGATTTATTTTCTTTTGCATTTAAATTAAAACTGTAAGAAAGAAAACTTGTATTTTTATAAGAAATTAAAAAACTGTATATATTTTGTGGTGTGAGTTTTAAATTATTTTTTTATTTAAATATTCTTTTCTTAAGGGGATGGTGGATCTGAAATTTATTCTTTATTATAGAGGTTATTCTAACAAGAATTCTTCACTGTACCCCTAATTCAATAATTATTTTCAAAAAATCAATTTACTGAAAAGAAAAAATTAAAGCTATTATTATTATTTTAAATGCGTGACGCATTTCAATTTTTTAAACATTTACTCTTATTTTTCATTTTATTACTTAATAGGACTTACATTTTTTATACGACTGACAGTTTTTTTTTAAAGTAAAAACTGGTACAAAACTGAAATTTTATTTAAATTTCAAATGTTAATAGATTTTATTGCTAATTTGAAGATCTTAATGAACCAACATTATAAATTAGAGGCGTAAATTTGCTGTAGTAAGTCTCAAAATTTTCCCTTGGATATATTGAAAATTTTGAAAGAAAATTAAAACGCGTAGAGCATTTTAATACTATAAGTACGGTTTCAGAGATTCACTTATGAATTGTAATTCAAAATCGACTATATGCACTCACTGACACAGAAAAAAAAGGAGGGGGGAGAGGTTATGGTTAAAACCCCTTCCAGACCATTTAAAAATTAAGATAACCTTAAAAAAACCTGCATCGACATCTGTATTCACAGAAAATGAAAAACGTTATTCGATACTTTGGCACTTAACTAGTATTTTCTTTTAATTTCATGCATGTACAGCCAAAAATGAGTTCGTAAATGTATCAAAGTTTCGTCCCCTCCATTTTTTTTTAGCATATTTTAATAATTTTTACTCTGTTCATTAAACCATTATAATGATTCATTCAGTTTAAAGATTTCCTGTTACATCATCAGTTACAAATCTGGAAAGTGTATCATAATCAGTTAACAATAAACGATACTTCTTTCATTTTCTTATATTTTTTTAGTGTAGATATACATATATCATGGATATAGATTCAATATTGTGAAATTTAGAAAATAAATTCCATTAAATTCAGTATTCTCGTATATATGTCTATTTGTTATTATTATTATTGATTTTTTTTAAAGAAAAAAAAAGGGGGATATTATGTTGTTATTATTATCAAATTATATTGGGAAAGTGTTGACATTTTAAATTTCAGAGACAGAGCTCAAAATGTTTTTGATGAATCATATAGCAAAGTCATAATTAAATTTAGGAAATGATATATTACTTGAATTATTTGATTATATCTAAACATATTTAAATCATATTAGCAATATTAGGTAATAAATATTTTAAAACCACTTATTTATATTCCGTACTGAATGCTAGCGAAAATACAATTGCAATTACACTTGTATTCATTATGCTTCATCAGAAGCAAAATGTTTAAGAACCAATGAGTGGTACAATTCTGTGATGTCTTCTATTAAAATAATGTATAACTAGATGTGTCCCTATTTCGCATTTTAAGACAAAGGGAAACTCTCTACAATTCAAGATTTCTACAAGAAGAAATTTTATTAAAAATCACTTTTGTATTTTCTCTGCTGGAATGTAATTTGAGTTTTAACTATTTTATATAGTTAAAATTTTTATTAACTAATTTAACTATTATTATATAGTTATTTCTTTAAATAATTACAAAAGTAATAACATTTTTAAACAAAGAAATGTAAAATGAATAATGTACTTCTAAGAAATCACTCTACAACAGAAAAATAAATTTAAACATGTGCCAACAAATATATAGCCTTCTACACAGAGCAATTGCAGACGTTATTAAAGATTATTTAAGCAAATTACCTAACATATTGAAAAAGTTTTAAAAACTGATTTTTGTCTACCCAAATTAGCACTTTTTCCTTGTGTGTGACAGGGAAGGAGGGGGGAAGAATTCTGGGGCTTTTGTGTTGGTAAAACCAGCCATTAGTGCAAATCCAGAGGGAAAGGAAAATTCACTCCACACTAATGAAAGTTTATAAAATCCTGAATTTTGCCAAAAGCCTATGATAATACATTCAATCATTCATTTATTTATACATTTCATGCAGCATGCAACAATTTTCGTTGCAAGAATTTAATTTTAAATTTGGTTTCCAAACTATATATTTTTTAATATGATAGTTTGAAGGATCAGGATGTATTTTAGATCACAGCGTATTGTTAATCTTTTGTGCATTTTAATATTTACATGATAAAATAACTGAGCATGAAATTACCAAAACTAAAACATTTACAACAACAGCCAACAACCATTTTAGTTTATAAATAAATTTTAGATACTTAATAATTAATAAACCATTATTTTCAAGCAATTATTGTGACTTAACTATTAGGACAAAATAATTCATATGAGTGAAAAATGCACCAAAATACTTTTATTTTATTTTATCACAGGAGCTAGGAATCTCAGGTACATCTACTAGATGAAAGGATACGATGAGAGAAAAACAATTTTGCTATTTCTAAGAAAAATTAGTTTCCATGGATGTAAAACTGATTTTTGCCCATATGCAGCTTATAATTTGCAATTTAATATCATTATGATATGCAGTTTTATAGATTTGACATTATTAAAAATATATACTTGCAACATAGGGGAGAATGCAATAGGTAGTATTTCTCAGGAAATCTACTTAAAAATACTGATATACTGTGGTCAAATGTAAGCATTGCTACTGCTACATAGTACATACTGTATATTACTTAATATTGATAATTACAAATTACATTATTAAAATATGTCATTGCACTCTTCATTTTCTTTATCATAGTTCACCATAGTACAACAATTTCTTTTTTTGCAGAGCAATTTTGCAATAGATTTCTCAGTTTAGAATGAATTAATACAAAAGAAGAAACAACCCATTTGAGTATGCAGAATTAAAAGGACAGATTAAAAGCACTTCAACGTATCCATTCCATTCACCTGGTATGTTATTGACTTACAAACACCCTTCCACCATGTAATTTTTTCTGTTTGAGCCATTAAAATGTGTCTTGATATCAGGGCCACACAAAGAAACCATGGGCCACGGGAATAATTCCTATACAGGGCCCCCTGCCATAAGTATGATACAATAAAACCTGAAGTGCAAACTACCAGCGAAAAATTCCATTTTATACAGGTTATTTTCATCTTATAAGGTATGACTGTATAATATTTGTATTTATTTATTTCATTTATTTAGGTACTTTTCGGTTAGCCGGGCGCCAGTGTTAATACATGTATATATATATACACACACATATATATACATACACACATATATGTATGTATATATATGTGTGTGTGTCTATACATATGCGTTTATATATGTACATATATTACTGGCGCCCGGCTAACCAGTAATATATGTACCTTTATTACTGGTAGGTACTTTATAGGTACTTTTATATGTACCTATAAAAGTACTTTAATTTTATTTTTTATTTTTTTATTGGGGGGGGGGGGGGCGCTGGACCATCTCTCTCTCTCTCTCTCTTTTTTTTCAGTTTATTGCAAGATTTTGTTATACAGGCTTTACTCTATTAGAAAATAAATTTGCTGGATAGTACCTTTCTTAAAAATCTATACAGTATTTGCTGACAATTTTGAAATATTTCTTTTACAGTATTACAGTTTATGATACATTTATCACACTTTTTTCATCTAAAGATTTAAAATAAAAATATGAAAAGTATAATTAAATTTTAATTGAATTCACCAATTAATTTTGAATAAAAAAAGTTTTAAGCATGAAAGAAATAAAATTCGAAACCTTTTTTTTCTCATGTCAACACCAGAATTAGCCAAAAAAAATTATTTCAAGGAATAATTTCGCTTCTTTTAAAAGTTTTTCAATTGCATTTTATTTCTAATTTTACCTTTAATATTAAGAAACATATAAGTTATATTGAAAGGCAGAATTTAAGTACAAAATCAACTTTTATTATTAACAAATGTTTATATTTAATAAACAATTCTTTAACTTGCATTCTTGAAAGATTTTTATGAAATTTTCGGGTTCTAGTCTTGTGACAAGATATTTAAAATTTTTCCAGAAATATTTATGCTCAATTTTACTCTTAAGCATTTTATTTTACAATTGACAACAAAGCACACCATCCGTTGAAAGATATTAAATGTGTCAAAATATCTTTTACAGTGAAAATCTACAGAATAAAACGACAAAAATAAAATATAAACATATTATTACTATATCCTGATACAATAACAATAATACAGCTAATTCAGAAAAAAAAATGATATGCTCGTTCAGCATAAACCCACAAGAAACAAACAAACAAAAAAGGCGGTGGGAGTAGCGATTCTTTATTTATTGTTATTAGTAAAACAAACGTGTAACGCGAATAAAATTCTAAAACAGACGCAAAAATAAGTTGACATAGTAATAGAAAATCAGTAAACACAACAGTTTTGCCGAATCCACGACAGATCAACAGACGACAGCGAAAGGAACGCCAGAGACCAGACACGAGCTATCGGAGTTCCATATTTGAATTTCCTCTCAAACACCGCTCTCGCCAAGGCTTTTCGCCAAAATTTTTCGCCAAGGTGCTGAATCGAACACAATTTCAAAAATCGCATCCACAACATCCAGCCATGGATAGTCTTTGCTCTGTTGTGGAACATGCGGTTTCATGTTTCCAACTCGTAGCTGAAAACGGTGGACAGCACACTGAAAATCACTTGCTTTAGTTTCGCAGTTGACTGTCGCGCGTACAAATGCTTTATTCCATATTTGTATTTTGTTATGTTTCTGCGAAAGTGTTTGCAGTTCCTTTTCGCAATTACTGCATTCTAAATGTTTTTGATATGCGTAATAAAGTTTTCTTTTACTCAAAGTACCGCCAACTGTTTTCCTCCCACAGATGATATTCTTTGTTTCTGTTAACTTACAGCGCCATCTGTCGGTCCAATTTTAAGTTGTTTTTTTCAACCATGCCTAAAAATTCCCCATTGCTTTGGGAGCATATTGGTGAAATTTCAGGTCATTTGGATCAGTGGTTCTTTTGTTATAGGGTTTTACTTTCACAACTTTAAAAAAAATCACCCTGTATATACATCATTGTAACGTAAATAGGATTACATTAGGATAAGATAACTTTCGACTGAGTGAAAGATATTTAGGCTTTTTGAACATAATTTAAATTGATTTTAAATAACATGCCAGTTTTTGTGTTTTCATAAAAATATAAAACAACAGTAGAGGTCTTAAATATCTTTTATGAGTATCTAACATTTTTATAAACAAGCATGTCTGCTCTGTTCGATGTGTCTTTGTACTTAAATTTATCTTCTTTGGGTTTTCCCTATGGTGAGGAAAAATTCCCATGAAATACCTGAAGGCAATAATTCAATCATGAACAGCATCAATTTTCTATATACAAATAGAAATAGTTTTAAAATTGTGGTGTAAAATGTTTAATAAAAGAGACGTGATTTCGAGGTAGCACTTTTAACTACCTTCTATGGCAGTGGTCTTCACTGCGCGGCCCCGAAGTCCATTTTATGCGGCTACACAATTGAATATGGACTTTTGAATGTTATATTGTACGGAAAAATATTTTTTGGAACTTACTTCAGCATATGTTCCAAATTTAGCATTTTTTTCTAAAATGTTTTTGAAACAAATGTTCAATATATATTTTTCGCCTTATTTCTGGTATTTAGTTTGAATGTTTCCGTACATTATATAGTATGAGCAAATAAACACACATTCATATACAGGGTGTCCGAAATGTCTGGAGGTCTTAAATATCTTTTATGAGCATCTAAAATTTTTATAAACATGCATGTATTTTCTGCTCTAGGAGTCTATGTTCTTACATTTATCTTGTTTGGGTTTTCCCTATGGTGAAGGAAATTTCCCATGAATTACCTGAAGCAATAATAGAATCTACTAGTTGCCGAACAATTGATGTCGGTTAAGGGGTTTCCGAGTTGCGATCAACTTTACGCCCAGTCTATTTGGAGCAATCCAAAGCCACCAAAAAAAAATTAAAAAATTGTCCATGGGTATTGTCCAATGGCAGTGCAAGGTAGTCGCACAACATCAGCTGCTTCCAAAGCCCGAAAAAGGAGCCACGTAATCACAGAATTACCAGCACGACGTACGTCACCAACGGATCAGCAAGTTGTGCATTATGACACAGTAAGAAGCTTATAATAGCCCCCGGCACAGTCTGTCCGTCCTAGTGTAAAAGGGAAAAAAGAGTGTTTATTTATGTGTTATATGTTTAAAAAAAAGGCCCAGGAGCAATCCAAAGCCACCAAAAAAATTATAAAATGTCTATGTGTTTTGTCATAGTAGAAGTGTGCGGTAGTCGCACAATATCAGCTGGCACCACGGCCCGAAACAAGAGCCCCGTAATCACAGTATTACCAGCACGACGCATGTCATCAACGGTCCAGCAAGTAGTGCACCATGACACAGTAAGAAGCTTATAATAGCCCCCGGCACTGTTTGTCCGTCCTTGTGTTAAGAAATAAAAAGAAAGGGAAGAAGACAGATGAGAAAGAAGAAGAAGTAGAAATGGAAGGAAAGAGGTGATAAGTATAAAGGATAAGTATGGAAAGTAGACTGTGTACGTTAATGAGAGCTGGTGCACGTTAAATCTGTTCGTGGCTCTAATGTCCTCCAAGTTCTATATAAGCGTTACCTCTGGGGGTGTCAATCCAGATGTAGGTCTCTCATCTGGAATTGGTTCAAAATTAGGAGACTAGTTCCACAGTTATGTGGATCATGTCAGCTATATAGAAATAAAAAGTTGCAAAACCGGGCCCTTGGACCAAACCAACAACAACAACCCATTGGGCTTATGGTTTAGTCAGTTAACGACAATAGTACTTATTTTAAATTGCAAATTGTTAATTATTTAACAACCTTTCATGGGCCCAATGGTAGCCAAATCAATTAGCACAATAAAAGTAAATTAATTTCAATAATGTAGTTAAAGTATAATACAGAATAAGTTCAGTTTAAAATGTTACTAACATTCTTCTCTTTCCGGTTCCCCTTGCAGTTCATCGTGCTGCCGGTTGGGACGGGCCCAACTGGTAGCACAAGGGTTTTTTTAGCAGCAGTTTTTTTTTTTTTTTTTTTTTTTACTGTTCGCCTCTTTATTAGGTGTAAATGGACATTGTCCGCACAAGCTACCGGACCCGCTCCAATGGGACAGCCAACGGAGCCAGTTTTTACCAGGTGGGGTACGGTAGAAAGGCGCAGTCCCGTCAGCCCCGCAGCGTTTTATTCTGCCTTGCTATTCGGCCCCAAAATTTTCCATGCTGGTACGACTTAGCTATTGGCAAAAAAAAAATAAATAATAATAATAATTTTAGTGGTTTTAATTGTCTTTCCTCAAAATTCTCCCCCCCCCCTTTTTCAAGCTAAGCTGAGTACCAAAGTTTCGGTACTAAATTGTCCAGCCCCATTCCAACTATCATGACGAGTATGTGGCGTGCGGCAACAGATCTCAGAATACTAAAACCTAGGAGTGATCAACCCAGTAAAATCCGGACTTTATTGGTCAGCCGACCTGGGTACTTGTCATTGTGGATTGCCCCATGAGGCGATCAGGCGAATTTAGCCCCACTTTCCAGGCACTCAAACCCGTCAAACTGGGTCGTATCCCGGTAGGTAGGGGCCTGGTCAGCGGTCTCCGAGTAAAGTGTCTTGTAAATATTGAGCCGTTGAGAAAAGTTAAATGTAGTATTACTACATAGGAAAGAACAATTAAAAATAGAAGAAAAATTAAACAATGGGAATAAAAAAGTAAAGCAAAAGACATTAAGGATAGAGTCTAATAAATGGGAGAATGTAAAATGGTATCGCTGTAGTTAAAATTAAACTACTGAAAAAAGTTGAAAAGGTGTAAAATAGGGTTCGGAACATGTTCAAAATCAGCACATAAATGCCAGGTGGAAAAGGCAGGCAAAGCTAAGCTTTAACAAAAAAAGCACTTAAAAAACACTTTTTTTTTAATAGCTTAGGAATAATTTTAATTAAAAAAATTAGGCCATGCAATTTTTTTTAATGTTTTTATTTATTTATTTATTTTGGTATAGTATAGGATTAATTTTAATTAGGAAATTACGAATTTATATAAAAGTAAGAGAGAGAATTTTGCAGAATGGTGAGCACTAATGCTCATAGTCAGTAATGCAAGAATATTTTGGACGCTTGTGGTGATGTGGTTTGAATGCGTCATAATCCGGCAATTTTGTGATTATATCATTAGGGCGGTCATATAATTTTTCATAAAATTTTTTGGCGAGGTGGTGGATTCTTTTATTTAATGTCGTAGTTTTGAGGTCTCTGCGAATAGTGCTATTACGGAGATAGCAAAAGGCATTTCTGACAGCACGCAGATTTTTGTTATAAAGTTGACTATGGTTTTTCATGGAGGATTTGCAGATATAGCCCCAGACCGGACAGGCGTAGGTGATAATTGGTAAAGTACAGGAATTGTGGGAGAGGTTATTGTTGTGGATAGCTAGTGTTTTACTATTAACAAGTCGTTTTAGTGCAATCGTAGCTCCTCCGACTTTCCCCCTGGTGGTGAGTATATGTTTTTTGGGAGGTAGTCTTTGTTCTGAGGGGCAATCTGTTATCAACAGCATCAATTTTCTATATAAAAATATATCGTTTTAAAATTGCGGTGTGAGTTTTTAATAAAACAGACGTGATTTTGAGGTAGCACTTTTAAATTGCTTCTATGACAATGGTCTTCACTGCTTGGCCTTCAAGTCCATTTTATGCGGCTACACAATTGAATATAGATTTTTGAATGTTATATTGTACAGAAACAGATTTTTTGGAACTTACTTCAGGATATGTTCCAAATTTCGCATTTTTTTTTCTAAAATGTTTTTGAAACAAATTTTCAATATATTTTTTTCGCCTTATTTC
This sequence comes from Maratus michaelseni, assembly GCA_963931845.1. Lineage (NCBI taxonomy): Eukaryota > Metazoa > Arthropoda > Arachnida > Araneae > Salticidae > Maratus > Maratus michaelseni. Next base: position 492,090,384 of record OZ007586.1, read on the forward strand.
TGGTATTTTGTTTGAATATTTCCATACATTATATAGTATGAGCAAATAAACACACATTTATATACAGGGTGTCCGAAATGCCTGGACGCGGTCGAATAACACGAGAAAAATACATTGGATTGAAAAACAGAAAAAGGCATGTTCAATATTTTTGAAAAATCTATTTAGGAATATCAAAGTTGATCCTCCAACTCTGCCGCACTGGGAGGAAGAGGGCAACTTTGAAATCTTAAATGATAACCCCACTTTTTATTGCAGACACGGATTGTACGGAAAAAATACGTAACTTTTATACTGAACATTTTCTAAAGTATACATATACAGGGTGTCTGAAAGTCTGGAAACGGTCAAATAACTCGAGAAATATACATCACATTGCAAATTGGAGAAATGCATGTTCAATATCTTTGAAAAATCTATTTAGGGATATCAAAGTTGAACCCCCAACTCTGCCCCGCTGGGGGGAAAGGGGGCAACTTTGAAATCTTAAATAATAACGCCCCCCCTCCTTTTTTTATTGCTGATTCGGATTCTACAGGGAAAAATACGTAACTTTTTTATTTAACATTTTCTTCGAAAAATCGTAGATGGCGCAGTAATCGAGTACAATGCAGTAAGAATGATTTCCATTAATGTCTGGAAACCCCCAGACGGTTGAATAACTCGAAAAATATACATCGGATTGAAAAACGGAAAAATACGAGTTCAATATTTTAGAAAAATGGCAACTTTTATATCCCTAAATAGAATTTTCTAAAATACTGAACCCATATTTTTCGTTTTTCAATCCGATGTTTATTTCTCAAGTTATTCGACCGTTTCCATATATTTTAATGGAAACGATTCTCACTGCATTTTACTCGATTACAGCGACATCTACGATTTTCCGAAGAAAATGTTCAATTCAAAAGTTACGTATTTTTTCCTGTAGGATCTGAGTCTGTAATAAAAAAAACGGGGAATTATCATTTAAGATTTAAAAGTTGCCCACACCCTTTTTCCCCCCAGAGAGCAGAGTTGGGGGGAAACTTTGATATCCCTAAATAGATTTTTCAAAGATATTAAACATGCTTTTTTCCATTTTGCAATCCGATGTATACTTCTCGAGTAATTCGACCGTTTCCAGACTTTTCAGACGTATACTTTTTTATACGTATACTTTAGAAAGTTAACAAATGCCCACTTAATACTTAATTTAATAACACTAAAAGAATTGAACTGTGCTTTAAACACAGTCTAAAAATAATCATAAGATAGAATGCATTTGAGTAAGACACATAAAGATTAGTAATATAAATTAATAGAATTATCTATAAAAGAATGTTTGAAATTTTAGTGGTTTTGGAATAATCCAGAGCTGCCAACTCTCCGGAATTTTTAATACCACTTTTTTGCGGATAAAAATATTTGTATTATTAAATCACGGATTTTATGCATTAAATAAAGCTAAAAATTCTATTCGAAAAATGTGGTATTTAAAAATCCGGGCGTTGGCAGCTCTGAATAAACCATCAAGCTTTTAAAAAATACTTGAAACAAATTATACTATTGGGTGGTTCGGAAAGTTCTTTCCGATTGATATAATTAATTCGTACCTTAAAATTCTGCACGTTAATTATTAAAACATTAGCCATCGTAATTAATGTCTAATAATTAAGTGATGGAATTTTCCGGTACAAATTACTTTTCCTAAACAGACAGGACTTTCCGAACAACCTAAAAATATAGATCAGCTCGTTTGGCTAAAATAGTCAGTATGCTATTGGAGAAAAAAAAATGTTGTATTGTTTTGGTATTCATTTAGAATGGCGATTTAAAATTTATTTTCAAGAGTTTTTTTTTTCTTTTTATTTTAAACGCGAGTTTTCCCAATAATTCTCCATAGGGTTTAGATAAAGATGTACAGTGACTCAACTAAAGAGACATTATTTTCTTTTTATAGCCGTACCTAAGAAGATACAGACTCATGAAAAGTGTGCCCGTTGAAAATTCACGTGAGTAGTACTGTAAGTTTGTCCCAAATGATAAAACATAGCCGTAACGCATTGTTTGTAATATTTTAGAGTTTATCAACCTAGATTTTTTTTTTCTGTTACTGCGTATGCCATCATGCGCAAATACTTTCCATTTATCTGTTTTATGTATAAATATTTATACTAAGATCAAGATTAATTTTCTGCCTTTTGAAAACTTTCTATTTTTTGCATAAAAATACCAACTTTTATATAGCCTTGTTGGTCTCTTGATAATGATTCAAGTTTTGGCTTCCTTTTCAGTTTTGTGGCAATTGTGAAATCTTTAGATAATGTAATGCGGTATTTACAGGTATTTGTTTAATATATATATTCGTCCCACTTTATGAAAAATAATCTCTGCAATACACTAATACTAGGATATTTTCAAGAGAAATATACCACAAGGTTCTAAGTATTTTAAAAGTTGAAAGAATTTCATTTCGTTGATTCTTGGAAATTTCTTATCGTGGGTCTCTTATTTCCAATTTCTACTTTCTGCCAATTTTCTTAATCAATGAGTTAAACAAAGAATAAAACTAATGTATGAAGCATACATCATTAAACACTTTCCAACACATTTAGAATACTGCAAAAAAAAATAAAAATAATAATAATAAAATAAAAAAATAAAGTTGAACATTTAATAAGGTGAACGATGATAGCTAAGTAAACAATTTGGAAAACGCGTAACACATTTTAAAACTCAATTTCAGCATTTATCATCAATAGTCGAAAACATATACTTATCCTGTTGTACAGCCCTGTATAGATTTGTATATATACTACATCGTATTCAAAAATTTAGTTCACTTAGAAAACGCATAACACAATTGAAAATCTCCTCTCGGCTATTTCCGTGTAAGAGATTAGTTAAATATAAAAGCGCATACCACAACTGAAAACGCACTTCCAGCAATTATTGCTTATAGACAGTAATATAACCGAATTCTTTTGCGTGTCACTGTAAATGAACGATAAATGGTATGCCGATCATGTTCGATAGTAAGCATCTTGTAGCGCACATCAGTGAAATACATAATTTTCAATATGTTTCAAATAGTGTAACATCATTAAAATACACTACAAACAAAATATTTCAATACCGAACATTCCATCGTAAACCTCAATAACACATATGAATTAAATGGCTATCCGAATATATTTATTGGAGTTAAATCACGGAAAGGCAATCCAAATTCATAAACACGTTTCAACTATGGAAAGTATTAAAAGATGTGAAATTTAATAAAAGAAAAAAGGATAATTTAAAACTAATGTGTTTTCACAGCACACTGCTATATAATTTTATTTAGCAATAAGTGAGTTTGTTAACTTTTGAGGAATGATTTCAAAGGGTCATTAAATTATGGTAATTTCTTTTTCATATATTTATTTCCATTTTTACGAAAAAAAAACTTTGATTATGGTATTCAGATATTCGCGTTCATGCAGCATAGCTCAAGGAATTTTAAATGCTGAATTATATTTAAATTTAGCCTTTTCCTTTATTTATAATTTTAATTGGCAAATTTAAATGCAATTTACACGATTTATACTAATCACTAAGCTGAACACAAACGTAAAATCTTTTCTTTTGTTTGTTTGACTGTTCAACTTTCGTCGTTTTGACTATACACATCCATACAAAAAAAAAAACACTCATAAACACACTCTCAAATGAAATTAGCATAAGCAGTGTTGAAATTACGCATTTTCCTTCGGGAGGGATTTCTGAATCTTCAGTAGGAAGGGGGACATTGCAGAATTTCGGGTGGGGAGGGGACATTTTTTCTTTTATAGAGCAGGGTATCCAAACTTTATTGTTATACGACTTAAGGTTTGAAAAATGTTCGCGACCACTTTAATAGTCAGATATGACATTAAATTTTACATTATCTATCATACGGAAAAGATCTTATTCCTGTATAACGCGCACAGGGCAATAGTAATAGGTAAATTTAATAAACATTTACTAACCATTTTACTAAGAAAAATATATTTCTTAATGAAAATAATTAAAGGGTTCGGATATAAAACATGATAAATGGTATTTTTTAATTTTCTCTAATTTTCATGTAAAATTATTTAACTATATCTTAACATTGTTATAAAAGCACTGGGTTTACTTTTACTCAATGCATGCCATCATAATCAAAGATAATTTTTTGGTAAATGCAAAGAGTTCTTATTAAAATTCAATAAGTACAATAAAATCAAATTTATCAAACAAAAAATGTTGTACATAAGTCAATTGAAGTTTCAGTCTTAAGAAATCAGTCGTTTTATAGGAAGCAATCTCAATAGGTCGCAGTTTTCTTCAGAAAAAAGCGGGTACTATTTATGACATTATTTTGCACCATCGATTATACAGGGTGTCCCAAAAGTCCTTGACACATTTTAAAATTCAATAACAGATCAAGCAATTGGTGTACGAGAGTGCAGTTTGGACCGAAATGCTTCTTATGATCTGAAATTTTGTTTAACCACATAAAAAACTAGTTTCAAAAATTTCTCATAGATGGCGCTGCTTCTGGAAAGTTATCGAATAGGTATAATGCCTTTATACATAACAATGGCGAAAGAAGCACAATTCGAATGCACAGCTTTTGTCAAAACTATGGCAACCCACATTCCAGAAGTTAACAATTATGATGACCAAACTAATGTTTGTTGACTTGTCTAATCGAACTCAGGAGAGAGGGTATTTTTAAGTTTTGGGACACCCTTATATCAGGACTGAAAGATGTTAATTTTAGACAGCAACCGCTCTCCAAGTAGAATTTAATAAAACACTGTATTTTCACAAAATTTATTTATCTATATTATTTCCTTTACATTTGTGACAAAATATTATGTTCGTTATAATTTTTAGTGGATAATTTTACATAGCTTCTAATTTTTACGCTTTTTTTGTTACCATAAATTTTAAAACTAATTTTTGCCTTCTGTAACAGTTGAATTTCGGCAACGAAATAAGGCAAAAATTACTATTAAAATGTAGTGGTAACAGAAAAGCGTAAAAGTGGAAGGTATGAATTTGATAATATATTTGTGAGGACCTGATGTATTGTTTCGCGACCCACCAAAAATATAGCCCATGGCCCCTTAAATATACCCTACAAATCGCCAAAATATAGCCTATGACTCGTAACATTGAGTCTAAGATTTAGAAGAGTCTTTAGTCTTGAGTCCAGAAGTCTTTAAATCTGTTGTTTCGGAACCTCTGTGTTAGATCATAAAAAAATGTGAAACTTCAAATTTTTGAAAGTGGGTGGAAGGTGTCATTTTGGCTCTTCGTTTTGATACTTTTGATGGCTTCTCGGAGGCACCTCTGTGAATTCAGCACTTAACAAAACAAGAAGAATATATGCTTTAAACACGAAAATACTGAAAGGGTGCATATTAATCATCGAAATTTGAATTTATGCTATTGCTCATGTTCGTAGAACAAATGCATGGGTGTCTAGTCGGCGCATAATTGATCATGTAGTCAACTCCCCAGGTAGCACAAAGATATTGGCCAATATCAAAATGTAATATCGGCCAATATCAAAATTTGACATTGGCCAACGTTAAATGACCCCCCTAAAATAATATTTGTGAATATTAGTTTTTGACATCTGTGAATGTTGGCCAATATTTTCCAACATTTCTGAATATCATTTTTTGACATTAAGTGATATTTTTTTCTGTCATTGCTGAATATCATCATATGATATTGAGCTATATATTTTTTTAACATTCTTGAATAACATTTTTGGAAATTAAATGAAATTTTTTCATTACTGAATAAAAATCTCTTTTTGTTTTTTGTTACTAGGGTAAAAAAAGTCTGATAAAACTATCATTTAATTATCTCGTATTTTTCAATCACAATCGACACGACATATTTTTAGAATGATCTTTTAGCAAAGATTTATTTAAATATCACTTTTTATTATTGAGTTTGTTGGAAATTTTGTAAAAAATTATTTTAAAATAAGTAAGAAATTTAAAGGAAATAAAAAATTTTAAAGCTTGCTGTGTAAAAAATAACGTGTTCCCCTTGCAAAAAACTATAAAGAAAGTTTTAACAACGCATTAATTTCAATTTTGTTTTGTGAGAAATTAAATATATATTTTTTTAATTAATTTTAAGTCAGAAATATGTGTACATTTTTTCAAAAATTGATGCACTGCACAAAGTTAACACGCACATAAATTAGCACTAAAAGCTTATTATTATATAATAATAATAATTACTTAGATGAACTGTATAAAAAATATATATTATTAATAGTGTCTAATTTAAATTTCAGTGATCTATTTTTGAAACTAAACTTGTATTCTTTCAATAATAAAAAATAAAATTCTTATAAAAGTAGGAAAATCGAAAGCATTTTAAAAAGATAAACAAGCATCCATTTAAAAATTACATAAATTGATTTTTTTTTTCTTGTAAGAACATTTTTAAAATTAGTATAAAATACATAGTATAAAGATAGTATAAAAGCATCTTTAGTTTTTTTTTTTATAAAACACAAATTTTCACATGCTTTTTTTATTTATAAAAATAACTATAGATTCTTACAGAAAATTTTAATATAGGCCTTTTTCTTTCTGTGCAAATTTCACGCCCGACGCCTCCATCAAATGCACACTGACGAAAACTACACAAATGGGCGGTCCTTTAGAACTTTCCGTTCATTTCGGTCAAGATTACAAACTTTGTCAGATATGCTGAATGTCGACAGATATTTTGAAATGTCCGAAAAATGATGTTGTTTTATACGAATGTCGATAGATATCCCTGAATGTTGTAAGAGTAATATCATTTTTACAACATTGGCCAATGTAAACAAATATTAAAAATAAGGCATTAAAAAGTCAAGTTTCTTAAAAATGGCAAAATTATTCAATTTTATTGTTTAGAATACTATTTCTGTATTATGATGTCATAAGTAATGCAAAAAGCTCTTTTGATGCTTTCTTTTTAAAACTAATTTTAAGTTATGTCTGTAAATATCGGCAGATGTTGTAAATTTGACGTACGACATTCAGGGACGTTCGAAATATTGGCCAATATTTGTGTGCTACCTGGGTCTGTTTGAATGCAAAATTACCAGATTTACAAGCCAAATATACAAAGAGATGCTCATGCTAAGTACAGGCTTGCGCAGGAGTGGTTGTAATACATGATTTAGAATACTTTTATAGAAGGGTTCACGCCTCTTAAGGCTCCTCTTCAGTAAACTTCCCGATTCCCCTCGCTAATGTTATTCCTATGGGAGTAGGATGCATTCGTATTTTTAAAATATCTCCTCGGAAAATTAATATTTTTAACTTCTGTTTTCTTTGTACTATTCTTAAAGAATGTCTCTTTTTTTCTTAGTTGTCAATTTGTTTCTAAAATATATACTTAATTTTACTATATGAAACGTTAAAATCTTATTCAGTTTCGCTAAGATTTTAACGGATAAAAATATAAATTAAGCATATAATTTAGAAATATTTTGATGACTAAGAAAAAAAGAAACATGCTTTAAGAACGGTACAAAGAAAACAGAAGTTAAAAATATTAATTTTCCAAAGAGATATTTTAAAAATACGAATGCATCCTACTCCCATAGGAATAACATTAGCGAGGGGAATCGGGAAGTTTACTGAAGAGGAGCCTTAACAGCCTACACTAGTCAGCAATGCTGTAGTTCATGCAAATTTGCAATTTTTTGCTCACACGCTATAAAAGCCTGAGAGCTAATGTGCCTGCAGGTTCTGTATGTACGTATGTATGTACGTGCGCTTCCTTGATTAGTTTTGACCTTGATTAGTAGACAGATAACTGTCAACTGAGCAAAGGATATATTTACGTTGTTTTAGCCTAGATTTAAATTGATTATAAATAACAGGCCATTTTTTGTCGTTGCATAAAAATATATAAATAAACAGTAAAGGTCTTAAATATATTTTGTGTAGATTGACAAGACCTATACTTAAAATACTGTTGACCAGTCACAACAATGTTCCTGTTTACATAACAAAAAGTCATCGACAGAGGGCGGGTTCGAGATCCTTAGTTTCACAAATGTAATTTTTTCTATGTTGGCAACCTTTTAATCCTTTTATCAAAAATATATGTATTTATATCATATGTTTGAACTTATTTCGTAAGAGTGTGAGTCACATTATGTTAAAACCATGTATTAAAGTATATTTATTGTTTTAAAACTTTGTAAAACTGCCTAAGCTATTTATATACCAGAAACATTCAGAAGACGGCGGAGCGTCAATTTTTTCAATACCTAGGTTTCATATTAAACTGCTAGTAAAAAGTTTTAATGAATTATATCTTATTCATATTATCTTTTGTCAAATACTCACAGCTCAAATGATAGCATAACAGTTACAAACTTCTTTTCGTGTTATCAGCTTTTAAATATGAATACGATATTGAAGAATGTTTTCAATGAAATCATGAGAAAAGGATTTTGCTATGTACTGAACTGCAAATGATTTTTCTGTGTTTGGTTCAAATCGCAGACAGAACTTCAGTAAAAACAGGCAATACATGTAAATAAGGCTTATTTTTATGCAAACACTTTATTCTTTTGAATTGTAAAGATATATAATGGAAATTTAATAACCCTAAATAATGTTTGATAAGTGTTGTAAATTAGCTCAGGATAACTTTTGACTGAACAAAGGATATTTAGGATGATTTAACCTAATTTTAAATTGATTATAAATAACAGGCCAGTTTTTGTCTTTTCATAAAAATATATAAAACAATAGCGAACGTCTTAAACATATTTTATTTGTAGCTAAAATTTTCACAAACATGGATTAATGATTGTGTGTTTCGGCAATATATAATGCAAATGCAAATTTAATTAACTTTAAATAACGTTTGATAAGTGTTGTAAATTAAATAATATATACATCATTGTAACGTAAATAGGATTACATTAAGACAGGATAACTTTTGACTGAGTAAAGAATATTTAGGATTTTTCAACATAATTTAAATTGATTTTAAATAACACGCCAGTTTTTGTGTTTTCATTTAAAAAAAAAAAAAACAGTAGAGGTCTTAAATATCTTTCATGAGCATCTAAAATTTTTATAATCGTGCATGTCTGCTCAGCTCTACAAAGAATATAGAACATTCTATTCTATATTCTTTGGCTCTACATGTCTTTGTCCTTACATCTTTGGGGTTTCCCTCTGAAGAGAGAAATTTCCCATGAATTATACCCGAGGTTATAATTGAATTCTGCTATGAACAGCATCAATATTCTATATAAAAATATATCGGTTTAAAATTGTGGTGTCAGTTATTTATTAAAATAGAAGTGATTTAGAGATACCACTTTTAATTACGCTTCTATGACAATGGTGTTCACTGCTCGGCCTCGGCCTCGAAGTCCATTTTATGCGGCTGAAACAGATTTTTTGGAACTTACTTCAGAATATGTTCCAAATATAGCCTTTTTTTTCTAAAGTGTTTTTGAAACAAATTTTCAATATATTTTTTTCACCTTCTTTCTGGTATTTTGTTTGAATTTTTCCATTCATTATATAGTATGAGCAAATAAACACACATTCATATACAGGGTGTCCGAAATGTCTGGAAGCGGTCGAATAACTCGAGAAATATACATCGGATTGAAAAACAGAAAAATGCATGTTCAATATTTTTGAAAAATTTATTTAGGGATATCAAAGTTGATCCCCCAACTCTGCCCAGCTGGGGGGGGGGGGGTAGGGGGAACATTTGAAATCTTATATAATAACCCCCCTTTTTTATTGCTGATTCGGATTCTACGGGGGAAAAAATACGTAACTTTTGTATTTAACATTTTCTTCGAAAAATCGTAGACGGCGCAGTCATCGAGTACAGTGCAGTAAGAATCATTTCCATTAATGTCTGGAAACGGTCGAATAACTCGAAAAATATACATCGGATTGAAAAACGGAAAAATACGAGTTCAATATTTTAGTAAAATGGCCACTTTTATATCCCTAAATAGATTTTTCTAAACTACTTAACACGCATTTTTTTGTTTTTCAATCCTATTATATTTCTCGAGTTATTCGACCGTTTCCAGATATTTTATTGGAAACGATTCTCACTGCATTTTACTCGATTGCAGCGACATATACGATTTTCCGAAGAAAATGTTCAATTCAAAAATTACGTATTGTTTCCTGTAGGATCCGAATCTGCAATAAAAAAGGGGGATTATCATTTAAGATTTCAAAGTTGCCCCCTTTTCCCCCCAGAGGGCAGAGTTGGGGGGCAACTTTGATATCCCTAAATAGATTTTTCAAATATATTGAACATGCATTTTTCCATTTTGCAATCCGATGTATACTTCTCGAGTTAATCGACCGTTCCCAGACGTTTACTTTTTCATATGTATATTTTAGAAAGTTAACAAATGTCCACTTAATACTTAATTTAATGACACTAAAAGAATTGAACCGTGCTTTAAACACAGTCTAAAAATAATCATAAGATAGAATGCATTTGAGTAAGATACATAAAAATTAGTAATATAAATTAATAGAATTATCTATAAAAGAATGTTTGAAATTTTAGTGGTTTTGGAATAATCCAGAGCTGCCAACTCTCCGGAATTTTTAATACCACTTTTTTGCGGATAAAAATATTTGTATTATTAAATCACGGATTTTATGCATTAAATAAAGCGAAAAATTCTATTCGAAAAATGTGGTATTTAAAAATCCGGGCGTTGGCAGCTCTGAATAAACCATCAAGCTTTTAAAAAATACTTTAAACAAATTATACTATTGGGTGGTTCGGAAAGTTCTTTCCTTTTGGGATAAGTAATTCGTATTTTAAAATTCTGCCCGTTGATTATTAGACATTAGCTATCGGAATTAATGTCTAATAATTAAATGATGGATTTTTCCGGTACGAATTTTTTTTCCCCAAACTTGAAGGACTTTCCGAACCACTTAAAAAAATAGATGAACTCGTTTGGCTAAAATACTCAGTATGCTATAGGAGAAAAAAAATATTCTTGTTTTATTTTGACATTCATTTAGAATGGCGACTTCAAATTTACTTTCAAAAGTTTTTTTTTTGTTTTTGTTTTTGTTTTACGCGAGTTTTTCCAATAATTCTCCATGGGGTTTAGATAGAGATTTAGAGTGGCTCAACTAAAGAGACAATATTTTCTTTTTATAGCCGTACCTAAGAAGATACAGACTTATGAAAAGTGTGCCCGTTGAAAATTCACGTGAGTAGTACTGTAAGTTTGACCCAAATGATAAAATATAGCCGTAACGCTTTGTTTGTAATATTTTAGAGTTTATCAACCTAGATTTTTTTTTCGGTTACTGCATATTCCATCATGCGCAAATATTTTCCATATCATGAGATACTTTCCATTTATCTGTTTTATGTATAAATATTTATACTAAGAAAAAGATTAATTTTCTACCTTTTGAAAACTGTTCCCATTTTTTGCTTAAAAATACGAACTTTTATTTAGCCTTGTCTCTTGATAATGATTCAAGTGTTGGCATCCTTTTCAATTTTGTGAAAATTGTGAACTCTTTAAAAAGTGTAATGCGGTTTGTACAGGTATTTGTTTAATATATATATTCGTCCACTTTTTGAAAAATTATCTTTGCAATACATTAATACTAGGATATTTTCAAGAGAAATATACCACAAGGTTCTAAGTATTTTACAAGTTGAAAGAATTTATTTTCGTTGATTCTTGGAATTTTTTATCGTGGGTCTCTTATTGCCCATTTCTACTTTCTGCCAATTTTTCTTAATCAATGAGTTAAACATAAAAGAAAAATAATGTATCAAGCATAGATCATTAAACACTTTCCAACACATTTAGAATACTGCAAAAATAAATAAATAAATAAATAATAAAATAAAGTTGAACATTTAATAAGGTGAACGATGATAGCTAAGTAAACAATTTGGAAATCGCATAACACATTTTAAAACTCAATTTCCGCATTTATCATCAATAGTCGAAAAAATATACTAATCCTTTTGTACATCCCTGTATAGCTTTCAATAGATTTGTATATATACTACATCGTATTCAAAAATTTACTTCACTTCGAAAGCGCATAACACAATTGAAAATTTCCTCTCGGCTATTTACGTGGAAGAGATTAGTTAAATTTAAAAACGCATACCACAATTGAAAGCGCACTTCCAGCAATTATTGCTGCTTATAGAGAGTAATGTAACTGAACTCTTTTGTGCGTCACTGTAAATGAACAATAAATGGTATGCCGATCATGTTCGATAGTAATAGTCTAAGTCCTAGCAACGTCAGAAAACACGTGATTTTAGCAAGGCTTATTTTTCTAGATATTCTCCGTCTTTATTGTGTAGCACGAATGCGTCCGGTCTGGCTGGTGGAAGTGGTTGCGTTTACCTGTGGGGGGAGGGGCAATGCAGGTAAAAAAGGGACAAAATTACGTCATTTTAGCTTGAATTTTGATTATAAAACTTGTTTCTGCTCACTATTTGTGATATTAAGTTATTAGTCTGGCACCGTTTTAACGTTGCCAACACCGTGCCAGACCCTCATTTATAGGCAAAATAAGGTGTCAAATTCACGTCATTTTAACAAAGCTGAAATTTTAGTATGTTATACTTTGGCTATCAGATAAGCTATAATTAATTTGCCAGACCGAAATTCCGTTGCTAAATTACTGCCAGACGCCGATTTAAATCTGGCAGAGAAAGCCCCAATTAGAAGAGTTGGCAGCTTTTGTAGTGCTTTGGCTATTGTCTGTACACTGCCAAACCGTGATTGTTGCCAAATCAATGATTGTTACTTTCTATAGAAGTATATATATACATAGTTGCCGACCTCCCGATTTTTTTTACCAGTAAAATCTTGCAAAAAAATTAGCTTTATTAAATTGAAGAAATTGTAAGATTACATAAAACGAATGTTTTTACATAAAAATACTGGTATGAAAAAATCGGGAGGTTGGCAACTATGTATATATATGATTTGTCAAAAAAAGGCTTAATTTATGTAATTAATGTATCAATTAATTGTAATTCTTATGTGGCTTAGTTAAATTTTGAGAATAAAATATTTATCCACAATTTTTTCTAATTTTTTTAAAAGAAACATTTATTAACAAGCCGGTCTTTGCCCATCTAGCCAGTCACTTCCGTGTGGGGCCAAGTTTCCTTCTGCAGCGTTTAGCCCGGACTTCGCTGTGGAACCAGAAAGTGCATTTTACATGCAAACAAAAAACTATAAATAAAATACTTTATTTTAAACTATACGAAAATAACTAATAAGTATATCAATAAAGTACATAAATAAAGCTTTCGCGACATAAATAATACGTTTTTCTCCATTAGCCCCTGACAAAGACACGCTCGGCACTGCCCATGGGAATGGAAGAGCTTTCAGATAAAATATACAAAAATGAGATAGCATAAGATACATGGCGATCGTTGTAAATGGGCACTGTGATATTACTCCCATAAATTGTTAATACGGTGTTGAAAATAACGGGGTCTTGTTTGCTTCTCAGCCATATAATCTATTTGGTCTAGTAAAGTCTGGACATTTGGTCTTCAATCAAGTGAATGGAGACATTTACAATTATCTATGACGAAGTGAGATAATAGTGATGGAAATGGCATTGTCCTAATAAAGCTCTTAATGTTTTACAGTTGAAGATTGTCTGATTGTAAAGTTATATTATATTTCAATTAGATTGTATCTTATTTTAGTTTAGTTTAGTCGGACACTTGTAACTTCAATTGTCCTTAAAGTTGTTATTATTTTAGGTTACTTTAATATTAGTTGACAATTGTAACTGAAATTGTCATTAAACTTTGTATAATTCAGTAGGTTAGTTTTTCATTTTTAGTTTGTATTTTAATATATAGTCTGGGCTAAGGTTTGTTTGGCCTTCTTGTGACTCCATTTCGGAGCTCTTGTTGTATGGTTTTATATTTGCTCATTGTTCTGAGTCTGTCTTGTTGGGGTGATTTGCTGGCTAGCTCTGGGTATTTTTCTGCCGGGACATTGTATCCTATACCTTTTACGGTTGGTGTCCCGGTTGGGTGTTTCAAGCCATATATCATTAGCTAGCCGGTCGCTTCCGAGTGGGGTCCAGATACCTTTTGCAGCGTACAGCGCTGCCTTTGTTTGGGGCCTAGAAAGTGCATTTTACATGCAAAAAGAAAAATGTAAATAAAATACTTTTTTTTAAACTATATGAAAATAACTAATAAGAATATGTAAAAAAAAACACGCAAGTAAAAATTTCGTGACAAAAATAATGTTTTTTTTCCATGAGCCCCCTGAGAAAATACTGCTCGGCCCTGCCCGTGATTATCTAAGGGGTAGGGAGAGCTTTCAGATAAAAAAAAATGAGATTGGCTAAGATACATGGCAGTGTGGTTTCACGCCCATAAATTGTTAATGTCGTGGTAAAAAATACAATGACCTGTGTTTTTCTCACCCATATATCGTTAATACAGCGATCATTATAAAGAGGTTCAGTCATTATGCGTGCATAAATCCTTAAAATTAAATTATTTTAACAAAGCCCTTTGGGTTGCACGCCTGTCAACCCCTACTATAGCTCCCTTAAAAATCGTCTAATTCGCTACCTTTTTTTTCTAATAACTTCTTAGTATTTCCAGCTACTATATGAATGACCGAAAAATTTCTGGGGCAAGATCCGGGCCCCTGGGCCCTTTACGTTACCCATAACTTGTTAATTATGATACGTATCGAATCCGTTTAAAGTTATTATTACTTCTAGGAAAAGGGCCGAAAATTTATATATGACAGATTTTTGATATCATTAAAAATGGCCTCAAGTGGTTGGGGGAGGGGGGAGAATAGGAGTTTAAGAAGAAAAAAAATTCCTAACTTTGTCAATTCACAAGTTATCAAATCCGCTAATTTATTACAGATCCTCTTAATATTATCAACAACTTTTATATTGACAAGTTTTTTTTATAGAACCAACCCTTACAGAAAAATAATTATTTGTGTGCTCCGCCTACAGACACAGGTAGAGTTCGCAGTGAGCGGTCCCAACTGCCACATCATGGCAAAAAGGTAATTTCTTCTGCATTCCCAATAAATAGGCTGCCCACGGTCTGCGTCTTCGAAATTTACCTGTGTCTGTAGGCCGAGCTGTCAAGGATTTTTTTTAAAATATTAATCTTCTTTTTCGGCATCAACTTACGTTTACTCACCACAGCCGTAAATTAGAAATCGCGTTACTGTTACAGATAAGGGGTTAAGTTTAGAAAGAGGGGGAGGGGGTATTTCATCCGTAAATTAAATATCGCGTTAATGTTAAAGGAAATTCGTTAAATTTACAGGGGGGGGGGCATATTCCACCGCCCGGGGACTCATTTTTTATTGGGTTCTATGAGCTCGATTTCAACAGGGTTTGGTTCATTCGACTCGATATCGAAAACTTGAGTTTTATTATTATTTTTTTTAATTTATTATCACGGGCGCTGGTCAGCTAGTTATTAATAAATGTTTGGTTCGATTTTGAGTAACTGGATTTCATCTTTTGTTACAAAATGTTATTTTTCACAAAAATATAGCAAATTTCAGAAAAATAAATTTTATTTTTCACAAAATGCCCCCCTTCCCCCCCCCCCCCCAAAAAAAAAAAAAAAAAAAAAAAAAAATCTGCATCGACACTTCATTGAATGCTTTTTAAATGGTAAGTTTTTTTTTAAACATGGCATCTTTCTTTTTTTTTTTTTTTTTTTTTTTAGGTTAAATTATGTAATTCTCTTCTACCAAAAAAAAAAAAAAAAAAAAGAGTAAATTGTTTTTAAAAAAAATATCGCCCTAGTACTTCAGTAACTTCATTAAATGTTTCATATAAGTCGATTTTTTGTTTTGTCCTGTTTTTATACATATTATTGGAATAGTAAAAATATTTTTTAAAAACCTAAGGAGTGTTTATTTAGTATAAAATATATTTCAGCTAATAAAACCACTGCCTCCTTAATACTAAATGCCTTACGTTTTTGATTCAAAAATGGAAGCCGCTAGATGGCGCTACCGTATGGGACCTCTCGTTCTAATATTTAGATTGATAGCTTCATAGAAGTGTCTTTAAAATGTACAATTTTATTATTTTTTACAGTGCTACTTGATTTTTTTAATTGAAAGTTCTTATGTAAACGAAAATTAATGTTTTCTTTTTAAAATGCCGTCATGTTGTGTTCTTTTTTGTTGTTCATCGAGTAAAAATAAGGAAAATATTTCTTTTCATCAATTTCCAGTTGACAATCGTCGGGTGCTCTGGCTGAAAGCGATATCTAGGCAAGGATAATGTATTTTTTTTTAATCTTTAAATATTTGTTTATGATATTTTAACCTTTTGTTTTTGTATTTTTAAAAATACAAATAGGCATTTTTACTAAAATTTTAATTTTCTAGCAACAGTCTGTTGAATAATAATAACGTAAGTGAATGCCTATTTGTTATTAATATGATATATTTTTATTGGGTTACAATTCTGTAAAAGGATGCTTTGAAATTTTAAAGCTTTAAAATAGTAGATTATTTTGCAGAATTTAAATGCTTGCTAAGAGGCTACTTCACTCATGGGAACACATCCGCTCTTTAAAGTTAATCCTATGGGACAGTTATTTTAGAATATCTCGTTTGTATTTCAATATTTTTAAATGTTTTTTTTTTCTTTTTTTTTCACTTGATTGTTGAGATAGATCTCTCTGCAGGCCATTTTTTTACTTTTTCGATTTTGTTTACAGTTTTTTTAATGAGGATACTTTCACTTTCGGTAACGTTTTCGAAAGTAGCAGTACCCTCATGAAAAAACACGCAACCGGAATCGAAAAGTAAAAAACGGTCTGTGTAGAGATCCACCTCAGCTACCCGGTGAAAAAAAAAAAGAAAATTATTTCAAAATATTGAATACAATTTGTAAAATAATTGTCCCATAGGATTAACATTAGCGAGCGGGTGTTTTCCCGTGAGTGAAGTAGCCTCTTAAGCAATAGAAAAGCTAATAATGATCCGTCCCATAATCTTTATCATTTATACAGATTTTAAGCTATAATTACTATAAATATTCATTTCATTTATTGTAATAATGAAACTAGCAAGTCCTCAGGTCGGGGGCCTCAAACGTCACTCTGCAATTTCATTTTAAAATCCTTTTAATTTAGCATTTAAAATATTCAAGCCACTGTTTCATTTATTTCACATATTATCAATTGCTACAAATAATTTAAATTTAATCCACTACTTGGTATTTTGCATTAATCTTTTTAAAACTTGCTCATAGTTTTTGATCTATTAATTAAATTTTATAGTGTTAATAAATATTTTCACTCCATAAACATTGTTTGTTTTATTTTTTATGGAAATCTTTTTATAAATAAAGATCAGTGTTATTAATTTATATATTATAATTAATTAAAAAAAAGAACTTTTATATTAAAAACAAATATTTTAAATTAAAAATATCAGTTACTACAGCAATTTAAATTGTTATTTATAAAAGAAAAGATAATAAATACATTTGGGAATTCTAGAAATTAATTACAAAGTTTATTTTTTAAGCTACATTTTTTAACTTTCCATATAAATATTCTCAATACAGCCTTTGTTTACGTTATTTACTGATCACTACCTCCGTAATATATACGTTAATGTATTACAGAGGTAGCATACACATACTGATACATATTGAAATATGTCAGTTGTCGCCAATAGATGGCACTGTACTCTGGGAAAAAAATGACTTCCAATTTCTGTATGGGGAAAACGCGGTTACGACCGGCATTTAGTATTAAGGAGGCAGTGATAAAACCGAATTCTGACCACACACGTGCTTCAGTTTCATAGATTTCTTTGTCATAATACAACATGTTAAAATTATATACATAAATTTTTAATTGTTTTTATGCAAAACCATTAATCTATATTCAGAAGTATGGAAATACATCATTTTAGTTACCGCTAGCGAGTGGATTTTTACACAATCTTTGAAAAATTGCAGACGATAGTAGTTAGCTATATTTTGCAATTTTTCAGTTTAGCACGATGTAAACATGTTGTTTTATCTTATACTAAACTTTCAGATTCTTAATTTTATAGGTGGGGGAGGGAATGAAAATTCATTGTAGTAATAGTAATTAACTATTTTTCCAGTTGCATACATTTTGTCATAACAATTTTCAATTGGCTGGCTGGTAAAATTTTCTTGTTAAATAATCTTGATTAGAAACAGAATCCAAGTTCTGCGCATAATTTGTTAAAACAAAATTTGTTTTAGAATAGATATGGTCCATAATTAAATGCAAAAATTTCTCTTTCTCATAGGAAACAGTGGATTGAGCGGGGAACGTTTTGCCCACCACAAGCGGATTTAACTAGTGAGGAACCGGTTTGTTGACAAACATGCACATTCTCTATTACAACTCGACCGCGCACGTCGCCACGTTTACCTAACAATATAAATCAAATATAATTTTGTAAAAATATTTTACTTAACTATTCTGTGAAGAAAAAAATAATAATATATGAGATTTTAATTCGGCAAAAATAAATAAACATTTTCATACTTTTGAATAATATGGTGGAAGAAAAATATTAAATAATATACTAAAGATAGGAATAACATGTTGAAAGATAAATAATACATTCAAATTGGATTAAAACGTTTGAAGATTAAGTTAATATTACGTAACAAAAATTAAAACACATTGACTAAATTTTTTATGCATATAGTCTACTTTTGCTATAGAAAAACTTACTGCACGGTGTATTTTGTACACCATATTTATAAAAAAAAAATATATATACAAATATAATTTGATGTTATTAATGTTTTATAAGATCAATTTAAAGTAAAATACAAATAACACGTATTGTAATTTTACAAGATAATCATATGTGACAAAATCATCGAACAATTCACATTTGTTATATATATATTTAAAGTTGTGACCTCCAATGGTGTACAAAATACACCAGCAAGACCAACTAAGTCAAAGGATAGATATTAAGTGCATAATTGCCAAATATTATGTATTTTTAATAACACTATTTCCAGATAGTAATATTTACCTTAAGTCGCAACCCTTCACTGTTAAAAATTTGCAGCAAACTGTCCAGTCATTTTACCGTTTTTATAGAAAATGATTACATAACCGTAAATTAACTCTATTCTGACCATATTATTGCCCATATTATGGTCAGAATAGAGTTCAATTACGGTTATGTAAACATTTTCTATAAAAACGGTCAAATGACTGGACAGTTTGGTGCAAATTTTTAACAGTGTTATTAAATAATGGAAAACTATTAGATAATTGTATCATTTAAAATCTATAATTTTTGGATTCATGGCACGTAGTCATATTCACCATCGTATTCAATCACATTTTTTGTTCGTCCTGTTGTTGTTCTGTTGAATATATCTTGCTATTATTATTGACGAATGTTGTTGTTGCAATGAGCGACAAATTTGAGAGGTAATGAGTAAACAAAGCTATGCAATTTTTGTCTATACATGTGAACCTACCTGCAAATACCTGTTTAAAAAAAAAAACAAAAAAAAACCGCATTTTGTAAAATTGGATTAATGATTTATGCTGTTAAACTAAAGTGAAGCCGCCGGCGTTCGGTTGTGTGGATGGCTAAATTGTCCGCAAATCTAGGAAAGGGACATGTCTATCAATTTAAAGTAAAATACAAATACCATGTAATGTAGGCCCCACCAGTGACTGAGAGGTTCTGCTCTCAAAGCTGGTAGACAGGAGGTGCTGGGTTCAAACCCCTGTCGCGCTCGTCGTCCTAACCGTTCGGAATTTTCTGTGATTTTCTTTGAACCTTGTCGTAAATACGGGTTACGATCCCTTAGAAAGACACCCATGGAGGACACTCCCCCTAGGGCCTATATCCCTCGAGTAGATAATCGGTCGTCATAAATCAACCAACCATGTAATGTAATATTATAAGATAATCTTATGTGATAAAATCATCGAATAATTCGTATTTGTTACATGCATATTTAAATTTGTAACCTCCAATGGTCTACAAATTACTCCAGCGAGAGGAACTAAGGAGAAGGATTGACATTAAGTGCATAGTTGCCAAATATTATGTATTTTGAATATGACTATTTCCAGATAATATAATTCACCGTATTAAGTCGCAACACTTATTAAATAATGCGAAGACTACTAGAAAATTGTGTCATTTAAAATCTACAATTTTTGGAATATTTTCATTAAGGCACGTAGTTAAATTCAGCATCGTATTCAATCACATTTTCTTGTCATCCTGTTGTAGTTTAGTTGAATATATCTTAGTACTGTTATTGACGAATGTTGTTGTTGCAATTAACGACAGTTTTGAGAAGTAACGAGTAAAGAAAGCTATGCAATTTTTGTCTATACATGTGAACTAAATGTGAACCTACCTGACCGAATGTGAATCTACCTTCAAAAAAGGTTGCTAAAAAAAAACCACATTTTGTTAAAAATTAATTTTTGATTTATGATTTATGTGCCTAAACTAAAGCGAAGCCGATGGCGTCCGGTTATGTGGAGGACATCATTTTCCGAAAATCTAGGAAATGGCTATGGACACCAATTTAAACCAAAATACAAATACCATGTAATGTAATATTATAAAAAAATCATATGTGACAAAATCATCGAATAAGTCGCATATTTAAATTTGTAAACTCCAGTGGTGTACAAATTACTCCAGAGAGAGGAACTAAGGAGAAGGATTGACATTAAGTGCATAGTTGCCAAATATTTTGCATTTTGAATATCACAATTTCCAGATAGTAATATTCAGCGTATTAAGTCGCAACACTTATTAAATAATGCGAACACTGCTACTACAACTGTGTCATTTAAATTCCACGAGCAGGGAAGACCGAGCTATGCTCGGTCAAAATTAGCTTTGAGTTCAAATATCATGACCCATGACAAAATGACCCACTAATCAAATTTTCTCGAACATGTGACCAAGCCCAATTGTCTTCTCGTTTCCAAAACCGTAGGATATAAAATTTAGTCAAAATAGTCTGAGCCGTTTTTTAGATGAAATTAGCTTGACCCACAGTGTCCCAAAAATGACCCACTAATCCGATTTTCTCGAGCATGCAACCTAGACCAATGATTTTCTCGTGCCTAAAATCCGTCGGATACAAAATTTAGTTCAAATCGTCTGAGCCGTTTTTAAGATAAAAATAGCTTGACCCATAATGACCCATGACAAAAACGGCCCACTAATCGAAATTTCTTGAACATGTGACCTAGTCCAATAGTCTTCTCGTTCCCTAAAACTGTAGGTTACTAAATTTATTTCAAATCCTCTGAGCCGTTTTTAAGATAGAAATAGCTTGACCCATAATGACTCATGACCAAAATGACCCACTAATCGAATTTTCTCAAACATGTGACCTAGCGCAACAGTCTTCTCGTGCCCGAAAACCATAAGATGCAAAATTTAGTCGAAATAGTCTGAGCCGTTTTTTAGATAAAATTAGCTTGACCCACAGTGACCCAAAAATGATCCACTAATCGAGTTTTCTCGGACATGTGACCTAGCCCGTTTTTTAGATAAAATTAACTTGACCCGCGTTGACCCACAAATGACCCACTAATAAAAAGTTCTCGAACATGTGACTCAGCCCAATAGTCTTCTCGTGCACGAAAATGGTAGGATACAAAATTTAGTCAAAATCGTTTGAACCGTTTTTTAGGTATAATTAGTTTGACTCTGACCCATGGTGACCCAAAATGACCCACTAATCGAATTTTCTTGAACATGTGACCTAGTCCAATGGTTTTCTGGTGCCCCAAAATGGTAGGATACAAAATTTCGTCAAAATCGTTAGAGGCGTTTTTAAGGTAAAATGTTCATCGATATATAACCACACACACACACACACACACACACACACACACACACACAAGATTTGCTCGTATTAGAATATATGATGATTTTTGGAATCTATTCATTAAGGGTCCTCTTCACTCACTTGAAAACACCCGCTCGCAAATGTTAATTCTATATGGGGCATTATTTTTCTAATATCTCGTTTGTATTTCAATATTTTTAAACGATTTTTTTTTTTGCATTGGATAGCAGAGATCAATTTGTATTAGCGCCGTTGATTACTTTCCAAACCGGTTCCGAAAGTGAAAGTATTTTCCTAATAATATTCTGCAAAAAAATCGAAAAAGTAATCAACGGCGGAAATAGAGATTGATCTCTGCTATTCAATGCAAAAAAATCGTTTAAAAATATTGAAATGCAAACGAGATATTAGAAAAATAATGCCCCATAGGATTAACATTAGCAAGCGGGTGCTTTCACATTTTCTTTTCGTCATGTTGTTGTTCAGTTGAATATATCTCGGTATTGTTATTGACTAATGTTGTTGTTGCAAAAAACGACAATTATGAGAAGTAATGAGAAAATAAAACTATGCAATGTTTGTCTATACATGTAAACCTACCTTCAAATAAAATACAGGTTTAAACGGGGGAAAAAAACGCATTTTGTTAAAAATGGATTTATGATTTATGATTTATGTGCCTAAACTAAAGCGAAGCCGATGGCGTCCGGTTATGTGGAGGGCTTCATTGTCCGAAAATCTAGGAAATAGCTATGGACATCAATTTAAAGTAAAATACAATTACCATGTACTGTAATATTATAAGATAATCATATGTGATAAAGTCATAGAACAATTCGCATTTGTTACATGCATATTTAAATTTGTACCCTCCATTTGTGTATAAAATACACCAGCGAGAGTAACTGAGGAGAAGGACTGACATTAAGTGCATAGTCGCCAAATATTATGTATGTTGAATATCACCATTTCCAAATAGTAATATTCACCGTATTAGGTCGCAACCCTTATTAAATAATGCGAAGACTACTAGAAAATTGTGTCATTTAAAATCTGTAATTTTTGGAATTTATTCATTAAGGCAAGTAGTCATATCCACCATCATATTCAATCACATTTTCTGTTTGTCCTGTTGCTGTTCACGTGAATATATCCGTTCAGTACCATTGTACCCAAACTTTTCCAGGTGTCAGACCTTTGACAGCTGAGATAAGAGTTGTATTTGGAAAAAAGCAAATGCAGCACCATTTTGTTGCCCAATTACTTTCTCAACGACTTACAATTTTGTGGAACATATCAACGTATTTAAATCATTATAGAATGATTGATTCTTTCTTAGAAAAGCACGCACTTTTTCCTGGTTTCTTTACTTTATTCATTAAATGGGCAGGTAGTCTAAAGGTCTCAATTTTCTATTGCACGTATTAAGTAGTTGAATACACAAAAGTTCTTAACTAATGAACACTATAATGTTCCATAAAAACACGTCTCACCATCCTGTTTTGAAGATAAAGTTCATTTTATGCTGAGCGGGCCGTATACCAGGGGTTCGAAGAATCCGTTTTAACAAGATTTATTTTTGAACTGACATCATTTTCCGAATATGAGTATTAAGGATTAAATTTCCTTTAATACAAAAATTGTCACATTTAACAAAGGACACTGAAATATATATTTAGTTTAAATAAGAAACATTTTTCACAATCTCCAACCTCGCTCTGCGAGCATCCATCATCACCATAATAACATCAACACAATTAATGGGTTACAGTTATATTTTAGTCTAGTGAAATTTGAAGTATATATGTTAATTCAAGTTACAATAGGTGTTTTCAATAATACCAATTAGATAGCAAAGAAATTTCCACGTTCACGCTTTAAGCTCTTTGCAGAATGACCTGAATAGCTGTCACTGTCTATTTGTTATTGAATTCTAAATTCAGTTTAATTTCAGTCATTTTAGGGCACCAATGAATATTAGTTGTAGCAATGTACATTCCAGTAATAAAATATACGTCAAAGTTTAACTTAATTCATCAACCATACTTCAGTTTATTTAAATATATTTCTTAAACTTTTACTAAGGTGAACTCAATAAATTCTCAGAAAATTAATTGAAACCTTGCTAACTTTTAAAGTTAACTTAGGCTTACCTTAAATTAAGTATATACCTTAAATTAAGTATATTACCTTAAATTAAGTATATACCTTAAATTAAGTATAATTACCTTAAATTAAGTATTAAATTAAGTATAATTACCTTAAATTAAGTATTAAATTTAGTATATTACCTTAAATTAAGTATAAAAGTTAAGTATCTTGATGAACTATCTTAATCTAAAATAGAAATAAATATTTATTTGGCCTGCAAATTTATAACTCGCTGAATAAACGTACTTAATGTCTAAATAAAGATGGGGTACATTGAAGGAGGAGTTCGTAGCAGCGCGAATAAAAAATGTCTCAAAATGATAAAAGTTAACCCTTTCCGGCACCGACAAATTCTGTTCGTAAAATGCGAAATGACTGACTGACACCGGAATTTACAAACGACTTTTTTAGAAAATAAGAACTCCTTATTTTAAGCTTTCATTGTAGAAGCAAAATTTTATTAAAATATTCTTGGTGCCAAATGGAAGTTAGGAATTAAAATTAGGTGTGCCCGGAGTGGGACCACTGTGCCGGAAAGGGTTAAGGAATAGCTCTGTCGTAATTATTTAATCACGTGAATAAAGATAAGAATATCATCTTACCTTTTTGTAGGTGCTTTCTTCATTTGAATAATCGAATTATCCATATAAACACTGGTAGGATGTTATTTGTTATTCCATGTTTGGTGAGTAATCCAATATTATGAAGGCGTCGGTACTGCATATAGCTATTATCTTCTTAGCTGAAAACTAATCATATTAGTTAGTAGGAGACTAAACGAATAGGCTTGTGTTTCCTTTAAATATATATGTAATGTAGCTTAAATATTACAATTACAATTATTTTACAAGTTACGTTTAAAGCACAATAATATTATATTATATCAGAGCACTTAAGCTCACACCTGTTTTCGTTACATTTTGTTTTTAGGAATGAAGTGAGAAATAAAGTTCTATTGAAAAGTCATTCTTTTTCTATCTTTTCTTACGTCACGGGATTAGCGCATTACTTGGTTTTTCTGTAAGAGATGAAATCAGTTAATTAAAGATATTATAGTTTGATATAATTAATGTTTAAATGTTCAGCATACCTCACAAACGTTTATTGAATAGAGGAGAGTTGTTTTTCCCGTTACTGATTGATGTTAAATAGCTATAAATTACGATAACAAGTTTCTTCTTAGCATGATGAAACGATGAGTGGTGGTGGTTTCCCCGCGGTGTAATTTCTTCTATTTTCATTATTTCTTGATGGAGTGAAATTGCTTTTTATGGGATGAGAATAATATTTCCAACATTCCCCCTTAAGCTCTTCCGAGGGATTGTCTAACAGTTTCATTGATATTCTATGACTTTCCAGTGTACGTTTGGGTATGGGTTTTGTTAAGGCGTCAGCTATCATTTGTTCTGTAGGGCAATATCATACTTCTATAGTACCTTCTTTCTTAAGCTATTTTATGGCGTATTACTTAACATCTATGTGTTTAGTACGTCTACCGAATTTTTCATTTTCAATCATTTTTATACGACTCTTATTGTCTTCGTACATGGGGATTGTTTTTCCTGAGTTAACCCTAAGTCTTTTAATAATTTTATCAACCAAATTATTTCTTGACACGCATTTGTTGCTGATACGTATTCAGCCTCAGCTGATGATAAAGCAATGCATGACTGCCTCTTCGTGATCCACTGTATCGGGCTATCTCCTAACATATAAGTACTTCCTGATGTTGATTTTCTTGTTTTGGTGTCTCCCGTCCAGTTTGAGTCGGTGTACACCTCTAGTATAGGTTTCTTTTTAGTACTTATAATTAATTTAAAAATTTTTGTGCAGTTTAGGTATTTTATGACTCTTTTTGCTGCATTCCAGTCTTTGTTACGTGGTGTTTCGTTACGTCTGCTTAGAATGTTCACTGCTGCGGATATATCAGGTTTAGTTACTGTCGCGATGTAAAGAAGGGATCCTATGGCTTTTCTATATTCCGTGTCGTTTGGTAACAAACTGTCGTCATCTTCTAATCTATTAAAACCGGGTTCCATCCGTGTTCCGAACGGTTTTCCGTTTTCAAGATTAAATTTTTTACCTAATTCTTCAATTTTTGATTTTTGGTTTAATGCGTAACAGTGGGATTTTTTCTATTTGAGTTCCTAAGTATTTGTTTATTTGTCACAAATTTTTCAATTCGTATTCTTCGTTTAGGGATTTTACGATTTCTTTTATTATTTCAATTTTACTGGCTAAAAGTATGTCGTCTATAATATTATGTATGTGAAATTTTCTTTTTCTTTTCTGATAAATAAGCCCGAGTTGGCTGTGCTTTGCGCGAAATTAAGTAATTATAATGAATCCGCTATTTTTATGTGCCAGGCTCTTGCTGCCTGCTTGAGACCATGTATGGCCTTATTTAGTTTGCACACTTTGTAGTTGGAGTTTATGTCGGCGTAGCCTTCGGGCTGTTGCATGTAAAATTCTCTTTGTAAATTTCCATGAAGGAATGCCATATTGATATCTATATGGTGTACTTCTAGATTTTTGTAAGCGGCTGCAGATAAAAATGCGCGGATGGTGGTGTGCTGTACAAATGGTGCAAATGTTGCATCGCAATCTTCACCAAATTTTTGGCTAAAACCTTTAGCAACAAGTCTAGCTTTGTATACGGTTAATTTCCCTGAGCTGTCGGTTTTTCTTTTAAAGGTCCACTTCGACCCTATAATTTTTCTATTAGGTGGTGGTTCTACCAGTTCCCATGTTTTGATTTTCTTTAGCGCTTCTATTTCCGCATCTGTGGCTTTGAGCCAATTTTCCTTTTTTACTGGATTTTTTTATTTCACTGATTTCTTTCCAGTTTTTCGGTTCGGTTATTTCATCGTTTTTTACTATACAGATATGTCTGTCAGGTGCGTATCTGTCGAGTAGGACTCCCCTGTTTGATTTTTAGGATCTTCTTAATGTAGGAACGTTTTGATTGGGTTCTGCTTGTGTTTGTTCCTTGTTATTTATTTCCATTTCTATATAGGTTTTGTTGTCAAGCAGGCTTCTGGTTCATTAGTTTTTTCCTTCAGAATTTTTGTTTTATTCTCTAAGAATTTTATTGTTCTACCGATAATGATTTCATTATTTTTAGTGTATACTCTTTATGCCTGTGAATGGTTGAATGGTTATCATATCCCATGAAAATTCCTTCCTTGGCTGTGTCATCTAATTTTACTCTGTGTTGCTTGCTTATGTATATATAAGCTTTACAGCCAAACTCGAAGGTAATGTATGTTAGGTTTTCTTTTGAACCAAATTTCGTACGGAGCTTTATTGGTTGCCTTTGTGGGTAGTCTGTTCTGGAGATTTGTCGCGGTATTTATCGCTTCCCTCCAGAATCTGTGTGGTAACCCTGCTTCAGAGAACATACTTCGGATCATTTCTATCAAACTTCTATTTTTTCTCTCGGCAACCCCGTTCTGACTTGGGCAATATGGAATTTTAAATTGGTGTTTTACACCTCTTTTACTTAAAAAGTCCTCCATGTTTTTACCTATATAGTCTCCCTCATTATCCAATCTAATGGCTTTTGGATATCTTCCAAACTGTGTGTGAACCATTTCTGTATAGTCTTTTATTTTCTCTGATACCTCATCCTTGTGCGATAGCAGATAAATTATGGTAAACTTTGAGTGGTCATCAATGAATATGAAAAAGTACTTTTTTCTCCCTAAAAAGGGTGTTTTTATCGGTCCACAGACATAAATTACGATAACAAGCATGATGAAACGATGAGTGGTGGTGGTTTCCCCGCGGTCTAATTTCTTCTATTTTCATTATTTCTTGACGGAGTGAAATTGTTTTTTTATGATCTGTAATCCAAGGATGAGATTAATATTTGCAACATACATTTCGATTTATGAATGGTAAAGGCAGCGGTTAAATCTGAGTGGTGCAAATCACATCTTCTTAAATGTTTTAAAATAAAGATTTTTTGGGCACGCTACAATGATTTCCCATGGCATGGAATACGGGTGCTATATTATATTTTCTTAAATGTTTTAAAACAAAGATTTTTGTGCACGCTGCAATGATTTCCTATGATATTAAATACGGGTGCAATTGCATTTTCTTAAATGTTTTAAAACAAAGATTTTTGTGCACGCTACAATGATTTCCTGTGGCATGAAATACGGGTGCCATTTGCAGCCCAATTTCGTAGAAGCGATTTCTTATACCGATATAGACATTCCTATGTACAGATTGATATGGCTAAGTATATGCGGTGTTACCATAGTTACTGGCCTAATTAAGAACCAGGAAACTGACTTTGAGAAGTCAACTCAAATCACATGCGTGTCACTAACAAGAAAAGTGACACAACTGCAAAAAATTCAGCTCCCAATTTATTGCACTCATAGATCTGACGGTGAATCTTGCTGCAAGAAAAGTGTCATTAGTTATTAAGAAAACCGCTATATTATGCTGTATGTCTATTTGCCACCACGGAAGAAGGGCAAATTGTGTGTGGCGATAAAATTATTTTATCCTCCAAACCTCTTCTACAACTTTATTCTTATTGTTTTTGAACTTTTGTATACACTTTTTTACGGCAGCATGCTGTGCAAAGTACTATAATTTTATGTTGCAGTAAAAACATGCGAACCTTCTTTTGTCTCTCCTGTGAAATATTAAATTTTTTAGGTGTGTCACTTTTCTCGCCGGTGAGTGATATAGTATAGTCACGCGAAGACACTCGCAAACTAATGTTAAACAAATAGAAGCGTTCTTTTCAAATATCTCGTTTGCATTTCGATATTTTTAAATGTTTGTTTGTTTTTGCATAGGACAGCTGAGGTCGATCTCTAATCGGATCCTTTTTAACTTTTTCGATTTTGGTTGCAGATTTTTTTTTAGATCACTTTCTATTTTTGTCTGCTTTGGAATTGGTTCTGAAAGTGAAAGTATCCTCATAAAAAACTGCAACTAGAATCGAAAAAGGGAAAATAATCCAGTTAGAGATCGACCTCTGTTGTTCTATGTAAAAAAAAATCATTTAAAATTATTGAAATGCAAACGAGAAATTTGAAAGAACGCTGCCATTGGTGTAACATTAGCTTGCAAGTGTCTTCGTTTGACAAATGTGGCCTTTTTACTCAATTTTTCAAAATTAGTTATTAAAAACATTCTAAGAACTAAAATAACTTCTTAAAACACCATCAAAAAACTTTAAAATGCGCTAGGCCTTTCGAAAGATCTGAGTCTTTCTTCGTCAGGCGCAAAAAGACGTGCGTCTACTATGAAAGCAGCAGCAAGACTGACCGTCTGATTTCAAACTAAAACAGATTATTATGGTATATACTGTCAATGCTTGCTGAATAAAACATCAAATCATGACTTAATTTATTCCCAAAGTATGTACAACCAACATATTGCAACCTAGTTGAAAAGTGTTTGCGATTTCGGTTTGTCTGTCTTTCTGCCCGTGCCCTAATTCTTGTAAATATATACTTGGATTGCCATGTAATTTTTATATGGTGTACTAGAGGATCATTATAGAATGTTTGCTATTGAAAATTAATTGTGTAGCATTTATAGTTCGTTTACAGGGACACACAAAAAAATTGCATTACATTATGGTCCACGGGAAATGTGTTTGCGTTGCATTTTAGTGATGTTACGATGCTTCAAATAATGAAGTTGATATGGATCATAGAGGTGAACTACAACATGTTTCTATAGATTATATAGTGCATTGCATACTATTTATCTTTCATTTACAGAGACACTCAAAATACTTCGGTTACAGGACGGACTACGATCGATAATTCCTGGAAGTGCGTTTCCAGCTGTGGTATGTAATATATTTAAATTTAACTAGTTGTAGTATATTACGTGGTGTGTATAAATTCTATAGATCACATACAGGGCTGCACAAAAGAATTGCACACCTTACTGGATACAGAAATTTCAGAAAATGAATTTTTTACTGCGTTATGATGTTTTTAAATTGTCTATTTATATAATTTTTATCATTTCATTGCGTGAAAAAATTAAATTTCTTAATATTATGTTAGTGTTGGAAAGTGTTGTTTAATCTATACCGGTTGCATGACTTTTCGTTTTTAGCTCACAGGCTATCAAAGCCTGAGAGCTTATGTGCCCGCCGGTTCTGTATGTACGTACGTACGTATGTATGTATGTACGTAACGCGATAACTCTTGATAGAATTAACCGTTTTACTTTAAATTTTGTTTATAGGTTCCTTGTGATAAGGCGCTTCCCTGATTAGTTTTGGAGGTTCATTGGTTAAGCATAAAGGGGGTAAACGGGGGGCTAATCCCCCATAAGTTAGATAAATGGGTTTTTCATGCAGAATTATCCCATTTTCTTCAAATTTTGTAAATAGGTTAATTTTCATAATGCGCTTCTGTCAATAGTTTTGGGGGTTCATTGGTTAAGTATAAAGGGGGAAAGGGGGGATAACCCCCCCCTAATTTAGATAAATGAGTTTTTCATGCAGAATTATCCGATTTTCTTCAAATTTTGTATATAGGTTCATTGTGATAATGCGCTTCTCTAAAGAGTTTTGGGGGTTCATTG
Organism: Maratus michaelseni; assembly: GCA_963931845.1. Classification (NCBI taxonomy): domain Eukaryota; kingdom Metazoa; phylum Arthropoda; class Arachnida; order Araneae; family Salticidae; genus Maratus; species Maratus michaelseni. The sequence goes on from OZ007586.1 coordinate 492,121,043, forward strand.
GTTAAGTATAAAGGGGGAAAGGGGGGTAATCCCCCCTTAATTTAGATAAATGGGTTTTTCATGCAGAATTATCCGATTTTCTTTAAACTTTGTATATAGGCTCATTGTGATAAGGCACTTCCCTAATTAATTTTGGGTGTTCATGGGGTAAATATAAAGGGGGGTAAACGGGGGGCTAATCCCCCTTAATTTAGATAAATGGGTTTTTCATGCAGAATTATCCGATTTTCTTCAAATTTTGTGTATAAATTCATTGTGGTAAGGCGCTTGCCTGATTAGATTTTGGGGGTTTATTGGTTAACCCTTTAAGACCTGAAGAGTTTTGGTAGAAATTAAAAGCATATAAAAATTCTATTTGATTGAAAAGAAATATTTTAAAATAATTACGTTGTCAGGTTATGTCAAGGAGGATCTACACAATTGTGTGGTGCAGGCTAAGCTTTAAATCACAGGGATAGAGGAAATTGTTTTTTTTTCTTAGGATCACCTACACAGTTGTGTAGGTTAAGTCTTAAAGGGATATGTATAAAGGGTGGGAACGGGTACTTATCCCCCCCCCCCCCTTAATATATTGTCAATTTCTTTATTTTTCGAGTGGCATTATTCTTTGAAAAAATAGCATAATATACAATTAGTGTGAATAGCCTGTGAGCTCAATGCCCTCAGTTTAACTTGGGCAGTTTTCTTTTTATTTTAAACTATTGCAACTACAAGTTTTAAGTTAACTTTAAACTATATTTCAACGACATACGTGATGACTTAATGAAATGGCTTAATGTTATGTCCACATTTTCCTTATACACACGAAAATCATATTTTATTACTTAACGATCGATAGCGAAAGTGAAAGGGCAATTTTGGATGTAGCGAGCGAGCACTTTAAGCACTCTTTTTAGAACAGCATTTTAAAAATCTAGCTCCGACAATTTTCGATCAATCAAGTTGAACTTTTTGAAAATTAATCTTTACATATTTTCAAGTGAAATATGCTAAGTTTTTTTGTCTTCGAAATACTGATTTCTCGCTTTTCTGTGTAACTTTAACGAATTTTTTTATTGTAAATTTGCATTTTACATTAAACTGATGCCATTTCACAAAAAAATGAGTACTTTTTAAAACGGCTACGTATTTTATTAACTTTAAAACTGAACAAAATAGCCTTTTTTTTTTTTTTTTTTTTTTTTTTTTTAACTCATTGTTCTAGCTTAAGTCTACAATGAGTTATCCTGTCCACCACTTGATACTCTTTCTTCGAAGATATCCCATCCATCAGCTGTCAAGCCACATCTTTTAATATGTCAACTGAAAACAAATCCATTTTTCTACTTTAAAATATTTGGAATAATTTAGTGTAAATGGATTTTTATAAACACTTTAAATTAAACACTTAAAATTTAAACATTTAACATTTCTTTCAAAAAAAAAAAAAAGTCAAGAAAACGCCGTAGATTTCTGTGAGTCAAAGTGATGTGTTACCCCTTAAAAATATAAAATATCACAACCATCAACATCCTGATTCACCATTCTCTTCACAGTATAAAATTAATAATATTTTTTTTTTTTTTTTTGTCCACATCTATTATAAAGCAAAGTAATAAATAATAAATAATCCTATAAATAGTACATAATAATATTTTTGCATGATTACTTTTTAATAAATACTGTTCTGTAAGTTCTTAAATGCAACATTTTCACCACTTACCGTAATTTCCGGCGTATAATCCGCGGATTAAACAATTGTTTTTCGACCCAGAAATTTTATTTTATAAAATGTAACTTACTAGATCGCTGTAAATATTTCACTTCAATTATTGAATAAAATTCCTGGGTTGAAACAGAATTGTTTGATCGCGGATTATACGTCGGAAATTCCGTTATTTTTCATTGTTTATATTAAACATTATTCTTTATTCTTTTACTTTAAGGTTAGTGAAATAAATATGGAAGCATAAAAATACCGGAAAAAAGTTGTTTTATCTCAATATAGCTATGTTTGGCATTGTTGCTCGGTAGCGCTGCTGTAGGAAATGATGTGTTTAATACTTCAGCAGGAAGAAATGACAAGATTTTTATATGCTTTTTCAAAGCAATCTTTCACAAGAAAAAAAACCTTTACTTTCTTTCTTTTCGCATTCTCAAGATGTACTGAATACAATAAAAACTTTACGCATATCAACGAAAATCGTATTTCTAACCAATAGTTTTTAAGTTTCAGCATTTTGAATCACCCTGAATATATTAAAATATCACAGTTAATTGTATGTTCCGTACGTAAAAACATAAATATTCTTTTTCATATTTACTTTTTTTAATAAACACTGTTCTGTGTTCTCTCAAATAATTTTTTTATTATTATTTTTATGATTTATTTTGAATTGTTTATATCTAAAAATGTTATATTTTCTTTGTTTAAGGTCATGAAAAGTAATACGGAAACAATAAACTACCCGAGAAAAAATATTTTTATGTCAATATATCTATGAAGTTATCCATTGTTGCTCAGTAGCGCAGCTGTAAAAAATGATTAGGTTAATACTTCATCAGGAAGAACTGTCAATGATTTCTACGTACTTTTTCAAAGCAATCTTTCATCGAAAAAATTCACTTTTCATTCTATAAGACATAAAACATTCTCAATATGTACTGAGTAGAGATTGAAAAACTTACATACGAGTATATCAGCAAAAATCGCATTTCTAACCAGTAGTTTTTAAGTTACAACATTTTGAAATCGGATCTTTAATTATGATCACCCTGGATATATTAAAATATAAACACTTAATTTTATGTCCTTTATATTATAACATAATATTCTTTTGCATACTTACTTTTTTATTAAACACTGTTCCATGTGCTCTCAAATAGGGGAGACCGGGGCAAGATGACTATGTTAACAATTTTTGTTGTTTATTAATTTATTTTGAAGTAATAGTAAAATTAATTTTACATGAACTGATAGAGTATACCTTTGTAGTATTAAATACATTACCATTTAATTTTTCAAATAAAAAAAATAAAGGATAATTTTATTTTTTCATAACATTAACAAATCGTCATTTGCCCAAGTACTGGGGCAAGATGACTTTGGCCTTGGGGCAAGATGACAACACTGAAAAAGATTGAACATATTTTATCTTTTGAATATGTTACATGGTTTAACAAACGATAACTGTGTTTTTACATCTTACAAAGTATCAAACTAAGCATAATGCATTGATTGTAACGTAATTTTGAAGTGTTTAGTTGTGCAGCTAACAATAGTCACAAATAAAAATGCAATTTTCATAATTGGAACATTCCTCATGCCACCACTCTTGGCATTTACAGCACTGGATCCATTCTTCTGTTGGTGGGTCACAATGCTGGAAGTTGGCCTTAAACGCTTTTTGAATTTTTTGGGAGGAGGGGGATCAGCGGGGGAGGGAGGAGGTCTTGACCCCGTCGAACGGTACTCTCCTCGTACCGATCGGACGCTTGGAAGTGGAGATACGGACCCCGATAGGGTTTTTCTTTCGGGAGGCTAGGGGGGGGGGCTTAGCGGATGGCAAAAATGTCTTCCTCTGGTCGCCCCCTTTCGAACGACACCTCCCCGATCCCATGCGCCTCTTAGCCCCAGAGGAGATAGGAGCGCAAGGTCGTGCGAACAAACACACAGACAAACAAGCGTTTACAGGATTTAAATAAAATGGACAACATAGTTAGTTTAATAAATTCCGAAACACAGGGCCAGATGACGAGCTCGTCATCTTGCCCCGGACTGCCTGTTTAAAAATATTCGTTTTCATTGCCATGAAGGAAGGCGATTAATTGACATTTATTCATGGTAATAGGTAGTATTTAAACTAAGTTACTCATAAATATTAAAGAGAAACGATATATCTTACCTGTATCTGTAGCAGAGCTTATCTACACATGCATAAAAGTTATAACGTGGCAGCGGAAAACAATCAAAGCTTCACAACTGACACAAAAATGGCGATTTCAACGTCTCTATAGTATTGTTTAACGAACGGCCGATAGGAGAGCCAGTAGTGTCCGGTTGATGCTGCCACCTAGCGGAAAACGGAAAAATTAAGACATTCGTCATCTTACCCCACTCTTCATCTTGCCCCGGTCTCCCCTACATCCTTTATTTTTACAATTTATTTTAAATTGCTTGTATCTAAAAATGTTGTCTTTTCTTTGTTTAAGGTCATGAAAATACGGAAGCAATAAAATACCCGAGAAAAAAAAACATTTTTATGTCATTATATCTATGAAGTTATTCATTGTTGCTCAGTAGCGCAGCTCTAAACTAGTCATTGAGGGCCACTGTAATACTTACCCATCATGGATATGCATAATATAAAATATGAAAATAAAACATGTGTAAACTATTTATAAAATGCATTGCAATTCGAATACATTCGTGGCTTGATGACGTCATAAACTTTAAATGCACCATTACTAAATTGCATAAAAGAAACATCTTTATAACTCCAAAATTGATTATCATATTAATAAACGGTTTACTGCGCCGGATCAATTAAAATATATCTTTGATTTGAAATTTGAATGAAATACAGGGTCATGAAAAATCGAAGAGTGTGGAAATAGGATCACAAATATCTCGGTAACTAATTATCCGATCGACTTCCTTCTTCATGCAAAATTTGTTTTTTTTTAATTGTATTTTATATTCCCTCCTTGAAATGAACAATTTTGAAAATTTTTATATACCTTTTATCAGAACGAATATTTCGAAAGTCTGAAAAAAATAGCTCCGAATAGTTCCCATTATTACATATACATACCTAATTTCAAATCTCTATCTCAATTTGTTCGGGAGATAGAGCGTTAACAGACAGACACACAGACAGACAGACGGCAATTTTTTTTTTCTAAAAATATGTTTTTCGGAATCTCCAGTGTCTGAAACGTGCAAATCCGTCAAAAAAATAATTTCGATTTTCCAAACGATTACAAGACTTACCCTACGATGGGTAAGTAAAAACGATGAGGTTAATACTTCATCAGGAAGAACTGTCAAAGATTTCTATGTGCTTTTTGAAAGCAATCTTTCATCGAAAAAATTCACTTTTCATTCTATATGACATAAAACATTCTCAATATGTACTGAGTAGAGATTGAAAAACTTACATACGAGTATATCAGCAAAAATCGCATTTCTAACCAGTAGTTTTTAAGTTACAACATTTTGAAATCGGATCTTTAATTATGATCACCCTGGATATATTAAAATATAAACACTTAATTTTATGTCCTTTATATTATAACATAATATTCTTTTGCATACTTACTTTTTTATTAAACACTGTTCCATGTGCTCTCAAATAGGGGAGACCGGGGCAAGATGACTATGTTAACAATTTTTGTTGTTTATTAATTTATTTTGAAGTAATAGTAAAATTAATTTTACATGAACTGATAGAGTATACCTTTGTAGTATTAAATACATTACCATTTAATTTTTCAAATAAAAAAAATAAAGGATAATTTTATTTTTTCATAACATTAACAAATCGTCATTTGCCCAAGTACTGGGGCAAGATGACTTTGGCCTTGGGGCAAGATGACAACACTGAAAAAGATTGAACATATTTTATCTTTTGAATATGTTACATGGTTTAACAAACGATAACTGTGTTTTTACATCTTACAAAGTATCAAACTAAGCATAATGCATTGATTGTAACGTAATTTTGAAGTGTTTAGTTGTGCAGCTAACAATAGTCACAAATAAAAATGCAATTTTCATAATTGGAACATTCCTCATGCCACCACTCTTGGCATTTACAGCACTGGATCCATTCTTCTGTTGGTGGGTCACAATGCTGGAAGTTGGCCTTAAACGCTTTTTGAATTTTTTGGGAGGAGGGGGATCAGCGGGGGAGGGAGGAGGTCTTGACCCCGTCGAACGGTACTCTCCTCGTACCGATCGGACGCTTGGAAGTGGAGATACGGACCCCGATAGGGTTTTTCTTTCGGGAGGCTAGGGGGGGGGGCTTAGCGGATGGCAAAAATGTCTTCCTCTGGTCGCCCCCTTTCGAACGACACCTCCCCGATCCCATGCGCCTCTTAGCCCCAGAGGAGATAGGAGCGCAAGGTCGTGCGAACAAACACACAGACAAACAAGCGTTTACAGGATTTAAATAAAATGGACAACATAGTTAGTTTAATAAATTCCGAAACACAGGGCCAGATGACGAGCTCGTCATCTTGCCCCGGACTGCCTGTTTAAAAATATTCGTTTTCATTGCCATGAAGGAAGGCGATTAATTGACATTTATTCATGGTAATAGGTAGTATTTAAACTAAGTTACTCATAAATATTAAAGAGAAACGATATATCTTACCTGTATCTGTAGCAGAGCTTATCTACACATGCATAAAAGTTATAACGTGGCAGCGGAAAACAATCAAAGCTTCACAACTGACACAAAAATGGCGATTTCAACGTCTCTATAGTATTGTTTAACGAACGGCCGATAGGAGAGCCAGTAGTGTCCGGTTGATGCTGCCACCTAGCGGAAAACGGAAAAATTAAGACATTCGTCATCTTACCCCACTCTTCATCTTGCCCCGGTCTCCCCTACATCCTTTATTTTTACAATTTATTTTAAATTGCTTGTATCTAAAAATGTTGTCTTTTCTTTGTTTAAGGTCATGAAAATACGGAAGCAATAAAATACCCGAGAAAAAAAAACATTTTTATGTCATTATATCTATGAAGTTATTCATTGTTGCTCAGTAGCGCAGCTCTAAACTAGTCATTGAGGGCCACTGTAATACTTACCCATCATGGATATGCATAATATAAAATATGAAAATAAAACATGTGTAAACTATTTATAAAATGCATTGCAATTCGAATACATTCGTGGCTTGATGACGTCATAAACTTTAAATGCACCATTACTAAATTGCATAAAAGAAACATCTTTATAACTCCAAAATTGATTATCATATTAATAAACGGTTTACTGCGCCGGATCAATTAAAATATATCTTTGATTTGAAATTTGAATGAAATACAGGGTCATGAAAAATCGAAGAGTGTGGAAATAGGATCACAAATATCTCGGTAACTAATTATCCGATCGACTTCCTTCTTCATGCAAAATTTGTTTTTTTTTAATTGTATTTTATATTCCCTCCTTGAAATGAACAATTTTGAAAATTTTTATATACCTTTTATCAGAACGAATATTTCGAAAGTCTGAAAAAAATAGTTCCGAATAGTTCCCATTATTACATATACATACCTAATTTCAAATCTCTATCTCAATTTGTTCGGGAGATAGAGCGTTAACAGACAGACACACAGACAGACAGACGGCAATTTTTTTTTTTCTAAAAATATGTTTTTCGGAATCTCCAGTGTCTGAAACGTGCAAATCCGTCAAAAAAATTATTTCGATTTTCCAAACGATTACAAGACTTACCCTACGATGGGTAAGTAAAAACGATGAGGTTAATACTTCATCAGGAAGAACTGTCAAAGATTTCTATGTGCTTTTTGAAAGCAATCTTTCATCGAAAAAATTCACTTTTCATTCTATAAGACATAAAACATTCTCAATATGTACTGAGTAGAGATTGAAAAACTTACATACGAGTATATCAGCAAAAATCGCATTTCTAACCAGTAGTTTTTAAGTTACAACATTTTGAAATCGGATCTTTAATTATGATCACCCTGGATATATTAAAATATAAACACTTAATTTTATGTCCTTTATATTATAACATAATATTCTTTTGCATACTTACTTTTTTATTAAACACTGTTCCATGTGCTCTCAAATAGGGGAGACCGGGGCAAGATGACTATGTTAACAATTTTTGTTGTTTATTAATTTATTTTGAAGTAATAGTAAAATTAATTTTACATGAACTGATAGAGTATACCTTTGTAGTATTAAATACATTACCATTTAATTTTTCAAATAAAAAAAATAAAGGATAATTTTATTTTTTCATAACATTAACAAATCGTCATTTGCCCAAGTACTGGGGCAAGATGACTTTGGCCTTGGGGCAAGATGACAACACTGAAAAAGATTGAACATATTTTATCTTTTGAATATGTTACATGGTTTAACAAACGATAACTGTGTTTTTACATCTTACAAAGTATCAAACTAAGCATAATGCATTGATTGTAACGTAATTTTGAAGTGTTTAGTTGTGCAGCTAACAATAGTCACAAATAAAAATGCAATTTTCATAATTGGAACATTCCTCATGCCACCACTCTTGGCATTTACAGCACTGGATCCATTCTTCTGTTGGTGGGTCACAATGCCGGAAGTTGGCCTTAAACGCTTTTTGAATTTTTTGGGAGGAGGAGGATCAGCGGGGGAGGGAGGAGGTCTTGACCCCGTCGAACGGTACTCTCCTCGTACCGATCGGACGCTTGGAAGTGGAGATACGGACCCCGATAGGGTTTTTCTTTCGGGAGGCTAGGGGGGGGGCTTAGCGGATGGCAAAAATGTCTTCCTCTGGTCGCCCCCTTTCGAACGACACCTCCCCGATCCCATGCGCCTCTTAGCCCCAGAGGAGATAGAAGCGCAAGGTCGTGCGAACAAACACACAGACAAACAAGCGTTTACAGGATTTAAATAAAATGGACAACATAGTTAGTTTAATAAATTCCGAAACACAGGGCCAGATGACGAGCTCGTCATCTTGCCCCGGACTGCCTGTTTAAAAATATTCGTTTTCATTGCCATGAAGGAAGGCGATTAATTGACATTTATTCATGGTAATAGGTAGTATTTAAACTAAGTTACTCATAAATATTAAAGAGAAACGATATATCTTACCTGTATCTGTAGCAGAGCTTATCTACACATGCATAAAAGTTATAACGTGGCAGCGGAAAACAATCAAAGCTTCACAACTGACACAAAAATGGCGATTTCAACGTCTCTATAGTATTGTTTAACGAACGGCCGATAGGAGAGCCAGTAGTGTCCGGTTGATGCTGCCACCTAGCGGAAAACGGAAAAATTAAGACATTCGTCATCTTACCCCACTCTTCATCTTGCCACGGTCTCCCCTACATCCTTTATTTTTACAATTTATTTTAAATTGCTTGTATCTAAAAATGTTGTCTTTTCTTTGTTTAAGGTCATGAAAATACGGAAGCAATAAAATACCCGAGAAAAAAAAACATTTTTATGTCATTATATCTATGAAGTTATTCATTGTTGCTCAGTAGCGCAGCTCTAAACTAGTCATTGAGGGCCACTGTAATACTTACCCATCATGGATATGCATAATATAAAATATGAAAATAAAACATGTGTAAACTATTTATAAAATGCATTGCAATTCGAATACATTCGTGGCTTGATGACGTCATAAACTTTAAATGCACCATTACTAAATTGCATAAAAGAAACATCTTTATAACTCCAAAATTGATTATCATATTAATAAACGGTTTACTGCGCCGGATCAATTAAAATATATCTTTGATTTGAAATTTGAATGAAATACAGGGTCATGAAAAATCGAAGAGTGTGGAAATAGGATCACAAATATCTCGGTAACTAATTATCCGATCGACTTCCTTCTTCATGCAAAATTTGTTTTTTTTTTAATTGTATTTTATATTCCCTCCTTGAAATGAACAATTTTGAAAATTTTTATATACCTTTTATCAGAACGAATATTTCGAAAGTCTGAAAAAAATAGTTCCGAATAGTTCCCATTATTACATATACATACCTAATTTCAAATCTCTATCTCAATTTGTTCGGGAGATAGAGCGTTAACAGACAGACACACAGACAGACAGACGGCAATTTTTTTTTTCTAAAAATATGTTTTTCGGAATCTCCAGTGTCTGAAACGTGCAAATCCGTCAAAAAAATAATTTCGATTTTCCAAACGATTACAAGACTTACCCTACGATGGGTAAGTAAAAACGATGAGGTTAATACTTCATCAGGAAGAACTGTCAAAGATTTCTATGTGCTTTTTGAAAGCAATCTTTCATCGAAAAAATTCACTTTTCATTCTATAAGACATAAAACATTCTCAATATGTACTGAGTAGAGATTGAAAAACTTACATACGAGTATATCAGCAAAAATCGCATTTCTAACCAGTAGTTTTTAAGTTACAACATTTTGAAATCGGATCTTTAATTATGATCACCCTGGATATATTAAAATATAAACACTTAATTTTATGTCCTTTATATTATAACATAATATTCTTTTGCATACTTACTTTTTTATTAAACACTGTTCCATGTGCTCTCAAATAGGGGAGACCGGGGCAAGATGACTATGTTAACAATTTTTGTTGTTTATTAATTTATTTTGAAGTAATAGTAAAATTAATTTTACATGAACTGATAGAGTATACCTTTGTAGTATTAAATACATTACCATTTAATTTTTCAAATAAAAAAAATAAAGGATAATTTTATTTTTTCATAACATTAACAAATCGTCATTTGCCCAAGTACTGGGGCAAGATGACTTTGGCCTTGGGGCAAGATGACAACACTGAAAAAGATTGAACATATTTTATCTTTTGAATATGTTACATGGTTTAACAAACGATAACTGTGTTTTTACATCTTACAAAGTATCAAACTAAGCATAATGCATTGATTGTAACGTAATTTTGAAGTGTTTAGTTGTGCAGCTAACAATAGTCACAAATAAAAATGCCATTTTCATAATTGGAACATTCCTCATGCCACCACTCTTGGCATTTACAGCACTGGGTCCATTCTTCTGTTGGTGGGTCACAATGCCGGAAGTTGGCCTTAAACGCTTTTTGAATTTTTTGGGAGGAGGGGGATCAGCGGGGGAGGGAGGAGGTCTTGACCCCGTCGAACGGTACTCTCCTCGTACCGATCGGACGCTTGGAAGTGGAGATACGGACCCCGATAGGGTTTTTCTTTCGGGAGGCTAGGGGGGGGGGGCTTAGCGGATGGCAAAAATGTCTTCCTCTGGTCGCCCCCTTTCGAACGACACCTCCCCGATTCCATGCGCCTCTTAGCCCCAGAGGAGATAGAAGCGCAAGGTCGTGCGAACAAACACACAGACAAACAAGCGTTTACAGGATTTAAATAAAATGGACAACATAGTTAGTTTAATAAATCCCGAAACACAGGGCCAGATGACGAGCTCGTCATCTTGCCCCGGACTGCCTGTTTAAAAATATTCGTTTTCATTGCCATGAAGGAAGGCGATTAATTGACATTTATTCATGGTAATAGGTAGTATTTAAACTAAGTTACTCATAAATATTAAAGAGAAACGATATATCTTACCTGTATCTGTAGCAGAGCTTATCTACACATGCATAAAAGTTATAACGTGGCAGCGGAAAACAATCAAAGCTTCAAAACTGACACAAAAATGGCGATTTCAACGTCTCTATATTATTGTTTAACGAACGGCCGATAGGAGAGCCAGTAGTGTCCGGTTGATGCTGCCACCTAGCGGAAAACGGAAAAATTAAGACATTCGTCATCTTGCCCCGGTCTCCCCTACATCCTTTATTTTTACAATTTATTTTAAATTGCTTGTATCTAAAAATGTTGTCTTTTCTTTGTTTAAGGTCATGAAAATACGGAAGCAATAAAATACCCGAGAAAAAAAAACATTTTTATGTCATTATATCTATGAAGTTATTCATTGTTGCTCAGTAGCGCAGCTCTAAACTAGTCATTGAGGGCCACTGTAATACTTACCCATCATGGATATGCATAATATAAAATATGAAAATAAAACATGTGTAAACTATTTATAAAATGCATTGCAATTCGAATACATTCGTGGCTTGATGACGTCATAAACTTTAAATGCACCATTACTAAATTGCATAAAAGAAACATCTTTATAACTCCAAAATTGATTATCATATTAATAAACGGTTTACTGCGCCGGATCAATTAAAATATATCTTTGATTTGAAATTTGAATGAAATACAGGGTCATGAAAAATGGAAGAGTGTGGAAATAGGATCACAAATATCTCGGTAACTAATTATCCGATCGACTTCCTTCTTCATGCAAAATTTGTTTTTTTTTAATTGTATTTTATATTCCCTCCTTGAAATGAACAATTTTGAAAATTTTTATATACCTTTTATCAGAACGAATATTTCGAAAGTCTGAAAAAAATAGTTCCGAATAGTTCCCATTATTACATATACATACCTAATTTCAAATCTCTATCTCAATTTGTTCGGGAGATAGAGCGTTAACAGACAGACACACAGACAGACAGACGGCAATTTTTTTTTTCTAAAAATATGTTTTTCGGAATCTCCAGTGTCTGAAACGTGCAAATCCGTCAAAAAAATTATTTCGATTTTCCAAACGATTACAAGACTTACCCTACGATGGGTAAGTAAAAACGATGAGGTTAATACTTCATCAGGAAGAACTGTCAAAGATTTCTATGTGCTTTTTGAAAGCAATCTTTCATCGAAAAAATTCACTTTTCATTCTATAAGACATAAAACATTCTCAATATGTACTGAGTAGAGATTGAAAAACTTACATACGAGTATATCAGCAAAAATCGCATTTCTAACCAGTAGTTTTTAAGTTACAACATTTTGAAATCGGATCTTTAATTATGATCACCCTGGATATATTAAAATATAAACACTTAATTTTATGTCCTTTATATTATAACATAATATTCTTTTGCATACTTACTTTTTTATTAAACACTGTTCCATGTGCTCTCAAATAGGGGAGACCGGGGCAAGATGACTATGTTAACAATTTTTGTTGTTTATTAATTTATTTTGAAGTAATAGTAAAATTAATTTTACATGAACTGATAGAGTATACCTTTGTAGTATTAAATACATTACCATTTAATTTTTCAAATAAAAAAAATAAAGGATAATTTTATTTTTTCATAACATTAACAAATCGTCATTTGCCCAAGTACTGGGGCAAGATGACTTTGGCCTTGGGGCAAGATGACAACACTGAAAAAGATTGAACATATTTTATCTTTTGAATATGTTACATGGTTTAACAAACGATAACTGTGTTTTTACATCTTACAAAGTATCAAACTAAGCATAATGCATTGATTGTAACGTAATTTTGAAGTGTTTAGTTGTGCAGCTAACAATAGTCACAAATGTAAATGCCATTTTCATAATTGGAACATTCCTCATGCCACCACTCTTGGCATTTACAGCACTGGGTCCATTCTTCTGTTGGTGGGTCACAATGCCGGAAGTTGGCCTTAAACGCTTTTTGAATTTTTTGGGAGGAGGGGGATCAGCGGGGGAGGGAGGAGGTCTTGACCCCGTCGAACGGTACTCTCCTCGTACCGATCGGACGCTTGGAAGTGGAGATACGGACCCCGATAGGGTTTTTCTTTCGGGAGGCTAGGGGGGGGGGGCTTAGCGGATGGCAAAAATGTCTTCCTCTGGTCGCCCCCTTTCGAACGACACCTCCCCGATCCCATGCGCCTCTTAGCCCCAGAGGAGATAGAAGCGCAAGGTCGTGCGAACAAACACACAGACAAACAAGCGTTTACAGGATTTAAATAAAATGGACAACATAGTTAGTTTAATAAATTCCGAAACACAGGGCCAGATGACGAGCTCGTCATCTTGCCCCGGACTGCCTGTTTAAAAATATTCGTTTTCATTGCCATGAAGGAAGGTGATTAATTGACATTTATTCATGGTAATAGGTAGTATTTAAACTAAATTACTCATAAATATTAAAGAGAAACGATATATCTTACCTGTATCTGTAGCAGAGCTTATCTACACATGCATAAAAGTTATAACGTGGCAGCGGAAAACAATCAAAGCTTCACAACTGACACAAAAATGGCGATTTCAACGTCTCTATAGTATTGTTTAACGAACGGCCGATAGGAGAGCCAGTAGTGTCCGGTTGATGCTGCCACCTAGCGGAAAACGGAAAAATTAAGACATTCGTCATCTTATCCCACTCTTCATCTTGCCCCGGTCTCCCCTACATCCTTTATTTTTACAATTTATTTTAAATTGCTTGTATCTAAAATTGTTGTATTTTCTTTGTTTAAAGTCATGAAAATACGGAAGCAATAAAATACCCGAGAAAAAAACATTTTTATGTCATTATATCTATGAAGTTATTCATTGTTGCTCAGGAGCGCAGCTCTAAACTAGTCATTGAGGGCCACTGTAATACTTACCCATCATGGATATGCATAATATAAAATATGAAAATAAAACATGTGTAAACTATTTATAAAATGCATTGCAATTCGAATAAATTCGTGGCTTGATGACGTCATAAACTTTAAATGCACCATTACTAAATTGCATAAAAGAAACATCTTTATAACTCCAAAATTGATTATCATATTAATAAACGGTTTACTGCGCCGGATCAATTAAAATATATCTTTGATTTGAAATTTGAATGAAATACAGGGTCATGAAAAATCGAAGAGTGTGGAAATAGGATCACAAATATCTCGGTAACTAATTATCCGATCGACTTCCTTCTTCATGCAAAATTTGTTTTTTTTTTAATTGTATTTTATATTCCCTCCTTGAAATGAACAATTTTGAAAATTTTTATATACCTTTTAACAGAACGAATATTTCGAAAGTCTGAAAAAAATAGTTCCGAATAGTTCCCATTATTACATATACATACCTAATTTCAAATCTCTATCTCAATTTGTTCGGGAGATAGAGCGTTAACAGACACACACACAGACAGACGGACGGCAATTTTTTTTTTTCTAAAAATATGTTTTTCGGAATCTCCAGTGTCTGAAACGTGCAAATCCGTCAAAAAAATAATTTCGATTTTCCAAACGATTACAAGATTTACCCTACGATGGGTAAGTAAAAACGATGAGGTTAATACTTCATCAGGAAGAACTGTCAAAGATTTCTATGTGCTTTTTGAAAGCAATCTTTCATCGAAAAAATTCACTTTTCATTCTATAAGACATAAAACATTCTCAATACAGTCTCATACCATTCATAATGGTACTGAGTAGAGATTGAAAAACTTACATACGAGTATATCAGCAAAAATCGCATTTCTAACCAGTAGTTTTTAAGTTACAACATTTTGAAATCGGATCTTTAATTATGATCACCCTGAATATATTAAAATATAAACAATCAATTTTATATCATATATATTAAAACATAATATTCTTTTACACACTTACTTGTTTAATAAACACTGTCCGTGTGCTCTGAAATACTTCCTCCCATTTTTACTACCTATTTTGAAATATTTATATAAAAAAATTTTACCTTTTCTTTTTTTAAGATCATTGCAAAAAATATGGAAGCAGTAAAATACCGGAGAAAAAGTTGTTTTATGTGAGTATAGCTTATGAAGTTATGCATTGTTGCTCAGTTGCGCTGCTGTAAAAAAATGATGAGATTAATAATTCAGCAAAAAGAACTGTCAAAGATTTCTATATGCTTTTTCAAAGCAATCTTTCATTGAAGGAAAAAAATCTTTACGTAATATTTTCCCGAAATGTACTGAGTAGAAAGCGAAAATTGTATTTAATTTATCTCATACTAACCGGTCGCTTCCGAGTGGGGCCCAGATACATAGTGCTGCGTACCGCCCTGACTTCGCTTGCGACCCAGAAATTGCATTTTACATGCAACCAGAAAAATATAGATAAAATACTTTTAAAATTTAAAATTTATAAAATTTATAGTATACGAAAATAACTAATAAGAATATAAAAAAAGCACTTAAATAAAGATTTCGCGACATAAATATTTTTTTTCATGAGCCCCTGACAAAGTACTACTGGGCCCTACCCGTATTTATCTAGGAGTGGGGCCCAAGTAGTGCTTTGTATCTGGGCCGCAATCGGAAGCGACCGGCGAGTCTTTCATAATCGGGTTCTTAGCCGATGTTGGCCACAAACTCGCTAACTCTAAAATCGATGAAATGTTTGTTTAATTATTTTTATAGCAGATTTGTTATCCTGCATTTCACGCTCTTATCCAAAACTACTGATGAGATATGGTGAAAAGGTGAAATCATCAAAAATTATCGACCGCCCATTTAACCCCCTTAGTAGTTGAATTTCTAAAATCGCCTAAAGTACATGTTAAACTATTCTTTAGTAGATTTGTTATCCCGAAATTCACGCTCCTACCTATAACTTCTATTGAGAAATGGCAAAATGACATAAAACATTCGACCCACTATTTGACCCCTCCCCCCCCCCCCACCTTAGTGTCCGAATTTCTAAAATCACTGAAATAGTTGTTTAACTATTTTTTAAGGAGATTTGTTATCCTGAATTTCACGCTTTTTTCTAAAACTGCTGATGAAATATGGTGAAAAGGTGAAATCACCGAAAATTGTTTACCCTTCATTTAACCCCCTTTGTAGTTGAATTTCTAAAATCGTCTGAAATGCATGTTTAACTATTCTTTAGTAGATTTGTTATCCTGAATTTCACGCTCCTAACTATAACTTTTACTGAGATATGGCAAAATAGCGTAAAACATTCGATTCCCATTTAACCCTGAATTTCTAAAATTGCTGAAATACGTGTTTATTCTTTTAGAAGATTTGTTATCCTGAGTTTCATGATTCTACCTATAATTTCTTCTGAGATACGGCAAAATTACCCAAAATATTTGACCTCCTATTTAACCCTCCTTAGTTGTTGAACTTCTAAAATTGCTGAAATACATGTTTATCTATATTTTTTTGTAGATTTATTATCCCAAATTCAGAGCTCCTAACTAAACATGCAGCTAAGATGTGACGAACAGGCAAAATGACCTAAAACTTTCGACCTCCCCCCCCCCCCCATTTAACCTCCTTAATGGATGAATTTCTAAAATCGCTGAAATATGTGTTCAATTATTTTTTTTAGTAGATTTGTTATCCTGAATTTCACGTTCCTATCTAAAACTGCTGCTGAGATATGGTGAAAACACGAAATGACTAAAAACTTTCGACCTTACATTTAACCCCTTTAGTGGTTAAATTGTTAAAATCGCTGAAATAAGTGTTTAACTAATTTTTAGTACATTTGTTATCCTGAATTTCGCGCTTTTAACTTAAACTTTTGTTGGGATATGGCGAAAATGCAAAATGACCTAAAACTTTAGACCTCCCATTTAACTTCCTTAGTAGTTGAATTTCTAAAATCGTTGAAATACGTGTTTAATTATTTTTTAGTAGATTTGTCATCTTGAAATTAACGCTCTAATCTAAAACTGCTGATGAGATATGGTAAAAATGTGAAATCACGGAAAATTTTCAATCCCCCATTTAACCCTTTGTGGGTGAATTTCTAAAATCGCCTGAAATACATGTTTAACTATTCTTTAGTAGAATTGTTATCCCGAATTTTACGCTCCTACTTAAAACTCCTACTGAGATATGCCAAAAAGACGAAATTATCTAAAACTGTCGACCCCCCCCCCATTTAATCCCCTTAGGATGTGAATTTTAAAAAATCCTTTCTTAGTGGGTGCCTACATTTTGTAAAGAACATGTCTTCCAAATTTCATTGTACTAGGACAAACGGTTGAGGCTCGACGTTGATTATGAGAAAATCAAGCTACTCTTTTATAAGTATAGATTACAGGTGACATTTTAAATTTGCCGAAGTTTTTAATTATCTTATTAGTGAAAAACTGCTATAGTCCCCATCGCAAAATTTCAACTTTAATATCTTTGAATTGGGGTAGGGTGAGGTGGTTGAGAATGTACTTTCGAATGAAAACTGTAACCCAAAACTGTGTGTTTCAAAACTGCAGCCCAATTTAGTCATTTTTTATTACTTTTTTTTTAATCTATCTCAACGATTAACGGTTTGCTACAATAATGTAACGTAACTAGTGCAGAATTACCAGAATTGGCAACTGTTTGCCCAGAGCTAATTAATAAGAATAACACAGAATAAACGTAAGATCAGTTTAACCATAAGATTAATCACTTCGGCGCTAAACTAAAATCTGTCAACGAAAAGAAGGATTTTTATTTTATCTTGAACATAAAATTTCTATCACATTAAGTTGGGGTTTTTTATCGATTTATTTATTTATTTTCTCAAAAAGTGTATGTGACACGAAATTTTGAATTAGATAAATAGAAACCATAGAAGTAAAACAATAGTGGACCAATATTGTTCAATATTTTTATAGAGAAAATGAAATATATTCCCAATGTGCTGCCACTCTCTCAAGTCATCAGCAATCAGTAAAAAGTCAGGTAATTATTTTTTTTAATAGAGCTAGTAACCAGCCATTTACTTGTTTTGTACTGATTTACGCCAACATATGCCATGAATTTAATTAATTTTTACAGTCTGATTTTTAAAAATGTTGCACTCTCTGCTTAAATTGCGCTTAATCAAGTTTGAAAAGAGAAATAAAAAACCAACAAGGCACGCGAAACTCTCATAAGAAACTCGATAAAAACAGCTTTAACGGCACAAAAATAATAAGTAAAACTTAATAATTTTTGAATAATCAAGCTTTCTTTTTATCAATGAATAAATGTTTAACAGTGCGTGAGTAAAATTCATTCTTCATAAGAGAAGATTTGGAGGGGTAAAAGTTACTTTATTAATTAAATTTCGGACTAACACGTAAAACTGAAAATTTAATGCAAAAGATGATTATGCTTTTAAAACTTACAGTAACTTCTTAATTATATAGCATAAAATGTCACTTTTAACTGGGCTTAAAAAATTTTTAATCTTACAAATTACGAATGTCGGGAAATTATTAGGACATTTTTATGTCAATTATTTCATAGATTTATCCCTCAACCATGTGTTGCATTCCTCCAGTAAGAAAGAAAAAATGATTTTAAGGCAACGAGAACCAACTACATTATAAAGGTTGTATATATAATAAAATTTAAATTTCCATGTCTCAAAACCCTAATTCACTTCACTGTTAATATACTAATCATTATTTGTTTCATTAAATTACTTCTAAAATTTCCCTTTACTTCAAACCTAAAATCTTATTTTCTATCCTTGCCCATTTTATTCTATTAGAACATTTCTTTTATTAAATAGCCTTTTTTTTTTTTTTTTTTTGAGAAATATGACTACGAAATACAAACGCGTAGGTTTCGTCTTTCGCGCCAGTGAGTTTCACATTACAGCTGTACTTTAAATACATATAAAAATAGCTCCAAAACCACATTTTCATTAGATAAATACAGGATCATCGAAAAAGAATGCCGGGATTTTGAAACTTTACAAAAAATTAATTCTTAAACGTACGGAAATAATTCTTGTGTTGAAATGTAGTGAAAGAGTGTTAGTTTTTTCTTCGCTCACTAGATGGCGTGCAGCCTTGAATGAGAAGTTCCCCAACTCATGCATTGTACCAGGGCTAGAGAATCGTTTATAATAAAATCACAACCAGTGTTGAATTCAGGGGATGGCCCAGGGGGACATTCCTCCCCGGAGCATTGAAATGTTCCCCCCTTCCCCGGAAGATTTGAGATTTTATACTTTTAATGGTGGTTAAAAAGTGCAATCCCCCCCCCCCCGGAGCCACAAAATCCCTCCCGGAGAAAAGTGACTGAATTCAACACTGATCACAACAAAAGGTGACTTTGAATAAATTTTTTCGAAATATGGATTTTTTCTCTATTTTCATTTTTAATATAAAAAGTTCAAACGTTGAGCATTTTATTCTAATTTTTAAAAAATCGAACATAAAGTGAAAAAGTTTTTCTAATGTCCTTTATCCCTATAAAAAAAGAGAAAAATTGGAACATTTAAAAATTCTATAAAATACTAGAAAAAAAAAACGAAACTTTTTTTTTATATTAAAAGAAGGAAAAAAGTGTCCATTTTAGAAATTATTGGTGGGGCTCGAGCCCCACTAGCCCATACAACTCTACGCCTATAATTGAGTAATTCTTTGTCTGTTCTCGGGAAAACACATAGGTTATTGATTTTATTTTGCTTGTGAATTTTGTATTTTAATTTTCTATACTAATCTAAATTTATCATTATTCGAATATTAGATTATTGGGGTTAACTGAAAAGAAAAAAACAAGAATCTTCTGTTCCAAGCAAGATTATGAAAATGTAATTAAGAATGCCCCTCCATTAAGAATGTAGATGATGTCACAACTCGATCTGAGAGACTTTGAAAAAAAAAATTGCAAAATACTCATGATAGACTAAAATGTTTAAGCCCGATAAAAATGATTTCCGCAGAGAATAATCGTGGGTAATGATAATATACCACCCTGCAATATTGATCGACAAAATTTCATTCGACGAAAATGGGACAGAAAATGGTTTTCTAAATTTTAATGATATGCCTGAGAATAACATGTTTTTTAAAATGGGAATCAAATTCTGAAATAACTTTCTCCAAAAGTGAAGCGGAGGCTCTGACTTTTATTGCAGGCTTCAAAGCATATAGAGTGAAACTAAAGCTGTTATCACACGGTCTAATTACCTTCCGGATAGGATTCTACAAAATTTGTAAGAAAATTCTAAAAAGAAGATTTTTCTTCGAAAAAAGTGGTATTAAAAAAAAACGGTCTGAGTGGAAGGCCTGTATATATTAATATTTACTAATTCAAATATGCAAACAAATTATTAACATTAAAATGAAAAAAAAATAATCACACTTTTAGACATATAAGTAGGTATAATATGAGGGTGCAGGCCCACCAAATCTGAGGAGCAAGTCAGGAGCAGAGGATCCTTCTTCCCCCACAACCCCCGATTTTTTAATTACGAGGGTGGGGGGAAAACTTAGCTGCACCGCCAAGACCCGAGGGGCGCCCGACAGCACGTCAACCGTCGCACCCGTCCTGAGGGACTTATAACGCGCATGACCGGGAGAGGCATCCGATATCCACTGCGACCGGTCGGAGCACCGCCATCTGCGCATCACTCCGATAGAACCCATGAGGGGACGACGGAGGTCGTTACGATACGCAGTGCAACCCAAAATAGGAGGAACCACCACGAGGACAATTGATGGATCACAAGAGGACACCCGACGGCTTCGTAGCCGGAACCCCATAAGGGGAACCGGTTGCTAGGCCATACGTCAAGCTTCCCCGACGACCCTTGATTTCCAGCGGCGTCCGATCATCGAGTCCTAGGGGGAGGAAACGACTACTTCATCTGCCGCGGTTACCGCTTATGCGGTAAGGAGGAGCTTCTCGCCCACCTGGGACTATGAAGAAAATCAGTCCCTGACGCATAGACACGCCTTGGCTAGAGTTGTCCCCCCCCCCCCACACACACACACACAGTGGCTTTGCTTTCAGTGAGAACGCAGCGAAATACGACAGGATCGACTCCATTGAGAGGATCATTCACATATAAAAAAACACAACACAAACACAAGCACAAAAACAACTAGTCGTTGGAGGCCACCGCAATACTTACCCATCATGGATATGCATAATATAAAATATGAAAATTAAACATGTGTAAACTATTTATAAAATGCATTGCAATTCGAATAAAATCGTGGCTTGATGACGTCATAAACTTTAAATGCTGTATTACTGAATTGCTTAAAAGACACATCCTTATAACTCCAAAATTGATAATCATATTTACTAACGGTTTACTGCGTTATATTAACCCCTTGAAGGGCACCGATATATTATATATACCACTTAATTTTAATCCCAAAATGCCACATTGACACCAGAATTTTATAATAAAATTTTCAATTTATAAGATACACGAGGAAAAGCTTTTACTTATTTTAAAATAAATTCGTTCGTAAATCTTGGTGTCAATCAATCATTTCAATATTTTAGCTACAAGAGTACTTTGCCCCTGAAGGGTTTAAGCATCTCATTTCCAATTAAAATAAACCTTTGAATTGAAATTTGAATGAAATAAAGGGTCATGAAAAATCGAAGACTGTGGAAAATATGATTACAAATATCTTAAAACTAATTATCCGATCGACTTCAATCTTTATGCAAAATTTATGTTTTCTTACTGTCTTTTATATTCACTCCTTAAAATAAACAATTTCGAAAATTTTTATATACCTTTATCAGAACGAATATTTCGAGAGTCCGAAAAATATAGTTCCGGATAATCGAGGTTACTAAAATTCAATAAGCTTCTTTCCATTATTACATACTAAGCACATACCAAATTTCAAGTCTCTATCTCAATTTGTTTGGGAGGTAAAGCGTGTACAGACACACACAGAGACAGACGGACTGCTTTTTTTTTTTTAATTTTTTTTTCGGAATCCCCAGTGTCTGAAACGTGTAAATCCGTCAAAAAATGTATTTCACTTTTCAAAACGATTACAAGACTTACCCTATACTACGTATGATGGTAAGTAATACAACAACAACAACGGGAGAATGAAAACGACCACTACCGGACTCTGGAGGGCATGGAAAACACCTTCAAGTACGCTAAAGAAGCGGACCCGGTCGAGATTACATGCTTGAAAGTTATGTGAAGACTTCCGCTAATTCAACCACTGGGCACGCAAACTCCGATTACGCAAAGACACGCTGGATTGGTTTTCGACCCGAGGATTCAACTTTTAGATTGATCGCCGCCGCGTTAGTCGGTGAGCCACCGTTCCGGTTCCTCGTAGTCAAACAACACGAGAAGTGATCCCCACCAAGATTGGCTTTGTCAACAGCGACCTGAGGGGCCGCCTTCGGACTGTAGCCCCACTTGGTTTTGTCACCTCCTGCGCTGCTCAACCATTGAGGTTGCACTCAACTGCTTCAGCTGCAGCGAATGACGTGGTGGTTGCGGGCCACGTGTGCACGCTCACATGCCAGTAACTATCTCAACTCCGCCGCTGGTACGGTGCAGATGGATGCTGCACGCCGCATCTCCCACCGCCCAGCGTCACTACAGAGTCACCACGCATCGTGCTCGACAAAGCTCGATCTCGCCGCCGTCAATTCCTCGGATAAATTTGTGGAGACTGTCCAGCTACCGTTTGCTTGCCTTTGCCAAGCGTCACCTACCTCAAACCAAGTGAAGTGGGACTCCCCCTCGAGGGACCCCTGCTCGAGCAACTGGGATTTGCCTACGGGAGGTCCTTCCACCACCTACGGAGGAGACTCTGAGCATTGGCCGAGTCCTGGCGCCGCGGAGAACCCACGCTTACGAGGTGGGGGACCTAGACCCACTACGGGTCTTTTCTACCCGGCTTTTTCGGACGTCCCTTTTTCGCTGGCGGACCACGTTGAGGTGGTTGTCCGTCCGCCTCCTGTCCCAGTCGTGTCGACGAACATCTCACTGTGTCGAGAGTCCGGACATCTTCTCCACTTGAGGGGCCGAGTCGGAACAACCCGACGGAGAGTCGCGCAATGCTTGGCTCCCGGTCATCTTCCCCACTTAAGGGTCGAGTCAGGACCACCAAGTGGGACCCGCCAGACAGGGGTGGGGAAAACTAAGCTATCGGCCCGACAGCCGACCGCTTAGTCGCCGGAGTGGTGCCCGTCAACGCATCAACCACCGCACCAATATCTTGAGGGACATAAACGCGCACAGCAGGATCTGCGTCCCACGTGCGCTGTGGCCAGCCGGGCACCGCCAGCTGCGCATCACTCGATTTAACCCAAGTATCGACGACATAGGTCTTTCTGATACGCGGAGGTTCCCATAATCAGAGGAGACCTCCACGAAGGCAACTGATGAATCGCTAGAAAACACCCGACGACTTCGTCGCTGGAACCCCATAAGAGAAACCAGTCCCTAGGTCATATATCGAGCTCTCTCGACGAATCTTGCTTTTCCAAGGTGTCCGAACGTCGAGTCCTAGATTATGAGGAAACAACTAATTCATTTGCCGTGGTTACCACTCGTGAGGCAGGAGGAGCTTTTCGCCATCCCGGAACCGCGAAGAAACTTAGTCCCTGACGCATAGACACGCCTTGGCTAGTATTGTGCCCTCCCAACTCGCTTTGCTTTCGGTCAGTTTCCGCAGCGAAATACGGACGGTCACCGATCGACTCCATTTGAAAGGTTCATTCACATGTAAAAACAACACACGCAAACACAGCACAAAACACAAAACACAACAACAATGGAAGAAAATAGGACCATTACCGGATTCTGCGGGACATGGAAAATTCCCGCAAGAAAGCTCGAAAAGTGGTCCCGGTCGAGGTGAGTACCGTGAAAGTTAAATAGAGACTCCTGTTCATCCAACCGTTAGACACAGAAAACTCTGACTACGCATAGACGCGCTGGACTGGGTTTTGACCCGATGAGTCAAGTTTTGGCAATGGTCGCCGCCGCGTTAGTCGGCGAACCTCCTGCCTGGTTCCTCGTAATCAAACGACACAAGACATGGGTGATCCGCACACTAAGATTCGGCTTTGTGCACAGCGACCTGAGCCTAATTATTTTTTTCAGACTTAAGCCCCACTTGGCTATGAGCACATCTTCGGCTGCTCAACCATTGAGGTCGGCTCACTACTACGTCAGCTGCAGAGGATGACGTGGTGGTTGCGGTCCATGTGCCCCCCCCCCCCATGCCGGTAACTATTTCACATCTGCCGCTGGTACGGTGCAGATAGTTGCTGCATGCCGTATCTCCCACCACCCAGCGTTACTCCAGAATCACCACGCACCGTGCTCTACGAAGCTCGACCTTGCCTCCGTCAATTCCTCGGATATATTTATGGAGAAGGTTCGGCTACTGTTTGCTTACCTTTGCCCAGCGTCACCTACCTCAGCACAATGGGAAAAGGGCTTCCCTTAGGTGGATCCCCTGTCCGAGGAACTGGGATTGGCCTACGGGACATCCTTCCATCACCTACGGAGGAGGCTCCAAGCATTGGCCGAGTCCTCGCGCCGCGGAGAAACTGTGCTTACGAGGGGGACCCCTAGACCCGCCGGTCCTGCTTCGGGCCTCGTTGAGGCCCCACAACGGGTCTTCTGGGCGTCCCCGGATTTTTCGGATATCCCTTTTCCACTGGCGGACCACGATAAGGTAGTAGTCCGTCCGTCTCCTGTCCCCGTCGTGTCGACGAACATCTCCTGTGTCGAGAGTCCGGTCATCTTCCCCACGTAAGGGACCGATTCGGAACAACCCGATGGAGAGTCCGCGCAAGGCCTGACTTCCGGTCATCTTCAACACTTAAGGGGCCGAGTTGGAACCACCAGGAGAGACCCGACAGACAGGGGTGGGGGAAGGAGAACCTTCTCACCTCACGTTTCTCCTCAGATTTTATATCCAGAACCCCCATTATAACAGATTTTCCCCTGAGGATAGGTGGCAATACCATTTTTATGGAAAGTTCATTTCTGTAAACGGGAGGTTTAAGCTAAAAGTATGTAAAAAATTGCCTGCTGCTGGTTAAAGATAATGAAGAAATTTTGATTGAATTAATATTTTTAATTAAGTAATTTGTTTAATTATTTTTTTAATTTATTATTATTATTATTATTATTTGTTAACTATTTTGAAAATGATTTTCAAATATCTTAAAATTTAGAAATAGATTATGGTAATGATAATAATTTTAAGTGAAATAAAGTAACTAATGTGTTTAACAAGTTTTAATGAATCAAAAGTTTTGAAAACAATTAGTTTTAAAATAAAGAAATGTTTCATGTTTAATGAAAGTAATAAATGGCATTAATTTTTGAATGTACAAGTTTTTTATTGATTTAAATGAAATAAAGTAACGAAAGTGTTTAACAAGTTTTAATGAACCAAAAGTTTTGAAAACAATTAGTTTTAAAATAAAGAGATGTTTAATTTTTGATGAAATTAATAAATGAAATAAGATCTGAGATTAAATAGACCCCACACTGAGTTAGCAAGATTAGCACAGACTGAACATATGAAAGTAGATTTCAATGGATCTAAAATTATATTCCGCACAAGTAATCACCAGGAGTCTATCATAAGAGAGTCTCTGGAAATAATACCTAAAAAAGAAATAGTCTGCAACGATGTATTATCATATGATATTCACGCAGTCTGGAATGAATTAATACATGATTGATTAACCTGTACTTGTTTTTGAAATGTTGAATGACCTTTCCCATCCCACCTTATTGGTAATTCAAGCGCTCGAATACGCCATCTGGTGGAGAAAAGATATAACTTCTCGCTTCAGGAAAATCCCTTGCAAGCCCATTGCATTACATGCATTTTTAATTTGCTCAACATAATTATTTTTTTGCACAAGTTCAGATTTCATGTGATATTTATGTTCTGTGTTTATATGACAATGTAAAAATTATCCAAATTTTAATTTCTAACACTTTCAAACGCGTTTACAATAAATAATGGTTTCAATGGTACTTTAGCATTAGTTAAAGGGACAATTTTCCTGTACCGACAGCTGCGATCAGCGCCTCTATAGGCCGTTTTAAGTCCCAATATTCCACACCCTTGAAGTAAAATGGTTTGTTCTGGGCAAGCTAGAAGACGCGAAGAGACAACAACTCAACTTAACTATTAGTTTTTCACTGATGATGAGTGAGTAAGTTCGGTTGAAAACGTTTTGATTGTAAAATGATTTTAATGTGCTTTTAAATGTTTTTATGTAGTTTTTTACACACCTTCAAGCAATATATTTACATTTATTTGTATCTTTATAGATTTTAATTATTAAACAAGGTGAATTCGCACTGAAATTTTAACTTTTAATTAATAAATGACAATATTTTTTATGCACATTTTTTAAATGAATTAAGTGAAATAAAGGAAGATTTTTTTTTTTTAATGAAATGTTTTGCTGAAAAGAAATAATTAGTTACAAAAAATTTTTAATTATCAGATACTAATAAATTTATAAAATCCTATAAACAGGTTTTGTGCCAATGTGGAAAATAATTATATTTTTATAGTTGAATAAAGTAATTGTTTTCTTTTTTAACTAACTAGTAATATATTTTTGAAATAACTTAATTTTTTTGTTAACGTCTTTAATGAATTAAGTGAAATAAAGGAAGGTTCATTTTTTAAATGAAATGTTTTACTGAAAAAGAATAATTGGTTACAAAAAATGTTTAATTATCATATACTAATAAATTAAAAAAATCATATAAAACGGTTTTGTGTAAATGCGGAAAATAATTATAGTTTTATAGTTGAAGTAAAACAATTGTATTTTTTTAAACTACTGATTTTACTATTTTACTGATGTCGATTCTATTGTCGTTTTTGAAAACCGCGCCTAGCACTCTGGGATGACTCTACAATCGAAAGGGGTGCTACGCTGATATGAGTATTTTCCGAAGTTATAGTTTGCGTTCTCTTGTAGGCGGTAACTAAGATTGGCACTCAGCCAAACGCAGCTAAATAAACTTGACTCAACCCTATTTTGATAAAATAAAAACAGACTGGACTCATTCGCAAAAGAGCGGAAGGTTTTATTTTCCGATAACAAATAATACCTACTTTCAGTGTTGAATTCAGACACTTTTCTCTGGCGGGGGAACATTATAGAATTCCGGGGAGAAATTGCATTTTTTGACCATTGAAAGCACAAAATCTCACATTTTCCGGGAGGGACATTTCATTGCTCCGGAGGAAAGGGGGGGGGGATGTCTCTCCCGGGCCACCTCCTGAATTCAGCACTCCCTAACTTGACTTTTGAATGTTATTTGACCCCTAAAAGTTAGCTTAAATTTTTAGATGAAAAAAACCTCTTTTGTGATATCCGGTTTTAGCGATACCGGTTAAAGGTGGTTTCGCCTGCTATGCTCCAACGTGCCCAGGACTCAGTACTGGCACGCATTCAATTATGCATTGCCCCCAATGGACACTTTGAGCAGTATCTCTAGCAGATTTCGGTATTTGATGTATTCATTTTTATAGTAGGCCGTTTTCTAATATGATAATAAATTAATATTTATTTTTCTGTTTAATTTCAGTATTTCATTCTTCGCTTTGTATACGACCCCTCAAAGTCAGCTCAAATGTTTAGATGAAATAACCCTCTTTGGCCATACACCGATTTAGCGATACCGGCTAAATGTAGTTTTGCTGTAAAAAGGACATTGCACCCTGATTTCGATCTCGAATTACTCTAATTCATTTTTTAACTGATCCTTGAATAAAAGACAAAATCATGTGAAAAAATCTCAAACTTTGAAATTGAATAACTGTGTCAATTTTTGTCGTACAGAAGTCAAACTTTTTGTGTTGTATTTGTTATGATATAATATAACTATAGAGACCAGGGGACCGTATAAAAAGTTAGATTTTGTAATTTTTATAAAATTGACTTTTTACTTTAATTAACGCTACAACATGAATAATTACCTCATTTTAAACGCTTTTGTAATTGGAACTATATGTCTACAACCAACGGTTGAGAAATTAAAGGTCGGCGATAGATAACATTTTGCACCCTGTATATAGGGTTGGTGATGACTTTGTTACATAAGTCCTGAAAAGTTCACATAAATTTAGACAAAATGTATCAACACATATATAACTTATTTGAATGGTGAAAAATTTTCCATTACTGTCATAAAAAATAGTTAAAAAAAACAATTCTTTTACTTCACTATAAAAATATAATTATTTTCCACATTTGCACAAAACCTTTTTATATGATTTTTTTAATTTATTAGTATCTGATAATTAAATTTTTTTGTAACCAATTATTCTTTTTCGGCAAAGTGCTTCATTTAAAAAATTAACCTTCCTTTATTTCACCTAATTCATTAAAAACTTATGCATACAAAAATTAATGTTATTTATTAATTTCATTAAAAATTAAAGTTTTCTTTATTTTAAAACTGATTTTTCTCAAAACTTTTGATTCAATAAAACTTGTTAAACACTTTCGTTACTTTATATCACTTAAATTATTATCATTACAGTAATCTATTTCTTATGTTCACGATATTTGAAAATCATTTTCAAAATAGTTAACAAAAAAATAATAATTAATTAACAAAATTAATTAAAAAATTACTTAAAAAATAATTCAATCAAAATTTCTTCATTATCTTTAACTAGCAGCAGGCAAATTTTCACATACTTTCAGGTGAACTTTCCACAAAAACGGTATTGCCACCTGTTCTCAGGGAAAAAGCTGTTATAATGGGGGTTCTGGATCTAAAATTTGAGGAGAAAAGTGAGGAGTGGTAAGGTTTTTCTTCCCCCACCCCCGTCTGGCGGGTCCCTGTCGGTGATTCCGAATCGGCCCCTTCGGTGGGGAAGATGACCGGAAATCGAGCATTGCGCGGACTCTCCTCTGTAGGTGGTGGAAGGAAGTCCCGTAGACCAATCCTAGTCGCTCGGACAGAAGAGAACCCTAGGGGACCCCTTTCTCTCTGTGCTGAGGTAGGTAACGCTGGGCAAAAGTTAAGCTAACGGCAGCTGGACCGTCTCCAAAATCTTGTCTGAGAAATTAACGGAGGCAGGATCGAGCTTCGTAGAGCATGATACGTGGTGACTCTATGGTGCGCTAATAATATCTAAAAATGGCTGGGCAGTGGGAGATACGGCATGCAGCAACTATCTGCACCGTTCCAGCGACAGAGGTTGAATAGTTACCGGTGTGCAGGTTGACTTACTGACCTCATGGCCCGCAACCACCACGTTATCCTCTGCAGATGAAGCAGTTGTGCGTCAACCTCAATGGTTATGCAGCGCAAGAAGTGCCCAAATACAAGTGTGGTTGCAGTCCGAAGGCAGCCCCTCAAGTCGCTGTGGACAAAACCATATCTTGGTGGGGGGAGCACCCACCTCCTGTGTTATCTGACTACGAGGAACCGGGCTGGTGGCTGGCCGACTAACGCGGCGGCGACCATTGCCAAAACTCGAATCGTCGGGCCGAAACCCAATCCAGCGTGTCTATGCGCAGTCAGGACTTTCCGCATCTAACGGTTGGATGAGCAGGAATCTTCACATAACTTTCACGCAACTAATCTCGGCCGAACCCTCCTCTTGTGCGCGTTTGGAGGAACTTTCTATCCCCTCCAGAGACCGATAATGGTTCTAAACTGAACTTTCCGTTGTTTCTAACATTTTTGTGATTTGTTTTATTTGTTGTGTTGCATGCGTTGTTTTTACATCTGAATGAACCTTTCAAATGGAGTCGATAGGGGACCGTCCGTATCTCGCTGCGGAAGCTCACCGGAAGCAAAGCCATTTGTGTGACGCTCCTAGCCAAGATGTGTCTATGCGTCAGGGACCAGGTTTCTTCGCGGTCACGGGTTGGCGAGAAGTCCCTTCTTGGTGCATGAGCGGCAACCACGGCAAATGAACTAGTCGCTTCCTCCCTCCCTAGGATTTGACGTTCGGCCGCCGTGGGAAAGCAAGAGTCGTCATGGGAACTCGACATATGACCTAGGGACCGGCTCCTCTTACGGGGTTCCGGCGATGAAGTCATCGGTTGTCTTCCTGGTGATTCATCAGGTGTTTCTGTGGGAACCTCCGCGTGTCGTAACGACCTACAGCTTCAAAACCTGGTAGAATTTAGAGTGATGCGCAGGTGGCGTTCTCCGACGGCCGTATCGCATACGGAGAGCCAAATCCGGTCGTGCGAATTATATGTCCCTCAGGACTGTGGTACGGCGGTTGGGACGCTGACGGGCGCTACTCATGGCGCCTGGTGGCGCGTCCTGGTTTTTACCCTACTGATCCACCTACCCCCGTAATTCAAAAATCAGGGGGTAGGGAAGAAGGATCCTCTGCTCCTTACTTGATCATGAGATTTAGTGGGCCAGCACACTCATATTATACCTACTGATATAACATTAGTTATTTTTTAAGAATAAACATTTAATTCATTACAATAGTAAACATAGCATTATTACCTTTAACACACTCTAATCAACATTATTTGATTGAAAACTATTGTCTCTCAAACCTCAATCAAGAGTAAAGCATTGTATCAGAATTTTGTCGAGCTGGAGAAATATCGAGCAGAGAATTTTCGAGCGGTTTCTTTTACACAGATTTCCTCTCTCTCGTCCCACACATCAATCACGTAGTGTTCGGCAATAACGAGATGTTTTTATCGGTTCTTTTTTTTTCATAGCAGCCAATTTTATAAAATTAGATCTAGTCCAGTCACTTAAGGGAAAATAGTGGGAAAAAATTAGAACAAAGCTGGATTGTTGCATAGGTGCTAGTTAGGGTATGTAGTTTAACATAGTAAAAGTCCTCATCGATCCGATGTGAGCTTTCGCCACCGTGGGCGCGAATGATATTGAAAATAGGTTTTTTGTTAATATCTCATTAAAGAAGGCATCTAGAAAAAAAATTCCAGTGAGAAATATGTAGAAAATTTCATTTCCTACAAAAAGTGTTTATAACATTATTTTTGTCACACCAACGCTTCCCTGTCAAAAATCATAAACAGTGAACATACTTGGAAGGAAAACGATAAAAATACGGAAAATCTGCTGTTATTTTCAAAGAAATCATATTTAAAGTCTAAAATTCTTACTTTTAAAGAAAGGAGGTAAGTGTATAATATCCCTTATATACTTATTTCCACACCACCCTTGAGGCAGGGCCATCGCTAAGACTTTTTATTGGAGAGGGAGACGACCTTAAATTGCCAAGTCAAATTTCAGTATTTGCCAACTTATTGTGAAGTAAATATAATTTTGCCAAGTTAACACAATTAGAAAATGTAATAAAGTTCTTATTTGTAAAAAGTTTAATTATATTCCCAATTAGATTTGTAAATTTTGCCAAGTCTATCAGAAATAGAAAGTGTATTATAGTTTTTATTAAAATTGTAAACAAATTTACCAATTAAGTTTGTAAATTTGACAAGTGCAACAACATTCGCGAACGTTTTGGGGGAGGCTCCCCAGCTTATCGAGGGCTTTGCCTTGAGGTAAAGCATATAGTACATTTTTTTGTGGTGTCCCCGTAGGCATAGTCCACATATAATGACAGACTTATTCAAATCTCAATCGTTTTACTTCTTGAGTAGTCGTTTGCACATCCTCAACTTCTTCACACGATTCAGTTTCAGCATGATCTGCATTTTTTTCTTCAGTTGTTGTATTGTATTCAGTATTTTCTGGTTGGCCTTCGATAGCATCACTAAATTCAGGTGTAGCGATTCTCTCATCCCTTGCAAGGACAGGATATTGTCAATGTTCTCCTCGTCTTCAAATTCAACTTTATTTACATTGTGACATGAAACTTCACAATAATTTATGCAAATATCAGAACATTTCAATCCGATTTTTCGGCATCCACACGCTTTACCACATACTTTGGAATAAGTACAAAAAATAGATTCATTAATATTTTTTGGTATGGGTGGTAAGGTAGCTGAAGTTAGAGACAAATTAGGTGAATTTTGCCAGCCCTACTTCTCAGGAAGAAGTGTATTGCCCAGACAGTATTGTATTTGAAGATAAACACGTAAACTGTGCAATCTAGCTGCGTCCACAGTAGGCGGCAACGATGAAAGGCTTTTTTTTACCAACAACAACTCCTTTCTTGAAACGGTGCTTGTTCCGAAAAATTTCTGCTTTACCACCATATAAAACAAGCAAAATAGTTTTTCCTGCCTCAGATATTCCAATTTGGGATGCTTTGCTACTTTTAAAAGTGTTATCTGCTTGAATGTTACAGACTCCTTCCTTTTTAAAAATTTTTGATAGCGACATTTTGTCTTCCTCAAACAATCCTGATGTAAAGTCACAACCTATCAAAATGTGAATGAACAAATATGTGATCTTTCAGAACTGCATCATTATTGAGACTGTGCGATAAATACAAGGTGGTTGTTAATTCTTCCTCTTCCAAGCTAAATAAAAAATATCTCTGTCTCTGGAGGTGCTAAGGCAGTCAACAATACGAGCAAGTCAATACCATCGTCGACAATAGCAGTAGGCACCCCAGTCTTTGCTACTTCAATGTCTGTGTTAACAATTGGTGAGACAGCATCGCCCTCTGCTTGTTTCGTTTCGAAGCCATTCTCCATAAATTTCTCCATGAGCATAGAGATGAGATGTGTTTTATTTTGCTGATTGGATAAAAGAGTTTCTTGACTAATAGACACATTCATTTATTCGTTAAAATCGATGTCATGAGTTACAATTTTCGAATACCGCTGGTTTCTTTCGGCCATTTTTGTATTATAAACTTCGTCAGAGTAACCGTCGAAAACGATTATACATTTATCACAGTAGTTTCTTAGGACATAGGAAATATAACTTTCTATGATACTCCTGTATGCTCCACCGAAGTGCCAAAGAACACGATGTAAAAGCCATCCTCCATCGATGATATACAGTGGTGGCCAAAAGTGTGGACATTTTTTGAAAGTTTCATGTTTTTCAAATTTGTGTGCTTGTAGAATATATTAATTTTCACTTAAATACAAATGTTTATATATCAAATTAAAGGTAATTTAATGTAGAATTTAATAATAAAAACAGCATTACAATATCTGTATTACAAACAAAGTTATGCAGTTGCATAACTTTGTTTGTAATACAGATAATAGTAAGATCTATCTTAATAATAGTAAGATCTATCTTACATTTGCATTTTTTTTAAGTGATACTTACACAATCAATACATAGTAGGATAACCCTTATTTTTTAAGACAGATCACAGCGTCTTTTCACCGAGTGAACGAGTGTTTGGAGTTCATCTTTCGTAATCACATGGTGCCAAGAATCAATTATAGCTTCAATAACTTGTCTTTTATTGGTTGGACGTTTTTTTCGTACAAGAATTTTCAAACGTCGCCACAAATTTTCAATTGGATTGAGATCAGGGCTGTTTCCTGGCGATGGTAATATATCTATGCCTTATTTTGAAACCATGCTTTGCATACTTTGGCTGTGTGGCATGGAGCTGAATCCTGCTGAAAAATAAATGGTGCGTTGTTGGGGAAGAGATCCCTGATGGAAGGTGTCAAATTTGGTTCCAGGACAGTTTCGATGTATATTTTGGCATTCAGGATGCCATCAATCACTTGAATTCGGCCCACACCATCTGCAGACATACATGCCCAAATCATGACATTTGTTGTTGTGTTTTTTTTGTAGTTGCTTCATTGCAATCAGGATGAAGTGCTTCTCCTACTCTACGTTTCACGTATTTTCTACCATCACTACCAAAGAGCGATATTTTACTCTCATCGCTCCAGATTACTTGCTTCCATTGATTTTCTGACCATTTAATGTGTTCTTTTGCCCACTTAACTCGTTTTTCGCGTTGCTTTTGATTTAAATATGGTTTTTTCCTTGGAATTCTAGCTTGTAGTCCAAATCCTGATAACCTTCTTCTTATTGTTCTTGAACTTACTGCAATACCCGCTGCATTCATTTCACATCTAATGGCATCTGATGAAATTTTTCTATCTTGAAGGCATAGCCGTTTAATTTTTCTATCGGCAGTAGCACTTGTGCATTTTTTTGGCCTGATTTGGCCTTATTTTCCACTGATTTTGTTTTTTCATAACGTAAACAGAACTTTCGTACACCAGAACAAGTCACTGAACCACCAACTTGTCTTGCAATTTCAGCATAAGAGAGTCCATTTTCTCTCAATATGACAATTCGGCTTCTTTTTGTAGATGTCCAATTAGTTCTTGTTGATGACATTGTTTAAAATTAGTTTAATTAATAAAAAAGGACTTTAAATATTGAAAAACAGCAATACTCTATTTAATTGTACTAGTAGGCATCATTCCGCAAAATATTTCCATAACAATAACTCTTTTACCATCCAAATAACCTAAACTATATTTACAGACATTTGATTGGTCCTCAGAACAGTGTTTGTGATTGGCTAGTACGCTTTTATTACAAAACCCGTCCTTATTCAAAACGATTTGTGTTTGTTTGTTCTACTAAAAGGAGCATAACTTTTTTTGTAATACAGATATTGTTTTATTATTATTAATACGAACGCACGCTGATTTTTGCCACTAACTACTAACGACTACATTAAGGATACTCATAACTGGTTCTACTAATTCTCAACCATGCACGGAGATGTCTGTATTCAAGTTCTTCTTCTGAATAATATGTCTAAGGGACTGTTTTTCAATCCATATTCATCAATGAGTTATTTTAGACGGATAGTCTAAAAGTCTGTTGGAAAAATAACTATTGAATTTAAAAGAAAGGAATTTAAGATGTAGACAGAATGTAATAAAAGTTAAGAAAGCCAATTGTGATTTTACAAAGTGGTAAGCTCAATGGATTAATATATTTATTTATTTAACATAAAATATTAAAATTCATTTCTAAAAAGTCTGTTTATGAAACTTAAAAGATGAATATGGATTGAAAAACAGTCCCTTAGACATATTATTCAGAAGAATAATTTGAATACAGACATATCCGTGCATGGTTGAGAATTAGTAGAACCAGTTATGAGTATCCTTATTGTAGTCGTTAGTAGTTAGTGGCGAAAATCAGCGTGCGTTCGTATTTAAACACACACAGGTTGCCATACTTGTTGTGTTCCAAAAAAACGCCAAGTACAAAAGGGGAACAGATCCGATTGGATGTTGAAAAAACGATGGTTCTGCGATCGCAGAAAGCGACATTTTGGCGAAAGCCAAATAAGTATTCCAACATGCGATCGCCAAGCCAAGATCGAAGTGAAAGTTGCAATGCTTGTTTTTGAGCAAAGATGAGAATGCAATGTAGAAAATGGAAAGGAAAAATAACTATTGAATTTAAAAGAAAGGAATTTAAGATGTAGACAGAATGTAATAAAAGTTAAGAAAGACAAATAAATAATAATGGAGTGAGAAAATTGAGTATTAACTAAATAGAGTTAATTTTCCCACAACATCCATATCTTCTTGATGTTTCATACAAATGAAAATACGTTGAAACTTGAAACAACAACAGTAGATCACAAGTCACCGTATTATCTTTTACAAACGAATTATTCGAATTATTATTTAAACGAATTATTTATCATCGCTAATGATAGAACACGATATTTACGCGAAAGTTTCAAGTCACCAAATTTTTTCCCTGAAATCTTTTCAATTACTTTGCATCCGACGCTGTATACATCATGGAAGTTTATTCTGTGATCTCCAACAATTCCGCTATGTATTGAGACGTGGTATATTTCGTCATAAGCATGTGGTGACACAATTCCTATTGCACAAGCGTGTGAAATCGGTCTACAAAGGAGCAGTCAATGTCAGGAGAGAGGGAGAAGGGTTGAAAAGTAGATAAGTATTTGTTCTTCTTGGACGCGTCAAAAACATGTTATAGACACTTTTTGTAGTAAATTAAATTTTCTACATCTTTCTAATTGAACTTTTTTTCTATATGCCATCGTTCATAAGATATTCACGAAAAAAGGAATTTCAAGATCATTCGCGCCCCCTGGTAGCGAAAGCTCACATCGGATAGATGAGAACTTTTAGTATGTTAAACTACATACACGAATGAAGTTCTTTGCAAAAATCCAGCTTTGTTCGATTTTTTTGCACTATTTGTAAAAAAAAAAAATTACTAAAATGACGGTAGTAATAGGATACAAAAAACATTTGGTTGACTGGAGTATCCAAGATACAAGGGTGTCGAGAAAGAAATCATCTCGCCATCGTCAAATCGTCTTTATTGAGGTTTGATGCGAGAGATACAGTGTGAAATAGAAACGATAGCGAACGCTTCATCGATGTTTAGAGGGGGAAAATGCCAGAAATAAGAACAATTCACCGCAAGCGCTGAGAGATTGCGAAGAAACGGGATGGTGGCATTGACAGAGCTAACTGTATTTTAGTTAGAATTTACTGTCGGAATTAAACAAAGATTGTGAAGGATGAAAAGCTGAGGCCCAAACTCTTGTGAATTCTCAAATTCCTAAATCTCGAGAAGAAATCGGAAAATAGGGCGGGGGGGGGGGGGGGGGGGAGGGGGGGATAAAATAATAAAAAGAAAACTGCCCAGTTAAACTGAGGGCATTGAGCTCACAGGCTATTCACACTAATTGTATATTATACTCTTATTTCAAAGAATTTGAAATAAGAGAAAAATAAAGAAATCAACAATATATTAAGGGGGGTCATCCCCCCGTTACCCCCCCTCATAGTTAACTAATGAACCCCTTAAACTAATCAGGTAAGTCTCTAATTACAATGAATATATATACAAAATTTAAAGAAAATCGGATAATTCTGCATGAAAAACCCATTTATCTAAATTAAGGAGGGGATTAGCTCCCCCGTTTCCCCCCTTTATGCTTAACCAATCAATCCCGAAAACTAATCAGGGAAGCGTCTTAACCCAATGAACCTATAAACAAAATTTGAAGGAAAACGGAATAATTCTGCATGAAAAACCCATTTATATAAATTAAGGGGGGATTAGCCCCCCCATTCCCCCCCCCTTTATACTTAACCAATCAATCCCGAAAACTAATCAGGGAAGCGTCTTAACCCAATGAACCTATAAACAAATTTTGAAGCAAATGCGATAATTCTGCATGAAAAACCCATTTATATAAATTAAGGGGGGGATTACCCCCCCCCCGTTTCCCCCCTTTATACTCAACCAATCAATCCCGAAAACTAATCAGGGAAGCGTCTTAACCCAATGAGCCTATAAACAAATTTTGAAGCAAATGGGATAATTCTGCATGAAAAACCCATTTATATAAATTAAGGGGGGATCAGCCCCCCCCCCGTCCCCCACCCCTTTATACTTAACCAATCAATCCCGAAAACTTATCAGGGAAGCGTCTTAACCCAATGAGCCTATCAACAAATTTTGAAGCAAATGGGGTAATTCTGCATGAAAAATCCATTTATATAAATTAAGGGGGGAATTAGCCCCCCCCCCCATTCCCCCCCTTTATACTTAACCAATCAATCCCGAAAACTAATCAGGGAAGCGCCTTAACACAGTGAACCTATAAACAAAATTTGAAGGAAAACTGAATAATTCTGCATGAAAAACCCATTTATATAAATTAAGGGGGGATTAGCCCCCCCGTTCCCCCCCTTTATACTTAACCAATCAATCCCGAAAACTAATCAGGGAAGCGCCTTAACATAGTGAACCTATAAACAAAATTTGAAGGTAAACGGATATTTCTATGAAGAGTTATCGCGTTACGTACATACAGAACCGGCGGGCACATAAGCTCTCAGGCTTTGATAGCCTGTGAGCTAAAAAAATACGCAGAAATGTAGGAAAACGTTCAATTTGAGTCCGTGAAGGAAGGGGATCCCTAGGCCCGTAGCTAGGTGGGGGCCAGGTCGGGCAAAGCCCGACCTGCACAAGATTTTGCCCGACCTAGCGTGAAACTTTACATCCCGATTAAAACAACATTAAATTTCTATTATTTTTTTTTATAATTTTTTGTCTAATCTAGTGTGAGACTGGACATTCCGATCACTTTATCAGCCACTATTTCACTTTAAATTCCCAATTTTTTCCATCTTCTTGCCAGATCTAAGCAAAGAGGACCCCTCCCCCCCCCTTCCTGCTCCCAATTTCGTTTTTAAACTGGAAACAAAACCAGAAAAAATTTCATCTATAAACCTTCTTTTTTCTCTATTTCTTTAACATACAACAGACGGTCGAAGATTGTCCCTTAGGACATTCCCCGCTTTGTTGCTTTGTAAAAATTACACCGTACCGCAGGATATTCCTGCCCATACCGACCCAGCAACAATTCTGTATTGACTGATATCCATAAAGCTTACTTTCTTTGTAGGATTGTCACCATGTGAAATTTATCTTGAGAAAGCGGGGTTGAAACCAAAGGTTTCTGAATCTGAAAATAAAGCGAAACAGCCTACAATAATGTTTTTGAATTTGTCGTACATGACAAGTTTGCAGCTTCTTTCATGGAACTGGTTCCAATTCCATGAAACAGATTGTTATGTTTACTTGTTTGCTTTGGGAAGAGGGGACTAATGTCTTTCATTCTTCTGATCGTTCCTTACATATTAGTGAATGATAAAAATTTGTGAAACCTATGTCACAATAAAAAAATTATGGGAGGAGTTTTTCCGCATAAAGAAGAAATGGAATTACAATGAAAATGAATAATAGAATATATAATGAATTTTATATTCTTTAACCAATAGAATATAAAATTTGTTTTAATTAAATGATATAAATTTAATTTATAAATAAGAAATTTACAGAATTATCTGTGAATTGTTTTGAATATACATGTGTCTTAAGTTATATATATATATTTCCCCACGGGTTTTACAAGTAGTGGTTAGTAGAGGAAATTATATTACCGCGTTACACGTTTGAATGTATTTCACTTTAAATAACTTTCATGTAACATAACATAAATAACTTTTCATCTTAAAGTACAAAATCTTCAAGGAACAAAATAATATCAATCAATAATAAATCAAGGAACAAAAAGAAAAATGTAACGATATGATATTGTTAAGTTGTTAAGTATACTTAGATTTTATAAAATGTTTTATTTCGCGTAAAATATATTCTTTGAAGGAATTTATTTGCAGATATCGAAATAATATGATAAAAGTAGCTTAAAAAAGTTCATACTTTTGCTTACGGCTTAAAAATATTTATAATAATGAACAAGATAACAAATTAAATCCATCATAGGCGCCGACTACAAGGCCATAAAAATTCTCTGGAAATTTTCACAGGGGCATCGCCACCCCCCCTTCTGGAAATAAAAATTAATAGAAGGTCTGTCCTTTTATCTGTTCAATCTACTCTTCCCCTGAAATTTTTAAAAATTGGTGCCTCTGAAATAAACCAATCATTTTTTCAAATTTAAAGAATAAAATATACCGGGCTACTTACGATTTTACAAATCCAAATTAGTTATCTTCTGACACATTCACAAAGTCATTCACTATTCTTAAATTCAAAAATTTTTCAGGTCCTCTTATTAAAAACAAAGAAATTAAATAGTATTTTCCATTTTTTTGTAAAAGCAAATCAGTTTTCAGAAAATGACCGTCAAAGTTAACGATATAAACCAATTTTCTGGACATGACAGTCTGATAAAGTTCATAAGGGAGAAATCGATTGAAAAACGTTATTCGATTCTAAATCACTTTAGTAGTTAAAACTTGTAAATTTCATGCTTTTATGTATAAAAATGACAGTGCGAATATAGCAAAAAAGTTCCGTGTTGTTCAGCCGGAAAAATTGTATATATATATATATATATATATATATATATATATATACACACAATTAATATACATATAATATTTTTTTTTGGAACCTCATGGTGGATATCTGATATGGTATTTAATTACGGGTAAATGTGACCTTAATGTCACAACAGTCTTAAGCATAAACAATATGCATAGCTCTTTTCAAAAAATATACGGCGATTGAAGAAATAGCGATGCTTTATAGGAAATGGACAGTGAAATAAATAAATTAAAAAATATTTTATATTTGCACAGACTCTTCGACACTAAACATTCTGCATAAATTGTGTTTATTATTTTTTTTAATGTAGCAAGGAACAAACAAAAAAGTTGGAAATGTACGTTAAACGTGACAAATGAGGTGCGACCGTACTATAACTAGTTTTACAATGTAAAAAAAAATATCTTTATTATTTCTGTGAAATGAATTATATCGTCTGTTACGAGCGAAATGAGCATGCTTTTTTTTCTTATTAGTGATGCCACGTTTACAGATGCGAATTTTTTTTCGACACCCAACTGCTGCAAAATTCAACATGAGATATTGGTTTATGAATGATTACCTTCATGGTTTAATATTTCTATGACTCATGATGAACGAATCTTTTGTGTTTATTTACTTTAATGGATTGAGATATTCGGCTATTAACCTAATTTCTACTGAAGTTATCTCAGAATCTATACATTTTTAATGTAACTCATCTCTCGAGCAAACACTTTTTTTGAATGATCTTTCTAAAAACGTAACTTTTATGCAATTTTATTCGAAGAAATAATGTTGAATAAAAATGACCGCTTGGCATATGAAAAAAGAAGTGGTTAGCAGGTTAGCCCGTATTCTTTTTCCTCAGTCACATGACTTGCGCTTTTATTATACAGATTACGTATGATAGGATTTAATAGAATAAAGAAAATTTTTTTAATATCTTTTTAATTTGTGATTCGATTTTCACAAAATTTGAAATGACTCGACAAAATTTTATAACGATTCTATATATTAAATTTCAAACCATTCGGTTGGGTAGTTTTTGTTTTTTGCGGACGGACCAGACGACGACTATAGGTGCTACGCATTTATATAATTACGAACGCACCTAAACTGGGATTGTTTTGTCTGAAACAGAGACAGCACTGGGTTGTGCTAATTAGATCTTGAA
Source organism: Maratus michaelseni (assembly GCA_963931845.1). NCBI lineage: Eukaryota > Metazoa > Arthropoda > Arachnida > Araneae > Salticidae > Maratus > Maratus michaelseni. Next base: position 492,162,270 of record OZ007586.1, read on the forward strand.
TAATCAATGTTTAATACTTTAAACATAAATGATTCCGTGTTATTGTAGCAAGTGTTGATGCAGTGTAATTTACCATACAGTGTTAACAATATTTACATTAATTCTGTATTAATCTTAATAATCTCTCATAAAAATCCATTAAAAAGAAATATGAAAATATACTGTTTTTATGCTATTTTTTCCCCATAATTTACGGCTTTTTCAGAACTCGACACAGAATAACACATAACTACAGAAGCGTGAGAATTTTAAGACTTTATCTGTTTGAAAAACCGGAGCGTCCGTTTGCAATTTTGAATTTTCTGCCTCTTACAAGTTCCTTTTATTATTATTATATCTTCATTTTGTTTCATTTGTAATGCTTATAGTTAGGATTGCACGAAAAGTTTTTAACTTGACTTCAAGACTAACTATTAAATCGCCTGTCACAAACAAGCGCCATCAAAGCAACCGAATTGCTCAGCACCCTTTAGTACTTAAGTGATTTTGGACTTTGACTTTCTGACACATCACTGGACCACCTGTGGTGTGAAAGTGTGTTACCCGTCCTCTGAAATATAAATAGAGAAGTAGTATGAACTATTTTCTGAAAGAAAGATTTTGACAATTTTACAATGGGACGATATAGGTGCAATTTGTCGCTCCTGTGATTGTGCCGACAGCGGGCCTGTGTTTGTGCAAGACCACCCGGATGTTTTTGTGTCCCGTTCAACGATTTCGAGGAATAGATTTAGTGACTCTTGAAAATCCGCTTGTGAAAATAATGCATTCTGCCGTATTACAGTTTTGTTTAACCGTTGTGGTTTCCAGATGCTAACCAGTTTTTGGTGACAGGGGAAAAAAAAGGGTTCTCGTTTTAAAAGCTGTATATATTATATTTGGATAAGTATGTATCTGTGAACGGAACGGATTACTTTATCTGTGAATACAAGTTATATTTGAAAATATGGATATCCGTTCATTTATGTATAATAAGCGTCGACTAGAACAGAAAATAGAGAGTCCTGCTCCTGAATATTGTGCAAATAGTAATGATAAAAATTCATTATCATTAACTGGACCTACTAAAGTAAACCAGATTATTCTCGATCTCGATTTGCCTAAAAGAGACGAGCCAGTTCAACAAATTATTTTGAAGGAATTCCCACGAAAAAATCAACGTTCTTTTCGAGCTGCATGGTATAAGCAATTTGAATTGCTGGAATATTCTGTGGCAAAGGACGCAGCATTCTGTTATGCTTGTAGACATTTTAACCGGTTCGGATCCAAAGAAGCCGCATACACCGAACATGGTTTTAAAACTTGTAAAAATGTTTTAGACAATGGCCGCGGTTTTCCAAAACACGAAAAATCAGAAGCTCACATCCAAGCCATGGCAAAGTGGAAAGAAAAACAGATTCGAGTTAATTCCTCTACATCTGTATCGACTTTAATCAATGAAAATGTATTGGAAAAACATCGATGAAATGAAAATTAAAAAAAATATTTTTTCACTATCGGTAAAGACATCCTCGTTACTTGTTCTATTCATTTTATTCATTCTGTTTTTTCTTTCTCATATCTTTATTGCGTTATGTAAATATAACGAAACATCATTTAACCCTTTCCGGCGCGGAGTAATTCTGTTTTTAAAATGATGAAATAATGGACTGACATCAGAATTTACAAAATAATTTATTACAAAATAAAAACTTGCTAAATTTCCAATACTTTATAAAAGAAAAAAAATAATTAAATATTCTTGGTGCCGTTTGTCAGTTTTGGAATTAAAATTAGGTGTCCTTTTTTGTGACCATCGCCCGCTAAAGGGTTAATAAATTGTACTTGAATGCATCTATTAATATAAACGAACATAAAACCTACATAAATTTAAATTACTTAATTAAAAGGAAACAACTTATTTACGTTATGTAAATGTAAATATTTTATTTATGTGTCTTTGATATATTTTTATTGTGTCTTGGAACAAACATTAAAAATTTCATTCTGGCTTTGGAGAGATCTTACGTTTTAAATGAGAAAAAAATTACATTAAAAGTACAGTACATATTTTTCAAGGTATAAGAGACGTGAAAAAAATTAAGAAATAATCTGCCCCCCCTGAAAAAATATTTGCCCCACCTAGAAGTAAGGTCTAGCTACGGGCCTGGATCCCTATAAGACTTAAAATATCTTAGATGCATATTATCGAGTGGCATACATCATTAGGCTAAATAAAAAATGTAATACTCCATGTTATAGTACAATAACTCAGGATCCAAAACCCTTATTAACGCTGACTCATTTCAGTTCACCCGCAGACAATTCTTGATAAGATCGGATCGGATGTCGTATAAGAATAGCAATTGGTTGACTGTCATCGAGAAACATTTGGCACAATCGAAAAAAACCGAGATGACCATACAATTGAAAAAATCGATAAAATTATCTGGTTATTGGTCAACACTCAGCCAGAGTGATTAATACATGAGTAAATACGGTACTTCATTCGTCTGTTTTTTTACTTCGGCTATTATATATTTTTATTTTTATCTTTATTTATTTATTGTTGTGTAACTGTCTTAGTCGACGATACCGACGGTTATATTTCGCTCAAAATGATACAATTAAAAATTTGAAGCTTAAATGTGTGTATATTATATCATTTCTTTATTTTGTAACATACACACTTTTCCTTATCAAGAAAATTAACGAATTAGAAAAACTTCAGCGTAAAGCAGACAGATTTTCTCTGTTACTTGTTTTTATCGAAATAATCTCAAATCAAATTTCCGCAACTTTATATTTCATTGTCCTTATTTTAGAGTTGTTAACTGAATTCGGGTAATTTAAGATATCTATAGCTTTTATATCGGAGATTAATTGACTATTAAAAAACTGTTCCATAATGTAAAATCGATTTATATCTTAAAAGCGAAAGAAAATTTTCAAAGGGGCCTCCGTGGCCGAGTGGTTAAGGCACCACTCCGCTAATCGCTTCATAGCGTAGAAAGCAAGGCCGACGGTGTTCGACTCCCGCCAGCTCCATTGCACACACTTTGTGGAGCTCCCGGATGTAACTCTTGGTGTTGTAAAATTTCCTTGTACTTTCTCGTCAAGATTTATGTAATTGTTGAAGTCGTGTATGTGTTTCTGTGATTAAAAATAAATGTATATGGATCATTCGAGACGACAGCCTTGTAGCTATAGGTCTCAAAGCCCACCTCCCTTCAAAGTTCAAAGTTTTCAAGAAATAAACACAAGCAAAGATAGATATACTAAGTTAGTTTTAAGTGCAGTATAGAAGAAGTGCTTGAAACTAACTGAATTATTTGATATTGAGACAGCATGTATGCTTTTCACAATTAAATAACTGAAGACGGGAGTAAATTTTTCTCCACTTTTATTTAACGCGATCCAGAATTATAAAAGTCTTTTAAGAAGTTTGTGAACAATGTATTAGTTTAAAATTTAAAAGATTTAAAATCCTCTTAAATGAAATTGAAACAAATACGATGTATTTTATTCATTCAATTTGTTCATATATATGGGATCATCCGTATACGATATATTTTGTTTATACTTTGAGGTTAGGATTGGCGCTACTTTATTCATAAGTGGTGATGCAGTTAGCTTATATGAAATTTCTTCGAATTTATCTTTTAGAGTATGGAGGAATATAGCCTGACACTAGTGGTACATTTACCTACGGTAAGTAGAACACAGTGTAAAGTGTATTATACTTATCGTGAATTTACCCAAGAACTTGCATTTTCAGTGCTAAATTGTCTGAAAAAAAAATTCAGAGTAAAAATGTTTTTAAATTCTTTCAATTTATCTGACATCACGCCAGTATTTTTTGACATAGTGAGAAATATTTTATTAAAACTGCATTTTTACTTTACGTAGATGCTATGCTCGTAACCATGATGTTCAAATTCCTGACTTTATTTTTAATAAATTACTTGTAACACTCTAAATGTTAGACTGAATTAATTCAATCATACTGCTAAACTAAGTTTTGTGTAATTAATATAACATATTATTCTATTTTAATTTTCTTTTTTGTAATCCTAACTTGTTTTTATTTTGTCTATGGAACTGATAGTGCGATCTTTACGTTCATGATTTTTCATAGATTTAAAATCTATACTAATAAAAAGAAAGATGTCTGTTTGTGTGTGTGGGCACGCGCGCGTGTGTGTGTGACTGTGCGCGTGTGTGTGTCTGTGTCTCTGCGATGGCTAGAAAAATCTACCGCGCGTAGATGTCTCAAAATTTTAATGAGGATAGTCCAAGGCAGATCCTAATGCACCCTGGGTTCAGATTTTTCATTTTTTGTTAATTAACCGAGATATTAATTAAAAAACATAATGAATATCACAAAATGGTGCGAAAATTTCCATCGCGGCGACCGAAGAATCGAAAGCTGGGAAGATCCGAATGTGCGAAAGCGACTGTTTTTTCCTCTTCTTTCTAAACGCTCATCGTCTAAATCGTTCGAAGTACGGAAAAAATAAAGACACTATGTTCTTTAAGCTTTTTAATGGGATCAATCCATTTTAAAAAATACGAATGTTCACCCTTTCAAAAAAATTAAAAAAACGTTGAATTCAAGTTTTTTAAAGCCCGCATGCGCTTAACACGTTCGCTACCGAAGCGACGTGGCGTCGCTTTGTCACTCATTTGAGATTCCATTTTTAATCCAACATTACGAATTCTTATCGGAAATTTCGAAAGAGTTTTTTTTATTTTATGTAATCACGAAATGGGTCTCATTAAATAAGGTAAATCTTACTATTAGTATTTTCTGGTATGAATTTGGATTTTCTGAATAGAATAAAATTCCGTTAATTTTAACCAATAGCGAACGTGTTACCTTACAGAAATACAGAAAAACAGATTACCCTAAATTAAAATCGCACTTTTACATTTAAAACGCCGCAATGCGTTCGAAAAATTATTTGTTTCCTAAAAGCCGTTTCGGTGTTTTACGCTATTTCTGCAATCTTTGAAAATCTGAATCCGCACTTCTGATCAAAATACGAACTAGTTGGATGTGCACATCCCAATACTTTCTTGTACCTCACGCATGTTAATACTTTAAGAAAGGTATTTTTTAATTCATTTTAGAAACAAACAAGATGCCGAAGTGAGCGTCGCTGAACGAGCATCCAATACAAAACACAACTACACCGACTTTGATTTTCATCTTAAATTTCTGCTTCATATTATTAATCGGGGTAAATACGAATTAATATCGGTCATATTTTTCAATAAAATCAATATTTTTTGTCATTCTGTTGTACATATGCTTGCGAATCAACGGGTTGCCTGGATGCGAAGCACCGTTTGCTGCACGATCAGCTGATGTACAAAAGAACTAGGAAAAATCGAGAGAAAATCGCACAAAAATCGTTATCAAAGCAACCTCTTCCGTGGGAATATCCGAATTTTCAACTAGGACTCACGTCCATTGACAAAAACGTATATGTAAAGTTTGGTTGAATTCCACCATAACTTTATACATTTTCCAATGATACAAAAGAAAAATCGCTGTCACAGCCCCCCTTCCGGGAGAATATCCCCCATTTCAACTGGTACTTGACGACCACAGTCAACAATATATATATTGAGTTTGGTTCAATACTATGCATAACTTCGTACCCGTTCTGATGATAAAAATAAGGGAAATGGCACAAAAAATTCTATCATAGCACCCCCTTCCAGAAGAATATCCCCATTCTGAACTGGGGTTTGCTAGCCATAGCCAAAAGCATATATATGAAGTTTGGTTCAATTCTATGCATAACTCCATACACTTTTCGATGATACAAAGAGGACACACACGGACAGACAGACATTTTGTAAAAACTTATTTTTCGGGATCTCTGGCCCTAAAACGTCTATATCAGTCGAAAATTGGAAGTCGAAAAAAAATCGATTACAATACTATCTCAGGGCTGAGATTGACAAAAAAGCAAAAAAGCTGAAAACTGCGCGAACGACGTTTGAGCAATAAGTTAGGAATTTCAAGCGCAACAAATATTATAATTGCTATTAAAAAATATATTAAAAAAAATATATATATATATATATATATATATATATATATATATATATATTTACACACACACACACACACACACATATATATATATATATCAATTTAGCTTTGAGTAAATTAAAAAGAAATTATTTACTTACTCTAATAAAAAGTCTATTTTACCAAGATACAGCACATTAATAAAACCCTTCAATAGCATGAACATTTTTAATTGAAATTTTGAAAAATTGTAAGACACTTTTCTTGAAAGAGTAAATCAAGTATATGCTAATAATTGCAACCACCTTAAAAAATGATAGAACAGAGTTCCCACCCTTTTTTAAAATAAAAATAAGCTTTTAAGGAATTAAAGAGATTTTTTTTAAGGACATTAACAGTGGCACCAACTAGTCAGTGCCATGGTTATTCCAGATCATTTTTACCAGTCAGCTGGAATCTAGTTTTTGGATTTTTTTAAATTTAATTTTTTTTTTGCATTCCATGGCGAATTTTCTACATTACTAAAAGAAATTTGGTTTCAATCTTTTAACCCAATGCAGTAAATTCTGACAAAATTTGCGTTTTAACGGCGATCTTTTGGCGAAATTTGCGTTTTAACGGCAATCTTTTGGCTAAATTCACATTTTTACAGCAACCTTTTGGCTAAATTCACGTTTTTACATCGATCTTTTGGCTAAATTCGATTTTTTTTCAGCGAGTTTTTTGGCTAAATTCACGTTTTTACGGCGTTCTTTTGGTTAATTTCACGTTTTTATGGCGATCTTTGGACTAAATTCGAGTTTTCACGGCGAACTTTTGGCTAAATTCGCGTTTTTACAGCGATCTTTTGGTTATTTTCGCGTTTTAACGGCGATCTTTTGGTTAATTTCTCGTTTATGCGGCGATCTTTTGGCTAAATTCGCGTTTTTACGGCGATCTTTGGCTAAATTCGCGTTTTTACGGCAATCTTTTGGCTAAATTTGCGTTTTTACGGCGATCTTTTGGCTAAATTCGCGTTTTTACTGCGATCTTTTGGCTAAATTCGCATTTTTACGGCGATCTTTTGGCTAAATTTTCGCTTTTACAGCGATCTTTTGGCTAAATTCGCGTTTTTACGGCAATTTTTTGGCTAAATTCACCTTTTTACAGCAATCTTTTGGCTAAATTCACGTTTTTACATTGATCTTTTGGCTAAATTCGAGTTTTTTTCAGCGAGTTTTTTGGCTAAATTCACGTTTTTACGGCGATCTTTTGGTTATTTTCGCGTTTTTACGGCGATCTTTTGGCTAAATTCGCGTTTTTACGGCAATCTTTTGGCTAAATTCGCGTTTTTACGGCGATCTTTTGTCTAAATTCGCGTTTTTACGGCAATCTTTTGGCTAAATTCGCGTTTTTACGGCGATCTTTTGGCTAATTTCGCGTTTTACGACGATCTTTTGGCTAAATTCACGTTTTTTACGGCGATCTTTTGGCTAAATTCGCGTTTTTACGGCGATCTTTTAGCTAAATTCGCGTTTTTACGGCGATCTTTTGGTTAATTTCACGTTTTTACGGCGATCTTTTGGCTAAATTCGCGTTTTTACTGCGATCTTTTGGCTAAATTCGCATTTTTACGCCGATCTTTTGGCTAAATTTGCGCTTTTACAGCGATCTTTTGGCTAAATTCGCGTTTTTACGGCAATCTTTTGGCTAAATTCACCTTTTTACAGCAATCTTTTGGCTAAATTCACGTTTTTACATTGATCTTTTGGCTAAATTCGAGTTTTTTGGCTAAATTCACGTTTTTACGGCGATCTTTTGGTTATTTTCTCGTTTTTACGGCGATCTTTTGGCTAAATTCGCGTTTTTACGGCAATCTTTTGGTTATTTTCGCGTTTTTACGGCGATCTTTTGGCTAAATTCGCGTTTTTACGGCAATCTTTTGGCTAAATTCGCGTTTTTACGGCGATCTTTTGGCTAATTTCGCGTTTTACGGCGATCTTTTGGCTAAATTCACGTTTTTTACGGCGATCTTTTGGCTAAATTCGCGTTTTTACGGCGATCTTTTGGCTAAATTCGCGTTTTTACAGTGATCTTTTTGCTAAATTCGCGTTTTTACGGCGATCTTTTGGCTAAATTCGCGTTTTTACAGTGATCTTTTGGCTAAATTCGCGTTTTTACGGCGATCTTTTGGCTAAATTCGCCTTTTTACGGCGATCTTTTGGCTAAATTTGCGTTTTTACGGCGATCTTTTGGCTAAATTCGCTTTTTACGACAACCTTTTGCTAAATTCGCACTTTTACATCGATCTTTTGGCTAAATTCGCTTTTTACGACAACCTTTTGCTAAATTCGCACTTTTACATCGATCTTTTGGCTAAATTTGCGTTTTTACGGCGATCTTTTGGCTAAATTTGCGTTTTTATGACAACCTTTTGCTAAATTCGCGTTTTTACGGCGATCTTTTGGCTAAATTTGCGTTTTTACGGCGATCTTTTGGCTAAATTCGCGTTTTTACGACAACCTTTTGCTAAATTCGCATTTTTACATCGATCTTTTGGCTAAATTCGCGTTTTTACGACGATCTTTTGGCTAAATTCGTGTTTTTTCAGCGAACGTTTGGCTAAATTCACGTTTCTTTAGCAATCTTTTGGCGATTTTCACAGGATCCTTTGAAGAAATTCGCGTTTTCTCAGCGATCCTTTGACGAAATTCACGATCTTTTCGCGATTTTTGCGTTTTTCACATGATTTTGTGACAGAATTCGCATTTTTCAGCGATCCATTGACGAAATTTTTGGGGTTTTTTTTCGCGATATTTAGGAAAATTTCGCGTTTTTTCGGAAAATGGAAAATAACAAAAAAGCGGAAATCCGCGGAAGAATCTCATGCCTGTATCTTCTATTACAGACAGCAGAAGGTAAAAATCTAAACACCAGACCATATCTACGTATATTTTACTTTTGGATGCCGCAGTCCATTTAGAAAAACACAAATATTAGCACTTTGGAAAAAGTTCGTTTGTGAAACTTACTTTCGCGAATTCCAGTTTTTCTGCGATGCATAACATTCCGCATGGGCTTTGTAAATCAAAATATAACGATATCATCAAACCACATATACATTCATTTTCCTTTCAAATGCCACAATTCATTAAAAAATATATTGATATTAACCCTTTCGAGATTGTTCGTTTCTGAAAATCATCTTTCGAAGTTCGTTTTTTTTCTGCTCATGTTTAAAAAATTGCATCGGCTTCGGGAATCAAAATATGAAAAAACAAAAAAATACCAGATCACATTTACCTTACGAATGCTACAATCCGTTTCAAAAAACATTAATTTTAACACTTTGAAAAAATTGCCAAATTATACCTACGTTCATTTTCCTTTGGAAAGCCGCAATTAGTTAAAATATTAATATTAATTCTTTCAAAAAAATATTTTCCTTAACTCTTTCTCCCAATTTTCGTCGTTTTTCGCAATATTTAACGTTCTGCACACGGAAATTTTAATCAAAATGCGAAAAATCAAATCGTACACGTTTAAAGAACGTACATTCAGCTTTTTAAACAGTCTTTGGCTTTAAAAAATATTAACTCTTTCAAAAAAAATCGTTTCTGAAAGCCACTTCAGGATTTTTTCAACGTATTAGGGTAGAGTAGCCATATTTGGACCGCCGCGCCGCTTTAAGTGAAACGCTGCAATTCTGCTGTTAATTACAGAAAGCGATGCCATCTACCGCTGAAATCGTTCTCATCAGAATGACGCCATTTATGATTAGAAGAAGCACGCGCCTTCCACGTGCTGTTTTCAGACAATTTTAAAAAACCTAAAATCAGCTGTTTTGATCTAATTTTTTCCCTACTTAAGAGAATATTTTAAAACTAAGGTAAGTTTTTATGTTTCCATATACATATCAAAATCCATTTGTCCATTGCGCATATTTTTCACGCGGATTTGTTTGCTTACTCTTTTGTTCTTAGTCTTGAGATTATCTGTCTTAAAAAATGGCACAGTTACCTTAATTGGACCAATTTGAGTTGCTTAAATTGGACCAAATATGCGATCATAAATTTGAAAAGCAAGTAATGAATTTCGAGGGCTGTACGCTTTGGACACTATTTTTCGGAGTCAGAAGTCAGTAATCATGAAACCTAGTAAAACTAAGAGAGAAAAAAAAATGATGAAAACGACACAGAACAGTCTGGAAGAAAAACATCAATGACAGCAAAAGTTGTTAAAGGTATAAGAGACGAAAAGGAAAGAGTAAGTTGTGAAGAGATTAGCCGCAAGAAAGCTGCAGCTACAAAAACTCCCAAAAAAGCCAAAGAATCATTAGAAATGTTATGTCCCTCGCCAAAATCAGTTAAGTCAAAGTACAGAGGGAGCCAAAAAATAGCTGTGTTAACATCTTCGCCATATAAAATAAACTTTGAAATGAAAAAAAAAAAAAAAAAGTCCTTCCGTTCTTTACCGGGAGGAAAATGTAGCTTTCATAGTCCATGTTTTTAAACTCTCAACTCATTTTACTCAAATACACGAAGATAAAATGCTTGGAACCCGATTATAGAAGGTTCAATCCCAGTTTTCGTTAATACTGAATTTGAATGCGAATTTCAGCATAACAAAAATCAGAAAGTTTCAAAATGTCAGCGCCCTAGAATTTCAAACTGCCATATCTCAGTTTTTAAGATAAAGCCGAAACAAAAAACGTTCCGGAATCCTTTTATCTCGATCTAACACTTAACGGAAACAATTTTTTTTTTTCAATTTGTAATTTGTTTGTACATCTTTTTGAATTTTTAAAAATTTAAACATTTTTAACTGGCCGCCATTTTGAAACAAGATGGCGGATGAAGCTGGCCAACGAACTAGGTCGAGACCTTCGCTGAAAAAAATGGGTTCTCAAAATTGAATAAAAAGTACTCAATTTTAAATACGTCACATACTCAAAATCGAGGCTAACGAAAAAGACAGGCTACCGCGGTGTATTCCACCTATCTTTTTTTAACAGACAGCTAGAGTGACGTGTGCTCTTTTCGTACACCTGCATTGGTGGATTCGAGCATCACGTGACTCCCGCGGTCTGTAAAAAAAAGATGTAAAGCACCGCGGCAGCCTTTCTTTTTCATTAGCCTCGCTTAAAATTGAGAAACATATGTACTCATTTTTGATTCCATAGATGTGCTCAAATTTGAACCGTTATGTGATCATTTTTGATTCCATGGATGCGTTCAAACATGAAACATTATATGATCATTTTTGATTTCATAGATGTATTCAAATATAAATTCTTTGTGTTCTCCGTTAAATATTTAATTTTTTTTTTTTTATGTAATCAGCAGCAACTTGTATAAATATTAAATTTATGTAAAATATTAAATTATGCACAGTATTTTAAAATAATAAATAACGACTTTACGTTGTATATTCAAATAGAATCAGGAAGATAACGGAAATTTCATAAAAACTTAAAATAAACTAAGTGGCGTTCTCTCTCTGTTCTAAAAATAAATTAAAACAACATTAATGGAATATTATGCAAAAAATGAAAGTAAAAGATATGTCTCTACTGAGTTTATTTTAAATACTTTTATGAAATTACCGTCAGGGCCGGACGAACATTCCGTCAATCCGTGCCCTAGCACGGAGTATTAAAAATCGAAGGGCGCAAAATTGCCAAAACAAAAGGAGAAAAAAAATTCCAGAAAATACCCTCAATAGCTAGCTTTCAGATGAAAGAAAATTTATTCAAATCCAACAAGAATTTCGTTTTTTATTTATTTTTTCTCCAAAGCCAAAAGTTTTAAGCATTAAGCATGTTTCTTGACCCGAATGCATCCTAGGAAAATATATTTCTCTGTTTCTCTGTTTGTCGTATCGCAATTGGCTGACGCATGTCACGTGGTTAGAGCGGGACGGCGACGGGAAGGTTCTATTTGGCGCTATTTATATTTTAGGAGAGAGAAAAAGTTGTTATTCTCAGAATCATTGATCATTGCATTGGGGAATTATTTTGATTTGTTCTGCTGCATAAAATCTATGAAAAAACAGACAAAGAATCAAAAGGTATGTTTTGCCGTAAAATAATATTATAAGAAGATTTTAGGAAGTGTTTTAGCTTCACTTTTCCTTTATCTTTAATGTTTTTATTTAATAAGTTCAGAAAAGAGTTTATCTAAATGAGAAAAGTGTTTATCCTTGTCCTTGAGTATGAGTAAATTTAACTTAAAAAAAACCATTGATATTACTGTATGTTTTTAAGTGGCTTGAAAGAAAGAAAGAGAAAAAAAAAGTTTGAACAATATTACACCTCTCATGTTAGTTTGATTGTTTGTGAAATATTTTTTATCGTCATCTTTTTATGATAGTAATTAAAGTTAGTTGGTTTATTATGAATTTCATTATTTAGATAGCTTTACACACATTCTTATTTTATTAAATTTTACATATTCGTGTATATATATTTTTCTTTTGTGCAATTTACTAAAAATCAATACGTATGGGTTAAATTGTTTAATATACTCACATTAATTTATCAGATTCACATTAATTTATGAAATCAGGATGAACCCATAATCGATGCACAGTAAAAATGCAAAATTGAATTCTTTTACCGCCTTGTTGACACTGCAATCAATTCTTTAGAACAAAGATTTTCACTGCAGCAACATCACAACAGTTACTTCTGCTTTTTATATCATATATATGAACTAAAAGATGTTTGTTCTAGTTCTACTGTAATTTTGGCCGAATGCAAAGATTTGGAAACCATTTTAACAGATGGAGAATCATCGGATATAAACAGCCTGAAACTTTGTGATGAAATATCAGCGGTGTGTTCTCTATTGGAAAAAGATTTACCACCTTTAGAAGTTTTGAAATTCATAACAAAAATGAATTTTGCTCCAAACTTGAGCATTGCTCTTAGAATTTTACTTACACTTCCAATAACTGTTGCAACCGGAGAACGTAGTTTTTCCAAACTAAAAATAGTGGCTGAGAGGTTCTGCTCTCAAAGCTGGTAGACGGGAGGTGCTGGGTTCAAACCCCTGTCGCGCTCGTCGACCTAACCATTCGGAGTTTTCCGTGGTTTTCTTCTAACATTACCGTAAATATGGGTTAGGATCCCTTAGAAAGACCCCCACGGAGGGCACTCCCCCAGGGCCTATATCCCTCGTGTTGATAATTGGCCGTCATAAAATCAACCAACCAAACTAAAAATAATCAAGAACTATTTGCGAACAACAACATCTCAAACAAGATTGTCAGACCTCGCTATTTTACGAACTGAGTATGAACTCAGTAACAGTTTTGATGTTTCTGAATTAATTAAAGAATTCTGTAAATTAAAAGTTCGTAAAAAAAAAGATTAAGTATTTGTGTCAGTTACTAAGTGTGAGTTTTCCTGTTGTTTTTGGATGTTCGCTAAAAAATGTAAAAAAGACCATGTAATTTTTTTTAATGCTTACTATGTATACTTATTATGTTGGGGCGCAATTTTTTACTTTTGCACGGAGTGGTTTAAAGGCTAAATTCGGCCCTGATTACCGTTACTTCCTGATTCTTTTCAAATTGAATATAGCTTTGATAATGTAACATGTAAATATTTTTTTGCTGTTTTGTATTACAGAAAATTAACGCCTGATGATGGTTTTAAAGATAAAGCGAAAAATCTAGAAAATTTTATTTTTGTGATTTTAATTTTTACTTCTTTGTTTAAAATCTCGGAATAAAGTGTATGTTGGATAGCAACTTATTGTTTTATTTTCACATTTTAAAATAATTTATAAGTGCTTGAAAACAATGCTTTTGATCATAAAAATATGAATTAAAGCAAGATGGCCGATTGTATACTACTGACTACTGACACGCGGGAAATCAAAATTTAAGTAAAAACATGAGTTGACAGACATTTAATAAAACAGTTTCAAAACTAAAATAAGTTAAATGGGAAAAAAATATTTTTCTTGTCAAGTGATTTCTGCCTCGAATTACCGCATTACAGATTAAAGTAAAAATGTGCTGATTGTTATTTCCCGCTCAAAAGTATTAACATATAATTGATTATTTACTTAGGATATGATTACATAAAATAAGAAATACAGTAGAACTCCAATTATCCGAATCAATTGGGACCGGACCCCATTCGGATAATCAAAAATTCGGATAATTGGATTTTTTCCGAAAAAAGGGTCTATTTTAATTAATTACTGTATGTATGTTGAAAATGGGAGAAAAAGCTATTTTTAAAGAAAAAGAGCTTTTAATTAATTAAATGAAAAGGCAACACTTTTACATGTTAAGCGTACTTACGAGTGCTGTACATTATGTACATCATATGTACATTATATGTGTAGTTGTACCGTACTGTAAATGAAAGTCATTGCTTGCTGAATATCTCGGGCAAAGTAAGCTGTTTGACAGTCTTCATACGTTTTCGGGCAGCCAAGTTGCGCATCCGCTTGACAGTGAGAAGTTGCATGTGGTCACACTCGGGCTGGCACTCCAACCACTTCAACGCAGTTTCAAGGCGGGCAAATGCTTCACTAACTGATGGTCCCATGTCTTCTTCAACTTCGACATTAAGGTCATCTTCATCCTCGACACTTTCTTCTCTCACACTTTCATTAAGTTCATCATCATTTAGAATTTGGAACCCAGGATCTGACGAATCACACACCATCCACTCTCCTATATCTTCAACACTAACTTCTAAACATCGAGGAATTTCAGGAACATTCTGAACGTCCAGGTTTCTGCATTCCTCAAGAGGTACTTCATCTTCATCTTCTCCTGTCACTTCCGCGGTGAGAAGAGCAAAAGCGCGCGTAGACAGAATCATTATTTTGCGAATTGCAGTACGTTTCCGTCTTAATTTTTTTTCTGAAATTCTGAAAGCGATTCGGATAATCAGCGATTCGGATAGTCGGAGTTCGGATAATTGGAGTTCTACTGTATATATATATATTGAATATTTAACAGAGAGCACTTACTTTCAAACTTGTCGAATAAATCTTGAATCTAATTTTCTTCTTACAAATATCCATGTCACTCAGCGCAGAATGAATGTAAGAAGAACTCGTAACAGCAATGTAACATTACGCATTATAATGGCGGCGCAGGGTATATAGTTCCTTCCGAAGAATAAAAATGTAATATTATTTCCTTATTTCCAGGGTATATTGCATTGTTTTCCTATAAATGAACATCTTTTATGCCGTCATGAATGAAATAAATCATTACAAAGTACAAATTTATCGATTCACTTGAGTTTGATAATACGGGTTGGTTCAAAATTGAGAAATAACAGGTTCATTTTTTATCCAAACATACTCAATTCGATTTGAGTACATCGATTTACTCATTTTTGAGTACTGCATTTCAGTGTTGGTATGTTCTGTACACATGATCAGTCACATTCATATCGGTTCATAAATGCGAGAGTTAAGCATAACAAATATCAGATTGTTTCAAAATCTCAGCCACACTAGAATTTCAAACGGCCATATCTCAGCCATTTTTTAAGATATAGCCAAAACAAAACATGTTCCAGAATCCTTATATCACATTCTAACACTTAACGGAAGGATTTTTTCAATTTATAATTTTTTTTGTACATCTCCTTGGATTTTTAAAACTTTAGAAATTTTTAACTGGCCGCCATTTTGAAACAAGATGACGGATGAATCTGGCCAACGAACTCGGTCGAGACCTTGGTATGTCCTATACACATGCTTTCTCTCTCTCTCTGGGGGTCATGATCGGTGAAAATATACCAAAATTTTTTGGAACGGCTTTCCTCCGAAAGGCGGCAATAGGTAGCTTTTTTGTAATGAAAGCTACCTAAAACGACATAAAAGATCTCAAAACACGAAAGCAATTGGAACATCAAGTTTTAAAAGGTAGGCATAATTCAATTGAAAAAAAATTATGGAAGGGACGAACTACAGGCATAAGGTAATGACAAACTACATCGCCGATTCCAGACTCTCGTGAATCCATACGAGGTCACCACCAGAGAGGGCCGGTTTACCCGGTGCACCTCCACAAGTAGTGCTCTTCGGCCGCGAGGTGAGACGGGGGCGTGAGCCTCTCGACCATTTTCCAAATGAATTGACAACAAAGGTCGATGCAACATGCGGTGGATCCCAAGCTTCGAGAACACTACCACAAAACACTTGGGTGGACGCTGAAGTGATCCGACGGCTTTGTATCCGGAACCACATAGAGGGATCCGGGTCCTAGACCAATGCCGAACCACCCCCGCGACCCATTACTATAACCGCAACTTCCGATCATCGAGTCCTAGGGAGGGAGGAAACGACTTGTTCATCGGTTGCGGCGAGCAGGAGTAGCTTCTCGCCAACCCGGGACTTTGAGGAAAATCAGTCCCTGACGCACGCATAGACACGCCTTGGCTAAGGTTGTCCCACCCCAATGGCTTAGCTTCCGGTGACCCCTACAGTCAGAATGCAGGCGGTCCCCGATCGACTCCATTGAGAGGATCATGCACATATAAAAACATACACAATAAAACAAAAACACAACAAATGTTAGAATCAACGTAAAGTTAGTTTAGAACCACTATCGGACTCTGAAGGGCATGGAAAACTCCTTCAAGAACGCTAAAGAAGCGGTCCCGATTGACATTAGTAGCCTGAAAGTTATTCAAAAGACTCCTGCTAGTCCCAACCGCCAGACACAGAAAGCTCGGGCTACGCATAAACGCACTGGACTAGTTTCGACATAAGGTCGGACTTAGGTCTGGACGCCGTCATTTGACTGACAAGCCTCCGGCCCGGTTCCTCGTAATCTGGTCAGTCCGAGAAGAGAATCAACCCCTTCCCAGGAAATGATACGAGCAGCGAACCTCGGACCTGAAGGGCCTACGCGACTCGAACCACTCTTGGTCAAACAGGGCATCTTTTCTTTCCGACCGAGATTTTGAGGTCGGCTCACAACTACTTCAGCTACAGAGGGAGTCCCAGTGGGTGTGTGTGGTGCGGCGAGCTTTAAGACCTGGCACCAGTGCACCAGGCCTCTTTCCGCACGACACTTCCTACGTTCTGCCGCCTGCCAGCACCGAGGGTTGCTGCACGCCGCCTCGCGCACTGGACAGACGTCATAACAGAACCGCCTGCGCTCCTTGTCCTACGAAGTCCGTCCTCGCCTTCGATAAGTTTGGAAGCTGTACTACCACCGTTAGCTAGCCGTTGCCCTAGTGTCACCATCCTTGGCAGTTGCAAAGCGCTAGGGATTGGCCTACGTGGTGTCCTAAGATCCCACGGAGACATCAACCTAAGTCCCACATCGGCCAGCGTTACCGGTTCGAACTAGGTGAAGCTCTGCACATGAGATCTCAAAGGACAACCTGAAGCCGCAAACCTCCTGCAGCCGAGAACCGGCCCAAAGGAGGGGACAGCCCGAGGTCGTGTGGGAAGGACATTTTCCTAGCCCCTAGAGAAGTCGGCTAATCAGACACCACTTTAACACCGACGCACCACGTTGAGGTGGTGGTTCGTCAGCTTAACCTGCCTCCGTCGTGTCGGAGAACATCTCACAAAGCCAGGCTCCCGGTCATCTTCCCCACTTAAGGGGCCAAGTCAGGACCACCTGGAAGGAGCCGCCGGACAGACTTAAGGTAAAGAAAACTTCTGTTTTTAAAAAATGTAATGATTCAGAATCTAAAAAGAAAAATCTAGAGAGTGATGATTAGTTTTGCCTAATTTGTAAGAAAAAATAGCAGAAATGATTCGGTGTTCAGATTGGCAAATATGGTTCCATGTTGTGTGCGCTGGAATAGAAAATGAACAAAAGAAATTCGTGTGTAAGCCTTGCATCACTTCTTATATGATATTCAAGTAACTGGCAATTAGTTCCATAATTTCTATTCTTAATTACTTATAACTTTGATTTATACTTTGAATACATTTTGATTTAAAGTAATTACTCTTACTTTCAGACATTTTATTTCATTATATTTCATTGCTGTTATTTTGTTTGATTGTTTCATTAATCGCAAACATTGCTTTTAATGAAATTACTTATGTTCCCTACTCATTAAAACAGCCTAATATTGTTTGGCCCAACTTAAGCGACCAGTCGCTGAATTTGGACCACTTTTGACATTTCTTTCAAATTAAAATAAAACTTAAGATTTTCAAAAAGAAATTGTTCTAAAGATTTATTTAGTTAGTAGATGAATAGATTGACCACACGTAAATGATATTTTGCAGATATTCCAAAAATGAAGTGAGTTACACCTGAAAATAAGGGAAGTGGTCCAAATTCGGCTACTCTCCTCTACTGGGTTTTAAAATGTTCTCTTGCAAACTACACTAGTTTCCAAAAATTAAGGAAAAATCACAAAAATAGCGATAACTCAAAATATTACATGTAGATTTTAATGAAACTCAGCCACCACATACAACGCATAGTAAGGTATAAAATAACATGAAAAGAAATTACCAGATAATTATGGTGTTTCAAAAAAATAGCATAATTATAAAATTAGCAAAATCAATTTGTCAGTTTAGTATAGGAAAAGTACCTTTAATATGCCGTATGATCACCCCTAGTAGCAATAAAGCACATATAACGATGCGTCATACTGTCAATTATGCAATCGATGAGTTCGCTCAGAAGGGCGAGCCATTGCTCTTGCAAAGCAGTTATAAGCGTGACAAGGGTCTCAAGAGGGGGATTGAGAGCAGCAACACATCTTCTTAAAGCATCCCAAACATGCTCGATGGGATTCAAGTCCGGTGGGCGAGCTGGCCATTCCATTCGCTAAATATTCTGGCGCTGAAGATAATCTTCCACGATGCGAGCCGTGTGCGGTCTAGCGTTGTCGTCCTGTAACAGAAAATCATTACCTATGCACCGGCATAAGGGCGCACATAGGCATCAAGGATGTCATCTCTATAGACGTAAGCATTAACGGTTCCACATGGAAAGACATGGAGGTCTGTGTGTCCCGCCCAGTGTTTGGGTACTGTGTCGTTTATTGGCCGTGTAATTGAAGTGTTTAGTTTGGTTGTTAGGTTACTGGCTGTGTAATTGTATTATTTGGTCTGGTTGCTTGGTTGCTGTTGATTGTATTGGTTGCTAGGTCACTGTTGTTGTTTTATGTGTGTTGTCAGGATTTTGACTGTTAACTATATCACGTGATTAAATCCTTGTGGTTTATTTATTTATAATTGGGGTTGCTAAGCTTGTTTTGTTGTGTCATTGTTTTGGCGTGACTACATAGTTATTAATCTTAAAGTTTAATCTTAAGTTGCTAGGCAACCTTAATTTTATTTTCTGGGTTGGAAGGTATTTTTCTTGGGTCTGTCTTTGGTGGTAGTTGCGCTCTGGGGATTTGTTGGGTCCGGTGTTTATATAGACACTCTTGGCTGTTAATTGGTTACATCATTCCTTGCGTCTATTGCAATTCGCCGTACATTGTAGTCAGTGTTGTTTTGTGAAGTAGGACTACTGTCCCCTTATATATGCCGAAAGGTTGTTCTCATTGTGATCAACCCCTTGTAACATTACGTAGATAGGGAGCCATTTTAAGATTGAGTCACTTTGAGTTGTTCCGTCTGTGAACATTCATTTTCTAGGTTCTGATTGCAACATTGGCTTCCTGTGGAGTAAATATTATTAGTATTGGTTTTAATTTAGATTGGTATTTGAGTTTTATTTGAGTTTAGACATGTCTACGGCTATGGAGGACATAGACGATTGGATAGATGATGTTAGTGGCCTTGACTTTCCTGTCATAGTTCAAAAGTTATTTGCTATCTAGCTATCTTATAAAAAGTTATCTTATAAGTTAAAAGTTAAAAGTTATCTATAATTATAAAAATTATATAAAAGTTATCTATAAAGTTAAAAGTTATCTAAAGTTAAGTTAAAAGTTATCTTATAAAAGTTATTTGCTATCTTAGCTTTGCTAAGTTATCTATTTAATTGGCTAGAGAATAATAGAAGCAAACAGAACAAGGTTTCATTGACAGTGCTGAATATGTATAGGAGAGTTATGGACTACATCCAAGAGAGATCAATTGAGATTTTTAAACATAATATAATTATGGAGACTAAGTTGCAGGATAGAACAGAACATGAAGAAATCCTTCGGGACATAGCGGGAAAGATCTCAGCGCCAGCGGTAATGTCGATTCAGACGGAAAGGGAGTTGCCATGTAAGGAAGATAAACAGGCATTGAGAAAACGTGATGATCACGTTGTATTGATTTCAAAGTTAGAGGAAAGTGTGGACATTGCAGAGATTAAAAAGAATATTAAGGATCTTTGCAATACAGATATAGATATTCCGGGTCCAAAGGATGTATTGACAACTCAAAAGGGACAGATTATATTGAAGATGAAGACGAGAGATGAGGCGGAGAGTATGAGGGAATCACTTATGAAGGACGAAGACTTGATTAACAAAGTTAAAATAAATGTCCCTTTGAGAAGGAGAGAGAGGATGCTCTTGTTGAGTGTGGATCCTGGATTAGCAGAAGATGTTGTTTCGGACGCAATTAAAAGAGCTTTGGAGGAGTCAGTGGTAGATACTGGAGTGGTGAGGGGATTGTCTGAAAAGTTGAAGAATCCATTACTTGATAGATCGACAAGAAGTGCATTAACTGAATTATACAGGGAAACGCACTTAGACTTTGATATTGTAAGAAAAACGAAGACAAGGACGGGTAGAGTAAACTAGATGATTGATGTTGATGAAAGGGGGAGAGATTGGCTACTCTACCTTAAAAGAATTTGTATCGATTTCGATAGATATCGTGTTGTTAATTTTGTAAACGTTACTAGATGCTTTAAGTGTCAGGGTTTTGGGCACTATGCCAATTCGTGTAAAGAGCCATTGAAGTGTGCCAAATGTGCAGATGATCATTACACAAGGGATTGTAAGTCGGAGACAATTAGATGTGCTAATTGTTATTTTGAGGACAATACAACGGATAGTGATCATCGTGCAGACAGTCCCCAGTGCCCAGCGTATCAGAAATATAGAGAGAGTTTGCTTCCATTGTCCCCTCCACAACGTAGCTAAGGGCGCCGCTGGGGATGTTGTTGGGAAAAAGTATATAAATTGTTTACAGATCAACCTTCATCATTGTATTGACGCAAATGACGCTCTGGTTTCGTATGTTTTTGAAAATGATATTGATATAGTTTTGTGTCAGGATATCTATGTTCGATCAGGGGTTCCAGTTGGTATTCCGTCAGCTTGGCCTTCCTATTCTTCCACTAATAACAATGCTTATATTTTTGTTATTAATAGGGATTATGTTACAGTTCAATCGCTGGCTCTGAATAATTCTGTTTTTATAGTTTTTAATGTTATTGATGAAAAATTAATTGTAGGCTCACAATATTGAGCTCCTTCGGGAAATATTGAAACAGATTTGGACGACTGGATGAGTGTTTTTCCAGAGTTTTCGAAGGTCCTTGTGGCAGGTGACTTTAATGCACATTTACGGACGTTGGGCTATTCAAGACAAGATAATAGAGGCCAAATTTTATTGGATCATCTGATTGTTAACAATATGTCAATTTTAAATGATCTGGATGCCCCTCATTCATTTATTCAAGGTGAACTTTCTGGTAGACCAGATCTTACGGTTGGTGGTAGTTATATACAGGACAAAATTGAGGAATGGACTGTGGATACTAAGAAATTCTCTTTTAGCGACCACAGATATATTAGATTTAAGCTTAATATTATACCACTCATTAGAAATCAATACAGATTTAATACAAAAAACAAGAATTTTATAAAATTTGATTATTTGTTTAAAAGAAAGTTACAGTTTTGGAAGAATGGCATTGAGTTAATTAAAGATACAAGAGAACTTGATAATTTTGTAAAAAACTTTATTAAAGACATAGTGAGTATTTTGGAGCGGTGTTTTAGAAAAAGAAAACTCAGTAACAAGCCTAAAATCCATTGGTATAACAATGAAATTAGAATTGAAAGAAACAAAGTAGCAGCTATGTATAAAAGACATGCTAAAGATAGAGAAAATGAGCAACTAAAGGAAATATATATTAACAATAGAAATAAATATAAAAAACTGGTTAAAGAGACAAAGAGAAAGGCATGGATAAATTTCTGTAATGATACTCAAGAAGCGTATGGGAGTCTTTATAAGTATATTGAGGGAAAAAATATTCGTAATACAGATCTTATTTTCACGTCATTAACAGAATCAGAAGTCTTTGATTCTTATGACGAGATAGCTGACCAATTAATGAGGGAGCATTTTAAGACAGATAAATTACCAGATGAAATGTTTGAATATATATCAAGTAAAAAATTTAACCTAAACCTAGAAACTGATATCAATATTAGAGAATTGAAATTTGCTCTTTCTAAACAGGCATTGAATAAAGCTCCAGGATGGGAGAAAATAGACGCCATAGTGATAAAACATATTTGTAATTTGTTTCCAGATTTTATGTTGGGTATTTATAATAAATGTCTTGAGTTGGAGCATTTTCCTAAAAGTTGGAAAAGGGGAACAGTGATATTTTTTCATAAAAAGAACAAAGATCCTAAGAATCCCAGGTCTTATAGACCAATAACACTTTTACCTATAATGGGAAAAATAATGGAAAGGATTATTAAGCAAAGAATTATGGTCAAGCTTGAAAGTGAGAATTATTTTAATGATAACCAATTTGGTTTTAGGGAAAAAAGATCTACAGTAAAGGCTCTTCGGGGTCTAAAAAATATAGTGAAAGAAACTTTGATGGATTTTAAATACTGTGCACTAACATCTTTGGACATAGAAGGTGCTTTTGATTCAGCAGATTGAACAATTACGTCAAACATTATAGAGAATCTTCCAATTCCAGATTATTTGAAATCACTGTTGAAAAATTATATTTCAAATAAAAAAATCGGTTTTAATTTTGCCAATGGAATAAAATGGTTTATTCTCTTTCAAGGCAGCCCTCAGGGTTCATGTCTTGGCCCATTGTTGTGGCTCATTATCGCAGATTACATAATGAAGGATTATTGCCTTATTTCAAAAAATATCGTTTCATATGCTGATGACTTTGTCATAATTAGAGGTGCCAATACTAGAAGAGAATTGGAGAGTGAAATGAATTTTTCAATATTCTCCTTTAAAATATTTGTGATAAGTATAAATTGAGACTTAGTGTAAATAAATGTGAAGCCATTATGTTTGGAAATTTTCAGTTGGAAAACAGACGTCCAATTTTTAAGTTGGATAACGTTTCAATTTCAGTTAAAGATACAATTAGTTACTTGGGTTTTATAATTGATGGAAAATTTACTTGGCTACAGCACTTTGAAATAATAAGAGAAAAAAATTAAGAATTTTGTTGGCTCAATTTCTAAGTCAAGTAGGAGAGATAGTGGTCTAAAGGCAGAATATAGGAAAACATGGTACCTTACGGTTATTCAGAGGCAAATTCTTTATGGTTGTGAAGTGTGATCAGAAGATATTAAAATACCAGCTAAAAAGCGTATAAGTTCTTGTCAAAGGACAGGACTTTTTAGTATTATTAAAGTCTACAAGAATACCTCAACGGAGGCTATGTGTGTTTTGGCGGGTGTCCCACCTATTCATCCATACTATCTCAGCTATTTCGGGTAAATATGCAGTGAGGAACGGAAATGGGGAAATTACTATACAGGATCAAGTAATTAATAAGAATAATTTAATGGATAGTTTTAGCACATTTGAGTTTATAAATTATACCAAGAGAATGAATATTAAATTTGTGAATCCGGTAACTAAAATGGAACAGATACAGAATCTAAAATATCCTATCATTTATACCGATGGATCAAAGATGGTATCTGCAGCTTTTATAGCTTCACTGAATAATACCTTTATACATGATGAAAAGATTAGATTACACAATTTAAACACTATTTTTCAGGCAGAACTCTTTTCAATTAAGCGGGCAATAGTATGGATTATTTCACGTAATTATAAAATAGCTAGAATATATACGGATTCACTTTCCTCTGTGATGACACTGCAACAACTATTCCCGAATAACTCATTGGCAAAATATATCTTCAATTTATTACTGGACAATTCATATTTATTGCTCGAGGTGGGCTGGATTAAGGCCCATGCTGGCCTTCCCGGCAATGAAATGGCAGACGAACTGGCAAAGAATGCAATATTAAAGAATGGATTTAATGAGAGGACAGTATTAAACTTTCCTGTTTCAGCAGTATCAAAATATTTTAAAGATAATATTCAGAAAGAAAGGCAAGAAGAATGGCCCCAGTCCCCTGGGCAGGGATACTTATACAGTTCTTAATAAGGTGGATAGTGAATTTCTGTGTACTAAACAAATTATTCAATACTTTATCTCGGGGCATGGATCATTCCCAGCTTTTTTATATAAAATTAAGAAATTTACGAGTGATTTGTGTCAATGCGGAAAGAAAGGTGACGTAATACATTATATCTATGGAATGTGTCCATTTATGCCACACCACTTTAGATTTAATTCTGCATTTACTCTTAGAAAAAATTTGCAGGATGTCTTATTAAATACAGAGAATTATGATAAACTCAGAGACATTTACAATCAATTAAATACCATGTACTCATTTATCAAGTATAAATTTTAGTCTTAATAAGAGAACTTGCAGTGATTTACATTTGAAAGCTTTTCATGCCTATGAATGTGTTGATTGCAGCATATAGTTTATTGGCTCCTTAGTATGGTTGCAAGAACTTGTTCAGGAAGTTTTATTTTTAGTTTTAAGGACTTCTATGAATTTGGACTGTCTTTGAATTTCTGGATTGCAGCGTGCTGTTTTTTGGTTCCCTTGTATGGTTTTCAAGAAGTTGTTCAAGAACTTTCATTTTCAGACTCATGGACTTTAATTTTATTATCTATGAATTTAATTTTATTCTATGAATATGGACTGTCTATGAAATTGTGGATTGCAGCGTGCTGTCTATTGGTTCCCTTGTATGGTTTCAAGAACTTGTTCAAGAACTTTAATTTTATTTAGGTATATCCAATTGTCTGTAAAGGTGGATCTAGTCGTTCTCTTTTATCATTATTATTCTTAGTTAAGTATATTTATTAGTTAGTGAACTTCACTGTCTTGTGTTTAATTTGAATTTTAGATTAATTTATTGATAATTTTATTTATTTGTTTTTAAAGCAGGCTTGTAGCCCCATTGCTTTGAATTATCCCAGTGTGGGATGTTTTGTGATCTTAGTATATGATTAACGCCGTTGATTAAGCCCGTTCCTCTGGAGGAACCGCTGGATGGTGGAGGGAATTTTTTCCGCCAGGACATTTTTCACTATAAACCTCGCGGTTACTGTCCTGGCTGGTTGTTCCCTTGTCCCACCCAAAGAGATACCTACCCAAAACGCAGACACTGCCTCTTCCGTATGAATCTCTTTCACAAATGTTTGGTGGATGATAACGTGTTCCCTGTTCTCTCCAAATCAAACAATGCCTGCTATCACTTTGGTGACTAGACCGGGACTCATCCGTGAAGAGAACACGGCTTCATTGATCAGCCGTTCAGTGGACATGTTGACGTGCCCACATCATACGTTCCCTCCGGTGACGTGAGGTGAGCGGCACACAAATTGCTGGTCGCCTCACGTAAAGTCCACCTTCGTGAAGCCTTCTACGCACAGTAGACATTGACACCAACCTTACAGTGGCTGCAGCAATGGAGGATCTAAGATGAGATGGGTTTGTGGTTCTATTCCTTCGTACACATAACCGCAAATATCGGTCATTGGTGCTTGTGTCGTAACACTTGGCCGTCCTTGGCTGAATCTTCTTGATCCCGAACCAGGGGTTTGAATTTGTTGCCAAAGCCTATGAACCACAGGACTCACATTTAGCCCCCTTTATCTGACTTTGTCCTGCCTCTAATCTCCCAATAGCTCTAAATCGCAGTTCTGTGAGCAAATGATTCCTCGAGGTCATTGTAATGAATTGGCTATCCCAGATTTATAATACCAATGTCACAGCGACAACTGCAGCTTTACTCTCTAACGTGCATTTTTATGTTCCTCACAGATGACGCAATGCGATTGCAGCGCCACTAATTTGCATTTGGTATTTTTATTCAGCATTTTTTATTTAACAATATATCCAAATTTCATACGGATTGCTTTTTTTTCGAACGAGTTACCGCTATTTTTGTGATTTTTCCTTAATTTTTGGAAACCAGTGTATTTATTTTATTTTTATTTATTTATATTACCATCTGTTAAGCTATTTTGGAGCTATAATTTTCTACCCATGGACATAAATCAATTTTTTATTATGGTAGTTATTTATCAAATAAAACTATAAATAAACAAGGTTAACCTTTGAAATTGAACCTAATATTAGATTTCAAAGCACTGAATTATAAATAAATAATGCACAATGAAAAGAAAAAGTTTAAATCAGCTTTACAGACACGGGAAGTAGTACAAACTAGGGCTGTGATAGACCACAGACATGATTTGTCAGGCTTTGTGAGAAATTATTTATATGAATTATTATTTAATTATTTACATATATTGTTCGGCTATACCTCACCACATTTTTATTATAACATATTTTCAGTTGCAATTACTTTTCTAATAAACCAAAGGACCTACTGCAACGCTTTTGCATAGATATCTTTTAATCTTTCCAGATCCCCCCCTTTTTTTTTTCAATTGATCGCAAATTTTAATCAAATAGCGTATTTTAACGGAATGTACTTTTTGTATGTGCACAAAGGGATCCCCAAGGACACCCAGGGGCTCTAGTATAACACTTTTTTAATAGAAAAAATAATTAATATTTTTTATAGAAAGCTTAGCCTTTTTTAATCATTAAAAATTGCGATTAAATAAGAGAACGTTTATTGTTAAATAAAAGTGATATGATGATACTCCCCGGCCTCATCCTAGGGGCACCACATGCATATACACTAGATATCAGGGCGGGTCCAGGCACAGCCCGAACTCGGTCGGCTGAAAAACAGAAGACAAACTTTAAAATAGATGGAGACAGGCCGATAAAAAAAGTGCAAGGCTGGCCCAATAAAAAAAAAATAAACGGGCCAATAAAGAAATTAAGCTGGCCAACCGGCCCGATATAGCACATTCATTAACAATATGAACAATTTTCAATGGATCTGGCAGGGCCGAGAGTATAGGGATAAATGTACTTCACGAGCCGATGACAGTCTGACAACATCAATGCAGAAATTTAACATGTCCAGAGATGCGCTCGGGCTATTTTATCGGACACCAAGCCCGAAGATTTGAAATCAGAGCCTACGCGAGTCCAAAAAATTCTATGTCATCAGAGCCCGATTCCAAAAAATTCTGTGTCATCAGAGCCTGAGCCCAATACCAAAAGTATGCAGTACACAAAATTAATAACATTTTAAAGACAGCATTTCGTGATTTTAATGTGCCTAAAAATCTGTTTAAAATAGCAAATTTGTTATTTATATACAACCACTAGCAGAATCTGAAAAGTCATAGTTGTTATTCTTTTAAAATATCCTTTTACAACTCTAGCAAAAAGACACGAGTTCTGTTTCCCAATAATTCTGGAAAAGGACTTCAAACAGAAACCGAGAATAGACAAGAATATCCTACGGCCTCTTTATTTTACTAATACTGGTCGTGCAAAGACTTCGGATTAAGAAAGAGTATTTATTTTTATATCCCATATTAAATACAATTCAATTTCCTTTCAAATTAATGTTTAATGGATTGTAAAACACTTCAAGAAACTTAAAATACATTCTTGTTCCTCAAAAAGCCTTTTTTCTTTTTTCCAATATTTGAATAAAAATAAAACCACTCTGTGCCCGATTCCGCCTGAGTCCGAAGACTAGTGTAAAAATCGAGCCAGCCCATCTCATCTGTAATGAGAGATCTGCATCAGACAGTTATATCGTGTCTGAGCTTGAACTTTTTTTTTCTACATACTCGTGCCTGGCCGGACATGGACTTAATTATTTTAGTGCCGTGTTGGGCAAGTCTTTTTTTTTTTATAAAAATAATAGTGACAATGAAGTTTTGCTAACGGAATCTTTGGAAACATACTTTAATAAATTACAGAAAATATTGTCAAAAATTTACTTTTTTTCTATTATACAGCTTTAAAAGTTACGACATTTTTAACCATCCTTTTACTTTTATTCTAAACTACATTACTTTTAAACGAGATTTTATTTGAATGTAATAGTCTAAGTGACTATTAATGTTGCTATTCTGTATTCTATGACTTGTGACATGTAGTCTCAAATAGAGGTTTGCATGGACCAAAATTTCGAGGCTCGAGCTCGGCCCGTCCCGTATAAAAAAATTTCGGCCCGACATAAAAGTTAAAAGTTCGCCCATGCAACATTTTATTTAGGATCGGTTTGACCCGGTATAAAAGCTAAAAGTTCAGCATGAGTCCGTTCCGACTGAATTTCTACAAAACATGGCGATATTTCTAAAGCAACATTATCAGACAATTAAAATTATTCTAAAAGCACGCTTACTTATGCATAGATATTATTTTCAAATTATGTTCGCAATGCATGGAATGCAAAATATCAACAATATTAATGACCACTAAGACAATTATGTATATAAACACTAATTTTAAAAAGTACTTAGACAATTACATTCAGATGAAGATTCAGTAAAAAAAAAACAAAAAAAACAATGGCACTCCGGGAGTGCCGACAGAAGTGAAAACTTGAACAATTACGTGTGTATTTTTTTAATCGTCAGGAAATGTTTTATTGTGCAGGAAATACTTTTAAATGAAGTGTTTTTTTTTATTCATTATTATAAACTACTACTACAAAAATTATATTACAATTTTCATTTAATGCACTATTGTACATGAAAAATTATGCATATTATTTTACATACAAAAATTGCAATCTGTTGCTTAAAACGTAAATTTACAAATACATAAAATATGAAATTTAATTAATTGGTATTCTTTGAAATGAATACCAATGAAACTTATGAATTTTCATCCACAATTTTAACAACTCTCAATACATTCATCATTTCTTCCATGAGATGTAGTTTCATATCTTTTGTAATAACATTTATCTGCAAAATAGGGTTCCCGCTTCCTATCACTCCAAAAATTATGACTTCTTTGCTGCTTGTCTTGTTTACGGTATTCGTGAACATTATGCTTTTTTCTATCTTCATACTGCGCGTATTATTTGCGGTATCTATAATTTCTATCAACAAACTTTTCTTTTCTATAAAATGATTTCACTTCATATCCGTATCAGTAACCACGTTTCTTAAAACTTTCTTGAAATATTTCCTTATTTTAATTTTTACTTTTTATATTACTTCTGTCTATTTTTTTTTTCTCATGATCGTTAAATTATAATATTTTCCGTGTTTTGTTATTTCATTTTCATCTTTTGATTTGGTCTCGTGAGTTGAGTCACTTTTATCTGTTTTCACCGCGCGTGCTAAATTTATCTTGAAATAATTTTCTGAATTATTTTTATTCATAATACCAATCATTTCGTTTTCTGCACGTGAACTATTTTCTTTTGATATTTTCGCTTCATTGTATGAATTGGCAACATATTTTAATTTGGTGTCAGTGACGGTAACGGTAACGGTGTCGCGAATTCAATGGTTTTTTCCCATCTCAAAAAATGCCCAACGCGCCTAAAGAAGTTTTCACTTCAAAAATCACAAAAAAAAGAAAAATCCGTTAGACAGATTCCATTCTTAACAGGTACTTCATTTGTTGTAAATATATTATATTATTTTCGCACGGACTATTGATTTTGCACGGATCAAGACATTTTTCCGTTTAAGACAGATTTCAGTCATAGACAGGTTCAATTTTACAAGTTTTACTGTACTTTATTTATTATTATTTTTTGCCTAGAAATGTATGTACTGTTATTTCAAAGGAATTTTAATTTCGGAATAATGGCTATTTAAAAATATATGCATTTTTTGCAAAAATTATTGTGCCGGACCTCATTTTACTGATTTTTGTACGGGCCAGGCTGGGACAATGATCTGCATATAGGCTGGTTCGGGACCGAGCATGAAAATTTCGGCCCGTGAAGGAACTATGAAGGCCAGGTGCAAAAAAAAAGAAATCTGACACTGACCAGTCCGAGTCTGCAAAAAAAATATTATGCCAGGCCGGAACGAATGATGACTAAGCCTGGTCTGGACCAGAAAGTATGAAGATCATGTCCGGCCCGGGCACATGCAGATCTCTAGTCTGAAATATACAATAAAATTTTCGCATAAATATAGGGTAACTCTAGGGTAGATGTCCATAGTTTTTAAAGATTGAAATAAAAATTCTTAGAATGCAAATACAAGAAATATTTATGCATATTTAAAATGCTTATATATAGGGCAGTTGCAATCAGCTGATCAACCATTGTATTCACTTGGAGGTAAGGGTAATTCCACCAATCAGAACTGCCTATTTGTACTGTTTACCTCCAAGGTGACGTCAATTGCAACTGCCCTATACACTCATCATATTTTGGACAAAAAAAAATTACCGTATTTACCCGCGTATAAGTCGAGAAATTTTGGACAAAAAAATACTTTAAAGTTGGGGGGGTCGACTTATGCGAGGGTCCTTAATTTTTCTTTTTTTTACCAGAACTGAAAAATGCCCTTTTGAAAGGCAATTGTTCTCATTTCGCATTCCATAGCACAATGACGTCGTTTACTGTCGATTTCCATACCAGGAGAGAAAAAGAATTAATTGCTTTTCCTTATCAGCGCTGAGGAAAAGGTTTGGAGACTGAGTGATGGGTTTGGTGCTGGCGATGAATGTACGCCTACTACCCCCCCCCCTCCCTCTGAAAAATCAGTATATAAAATTCCGAGAATGTATCACCCTTATGTGCAATTGAATCGTCCGCGAGTGGCTAGAAACATGTGACTCTCTAAAAACACGTAACCCGCGTTATATCTTACGTGTTCTTGACAGTACACTTATTCATTATTTTTTCGTTTATCTTACTACACTTTTTCTCCTTGTTTCTACTGATATGGCTGATTTAGTTATTAGAAAACTGAAACGCAATTCATACGCAGCTGGATTTAAACTTAAAGTTATTTCTTTTGCGTAAGAGTCTAACAACTGTACTCCTTCTCGTCAGTTTGAGGTTCACGAAAAATTAATTCATGATTGGCGCAAAAATAAGGCAAAGCTAGAAAACATCTCAAAATAAAAATAAAGGCTTTGCGGCATGGAAAATGGCCCTTTCCAGAATTCGAAAATGTATTGTATGATTGGGTTGTAGAGTGCCGACAGAATGGTTTTATTGTCACTAGAACTGCCATACGTTTACGAGCAATGAAGCTTGCAAAATAAGAAAAATATGGCGTTCCAAACACGTTTCGTGCATCAGAACATTGGTGCACTAGATTTATGAATCGTCATGGTTTTACTTTGCGCCAGCGCACTAAACTGGCACAAAAATTACTATCTGACTTGGAAGCAAACATTATGAAATTTCAAAAATACGTCATTGATCAAAGAAAAATGAATTCTTTTGAACTTTGCCATATAGGAAATATGAAGGAAACACACATGTGTTTCGACCTACCAGAAAGTAAAACAGTAAACTGCAAGGGGGAAAAAAGCATTTTGGTAAAAACGACTGGGCACGAAAAAACCCGCTAAATACCCTGTTCACATCGGACATTTAAGATATCTTAGACCGCCATTTTTGAGGTGGTACCCTCCCGGAATTGAATACCTGTCCACACCGCAAAATGCATCTAAGATAACTCACTGAACATCACCGTGTCCGAGATCTGAACAAACATAGAATATGCGCATGCGCATATGTTAAAGACAACCTCAACAGCCAATCGGCCTCCAGAACCAATCGGAGTTTCGAACTCACTGAGTGAGTTTCTGGAACTCACTCAGTGAGTTCGACGGTCTAAGATATCTTAACTGTCCGATCTGAACGTAGTTTTACTGTCGTTCTTTCCTGTTTGGCCGACGGTAGTAAGCTTCATCCGTTGATTATTTTTAATAGAAAACGTTGCCGAAAAACGTTACATTTCCATCTGGTGTGCTGATTCGAGCCCATGAATAAGGGTGGATGGATGCTGACGGAACAGTCGACTGGCTTAAAAATGTGTGGGGTAAAAGACCGGGAGCTGTTTTCAAAAAACCTTCCCTTTTAGTTTACGACTCGTTTAGTGGCCACTTTTCTGAAAACGTGAATAAAGTGACGAAAGAACCGAAAACGACTGTAGCTGTAATCCCGGAAAGGTTGACATCCGTCCTTCAACCCCTAGATGTTTGCCTCAATAAGTCCTTCAAAGCAAATGTTAGAAAGTATCGGGCAGAATGGATTTCATCCGGTTGTCCAACATTTACAAAGGGCGGTAATATTAGAAAGCCCGACATTGCATTAATTGCCCAGTGGGTTAAAGATGCGTGGAATCTAATTCCTTCCGAAATGATTATAAAATCGTTCAAGAAATGCTGCATAAGCAACGAACTAGACGGCACAGAATATGATGCCATTTTCGAAAGTGATAACGACGAGGCAGAATGTAGCGATACAGAGATTGAAAACGTGTATCATGATGAGCCAATGATGACGAAGGATTTTTGTGAATTGTTTGGCGAGTCCGATACTGAATCGGACCTTGAATCAGTTTAACTTTATATATTACTTTAGTATATTACTAGCTAACCCGCCCGGCGTTGCCCGTGCCCGAGATAATTACAATCTCAGAGAAAGGCGTTAACCCCCTCCCTCCCCATACCCGCAAATATAATGAATAATTTGTTCAAGAGAACCACCGTCACGTACATTAATGCGATCATTAAAAAAAGAATTACATTTTTCTGATAATTAGAACATAACGAAGACGCTACGCTAAAATAGCCGGCAGATGACACCCCTCCCAACCTCAATTTCAAATCTATATCTTAATTAGTTAACTAAATATTTGTTCATTAGTAAAATTTGGCAATTATTTCCTTTCATTTTCGCAAACTAAATGAGAGGGATCGGCCAGAGAAACAGATCTCTTTGTAGTTCAGTTTTTAATGAAAGCCGATCCCTGTCTGAAAATTTCTCAGATCGTTTTCACTGGCGCCGGCAGATTTTTAGCAGTTTTTTGCGTAAATTTAAAAAAATTACCGACCGATTGTTTCAAAAATCACATAGTCAGATACAGAATATTTTTTTACATATGCTCAGAAATTTTCAACTTGATATCTCAATTAGTTTTCTTAAAATTCGTTATTTAGTTAAATAATTTCGAATTCGTTCATTTCCAGTTGCAAATCCAATGTGCCTGCCCGTTTCTTTCACCAGTTTGATTTAAAAGATGATATTTTAGAAGCAATGGTTAATGAGAATCTAATTAATATCTAGGCTAATTATCAAAATATTAAAATTCTGAGGCTCAGGTGCACATGGCCAGACCTTGGACTATCCACACCTAAATTTCCAGCCTTCTAGGTTGGCTAGATTTTCCTAGCCATCGCCAACAGACACACACACACACAGAGCGAAACTTTCTTTTATTAGTATAGATTATCTTCATTATTGTATATTTAGTACTTTTTTTTTTCAGATAAATTGGAATAAATGTACAAAAAAAAATAAAATAAAGTTTCTTTATTATTGTATATTTAGTACTTTCTTTTTTTTCTGGTGACTTTGAATAATGTATTTTTAAAAAAATTGAAATTTCTTGATCGGAAAAGTGGGGGGTCGACTTATACGCGGGTAAATACGGTAAATATTGAGAACAAAAAGCGGGAAAGAAAATTTAAATTAAAATGGCAGATGGCTATCTCCGTCAAAACGAGGAGAGATAGCCATCCAATAAAGAAAGGAAAAGTGAAGAAAAAATAGCATTCTTATAGTTAATCATGAAAAACATATAGCAACTTGTAAAGTACCTTAAAAATCCGTATAGTAAAAAGAAGTGCAACGTACGTACTACAAAATATTTAGATACCTAACTCAACAAAAATATTCAACCACTAAATTAAATAAACATTAAAATTTCACTTGCTTTTTATAATTGAAAAACACAGCTGCAAGTCAAAATGAATGAACTCCTTGAACAATTTCCTACAAGTTTTTGCTGCGATCTATGATCCAGTATTGGAAATATTTAGACTGGCCATCTCTCCTCTATGGCCATCTGTCCTAGAGTTACCCTATATGCAGTATTCATTAAAATAATCTTAATTGTATGTTAACCCTACACTGCATATTGATGCATATATGGATCAAATAAAATTTATCATTTAATAAATAGATTAATTTCCAGGCTATTTAGAGAAAAATATTCGACTTATGTAATCACAGGAGTCTGCTTTTCAATAAGATTATTCTTTCAATTTTGTGGTATCTAACCCTAAATATGAGTATAAAAAAATATATACTTCCAAAGCAAAAATTCGTGCAGGGTAGGGAATTTTTTGAGTCGGGCTGGACCTAGATGGCTTTCATTCGAGGCGGAAATTTAGCCCCAGGCAGACATCTAATGTGCATAAGAAAAAGGATGTTTACATCAGAAATAATGTGTACCAGTAGACCAGTGCGGGTTTTTGCACTGCTACCTTTGAGATATTTTGCAGACTTTTTTTTTTTTAATTATCTGCAACTTTTAATAAGAAAAAAAAAAAACCTGTTTTAACGAAATGTAACTGTCTTCTGTCAAAAGCCTGTTCAAAATCTTTTGTATGATACCCCATTCATCATTGTATGTTTTGTATCTTCATAGAAAAACGGATGTTTTTCTTTGCTTATTGTTCCAACAACCGAAATTAATAGACCTGCATTCTATATTTTGGTGATTGCACACATGCTTTGCCTGAGAAAAATAGTTATAAATTATTGTACTAAATACTGTTACCTTTCACCAAGCAGTTCTGGATAGTTAGGAAGTTACTCTTTCAACCAACAGTTATTTACAGTAAAATTTTTGTTTGCATTTGCATTGTGTTGTACTTAATTGCATACTACTGCCGAAAACTGCAGAAATTAACATCCAAAATAATTTTAATTCTTTAAAAAAGTTAATAATAAGATATATCACGCAATACTGCATTTATTGTAAATAGTTCTAATATGATGCTAATATTGGTTATATATATTGGTTTTATGTTGGCAATATTTACAATGAGATGCAATATTCCCAAAATACTTTCTTTCTGTTTAGAATGATTGCAACTAAATCCCAACATTGCAGCCATAATGGCTTTACATTGTCAAATGTTCCTTTTCAATATTGGAACCTAATATTCACAAAATGTAAACACATCAATACTGGGACACTAAATCAACGCAGTTCGTCGAAAAATTCGGGGCCATATTTTCTTAAATTTCTGTAATGAGAATAGATTTAGATTTGGAAAAATAAAACTATAGTATTTTAACCTAAGTAATGCTCAAAATATGTAAAAGTTCTACACTTAACTCTTTGAAAGGTGGTTGTATATCATATATACCACATAATTCTATTTCTCAATTACCCCTAGAATTTTTAAATAAAATTTTACTTTTATATGTGTAGAAAAGAATTTATCTATTTTCAAATAAATTCGTTCATATCCTCAGGTGACATTAAATTATTTCAATATTTTAGCAATAGAATTACTTTCTTTCTGAAAAGATTAAAGGATGGGAGTATTTCTTATAGTTCTAAAACTATCAATTGTAAGCATAAAATTTAACAAAATTACACACTCAATCCGTGTGTACAGGTATCGGCGTATCTGACGGTTTGACATACAGGATGCATTATAAAAATGTATACCTACTTTGAATGATTATAACAGCAGTTTTTATTCATGCATAATTAATATTTAAGTTGTAAAAGAATCGACATAAAGTGTATATAACTTTTCCTCCTACGACAGATGTTCAAAATTATTATCGTTCAGGTGAATATACTGCTTATAACGGTTGGCCATTGATCCATAAACTTTAACAAACATTTCGTTTGGTGTTGTGATGCATTC
This sequence comes from Maratus michaelseni, assembly GCA_963931845.1. Lineage (NCBI taxonomy): Eukaryota > Metazoa > Arthropoda > Arachnida > Araneae > Salticidae > Maratus > Maratus michaelseni. The sequence goes on from OZ007586.1 coordinate 492,198,287, forward strand.
TTGCTCAACTGCAATTCCAGAACATTGTCTAAAAACATGCATTCGTTTCAAACTTATCTTTTAACCCATGAATTGTAAGTCGCATAGGTGGATCTGCCTGAAACTACTCCTGCGATATAGTTTTTGCACTTCTGCTACATATTCATACTTACGATAATATTTTTAAATAAATGTTCTTTTTCTAAAAGTTAATTTTGGTCCACTCATTATTTCCAATTAATTACACTTTGAAAAGAAAGAAAAATTAGAAAGTTCTGACCAAATAGGCAGTGTATATAAACATTTTTCTGACGCACCCTGCATGAATTAGTTTTGCACTTAATTAGTTTAAAACCCAAATTTTTAAATTAAATTTTTTTATGTTTACCCCACATTTCTGTATCATATTAGAGCAGAATCGTTTTTCTAAATTATCATTTTCATACTCAAAATATTTATTTTCTGTTGCAACACATGAAAATTCTTTCTTTTTTTTTTTTTTTTTAGATATGGAGCCGATGTTTCAGAAAATCGATCCTGCTATATTCCGATAGATGTATGTTGGGTAAGCATAAAAATATTTAATTAAAAATATTTTTGACTGTCCCTGTAAAAAAACTATAAGTGCTACACTGTCAGTTGAAATAGGGAACATGCTATAGTAAACAGCAATAACATACAAAAATTTCATGGCAATCCGAGTACCGTAATTTCCGGCGTATAAGCCGCAGCTCAAAGAGTCATTTTTCGACCCAGAAATTTTATTCAATAATTGTAGTTAAATATTTACAGCGATCTTTTAAGTTACATTTCATAAAATAATATTTCTGGGTCGAAAAACGACTCTTTGAGCTGCGGCTTATACGCCGGAAATTACGGTATATTTACGTGAGTTAGAGCATGGACAGACGGCAGACAAACTGAAGTCATAAACACTTTTCAACTAGGTTGGAAAGTGTTAAAAATAGCGTTGAATAAATCGAACTTGTAGAAAGCAGTTGCAGCCAAAACTACAACATCCCTTTCATACAAGCGTCTCATTTCTCTGAAACCTAGAATTTAAAACACATGACATTTTCAAAAACATATGAAAGAACGAGTGTTTCATGTTTTTACACAATCACCAAAAAAAAAAAAAAAAAAAAAAAAAAAATTTAAATTCTATTTAGTAAGAATCTAAAAATAATAACAGTAATAATAATTAATAATTTGAACTTCACGACACTTTAAATAATTTAAATAAAATTAAATAAAGGGACTTTTTAGAGATGAAATAAAACACTTTATGATTTCAATTTATTAAACAAATCATTTGTAGCTGCAAAAACAAAATAAATAACTGCAGTTATTATAATCTGGACTCAATTTGATGATATTTTACTCTTAAACGTGCTGAGGGGAAACATCCTAGACAAAAACAATTGACTTTTTAAATAAAGAAAATAATATTCTTTGTATCATCCACATTCTGTAAAAAAAAAAAAAAAAAAAAAAAAAAAAAAGTATTATTGCTACTACATTAGAAAAGCTTAATTTTCATTGCAATGCTTTTATTTCTCTAACATATATCGATTAAAAAAAGAGAAGCAGAAGCGAAAAGTGAGCCGACAAAAGAGTTACTGCCGACAAAAGAAATTGTTTATTCACTGGTGAAGGAAAGACGCAGGGCCGTAGCGACTGCTCCCCATACCCCCATGTAGTAAGCTATCACAGATCTTTGAGCCAAATAGTAAAGTTTGTTAACTTTTAAAATTATTCTTAAAATAATATTTTTTAATACTATTTTAATTTGTTTTATTTAAATTCTTTTTTTTTTAAATCAAAGATATTGATAAAATTTTTAAAAAGTAGCGATTGGGAATTATTATTTTCCTTTCTGGAATTACGATATTATCTACATTACTTCCTTCAACCAAAACAGATGGATGCTTTCTTTCTACAGCCATCATTCTTTTTAAAATTGGCCAGATAGAAAAGATTTTGGAGGCTCTAACTTCTATTCCAAAAATAAAATGGCATTTTAGTGGTTTCAGGGGGGCCCTGAAATGCCTGACGAAAAGATGGGGTCTAACCCTTAGCAAAAAATGACATAGAATTACCATAAAAAAAAACCATAAGTGAAATCTTATGGTTTTTTGCCTAAGGTATAAAATATCCTATGGTAAACCATATAAACATTAAGTGTATGGTAATTTTTATGGCACTGTATGGTAAACATCCAAGGAGTTTTTGGGATGAAATCTTATGGCATTTGTATGGTACAACCTAAGGCATTTTATAATGAAATCTTATGGAATTTGTATGTCACAATCTATGGTGTTTTCAAACGAAATCTTATGGCATTTATATGGCATAATCTATGGTGTTTTAAATGAAATCATGTGTTATTGATAAGGTATAATCAGGGGTCGCAAGTAGCATGCTACAAGTAGCGAAACCACAGTAGTCGCTACTTTTTGCAGCAGTTTGTAGTGTAGCGCACTACTTTTTGAACAATGTAGTGCAGCGAGTAGCGCGATACAAAAAATCAGTAGTTTGTAGCGCAAACTAATCCTACTTTTAATGCTACTTAAGGGAAAAAATGTAGTATTCTGCAAGTCACGTGGCCAAAACATGATTCTATTGTGAAAAATTTATTCTGCTGAACAATTTACAAATCTCAGCTGCAGTGTAATAACAACGCAACACATGAAGTCATAGATTTTTACCATTGACACTTGTTGCTAAAATCAAGTACTAACCCACCAAAGGAATTAATTGTTTTGCGGGCAATATTTGTTTATTCACTCGTTATTAGGTCTTCTTGTTTAAACACTATGTTTCTTATTATTCAGAATTTCATTATTTGTAGATTTATTTGTTGTTCGCATTTAGAGTTGTATCTCTATAATTCTAGATTGTAATATTTCTCTTAATTTTGCTACAAAATTTTTAATGTGTGTATAAACTAACATCTTGAAGACATTTACAAAACATTTTCCAGAACATTGTCAAAAAACATGCATTCGTTTCAAACTTATCTTTTAACCCATGAATTGTAAGTCGCATAGGTGGATCTGCCTGAAACTACTCCTGCGATATAGTTTTTGCACTTCTGCTACATATTCATACTTTTGATAATATTTTTAAATAAATGTTCTTTTTCTAAAAGTTAATTTTGGTCCACTCATTATTTCCAATTAATTACACTTTGAAAAGAAAGAAAAATTAGAAAGTTCTGACCAAATAGGCAGTGTATATAAACATTTTTCTGACGCACCCTGTATGAATTAGTTTTGCACTTAATTAGTTTAAAACCCAAATTTTTAAATTAAATTTTTTTATGTTTACCCCACATTTCTGTATCATATTAGAGCAGAATCGTTTTTCTAAATTATCATTTTCATACTCAAAATATTTATTTTCTGTTGCAACACATGAAAATTCTTTTTTTCTTTTTTAGATATGGAGCTGATGTTTCAAAAAATCGATCCTGCTATATTCCGATAGATGTATGTTGGGTAAGCATAAAAATATTTAATTAAAAATATTTTTGACTGTCCCTGTAAAAAAACTATAAGTGCTACACTGTCAGTTGAAATAGGGAACATGCTATAGTAAACAGCAATAACATACAAAAATTTCATGGCAATCCGAGTATATTTACGTGAGTGAGAGCATGGACAGACGGCAGACAAACTGAAGTCATAAACACTTTTCAACTAGGTTGGAAAGTGTTAAAAATAGCGTTGAATAAATCGAACTTGTAGAAAGCAGTTGCAGCCAAAACTACAACATCCCTTTCATACAAGCGTCTCATTTCTCTGAAACCTAGAATTTAAAACACGTGACATTTTCAAAAACATATGAAAGAACGAGTGTTTCATGTTTTTACACAATCACAAAAAAAAAAAAAAATCTTAAATTCTATTTAGTAAGAATCTAAAAATAATAACAGTAATAATAATTAATAATTTGAACTTCACGACACTTTAAATAATTTAAATAAAATTAAATAAAAGGACTTTTTAGAGATGAAATAAAACACTTTATGATTTCAATTTATTAAACAAATCATTTGTAGCTGCAAAAACAAAATAAATAACTGCAGTTATTATAATCTGGACTCAATTTGATGATATTTTACTCTTAAACGTGCCGAGGGGAAACATCCTAGACAAAAATAATTGACTTTTTAAATAAAGAAAACAATATTCTTTGTATCATCCACATTCTGTAAAAAAAAAAAAAAAAAAAAAAAAAAAAAAAGGTATTATTGCTACTACATTAGAAAAGCTTAATTTTCATTGCAATGCTTTTATTTCTCTAACATATATCGATTAAAAAAAGAGAAGGAGAAGTGAAAAGAGAGCCGACAAAAGAAATTGTTTATTCACTGGTGAAGGAAAGAAGCAGGGCCGTAGCGACTGCTCCCCATACCCCCATTTGAGGGGGGCGGGGGGGTCCTCGGCAAAGTCAGGATCCGGTAGTAAGCTATCACAGATCTTTGAGACAAATAGTAAAGTTTGTTAACTTTTAAAATTATTCTTAAAATAATATTTTTTAATACTATTTTAATTTATGTTTTATTTTAATTACTTTTTTTAAATCAAAGATATTGGTAAAAAATTTAAAAAGTAGCGATTGGGAATTATTATTTTCCTTTCTTATGGTTTTTTGCCTAAGGTATAAAATATCCTATGGTAAACCATATAAACATTAAATGTATGGTAATTTTTATGGCACTGTATGGTAAACATCAAAGGAGTTTTTGGGATGAAATCTTATGGCATTTGTATGGTACAACCTAAGGCATTTTTTAATGAAATCTTATGGAATTTGTATGTCACAATCTATGGTGTTTTCAAACGAAATCTTATGGCATTTATATAGCATAATCTATGGTGTTTTAAATGAAATCATGTGTTATTGATAAGGTATAATCAGGGGCCGCAAGTAGCGAAACCACAGTAGTCGCTACTTTTTGCAGCAGTTTGTAGTGTAGTGCACTACTTTTTGAACAATGTAGTGCAGCGAGTAGCGCGATACAAAAAATCAGTAGTTTGTAGCGCAAACTAATGCTACTTTTAACGCTACTTAAGGGAAAAAATGTAGTATTCTGCAAGTCACGTGGCCAAAACATGATTCTATTGTGAAAAATTTATTCTTCTGAACAATTTACAAATCTCAGCTGCAGTGTAATAACAACGCAACACATGAAGTCATAGATTTTTACCACTGACACTTGTTGCTAAAATCAAGTACTAACCCACCAAAGGAATTAATTTTCTTGCGGGCAATATTTGTCTATTCACTCGTTATTAGGTCTTCTTGTTTTAACGCTACGTTTCTTATTATTCAGAATTTCATTATTTGTAGATTTATTTGTTGTTCGCATTTAGAGTTGTATCTCTATAATTCTAGATTGTAATATCTCTCTTAATTTTGCTACAAAATTTCTAATGTGTGTATAAACTAACATCTTGAAGACATTTACAAAACATTTTTTTGTATGTTATCTTTCTTAATTTTTTAATCCTCTCAGTTATGTCGCATTTATTTAATTATATCCTGGCAGACGCGATATAAGGAGGGTCACCTTATTATTTAATACATTTCTTAAATTTCTAATGTAAATTGAACCCTTTGACAAAATCTGAAAGTAGCGAAGTAGTGACTACTTTTGAAAAGTAGTTTGTAGTCACTACTTTTTAAAATAAGTAGTTATAGTTGTAATTAACAACATTTTTGATAAAGTACTTGTAGTTTTAGTTTGCTACAATAAAAAGGTATTTTATCCGACCCCTGGGTACAATCTATGACATTTAAATAAAATTATAGCATTTCTATTAAGATCATGAGCAACATGATAATTTATGGTTTTTTAATGTAAATCTGAAGGGAAAAAAAGTACTCACAATAATTTTCATAATTGTAGAATAAAATTGTGTCTCAATATTTAAAAGAAAACAATATTAAAATATCCAATGATTTTTCTAAACACAATAAATATATGTATCAGAAAATATTTAAAAATGCATTTATTTAAACTATTACCTGGGTTTAGAAAGACAATTTATGTATAACTAGAAAAAAAATATGGATTTATGATATCACTGAAATATTATATTTAGACAATTATAAATATATTACACAGACTTAGAATTTTTAAATCATTAACTCCATTTTATAGGTAAGTGTAAATTGAGTATGCCATGCGACACAGAAATAGCTATTATTTTCACTCAAACCAAATTATCAATACCCCACCCCCTTTATTCTCTTAAAACCCTTCTTTGAAAATCTAATAGAATAATCTATAATCACGAATCCATTCCTTTTTTTTTTTTTTTTTTTACAATTATTTAGTTAGAAAATCATTATTAGCACTATCACTGTACATGCAAAATACACATAAAAATAACAATAAATTTGTGAATCCTGTCACACACAACCTATCAAAAGCAACAACTTGTTTGAGAAAGATAAAATTAAAGTAATTTGAAAAAATTATTTTTTTTTAATTAGATAAATATTGCTCACACAAAGAATATCTCATACATGCATAATTAGAATATAATAATTTTCAATCCCCCCCCCTTTTTTTAAACAATGAATCAGAACCTTTTAAATTATTTACATTATATAATAATGTTTTTAAACACTCTTGGCGTAAAAACATAAAATTGGCACAGTATGTTATATTCCCTACAATTTCGATGATTCTAATTGCATAAAAGCTGGTTTCAGAAGATCATGCAAATTCTTTTTGCGTAAAATTTTAAAAATTATATTAAATAAGAAATCTCACTGCAAAATAAATCTTATTTATTCAAACAAGAACTTCTTCTGTTACAAAATCATCTTTGATAACTGTCTAAAAAAAATAAGGCATATTAGTATTGGTTGCACATCCTGTATTACAGATTCATACTTCAATTTGTTACGCATTGAGTTTTTTAAAACGTTTTTTCACTACGTTTGGAAATTTAGACTTCACATAATCTGAAAAAGGGAAAAAAAATCTGTAAATATATACATAAATTCACAAAAATTTTACTTTATCTTGTAAAGTTTATAAAATTTACATTTTAAATGAATACAAGAACATTTTAAATGAATGTCAAGAATTAAATTTGTTAGCACATGTTTTAAAAAATTGGACTTATTTTTAGTCACTGATCAAAGAATCTCTGGAACAGCTTTACCCATATTGGACCACACCTAATAAATATTTCTGAAATTTTTGAAAACTTGGTCTGCATTATTAATATGATATAACTAGGCATATGAAACCAAAATTGTGAAAAAATGTTTTTAAATTTTAAGTTATAAGCTGTCCTATTAACATTACAATCAATAGTAACATTACATATTATAAAACCTCAAATTTTTAAATGATTTTCTAAAATTCAAATTTTTTTACTGAAATTTAATTTAGTTGTCTATGTTTTTTTGTTTTTGTTTTTTTTGTTTGTATGTTTTACTTAAATCTATTTTAAAGATGCCACAGTAAAAGAAATAACTTTATTACATTTATTTAAAAACTATTTTATAAGCTGTCCTGTTTATAGGACAGTGGTCCAATATCAGTTAATGCACCATGTTTTTTGATTAAGATAAATAATGATTAAAATCAAGTAATTCTTTAAAATAAATCATTAATTTAAAACTAGTTTTCTTTTTCTATATTGATTTTTACATAAATAAGATTCAGCACTGATATTTGGAATAAAAGGAAATCATAATCAGAGTCAGGAAGTCCATGAGAATCTGAAAAATGAGTATTTTAATTCATTGTGTTTTTTACTTTCTTTAATTCTCATTACTTGTCCTTTTTAAAAAAATTATTAAGTTTAACAGGCATTTTGATAAGACAGCAAAGAAAAAAAAAAAGTGAAATCTTTGCAGACAACATTTAAGCATAACAAATTTTACAATAGCAATATTACGTAAAATTTAACCGGGGTATAAAAGATTTAGAAGAAAACAAAACAACTGAAAAGTTTCAAATGACATATTTTTTAAATTGATTTCAAATGATTGCCTTTTATACCTGAATTTTCTTTGTACTACTGTGTAAAAGAGCTAATGATGCTCTGTGCACCATTTTTAATCAGAAGTATGTTGGAGTGTATGTCAATTCAGTTTAAAATTGTTTACAAATATAAATTTGATTAATCTAATATATCAATAAAACATATATATGTATATGTCTATCAATAAATGTCTATCAATATAAGAGAAATATTAATATATTTTTCATCCATAGACAGTAATGTTCAGGAGTGGGGAAATACATTATTTTACTCGCAACTGGTGAGTGGATTTTGTGATGGGGTGAGGGAATTTAAAAAACTGCAGGCTATAGAAGATATGCTAAAAACTATTCTTTTTACTAATTAGCTGTATAACTTTCTAAATTACTACAATGTAAACAATGTACTACGTTCTATCCTATAATAAGCTTTCTCCTGTTGTATATATTTTAAAGTTTTATAGAAAGAAATATGAAAATGAATTGTAGTAACAGTAAATAACTATTTTTGCAGTCATGTACATTTTGTCTAAACGATTTTCAACTGTATGTTGCATCTTGCTGGCTGGTAAAATAAATCCTTGGCTGGAATATTTTCTGAAAATTTCCCACCCCTGGTAATGTTAGTTTGTTTTTTATTATTATTTTATTTTGGTGATCATGTAAAACTTTAAATTATAAATACAATATTCTTGGGTAGAAAACCAAAAGAATTCTTCCAAAAAGCAGAAGAATCTCTCCCTTGAAGAATGATTTATTTTTTTAAAGCATGAGAGTTTATTAGACAGGTGATAGATTCAGACTACAAAACTCAGTGTTTTAAATATGATTCAAATGTAATAAAACTACATTGCAGATTTAATAAACATTTTTTTAACAAATGTAAAAATTTTAATGATCGGATAGAACCTAGGCCTTGTCCACTGATATAATGTGAGTGAGTAGACAGCAATTTCAAATATACTCAAATGTTCTGTACTGGTCAAATTAGCTGCACAAGTACCTAAAGTTCACACAGACAACATGATCATAACAAACAAATTTGATTTTGTCACACAAATAGCTTGGGAAAAACTAGGGAATCTCTAGGAGAAACCTGACTGTAGTCCATCTGCAGTCTGCTATATGCACATGAGTTAAGCGATTTGCACAAATCATCTGCCCATTCGCATGTCTCCATTGACTTTTTATTTTATGAAACTAATCTACCATTCAATCAAAAAAAATATTGATCAATTTTCTCTCATTTTATAAACTAAATTTTTCTTTGGTGATTTACTTTATTGCAAGCATGCTGCTAAAAAAGGTAAACAAGTTATGATATTGTCAGCATTATTTATTTTAAAGCAGTTTTATAAAATTCACAAATTCATTTTTATGTTGCTTGAACTTTAAAATTACAATGTATACACCTGTGTATAATGATAATTATTGTCTTTACAATTAATATTATAAACAAATCCAAATTTGAAAGGAGATATACTTTAATATAATGAGTCACAATATTTTTAGACAGTACTTGTATATATAATTACTCCCCTTTATATTAGTAAGTTCATAAGAAAATGAAGGTAATATTCCTTTTACATAGAAATTAAAAAAAAAATTGTAGCAGATACTTTAACAATTAACAGCAGTAAATACAAGTTTAAATACATTACTTCTTAAGGAAAACTTTTTATATATGTCACATTTAAAATTCAAGCTTATACAACTTTGCAGCATTACTGGATACACTAAATAAAATAAATATAATTTCCAGTGGTGCCTGAACCTGAACGCTTTTTAAGGCAAATAACTCTCAATGATTATTAAACAATATTTCTCTCTATATATATATATATTTACAACAACATTTTTGTTCACTGTATTTAGAATGAGAATATAAAATTTTTCCTAAGCTTCACATATTAGTAAAATATTTTTTGCATTATTTAACAATAAAATGTTAACAGTAATAACTAATGTCATTTTTATAAAATTCTGAATTATCAATTTAAACTAGTAAATCTGCAGATCAGGAACCTCAATGTCAGCTCTAAAAGTCATTGTTTTTTAATCTCACTTTTCATATTATTTAGCATCATACAATCCGTAATTTAATTTTTTTTTATATTACATGCATATTTATAGGAATATAAAATACTTCGGAGGTTTCAGAAATTAGAGGCGTTAAATTAAACATGGTATATGCAATGATATTCTGAAATTCGTGTGAACTCCTTATTCATGTAACTTTTAGATAAAAAAAATAAACTTCTATTAAAATAAATTCTTCATTTATGTCAATAACATACAAAAATTATTTATTTTGATAATAAATATCGCAGCAAAATAGTGTGAGTTACTTGAATTTTATTATTTTGATATTCTTTGAAATAGGGTTGCTAAGCAATTAATACATTAAAGAGCAAAGTAAAATGAAATGCATTTTAAAATTTGTAAAAAATATGAAAATAAGATGTTTTATAGTTCCCGAACAGATGCAAAAAATTTCCCAATAATTTAAACAATTAATTTCTGAATTCTAAGGAATGTATCAGCAAATTTTCAAAACTATCGGGTATATTTAAAAACCTCCATATCGAAAATTTATTGTTAATAATTTTACGTTGAAATCCATTATTCAAATACGCAATTTTCATTTCAGTTAAAAATGAAATTTGAAAATCGTCTGCATTCTCATAGGAAAGTATTAGGACCTAAAAAGAAATGTTCTATATTTTTCGAACGAATGAACCAAATGTAACCAAAAACTATACAGCTCATTTCGGGCACCTCACCAACATACCCACCAAAAATTAATGTAATCGGATCATTTTTATGGATGTTATCGCAGAACAGACAGACAAACAGACAGAAACCAAAAATGTTTTGCATTTCCACAGTGAACCTCAACTGACGTTTCGGCAATAAATTTATACTGAAACATAACACAATAAAAACTGACTCACCAACTACAGCAAGGACTTTAAAACCATCTAGGGCAGGTTTCAATTTTGTAACATGTCCCACATGTGCATTCGACATCAACTGAATAACCAAGGTTGACTGTGTCCTGAAAATAACAAAAGAGAGCAAACATTAGAATAAAGAATAAATAATTATGTTTAAAAATTTTTGGACAATGTTATATATTGTTTAGTTCATCATTAACATAATTTGTAAATACTTTTTATTTCCCAACAATGATTATACAGTCAGACCTTGATATAACGTCAAATGCTTTTAATGTCACCCCACTTATAACATCAGTTTTTCAAAGTCCTGGCCAACTGATTAGGAATTCTTTGTTAAAATTTCTTGCTTTTAGTGTCCAGGATTAATTAAAAAACTGCCTATAAAGACACTTGTGATGAATGTCACATGATTTGAAAATAATGAGGAATTCTTCTAATAAAGATGAAAAAATGCACTAATATTATTCTTTATGAAATCAAAAGCATTAATATAGCAAAACAATTATAAAAATGTAATTTTAAAATAGATAGCGGATGAATACAAAAATACAAACCAAGGTGTGGCTTCATAAAGTCATACATTAAATCAGAAAAAAAAAAAAAAAAAAACCCAAAAATTTAGACTGAGGATTCATAGTGCAAAAGGCTAATTCACTATAACAGATTTCTTTAAACAGCTGTAAATTAAATTTTTTCATCCTTTTTCAATTTATATAAAAAATTAAAAATTCATTCCAATATGAGTAGTTGACCTTTACCTGATACTTACATATTAATCCTTTATTTAAAATTTATTTTAATTTAAATGTGAATAAATTTACAACAGCGTGTATCAATTTTAAGGAAGAGAACTCTTGTGTTACTATACTCAGATAGCTATGCTTGCAAAACACATATTCATTAGTAAAAGTCATCGGATATAAAGTCACTTTCACTTAGTCTGCAGAGGTGACATTATACCAAGATCTGACAGTAATTTTTTAATAACCTCCTCTGATTTCCATTCAGAAAATCTTCTTGTGAACCTGTGACTTCTTTCTGTGGGGACACTTGAAAGACCAGGTGTACCGCCACAATCCAGAAACAATTGAACAACTGAAGCAGTACATCTCTTCTGCATGTGAAGCCATACCGCCTGACACGTTTACAAAGGTTTCTGGTAATTTTGTTCAGAGACTACGCGATATTATTGCTGCACATGGTGGATATGTGGAAAATATCGTGGTTTAGATTTTTCCAGACTGCAGTGCCATCTGTTGTTGAAAATTGCAACTAATTTCGAAAGTTTGTCTGCCTGAAAATTTACTGTTGTCCTAAGCATATTGCAACAAATGGTGTATTTCTATCGCTGCGCATTTAGTTTTTATTGATTTTTCAAATATAACGGTCATTTTTGAAACACCCTGTATATATCCTATAATTTAAAAATAGTTAAATTATTGCTGATTATAGATATTTTCAACTTAGCATATATAAGAAACTAAAACATTGTACCTAACATGAAGGCACTCTTGGGTCCTATTCAAAAAGTATATTTTGAACTGGTTTGTTTAGAGGCTCCTGTTATTAGTAAAATTTTGTTACATTTTCCCAAATGATTGTTGAATTTTGCGAAATTTTCAATTTAAATGGAAAAGCATCAGATGAAAGAAATTCTGTGAGTGCATGTGTAACTCTAACATTTTGTCGGTTCGCACATCCCCAGCCTAGATTTAAAGTTTTCATTTATTTGAATTATTCTGCAAAATTTAAAGCATTTTAAAGTGACTATGAACTTTTTAAAAATGGTACCATGAAGTTGTTTGCCGTCAAATTTTGACAGGTTCCATCTAGAATGTTTTTTAAAACAAATTGTCAAAAATAAGGTATTTACCAGGTTACATTTTATACAAAATACCAAAGAAACAATTTTCCCACTTACATTAAAATCGAAATTTGTCCTAATGAATGAGAAAGGGGGAGGAGGGGGGTAAATAAATGATTTTATATTCCTTACATGTATTAAAAGGTTTAAAAATTGAAATTAAGATTTCTAGAAAAAAAAAATATCGCAAGTACATTTAAACTATCAACCCCAATAGCAGAATATGTGCAATGTGTGTAGATTTATTTTCTTTCTTGCAGCCATCGCCACATTGCTTGTTTCAGCCATGGAAAAGAATTTGGGAAACACACTCAATGGTCACAGGAAAAATAGCACAAAATTAGTCGATTGGTCGCATTGAAAAAAATCTTAACATTTGTGGGTGTGGGTAAAAATTGCAACAGTTTTCAGTCAAAAACAGTTGGAAAAATCATCAATGACATTAAACTTCTTCACAGGTGGGTCACAAATATCTTATGTTAAAATTCCCTGATACTTCCAGTTTAGCATGAAATTTCCAGGTTAAAGTTAAAATAATGAAATTTTCATAGATAATTTCATTTACAACATTACTCTAATACATACAGTCATTACTTAGTAAAAGTTTATATTTAAAAAAAATCACACTACAAGTTCTTGCATAGTTAATCAAAAATAGACATTACTGCTTGTTAGATCTTGTGGTACTGTACAAGGTAAGAATACTGTCATATCAAAATAACATCTAGTGGGGAGCTGAATAAAAAATTACTGGGCATCATGGTAATGACAATAAAGACAAACTTCAAATAAGGATAACTGGTACTTGTCTATTATCCTGTCAACCACTTTTCATAGAAAAAAAAAAGAGTTTACACATGTTTGTTATGGCATCAGGAGATTTTTAATTCCATGTTTTCTCTGTATTTTTAATGATGTTTTACTAAGTGTTTAGTTCTTCCGTTAATTAAAATAACAATTATGTCATGATAATAAAACAGAAAAAAACTACAAAAATATTGCGATGTGTAGAATCTATCAATTATAACTGACATGACAAACATTTATCCACAAGCCGAAATGATAATAACAAAAATTAATTAAGAACTGTTGGATTTAACTCCAAAATAACGAAAGGGTAAAATAATGTTTGATTTTAAATACAAAGCTGGCATGTGATGTACATTTTCCCTTTTTGTTAATTTTGAGGATAAGTCAGTTTAGTGTTCCTAATGAACAATATTAGTTAAGTTCTATTTCCATGCATTCTCTTGCATTTTGAGAAAAAAATGATACAGATCTATCATTAGCCATCTATAGAAAATGGAGCAATAACCTATTTTCAAAAATATGGAATTCTGCCATGAAAAAAGTGTGTATTGATGGGCATGATATGAGTCAGTGCGCCCGTCAATGGAGATGCCACCATACACCAACACTCCTCCACCGCCAAATCTGACACTTTCGTGCACGAACGCAGGATTATTCCTACTGCCACGGTCCCTCCAGATGAAAATACGCCTATTATCCGGATGCACAGAAAAACGGGACTCGTCAGAAAACAGAATATTGCTCCATTCATTTCTCCTCCAGTTGACATGCTCGGTTGCCCACTCCCTGCGGTCGCGACGATGCCTTGATGTTAATCTAACACATACCATCGGTCGGCGAGCATACAGACCTACAGCATGGAGCCGGTTTCGGACAGTCTGAGTTGAAATCGTGGTGCCTGTAGCCGAGCGAAGGTGTTGTTGGAGAAGAGTAGCGTTCATGTTTCGGTGTCTCCGAGCTGTTAACGCTAAATACCGATCTTCATTGGGCGTTGTTGCCCGTCTACGACCTTGCCCTGGTCTTCGGCCTGCACATCCACTCTCCAAAAAACGGTTCCAGATCCTGGAAATGACACTTTGTGACACTCCAATGGCTTGCGCTACTTCGGCTTGAGTTTGGCCCCCTTCTAACCTACCAACATTTCTCCAAGCTTCTGAATCTGTCAAATGACTTCGCTGAGACATCGTACTCATCGAAACAAAGCAATCACTGAATGCCGATCATCCTTGTCTTCATTCTCTTTTATCCAGTTGAAAGTCAAATTTTATTCGCTGCCGCTGAAGCGACGTTTTTGACGTCGAACTCAAAATTTGCATACTCCACAGTTTGAAAACCAGAAAAATTTGCATTTGTGATTCTCTTCTTCTATTTTCGGCAAAAAAAATTTCCTTTATATCTTTATTTTATATAAAACTTCAAATATCCTTTAATTGTTTTGAGCAGTGTATATAATCTTAATATTTTTTGAGCATATGCACAAAATTGCATAAAATAATATAGAAAATCATGAAAGACCAGGGAAATTATTAAAAATTTTTCAAACAGATTTGATTAACTTAAGACATTGGCATTGCAAAAATTTAGCATTCATAATGTGATGCCTATATTTCTAAACATTCTATTGTCCAAAATCATCTGAACGAATGAAATTTTATATCTAGTATGTCGATATATTCGTATGTTTCATATATCGACAAACCAGAAATAAAATTTCATTCATTCAGGCGATTTTGGGCAAAAGAATGATTAGAATATTTGACAATTGACATTACATTATGAATGCTAAATTTTTGCTATGCAATGTCTTAAATTAATCAAATCTTTTTGAAAATTCTAAAGCACCCTATTCTTCAGTGATGTTTTAAACTCCAATTTCCTTAATATTTTTACACATAAAAGTTTTGAAGGGCAATATTCTGAAATTTGTTTATTTGACATTATATTTTGGCCTTTTTTTTTTTTTAAATGGAAAGTGGTCAACAAGGTAAAAGACAAGAATTGGATAATTAATTAAAATGTTTTCTGATTTTCCTAAAGTGTCAAATGTGTAAAAAATAGAGACAGGAAATATACTCACGTAATCATTGCATTTGTTCTAAAGCTTTCCAAATCTTAAAAATAATGGTTACAATTAATAAATTGGAAATTTGTGACAAGCCTTGGCAATGACATTTACAAATTTACATTTGTTTTTTCATATTAAAAGTACATAATATAGTGCTCACAAAAATCAAATATTAATAGTTGACGATAAATTCATATTTTTTAGAGAAGAACATAAAATTTCCCACTGTCTGAGAATGACTCACATATCAAGTTTCACCAATTAAAAATTTACACAAGGAAAATGCAATCATTCATTTTCATCCTATAGATAAGTTCAGATTTTTTTTTCTTTTTTTTTTTTTTTTTGGCTGAGACGGATAATGAAAGTACACATCTGAAATTTGTTAACAACATTATAACATTTATAAATTATTGTCACACTCCAGGAAAATGCAACGTACCAGCTGATGTACTGTCCAGAAATGTAAATGTGATACAAGAAGTAAATGCTAATTCAAATTTTTCAACAGGATTTATTAGATCTTCACAAAATGAAGATGCTAAGTGTAAAGACATAATTGACCAATTGCACGATATGCAAGAGGTACAAGTAAATGACTTAACTTTCTTTTTAAAGGATAAATTACTATATTGCATTAACAAAAGAGATTCCTATAATGACAATCACACTAAATTAGTTATACCTAAAACCCTAATTTCTCATATCTTAAATTTAGCTCATGACTCAGTCACTTCAGCACATCCTGGATTTAAAAGAACACTAATTAAAACAAAGAAAAATTATTTTTGGTGGGGACAGTATAAACATACACTCAATTACGTTAAATCTTGTGTCCAATGTGCTATCAGAAAAGGATACAAATCTAAACAAAAAGCTCCTTTACAGAGAGTTGAAATTACTTCGCGTCCTTTTGAAAAAATAGCAATTGATGCAGTAGGTCCATTAAGTACTACAGCAGAGGGAAACAGACACATTATTGTAATGACAGATTATTTTACAAGATGGGCTGAGGCATATCCTGTACCCAATTTATTATCTGAAACTATAATATATGTGCTAGAAAAATTCATTTCTACTCATGGGATTCTGGAACACCTCACATCTGACAAAGGAAAATCATTCCTATCTGAAGCAATCTCAAAAGTATATGAGAAGCTTCACATCAAAAAGCATACAACGACTAGTTATCACCCGAGTACTAATGGGGTGGTGGAACGGGCCAATGGCACTATAGTTAATATGTTGAAACACTTAATAGACGGTTCAAATGAAGATTGGGACAAAGTTTTACATTTTGCACTATTGGCTTACAGAACAGCTTATCACGCTGCTATAGGTGATACCCCAGCACATTTAGTTTATGGTAGGGATTTACTTTTACCTGTTGACCTCATAACCAAACCCATTCAACGATCTTATGCAGATACCCGTGAGCTTAGTGAAGACTTACATTTAAGATTGGGCAAAATTTTTCGCGTTGTTAAGCAAAATTTAACTAAAGCTGCAGAAAAACAGGAGGAGTATAGATTAAAGTTTGCCACAGATAAAAATTTACAAGTGGGGGACTTGGTACTTTTATACACGCCAGTAGTTAAACCAGGGGCTAGCAAAAAGCTTTCACAGTTCAATAAAGGGCCTTACCGTATCACTCAACAGACTAATACAGTCAATTTCAAAATTGTTCACATACAAAACCCCAAAGATGAACAATTAGTACATGTAGATAGATTGTCTAAAATCACTGAAAGAATTATATTTCCTGCACTTTTTGAGGAAGAGATTAATAACAGGGAACAGGACACAAATCAAAACACAGATGACATGGATGTTAGGGATGTTGGGGATTCTCAGGTAGAAGAGTTTACTATTGAACATCCAGTTTTTGATTTGATATATAACAGTGATATTAGTAACAATGATAATCATATACAAAATACTAATGTTAATACTGATATTGTTGACATAAATATGGACTTACCTTCACAGTCGGGATCTGGGCAAAATTCTGGTCAGAACAGGTCCACAGTGGTCAGTGATTATCAGTTGTGTCCCAGAGGCACTCACGGTTTTGTTGTGAAACAATAAATTTTTTTTCATTTATGTCGAATACATGTTTCATTGTGTTGTATATATTTTTTTGCTTTCCATTTTTGTATTGTATTGTATAATTTGTGTAAAATATTGTAAAGTGTGGTGTAATCAGGATCAAACTTTATGTTAATCATGTCAAACAAACTTACTATTTATTGTATGAATATGTGATATTAATTGTATACATCTTAACATTCCAACTGGCAACGAAACAACCATAATGAATTGTTCTTAATAATGCTTTGTAAGGTTGTCTGAATCCTGATTTCATAGGTTTTGGTGACAGTGGAGGTTGGGAGATAATTTTCAATCTTAGTTACAAGTTTTTCCCATGCAACATGTAGTTTTTTAGTGAAGGGCTGGTTCTTTTTCGCTTGCTTACAAAAAATTTTCTTTAGCAATAAATTTTTTTTGAGGGGACGGATATGTAATGTGTTATGTCGATAATTTGAATTTTGCTAATTAAGTTTAAAAAAAAAAAAAAAATGTTGATAATTTGGGGTTTTTTTTAAATAAATAATTAAATAAATATTAAAAGGTAATTAATTAAATTAATAAATAAATGGGGTTATGATTTCTTTAGGCTGTTTTATTTACGTTTTAACTTTTTCTAACTTTAGGATGTCTCTAAATTTTCTGTCAGACAATTTATTGCAAATTGCTCCATATTACATCATTTAAATTTTTGTTGTGTTTAATAACGTTTTGAGGAGATTTTTTTTGTATTGGCTCGGCGCCCGCCGATGTAAAGACCTTTTCCTCGAATAATTATGAATATAATGAATAAAAATTCAAGTTAATAATACTTCAAATGTATAAAAAAAAAATAGCTAAAGTAAATTTTGGTTCATAATTTATCTTTGAAAATACGTATTTAAATGTAAAAATATTATTATTTTAAAGGTTTTTAGAGATGTTCTGTTGAAAATTGTATGTCTAAATTTTCATTCCATATTTTACTAAGCACGTGGTGCTGATGTTATGATGTTTTGTGTATTCTTCCGCGGCAATCGGACCACGTTTTTATGTGTGTTTTTACTCCATTTTAAAATGAGAAATTATTGTAAAAGAAAATATGTAAAATATAAACTGTACATCGATAAGCAAATTTTGGAATGTTTTTAAATTAATCAACAAACTGAAAGATCATCATCTTTGGCGCGCCATCGGATTATTTGCCGTGGCATGAAGCGAAGGTGCGCGACGGCAAGTGGATAAAAGGACCGGCGATTCACGGAGACGGCAGGAAGAACGATGGCTGTCTGAAATGGAGTGTTTTGATTTCTAGAGCTAGAGAAGGAGAGTGAATTCGGAAATGAGACTCAGAGGTTCAGTTATGATGGAAAGAAGAAGAGAAAGAATCGCCGAAATATGTTACTAATTACAAGACAGATATTTCATTAAGTTAGAGTTGTGGTCGACCACGTGGTGAGAATATTCCCCTTTTTTTTTATTTCTCCGGAGAAAAAATGTTTCCATTAAATAAACTAAGCATGCTAAAAGTAATCGATCAATTATAAATATTTCCCCTTGTAATATTTTGCTGATAATTTAATTCAATAGTCATTAATCAAACTATTCATGATAAAAAGAAATATGTTTGTAATAATATACCACGATGTAATTTTTTATTTGTTCTTTAATCTAATGTTTCTTTAACTTTTAATAAATCTTACTATTTGTTTTACAAAGAAAAATCTCTATTTTCTTTTCTATTTTTCATACAGCAGCAAAAGATGTTCCGTTCTGTTTTTAGGTTTTTCAGAGTGAATAAGTTCAAAATTCTATACGATCAAGGTTTTCTTTATTCATCATT
Source organism: Maratus michaelseni (assembly GCA_963931845.1). Classification (NCBI taxonomy): domain Eukaryota; kingdom Metazoa; phylum Arthropoda; class Arachnida; order Araneae; family Salticidae; genus Maratus; species Maratus michaelseni. The sequence goes on from OZ007586.1 coordinate 492,217,892, forward strand.
AAATTCATTATATATAAAAGATTTGATTTTTTGGTAGATTGTTTTTTTTCTACCACGTGTTTGTGTCTGCCTAAGGAAGTTGTAGGTACGACACAACACATTTTTGGTGCCTAGTGACCTTTGCCGTTTTGGGGTCGTGGCATTTTTTTTTTCGGTACCGCGATTTTGTGCCAATTTCGGCGCCGTCACCCGTTTGTTTTTTTTAGCGTCCTTTTGCTGCTGTGGATGATAGAAATCATTGTACATGGAGCTAATTTGTTTAGGAATTTTTTTTTTACATGTTTATTGAATAGAGGAAATGTGAACTTTAATATGATTTTTATAAATATTTTTCTTTTATTACTTTTTCTCTCACATGTTGCATGAGGATTTTATTATAAATTTTTTTTCTTTGATATTTGGTAATTGTTTGTGATAGCATATATTATTTTGGAAGGGGTTTTTATAATTTTTGTACAATCATGACTAATGATCCTGAGGTACCAGAAAAAGAGATAGGCCAGGTTGAGTCAGGGGCTACCCAGAATAATGAGCAAATTGTTGGGATTGAGAATAGTAGAAAAAATGATAAAGAGTCTTCTAATAATAAAAGCACAAATATGTCACTTAATGATATGTTATCCCCGCCAGTTTTGTCACCAATCAAGGATTCAGACAATCAGGTGAGGAATGTTCAAGGGCAAGTGTCTCTGGTTCCAAACTTAACTTTTAATTTTAACCAATTCATCTCTAACATTCCAAATTTTTCAGGAGAGAATCCCGACATAACCGTTACAGACTTCATAGACAAAATTATCGAAATTAGGGATTTTGCTGGATGGCAGGAAACGCAATGCGGTTTCGCCATTAAAATGAAGTGCATAGGTGAGGCTCAAAAGTTTATTAAATCTCAACCTCACCTAAAAGCAACACAAAATTTCCAAATTTTGAGAGAAGCCCTGGTGAGTCGTTTCGGTAAAACGGTAGACGAAGCACACCATTTAGAAGAGTTTACAATGGCGAGGCAATCACCCAGGAAGTCTAATAGGGCATTTTTATCTCGGGTTTTGGGACTGTCGTACAAATGTTTCGCAGACCAAGAAATTCTCAGAGAAAAGATGCTAGTACAAAAATGTCTTCAGGGTTTACAACCAGAAGTGCGAAAATTTGTCATGCCTCATTCCCCAAAAACTTATCAACAAGTATAGGAGTTGGCATTATGCCATGAGAAGTGTGTTGAATATGATCACACACAGACATCAATAAATGTGGCCCAGGCCACTAGTAATTCATCAAATGAATTACAGGAAATAAAGGGGCTAATAAAACAAGTGGTCAGTGACAGTGACAAAAAAATTGCGGAATTGAGTAATCAAGTACAAACCTTATTACAAGTCACACAGTCTCAATCACAAGGACATGGTTTCCAAAATTTCAATGCAGGTCCTTCAAACTATGGGGGTAGGTACAATCGCCCTAGGAGAAATATCACCGGCTTTCTTTATTCACCATTAATTTCATTATATATAAAAGATTTGTTTTTTGGTAGATTGTTTTTTTTTCTACCACGTGTTTGTGTCTGCCTAAGGAAGTTTTAGGTACGACACAACAAATATTTTCGATTTTTTATTTGCTGTAAAAGTATGTATCTTTTTTTTTTTTTTTTTTTTTTTTTTTTTTCACATATCTTTAATTTAGAAAAAAAGGAACAATATTAAATATATATATATATATATTACCAGTAATAAATTGGGTGTTTTTAGGTGAAAATTATTGTAATATGATACATTTCACAGAAACTACAAATTACATACAAATATCAACAACATTTTTAACAAAGAAAAAGTAGACCTATATTTAAAATTAGTTACCTTAGTCTTCCCATTTTTGATGATATGGTCTTCATCAAATATACAATACTTCCAATAAATGTAGCCAAAAAAATCAATATCATCTTATGGTTCTTTGTTTTTGCCCTAAGTCCTTAAAAGTAATAAAAAGAAAAATATTAATGAAGATTGATGCAGATGCTGAAAAATGCCACAATACATTTCAAACATAAAAAAAAGAAGAATCAGGATATAAAGATATCTAAAACAGAAAAGAAGTACAACATACAATCAATCAAAATACGAAAACTCTTTTTTGATTGTCCAAGGATGAATATTGGCATACACAATTAAAATCAATTTTTTTTTTCGCAAAATTGAAAATTTTATCAATATCGCTTTTGTTAACATTTTACAATAAATAACTAATGAATGTATACAAGTATCAACATATTTTGTGTGATAATTCGTAAAAAAAACTACATATAATAAATCTAACTCTAGTTTGCTTGTTCTATAATGCTCCATAATTTTCAAAAACTATTTACACATCATGCATATTTTTTAATTTATTATTATTTTTACAGTTCAGTTTACTTACCTTCCTTCTTATTTTTTAGAAAAAATAAATGATTAACATATGGCATGTTTTAGTATACTTTTTCAGTAAATTCAATGATGAGCTACTGTCTCAGCTAAAACTGCAGTTCCAAGAGTATTATACTGGTTAGGGAATTCTATTTATTCTTTATATTACATGAAAAATACATTTATATTTGCAAATTAACAGAAAAGTTTCAAGAATGACATATTTAGTCCACCTACAAACTATATCAAAATGGAATATATATATTGGAATCCTGCCTTCAACAGATATATTTGATAGTCTGGACAAAAAATGTGCAATAAAAGAATTAAAAAATATATAAGAATCAGTGTACCTACTAAGATAGAAATCTATTTACAATGGATTTTTTTTTTCTTCAACATTCTCGCTTAGCACGGCATATGGTACCTTGAAATCTGCAGTTAATAATGTTAGATTATTTGTAGATTTCTAAGCATATAAGTTTTCTTAAAAGTTCAAAAATTCTAATTTATAAGAATGTCAAATTAGCCTGATTTTATTTATTTTCCCTTTCTGATATTCTAAAAAATTCAGTAACTAGACAACTGTTAAATAATGTATGTATATATATATATATTCAGGGTTCATACAGAGTTTGCTAGATGAAAAATAAGGACTCTGTAAGGACTTCATTAAAAGAAAAATAAGAACTTTCTAAAGTTTATAAAAAACAGTATATATGCTTACTTACATTAAAATTTAGTCACAAGGTTGAAATTTTACATAAAACATAATTACCCTTTCTTATTAATTTTTTAATGAGCAACAAAATGGAAGTAAATACAAAAAATATATATAAAACAAACATTTTATTACAATACTATCAATTGTTTTTTAGCATCAATTTCTTTGGAGAGGGAGGAAATTTCCTCATTTTTTTCTTTAGCAGATTTTATACAATTGATTCAATGTCTTTAGTTATTTCAGCTTTATTGGCTAATTCATCAGCCATACTTTCCAACTGCAATATCTCCTTTTCAAGACACCATATTTTTTGCTTTATGAAACTTATATCATCTACAGTTAACTTCCTTTTATTTTCTACAGAGAAGGAATTTTGCTGTTGTTTCTGATCACGGAGATATTGCTCGTACTTCATCCTAGAAGATGCCACATACCTTCTCTTTTCTTCAGTAATTGTCACATCATATATGTGCTCAAAATTTTTTAAATAATCGTGTACTAATCTCTGAGAGATGTATCATGTGTCTTTTAAATTTTCGGTCTCAATTTGTTTGTTTATTGAGAATCCTCTCTCGATTGTAGCTTGACCATGCAACAGCACAAGCACTAATTTTAATGCGAATTTTAACTAAGAAGGCATACATGAGTTCCATTACAAAGAAAGGGAAGTTATTTTAGATGGTAGATACTGATTGATATTGGTGTTTGTGGATACAAAGTTTCCACGCTTCAATAGGGAAAAGAAACAGGCAGTTCCAATGTCCAATTAGAAATTAGAGAATTATAACAAAGAAACCCGATATTTTTTTTGAGCTGCCATACCTAGCTGATTATGAATGTTTGGCGATTTTTTTAAAAATATTTTACAGACTCATGTTAAATATTCAGCTCACGTTAAAAAATAAGGACTTTCAATAAAAAATAAGGATTTTAAGGATCCTTATTAAGGACTATCGAAATGTAAGGAGTTTTTAAGGACTTTTAAGGACCATAAGAACTCTGTATATATATATATATATATATATATATATATATATATATATGATTAAAAAGACATACATATTATTTTAAAATTGTAAAAATGATAAAGAAAAATCTTAATATTTTTTGAGCACATGCACAAAATTCCATAAAATAATATAGAAAATCATCAAAGCCAACGAAATTATTGAAAAAATTTCTAACAAATTTGATTAACTTAAGACATTGGCATAGCAAAAATTTAACATTCATAATGTGATGCCAATTATTCTAAACATTCTTTTGTCCAAAATCGTCTGAACGAATTAAATTTTATATCTGGTATGCCGATATATTTGTATGTTGGTATATCGACATACCAGACATAAAATTTCATTCGTTCAGGTGATTTTGGGCAAAAGAATGTTTAGAGTAATTGGCGTTACATTATGAATGCTAAATTTTTGCTATGCAATGTCTTCAATTAATCATATATTAATATAAATGCTGGACGATTACACCATGAACCAGTACTACATAAATCCTGAGTGTTTAATAAAAACCTATAAAGAAAAATAATGTTATACCCTTCAATGCTAATTTACCTCTTCAAAACCAGATTTCTGCATTTAAATCGTTCATTCAAAGAGCTTTCTTAATTTGTTCTGGTACACAGTTAAAACAAGAGCTTGATTTTATAAAGCAAATATCCATTAATCATGGGTTTCCCATTAAGTACCTTTATAACATTATTCATGGGCATCACTGTCCAACCCCTCACAGCTTGCCTAATAACCAACAGAGGCCAACATATTGTCAGTTTGGATATTTTTGAAAAGTTAAGGAGTATAGTTCAGGGGTTTAATGTTCAACTCATTGCTATTCTCCCCTTACCTCACTAATTTATTAAGTAATAACCTGGATCCTACACCATTGCACGAATGTGTGGGTATTTATGAAAGACCTATTATTTTGAAAGATGGCACTAAAAAGTTTTACATTGGGGTTACAAAGAGAAAATTAATTGAACGTCTAAAAGAACATAAAAGGAATATTTTGCAATATCAACAGATGACAGCCCTTGCTAAATTCTATTTTAATAATCCTGACATCCGCATTGATTTTGAAAATTCCATGTAATAATGTCATTGATGGTCTGTGGAAGGAGTCCATTGAAATTATTGTTAGGAGTAATGAGGTTTGTAATGATAGCATTTTATTTAACAACCCTAAACTTTGGATGAGCATCTTCAAATAGTCAATTACGCTTATATTTATCATTTGAAGTTAGGGTTTGAAAATGCACTATTTTTATTCTTTCAGTTCCAGCTAAACTCGCCATTTTAGTTATTTTGATGGGGTCATGTCAAGTCTTTGTAACTTTGGATAGTTATCACTGCTGCTTGCCATTTTTGGTTTTGAAGTTGGTTATCCAACAGTGGGTGCCTGACCATTCTTCATCGGTAATACACCTAAAGATGTTAGGCTTTTGTCCGTTAGGCGGTGCTTCTGCATCGTTTCTGCTTGTGGTTGGTTGGAACGATGGTTTATGGTTAACATAGTGAATGTTTTTGATTTGTGGACAGCTTGTCTTTCTACTTTGAAGCTTTAGAAGCAATGTAAGAACTACTTCCTGAGGATGACCATAGACGTTGGTCGAAACGTTGATGTTTTTAGTTTGATTTTAATATATGTATAAGTTTTAAATCTGAGATTTGTATACACAATTTAGTAAATTTGTGATATTTTAAACTCACGTTTTTAATGTAGTTTTAATCATATCTGCTTGAAATTTCTAAAGAACTTTATTCTTCAGTGATGTTTTAAACACTAATTTTCTTAATATTGTTAAGCATAAAAGTTAGGAATGGCAATATTCTGAAATTTGTTTATTTGATATTATATTTTAGCAATTTTTTTTTTTCTTTTTATGGAAAGTGGTCGACCAAGTAATGCAAAAGAATCGGATAGTTGAAATGTTTTCTGTTTTTCTTAAAGTGTCAAATATGTAAAAAAATAGAGACAGGAAATATACTCACACAATTATTGCATTTGTTCTACAGCTTTCCAAATCTTAAAAATAAGGGTCTCAATAAATAAATTTGAATTTTGGGACAATCCTTGGCAATGACATTTACAATATTACAATTTTTTTAGATATTGATTTTTTTTTTTTTCGTATTGAAGGTACATAATATTGTGAGTGCTTAAACACAAATGCTAACAAAAATAAAACATTCATAGTTGACTTGATTAAGTGATATTTTTATAGAACATAAAATATCACATTGTCTGAGAATGACTCACATAATGACTCACATATAAAGTTTCACCAATTAAATATTTGTACAAGGAAAATACAATCATTCATTTTCATCTAAGAGATAAGTTCAGATTTTTTTTTGGCTGAGACAGATATTGAAAGTACAGAACAGAAATTTGTTAACAACATTATAACATTTTAAAATTGTTTCAAGATTAATATTTTCATTTAAAAGCCTTAATTTTAATATTCCTGAAAATAATTTCAAATGACAAATTTGTTTTTTATTTCTAACCACTTGCAAAAACCTGTAAAACTCGCTCTTTTCATTCTGCTAAAATATCATTGTACAACTACGACAGAAAGACACTAGTTCTGTTTTGCAATAAACAAAGGAATTCAAACAGAAGAGAAATATCTCAGGGCTTCTTTATTTTACTAGCAGTGACTGTGCAAAGGCTTTAAAATCAAAAAGAATATTTCTCTTTATATCACATTATTATCAATTCAGTTTACTTTCAGTTTTTAAAGGATTATAAAACACTCTAACGCTCGTATTCATGAATAACTTCGACCGAGAGTTGAACTGACGGTCCAGTAACCCCAGGTTGAGGTTTTCAACCGAGACTTGAAAACTCGTATTCACCGTCTTCTTTAGACGAAAAGTTACCCAACTCAGAGTTACTCAAACCCGGTTGAATAAAGCGTGCTAATTGGTTAAAAAAAATCAGATGATGTTTTCGGTTTTGCGTTGAAGCATTGTTTGTTTATATTATGGAAGAAAAGTGCCGGAAAAAAAGGAAATTAAATGTAGTACTTATTTTATTTTTTACAAAATATATGCACAAAATAAAAACTTGTAATTACTAAATATGGAGATCAAGTTATTTTAATTTCTTACAAAGTTTAATATTTTTTTTAACAATTTATTCAAATTTTATGTATTATTATTATTACTTTTAAACATATATGTCAGTTAAGAAAGGGATATGAAATGTGTTAATTGCTAAAGTAAATTTTATAAGTTTATTTTTCAAATAAAATTTGTCTTAGTAGCTAAACAAAAATTTTATTTCAACAGCAATTATGTTGATTTCTATTATTAATAGCTATAATTAGTAATTAATTAAACAATTTCTAATTAAGAAAATATTAAAATGGAGAAAAAGAAAAAATTCCAGAAAGTAGCCTCTAGTACTATTTGTATTTTGTCGAATCAATTTATATATTAAATGATATCCAGATGTATTGATTTGATTGTTTTTATTTTCAGCAATCTAATTAAAATGATTAATTCTAATTGAATTAGATAGTAATTAATATGCACATTGACAAAAACAACAACAACAAAAGAGTGGAAATAATATCAACAGAGCTTCAAAGAGTGCTTAAAAGGTGGTGTTTGTGGTTTTAGCAGTGCCCTGGCACCAGGCACCGAAGTTTTTCAGGAGCTCCAATGGCACATTCAATTATCGCTTCCGATCGGTTAACAAACATTTTATTTTAACTAGTCGCTAAATAATAAACTCCAAACTTGTTTTCAGTTTAAACTGTCTACCATGGATATACTGCTATTTTATTAGATGTTATTTTAATGAACGCTAATATTTTAAACCTTTTAAGGCTACTATATAAATTTTCATTCAACACAGAATCGAGTAAAGTCTTTTCTAAATAATGGTAAATGAATTCTGTATACTATCTGGACATAAAACTGTGAAATATTACAAAAAGTAGATTTTTTTTTTTTTTTTTTTTTTTTTTGTTGCTTTTAAAGCAGCTCTTTTGTATAAAAATTTTTCCATTATCAGATTTACAAGTTCAAAGGTATTCACTTGACTGCCTTTGAATATTTTTTTAATAAATTAGCCTAAGTAATTACAAAATATTTTTACATACATAGACACCTATTTTTAGATCCAGTGCATCATTTAAAAAAGACGTATATATAGAAAATTATACTTCATTTTCTATATTCTTTCTAGTTTTTAAATTTTATTTTTTTCCCTCATTTAGATGTCACTTCATAGATTCAATTACAATTTTATTTATGAGAGAGAGAGAGGGAGAAAAAAAAAGAGATTTTTAAATATTTTTTTATGAATGAATGGCGATAGATTTCTAGACTAGATAGGGAGAATAATGATAGTTGGTAATATGATAAAACAATCTGAATTTATTAACGATAATTTCAGATAATTTTATAGTACCGAATTTTAAGGAATATAATTTTTTTTTAATGTGACTTAGTGGAGAAGAATAAGTGCCCCATTTGCCCCACCCTACCCATGCATCTCTCCATCTATCTTTCTTTTTTGTCAGTGTCATAAGTTAATTAAAGTAAATTAAAACGTGACTCAAGATTCTGTGTAAGATATAGAAATAAAAAGAAAGTTTAAAGTATTAAAAATAGAATGTATGTAATCTCATATATATATATATATATATTATCTGCAAACTTTTTAGCTGGTTTGTTTATATTTATACATACAACTCATATTATATGTTTAATTATTTGCTTACATAAATATTCAAGATCATGAAGATTAGAGTTTATTTGCCTTAAAAAAATTGTCAACATTACCTAAAGGGCTGATAAAACATTACTAAAATAACATATTTTGCATTTAAGGTTATTTATTTTTTTCAAATTTTCATTTAAAAAAAATTAGGAATAACGATGTATTTTAACAGTAGTGAAATGACTCCTGTTTACATAAATGAAATTTCAGATATCAAAGTAATTAGTATTTTTGATTTACCAGCTAAAGTAAAAATCCCAAGTTTTTTTTTTCGTGAGGGCGGGGGAATTTTTTGAAAAGTAAAAGAAGTTATTTTTGTGAAATGTATTATATTTTTATAGAAGAACATTTTGTAACAAAAGAGGAAATTCAGTTATTCAAATTTTACCAAGCATTTATTAAAAATAACTTCTTTTTAAGTCCTTCTGCTAAAGTTTTACTTTTTGGTGAATTTGTTTTGTTAGTAGATTATACATTTTAAAAGCTAACACAATAAAAATAATTAATGAAGAGTATCTTTTTGTGGAATTGAATTTTGTGAAGGGTCCTGTTTTATTAAAAGGAGTTTTGTTAAGGGCCTGTTTTATTAAAAGGAGTTTTGTGAAAGGCCTGTTTTATTAAAAGCAATTTTATGAAGGCTCTGTTTTATGACATGGATTTTTGTGAAGGGACCCTAAATAGGCCCCAAATTTTGTCTGGATTGACCCTTAGTATGTGGTATATGTGAAAACATGATGGGAAAAGGGGGAGGGGGTAAGTTTGATTCTGAAAGTTTATTATGTACAGCTGTTATAACTTTTGTATACCGTACAATCAATGGTTTAGGTCATATCCATTCTGTCATGATAGACAAAATTGGAAGTGACAAAACATTTATTTGAAGAGAAGCATTATTTTAAAACAAAGGTGTTTCTGGATTTTTTTGCCTGGTGTTATTTTAAAAATGAACAATTTTTTATCAATGTATTTCAGCCTTTTACTTCTATTGCAATATTTTAAATTATATATAATTTTGAAATTAAAACACAGTTGAAACTTAAATGTAATTAAATAAATATTTCAAATTTCTCAAAAATTGGGCAATATAACGTAAAGCTCAAAAACAGAAATAACAATAGTATACTGTTAATCAATGATAGAGTAGTTTAATTAATATAAAGATATTCGTGATTTAAAAAAAGAATAAACCTACTAAAAATCTTCAATAGATAAATACAACTCAGATGATATATTGTTTAATTTAGAACCACACTATCTAATTTATAGAGCTAATCTTATATTTATATAACAGATCGTACATAAATAATAATAGTGTATCTTTCACACAAGACCCAAAATTTAACTTTTACCCATATTCTACGAGTACCAAAATCGAAAACCTACATTGAGTCGATGGATACTTGAACATAATCTAAGTATTTTTTACTTAAAGAAAAATGCAAATTAGTCTGATGTCTCAAATTTTAATTAGAGCTTACGTACAACATTTATTTCGCTACTATTAAAATACATTCATAAATCCTTTTTAAGATCAAAATTGCAAAAACAAATAACCTTAAATGCAACAGTTTTTATTTTAATAGCAATTTATCTGACATTAGTGTAATGTTGACTATTTTTTATGGCAAATAAAATTCTTCGTGACAATGAGTATTTATGTAAACAAACAATTGAACATAAAATATAGAGGATTTATATATAAATATAAACAAACCAGATAAAAAAAAATTGAAGCTAATACATATAGATGAGATCACATACCTTTGCATATTGTTCTTCTGTTTTATAATAGTATTAAACGTCTATTATATCTTATACACAGACACTTGATTCAGTACGTAAGCCGCCATTATTGTAAAATGTGACCAAACTTGCTCTCTCGTCTTGTTTTTTGTTAACTAGGCATGCTCGGTTGAAAAACTTGAACTTCAACCCTCTATAAAGCCAGGTCCAGTAACTGAACCCAGCGTTAGATTTTGGCTTCAAACCGGTCCAGTCAGGTAGACGATGAATACCAATTTAGCTTTTGACCCGGGTTTTCCGCTTAACTCGGGGTCGAAGTTATTCGTGAATATGAGCATAAGAAACTTAGGCCACATTCTTGTTTCTCAAATAAGAGTTTTTTCTTTTTTTTCCATTTTTGAATAAAAATATTTTACCATAAGAATGAGCCCAAAGCCTAGTATAACAGTAGAGTCCAAGCTGGTTTCAGGCACGGACTGAGCCCGAGAGCTGACATAATTTTTTTTTCTTCCAGATCACCACAATTGTAATGAAAATTAACATTTGTTTCAATGAATTTGCAGGTTTAGTTTGAATTTCCCTGATATTTCAAAGTTTTCCAGGTCTGTAACCACCCTGTATAGTCTTTAAAGTCGAAAACACAATTTTGCATAGAATTCATAGCTAGACATTTACACTTTACTTGCTTTTTTAGTAATTAGTATAAGCAAATCAACAGCTTATTTATACAGCCTAAATCCTCTTTAACAACACAGTCATAGAAAAATAACAGTAGGTCTTTTTTAAAAAGAATTTTCTTTATAGAAAAATTCTATTTGTTTTAACTAGGCACAATTACATTAACAATGATAAAAATAAGACAGCTAAAGAAAGAAAAAAAAAGAGAGGGGACATGAAGGCAATACAAGATATTTTTTAATTAAAAAATTACTTGATTGTAAAATTTTACTTAATGTACGTTACATTTCACCTAGATTTTAAATACTACTTTCAGAGAAAATTTAGACAATTTCTTACTACTTTCAGAAATTGATTATTGTTTTTATTCATTTACAAGCCAATAAATATCTTCGATTTTTAATTTGCCATGAAAGTGTATCTTTTTTTTTTTTTACGCATATTTTTAATTTAAAAAAAAAAGGAACAATAATAAATATATATATATTACCAGTAATAAATTGGGTGTTTTTAGGAGAAAATTATTATATGATACATTTCACAGAAACTACAAATTACATAGAAATATCAATAACAATTTTAACCAAGAAAAAGTAGACATAGATTAAAAATTATTACCTTAGTCTTCCCATTTTTGATGATACGGCCTTCATCAAATATACAATAATTTGAATAAATATAGCCAAAAAAATAAATATCATCTTATGGTTCTTCGTTTTTGCCCTAAGTCCTTAAAAGTAATAAAAAGAAAAATATTAATGAAGATTGATGCAAATGCTGAAAAATGCCACAATACATTTCAAACATAAAAAAAGAAGAATCAGGATATGAAGACATCTAAAACAGAAAAGAAGTACAACATACAATCAATCAAAATATGAAAGCTATTTTTTGGTACACAGTTAAAACAAGAGCTTAATTTTATAAAGCATATAGCCATCAATCATGGGTTTCCCATTAAGTACATTTATAACATAATTCATAGACATCATTGTCCACCCCGTCACAGCTTGCCTAATAAACCAACAGAGGCCAACATATTGTCGGTTTGGATATGTTCCGCTTATTTTTTAAAAGTTAAGGAGTATAGTTCGTGGGTTTAATGTTCAGCTTATTGCTATTCTTCCTCCTTACCTCACTAATTTATTACGTAGTAATCTGGATCCTACCCCTTTGCACGAATGTGCAGGTGTTTATGAAATACCTATTATTTTGAAAGATGGCACTAAAAAGTTTTGAATTGGGGTTAGAAAGAGAAAATTAATTGAACATCTAAAAAAACATAAAAGGAATATTTCGCAATATCAACAGACGACAGCCCTTGCTAAATTCTATTTTAATAATCCTGACAGCCGCATTGATTTTGAAAATGCCAAAATTAAAATTCCATGTAATAATGTCATTGATGGTCTGCGGAAGAAGTCCATTGAAATTATTGTTAGGAATAATGAGGTTTGTAATGATAGAATTTCATTTAATATCCCTAAACTTTAGATGAGCATCTTCAAATAGTCAATTACGCTTATATTTATCCTTTGAAGTTAGGGTTTTAAAGTGCACTATTTTTATTATTATAGTTCCAGCTAAACTCGCCATTTTAGTTATTTTGATGGGATCATGCCAAGTATTTGCAACTTTGGATAGTTATCATCGCTGCTTGCCAATTTTGGTTTTGAAGTTGGTTTTCCAACAGTGGGTGCCTGACCATTCTTCATGGGTAATACACTTAAAGATGTTAGATTTTGTCCGTTAGGCGGTGCTCCTGCATTGTTTCTGCTTCTGGTTGGTTGGAACAATGGTTTATGGTTAACCTAGTGAATTTTTTTAATTTGTGGACAGCTTCTCGTTCTCCTTTGAAGCTTTAGAAGCAATGTAACAACTATTCCCTTAGGATGACCATAGATGTTGGTCGAAACATTGATGTTTTTAATTTGATTTTAATGCATGTATAAGTTTTAAATTTGAGATTTGTATACACAATTTAGTAAATTTGTGATATTTTAAACTCACGTGTTTAATGTAGTTTTAATCATATCTATTTGAAATTTCTAAAGAACTTTATTCTTTAGTGATGTTTTAAACACTAATTTTCTTAATATTCTTAAGCATAAAAGTTAGGAATGGCAATATTCTGAAATTTGTTTATTTGACATTATATTTTAGCACTTTTTTTTTTTCATACGGAAATGGTCGACAAGGTAATAGACAAGAATCGGATAGTTGAAATGTTTTCTGTTTTCCTTAAAGTGTCAAATACGTAAAAAATAGAGACAGGAAATATACTCACATAATCATTACATTTGTTCTACAGCTTTCTAAATCACTAAAATAAGGGTCTAAATTAATAAATTTGAATTTTGGGGCAAGCCTTGGCAATGACATTTATAATTTTTTTAGATTTTTTTTTTTTTCGTATATAAAATACATAATGTTGTGAGTGCTTAAACACAAATGCTCACAAAAATAAAACATTCATAGTTGACTTGATTAATTGATTTTTCTATAGAAGAACATAAAATTTCCCATTGTCTGAGAATGACTCACATATCAAGTTTCACCAATTAAATATTTGTACAAGGAAAATACAATCATCCATTTTCATCCTAGAGATAAGTTCAATTTTTTTTTTTTTTTTTTTTTTTGGCTAAGACAGATATTGAAAGTACACATCAGAAATTTGTTAACAACATTATAACATTTTAAAATTGTTTCAAGAGGATTAATAACGAGAGGTTTTCTTCTTTTTTTCCATTTTTGTATAAAAAATTTTTACCATAAGGCTGAGCATGAAGACTGGTATAAAAATAGAGACCAAGCTGGTTTAAGGCATGGACTGAGCCCGAGAGCTGAGATTATTTTTCTTCTTCCAGATCACCACAATTGTAATGAAAATTAACATTTGTTTCAACGTATTTCCAGGTTGTTTGAATTTCCCTGATATTTTCAAATTTTGCAGGTCTGTAACCACCCTGTATAGTCTTTAAAGTCGAAAACACAATTTTGCATAGAATTCATAGCTAGACATTTACACTTTACTTGCTTTTTTAGTAATTAGTATAAGCAAATCAACAGCTTATTTATACTGCCTAAATAATCTTTAACAACTGAGTCATACAAAAATAACAGTAGGTCTTTTTTGAAACGTATTTTACTTTATAGAAAAATTCTATTTGTTTTAACTAGGCACAATTACATTAACAATGATAAAAATAGGACATTTAAAGAAAGAAAAAAAGAGGGGGGACATGAAAACAATACAAGATATTTTTTAATTAAAAAATTACTTGATTGTAAAATTTTAATTAATGTACGTTACATTTCACCTAGATTTTAAATACTAATTTTAGAGAAAATTTAGACAATTTCTTACTACTTTTGGAAATTGATTATTGTTTTTATTCATTCACAAGCCAATAAATATCTTCGATTTTTAATTTGCCATGAAAGTGTATCTTTTTTTTTTTTTTTTTTTTTTTTTTTTACGCATATTTTTAATTTAAAAAAAAAGGAACAATAATAAATATACAGTCAAACCCCGATTTAGTGCCATCTCGAAATAGCGCCAATTCCGTTTAACTGCCAATTGCGTCTATGAACAAATCTGCCAAATAGGAATTTCAATGTAATGTATCCGTTAAAGCGCCAACTCTATATACCGCCAAAAAAAAAGTCTAGAAATTACTGTATATTCTTTGCATATCTTTCTTTTTTAAATTTTTTGTTAGAATTTCAAAGGACACTTCCTTTTCATGTGTCTAGATGTTTTCAAGCTCAATTCAAACTTTATTGAATAGCAAAGAATTTATATTGTTCTCAACACCTGCCAAAATGCACCTGCTACACATTCTACTTGTCATTGGGAGATGAAAAATAACGCGCACAAATCTGCCAAATAGGAATTTCAATGTAATGTATCCGTTAAAGCGCCAACTCTATATACCGCCAAAAAAAAATGTCTAGAAATTACTGTATTTTCTTTGCATATCTTTCTTTTTTAAATTTTTTGTTAGAATTTCAAAGGACACTTCCTTTTTATGTGTCTCGATGTTTTCAAGCTCAATTCAAACTTTATTGAATAGCAAAGAATTTATATTGTTCTCAACACCTGCCAAAATGCACCTGCTACCCATTCTACTTGTCATTGGGAGATGAAAAATAACGCGCACTGAGTGCCGAGCAAGTAAAACTTCTGATTCAGACTGGCGAGTCACGTGATTCGATCCGCTTCTGGAGCGGGGAGAAAACAAAGCATGGCACGCCATTGGCTGAAAGGGTCTCTCCTCTCTCAGGTGAGAACAATGTAAAAAATAACTTCTCCCTGTACTTTATGTCGATTTCTTAGAAAGAAAACGGTGTGCAGTGCAAAATCTCTCATTCAAAATTTTGGTCGGACGTTGATTGAAACATCGAAGAATTCACCAGCTAAATCTGTAAAATATCATTCTGTCTCTTTATTTTAACTCATTATGGCGAAAAGAGCAGTTTTATCAATTTCCGAAAAGCGGGAAATTTGTGAATATAAAGAGAGAAATGTGAATGTATCACAGCAACACATCTCCAATCATTTTTCTACACTCTGGAAAAAGCCTGTTAGCAGGCGCTGCATCGGAGACATTTTGATGAATACAGAAAAATGGATTAACACCAACAAACTGCAATCATCTGTAAAAAGACTGAAAACAGCGAAACATGAAGACTTAGAGGATGCCCTTTGCATATGGATACAACAAATGAGTGCTAAAAATGCCACTATCAACGGAGATGTCATCAGAGAGCAGGCAAAAGTTCTTGGCCAGCAAATGAATATTACAGATTTCGAATACAGTAGTGGCTCTCAGTACATACGAAGTGGTGAAACTGCAGGTGTTGATGAAGATATTGTGTCAAATGGTCACAAAAAACTGAGTGCGCTGATTTTAGAATATAAACAAGAGGACGTTTACAATATGGATGAAAGTGGCCTTTTTTACCGCTTGCAGCCAGATAAAACAATTTCGAGTGGGCCTGCTAAAGGATTAAAAAAAAAAAAAAGATCGTGTGTCTCTTGTGTTCTGTACGAATAGTGATGGATCTGATAAAAGAACTATGACAGTGATTGGAAAATCAGCTAAGCCACGATGTTTTAAAATTTTTAATCCTGCTCTTTATGTAGATTATGAGAATAATAACAAAGCGTGGATGACTTCAGCATTATTTCAAAAATGGTTAGCGAATTTCAACATAGAAATGAAAAGAAGCAAACGCCATATTTTATTGATTTTGGATAATGCCCCTTGTCACAAAGCATATCCAATGAGTAATATCCGCATTGAATTTTTACCTCCTGACTGTACTGGATTTTTGCAACCTTTGGATGCTGGTATAATAAACTCATTCAAAGCTCATTATCGAAAGTTTCACGTCCACCATATCATTGAAAAAATCAGTAAAGATGATTTTTCTCCAATCCTTTTACATGATGCTATTCGCATGATAAAAAAAGCATGGGATGAAATTTCATCAGAAACTATTGTTAACTGCTGGAAACATACTGGATTGATTAAGGATTGAAGGATCTACTAAAAAACAAAAGAGTACAGCACTTCAGGAACTACAAGACGAAATACACAAATTAACAGAAATTGAGCATCCTCTATCGGCAATTGAGTACATTAATATAGACAAAAGTGTTTCAACATTTGAAGATTTGACATTCGAAGAAATTGTTGCCAATCAAAATGAAAATAAAAATTCATCTGACAGCGAAGCTGAAGAAGCTGAAACGCCGCATGTTACATCTGATGAAGTTAAAAATTGCATTGGGAAAATAAGAATTTTCTTAGAAAAACATGCAACTGATAAAAAAATGATGAACAATCTTTTAGTTATAGAAAAAGATATTGAAAAAATCAATATTGAAAGGAAAACTCAAACTAGCATATTAAAATATTTTCCTGTAAAAGATAATTAAAGTAAAATAATTCAGTGTGATATTTAATGTATGTGTGTGTCTGTTATGTGCATAATTATCTACTTTATCTAAAATTGACTATATAAAGAGGTAAGTGCATGTTAATTTCATACATTAATTGGATAATTTTGAATCATGTAGCATTAATTATATTATGTATATTAATTATATTATATTAATTTATACTATTATAATATACTATATAACATTGGATAATTTAATAAAAAGGCATTACTGATATTTATTTTTATAATAATAATAATATTAGTATAATAGTATCAAAATTAATTTTTATTGTATTTTAATTCGATATACCGCCAAACTCGTTATAGCGCCAAAAATTTCTTGAACGGATAATGGCGGTATAACGAGGTTTGACTGTATATATATATTACCAGTAATAAATTGGGTGTTTTTAGGTGAAAATTATTATATGATACATTTCACAGAAACTACAAATTACATACAAATATCAATAACATTTTTAACCAAGAAAAAGTAGACATAGATTTAAAATTATTACCTTAGTCTTCCCATTTTTGATGATATGGCCTTCATCAAATATACAATACTTCGAATAAATGTAGCCAAAAAAATCAATATCATCTTATGGTTCTTTGTTTTTGCCCTAAGTCCTTAAAAGAAAGAAAAAGAAAAATATTAATGAAGATTGATGCAAATGCTGAAAAATGCCACAATACATTTCAAATATAAAAAAAGAAGAATCAGGATATGAAGACATCTAAAACAGAAAAGAAGTACAACATACAATCAATCAAAATATGAAAACTATTTTTTGGTACACAGTTAAAACAAGAGCTTAATTTTATAAAGCAGATAGCCATCAATCATGGGTTTCCCATTAAGTACATTTATAACATAATTCATAGACATCATTGTCCACCCCCTCACAGCTTGCCTAATAAACCAACAGAGGCCAACATATTGTCGGTTTGGATATGTTCCGCTTATTTTTTAAAGGTTAAGGAGTATAGTTCGTGGGTTTAATGTTCAGCTTATTGCTATTCTACCTCCTTACCTCACTAATTTATTACGTAGTAATCTGGATCCTACCCCTTTGCATGAATGTGCAGGTGTTTATGAAATACCTATTATTTTGAAAGATGGCACTAAAAAGTTTTAAATTGGGGTTAGAAAGAGAAAATTAATTGAACATCTAAAAAAACATAAAAGGAATATTTCGCAATATCAACAGACGACAGCCCTTGCTAAATTCTATTTTAATAATACTGACAGCCGCATTGATTTTGAAAATGCCAAAATTAAAATTCCATGTAATAATGTCATTGATGGTCTGCGGAAGAAGTCCATTGAAATTATTGTTAGGAATAATGAGGTTTGTAATGATAGAATTTCATTTAATATCCCTAAACTTTGGATGAGCATCTTCAAATAGTCAATTACGCTTATATTTATCCTTTGAAGTTAGGGTTTGAAAGTGCACTATTTTTATTATTATAGTTCCAGCTAAACTCGCCATTTTAGTTATTTTGATGGGATCATGCCAAGTATTTGCAACTTTGGATAGTTATCACCGCTGCTTGCCATTTTTGGTTTTGAAGTTGGTTTTCCAATAGTGGGTGCCTGACCATTCTTCATCAGTAATACACTTAAAGATGTTAGACTTTTGTCCGTTAGGCGGTGCTTCTGCATTGTTTCTGCTTCTGGTTGGTTGGAACAATGGTTTATGGTTAACCTAGTGAATTTTTTTAATTTGCGGACAGCTTCTCGTTCTCCTTTGAAGCTTTAGAAGCAATGTAACAACTATTCCCTTAGGATGACCCTAGATGTTGGTCGAAACGTTGATGTTTTTAATTTGATTTTAATGCATGTATAAGTTTTAAATTTGACATTTGTATACACAATTTAGTAAATTTGTGATATTTTAAACTCACGTGTTTAATGTAGTTTTAATCATATCTATTTGAAATTTCTAAAGAACTTTATTCTTCAGTGATGTTTTAAACACTAATTTTCTTAATATTCTTAAGCATAAAAGTTAGGAATGGCAATATTTTTTTTTTGTTTATTTGACATTATATTTTAGCACTTTTTTTTTTTTTTCATACGGAAGTGGTCGACAAGGTAATAGACAGGAATCGGATAGTTGAAATGTTTTCTGTTTTCCTTAAAGTGTCAAATACGTAAAAAATAGAGACAGGAAATATACTCACATAATCATTACATTTGTTCTACAGCTTTCTACATCGCAAAAATAAGGGTCTCAATTAATAAATTTGAATTTTGGGACAAGCCTTGGCAATGACATTTACAATATTACAATTTTTTTAGATTTTTTTTTTTTTTTTCGTATATAAAGTACATAATGTTGTGAGTGCTTAAACACAAATGCTCACAAAAATAAAACATTCATAGTTGACTTGATTAATTGATATTTTTATAGAAGAACATAAAATTTCCCATTGTCTGAGAATGACTCACATATCAAGTTTCACCAAGTAAATATTTGTACAAAGAAAATACAATCATTCATTTTCTTCCTAGAGATAAGTTCAATTTTTCTTTTTTTTTTTTTTTTTTTTTCGCTAAGACAGATATTGAAAGTACAGATCAGAAATTTGTTAACAACATTATAACATTTTAAAATTGTTTCAAGAGGATTAATAATGAGAGGTTTTCTTCTTTTTTTCCCTTTTTGTATAAAAATATTTTACCATAAGGCTGAGCATGAAGACTGGTATAAAAATAGAGACCAAGCTGGTTTAAGGCATGGACTGAGCCCGAGAGCTGAGATTATTTTTCTTCTTCCAGATCACCACAATTGTAATGAAAATTAACATTTGTTTCAATGTATTTCCAGGTTGTTTGAATTTCCCTGATATTTTCAAATTTTCCAGGTCTGTAACCACCCTGTATAGTCTTTAAAGTCGAAAACACAATTTTGCATAGAATTCATAGCTAGACATTTACACTTTACTTTCTTTTTTAGTAATTAGTATAAGCAAATCAACAGCTTATTTATACTGCCTAAATAATCTTTAACAACTGAGTCATACAAAAATAACAGTAGGTCTTTTTTGAAACGTATTTTACTTTATAGAAAAATTCTATTTGTTTTAACTAGGCACAATTACATTAACAATGATAAAAATAGGACATTTAAAGAAAGAAAAAAAAGAGGGGGGGACATGAAAACAATACAAGGTATTTTTTAATTAAAAAATTACTTGATTGTAAAATTTTAATTAATGTACGTTACATTTCACCTAGATTTTAAATACTAATTTTAGAGAAAATTTAGACAATTTCTTACTACTTTTGGAAATTGATTATTGTTTTTATTCATTCACAAGCCAATAAATATCTTCGATTTTTAATTTGCCATGAAAGTGTATCTTTTTTTTTTTTTTTTTTTACGCATATTTTTAATTTAAAAAAAAAGGAACAATAATAAATATACAGTCAAACCCCGATTTAGTGCCATCTCGAAATAGCGCCAATTCCGTTTAACTGCCAATTGCGTCTATGAACAAATCTGCCAAATAGGAATTTCAATGTAATGTATCCGTTAAAGCGCCAACTCTATATACCGCCAAAAAAAAAGTCTAGAAATTACTGTATATTCTTTGCATATCTTTCTTTTTTAAATTTTTTGTTAGAATTTCAAAGGACACTTCCTTTTCATGTGTCTAGATGTTTTCAAGCTCAATTCAAACTTTATTGAATAGCAAAGAATTTATATTGTTCTCAACACCTGCCAAAATGCACCTGCTACACATTCTACTTGTCATTGGGAGATGAAAAATAACGCGCACTGAGTGCTGACAAATCTGCCAAATAGGAATTCCAATGTAATGTATCCGTTAAAGCGCCAACTCGATATACCGCCAAAAAAAAATGTCTAGAAATTACTGTATTTTCTTTGCATATCTTTCTTTTTTAAATTTTTTGTTAGAATTTCAAAGGACACTTCCTTTTCATGTGTCTAGATGTTTTCAAGCTCAATTCAAACTTTATTGAATAGCAAAGAATTTATATTGTTCTCAACACCTGCCAAAATGCACCTGCTACCCATTCTACTTGTCATTGGGAGATGAAAAATAACGCGCACTGAGTGCCGAGCAAGTAAAACTTCTGATTCAGACTGGCGAGTCACGTGATTCGATCCGCTTCTGGAGCGGGGAGAAAACAAAGCATGGCACGCCATTGGCTGAAAGGGTCTCTCCTCTCTCAGGTGAGAACAATGTAAAAAATAACATCTCCCTGTACTTTATGTCGATTTCTTAGAAAGAAAACGGTGTGCAGTGCAAAATCTCTCATTCAAAATTTTGGTCGGACGTTGATTGAAACATCGAAGAATTCACCAGCTAAATCTGTAAAATATCATTCTGTCTCTTTATTTTAACTCATTATGGCAAAAAGAGCAGTTTTATCAATTTCCGAAAAGCGGGAAATTTGTGAATATAAAGAGAGAAATGTGAATGTATCACAGCAACACATCTCCAATCATTTTTCTACACTCTGGAAAAAGCCTGTTAGCAGGCACTGCATCGGAGACATTTTGATGAATACAGAAAAATGGATTAACACCAACAAACTGCAATCATCTGTAAAAAGACTGAAAACAGCGAAACATGAAGACTTAGAGGATGCCCTTTGCACATGGATACAACAAATGAGTGCTAAAAATGCCACTATCAACGGAGATGTCATCAGAGAGCAGGCAAAAGTTCTTGGCCAGCAAATGAATATTACAGATTTCGAATACAGTAGTGGCTGGTTGAAAATATTTAAAAAGCGACGAGGATTCTCTCAGTACATACGAAGTGGTGAAACTGCAGGTGTTGATGAAGATATTGTGTCAAATGGTCACAAAAAACTGAGTGCGCTGATTTTAGAATATAAACAAGAGGACGTTTACAATATGGATGAAAGTGGCCTTTTTTACCGCTTGCAGCCAGATAAAACAATTTCGAGTGGGCCTGCTAAAGGATTAAAAAAAAAAAAAAGATCGTGTGTCTCTTGTGTTCTGTACGAATAGTGATGGATCTGATAAAAGAACTATGACAGTGATTGGAAAATCAGCTAAGCCACGATGTTTTAAAATTTTTAATCCTGCTCTTTATGTAGATTATGAGAATAATAACAAAGCGTGGATGACTTCAGCATTATTTCAAAAATGGTTAGCGAATTTCAACATAGAAATGAAAAGAAGCAAACGCCATATTTTATTGATTTTGGATAATGCCCCTTGTCACAAAGCATATCCAATGAGTAATATCCGCATTGAATTTTTACCTCCTGACTGTACTGGATTTTTGCAACCTTTGGATGCTGGTATAATAAACTCATTCAAAGCTCATTATCGAAAGTTTCACGTCCACCATATCATTGAAAAAATCAGTAAAGATGATTTTTCTCCAATCCTTTTACATGATGCTATTCGCATGATAAAAAAAGCATGGGATGAAATTTCATCAGAAACTATTGTTAACTGCTGGAAACATACTGGATTGATTAAACCTGAAGGATCTACTAAAAAACAAAACAGTACAGCACTTCAGGAACTACAAGACGAAATACACAAATTAACAGAAATTGAGCATCCTCTATCGGCAATTGAGTACATTAATATAGACAAAAGTGTTTCAACATTTGAAGATTTGACATTCGAAGAAATTGTTGCCAATCAAAATGAAAATAAAAATTCATCTGACAGCGAAGCTGAAGAAGCTGAAACGCCGCATGTTACATCTGATGAAGTTAAAAATTGCATTGGGAAAATAAGAATTTTCTTAGAAAAACATGCAACTGATAAAAAAATGATGAACAATCTTTTAGTTGTAGAAAAAGATATTGAAAAAATCAATATTGAAAGGAAAACTCAAACTAGCATATTAAAATATTTTCCTGTAAAAGATAATTAAAGTAAAATAATTCAGTGTGATATTTAATGTATGTGTGTGTCTGTTATGTGCATAATTATCTACTTTATCTAAAATTGACTATATAAAGAGGTAAGTGCATGTTAATTTCATACATTAATTGGATAATTTTGAATCATGTAGCATTAATTATATTATGTATATTAATTATATTATATTAATTTATACTATTATAATATACTATATAACATTGGATAATTTAATAAAAAGGCATTACTGATATTTATTTTTATAATAATAATAATATTAGTATAATAGTATCAAAATTAATTTTTATTGTATTTTAATTCGATATACCGCCAAACTCGTTATAGCGCCAAAAATTTCTTAAACGGATAATGGCGGTATAACGAGGTTTGACTGTATATATATATTACCAGTAATAAATTGGGTGTTTTTAGGTCAAAATTATTATATGATACATTTCACAGAAACTACAAAATACATACAAATATCAATAACATTTTTAACCAAGAAAAAGTAGACATAGATTTAAAATTATTACCTTAGTCTTCCCATTTTTGATGATATGGCCTTCATCAAATATACAATACTTCGAATAAATGTAGCCAAAAAAATCAATATCATCTTATGGTTCTTTGTTTTTGCCCTAAGTCCTTAAAAGAAAGAAAAAGAAAAATATTAATAAAGATTGATGCAAATGCTGAAAAATGCCACAATACATTTCAAATATAAAAAAAGAAGAATCAGGATATGAAGACATCTAAAACAGAAAAGAAGTACAACATACAATCAATCAAAATATGAAAAATTTTTTTTGGTACACAGTTAAAACAAGAGCTTAATTTTATAAAGCAGATAGCCATCAATCATGGGTTTCCCATTAAGTACATTTATAACATAATTCATAGACATCATTGTCCACCCCCTCACTGCTTGCCTAATAAACCAACAGAGGCCAACATATTGTCGGTTTGGATATGTTCCGCTTATTTTTTAAAAGTTAAGGAGTATAGTTCGTGGGTTTAATGTTCAGCTTATTGCTATTCTACCTCCTTACCTCACTAATTTATTACGTAGTAATCTGGATCCTACCCCTTTGCACGAATGTGCAGGTGTTTATGAAATACCTATTATTTTGAAAGATGGCACTAAAAAGTTTTAAATTGGGGTTAGAAAGAGAAAATTAATTGAACATCTAAAAAAACATAAAAGGAATATTTCGCAATATCAACCGACGACAGCCCTTGCTAAATTCTATTTTAATAATCCTGACAGCCGCATTGATTTTGAAAATGCCAAAATTAAAATTCCATGTAATAATGTCATTGATGGTCTGCGGAAGAAGTCCATTGAAATTATTGTTAGGAATAATGAGGTTTGTAATGATAGAATTTCATTTAATATCCCTAAACTTTGGATGAGCATCTTCAAATAGTCAATTACGCTTATATTTATCCTTTGAAGTTAGGGTTTGAAAGTGCACTATTTTTATTATTATAGTTCCAGCTAAACTCGCCATTTTAGTTATTTTGATGGGATCATGCCAAGTATTTGCAACTTTGGATAGTTATCACCGCTGCTTGCCATTTTTGGTTTTGAAGTTGGTTTTCCAATAGTGGGTGCCTGACCATTCTTCATCAGTAATACACTTAAAGATGTTAGACTTTTGTCCGTTAGGCGGTGCTTCTGCATTGTTTCTGCTTCTGGTTGGTTGGAACAATGGTTTATGGTTAACCTAGTGAATTTTTTTAATTTGCGGACAGCTTCTCGTTCTCCTTTGAAGCTTTAGAAGCAATGTAACAACTATTCCCTTAGGATGACCCTAGATGTTTGTCGAAACGTTGATGTTTTTAATTTGATTTTAATGCATGTATAAGTTTTAAATTTGACATTTGTATACACAATTTAGTAAATTTGTGATATTTTAAACTCACATGTTTAATGTAGTTTTAATCATATCTATTTGAAATTTCTAAAGAACTTTATTCTTCAGTGATGTTTTAAACACTAATTTTCTTAATATTCTTAAGCATAAAAGTTAGGAATGGCAATATTCTGAAATTTGTTTATTTGACATTATATTTTAGCACTTTTTTTTTTTTTTCATACGGAAGTGGTCGACAAGGTAATAGACAGGAATCGGATAGTTGAAATGTTTCCTGTTTTCCTTAAAGTGTCAAATACGTAATATAACGGTATCTGAGGATCGTGATGAATATAAAAGGAAAAATTAATAAAGGGTGAATCACCAGCGACTCGCACCGGAGTGATTCAGAAAACCTAAAAATTTAGACAAAACATATATTCAACACTTTCCCCAAACACTATTATAGGCATGATCGTAAGTAGCAGCACATAATGCGATGCCAAAATAGTTAAGTTTAAAATTACGTTAAATTCATAAAGTTAATTCTTAAGTTAAAATATACTTATATAAATTAGAAAATAGAACTTATTCCAACATTTCAATAAGAGCTGAAAAAACAATAATATAAATAGAAATAAATGACAGACTCACCCAAATGAAGCTATACAGATGTTTATTATGATAATAAAAGTGCACTGAATCATCAAAATAAAAAAAATTAAGATATTACAACTTCAATTCCCTCACAATAAGCATTCTTTACAATCACATGCCTTCCTCTGTGCAATTATAACATATTATATGTTTATTGATATAAAATAGATTGAACATTACGTTTACGAGAAATCTTATATATTATTGTAATCAAATAGCAATATTCCTTTTAAATAACATAATTTTTAGTATCAAATTCTACTGCTTTATTTAGATTTAAAGTCAATGCAAAGTTCTGTTCAGTGATCATTTAATATGGCGGGAACAGCAGATTTATCCACAATTCAAGTTTATCGTTAAAAAAAGTTATTAAAAGAAGTTAAGTTTATCATTTAGTTCTAATCGAACGGCTCACAATCACAATTGGAAGAAATTCATGTTGCGGTACCAGATGAAGAAACTCAGAATGCGTTCCAAAACAATGATATTCATGAATCGGTTAGTAGAGAACTTCAGGATGCAGATTCAAGATGAAGAAAATCAAATATAAAACTCTACGAAGTTGAAAACACCAAATGATTGATTACAAAATGGTTTTCATGCAGAAAATGCGAGGCTATAGGGAAAGTAACTTTCAAACTTCCTAATTCACTATGGCACCTAAGTCGCTTGTAGAAGTATAACTGGTTCCGTCAGATCATGAATCAGTGTTAAAAAAAAAACATCATAAGTAGATCTATTTTCTTTATAAATTATTTGTAACAGTTCTGGTATCAATCTTATACATTGATCATCTTGAATTTGTGCGAAAATGAAGAATAATATCTAAGATGAATTCATTTCAGGAAAATAACATTCAGGAAAATAACTCCAGCCGCAAACAAGGCAGGCAAGCCAAAATGGCTTAAGCCTCTAAGAGCGCAATTCAATTCACCCTACATCATGCCAAGTTTTTCAGGAACTGAAAGAGTCTTCACATTTTCCCACTCAGGCAGAACTTTCTGACGGTTACGAAACAACCAATCAAAAAATCCGAACCGTCTGAAAGTCAGTGAACAAGCCCCAACAGCTGACACTTCCAACCCTAGCAACAGCATTAAATAGCATTTAGAACATTCGATCGTGACCTTGGAGCGCTGTCAAAACGACCTTGTTCAAAATCCGCGGGAAGAAAGGTTCTTGTTTACTTGAAACATCTAAATACCCATCAATGGCGTCTGATCACAAATCTCGACGATCCTCAAAACAGAATAAACGAAAGTAATTAAAAATCGATAATTGCCAAACTAATGGATGAAAACAAATGAAATTTTAGCAATCTAAATAAAATTAAAATTTCTTTCCACCAGATATGTTTTTGAAAGTAAAATATTTAAATTAAGAAATTTTGAAAAAATGATTATTGGACTTAGAAATTATGAAATAAAATATGGAAAAGTTCGTTATTCTGAAAGAATTTGCCTGAATTAAAATAAATGAACTTGAACTTTCTGAAAAGAATAAAATTAACAATTAACCAATTTTTTAATCAATATTATTAAAAAGGAAATATACTATATTTTAGAATAATTTATTTTAGACTGTATATTATTTAAAAGTTAGAAAAAGTAAGTTATAAATATTTCTTTTTTAGATCATTTGAAATGAAGTTTAATTAATATTGCAAAGTGAATAAAATGTAAATTAAATTGAATGAATAAATATCCTAAAACATATGTAATGGAAAGATTCTGAAATTAATTTATATTCTCACCAAAAGTAAACAATTTAAAAAGAATGTTTGATTTAAAATGCAAAAATGAAATTTAGCTTAATTAATTTAAATGAATTTAATTAAATTGATGAATAAATTAAAGTTAAATATTAAAATCCTGAATAAATTAAGAGTCAAATTTTTAAATCATAACATTTTACCTCCAGAAAATGGAAAAAAAAAGAGTAAAAAAAAAATTTTTTGCCAAAGGGTTGAAAATTTTTAAAATTTTGAATAAGACACACTGAACCGAACCAGAGCAAAATGAAATAATAACATTACAAAACAATCACCTGAAAACACTAAAGTATGACATTTACCTTCTGAAAAATATAAGTAATATACAAACTTTCTAGAAAATATCTATTGCACATTTAAAAATTCATGTAACTTTTGCAGAATATACAAACAAATAATAAAATTATACCGTTTACAAAATACAACATATTGAATAGTGATAAAAATCCGAGAAGAATTATATACATAAACCAATTCAGAGATACTGCAAGTGACTTGTAAGTATATATATGTATGAAAAATTACAGATGTTATCACAATTGAAGGTATGAGAATCAAACAGTTGTGAGTAATAAATATAAAATAGTAAGAAAATAAAAACAATTTAAGAATAAATTTTATATTGCAACACAATTACAAGGTATGTGTACTAAGAAGTTAGTGAGATATGTGACTGTGAAAATAAAATTTAATATGACTCTCCAAGATTGCAATTAAAAGTAATAAAAATAAATTTTACATAAATAATTAATATTGTGAATCATTG
Source organism: Maratus michaelseni (assembly GCA_963931845.1). Taxonomy (NCBI): domain Eukaryota; kingdom Metazoa; phylum Arthropoda; class Arachnida; order Araneae; family Salticidae; genus Maratus; species Maratus michaelseni. The sequence goes on from OZ007586.1 coordinate 492,246,077, forward strand.
TTGTTCAATGATTTTTAAATAAACTATAAAATTTCTTAAATGAATAAATAAACATTTTAGAGCTCCCAAATTTTGCACACACTCCAAATCACCAAAGACACTGTTCGGCCAATCAACAATATCCCTAATAACCCAAAATCCTACGCAAAATATATCAGTAAAGTTATGTAAAAAGGAATTTTATTAAAGAAAATCAGTTGTAGAAATGCAGATCTATAAAATTTAAAAAAAAATAGGTAAAAATTGATTTATATAAAAGTAAAGATGATTTGCTGAGGATAATAAAAGCCGAAAAACATTGAGACTACCATATATTAATGGTTCATACACTTCGCCTATTGCTCGTGTGGTAAAGGAACTTACCGATTCTCAGCATAGTATTTACCAACAATGGCGGAAAACAAGTCATGATTAAATTTGTATCTCTTGGATACATTAGCCATCCACTATTTATTAAAGTGTGCACACTGTAAAAGGAAGAAACTGTTTGTTATTCCCAAAATTAGAGTAGCCTGCGCACAGCTATTGGTCTCCAAATCTAGCTAAACTCACAAGAATCTTTAAAAAAAATACAATTCGCCTCAATTTGATAGATACTGTCGGATCATAATATTACTATGTATAACAGCCTGAGGGAAAGGAAAAAATTTTGAAAGCTCATGACATTTTATATTATTTTTCATTTATCAACCATTATTTTTGATATATTTCTTTATACATCAATTTTGATTGATTTTTCATTTATTTTTATTTACAATTTATCCTTCATCACATTTCTCCAGTCTCAAAAAAAAATATTTTCATCATATTAATTTTCCTTAAGGAATTATGAGCTGTACTCATTTCTATATACATAATGATGAATTTTATTTACAAGTAAATTTAAACATTATTCCCCAGCGAAATCAAAATCTCTATGACACCTAAAAAAATAAAAATTTATTGTACAAATAGAGGATTTTAAAGTATGAAAAGGTAAAGTTGAACTATAGCAAATGAATTTTGAAGAAAAAAAAAAATTCAAAATTTTCACTGAAGTTCTGTACCATCATCCGAAAACAAGTAGGTCCAATGAGGCGCATTCTCATGTTGTGCGGATCCTATGTTATCCGGAACAAATTATTGTTTCAATTTTACCAGACAGCACAAAACAAAAGCAAAAGTAGGAAATTAAATTTAATCTATATGATCGACAGAAACGCTTCAGGATTTCTCGCCACCTGAGATTTCAAACTAATGACAACTCTCAAGGGTTAACACAATTAGATTTTCACAATATAAATATTGACTTGTGCCTTTATAGTGGCAATAGATGCAAGAGCACTTTCCTAGTAATTTAAAACTATATATATCTTAAATATATGAAAAATAATAGGGAGGAATAATTTTAAATTGCTATAGTTAAAAAAATCAATTCTAAGGAATAATGGTGTCATGAGGTAATTTTACAAATTTGTTTAATAATTAAATTAGTAATTTTATATCCAAAATGTTACCAAAAAATATATCAGAATTTCCAAGATCAATAATGTTCACTCTAAATCATAAGGATTTACCGTGAAGGATTTGTCAGAGGGGAAGAATCTAGGATCCTCCTTATAAATTCCCATACCAGGCTGAGTTTCCCTTCTGTGTGTATTCTCCTACTACAACTCTTTGTAAACAAATAAAATTTCCGAAAACATCTATATTCCATTTTTCAAATTAAATATAAATAGTATTTTATTTTAAATATTTTTTAAAAAAAATCTTTTATTTCAAAATATCACTTTTATGATTCAAAGAAGTATTTAGAGTTTAATAAATAATATCTATGAATTTTAAAGTCAAAGTAAAATTAAAACCACTTTTCGCTTCTGCAAATAAATTATTATTTTAAGCCATTTTTCCCCAAGATTTAATAATTAATTTTTAATAATATGACTTAAGTATTTGTCAGAAGATTCTACCTAACCTGATTTTCACTGAAATAGAACATTTATATATTTAACTTTATTATATTACTATTGAGATTATTGAAAATTAAAAATATTCAGTTGAAAAAATTGACAGAAAAAAATATTAGACTTTATATAGTTTTTGTTTAACATTCCTGTAGCAGAATATCTATAAAAGAATATAATCATATCAATCTTTTAATGGAGAGTCAACAAATTAAAATTTTTTTAAATATTGCACTTTTAAAATTATTGTAAATGAGTTGAGTCACATATGAAATAAATAAAATTAATTTCAAATTTTAAACCAGATAATCTTAATAATCTATAAAAAGTTTATGTACACATTGAAAATAAAATTGCACAAGTTTATATTCCACACAATACAATTACTTCCAACATTCTAGATGCTATATCAAAAATTTTTTTTTTTTTTTTTAAATTTAAAACTTTATATGAATAAAATAAATTTCATCAGTTTGATTTCTTTTAAATCAATTATAAAATGTTTAATAATTTATAATATTTATTATTTTAATATAAATAACTTAATATTGCCAGTATTAGAAATTACCAAATACATATATATATATTAAAAAAAAGCATACCATATTATTTACCTGCAAACACATTAAAATTAGCAATAATCAGAGCCAATTTATTTTTACCAACATTGCCATCTACATTTTTTTTATTATCAATTTTTTAATTTGAAAATAATACTTTTTAAATTATTGTTAATATTTTTTATCACCATATCTACTCTTAAAGAAAAATTAAGTTGAAATTACCGTTTTCAAATTACTTTACTGAATAAATTTATAATGGTTTAATTTATTTCAAAAGTAATAGTATTTTTATCTGCAATTAATCAATTAATTTATTTTGAATATCTGTTATCATAGACAAAAATATTTTAACAACGGCAACCACTAGACAAATTCAAATAATGTTACTGTTTACTCTTTATAAAATAAAATAAGTTTCAGAAATGGCACAATAATAATCATTGAAGTTTGAGAAGTAAAACATAATAAAAATGAGATTCACATAATATTGCATGAAAATATAAATATTGATAACCCAAGAAGAAGACTGCGTCTAAGGCACCAATAAATAGGAACACAACCCAAATCGTGACTGGTACACGGCGCCAATAAATATAACGGTATCTGAGGATCGTGATGAATATAAAAGGAAAAATTAATAAAGGGTGAATCACCAGCGACTCGCACCGGAGTGATTCAGAAAACCTAAAAATTTAGACAAAACATATATTCAACACTTTCCCCAAACACTATTATAGGCATGATCGTAAGTAGCAGCACATAATGCGATGCCAAAATAGTTAAGTTTAAAATTACGTTAAATTCATAAAGTTAATTCTTAAGTTAAAATATACTTATATAAATTAGAAAATAGAACTTATTCCAACATTTCAATAAGAGCTGAAAAAACAATAATATAAATAGAAATAAATGACAGACTCACCCAAATGAAGCTATACAGATGTTTATTATGATAATAAAAGTGCACTGAATCATCAAAATAAAAAAAATTAAGATATTACAACTTCAATTCCCTCACAATAAGCATTCTTTACAATCACATGCCTTCCTCTGTGCAATTATAACATATTATATGTTTATTGATATAAAATAGATTGAACATTACGTTTACGAGAAATCTTATATATTATTGTAATCAAATAGCAATATTCCTTTTAAATAACATAATTTTTAGTATCAAATTCTACTGCTTTATTTAGATTTAAAGTCAATGCAAAGTTCTGTTCAGTGATCATTTAATATGGCGGGAACAGCAGATTTATCCACAATTCAAGTTTATCGTTAAAAAAAGTTATTAAAAGAAGTTAAGTTTATCATTTAGTTCTAATCGAACGGCTCACAATCACAATTGGAAGAAATTCATGTTGCGGTACCAGATGAAGAAACTCAGAATGCGTTCCAAAACAATGATATTCATGAATCGGTTAGTAGAGAACTTCAGGATGCAGATTCAAGATGAAGAAAATCAAATATAAAACTCTACGAAGTTGAAAACACCAAATGATTGATTACAAAATGGTTTTCATGCAGAAAATGCGAGGCTATAGGGAAAGTAACTTTCAAACTTCCTAATTCACTATGGCACCTAAGTCGCTTGTAGAAGTATAACTGGTTCCGTCAGATCATGAATCAGTGTTAAAAAAAAAACATCATAAGTAGATCTATTTTCTTTATAAATTATTTGTAACAGTTCTGGTATCAATCTTATACATTGATCATCTTGAATTTGTGCGAAAATGAAGAATAATATCTAAGATGAATTCATTTCAGGAAAATAACATTCAGGAAAATAACTCCAGCCGCAAACAAGGCAGGCAAGCCAAAATGGCTTAAGCCTCTAAGAGCGCAATTCAATTCACCCTACATCATGCCAAGTTTTTCAGGAACTGAAAGAGTCTTCACATTTTCCCACTCAGGCAGAACTTTCTGACGGTTACGAAACAACCAATCAAAAAATCCGAACCGTCTGAAAGTCAGTGAACAAGCCCCAACAGCTGACACTTCCAACCCTAGCAACAGCATTAAATAGCATTTAGAACATTCGATCGTGACCTTGGAGCGCTGTCAAAACGACCTTGTTCAAAATCCGCGGGAAGAAAGGTTCTTGTTTACTTGAAACATCTAAATACCCATCAATGGCGTCTGATCACAAATCTCGACGATCCTCAAAACAGAATAAACGAAAGTAATTAAAAATCGATAATTGCCAAACTAATGGATGAAAACAAATGAAATTTTAGCAATCTAAATAAAATTAAAATTTCTTTCCACCAGATATGTTTTTGAAAGTAAAATATTTAAATTAAGAAATTTTGAAAAAATGATTATTGGACTTAGAAATTATGAAATAAAATATGGAAAAGTTCGTTATTCTGAAAGAATTTGCCTGAATTAAAATAAATGAACTTGAACTTTCTGAAAAGAATAAAATTAACAATTAACCAATTTTTTAATCAATATTATTAAAAAGGAAATATACTATATTTTAGAATAATTTATTTTAGACTGTATATTATTTAAAAGTTAGAAAAAGTAAGTTATAAATATTTCTTTTTTAGATCATTTAAAATGAAGTTTAATTAATATTGCAAAGTGAATAAAATGTAAATTAAATTGAATGAATAAATATCCTAAAACATATGTAATGGAAAGATTCTGAAATTAATTTATATTCTCACCAAAAGTAAACAATTTAAAAAGAATGTTTGATTTAAAATGCAAAAATGAAATTTAGCTTAATTAATTTAAATGAATTTAATTAAATTGATGAATAAATTAAAGTTAAATATTAAAATCCTGAATAAATTAAGAGTCAAATTTTTAAATCATAACACGTAAAAAATAGAGACAGGAAATATACTCACATAATCATTACATTTGTTCTACAGCTTTCTACATCGCAAAAATAAGGGTCTCAATTAATAAATTTGAATTTTGGGACAAGCCTTGGCAATGACATTTACAATATTACAATTTTTTTAGATTTTTTTTTTTTTTTTCGTATATAAAGTACATAATGTTGTGAGTGCTTAAACACAAATGCTCACAAAAATAAAACATTCATAGTTGACTTGATTAATTGATATTTTTATAGAAGAACATAAAATTTCCCATTGTCTGAGAATGACTCACATATCAAGTTTCACCACGTAAATATTTGTACAAAGAAAATACAATCATTCATTTTCTTCCTAGAGATAAGTTCAATTTTTCTTTTTTTTTTTTTTTTTTTTCGCTAAGACAGATATTGAAAGTACAGATCAGAAATTTGTTAACAACATTATAACATTTTAAAATTGTTTCAAGAGGATTAATAATGAGAGGTTTTCTTCTTTTTTTCCCTTTTTGTATAAAAATATTTTACCATAAGGCTGAGCATGAAGACTGGTATAAAAATAGAGACCAAGCTGGTTTAAGGCATGGACTGAGCCCGAGAGCTGAGATTATTTTTCTTCTTCCAGATCACCACAATTGTAATGAAAATTAACATTTGTTTCAATGTATTTCCAGGTTGTTTGAATTTCCCTGATATTTTCAAATTTTCCAGGTCTGTAACCACCCTGTATAGTCTTTAAAGTCGAAAACACAATTTTGCATAGAATTCATAGCTAGACATTTACACTTTACTTTCTTTTTTAGTAATTAGTATAAGCAAATCAACAGCTTATTTATACTGCCTAAATAATCTTTAACAACTGAGTCATACAAAAATAACAGTAGGTCTTTTTTGAAACGTATTTTACTTTATAGAAAAATTCTATTTGTTTTAACTAGGCACAATTACATTAACAATGATAAAAATAGGACATTTAAAGAAAGAAAAAAAGAGGGGGGGACATGAAAACAATACAAGGTATTTTTTAATTAAAAAATTACTTGATTGTAAAATTTTAATTAATGTACGTTACATTTCACCTAGATTTTAAATACTAATTTTAGAGAAAATTTAGACAATTTCTTACTACTTTTGGAAATTGATTATTGTTTTTATTCATTCACAAGCCAATAAATATCTTCGATTTTTAATTTGCCATGAAAGTGTATCTTTTTTTTTTTTTTTTTTTTTTTTTTTTTTACGCATATTTTTAATTTTAAAAAAAAAGGAACAATAATAAATATACAGTCAAACCCCGATTTAGTGCCATCTCGAAATAGCGCCAATTCCGTTTAACTGCCAATTGCGTCTATGAACAAATCTGCCAAATAGGAATTTCAATGTAATGTATCCGTTAAAGCGCCAACTCTATATACCGCCAAAAAAAAAGTCTAGAAATTACTGTATATTCTTTGCATATCTTTCTTTTTTAAATTTTTTGTTAGAATTTCAAAGGACACTTCCTTTTCATGTGTCTAGATGTTTTCAAGCTCAATTCAAACTTTATTGAATAGCAAAGAATTTATATTGTTCTCAACACCTGCCAAAATGCACCTGCTACACATTCTACTTGTCATTGGGAGATGAAAAATAACGCACACTGAGTGCCGACAAATCTGCCAAATAGGAATTTCAATGTAATGTATCCGTTAAAGCGCCAACTCGATATACCGCCAAAAAAAAATGTCTAGAAATTACTGTATTTTCTTTGCATATCTTTCTTTTTTAAATTTTTTGTTAGAATTTCAAAGGACACTTCCTTTTCATGTGTCTAGATGTTTTCAAGCTCAATTCAAACTTTATTGAATAGCAAAGAATTTATATTGTTCTCAACACCTGCCAAAATGCACCTGCTACCCATTCTACTTGTCATTGGGAGATGAAAAATAACGCGCACTGAGTGCCGAGCAAGTAAAACTTCTGATTCAGATTGGCGAGTCACGTGATTCGATCCGCTTCTGGAGCGGGGAGAAAACAAAGCATGGCACGCCATTGGCTGAAAGGGTCTCTCCTCTCTCAGGTGAGAACAATGTAAAAAATAACTTCTCCCTGTACTTTATGTCGATTTCTTAGAAAGAAAACTGTGTGCAGTGCAAAATCTCTCATTCAAAATTTTGGTCGGACGTTGATTGAAACATCGAAGAATTCACCAGCTAAATCTGTAAAATATCATTCTGTCTCTTTATTTTAACTCATTATGGCAAAAAGAGCAGTTTTATCAATTTCCGAAAAGCGGGAAATTTGTGAATATAAAGAGAGAAATGTGAATGTATCACAGCAACACATCTCCAATCATTTTTCTACACTCTGGAAAAAGCCTGTTAGCAGGCACTGCATCGGAGACATTTTGATGAATACAGAAAAATGGATTAACACCAACAAACTGCAATCATCTGTAAAAAGACTGAAAACAGCGAAACATGAAGACTTAGAGGATGCCCTTTGCACATGGATACAACAAATGAGTGCTAAAAATGCCACTATCAACGGAGATGTCATCAGAGAGCAGGCAAAAGTTCTTGGCCAGCAAATGAATATTACAGATTTCGAATACAGTAGTGGCTGGTTGAACAGATTTAAAAAGCGACGAGGATTCTCTCAGTACATACGAAGTGGTGAAACTGCAGGTGTTGATGAAGATATTGTGTCAAATGGTCACAAAAAACTGAGTGCGCTGATTTTAGAATATAAACAAGAGGACGTTTACAATATGGATGAAAGTGGCCTTTTTTACCGCTTGCAGCCAGATAAAACAATTTCGAGTGGGCCTGCTAAAGGATTAAAAAAAAAAAAAAAGATCGTGTGTCTCTTGTGTTCTGTACGAATAGTGATGGATCTGATAAAAGAACTATGACAGTGATTGGAAAATCAGCTAAGCCACGATGTTTTAAAATTTTTAATCCTGCTCTTTATGTAGATTATGAGAATAATAACAAAGCGTGGATGACTTCAGCATTATTTCAAAAATGGTTAGCGAATTTCAACATAGAAATGAAAAGAAGCAAACGCCATATTTTATTGATTTTGGATAATGCCCCTTGTCACAAAGCATATCCAATGAGTAATATCCGCATTGAATTTTTACCTCCTGACTGTACTGGATTTTTGCAACCTTTGGATGCTGGTATAATAAACTCATTCAAAGCTCATTATCGAAAGTTTCACGTCCACCATATCATTGAAAAAATCAGTAAAGATGATTTTTCTCCAATCCTTTTACATGATGCTATTCGCATGATAAAAAAAGCATGGGATGAAATTTCATCAGAAACTATTGTTAACTGCTGGAAACATACTGGATTGATTAAACCTGAAGGATCTACTAAAAAACAAAACAGTACAGCACTTCAGGAACTACAAGACGAAATACACAAATTAACAGAAATTGAGCATCCTCTATCGGCAATTGAGTACATTAATATAGACAAAAGTGTTTCAACATTTGAAGATTTGACATTCGAAGAAATTGTTGCCAATCAAAATGAAAATAAAAATTCATCTGACAGCGAAGCTGAAGAAGCTGAAACGCCGCATGTTACATCTGATGAAGTTAAAAATTGCATTGGGAAAATAAGAATTTTCTTAGAAAAACATGCAACTGATAAAAAAATGATGAACAATCTTTTAGTTGTAGAAAAAGATATTGAAAAAATCAATATTGAAAGGAAAACTCAAACTAGCATATTAAAATATTTTCCTGTAAAAGATAATTAAAGTAAAATAATTCAGTGTGATATTTAATGTATGTGTGTGTCTGTTATGTGCATAATTATCTACTTTATCTAAAATTGACTATATAAAGAGGTAAGTGCATGTTAATTTCATACATTAATTGGATAATTTTGAATCATGTAGCATTAATTATATTATGTATATTAATTATATTATATTAATTTATACTATTATAATATACTATATAACATTGGATAATTTAATAAAAAGGCATTACTGATATTTATTTTTATAATAATAATAATATTAGTATAATAGTATCAAAATTAATTTTTATTGTATTTTAATTCGATATACCGCCAAACTCGTTATAGCGCCAAAAATTTCTTAAACGGATAATGGCGGTATAACGAGGTTTGACTGTATATATATATTACCAGTAATAAATTGGGTGTTTTTAGGTGAAAATTATTATATGATACATTTCACAGAAACTACAAATTACATACAAATATCAATAACATTTTTAACCAAGAAAAAGTAGACATAGATTTAAAATTATTACCTTAGTCTTCCCATTTTTGATGATATGGCCTTCATCAAATATACAATACTTCGAATAAATGTAGCCAAAAAAATCAATATCATCTTATGGTTCTTTGTTTTTGCCCTAAGTCCTTAAAAGAAAGAAAAAAAAAATATTAATAAAGATTGATGCAAATGCTGAAAAATGCCACAATACATTTCAAATATAAAAAAAGAAGAATCAGGATATGAAGACATCTAAAACAGAAAAGAAGTACAACATACAATCAATCAAAATATGAAAAATTTTTTTTGGTACACAGTTAAAACAAGAGCTTAATTTTATAAAGCAGATAGCCATCAATCATGGGTTTCCCATTAAGTACATTTATAACATAATTCATAGACATCATTGTCCACCCCCTCACAGCTTGCCTAATAAACCAACAGAGGCCAACATATTGTCGGTTTGGATATGTTCCGCTTATTTTTTAAAAGTTAAGGAGTATAGTTCGTGGGTTTAATGTTCAGCTTATTGCTATTCTACCTCCTTACCTCACTAATTTATTACGTAGTAATCTGGATCCTACCCCTTTGCACGAATGTGCAGGTGTTTATGAAATACCTATTATTTTGAAAGATGGCACTAAAAAGTTTTAAATTGGGGTTAGAAAGAGAAAATTAATTGAACATCTAAAAAAACATAAAAGGAATATTTCGCAATATCAACCGACGACAGCCCTTGCTAAATTCTATTTTAATAATCCTGACAGCCGCATTGATTTTGAAAATGCCAAAATTAAAATTCCATGTAATAATGTCATTGATGGTCTGCGGAAGAAGTCCATTGAAATTATTGTTAGGAATAATGAGGTTTGTAATGATAGAATTTCATTTAATATCCCTAAACTTTGGATGAGCATCTTCAAATAGTCAATTACGCTTATATTTATCCTTTGAAGTTAGGGTTTTAAAGTGCACTATTTTTATTATTATAGTTCCAGCTAAACTCGCCATTTTAGTTATTTTGATGGGATCATGCCAAGTATTTGCAACTTTGGATAGTTATCATCGCTGCTTGCCAATTTTGGTTTTGAAGTTGGTTTTCCAACAGTGGGTGCCTGACCATTCTTCATGGGTAATACACTTAAAGATGTTAGATTTTGTCCGTTAGGCGGTGCTCCTGCATTGTTTCTGCTTCTGGTTGGTTGGAACAATGGTTTATGGTTAACCTAGTGAATTTTTTTAATTTGTGGACAGCTTCTCGTTCTCCTTTGAAGCTTTAGAAGCAATGTAACAACTATTCCCTTAGGATGACCATAGATGTTGGTCGAAACATTGATGTTTTTAATTTGATTTTAATGCATGTATAAGTTTTAAATTTGAGATTTGTATACACAATTTAGTAAATTTGTGATATTTTAAACTCACGTGTTTAATGTAGTTTTAATCATATCTATTTGAAATTTCTAAAGAACTTTATTCTTTAGTGATGTTTTAAACACTAATTTTCTTAATATTCTTAAGCATAAAAGTTAGGAATGGCAATATTCTGAAATTTGTTTATTTGACATTATATTTTAGCACTTTTTTTTTTTCATACGGAAATGGTCGACAAGGTAATAGACAAGAATCGGATAGTTGAAATGTTTTCTGTTTTCCTTAAAGTGTCAAATACGTAAAAAATAGAGACAGGAAATATACTCACATAATCATTACATTTGTTCTACAGCTTTCTAAATCACTAAAATAAGGGTCTAAATTAATAAATTTGAATTTTGGGGCAAGCCTTGGCAATGACATTTATAATTTTTTTAGATTTTTTTTTTTTTTTCGTATATAAAATACATAATGTTGTGAGTGCTTAAACACAAATGCTCACAAAAATAAAACATTCATAGTTGACTTGATTAATTGATTTTTCTATAGAAGAACATAAAATTTCCCATTGTCTGAGAATGACTCACATATCAAGTTTCACCAATTAAATATTTGTACAAGGAAAATACAATCATCCATTTTCATCCTAGAGATAAGTTCAATTTTTTTTTTTTTTTTTTTTTTTGGCTAAGACAGATATTGAAAGTACACATCAGAAATTTGTTAACAACATTATAACATTTTAAAATTGTTTCAAGAGGATTAATAACGAGAGGTTTTCTTCTTTTTTTCCATTTTTGTATAAAAAATTTTTACCATAAGGCTGAGCATGAAGACTGGTATAAAAATAGAGACCAAGCTGGTTTAAGGCATGGACTGAGCCCGAGAGCTGAGATTATTTTTCTTCTTCCAGATCACCACAATTGTAATGAAAATTAACATTTGTTTCAATGTATTTCCAGGTTGTTTGAATTTCCCTGATATTTTCAAATTTTGCAGGTCTGTAACCACCCTGTATAGTCTTTAAAGTCGAAAACACAATTTTGCATAGAATTCATAGCTAGACATTTACACTTTACTTGCTTTTTTAGTAATTAGTATAAGCAAATCAACAGCTTATTTATACTGCCTAAATAATCTTTAACAACTGAGTCATACAAAAATAACAGTAGGTCTTTTTTTAAACGTATTTTACTTTATAGAAAAATTCTATTTGTTTTAACTAGGCACAATTACATTAACAATGATAAAAATAGGACATTTAAAGAAAGAAAAAAAGAGGGGGGACATGAAAACAATACAAGATATTTTTTAATTAAAAAATTACTTGATTGTAAAATTTTAATTAATGTACGTTACATTTCACCTAGATTTTAAATACTAATTTTAGAGAAAATTTAGACAATTTCTTACTACTTTTGGAAATTGATTATTGTTTTTATTCATTCACAAGCCAATAAATATCTTCGATTTTTAATTTGCCATGAAAGTGTATTTTTTTTTTTTTTTTTTTTTTTTTTTTACGCATATTTTTAATTTAAAAAAAAAGGAACAATAATATATATATATATATATATTACCAGTAATAAATTGGGTGTTTTTAGTTGAAAATTATTATACAGGGCTGCCACTGCCAAATGGCATAAAAAATAGTTGCTTTAGTAGCCTACAATGAAAACAATAGTAGCCAAAATAGTAGCCAAAATAGTTGCATGTTTACTTAAGAAAAGAGGGGCAAGAATCCTTATTTCCCATAAAAATAAAAACATCATGAAAATCCACATTTTCCCCTACCATCCAAATTTTTTACTTTTTGTAATTTAATTATAAAATCACACACACACAAACGGAAAGAAAGAATGAAGAAATTTTTTAAATTATAATCTGAGATATACGATCAGAATGCAGTTTCGTTTTCCCAAACTAAATTGAATATATTCTTATCTTGTGCTTGAGCATTACTGTGAGGTAACTAAAAACAATACAATTTTTATTGCATGTTATTAGCTGCAATTTTAATTCCATTTTGTAAACAAAAATTAAATGAACCAATAAAAAGTGGTTTTATCAAAAAAGGATGCATTTGATAAAGAAAATACAAAGCATACTAATCTATTGTTTAGAAGAAATTTTTGTAAAATAAAATAGCAAAATCGTCCGAAAAAAATGAAATTTGATCTTATAGACATCAATGGGCTAAATAAAGCTATCTAAGTAAGAAAGGCAATTGAAAAACTGTGATAGAAAACAAGGTTTTCTTATTTCTAAGTAGCATTTATTTGCTCGTTTATTAATTTAAATTTTTGGAATGAAGCATTTATAGGAGGTTAGAAACAAATACGATTCACGCAGCATAGTGAACAAATCTACAGTTAATCATTTGTGGTTCATACGACAGTTAAAGGGTTAAATACCTTTAAAAACAATCAAAAATTGGACAAATATACTGTAAAGCATAAGGGTTATGGGTGGTAGCCAAACCAAAAATCAGTAATTAGTTTTCCACAGAAATTTGGATGTTGGTATCTTTGCACTACATTTATATTGAAAAAGTAATTTCTTTTTTAAATTTCAAATAGAAGTTTTTACATATTTTAAAAATTGCATAAAACACTTAAAAAATTTATACGGAAATATTAGATTGGGGTATTAGGTTAAAAAATTTGCAGTGCTGAGATTTTTTTTTTTTTTTTTTTTTTTTTACAAAAATAGTAGCTGGGACTGGAAAATAGTCTCCTTTTTTCTGGTTTTCCTCTAAAATAGTCGCTTTTGAAGGTTTTTGGGCTAAAATAGTAGCCATAGTTGCCTGATGCTGAAAATAGTGGCTTTTAGTAGCATTTTAGTTGAAAATGGCAGCCCTGGGATAGTTGAAATGTTTTCTGTTTTCCTTAAAGTGTCAAATACGTAAAAAATAGAGAACAGGAAATATACTCACATAATCATTACATTTGTTCTACAGCTTTCTAAATCGCAAAAATAAGGGTCTCAATTAATAAATTTGAATTTTGGGACAAGCCTTGGCAATGACATTTACAATATTACAATTTTTTTAGATTTTTTTTTTTTTTTGTATATAAAGTACATAATGTTGTGAGTGCTTAAACAAAAATGCTCACAAAAATAAAACATTCATAGTTGACTTGATTAATTGATATTTTTATAGAAGAACATAAAATTTCCCATTGTCTGAGAATGACTCACATATCAAGTTTCACCAAGTAAATATTTGTACAAAGAAAATACAATCATTCATTTTCTTCTTAGAGATAAGTTCAAGTTTTCTTTTTTTTTTTTTTTTTCGCTAAGACAGATATTGAAAGTACACATCAGAAATTTGTTAACAACATTATAACATTTTAAAATTGTTTCAAGAGGATTAATAATGAGAGGTTTTCTTCTTTTTTTCCATTTTTGTATAAAAATATTTTACCATAAGGCTGAGCACGAAGACTGGTATAAAAATAGAGACCAAGCTGGTTTAAGGCATGGACTGAGCCCGAGAGCTGAGATTATTTTTCTTCTTCCAGATCACCACAATTGTAATGAAAATTAACATTTGTTTCAATGTATTTCCAGGTTGTTTGAATTTCCCTGATATTTTCAAATTTTCCAGGTCTGTAACCACCCTGTATAGTCTTTAAAGTCGAAAACACAATTTTGCATAGAATTCATAGCTAGACATTTACACTTTACTTGCTTTTTTAGTAATTAGTATAAGCAAATCAACAGCTTATTTATACTGCCTAAATAATCTTTAACAACTGAGTCATACAAAAATAACTGTAGGTCTTTTTTGAAACGTATTTTACTTTATAGAAAAATTCTATTTGTTTTAACTAGGCACAATTACATTAACAATGATAAAAATAGGACATTTAAAGAAAGAAAAAAAAGAGGGGGGGACATGAAAACAATACAAGGTATTTTTTAATTAAAAAATTACTTGATTGTAAAATTTTAATTAATGTACGTTACATTTCACCTAGATTTTAAATACTAATTTTAGAGAAAATTTAGACAATTTCTTACTACTTTTGGAAATTGATTATTGTTTTTATTCATTCACAAGCCAATAAATATCTTCGATTTTTAATTTGCCATGAAAGTGTATCTTTTTTTTATTTTTTTTTTTTTTTTTTTTTTTACGCATATTTTTAATTTAAAAAAAAAGGAACAATAATAAATATACAGTCAAACCCCGATTTAGTGCCATCTCGAAATAGCGCCAATTCCGTTTAACTGCCAATTGCGTCTATGAACAAATCTGCCAAATAGGAATTTCAATGTAATGTATCCGTTAAAGCGCCAACTCTATATACCGCCAAAAAAAAAGTCTAGAAATTACTGTATATTCTTTGCATATCTTTCTTTTTTAAATTTTTTGTTAGAATTTCAAAGGACACTTCCTTTTCATGTGTCTAGATGTTTTCAAGCTCAATTCAAACTTTATTGAATAGCAAAGAATTTATATTGTTCTCAACACCTGCCAAAATGCACCTGCTACACATTCTACTTGTCATTGGGAGATGAAAAATAACGCGCACTGAGTGCCGACAAATCTGCCAAATAGGAATTTCAATGTAATGTATCCGTTAAAGCGCCAACTCTATATACCGCCAAAAAAAAATGTCTAGAAATTACTGTATTTTCTTTGCATATCTTTCTTTTTTAAATTTTTTGTTAGAATTTCAAAGGACACTTCCTTTTCATGTGTCTAGATGTTTTCAAGCTCAATTCAAACTTTATTGAATAGCAAAGAATTTATATTGTTCTCAACACCTGCCAAAATGCACCTGCTACCCCTTCTACTTGTCATTGGGAGATGAAAAATAACGCGCACTGAGTGCCGAGCAAGTAAAACTTCTGATTCAGACTGGCGAGTCACGTGATTCGATCCGCTTCTGGAGCGGGGAGAAAACAAAGCATCGCACACCATTGGCTGAAAGGGTCTCTCCTCTCTCAGGTGAGAACAATGTAAAAAATAACTTCTCCCTGTACTTTATGTCGATTTCTTAGAAAGAAAACGGTGTGCAGTGCAAAATCTCTCATTCAAAATTTTGGTCGGACGTTGATTGAAACATCGAAGAATTCACCAGCTAAATCTGTAAAATATCATTCTGTCTCTTTATTTTAACTCATTATGGCGAAAAGAGCAGTTTTATCAATTTCCGAAAAGCGGGAAATTTGTGAATATAAAGAGAGAAATGTGAATGTATCACAGCAACACATCTCCAATCATTTTTCTACACTCTGGAAAAAGCCTGTTAGCAGGCGCTGCATCGGAGACATTTTGATGAATACAGAAAAATGGATTAACACCAACAAACTGCAATCATCTGTAAAAAGACTGAAAACAGCGAAACATGAAGACTTAGAGGATGCCCTTTGCATATGGATACAACAAATGAGTGCTAAAAATGCCACTATCAACGGAGATGTCATCAGAGAGCAGGCAAAAGTTCTTGGCCAGCAAATGAATATTACAGATTTCGAATACAGTAGTGGCTCTCAGTACATACGAAGTGGTGAAACTGCAGGTGTTGATGAAGATATTGTGTCAAATGGTCACAAAAAACTGAGTGCGCTGATTTTAGAATATAAACAAGAGGACGTTTACAATATGGATGAAAGTGGCCTTTTTTACCGCTTGCAGCCAGATAAAACAATTTCGAGTGGGCCTGCTAAAGGATTTAAAAAAAAAAAAAGATCGTGTGTCTCTTGTGTTCTGTACGAATAGTGATGGATCTGATAAAAGAACTATGACAGTGATTGGAAAATCAGCTAAGCCACGATGTTTTAAAATTTTTAATCCTGCTCTTTATGTAGATTATGAGAATAATAACAAAGCGTGGATGACTTCAGCATTATTTCAAAAATGGTTAGCGAATTTCAACATAGAAATGAAAAGAAGCAAACGCCATATTTTATTGATTTTGGATAATGCCCCTTGTCACAAAGCATATCCAATGAGTAATATCCGCATTGAATTTTTACCTCCTGACTGTACTGGATTTTTGCAACCTTTGGATGCTGGTATAATAAACTCATTCAAAGCTCATTATCGAAAGTTTCACGTCCACCATATCATTGAAAAAATCAGTAAAGATGATTTTTCTCCAATCCTTTTACATGATGCTATTCGCATGATAAAAAAAGCATGGGATGAAATTTCATCAGAAACTATTGTTAACTGCTGGAAACATACTGGATTGATTAAGGATTGAAGGATCTACTAAAAAACAAAAGAGTACAGCACTTCAGGAACTACAAGACGAAATACACAAATTAACAGAAATTGAGCATCCTCTATCGGCAATTGAGTACATTAATATAGACAAAAGTGTTTCAACATTTGAAGATTTGACATTCGAAGAAATTGTTGCCAATCAAAATGAAAATAAAAATTCATCTGACAGCGAAGCTGAAGAAGCTGAAACGCCGCATGTTACATCTGATGAAGTTAAAAATTGCATTGGGAAAATAAGAATTTTCTTAGAAAAACATGCAACTGATAAAAAAATGATGAACAATCTTTTAGTTATAGAAAAAGATATTGAAAAAATCAATATTGAAAGGAAAACTCAAACTAGCATATTAAAATATTTTCCTGTAAAAGATAATTAAAGTAAAATAATTCAGTGTGATATTTAATGTATGTGTGTGTCTGTTATGTGCATAATTATCTACTTTATCTAAAATTGACTATATAAAGAGGTAAGTGCATGTTAATTTCATACATTAATTGGATAATTTTGAATCATGTAGCATTAATTATATTATGTATATTAATTATATTATATTAATTTATACTATTATAATATACTATATAACATTGGATAATTTAATAAAAAGGCATTACTGATATTTATTTTTATAATAATAATAATATTAGTATAATAGTATCAAAATTAATTTTTATTGTATTTTAATTCGATATACCGCCAAACTCGTTATAGCGCCAAAAATTTCTTGAACGGATAATGGCGGTATAACGAGGTTTGACTGTATATATATATTACCAGTAATAAATTGGGTGTTTTTAGGTGAAAATTATTATATGATACATTTCACAGAAACTACAAATTACATACAAATATCAATAACATTTTTAACCAAGAAAAAGTAGACATAGATTTAAAATTATTACCTTAGTCTTCCCATTTTTGATGATATGGCCTTCATCAAATATACAATACTTCGAATAAATGTAGCCAAAAAAATCAATATCATCTTATGGTTCTTTGTTTTTGCCCTAAGTCCTTAAAAGAAAGAAAAAGAAAAATATTAATAAAGATTGATGCAAATGCTGAAAAATGCCACAATACATTTCAAATATAAAAAAAGAAGAATCAGGATATGAAGACATCTAAAACAGAAAAGAAGTACAACATACAATCAATCAAAATATGAAAAATTTTTTTTGGTACACAGTTAAAACAAGAGCTTAATTTTATAAAGCAGATAGCCATCAATCATGGGTTTCCCATTAAGTACATTTATAACATAATTCATAGACATCATTGTCCACCCCCTCACAGCTTGCCTAATAAACCAACAGAGGCCAACATATTGTCGGTTGGGATATGTTCCGCTTATTTTTTAAAAGTTAAGGAGTATAGTTCGTGGGTTTAATGTTCAGCTTATTGCTATTCTACCTCCTTACCTCACTAATTTATTACGTAGTAATCTGGATCCTACCCCTTTGCACGAATGTGCAGGTGTTTATGAAATACCTATTATTTTGAAAGATGGCACTAAAAAGTTTTAAATTGGGGTTAGAAAGAGAAAATTAATTGAACATCTAAAAAAAATAAAAGGAATATTTCGCAATATCAACAGACGACAGCCCTTGCTAAATTCTATTTTAATAATCCTGACAGCCGCATTGATTTTGAAAATGCCAAAATTAAAATTCCATGTAATAATGTCATTGATGGTCTGCGGAAGAAGTCCATTGAAATTATTGTTAGGAATAATGAGGTTTGTAATGATAGAATTTCATTTAATATCCCTAAACTTTGGATGAGCATCTTCAAATAGTCAATTACGCTTATATTTATCCTTTGAAGTTAGGGTTTGAAAGTGCACTATTTTTATTATTATAGTTCCAGCTAAACTCGCCATTTTAGTTATTTTGATGGGATCATGCCAAATATTTGCAACTTTGGATAGTTATCACCGCTGCTTGCCATTTTTGGTTTTGAAGTTGGTTTTCCAATAGTGGGTGCCTGACCATTCTTCATCAGTAATACACTTAAAGATGTTAGACTTTTGTCCGTTAGGCGGTGCTTCTGCATTGTTTCTGCTTCTGGTTGGTTGGAACAATGGTTTATGGTTAACCTAGTGAATTTTTTTAATTTGCGGACAGCTTCTCGTTCTCCTTTGAAGCTTTAGAAGCAATGTAACAACTATTCCCTTAGGATGACCCTAGATGTTTGTCGAAACGTTGATGTTTTTAATTTGATTTTAATGCATGTATAAGTTTTAAATTTGACATTTGTATACACAATTTAGTAAATTTGTGATATTTTAAACTCACGTGTTTAATGTAGTTTTAATCATATCTATTTGAAATTTCTAAAGAACTTTATTCTTCAGTGATGTTTTAAACACTAATTTTCTTAATATTCTTAAGCATAAAAGTTAGGAATGGCAATATTCTGAAATTTGTTTATTTGACATTATATTTTAGCACTTTTTTTTTTTTTTCATAGGGAAGTGGTCGACAAGGTAATAGACAGGAATCGGATAGTTGAAATGTTTTCTGTTTTCCTTAAAGTGTCAAATACGTAAAAAATAGAGACAGGAAATATACTCACATAATCATTACATTTGTTCTACAGCTTTCTACATCGCAAAAATAAGGGTCTCAATTAATAAATTTGAATTTTGGGACAAGCCTTGGCAATGACATTTACAATATTACATTTTTTTTAGATTTTTTTTTTTTTTTTCGTATATAAAGTACATAATGTTGTGAGTGCTTAAACACAAATGCTCACAAAAATAAAACATTCATAGTTGACTTGATTAATTGATATTTTTATAGAAGAACATAAAATTTCCCATTGTCTGAGAATGACTCACATATCAAGTTTCACCAAGTAAATATTTGTACAAAGAAAATACAATCATTCATTTTCTTCCTAGAGATAAGTTCAATTTTTCTTTTTTTTTTTTTTTTTTTTCGCTAAGACAGATATTGAAAGTACAGATCAGAAATTTGTTAACAACATTATAACATTTTAAAATTGTTTCAAGAGGATTAATAATGAGAGGTTTTCTTCTTTTTTTCCCTTTTTGTATAAAAATATTTTACCATAAGGCTGAGCATGAAGACTGGTATAAAAATAGAGACCAAGCTGGTTTAAGGCATGGACTGAGCCCGAGAGCTGAGATTATTTTTCTTCTTCCAGATCACCACAATTGTAATGAAAATTAACATTTGTTTCAATGTATTTCCAGGTTGTTTGAATTTCCCTGATATTTTCAAATTTTCCAGGTCTGTAACCACCCTGTATAGTCTTTAAAGTCGAAAACACAATTTTGCAAAGAATTCATAGCTAGACATTTACACTTTACTTTCTTTTTTAGTAATTAGTATAAGCAAATCAACAGCTTATTTATACTGCCTAAATAATCTTTAACAACTGAGTCATACAAAAATAACAGTAGGTCTTTTTTGAAACGTATTTTACTTTATAGAAAAATTCTATTTGTTTTAACTAGGCACAATCACATTAACAATGATAAAAATAGGACATTTAAAGAAAGAAAAAAAAAGAGGGGGGACATGAAAACAATACAAGATATTTTTTAATTAAAAAATTACTTGATTGTAAAATTTTAATTAATGTACGTTACATTTCACCTAGATTTTAAATACTAATTTTAGAGAAAATTTAGACAATTTCTTACTACTTTTGGAAATTGATTATTGTTTTTATTCATTCACAAGCCAATAAATGTCTTCGATTTTTAATTTGCCATGAAAAGTGTATCCTTTTTTTTTTTTTTTTTTTACGCATATTTTTAATTTAAAAAAAAAGGAGTAATAATAAATATATATATATATTACCAGTAATAAATTGGGTGTTTTTAGGTGAAAATTATTATATGATACATTTCACAGAAACTACAAATTACATACAAATATCAATAACATTTTTAACCAAGAAAAAGTAGACATAGATTTAAAATTATTACCTTAGTCTTCCCATTTTTGATGATATGGCCTTCATCAAATATACAATACTTCGAATAAATGTAGCCAAAAAAATCAATATCATCTTATGGTTCTTTGTTTTTGCCCTAAGTCCTTAAAAGAAAGAAAAAGAAAAATATTAATGAAGATTGATGCAAATGCTGAAAAATGCCACAATACATTTCAAATATAAAAAAAGAAGAATCTTTATATGAAGACATCTAAAACAGAAAAGAAGTACAACATACAATCAATCAAAATATGAAAACTATTTTTTGGTACACAGTTAAAACAAGAGCTTAATTTTATAAAGCAGATAGCCATCAATCATGGGTTTCCCATTAAGTACATTTATAACATAATTCATAGACATCATTGTCCACCCCCTCACAGCTTGCCTAATAAACCAACAGAGGCCAACATATTGTCGGTTTGGATATGTTCCGCTTATTTTTTAAAGGTTAAGGAGTATAGTTCGTGGGTTTAATGTTCAGCTTATTGCTATTCTACCTCCTTACCTCACTAATTTATTACGTAGTAATCTGGATCCTACCCCTTTGCACGAATGTGCAGGTGTTTATGAAATACCTATTATTTTGAAAGATGGCACTAAAAAGTTTTAAATTGGGGTTAGAAAGAGAAAATTAATTGAACATCTAAAAAAACATAAAAGGAATATTTCGCAATATCAACAGATGACAGCCCTTGCTAAATTCTATTTTAATAATACTGACAGCCGCATTGATTTTGAAAATGCCAAAATTAAAATTCCATGTAATAATGTCATTGATGGTCTGCGGAAGAAGTCCATTGAAATTATTGTTAGGAATAATGAGGTTTGTAATGATAGAATTTCATTTAATATCCCTAAACTTTGGATGAGCATCTTCAAATAGTCAATTACGCTTATATTTATCCTTTGAAGTTAGGGTTTGAAAGTGCACTATTTTTATTATTATAGTTCCAGCTAAACTCGCCATTTTAGTTATTTTGATGGGATCATGCCAAGTATTTGCAACTTTGGATAGTTATCACCGCTGCTTGCCATTTTTGGTTTTGAAGTTGGTTTTCCAATAGTGGGTGCCTGACCATTCTTCATCAGTAATACACTTAAAGATGTTAGACTTTTGTCCGTTAGGCGGTGCTTCTGCATTGTTTCTGCTTCTGGTTGGTTGGAACAATGGTTTATGGTTAACCTAGTGAATTTTTTTAATTTGCGGACAGCTTCTCGTTCTCCTTTGAAGCTTTAGAAGCAATGTAACAACTATTCCCTTAGGATGACCCTAGATGTTGGTCGAAACGTTGATGTTTTTAATTTGATTTTAATGCATGTATAAGTTTTAAATTTGACATTTGTATACACAATTTAGTAAATTTGTGATATTTTAAACTCACGTGTTTAATGTAGTTTTAATCATATCTATTTGAAATTTCTAAAGAACTTTATTCTTCAGTGATGTTTTAAACACTAATTTTCTTAATATTCTTAAGCATAAAAGTTAGGAATGGCAATATTCTGAAATTTGTTTATTTGACATTATATTTTAGCACTTTTTTTTTTTTTTTTCATACGGAAGTGGTCGACAAGGTAATAGACAGGAATCGGATAGTTGAAATGTTTTCTGTTTTCCTTAAAGTGTCAAATACATAAAAAATAGAGACAGGAAATATACTCACATAATCATTACATTTGTTCTACAGCTTTCTACATCGCAAAAATAAGGGTCTCAATTAATAAATTTGAATTTTGGGACAAGCCTTGGCAATGACATTTACAATATTACAATTTTTTTAGATTTTTTTTTTTTTTCGTATATAAAGTACATAATGTTGTGAGTGCTTAAACACAAATGCTCACAAAAATAAAACATTCATAGTTGACTTGATTAATTGATATTTTTATAGAAGAACATAAAATTTCCCATTGTCTGAGAATGACTCACATATCAAGTTTCACCAAGTAAATATTTGTACAAAGAAAATACAATCATTCATTTTCTTCCTAGAGATAAGTTCAATTTTTCTTTTTTTTTTTTTTTTTTTTTTCGCTAAGACAGATATTGAAAGTACAGATCAGAAATTTGTTAACAACATTATAACATTTTAAAATTGTTTCAAGAGGATTAATAATGAGAGGTTTTCTTCTTTTTTTCCCTTTTTGTATAAAAATATTTTACCATAAGGCTGAGCATGAAGACTGGTATAAAAATAGAGACCAAGCTGGTTTAAGGCATGGACTGAGCCCGAGAGCTGAGATTATTTTTCTTCTTCCAGATCACCACAATTGTAATGAAAATTAACATTTGTTTCAATGTATTTCCAGGTTGTTTGAATTTCCCTGATATTTTCAAATTTTCCAGGTCTGTAACCACCCTGTATAGTCTTTAAAGTCGAAAACACAATTTTGCATAGAATTCATAGCTAGACATTTACACTTTACTTTCTTTTTTAGTAATTAGTATAAGCAAATCAACAGCTTATTTATACTGCCTAAATAATCTTTAACAACTGAGTCATACAAAAATAACAGTAGGTCTTTTTTGAAACGTATTTTACTTTATAGAAAAATTCTATTTGTTTTAACTAGGCACAATTACATTAACAATGATAAAAATAGGACATTTAAAGAAAGAAAAAAAAGAGGGGGGGACATGAAAACAATACAAGGTATTTTTTAATTAAAAAATTACTTGATTGTAAAATTTTAATTAATGTACGTTACATTTCACCTAGATTTTAAATACTAATTTTAGAGAAAATTTAGACAATTTCTTACTACTTTTGGAAATTGATTATTGTTTTTATTCATTCACAAGCCAATAAATATCTTCGATTTTTAATTTGCCATGAAAGTGTATCTTTTTTTTTTTTTTTTTTTTTTTTACGCATATTTTTAATTTAAAAAAAAAGGAACAATAATAAATATACAGTCAAACCCCGATTTAGTGCCATCTCGAAATAGCGCCAATTCCGTTTAACTGCCAATTGCGTCTATGAACAAATCTGCCAAATAGGAATTTCAATGTAATGTATCCGTTAAAGCGCCAACTCTATATACCGCCAAAAAAAAAGTCTAGAAATTACTGTATATTCTTTGCATATCTTTCTTTTTTAAATTTTTTGTTAGAATTTCAAAGGACACTTCCTTTTCATGTGTCTAGATGTTTTCAAGCTCAATTCAAACTTTATTGAATAGCAAAGAATTTATATTGTTCTCAACACCTGCCAAAATGCACCTGCTACACATTCTACTTGTCATTGGGAGATGAAAAATAACGCGCACTGAGTGCCGACAAATCTGCCAAATAGGAATTCCAATGTAATGTATCCGTTAAAGCGCCAACTCGATATACCGCCAAAAAAAAATGTCTAGAAATTACTGTATTTTCTTTGCATATCTTTCTTTTTTAAATTTTTTGTTAGAATTTCAAAGGACACTTCCTTTTCATGTGTCTAGATGTTTTCAAGCTCAATTCAAACTTTATTGAATAGCAAAGAATTTATATTGTTCTCAACACCTGCCAAAATGCACCTGCTACCCATTCTACTTGTCATTGGGAGATGAAAAATAACGCGCACTGAGTGCCGAGCAAGTAAAACTTCTGATTCAGACTGGCGAGTCACGTGATTCGATCCGCTTCTGGAGCGGGGAGAAAACAAAGCATGGCACGCCATTGGCTGAAAGGGTCTCTCCTCTCTCAGGTGAGAACAATGTAAAAAATAACTTCTCCCTGTACTTTATGTCGATTTCTTAGAAAGAAAACGGTGTGCAGTGCAAAATCTCTCATTCAAAATTTTGGTCGGACGTTGATTGAAACATCGAAGAATTCACCAGCTAAATCTGTAAAATATCATTCTGTCTCTTTATTTTAACTCATTATGGAAAAAAGAGCAGTTTTATCAATTTCCAAAAAGCGGGAAATTTGTGAATATAAAGAGAGAAATGTGAATGTATCACAGCAACACATCTCCAATCATTTTTCTACACTCTGGAAAAAGCCTGTTAGCAGGCACTGCATCGGAGACATTTTGATGAATACAGAAAAATGGATTAACACCAACAAACTGCAATCATCTGTAAAAAGACTGAAAACAGCGAAACATGAAGACTTAGAGGATGCCCTTTGCACATGGATACAACAAATGAGTGCTAAAAATGCCACTATCAACGGAGATGTCATCAGAGAGCAGGCAAAAGTTCTTGGCCAGCAAATGAATATTACAGATTTCGAATACAGTAGTGGCTGGTTGAACAGATTTAAAAAGCGACGAGGATTCTCTCAGTACATACGAAGTGGTGAAACTGCAGGTGTTGATGAAGATATTGTGTCAAATGGTCACAAAAAACTGAGTGCGCTGATTTTAGAATATAAACAAGAGGACGTTTACAATATGGATGAAAGTGGCCTTTTTTACCGCTTGCAGCCAGATAAAACAATTTCGAGTGGGCCTGCTAAAGGATTAAAAAAAAAAAAAAGATCGTGTGTCTCTTGTGTTCTGTACGAATAGTGATGGATCTGATAAAAGAACTATGACAGTGATTGGAAAATCAGCTAAGCCACGATGTTTTAAAATTTTTAATCCTGCTCTTTATGTAGATTATGAGAATAATAACAAAGTGTGGATGACTTCAGCATTATTTCAAAAATGGTTAGCGAATTTCAACATAGAAATGAAAAGAAGCAAACGCCATATTTTATTGATTTTGGATAATGCCCCTTGTCACAAAGCATATCCAATGAGTAATATCCGCATTGAATTTTTACCTCCTGACTGTACTGGATTTTTGCAACCTTTGGATGCTGGTATAATAAACTCATTCAAAGCTCATTATCGAAAGTTTCACGTCCACCATATCATTGAAAAAATCAGTAAAGATGATTTTTCTCCAATCCTTTTACATGATGCTATTCGCATGATAAAAAAAGCATGGGATGAAATTTCATCAGAAACTATTGTTAACTGCTGGAAACATACTGGATTGATTAAACCTGAAGGATCTACTAAAAAACAAAACAGTACAGCACTTCAGGAACTACAAGACGAAATACACAAATTAACAGAAATTGAGCATCCTCTATCGGCAATTGAGTACATTAATATAGACAAAAGTGTTTCAACATTTGAAGATTTGACATTCGAAGAAATTGTTGCCAATCAAAATGAAAATAAAAATTCATCTGACAGCGAAGCTGAAGAAGCTGAAACGCCGCATGTTACATCTGATGAAGTTAAAAATTGCATTGGGAAAATAAGAATTTTCTTAGAAAAACATGCAACTGATAAAAAAATGATGAACAATCTTTTAGTTGTAGAAAAAGATATTGAAAAAATCAATATTGAAAGGAAAACTCAAACTAGCATATTAAAATATTTTCCTGTAAAAGATAATTAAAGTAAAATAATTCAGTGTGATATTTAATGTATGTGTGTGTCTGTTATGTGCATAATTATCTACTTTATCTAAAATTGACTATATAAAGAGGTAAGTGCATGTTAATTTCATACATTAATTGGATAATTTTGAATCATGTAGCATTAATTATATTATGTATATTAATTATATTATATTAATTTATACTATTATAATATACTATATAACATTGGATAATTTAATAAAAAGGCATTACTGATATTTATTTTTATAATAATAATAATATTAGTATAATAGTATCAAAATTAATTTTTATTGTATTTTAATTCGATATACCGCCAAACTCGTTATAGCGCCAAAAATTTCTTAAACGGATAATGGCGGTATAACGAGGTTTGACTGTATATATATATTACCAGTAATAAATTGGGTGTTTTTAGGTGAAAATTATTATATGATACATTTCACAGAAACTACAAAAAAAATACAAATATCAATAACATTTTTAACCAAGAAAAAGTAGACATAGATTTAAAATTATTACCTTAGTCTTCCCATTTTTGATGATATGGCCTTCATCAAATATACAATACTTCGAATAAATGTAGCCAAAAAAATCAATATCATCTTATGGTTCTTTGTTTTTGCCCTAAGTCCTTAAAAGAAAGAAAAAGAAAAAGAAAAATATTAATAAAGATTGATGCAAATGCTGAAAAATGCCACAATACATTTCAAATATAAAAAAAGAAGAATCAGGATATGAAGACATCTAAAACAGAAAAGAAGTACAACATACAATCAATCAAAATATGAAAAATTTTTTTTGGTACACAGTTAAAACAAGAGCTTAATTTTATAAAGCAGATAGCCATCAATCATGGGTTTCCCATTAAGTACATTTATAACATAATTCATAGACATCATTGTCCACCCCCTCACAGCTTGCCTAATAAACCAACAGAGGCCAACATATTGTCGGTTTGGATATGTTCCGCTTATTTTTTAAAAGTTAAGGAGTATAGTTCGTGGGTTTAATGTTCAGCTTATTGCTATTCTACCTCCTTACCTCACTAATTTATTACGTAGTAATCTGGATCCTACCCCTTTGCACGAATGTGCAGGTGTTTATGAAATACCTATTATTTTGAAAGATGGCACTAAAAAGTTTTAAATTGGGGTTAGAAAGAGAAAATTAATTGAACATCTAAAAAAACATAAAAGGAATATTTCGCAATATCAACCGACGACAGCCCTTGCTAAATTCTATTTTAATAATCCTGACAGCCGCATTGATTTTGAAAATGCCAAAATTAAAATTCCATGTAATAATGTCATTGATGGTCTGCGGAAGAAGTCCATTGAAATTATTGTTAGGAATAATGAGGTTTGTAATGATAGAATTTCATTTAATATCCCTAAACTTTGGATGAGCATCTTCAAATAGTCAATTACGCTTATATTTATCCTTTGAAGTTAGGGTTTGAAAGTGCACTATTTTTATTATTATAGTTCCAGCTAAACTCGCCATTTTAGTTATTTTGATGGGATCATGCCAAGTATTTGCAACTTTGGATAGTTATCACCGCTGCTTGCCATTTTTGGTTTTGAAGTTGGTTTTCCAATAGTGGGTGCCTGACCATTCTTCATCAGTAATACACTTAAAGATGTTAGACTTTTGTCCGTTAGGCGGTGCTTCTGCATTGTTTCTGCTTCTGGTTGGTTGGAACAATGGTTTATGGTTAACCTAGTGAATTTTTTTAATTTGCGGACAGCTTCTCGTTCTCCTTTGAAGCTTTAGAAGCAATGTAACAACTATTCCCTTAGGATGACCCTAGATGTTTGTCGAAACGTTGATGTTTTTAATTTGATTTTAATGCATGTATAAGTTTTAAATTTGACATTTGTATACACAATTTAGTAAATTTGTGATATTTTAAACTCACGTGTTTAATGTAGTTTTAATCATATCTATTTGAAATTTCTAAAGAACTTTATTCTTCAGTGATGTTTTAAACACTAATTTTCTTAATATTCTTAAGCATAAAAGTTAGGAATGGCAATATTCTGAAATTTGTTTATTTGACATTATATTTTAGCACTTTTTTTTTTTTTTCATACGGAAGTGGTCGACAAGGTAATAGACAGGAATCGGATAGTTGAAATGTTTCCTGTTTTCCTTAAAGTGTCAAATACGTAAAAAATAGAGACAGGAAATATACTCACATAATCATTACATTTGTTCTACAGCTTTCTACATCGCAAAAATAAGGGTCTCAATTAATAAATTTGAATTTTGGGACAAGCCTTGGCAATGACATTTACAATATTACAATTTTTTTAGATTTTTTTTTTTTTTTCGTATATAAAGTACATAATGTTGTGAGTGCTTAAACACAAATGCTCACAAAAATAAAACATTCATAGTTGACTTGATTAATTGATATTTTTATAGAAGAACATAAAATTTCCCATTGTCTGAGAATGACTCACATATCAAGTTTCACCACGTAAATATTTGTACAAAGAAAATACAATCATTCATTTTCTTCCTAGAGATAAGTTCAATTTTTCTTTTTTTTTTTTTTTTTTTTTCGCTAAGACAGATATTGAAAGTACAGATCAGAAATTTGTTAACAACATTATAACATTTTAAAATTGTTTCAAGAGGATTAATAATGAGAGGTTTTCTTCTTTTTTTCCCTTTTTGTATAAAAATATTTTACCATAAGGCTGAGCATGAAGACTGGTATAAAAATAGAGACCAAGCTGGTTTAAGGCATGGACTGAGCCCGAGAGCTGAGATTATTTTTCTTCTTCCAGATCACCACAATTGTAATGAAAATTAACATTTGTTTCAATGTATTTCCAGGTTGTTTGAATTTCCCTGATATTTTCAAATTTTCCAGGTCTGTAACCACCCTGTATAGTCTTTAAAGTCGAAAACACAATTTTGCATAGAATTCATAGCTAGACATTTACACTTTACTTTCTTTTTTAGTAATTAGTATAAGCAAATCAACAGCTTATTTATACTGCCTAAATAATCTTTAACAACTGAGTCATACAAAAATAACAGTAGGTCTTTTTTGAAACGTATTTTACTTTATAGAAAAATTCTATTTGTTTTAACTAGGCACAATTACATTAACAATGATAAAAATAGGACATTTAAAGAAAGAAAAAAAGAGGGGGGGACATGAAAACAATACAAGTATTTTTTAATTAAAAAATTACTTGATTGTAAAATTTTAATTAATGTACGTTACATTTCACCTAGATTTTAAATACTAATTTTAGAGAAAATTTAGACAATTTCTTACTACTTTTGGAAATTGATTATTGTTTTTATTCATTCACAAGCCAATAAATATCTTCGATTTTTAATTTGCCATGAAAGTGTATCTTTTTTTTTTTTTTTTTTTTTTTTTTTTACGCATATTTTTAATTTAAAAAAAAAGGAACAATAATAAATATACAGTCAAACCCCGATTTAGTGCCATCTCGAAATAGCGCCAATTCCGTTTAACTGCCAATTGCGTCAATGAACAAATCTGCCAAATAGGAATTTCAATGTAATGTATCCGTTAAAGCGCCAACTCTATATACCGCCAAAAAAAAAGTCTAGAAATTACTGTATATTCTTTGCATATCTTTCTTTTTTAAATTTTTTGTTAGAATTTCAAAGGACACTTCCTTTTCATGTGTCTAGATGTTTTCAAGCTCAATTCAAACTTTATTGAATAGCAAAGAATTTATATTGTTCTCAACACCTGCCAAAATGCACCTGCTACACATTCTACTTGTCATTGGGAGATGAAAAATAACGTGCACTGAGTGCCGACAAATCTGCCAAATAGGAATTTCAATGTAATGTATCCGTTAAAGCGCCAACTCGATATACCGCCAAAAAAAAATGTCTAGAAATTACTGTATTTTCTTTGCATATCTTTCTTTTTTAAATTTTTTGTTAGAATTTCAAAGGACACTTCCTTTTCATGTGTCTAGATGTTTTCAAGCTCAATTCAAACTTTATTGAATAGCAAAGAATTTATATTGTTCTCAACACCTGCCAAAATGCACCTGCTACCCATTCTACTTGTCATTGGGAGATGAAAAATAACGCGCACTGAGTGCCGAGCAAGTAAAACTTCTGATTCAGATTGGCGAGTCACGTGATTCGATCCGCTTCTGGAGCGGGGAGAAAACAAAGCATGGCACTCCATTGGCTGAAAGGGTCTCTCCTCTCTCAGGTGAGAACAAT
Source organism: Maratus michaelseni (assembly GCA_963931845.1). Classification (NCBI taxonomy): domain Eukaryota; kingdom Metazoa; phylum Arthropoda; class Arachnida; order Araneae; family Salticidae; genus Maratus; species Maratus michaelseni. The sequence goes on from OZ007586.1 coordinate 492,276,874, forward strand.
GTAAAAAATAACTTCTCCCTGTACTTTATGTCGATTTCTTAGAAAGAAAACGGTGTGCAGTGCAAAATCTCTCATTCAAAATTTTGGTCGGACGTTGATTGAAACATCGAAGAATTCACCAGCTAAATCTGTAAAATATCATTCTGTCTCTTTATTTTAACTCATTATGGCAAAAAGAGCAGTTTTATCAATTTCCGAAAAGCGGGAAATTTGTGAATATAAAGAGAGAAATGTGAATGTATCACAGCAACACATCTCCAATCATTTTTCTACACTCTGGAAAAAGCCTGTTAGCAGGCACTGCATCGGAGACATTTTGATGAATACAGAAAAATGGATTAACACCAACAAACTGCAATCATCTGTAAAAAGACTGAAAACAGCGAAACATGAAGACTTAGAGGATGCCCTTTGCACATGGATACAACAAATGAGTGCTAAAAATGCCACTATCAACGGAGATGTCATCAGAGAGCAGGCAAAAGTTCTTGGCCAGCAAATGAATATTACAGATTTCGAATACAGTAGTGGCTGGTTGAACAGATTTAAAAAGCGACGAGGATTCTCTCAGTACATACGAAGTGGTGAAACTGCAGGTGTTGATGAAGATATTGTGTCAAATGGTCACAAAAAACTGAGTGCGCTGATTTTAGAATATAAACAAGAGGACGTTTACAATATGGATGAAAGTGGCCTTTTTTACCGCTTGCAGCCAGATAAAACAATTTCGAGTGGGCCTGCTAAAGGATTAAAAAAAAAAAAAGATCGTGTGTCTCTTGTGTTCTGTACGAATAGTGATGGATCTGATAAAAGAACTATGACAGTGATTGGAAAATCAGCTAAGCCACGATGTTTTAAAATTTTTAATCCTGCTCTTTATGTAGATTATGAGAATAATAACAAAGCGTGGATGACTTCAGCATTATTTCAAAAATGGTTAGCGAATTTCAACATAGAAATGAAAAGAAGCAAACGCCATATTTTATTGATTTTGGATAATGCCCCTTGTCACAAAGCATATCCAATGAGTAATATCCGCATTGAATTTTTACCTCCTGACTGTACTGGATTTTTGCAACCTTTGGATGCTGGTATAATAAACTCATTCAAAGCTCATTATCGAAAGTTTCACGTCCACCATATCATTGAAAAAATCAGTAAAGATGATTTTTCTCCAATCCTTTTACATGATGCTATTCGCATGATAAAAAAAGCATGGGATGAAATTTCATCAGAAACTATTGTTAACTGCTGGAAACATACTGGATTGATTAAACCTGAAGGATCTACTAAAAAACAAAACAGTACAGCACTTCAGGAACTACAAGACGAAATACACAAATTAACAGAAATTGAGCATCCTCTATCGGCAATTGAGTACATTAATATAGACAAAAGTGTTTCAACATTTGAAGATTTGACATTCGAAGAAATTGTTGCCAATCAAAATGAAAATAAAAATTCATCTGACAGCGAAGCTGAAGAAGCTGAAACGCCGCATGTTACATCTGATGAAGTTAAAAATTGCATTGGGAAAATAAGAATTTTCTTAGAAAAACATGCAACTGATAAAAAAATGATGAACAATCTTTTAGTTGTAGAAAAAGATATTGAAAAAATCAATATTGAAAGGAAAACTCAAACTAGCATATTAAAATATTTTCCTGTAAAAGATAATTAAAGTAAAATAATTCAGTGTGATATTTAATGTATGTGTGTGTCTGTTATGTGCATAATTATCTACTTTATCTAAAATTGACTATATAAAGAGGTAAGTGCATGTTAATTTCATACATTAATTGGATAATTTTGAATCATGTAGCATTAATTATATTATGTATATTAATTATATTATATTAATTTATACTATTATAATATACTATATAACATTGGATAATTTAATAAAAAGGCATTACTGATATTTATTTTTATAATAATAATAATATTAGTATAATAGTATCAAAATTAATTTTTATTGTATTTTAATTCGATATACCGCCAAACTCGTTATAGCGCCAAAAATTTCTTAAACGGATAATGGCGGTATAACGAGGTTTGACTGTATATATATATTACCAGTAATAAATTGGGTGTTTTTAGGTGAAAATTATTATATGATACATTTCACAGAAACTACAAAAAAAATACAAATATCAATAACATTTTTAACCAAGAAAAAGTAGACATAGATTTAAAATTATTACCTTAGTCTTCCCATTTTTGATGATATGGCCTTCATCAAATATACAATACTTCGAATAAATGTAGCCAAAAAAATCAATATCATCTTATGGTTCTTTGTTTTTGCCCTAAGTCCTTAAAAGAAAGAAAAAGAAAAATATTAATAAAGATTGATGCAAATGCTGAAAAATGCCACAATACATTTCAAATATAAAAAAAGAAGAATCAGGATATGAAGACATCTAAAACAGAAAAGAAGTACAACATACAATCAATCAAAATATGAAAAATTTTTTTTGGTACACAGTTAAAACAAGAGCTTAATTTTATAAAGCAGATAGCCATCAATCATGGGTTTCCCATTAAGTACATTTATAACATAATTCATAGACATCATTGTCCACCCCCTCACAGCTTGCCTAATAAACCAACAGAGGCCAACATATTGTCGGTTTGGATATGTTCCGCTTATTTTTTAAAAGTTAAGGAGTATAGTTCGTGGGTTTAATGTTCAGCTTATTGCTATTCTACCTCCTTACCTCACTAATTTATTACGTAGTAATCTGGATCCTACCCCTTTGCACGAATGTGCAGGTGTTTATGAAATACCTATTATTTTGAAAGATGGCACTAAAAAGTTTTAAATTGGGGTTAGAAAGAGAAAATTAATTGAACATCTAAAAAAACATAAAAGGAATATTTCGCAATATCAACCGACGACAGCCCTTGCTAAATTCTATTTTAATAATCCTGACAGCCGCATTGATTTTGAAAATGCCAAAATTAAAATTCCATGTAATAATGTCATTGATGGTCTGCGGAAGAAGTCCATTGAAATTATTGTTAGGAATAATGAGGTTTGTAATGATAGAATTTCATTTAATATCCCTAAACTTTGGATGAGCATCTTCAAATAGTCAATTACGCTTATATTTATCCTTTGAAGTTAGGGTTTGAAAGTGCACTATTTTTATTATTATAGTTCCAGCTAAACTCGCCATTTTAGTTATTTTGATGGGATCATGCCAAGTATTTGCAACTTTGGATAGTTATCACCGCTGCTTGCCATTTTTGGTTTTGAAGTTGGTTTTCCAATAGTGGGTGCCTGACCATTCTTCATCAGTAATACACTTAAAGATGTTAGACTTTTGTCCGTTAGGCGGTGCTTCTGCATTGTTTCTGCTTCTGGTTGGTTGGAACAATGGTTTATGGTTAACCTAGTGAATTTTTTTAATTTGCGGACAGCTTCTCGTTCTCCTTTGAAGCTTTAGAAGCAATGTAACAACTATTCCCTTAGGATGACCCTAGATGTTTGTCGAAACGTTGATGTTTTTAATTTGATTTTAATGCATGTATAAGTTTTAAATTTGACATTTGTATACACAATTTAGTAAATTTGTGATATTTTAAACTCACGTGTTTAATGTAGTTTTAATCATATCTATTTGAAATTTCTAAAGAACTTTATTCTTCAGTGATGTTTTAAACACTAATTTTCTTAATATTCTTAAGCATAAAAGTTAGGAATGGCAATATTCTGAAATTTGTTTATTTGACATTATATTTTAGCACTTTTTTTTTTTTTTCATACGGAAGTGGTCGACAAGGTAATAGACAGGAATCGGATAGTTGAAATGTTTTCTGTTTTCCTTAAAGTGTCAAATACGTAAAAAATAGAGACAGGAAATATACTCACATAATCATTACATTTGTTCTACAGCTTTCTACATCGCAAAAATAAGGGTCTCAATTAATAAATTTGAATTTTGGGACAAGCCTTGGCAATGACATTTACAATATTACAATTTTTTTAGATTTTTTTTTTTTTTTTTCGTATATAAAGTACATAATGTTGTGAGTGCTTAAACACAAATGCTCACAAAAATAAAACATTCATAGTTGACTTGATTAATTGATATTTTTATAGAAGAACATAAAATTTCCCATTGTCTGAGAATGACTCACATATCAAGTTTCACCAAGTAAATATTTGTACAAAGAAAATACAATCATTCATTTTCTTCCTAGAGATAAGTTCAATTTTTCTTTTTTTTTTTTTTTTTTTTCGCTAAGACAGATATTGAAAGTACAGATCAGAAATTTGTTAACAACATTATAACATTTTAAAATTGTTTCAAGAGGATTAATAATGAGAGGTTTTCTTCTTTTTTTCCCTTTTTGTATAAAAATATTTTACCATAAGGCTGAGCATGAAGACTGGTATAAAAATAGAGACCAAGCTGGTTTAAGGCATGGACTGAGCCCAAGAGCTGAGATTATTTTTCTTCTTCCAGATCACCACAATTGTAATGAAAATTAACATTTGTTTCAATGTATTTCCAGGTTGTTTGAATTTCCCTGATATTTTCAAATTTTCCAGGTCTGTAACCACCCTGTATAGTCTTTAAAGTCGAAAACACAATTTTGCATAGAATTCATAGCTAGACATTTACACTTTACTTTCTTTTTTAGTAATTAGTATAAGCAAATCAACAGCTTATTTATACTGCCTAAATAATCTTTAACAACTGAGTCATACAAAAATAACAGTAGGTCTTTTTTGAAACGTATTTTACTTTATAGAAAAATTCTATTTGTTTTAACTAGGCACAATTACATTAACAATGATAAAAATAGGACATTTAAAGAAAGAAAAAAAGAGGGGGGGGACATGAAAACAATACAAGGTATTTTTTAATTAAAAAATTACTTGATTGTAAAATTTTAATTAATGTACGTTACATTTCACCTAGATTTTAAATACTAATTTTAGAGAAAATTTAGACAATTTCTTACTACTTTTGGAAATTGATTATTGTTTTTATTCATTCACAAGCCAATAAATATCTTCGATTTTTAATTTGCCATGAAAGTGTATCTTTTTTTTTTTTTCTTTTTTTTTTTTTTTACGCATATTTTTAATTTTAAAAAAAAGGAACAATAATAAATATACAGTCAAACCCCGATTTAGTGCCATCTCGAAATAGCGCCAATTCCGTTTAACTGCCAATTGCGTCTATGAACAAATTTGCCAAATAGGAATTTCAATGTAATGTATCCGTTAAAGCGCCAACTCTATATACCGCCAAAAAAAAAGTCTAGAAATTACTGTATATTCTTTGCATATCTTTCTTTTTTAAATTTTTTGTTAGAATTTCAAAGGACACTTCCTTTTCATGTGTCTAGATGTTTTCAAGCTCAATTCAAACTTTATTGAATAGCAAAGAATTTATATTGTTCTCAACACCTGCCAAAATGCACCTGCTACACATTCTACTTGTCATTGGGAGATGAAAAATAACGCGCACTGAGTGCCGACAAATCTGCCAAATAGGAATTTCAATGTAATGTATCCGTTAAAGCGCCAACTCGATATACCGCCAAAAAAAAATGTCTAGAAATTACTGTATTTTCTTTGCATATCTTTCTTTTTTAAATTTTTTGTTAGAATTTCAAAGGACACTTCCTTTTCATGTGTCTAGATGTTTTCAAGCTCAATTCAAACTTTATTGAATAGCAAAGAATTTATATTGTTCTCAACACCTGCCAAAATGCACCTGCTACCCATTCTACTTGTCATTGGGAGATGAAAAATAACGCGCACTGAGTGCCGAGCAAGTAAAACTTCTGATTCAGACTGGCGAGTCACGTGATTCGATCCGCTTCTGGAGCGGGGAGAAAACAAAGCATGGCACGCCATTGGCTGAAAGGGTCTCTCCTCTCTCAGGTGAGAACAATGTAAAAAATAACTTCTCCCTGTACTTTATGTCGATTTCTTAGAAAGAAAACGGTGTGCAGTGCAAAATCTCTCATTCAAAATTTTGGTCGGACGTTGATTGAAACATCGAAGAATTCACCAGCTAAATCTGTAAAATATCATTCTGTCTCTTTATTTTAACTCATTATGGCAAAAAGAGCAGTTTTATCAATTTCCAAAAAGCGGGAAATTTGTGAATATAAAGAGAGAAATGTGAATGTATCACAGCAACACATCTCCAATCATTTTTCTACACTCTGGAAAAAGCCTGTTAGCAGGCACTGCATCGGAGACATTTTGATGAATACAGAAAAATGGATTAACACCAACAAACTGCAATCATCTGTAAAAAGACTGAAAACAGCGAAACATGAAGACTTAGAGGATGCCCTTTGCACATGGATACAACAAATGAGTGCTAAAAATGCCACTATCAACGGAGATGTCATCAGAGAGCAGGCAAAAGTTCTTGGCCAGCAAATGAATATTACAGATTTCAAATACAGTAGTGGCTGGTTGAACAGATTTAAAAAGCGACGAGGATTCTCTCAGTACATACGAAGTGGTGAAACTGCAGGTGTTGATGAAGATATTGTGTCAAATGGTCACAAAAAACTGAGTGCGCTGATTTTAGAATATAAACAAGAGGACGTTTACAATATGGATGAAAGTGGCCTTTTTTACCGCTTGCAGCCAGATAAAACAATTTCGAGTGGGCCTGCTAAAGGATTAAAAAAAAAAAAAAAGATCGTGTGTCTCTTGTGTTCTGTACGAATAGTGATGGATCTGATAAAAGAACTATGACAGTGATTGGAAAATCAGCTAAGCCACGATGTTTTAAAATTTTTAATCCTGCTCTTTATGTAGATTATGAGAATAATAACAAAGCGTGGATGACTTCAGCATTATTTCAAAAATGGTTAGCGAATTTCAACATAGAAATGAAAAGAAGCAAACGCCATATTTTATTGATTTTGGATAATGCCCCTTGTCACAAAGCATATCCAATGAGTAATATCCGCATTGAATTTTTACCTCCTGACTGTACTGGATTTTTGCAACCTTTGGATGCTGGTATAATAAACTCATTCAAAGCTCATTATCGAAAGTTTCACGTCCACCATATCATTGAAAAAATCAGTAAAGATGATTTTTCTCCAATCCTTTTACATGATGCTATTCGCATGATAAAAAAAGCATGGGATGAAATTTCATCAGAAACTATTGTTAACTGCTGGAAACATACTGGATTGATTAAACCTGAAGGATCTACTAAAAAACAAAACAGTACAGCACTTCAGGAACTACAAGACGAAATACACAAATTAACAGAAATTGAGCATCCTCTATCGGCAATTGAGTACATTAATATAGACAAAAGTGTTTCAACATTTGAAGATTTGACATTCGAAGAAATTGTTGCCAATCAAAATGAAAATAAAAATTCATCTGACAGCGAAGCTGAAGAAGCTGAAACGCCGCATGTTACATCTGATGAAGTTAAAAATTGCATTGGGAAAATAAGAATTTTCTTAGAAAAACATGCAACTGATAAAAAAATGATGAACAATCTTTTAGTTGTAGAAAAAGATATTGAAAAAATCAATATTGAAAGGAAAACTCAAACTAGCATATTAAAATATTTTCCTGTAAAAGATAATTAAAGTAAAATAATTCAGTGTGATATTTAATGTATGTGTGTGTCTGTTATGTGCATAATTATCTACTTTATCTAAAATTGACTATATAAAGAGGTAAGTGCATGTTAATTTCATACATTAATTGGATAATTTTGAATCATGTAGCATTAATTATATTATGTATATTAATTATATTATATTAATTTATACTATTATAATATACTATATAACATTGGATAATTTAATAAAAAGGCATTACTGATATTTATTTTTATAATAATAATAATATTAGTATAATAGTATCAAAATTAATTTTTATTGTATTTTAATTCGATATACCACCAAACTCGTTATAGCGCCAAAAATTTCTTAAATGGATAATGGCGGTATAACGAGGTTTGACTGTATATATATATATTACCAGTAATAAATTGGGTGTTTTTAGGTGAAAATTATTATATGATACATTTCACAGAAACTACAAATTACATACAAATATCAATAACATTTTTAACCAAGAAAAAGTAGACATAGATTTAAAATTATTACCTTAGTCTTCCCATTTTTGATGATATGGCCTTCATCAAATATACAATACTTCGAATAAATGTAGCCAAAAAAATCAATATCATCTTATGGTTCTTTGTTTTTGCCCTAAGTCCTTAAAAGAAAGAAAAAGAAAAATATTAATGAAGACTGATGCAAATGCTGAAAAATGCCACAATACATTTCAAATATAAAAAAAGAAGAATCAGGATATGAAGACATCTAAAACAGAAAAGAAGTACAACATACAATCAATCAAAATATGAAAACTATTTTTTGGTACACAGTTAAAACAAGAGCTTAATTTTATAAAGCAGATAGCCATCAATCATGGGTTTCCCATTAAGTACATTTATAACATAATTCATAGACATCATTGTCCACCCCCTCACAGCTTGCCTAATAAACCAACAGAGGCCAACATATTGTCAGTTTGGATATGTTCCGCTTATTTTTTAAAGGTTAAGGAGTATAGTTCGTGGGTTTAATGTTCAGCTTATTGATATTCTTCCTCCTTACCTCACTAATTTATTACGTAGTAATCTGGATCCTACCCCTTTGCACGAATGTGCAGGTGTTTATGAAATACCTATTATTTTGAAAGATGGCACTAAAAAGTTTTAAATTGGGGTTAGAAAGAGAAAATTAATTGAACATCTAAAAAAACATAAAAGGAATATTTCGCAATATCAACAGACGACAGCCCTTGCTAAATTCTATTTTAATAATACTGACAGCCGCATTGATTTTGAAAATGCCAAAATTAAAATTCCATGTAATAATGTCATTGATGGTCTGCGGAAGAAGTCCATTGAAATTATTGTTAGGAATAATGAGGTTTGTAAAGATAGAATTTCATTTAATATCCCTAAACTTTGGATGAGCATCTTCAAATAGTCAATTACGCTTATATTTATCCTTTGAAGTTAGGGTTTGAAAGTGCACTATTTTTATTATTATAGTTCCAGCTAAACTCGCCATTTTAGTTATTTTGATGGGATCATGCCAAGTATTTGCAACTTTGGATAGTTATCACCGCTGCTTGCCATTTTTGGTTTTGAAGTTGGTTTTCCAATAGTGGGTGCCTGACCATTCTTCATCAGTAATACACTTAAAGATGTTAGACTTTTGTCCGTTAGGCGGTGCTTCTGCATTGTTTCTGCTTCTGGTTGGTTGGAACAATGGTTTATGGTTAACCTAGTGAATTTTTTTAATTTGCGGACAGCTTCTCGTTCTCCTTTGAAGCTTTAGAAGCAATGTAACAACTATTCCCTTAGGATGACCCTAGATGTTGGTCGAAACGTTGATGTTTTTAATTTGATTTTAATGCATGTATAAGTTTTAAATTTGACATTTGTATACACAATTTAGTAAATTTGTGATATTTTAAACTCACGTGTTTAATGTAGTTTTAATCATATCTATTTGAAATTTCTAAAGAACTTTATTCTTCAGTGATGTTTTAAACACTAATTTTCTTAATATTCTTAAGCATAAAAGTTAGGAATGGCAATATTTTTTTTTTGTTTATTTGACATTATATTTTAGCACTTTTTTTTTTTTTTCATACGGAAGTGGTCGACAAGGTAATAGACAGGAATCGGATAGTTGAAATGTTTTCTGTTTTCCTTAAAGTGTCAAATACGTAAAAAATAGAGACAGGAAATATACTCACATAATCATTACATTTGTTCTACAGCTTTCTATATCGCAAAAATAAGGGTCTCAATTAATAAATTTGAATTTTGGGACTTGTCAATGACATTTACAATATTACAATTTTTTTAGATTTTTTTTTTTTCGTATATAAAGTACATAATGTTGTGAGTGCTTAAACACAAATGCTCACAAAAATAAAACATTTATATTTGACTTGATTAATTGATATTTTTATAGAAGAACATAAAATTTCCCATTGTCTGAGAATTACTCACATATCAAGTTTCCCCAAGTAAATATTTGTACAAAGAAAATACAATCATTATTTTCTTCCTAGAGATAAGTTCAATTTTTCTTTTTTTTTTTTTTTTTTCGCTAAGACAGATATTGAAAGTACACAACAGAAATTTGTTAACAACATTATAACATTTTAAAATTGTTTCAAGAGGATTAATAATGACAGGTTTTCTTCTTTTTTTCCATATTTGTATAAAAATATTTTACCATAAGGCTGAGCACGAAGACTGGTATAAAAATAGAGACCAAGCTGGTTTAAGGCATGGACTGAGCCCGAGAGCTGAGATTATTTTTCTTCTTCAAGATCACCACAATTGTAATGAAAATTAACATTTGTTTCAATGTATTTCCAGGTTTAGTTTGAATTTCCCTGATATTTTCAAATTTTCCAGGTCTGTAACCTCCCTGTATAGTCTTTAAAGTCGAAAACACAATTTTGCATAGAATTCATAGCTAGACATTTACACTTTACTTGCTTTTTTAGTAATTAGTATAAGCAAATCAACAGCTTATTTATACTGCCTAAATAATCTTTAACAACTGAGTCATACAAAAATAACAGTAGGTCTTTTTTGAAACGTATTTTACTTTATAGAAAAATTCTATTTGTTTTAACTAGGCACAATTACATTAACAATGATAAAAATAGGACATTTAAAGAAAGAAAAAAAAAGAGGGGGGACATGAAAACAATACAAGATATTTTTTAATTAAAAAATTACTTGATTGTAAAATTTTAATTAATGTACGTTACATTTCACCTAGATTTTAAATACTAATTTTAGAGAAAATTTAGACAATTTCTTACTACTTTTGGAAATTGATTATTGTTTTTATTCATTCACAAGCCAATAAATATCTTCGATTTTTAATTTGCCATGAAAAGTGTATCCTTTTTTTTTTTTTTTTTTTTTTTTTTTTAACGCATATTTTTAATTTTAAAAAAAAGGAGTAATAATAAATATATATATATATATTACCAGTAATAAATTGGGTGTTTTTAGGTGAAAATTATTATATGATACATTTCACAGAAACTACAAATTACATACAAATATCAATAACATTTTTAACCAAGAAAAAGTAGACATAGATTTAAAATTATTACCTTAGTCTTCCCATTTTTGATGATATGGCCTTCATCAAATATACAATACTTCGAATAAATGTAGCCAAAAAAATCAATATCATCTTATGGTTCTTTGTTTTTGCCCTAAGTCCTTAAAAGAAAGAAAAAGAAAAATATTAATGAAGACTGATGCAAATGCTGAAAAATGACACAATACATTTCAAATATAAAAAAAGAAGAATCAGGATATGAAGACATCTAAAACAGAAAAGAAGTACAACATACAATCAATCAAAATATGAAAAATTTTTTTTGGTACACAGTTAAAACAAGAGCTTAATTTTATAAAGCAGATAGCCATCAATCATGGGTTTCCCATTAAGTACATTTATAACATAATTCATAGACATCATTGTCCACCCCCTCACAGCTTGCCTAATAAACCAACAGAGGCCAACATATTGTCGGTTTGGATATGTTCCGCTTATTTTTTAAAAGTTAAGGAGTATAGTTCGTGGGTTTAATGTTCAGCTTATTGCTATTCTACCTCCTTACCTCACTAATTTATTACGTAGTAATCTGGATCCTACCCCTTTGCACGAATGTGCAGGTGTTTATGAAATACCTATTATTTTGAAAGATGGCACTAAAAAGTTTTAAATTGGGGTTAGAAAGAGAAAATTAATTGAACATCTAAAAAAAATAAAAGGAATATTTCGCAATATCAACAGACGACAGCCCTTGCTAAATTCTATTTTAATAATCCTGACAGCCGCATTGATTTTGAAAATGCCAAAATTAAAATTCCATGTAATAATGTCATTGATGGTCTGCGGAAGAAGTCCATTGAAATTATTGTTAGGAATAATGAGGTTTGTAATGATAGAATTTCATTTAATATCCCTAAACTTTGGATGAGCATCTTCAAATAGTCAATTACGCTTTGAAAGTGCACTATTTTTATTATTATAGTTCCAGCTAAACTCGCCATTTTAGTTATTTTGATGGGATCATGCCAAGTATTTACAATTTTGGATAGTTATCACCGCTGCTTGCCATTTTTGGTTTTGAAGTTGGTTTTCCAATAGTGGGTGCCTGACCATTCTTCATCAGTAATACACTTAAAGATGTTAGACTTTTGTCCGTTAGGCGGTGCTTCTGCATTGTTTCTGCTTCTGGTTGGTTGGAACGATGATTTATGGTTAACCTAGTGAATTTTTTTAATTTGTGGACAGCTTCTCGTTCTCCTTTGAAGCTTTAGAAGCAATGTAACAACTATTCCCTTAGGATGACCCTAGATGTTGGTCGAAACGTTGATGTTTTTAATTTGATTTTAAGGCATGTATAAGTTTTAAATTTGACATTTGTGTACACAATTTAGTAAATTTGTGATATTTTAAACTCACGTGTTTAATGTAGTTTTAATCATATCTATTTGAAATTTCTAAAGAACTTTATTCTTTAGTGATGTTTTAAACACTAATTTTCTTAATATTCTTAAGCATAAAAGTTAGGAATGGCAATATTCTGAAATTTGTTTATTTGACAAATTGAATATTTTAGCACTTTTTTTTTTTCATACGGAAGTGGTCGACAAGGTAATAGACAAGAATCGGATAGTTGAAATGTTTCCTGTTTTCCTTAAAGTGTCAAATACGTAAAAAATAGAGACAGGAAATATACTCACATAATCATTACATTTGTTCTACAGCTTTCTAAATCGCAAAAATAAGGGTCTCAATTAATAAATTTGAATTTTGGGACAAGCCTTGGCAATGACATTTACAATATTACAATTTTTTTAGACTTTTTTTTTTTTTCGTATATAAAGTACATAATGTTGTGAGTGCTTAAACACAAATGCTCACAAAAATAAAACATTCATAGTTGACTTGATTAATTGATATTTTTATAGAAGAACATAAAATTTCCCATTGTCTGAGAATGACTCACATATCAAGTTTCACCAAGTAAATATTTGTACAAAGAAAATACAATCATTCATTTTCTTCCTAGAGATAAGTTCAATTTTTTTTTTTTTTTTTTTTTTTTTTTCCGCTAAGACAGATATTGAAAGTACAGATCAGAAATTTGTTAACAACATTATAACATTTTAAAATTGTTTCAAGAGGATTAATAATGAGAGGTTTTCTTCTTTTTTCCCCTTTTTGTATAAAAATATTTTACCGTAAGGCTGAGCATGAAGACTGGTATAAAAATAGAGACCAAGCTGGTTTAAGGCATGGACTGAGCCCGAGAGCTGAGATTATTTTTCTTCTTCCAGATCACCACAATTGTAATGAAAATTAACATTTGTTTCAATGTATTTCCAGGTTGTTTGAATTTCCCTGATATTTTCAAATTTTCCAGGTCTGTAACCACCCTGTATAGTCTTTAAAGTCGAAAACACAATTTTGCATAGAATTCATAGCTAGACATTTACACTTTACTTGCTTTTTTAGTAATTAGTATAAGCAAATCAACAGCTTATTTATACTGCCTAAATAATCTTTAACAACTGAGTCATACAAAAATAACAGTAGGTCTTTTTTGAAACGTATTTTACTTTATAGAAAAATTCTATTTGTTTTAACTAGGCACAATTACATTAACAATGAAAAAAATAGGACATTTAAAGAAAGAAAAAAAAGAGGGGGGACATGAAAACAATACAAGATATTTTTTAATTAAAAAATTACTTGATTGTAAAATTTTAATTAATGTACGTTACATTTCACCTAGATTTTAAATACTAATTTTAGAGAAAATTTAGACAATTTCTTACTACTTTTGGAAATTGATTATTGTTTTTATTCATTCACAAGCCAATAAATATCTTCGATTTTTAATTTGCTATAAAAGTGTATCTCTTTTTTTTTTTTTTTTTTTTTTTACGCATATTTTTAATTTTAAAAAAAAGGAACAATAATAAATATATATATATATATATATATTACCAGTAATAAATTGGCTGTTTTTAGGTGAAAATTATTATACAGGGCTGCCACTGCCAAATGGCATAAAAAATAGTTGCTTTAGTAGCCTACAATGAAAACAATAGTAGCCAAAATAGTTGCATGTTTACTTAAGAAAAGAGGGGCAAGAATCCTTATTTCCCATAAAAATAAAAACATCATGAAAATCCACATTTTCCCCTACCATCCAAATTTTTTACTTTTTGTAATTTAATTATAAAATCACACACACACAAACGGAAAGAAAGAATGAAGAAATTTTTAAATTATAATCTGAGATATACGATCAGAATGCAGTTTCGTTTTCCCAAACTAAATTGAATATATTCTTATCTTGTGCTTGAGCATTACTGTGAGGTAACTAAAAACAATACAATTTTTATTGCATATTATTAGCTGCAATTTTAATTCCATTTTGTAAACAAAAATTAAATGAACCAATAAAAAGTGGTTTTATCAAAAAAGGATGCATTTGATAAAGAAAATACAAAGCATACTAATCTATTGTTTAGAAGAAATTTTTGTAAAATAAAATAGCAAAATCGTCCGAAAAAAATGAAATTTGATCTTATAGACATCAATGGGCTAAATAAAGCTATCTAAGTAAGAAAGGCAATTGAAAAACTGTGATAGAAAACAAGGTTTTCTTATTTCTAAGTAGCATTTATTTGCTCGTTTATTAATTTAAATTTTTGGAATGAAGCATTTATAGGAGGTTAGAAACAAATACGATTCACGCAGCATAGTGAACAAATCTACAGTTAATCATTTGTGGTTCATACGACAGTTAAAGGGTTAAATACCTTTAAAAACAATCAAAAATTGGACAAATATACTGTAAAGCATAAGGGTTATGGGTGGTAGCCAAACCAAAAATCAGTAATTAGTTTTCCACAGAAATTTGGATGTTGGTATCTTTGCATTACATTTATATTGAAAAAGTAATTTCTTTTTTAAACTTCAAATAGAAGTTTTTACATATTTTAAAAATTGCATAAAAAACTTAAAGAATTTATACGGAAATATTAGATTGGGGTATTAGGATAAAAATTTGCAGTGCTGAGATTTTTTTTTTTTTTTTTTTTTTACACAAATAGTAGCTGGGACTGGAAAATAGTCTCATTTTTTCTGGTTTTCCTCTAAAATAGTCGCTTTTGAAGGTTTTTGGGCTAAAATAGTAGTCATAGTTGCCTGATGCTGAAAATAGTGGCTTTTAGCAGCATTTTAGTTGAAAATGGCAGCCCTGGGATAGTTGAAATGTTTTCTGTTTTCCTTAAAGTGTCAAATACGTAAAAAATAGAGAACAGGAAATATACTCACATAATCATTACATTTGTTCTACAGCTTTCTAAATCGCAAAAATAAGGGTCTCAATTAATAAATTTGAATTTTGGGACAAGCCTTGGCAATGACATTTACAATATTACAATTTTTTTTAGATTTTTTTTTTTTTCGTATATAAAATACATAATGTTGTGAGTGCTTAAACACAAATGCTCACAAAAATAAAACATTCATAGTTGACTTGATTAATTGATGTTTCTATAGAAGAACATAAAATTTCCCATTGTCTGAGAATGACTCACATATCAAGTTTCACCAATTAAATATTTGTACAAGGAAAATACAATCATCCATTTTCATCCTAGAGATAAGTTCAATTTTTTTTTTTTTTGGCTAAGACAGATATTGAAAGTACACATCAGAAATTTGTTAACAACATTATAACATTTTAAAATTGTTTCAAGAGGATTAATAACGAGAGGTTTTCTTCTTTTTTCCATTTTTGTATAAAAAAATTTTACCATAAGGCTGAGCACGAAGACTGGTATAAAAATAGAGACCAAGCTGGTTTAAGGCATGGACTGAGCCCGAGAGTTGAGATTATTTTTCTTCTTCCAGATCACCACAATTGTAATGAAAATTAACATTTGTTTCAATGTATTTCCAGGTTTAGTTTGAATTTCCCTGATATTTTCAAATTTTCTAGGTCTGTAACCACCCTGTATAGTCTTTAAAGTCGAAAACACAATTTTGCATAGAATTCATAGCTAGACATTTACACTTTACTTGCTTTTTTAGTAATTAGTATAAGCAAATCAACAGCTTATTTATACTGCCTAAATAATCTTTAACAACTGAGTCATACAAAAATAACAGTAGGTCTTTTTTGAAACGTATTTTACTTTATAGAAAAATTCTATTTGTTTTAACTAGGCACAATTACATTAACAATGATAAAAATAGGACATTTAAAGAAAGAAAAAAAAGAGGGGGGACATGAAAACAATACAAGATATTTTTTAATTAAAAAATTACTTAAATTATTTTAATTAATGTACGTTACATTTCACCTAGATTTTAAATACTAATTTTAGAGAAAATTTAGACAATTTCTTACTACTTTTGGAAATTGATTATTGTTTTTATTCATTCACAAGCCAATAAATATCTTCGATTTTTAATTTGCCATGAAAGTGTATCTTTTTTTTTTTTTTTTTTTTTACGCATATTTTTAATTTTTAAAAAAAGGAATAATAATAAATATATATATATATTACCAGTAATAAATTGGGTGTTTTTAGGTGAAGATTTAAAATTATTACCTTAGTCTTCCCATTTTTGATGATATGGCCTTCTTCAAATATACAATACTTCGAATAAATGTAGCCAAAAAAATCAATATCATCTTATGGTTCTTTGTTTTTACCCTAAGTCCTTAAAAGAAAGAAAAAGAAAAATATTAATGAAGATTGATGCAAATGCTGAAAAATGCCACAATACATCTCAAACATAAAAAAAGAAGAATCAGGATATGAAGACATCTAAAACAGAAAAGAAGTACAAAATACAATCAATCAAAATATGAAAACTATTTTTTGGTACACAGATAAAACAAGAGCTTAATTTTATAATGCAGATAGCCATCAATCATGGGTTTCCCATTAAGTACATTTATAACATAATTCATAGACATCATTGTCCACCCCCTCACAGCTTGCCTAATAAACCAACAGAGGCCAACATATTGTCGGTTTGGATATGTTCCGCTTATTTTTTAAAAGTTAAGGAGTATAGTTCGTGGGTTTAATGTTCAGCTTATTGCTATTCTTCCTCCTTACCTCACTAATTTATCAAGTAGTAATCTGGATCCTACCCCTTTGCACAAATGTGCAGGTGTTTATGAAATACCTATTATTTTGAAAGATGGCACTAAAAAGTTTTAAATTGGGGTTAGAAAGAGAAAATTAATTGAACATCTAAAAAAACATAAAAGGAATATTTCGCAATATCAACAGACGACAGCCCTTGCTAAATTCTATTTTAATAATACTGACAGCCGCATTGATTTTGAAAATGCCAAAATTAAAATTCCATGTAATAATGTCATTGATGGTCTGCGGAAGAAGTCAATTGAAATTATTGTTAGGAATAATGAGGTTTGTAATGATAGAATTTCATTTAATATCCCTAAACTTTGGATGAGCATCTTCAAATAGTCAATTACGCTTATATTTATCCTTTGAAGTTAGGGTTTGAAAGTGCACTATTTTTATTATTGTAGTTCCAGCTAAACTCGACATTTTAGTTATTTTGATGGGATCATGCCAAGTATTTGCAACTTTGGATAGTTATCACCGCTGCTTGCCATTTTTGGTTTTGAAGTTGGTTTTCCAATAGTGGGTGCCTGACCATTCTTCATCAGTAATACACTTAAAGATGTTAGACTTTTGTCCGTTAGGCGGTGCTTCTGCATTGTTTCTGCTTCTGGTTGGTTGGAACGATGGTTTATGGTTAATCTAGTGAATTTTTTTAATTTGTGGACAGCTTCTCGTTCTCCTTTGAAGCTTTAGAAGCAATGTAACAACTATTCCCTTAGGATGACCCTAGATGTTGGTCGAAACGTTGATGTTTTTAATTTGATTTTAATGCATGTATAAGTTTTAAATTTGACATTTGTATACACAATTTAGTAAATTTGTGATATTTTAAACTCACGTGTTTAATGTAGTTTTAATCATATCTATTTGAAATTTCTAAAGAACTTTATTCTTCAGTGATGTTTTAAACACTAATTTTCTTAATATTCTTAAGCATAAAAGTTAGGAATGGCAATATTCTGAAATTTGTTTATTTGACATTATATTTTAGGACTTTTTTTTTTTCTTCATACGGAAGTGGTCGACAAGGTAATAGACAAGAATAGGATAGTTGAAATGTTTTCTGTTTTCCTTAAAGTGTCAAATACGTAAAAAATAGAGACAGGAAATATACTCACATAATCATTACATTTGTTCTACAGCTTTCTAAATCGCAAAAATAAGGGTCTCAATTAATAAATTTGAATTTTGGGACTTGTCAATGACATTTACAATATTACAATTTTTTTAGATTTTTTTTTTTTTTCGTATATAAAGTACATAATGTTGTGAGTGCTTAAACACAAATGCTCACAAAAATAAAACATTTATAGTTGACTTGATTAATTGATATTTTTATAGAAGAACATAAAATTTCCCATTGTCTGAGAATTACTCACATATCAAGTTTCCCCAAGTAAATATTTGTACAAAGAAAATACAATCATTATTTTCTTCCTAGAGATAAGTTCAATTTTTCTTTTTTTTTTTTTTTTTTTTCGCTAAGACAGATATTGAAAGTACACAACAGAAATTTGTTAACAACATTATAACATTTTAAAATTGTTTCAAGAGGATTAATAATGAGAGGTTTTCTTCTTTTTTTCCATATTTGTATAAAAATATTTTACCATAAGGCTGAGCACGAAGACTGGTATAAAAATAGAGACCAAGCTGGTTTAAGGCATGGACTGAGCCCGAGAGCTGAGATTATTTTTCTTCTTCCAGATCACCACAATTGTAATGAAAATTAACATTTGTTTCAATGTATTTCCAGGTTTAGTTTGAATTTCCCTGATATTTTCAAATTTTCCAGGTCTGTAACCACCCTGTATAGTCTTTAAAGTCGAAAACACAATTTTGCATAGAATTCATAGCTAGACATTTACACTTTACTTGCTTTTTTAGTAATTAGTATAAGCAAATGAACAGCTTATTTATACTGCCTAAATAATCTTTAACAACTGAGTCATACAAAAATAACAGTAGGTCTTTTTTGAAACGTATTTTACTTTATAGAAAAATTCTATTTGTTTTAACTAGGGACAATTACATTAACAATGATTAAAATAGGACATTTAAAGAAAGAAAAAAAAGAGGGGGGGACATGAAAACAATACAAGGTATTTTTTAATTAAAAAATTACTTGATTGTAAAATTTTAATTAATGTACGTTACATTTCACCTAGATTTTAAATACTAATTTTAGAGAAAATTTAGACAATTTCTTACTACTTTTGGAAATTGATTATTGTTTTTATTCATTCACAAGCCAATAAATATCTTCGATTTTTAATTTGCCATGAAAGTGTATCTTTTTTTTTTTTTTTTTTTTTTACGCATATTTTTAATTTTAAAAAAAAGGAACAATAATAAATATATATATATATTACCAGTAATAAATTGGGTGTTTTTAGATGAAAATTATTATATGATACATTTCACAGAAACTACAAATTACATACAAATATCAATAACATTTTTAACCAAGAAAAAGTAGACATAGATTTAAAATTATTACCTTAGTCTTCCCATTTTCGATGATATGGCCTTCATCAAATATACAATACTTGGAATAAATATAGCCAAAAAAATCAATATCATCTTATGGTTCTTTGTTTTTGCCCTAAGTCCTTAAAAGAAAGAAAAAGAAAAATATTAATGAAGATTGATGCAAATGCTGAAAAATGCCACAATACATTTCAAACATAAAAAAGAAGAATCAGGATATGAAGACATCTAAAACAGAAAAGAAGTACAACATACAATCAATCAAAATATGAAAGCTATTTTTTGGTACACAGTTAAAACAAGAGCTTAATTTTATAATGCAGATAGCCATCAATCATGGGTTTCCCATTAAGTACATTTCTAACATAATTCATAGACATCATTGTCCACCCCCTCACAGCTTGCCTAATAAATCAACAGAGGCCAACATATTGTCAGTTTGGATATGTTCCGCTTGTTTTTTAAAAGTTAAGGAGTATAGTTCGTGGGTTTAATGTTCAGCTTATTGCTATTCTTCCTCCTTACCTCACTAATTTATGAAGTAGTAATCTGGATCCTACCCCTTTGCACGAATGTGCAGGTGTTTATGAAATACCTATTATTTTGAAAGATGGCACTAAAAAGTTTTAAATTGGGGTTAGAAAGAGAAAATTAATTGAACATCCAAAAAAAACATAAAAGGAATATTTCGCAATATCAACAGACGACAGCCCTTGCTAAATTCTATTTTAATAATACTGACAGCTGCATTGATTTTGAAAATGCCAAAATTAAAATTCCATGTAATAATGTCATTGATGGTCTGTGGAAGAAGTCCATTGAAATTATTGTTAGGAATAATGAGGTTTGTAATGATAGAATTTCATTTAATATCCCTAAACTTTGGATGAGCATCTTCAAATAGTCAATTACGCTTATATTTATCCTTTGAAGTTAGGATTTGAAAGTGCACTATTTTTATTATTATAGTTCCAGCTAAACTCGCCATTTTAGTTATTTTGATGGGATCATGCCAAGTATTTGCAACTTTGGATAGTTATCACCGCTGCTTGCCATTTTTGGTTTTGAAGTTGGTTTTCCAATAGTGGGTGCCTGACCATTCTTCATCAGTAATACACTTAAAGATGTTAGACTTTTGTCCGTTAGGCGGTGCTTCTGCATTGTTTCTGCTTCTGGTTGGTTGGAACGATGGTTTATGGTTAACCTAGTGAATTTTTTTAATTTATGGACAGCTTCTCGTTCTCCTTTGAAGCTTTAGAAGCAATGTAACAACTATTCCCTTAGGATGATCCTAGATGTTGGTCGAAACGTTGATATTTTTAATTTGATTTTAATGCATGTATAAGTTTTAAATTTGACATTTGTATACACAATTTAGTAAATTTGTGATATTTTAAACTCACGTGTTTAATGTAGTTTTAATCATATCTATTTGAAATTTCTAAAGAACTTTATTCTTCAGTGATGTTTTAAACACTAATTTTCTTAATATTCTTAAGCATAAAAGTTAGGAATGGCAATATTCTGAAATTTGTTTATTTGACCTTATATTTTAGCACTTTTTTTTTTTTCATACGGAAGTGGTCGACAAAGTAATAGACAAGAATCGGATAGTTGAAATGTTTTCTGTTTTCCTTAAAGTGTCAAATACGTAAAAAATAGAGACAGGAAATATACTCACATAATCATTACATTTGTTCTACAGCTTTCTAAATCGCAAAAATAAGGGTCTCAATTAATAAATTTGAATTTTGGGACAAGCCTTGGCAATGACATTTACAATATTACAATTTTTTTAGATTTTTTTTTTTTTTTTCGTATATAAAGTACATAATGTTGTGAGTGCTTAAACACCAATGCTCACAAAAATAAAACATTCATAGTTGACTTGATTAATTGATATTTTTATAGAAGAACATAAAATTTCCCATTGTCTGAGAATGACTCACATATCAAGTTTCACCAAGTAAATATTTGTACAAAGAAAATACAATCATTCATTTTCTTCCTAGAGATAAGTTCAATTTTTTTTTTTTTTTTTTTTTTTTTGCTAAGACAGATATTGAAAGTTCTCATCAGAAATTTGTTAACAACATTATAACATTTTAAAATTGTTTCAAGAGGATTAATAACGAGAGGTTTTCTTCTTTTTTTCCATTTTTGTATAAAAATATTTTACCATAAGGCTGAGCATGAAGACTAGTATAAAAATAGAGACCAAGCTGGTTTCAGGCACGGACTGAGCCCGAGAGCTGAGATTATTTTTTTTCTTCCAGATCACCACAATTGTAACGAAAATTAACATTTGTTTCAATGTATTTCCAGGTTTAGTTTGAATTTCCCAGATATTTCCAAATTTTCCAGGTCTGTAACCACCCTGTATACAGTGGTGTAGTCGAGGGGGGACGGCGTCCCCTCACTTTTTTATTTTATGTCGAGCGTCCCCTTACTTTTTATTTTCAAGGGGGACGCTAGAGACGCGAGAGGACGCCATCTTTTCAAACGTACTAATTTTTTTTTTAATTATGAGCACAGCAATAAATCAACAATTTTAAGAAATAAGGCATTGATTTTTAATACTTTTCAACAACATGGAAAGTGTTTACGGTGTCAGACCGCTTGTCTGTCTCCATCTGTTCGCATTCTACTTGTAACTTTTAAAAGTTTGCTTAAATTTCGACAAAATTTTATGTATATTTTTTCAATGTAGCCTTATCACTATTGAGAATTATGTGTATAGCATCAGTATTTCGTTTACGAGCGATCAAAAAAGAGTTCTTTCATATTACTGTTTACTGGGCGGAAGTTGTTTGAAATACACATAAATGAAGTAATGCCATATGGTATTGAAATTCGTTACACTATATTCCCTATCAAAAATAGCATTTATCGTTCGTTTACAGGGACGTTAAAAAGTATTTCGAAACACCATGAGCTATTAACAGTAATTGTTTGCAATGCATGGAAAACGGTGCACGAAACATTTATAGTTATTTTACAAGGCCAAAGAGTCCGGACACATTGTCAGACGTGGGTTCAGTTGCTCGAAACGTGTTTTCGATTATATTTTGTATTTTTCAGCTGAAGAAAATATTTATTTGCTAAGTGATACGTAAATGATATTCGTATACAGGGCCACACAAAAATAATACAAATACACTATACCGTCATGGCCGGATATTTCTTGAAATGCGTTTTGCAGCTGGTTCAAATTTTAGTGTGTTATGTGATGAGCATATGATCATTAATTTCTATACATGACCACTCAAAATAATTCGAATGAATATGTTACCATTTATAGATAATTATTGCTTGGTATGTGTTTAAACTGAACGAAATTATATTTTGATAAAAAAAAAATGCTAGACATGCTTTTCCTTCACACATTGTTGCACCAAATTAATTTTACAAACATTTGTATGTAATGAATATAATATATATTGGCCGGTATACAGTGTGTCTGTGTATTATAAAAGTTGACACGCACTTTAATTTGTTACCTGCTGGAGATAAGTAGATATCATAAATTATAAAAAAGTTTAAAATAAAGTAAACAAAAAATAATATTGAAATAATATTGTCAATGAAATAATTATTTTGTTAATTTTCAAACATTTATACAATAACTCTTTATGCGACTCTTCTATTCAAAATTTGTCAGTCAGAAAAATTTTCCTTTTTGCTGCAATAAAATCATTAAAAATCTGCATATATTTAAAATTAAATTTAAAAAATGAAGGAAGAAAGCTGACTTATAAAACCGTTTCGAACCATTTAAATATTACTTTATCAGTGAAAATGGTCCTGTGCACATATTGGCGATAGCATTTTTAGAACAAAATTAAATATTAAAGAAAAAGAAAAAAAATGCATCGCAAGTGTATCTACATAAAAAGCTGCACAGGCAGAAATCATGTAAAGAGACAGTGTAGTTTTAAAAAAAGTTCACTTTTTTACCCGCTTTCTTTTATCTTACATTTCTGTATCTATGTGACAGTCAAATCTTGTGATTCATTTTTCACCCACTTCCTGTTGACGCAGAGCTTTGAAATTTGGAATATATATATATGTATACCTGAGGAAAAATCCATGAATTGGACATTAATTTTTAAAAAATTAGATCAGTAAGGGGGGGTCGGTCAATGTCGGCACAAAAATGGCATTTACCCCCATAGAAATAACACTACGATTGTTTAATTGAAAAAAAATAGCTCCATTGTTTCAAAATTCATCCATTTTCACCACATTGCTGCCCGCATCAGTATGACATCATTGAGCGATGCACACATTTGTGCTTTATAATATAAGTTGACTTTTTGTGAATTTTAATGAAAGTATGTTTTTTTTCTATATTTAATTAATTTTTATTAACGTTAAAAGTAATTTTATTAGGAAAGTGTTTCTTAAATAAGTCATCTGGCACAAGCAGAAGTATTATTTGCCATAGAAACTCTACTTCAAAATTATATCTTTAAAAAATTTCCGCTCAATTCTTTAAACACTTATAGAATGGCATGGATTCAAATCAATTTATAACTAGAATAGACTTTTATATCGCTATTAATAGTGTGGTAACATTCACTGAGACGATTCCCACATTAAAATTTCAATTCATCGTAGAGAATATTTACGAGTTAAATAACTTTTATGTCAAATTTGAAGTTTCTAGTACTGATAGTTTCAGAAGAACAACAACTTTAAAAAGTTTTCGGCTTATTTCAGCACTTAAAATTTCGAATATTTTAAAAGCCATTCTTCGTGATCATCTGCATGTTAATAGCTACCAGATAAATCGTGATGAAACGAGTTTAGATGATTTACTTAACAATCAAGGCTCCCAAATGGTCCGCTTTTTGAATACCAGTATTTTCTTAGAAAAATTTTATTTTTAGATTTTTCTTGTAAATTTTGCAGAAACAACCTTCGGAAGTAAATTTTTACAGAAAAGTTTTAGAAACCTACTAAGAAATTTTCTTTAAAAAAATGTTGGTATTCAGTTTGTGAACCATTTGAGAACCCTGGACAATTCATCCTTTTAAAATGTAAATTAAAAAAATAATAATAAATAAGATTTTACGAGCATGTAAGTCCTGAAAGTATATGTGTGCCAAGTTTTAAGTCAGTTACTCTTGCTCTAATATTTCCACACAAATCATGATGAAACCAATATTTTTGAACGTCTTTCTCCATTTCATCCCGTAAAAATTCAATACTTACAGATTAGAAGTAACCTAGTAACTGATTTAAAGAGTTACTAATTCTACAAAAATCTTGATAAAACGCGATTTTCAGAAATTTTCTTTATACGGATACTGATCTATTTCACCCCTTTCAAATTCGTATTAGGATGTTCAGAAAGTTCCTTTCATTTGGGAAAACTAATTCGTACCGGAAAATTCTGCCCGTCAATTGACATTAGGTATTGAAATTAATGTCTAATAATTAAATGATAGAATTTTCCGGTACGAATTGGTTTTCCCAAACGGAAGAAACTTTCTGAACAACCCAATATTTTTACACGTTGTTCAAAATTTTGTATAGAGTTTGGGCCGTGGCATATGTAATCCAGAATGTTAAATAATCTTTTCATCATATAAAACATACCTGCGAAATTTAATCTCAGCCGAAAACACCGTTTAAATGCTACCCTGCTCAGACACATACACATATTGACTCATTGCAAAATCACCAAACACAGACTTTGGGAATATTAAAGAAAATACCAACTCGCACACATGCATACGCACATAAATAGAGAATTGTTACAGAAATAGGAAAAGCGGACTCAGGAAACCTATAAAAGTAAAGATATAAATTTCATAGTCTTTTTTCTTGTCATGATTACAATATTTTCCTAACATTATACGTGTCCGTAATGTAAAAATGCAATAATTTTCAATGCTCTTAGTATACAATAGTTATTCTATGACTATCTCAAAAATAACAGAAGTCTCGTTGCGTGGATTAGTGTTATTAAATTACGAATTCTATTTCAAATACGTATTTTCACACATGAAATAAGGTTAACAATATTTTAATTTATGGGAAGCTATGAACGACCAACAGATAAAAAACTTCAATTAATTTAATTTAAATAAATTTTAATTTAAAATTTAATTTTTCAATTACTTTTCTCTGCGATTCAAAATGAAAAGCAAGATTCATAATCAAGTTTGCCCTATGGGTGATACAGATACAGACCCTAATGATCGAGACTATGAGCGTCCCCCCACTTTTTTCCCCAGGACTACACCACTGCCTGTATAGTATTTAAAGTCGAAAACACAATTTTGCATAGAATTCATAGCTAGACATTTACACTTTACTTGCTTTTTTAGTAATTAGTATAAGCAAATCAACAGCTTATTTATACTGCCTAAATCCTCTTTAACAACTGAGTCATACAAAAATAACAGTAGGTCTTTTTTTAAACGTATTTTACTTTATAGAAAAATTCTATTTGTTTTAACTAGGCACAATTACATTAACAATGATAAAAATATTACATTTAAAGAAAGAAAAAAAAGAGGGGGAACATGAAAACAATACAAGATATTTTTTAATTAAAAAATTACTTGATTGTAAAATTTTACTTAATGTACGTTACTTTTCACCTAGATTTTAAATACTAATTTTAGAGAAAATTTAGACAATTTTTTACTACTTTTGGAAATTGATTATTGCTTTTATTCATTTACAAGCCAATAAATATCTTTGATTTTTAATTTGCCATGAAAGTGTATCTTTTTTTTTTTTTTTTTTTTTACGCATATTTTATTTAAAAAAAAAAAAGGAACAATAATAAATATATATATATATTACCAGTAATAAATTGGGTGTTTTTAGGTGAAAATTATTATATGATACATTTCACAGAAACTACAAATTACATACAAATATCAATAACATTTTTAACCAAGAAAAAGTAGACATATATTTAAAATTAGTTACCTTAGTCTTCCCATTTTTGATGAAATGGCCTTCGTCAAATATACAATAATTCGAATAAATATTGCCAAAAAAATCAATATCATCTTATGGTTCTTTGTTTTTGCCCTAAGTTCTTAAAAGTAATAAAAAGAAAAATATTAATGAAGATTGATGCAAATGCTGAAAAATGCCACAATACATTTCAAACATAAAAAAAAAGAAGAATCAGGATATGAAGACATCTAAAACAGAAAAGAAGTACAACATACAATCAATCAAAATATGAAAGCTATTTTTTGATTGTCCAAGGATGAATATTGCCATACACAATTAAAATCAGTTTTTATTTTATTTTTTTCACAAAATTCAAAATTTTATCAATATTGCTTTTGTAAACATTTTACAATAAATAACTAATGAATGTATACACATATCATCATATTTAGTGATCATTTGTAAAAAAAAAACTATATATAATAAATCTAACTCTAGTCTGCATGTTCTATAATGCTCCGTAATTTTTCAAAAACTAGTTACACATCATGCATATTTTTAATTTGTTATTTTTACAGTTCAGTTTATTTACCTTTCTTCTTATTTTTTAGAAAAAATAAATGATTAACATATGGCATGTTTTTGTACTTTTTTCAATAAATTCAATGATGAGCTACTGTCTCAGCTAAAACTGCAGTTCCAAGAGTATTTTACTGGTTAGGGAATTCTATTTATTCTTTATATTACATGAAAAATACATTTATATTTGCAAATTAACAGAAGAAGTTTCAAGAATAACATATTTAGTCCACCAACAAACTATCTCAAAATGGAATATATATAACCGAATCCTGCCTTCAACAGAAATATTTGATAGTATGGACAAAAAATGTGCAATAAAAGAATTGAAAAATATATAAGAATCAGTGTACTTGCTAAGATAGAAATCTATTTAAAACTAGTATATAACCCCGTCAAAAATGACGGATTTTTGATCTGCGTTTCATTTTCATAAGACTTCATACAAACAAACAGCATGGAGATTTATTATTGAAAGGTTTGTATTGTAGAAAAATACATTTTAAAAAGGACAAATGATTCCTACAAATAAAAATAATAAGGATATATATATATTTTTTTTTTTTTTTTACTTAGTATTAAAATTCTGAAATAGTTCAACGATTGGACAAAATCAAATATTAACAAATAATCCATGTGCGAAAGTTTTTGTAAAAAAGTGTTATCAATGAGTTTTTAAACAGCTTGACTAACCATATAACTCATTGTTTGATTACATAAGCAAAATTAAATGGAAATTACACTGTACTATGCATTTCTTATATTTTAATTATGTTTGATAAGAAAGAATCATTTTACAGTATATGACCCATTATCCGAAAATCCAAAATCCGGACAAACCCGAAGTCCGGAAAGAAAAATTCGAAAATTTGTAAATTTTTACTAAAATTTTAGATTTTCTGAAATTTTTCGAAAATTTTACAGATTCCTAATTTTTTTTCAGTCCATTGTGTTTCAATGTTTAATCACTAAAATATTGTTACTTCAGTGGCGGGGGAACATGCCCCCCCTTCTCTTCCCGAAAAAAAAACATCATTTTTCTCTCAAATTTTAGTTTAAAATTAATTTATATTACGATTCGTTAGAAACAAAAATAGTTATGTATTTATTTCATCAGGGGTGATTCTGTTCAAGTTTTCCTAAAAATTTAAGGCATTCGATTTCGAAAATTTAAGTCTTCAGTCCAAAATTTCGAACATAAATATCTCGAATTTTGAACGATAGTCGCCGAAAAAAAATCAATTATGTCTATCGTTCGCAGAAAAAATAGAAAATTTCATCAAAGGATTGTGGAAACAACGTGAATTTCGTCAAAGTACCGAAAATAAAAATGCAAATTTCGTTGCAGGATTGCAAAAAAAAAAAAAAAAAAAAAAAACGCTAATTCTGTTAACAAATTGCAGAAAAACGCGATTTCCGTCAAAGGCTTACGAAGAAGACGCAAATTTCTTCCAAGGACTCTGAAAAAAGTGTAAAATTTCATCAAGGGATCACAAAAAAAAAAAAAAAAAAAAAAAAGGTTAAAGGATCGCAAAAAAAAAAAACCCTGCGAATTTCGTCAAATAATCGCGCAAAAACATGAATTTCTTCAAAGGGTCTAGAAAAAAAAAACACAAATTTCTTCAAAGCACTGCGAAAAAATGTCTAATTTCGTTAGGCGATCGCGAAAAAAGTGAAATTTCGTCAAAGGATTGAAAAAAACAACCGCTAATTTCGTCAATCTCAGAAAAAACTCGAATTTTGTCAAAGGATCGTGAATAAAAGGCAAATTTTGTCAAAGAATAGCAAAAAACGCAAATTTCCTCAAAGGATCGCAAAAAGAAAACGCAAATTTCTTCAAAGGACTACGAAAAAATGAAATTTTGTCAAAGAACAGCAGAAAAAATGCAAATTTCGTCAAAGAATCACGAAAAAAACATGAATTTTGTCAAATAATCGTGCATTTCGGAAGGACCCGAAATACGGAACGATGGAAGCCATTTTCAAAATCTGCCAGTAGATGGCGACACTATACTGAATCAACCTCAAATCTCTCCCAAGGAAATAAATCACCGCATTCTGAAAAAAAAAGTGCTTACAGAATTTTTTTTTAACAGAAATGTTACATTTTTTTATGAAATAGTGTTTTAAGGTTTTAAACAAAATTAAAAGATTTAAAAGCTTGAATATGCTTTTACAAATATTTAACTGACGAAAGTAGATAATATAACTTCTTTTTCAGTAAGCCTAACATGGCGTTTAACTACGGTCGAATCGCAGAGTGGTACAACCCGGTACCGTTACAGACACTTTCTCACCTTTGGATTTTATTACCGTAATTTCGGGAGTAAGCGCCGCGGCGCATACGTGTTTGAAAGTTCAAAATATGGGCGATGCGGCGCATACGCAAGGGCGGCGGGTACAATGATTTTTCCCTCAACATAGCAAAATCTGGATATTGTGAAAAACAAGCCTTCATTTCAGGTTTTTTTTTAGTCTTACTGCCTCAAATACACTTTTAAACACATGGATTCATTAACATTCATTCATATTTCACCTTTATTTACATTCATTTAATCTCAGTAGAAAGTTCATAAACAGTAGGTACATAGTGACACAATATATCTTTATTATAAAAACGTAATTACTATAGTCAAAATATATTTAACTTACCCATATTTCTCTATTTTCTGTTCAATATTAATAGCTCACTCTTTAAAAGTATTTATTGTACACTTTACAATAGTTGATAAATTATATTTATTTCATAAGTACACCGCATACGGCGATATTCGATTAAAACGATAATCGAATAATCGATTGGCGTAGTACGTATTTTTTTTCCTATTGTATTTTAAGATAACCTGTGTTTCAATATTAATAGCTCACTCTTTAAAAGTATTTATTGTATACTTTACAATAGTTGATAAATTATATTTATTTCATAAGCACACCGCATACGGCGATATTCAATTAAAACGATAATCGATTGGCGTAGTACGTATTTTTTTTCCTATTGTATTTTAAGATAACCTGTGTTTTATTGTTAATTCATATATCTTGTAAGATTTTATCGCTATTCTTGTTACTTTTAATCCAATTTCGCCGATCGTTTTTTATCGTGACTATTTCATTTTTACCGATTTTTTAATGATGCGGCGCTTCTAATGGGTGCGGCGCTTACGTGTATAATTGGTTTTTTTTACTGATTTTTCAATGATGCGGCGCTTACGATGGGTGCGGCGCATATTCCCGAAATTACGGTATAAGTATAAGATGGATTTTTTTTTCGCCATTCTAGCTTCGCATGGTAAATAGCACCTTGAAATCTGCAGTTAATAATGTTAGATTATTTATAGATTTTTAAGCATATAAATTTTCTTAAAAGTTCAGAAAATCTAATTTTTTAGAATGTCAAATTAGCCTGATTTTATTTATTTTCCCTTTCTGATATGCTAAAAAATTCAGTAACTAGACAACTGTTAAATAATATATATGTATATGATGAAAAAGACATACATATTATTTTAAAATTGTAAAAATGATAAAGAAAAAATCTTACATATATAATCTTATTTATATAATCTAAATATTTTTGAGCATATACACAAAATTCCATAAAATAATACAGAAATCATGAAAGGCCAAGGAAATTATTGAAAATGTTTCTAACAAATTTGATTAACTTAAGACATTGGCATAGCAAAAATTTAACATTCATAATGTGACGCCAATTATTCTAAACATTCTTTTGTCCAAAATCGTCTGAACGAATTAAATTTTATATCTGGTATGTCGATATATTTGTATGTTGGTATATCGACATACCAGACATAAAATTTCATTTGTTCAGGCGATTTTGGACAAAAGAATGTTTAGAATAATTGGCATTACATTATGAATGCTAAATTTTTGCTATGCAATGTCTGAAATTAATCAAATCTTTTTGAAATTTCTAAAGCACCCTATTCTTCAGTGATATTTTGAACTCAGATTTTGTTAATATTCTTACGCATAAAAGTTTGGAATAGCAATATTCTTAAATATGTTTATTTGACATTATATTTTGGCACTCAATTTTTTTTTTTTTTATGGAAAGTGGTCAACAAGATAATAGACAAGAATTGGATAGTTGAAATGTTTTCTGTTTTCCCTAAGATGTCAAATGTGTAAAAAATAGAGACAGGAAATATACTCACATAATCATTGCATTTGTTCTAAAGCTTTCCAAATCTTAAAAATAAGGATTTCAATTAATAAATTTGAAGTTTGGGACAAGCCTTGCCAATGACATTTACAACTTTACAATTTTTTTAGATATTGATTTTTTTTTTTTCGTATATTAAGTACATAATGTTGTGAGTGCTTAAACACAAATGCTCAAAAAAATAAAACATTCATAGTTGACTTGATTAATTGATATTTTTATAGAAGAACATAAAATTTCCCATTGTCTGAGAATGACTCACATATCAAGTTTCACTAATTAAATATTTGTACAAGGAAAATACGATCATTCATTTTCATCCTAGAGATAAGTTCAGATTTTATTTTTTATATTTTGGATGAGACAGATATTGAAAGTACACAGCAGAAATTTGTTAACAGCATTATAACATTTTAAAATAGTTTCAAGATTAATATTTTCATTTAAAAGCCTTAATTTTAATATTCCTGAAAATAATTTCAAATGACAAATTTGTTTTTCATTTCTAACCACTGGCAAAAATCTGTAAAACTCGCTGTTTTCATTCTGCTAAAATATCATTGTACAACTATGGCAGAAAGACTTTAGTTCTGTTTTGCAATAAGCAAAGGACTTCAAACAGAAGAAAAATATCTCAGGGTTTCTTCATTTTACAAGCAGTGACTGTGCAAAGGCTTCAAAATCAAAAAGAATGTTTCTCTTTATATGACATTATTATCAATTCAGTTTACTTTCAGTTTTTAAAGGATTATAAAACACTCTAAGAAACTTAGGCCACATTCTTGTTTGTCAAAGAACGAGAGTTTTTTTTTCTTCTTTTTTCCATTTTTGTATAAAAATTTTTTAGCATAATGCTGAGCCCGAGAGCTGAGATTTTTTTTTCTTCCAGATCACCACAATTATAATGGAAATTAACATTTGTTTCAATGAATTTCCAGGTTTAGTTTGAATTTCCCTGATATTTCCATGTTTTCCAGGTCTGTAACCATCCTGTATTAGTCTTTAAAGTTGAAAACACTATTTTGCATAGAATTCTTAGCTACAGACATTTACACATTACTTACTTTTTTAGTAATTAATATAAGCAAATCACACGCTTATTCATACTGAATAAATCCTCTTTAACAACTGAGTCATAATAGCAAAATAACAGTAGGTATTTTTTTAAACATATTTTACTTTTTAGAAAAATTCTATTTGTTTTAACTAGGCACAATTGCATTAACAATGGTAAAAAATAAGCCCTAACCCCCCTCCCGCAAAAAAAAAAAAAAAAAAAAAAAAAAATATTTTAAAAATCCAAGGAAAAGAATTTTCAATCTTTTGAAAATTTTTGGCAGATTTCCACTTTTGCTTTTATCTTTAGTAAATGAAATCGACCACACCCCCCCCCCCCCATCCCACATGAAAAGTCCGATTCCCTTCTCTGCCCTCCCCAACACAAAAAGTTCAAAATCTTGAGAATCTTCAATTCTTCTGGCCTTCTTGCTGTTTCGCTAGTAATATAACAATAAGTTAAAAGTCAGTACCCCAAACTACAATCTGCCCCTCCATCCAAAATTTATGTTTCCCCCTCTCCCCTCAGCATACAAAATACTCTTTATTAAGTCATATGTATATATTTTAATTTGAGGTAGTTTTATAAATTAATATTTTAAATTATTAATTTTATTTTTAGGCAGTCATATTGTACCATTAACTGCCATTGCTAAATTACTTTATACAACAGAATTTCAAAATATTACACGAATATTTTTATCTTATTTTTGTTATATAAAAATAAAAAATAAATAAAAAAAATTCCAAATTTTCTATTTCCAGTTTGTGATGGATTTATCATCTTTTCGACGAAAGTTCTTTACAGGATTTTAATCTTTTATCACAGGTTTTTAAAAATAGTAATTTTTGTGTAATTGAATCGCTGAAATGGTTTCATTGAAGTCAAATTCTTCAATTAAAAATTGTTAGAAGGAATAATCAAGAATTTTTAACACTTGAAATAACCCAACATTCATTCATGAAAGATCACATTAAAGACGAGGTGGATTGATGGTATCGGTTGGAGTCAACATAGGTGGACGTACGTTCCTGCATATCACACTTTGACGGCTCAAGCTATGCAGACGAAATACTGAGACCTAATATTGTAACTTACGCTGCAGCCATGGTGATTCCTTTGTTTTTATGCATGGTAATGCCAGATCGTAAACAGATCGTCTGGTGGAGAACAGGCTTGAAGTTGAAACAATAGAACGTATGGAACGGTCAGCATGCTTTCCTGACTTGAATCTGATCGAGCATGTTTGGGACACACTCGGAAGAAGCAATGCAGCGACTACAAGAACATCTTTTACTGTCCGGGACTTGGAGATTGCAATTTTTAAGAAGTGAAACAGTATTCCCCAAAGTCTTATCGAAAACCTCATTGAATCGATGTAAAACAGGTGTGCAGCTTCTTAGCTGTTCGATGGGACCACACTCCAAATTAAACATCTTGAATCATTTCTAAACATTACTTTTTTTTTTACATTTACATGTAACCAAATTGATGCCTTAAACCAGCTTTTCATGTTCTTTCTATCGTTTCAAAGAAATAAAGCTACCTTGCAATTTTTTTCTTTATTGCGCATTTATACACGTGTACTCTTCATTTTATGCCCATGCATGGCTGTTTCGCATGGTTCTCTTCACTTTTTTGCTTGCTTCCCTAATTGTTTTGAGCAGTGTATATATATATATATACCCCTAGGGCTAAAGTGAAGCGTCCACCACTGCTTGGTGTGCATTTTATTGGTGTGCTAGTGCATGCACGATGGCACACTGTGCCTTGCAACCCTTGCCATTCCTCCTGTGGAGATTTCTCTTCACCCGATCGAAATTTCTCCAAAAGCATCTTGTTTTCGTGCATGCTCAATTGATTTTGCCTGTTTCATTGGACAAAAAAAAGGAACACTCTAAGAATTTTGTCAGCAGTGTCCTTTTTTTAATTTGAATTCCGTTCACTCACGGGAGCATTTTAAAAACGCAATTGCTGTTTATAGTTAAAATTTTCCTTTTAATCATTTTAATTTAAATGTGATATGCATCTAGTACACTTCTTTAAAAACGCTCATTTATTAAATATTTTAAATTAAAAAATTTGTTTTTTATTCTACAGTAAGTGATATAACTTTTGTTCGTATAGCAGTTGCTTTGAATGCAATTTAGTAATTTAGTTACTTTTAACAGAAAAAAATGATTATTTGCTATCAAAGCTGTATCAGATACTTAAAAAAAAATTTGTTTTGTATTAAGTAAATGTGTGTTATCTTCTTTTTTCTTTTGACCAGTTTTCAATGTTAATTGAAATTTATCCTTGTTTTATGCAATATGATTACTGGGGGGTTCAGGGGGGCAGAGACCCCTAACAAAAAAGTTTTAAAAAAATTAGACACCCCCAAATTCTATAGAAAAATCATTATTTTTAAAGTAAGTGAGATCATTGGTTTTTCTTTTATTTTTCATAAAATGTATGTTTTTCAAAACGTAATTTGTATGTTATTTTGCTGTTTAATGATTTAAATTATGTATTTTTCTTTCATTTGGATTCTCGCAATTTCAATTTGCGTGGTTTTCGGAACACTCCTCACAAAAGCAGGTGAATTTAATTCTTACCTAGCCATTCCAAAATGTGGATTTATCATTTACAGAAAACAAATGGGGAGGGGGGGGAGGGTTAGGGGGGTGGGAAGAGCCCCCTGACAGCAAATAAAACCTTTTATACTCTTCTCTAGCTCCCTTCAGCAGCTTAATTTTGTAATGTTTCTAGGTAAGTGAAATTTTTTTAACACAAAATCTGTGTTATTAGAAACATTATTTTGACATTAGTTTGCTTTTAAATGTTTTAAAGTATGTTTCTTTGCTTTATTTTGATTGTCGCCATTTAAATTTGCACGCTTTTGCGTGTTTTCTTCTGGAGGTTGCCTCTCCGGGAGACAACACGCAAAAACACCCCAATTTGGCGATTTTTTTAAAACACGCCAAGCAGTCGTGGACCCTTCACTCGCACCACACTTAGATATCATATATATACTAAGAAAAGTATATGAATACTTTCCGTAGAAAAAAAAAGAAAAGAAAACAGAAAGAAGGAAAAATATTCGTACAGGAACTATAAAAGAAATTACCTAAATATCCATGGTTTAATAATTAAATAATATATGAAAATATGAAATAAAATTCAAGCAATAAAAAATGTATATTTTAAACAGTAAATGTATATTTGCAAACAGCAATTTTTAAGTTCAGAGAATAAAAACACATTTATATCTATTACTTAATAATTAATGCATAAAAATGTGAAAAAAAATTCAAGTAATTAAATAAATATACATTATATATCGTTAGCTGCAAACAGCAATTTAAAATTTATGGTTTTAGACTAAGGCAGGTAAACATAAAATTAATTATAAATTTTAAGTGTTGTTTGATTAAATATATGGCTATATATATATATATAGTACAATATGTATGAAATGCATTCGGCAGACCCAGAATCTCGCACCATAATTAAACTAATAATAAACAACAAACATCAAAGATATTTCAACAAATATAACCTGATAAGAAAAAACCAAGAAAATACAACCAAAAAGCTGCGGCCTCGTCAGCAGTGGGCATGTTATAAAAGCACAGCAAATGTTTCAGACTAATTACCATACACAAAACTATTATTCAGTATTCAGTAGTGGCGGTGGGTTTCGGCCAGAGCGCCGTTAAGCATAAATCAAATGCATAAAAACAATTGAAAGCATATCACGAACACTCCCCCACCGGACCCGACGCCACATTTAAACAGCTCATCTCGAAGACAGAACTGATTCAAAACGTATGTGTAACCTACACTGAAACAGCGATAGAATTATTTTACCTAAGCCTGAGCCACACAGCCATAAAAACAATAAACAATAACCATGAAGAGACAATAACCAACATCCAGTTATCCATAATCTGTCCCATGGAGATATAAATAATTTATTACCATGATCTGTCCATCTGATCTGTATCTGTCCATGCTCGTTCCATGTCTGTTGCCACATAACTGCAGACATCCTTGTAAAACCATCTTAAAAAAGCTTTGTCGTTTACAAATCATAATCATGTAGCAACTACTCAAGGTTTACTTTAAAACTGAAGTTATAACGTTTATTATAGATTGAAATGTGCATACCATTTGAAATGATTATTTTCAAATCTAGATAATCAGCAGCACTATTATTATTTTTTTTATTATTATATTTTTTTTTAATTTAGCATATTTGGATAAATGTCACATGATATCCCCAAAAAATCGCGATCACAGTTCAAAATTATTAAATCGTCAATATATCTGAAAGCCAGAAAATTAACATCGTTATTAACACTACAAAATTGAAATTCATAAAAAAAATAAAAAGTTAGCTGCCGTTGAAGGTTGAAGAGTAACTAGTTTAGTACCCATTCCTATCCCATTATTCTGTAAATAAATATTCGAACCTGAATAAACATAGCTGTTATATAAACAAAATTTACACAATAATTTAAATAAATTAAAATCTAAATCCGTATCAGCTATAATTAAATCGACAACCTTCAGACGGACATCATATTTGTGAAAAGATTCTCAAAATAATATGTTTGGATACTCTGTATTTATTTTTTAATTAATTCATTTCTGATCTCATAACTATTCAAAATAATCCAATACATATTACTATCTTTATACTTAAATTTTAGGATATTCATAATCTTTTTCAGCATTTCCTCAAATTTGCGATTAAATCCATTTCCAATACTGTTTACATTATTGCAAATAAATCTGTACTTAATTGGTATTTTATGGAATTTCGGTGTTACGAAAAGAAAGGGAAATGTCATTTTTTTTTTTACTTCAGGCAAAGGAATTTGAACCTTTTTTGAAAAGGCAAGATGTTTCTTAATCAGTGTTTGAATAGTAGATTTATATGAACTGTAGGTAACATTATTGTTAAGCTCATTAATTATCATATTATCATAATAGCTTTTTCAAATAACTGCAAAATTGTTAGATGCTGTGTCAACTGAACAAAAAACAAAGGTATTTTTCAATTTCAATATTTCCTTCTCAAGATCTGTACCTATACTATGGTAAGTGTAAGTAGAACAATCATTCATATATTTTGTTTGAAATGATTTAAAATCCTCCAAAATTTTAAATTTCCATTCATTGAAAAGGGGGATAGGTTTTTGAATTTGTAACTCAAATTGAGCATGAACATATGTAAAATTCATCTTCTTGTTTCAACTCATTGTTAGATATGAAATCAGAGTCACCAGTAACTATATGTTGTGCATTTTTATTGTAAAAGGATGACCACTGAAAATTCCTGCACTTTCATTGCTAATTCAAGTAGGAGTCTAAATTCTGTGCAACCTGTCTATAGTTAAATAATTTAGTACCCAAGGTATTAACATATTTGTAAATTGAAATAATCGACACATTTTTAACTGGAAATATTTCATTGTGTCTGGTAACAATTTTATTTAAATATAAGTTATCAAAACTTTTTTGCTGAAATGTACAAACAGTATATTTTATCCATTTTACACTGCTGATATTTACCTATTTTATACAATAAAAAGTCTGTTAATAAATCCTTGAACTGTGTGTTATCACAAACAAACTCTTTAATCTTCTGCTGCATGCAATCCCCTTAAAATTTTAAACTGAATAAAATACTTTTAATTTCTTTAATATTATAATTTTTATTAAAATGATTATATAAATCATGTAGTATTATGGCTCGATTTATGTTTTTATATTTGACAAACAGTGCCTTATTTGAGTGATTCCCTCTATTGTAAAAAAAATGAAGGTTTGTAAACTGAAGAAAAGAGATTATAAACACATATTGAACTTTCTGTATGATAAAAAATTTTAGTGTTTAACCCGTGTGGGTATAATGATTTTGCATGCAAAATATAAAAACTTTCGCTACGCAACCGATATGCGTGATCAAAAATCTGTTCTAAAATTTGTATTCTGACATTTTTAGAACCATGTAAATGGAAATTTACATTGGTTGTCATTTCCTTTTCTTTTTGTAACACCGAAATTCCATAAAATACTAATTAAGTACAGATTTATTTGCAGTAATGTAAATGACATTGGAAATGGATTTAATCACAAGTTTGAGAAAATACTGAAAAAGAATATGAATATCCTAAAATTTAAGTATAAAGATACTAATATGTATTGAATTATTTTGAATAGTTATGAGATCAGAAATGAATTAATTAAAAAAGAAATACAGAGTATCCAAACATATGATTTTGAAAATCTTTTCCAAATATTCCTATTGCAGGGTTAAATGATGTCCTTCTGAAGGTTGTCCATTTAATCATAGCTGATACGGATTTAGATTTTAATTTACGTAAATTATTGTGTAAATTTTGTTTACATAACAACTATGTTTATACAGGTTTGAATATTTATTTACAGAATAATAGGATAGGAATGGGTACTAGTTACTCTTCAACAGCAGCTAACTTGTTTTTATTTTTTTATGAATCTCAATTTTGTAGGGTTAATAACAATGTTAATTTTCTGACTTTCAGATATATTGACGATTTAATAATTTTGAACTGTGATCGTGATTTTTTTTTTTTTTGGGGGGGGGGGGGATATCATGTGACATTTATCCAGATATGCTAAATTTGAAAAAAAAAAATGAAAATAATAGTGCTGCTGATTATCTAGATTTGAAAATAAACATTTCAAATGGTATGCACATTTCAATCTATAATAAACGGGATAATTTCAGTTTTGAAGTAAACCAACTAGTTAACTGGAGTTTGAATATGCATAAACGTGTTTACATCAATATTATCATTGGTCAGATTTTTCACTACTATAAACTCTGTATGAATAAAAATTTATTTCTTAAAGAACTTTTTAATTTAACCAGTATTTTGTATTATAAAAATAACATACCTTTGAATTTCATTAATAGATATACTTGTTTTACAGACAATCTTCATTTTTGAGTAGTTGCTACATGATTGACAGTTAATGATTTGTATTACTTAAAACCTTTTTAGGATGCTTTACAAGGATGTCTGCAGTTATGCGGCAACAGACATGGAATGAGCATGGACAGATTATGGATCACTGGATGTTGGTTGGAAAAGAATTTTCTATTTTTTGTCAATGAAATCTCCCCCCCCCCCCCCTCCTCCCCCTTCCGCAAAAAAAAAAGATTTTAAAAATCCATAGAAAAGAATTTTCAATGTTTTGAAAATTTTTGGCAGATTTCCCCTTTTGCTTTTATCTTTTATAAATGAAATCAACCCCCAACCCCCCCCCCCCCACATGAAAAGTCTGATTCCCTTCTCTGCCCTTCCCAACACAAAAAGTTCAAAATCTTGAGAATCTTCAATTCTTCTGGCCTTCTTGCTGTTCGTTAGTAATAAGGTCTGTCTCAAAAGTTTAAGCACAAGCATAAAATGTTGATTTTCAAAGAATTATAAAAAGTTAGAATGAATAACATTTTTTTATTTGTAGATTTCGCAACATTATTTTAATAAATGATATCAAAAGTAGAAAAAATAAATTACATAATTCTAAAAAATATAATAAAAAAATGTTAAAAAAAACTGTCTCAAAAGTTTATGCACAATGTCAAAAACAACCCCAAAGCAAAATATGCTTAAAAGTGCGACGTACGTCGCAGAACATTTCAAATTCTCATTTTCTACAAAATTCACCATTCATTCATTCATTGGAAAAAAGCGCTAAATTCGGCTATCAATTGCCGGAAAAACTTCTTCAATCATTCATTGAAAAAGATAGCGAAATTCATCAATTGGTCACGGGAAAAGCTTACGCAATTTGTCAGCCGATCATGGGAAGAAAGTTACCCGAGAGAAAAATCTAAAAAATATTGCAAAAATTGTCAATCGATTACGAGAAAAAAACGCAAAATTCATCATTCGATCCAAGTAAAATCGTGAAATTCGTTGTTTCTTTGGTTTGTGTGTGTGATAGCGTTTTACGAAATGTCTTTAGCATTTCTATACAAGATGAAATCGCACTCCTACATATACAAGAAAATCTCCCTGTGTTTTGCTTTTTTATTCCCGCAGAACATTTTTGATCAGCTGAAGGTTCGTTGCAGAACATTGCAAAATATTCTGCTTTGGGGAAAAACAACCAGATTTATAATTTTTACAGAACTTTTACTTACAAATTATTTTTCCGCGATTTCGGAGTAGTTCAAATACACGTGCGTCCATTGCAATTATTAGTTTTTGTAGGGTTTCTGGTGGCAAAGAGTACCATGCTTTCTCAATAGCCTCTTGGAGTTCTTCAATAGAGTCATACTGCTTTCCATTGCCATAAACCTGGAGGGTTAAAATACCCCAGACATTCTCGATCAGGTTTAAGTCTGGACTTAAAGCTGGCCAGTCAAGAACTTTAACATTTTTCTGAGAAAGCCAAAGTTTTGTAGAATGTGATACGTGGATTGAGGCATTGTCTTGTTGAAAAGTCTATTCAGAACCCCTCCCCCCCAAAAAAATGTCACCGAATGGAAGCAAATGTTGGTTTAGCATCTCTTGATACTTTTTTTAATCTTCTCTTCTTTTTAGAAAAGCCAGAGAGGTCTGGCCATTGAATCCAAATGCCCCCCAAACCATAACAGATTTACCGCCTTGCTGCCTGCTGAAAAATGCCGTTGGTTCCTTTCGTAAATCATGCCAATATGTATTCCCACCAGCAGGGCCATCTAAGTTCCACTTTTTCTCATCGCTGAATAAAACAGTAAGCCATTTGTCCCCTTAGAACATGTGTTTTTACCCCAGTTCATTCTTGCCTGTTTGTAATCTAATTTGAGAGACGGTTTGCGAGCCATTTTCTTTAGTATGATGTAATCACACTCTTTAAGGCTCCCGTTGAGCAAGCGCTCGGGAATACGGTGCTAATGTTAATCCAATGGGGCATTAATGTGCTAATATCTCGCTTGCATTTGAATATTTTTAAATGATTTTTTTTGCACTGGATAGCAGAGATCAATCTCTATTTCCGCCATTGATTACTTTTTCGATTTTCTTAGCGTATTTTTTTTACGAAGATAGTTTCACTTTCGGAACCGGTTTCGAAAGTAAAACTATCTTCGTAAAAAAAATACGCAAAGAAAATTGAAAAAGTAATCAACGGCGGAAATAGAGATTGATCTCTGCTATCCAGTGCAAAAAAAATCGTTTAAAAATATTCAAATGCAAGTGAGATATTAGCACATTAATGCCCCATTGGATTAACATTAGCACCGTATTCCCGAGCGCTTGCTCAATGGGAACCTTAATACATCTATGTACAGTGTCTTTGGACACCTGTACACTGAGATTATTTTTAATTTGCCGTATGGACATATTTTGTCTAGATACCAATCTCTGTATTCTCCAATCAGTCTGAACAGTCGTCATACGTGGTTGTTCACATCTTGGTTTCTGCTTAAAATTATCATTTCTAGAGAGTACTTGATATATACCTCGCTTTGATCGATTTAAAACTTTTGCAATTTCAGAAACAGTTTTATTTTGCAATTTCAATTTAAAAACTTTCAAAATCCCATATTTTGTGAATTCTTTACCCTTTGGCATTTTTAAAATGAGAGGAATTAATCTCTACACCTTTTATACTTTAATCAAAGTGCAATATGATGTCATACAATGTCATTACACACGGCCAATCCCGTGTTTCTAAAAAAGTTTGCATAAAGTGCTTAAACTTTTGAGACAGTGTTTCTTCAAGGAAAAAGAAAAATTAAATAAAAATAAATATATTTTTTATTTTAACCACCCAAAAGGGCTTATTTTATTTTATTTTGATTAAATGTCGAGTATTTATTGTAAATTAGCATAAAATATTTTCTTCAATTATTTTAAACCAGATTTGCAGAGTGCTTAAACTTTTGAGACAAACTATATAACAGTAAGTAAAAAGGTCAGTCCTCCAAACTACAATCTCCCCCTTCATCCAAAATTTATGTTTCTCTCTCTCCCCTCAACATACAATAGAATACTCTTTATTAAAAAATATATGCTCTATTTGTTGCTCTTTAGTGACAATAAATAAATAATCAATCATTTTAATTATCTCTCTACCCCAAAATTTTTGCTTACCCCTTTAATTTTTTTAAAACTATTTATTTAAAAAAAAAAAATCTGTCCTATTTGTTGTTCTCTGTCTCTAATAACAATAAATAAATAACAAATCATCTAAATTACAACCCCTTCCTTTGAAATCCATATTACCTCCTCATCCCTGAGAATACAAAGTTTAAAATTTGTAAAACTCTTATTTGAAGAAATCTTTTGTTTTATTTGTTGCTCTCTAGTAAAAATAAATAGATAATTTGTCACATAAGTTTTCTCTCTACTCCAAAAATGCCCCCCACCACACACATATAATATTTTAATCATTAAAACTATTTTTTTTTTAATTTGCTGTATTTGTTCAGCTTTAGTAACAATTAATGAATAATCAATCATCTAAATTACCCTCCTTTCTCCCAAAAGTTCCATTTCCCCCCACTCAGCAAATAATTTAAAATCTTTAATATATATTTGTTTAAACGCTGTTCTATTTCTTATTTTATAGTAAGGTAACTCATCCCGTATAAGTATCACTCATCTATAATTATCCCTTTTGAAATTTTTGCTCTGCCATTTTCTTCCAAGGGAGGGGGGTGGATTTCTAAATATGTGAGAAGAAAGCAAAAATTGTCTTCTTTTATGCAGATTGGCTGTTCTTCCCTCTCTGAATCATGTGTATATTTTATATTTTGAAATAAATATGTTCTGTAAAATACCCCCCCCCCCCACTCCCATTAACAAAATATCAGCTGTGAGAACAGTCAAATTACAAAAAAGACAAATTTTTTCTCTGCCTCCCCCCCCCCCCTCCATGTCTAGAAGTTCACCCCTTTTTCTGGGGATGGGGAATGGAAACTTAAGGGAGGATTGCATGATCACTTATTTATTGTTGCTACAAAGTAACAATACAGCATAAAAATTTAAAAAAAATAATTTTAAAGATTTTAAGGTTTGTTTGCTGGGGTGGGGGGAGGGAAAGAAGCAGAATTTTTTTGGGTGTGGGGAAGAGCAAATCAGATAATTATTTAATTATTGTAGGAAAAAAATTAAAGACTTTATATTATGTACTGGGGAAGGGGGGGCAGAGAAAATAAAAAGGACTATTTTGGGGGGAGGAGGAGATTAATTTAGATTGTTATTTAAATATTGTTACAAAAAATCACAAATAGAGCAGAAAAAATTTAAGATTTAAAATTTAATGGGATGCATTTGCAGGGGGTGGGGGGGGGGGGCTTCATGAAATGGAGCAAGTCTGAAAAGAAATTTAAAATTAAAGAGTTATAAAGGTTAAACTATGAGTTTTGATAGTAAAGGGGGAGGGCAAAGGAGAAGCAGTAATTTTGAAGGGGGTTTAGATGATTGATTATTTATTGTTACAATAAAATAACAAATAAAGAAAAAAAATATTTTTAAAGATTTTATTTTTTTAGGGGGGGAGGGGCGGATTTTAGGGAGGGGATTTATATATTTATTTATTTATTAGTGAAAATCTGCCGAGATACAGAAGCTTCTCGCCCCTTTTTATTTCTAAATTAATGACAAAAAGTGTTTTTAAATGATTTTTTTAAAATCTCGATTATAAACCCCCCTCCCACATTTAACACTTTTTGATTTTGAAGAAGGGGGGGAGGGGCTTACAAGCGGGATTTTATGGTACTCTTTATTCTGATCAAAATAAAATTAAAATTGTTTTAAATGGAAATAAATAAAATTTTGAATGTAAGACAGATTGAGCTCGAGCCTGCCCAAACCTGAAGACTGACATAAAAATCGAGC
Source organism: Maratus michaelseni (assembly GCA_963931845.1). Classification (NCBI taxonomy): domain Eukaryota; kingdom Metazoa; phylum Arthropoda; class Arachnida; order Araneae; family Salticidae; genus Maratus; species Maratus michaelseni. Next base: position 492,321,265 of record OZ007586.1, read on the forward strand.
CTGTTTCATCTTCATGTCTTAAATGAGCGACATATTACGTCACTTACAAGTGTTTTGATACAAAATATTGGAGTTGGGAGGGAAAGGAAAGTGTAATTTAGGATTCTTTTTTCGGAAGCATTATTGTACTGGGCTCCGAAGTGCAGTGTTTATGATCTCCGGTGAATTCTGGCAAATTTTTAAACCCTTACTAAGAATAGAGAAATGCCGGAGCTGTGCTCTGGTTCAAATTAAGCCCTGATCAGGGGATATGAGAGAATCTGTCGGCGAATTTGGCATGAATCATGTTTTATCTGGATACCAAGAAATCGGAGTTTCTCATTTTCTTATAAAAGCAAAGAATCTTCAAGAAAGTTTTCTCAAATTTCTCATTTTAAGCCAATTTTCAGGGCTCGGTGGATTTTCACATATGGTGCTTTAAAACAATGATTTCAAAATATTATAACCTTAAAACTCTACAAAGGTAAAGTAAATAATAAATTGTCCCTGTAATTTATTAAGCCAATTTAAATTTATTAGAGTAATGGGATCCAAAAGTTTCGTTAAAGAAATACACAATATCACAAATTTTTAACTTCTATTTTTACGGTACAGTGTATTTGTTAATGACATCTTACACAACTTATCGCATTTTTAACAGGGATAAATAACAGCGTGTATTGTATTAATTCAGTCGGGATGTACCAATTAAGCTTTCGTATGGGTCGAGCCCAGCCCAGGTCAGGAAATTTTGTCTGATACAGTAGCCCCCGACAGTGGCATTGCTACGTTTTTTGGCGTCCGGGACAAGAACAAAATTTTCACCCCCCCCCCCCCCTCCAAATAAGAAAATCCCTGACGGCTCGGCCTACAGGCACAGGTAGATTTCGAAGACGCAGACCGTGGGGCACCTGTTTATTGGGAATTGCAGAAGAAAGACCTAATTGCCATGATGTGGCAGTTAGGACCTCCCACTTCAAAATATACATCTGCCTGTAGGCGGAGCCAGCAGGGATTTTTTTTTTTTGTTTTAAATTTTTTTTACCGTAAGAATTGGTCCTATAAAAAACTTGTCAGTATAAAAGTTGTAGATAATATTAAGAAGATTCATAGTAAATTTAAGCGGATTTGATATTTTAGGAATTGACGAAGTTATGAATTTTTTTCTTCTAAAACCCGCTTTTTTCCCCCTTTGGGGCCATTTTTAATGATTTCAAAAATCTGTCATGCATAAATTTTTGGCCCTTTTCCTAGAAGTAATAATAACTTTAAACAGATTCGATACGTATCATAATTAAGAAATTATGGGAGGTTGTCTGTTTTCACAAAAAGTCTCCCCCCTTCGATCGATTTTGCCCATTAACGAACTTGACCGAGATTTTATGCCCCTTGATTTTATGTATCAGTTTGGAAGAGATTTGTGTAGAATTATTGCAGTTATCGTGTCCATAAAAAAGTGACATATATATATAAAGTTTTGAACAGGGGGGTGGTTCTGGGTGTCATGATCGGCGTAGATCTGCAAAAAATTTTCAAAAATTCGAACTTAGGGGAGAATGTAATAGGTAGTATTTTTTACGAAATCTACCTAAAAAAGAGAGAGAGAGAACAACACCACCATAGATTTTAATCATCAAATTGTCCCAGAAAAACACAAAAATAGCCATTCGATAGGAATTTATGTCTTCTTTAAACTAATTTTAAAAAGATTTCGTCTTCATAGAGAAATTTTCATTAAAAACACTTAATTTTGACATCATATTTGGCTGTTTTAGTAAATTTTACCTTAGACTATAAAATGGGAAGTCATCCGGTCAGGTAGTTTAGAATTTATGAAGGTTTAAAGTTTGGAATTCCTAATGGTAAATTAATTTGTAATCGTTACAAAACAAATTGCAGTAAAGATAGGTATTTGTTCAGTAAGATTTTATTTTTAAACCATAACTCAGAAACTACTAGGCGAAATCAGCTTTAATTTCGCATTCACATATTTCAAGCTTCTAAAAATCAATTTGTGTTAAAAATTCATATATTCAACAATTCATATTTTCTTCGAAAATTAATTTTTTTTTTTTTTTTCGAAATAAATTATTGCAGTAAAATACGAATCGTAGCCTATCATTTTTTTAAAAATAGAAATCGATTTTTAAAAGCATTAAATATGAGAATCCAAAAATACAGCTCATTCTCCCGAGTAGTTTTAGTTATGTTTAAAAAAATACTCGCATTGCAATCTATGTTTTGCAAACATTACAAATGAGTTAACATTGGGAGTTTCAAACTTAAAACCTGCATAATTTCTAAACAAGTTTGTAAAATTTACCGAAAAAGCCAAATATGATATCAAAATTAGGCGCCCATATATTGAAAAATTCAGAGTTTTGTACACTTTCATTAAAAAGCGACCCCCCTTAATCTTAGTTTATAAACATAAATGTAAAGCAGACACAATTTCTAGTCCAATGGCTATTTCCGTTTGTTTTGGGAACTATATATATATATATATATATATATATATATATATATAGTTTTGGCACTTATTTAGAAGTTGCTAATAAGAAGATTTTAAATATTTTGCAGAGTTTATTTGAAGTGGCATTAAAACAAAATAACACTTGTATAATAAAAAATAGTTTTGAGTTACTTAATAGATTGAAAGGATTGAGTAATATTCGAAATATGTGGCTTACATGTTTATGATTTTGAAGATTTATACAATAGCATTGATTTAATTGATCTTAAAAATAAAATTTTTGATTTTTTTAAGCGGTACAATAATTTGGGTAAAGATTTGGATCATTTAACAAATTTATTTAATTTTGTAGTTAATGAAAATTATTTATTCGATGGTAAACATCTGTTTCAGCAGATAAGGGGTATACCTATGGGGGGTAGTTGCCGCTCGGTACTTGCAGATATATATTTATTTTTATACGAGGTTAATGATACATTAAATAAGGATTTTTTAAGTTTTAGATATATTGATGATGTTTTGTTGGTAAGGATAAACGATTCCAACAGCGAATTAAATTTAGATTATTACCCTCAAGGTTTGACATAAGAGAACTTCATATGTCAAAAAAACTGTAAACTATTTAGACCTTACTATCGACATCGAGAGGGGTGGCTTGAGTACTTACATTTACGATAAGAGAAAGGATTACAACTTTGAAACAATAAAGATATTAAATTTTAATTCCAATGTACATACATATTTCTGTTTTCAGAAATATATTTATCAATAGTTTAATAAGAATAGTAAAATTAAATTCTAATCATAATAGTATAATAAGTGACATTATAATCTATATCATAATGCAATGGTTCAGAGTTATCCTATTGGTTTGTTAAATAGTTTGACAAATAATTTCGCCAAAGATAAAGATTACCGTGATACTCTCCTTTTGGCGATTAAAAAGATCGCCAAATAATTGTAGGTTTTATAGGGAGCTCTGGCTGGCTGTGTCGTTCTTTTCAACTTGGGTTAATGCACAGACAATAGAATCCCTTCCTAAGGTCAGTTTGGTTGCGACAGACATGGGAGAAGTTTCATGAGTAAATTACTGGTATAACCCAGCATGCAAGTCTTTAGCCTTGCAGCCTGTCTCCAATGGTTGTGTTCTTTTTGTTTATAGTTTTGTTAGTATGAATTTTCCATGGTTATTTGTGAATTTTTCTCTGTTGTTCAGGTGTTTTCGGATTAAATGTATAGTATGTGGTTTTGGTATTATATATATATATATATATATATATCTGACGTATGTCATGCTGTAACTCTCTTATTTATGAACCGATATGTGACTGAGTATATGTGCATAGGACATACCAAGGTCTTGACCGAGTTCGTTGGTCAGCTTCATCCGCCATCTTGTTTCAAAGGCGGCCAGTTAAAAAAAAATTAATTTTTAAAAATTCAAAAAGATGTACAAAAAAATTAAAAATTGAAAAAAAATGTTTCTGTAAGTGTTAGAACGTAATAGAAGGATTCTGGAATTTTTTTTGTTTTGGCTATATTTTAAAAAATGTCTGAGATATGGTAGTTTGAAATGCTAGGGTAACTGACATTTTGAATCAATCTGACATTTGTTATGCCATAACTCTCGTATTTATGAACCGATATGAATGTGACTTCATGTCTTAATGTGACCGTTATAAATGTGTAAATCATTTGCACAGAACATACCAAGGTCTCGACCGCGTTCGTAGGCCAGCTTAATACGCCATCTTGTTTCAAAATGGCGGCAAGTTAATTTTTTTCAACTTTTTTAAAAATTCAAAAAGATGTATAAAAAATTATAAATTTAAAAGGTTGTTTCCGTTAAATATTAGATTGTGATATAAGGATTCCGGAACATTGTTTGTTTTGGCTTTATCTTAAAAAATGGCTGAGATATGGCAGTTTGAAATTCTAGGGTGGGTGACATTTTGAAATAATCTTATTTTTGTTATCTTAACAAAAATCTTTCTTCTTATCTTTGTTATTTTTGTTATCACGTGTTTACTCTCGTGCTGAAATTCGCATTCAAATTCAGTATTAACGAAAACCGGGATTGAATCTTCTATAATCGGGTTCCAAGCATTTTAGTTTCGGGTGTTTAAGTAAAATGAATTGAATTTTTAAAAACATGGACAAAGAAAGCTACCTTTTCCTCCCGGTACGTGTTTTTTTTTTTTTTTTTTTTTTTTTTTTTTTTTTTTGCCGAACGTATGTGTAAATTTTAGAAATTCATAAAAAAAGAACAAAACGAGATACTGAGCTGTGGTTTGCACTAAAAGTATTGTCAGGATGTGGCATTTTTGTAACTGTAAAAATGGTTTTAGTTCAAAAATCAAAAGGGCAATGATAGAGTGCGCGAATGCGTGCGGCCGCTCTTTTATAAAAGCACTTTACCTGCGACTACTGTGACACCATGTGCACTCTTCAGTTATAGCGTCTAGAAGATATAATGTGGCAATCGGCAATTCCAGTAATTCATTAAGGCTGTTCTCAAACCAAACTTTCTACCTTTGACACTTTTTTAATTCCTTTTTTTTCTTTCACATTACGTATCAAACTTTCTGGTACTCTTATTAAGAAAATATGTAATCAAACTGTTTTTTTTTTTCTTTTTTCCGGTACAGGCAGACGATTTTTCAGAAAATGCTGTCAAATCGGGCACTTTGAACCGAATTTTCGGACTGATCAGCGCAGGAAAGGAAAAAAACTGCCGTCCTGAATCAACAATAACTTATAACTCAAGATTTAATTCATTTATCGTATAACGAAGCAGCTTTTCAGTTACATATCACTTCTTTTACAAATCACTCCAAAAACCATGTTTGCAAGTATCATACTTTTATGTTTAAAAATGAAGCAGAAAATGTGTCAGAAAGTTTTGGGCTGTTGAGCAGGGAGAAAATATATATATATATAATTTTTTTTTTTAGAATCGCCTTAAAAAGTGATAAAAAAAATTAAACCTGAATGATAAATGTCAATCGCAAGGACATCGCGCAGCTCATTTCAACGTAAATGTTTGATAAAGATTGAATTGCAAACACGTCTAGGCAGGCGATGAATGTTTTAAATATTTAAGCGCTAATATTAATAATGTTTCCTCTGAGTATGTTTTTATTAAACTTTAAAGTTATGAAAGATAGCCACTAATTTAATTATAGTGCATTGCTAACCTGATGATCAGTTTTTCTTGTCTGAAAAATCAGTTTAAATCATAAACTATGAGAGTGTATATAGATTGAAAAAAACTTAGCTCTTACATTAGATTCTTGCGAAATGTGATTAAGAATATCTGAAAATTTTATGCATGTAGAAATAAAAATGATTATTTATATATATATATATATATATATATATATATATATATCAATCATCATCATCAACCGTTTTCAATCCACTGCTGGATGTAGGTCTCCCCCAGATTTTTCCATTGTTGCCTGTCTAGTGTTTTAGTCATCCAATTAACACCGGCCACTTTTCTGATTTCGTCACTCCATCTTACTTGAGGTCGTCTTCTTTGTCGTTTTACATCTCTGGGATACCACTGTAGGGTGTTTGTGCTCCATCTATTGTCTTGTCTTCTTGCAATGTGCCCAGCCCATTTCCATTTTAGCCGTTTAATTCTCTCGATGATGTCAAAAACTTTCGTCTGACTTCTTATCCACGTTATTCTCTTTTGGCCTCTTCTGGTTATGCCTAGCATACATCTTTCCATACTTCGCTGTGTTGTTTGTAATCTTTGTACCATCCGTTTTGTTAGTGTCCAAGTTTCTGCTCCATAAGTTAGTGCAGGCAAAACACATTGGTTAAACACCTTTCTTTTCAAAAAAAGAGGCATGTTACTCTTCAGAATAATATTGTTCTTCCCAAAAGCACTCCATCCATTTCTTATTCTTCTATTGATTTCATTCATGATACTGTTGTCTGATGATATTTCTTGTCCAAGGTACACATAACTTTCAACATCTTTAATCTCAGTGTTGTTGTAGACGATTTTCTTTTTTGATGCAAATGAATTGAACATCACCGTAGTCTTTTCCAAATTTATTTTTAATCCCACATTAATGCTAGCTTCTGCCAAATCTTTTAGCATATTTTGCAATTCTTCAGGGCTATTACTGAAAATTAAAATGTCATCAGCAAACCGGAGATGGCTTAAATGTTCCCCATTTATTCTAATCGCTTTGTTTTCCCAATCCAGCTTCTTGAAAATACTTTCTAAGACAGCAGTAAAAAGCTTAGGCGAAATGGTGTCTCCTTGTCTTACTCCTCTTCCAAGCTTGATCTTCGCTTTTCCTTTGTCCAAACGGATGGTGGCTGTTGCTATATATATGTTACACTGCGTGTCCAGAAATTAAGGAGCAGTGACCAATTTCAGACGTTTCGTCGAATATCTTCTGAAACTCGTGAGGAAATGCCCTTGAACTTTGAGGATGTAAAGAACATGTTTCACTTCATGTTTTTCAGCGAAAATTTTGTCGCGAGGATAATTAGGGGGGGGGGGGGGGTATATAATAATTTGAATAATAAAATAATATTTTCGATCACCCAAGTAACAGAAAATGCTAAAAAATGGTCCGTCACTGTAGCAAATGACTATGCAGGCCCTGTTCAACATTTGTTTGCATTTGTGTAAGCATAGCACGTATATTCGTGGAGATGTTAACGTTTCTGTGAACACTTCAAAAGGTTTTTTTATAGGATGCAGAGTTTTCTGCCGAATTTAACACCGCTTTCCAAAAACTTGACAAAAAATCGTAGAAATAGTATACTGTAATTAAAATATTAATATATTGGATGAGGTATGGGTGTTTGTATGAAATAAATTTTAACTGCGCATGCGCGAAATACATCAATTTTTCTTGCCATGATTTGATAGCCAATACAATAGGGCAACTCATATAAAAAGACCAGTGAAATATCTTGTAAACTCAAAAAGTTACAGCAATAATTAATAAATTGAGGCGAAAATCCCCTATATAATCATGACAAAAAACCTTTGCTGTAGTTCGTGCATGCGCAGTTGAAATTTATTTCATACAAGTATCCATATCTCATCAAATATTTAACATATTAATATTTTAATTGCAGTACACTATTTCTATAATTTTTTATCAAAGCTTTTGGAAAGCGGTGTTAAAATCGGTTGAAAACTCTGTATGCTATATACAGTGGTGGCCAAAAGTGTGGACATTTTTTGAAAGTTTCATGTTTTTCAACTTTGTGTGCTTGCAGAATATATTAATTTTCACTTAAATACAAACGTTTATATATCAAATTGAAGGTAATTTAATGTAGAATTTAATAATAAAAACAGTATTACAATATCTGTATTAAAAAAAGTTATGCTCATTTTAGTAGAACAAACAAACACAAATAGTTTTAAATAAGGACGTGTTTTGTAATGAAAGCGTACTAGCCAATCACAAACACTGTTCTGAGGACCAATCAAATGTCTGTAACTATAGTTTAGGTTATTTGGATGGTAAAAGTGTTATTGTTGTGGAAATATTTTGCGGAATGATGCATACTAGTACAATTAAATAGAGTATTGCTGTTTTTGAATATTTAAAGTCCTTTTTTTAATTAAACTAATTTTAAACAATGTCATCAACAAGAAGAACTAATTGGATTAATTTTCACTTAAATACAAACGTTTATATATCAAATTGAAGGTAATTTAATGTAGAATTTAATAATAAAAACAGTATTACAATATCTGTATTACAAAAAAAGTTATGCAACTAATAGTATGATCTATCTTAGATTTGCATTTTTTTAAAGTGATACTTACACAATCAATACTTAGTAGGATAACCCTTATTTTTTAAGACAGCTTCACAGCGTCTTTTCATCGAGTGAACGAGTGTTTGGAGTTCATCCTTCGTAATCACATGGTGCCAAGAATCAATTATAGCTTCAATAAGTTGTATTTTATTGGATGGACGTTTTTTTTTTCGTACAAGAATTTTCAAACGTCGCCACAAATTTTCAATTGGATTGAGATCAGGGCTGTTTCCTGGCCATGGTAATATATCTATGCCTTTATTTTGAAACCATGCTTTGCATACTTTTGCTGTGTGGCATGGAGCTGAATCCTGCTGAAAAATAAATGGTGCGTTGTTGAGGAAGAGATCCCTGATGGAAGGTATCAATTTTGGTTCCAGTACTGTATCGGTGTATTTTTTGGCATTTAGGATGCCATCAATCACTTGAATTCGGCCCACACCATCTGCAGACATACATGCCCAAATCATGACATTTGTTGGGTTTTTTGTAGTTGCTTCAATGCAATCAGGTTGAAGTGCTTCTCCTACTCTACGTCTCACGTATTTTCTACCATCACTACCAAAGTGCGATATTTTACTCCCATCGCTCCAAATTACTTGCTTCGATTGATTTTCTGACCATTTAATGTGTTCTTTTGCCCACTTAACTCGTTTTTCGCGTTGCTTTTGAATTAAATATGGTTTTTTCCTTAGAATTCTAGCTTGTAGTCCAAATTCTGATAAACTTCTTCTTATTGTTCTTGAACTTACCGCAATACCCGCTGCATTCATTTCACATCTAATGGCATCTGATGAAATTTTTCTATCTTGAAGGCATAGCCATTTAATTTTTCTATCAGCAGTAGCACTTGTGCATTTTTGTCGGCCTGATTTGGCCTTATTTTCCACTGATTTCGTTTTTTCATAACGTAAACAGAACTTTCGTACACAAGAACAAGTCACTGAATCACCAACTTGTCTTGCAATTTCAGCATAAGAAAGGCCATTTTCTCTCAATATGACAATTCGGCTTCTTTTTGTAGATGTCCAATTAGTTCTTCTTGTTGATGACATTGTTTAAAATTAGTTTAATTAAAAAAAAGGACTTTAAATATTCCAAAACAGCAATACTCTATTTAATTGTACTAGTATGCATCATTCCGCAAAATATTTCCGCAACAATAACTCTTTTACCATCCAAATAACCTAAAATATATTTACAGACATTTGATTGGTCCTCAGAACAGTGTTTGTGATTGGCTAGTACGCTTTTATTACAAAACACGTCCTTATTCAAAACGATTTGTGTTTGTTTGTTCTACTAAAATGAGCATAACTTTTTTGTAATACAGATATTGTAATACTGTTTTTATTATTAAATGCTACATTAAATTACCTTCAATTTGATATATAAACGTTTGTATTTAAGTGAAAATTAATATATTCTACAAGCACACAAAGTTGAAAAACATGAAACTTTCAAAAAATGTCCAAACTTTTGGCCACCTCTGTATATATATATAAAACTTTTGAATTTTTCACAGAAACGTTAACATCTTCACGAATATACGTGCTATGCTTACACAAATGCATATAAATATTGAACAGAACCTACATAGTCATTTGCTACAGTGACAGACCATTTTTAGCATTTTCTGTTACTTGGGTGATCGAAAATATTATTTTATTATTAAAATTATTATTGCCCCCCCCCCCCCGTAATTGTCCTCGCCACAAAATCTTCACTGAAAAACATGAAGTCAAACATGTTCTTTACATCCTCAAAGTTCAAGGACATTTCCTCACGAGTTTCTGTAGATATTCGATGAAACGTCTGAAATTGGTCACTGACGCTTAATTTCTGGAGCTCAATGTATATACACTATATCGCAAAAAATCACTAGACACTTTCTATTTCAGACATTTTATCGAATGTCTAAAGAAATACTGGACGAATTCTTTTAGAACATTGGTAGTTTAAAGAACATGTTTGAACTCATACTTTTCCACGAAGATTAGATCAGAGGAGCAATTACAGGACAAAAAACAAATTGAAGAAAACAAATAATATTTGGGATCACCCTGTAAAATAAATTGTACGAATTTATCTGTCGCTGCAGCTCATGAGTATAGGGCTATTGTACAACTTTTCTGTTCATTTGTGTAAGAATAGCAGGTATATTCATATATATATAACAATTTCTTTAAAAAATCCAAGAAATTGTTGCAGGTTACTTGTTTATAGCATATGCAACGTTTTAACGTTTTAACAAAATTTAACGTCAGTTAAAAAAAATTTGATAAAGTGAAGTAAAAACAACACAGTACAATAAAAATATAAATATATAAAATCTTTAACAAAATATGAAATATTTAATAAAGTATGTGATAAATTTTTACTGCACATGCGCGAACTATACCATAAAGAATTTTTTTTTCATGATTTGGAAGTTAACTCTATGGAGCAACTAATATAAAAAGACCAGTTGAATATCTTGAAATTTCATTATATCGGCGATATAGGGAGCTGAATTTCGATTGTCTTCAAAAAGTTGCCGGATGATAACGGATTTTCCCAAAATTGTCTTTTTTTATTCACTGACTTCCTAGTATTTAATGAATGTCAACGAGTAGATTTGTTACGGATACTTCGATTTTGGAAAATTTTTGTTGTTGTTGGAATATGATCGATTTGGTGGTTTTACAAGAAAAAATTAAAAATTACAATTCGTTGAATATCCCTCATCATCCACCTTCGTTTAGGAAGCAACTGAAATTCAGCTCTCACTATCGCCAATATCGTTCTGAATTTTCACTATATTCGACTGGACTTTTTATACAAGTTGCTCTGTAGAGTGGACTACCAAATCATGAAAAAAAAAATTGGTATCGTTCGTACATGCGCGGTTAAACATTATTGCATCATATTTCATCCAATATTGAATATATTTATATCCTACTTACACTTTGTTATTTCTACTTTGTTATTTCTACTGTATTTTGTCAAGCTTGTGGGCCTATATGCAAGAAAAATTTTAGGGTCCTAAATTGCTTTAGAAGATAAAACAAAAAACCTTAGGATGCGTATGTAGGGGGAGAGGTGGGGGGGGGGTATCTCTTTTAAGTACAGCGGGCAGGTGCAGTTTGAAACTATAAGACCAAATTAACTGAAAAAAATCTTTAATCTGGACGTTGGCATGGCTCCCTAAAAGTGCGAACCCCGGATGCATTTTACCATTCCACTCTTGAAACTGCCCTTACATCTGACCATACAATGGTACATATGAATGCATCATTTACACAAAGGTATTTACTGTCTTTAATCTCATTTATTGTAAAAATACAAGTACTGATTATAATAGAATAGGATCAAATGCCCTTTTAAGAATAGAAGCTAGGTGCAGATCATAGAGCAAAACTTTTTAAGATCCAAATTAACACAAAATGGCTGAAAAAAACATGAATCTTGCTGGTGGATCCATGATGGTGGATGATAAAAATTCTAGGTGTGAATACAAATTTAAATTAATGTGTTTTTTGTTCGTAATATTATTTACTGAAAAACTGCAAAATATTGATTATAATAAGTATAGGGACCTGGTGCGGGCCTGTCCGCAAAACTTTTTCGAAGCTAAATTACCCTAAAAAATGGCTGATTTTTTTTATATATATTCGTTGGGGAGGGGGTTATAAGTGCAAGAACTTTGTGTATTACACCCACTTAAGCCCTGCATGCAAAACCCGAAGATTCAATTTGAAGTCAACCCACAACCGGACCCGAAGCCGACAAAAAAAATTTCATCGACTCGCAACCCGACCCTATCCCCGTATATTTCAACCCAAACCCGAAATACTTCAACCCGAACCCGACCCAAACCCGAAATGACAGAATATTAATTCATGTATAAAGCATTTGCGAAAAGTAATCAATTATATTTCTAATATAAATTTTACCTTTTATATAGAAAAATTGATATATCTGTATTTTTAATATTCAATTATAGTAAAACCTGAATAGCGGACACCTCGGGATCGTGGAATACCGTCTTGAATCGGATTGGGTTGTCCCCATTTTTTTTTTCTTTTTGGGCTCCATAATTCTGGGAAAAATCGCCTCTCACAAATTCAGGCCTATCTATTGGCTGCTTGTGGAACTAATGTAGGCTATACTATTGTTTTTTTTTTATTATTCTGAATCATACTATTTGGTAAATGATATACGAATTGAATTTTTCCAACTGAGCGAAAAAATGCCCAAGCCAGCATTCAAACTCAGAACTTTTGACTTAAAATGCCAATGCTCTATCAATTGAGCTACCTGGGCTGACAACCGGTGGGCATATTTCGTTCAGATAACCTTATTGGCAATAGCATCTGAGCTGCCATGTGGATAGCTCAATAGAATATACCGCAGGTAATGGAACTCTATTAAACGATGAGTACGTAGGTACGCTATTATTTTTTTTCTCAGTCATGATGATTGGTAAAGATAAATTGAATTTTTCAACTGAGCAAAAAATTCCAAAGCCGGAATTCGAACCCATTCCAAAGCCGGAATTCAGAACCCATGTGACTTAAATTGCCAATGCTCTACTTATTGAGCTACCTGGGCCGATAACCGACGGGCGTATTTCGCTCAGATAACCTTATTAGCAATAGCATCTGGTCTGTCATGTACACAGATCAACAGAATATACCGTAGGTAGTGGAATCCCATTAAACTATGATTAAACATATACACTATTATTTTTTTTCTCAGTCATACTTATTGGTAAAGATATCATACGAACTGCATTTTTCCAACTGAGCGAAAAAATGCACAAGCTGGGATTCGAACCCAGAACCTTTGACTTAAAATGCGACGCTGAACCAATTGAGCTACCTGGGCCGACAACCGGCGGGTATATTTCGCTCAGGTAACCTTATTGGCAATAGCATCTGGTTAGCCATGTAGACAGCTCAACAGAATATATCACTAAGTAGTGGAATTTCATTGAACGATGTGTACGTAGGTACACAATTATTTTTTTCACAATCATACTGATCGGGAAAGATATGCGAATTGAATTTTTCAACTGAGCGAAAAAATGGCCAAGCCGGAATTCGAACCCAGAACATTTGACTTAAATTGTCAATGCACCTATTGAGCTACCTGGCCACCCGGTGGGCATATTTCACACAGATAACCTTATTGGCGATGGGTAGCATCTGGTTTGCCATGTAGGCAGCTCAACAGAAAATACCACCTGGTAGTGGAACACCATTAAGCGAAAGTACGCTATTATTTTTTCTTTTAATCATACTGATTGGTAAAGATAGTATACGAAATTAATTTTTCCAACTGAGCGAAAAAATGTCCAAGTCGGGATTCGAACCCAGAACCTTTGACTTAAATTTACAGTGCTCTACCTATTGAACTATTTCGGCCAATACTGCCTTGTAGACAGCTCAACAGAATATACTGCAGGTAGTGGAACTCCATTAAACGATGGGTATGTAGATACACTATTTTTTTTCTCAATCATACTGTTTGATAAAGATGTCAAACGATTACGAAATTGAAAATTTTAAAATAAATGTGTTTTTACGGTACATTTTGGAACCAGGAAGTACTTTGGTTCAGTTCCGTTTTTCGTTATGTCAGAAATGACGATATTTTCTCATAGCTTCAGTTTCGAAACCCTGAATAATAAATATACAGGAGTGGAATAACAAACAGAAAAATTAATTTTTGTTAAAGTTCTGACTACTGCCTTGCCGACTTTGTAAACCTGTATAGGTTTTAGTGTTTTCAAAAATTAAAAACTGTCTCGCTAGTTAACTTTAAGCGAATGTTGTAAGAAAAAGCGGCAGGCTTCAAATAAAAGAAAGGAAATTACTTTTTAAGTACCAAGAAGAAATGAATGGAATAGTTTCTAAGAAAGCTAATTTATATCATTCTCCATTTTATTTTAAATGTTTGTATTATTACGCTCGTCTACAAAACATATTATTACGCCCTTTTTCATATTCAAGTCTTTTCAGCAGTTCAAATAAATGTCGATGTTTTTGTTCTTCTCAGGAAATAGGAAATTCATAGAAATAATTATAATAATAAATAAGCTTCGTAGTAGATAAATAAAAAGATAACGCTAAAAATCCAAGAAAATTCTTCTCTGGCTTCAGAATATTATTTTCTACCACTTTTCGAGTTCTTCTCAGGAAATTAAATGCGGAGAATATACGTTTTTCTGCCAAAAAAGGCCGAAAATTCCTAAAAATCAAAGTATCATCAATAGTGTCATAAAAAAAAATCAAAGTGTTTTGGTCGGACAAAAATTTAATTTTTACAGTCTTAGTTGTAGAGCATAGATAAAGTCTTTCTAAACACAACATATAGATCGCAGGGACCATGTAAAATTTAAAATTTTTATCTTTTTTAAAAACGTAACTGTTTTGACGTAAATAGATTGTCATATGATGGACAACATTTGAAACATAATGCAGTCGACATCAAGAAATTTTTTATTTGGAAAATTGTTTTTCTTTATACTCTCTAAAATAATGTTATTTGCAATATGACTTTCTGATACTTTTTTCTTCTTCTTCTTCTGTAAACAAATTTCTGCCTTGTAGACTGTTTATTGTAGTTTTTCTTCTACTTTAAATGCCTGTCTAAATTTAAAATAACTTAAAAATTAAAATTCAAAAAAGTTTATAATATATATATATATATATATATATAATTATAATATCTATGAATTTCAAAAAACATATCAAATTCTATTCTGCTTAAATCTCCAAAGAGATAATTAATGATATTGTGTATACAGAATACCACATAGCTAATAATTAACATGTGCAAACATAATATTACCATAGCTTATGCTTCAATGGTAATTGGCCAAATTTTACTCATACCTAAAGAATATTGAAAAAAGAAATAGAGAGAAAGGGAAAAATATATATATATATATAAATTGGAGTTGCAATTAAGTAAATACAAATGGATTAATAAATTAAATATGAACCATATACATTGGAAAATTGGACCACATGAGAATTAAATATGAATTGGATATGGAAAAACACATGCACATGTACTCATCAGCCTGGATGCACCCACATGTGTTTTAAATAATAATTCAGTGTTTCATAATTCTACTGGCATAATGCTAAGATCAGTAGAATCATCCAGGTACACTGAATTATTACCAGACAACAATTGGAAATATTAAAATTTGGAAATATTTAAATAGGAAATAAAAAACCAATTAAGAATATACAATATATTTCACTCACATCGATTATCCAAAAAACTGTAATTAACATCTCACGAAATTAACACGAGATAACAGTTTTGAAATAATAAAATTGGAAATATGAACGCGTAAAGTGTAGATAAAATATTTTACTCACAATAATTATACAGAATCCTTAAAATGTCACAACTTCTGCATAATATTCACATCCACATGGCAATGCATCATACATGTTGACTAAGTCGAGTTGAGAGAAATGATTTGAAAGACAAGTTGAGAGCACACTTTTTTTAAAACACAACCCCATCGATGACACCCAAACACAAAATGATTCAAAAACACTCAAAATAATTCTGGTTTTAATACACTTATAACAAAATTATATCCGTGAATATATATTACTCCATATCCAATTTTAATTCCTGAAAGTAAAATTAATATACAATCAATAGCTCCCTCTATAGTTAAATTAAATATAATGTTATCAATATTATCTACAACTACATGAAAGGTAAAGTGTCGCCATCTATTGGTATTATAATAATTCATAATTAATATTTAGTTAAATATCCACTTTATTAGTTACATACTCACTTCATTAGATTTAATTATATAAATAAACTTTAAAAAACAATACTAACTTGTAGTTTTACTTTAAATTCAAATAAAATATAATACTACTATATGAATAAATCTACACAGAATTAATTTAACTTGCACAGCATTTCAGATATTCTTAACCAGAATATATTATGTAAAAGAGATATTATTTTAATTCAAATTGTTTTTGCTGCCAGCTGTGTTAATCCACTGATATTATAGACATATTATTAAATAATTAATGTTTAATTTATACTACATTGTAAATATATTTTATATTTATAGATTAATTTAAATATCTAATTAAATAATTCATAAACAATTCAAAATATCTCAAAATTTATAATATTGATAATTAATAGTATTACTACTGTTTTTCAATCAAATTAATGCAATGCAGTAATTAAAATACTTGTTAAATTTAATTATTCATAGACAAAAATAAAAACTACATATATTTATATTTATATATATTGCAAATAGATATGTTTATGAGTTATAATCACCAATGTTATCATAGTATAATTTAATTTGTTATTGTATAAGTTAATTTATAAATGTATGAAAACTGCACATCAATAACACTTTAAACAGAGGTGATCGGCAACGCACAATCACAACTATACAAAGTATAAATAATGTTCAATCAAATATTAAATTTCCTAATATGTTATAATTGTAATTATGTATGTTATAATTGTAATTTTCTATATAAAGTGTATATAATGTTCAAACAAATGTTAAATATTAAATTTCCTAATATGTTATAATTGTAATAATGTATGTTATAATTATTATTTTCTATATCTTTTGTTATATGTTATCGCACACTAAAACAATAATTTATTACATACCATGTTTATATTTAAATTATATAATAAGTGTTATTTAAAAGAGTTGATGATTGAATTTATCATAAAAATTGGATATCCATATATTTTTGCTTGATCTCGAATATATCTAATATTTTTGTTTTTATTTATATCTGAGCATAAGTATTTTATACGATGTAGATAATTGATAATTATATTTTTATAAACAGATTTATGTAAACATGAAGCAAAATTGGTAAAAATATTTACTTTAAATGGGAAATCAAATCTCTTATCATAAATATCAAAAATTAATTTATAATTATTAGTAATATTAATTTTTAAATCAAGAAAGTTTATATTATTATTAATTAAATCATTTTCGCTTAATTTAAGCTGAGTAGGATAAAAATTGAGTGGTGATGTGCAATTTTTTTCATTGAAATAAAATATGATAATGTCATCAATATAGCGATAAAATACATAATCATTGTTCGGACTTATATTTCTTTCATAATAATATAAGTAAAGGTCAGAGAGAATACTAGATGCGGTTCCGCCCTGCGGAATTCCCTGGCATTGTTTATAGATAATATTGTCATATATAATGTAATTATTATGCAATGTAAAATTTAGTAAAGTTTTAAAAAAATTTACTGAAATATGTTCTATTAATTTTAATTGAGATTTAAATTCTTTAAATAATATACACATTGTTTTATGTAAGTCTTTTATATCAATGTTATTAAATAAATCATTAAAATCCAATGTTTTTATGAATTTTACCGGATTGATATTATGTATTTTATTAATGAGTTGAAAACTATTTTTTAGGCAATGTTGGTTATTATGTTTTAACGTTATATCATATATCTGCTTTAAAATATTAAGTAGTAAATTGCTTGCATTTTTATTATATGTGTTACAACCGATGGTAACAGTGCGAAATTTAATAGGATTTTTATGAAATTTTGGAATTACAACAAGATAAGGGTAATTAAAATTATTACATTTGATTTTTAGTAATTTGTGATAATTTAATAATTTTCTGTTATTTATTTCAATATTTAATTTAGTTTTATTAAAAATATTACTTGTGTTGATTGCATTGTGAATTAACACTTTATAGTATTCTTTACAAATGATAGCATAATTATTTGGAGATTTATCTACATAAGTAATTATAAATTTGTTTTGTAATTCTGATATATGTTACCGATGCTAGCGATACAGCGGTGGGTGCTTCACTAAATCTGTATAAAAAACTTAACATTGAGACCAGTGTTGAACCTTTAGCATTTTTCTCAGCGAAGTTGTCTCCGTCTCAGCAGAAGTGGGATACATATGATCGCGAATTGTATGCGATTTATGCCGCCATTCGACATTTTAAGCACATGCTTGAAGGCCGACAATTTACAATTTTCACCGATCATCAACCCCTCCAGTACGCTTTCCTACAGAAAGCAGATAAGTGTTCTCCGAGACGATTGCGTCATTTGGACTTTATTGGTCAATTTAGTACCGATATTCAATTTGTAAAAGGCTCTGATAACATACCAGCAGATATGCTATCGAGAATTGAGGCCTTAGAACTCCCAAATGCCTTGGATTATTCCGAAATTGCGCAAGCCCAAAGTTCAGATACTGAGCTGCAGGATCTAATCAAATCAAAGACAGGTTTAAAATTCCAGCATATGATTTTACCAGAAACTGAAATTCGACTTTGGTGTGATACTTCCACAGAAAACGTTCGCCCTTATCTTCCTCTGGCTTTTCGGAAAACCGCATTTAATATCCTTCATAACTTAGCTCATCCAGGTGTCAAAGCTACCGTGAAACTCCTAACATCTAGTTTCGTGTGGCCGAATATAAAGAAAGATGTTGCTATTTGGACGCAGACATGTATTCCATGTCAGAGATCAAAAATATATCGCCATACCAACAGTCCGGTTCAAAACATTAAAATTCCGGATAAGAGATTTGAGCACGTTCACATAGATATCGTAGGCCCTCTTACCCCTTCTCAGGGATATACATATTGCTTAACAATGATCGACCGTTTCACGCGTTGGGTCGAAGCTTGCCCAATTCCCGACATATACGCTGATACCGTAGCTAGAGCGTTTTATGAAAATTGGATAGTTCGTTTCGGTGTTCCCAGACTAGTTACATCTGACCAGGGTAGGCAGTTCGAATCGCTTTTAATGGCAAGTTTAATGAAACTATTAGGAATTAAACGTATACATACCACATCATACCACCCAATGTCTAATGGTTTAATTGAAAATTGGCATCGAACAATGAAATCTGCCTTAAAAGCTCATTTAACTGACCGTTGGGCAGAGGTCTTACCCACAGTGTTGCTCGGGATGCGAACTGCATTCAGAGATACCATCAAAGCAACCACAGCTGAACTAGTGTACGGTACTGCCTTAAGATTGCCCGGAGAATTTTTTGCACCAACTCCTACTGACTTTAACGCAACCCAGTTTGTGACACGCCTAAAAGAGGTCATGCAGCAAGTGTCTCCATCTCCAACCAGCAACCACAACACTAAGAGTCGGACATTCGTCTCAAAAGACCTTAAAAGTTGCAGCCAAGTTTTGTGCGACATGATGCTGTCCAGCCACCTCTAAAACCTCCGTACGAAGGACCGTTTATTGTTCTGCAACGATCGGACAAAGTCTACAAACTACAGGTTGGTGGTAAAACCAAAATTGAATCTATCGATCGTCTAAAACCTGCATTTATTCTAAACTGTCCAGAATCAACGACTGTGCCTTCCAAAGGATTAGTGCCAACATCTGCACCTTCGACCAAAGTACCAGAGCCAACTCCTGAAGTCCACAAGCCAGATTTGGAGAAAACACCAGAGGTTAAACGTACCCGTTCGGGACGGCAAGTCCATTTTCCTGCACGCTTCAGGTAAGGTAACGTTTCACTAGGAAGGGGGTACTGCAGTGCCTTTACCAACACTGCTAACTCCATGGTGCAGCTAAAGAAATATTAACTGTTATTAACTTTAACGACAACCGCAACTATGTTGCTTGCACTGTTGTGAACCGGATTTGGTAATCATTCGTTCTATGAACTCGTACGATGTAGTACGCACTTGTTTCATCTCAATTTTTCTATGTGTTTGTGATGTTAATTTAATTTAGTTATTAAATTGTGGAATTGAATTACTGACCATTGCTTTCTCCTATTACACATGGCTACTGAATACAAATTAAAGTTAGCAGCTATTGAATGGATTTGCAACCGCCACGTGGTCCGACATCAATAGCTGTAAGTTAATAAGGACGAACGAACATGGTGTAAGACGATACATATGAACGTGGAGTAGTAAGACGAACGCGGTGTAGTACAGAGAGATAAGAGGAGAGATTAGAAGGTTAATGAGAAGTTTAATGAAGATGAAAGTGGCGAGATAATTGTAGGAAAAAGGTATACTTACGAAGAACGGAGAGTCGCAGAGACGACCTTCTATCACGGTGTCCGCCAGGCAACTGAACGGGGTTTACCTTTCAACATGGGTTATGACATCATCATCCTAGAGGGTGCTGCGATCGGCGTTCTGATTGGCTGCTTCCATTTCGCCAGAGGGGTGGGGGGTGGCAGTACCACGCTTGTTGTCATCCTAAAGTTGTTCGATGACGTAATTTTCTAGAACAATCATACGACGCATGCGCTAGTTCTGTGCTAGTTTTACGAGGGATGACGCAATCACCGCACTAGCATTTAAGTAATTATTTTAGTTAAAGGAATGTTATGCGAAAGTTGCATATCATTTATCGAAATGACTTCAACAGAAGTTATAAGTGTCGTGTGTTTGTATATCGCGATGTGTGTTATTTTTTCATTAATATATATTTTAACCGGAAGTGAAAAGTTCGCATTTGATTTTATATTAAAATTAAATGATACAGGAAATTTATCTTTCTCATCATAACTATGTTTTCCCATGCTTACCAGTGTTGTCATGGAGGAACCATACAAAACCCAGCTATGGTTGGAAGTTTTGGCGGTGTCGATGCATTGCATCGTGCTGTTCGCAGCAAAGTGTCCAAGAAAACCATACAAAAATGGTTAAGTGGAGTCGACTCCTATACACTGCACAAACCAGTGCGAAGAAAATTCCCAACGAATCGTGTGATCGTGTATTCGATCGATCAACAATGGCAAGCTGATTTGGTTGATTTAAACAGTTTGAAAAAACATAATGAAGGATTTCGTTACATTTTAACATGCATAGATATTTTATCAAAATATGCATGGGCGATCCCATTGAAAACAAAACGTGGGGAAGATATTGTGAAAGCCTTCCAACCTATTTTTTCTACAAGAAAACCCAAGTCTTTGCAAAAGGATGCTGGCAAGGAATTTAAGAACGATCGCTTTTAAAAGTTATTTAAAGCAAGGAGTTCGTTTTTTTACAACGAATAATAATACGAAAGCTTCCGTGGTGGAACGATTTAACCACACCTTAAAAACCAGAATGTGGAAATATTTTACGCATCATCACACTTACAAGTTTATTGATGTATTAGATTCGCTTATGCACAGTTAAAATCATACATACAGGGTGTCCAGCGAATAAGACCCTGATTTCAAAATTAGATATCTCAAAAACAAAGATCAATAGAATTATGCGGTAAACGGTTTGTTTATTAGCTAAGCTGTAAAAATTTTATACATAAGTTTCGAAAATTTAGTTACAAAAGCGTTAAGATGGCGCTGTACGCCAAAAAACTCGTTCTCTGCGAGCAATCTAAAACAAAAAAAAGTCAAGTCAAGCATTCTTTCCAATCAGAACACAATCTTTTCAAAATGTTCACCGTTCGAAACAATGAGGTGGCGTAAACGAATAATGAAATTTGATATCACATCCTGCAATGTCTCAACGGAACTGGAATCGCATGCCACACAAATCGACGATTCAAGTTCATCCAGCGTAGTGAAATGGTTCCGGTAGACAGTGTCTTTCAATGCACCCCAGAGAAAGTAGTCACAAGGAGTTAGATCGGGCGAATATGGAGGCCAATCCATTCCTGTGCCAGTAAATTTGGGATAATCCAACGCAATTACTCTATTCCCGAAGGCAAATTCACAATCACTCAATATCCTACGCAGTTGACGCCAAACGGTTTGGCGAGAAAATGAATTGTAGCACGCATTTGCGTGTCTTATACGAATTTGCAAACGGTTGAAACTACTTCGACATTTTGACCGCGCATTTCTTGTTTATGTAATGTAAGAAGTATTTCTGACTAATTATAATATATATGTATGTATATATATTGTAAACATGTGCATTATTTAATGTTTTAGATCCGCTTTATAACTTTACTTTTCTTAAAACGATCACAATAAATAGATGAAAGTTTATTATATTTACCTTAATTACTTGTTGAGGAAATGCTAAGATGTGTTGTTGCTGATTGATAATAGGGTAAATGTGACATAACAGTAATGGACCCGTCCCCCTCAAAGTTTTTACTTTATAAAAAATATCCAATAAAAATTCATCTTTTATTTTTTATTCAGAACTCTTCCTTGCATGTTTTATAATGTGGTATCGCAAACGACGGCGATTCGATAAACAAAAATTTACCCAATCTTATATTATCGCCATTCAGAACACGTGAAAATAATATATTTCAATAAGATAAGTGAAAATTATATAAAACTTAACAACCTTTTATTCATTTTGCTTTTGTGCCATTAAAAAAAACCATTCGACACACACACACCTCAAAGTTACAGCCGCTCAAAATACATTTCCGTAAGAGGGAGGAAAATCGCATCTCTTTTCATTTAATCGGTTTGTGGTGCTGCCCTCTCTTATTACATTAGATAAGCCAATTCGAGACTCAAACCCAGGGATAGAGAATAATATTCAATATATCTTATTGAATATACAATATATCTGATCTCAATATCTGATATTCAATATATCTTATTGAATTATTGAAGCATAAAATATTGCTTCACAGTTACACTGTCTTTTAGTAAAATTTTTACTGAACAAGCTAAGAGATATAGTTTTACTTAATTCATATGTATCATCTTTGTTTTCTTACAAAAATTGCATTGTTTATTTATTTCTTTTTTTTTCTTTTTTTTTCTTTTCAGTAATAGAAAACTGGATTTTTTTATAGTAATGGTCATTTACAAAATTTCATTTATTTTAAGATTTTAAAGATTTAGTATCCATTACTGGAATTAGGTTTCTTCTCTAATCTACTAACAAATTTATTTAAATATATATATATATATATACTTAATTAGGATGAATTTGAAAAGTAAAAACCTAATGATCCTAATTATTTTATTGAATTTGGTGTTATTGCAGTGCTGTATTATCCCTTTAGCTTTAGAATGTATCTCATTCTATCAATGCTTAACAAATTGTATAAGATTTATTTATTTATTTATATTTTATTTTTTTAGGGGGGGGGGATAATTTAAAAGTGAAAAAGTGTTTAACTAAATATAATAAATAAGTTTCCGTGTTTATTCGAGATTAAATAAAGTAGTATAAAAGGTAAAAAATGTAAATAACATCATGTATATTATAAAATGTATTTTTACTTCTTTCTAAGCTTATTTTATAAAAACAATTATTGTTTATTTAATGTAACTGTTTACAAAACAGGAAATGATTAATTTTCATGAGCTTGGTAGCCTAAGCTACCAAGTAGCCACTTCAGTAGCTACTGAATCTTTGTAATATCTTTAAAAAATGAAAGCTTTCATTTATTTTTAAAGTATTTTAATGCTGACGATAAAACTCGAGGTAAAAAGGTAGGAGGAATGTTGTAGGATGTACAATTGTAATAAAACATCTACCTATTCAATGGTACTTGTACGATTTTGAGTTTGCCGGCCAAATGACACGCATGCGCGAAGTTCATTTTCTCGCCAAAGCGCTTGGCGACAGAGGTTGGCGTCAAGTGCGTAGGACGTTGAGTGATTGTGAATTTGCTTCCCGAAGGACTCATCAAGAAGGCGAAACACCTTTTTTGTGCGATGTGGTCGAGTCCCATCTTGCATAAACCAATCGATACCTTGTCCATCCTAAAACGCTAGTTGTGTACTGATAAATTGTTCCCAAATTGTAAGGTAACGTTCACTACTGATTGTTTTTCACATGAAAACAGGGCCGATAATGCCTCTAGTGCATACCGCAACCCAAGCAGTAACTTTAGGTGAATGCAGTGGTTTCTCTTCACACAAATGAGGATTGATTTTTGGAACCCCAAAATCTTCAGTTTTGTTTATTCACGAATCCATTCAAGTGGAAATGTGCTTCATCTGTGAACCAAATACGGCCAACATCAAACCCTTCATTATCAATCATTGTAAGAATCTGGTTCGCAAAGTCAACCCTTTGTCCCAAAGCTCTTGTGGGTATAGTCTGATGACTTTGGATATTGTATGGAAACATTTGTAGGCTGTTTTTAAATATTTTTTGCGTACTGGAACGCTTTAAACCAGTCTCTGATGCAATTCTTCGCACACTCTTCCTTGGATTTCGCAGAACAATTCCAGAAACTTTAGCGACATTTCCAGGAGTGACTACAGTTTGCCTGAGTCCAACGTTTCCCACTCGATTATCATCCACGCTGCTGGTTCGTTCAAATTTGGCAGAACTTGCAAATGACTTTCGCATAGGGTCCTTTCGGAACATTAAATCTTTTTTGAAACCCCCGCCTTGTTGCCGTGGGACTGCGTTCTAATCTGTAATACTCCAGTACGAGAAAAACACGTTGTTCAATGGAATACGTGATTTTAACCTCTACGCTAACCTCCTTTCACGATTCAACGGTCGAACTGATCGCTTTGGACTTTGAAGCACAATTTATAGGCATTGTGATTACAGCGCCATCTGTTAACGGTTTTTAAAACTAAATTTCCGAAACTTTTGTATAACATTTTTACAGCTTAGCTAATAAAGAAACCGTTTACACCATAATTCGATTAATCTTTGTTTTTGAGATATTTAATTTTGAAATCAGGGTCTTATTCGCTGGACACCCTGTACCATTCGAGTATTAAGAGAACCCCTGCGAAAGTTACAGCAGAGAACTAAAGCTATGTTTGGTTTACTCTGTATGGAGATATGCAGAATGCAGAAAGAAATCCCTGTGTATTTAAAACAGGGGACATCGTTCGTGTTTTAAAAAAAACTGACTTTTGAAAAAGAATATGAAACAAACTGGACAGAACAACTGTTTGTGGTGACTGAATGCGGGCCAAGAAACCCTCCTGTGTATCGAATTAAAGATTTGATAGACGAACCCATCCAAGGCACGTTTTATGCCCAAGAATTGCAAAGAGTACAACCGAAAGAGGATTATGCTATTGAAAAGATTTTAGAAAAGCGAATGCGAAAAGGACATGTGGAATACAAAGTGAAATGTAAAGGTTACCCGAATAAATTTAACCAATGGATTCCCTTCTCTAATTTATTTTCGTTATAAAACTTTTATGGTTGATTCGACAACGTCATTTCGAATCATGTGTTTCTACATGACACTACCTTCAGATAGTTCGTTGAATTTTTACCCTGAGAATAAAATTTCTCACTTTATAACAAAATTACCCACCCCTATAGACTTAAAAGGTGAGTGGGAAGTAGGTCTAACAGAACTTATTTACCCACACATGTGGAATAATATAACCGAATACTATAATACAGGGTAAGTCAAAATGAATATAGCGATTACAAACGGCTATAACTATTTAATGGAAAAGAATTTGTCGATAAGATTAACACAGAATGTAGACGGAACTTCAAAATTTTGTATACATGCGTCATAGATGTTCTAAGTGACTTCTCTTGGTCCCGCGGACAACATCTAGGCGGTAGACCATTTCACACCATACATTCTGAAGCATTTGTTCAGTCACCGAAGCAAGCGCATTACAAATGCGTACTTTGAGTTCTTCAATTGTTTTGGGCATCGGAGGCACATACACCACATGGGGTCTTTCACATAACCCCATAGAAAAAAATCACAGGGTTTCATGTCCAGAGATCTCGGTCACCAAGAGCAGAAGACATCGTCGGCATCTCCACTTCGACCGATCTATGGGGTTATGTGATCCTCCCATGCCCAAAACAATTGAAGAACTCAAAGTACGCATTTGTAATGCGCTTGCGTCGGTGACTGAACAAATGTTTCAGAATGTATGGCGTGAAATGGACTACCGCCTAGATGTTGTCCGTGTGACTAAGGGAAGTCACATAGAACATCTATGACGTATGTATACAAAATTTTGAAGTTCCGTCTACATTCTGTGTTAATTTTATCTATAAATTCTTTTCCTTTAAATAGTTATAGCCCTTTGTAATCGCTATATTCATTTTGACTTACCCTATATTTATGAATATGTGTTGGGAGAGAATATAGAATGGGAGACTGGAAGACCGAGAAACGGTGCGGAATTTGAAATAGACGCACAAGAAGTAAAAAAAAAGTTAGAATCCCTGTCGGTTATTACGAAACACCCAAAGATATTATTAAAGTGTTAAACTATCAAGATAAAATTTCGTTGAACTATAACAAAAATTCTAAAAAAGTGAGAGTTAATGTAAGAAAAAATGCACGAATTTACCTTGGTCCAGGTTTAGCAGAGAGTTTAGGATTTCTACCTGGTGCTGTATGTGAACCTTTTCCAGTTCAGTCTGCATCATTCGGCAGTCCCTTTATAGCAGATCCGCATGCAGATTTTAAATTGCTATATATTTATAGCGATCTTGTAGAACCGCATATCGTAGGGGATAAGGTAGCCCCACTTCTTCGTGTGATCCATGTTAAAGGAAAAGATGGTGAGATGGTACACGAAGTGTTTGATAGACCGCATTACATTCCAGTGTCTCGAAAAATTTTTGGGACGATCGAAACCGTTATAAGAACCCACACGGTTCGATTAATGTCATTCGAGCGTGAGAAGTTGATCGTGAAACTTCATTTTTGTCAAAAGTACCTCTCGTGATGTTTGTTCCTTACAAGTGTTGTGCAAAATCTTTCGAAGATTATTATACCCACCAGAGCGAAAAGGACATGTGGAATACAAAGTGAAATTTAAAGGTTACCCGAATAAATGTAACCAATGGATTCCCTCTTCTAATTTATTTTCGTTATAAAACTGGGTTAAACTTTTACCAAGGGTCTACTTTGCAAAAAGGATATGAAATAGGCGGACTGTTTCGTGCTGCGGTTCCCCTTTTGAAATCAGGAGCAAAAGCCGTTGGCAAACAATTGTTTTCTACAGGAGTGGATGTTATAAACGATGTGTCACGAGGTGAAAATGTGAAAGTGGCCGCTCAACGTAGGTTGAAAGAAGCCGGAAAACACTTAACAGACAAAGCCGCCACCAAGATGAAGATGATGATTGGTTCGGGCCGACGCAATAAAAAGAGGAAGTGCTGGACTAAAGCCGTCATTCGACAAAAAGTGAGGAAAGTGGAAGCACGTGATATTTTTGCTTAAAGATGTCTGGACTGATTCATAAAGATTCTGATGCCACGATGATTGATCTTCACGCCATATCCAAATTGGATTTATTTTCGATCCCACCTACACAAACAGCTATTGAAAAAAGTATTTTTTATGAATACCATCCCCGTACCGTTATATTCAGTTAGGCTTTGATATAAATTGGTGCTGATTAGTTTTTGGTAAAAATCGCCCAGCAGGTGGCGCTGCTATGCAGTATTTTGCAGGATTTACACGATTTTAGCGATAGTCGTATCTCAAGAAATAATGCACGGAATTTAATAAAACTTGAGTTTCAGTTAGAATTTGATATAAATTGGTGCTGATTCTTTTTAGTGTATGCGAAACCTGTGTGAGATAGAAGTTTTGGGACTGACACATAAGACTAGTTTTATTTGTAGAGCTTTAAAATTATGACTCGTTTATTATTTGTTTCTTTAATTCTAAACTACGTTAATATTAATGAATATTCATCATTCAATGAATGAATTGTATAATTCAAATATTTAAATGAGTGTTTATATACACAATTATCTAACTGTTATTAATATTGTTGTCATTCTGTATTCCATGAATTTCGAACATAATCTAAAAAAAAATCTGCGCATAAGTAAGTGGGCTTCCTGAATAATTTTAATTGTAGAACAATGTTTCTTTAGAAATTTCGGCATGTTTTGTAGAAATTAAGTCTGGCGGTGAAGTACCAATTAAGTTTGTTTACGGGCAGATCCAGGCTTGGGGCAAACTTTTAGCTTTTATACTGGATCGGGTCGAGCCAAGCTCGGGCTTTTATACCGAGCCGGGCCGAGCCAATATTTTTTGTATGGGTCGGGCCTGGCCCGAGGCTGAAAATTTCGGCAAGTGTAGACCTCTAACCGAGATATCTAAGCTAGTTTTAATGTTTTTTCTAAATGCCTCTTTCAGCCAGCGTCCCATAACTACTGAATATATGTTTCGTTAATAAGTTTCAAAACAGTCTTTACTGAATTAGAACTGATCTTTTATATAAAGAAACAAGCAGTCTTATACCCAGTTAGTATTTTTTTTTTCAGAATTCTTAAATGTGGCGATCAATCAAAGCTTAAAATTGTCTCTATGATTATATTAGCCTTCCAGAAATTGAGCCTTTATGCGACTTCTGGAAGGTATCTTCCAAAGTGCTCAGAGATACACATTGCCTCAAAAAAGTTTGTATGAATGCTTTGTATATTTTTTGTCCTACCGCTGTATAATTCTAATAAAAATCTGGACAACCTTTACATTTGTACTGTAATGTGATGTCGTTTTTCTCTATAGTTCTATCATCGAAGTATCCGTTGTTAATTTGGACGTTTTATTGCGAGATCCAGTACGTCAATTGCGTCATAGGCGATATTACAGGGAGAAGAGTTCGCCCAGTCTCACTGTACCCATCCCTACATCTGGCTAGTTGGCGACAACTTTCAAATTAGCAAATTTACTAGCAGTGAGAGTAAAAAGAACCAAGTGAAACAGCAATTGCTTACATGTACAAAAAGGTAGATAGCAGAGATTCGCATTCAAAATTTGATGTGTTTGTTACGATACGCGAGAAAAACAGGTGAAACATATGTAATTCAGAGGGAACTGAAAAAAAACAAGCAACATTTTATTTAAAACAGAACCAGAACGAGGCACGAAATTTCGAAGTAAATTGGGCTTCTTCCATTATAAAACAAAGTACGGTTAAAAAAGGGTGATAAAGATTAAAAAGGTACGGACATTTACAACATTTGTTTATTGTTTTTGTTAATACTCTCAACAACAGTAAGCCCAGTAGTGTAATGGTCAGCTTTTCTCGCTACAGGTCCCCAGTTCGACTGCGAATTGATCAAGCCTAACTCGGTCCTTAATCCATTCGGGGTCTATAAATTGAGTATCAAGCTTACTTGGGGACTAAACATTGATGGTACTGCGTTAGGCTGACAACCTGACAAGGGCATTATAGCACCCCAGTGCCCATAGTAAAAAAAAAAAGAAACAGGGCTCGTTACTATAGACCACAAGCCTTAATGAATTGTACGTTTAGTTCTCAAAAACAAACTCACTTTTTTCTGACACATTTACAAAATCATTGCTATTCATACACATATAAGAATACAAGATCAGTAGCAAAGGCTGTGTTTTAAGCGCTCGTAGCAATTCAAAAATTTGCTCTCGCTCCCTAGAGACTACTGTAGTTTCTTATACCGTAATTTTTAATACAGCAAGGTTTTGGAGTTCCTAAAAAATTTAGCGCATTGGCCAATTTGTAAGATACTACAAAAATCCCATTTAAAATAAATCCACCTTTTGAACATACAACTTAAAATTTCACCTAGAGACTTGCTCGGATCGGGTTGTCCCAAACTAAACCCCGAAAAAAAAATCTTCGTTCTCCTGAAACCGAAATGAAAGACAATTAATCCATATTAATAGAATTATAAAATATAGTATGCAATTATATCTCTAATTTCAATTTTATTTTATATAGAAATATAAGCATATATGTATACTTATTAATATTCAAATACTGTAAAACATTTAAATAACGGACACCATGGTGCCATCGAATTTCTCTTACTTTGAGGAGTGCGCAAAAATATGCAAATATTTGTATTGGGGACTGTCTCCGCTCTTCAGGAATGACCGTACGGAGGTCTTACTGTACATGCAATTACTTCTGAATTTTCAGATAAATTCGATGGCTCCAAGGTGTCCGTAATTCAGAGGTTTTACTAAATAAAAGATTTTAAAAGTATTCCCCACATAAAGCTTCTTGCTATTTGGGACTGTACGTTAAAAATTTTTTACTCCATATAGATTTTATAGGTAAAAATATTTTAGACATTCTTTTAAAAAATAGGGTCAACCCGAACACAACACGCAAGAGTGAAAAAACCCAACCCGATAATGTAAATGAACCTGACCTGCAGAAAAAATGTAGAAGTCAACCCGACCTGCAGCAAAAAAAGTAAAAATTAGCCCTACCCGAACCCATCTCGTACCAAAAAACAAGTTAACCCGGCCCAAAACCATCCCGCAGTAAGCAAGTAGGAGTCAACTCGCCCCAAACCCGACCCGTAGCAAAAAGTAGAAGTAAACCTGACCCGCAATTTAAATAAATTAGGCCCGACCCAACCAAGATTGCAGGTCGGATATTAACCTCCAAATTTCTGATATCACCCCCCCCTCTTGAAGACACTCTAGATCCGCCCTTGCTAGGATCTGATGTTCATTCGGGAACCTGTTGCAAAAGAGAAAATAAAAACTGTATTAGAATACAGATTTCAATATACAGTAGAGTCTCGATAATTCGAGTCTCGATTGTTCGAGTTTCCCATAAATCCGAGTTAGTGAAAAAAATCAGTTTAACTTCCAAATAATGACCAACATATATGCAACACGTAAAAGAATTATTTTGCACCACAAAATTCAAGTATCTGGTTTTTATTGTTGTTCGACGGGTCATATGTCAACTACGCACCCTGAAGCCACCTACAGAAATTCACCCTATTGAAGAAAACGTTTGTATTCTTCCTATACGTGCGGGGATCACGCCGGGTATGAAAAAAGCTGGTGAGCCACTTTATGTGTGGGTTATACAGCAAAGTAAAAAATGATGCCCTCTTTCAGGTCCGATTCTTCAAGAAAAAGCTTTGCTGTTTCGAAAAGAATTTGAAGAAAGTGATGAAAACCCCACTGCTTGTGTAGGCTGGTTTGACAAATTGAAAAAAATATATCGTATCCGGCAATTAGAAATCTGTCGAGAGAAGCTAACTGAAGATTCTCGTAGCCGTGCAATTTTGCAAGAAATTGCAGGAAGTCGTGACAAATGAAAAACTTACGAACGACCACCTTTATAATTGAATGAATCTGGCCTTGATTTCAAAATTCTACCATCTAAAACAATCGCGTCAGGCTAAGAGAAAAGTACTCCAGGTCACATAAAAGCAAAGAGAGGTTAACCCGTCTTGCTGCATCAAATGCTGCAGGAAATCACAAGGCTAAACTTGTTGTTATCAAAAAAGCTGCAAAGCCAAGAGCATTTAAGCATGCCTCGGTATCTTCACTGCCGGTTACGTATAGGAACCAAAAAGTGCTTGGATGACTCAAGAAATATTTAAAAACTGTTTTTTCCGATTTTGTGCCAGAAGTTATAGAGAACTGGAGAAATAGTCACGAACAACTTGAATTTACGGATTCTGCCAGAATCCGACAGATTCCACACCGCTAATGAGTCACAGTGAGGGGCTGCCTGCTAAGCTAGAGTCCGCCATGCGATACGTGGAACAATAGCCTGAGTCGACTCCAGCCAAAAATATGCTACTTCGACGATGGCATGATATTGCTGCACGGAAACGAGGCAAAATGTCAAAACAAAAAACAATTGACAATTATTTTAAGATATAATTAACCTGTTGCTATCAACAGTAATGTAATAATTTGTGAGTACATTTTTCATTTAAATATACACTGAAATTTAAAAATTGCTTTATCGTCATTTATTTATTAATTAAATTTTATGATTTCGATAATTCGAGTTTTCGATAGTTCGAGGTAAGCCCGGTCCCGTCCACCTCGAATTATCGAGACTCTACTGTATAAATAAATATTTTGATAAACATTTTTTAAAAATCTTATCCTATTCGGGCCTTTATTATCGCGCTCAGGGGCCTCGGACTTCAAGGACCTCCCAAATTCATATATTAATTTATTAAATATTTACTTTTTTTCCAGTTCCAACTCTGAAAATTTTCAAGTACAAAATAAAAATTTAATCTTTAAAAGATTCTACTAAACTTTCTGAAAAACAAATTTTATTTAGAACTCACACAGCTCAGTGCTTTCGCAAAGCTAACCTCAACCAACCCGTAGCTTTAGCACCGAGCAGCTATTGGGCATTCTACAAAAAAAAACATGTTAAATGTAAAAAAATAAATATTTGAGTTACCAATTAAAAAAAAAAAATCTGTACGATGCTTTCTCCCCGTAATCTTTGAGGTTATTTGTTGATGCATTTTTTTGTTAACTGCAGTTTTTAAAATTAACGTGTTTTAACAACATACAACTATACTACATCAAAAGCCGCTTGCAGAACCTTTAGAAAAATACTTTATTAATCAATGTACCTTTAGTATGTGCAGAGAAAAAAAGGTGTTGACATCAGAAATAATATGTGTGATGGTTTTTTACCTATATTCTGTAACCCGGGTTTATCCCTAATTTGAATAATGTTGTAACTATTCGAATGGGGCCTCCTAATTTATCTTTGCCCAGGGCCCCAATTATTCATAATCGAGGTCTGATCTTACTCTTACTGATCTTATACAAAATAATGATTATAACCAGTAACAAAATCACAATAGATTTCAAGTATCAGCTTTATGAAACTGCATATCAAGTTTAGGGGCCGTGAAATCAGGAGCCTCAGAGTCAGAGTCACGATCCACTTGGCCCTTATGTTTAATAATATATGTTGTCCTGATTTCGGGGTTTCCAAACTTGATATGCCATACATCTATATACTAAAATAGTTGTAAAGAGTCTCTAACAGGGTTCCTTTCAGCTCAGAGCAAAGCATATTTGTCTCCCTTAAACCCCACCCCATCCTTTCACAAATGTTCACAGTCTTAATAATTGATAACAGAAAAAAAATGATAATGAAAAACTAAAATATTTCTGGAAATAACAGATAGTAGAAAAAATATTCTATTTATTACATGAAAATGATGTAGTAAAACTAATTGAAAAAATAAAATACAAAAATCTTTGATCAAAAGTCACTTTTTCTCTTTGAACATAAAAGAAGATTTGGGGGCCCATGGGATGCAGGACCCTTGTGATTGCAACCCCTTAAATCTGCCCCTACACAGTTTGAAAGAAGGTAATTTATAGGAACTCCTAGGAAACATCAATTCTGCATAAAACTCAAAACACCCAATATTTAACTAAATATGTTTCCATTTTAAATCCTTGATGTTGGCATCAAGTTATACCATGCATGAGGTAATGTATCAAGCAATGCACATGTCAAACTGGCACTGTGTGACCCCCCCCCCCCCTTTTTTTTTTAAAGATTCTAGTCAATGAAAATATATTCTGGTTAACTGGTTTCCAGATAAACAGTTCCATACTGTACATTAAATTTTATTAAACATATTGAAGAATAGTATGACCTTATTTTATGATTTCACCTCCAACAAGATTTTTTTTCTATAGAAAAAAAAACCCTAAAATTAATAAAGATACTTCAAATCGTGAAAAATTTCTATGAATATCATGCTCTACAGCTATTTAGTCTAATATAATAGTTTATTATATATTTCTATTGAATAAAATCGTATTTTTTGTGTTTTAATCCTTATCTGATTTTTTTTTTTCACACCCTTCCTACGAATTTTTAAAATTAATTAATTATTCAAGTTAGAAAGGCTATTGATAGTCAACTATGATATATAACAACACATTTATGTTGCTGAAATATACATATTGTGTATGTTTAATCCTTGTGGATTTTTTTCTCACTCTCTTTCCTATAATTTTTAAATTTTATTCATTTTCGTGTTTATAGCATATATTATGCCTAAATTCGTTTTTACAAAGATTTCCTAATATCATATGCGATAGCGCTTTTTGAAAAACGGACATTTCCTCAGCTTTAAGTTAGTGACATGCTACCCTTTTTTAAAAGACGATTTCTGGAATAGTTTAGTCTTCTGAAAAGCATGGTGCTACCTACATCAAATCTGTACCACAAAAAAGCTAAACATTTGTGATGAATATACATACACATTATACCTGTTCAACCATGTAATAACATTCTGTTTATAACTGTCTTTAATTATAAATTACAACATTTAATACGAATATCCCTCAAAGTCATTTTTGGTATTTGGAGGGTATAATAATTGATCCAGTATCTTAAGAATTAATCTAAACAGCTAGAAGAAAGATTATCTCTTAAAACTAAATCATTTCACATAACTTTGATAACTTTGAAGGGAGGTGGGCTTTGAGACCTATAGCTACAAGGCTGTCGTCTCGAATGATCCATATACATTTATTTATTATTCACAGAAACATATACATGAATTCTACAATTACATACATCTCTTTCACATAAAATACGCTAAAAAGAATCATACTGTTTACTAAACAAAACAGATAGGTTGGTTGGTTGATTAGCGTAGAACAAGACGTATACCACAACATCACAACCATGTCAGAGAAACCTTTACTCTCATTAAAATTTTTATGGTTTTCAGATTTCCTTCCTATTCATGTGTTATAAGATCTAACTTCACGCCAAATTTCAAAGTTGTAGGTGGAAGTACTTTATTGGTTTTTGACATTAGAACCTTGAAATTGGGCACGAAGGACTCTCTTATAGCACATGCAATTGTATTTCGTTTTAAAAAATATGAAATAAATTGAATAATATGAATTTAAGAATACATACAACTAAAAATTATTTTTCATTTATAACTTGAAAATCATGTCAGGCTTTTTAACTGTATTGCACTTTACTGTAACTGTAACTTTTACAACCAGCCCCAGCCATTTGTACTTGTCTATTGTCTTTGTCTACGGTTTTGTGTACCACTCTTGTTTAATTGCTTTGTTTCAAGTATAATCCGCTTTTTAGATAGTTATTATCATGTCACGTTATTCTCGCCCGCCTAATTCTTCCCTGTTTGTACGCAATGTTCCTGATAGTGCAAGACCCGAGGAGCTGCGTCGTCTATTCGGAAAGTTTGGTCCTATTACAGACGTATACATACCTCTTGATTACTATAATCGTAGGCCTCGTGGATTTGCCTACGTTCAATTTGAAGATATTCGCGATGCGGAAGAAGCTTTATATGAACTGGATCGTGTTCGATTCTTTGGGCGAGAACTTGAAATAGAATTTGCTCAAGGTGATCGAAAGACGCCTGGTGAAATGCGCGGGAAAGAACGAAAAGGTCGGCGATCCCCATATAGAGGTGGCTCAAGTCGTTACGATGATTATCGCCGTAGAGGAAGGTCTCGTAGCCGATCTCCATACTATAGAGATCGTAGCCCTGGATACCATAGGAAAAGAGCATCTGGTAGCCGATCTCGATCACATTCCCGTTCACGTTCCAAGGATAGATATCACCGCAGCGCAACCCCTCACAGCGATGCATAAGCTGTGTCCTCCATTTGTTATGACTTTTCATTTATTTTCTATTTTTTTTCTGCATTTTTTGTTTTTTTATAATCATTAAACGATTGGTAAATCTGTTATATCATTCATTGATGTATTTCATTGTAGTAAAGTAAAGTGTTATGGAAATGTAATTTTGTGTCTCTTATATGTGCTTTTTCTTAATATTTCAGTCTTTTATAAAAAGTCAAGAGCTAACAAGTTATCAAGTTAGTCGTGCAAGGTTGTATATTCTCACAGTTCACAAGGGTTCAAGGTAGTTTACAAAGATTATAAAGGGTTCAAGTAAAGAATCAAGATCACCAGGTTTTTTTATAAAGTCGAGTAGAAAGTAAAGTTCAAGTAACGCTGAGTAAAATTCAAAGACAAAAAGGTAATGAGTAGAGATGCAACGGATGTCAATTTGGCCGGACACCAGATATCCGGTCATTCGGCTGCAGTATGTTTTGATCTGTCTTTTTTTTAATTTTTATTTATTTTTAAAGAAATTAAACATGGGTTTGGATTAGCTAGCTATTACGGTTTTCTTTTTTATCCAATTTTTAAATTTTCTATTAACAATTATTTTTATGATAATTTCAGTTTTAGTACCAATATTATAATTACATTATTTAAAATTTTTAGTTATAATAGTATCAGCTAAATAGTTTAGTAATAATAAATTAATTTCATGAGAAAAACTTGCTACTGAATATTTTGGAAAGACAATATTTAATACTTTTATCTTCCCCTTTTTCTTTAACAGTATTATGTTCAAGCAGTAAACTCCCCTCATTATCTTTTATTGCTTTAATACTTAAAAAAATATTGTGTTGTGATAACAAAAACTTGTTCTTGCTTGTTGCTGCTAACATGACTGAATTGCACAACAACAAAATTTTAATAGTAAACTATTAGTTTAGTAATAGTAGATTATTTTCACAAAAATAACTTAAAACTGAATATTTTTGTAGCAAAATGTTTTATTTATTATCTTCTTTTTTTTTTTTTTTTTTTTTTTTGACTTCATTCTAATCTATGCTCAACTTTACCTTATAAAAACAAGTTTTGTGTTATGGAAACAGAAAACTTCTTGCTTGCTACTAACATAGCGAAAAAAGGTTCTTATTTGATGAGTCATTCTGCCACTTTTTCCTTTTTAACTGTGTCTGTTGCTCATATATGCAGGTACATGTGTATGAATAGTTATAGTTGTTTGCATGTTTGCCCTTTTATAGGTTTAGAAACACAATTTGCCATAAATATAAGTAAATTATTTTTAGTTTAATAAATTAATGCTTTGTATTTTTCAAGATTAAACTCTAGGCCGTATAATTTGGAAATTTTAACAATGAGTTCAATGAGATAATTTTAGGCTGGATGTACTGCCGGATAATCATAATACCCAGCTACTGCCAATTATCAGGTATAGTGGCCTGATTAGCCGAATACAGTATGTTCGCCGGATATCCGTTGCATCCCTAGTAATGAGATTGAGGGTTCACTAAATAATAGGGAGCATTTAAGTAAATAAATTAATGGAATCTAAAAAGGGGATTAGATGTACCATTCGCCTACAGTCCACCATCTTGGTTTTTTATTCTTTTTTTAATTAAACTTTATTAAATATAAATGAATTAGTTATTTAAATTAAATAATGTGTTTATAATAAGTAAATATGGATGAAAATTATTTTGGAAATGAGAAACAAAACACATGTGTTTTGATTTAAAAAAACAAGATGGCAGACTGCGGGTGAATGGTACATCTATTCCATTATTACAAAAATGGGGTGTTTCATCATGATTAAAATAGGGGGGGAAAAAAGCTTATAGATTTTCAAACTGGTAATATTATAGTTAAGTTATTCATACATTTATTACTATTAATACTTAAGTTAGGAAATACGTCACTAAACAATTGTTCAAATTTAAATTATATAAAAAAAGTGTTAAAGGGGAATTAAAGTACCAACTGGTATGTTATTCTAATACTAATGTTTTCGTTTTTTTTTTTTTTTTATTAAATTCTAGTTTGATAAAGTGTCTTTCAAATGAGTTAAATTATACAATTTATCATTTAAGATATTGTGATTCACAATTAACTGGTTTATGCACAAATTAATAATAGAACTGCTTTATTACTTGTTATACATTTTAGTATATAAATTATCTTGAGTAGGTTAAGCGAGAAATTTATGAAATCCACACAACAGGAATTAGTTAATTCTAAAGGAAAAAGATTGTTCTGGAAGTAAGATGTTATATCTGTCTTCAAATGAGGAGACTGAGCATTAACCAGTTATAATGCATCTGTGTGTAAAATCCATATATGACAAAAAAAATAATAAAAACCATCGACCTGGCTTTTTTAAAATTTTAGCTGGCTTTTTGGCAACCCTATTAAGAGAACAGATTTCACTAAGAATCGAATATTAATATTTGTAGGTATATTTTAAAAGCAACCATTTAAAGAAGGTAAGTGTACCAAACGGTTGACGATGGTAACCTTGACTG
Source organism: Maratus michaelseni (assembly GCA_963931845.1). Taxonomy (NCBI): domain Eukaryota; kingdom Metazoa; phylum Arthropoda; class Arachnida; order Araneae; family Salticidae; genus Maratus; species Maratus michaelseni. The sequence continues at coordinate 492,359,353 of OZ007586.1, forward strand.
TTTTAATCATTTCGTTGGTTAACAAGGTAAGAAGATATTTTTAGAAGTATAAGCATCTTGAATTGGACAATTGGGTATACCTGTCATCATATTCTTTTGCATTAGAATTTCATGTATTGCAGTATATTTTTAATGTTTTCATGTGTTTCACATACAGGGTTTGTAAATATTTGGATTTTTTTTTTTTTTTTCCAATGGAATACAGGAACTTGCTACCTTTAAATTACTTTGCAAAGAATGATGAAAATATCAATTTTTAGCTTAAAATGTAGACATCCCTTGTAAATTTTGGTAAAGTTATGATTATGATAAATACGTGAAAGAAAGCTTTAAATGTAACAGAAGAGTTGCAGTTTTTAAAGTCATCTATCTCAGTTTGTCAGGGTTGCTATACCACCTGGAAAAGTCAGCTAATTCAGAAACTGGGCAAGTAAATCAAGGCACTTCAATATTTTATCTAAAATCTGGAAAAGTTGGGTAAAATAATAAAATTTTATGATTGTCAAGTAATGAACTTTATGTATGCGATCTCACCTGAGGTTGAGGCTAAAATTCATCTGGTGGCAGTATTTACTTTCGAATGTAGCAGAGTGTTCTCTAGACCGTGTGTTATTAATGTTTATTTGTTAAAAATACCGCAAAAAAATTCAATGTGTTCTGTATTCAAGAACAGAACATTAGTTAAATTTTCAAAATTTCAGTTAAACTTCATGCACACAACCTCGGTCGAGGCCAAAACTTGTCTGCTGGTGGTATTTGCGGTTGCACATACTGACATTCTGATGGTGCAGTGGTTAGAATAAGGGATCAATATACCGTCAGATCTGGAGGTGCGACATCACATGCATAAAGTCCATTGTAAACTTTCTCCACTGATGGGTGAGGAAAATCTTCCATGTTTTTGCAGATTGCAGTTTTTGTTTTCTTTAGAAATTTCATCTAAATCGTCCTGCTCCTGAAATTTTCACTATCTACTCTTACCTCATACAACACTCACACACTGAGTTTAAAAGTTTTAAGTCTCATTAATATACTTTTTTGAAAATTTCCTGCAATATTTGTTATTTTGAAGTGATAATTAATATAACTTATAAATCATTTCAAATCTCTTTGACTCCCATTCTGAAATTTCCACTTTCCCTTTTCCTTTGCTTAAAATCGAACGTAGGTGATTTTGTGACACTTATTTCAATTATAGTCCTAAAAGTAATTTTTGGGGAAGATGTGGAAGTGGAAATTTCAATCAATATTATCTGCAGTTGGAAAAAATTTTAGTATTTTCAAGTGATGCAACATTTAATTTATCCTCGGTGTGTCCAGTGCGCACAACACCACTAGGTAAAGGGTGAAATTTCATTAGTGGCCAGTAGTAGCAGTTTTATAAGCGGCCACTTTCTTTAAACTAGTGGCCTTTTTTTTTTTTTAAGTTCCAAACAGTAAATTTTTGTTAAAATTTCAATTAGTATTAATCAAAAAATAAATAGCCCAAATAAACGTATTTCAACCAGCAAAAATAGAATCCTTCATGAAATGCAAAAAATATTTACTCTTTCCTTGTATGAAAATGGCCATAAGGTGGCCACTGACAAACAATTTTTTAATAGCCACTTTTTTTCATTTGGTGGCTAGTGCTAATTTTGCCCTTTAACACTAGGCTTATATTTTCTTCAAATACGCTTAGAGAAGTCAGGGAATTTAATTTTCTTCTATGAGTAGCAATCCCAATTTGTATTTTTTCAATATATTAGTATGATCACTACACAGTTATGAAATTGTAGGATTTGGCTATACAACGTATGGGTAAAAAATGTAAAGAGCAAAATTAGCACTGGTCACTAGATGAAAAAAAGTGGCTATTACAAAATGTCTGCAGTGGCGTCGTATGCATAAATGTGCTATAGTGCATCATCAATCAAAAAGTTGGAGAAGGGATGCATAAAAAAATTGTGATGAGTCCTCCAGGATGCATAATTTTTCCATTAAAATGTCACAAAAAGCATATTTTGCATTAAATACATTGAATCTGTCTTATTTCTAAAATGAGGACCCAGTTTTGTAAAAAAGGATACAGCTTTTTGGAAATGTATGGGATCCAGGATTTTAAAAGCCTAGCGAGTTCACTGGTCTGCCAGTGGCCACCTTTCCTTACAAGGATAGAGTAAACTTTTCTTCCATTTGATAAATGATTCTATTTTTGCTGGTTGCACTATGTTAGTATTAACACCTTTATTTGGTCTATTTAATTTTAGAATAATATTAATATGAATTTTAACAAAAGTTTATTATTTAGCACTTGTAAATTAAAAAAGTGGCCACTTAAAACTACTACTACTGGCCATTAATGAAATTTCCCAGTTTTGCCCTTTCATTATATGAATATGATTTGTGCAAAAATTTGTAGTGAATTATAAAATATTTTATTCACCCTGTAAAAGATAAAACTTCAAATCTACTGCATGCAGGGTTTTTTTTTCTTTCTTTTGTGAGAGTGCATAAATTAAAGTATGCCATTGTGGAAAGAAATCCAGACAGTTGCTAACTTCGATCATTTTACAAGATATATTTTATTTTTCAGTTGGTATTTTCCATTATTTTTACAAAATGGAAAAAGCGAAACCAAAGCAGTATAATGAAATTTTCATAGAATCATGGGCGAAATAATTTTCATGTATAATGAATCTCCTAAAGGAAGAACACTGCTTATTGTACCATGTGCAGTTCAGATGTCAACATTTCTCTTACAGGTAGGAATGATATAAAAGAACCTCTTCATATGACTAAACATTCAGATAACTTGTGCAAAAGAAACTTACATTTTTAGTGCATATAATTTTAATGTTATGTATTTTTAAGCTTGGAAATAAAAATCAGGGTTGTAGTGGGTAGTTGCCCAGGCCGGGTTTTTAAAAAAAACAACCAGGTTTTTTATAACCATAAAGGTTGTAGTGGGTAGCTACCTGGGTAACCCGTCCAGTAACATGCTCGGGCTGGGTTTTAAAAAAAACCTGATAAAAATACATAAAAATTGTATGGTTTTCAAAATCGGCATGTTGGCAAGTATGTCTGTATACATTCACTATTAGTATATGGAGAAAAGAAATTTTCTAAATGTCCAGCATTTCATGAAATTTAGGTAAGTGGAAGCTTTATATTTTTCATTGTGCTGGCATCTTGTGCGCATTTCTGTATAACATGATCTAGAGTTTTAAAACTCCAGATATTTTCATGAAATGTGCCAAATTGTGAATTAGAAAATGTGCCACAAACTGGGCTCAGTCACACTTTTGCTGAAGGTAAATATATTAGATTCCAACCAAAAGAATGATTAGAAGAAAAAAAAAAAATCACGTGCAATTTTAAATAGTAAAATTATTTTTTTACATAAGTGCTATAAAATCCTTAATGGATTTATGCCTAGTGATATAGCCATAAGCTATTTCTTAGTAAACGGACAATATCTGACCATGACTAGAGATTTTATTATATAGCATAGCACAGCACTGTAATGATCACACAATATTTTTTGTATGCATCATGCTACCTTTTATTTATTGTTCTTTCTTAGGACAGAGACAATTATATTATCTTTTGGAAAATTTTATTAAGTTTTCTTATTGAATTTTTTAATAAATATTTTACATTAATTGAATAGTTTTAGGAGAACATGCACACAGTCACCAAAAATTTTTTTTTGCTGGTATGAGACATCTTATTTTTACATAAGATAGGACACTTAGATCCATTAATTATTTCAGAAATTTGAAGAGAAATTAATCATCTTCACTAATCAAACTAAAATTTAAATTTGTGGCCTAAAAGTAAAAAATTATCCTAAAACTCAGAAATAAAATATGAAATAATACTGATGTATAGTTTTTCCATAGAAATCTTTTTTAAACCGTATTGTGGTTGTTTCCAAAATTGATGGTATAAGGAAAGTTTAAACAGCTAAAATTATGGTATTACACCAACTTTTAAATCTGGTTTGCAGGCTTTTGATGCATGATGATTTTTACTGTATTTTACCATACTCTCAAAATTAAATATTTTAGCTGATAGTGCCTTACAATTTTTCATTTTATGTGGATTTGAAAATGCACTTCTCAATTTTATATTTTAAGGCTTTTTGTTTAGATTTAAATGTCTGTGTATGATGGAAGGTCATCTTGAAGTGTCGTTCTATTGTAGAGAAAAATAGTGTAATTAATTTAGCAACTTCTTAGCATATTTTGTCTTTCCTCATAATTTTAGCCTCTATTATTATTTTGTCTGTATTCACTGTAAGCTGAGAAATCATTTAGGGAATGAAAAGTGTGTTGAATTAGTTACATGTGTTATCATTTGATTTGTAATAGTGATTCAGACTATTAAATAATATCATTTATACAAATAATTTATTTTCATGAATGTGATTTGTAATTCAATAAAATAACTATATATGTATGTTTTCTTCAAATAATTATTTTTATTTTAACTTAAAAATTTTTTATAATATTCCATTGTTTTTTTTTTTAAATAAAATTTAATGATTCATCCCAATTATTCATACGATGAAACTATACTGTTTATTGATTAATGCAGCCATATTTTATCATAGTGCATTCTTACCATTTTATGAGTTTGCCATGCGCTTCTCTTAAAAAAATAGAATGATAATGAAGCTTAGAGGTAATATTTTCTGGAAAATTTTAAGAAAGAAACGGGAGGTAACTTTGATGAAACACTGAGATGCAGCAAAGAATCTGATTACAAGTTAGAATATTTTATAAACATTTAAAAGCTTTTCGCTATCAAGAAAAATGCTAATATTGCAGATGATTTAAAAATTTCTAAGACAGTAAAAGAATTTGAAACACTTAACATAAGAACTTTCATTATTTAATAACAGAAGGATAACATTAAAAATATGTTCATAACAGGGTTGGGTTTCTTCCAGGACAGTGGAAGAAATGAAAGAAACCAACAGAAAACAAAACAGATGCTCAAAATTAAAATATATTAACTGTATAAAAGAATTAAATTCAAAACCTAATTATATGAAATTTACACTGGAAACTTAATATTAAAATTATTATTTATTGCAAAATAAGTTATTTTTTAATAACAAACTTCAGATTTAGCAGGTATTTACAGGTTATATTTTTTACAACTTTAGAGGTAGGGGATATTTTTTCATTGTCATTTCTGTAAGGAAAAAAAAAAGCTACCTACCAATTCTTTATTTATCATATAAAAGTGCAATATTTTAAAAACTATTGTGCAACACTTAACATAAACAAATTTGTAATTGCTTATACTACTAGCATGCATGTCTCAATGCTGATTTTAAAAGATAAATGTTCTAAAAATAAACTCTACGGGTATGCCAAAATTCTTTTAATCACTCCGAGTTCTGCAGGACTTGAAAAAATGTTTTCATCGTTTGCATTCATCCATTCTAAGTTGAGAAACTGATTGCAGCATCCTACTGCTAAAATACTTTTGTTTTGTTATACCATGTTGCACTGTAGTAAGGAAAATGGAGATTTTAATGAAATCTTTCAATAGAGTAATTATTGTAATCAGTTCCTTTAATAAAATGGATGCAAATTTAAAACACTATTTTATTTGAAGGAGTTCCATTCTACAGTAAATGATCCATCCACATACTATTTACTACTGATTACAGAAGTTTAAATAATAAGAAAAATGTGCCAGTTTTGAATTAAATTACTTTTAATTAGTATTGTGTATTTTGGATAAATTTATTTGGTACATTTCCTTTATACCAACACCATTGTTGTCGCCAAGTTGTTGTGATATGATTGTACACAAAATGAAATTCATGTGAAGTGATTCATTAAAAAACATTGTTGGCACAAATTGAGCAATTAAAAATATAACATTTGAAAATTAGACTTTCACGAACTATTTTATTAAATCAATACAAATATAGACTTAAAATAAAAGAACAAATAAATATTATGCAATGAAATAATAAAATAAAACTCTATTTAAACTACAGGCATGGAATTGTAAATGTCTCTTAGCATTTCAGTAAACATTTCACTTTTTGAATGAAGACATTCATGTTTTTTAATGTATCCAAAGGCCTGAAACAATTTTATTGCAGCTTCCGTATCACTTGGTAACTGCCAAATTGTAAAATCCATATCAGTGTCAACAATAAATATAAGTTAGTTTAATATTACATATTTTCTATTTGAAAAATAGCAAATTAGATGTTTTGTGAGGTTACAATTAAGTAATAATAATAATTAAAAAGATTTACATTCAATGAATAGCAAATCACAATATTTGGCATGGTTTGCAATAAAAATCCTTTGCACATTCAGCGTTGAAATAAATGGCGCATTAGCATATATTTGATATGGTGTTAGTATAATGGAAAAGTACCATTTATTTTATTCAGGTACGCAATGATTGGAAAGCTTTAGACAGGTGTGTGATCTTGGCTAAAAAACTGATCTAATTATCAATTTATCATATATAATTAAATTTTTATAGGTCTAATTAAATTTACTTAAGGTTATCTATTTTTATTGTATCTTACAAAGTTGCAACTTATATTGTAAATTCCTAACGAAAAACAGTTTCTTCCACTTGGAAGAAACCTATTCTGGCCATTTTTTTCCACTTTGGAAGAAACTTGCCAACCTGGCTCATAAACATATGTGAAACTTTTCACAGAAATACAACAAAAGCAGAGAGCTTTGTTAAAAAAGTATGCTAATTTATATTTAATGTACAAACGCGATGTGTCAAACTATGGCCCTAAGAATACCAATATTTTGTAATATGCTCAATCCATGGAAGCATTTCACATACTTTTTTACCTAAATTAGCTTTGTACTTAAAGTATTTAAAGGTCAAACTGTTAAATTAAATATTTTTATATTAAAGTAATTATATTATGTATTAAAGGGCAAAATTAGTGCCAGCAGCAAGGCCACTAAATGAAAAAATCCCTGACGGCTTGGACTATAGGCACAGGTAGATTTCGAAGACGCAGACCGTGGGGAACCTGTTTGTTAGGAATTGCGGAAGAAATGACCTTTAGCCATGATGCAGCAGTTGGAACCGTCCACTTCGAAACCTAACTTGTTTACAGGCGGAGCCGACAGGGTTTTTTTTTTTTTTTTTTTTGGCGCTATAAGGGTTGGTCCTATAAAAAACTTGTCAATATAAAAGTTTTAGATAATATTAAGTGGATTTGATGTCTTGTGAATTGACAAAGTTATGATTTTTTTTCTTGTAAACCACCCCTTCTTCCTCCCCTGGGGCCATTTTTAATGATATCAAAATCTGTCATACATAAAATTTTCGGCCCTTTTCCTAGAAGTAATAATAACTTTAAACGGATTCGATACGTATCACAATTAAGAAATTATAGGTTTTTTTTCTGTTTCTACAAAAAGCTCCCCCCCCCCCCCCCCCCCCCTTTGGTTCGATTTTGCCCATTAACAAACTTGACCGAGATTTTATGTATCAATTTGGGAGAGATTTGTGCAGAATTATTCAGTTATCGTGTCCATAAAAAAGTGACATAGATAGATAGATAAAGTTTTGAACTAGGGGTGGTTTTGGGTTCTGGACGTCATGATTGACGTAGATCTTCAAAAAATATTCAAAAATTACAACAGGTGAGAATGTAATAGGCAGTATTTCATACGAAATCTACCTAAAAAAGTGGCAGTTAGAAACACTTATTTATAAATATTTATTATATATCTTCATTGTGCATAAATGATTTTATGTTTATGCTTCTTTTACTCTATTATTAAAAATCTTTGCATTTATCCATGTTGTGCTATTGATCAGGGATCTGTTTAGGAAAAAACTGGGTCCTTTAAAGGACTCTTCACAAAATTTTTCATTTCAAAAAAGGACCCTTCACAAAATTATTTTCCCTAAAACAGGACCCTTCACAAATTATTTGTCTTAAAAATAGGTTTTTCACAAAATTTTTCCATCCTTAAACCAAACATTTCACAAATTAATCATTTAAAAGTAAAATCTTACCTGTCACTTTTACATATATAAAGAAAATATATGTATTTTATATCCATATATCTTCTTAAAAATGCATAAACAAGAACCTGAATATAACGACCATTTCAAATTCACAAAATTATGATTAGATTTTTCACAAATACAAAAAGCTGTTCACAATTTCACAAAAACAGGACCCTGTGAAAAAAGTCTGGACAGACCCCTGAAGATATTTGTGTTTGTTTCTTTGTGCATAGCAGATATACAAAAAGCAGAAGTAACTAAATAGTATTGCTACTTTCTCTCCCTACCTAACTATTTGTGGTCCTTTCCTTCAGTTACAAACAGTGGTGGTTCACTTAAAACCTGTTTACTTAAAATTATTGAATTTTACCTCCTGTTTACTATTAAAAAGTAAATAGCAATATCTTGAGAGCCACAGTTTGACACACTATACACTGTTAAAAATCTTCAGGTTTTGCTTCAGACACACTCCACCACTTTTAGAGAAAACATTTACTTTACTATATTATGGAGCATTTTTATTAGAAATATTCTATAAAAGTGGTGGAGTGACTATGCAGCAAAAGCTGAAGATTTTTTACAATGTAGTCTTTCTTCTCAATTTCATAAATAACACATTTTAATAATGGATTCAAAACCTTCAGTCTAGAAGAGATTTTTGACTGATGGTAAATTCTATTTTTATGTACATAAATAATAGCAATTTTACTATCAAGAACTTTTAGTCACTTTCTTTTATTGTAAGAGATCAATTATTAAATCTTCTAGCCCATTTCCATTTAGTTATTCCTAATGTTCAGAAAAGCTGACTGTCTCGACTTGGATGGATATCTTGAACCCATGATTGTAATAATGTCTCATATACAATTACATACATACTGGGTAGTACTAATCAAGATTTGATGGTAAATAATTTGAAAGTCCCATTAGAAATATGTTTGAATTTTTAATTAGTTGCTTTTAAATTGAGTATTGAAAACTTGATGAATTGATATATTGTATTATCGATTCCTATACATATAAGGCCAGGGTTTTTAGGAAAAATTTGGATTCTTTGGAGGACTATGTCTTAAAAAAGAATCTTTCACAAAATTGTTTCATAACAAAGATGAACTATTCACAAAGTTAACCTTTACATGGGGGATCGGACAGCATCTGTCCGAGAGTACATGTAAACTTGGACAGATGCTGTCCAAGCCCCTGTGTAAAGGTTAATCATCTTTTTAAAAAAAGTGAGCCTATCACAAAACATATGGAATCACCAAAGAACCAGCCATATTTATAAAGTACATACATATATATATATACATATAAATTTATATATCTAAGTTTAATGCATTTATGTACATTTGATGGTTTTCGAGGAACTTTGTTAGAATTCAATTGCCTAAACAGGAATCTGAATAAATTGACTGTTAAATGTGAAAATACTGGACAGATCCCTGGAGGTGATAGATGGTGCTGTCAGTTCAACCTACTCAATTAATGAAGTGAAAGAATTTTAAGCTTGTAAAACTTATGCTTGCTTTTTAGCAGGAGTTTAACTAAAAATATTAATTGAATGACCCCCATTTATTTTTACTTACTAGTTGGACATTTTTTTTTTACTTACTAGTCTAAATTTTTTAAAAAATTTCGATATTTAGTATTTTCTAATTTTTTTTTTAATTACGTGAACTTTAAAATTTTTCATTAATTTTATTTTTATCAGTTTGACTCTAAAAACCTGAGCTTAAAATTTGCTATCTAATGATTTATATAAATTTTTGAATTACTTAATTTTATTTGATTTCATACATTATTTAATTATTGAACCATGGATATCAAGGTAATTTCTTTTATATTTCCTGTATGAACATTTTTCTTTTATTCTGTTTTCTCTTTTATAAAAAATAATCATAATTTTCTTATATATAAATATATATATATATGATATTTTGGTATATGTATGATATCTTAATAATGATCATACAGAGTATAGTAAAAATTGTAGGTCTGTTGAATTTATTTAATCGATAATTACATGCAACATCTTTTTAAATTTTTGTTTGTGCTAAATTTTACTTAATTATAAAACATTAAAAAAATACAAATTATATAATTTCTCCTCCTGAAGTAAAAATATGATATTATTGAAGTGAATTATCTTATCGGCAATAAAATTACAGAAATCATTCAGTCTGGAGTGGGTATTGAATCGGTGATCTCTACAGAGAACCTCAGCTTAAATTTAGCATCTTTTCTTAGACCATTTAGCCACCCTCACCTCATTCTACTTTACTTTAAAGCTGAATATGTTCTAGATTTAATTTTATGCATGCACATTTTCTGCTGAATTTCACTCTTAAATTCTGAAGCTTGTGTTTTAATATATATGATGGTTTGTACACAGCAGTGATTTAATTAGCTGAAATTTTGATCTACAAGATTAACCATAATGCCGATCATTATTAAACTACTAGAAAATTTTTCTGCATTTGGTTGCAAGTACAAGATTATGACCCGAAATAGATCTGATGCAGAATGTTATATGTTATATTAAAAAGCCATTATTAAGTTTGAGAAATGCTACACATTAACTTATATTTGTTTTTTCTTAACATTTCAGTGTTTTATAAAAAGTCAAGTGATAACAAGTACTCAAAGTAAAGGTGCTCAGATTCACAAGGGTTCAAGTTATTTCACAAAAGTTCACAAAGGGTCAAGTTTAAAAGGGTTATCAAGTAAAGCATCAAGATCATGAGTTTTTTTAAAGTAATGAATTTTTCAAGTAGCGCTGAATCCCTGAACGAACAAGGTTCAAAGGGTTCAAGGTCAACTTTCAAAGAAAAAAAGGTAATGGGGTTGAGGGTTGACAAAATAATAAGTAGCATTTTACAAAACAAATTATAAATTATTAGAATGTAACAGAAAAAATGACAAATAACTGTATCTTATTTATACTCTTCTGTTATAACTTGTGTTTGAAAACCTTAAGCTTTTTGCATGTTTGTTATGCAATTCAATACAATTACAATTCAATACAATTTATTAAATATTTGTTTACATTACCGTGAATTTAATTTTTCTGACAGCAGATTTTCTTTAATCATTTCAATAGTATAGAGTTGGGGTGCTTCAACTAGCTTGAAATAGTTTCAGTTAATGCATTGGGATTTCATATTTTGTGCAATTTAAAATTTTCATTATTTATGCCAACTTTGGTCATAATTTGATTTTTATGTTGAATTAACTATCATTTCTATATGAGTTATCACATTTCCTTTTATCCTTGATTATGTATCCAATATGTTGGCTAAATTTATTTTTATCATTATTAACAAAGAAATATTACCCTAAATCAGGATTTCATAGACACAAAAAAAAGATGACTAAATTTAGTAAGAAAAATTCCAGTGTTGCAAGTGAGCTGCTTTTTTTAAAAAAATTCAGTTTTCTTGATTGCCACCAGTTTTATGAGTAAGTAAAATTTGCCTTATTTAATTTCAGATTAAATAAGGTGAATTATATCATTTTAAAAAAGTGGTGTCAATCAAGCAGTCTGAATTTTTAAAAAGTAGTCTAGTAGCAACACTGTATTAGACAGAAAAAAATTAAATTTTATTGTGTACACTTACAGGATCATGAATCGATTATGGAAGGTTTAATCAGATTGGAATATTAGTATTTATAGACATATTTCTCACATAAAACATTTAAATAAAATATATTTATTAGTTTTGTGGTAGTCCTGCATGGAACAGCTTATATCTGAACCGAAAAGTCAACTCAAACCTGAAAAAAAAATTTCCTCAACCAGAAACCTGACCTGAGTCTAAAATATAACTCAAACTTGAAATGAAAGAAAGTTAATCCATATTTCAATACAGTTATGGAAAATCAGTCTATTATTACATTTCTAATGTCAATTTTATACTTTATGTTGAAAAAGGAACATATATACTCATTAATGTTCAAATATATTGTTTTTTCATAAAAGAAAAATCTATGCTTAAAAAAAAGAAAGAAAAAAAGGGGGGGGGGGTAAACATAACCCAATTTACAAGAGTCAAATCAAAACACGAACCCAAAACAATTTTAAAAAGTCAACACAAATTGCAACAGGGAACAGAATTTAAACATGGCACACTGGCTCCTATGTGGAGATTATGTTACATACCAGAATTTTCTGCACATACACAGCATGTTTTTATTTTATTATCTTTTTTGTGATGCTTTATTTGGCAGTTTATTGTTTACATGCCAAGTAAACAAATTATCGGTAAATTATGCTTCTTAAAAGTTCACACCAAAATAACAATAAGCAAGACTGGTTTTTGATTTCTAGCAGAATAGATTGGCTCCAATGTATTCTGGACGCCTTGTTTATTTTATGTGAGAAATCTTATAGTAGTAAATTATGATAACGAAATGTGAAAGAAAAAATTAAAACAACACTGCAACTATAATTAATAAAATAATTAATCATAGTAAAACATTTAAATATATTGTATATTTTATCTTGGTAGCAAATTTGGTTGTTCTAATAGTAATTGTTTTGAGTATAAAATGTCGCAAACAAGTATGAAGTATTTGTCTGTGAAAAATATTATCTAAGATCATTAGCTCATTTTTAGGGGATGTTTTATCTATTCATTTATCTACATAAATCCGTCTATGTAATTAAGACCAAACAGCTGATTTTATGCTTCATCTATGTTATTTAATAGAATCATAAAGGTGGCAGAAAATAAGTACATTTTTTGTTTGATATGTAAGTAAAAATGTGCAGTGAGTAGCAGTAAAATTACACCGGTCAATTTTTTTGTGAATCATCATTTTTTAAAAATCCATAATATTGTCTTTAATTTTAGCAATACAAGTAAACATCCTTCATCTCAGTATTTATTTATAACTATTAACTTGGTATTTATTTATAACTATAGGAACTATTGCTAAATATATAAAAGACTTAAATGATAAAATCAGGCAAAATGCTATTGTTAAAAAAGCTCTCTGTAAGGGACAGCCCCCCCCCCCCCCCACTCCCAAAAAAATGAAATTTTTTTTAACTTGACAAAAACATAAGCTTAGTTAGCAAATTTGTCAACCTTTGTTTTATCAAAAAATATGCAACAAAATCTATGAAAATGGAAGAATCAAGGGGAAAAAATATAAAGTTCTAGAAAATTTTTCTTCATAGCAGATAAGATTATATGATATTCTTTTGAGGAGCATGAAAATTTCCATTATAGACAGGTTGTAGTTTCATATTTTTTATTCAGTACATTTTCTGGTTAAATGTATACAGTTAGCAAAACAACATTAACTGATATGGAAATTTTAAGACCCTTCCATGTCTTCAGTAATGTATCATAGTGATAGCTCTGATTCATACTTATTATAAAATTAGAGCTTCTGTAATATCTTATCATTCCCTGTATTAAAAAAAATAAATAAAGTAATATTTATTTGTGGTTAAACCATGTCAATTCAACTATATTGTGTCAAAGGTTTTAATAAAATTTAACATGTGAACTTCACAATATTTATTGAGATTTTTAACATTAACATTTATCGAATAAAAATTTTAGAAAAAATATGAAATATATCTCATTATGTCAGAAAAACTTTGAATATGAATTTCATAATTTAAAACTTCATGTGAAATAATGTCTTTGGCTTTTTATGGATGAGTAAAAAACTTGTTAAGTAAATCTGCTAAAAAAATATTCATGTGTCAACATTTTTAATTGAATGATTTTAATCAGTTCATGTAATTTTTAAAAATCATTCAATAAAATCACAAATTTTCTTAATTTCTAAACTGTTGTAAGAAATTATTAAAATCTAAAAAAAGTATATGATTTGTATTGTTTCTAAAAATATTTTGCCAACAGAATAAATAAAAGAAACTTTGAAAAAATACATGCTTAAGCAGGGCTTGCAGCATTCCTAAAATTTTCTACCACTATTACAAAACAGCAAATTTTCAGGTATTTAAGATTTTAAGGTTGTGGGAAAAATCACGAAATTCTTCAGTCGATCGCAGGGAGAAAATAGCAAAAATCGTCTACAATCATGTGAAAAAAATCCCGTGACTTTTGCCAGCAAGACGTGGAAAAAAATCCAAAAGATCGCCAATCAGTTGAAGGAAAATATCATGAGTTTCATCAATCGACCGTGGGAAAACTATCTTGAAATTCATCTGTTGGTTATGGGAAAAATCGTGAATCTCTTCAGTCGGTTGCAGAAGAATATTGCAAAATTCATTTATAGGTTGCGGGAAAATATTGCAAAATGTGTCAGTCAATCACTAGAAAAAATTGTAAATTTTGTCAAGCTATCTCAGGTAAATAGCAAAATTTGCCAATCGGTCGTGAAAACAATTGCAAAATTTGTCCACAATTGCGTGTAAAAAATAAGCATGTGAGTTTCCCCTGTAAGATGCAGGGGGGGAAAATTATGAAATTCGCTTATCAGTCACCAAAAAAAAGCAAAATTTGTCAATTGGTAGCAGGAAAACAATTGCATAATTTGTCTGTTGGTTACAAGAAATGAACGTGAAATTCATCAATATGTCGCGAGGAAAAAACCGCTCAATTCGTCAATAGTTTGCTGGTAAATATCGTGAAATTAAGTTAAAAAATTGCACGTAACAGTAATACTTTACTAGATATTAATTATTGATACACAGTAAAAGACTTTAAACATTACATGTAATGTTGTACTGTTTCATATAATATAAATGCTATTTAATGTAAAATTTTACATATCAATGTAGTATTTGAGGTTTTTTGATAGATGGTTTTGGACATAGCAGTTTAAATTCTCAAAAACGAACATGTGTCAAAGACCTGCCAATCCTGAATTGTAACATAGTTTACCTGCAGATTATTCTCTGCCACTGAAATAACCGTTGCAGACACGTGGAGAATTTTCTGCTACAGGGCACTTTTGTAATCCCTCTAACATAAAACAGACTGTGAAAAAAAATTGTTTGCATGAAAGTTTATGTTGTAAATACCTGAAATAATAAAAAATAATGTATGCCAATGATTGTGGGATGACAATTTTCTACATTACGGTAGATTTCTGCTATTAAAAAAATTCATTTAAATTGCTCTCTCATTAACACCTAGCAACAAGAGTATAGTAACAAGAAAAAATAATCATCTAAATTATTCATCAAAAGTTTCAGCAACCCCTTCCCCTTCCATCTATGACATTCTAGTAGAAAAGATTAAAATTTGAGATGTATTACCTTCTGTAAGGAATATGGTATCATATCTGTTAGTATTTACCATGAGATCAATAAAATAATAAGGATACTAACTCTCAGCAAAAACAATCCCTACCCACATAAACAAAATTCCCTGAAATTTGAAATAGTCATAAAATTGCCAACTGATCTACCCAAATTTTCCTACTATTATAAATACTAATTAAAATTTGATCTCATTGCAAATAGATTCATAGAAGGTAATACATCATCCCAAAATCAAGGAAAAAGAAATAGTAATTAGAAATTATTCAAATTTGAGCTTATACACATTGAATTTTCCTATCCAATCTAAACAGAAAGTGACAAGCTGCACTAAAAACAGAAATTGAATTTTTGAATTCTCCGCTTTTTTGAATTTTGCATACAAGTTATCAAGCCAAATTAAAAAATATGAAATATATTTTTTATAAGGAATCTCCTCTATGAACATTCTGACCATATAGTATCAGTGAATTTGCTTTGTATTATTAACATTAGAAGAGTGAGCTGTCCTCTCCATAAATATATATAAGGCTGTTGTACTAATTATCTGATAGGAAACTTTGATGAAACACGTTACACATAAATTTGTTAATTGAAATATTATGTTTAGAAATTCTTACATTGACATCAGATTTGAAGATATTTATTAATATGAGTTAAAAAACTTATTAGAATTTCCATAATATTTTTGGCCTCTGTAATCCATGAGATTGTGAAAATGACTTTTTTTTTTTAATTGATACATCTATAATAAGTTATGATATTGGCTGAATTAAGTTATCTAGAAAATTTCATTGATTAAGTAAACCTATTGCTATGCAAATCATAATAATAATAAAGAACAGAACACATAGCTACTAAACACAAATTAATATTTTAACTTTCTTTATTTTGGTTAATTAAATTGTAAAATTAGCTTAAGGTAAAACTTTGCTGTACTTTAACAAGGTTAATTATACAAGTCACTAAAATTTGTTTTTGTTTTTTATGCATTTATGAAGGATATTCATAATTACACAGTAACTCAATGTAAGTAATAAGTTTAATTAAATCAAAATACTAAGAAAAAGATCACAATTTTTTAAAGTTCACTCACCAGCATTGGGAAAAGGGGTAGATTTTTCTTGACATATTAGACTACATGGTATTTATGCCACTCTTTGTTAGTGGTTTTAAATCTTGCATTATTTCCAAAAACATCCTAGATGCTCTGGTCCGCCAGCTTCCTGATTTCATTCGAACGATTCCTGGCTCTTTACTTTCACTTTCAGCCGCTGTCACTGCCGGCTAGCTGTGGTTTCACAATGGACCTGCCTCAGTCTTTTTTCCCCACTTTCAGGACTCCTGAGGGGATCGCTGTGACTTCCCTATATGACCTCCACCCATTTTCATTAACCGCTCCACTGATAGGTTGTGCTCAGAGTGCCTGTGATTTATCTACACAAAATAATCCCTTTCCCAAGAACCTGGGTAACAATTTCCCTGTCCACACAGCTGTTCGCTTTTGCCAAATACAAGAGATAAGATTTAGGTTGTAAGCATACTTTGCAAGGATTGCCATTGCATTGTTGTTTTGCACACAAGGCAATAAATAAAATTTGCTGTGCTAAGATACATTATGATTTTAACAGCCCTCATAAAAATCAAAAACAACTAGATCCTTATTTTTAATCACATGAGAACATCAATTTCTGTACATGCCATTTAAATGTTTTGCATGAGAATAGAATTCTTTTAAAAGGTAAATATACATACAATTTAAAAAATGTCAGCAACTGTAACTAAGATTGGTTTCTTTTCAAGAGATATATCACATGACTGAAAAGTAAAAATCGAGTTAATCTTGTATTGCAAAAACAATCTGAAACATGACATGTGTTTGTGAAGAAATGGGAATTTCCTGGACAGATTAACTTGTATGAAATTTCACTAACTCATATCTCATATTCTTAATATGAAAATTATTTGAATTATTTTTTCTTCTGGAAATTTCTTTTGGAAAAAGAGGAAAAGAGACTAGAAATATGCAGGGTCATTTAACTGAGAAAATATGGTTAAAGTGTAACACTTTTGTCTCTTCAGTTTAAAAAATTTAAATTATATGCTTTATCAAGTTCTACAATATTCTAACAATTAGTTTGTTATGAAAATAAGTTTTTGTATTGTGAAAGCAATAGTTTTTTTTTAAATCTGATATTCTGCTTATCAGCAAAAGAAAAACAGATATTTGGCGACCTGGCAAAGTGGAAATATCGTGAGAGACATTTGTCAATTTCTCTGTTATATTTTTGGTACATCCATCATGAATGATGAGCTGTACCAAAAATTACTTTAGAAAAAAATGAAACCCTTTCCTTGTAATAATGTTGCAAGCATCAACTGTCTTTTGTTTAAGATCAAATGTACTTAGTGGATGAGTATTAAAGACCATTTTAGAATCATCTGCAGTTATTTATTCAATTTTTTAAACTATTTTTCTATAAATATTTGAAACAATGCAAAATTAAAGTTAAAAGAAAATAGATCTTTTCAACTTTTAAGAACTAAGCTCCATCAAACTGTTATGATTTTAAAGATCATTTGTGTTAACCATGTGCATCAGATCTTTTTTTGTTTCTTTTCTTTTTCAAAAAAAAAAAAAAAAAAAAAAAGGCATGTCTCAATTTGAAGAGTACATATAAATTCTGTTGTTAACTGGAAAACAATCATTAAAATCTACAGCATTCATTTTATGATGTATAAAATGTCTTCTAATTCAGTAAAACTCTTAACCCTTTCTGGCACATATTGCTTTTCATTAAATAACACTTTAAACATAATAACAGGACAGTGGAGATATCCAAATGGATTGAAAAAAATTAGTGGCACTACTTATTGAGAGCATGTGTGCAAGGCCTTCAATCTCGGAGTGATTTTTGACTGATAATAAATTATACTTTATATATTTAAATATTAATTGCTTTCTTCTATTGTAAAATATCCATTTTTAGTTATAATTCAAGGTAAATAGAGATCTAGCCCATTTCTATTTGGATATACCTATTGCTCAGAAAAGTTTTTTGTCTTGGCTTGGATGGACCTCTTGCACCCAGAGCCCGATTAAGGTCGTCTGGGGCCCCCTCAAATTAAAATAGTAGCTAGAATTTTTTTCGAGGATTATTATTAGATATTATGATGCATTTGACAAGTTAAATAAAATATTTTTCTCTGTTTTTGAGAAAATAATTGCAGAAAACTTCATTTTTAAGAAACTTTTTCTAAATCATTTTACTCATTTTGGGGCCCCCATCAGCAGTGGGCCCAAGGCCGCGGCCTAGTTGACCTGTGCATTAATCAGGCCCTGCTTGCACCCATGATTGAGAGAGATCTCTTTCTTTCAGGATATGGGGGTATCCAGGGACCACACTAAGAAATTAAAACAACATCATAAGCTAATTTTCAATTGTTAGCCAAGAACTGCATTGAATTTTTTTTAAGTAAATTTCTTTTATATATAAAATTTAAATTTTACAATAATGAGTATACAAATTGTTATTTGTAAAGTGTACCATATCACAGCAATTTACTTTCACTTCAGTTTTATTTGAGAAAAAAAAAATGGTGCCATTTGTATCTATTTTAAAAACAATCTGCATTAAAATAATCATTCACCTCATATTTCACAAAAATTATATTTTTATTGCCAATTTTCAGATTTATTTGCTTTTGACACGGTGGTGAATGGTTAGTGCGATCCCTGGGTATCAAACCTATTGTAGTAGAAGGAGTAAAAGCTTATTCCAGCAATGAGAATTTTTCATGTTTCAGCAAACTTCTGCTTGAAAAAAAATTAAATTCTTCGCAAAAACTTTATTTGTCCTCGCCCACACCACAAAGTTAAAAATCTTTAAAACTTTTTCTGCTGTACTTATTATTTTATTGTAACCATCATCTAAACCCCTTAAAAAAAAAGTACTGCTTTCTTCCACCAAGTACCATAGTGTTGTTGTTTTGTGTATTTGGTTCCAAGTACCAAACACACAAATCCCTTAAAACTTCTTTTTTTTTTTTCTGCCTCACTTGTTATTCTGTGGTAATAATAATAATCATTTAAAAACCACAAAGCTGTCAATTTTTATGTATTTTTGTTGCCTCTCTTTCCTAATAGTAGTCTTCAGCTTATTTAATCATAGAATAGCAATAATAAATAAATAATAAATCACCTGAATTTCTTCTCAGAAAAAAAAAAGGCATGGGAGGGATGCATAGATACCAACATCTCTGGAAACTCAGGTACTTAGGGTAATAAAAATTAATGTACGGAAAATGTAGAAATCTGTACCTACAACTTAAAAAACAAAAAGTCCTATCAAATTTCGACTTTAGATTCCCCACAAGCTGCAGAATTCCTCAATCCATGATGGGAATTTCCATAAATATATATCTGTATATACTGCAGGATTCCACAAAATCAGTATTTTTGAATTAGTAGGTGCAAAAGAAAAAAACATTACTTCTCAAGGAATAGTTTTGAATTGTCAATTATACACAGAAAACAATAACTAATTTTGTCAATTAGGTGGAATTTGTGATTTCTATTAGAGACAATCTGTTTCATGAAAAAATATCATGAACTTCATAAATCTTGTGGAAAAAAAATTCATCTTTCTGTCTTGGAAAAAAATAGCAAATTTCGTCAATAAATCATTGAAAAAAATTCCAAATTTTGTCGATCAGTGCAGTAAAAATTTGTGAATTTTGTCAATTAATCATGGCAATAAAATGTAAAAGTAGTCAGTGAGTCACAGTAACACATCCTGATATTAGTCAATAGGTCACGAAAATTCTGTGATATCAATAACAAATTTTTTCCTACTCAGAGACGACAAAATTTTTCATACCATTTTTTATAAATATAACAAAAAAAATAATTATATTAAAAAAGTAATTTATATAGCTTTTATTTCAATTATGTTTGTATGGACATGTGCAAATGTTTTTAAGGGGGTGCAAATTGAGAGAATATTTGTAAAAACTATTAAAAGGTTGAAAAAAAATTGTATGACTCCATAAATTCTAATGATTTTTTATCAAACATTAGAATCGAAAGCTTCTGAAATTTAATTATATTATTCCTGGTATAGTCTTTACAATGTTGGTGTCTATGGTGCAGGCCAAACATTTTCCTCTATTAAATTTCTGAATTTGGTGCTTAATTTTCCTCACTAAATTTAATATTTGTATTTTTTTTTTTAAAAAGGAACGTCTTTTCTTGCACTAATTTTCAATTTAATAGCATTGAAAACACAGAGAATAAACAGTTTTGAATTTTTCTTTTAAAGATTATTATTATTTTTTTTATATTAAGATGGCTTTATCAGATCAAAATTTGTTAAAAGAAACTTCTGCCTGAAGAATAGCCATATACTGGGCTGGGGAATTGCATCAATCTACTCACCACTGAAGAGTTAATATTTTGACATGACAATTAAATTTTTAGGCAGTCTTTCAAAGCCATAGATAATAAGAGGCTTTAAGAATATGTACCAAAAACCTTTTTATATGTTTATTTTGGTCATATTTTACATTTCTTACAATTATTTTTCATAATTTTGTCATAACAATTTTCGACTCTATGTTGCATCTTGTTGGCTGGTACAATAAATCTTTGGCTGGAAAGATTTTCAAAGAATTCCTCACTCCTAATGATATATCCTTTCACAGGAAGGCCTAGCTCTATTTAGCTTATTACTTTGAAATTATTTATGTTGGTTTTGCTAATTTATTTTATACAAATTTTCTTTGAAGAATGGGTCAATATTTCATACAAAAGTTGAGTTGCAAATGCTTGATCTTTATCAAATGCATCTTTTTCTAATAAAATAATTTTTTATAGATAGTTTTTTCTTTAGTTTATTTGTGCAAAATGATAATAAAGTTGCAACTAATATATTGCAATAAAATTTTTCTTTGCTGCAGTTAGAAAATCTTACAGTAATATATATTGTTATCAAGTATATCTGATAATAATTTAGAAAATATGTTAAGGCTTTCTCAAAAAATATTTTTCCCCTATCAACAATGCAAAAGTTTGACACATTTGTGGATTCATTTTTTTTTTTTTAAATAAAAATATATGAAATTGGCAGGCATGACTACTGAAAATATTTAAAATTGAATGACAGTTTTTAATAAATGTATTACAATCTTGAGTGATAATTAGACATGTGATTTTTCTGCAAATTAGCAGAATTCAGCAGCACATTTTTTTTTTATGTGGAAATTCATGCATCCTTTAATCGGAATTCACAAAAACTTGTGAATTTCATTGGATATCTGTCTTGATTTTTTTACTCCATACAGATAAGAAAATCTTCATTAATGATCTGCTTACAGACATTGCACTGATATGTACCATATTAAATACTTCTCCATCTGCAACATGAATGTCAGCATGTTAAACTTACATTAAACTTAATGTTAAACTTATATTAAAATCTAAAATGTTAAAAGAAATTAAACTGCACTATATTTCTTGCATGTATGTTTTATTTTTATAAATATCTTTGGTATCATATCTTCATCATGGTAATAAATAAATGGTAAAAATCATCACTGAACTCTTTGAATCTGTGTTTCAATTTTACTCCAATAAAATACAACTTTTAAAATACTGTAACGCTTGGTTAGTTGGATGCAAAACAAAAAAAAGTATCTTAAATCAATCCTGAGTCCCTGGGTGTACTGTGTATTAATTTTATTCATTAAAACTCTAATGGATGGTAACAGTACTAGCTAGTAACACAGTAGATCCAGAACTGATTTAAAACTATATGTTTGAGTTCAATTTATGGTACTATATTATTGAAGAAAAATCATGTTTGCTAACTAAATATGCATAAGTTTTCAAACATGAGGTTTAACAGTTTTAAAAGTGCAGATAATAATAATTGTTGGTGATCTTTAAGGTTTCAATATTATGTGCTTATAATCGTGGTTATTCTAAGTTTTTCCCCCTTTACATTACCTGAGCTAGTGAAACGTACCATTAAGGATTTTAATTAGTCTAGCTGGCCTATCTCTGACTTTCAATTTCATAAAAATGCAAAATCAAAAAAAATCTTCCTCTTAATTTCAGTTATGTTTTTTAGTACATAGTGGAATTTTTGTTAATTATTTATAGTTTTTCTTTCTTTCTTTTTTTTTTTTTTTTAGTATAACATTTGAATACAAGAAAGACAAATTATTTATTTATGTGGTATAGGGAGGTGGGTGTTTTAGAGCAGCGATAATATTGTACGTGGCGATTAATTTTCATTTCAAGTATAACTTTGCTATAAAAGCTCAACCAAACTTGAATTATAAAAAATTACAATTAATTTCTTCTTTTAGAAATCGCATGTCTGTATAATTGATTGCTGTCTCATGACGATCTCCTTCAGGTTATTGCATTTTGAAATTTGGTTCAAAATTTCAACTTTACCATGATTTTTTGAAAGATCCTTTGTCTTTACTGAAAAATAGAAAATATTTGATTTCATAGTTTCTGAATAAGAAAGTCAGTTTTATGTGTTTGTTTCAGGCATGTTAATTTTCTGAAATAATGTGGACTTCCTTTTTTTTTTTTTTTTACAATGATATTTACCAGTTCTAAGATCAATGGAAATTTGCATTAAAATTCATGTGTTCAGGGTGGGAGGCATATCTTTTTTACAAATACATAATGATTAGGAAAATCATGAAAGTAACAATTTCTCATTAAAAATCACAATATTTGTCAATCAGTCATGACAGATTTTTTATTGACATTTAAATTGTCTTGCAAAATGAATGATTAAATTCATCACTGAACTCATTTAAATCTGTGCTGCTCTTTTAACTCAATAGATTTAAAAATACCATCTGTCACTAAAGAAAAGTCATATTTATTTACTGTATAGGATAAATTTTCATGCTTGATGCATAACAGTATTAAAAGTATAAAGAATAACAATTTTGGGATGTTTAGGGTTGGAACGTTGTATGTTTTTACATTTTTCAAACCAGTTCAAAAGAGTTAGTTTTTAATATTTTTAGCTTTCAGTCTCTTTCTTCAGTATTTATATAAAAAAAGCAAAGATCTGCATGAATTGCATCAGTGATAAATTTCATTTTAAACATTTGCTTGGTATCATGCAGCATATTGCATTTGTTAAATTAAATGAACTTGATTTGGATATACTCAAAAGTATATGAAGAGCATATATATTTATAAAACTCAAAGTAAATTATATGTATTACAGCAAAATTACATATACTTATGAAAGCCATGTCAATTCAGTTAATTGTAGTCTTGACACTTTTATATTGTAGTTTTGGCACCTTTATACCATAGCATGTCAACTTCAGCTTTTTTCACCTGGAGAACTGTAAAATGTCTGTTGTTTGTTAGTAATAAGAATGTATCATACAGTTGCCAGTTTCAATTTAAATATTAAAAATTCAATTTTAATGTTAAAATGTTTCAGCCTTAAACATTATAAATTATTTAGTTCTCTGAACAAAAATTTGATGCACAGTGTATTGTGTAGACAGGCCTCCCAAATGGTCCCTCTAAAGTCCACATTTTAGAAAAAGGTCCCCCTAGTCCTTTTTTTGTGACTGGAAAAAAAATTTCTAATGTAGAAAAATTGACACAAAATGTAAAAAACTTTAAAGACTGCTAAAAGTTAAAAAATCATAAAGTATTAAATTTACTATAATGGGTTAAACATTGTAACCAGAATTCTTTCAAGGATATCAAAAAATCGTCACGGAATGTAGAAAAATGTTTAAAAACGTATTGAAAATCTCATTAAAAATTCAAAAATCTCATAGGACAAGACAAAATTTACTGTCAAAAAATTGCCACAAAATGCAAAAAACCCCTTAAATGACAAAAAATTAGCCAAAAATTCAAAAATCACTATATGAATTACATAAAATAAAAAGTTACTGAATGAATTACGAATAAACTTTATTAAAAAGATTACAACATTTACTGTATTTGACTAAAAAAAATTTAAATCCTTTTACTACTGTGCAGAAAATCACGGTAAAACATATAAAAATTGCAGAAGAAAAAATTGACTATAGTTGATATTGTAACCAGAATTCTTTCACAAATGTCAAAAAATTGTTGCAGAATGTGAAAGAACTAAAAAAAGTTTGAAACCGAGTTCTTTTATCATTGTCAAAAAATTACCACAAATCGAAAAAAAAAAACCCAGAAATTCTAATAAAAAATTTGTGAAATTTTTAAAAATCACTGTACAAATTTCAAATAAACTTTATTGAAAAAAGGAAAAAATTTACTACTAGGCTGAAAGATTGAAACCGAATTCCTTTCATTATGTAAAAAAAATTGCCATAAAACATAAAAAAAGATAAAAATTGCATAAAAAATTAAATTTAAAAAATCCAAAAGCTATCTTCAGATGTGCAGGTACCTTCCTGCCAAATCTTGTAGCTCTATGCACAACAGTCTCTTCACCATGCAGACTAACTTCTTTTTTATTATAAATGTAGTTTTGGTTTTGACGGAAAAGTGCATCCCAGCTATTAAAGGAAATCTTAATTACAATTTCTTCTTTTTTTAAAAAATATTTTCTTTGATATTTATCAGAAGAAAGTATTGAAATCATGAAAATAATATCCATTTTTTGATGGATTAACATGATTTAGGTTGACTTTTGATATTTTTTTAAAAATCTCTCACTGTGTGGGATATTATGAATTTTGTAGCTATTCTATATCAAAAACTGAAGCATGAAATTTCATCAAATGTCATATTTAATTAGACTTTAGCCAGGGGTGATTGTGTTCAGGTTACACCTGAATTCAGCAATTTTTTTCATTTTCAGTATCAAAATTCCAGTTTTTCTGATAGTTAAATTCATAAAATAAGACTAAAATATCAATTTCATATGATTGCTAAACATAATTAAAATTCATATTTTTCATAATTTGACCTCCCTGTAATAAATTATATGGTCTGCCCCCCCCCCCCCTCTCTCCATATGGAAGCGATTTCTTGCTAAAGTTTCAGGTATTTTTCATGAATCCACAATCGCCTCTACTTTAGCATATAGAGATGCTGATTATGTTTTGGCATATGTGGTCCAACAGGTGGCACTGCTATGCTGCATTTCTCACAATTTGCTTGAGGTATTTTAATAAGGCAGTCTCGGCATCTAAAGGGTGAGATTTCATCAAAGATTTAACATAAATTGATGCTGATTAGATTTTGCTACATTTCACCTAAAAGGTGGCACTACTGGGTCACATTTTTAATGATTTCCATGATAGATAGATCTCGGTATGTTTGGGAAAGAATTTCTCTAAATTTAAGATTATTACGAATAATTGATTTAATATTAGTTATGATCACTCACCAGGGCGCATTGCTTTGCTTTTTCTGATGAACTTTATAATTTATATCAGCTTCTGTTGTGTGGAAAGAAATTAAATTTTATGTTTTTTAGGACAATAATTAACAATATATATATATATGTTAATCTAATTTAAAATTTTATTACTCAACATAAAGTGCTCTTATACTGTACTTTTTATAGTCACTGATCACTGTTACACCCTGTTAAATTCCAAGAAATGCACTAAACATTTTTGTTTAATGTGTAATTCAGCTAACAGTTGATTGATTCAATATTTTCTTAGATGCATTAATTTTTACTGTTTATTTTATTCAAAATCATTTTTTGCTGTTCTAAATATTATCCATCTTGCAGTAGGACATTTAAGTGTGTTAATCCATTAAGACCAGAATTATTTTTCTCTTTAAAATGCAAAAATTGCATTTCATACCAATTTTTAAAAATAGAAACTTTTGTCTCCTTTTATTACGGAGTTTTTGTCATTAGTTAAAGATGTTTTTCTTAAAAAATATTGGTATACAAACAACAAAATGGATGTCTGCTATACTAGTGCCATATGGTACCACTAGGCCTTAATGAGTTAAATAAAGCTGTGTACATTGTTTAATGACATTTTTGTAAAGATAACCAATTAACATATTTTCTGAGGTAATTTAAAAAATATTATATGTTTAGGAAAACTTGGTGCAGTATTTGTAGACATGTGGACTCTTTTTAGCCCCTTTTTTTAATATAAATGGTCCCCCAAAGTCCCCTTTTTAAATAAAAATGGTTTCCTTTTGGAGGACTAAAATGGGTTGGATGCCTTCTGTAGATAAAAATCTGCAATTCTAAAAGGAATTTTTAAAATAAAAACTCACATATATTTATTATTACATTGAAATTTTTACTAATTAGTCCATTTTAAATAACAAAAAGAAAAACAGGTAATAAAATCACTTCTTTTTTTTTTCTTTCTTAAAATTTGTTTATTTTTTTTTCTCTTACATTTCTGGTCAAATTCTTAAAAAAATATTTAAACTATATAAAGAGTGAGATTTAAAATTTGTACAATACCTAATCTTTGTTATTCTCTACCTTTAAAGAATAGGTTAATTGATGTAGCTCTTCAATGCATCAGTGAAATTCAATCAAAAACTTTTAATACTTTCAACCATCCAAAATTCACTGAATCCTCTGTGATTGTAAGAATTCTACTCCTCTCTCTTTTTCTATTCCCTCCTAGCTTATCCTGTTTAAATTCATTAAACCCTTTAATTATTTCTGTTGTATTACATTGCAGTAATAATAAATAAACAATGGAATCATAACACACTGCAGTATCAACAGTACAATAATCAAGGGTGATTGTCCAGAGATATTTATCATGATTTCAGAAATTTTTGGCTTTTGTATTTTTTGATTTCATGATTTTTTTAATTTAATCTTCAGTGACTTTTAAAAGAAAAGTATGTGATGGAAATTCAGAAACTGTCTTTACTCATTTAAATAGTTTTTAATATTTGCAATACATTTTAGTGTAATTTAATAGTTATAATAAAATTTTATCATTAACATTTTATTTGTTCCTCCCATTCTTATTTTTTCTTTAATATAATTGAAGGATATTTTAAGTAGTAACACAATCACTCCTGCATTTTAAGAGATGTAAAGTTTATTTCAATATTAATTTAGCCATTAAAAATTAATGTGTGATCCCTCCATTCTAATTTTTCTATAACACTACACTGCATGATTTTTTCTTTTGGTAGTATGTTCTTTTTATACTTATATTTAGCGTTAGATACCACAAATTTTAGTGATTAATTCTTTGCCTTATTTAACATGGAACTTGGAAAGAAAACCCCTATCTCTTTATACAAACGAGTTTCTGATGACTGTTTCCACTGTTTTTTGACTACCTTAGCACGGGCAGGGTGATAGCCTGGCGTGATTATCACTGTTCGGCTTTTTTTTCTTACTCGACACTTGTTTTTTTGTTGTTATTGTTTTGATGATGCTAGAATCAGTATACTATTTGAGTTCATTGATAGCTCATTTTGCATACCAGTCGGTGGACTGTAGGAGGATTAAAATATTTTAGTGTTTTCTAGCGATGCATTATATTACATTTTATACTGAGAATTATAATTTTTTTTAAAAATAATATTAAAGTGTTGGAGAATTCTTAATAATAATAAATCAATCTATTTATTTATTACTTTGTTAAAGTGATGCATTTTATTTTAATTTCAGAGATATTTTTATCTTTTTGTAATTTGCTTAAATATATATTTTCAAATACTAAATTCTATAGAATTACAGTTATGAAACTTTTGAGACAGTGGAAAGTTTTAGAAGGATACTAAAAAATTAAAATTCAGAAGAAAAAATATCTTATTTCCTGTTCAAATTTTTAAGAGTGAAAGTTTTGTAAACAACAAACAGAAATTAGAAATATAAACATGAACTAGGACTGAAACTATATTTTTCTTTCAACCAACCCCTCCACCCACCCACCTCACGTCGTTTCAAAATAGTAAAAAGTTTTTGATCAATTGCCTTTATTTTAATATGAATTGATTTTTAGAAAATATATTATTAATCTTAAGACTTTTAGGTATTTTCTTTAAATGTCGTCTACCAATTGCAGTCACTTTGTTTATATTGTCATCATAAAAACATTCAAAACACTGAATCAATTCAAACCTAATTGGGACTGTAAAATGATCTGCCAAATATATTGAATGATTTTTTTAACCTCTTAACTGTGTATCCCGAAACTCAGTTCGGGCAAGAAGAGTTTGCTTGTTTTGTTACTAAAAGCTTTTTCACACCAGTAATTTTTAAATGCAATGTTCTATTTATTAATCGGCAGACATTGCATTCAGTTACATAAAGCAAATATTTTAGTACGGAAAAAGTGGTGTATTGTGCCTATTTTTAGTTTATGGTGTCAAAAAACCTCCCACTGTGAAGGGGTTAATCAAGTTTGTAACTGTTGTAGTTGAAACAAAAAGTTAACAATTACATTTTTACTTGCAGTTGTCAGTTTGCATGATTTCTTTTTCTAAACATAAAAGTTTTTTTTTTTTTTTTTAAGTAGTTAATAAGACAAATTAGTCAGTAATAAGTATAAAATATTGAAAAAAGTTTAAAAATTCCTTCAAGAACCTACGAATTTGATTTTGAAAAAATACAATATTAAAAGTGCATTTTTTTGGCATGAAATTGGCTTTATTCATTACCATAGAATTTTTCACATCAACCTTTTCGAATGTCATAGTTGTCTGCTGTGTGTGAGTAGTGGTTTGGATTGGTAGCACCATATTTGGCGAATTAACAATTAAAAATCCAATAATAAAAAGTTGAAAATATAAAAAAATATATATAAAATTTGATTTTAACAGACAAATTTTTTAGGTTCTCTAACTTTTATGTATAGGGCTACAAAATGCACTAGGTCTTGATTCTAGGTGCAAACTAAACCAAAAGTGGTTCCCTTGTAAGTAGGTTCTTTTGAAAAACTCTTCCTTCAGTCCTGCATTATGTTGAGTAACATGGTTTTACCCAAGCCTAATCTGACCTATGTACTATTTATGGGTCAAGTTGACAAAAAAAATTATTTTTCAGTTCCTTTTTTGGTTTTTGTACTGATTAGGTTCAAATATTCTTGCTTTTACAGAAGAGAGACCAGCGTATTGTTTTGGATGGGACAGCCATATTTATAATTTTATATGAATAAACATAGCATATATATTTATTTTTCTTTATTAATTGGCTGTCTTCTTGATAAAATAGCATTAGAGACATAATTGTAGCTGCAAAAGTGGTTTCCTTAATTATTTTATCATAATTTTATTAAAATATGGCACTACAGTTTGGAACCATATATCTGGTAACCAGTTATCCAGAATCATATTTCCAATCAATTAATTTTAGAATTTTTCTGAAAAAAAAAGCCTTATAGTGTCACTTTGACATGTGCATTGTTTGATATATTAAGAACATGCATGGCATAACTTCATGACAGCTAGGATTTGAAATTGAACCATTTTGGTATAAGGTGTTTTTATTTTAATACAGAATTGTTTCTAAGGGATCCCCATCTGGTTCATCTTTAATCTTGGTTGGATCTGATTCTTAATCTGGTTATCTAATCATTAATTTGAAGTAAAAAAATGGCACAGTTACATATATTATACAAATCTTATCAAATGAGTGTTGCTTTGAAGTTTTCTGAAGAAACTAGTTGGTCCTAACCACTTTGTATAAATGGTTCTACACTGCATTGGGTTTGGCATCTCGTTTGAGATTAGATGTTCTAGATCAACAAAAATTACTTGTATAATAAAATCTTGTCTGTCATTATCTTGCAGTAATGAATATGTTGAGCAAGATTTTTTGTAAATGTTTTTTTAAAGAAAAGTTTAAAAGAAAATTTTTTTTTTGTCTAAGATTAGTGAAAGATGTTCAAAGACATGAACATTTTCAATATTACTATTAGAAATAAGTTCAGGCCCTGTTTTCTAAGCCCAACCCTGACGATTTGAAATCTGAGCCCAAAAATTTTTGTTTTATCAGAATCTGTTACTGAAAAAGCACAGTAGGAAATTGTTAATAATATTTTAAATTTGTTAAAAAATTAATTTTCTCATTTAAAAATCTTTTCTTGGTATTATTTCTAAATACTACCTCATTACACTGTTTTGGGATTTTCATGTCTCCAAAAATCTGTTTAAAATAGTGATTTTGTTATTTAAACCCAACCACTGGCAGAAATCTGAAAAGGCTACACTTCTAATTTTTTCAAAATACCATTGTACAACTATGGCAAAAAGACAAGGCAAGATATATTCTATGGTGTTTTTTTATAGTAGCAACACTGACCGTGCAAAGGATTAAAAATCAGATAGAATATTTCTCCTTTTATCCCATCAATAACAATTCAATTCCCTTTCAAACTGATTTTTAAAGATTGTCAAACACTTTAAGAAACCTAGACTGCAACAATCGAGGCTGTTTCACAATGCTGAACTCTATAACTAAATATTTTCTATATATAAAGAAGAAAAGGGGAAACAACAAGAAGCTGTTAGATAACAGGTGCATGAAAATGTGTCCAATGTGAATTAAAACAGTTGAAAAATATAAACTAAAAAATAAATTGAAACTAAAAATAAATAAAAGATTCTGTAAAATCATTGAAATACTGTATAAGTCTTATTAAATGAAGACAATGAATATTACCAAAAAGGACTTAATAAACAAAGACTTTAAAAAATGAATGGGTATTGCTTCTTTAATGATCGAGTCTGATATTAAATGAATTTCAGCTGAAAAACTTACTGAAACTAAAAGGGAGAAAAATGAAAATTAAGTTCTGCTACATAATTTCTTTCCTTAAATAGATGATTTGGTCATTTTCAAGTGCCTAATTTTAATTTTATCTTTCTCATGATCCATTCTGCTTTTATAGCCACATATACATATTTCTTCAATGAATATATAACTTCAATAAACTCTCCAATGAAATGAAATAATAATAATAAACTTTTTCCATCTATAAATATGGAATTCTTGCTTGCTAAGCAAATTTTGCTGCTTAGGTCAACTTTAATTGAATTATGATATTTTCTAATTTGAATGGATATTTTTTCTGAGAAATTCATTTGTAAAAATTCTTATAGCATTTAATATTAAATTAATTATTAGTAATAAAATATTAAAGTATATATAATTTGTTTGCATTGCATGTTAATGTGTCCATATTATATGCTCTATAATATTATGTATTTAATTCATTTTATCATGTGTATATGTTTTTATATAAAATTCCTATATATTTTTATGAAAATTCCTATGTTTCCTGTAATATTTTCAAAAAGTCACTTTTCGGCCTTCTAAAGCCTTGCATGGACCCACTGGTTTCAATGAGATTGTGTTCCAATTATATGCTGGAATTCTGGTATATATATATTTTTTCTTTTTCAATACCAGAATTCCAGTTTTTCTGATAGAGAATAAGTTACTTTAATCAAGCAGGGTGGGTCTATTACAAAATTCCTTAGTCAGTTGCTGGAAAAAAATCATAAACTTTGTTATTCGATCACAAGGAAAACTGTATGATATTCGTCAATTGGTCACGGTAAAGTATAAAAAAATTTCTTGGTCTGTTACGTGAATAAATTGCAAAGTTTGTGAGTCAGTTGCAGGAAGAATAGCAACTCTTCAATTGGTTATGTAGAAGAAGAAAAAAAACGCAGGTTTTGCCAGTGAGTTGCGAGAAAAACTCCAAAAATTTTCCAGTTGGTCACTAGAAAAAACTGCAAGATTCGGTAATCAGTAGCAGGAAAATATTGCAAAATTCGCAAATTTGTCTTAGAAAAAATCATGCAATTTGTCAGAGTCTCTTGGGGGAAAAAAAATCAATCATTTCGTCAATCTGTCTCGAGAAAAAAAAAATTGTATAATTCAACAATCGGTCATTATAAAAATTGGGTAGTTCTTCAGTTTTTATGTTTTCTTCTTTGTTATAAATTGATTGGTTAATTTTTTTTTCATGATTTCAAAAATTGAGTATGATACCTGACTGTCTATTAAGCAATTATCCCAGTTATGCTTTCTCATGTGAAATTTTCTCACACGACAAAGGAAGACCAAATAATAAACATCAATTTTCATTGTGGGTAACAAACAAGGAAGTGAACTATTTGACCTATTTATAATATTTTTAGAGAATTATAAAGCGGCCGAATGAGTTAAAATTCCATAAGCATCACTTACGTTGATTCTCAAATTCCCAGATCAGCAAACGTTCTGACATAATATTGGCAGGCCTGAATATTAAGTGATTTGAAATCGAGTAGTTTTTCGATTTTCTTGATAAATAAATTACTATATAGAGTTATAAGCAATTCTTGTCACATGACAAGTTTTTCCTCTTTCTCGTGCTGCCGCATCAGAAATTTGGTTCAAAACACCAAATTTCATGATATTTTTTGAAAGATCTGCCTTTACTAATAAATTAAAAACTTTCTTTCAATTTCATAGTTTTTGAATAAGTACACCTTCTAGTTTTTTGCATTTATGAACAAAAATAAATTCAGAAATCTGTCAGAAAGTAGCTCCTTTGGATTTGAGAAAATCCTTATAAATTTTGGCTTTCTCATTTTGTCGCTCCGGCCAATAAAAATTTAATCTTTAAAAATCTAATTTTTTAAAAAAATCCTGTCCTTTTTGTTTTATTGTTACAAGAAATTAAGTAATCTAAATTCTCCCCCCCAACACACACACACCCACAAAAAAAAAAAAAAAAAAAAAAAAAAAAAAAGGAGAAGAAAAGAAAGAAAAATACACTTTCATGTTTAGAATTTTTCAATTTTTTGCTCTATTTGTTACTTTGTAGTAACAAAAATAAATAATTAATGGACTTCATGAGAAAATAAATAATTCAAAATCTCATAAATATTGATTAATAAGTCTTTAAAGTTTGTAAGAAATTTAAAAATATTAAGTAACAATGTCTACAACATATATTTATACACCTATGTAAATATTATAAACAACAATAGATAATTAAATTAAAAAAATCATTGTCATCACTCATTTTTACATGTTTTGACAGACTTTTTAAAATTTGGCAATCTTTAAAATCTCGCCATTTCTCTACGACAGTTGAACATTCAATTCAATTGGCATCGATTTTTTTTACTTATATCAAGCAAATTGAACATCCTGTGCCTTTTTCTAGAATGACTTGAATAATCCACATCTCCCATCATAAATTTCATAACTAATTATTACGTTTGTTTTTTAAATAATAACTGTCAAATTGCAGCACTGTTGCTCTATGTTTCCATACATGCAAATGGTCATTGGGTACATATGCAAACCTAAAGGCATATCAATGGTGGATGCTCATAAACTATACTTGAGGAACGTGGAAGTTGACAGTACACAATATACTGTGAACATTATACCTCTGCGAGAAGAAGTAGTGTGCTGTCTATTTTAATAAAATATCTCTGTATCTGTGTTTTTTAAATCTTTAAATAAAGAAACAATGGACTACTTAAATGAAACTGATTTAAGTTAAAATGTGTCACTGTTATGATATATATATTAATATTTTATAAAGAATGTATCTATTCGCTTGGCGGAATTTTGGCGAAAGACGGGGACAGTTTGAAGAGAAGCTGCAAACCTAAAGATAATAATTTCACCCCATTTCCGTCAAGTTTCAGATAATTACATTAAGATAGTGGTTTTAAATGCACAATATATGTTTTTTTATTTTTGAAACTATTAAAAAAAAAAGCAAAAATGTTTGTGAATATGAATTTTTTGGGAAATTTTATCTGAAATACATACCAAGCATTCCAATAATGTATTTAAAATAACAACAAAAAAAACTTTTGAATATTAAATGAATGGAAATGTATTCTTAAATGAAGTGCTTATCAACGCGAAACTTTGACACATTTTCTGAATCATTTTTAAATGCAAAAGTATAAAATTGGCAGGCCTGACTATGGAAGCGATTTTGAATCGAAATGAGTTTTACATTTTTTGATAAATAAATTACTTATCGAGTTATAAGCGATTTGCGTCACGAGACGACATGATTTTTCCCATTCTCACTTTACTTGTGAATTCGGTTCAAAACGCCAACTTTGACAGTATTTTCTGAAAGATCTTGTGCCTTCTCCAAAAAAATGGAAAACCAATTTCGATGACATAGTTTCTGAATAAGGTCACCTGCCAATTTTATGCGTTTCAGAACAAAAATGAATTAAAAATTGTGTCAAAAAGAAGCTCCTTTGGATTTGAGAACAGCCTTAAATGCAGTGGTTGTAAATAAATAAATAAAAATCACGCTGAACAACACAAATTTTTCATGATACAGATACATAGGCATATGAAGGGAGGGAGGAGATGCCAATTATATAATTAAGGCTTTTCTAAAAACTAAACTGGTTATTTTATGACCTTTTTTAAAATCATTTTTGTTCAGAAACGCATGAAATTGGCAGGTTTTCTTATTCAAAAACTTTTTAATATAAATACATTTTCCCTTTTTTGTTAAAGTCAAAGGATGTTTCAGAAAATACAGTCAAAGTCGGTCTTTTGACCGAATTCCCACTGTCGCAGCATGAGAAAAGGGAAAAACGTGTCGTCACATGACAGGAATCACTTATAAGTCGATAAGAAATTTAATTATCAAAAAAGGTAAAACTCATTTCGATTGCAAATCACTTCAATAACCAGGCCTGCTGATTTCATGCCTTTATGTTTAAAAACGAGTAAGAAAATTTCACGTTATTTAGCAAGGAACTTAAAAACCACCTTGAAACGAAATGAAATGTGTTTATTAAATGCTGCCTTGTAATAAAAGTAAAGGAAAATTGCTCTCAACAACATGAATCTCATTAAACAGAAACATATGCAAGGGGGGGGGGGGTGAAGGAGAAGCACCCCTCTAAATCTTTGGAAAAAATTAATAACTTTAAAAAATCTTGAAAAATGTAAATGTAATATTTTTGTTGTTGTTGGTGTATGTGCCTGCGGGGGAGGGCTTGCTTTTAGCAATATGTGTAGAGAGAGAGAGAGAGAAATTCACTGTTAGGTTTTTTTTTCTTCCAATATGACAACAATAGTCATATGGCTGTAATGCAACATTGTTAATTTACGTTTGCCACATGTGTTAAACACTTGGTTTCTAATTTTAAACCTGTTTTCCATACCTGTACTATCAGCCTAACTCTTTAGCCATGTGAAAACTGGATATCGGAGCAAAATTTTACTTATCTCGCAAAACAAACGGAAATATTTGTCTATGTTTTTATGCTTCGTTTTTTACAATTGTGTTTTTCTTGCAATTTATTTCTGGGATTTTTGTTTCAAACATGAAAACATAATTTGATAATACTTTAATTATTTGGATTCTTCTTTCGACTTTATTATAAACGGCTTATTATATATATTTTTTTTTATTTATTTATCACAATTTTCATTGAACCTTTTACGTATGTTATCAATAATTTAAATAATGTACATTTGTGATAGATTGTAAATAACGAATTATATTTAATGTTTCAAAAGAAATCTAAAAATATTTTTTAAGCTTATAAATTTATTTTACATGTTTTTATGGTGTATATATGCAGTAATTTGATTATGCTTTAATTATTTGGATTCTTCTTTCGACTTTATTGTAAACGGCTTATTTTATATATATTTATTTATTTATAACAAATAATGTGCATTCGTGATAGATTGTAAATAACCAATTATATTTAATGTTTCAAAAGAAGACGGAAAAAAAATTTCCCCGAAATAAGGTTTTTGCAAGAAGTCTATTTATGTCGTCAAAATTAGCTATATAGCGCCCCCAAGTATAGTAGCCCTAGTTTTAAGCTATGCATATTTAAGGGAATCTACTGTATTTCATGTAAAACCATAAATTTGACCAAAATTTCTATGCAGAAATTTTATTGGAAACTACATTATCAGATATAAATTTATTTTTCTAAAACTAACGTGAGTTGGTAATGAACATAGTAATTATCTTAATGCTTTGCTTTATGTAATTAGTGTTAAAGAAAATGCCTTTTTACGCCATTTCTTATGCAAATATATATAAATTTTTTATAAATAATAACCATTAAACCACATAAATAATCAACAATACATTAACTGATAATTAGAATACAATACATATACACTCTCAGAAAAAACTGTAAATTTATGAGCAATTGCCCTTCAATTTTCATGGGCAACAGCCTTATTTGATGAAAAATGGTCTGATCCACTCAATAAGTGGCCTTATCCCTTAGATACGTAGAAAATTAAGGGCAATCCATATATTCTTACAGTTCTAGCCCATATGTTAGCAAAAATACGGTACGACCCCATACATTGTCCTCCGCTAGGGTGTAACCCTTCATTTTACTCGTGTTTCGAAAATTTTAACATACCAAAACAACGATTCTGTGATGATTATCTAACGTGCTACGTGCTGCGGAACAGTAAGTAAAGTGTTATTGTGTTTTAAAGTGCATAATATCCTGTGCATTATAATGCTGTATTACTTTGCCCCGTAAAATTACGGGCTGCACAAAATGATGGGCATGGACTTTTTTTTTTACGGGGTATGAATGGAATCTCTGTTGCAGTAATTTTACTGCAATTTTTTTAACAGTGTATATATCCAAAAAGTTTAGATTTTCAAATTTAAAATGAAAGGGAAAAAATACTTATAATAGAAAGTTAATAAATATCCATTTTATTTTTTTTTTACCCTACCCCTCTCTGTAAATTTTATGTTTATCTATGTTATTAATATTCTATACTAACACTGAAAGTGTCACTAGAAAAATCTCCCTTATTGTTTTCTTCCTAATTTACTAGTTGCTAATATGTAATAATGACGCCTTTTTAGGGCAATTTTTACACATACTTTTTTTTATATTCACCTATTATACACCTTTAAGACAGGTGGCTGGAATATTTTGAATAGAAGAAATGTCTTTTTTAAATCTAGGTAAATTCATTTTATGTTGAATCATTCTTTCTGAATTACTTTTTATAATTTTATATTTCTAGGTTTCATAGCTTTTTAGGACTGAAAGACTTGTCAGAAAGTCACAAAATTTAATAAATTCTAACCTGGATGATATGACTAATCTGTCTTATAAGGCTATATCTTCCACAATTTTTCTCTCTATCTTTTGTTGTGAATGCCCAATCTCTTTTTTCTATTGTGTGTCTCTGTAGTTCTCATAGGCACTGCTAATCGAGGATTTTTTAGAATCATCAGAAATATTTTTTTAATTGCATGCAGGATATTTGTTAGTCATTCTTCTACCCATGTCAATGTGGAATTATTCTATGCTGACTAAATTTATCAAGTTTATATTTAATATCTAGAAAAACGACTTATTATATTTAATAATATTAGTTTATAATTTATGTTTGTACAAGAGTAATTTATTTATTTATTATTATTGTAATTTTTTACATAATATACTTTTAATACATTATAATACTATATATATATATTGTCAAATTTTTTATATGTTGACTTGTTTTGGCTGCAGTTTCTGGATGATTCTATATGAAACAATTTTCCTCAGGTCTCTCTTACAGTAATGTAAAGGAAACCACTGATATGGGGAATTTTTTTTTGGCCAGTTTTGGAATACTGAAGGAAGAATTAATAAAAGTCTTTCAAGTTGCAAGTCGATGGACAGACGCTGAAACTTAATTAGTAAGAAGATATTTTTATACTACTTTCATTGCAGGTATGGGTGAAGACGAGCTAAATTACATTTTACTTTAAAAATTGTTTACTTATAAGTTATTGATTATATTAATGTGCATTATATTTTTGGTTTAATGATTTTAATTTGGAAAGTTTATTTTTGTTGAAATAGTTTTTTTTTATATTACTAGCCAGTAAAGGCTTTATTTCATCTGTTACTATTTTTTTTATGTTTGAGGTAAGATTGGCTCGCATTCTGAAACGTGCTGTTAGTGTTGTTGTTTTTAAAATAAGAGGGCAGAGAAATTTAAAACTGCCTTTCCACCCACTGATGAGCGAAGGCTGCGTCAGTCAACTGGTAATACTGATTTGTTGTTCTGATTTTTAATATTTCTGTTTTTGTTACTGTTCAAAAACTTTTCATAGTTTTATACAACATATCTTAACTCTTTGAAAGTTTAATTTCATACGTTAATTGATAATTATATATAGTCAAATATAAGGGTTAACAAGAAATAAGTCACTCACTTCAAAGAGCTCCAAACTGTGTTTTACGACAATTAAACTACAGATAATATAAATTATATGCTAGTGATATGGTAAGTAAAAATTTTGTAGTACAGAAATTAACTAATAAATATATCCATGGAGCTGTGGAAGAAAGCTTCCATTATCTACAGGCGTCCCAAATAGTCCCCTTTCAATGACTGGAATTTTTTTCTTTTTAATTTGTTGCAAAAAACTCTAAAAATTGCTGAAAGTTCAAAAATCGTAGAAGACAAAATTGACTATAATAGACATTGTAACCAGAATTCTTTCATGAATGTCAAAAAATTGCTGCAGAATGTGGAAAAACGCTAAAAAATGCAGTGAAAATCTCATTAAAAATCGCTAAAAATTCAAAAATCTCAGAGGACAAGACAAAATTTACTGTAAAAATATAACTTCAAAATGGAAAAACACTCAAATTTCATAAAAAAAATTCAAAACTCACTGTACGAATTCTGATTAAATTTTATATAAACAAGGACAAAATATATTAAACTAGGCTAAAAGTCTGAAATCCCATTCTTTTTCAGAATGTCAAAAAATTGTCACAGACACGAAAAAACCCTAAAAATCACATAAAAAATTACTGCATGAGTTTTGAGAAAACTTTATTAAACAGTGGACAACATTTACCATATTAGGCAAAAAAATTTAAAACTGGATTCCTTTTACTACTCTGCAAAAAATCACCTCAAAACATGTAAAAATTCCAATAAATGCCAGAAATTGCAGAAGACAAAATTTACTATAGTTAACATTGTAACCGGAATTGTTTCACAAATGTCAAAATCACTGCAAAATGAAAAATAAAAAGCTATAAATTGGTAAAATACAAATCAAGGATGCAATTGTGAAAGGACAAAATTTATTACATTAGGGCTGAAAGTTTCAAACTGGATTCTTTCTACGATTGTGAAAAAATTACTGCAAGTTGCAAAAATATGCTGAAATTTACATAAACAATTTGTAAAAAATTTAAAAATCATTATATAAATTCTGAATAAACTTTATTGGGAAAAGGAAACAATTTACTACATTGGGTTAAAAATTGAAACAATTGAATTATTAATGTGAAAATTTTCCATAAATCATGGAAAAAAAAGAAAAAAAAAAATATATATATATATATATATATAAATTGCATAAAAAAATAAATTAAAATCAAATCAATTCAAAAAACTAAATTTACACAATCGGGTACCTTCCTGCCAAATCCTATAGCTGTATGTGC
The DNA here is from genome assembly GCA_963931845.1 of Maratus michaelseni. NCBI lineage: Eukaryota > Metazoa > Arthropoda > Arachnida > Araneae > Salticidae > Maratus > Maratus michaelseni. Next base: position 492,399,030 of record OZ007586.1, read on the forward strand.
AACAGTCTCTTCAGCACATAGACAAATTTCTATATTACTATAGATGTAATTTTGTTTCCAGTTTTGATGGAGAAGTATTTCCCAGCTGTTAAAAGAAATCATAATATTTAAATTTCATCTTCTTTTAATTACTGCAAGTTGCAAAAATATGCTGAAATTCACATAAACAATTTGTAAAAAATTTAAAAATCATTATAATTCTGAATAAACTTTATTGGGAAAAGGAAACAATTTACTACATTGGGTTAAAAATTGAAACAATTGAATTATTAATGTGAAAAATTTCCATAAATCATGGAAAAAAAAGAATATATATATAGATATATATATATATATATATAAATTGCATAAAAAAATAAATTAAAATCAAATCAATTCAAAAAACTAAATTTACACAATCGGGTACCTTCCTGCCAAATCCTATAGCTCTATGTGCAACAGTCTCTTCAGCACACAGACAAATTTCTATATTACTATAGATGTAATTTTGTTTCCAGTTTTGATGGAGAAGTATTTCCCAGCTGTTAAAAGAAATCATAATATAAAAATTTCATCTTCTTTTTTTTAATTTATATACTTTGTTTAATATATATTTATCAGAAGAAAGCATTACAACCGTGAAAATAATTTTTTTGATGAATTTACACACTTTAGGTTAACCTGATTGTGGTTTAATAATTTTTTTCAAAATCTCTCTCTGTATGTGACACAAATTTTGTAACCATTCTACATAAAGACTGGAGCATGGAATTTCATCAAATACCATATTTAAGTTGACTTTAGCACATATAGGTGCTGATAATGTTTTGGCATATATGGCTCAACAGGTGGCACTGCTATGCTGCATTTCTCACAATTTACGTGAGGTATTTTAATAAAGCAGTCTCAGCATCTCTGGGGTGAAATTTCATCAAACTCTTAACATAATTTGATGCTGATTAGATTTTGGTGTATTTCACCTAACAGGTGGCACTACTGGGTTACATTTTTCATGATTTCCATGACAGACAGATCTCAGCATGTTTGGGAAAGAATTTCTCCAAATTTAATATGTAAGATGATTACAAATAACTGTTGATGTAATATTGGTTTTGATCACTCCACAGGAAATGTTGCTATGCTTTCTACGATGAACTTTATAGTTTATCTCAGCTTCTATTGTGTAGAAAGCAACTAAATTTTATGTGTTTTAGGTGAATAATTAACAATATATATGTTAATGTAATTTTAAATTTTATTTCTCAACAGAAGGTGCTGTTATCCTATGCTTTTTATAGTCATTGATCACTGCTACTCCCTGTTAAATTCCAAGAAATGCACTAAACTTTTGTAATTGTTAATGTGTAATTCAGCTAACAGTTAATTGATTCAATATTTTCTTAGGTGCAATAATTTTTGCTGTTTATATTTTATTCAAAATCATTTTTTGCTGTTCTAAATATTATCCATCTTGCAGTAGGATATTTAAGCGTGTTAATCCATTAAGACCAGAATTATTTTTCTCTTTAAAATGCAAAAGCATTTCATACCAATTTCTCAAAATGGCAACTTTTGTCTCCTTTTATTACGGAGTTTCTATCATTAGTTAAAAGATAATGTTTTAAAAAAAAAAAAATACTGATATACAAACAACAAAATTGATGTCTGCTATTCTGGTACCACATGGTACCAGAATATTTACTATAAATTTGTAAAAGTTCCTATTTTTCCTATCATTTTTAATGAAATTTGGAAGAACACACATAGGAGTAGAACTACAAAAATGCAAGATAATTTGATTAGTTTAACTAACAAGGGAACAACTTTTGATGGTGCTCGCACCTAGCATTGAGACCTAGTGCATTTTAAAGCCCTATATTATGAAGTTTGAGAATTGATAAAATGTTTCTCTTTAAATCATATTTTTTTATTTTACAGCAGCATAACTTTCTAAAAATCCAATTTTCGAGACCATTTATCAAAGTCTTAACATAGCAGTTTTTTTTTTTTTTTTTTAAGTAGTTTTTAATACAAATTACTCAGTGATAAGTATAAAATATTGGAAAAAGTTTAAAAATTCTTCAAGAACCTACAGTTTGGCACCATTTGTCTGATAACCAGTTATCAGGAATCATATTTCCAATCAATTAATTTTAGACTTTTTTTAGAAAAATAGCCTTTTAATGTCAGTTTGACATGTGCATTGTTTGGTATATTAACACATGCATGGCATAACTTGATAACAGCTAGGATTTGAAATGGAACCATTTTGGTATAGGGTGTTTTTATTTTTATACAGAATTGTTTCTAAGGAATCCCTATAATCTGGCTCATCTTTAATCTTGATTGGATCTGATTCTTAATCTGGTTAATCTAATCATTAATTTGAAATAAAACAAACTATGGCACAGTTACATATATTATACCAAATGAGTGTTGCTTTGAAGTCTTCTGAAGAAACTAGTTGGTCCTAACCACTTTGTAGAAATGGTTCTGCACTGTATTGGGTTTTGCATCTCGTTTAAGTTTAGATATTTTAGATCAACAAAAATTACTTGTATAATAAAATCTTGTCTGTCATTATCTTGCAGTAATGGATATGTTGAGCAAGAGTCAGTAAATGCTTTATTATTATTATTATTATTATTATTAAAGTTTAGAAGAAAAATAATTTTTGTCTAAGATTAGTGAAAGATGTTCAAAAACATGAACATTTTAAACATTCCTATAAAAAATTAGTTCAGTCCCTGTTTTCTAAGCCCAACCCTGACGATTTGAAATCTGAACCCAGAAAATTTTGTTTTATTGGAATTTGTTACCAAAAGTGCACTGTAGTAAATTGTTAATAATATTTTAAAGTTGTTTCAAAATTAATTTTCTCATTTAAAAATCTTTTCTTGGTACTAATTCTAAATACGCCCTCATTACACTGTTTTGTGATTTTCATGTCTCTAAAAATCTGTTTAAAATAGCGATTTTGTTTTTTAAACCCAACCACTGGCAGAAATCTGAAAAAAGCCACACTTCTTATTTTTGCAAAATATCATTGTACAACTAAGGCAAGAGATATTCTATGGATTTTTTATAGTAGCAACACTGACCATGCAAAGACTTTAAAATCAGATAGTTGGTTGTGTGTATAAGGTTTAGTGGCACAAGGTCCCATTAGGGACAAGCTACGCGAAAAATGTCAGATAGTATATTTCTCCTTATAACTCCTTAAAAAATATCTGTAACATTTCAATTCCCTTTCAAACTGATTTTTAAAGATTGTCAAACACTTTAAGAAACTTATACTGCAACAATCGAGGCTGTTTCAGAATGCTGAACTAGTTTCATCTCTAATTCATAGTTGCCAACCTCCCGATTTTTTGAATACCAGTAAAATCATACAAAAATGTTTGCTTTATTAAATATCAGAAATTGTATGATTAAATGAAACAAATATTTTTTCATAAAAATACTGGTATGAAAAAAATCGGGAGGTTGGCAACTATGTTAATTCCTGTTAGAGTAAAATTACTGATCTCTATAACTAAATATTTTCTATATATAAAGAAGAAAAGGGGAAACAACTAGAAGCTGTTAGATAACAGGCGCATGAAAATGTGTCCAATGTGAATTAATACAGTTGAAAAATATATAAAATGAAACTAAAAATAAATAAAAGATTCCATAAAATCATTGAAATACTGTATAAGTCTTATTATTAAATGAAGACAATGAATATTACCAAAAAGGACTTAATAAACGAAGACTTAAATGAATGGGTATTGCTTCTTCAATGATTGAGTCTGATATTATTAAATGAATTTCAGCTGAAAAACTTGCTGAAAGTGAGAAAAATCAAAATTAAGTTCTGCTACATAATTTCTTCCTTTAAATAGATGATTTGGTCATTTTCAAGCGCATAATTTTAATTTTAACTTTCTCATCATCCATTCTGTGTTTATAATAGTCACATATACATATTTTTTCAATGAATATACAACTTCTATAAACTCTCCAATGAAATGAAATAATAATAATAATAAACTTTTTCCATCTATAAATATGGAATTCTTGCTTGCTAAACAAATTGTGCTGTTTAGGTTGACTTTAATTGAATTTTGATCTTTTCTAATTTGAATGGATATTTTTTCTGAGAAATTCATTTGTAAAAATTCTTATAGCATTTAATATTAAATTAATTATTAGCAAGAAATATTTAAGTATATATAATTTGTTTGCATTGTATGGTGAAGTGTCCAAATTATATGCTCTATAATAGTATGTATTTATTTCATTTTATCATGCGTATATGTTTTTATATAAAATTCCTACATATTTTTATGAAAATTCCTATATTTCTTATAATATTTTCAAAAAATGCCAGTTTTAGGCCTTCTAAAGCCTTGCATAGGTCCGCTGGTTTCAATGAGATTGTGTTCCAGTTATATGTTGGAATTCTGGTATATATATATATTTTTCATTTTCAATACCAGAATTCCAGTTACTTTAATTGAGCAGGGTGGGTGTATTGCAAAATTCCTCAGTCAGTTGCTGGAAAAAATCATAAACTTTGTTATTCAATCACAGGGAAAACTTTGTGATATTCGTCAAATGGTCATGGTAAAGTATCACAAAATTTCTCCGTCTGTTACGTGAATAAATTGCAAAGTTTGTGAGTCAGTTGCAGGACGAATCGCAAAACTCTTCAATCGGTTTGCCAGTGGGTTGCAGGAAAAACTCCAGAAATTTTGCAGTTGGTCACTAGAAAAAACTGAAAAATTTGGTAATCAGTAGCATAATTTGCCGATCGGTCTCGGGGAGAAAAAATCATGCAATTCGTCAGAGGTTTATGGGGGGGGGGGGGGGGGAATCAGTAATTTCGTCAATCTGTCTTGAGAAAAAAAAATCACATAATTCATCAATCAGTCATTATAAAAATTGGGTAATTCTTCAGTTTTTATGTTTTCTGCTTTGTTATAAATTGATTGATTGATTTTTTTCATGATTTCAAAAATTGAGTATGACCCCTGATTGCAAAAATTAAAAAAGAGAAAGGAATTGGTCTCGTGATCTAGAACTGACCTAGGATCAGGTGACAAGACCTTTACCTGACTAGGCATTTCCAGAGGTATAATTCATAGGGAACTTGGAAGACTTTGCACCAACGACAGATAAAAACATACACTAGGTGCCATTAGCGTACATGGCAGTATCACAAATTTAAAAAATGGAAGGTTTGACTAAACACTATCATTTTGTTCTAGAGTCAGCACTATTCTTGCGAAATTTTCAGGTATAAAGAATATATTTTTTCTTCAATGAATGCGTCAAAAACTGTTTGTATATTAATCAAGCTATAAATATTGTAATATATATTTTTCTAAATAGAGCCCTTTTTTCTATTTAGTAATTTCTTTATTACTGTTTATAATCATCTACTTATTACAATCACTGTTTATACTGCTTTATTTGTACTTGACTAAAAATTCTCAGTGAAATGCAACTGTACTTATTTTAAATAATAAGTTTAATGAGTAACATTTTTTTTGTTTAATAATGATTTTTATGAAGTTCTCTATGTTAATGTAAATTTTATTATACAGTCGAACCCAGTTATAGTGTCATTCAAGGGACCATAATAATTATGACACTATAACCAAGTGACGTAACTGAGGTTGGGTCAGAAACATGTGGTATAAGTGAAGAACGCGTACACGCTATGCTATTTACACCTAAAAAGTAAGAATGATGGTATAAATTATGTAATAAATTATAAAATAAGTATAAATTAGACTTACTATATGTTTTCAAGAAAAAAATCAATTTATTCCTGCATAACATCATAATATTAGAGCTAGGAAGACATATTTGAAAAGAAAAAATGTTCAATCTTCATTTGTTTATTTTTCGAGCAAAATAATTTTTGTTCTATGTCATCTTCAATGTGTCCGATAAATTTAAAGATTGTTGGATCTGTGATTTGGGATTCATAAAAATGTAACAACAATCTTATTGCTTGCTGAGCATCTTTAATTCCAGGTGGTGGTACTACTTCATCCATTTCTTGCCCTTCTTCGTCATCACTGACAGTTTCCTCTGTTTCTTGCACTTCTCGGACAATTTCCAAATCAGATTTAAGTTCCGAAGTTATCACATATCTATAGCAACAAATTCGTCTAAATTTTCATGAAAAGGCAAATCATCAGACCTTCCAAATCAACGATTCCACTCTGATAAAGGCAAATCTTCTTCATCTTATTCTCTTTGTGGGATTTCACTAGCACTTTCTTCTGCAGAAACAAAACTGGTATGTCGAAATGCATTTCGAATCGTTTTTTTCTGAATCTCGTCTCCAGGCTTTATTCAAAAAATTAATTGCATTTAAAAGATTTATACTGCAAACCTTATTTTCATCAGAGCATTCTAAAATATACATAAGCACGCACTTCCGATAGTTGCTTGTAAGGCCTCTGATTATACCTTGGTCCATAGGTTGCAGCTTTATTGTACAATTTGGTGGTAGCTGTATTCTCTGCAAATTTTTCACATCGGGAGGGGCAGGGCAGTTATCAACTAAAAGTAGAATCTTTCGCTTTTGTTTGCAGAGTTCTTTATCCCATTGCCTCAATTCAGCTTCAAACCACTCGGATGTCATCCAAGCTTTTCGACTGTGTTGTTAGTTGACTGGAAGCATTTTAACGTTTTTTAAACATCTTGGACGTTTAGACATTCCAATCACGGTCAAGGTTTTCTTCTCTGATCCAGTCATATTTACGCAAACAAGAACTGTAATTCTTTCCTTTGATAATTTTCCACCAGAACACTTTTTGTTCTTAAATGAAAGAGTTTTATTGGGAGTAAGCTTTAAAAAAAGGCCAGTCTCATCTGCATTGAAAATGTCATTGTCTACATAGCCTTGTCGAACTTTTGGCCATACATCATTTAGCCAATCCTGAACACACTTATCATCGACACTTTTTTCTTCTCCACATACCTTGTGAAATGCTATGCTGTGACGTGCCTTAAATCGATCTATCCAACCGTTGGAGCAAACAAAATTTGTATGCCCAAGCAACTTGGCAAGCTGTTCTGCTTTTTTCATCAACATTGGACCACTGATCGATACATTCATAGTTCTTTGCTGTTTAAACCATTTTAGAAATGCCCCATCAAGATCTTCCTTATCTGGCTTCCTCATTCGCTTAACATTCTTGCCATTTTGTTCAAAGGCACTTAAGAATTTCTCTTTGTTTTTCCAGAAAGAGCACACAGTTAAATTTACTAATCCAAATTCTCGGCAAACTTCAGCTTTCTTTTTCCCATTATCCAATGCATTAATAAAGTTAACTTCATCTCTCAAAGAAAGAACTTTTCTTTTTACGGATTCCATAATGAACAAAGTTTTTCACTCAAAAAAACGAGAGAACTGAAAACCAAACGCATGGTGTTGCAGTCAGGTCAGAAACTCTACACTCTTATAATTTTGGTGGTCAAGCACAAAGTGAAATTCAGTTCCTCCCTCTTCTCCCTCATTGACGCTATTTGTTTAGATAGATAAGGAGCAGAAGTTTCACCCTCTTCACTGCATACCCCCCTCCAGAGTTATTTCCTGTCTTATACTGCAGGACCAGTCCAAAAAATTATGTGTACTGGTGAACTTAACCAGCTATGATTTCAATGTCTCCCTTCGATGACGAATTGGACTTCCTTGTTGTGTAAAAAGATTATACTGCCCCATTTTCTGAGAATAAATATATTAGGTTGTATATACTTTTTGACGCAATAACCGGAGTCGCTGCAGTTACTATATAACATTGGTGTCTATGGGAGTTTCATGGGGATTGCGGAATTTGACGTTATAACAGAGTTGTCACTATAACCGAGGACGCTATTACTGGGTTCGACTGTACTAGTTAAGTCATATGCACATTTTAATGTCCTGACCTGAGAAATGGGAAAATAGTGGTTAATATTTCTGGCAATAAGCATCCCACATTATTTGCATATATATTTGTACACTAACAAAATTTATAGAGTTTTTCGTAAGAAACAAAGGATTAAATTTTCAAAATTTTATCCCTAAAAATGATCAAGAAAAAGCAGTTTGGGCTCATGGCTTTCATAAATATTTAAATTTTTCTGCAAATACTCTTTAAAACTAGTGAAATATTGATATATTATCAAATGCAATCATGCATTTTAATGAATTTGAAAATGACATCATAGGAATATGGCTTTAAAAAACTAAACTAATGTTGACAGTTCATTTCTAAAAGTTACTCTAAGTGAAAAAAAAAATGTTTCTTTTGAGTAAAGTGTGTAACATAATTTAATGTTGGGCTTTTAATATAAACAATTAAAATTATAAAACAGTTAAAAAGTTAAAATTTAACAGTTTTATCACTAAAAAGATATCTTATAAATAAAAATAATCTTATGTTTTAAAAATTTTCATTTCTGCCTTTTATATAATTTATATGTTTCTAAAAAATTAAGAGTTTTTCCTTTATGAGCTTCTTTCAATTACATGCTGGCCTTGTTTTTAACATATCTCTTCAATTGCATATGAGTAAAAGCTCACTGCATAAAAATAATAGAAACATTAATAACAAATTAAATATCTACAGAATTTAAGTGTAAAAATTAAAAACACATATGCTATATCTTTAAATTGCTACTGAAGTCATAATAATGGATGTGCTATTACTCTTAAAGCAGCATATTTTAAATACTTCGCTTCGACTAAGTGAAAATCTAAATATTAAGCATTTTGAAACTCTTTGTGTAAAATATAAATTGTATGAATAATTATAAAAAAAAAAAAATAAGTTTTTAGTTATGAAATTAAAAAATATATATAATTGATTTTTGCCTTTATTAAAGAAATGCACATTCACATATATGCATGTAAAATTATCTTTATGTGGAGGTATGCATGTTTATGAATAATTAATTATAGGTATTTTTGTATGTATGTATATATTAATAGCTTAAAATTTTCTTTATGAGAGTTTTGTTTTCAGCTGAATCTAAAGACAGGACAGAAATTCGATTTCTATTCGTTTTTGGCCTGAAAAACTAATTTTGGTAGTTGCTAACTATAACACATCCACAGTATCAATGAAAGAATGTTATTATTTTAGTGCTTAAGAGTTAAAGTGATTAATAGTAAAGGAAAATATTTTTTTTAGAATGAAGCTACATATATATAAGTAATTTTTCTTTATAAAAAAGTTAATACACATCCATTAAAAATAATATCTCACTTCTCTCTCACTTTGTAATTTTGTGTTTATGTACATTTTAAAACTGCATGCTAATCCCAGAAATACCACTAATAGAACCTTTTTTTTTTCCTCAGTTAAAAAGCAAGTATGCATACCTGCCAAGCCCTTTTTTTTTTCAAGAGAGGCTCCTTTATTTTGATACTTTGTCCCTTACATTCAAACATTTGCCTCTTTTCCTTGAGTATTTAAAAAATACATGCAATACAGTCGACTTCCTCAAATCTGCAAATACCTAAAATCTGCACATCATTTTCAATGTAAACAATGAAACTTCCAGTTGAGATGTAGGTGTAAAATTCAAGTTTTTAAAATTATTATATCATTCTGTACACATTTTATTATATAATTCTGGTTAATATGATTCAAGTCATGTTTTCTCCTGAAGGTAATATAAATTTATTTTTGAAGAAATTCAAGATAGATGATTGCGATATTTCTACCAAATAATTTTAGCAATTAATAGTTTTATGCAAGCTTTTTGGGTTATTAGTGTACAGTTAAAAGGCGAGTTTTACTGAATAATTCAAGAAAATATTATCCCTTGAGCTTAATCATTGAGCCCCTTAATCATCATTACGTATACTTAATTATTCAATATTAATTATTTACTTGACCTTTACTTTTAATATTTTAAATTGCTTTTTAATTTTAACTTTTATTATTTTACTTAATTATTTTACTTATTGTAAATGTTCATTGTAATATTGAGTGCATTATTAAATTCAAATTATTGTTTAAAAGATGTAAACAAAACAGTTAGCAGAAATCCAAAAAATTCTAAAATCTGCACAACCTCTGGCTTTAGGTAGAGCCTCTAGAATTACAGACCGAAGCATCACTTCCATATATATATATGTACCTTGGGTACATCCCTACTTGGCGACTTAAGCAATTTATTGGCAATTTCAAAATTTACCATGTTTTCAAAATTTATCATGTTACTTATAGATAAGTCAATCTGTCATGCAAATATGCACAAGGGGTGTCTTTCTATTAATATATATATATATTTTTTTAAATATGCATATTTCCATGAGAATGATAGATAAACACTTGTAGCTTCTCTATCCATGGTAAAAGTAGAAAGCAGTTAAAAGGCCTTTACATTAGAGTGCATTAAAAAAATCAGCTACGAATTTAAATGTTTGTATGATTTAAACATGAATAAAGGCTAACACCAGTGTTTTCAATGGATAAAAATGCTAACATTTTGATCATATACATTGTATTTTTTATTTTAAATTATTATTATTATTTTGGGTAATTGATAGTGCAGATGACATATAAAAAACAAAAATGCCAAACAGCAACAAGATTGGAGAAAATTTCGTGAACATTTATTTACATTTTGTCTGTTTAAACATCTAATTGAAGTTTGTTATTTATCTCATTCCTTTTTACATTAACTCACTGTTTAAATTAATAATTTATAAATTTATGAAGCTTTCATAAGCTATTTTAAATATTGTAAAAAAAAAAAAAAATCTTATTATAGATCATTAAATCTGTAAAAAAATAAATGAATAAATAAATAAATAAAAACTGTTTGACCTATTTATAATTTTTTTAGAGAATTATAAAGCAGATAAAAGAGTTAAAATTCCATAAGCATCACTTAAGGTGATTCTCAAATTCCTAGATAAGCAAACTTTCTGACATAAAATTGGCAGTCCTGAATATTAAGTGATTTGAAATCCAGTAGTTTTTAAATTTTCTTGATAAATAAATTACTTTTAGAGTTATAACCAATTTTTGTTGCATCACAAGTTTTTCCTCTTTCTCGTGCTGCCCCATCAGAAATTTGGTTCAAAACACCAACTTTTATGATATTTTTTGAAAGATCTTCTGCCTTTACTAAAAAAAAAAAATCTTTCAATTTCATAGTTTCTGAATAAGAACACCTTCCAATTTATTGCATTTATGAACAAAAATGAATTCAGAAATGTGCCAGAAAGTAGCTCCTTTGGATTTGAGAACAGCCTTAAATAAAAATATAAATAATCCTTATAAGTTTTGGCTTTCTCATTTTGTCCCTCCGGCCAATAAAAATTTAATCTTTAAAAATCTAATTTTTTTAAAAAATCCTGTCTTTTTGTTTTATTGTTACAAGAAATTAAGTAATCTAAATTCTCCACCCCCCCCCCCTCCCCACACACACAGAAAAAAAAAAAAAAAAAAAAGAGAGAAGAAAAGAAAGAAAAATACACTTTCATGTTTAGAATTTTTCAATTTTTTGCTCTATTTGTTACTTTGTAGTAACAAAAATAAATAATTAATGGACTTCATGAGAAAATAAATAATTCAAAATCTCATAAATATTGATTAATAAGTCTTTAAAGTTTGTAAGAAATTAAAAAATATTAAGTAACAATGTCTGCTACTACATATATTTATACACCTATGTAAATATTACAAACAACAATAGAAAATTAAATTTAAAAAATCATAGTCATCGCTCTTTTTTACATGTTTTGACAGACTTTTTAAAATTTGGTAATCTTTAAAATCTCGCCATTTATCTTGACGACAGTTGAACATTCACTTTGTTCTTTTACTTACATCAGGAAAATTGAACATCCTGTGTCTTTTTCTAGAATGACTTGAACATTCCACATCTCCCATCATAAATTTCATAACTAATTATTATGTTTGTTTTTTAAAAAATAACTGTCAACATGCAGCACTGTTGCTCTATGTTCCATACAAGCAAATGGTCATTGGGTACATATGCAACCTAAAGGCATATCAATGGTGGATGCTCATAAATCTAGTAGCCCTAGTTTTAAGCTATGCATATTTAAGGGAGTCTATTGTATTTCATGTAAAACCATGAATTTGACCAAAATTTCTATGATTAATTTTTATTGGAAACCAAATCTATTGTTACAGTACATTATCAGATATAAATTTATTTTTCTAAATCTAAATTTGGCAATCTTTACAATCACACCATTTATCTCGACGGCAGTTGAACATTCACTTTGTTCTTTTACTTAAATCAGGAAATTTGAACATCCTGTGTCTTTTTCTAGAATGATTTGAACAATCCACATCTCCCATCATAAATTTTATAACTAATTATTACGTTTGCTTTTTAAAAAATAACTGTCAACATGCAGCGCTGTTGCTCTATGTTTCCATATAAGCATATGGTCATTGGGTGCATATGCAAACCTAAAGCATATCAATGGTGGATGCTCATAAATCTAGTATCCCTAGTTTTAAGCTATGCATATTTAAGGGAGTCTACTGTATTTCTTGTAAAACCAGAAATTTGACCAAAATTTCTATGAAGAATTTTTATTGGAAACTAAATCTATTGTTACACATTACAGCACATTATCAGATATAAATTTATTTTTCTAAAACTAACCTCAGTTAGTAATGAACATAGTAATTATCTTAATGCGTAGGGCTATGTAATTAGTGTTAAAGGAAATATCTTTTTACACCATTTCTTATGTCATGATATATATGTATATATAATAACACTTTTATAAATAATAACCATTATACCACATAAGTAATCGACAATACTTTAACTGATAATTGCATTACAATACAATACACATATATATATATCCAAAAATTTTAGATTCTCAAATTTAAAATAAAATTGAAAAAATACTTATCATAGAAAGCTGATAAATATCCATTTATTTATTTGTTTATTTTTTTTTACCCTACCTCTCTTTGTAAATTTTATGTTTATCTATGTTATTAAAATTTTATACTAATCCTGAAAGTGCCACTAGAAGTATCTCCCGTATTGTTTTCTTCCTAATTTACTAGATGCAAGTATGTAATAATGATGCCTTTTTAGGGCAATTTTTACACATACTTTTTTTCATCTTCACTTATCATAAACCTTTAAGACCGGTAGATGGAATATTTTCAATAGAAGAAATGTCTTTTTTAAATCCAAGTAAATTTAATTTTTATATGTTCAACTATTCTTTCTGAATTACTTTTTATAATTTTATATTTCTAGGTTTCATAGCATTTTAGGACTGAAAGACTTGTCAGAAAGTCACAAAATTTAATAAATTCTAACCTGGATGATATGACTAATCTGTCTTATAAGGCTATATCTTCCATAATTTTTCTCTCTATCTTTTGTTGTGAATGCCCAATCTCTTTTTCCTTTTGCGTGTCTCTGTAGTTCTCATAGGTACTGCTAATCGATGATTTTTTAGAATCATCAGAAATATTTCTTTAATTGAATGCAGGATATTTGTTAGTCATTCTTCTACCCATGTTAATGTGGAATTATTCTATGCTGACTAAATTTATCAAGTTTATAATTAATATCTACAAAAACAACTTATTATATTTAATAATATTAGTTTATAATTTATGTTTGTACAAGAGTAATTTATTTATTTATTATTATTGTATTTTTTTACATAATATATATATATATATATATATATATATATATATATAGTCAAATTTTTTATATGTTGACCTGTTTTGGCTGCAGTTTCTGGAATCTACTATATGAAACAATTTCCTCCAGGTCTCTCTTACAGTAATGTAAAGGAAACCACTGATATGGGGAATTCTTTTTGGCCAGTTTTGGAATACCGGAGGAAGAATTAATAAAAGTCTTTCAAGTTGCAAGTTGATAGACATACGCTGAAGCTTAATTAGTAAGAAGACATTTTTATACTACTTTCATTGCAGGTATGGGTGAAGACAAGCTAAATTACATTTTACTTTTAGTGAAAATTGTTTACTTATAAGTTATTGATTATATTAATGTGTATTATTTTTTTGGTTTAACGATTTTAATTTGGAAAGTTACATTTTGGTGAAATAATTTTTGTTTACTAGCCAGTAAAGGCTTTATTTCATCTGTTACTATTTTTTATCTGTTTGAGGTAAGATTGGCTCACCCTCCGAAACATGCTGATAGTACTGTTGTTTTTAAAATAAGAGGGTAGAGAAATTTAAAACTGCCTTTCCACTCACTGATGACCATTGGCTGTGTCAGTCAACTTGTAATACTGATTTGTTGTTGCTCTGTTTTTTAATATTTCTGTTTTTGTTACTGTTCAAATAATTTTCATAGATTTATACAACAGATCTTAATTCTTCGAAAGTTTAATTTCATACATTGATTGATGATTATATATAGTCAAATATAAGGGTTAACAAAAAATAAGTCACACACTTCAGAGAGCTCCAAACTGTGTTTTACGTTAATTAAACTACAAATAATATAAATTATGTGCTAGTGATATGGTAAGTAAAAATTTTGTAGTACAGAAATTAACTAATAAATGTATCCATGGAGGTATGGAAGAAAGCTTTCATTACCTACAGGCGTCCCAAGTGGTCCCCTTTCAATGACTGGATTTTTTTTTTTTTTTTTTTTTTTTTTTTTTGTTGTTGTTAATTTGGAAAAATTTACAAAAAACTCTAAAAATTGCTTAAAGTTAAAAAATTATAGAAGACAAAAATTTCCATAATAGACATTGTAACCAGAATTTTTTCATGAATGTCAAAAAATTGCTGCAAAATGTGGAATAACATTAAAAAATGCAGTGAAAATCTCATTAAAAATCACTAAAAATTCAAAAATCTTAGAGGACAAGACAAAATTTACTGTCAAGAAATAGCCTGAAAATGGAAAAACACTCAAATTTCATAAAAAAAACTTTTGAAAATACAAAAAGTGCCATTTTGAGGCAATAATCTCATTTCTAAAAATAATTCTAAAACTAAATTTCTAATCTATTTCTAATGCAACCCTACTAAACTTTTTTCTTAAATTTATACTTGTAGAAATTAGTTTAAAGATACATATGATATATTAGGGCTATGATTTAGGGTATATAGTTATTTAATTTAAGTTAATGGGGGTGTGCCAGTTATTGGTTCCTAGAATTTCATTTCACCAGTCTCTGCCAGAGGTATTAGTTATTGGTTATATTACAGAAATATTAAATCTATTATTTGAACTGTTTAAAAATGCATAATAATAAATTAAATTTATCTTGTAGTAAACACCATTAAAATTTAAGCTGTTTTACCGTTGCCTGACACCAGATGTCAGTTACTGGTTCAGAAATGTCAGTTATTGGATATCTTCATTACTAATAATGCAGTACTAAATATTTCTCCTATATAATCTGCATTACTAATAATGCAGTACAGCTTACTAAATCCCTTTTTTTTATAATAAATATTAATGTATTTTGTTCTTATAATAAAGAATAAAGTTTTTTTTTTAAGCATTTTAATCTTTTCAAATAAAGTGTCAATCACTGGTTCACTTTGTGTCAGTTATTGGTGTTCCAAAATAGGGATGATGTCAGTTATTGGAGTTTTTGACCATACTTATGAATAAAATTAATTTTTAATAATAAAGTGTATATTTTTTCAAAATTTTGCCAACAATAATTTTTTAATATATCTCTACTATCCTTTCAAAACAAAGGTAAATATAAAATAGATTTAATTTTTTGTAATAGTAATTTGAACAAGAAAAAATCTTTAAAGTGTCAGTTACTGGGGGTTTCACTCTAAATTAAATTTAAAAAAAAATCAAAAGTTGGCCTAAGTAACATGGAAACAAAACAAAGAAATCTCTTAATATTTTATTATCTATTATTTACAAGAAAGATTATTTTACAAAAATAACTACATAAAAATAATTATCTTTATCTATTTTCAGTAAAAAATGCATTATATATCTAGAAATAGTCTCTAATATGTCCATAAATTTTCAATAAAATTGCATAATTTAATCTGCATTAATTAATAATTAACCTAATAAATATATGGAATCCACTTAATCTAGCTTAAATTACATATTCAGTTAAAAAAAAAAAAAAAAAAAAAAAAAAAAAAAAAACGTATTTTGAGTAATTAAATATAGGGGAACTTTACTATTATTTCTAAGTAAGAAAACAGTAACCCCTGAGTTTAGGCCTATATTTTTATTCGTTCAGTACTGAGGTCCACACATGTGGACCTCAACAAAATGATACTTTTAAAATCAAAAACGTCACCAAATAAACAAAAGAAAGTTATCTAATGAATATTTATAATGTTTTTAACAATATAAAAAATTATGTCATTTTAATTAAAATTTTAATATAGATAATTAGTACTTACTTTTACGCAATCACTGAGTTGATGGCATTTTCAAAAATCTCACTTTCAACCGACTCACGGTGGAAGATTTGTTGATTCTAGCTGGCCAAAAGTCAATTTTTAAAAAATTTTCCTAGCATAATTTATCTTTTACCTGATATTGCTTAATAGTTGGGGCGTTGTACCCTGCGAATGGTTTTGATATAAATATAATTGTATGGTCCAGAGGCTAATGCAAAGACAGTGTTTCTTATTTTATGAATGAATCATGTTTTTTTAGTATAGTTGTTCAATCTGTTATTTCAAGTAGAATAAAAAATAGTGCTATATTATGGATGCTTCCGAACTAAATATGGACTTTGTTTTATCGGATTTATGTGCAGAAATTTTCAACAGACCAATTGTTAATTCATATTTAATGTTGCAAAAAACTCTTTATTTTTTTTAAAAATTTGTCATTTTTAAAATAGAAAAAGTTATATGATAAAGCAAGATAAAGCTAAATTTTGGGTACCATTAAATAGTTTAGATTATTAACTTTTCGATAAATTTTAGTTTGTTTGCATCTATCTGCATCTCTAGGTTTTAGAATTGTTTTTACCTTATTAAGTCTAAATTAATATTTTTCAAAATTTTAGTTCAAGTACCAATTTTTTTTTATCAAAGTCACCAGGATTTAAGTCAATCACACAAATAAACTTTTGAACCATTATACAGCAGCAACAAGCTCCAAAAAGGTGAATTCTGTTTGTATGTCCGGTGAAAATGTTTTGTTTATACAGGAAAATTACAATGAAGAACACATGAAGTTTTGCAAGCGCAAAAGTTTAAATGTATGGCCCAATTTGGCCTAAAGTTGTCAAATGTATGTCGATCTCATGACAGATTCATATAAAATATAATACATACCGGCAAATTTCGAGTGGTATCGAAATTGGCCCAGAAAATTCTCGAAATTCACTTTGGATATGGAAAACATTAATATAGAACTTTCTTCATTGTGTCTTATGACTCCCACTATTTACATAAAGTTCTGCTATGTAGAGATAAGTATAAGTATACAATTACATACATTTATATATATATATATATAGAAGGCCCTTCTGTCCGTTTTGGACATTAATCATAAGAAACTGCTGAGGTAACGAATAAACATTTCTGTGCCTGTAGATTTAATTATGCAAAAAAGTTCTTGAGAAAATCATCCAACTAGGAAATTCTTTTATATAATATTGTTGACTTCAAATACTTTCCTAACTAATAAAATTACAAAATAAAAATTAAGCAACTCTTTTTTTCTAAAGACAGTCATTGCGTTGTTAATTTTTCAAGGTAGAAGAAAAGGCTCTATATTCTGAGAGCCAGAATGAAGAACTTTCAGATGATGAAGTGTTAAATTTAATTTCTAAGCAATTTTCATTTAAACTGTCGAATGTTTGTTTTGTATCTGAATTTCTAATAGATTATTAGAAAAAATATTTTTTTTTTATGATTTGTAGTATTATAATAGAAACCTATTTTTATCACTTTAAGTCCCATTCTGTAAACAAAGTAACATTAAGATTATCAATACGTACCTATTAAGTAATTAGATTAACTTATTTATTAACTGTCTTAACGCTTTAAATGTGTTTATCCTAATTGAATGACACATAAAATGTATCAAATGCATATTTCAGTTTTAATGTCTCAAATTAATCAATTTCCAATTCAAAATAACCATCTCCAAAGAAACTTTGATTTAAAACGTGATAAATTTTGTTTAAATGAGTTTAATATATCATTTATTTAAATAAAACATAGCGTTCAAGAGAAATAAATTGGAAAATAATTTTGGCCAGCTAGAATCGACAAATCTCCCACCGTGCGACTGTTTAGCCATGAAAATAAGTCAGGTGCTGACATGTGTTGGATTTTTTTTAAGCTTAAACTATCACAAATGTGAATTGAAAATCAAAATTTAGATACTATGCATGTTTTATTACAAAGAGCTAAGATCCAAGGTCCACATATGTGGACCTCAGTAGCGAAGAGGTTAATGAGTTAAATAAAGCTGTGTACATTGTTTAATGACATTTTTGCAAAGATAATCAATTAACATATTTTCTGAGGTAGTTTAAAAAATATTGTATGCATAGGAAAACTTGGTGCAGTATTTTTAGACATGTAGACTCTTTTTAGTCTCCTTTTTTAATATAAATGGTTCCCTTTTTAAATAAAAATGGTCCCCTTTCCCCCTTTTTGAGGACTAAAATGTGTAAAAATATATATTCTTGTCATGCTGTGATATTTGTCTTCTCATGTTTGATTTATTTGAGTATTTTTGAAGAATTGCTAAAGATTGAGAGCTCTGTGTGTCAACCTTTACTACAAATTTGCTTAAGATGTTAACAACAACATACTTTCTAATCTCTTTTTTTTTTAAAGGCTTCTTTATCCCTTTTCCCCTTACATACAAATATTTATCCTGTATTATTGAGTATTTAAATAATATATATATAATATTTTGTAATTTTTTAAGAAAACTATTAAGTTAACCAAAATTTTCATAAAGAATTTTTATACAAAGATGTTGCTGCAATGCATAATCAGATATAAATTAGTTTTTCTGAATGATGTTTGTTAGCAATGAGAGTTATGTTTCTAGGCTTTTGGAATCCTAGGTCTCTGACAAATCTAAAACCTGGGTTCTTTTTCACGAAAATAAGTCCTCTAATTAGAAATAAAAGAATTAAAAAAATCAATGTATTTAATACAAAATATTCATCTTTTGTGATTATGAACAAAATATTTTTTCCCTTGCAAGAGAAATTATGTTTCTGAAAGGCTCACCATAATTGGTTTTATGAAATCTGAAGGTCCCCTCACAATTTGTTTTATGCATCCCTTCTATAATTTTTGGCTTAAATGATCCTTTATAACTAGAGATCGACTGAAAGTTCATTTTCAGCTTAATCGATCTCAGTCAAATCTCATGGGGGAGCTGGTGGCTTTTCAGATATTTTTCATTCACACTATCATTGTTTGACAATTCTAACAATATTGAGAATAATAAAGTACTTAATAATACCAATAACTGTTCATATTTTGTAATAATAAAGGAAAAATATGAGATTTGTACTGTATCCAAGCAATCTCTAAGAATTGTATATTATTTCTCATGTCAGCATCCTTTTTTCTATGCTATGCAAATGATGAAAAGGTTTTTGAAGAGGATTTTGACACAGTACAGTTATATTTAATTAAAACACATTTGATTAAATATTGTAGTTAATTAAGGATTAAGGAAAAAATGACAGATTATTTTCTGACACATTTCTGATTCACTTTTAATTTTAAACATATAAAATTTGCTGAGTTTATTCTTTAAAAACTATAAAATCAAATAGTGTTTTACATTGTTTGGTAAAAACAAAGGATTCTTCAGAAAATTCAGACAAAATTGGCTATTTGAACCGATGAGACAACATTCACTTCATGTGTTCAAGACTTCAGTCCTGGAGAAATTCTTGACTCATAATCAGTTCAACTTTATGTACTTAAATTATAGCAATTTTACTAGCATTTCATGCTTTTATTTTTTAAATAAAATCAGATGGGATAAAATAACTATGAAAACATCTTTTTCTTATAATGCATACTTAGTATTCAAAAAATATATTTTTTTAATCTGCAAAAAGAATGCAAAGGATTTTTATTGCAAACTGTATAGGGAGTGTCTAGGCTGCCAGCTGGAAGACGGCAGCATAGACAACATGGCTATGCCTGGTTGAGCATGCATAGTAAGCACCTGTACTCCTGTCGCGTTTCCACTTTATTTTCATTCATTTGTGCTTCATACCTTTCCTCGTGCTGTGTGTGGTGTTATTAACATGTAGGAAAAATGAAGGTTAAAGGAGAAAATATGCCAGGTAAGTGTTTTGTATATTGTTTTCTGTTTAATTATCTTTTTTTATAAATCCTGTTATTTCAACTATTTTTGCTCAGTGTTATTTTAGGTTGAATTTTAGATATAATTAGGCATATTACATGTGGTAGGATATACCTTCTAATCAATGGCATTCGCATTTGTTAAGCATGGGGAGGTCAATGAAGAGTACGTGCCTTCAGCCAACCAAAGTAAGTGGTAAAATGTCTTTCAATTACTTTTATTTAAACGAAAGTCCTTGTAGCTGAAAAGCTGTACCCCCCCCCCTCCCTTATCCAAAAAAAAAAGGGGGGGGGTTAGGTACATGCTTAAATTAACTCATTTACTTTGAAAATGAGCTGGATGAAATTGCAATAAGGAGTTCAATCACAATCATAAACAGCAATTTTTTCTTTCAATGCTTTAATAAAAATTAAGTAAAAAAATTTGCTTTTTAGGGGGTATCCTCTCTCTGATGATGTCCATGGTAAGTGCTATTGCATACTTACAATTGCAAATTGGCTTTTATATTGCTCATACATTAGTCTGCATTACACATACATAAAATTTCACAACTCATAAAAGTAATTTAATTGTTCAATGGTTTTTACTTTTATGAGTTGTGAAATTTTATGTATGTGTAATGCAGACTAATGTATGAGCAATATAAAAGATGGGAAAAAATATGCATGTTTGAATATATACCATCCTACTGTTTTGAACTGTAACTGATTTTCTTTCTACATTTGGTTTGTTAATAAATTACCTAGTTTATATTAAGATCATTGACCTTCATATAGACAGGTTATTACTCTTTTTATATCCGAATTTTACTTAAGGTAATGTAGCAGAAAACAGGAATAGCACCTATCGATGGGTAAGCAACAGTGGTGTAGTCATAAAAAAAATCAGAAAGTATATGCTATAGCTTTGTTTCAGAAATAGAGGGTATATGGAGTTCCATAACAAATTCCAGAAGGTATATGAAGTTTCTTAACTAAATCCAGAAGGTATATGACATATGCCTTGGTGAACAATTGAATTTTAAAAAATTATGAAGTTCATCTGATGCATTGTTTGTGTGCCATTCTATAGAGAATACTTGACATAAACTATTGCCTTGACATAACTATTATCATACTTAAACTGATTTTCTTTTTTTCCCATTAACAGGGCAATTTTGCAAGCTTTTGTTGCAGTTCATCGTTGATCCTATGAAAAGAAGTGCTTAGACCTATCAAAGAAAATGAAAGTTCAGTAAAAAAAGATTGAATTTACTTAGAGTTATTAAAGAGATTCCTATCTGAAGATTTAGAAAAAAAATTCCTAGTTTGAGTCTGCAGGTTAGCTGAACACTGGAGTTATTGGCGAAATCTTCAGATATTAAGAGCAATAGCCTGGTGAAAATCTCTAGTGCACAGAGCTCTTTTTATTGAAAGGTGGCCGTGCACTAGGGACCGCACCCGGATAGCTGCTCTGAAACAATTAAAGATCAAACACACCATGTTCTAAGTGTGCGGCATCTCTTATGTGGCAAAGTGCTCCCTTTCATAATTTATGACTTTCTTAGCATATCTAAAAGTCAGAGGTCAAGAGCAGTAGCCATTGACAGATTGAAAAACACCCATTTCTTTTGTCAAATACCACAAAATGATTCAAGAAGAATGGGAAGGGAAAGGATTTATGGCTATCTCAGTAAAGCTCTGAACTGACCTTTAGAAGAAGCAGCAAGCAATTTTAATTTCTATATATTGCTTAAACTGCCTTTTATATTAACTTCCTCCTTTAAATTCATATTTCCTTATTTTTATCTGATTGTCTAAGCTAGTATTTTTTTCCCCTTCAAAGGGTTTTCCATTCGCAAATGCTCAAAATTTTATTCTTTTTTCTTTTATGTTCAGTGTACCACATGAAGACATTAACTTGAAAAACAGGTAACAAAATCCTATTTATCATATTCTTTTCTGTTTTCCACTATAGTCCTTTTATTGTGAGCATCCCTTTTATATATTTTTAACTTTTGAGCATTGCTAGTTCCAATTTACAGAAATTTTACATCTACTCAGAAGAGGGTTTAATTCCAAAGATTACCACCACCCTTTTACTGAGCCAATGTGTCATAACATATCAAGGGTCAATGCAGATTTTTTTTTTCTTGGGGCCCATTTTGTGAAAAATAAAAGTTATTTTTGCAAAAAATAACATTTTGTAATGAAAGTTGAAATCCAGTTACTCAAATTCGAACCAATCATTTATAAACAAAACTTTTTTAAATCCCTTTGCTGAAGTTTTCCTCTTTGGTGAACTTGTTTGTTTACAAATTACACATTTACATCACAAAATAATAAATAATTAATAAATAGTAAGTTTTTATGAAACAGGATTTTGTGAAACTGCAACAAATTATCTTAAATTTCTTTTAGTACCATACTGTGTATGTGTAGAGTGAAACTTTATACAGTAAAGCATGTGTAAACAAAACCTGTCTATAATGGGAAATCTTTATGGTCCTGCCAAAAGGGATATCATACAGATCTACATGCTAAGTCTGAAACTTGCCAAAGAAAAAAAAAATCCAGTCCCTATAGCGATTTTGTTTTTACACGTTTTAATGTATGTGGATCAGTAGAACTTGGGATAATGGAAGCTGTTTATAACAGGGCTGAAACTAGGGGAGGGTAGAGGGGGCATGTGCCCCGGTGCCAGGCAAAGGGGGTACCAAATGAAGATTTTGTTTGCCTTCTGATACAAAAATGTAATATATATGAAATTTGGATTAAAATGTCTTGCAGCCCAAAAATCCAAACGGAACACTAACCCAATTAGATATTCAACCTGAGCTATTCTAAACAAAATAAAATCATTTAAAACTATTAAAATTCAAGAGAGAAATTTTGAAAAGAACACTGCCATAGATTTAACATTAGCATTTCAGTTTCTTCATGTGACTAGTGCAGTCTCTTAAGCCTTAATGTAGTCTCAGGCGAAAACACTTGCATGCTTATGTTAAACCTATGGGAGCATTCTTTTCAGAATTCTTGCTTAAATTTTAATATTTTTTCCCCATATAATACCTGAGGTCGATATCCAATGTTGTGCATCTTTACTTTTTCAATTTTGGTTGCACTTTTTTATATGTGGCTACTTTAAATTTCAGAATAGGTACCAAACAATTTTCCAAAATTGAAAGTGCCTGAATATAAAAAAATGTAACCAACTTCGAAAAAATACAAAAGAAAAACATTAGATATTGACCTCAGGTATACCATGAAAAAAATTATTTAAAGGTAATAAAACACAAGCAATATATTTATCAAGAATGCTCCCATATGTTTAATATTAGCCAACGAATGTCTTCGTGTGACTAATGCAGTCTCTTAATTCATATCACTGTGACTTTAAATGCCTACTACAACAACCATTAAATCTGTGAAAATTAAATCTGTCTATAATGGCATCTGGTCTTAAATGAAAAAAATATGTATTTTCAACACAAAAAATATAAAAAATTATACCTACTACTACGTTTGAAACTGTATAAAGAGGAATATTTTTTGGCTCCATTCGATTCCGTTTTCCAAGTTTTAATTAATCAATATTTGATAATGCTGATTACTTAGTTCAATATTACGTATTTTATTATTAAATATTTAAAATTTTAAAATAAGTCTGCTATTAGAAACTTAGTAAAATTCTCTTTGTAAATTTTCCTTTTTGGAAGAGGGCCGGGGAGGAGGCGCCAAAATCCATGTCTGCCCCGGGCGCAAAAAATGCTAGTTTCGGTCCTGGTTTATAATGAAAGCCTGCCTTAAAAACATAAAAAAATTATGGTGCCTACTAGGGTGGATCAAAAAATCAAAAAGTGGATAATTGAATCGGCGTGGGGTACAAAAGTTGCCTTTTGTGTATATCAGTTTACATCTGTTTTTTAATTGAAATCTATTCATATCTTTCGGTGCCCCAAGCGCCCCAAAAATAGTTAAAAAATGAACTTTTTATGAAAATTTATATATTTTATTATTTTTAAAAATTACTTTTGGCGCGGGGTGCAAAATTGATCTTTTATGCATGTTAGTTTACATGTTTTTTTAAATTGAAATCATTCATATTTCCCAGTGCCCCAAGCGCCCCAAAAATAGTTAAAAATTGAAAGTTTTGTGAAAATTTATTATTTTTTTGTTTTATTTTATTTATTTTTTATTTCTTTAATTAATTTCGGGTGTGAAAGTTGTCTTTTAAGCCTACTAGCACACATGCAAAACATTTTTAACTTCAATAAATGTCTTCCGGGTGTCCCAAGACACTTAAATACTTGCCGAAAATCGTTTTTTATGCAAATCTTGAACTTAAAATTTTAAGTAAAAATAAGAGTTAAATAATCTTTTGTATAGCGTAATTATTAGATCCAGGGGATGACAAATCGTTTATATTAAATGTATAATTTTTAATACTATACTGTTATATACGAAGGTTTGAGCAGAGCAGTTGCTTCAATTTGCCAGTGCTGTTTTACAAGATATTGGAATTGTACACAATAAAGGGACTTCGAATATAGTAGATCGCAACAAAATTCGTCGATAGTGTACAAAGGCTCGATATTTAGTTGCAGAGACGAGCAATTTAGCTGTGTCTCTGTCTATTTTAACCATATTATTTTCCGATGGGAAAAAGACAATACAAAAATGCTAGTGATGAAGAGCACAATGTGCTACACAAAGATCACAAAGGAGGAACATTATTCTCTTGTAAAGGAACCTGACTCACTGCATACTGGACACATTACATTTGTAACAGAAAAAGCTAAAGGTCTTTACGACATTTACTACATTCTTTAGATGTGCAACAACTGGTACTAAAGCCTTTTTGTGGGCCAATTGGTACATCAATCAAAACCTGCGAGGAGCTACCTGTAGGTTCCTTTTCTTCAATAAGTGTGGATAATATGCTAAATAACATAGGTAGAATGGTTCTCAGCAATGATCAGCAATATTTATATGATATTTGCGTAGAAATATCACTTGGTGAAAGTGGCTCTGACCGGGCATTTAAAACCCCTGTTCCAGTTGTTTACTCAAGATGGCTAACGACTGTAGGTAGAATGTTAAGGTTGTAGGTGGCCACAGAAAATCCATCTGAAAATCTCATTATTCTTAGAAAATATCTTATGAAAGTATGGACCTATATGGCTCCATATCAAAACAAAGCCCTCCATAATAGGACAGCGGTATATTTGGAAACTTATCACATTTTACACCAATCTAAGAAAGTTTGTAGACGCTGTTGTTCAACTATATAGCTTCTTTTGTCATCCTGGATTTTTTTTATCATCTATGCTCTGAGATAACACAGAGCCTATCACATACTTGCCAACTTTTACACTTTAGGTGTAAAATTTACACTTTTACACTTAGGGCACATATTTTCACACTTTTTTTACAAAGTTTCATCCAAATTTCATTTTTCCCTTAATTTATGAATTACTTTCTAGTTGCTTATAATAATGGTAAATGATGAATGTGAGAAGAATATTTAGTATTGTCAAAGAATGAGTTCAGGTTTCATTGTAAAAAATCATCATGAAGATTTTTAAAATTTGTATTGCATGTAAGAAGAAGTCGTGTTTTGAATAAATTTGCTCAGACATAAAGAAATTAAATAAGAAAAGCTGTGTATATGTCTCTAAAATCAGTTTCTTAAGGAGTGTTGTAATGTTTTCATATTTTTCTCATCAAACTATCTTTATAATGGTCACCAATGTATTATTTAATAATATTTGTCTATTATGTACTTACATTTTTTTGGAAAAGGCCGTGTATGTGTTACTTAAAAACGGGTTTAAAAAAAATTATGGGAAGTACTCTTCATGCATCATTTTACACTTTGCCATTTTCAAAAGTTGGCAGATATGCTATCAGGTATTTAATAATACGAAAACTATTTTGTGCTAGAAATGAAAATAGAGGATTACCAGAGGTAAGAATTTTTCAAGTACCAAAAATACACTTCAAAGCAAAGTATTATTGTGAACTTATTGACTGGCAATGAGTTGGACGTTTCGAACCACCCCTTTTGATGAATGTGCCTTACGAAGAAATTGAGGCCATAGTAAATGTAGGAAAAACGGAGGAATGGTTAAAATATCAATGCCATACACAAGATGATAAAAGATGCATTCACCTAGTGCCTGAGGCATCAGAAAGTGTATCTGCACAGGAAAAGAGACTCGGTTTCCCATTGAATTGAATAAAATCAACACGCCATATTAAACATTTTAATCCCAAAAAGGATTACAAACTTTAGAGATATGTAAATCTCCAAATTAAAAGAAGTAAACAATTTGCTATGTAAGGTCAATTTTTATAATTTTTATGATTTAGTGCTTTGATTTTTAAATTTATACTTCATGTATTATTATAAAATTATTATTATTTATAAGTTTATCTTTATTAATTAAACACTTTGCCAAATTTGTAAGACATTTTCTTAAAATTTCAATATATAACTATACTTGGGGCACCGGTAGATGTGAATGGATTTCGATAAAAAAAATATATATACATATGTAAACTACAGAATTATGTAATACACCCAATACACAACTTTCTCACACGACGCCAAATAGAATTTTTAAAAAAAATTATAAATTTTCATAAAACCTTCAATTTTTAACTATTTTTGGGACGCTTGGGGCACCTGAAGATATGAATGGATTTAGATTTAAAAAAAACATGCCAACTAATATAAATAAAAGACAACTTTCCCACCCCGCTCCAAAAGTAATTTAAAACAAATAAAAAAACAAAAAAAAATTATAAGTTTTCATAAAAATTCAATTTTTAACTATTTTTGGGGCGCTTGGGGCACCGGAAGATACGAATGGATTTCAATTAAAAAAAAACATGTAAACTAATATACATAAAAGGCAACTTTTGCACCCCGCGCCAAAAGTAATTTCGGAAAAAAAAAAATTCGTATACTTTTCGATCCACCCTAGTGCTTACTGAAGGAATATACCATACGATTGTAACTGTTCAATTGGAAACATACCCAAAATTGAATTTTGTTTTGCTAAGAACTAAAATAACTTCTTAAAACACCATAAAAACTTTAAAATGCGCTAGGCCTTTCGAAAGATCTGAGTCTTTCTTCGTCAGGCGCAAAAAGACGTGCGTCTACTATGAAAGCAGCAGCAAGACTGAAATGAGAGGTAAGGGATAGGAAACAAGCTGATGCAACAGCCAATAGGAAAGTAGAAAACAACAGCCAATAGGAAAACAGAAGACAACAGCCAATCACAGAAGAGTAAAAACAAAACAATAGAGAATACAAAATAGAAGGGGAATAAGGAAGTGAAAAAAAAAAAAGAATAAATACAGATATAAAATAAAATGAATAAATAAATAAATAAATAAAACTTAATTTGAAAAAAATAAATAAATAAATAAATAAATAAATAAAAATAAATAAATAAAAAATAAATAAATAAAATAAAAATAAATAAAGCACACAAATACATAATAAAAAAAAAAAAAAAAAAAAAAAAAAAAAAAAATGGAAACACATGAAAATTAAGAATTAAATAAGTAACCAAAATCTATAAATATATATAAAAACAGACTAAAATTAATTAATACAAAATAAATTATATGGAAGTACTGAAGAGGTTTTTCCAAGCAGCAGAGAGCATTGTGGAATCAGATTTATCATTAACAATAACTTCTTGATTAAGATAAATAGCTAAATTTTCCAGAAAGTCCAATTCAGAGATACTATTAGCATTAAAGATAATTTTAGCATTTTTAAAATTAAAACAATGGCCGGAATCCCAAGAGTGCTTGGCAATTGTAGATTTAGAAATTTCTTGATTAGTTACATAACGAGAGTGTTCTTTTAAGCGGATTTCGAGATTTCTTTCAGTTTGACCAATATAAGATAAATTCTTAGTGTTTCACACCAGTTTCAACTTATTTTATTTGTTTTGCTCCCTAGCGATCCCACTTTCATGGATTTTGCTGTGTAAGATTATAATGTTTATTTAGTACAGTAAAACCCTCAATTCTTTACATGTATTTTCTAGCAACCTATTCACTGCTTCATACACAAGACAGTTTTCAATATTTATACAATTTATTTCATATACAGAAGCTATTTATCTTTTACTATATACAGGGTTTGGTGATATATATAAATGTCTATATATCTTGATATTCATTTTCAAAATATGATGTTTGATATTTGGATATTTTATATTTATTTTCAAAATATCATTGAGTTTGATTTTTTATATTTTGTTTCAACAGGTTTAAATGAATTTTTCAACTGTTGCTGACTGTGTCATTAGATGAAAAACTTTTGTTGTGTTGCAACAATTAAAATTCTAAATTAACTAAATTTTTCGATAATTTTTCTTGTAGATTAACTAAGGAATAAATTAATGTGTATTGGTAATTATAGCTTCTATGATGACTACAAAATCATGGATATTTAATTGGAATGATTAATTTTATTTTTATCACCTATTACTGAATGAATAAATTTTTTAACTGCAATATGATTGTAATTAATTGAAGCAATACTATTTAACTATACATCTTTTAAGATACAACACTTGCATTTTTTGTATTTTGACAATACATCTTGGTCGCATCGCCACTGTTTATAACAAGGAAATATCAAAATTAAAACATTGTTAAATTTTAATAAATTTTTTGATAATTTAAAAATACTCTGATTTAAGAAAGGACAACAGGGGTTGAAGCCCCATGAGTTATGTCATAATATTTAATGCAACACTTTTTTATTAAGTATCATAAAAATCTTAAGCAAAATTAATAAAAATGCAATAAATCCTACAATAACAATTAACACATGCTTTTGGCAAAACTGTCTCACTGCTGGATGAATTACTGGTGAACAGAGCCCTTCCAATTTTACTCCTCCATATACATTTCCTCAGGAGTCGAAAAAACATTGCTTGCGTATATTATTTAAATTGACCAATATACAGCAGGCAATATTTATTCCACTGTGCCACTTTCCATCAGAAAAAGGCAGTCAAGCAGCACCAGATGTAGTCAGTACTTCAAAGGATGGCTCCTGGGACTGCCACAGGCTTGCATTCAAAATCAGTGATGTGGAGTCTTTTCGCTTGGAGATCAAAGATGACAAGCTAGGTAAGACTTGTGTCTGTGAAATAGAAACTGTGCACCTGGGTAAACCCAAAGCCTTTAATCACATTGACACTACTGGGAGAGATAAATCAACAACAAAACTGGCTCTAAAAAATTTAAGATTTTAAAAGTTTGATTGAAATAAAAATTTAATTAAGATAAAAATATTTTATAAAATTTCCAGTTTAATAACAAGACTCAAGTGTACATAATATGAAGCAGATAGTGACAATTTCAGGGTTTCTCTAAAATATTATTCATTAAATTAAAATTTTCTAAAAAATACATTCATATTTTGTATATTTGTTTCAAAATGAATCAGTTAAAAAATTTCATTTTTAAATACTAATGAGCAAATCATAAAATTGTTTTCTAATCTATTATTAAAACTATACTTAATTATTTTTAAAAAATTGATAAATTACAGAGGATTTGTTTTTTCATACTGAAAAGTTTGCAGCACTATTCTATTGTCAATAATCTTCAGATAATAAATTTTAATCTAGCTCTCAAACATCATATAAGCATAAGATTTCAAGTTCAATAATACAACATTGTATCAGCTTACAAAATTATTACTAGAATACTGACTAAATCAAAGTGCATTATTAAAAATTTGATGAGATAACTCTGATTCATTAATCTTCACTTAGACAATGCTGAATAATAATTTTAACCTAAATTTACAGGAGCATTAATTCTGATCAAAGTTACAAGATTTGTGGATTAAACTCTGGTGAAATAAAACTTAAATGCCTTTTGAATTAGAATGCAACACACAAAAACATCGCTCAATTAATGACAAACTGTACATGATAATGTGTACAAATTCTCGTAGAAGGCCATACAGAAAGGCTATATATGATTTCAATTGATTTAAACTTCATACATAATACATCTTCATAAAAGTTTCAGCATGAATAATACAACAAAAAGAAAGATTGAGCTAGACATCTGCAGATTAAGCATCTTCACCTGACTGAAGAGTCCCCTTAAATTAAAGGTTATATCACCTGGTATAAATGTTTTCACTTCCACCTAGTGTTAAAAGATTTAAATAATTAAAAGCTTTGACCATATTCTGATTGGACCGATACCATACCTGCCAATTTGTAAAGGTTAATGGCTTTTCATTGCATTGATTTTAAACTAACTTTGTATTATTTTTTAAACACGATCCACAATCTGTATACTGTAGATATATAAAAAATTCATGGTTGAGCGCCTAGGGAACTTCCCACCCCTGCCCATGCCTTCTTTTCATCCCGTAGGATTAGGCGAGGAGTTAGTTTCTAATTCTTACATTTAAGGGGTAATACTACCTACAACACCTGAAAAGTCAATGATTTTTCATTTTTTTTACCATACATTATAATAAAAAAATTTGATTTAAACATCAATAGCATACATACATTTATTGTATTTTAAATAATAAAGAAAAGTATGTGTCAAGCATAGATTATGAAACACTTCCATAATACACTGCTCAAAACAATTAAAGGATATTTGAAGTTTTATATAAAATAAAGATATAAACGAAATTTTTTTTGCCGAAAATACAAGAAGAGAATCACAAATGCAAATTTTTCTGGTTTTCAAACTGTGGAGTATGCAAATTTTGAGTTCGACGTCAAAAACGTCGCTTCAGCGGCAGCGAATGAAATTTGACTTTCAACTGGATAAAAGAGAATGAAGACAAGGATGATCGGCATTCAGTGATTGCTTTGTTTCGATGAGTACGATGTCTCAGCGAAGTCATTTGACAGATTCAGAAGCTTGGAGAATTGTTGGTAGGTTAGAAGGGGGCCAAACTCAAGCCGAAGTAGCGCAAGCCATTGGAGTGTCACAAAGTGTCATTTCCAGGATCTGGAACCGTTTTTTGGAGAGTGGATGTGCAGGCCGAAGACCAGGGCAAGGTCGTAGATGGGCAACAACGCCCAATGAAGATCGGTATTTAGCGTTAACAGCTCGGAGACACCGAAACATGAACGCTACTCTTCTCCAACAACACCTTCGCTTGGCTACAGGCACCACGATTTCAACTCAGACTGTCCGAAACCGGCTCCATGCTGTAGGTCTGTATGCTCGCCGACCGATGGTATGTGTTAGATTAACATCAAGGCATCGTCGCGACCGCAAGGAGTGGGCAACCGAGCATGTCAACTGGAGGAGAAATGAATGGAGCAATATTCTGTTTTCTGACGAGTCCCGTTTTTCTGTGCATCCGGATAATAGGCGTATTTTCATCTGGAGGGACCGTGGCAGTAGGAATAATCCTGCGTTCGTGCACGAAAGTGTCAGATTTGGCGGTGGAGGAGTGTTGGTGTATGGTGGCATCTCCATTGACGGGCGCACTGACCTCTACATCATTCGAGATGGAGCTCTGACTGGTCGCCGATATAGGGCTGAGATCCTCAGACCTATTGTAGTCCCTTACGCTGCAGCAATCGGAGATAACTTTATTTTAATGGACGATAACTGCAGGCCACATCGTGCAAACCTGGTGGAGGATTTCCTTTTCGAGGAAGGAATCGTTCGAATGGAATGGCCATCGTGTTCTCCAGACATGAATCCAATCGAGCACGTTTGGGACGCTCTAGGAAGACGAGTTTCTGGCCGCCAACAACCCCCACAAACTCTCCAAGAACTGGAAAGAGCTCTTCTGAAAGAGTGGGGCAGAATACCCCAACTCGTCATTAATAGCCTCATTGAGTCCATGCCTCAAAGGTGTTCAACGTTGCTGGCCGCCCGTGGAAACCATACCCCCTACTGAAAATGATTTTCTTTGAAGAAAACACCTTTTCTTATTCTTTTTTTCTCATATGCACAAATTGTGTTTTTTTCCTTTTGTACACAAATGCGCAATAAAATGCATTTTTTTCTGCCAAACATGTATAATTTATTCTCATATAACCTACTATGTCTGTCGACCATGTATCAATCAGCTAAAAAGTTTCCCAGATACAAAATCCACCTAAAACTGCAATATCCTTTAATTGTTTTGAGCAGTGTACTTTCAACCATTCAACTAGACAGTACCCATGAAGATTGACGATAAACAATTTGAAAGTTCCATTAGAAATGTTTTTCAATTTTTAATTAATTGTTTTTAAATTAATTAAGCATTGAAAATTTGATGAATTGTTATATAGTGTAGATGATTTCTATACATATAAGGCCCTTAAAAATAAAAAGATATATATCACACATACTGCAAATCAAATAACGGGGCTGTTACTTGTTGCAATGTACTTTTATATCTATACAACTCTTTTATTACACCTTATCTGCTGCATGGCTACTTAAATAAAAGCTGCAAATTTTCAAACTGAAAATAAGTATTAAAATAGTAGTTTAATGTTAATTTGAAATAATAACAGAAAACACACAATTCATTTATCAAAATTGAGACAGGTGCGGTTAAACCTGTGAACACTAACTAGGAGATTAAAAAAAAAAAAAAAAAAAAAGTTCCATTTTAAACTGGTTTCCACTTTAGCAGGATATTTCTTCCACAGTGACCACATTATTTTTTTATGTTTAAACACATGATTTTATTGTAGACTGCTTCTGTTTCACAGGTTTTATTGTATAATTAAAAAAAAAAACATAACACTAAAAAAAGTTATCAATAAATTTATACCAACATCAAACATAATTTAAAATATTTACAGTGACTGGGTAGCCAGCATCAGAACTATTTCATTTTCCCTGGCTTCAATAGATTCGGAAATAGGAGGGTGACACATATTTGCAGTACATTATCAACAATTTCTCTAAAAATATATAATGCCCAAAATTAAAACAAATATACTCTTGAATTCAGAATTATGAGACCTTTCAAACGATCTTTCAAAGGTCCTTTCAAATCTGACAGACACACAAGTGATCTTATAATGGTTCTGATATTTACTTTTTAAGTACAGAACCCTAAAAAAACTTAAGCTTTGTAGATGGGGATTATTTAGATGAGTAATTATTTAGCACTATTCAAGAATATTAAATACAGTAGGCAAAATTAGTTTTAGGAGGAGGCAAGAAGGAGAGGCAATTTTCACCTGTTTTGTTTTCAAGTTCGGGCTGGCCACCTTGAATAATTATAAAAGTCATGCATTGAAATTCAATTGAAATAACTTTCCTTTAATACTTATCTTTTGCTTTAATGTCCTGGAAAATAGTTTTGCAACTTCCAATAGTTTGAAACAACTATACATGATATAGAGTTGCTATCAGAAAATTCTACATCTCCTGCAATGAGCGAGTTTTTTCATTTTGATGTGGCTTCCTATCAATACATAAGCATTTTTTAAAAATCATTAAAGTTACAAAGATTCTAAAAGAATAAAAAATAAAATGTGAATTATCTCGCATGACTTGAATCTGTTCTAACTTAGTGATGTATGTCAAATTTTGTTGACAAAAATGCGAAAAAATATTGATAATTAGTGATAAAAGTGCTCAATAGATATTTTACTTACAATGATGTTTTCATGAATCTGGACAAAAAGAAGAGGGAAATTTTAGGTTCATCAAAAAAGCTCCAAATTAAGCAAGGACTTTAAAATTCCTGAATTACTAAAAACTGAAAAAAAAAAAATGCTGAATAGGTTTGATACATTTAACAAACGTCTAAATGAGAAAAGAATGATTAAATACATTACATACACCTATCTAGTTTTGTCTGAAATATAAAACTTAAAGTCGGGTAACTTGTAATCTCTGTATTATTTTAGGGACACAATAAGTTTATATCTAAACTATTGAATTTAATAAATAAATCTGCATATTTTTATTGTAAATTTACAACTGATGGTGATAAGTTTGTAGGTGCTCAACAAACACATGCAATTTTGTCAATTGGGGGCACTTCATCACCTACTTTTTTTGTTAACAACTCATCTGGAATCTGATCTCTCAATATATTATAATTTTGCCTTATATTGCCAATTACCTGCTCAGCATGAATTCGTAGATTAGCAATTTTTCTTGTCTTGTGTATATCAAGTGGAGACAGCTGTGTTTTACCTCTTGTGAAAGCAGGTATAATTAAATCTGCACAATAGAATCATACGCTTTCACTGATATTAAAACCTTGGTCTGCTATAATTTTATCCCCTGGTAATAATTTATCTAAAAGTCCACACTGTTCAACTATTGCCTTATCACTAACTCTACCGCCACATGCATCAGAAATAAAAGATATAACTCCTTGTGGAGTAATCCCAATCAAAAAAATTATAGTGTTATGATGTTTATAGTTTGACCATGTGGCAGCCCTAGTTGTTAAAGAAGTTGGTTTGTCTACTTGAACTTCAAAGCAATCTAAAATTACAGCAACACTAGTTCCAAGATGTTTCTTAAAACTAAGTGGTACACTATTGTTTTAATTAGGTTTTCCCTTTCTGGCCAAATGATTATCTTTTTGATGCAAATATAAGCTGCATCTAACCATTTTGTAAATATTCTAGATGTAGTAGATTGAGATATATTAAAGCAGTACGCCAAATCTTGTTCAAGAAGGTTTAACCTCAATCGCATAAAAAAGATCATAAATTCTTGAAATGGGAACAATACATTTCTTTCTGTTACAGAAATCTCATTCAATATAAAATGGAAAACTACCATTAGAACAGAAAAATTAGGCAGTCCAGTAAGAAATATTTTACTCTTTCTTCTTTATCTCTAAAAGAATTCTTTGTCATGGTAATGAACAAGACTTTTTCTTCTGCTGCATAAAGTTTACTTCTTGCCAAATTTAATTCTTCTTTCAAATCAAATATGTCTTTAGCTGTAAACTCGATCTGTACTGAGACACAGGACTGTGAAGAATTATACACAATATCTTCATTAGCTAAATTTGACAGCGCTACAAAATCTGTACCATCATCTGCCTCCAGTTCTTTAGTAGCTGTTCTTTTGAGTGATCTGAAAAGAGACAAATAGATAAATGTAAACAATTTTAAAATATAATATTCATAAATAGATTTTAGTACAGTGGATTCTATCAAATTTGAATATAAGTTTATGTCATAAAAGCATTGATTGTATTTATGTAAAGTTTTACAGAGTCTAAAAAATTCTGCACTTGATAATACCAAACAGAAAAATATAGTTTATCTTTTGGAGGTTTTAAAAATATTTGGAGGGAAAACAAGTTTTTATTTGGTTTGTAGAAATTTTTTACCTCACTCTCAATAATGTGAGATTGCCTATTCATTGTTACCCGTGTCCTTGTAACTCCCTTGAAAATTCATCTCTTAATAGCAAATGATATGCAAGAACAGATAAGGGTTGTGCATATATAATTATCACTTTCAGGCGGGGCATTTTTTTATCATTCACATTTTTGATCAAACTAAAATTTTCTTTCTTAAGTATCTTTTTTCTTTTCATTTAAAATTAGTTTACTGTCATTTTGAAAAATTCACATAATTATATTTTTATGAAAACTGGAAGTTATAAAAGAATATTAATAATTCTTTAAAACATTTTTTTTGATTAATTGAAATGTTATTTGTGTCCCTTGGATTCCAAATTAAAGAGAGTTCACTGTATTATTATTATTAATTGTATACTTTGATATACACACCTTTTATGTCTCTCGGCTCCAGAGCGGCTATTTAATTTTAATCTGGCATGACCAAGTGCCAAAGTAGGTGCCCAATCTGGATCAGATTCATCATCCCAGGCTGCAGGTTTACCTGCAAGAAACAGAAAAATTAGAGTATTTGTTTAAAATTTTAAAATCTTATATGTTCTATTACATTAAAAATGTCTATACATAGGTTCCCCGGGAAAATGATCATCCTACTCCAAACAATTATTTAGTTATTAGTAATACAAAAATAAAATCAAATGACATGGGAGATAAGAATAGTTCTGTGTTATAAGACTAAAGAACAAAGTAAATTACTTGTTTTTATAATATTTGCTTCAATTTAGAAAAAGGTGCCTGGGCTGATAAGTTCTCGGCCTGAAAGTGAAAGCACAAGATTTTTGACAAAATTTCATATTATTTTTCACTGTAGTACCCTTGCAACTAAATACATTTAAGACACACTCTTGTGTGTGAATTCTTTAGTGCAGCCCTGTACGAGGGGGGTTCGAAAAGTTCTCGGCCTGACAAAGAAATACAAGATTTTTGACAAAATTTCATATTATTTAGTATTCATATCTTTACAAAGCGCTAAACTAATATATATAATTTTTTAACTATTTTGTGCTCATAATGCAAATTTTGCGATATTGTCTCCGATTTTGCTTTAGAGTGTTTTCTTCACGCAAAATTTGCTTCAGTTTGAGTAGCTATGCTAATATAGCAGTGCCGAAACTAGCCTTTTTGGCGCCCGGGGCAAACATGGATTTTGGCGCCCCCCTCCGAAAAGAAAATTTCAAAAGCGAATTTTTGCTAAGTTTCTAAAATTTAAAGTATATAATCAGATAATCTGTAATACTGAACTAAGTAATCAGCTTTGTCAAATACTGATTCATTAAAACCTTGAAAATGGAATCGAAAGGAACCGAAAACTATTCCGCTTTATACAGGTTTTCATCTTAGAAAGTATAATTATTGATATTCTCAGGGGCGGAATTTAAGGGGTCACGATGGTCTCGATCGCAAGGGGCCCCGCATCCAAAGGGCTCCCAAAATCCTCTTTTGAGTTCAACGAGAAAAATTATTTTTTGATCAAAGGATTTTCTTAGCACTTTTTTTTAATTAGTATTACTACATAATTTTCATGTAATTTAAATAGAATATTTTTTATACCATTTGCTATTCCCAGAAATGTTTTAGTTATGTTTAAATGTTTTTCCTTGTCTTCTTTTCTATTAGTAATTATCAGAATTGTGAACTGTTGTGGAGGGTTGGGGGTGAGACTCAAACTTGGATCTGAGCTGAAAGGAACCCTGTTACTGTTAGAGACTTTTATGACGATTTAATTACACAGATTCAGAGTCTAATTAAATCACATCTGATAAATCTAAATCTGGATCGTGACACTGGGGCCCCTGATTTAGGGGTGTCCCATACTTGGTATGCTGTTTACATAAACCTGATATTTAGCATTTGACTTTGTTAATGATTATAATCGATATTTTGCAGTTTTAGAGTATGATAATATTAAAAACAAAAAGAAATTCAGCTTGACTATCACAGGAGCACACGATGTATTTGTCCCGGAAATTTACATCTGGATCTAAAAAAATAATTACATCTAAAGGATGGGGAGGCAAAACATGGGTAAAAGACGAATATATATATATATATATATATATATATATATATTTGCAAAGATAAAGGCAGAGACGACTTTATTATCCATGTCACCCTGTGCGAGGTTCTTTTCTGCGTCTTTACAAATGCTATATTCTTAAGAAAGAAAAAATGGGAGGAGAGGTTACTATTTTATCTCGCATATGTTTCGTTCCCTTAGTTTTTAGTGTCTTAGCAATACCCAATTTCGCGCCCTTTAAAGTCGGATCTGTATGTAAAAAAGTAATTGTGACAAATGGTATGGAGGCATTTTTCATTTATCTGGAAATGGCCAAAGGACGAGAAAATAATTTGAGAGGATAGTGGCAGGGACGGCTGCGGTTTTATTAGTCATAGAAACTTGGGTATGGTTTTCTCCCTGCACCCCTACAAATGACATTTTTTTTTTTTCAAAAAAAGTTTTATTTTGCGTATTTTTCAAATTATTCTTTCAAATATTATTTGTTTTTAGTATCCAAGGCAGTCGCCCAACCTCGCCCCTTCTAATAATGCTAGATTGGATCTGGATAAAAAAGTAATTTCAGCAAAATTAACAGGCCGGCATATTCCAGTTGCCGACAAGGGTGGCAAAACGCTTAGAAAACTTTCGCAAAAAGACGAGTAAAAAACTTTTTTGGAAGATAAAGCCAGGGGCAGCTCCGGCTTTACCAGCCATGGCGGGCTGTACGAGATTTTTTACTGTACCTCTACAAAGGCTATACGTAAAAGAAAAAGATTTTACTGAGAATTTTACTTTGGGCATTCATCCTCCAATTTGTGTTTATTGTCCTGGGCAGTCACCCCTCGCCCATGACAAAATGGAAAAAGAAGAAAGCCCCACGCTGGGAGAAAAGGGAAAAAAATAGAACAGCCTTCATGGAATATTTTTATCTAATAGAAAATCAAAGTGAAGGAATCGTTTGCCAATTATCCATGCTGGACAGTGCAGTACCGTATCCAGACAACGTTGTAAAGTGTCATATACAGACACGAGTAGGGACTGAACTTGAAAAATGTTAGTGATTCTCCTAAACCACAGGAAGAGATATAAATGATAGACGACATGACATGATACTTTTGGAATGGGAGAAAGAAAATAGCCTAAGAGAACAGTTCGTTTTTTATTCATTTGCTATCTTGTATTGTAGACGAATCTTTTTGTCTATTTTAATGCATTTGGTTCATTTTTCTTTTGGATTTTCCGGCTGCGAGACTTTTTATACAAATTTCATATATATATATACATTTCTACATCAAACAAAACCTGCATTTGGCGCCCCCTCCACGTTCAGTTTTGCTGGCGCCCGGGGCACGTGCCCCCTCTGCCCCCCCCTTAGTTTCGGCCCTGTAATATAGTGCAGAAATTTTAGCATGAGGATGTGTTTGAACTTTGAACTCATAATATAGCATGAATAACAGAAAATAGTTGTGAATAAAAACAGTAGTGGTTTTAATTTTAATGTCTTTTAACTTTAATTGCATATTTATTTTACATATACCTAAATCAATTACATTGTGTAATTTTCGCAGATATTTATTTCTGCATGCTATATTGCAATAATAATACTTTCATGCCTGTATATATATGGTAAGTATGAAAACTTATGGTGATCATGAATCTGCATCACTTAGAAATTTAAACTTTTCAAATCCTATTTAATTTCTGTATGAAATAAATATGCCACACTTATAGCATAAAAAGGCGTCTTAATCCCAACCTAAAATTTGAACTTTGCATTATTTAATAATGGAATGATGCTCACAAGCTAACGTTAAACCAGGGAAGTTTTGTTTAGAAATTTCTCGTTTGCATTTTAATATTTTGAAATGATTTTTTTACATAAAATATCTGAGATTGATGTCTATCAGAGTTTCTCTGTACTTTTCTGATTTTGGTTGATTTTTTTTTTTCTTTGAAGACACTTTTAGTTTTTATCACTTAAGATATTTCAAAATTATTGATTTTATTTATTTATTTTAGAACATAATATTTTCCCCAACAGACTGTTCATCACTTATTAGTCTTGAATCAGTAAGTTCAGACTTAGATTCAGAATGAAGACAGTCAAAAAGATAAAATTAATAAATTGTTAATTTTATTAAACATTAAATTGATTTGCAGAAAGTTTTTGACCCAATATTTATGTGCACAGAAAGTTTTTGGTTTTATATAAGTTTGCTGATTGATGAATTTTGCTATTTTTTACATGAATGATTGAAGAATTTTGCAGGTTTTTTTTTTAATGATGTTAGGCTGACAAACTTTGCACTTTTGTGGTGATCGACTGATGAATTTTGTACTTTTTAACTAAGACTGAATGATAAATTTCATTGAAATTAAGAATTTGAAATGTTCTATAAAGATGCCCATTGTTCTGCGACATACACATACATCACACTTTTAACCATATTCTGCTTTTGGTAAAAACTGCTTTCTAGAGAACATTTATATTATTTTTGACGTCACTTCTGGCAAGAACTAATATCTCAATCTATGAAAAGTGAAACAGATGAAAAAATCAATGTCTGGTGGATATCCCCGGGTTTGATTGCTCTCTGAAGATCACAAGTGTGTAGTTTTATTGTGTAACAAATGACTACCATGAGTGATCTTCTGCAAGCACGTAAAATTTGATGTTCCTCTGTGCTAGCTGCTACTTTAAAAAAATATTTTGGATTGAAATTTTACCTTGAAAATCTATAATCTATCGATAGAATAGGAGTATCGCTTCTGTGCCGAAAAAGAAGAAAATGAAGTAACGTCAAAAATAATATCGATGTGGAAACAAACTTTTATTTTATATATATATATATATACTAAATTATTTAGCTAATCATTACTTAGCTAAATTACGGTTTCCTAAAAATAGCATGTTAGTTTCGGTTAGTCTGCGGTTTTAAGATAGTGAAAATCAAATTTTGATAGTTGCATTCTGAATTATCCTGTGGCTCATCGGTAAACATTTCCTTTTTTAAAAATACTTCTGCAAATTAATTAATTTT
This sequence comes from Maratus michaelseni, assembly GCA_963931845.1. Classification (NCBI taxonomy): domain Eukaryota; kingdom Metazoa; phylum Arthropoda; class Arachnida; order Araneae; family Salticidae; genus Maratus; species Maratus michaelseni. The sequence goes on from OZ007586.1 coordinate 492,439,725, forward strand.
AGGTACTTTGTTGTTGTAGTGCCCCTATCCCACACACTTAATAAGTGTCATTTATACTATAAACACACTAAAGCTAAACAAAACTATTTTGATTATCATTCTTACATTAAAATTAAAAAAATTATGTTTCTAACTCTGGTTTTCATGGTGAAAACCAAATTTTGATAATTGCATTCTGAACTATCCTGTGTTTCATTGGTAACCATTTCATTTTTATAAAAGTCTTGCTGCAAATTAAGTAATTTTAGGTACTTTGTTGTTCTTATTCACTATAATTTCTTTATATCTCTATAAATAATTATTATATGTTCAGAAGAGTGGCTTCATATTATGCAGAAAAATCGAGAATCAGTCTAGAATCAGTAAGTTCAGACTTTGATTCAGAGTGAAGACAGTCAAAAAGATAAAATATATTAACACAAGTTTGGTTAAATATTTCGGGTAAAAAAAAAAATAATTTTCAAGCTATAATTTTTTACTATTAAATTCAAATCTGGCATTTACATTACATAGTTTGTAAATAAAAAGAAGAATAAATAAGCATAGTTTAAGTAGTAATAAGTTATTGATTTTCATGAGGAAAATTCACTTGGACAAATTTTGATTTTTGTTCATTCTACTTTTCTAGTGAGTGTGAAAATGAAGTTTGATAAAGCAAAAACAACTGTTATTTCCAGCCACATTGAAAAAGTCCTGTGAGATCTGCCAATTGGGATGGAAACTGTTTTCAAAGGAAAAGAAGGAGAACATAGGAACAAGAAATAGATGACTTGGAGAAAATTTGCTTGTAATATGATAATATAAATAGTGATAGTTTGTGAATAAAAAAAAAGTTTAATGTGATATGTTGTGATTTCAAATAAATGCAGGGGCTGTACCCCGCAATGGTCTGTAATTTTTTGCCATGTTTTATTTATCTTATTCACGACAGCAGGTCATTTAGCGATCAGAAGACATTAATGGGGACTGTTCAATGATTCAAAAACACCTGCTAGCTTGTTAAAGCTATGAGTAGGTTCTTTTCTAATTTCCTGTTTAAATTTGAATATATATATATATATATATATATTTTGCATTGGATAGTTGAGATTGACCTCAGCCAATTATGAAAAAAAAAAAAAAATAGTTTAAAAATATTCAAATTTAAACGAGAAATTAGAAAAGAATCTGCCCATAGGTTTAACATTAGCGAGCAAGTGTTTTAGTGTCAGTGAAGAGTCCCCTTTAAGCCTAACGCCAATCATTCTCCAGAAAAGAACTGCTGAGGGAAAGTTGCCATATAAGGTAAGGGCAAAGTGTCTTGCTTTGCCACCTGGCTCAAATGACTCAATTTTTAGGAAGTTTTATTTATTTATAATAATTGAGTTTTGTTTTAGCACTTTTAAAACTAGTGTTCCATGTTTGAGATATTTTAATAAAATACTATTTATAAAATAAATTTACAAATCTTTAAAATCATTAAAAATTAATTTTAAAGGCTTTGTGAAACAATTCCTAAAATCCAATTAAAATTGGAATTTTAGTAAAACATACATAAATTATTGTGATATTTGAAAGCTAAGCTCTTTTAAAATTTCTATTTCAAATGCATTAATTGTACATAATTTCGAGAAAAGAATAGCTTTCCTGACTTTGTTTAATGCCTTTGTAAAATATTATTGACTGTTTAAATGGTCATTTCAGTTGCACTTTCTATTTAAAATGCCATTAAAAAGTAATTTTAATTAAAACTTATAAAAATTGAATGAAAAATATAATGATATTCACTGAATAATTTAGAATTCCAACCGAGTGTTTATCCCCTAGTTGTATACATGAGTCTCTGATTCAGAATGAAGAGATTCCTAAAGATAAGATATAATTTTTTTTTTCAAAGAAAAAATTTGAAACTAATAAATTTTTGTATTGATTTTTGATAATTTTTAATATAAAGTAATTCAATTTTAAAAGTTATACAACAGGTGGATTTTTGCATAAGTAATTTAACGAATTGTTTTCAACTAAATTTTGCCAGAAGATTACTTTTTTTTTCAATGTTTATATAAATGCAATTAAATAAATCTGAAGATCTATATTTATGGTAAGAGCAGAAAAGAATAAATCCCTACAGCTACATTAAACAAGCGCCTACAAAAATATATAAAGAATTGGTAATATGGCAAAAAAAAAAAATTCTTTATGTTACAATTTTCAATCTTACCACTTCCACAAATTCAAATTATTATTATGGATATAATATGATTTTTTATTTTTAATGAGAAAAGTAACATTTAATTATCTTTTTTACATTTTAATGTTCAAAAGACCACCTTAACAAAAAATTATTGAATTAAAAAAATTAATTTTCTTTTCCAGAATTCGTAGGCTATTTGTTCATAAATCCAAACGGACACTTTCTGACATATTTTTTAATTTTTTTTTTATTGGAAAATGCATTGATACATTTTTTAATTATTTTTTGCTCTAAAACGCATGAAACTGGCAGGTGTTGTTATTCAGAAATGTTGTAATCGAAAGACATTTTCCATTGATTGGTAAACACAATTTTCAGAAAATGCTGTCAAAGTTGGTGTTTTGAACCAAATTTCCGGACGTGACAGCGAGAGAAAGGAGAAAAATCTGCCGTCACATAACTAATGTCACTTATAACTCAATAAGTATTTTATTTATCAAAACATGGAAAACGTAATTTGATTCCATATCGCTTCAATAGACAGGCCTGCCAATTTTGTGCCTTTACATTTAAAAATAAGTCATAAAATGTGTCAGAAAGTTTCGCATTTGTTGAGCACGGAATTTGACAACAGCTTTAAGAGAGTATACACTATTCTTACTTTCTTTGATGACTGTGGCTTCTGAAGATTTGACGCCATGTTGGACAATTATTTTCTGCTTTAAAACATACTCTATTGTCTTGCACCTATTTGCAGATTTTTCTAACGTTTGTTTTCTCTCTTCAGGCCGTCCCATGTTTTTTAAATACACATGATAAAGTGTGACGTATATTTATAAATTAAATATAATTTTCATTTGGCCTATTTCGGAGTGATACAAACACAAGAGAATGAAAAACTAAAACTGAACAAAACAACAGAATTTTCTCTTCTCGAAAATCCTCAAATGATTGGCCTCAAATAATTTACCAATTTGTTGCGTCTTTTTTTTTCTTTTCTTTTACTTAACAGATAACAAAAATAATTAAGCATAGCTTCCATATGTAAATGGAAATGCTTCTGTTTTCCACAAATACTCTCAGTGAAAAAAAAAGTATTTTGTTAGTGTGAACATCTAATGCGACTGACGCCTTGCAAACGTTACCAAAAGAACGCGCCAGTAGTGCTTGCGTGCGGAATATTTCGCATCCTAAAATATTTTACTTTATAAAATATAGCTGAATGAGCACAAATGTAATGCGAAAAATATTAATTATCAGTTATTATATCATGATATTTGAGAAATGATTGTGTTCTACAGGAGTGATAATATATGAAAAATAAAAATAATCTTTTTTTTTTTTTTTTTTTTTTTTTTTTGTAACCTTGCTTTCATTTTTTTTATGAATTTTGATTATTTAAATTCGATTTTAAAATCCTGCTTGTGTCGACCAGCACTGGTCCCCGACAAAATTTCGGTGGCTTAAAAGAAAAAAAACTGAATATTATTTGAATCTAAAATAATCTCAGATATTTTTCTATTTATGAAATTTTAGATTTTTAGTTTTGAAAATTTAAATTATAGTAGGCATTAACAATTATATTAATAGACGTTATTTGTTACTTACTTGGAAAATAAGCAGCATTTTTATTTTTTGCTCTCCGTGAAAAGTAAATACCCATTACTAGGTAAAAAATCAATGAAAATTTAGCATTTAGTTTTCAACAAAATATTTGTGCAAAAGGATATTTTTATCTGTCACAGCATTATTAAAACTCAATACTGGTCTCGGTATGAATAAAGCGGCTCTCCGTCCTTGAATAGCGTCATTGGAGTCCAAAAAACAATGAATATATTTCGTTATTAATTACGCTAAAAATGCGATACTTAAATAAGCCTCAATTATTTTGTAATAGTTAAACTTACCTTAACGATTTTGTTACAATTAGACAACTTTTAAAGATATTTCTTAAGATTAAATAAGCATTTATTACTTTGTTACATTAAAAAAGTGCATTTCATATTAATAACATGGACATTCTCTGACCATTATTATACAAATGTAAAAAAATTGTTTAAAAATATTCTTATTAGTGGTCCACGGGTATTAAAATTATGAATTTAGTGGACATGAGGACCGAAAAGTTGACGACCGGGGTAAGTTTTCTCTTTACCAAAAGTTCAACATTTTGTAACAATGTTCTTTCAATTTGGAATTTTTTTCCTAATCTATGTATGACGCATCATTTCCTTTTCTCGTTTAAGCTTGAAAAAGTCATTCCTAGTAATTAAAGTCCTTTTTTTTTTTACAATCAAATCCATTTTTATGCTTTTTGATTCGTTTTCATTGACGAAAAAAATTTCAAAGAATTTCATTAAAGAAAAAAAAAAAAAAAAGAAAAGAAAATCAACTTTTGATAACGGAAAATTGTGATGTGTGCTAATTTTACGTGTTTCCTTAATGTATAAATCAGAGCTTCCAGCTACTAGAAGAAAAATCGTAGTTTCTACGGTGCTACGAAAATCTATCTGTTCGATATTAGGATTTTTATTGAAAAACGCAAATTTTACCACTTGCTTGTCAGTACGTGCAGCATATTTTTAAACTTGCACATAGGTAATGCGCATATTTCTCACCAGAGTCTTGGAAAGCTCATCGATGGCGAAATGCGAAATATCTTATACAAACGGCGAAAACAACCATTACTTTCATCATTAATTTTTACATGTTGTAAAACAGACGTCTGAAGGGGGAGGGGGGGGGGGATTCCTCTTTTTTTTTCGAGATCACAGGATCTGACATAATGCAGAAATTATAAAATAAGCTCTTTTTTTTCCTGCCTTTCCAGATATATTCGGACCTGCGGAACCCAAAGAAACGTCTAAAATTGTAAAATTCTGCTTTTGTGTGTGTGCGCGTATATGTCAACGGGACCCGCAGTAGCGTCAAAATGGTAAAATTTTCTATTTTTTTCCCCTTTCTTTCGCTAGAATTTTTTGGATCTGCTTAACCCGAAATAACGCAAAATTGTAAAATTTTGGCGTCATTTTTCGTCTGCCCGGCACCCGAAATGGTGCAAAAATAGTAAAAATTCCTTCTGTCACCGAATCCCATCTTTTCTTTTAGATTTTTCGGGTCTACGTGACCTAATGTCAAATTGTTAAAATTTTGCACTTTTTTTTACCACACGTTCGCGCAGCCCGAAAGTAACGCAAGCATTGTAAAATTTTCGCTTTTTCGCTTTTTTTTTTTTTTTCTTTTGACCGTGTTCGTCGGAATCGAATTAACTCCGAAATAGTAACATTTCCGCTTCATTCCTGCCTTTCCGTCGGATGTTCTTTTTTGGAAGATCTAAAGTAACGTCGGGTAAAATTGTTATGCACTTTCCCGAGACTACGGACTGCGGGATCTGAAACGCCGCCAAAATCGTAAAAATTCACTTTATACGAGTTTTAACGCCGAATTTTTTGATTTTCAATTTTCCTTTCTTTTCGTCTGATTTATCGGATCTAAAAAATGATCAATTAACATATTTTTTAGAATAATTTTTAAAAATTTGCTTGTATATTTAAGAAACTGGGTGCAGTATTTTTAGAGAAATTATCCTTTTTAGTCAAGATTTTAAATATAAATGGTCTCCTTTTTTATGTAAAAATGCTGCCCTCCCCCTTTTTTTTTGGGGGGGGGGGGGGGTGAAATGTGTTGGGAGCTCTGGGGTAGAGAACCGATTGTTAAATTATTTGAATCCCACCACTGAAAGGCTGTCCTTCATTTACCCTGTCTTATGTTTATAAGTATTTTAATGAGAAAAAAACAGTCAGAAATTTCGTTTCATATCAGACGAGCTAAGAAATTGAGCTCTGGTATGACGCATTCTAAAAGAAGAAACAAAGCCGCAGGGGTTTTAATTTCTTTAATATATTAACAGACTCACGAACGCTGACAAAGTCACGTCGCGTCTTTTGTATAGATTCGTCGCTTGTATAGATTCAACTATGGGCACTCCTTATGCATTTATATGTTACATTAGATCTCAAATATATACAAAATATTTATATTCATACAATCAATATGCTATGCATATAAATACATCGATTAAAAGCAGTATCATTATTATATAAATCCATTTGTCATATAAACACGGTCCTTTTGGCAAGTAATGCAAGAGGAACTCTTATAGGCGGGGCTGACTGTTAAACAAATGAAAACAACCAAGTAATCGTAAATTCAACTCCCCCCACTTTTTATTAAGAATCTTTTTATTTTCATACCTTTCTCTTGCTTTCAATAATTTTGCTGAAAAAGTACAATTATTATAGAGTTTCAAATCATCATTACATATACATACGGTATTATGGTGTGTAAGCCTTATTACCTTTCTTTTAAATATACATTTAAGAAATGAGTCAGGAAACTGAAATTTAGAAATAACAATATTAATTAATGGTAAATACTAAAAAATTGTGCATATTTATTTGTATGTTAGCGCATAAGACGTAAGTGATGAACGTAAAGTCTCTCTATTCCGAATGGATTGTTAATTTTTTTAGAGATTTTCATAATTTTACGGAAATGAAACAACAACAAAAGCGTTTAATAATAGGGGATTTTAATCATGAAAAGGAAGCAGCGTTTGTTCGAAAAATTTTGATGCTTAATATTTTTAATTCTTCGTGCTTTCAGAAAAAAATCACTATTTACAAAATTTTTTTAAGAAGACTGTTATATTTAAATATGTGCGTTCCAGATACTAAATTATTTTTAAATTATTGGCTTTTTTAAACTCCATAAACATTATTTATTTATTTTAAATAAACGTCTGCAGTTTTAATATTATCTTGTTCTTTGTTAATAAAAGATATTTTTGTGCACTTGCATCTGTTACATGGGAGTATAAGCCAATTAAAATGCATCAAAGCACAAGATTTGAGAATCTAGTAAAAACTTATTCTGTGATCTACGTTAAAAAGTAAAATCTATTTTAGAATGCCGCTCCCCCCCTCCCCCCCCCCCGGGAAAAGCCGAGTTTATCCCCAGAAATAACCCGGGTAATTTTTTAATATTCCTGAGAGTTTTCTAAAAGTTTTAAGCATAGGATTTTTTTTTTTTTTCAATTTTTTTTTCTCTTCGTAATAGCTTTTTGTAAATAATTTTTTGCTTAATAATTTATGGAAACAGACTAATACTGTATTTAAAATGCATCTTTAATGCAACATTTCATGATTACTTAGACGAGCAAGGAATTTAAAAAATACGTTCAAGATTATTGCAATTAATATGAAGTTTATCAATTAAACTTAATAAAAAAAACGAGAATTTAAGTTATTATTTTTAAAAAATCTTTTTAATCGTTTAATATTACATTAAAAAGTATATAATTCTTGATTCCAGTGGCGTAGCTACATATTTAGCGCCCTGGAGCAAAAAAAATTGGTGCGCCCTCTTGTCACTAGAAAAAGTTCTGCCAAACTTTGCTTTGAATTTTATTTTGTTTGAATACTTTACTTTAGTTTGAAAGCCAAAGCATTTTAACAAAAAGTTATTAAACGCAATAAATATAAAGCTATATTAATAAAAGAAATATGTTTGCCTGTGTGAGTGTGTTTGTTGGTGACGGCTAGAGAAAACTATCACACGCAGAAGTCTGGAAATTTGGATTAGGATAGAATGTCTGAATGTACCCGAGGCTCAGATTTTTAATATTTTGATAATTAGCCGATATCTTAATTAAAAACCCTAATGAAAATATCAAAATGCCGAGTTTCCATCTTGCCGCCGATTGTGCCTATGCCTGTCTGAGGTAATCCTCGATTCTTCAAGCAGACGAATGTAAGAGGTTCGCTTTATAGGCATTTTGAATCTTTCGCGTTCTAACGGCACTCTTCGTTAGAACAATTATTAATATTTACTCTTTCAAAAAACATTTTCTTCTTTAGGCTGATTTCGTATTTGTTTTCACGTGTTCCGTTTTTTCTACAATTTTAAACTGCCATCCGCATCTCCTGGATGGAAATTTAAAAAAGAAATATTTCTACATGGGTACCTTTCTCATTCTAACGGTATATTTTGTTTTTAAAAATACCAATATATACTGTTTCAAAAAAAAAAAAGAAAAAGAAAAGAAAGGAAAGAAAGAAAAGAAAAGAAAAGAAAGAAAAAAAATCAGAAGTTCAATTTCATGATGGTTTTTATAAACTGCTATCCCCTTTACCCGGATAAAATCTTCCCCCACGCAAAAAAAAAAAAAAAAAAAAAAAAAAAAAAAAAATCTGCTTTTAATAGTAGTTTTTTTTTTTTTTTTTTTTTAATAATAATATTTGAAAACATTATTTAAAAAAATATATTTTTAGGAAGTCGTTTAAAGCATCCACTAGAGACTTTTCATTTTCTCAGTGCCATCCGAGATATCATTTAACATTTTATATTAAGAGAATTGAGCTTTGCTTTATTTTCGGATTAGAAAGTTGATAGTTTTTGTTCAATATGTGTAGAGAAAGATGGGGGGTTTTTTTTTTTCACCATGTTAAAAAAAAAAAAAAATCGTAATTTAATTATTCCGCAGCTAACTGACCAATTTCAATGATTTTTTTAAACCATTTTTAACACTTTCTAACATAGATGAAGAGTGTTTATGAATTTGGTTTGTCTGTCTGTATGTCGTCTGCCCGTGCTCTAACTCCCGTACTCGGATTGCCTTGAAATTGATGCATGTATTGGAGTTTACCATAGCATGTTTGGTATTGAAAATGAAGTGTGTAGCAGTTATGGTTCTTTTACAAGGACACTCAAAAGAATTCCGTTACATTATGCTCTATGAGGAAAAATCGCTTGCAACGTATTTTAATGATTTTTCATTGTTTCACACATATTCAAATTGATACACATCACTCAAAGGCACTACAAGACGCTTACTGTAGAATATGGTATGCATAGAATGTATCATTCGTTTACAGGGACACTCAAAAGATTTGGTTACAGTACTGTCTATGTACAATAATTGCTGGTCGCATAGTAATTGGTACATACACCGTCTCCCAAAAGTTTAGACAATCAATAAAATTTGCATTAACATAAAAAGTAATACGGTGCAATTAAAATTCGTGAGATAGGTAATAAATAAAAGTAGTTTTGCTGATATACACATATAAATTATGGTCAAAGGTTTGAAATTATAAAATATACATTAAATTATATGACAATGTGCTGTCCCAAAAGTATAGACACATGCATTTTTTTTGGTTTTACATTTATAAAAGTAACTAAAAACTTACTTTTAATATTTAATTGTTTTGCCACGACACTTTATAACATCAAATACACGTTGTTACATAGAATTAACTAAGCATTGCATTACAGAAGGAGGTATTTCATACCACGCTTTGTCAATTGCAATTTTTAAGTCATTTACACATGTATATTGCGTTCCATTTTCATATAGTTTACGAAAAAAGATTCCCTATATGTTCTCCATGGGATTCAAATCTGGACTAAGTGCTGGCCAGTCTAATAGTGTGATATTGTTTTGCCTAAACCATGTTTTCGATGTTGTGGAGGTATGGATGCATGCTCCATCTTGTAGGAAAACACAGTCCGGTCCTGCTAGCAAATCCATAATTGACAGTAAATTGGTAAGTAAAATATCCTGATAATCCTCTGATTTCATTTTTCTGTCCATAAATCCTAGAAATGTTTGGCCGTTGAAGGAAAACACTCCCTAGGTCATTACGGATCCTCCGCCTTGTTGCCTGCTGAAACAGTTCTTGGGTTCTTTTCTGAGGTCATGCCAGTAAAATTTATGACCATCACGGCCGTCTAAATTTCATTTCTTTTCATCACTGAAGGTGACAGAAATTCATTTTTCACCGTATGACACATGTTTTCTAGCCCACTTTAGACGTGCATCTTTATGTCTTTGCTTTAAGCAAGGTTTTGCTTTCATTCTCCTGTAAACAATATTTGTTGAAGCTTTAATTCTTCTGTGTACAGTACTTTTTGAAATTCTGGAAATTGATGCAATTTCACGCCCAGATAAATTATCAACTGAAACCATTTTTAATAACATTCTATAGTCACATAACATTGTTTTCTTTGGTCTTCCGACTCGCTTTCTAGTATTCCATGTTCCAACTGATCTCAAAACTCTATAAATACTGCTCAAGGATATCTTTATTCTTCTCAATATTTGTGCAGGATTTTGTTCTTGTGCTTTTAAATGTAAAATCTTAATAATTTCCTCTTTAGAAATTTCTGTAGAACGTGGCATTTTTATCAGAATACGCAGGAAATGTATTTTCCGAATCACCAAAAAAAAAAAAAAAAAAAATACATTGAACTCATTTGATTCCACAAAATTTCAATAAATTATTATGCTAAAAATACAGCAGACGATATTTCAATTAAAGGGAAAAATTATGCTGCATTTATAGAAGCAGACGAAACTAAAAATATTTTATTTTGTGAACAAAAATGTAAAATAAAACATGTAATGCTGTCTTGTGTCTATACTTTTGGGACAGCACATTGTTGTATTATTTAATGTATATTTTATGATTTCAAACCTTTTATCGTAATTTATATGTGTATATCAGAAAAACTGCTTTTATTTATTACCTATCTCACGAATTTTAATTGTACCTCATTACTTTTTATGTTAATGCAAATTTTATTGATTGTCTAAACTTTTGGGACATAAATTCTATATATCACATACATTCCCGGATCTCACGTACATTTCCGTTTCTGAACGGAAATTGCTGAAGGGGAATTTTCAATTGTGCTATGTTTTTCCTAACTGAAGTGAAATTTAGCATACTGTGTAGTAAACATACAAATCTATAAATCATACACAGGGCTGCACAAAAGAATTAGGATATTTTGTTTGACTATTGGTTCTAACTGCTGAAATTGGGTTTTTAAATGTGTTATGCGTTTTTCTAAATTGTTTACTTAGATATGGGCGGAGTTAGTTGAGCTTAAACCGAATGGTAGGCCTCCCCGCCCGGTTTGACCTTGACCTTTTTTACTTAGTAAACTAAAGTTTTGTTACAGTAGTCAGTGTTGGAAAGTATTTCATGATCAATGCCTGGCGCATGATTTTTCGAGGAAAGTCTATAAGATGGGTTACATTGTTTAATCTTTAGGTCTTCCTCAGGAAATGTTAGTCAGAATTGAAAGTATATTATATCTAAATGTCAGAAATTAAATCGGTTATCAGTATTGGGGGGGGGGGGGGGGGCTTTATGTTCGTTTAGAAATACCGTAGTTTAATAGATATAAAATAATATATATTCGAGATTCGCTTTCAAATACAGTCCGGAGCATGCGGAAAACACAGAAGGTGTGTACGCTGCCCCCCAACTCCAGGTTCGTTTGTATAGATTTTTTGTTTAAAAATATAAAATCATACTAATTCGAGAGGGTATGCTGCCAAAGACAGTAGGTCCCACAACATTGAATTCCTCCTGGATAAAAATTTATGAATTCAACACTGATATTAAGTATATTTAAGGTTATTAACCCTGGCCCATGCAACGCTGATCAGGCGATAATAACCTTAAATATACTTAACATCTGTGTTGAATTCATAAATTTTTCTCCGCTAGGAATTCAATGTTGAGGGACATACTGCCTTAAATACGGAGTACCTACTAGTATTTACAGTGAATTTTGCGGGAATTCGTTTTAAATACGGCCACGGACACAGTACAAAATCTTCCGCCCTCAGTTTCTGTGTCTGCTTTCGAAACATTATAGAATGTTAGTAGATTTGTCAAGAATTTTTTTTACTTTAATTTATCGCATTTCGATTAAAACCGTTTCATGACAGAAAACGCTTAATATATCAAATGTAATATTTTAAAACATTCGGACAATTCTAAGTACTTAAAACTAATTAAAATCTGCTCTGCTGTTCGCTTGCTTTGATCAGGAATCTGGTGTTGGCTTTTGCTTTCGATGTGAAATGAAAAAAAATAAATAAATAGAAGAACGCTTTGTTTATAACTAAATATCCAAATATGTACGTTGCCGAAGGCAGAGTAGATCCAACTCCATGTTTGTTTGGATAGATTTTTATTTAAAAATATAAAATCATACAAACGCCAGGGCGTAAGCTGCCGAAGGCAGTGGGGCCCCAGCTTCAAGATATTTGGATAGATTTTCGTTTAAATATATAAAATCATTCAACACTGACTTTAGGTATATTTAAGGTTATTATCACGAGCCCGAACAGCGCCGCGCAAGTCAGCTAATAGTCAATAATTTTCTTCAATTTTTCTAGTTAATGCTTTTCAATCGATAAAATAGCTAAATCGCTAAGGCGATGCTGCTACATATTGCTTCTAAAAAAAATCCAGGTTTCTTAATGATTACATTTTTAGCAATCATTACATTTCCAAACATCAATTATCATTAAATTTCTACAATATTTACAATAGAAATACGTCAAGAAGATTATTTGTAAATAGTGGAAGCCAATGAAGTGACAGCTGAAAACCCTGTAAATAAATTTTGATTACTTTAAGATTTGAAAAACTTTAACTGTCGTGAACGACAAAGTTAAAAAAGAAAAGTAGACATACTGAAGTAGTGTTGGAGAAAACACTTGAGGCAGCAGTTTCGAATTAAAATTAAAACTTTTAATTGAATCTGTTAATTTTTAATTGAGTATAAAAATGTGTTTTAAGTCTAAGTAGTCGAGGTGGAAATTAAGGTAAAATATAGGAATATGCTGATTGTGTAACAGTTCTTATACAGCCAGAAAATCTGATTAATAATAAAAATATATTCAAATATTTTAAAAAATCTTTATTTCATCTTTTCTAATTTTGCGCCCTTAGGATTCGTGCGCCAGGAGCAGTTTGCTCCAACTGCTCCACGGTAGTACGCCCCTGCTTGATTCTCAGTATAAAGTAGAACAAACATAACTTGAATCAATTATTTTGCCAGAGAACATGATAAAAAAGGGAGAAATGAAGAGGGAAAAAAATGGCTAATTAAGTATGAATGTACCAAACTATAGTTTGGTACATTCATAGTTAATTAGCCATTTATATCCCCTTTTCGAAAACACATTGAATAGTATTAATTGTTCCAACGAAAATGAACGGCGAAACCTGCTTTAAAATTAGTAATTAAAAATGATTAACTGTCAAGAGCGACAGTTATGTAGTGAATAATTGGGTTTCACTTTCACCACCTGGACAGATACCAGGTTCACGCACACACGGAAATCTACAAGATACACTATTCAAAATGTTTTTTTTATAAATTTACCGGCATGAGATGAATTTTTTCCCAGTTCGTATGCAGCGCCTACTAGGAGGATGCCAAACGTGTAACATCACAATTTTAATGTTGTATAATAAGTAGTACATGCCTCTTCAGTATTTGAGATGTTGGAGGATAAAGTTTTCATACCTTTTAAATACATTTTAGTGAGTATAAAACATAAAAGTACAAATTAGATTGGAAATTTATTCTTTGGTCGCCATTTCATTTTCGGGATTGTTTCTAATATTTGGCCGGAAATAACACTCTTTTATACTCACTCAGTTATATGACAATGCACTTTAACAAAGAAGTGCCTATGTTCCTATTCCTCCAAAATTGGATCATTTCTGCAACAATTCGGATTGTCAGAGGTATAGTGTGTGTTAACACACAAATGTCAACTGCTGCTTTAACAACAATTTTCTGGGTTGTGTAACAGTGCTTGATTTTATTTCACTTTAAAACCTGCTTTCATGAAAAAAAAATTATTTTTAAATATAAAGAAAAAAAACCCCACTTCATGTCACTAAAATGTAAATTTTCTAACAAATATATAGGATTTAATTAATTTTGTTTGGGAACAATTCTAGCATTAAAAAAACTCTTTCCGTAAGAATGATAGGATAAAGAGAAAATGTAGATAGTATAAAATACAGCCATTTCAGTTTTAATGTTTAGACATCATGCTATGAAAATGTAATTTTTTTAACAAGTAGGACTGTTTCCTTAGGACATATCTGTGAACAGTTTGAGCATAAAACCCCTTTATGCCCCAGATTCTGCAGGTATTTTGCAAGTGTGGCTTTGATTTTAATGATTAACTGTTGCCGAAGCGACAGTTATGTAGTGAATAATTGGGTTTCACTTTCACCACATGGCCTGATATCAGGTCCATGCACATACGGAAATCTACACGATACATTATTCAAAATGTTTTTGTATAAATTTACTGGTATGAGATGAATTTTTTCTTCGTTCGTATACGGTGCCTACTAGGAGGATACCAAACGTGTAATACCACAATTTTAATGTTGTATAATAAGTAGTACATGCCTCTTCAGTATTTGAGATGTTGGAGGATAAAGTTTTCATACATTTTAAATACATTTTAGTGAGTATAAAACATAAAAGTTAGATTAGAAATTTATTCTTTGGTCGCCATTTCATTTTCGGGATTGTTTCTAATATTTGGCCGGAAATAACACTCTTTTATACTCACTCAGTTATATGACAATGCACTTTAACAAAGAAGTGCCTATGTTCCTATTCCTCCAAAACTGGATCATTTCTGCAACAATTCGGATTGTCAGAGGTATAGTGTGTGTTAACACAAAAATGTCAACTGCTGCTTTAACAACAATTTTCTGGGTTATGTAACAGTGCTTGATTTTATTTCACATTAAGACCTGCTTTCATGAAAATAAAATTATTTTTAAATATAAAGAAAAAAAACCCCACTTCATGTCACTAAAATGTAAATTTTCTGACAAATATATAGGATTAATTAATTTTGTTTGTGAACAATTCTAGCATTAAAAAACTCTTTCCGTAAGAATGATAGGATAAAGAGAAAATGTAGATAGTATAAAATACAGCCATTTCAGTTTTAATGTTTAGACATCATGCTATGAAAATGTAATTTTCTTAACAAGTAGGACTGTTTCCGTAGGACATATCTGTGAACAGTTTGAGCATAAAACCCCTTTATGCCCCAGATTCTGCAGGTATTTTGCAAGTGTGGTTTTAATTTTAATGATTAACTGTAGCCGAAGCGACAGTTATGTAGTGAATAATTGGGTTTCACTTTCACCACCTGGCCAGATACCAGGTCCACGCACAAAAGGAACAGTCTGGAACAGTTGATGCCGGTTCAGGGGCTTCCTAGTTGCAGCAACTTAACGCTCAGTCGAGTGTGAGTTGAATGTCATTTCAAAGTGAGCCGTTGGGGGAAGGTAAAGATTGCTTATAGCAATTAAAGATAAAATAAAGATTGCATATAGCAATTAAAAGTAAAATTTAAGATTACTTATAGCAATTAAAAAGATAAATTTAAAAATGGATGAAGAAATTTGGAATAAGAGAAGAAGCGATAGAGACTAAAGATAGAGTTGATTAAACATGAAATATATGGTTTAGCTGTAGTAAATACTACTGGGAAGGAAAAAGTTTAAAATAGGGTTCGGGACATGTTCCAAGATCAGTACAAAATGCCAGATGGAAAGGCGGGCAAAGCAACATAAAAAAAAGACACTTTTCAGTGGCCATACAGTTTTTTTTTTTTTTTTTTTTTAATTATTATTTAAATAATGGTATAGCTGGGGAATGTATATAAATAGGCTATACTAAGTTTTTTTTTTTTTTTTTTTTTTTTTTTATATATATATAGAGTAATAATTTGAGAGAAGATAGCTGAGATTGGTGAGCACTAATGATTACCATCAGTTAAGCATGAGTATTTTGGCCGTTTACGGTGATGTGGCTCGGATGCGTCGTAATCCGGCAGCTCAGCAATTATTTCATTGGGGAGGTCATAAAGATTGTCATAAAATTTTTTGGAAAGATGGTTGATACGTTTAACAAGAGAGGTAGTGTTGAGGTCTCTGTAGACTGTGCTGTTACGGAGGTAGCGCGAGGCACCCCTGACATTACGCAGGTGTCTGTTGTGTAGTTGACTGAGATTTTTGATGGAGGATTTGCAAGTGAAGGCCCAGACCGGACAAGCGTACGTGATTATGGGTAGAATGCATGAGTTATAGAGTAGAAGTTTATTGTGAATAGCAAGGGTTTTGGTTTTAAGAAGAGGTTTGAGTGCAATGGAAGCGCCGGCGACTTTTCTCCTAATGTTGATGATATGTTTGTTGAATGTGAGTCTGCGGTCAAGTGTCACCCCTAGGTACTTTGCTTTGTTGGTCCAAGGAATGGTGGTATTGTTAATTGTAATTCTGTTAGGATAGGTATATTTTTTGGAGAAGTAGACAGCGGCAGTTTTGTTTTCGTTAAGTTTAACACGCCAAAGGTCGCACCAGTTTAGGAAGTCATCAATGTGTGTCTGTAGGTACCTGTATATTGTATATGGGTGGTGAGCGTGGGTGTAAATAGTGGTGTCGTCCGCATAGAGAGCAAGATGAGTGTTTGGTGATCTGGGAAAGTCGTTAAAGTAGATTTAAAAAGCAAGGGACCGATAACGCTCCCTTGGAGGATGCCTGCTAAGATATAGAATATAGCGGAGAGAATGTTGTTTATGCGGACGCGGAAAATGCGATCGCTAAGGTAAGAGTATATAAGGTGTATAAGTCTGGCGGGAAAGTTAAGCTTAATTAGTTTGTATATAAGGCCCAAGTGCCAGACTTTATCGAATGCCTTAGCGATGTCAAGGAATATGACAGCAGCTGGGATCTTCGAGTTGAGCTTTTCACTGAGAAATTCAACAACTCGAAGGAGCTGGTGTGTTGTGGAGTGTTTGGTGCAGAAGCCAAATTGTTCAGGCATGAGAGTGTTGTTTTGTTGAATATGGTGTTGGAGTTGTGACCAAATGACGCGTTCAATAACTTTGCTGAGAGAAGGAAGGAGCGAAATAGGTCTATAGTTAGCAGGGTCAGTTAGGTTAGTACCAGGTTTAGGAATAGGGGAAATGATGGAAATTTTTCAAGGCTTTGGAAAATAGTTAAAGTAGAAGATGGAGTTAGTAAGTTTTGTGATATAGTTTATGTAGTTAGGAGGCAAGTTTTTGAGTGCTGTGTTATTGATTTTGTCGTACCCAGGGGCTTTGCGTTTTTTGAGTTTGGTAATGATGTTATGTATAACAATAGGCTGAATAACAGTAGGTGGTTCATCAGTGGGTTGAGCAAGAAATCTATGGACTGTGTCGCTGACGTGTGTAAGGTGATCTTGGCTAGCGAGGGTGAGGTTTGGTGAAAATTGATTTGAGTATGATCTAGCAAGGAAGTTAGCTTTCTCCTCGTCAGTGTAAGCAGTGTTATTGTTGACTGTAAGAGGCGGGATGGGAGTGTAGTTATTGTTAATTTTACGCTTAATTTGCCAGAGAGAGTTATCCTCGCTAGCAATGTTTTGGATGAAATTGGACCAGTTTTTTTGTTTTTCTTTGAAGATGCTGTCTTTAATTTTGTTGTTTAGTCTGTAGCAGGAAGGCAGAAAATTAATTACGCACAAAACAAAATTAATTACGCAATTACGCACAAAAGGAAATCTACACGATACATTATTCAAAATGTTTTTTTATAAATTTACCGGGAAGAGATGAATTTTTTCTCCGTTCGTATATGGCGCCTACTAGGAGGATGCCAAACATGTAATACCACAATTTTAATGTTGTATAATAAGTAGTACATGCCTCGTAAGTATTTGAGATGTTGGAGGATAAAGTTTTCATACATTTTAAATACATTTTAGTGAGTATTGCAGGAGTAGGTGCGGGGCCCAGGATCGAACCTGGAATCCACGGGCAGTAGGTGAGATCTTAAGTGCCAAGCAAAAGGCTAGCTCAATTGCTTCCTGCGTTCTACTGCCCGTACAAGATGGCGTCGCCACAAAACCCCTTTATTACAAGAATTATAGGCTAATGTAAAAATATTGAATAGGTAATGCAACACATACTTGTCCGTTTTACTTTTAATTTATAATAAAATGTTTCTCCAAATAAACTCAAGCAATGTAATATTTGATAAATATTTTCTTATCACCCCTTTAGTCACTCATTAAGATTCTGAAAATAGTTTTCTTTATAGAAACTTATTTAATGTATCGTTGGGTTACATCCGCAGCGAATAATTCATTTTCAATATAATAGTCGTTTGGTAAAATAGTTATTTTAACAATTATTTGCTTGAAATATGTTATCCAGTAGCGTACCTAAGGCAAGGACGGTAGGCAGTGCACTGTTATTTTTTAATAGCAGCTTTCAAATCTCAAGAAATACCCTATTTATAGAAAACTGACCAAGGACCGACCTGTAAGAAAGCTTCATCTTCTTTCCTACAGATCTCCCTAATGGGAGGAGCCAATAGATGATATGGGTGAAAAATGATTTTAAAAAGTGCATGACAAAGTTTTTGTGCTTTGTAGAACTTTTATTTATTTTTTAATTAAGTTAAATAAAAAATATTATAAAAATAAAGATTGTTTAACCGTTTATATGACTCTTTTAGTTGTTGTAAATGGTGTTGAAAAAAAAAAAAAAAAAGGAGGATTTCATATAATTTTATGATTTCAATCGGAAACTGTATTTGCAGATATTTTAGCGGAAAATTATACGTTACTAAACAGGACTGCATCTAAAGGTTACTATTTCAGTAAAAGATTTATTTTTAACTTAATTAAGATTATATATTTATGTTGTGCCAGTTAAATATAGGATGCATAAAGTATAACATTTTGGAAAATCTACATATATTTTCTCTTCCATTTACAAGATTATCCAGAATTCCATTTATTTGATTTTCATTTAACTCATTCGTGCAAAGATCACTAAGCATTAATGTACGTTTACGGAAACCAATTATCCAAAAATAGATTTTACGTCGGTTTAACATGAAATTGAGATATTCATATATCAATATCAAACGATAAGATATGAATTTAAAAAACAATCTGTATCGATGTTTATATTATAAAGCAATGCATGGAGATGGAATACCGATGTAAAAAATTCAGCGTAGGCCAGAACAAAGATCAAGAAAAATCTTTCTGAGCAATTATAAGTTTTAATTCAAGATGTTATTTGTCTATAACTTTCAAAATTTATTATTTTTTGCCCACATTAAAGCCTTATTTTTATAACTTAGACTTATTTATTTAATTTTGCGTCCAATACTTTAAGAGCCTACACTAGTCACGGGAAGAAACGCTCAAGCTAATGTTAAGTCTATGGGAAGATTCTAGCACGATTTCTCGCTCACATTTTAATATTTTTAAATGCTTTTTTTGCATATGATAGCTGAGGTCATTTGTTAGTTTTTACTTTTCCGATTTTGGTTCCAGTTATTTTATGTAAAGGTACTTTCATTTTCAGAACCGGTTCCAAAATTGAAAATGCCCGCTTATAAAAAAAACTGCAACAAAAATACAAAAAGTAAAACTAACAACGTTGGAGATTGACCTCGGTTATCCTATGCAAAAAATTACATTTAAAAGTATTAAAATGTGAGCGAGAAATCGCGCTAGAACCTTCCCATAGACTAAACATTAGCTTGAGTGTTTCTTTCCATGACTAGTGTAGGCTCTTAACCAGTTATGCGTGATGAAATGCTTTCAATATTTCATCGCCGTATTAGATTGTCAGTGTGTGTTAAACTAAGACCGAAACATTGCATTTCAGATATGCAGTCATTTTTACGAATGTCCGATTTTATGAACTGGCATTCCCCATTTCCATATATGACTCAAAAATGACATTTCTAAAATATTAAAATATGGGAGAGGCTCCCGCGAACATTTAGTGAAAACTTGAAAATAATATCAAAATAAATACGTATTAAGTTCTATACAGCATTATTTTCTATGCGTAAACCTATGCTTATGCTATGGATTTTAATAAATTGTACAATCGTCCCAAAAAGTAAAAAAAATCTTTTATTGAGATTTATTGTCCTCGTCATTCCTCATCATTTCGATCATCATTTATATATAGGTGTTTTTTGAAACGCCAATTACAATTTTTTCTCTTAGTGTTTATTATTAATTTTTTAAATAATTAAACGTAATGTAATGAAACTGGACCACCTTTGTACTCATGTAAAAAGCTATTGATTGTAAAAAAAAAGGAATTGCTAATTATTTATTTAATAGGCTTCATTAATTAAATACAATACTTTATTTAATATTCTATTTTTATTTATTGCATAACTTCCTAAGTTAATAACAATATTATTTTATATATTTGTTTACCTCTGCTTTAGGAATAGCTTAGTATGATATTCTTAAAATATTTCGTACCAACGTTATTATGAAATTATTTTTTATTCAATAGATGAAGATATAAATTTATGCAAATGAGCTTATTAGCGAATAAATTAAATGTATATAAAAATATAACTGCAACTGTATATCAATCATTTCTACAGTTATTGTTTAAACTTTATTGTTATTTAATAAATTAATCTTAGTTTTTTTCTTTCTACTTAATATTTTTTCTTAATTTCTTTTAACATAAAATGAAAAATATGTTCTTTTAAATCTTGTATGTTCTGCTTGCCATTTAATATTGCTTTAAATTAACACTTTAAAAAATTTTTAAGCAATGCATATAATTTAAATTTAATTGCAATAGCTTGTGATTTTTTACAAAATTAATAGTTAAACAAATGTCTTTCTTTGTTTTATTTTTTGCATTCTATCTTTAATATATTTTTTATAACCTATTTAAGTACAATTTTTATAGACTATTTTACTATTGCCTTTTTTTTAATATAACATGTTAGAAATGATTCCTTTGATTGTCTTATAAACAATTAAAATCTCTATTTAGATAATTATAAAATTCTTTCAATAATCAATTCTGTTTTGATCATTGGACATAGATGGCAGCACAAAAGTGACTTTTTTTTTTCACACTTTAACGGATATATATATAATTCCGTTTTGATCTTATTTAATTCTTAAATGGTAAAATATATTTATTTTTAAATTTTTATTTATACTTTTTAACACTTTTCAAAATAGTTGAAAAGTGTATATGTGTATCCGTGCTCCAACTCGCAAAAATATATAGCTGGATTGGCATATAATTGATATACGTTATTGAGGTTTATTATAGCATGTTCGGTATGAAGTGTGTAGCATTTATAGTTCATTTACAGGGGCATTCAAAAGTATTCCATTACATTAAGGCCTATGTGAAAAAATTCATGTTGTATTTTAATAGTGTTAAACTATTTTAAACATAATGAAATTTATATACATTATTGAGGTGCACTAGAAGAAGATTTACAGAAATAAATTATCCAAAAACAGATTTTACGTTGGTTTAACATGAAATTGAGATACTCATATATGAGTATCATATGATATGACATGAATAAAAAAAAAAATCTGTATCAATGTTTATATTATAAATCAATGCAAGCCAAAAGATGTTAGTTGTCTATAACTTTCAAAATTGATTATTTATCAACATCCTTTGCCCACATTAAAGACTTATTTTTATATTTATGACAAATGCATAAAAATCTAAGACATGTCATAAATAATATTAAAAACCTTTACTCATAGTTAAAGTGGTTTTAAAAATATATAGTATTTATGACTCATTTATTCATTAAAAGTTGTTTTTTTACGGATTGAAGATTTTATTAGTTTTGCACGATTTTAAAATTTTCCATGCACATTTCATTTTTTCCAATTTTATTGAAATTTCTTACAGATGTTCCCTATATATATATATTTTTAATATTTATAATCTGTTAATTTAAGCAATTTACCTTCCCATTTGAAGTTATTAAAGGTTAGCCTTATCCATTGGCAGGCACAGTGAGGAAGTAAGGTTACCACTATTTTCAAAATGAATCTGCACCTTATTTAATTGCAGAGTTCTGCAATTAAATATGATTTTTTTTTTTTTCAGAATTAGTAGTATCCCTATGCCTTTCCAAATGCACGCTTGCTTTTTCAATTTCTTGTTGATTGACTTAATGCACATACACACACATATACAGACCATATGAGATGAAGCGTGTTGCAAAATGTGAAAGAACCACCAGATGGCACTAAGCACCTAGAACATTTTCTGGCTGATTGTTGTTCTTTTACATTTTGTATATAGTTTGTTTTCCGTCTGTGATCGTCATTAAAATAAATGTATCATCTTTCCAATAAATAATCTTTATTAGTTAAAGATGCTTCTAAATGATTTTGGAGCTACACATAGACAAGAACCGGAAAATTAGGCAAAATCAAAGCTTTTCTTACCTTTTTATGGCAACAAAAGTACGATTCTGTTTTATGGTGCTGAAATTCTGTGAGCTAAAATAGAAAATGTTGCAACCTAGTGAATTAGATAAATCAAAAAGCATGCGTAAGAGTCTTAGAACATCTTTAACGAAGATTATTAACAAAATAACTGAACATTTGGCAGGAAATAGATAATGAAGAAATTGAAAATCTTAAAATTCAATTATTGAAAATCTTAAAATTCAATTATTGAAAATGCAGAACAAGTTTATAAATTAGATTCAGAAATTCAAAGACTTATAGACAACTTAGACATACTCGAAGAAGATGTAGCATCCAATAGGAATATTGTGAAAAGATTACGAAGGCCAAAGTTAAAATCAATAGGCATTTAAGGCACAATGTGACTAACGAAAGTAAAATAAACTCCTCTATTGTATTGTCCACAGAACCTGATGAAGTAAAGAATTATTCTCATGTAAGATTGCCGAAATTTACTATATAGGCTTTTGATGAGAAATAGGAAAATTGGCAGGAATTCTGGGGTCAATTTGAAGTGGCTATACATGAAAATGTAAAGTTAACGAATGTAGGGAAGATGACTTACTAAGCCTATCCTGTAAAATCTGGAGTGAATTTAACAGAACTTAGACAACTGCATGATACATGTATTATTCAAATTAGAGGTTTTGAAACAGCCAGGGTATATCTGGGCTCTGCATGAAGAGGGAAGCATTTATGGAGAATTTTTGGAAATCATTCCTTACGACTTTTGCAAAAAATAGTTCCTGGGCAATGACCTATTATTTACTGAAATTTTCTTTCCCAAATAATTAAGATAAAAATTTGTTTTTAATTCTACATTTATTAATTGCATAGACATCAAAAGTTATGAGTTATTAAATTATTCAAAGGTTGTGAATATATACCTGAGATTAAAATTTACTCTAGAAAATTTGAATACTTTTAATCTCTAAAAATTATACGTTCATTCTATATTTCTTTGCAGTAAAATACTCCAAGATATTCAATATTTTTAAATGGCTTTCCATTTGGCTTTGGTCAGACTATATCTTTTATTTTAAAAGGTGTTAAGAAGCAGTCGAAATGCCGAGTATTTTTTTTTTAAATGATGAGAAGAAAACTGTATATAATGAAATATCTATTCGTTCAACTTTCTTAAAGTTCAAATTTTCTGTAAAACTTTTTTTTAAATAATGCTTTTCTTATTCTCTTCATCTTGTTATATAGTGAGACGGGTTGAATTTCCTTGACCTCTTCTTGCACAGTGAGGTGTTTCCATTCAAACCATATCTGCAATTGCATTTACTTGGGTTGCGAAAAAGAAATTATTTGATATCTAAAAATGTTATTCAGTAATGGAAAAAAAAAGCATACATTTAATATCTAAAAATGTTATTCAGCAATATTAGAAAATATATCGCTCAATGTCAAAACATAATGTTCATAAATATCCTCTAGTGGGGGGTCATTTTATGTTTTGATATTGGCCAATGTCTTTATGCCACCTGGGAACTGTTTATACTGGTAAAACTGGATGCTCATGCAGCATCCACTTGGAAGAATATAAACACATTTACAAATCTGGTAATTTACATTCTAAATTCTTTAATCATTCAATCGATACCGACCACAACCCAGATTTTGAGAATATTAAAATTATTAAATCCCAACTGCAGTAATTATAAAGTAGAATTTTTTAGAAGGTTGGTCACTAAACAAATCACTATCCACCAAAATATGTGGTTCTACTATGATGTATACTCTCTGGCATCTTAATATTTTTTTATTCTATCTTGCACCACTTTCTTAAAACAAAAGTTTTTCGCATACACTTTGACAACATGTAAAAGAAAAATACACTATGAAATTAATTTTTTTTAAATAGTGGTGCAAATAGAATATAAAAATAATCACCAGTGGCAGTCCTGAAATGGCATATTCTTGAATGTAAACATGTGTAAACAGCAGCTTTGGTTTTGATTGATATTTGTATTGATGAGGAGCTTCTATAAAGCTTGAAAGTCTAATGTAATTGTTTTTAATTATTCTTGTTATTAGTTTCATTAAATGTCTGATTTTAAAATGTCATTTTAATTTAAAAAATTCGATTTAGATCTAATATGTTTAGTTATTTGAAATAAATTTTAATTAACCGGTACTTCTTTGTTATAAGGGACTTGGCGTGAGAAGAAAAATGATGAGTTTTAATTTGATGAGAAAAGCAAAATTTTCAAAAACACTTTTTGGCAATCTTTATTTACATATTAAAAGTATCATCAGATTGTTATATCTTTATGAGATAACTATCAATGTACAAATGCATAAACAATTTGTTTTATATTTACATCATTTAATGCATACATTGAGAAGCAATTTTTATAATTCACACGTAATGAACCATATAATAATGCAATACAAAATATAAAACATAAAAAGGCTAAATAAGATTAGACATTTGTTCATTGGTCACCATTTCCCTTTCGTGATTGTTTATAATATTTGGCACAAAATTGTACTTTCTTAAGACTGAGTTGTGCCCATGCCCCTATAACAAAGAAGTATCTAACTACCTATATTCATATTTCTTCAAAATTAGATCATTTCTGAAATAATTCATATACTCAGAGGTAAGAACAGGCTAACACACAAAAGATAACTACTGCTTTAACAGCAATTCCTTATTCTGGGGGTTGTGTAAGAGTTCTTGATTTTATTTCACTCTAAGATCTGCTATCATTATGTTTGTATATTTGTCTTTCATGAAAATAAAATTATTTTTAAATATTAAAAATCCCTAAACATTAAATTTCTTTGGAAAGTAATTAAATAAACAGCAAGTTTACGTATAAGATAAAAAAAAAAGTAATATTTGAAAAGGCCATTTAGTTTATTCAAGTTTTAAAATCGCAAGCATACTGATACATTTAGGACAGAAACTGGGAGAAAAATTAAACTGTTACAGAAATTACAGTAAAAATTATTGCAATTAAAGTATTCAATTATTTATTAACATTTTAATTTATCACATATGAAAACAACTTATAAAACATTTCATGCATAAATGATTTCTTTTTCTTTTGTAAACGAAGATAGCAAAAATTTGCTTCTATTGACGAATTGAGTAAAACATTTTAATACATAAAAAATAATTTAGAACGATTCAGGAATTTTATTACTGTATGTTCCTTAAAGATTGAAAAGGGATACTTTTTCTAAATAATAAAATGTTCAAAGTTTCGACAAAAAAAGAAAAAAAAAGAAAGAAAAGAAAAATCTGTGTAGAAATCAGTTCATTTTGAAAGTCGATTGTGTTAGATTCACCAATATGATAATTCTCTATAATGCTATATTTTACAGGCAGTTTGTGTAACATTTTTTACAACTGTAATAAAATTGCATGCTTCAAATAAAGTGATATATTTATTAGAAAAAGGAATTAACATAGCCTAAGCTACAAAAGTTATGCTGAACCCTTTTTTTTTTCTGAAAATCTTCTGTTCAGGTACCCTCCTCCCCACAACCACACACACAAAAAAAAAATCTCCAAACATCACCTTATACATATAAATTAGTTGAAATTTTTTTTTCCTTTTCAATTTGAAAATAGCTACTTTTCCCAAGAACCGCCAATCAATGTCCATTAATTAAAAATATGTTATAGAGTAGAAGTGACGAACCTGCATGCTGGCGGGCCACTTGTTACCACAATTTGCGAATAGTAATTTTCACTTTATTGAAACACATAATTTGTAATAATTATCTGCAATTAAATAAGGTGAAAATTACTATACCAAATAGCGGCAAAAAAGGACATGCTGGTTCGCCATCGATATTACAAAGGTATGACAGACTTGTTTTCTCATGAAGGAAGTATAAATTTATTTCTGAAAAAATTCAAGATAGTGCTGATATCAGTGGCCATCACGACATTTTTACCAAGTAATTTATGCATTAATCAAGCTTTTTTTGTTTATTAAATAGGGCTAAACATGAAATAAATCTTGGTTATTTTAAGATTTTGATGTGAATTATTAATGTACATTTATTTATAAGGCGAGTTTCACTCAATAATTCAAGAAAAAATTATCTCATCATTATGCATATTTAGTTATGCATTATTAATTATTTACTTGATCTTCACTTTTAATATTCTAAATGTTTTTTAAACTTTCTTATTTTTATTATTTTACCTTATTGTAAGTATTCATTATAATTTCGAGTGCATTATTAAATTCAAATTATTGTTTGAAAAATGTAAGCAAAACAGTGACCAGAAATCTGCAAAATTCTAAAATCTGCATAATCTTTGGTTTTAAGCTATGCGGATTTAAGGGAGTGTACTGTATTTTAAAAATAATTTAAAAACATATATCATATTTTGAGTGCAATTAACATTTTTTTGTCAAATATTTATCATTGTATACCCATATAATATGTATATTTCTCAAAATTTACAAATAATATGTACAAATGTCAAGTAAATGCTGGTGCTTCAGGAATGCCTAAAGTAAAATTTAATTACTAAAGTAAAATTTAATTTTTTTTTCTAAATTACATGAAACAAAAGAGCTTGAAAACATTCCACTATTCAAATCCCACTTCCCTTTTTTTAGAAAAATTCACACATAACAACTGCTTGATCGCAGAGTCGAAATCCAACTTCGACTCGGTATTGGGGATGATATTAGAAGGATGATTGTATGAATAGAAGGGGCGAGGTGTTTCGTGAATGATTAATTGAATTCGCCATATGCTAGACACCGGATAGGCGATCAAGCAGTTGTTATGTGGGGATTTTTCTAAAAAAAAGTGGGATTGAATAGTGGAATGTTTTCCAGTTCTTCTGTTTCAAGTAATTTAGAAAAAAAAAAATTAGAAGAAAGATAAATTAAATTTTATTTTAGTAACAGGCTATTATAAATATGTTCTGTTACCAAATTTATTTTATAATTGATGTGTTTTATTTAAAAATGGATATTCTTTATTTGATTTGCATATATATAGTTATTTTATTTTATTTTCATAAATATTCACAGATAATTAAAATATTATATATATCTTCTTAAAAGTTTAACCAATCATTTTTTTTAATGATTCATATTTGAAACCTGATTCAGAGGCTATTTTCAGAATTCTGCTTTAAAGTTCTTTTCCTCATTCAGGGGGGTTAAGAGGGGTAAAAATGTATCTCATTATATGATGGTTTTAGAAATGAAATTTTGAAAGGAGGTGAATCACAAAACATAGAAACCAGATATAAAGGATTTTTTTTTTTGGAAATTAGGCCCTCCCTTGCTGGGTGTGTTTAGGGGGAGAGTGCAAAAGTGCATCTCAGGATCTCTCGCCGCGTTCATCATAAACTTTTTCAAGATGCTCAGTGTCAGAATATAAACATGAAATCTGGATGAAAATTTTCAAACTCTGTCCCTTTCCTATTGTAAAATGCGAATGTATCACGATGTTAGAAATTAAATTTTGAAAGAGGATAAATCACATAATGTAAACATATGATGAAAATAATTTTTTCTATCTTCAGCTACCTCTTCCCTAGGTGTGAGGGGAGGGGCAAAAATAATAAATCATGGCTTTTGTGATGAAATTTTGTTGCATGTTAAGTGTCAGAATATAAACGTAAGATTTTTTTTTAAATTCAGCTCCATCGCCCACCAGTGGGGAGTGGCATGGAAATGTATTTCCGTATTTATGAAGGTTTTTGAGATGAAATTTAGAAAAACAGGTGAATTGCATAATATAAACAGCAGATACAAAGCATTATTTCGTTATTTTGTTCCCTTGTAAACCACTCGGGGGAGGGGGGCAACCCTTTTTTAAATTTTTATTTTAACCATTTACAGTTTTTTTTATCCTACATTTTTACGTACTCGCTAAATTATAGTCATTGATAAATGCAGACATTTTACTTAGCAGATCAAAGAGCTTTTTTCATTTTTCTATAAAAGCAAAGCATCTAAAAATAAAGTAAAAAAATAAAAGACAGCCACGAAATGCTGTTTAAACCTAATTTTTAGGTCATGACAATCACAACAAAGTGAATACAAGAAAACAATCGACAAAAATGAAATATACATCACATTTATTAGAAAATAAAATATATTATTAGAATTTTTATTGCTGCACTGAGAATATTTAAAATTTTATCGATTCTTGCAAACGTGTCAGAAAAATCCGCAATGGCGATCAGAGGATGTTTTCTTTTCTTTTTTCCGTTTTAGAACATATTTTAGTTCTATTTATGGAAATAACTGTTGCTAAAAATCAATGAAAATTGTGGCTACTACTTAGGCTTAACATGACTTGCCTAAAACTAGGTGGTAATTTTCCTTACTGTGCCTCTTTTATTTCACTATTAAATGGATGGTAAGGGTCTCGCAGGGATAGTACAGTATTAAATATTAATGCAGACCAAGAAAATTTAAAACTGGAAGTTTAAAAAATGCTATTTTATTAAGTTGAATTTCATCAGTTTCTTATTCTTGAAAGTTAAAATTATGGGAGAATGCACCATATAAGAATATACATTGAAAATTGTCATTTCAAATGATAAGTGATATGTAAATTATTTGCGATTTTATGATACAGTTTTCTCTCTCTTCCCTCCCTCCTATTTAAAATAAATACTTTATTTGGGTGTGGATGTGCCTTTAGCAATAATTGATGTATTGTTATATAAATTTCGTAACTTCTGTTTTTTTTTTTTTTTTTTTTTTTTTCCTGTAGTAGCCCAATTTTTTCTCATACATATATATGTTTAAAGATTTTATTTTTCTATTCATTAAACTTGCTTTGGCATAAGAAAAATAAATAGAGCAAAGTGTTGCAGTGTTAAATAGGCATTAATTTAAGAAATAAATGAAATTAAAAATGAGTACATGCTGAATATTTTGTTTATAATGACAGTAGAGATACTTTTCTTTACTTGATGATTCGATTTTTTCCTTATATGTATTCCTCCAACCATTTAATCTATTTATTGTAGTGTTGATGCTCTATACAAATTATTTTATCAAATTATTTTTGATAAAATTTTACACTGTAATATAAAATTCAAAGTTTTTAATTATTTCAGTTAAGAAAGAAACAAAAAAACACTTATTAGAAATTAATTTTATAACAAAATAAAAACAATCTTTTCTTGTGAAAATGTATGAATTTTCTACAATTACAGAACTTTATTTAAACCTCGCTAAGAAAGGGGCCTATAACCAAAATCAGAAACAAATAGCAATGCACAAATCTATGTCTACCAACCATTTCACAATAATCATAAGAGAAATAAATGTCATTCCTTTAATTTATTCTGCAAGATTTTTTTTTTCAGTAATAATACAAATAAATTAAATCATAATAAATAAATACAAATAAATTAAATCATAATAAATAAATAAATCTGCTGTTTTTTAAAATGCCAGAAACAGACATTTTCCCTTTTATTTACTAAGGTATGGATATAGTTTTCAATCTTACTTTTTACCAAAATAAATTCATAAAGTTCATAGTTAAGTTTGAAATCATCCTATGTGTGATTTTCGTTTTTTTTTTTATCTTTTTAAGTCTTACTTAAAATTTACTTAACAAAGCACAAAATTTTCAGAATTATCATTTTTGCCAAACATTTTTTATACATAATAAAAGATAAATCAACATAAGTTATTTAGTATTAAAAATAAGATGAAATATAGTTTTCCTGGATGTAATTTTCATGATTTTAATTTACCTTGAAACTAACCTGTCATTTTCCAAAAAAATCTTAAAAAACTTTATAAGATCAATGCAATAAGTTGAGATATTTAAATTTAAGAGTTACAAATTGAAAATTTGCCATTTTTTAAATGTTTTTTTTTTCTTTGGCATAGGTGGTCTGTTCATTTAATCAAAATTCTGTATAAAAACAAAAAAAAAAATTCTATTGGAATTTGAATGTTCTTCAAAAGTGTTTTAATTATCTTTATAATCTGCAAAAGAGTATATAATTACATTTCTTTCATTTAACAATGACTGCCATGAACATCTTGCATTTACTGTTACATAAATTTCTTAACTATGTTTTATTTTTATTTATTTTCTATTTGTTGTAATCTGATTTTTTTTTCTCATATATGTTTATATTTTAGAGTTAAATAGCTTTTAATTAACTAAGAAAAAAATATAGAGTATTTTCAACTGAAAAATATTTCTCTATAAATCTTTGTAATTAGTAAGAGGCTGTGAACTTTTCTAAAAAGGAAACACCAGTGTGTAATTCGGTAAAATTAGTAATTTTTTCTGTATTCTTTAGCATTATGATGCCATAATCGAATGCTGGATAATACAAATAAATATGAATTTAAAAATATACAAATAAAGAAGGTGTATTTCATAATTCCAGAAAAAGATTTAAATATGAAATAGAATTTTACAAAATTGATTTTGCTTGTAGGCATACAGACTTAAAATTTTGAATAAGGTGCAACAAAAAAAAATTGCAAGATTTTAAAATGGATATTTAGAAAATATATAGGCAAAGTTTTCATCACCACAGAGTTTCTTAATTGTCTTTGAATAATATCAGCATATGTAGAAATTTTTCTATAGAAAGTATACATTTAGGAATAAATTTAAAATATTTACTGGTTTTGTAAATAGAAAACACCATCCATGTTTTATTTGATCTTTTGCCAGAAATAAGTTAATTATAGAAACAGGTTCTAACAACTTTCAGATATAGTTATATGCAAAATAGTTAATTTACAAAAGTTTAATAATGGCTATTGTTTAAGTTTTTTCCCAATATACTGAAATAAATATTTTAAATATGTCTCATGGATAAGACTGTTGATTTATCCATACTAGTACAAGTAATAGATGACAGTGCAACAAAAAGTATATATTTGATCACTAATGACTGTTATAATGCTAAAGGCTTTTCTGAAAAAAAAAAAAAAAAAAAAAGGAATTCTTGCTTAACAACGTAGATGATCTGTAGATGATCCTTTCTGATATTTTACAGTCATTTCTATGCATAAAAGTGTGTGAACACATTCACTTCTATCAAAGTTCTTTGGAATTTAATAGCATCCTTCATTGAAATAAATAATTTATTTTTATACACCTTGAGTTAGAATCCAATTGCTCCCTAAGGAGGACTTTTCTCTGACTGTTGCATCTGTAATATCAACACAAATCACCCCCTTTACACCATTTCTTGAAGGATTCTTCGTCTTTGCAGGGAGGGGGGGTCATTTTCATCCCTTAGTATCTGTATAAGAATAGCTGTTAAATTTCATGCATTAATGAACAAATATGACTTTGTGAATATGTCAGGAAGTTGCAAGTTTGGATTTGAAAACAGCCTTAATGTATTCATATATATATATATATATACAAAATATGTAACAAGAACACATTAAAAACAAATTCATGAAACATCTTAAAATATTTATTAAAACTTTTTTCATTACATGTATAAAAAATTTATGAAAAAGTTTAAAAAATACCAGTTAAATTATATCATATTGATCATAACATGAAATAAAATTGCATAGTGTATATTTTTCTCTTAACAATAAAAACAGTTATTTTCCCTAAAACTGTATAATGTTCAAAATAAGCATGTAAAATTACATCTAGGCATGATGTTATTTACAAATGTTTAGAATTCTTTTCCATCAACATAAGCTTTTTAACTTGCTTTCATTATATGAAAACTTATATTTATATTTTATTTTCAAACTGTAATGATCTTTTATATATTACACAAGGGTTCATATCCTCCTTTTTCAGAAAACTACCTAAACATTATAAATTAAATATATTGCTTTTTTCTGTATGGGCCTTGCAGCATACCACCACAGATATTTCACGATATCCCTCTTAACAAAAGCATGTCTTAAGCTTAAAAATATAAAATTGTAACATAAAATAAAACAAAAGTAAGTTGATAATTAACTTCCAAAAAATCTGCATAGATATTTCTTAACCCATTTTGCAAATGTTTTTATTTATATTTATGCATTCCTGCTGCATAATTTTTTATAAATAATTGCATTGTTAAAATTACTATAAAAATTAATAGTTTTCTTGACTTAAATAACTTGATCACACTTCTATTTGCTCATTTTCGGCATCTTGGTCTTCATCTCCATCATAAAATTCATTAGAAGGCTCAACTCTAGAAAACAAATACAGTGCATTTTAGTAAAAAGAGAAATAAAAATGGTTAACTAATAATAAACCAAGAGAATTTGTACAATTTTAAGAAACCTGGAGTCAATGATATATTTACATATAAACAATAAAAAGACTTAGCTACTACTAAATAAAGGTTTGACATAAAAAAAATGGATCACCTTTTAATTTAAGGCGGTATTAAAAAAAAATATTTTTCCACGCTCAACAACTCAAAATTTTGAGACACATTTACAGACTCATTTTTAAAAGTAACAACATGAAACTTGGCGGCGTGATTTATGAAGAGATTTACAAGGGCCCCATGTTTTTATTTTTCGTTCAATTAATTAGAAATTGATTTACAGACAATTATTTTCAGCGTACGATAAATTTTTTTTTTTTTGTTTCCAGCGCTATCGCTTCGGGAAATTCGGTTCAAAATGTCCACTTTGACAGCATTTTTTGAAATATATTCTGCCTTTATCAAAAAATCGAGACAATACGGACATTATAAAGTTTCTGAAAAAGAGAACCTAGCAATTGGATGCAATTTAGAGCAAAAATGAATTTATCAATGTGTCTCAAAATAAGCAGTTTGGATTTGAATACACCCTTAAGGTGACTCAAGACACAATTTTTTTTTTTTTTTTTTTTTTATAGATAAATAATTTTTACTGTTTTTCATATATACAGTGATCTCCCATTAGTGCAGACATCTCCATGGAGGCCATTTTTCATCTGCAATAACCAATGCCTTAAACAATGTTAATATTTAAATGATGCAAAATAATGCCTTGCATTGAATACAGATTTTGACAGAAATTAAATAATTACCAACTTTATTCTAAAAGAAACACCTTTTTGTTTTATTTAGTAATTTTAGTATAAAATAAATTAATGACAAAATATGCAAAGAAATTTTCATATTTGCATATTTAAACTTTAATTAATTTTAAAGTTTTAATATAGTGAGTTTTTTACCACATCATTTTTTAGTTAGCACATCACTGGTGAACAGTCGTTATAAATTTTTGAACATCTCATGTTTTTAGCAGTAGAATGTTTTCCTTTTCTTCATTACTGTCACTGATAATTTCTTAATCTCTCAGTAACACAGTTACACCAAAGTTGTTTTTGATGAAATAATGTACTAAACCAGTTTCAATTCTGCTCGTTCTATTTGTAAAACAACTGTCCGCATTATCCACTGTTGTGGAAAACTGTACACATTAAGTGATATCTTTAATGCAAATAGAAAATGATGGGGAAAACAAAATTGTTCTCATTAACTGGAGATATGTCTTAAATGGAGGCATATTACAAAGAGTGCACTATCTATCTATATATATTCCAAATGTAAATTGTTTTTAAAAATTTTTACTTTTAAGTTTTATAAACTAAAATTAGCCATAATTAAAAATTGATAAATCTTTTGAAAGATTATTGCTTTTTACGTTCTTTCTTTTTAATTTTTGAATACAGAAAAGAATAAATATTAATTGGTTTTTAGGATTTATAAGAATATTTATGCAAAAGAAAATAATAATAAATCATTGTTTATGAGTATGTTTTACTATGAGAATCATATTTTCAAAACTTTCCCTCAAACAAAGATATACTCCAGATAATTTAATTTATAACTAAAAACACATGTATAAAGTCTTATAATATTATCTCTCATAGAAATTTAGATATACCAATTTCAATATGAAGAATCTTGAAAAAGTACAATTGAAGGAATGTTTATTTACAGTTTTAAGAAATAAAATTAATAATTTAAAATCAGACATTTAATAAATATATAACTAAAAATAACACACTAATACCACATGACAAAATCAATTCATAGAGTAGATGTTTTGAGATCTCATCAGTACAACTATCAATTGAGATTCAACAGTTTCAGTCTAGATTGGCATTTGGTCGGGTTGGATTCAGGTTGAAACAGGTAACAAGACCCAATGCAGGACTCTACATCACTCATCAACTCAGAACATACAGTGGTGGCCAAAAGTTTGGACATTTTTTGAAAGTTTCATGTTTTTCAATTTTGTGTGCTTGTAGAATATATTAATTTTCACTTAAATACAAACCTTTATATATCAAATTGAAGGTAGTTTACTGTAGAATTTAATAATAAAAACAGTATTACAATATATGTATTACAAAAAAAGTTATGCTCATTTTAGTAGAACAAACAAACACAAATAGTTTTAAATAAGGACGTGTTTTGTAATGAAAGCGTACTAGCCAATCACAAACACTGTTCTGAGGACAAATCAAATGTCTCTAACTATAGTTTAGGTTATTTGGATGGTAAAAGTGTTATTGTTGTGGAAATATTTTGTGGAATGATGCATACTAGTACAATTAAATAGAGTATTGCTGTTTTTGAATATTTAAAGTCCTTTTTTTAAATTAAACTAATTTTAAACAATGTCATCAACAAGAAGAACTAATTGGACATCTACAAAAAGAAGCCAAATTGTCATATTGAGAGAAAATGGCGTCTCTTATGCTGAAATTGCAAGACAAGTTGGTGGTTCAGTGACTTGTTCTGGTGTATGAAAGTTCTGTTTATGTTATGAAAAAACAACAAAGTGGAAAATAAGGCCAAATAAGGCCGAAAAAAATGCACAAGTGCTACTGCCGTTAGAAAAATTAAACGGCTATGCCTTCAAGATAGAAAAATTTCATCAGATGCCATTAGATGCGAAATGAATGCAGTGGGTATTGCAGTAAGTTCAAGAACAATAAGAAAAAGGTTATCAGGATTTGGACTACAAAGTAGAATTCCAAGGAAAAAACCATATTTAAATCAAAAGCAACGCGAAAAACGAGTTAAGTGGGCAAAAGAACACATTAAATGGTCAGAAAATCAATGGAAGCAAGTAATCTGGAGCGATGAGAGTAAAATATCGCTCTTTGGTAGTGATGGTAGAAAATACGTGAGACGTAGAGTAGGAGAAGCACTTCATCCTGATTGCATTGAAGCAACTACAAAAAACCCAGCAAATGTCAGGATTTGGGCATGTATGTCTTCAGATGGTGTGGGCCGAATTCAAGTGATTGATGGCATCCTGAATGCCAAAAAATACATCGAAACTGTCCTGGAACCAAAATTGATACCTTCCATCAGGGTCCCCAACAACGCACCATTTATTTTTCAGCAGGATTCAGCTCCATGCCACACAGCAAAAGTATGCAAAGCATGGTTTCAAAATAAAGGCATAGATATATTACCATGGCCAGGAAACAGCCCTGATCTCAATCCAATTGAAAATTTGTGACGACGTTTGAAAATTCTTGTACGAAAAAAACGTCCATCCAATAAAAGACAACTTATTGAAGCTATAATTGATTCTTGACACCATGTGATTACAAAAGATGAACTCCAAACACTCGTTCACTCGATGAAAAGACGCTGTGAAGCTGTCTTAAAAAATAAGGGTTATCCTACTAAGTATTGAATGTGTAATTATCACTTTAAAAAAATGCAAATCTAAGATAGATCTTACTATTAGTTGCATAACTTTTTTTGTAATACAGATATTGTAATACTGTTTTTATTATTAAATTCTACATTAAATTACCTTCAATTTGATATATAAACGTTTGTATTTAAGTGAAAATTAATATATTCTACAAGCACACAAAGTTGAAAAACATTTTAACTTTCAAAACTTTCAAAACATTTTAACAAAAACTTTCAAAAAATGTCCACACTTTTGGCCACCACTGTAGTTTTATTATTCCATTCTCACCAATAAAATTATACCAGATTGGAACTTATGATATTGTTCTGCTCTTAGAAGCCCACAGTAAAAGAAAGATCGTTTCTGAAAGATTTCATTTTTTCAAGCCATAAGAATAGTGTTATGATTTTAATCAGATGTTAATGATTTTAATCAGATTATTAAAATCAGTGATTTTAATTCAATGATTTAAAAATAAAAAATATATATAATTGATTGAAAAAAATCATTTGATTAAAATTATAACTTTTAAAATGATATGAAAAAGTACTGAAATAAGATAAACATGAATTGCAATGTTTCTAAAGATATTTTGCCAATTAAATAAATGTAAAAAATTAAGGTAATCATTTACAAGCTTAATTCCTTATAGTAAGCTAAGTATTTTATTAGGCACATAAAGAATTTTTTTAAAAAATTGTTATTTAATTAAATGTGAATTGTCAAAATAACTTCTTATGACTAATGATATTATTCATTATTTTATATGAAGTAAATATAACACACATGATAATTTTCTCTAGACAAATGAATGATTATTTTATTTTCTTATTCTACTTTTACAAATTAATATATAACAACAAATTGGAGCTAAAGGAGAATGAAAAATAACATCTGCTCAACAGCTATTGTGAAGGAATATATATAAAAAAAAAAGTAATTATAATCAAAATATTAACCATAGCAAGAGCTACTTCAGTAGAACTTGAAACAATGTTTTCTAATTTTGAATTTAAATGTTCTATATGCAGCAAATTTTACTCATATACAGCAAATAAAGAAATACTTAGGGATGAAAAGGCAACAGAAGTCTTTTTAGGTACATTCGTAATTATATAAATACGTAGCACCTATACCTATAGTCGTCGCTTGGTCCATCCTTCCGTCCGCATATAACTGAGCAAAAACTACCGAACTGAATGGTTTGAAATTTAATATATATAAACATTGCAGAATTTCAAATTTTAGTCATTTCAAATTTTATGAAAATCAAATCAAAACTTAAGAAAATATTAATAAATATTTTTATTAATATCTTTTTAAGTAATTTGAATTTTTTAAAAATTGGTATTTTCTTGTTATAGCAGCTTCCGTGGATTAATCTTCAAGTGACCGAGATGTATCGCCAAGTTATCTGACATGTATGACGTTATAGTCATATATGACATTTTATAACCTCTATGACATCTATGAGCACACTCTTCATTCTATTAAATCGTATAACACATAATTAATTCAATGATATCCCATGATAGGTAATGATTCTAGGTTGACACGGTGATTATGTCATATTTAAGATAGAGTCATATTATTTCCATATTACTGAATTTAAAAACCGAATTTGTATACTAAAATTGTTTAATTATAGCAATCATATAATCTACCAACAGTTTTTTGGAAAGATGTTTCTGGAGAAATAGATATGAAATGGAAAAAGAGTCTAAATATGGATTTCAAGTTCTGAAAATTTCAAAGCTAGGCTTAAGTTTCCTATTGGAATTTTCAGCAAAAGTCAACAAAAGATAAAATGTTGCCAACTTAAATTGTAGTTATTTTAGTACGGAAATTAATCATATCATAATAACAGACGATATAATTAATTTCACTGAAATAATAACAGTACAAACGCACCTACCTCATTTGTCATGTTTGATGTACAATTTCCAACTTGTTTTAAATTCAGAGCACTAAATGCCAATATTGGCAATTGAGTGGGTAATAATGCTGATATTTAATATTTTGAGAAGTCAATGTTGATTGCAGATATGAGTGGTTATTTCTGTGATTACATTTACTCTGTGTGTATGTATGAATTTACAGATATAATAATTTTCATAATTTCTTTGGTTAACATACATATTTATAAGTTTAGGCTTATGCTACTACAATAAGTTAGCAAAGTATAAAAGCTGCAATATTTCTTTGATTTGTTATTTGTGTTATTAACTAATGAAATGATTTATTTGCAGTTTTTATTTTTCCTATAATTACTAATTATAATTCTATTAAAGCATAAAAATGTAGATTAAGCTTTTGTATATCATCTGATTAAAGGTATAATTGTTTTGGAAACCTACAATTTTTGGTAGGCATTCAATATCTTAATGCAGGAAGAAAAACATAAAAATCCAATTTAAATTTTAAAAAAATATAAAAATCTGATTTAAAAATTTTAAAAACTGACTTTATATATTTGAACATACTTTGAATCTGCTTCTTGTGCTGAAACTCTCACATCTGGATCTGATTGTTCTTTTATCTCTTCCTCAAGTTTAAGGTCAAAGAAGTCAGGAGGAACATCTTGTAATTGAACACTTGGTGCATGGATTAGGAACTTAAGGTTTTCAGTCACATGTCTCACTATTGAATCCAAATACTGGAAAGTATTAACATTTTCAATGTACATCCAAATTTAAATAAACCAAAAAATAATTGATACTAGATAATTTATTACATATAATTAATATGCAAGGGAAAAATGTTCAATTTGTGATATATATATATATATATATATAATAAAACTGATCAGTAAAATATAAAATATAATTTCCAGTGTTATTTAATGAGGTCAAAAAGACAATAAGTATTACTTTGTTAATAGGATGCATTATTAAGATAAAGAAAATATAAATGGCTTGACTATATAAATTTAAGACCATAGCAATGTTTCTAAAGCAATGAACACTAATTATAGTGATCCCATAGTATTCATGAAATTTATGTTGCAGGAAACTTTGGGACCAGCAGGTCTGGACAGAGAGAGTTAGAGCCAGTATAAATTATCTTGGCCTGGTTCTTCTAGGAAGTCTGGCTTCAATCGTGATTTAAAAAAAAAAAAAAAAAAAAAAAAAAAAAGTATATACTTTTTAGTAAAGTTTTGAAGTTAAAATAAGTAAAGTAAAAAGAAGTAGCTTGAACGTCTTTATGGGCTGGCCAGAAGGCCCACTAGTCTTCTAATAAATATTCCTGCAGTATCAAGCTTTTTATTTAGTTAATTATTATTGCTACAGTATTTATGAGCCAAACAACTCTGTGGTCAGATACTCCTTTTTCATTTAATTTTAACATAAGTTTATCAAAGTGTCACGTCGTTTCGGATTGGTGTGAAAAATTTAAAGATTGAAAGTAATTTTGAAAAATAGAGATGCAAAAATTAATAAAGTTAAAAGAACTAAAGAAATGCTTTAAAAATGCCAATCCAAAACAACGTCACGGCACGTGATCGTAAAGTGGCAATTAACCCAATAATCGACATAACAGTTAAATTTATAGCAAAAGAATTTAAGAATAAGGCCGGATGAACAATTAAATAAACTTCACTAGATAATTTGGAAAATAGTTAAGATATGAAGTCGATTCTTAGATTAAGATGTAAAGTAAATTAAAGTAACACTCACCCATGTCTTGACAAAACAAAGAAGAAACTGACGTATAACAAATAGATATTTATTGACGAAACAACACATAAACATGTAGAAAACTTAGTTGACCAACCAAAACAACAAACATTTAAAAATTTTGTATCATTATATTGAAATTACATATTACTATATCAGGATTTCAGAACTATGATTATGGTAAATTCATTTGTAGAGGACCATGCTGCATCGACGTAAGTTTATAAATTAGGATCAAATAGGATGATCAGAGTTCTTGTATGAAATAACGTTAAGACTTTGAGATAAGTCACTATAATGAAATGAGTTTGTGAAGTGGAATTCTTACAGTAAAAATATGAAGCTAGACAATTTCGGCATATTGCTTGAAGAGACACAATGAAGAGAGGTGAAGTTAAAATCGTTTAAAACGGAACCAAGATGATAGATGGGACACGCTGAGTGAAATCAAAGAGGGAAAAACAGAACTACTTCTATAGATGTATGAATTACTGGAGGTTTCAGGCTAAAAAAAATTTAGCGAAGCTTAGCTGTATGTTAAAACTACTCATTACAGATTAAACTACGGGCCTAAGATGATCGATGATGGCCGGAATGGATTGTTTGATGAAGCTGCTAACAATCAGGAAAATTGAGTTGTGATGTTTCAAGCTATCTCCGTTACAGGAGATTTCAGGCTAAAAAAATTTAGCGAAGTTTAGCTGGATGTTAAAACAACTCATTACAGATGAAGCTACGGGCCTAAGATGATCGATGATGGCCGGAATGGTTGGTATGAGGCTGCTAACAATCAGGAAAAGTTACTTGAAATGTTTCAAGCTATCTCCATGCTGCGATAAAAATTTAGTTAGAGAGTTTACACTCTAAAATGCAATAACTTTGAAGACTGCTGAAGCTAACATCGTTGAAACGAACTTTCTCTCTGCGGGACCCGAAGGTCCGCAGCTTAAATAGAGCAACCGAACGCGTTAATCCCTCGCTGACAAGTGATTGAAAACATCGTGCTCAAAAGTCAGTTAGATTTTTGAAAGCTAACTTTCAGCCAATGAGCATCGAGCATTATCGAGCGTTCGCTACGCAACGCAGAGTTGAGATGAATAAAAATCATCATTACTCCTGAATGGCAACGACGCCGTAAAAGTACCCGGATGGACGCTGAGATGGGAACGCGTCTCTGCCTGAGTGCAATGAACTGTACGCTATTTCTTCCGAGAAATCCTGTCACGTGATCGTAAACAACAAGTATCTTGGGGAAGATGCGCAATCAAAATGTCGATATTTCTGCAAAACAAAACGCGCGATCTTTGAAAAGAGAATTGAATAAATAGAATTTCTTGCCATAACTGCTGAACTAAATAACGTATTTAAAAACCGTAAATGGATTCTTGAAGTAGAATTTTTTATCTATAGATTGAATATGGTTTTAATACAAAATATTTAATATTTAATAATTATGATTTTCGTTTTTGGACTTAGAAATATTTCGTATCAGTTTGTATTGACACGCTAAAAACTTATCTTTTTACTGATATTACTTTAACTGAATATTATATTAATGATTTTAATAATTAAAACATTTGATTTATTGATTAATATTATTATTTAATAACAGAATAAAATTACTTTAACGAAATATTTGAAAATTTAGAAAGAAAAAGGATTTTAAAGAAAAATTATTATAAGATTAAGTTAAGTGTATAATTAACAGAATTTAATGAATTAAATTAGCATAGATTAATACAGAAACAATGTACGGTGGCGTAACACAAAGGAGTCTACAAAAGAGAGAAGGAAAGAAATTGCTATTGCAGGTAAATATAATATTTTCTGATATATTTGAATTTAAGGAGTCAAGTTTGAAGTCTGCCTGGTTGACCTGTACAAAAACTTTATTGTCCCACTCTGGAATAAAAGCTAAACATTCCACCCAAGTTTATAAAATCTAAAAATTAAGCTGACTCAATTTCTATAAAACATGCCAATATTTCTGAAGAAACATTATTATACAAGGAAAAATCTTCAAAAAGCACACTAACTTATGCATAGATTTTATTTTCAGATTATATGTCTGCTATTTATGGAATATGGTATGACAATAATATTAATGACAACTTACACACTAACATGCATAAACACTCATTTAAAAAATTGGCTTAGACAATTACATTTAAATGAGGGTTCAGTAAGAAAATCAATGTAGTTTATAATGAAAGAAAATGATGGTTAAAGGAAAATTATAATTTTAAAGCTCTATAAACAAGAAAAAGTAGATTTTTTAAAATATTTCTCTTTAATTTATTATACCAAATTAAATTACTAAGGATTTAGTTAAACAAATCTATAATATCATTATTATTTTTACAAAAATAAATATATAAAATGCTAGGTCAACAAGGAAGGCTCAAGGAGAAAGAATTAAGTTCAGGTCTGGTTTTTGTCTAGGAAAAAAAAAAAAAAAAAAAAAAAAAAAAAAGAAGTCAGGCTTGGCCCGGCCTGGTAAGAGTCTGCAGAAAAAAGTAAGCACAGCTCAGCCCGAGTATATGAAAAGAAAATTAGCTCAAGCCTGTTGCATTTCAGACCAGGTCTGAGCCCCTGTAGACCTGCAAGCCAAGTACCTTTTAAATGTCATAAGTTAGTGATCTTAAAACTATTAGACACACTTCTACAAAACTTTAAAGGAATATTTTTAATCTTTGTCTCTTAAGTCATAAATAGGTGCCTATTTTTTCCACTGAGTGCAGATAACACTCGCATAACTTAACAGTGTGATTTTTTTTTTATATTTGTTAAACAAATAGTGTTTTATTAAAATGGCCTGTTATTGAAAAAAAAAGTCTTGTATCCCTTCAATAATAAAAGATAAATATTCTTAAAAGTAGGATTTTTTTTTTAAATGAAACAAACATAATTTTATGAATATTATCTGAAGGATAAAAATTTTATGTCATTTTGTATGCATTCCTTTTCTATAGAAGACGTTGAAATTTCACGAAAATCTGGTCAGCTATTTTCACAAAATCATGTGTACAATCAACAAAATAAATATTTTGAATAAAATTAAAAAGGAACATTACTCGTACCCTCTATTTAAATAATTTAATGGGTAACACTCTTAAATTTAATGATTTTCAAGATTTTTTTTTTTTTTTTTAAAGATGTTAAGTATTTATACAAATTCATTTACAGTAATTTATTATACTACATATATTAAAGTAGAAAATGTTTTTTTTTTAGTTGATATATTAAAAAATGGTGACTTGACTGATGATGAATAGGAGCACTTTGATAAAACAGGGTCAAGCGGAGAACACAATAACTCATCATAGATTTTACTTAGAACAATTTAAAATAAAAAGGGTTTTAAAACAAATAGACATGATAATGAAATACACAGGCATTTACAAAATATATGTATTTTTAGTAAAATGTAAAATTTCAACCAAAACTTTCATTACTTACATTTACACAGAAAAGCGAGTGATCAATATTTTGATAAAATTTGTAAATATTTTTCCCTAGAAAAATATGTGACAAAAAGATTAAGTTGATCAATTGAAAATTAGCAGAGCTAGAGTGTCCACTTAATTTGAAAATTTCTGTACTAAAGAAAAAAAGTGCTTAAAGTTTTCACTATAGTTTACTCACTGCAGTGCACTCTGCTTCTATAACTTTAAAATTGTCCTCTAACCTTTTATATTAATTTCTAAATAATAAAATATTATTTAGATGTTTATAAAGAATAGCTTTAAGCGACAAGAAGTTTTCTTAAACTTTGGACTATTCAGAGGGGTCTTACTCCTTAATTTGAGTTATTACTTCATTTTACAAGTAATTTTAATTGGTATTTCAATCATGTAAAACCTAGTAAATTTTTTTTCTTTTTAATAATTTTTATTGGAGCTATTTATATAAAAATTTGTCTTTTATTTTTTAGCAAGAATACTTTAGTCAACTTTAATAGAAAGCCTTACACATGGCTGTAATTTGTCTGTATGTTACTTATTATTACAATTTCTTTGTAACTTTTAGAAAAATGCTCAAATCATTGAAAAAAAAATGCATTTTGAATTATTTTTATTGTAAATGTCTATTGCAGTAAATATAGTTTTGTGGTATTATTAAAAATATGTATTATATGATTGGCTCTACCCCCCCCCCCCCCCAAATTCAAAGAGATTCTAACTTCTACACATTAAAAAAAAAGATGACAATTAGCCTTGTATAAATCTTATTGTTTTAGTGTTAAGAGCAATATTAAAAAATCTTATCTCAGATCAAAATATTATCTGGGGCATGCTTAAATGTATTTTTAGATATTAAATTTCACTGACCAGAAATCAATAATGAGTATAATTTTATGTTGTTACTTCATGGTACTATTTAGATTATATTGATTAATTAATCTACAATTAAAAAATGAAAGATACTTTTAACACTAGAACTACAGGAAATTTTACTCAAGTT
This sequence comes from Maratus michaelseni, assembly GCA_963931845.1. NCBI lineage: Eukaryota > Metazoa > Arthropoda > Arachnida > Araneae > Salticidae > Maratus > Maratus michaelseni. Next base: position 492,483,863 of record OZ007586.1, read on the forward strand.
TTTTAAAACTATTTCTCACCAGAAATTTTATTTAAAACTACTTAACTTATTCATTTAACATATTTCTGTGAGTTTTATATTTATTTTAAAAAGAAATCTCTGGTTCGAATCGGAATATATTCATTTAGTAAAAGCCAAAATGACGGCTCATCGTAGTTCTAGTGTTAATGATGCTGATGATTTCAGATGCATGAGCAAGAATCAAGCAGAAAGTTTTATAAATTAACATGTTAAGATTTTTCATTTTATTTCTTTAATACTTTTAACTTTTCAACTAAAAATAAATCAATGAAACCAAATTTAGTTACATTTTAAATTTCTATTTAAAATCTTTAGATGATAAAAGTGTTTCAAATGCATAATAAACTGTAATACTGTAAAAAAGAAAATAATAAAATTGTAAGGAAATATATAAATAAATGTACTACACAGCAAATTTATTTTCTAATATAGTAAAACCTGTCTATAATGAAGTCCTGCTTTAAACGGAGAAATTTCATGATTCTATTAAAAAGAAAATCATGCAATTATACCTCCTAAGCAGGCTCGGACTGGCCCGCCGGCCGGTGCGCGTCCTTAGCCCGGGAAAATTTCGCGCCCCTAAGCCGCTCTAATATTTTTTCAATATTTTTCCACACACATATATTCTGATTAGTGTACTAAATTTCGAGCATTTGCTTAGGGATAGTTATCAACTATCAACAAGGGACAGATAGCAAAAGAGAGAGATTTTTATTATCATAAAGAAATTGAAGATACATACATCGAAGGAATTTTCAGAATCGGAAACCAAAGCGGACGGTATTTGCATACGATTGAGGATAGAAAACGGGCACCTAGGGAAAGTTTTTTTAGCCCTGGCGCACCATGACTACTAAAGCTCACGCCGATACTCCCGCACCCTGAGAGAGACTTTTTTCATCGGTTTTTAGGATGGTATTTTTGAGGTCTTAATCTCAGATCAAATATTTTGCGTTGTACTACTCAGGGGACCTTGGGCCCCTTTAAAGCCGTCCCTGAATGGACCTATAATTGAAACCACATGCTTTTCGAAAAACAACTTTATAAAAGAGAGAGAGAAATATTAGAAGGTAAAAATGTTTTGTGTGGCTTTTGTTGTTGATTGGAAAGCATAACTTTTCGAGGAATAAATACATCGTCGATGACACTTCTGGATTGCAACTCTGCAAGCTGTGATCGCGCGGCCAGCCTTTTTTTTCATTCAAAATATCTAACAAAATTTTCGGTTAGCTTTATTGAATAACAACCTTTCCGTCATTAAATAACTATTCGGAAATTCTGGTATGTATTTTAAATAAAAAAAATTGTTTTATTTAAGGACAGAAAAATTGATCATTAACGCTTTTTATCCTGATGGTACTTGTAAGTACCACTTTAACCCCTTCGCGACGAGCGTCTTTTACAGAATTTTTAATCTGTTACCACCGGTTTTTCAAATGAGAAATTTTCACCTAATTGAATCACAAAAATGCCATGATTAGATAAGGAAAACTTTACAAAAAAAATAACTGGTGGGAATAATCGAGGATTCTGAGCATCTAAAAAGTAGCTGGAAAATTAATTCAGGATATAAATGGTTAAATAAAGCGATGACTACTATTCAGAAACTTTTGTAGGTTTTTTTTAATTATAAAATGCTGGTAGCAAAATCCTGTCGCTTGCAGGATTACAATCCCCGGAGGATTTCTTTCAATTATGAAAACTTACTTTGCCTTGATCTCTAACTATCATGAGAAATTTGCAAATCATGGGAAGAGTGTGCTGAGAAAAGTAAATTTACTCAATTATTTTAGCAATTTAAGGCTATTTTGATGTCATTTTTCAGTAGAAACATTTTTATAGTGCGATATCAATTCAGCATTTCAAGGATGCATAAAGTATTTTTTAAGCTCACAAAATGCCTCCTCCTCCTCCTGCCTCTCCTTAACCCAAATGCTGCAAATGTAATATTTTCACAAGCAAGTGTTATTTTCCCATTTAAATACCCCTATATTTGGACATTCAAATGCTACTATAATATGTGGTACTTTTGCAAAAGAAAAAATTAAGCATGAGTTTTAGTTTCAAAATTTCCATTTCTATACTGAAAGTAAATTTTTGTTCTCGACATAAATATTTTTTGAACAAATTTTGCATACTGAATCTTTATTTTGTATGTGTGATGAGGCAGACACAGTCAGAGACCACATTTAAAGATGCTACTTTACTAAAGAAAAAAAAAGCTGTAGTAAATAAACAGCATTTGTGATGTCAGATTATATCAGAAATTGCATCTATGCCATGTTTATAACTGACTTGATAACTAATTCATATCCTTTCCTTTCCTTCTATATTAAAAAAAGTAATCTGGAATTGAGCCAAAAACGATTTAGAAATGGACCAATCAAATTCTGCGTAGATATTCCGGGTTATTCTCATCGCTTTTTTACTAGGGACTTTTTTGAGGAGCTATCACTTTTTTTTCTAGCTATCCTACGGATTCGAATATCATACCACCAGACGCAACATATAACAGGCTTTCAGAAATGTTTATATAATGTTTATATTACGTTTATATAAAGAAAGTCTATTATAAATTTAAAGTTCCTGTATAATTTTACTCCTGACTAAATGAGCATTTAGTACTTTTTCTTGTAAGAATGAAATTTTATTTTCCGAAATTTTAGATAAATCCCTACCACATTTTCTTTTTAACTCTGTAAAAAAATCAGATAAGTATATTCCCAGGCTGTCTTGATCCAGGGAACTCAAACATAGGTGTTGCAATTTGAAAAATCAACGTTTGTGCATTTTTTTAAATGTAGACAATCCCCGAAACAAAATTTTTGAATAGAATTTAATAGTAGAAATTATTCCCAATAAATTGGTACCTATGTATTTTTTATACCTTATTTGCAGGATAATTAGTAAGGAGTGATCACTTTTATACCATAACTGTTCTAAGGTATCTATGGACAAAAGAATAAAGTAGGATACAAGGTAATCTGTATTCAACTTTCTTAGAGTTTTTGAATATTACATGCCATAGTTTGAAAAACTGTGTAGCATTGTGTAGATTTAATGGAACTTCAAACATGCACGGGGAATATAGCGAAGTCGTCTATCTAAACTCAGAAATATATTAAGCCCTTTTCTTACTTGGTGCTATTGCTATGCGAATGTGTCAAACTTTGTCAATTCAGACACAACACAAGTAAGTAAAATTTATTTAAGTTCGTTAAAATTGTTGCGCCCTCTGAAAATCCAAGGTCTGCGCCCTTTCCCCTGGGCCAGTCCGACCCTGCTCCTAAGATGGGAACAACCTATCTAAAATGGTATTTTTCATCGATTGTTTCTACCTTGGCAGGTTTTATAGTATCATAGAATATTGGGGTTGGATGCATTCAAATTACTACCAAGGCATGTGATTTCTCTGTGCAACTCTGAGGAACAGGAATATTGGAAGTAATTTAATATAAAAAAGGGGGTTAATTCTATGATATTTTAATTATAGTGCCTTTAAAAGGAGAAAAAATATGTTCATGGATAACGTCAGAGTTTTGTAAAATTATAAACTGTCTATGAAAACAAGTATTTGGACAAACATTTTTGGCAGAAATCTCCTGAATTAAATTCCCCACCTCCTCTATAGACACAAATTTCAAAACATAAATTTATTCTATAAATTACTGATGAGCCATTTATAATTAATTAAAAATTATCATTAATATTTTTTTAACAAATTCATTGACAGTAGAAATTTTTATCCGTCACCTTGACAACTAATTGAGAATTTGCAAAATATTTTTTTACAATATTTTATGAATACTTAGTTAGTACTTGCCATTAAAAGAAAAAATATTAAAACAAAAAATATTAAAACAAAACAAGTATTATTTTATTTAATTCTCTAAAATTTTGTACAAATAGTGTTTTGCATGTTCATCTATATTCTCTGGTTCTGGATAATATACAAGCAGTTGAGTAGTATAAACATAATTTATACAGAAAATGCTTTTATTAGACAATAACTTAAATTATGTTGCTAGGAATTTTTTAAGAAAAAAATCCCTGGCGGGTCGGTCTACAGGCACAGGTAGATTTTGAAGGCGCAGACCATGAGGCGCCTGTTTACTGGGAATTGCAGAAGAAGGACATTTTTGCCATGATGCGGCAGTTGGGACCCTCCACTTCGAAATATACCTATGTCTGTAGGCGGAGCTGGCAGGAATTTTTTTTTTTTTTTTTTTTTTTTGCTGTAAGAGTTGGTCCTATAAAAAACTTGTCAGTATAAAAGTTGTAGATAATATTAAGAAGATTTATAATAAATTTAAGCGGATTTGATATTTTATGAATAGATAAAGTTATGATTTTTTTCTTCTTAAACCCCAATCCCCCCCCCCCCCTTAAGGCCATTTTAAATAATCATCAAAATTCTGACATACATAAATTTTTGGCCCTTTCCTTAGAAGTAATAATAACTTCAAACAGATTCAACATGTATCATAAATAAGAAGTTATGGGTTTTTTTCTGTTTTCACAAAAACACCTCCCCCCCCATTTGTCCTCCCCCTGGTCCGATTTTGCTCATTAACCTTTTGGCTTCGGGAACTGGATTCTAAACTTCTTGTCTCGTTACGGGAAGATTAAGATGCCTGCTTTCCCTTTTTAAGTACAGGTGACGAACGCGGGGAGCACATCTGTTTCTCATTAACCAAATCTCGTCTCATCTGGGGATTTTTTCCCGGAATGTAAATCTGAGGAAACATATTCTGCTCTGCTTTAAATGTGAATGATATTTAGAAAATACTTTTTTGCGATGAAAATGTTACTAAATTGCAGTAGTCAAACATAGTTTAAGAGTAGTATAATTGAACGATTTCATGAAAATTTGAAATCTTTTACCTATAATAAATAAAATATATATTCAAACGAATCCAACTATACAAACTGAGTGTAACGTAAAAATGCTTCTTTACTTTTTAATTTTTCTAAAATGGGGAATTTAATTTAATTAAATTTGAGTTTGGAATTATTTGACATGCACAATGCACACGGTCAGGTCATAAAATTATATTTTACTTGAAATATTAAAAAAAATTATTATTATTATTATTATTATTATTTTTTTTGCATGTGAATTCTTAAAGTATTAAAACAGTATTAAGTTTATTGCATTGAATTTTTATTTTTCCAGCAATTCAAGGACACATAGTGTAAAGGTTGGGTTATAACTATATAACAATATTTTGCGTTTAAATTTTTAAACCACGATATGTATATTATTTAAATAAAATTTTCTATTAAACATAGTAAAAAAATTATTTATAGTTTTTCTTATTCTGTTTCTGAAATATCACATACTTTAAATAAAATAAATTAGTATAAACTGTTTTTTAAGTATAAAATAAGCTAAAAAAGTATATACATCTTTATAAACTTAGAATTTATATTCCTTTTATAAATGGTACTATTTAGTTTGTAAGGGTATACCAAAAATTAAAATAAATAATTTTTGTTTAAATGTAATCATGGAAATAATTCTATTATTAACTAGAAGATGAAAGCTAATGTTCATTATTAATTAGATAATAGTGATTAAAAGACAGAATATTCCTTAAAGTATGTGCACTAAAATCTAGAATTTCAAGCAATAATAACGATCAGAAAATGATGGAAATAACCATAATCATACAAAGAAAAAATTCTTTTTATATGGGAAAATGCAAGATTTGGCATTAGAAAGACCAGTTTGAGCAACATTTCCATTGAAAGCCATTCTAGCAATATGGAAATTGTGTGTAAAAATATTTTAAAATCTTGCATAAGAAAAAAAAAACTTTACATTTTAAAAATTTAAATTGTGTAAATAAGAATTGCGAATTTCTATTCCCGGAAAGTATTAGAAAGAAACCTTTATAAATATATTATGTTAAAAAGTGTAGGTGATTTTTATAAAATGCGTTATTATATGATGTTGAAATATGTTCAACATAGATGATTCAATATTAATTAACAATACAGATTAAAAATATTGTCTCTTGTATATTGAATGTCATTTTCTCTGTAAACAGAAAAAAAACTATTAATTAATTTTTTATTAAAATTTATTCTATTAATTACTACCAAACTTTTCCGAGAAATTTAAACAAATATTGATGAATTTTTATAATATTCAGCTGCAGCAGGAGTGGTGCTCTAGAACAAGGCGTTGAACTTGACAAGCACTTAAATGCACCATCAGCTATCAGTACCAATAAACCTATCTTTAACAGAAAAACTAACATCTTTTTTTTCCAAAACACTATATAAAATTGCTATGTTGTACTTCGAAATTTTAATAAGTGAGATAAAAATTATTAGTACAATTTTGGTTATTTAATTTTTTTAAAGTGTTTTTTGAAATAAATCTTATTCTCTGAAATAAGCATGAAATTTAATATTAAACGATGATAAAATATTTCAAATTTAATTAACAATACAATATCAAAATATTCGCACTTTTCACGAGCGTACCAGAATTGTGGCGAGGGGGTGCTCAGACTGCTGAAGCTCTCTCTCCAAAAAATAAAGACTTGGATACTGTAATGCAATGTTCATATATTATGTTGTCTCTTTCACTGCAAACAGAATGTAAAACACTTAATTATTATTATTATTACATTAAATAGAATTTATTCTGTGCGGAATTAAATGTGTAAATTTCTTTACAAATTCGTGTGCAAAAATTATGAAATCATTAGAAGTAATTTTCATTTTTCCATATACACTTAAACGTAAAATTTTACACACATATACGCTTATTTAAATGATGTTAAAGTAAATAGAGATTTTTCGCTTCAATATATACTGATTATATCAGGATATCTGCACCCAGATCAGAGTTGCTAAATATGATATCCTACCTGCAGCTTAATCTCCAAAAATGCTCTTTGAGATCTCAAGTTTGGTATGTAGGAAAAGTAAGAAAACAAGTAATTAGTATTATAATATGAAACCAACTTCCATTATCTATTTTTTTAAACCGGTTCTGGAATAATTTGGTATGCTAATGTTTTAAACTATACTCTGTATATTTCACTAACATTGCATGGGATTAAACATTACAAACCTCTGCTTCTTCCATGCACTTTTTGAATCAAGCCAATATATTTCATTTAATATGATACATTTTTTTAAAATGGAATGAAATGAAAAATTACCTTGATATATTGTCTTAAAACTTATTGTATCATTGTGATAAATGAGTTACAATATAAAATGTTCCACAAAATATTCAAACAATCATCACAGTAAATGATACAATACTTTTGTGAACCATTGTAAAAAAAAAACTATGTACAACATGATGACTATTTTAAAATGTAAAAAAATATTGAGTATTTTAACAAGATAGCCACACTTAATCTCAAATGACCTCAAATTTTTAAGAATAGTTAGTGTCCAAAAGGACAAGCAAACAGACAGACTGACAAATGTGCATTTTTGAATCCACATTAAAGTTATACAGAACCTAAACAAAAACAAGACCTTTCCAATAAAAATATAATTTTCAAGAATGAAATATCTTTTTTTAGCTATATGTGAACATATATATATGCATTATATATATATATATATATATATATATATATATATATATATATATATATATATATATATATATATATACTGACAAAATTAATAATCAACCTTCTTTGAAGTTAGTTAAGAATAGAAAAAGAAAACTTTATGGACCTTTGTCTCTTTATGGACCTCCTATTTCCCTTTGTCCTTTATGGGTACAAAATCACAGTTAATGCCCAGAAGTAGGCAAACAGACAGACAAATATGCATTTTTAGATCCACATTTAAGTTAAATGGAAACTAAATGAACACCCCTTTACTATAAAAACAAAATTTTCAAACATAAAATATCCATTCTTAAGCTATATGTGAACATACATTTAATATATATATATATATATATATATATACATAGATGCCAACATATCTGGAAATTCTGGAGTTTCTCCAGAAATGTAGGATAAAATAATAAAGTATAAAATACGGAAATCTATACTTTAAAAAAAATCTTTATCAAACTTTGATTTTAGTTTCCTCACAATCTGCAAAGTTCAATTCACAATGTGATTTTTTTCTCATGAATATATATTTTTCATATTAAGTTCAATTCTATGAATCATTTCTTTTTCAAATTAGTAGAATTTAATCAGTATTTCAGAATTATAGATGTAAAGAAACAAAAATTACTACCCAAGAAATAGATTTGGAACAATTTTTATGTTTCTGAAAAACATACCAGAAAAAAATTTCAATCAGTAAAGGAAAAAAATGGCGAATTTTGCCCATCAGTCAGGGAATAAAATGAAAATTATGTCAATTATATGTGAGAAAAATCTCGAATATTGTCAATTTGTCATGGTAAAAATGTGCAAATTATGTCAGTTTATCGCCGGAAAAAAAAACTTCATCAATCAGTTGCAAAAAATAATTGCAGATATGGCCCATCAGTCACACACACAAAAAATAATCAGGAATTTTCTCTATAGCTCACAGAAAAAAAAAATTGCAAATTCTGTCAATAATAAGTAAGAAAATCAAAGATTTCATCGATGTATCTCAGAAATAAAATTGCAAATTTTGTCAATCAGTCGCGAAAATATTCTGAGAAATTTGTCAATTAGTCATTGATAAAAATTGTGAATTTCGTCAATCACATGTGAAAGAAAAAACATAAATTTTGTCTATTGGTCACAGAAAAAATGCAAGTTCTGTCATTTGTCATGGAAAAAAATCATGACTTTCATCAAATTGTCACTGGAAAAAAAAAAAAAAAAGAAAAAAAAAAGAACTTTGTCAATAGATTGTGAAAAAAAACCACAGATTTCATGAATCAGTAGCAGAAGAAAAAAAATCAAGAATTTTTTCAATTGGTCATTGAATGAAATTACAATTTTTTATTAATTGGTCGCAGAAAAATATTGCAAAATTCGCAAATAAGTCATGAATAAAAACCACAAATTTCGTCCATCAGTCATGGCAAAAAATCTCTAATTTCATCAACCGGTCACAAAATTTCACACAATTATGTGAGTCATAAATTTTTCACTCTATATTGATAACAGAATTTTATTTCCTTTTTTATAAATTTATTACAAAAAAAAAAAAAAAATTATATAGTAAAAGTAAATTATGTAACCTTTATTTCAATTATATGTGTATGGATAAGTGCAAATGCTATAAGAGGTGGGGATTCAGAGAATATTCATAAAAAATATTAAAAAGTGTACCTTGGAAAGATTGTATGAATCCTGAAATGTGAATAATTGACTTTTGAAGAGTGTCCCAAACTCCTGAAACTTAGATAGTTTGCTCCTGATATAGTCTTTAGAATGTTAGCATCTATGTATATATTAAATGTATAGTCAAAACCTATATTCTTCTTTGAAGTCAGTTAAGAAAAGAAAAAAAAAAGTCCATTATGAGTACAAAAAAAACAACCAAGTTTCCCACTTGCAAATATTAGGATTTTCCACTGCAAATAGCATCAAATGAACTACAAATAAAATTATCAGTTGATTTAATGTTTATTAAATTAGAAATTTCACCTTTGGAATGTGTAGAAAATAAATTTAACTTTCTGTAGCCATACTACATTGTGTTCTGCTGTAATGATAAATACATATTTGTTTCATTCATTGCCTTTTTATTAGTATTCTATATATTTAATTCACGGAAATACTGTTGAACAAAATGTCACATGAAGCTGATATATTCAACCCAAGAATTACAATAAGCAGGAACACAGTAATAGTGGTATAGTTATATAAAATAAAACGGGGGAAAAAAAAAAAAAAAAAAAAAAAAAAAAGATAAATTTAGATTTGGATATTCAGATCATAGGAAGTGAATCAGAAAATCAAATAATGCATGCATAATCAGATGATAATACAGGATAATCGAAAAAGGTCGGACACATTTCGAAAATTCATAACTCCAAAAATAATTCAGGAAATGCAAAAATTTTCTTTGCAAAGTACTAGACAGTTCTCCAAGATTTGTTAGATGTAACTGTTTTGGAGCTTTGACCTTCAGCAATGCTTGGTAAAGTATGATAATTTTGTCAAACCGTCTTTAATGACTCTATACAGAATTTCCAAAATAAAGGAAAGAAGACAGGATTCAAATTATTCTCCCATTTTCTTTTAAAATATAAATAGCATTTTTTAAAACAACAATGAAATAAAGATAAATGAAAGTTTAAAAACAATCTTTTAAATATTAATAAAGTGCAAAACATTGTTTTAAAACTCTCATTAATATTGCATCAAGTGATTTTTTTTGTTCAAATAAAGTTTGCTTCAACATGCTATCAAGATATTTGTTTCTGATATTTATAAATTTTTAACTGATTCTAAAGTATTTATGAAACATTGTTGGTGAAATAACTATATGACATTAAAAAATATTATAAACAATGGGGCGGGAGGAGATCAAAACAATCTCACTAATCAGGCTAATATATATAAATATATATACACTGCTGTCCAAAAATTAAGGGGCAGTGACCAGATGCTTTCGCTTTTTACACAGTTGGTCGAATATCTACCGGAATTCTTGATGAATTGTCCTTGAACATCGATGATGTAAAGCACATGTTCAACTTCAAGAACAGTCGAAACAGTATACTGCAATTAAAAAATTAAATATTGAATATTTGATAAGATATGGACATTGAAATAATTTTTAACTGTGCATGCGCAAACTATTACAAAGATTTTTCTTCATGATTTGTTAGTCAATTCTATACAGAAACTCATATAAAAAAAACAGTCAAATATTGTGAAAACTCAGAAAGATGTCGGCAATACAGTGAACAAATTGACAAATTGGGAAAGGGGGGGGGGGGAATCCCTTATAATCCAATTTGTATCCAATATTGATATTGGACTGATATTTATAATCCAATTGGATTATAACGGATTCCCCCCCCCCCCTCAATTTGTCAATTTGCTCACTGTATTGCCGATATCTTTCTGAGTTTTTATGATATTTGACTGGTCTTGTTATATGAGTTACTCTACAGAATTTACTACCAAATCAAGAAAAAAATTCTTTGGTATAGTTTGCACATGCGCAGTTATAAATTATTTCATACAAATGCCTATATCTCATCAAATATTCAATATATTAATTTTTCAAGTGCAGTGTACTGTTCTTGAAATTAAACATGTGCTTTACATCCTCGAAGTTCAAAGACAATTCATCAAGAATTTCAGTAATTAAATTCAGAAAATTTAGTAGATATTCAACAAACCATGTAAAAAGCGAAACTGACCCTTAATTTTTGGACAGCAGTGTATATACAATCAGGGTTTAAAAATATAAAAAAATATCGATATTTTGATATATATCCAATATTTTATATATATATCTGATATTTTCAAAATAGTCAACTTATTGATGATTAGAAATATTTTCAAAGTTAACATATGTCATTTAGCATGAAAACTTAATAAAACAATATTCTAAATGTCTTTTTCTATTTTTTTTTCACTTACTTAACAAAATTTGAGATCAACTAAATGAAAACAGACACAGTTTGCTTTTACATTCACAAAATCAAACTATTAACATTTAGTAATCAAGTTATAAGAAAATTTTGTGTTTTATACAACAAAATAGTTTGTTGTTATTGAAACATTTGAACATGAATATAGTAAGCTTGGTCTGCTTAACTGAACAAATCCAAAACTAGAAAAAAGTATTTCTAATGAAGCTGCAAGTTTATCTAAATTTTCTAAGTAAATGACTTTTCTAATTAAATATTGTCCCACATAATTATTGATTCTACATTTAAAAATTTAGCTTCAAACATAAAGCTTGGATTTCTTTTTTTTTTTTTTTTTTTTTTTTTTTTGGTTGGGAGAGGGGGGGGGGGCTAAAAAAGCCACCATAAGGGCAAAAAGTCTTTATCTACAGAATGACACAGAAGTAAGTTAAAAAACTCCTTTACACTTGTTTTGACTGAAAATATAAAAAATGATATTTTGAAAATAAATATTGGATATATATCATGATATATATCACCAAACCCTGTATACAATCAAACTCACCTAACACAAGGACAGGTAAAATGAGAGAATGGTTTAAGTGAGCAAACTGCACCTTAAGAATGATTTACCATTTAAACTATATTAAGATTTTTACACTTTTTACAAGCTACAAAAGCAGGATCGTTGCTAATATGAGCAAAACATCTATTCATTTCAATGTGATTTTTGGAGACAAGTAGAGTAGAATAAGGAAGGAAATCTCTTTCTTCTCTCTCAGCGACAATATTTCTACATTACAACTGTCTGTCAAAATATAGTAATTTATCAGTTTTAACTGACAGAATTCAACATTCAAGGAGACCGCCACCCAAGAAAATGCAAAAGAATGTCCTGAGATCTTGAAAGAATAAAAGAAAGAAGTTACAGATTAGGATGTTTCAAATCCTTTTCATTTTGTAGTCTGTAAGATATACAAAAACCCATAGAAAGGAAGGATCATAAGAAAATCTGTATTTGTTTATTTCTTTAAATGTGGATGCTGGGCTATATTAAACAGCCTTTTCATCTCAATTATTGCATTGTTCAAATGTAAAGGATATGTGAAATCAATAGCTCAAAAATCGCAGTGACTACTGCAATGTTAGCCGAGATTTTCTAGGAAAAAGGGAAGTTATCAGTTGCATTAATGTACATTGTTCATGTCTTTGAAATTAGTACTAGTTCGTTAGAGGCTTTGGCTTCAGTACTGTGATTTTACCTAAACAAAAGACATATCGAAAGAAAATGATACTCACAGAGATAAGAATGAATATTTTATGTTAATTAATTTTAGCACTGAAATTAGATCAATTAACAGTGATTAATTATGTGTATGTTTTTAAGATTTTTATTATCTTCACTTTATGAGTAACAGTTAATACAAGAACTTTGATAATTCCTTTGCTTCTCTTATTAACTGAGTTCGACTATATATATATATATATATATATATATGTAATATACTTTCAGCTTCTTTCACTGTCCTTATGCTTATCTAAAAAAAATTCAGATGGAAACCTGCAATCTGCAACTTTTGTAAACTACATTAGATTGCTGTGAAACATAAAAGCGTTATTGAGGGAAATAACAACATATTCACTAACGACAATAGTTAATATAGCATTCTTAGGATTTTTTTTTAAGTGTATTAATATAAAAGTTTGACTACAGTGTAACTTTTGGGCTGTTATATTTCAAATGCACTTTAGTAATGTTAATTTTTTCAAATGAAAATAATAGCTAATGTGCTATTTAAAAACTATTTACATGTTAAGTTTATCAGCTAGTCAACATTTCTTTGCTTGTTTATCACAGCTATAGCTTTCTTAAAAATGCTCAGATTGTAATAAAATTTTGAATATATATATTTTTTTCTCCTTTTTATTTGTCAGCCAGTCTGAAAATTTACTTTTGAAAAAGAAGAAAGAAGTTAGATATCAAGCAAAACCTTATTGTCTATATAGACTATATTGTGTGTTCCCTCTAGCTATTTTATTTAACATGAAACCTGTATAGTAAAAAGCAGTTTATAACATAAATGTATTTCATCCATGTACAGTCTTGGAGAAAGAAAAATACTAATTTTGACAATAAATATTAGTAGAAAAATAATCTGGATACCAATGACTTAGGAATAATGTCTGCTTTTAAATGATATTTCAAAAATTCCCTTAAGGAGCTGTCTACATCTGAAAATGAAGACAAACTTTACATTTTTCACAAGTAAATCTTCAGATGTTTGAACCCCCCCCACCCCCCACCCCCAAAAAAAAAAGAATCTACATCTTTCAGTTAGTCTAAATACAAATTTAAAAAACTTGTTTCCTATGATTAGTTTCAGACTTATTAACTGTGTTAAAATCATGGGTGCAAGTTTGAGATGTGGCCAATATTAAAAATATTTTGAACCCCCCCCCCTTCCCTTAAATGTACACACAACAAACTGGTTCTAACAACTGGTTTAAACAATTTCTGTTGAAACTGGATGAAAAAAAATGAATATGCATGTAAAATATTGATATTCATGTAAATTGTAAAATGGAAAGTTAAATTGAGACATGCTACAGGTAAAACTTCTGAACTTGACATGCTATGACACATAAAATTGCAAAATATTAAAATATGTGCACAGATACACATATATATAATATTCTTGTTATTTTAAAATATCTTTCTATACATTATATTAAGATAAACCATATTTTGGTTTAAAGCAACTGTAGTGGCAGATTTAGTTTCAATAAGAAATCTTATACCAAAAGAAAATGTCTTAAAAGATATTTTAAAACAAGAGATATTACAGAGTAACAGTAAATTACTTCAGTAAAAATATTAATTATAGCAAAACAGGCATGAATTAATTTTTTTTATATATATAATGGATCAAATTTTTATAGTTTACTACTACTTGCAGCCAACAATTAAAAAAATAATAAAATTATTCTCAATCATTTCAGGAATCGACCAACAACCCATTCAAACCAAATAAAAATATCTTAAAAGTTAAAAAAAAAAATAAAGTATAGTAAAATACAGTATTTACACTGAAGATAGAAATGTAAATTACAGCAAAAAGCAAAAAAAAAAAAAAAAAAAAAAAAACCTCCAAAAATTGCATTAAAAAATTTGCAAAAAGTTCAAAATTCTCTGTATGAATTCTGAATAAACTTTATTAAAAAATGGACTAAAATTACTATATTGGGCTAAAGATTGAAAATGAATTCCTTTTACGTGCAAATATCATAAAATATTAAAAAAGAAGAAGAAATTACTCAAAATCACAAAAATGAAACCAAAAAAAAATTGTTATACTGCTAATTTCCAAAACATTTCATTGAAAAGCAGCCTGTTTACTATATGGGATAAAAGATAAATTTATTATAGTGGATATTGTAACTGGAATCAGTCTCCAAATGCCAAAAAATCACCACAGAACATGGAAAAATGCTAAAAAGTGCATTAAAAATCGATAAAAAAATTTAAAATCACAGAGAGCAAAATTTATTATAAGTTAGTTACTATAAGCTAAAAGTCAGAAATTAAATTATTTTTATGAATATGAAAAAATCGCCGTAAAACACAAAACAACTCAAAGTCACATTAAAAAATTGCCAAAAAAATCAAAAATTACTGTATGAATTTAAAATTAACTTTTTTGAAATGAAGGCAAAAATTGCTATACTGGGCTATTTGATTTGAAAAGGATTCCTTTTACTAATGTGGAAAAATCATCGCAAAACATGAAAAAAAAAAAAAAAAAAAAAAATGCTAAAAATTGCATTAAAAAAAAAAATCAAAAATTACTGTACGAATTCTGAAAACACTTTATTGAAAAGAGGACAACATTGACTATAATGGGCAAAGATTAAAACTGGATTCCTTTGACTAATGTTGAAAAAAAAAAAAAAAAAAGAAAAAAAAAATCACATAAAATATTCAAAATTAGCACAGGACAAAATTCACTACAGTGGGCTAAAACATTATAGCTGGAATTCTTTCCAAAATGTCAAAAATCACTGCATAACATGGAAAAATGCTGAAAAGCACATTAAAAGTTGTAGTAATTTGTGTAGGGGAACACGTACCAACTCTTTAAAACGGTTTAAAGAAAAGAGAGTGAAACCACACCTAAATTTTCATACTATTATAACCCTTTCTTAATGTCAGCAAAGTAAACAAAATATTGATTGACATGAAATTGCTGCTTCACTATTGTATTTCATTAATACTTGTTCTACTTGAAAAATAAGAAAAAAGTATTTACAGTAATATCAAGTTGTGGTGCGAAGGAAGCATAAACATATCACTTGATTCAAATAACATTTAATGTAGAAATTATGAAGTATTTACACGATAAAGACAAGACTGTACTTTGTCTCAACTAAAAATGAAAGGTTGGCACAATGCACAAGATATCTCTTGTTCTTGCCAGCCCTGGATTCCAGCATTTTGATAGCATAGTGTTTCACTTTACAGCAATAATTATCCATAATATAATGGAAAACTTCTCATAAAAATAGTATTAAGACTTTAATCCAATAAGATAATTTACTCTTTATTGCCATGAAATGCGAAAAAACTCTAAAAGTTGCATTAAAAAATTGGTGAAATTTTTTTAATTACTGTATGAATTGCAAATAAACATAAGACTTTATTGTTTTAAGTCCAAGTCGATGCACACTAATGAATAGCATGGTACTAAAAAAAAAATTAAGCAAATGTGTGTATCTTTAAAAGTTGGGATTTTAGGCATAACATGCAGTGGTTTGCGGAATGGGTCTTGAAACCTGTGAAAATTGGGACACCTGGCAACACTATTGAGAGCTAAATTCACAAAACTTGTGATAAAACTATTTCTCTTTTATGAAAATCTCACACTTATACAAAATAAAATATTTACAGAGAATGAATATATCTCACGTTAAATATTTTTTATTCAGGTTTCCTTTTTTTTCTCTTTTTTTTGGCTTCAGAGTTTGACATTCACGATTCTCAGAAGTTATGCATGGCTATCTCAATCTATATACAGTGGTGGCAAAAAGTTTGGACATTTTTTGAAAGTTTCATGTTTTTCAACTTTGCGTGCTTGTAGGATATATTAATTTTCACTTAAAAACAAACGTTTATATATCAAATTGAAGGTAATTTAATGTAGAATTTAATAATAAAAACAGTATTACAATATCTGTATTAAAAAAAGTTATGCTCATTTTAGTAGAACAAACAAACACAAATAGTTTTAAATAAGGACGTGTTTTGTAATGAAAGCGTACTAGCCAATCACAAACACTGTTCTGAGGACCAATCAAATGTCTGTAACTATAGTTTAGGTTATTTGGATGGTAAAAGTGTTATTGTTGTGGAAATATTTTGCGGAATGATGCATACTAGTACAATTAAATAGAGTATTGCTGTTTTTGAATATTTAAAGTCCTTTTTTTTAATTAAACTAATTTTAAACAATGTCATCAACAAGAAGAACTAATTGGACATCTACAAAAAGAAGCCAAATTGTCATATTGAGAGAAAATGGCCTCTCTTATGCTGAAATTGTAAGACAAGTTGGTGGTTCAGTGACTTGTTCTGGTGTACGAAAGTTCTGTTTACGTTATGAAAAAACGAAATCAGTGGAAAATAAGGCGAAATCAGGCCGAAAAAAATGCACAAGTGCTACTGCCGACAGAAAAATTAAACGGCTATGCCTTCAAGATAGAAAAATTTCATCAGATGCCATTAGATGTGAAATGAATGCAGCGGGTATTGCAGTAAGTTCAAGAACAATAAGAAGAAGGTTATCAGGATTTGGACTACCAGCTAGAATTCCAAGGAAAAAACCATATTTAAATCAAAAGCAACGCGAAAAACGAGTTAAGTGGGCAAAAGAACACATTAAATGGTCAGAAAATCAATGGAAGCAAGTAATCCGGAGCGATGAGAATAAAATATCACTCTTTGGTAGTGATGATAGAAAATACGTGAGACGTAGAGTAAGAGAAGCACTTCATCCTGATTGCATTGAAGCAACTACAAAAAACCCAACAAATGTCATGATTTGGGCATGTATGTCTGCTGATGGTGTGGGCCGAATTCAAGTGATTGATGGCATCCTGAATGCCAAAAAATACATCGAAACTGCCCTGGAACCAAAATTGATACCTTCCACCAGGAATCTCTTCCCCAACAACGCACCATTTATTTCTCAGCAGGATTCAGCTCCATGCCACACAGCAAAAGTATTCAAAGCATGGTTTCAAAATAAAGGCATAGATATATTACCACGGCCAGGAAACAGCCCTGATCTCAATGCAATTGAAAATTTGTGGCGACGTTTGAAAATTCTTGTACGAAAAAAACGTCCATCCAATAAAAGACAACTTATTGAAGTTATAATTGATTCTTAGCACCATGTGATTACGAAATTATGAACTCCAAACACTCATTCACTTGATGAAAAAACGCTGTGAAGCTGTCTTAAAAAATAAGGGTTATCCTACTAAGTATTGATTGTGTAAGTATCACTTTAAAAAAATGCAAATCTAAGATAGATCTTACTATTAGTTGCATAACTTTGTTTGTAATACAGATATTGTAATACTGTTTTTATTATTAAATTCTACATTAAATTACCTCCAATTTGATATCTAAACATTTGTATTTAAGTGAAAAGTAATATATTCTACAACCACACAAAGTTGAAAAACATGAAACTTTCAAAAAATGTCCACACTTTTGGCCACCACTGTATATATATATATTTGTCTTACGTGGTGCGGAAATAGGGCTGAATTTCTAGCTTACTATTGGCAACAACCATAGTTTCCAGAGCTCAGACCAATGAAAAGATTAGATTGTGTTAGATAGATCAGCTCCACCTCCAATATGGCGGTCAGTGTCAGAGCAGTGAAAATCAAGCTAGCTAATATTAAAAATAAAATAACATGTACGTAATCCAAAGCGTCTGAGATGATTCCTCATTTTAATTATGAGTAATATTGCTAATTTCAAATGAATTCTCAACTCTTATTTAGAATTTATTTATGAATTTCACTCACATGAAAAATTGGAGAGAAGTAAAAATATCAACTGTCTAGGATGTACCTGCTGCCATCTGTTGCAGAAATCTATAATCAATTAGAATAGTAAAATGTTGAATGAAATTTAAACAATCATTGCTGATAAACTATCTTCCTACTATGTAGTTTTTTTTTTTTTTTTTTTTTTTTTTAATTTAATGAATAAGCCGTGCTGTACAATATTATAGGTGCAATAAGTTTTAAACAAATTATGTTTCCAAGATTCTTTATTCATAGTATTTAAATGATTTATATGCTTATTAGTAGCTCCAACTAAATGCACTTTTAGTTGTGTTTTCAACGGAGTTCAATTACTTTTTTACATTAAAAAAAATTGTCAATTTCATATGTTCAAATGATTTATGGTAATACTTATTCCGGCTAGAATTTCTACAAAAATAAAAAGGGGCGAGCGAGCAAAAAGAGCTGTGACAACGTAGCGGTCTCAATGTGAATTGCTTTGCAATTCACGCGGATTTGGCGAGCGTTAGCGAGTAGGGGGCTGAGCCCCCTAGTTCATCAAAAAGGTTTTGCTTTATGCTCAAATCGGGAACTTTGGGCTGTCTTGTGAGCTGATCTGCCATGAAGTAATATTGTATTCAATCCTTCATGGGGACGATTTTGAAAGAAACTGGGGAAGAAAGGTGTGCTTTCACTGATGTTCAAACTAATCAACTGGTTCTTCCACAGTGGAGTGTGATAGGGGTGGGAGGAGAGTAGAGTCATGTAAGGCATGCACTAGCAAAAAATATAAGTGGAGATTTTCCAATCCTAACCAAAATTTTAAGTGGGATGATTGAAAAGTGGAGTTATTTTAAGTACAATTCTTAAAAATTTTGTACAAACCCTGAGAAATCTAAAAATGGAATTTTTATTTTCAATCTTCGGGCATTTTCAAAAGACGGAATTCTGTCCTGCAGACAGAAAACTTACATCCATGGTTAAAAGGTTAAAATACACAAATTCAGGTGTTCTCTCTAAATTGATTCATAGTGCTCATATTGAGTACACATAATAATGAATTCTTCAAAACTATAATAAACTGCTTTTATTGCAAATGCAGTAGAATATGTATACAAATATTTCTGCTAGTTATATATAAAATAAAATTCTAATTGAATGAAAATTGTCAATTTTTTAACATCTTCTTTTCTTTTCTTTCTTTTATATATATTGTTAGAAACCCACTCAGAGAAAAGAGTAAAGTTTTGTAAATGCATATGTAGATCAAATGTAATAAAAAAATTTATTTTCTATTCTATTAGATGATTCAAACTCCATTTCAGAAAAATTTGGGAACTTTAAAATTGATATACTTATATTTGAGTTTTTAAATAGTACAATCACAAAAAAAAAAAAAATTATAAATTTAGGAAATAGAAATGAAAGTTTATTAAAGTAATTTAACATTACATTGCCTTCCTTAGAATGACAAGCTTCCAACCGACAAATTTGGCTTAAATGAGAGGACATCCTCCAAGTGTCCTTATATCATATACAATTTGAGCTAATGTGCAATATATCCAGCAAGTATTTTGAAAATTAGTGAAGTTCAAAATGGTTCAGTTGTAGTTTTTTTTTTTTTTTTTTTTTTTAATTAGAGAGAAATGAAACTTCCATGTAATTTTTATTAAAAGAATGGTCAAAGCAGTTAGAACCTTGCTATTCCAAGGAGATAATTAAATGATAAATTTTTTAAATTATTTTAATTAAAGCTTTTTTGGTAAAATGACTTGAATTTTATATCTGTGCATACATTTTAACAGACTAAAAATATTATGTTAAAATTAACAATTGCTATTGAAAATTTAAAATACATTTATTATGTAGATGGACACTCAAACCTTAATTTGTGCTTACCATTTAAAAGATGACATAATTGTAAATAAACTGGTATCTTTTTTCATACAATGATTTGCAGTAAAATTAGGGGGGAGAGTGTTAACTTTTTTTTACAGGAATGTACAGTGCTTTAATTATGACATACATTTTAATATCATTTAAATTTCAACCCATTTCTTTAAATGCATTAATATTTTCTAACAGAATCAGTTACAGTAACTGTAATAGGGTTTTCATGACAAAAATACACATATCGATAACTGTCATTTTCAATACAGGCCATAAGTATAACAACATAACATTAATTTTAATAAAACTGAGCATTTAAAAAAATAATAATAAAAACATGTTCATATAGATAGATTAGCCAAAATTAGAAACACTATTCAGCAATATTGGAAAATATTTTTAAAAAAAAATTAAAAATAAATTTTCTAAAGAAAAGATTTTCTCTGTAAAAATAATTACCTGCTTGCTGTTGGCGTTATCTTGCTTTGTGACTATTACAGGATGAAGTATGAAATCCGGGGCAAAATATTCCAGATATTCTAAACAATGAAAAATGCATTTTAGAATAGAAATCTGCAAACAACATGAAGTAGAAATTATGGTAGCACAAATATAAATTATGATAATAATAATTCTTCCCTGTCAAGGTCAATATCATTATTTCATCATGCAGATATATAATTGAAAATCTTACAATCATTAAAAATAAAATGAAGCATAGACAAATTGTATTTTTATTAGATGAAAGTGAAAATTTAAAAGCCACATTAAACATTTGTGGTTTTCCTTTAAATTATAACTGCATAAAAATGATTTTGATTTGTATGCTTCAATATCACATACTGGGATTGCAACACAAATATCACAGTTATATCACAAATGTGATAATGTATAAAACATCACATTTCTTTTAACAGGAATGAAAGTGAATAAAAGAAATTTCAGAAACATTATGGAGCAAGTTGAAATTAAAATATTAATAACATTTTCTGCTCAAAGGGGGGAAAAATATATAAAATTAATTAAGGTAACTAATAACAGAAATAAGTTGGGCAAAATCTATAAAAAATAACTTAATATCTTATACTTAATAAAAACCATCTGAAATATTAAATATGCATTTTATTTGAATCATCTTTTATAAATATTAAAATAGAAGTAAAATTCAAGAAAAGCAACAAAGGGCAGAAAATTGAAAATCTTGATCAAACACATACTAGCTTGACCCATTTGGTGTAGTCATTGTCCATTACAAATAAAAAAAAGTATTACAATGCTTTTTATCTTGAATCCATAGAATTAACTGAAAGTATTATGTTTCAATTGTTTATTTAAATGTCAAGAAAACAGATCACAGCCGTAATTTCATTAGTGGAGATGTTTCTAACTTTTCAAATATTGAAAACATTCACAGAAACAATACAATGACAGCACTACAAAGCTGTACACAATGTGAACAGACAATCAACTGTTCTGAACTGAAATTGCTTCAGTTTGAGTACTGATGTCAGTTCTCAACTGACATCAGTATTTTGTCAGTTCATCATTCGAGCTATGGCACAAATTTATACTATTCGTGCCATAGCTCTCTGCATGGCACAATGGATAGAACTTCTCAGATAGTCCACATAATATAATTGTTGACATGATTTCAATGACTAAAAAAACACAAAGCATATCAATGCACTAAGATACCACTTTAAAAGATTTCCCATGTAATATGGGAATTATATTGTGTGGGAAATCTAATCTAATGGCGATAAAGAAATATGTATTATACATGAAATTAAACTACAGTAGCATACTTGTTTCTTAAGGGCAAATGTGTTCATATTAAAAGAGAATAAGACATTGGAAAATACCATTGTATGGAATATCATTTCCTATGTTTTCATCTAGCAACAAAGAAGTTTCATATGTCCACACTCTTGAAACATTTCGCAGAGTATAACCTCCACCTCCCAAAACAAGAAGAGGCACATTCAAGCTCTTTACAAACTTAACACATTCCCTGGCAAAGAGATTATAAATTAACGATGAAAAAAAGGGCAGGTTGGTAACAGAGAAAATGAAACTTCTATAAAGCAACAACATTCATAACATATAACAAGAAATTTTTAGTTATTTTAAGCTAAAAGAGAAAGATTAGTCAAAGCAACATTTATAAAGTTTTCAACCAATTTTAAAAACTTAACAATATTTAGGTTTAAAGTTTAAAACCCATTGCAAAACTTCTGAATAAGATAAACTGAAAAACATTTTATATATATGGTGTGACACTTACATCTCTTTGCTATAACTACCATTTTAAATTAAATTATGTGAGCTTATACATAAAGTAGTTTTCAATTCATTTTTACATTTAAGTTTGCAATACATATCAATCTCATTTAGAACTAGAAAATAAGTTTTTATGTCATCTTGACAGGAATTTAAAGTCTCATTAAAGAAATTAATATAAAATTTATTTACTATGTTTATTATTAAAAAATATTTTACATTTTATGTAAAATAATTCATTTTATCATGTTTAGAAAGCATAGCTAGTTTTATGAAGCTAAATATTTTTTTAATTGTTTGTTTTCTTGACCATTTACATATGAATAACTTTAATGGTGTTGAAAGATATATAATGGAAAATTATACACTAAAGTCTCTAATTTACAGATAAAACAACAGTATACATATTTTTACAGTAGAACACCAGTTATCCAAAAAGCATAGGTCCAAAGCAATTTAGGTTAATCGAAATTCCATCAAATTTTTCAGATAACCGATGGTTAAAAAAAAAAAAAATTCTGAAGTTAAGTGCTTTTAAAAAGGAAAATACACTCTTCAAAACACCATCCTAATTTTAGTTAATGCACCATCATAAACAGTAAAAAATGAACTGGATAAAGATGGGATAAGAGTAATTTTCTTGCCACTAAATGTTAACTTCCTTGATTCAATTAATATACCAAATAATTATTAAGAACATTAAAATGCATTACTAAAAACAGTTTTGCAGTTTATTTTGGGACTGGATAGTGCTGAAGAAATTGTTTAATGTTTAAAATTTGATGCTATTAGGAAAGTTAACTACTGGGCTGCTTTTGCATGGGATGAAGTTCAGAAGCAAAGTTTAGTTAGATCTCAGTATAAAATTTGGCCTGGTATTGACTTAATGATTTTTAGAAAAATTATTGACTCTTATAATGATAGAATTTCATATAACAATGCATCACTCAACACCGAACAGGTAGGTCTTTGACAGGTTTGAGAAATGACCTGAAAAATTTATAGATGACATTAAAGTCAGGCTTCAGCCAACTAATGATCAGCAGAGTTTTAGATTTAAAAAAAAAAAAATCAAAACAGTAAACAGTGAAGATTCAACAGTTGAAGATAAACCTAAAGAGATGAAGAAAACTAATGCTCACAGAGAAGCTACAAAAATACTAGATGCAGCACTTTGGTACATTGAACAAAAACATGATGCTATTACTTTCCATTATTCTTTGTTCAGAAGATGAGATGACAGAGAGGCTTTGAAGAAATATCAAACTGAACAGACAAAGGAAAGCATTGCATACTTTGAAAAGAAATAGAATCCAATGGTCAAAGTAAGCATCTTCTAGTATTTATTTTTGCAAAAAATTTGCAATGTTTTATTTATTGTAATGCTATACCAATAATTTTGTATAGGGTGATTCTTCAATTCTGTTTTGCCTCAAATAACTGGTGAATAAAGTTATTAAAATGTTACATCACAAGACTAACATTCGTTTAATTTAAATAATTTAAAATCTATATTTCAATATATCAAAATTAAAATTAATTATTATATTTTATTTTAATATAGTATTTTTACATATTCCCTCAATAAATTATAAATTCCTTTTCTAAAATATTTATTTTGGTGACTTCATTATTATTTATCAATATTTTATCTTTTCTGTATTTACATTTTTCTTCAAAGCTTTAACACCACGTTGTTTTTTTTTAAGTCTGTTTGATTTTTATAATTCCCGCAATAGGCTTAATTTTTCTTCCCTTAAAAGATCAATCTTTAAGCAAAAACCACCTTCTAATACAAATTCATTGAACTTTCACCAGAGCTTCATATGCGAAAATATTCAACTGATATGGTTTTGTTTAAAAATCGTTGTCATTCGCTGCTCTTTTCCATGATTTTTTCCATGCCCAATTGATGAAATTTGCAATTTTTTCTCAAGCGATTGACGAAATTTGCAATTTTATTTCACAAGTGCTCGATGAAATTTGTGATTTTATTCTGAGACTGTTAGATGGAATTCACGATTTATTCAGAGACTGACGAAATTTGCGATTTTATTCCCCGATCGTCTGACAAAATTTGATTCTTTTATGCGACCTCTTGACAAAATTCATGTATTTTTGAAATTTGGCGATTTTATTTCGCGATCGTCTGACAAAATTTACAATTTTATTCCCCGATCATTTGGCGAAATTCTCAATTTTATTCCGCGATTGTTTGATGAAATTTGCGATTAATTTCTGCAATTGTTTGACTTATTTTTTGTGACTAACTAACGAAATTTAAGATTTTTTTCCCATGACCAATTGATGAAATTTATGATTTTTTTACACGACCTCTTGACGAAATTCACGAGTTTTTCTGTGACTGTTTCAAGAAAGGCATGATATTTTCCTCGAATGATAGACCAAATTTTGTGATTTTATTCATGGATCATTTGACGTAATTCTCATTTTTTTTTTTTTCCAGCGCACATCAACGTAATTTTTTCTTAAACAATTGCACGAAAATCATGGATATATATTTTTTTTTAAGTAGAAAAGCGGAAAGTGGCATCCCTGATAATAGGCAGGAGGGAGAGTAGAACTTCGCTCCTCGCAACTCCCACACATCTCTGGGAAAATACGCTGCTGTGTAGCAAACCATACAGGACAGTGAGTTGAAACTCAAGGAAGTCATCATTTAATGCATACATTTTTTAAATATGGGCAATACAAACAAAAAGCGAATACTGCGATTTTATGGAGAAGAATCCACACAAATCACAGATTTGGTATTTAAAAAAAGCGGAAATCGCTGATTTTATATAAAAAAAGCAAAATTTCACCTTTAGGTGAAAAAGCGGCATCCCTGTTTGAAGAGACTGCAGTGCACAGAGCTGCAAGATTTAGCAAGAAGGTATCTACAAGTCTGAAGTTATGTACCTCGAGGCCAATTTTTTAAATTTAATTTTGTATGAGATTTTTTTTCGTGTTTTGCTTTGACTTTTTACCTCATTTAGTAAAAGAAATCCAGTTTCAATCTTTTAGCCCAATTTAGTAAATATTGTCCTCTGCAATTTTTGAATTTTTATGAGATTTTTAGCTTTTTTTGTTCATTTTGTCCATTACACAGCAATTTTTTGACATTAATAAAAGGAATCCAGTTCCATTCTTTTGGCCCAGTATAGTAAATTATGACTTCTTTTTAAAAAGTTTATTCGAAATTTGCACAGTGATTATAAAACCTGCATTTAAGACTCTTAAAGAATATGTGTCCTGTGAGTCAACATCTGGAAGGAAATGAAGCTTGCTTATTTCAGTTATTCAAAATAAAACTTTTATAGTAAAGTGAGTAAGAAAAAAAATTTTTTTTTGATGAATCAAAGTTGGAAAAATAAGAAATGTGGAGTACTTTTCATAAAATATGAAAATGTACGAGGAATGACGGCCATAAAGTGGGGAGTATGGCACGGTGAATAAAATACACTTTGATCTCGTGCATAGAAGGTATTCAAACGAAACAAAAGAAAAAAAATTAGTACAAAAAAAGGTGTTATGTTGATAATTTGAATTTTGCTAATTAAGTTAAAAAAAAAAAAAAAAAAAAAGTTGATAATTTGGGTTTTTTTTAAATAAATAAAATAAATATTAAAAGGTAATTAATTAAATTAATAAATAAATGGGGTTATGATTTCTTTAGGCTGTTTTATTTACGTTTTAACTTTTTCTAACTTTAGGATGTCTCTAAATTTTCTGTCAGACAATTTATTGCAAATTGCTCCATATTATATCATTTAAATTTTTGTTGTGTTTAATAACGTTTTGAGGAGATTTTTTTTGTATTGGCTCGGCGCCCACCGATGTAAAGACCTTTTCCTCGAATAATTATGAATATAATGAATAAAAATTCAAGTTAATAATACTTCAAATGTATATAAAAAAAAAAAAATAGCTAAAGTTAATTTTGGTTCATAATTTATCTTTGAAAATACGTATTTAAATGTAAAAATATTATTATTTTAAAGGTTTTTAGAGATGTTCTGTTAAAAATTGTATATCTATAATTTCATTTCTTTTTTTAAGAAGCACGTGGTGCCGATGTAACGATGTTTTGTGTATTCTTCTGCGGCAATCGGACCACGTTTTTATAGGTGTTTTTACTCCATTTTAAAATTAGAATTTATTGTAAAAGAAAATATGTAAAATATAAACTGTACATCGATAAGCAAATTTTGGAATGTTTTTAAATTAATCAACAAATTGAAAGATCATCATCTTTGGCGTGCCATCGGATTATTTGCCGTGGCATGAAGCGAAGGTGCACGACGGCAAGTGGATAAAAGGACCGGCGATTCACGGAGATGAGCTTTTTGGATGGTTCTTGGACCATCGGAAGGGTGGAGAAAAGTACGAGCGGAATCCGGCTGGTTATCGGGACATCGACTTTTCGACGAACGGAGGCGGCAGGAAGAACGATGGCTGTCTGAAATGGAGTGTTTTGATTTCTAGAGCTAGAGAAGGAGAGTGAAATCGGAAATGAGACTCAGAGGTTCAGTTATGATGGAAGGAAAGAGAAAGAATCGCCGAAATATGTTACTAATTACAAGACAGATATTTCATTAAGTTAGAGTTGTGGTCGACCACGTGGTGAGAATATTACCTTTTTTTTATTTCTCCGGAGAAAAATATGTTTCCATTAAATAAACAAAGCATGCTAAAAGTAATCAGACAATTGTAAATAATTCTCCATGTAATGTTTTGCTGATAATTTAATTCAATAATCATAAATCAAGCTATTCATGTTAAAAAGGAAATATGTCTGTAATTAAGATTCCATGATGTATTTTTTATTTGTTCTTTAAACTATTGTTTCTTTAACTTTTAATAAATCTTAATTTTCAAGTTACAATGGAAATCTCTATTTGCTTTTCTATTTTTTTCTACAGCAGCAAATTATGTTTCGTCCCTTATTTAGGTTTTTCCGTGTGAATAAGTTCAAAATTCTATACAATCAAGGCTTTCTTTATTCACCATTAAATTCATTATATATAAAAGATTTGATTTTTTGGTAGATTGTTTTTTTTTCTACCACGTGTTTGTGTCTGCCTAAGGAAGTTTTAGGTACGACACAACAAAGGTGTTGCGCCGATAGGGAGGTCCTGACGAAGCAAAAATTATTATTATTATTTTACTTTGGAAAAAAAGTTGTAAGGTCTTAAATTTTATTTCTTCACCAAGGCCCTTTAAAGAGAAAGCCGGCAATGCATATGGTCCCAATCAGGGGTCAGAAAAACTACTTTTTTATTGTAGCAAACTACAACTACTTTATCGAAAATGTAGTTAACTACAACTACTTGTTTTAAAAAGTAGCGACTACAAACTTCTTTTCAAAAGTAGTCACTACTTCGCTACTTTTAGATTTTGTCAAAGGGTTCCATTTACACTAGTAATTGAAGACACAAATTAAATAATAAAGCAACCCCTCGTTATAGCGCACCTGCAGGGATATAATTAAATAAATGCAACATAATCGAAGGCATTAAAAAAGATAGCATACAAGAAAATGTTTTTTGTTTGTCTCCAAAATGTTAATTCATACACACATTAAATTTCGTAGCAAAATTAAGAGAGAGATTATAATCTAGAAAATTACAGAAAAACAACTCTAGATGCAAATAATAAATAAATCTGTAAATCAAGAAATTCCGAATATTAAGAAACTGGCGTTAGAACATGAAGACTTAATAATGAGTAAATAGACAAGTGTTGCCAGAAAGAAAATTAATTTCATTTGGTGGATTAGTACTTGATTTTAGCAGCAAGTGTCAATGGGCAAAATCTATCATTTAATGCGATACATTGATATACGCTGCAGCTGAGATTTGAAGCTGAGATTTGCAAATTTTTGAGCAGAATAAAATTTCGCACAAAAGAAGCAAATTTCGGCAACGTGATTTGCAGAATGGTATTTTCCACCCCTGAAGTAGCGTTAAAAGTAGCATCGTTTCTCGCTACAAACTACGGATTTTTTGTATTGCGCTACTTGCTACACTACAAACTACTCTAAAAAGTAGCAACTACAGTAGTTTTGCTACTTGTAGCACGCTACTTCCGACCCCCCCTGGTCCCGATTTATTCATGCTATAGAATTAACAGATTAAGACATCAGAGATTCAAAAATATTTTTTATAGTTAATTTTTTAACAAAAAATCAGTTTAGTTTTCTAACAAATGTACTTTTTTTTACATCCTTCACTAGCATGAAAGATGATTTCAATATTTCTTCTATATGTATCTTTTCTATGTTTTTCATAGAAGTTTTAATTTCTACCAGTGTAAAAAATATATATACTATATGATTAATCCTTTCTAAGTTTTTAGTTGTGATTACAGAAGTCAGTGTCAAACTATAATATTGAGCTAGAAACATAGAAGTTTACCATTCCTCTGAATTTTTCACATTGTGTGTGTGTTTCTTTCATTTTACAAACCACTTCTATGAACTGCATCTTTTGTGTTTTTGGACATTTTCCTATGCCTCAACTACCCCTTGGAGAGAAAATAATATTGTAATGGTAGCATTAGCTAAGAACCATTACATAATTAACACAAAATAATACAGCAGATAACACAATGTAGCAATATGCTGGTTTCAATAGTTAGCTCGATAGTCCTGCAAAATAATGTAGTGGCTGGCAAAAAATGTTTAAATGATGTATAAGATATTTGTCAAAGTTCATGAACAATGTTTTGTGAATGAAGATTCCAAATAATGAAACATTATATACAGTTCAGCAGATTTATTAAAAGTCAATTTTGTGGAGATTACATAATCAGTTTCTTTAAAGTAATTGCACAGATGTAGTTTAAATATATCACAGAAATTATCACAGTTGTAGTTTATTGCAATGCTTCACCGGGGAATATACTTTAAATAACATGTTACAGAATGACAATTAATAAAACAAAAATGTAAACATACCAAAATGGAAGACTAAGCTGCCATTTCCATAAAGACCTGATTAAATTACTTAACACAACAATACAGCAAGAGAAACTCCACAGGAGTCATCTTTTATAAGACTGATTGCGAGAGATGATTAGTAATTTTGAAACAAAACCACGATTAAAGCAGATACAAATGGCTTATATATACTGTAGAATGACCGAAAGGGCTGAGGGAAATGTCCCTTCCAGAACATTTCCAGAAGTTATGTGGTGGTTGAAAGTATGAATAATTACTAGAGCGGCGAATCAGACAGAGTTTTGTCTGACACCATCTATCAAAGTAGAAGCGTACAACGCCATTCGTAAAATATAATTTCAAGTATAAATAGATTTTAAAAAATAAGAATGAATATATCAATTTAAATTAAAGATATTACTTACGTAAGTTTCAATTAAAGATTAAAGTGATAGTAAAAAATAATTCTGGCACATCATATTTCTGTTTCATGATAATGTGTTTACAGGGCTGCAGCATTTTCTAAGGTTCAGGTGAGTGATATTATTATTCATTTTCACCATGATCAAATTTGATGATTCATATGTTATACTTAATTCTCAATGTACTATTTCCCTTTTACCACTGTTTATTCTTTACATTTGATCATAGGCCAAATTTCCTTCCCCTATTTGAAAAATCAAAATTTAAACTGACTGTGGTTTAAGTAATTCAAAATTCATTTTCCACCTCTATTTTAAAACTACAACTTTTTCCTTTCCTATTTTCTATCCTTTCCCCTCTTTTTAATATTTCTCTCTTTTATTTTCCCCCTTCATTAATTCCTTCCTTACACTACAGCCATGAGCATAGTAACTAGGCAGTACAAGATGCTGTTTTGCAAATTAAAGTCAAAGTTTAAGTTTATTCGGTAAAGTCAATTTTTGGATAACTGGGGTTACACTGTGTTATTTCATAAGAATTCAAAGATTAAATAACAAAAAATGTTCTTTTTTTTAAGTAAATATTTTACAAAATGGTCTATAACTAGCAATGCAATGTAGTAAGTAATTTTTTATGAACCAATTCTTTCTAAATTTCTCATTATTACATAATTTTTCTAATCTATCTTCAAATATTAAGCAGGGAAGTGATTGAGGTTGATTTTTTTTATTTCCTTTAATTTGAGACATAAAAGGTTAACATAATTATTTTTTTAAAAGGCTATGAAGATATAAACATCAACAGTTGAAAATTTTGAAGGGAACCATGAGGCAAAAGTTATAGTACAGTAAAATTTTTAAAACAGAATACTAAAGAACTAGACAAAACTTTCAATTTAGACAGGTTTCTGTCTTAGCAGGTTTAATTATTTAGTATTCCTTCAATCATACACACTGAAAAAATGCTAAGTTAGTCAGGCAAAAATAACGACATCTGAAGAATTGTTGTTTCCAGTCAGTTTTTTTTTTTTTTTTTAATAAATATATTTATACATAAAGTCTTTCTTTAGACATTTATTGAGAGAAAATAAAGAAAAAATTCTGCTATTACATTTAAAAAAAGTTTTTTTTGTATTTGATATTATCCCTTCCTCCCCTCCTCCACACACACACCTTGATTAAATGCCTCAAATGGATTATTTGTTACCCGTTAAGAAAATTAAATATATTCTGAAAGTAATAGATAGTGATACCATTTCTGTGAGAACTTTCTAAGACATAAACAACATTCTAGTAAAACAGGAAGATTTCTGTAATTATCTAAAATGAGGTTTCTGTAATTAACACTATAAATTCACCAAGTTTCGGGGATGCCCTTAGTACAATGGAAACTCTTACATTATAACAATTACTTTTGTTCAATTTGACAATTAGAGATAATTTATTCAAGTTACCTTAGATATTATAAACATTAAAATTTTGCTTTTGTCGTCCAAAATAGACATTTTTTTAGATGTATGCATTGAGATTTTTCTTTTTTAATTTAAGACAGGATTCTGTTATAGACATTGCCACAAATTTTTATATATTTATATTGGACAACATAATTGCATATAATTCTTTTCTGCCAATTTTCAGAGGAGATGTAAAATTTTCAGTAAAAAAGTTGTTTTTCATTTTGCAGTAAATTTTTATATTTAATACACAATTGAAAACATGAGTAAAACCTGAACTTTTGACTACAGAATTTTATTAAGGGACAATCAATGGGGATAGCTCAAATTAAAATATTAAAAGTTGATGAGCTATACTTTAAGATATCAGTAAATATTTGTAATTATAGATTCCAGTTCAATTAAATAAGGAAATTTTAAATAGTTTTACTTTTTTAAATAAATTTTGTATCGTATTTATGTAGGATTTTCATATATTAATTAAAAAAGAAGCATAAAAGTCATAAATTTATTTTTAGATATGATATAAATGCTGAAATTCAATGTACAGTCTGACAACTAATTGTATAGGAAAATAGTAGTACAATGAGTTACATAAGGTCTAATACAGATGTCAGAATATAAATCATATTAAATTAAAAAAATTGCCAAGAAATCATCCTCATTTAGGCTGATTGTTTATAGCCTATTTGCTATTACTGAATTAAACATTATATTTTACATTATACAACATAAATATTATAATGTTTATAATGTATAATATATAATAATGTATTATAATGGTTATAAGTATAAACTTTATATTAAATTATGTGTGTTTAGAACAACACTACCTACATTTTTTTTTAAATTTACAATTGAATTTCACAGAAAATGAGCATAATAATGATCAATATGAAATCAAAAACATTGAAATACTTATATACTTGAAAAAACTGACTTGAAATCTATTTTCATCATCCGATTGACCGATCAGCGAGATCGAAATACCTTTTTTCTATGCAGTTTTGCTCAACATTTGATTTTCTAAAATATGTTTTGGATGTATTTTTTTATGATAAGGACTTTTCATGTAGAACTTATTTACTAGTAATGACCAAAAATAATTATCATATATATTACTAATTTAAATTTGGAAAAATAAAGGGGGGGGGGAGGTAACATATAAAATAAAAATAAAAATGAAATATTTAAAATATTTATGACACTATATTATAATTAAAGAGTTTTAAAAGCTATTTTATACTGCATGTATGTATAGAAAAACAAAACAGAAAACAATACTTTATGCAGGATAATTCACAAGGTGGGTTAAGATCAATTATCTATACTAATATTATAAACGAGTAAAGATTGTTTGTTTGTTTGTTCTCTAGTTTGTTGAATCTCTAGAACTACCAAACCGATTTCAAAAGTGATGGTGGAAAATTGATGGTGACAATCCCTGCTCCAACATAGGCTATATTTTATGTCGGTACCGCTACCCTAGAGGGGTGCAGGAGCAAAAAACGTTCTAAAATTGTGATCTTTTCTATACTGAAGCAGCTAGAAATTTGAAATTTGGCGTTGTAGTTACTTATAAGATGTAAATGCTCTCTATGAAAAAAAAAAAAAAAAAAAAAAAAAAAAAAAAAATCAAAATTTAAAAGGGTGAAATGAGCGAAAAGTGTTCTAAAAACATTCTAAATTACAATTTCTATGGAATCTCTGGAACTACCGAACCGATTTCAAAAGTGATGGTGGTAAATTGATGGTGACAACCCCTGGTCCAACATAGGATATATTTTTTGTGGGTGTCACTAACCCCAGAGGGGGGGGGGGGTGCAGGAGCGAAAAACGTTCTAAAATTGAGATTTTTTTTTATACTGAAGGAGCTAGAAATTTGAAATTTGGCATTGTAGTTACTTATAAGATGTAAATGCTCTCTAAGAACAAAATAAAAAAAAAATTCCAAATTTAAAAGGGTGAAATGAGCGAAAAGCGTTCTAAAAACATTCTAAATTACAATTTCTATGGAATCTCTAGAACTACCGAACCGATTTGAAAAGTGATGGCAAATTGATGGTGACAACCCCTGCTCCAACACAGGCTATATTTTATGTCGGTGTCACTAACCCCAGAGGGGGGGAGGGGTGCAGGAGCGAAAAACGTTCTAAAATTGAGATTTTTTTTTTATACTGAAGGAGCTAGAAATTTGAAATTTGGCATTGTAGTTACTTATATGATGTAAATGCTCTCTAAGAACAAAATAAAAAAAAAAATTCCAAATTTAAAAGGGTGAAACGAGCAAAAAGCATTCTAAAAACAGTCTAAATTATAATTTCTATGGAATCTCTAGAACTACCGAACCGATTTGAAATTTGGCGTTGTAGTTACTTATAAGATGTAAATGCTCTCTATGAAAAAAAAAAAAAAAAAAATCGAAATTTAAAAGGGTGAAATGAGCGAAAAGCGTTCTAAAAACATTCTAAATTACAATTTCTATGGAATCTCTGGAACTACCGAACCGATTTCAAAAGTGATGGTGGTAAATTGATGGTGACAACCCTTGGTCCAACATAGGATATATTTTTTGTGAGTGCCACTATCCCCAGGGGGGTGCAGGAGCAAAAAACATTCTAAAATTGCGATTTTTTTTATACTGAAGGAGCTAGAAATTTGAAATTTGGCATTGTAGTTACTTATAGGATGTAAATGCTCTCTAAGAATAAAATTTTAAAAAAAAATCGAAATTTAAAAGGGTGAAATGAGCGAAAAGCGTTCTAAAAACATTCTAAATTACAATTTCTATAGAATCTCTGGAACTACCGAACCGATTTCAAAAGTGATGGTGGCAAATTGATGGTGACAACCCCACCCCTGCTCCGACATAGGCTACATTTTATGTCGGTGTCACTAACCCCAGGAGGGGGGGGGGGGGGGTGCAGGAGCGAAAAACGTTCTAAAATTGCGATTTTTTTTTTATACTGAAGGAGCTAGAAATTTGAAATTTGGCATTGTAGTTACTTATAAGATGTAAATGCTCTCTATGAAAAAAAAAAAAAAAAAAAAAAAAAAAAAATCGAAATTTAAAAGGGTGAAATGAGCGAAAAGCATTCTAAAAACATTCTAAATTACAATTTCTATGGAATCTCTGGAACTACCGAACCGATTTCAAAAGTGATGGTGGTAAATTGATGGTGACAACCCCTGCTCCAACATAGGATATATTTTTTGTGGATGCCACTATCCCCAGGGGGGTGCAAGTGACATAAATGTCAGTGTCACTAACCCCAGGTGGGGTGCAAAAGCGAAAAACGTTCTAAAATTGCGATTTTTTTTATACTGAAGGAGCTAGAAATTTGAAATTTGGCATTGTAGTTACTTATAATATGTAAATGCTCTCTAAAAACAAAATTAAAAAAAATCGAAATTTAAAAGGGTGAAATGAGCGAAAAGCGTTCTAAAAACATTCTAAATTACAATTTCTATGGAATCTCTGGAACTACTGAACCGATTTCAAAAGTGATGGTGGCAAAGTGATGGTGACAACCCCTGCTCCAACATAGGCTACATTTTATGTCGGTGTCACTAACCCCAAGGGGGGGTGCAGGAGCGAAAAACGTTCTAAAATTGAGATTTTTTTTTATACTGAAGGAGCTAGAAATTTGAAATTTGGCATTGTAGTTACTTATAAGATGTAAATGCTCTCTAAAAACAAAATTAAAAAAACTCGAAATTTAAAAGGGTGAAATGAGCAAAAAGCGTTCTAAAAACATTCTAAATTACAATTTCTATGGAACCTCTAGAACTACCGAACCGATTTCAAAAGTGATGGTGGCAAATTGGTGGTGACAATCCCTGCTCCAACAGCCTCTTTAATAAAAAACTATGCGTTCTGACCACTGGGTTTTTCGCTAATTGTTGGCACAGATTAATCTCGGAAAATGAAACATTTGAAGTTACTGAAAAAAATAGTGCTCGAAAAGTATTTGTCAGAATATTGTTAGGCAAACTGCGTTTGAAAGGTAAAAAATTGTATTTTTCTTGATATAAATTTCAAATCTAATGATTATGCCATTTTTCAAATATTGAATTTGAAAAATTACTAAATTTCACAATGGAGTACCATAGCAAAACCTCCATGCGTAAAAAGATAATGATAAGGGCGACGTGTCCTGGCGTGTATATTGGCTATAGCACCAGTCACAAATTATAGTAGCCTTATTATTCTGTTAAAATATAAAAGTGAATTATGAAATGTCAATATTTTGTTGGATTAAAAGTTCGCTATAGAAATTGACCAGCGTAGCGGGCGTAGCTTGCTAGTAATTTATATAAAAAAAGCACAAAGACTGTCATCTACAGTTAAGACATGGCCACTTAACTTTTTCATATGCCAGGTGTCCATTTTTATTAAAAATTATTCTTTCGAATAAAACTACATAAAAGTTACTTTTAAAAAATATAGTTCAAAATAAATTAATGTTTGAGGGATGACTTATATTCAATTATGTATATATTCTGTGATAACTTCAGTTGAAATTAAATTGGCAGCTCAATATCTCGTACCATGAAAGTGAACAAGCAAAAGATTAATTCATCATGAACATTTAAAATATTAAACCATGGAGGTAATCGTTTGCAATGAGAATCCTTGATGTAGCTTGGCGGCGATGTAGCCTGGTGTAAAAAAAATTAATCACATTTGTTGAGAACACTTCGTTTCTAAATATTATTTTGGCACCATCTATTGGTAATATAAACAAAGAAGTTTTCTTTTGAAATTGTAGTTTGAATTTTAAATGAATATTTCTTATAAAATGCAATTAGAATGTAAGGAATATATAATGCTGTATACTACACATATTAATTATATCAATGTAAATAAAATTTTGTATTGTAACATAATAGAAACTTTGTAGTAAAAATAAATTTGTAATTTAATAAGAGAATAATAATAAAAAAAATCAGTCATATTAATGAAATTAATAATTGCAATTTACTTATGTAATAAAAGATGACTTTTAATGATCAAAATTTATTACAGTTTTTTTTAGGCATGTTTTAAAAAAAATCAGGATCTAATTTGAGATAAACTTTTTAAAATTTAAGTTATATAATTATTATTTTGATGCCAGCTATCGACAATTAATATAAACAAATTTTTTGTTGAAATTGTACTTTGTTCTGCATTTTATCAATTTTGCTTGCATTGTAAATAAAATGAATATTTCATATCAAATATAATTAAAATATAAGGAATATTATGTAATACTAGAGTTTAATCTAGGAAAAAGAGATTTGTAGCTTTTTGGCTAATTGCAGCCAATAACTGTTAGCCAAATAAAAATAGCTTTAACCAAGGAAAAAAAAATTATACAAAATTTCTATATAAATGAGTTATTTTTAATTAATACAAACAGTACACCACTCTGTAAGATTGACCCTCTTGAGATTTGGCCATACATCACACATCAAATGCTTTTTTAAATGCAAATTCTTTTCAGACTTCCTCTTCCAAATTAATCATAATTAAGTTACTTAAATTTTTGATTGTCAGTCTATTTCTCAAGTCAGTTTTTGTTATATTCACGAGACTCAATCCCCTTTCACAATCTGCTGTAGACAACAGAATTGTTGCTACAAATTCATACAAAGAAGTCACATTGGGAAACATGTCAGTAATGCCATTTTTATGGGAAAAAAGAATACAATCAGCTGGTTTAATTTCTTTACCCCTTGTAGCCGGAACCTGCCTGAACAACTTCCATTCATGAACCGTTTTGGTTTCATTTCCTAAGTTGGGATCATCAACAAAAAATAAACAAACTCTTTTAATTTCTTCAATACGTCTAACGCAAATGATATCACACTATTCGTAAGATGCTTGCATAGGGAGGACGAGACAAATTTTTAAGTGAGTTGCCGGGATAGAGACGGTGTTTTTTTTTTTTTTTTACCTCTCAGTTTAAAATCTCATAATAAAATATACGTTGGTTAGAAACTTAATGTTTTTTTTTTTCATAAAAAAAGATCAGTCATATTAATCCAATTAATAGTTGCAATTTAGTTATGAAAAAAAAAAAAAAAAAAAAAAAAAGAAGGTTTTTTAATGACCAGAACTTATTACAGTTTTATACAGTTGTGAAATCGGAATTTCAATAATGAAATGTTTACTGTGATATAGCAGGGCTATTTAAAAGATCAAAATGATGTAGATCGTTCAAATTACTTGAAATTTATGTTGCAAAATATGTATTTTGTGCTTCTTTTTTATTGCCGCTTAAAAATATGCTTTGCAGTGCTGCCTAGTGTTAATGAAGTATTAGAGCAGTTTTTTAATGAGGTTCGTAATGAATTCGAGGCCCTGATGTAATTAGAAACCCACTAGCAGGCGCAAGCCAGCTAGTAAATATATATGCTTAAAACATATAACTACACAATTCAAGAAACAGATGATTCTATATAAAAAGTGAAAATATATACCCATGCCCTCTGGTACTAAGAGCAAAGCATCCTAATCTGTCACCTGCAAGAGAATCTGCTCCACACTAAAAATAAATAAAATAAAGGAAGTTGAAATAATAGAAATACAAATAACAATACAATTTACCAGTAACAATATATTAAATTACATAAAAAATAATTTCTATATTCTGATAAAATATTTGAAATAAAAGTTAAAATATTTATATTTTCTAAAATGCCTATCATTTAATTACTCTTGAATAGACTGTTTTGATTTCATTTTATTTAATTATACTGCTGAAAAAAAGGAATAATGAATTTGATTCATGTACAAATTTAAATAGTTATACATTCATAAGATATTCCAATGCATTCTTTTACTAATTAAACAT
Source organism: Maratus michaelseni (assembly GCA_963931845.1). NCBI lineage: Eukaryota > Metazoa > Arthropoda > Arachnida > Araneae > Salticidae > Maratus > Maratus michaelseni. The sequence goes on from OZ007586.1 coordinate 492,522,325, forward strand.
TGATATATTATTAATACTTGAAACATTAGATTTATAGAATATTTATGAACTAGAATTAATTTTGCTGCAAATTAATGCAATAATAGAAATAGCCATGTTTTAGAGAAAATAAAAGAGCTGAAACCAATTAACAGAATAATATTTCTCATGACTTAATAACATTTTAATGAATATTTATATGAATGATGTGATGATATGCAATGAATATGATATTTTAGGATTTTTTTTTTTTTTTTTTTTTTTTTTTTTTTTACAAAGTAGTATTCAGTTATTAGTATAATTATGAGTGTGTGAACTGTCCTATCCTCCTTATCGAGTAACTAAAGTTGTTTAAACACCAATGTACTGAGAAACAAATTTCAATCCGAATAAGTTTCGGCAATTACTTGATTTGTTTAGACATGCTATGTTGTTCCTGCAACATATTTCTATACTCTGCCCCACATACTGAAATTACTTGGAAAAGCATTTTTTTGCAGTCATTGATACACTCTGTGAGTTATGTATAATCTAAAATCTATTTAACGCCATCTGACAGTGTGTAAAAATGCAGCCTCAAACTCAGAGAGTTTCCTAATGGTTACATGCTAAAGTGACAAAATTTCAATTATGGCAAACCTTGTGTGTATTGGGTTTTTTGGTAATTCAGGTTTACTATTTAAGTTTTTTGGTAATTCAGGTTTACTATTTAAGTTTTTTATATCTTTTTAAGCACTTTTTTGGTAGAAGAATATATATATATATTTTTTTTAATAGTAATAAAAAAATCAAATATGAAATTTATGGTTATATTTAACATAACTTTCTAGTGTAATTTTTTCATTAAATAAAGATCTGAAATAAGTTAAAATAGTCAGTGATGCAAAAAGTGAGATAAGCACATGTAGACTGAATATCAAGAATGCAAAATGTTAACATTTCATATATCAAATAAATAAATAAATTTAAAACAACTCCTTCTAGCGCAGTGAAAGAAAAGTAGTTTTTCTTTTTGTTTCCTTTTAAAGATATATGCATCAGATTTATTAAAAATTAAACAAATTAGTCTTATTCCTTCCCAGTTTGCTATTTTTGTGTGAAAGGTAATTTGTAGCAAAATTTTAAATTTCCTTACCGAATGTAATTAAATGCATATGAGATAATTATATCAAAAAAGTTACAAAATGTGTTGAAATGATCAAATAAAAATCACCTACAAATTATATACTTCCTATGTTCAAACGAAGTCCAAACCCAAACCATTCAATGAATGCCATAATTTTTTTTTTAATATATCCAGCCTAACAAAATAAACAACTTTTATTGAAAGCAAAGAATTTTAACATCACATAATACTGAATTGAAAATATAGCTCTATAATTAATAATAAAATATTGTTATAAAAATATACCCCCACCATTAATCATAATGTTATTCAGATTTTCAAAGGGCCATTATTTTTAAATTAATTACACTGGTTGACAAATTTTTTTATAATTTCTTACCTGATAAATAAATATGTCTACTGTACAGATCAAATATTCCTAAATATAAATATGACATCTAAATTGCCGCAGATTTTAACATTATTTTAAGAAACAGTTTTATAATACTAATATATAGTAAATAATTATTATATTAATTTGTAATCTATACTTATAAAAGAGTATGTCCTGACTCATAATCGATGCTGAGCCTCAACCGCTGGTCCTAGGGCAATGAAATTTGGCAAACATGTTACTTACACAATGTGGGCACCCACTAAGAAAGGATTTTTGAAAATTCACATAATAAGGGGGTCAAAATTCTTAGATCATTTCATCTTTACACCATATCTCAGCAACAATTGTAGGTAGGAGCATGGAATTCGGGATAACAAATTTACTAAAAAATAGTTAAACATGTATTTCAGGCAATTTTAGAAATTCAACCACTAAAGGGGTTAAATTGGGGGTCAAAAGTTTTAGGTCATTTCGCCATATCTCAGCAGCAGTTGTAGGTAGGAGCATGAAATTCGGGATAGCAAATCTACTAAAAAAAGTTAAACATGTATTTCAGCAATTTTAGAAATTCAGCTACTAAGAAAGGTTAAATGGGGGTCAAATGTTTTATGTCATTTTGTCATATCCCAGTAGAAGTTATAGTACGAGCATGAAATTCAGGATAACAAATGTACTAAAAAAGTAATTAAATAGGTATTTCAGCAATTTTAGATATTAATCCACCAAGGAGGTTACATGGGGGATCAAACGTTTTAGGTAATTTTGCCATATGTCAACAGCACTTTTAAGTAAGAGTGTGAAATTCAGTTTAACAAATCTACTAAAAAAATAGTTAAACATGTAACATTTCAATAATTTTAGAGCTAGAGAGTTTGTGGGCAACGTCAGCTATGAACCCAATTATGGAAGATTAGGCAAATAAGACAACTATTGCTGATTTTTTATTATATATTTTGTGTGACATTTTTCCAAGGAAAAGTTTTCTTATTATTTTTAATTTCATATTTTATTAATTGTTTTTGTGCTTTTCGTCTTTTAGCGATCTGGTTTAAATTTTTATACAAAATATAATACATTTCCTCCTCTTTTCAAAATACATTTTTTGGAAGTAAAGATTTGTGATTTAAATACTGATCACCATATTTATGGGCTCAGGTATGCATAATGCTTCCTAATAGTGATTGCCGTATAATCAGTTTACAGGCTTGGAACCCAATGGGCCTTATTATAATGATAACGATTTATGCACGCAAAATAACTGAACCATGTTACAGTGATCACTGCATTAACGATATATGACTGAGAAATACACCAGGGCCCCGTTATTTTAACCACTGCATTAACAATTTATGGGCATGAAACCATAGTGCCCATTTACAATGATCGCCATGTATCTTGATCAATCCCATTTTTATTTATTTTATCTAAAAGCTCTCTGCCCACACTAGATAATCACGGGCAGGGCAGAGCAGTACTTTGTCAGGAGGCTCATAAAATATATATATATATATATATATATATATATATATATATATATATATATATATTAATGTTGCAAAATATTTATTTATGAGATTTTTTTTATATTTTTATTAGTTATTTTTGTATATTTTAAAATAAAGTATTTCATTTACATTTTTCTGTTTGCATGTAAAATGCATTTTCTGGGCCCCAAGTGAAGTCAAGGCAGTGCACTGCAGAACATATCTGAGCCCCACTCAGAAGTAACCGGCTAGACGGGCAAAGACCGGCTAGTTATGTATATGTATAATTCTTTATCTATACTAATAAAATAAAATATCTGTTCATTTGGGATGGCTAGGAAAATCTAGTGCTGATAAAGGTCTAAAAATGTATTTTTCATTTTTTGTTAATTGAGATATTAATTAAAAATCATTATGAACATTGCAGAATGAGCAGAAAAGTTGCTGCCTGGTAGTTGAAATTGATGAAAATATAGCTATTAATTAGCATTTCTCATCGCTTCTTACATCCCCTTACTTCATTTATAACTTAGTCATACTCACTCATATCATCCACTCATACCTTTATTAAACAGACATTAAATACCTATCAATATAACACTTTTCATATCAAATACATTTTATAATTACTTTAAACCTTTACAACATAATATAAACTTACGTACTTTAAACTCTCTTTAATTGTTCCATTTTTATTTAAAATCACTTTCCAGTTTTGATGGATGTGTGAGTGTAATTTTTAATATACTTTTAAACTTGTACTCCTGTCAACCTATTGCTATTCTGTTTATAGTCTTATCTCTTGGATATATGAATGTTAAAGAAATTACTATTGTTTTAAACGCAAGAAGTTTATGTAAACTTTTTTTAGATTTTTGCATAAATTAAAAACACACACACACACACAAAAGGTAAGTTTTTTCGCCTATATGCTATTCATATTCTACATGTGATTGTTTCAATTTTGCTACATTTATATTTTCAAAAAATTACCAAGGGAATTCCAGATTTCAGCATGAGGGGGAACAGATTCCAAATTTCGGAGAGGCCCCCAAAAAACCGGAAAATTTCCAAAATCCAGAAAGCCTTTGGTCCCAATGGTTCTGGATAATGGACCATGTATGGGTCACTGTATTTACACCAACTTGTTACATTAGAGATCAGATGCTTTCAGAGCAGCTGATCTCCAATTTAATGCAACATGTTAAATTTCTGTTAACATCATGTTTCTGCCATTAAAAGCTATTTTCAAAATCAAACTTGGTATTTTCAAACACAGTGATGAAATTATTTTCCTCCATAAATACAGAAAATTTGTAGATATTCCTATTCAAATTTGAAGAAATTAAATAGTAATTTTTCTTTTCTTGTTATACACAACATCTTCTAGAAAATATCGCCAAATATGATATTTTAAATCAATTTTTGGAAGATAAAAGATCATGAATAGATAATAATATACATTCAAAGATGAAACATAGAAATAATTTAAAATGCAGTCTGATTCTTTAGAACCAGACTCAGAGTGTCTGAAATTTTCTTGTATGTAAGAAGGAAAATGGTCTTAAAAACGCATAATAAAATTTTGCATATTTGAGTTGATAAAATACATATAATTTGAGAAAATCCTTAAATATGATTAATTCAGAGTATGTCGATGAAACAGAGGGAATCAACTAACTTTTAAGAATTGATTTATCTACTCTACTACATAATATAAAATGCCATAAGTTGTATTTCAGATATTACTAATTTTAAACAGTTCGATACTTCAACAACATAATCTAATAATGAGAAACATTTGGTAATACACATAATAAGCATAATTTTTCTAAATTTTTCATTTCCCAAAATATGAGAAAAAAATTCTTTTATTCCTTTTTAAGTCATAAAAAAAACTCACCCAATTTACAAAAAAGTACATGAAAATCTTGAGACTGTACGTTGATTGTAATTCTATTTAAAGCTCCATACATAGTAATCATTAGTAATTATTTATATTTATTTTATGCTACATTTAAATTTATGCACAGAGGCCAAATTTCAAACCATTTCTGCTTTTAAGTAATGTGGTCACTAAAAAAAAAAAAAGTCAGCATCATAAATTTATTATTTTGGGAAATATAAATAGAACTATATAAAAACAATTTAACATTAGAAAGTCAGAACTTTGAATAATTTTAATTCCAAAACCTATGATCGAAATGATTTGATCGTAAGTTTTGGAATTAAAATTATTCAAAATTCTGACTTTCTAATGTCAAATTACTTTTATATAATTCTATTTATATTTTCCGAAATAATAAATTTAAGCTGAATTTTTTTCATGAACACATTACTTAAAAAACAAAACTTAAATTTCTTAATCTTGTATTTCCCAGAATTTTATGATACAAAATAACAATTATGAAATAAATTTTGGGAAACAAAAAATGAATAATAACTTATAAATATTTAAAATCATAAATAATTTTTAAAATCATTTTTCGAGATTCTTAATACATACTTATAAAATTTCAGATAATGCTGAAACAGGTAGTTTCGAGTTATTAACAAAAAAAAAAAAAAAAATCAGCGTTTTGATAGACTGCATATTCATGAGAAAATTATTAATCTCATGAAAACTGTTAATAAATATAGCATTGCGCTCCAATATTCGATGAAATATTTAATTTATTTAGAATTTTCCTCATATGACAATTTTTTTAAAATTATTATTAATAAAATTTTAACCCAATCTGAACTTTACAGCAACAGATTTTGTTTTTGTGACTGCCTGTAAAATTATCTCCATTAGAATATTGAATATTCCTGGAACTAATCATAGAAACTTTGTGAAAATTTATATTTATGCTAATTTAAAGGTGTAGACTGTTTTAAATTAATATTTTTATTTAAGACTTCATTCTTCACTTGTATTTTTAGCACAGATAGAGGTTTCACAATGGCTTCAATCTAGTGGATTAAAAATTAAAAAACATTTTGTGCTTTAAGTAATTTCTCTATTGATAACCAAAAATTAAATTTAAGTCTTCTTAATATCCACTCTATATACCATTACTTAAATGAAGAATGAAAATGTCAGCAACCCTTTTAACCCTCTGACCGTTCAATTTGTTTTTCAAAATCCTCTCGAGCAGTATTCAGAGCCTTATTATCACAGGGGCATATGAAGGCCACATTTTCAGGGGGTCCTAAAATGCATTTTGTCCACTTTCTGAAGACACAAATTAATGTAAATTTTCATTTATAGTTCATAGAAAAAATGAATTTTCCCCACACATGTAAACTAAACTATCTTATGTTCACTAATGACAATGAAATGTATAAACTTCAACATTCTGATTCATTCAATTCCTTAGGTTTAGAGTTTTTTTCACTCTAAATAGCATATAGTACAGATGATTTTACCTCCAAATAATTTTTTAATGGATTTTTACATGTATCTATAATATATTATTTTTCACTATGGGTTCAATTTTAAACTGTGCGTAAAGCTGTTTGTCATGTTCATAATGCAATTTTCTCGAGAAAGGGGGCCCTAAGATGGCATGTGTGCCCTGGGTCCCACATAGAGTTGATCAGGCCCTGCCAGTATCTCCTCTATTATTCATATTTTGAATCATCATGTATTTAAAATATGTAGTGAATTTATCACTTGCATTTTTTCCTTTAATTGTGGAATTTTTAAAACAAAATAGCTTCAAAAAGTGCGTATTATATAAATTTTTCTACAAATGTCTTGCCTATGGAAATCACGGGAGAAATGGTCAGAGGGTTAACTACGTTAGAACCAACTAGATATTCCAGTTTGTTACATCTTATCTTGAAATACTTTAACAAGTAGATATTGCAAATATTACTAGTGGGAAGATCTATTATGTTCATGTCTAGTGAAGATTTAAAAAAAACATTATGTTAAGAAAGCAATATTAATCATACTCTGAAGGAAAAAGCATATATCCATAATTACACCCTGGAACAACAAGAAAAAAAAAGTTGCACTGGATTTTTTTATTTCTCTGTAAATTTCCAGGTTTTTTTTTTTTTTTTTTTTTTAATACGTATGCAATTTTTTTTTTTATACAAGTTCTTCCCAGAATCATTAGATAGGTAACTGGCACATTGCAAAAGTTCAGTAGGGAAAAAAAACAGATTTTTGAATAATTTAAATTTCAAGGCAATTTCAAATATGGCATAAAAAAGAATTATGATTTGTGAAAAAAAAAGTTTATTCTTGATTGGAAAAAAGAGATATTCCAGTTAGAGCAATGGTATAAAAGACTTAATGTAAATTAACCTTTCATCAGACAATTTTTTAGCAAAATTAAAAATTTCTAAGACTTTAGACAAGAAGTCCAGCTCACAACGACCTTGTAGTACATCTAAACCAAATAGTCATCTTTTAATGAAATTTTGTTTAAGAAATTGATTTGAAATAAGGATAATTAAAACACTCAAAGATATTTAAACATTATAAAAAAGCATGCACATTTCATCATATTTGAGGTTTTCCACACATTTAGAAAAACATTATTTCAAGACAAAGTTTTTTAATATAGAGCATCTTGCTAAATAAATTTCAGATTTCAGGATGAAATCATTTGATCTGACTCAGTATACTTAACTTATCTATTCTTTTATTATTAATATTATTAGTTAGGTATTTCATCATTAACATAGCCTGGTAACAGTTCAGATCTAACATAAATGTATCAGCTGAAATAGGAAAAAATGTTTTAATTTGGAATTTTATCAGCATTTAAAACCCGTATTTACAATTTATGGCATTATAAAATAGTAAAAAATTACATAAAAGAAATGCATTCAAATCTCATTATTGAGACTCTCAAGGGAATAAAACTTAGTTCTTTTTAATAGTAGTTCACGTTACCAGCAACTAAATCTTTGTACTAATACTGGCAAGGGTTGTGAGACCAATTCATGTTAAAAGTAATTCATGATAAGAGTGTTCACATTAATGAGGTTAGACTGCATATAATTTGATGCTAAATCATATAAATATGTAGCGGCATTAATCATTATAATTTATCATGAATTGTGCTACACAATTGTATGCGAGAAAATGGTTTTGTTATTGCAATTTATTTGGAAAATATTTAAAATATAAAAGTTAAAAATCCAATTTTCTACAGTGTACCCCCCCCCCCCCCCCCTCCAGACTGTACTTTGCTTTTGCAGAGAATTTAAAGGAAATCCGAATAGTTTACAATTTAAAAAAGTCTGATTTAAAAAATTTAGATATTTCAGGTTTTTAATTGATGACTGCTTCAAGGTAGTTTCTAAAACAAACTTAGAAGAGTGTCTTGCTAAGCAGTGTCTTGATATCTATTAAGTAAGCCATGCCCTGTTTTGAATGCACTGTGCAAATTTCCTAATGCATCATCATTTTTTCCATGGGCAATATGACATTTTTAGAGTTCTAATCTTTTTGCCTGAAATTCATTTGCCATCGCACTTTTTGAATATTAATATTCACCTTATATTTCTGTTATTAAATAAGGCAAATTTTCTATAAAAAATAGTGGTATCTCTGTGGGCCATGGACCACAGATTGGATACCCTTGTTCTTGAATAAACAGCACATAAATGTACAGTTCTGGGGAAAAAAAGTGAACACGTAAGACAAATATATATATATAGATGTTTCTAAATGTAAAAATATTTAATTCTTTATGAATTCAGCATGCTTAACATGAATATGACCATCAAAAAGGCTTTTTTTTTTAAATATACAGCTACATGTATACGTTAATACCTCTATTGCTCTATACATTGCATGTGTTTCATTCGATGTCTTACTAAATAAATTCAATCCAAAACAGTAAATGTAAATGAATTTTATCAAAAACAATAACTGCAATCATGATAAAATTATAATTATATAGTGTAATCCATTTTTTTTTTTACATTTCTATAAAATTTAGCTTTGAGATATGAACAATCTCAACAAGAAAAAAACACGTAGAGAAGAACACATCATATTTTTTTTTTCCCATAAAATTATAGTTCTGAAAATCAAAAACATTCATTTGATTGGGAATTATGTCTTTTTTCAGTTTATGTTGAAAAAAATTAGATTAGTGATAATGAAATACAAAATAATGGAATTGTAGCAAACTAAAATTTTCAATATTAAGACCCAATTTTGATATTATATTTGGATTCATTGGTATATTTTACTATCAAGATACCAAACAGGAAGTCATATGTTACTTCATTTAATGTAAAGAATTAAGAATTAGTTTCACAATTTTTGAAATGTGAATAACTATACTTACTTGAAGAACTATACAAGTAGGTTGGTAAAATTGCATAACAGCTTGTATCACAGGTTTAAATGTTTGAATATAACCTAATAACAAAAGAATTCAAAATCAAAGTAAATAAAAGTGATTAAAAAAAAGAAGCATAATCAATAAAAAATGTTGCATAATAACTTGTACAATAACTCCCATTCTTAAGATAGTGCATCACATTTAAAAAAGTGATAATAAAAAATGCAAAAGAATTAAAGACTTTTTATCTAATATAGTTTTATTCCATAACACAACTTAACCTTTTCAATTGTTTTCAGTTACAAATACATACAATTTTAATCTATTTTGTTTTTATTTGGTTGTTATAATACCACATGCTGCAGTGTGCATTAATCACTGGAGCAATAATTCTTGACAAATTTCCTACACAAGACTTTTAAAACTCTTTTACTGATGACAAATCATAAAAAAAAAGTCAATAATCACTTTTTCTAAGTCATGGTAAACACAAAACTTAAGCAACATTGAAGTGTTGCAAATCAAAAGGGCCTGGGGAAGTTAAAAAAGCATCTGGTTATAACAGCAAGTCATAATTAGCTATCAACGCCATCATTAGTTTTCCAAGAAGCTAAAGATTGGGTTTAAGCTTGTTTGTGTGACTTCTCTGTTATTCAAGAATTACAGAACAAAAGAAAAGCCCTTTCTGGAGGATTAACATAACTATACTTAGAAAGCAATTACTTGTCTATAATAAATCTCTTCATCTAGTGCAGCAAAGTCCATCTACACCAAACTATTTTGTTAAGATATTTCTAATTCCTTAACATAACTAGCATGGAACAGAATGTAGAAGAGTAAAGTTAACAATATTATTAGAATTACATAATCAGATTCCCCTTACAACTCTGATTTTATTAAATTGTTTTGTTGAGGAACTTTACATTATTAACTTTAGTTATAATTATGAAGTTACCACTATATTGTTATTAGTAAATAGATTCAAAATTCACTAATATCATTACAGTGAAATAATAATGGAATACTTTAAATTCTGATTTAATTTCAAGTGGAGTATTGAATTGAAAATACTTTTTTTCTTCCTTTTTTTTTCTTTAGATAAGTATATGATTTATGTGTATAAATAATGTTAAAATATCTGTAAACAATAATGAATTTTAATATTTAGTGCAGCCCAAATGTATATTACTGTAGTAAGGATAATATCTGTTCACATTAGAGATTTAAAAAAAAAAAAAATCACTAAATGGCAATTTAAATGAAAAACACTCAAACTATAAAGTATTCCAACTACTATATTTTTTTAATTAAAATTGTAATTTATAGTTACAATTCCCATCTTTAGCAGACAACATTTGAAATATCACTTATTCAACATGCTGAAGCCAGAAAATTCTGTAATCATATCAGAAATATATAAAATTTTATTAGGCTTTTTTTTTTTTTTTTAGAATCTTGATGTCTAATGAAACACCAGACAGATATATGTCATAAGCAATTTTCAGCTATTTCCTAAAGTAGCAATAGCATACAAATATTTCAGAGTCCAAAAACTATAATGCTTTTGAAATATACTTCTGAACAATATTTAATTTCATATGTTAAGGATACATGTCATTTTGCCAGCTTGATGTTTAAATCCATGCAATTTGTTTATAAACACATACACAAATTAATTTTTTTTAATTTAAAAAATATATATTTTAGTTTATATGTAACACAAAGAAAAAAAAATACTTGCTGCTTGCATAACTTTATTTATCATGGATGTTTAACATTTACTTATCTCTGTTCAAATATTTATGACTATGGGGCAGTTAGATATGCTTGTCTAAAAAAGTATAGGAGCAACCTTCTTCAAATTTTACATCAAGTATAAAAATATGTTAATAATAATAGTAATACGCATTTTTCATTTTTCTCAAAAAGAAATTAATTTCAAATATAGTTATTGAAGAAAATCACAGAAAAATGAAATATATACATATAAATAAATGAAGTATATCATATTTACAGTTTTAGATAGTTTTAAAGAAACTAATTAATTATAAAAGCAAGAAAAATCAGTGATTCAGCTTTAATAGATTTTATAAAAAGTATATCTAAATTAATATGTAAAAATTGCATACTGATACAGACTCAAAAAAGGATTCACAGTGTTGCTTTACAAAGACTATTTAAGTAATAATGATTAATTGGTCCCCTTCCCCAAGTTACTCCTGGTATTTACCAGTTAATACACAGTATAGTACAATACAATAAAATATAAAATACATTACGGTACTGTTCACTACATGAGACAATGGCAACTTTATAACATTTTAATAGAAAAGTTTAACAAAACTGAACTTTCTTTATTGGGGAAATTTTGGATGACTTGAGATTGATATGCAGGAGGGCAGAGTGGTTCCAGTCTTATTATTATTTTTTTAATGATTAGGACCATTAGGTCACTGTTCTTGAATATCAAAATGCTTGAAATCCGTTAGCACTGGAATTACTCTATCACATATATATGTGCTTCGCGAACATGGAAAAAAAAAAAAGGAAAGTTCACTGTACAGGAATCACAACATACATGACTTTCATTAACACTGTGATCACTTATCACATATATGTATGTAAGATATCGCCTCTGTATAACGGGCGCATCTCGGTATACCGAACGCACATCGATCCCTCTGTAACGACGGACGGTTGATCGCCGCTACCACACATCCCAGTAAGGTATAACGTCGTTGATGTAGTCGTGCGAATGTAAGAAATCAGCAGGCATTTTCCTGGGAACTAGCTTTTATTCCAATTAATTACAAGTCTCTCTTTAAGCTAGGCCCAGGGGACAGTTTGAAGAGTCTTTTACCAGGGAAACATCGTCTTATCGTTCATATTTCGGCGAATTGCCGGACTTACAACGGCAAGGATGCCGTCGCACTTCGAAGAATACTGGCCGTAGTTTTTGTGGAGAGTGATTAGAGTCAAAAGCCACGCAAAAACGTGCTCCTCACATTATATACGGCCGGACCACCACTAGAGACCGCTTTGCAACTTATGAAATAATGTCATTTAATTGGCTAATTAGCCCTTGACTCATATCTGGGTAAGCAGCCCAGATAATTAACATGCAAGATGTACCCACCGGGAGAAGAGAGATGCGTTACCGTCAGCACTTTTAATCTTAACGAGGATTCAAAATTGATATCTGTTCGTAATAAATGTATCGTAAGGAAAGTTAAGTTACAGGGGCAACTAGAAATGAAGGCAAAACTTTAAAATTTTGACACACGATTTAGGGATTTTAAACTTTGAATTTTTATATTTTAGTTTCTGATTTGGAATGGGTTTAACTAACTATCCTTTCATATCAATCCACATTCGTTCACATTCAAAATTCTTTCATACTTTTTCACATTCATTTCATGTATACATATATATATCACATATGTAAAAAAAAATCAATTTGGTTGCTTTTGCTAGTTTTTTTTTTTTTTTTTTTTTTTATTAGGTCAATTTTGTAATAACACTCTCACTGTTTGAGGACCAAATGAAATTTCAATCAAATTATTTGTTTCAGAACTGAATTTTTCAACAACTAAGGCCTTCAAAAACTGAGGTTCTACTGTATTCTCACAGCCTTTTTTTTTTTCCCAGTTCATGCTGTAAGCCTAAACATTATATTAAAATTTTATTTTATAAAAAATGAAGAGTTTATGAAGAAAAAGGACAAGTGTCGAGACTATTAACAGAAGTCAAACTTTTTTCAGTTTTGCTAGAAAGTGTCACATTAAAATTCATATGTAATATCCTACACCTAGCCATAAAAAAAAAGAAAAAAAAAAAGATTTTTTACAACAATTTTTTTAGAGGCTTTATCAAATGAAGGGAGTACTTTATGGTGCTGGAATGAATGATTCTGTGTAAGTATAAATAAATAATAAATATTGTACTGTAATTATAACACAAAACTTTATACAGGAAAAAAAAAATACTGAATTTATTTACCTTTAATTTTGACAACTCTTTTCTTATATAATTATGTAGATAGATTTGCCAAGTTCTGAAAGCCAAAAATCAGGAGATTTTATTTCAGAAATCAAGAGATATTTTTTTCAGTGCAATCTTATTAATTTTTAAATGTAAACATGTTTAGCACAAGTTTAATTTTAAACAAGATTTTATTATTATTATGGAAGATTAAGAAGTATATCACGTTTTGTTTCTCCATAAGCATATAAAATATAGTGAAGGTCTTAAATAAGTGTTAATCGGGACAAATTATTGATAATCAAAAACATGCCCATAGTAACAATCAAAAAGCCTTAAAGATTAATCACTTATAATGAATCTAAGTGTAGTTATAAAATACTACTGATCAATCATACTAAGGAACAAGTATACCCATATGGCAGTTTTCATCTCTGAATTGCAGTACATTTGATGGTACAATAATAGAATTAAAAAAATGTGAAAAATCAGGAGAAATGTGCCAAAAATCAGGAGACTTGGCAAGTCTGTGTACAGAATTAGTGAAGGATGTTTTTCTTTTTTACTTATTTTTTTTTTTAGCATCAAAAAGTAATCTTTTGTTTAAGTTAAAAAATTGAACTTTCTTTTCAGACAGCCAACATTTTGAAAAAAGATCAGAATTTCATAAATTCCTTTAGCTAGTCTCTACATCCTAATAATATTATAAATGTGATTGTGGTGTGTGAATGTTTGGCTGAAATAAACATCAAAACAGAGGATTTAATTGCCCTGTATCTTTGTATATAGATGGATTATAACCCAGAAGTAAACATAGGCTAGATTTTATTTATTTTATTGAAATATTTTTCTTAATTAAACATTTCATTATTTTCCTAGAGAATCAATAAACATTTTTCCATAAAATTTAACCATTTTACTTTATCGTTGCTAGGGCTTTGATCGTTGCCAATAAATAAAAACATGGAAAAAAAATTTCCTCAACAATTAATTTTCAATTGAATGAGTTTCATGTGAAAAATATTCAAACAAAGATGAATATCCGTCATATTTGAAACAAAACTATGGAATATTTGTTATTATACATGGAGTATGAATATCGGTTATGTTAAGAAGAGATTTTCTGTCAAAAACTGTGTTAAAATTAGAAGGAAAAATGAACAATAATTATATTATTAAGAAAAGATTTCACCTGGACCATGGAACTATGAAAAGGATCTTCCTTGGCTTGGACAAATATGACGTCATAAATAAAACATGTATTTCAAATATTTGTAATAATACAAGGAGCATAAATATCAGTATATAATGAAAGTAGAGAGATAATGAACATCATATTTAAGATGAAAACTGAAATATTTTTTATCAATACTGATTAATAATAAGCTTGAATATCAGTTACATACCGATGTGTGTTTTCTGTTAAAATTTATGCCATGATTACCAGGAAAAGAAAATAAGAATTATATCATTAAAAAGAGTTTTCTCTGGGGAAAAAGTGACGTGATATTTGAAATAAAACAGGAATTTTCAAATATGTTTTAAAAAAAGCATGAATCAATTCCATAGATTAATAATAGAAGCATCAGTAAGTATAGAAAGCAGATGAGTTTCACGCCATATTTAAAATGAAAAATTGAAATTTTTTTTATCTATACTGATTATTAAGCATGAGTATCAGTTACATACAGATGAGAGTTTTCTGCCAAAAATCACATCATTATTATGAAAAGAAAAATGAACACGAATCTATTATATTAAAATCTGACCGTCTGCTTGTATTTCACAACTAATCCTCTTTAACTTTTGAATGCAACATGATTTACTTAACACCGGTTATCATTGATCCATGGAAGTCACACAAACTCTCAAAATTTTAAATTTTAAATTAAATTCTGAGATATTATTATTATTTATTTACTTATTTTTGTAAATTTTAACGAAGTTTCTCTAAAAACGGCAACTAAATTACTCCATATTTGTGGATAGAAAAGGAGAAATACAACGAATCAATACAATTTTTTTTTTTTATTATTCATTACACCAAGGAGGCAGACTTGAATTTAAAGGAAAAACATATAATATTTCCAATTTATTATTTTTGAAGGATGACTGTTAAAATGTTTCACAAAGGCGTTAAACGTAAAATGGTTTATCAGGTAAAATTGACATTTTTTTTTACCCAATTTGTCGATTTCAATGATTTTATTTGGCCCTCTTTTTTGCATTGGTTGCAGTTTCATTTTCGTGATTATTTGGCACAAAATTTAGCTTTTTTAACACTGAGTTCTGCCAAGGTCCTTATAATAAAGAAATACCATATTGCCTTCTATGAAATGTGATAAAGAGTTAGTTAATTATTTATGTTTTTAATTATCAGGAGTGAAATATTTTGTTTAATTAATGTACTTATTTTTCTTTTAATGTTATGTGAACAAAGTCACGTGTAACCACTAGTAATTATATAAGAAAAGAGCTGACAAAATTAGAAGTGAATCAGTTCAGTAGTTTTGGAATAATTTTGGTCACTGATTTGAAAAATTTACTTTTGAGAGAAATAAGTTTAAAGTTCTGTGTTAGCTTTCTAGAAGCTTAAAGTGTGTGAATCTAAAATTATAGATCCTTTCAGCAAGTAGTTTTGAGTTATGCTCAAAAATCTATCTGCATTGCTATCTATTTTGCAACATTTAAAAATGATTTTAACATTAAGTGTTCCAAACTTTAAGCCTCCATAATTCCTAAACTACTTGCTTGAACGACTTGCAATTTTTTATCCTTGGGCAAAATTTATTGGAGAATATGATATCAAAATTTAAATTTAAGCATAAATTTTAAAGCATTAAAAAGCATTAAAATTGTTCAAGTTTAGTACAATTTCTATATGTAGATGACCCCTGAGCAAATTTAACTATAGCATCAACCAGTAGGCTTTATTACTAATCATTTGGTACCAGTCATATTTGTATATGCTGATTTGCAGCAGAGTTTGTAGGGAGTGATTTTGTTTCTCCCTTCACACAATAGTAATATTAGAACTTAATGTGTTTTTTTTTTTTTTTTCTCTTCTCTCTCTCTTTTTTTTTTTTTTTTTTTACAAAAAAGCTAGTTTAATAGACATTTTAAAATGAAAATACAAATGAAATGATTACTGTATTTTTCAGTGTGTAAGTCGACTCTATTCTATTAATTCTGAAATGACATGTTTGATGTATAAGTCAATCCTTTAATTTACTCATGGAAGAAACAACATCTTATTTTCCTTTTAAGAGAAGTTAACAAAATAAAAAAAAAATGGCAAAAGATTTCAATAAAAAATAAATAAAATTCAACAATGGATAATACAATGCTGGTTTTTCTGAACTCTGAATTTTGTAAATATCATAAAAAAGAATATTTCCTTCTAAACAATATATTTATGAGAAATGAACTTTTCTGTCATCAATAATATTTAAAACAAGAATAAATCTTGCCTAGATCCTTAGAAAAAGATTTAAGAGTATACTTCTCCGACAATTCTAGCTTATAAAAAAGATATTCCAATTGCATTAAAAAAAAAAAAAGTCAGAATCATATTGCTCATTAATGGAGATGCTAATGCATTTTAAAGAGAAAAATAAAAATATGTTTAAAAGTTTTAAATTATCTTTTTATTACAAATTATAATTTATATCTATTTATTTATTTATTTATTATATTTATTCAAAATTTGAGGACATCTAAATAACAGAAATGGAAATACATTATTTTATTTTTAATTAGTATTCAAATTAAGATAAGAGTTGGTGCCCAATCAAGAACAGTCTAAACCTTTTCACAATGGAAATAATTCATTTAAATTTTTGTATTGTTATTTTGCAAACGAAAGAAAAAAAGAAAAGGGAAAGAAAATGCATGAGGGTTTTCAAAATTTTAAATATATTCATTTCAAAGTTAAATCTTCAAGGTGATTTTATTTACTGCAGAAATTTCCAGAAGAACAAGAATTTTATATCGTTATTCACAGCAATTTTTGGTGTTTTGTTTTTTGTAAAGTGATAAAATAATAAGAGAAAGAAAGTGTATTTCTTGTTATTTGAATATTCAAAGCTTAAAACTGCAGTGGGAAAAAAAAAAATCAAGATATTTGAAATTATTTCATTACAAAATTACACATAAAAATTTAATAAGGTCCAAATGTTCTAAAACTGTAAAAATTCAATAACATTCAAATTTAGAATCTTGGACAAAATTTAATATGAAACATTAAACATACACACATAGATATAATATTTTGAAAATAGAAATGGGTAGTAAAAAATGAGTTTCTAATTGCATTTCATATTTAAATAAGAATTTCATATGATTGTTTTTGTGTTTATTTTGTATATAAAAAATTTAATAAGGTCAAAATGTTCTGAAACTGTAAAAATTCAATAGTTAACATTCAAATTTAGAGTCTTTGACACAATTTAATAACAAACATTAAACACACACACACAGACATAATATTTTGAAAATAGAAATGAGTGGTAAAAAATGAGTTTCATATGATTGTTTTTGCATCTATTTTCTATTTTCTATAACAAATTTACCTTTTTTTTTTTTTGTATGAGACACAAATTAAATAATTGAGCAGATTAACAAACATAAAGCAACTTTACTTCTTATTTCTTTACGCTCAGCAAAGAGAATATGCTAATAAATTATCATACCAATGATTTAAAAAGTCATATCAATAAAATAAAAGCAACAAAATATTCCTGACATATATATTTAACATAAAAAAATGTTTTATTTAATTTAACAATGAACTTTTGTATAACTATAGGAACATCATAAAATACTCAATGCTCAAACAGATAAGTTACTGTATTTACTTGCATAAGTTGCACCCCCATGTATTTTACACACCCTGTATTTTTGAAAGAAAATATGGGTAAAAAAACAAAAATTTTGCATAGTTTTTGCATCAAAATAGTGATATAATCTGAGATAATAAAACCATATGCATACCCAGTTTTCTTTTTAAATATTTATTTTGGTTATCTATAATAATAAAGACAGATGTTTGACTATCTGTCTGCCTCTCTCTGTATGTGGGCAGTTTGTTTTGAAATATTTTCATTTAATAAATATCAAATCATACAAATTCACAATTCACTAGAAAAAACAGACCAGAATGTACACTGCTGAAGGCAGTGGGGCCCCAACATTAAGTTCTTTTGGAAAGATTTTCATTTAAAAATATAAAATCATCAAATTAGAATGTTGTTTAGAAAGACAGATTGGAGTGTGCATTGTCTGTCTGGGTGTACAATGCCAAGGGCAGTGGGGTCCCAATCCCTAGGTTCATTATGATAGATTTTCATTGTAAAATATACAATTATAAAAATTGCGAGGGTGCATGTTGCCGAGGGCCCCAACACTAAATTCTACCCGGAATATTTCTCTGTTGTCTGAATTCAACACTTTCCTTAGGTATATTTAAGGTTATTATTATCCCAGGCCTGGGCAATGGTGGGCAGGTCAGCTAGTATAAAATAAAATTGTTTCTTTATTTTTTCAAAGTGATAACCTGTAGGTATTATATTTGCATGTCTGAATTGCATGTGTGAAAGACAACATTTAAAATGTGTGTTTTGCTGTCCTTTAGCTGCAGCACAACTATGTGCAGATGGTATTATAACTGATAAAGCTATATTATCAATACTGTGATATATATATATATATATATATGCTCATTTGTTTACACTGAAAATTCATGTTGGAGTTTTTTGTTGAATAAAACAGTAAAAGGGCAATTGGAAGATAATTTGGAGTGAATATAGCACTTTTTTTAATATACTATAACCAGTAATATCTGCTGAGAAAAATAATTAAAAGTTTATTTTGTGGCGGTGAACAAGGGCATAGCTACAGATTTTTTTTTTTTTTTTTTGGGGGGGGGGGGGAGGGAGGGATTAAAAAATTTCCCACTAAAACAAATTGCTCTAATTTCCAACTCAAGATGTTATACGCAATGTGTCTATAACGATAATGATACTTACGTGTAAAACAGATCCCCCCCCCCCCCCTCCAAAATAATACTGAAATGAAAATCATACAAATTCTAATGATTGGTTCGTCTAATAAAAGTTTAAATACACCTTTTTCATTTAAATAATTAAAATCAACACTAGATTATTTTTTATTTTCCTATCTTGAAATCCATCAGCATGAAAATAGAAATACGAGGGCATATCAATAAGTAATGCACATAATGTAAAAAAAGAAAAAGGTAAAAAAACAATTAATGACAATATGGAACAGAAATGAAAGTATTACCCATTTATTGCATTTTCACATAACTTCTATGCTTTCTGAGGCATTTGTCCCAACGATGGATCAGTTTGAATCAGTTTGTTTGGGATTTTCAAACTGATCCATCATTAGGAAAAATGCTTCCACATGCATGGAAGCTATGTGAAAGAAATAAAAGTGTAATACTTTCATTTCTGTTTCATATTGTTATTAATTGTTTTTTTTCCCTTTTCTTTTACATTATATGTTACTTACTGATATACCCTCGTAAAAAGATAAAATACCCATTTGCAAAATTAATAGGTAAGGAAGCAATTTCAAACAATACAATAAATGTAAGATTTTAAACTACAAACATTGCATATATTTACAGAAAACTATATAAATATATGAAATAAGGTGATCAAAATGTAACACAGAGAAAATAATGCTAGTGAACATACATTTTGCCTTTTTAACACTTTCCAACCTAGTTGAAAAGTGTTTATGACTTCGGTTTGTCTGGCCGTCTGGCCGTCTGCCGTCTGGCCGTCTGTCCGTGCTCTAACTCCCGTAAATATGCTCGGATTGCCCTGCAAATTTTATATGTTATAATCGTTATCTATAGCATGTTCCCTATTTCAACGGAAGTGTGTAGCACTTATAGTTTTTTTACAGGGACACTCAAAAGAATTCCGTTACATTGCGGTCTATGGGGAAAAATCATTTGCGGTTTATTTAAATAATGTTTCAATACTTTAAACGCATTGAAATTTATATATATCACTAAGGTGCATTAGAAGAAGCTTAATATGGAATAGGGTGTGCATAGCACTTATACTTACTTTACAGGGACAGTCAAAAGAATTCCGTTACATTACGTCTATGGAGAAAAATCGTCTGCGGTTTATTTAAATAATGTTTCACTATTTTAAACGCATTGAAATTTATATAAGGTTCATTACAAGAGACTTACTACAGAATATTGTGTGTATAGCAGTTATCGTTCATTTACAGGGACACACAAAAGAATTCTCTACTGTATGTTAACAATAATTCCTGGAAGTGCGTTTTAAGTTACTGAATGCGATTTTAATTTTAAATCGCTTTTTGTATATTACGTGGTGTGTATAAATTCTGTAGATCCTATACAGGGAAGTACAAAAGTTCGGGAACACATTTCCGTATTATTTAACTCCAGACGGAGAATTTTAAACTGTGCTACGTGTTTCCTAACTGAACTAAAATTTAGCATCCTATGTAGTATATATACAAATCTATAGATCCTATACAGGGCTGAATAAAGTATTCGGATTACTTAGATGTTATCTTTTAGCTTATAAAAGAGTATGATTCGTAAAATTATTTTGGAAGCGTTGGAAAGTGTTACATAATCTATGCTTGACGCATGATTTTTCGTTCTTGTTTCACTTAACATTAATTCTTCTGGTTTTCAAAGAAGCCCACCTAATGATAACATCGTCCAGTATGATAAAATCCACTATTTCATTTTCACATTTTAAAAGCATTAGGCTGTCACACCTGTCATCGCCGATAGCAGTTGGCAATACATTTTTTTATAATTTTTATTTGACTAAAGGTTCTTTTTTCGAGCTGAAGCCTTGAATGGATCTACAGGTGCTCTGAACTCCTGCACAGAAACTCTACTTGCATTGTGAAGGGTTCTTTCATGCTCAGATTTATAGTCATTATAAAATACAACTATACAGGCATAACACTAAACTTTATACCTTTTTGGTTTCATATTTCATAAACATGTAAATATAAATGAACAGAACTAAGATATATTTCCGCACACAAATTAAAGGAACCAACGACTTTTGTATTCACATTTCCTCATATAACGCTTTTTTCTTAACAGTACAGGGTTAAAAAAAAATTTCTGGTGAAAACTTGTCAGATCTTGTTGCCCAGCTGCATTTCAAAGCATGTGGCTACTAGAAATGAGATGGGTTCAGTATCATTCTTTCTGAAACTGAAAATTTTATTTGCTCGCACAAAGAAATAAATTAAAAAGAACTTTTTTTCTAAAAAATTACTTATTCCATTTCAAGTTATTTTAATGTTATTTGAGATTAGAATAGAGTGGAAACAGAAATAGTGTTTTTCTTTTCTAGTATTAGAATATAATGCTATTTTAAAAGAAATTTTGTAATATTTGCAAATTAATGTCTGGCATCGACAGTGATGACCAAAGCCTTTGTATAACTGCTGTGGTGACAACTTGTTGATATGGTGCCAATCGAAAGAGATACGAATATTTTGCTGTTAAATTTTCATTTCTGATAGTTGGATATTTTTTAATTGATACGTTTATTTATTTATTTTTAGAGATCTAACATGAAAGGAACATTTTCTTTTATTTTTAGTCAATCAGCATTAGTTTAAGGTTTCCAAATTTTTTGTCTGCTATTGTGTAGGAGTCATAATCACCCTTAATATGAAAATAACGTCAATGATTCTTAATAAGAAACACTCACGTTATTTTGAATTTTTTCAGAAAGGACCAAAGTTTTGGGAGAAATAAAGGAGGTGGATTAGAGTTAGTTGTGGGTGGACAGGAGTAGAGAAATTCAGATATGGTAGATATATGATATTTTCGTAGAACCAAGAAACACAATAACAGATTGAGTCTGGCTGCTTTCTTGTTTATTGTTTTTGCACTCAGAAACATAGTGATCAAAATAATAAAATTTTCATATTTTTTTTACTATTATTTTTAAAAAAGAAAAGTCTTTCAAAAATCTACAATTTCCCAACCCTAAGCACAAATTTCCCAAGTTCACATATATTGGGAGGAAAGGCTCCCACTCCCCATAACCCCCCATGGCAATGCCTCTGGTGGTAAAACTAGAAAATACATCTCATAGAAGATGTTAATTTGAGTGATGATGGAGATGCACTATACCACATCATTTAAGCAACAAAATTAGAGATGGGATGCATAAAAAAATTGTGCACATTTTCTATTAAATATGTCTCATTTCTGAAAGAAGGACCCATTTTTGTAAAATAGGACCAGTTTTTTAGAAGTGTCTGGGTCCCAGAGACACAGGATTTCAAAAGCCTAGCAACATCACTATTTTGATGCTTCAAAGCATAAAAGGTTTTTTCTTTCTTTATTTTACTGTAGAATGCTCCAGAAAAATATATATATATATATTACAAAATTTAAATTTTTGTTTTGCCAAGGTTAACATTATCTATATTAATAAAAGAAATTTTCGCTCTGTGTGTGTGTGTGTGTGTGTGTGTTTGTCTGCGATGGCTAGTAAAATCTAGCCCACCTAGAAGTCTAATTTAGGTGTGGATAGTCCAAGGTCTGGCCATGTGCACCTGAGTCTCCAAATTTTAATATTTTGATAATTACCCAAGAAATTAATTAGATTTTCATTAACTATCGCTTCTAAAATGGCATCTTTTAAATCAAAATGGCTAAAGAAACGAACAGGCGCATTGGATTTGCAAGCAGAAATGAACGAATTTGAAATTATTTTACTAATTAGCGAATTTTAAGAAAACTAATTGAGATATCAATTTGAAAATTTCTGAGCATATGTAAAAAAAAAATCTGCATCTGACTATGTAATTTTTGAAAAATTTGGTCTGTAATTTTTCTTAATTTATGCAAAAAACTGCCAAAAATCTGCCAGCGCCAGTGAAAACAATCCGAGAAAGTTTCAGACAGGGATCTGCTTTCATTAAAAACTGAACTACAAAGAGATCTGTTTCCCTGGCCGATCCCTTCGTTTAATTTGTGAAAATGAAAGGAAATAATTGCCAATTTTTACTAATGAACAAAAATTTAGGTAATTAATAAAGATATAGATTTGAAATTGAGGTCGGGAAGGGGTGTCTGCCGGCTATTTTAGTGTAGCGTCTTCGTTATGTTCTAATTATCAGAAAAATGTAATTCCTTTTTTAATGATCGCGTTAGTGTAGGTGACGGTGGTTTTTTTTAACAAATTATTCATTATATTTACGGGTATGGGAAGGGAGGGGGGTTAACGCCTTTATCTGAGATTGTAATTATCTCGGGCCCGGGCAACAACGGGCGGGTTAGCTAGTTCTATATAAATTTTCCTTTTAATAAAATATTCCATATATTACACCGGCTTATTAAATTAAAACCTATTCTTAATCTAATCTATCAGTCTCCATATGTAAAGGTATAAGACCTTAATCCACCTAATAATATTTATTCCAAATTGCTTGAATCTAAAAATGGTGCTAACTACGTATATTCCTTAAATAAAACCCTTTTATTATTTAAATCCCTTATTAAAATTCACTATTATTTCCCATGTATAACAAACCTCGCTAAATTCTTTATTTAATTGCTAAAATGTCATAATTCCTAAATTATCCAGTTCTAAAAAACCTATTTATTTAAAATCATTCTTTTATTAAACTATCAAAATGTCTACTATAATATTTCAATGCTTTAAATATTCTATTTTTATTCCACATCAATAAGTTCATTTATTTTTTTCTTTTCTGTTTTTCTCTAGCGTAAGCTAAAATTATTGTTTGACAAGTCAAAATCTATTTTTAGCCAGTATTCTTGAGATCAGATCTTATTGTTCATCTACAAATTGTGTAGCTGATTTCGAGGCTGTAGATTGTTCTAGAAAAATACTTTCGTGCTACGGAAGTAAAATCACCTCAAGATTAGTTCATCGAAATTGTTAATAAGTCCATCTTAAAGCGATTATGACTGGAGAAGGTAAGTCAGGTGACTTGATTGTCACTTTGCGCTAAAGTAACTTAAATATGCAAGTGCAGCAAAATCTCAGAGAGAGACAGAGAAGGAGAGAGAGTTGTTTTTTCAGAGGTTGGAGACTTCGAAGTTTATTCAAAGCTTTCAAGATGTCCAGTTTCCACGATGACTGCCATGTTCAAACCCAGTGATATTTATACCGTACCTAATAAGATTTTGGTACCTGTAATAACATCTTTTCTTCAGTAATATCATCATATTAATTCTAAGACCTCATCATGCAAAGAAAATTTGAAACTCCGACTGTCACATTGTCACATTAGAAATGCTATATTCACCAGTCAAATTGGTAAGATGGTGCATATTTTTGTTTAACAAGTTTTTACAGCTTTTCTTTTGAGAACAATCAGCGAGATTATGAATTATGATCCTGAGGTAAAATCATGCAAGTAAAATTACAATAGATTTTCCTGTTTTTTTTTTTTTCTTTTTAAATACAATTACGTGGTGCTCACAAGCCTACCAGTGGAGCATGTGGCCTAACTTTGTTTTTCTTACCTAGATGACACTCTTCTTTTTCAAAAAATGATAAAATGTATTAAATACTTGATCAATATAATATCACAACCTGATTCAAAAACCCAATAAGGTTTATCTTGTGACACACATAGAGATTATTAAGTAATAATTTTAATACGATTTGCTAGAGCATTTCTCCTGCTTGGTTGTTCCTGATCATGTAATAAAGCTTTGAAACATAAAATTCGACTGCTTACTTCTAGAGTACAGACATTTTCTTAGAGATATAACCATGCGGCCTATGCCTGTGCTTCAATAGATGGAAACCCAACAGACTTCGCCAATTGCCTCTTAAGCTTCAATGTGTCACTTTATCATATTAATCTTTAAGATGGACTTATTAAAAATTCCAGTGAACTAATCTTGAGGTGATTTTACTTCCGTAGCGTGAAAGTATTTTTTTTAGAACAATCTATAGCCTCGAAATCAGGTACAAAATGTGTAAACAAACAATAAGATCTGATCTCAAGAATAACGGCTAAAAATAGATTTTGACTTTTCAGACGATAATTTTAGCTTATGCTAGAGAAAAACAGAAAAGAAAAAAAAAATGAACTTATTGATGGGGAATAAAGAACAGAATATTTAAAGCATTGAAATATTATAGTACACATTTTTATATTTTAATAAAAGAATGATTTTAAATAAATAGACTTTTTAGAATGGGATAATTTAGGAATTATGACATTTTAGCAATTAAATAAAGCATGTAGAGATATAGGTGCAGATTCCCAACATTTGGAAGGAGTCACTGGCTCCTAAACCCAAAAAATCCAGTGATCACAATTGTAAAACAAACGCATAAAAACAATAGTGTTTATATAGGGTATAAAAATTTAAAAATAATAATAATAATAATGAATTCAAAGTGTAAAGTAATTTATTTCATATAAACACGTGTACAACAAAATTTGAATATTAATTAAATATTAAATCAGAAGATTAAATATTAAATCAGAATCAGTCAGAAGATAAAATTGGGCAAGATACGGTTTAAAAGAAATATGTATAAGCTAAGCAATCATGATAGCGGGGAATATCAGAAAAACAAATTTCTTATTTTGATTTTGCCAGACAAAAGTACAAATGAAAGAAAATCTGAATTTGTGAGAATATTTTGCACTATAAAAATCAAAACACACTTCAAACATTTGTTTATATATATATATATATATATATTTAAATCACAGTCTATGTAAAATAAAATTATCAGATTCAAACTGTTACGAATAACATTGCTATTCGAATATATTTAATAGTTTGCTGTGTTAAACAGATCATTCTGAAATGTTATTAAAAGATAACAATAATGTTTGTTATGTGTTTTGGTCTTAATCTTTAAAAAAAAATATGAACATTTCACAATGGGGACTGGGAATACCAGAAATTGATTACTTTTAAATGACATGGCGACTTAAACACCGAAAGTTAGTGGCCACAGCAAAAAATTTAGTCGCCACGTGGCGACTGGCGACCGTGAATCTGCACCTATATGTAGAGAGGTTTTATGTACACAGGAAATAATAGTGAATTTTAATAGGGATTTAAATAGTAAAAGGATTTTATTTAAAGAATATAAGTAGTTAGCACCATTTTTACATCTAAGCAATTTGGAATAAATATTATTTATTAGGGGGATTAAGGTCCCCCTACCTTTAAATATAGAGACTGATAGATTAGTTTAAAAATAGGTTTTAATTTAATAAGCTGGTATAATATATGGAATATTCTTAAAAGGAAAATTTATATAGAATAATGTTAACCTTGGAGAAACAAAAATTTTCATTTTGTAATATTATCCCTACTCCCCAAAGATTTTGGATGAATTTGGTAGTTAAGTAAAACTACAAGTTCAGATAACATATTTTTAATAATTTTGGAATTTGAATTTTGAATAGTAAAATTTTACAAACTGTCAGAAAAAAGAGATGAAAAAGAAAATTAAAAGCAATGTACGAATAATTACTAAACATTTTTGAAGTAAATAAGAAAAAAAAATAGCTAGGATTCCCTGTAAAAAAAACACAAAATAATGGTTATATATATACCTTGACATGGTTATATATTTTGTTTAATTTAAATTATTAAGTTATTAAAATGTTATTCATTAAATGTAATTTCTCTTTTTATTCTAAGTTGCCTAATACTATAAAAAAACTCACATTTTTCATACACCCTACTTTTAGAACCAAAGGAATGGTGAAAAAAGTCTGCAAAACAAGCGAGTAAATACAGTATTTATTCCATAACTGCCAACTGCTAAAATTTTCCCACTGTCACTATATCTGAATAGTAACTTTCAGTTACTTAATCACATATTTCTGTGATTCAATAAAATTAAGATTTCTATTTGAAAATAGTGATGATAAAAAATTGTAGGAGTTGGCGACTATTTTACTGTTATGAATGTCATTTAAAGATACATTTTTTGCTTATTTACAGATAAATTCCTCAGTTTGCATGTTAACATTATTTAAGAAAAGCTTTTAAGGCAACAATATTCTAAATCTTTTGAATGTGCCCCCCTAAAATAAGTTATAGAGATATGCTGCGGTCATTACGGATAAACAATCTTATTTTTGCAAATTTACAAGCTGCATAATATTAACACAGCTCATCTCACACAGATTTGAACATTATATTTTAATTTATATTTACCAATCACTAACAGTAAAGGATATTCTGCATAAAGCTTAACTTTCTATGTTCAAGTTTATTTTAGGGTTTAGTGTGCATAATTTTAAAACTACAGTAAATCCTTATTAAATTATCCATTAAGTAAAATTTACATGACTTTCAGACACTTGAACAATACTTTAATATATATATATATATATATATATATATATATATATATATATTACATGCTGCAAAATAGCTAGTCAGAAAGATTTTTTAGCCTGAAATACAGATTACATATATGTAAATTTAAAGATAAAAATATTTTCTCAAATCCTATCTAAAAAGAAATTATGAATTAGCTAAATAAAAAAGAAAAAAAGAAAAGAAAAGAAATTGCAGTGAAAAAAAAAAAGGAAATATTAAATAACAATAACTTACTATTGTCATCAATGCCTTCCTTCAAGGGAACATTAACTGAGTAGTAACGACCACTTTCAGCACCTATTTCATACATATCACCTACAAAATGAGATTGAAAATGTATATCTTTAAATATAATAAAGATAAAGAAAAAAAAAACTAAAACCTGAAAGACTAAGCAAAAGAATTGCAAATAAAAGTAAATGTTGAAAAAAATAACTGATAAAATTGAATCTTTATCATGCCTTAAGATTAAAACTTTATTTAAAAATTTAATAAGTTTAATATTCAAACTTTTTAATTTAAAAATTTAACATGCAATTCTAGAAACTATTCTAGTTCTATGAAATGCAAGAACTGATAGCTTTATGTGTGTTTTTTCCCTTCCTTTCTTTCTTTTCGAAGGAATTTAAAAACTCAAAGAAAAATATAAAAATAATATATAGTGCAAACACTCTTGAAAATAATTTCAGGAAAAATGGTATTTAAAGGTTTTTTGTAACAGAAAAGGAGACACAGAATTTTTTTTTTTTTTTTTTTTTTTTTTGTAAAATTTTAATATTTATAATATTTAATACATCCTGTAAAGATAAGTAAAATCAAAAATAATTTTTTAATAACACTTTTCTTTTTTATTTCTTCTTACATAAATATACTTAATTCTATTAATTTCGAATATCATTTTTCATTTCAAATAAAAAATAAAGTAGAATTAAAAATTTTGCAGGCAATATAAATTTGAGTAATGCAGAATTTAACTTTTTAAAATTCAAACAACACTGTTACAACATTTAAACTACAAATTCATAACAAAAAGGGCATTTTGAAGAGTGGGGGAGGAGGGAATGAGACACAGGATTATTTCAAGTAAGGTGTATGATGCATAATTATCAATCAAGCAAATTTTAGTTTTATTTTAATAAGAAAATGACTTTTCATAAGCAAAAACAAATTTATATATTTTTTTATATATATATATAAAAAAAAAACTTAATTTAAATAAAATAATGCAAGTAATTACCCATAAACAAGGCTGCCATTCCAAAAATTATTCAAAATAGTTACTTTAGTAGCCTTTGAAGCCAAAAATAGTAGCATATCATGGCTGATTTAGTAGCAAAATAGTTGCATATAAAGTATTATCCAAAATAGTCGCAGTGTTGAGATCAGGGTAGATAATGATTTCCCTTTTGTAAATTTTCAAACTATTCCCTGATCTTTCCTTAAAAATGATTAAATTTTTCTGATTACAACAATACAACATTTTATATACAATCTGCAACAATTCAGTACTGATTTTACATATTATCTAATTATTATGTAACAAAATTGTCAAAAGTAAATTCATTCTAGTTTTTATGGGCAGAATTTAAAAAAAATAAAAATAAAGTTTTGAAAGATTTGAAGATCTGCATGCTGGAGGGGTTGGGCAAAGGGGAGAACCAAAAATTTTTGAAGGAAGGGGTAATGAGCCTGATTATTTATTGATTGGCCCCAATCAATAAATAATCAGGCTTATTACCCCTTCCTTCAAAAATTCCTCAAAAGGCTAAGCTTTGATATTCATTCGCAGTCAGCCATCTTGTTTTTTAAATCAAAACATTTTAACTTTTATTATTAAATATAAATAAATTAGTCAATAAAATTAAGTAACGAGTTTATAATAAGTAAATATGAATGAAAATTATTTTGGAAATGAGAAACAAAACAAATATGTCTTGATTTAAAAAACAAGATGGCAGACTGCGGGCAAATACCAAAGCTGTTCCCATTTATTGCACTAGAGGACTGTAAAATTTTTTAAATATAAAAATACAGGTTTTAAATTTCCTTGTAGGCTGTGGGGGGAGGGGAGAGGGGAGAGGGAGAAGAGTATATTTTGAATGAGGGGGGAAGGAATTTAGATGATAGTTATTTATTTATTGTTATTAAAAGCAGTGATCAGTAAGTAGGGCAGATGTCATTTCTTTAAAAAAAAAATAATAAAGAGATTTAAACTATTTGAAACACAGCATGAGACAACAAATAGGGCAATTTTTTTTTTCATTTGAGAAATAGAACTTTAATGATTTAAAACTACGTCTGCTGGGGGATCAAAGGATATACAGTGGAACCCCCATTTTACGTAACCCGTTTTGTACGTTATCCCGCTTCCTACGTTATTTTTCGTCGGTCCCAGAAAATTCCTATTCCGATAATGTTAAAAGTACCTCGATTCTACGTTATTTACTCTTAGCGTTTCCCGCTTGGTACGTGATTTTAGGCGAGGTATCTCAGGAAATTTTATCTTTTTTCACTCATGGAAAATTTTCAAAAGAACAAAAATTTTCCACTTTGTCAACTGGTTGTTTGTTACCAAAAACAGTTCAAAGTAACGAAGAACTATTATTCGTCTATCAGCACTTGACAAACCTGCGTCATGTGATATCGGAGGAGGGGGGGGGGGCTTTCTATTGCTATCTCTTAGTGATTGCCAGTAAGAAGTAGGATGTCTAAAAGAAAATGTTTCTCTGTAGCCGAAAAGGCAGAAATTATCGAAAAATCCAAAGTTTCCAAAGGAATTAAAGTGGGTAGTAAAATCGTTCGGTATCGCTTGTTCCACCTTACAAACCACCCTAAAACAAGTGGTCACTGTGAAATTAAAATTTGAAAAACTGGGATATTTGTCAAAGAAAAGAAAAACATTGAAAACTTCTCCTTTGAAGGAACTGGAAAAGATTTTATACGAGTGGTTTAAACAAGCCCATGCTGCCAAGATTCCAAACAGGTTCAATTTTCTAAGAAAAGGCTCTTGAAATTTCTTCTCGACTTGAAATGCAGAATTTCATGGCATCCAACGGTTGGATCGACAGATTCAAGAAGGGGTATAACTTGTCTTACAAGTTTATTTGTAGTGAGGCAGATGGAGTAAATTGTGGTCGCTGAGGAATGGATGGACAAAAACTTTGTCTTTTCTTGTGTGTAATTACTCAAAACAGCCATCTTTAACGCAGATGAGATCAGATTGTTTTTTTTTTAATATCTTCCCTGATAGAACATTCACCGTGAAAGGAGAAACGTGGCACAGTCGGAAGCTATCAAAAATGCGATTAACAGTTTTGTTATTACGAAACTGAGAATCTAACACCCTTTCTGATTAGTAAATCCAAAAAGCCCCCGTTGCTTCAAAAACATTAAAAGTTTGCCGACAGATTAAAATAGTTGGTTGACCCTAAATCTTTTTGAAGATTTTGTAAGAAAATTGAATATAAAAATGAGCTTACAAAAGCGAAAAATAATTTTATTCGTAGACCAGTGCACTCATGTTAATCTGAATTTGAAGAATATGCATATAGAATTTTCCCCACCCAACTGTACCAGTTTACTTCAGCCACGTGACTTGAGAATAAACAGATCCTCCAAAATGCATTACAGAAAGAAACTGGTAAGAAAAGGTCACTTGATTCAGTTGAGCTCCGAGATGCTTAGAAAACAAAGCTAAATGTGCTGGATGCTTTCATTTCATTTCATCGGCGTGGAATGGTGTAGATGAAAAATGCATGTCAAATGCTTTTCTGAAGAGAGAATTTTCAAAATCCGAAATTAACAGTGCAGTGCCGCCGGAAGAGCCCTTTATGCAAGACTAAAGAGTATGAATTTATACTTGTAGATATCAATGTTGATGAGTACATTGATTGCGATAAGGATGTTATCGCTACCACAGACATTCAGACTATTTCCGATTTGATTTCGCAATACTGAAGTGAGGATGATATTGATGAAGATCCAGAAGACATCGTGCCCTCATCGGCAGAGGCCATTGCGAGTTTAAAAATTAAAAAAATTTTTTAACCGGACATGAAAATTAAGGAAAAAAAATAGCACAAAATTGCATGTATTGCAAATAGAGTATATGTGAAATTACACTAAAAAAGATAACGCAATAAAGAATAACATACCTTTTTAAATACTAATTTGGTATTGGTAAGTTTATTTTTGTATAATTTGCTTTCTTGAAGTGTTTTTCTCTATTTGACCCCGATTTTACGTTTTCCCGTTTCGTACGTTTTTTTCTGCTGGCCCCGTGAAAAACGTAAAATCGGGGTTCCACTGTAATTGCTTATTTGCTTACTGTTACTATGCAGCAGCAATTAGAACAATTAATTAAGAGAAAAATGAGTGAAATTGACTCTTGGTCAAGAAAAGTGCTCTTTGGTGGTGGTATCGAATGTCTGAAAAAATTGTACTGGAAATTTTTTTTTATTGTTGTTTTATCTTTCCTGCAACATGTATTTGAAAAAGCTAGAATAAATTTTTCAAAAAGTCTCCTTTTTCATAAAATAGTTGCCTACTTGTCAGAAATAATTGCTTTTCAAGCCTTTTTAGCTTAAAAAATTTGCTTTAGTCTCCTGAAGCTGAAAATAGTAGCAAAAAGTAGCATTTTAGTAGCAAATGGCAGCCCTGCCTAAAGGATGCAAAAAAATCAATATTTAAGAGAAATTTAATAAATTAATAAACAAAAAGATAAATAAATATATGTAACTGTTGTAACAACTGAACTATGAATTTTTTTTAGACATATAAAGAAAGAAAAATCAATGGAAAGTACAGTTGGGGGAAGAAACTTCAGATTTTCTAAAGATCTATTTTAAATGAAAAATAAATAGAAATACGTGTACTAGTCTAAAATTTTAATGACAGCTTTCAAACTAAGAAACAACAAATAAAATGCCATTGCATAAAATCCTTTTAGTAAGACAAAAGTAACAGAAATGTCAACTTTTGAGAAATATTTTAAACTACAAGCTACTTTATTTAAGTTAGAGTAGACTTACTCAAGAAGTTTAAAAAACAAAAACTCAAGTTATTTTGGGAATGAATTAGACTAAAACAGAAGCTTAAAATCTATAAGTTTAGCATGCAATTGAAGCACAGATACAATCTCACACATATAGCTCCATTACAATCTTAAACAGTTAAATATATGTACTTTTCATAGAAACTTACAGGATGCAAGAGTGTTATTACTATCTGAAATACATAAAGGGTGTAAAATTTTATGCTAATTTAACATATTTAGCTCTATATTTATTTAAAAGATTAATAAAACAAGAAATAATCCCCCCTCTAAATCCTTTTTTATTTGTTTAATATACCTGTAGACACAAGGAATAAATTTCCCTAATTTAAAATAACTATATACATTTTTTTTTTTTTTTCAGTCTGGATTAGATGTGAACAAACATAAATCATCATTCAAATGCCAAAACTTAATTATATCAAAAGTGTTACTGTATTTTCTAAATAGAATAATAATAATATATTTAAACATTTACTTCAGTTCATCAAAGATTAAAATAGGGGCTTAACAAATGCAGTCGCCACTGGCTACCAAGTTTTTTGATCTGGCGACCAAAATAATTTGAAAAAAAAATTGACATAAGAAATGAGCACAAATGGCATTTTTTCTCTCCCCTACCCCTACTCGTGCATGGCAAGCAGTGATCTTCCTCTTCTCGTACTTTTAATGGAAGAACTAAATTTAAAAGGCATTATGCACAGAAAACACCATTCTTTTCAGCTATAGCCAGCTAGTATATGTCACATGATTAGAATGTGGGGGAGAGAAGATATTTCAATAAAACAGTAAGAAATAGTGTCAATACAGTCTCTGTGGCATCTAAAATTGGATACAATGCTAAAAAATGCATGAGTTTTTTTTAAAGTTTTAAATCAGATTTTTGTGTTTATATAAGTTGTCCACATAATATAAGTGATTATAAGTTTTATTAGAAAATATAGTTTATATTATCTTTCTAAATTATGTACTATTTTAAACTATGTAACTATTTATTCTAAACTATGCTTGTTATTACTTTTTCTCAATTAATTCATAAACTCGTGTTTTTTTTTTAAATCAATGATGGGGGGGGGGGGGGTAAATGTTTTTACTGGCGACTAGTATTATTTTCGGGCTACCAGATTTTATCAAATTTGTAAAGCCCTGAAAATAGGGGATGAAAATATTATGTTAATTACTTTAATTTAATAGAAATTTTACAATTATATAATCTGAAAATTTGAAATGAAATAAAGAGGGGGAGAAGCAATATTTATGAAAATATAAGAATTTTTAGTAACAACACCAAAGAAGGTATAGAAGATTTTTTGGAGGGTGGGGTGTTTAAGATACTGAAACATAGTAATTAACTGTCTGTAAAATTTTTAGATTTACAAAAACATTACAAGAAAGCAAATTTAGGAATCAATCTCAATATGCCACTTAATATATATTTATTAATCATCATTCACAGCATTTTTCATTTAACCATGTCCCCTCCAGTTTAAATATATTATGATACATTATAACTCTGTTACACCTAACACAATAACATTTACTGGGTTCAGCAATTTTTTTTACAACATTATTCAATTCTATCTCCAATACTATTAAAGTTTTTACATCCCCTTTATTCACAAATTTAATCTTTCATCGAAATTACAAACACATGTTCTAATTATTCCACGAACCAAACAAACAAAAAAATGAATTATTTAAAAACATTCAGTGCAAGTGCTTGGAAATCATCTATTTTCCCTGATCCCATGCCAATCTGAAAAGGAAATGAAGTGCGGACCCTAGACCCTACTAGATAATTACTTTTCTTCAAAAGTACAGAAGTAATTGTTTTTAGAAGGTACTGGAAAAATCTACTAGATGCCATTCTGAGAAGAAATAAACTAAGTATAAATCGTTTTTAGAAAGTACTGGAAAAATATCTTCAAGGCATTCAGCCTTCTCAATCCTAGACCCACATATACAGATGGGCAACAAAATAATACGAACACTCATGAAAAAGGGTGAAAAGAGCAATATCTAGTAAAATATATGAAGAATGATTCTGAAACTTCCCGCGTGTAAACAGCGCAGTTGACGTCATGTATTTATGTGAACATTTTTCCCCAAAACCCCATTGGGAACCAGCCGTCAACAAATTGTAGAAAAACGAACATATTTTGGATAACCCTGTAAAAAGTAATGTCCCTTAAGCATTGAAACTTTAGCACATGACCACCAAAATTAGGAGATTGTGGTGAAATAAATTTCCATATTATGAACTTCTCAGCAAGGAAATTTGACAATTCATCATTAGAAATTTTTAATAGTTTCTTGAAATTATTTAATTCTATAGATGAAGCCTTAAAGTCGCATTATCAGAAGTTAGTGCAGCTACTTTGCCTCTGGGCCTAGTCAGTGGTAAAAAAACACCCTACTGCCAGATTAATTTAAATAAGTAAAATTGCAAAATAAAGAATTTTCAGTGTGCGAGGGACAGGGAATAGGAAAATAAAATAGCAGAAAAAAGAAAAATTGACACACATGACATTTTAAAGTTATGAACCAAACTGTAGAGAGAAATACAGGGGAATCCTTAAGTGTATGCATGGGCTTCATAGCAAACAATAATTTTTATAACATAATTACTTAATATAAAAGTCCAAAACAAGTATCACACCAGTGATAGTGGGCATTCTTTGTAAATTTTTATACATAAAAACATATCAATATGAAGATTGTCATACATATTTTTTCTTAAATCAGAGTTCTCGCTCCATTAAAATGACTATCAATAATTATCCTTAAAAATAAACAATTATTTAGTTTTAACTAGGTCTTATCTAGTTTTAACAAGGTGACAACTAACTTGATTTAAAAACAAAGGAAAGTACAAAAATTTGCATGTAAATAAGAAAATGGTCACCATGTCAAAAACAG
This sequence comes from Maratus michaelseni, assembly GCA_963931845.1. Taxonomy (NCBI): domain Eukaryota; kingdom Metazoa; phylum Arthropoda; class Arachnida; order Araneae; family Salticidae; genus Maratus; species Maratus michaelseni. The sequence continues at coordinate 492,557,946 of OZ007586.1, forward strand.
GATTTAAAATATTTAAGAATCTTTTGTCTGATAAACCCAAAGCCATAATTTGTTCAGCAGTCTCTAAAATTTAAAAATCCTTCTTGAGAGTATATCTACATTTGTTTCAAAATTTTTACATGCAGATATTTTCAATCTTTAATTTTTTATTTATCAAGCATATTTTTTCTATTGTTTATGATACAAAAATTATTTATGTAATACTTTTTTCCTTTTCTGTATATTAAATTATTTTGTTAGTTTTTCACATCATATCACCAGAAAACAATTAAATGTCCTATTATCATATATACAAATAAAATTGCCTTAAAATTACACAATTTTTAAGGCACTATATATATATATATATATATATATATAATAGCAATTTTACCACTTACCGGTGCCTGGAAAGAAGTAGTTTCCATACTTATGGAAAGAAACTGTCATAACACGGTCTGTCAGATAGAAAGCTTCTTGGACACCATCTCCATGATGAATGTCTATATCAATATACAATACTCGAGGGTGGAATCTGAAAAATAGAATTAAATAAACAGAAATCAATTTATTAAATTTAAAAAGGAATGGGTGATTTAAACTCATTTTCTGATTTTTTTTTTTTTTTAAACATCAAAACTTTAATAATATTTATTGTTTATCACTATTTTTGTAGTAATTTAGATTGCAGAGAAAACTATAACTGATTACACACTTTTCAATTGTAGCCTATTTTAAATACTAATATATGTAACAGTATAATAATTTTTATATACACTATATGGCCGGAAGTCACTGAACATTTTCAATTTTAGACATTTTGTTGAATATCTAGAAAAATACTTGAAGAATTTTTCTGAAACTTCAGGACTATAATAATGACCACGTTAGACCTCATATTTTGTAATGAAGGTTTAGTCATGAGGACAATTAGTAAGAGGACCAAAAACAAATTCAATTTTTTAAATATATTTGTGATAACCATGTAAAGTAAAATGCTTGAAATGACCTGTAGCTGTAGCACATGACCTTGTGGATCCAGTAAGCATTTGTGTAAGAATAGCATATGCATTTCACGGAGATATAAAGATTTCTTTAAAAAATTCAAGAAATTTGTGCATGTTTTGTTTTTATAACATGCAGGATTTACAACCAAATTTAACGTCACATTTAGAAAACTTGACAGAGCATAGTAGAAACAAAATACTGTAATTAGAATATAAATATATTAAATATTTGATGAAATATGAGCATTTGTATGAAATAATTTTTATTTTGGCATGTGCATATATATATATACATTGATAATTTAGCAGTCAACTATTTATAATGATATTTATAATTCATAAACATATTGTAATACAGTGAGCTGAATTTCAGTTGCTTTCTAAAAGTAGTTGTATGATAAGGAATTTTCTGCAAATTGTCACTTTCGTTACAATCATTTTTTACCGATGTTTTTAGTTCTCCTTGGAAGAACAACCAGAGCAAGGACATTTTAATACAAAAAATTATCAAAATCGAAGCATCTGTTCAACTGCTACACATGGGCATATATTAAATATATACACTTTAGGTAGAAATAAATTCATAAAAAAAAACTATTTGCGGAAAATACCTTATCTATCAGATACTGTTAGAAAGTAACAGACATTCAGCTCACTATATCACCAATATCTTTCTGAATTTTCATGATATTCAATTGGCCTTTATACGAGTTGCTCTCTATATATATGATTATTAATTACATAACAAAAATTTTATTATTCCTGCATACACAGTTATAAATTATTTCATCAAATATTTAATATATTTATATTCTAGTATTTTCCTGTCAAGATTCCTGAATATGATGTTAAATTTGATTGAAAATTCTGCATGCTATAAACAAAGAACATGCAGAATTTTTATTTCCATGAATATACATGCTATTCTTACAGAAATTAACACAATGTTGTTCAGGACCCACAGTCATGTGCTACAACAACAGATCATTTTGAGCACTTTACTTTACAGGGTGATTGCATTTTTTAAAAATTCAATTTGTTGCTTGTCCCCTAAATATCATCATGACAAAATTTTCGTTGCAAAATATGAGGTCAAACATGCTCTTTATATCCCTGAAGTTCCAGAAGAATTAATTCATCATTTCTTTAGATATTTGACAAAACATCTAAAATTGAAAGTGTTTGGTGACTTTTGACCATATAGTGTACATTTAACAGCCAAAATTAGTAACTTTTTCACTTTAATTTAAAAAGGCAGGTATGAATACCTGTAAATTTCATACATTTATCAATTATTTTGTGTTGGAAATCAGAGTTTGGATTTGAATATAGCCTTAGCAATATCTAGTGATTGATTTGACATAAAATTATTACATATTAAGCAATCAAAATAAGTCATCTGTTAGAAGCACTGAATTTAATGTTTAAATAATAATACAAAATATAACTTTACTTCAGAAGTTCCAGAATAGCTATTACTATGTCATTTACATAGCAAAAACCAGAAGCCTGCAAATGAAATAATTTATATGAAAATACAAAACAAAATAAAATCATTCTTATTTATCTTTAAATAAAAGAAGGCAAGGAAAAAAAAATTCAGAAGAAAATAAAATAAACATGTTATCTTTTTTTTTTTAAAAAAAGGGGGGGGGGAGCTTTGGACGCTGAAGAAAACAACAAATAGAAGAACGAAAATTACCTCAAACTTTTTAGCATGATGTAAGCCACCAGACCAGTTGACAGCAATGTCACAGTTCTACATAAATGATAATTATCAAATTACTTGACTCATTTTAAACAATTTAAATTATGTAGCTGATGAAATTAAATATTGAAAGAACATAACACAATTTAATGGAACTTAATTTTGAAAAGATACCTGACTATTAAGACGAATAGCACCTTCAAGTGATGCACCAGTATACATGGAACAGAAGTCGAACAAGCCATCAAAGACAGGACTACAAATATAAAAAAATTTAAATGAAAAGTGATACATAAATAAATCAAGTTTTTAAAAATGTACAAAACAATTTTGTAATGTCACCAACTCAGTTAAATGATTACCTTAAAAGAGATACTTTTTAGATTTTCTATGATCTCTTTCTGACACACACACACACACACACACACATTTTATATTGGGTCATCCGGAAAGTTCTGTGGTTTTTCAAACCAAAGCATGGTTTTGTCCAGTTATTTTGCTACTGCTGATAAGCAGTGACAATGAATGACCCAAATACATAAATTCAGTCTTTTCTGCTTGCATTGCATAATTATTGCTTGGGTTGTGGCATAATTTTTGTTTCAGTGCATTGCTAAGATCCTTCATATGGTAAAAAGAAAAACTTTCTTTTTAAAAAAGTATTTGAATGAATGAAAGACAGTTACTTAGACAATATATTTAATCTCTCACATAGAAATAATTACAATTTATAAAAATGAAAATAAAACCATTTATTCAAAAAATAAGAAAATAATCCTTTAAATCAATGTCAATAAATATAAAAATTAGTAAATTTTTATTTAATCATTAAAAATGTATTTACAATATTTAATCAAGGATATTTAAATTTCTAAATCAAAATTTCGTGGTTCAGCAAACAATCATGACTATTAATAGACTGCAAGATACAATACAGAAAATAAACTAAATGTTTTAATTAAAACAGCTATTGATATTGATGATATATTTTTTAAATATAAAAATAAATAAATTACTTTTAAAATAACTTTTACTTTATTTATATATTTAAGTGTGTAATTTATTTATTTTTGACAAGGCGAGTGAATCTTTAAGAAGTCTTTTAAAAACTACAGGCTATGGAAGATTTGTTTTTCACTTGTTAGCTATATTTCGCAACTCTCCAAATTATTGCAATGAAAATGTGGTACTAAGTTCTATCCTATACTAAACTTTCCTCTATTGTATAGCTTAATTTTATTGAAAAAAATTACGAAAATGTATTGTTGTAGTAATGAATTATTTTTGCAGTTATGTAAATTCTGTTATAACAATTTTCAACAATATATTACTTCTTGCTGGCTTGGAAAATAAATCTTTGGCTGATAAGATTTTCTGAAAATCGCCCATCCTTGAACATGACATGTAGGGGAAGAGAGGACAAAGTGGCCAGGGCAGGCAAAGTCGTCACCCAATATAAATACATCACCAGAGCACTGGCATTGCATGGTTTGTGGTCAAACTATTTCATTTGATGGCAGTGAGTAACCAGACAATTGTTGAACAAGGTGGTTCCATGTTTCATGATTTTAGAGCGGCTTTTCCAGTTTTTGAAGTTTCTGATCTAAGGTAAGTGACTTATATTACACACTATTAAAAATAACCTGTTGCACTTGCATTTATTTATTGAATGTGTAAGGAAAGAGCATGTTTTTAGTTTCACATTGGTGGGTGAATTGTTGTTGATTGCCACTGTAAAACGTATTTTCTGACATGGCTCCCAAACGGATGTTGTGGTCAGGGTACTGGCCATTTGGTTAGATCAGGTGCAATATTTATTACATGTGGGCTCATGAGGCCTGTTCACTTTGGGAAGAAGATGAAGTGGGGTTCATTTGCAAAAAATGCAGAGTGATTTTGATTTAAATTTTTTTATTTGGTTATGAAAATCTTATTGGATTTTCATATCATTTTCAATCTTTCATTATGTTTCATACAATTTGTTATGACAATAAAAATGTTCTAATTATTTAAATAGTGTTTTTAATATTTTTACACCTGTTAGGCAAAGTGGCTATGAAGTGACCACTTTGCCTGTCTAGGTCAGGCAAAGTGGTCATTTTGACCTCTTTTGGAAAAAAACAAATTCTCACTTCCACTTTATAATTTCATAAAAATTATAAATACCCTTACATTTCTAAGTAGTCACTCTAGTTCTATGCAAATTGTCAGTTACGTATATGTATTTTAAGGGGCAACAAAAAATCCCAAAACCTTAGGGTGACCACTTTGCCCTGCCTTCGCCTAATCTTTTCAGAATACTTACCACCATAATACTTACCCATTATGGATATGCATAATATAAAATATGAAAATAAAACATGCGTAAACTATTTATAAAATGAATTGCAATTAGAATAAAATCGTGGCTTGATGACGTCATAAACTTCAAATGCTCTATTACTCCAAAATTGATAATTATATTAACTAACGATTTACTGCGTCGGATTAAGCGTCTCATTTCCAATTAAAATATATCTTTGAATTGAAATTTGAATGAAATACAGGGTCAGGAAGAATCTAAGAGTGTGGCAAATAGGATTACAACTATCTCGGCAACTAATTATCCGATCGACTTCACTTTTTATGCAAAATTTATGTTTTTTTATTGTCTTTCACTCTTTAAAATAACCAATTTCAAAAATTTTTATATACCTTTTATTGGAATGAATATTTTGAGAGTCCGAAAAGAATAGTTCCGGATAATCAAGGTTACTGAAATTCAATAAGCTTCTTCCGATTATTACATACTAAGTACATACCAAATTTCAAGTCTCTATCCCAATTTGTTTGGAGATAGAGCGTTTACAGACACAACACAGACAGATGGACAGCAAATTTTTTTTTTTTTCTAAAAATATGTTTTTCTGAATCTCCAGTGTCTGAAACGTGTAAATCCATCAAAAAAAAATTTCTAATTTTCAAACCGATTACAAGATTTACCCTATACTACATATGATGGGTAAATAAAAAGAAGATGGAATGCGTGTCTGTCTCTTTGAGGCTCTAACTCTAGTAAAAAAAAACCATCCACTGCAAAATTTGAATATGCTATGAAGATAGGCAGCAGTATTTTCTTTTTTGAAAATATAAAACATCATATTTCTCAATTAGAAATGGCAATAACCCATTAGGTTTGCACAGGGCGTGTTCATTTCTAAGTGAAGAGGAAAGATTAAAACTAGTAAATCTGCAGATCAGGAGCCTCAATGTCAGCTCTGCAAGTCATTTGTTTTTTAAATCTCATTTTTTATATCATTTAACATCGTACAATCGACAATTATTATTTTTTTCAATGGCATGCATATTGATAAGCATATAAAATTCTTCGAATGTTCTAGAAATTAGAATCATTAAATTAATGATATACAATGATATTCTAAAATTCTCATGAACTGCTTATTCTTTTAATTTTTTTAAATAAATAGGCTTTCATCTCTCTGTAGTCTCATTAAATTTACATTCGTTTTCATAAAAAAAAAAAAAAAAAAAAAAGGTATTTTATCAAAATAGTGCTAGTTTCTTGAATTTTATTATTTTACAATTTTCGAAATACGGTTGCTAAGCAACGGATAAATTAAAGTGAAAAGTAAAAATAAATGCTATTAAAAATTGTAAAAAATATGAAAATAAGATGTTTATATTTCCCAAACAGATGCAAAAACATTTTCAAATATTTTAAGCAATTAATTTCAAAAATTCTATTAAATTTATTGGCAAAATTTTAAAACTATTGGAAATCCATATTGAAAATTTAGCATTCATAATTTTACGTCTAAATCCATTATGCAAATATTCTATTTTCATTTCAGATAAAAAATAAATTTGAAAAATCGTCTGCATCCCTATAGGAAAGAATTATGACCTAAAATAAAATGTTCTATATTTTCCAAACGAATGAACCAAATTTAACAAAAAACTATACAGCTAATTCCAGATCCCTCACCAACATACTTACCAAAAATCAACCTAATCGGACCATTTTTACAACAGTTATCGTGGAACAGACAGACAGAAACCAAAAACTTTTCACGTCTCCACAGTGAGCCTCAACTGACGTTTCAGCAAATATATACAATAGACTTCATCAAATCTGCATAGCTTGAAACCAGAGGTTGTGCTGATTTTAGAATTTTGCAGATTACTGGTCACTGTTTTGTTTACATGTTTTAAACAGTAATTTGAATGTAATAATGCACTCAAAATTACAATGAATGCTTACAATGAAGTAAAATATTAAAATTATTAAATAAAATAATAAAAATTAAGAAAATTTAAAACATGTTTAAAATTTTAAAGGTAAACATCAAATAAACAATTATGCATAACTAAATAGGCATAATAAAATGATGATATATATATTTTTAATTATTCAATTAAACTTGCCTCATAAAGGTACACTAAAAATTTACATAAAAATCATAAAATAAAAATGTTTTATTTGATGCTTAGTCAAACTTAATATACAAAAATGCTTGATTAATACATAAATGTATTTGGTAAAAAGATCACAATCACCACTGAGATCAGCACTGTCTAGAAATTTTTCAGAAATAAAGTTATACTTGCTTCATGTGAAAAACATGTGTTCAGTCATATTAACTAGAATTTCATATTAAAATGTGCATGGAATGATATAATACTATAAAAAAATCTTGAATTTTTCCCCTACATCTTAACTGTAAGTTTCATTGTTTGCAAATGATGTGCGGATTTTAAGCATTTGTGAATTTTAGGGTGGCAAATTTGAGGAAGTCTACTGTATATATGTTATATTTCAACAGATCAGTACACTACAATATTCAGCTATATAATCTATATTATAATAAAAATAGATGGTTTCTATAAGTCAGTCATTTATATATATATATATGGATGCATTTCCCTGAGAATAGATATCAGAGAGAATAGTTATATAAAGCACTTTGACATACACAAGGTGCATATAAATCTAAGAATTTCCAAAGAATCTGGCACCACTATTTCAGATTAGAATTTTTCTATTTAATATTTAAATTGCAGCATTTGTAGTCATCTTGCTTAAACACAGAATTTGTAATATTTCTCTGTGATTAAATAAGTCAAAAACTTCAATTCAAAAATTGTGGTAAACTGTACACATCCTACATATATTCTCATTGTCATGGTCTTTTAAATTCTAAGTATCAAACAACGAAAATTTGCAAAAAAATATTTTTTTAACTAGTTTATCAGTGACTAATTTTATGAAATAATAAAAAAAGAGATTTAATAGCAAAATCATTAATTAAAAAAGGTAAATTCTATTTTACAAATATTTTTGGTTATAAACAAAGTTTTTCCAACCTAACTATCATATAGATAGAAGGAGGAAGGGGGGTGTCATCATAGGGGATTATAGGGGGGAAAACGTAACTGCAATTTCCTCTAGCATTCCAGATATATAATTAATTTAGGATTAGTAACAGCTTTTCAGCTTCTTATGACAATGAAATATAAAAATACATTTTAAGAAATTCTAATAATATAAAAATACAAACTAATACCTAACACTTACTTTCATTAATATATTATAACTTTATTTAGTTTAAACACACATTTAATTTATTCTGTAAAAGTCATTATCAATTATTTCTATATATAATTTTACAAAATAGCCAAACCAAATTTCGAGAGAGTCTGATTTTTCTCTTACTGATTACAGTGGCGGCTCCTCTATTGGTGCACATGAGCACGTGAACCCCCAAAGAAAAAACAAATACAGTAGAAAGCCACTAATCCGCAAAGCTTGGTTCCAAGTATTGTGCGGATTGGAGGCTTTTTGCGGATTACAGGCCATGTCTATTTAATCTTTGTTTACATTTTTTTAAATTCATATTTTGGACAAATTTAGATTGCTAATACTAAAAAATAAATAAATTACACATTTTAATATATAGATAAAGTAATAACTATGTAAAAAATAATTTATTATTTAAAAAATTTCTTAAATATGGCATCAATTGTTGTCTGTTTTAAGACATTTGGTTTATAGTGTTGAATTTTATCTTTAAGTAAGAGTTCAAAAGCAATATATATGTATTTTTTTATGTGTTTCTCAATTTTATAATTACGATTTAATGAAAAAAAAAAATTATAAAATATATTGTCTAAGTAAGGATTTTTTATCATTAAAAAAAAATCACAAAAGCTTAAATTGTATTTTACAAGTATTGTATGAAGAAATGAATATATAAAATAATATACTAATTAAATGTGCTTTCATTTTAAACTATAAAGAAGAATGTTATATGATATATAATACTATATATAAAGATAAGAAAAATGTTAAAATTGGTGAAAAAAAATTTCAAAATTTTGTCACCATTGAAGCATTTTTCAAGAATTAAATTTCTTTGTTTACATTCATAAATTGATTGCAGATTAGAGGCCTTTGCAGATTACAGGTTTGCGGATTAGCGGTGCTCTACTGTATTAACAAGTTAAATAAAGCAATTAAAAAACACAGTTTCATTTTTCCCATTTGCAGGATAAACTTCTTTTACACTCTCCTTCCTCTTAGACATGAGAAAGACAAAAAGGTTATTGTAACAGTGCAAAATTTGAAAGTTTTCAACGCAAACCACCTGGTCTTTTCTTTTGCATGTGCGAGCAAAAAATTCTCTTCAAAACCACTTTAGGAAAGATGGATGTGAGGAGAGAGCTTTCCTCATAGCTGCCATACTCAACTTGCAGCCCGGCGACCTTTTATGTGTGGCCCTAGATACATAATCATTAATCCATATTTATGAAATGAATTTAGATGTGAATAAAAAGTATTTAAGATCTCCACTGTTATTTTATATATTTTCATAGGAAGACAAAATCTGTCCTATTATTTATAATTAATTTAAAATTATGTTCAAATATGTCAAATATTTTCATAGCCAAAAGTTCTTTTTACATGTAGTCCTATTTGTGCTACAGTGCTGTATACATTTTTTAAACTGCATTACTAATAAAATATTATTCCAAATTAAATTTGCGATATAAATCTTTACAATTAAAGAAAAATAAAGTTTCTGTATTGAGCAAAATACTGATTTACTATAGAAAATCTCTTAATTTTTTTGTTTAGAACTTGGAAATTCTGCATTGTTATATTATAACGTTTTATTACTTACAATGTGTTACTTATATAACTAGTACTGCTTTTTTAAGGTTGAACGCTTGTCACGGAAAAACATTGGCACCAAAAATTTTTTACACCTACTATTTCTAAACAACAAATATCGCGGCCTATTTCTACAACATTTGCAATTATTACCCCAAAGTTTATTGTTTGGAAATAGCGGTGTTAAAATTTGTAATAATACTTCTTCTGTGACAAACACTGAACTCTACTGATAATATTAACTTCGTTATATTGATTTGTTATACTACTTTTGTTATCTTACTATTTTAATTAGCCTTTTTGAGACACTTATAAGCGGGTTGTGGCCTGCCTAACATCGCAAACATGTGTTTGTGGCCTGCGAGAAAGAAAGGTTGAGTATAGCTGCCTCATAGCCTTCCATTCGCGCAGTCTGTAATGTGCAGGAGCTTGCTTTTTTTTTTGTCAGTTTCTTTCTTCTTTGTTCAATTTCTTGTTTTTCAGTTACATTTCTTAACTAATTATTAATCTGTTTATTCATTTCACTTCTTATATTTATTATTCTGACTAGTTATAAACAGTTAAAATGGAACACCATAAAGTGAGAGTTTCGAAACTTCATTCAATAAGAGTTTCGAAGTAATCAAAAGTAAGTTGATTCATAAATCTAAAGTAATTTGAAACTAAAACTAAAGTAAAGCAAAGCAAAGCATTATTCAACATTCTTGCTGGAAAGAAAAAATTAAGTTACATTATTTAAGGGGGTTGGGTCAGTCAGATCTCAATTTCCTCTCGCTAAAGTTAAACTTATGGGAGTGGAATGCATCCCTATTTTAAAAATATCTCATAAGTGAATTAATATTTTTGACTTCTTTTTTCGGTGTTTTCTTCTTCCCTTTGCTAAACTGATTCAGGTGACGAAATCCAAAACTTGAGATTTCAAAAGGGGATTCAAACCCAATTTATATAAAAAATGTTCATGGATTTGTGGATGTAAATTAATGAACAGCTGTTATGTTTTGTCGGTCTCATGTTTGCAAAATACAATGATGATCCAAGTCAGGTGAATTATGATGTAGCTGCTTTATCACATCCAATTTATAAAATAAGTAAAAATGAATGCTCATGATCACATTTAAATTCCATATTTTAATTTTCTAAGAAAGGTCATTAACAGCTTGACAGTGCATTCATTAACAGCTTGACAGTGCATTTCATTCGAATGTTAATAAAGATAATGGAGAAGTTATCAAAAACTTATGTGATTACAAAAATTACTGAATGCATTCTGTTTTGCAGTGCATTTGAGCTCGCCCTCTGAGAACATGATGCACATTAAAATTCAATAAAACAGTGCATTTTCAGAAGTCTTATAATATTTTAATGTAGAGCTTTTTTAGCAAAATAATATAAATTATGAAATGAATATTCTAAATATATATATATGTATTGTAACCTAAAATTTTAACAAAAATCAATTTTAGAAACTTCAAATATGTTAATAGAAAATTTCAGCTTATTTTGCCAAGTAGAATCAGAGTTATGTTTAAAAAACTTCACATATTTCAGCTTGTTTTACAGCTATTAAAAATGAATTTAATATTAGAAGTATAAATTTTACATCTGCATAATTATTAAACTGGTGCATCAAATGACTTTTCATTTGGTGTTCCAAGATAAAATTTTGAGATACTTCCAAAACTGTAAAAATTAGGTTTTTGCATTGAAAATTTGTTACAAGATTGCAATATGCAGATGGTCCTCTAAGCATTATTTCTTAAACCTAATTGAAAGAAGACATTTTACCTCTATTGAATGACTATTTTTGTTTTTCTCTGCAACAATTTGGCAAATAATATAGACCAGGTTCTTTTCTTTTTTTTTTTCTTCCGTACTGTACTTTCTATTGTAGAAAGTAAAATGGTAGAAATTTTTCTCGAATGAGTGTGTGTTTATTTCTTATATTTGCATTTTTTTTAACTTGTGACAAGACAAATTTATTTTAACCTGTATGTTATGCCATACCTACATACTTTATTTTCATAATTTCTTATTGTGATTGTGAATCCCCATTTAAATAACCCACAAGCTACCACTGGCTGATTAAACATTCCATCATAATAATATAGAACATTTTGCACATTTATTCATAAAGTGCCGTAACTCAAATAATGAAAAGAAAAATATCTCCATAATTCTTTTTCATTTAGTTAAATATACATAAACACATATATATATATATATATATACATATACAATGGGTGATTCCTTAATTCTGTTTTGCCTCAAACTGGTGAACAAAGTTAGCTACAGCTGTGAACATGATGTTTAGGTATAGTAAAATGGGTATGCACTCCACAAGGAGGTACCTGGCAGTACTATGTAGTGGCAAACCACAGAGTTAGCATTCCTATCTTGTATGAGATATGGGAAAAAGTCAATTACAAAGTTCTAAAGTGACCTTGATTTAGTATAAAATGACATGCAAATATAACTTTATTAGAAGGCTTCAAATTTAATTTTTTTTATATTCTATCACTAGCTTAAATATGCCACTAATTGCATGGAAAAGTGTGGCAGGTGCACAATTACTGATAAGACTAAGACATGTAAGCAAGGTACAATTTATTTTAATAAGAAAATCAAGTTGAACCCATCAAACAGGATGGCTACAGAAATTGCAAAAACAAGTTCTCCGATTTTTCCCTGATTTCCATTATTAACGATACACATATGGTATTTTTAATGTAAGCTGCTTCCTCATATAACACAATTATTCAGCTTGCTAATACCTTATTTGGGAGAAAAAACAAGATAAAAACATAAAAAATTGCACAATATTCATAAAGTACTGGTTCACAGTTTCATAAATCCGAACTCAAAATTGAGTCCAACAACTTCATATGGTAACCAATGAATATATGACAACCAGAAAATTTCCTCATTTTCTGAAGAATGTTCAAGTTTAATTCTAAGACATATGTATATCTGACGGGATAGCTAATTGGATTAAGTTGGCCACCTGGTCAGCTTATGCTAATGTATCACAAAAATTTCAAAAATGGGTAAATTACCTTCAATATAAGCACTATCCACAAAAAATGAGGATATCTGATCACCTTAATTTGTGTTAAATACCAAAATCTCACATCATGTGCACTTTTTAAAATATATATATAAATTTTACTTTTCTTTATTGCGTACGATTATTGACTTAAATTGGCTCGATGAATCTCTGTCATGAAAAAAAAAAAAAAAAAAATAGACAAATTTTCCTGATTTTCAAGTACTTTTACAAAATTTCCTGATTTTTCCAGATTGATAAACCTCCCTGATTTTTCTCTGATTCCCAGAATCTGTAGCCACCCTGATCAAATCACAGCATGCTACCGATGGTGGGCACATTGAGCTACTGTGGGACAGAATCCAACCCATGTCATTTTATTTATATAAATATTTATATTGTATTTAACTTTAGCTATTAGAATATACTTTCAATAATTTTTTATTTCTATCTTTCACTTAATTCCTATTTTGATTAATTTTCATTATTTTACTATAAATTTTTAGGAACCTCTTTTCAAGCACTTCTTTCCAAATTTCCTATTCATTTAACCATATTTTAATAACTTTATAACTTATTAAATAAATTCACCACTCACAACTGCAGTGCAATATTGGCGGCATTTTATGGACTTGTTTGACACTATCCAACAACAGAAACATGTTTACTGATTTATTACATCTGTTCCTGTCAACGACGGAGGTCTGAAATGACCATGTGGGAAGACAGTCCATCAAACCTTGAATGGCCAATTAAATGATATAACATTCAATGTAACGTCCAATCAAACCCAAAACAGAATATGCTTAAAAGTGCAACGTACATTACATAACAGGCTGCTATGCAGAACATCGATCAGTTGAGGAAAAAAACCCTGCAATCTTTGCCAATCAGTCAGAAGAAAAAACTGCAAAATTTGCCAATCAATTGAAGAGAAATATCTTGAAATTAGCTAATCGGTCACAGGTAAAAAAATAAATAAATTCAACAGTGGATTGTCAGAAAAAAATCAGAAATTCTTCAATCAGTTGTGGGGAAAAAATTGCGAAATTCGTCAATCAGTTGTGAGAAAAAATTTCAAAATTCACCAAGCGATTGAGGGAAAATATAAAAAATATTGCAAAAATCGTCAACTGGTAGAGGGAAAAATCACAAAATTCATCAGTCAATCGAGGAGAAAATCACAAAATTCTTCGATCAGTCGCAAGAAAAAATCTTGAAAGTCGTCAGTCAATTGAAAGAAAAATCTCAAACATATTGCAAACTTTGTCAATTGGTAGCATAAAAAAAATCGAAAAATTCGCCAGTTGATCAGGGAAAATCACAAAATTCTTCAATCATTCATTTAAGAAGATTGTTGAAAAAAATTGTGAAATTTTTAAGCCAGTTACGAAAAAATAATGCAAAATTTGTTGATCAACTGAGGAAAATACTGCACAATCTTCACCAATCGGTCACAAGAAAAAGCTGTAAAAATTGCTAATCAATAGAAGGGAAATATCTCAATTTGCCAATCAGTCATGGGTAGAAAAACCTCATGAAATTTGTCAATCAGTTGTGAAAAAAATTGCTAAATTCGCCAGTTGATTGAGGGAAAAATCTCAAAAATATTATGCAATGAATCAGGGGGATACTAATTCTGATCTTTATCACAATTCAGGGTCCTAGTATCGTTATTCCTAAATAAGTAGTACTAGCCACATCTTATGCGATCATGCCAACAAATATCAATCGAAAACTTAACTTGATTTTCTTATTATAAATTGTACCTTGCTTACAAAACTTGGTCTTATTAGTAAATGTGCATCTACAATATAATGCAATTAGTGGTGTATTTAAGCTGGTGATTGAATGTAAAAAATTATATTTGAGTGTTTCTAATACAATTATCTTTACATATAAGACATCATTTCATACTAAATCAAGATACTCTACAACTTTGTAATTGACTTATTTCCCTCTATCTCATACCATTTCTGAGATAAGAATGCTAACACTTTTTTATTAAAGAATTTTATAGGCATTCATGTCTTCACTGAACATTTGATTTATTAGAATTATTATTTCCATTTACATAGTGTTCATGCTAGAAAGTGATGAGAGATATGTACCTCATCATGTAGCACATACCTGTTTCACATACATAGACACCATGTTCACAGTGTAGTTAACTTGGTTCACCAGTTATTTGAGGCAAAATGGTATTAAGGAGTCACCCTTTATAACTTGGTAAATTAATCTGACTTACCAGTCATCTCCAACATTGAAATAGTTTAGACTTTTGTTGAAAGTCTGAATATTATGAGGAGTGACTCTTTTTAGAAAATCTATGTATTCATCGGAATGGAAACGTCTCATATCATGTGCACTAGCTCGGTATGGACGAAAGACCTAAAAAATTAAAATAATAAAAATTAAACAAAAAAAAACAAAACAAAAAAACATTTATATAAATTGAAGCAAAAAAAAAAAAAAAAGTTATCTTTTCCCAAGCATCTGTCTCATTACTCTGAGACCCAAATGCAAATATGTAATAACAATTACACTACTGTCTTCTATCAAAATAAGAAGCATACTCCAAAGCCAATATGTTGTCTAAAAAATGTCCATATAAAGACTACTAATCAATATACAGGTTGGGATTGAGAAAAATGCAGATTATAAGTCTTTTTTAACACTTTTTTAATCTGTACTTTAAAAATTTTAGATTACTAGTATGTAAAAATAAGCAATATAAACAAGTATTGGTAAACAAACTTAGGTATTAATTAAAAGTTACTTTTTGATTATTACTTTACTGCTTATCAAAATAATAACAAATAGGGGGACCCAGGGTGAAATGGGTTGCCAGCCAAGGTAAAATGGGTATATTTTATTTATTTATTTTTATTATTTTACCAGACAAAATTTAAAAAAAAATTTAAATTATGAATAAAATGCTCACATATCTGGCAATATTTAAACTTGGTAAAAACAAACAGGCAATACATATATTATATATACTGGGCTTGGCAGCCATTTTATTTTTCAGAAGATATAACAAAGTGTTTTTAGCGAATTGAAAACTTCTTTCCAGAAAACTATACAAGGAAAATTTAAGAATAAACTGTTTGAATTTTAAAGAAGAAGGATTTTTCTAAAAGAAGCCTCAAAAAGTAAGTAAATTAATTTACTCACAAAAATGTTATAGCATTTTTTGTCATACAGAGTAAAATGAGTATAGGCCATCTTTGTTATAACAGTTGAGGTCAAGATATAATTGTACCAAGATTAATCAAAGTTGAAAGATGTTATTGATCCTATGTTTTAAATGGAAATTATGCTTTCTTATATGAAATTAGTCATGAACATCTATTATCTGTGCTACACGTTGGAATGTAAACATTGAAAATTGCGATTAACGGACAATTTCTCTAAAATCACATTAAATCAAAGTACCGTATTTTTGGTGGTAAATTAAATTAAAATACATGTGCTAACTATACTAAATTATTAAATTGAGTGGATAAAAAGAGAAATTAGATTTTTTTGTTAAACATTAAAAATTCAGGTGGATGGAAAAAAAATACACACATGCTTAGCAAAACGTGATTAAATGTGCAGGAACACAAGATATGAAAAACAGGGCTGGCCTAAAGGTATTTTGGCATCCATGCAAGTATCCATTGAGCACCCCCTCCCTCCCCCCAAAAAAGGGAAAAATACTGGGATTATTCCTAACTTTTATATATTCGTTACTTTTAAACATACTATTACTAATTACTTAAGATATTATTTTAAAAAGTTCAAATATACATAAATTCATTTAAATTCAATCCCATCTTTGAGTTAATATTTATTAAATTATAAAATGTAAATTTTAATTTTACAATAAATAACAGTTTAACTATCTAATATTACAATCTCGGATTGAAACACGATATAATATTCTAGGGACACGGACAAAAATCCTACGGTCAAAAACCCAACAGACAAAAGGAAGGCTGTGATAGATGTCTCCCCCCCCCCCCCCCCACACACACACACACACCACCACCACCTTTGAGGGGCAAGGGCAGAAAATTTTAAAAATCATCTTATCTGATGCTTATATTCTTAAAAAGTATCTTACCAAAATTTTATCTTCAAAAGCCATCATAGATTCTGAGATAGCTATTTAATGCAATTAAAAACAAAATTTATTTTAAAAAGAAAACTATTTATGATAAAAATGGCTAAAACAGGTACAGAAATTGGTGGAAAGACAAAGGAAGAAGCAAAGTGAAAAAAGAGAGAGAGAGAGAGAGAGAGAGAGAACACAATCATATATAAGTAGCACAGAGGCATTTCAACAACAAAGGGCATCTCAGGATTGAATCCTAAAGATGTCAAAGTTGCAAATTGAATTACTGTGAAATACAATAAATAAAATTAATTTTTATTAAAAAATTTTATAGGCATTCACTTCTTCACTGAGCATTTGATTTTCCAGAATTCTTATTTCCACTTACATAGTGTTCACTCTAGAAAGAAAAAGAACAGGATGCTAGTCACTAAAAAGGACACTAGTTTAAGAGAAATTGTATTAATATTTAGGATAGGATTTATTGGCACTCTCATCACTCTACCAGTTTCATAACTGTTTTTATTTGTCAAGAAAAAAAAATTAAACTGAAAGTGGAGGGTTTTTGTCCCCCCCCCCTTACCCTCCCAGTTTACACATATGATTCAGAGGATTAAAGTACAAAACTTCTAAATGGTCTCCACATTAATTATAGTGTAATTCAATGATTATATTTCATAATGTTTCTGCCATGAAACATTAAAATTACAGCTGATTTTTATACACATTTTACCCCAAGTGTCAATATAGAATAAAAGCTTTATAATATATACATAAGGCATGTTCAAATGAAGGTGATTTGAAGCGTTGCATGCAAACAGTTTTCAATGTATTTTCATGAAACAAATGTGATAGTGAAGGTGTATGACAAGATAGCACAGTTGTATGTACCACCCATGCACATGCGCAAGCAGATTTGTGATAACTTCATTTGTAAGGATGTGGCATTCAGTTAAAAATGGCTGGTGTGGATGCAACTGCATTCAAAATGGATCAGCGAGCTGTAATTAAGTTTTTAACACTGGAAAGGTGTAAGCCAATGGATATTTGTTGCAGAATGCTGGCTGTGTCGCCAAGGTATGTGCTGAGGCACTGGCCTATAGAAAGTGGGGTGTTCAGTAACAATTTAAAAAAAAATTGTTTATATATAAATAAAGGATCCTTAATTTTTAAGGATTTTGTGAATTATAAATAAGAAATACAATTAAATTACAACATGATTAAATAATGTCTGTGTTTCTTAAGGAAATAAGGAAGTTCTATAATTTTTTAAGCTCTTGGGCACACACACTTAGAAATGCTATGGTTCGGGGAAGATTTTTTACCAGAGACCTTTGGGCACAACCAGAGGTACATTTCATTATTTTTTAAAAAGGCAAGGTACATTTGCTGATTTAAAACAGGGTGGAGTGCTGCTTCTTAAAATAATGAATTAGAAGCAACACTAACTTACATCAATACAGTTCCAGCAGATAAAAGAGTTGCATATATTTACAAGAGCAATATAATATCAGCACAGTGATTTTACCTTTCTTTTTTAAATTTTAGGTTTCTACCCTTATATTCTTTTCTTTAAATATTTGACTGCACTGATACCATTTAAATGCAATTAAAAATTTCCAAAAATATTTCATGTAATTATTAAATACTTAAATTGAACATTTTTTAAAAAAAATGTGTCTACATAAATGATGTATTATTTTTATAATAGTTCAATACATTTCGATATAGTTTCTATGATCAGTAAATACTTTTTGTTGGTAGTACCTGAGTAATAACAATAAACATAGAACTGAACTTTTAACTCTCTGAGCATTTTGAAAAAGGGTAAAATTGTAATGTTTTTTTCTTTGCATTTTGTTTTAAATGCTAAAAAAAAATATGATTCTTTCAGCATTATAAATAAAACTTAATTACAAATATGAATGTAACCCTTGAGAGTATTAATCATTCTTCAATGTTTTGAAAATTCATTAAATCTATAGAATTATATTATCTTAAACATTGCATATAAGGCAGTGAAACCTAGAGCTTAGTGAACGGAATATTACGTTCCACATGCTTAGAGGGTTAAATATAAAGAAAAGAAATGTAAATTTTTGTTTTTCATTAATTTTATAGACAACATAAGAAAAATGAACATGTTATTAAATAATATAAAACTTGCAAAATAGATATTATATTTTTAATCAAAATTAAAATCAAACATTTTTTATGGTGTGAATCCATTATATCTTATAAAATGTAAAGATAAAACTACAATTCAAGCATCTTTTGTTTCAATAGTTGTGCCCTGTCATCAGTAAAACAATTGCAAAAGGACATTTTAAGATAAAGTTTTATCATACATGAACATGATAAAACTGATGATGATAGACATTATAAACAAGATATGTTTTTTACTTAACATTAAAAAAACTAACGAACTAAAGCAAATAAATTTATAAAATGGAATAGGATAGCTCCTTATCTAGATTTCAGAAATTTTTGAAAACTTAATTATATATAATACAAGTAAAGTGAAAGTGAATAACAAGCTAAGTGACTGTAGCACATCTGTATCAATATTTAAAAGTTATTTTTTTCCCAGTCTGTCAAAGAAAAATTTAATTTGTGTCACCAGTAACAGCTAATAAAAATAAAACTTTTTATATAAAATACAAAACTGAAAATTCAGTTCTGACTATTCAAAATGTTTCAAAAGATGCATCAACTCAAACTTTCTACTTCTGATGCAAATAGGAAATTATTTTTATTTCCACATGTATGAAAATTTCAGATATTACTTAGATTCCTAAGAAATGAATGCTGTTTTCAATCTCCCAACAAAATTGAATCATCTCTCAAAAAGAGCTATCATTAAGCAGCAATTGAGTAAGGTTAACTCCTTTGAGACAAGTGTCACATGTACACATGTCATATAGATACAGTCAATATTTTTTCCAAATAGATCTTTTCTTTATCTAATTGCAGTTAAATAAAGCAAAAATGACTATTTGGAAATAGTTTTACCCAAAGATAAAAGTTGGATACAGGATATTCATCCCAGAGGCATTAAAAAATGTATCACATTTAGAGAAACCTTCTTTTTTTTTTTTTTTTTTTTTTTTTTAAAGCAATGAAATTGATAATACCTAAAAATGTTATGCATCTACAGATATGAAAAATTCTGTAACTGTATCAAAAAGATTTGTACTGTTTAGTGATGAAAATAAATAAATTGAGAACAACCTTAAGGATTATGAATGAACAACCACTAAGGCTAGATTTTGAAAACTAAAGTTAATTTATTACAAGGTCACAATGGCTTGAATTAAAATTAATAACCATAAAATTTCTGTTCTATTAAAACTCCAGTTGTAGATACAAATAAACTTTTTAAAGATAATATCTTGATGGTAATTAAAAGCAAACCTCAGATATATCATCATATTTTCTGATTTTAAACAAAGTAAGAACTAAAACAATCATTGACACAATTTTCATATAAACAATTAATTCCCATTAAAAAAATTTTACATAGGGAAACTCATTAACACCTTCCAAAACAACCATATTTATTTTACTTTATTTATTTACAAGACTGAAAATTCTTTATACTACAGTGGCAGAGAATTCGAAAAAAAAAAAAAAAAAGTCACAGGATAATAATTTAAAAAAATAAAAAATAGTGAAACAGTTCAGAAAGAGAAATAAAATGAGAGTGAGAAAGAAAGTTGTGATTCTATGACACTACAGTTTTCTAAGCCATAAATCCTTAGATTGCATGCATGTGATAAAAATGCACTAAGTAAAATTGATTTTAATAAAGAGTTTTAGCTCTTAAACAGGAAATATCCTATTCAGAGAAAGAGGGGAAAAAACCTTCAAGTTGATTGTACATTTTGCTCAATAAATACAACACCATCAAAAGTAGAAAATCAGTTTTGAGATATTCACATAGTTAAAACATTATGAACTTTAAATGTATTAACTACATATTTGTTAACTAGATGCAGTACAGGCACTAAGTGAAATTTCATGACACATATTTTTATAAAATTCAGGATCAGAACAAAATTATTTGTCACACCAACCAAAATACAATTAAAAAGTTACAATTTAGTTCAGATTCAGAAAGGCAAAAGTGACTATTTGGAAACAGTAACAATAAATTTGTGCACACATAAATTAAAAACAAACATGCTATATACCGATTACATCAAGGATTCAACATAAAACTGAATAAACAACAGTTGCAATTGAATAATCTGCATTAGAATCATATGCAAATGCAAAGTCATAGATATATCAAAGATTCAAAATGTCATAAATGATAAAATTGCATAAATAAAATTTTGCACAACAAATTATTGATAAACTACATTAAATACAACTATTTGTACTTCTCCCAAGGCAGGTACGTGTAAATGTCACCAACAGCAGATTTTATCATTCTGATGTGAACCTTATCATTCTTGGTTAAAGCATTGAAATATCTGCATCAGAAGGGAAAATAAAACAAAAACAATTTTCACTCATTTAATTTTTTTATTTCTAATGCAGCAGGCTAACAGACATTATCCTTACGCCGTACAGAGATCATGAAAAAAAAAAAAAAAAAAAAAACAGAAATATAAATAAAAAGATAACACCAAACACAGGAACAAAGTAAAGGGTAAATAACATGAGAACCACATAAAATCAAGAAGTTAAAATGTGTAAAGAGTCTCTGGCCTCCTAGTAACGGGAGTAAATGCAGTTCTTCGTGAATGCTGAACAGTTGAAGAAATGGTGATCTCGGCTGCAAAATTGTTACTCATTTAGTACCACCCAAGGAGCAAATGTAGCTTAAGGAATGCTACGGACACGAGTAACGTTGCCCCCCCCCCCCCTCATTTAATTTAAAATGCAAAAAAAAAGATAACGAGAAAAATTACCAAAATGAAATCATTTAATTTAAACAACAAAGACACGTTATAAAATAATAAAGCATCGATTGTTTAAAATCTCTATAAATAATGACAGGAAATGGTTGCAATTTTAATGATGGCAACTAAAACGATACCATAATATTTAGCACTGCACTCATGATAACAGCAAAATATTTTGTTGCATATGGCTAGAATTTTAGCTTTCTGATCACCCAATTTGGCAATTAAGGCAACATATTTAGTGCTATAACACAAAACTAAAGAAATTTTATAAATCTCAAGACAAATTACCATACTTAAGGAAATTTCAGGATGATTTCTAATTCTCACAAATATGCCCCTTGGTTTTAATTTCAGTTAAGCATTTAAGTTGTAATTTTTTTTTCTAAAAAAGAAAACATTTTTTGTGTAATGACATTGTTTATTTAATAAGAGATCTGTGCTTCATTCACCTGTTTCAGTTTCAGATGAAAATGAACAACAGATTTTAGATTTAATCTGTTGAGCTGTGTCATTTATTGTAGACTGGATGCTAATACTTAGAGGTTGTCTGAGCAAATTTTGTCTGCCGAACTTGTCCATAATAACTTAGTTGGTAGAATGTTTGCAGCTAAAACTAAAAGGTCCTATGTTTGAGTCCCGGCCTGACCTCATTTTCACTAAAACTCCCCCCCCCCCCTTTTTTTTTTTTTTAAATATACTTTTTATTTTATGTTTATGCATCCAAAGTTCAAATTTTCACAAAAACTATTATAAATAATTTTTTCTTACTTCTCACATGAGATTTGTTTTATAACATAGTAATAAATGTAAAACTTTTGAAAATAAATCTTAATAATACATTCAATACTGTTGTACTCTTTAATCAAATAAGTAACATTTCTACTGGTGAATATTTGTTTTTCAAAACGAAGAAAATAAATGGAAATAATTATAAGGCTGCCCTCAAAAGAAGCCTTGCCTAAGGCTCAGAATGTATAAAAATGGCTTTGAAACTTGTACCTATATAGAATCCCAGTAGCAGAATTTTCAATGTCAATCTGCAGCAAACCAAATTAATCTGCAACCCAAAAATGCTGGACCAAGCCTACTATCGTAAGAAATAATAGTAACTTATGATTATAAATAAAATGTGTGTTTACAAAGAAAATACAATAAAAAGATACAATAAATCTAGAGACTTAAAGTATAGGCAATT
Source organism: Maratus michaelseni (assembly GCA_963931845.1). Taxonomy (NCBI): domain Eukaryota; kingdom Metazoa; phylum Arthropoda; class Arachnida; order Araneae; family Salticidae; genus Maratus; species Maratus michaelseni. The sequence continues at coordinate 492,581,067 of OZ007586.1, forward strand.
TTTAAAGCTGTTATATTACTCTGCAAGATCTAAAATAATCTGCAGCACTTGCGGTCATGACGCAATGTTTCTGCTACTAGATACAGAATGTAGGTAAATATCACTTTAAGAAATAAATAGAAATTAAGAATTATATTTGAATTTCTTTGTTTTATTATAAAAAAAAATTTAACAGTAATAAAGTAACTTTGAGAGGAATTGTTAATAACTTACCTTCATTTTTTTATACAATCCATAATTAACGACTAAACTATGGGTGACAGATAATCGATGTGGTTTCATGGGATGACCAGGTCCTAGTAAGTAATAAATGATATTTTAAGCAGTTTTATAAGGCAAATGAAATAAAAAATATTGACAGTAGCGCTTAAAAACTTGTAATTAAGAGTAAAAAAATAATCAAATTTTCTCTAAGAGAAACAAATAAATTTCTTATCCTTATATATTATTTCTCCTGTCAACATCCCTTTTACTCAGAAAATATGAAACGCAGAACAACGAATGAGATACCATATGAAAAGTTTTAGAACAGGCTTCTGACATAGCCAGCTTAACAATTCGTTAAAACATGTTTTTGATTAAAAATTGCTGAAATTAAAAAATTAAATCGGCATTGTTTTCATGAAAGATATGAAAGGTTTTCCTGAACTTATTGTTGCCAAAAAAATAAAATACCACATTATATGATGCTCATAGCAATTATTATAAAAAACACCGCACGGGTTTATTTTATACTTATGATTAAAAAGCGAAATTGAAATTGAAATGTTTAGATTTATATTTCTAAGTCCCGTGGTTTTCTCGAAGCGGATGACGTCATCCTCTAATGCAGTCAAAATACGATTGTTAATTTTTTTTTTCTCGCGCGTGCCTTTAGCAATCTTGGATCAGTTTTTAGTCCAACTTTGATGGAATAAATTAGATGATATTCTGGCTTGACTAACAACTAAATGTTGTTTGCAGATATTTTTATCCTTGCTTTTTCTTTAGAAGTTTAAACATGCATCTAATAAATATTACATATTGATAAAAAATGATACTTCTCTATTATCCCATCGACCACTTTTCATAACAAAAAACTATCGCCAAATAAACGGGAGAACGTTGCCATTGGAATATCAAAAAATAAATAAAATATAAGAATTTAAGGACACAATTGTTATTTTAATTAATAAAATAACTACTAAATCAGTAAAACATAATGAAAAATACACGCAAATGTTGAATGTAATACCACTAGATGACGTAACAAACACGCATAATGATTCTGACATCAAGTAAATGGGACTGCATTTTTGGCGTTTAATTTTACAGTTTGGCGGTAGTTTTTTGTTATGAAAAGTGGTCGACGGGTTAATAGAGAAGTACCTAAAAATATTAGATTTCAGTGCGAAATCATCGCACGGGCCCTCTGGTTTACATTATAAATGTGACTTGATTTAAAAAACACCTTTATCTAATCATATTGGCTGGCAGTAAATGTAAAGAAAATTCCTTAACATTTATGATTCTTAACAACATATTAAAAGTAATGAGTAGGATCAAAGCATATTTATACAGTGAGTTAAACATCAGCAATATGAATAAATTATAAATGTTCAAATTAGCTGACTAATTTAAGTCCATATGCTATTTTTAGACCAGTGATGTTTGCCAGTATGCATAATTTATTTTATACCCTAGTTGTTAGTTTTTCTTTTCTATTAAAATATTTAAAATTTAATCATTTCAAGAGCAAAGTAATTTGGCTGCTAAAATGTTAAAATAATTAAATATTACCAGAAATTATTAATAGATTTGAAAATAAATAAATACTTTTCTGCACACACATTATAAAAGCAAAATTTTATTCCAAAACTCTGGTACAAATCAGGCAGTTGGGGATTAAAATTAAGTGGTATATTAAATAATATAACACCTTCAAAGTGTTAAAACCTAGGCTTAACTTTCTTAAACCTTTACACTTGAATCTTCTCACAAGAAACAATAGTATTATTTACAGTTATAGTTTATATCAACATGTTTGAAATCAATTATTAAAATTTAAAAATGCATAAACAAAATGAAAAAGAAAATTTGGAAAAAAGAAAAGAAGTTTAAAAAATAAAATATTCCAAATCAGTAAGGAAAACAAGTTATTTAAAAATTCATAATATACAGTATGGCCACTTAAGTCCCTTGCCACCCTCTTAACTTCGAAACGGCTGCTGCTATATTCATAAAAGTGGTGTCTAGGTATAGTAAAGCAGCCATATGCTACTCAATGAAATCGCCTACGATGCCACCTGGTAAAAAACTGCGAAGTTAGCATTCCTATCACGAAAATGGAAAGAGATACGGGAAAAAAGTGATTTACAAAGTTGTAGAGCATCATCAATTTAGTATGAAAAGACACCTAGTGGATATTAATGCGAAGAATAAAATGGTTAAAACGCACATTTGTTTTTTTCGTGATTTCCTACAATGTGACGTGACAAAACAATCTTAGAAAGAAAAAAACAACTAGTTGAAGCAATATACCTTTATTTGAGATGTTCAAACTTCTCACCGTCAGCTGCAATGTACATTTGGATCCTTGTTTGAATTTGACGTTGCGCACGTTGGAGCATAGAGGGTGACACGTTGTCACAAGTGTCCATAGTACGTCGTTTTGATTGGGAATCACAAGCGATACCACTGTACCACATTGCAGTGTCGTGTTTAGTCCGAAAGATAAACATTTCTCCTTTCGTTCAAGTTTCGTGACGCCACAGAGTAGGAAATCGTGAAAAATCAAATGCGCGTTGCAACCGTTCTATTCTTCACATTAATGTCGACAAGGTGTCTTTTCGCACTAAATCGATGATGCTCTACAACTTTGTAAATCACTTTTCCCCCCTATCTCTTTATGTTTTCAAGATAAGAATGCTAACGTCGCATTTTCCCACCAGGTGGCGCTGTAGGCGGTTTCATTCAGTGGTGCATAGCTACTTTACTATACCTTACTATACCTAGACACCACTTTTATGAATATAGCAGCAGCCATTCAAAAGTTAAGAGGGTGGCAAGGGACTTTAGTGGGCATACTGTATATTTAAAACAGCATATAAAAACAAACATATTTTTCATTAAAACACATAAGAGTTAAAAATGATTTAGAGAGAAATAACACTTTTTTATTTTTTTCAAATGAAAGGAAGCAAATTAAAAAAAAAAAAAATCAATTAAATAGTAAAATATTAAGTTACTCAATTTTTATATTATCAATATTTTACTTTTATTTAATAAAAGCATCTTACAGTTTAAAAGTTTAAAAAAACTGTATAGATTAATATATAAAAGTTTTAAAAAAAAAACTGTATAGATTAATATATATACAATAAATCTACTTGGAGCCTTCCTTCCCCCCCTCCCCCCCCCAAAAAAAAAGTGTTTAAAATCAGTTCTGGATTTCCTCAGTTGAGAGTATTAGTAATCAGTTGAGAATATTGACATTGATTCACCATTACTCTACAGGTAATAACACTAACTAGTAAAACAATACAGCCAAAAATGATTTAATTTTTTTTTTTTATCCGAGTCCAAATAGACTTCTCTTGGGTCCAAGTAGCCTTAAGTTACAGTATACTAGAAAACTTGCTATTTAACAAATACATTTATATATTGCTTTGTTATTTCAAATGTGTAACTGTAACCAAAGGGAGGCCACACACAGAGGCAACAAGCAGCACAAATGCATGACTCAGGAGACAAATTCTGAAATTCAAACTTGTTTCTTCTCTTGTTATGTCACTTGTCACCCCAGTGTGCAACCTGATTAAAAATGCAATCAGACACAAAATTTTTTTTAACAAACAATATTTAAGCTGATTTTAACTTCCATTTTACTCTACAAATAGAAATAATTGCAATTGACAGAAAAATAAATGTTCTTTCGTGACAGATATACAAATTTCTCTATTTTTTGCCGCAATCGATTGACAAATTTAGCGATTTTTCTCATGCAATTAATGGACGAATTTCGCTATTTTTTTCCATGACTGACTGAACAGTTTTGTGATTTTTCCCGCAGCTGAGTGATGAATTTCGGGATATTTTCCTGTTACCAATTGCCGAACCGGGAGATTGGGGTGATCTTGCGACCAATAGCGAAAAATTTTTCATGCGATCGTGGATGAATTTTGCGATTTTTTTCCTACAAACAACTGCGGATTTTCGCAATTTTTTTACAGACGACTGATTGACGAATTTTGCAATTTTTTCTTGCGACTGAGTGACAAATTTTGCGATATTTTCCTGCAACCGATAGACGAATTTTGTGATATTTTCTCGCGACCGATAGATGAATTTTGTGATGCTTTCACGCAACTTTTTGGTGAAATTTGCAACAGCAAATTTTTGCGAATCCAAAATAATCAGGACACATTTCCAGCTATATAGAAACGGGCAGGGTGCATTTACAACTATAAAAAAATGGGCAGGGTGCTGCACCCTCTCAAAAATGCCTAGGGGAGACACAATTGTATTAAAATTAATCATTTGATTACAAGTGGAAAATCAAGATGAGTTCTAAGCAATAATTCCAAAATTTTCAGTACTTACTAACACATATAGGAGAGACCGGTACACAGTGGACCACTTTTTCAGTTAAACTTTTTTTTCTCTTTAACAGACTGACCGATCTGTATGAAAATATTTTTGAATATTCCTTAAACCTTCTTACATCCATCATAATTTTCAATACATTTTTCAAAAAAAAAAAAAAAAAAATTATATACACTGGTCCACCCACCAGGGTACAGTGGACCACTATTAGGTATTATCTAAAATACAATATAAATCTATTTTTCATTAATCTAATTCTTTTTTGTTGCCCCTTCACCCGCAAAATAACATAGTAATATAAATTTTGAAACAAAAAAAAAAATTAATTATATTTTGAAAATAATAACAGATTAATACAGGAACAATTGCAATTTAGTTGAAGTTATTACTCAAGGACAAAAAAATCAGCGCACATTAAAATTTGCAAATGAAACTCCAAAGTACTTATGAGTAAGATTGAGCCTGGAATTTTCAAGAAATAATTTTGGGTCTGAGAGCAACATTATGAAATCATTGACATCAACAGCAGATTCATCTACAGTTTCGGAGAAATAAACTGATTTCCATTCAATTTGCGTCTCATGAATCTTACTTGAATAGAATCATCAACAATTAGACTACAGTTATATTTATCAAAGGCAGTAAATACAAAACAAAATATTTCTTACTATGTTAAATAAATTGTTATTTTTATTTGTTTACTTTATTTTACAGTTAAATCTACTTTAAAACAATCTTTCTTTATAGAAAATAAGCAATTATTAAATATTTTGAACATTCTGCATTACAGGAGCAGAGTGGATTGTGGACCACTGTGCCCCAGGAGTGGGTGGTCCACTGTACCCCATGTTGAAGTTCAATAAATAATCATATTTAATATTGTTTATAGCTTTCTTTTAAACATATTAACTTTAAAGTAAATAAAAACAAGTATCTTAGCTTTGCAAAAAATCTGTTTTGTTTTATTTATCTACTAACCTTTAATTACTAAAAAAGTAAAAATAGGATAATGAAAAATTTTACTTTTAGAAGCTCAAAACAACCAATCAGGATAAAATAGTTCAATCTGAGCTAAACATATTTTCTGAAGGCTATAAATAATCATTGCAGTGCTGTTGTCTATTAGGATAGAAGAGAAGTTTTAAAAAAATTTAAATAAATAAAATATTAGGGGGTGGTCCACTGTGTCCATAGGTCCAATGTGTACCGGTCGCCCCTACCAAAGTTTTGACAAATCTTCGTAAAATCTAAAATTTTGCATTAATTCATAATGATAATGAGTTGTATAGCAAAACAACTCGCATTGTTATTTCTTTAGAGAAAGATATTTGCAGCAAAAAAAAAAAAAAAAAAAAAAAAAAAGCAACTGCAAATCACAGATTTTTTTAATGTATTAAAACAATGAGGATTAATTAAAATGATCATGTATTTCCATTTAAATTTATGTATTTTGATTTTTAAAAAATGAAACCTCTGAATAACACCCACCTCTGAAGAGCAGTCACTTTTCATCGGTCCCACAGGTTACCTTTATTCAGAGGTTGCACTCTACATTTCTTCATGAAATACTGTCTTTTTTGAGAACAAGCACCCTGCCTCTTTTTCGTTCTAGACTATTTAATTGTTTTGGAAACTTCTTGGTAGCTATTCTGCATTTTAACACATGAAAAAAACAGAACAATCTGATTTTTTTTTTTTTTAATTTAAATCAGATCTGATTATTATTATTTTTTTACACTCTGTCCACAGATATAACAGTAAGGTTTCCTAAGCAATTTTAAGAAATAAGAAAATTGATTAAATAACATTGAACTGGAAAATTTGGCACAAAAAACTGCATACAGGCATTTCAAGGATTCCTCAATCCCCTTCCTCAGTGCGAAAAAAAAAAAAAAAAAAAAAAAAAAAAAAAAAAAGAATAAAAATGGGTTCAAAGAACCCCTCGGTTATAGCCCCGAGTACTGGCTTGAATGAAAATGCTAAAGCAAGTGTTTATATATCCCAAAGAAATGACGTAGTTAACTGGAAATAACTAAAAAAAGGAGTCACTGCACAGGATCCTTCCACACGTGCGAGAGAAAAGGGGTGCTGGTCACCGGGCTATAACCGAGGGGTTCTTTGAACCCATTTTTATCCTTTTTTTTTTTTTTTTTTTTTTTTGCACTGAGCAAGGGGATTGAAGAATCCTTGAAACATCCATATGCGTTTTTTTGTGCCAATTTTTCATATTTGTGTATTACAACGTTGTTATTGATTTTGGTTTATAAATTAAAATTCGCACAAAGTATTTGATCTAATGCTAGGGGTGCACAACCTTTTTAAGCGAAGGGCCACTTACAAAAATAACTGGGTTGTCGAGGGCCACCATCAGTAGAATTTTGTTTATAGGAAGTGTGATGGGGGGAGGGGGGGTAGCCCTCTAGGTTCCTTCCTTCCCAGTCAACGTATTCAGTTCTGTTGGCAAGGATATATCAACAGTTTACGTTTGTATTTATACAAGAGATATAGCTAAGATTATTTTCAAAGAGTGAAAATACTCCTTGACTTTATTTGAAGGAGTAAATTTAGCTATAGAAGGCAAAATTTGCGATTTTTATGTGCCCGAACGGCAAAATTCATGATATTTACGTACCCAATCGGCGAAATTCATGTTTTTTACGTTCCTAATCGACGAAATTTGCGATTTTTACGCGCCGTTCGGCAAAATTCACGACTTTTACGCAGACGGTTGGCGACATTTACAATTCACACGCACCCGATCGGCAAAAGTAACGATTTATACGCACCTGATCAGCAAAATTCGCGATTTTTACGCACTCGATCGGCAAAATTCATGACTTTTACGCAGACGATTGCCGAAATTTACAATTCACACGCACCCGATCGGCAAAATTCATGATTTTTACACACAAGATCGGCAAAATTTTCGATTTTTATGGGTCTGATCGACAAAATTCACGATTTATACGCGCCCGATCAGCAAAATTCGCGATTTGTATGCATACGATTGGCGAAATTTATGATTTATATGCACCCGATCGGCAAAATTCGCGATTTTTAAATGCCCGAATAGCATAATTCATGATTTTTACGTGTCCAATCGACGAAATTCGTGATTTTTAAGCACCTAATCGGCAAAATTTGCGATTTTTACGCATCCGATCGGCAAAATTCACAATTTTTATGCAGATGATTGGAGAAATTTACAATTTACACGCATCCGATCGGCAAAATTCGCGATTTTTACACATACGATCGGCGAAAATTACGATTTATATATGCACCTGATCGGCAAAATTCACGATTTATATGCACCTGATCGGCAAAATTCATGATTTGTACACATACAATCGGCGAAATTTATGATTTATACACACCTGATCAGCAAAATTCGCGATTTTTACGGACCGGATCAGCAAAATTCACAATTTTTATGCAGATGATTGGAGAAATTTACAATTTACACACACCCGATCGGCAAAATTCACGATTTTTATGCATACGATCGGCGAAATTTATGATTTATATGCACCTGATCGGCAAAATTCACGATTTATACGCACCCGATCGGCAAAATTCGTGATTTGTATGCATACGATCAGCGAAATTTATGATTTATATACCTGATCAGCAAAATTTGCGATTTTTACGGGCCCGATCGGCAAAATTCACGATTTTTACGCAGGTGATCAGCGAAATTTATGATTTATACGCACCCGATTGGCAAAATTCTCAATTATGGCATAATTCATGATTTTTACGTGTCTGATCGACGAAATTCGTGATTTTTAAGCACCTAATCGGCAAAATTTGCAATTTTTACACACCCGATCAGCAAAATTCGTGATTTTTACGCATATGATCGGCGAAATTTACGATTTATATGCACCTGATCGGCAAAATTCACGATTTATACGCACCCTATCGACAAAATTCAAGATTTTTACGCAAGCAATTGGCGAAATTTACAATTTATACTTACCCGATCAGCAAATTTTGCAATTTTTACCACCCGATGGTTGAAATTTGTGATTATTACGCATCCAATCGGCGAAATTTGGAAAATTTCGTGATTTCTATGCACCCGGTCGACAAAATTCACAATTTTTTGCGTCCGATCGGCGAAATTGATCCGCGGGCCACAGGTTGTGCACCCCTAATCTATGCTTAACATTAAACTGGCTATGGAATCCACACCTGCTTGGTGCGACTTAAAAATCGTCAACTTTGTGGGCTTTCACATCTTGTCTTTGAGAGTTTCAACCTCTGAAAGACACTGTGTAAGAGTGTGCAATTCAAGATGGTGATGATAATCAAAATAAAGTAAAATTATATTTTTTTACAACATAAATTGACACATTATCAAAATTACGGTTTTTAACAATTTAATTTTATAGAAAATACCAAAAAATTTTTTTAACCTTAAAACTTTAAAAGCAATGTTTGTTCTAAGGACGGGGTGAGGCTTTAAAACATGTTTTTATTGTCAGTGGGGGGGTGCATAAATGTTGAAATGATATTTTTAGGGGGAAAAAAAAAAGAGCCTCTTTGACAGGAGTGCTCCACCCTCCTGAACATCCGATAATTATTTTGCTGAAATCATGAATAATTTAAAAACATAATAGGACGAAGCTTTGATAGCACATAATCAGTTTTCATTAACTGAAATTAATAATTTTGCAAAAAATAAATCATTGGCAGTAATTTTAAAAATAAAAACAATTAATCGTAATGCTAAAGAGCATAATAGCTCCAAATGAAAATCTTTAAAACATAACAAAATAACATTCAGACCATCATTATTATCAAAAGACAAAAATGTAAACATGCCTGCTTTAAAATACAAAACAAACTGTTTTTAATTAAAAAATACTCAAAGGCCTCCAGTTTTAAAAAGGGAAGTTATCTTCAAACTGGATATGGAGGTTGCCACACTTGGCACGCTTATCACCCTTTGTCAAATTGGGCACTAAACAGTGGTAAATTACCCAGTTTACCCTTAAACAATTTTAGTATTCATGTAGTGAAACCTCAGAGGAATAATCTACTAGAGACCACATCTCTTTGTTATATTGTTGAAAATCCGGTTTCAGGATCAACTCGGATTGGCGCTTTAAAAACTGTCTATTTTGGTGGTGATCGCTTTCTTGGCAACTTCGATTTCATTCTCGCAATAAAAATAAACGTAAACAAACCAAAGCGAAACGAAACTGTTGCTCCTTCTAGGATTTAATCTCAAAGAGGAAGGATAGAAATAAGTTATGAGAGTCCCACCCATGGTGAAAAAAGGATTGTTTAATCTTCTGGATGGATTTTCTTTTTCTGTTTTTGCTGCTGTATTTTATTTTAATGTTATAAAATGGCTTTGTCCTTGTAATAAATGTTACTTAAATTATATATTTTTTATTAGTGATATAAGATATTAAATACGATAACACAAATTATTTCGAGATTTCTGCTTGGAAAGCTTCAATTTGACACAATCATTTCACGAAATGTAACAAATTAATGTCAGATTTTTTTTTTTAATTCTAAAAATGCATTACATTTTTCAGGCATTATTAAAATAACAGAAAATCGGACAGTATTTACAGTATCTTTTTTTCTTCTTACAAAAGTGAAGAATTTGTGGAAAGTTAGCAGTGACATGTTATAAAATATTATTTGATTTGATAATGTATTTTATAGGTTTTGAAAACTTGAAATCACATACTGTCTTTATTTAACAATACATTCTATAGAACATATTTTTGCTGCAATCCAGAATTTTTCTTTTGCTTTTGATGTTCCAATTTAAAGGCATATATTTGCAATCTTTCATATATACATATATATATATATATATATATATTAATTGAAAGTATAAATGTATTACAATATTTTTAATCAAAAGGAAAACATCGATAGGTATAACATATACGCATGTATAGAAAAAAAATACAAATGTACAGTTTTTTTTTTTGTATGAAAAATAAAAATTACAGGATATTTCATATCTACTAAGTTAGAACTTGTGTAATTGTTTCTCTGTTAAAATAACTATTATTTTGCATAAGTTTCCGAGAAGAAATAATTTGCAACTTTTGAATGCTATAAAAAATTAAATTTAACTCTCAAGTGTTTTTTTTCTTTCTTTACAATTATTGAAAATAATAACCACAGGCAACTACTGAAGATGTTGACTTCAGAACAATACTGGCTGTCATAATTAGATGCTATAAAACCTTCTCAAATACAAAATGGCTACTTTATGATTTTAGGTAGATTTCTTAAGAAATACTACCTATTACATTCTCCCCTATGTTGGAATTTCTGAAAAGTTTTTGCAGATCTACGCCGATCATCACTTCCAGAACCCAAAATCACTCCCAATTCAAAACTTTTATATATCTAGATCACTTTTTTATGGACACGATAACTTCAATAATTCTGCACAAATCTCTTCCAAACTGATACACAAAATTAAGGGGCATAAAATCTTGGTCAAGTTCGATAATGGGCAAAATCAAACCAAAGAGGGGGGAGGGTGAAAACAGAAAAAAAATCCCCATAACTTCTTAATTATGATACGTATCGAATCCGTTTGAAGTTATTAATACTTCTAGAAAAAGGGCCGAAAATTTATGTATAACAGATTTTTGATATCATTAAAAATAATTCAAAACTTCGTCAATTCACAAGATATCAAATCTGCTTAAATTTATTATAAATCCTCTTAATAGTATCTACAACTTTTACTTTGACAAGTTTTTTTTATAAGAACAACTCTTATAGCCCGAAAGAAAGAAAAAAAAAAAATCCTGTCTGTTTTGAAGAACTGTTTGGAATTTAAAATATTAGTCAATCTCTAGCGAAACAACAAGAGCACAGACAGGCACAGACGCAATATAAAGTTTCAGCGGGAAAATGGGGGAAATAATTCCAAGTAGATTTTGGCGGGAGAAAAACCAGTTTGGCGGAATAAATCTACCACCTCCACCTCTGATGTCGGTCAACGAAAAGGTTGTCAATGTGGGGTCTAGTTTATTGTAAGGTCTATGAATGAAACGCATACAAATGTTTGTATGTATGAAATGACACGTATAAAATGTTTATTATGAGAGATTTTAATCAACAAACAATTACAGTAATATCATATTTTCCAGTGTATAAGACACACTTTGTACACATAAAATGAACCTTAAAAATAGAGTGCATCTTTTACAATGAAGGTACAGAATTTTTTGTGCACTCCCTTGGGTATTCCTCATGTTTGTATGATGAATATTACACTTTTGCTAGTATTTTATTTTAAAATTTAAAAAAAAGGAGGGGGGGGGAAGAAAGATACAGGGTCATTCCATGGTAACTTATGTTACATTTAGAATAATTGACTTCAGTAATTTTAGCGATACAACGCCAAAAAATATTCAAAATGTAAAGTTGATGTGATTTGTTAGTTAAACCTATCCAAACTGAAATTTGGATGAAAATTACCCAAATTTAGTGCTATTTCTTGAACAGTGGCAATTAAATTTCTTATGGTAACTTACGTTCTTTTTTCAGTAATGTAAGTTACCATAAGAAATTTAATTGCCACTGTTTCTAGAAATAGCACTAAATTTGGGTAATTTTCATCAAAATTTCAGTTTGGATAGGTTTAATTAACAAATCACATCAACTTTACATTATGAATATTTTTTGGTATTATATTACTAAAATTACTGAAGTCAATTATTCTAAATGTAACACAAGTTATCATGGAATGACCCTACAAAAAAAGAAAATATGTAAAAGACCAGTGTATATTGTACAGATTAAAAGGTATTTTGCTATGTATAGCTTTGCTTTTAAATTAGGTACTGTCGTTCTTTTACTTTCATGTTTGTTTGTTTTTTGTTGTTCTTGTTTGTTTGTTTTTTTCCTAGAAAAATGCGTGAAATTTTGAAGCGTGTCTTATACAACAGAAAATACGGTAAATCTTTGCTTAAAAGAAATAACATTTTTTGTTCGCTTTTCATATTTCAATGAAAGAAAGAAATAATTATAAGTTTATTACAGCTTTGAATAAAATTTAATTAATAATAATCAAATAATTTACCATAATGAAAATTGCCAACATCTGGATCCCAAAAATAGACAACGTTTTTCTTGGACATTATTGATACAGGTAACGTATTAACTAAAAACCTGATTTTAACTAATCAAAACGGCAGTTAACTTTTAAACACGTTTCCATTTAACGTGTTTATTTTAATAATCATTCATAATAAATTTACACAAAAAGTTCGAAGATTTAATTACCAAACACTTCAGACAATAAATACAACCATTTAAGAATAACAATCAGATTGGTTGACTGGTTGAGAAAGCTGAATATTCACGCATTAAATTCAGTATAAAAACTATGGATGATGTACATGGTCCCCAACCCCAACTACAGCTAAATGTTCTCTATTTTTGAAACAAGTTTACACAACGCCCCCTAGACGTTTACCATTGGGACTTAAAACGGCCTATAGGGGCGCTGATTGCAGCCGTCGGTACAGGAAAATGGGCCCTTTAAATAATGCTAAAGTGCCATTGAAACCATTATTTATTGTAAACGCGTTTAAAAGTGTTAGATATGCAAATTCGGATAATTTTTACTTGGCCATATCAGCACAGAAAACAAATAGCACATGAAATCTGAAATTGTGCAAAAAAGTAATCATTATGAACAAATTAAAAATGCATGTAACGCAATGGGTTTGCAAGGGATTTTCCTGAAGGGAGAAGTTATATCTTTTTTCCACCAGATGGCATATTCGAGCGCTTGAATTCCCAATAGGTTTACTCGTAGGTTAACCATTGTGTTTCTGTACCCAGTTCTCCCTGTTTCATACTTTTGGGTGCAGGAAAACACAATGGTAAACCTACGAGTCAACCGCTAAAATCGGGGTTTCACGTGTTTTCCACCAAGATATGACTTGGCAGACCATTTGCGTTTTAATATGCGAATCGAGTTTTAACTAATTCTGGAATAGACGCTTTCAGTCGTGACGTCAATCATGACGTTTTGCTTGGTTACTGACTCCAAACAAACGGTTGCTATGTGGTATTTTCTATTTTGTTTGTATATTATAGATATATCTTATAGCTATATCTCACAGTTAAGTGTTTCAATATTTTATATGCAGTGTAACATTTTCTACGATTTATATTTAATAAGAAATCACACATAGCAACCGTTTGTTTGGAGTCAGTAACCAAGCAAAATGTCATGACTAACGTCACGCTGAAAGCGTCTATTTCAGCCGTGAACTCGATGAGGTGATTGTCTGTGCTGCCGCCTCCCGGTCTATTAACCACTCGACCACGGAGGCCCCAGAAAACGCTTACTTCATTATATTATGGAGAATTTTCATTGGTCAAAATAGAGATATTGTATAAAAGTGGTGTAGTGACTATGCAGCAAAATCTGAGAGATTTTTTACAGTGTATGCAACGCCCCCTCTAGGGGTCATTGATGTATGACAAAATATATGCAACTGGAAAAATAGTTAATTACTATTACTACAATGCATTTTCATTTTTTTCCCCTATAAAATTAAGAATATAAAAGTTTAGTATAGGATAAAACACCATGTTTACATCGTGGAGAAGTTGCAAAATATAGCTAACTACTATCGTCTACTACGCGCCAGTGGCAATTAAAATGATGTATTTCCCAACTCTTGAATATAGATTAATGGTTTTACATAAAAACAATTAAAAATGTATGTATATCATTTTAACATATTGTATTATGACAAGGAAATTTGTAAAAATGAAGCTAGTGTTTGGTCAGAATTCTGTATTGTTCGCTGAAATTATTTTTATACTAAATAAGCACTTCTTAGGTTTTTAATAATATTTTTACTATTCTAATATGTATAAAAACAGGCAAAATTGACTTATTATATGAAACATTTGATGAAGTACTACGGCGATATTTTCTTAGAAAACATTTTACTCTTTTTTTTTTTTTTTTTTTTTTTTGTGTGTGTAGGGGGGGGGGGGGCATTTTGTGAAAAGTAAAATTTATTTCAATAAAATTTGTCATATTTTTGTGAAAAATAACATTTTGTAACAAAAGATGAAACACAGTTACTCAAAATCGAATCAAACATTTATTAATAACTAGCCGACCCGTCCGGGCCCGTGATAATAAATTTAAAAAAAATTCAAATTTTCTGTATCGAGTCGAATGACCCAAACCCTGTTGAAATCGAGTCCATAGACCCCAAGAAAAGAATGAGTCCCCAGGCGATGGAATATGTCCCACTGTAAATTTAACGAATTTCCGTTAACATTAACGCGATATTTAATTTACGAATGATAAAATTTTAAAGAAATGCTGAAAAAGGGCCCCGAGGACCCAATAAAATATGAGGGTGATGGCCCGGGGAGAGAAGTCCAAGACTCAACTTTAAAGTTATGCATTGAGATGGTGACACAATTAGGAGGAGGGGAATGCATGGCACACAAAAAGTTCAAGAGCCCCAGATTCCTAACTGAAATGTAGAAATGGGGAAATAACTAAATAAATAAAAGGGGAAAAAGATCGGATTAAAAGGGGGCAAGTTATTAACAATTTAGGAAACAAAAGTTTCAGGGGCCATGTACCGGGACCCATAGGGCCAAGGTCTTAACTGGAATGTAGTAATGGAGAAAGGAGACCCAAAAATGAAGAAGATCGGATAAAGAGGGACAATTTATTAAAAATTTAGGGCACAAAAACGTAAAGGGGCCCGGATCTTGACCGAGAAATTTTTCTATCATTCATATAGTAGATGGAAGTCCTAAGAAGTTGTTAGAAAAGAAAAGCTAGTGAATCGGACGATTTTTAAGGGTGCTATAGTAGGAGGTCCAAAAAGTGCCAATTGATTCTACATCGAGATTCCTAGAGACATTTGTTCTAAAAAACGTAGAAGGAAAATCAAACATCAGTGTGCTCAATAGATACTTTGGCAGTTATGGTTCGTGCAGACAAATAAGGTAAAGCCAGGAGAGATGGCACGGTCGGAGAGATTGCGCACATAGAGGTTCGGGGGGAGGAAGCAGAGTGAGCGCGCAGCGACTCCAGGTAGTTGCACAACAGCAGTAGTGGAGTGTCTACTTGAAAGTGCACGTTGATTGTTTTAAGCGTCTAAGATAAAGCATTGCTATTTTGTTTTGTTTTCCCAAAGTAAGTGCTTCAATTTTCATAGCTATTCATCAGAATTTCTATACAATGTCAGTAGTACAAAATATTTTAAACTTAAACGATTTCTTATTAGCTACTAATTTAGACTAACAATGTGAACATCAACGGTTCGTTTTAGTAGCGGCCATGTTTATATAAAAGGCTGCGCAATCTCTCCTACCGAAATTGGGGAGTTTGCGCATCTGCTACTTAGGAGAGATGGCGCATTGTTCCCATTCGTTTCCATGCTAGGAGAGATTACGCAGCTTATTGGTAAATTTGCATAAAAATGAAAAATTAAAATGGACTAATTTTAAGTTGAACGTGTTATCAAGTAACTTAATGTTATTTTGTAATGTTATCTGGACTTGCTTTTTCTGATTCTTGAATTTTTTTCCCTTTAATTAAAATTTGTTAATCGTTTTTAAAATTATTTTCTTTTTCTGATTCTTTAATCATTAGGTTGAAATATTCACTCCTAATACAATAATATTTGCTCACAAAAACCTTACAACAACGTCATTTAAGTGTAATTATTATTGTTAACAATTTAATTGTAGTTATTATTAGTAACAATCTCTCCTACCCATGTGCGCAATCACACCAACCCTGTAAGGACAGATTGCGCAAAATAACTTTCTTGGTTTTATTACAAATGTTCTATTAATTTACATCATAACAACAAAATAGCAATGGAAATGCATAAAAAACAGATGAAGTAAATATTATTCATGGATAGTTTAGGAAAAAAATAATATTCAGATTTTTTATTGTTATTCTTTTGAACTGTGCGCAGACTCTCCTAGCTTTACCTTACACCTTTACAATGCAAAATATTTCAAGAGTGACATTCTCAAGGAATACGCAAAAACACTATGTATTGAATTGCATTTTTACAGTCCGTACCACCCACAAACGAATGGGGTGACAGAAATCGTCAATAAAATATTGAAAAATTCACTCACAGCAATGAGCAAGAACTTATACGATTGAGACATTAAATTAGATTTTTTTAAGATGAACTATAACTTCACCGGGCAACAGGGTTTCCACCCGTGATACTATTCTTCGCCAGAAACATCAAACTTCATTTACTACACATATTCCTGAACCACAAATAATAACGAAACAATATGTCAAAAACACGATTAAACAAATAAAATTGGAAGCGCTAGATAACCAACAGAAGGTTATGGAGGAATATATTCGAGAGGAGAATAAAAACGTGCTAGATTAAAGTAAAAATGCCAATATACATTTTTAAAAAATCAAATCAAATGATAATTAAAGTTTGCAAAGGTAAAAACTTTTCAATTTTTTTCGAAAAAAAAGCAAACCCTATATGTTAAGTTGATGAAGAAATTCTCAGTAAAATTTAACTATTTATACGAGGAAATTTTAGCTAAAAATTCCACAAAACGATACGAAATGGTAAAACCTTAATGATACAATGATACACCCGTCAATTCACGTAATCATTAAGGGGGTTAGAGTCATATAGAAAAAAAAATTCACAGATTGTGCTAGCAATCAGGTAAAAAAAAAATTTCTAATACGCGGAGGATGTGTGCTATTCCTTTAATTATTTGAATGAGCGATTCCCAACAACGCATGTCTCATAGATGCACCACTTTATATCACATCAATAAAAGTTAAATTAAACAACTGATTTTTTTTTCTATCCAACTAAACAAGTTTGTAAAAAGTTATTTGAAAAAAAATAAATAAAGACAATTTTCAAAACAAAGTAGCATAAGTGAGAGACATGAGTACACTCACAAAACAAAAAAATATTTCATAAAAGAAAATATAAGGAAAATTGTATAAAATTGGCTATAGTGGATGGGTGACTCACAAGTTTGACAGTATTCACAAAATTCACAAAAAGGCCAAATAAATGACTAAATATATATTAATTTTCAAATCGTAGAGTATATGGACGAATACATAAAAGGAACACTCTAATATAAGAATTTCCTATACCAAGGGATAAACAAATTCAAAACAACATAGTACACAATCATAAACAAATAAATAAGGAGAATAAAATTAAGAACTCACAAATTTCCAGTGATGATACCAGCGCAAGCACTAAACAATATTTTTTTTTGGGTGAGCACAAGGGTCTTATATCCATGGTACCCCATTAATTGTGCTCACATTTAAATCACTAAAAACAAAACAAACACTATCAAGGTGGGGGAGGAATTCGCCATCTCCCCATGATGACACAAACGCAATAGTTCACAATTTTCTTAAAGAAAACAGGGGGGAGGAATGGTCGTCTGCCATGGCGAAAACATAACTATACGGATGACAGGTATTTAGGCATTTTACAAACAAATATCATTAGACAATGTTCTACAGAATTAGAATTTTTTTCTCTCACTATGATCCTAAAATGTAATTGACGAATTACACATTGTATATTTGCTAGGCTTATTATTTCACTAACGATCTTTAATATGAACTAGATTCATCACAAAATGCAAATTACCAAACTAATCGGTTCCTTAAATATGGCAAAAACAAATTAACTACTAAGAATGAAGCTAAAATCTTTAAATTATACTGTGGTGGCGATGCGGGTAAGTATACCTGTAACATAAACTTAGACCTACAATGTCACCGACAGCTTAATATCGTTGTGTGTGAAAGTATGTAGACGAATAGCTAGACCAATGGAGGTTAACCAATTTTTTATTAACCTAACAAACATAAGTTAGTAATAAATTTATAAAATAATATTTAACGTGCCTTTTGCACTGCTAAAGACACACATGGGGCTATAATGTCCAGTTAGCATAGAAAGCTCTGTCATGCTCTCCTGACCTCGTTCCTCTTCCTTGTCAATAAATCCCCAGTTTAACCCTTAACTACTGTGACAAAAATTGTTGCATAACTACTGTGAATCGGTCTCTGAGACCGATAGATCGAAGATGAATAAAAGGCTCGATTAACTTATTAAATACTGTTTCTGTACTAAACTTTATGTACAGGCTGTTTCTAATCAAAATTTACCTCTTCAGAAGTTTCTAGCGATAGTACTAGGGATCTAAATGAAGCAAATTTTCACTAGTATCTGTAGTTAAACTCTGAAAAATGAAAAATGAAGTGGTCTGTGAGACCGATAACATCAGTTAAGGGTTAAATACAAGAGCATTCGACTGTTGCCATTGTGAAAAGAAGTAATGAGTCCAGTCCGGTTTGAGAGATCTTGCATCTTATCACCCCGTCCGATTCTGTCATCAGAAAATTCGCATCTAAAAGCCGAGCCATCGAAGTGGGTGTCGAGAAGTAGAGTACTTCCATATCTCAGTACCAGTAGGTCTCGCTGGTGAAATTTGTCCACTGTCGAAACAGCTAGAGTCACTGCATGAATGCGTAGCTCGAATCTAGGGTAGTTAGACTCTAGAGTTTGTCCACAGCAGCAACAGCTAGAGAGCACTGCACGGATGAGTCGCCACAGGTACTCCCCCTCCAGTCTGAAAGACTAAAAGAAAAGATTAAACAAGATCTGTGGGAGTAATTAAAAATCTTACATGGCGCCCACTGCGGGTAACGTATGAGGTAGGATCGTTGCCAGATCGGCGGTATTGAACAAAAAAGCAGGCTTGAGTCGATTAATGGAAATATGAGTGTCACGTCCATTAATATTGACAGAAAAGTACTTGTCCTTACGTTCCGTAACTGGATAAGGACCATCGTAGGGTTATTCCAGAGGTTTACGAACATAGTCTTTTCGGACAAAGACATAGGATGACGTCATCAACTCAGGATGAATAAAAACATTAATTTTGCTATGATGCGAAATTGGAACTGGTCGGAGGCTCATCTCCCGGAGTAAAATTAAGAATTCGTGGTGTTCCGGCTGTTTCGGTGTTTGGGAACAAAAAAATTCACCGGGAAGGCAAAGAGGGGAACCGTAAACCAGCTCCGCCGGGGAGGAATGCAAATCAGGTTTGAATGCACTTCACAATCCCAAAAGTATTGTTGGCAAAATTTCTGTCCATTTGTCTGTAGCGTGGCATTTAATGGCACTTTTAAGGCGACGATGAAAAACTTCAATCACGCCATTGGAGGAAGGGTTGTATGCTGTTGTGCGAGTTTTATGTGCGCCAAGAAATTTCGCAAGCAATTTAAAAAGGCCGCTTTCGAACTGTCGACCTTGGTCTGTAATTATGAATTCTGGGACGCCGAATCGGACAATCCAGCCATTATAAAACGTTCTAGCTATCGTATCTGCAGTTATATCTGCCATGGGAAAAACTTCTGGCCATCTGGTATATCGATCGATGCAAGCTAAGCAGTATCGAAATCCATTCGATGGTGGTAATGGCCCTACGATATCTAGATGAATATGTCTAAATCTACATTTAGGGAGTGGGTAATGTTCTATTTCAGATTTTACATGACGATGCACTTTTGAGCATACTCTATTACATCCTTACGTAAATTTTTCCATACAAAACGTTTTCGAATGAGGTCGACTGATCCTTTAACACCTGGATGCGAAATATTATGCAGCATCAAAAAAATGGGTAAACGAAAATTTGGCGGTACGTAAGGTCTCACAGTTTCTGTCGATATATCAGACCAAAGTTCTAGTTTGGAAGGAGAAAGTTCAAGGGGAATCAATTTGAGGGTGTCAGAATCCCGAAGTAAACGCAATTCAGCATCGTCACATTGGGCTTTTGCAAGATCGAGATAATCAATACTCTCAGGTACTTTAATTTCCGAAATACGGGAAAAGGCGTCAGCCACTATATTATCCTTTCCAGGGATGTAGCGAATGTCTGTAGTAAATTGGGAAATGTATTCCAAATGTCGCTGTTGTCGAGGTGAGCTATTGTCACTCTGGTTTACAAATGCGAAAGTTAGTGGTTTATGATCAGTAAATACAGTAAATTGACGACCTTCAATTATATGACGAAAATGCTTAATAGAGCAATAAATTGCAAGCAATTCGAGATCATATGTACTATACTTTTGTTCAGTAGGTGTCAATTTACAGGAAAAAAACGCGAGAGGTTGAATATCGCCATTAACAATTTGTTATAAAACGGAACCGATACCGATATCCGAAGCATCAACTTGTAACGAAACTTGTGCCCCAGGCACATAGTGAAATAGCAAAGTTGAGGCTGCAATGCTTTTCTTACATTGCTCAAAAGACTGCGTAGTTGCATCAGTCCAATGAATGGGAGTGTTGTCATTTTTATTCCTTCCTTTACACAATTCGTGTAATGGAGCCTGAATAGATGCCATTCCTTTTAAATGTTTATGATAAAAATTTATCATAGCTAAAAATCTGCGTAACTCATTAACAGTTTTAGGTAGTGGAAAATTAAGTAATTTATCGACTTTTTCTGGCAAGGGAGCTATTCCTTTACTGTTTACTAAAAATCCCATGTATGGTAAATTGGTAACTCCTTTACGCCAAAGATGCATTTTTCGACGTTAAGCACTAAACCATAAGAATGCAAACGTTCAAATATCTTTTCAAGATCTTTTAAATGTGTTTTCTCATTTTCCGAGGCTACTAACACATCATCTAGATAAACGAAACAATTAAGACCTCTTAATACCTCGTCCATAAAGCGCTGGAAACTTTGTGCTGCATTTGATAAACCGAAACACATGAATAAATATTCAAAGAGTCCAAAAGGCGTAGTAACGGCACTCTTTTGGATGGACGCTTCGTCTAAAGAATCTGGTGGTAGGCTTTCATAAGATCCAATTTAGAAAAAACACTTTTTCCAGTTAAGCCGTAAGAGAAATCATGAATGTGGGGGAGCGGGTAGCGGTCAGGAACAGTGACAGAATTTAAGAGGCGAAAATCGCCACAAATTCTCCATTCCCCATTCTTTTTAGGTATCATGTGGATTGGACTCGCCCATGGACTTTTTGATGGTCTAATTAAACCTTGATCCATTAAGGATTTAAACTCTTTTTTAGCGAGTTGCAGTTTTTCATAAGATAATTTTCTGGGTCTCGAAAAAATAGGGGGACCTTTTGTCGAAATTGTGTGCGTAACAGTATGAGGTTTGCGAGTGACATGAAGCATAGCCGGGTTAGTAATTCTGGGGTATTTCTGCAACAGCTTATGATAAACCGTAATGTCGGAAACGGTTTTTAATCCTAGAGCATTTCCAGACGTAAAAAAAAATTCGAGGATTGCTTAGTTATGCTATCAATGATTCTCCGGTTTTTTATATCCACTATTAATCCAAAATGTTGTAAAAAGTCTGCACCTAAGATAGGGCGATCCACTTCTGCTATTACAAAAGTCCATTTTAGTGGTTTGTGTAACCCAAGATCAAGCGTTAACTGACATGTACCATAAGTGAAGATTTTTGAACCATTAGCAGCGTATAAGGATATATGTGTATCAGGTGTTTTATGCACTAAAGGGTCTCGGGGAAAAGTACTACAAGCTGCGCCGCTATCCACCAAGTAGCGGAAACCTGATTTCCTATCTGACAAAAACAGACGAGTTGCACAGTTGCCATTATTTTCCATAAAACACGAAGTGGTATCTAATTCCTTAGAGAAGTTACACAATCCTGTACATTTTTTAGCTTTATTTCCGAACCGAGAATGGTACCAACATAATTTCTGGTTCCTGACTTCACGAGAACTACTTCTGGAACGATTACGTGTAACAGGTTTGTTCTTACTCAAACTACGTGTTCGCGTAGTAGACCGAGTTAAGTCATCTAAACGTTTATGGAGTATGTCAATTTGACGTTTTAATCCATCAAATTCTGAGGAAATACCAGATGTTTTCACTTCAGATAATACTGGTGCCAAACCAGGAATGTCACAAATCTTATCAGCTATTTTAGCTAAATCAGTTAGATTATCTTTACTGATAGACAAAATTTGCTGAACGGATACTGGCAAACGCTGAAGCCAAAGTGTACACAGAACATCTTCTGATATTTTATCAGTAGCGAGAGTTTTCATTTCATGTAATAGCTGCGAGGGGCGTTTATCGCCTAATTGCAAATCTTGTAATAGCGTTTTCAAACGAACACTCTCAGATTGAGAAAATTGTTCCGTAATGCGAGATTTTAACGTTTCATACGCATTTGTGGCAGGGGGTGTACGGATTAGATCGCGTACATAAGACAAAATCTCTGTGTCTAATGCAGCCACAACAAAATGGAGCTTTGTATCGTCGTTAGTAATTCCTGCCGTAACAAATTCAGATTCTACTTGAAGAAACCACAAGTCTATATCAGATTTCCAAACGGGGGGTGCACGAAATGCGATACGAGAAACTTCGTCGTCAGGCATAGCGACAGCATATGGTACAATAAATACTTAATGTAATAAAAATGGGAACATACTCACTTGAAAACAGATATGTATCAGATTAGTCCAGAGCGGTCAGTCGTCACGAAAACTTATCACGTCCGGGTCACCAGATCTGTGGTGGCGATGCGGGTAAGTATACCTGTAACATGAACTTAGCCCTACAATGTCGCCGACAGCTTAATATCGTTGCGTGTGAAAGTATGTAGACGAATAGCTAGACCAATGGAGGTTAACCAATTTTTTATTAACCTAACAAACATAAGTTAGTAATAAATTTATAAAATAATATTTAACGTGCTTTTTGCACTGCTAAAGACACACATGGGGCTATAATGTCCAGTTAGCATAGAAAGCTCTGTCATGCTCTCCTGACCTCGTTCCTCTTCCTTGTCAATAAATCCCCAGTTTAAATACAAGAGCATTCGACTGTTGCCATTGTGCAAAGAAGTAATGAGTCCAGTCCGGTTTGAGAGATCTTGCATCTTATCACCCCGTCCGATTCTGTCATCAGAAAATTCGCATCGAAAAGCCGAGCCATCGAAGTGGGAGTCGAGAAGTAGAGTACTTCCATATCTCAGTACCAGTAGGTCTCGCTGGTGAAATTTGTCCACTGTCGAAACAGCTAGAGTGACTGCATGAATGCGTTGCTCGAATCTAGGGTAGTTAGACTCTAGAGTTTGTCCACAGCAGCAACAGCTAGAGAGCACTGCACGGATGAATCGCCACAACACTAACATATATAAAGCTGATAACCACAAAGATAAAATTTAAGCTCAGGAGATTGACAAAACAAAATCCAAAAACATATTTTGATACAATTTTTTTTGCTGATTAATATAATTAATTAAATTATCCATTAAGTGTCAATTAATGAAATTCATTTATCTTTCAAATTGTAACTTATATGTAGGATATGACCTCGCAAATACAAAATATTTTGACTTGATAAAATTCCAAAAATTCGCATTTTTTCTATTAATTGCGAAATATTAAAGCAGTAATTATGTTTTTTAAATTAAAAAAAAATTAACAGATACAATCTGCGTATGTTTTTCATCTTTAAGGGATTCTTTCGCGGGCGAAATTATCTAAAGTGTATAACTTAGAGAGAGAATTCATAGCGATAAATCATCTGTTATAAATTAATTAATTGTAATCATTTTTTAGAAAAACAATTAAAATTCTCACGTTTTCATTTCTAAAATTAAGCAACAAATTCTGAAAATTCAAATTTATAAATTACAAAATTTCTTTAAGTAAATATTTTAAGTTTTAAACACTACGTTTCAAATTAATTTAAAATAAAAACTTGTCAATCATTAAAAATTCCTAATTAGTAAAACTCATCAAGGGCCTAAAAAAATTACAAAAACTCGGGAATTCTCAGCAAAGTCAAAAATCAAAGTCTGAAAAATACTTTAAAAAACAAACTGGTTATGACTTAAACACCTTACACAAACACTCATTAACTCATTCATAAGTGATTAACACAAATTAATCAAACTTGAAAACAAAATTTTTTATGACTAAATTTACACACTTGAATCTTAATTAATTGGACAAACAATCACAAATTATGCGAAATCTTGTTAATTATCCACATAATTAATGTTAATTACACATTAATTAGCAAGCTCATTAAGGCAAATTAACGGAATATAAAATTAAAAAAGCTTCAAGGTTAGCACATGGAAAATTTAAACTCTCAAGTTTACACGAAACGTGTCGCACCCGCCCATCCAGGTGGTCCCGAATTGGCTCCTTGGATGGGGAAGATGACAGGGAGTCCGGCATTGCGTGCAGTAGCGCCGACACGACGGGGGCCGGAAGCTGACGAATCCCCACCTCATTGTGGTGAGCGGGTGGTAATGCGGTGTCTGAATAGCCGACTCCACTGTGGTCTGGGTTAGTGACGCCCACACTCCTCGGGTTGTCCCCTCCTTTGGTTCGGTTTTCGGCTGCGGGAGGTTTGCAGCCTCAGGTTGTCCTGTGAGGTTTCATGTGCAGAGCTTCTCTAGTCCCTTGCCGGTAACGCCCGCCGATGTGGGTTCTAGAGTCGTCTCCTCGGGATCTTGGGGCAGCCGGGTGGTAAAAGGAACCGCGTAGGTCAATCCCTAGTGCCTAGGCGCTTTGCACCCGCCAAGGATGGTGACACTAGGGCAACGACTAGCTAACGGGGATAGGACAGCTTCCACAATTTATCTCAGGCGAGGGTGGACTTCGTATGACAAGGAGCGCAGGTGGTTCCGTTGTGACGTCTGTTTGTGCGCGAGGAGGCATGTCGCAACCCTCGGTACTGTGCAGGTGGCGGAACGTAGGAAGTGGGTGTGGTGTGGCCCGACGCACTGGTGTTAGGACTTCAAAGCTCTCCGCACTTCACATGCCCACTGTGACTCCCTCTGTAGCTGGAGTAGTTGTGCGCTAACCTCAGGGTCGTTCAGGTAAGAGATTACCCGTTCGTACCAAGAGCGGTTTGAGTCACGGAGGGCCCTCAGGTCCAAGGTCTGTGGCTCGTATCGCCTTCTCTGGGAGGGTGCAGATTCTTTCTCGGAACTGTTCGACTGCTAGGAACCGGACCGGAGGCTCGTCAGTCGTGATGGTGTCACAACAGTATCAGGACAATGACGGTGTTCAGACCTTCGTCGGACTTTAGGTTGACCACCAGTCTAGCGGGTCTATGCGTAGTCAGAGTTTTCTGTGTCTGAAGGTTGGATGAACAGGAGTTCACCTAATTTTCACGTTACTAATCTCGATTGGAACCGCCCCTTTGGCGCTTTTGAAGGGAGTTTCCACGTCCTTCAGGGTCCGATAGTGGTTCTAAAACTAACTTTCAGTTGTTCCAAACACTTTAGTGATTATGTTTTTTGTTGTGTTTCTTTGTGATTATTTTACATGTGTAGGATCCTCTCAACGGGAGTCGATCGGGGACCACCCGTATTTTGCTGCTGGTGCTCACCGGAAGCAAAGCCTTTTGGGGGGTGACAGCCCTAGCCAAGATGTGTCTATGCGTCAGGAACCTAGTTTCTTCGTGGACCCGGGTTGGCAAGAAGCACCTCCTGCCGCACGAGCGGCATCCGCAACCAATGAACTAGTCGTTTTCTCCCTCCCTAGAACTCGATATTTAGAGAATGTGATACAGTAATGGGTCGTGGGGGGCGGTTCGGCATTGGCCTAGGACCTGGTTCCTCTTATGAGGCTCCGGCTACGAAGCCGTCGCATCGTCTCTACATCCTCCCAAGTGTTGTGTGGTGGTGTCCTCTAAGTATGGGCTCCACCGCATATCGCAACGACCTCTGCCGTCAATTCATTTGGGAAAGGGTTGCGAGGCGCAGGAAGCTCACGCCCCCGTCTCTCCCCCCGGCCGAAGAGCACTACCTGGTAGGTGCACCGGGTAAACCGGCCCTCTTTGTTGGTGTTTTCATATAGATTCACGAGAATCTGGAATCGGCGGAGATGCACGCGCGCCTTCGGCGGTGTGGCCTGTCTTACATGAAACATGTAAAATATTACAATTTTTTTAATCATTTGGAATAAGTAATTAGATAAATAATTGAGCAAATTAACATTGTTTTGAAAAGAAGAAGGCTCATATACACCTCAATAAAGCTAAATTCATACACATTTTCGTTCAGAAGAAAACAAAAAATGAAAACCACAAGCCTTGCCATGTAGCAGTTCTAAAATTACTTTTAAAATACCTAATTAGGTTTTTAATTGATAAAATATTAATCAACATATCATTAAATTGACTTAGATTATCATTTAAATTCATTTAATAAAGATTAAAAAGCATTTTGAATACTTTGAAACATAAAAACTTTCAAATTTGTCAATTCATGAACCACGTGCATCGCCGGGCATTCAACACTGGAGTGTATTTTAACGTTTTACACAGCGTAATTTAGTAAAAAACACGTAAACACAAATCAGTTAACAGTAATAATTAACCTTCCTAAGGTGTTCGGGTCTCTTTTGACCCATATGAATTTTATTTCTTCTAGATCTATTATACTTTTTGAACATTTAAAAAAATATTTTACGACTTTGTTTCCCCAGTCACAGTAAATATTCAGTTATGTGTAATTTTTTATTTCAAATGGTAGTTTTTTTACAGTAAAAATGTAACACATAAGTCGTTCGGGTCATTTTTGATCCGTGTAGAATTTTCAGTGCATATGATATATGACTACCGTAATTTTCAATATATTATTCATTTATTATTG
Organism: Maratus michaelseni; assembly: GCA_963931845.1. Taxonomy (NCBI): domain Eukaryota; kingdom Metazoa; phylum Arthropoda; class Arachnida; order Araneae; family Salticidae; genus Maratus; species Maratus michaelseni. The sequence continues at coordinate 492,608,382 of OZ007586.1, forward strand.
CTCTGACAGCACATTTGCTCGTATTCCTTTCAGTATATTTTTTCCTATTGGTATTACAAATATACACAATAGCTACAGGTCCTGTGCTTCCTTCATGATTCACCCCTTTACTGTTACTGAGTGCGTAAATGGACGTTGTTTTATTCACAGTTGATTTATTTTTAATGTGCTTTGTTATAAACTTTCCAAAGTTTACCTATGATATGATGCCTAAGCTATGGTCTTACTAAAGAAGAAATCGGGGCATTGATGTAAGCATCGTTGGACGAATAAGTCATTGTTTTAGAAATCGACGTTCACGTTTCTGAAAGCGAACTATCATCCGGTGAGGAAGAAGATGAGGAATCTCACCAGCCGGAAAGACTGACCTCGACTCTACTTAGCAAAGATAGTAAAATTTAGTAGAAATCTGAACCACAAGTCGCATATAGTAGGTGTAGGTCTGAAAATGTTGTGAAAATGACCCCAGTGTCAAAGAAATACGCAGCATTTAGAATTCAAGACGAATACTATGCATTCATGTTGTTTATTCTTCAAGCGATATAAAAAATTGGGTACCTTGCGTCACACGCAACCAATTATACCTCGTATATACAGCTGTATCTTGGAAAGCAGCCTGTTTCTACATTGGAACGAAACCAATGTCTCAGGGTTGTCATTGATCTAGATGTAACATGTGATAACATTTTCACATCGTATGACCTTGGAGATATTCTTCTGAAAAACAACTGACAATGATTGGAACAATCAGAAAAAACAAACCAACAATTCCTCGGCTCCTCAGTTGCTTGCATAATAGCCCCAAGGTATACATCGACATTTGCATTCACAAACGACACGACTCTTCTATCATATATCCCAAAGAGAGGGAAGTGCGCAGAGAACTCTTCACCATGATAGAAAAATAGCAGAAGACACAAAAATAAACTCAAATCATTCTGGATTAAAATATCACTAAAGGAAGAGTAGATACATTAGATAAACTGGCCTCCCACTATTCCTGTTGGAGAAAGCCAAACAGATGGCCTATTGTAGTTTTTTTATGATGTCCTAGATATTTCTGAGTATAACACATTTGTATTATTCCTAAAGATCAATCCAGCATGGAACATGAACTAATTTCACAAAAGAAGAATAATCATTGAAAAAGTTGGTATGACTTTGTTTTTTCCAACATATTGAAGGAAAAAAACATCTGCAAAGACCAAGGGCTGCCCGTGAATTTGTGTTGAGTATACGAAACTCAGGATAACCTGAACATCGACCTGAAACATCCGAAAGTGTAGAAAATACTAGCGAAAGGGGAAGACTGGTAACAGACTGATAGCAAAAGTTTTGTAAATTGCTGCAAATGTGGTAAGTTTACTTTTAAAACACATTTCATTTAAACGTGTAATGATTGCACATAATTGAATGTTTTCTATATGTTTTAGTTCTATCAAACGAACGTAAAAATAGAAATATGTAATAAATACTCAAAAACTACGTCTTACATTCCATTGCTTGAAAATTCACAGTGATTTTCGGGGATGAATGATGGAATTATAACATTTTTATTCCATAAATACAGGAAGGTTCATTAAATTCATACTCTCCTATGGTTATGAAAAATTACCTGTAAGACAATATTAAATGATAAACAAATGCAAAAAAGGGGAAAAAAGCAATAACTGAATCAATAAATTAATGACTAATATCAAATAAAATGTTAGTGTAACTTCATAACGTTGCATATCACGCCATGAGTCATTTTTGACCAGAACATCTTAGGTGTATGCTACATTGCAACAATCTAAGAAGGTTAATACAAAAGAAAAAGCAAAAATCACTTAGAGCTTTAATTACACAGCCTGGTATATTAATCAGCAGGAGACATTTCATACAAGGCGCCACAAGCACGAATCATGCTGTCGGTTCATACTAACCGTTTCGGCAGTGCTGACATTTTTCGTACGGTTTGTGAAGGGTCCACTCCATCGGGACATCCATTTGTTCCAGCAGTCCATGTGTTGAAGTCCGTTGTTCCTTTTGCGGAAGAAATGACAGGACAGGAAGGAGCTTTGCTTCTAGTGATTTGGGGGTGAGCGAAGCTTTGGTATTTTCTTTTAAATTTGTAATGAGTGGTGAGGTGGGTTGACGATTGTCTCCCCAATTCTTTTTCTTAGATGTCAATCAACTATTTGTAATAAGTTAACAATGTATTTACTTCTGAATTATACAGAATATTTGTTTTAAAAGAAAATATTTCGACATATATATATATATATATTTGTATTATATATATATATATAATATATATATATTTCAACCAATACTCTTTTTATTCAGAGTATATTCACTTTTTACCATTATATATGGCAGCACTAATGTTCCTGTTGCTTTACAGTAAAATTCATATTATTCTAAAATCTTTTCTGGCAACATAGTAAATCATTTTCTAACTCTAAATATGCAATTCTAAATATTCAAAATATCTAATTTTGCAATTCATTCCCTAGTTTTGGTTGTGTTCATGTAGTGCACAGGTATCTTTTTTAATCAAAATGGATTATATAGTTTCTGAATCTATTTCATGTTTTCTCTGTATATTATAGGTATGGCTTCTTTCCTTTTTAATATTGTATTTATTTTTATTTTTCACAGGTTTGATTCAATGTTTATGAGCAGGTAGTCCCAAAATCATATTCTTTAGCAATGTTATGGCTAAAATGATGATTAAACCCCTCATTTCATTTTATTTGTGGTATTTAGGCATTTGGGACTTGAAAATTCTGTCTAAATTCCACAAATTTCGTTTCATTTCATTCATTTAATTCCATTTATTCAATTTTTAATTTCATTTCTTATTCTTTTAAATAAGTTTCTGTATCCATATTCAGTGTGTTGGGGAATACTTTCATTGACAACTAATTATTACATACTTAATCAATATTTCATAGTTTAAGTTGGTGTTATGGTAATGTTTCATTTATGGTTATATATATATATATATATATATATATACACTGGCGAGAAAAATTAAAGGAACAACCATAAAAAGGTGCTTTATGTTAATTCTATTATGAGAACTACAATGAAAGGTGATATATATATAAGTTTGGTTGGTACAAGATTGGTTGGTAACTCAATGTCAACATTATCACGCAGTCCAATGAGATTTACCTTTGCTACAGAAAAATATGCAACATAATTTTGAGTCTGTTCTTTTGGCATGCTTGAAAAGGAGTGCACGTGGGTGATTTGAAGTCTAATTTTAAGGACTGTACGTGTAGTTACATAAAAGTTTCGCTTGTAGTAGGAGGAATATGTCGTCTAGAAGACATTTGACAGATGGTGAGAAATGTCGTGAGATTAGGAGAATGGAAGCAGGACAGCCACTGACAGGCGTCTGTAAAGACTTAAAAATAGCTTAAAGCACATGTCAAGAATCTCGAAACGGTTTAAAGACACTAGTAATGTGGAGAGACAACCAGGTCAAATTCGGAAACGTGCCAGAAAAGAATCTCTGGACCGTTATTTGGCAACGATTGCTAAAAGAAGCAGGGAACTGACGTCAGTTCAGATTGCAAGGGAGTTCGTTGCAGCAACAGGAACTCTAATATCCAGATTTACTGTGAGTGAAAAGCACGGTAAAAGAGGGCTTTATGCAAAGAAACCCATGATTTGTATTCCACTAACTCCGGCGGCGAAATGCTCCCTGTTAAAATGGTGCATAGATCATCGTCATTGGAGTACCACGGATTGGAGCCGGTTCTCTTTACCGAAGAATCCCGACATTGTTTGGAGATTAATTCTAGACGTATTACCAAATGGAGGAAGAAAAACACACGCAATAAGGCTGCAAACGTCGGTGAAAGGCATCGATACAAAGGTCCTGGAATCATGGTATAGGCGGGCATCATTTTGAATGGACGCACTGACCTTCACATTTTTACCAATGCAACTGTGAATGCAGAAATATACAGAGATGAGATTCTTGATCCTCATGTCAAGTTGTTCAGGGGTGCAACTGAAAATAACTTCCTCCTAATACATGATAATGTGCGCCCTCATCGTGATGTACTAGTGACTGATTATCTTGAGGGTGAAGGTATCCAGCGAATGGGGTAGACTGCATATTCTCCGGATTTAAATCCGAAAGAACATGTGTGGGATGCACTAGGACGCCGACTTGCATCTTGGCAACCCTAAATAGCATTCTCCAGAAGCTTTGAAGCGCTATTCAACTTAAATACACTTTATTACCACAAGCACTTCTGGGTAATCTAATCCGCATTATGGAAAATCCCTGTAAAACTTTCATTTCGGTCAGGGGTTACCCCCATACCTTTTTGATTTTTCCTGTGTGTCTCTAAAATGTTGTAACAGAACAATTTCTTTATCCCGTCTTATACCACACATTCCTATGTTTTTATGTAAATTTATTTTTTGCAGAAGTAGGCAATTTTGCATTTTGAATATATCTCAGGCATGACATTTTATAGTTGTTCCTTTAATTTTTCTCGCCAGTGTATATATATATATATAATACACGAAAATTCTCGACAGCAAATTTTTTTAAATAGTAATTAATATAAGCAAATAAAATAAATAAATAAATATTTTTTGTAAAATGGAAATGAAAGTAGGTAATTATGAATTTATAAAAATATTTAAATATACAAGTACTGAATAATGGCTAAATAAAATTATAATGAATTCTTGTATATACAAGATATTCATAGATATATATGAAAAATATTAGGAATAAATATTTTATTGTGTTTTATTTTTAAATATTGTTTAAATAAGAAATTAAATTTGTTTTTAGAAAAATAAAATTATATTTCTTGTACAGTACGAATGTAGTCAATCTGAAAATCACAGTCTTTCAGGCAAAACGTCATTTGAAATTAATATTGTCGGTAGACAATACATTGTATTAGTAGAAATATAATAGACCGGGAGGCGGCAGCACAGACAATCACCTCATCGAGTTCACGGCTGAAATTCCAGAATTAGTTAAAACTCGATTCGCATATTAAAACGCAAATGGTCTGCCAAATCATACCTTGGTGGAAAACACGTGAAACCCCGATTTTAGCGGTTGACTCGTAGGTTTACCATTGTGTTTTCCTGCACCCAAATGTATGAAAACAGGGAGAACTAGGTACAGGAAAACACAATGGTAAACCTACGAGTCAACCGCTAAAATCAGGTTTTCACGTGTTTTCCACCAAGATATGACTTGGCAGACCGATTGCGTTTTAATATGCGAATCGATTTTTAACTAATTCTGGAATTACAGTCGTGAATTCGATGAGGTGATTGTCTGTGCAAACGCCTCCCGGTCTATAATGATTTTGTTGTTATTATTTTGAATCAGAGAGTATAGATTTTTGTATATGGTACTGTATTTAATTAATATGCATATTATGTAGATTGTTGGTATAAGAAGTTTGAAAATGATCAAATGTCAAAGTTGTCTCATATGTACGGCATCTCTTCAGTACAGTCATATACTTAAATCATTTTTAGTAAAAAAAATATTTCAAATTCAATGCTTTGCTTTGTTTTTGTCAGAATCAGTAATTACTCTCATTCTTAATTGTAAGTGCATTTATGTTTCTTTTTTCACAGTTAGAAAATTAATTTGTTGTATATTATGTGTATGATCAGTACTTAAGCCTGACCAACTTTACAATCCACACACACAAGTAGATAGAGGAAGGTACAAAAAGGTATTAAAAAATAGTACAAAAAGAACAGTTCTGTCAAGTTTAATTGGACTTGTATTTCTTTTCCCTTTTCGAAAACAATTGTGCCAGTCATTTTCGAAAAATCCCATTGTGGGGATAATGCTGAGAAGACATATGACAATGACATGTCATCTCACAGCATCTTTGCTTAAAAGCAAAGAAATATATCTTATTTTAAGAAATATTATAGAATTGTAATATAAAAAGGTGTAAGGCAAGTTATTATTATTTTATTATTATTATTATTATTATTGTAGTTGTTTTATTATTATTTTGTATGTGCAGTGAAAGTATTTATAACTATGACATTTTAGTACCATTTTATCAACGATCAGTAGTGCAGGTGTTAGGCTCAACTATAGTTATGCAGAGCAGGTGCAAAGAAACGGATATACCGGGTTAAGACCAATTAAAGTGTGGTGACAAGGACCCTCCAAGAAGGCCATTTTCACCACGGGTGATGAAGGAAAGGAAGATATACCGCAGAGTGAATATCCATTTTTAGATCCGTGGCGACAACGAAAGAAGAAACCAGGCGCTAGTAGATCGGGAGGCGGCAGCACAGACAATCACCTCATCGAGTTCACGACTGAAATTCCAGAATTAGTTAAAAATCGATTCGCATATTAAAACGCAATCGGTCTGCCAAGTCATATTTTGGTGGAAAACACGTGAAAACCCGATTTTAGTGGTTGACTCGTAGATTTATCATTGTGTTTTCCTGTACCCAGTTCTCCCTGTTTTCATACTTTTGGGTGCAGGAAAACACAATGGTAAACCTACGAGTCAACCGCTAAAATTGGGGTTTCACGTGTTTTGCACCAAGATATGACTTGGCAGACCATTTGCGTTTTAATATGCGAATCAAGTTTTAACTAATTCTGGAATTTCAGCCGTGAACTCGATGAGGTGATTGTCTGTGCTGCCGCCTCCCGGTCTATAGTACAGAGATGAAGTATGTGACAGAGATGGAGTAGGACCACCTAGTCATCAGACCGCAGAATCACGCGATAGATGACGTAAACGAGAAATGTTGGCAGACAACAAAACAAAGCTTTAAATAGATTGCATTATGTTTACACTCCTTAGATAATATATCCTTCGCATCAACAGACGTAGCAAAAATCAAAATAATCTTATCAAACGTTTAAATAAATAAAAAAATATCGAGGGAAAAGGTGCCAAGACAGCGATAAGTACGCCATACTATTCCCCTGCTTATTTCCCTACTTTGAAATAGTTTCGGAAGCAGGCGCAAATAAAAGAAAATTCTGTAGGCAAACGGTGAAAAGTGAAGATGGGCGAAAACACCCCTTATCTTCCTTCTGCTTATTGTTCCCAGTTATATGGTTCAAGCAGCGAAAATCTCGATCCCCATCCCGTTAATTCGATGAGGTGATTGTCTGTGCTTCCGCCTCCCGGTCTAGTACGAAGTTCGTTTACACTATTAGGAATCGAAAAAAAATCTGAAAATCGATTAATTACCCACTTGGGGGTGTCCAATTTTACTTAACGTTACGTCTATTAGGCGAAATTTCAATTTGCCAAAAAAGCTCCGAATGTTGAATCCGGGCTGACCTTGCAGCAAAATCACCTGATTATCAGCTATTTTTGGCTAATTTAAGAGAATTAATTTTTTGAGTAATGGGGCATAAAATTTACCCTTTTAGACGTATTGTGAAAAAACAAAAACATCTTGAGAGAATATATGTATCGAAATACCCATATATCTCGAGACATCCGCAGTTGAAATTCGTCTAATCCCAGAATTAAAAATGTAAACAAAAGAGAGTCATTCCTATGATTCAAATAAATATTGGTTATGGATGTGTGGCTACAATGGGTCTAGGCAGTGTAGCTGTGGACAACCTTGTGGTGTCTCGGATCGCGACCTACGTTATACACGGCCGGTGCATGACGTTTAAAACGTCACATGGAGTGGATCATTTTTGCACAGTGATTGGTGCAAAGTGGCGCGCCTACTGTTTTGCACCAATCGCCATGTAAAATGATCCACTCCATGTGACGTTTTAAACGTCATGCACCGGCCGTGTATAACCAGGGCTACACTAGATACCGGGCTTGCTCATTCATTATCATGACGTCACAAATGGTGGCTGGCCGCTACCAGTGATTGGTACAAAGCGAAACGACAAAATGAAAGACATACAGCGATTGGCACAAAACGACGGGCTCGTCACTTTGCACCAATCGCTGGTCGCGGCCAGCCACCTTTTGTGACGTCATGATAATGAATGAGCAAGCCCGGTATCTAGTGTAGCCTTGGTATAACGTAGGTCGCGCTCGGATTCTCAACGCCAGTGCTACGGGTACTTTATCGATTTCCGCTGCGGATAAAGGTACTCTACCGATTGCCGCTGAGTATAAAGATAGTGCTTGCAGAGGACTATAAAGTATCAATTCGATGTCTTTCGATAGCGACATGAACTTTCAAACTGTTGGATACGGAGGGTTTTGAAGATGCAAATTCTTGCTATGCTGTAGTTTCGGTGGACGAATTCGAATTTTAATAATGACTGTCTGTTTACTTTCAAGTTTCAATTGTATGCTGTATGTCAAATAAATGTTATAATTAAGCAAAAGTTGCATTAGCATTTTCTTTTTAATTATAGTTTGAGCCAATACTTTCTTTCACGAGATTAAAATCCTACAAAAGTAAAGCTAGAATGTAATGGCCGAAAGTAAGCCGGATTTTCTTTTTAGTGCTTGTTTAAATTTTATACTATTTGTTTGATATTATATGGGTGGCTTCGTCATTTTATTTGTAAATAGGAATCGGACTGTTAATTTATATGTTAATGAGTCTGTAATGGTAAAGCATGAAATTATGTCAATATGATTATTGTTATTTCAGAAATAATAAAAATTTCGAATCAATACATTTCGTTTCAAAACAAACATTACAGCAGTATTAAAATACAGATTTCTGTCGCAAATTGACAGCCAAATATTTTGTTGTAGGAAATTTAAATTAAATTGAATGTTACCTGGTGAATAAAATAGTCACTTGTAAACACATTAAAAACCATTAAGTGTTTAAGTATATTGTAACTGTACAAGAAGTAATGATATCTAACAAAAACATAACTGTGAAAAAAGTGAGCCAAAAACCAAATTCTGTAAAAAACAAAACAAAAAAAACAGTGATATATAAGTGGGCGCCAAGTTCAAATAAAATTCTCTCAAACTTACATACTGAACTATTATAGCATTGTTTAAATTGTTTTTAAATAAAAATTATTGATAGCATATTAATAATAAATCTAGAACTTGGCAAGTTTTTGATAAATATTATGCCTATAATTTTCATGTCTTAATAAAATGACTAGCTGGCTTCGCCCGCCAGCGGACCCCTAATTTACATCGGTGTCTCGAAACTTTTGTATTCTCCGGCTCGCATCCCCCTCGAACCGAACGAACCTCCGACCCGCGTCCCCGCTGCCTTCGTCACCGTACACCGGTCGTGCTACGCACGCACCGGATAATCCCATAATTTGCATAATACCATAATTTGCATAATCCCTTAATTTGTACATCGAATAGTATAAACCTCTAACTGAACTAATCTCCGACCCTGGTCCCCGCTGCCTTCGGCACCGTATACCGGTCGAAACTTTTGTATTCTCCGGCTCGCATCCCCCTTGAACCGAACGAACCTCCGACCCGGGTCCCCGCTGCCTTCGGCACCGTACACCAGTCGTGCTACGCACGCACCGGATAATCCCATAATTTGCATAATCCCTTAATTTGCACATCGAATAGTATAAACCTCTAACTGAACTAATCTCCGACCCTGGTCCCCGCTGCCTTCGGCACCGTATACCAGTCGTGCTACGCACGCACCGGATAATCCCTTAAATTGCACATAGAATAGTATAAACCTTTCACTGAACGAACCTCCGGCTCGGGTCCCCGCTGCCTGCGGCACCGTATAGCAGTCGTTCCGACCCTGGTCCCCGCTGCCTTCGGCACCGTATACCAGTCGTGCTACGCACGCACCGGATAATCCTTAAATTGCACATAGAATAGTATAAACCTGTCACTGAACGAACCTCCGGCTCGGCTCAATAAAAATTTCTCTTTCATTACGAAAGAGAGCCCCACCAGTGGCTGAGAGGTTGTGCTCTCGAAGCTGGTAGACGGGAGGTGCTGGGTTCGATCCCAATCGCGCCCGTCGGCCTAATCGTTCGGAGTTTTCGTGGTTTTCTTCGAACCGTGGATTTATCCATGCGTAAATACGGGTTAGGTTCCCTTAGAAAGACCCCCACGAAGGGCACTCCCCCCGGGCCTATATCCCTAGCGTAGATAATTGGCCGTCAACAATCAACCCAACCCAACCCATTACGAAAGAATTTAAAAAAAAATTGAATGAACTGACCATTGACTTTCTGAACTAAAATACCATAAATTTAGGACATCATGAACTTATAGTACTTCGAAAATATTTTATATTTAACTTTCAATTTGCAAAAAATTGTTATTTTTTACCTTTTATATTTTATTATTGTTATGTAATTATATTCATTGTTTCAAATCTAATAAACAGGCGCCTCCTGCGGTGGGGGTTGGAACGGATGGGTGCTATCGGTGTCGGGTAGCGTTTATTTTTCCCCTCGTGGACTTATTGTTCCTATACCTCACGGGTGGCTGTCCACGAGTGGGTGATTTCGGTCCCCGCTGCCTGCGGCACCGTATAGCAGTCGTTCCGACCCTGGTCCCCGCTGCCTTCGGCACCGTATACCGGCCGTGCTACGCACGCACCGGATAATCCCTTAAATTGTACATAGAATAGTATAAACCTCTAACTGAACGAACCTCCGGCTCGGGTCCCCGCTGCCTGCGGCACCGTATAGCAGTCGTGATGCGCACGCGCTGCAGGTATACGTTAGTTCCACCTTCCGCCACCAGGTGGCGCAAATAGAAAAAATAAACCTCGAATAAGATAAACCTCGAACTGAACGAACCTCCAGAACCCCACAGTTAAGATAAAAAAACTTGAAGGGGGGGGGGGGGAGGACACTGCTTTTCCTTAAACAACTGAGACTGCCGGAAAAAAAAAATCTGATGTCAAACAACTTATTTAGACTACCGGACTTCTTGTTCAAAGACAGGGACCTGTAGGAAAACTTAAAACTGGAAAAAAAAAAAAAAAAATCGATAACGGGCGAAGCCCGCTTTTCCCTATCATAATATCTGGTTGCCACTCTAAAACAAAAACTTAAGATACTCGTTATGGCAGTTTTTAGACGCGGCCTACTTCTTAAAATCGTAATATCTAGCCGGCACTGTAATAGAAATCTTTCTTTTGCTTTAATTATACAAATAACGATGATTAATTACACAATAAAATAATATATCGGCTCCTAATGAAGATATGAGAATAATTTTTAGATATTCTGAAAGCAGAATCCATTTTGAGTCGCCCTGTTAAAGTTTGGAATTAATGCGCCCCTTAGATTCGGAAATGCCCCCCCCCCCCCTCTGAAAGAACGCAGTTGAAAGTCACGTGACTATTTTATCTCTTTCAGAAATGACTTATCCACAGACGATTCGTCTGCGTTGAATGTTGAAATAAAAAAGAAGCTGTCTCTTCGGAATAGAAATAAATTCATTTGCCGTGTCATTAATGAGTTTTAATTGATATCTTCAAAAATTACTGGTCGATTTTTACGAATTTTTTTTTGTTGAATTCGCGATTTTTTTATACACGTGTTAGCAAATTTTCGCGAATGTAGAGTCATTATTTCCACTTGTTTCAAAAAGGAGTGGGGCGATTTGATCTCGGATCTGTCGACCCTGCATTCTTTACGGCAACCTTTTTTTACATCTGGGGTCGATGTTTCGATGTCTGGTCAGTTTTTGGCCGAAATAAAGAAAAGTTACGGTCCGAATTTCAAAAAATTTGAAATTTTGGAACGACAAAAATCGGCCGCGTGTGTACCCCGATTTTCGGATCGATACCTCCGGTACATTTTTTTTTATTTGATGATGCGTTAAAAAGTGACGATTTGGATGTCTGCAATTATCAAAATTTTTTTCGATTCTTTTTCCAGTTCGGTTTCGGTCTTTAATTAAAACACTTTCGCTCATTAATAACTCCCCGGGTCCGGGTCGGAATCCCGACCCGATCGAAACTTGAGCGTCGCGCCTTTTTTGCGAATTTTTCGGTCCGCGTCCGCCGTCCGTGCGTCGCCTGGTGCCGGAGCCTTTGCGGGTACAAAGGTGGAGTGCACAGACAGAAACACACACACACACACACACACACACACACACACACACACACACACACACACACACACACACACAGACGTTTACCGCGCTTAATATTAGGGATGATGATTTTATCAATAACACTGTCATTATAATAAATTTTAATATTGTTATTATTATAAACGAATGACTCGTGTTAAAGATTTGATAAACACATAAACACACAGATACACTTCCGCTTGTCTTTGATTATCACGCTAAGCGACCCCCACTCCCGGAAACCTCATTACAGACTAAAGCCTGACAAAGAGACAGGTACACTTACGCTTGGACTTGGTCATCATTCTATAGACTCCACCCCTTTCAGGAGCCTCAATACACTCAAATTAAGGCCTCCAAACATGAAATAACAAGTTTTGATATAATAATGTCATTAATAAAGATAAATGACTCTTAGATAAAAACTTGACAAGTTCTAGATTTATTATTATGCTATCAATAATTTTTATTTTTAAACAATTTAAACAATGCTATAATACTTCAGTAGGTAAGTTTGAGTGAATTATATTTGAACTTGGCACCCACTTACATATCACTTCTTTTCTTGGTTTTATTATTTTTTTATTATTATTTTTTCAGAACTTGGCTCTCTTTTTTTCACAGTTATGTTTTCGTTAGATAAATCTTACGCATTACCATGTTCTTTAAGAAGCATGTTGTAGTACACCTCAGTAATGCAAATAAAATTTATTATGTTTGAAGTAGTGTAATATCATTAAGGTACTTTCCATAATGTAATGGAATTTGTTTGCGTGTCCCTGTTTACGAACTATAAATGCTACAAACTGCATTTTCAACTGAGAATGTCCAATATTTGATTTCAATATCATATACCAATTACATGAAAATACAAGTAAAATATATTTACGAATATTTGAGAAGGAACGGATAGCAGACAGAGATTAACTAAAACGAATGTAAGAAAATGCCCTTGCAGTCGTTTTTTCTTCCTTAAAAATTATTTATTTAGAACATTTTCCGGATTCAGTTTATCTTTCTTTCTTTTTCTTTTCTTTTCTTTCTTTCTTTCTTTCTCTCTCTCTCTCTTTCTTTTTTTTTTTGGTACTTCCTGTAGAACGTGAAGCTGTTTTAAATAATCTTTTTTTTTCCTTTTCCTGCTGCTATATTAAAAAAAAAAAAAACAGGGCAAAAATTATAATATTTAAAAATAAATTCACTGGTTCGCGCTTTTACTATGCTTAAAAAAAAGCTGTGAGTTTTGTATAATCGGGTTCGGTGCTCACGGCAAAGTAACGCATTGTAAAGGAAAATTTGAAAAATCATGAAATGCAGTCATGAAAACTACTTTGTCGAAAATGTAGTTAACTGCAACTACAAGTACTTGATTTAAAAAGTAGCGACTACAAATTACTTTTCAAAAGTAGTCACTACTTCGTTACTTTCAGATTTTGTCATAAGATTTAATTTATTCTCGAAATTAAAGACACGGATTAAATAATACAGTGACCCTCGTTATATCGCGTCTGCTCGGTACAATTGAATAAGTGCGATATAACCGGGGCAATTAAAATTTTAAGAAATATAACATGCAAAAAAAGTTTTGTGTTTGTCTCCAAAATGTTATGTTTATACACCTATTATAAATTTCTTAGCGAAATTTTGAGAGATGCAAATACAACCAATACTTAAATATTGTTACTTGAAAAAATTCGGAGTGACTCCACTCGACTTTTCGAATATTTTACAGAATACTGAGAGTTCAAATAAATAATAATATAACAATAAATACATTTTTTTTCCCAGTTTTACAAAGAAGAGAGTTCTGGGAACCAGAAAACGCGAGAAAATTTTAATATACAGGCAATCAATCACACTTACATATGGTTTTGGTGTTGTTTATAAAGGCCAATTATCTACACAAGGGAGAGCCCGAGGAGGGAATGTCCTCCGTGCGGGATCATTCTACGGGAACCTAATCCGTATTTAGGCAACGTTATCCAAGGTTCGAAGAAAAAAACGGAAAACACCGAACGATTAGACCTACGGGCGCCATTGTGTTCGAATCCAGCACCTCTCGTCTACCAGCTTTGAGAGCAGAACCTCTCAGCCACATTTTGGGGGGATGTACACAATAGAATCATTGTGAAATTATCTTAAAGATTCAAGGCAGCTTAAACTGTAAAAATATGCCAATATTTCATTATCGGTTTTTATCATTTTTACAATACTTTCCTTAGACTGTAGATAATTTTTCAGGGGGCATAAAAACATAGCTCTATATGCGAATGAGGGATATAAGCCGGGGCTACTCTTGTATATAACATATTTATGGCACAATCATTGTATAAATTTCTTTTATTACTGCAATTTTTGCATTGGGATATAAAATTACCGTTGACATGTACAATAAAATCTCCAAATACGAACACCTCAGGAGCGCGAAATTTGCAAAATATTTAGAGGTAAAAATGCACAAATATATAATGCTAGATAAAATTAAAAACATTAAAAAGGTATTTTTACTTAATAACAAATTAATAAAAAATACCTTCCGGCCTGTACCGGGAGGAAAAGAGCTTCCATATTTCTTTTTTTTTTTTTTTTTAAATTCAACTCCTTTTACTCAAACAACCGATGCTAAAATGTTTAGAACCCAATTACAGAAGATTCAATCCCGGTTTTCGTTAATACTAAATTTGAATGCACATTTCAGCATGAGAGTTACAGTATAACAAAAATCAGATTGTTTCAAAATGTCAGCCACCTTAAAAGTTCAAACTGTCATATCTCAGCCATTTTTTTTTTAAGATAAAGCGAAAACAAAAAATGTTTCGGAATCCTTCTATCACTATCTAACAGTTAACGGAAACAACTTTTTCAATTTATAATTTTTTATACATCTGTAAAAAAATTTAAATATTTTTACTGGCCGCCATTTTTAAACAAGATGGCGCATGAAGCTGGCCAACGAACTCGGTCGAGACCTTGGTATGTCCTGTACACAAGATCAGTCTCATTCACATCGGTTCATAAATATGAGAGTTACAGCATAACAAATATCAGGTTGTTTAAAAATGTCAGCCTCCCTAGAATTTCAAACCGCCATATCTCAGCCATTTTTTAAGATAAAGCCAAAACAAAAAATGCTCCGAAATCTTTGTGTCACAGTCTAACATTTAACAAATTTTTCTAAAACAAATTTTTCAATATATAATTTGTTTGTTCCCCTTTTTGAATTTTTAAAAATTCAAATTTTTTACTGGCCGCCATTTTGAAACAAGATGACGGATGAAGCTGGCCAACGAACTCGGTCGAGACTTTGATATGTCCTATACACATACTCAGTCATATCGAAATCGGTTCATAAATAAGAGAGTTACAGCATGACAAATGTCAGATATATATACATATATATATATACAGGGAGATTATAAAACAAGTGGGTAAGTGTGATCGAAGATCGCTCAAAGGGTTTCGTTTAATATTCCTTTCAGAACACTTTATCCTTTCTTTAATAAATTCAAACGAATTTCATTTAGCAACAACAACAAAAAAAAAATGTCATGTTTTTTATAGTAAAAATTTACCGGTCTATTTTTTCGTTTTTTTCGGGATAGTTTTTTTTCCAAGCCCACTATTATATTCTGTCATAATAATATCCGTCATACGGACTAAGTGCAATATTTAAAAAAATAATTTCAAAATTAAACAAATTGTACACCTTCAAAATGTTAAAATATGCGAATTTTTCCATAATCAGATTTTTATCACGATTCAATATGTTTCTCAAACTCATATATTTACTATTCTCTATTATTTATATTGATACTCGCTTTGTATTATTCTCAAACATTTGAAAAATTAGTTAAATTTCCCATATGACGTCAGATTTTCTTTTTAATTCTCTAATGACGTGATATTAATCTGCTTTGTGTACTTACACATACTCATCATACTCCTTGTATTATTGAGAAATCTTAGACATTTTCCGTTTTAGTACGACTATGACGTCAATCAAATTTATTTCATATTTATCTTTTGAAGAGAAGCAACAGAAAGTAAAACATTTTATTGTTCAGTGCTATCCAACCATCTGCCGCATGTAAAGTGTCGTCGTGTGTAAAATGGAAAATGTACTAAACACAATAAAATGTTTTGTTTTCTGTTGCTTCTCTGTCCTTATTGGTTGTTTTCACTATTCTTCTTAGTCTGTCTATCGCCGACGATTTTCGTGCTACAGGTACCGTTCAAACGCTTTTTATGGTTTTTCACTATGAAGATCACATTCCAATAAAAAAAAAGTAGGTGTTGCCATTTGAAATTTTCGAAATTTTGTCACTGTAACCGTAACTGTTAGAATTTAACTGTTGTCTTTCATATGATTCTTGAGCGCATACCTCAAAATACTTTAAACCAAAGTTTCGTTGTTTCTGTGAATGGTATGATAGTTAGGGGCTCATATATCGGGATAGTTTTTTTTATAATCACCCTGTATATAAATCAACATTTGAACGGAGGGTGGTTTTGGCGTCTGGAGGTCGCGATCGGTGAAAATATACCAAAATTTTCTGAATTGCTTTTCTCCGAACGGCTGCAATAAGTAGCTTTTTGTATTGAAATGCTACCTAAGTAAATCCACAGATCAGAGGCCTCAACGTCACCTCTACAAATCATTGTTCATTAATCTTACTAATTTTTAACGTTATCTGCATAATATTTGATATCCTAAAATTGAAACTATTACTATTATTCCAATATTGCTTTAACTGATTAACGTCTTTTAATAGGGTTCTCAATGGGGTGTGTTTTTGTTGAAAATTTTCTAAACTACGCTTAGTGGCGGAACCATTAAAACACTTTATGCTTATTTGAAGGGTTGTCATGTGTTAATGTATTTTTGTGTAATTTCCGAAAAGAGAAAAAAAAAAGAAAGAAAGATAAAAGAATAAAGATTTAAACTTATAGGAAGTGTTATTATTTTTGTCCCAAATAGAGTTACTAAAATGTCATGGAATTTCAATTTGAGGGACTGAATGGAGTAAAATATTTTGTGCATGATCAGGCAGCACTTATATAAATTAAAAACAATAGAAAGTATTCGAGATACATTTTATGCAATTTTAAAATTTGCCAAACCACAGTAACCGTGCTAAAATCAATTTTTTATGGTATGACTTAGAATATTATCTTTTTCTTTCTTTCTTTTCACTTTCTCCCTCAATAAATGAGATTTCTTCAGAAAGTTGAACAGAATATTGTGAAAAGAATTATTTTCTTTTTTTACACAAACAGGAATTTACATTAAAATTTTATATTTATTTCTTTTTAACCAATTGTATATAAATAAATAATCATAAATTTTAATAGAAAAAAATAGTACAATTTGCACATTAATTTTGCACAAATGAAATTACATTTATATATTTATCTCTTATAGCTTTTGATTTGTATTTATTAATTTATTCATGTTTATAACTATATCAACATTCCACAAGTTAAATTCATAGATTCAATTCTGAATTTATACAGAATTTACTACGCTTAGGAACGTTAGAACTTAGAAATAAATGTTATTTTATATATACCAGTAAATTGCTGTTTCTCCTTCTGTTAAATATGTTGTTAAAGTACTTACTTTAAGTAACATAATAAACCATGAATATATTTCTATAACATAAAATCCCCCGATCATAAATCAGCAATCAGAATCACGCTTCGACAAATGAAAATGCCGTCATATTTAAAGAAATATTGCATTATAAAACTGTAATATTATTAAAAGATTGCATTAAGGCTGTTCTCAAATCCAAGGGAGTTACTTTCTGACGCATTTCTGAATTCCTTTTTGTTTGGAAACGAATTAAATTGGCAGCTGCTTTTATTTAAGATACTATACATTCGAATGCTGTTTTTATTTTTTGATAAAGGCAGAAGATTTTTCACAAAACACTGTCAAAGTTGGTGTTTAGAATCGAGATTCAGGACGCAACAGCGCGGGAAAGGAGAAAATCTGTCTTCACGTGACAACAATCACTTATAGCGATAGACAATATATTCCTTTATCAAAAGATGGTAAACACAATTGGGTTCCAAATCGCTTCAATAATCAGGCATGCATGTGCCATCAATTTTCCGTTTAAAAATGATTCCGTGAGTGTGTCAGAAAGTTTCACGTTGTTGGTCTTATTGATTGTCAGATTACTTCGGATGGTGAAATTGATATAATTCTCAAAAGAAAAGATAATTTTCATGTATGGAAATATGATAATTTAGTATTATTTAGTCAGTATAAACTTATATTCAATAAATTTTAGTTCTGCAAATAAAGTTTCTACTTATTTTTCCATTTCTTTTCTTTTTCTTTCTTTTTTTTTTTTTCTATTTTAATAAATTTTATATACACCGAATAAAATGTTTTCGAAAATTACATCATTTCCTTGAAATAAAAATAAGTAAATCTACAAAACTCCAACATTTAAAAATGATTGAAGTAAATGATATATAGGGCTCCTTTAACAGGAGCTTTAAGGCTCCCTTTAGTCCGCAAAATTGCAAGTCGTCCTGAGATAGCCATAAATCTTTACCCTTCCCATTCTTCTCGAACCAATTTGTGATCACTTACAAAAGAAAGGGAAGTTTCAACAAAAGAAATGGGTGGTGTCAACAGCTGTAAGGTGCTCTCGTTTTGACCTCTGAACACCTGACCTCCTGAGACATCCTGAGAAAGTCATAAAAGATCAAAGATTCCGACATACTGCAATAAAAGAAACCTAAGTACGCCGACACACTCTTTGCTCGAACAGTGCGTTTAACGTACTGGGTCTCTTTTGTGGTTTTCGCAATCGTAAACATCGACGAAAAATATTCGTATTCGTGTTCGCAAATGTCAAAAATCAAGCAGTGATTAAAACGAGTATTCTCGTATGCGAATATTCACACAATTTTTCAATATTCGCATTCATAGACATCGACGAAAAATATTCGTATTCGCGTTCGTGAATGTCAAAGGTCAAGTAGTGATTAAAACGATTATTCTCGTATGCGAAAGTTCACACCGCTTTTCAATATTCGCATTCGTAGACATCGACAAAAAATATTCGTATTAGTATTCGCGAATGTCAAAAATCAAGCAGTGATTAAAACGAGTATTGTAGTATGCGAATATTCGCACGCTTTTCAATATTCGCATTCGTAGATATCTACGAAAAATACTCGTATTCGTGTTCGCGGATATCAAAAATCAAGCAGTGATTAAAACGAGTATTCTCGTATGCGAATATTTGCACCGCTTTTCAATATTCACATTCGTAGACATCGACGAAAAATATTCGTATTCGCGTTCGCGAATGTTAAAAATCAAGTAGTAATGAATACGATCATTCTTGTGCACGAATATTCTCATTTTTTACACTACTGCTAATAGCGTAACACAAACAGTGTTGCCAGTAGGCTACTTTTTTTTTTAAATGCAGATTGCTTTATTGTCACTACTTTTCTGAATAAGAAATATTCCCTTTATTTGATGACAGATTAAATAATTCGAGAATAATGCCAATTGCACTATTTAAAAAAAAGTGGTGGGAATCAAAGTGAATTTAAAAAAAAGTAGCCTACTGGCAACACAGTACACAAATATTTACAGCAAATATTCGCCTAACGTGAATGATATAAATCAGACATTTGTTACCTCGTTAGATTTTAATACTTATTTATCAATAAGTTCAATATTTATCAATCCCTTGTTACTTTTTTTCTGCTTTTGTTTTCTCTGTTACTTTTTTCCGGTTACTTTTTTTCCGGTCACTTTTTTTCCGGTTACCGCCCGTGAGCGGTTTAGCCTTTTCAGGGGCAAAGTACTTATGTTGCTTATATGTTGAAATGATTGATTGACACCAGGATTTACACAATTTATTTGGAAAATAAGCAAAAGCTTTTCTTCACGTTCATTATAAAAACAAATTTTATTACAAAGTTATTGTGCCAGGTTGGCATTTGGGATTAAAATTAAGTGGAATTTATAATATCCCATTGCGCTTCAAGTGGTTAAGGGGTCGCTTCATCTTTCCTCCTCGTCGATCGCAAAATCCTATGTTACCTATGGGGAATTGTAATTAGGTGATAATTCATCTATACTTATAAAAGAGTAGCTTGATTTTCTCATAATCAATGTCGAGTTCAACCGTTTGTCCTAGAAAAATGAAATTTGGAAGATATGTTCTTTACACCATGTAGGCACCCACTAAGAAAGGATTTTTGAAAATTCACACCTTAAGGTGGTTTAATGGTGGGTCGAAAGCTTTAGATAATTTCGTCTTTTTGGCATATCTCAGCAGGAGTTTTAATTAGGAGCGTGAAATTCTGGATAACAATCCCACTGAAGAATATAGTTAAACATGTATTTCAGGCGATTTTAGAAATTCAACAACTAATGGGTTAAATGGGGGGGGGGCGAAATTTTTCGGTGATTTCACATTTTCACCATATCGTATCAGCAGTTTTAGGTAAGAGCGCAAAATTCAGATAAAAAATCTTACTAAAAAATAATTAAACACGTATTTCAGCGATTTTAGAAATTCAAGGGTTAAATGGGGGTCTAAAGTTTTAGGTCATTTTGCCTTTTCGCCATATCTCAACAACAGTTTTTGTTAAAAGCACGAAATTCAGGATAACAAATGTAATAAAAGTTAGATAAACACATATTTCAGCGATTTTAAAAATTCAACTACTAAAGAGGGTTAAATGGGGGGCAAAAGTTTTTAGTCATTTCGCGTTTTCTTCCTATTTCAGCAGCAGTTTTAGGTAGGAACGTGAAATTCAGATAACAAATCTCCTAAAACAATAATTAAACACATATTTCAGCGATTTTAGAAATTCATCCATTAATGGGGGGTCGAAAGTTTTAGGCCATTTTGCCTGTTCACCATATATTAGCAGCATTTTTAGTTAGGAGCTCGGAATTCGGGATAACAAATCTACAAAAAATATAGATAAACATGCATTTCAGCAATTTTAGAAATTCAGCAAGTAAGGAGGGTTAAATAGGAGGTCAAGTATTTTAGGTCATTTTGCCATATCTCAGTAGAAATTATAGGTAGAATCATGAAACTCTGGATAACAAATCTACTAAGAAAATAGTTGAACATGTATTTCAGCGATTTTAGAAATTCAGACACTAAGAGAGGGGTTAAATGGGGGTCGAATGGTTTACGCCATTTTGCCATATCTCAGTAGAAGTTAGGAGCGTGAAATTCGGGATAACAAATCTACTAAAAAATAGTTAAACATGGATTTCAGGCGATTTTAGAAATTCAACTACAAAGGGGGTTAAATGAAGGGTCGAAAATTTTCGGTGATTTCGCCTTTTCACCATATTTCATCAGCAGTTGAAAAAAAAGCGTGAAATTCAGGATAACAAATCTCCTTAAAAAAGTAGTTAAACAAGTATTTCAGTAATTTTAGAAATTCGGCCAGTAAGTGGGGGGAGGGGGTAAATAATGGGTCGAATGTTTTATGTCATTTTGCCATTTCTCAATAGAAGTTATAGGTAGGAGCGTGAATTTCGGAATAACAAATCTACTAAAGAATAGTTAAACATGTATTTTAGATGATTTTAGAAATTCAACTACTAAGGGGGTTAAATGGGGGTCGATAATTTTCGATGATTTCGCCTTTTCACCATATCTCATCAGTAGTTTTGGATAAGAGCGTGAAATTCAGGCTAACAAATCTTAAAGTATAAATCTTAAAATAATTAAATTAATAAAATCTTAAAATAACTAAAAAATTTTTTTAGCGATTTTAGAAATTCACCCAGTAAGGGGGCTAAATGAGGGTAGAACATTTTAGGTTATTTCGAATGTTCGCCATATCTCAGCAGCATTTTTAGTCAGGAGCTTGAAATCACAGATTCAGGATAACAAATCTACTAAAAAATCGTTAAACATGTATTTCCGCGATTTTAGAACTTCAGCCACTAAAGGTGGTTAAATGAGGGTCGAATTTTTTATGTCATTTTGCAGTATCTCAGTAATAGGTAGGAGCGTAAAATTTAGGATAACAAATGTACTAAAAAATAGTTAAATATGTATTTCAGCAATTTTAGATAATAATCCATCAAGGGGGTGACACTGTGTGTCGAAAGTTTTAGGTTATTGTGCCATATCTCAGCAGCAGTTTTATTTAAGAATGTGACTCTGCTTTACAAATATAAAACAAAGTACAGTAGAACTCCAATTATCCGAATCAATTGGGACCGGACCCTATTCGGATAATCAAAAATTCGGATAATTGGATTTTTTCCAAAAAAAAGAGGTATATTTTAATTAATTACTGTATGTATATTGAAAATGGGAGAAAAAAATTATTTTAAAAGAAAAAGAGCTTTTAATTAATTAAATGAAAAGGTAACTCTATTATTACATGTTAAGCGTACTTACAAGTGCTGTACATTAGTACAGTATGTACGTACCGTTCTGTAAATAAAAGTCATTACTTGCTGAACATCTTGGTCAAAGTAAACTGTTTGACAGTCTTCATCCGTTTTCGGGGAGCCAAGTCGCACATTCGCTTGACAGTCAGAAATTGCATGTGGTCACACTCGTGCTGACGCTCCATCCACTTCAACGCAGTTTCAAGGCCGGCAAATACTTCACTAGCTGATGGTCCCGTGTATGCTTCAACTTCGACATTAAGGTCATTTTCTTCCTCGACTCTTTCTTCTCTCACACTTTCAATAAGTTCATCATCATTTAGAATTTGAAACCCAGGGTGTTCGCGGCGAGAAAGACAATAGCACGCGTAGACAGAATCATTATTTTGGGAATCGCAGTACGTTTCCGTCTTCATTTGTTTTTTCTGAAATTCTGAAAGCGATTCGGATAATCAGCGATTCGGTTGGTAGGAGTTCGGATAATTGGAGTTCTACTGTAGTTAATCATGTATTTCAGCGAATTTAGAGCTAGCGAGTTTGTGGGTAACATCGGCTGTGAACCCGATTGCGGAAGATTAAACGAAAAACAGAACTATTGCTGATTTCCGTCTTTTAGCGATCGCCTTTAAAATTTTAAACAAAATATTACACTTCCACCTTTTTTCAAAATACGTTTTTTGAAAGTAAAAAATTGCGATTTAAATACTGATTGCCAGGTAATATGCACAAGGATGCCTTATGGTGATTACCGTATAGTCAAATTACAAGTGTGCAACCGAATGGGTCCTGTTAAAATTATTTCATTTTAATGATTTATGCACGCAAAATAACCGAACTACGTTATAGCGATCGCTGCATTAACGATGTATGGCTGAGAAATACACAGGACCCCGTTATTCTGATCACCTCATTAATAATTTATGGGCGCGACAGCACCCATTTACTATGATCCCCATTTATCTTAGGCAATCTCATTTTTATGTATTTAATCTGAAATCTCTCCGCTCATCTTAGATAAATACGCACAGTGCCAGTAATATTTTGTTAGAGGGATTATGGAAAAAAATATGATTAATGTCAGGAAATATTTATTTCGTGCTTATATATATATATATATATATATATATCATAGGCGTAACCAGCTTATTACGTGGGGGGGGGGGGGGGTGCCCAGATTTTTATTTGAAACAGATAACGGAACTGAAAACAGACACATACATACATGTGTGTACGTATGTGTGTATACAAGAATGCACAAACCAGTAGTATAATAATTATGAATACAATAATAATAATAATGCATTAATAAATGTCACAATAAATAAAAAAGTTACAGAATTATAGTTAGGTTTTATGGTAAAACCTCACTATAAACTCAGATTCAGTGCCGTAATAAAGATATTGCTGCTAGTGTTTCTTAACCCTTTCAGGGGCAAGCAATTGTGTTCCTGTAACGTCGACTTCCCACCGGTATTTACGAAAGAATTTAGTTCAAAATAAGGAAAAGCAAATTTTCAACTTTTTCCCGTCAAAGTTAGAAAAGTAAAATTTAATTAAAAGTTTCTGGTTCGAATCGGATTAAAATTATGTGGCATATAATATATACCACCGCCCTTCAAAGGGTTAACCAGGAACCCCGTCGGATAGGCGTATCATTGATGGTTTAAGTTACACTATTAAAGCATCAACAGTAAGTAAAAAAAACCTAGCGGCCTACAGGCACAGGTAGATTTCGAAGACGCAGGCCGTGGGGCGAATGTTTGTTGGGAATTACAGAAGAAATGACCTTTCTGCCATGATGCCACAATTGGGACCGCCCACTTCAAAATCTGAAAGTGTCTGTAGGCGGAGCCGGCAGGGATTTTTTTGTTTTTAATTTAATTTTGCTAAAAGGGTTGGTCCTATAAAAAACTTGTCAATATAAAAGTTGTAGATAATATTAAGAGGATTTATAATAAATTTAAGTGGATTTGATATCTTGTGAACTGACGAAGTTATGATTTTTTTTTCTTCTTAAACCCCTTTTTTCCCCCCTTGGGGCCATTTTTAATGATATCAAAAATCTGTCATACATAAATTTTCGGCCTTTTCCTAGAAGTAATAATAACTTTAAACGGATTCGATACGTATCGTAATTAATAAATTACAGGTTTTTTTTGTTTTCACAAAAAAGCCCCCCCCCCCTCCCCCCTTAGTTTGATTTTGCCCATTAACGAACTTGACCAAGATTTTATGCCCCTTGATTTTATGTATCAGTTTGGAAGAGATTTGTGCAGAATTTTTGAAGTTATCGTGTCCATAAAAAGTGACATAGATAGATAGATAAAGTTTTGAATTGGTGGTTTTGAGTTCTGGGAGTCATGATCGGCGTAGATCTGCAAAAATTTTTCAGAAATTCCAACTTAGGGGAGAATGTTATAGGTAGTATTTCTTACGAAATCTACCTAAAAAGTATATAAAAATTTTGCATCGGGTGTCAAATAGGGTTATTGCATCTCTGTTCATATTATGGGATTGATAAAGTATTACCATTTTGTTGCGAAAGGAATCAACGTTATGGCATGTAATGATAGTAAATGAACTGAATAATTTAGTAACTGATATAAAACAAATTAATCATTTATTCCGTACTGATCAAACAAGATACACGAGATCAATTTTCTTATCACTTTCTGAAAATCCAAAGGATTCAATATGCGATTTACCCACTTCTTTGAATGACCTTTGCTTTTCATCATTGAAACTATGTTTACATTTATGGCAAATAAAAGCGGAAGATTACCATACAAATAATAAACTAACTCTAGCTTACTTTGTTATTTATTTATTTATTATTTGTATGATAATCTTTGGGGACGCTGATTAACATCCCCATGATATATGCCCCCATACGTCATTTTTACGTCACGAGAAAAGGGGATATAAATCCAGTGCTTGAGCATTTCACTTTTCACGAAATCCTGATTAATGTCCCCCTGATATATGCCCCCATATCTGAAAGGAACACAAATGTAAAGCTAGAGAAATTTCGTTTCGTTGAGACGTTGAGAGCATGATTAACGTTCCCATGATTCATAACCCCATACGTCATTTTGACGTCACAAAAAATGGGGATGCAAACCCGGTGTTCGATCATTTCACTTTTCAAGAAATCCTGATTAATGTCCCCATGATATATATCCCCATATCAGAAGGGGACACATATCCAGTGATAGAGAATTTTCCTTTCATTAAGAGCCTGATTAATGTCCCCCTGATTTAAGCCCCCGTACGTCATTTTGACGTCACAAAAAATGGGGGCACAAATCCAGTGATGGAGCATTTTACTTTCGACGAAATCCTGATTAACACCCCCATGATATGCATCCCCATACGTCATTTTGATGACGTCACAGAAGATGGGGACTTAAATCAGGGGGCACAAATCCAGTACTAGAACATTTTATTTCGTCGAGAATTCCTGATTTACGACCCCATGATATAAGCCCCCATACGTCCTTCTTATGTCGCAACAAAGGGGATTCAGATTTCATGTAGGATAGGCTACTAGAGTTTTGAACGTGCAGGAATAGAGGTCTACACGGGCCGAAATTTCCAGGTCCGAGCCCAGCCCGACCCATACAAAAAAAAATTCGATCCGGCCCGGCCCGATACAAAAATTTAAAGTTTGGTCCGAGCCCGGCCCGAACAAAAAATATATTGGCCCTGCCCGGCCCGATTTAAAAGTTAAAAGTTCGTCCCGAGCCCGGCCCGGCCCGGTATAAAAGCTAAAAGTTCGGCCCGAGTGTATTTCTACAAAACATTGATTTTTACGTCGATTTTGTTAAATATTTGCCTCGTAGGAGGAGATCTAACCAAAAATTCCTATCTAAGCCCTTTTTTTCATGTTTATAATCTTAATTTTTATAGAAGTGCCGCAGCTTCCTATATTTATTTTTTTAATAAATCTCTATTTGTTGTATGTATGTGTTTAAGTTATCATTAATATTGTTAATCCATATTTCATGTATTCAAGTGCTAGGTCTTATTTTACTGACCTTCGGACGGACCAGGCCAAGCCGAGATAATGATTTTCATACGGGTCAAAATCAGGACTGAAAATTTTGGGGCGTGAAGACTAGGATAAAGGAAACCAGTCCCGGGTCTGTACCGAAAAAATAATTTAAGGCACGGCCTGATCCTTCAGGAAAAAAGCAAGGCCCGGCACGGCTCGTAAAGAGTAATCGCTAGGCCCGGCCCGAGAGCCGTGAAGTAAAATAGGCCCGAGCCCGAACCGCCGGCCGGGCCGGCCTTAACATTTCACTTCGGGCCTTGCCCGACCCGTGCAGATCTCTAGGCAAGAATTTCCAGTCTGATCCCGGCCCGGTGCAAAAATTTAAAGTTCGACCCCAGAAATTTTTGTGTTAAAAAGAAATAATCTTGTGTAATCACGTGTTCAACGTTTTCTGGCGTTTCCATTACCTGCGATTTTATTTTGTTGAGCTGATCATAATTATCAGACCAGAATTATAATTGTTGCGGTTAAGTGGGTGAATTATTCCTTCCAGCTTCTCCAGGATTTCATAATTGGTAGAGCAGTGGCGGCTTCAGCCAGGATATCCTTGGTTCGAATCCTAGCCTGGACATTTTTCGCCCAGTGTGAAAAATTAAATCTCATATGCTTTATTTACCTACACTGCTCAAAACAATTAAAGGATATTGCAGTTTTAGGTGGATTTTGTATCTGGGAAACTTTTTAGCTGATTGATACATGGTCGACAGACATAGTAGGTTATATGAGAATAAATTACACATGTTTGGCAGAAAAAAATGCATTTTATTGCGCATTTGTGTACAAAAGGAAAAAAACACAATTTGTGCATATGAGAATAAAAGAATAAGAAAAGGTGTTTTCTTCGAAGAAAATCATTTTCAGTAGGGGGTATGGTTTCCACGGGCGGCCAGCAACGTTGAACACCTTTGAGGCATGGACTCAATGAGGCTATTAATGACGAGTTGGGGTATTCTGCCCCACTCTTCCAGAAGAGCTCTTTCCAGTTCTTGGAGAGTTTGTGGGGGTTGTTGGCGGCCAGAAACTCGTCTTCCTAGAGCGTCCCAAACGTGCTCGATTGGATTCATGTCTGGAGAACACGCTGGCCATTCCATTCGAACGATTCCTTCCTCGAAAAGGAAATCCTCCACCAGGTTTGCACGATGTGGCCTGCAGTTATCGTCCATTAAAATGAAGTTATCTCCGATTGCTGCAGCGTAAGGGACTACAATAGGTCTGAGGATCTCATCCCTATATCGGCGACCAGTCAGAGCTCCATCTCGAATGATGCAGAGGTCAGTGCGCCCGTCAATGGAGATGCCACCATACACCAACACTCCTCCACCGCCAAATCTGACACTTTCTTGCACGAACGCAGGATTATTCCTACTGCCACGGTCCCTCCAGTTGAAAATACGCCTATTATCCGGATGCACAGAAAAACGGGACTCGTCAGAAAACAGAATATTGCTCCATTCATTTCTCCTCCAGTTGACATGCTCGGTTGCCCACTCCCTGCGGTTGCGACGATGCCTTGATGTTAATCTAACAGAGCTGTAAATAAAAAAAAATGTTTTTCACCGCATTTAAATCTGGTACCCCTCGACTGGAATATAGCCATTAATTTTACTCGTAATCCTATATCATATTTACTTTTTCCCTTTAGTTTTAGAGTTTTGCCCAACAATTCTAGTTTTGTCCAGCGTCCTTAAAGGTTTTTCCAGCTGTGTCCAACTTTTTTATGGGATATCCCTGTTTTCTTCTAGTTTCGTCTAGTTTTGTCCAACGTCACTATAGTTTTGTCCAGTATAATTAATGTTTTACCCAGTCTCTCCCAGCCTTCTTAAAGTTTTGCTCAGTTTTGCCTAACGTTACTAAAGTTTTATCTATCGTTCCTAAGATTTGTTCCGCTTTGTCCAACATTCGTGTGGCTTTGAGCAGTTTTTCTCTATATCCTACAGTTTTTCCCCGTTTTGCCCACCGTCCCTACTCTTTTGCTTATCATTGCTAAAGTTTTGTCCCACATTGATCATGACCCTGTAAACTTGCCCTGTTTTGTTCAGTGTTTTCACAGGTGTATAGGGTCACATGCAAAGCCGGTCAGAAGTTTACGAACGGTAGGCAAAACGGTAGGGACTATGAGTAAAACGGGGAAAAATTCTTGGATATTGAGAAAATACAGTCAAAACCACCCGAATGGACAAAAACGGACAAATCTTTAGGACGCTGGACAAAACTTTAGTTATGTCAGGAAAAACTGTGAAAACTCTTGGAACACTGGACAAAACTTTAGTAACGTTAGGTAAAACTGAGCAAAACTTCAGGAAGGCTGGGCAAGAGTGTGTAAAACATTAATAAAGCTGGTCAAAATTATAGGGACATTGGACAAAATGAGACGGGACTCCAAGAAAACAGGGAAAATTTGGCAATACTATAAAAAAGTTGGGCACAGCCGGACAAACCTTTAGGGACGCTGGACAAACTATAGGATTGTTGGTCAAAACTCTAGAAACAATCAGAAAAACTGGGCAATGCTATAGGATTATGGGTAAAATTCTCGACTGCTGGACACAACTCTAAGAACGTTAGGGAAAACTTTAGGAATACTGAACAAAACTTTGCAATGCTGTAGAAAAACAGGGCCAGAACAAACAATTAGGAATGCTGGGCGAAAAATTTGGAACAATGGCCAAAACTAGGGTAATTCTAGAAACACTGAACAAAACCTGAATATGCCATAGGAACAATAGACAAAACCTGGGAATGCTATCGAAACACCTAAAATCCTCGCAAAACTTTAAGAATGCTGTGCAAAACAAGGCAATGCTGAAGTAAAACGGGTCGAGAAAAACATTCCAAATACTAGTTTAAATTCTAGAAACGCTAGTGAAAACTCTAAAAATCCTGTGCAATCTGGTCAAATACCGTGGATCACTGGGCAAAACCGTACAAAACTACAGCATAATTTGGAAAAAACGAACAATGTTATATGAAAACGGGCAAAATCTGCAAAACTTTAAGAACGCCAGGTAAAACCGTATAAACACTGGGGAAAATGCTGTAAGAATGTTAGGCAAAGCCAATAAAATCTTTAGAAAATCTAAACAAACATAAGAGAGTTGGGCAAAACACTAGGAACAATGGGCAACACCTGGCAATGATATAGCATCAAGGGCAAAACTTCAGTAATGCTGAACAAAGCTCTAGGGACGCTGGAAGAAACGGAAAAAAATTCTAGGAACACTAAAAATCTGTCAATTTTCAACCTGTCAACCTCTCAAATTATCAATCTGGAATCACTCTCGCCATCGAAACATGCCGTGAACGAGACGCTGAACATAATTTTGGGACTTTGGGAAAAACTCTACGAACAATCTAAAAATCAGGCAACGCTATTGGAAAAATGGAATTTGTAGAAACGATGGGTAAATTTCCAGGAACACTGAGAAAACCAAGTAATGCTAAAAAAATTTTGTACAAATCTTTAGGAACGCTAAGTAAAATTGTAGAAACATGGTCAACAGACACATAATTGATTATAATGTTATAAAACTTTGGCAAAACTATTTCTGCTTAAATTGTATAACTTAATTCGTATTGGAAAAAGGGGGTGTGAAAACTTTACACATAGCCAACAAAGATATTTTTGATTTACAGCGTTATAAAAGGTAGGCAAAATTAAAAATTGCGTTCTCAAAACTGGAAAAAACTTAGGCAAAAAAAAACACAAATGATTTTTAAATTTGCCATTTTGCGGTGATATATTATAAAAAATGGGTCAAAAAATAAAATTTTATTTACAGTGTTTAGAAAGTGGGGCAAAATTAATTAATGGGTAGGAAAACCTGGGTAAAACATGAGCAAAATAATGGCACAATTGTTTTTTATTTCGAATTGGGGGTGCCAACTTCACACGTGATCAACAAAGATATATTTGATTTACAGCTTTATAAAAGGTAGACAAAATTATCTAATGGGTGGGCAAAACTTTGCAAAATAATGGCACAATTGTTTTTTTAAATTTCGAATAGGGAAGTGCAAACTTCACACGTGCAACAAAGATATCTTTGATTTATAGCGTTGTAAAAGGTGGGCAAAATTATATAATGGGTGGACAAAACTGGGCAAAACTTCTATGTAATTTCTATGGCTATAATCGAATTGGGAGTACCAACTGAACATGTCGTCAAAACCATATTTTTAATTTACCGTTTTTTAAAAGGTGGGCAAAATTATCTAATGCGTGGGAAAAACTGGACAAAACTTGGGCAAAATAATGACTAATTGTTCTTTTAAATTTTGAATTGGGAAGTGTTAACTTCACACGTGGCAACAAAGATATCTTTGATTTACAGTGTTGCAAAAGGTGGGCAAAAATTATATAATGGGTGGACAAAACTGGGCAAAACTTCTATGTAATTTTTATGGCTATAATCGAATTGGGGGGTGCCAACAGAACGCGTGGTCAAAATCATATTTTTAATTTACATCTTTTTAAAAGGAGGGCAAAATTATCTAATGGGTGGGCAAAATTGGGCAAAACTTGGGCAAAATAATGACAAAAGTGTTCTTTCGCATTTCGAATTGAGGGGGGGGGTGCCAAATTCACATGTGTTCAAAAAATATATCTTTGATTTACTGCGTTATAAAAGGTGGGCAAAATTATCTAATGGGTGGGAAAAACTGGGCAAAACTTGGGCAAAATAATGACAAAATTGTTCTTTTAAATTTCGAATTGGGAAGTGCCAACTTCTCACGTGGCAACAAAGATATCTCTGATTTACAGCGTTGTAAAAGGTGGGCAAAATTATATAATGGGTGGACAAAACTGGGCAAAACTTGGGCAAAACTACTATGTAATTTTTATGGCTATAATCAAATTGGGGTGTGCCAACAGAACGCGTGGTCAAAATCATATTTTTAATTTACAGCTTTTTAAAAGGTGGGCAAAACTTGTATGTAATTCATATGTTTTAATTCGTAATGGGGGGTGCCAACTTAACACAGGTCAAAAGTTCCACTTATAACGATATACCTTGTTTTACACAATTTGCCATCTGCATTTAGTTTATTAGCAGTTATTATTTTGAAAATTTTCCCGCGTAAGATAGTGCATCGTGAATCATCACAATTAAATTATTCACTTGATACAACTTGAATGGGAGCTCTAGAAGTATTGAATTTCTGGAAGTTAATATAAACATACTTTTTCAACTACTGGCACGATAAGGATCATAAGGAATCATGAACTGCTGAAGCATTTTTGTTGAATAGTTAGAAATCTAATGTTCTATAAGTCTTGAATACTTCTTACTTTGTTATGACCAACTACTGTGTGATAGACAGGAAGAGTTTTGCTGCGTATTGTATTTTTAAAATACGATAAAAATATAATGCAGTTTGTTATTTCGAAGACTCGTGAAAGGATGACTAAAGACAAAACAGACAGGCACACATTTTGCTTTTGTGAAACTTTGATCTGTGGTTTATATAGGTTTTTAATGTGAAAAAATATCTTCCACATTCTTTTAAAAAATTGGGTCAACCCGAGCCCGCAACTGACTTGGACCTAAAAGAATTTTTTTTTACGGTTATAAACACAAATAGGGCAAAAACTGAATACACAAATTTTGACTTTATTAACTGCTTTATAAAACCACAATGTCTAAAATTTCCTAAGTTAAAACATAAAAATTAGAAAATTCATTGAAAAAAATCCGCGTAAATGTGCCCCGGTCTACCCTATTTTATTTTGTGAATTTTCCACCCCTTTTTAAGTAGCTCTCATTACAAAAAGCTACCTATTGCAACCGTTCGGAGGAAAACAATTCCAGCAATTTTCATATATATATATATATATATATATATATATATATATATATATCAAGTTATCATTAAGTATTTTATTTTGTGAATTTTCCACCCCTTTTCAAGTAGCTCTCATTACATAAAGCTACCTATTGCCACCGTTCGGAGGAAAGCTATTCCAGAAAATTTTGGTATAATTTCACCGATCAATTATAATATATCATTTGACACTTTTTTTAATGTTAAAACAAATATTACATGGTTCCATATTTTGAAGTCTGATAATATTAAGGTTTGGGTTGGAGAGTATTTATATCGCAGCTTGGCGGATTACACTTATAATCACCATTTTGGGCAGTTACAAAAAACAAATTGTGTAAAGCAACTAGGTGTTGATACGGGGACGCTGATTAACATCCCCATGATATATGCCCCCATACGTCATTTTATATGTATATATACATATCAAGTTATCATTAAGTATTTTATTTTGTGAATTTTCCATCCCTTTGTTTTTCTTGTCCCAGGCAGTCACCTAGCAGAAAGTAGCTTATTTGGATTTGAAAACAGCAATAAATCTTCTTTAACATTTTTTTTCCTTTCAGTATACAAAAAAAAAAAAAAAAAAAAAAAAACCCTCTAAGTTTTGTTTGATTAATCATTTTACAAAATACTACAAAATTCACTGTTTTTTTTTTTTTTAGAATTGTGATATACATAAGCATTTGATTATTGTCCAGTCCAATATATGAAATTATGTACTTAACTTATTTAGTGTGTTAGTGTGAAGGAAAAGATTAATAATGCTACATTTAACATTTTAACGACAAAAACATAATCAAAATTCAAAATTGGCAATACGGAACTGATAAAACAATTTACAGAAAAAAATCTATTCACAATCATGCCTCAAAAACAATATCATTTACTAATTTGTAGCAAGTGGGATATAAACAGCTTTATACCGTCTGCATAAACAATGTTTACTTTATTTATTGCAAAACATTTCCCTGATTTTCCCTAGAATAATTGACATATCATATGAGATTTAATTTTTCTAAATGGGCGAAAAATGTCCAGGCCAAGATTCGAACCAGGAATATCCTAGCTGAAGCCGCCAGTGCTCTACCAACTGAGCCATCCTGGATGAAGCTGGAAGGACTAATTCACTCAGTTAACTTTATTGATTATAAATCTGGTTTATGAATTAGCTCAACAGAATAAAATCGCAGGTAATAGAAACGACAGAAAACGCTGGACACGTATTTATACAAGAATCATTTTTTTAAACGCAATTATTATAATAGGTAAATAAATCATATGAGATTTACTTTTTCAAACTGGGCGAAAAATGTCCAGGCTAGGATTCGAACCAAGGATATCCTGGCTGAAGCCGCCACTGCTCTACCAATTATGAAATCCTGGAGAAGCTGGAAGGAATAATTCACCCACTTAACCGTAATAATTATAATTCTGGTCTGATAATTATGATCAGCTCAACAAAATAAAATCGCAGGTAATGGAAACGCCAGAAAACCTTGAACACGTGATTACACAAGATTATTTCTTTTTAACACAAAAATTTCTGGGGTCGAACTTTAAATTTTTGCACCGGGCCGGGCCTTGCTTTTTTCCTGAAGGATCAGGCCGTGCCTTAAATTATTTTTTCGGTACAGAGCCGGGACTGGTTTCCTTTATCCTAGTCTTCAAGCCCCAAAATTTGCAGTCCTGATTTTGACCCGTATGAAAATCATTATCTCGGCTTGGCCTGGTCCGTCCGAAGGTCAGTAAAATAAGACCTGGCACAAAAATTTTTGCAAAAGATGCATACATTTTTAAATCGCCATTATTCTACAATTAAACATTAAAATTTATTAATTTTAAAGAATAGTAGATTTATGCGCTTATTAAAATATGGCTAAATTAAAATATAGTGAAATGTGTGAAAAAGAAGCTGATTATGACGGAATCCTGTTTTAAACTGAAAAATGTGTTGATCCATGCAAAATGAATATACTAATTCGTAAGAAAAGAATGTATAATACATTTACACCTGCTAAGAAGGCAAATTCTCGATAACTCTTTTTTTTTCTTCTATATGCAATTCCATCTTAGAAGATTTTACTGTATAGCATTTTTCTGATTTTTAACACTTGAATACATGGAATATGGATTAACAATATTAATGATAACTTAAACACATACATACAACAAATAGAGATTTATTAAAAAAATAAATATTGGAAGCTGCGGCACTTCTATAAAAATGAAGATTATAAACATGAAAAAAAGGGCTTAGATAGGAATTTTTGGTTAGATCTCCTCCTACGAGACAAATATTTAACCAAATCGACGTAAAAATCAATGTTTTGTAGAAATTCACTCGGTCCGAACTTTTAGCTTTTATACCGGGCCGGGCTCGGTACGAACTTTTAACTTTTAAATCGGGCCGGGCAGGGCCAATATATTTTTTGTTCGGGCTTGGCTCGGACCAAACTTTAAATTTTTGTATCGGGCCGGGCCGGATCGAATTTTTTTTGTATGGGTCGGGCTGGGCCCGGAACTGGAAATTTCGCCCCGTGCAGACCTCTATTCCTGCCCGTGCAAAACTCTAGTAGCCTATCCTACATGAAATCTGAATCCCCTTTGTTGCGACATAAAAAGGACGTATAGGGGCTTATATCATGGGGTCGTAAATCAGGAATTCTCGACGAAATAAAATGTTCTAGTACTGGATTTGTGCCCCCTGATTTAAGTCCCCATGTTCTGTGACGTCATCAAAATGACGTATGGGGATGCATATCATGGGGGTGTTAATCAGGATTTCGTCGAAAGTAAAATGCTCCAGCACTGGATTTGTGCCCCCATTTTTTGTGACGTCAAAATGACGTACGGGGACTTAAATCAGGTGGACATTAATCAGGCTCTCAATGAAAGGAAAATTCTCTATCACTGGATATGTGTCCCCTTCTGATATGGGGATATATATCATGGGGACATTAATCAGGATTTCTTGAAAAGTGAAATGATCGAACACAGGATTTGCACCCCCATTTTTTGTTACGTCAAAATGACGTATGGGGGCATGGATCATGGGGAACGTTAATCAGGCTCTCAACGAAACGAAATTGCTCTAGGTTTACATTTGTGCTCCTTTCAGATATGGGGGCATATATCAGGGGGACATTAATCAGCATTTCGTGAAAAGTGAAATGCTCAAGCACTGGATTTATATCCCCTTTTCTCGTGACGTAAAAATGACGTATGGGGGCATATATCATGGGGATGTTAATCAGGCGCCTCATAATCTTTAGGTTTTATTTCATAACACCTGATCCGATTGAGATACCACTCCAACGATTTCAAGATTTTGAGCTTATAATATTACAAAAAAAAAAAAGATACATTAAAAAAAATAATTAATAAACACAATCTAAAAATTTTTTAATTTAAAAAATGTTATTATTATTTTTTTTTAATCAAGCAACTTGCATATCAAATGAAACCTTGTGAAATTCTCTTTTAAATGAGTGGTCAGACAACTCCTGACCGCCTGATAGAATCTGAGAAAATCAAAATTGAAAACGTTTATGCAAGCCAAAAAATGACTTTTCGAAATTTAAAAAATTGTTTATAAATTTAATGAAAAAAAAAATTAATTAAAGATATATTCTCATTTATATCACCAGAGGAAAATGATTCGTGACAGCGTCATTAAAATCTGAAATGGTCAGGTTGAATATTGAAATTTTTTGGTTGATTTGGCATGGAATGACCCTATTTAATAAAAAAAAAAAAAAGGTTCTTATTACATTCTACTAAGTAAAATTTAAAAATTAAATTTGATTAATTAGCTTTTCAGTTAAATAAAAAGATTTTATGCACTACTGAAATTACACGTTTAATATTGGACACATGGGGTATCTATTATTGGAAAGAGACTAATTAAAGCATTCCAGTAATGGACACCGGTCCTAAAATTTTAGCAATAAATTAAATTTTGCAAATGGCCATTGATATATGAAATTCAAACTTTTACATTACTATCGAAACAAAAACATGCAATTTTTGCAAGAAAATAAGGAATATATAAATTGATTAAGTGAAGTGAGCTCTTAGCATGTTCATTAAGATTTTCTGAGAAAAACAGTGGAATTGTGAAACATTATTTTCTGCTTCCTGATTGGTTTGATTAAGAGTGTCAACAATAACCCAGATTATAAAACATGCAAGGGGGAGTTATGAAAAAATAAATAAAAGCAAAATTTTTATTGGAATTTTTTTTATAATCCAAAAACTTTCGGTGGTGTCCATTACTGGAAGGGCGTTCATTACAAGCACATCTACCCTACATCAATTTTAAATACGGCTAAAATTCGTTTTTAAAAATTAAATTAAATTTTTTTAATTTACATTCGGAAAGGATTTGAATATGTAGATTTTAAAAAATAAAATAATGAAACATACTTATAAATAACATAATTCATATATACAAATTTATCCCAGACCACCTTAACAAAAAATTATTGAATTAAAAAAAATTCAATTTTTTTCCAGAATTCATAGACTATTTGTTCATAAATCCAAAAGGACACTTTCTGACATTTTTTTTAATTATTTTTTATTGTAAAGTGCATTGACACATTTTTTAATTCTTTTTTGTTCGAAAATGCATGAAACTGGCAGGTGTTATTCAGAAACGCTGTAATCGAAAGACTTTTCCATTGATTGGTAAATGCAATTTTCAGAAAATACTGTCAAAGTTGGTGTTTTGAACCAAATTTCCGGACGTGACAGCGAGAGAAAGGATAAAAACCTGCCATCACATGAATAAAGTCACTTATAACTCAATAAGTATTTTATTTATCAAATAATGGGTAACGTAATTCAATTCTAAATCGTTTCAACAGACAGGCCTGCCAATTTTGTGCCTTTACGTTTAAAAATAAGTCATAAAATATGTCAGAAAGTTTCACATTTGTTGAGCAGGGAATTTGACAACAGCTTTAAGAGAGTATAAACTATTCTTACTTTCTTTGGTGACTGTGGGTTCTGAAGATTTGACGTCATGTTGGACAGTTATTATCTGTTTTAAAACATCCTCAATTGTCATGCACATTTTTGCATATTTTTCTAACGTTTGTTTTCTCTTTCCAGGCCATCCCATGTTTTTTAAATACACATGATAAAGTTTGAAGTATATTTATAAATTAAATATAATTTTCATTTGGCCTATTTCGGAATGATACAAGCACAAGAGAATGAAAAACTAAAACTGAACAAAACAACAGAATTTCCTCTTCTCGAAAACCCTCAAATGATTGACTTCATAATTTACCACTTTGTTGTGTCTTTTTTTTTTTCTTTTCTTTTACTTAAAAGATAAAAAAATAATTAAGCATAACTTCCATATGTAAATGGAAATGCTTCTGTTTTTCGCAAATACACTCTCAGTGAAAAGAAAAAAGTCTATTGTCAGTGTGAACATCTAAATCTAATGCGACTGACGCCTTGCAAACGTAACCAAAAGGACGCGCCAGTAGTGTCTGGCGCCTGCGTACGGAATATTTCCCAACCTAAAATATTTTAGTTTATAAAATATTGCTGAATAAGCACAAATGTAATGCGAAAAATATTAATTATCAGTTATTGCATCATGATACTTGAGAAATGATTGTGTTCTACAGGAGTGATAATATATGAAAGATGAAAATAATATCTATTTTTTTTTTTTTGTAACCCTGCTTTAATTTTTTTTCATGAATTTTGATTATTTAAATTCGATTTAAAAATCCTGCGTGTGTCTGCGTGAGCGGGGGGGTGCCCGGGCACCCAGGGCACCCCCCCCCCCCTGGTTACGCGCATGTATATATATATTATTATTTAGTTATTTTCGTATAGTTTAAAATAAAGTATTTTATTTAAATTTCTCTGTTTGCATGTAAAATGCAATTTCTGGGCTCCAAAGGAAGTCAAGACAGTACGCTGCAGAATGTATTTGGGCCCCACTCAGAAGCGACCGGCTAGACGGGCGCGAAGACCAGCTAGTCACCTAATATAATTATCGAAAAACTTTTTTTACCTTTAGAAAATAGACTTCCGATGCCGACGTAGTACGTTTTTTTAAAAATGTCCCTTTAAATATTAAGTATTTTTGTTTAAATATAATAAAATTTAAAAAAAATTCTCTACTAGAAATTTTAAAGTTTATAGTTTTTTTTTTTTTTTAACTCATAAAATTTAATGAGATATTTTAAAAAGCGCACTATACATCGACATCAGACGTCTTCTTTCAGATCGTGAAAACAGTTTTTCGATAAGGTAATGAGTACCTAATTAAAATTTCTCATAGATTAAGATGGGATTTCGCGAGCGGGTAGGTGAAAACCTATATCGGTTAAGTATCCCCTTAAGTCTGTTCTCAAATCCATACTGGCTACTTTATGAATATATTTTTACATTCAATTTTTGTTCGGAAACGCGTGAAATTGGCAGGTGTTCTTATTCAGAAACTCTGTAATCGAAAGACGTTTTCAATTTTTTGGTAAAGGCTGATGGTCTTTTAGAAAATACTGTGAAAGTCGACGTTTTGAACCGAATTTACGACTCCGCAGCACGATAAATTGGGAAAATTCGTCGTCATGTAAATTGAATCTCTTATAATTCGATAAATAATTTATTTATGAAAAAATGGAAAACTCATTTCGATTCCAAATCGCTTCAATAGTGAGGCCTGCCAATTTCAAGCCTTTGCGTTTAAAAATGAGTCAGAAAATGTGTCAGAAAGTTTCGAGTTGTTAATCCAGTCATTTGAGAACTGACGTAACATCCTGAATCTGAGGGGGGAAAATAACCCAATAAAATCAATTTTTATGCATTATTTTTGGCATATTTCCTGACACCCATTTGCCCACAAAAATATGATGCATTGTCATACAATTATAGGTGTAGTAAATATATTTTACATTTTTTAGCATTTTTTCAGCAAGGACAAGTTTATAAATTATCATGAAATGACTGCAATTTACTGTCTTAAGGGGCTACTTCACTCACACGAAAACACCCGCTCGCTAATGTTAATCCTATAGAGGAAATTGTTGAGACATCTCGTTCGTATTTCAATATTTTTAAATGATTTTTTTTTTTTTTTTTTTTTGCATTGGATAGCTGAGGTCAATCTCTATGCACGCTCCTTTCTACTTTTTCGATTTTTATTACAAGTTATTTTTATTAAGATACTTTCACTTTCGAAACCGGTTTTGAAAGTGAAAGTATCCTCAATAATAAAAAAAAAAACTTCAACAAAAATCGAAAATTTAGAAAAGAGGGTGCATAGAGATTGACCTCAGCTATCCAATGCAAAAAAAAAAAAAAAAAAAAAAAAATCATTTAAAAATATTGAAATGCGAACGAGATATCTTCAAAAATTTCCTCCATAGGATTAACATTAGCGAGCGGGTGTTTCCGTCTGAGTGAAGTAGCCCCTTAAATTGAGTTGTGCCATTGATTTTGAAAATGGGCCAAGCCCATTTATGTCATTGCTACATATAGAAGGGTTTACATTTGAATGGGTATAAAAATGTTCTTAAAGATATTTTACCAATATTTTCAAACTCATCAGACTTTTTTTTTTTTTTTATGGTCTTATTTCATGTAAATTTAATATACAAAAATGATTAACCGTTTCCCTGTTAACTGAAAAAAAATCATGGTTTTGATATGCGCCAATGGATTTGCCTCTTTTTCAAAAGCAATGATTTATTGAAAATTTTGATTTTCTTTGGATGGAGTATAAAATTGAATGTTATTTTATTTACTTATTTACTTTATTTAAATACTAGCTGATCCGTCTGGCGTTGCCCTGAAATCGGTAACTTTCTTTTGCGATTTCGATAAAAATAGTCATTTTCGGCGCGCATTCTGTTCTAAACAAACTTTTTTCCGAACGAAACTCCGGCACTTGTCCCAGCTGCCTTCAGCATTGTATAGCAGGCGGGCTATGCTCGCGCTGCAATATCGTTTAGTTTAAGCTTCCGCCGCTAGGGGGCGCAAAAGCAGCTTTCTTAGTTATCTATATCTTAATTAGTTCACGTTAAGTTGAATGAACAAATTCTTGTTGAAGAAGATTCCAAACATTTTTAGAACACTTTGATCGAAATATGAAAATGCCCTAGGTCGACCACTTTCAACCACCATATCTCCCACACCCCCTCAACTACCGACATGCTATCTCCATAGTGCACGATGGGAAACTCTAGGCTACTACCACACACAAACACCAGTAGTCTGCGCTGGGTAGCTGTGGCTGCAAAGTGAAATAGGGATACATACGTCTATATATATATATATATATATATCGATAGATAGATAGATAGATAGATAGATTTTATTCTTCTTTAGAAAAGTTACAATAAAACAAAAAATAAATTTAATTTTATAGGAAAAAGTGGAAAAAAATAAGAAAACATATTCAGGCATAAACTGTATTCATATAATTATAAATTATGATAAAACAATGTTTTACCAGATCTATACATATGAAAATATAAATGGGTTTATCTCACTTTCAAAATCAACAGCAAAAATACTTTAATCAAGAGTAAAAGTACTTTAGAATTATAAAAGGAAGAAGTCTACAAAAGGCATTTTCTAAAACAACGGTACAAATTCATCCTGTTTAATTTATATCGATATAATTTTCATTAAAAAATATAGGTTGATATGTGTAATTTCTCAAAACTCTGAAAATGCTTAAAATAATAAACAAGGTTTTAGAGCTAAAATTTCATAGCTTTCGTCACCATCCAAATCCTATATGTAATCACTTCAAACGCGGAAAGCAAATTTTGAGAGGCGAGGCATACTAATTCTAATTTATATGTGAAAGCACTTACAATTTATATGTCATACAGAACTGTAACTTAAGTAATTTATCTCTCATTTAAAGTAATTTTGAAGAAGATAATTACAAAAGTTTTTACTGTCAAATACATTTCAGGATGATAATTTGTTACGTGTTTCCATAAGTTATAAAATATAAAAAATATTTGTTGCCTTTTGAACACTAATAATAACGTATTTACAATTTAGGCCATTTTGTTCATAGTGAATGATATTTAATGGCAATTCCAAGAAAGCCGATATTATTATTTGCGTTAAATTACTCTTTATGTGTTTATGTAGAAATTCCGAATTGATATCACGTGGTTTCTTTTAATAAATCATTGAAAGTCACGTCAAATTATTAATTACCACTTCGGAGACTTTTTGTAAAATCTGTTATTTCGCTCTAAGTGTTTGAACCTGTGGATTAAAATTTTTCATGAAGACAGTCTTTATCAACGCATAACTAAATTATATAAAACTTGAATTGAGAGTAATAAAGATGGCGTTATATCCGGCAGAATATGATCAAAAAAGGTTTACAATAAAAACTGAAAAACCTTTATATTTTAGCCGTGAAGAAAATATATTTTTCGAACATCAAACCGGCAAATGGTTTATCCAATTTTGCCGTTCTGATGCATATGAGAATAATTTTTTGCCCAATTTATTCAAACGTTGGGCAATCAAAATTGAAAAAGAAGATGCCACACAAGATGGCCACGACTACATTATCACAGGACGGCTTCAGTCTGAAGGTGAAGCGGCCGTGGAATGGTTTAAAAAAACCATTAACTTTAGATACGCGGACTCCTCAAAAACACTGATGGAATTTTCTATTATTGATATTTGGATAAATTTTGGATACGACAAAAAAATCATCACCATATCCGTGGAACATAAAACCAACAGAAGTGAGTAAATTTTTCTCAGTTCTTTGAATATTGGATTATATTTTAATAGTAATTTACACAATTGCATCCATTTAAATCATATCAGAACAAAATCGCGACAGCAGAAAATTCGTGACGGGAGACCTACGTTATGGATATTTTTAAGCACATTATTTCAAAAGCAATGGTTAAGTATTAATTTACTTAATTTTATGAAAATATGGTTAAAAATTTTGCATGTTTTTAATGTTTACGCGTACTTTCTGCCTGACTTTGGGGAAAAATCATTCGTGTTTAAAATAATAATAAAAACAGGTCAAATCTTTAAAAAGTTGAATAACAAAAAAATAAAATAAAATAAAACATTTCTCTTTACCAACTATTGATTAATTTTTCAATAATTTTTATATCACTAACTTATCTTTTAAAATCTATAAAAATACACATATTTACACGTTTTTTGGCATGCGAAACTTAAATAAAATTATGGTGTTGCTACTGAACTTTTGAAAATGGGGTGTCCACCTTTTTGACTGTGAGCCACTTGTTAACACTATTTCCACACACAAACTTTCACGTTATTCAATCGCAGAGTTTCTGTCACTAAATTGGGAAAATTATACTGTTCGAAAATAGCAAGTATGTCTGCGGCCTGCGGGCTGCAGTTTGGACACCCCTACCCCTGTTAAAAGTTTTAATTTTAATATGTATTGTCCCTTTGTAACAAAATAAACCATATAAAATTATAATGAACTTTATTTTCTAATTATTTACTAATTATTTATTAATTATCTAATTATCTACTAATTATTTACTTTATTTTCTAATTATTTATTTTCTATTAATTACGAAGTAAAACAATACTTTTCTTTTTTACATACTCGACAACTTTTTACATATCATACTGTATACCTAACAAACATTTTTGGATAGCTGATTTTTTAAGCCGATTTTCGGGGCATGAAAATCAAGAAAATGACAGCAAATGAAAAATGTATGTCACTTTGAAGAAGATAATAATGATAATAATAATAGTAATAATAATAATTAATTATATAAATTAATAATAATAATAATAATTAATTATATAAATAATAATAATAATAATAATAATTAATTATATAAATTAATAATAATAATAATAATAATAATAATAATAATATAGAATGTGGATAAGAGTACTTGAAACTATTTTTCAAATAAAGATGAATTTCGTAAATTATTACGTACTAGCTGAAGTACCCGGCGTTGTCCGGGATTTTAAGAATGTTTGTTTAGAAAAATCAATTTCAAAATTTAACATGTTGTATAGAGAACTTCAAAATGTTAAAAAATGATAATATTTCCGTAATAGGATTTTTATCATGATTCAATACATCCCTCAAACTCATATGACGTTATATTTACCTACCAACGTTATATCCACTTGCTTTCTGTACTTACTAATATTGATACGCTCTTTGTATAGTTGTCAAAATTTTCAAAATGTCCGTTAAACTTCCAATATATGACGTCGTATTCATTTTCTTTTTAATTCTCTAAGGACATCATATCTGCCTGCTTTCTATACTTACTCATACTCATATTCCTTGTATATTAAAAATGTTTGAAAATCTCTGTTGTACTTCCAATATGACGTCATATTGATACTCTTTTTAATTGCTGAAACTTTTTATTTCATTTTCATTTTTCATGTGCAAATATTTCAATAGAAAATTAATTATTGTGAAAATTTTTTATTGTGGATTTTTAATTGTTGGCAATTGTTAAAATGAAAAATGTTTAAATTTTATAGGAAATGGCTGTTAGATTGGTGGTTTTCTATTAATTAAAAATTAACTATAATTTATTTCGATTCCGGATTACTTTAGTTGCCTTGGCCGTGTTTTAACACACTTGTGCGTAAATATTTCACAATTCCAAACAGTGGATTTGTATAGAAGTGCAGACAGACAAATTTTCATTTTTATATATATTAGATGTGCATATTTGTCAACAAACTGGCTTGTTTCGTGTCTTACTCAACTTATCGTATGCAAAATGTTGAGCTAAATTGCTTGAAGTTTCACTATATTTCTCGTAATTTTCAAGTAGTTAGAATACATTATATATTATGTGTAGAAAATGATACATTATGAATTACTAACTCTGCAAGAATTATTACTTTTAGCCAACACATAGTTGAGAAATACGCCTTTACTTGAGTGCGTGACGTCACATGCACATTATTATTTAAAACATGAAAGCTCTTAAAGAAATCCAATATTGTTATACTCATAGAAAAATTTTAAACATTACTATTAATAATACTAAATTTAACTAAGAAATTATATTTACAATGTACTTTAAATAGAATTTTCTAAAATTGCGTTTTGAAATTGTGATTTTTGATGCAAAATATTATTTCTCAAAAATATATTGTTCTTTTAAGAAGTGGTTATTAATTTCGAAGCTGATGAAATGAAAATGATGCCACTTTGTCAAACATATAAATATATATATATATATATTAGTTTTACAATTAAATGAACGTTTTACATGAAAAAAATTACGTCATTTTTTTCCGATAGGTCATTTTACTTTTAATTCTTTTTCTTTTAATGGCCATCTTGAACGAATAATTAAGGGAAAATACTATATTGTTTCTTTAAATCCAATTTTTATTAATAGTGGGCAATTATTGTCCACTTAAATCCATGGAGCTTAAATATGCCTCCTTGTATGAAAGCTAAAGCTGAAAAAAGTTACGATCTAATGATTTCTAAATGTCAATTTTTGACAGACGATTTTTGGTTATCTAT
Source organism: Maratus michaelseni (assembly GCA_963931845.1). NCBI lineage: Eukaryota > Metazoa > Arthropoda > Arachnida > Araneae > Salticidae > Maratus > Maratus michaelseni. Next base: position 492,653,216 of record OZ007586.1, read on the forward strand.
ACTAATAAAAGAAAGTTTCGCTCTCTGTGTGTGTGTGTCTGTGTGTGTGTGTGTCTGTTGGCGATGGATAGGAAAATCTAGCGCACCTAGAAGTCTGTAAATTTAGGTGTGGATAGCCCAAGGTCTGGCCATGTGCACCTGAGCCTCAGAATTTTAATATTTTGATAATTAGCCTACATATTAATTAGATTCTCATTAACCATCGCTTCTAAAATGACATATTTTAAATCAAAATGGCGAAAGAAACGAATCGTTTGCAAGCGGAAATGAACTAATTCGAAATTATTTTACTAATTAGCGAATTTTAAGAAAACTAATTAAGATATCAATTTTAAAATTTCTGAGCATATGTAAAAAAAATTCTGCATCTGTCTATGCAATTTTTGAAAAATTCGGCCGGTAATTTTTCTTAATTTATGCAAAAAACTGCTAAAAATCTGCTGGCGCCAGTGAAAAAGTTTCAGACAGAGATCTGCTTTCATTAAAAACTGAATTATAAAGAGATCTGTTTCTCTGGCCGATCCCTCTCATTTAGTTTGCGAGAATGAAAGGAAATAATTGCCAAATTTTACTAATGAACAAAAATTTAGGTAACTAATTAAGATATATATTTGAAATTGAGGTCGGGAAGGGGGTGTCATCTGCCGGCTATTTTAGCGTAGCGTCTTCGTTATGTTTTAATTATCAGAAAAATGTAATTCTTTTTTTAATGATCGCGTTAATGTAGGCGACGGTGGTTCTCTTGAACAAATTATTCATTATATTTACGGGTATGGGGAGGGAGGGGGTTAACGCCTTTCTCTGAGATTGTAATTATCTCGGGCCCGGGCAACGCCGGGCGGGTTAGCTAGTGTAGAATAAATTGAATCATGAAGTTTGAATACGCAGTTTTTATTTCTTGGAAAATTTACTTTAATATTAACAAACCAGTGGAAACATTTTACCTTTGTAAAAGTAGGAGCTAAGATATTTATTTTTATCTCCAAACACATAATAACCAAACTGCACATAATAACTCCAAATAAATGTACTATGTCATTTAAACGTACTTACAGTAATAATTTAACGTAGAAAAAAAATCACATTATCATCTCCGAATGACATCAGTTTCGAATTTCAAATTATAGTGAGTGAATCTGAATTTTTATTGGTTTATAAAAATATTGTGCATACTCAGTTTCTTTTAATGGCAACGGGAAATAAATTACTTTAGAAATTGAAAAAATAAATAGATTTCTGTAATGATAAACTACGGGAGATGTTTGAAAAAAGTAGTAAAGAATGGTCTGAGAAATTTTTAAAGTTGACAATATTTTTTTTCGTGTTCTAAACCATATGTACATCAAGTTTCGTTACAATCGGACAAAAACTGTAGATTCGTATAAGGAACATACACACATATCAAGAACGGCTTATATATATATATATATATATATATATACATATATATATATTCATATATACATATCTTATATATATATGTAAGATAAGAAAGAGCTTTTGAGTTTTAAATAAACTTTCGAGTTACCGAGCCCTAATTAGACAAATCATCATAAACGACAATTTTTGACAAGAGTTTCTTTTTATATTTTTCAATAGAAAAGGGTTTTATTGTGTACCTTGAAATGTACTATAAATTTTGAAGACAAATTCCCACCAGTTTTTCGGAACAGTAATTTTGTCGCCTTATTTAAACGTAGACTTTCTGTGACAAATAGTTTGAAAATCACTATTCATAAAAAATTGGCAGCAGTTTTCCATGCGATATAATTAGGCTCTCTGTCTCTCAAATTTGCCAGCTTCCCGGCTAATGCAGAGTAATACTTTTTATTAACTCTTGTTTTTAGCTAGGAGTCTTCAACATGTGGCCCTCTGGCCACCGAGCTATACCACTATTTTAAAATAGAAAAAAATTTCTTTATCTAATGACAGAAACTTTGCGATTAGGAGAAGAATACTTTCGGAATTACTGGTGACAATCGAATTTTCTGAAAAAAGACTGAAACCCTTTACTTTTGGTCCATTTATAATAATTGTTTTTAATTGCAATTATTTAATGATAAATACGTCTGTGAACTATATCTTGAGTGAAAATGAATAATTTTGTTGTCATTGAAATGTAAGTATATTGTGTCGATGATTTGTATCTTTTCGAGTGACATCACTTTCAAATCTTTTTTTGTTCTCATATTTTATTTATTCCTAATATGTAATTATTTGCAACTAAAAGTAAACATCCTTTTTACTTTCTATAAAATATACTTCAGATATATATTTTAAAAATATTACACCAGATAATATGGAATGCTACAAGATGCAAAGGAAACTTAATTATATTTAAGAAAATGCTTTCAAATTTTGTGTTTTGAGTAGATTATCTGGGCGAAAATCACAAAATGTTAGTTATCAGGGGGCAATTACATTTATTTTTAAAAAGAAAAATCACTATTTTAATCCTTGTTGTTCGATTTTTTGACATTTGAATGAGATTATATTTGAATTTTCATACACCTACACCCAGAAAAAAGTTTTGTTTAATCAACAAAAATTTGGTTGACCCAACAAAACTTTTTGTTTAAATATAGGTCAATGGAAATTTTGTTTGAATCAACAAAAAAAATTTTTTTTTGCAATTCCAAAATTTTTTTTTTCTATCGTCAGCAAAAAATGCTTTGTTAAATCAAGTAAAATGGCTCAATTTTACTTGAATTTTGCTAAAACAACCAAAATGTATACTCAACAAAACATGTTTTGTAGTTTTAATCAATTCCTTTTTCTGGGTGTAAGAATAAAGATTGTTTTATTACCGAAACAAAAAATTTTCCACTATCGAGTATAGGGGAGATACAAAACACTCTTTTTTTTTTTTTAAATATAATTTTCCTCTTTATACTTGGTAAGTTTTCATTTAATTAAGACAAAATATTTCACGAACTTCTGCTCAAAAGAATTTTAAACTATAAACTACTATGCATTAAAAGAAATTTTTTTAACATATTAAAATTACAAGTTTATGGTCAAGGAAAATAATGCAGAAAGTTATTATTTATGACAGTGCTCTGCAGAGCTTGATACTATTTTTCAAATGCGGTAAGGTAGTGCCATTTTTTAATGCTTCTTTCTATTTCTAAGAAAATATTTAGCAATGAACTACTCATATATCATGTATTAAGAAAAGTAAAATTGTCGAATTAGAGCAACAAATGAAGTAGCAGAAATAGGCGTTTTTCACAAAAAAAATTATTCGCTATACTGTCGTATTCCATTGAATAACATTAAATTAACAACAGTAGACATATTACTCTAAATTTATCAACAAAATTTTTATTATTTACACAGAAGAAATCTTCACTGCATTTATAAGTTTAGAAAATAAGTTTTGATTGTAGTTATTTCTCACAAAAACCTCAAGGCGGTTCTCAAAATAATAATAATAATAAAATTAAAAAATAAATGAAAATATTTTCTCCGCTCAACAACGCGAAAAATTTGGGACACATTTTTTGACTCATTTTTAAACGTAAAAGCATGGTACTTACAGGCATAATTATTGAAGTGATTTGTAATTGAACAGTTTTTTTCATTTCCTGATGAATGAATTACATCTCTTAGCTGTGAACGATTGTTTTCTCAGGAGGGCAGTTTTTTCCTTTCTTGCTCTGTCGTGTCCGGAAATTCGGTTCAAAACGCCAACATTAACAGTATTTTTTCGAAAGTCGTCTGTCTTTACAGAAAAAACGGAAACGACAGTTCAATTACATAGTTTCTTAATAAGAGAACCTCCCAATTTGATACGTTTGCGAACAAAAATAAATTTAAATATGTATCAGAACGTAAGCCAGTTTGGATTTGAGAACAGCCTTAAGACTTTTTGTCAGTCAGACCATAAATTCCTCTCTCTAATGTTATTCCCATAGGTTTGGAATGCATTTCTCGCTCTCTCTTTTTCTCCCTCAAAATTAAATTAAAATTTCAACTTCTTTCTCTGTAACTATTCTTAAAAAAAAAAAAAAAAAAAAAAAAAAAAAACTTTCTTTCTTTTCGCTTAGGGAAATATTTCTAAAACATATACTAAGTTTTAAATTTCAAGCGATAAAATATTAACAAAGCTATTGAACTATGAATAAGATTTTAACTCTTAAAATAAAATTGATATATAATTTAGAAATATTTTGCTAAGCGAAAACCAAAGAAACATCCTTTAAAAAGACCATACCGGAAAAAAATCTAAAAAATTAATTTTCTGATGAGAAATTTGGAAAAAACTAATGTAATCCAAACTCATAGGCGTAACATTGGTAAGGGGGATTTCAGATCTGACTGATGAGGAGCATAAAACGATAATCATGCTACTCTGAAAAAAAAAAAAAAAAAAAAAAAAAATTATATATATATATATATATATATATTGCATAAATGCTTCGTGAAATGGCAGAAATATTTACCAAAATTCACCATAACTTCTTAAATATTCGGATTTAAATTCAATTTTCCAAACCTTTCCCTTATCTTCAGAATTATTGTGCGTAAAAAATCCAAAAATCATAGACCCCCATAAAATTTCGAGATTTACGGAAACGTTTCTGAAATAAATGTGCCCATTTTCTGCGTAATAATTTTCAGAAAGTTTTCCAACTTGGGTAAAAAAATGTCCAGCCCCGAATTTGAACCCAGGACAATGACTTAAGCTACCAACGCTCTACCAACTGAGCTATCCTGAAGAAATGCACACCATTCACTCAGACGGACTTTTGATAATGACATCTGGTTAGTTATCTGAAACAGCTCAATATAATAAATCGAAGATAATGAAACACCAATTAAACGTTGGATACTTAATTACACTTGGTTAATTCAACATAATTATTCTAATTGCTAAATACATCATAGGAGCTTTAATTTTCCAACTGAGTGAAAAAGTGTCCAGGCAAGCTCACTGAGTAGAGAGTTAACTGCTGAAGCCTCCTGAGTTCAACTCCGGTCTGGAGACCTTTTCACTCAATTGGAAAATTGCAACTTCTATGATTATTTACCAATTAGACTAATTATGTTGAATTAAGGATGTGTAATTAAGTATCCAAAGTTTACTTGGTGTTCAATTACCTGCGATGTATTCCGTTGAGCTGTTTCAGATAATAGACCAGATGTCATTATGAAAATTGTTGTCTGAGTGAATTGTGTCCACCGGATTTGCCCACGTCTGCTCAGTTGGTAGAGCGTTGGCAACTTGAGCCAAGATTCCGTATTAAAATCTCAACCTGGACACTTTTTTCACTCAGTTGGAAAATTACAACTCATGTGGTTAAACAAATCACTTGAGAAAAAACTTACTATCGAATATTGAATTTTTTTTAATTGCATTTTGAAAGAAAACAATTTAAATTTTAGAAATATATATGTCTTTTAAGATGCGTACAATTCTTGGAAATTTCAAGGCGTCAGCCACCACTATTTCAGATAAGAATTTTTTTTATCTAATATTTAAATAGCGAAATTCGTATTCATCGTGTTTAATCACAGAATTTGTAGTATTTTTTGTGAGATAATGTGAAATAAAAAATTGTGGTATATATATATATATATATATATATATATATACATATCTAAAATACATGCATATTCATTCGTATTCTATAACAAAAACAATAGCTTTAACTAATTGATTGTTAAATTCAAAATTTACACTGAACGCAAAATTACAATAAACTGGATTTGGCTTAAACTTCGTATCCAATACGATCAATAAAAAAGGTTCCTTTCTCCCTAATATAACAAAGCACATTTAAACATTTTATTGTATTAAGACTTTCTTATGATTTAATAAATTTTTGACACTATTGACATCAGAGATATTCTAAAAATAGATACTTAAAAAATATCATGCTGGAGTGAAAAATTCAGTGCATGCTGTAGAAGTTTAAACCCAAAGAAATTGAAACAATATATTCTAATAAAATAATCTTACGTGACGATAATGAACATGAGTTATTACTAGTTTATTCAAAAAATTGTGTCTGCATGTGTGCGTCTGTAAATTAGTATTACTTTGCGTATTTTTAAAGATGCAGTACTTTGAAATTTATAGATAATTTATCAAAATAAATTGTGAACCAATTACTCATTTTAAGTTGATTAGTTTTAAAGTTTTATGAGAATAATAAAATTTCATTGATATGAAAAGAATTTAAATAATAACGTTTTACATTTTAATTATGTTATATTTCATCATTTCATGTTAATATCTACAAGGGTGACCCAAAAAAGATTGAAATGCGCTTTACGTTTTTTACCTTTTGGAATAAGTAAGCGCAATGCAAATTACAAAAGTGTTCAATATTAGGTAGAAAATATTATTGGGTTGGTGAAATAATCCTCCATTAGTTTTTAAAAAGCTAAGCTTTTTGAATTTTTATACGGCTCTTCAAGACAAAAATGGCCACTTAGAAAACAGATTTCCCCTTTGCTACACCAATATTATTACACAAAACTGCATGCGCGTATAAATTGAATGATTTATGCTTAATTGAAAATTGAACGTTGTGAATGGGGATCATATATCTCAAATTAGAAATGTAAATTCGTAAGATAGTGCAAGAAAGAGGAAACATGGGAGATAATAGATATGTTGTTGATCTTAAGCAAAATCGATGCTTACAACAATAATAGCCGCGAAAAACTGTAAAGTTACAGAAGTATTGTTAGAACAGCTGAGTTATCCATTGAAGGGGAGAGAAAACACTTTGAGAATGCTTTATGAATTGCTTTATTCTGGTAAAAAAAAAAAAAAAAAAAAAAAAAAAAATGGTAAAAAGTCAGCTTTTTTTTCTTTCATTATAATTCACTTGATATTTTTTTCGTGATCTTGTAGCAGCAAAATGGAAAAATTTCCAACTGTCCAATTTTCACGTAACCTTTTTTCTTATCTTGTTTTGAAAACTTTTGCAATTTACTTGCCTATCTCTAAATCATTAAACATTGTGCGTTTTAACCTTTTTGGGACAACCTATATAAGCAAAATAATTTTGTTTGCAGAACAATCTACGCCGTAAACGATAGGATAAAATGAAATTTATTGTACGTGGTTAAATTATTTTTTGTAAAATAATGATTGTCTTTAGGGTTCCGTATCTCAAAAGGAAAAAATCCCTGACGGCTCAGCCTACAGGCACAGGTAGATTTCGAAGACGCAGACCATGGGGCGCCTATTTATTGGGAATTGCAGAAGAAGGACTTTTTTGCAATGATGTGGCAGTTGGGACCGCCCACTTCGAAAGCTATCTGTATGTGTAGGCGGAGCCAGCAGGGCCTTTTTTGCTGTAAGGGTTGGACCCATAAAAAACTTGTCAATATAAAAATTGTAGATAATATGAAGTGGATTTATAATAAATTTAAGCGGATTTCATATCTTGCGAATTGACAAAGTTATGAATTTTTTTCTTCTTAAAGCTCTATTTCCACCCCCCCCCCCCCGCCTTGAGGCTATTTTTAATGATATAAAAAATCTGTTATATATAAATTTTTGGCTCTTTTCCTAGAAGTAATAACAATTTTAAACGGATTCATTATGTATCATAATTAAAAAGTTATGGGTTTTTTTATGTTTTCACAAAAAGCCCCCCCCCCCCCCCCTGATTCGATTTTGCCCATTAACAAACTTGACCGAAATTTTACGCCCCTTGATTTTATGTATCAGTTGGGAAGAGATTTGTGCAGAATTATGGAAGTTATCGTGTCCGTAAAAAAAGTGATATAGACAAATAGATAGATAGATAGATAGATACATCAAGTTTTAAACTGGGGATGGCCTTAGGTTCCAGAAGTCATGATCGGTGTAGATCTGCAAAAAATTTTCAGAAATTCCGACATTAGGGAATAATGTAATTGGTTGTATTTCTTACGAAATCTACCTAAAAACGGAACCCTAGTGTTGCTTTGTTGTCTATCCGTCTGTCAAGACCGTTTTTCTCAGGGACGGTTGAGGGTATCTAGTTGAAATTAATATCAAATAATAAGATCTATGGTCCCATTGTTGTGTAAAAATTTTGTGTTTCCAACTTAATGCAATAAAATATTACAGACATAAAACAACGTTTTTGGAAATCCCGATTATGGAAAATCAAGTAAATAAGTTAACATAGATTTATAAATTAATAAATTTCGGAATTTTTCCTATACATGTACTATAAGACGTCCTTTCCTGCCAAATTCCAAGGTTCTAGGTCAACGGCAAGTACCCTATTGGTTTTGAGAGTAAAACTTAGCATAATTCTCGTTAACCCATAATCTTGAAATTTGGCACAAAAGAGGGTCTTATAGCACATGTAAGGGGGAAAAAATCCGAAAATCATTAATTTGTAATTCTATGTCGATTTATTACGTGACAAACTCATGAATTCTAATAATGGGAATACCGATCACGTAATAAATCGACATATAGAATTATAAATTTATGATTTTCGGATTTTTGCCTTTACGCATAGGGGTCGCAGCGTCTTACATTTTTTTTTATATATTTGATACCACTATTATCAAACTAAAAATTTCATGGTAGATTTCTTTAAAATGTGCAATAGAAGGATATTGTGAATATTATATTTTGAAAATAGTGGTGGGCATTATTAAAAAAATATATAGAACACTGTGACCCCTGCTTTACGTGTGCACGCGTCACGTTCGACAGTATTTCGTGCCAAATTTCAAGGTTCTAAGGTCAATGGGAAGCATCCTATTGGTTTTGAGAGTAAAACATATAGGATATTTTCAGTTGATCTAGAATCTTGATATTTGGTACATAGGAAGGTCTTATAGCATATGTAAAGCAGAAAATCCGAAAATTATTAATTTATAATTTTATATAAATTTATTACGCGACAAACTCACGAATTTCGCAGTAATCAAGAATATGGATTATTGTGACTACCGATTATGGAATAGGGAATACCGATCTATAGTGATCTATCGGTATTCCCATAATCGGGAATACCTGTTATGAAAAAAATCACGCATAATAAATCGTCATAGAATAATAAATTAATGATTTTTGGATTTTTGTATGTTTGTCAAGAAACTAGGTACTTAATAAGCTTTACGGTAATACATGACATAACGTTAGGTAACCCTCAGGTTGTGAGGGCTACACGTACTTGTCCTGTTTTAGGTATAGATTTCGTAAGAAATACTACCTATTACATTCTCCCTTATGTTGGAATTTCTGGAACATTTTTGTAGATCTACGCCGATTATGACTCCCAGAATCCAAAACCACCCCGAGTTCAAAACTTTATCTATCTATCTATCTATATCACTTTTTATGGACACGATAACTTCAATAATTCTGTACAAATCTTATTCAAATTGATAGATAAAATCAAGGGGCATAAAATCTCGGTCAAGTTCGTTAATGGGCAAAACTGAACTAAAGGGGGGGGGGGGGCTTTTGTGAAAATAATAAAAACCCATAACTTCTTAATTATGATACGTATCGCATCCGTTTAAAGTTATAATTACTTCTAGGAAAAGTGCCGAAAATTTATGTATGACAGATTTTTGATATCATTCAAAATGGCCCCAATTCGTTAATTCCCAAGATATCAAATCCGCATAAATTTATTATAAATCCTCTTAATATTATCTACAACTTTTATACTGACAAGTTTTTTATAAGTCCAACCCTTACAGCAAAAAAAAAAAAAAAAAAAAAAAAAAAAAAAATCCCTGCCGGCTTCGCCTACAGACAAATGGCCGGTCCCAACTGCCGCATCATGGCTAAAAGGTCATTTCTTCTGCAATTCCCAATAAACAGGCGCCCCACGGTCTGCGTCTTGGAAATCTACCTGTGCCTGTAGGCCGAGCCGTCAGGAAATTTTTTGGTTTTTAATTTTTTTTGTTTTAGATTCATGCAAAAGCTCGCAGCGTTGTTATTTATGTTAAAAGTGTTTGTTTGAGACGAATAATATAACATATATAAATTAACCCACATTTTCTAATAATTATGATTCTATCCTAATATTAAGGACGGATTGCAAAGTTTAAAAGGTTTTCATTAAAACTCGTACACTCTAAAAAATAAATGTGTAAATTAGCCAAGTTTACACGTATATGCGTGTAAATTTCTAAAATTACACACTTATCATAAAAATTACACATTTTTTGCAAAAATTTACCCATATTTATGTGTATTTAGCTTAGGAAACTAAGTGTGTAATTTGTTATCACTTCAAAAACTCAAACAAGTGTGTAAATGTAGAAATATGCCTGAATTTACACAAATTGACGTGTTATTGTAATTTTCACATAATGATGAGTACACAGATAAATGCGTAAATTTTAAAAGACAGCATCTAAGTGTAAATGTTAAAAAATAAAGGCTGTAATATGATTAAGGGATACAGTTTTTATTTCAGTTATTCCGTTGCATAAGTATAGTACTGTAACAGCATTTTCAAAATAATGAAATGAAACGTTTATTTATTTATTTTGTAAGGGCCTCTTATCTCCGTAACCCCCTTTCCCTCTCACACACACACACTTTTTCAGATAAATTAGAAACACATGAACATAAAAAAAAAAAAAAAAAAAAAAAAAACAGAATTAAAAATTTTCTTCAGAAAAAGATTCAGAGATTGTGGTGGTGAGGAGAGTGGAGGGTGGGGGGAGGGAGCTCACGTGCCAATTTTTTTTTTACTTTTTTACGTTTAATTATTCTATAGTCACTAAGATAAAGGAATTTTATCGTGTTTTTAATAATCATAAGACATATCATAGAAGATTTAATATAAAGAAAATTTAATTAATTCAATTTCAAAATCCAAGGAGGGGTAGTGGTCCTCCCGCCCCTTCATTAGTGCCTATTAGTTTTTATGCTATAATTTATTTAGGCAACAATTTTCTGCCGAGGCAATCCCCCCCCCCTCCCATATACTATGCCACAGCCCCCTAACGAAAATCCATGCATTATTTTACAATTAGATTTAAGAAACTTTTTGTGCATTTAAAAATTCAGTATTTACAAAACTTTATAAAAAAAAAGCGACTTTTGGATCAATTAGAATAAACAGGAAATGGGACAGCTGCTTCATTATCGTCTGTTGTCGTTCGTTCAAAAACAAAGAAAGAAAAGTAACAAGTCGAAAAATCAAGATGGATTCCGTTTTTGTTACATTTAACTAACTGTCTGTCTTATATTTTTAAAAATGTTATTAAATAATCTATGTGTAATATTTAACTAATATGAAGAAAAGGCAGTGAAGTTCGGATTAGAGTGTTTTAAAACACTCTAGGTATAGTATTTAATTTATGCGTAGAAGATGTTAGAACGTAAAGCTTCTTCACGTTTAGAACAATGAATGATCATTTTCTTCGACTATATGGAATGAATCTTGATTCGGGGGGAAATATAAATATTTTTTAAAGTGCTAACACAGCTGCGTGTAACACATTAGCTTATATTGGCATAAAATATCATAATTTCGGAACAAGTTCCTGTCAATTACTTTTTATAAAGTTTCGTCAGTACGCTTTATTACTTTGTTTCTATCTAGTTTAATGTGGAGCAATCTTATTTGTAATAAGTAAACAACTACGTAGTATAAAGTATTGCAAGTGGAGATATATCAGTATAAATTCGATCCTTTTTCGGGGGAAAAAGAAAGAGAGAGGAAAAGGAGATATTGAACCGAAAAAGGTGTTTAATTTATTTATTTTTGTAACAGTTTTTAAATATTATTTCTTTTTGTTATTCATATTTTTTGCAACTCAAATTTTACACACATCCACTGAATCTGTTTAAAACTTTTTTATAATTGCTCTCGCTATATTGGTGATAATGTGGATTTTAAAAAAGTTATACATTTGGTAATAATGTTTTTTATAAGCTTGTTTAGCTGAATATGTTTAACTTTAATGTAAGTTGTTTTTTAACCGCTTCTCTTTTAATTTTCGTAAAAATTCTCGAAATTGCGTAATTTTAATATGATATTTGATTAATATTTAATATTAATTTTATTATAAAATGAGGTTGTAGGGCATTTAAAACAGTTAATTATTTTTGTATCGAACACCATTCTGCATTATCCTTTCAGATGTTTCTCAAAGATCTTTTATTTAGAAGGATCACTGAGTTTTAATAAATACGTTTTTATTAAAATTTTTGAAAAAAAAAATACAAATAAAATTTAAATATTTATTTTTATCACTAAACATTTATTTATTTTCGTTGGTAGCGGCTCTGGATATGCAAGTGAAATAATTTTTTGCGATATGAAAGCGATAATTAACCTAAAAAATTTTAAATACAAAATGTTTTTATAATACACGATATATTTTACATGCACATCAGGTCTACTCAGATTCAGAAGAAATATTTTAAATATATTTTTAAATATAGTTTTAGATATTGTTTTCTATACAATGCAGGAAAGAAAAAGACATAATTAGCCCTCTATTGATCAGGTAGCTTATATGCTACCATCAGTATTGGCAATTTAGTGGATGTTTTTGTTCAGGTTGCTTGATTTATGACGGCTGATTATCTACACGAGGGATATGAAAGCCGAATATCTACACCAGGTCCTTAGAAAGACCTCCACGTAGTGGGGATCTTTCTAAGGGACTCTAACCCGTATTTACGGCAAGGTTCAAAGAAAACCACGGAAAACTCCGAACGGTTAGGTAGACAAGCGCGACAGGGGTTTGAACCCAACACCACCGGTCTACCAGCTTTCAGAGCAGAATGTTTTTATTCAGATGTTCCGAATTTATACCAGAAAATTTTGCATGACAATATTTACTTTATTCAATAAGACATTCCGGTTGGGGGGGGGGGGGGGATATTTGTAATTTCTGGTATGAAATCGGAATTTCTAGAATGCATTCTACCATGGGCAGGGAAATAGTGTTAAAAACCCATAATGAGAGTTACGACGAGCTACAAAAAAAAAAAAAAAAAAAAAAAGGGAGGGGGGGGGGGGGGGGAATTTAAAATGTAGTTAAACAAAACTTATTCCCCGTTGTATTTACAGAAATAGCACATTGAAAAGTTTAAAATATATTTATATAACATGGGGAAAATATTCTAAAAGAAAACATAAGTTTAATTTAAAAGTCATTTATTTAAATTTATTTATTTTCACAGGTAGAATAAAAGAAACTGGAACATTTTGTTTTCTGTTTATATTTCGTGATAGAATTTATTATTGGCGTCAAGTGATGCCACATTAACCAAAAAACTAACAAAAACTTTTTAAATTATTATTATTAAGAGCTTACACTAGACATGCGAAAACACTCGCAAGCTAATGTTGTTCATATGGGAGCGTTATTTTCAAATATCTCGCATGCATTTTAATATTTTTATTTATTTTTCTTTTTGAATAGGATACTTCAGGTCGATATATAACGTTGTGTATTTCTACTTTTTCGATTTTGGTTGCAGTTTTTTTATATGAAGATACTATGATGTTCAGAACCGGTTCTAACAGGTTCTAAAAGAGAAAGTGTGCTTATATAAAAGAACTGTAACCGAAATCGAAAAAGTACAAACGTATTTCATTAGATATTGACGTCAGGTGGTATCCTATTCAAAAAGAAAAATAAATAAAAAATATTAAAATGCATGCGAGATATTTGTAAAGAACGCTCTCATAGGATCAACATTAGCTTGCGAGTGTTTTCGCATGACTAGTGTAGGTTCTTAAGGATAAAAGTTTGCATGAGCTTTATCTTTAAACGAAAAAAAAAATATTATTCTACTATTTTAATTTTATAATACCACATTTCATTTCTTTTATTATAATTATGACAGAAATGTAGTGATTTATTAATAGCAGCGATTTTTTTTATATTTTTTTCAGTTTGTCTGAAAAGGGGATGCTTCCCTTTATGACAAATGACAATTAAATTAAAATAAATGATAATAAACTTTTTAGTCTCTTTTTTTTGTTTGGGGGGTGGGGTGGGGGGGGGGGCAGGGCAGGCGAGAACTCCGGCGCCAAGCAGCGCAGCGTTGCTGCTGCTTTACGCAACACATCCTTCAATAGTTTCCATAAACATGGACTGATTACCTCGCAGTTCAAATCTATTTCCTTTGCCCACTACAGATGAGAGCCCCAAATGATTAGAACCAAAAATAATTTTTATTAAATTGAATCAGAAAAAAATTCCTAGATCTCCTAGAATTTTTTTTATTTCAAGTTCTGATATTTAAGTGTAATAAATACTTCTATAAACACCTAGCCTATGTTTCTCCGTTTTCTTAAAACAGCTTAAACTAGGTATGCTGCTGCCGAAAGATTTTTATTACAATTTTCTGTATCATTTTAGAAATATTTCAAATTAAGTTATATTTTTTGTAGCATCAAACAGGAAAAAAGAAAGTTTATATGAGTTTAAGTTTTAAAAGCATTTCTATAAAATGGAGGAAACTTTCCGAATCCTTCTGATTTTTTAAAAAAATTCCTAAACAATATCTTGTGCCAGTTTTAAATACAGCCATTTTCACTATGTGTGTGGGAGGAATGAATAAATATTTTTGAAAGAGAAAATTCTTTAAAATATTAAAACAACTCGAGCCGTTACAGTTGTAAGGCTGCGTGAGGTAAATTGTCTTTTTAACATTAATTTGGAAAACAGTCTCCACATTGTATCAGAATTTGCCAGATGCACTATTTATTCAGATTATACAGGGTTTGTGCTTAAATTGTGACTGTACGATTTTAGGACTCCAAACCAACTCTAACCAGAATGATGACATTTAGTACTCATAGTTTCAGACAATCCTGTTTTATGAAAAAACAGGTATATCGATGATAGAAAAAAAGATTTGTCTATATGTGTAAAGTGGTGTAATTGTCAAAATATATTAAGAGATACAAACCTGCTATAAGGAACAAACGCACCAAGCGTATGAGCTTGTTCATGCGATTTTGTTTTGCGATCACAAAAACATTTACAGGGAGTAAAAAAAGTACTCTTGTACACACGCAATTTTTTGCATAAGTAACTCTAAAAAAACAAATGTAACAAAATTGTTTTACCTATTACTTTATTTAAATAAAACAAAATCTGTGCATTTTACACATTACACAAAAACATGCGTATTTTACATATTACACAAAAAACTGTGTATTTTTCATATTACACAAAAGTATATGTATTTTTGAAAATACACAAAAATATGTGTAATCACAGAATATTGCACATATATATGTGTAAGAATATCACACATAAATATGTGTATTCGTGTACAATTTACACATTAAAGTGTGTTTTCTAAGAGTTATCAGATAACTTTTACACACTTAGTCTTATCATCAAATTACACACTAAAATGTGTATTTTGAAATTTACACATTAGGCGTGTATTTTGGCAATTTACACATATAGACAAATCGTTTTTGTATCATCGATATACCTGTTTTTATGTGTAAATTGACATTTTTATTTTTTAGAGTGTAGTCTTTCTGAATGAGGTAAAACGCTAATGTAAAAAAAAAAACATTTTTAAAATGAGAGGACCATTTTCATGCCATGCTTTAAATGATTGAAAATGTTTCAAGCCACCGTAGCTGTTTTTTGATTCAATGTTAGATCCGAAAAGGTGGAATATGTCATAAGCGTTTGATTTTTCCATATGACGCCCCACCTTAATTAGCGCAAAAAGTAGCATAAATATTTTTTAAATCTTCAAAATTAAACGCGTTTTTACAACCACAACCTTTCAAATAACGAATGATAGATGACAAATGTTAAACAACCTCTTAATACATAACTGAAAGCTTTTACGCCTTTCTGTATCGCTAATATTTAATAGTAATTTGTGGATTATTTAATGATAGAATTTTGGCGTAAAGAATAAGGAAAAATTACTATTAAAAAATAGCATCCATGTCTTAATATCGCTGTGTTGTCCGCAAAAGAAAACGCTACGAGCTTATGCATAAATGCAATAATAATAAAAGAAACTGATATACCTATTCCGATTGTACCTATTTCGTTTTATTTTTTACTTCCAGAAAAGCCCCGCCTTTCAATGCCTGGTTTGGAAATGCCCTGTTCTTCAGTGACACCTTCAGACATGCACAGCCTGTCAATGCCTGGTTTGGAAATGCCCTGTTCTTCAGTGACATCTTCAGAAACTCATAGCCTTTCAGTGCCAGGTCTGGAAATGCCATGTCCAGAAAAAGATTCTTCAACTGACGAAGATTAATAACCTGGATCTCTTACATGGACAGATAACTGCAAAACGTTCCAGCACATGAATAACAAGAGAAAGTACTGTTGTAACTGCTAAGACTACTTGCTATACTTTATAAATGGAAATTGTTTTATTGGTGAGGGCAAAAAAATCCTATCTTAGTTTAGTTATTTCATTTTGTTAGAAACAAGAATCGTTTGAAAACAGTAAAAATTATTTCTTGTAATTAAATTTTACTAAGTATAAATAAATATTCTTTTAAATTTATTTGTAAAGTGCATGTATAGCTCATTACAAACAAAAGAGTCATCGGAATTACGAAATGCAAATTCGTAAATGAGTATACCAGATTTTCATATCTGATAGAAAAAGGAAACTCACATAAAACGGATCTGAACCGTTACCTAAAAGTTATTATCCTCCTAAAATTAATCTTTAATAAAATAAAATAAAAAGACCAGTGGACTCGTGTGAGGTTTTCGCACGCTTTGAAATTATTTGCTGATGTATTAATTTTCAATTAATTATATTTTTTAATCGAACGTTTAAATTTTAACGAAATGGGAGTGCAGTATATGAAAATCCTGTTCAAAAATTTTTTATGTACCTTATTCATCGTTGCGCGTTTTGTATCTTCATAGAAAAAGAGATGTTGACATCAGAAATAATATATGATGTATGCAAATATTAAGAAAAGGAAAAAAAAAATGTAGTCTATTTTAGGTAACATGAAAATGCAGTGAAAGGAATTCACCATTTCACCACTTTGTATTCATTTAACCCTTTCAGGGGCAAATTACTCCTGTTGCTGAAATGTTGAAGTGATGGAATGACACCAAGGATTTAAGAACAAATTTATTTGAAAATAAATAAAAGCTTTTCTTCACGTACATTATAATAACAAAATTTTATTGCAAAATTCTGGTGTCATTGGGAAATTTAGCGATTAGAATTAAGTGGGATACATAATATCCCGCCACCCTTCAAGGGCTTAAACTAACAGTAATCATTCAGCCTGAATTCTTACATATTTTTATTGGATGTTTCTTAAAATGTTAACATTAAAAATTCTTTTGTTGTTTTTTTAATTGTGCAACAATACTGACTTCAAGGTTTTGCAGTCCATAAGCATAAATACATTCCATATACAAACATATTTGTAAGTATATTCATTATAATAATATTCTCTTTCTTGTCACTGATGTTTTAAAATAATTATCGCAAAACTGACAATTGAATTGAGATTTATCATTCTGTAATTTTAGTGCATTTAAAAGAATTTTTTTTATTGATATTGTACCAGTGGCGATTAGTGATTGGCTTTTTTTAGAGCACCACATGCGTGGCTGCCAAATTTTACACATTTTGTTACGTTTATACTTTAATAGAAATCTTTACCTTTTTTAATGACAGAACTTGTGATATTAATTAGACAACTAGTCTTTTAAAAAATAGTGGTAACAAAAATAGTAAATTTGGAACCCATGTACACATAACTGCACACTTTTATGTTTTGTTTTCTTACCACTGAAATAAAATAGTAAATTTTGGCATACTTAATCGCAAATATCTTCGATAAAATAAGCCAAAATTTTTTATTACATTTTAGTGATAACAAAAAAGCGTAAAAGTTGGCAGCTATGTATGCATAGTACGTAGTGCCCTAAAAAAACAGTCATACTAGCTGCCTATTACACTATTGGATCAGCATCAACCAAAACAAATATTTTCCTTTATACTTTAAAGAAACGTGTAATTTTTGTAAGGACAAATTTCTATTAATCCAAATTTTTATTTTGAACACAAACACTGAAAAAGAAAATGAAAAACTTATACTGTATAATCTATACTTCATTCCTTACGCAATATAAGGAAAAAAAATACCATTTTAATTTAGAGAAAGCTCATTATACATGTGTATCAGAATTGCCAGATTATTATTTTACCAAACCGGGGAATTTGCAGTTCAATTCTAGATGATATCTACTTACATATATATGAGAATAACAATAATTTAAATAGTAAAATATTGAGTTACAGGTACATTGATGATGTTTTAATAGCTGGATTAAATAATGCAAATGTAAATTTAGATTTTATCTATTATCCCAAGACTTTAACGCTAGAACTCTCCTCCCGGATAATAAAATCCTAGTTGCAGTTCAATTCTAGCTGATATCTACTTACATATATATGAGAATAACAATAATTTAAATAGTGAAATATTGAGTTACAGGTACATTGATGATGTTTTAATAGTTGGATTAAATAATGCAAATGTAAATTTAGATTTTATCTATTATCCTAAGACTTTAACGCTAGAACTCTCCTCCCGGATAATAAAAACATAAATTATCTGGATGTTAATTTATTTAAAATTGGAAAATGACAATTTGATTACAAGAGTTTAATGAACAAAAGAAACGATTTTATATTTCAAAACTATAAAGATCTTACAATTTGATTCAAACGTACGTATTTCAGTTTTTCGAAATGTGTTTACAAATGTTTTAAATCGTATTAAAAGAGATTGAGTTCCAGGTTTGGCGATGCGATTGGCGAATGTATAAAGTAGAATACCCAGGCTTTGATGCAGGATTATCCTGTGAAGTTTGCAATGCGAAATATGCTTAATTTTATAAGCATAAGTAAATATCGAACTGAACTCAATTAATTTTTAAATGCTAAAGGTAGTCTGGATCAGTTGTTCGTTGAGATTAGTTAGGGTTGGTTTCTGTTGTGTGTTGCTCTGTGTTTCAGTTGATTGTATAATTTATTTTGGTCTCGGCAGATGAAGGGGGACGTTGCATGCATAAAAACCAGTTTTAACCCAGCTGTGCATGTCGTTAGCCATTACCATCCTGCCTTCTGGTTTGTTTTTTACTGGTTTTGTTTTACTGTTAGTAATTTTGAGTTTGGTTGTATTCGAACTATAGCTTATGTTGGTTATATTTAAAATTTAGGTGGGTTATTGCTTTTTCTTTTTCGTCTACGTGGTGTGATTTGGTATAAATTTATAATTGAATTTGAGTATATATATATATACACCGTAAAATCTCTATTGTAACCCCCCCCCCCACTTTTTTTAAGCAATTTCGATTTTCTTTCCTATTCTCGAATATAAACCGCCCCCCCCCCCCCCCCAAAAAAAAAAAAAAAAAAAAAAAAAAAAAAAACTTTTTTGCAAAAAGTTGATTTTAAACAATCAGGAAAAATTTTTCCACGTTTTAAAATCATTTCAAGGAAATCGCACCCCCCTTGTGAAATTTCACTTTTCATCCCCCTCCCCCCCCCCACACACAAAATATTTAAAATCTTGAGAAACCTTTAAAAATCGTATGTTCAATTTGTCCTTTAAGTTATCCCTCTCCCTCGGAAATTTCTGCTACACACTCCCAAAACAGGAAAGAATTAAATCTAAAAATTCTATTTTTAAAAAATCTTCTGACCTCTATTTATTGCTCTATAGTATCAATAATGAATAATTAGTCATCTAAATTCACTTCCCTAAAGAAACCTTTCTCTCCTATTTGGTTGATTCTTGCAAATTCCATGGTTGGTTGGTTGATTTTATGACGGCCGATTATTTACACAAGGGATATATGCCCTAGGGGAGAGTGCCCTCCGTGGGGGTCTTTCTAAGGGATCCTAACCCGTATTTACGGAAAGATACGAAGAAAACCACGGAAAACTCCGTAGGTCCGAACGTCGACGACGAATCCGAATTCGAAACGAATCCGAAGGTCGACGAGCGCGACTGGGGTTTGAACCCAGCACCTCCCATCTACCAGCTTTGAGAGCAGAAACTGTCAGCCTCAGTCACTGGTGGGGCTGAAAATTCCATACATATAATGTTTTAATAAAAAAAGTTGGATATAACATCCAACTTCTTTGGTTTTAATAGATGTTCTGTAAAATTTTCCTATCCGACATAAAAGTTAAAGTTCGGTCTGCATCCTGTTTTTTTTCTTTAATTTCATGAAATTATGATACTAATACACGGCTGGTACGAAAATCATTGAAATCAGGATCGATCCAACTCATTTACTACTGCTCAAAAAAAAAAAAAAAAAACGAAAGATAAAGCCGGTATTTCTAAACCAGCATTATCCTTCAATTAAAATACTTTAAAAAGAATATTACATACATATTTATGCGAAATTTTAAAACACAGCCTTTATCAGATTGCTTTTCTGCAAACCACAAAATATAGAAAAGAAAGTAGAAACAAAAATCACGATTTTAGAGTTCTATAAATTAAAAAAATAAAGTAGATTTTAAAAAATATTCTTTGAAATATTTTGAACAAAAATAATTTTCTAAACATTGTGTTAAACATGTAAGTAGTGGGAAAACAACAGTTCAGGCTCAGGAGGTGGAGGGATGAGGCACCGTGCCACCGGCCGCACCGATCCTCCGGCCACACCCTAGCGGAAAAAATGGAAATTGTGAAAAAAGGGTTAATGTTCTACTCTAACAGGAGGGGTAAGAATAAGAACTCTAAGAAGAGGTTAAATGGACAAGATTATCATACTATAAGATGAATATTGATTTTATATACTAATTTTGAATGACAAACATCTTAATGAGTATCACTAATTAAGCAAAACAACGAAAAAATATAAATTTTAACGAAAAACGCCGATTTCTTAAGAATTTTTCAACTATAAGACGAGGATATCAACTTATAAGAAGAAATTTAAACTTACATTTTAATTTTTGAACAATCATTACATTAATGAGTATCACTAATTAAGCGAAATAAAACCACAATTTTATCGAAAAAACTGATTTCTTATGAATTTTTCAACTATAACATGAGAATATCAAACTATAAGATGGATTTTAAACTTATATTATAGTTTCTGAATAATGGACACCTTAATGAGTATAATAATTAAGCAAAAGAAAATATTACTTTTAACGAAAAAAGCTGATTTTTTAAGACTTTTTCAACATAAGATAAGGATATCAAATCATAAGCCGTAGATTAAACATATATGTTAATTTTAAACGACAAACATCTTAATGAGTATTACTAATTAGACGAAACAATCGAAAAATATCAATTTTAAGGTATAAAGCTGATTTTTAAGAATTTTTCAAGTATAAGATGATAATATCAACTTAAAAGAGGAAATTACACTTATATTTTTTAGTTTTTGAACCGTAATACACAGAAAATATTCAAAATTTGAATGATTTTTACCAAATTAATTGATTTTTTCATACAATAATAAGTGTTTTAGCAGCAATTATATAATTTTATTGTATATATAACTGATAACTGTACATAATATAATCTTTTTATATCATTTAGACTTGAAATAAGAACCATGTGTAAGTAAAAAAACAGATGTTTCTTTATTCCCAATACGCAAACTTTTTTTTTCATGCCCCAACTGTAGCACTTATGAGGGATGGCAATAATCCAACCTCCCCCCCCCCCACATTCTAAGAAAAGGAGAGACATAACAATGACCGTCTAGGTCACAACTTTTACTTTGACGTAATATAAATATTATTCACTATCAATGTTTACAAAAAATCCATGTTGGGTGATAGATATGTGTTATATTTTAATAAAGATTACCCTTTTCCATCTTCTTAACGATTGCTAATAATTATACAAAACAAAAGAAATATGGATTTTTAACGAAAAAAGGTGAATTTTAATGAATTCTACACACGTTTTCGGTATTATTACACACTAACACATAGGATTTTATTTCTTAGATGATTACAATACAGAGAAAAGTATATACCTTTAGATTACTTTACGTGAAAAATTTCATAGTAATTATATAAACTCCTGTTTACATCACTAATTTACATATGAAAATAAGGATTTATAGGATAAAATAAATAATCTTAACTTATACTTAGTAATTTTTACGCAATTCCAATGATTTTATACCATGTTTTACACGAGTTTTATATTAATTAACTTCCAATATTCTCCATGATAAGATTAAATATTTTCTATCACAGAAATAACACTATCTAAATTTTCACTTAAACTATTATTCTAAGTATTGATATCCACTTATAGCTTTGCTTTACTTAAACTTTTACCTGCAATCATGTGAACTTATATAATAATTACCCTGCTTACGCATATCGAATTTAGTAAACAACATTCTTTTCTACACGAATACACGAACCTTTTTTAAATTTTCCAGTTTTAACAGAATATGCCTAAATATAAACTTTTATTTCAAATAGCCTAGTTTATGAAAACAATACGTAGTACCAAATATTAGACAACATTTTAACCCGAACTTAGATACTTTTCACATACCTATTTTAACATAACTTAGATGATTTAATATTATTTTACCCATTTCTTTCAGAAATATACATGTAAAATTATGGATTTACCGAGTAAATATCCAATTTTAGCTTTCACTTACCAATTTTTTACACCATTTCAGTGATTTCAAGCTATTTTCATGTCTCAGAAACGAAAAAATAATTGAATACAGACGCGAGTAAATAATATTTGTATTGTATTTTCCATTCAAAGATTTGAAACTCAAGTTAAAATTTATGTTATAAGTATTGATATCCACTTTTAGTTATACTTTTACTTGAAACCATATGAACTTGTAGAACCTTGCTTACGCATATGGAGTTTAGTACACACTGTTATCTAAATGAATATGAATACCTTATTGTTTTAAATTTTCCAATTTTAACAGAATATGCACGAATATAAACTTTAAGTTTATCTAAACATTTTATTTCAAATACTCTAGTTTATGAAAACGATACATATTACCAAATATTAGACATTTTAACATGAACTTAGATACTGATCACAAACCTATTTTAGCATAACTTATTAACATGCAATAGCATTTTATCCATTCCTTTCAGAAATATACATATAAATATACGGATTTAACGAGTAAATATCCAATTTTAGCTTACATTTAATGATTTTTTACACCATTCCAATGATTTCGAGCTATTTTATATCACAGAAACAGAAACATATTTGAACATAAACGCCTGTAAAATAATATTTGAACTGTGTTCTTATTTTAAAGAAATGTACAATGATTAGGCAACCATTATTACTACTCTTTAAAATAACACTTTAAACAATCGAAATCGAGAAAAAATGGGATGTTAGATTTAGGCCTGATCCTGCTGTTCAACATCGATCACGTGATCAACTTGGATATCTGAAACAGTGGAATGGGGTTTCATTTTCTTTCCTTGAAGGTAAATATTTTATTGGTTGTGTAATTTGAAATCAGTCGTTGTAGAATGTCGTGAATTTTTCAAGTCATAAGCAGAAACACATGTTTAAGTTATACTCCGATATGAATTATCGGTTCATTTTCGAATCATCATATAATTTACTTGTATGCATATCTATCCGAAATCAGCAGTATTCATCACTTGAAGTGATAACATAAACTAAAAGTCCGAGATACCCATTATCTGTATGCTTTGCTGTTATATTAGTCACTTCTGAACCGATGGATATGTTTTCAGTTATCTACACTTCAGTAGGTAAATCTAAAGGAAACTCTGAAGCTTTTTTATTTGATTAAGACTGATATAAATTGTTTCTTGTATCTGTCTGTAATGTCAACACCCTTAAAGCATCTCTATCTGTTAGTCTTTGTTTACTGTTACTGTCTTCCAGATTTATAGATTGATATAACATCAGCAAAATGAGTCCCATCAGTTGCTGATACATTAATGGTTTTCTCATGCATATTTAATTTGTCGAAATCACAAATGATTCTTAATATACCATATATTGGATCCAAGATAGATTACCATTTGAAGGTATTATTTTGTATTTTCACAGCACTATGATTTTAACAACTGAAGTCGAAAAAATGCTATGTTAGACATAGGTCTGGTTCTGACTTTTGAGTAAATTTTTGTTAATATGTAAATATTTTTAGAAAAACTTGAAACATTTATTATTTTTTTTTGTTAAATTTTTTTTTTTTAGTTTTGTAAACTTTTTTTTTAGTTTGTAAAAACTTTTTTTTAACTTTGTAGAAACTTTTTTTTATATATGTAAAAACTTTTTTTTTAATTTGTAAAATCTTTTTTTGTAAAAACTTTTTTTTAATTGAAAAAAACTTTTTTTTTTTAATTTGTAACAATTTTTTAATTTTTTATTTGTAAAAACATTTTTTTTAATGAATTTTATATATTTTTCATTAATCTGATGTATAGTATTATCAAAAGTTGATTTTCATATGTATGTGTGTAAACTGGATATTCATTGGGGAAAATGTTGTTTCGTTGAACAAGTTATGATAAATCTCAAGTCTTACGTAAAGCAAAATTAGTTATTTACTGTCATGTAGAAATTTCATGTTAAAAATCATACAATGTATTTTAACAATGAAATATGTTTTATAAAAATAAACACAGATGTGTATAGATACATTTTTTATTATTATGGGTATTTAAACGATACATTGTGAATATTGTCTACATTTATATCAATTTCTCTTCAATACATTTTATCAATTATATCAATAAAATTCTTTACAACACTTTGGATTTTTCTTTACAAATTTCACTTTTTGGATATCATATGTCAAATCAATAATGTTGCATGAGTAGTTTGGGTAAATGTTATGTTGGTTTATGTTCTATACAGTCAATTTTTCGAAGTATCCAATCTGATCTTTGACTGTTAAATTCTTCAAACTACTGGTTAATTTTTGAATATCCATCTTCAATATGATTTGGGATACTGTGTTCGACAAGTTCAACATAACAGTCATATGTCTATTCAGTTTATTACGAATAACGAATATTTTCTCACACTTTTCACACTGAAACAATTTTTTAACAGGATGTGTTTTCATATGAACTGATGGTCTGTATTTTCTAGTAAAAGATAATTCACGCTTTCTTGTAGATTATTTTTGACGATGATTACAAGTATATGGTTTTTCACTAGTATGGATTTGTATATGTTCTTTTAAATTCCATTTACTTGAAAAGTATTTGTTACAAGTGGAACACATCTGCAAGAGAAATAAATGCATATATTTAGAATTCCTTCTAACACTATAGACGAAAAAACATCACATTTTATAGAACATCTGGTACAATATTTTATTGTAAATTCACTCTAATTATGTTTAATATATGTATTCTAATATATCACATATAAGTACTCACATGTATATTATTCTTTAACTCTATATGTGTTGACGACGAATAATCCGGGGTATCCATTTCTGGTAAAGAGAGTTTCTGCTGTTTTGATTCATCTTGGTGTAACATCTATACAATAAAAGAAATATAATTACATACTTAGAAAAGATTTAATAGATAAATAATCATTTATTGATGTTTTACAATGATATAGTACAACTTACTTTATTCGTTAACAGAGAAATTGTTTCCCCAACTGGGTTAAAATCAGGAAATTTACTGGAGCTATACATATACAGTCATCTGAATAGTCATCTGCAAGAATTTGACTTGGGAAATGAGAACCTCTGCATCACTTTTCAAAATTTTATATTATCATCAGTTAAAGTGATCATGTGACAAAACTGCGCATGCGTACTAAATAAAAATAATCAGTATAATAAGCTTTATCATGGAATCTTGCTTAAATATGGTCTTATATTAAAAGGGTTAGTATGGTCTTAATTCTGAAATATTAATTATAAATATGAAAGTAGCAGATATACACGATTTCAAATGTTAGAGGAAAAAGTTACTCTACACGGAAGATAATTGGAAATTCGCTAAATACAGTATAAAATTTGGTTTATGCGAACTTAATAATAGTGTTGGTACAATTGCAGTTGAAATTTTCTTTATAGTATTAAAAATATATAGTGTACAAAAGTCTAGGCTGCTAAATTCTGAGAAGTGATAGTGGTAATAATAGCAATTAAACTTCTAATTTTTAAAAAAATTTTTAATTTTTTTTTAAAATTTTGTAAAAAATGGGTACTTTTTGTAATATATTAAACCTTTGTAATTTTTTTTTCTTTTTTTTATGTAAAAAACTTTTTTTTTATTTTATAAAATATTTTTTTAACTTTTTTTGTAAAAACTTTTTTTTTTATTTTGTAATTTTTTTTTTCATTTGTAAATTTTTTTTTTCATTTGTAAATTTTTTTTTTCATTTGTAAATTTTTTTTTTCATTTGTAAATTTTTTTTTCATTTGTAATTTTTTTTTTTAACTTCGTAAAAACTTTTAATTTTTTTTTTAATTTTTTAAGTTTTGATTAATAGATTTTGTGTTTGATATTTTTAGGTACTTACAATTTATTATTTTCTTTTAACGTATATTTAATTTGTACGATGTTTCTATGGTAAAAATTATGTGGGATAAATAGTTGATAAGTGATAGAACATAAATTTTAATTTGAGATTTGAATTTTTGAATAGGAAACACAGTTCAAATATTATTTTACAGGCATTTATATTCAAATATGTTTCCGTTTCTGTGATATAAAATAGCTCGAAATCATTGAAATGGTGTAAAAAATCACTAAATGTAAGCTAAAATTGGATATTTACTCGTTAAATCCATATATTTATATGTATATTTCAGAAAGGAATGGATAAAATGCTATTGCATGTTAATAAGTTATGCTAAAATAGGTATGTGATCAGTATCTAAGTTCATGTTAAAATGTCTAATATTTGGTAATATGTATCGTTTTCATAAACTAGGGTGTTTGAAATAAAATGTTTAGATAAACTTAAAGTTTATATTCGTGCATATTCTGTTAAAATTGGAAAATTTAAAACAATAAGGTATTCATATTCATTTAGATAACAGTTTGTACTAAACTCCATATGCGTAAGCAAGGTTCTACAAGTTCATATGGTTTCAAGTAAAAGTATAACTAAAAGTGGATATCAATACTTATAAATTTTAACTTGAGTTTCAAATCTTTGAATGGAAAATACAATACAAATATTATTTACTCGCGTCTGTATTCAATTATTTTTTCGTTTCTGTGACATGAAAATAGCTTGAAATCACTGAAATGGTGTAAAAAATTGGTAAGTGAAAGCTAAAATTGGATATTTACTCGGTAAAGCCATAATTTTATATGTATATTTCTGAAAGAAATGGGTAAAATAACATTAAATCATCTAAGTTATGTTAAAATAGGTATGTGAAAAGTATCTAAGTTCGGGTTAAAATGTTGTCTAATATTTGGTACTACGTATTGTTTTCATAAACTAGGCTATTTGAAATAAAAGTTTATATTTAGGCATATTCTGTTAAAACTGGAAAATTAAAAAAAGGTTCGTGTATTCGTGTAGAAAAGAATGTTGTTTACTAAATTCGATATGCGTAAGCAGGGTAATTATTATATAAGTTCACATGATTGCAGGTAAAAGTTTAAGTAAAGCAAAGCTATAAGTGGATATCAATACTTAGAATAATAGTTTAAGTGAAAATTTAGATAGTGTTATTTCTGTGATAGAAAATATTTAATCTTATCATGGAAAATATTGGAAGTTAATTAATATAAAACTCGTGTAAAACATGGTATAAAATCATTGGAATTGCGTAAAAATTACTAAGTATAAGTTAAGATTATTTATTTTATCCTATAAATCCTTATTTTCATATGTAAATTAGTGATGTAAACAGGAGTTTATATAATTACTATGAAATTTTTCACGTAAAGTAATCTAAAGGTATATACTTTTCTCTGTATTGTAATCATCTAAGAAATAAAATCCTATGTGTTAGTGTATAATAATACCGAAAACGTGTGTAAAATTCATTAAAATTCACCTTTTTTCGTTAAAAATCGATATTTCTTTTGCTTTGTATAATTATTAGCAATCGTTAAGAAGATGGAAAAGGGTAATCTTTATTTAAATGTAACACATATCTATCACCCAACATGGATTTTTTGTAAACATTGATAGTGAATAATATTTATATTACGTCAAAAAAAAAAGTTGTGACCTAGACGGTCATTGTTATGTCTCCCCTTTTCTTAGAATGTAGGGGGGTTGGATTATTGCCATCCCTCATAAGTGCTACAGTTGGGGCATGAAAAAAAAAAGTTTGCGTATTGGGAATAAAGAAACATCTGTTTTTTTACTTACACATGGTTCTTATTTCAAGTCTAAATGATATAAAAAGATTATATTATGTACAGTTATCAGTTATATATACAATAAAATTATATAATTGCTGCTAAAACACTTATTATTGTATGAAAAAATCAATTAATTTGGTAAAAATCATTCAAATTTTGAATATTTTCTGTGTATTACGGTTCAAAAACTAAAAAATATAAGTGTAATTTCCTCTTTTAAGTTGATATTATCATCTTATACTTGAAAAATTCTTAAAAATCAGCTTTATACCTTAAAATTGATATTTTTCGATTGTTTCGTCTAATTAGTAATACTCATTAAGATGTTCGTCGTTCAAAATTAATATATATGTTTAGTCTACGGCTTATGATTTGATATCCTCATCTTATAGTTGAAAAAGTCTTAAAAAATCAGCTTTTTACGTTTAAAGTAATATTTTCTTTTGCTTAATTATTATACTCATTAAGGTGTCCATTATTCAGAAACTATAATATAAGTTTAAAATCCATCTTATAGTTTGATATTCTCATGTTATAGTTGAAAAATTCATAAGAAATCAGTTTTTTCGATAAAATTGTTATTTTATTTCGCTTAATTAGTGATACTCATTAATGTATAATGATTGTTCAAAAACTAAAATGAAGTTTAAATTTCTTCTTATAAGTTGATATCCTCGTCTTATAGTTGAAAAATTCTTAAGAAATCGGCTTTTTTCGTTAAAATTTATATTTTTTCATTGTTTTGCTTAATTAGTGATACTCATTAAGATGTTTGTCATTCAAAATTAGTATATAAAATCAATATTCATCTTATAGTATGATAATCTTGTTCATTTAACCTCTTCTTAGAGTTCTTATTTTTACCCCTCCTGTTAGAGTAGAACATTAACCCTTTTTTCACAATTTCCATTTTTTCCGCTAGGGTGTGGCCGGAGGATCGGTGCAGTCGGAGGATCGGTGCGGCCGGTGGCACGGTGCCTCATCCCTCCACCTCATCCCTCAATCCCTCCACCTCCTGAGCCTGAACTGTTGTTTTCCCACTACTCATGTACCATAACATACATTATGCATTAGCATACATTTTGGCATGGTGTCCGTAAACGGAAAAGTACCACAATATCTCTATCTTTGTTAGATGAAGTTATAGAGATCTGCACGGGCCGGAATTTCCAGGCCCGGGCCCGGCTCGGTGTAAAAATCAAAAGTTCGGCCCGGCCCGTTTATATTTTCACAGTTCATGGCCCGGCCCGTACAGAAATCAGTGAAAACAGGCCCGGCCCGATATGGCCTGATACAATTTCTGCAATTTCTACTATTTTGAAAAAATTGAGATTTTTAGCATATAATTAAGATTCCTTTAAAGAATACTGCATACATAATATTTATGGGAAAAGTTTAAAGTATATTTTAAAATCGCGATGTGTTCGATAGACAGAAAATACACAATAGCAACATTAATAATTACTTAGATTCTAATACTTTCAACATTCAAATAAGGGTTAAAAAAATTAATCTAGTTTAGAATAAACAGAAAAAAAGAGGGTTAAAACATCATAACTTTTGAAGCTGTATAATAAAATGCAGATTTATGAAAATATTTATCTGTCATTTATTAAAGCTTTCCGCAAATCCATAGGAGCTACTTTCTGATACATTTCTAAATTCATTCCTTTTCGGAAACGCATAAGATTGACAGGTGTCCTTATTCAGAAACTGTGTAATCGAACGGTATTATCCATTTTTTTCTTTTTTTGATAAAAGCAATATATCTTTGAGAAAATACTGTCAAGGGTGGATCGAATTTCCGGAAGCGACAGCATGGAAAAGGGGAAAAATCTGAAGCCACGTGACAAGCATCTCTTATATATCGACAAGTTTTATTTATCAAAAATGGAAAACGCTATTCGATTCCATATCCCTTTAGTAGTCAGGCTTGTCAATTTTATGACTTTACAGTTAAAAATTAGTCAGAAAATGAGTCAAGGTTTCGCGTTGTTGAGTAAGAATTTAAGAACCACAGTAGAGGGAGAATGACAGTTCAACCTCAGCAACAGCAGCAAGCAGCGGCGGCGGAGGTGGAAATTTTTTTGTCTCCCCTACCTCCCCCCTCCCCCCTACCTCCCCCCTACCCATGCCCCCCCCCCCATTTTTTTTTTTTTTAAAAATTTTTAAAATTGTCTTATAGTACGAGGTATCGGTGATGGTAGAGTACTACCACTATCCCCCTACCGCCCCCCCCCCCAATTTTTTTTTTTTAATTTTAGGAGAGATAAAGTTTAAAGTGGTGTCGCCCTCTATCGGTAAGTATGAAAATTATGGAATTTAAAATGACTGCTTCTGAATTTTAAATTACAGCATAGTATAAAATAAAATATTCTAAAGTATCTCATCATACTGCTTATAATGGAAATTTAAGTTATAGCATGGTGTAAAATAAAGTAACTTACCACTGCTTACAATGGAAATATATAGTATAGAATAGCACTTAATAAATAATTTTAAAATGTGTTACCATAGTGCTCGCAAAGGAATATGAAATAGAAATTTAAGTTGTAACATAACGCTAAATAAATAATTTTAAAGTTTCTTAGCAAACTGCTTACAATGAAAATATTTAGTTAAAGCATAGCACTTAATAAAATATTTTAAAGTTTCTTACCAAACTGCTTACAATGGAAATATTTAGTTATAGCGTAGCACTTAACAAAAATTTTAAAGTGACAGATGTAAATAATTATAGTTATAAACCGACATATAGGCAGATAGGCAGGCACACAGACAAGCAGGCAGGCAGGTAGGCAGACAGACAGACACACAGTGAACTATTTGTTACGTACACAAGCATGCATATACGAAGTGAACTAATTGTAATAAAATACAAGACGTGCATACGTTTTAAAACATTTTTTTTTCTTCACAGAAATTAAGAAAATATTAAATTTCGACTACAACTTTCACTTTGAAATAGCGTACTCCCTTGTTAAAAATTATTAGCTTTTAACAAACATGTAAATGAAGCGGGGTTCGAACATCGAACTTGACAAAATGATCTCATGATGTGTTGATTTGCAGTAGGTTTAAACGAACACACCATGAGACCATGTTTATTAGACGCGATTTAAAATATATAAGAAAAGGTGTCACGTGACTGAACATATTGGATTATTACTATACAGTACTAATGATATTATAAATTTTGTAAAATAATTTAAGCTTTACGATAAACTTTAATGTTTAAACTTACAAACACATTGGAATGTATTTATAACATATAAAATAACCTTATAAAAGGTTGGTTGGTTTGTTGGTTTTATAAACTTGCAAAGCAAAGCGTATCTTACTAATTTGCATACAAGAGATTTTGTAACATAAATTATATAATACAGCAAATTTTAACTTACCAAGTGAGGTTTAAGGATACTGTAATAGAATTTTTAATTGTATACTTTAAAAAAGAAAGTTTAACTTACCATTATGTTTATGCTCGGATTCGAACTGTCAACCTTTTGGCTAGCTTTCCAATGCGCTCCCAATTACGCTACGATGGCTCCGTACAATTAATATAAATAATGAAACCTAACACAATGTTACTTTTTTTCCCTAAGATTTTCAAGTTAATAAAACAGGATATGACGACATTTATAGAATAACATCCTGTTTTACAACGATAAGAATAGCAATATAAGAAGCTTGTGCACCATAATGAATTTACTGTTTAAAGTTTTGACTTAAACGATTATTCTTCTAATTACTTAAAACCTTGCTGTATATTTGCTTGATCACCTATCTGTTTACCCTGCTTTTTGGATACTTCTAAACCTGAAAATGACTACTTCGCTTAACACATCTTACTATGAAATTTCAGAAATCAGCGAATTTAGTAGAATATTTCAGTATTTTGACGTTTTTACCCCATACCTATATGTCGGTTTATAACTATAATTATTTACATCTGTCACTTTAAAATTTTTGTTAAGTGCTACGCTATAACTAAATATTTCCATTGTAAGCAGTTTGCTAAGAAACTTTAAAATATTTTATTAAGTGCTATGCTTTAACTAAATATTTTCATTGTAAGCAGTTTGCTAAGAAACTTTAAAATTATTTATTTAGCGTTATGTTACAACTTAAATTTCTATTTCATATTCCTTTGCGAGCACTATGGTAACACATTTTAAAATTATTTATTAAGTGCTATTCTATAACTATATATTTCCATTGTAAGCAGTGGTAAGTTACTTTATTTTACACCATACTATAACTTAAATTTCCATTATAAGCAGTATGATGAGATACTTTAGAATATTTTATTTTATACTATGCTATAACTTAAAATTCAGAAGCAGTCATTTTAAATTCCATAATTTTCATACTTACCGATAGAGGGCGACACCACTTTAAACTTTATCTCTCCTAAAATTTAAAAAAAAAAAATTGGGGGGGGCGGTAGGGGGATAGTGGTCGTACTCTACCATCACCGATACCTCGTACTATAAGACAATTTTAAAAATTTTTAAATAAAAAAAAAATGGGGGGGGCATGGGTAGGGGGGTGATGGGGAGGTAGGGGTAGGGGGTAGGTAGGGGGTAGGGGGGAGGTAGGGGAGACAAAAAAATTTCCACCTCCGCCGCCGCTGCTTGCTGCTGTTGCTGAGGTTGAACTGTCATTCTCCCTCTACTAACCACCTTTAAGGTATATTTTTAAAGATTACATTAACAGAAATTCACTATCGCTATTAATACTTTTACAAAACATATTGCATGCCCTACACATCCTGAAAACAATTAAGTCCAGTTCCGGCCCGGCTCGACTATGTAGAAAAAAAATGCAAGCCTCATCTCGGTCCGGCACGAGTCTGCTAAAAAAATTATTAAGCCCAGATAACTGTCCGGTGTCGATCTCTACGGTGGACAACGTACATTTCTGTTTTATGTTGTTAAACTAGCATGGGCTCGTGACGCTCATTTATAGTTATTCTTGAGAAAACCATATTCTTTGAAAATAGCTCATATTTTATCGGTTCTGATTAAATATTTATATCGGGCCGGTAGGCCCGCTAAATTTTTTTGCCGGCCCGGCCCGGCCCGTTGAAAAAATTGTTCTAATTCTGCCGGGCCGGGTACGGGTCTCGGGCCAGGCCCGGGCACGTGCAGACCTCTAAATTGAAGTATCATTGTATATATTTATTTTATCTGAAAAATTATTCTCTATCTTTTGAAAAATTGGGTTAATCTGATCTCGATCGGCAAGAGTAAACAAAAAACGGGTTCCTTGCGTTCAGGTCCAAAACCTAACCTGAAATTATTTGGCCACCTGACCCAACTTCGACTTGTATACCCCCACACCCCCTAATTCTCAGACAAAAAAAGTAGCGTTAATCCAACCCCAATCAAGCGATTGAATAAAGTAAAATAAATCCTTGTCGGCTCGGCCTACAGGCACAGGTAGATTTCGAAAACGCAGACCGTGGGGCACCTGTTTATTGGGAATTGCAGAAGAAAGACCTATTTGCCATGATGTGGCAGTTGGGACAACCCACTTCGAAATATACCTCTGCCTGTAGGCGGAGCCAGCAGGGATTTTTTTTTGTTTTTCATTTTTTTTACCGTAAGAGTTGGTCCCATAAAAAACTTGTCATTATAAAAGTTGTAGATAATATTAAGAAGATATATAATAAATTTAAGCGGATTTGATATCTTGGGAATTGACGAAGTTATGAAATTTTTTCTTCTGAAATCCTTATTCTTCCCCCCCCCCCCTCCTCCTTGGGGGTATTTTTAATGAAATCAAAAATTTGTCATACATAAATTTTTGGCCTTTTTCCTAGAAGTAATAATAACTTTAAACGGATTCGATATGTATAAAAATTAAGAAGTTATGGGTTTTTTTTCTGTTTTCACGTCTGCTTGTAGGCAGAGCCAGCAGGGATTTTTTATTTATTTATTTATTTATTTTTTTTTTTTGCCGTAAGAGTTGGTCCTATAAAAAACTTGTCAATATAAAAGTTGTAGATAATTTTAAGGAGATTTACAATAAATTTATACGGATTTGATACCTTGGGAATTGACGAAGTTATGAATTTCTTTTTTCTAACCCCCCCCCCCCCCCTTGGGCCATTTTTAATGATATCGAAAATCTGTCATACATAAATTTTCGGCACTTTTCCTAGAAGTAATAATAATTTTAAACGGATTCGATACGCATCATAATTAAGAAGTTATGGGTTTTTTTTTCTTTTCACAACGAGCCCCCCCCCCCCCCCTTAGTTCAGTTTTGCCCATTAACGAACTTGACCGAGATTTTATGCCCCTTGATTTTATGTATCAATTTGGATAAGATTTGTACAGAATTATTGAAGTTATCGTGTCCATAAAAAAGTGGTATAGATAGATAGATAGATAGATAAAGTTTTGAACCGGGGATGGTTTTGGATTCATGAGTCATGATCGGCTGATATCTACAAAAATTTTCCAGAAATTCCAACATAAGAGAGAATGTAATAGGTAGTATTTCTTACGAAATCTACATAAAAGGGTAAATAAAGTTAAAAAAAAAAATCTATGCAGGACTGGAAATGCCAATTTCAGATGGGACAATGGAAATTTTCTGATGTACTCAGGGCCGCACCAGGCGCCATAAGTAAAAATAAGCGCTGACAAGCTTAATCAGCGCTGACACTAATCACTACTTATGCATCTACGATTGGTAGAAAAACTAACAAGGGGTTTTGCACTAGGTGCCAAATAGATTTGTTGCGGTGCTGGATGTACTGGACTTCTTTTTCCAGATTAAATGTATGCATTTCCGAATTTTAAATATTTTTAATATTTTATTGTTGTATAATTTTATAAATTTTACCTCAAATTTTTATGTTAGAGGAATAATTAAAAATTAACTTGACTGGTGAAATAACGACTGGTTCAGTTTTGAAAGAAATGAAAATACTGAGTAACAATGGCTCACAATGAAGAAGAGTAAATAATTAAAATCGTGCAGCAAAAACAAGCAAAATGATGTCTACGAAATTTTCTTTTCATTATTTGTCCTCCGATTCAGTTCGTGAATTCGTTGTCCGATGTAAACCGCAGTTTATTTTTATCCAAATTCGCAGATTCTGATTACGTAATATCGCGTTCGAGAAAAGTGTTTATTTATTGATGTGTATTACGCTAAAATCATTCAGCACTTGAGTTTATAATTTCGCTTTCTTTTCCCTTCTTTTTTTCAATCTTGCTGAGAATTAATTTATAAGCACTTGAAAGAGTTTATTAGATGAGACAGCTGCAGGATGTTTTATTAAAAGATTTTTGTTCTATTTATACATTGTGCACATAAATATACTTTTAATATTCCATGTGAGGTGATTATGAACCATAAGGAAAGCCACTAAGAATGAGTGGGGCACATACAAACTTCCTACAACTTTTTTTGAAAAGTAATAATTACTAAATTTAAAAACGCTCTTCGGAAAAATGGTGGGAAGTTTGCTGGTGCTCCATTTGACACTACGCCTTACAGGGCCTGATTACCGCACAGGCCAACTAGGCCACGGCCTTGGGCCCATTAGAGACAAGGGCCACAAAATGAGTAAAATGATGTAGAAAAAATTCTTCTACAATTTTTTTTTATTTCAATCATTGATATCTAAAAAACATCTTTTTATAAACGTCTTGCCTGTACTTTTCTGTTCTCTAAAATCAGATTAAATATTCAACATCAAAGTTTTATAGTATCAAACAGCAAAAGAAAATTTACGTCAACCCGAGTTTCATGAGCATTTTTATAAAATGAGGGAAAATTTCCGAATACTTTCAGAAAAACATTTCTAGTTTTCTCTAAAACATATTTTGGTTTCGTGGGGGGGGGGGGGATCCTGAAAAGCTGCTAAGCCTTGTGCTCCAGACAATCTTAATCGGGCTCTGTATGCCTATGATAATGAAGAAAGCAGTGAAAATGAAAATAAATAAACCAATGAGAGAAAATAAATACTTCTCCAGTGTAAAAACTCCTCACTTATTAAAATATTTACAGAATACAAATATATATATATATATGTATCACGCGGGAATACTTTTTTCACTCTGATCTTCTGCGGATCAATTATTTATTCTTTAAATTATTACATATATAATAGTAATGTATATTCTTCATGTTTCAGCTTTTTCCCCCCCCACGAGCAGGAGCTTAGTGGCCTAACATTTTTCGGTGGGGATTCCTGCTATTTTGGTCTGAATTTTTCACACCCTGTAAAAGTAAATTTGATCTCTAAAAAATTTTTTAATGTAAAATTACCCCCCCCCCCTCTTTAATAACAAAAATCAGTGTTGAATTCAGGGGGTGGCCCGGGGTGTGGTCGCCCCTGGACGATTTGCGATTTTATGCTTTTAATGCTTATAAAGTGCAATTTCCCCCCGGAACTTAACAATGCCCCCCCCCCCCCCCGGAGCTACAGAAATCCTTCCCGGAGAAAACTGTCTGAATTCAACACTGATAAAAATTATGAGGGGAATAGAGTAGCATTAATTCGAAGTTGAAAACGAAACAGTTTAACGTGTTTTGCTAATAGATGCCACGTGGTGTTGCCAGATTGTACGTGTTTGAGGATCATTGTACGGCGTAATCTTAAAAACCATCCCCGTACGACAATTTCTTCCATTAAAAAAAAAGTTTACTTTTTTAATTTTATCCGTTTTTCTTTTCAATTTGCTTCAAATGTTTCACTTTTGATGCACTTTTTGCCACGAAATTGGGATTGCCCATTTTATTTAATAAACAGCTCTAACAATTTTGACTAAATTTTGTATCTTTCCGTTTTAGATTACGAGAGGACCATTGGGCTGGGTCTCATGTTAAAAAAAATCAGATTAGTGGATCATTTTGGGTCACTACGGGTCAGGGTCAAGCTAATTTTATCTAAACATCGGCTCTAACGATTTTGACTAAATTTTGTATCCTACTGTTTTAGGGTACCAGAAGACCATTGGACTGGGTCACATGTTCCAGAAAGTTTGATTAGTGGATCATTTTGGGTCGATACAGATCAGGGTCAAGCTAATTTTATCTAAAAAACGGCTCTAACGATTTTGACGAAATTTTGTATCCTACCGTTTTAAGGCACTAGCAGACCATTGGGCTAGGTCACATATTCGAGAAAATTTGATTAACGGGTCATTTTGGTTCACAACTGGTCAGGGTCTAGCTAATTTTATCTAAAAAAGGCTCGAACGATTTTGAGTAAACTTTGTATCCTACCATTTTGGATTATGAGAAGACTATTGGTTAAGTCCCATTTTCGAGAAAATTCGATACATGGGTAATTTTTGGTCACTATGTGTCAAGTTAATTTATCTGAAAAATGGCTTTAACGATGTTGACTAAATTTTGTATTTTACCATTTTGGGGTTTATTCTGTCAATTTCGAAGACGACTTTTTTTCACAGTTATGTCTTCGTAAATGGGAAGTCCCAGATTTCGAGCTGTAGGAAAAAAAATTATAGCCTTTTTGGGGCACTGTACATGTTCAGAAGCTTTCTCCGTTTCTTCATTCACTATAATTTTGAAATTTTCCCAAATATCACTTTTTCCTGATGCTTTTGACAAAATTAACGTACCAGATGCGAGTTTTTCTTTTAGTTCTTTATCGCTAATTGAAATACTCTACATATTATTAAGCTTATTTTTTTCTTCGATATTCACAAAATTGCTTCATCAATATTTAGTTCATAAAAACATTTGAATATATTGAGAATTTTATCGGAAAGTCGATTCGTTAATCGGAGCAGATTTATCCGTGTACAGCTATGCGTTAAAACATAATCTAAAATAGATGATTCACGAAAGCTGCAAAGTACTCAAAACCAAAATCTCGAGTTAAAAGAACATGGTGAAACGGGGCGATTTGAAAATGCCTGGAAAAAACATGCTATGTATGTCTGCTATAAACAAGCGATTAAAATTCCTTATCTTGATATTTACTATATCCTCCTTGCCTTTTCACTAACACCTCCTGGTTTAGTATTTCACTATTTACGAGGAGCAGAACTCAACGAATCATAGTTTATAGCAGTTCAGATGTCGAGGTCGGTGAGATTTACGCTGTTTTGATCCCATTTGTTTGAAAGGAAATGCCAATAAATCTTAATCTGTTATATCATTCTGCAACATTATTTGAAATTTGAAATGTGCAGCAGAGCTTCCATATATATATATATATATATATATATATATATATATATATATAATATATCTATCGGTTAAAAAATTACATAAAATTTCTGAATAACTCTTTTCAATAAAAAGCTGTTTTCATTTTAAAAATGAAAACTTTTGACATAGATATCAAAATACAGTACGATATGTAACATTTTCCTTACATAAAAGTTATCCTTATAATATATATTATTTTTGTTATAAACATCTTTTTTTTCCTAAGACATTAAAGATTTCCACGCGCCGGGCTTGATCCAAAGCCCCTATCTGACCTAGAAAATGAAGGCAAAATTTCCAACGGGCCGGGCCGAGAAAATTCTGTGAAAAGTATCTTCCCAGGGATTTTCTTTCTTTCTTTCTTATTTTCTTTTGTAGGATTATTACAAGGTCTGATTTTTGTCACAGTTCAGCTTTGTGTCAGTCACAATGGTAGTGCGCTTTATAAATTCGCTAAAAAATAACAAATTTGTGATATACAACGATTATTTATTACTAAAAAGTAATCAAGTATGTGCCTATGAAAGATGGTTAAATGTCTATGCATAGTTTCTAATTCTATAAAACTTTTTTACAGATATGTTAATTTGACCCCCCCCCCACACACACACACACTTTCGAAAATTTAAATTTCAAAGTTACCAGGAATTAGTTCTCAATTAGCTCTAATTTGCTCTCTAATATTAAAATTTGCTCTGGTTATGTACCGCGATATTCCAATTAGAATGTTGTGGGGGGGGGAGGACTAAGTTAACGCTAGCCCCCCCCCCCCCACTTCCGAATATCGAAATTTCAAATATGCCAAAATTTAGCTCTCAATTAGCTCTAATTTGCTCTCGAATATTAGAATTTGCTCTGCTTCTGGTATCGAGATATTTCAGTTACAAGAAGGGGCCTAGCGTTAAGGGGGCCGAGGGGAGCCCCCCCCCCCTTCCACTTTCGAATATTGCAATGAACAAAATCACCGTTTTTATAAAATTAACTTTAAAAATCAAATTTCCATTTGATCATTTAAAAAGAGTTCATATTCATTTGCACACAACTTGTATACGAAAACGAATTTTTGCATGGGTTTTTTTTTTAGTTTCGTAAGTACTTTTAGCATTCCTAGCAAATACAATCATGATAGAAATCTAGGCATTCGTGCATTCAACCTCTTTTTTTGGAGCCCAAACCCAGTGACTCTAAATGCGAACCCGAGTCCGACAGTAGGCAGCAAAAATCATTAATAAGATTTTAAAATTGTTTAAAGATTTATTTTGTTATTTAAATATATCTCGTTACATAGAAATATATATTAATCCTAAATACGCTTTCACGTTTCGTGATTTTTCATGTCCCTGAAAATCGGTTTAAAATAACAAATTTGTTATTTATACCCAGCCATTGGCAGAAATCAAAATTCTTATATTATTTTTTTAAATATAATTGTACAACTATGGCAAAAAGGCGTGAATTATGTTTCTCAATTATTTTGGAAAAGGGCTTCAAACAGAAAGAAACGATAGACAAAGGATATCCCACGTCTTTTTTATGTTATTAACACTGACCATGCACAGGCTTCAAAATCAGGTAGAATATTTCTCCTTTTGTCCCATCAATAACAACTCAATTCCATTTCAAACAAATTTTTTAATTTATTTAAAACACTTTAAGAAACTTAGAGTACATTCTTGTTTCTCAAATAGCAAGTTTTTTTTCGCTCTTATCAATTTGTGATAAAATAAATTAAATTTTTTTATCTTGAATCCGCCCGAGCCTGTGGACTGGCATAAAATTTACAGACCTAACTAGTTTCGCGCTCAAACTCTGATTCGAACTGATCCCTTTTCATATCTAATGCATGGTTAATAAAAGAAAAAAAAATTACGCACAAATTTTCAACGTTTTGTAAAATGGTAAATCAATCATTTATTCATGCATGTGTGTGTATGTTTGAAGATTTTGCTATTGATAAACTTTAGTTTAAAAATAAAATTATTAGCATTATTGCCACTTCCAATTCAGAATTAAAATAATCATAAATCAATTTGATTCATAATTGAAGAGGGTTTTAATGAAGAAGAGAACTAAAAAGTTAGTCATGATATTTAGAAATGTTTTACATACATATCATTACTTTTAGAATATTTAATCATTAAATGTATATATTTTTTGATACAATAAAAAAAATTGTAGTTAGTGAGAGTATTACAGAATGCTTTTTTTTCAACATAAAATGTTTTATACTGAGTGTTATAAAAATGTGACGTCATAACAGAATATGGTTACGGTTTGAAAATAAAATTATTTTTTAATAATTACGAGAATTATTGTTTTTTTACCTTCTATTTATTCTGTTAACCGATAATGGCATAAACGTTTATAAAATGTTTTTTGTTCCCTTAAAAATATTTTTGTTAAGCCATTTCAACTTGTAAAATGGCCAACTGCAATTAACTTGATTTCAGTAAATGATATGTTCGTTAAACTTTGGTAAAATTTAATTTTTGTCACTACTTTAAATTTTGTAAACGTAAAAGTTATTTTTCCAAAAATTAGAAAAAAAAAAGGAATTAAGAAAATGTTAAATAAAATAAATGTATTTATTTTGAATTTTTTTTTTACATTGACAATATTTGATAAATAATGTATCTAACTTCCATATTTCCGCAAAACATTCTGTTCTGAATTGAAATGTTTGTTATTTGAAGCCCTTGCTAATGACATAAAGATATGTAAAGATTAATAATCAAAGACAAAGCTATTTCAAAATATTAAATTCCTAGGCATAAATTTTCCCTTTTAATAATAGTAAATAGAAATAATAAGCAGTTATGAAATTTTAAAAACACCTTCTTAAGAATAAAGGAAAAAAGCAAAAATTCGCAAAAATGATAATATTAACTTAGTAAAATCTTAAATTTAAAGAAATTATAATTTTAGATTTATGCTAAGTTTATGAATTTAAAAAAAAAGTTAATCACAAACACATATGGATTTATCAATTGACTGAATGCTAAAAACTTATTTTATGTATATCAAAGTTGGATTTTTGAATAGATTTTAGACATGCGACAGTCCAAAATGCATCGTCATGAGACAAAATCGTTTATGACTCAATATTTAATCCATGCATTTATCAAAAAATGAAAAATGCTATTCGATTTCAAATGTTTTCAGTAATATTTATATTTAAAACGGACTAATGTGCATGTATGTGTCAGAAAATTTTGTGTTGTTGAGCAAAATCATCAAACATCTACACATATGTATGAATAAATGATCGATTTACCATTTTACAGAACGTTGAAAATTTGTACTTTTTTTTTCCCTTTTATAAAGCATGCATTAGATATGAAACGGGATCAGTTGGAATCCGAGTTTGGGCACGAAACGGGTTAGGTCTATAAATTTTATGCCAGTTTTCGGGCTTGGGTGAGTTCAAGATAAAATATTTTATTTTATTTTAGTCTCAAATTGAAATGAGTGACAAAAAAACTTGCTATTAGAGAGACAAGAATGTACTCTAAGTTTCTTAAGGTGTTTTAAATTCATTTAAAAATTTGTTTGAAATGGAATTGAGTTGTTATTGATGGGACAAAAGGGGAAATATTCTATCTGATTTTGAAGCCTATGCATGGTCAGTGTTAATAACATAAAAAAGACGTGAGATATCCTTTGTCTATCGTCTCTTTCTGTTTGAAATCCTTTTCCAAAGTTACTGGGAAACATAATTCACGCCTTTTTGCCATAGTTGTACAATTACATTAAAAAGAATAATATAAGAATTTTAATTTCTGCCAGTAGTTGGGTATAAATAACAAATTTGTTATTTTAAACAGATTTTCAGGAATATGAAAAATCACGAAACGTGAAAGCGTATTTAGGATTAATATTTATTTTTATGTATATATATATATTTATATATATATTTAAATAACAAAATAAATCTGTAACAATTTTAAAATTTTATTAATGATTTTCTGCTGCCTACTGTCGGACTCGGGTTCGCATTTAGAGTCATTGGGTTTGGGCTCCAAAAAAAGAGGTTGAATGCATGAATGCCTAGATTTCTATCATGAATGTAATTGCTAGGAATGCTAAAAGTACTTACGAAACTTAAGAACCCCCCTGCAAAAATTCGTTTTCATAGAGAAGTTGTGTGCAAATGAATATGAACTCTTTTTAAATGATCAAGTGGAAATTTGATGTTTAAAGTTAATTTTTTAAAAACGGTGATTTTACTTATTGCGATATTCGAAAGTGAAGGAGTGGGGGGAGCTAAATTAACGCTTGGCCCCTTCTTGTAACTGAAATATCTCGACATCAGAAGCAGAGCAAATTAGAGCTAATTGAGAGCTAAATTTTGGCATATTTGAAATTTCGATATTCGAAAGTGGGGGGGGGGGCGTTAACTTAGCCCCCCCCCCACCATTCTAATTGGAATATCGCGGTACCATAACCAGAGCAAATTCTAATATTAGAGAGCAAATTAGAGCTAATTGAGAGCTAAATTTTGGCATATTTGAAATTTCGATATTCGAAAGTGGGGGGGGGGGTAACTTAGCCCCCCCCCCCACCATTCTAATTGGAATATCGCGGTACCATAACCAGAGCAAATTTTAATATTAGAGAGCAAATTAGAGCTAATTGAGAGCTAATGCCTGGTATCTTTGAAATTTAAATTTTCGAAAGTGGGGGGGGGGGGGGGGGCAAGTTAACACATCTCTTTTTTACAGGAATTATTTTGATCGACTTCAACATTGCGCTTAAAAGAATTCTTCGATCGACTTCAACATTGCGCTTAAAAGAATTCTTCGATTTAAAAAATACCTGCTTCAATATTTTTATTTCTATAAAACTACCAATTTTCTTTTAGCAAACTACTAAACCTGTATATGCAATAGTTTTCTTAATATAAGCCACCTCCAATCACAAAATATTTAATTATGGCGGCATCAGCATCAGCTGCTTTTTTTTTTTTTTTTTTTTTTTTTTACTATACAGAGAAAATTATTGAGATATTTTCTGCAAATTTCCACAAATATTAATAAATTTAAGAGATTACTAATTCGGAAACCTTTTCCTATTTTATTTTCTACAATATTTATATTTACAGTATTTGTTGTAAAATGAGATATCGCCATTGATTGACCACGCACGCACACACAGCTTACTTATTCCCAGCTTTATTAACATCCATTCATATCTTCATTTGAAACAATACATTTCTTTGGATGTTAGGTATATTTTGCGACAAACAAAAGTAAAATAAACACAATTTTGCTCGCTGAAGTTCTTTGTTTCTATACTCATTTTTTGGACAATGGTCAAAAAAGGACTATAACCTTAATTGCTACCAGACCGCTTCAGTAACCTTTTTGACCCCTGAACCCGCGTAGAGGGTTATGCACGCATGAATGGGTGTGACACTCCTTATCTCGGATCCGTATTTTGATTTGTAAAAGATCCCTAAAGTCCCCTCTCTTTTTTCGGGTTGAAATTTTTTGGGGAAAAAGGAAGTCACGGGCCGCACCGATGAAAAAAATTAAGTGGGCCAGTCGACCCAAGTATAAAAATTAAAGAAAAAATCAAACTAAGTCAATAAAATATGTACGAGTTTCAATGGACACGACTGAAGCGAAGATAAGCTGATGTTACATTGAAAACATCAATACAGAAATATAAAATGTCTAGCGTACAGATCGACATCGTATTTTTTAACACAGTGTCTGGACAAGGTTTTCATTTTTTTTTTTTTTTTCAGTAGACTCGGGCTGGGTCCGGATCGGGTTTATATTTTTTTCGACATTCCGGGCTTACATGACGGCCGGTACCAGACTTAATTGTTCCCAGGGACGTAATCGGGTAGGCAATTTAGTATTAGGTATGTTAAGAAAAATCGGAATTTTATATGGAAATTGAGTTGGACCTGAATTTCATTCAGTTTTGTACAGGTCGGACCGGGCTTGTTTTCACTGATTTTTGCACGGGCTGGGCCGGGCCGTGAACCGCGAAATTAGAAACGGGCTGAGCTTTTGATTTCTGCATCAGGCTGGGCCGGGACTAGATAGCTTTCTTTCGGGCTGGGCCCGGGCCTGGAAATTCCGGCTAGATCACTCCTGTGTCTGTTCGTCCTTCTGTCACAGCCCTTTCTCTCGTAAACTATGGGACGTGGAAAGTTCAAACTTGAGAAAGTTATAAAGTCTTTGTACCCACATATTTTCAAATTATTAGCCATTCACAAATATGTTTAGGAAAAATTTAGGGGGCTTATTAAGTTACTTGGAAAAAAGTTTTCTTTTTGTATATCGTATGGGGGTATCGTGGTGAAAGATCTCGTAATATCGAACTCAAAAATATATTTGTTTTAATTTGGAAGTATTATATTTTCAGAGATATCGTCGAAAATGCACTGCAAAATTTCTCCCCCCCCCCCTCTCCCTTCTATTTCCGAATCTTGAACTTTTTGGG
Source organism: Maratus michaelseni (assembly GCA_963931845.1). NCBI lineage: Eukaryota > Metazoa > Arthropoda > Arachnida > Araneae > Salticidae > Maratus > Maratus michaelseni. Next base: position 492,698,157 of record OZ007586.1, read on the forward strand.
ATGAAAGTTGTTTGCCACTATAAATTCTGAAAGATAATCTTCAATCTATATAAACGCAAGTTTCTGTCATTAATTAAGACAAATGCTTCTGTTTTAAAATAGTAGTAGCTTTGTAGCCCGCGGGTCACAGGTTGAAGATCCCTCATTTAAGCAATTTTAAGCAATATGAAAGATGCAATTGAAATAAAAGAAACGTAAAATACATATTTTGCATCAACCACTATTTACCAATGATGGCCCTTATTAAACTACTCATATTCACAGCCTATAATATATAAGGCCTATGTGCTGACACAAAAACGGCGGCTGTTTTAAGCGGATTTTTCTCAGTGTTTGTACTGTTCCTTGAATTTCGATACCACAATTTTCTAAAAGTGTTCTTCGCTTTGTTTTTCTGTGATTAAACAAGGCTAAGTATATTTTTAGAAAATACTGGTATTAAAATTCAAGCGACCGCTCAAACGCTGAAAAATATCCGCTTACAACATGCAGCCTCTATTTTTGTGTCACTGTGTAGGCCTAGTATTCAGATGTCTGTGTTATACTCCGTACCTGCGAAAGAAAAGTATCGCAGAATCGCAGCCAGGGCCTGATTAATGAACAGGCCAACTAGGCCGCGGCCTTGGGCCCACTGCTGTTGGGGGCCTCAAAATGAATAAAATGATTTAGAAAAAGTTTCTTAAAAATGAAGTTTTCTGCTATTGTTTTCAAAACACTAAATAAAAATATTTTGCTTAACTTGGCAATTATATCATAGTGTCTAATAATAATCCTTGAAAAATTTCTAGCTACTATTTTAATTTGAAAGGGCCGCAAAAATTTTGCTGGGCCTTGGGCCCCAGACGACCTAAATCGGGCTCTGATCGCAGCAAGGGTAGTAGTGACCTGGTTATCAGCTGCATAGGCATAGTCAGCTTTGCTAATTAATAGCTAATAATCAGTAGCTTTTTCATTGGCGCTGTCAGTTATCACTGGCAATCGGTAGCAAAACTAATAATTTTTTGCGCAATATATACAGGCCTCGGAGCGGTCTCTTCTTTGACCACCAGTATTTTCTGACGAAAATTTTCTTGTAAATGTCGTGGAAACCCCTTTAACTTACAATTTTTCTAGCAATCTACCACGAGAATAATTTTAAAAAATAGTAGTGGCTAAAAAAAACCGCCTGCATATATGTCATATATGCGAAATAGACTTAGTGCGGCGCTGTATGTAATGTATATTATTGGCAGAAATTTTTCGTTTCGTTTATAAATTTTACCATAATTTTGAATTTGGAAAAAAAAATACTGATAATTTTCCCAATATATTCAGAAAGTTTTTCATAATTGATGAATTACTTATAGTCCAGGGGAAATGTACCAAAAAAAGGCGTTACCTTGCAAAAGGTCGGGTAGAAGATTTTATTTTTCCAACTTGTATATGATGAGGCCAGCATACAAAAACCGAATTATCCAACAAAATTTCTTAAGGGAGAATTTTCTGTGGCCAAAAAACAATAAATTTTTGGGACTTTTTTTGTTGTTTTTTAAATATCTCGAGACTCGTTGTCGTAGCGTATTAATTGTTAATTACAATGTTAAAGAAGATAAAATTCTCTACAACTTTCACATTTATAACTTTTTAATACACTCAATAGCAAGCGCAGTACGACATTTCAAAAATAAGACTTTTTTTTTTCGATTTCCTTAAAAACCGCGAAAAACGTAGTTTTTCCCCGATGATTCAATGTTCCCCACGGATATAATGATGTATGTCAACTTGTACATATTGATAACAGTAAATTATATGTTATTTGCATGCCCTCTTCCTTAAGTGCAGTACAGCCTTTCAAAAATGAGGATATTTTTGCATCTTACATACCCGCTCGATATAGATAGAGTGTGTATTGGAAAGAGGGGACGGGTGACAAATAACTGCAGGTTAAAAAATATATACCACTGGAGTAGGTGTTGGTACAAACTATGGTACGCGTTGCTCTGGCTACTGGTACGCAGAAGTGCAATACTGGTACGTAGAATAAAATACAGAATGCAGCATATTATTATGGAATCAAAACCGGCTTGTCTTTATTGCTTGGAAAAAAAAAATCGATTTTGGATATCTGCAAACGCTTTTTTTGTTGTTGTTGTTACGAGACATGTTTGTTATTGCAGACTTGCTGAAATTCGCACACACCGCTTATGATGCAATCAGTTTTCCAGAATTAAAAACATAATTATTTGATTTATATGGATAAAAATTGAATTTATAATAAAGACCGAATTATAAAATTAATGAATGAAGTATTTTTAATTAACAGAACTTTTTAAAATATTCTTTATAAATTGAATTATTTGAAGGTAAAGTCTGGATGGTTGGAAGCAGGAGTAGCTTGTGTGAGTAGCAGCAGTTAAAACAAAATAAAATTCCAAGTGTAATTTATAACACATGGTTCTCTTTGCACTGGAAGAGCTTCTAGGAGGTGTTGAAATAAAAGTTTTATTTCAAACACATTTCACAAATTAATTGATTCTGTTGACTGAAATTTTTTCTTCTCTTGTGTAAAATGTGCATAATTCCTTTCTATTTCATGAAAATTAGTTTTTAACAGAGTAAGGTTATTTAAAAGGGTGATCTGAAATCAAACAAAAACTGTGATCATATGCAGTGCGGACTTGAGGTAAAGCTACATATAGGTACACAATAAAGAAGTAAAGCTACATAGGTACATATAGCTACATATGTTTTGAAGTAGTATATACATAAATGTATGAAGAAACTTGCAAGTGCTAATGCGCGATGTTATTGTTGCATTTACTATTAATACAGTTGTATCGAGCCTAATAATCGAGTTAAATGCGCTAACTAAGCTTTCGATAAGAAATTCGTTTCTCATTTGAGACAAACCTGCTACTGTATCTCCCGATAGAGGAAAGAAGTTAATTTATTCAGCTCTCCTGTGATGGATTACTGGAGTCCACATTCAAAAGGATGAATGAAACTGATTTTTCATTGGCGATAATGTGGGAGTACCGTCTGATATCGTCAAAGTCTGCTTGTGTTTAGCAAAACATATCTCTGTGAATGTGCTTTCCCACCTTCGTTATATCAAACACAAATATAGGAATAAACTAAACATAGAATCTGACTTATGACTAAAACTACCTATTATTGAGCCAGATGTGCTGGAAGCTGTGCTTGATAAAACAAGTCCACCCTTTTCATTAGCGATAGAAACAAATTAGTGTAATCAGCCTACTGTAACAGAGTATATGAATCAGTGTGCGCCAATATGTCATTAAGTTTTGGGGCTTTTTTCCTAAACCAAAACACTTTTTTTTATATTGTATACATTAAAAAAATTTAATGGTGATGCTACTTTTTACTTGAATGTTATTATGAATCAGTCTATCTTAGTACCAATTTAGTAATGTAATCATTAATTTTTATATACAATAAAACCTGCTATGACGGAAACACGAAAGACCGAGGATATATTTCGTTTTAGACAGGTTCCTTTTTATAGGTTTTTCTATATTAGCTTTACGTTTGTTACCTGGTGGTACGCGGAAGTATGAACTTCGATTTAGTGGTACGTCGGTCTAAAAGTTTGGGAACCCCTGCTGTAGAGGAAAACGATCCTGATATATATTCTACTCAGGATAACTGAATGCTAATAATCCTACAACAGTCCCATCAAAGAGACAAAAATATTGCTAAATATCCCGTATAAATTATTATTATTAAAATACATTTTTTTCATTTAGCTTATGCAGTCATATAGCGATCATCATCTGAGTGTCATCGGTGCCCGGGAGTCCAGGCCTCTCCTCTGCATATTATCGAATGCCTAAATTTTACCCGCTGTGAAATCTTGGAAAATTCAGCGCTCTTTCATGATTTTCTGGAAGTCTTTGGTTTTGTGGAGATGGTTGCTAAACCATATGGGATTATAAACAACAACAACAACAACAGTCATATAGCGTACCTTACTTTATTATGTAGGGAAAGTGGACTTGAATGAAATAGGGGATGAATGTGACAACAAAAATGTTTATATGATCTACACTACAATCATAAATAACTTGGTATTTCATTTGATAAATGGTAGCACTGAGATCATTCAACATATATAGTTTCAAAACAGTACATATTACAGAAGATTAGACTATTCCACAAAGTGTATTTTTCAACAGCCAAAGTAAGTTTCTCTAGATAAAATCTTAAAACGCTAAAATGTTATAATCTCTTGCTATATTTAATATAAGTGGAAAAATATTAACAATATTTACTAAAACTAATATTTTGAACATTTTTATAAAAATAGTGATCTCAAATATTTTATTGATAGAATTTTTAAATTTTACAATAGATATAAATCCATAATATTAGTTAATGAAATAATCTGTTGTCATTTTTATTGTAGATATTTTATAAGGTAAAAGTATTTGTTACATAAGATATATTTATTTTTTGCGTCCCTCCTTTATATGGAACTACAATTCAATGTTTGCTATACTTAAAACAATAAAACATTAAAACATATGTCATCAATAATTGGTAAATTAAATATACCATTGTACTATAGAGTAAAATGTTTATGGAATAAAATGAACTATATGTATGCATTATAAAAATAATTATTAAAATTAAACAAAGTCTTTTTTGTTGAAACTGTCATGCAAATAAGTTACTAAATCCTGAAATATTCTTTTAAACAATACCTTAAAATTAACAATTGTATGTACTTAAAGTTACTGCCTAAATATGAAAATTGTCTCAGTCATCCACACTCTCCCCTACTTGCTAAATTATACAGATTTATTGAATATAAAATATGTATGTTTTGATGAAAATGAAGAAGAGGGTGTACAAATAATAGATAATTTTCTGCTGTCAATATCATAGTAGTATCTGTAGTTGACATACATCATTATATCCGTGGGGAACATTGAATCATAGGGGGAAAACTACGTTTTTCGCGGTTTTTAAGGAAATCGAAAAAAATGTCTTATTTTTGAAATGTCGTACTGCGCTTGCTATTGAGTGTATTAAAAAGTTGTAAATATGAAAGTTGTAGAGAATTTTGTCTTCTTTAACATTGTAATTAACAAATAATACGCTACGACAACGAGTCTCGAGATATTTAAAAGACAACAAAAACAGTCCGAAAAATTTATTGTTTTTTGGCCACAGAAAATTCTCCCTTAAGAAATTTTGTTGGATAATTCGGTTTTTCCATGCTGGCCTCATCATATACAAGTTGGAAAAATAAAATCTTCTACCCGACCTTTTGCAAGGTAACATGTACAATTCCCCTGGACTATTATGCTTATTTTTCAAGAAAAGTATAAAAATTAAATTACCAAAATTTGACGAAAATTTGACGAAATATTTCGTGAATGAAGTGTTTTATGAAAACTAAAAGTTGTACATTCAAACTGACAAACTGAAGACATTTAATTATTTTTTCTACTGTTAAATATTGTAATTATTTTTTCTTAATTATTTATGCATATAACTTATATCTACGAGTTTTCAAACGAAAAACTTAAAATAGGAGTCTTCACCCCTTTTGTCTGAAAGTCGTTGGCCAACAAAAATTCCGAAATGTATCCTTCGCCTCATTTAATCGCAAAGTTTCTGCCATTAAATAAGACATTTTTTTATATTAAAAAATTGTGGTAGCTCGATTGACCGTGCCCACAAGTTGTAAAAGACCCTTAATTGTTAGCCGTTGAAGTAATGTGCGCTGCATCGATTAAATTTCCATTCTCAAGACTAATCAAGGGATTTTCAACATGTGGCCTGCGGGCCTCCAAACTACGACTATTTTAGTATAAAAAATTTGCTTTATTAAATGACAGAATTCTTGTGATTAAATAAGGCAAAGATTATCTTTTTGAAGAGAAATGAATTTCAAGGAAGAATGTTGAAGACCCCTACTCAGGACTGTAAAATACTTGTTTCAAAGCTCAAAATGTGTTTTCTCTCTCTCTTTTTTTTTTTCTTACGCAATCTTTTTTTTCTTACGCAATTTCTTAGATTTCAACTCGCTTAATGCATGTGAAAACGTGGAGTAAAAGAAAAAAAAAGAACTTGTCTTCGCCATACTTTCTCGTCTTCCACTTCCGTAAATCAGAAAAATTGGACAGTTATTGCTTGATGATTAATGACTGATATTTATGCACTCATTTTCTAGTAATTTTCGCAGTTATTTCCTTGTCAAAAATCCATTTCTCTGTGATTTGTGAATATTCGGATGGATTAGGAAAAGCTATAAAAAGGCATGTGTCTGAGCTAGAAAAAACGTCGTTGCTCTGTAAAACAGCAGATATATGATTCATCGCTTCGATTTTGAGTATACAATAAACTAGATCAGCCATACTCAACCTGCGGCCCGCGGGCCACATGTGGCCCGGCGACCTTTTATGTGCGGTCCGAGATACATAATCATTAATCTCTAATTGTAAAATTAATTAAGATGCTCTTTAAAAGTTTTTCGCTGTTCCTTTATTTATTTTCATGGAAAGACAAAATCTGCCTGTTATTTCTTATTACTAATTTAAAATCATGTTAAAACATCTTAAATGTCATTTACTTAGTCAAAAATTCTTTTTTTTTTTCATATAGTTCTAATAGTGCTATGGCGGTGTACACTAATGAAACATTATTCCAAATTAATTAAATTTGCACTATGTATTTCTGCATTACAAAATAAATAAAAAGTTTTTGCACTGAAAAATAAATGAATTATTAAAAAAAATCTCTCTCTCTTTTTTTTTTAACCCTTTAGAATTTGGCGATGCTACATTGTTATATTATTATGTTTTATATACTTATCATATCGCTAATAATGTTTATTCGAGTTGTCGGGGGAGAAAATGGCAGAAAAAAGTTTTGCATTGCTAATTTTAAACAACAATCTTCGCGGCATATTTCTACATCATTTTCAATGGAAGCCTACCCGGAAGTAAATTTTTTGGAAATAGTGGTGTTAAATTTTTTTGGTAACATCCCTTCCAAGACAAACGTTCAATACTACTAATTATATTAATTTTTTATTTTGCTTTGTTATACTACTTTTGTTATCTTATTATTTTAATTACTCTTTTTTACATTATTATACAAAGTGTGTTGCGTTGCGGCCTGCCTAGCGTCGCAAACATATGTTTGCGGCCCGCGAGAATAAAAGGTTGAGTATGGCTGAACTAGATTCTCGTGACAAATTCCCATTTTTCTTTCGGGCCTGATGTTCAATATAATTTGTATAACGCAAAAAATCTTAGATCCATATTTATGATTGAAAAAATGAAATATATAGCTATATTTCGAATGTCGTTGAATGTAATATTACACCAAATTTACGACATCTGCCGAAATTATTGTTTACAAGTCTACGATGAGAGAACTCTTTCCAACATAGTTGAAAAGTGCTTATGAATCCGGTTTGTCTTGTCTGTTTGTCTGTCCGTGCTCTAACTCGCGTGAATATACTCGGATTGTCACGCAATTGATATATGTTGTTGATGTTAACTATGATATGTTCGGTATTGAAACTGAAGTATGTCGCTCTTGAAAGAATTCCGTTCCACTACGATCTATGGAGAAAAATCATTTACGAATTATTTTAATGATGTTACACTATTTCAAACATATTGAAATTAATATATGCCACTGAGGTGCACTACAAGAGGCTTACTATAGAATAGGGTGTGCATAGCATTTACAGTTTCTTTACACGGACACTCAAAATAATTACGTTACATTACGGTCTTTGGGGAAAAATCGTTTCAGATTTACTTTAGTAATGTTTCACTATTTAAACATATTCAAATTGGTATATATCACTGAGTTGCACTACATGGCGCTTACTATAAAGTACTGCTTGCAAAGCATCTGTCGTTCATTTACAGGGGCACACAAAAGAATTCGGTTAAAGTACTGTCTGGTTAAGAATAATTGTTATTATGTTAATACGTAATAAGCAAATAATTTTTCGCCTATTACTTGATGTGTATAAGTTCTATAGATCATATACAGAGCAGCACAAGAAATTCGCTAGCTCATTTCCTCTTATTGATGGAAATTTCAGAATGGGAATTTAAAACCGCGCTATGCGTTTCCTAACTGAACTAAATTTTAGCATTCTATGTAGTATATATACAAAATTTATCATATACAGGGTTGAAAAAAATAATTCGGATATTTTTCCGAATATATTTGGTAATTCCTGAAATTGGGTTTTAAAGTATGTTATGCTTTTTCCAAATTGTTTACTTAGACATCAACTTTTACTTCATTACACGGTAAAGATTTGTAAAAGTATATTGTAAGTGTTGGAAAGTGTTACATGTTATATGCTTGATGCATGATTTTCCGTTCTTGTTTAAATTTAACATCAGTTTTCCTGTCGAAAGACCACATTCCTTTATAAATTAAGAACACTATAAATAAGCCAAAATGAAATTTATTGAGCTATTCTCGATGTGAAAAATTAAATGCGTTAAAGGCCAATCGTAACATCCGGTCATAATTTTGCACTGCAGATTCCTTTTTTCAAACGAATCTGAATTATATCTATAAAATATTTTATATTAAAAATTCCTCGGTAAAATTAATTTGTTTACTATATTAAATGTGTTTTCTTAGAGACTGATTATTTGAATTACCTATGGTTGATTTATGCGTGAATGGTAAAAAAGTAAAAGCGATTAAGGACACAGGAGCGCAAATTGTGGTTTTTGATGCTAATGACATTCCGTGGAGTGCGAAGAAAGTGGGAAATGTTTTTCTTATACCGGCCCTCGGAAATAGACAAAAGGCGGATTTGGTGTCCGTGCCGGTTGCTTTGATAGGGAGATGAAAGAGAGTATGTTGAAAAGAACGTGGCGGTTGCAGTTGTGAGAAAACTGAATTCTCCTCCACTTATAACACCCGCTGTTTATGAATTCTTAAAATTTGGAAGTATAGATAAGCAGGATTTGGTATGTAAACAAGTGGGGAATCGGAGGGAATTAAATGGGCAGGGAACCTTCAGATTGTCTATCGATCATGAGCAAAAAATTTGTTAGAAAAATGGTTGTAAATGAAATCTGTGAATGTGAAAGGGATAATAAGTCTGTTAATGAGATAAAGGTAAATTCACTGGGAGACGTGAATGATAGGAATTTGGAAAAAGGATCTGAATTGATCGACTTAAAAGATAATGCGTCTCAAATGGATAGTGATGGAAAGGTCTTGTAAGAGAGGTCAATTTCGGGAAAAGAATTCTGAACATGATGTAAATATACCCAGGTATTTTGTTGGTACTATGGGATTTATATATACATGATAGAAATAGAACTAGAAAGAAATTGAGTTCACCAATGACTGTGGCCAGTAAATTTAACTCTCGGATGAAGGAAAATAATAGAGTAAATTGGGGGGCTAAATGCCAAGAAAATGTGAATAGAAAATCAAAGTTAAAAAGAAGGGAGCATTCTGCTCTTAAAACGGATCACAAAGAAAGATTTATTAAAATCAAACAAGATTTTGAAAGGAAAAATCATGATTATAAAGTTGTAACGCGAAAATTATTGTTGAAGAGATTCTTTGATTAAAGTAATTTAGATATAGGTTTTCGGGAGAATTCTCTAAATTAAGTTTTATTCTAAATTTGGGAGTACTCATTATTGTAATATCTGTATTGTGTTTATTTATCATTTAATGCTTAATATTTTCGTAATAGTAAAACTTCATTAATGTAATAAATGCATAATTTAGTGTGCGTTCTTTTTGTTTGTAGAAACATCCAAAATTAAGCTTTCAAGTAAAATATTTTTAAGAGAATTGTATTAGAGATTGTGTTATATATAGATTTATTCTTTTTTTTTTTTTTTTTTTTTTTTTTTTTGAATCATGTAAAGTGTAATCTGTATTTGGTATTATATGTATGTGAAATATTTCAAAATTGTTTCTTAGGGCATCAAAAATATAAATTATTCCTGGAAGTATACTTAGCTATTGCAAGTAAGGGTTTATAGTAAATACTGTTGACAGTGTGGTCTATCAAATACTGAGTATGGGAATGTGTTTGTATTCTATAGGGATTTCATGTGTTATTCTAAATTCCTTTATACTTTGATGACCTCTTTAGAAGTTGATTAAAGGAGCTTATTGTATTCATGTATATGCAAAATTTCTTGCAGAAAATTTTCCTTAGGGCAGAGGAGTTGTGATATGTTGAAAATTTCAATTTCTCACATACTCGGAAAATCTAGGTAATCCTTTATGAATGAAAGGGGTCTTGTGAATTGTCACTATTCAAGTAAGATAGTACTGTAGAGGAACTGTAACAGGTTGACGTGATCAACTAATCACTTACTTGTAGAAACGGGATAATCTACTAAGAATGAAAATAATCTTATAGACTAACTTCTTTCTGAGAAAAATCCTATTGAATGAAGAATTTCACTGTCACCTGGAAATAAACCACGCTGGGATGTAGGTGTTGTATTGAAGGCAATACTCTCTGCAGCAATTCCTTGGATACAAAGAACTAAGCCCCTACGAAGTGAAATTTCAGACTTGGGAAGTAAAGGATTAAGGGGTGTGTCAGTCATAAGAGATTATAGGAGGATTCTTTCCCTATATAGGAGATACCAGTTTTACAGAAAAGGGGGAGTTCACTAAGAGATATGGAGAGATGCAAGAGATATGCGGAGGGGATAGGAGATATGATACGGAGGTGAACGTGGTAGCAAGTTGGAGAATGAGTTTCTCTGAGCGAAAGTCAGAATGTTAGTTTCTGAAATTGTACTTATACATCTTGGATATGTTCATCATTTTTTTTCTTTTTTTTGAATGTGTTAATTTACAATAAAGTTTTTTCGTTTAAAACGAGAATGAAGTGTCTTAATTATATATACTGTTATGAATTTTGTATATATCTGTAAATATTCCTTTTGTTTAAATTTATTTTATTTTATTATTGTGAAAATTGCAGTATTAGTAATGTATTTCCTATTGAGCATCATGTAACTCAATGCTAAAGGCCTCAGATGGTTTGCAAGGAAAACAACCTTACACCCTCATCTTTATAATGGAAGTCTATGGTAAAATCGCCAAGGAATGGGTTTATCACCAAGTTGGCGATGGTTTTGGCGACTTATTTTTGTCGCCAAATCTGGCGATATATCGCCAAATGTCGCCAAGTTGGCGACGGATTTGGCGACTTTTTGTGCAACCACACCCCCCTTATACCTATACATTGGGATCCTTTCTTGCTTGGGTTCTCTATCGAAAGTTAAAGCACTTTCTGGTAATTTCTAGCATCTGAAGGCTCTGGAATAATCTGGAAAGATCTCTGAAACCTATATAAGGACCGCCATCAGTTCAGTTTAGTTAGTTGTCTGTCAACTGCGATTGAATTCATACGAGAGGCTTTGCATTGAGAACTGTGTTTCTCGGATTGATTTTGTCGTTGATACGTCGTATTGAACGCATTGTTTGTGTGAAATTTTGCTGTGCTTTTATTGGATTTGAAGATTACTGAATATCCTGTAATTTTTAGAAGATATTGGTGTTCGTATTGCACTGTTTATAGTGAATAAAGCCTTTTTATTGTTCTTATATATTGGCATCAGTCCTTTCGAACCCCGAGCTCACAACATTTGGTGTCAGAAGTGGGATTGAATGCCGATCACCAGAGCAATGGAGGGTCAACTGAAAGAATTATTGGAGAAATTAGCTGCAAACCTTGGCGAGTTGAAAGAAGAAATGAAGAAAGATATGTCAGCGATGGATGAGAAAATGACTGCGAATCAGGCTGAGATGTCAACCAACCTTGGCGAGTTGAAAGAAGAAATGAAGAAAGATATGACAGCGATGGATGAGAAAATGACTGCGAACCTTGGTGAGTTAAAAGATGATATGAAGAAGGATATGTCAACCAACCTTGGTGAGTTGAAAGAACTAATAGAGGATAAAATAACATCTTTAAATGACAGAATTGACGGCGTGGAAAACAAAGTTGAAGAAAGATTTCAAGAAATAGAAGAAAAAGTTCAAAATACAGCCAAAACCGTAGAAGAAAAGGTAGAAGAAATTCAAAGGACAGCCAAAACCGTAGAAGAAAGGATTGAGAGTGAAGAAAAGGAGTTGGAAAATGTGAAGAAACAAAAGATAACTGCCGAAAACTATCCCGAAGATGTCAAGTATCAAGCTATGCTTCCTCGGGTCTCTATTAAACTCTCGACCTATGACGGAAAATCCTCATGGCCAGTTTTTAAGACACAATTTGGGATCGTAGCGGACGCCAATGGATGGGATTCCCAGACAAAGGCTTGCCAGTTAGCTGCTTCTCTACGAGCTGATGCTGCCGACGTCCTACAGACTTTGCCTGCAAATGAACCGCTGGATTTTGAAACGCTCGTCAGCGCCTTAGAATTGCGCTTTGGCGAGAAATGCATGAAGGAATATAGCAGACTCCAGCTCAAATCTCGACAGCAGAAATCCACTGAATCCCTGCAAGATCTTGCTACGGATGTCGAGAGACTTTCCCATCTTGCTTATCCTGGCTGTCCGACTGAAATTAAAGAAAGCTTGGCTCTGCAGCATTTTATTTGATGGTGTGCGTGACTCTGAGATCCAGAAACAACTCCGGATTGCAGATCTCAGTGACTTAAAAGGGGCTTTAGTTTATGCCCTGAAATTCGAGGCAGCCCAGCAAGCTACAAGGAAAGATCGACACTTTGTGCGAGTAGCCAACATGCCTGAGACGTCGGATAGAGCTGTGGAGCATTTACAGCAGCAGGTGAAAGACATGATGAGGCAGATGAACTCCTTGATGGACAACAAAACTGGCAGAAAGATCAAGTGCTGGAAATGCGGTGGAGAAGGTCATATTCAAAGAAACTGCCTAAAACGACCCAGCACAGAAGGTAATAGCTCCCCACGAACGGCGGAGCAGGAAAACTAATTAATGGCCATCTCGCGGGGCGGAGGTTGCCAGATTTCGAGAAGCCCCATTATCAAGTGTGTCAAATTTCTGCAAGAAGTTGCGGCAAGAACGGAGTTTTTATAGTCGGGCGTGTGAATGATTTGCCCTGTAATATGATCATCGATACAGGAGCCAATGTGACCATCATTCGGAAAGATCTAGCTCACCGGCTAAAGGAAAAACTCCTCTGGACCCCGCCCCGTGTTATCCTCCAAACCGTGACCGGGGATAAGATCGACATACATGGAAGAATGAAATTGAAAATAAAGTTTGGGAACGCCGCTTACCATCATACAGTCTATGTGGCCGATATTTCAGACCCTTTCATACTCGGACTGGACTTTTTAAAAGAGCAAGGATTTACACTGGATTTTAAGAATAATGAGTTACGCTCTGCTCAAGAAGATGTCACTATTTTCAAACTTGGAAATGAGTCCGGGTCTATTCAACGGATCACAGCCAAGGCAGATGTTATCATCCCTCCTCGGACCGAAATGATGATACCTGGATTAACTGGAAACGAAAGAATTTTCCAGTATGGCTTGACTGGATATCCTGAGAAGAGCCCAAAGGGAGTGCTAATAGCATCAGCGCTGGTAGATCTGTCGAGAGATGTGATAGCTGTGAGGATTGCGAACGTAAGTGAAAAGTCTAGAATTATCCAGAAAGGTGAAATGCTTGCAACCTGTGCTCCAGTCACCTGTGTTTGCAAAGACCCGAGCTTGACGTTATCGGAACCGCCTACAAGTTTAACACCTGTAATTGGACGAAATGAAAATTTATCTCCTGAACAGAGACATGCCGCAGAAAGACTGTTCCAGGAATTTAAGGATGTGTTTTCACAAAACGAGAGTGATATAGGGCGCACTTCACTGACACGTCATAGAATTGATACTGCCAACCATCCACCGATTAAACAGCATCCAAGACGCTTGCCGTTCGCAAAACAAGAAGAGGTTTCTAAGCTCTTACGAGAGATGCAGGATAGTGACATCATCGAACCGTCATCAAGTCCGTGGGCCTCTCCCATCGTGTTGGTCCGAAAGAAAGATGGCTCCACAAGATTTTGTGTGGATTATCGTAAACTTAACGATATCACGAAGAAGGACAGCTATCCTCTACCAAGAATAGACGACACGCTAGAGACTCTTTCAGGACATAAATGGTTTTCCACGCTGGATTTGAAGAGTGGATATTGGCAAGTAGAGATCCATCCTGATGACAAAGAGAAGACCGCATTTACTACTGGACAAGGACTTTGGCAATTTAAAGTTATGCCGTTCGGGCTCTGCAATGCTCCAGCAACGTTCGAGCGCCTCATGGAGACAGTGTTAAAAGGTCTGACTTTTGAAGCTTGTCTCATCTACCTAGATGACGTCATCATTGGTGGCCGTACGTTTGAAGAACATCTAGAGAATATTCGAAAAGTGTTAACGAAACTAAGAGCGGCGAATTTAAAGCTGAACCCTTTGAAATGCAAGTTCTTCCAACGAGAAGTAAACTATTTAGGACACATCATCTCAGCTGAAGGTGTTCGAACAGATCCTGAAAAAGTGTCTGCAGTAAAGCACTGGAAACGTCCGGAAAATGTCCATCAGTTGCGAAGCTTTCTGGGACTATGCACTTATTACAGAAAGTTTGTACAGGGGTTCTCCAACATCGCAAGACCCTTGCATAGGCTCACTGAAAGCAAACAGAAGTTTCTATGGACACAAGAATGCGACAATTCATTCCAGCGGCTGAAAGAAGCTCTCACATCCTCTCCAGTCCTTACCTATCCAGACCCCGACAAACAATTCATTGTGGACACGGATGCCAGTCAGGAAAGTGTCGGCGCTGTACTTTCCCAAGAAATAGATGGCCAAGAGCGAGTCGTAGCATACTGGAGCAAATGTTTATCGAAACCAGAGCGGAATTATTGCGTCACTCGTAAGGAGTTATTAGCTATAGTAAAAGCCATAGAACACTTCCATCACTATCTCTATGGCAGGAAATTTCTCCTTCGTACTGATCACGCATCCCTAACATGGCTGATGAATTTTAAGAACCCAGAGGGCCAAGTAGCCAGATGGATACAACGACTCCAGGAATACGACTTTGACATCAGGCATCGTAAAGGCTCATCGCATGGAAATGCTGATGCCTTATCAAGAAGACCGTGTCCCGAAAGTTGTCGCTATTGTTCCAGAGCGGAGAACAAGTATAATCCCGAACATGTCATACGCCAGACGAAGACTTCACTATTGACGCCACCAGATCCCTGGAGTGATGAGAAGATTCGAGCAGATCAAATGGCAGACTCTGAGATCAAACCAATCTTGGAGTTATTAGAATCTTCTAGCACGAAGCCCAGTTGGAAAGACATCTCGACTTACAGTCCTACGACGAAGCAATATTGGGCTCTTTGGAACTCCCTCCACGTCAGAAATGGTGTCTTGTTCCGAAAATTCGAATCGGAAGATGGGAAGACATCTCGGTGGCAGTTGGTACTTCCTCGATCCCGAATCCCTGAGATCCTCAAGGAATTACATGACAGTCCCACTGGTGGCCATTTTGGAGTCATGAAAACCTTACACAGAGTCCGAGAGCGCTTCTTCTGGGGAAAAGCGAGAGCTGACGTCGAACAATGGTGCAAATCTTGCGATGCATGTGCAGCTCGGAAAGGACCAAAGAAACGTAGCCGAGGAAGACTACATCTCTACAATGTAGGAGCACCTTTTGAACGCATCGCCCTTGACATCCTAGGTCCTCTGCCAAGAAGTGCTGATGGCAACAAATACCTCCTTGTTGTCATGGACTATTTCACAAAATGGCCTGAAGTTTATGCCATCCCTGATCAAGAAGCTTCTACGGTTGCGGATGCCTTGGTACACCAGTGGATATCAAGGTATGGAGTCCCTCTTCAAATGCATTCTGACCAGGGGAGAAATTTCATCTCTGCTGTGATTGAGGGTCTCTGTCAACTTCTCGGAATGGACAAAACTAGGACGACGCCTTTACATCCGCAGTCGGATGGCATGGTTGAGAGATTTAATCGTACCATCCTCAACAATCTCTCACTTCTAGTCTAAAGAAACCAGCAAGACTGGGACCAAAAACTTCCCTTGTTTCTTCTCGCCTATCGCAGCGCCGTCCATGAAACAACCGGCTATTCCCCGTCTCAGATGCTTTTCGGTCGTGATCTTCGTTTACCTTGTGATCTGCTGTTTGGTCGCCCTCCAGATGCGCCTTCATCGCCAGAGGGATACGTGCAGAATCTCCAGGCACGATTTGAAGACGTCCACAACTTGGCTCGAGAGCGGATCAATATACAGACGGAGAAGATGAAGACCAGGTACGACACGAAAGCCACGGGACATCAATTCAAAGAAGGTGACAAGGTTTGGTTTTATAATCCGACTCGACGTAAAGGACTTTCTCCCAAACTGCAATCGCACTGGGACGGTCCTTATACAGTCCTAAACAGACTGAACGATGTCGTAATTCGGATCCGAAAGTCACCAAGTTCGAAGCCTAGAGTCGTTCATTACGACAGGCTGGCTCCATACTATGGCCATAGTACTTAGTTCATTGATTGTAAATAGTGTAATGTAAGTAATGTAAATTAGTATGACCATGGTCTTGTATATAAATTAATGTAATTATTTATTTTGCTTA
This sequence comes from Maratus michaelseni, assembly GCA_963931845.1. Lineage (NCBI taxonomy): Eukaryota > Metazoa > Arthropoda > Arachnida > Araneae > Salticidae > Maratus > Maratus michaelseni. The sequence continues at coordinate 492,714,778 of OZ007586.1, forward strand.
GCATTATCATTATTATTGTTATTATTATTTAAATACTTGTATATAATAATGTCTATGCTTTAATTTTATTTTATTTTTAAATAAGTGTATATTTTGTATAATTCAGCATTATGAATGTGTTTTGAATAGTATAGCATTTGTTGGTAACGGGTTTGCTTTCCGATCAAAGGTTGAACTGCCCGGGACGTGCAGTCCTTGAGAGGGGGGCAATGTTATGAATTTTGTATATATCTGTAAATATTCCTTTTGTTTAAATTTATTTTATTTTATTATTGTGAAAATTGCAGTATTATTAATGTATTTCCTATTGAGCATCATGTAACTCAATGCTAAAGGCCTCAGATGGTTTGCAAGGAAAACAACCTTACACCCTCATCTTTATAATGGAAGTCTATGGTAAAATCGCCAAGGAATGGGTTTATCACCAAGTTGGCGATGGTTTTGGCGACTTATTTTTGTCGCCAAATCTGGCGATATATCGCCAAATGTCGCCAAGTTGGCGACGGATTTGGCGACTTTTTGTGCAACCACACCCCCCTTATACCTATACATTGGGATCCTTTCTTGCTTGGGTTCTCTATCGAAAGTTAAAGCACTTTCTGGTAATTTCTAGCATCTGAAGGCTCTGGAATAATCTGGAAAGATCTCTGAAATCTATATAAGGACCGCCATCAGTTCAGTTTAGTTAGTTGTCTGTCAACTGCGATTGAATTCATACGAGAGGCTTTGCATTGAGAACTGTGTTTCTCGGATTGATTTTGTCGTTGATACGTCGTATTGAACGCATTGTTTGTGTGAAATTTTGCTGTGCTTTTATTGGATTTGAAGATTACTGAATATCCTGTAATTTTCAGAAGATATTGGTGTTCGTATTGCACTGTTTATAGTGAATAAAGCCTTTTTATTGTTCTTATATATTGGCATCAGTCCTTTCGAACCCCGAGCTCACAACAATACATTGGTTCACGTTACCACACAAGAAATATATAAAAATATTAATTAAAATATACTTAATATTCAATTTAATCAAATAATTTGCAAATTTAAACTATGCATAAGAAGAATTTTTATCACCGAGACTGATATAAATATAGGAATCTTATCTGTAATGAGATTCTTGTTTTCCCTTTTGACAAATAACTCGTTTATTAATAATAAACAAATAACTCGACAAATAACTCGTCGGATATTCGACATATCCCTGACTCAGAAAACGTAGTAGCAGATACGTTGTCAAGAATAAATTCTGTCAATGTTCAGTCAACTGATTTGGCTACAATTGCAGAAGCTCAACAACATGATGTCGAGCTGCAAGAGCTGTTAAAGAGTGACAAGATCTCCCTGTGTTTGAAACCTGTTGCAGTGACTCCAACCTTAAGTATATACTGTGACAGTATCTGTGATACAATTCGACCTTATGTACCCAAAGATTTTCGCAAAAGTATTTTTGCATCCCTGCATAACTTATCACACCCAGGCACTAGAGCATCCAAAAAACTCATCCAATCTAGATTTGTTTGGCCGTCTATGTCAAAAGATATCAACACTTGGAATCTATGTTGTATAAAGTGTCAAAGGGCAAAAGTGTCTAGACACACATCCAGCCCTCTCCAAAGTTTTCAGCTACCTCACCGCAGATTCGACCATGTGCACATCGACATTGTGGGACCTCTAACACCATCAGATGGTTTCCAGTACTTACTCACCTGCATAGATCGCTTTACACGCTGGCCTGAAGCAATTCCTATTGCTGACATATATGCAGAAACTGTTGCAAAAGCCTTTGTTGCAAATTGGATTTCACGATTTGGAATCCCTACCCTCATAACTTCAGACCAGGGCAGACAATTTGAAAGCAACCTATTCTCCATCCTTAATAAGATGTTGGGTATCCAGAAGACCCGCACAACACCATACCACCCAAAAAGCAACGGTTTAGTTGAGCGATTCCATCGTTCCCTAAAACAAGCGCTTCGATGCCATGAATCTAAATGGACTGAATCACTCCCTATTGTCTTGCTTGGACTTAGATCTTCATTCAAAGCAGACCTCGACTGTACCAGTGCTGAGCTCGTTTATGGTGCACCACTAAGACTCCCATGTGAAATGATCGACCACCCACAAATTGATATCCAACCTCATGACTTTTTACAAACATTGCGAGACACCTTGAACTCATTAAAACCTACTCCAACTTCTGCACATGCCAAGCCCGCTGTTTTTGTTCACCCGTCCCTCAAAACATGCACTCATGTGTTTGTGAGGCATGATGCTGTAAAGAAGTCACTTCAAAGTCCTTATGATGGTCCATTCAGTGTAATGCAAAGAGGCGACAAGACTTTCACTATCAACATGAATGGCAGACAAACTGTTATCAGTATTGATAGACTGAAACCCACCTTCTTAGAAACTTCTGATTTCTCCAACACCCCAACTACCTAGCAGTTGCCTATACCACAACACTGTACCGAACAATCTTCACAAGCTAATGCCTCAACTTCCCGACCTGACCCAGTGAAGACAGATCCACTTCAAAAGACTCTTGTGACAACTCGTTCTGGTCGTCGTGTCCGACTCAACACACGGTACCTCTGAACTTAGTGCCTCAGGCACTTGGGGGGGAGTACTGTGGTGAACTTTCCGTTATCCTCCACCAGATGGCATGGAAAAGATAAAATTTGTGTTAGTGGCAACAGGTGTTTTAAAGAACTTTTTACCTTCACGTTTGTGGCAACAAGATAAGTTGTTGACATTCTGGACTGTTTTCCCGACTTCGCTTGCAGCGACTCACTTTTCTAATCTGACGCAAGGATGTAGCTTGCATTTTTCCTTATTTATTTGTACCTTAATTATTTGTGTATTTCTTTTGAAAAGATTAAATAATCTTTAGTTATAATGAAAGTTATTTTTACTTTAAGTTAGGACATCACTTATCAAACCCTAACACCAAATCCTAACAAGTATAAAGTACATAGTATAAAGATAGTATAAAATCATCTTTAGTTTTTTTTATAAAACACACATTTTCACATGCTTTTTTATATAAAAAAATAACTATAGATTTCTACAGAAAATTTTTATATAGGCTTTTTCACTCTGTGCAAATTTCACGCCCAACGCCTCCATCAAATGCACATTGACGAAAACTACACCACACAAATGAGCGGTCCTTTAGAACTTTCCGATCACTTCGGTCAAGATTACAAACTACGTCAGATATGCTGAATGTCGACAGATATCTTGAAATGTCCAAAAAATGATGTTGTTTTTTACGAATGTCGATAGATATCCCTGAATGTTGTAATAGTAATATCACTTTTACAACATTGGCCAATGTAACCAAATATTAAAAATAAGGCATTAAAAAGTCAAATTTTTTAAAATTGGCAAAATTATAAAATTTTATTTTTTAGAATACTATTTCTGTATTATGATGTCATAAGTAATGCAAAAATCTCTTTCGAATGCTTTCCTTTTTAAACTAGTTTTAAGTTATGTCTGTGATAGACCGGGAGGCTCCAGCACAGACAATCACCTCATCGAGTTCACGGCTGAAATTCCAGAATTAGTTAAAACTCGATTCGCATATTAAAATGCAAATTGTCTGCCAAGTCATATCTTGGTGGAAAACACGTGAAACCCCGATTTTAGCGGTTGACTCGTAGGTTTACCATTGTGTTTTCCTGCACCCAAAAGTATGAAAACAGGGAGAACTGGGTACAGGAAAACACAATGGTAAACCTACGAGTTAACCACTAAAATCGGGTTTTCACGTGTTTTCCACCAAAATATGACTTGGCAGACCGATTGCGTTTTAATATGCGAATCGATTTTTAACTAATTCTGGAATTTCAGTCGTGAACTCGATTAGGTGATTGTCTGTGCTGCCGCCTCCCGATCTATGAATATCGGCAGATGTTGTAAGTTTGACGTACGACATTCAGCGACTTTCAAAATATTGGCCAATATTGCCGTGGATATTGGCCGATATATCTGTGCTACCTGGGTTAGTTATTTTTTAAATAACCACATATTCATCGTTAAGAAATATAAAAGTGGTTTTAAATACTTTTCATAAGTATTACGATAACATAAACAAACAAATTTTACAAGTATAAAATCATTTAAATATTTGAAAGTTTCTCCGTTTAAATTATTATAAAAAAGTGGGTAAATCTGTAAGAAACTCGTGTAAATATATAATTTCAGAACTTATTTGCTTAGTTTTTAGTATTTGTATGATAAAATACGTTTGATGTTTTAAATAATAACAAACATCGCCGAAACTGTGGGGGGGGGGGGGGGGAGATAGATACTAAACAAATAAGATAAATAATACCTACCTGTGGCGACACGCCCGGAACGTTTGCGACTGTTGTCACTACGGGCTCTGAAGTTGTGATTCGGTTACCATGGATCTTACCCACGAGTGGCAACAACCCCGCGATTTTACAAACCATCATGCGTAGAACGATTGGAGGCGATGTTGAATAGTGATTGGTCGACTGCCTGAGACGATGTAGGAGGAGCTTAATGCGCTTGAAGAGGATATTTTTCATTTCGTTGAAGATTCATAAGATCGTCTGAGCTTGTATATTCATGTTTGCTTTATTTTTAATGATGCTTAGGACATATTAAACTTGTCTAACAAAATAATATTAACTTAATCCAATTAAAAGAGAACAATCCATGTGTACAAGTATAATTTGAAACAGCAAATCAAATACTTCTAGCTCTTGTATTTTCAGAGCTCATTACCTAATTCAACTCCTGTTTTTTTTTTTTTTTTTTTTTTTTTTTTAAGAAAAAAAAAAAACTGATATTTTAATTGTAAAGGTTATTGAAAACTAATTTAAATTTGTAGTAGCTTGTGTACATTTTTTAAGTGAAAAAACTATACGTCCAGCTTAATTTATTGATACATAACAAACCTTACATAAAGTAAAACATATTTCATTTATAAATTATTATATTCTTTAATATCTATAATCCATAACTTCCAATTTTCAAATAAAGATTACATGTTTACATTTTTTATAGTTTTTATTTTAAATTTTATTTATAGTAAATACTCACTACAATTAGATAGAATTAAACAAAGAACAACATTATTAAACATTATTTCACAAGAATAAACTGAAAGCACAGCAAATAAATGTTAGCTTTTCTGAATGTTTATTATTATTTTTTTAACCATCATAACTGAATTAATAAACGAAAATAAAATTACTAGGTCGTTAAAAACTTTTTGAACTGTGTTATTTCATAAAATCAACATATACTTAAGCAATGCATTTTTCAGATTTTTATATAGTTTGTTATTTCATAAAATCAATATAAACTTAAGAAATGCAGATTTCAAATTTATATATATAGTTTTAAATTTTTTACTGAACTCAAAGGTTTATTAAACAATTTCTTTCATATCTTTAAGTCAAGACAGCGTAAAATACAAAATTTGCCACACAAATTCATTTAATTTTGGAAATATATTTTATTAATGTTTTCTTTTTACAATTAAAAACTTGCAAACATTGCATGTTTGCAAAATTTGGCAAAAGTTAACTGAAAAAAAAAAATCTCATTCAGTAATTAAATAATTTAAAAAGCTATACAAATTACACTCGAACGCCTAAAATCCATGCAACGTCTAAGCCGTTGTGTAGTGGCGCCATCTGTTCGTAAAATGAAGTATTAAAACAAAAATATAAAATAAATCTAAGATATGAGATTTTAGTTTCGGAGCGATTTTTTAAAAATCCAGAATAAGTAAAGGTTTTCTAAGCATAGCTCTTAAAATCATTAATATTTGGTTAAAACCAATTTTTAAAGCGATTTGAACATCTTAATAAAATGATACCTAACCCTTTTTTTTTTTAAATAACAACCTTTAAGATATGATAGATCTACCAAACAAATACAACATTAAGAATAAATATGAATTCTGAAATTAAATTGCATTAAAATACTTTTTATTAAAAATGAGGGCTATAATAATGAACTTCATAGATTTTATGCAGTTATGTTCAAGCAAAACCTCCCCCCCCCCCCCCAATATAGTTTTAAACCCTGGGGTTGCTGAAGAACCAAATTACTGAATTAATGCATAATGCATAATAATCTTGAAATTTTAGTCCAGCACAGGTATTGAACTAAACAGGAATTAATTATAACCTAAAAAAGGACATGCTGTGATTTTAAAATAAGCAATTAATCATTCAACATTTTTTTCCCCCACAAAATTAAAATAATGATAACTATGTTTATTATTACTAGGGTTAGATAGATTTATCTCCTTCATTTTTACTATGTTTAAATAATATTTATTTATATTAATTATATGTTTAAATAATAATACTTATTAATATTAATTGTATGTATTTAAATAAAAATATTAATTAATATTAATTATATTTATTTAAATATAAATAATAATTAAAAATTAAATAATAAAATAATAGACAAAAAAATTAAATACGGTAATCTTCCACAACTTTATCACTGCAGATCAACCAGTAATTGGCAAAAAGAATTTTAGTAAATTAATAGAGATTTTTAAGAATAATGCTTAATTTTAAAAGATGAAAACTTTAATTAATTAATTCTGCTAATTTGATAATCATCTGTTACTAAAGTTCTAATACAAAAAATATTTTTAATGAAAGTTTAGGAGTTTTTGCATTTTAATAAATGTTCGTATAGTTATTAAAAAATAGTGTATATGAATTAAAATTAAATTTAATTCTTGAAATTTATCTGATATTAAATTTTATTGTATGTGATAAAAATTTAATTTTTATTTACCTTAATTATAATTTATAATTTAATATTGTTTAACTTAATTCTAATTAAAATTTAATTATCAAATTGAGAATAAAATATTGCAGAGCAATTGATAAAGATTAACTGATCTTTATATCAATGCTTAAGAAGCATTGTTAATAAATATTCTTTATTAACTAATTCAATAAAGATAAAAGCAAAACTCTAAAAATGCAAAAAAAATATCAGCAAGGACACAACTTGATGCATCAAAATTACGAGCCTGATGCTTTAACCACTATACTAGATTGGACACAAAAATTTACTAACTTTTAACATACTTGTTCATTTAATACGCTTTAACTCCTCCCCTCAATAGCAACGTAACCATCTTTCAGCCAATCACTATTCGACACCACCTCCAATCGCTCTACGCGTGATGTTTTGTAAAATCGCAACAACCCCACCTCTGAGGGTAATTTACATCGGAAAAAGACTTTTTATTGGACGAAGGGGAAGCTGTGTTAAAATGTTCTTCACGCCTATTGGTGTTTTTCTTCTCTTTACCCACAGATGACGTGATATGGGTAAAGTCCATTGAGCTTATGGAAGTGTCCTATCTGGTGGAATATATTATCTGTGGACCTGATAGGCCTGATAAGCCATAGTGTAAACGCAGCATAAGAGGGGATATCCTCTTCCGAATTCATTCTGAGATTCCTAAACTCATTTTACTTGAAAAGATTTCAAAGCTCGCCCTTCTATCTCTAACGTAGATTTTAATGTTTCCCATATTTCTGAGGGATCGTCTAAATGACCAATAGTTAACAATATTTCGGGACAAACATATGTTTTAATAATACCAGCAGCCCTTTGCTTAGACTGGTTCAATTTAAACTGGTCAAGAGCACCTAAATCTTTCAGTTCAGGCCAATTTTTCTTATCCACCCAAGTATATAATCCCTCTGTCTGCAAAATACATTTTATATGTCTTGTCCATTCACGGATGCCGTTCTAAAATTATTGGTTTAATTGCAGAAGCCATTATATATTTCAATATAAAATACAAATTCAATACTTTTAAACACTAAATAAAAATATACATATACAAATTCAAAAATTAATTAATTCACTTTTATTGAATATCAACACTAGACTTTCAATAGCATGCAACATCGTCTTTATCAATTTCCAACCTTGTATTGCGCAGTGGAAGTGTGCTAGGCCCATAACCATCTGTACATTGCTTTACTTTGATATAAACATACAAGTATATTTACTGAGCCCTTATTTAAACTTGTATGTATAGCAGAGTTTCTAAAGGTTGGTAATCCTTACACATTAAATATCTTCTTAAAAATAAAAATGAGAAAGTACTTACAATAGGGTGTGTAAACTTTGAGATAAGTTGACTCCAACAGGTTGTTCATTAAAACTTTTAATGTAGAAAATGGTTGTATACACACAGAGCCTTCTTGGCTGCAGCTTTCATTAAACAGGTACATATATGAAAGGATAAAAGCTAAACCCCTTTTTAAAATGCAAAATCCCTTTTTGCCCCTTTTAAAATTTTAAATTACCGTTTTAAAAAATAGAAATTTAAATCAAAACTTTTAAATGCTTTAATAATTGTGTTTCAATTGATTGAAAATGCCGTCGCCCCTGTTAAATTAGTTTTCCTGCATCGCATCTTATAACTTTCAAAGATCGTTTTCTGACTCTTCATAAGAATATTTGTGCTGACGCTAACGCAATTTTAAAGTCTTGCTGCATCCGATCGGCCGATGGAGCCAACGCCTTTATTCCGCACAATCAATCACTCAGCTCGCGGCCAATTAAAATTAAAAATACGCCTCTTTTGACTTAGACGACCTCTAGCAGAAATAATGCAAAAACCTCATATTTATACCATTACACGGCTATCAGGAGCGAACTTTTTACGATTTCCCTCATCTAAACAAATCCACGCCAATCTGCTCTCTCGGAATTGCCTCGCGATGGACGAACCTTCGATGTCCAGACAGACTTAAAAAGCAGCTCTCACGCCAATATGGGCCTGGTTTAAAAGGAATCATGTAAGAAAAAGAAATAAACCAGGTTCCATAATAAACTGAGTCTTCCTTTAAACAGAAATACATTCACTCGGAATTTAACCGAATCCCGCTTACGGCCCAGGACTACACGAACATGCAAGGGAATCAGAATGAGCGCTTTGACGTACGGAGCCGCCATCAGTCCGCGCAGCCACCGGCCCGGCCCGGCGCCCAACCACCGACGGAGTCCCGCTTCGTTTCAGAAGTCGAGTAGGACAGTTCATCTCAACGGGAAAATCCCAAAAACTAAACAGTTACGTAATCTACGCCCGTCAATCACAGCGAATACCTCCGTGAAAAATTCTTACAGCATACGGTGAAAGACTTACGGAATTTATCCCAAGAACTCAAAAGTACTTAATCTCCCTTCGTCAAAAGGAAAGTGAATCATTAACTTTTCTCTTCATTCTCAATCTTGTACTGTATTTCATTCTGCCGGCAAGAATAAAGTGTTTTATCTGCAGAGAGAAGTAGGTCAACCAGACAGCTGTTTTCAATTTTCAAGAGCGCGCCGGTAAAGAAATGAACTCGTGACTCAGATGTTTCGGTTTCTGGTTTCTGGACTATTTAGAAAAATAAATCAGAACTGCGCTCAGCAAAAACAAAAACCACGTGACTACGGGAAAAAGTATTTTTGTGGGCAGTGCAAGAAGATATAGAGATAAATATTTCAGTGAAATTAATTTATTATTGTTTCGCGTCGCGGTGAAAAAAAAAAAAGTAAGAGGTAAATTTTTCATGGATTTATTTAAAGCAAAGCCGTATAAAGGTATGTACTTTTGATATTAACGTACAGAAAAAAAAAAAAAAAAAATTTTTTTAAAGATCTTTTTAGTGAGAGGCAGTGGTTCTCAAACTTTTTATTTAATTTTTTATGCATGCCAAAAATAAATTAAAGAGGATTATTTTATTATGCTATTACTTGTGTGAAAATTTTAATTATTTTTAAGTCAGCTATTTAAGTTCAAATATATAATTGTTTATGTATTGTGTTTAACGTAATTTTAAAGAGATGAAAGAGTAAGAATGGTGATTTTTATGAAAATTCTTTAGTTGTGTTGAACTGATAATTACGATTTTAATGAAAAATAACATTAACTAAACCTCATATTAAAATCATTTTTCTAGACAGTTTGAAAATATTTTAGCAGAAGTGAAAATTTTATTATTATTATAATATTTTTATTATTAAGTGTTAAACTTTTTAAAGATGATTTATATGCAACGTACTTTATAGTTAGTGAGGTTATTTAATTTTTTTTTTTTTATTGAATTCAAGTTATTGAAAAAAAAAAATATATTAAGGTGGATTTTAATTTTAAAAAGATGATTTTAACAGATATTTACAGATATAGTGTTACAAATTTTAAATAGTTTGAAAGATTTTTTCATTTTTATTCTTATGTGCTTTAATTGTGTATTATATTTCTGTGTAATTCAGTGATATTTAGTATTTATATCTATCATGAGTAACCCAACACCTCCCAAAGAAGTAGAGGATTTAACAGACAAATCAGGTGACCCCGAAAAAGAAAAAAATCAAATTTCGAGCAAAGATGATAATCCCGTTAATAATCCTGAAGAGAAAAATAATCAGAAGTCTAGTCAGGAATCTGGAGGTGCACCAGAGACATCTGGTGTAACAATGTTAGGTGGACAGACCCTGTCAGCTCAAGCTGGGTCTGCTCACACATCAGTATCCGCCAACCCAAAAACGTCAGTTGACCCCGATATCATTGCGTTTTCTCCGCAAGATGGAATGTCTTGGATACCATGGTTAGCCTATTTCGAGAGTGTCTGTATAGGACAGGGAAAAGACGAGTGCTGGAAAATTAGGCACATACAGAAGTATTTAAAGGACAGTGCACTTACGTTGTACATTAATAATTGTCTAAATGTACTTCATTGGTCCGAATTTGTCACTTTGTTTAATGAACACTACGAAATTCCCGATACCCTTTCTCTCACTGATTTTTCACGTATTAGATATAAAGTTGGAGAGGACTTGAACGAATATTATCAAAAAAAGACTAAAGTAGGCCGAACCTTAGGATTAGAGCAGAAACTTATCCTGGAAGGTTTAACGGAGGGCTTGCCATTAGAAATGCAGAAGTTAGTTATTGCAGGCAACCCCTCAACTACACATGCATGGCGTGAATTAGTTTTCAGAATTAGCAAACTGCAACTGGACAGAAAGGGAAATGAGAGCAAATTTGAAGCAAGCCCCCAAAACCCCAATCAGTATCGCCAATGGCGACCAAACCGACCTCCATATGAGAATGGACAGAATTTTAACAGGCAGTGGAACTACAGAGTTCCCTATCAAACACACCCCATTCGACCTTTTCCATCAAATCAAGCCAGAAATCCCCAAAATACGTTTAGACCGACTTCAAATGTTCCACCACGACCTAATGTACACCACCAGACCACTTTGCCGCCCTATCCATGCAAAGTTTGTCTTAATATCGGAATACCAAATGCGTATCATTGGGTGGGAAACTGCCCTTTTCGACAACAAGTGTTAGCAGTACCAACCCCTAGTCACAATATGACTTTGCCGAACCCCAACCAAGATCATAGCGCTAATGAGTCATCCCGAAATACATCTAGTAATCAATGACGATTTCTTATGTCCGGACATATACAAAAAGAAAAAGCTAGCTATAAAAAATCAAATAGAGATTGTCATAAAGTTACTTATGTAAAAAATGAAGACTCACTACCTTGTTTGATCGATACTGGGAGTTCGATTAGTGTTATTCCTTGTCATTTAGCCCATAAACTTAACCTAAAAATATGTAAAGTTCAGCAGAGTATACCAGTCACCCAAACACAAGGTGTTCTTGCTTTGAAAGAAAAATGCCTTGTTAGTTTGCAATTAGGACGTATCTCTAAGAGAATTGAACTTTTTATAATTAACAATCAGTTACCTTATGCTTTGATTGGGCTACCCCATTGCAAACTGTTTAGATTAAATATTGACTGTGTTAAAATGCAAATAACTCAAGATAATAAGAAAGTACCTCTCATGGACCATATTCCAACAAATGCGTCTCACCATACTTTACATTTATCAGAAGTATATACTAACCAGCCAGCAATTGAAAATGCAGAGATATTCGAAGAAAATTTTGAGCCGGAGTTGTTCGAGACCACTGACCATGTGCAAAATGTTCAGTCTGTCAGAGAACAATTACCTGCTCTTCTAGCCAAATATGTCTGTATTTTCGCCAAAGATAAATATGATATAGGCTGTGTAAACATGGAACCCCAGAGAATACAGTTAACATCAGATCTCCCCGTTTCTTTAAGAGCATATCGCACTTCCCCTAAGGAAGAAGAGGAAATTAAAGAACAAATTCAAAATTTATTGCGAGCCGGTATCATTAAAGAAAGCTATTCCCCTTATTCATCACCCGTAACTTTGGTGTATAAACGTGAAGAAGGGAAGAAAACCCGGTTATGTATTGACTTCCGAAAATTAAATGCCATTACAAAAACAGATGCAGAACCCTTACCTCGAATCGACACCCTGTTAGATAAATTGGCGCATGCTAAAATTTTTTCCACTCTTGATTTAGCTAGTGGATATTGGCACATTCCTATCCACCCTCGAGACACTGAGAAGCTGGCATTTGCCACCACCTTTGGATTATATGAGTGGAATCGTTTACCGTTTGGATGGAAAAACTCACCTGCTTGGTTTAACCGTACCCTCCGTAGAATTCTTAATAAATACAAAATTGACTTTGTCTGTAGTTACTTTGATGATGTTATTGTATTCTCCCAAAATGAAGAGGAACATTTATGTCATTTAGAGACATTATTTAATATCTGTGTTCAAGAAAACATTAAACTCAAATTGTCAAAGTGTAATTTTGTGAAATCCAAAATTAACTTTCTAGGATATGAAGTTTCGAACGGTTGTATCACACCTGACAACCCTAATATAGAGACGATTAAGAAATTAACACCACCAACGAATGTAAAAGAATTACAACGTTTTTTGGGATCTATAAATGTTTATCACAAATTTATTCCAAAGTATGCTAACATTCGATACCCTCTCAACAATTTGTTGAAGAAAAATGTCCCTTATGTGTGGGACCAAAATTGTCAAAATTCTTTTGAAAAATTAAAAAATGCTTTAATTGAAAAACCAATCTTAAAGTTGTTTGATCCCAAAACACCTTGTCATTTGTTTGTAGACGCATCAAGTCATGGAGTGGGATGTGTAGTGAAACAAGTTGATGAAAAAGGAACATTACATCCTATAGCATATCACTCTAGAAATCTTCGCGATTATGAAAAAAATTATGCAATTACGGAGTTAGAATGTTTGGCGATTGTGGATGCTTTAGATAAATTTTATCATTATTTACACGATCAAAAATTTGTCATACATACAGATCATGCGGCACTTACCTGGCTCAAAAGTGTTAAAAATTTAAGAGGACGTCTTTTCCGCTGGTCCCTAAAACTTAGTATGTTTGACTATGAAATTAAATACCAGAAAGGCTCCACTAATGTTGAAGCTGATATGCTATCTAGACAACCTGTTTCAGAAAATTTACCCCATATTATACATCTCCTTGACTTGAATGAAGTAAGAGACAATCAGAAGAAAGAAAATGTAACAATTGATGGTAAAAAGTACACTGAGATAAATGATGTTGTTGTTATTAAAAAGAAAGGTTTGTATAAGATTGTGGTCCCCATGTCTTTACGTTTACCCCTATTAGAAAAAACCCACACACAATTTGGCCACCCTGGAATTTATAAAATGATAAATTTAATCTCTCTGCAATATCATTGGCCTAACTTTAATCAGGACATTGAAAATTTTGTAAAACACTGCCACACTTGTCAGATAAACAAAAAATGTAGACAAAAAAGATTTGGCTTATTGCAATTAATGCCCCCAACAGAGATACCTTTTGAATGTTTGGCAGTAGACTCTGTTGGCGGATTTAATTATTACAATTCTACAAAAAAATATTTGCATTTAGTCGTTGACCATGCAACTCGCTATGTGTGGGGTTTTCCTTCAAAAAGTGTAACTACCGAAACTTATACAAACATTTTGAAACAATTATTTCAGATACAAGTACCAGATAGATTGTTAACCGACAGAAATGGAGCATTTACAGCTTCCAGGTTTAGGAGATTTCTTCGTAATTACAATATAAAACACAGATTGACGAGCAGCCATCACCCGGAAACGAATGGGAAAATTGAACGACTAAATCAGACTATTGTCACTAGATTAAAATGTAAAGTCAATTCCACATCCAAGAAAATACCCTGGACTAAGCTTTTAGATGAAGTCTTATATGAATATAATAACACCCCTCATTCTGTAACCCAATTCACCCCTAGCTATTTATTTTTAGGAAATTTACCATATGATCCCCCTTTACCAAATAATAGTTACTATCCCCCTGTGGAAGAAGCTAGAAAATTGGCTAAAGAGAGAACAATTGCTTACCATAAAAAGAATAAAGTCCGTTATGATGCTCGTTTCCTTCCTGTAAAGTTTAAAGTTGGTGACATTGTGATGTATGAAGAATTTCACTATCCGAATACCCGTAAATTGACTGCACCATATTCTGGCCCATACACCATTTTAAAACAACTTTCTGATGTATCCTTTGAAATTGATAAACCCAGCCCACATTTTAAGAGAAATTCCGAAATTGTCCATTCCTCCAAGTTAAGATACTACCACCCTCCTCAAAATCTTAAACTCAGCCATGAATAAACCCCATCTATCTCTTTCAGCTGTCAATTTTTTTAAATTTTTGCTTTCCTATCGTCCCCCTTACTCGTAGCATTTGGATGAGGACCCAGCTGGGCGTGTAACCTATCTCCCCAGCAGTGTAGAATGATGGTGACAGTTTAAAAGTACTGTTAGAATTTTTATTATTTTTTTTTTTAATATTATAATGACGAATTGATGACACATGAAGGGGTCCTCCGCTCCGTGGCCACCCATCTTTAGCCGGACTGTTTTCCCAGATTCTCTTTCCAGGTTGAACGGAGAATCTGGCAAAACTGCTTCGCTTCCCCTCTGCAGGTGAATATCGATTACCCACTTTTCTTTTTCTGTCGTGCGAGTGGCATATTTTTGGGTGATATTCCCCTCAGAGTATTAAAACCCATATCGCACTGACCCTGCGCATGGTGAAAATTATAGCAAGTGTATATTTAGTTTTTATTAGCTGTAGTTTTCTTTTTTTTTTTAAACAACTTAGTGTTGTTTTTTCATGGATATAAACCTAAGGCTGCATCATAGAAGTAGCTAAGTCCCTAACAAAACGGAAAGGTATACGAAGAAATATAATTTGTTTTTGTTATTAGTATTTTAGGATATTTTACTGTTATTTTATCTCAGTGTGAAAATTCAATATTTCTAGAAATGCAAGCTTTTCAAATTGCATTTGAGATACAATATATTTTGTTGATAGTATTAGTGCATATTTTGTATTATTGAATATTTTATATTTTTGAATAATTTGTATTTGTGAATATATTTTACATTTTAATATTTTGTATTTGTGAATATTTTTTTTTTACATTTGAACATTGTCTATTATTGAATATTTTTTACATTTGCATATGTTGTATAGTTTTCAGTATGTTTACCTGTGAATATTTTAATATACTATATAGTTTATGGTTGCAATTTGCAATTATACACAAAAGGATGTTTCCCAACAAACTATATCAAAAACTTTAAAACAAAAACTGGAAAGAAAGGGAAACACTACAAACACAGTTATGTTATGACAACTGTTATAATCAAGATATGTCGTCTCGAGACACATTATTGTTTTGCTGCAGCACCATTGAAAGAATTTCAATATTTTAGTGTAACCAATATTTTTATGTAAATTTGATATATAAATGTAAAAATAGGTCCAATTGACTTGAGAGCTGAAGTAAATACTGAAGAGCTGAAGTAAATACTGAAGAGCTGAAGTAAATACTGAAGAGCTGGAGAAATTACTTGAGAGCTGGAGAAAATAAGAATCTAAAAAAAAAAAAAAAAAAAAAAAAAAAAACATGGGTTAAATTCACGAGATAAGACCCACAGGTCTTGCAGGCGAGCCCTGTGGCTCTTGTTTTAGTGGGGGGGGATATGAAAGGATAAAAGCTAAACCCCTTTTTAAAATGCAAAATCCCTTTTTGCCCCTTTTAAAATTTTAAATTACCGTTTTAAAAAATAGAAATTTAAATCAAAACTTTTAAATGCTTTAATAATTGTGTTTCAATTGATTGAAAATGCCGTCGCCCCTGTTAAATTAGTTTTCCTGCATCGCATCTTATAACTTTCAAAGATCGTTTTCTGACTCTTCATAAGAATATTTGTGCTGACGCTAACGCAATTTTAAAGTCTTGCTGCATCCGATCGGCCGATGGAGCCAACGCCTTTATTCCGCACAATCAATCACTCAGCTCGCGGCCAATTAAAATTAAAAATACGCCTCTTTTGACTTAGACGACCTCTAGCAGAAATAATGCAAAAACCTCATATTTATACCATTACACGGCTATCAGGAGCGAACTTTTTACGATTTCCCTCATCTAAACAAATCCACGCCAATCTGCTCTCTCGGAATTGCCTCGCGATGGACGAACCTTCGATGTCTAGACAGACTTAAAAAGCAGCTCTCACGCCAATATGGGCCTGGTTTAAAAGGAATCATGTAAGAAAAAGAAATAAACCAGGTTCCATAATAAACTGAGTCTTCCTTTAAACAGAAATACATTCACTCGGAATTTAACCGAATCCCGCTTACGGTCCAGGACTACACGAACATGCAAGGGAATCAGAATGAGCGCTTTGACGTACGGAGCCGCCATCAGTCCGCGCAGCCACCGGCCCGGCCCGGCGCCCAACCACCGACGGAGTCCCGCTTCGTATATATATAGGTACAAAATATTGGCCAATATTGCCGTGGATATTGGCCGATATATCTGTGCTACCTGGGTTAGTTATTTTTTAAATAACAACATATACATCGTTAAGAAATATAAAAGGGGTTTTAAATACTTTTCATAAGTATTACGATAACATAAACAAACAAATTTTACAAGTATAAAATCATTTAAATATTTGAAAGTTTCTCCGTTTAAATTATTATAAAAAAGTGTGTAAATCTGTAAGACGAACTATATTCCAGCACAAACCCTATTTCACTTGATGAAAACACTTTTTGAAGACCTTTTACGAACATTAACATTGAAAAATAGCATACACGAGAGCACAACATAATATACTTCAAAATTACCGAAACTGTACGGCATAAACGTATCGTATTGTCTTCGAACAATACATAAATACGTCATATTTCTACTTAACAACGTAATTCTCTCTCGAAATCATCATTTTAGAACCACAGTGTGCACTAGATGCTGCAGACACACTGAAAAGAACATTCCAGCCCTTTAAATGGAAGCGGCGTGCCAACGGCCAATCAGAAACGAGCAGGACATCGCGCAAGAAAAATTACTTTTATATAAAAAAATATGATAACTTATTAAAATGTCATAAAAATTAACTTAAAACATGAAATAAGGCTAGAATAATCCTGACAGTAAATTTAAATGGTGAACTAAAAATAGAGAGATTATAAGTGATCGCAAATCTCGATGCAGAATGCAAAGAGAGAAGAACCACCGGCACTCAACTCCGCGAGTCGAACGAAAGGAAGTAAACAAAACATCGCGGCGGCGGTAAAACACAGTAAGTAGAAGAAACAAATGTGCTGGAACGTAGATTACAAAAGATAATAAATATAATAATAGGGTGGAAAGGGATGGGAAATAAAGAATTAAATCCTACAAACGTATATGTGACGGAAGGTGTGGGTGAAGGGCGACGCACCCAATGATGACCTCCTTCCCGATCGTCTCTTGCGACTCCCTCTGTAGCTGGAGTAGTTGTGAGTTGTCCTCAAATTTCGGTTGGAAAGGGAAGATGCCCGTTTGTACCAAGAGCAGTTCATGTCACGGAGGGCCAATGAGGTCTGTGGCTCGTATTACTTTCTCTGGAGGGGGATCTAAACCTCTTCCCCGACCGGCTGATTACGAGGAAAACGGTTAGGAGGCTCGTCAGTCAAGCGATGGTGTCCTGACCTAAGTCGGACCTTGGGCCGAAACCAGCCCAGCGCATCTATGCGTAGCTAGAATTTTCTGTGCCCGGCGGTAGGGGCTAGCCGGCAAACTTCACCTAATTTTCATGCTACTAATCTCGATCGAAAACGCCTCTTTGGCGCTTTTGAAGGGAGTTTCCGCGTCCGATAGTGGTTCTAAAACTAATTTTTCGTAATATCTAACAATTTTGTGATATGTTCTGTTTTTTGTTTGTTTGTGTTGTTTTATATGTGAATGATCCTCTTAATGGAGTCGATCGGGGACTTCCTGTATTTCGCTGCGGGCTCACCGAAAGCAAAGCCATTGGGAGGGGACAACCCAAGCCAAGCCGTGTCTATGCGTCAGGGACTGGTTTTCTTCGAAGTCCCGGGTTGGCAAGAAGCTCCCGTTGCAACCCATGAACTAATCGTTTTCTCCCACCCTAGGACTCAATAATAATAAGTTTCAGTTACAGTAATGGGTCGTGTGGGTGGGTTCGGCATTGGCTTAGGACCCGGTTCTTTTTATGGGGTTCCGGCAATAAAGCCGTCGGATCATTTCTACGTCCGCCCAAGTGTTGTGTAGTGGTGTCTTCTGAGTTTGGGCTCCACCGCATGTTGTATCGACCTTTGTCGTCAATTCATTTGGGCAAGGGTCGAGAGACGCAGGAGGCTCACGTCCCAGTCTCTTCCCCGGCCGAAGAGCGCCACCTGTAGAGATGCATCGCGTAAACCGGCCCTCTATTGGTCGCGTCTTCATATGAATTCACGAGAATCTGGATTCGGTGGTGGAGTACAACGGCCTTCTGCCACCGTAGCTTGTCATTACCAATACAGCCTATGGAGCTTTCCGTTCTTCTTCAGTATTTATCTTATTTGGCTGCACTGACAAATTTACTTACCAGGTTGCCAGGTTCCCAAATTCTAAGAATCAGTCCATAGCAGAAGTGAGCAATTAAAGACGCTAGGAGGGGAAACTCACAATAGACATTGAAACCCCTCCACTCTTCCTTTCACCAAAGTCTCAAATTCTCACAAAAGCGATTCTCTCTCTCTATCTTAGCCCTGGAAATCACCCCCGCTCATTGCCACCCCCTCTCTCCCACACAGAATCATACAAAGTCTTCCATTCTGTGTGAGAAGCTCTTTCTTTTCCCCTTTAAAGACGGACAACAGAGAATTGAAATGAAACTGAGGACGGCGCGCGGAAGGGACTTTCTTGCAGGGAGTGTTCTTCATTTTCTGTCTTACCGACTATTCTAAATTTTACCAACTCTAATACTACGTTCAGATCGGATAGTTAAGATATCTTAGACCGCTGAACTCACTGAGTGAGTTCCAGAAACTCACTTAGTGAGTTCGAACTTTCCATTGCTAGATACAGTCAGTACCGCTCACTCTGATTGGCTCTGGAGGCCGATTGGCTGTTGAGTTTGCTTTTAACATATGCGCATGCGCACTGGACACGGTGATGTTGAGTGAGTTATCTTAAATGCGTTTGGCGGTGTGGACAGGTATTCAATTCCGGGGAGGTACCACCTCAAAAATGGCCGTCTAAGATATCTTAAATGTCCGATGTGAACAGGGTATTACAAATAAGTGGGGGGGGGGATGTTACACCCCCAACACCCCCTCGCTAGGCACGCCCCTGGACGAAAGCGAAGCCTTTGGTTTTTTCTGCATTTTGAAATCGTGTTTGCCAGATCTCCCATAGAATTATTAAAGAAAAACATGAAAGTTTTTGCCATACTTTTCCAATTCTAATGGTATTTTTAAAAAAAAATTACCATTTCAAAAAACATTTTTACTGAAGCTTGATTATACATTAGATTTCCATTTTCCTGCATTTGAAACTGTTGCATCCGCTTCCTGGACAGAAATAAATAAAAAATAAAATACCCACTTATTAGCCACCCTCAGGGAGGCTTATTCTTTCAATCTCTATCATTTTTCATGTTTATGAAAAGTCACAGCAATCCATCGTTGCCACAGGTTAATCTCGAAAAATAAAACATTTGAAGTTACTGAAAAAATTAATAACTCAAAAAGTATTTATCACAAAATTGTTAGACAAACTGCGTTAGAAAGGAAAAAAATTGTATTTTTCTTGATATAAATTTAAAATCGAATGATTATGCCGTTTTTCAAATAATGAATTTCGAAAATTACCAAATTTTACAATGAAGTACCATAACGAAACCTTCACGGTAAAAAGATAATGATAACGGCTGTTGCTTTCGGTCGAGAATGGACCAAACGCATGTCCGCATTTTACTATTTTTACCGTTTTTAACGAAATTCTGTAACTTTAGAAGAATTTTTCTTTGAATAGGCTTCTTTTCTTTGAAATGCATAAAATCGTTACAAAAATGTTAAAATTACAAAAAAGGATAGATGCAAATTATCATATATGAAAAATAAAGAAGAATTTTGGTACTTTCGTTCTTTCGTGTTATAGCAGCCACCAAGCATGAAATATTTTTGTTTCTGTTTTTATTAATATACTAGCAGACTACGCCCGCTGCGCTGGTCGGTTTCTCCAAAAGAATCCTGAATCAAACGAAATATATCGGTGAATTTAATTTTGTATTTTAAAGTAATCTGTATCTTTACCTGGAATAGCCTAAAATAACATAAAAACGGATACTTATTTCACTAAGTTGTGTTTTTTTAATACGGTTTACTATTACGTTTACAATTTATTACTTACGGTTTTCCATTGATTTATATGTTTTATAGCTACATTTTTTAATAACGTGAATTAACCTATATTATTCACAACTAAAAAGAAATGGATATTTGTCGAAAAATTAAATAAAAATCATGCATTCATGACATCATAAATCACTTTTATATTTTAACAAAATAATACGGCTACTATAATTTGTGACTCGTGTTGACACATTTCTGTTATTATTATTTTTTTACGCGTGAAGTTTTCGCTATGGTACTCCATTGTGAAATTTGGTAATTTTTGAAATTCAATATTTGAAAAAGTGCATAATCAGTGGATTTGAAATTTATATAAAGAAAAATACAATTTTTTACTTTTCTAACGCAGTTTGTCTAACAATTTTCTGACAAATACTTTTCGAGCAATTAATTTTTTCAGTAACTTCAAACGTTTCATTTTCCGATATTAATCTGTGGCAACGATTATCGAAAATCCCAGTCGTCAGCAACACGTACCTTTTTATTAAAGAGAATTGTAAATTTGGTACTTTCGTGTTATAGCGGCTTCCAAGGGTGAACTGCCAAGCGGTCAAGATTTATCGCCAAATTATAAAGCATGTATGACATTATAATAATATATGATATATATATATATAACATTTCTGTACGTATGTGGCCAAGTTATAGTCATATATGATGCATATATGATGTATATATATGACATGTGTATATGATGTATATACGACATAAATAATAAGTTGAAAATTGACGTATATGGCACATATAGGAGTGTTTGGAATATATATATGCATATATAGGATGCCTATATAAGCTTTGCGATGATCTTGGCGAAATCATAACTGCAACCTTGGCATAATCATAATTGTGGGAGCCGCTATAACACGAAAGTACGGTATTTTTTTTTTTTTTTTTTTTTTTTTTTTTTTTATAGCTACACACAGGGCTAATTCTTTCAGATTACGGTAAAATTCATGCTTATGAAAAGTCACAGCCACTCCATATATAAAGGAGGACACCCTGTATGCATAGCTATACAAATGGTTGTTACTGACGATATTAAAAATGAAATTGTCTCTCTGTATTATGCCGATACTTCCGCTTGTATTTCCTTTCTCATAGTACCTAATTGCCATACAGCGAGCGCAGACCCCATTTACACAATAATATAAAGGATCCAACAAAGTTAAACCCGTCGTGGCGGACATTTCTAAGGGGACCCGTGGCACTATCTCCAATAGGAATGAAGTTACCTGGGGGGGGGGGGGGTAAGTTCTTGTAAGTTCCTGGGAGGAAAGGTTCAGTAAGACCTTTTTGGTGCTCCTCCCTCATGTAAACCCCTTCATGTAACATATCAATAATTGATAGATCTCGTCAAGCACCATGGCCTGGTCCTACTCTCCGCCTCTCACTCGCCCCCTCCCTTAAGAAGCATATTTCTCTGTTTCAACTCTTTCTAAATTTTAGTTTTTCCCATCTTTCTCAGCTCTCCCTTTAAGCCCCACAGAGGGCGTAGACCTCTTCTAAAAGATCCAACGAAATTAAAATCGTCGAGGCCGACATTTCTAAGAGGGTCCCGAGACCCTATATCCCATAGGACCGGAGTTACCCCCCCCCCTCACGGTGGAGACATTCAAGGTGCTGAAACCCCGTCATGTAACATATCAGAAGTGTGATCTCATCAAGCACTTTTGTCTGGTTTTACTCTCCCCCTCCTTCTCTCCCGTCTCCTGTCAGGAGCACTTTTCTTATTTATTTTTTTCAATTTTTCATATTTATTTTAGTTTTTCCCATTTTTCTCTGTTCCTATGGACCGGACAGCTCCAAAATTTTACCAAAATTAGCTGTAAACTGCCTAAAGGTAGCCCCCCCCCCCTTCTTTTGGCGCCCTCGGTTTTCACGTATCTCTCGAGGGGGCCCGTCAGAGGGGCGAAAAGGGGGATCCCTTTTAAAGTCCCATCTCTCAATTTCAAGTGAGGATTCATTTTAAAGGTCTCGTAGAGCACTTGTGTTTTGTATAGCTCCCCCTCCCTTCCCCCCACCGCTCCCCAAGATCCCGTCAATTAATGCTAACTCATCATTTGTTAAACAGCTTCTCTTAGCTTTATCCATCATAAAAGCTGCTATCATAGAACTTTTCAAGGTTATCTATTAAGTGCTAAAATGCCTTGAATGATTAAAAATAATTTAAAGGGTGTCATTATGTCAGCACATTTGTAAACAACAACTACCTCGCCACGTCTCAGCCCATTGAAGCCACATGAAGCTTTTTACTATTATAGTTATTAAAAATACTTCTCGTCACCGAATCCTTTTAAAACTTGGTGTGCTCGTGCCTAATATATTCCGCCAGCTCACAAAAAATCTTAGAGCGCTAACTAAATTCTAAAGTGGAGAAGCTGGCTTATGCTAACAAACACTTTTTTTTGACGAGTTACACTTGGCTGAAAAAATCTCAACAATAAAAGCCGTGGGTGGCCAATCTATATTCTGCCGTAAGGTAGAATTTTTCCCGCTTGTTTAGGGTACTTTTTTTCTTGCTAATGGAGTCTTTAAAAAAAAAAAATATGTCTATCAATAGTTACTCTATTTTTTTTTTTTTAATCGAAGTTAGATATTAGATTCTATGTTAGTTTTTATGTTTTCCGATTCTTTTTAAAGTTTTCTGGTTTTTCTACATTTTAAAACAGCTGCATCTGCTTCTCGGATGGAAATAAAAAAAATATCCACTTATTCAGTGCACTTTTCAGATTCTAGTAGTATCCTTTGTTTAAAAAAATATTAACATTTGCTACTTCAAAAAGAATATTTCTCTGAGGTTGATTCACATTCATTTTCATATTTTCTGTTTTTTTCCCCCCTCCAGTTTTGAAATGCCATGTCCTTTTTCCCAGTATTTATCTGGTTCTAACAACATCTTTAGTTTAAAAAAAATATATTGATATTTACTATTTAAAAAAAAATATATTTTTTTGAATTTGCTTCATGGATTTGCCAGTTATTTTTCTCTCTCAGTGAATTTGAAAATACTGTTTCCCGTTTTAAAATAATTGTGCTTTTGAACATTTTCAGAGGGGGGTTTTCATTTCTGCACATGTCTGGGGAAACTTCTAAATTTTCAACACAGGTTGTCAATACTGAAAGATATCATTTCCCATTTTAAGAGTGAAGGGCAGGTACTTGTTTTATATTATTTAGGTTTTTTCACAATTGAAAGTTTAATCTATCTGAATGTTTGAAATTATATCAGCAACTACTACAATACAGGTTCTTTAGTTCATTGGGAAACATTTTCATTTAATGTTTATAAAATCATTCAAATTCGATGGTTGTTTGCAGAAACAAAGTATGTGTAGAACACCCAGTGTATGTTGACAAAGGCAGGTAGGTTCTCCAACTCTAGGTTCATTTGAATAGATTTTTGTTTAAAAATATAATATCACGCAAATAAATTCAAGAGTGTGCGCTGTTGAATGCAGTGAGGCTTTCAACATTATGTTCATTTGGAAAGATTTTCATTTAAAAATATAAAATCATTCAACAAATTTTAGGTGTGTATTTACGATTATCACAAGCTGGGTGGATCAGCTAGTTTGAAATTATTAATCATGTATTTCTTTTAAATGCTAAAAGGTGTAAACTCAAAACATAATATAGAGTAAAATAACTTTTGTTAGATTTTTGACATGTTTTGGCTCACTCCGAGCCATTATAAAAAATAAATGAGACTATTCTATAATTGCACGTTCTTTGAAGTTATTATTTGAAATGCTGTCATTTAATTCTCATGTACTTTTTAAAAATTGCACACATTATTTTTTACTTGGTTGTTTATTTCCATATTTGTAACCATGGAGTAACTCGAGCCACAAAAATGGAAATAAACAACCAAGTAAAAAATAATGTGCGTAATTTTAAAAAGTACATGAAAATTAAAAAACATTTCAAATAAAGACTGTGCAATTATAGAATATTCTCATTTGTTTTTGATAATGGCTCAGAGTGAGTCGAAACATGTCAACAATCTAATAAAAGTTATTTTACTGTATATTATTACAAAAATATTTTTTATATCTTTTTTTTTAAAATGGTGTTTTAAACCATATTTTTTCTTTTATCCTAAACTACATTAAATTTTTAATAAGTGTTCATGCACATAACTGTCTAAGTGATATACACTATATTATTCAGTGATTAGTGTTGCTCTATATTCCATGGCTTGAAGAGGAAAAGTGGTGTACTTTTTGTATAAATATGTATGCTTTAATTTATGTATACTGTAATTGTAGGATAATGTTGGTTAAGGGCATAGGCGTAGCGTGACCAAAAATTTTGGGGGGCACAAATGTTTATTAAACACACACACACACATTCCCATATATATACAGTGGTATCTTTGTTAAAAACGTCCTCGCAGAAATTTTTCACATTGGGTAAAAGGAATTCAGTTTCGATCTTCAAGACCCCTAGACCTAAAAGTTTATTTTTCTTAAACATTCGTCGTACAGCCATTTTTGAATTTTTTTGCGAAATGTTTAAGTGATTTAGCGTTTTTTCGCGTTTTGCGACATTTTCTTAACATTTTTGTTAGGAATTAAGTTTCAATTTTTTAACACAATATAGTAAAATTTGTCCTCTGCCTTTTTTGAATTTTTCGCGAAATTTTTATGTGATTTTTAGCATTTTTTATCTTTCCGAGGCAATTTTTTAAACATTCGTACGAGAAATCTGGTTTTATTTTTTCAGCCGATGTAGTACATTTTCTACTCTGCAATATTTAATTTTTTTGAAAATTTATCATGCGATTTTACGCATTTCGGGGCGATTTTTTTTTACATCCGTAAACAGAATCCAACTTCAATCTATGTTCAATATAGCAAATTTTGTGATCTGCGATTTTTAGATTTTTCACGAATTTTTTATTCAATTTTAAGCGTACCGCGACGATTTTCTTAAACATTCGTAAAATACATCTGGTTTCAATTTTTCAGCCCGATATAGTAAATTTTGTCCTCAGTGATTTCTAAATTTTTCTTAAATTTTTTATGTGATTTTTCCGCGTTTTGTGGCAGTTTTTTAACATTTGTGATGCGAATGTGGTTTCAACCTTTTAACCCATTATTGTAAAATTTGTCCTCTGCGATTTTTAAATTTTTCATGAATTTTTTTATGAGATATTTTGCTGTTTTTTCGCGTTCTGCTACGATTTTTAAACATTCGTAAAAGGAGTCCAGTTTTAATCTTTCAGCCCATTACTAAATTTTGAACTCTGCGATTACATTTTGTACTCACTGATTTTAATCGCGAATTTTTCATGCGACTTTTTGCGGCCCCACCAGTGGCTGAGAGGTTGTGCTCTCGAAGCTGGTAGACGGGAGGTGCTGGGTTCGATCCCAATTGCGCCCGTCGGCCTAATCGTTCGGAGTTTTCTTCGAGCCGTGGATTTATCCTTGCGTAAATACGGGTTAGGATACCTTAGAAAGACCCCCACGAAGGGCACTCCCCCCGGGCCTATATCCCTAGTGTAGATAATTGGCCGTCAATAATCAACTCGCGACTATTTGTGGGTTTTTTTTTCGCATTTCGTGGAAGTTCTTAACATCTGTAACAGGAATCCAATTACAACCTTTTAGCCCAATATAGTAAATGTTGGCTTCTTTCAATAATGTTTATTCGGAACTCGTCATAGTGAATTTGAATTCGTTCTTGAATTTATTATGCGGGGTTTAGCGTTCTTTCGCGCTTTGCGACGATTTTTTCGACATTCGTAAAATGAATCCAGCTACAATCTTTTAACCCAATATAATAAATTTAGTTCTCTACGATTTTTAAGTTTTTACGCATTTTGAAGCGATTTTTCTAACATTCGTAAAATAAATCCTGTTTCAGTTTTTAAATACAATACCGTTAATTTTGTCCTCTGCGATTTTTTAATTTTTCGTCAATTTTTTTTCACGTTTCGTGGAGATATTTTCACATTCGTAAAAATAATCCGGTTTTAAACTTTTAGCCCAATAGAATATTTTTTTTTTTTTCTCTTTTCAATAAAGTTTATTCAGAATCCGTACTATGATTTTAACGCTTTTTCGCGTTCCGTGGCGATTTTTTGACATTCGTAAAATGAATCCAGCTACAATTTTTAACTTAATGTAATAAATTTTGTTCGCGTAATGTTGTAAAGTTTTTCGCGATTTTTTTTTTTTCAAATTTTACGTTTTTATGCATATTGCGGTGATTTTTCTACATTCGTAAAGGAAATCTGGTTTCAATCTTTGAACACAATACAGTAAATTTTGTCTTCTGTGGTTTTTGAATTTTTCGTGGAATTTTTTTTATGTGTTTTTTTTTTTTTTTTTTTATGTTTTGTGGAGATATTTTCACATTCATAAAAATAATTCACTTTCAATCTTTTAGCCCAACACAGTAAATTTTTTTCTGTTGTAAACTTTATTCATCAATGTCAATAAACTTTATGTCAATAAACTTATGTCAATAAACTTTATTCATCATTTGTACAATGATTTTAATTTATCATGCAATTTTTTTTTTTTTTTTTTTTGCGTTTTGCAGCAATTTTTTAACATTTGTTACAGGAATCGAGTTTCAATCTTTTAGCCCAATATAGTAAATTTTGTCCTCTGCGTTTAAAAAAGAGAAAGAGATTTTTAGCGTTTCTTTGCATTCTGCGGCGAAAGGAATCCGGTTTAAATATATTGTATTAAAATCGCGTACATAAAAAATTTTACCCGATTTTCTGCGGTTTTTCGCTGTTAGCGGCAATTTTTTCACACTTGTAAAATGAATTCGTTTTCAAGCTTTTAGATCAATATAAGTATATTTTGTCCTGTGCAAGTTTTGAATTGCTCGCGAATTTTTTAGTGTTTTTTCGCTTTTTCGGCAAATTTTAGACCTTTTTTTTCGAAACAGAAATAACTATGTTAAATTTTGCTTTCCTGCGATTAAATTAAAGTTGGAAGAATGCAAAATCCTCGTAACGGAACTACGATGCTCAAAATATTAAACTAATTTCGGTCGAAAAAAAAAATAAATAAAAAATTCAAGGTTAGTTTGATTTGAGACCAGATCAGACGTAGCCTGCACGGGTGTACGCTGTTGAAAGCAGTTGGAACCCACTACCAGGTTCATTTAATTTGAGGTTCACTTGAAAAAAAAAACGACCAAGTAAATGAGGAAAGCTCCGCTAGATCATTTTATTGAAATTAATATTTTTGTAACAAATATAATAAACAGCACCACAACAACTGTATCTGGCGCCTGGTGGGAGGGGGCGGCACCGCGCGTACCACCCTTGGTATGGCTTTGATAATAAATAAAAGCCATTTATCAAACTTTTAAGGCATTTGAAATAAGTTTAAACGGCACTTTTAAGAAGTAACTAATCATTTAATGTATGTGCGCATGCAAAATTGTATGAAAAATTGCACCTTCGATAGCAACAGTTTTGCTTAACAACGGTATTTCTGGAACGGATTACCATCGTTTACCAAGGTACAGTTGATTAACTTTAAAACAGCTCATTCAAGAAGGCTTACATTTTGAAAAAAAAAAATCATAACCATTGAATCTCAAAAATGCGAAGGTATAATAACAGATTAAGTGCTTTCAATAAAAAATAATAATAAGTAAGAGAGAGGAACATATTTAATAACTAAATGAAGAAAATATTAATTATATTTTATAATCTTAGTGATGTGTGGTTGCATTCCATTGGTAAATAATTCCAGCGACACAGCTTGGAAAAGCAGGATATTTATGATTTGATTAAATTATAATTAAAGTTACAACAAATGAAATGAAATATATATTGCGGGGAAACAAAACTCCCGCTATGATAAACACAACTACATTTTCTGAAGTCTACAGACGGAATGAGAAGGGGGAAAAGTACATGTAGATACTAACCACAGACAGCGGGAAAAACAGCTGACAAATTAAAATTGTCCGCAGCTGTAAGAGAGTGATAGTTCAAACATTCGTTTAATGAATGTTCGTATCAGGGTTTGTACTGCACAACACAATTTTTGCTACCAAATTCATCACCAAAGAAAAAGAGCTGAGCTATCTATACTGATCTGACATCTGATTAAGTAAAAAAAAAAAAAAAAAAAAAAAAAAATGAAGAAATATAAAATAAAAAATAAAGTAGTTATTTCATTTCCATTTTGGGTCAATACAAGACAAGTCTTAATTGACTGTATCATATTTTAGAAATTGATGTTCAGAAAGTTGGGGGGGGGGGGGCAGTAGTATCCAAACTAAGTGAAATGTATGCAAATGGATATTATGATGCAAAATAAACCTTTACATGAAATTTTCTTTCAATTTTCGACAGCATGGCACAAAAGATAAATCAATTTATTGAAATAAATACATTTCAATGCATAATACAGGCTCATTGCAAGTGATATATTTAATGATGTATTAGAAAATTAAAAGTATTGTTAGCATGTGTAAATATACATTAGGAGACAAACCAAAAATAAATTATATTGGATTTTAAAACAAACCCATTAAAGTCACATAAAGGCGTCACTTGAATTTTGATATCATTTTTTTAAAAATTCGTATTTTGAATTTATCAGAGATGTGAATGAAAAAGCATGAGCAAAAAACTTATATATATTTTTTCATGTAAAAAATAATATTTGCACCACTGAATATCAATATAGCAGTAGGGGGAAAAAAAAGATAAGTTTTTTAATTTATAGCATACCGTCACTCAAAATTTGATATCATTAATTTTAAGACACGTATTTGAAATTCTTACAGACAAAAGGTGAAGTGCTGCGTCACAAACTTTAACCCATTAAGGGTTTTTGTACTGATATCATTACTTTTTTTAGGTTAAGGATCAAAAGATGAAGAAATTAAAATATAAAGACCAGCGTAATGAGTTTATAGTCATAATTTTCACTCACCTTCAATCCCCCCCCCCCCAAAAAAAAAAAAGGAAAAGAAAAATAATAATAATAAAAATAAAATAAAATAGAATTTAAAAAAAATGTATACCTCAATTTTGATGTAACTTCATTATTTAAAATTGTTTTGAAAAATAAACTCTTATTTTATTTTTTTACAGTTGTAAAAATCAGTGCTAAATTTTACTGTAAAAAAAAGTTTACGAAGAAATATAGAAAGAAATATTACTAAGAACAAATTTATAAAGTTAAATAAAATATCAAACAATTCATTAAAAGTTAAAATAAAACTTGACACATGTTAAACATTATTTTAAAAAAAGGTGCTATATATGAAAACTAGCAGAATTTAAAAATTTCAATTACAGAAAAAGCTACAAATGTTACTATTAAAAGAAGTGTACTTTCATAGGTCACGTTGTCCACTTGCATACATTTTCCTTTGTTTGGATAGTATGACGCAAAATAATCATTTACATAAATTTTACTTATGATTTTGGATAGCGTGGCACAAAACATAAATCAGTTTATTGAAATAAATACATTTGAATACATAATATAGGCTCAGTGAAAGTAATATATTTAACAGTGTATTGAAAAATTAAAAGTATTGTTTGTATGTGTAAATATACTTTAGAAGACAAACGAAAAATAATTTAAATTGAATTTTAAAACAATCCTATTAAATTCACGTCAAGGTGCACTCAAATTTTGATATCATTTCTTTTAAAACCCATATTTTGAATTCCTGAGAGATCTGAATGAAAAAGCATCAGCGAATAAATTTTATATATGTTTTCATGTTAAGATAATAATTGCACCTGTGAATATAAATAAAACTAAAAAGAAAATGATGATTTTAAAAAAAAATTATTAACATAGCGTCACTCAAATTTTATATCATTACTTTTAAGACCCATATTTAAAATTCTTAGAGCCAAAAGAAAGTGCTGCGTCACAACTTTTAACCCGTTAAGGGGTTTTGTACTGATATCATTACTTTTGTGCGGTTATTGATAAAAATTTCATTCAGTCGAAATTAAGCATAGGGTATAAATTGATAAGAATAAAACTTAGTGGTTTCGCCCGCTAGCGGGCCTTCAATTTATCTTTTCACCAATTCAAAAAATGAATCCACCCTTTCCGGGAAAAAAAATGGGGAGGGGGGGGGGGGTTCATCAGATAAGTTAACTGAATAAAATGGATATCCTTTGTGCGTGTTTTTGCAATTATATATATATATATATATATAGTTTTTTTTTTTTTTTTATCTAAGATGAATGTTGTGATTTTTAAATGTTTATATCCGAGTAATTTTTGAAATTATATTTTTAGCTCACAGGCTATCAAAGCCTGAGAGTTAATGTGCACCGGTTCTGTATGTACGTATGTATGTAAGTATGTACGTAATGCGATAAATCTTGATAGAAATATCCGTTTTGCTTCACATTTTGGTTATATGTTTATAGTGATAATACTTCCCTGATTAGTTTTGGGGGTTCATTGGTTAATTATAAAGGGGGGAGCGGGATACTAACCCCCCCCCCTTAATTTATATAAATGGGTTTTTCATGGAGAATTACCCAATTTGCTTCAAATTTTGTATATAGATTCATTGTGGTAAGACGCTTCCCTGATTAGTTTTGGGGGTTCATTGGTTAAGTATAAAGGGGGGAAACGGTGGGCTGTTGGGTGGGTCCCCCCTCTTGATTTATTGTCGATCTCTTTATTTTTTGAGGGGTATTATTCTTTGAAATAAGAGTATAACATACAATTAGTGTGAATAGCCTGTGAGCTCAATGCCATCAGTTTAACTGGACACTTTTTTTTTTTTGTATTTGTCTTTGTTAAATAAATGTTTGTTTCTTAAATAAAGATATATAATTTTTCTTGTGTAATCTTTATTTAAATATACACACATAGGCACAAAAGATTTTTAATTTATCAAAATATCTTGATCATATGCAATAAATACATAGACAATCAAGTTATGTTTTGATTTAAACAAAAAAAAACTATATTTCAAATAGGAAGTTATTGACAACAAGTCTTAAATGTAGAAAATGATTCATATTATACATGTGTATTAATTTACAGAAAAAACTTGTTGTATTTGTATTTATATTACATTTAATATAAGAATAAAATTACAATAATCCAGCAATATATGAAACCCTATTTCTCTTTCCCAGGGTCCCCTTTCCTTTATTGTCACAAAAATTTGAGCATTTCCAATGTCTCAAAGTATAGATGGGAGTATGTAAAAAAAAATTTAGATAAATATATTTATTATTAACCTACTCTATTAGTATAAAATATCAGCTCTAACTGAAAATTACATGCTAAATTTGGGGACCGAGGGCCCAATTAGTGTGCAATCACACAATTGCTACAAGTTTCAAATTTATTTTACATTTGCAGTAGGCATATATATTTTTTAAATCTAGCTACTGTCTTACGCTCTTTAAATAGTTTGAGTACAATAAAATTAATGCTAATAAAAATTTACCTTATTCCAATTACTTGCTTTGAATAGGAATTGATATTTTTGGCTCATTTTAAATAATACAGCTGGGAAACAGAATGTATATATATATAATAATAATAATTTTTAGTTATTTACAGTTTGTAAAATTTATTATGAATATTTAACGAATTCTTAAACTGAAAGTCCTGGTTTTCATATTTTATTTATTTAAAAAAATAAATAAAAGCATATAAAATCATTGCATCATTTGTTTTAATTAGAAAAAAAAAAGTTATTCTATAAAATATTTACGAGAATTACGTGATAAATCCCGGATATCAAAGTACAATAAAATTTAAAAGAAAAAAAGATATATCTGAGTTCCAGGCTTGTTTTGAATAAGAATGAATATTTTTTGTTCCTTTTTAATAATACAGTGGGAAAAAAAATATACATATTATTTACAATTTGTAAAATTTAACATAAATATTTTATAAACTCTTAAAATAGTTCGTTTTCTGTTCTGTTAACTAAAAAACTCGTAAAAAACATAACAAAATTTCTTTTTAAATACAGCTCAAGAAAAAAAAAAGTTTTTGATTTGCTGAACTTCAATTACTGACAATAGATGGCGCTCCGGCCAAACACGGCGTTCCCCTACCTGAGGTATTCTATTACCATGCGCGTAAGAAATGCGTAAAAAGTCTACGCAATAGGCTTGAGAAAATAGTTCCATTTTTAAACCAGATTATTTAAAAAACAAGAGTTTTCCTACGTTAACGCGAAACAACATTCGCTTAGTCTAAAACCGATTAATATAATATATTAATTTTTAAAAAATCGCCCGAGCCATTTTCGAGATAAATTTTCAGAGGCCTTACATTTACTCAAATTTAGTTAAAAATGGACTTCCAGTTCTTAAAATCTACTGCACGTAGAAATGTATAAATTTCAGGATTGAATTAGACCATAGATATAAGACTAATGTGAAAAAATCAAAACGGTATGCCTCATAATTGCTGAGATATTAAATGTCGGCGTTTTGATTTATCTTTGATGTCCTTCTAGCCGTATGTATAGAGTGACGGAAATCTTCGGTTTGGGCGTTCGGTTTTCGGTTTTTGCTGCGTCACTCGAGATACTGCCGTCTCTCATGATATATCGGATAGATGTATAAGTAAATAAAATAATGTTTTGAGTTAGTTATCCAAATAGACTAACAGATTTTTGATCCCAAAAATGCTCTTGCAGACTTTAAAGGAAAAGTTCGTCCTGGATTAGGGTGGTGAACAGACAATTTATATGGAGCTTCTTACCACGTACTGTTGCTCGTATATGAAAAAATCTTCATGTATTGCCACCAACAGATTATTCTTTAAAGGAAAATAAAAACTGTGCATACAAGCATAAGAAAATATTTTAAGGTCATTTTTTTAAAAATATTTTTCTAATTATTTTGAAGGAATTTAGTTCAATACTTGGGCTTGATAAAAAATAAATTAATACTTTTAGTTTAGTATCCTTTTTTAGTAGTTTTTAACGTAACAATTACCATATTTTCTGGTGTACAAGACACACCCGAAAATCAGCAGTATATTAGTGCATGCTGTATACCTTCTGGATTTTTTAAAGAAACTCCATGTACACTCTGTTTCTCAAATAAAACTATGGTGTATATCCGGGCTTTTTTAAGAACTGCAATACTCCCCAAAATTTAACTGCCTAATTTAAAAATAAATTTTTTACAGCATAATCCTACGACACACTTAAGGCATATTTTAATGGTACAGTTTACTGTGCAGTCAGTCCACTGAGATCAGCCAAGATAAACTTTTAATCTTTTCCAAAAATGCTAAATATTGTTCATGGTAATTTTGTTATACACTTTCACCTTAAAAAAAAAAAAAGATTTTCTCAATTTTTGTGCTAAAACTTCTATATTTCATCATTTTTCTACTGATAACTAAAGATAGATGTACATTTAGTGACTGAATAAGTAAATAAAATAATGGTTTGAAGCACAAAAATATTGCATACTAGTTTTAGTAGCACTCAGTGTACCATCCTACAACCTCAAAGCATCCCTCCCAAAGGAAAAAATGATCAATAATTACAAAAAGTAAAACAAATTTCATTTAAAAAAATTAGGTATAAAAATATTGAAAAGAAAAAAAACAATAAAGATAATTTATTAAAACATTACTGATGTGTCAAATACACAAAATTATTCTTAAACTTTCTTCCTTTAAATCAGTGGTTCTCAACGTGGGGCATACATCCCACAAGGGGGAAATTTCAAATTTGCAACTCACCTATTCGCTGTCACTTTTTTAAAAATAAAGTCATGCTATAGACTAAAAATATAAGTAATACATGCAAAATTTGAAAATAAAATTAAAAATCTGTTTTTTGTTGAATTTAAATAGAAAAGTTCCCAAACAAAAGTTTAAAATAGAATCAAAACCAGAATAATTATAAAAAAAGTCCTTAACAAGAATTTTAAAAAAAAAAATCATATTTAACCAAAGAGAGATCGCGTGGGGCACAGAGTTACCCGTCTTAGAAATACATCAGTCCCGCGAAAAATGTTTATCTGTAATCAATCATCCTTTCAGTATCCTCCTGTCTGACTCTCCCCTTGCTAGGTGTAATGTTATTTTTACATTCCTTTCCTTTCTGCACGTGAAACAATCGTTTTTTGGAATCCATGTAAAAAAAGGGGTAACTCAGTCTCCCCACGCGACCGTTATTGCTTCGAAATTTCTCATTCTAAGCAGCGTAGTTTTCTGTTTTGAAGTGTTTATGTTGTTTCTTGCGTTGAATTATTTAATAAATAATGGCGTGCAAACGTAAACTTACAGACTATTACAAATAAATGGAATTTTTGAGAAATTTATTAGATAAAGTTCAGTCTTCTGAAGAAGAAATTGATCAAGCTGGTGAAAATGAACCTGATGAGGAAATATACAGTTCTCACGACAGCGAAAGTGAGTTTGAGCAAAAGGATAAAGATTACGAAAATTCTGATGCAGAAGAAAGTATTTTTGTTAGCAAAAATAAAACAGTTATTGAAAAAAAATATAAGAAAGTGAAAACATGATGTTAAAATATAATAAGTCATTTAGCAGGAGTAAAAATTATCGCACGCAATATAACAGAACTAAACAGATTTAAAAGACAGTAAAACTATAATTTCTTGCATAAAGTATGATAATTTTACCTGTAAAAATCATTCTTCTTATGTTTACCAGAAATGCTATGTACATTTTAAACTCCTGATAAAGGTATGTAATTATTTTGCTTGTAAAGTTTTCTGAAATATTACAAAAAAATTTTTAACTAAAGAAGTATACTTTCTTAATGATTTAATGAATTAATTGTTAAAATCAAGTGATATTTTTCTTGTTTCTAGCACAATATTTGTATAAAACTGATTGGGGTGACCCAGTCACCCCACGCGATCTCCAATGTCAGTGCTGGGTGCGTGCCTTCTGTCGGGTTTTTAAAAAAAATCTATAATTTTTCTGGTTACAAACGTATTTTAAATTTTTTTTACTACTCATTGAATGAGCCTTATTCTATTTGCTCTGCTATATGTCACATAAAAAACTTTTACATGTGAAATACTTAAGGATATATGTACATCTGACTGTCTTTAACATATTTAACATAAATATTTTTTTATAATTTTTTTTATCATGGTACCTTAATTTGATCTTACTTTATAAATGTTAAACAGCATTAGAAAAGGAAAGTAAATAATTCTGTCTCTAGTGTAGGCCTCCTACACAGTAAATAAATATATATGACATATATATTTGAACTTTTAAATTCGGATAATACATGTCAATTAACAATAATGGAAAAGGAAAAACAGAGATGTGTGCTTTGATGGAGAATGGTGGCTACATAAAATTTATAAAGATGAGAATCTTGGAATGTTTCTTGTGTATTGTGTTATTTACAGAATAAAAATTTAGTGTCCAAAGTGTTTCCATTAATTTTTAATAATTTATTAAAATGATTGTAAAACATGTCAATGTCATCTACTTTAATACAAAATGCGAGAGTTTCTTCAAGCATTTTCTGAAGATAAAAATGCACCCCATATAACACATTTTGGCACTTCTCCATTATCCCGTCAATTTATTTCCATTAAAAAAAAAAAAAAAAAAAAAACTATTGGCAAACTATAAAATTTAACATGCCAACATAATTTGCAAATTCCAAGCATGACTTCACATTTGATTTTACCGGGTGGCCCAGTGGGTAATGTTTGAAACAAATTAAAAAATAAAAACAAATAAGAGACATGAGAAGAATTTAATGACGTTTATTGAATGGACATATTGGGCAATTAATGATAAAGAGGTTCGAAGTGCCCGCCATCTTTAACAAGGACAGCAGTTAGGCGGTTCTGGAATCCAACCATTACTCGTGAGCAGGCCTCACTGTCAATCGTGTCGACAGCAGTTGTAATGGCGGTTTTGAGTTCTGGAAGGTTCGTAGGACTTGTCTGCCACACTTTGCTCTTCAAATAACCCCATAGGTAGTAATCGCAGGGGTTCAGATCTGGTGAATATGGGGGCCATTCGATACCACCTTGGAAGTGCGATGGGTAATCTAACCCAATGATTCGATCGCTAAAATGCTCATTGAGCACCTCGAAAACATCCGCCGTACGATGTGGTCTTGCTCCATCCTGCATAAATCAATGACCTTGGACCAAGTCATGACCATGAAGAAAAGGGATGAACTCTTCGTCCAGGAACTTTCTGTAATTCGCCGCGCTTAGAGTTCCATCGATGAAAATAGGGCCAAACTGTTATAATAAGTAATTACTAGTGTAATTACTAGTAATTTAAAAGGAGCAGATTAGCAAACGCAAATGGAGCGTATATGCTGGCGATTAGTTGCCTAGTATATGCATGAGAGAAAAGCTGAAATATAAACTAGGTGAACTGTGTCTTGAAATAAACACAACTGTTTTTAAAAAGTAACTAACGTTTATTAAAATAAAAACAGAAATAAAAACTAAAACGACAAATACAATTTCAACAAATTAAACAAATGAAAAATATACTTAATATGAACTGGAGCTTAAGAAATAATATATTTTTCATAAAGGAAATTACTTTTAAACTTTATATACTTTAATGACTAATAAAACTTTATACTTCAAATTAAACTTCAATAATCAAATTATAACTTTAAACCACTTAACTTTAATTTAAAACAAGATAAAATAAACGTTAAAACATCTCCCCCTCTTTCAAACTATGATCTAATTTAAAAGATCGTTGATCTCTGTTTCTACTTAACATCTGCTATATGAAAAACATTCCGACATACCACGCAGCATCCGTCATTAGTATGCCGAAACTAACAAAGATGACAAAACATGGTGAACCATACGGACCTTCACCTAAAGCAAGGGAACATGATGAGTTCCGTAACACCATGATTAAACGTCAGACTTTTTAGAGCGAGAAAATGAAACAAGAGACTTAAATAGATGTTAAAAACCATATGAGGGAAGAAACGTAAACTAAAACTTTATTTAAAGAAAACTTAAACTATCAATTAAATAAAGTTATATGGATATAGAAGCAAACTCAAGAAAAACTAATTTAAAATAAACTTAATAAAACTTCAGCGTGTATATCTCCTCTCTTGGCACTCTATAAATACATGAACACGACTTTCTGAAATCCATCTGATATTATTCAGAGGATGAATGAAATGTCGGTTTAAAAATATGAGAAGAGGGAAAAACTATACTGATAAAACAAGCTGAACAGTAAACTTAAAATATTACGTGTTGAACTCAAACTACTAAATGCTGACCTCAAAAATATATCATACTGAACTAAAAAATGCTACTAGCTGAACGTGTTGCAATATCGGCCAAGATTTCCAATGCAAGGTATCGACATACCGCCATTTTTATTCCCAGCTATCCAACTTGTTTCAATGGCATAGCTAAATCCTCTTGGAATATAAAATGCTTAAAAATTGTCGAATACACATTTGCTTAAACTTTATCTGGCCGTCACACTTGATGAAAGTAAAGTCTTTACTTTTATAAAGAACTGAAAAACACCATTAAACTAAAACAAGACATCTTTAAAAATATATCATCATTACATCTAGCCGTGACTAGAAGGCGACATCGTTCCTTGCCACAACGTACTGAACAACTAAGCGAAGCTGATGAGAAATGACCAAGAGTCAGTATATAAATGTGTCTTTCCAGATGAGCTTCCAATCACACAGCTTTCCATAATTAATGAAGATTACGTCACTGCCGGCATCCCGAAAGATCGAGAAAATGAAACGTGCTCAGCAGTGACGAAAGAGAGAGCGATGAAGGAGAAAACAGATGGTCACGCCATCTGTTGACGACTGCCGGAATCGCTCCGGAACATCGTAGCACTAGAGTGTGTACGGGAAAAGAAGCCGGTAGATTGTAAACAAAGCTACGTGTGTTTTAAAGATGCCGTGTACGAGTGGAAATGAATATGCCAGGGCAATTAAAGACATTAAAAAGGTAAGTAAACTAAATGAGATATTAATTACGATATTAAACTATTGAAATAAATAAATCATAAACCAAAGATAGGTATGCTTAAGCCAGAACTTACAGATAAATATGAGACTGATAGAAAATTAAGAACTTAACATGAAAGTTAAATGAATGACATTAGATGAATATTTAAAAAGAAGTGACAAGACCAAAAGTGTGGACTTGTATGGAATTTTATTCCAACAATTGCCCCCCCTCTTGTTACTTCTAAAAATACCACATAGATGATCTACTACCAACGCCTTCCATACAGCCAGAAAAATATGAATAGCACTGAGAGGACACTGCGGTAAACACTCCATCATCCAAAGCTAAAACTTGCATTAAAAAAAACTTAAAAAAATAAAAACTAAGAACTATCCATGGCAAACATTCCTTCACCAGCACCGAACATACCAACTGACAGGATGCAAAAAAAACTGCGGGCTCCAGTCCATACTGAAAAACAATTACATATCACATATAAAAAAAAAAATAAAATCAACAAAAACATATCACGTATATAGACGATCACATGTGGCAAAGGACTTTTTACAATACATATAAGGACTTGAACAACAATAATCACATCAGCTATTTAAACCTTCCAAATCTTGAACAGTTCATTTATGCGACAAAAAAAAAAAATTATATTGATTATCTTAACAATAATCATATTTCAACATCATTCAATATATAAATATCCATTTGCATAAATATTTGTACTTCAGGTTACTTTTAGGTAACTTCATTGCAAAAAAAAAACAGTACAATACCACCATTTACACATTCTTAATTTATGGTAGTAAAACAAACAATTCAGTCAAGAATACTGATTCATGTCTTAATTTCATAGAATAACAATTTCAACCCAAAAAAAATTTCAAAAACTTTTTGCTAACCCTATGCTAAGAGACCTGAAAAATATTTTTATTGGTACACAACATATATACTTCTTTCAACACTAATCAAAAACATACATTCATTACCAAATACACTGCTCTGGCCAGAGACTTCATACCATTCATTCACATATAAAAAGACATAGACATAGGCAGCACGGATATATATATATATATATATATATATATAAAAAATATCAAACACCTTCTACCAATATACCTATTATCTTCAACTTTAATAACCAAAAGCTGACATGAACCATCAAAAATGACTTCAAATTGTATACCCTTCTCACATTGGCGAACTACATAATCTTACACATTAAAATGGTATTTGGAGAAATTACAACAGCTAAACCACGACTCACTACCTATACATCTTAAACCTTAAGTGAGACAAAAAAAACTATTATAGATTGCCAACCATTCCCCACTGCTTAACCTACTATGAAGGACCGAGTTTCACAACTTCATAAATCTCTTCAACTAGCCAAGTAAAAAAAAACACATGGATTCAACTGACACGAAATCTTTATTATATATGAATCCAGTATTCCAAGCAATCTGTCAATTAGCTCATTTCTCCCATGTAGTTATCAACGCCTTTACACAAGAACACTTAAAGTCCTTTCAAATCAGTTACCCCCTGAAGCACTAACACAATCAAAAATTTCAATTTTTACTCATATTGCCAGTTATGATGAGGTTGATTAAACAAAACTAAGTTCACTAAACCATAATATATGCATTAAAAAATTAAATTTGCATATATATGTATATAAGAACTGTATTTAAAACTCAAGCCATCAACCAGCAATGACAAATTTAAAAAAAGAATTCAAGTGACAAACATGACCCGGACAACAAGAAACTTTTACACTTCCATATAGACAAATACCACAGCCATTTACAGCGACCATCACTGCCACAGCTGAGCTGAAAGACACAAAAAAAACTTTCCAACAACTAACCAACCTCAAAACCAAACACCTTTTCATAAAAACATAAGAAATATTTAAACAGAGGAGGCCACAATAACTGTCTATCAATTTATTACAACTAACATCAGGATTCCAAGCCTAAACCCCTCACATTACACAATTGTGTAATAACTCATGCTTCAATATTCAGAGTTAGTTCATTAAAATATCAGTATGAAACTACTCATTGAAAGCACAAGTCTCAATGGATTCAAACCAAAAATACCGGGAAAAATTTAAAATTTACTGTATTTCATTACTGCTTCAAATTTTATAATTTTAAAAACCAATTACAGAACCTTTCTAGCTATATATAAGAATAGCCCCCCCCCCCCCCTCTTCTATACTGAACAACAAAAGATAACAACCAGGTAAAAACTACAAATGCTCGGCATCCAAAAACATCATCTTAAGATCTAGAATTAGTTTATGCATGCAAGGTGATGCCTCAGATGCCTAGAGAAAGAAAAACATCTCAAATAAATTTAAAACATTTGAGCCTGTAAAAATTAAAAAAAATTTCAGTAATATTAATATAACGGACTTTGTCTAGCAGGGACCCTTTTTCTTTGTCTAGAAAAACAACCAGAACAAAGTATAAAAAAAAATTTCTATCATTAACATTAATCATTAAATAAGAGGTTGATCAGAACATTAAAAATTAACTTCCATATCCTTCGCTTCTACACAGCCGTGATATAGCCACAAATAGCCATAAGCTTCAAAAATATTGCACCCTTCCAAATTCAAACTTTTATGTAAATTCATTAAAAATGTAGTTAAAAATATACATGGGTAAAAACAGTTAACAACCAGATTATCTTCATACTATAAACTTGATATTCATTGTAAACAAAAAAAAAATTTCAAAAGATTTAACCATTAAATTTAACAAATATATATATTAAATTTATATCATTGTCAATAAATCAACAAATGGAAAATAAGTAAAAAAAAATTTCAAATATTTCAAAAATTCACAATTTTTAACATTAAAAAAAATTTCAATATATTATGACTTTCATTAAATTTAACCTTTTTAACTTTAATTAATTCAATTATCTTCTTAATTTAACATTATATATATATCAATTAACTTGAACAAAAATGTAAAATTTCATATAAAAATTAAATTAAAGATAATTAACCAAAAAAAAATTTAACTTTAATTAAAAACAACTGTAAAATTAACTAAAAAAAAAACCCATAATTTAAAAGTCAATTGAAGATGCAGTCCATAAGTATACAGAAAACACTATAAGGCAGTCTCTCATTGTCCAATCTTTTAACACGGTCACTATTTCAACACATCTTGAAAAGTTTTCAAAAGCCGATGCAATTTAAAAACAGTCCTTATTAACACATAAGAGACAAAAACTTGTTATCTCTAGGAGATATGCAGCACTCAACAGTCACACCAGATGTCGATGATTCGATTTCGATGCCTACTAACACAAACCGCCCCAGGACGCGGACCACTGCGCCCTCAAGCCAATCACTGAAGATCACACATTTTGTAGATTTGCTGATGAGAATCACATAGCTACTCCAGGCTTAACACTTGATCATGATCATTTTTCATGATCTTAAAAATGACTGAGAGCACTAAAGTAATACAGCACATATTCCACATATTTCAATCTTGGTTACGTGGCCTTTCAGTAACACTGTATAACTTCACTATTATGCAACACGTTCAGAAAAAAAAAATTAGTCAGATAAAACAAAAATTCAGCAAGATTGAAAAAAAAAAACCCTTTAAAAAGAAAAATAGACACTTTAACCTTCACCCAGTAGCCCCCCCATCGCAAAAGATGGGTATAAAATGAAAAAAAAATTTTTTTTTTTTTCAAAATTCTACATGACAAAGAATTAAAATACAGGGCAACCATCTGGCCCATAACCTTGTTATAATAAGTAATTACTAGTGTAAATACTAGTAATTTAAAAGGAGCAGATTAGCAAACGCAAATGGAGCGTATATGCTGGCGATTAGTTGCCTAGTATATGCATGAGAGAAAAGCTGAAATATAAACTAGGTGAACTGTGTCTTGAAATAAACACAACTG
This sequence comes from Maratus michaelseni, assembly GCA_963931845.1. Taxonomy (NCBI): domain Eukaryota; kingdom Metazoa; phylum Arthropoda; class Arachnida; order Araneae; family Salticidae; genus Maratus; species Maratus michaelseni. The sequence continues at coordinate 492,757,386 of OZ007586.1, forward strand.
TTTTTAAAAAGTAACTAACGTTTATTAAAATAAAAACAGAAATAAAAACTAAAAAGACAAATACAATTTCAACAAATTAAACAAATGAAAAATATACTTAATATGAACTGGAGCTTAAGAAATAATATATTTTTCATAAAGGAAATTACTTTTAAACTTTATATACTTTAATGACTAATAAAACTTTATACTTCAAATTAAACTTCAATAATCAAATTATAACTTTAAACCACTTAACTTTAATTTAAAACAAGATAAAATAAACGTTAAAACATCTTCCCCTCTTTCAAACTATGATCTAATTTAAAAGATCGTTGATCTCTGTTTCTACTTAACATCTGCTATATGAAAAACATTCCGACATACCACGCAGCATCCGTCATTAGTATGCCGAAACTAACAAAGATGACAAAACATGGCGAACCATACGGACCTTCACCTAAAGCAAGGGAACATGATGAGTTCCGTAACACCATGATTAAACGTCAGACTTTTTAGAGCGAGAAAATGAAACAAGAGACTTAAATAGATGTTAAAAACCATATGAGGGAAGAAACGTAAACTAAAACTTTATTTAAAGAAAACTTAAACTATCAATTAAATAAAGTTATATGGATATAGAAGCAAACTCAAGAAAAACTAATTTAAAATAAACTTAATAAAACTTCAGCGTGTATATCTCCTCTCTTGGCACTCTATAAATACATGAACATGACTTTCTGAAATCCATCTGATATTATTCAGAGGATGAATGAAATGTCGGTTTAAAAATATGAGAAGAGGGAAAAACTATACTGATAAAACAAGCTGAACAGTAAACTTAAAATATTACGTGTTGAACTCAAACTACTAAATGCTGACCTCAAAAATATATCATACTGAACTAAAAAATGCTACTAGCTGAACGTGTTGCAATATCGGCCAAGATTTCCAATGCAAGGTATCGACATACCACCATTTTTATTCCCAGCTATCCAACTTGTTTCAATGGCATAGCTAAATCCTCTTGGAATATAAAATGCTTAAAAATTGTCGAATACACATTTGCTTAAACTTTATCTGGCCGTCACACTTGATGAAAGTAAAGTCTTTACTTTTATAAAGAACTGAAAAACACCATTAAACTAAAACAAGACATCTTTAAAAATATATCATCATTACATCTAGCCGTGACTAGAAGGCGACATCGTTCCTTGCCACAACGTACTGAACAACTAAGCGAAGCTGATGAGAAATGACCAAGAGTCAGTATATAAATGTGTCTTTCCAGATGAGCTTCCAATCACACAGCTTTCCATAATTAATGAAGATTACGTCACTGCCGGCATCCCGAAAGATCGAGAAAACGAAACGTGCTCAGCAGTGACGAAAGAGAGAGCGATGAAGGAGAAAACAGATGGTCACGCCATCTGTTGACGACTGCCGGAATCGCTCCGGAACATCGTAGCACTAGAGTGTGTACGGGAAAAGAAGCCGGTAGATTGTAAACAAAGCTACGTGTGTTTTAAAGATGCCGTGTACGAGTGGAAATGAATATGCCAGGGCAATTAAAGACATTAAAAAGGTAAGTAAACTAAATGAGATATTAATTACGATATTAAACTATTGAAATAAATTAATCATAAACCAAAGATAGGTATGCTTAAGCCAGAACTTACAGATAAATATGAGACTGATAGAAAATTAAGAACTTAACATGAAAGTTAAATGAATGACATTAGATGAATATTTAAAAAGAAGTGACAAGACCAAAAGTGTGGACTTGTATGGAATTTTATTCCAACACAAACACACCATGCGAGGATATTGCACACCACACAAGAAATTTTTTCGGGTGGAGGCTTCGGACAACAGTGATCTCCGGCCTTTCTCTGCCCCAGTAGCGATAATTCTGTTTGTTCAGATGGCCATCCAAAGTGAAGTAGGCCTCATCTGAAAATCAAATTTTCTTTACATCGATTTCACCTGTTTGAAGTTTTTCAAGCATAAGCTGTGCAAACTCAAATCGTCTTTGTGTATGGTCTTCGTTGAGAGGTTGGGTTACTTGAATTTTGTAAGGTGACAATTCGAGCTCTTTCATTATTCGCTGAAGTGATGTACGCTTTATTCCCAACATTTCTGCTGCTCTCCTTACAGATCGGCAGCGAAAAAGTCGTCGACGACCTGTTTTGCAGTGGCTGTAGCCATAGCTTTTTTATCGTCTTCCACCGATCCAGTACGTTTGAACTTGGCATACAGTCTACAGGGAAGAGAATTGAAACACATTTTTTAGAACAAACATGGAAGCAAAAAGGAAAACATTTGTAACGTAAAACGCACAAAATTACTCACCTTGCCATAGTCTTTTTGTTTGGCCAATTCTTGTTGTGGAACTTCTCCTGCCATGCCCGTTGAAATGCCTTCACATTTTCATCACATCTGGCCATTTGTAGCACAATAAAGACGCGAACATCCGTCGAATATTTGTTCATGTTTACTAACGAGAATCACCCGCTAAAGCGCACCGCAAACTGAAGGAACATCACATTTACAATTGCCCACTCACCGGAGCATGCGCACCAAGTTTGGCTTCACTCACGTGCACCTAGTGCCATCTATTGGACTTTGTTTCAAACATTACCCGCTGGGCCACCCGGTAAATGCAGCGCTAGCATGTGATGTGCGTATTTCATTTTAATTTTGTGGATAAGTTTCTCTGATGAAAGATATGAATAACTGCTATTTCTCTGCTTTCTCTCTCATTTTAAGAAAAAATATAAAGATCTGCGATCTTCCACCTACAGAACTTGATGCGATAAGCTATTTTCAAAATAATGTGATTCTGCCATAAAAAAGCTTCCATTAATGGACATGATATAAGACTTATCTCCAAACGGATAAACAATGACGGTGTAATGTAAAAACTGTGATAAGCGAATATATATTAGAAAAGGAACATGGTATGATTGTTTCAAAATCACATCTGTAACTGCATTAAGGTTTATTTATGGCTGGTCAGATGAATTAACATCAATGAAATGATGAAAAACAGTTGGATTTAAGCCAGAGTATGGTGATTGATTGGATTTTTGGTGTTAACAGCTTTATTCCACAACTTTTATGACTAAAGTCCTGCCTAGTATTTTATTATTTTTGGCAGGATAACTTCCTGACAATCTTCCATATTCAGGACCCCACAGACATTGGCTGAAATCCGGAACATGTAACTAATCTTATATGAAGTGAATGTGAAGTCACTATCATGCATTTTTGGCATTAAATCTTATAGTTTGGCGATAGTTTTTTTTTATGGAAATTGGCCAACAGGATAATGGAGAAGTACACACGTTTGTTTAAAACTGAGGTAAGTTGGAAAGGAACAACATACACTTTTTGGCATAAAGATGAAAATGCATAGCCTCATTGAATTTACAAAGTTAGGAAAAACACACATTTGTGACTGAAAAGTCCCCTCTTTGATAAATTAAAAAAAAAAAAAAATTAATTGCAATTGTTATGTTGGTTCTCAAATGACCTGTTCAACAACACAAAATTTTCTGACAAATTTTTAAATGCAAAGGCATAAAATTTGCAGGCCTGACTATTGAAGCAATTTGGAATCGAAATGAGTTTTCCATTTTTTGATAAATCATCAGGTTATAAGCGAATCATATAACATGACACTTTTTCTCCTTTCTCATATTGCCGGATCTGAAATTCGGTTCAAAATGCTTACTTTGACAGCATTTTCTGAAAGATATCCTGCCTCTATCAAAAAATGAAAAATGTGTTTCAATTACATAGTTTCTGAATAAGAAAACCTGCCAATTTCATGCCTTTTTGAACAAAAATGAATTAAAGAATGCTGAAAGTAGCCCTTTGGATTTGCGAACAGTCTTAAGGCTCTGTTGAGCTACTTTCATGTGGATAGAGTCCAATTTTTACATAATAATATATATATGTTACAGAGTGTGTATATATGTGGGTGGGGAGTCATCGTGATTTTACAGGTGCTTTGGTGAGGCGTGGCCAATAAAAGGTTGGGAACTACTGCTTTAAGTATATAGCTAATATATAGAATGGAGTAATGATAACAACAACAAAAGCTAAAATTTTAAACTGATCGTTGTATCTTATTTAACTTTTGTTGTGCTGAAGACAGTTTTTTAGTATTTTTTTTTTTAACTTTTGACACAATTCTCACTTTTATAAAATCATTGATTTTTATAATATCTTGTACTATATCATTATTTTAAGATAAGCATCTATTAGCTACATTTCACTGATGTGAAAAAAAAAAACCCACTAAAAATTACATAAGAAATCACCAATTAATTCAAAAATTTCAGGAAGAGAAAATGTTCTATACTGGGCTAAAAGATGGCAGGTGTCCAAAAAAAATAGGAGCTGTGCAAGGTCTGTATGAGGGAAACAGAAAAAAAAATCATGCAAGTATGATCATGGTTATATAGAAAAAATAGAACACCATTGAAATGAAAAATTTCCACCAGACACTATATCAAAAATAAACAGAGACACTTTTTTATTAACTTTATCACAAAATGGCAACAGGAAAAATAATAGCATAAACTAAAAAAGCATATATCATACATGAAATAGACAGATATTCTTAAAAAATATATTAAATAAACAGGTCAACTTTAAAAGCATTTTAATTACAGAATAAATATTTATAATACATAATAATTTGAGGCTTAAAAATTACAAATATATATAAAAAAAATAAAAATGTGTTAAAAAAAAAAGTTTCACAAGAGATTTCCCCCCCCCCCCCCCAAAAAAAAAAAAGCTAACAAAATCAAGAAGATTTATATTATTATTTTCAAGAGATTGACTCAAAATTCAAGAATCTTCTCCAAAATCGTACAACTTTGATATTCTATGTTTATGTAATAATTTAAATATTTTTAAGCTTAATTATTATTTTTGTTTTAAAAATTTTTATTTTTATTTTTTTGCTTTTTAATATTTATCTTGCATTAGGATACATTTTATAGTAATAATGATTATTATTATTATCATCATATACTTTCAAACATATATAAAACAAATTCTTAAAGTTTTTCACCCTATTTTATGTCTATCCTAGAAAAGATCACAAATACCAATATTTTAAATCTTTGTAGTTTGTCTTCCTCTTAAAAACGTAAAATTCAACTGCAGCTATTTCATTTCCACAGTAGTAGAAACAGTGCAAACTATTTAAGAACTTGCAGATTAATTCTAACAACTTAAAAAGAAATACACGCTTAAAATAAATTATTAAAAATTTACTTTTTGTCTCTAGATTATTGTTCTTATTATATTATATTTTCTTTGTAAATACAAATTTCTCTTATTTTATGAGTTACTATTATTCTTCATGATAGTGGGCTTGACCTGGTATTGATGGATTGCAGATAAATTTTGGTTTGCAATGCTCATTGTTTGACACAGAAAATTCTGCTAATGGGTTCATTTTTAAATCAGTGGTACTTTTCTATTACCTAGGCACAGGTGATAAATTGCCAAATATTGTTTCTTCAATTGCCATCATTTATAGTGAAAAAAATGTCCCGTCATATTCCAAACAGATTATGCTTGGTTATTTTACTAGGGTGACAGTATGCTTAATTATAAGGAAAATTATAGGCTTGTCTACAATGAAAAACTAAATCACATTTTTTTTTTTCAGAAATTGACATTTTTCTTCCTAATAATGCAACTTGCACAAAAATAATATGTTTGAATTCCTTAATCAAGAATGACAAAATGCACTGTTGCCAAAAACGAAAAAAATATCTGCTGTTGACGATATTTGTAACTGGCTAACATACCAAGCCAAATTCTGTATGTTGTTCATACTCACATAGATATTTTAAAATAAATCACAAGTTCTGAATTCACATCTGATTCCGAAAAGAGTTCACATTTGTATTTCTTGGATGCCGGGCTGTACCACCAGGTGCCTGGTGAGGATTGACATGATGAAAGGCTGTGCGATGCAGATGGCCAGCAAGAGGTAAGAGCTGTGGCGACTGGTCGAAGAATAATGATCAGATGTCGTTTTTGGCAGTATCAGCACTCTTAATGTCCTGATCTGAAAACAAGAGGTAATATGCTTTTAATCCTACATTTAATGCATTATCACGGACTTTTCAACAAAATCCATTTGTTAGACATGCAATTTCAATGGAAAGCATAAAAGAATGTTTTGTCCACTGGAGCTTGCCCCTGAAACTGTCATCAACATCACGGTCATCAACAATGAACTTGTGTATGGAAATTGTACATCAAACGTAACAATCGAGGTGCGTTCATGTTCCTACTATAACTCGTTTCAGTTTAATGAATTATATCTGTTATTAATTTCCATAACAAAATAAGTACATTTTAAGTTGGCAACATTTTATCTTTTGTTGACATTTACTGAAAGTTCCAATGAGAAACTTAAGCCTAGCTTTGAAAATTTCTGAACTTGAAATCCATATTTAGACTCTTTTTCCATTTAATATCTATTTCTCTGGAAGCATCTATCCAAAAAACTGTCAGTAGATTATAGGATTGCTATAATTAAACAATTTTAGTATACAGATTCGGTTTTTAAATTCAGTTATAGGGAAATGATAGGACTCCATATTAAATACACATAATTATTGATGTTAAAAAAGATGTAAAAATTGAACCATGGCAACCTAGAATCATCACCTAGTATCATGGTATATCATTGAATTAATTATGTATGATTGGATTTAATAGAATGAAAAATGTGACTATAACTTGATCATAGAGGTTATAAAATGTCATGTATGTCATATATGACTATAATGTCATACGTCAGATAACTTGGTTATACATCTCGGTCACTTGACGATTAATCCTCGGAAGCTGCTATAACAAGGAAGTACCGATTTTTAAAAAAATCAAATTACTTAATAAATATTTTTATGAATATCTTTTTAAGTTTTGATTTGATTTTCCTAAAATTTGAAATGACTCTGCAAAATTCTGCAACAATTATACAAATTAAATTTAAAATCATTCGGTTGGGTAGTTTTTGCACTGTTATATGCAGACAGACCAGACGACAATTATAGGTGCTACGTATTTATATAATTATGAACACATAAAAAAAAAAAAAACACTGAATCTATCTTAACATGAGAAATGTCAAAATATGGACTTAGTTTCTTTCGACAATCACAGATTCAATTGTCCTTCAGAATGAGCTTGTATACAACATGTGATCAAAATTAGTTAGATATGTAACTTCAATCAAAAATGTACAGGAATGTTTTTGCTCGTGGATCATTTCCCTGTTGCGATTCCACTCTTAGAATACATGAACTGACAATGAACTTGTACATAACATTAGAGGAAAATCAGCTTGACAGAAGTGGTTTAACAATCAATTGAAAGATTTGATTTAGACAGACATACATCCAAACAAAGTTAAATAAATAGAAAAAAGAATGAAAGTAAAATTGAATATTGACCTCCAATAAATGAAGTAGTTATTGCATTCAAAATGAATAAATAAGATTTGATAAAATGGTGTATTTATTATTAGCTTTATTTTATTTTGATTTTTGAACTTTTTGGGCCTTTTCCTTTAATAATAATAATAATAGAAATCTTTAAGAGATAAAAAGTGAAACCTGTTATAACAATGAATAATGGAAGAGACAAGTAAAGTTTCATTATAGACAAGGTTGAATCACAATACAATGTAAAACACAAGGGTCAATGAAAAAAGGTTGGACACATTTAAAAAATCCTAACTCCAAAAGTAGTTGAAGATACACAAAAATATTTTCTTTGCAAAGTACTCGGCAAGTCTCCAACATTTGTTAGATGTAATTGTTACACAGCCATGATCTTCAGATGATGTGCAGAAAGTTTCCTGTTTTTTTTTTTTTTTTTTTTTTTTTCCCAGTTTGATTACATATATGTTAAAATTTGTATTTTACTTAAATTCTTTTATTTATTTTTTGATAAGTTTTAATTTCATTATGGAATATTTACTGAAAATAAATGCTGAACCATTTATATTGCTTAAAGTGCATACATGTAAACTTTCCATAAGTGAGCTGCACATGAAAGAGATAATTTAAAAAAAAAAAATTCATGATTGAAAATTATTTTATAACCAAGAAAATATCCATAAATTGAGATACAGTTTTTAAACTTGTATTTAGAAGTACTTTTTCTCCTATTCGATGATGTAAAAATTAAAATTTTGCAATGTTTAGAAGTTATTTGCAAAAAAGCGAAATTTATTATTTAGGTTGTTGCTATTGTCAATATGACCCCAGAGACTATTTTCAATTGAAAATCTATTGTTAAACTTTGAGGCATTTTGTGCAAATTTAATTTTTTTAAATCATTATGAAGTGTATTTTAAAAAGTAACTCAAAATGTATTTGCTTAGGTTGTTGGAGTACAGGCAAAATTGTTGTACAGTAAAAATAATAAATCACATGACTGGTTATAAAACATTATCCATTAAAATAATATCAGCACATGTCCTTGATGCAGATTAAAAAGAATTAGGAGAAAAACAATTAATGTATTGTTTTTTCAACTTGCATAATTTAAGTTTAAACTTGTTTTTAAGCTAACAAAATATATCATGTGAAAATTATTAAAAAAAAATCTTGTTTTTCTTTCTTTCTTAAGTATGGGGTACAAAAATTATGAATAAATAGAGTGTATACAACTAAATCTAAGAAAAATACTGCACTACAGATAAAAAAAAGTCATAAATGGTTAATTTGCTTGACAGAAATTCATTTAACCTTTTTTTGTGTATTTTTTGTTCCCCAGGATTTTGAGATTCCACTGTTCAGTGGAATCTTTAATGGTACAAATACTCAATAAATAATATATGCAAATCTCATTGAAATATTTTTACATCTTACATCATGACATTGCTTGATTTTAAAAGTTTCCATCATCGAATCTAAAAAAATTGTTTGTCAATAAATTTGTTGTTATAGACGTGTGTGTAGTGGCAGTACTTAATAATTAAACCTAAAAGATTCTTTAATAAGATGATCTTAGTGCATTAATATCAGCAGGAATGTGAAGAGATAGAAACACAACAAGATCTCTCTCCCTGCTCTTAAAAAACAGTTTTGTACATTTTACATCAATATCTTTGCATAGAAGTATTAGTTGAACGTTGAGCCATCAAGAACAACAGCTGTCATTTATGAAGAAATGGAGCTTTCAGAGCCGTCCATTCTAATAGGATTTTACTTCCCTAAGCTCAAAATTGAAAAAAAAAAAAAAAAAAAAAAGTCTGCGCAGAACATTATTCTAATAAATTATCAAGTTACTTTCACAGAGGTATGAGAAAAAAAGCATACAAAGAACAAGGGCAGGAGAGGGCACTATCGAGAAATAAAACATCCAATATTTTCTCCTATTTATTTAAAAATTATATATGACAGAAAACTTATTAATATTACTACACATGACATGTTTACTGAAATATTGCTGTACAAAAATGAGACCCTAAATGTTTTAAAAAGTGAAGAGGAGAAAATACTTTTTTGTTCAATCTGTCACCAAATGATAAATAAGTGACCAATCCTAGCACAAATCAAGAGCAATTTTGAAGGGGAAATCTGGCAGGGATAAGGACAATAACATTTTCTGATGATATAATTTTTTATAGCTATTATTCTATATTATTTATCATATTAATCTACATAAAGTGAGAAAGAAACAGACAGAATTCAAATTTAATTACCCCTGTTACCCTCCATGTAAAACTACCAATGAGTCCAAGGATAGCAAATCTATAACACAAGAAAAAAAGTATTTCGAGCAGTTAAATGATTTATGAATTAATTCCTTACATGCCACATATTTGTGTGCACTGTATATGAAAAGTTCCCTTTCCTTTTTTACTTACCCATCATACGTAGTACAGTAAAACTCCAATTATCCGAACTCCGACTATCCGAATCGCTGATTATCCGAATCGCTTTCAGAATTTCAGAAAAAAAAATTAAGAAGGAAACGTACTGCAATTCGCAAAATAGTGATTTTGTCTACGCGCCCTATTGCCCTTCCCTCCGCGGAAGAGACAGAAGAAGGTGAGGATGACGTGCCACTTGAGGAATTCAGAAACCTGGATGTTCAAAATGTTCCGGGAATTCCTGGAGTTCAGAAAGTGTTGAAGATATAGGAGAGTGGATGGTGTGTGATTCGTCATATCCTGGGTTTCAATTTCTAAATGATGATGAACGTATTGAAAGTGTGGGAGAAGAAAGTGTCGAGGAAGAGGATGACCTTAATGTCGAAGTTTAAAGCAGACTTTGGACCATCAGCTAGTGAACCATTTACCGGCCTTGAAACTGCGATGAAGTATATGGAGCGTCAACCCGAGTATGACCACATGCAACTTCTCACTGTCAAGCGGATGCGCGACTTGGCTGCCCGAAAACGGATGAAGACTGTCAAACAGCTTACTTTAACCGAGATATTCAGCAAGCAATGACTTAACATGTAAAAGTGTTGCCTTTTTATTTAATTAATTAAAAGCTCTTTTTCTTTAAAAATAGTTTTTTTCTCCCATTTTCAACATACGTACAGTAATTAATTAAAATAGACCCCTTTTCGGAAAAAATAAAATTATCCGAAATTTTGATTATCCGAATGGGGTTCGGTCCCAATTGATTCGGATAATTGGAGTTCTACTGTATAGGGTAAGTCTTGTAATTGTTTTAAAAATCGAAATTTTTTTTTTTTTTTGATGGATTTACATGTATTTTAGACACTGGAGATTCCGAAAAACAAATTTTTAGAAGAAAAAAATTTGCCGTCCGTCTGTCTGTATGTGTGTCTGTAAACACTCTTTCTCCCAAACAAATTGAGATAGAGACTTGAAATTTGGTATGTACTTAGTATGTAATAATGAGAAGAAGCTGTTTGAATTTCAGTAACCTCGTTTATCTGGAACTATTTTTTTGGACTCTCGAAATATTCGTTTTGATAAAGGTATATAAAATTTTTTGAAATTGTTTATTTTAAGGAGTGAATATAAAAGACAATTAAAAAAAACAAATTTTGCATAAAGAATGAAATTGATCAGATAATTAGTTGCCAAGATAATTGTAATTATATTTCCACACTCTTTGATTTTTCATGACACTGTATTTCATTCAAATTTCAACCCAAAAGATTATTTTAATTGGAAATGAGATGCTTAATCCGACGCAGTAAACTGTTAGTTAATATGATTACCATTTTCAGAGTTATATGAATATTTCTTTTACGCAATTCAGTAATAGAACATTTAAAGTTCATGACATCATCAAGCCACGATTTTATTCGAATTGCAATGCACTTTATAAATAGCTTACGCATTTTTTATTTTCATATTTTATATTATGCATATCTATGATGAGTAAGTTTTACGGTGGCCCCCAATGGCTAGTTTTATAAGTAAATAACACTTCCCCCTGTTTACTTTGTATAGATTACATCATTTTTAAAATGTCTACTATAATATGAAAGGTTAATTTTTGTAGTATATAAAGAAGCCTTTCAATGTTGGATACTGAGAATGCAACTTACAGTGACATGCCACTTTTCTAGGTTTGCGAAAAATAAGAAAGAAACAAGTAGAAGGAGAGAAAATATTTGCGAAACTCTGAATATTTCTAAAGTTTTGTTTATATATATATTTATTAAACCTAACATGACAATAATCAAAAGTATCTGCTTGGTGCCAAACAAAGATGTTGCTAGTTTAGGTATTATATATTCATTTGTGACAAAATGAACAGAGTAGCAACATTTATATTTTAATAAATATCTTTTAAACTATAAAAATTTAAGAACAGAAAAAAAAAAAAAGATTTGTTTGGAGCTTTCTACATTATATTGTTTCTCATACAAAATTTTCTATGTATTGCCTTCTAGAACAAGATTGGCTAATTTAAACTATTTAAGGATGAAATTAGAAATATTTAAAATTGGAAAATATCTTAATGTCACATTTTTACTTTCTTCTAAATACATAAGGAAGCACTGGAATCGTGAATTTTTTTTTTTTTTTACTTTCATTTTTTGATGGATTTACATGTTTTATGGTGCCCTGAATACAAATTGACTATTTTTGGAAAATGTCTATCTGTTAGTCTGTGTACAACACAAATTTTGTGGCCACTCTATGCGGAAAACTGATGAACAGAATTTCATCAAACTTCATATTATGTTAGATCTTGATATGAACTGGTGTTGAGTAGGTTTTGGTGTATACTGCGCAACAGGTGGTGCTGTAATGCTGTGTTTTTCACGATAGCTTTTCGAGAACTAATGGACGGAATTTCATCAAATGTCCAATTCAGTTAGACCAGGGCAAAAATTGGTGTATATAGCCCAATTGAAGGTGCTGCTATGTTGTGTTTTTCACAATGACCATAATAGTTGTATTTCAAGAACTAATGTGCAAAATTTCATCAAACTTCATACTTAGTTACTGACTTCACCAACCACTGTAACTGTGTTATTGTTATCCTTTTAAATGCACTGTGCTTTATATTCATAATTAATGGTAATTAGATTTTAGCATATATCTCCCAACAGGTAATGCTGTGTTTTTCACAATTTCTGCGATAGCTATATCACAACATTTGGTGGATGGAATTGTACCAAATTTTATATGCAAGTTGCTTTTTTTGAAAATCAATGCTGATTCAATTTTGGCTTTGATTGTTCAACAAGGGGTGCTATTAGACCATGCTTGGGAAAAATTTCATAGTCAAGTCCAGAAACAATTGATGCAATTTAGCGATTGTGGCTAGCCCTATAACTACTCCATTTTTAAAAAGTTTTATACTTGTAACCACACTGTTGCCAAGTTCACATATTTTTTATGTCAACTTTAGCTGTGGACACAATTATGGAATATTAGGCCTATGATTTTTGCAATTAACAGAATAGTTATATCTCATTTTCTATTGTGTAGAAATGCACCCAATTTTAGGTAGCTTTCGTTACAAAAAGTAAAAAGCTACTGCAGCCATTTGGAGGAAAGCAATTCTGGAAAATTTCAGTATATTTTCAATGATCATACCCCCAAAACCCAAAACCACCCTCCATTCAAATGATATATATCTGATCTTTGACATACAATAGCACTCATATTTATAAACAGATTTGGATGTAACTAAGTGTGTGTATTAAGCTTACCAATGTCTCGACCACGTTCGTTGGCCAGCTTGGTCCACCATCTTGTTTCAAAATGGCAACCACTAAAAGATTTAAAATTAACAAAAATATACAAAAAAATTAGAAATTAAAATTTATTTTTTGTTTAAGTGTTAGGCTCGATACAAGGATTCCAAAGCATTTTTTGTTTTGCCTCTATCTTAAAAAATGGCTGATATACACAGTTTGAAATTCTAGGGTAGCCTGATATTTTGAAACAAGACAGCATGATTCTTCCATTGTTGTAATCATTTTCCCAATCATATGCATAAAAATATATTTTGTATACGTTAATGTCAAATTCTTGCCAAGCTTTCTGCACTTGGCGACCAAAAATAAGTCTCCATAAACGAAGCCAACTTGGGCTGACTAATTTGGCTAATTTCTTGTTCGAATTAAGTATTAACTAATCTTCTGTAATCGGGTTCTTTGCATTTTAGCTTGCAGTTTTCTGGTAACATTAGTTAAAATTTTAAAACAAAGATATAGGAAAGCTAACTTTTCCACTTGGTACAGGCTGAAAGGACTTTTTTATTTGAGATTAATGATTAAAAATAGATATGCTGATCATATTTTAAATTTTAATAACCAACGGCGGACGCTGTTTTTTTTTTCTCTTAATTTACTGATCATAGTAACTGTGTTATTATTTTTTTTAAAATGCATATTTCTTTATATTGATAATAGTTGGTGCTATAATAAATTAATATCTTAGAATCATATAGAAGAAAGTTTTGTGATAGTCACAGCATGGTTTCTTCTTAAAACAAAGACTTTTGAGACTGACACTAATGAAATTCTGAGTGTGATACTTTGAAAATCAGCCATACCTGCATACTCCATTTGAAAAGGGGGGGGGGGGGTTATATTTACACAGTCTTTAATTCTGCCCAGTGACTTATTTTAATCACTTATTAAAGACAAATTTAATTAGACAAAGTTCAGACACTTACCAGAAAAAAACAGAGAGACAAACTTGAATAGCCAAGAACAGCATAATAACCAAGAGTCTTGAAAAGGATGCATGCCAGCAGCGCTGCGACCATGCTGAAAAGGAATTCACATCACATTATAGACACACTGTATGGACACATGGAACTCTGGACATTTTGCAAAGCTACATAAATCATATATATTATTTCAGTTGTTAAAATCCCTTTTTCTATGCCTTTATAAAATGCAGAATAATGAATGAGGTATCATTCGAAAGGCTTTTGAACCAGCTTCTGACATAGTATATTTGATTAAAACATGTTTTTTGATTAAAAATTGCAGTTAAGTAAAAATTAAATCACCACTGATTTCATAAATTAAATGAAATGTTTTTCTCAAATCAATGCTGCCACGAAAATAAAATACTGCATTATATTGTGCTTAAAAATTATTAAAAATAAATAGTACTAAAAATATAAAATAGTACATTGTTGTTGCACAGGTTTATTTTATACGTATGATTAAAAAGCAAAATTCAAATGTTTAGAAGAAAAGGACACCATCGATCGATCAAAACAGTGGTTTCACGTGTAGCCTAAAATGTATGCTTTGTTATATTAAGTTGCATTTTGTATGTATTCAATTTATTTCTCTTTGCCCCGTGCATTTCCTGAAGCAGATTATGTCAACCTCTAATGCAGTTAAAATACAATGGTTAATTTTTTTTTTCCCCTCACACGTGCCTTTCACCATCTAGTAATTTACTGTAATTTTGATAGAATAAACGAGACGAAATGCTGGCTTGACTCATGTTGCTGGTAAATATTTTTATCCTCAATTTTTCTTTAGAAGCTTAAAACTGCGTCTAAAAAATATTAGACTGCAGACGAAATCCTTGCACAGGTCAACTGGTAAGAAAATATTTCTGAAATCTTTTTTTATAGATAAAACTTTCTATGTTTGTACACTTACACAGTCCCATGCAAAAAAAACTTGCAGATTTTTTACATTTGGCAGTCCTGTGTTGCAAAGATTTGTTAAGGCGGTATTCAAAAAAAATATTTTTCCATGCTCAACAACTCAAAATTTTGAGACACATTCCCAGACTCATTTTTAAAAGTAACAACAGGAAACTTGGCGGCGTGATTTATAAAGACATTTATAAGGAACCCATGTTTTTATTTTTCGTTCAATTAATTAGAAAATGATTTACAGACAATTATTGTCACAGTACGATCATTTTTTTTGTTTCCAGCGCTATCGCTTCAGGAAATTCGGTTCAAAATGTCCACTTTGCGGCATTTTTTGAAATATATTCTGCCTTTATCAAAAAATGGAGACAGTGGGGACATTATAAAGTATCTGAATAAGAGAACCTGCCAATTGGATGCATTTTAGAGCAAAAATGAATTTACAAATGTGTCTCAAAATAAGCAATTTGGATTTGAATACACCCTTAAAATAAAAAAAGGCATACAAACAGGAAGAACATACATTGCATTTGCAATTTGTACAAAATTAAGTGCACATTAAACTCATTGTGTTATACTGTAAGAATAAATGTAGTACAATGCTGTGTGAATAAAAATTATATAAAAGTATATAAAACAAAACTTTTAAGGAAGAAATGGCCCACATGTGGCCTGTAGGTAGGACATGCTGATGTAAAACGATAATTTGTGCAGATTACATTACATTATACACACCAAAAATCAACAAGTTATTAATAAGTTATTCGCAAACACATTTTTTAGTGGTTTTTAACACTTTCCAACATAGTTGAAAAGTGTTTATAAATTCGGATTTGTTTGTCTGTCTGCCTGTGCTCTAAATAGCATAAATATGCTCGGACTGTCATGCAATTGATATGTTATTTGAGGCTTACTGTGACATGTTTGGTATTGAAAATGAAGTGTGTAGCACTTAGTTTTTTTACAGGGACACTCAAAAGAATTCCATTACATTGCGATCTATGGGGAAAAATCATTTGCGGTTTATTTTAATGATATTACACAATTTCAAACATATTGAAATTTATATATATATCACTGAGGTGCACTACAAGAGACTAATTTTTTAATGTGGTGTGCATAGCACTTATAGTTCCTTTATAGGGATACTCAAAAGAATTCCGTTACATTATGGTCTATGAAGAAAAATCGTTTGCAGTTTATTTTAATAATGCTTCACTATTTCAAACATATTGAAATTGATATATATCACCAATGTAGATTACAAGATGCTTACTATAGAATATTGTGTGTATAGCTTTCATCGTTCATTTACAAGTAACACACAAAAGAATTCGGTTAAAGTACTGTGCTTATTAATAAGAATTGCTGGGAATGCTTTTTCAGTTGTTGAATGAGTTTTTAAATTTAACTCATTTTTTGTCAATTACTTTGTGTGTATGTAAATTGTATAGATTGTATATAGGGCAGCACAAAAGTTCTTGAGAACATTTCTGTTTATTGTCGAAAATTGCAGAAGGGAAATTTTAAACTGTGCTACGCATTTCCTAACTGAACTAAAATTCAGCATTCTATTTAGTATATATACAAATCTATAGATCATATACAGGGTTCCACAAAAGAGCTCAGATATTTTTCTGAATACTGTTGGTAATTCCCGAAATTGGATTTTTAAATATGTTATGCATTTTCAAAATTGTTTAGTTAGATATCATCTTACGGTAAAGATTTGCAAATTTTTTTTTGGAAGTGTTGGAAAGTTACATAATCAATGCTTGATGCATGATTTTTCATTCTTGTTTATTATTTCTTGGTGTGTAAGAAAGAATTTGGAAATACTAAACAAATTGATATATAAATATATCACAAGAATAAAATGTCAGTTAAAATATTAATAATAAAAAAAAGAATACCATTCTACAAGTATTCGGAACAAAATAAATTTTACAAAGAAATTGATAACTTAGCTCATACTGGGTATGTAGCCATTGAGATTCACTGTAACACAAATAACTCTCAGCTAGTTTTGTGTTAGAAGACTTTTCAAATCATTGTTCCACAAAAGGAGCAACCGATAATTATTTTCAGTTGCTATTATACAAAAAAAATTTTTGTTATGCCAACAATTCTTGCTTGTGTCAACAGAATATTGTGCTAAAGTGTATGGAAACAAATTATACAAAATTGTTTAACAACAGCTATTTTTTAATAATAACAATAATAAAGCTGTGCGAAGATTTCTCAATAATACACACTGCACAAAATGCCAGAAAATAATAACTTTACCATGCGATCTATAATTTTAGAAAAGTAGTCAATTCTCAATATAAGTAATTAAATTACAAACTCTAACTTTGGAACTCTAACTTGGAATTAATCAAAACAGAGCTGATACTTGTTGAGCAATTCAAGCATATCCTATGATTAAAAAAAATTCCTTGTATTTTTTGCAACAGTGAGTGTAAAAAAAAAGACTCACAGATAATGTAGTTTTGTTACCTGAATTCTCATTTTTAAGAAATTTTTGTTTTTAGACTAAAAAAATAAATAAATAAATGAGCAATACTATTTTAGTGAATAGATGTCAGTATTAAGTCACACTTATTAAGTTCTAACATTAAGTGACATTCTAACATTTTTCATGTAAAAAGATTTTTAAAAAGGCTGAATTTATGCATAAGCTGAAATAATACAAGGGCTTGTGTTCGTCTTACAAAATGGCTTGATACTAAATTATGCATTCAGATTTACTTGAACAGAGGATTAAAAGAAGTAGTTTATAGAATTAAGGCAATATAAAAAAAAATTATCAAAAGTATAAAAACACCTTTATTGATTTTAATAATTCATTTTCGAAGAATTAGGTCAACACCAGCATAAAGTTTAATTTGGTTATCAATTGACGTTAATTTTTATTTCATAGAAGAACACAAAAACAGTCATAAAATGTATGAAAATACAGGAAACAGAAGAAAGGATTAAAAAGTGGAAAATGACTAGTCTGCAGAGTGTAATCTTAGGACTTTTACTCTTTCAAAATTTTGTTTTGGTATATATAGCAGCGTTTACAATATCACTTGGTATCAAACTGGATTCAAAGGACGTGTTAATATGCCGCTATCATTCCTGCTTTCATTTTGCACCCATTTACAAACGCAAGCATAAAACCCCTCCCCTGCAAAAAACCAGAAACTGCGTAATTTTTCCTTCTGAATTATGATTGGCTGATTAGGGAACTGCGGTACAAACTTCCGGTGTAAACATAAACAGAAACCGCCTACAGTCCTTTTCGCGTGTGATAATCTTCGTTCTTTTGCTTTATTGAGAATTAAAATGTCTGGCCGCTTTTTGTTAATGCAAACTTTGATTGACATCTTTGTAACACCAGAGCCAAGACCACCGCTAGACAATTTTCTGCTTGAGGCGAACATTATTTTTCCGCCCTTATGACGCAATCGTTTTTTCACCATTACTCAAACTTTTTTTAAAAATAAGTAAATAATATGATAACTATATATTTTTTAATAGAAAACAAATATGTATAAAATTTGTTTACATTTAAGAAATTAAAAAAAAAATCAAACTACATAAGATATTTTGCATTAAAAAAAATACTACTAATACTGCTAACTTGGCATTAAATGAACAAATCATATTCTACTAGTATTTACAAGAAAGCCTCATACAAAGAGTAAAACTTACACTTCAAAATCCCTTTTCTAGGGGGTCCCAGAAAAGACTAAAATTCCATTTTATTTCTTAAACTGAAACTAGAATTTTAATTATTACAAATAAAACATTTTCATCTTAATTATAAAACATTATCTACATGCTTAACATTATCTATCTAAATGAGGACACATAATGTTAAGCGAAGACAGTTAATGGCAAGCTAATGTTAAAACTGTGGGAGCATTTTTGACTAATTTCATTTTCACTATCAGCGAAAATGAAATTCTGGCGCCTGGGGCACAAGCCCCAACTGACCCTCTCTAGTTTCGGACCTGACTCTGCCCGACTCTCCCCCCCCATGGGGTTGCTACGGCCCTTTCAGGGCCATCGCTACGAGATTTTAATGGAGGGTGAGGGGACCTTAAATTAGCAAGTGAAATTTCAGTATTTGCCAACCCATTGGCAAACAAAGATAGATAGTTCTTGACGTTTGCCAATTAGTTTTATAATTTTTCCAAGTTACCACAATTAGAAAATATAAACAGTTTTTATTTGTAAAAAGCTTAATAATGTTCAAAATTACATTTCTAATTTTTGCCAAGTCTATGAGAAATAGAAAGTGTATTATAGTTTTTATTAAAGTTTTAAACAAATTTGCCAATCAAGTTTGTAAATTTGTCAAGTATAACAGCATTCGCGAAAGTTTGCGGGGGGGGGCTACACCCCCCTCTTAGCGAGGGCTGTGGCTAAATTTAATAAACAGTATTGAGCCAAAATATGTCAAACATTTAATCAATCAAATCAATTAAAATTTGTGTATGAATTTCAAATAGCAAAATAATGATATCAGTAACAAGTTAAATATCTTTTTGAAATCGTATACACAAAACAAAATCCCCTTATATGTTAATTTATATAATATGTTATAAAAGGTCTGCACGGGCCAAACAGACCCATAGAAAGAATATATATATATATATATTCACAGTATAAAAATTAAAAGTTCGGCCGAAGCCCGGTTCGGCCCAGCATAAAAGTTAAGTTTGGTTCGTGCCTGGCCTGGTCCGTAGAAAAAATTATTGGTTCGGCCCGGTGTAATAGCTAAAAGTTCATCCCGAGACCGGCCGGACTAGAAAAAAGTTAAAATTTCATCGGCCTGGCCCGAGCTAATTTCTACTAAATGTTAATTTTTACGTCGACTTGGTTAAAAATTTGTCTCGTACGGGGAGTTCTGACCAAAAGCACTTATCTAGCTTTTTTTTTTTCATGTTTATAATCTTCTTTTTTATAGAAATGTTGTAACCTGCGATATTTATTTTTTTTAATGAATTTCTATTTGTTGTATGTAAATGTTCCAGTTATCATTAATATTGTTAATCCATATTCCATGTATTGGAGATTTAAAAATCTGAAAAATGCTGTATAGTAAAATCTTCTAAGACGGAATTGCACAGGAAAGAAAAAAAATGCATTATAGACAAGTTCCTTTCTTCGCAGGTGTAAATATATTATATATTCTTTTCTTATGTATTAGTATATTCATTTTGCATGGATCAACACAGTTTTCAGTTTAAGACAGGATTTCGTCATAGGCAGGTTCTTTTTTTCACACGTTTTACTATATTTTAATTTAGTTATATTTTAATAAGCCTAAAAATCCACTATTCTTTAAAAAGAATAAATTTTAATGTTTAATTACAGAATAATGGCGATTTAGAAATGTATGCTCTGTTTATTTATTTTTTTTTTTTTGAACGGACGCCGAGACAATGATTTTCATACGGGCCGGGTCAAAACCGGGACTTAAAATTTCGGCCCGTGAAGAGTCGGAAGAATGAAACCAGTGCCGGCTCAGTACGGAAAAAATAAGTTAGACCGGCCCGACCCAATCCTTCAGGAAAACAGTAAGCCCCGGCCCGAGCTGTCAGAAAAAGTATGGCCGGGCCTGGCCCGAGTTCGGCCCTTCAGATCTCTGCCATGCTAATAATATTCCAAAAATCCCTATGCGTAATTGCAAATAAACTTCATTGAAAAGAAAACTTTTTTTTTTTAAAATTAAACTTAAAGATTAAAACCGGATTCCTTATTATTAATGTTAAAAAATCGCCGAGAAAACAAAAAGAAAGAAAGAAAAAAACCCTTTAATTTTACTTTAGTTAAATTTACTACAGTTACTTTGAAATTTACTACAGTAACAGTGAGAGCTAAAACATTCCAACAGGAATTTGTTTTTTAATATAAAAAAAATTGGTGCAAAAGCGCGACAACACAAAAAATCGTATTGAAAATCAACAAAATTTAATTTATTATGCTAAATGTTTAAAACCGAATTATTTTTGTGGTTATCAAAAAAGATCGCGGAAAGAAAAAAGAAAGGGGGGGGGGGGGGTGCTAAAAATTGCATTGAAAAATGCAAAAACTTCCAAAATCGTGGCGGACAAAATTTACTATATTAGGTTAAAAGTTTAAAACTGATTTTTTTTCTTAACGATTGTAAAAAATCACAACAGAACGGAAAAAACCCGCCAAGAATCGTATTGAAAATCTTATTAAAAATCGGTAAAAAATCAAAAAACTTGGGGGCAAACTTTACTATATTAGTCGAAAAGTTTAAAAACAAATTATTTTCATGAAGATCAGAAAAATCGCGGCGGTACGCTAAAACAGCTAAAAATTCAAAAATCGCAGAAAGCAAAATTTTCGACCGTCCATCGCGAAGAATTGACGTAATTTTGCATTTTTGAAAATAAAAAAGAATTTAAAATAAAGTTGTAAAAAAACAATAAATAGAGCAAAAATAAAAGCACTGACAAAACTTTTAAACGATGGACACAACAACACACTGACGGGTGAACGGGCGCTGTTTGTTTAACCGACAGGAATCATGGATAAATGCTGGACTAATGCCCTAGGAGCTAGCAGGGGTGAAAATGACCTAGGCTAGTTTCATCTTCAAACCGGCTTGTTCATTGTAAATGGGTTCGGAAATACAATGATGGAATTGACGCGGATTGAAACAGGATTCCAGTGTAGTTTCTAAACGATGCTTAAGAAAGAAAAATTGTACATAACAAAAATAATGATGCTTATCCATAATTTTTTTTATAGTTTTGATACCAAAATATTTTACACATTTTTATTAGCTTACTAATTCAACCAAAATATAAATGCTTAAAAAACAGCATGTGGAATGCAATATACTACACACCTACTAATTTTTAAAGTCTGCAAATAATAATAATAATAATAATAAACTAGTCGTTGGGGGCCACCGTAATACTTACCTATCATGGATATGCATAATGTAAAATATTAAAATAAAAATGTGTAAACTACTTATAAAGTGCATTGCAATTCAAATAAAATCGTGGCTTGATGACGTCACAAACTTTAAAGGCTTGATTACTGAATTGCTTGAAAGAAACATCCTTATAACTCCAAAAATAATAATCCTATTAATTAGCGGTTTATTGCATCTGATTAAGCGTCAAATTTCCAATTAAAATATATCTTTGAAGTGAAATTTGGATGAAATACAGGGTCATGAAAAATCGAAGAGTGTGGCAATAGGATTCCAAATATCTCGGCAACTAATTATCCGATCAACTTCATGCTTTATGCAAAATTTATGTTTTTTTATTGTCTTTTATATTCATTTCTTAAAATAAACAATTTCAAAAATTTTTATATACCTTTCATCAGAACGAATATTTCGAGAGTCCGAAAAAAATTGTTCCGGTTAATCGAGGTTATTGAAATGAAATAGGCTTCTTCCCATTATTACATACCAAATTGCAAGTCTCTATCTCAATTTTTTCGGGAGATAGAGTGTTTACAGACACACAGACGGACAGCAAAATTTTTTTTCTAAAAATATGTTTTTCGGAATCTCCAGTGTCTGAAACGTGTAAATCCGTCAAAATTTTTTTTTCGATTTTCAAAACGATTACAAAACTTACCCATCATACTACGTATGATGGGTAAGTAAAAACATGATGAATAATTAATGAGTAAATAATACAAGTAAAATAATCCTTAATCCAAAATGATATCTTGCTTCTATTTCCCTTAGAAAATCAAATAAAGTAAAAATTACAAACAATTTGTATTTTTAACTCAATAAATGAACCTTGTTATTCTATAAACATGATATCTACCACCTCTTAAAATTTGTAACCATAGTACTGAAGCATCTCGTAAAATAGAACACTGGCATAAGAAATTTTGTCATTCTTGTCCAAAAATTTCCCTAAAAAAAAAAGGATAGAAAAGTCAAGTGTTTCTTATTCCCCTCAACACATTTGTGATTAAAATGTGGACATTTATTTTGCACTTACATGCTTGCAATAGAGTGCATAAAAATGTAATAAAATCTTTTCCTTACTTTAATAAAATTTTAATAAGAAAAAATATTCTTTTATTTTCACCAGGTTATCAATAGGCAATTAAAGCATTTAAATATTAATAATCACTGTTCACCCCCCTCCCCCCCCCCCAAAAAAAAATTCATTTAAGTTAAAAGCGATTAAGATTAATTTTAAAAGCAATTTTATTTAAAGAAAAATATGGCCATGTTTTTAAAGTACTCATTCATCCAGGGTTTTCTAAAAAAGTCTCCGATCTTTCCTGTTTAAAGAAATTAGAAAATTTAAAAGCAAAATAAAATAAAGAAACTTAAACAGGGATGACAAATTCTAAAAAATAGATTGCATAATGCATTAAATAACTTATGATACAATCTTATATACATAAAAAATCACTTAAAAAAAAAAAATGTTTATTTTTCTTCTAAAATGATCATCTTAAGATTAAGCTACGTTTGGTCAAGCAAGAAATTTTAAGTATTTAGGACACACACATGTCTACTGACTTTTTGCATACTATATATGAGAAACAAGAAAAAAAAAAAAAAAAAAACTGAACTATCAACAAAAGTTGTGTCACAAAACAAGTTTGATTCCTCTAGAACTATTATTCTTAAGGCTGTTTTCTCAAACCCAAACTGGCCACATTTTTAAATTCACTTTTGTCTGCAAACGTATGCAATTGGCAGGTGCTCTTATTCAGAAAACAATGGAATTGTAATCAAACTGGTTTTTCCTCCTTTTTGATAAAGATAGAAAAATTTTCAGAAAATATTGCCTAAATGAGTGTTTAGAACCAAATTTCCAGATGCAACATAAAAAAAAAAAGGACATCTTGAGACAACAATCACTTACATTCCAAGATGTAATTAATTTATCGAAAAATGAAATAAACTGATTACAATTCACTTCAATAATCATGCCTGCAAGTATCAGGCTTTTATGTTTAAAAATGAGTGAGAAAGTTTTGTTAAAAATATTTTTTGAGAACCGCCTTAAACTGTGTTCAGCAGACCCCTGTAGTCAGGGGACTGCAAGTCAAAAATTTTTGCTTTTCAGATCATTTTGTAAGAACCACCATATAGAGTGAAAGCGCCAGTAGTCAGCCACTTATACAAAAACAAAAAAAATCATGCATCAAGCATAGATTATGAAACATTTTCCAACCCATTCAGAATACTTTAACAAAACTTTACCAATTAATAAGGTGGAAGTTGATGTATAAGTAAACAAGGTCAACGTCAAACCGGGCAGGAATGCCGACCTGTCTAAGTAAACAATTTGAAAAACACATTAACAAGTTTGAAAACCAGATTTCAGCAATTACCACCAATAATTGGAAAAATACGAGAATTCTTTTGTGCAACCCTGTATAGGATCTACAGGTTTGTATATATACTATATAGTATACTGAAATTTAGTTCAGTTAGAAAATGCATAGCACAGTTAAAAATTTCTATTCAGCAAATTCTGTCAATAAACTGAAATGTATAATATCTTTTGTGTTGCCCTATAAAAAATTAATTAAATTAAAAAAGCATACCACAATTGAAAACGCACTCCTAGCAATTATTGTACATAGACACTACTGTAATCAAATTCTTTGTATGTCCCTGTAAATGAACGATGAATTCTATGCCACACTATTCTATAATAAGCCTTTTGTGGTACATCTGTGATATATATAGATCAATTTCAATTACGTTTGAAATAGTGTAACATGATTAAAATACACAACAACTGATTTTCTCCCATAGACTGTATGTAGAAGTAGTCTTTTGCGTGTCCCTGTAAAGAAACTATAAGTACACCCTATTCTATAGTAAGCCTCTTATAGTGCATTTCAGTGATATATATCAATTTCAATATGTTTGAAATAGTATAACATCATTAAAATAAACCAAAAATGATTTTTACAAAAATGATTTTTTGACTGTAATGTAATGGATTTTTTTTATCGTTCCTGTAAAAAGTGCTATAAATTTAAAAAAAAGTGTAAAGTGCACTTCATTTTCAACACCAAACATGCCATACTAAACCTCAATAACATATATCAATTGCATGACAATTGGAATATATTTATGCGAATTAGAGCATGGACAGACAGACAGAGCAATAAATAAATAAATAAATAAAAATAAAAAATTGCTGTTGGCTGATGTTTGGTGAAAGGATTCAGAATCTTACATTTTATTTCATCTGGAACCCAAATTTTATAAGAAGTCTTACGTCTTATGATGCGATTATGTTTACAAATTATATGGTTAACCATCACAAAAAAAATTCAGAATTCTAACTCTGTAAATAAATAAAAAATAAACGTTTCCCAGACACCTTACAGTAACAGTGTTTCTTGAATTACATTCATTTCTATGTCTGATTCCTTGAAACCTCATGAATTATTAAAATGGACATATCTCTGAGTTTTGCAGATATCAAGATAGAATTTTTTTTTGTGTTTAATTCAGGAATGGATAAGGAAAAATGTTCTAATTGGAAAATTTATCTTACGGAGGTGCCATATAAAAATTTAATTTTTGTATTTTCTCAAATAGACTCCCCATGGAGTTGCAACTTATCTCATAAAATTTTGCACATTTTTTTTTATGAAACTTTGCAATTGGAAGTATGTGCCTAGGGGCAATATTTAAGGCGATAGCCTATTGTTTCAATATATTATGAATTGCACTGTATATGCCTCATATATATGCATATTTATACTTCTAATGTTCATATATGTGCCCTATATGTCATTATAAGCACATACGTCATATATACATCATATACATCTTGGACACATGTCATATATACCTGTCATGGTACTTATGTATTATCTGAGTCAAGAGAAAGATTGCCAAAAATGGTTGACAACTGTCAATCTTGTTTATCAGTGCATATCACATTCAAAACAGTAATTTAAGATTATTAAATGCATAACATTGTTAAAAATGGTAGATACTATAAATTGAATAAATAAATAAAGTATAATAAATGAAAAAACTAACTAAATAAAATATATATATATAAACTATAATAAATAAACTATATTTCTCAAAAAATAGGGGTTACTGTAGTTAGTAAAATGGGTGCAGTTGTATCTGACCTGGCCCAGATAATACGAAAGTACCTATGTCATATATGACTATAACTGGGCAATATGCATCATGAAATGTTATATACATCCTATATTATAATAATGTCATATAACACAAATAGAAGGTCTATTATTTATTTGGGTCTCAAAATTTTTAATATCTTGATGTATTGAAAGAAGAGACAGAAGAAATCTTACCAGACATATTTATAACCGCAAAATGCGATGAGATCCAGAACCCTGAGAGAGGAAGAGGAGCTGAGTACATAGAGTGCAAGGAAGAAAATGAAGATTTCCACCAAGAACCAGCCTAATGCAGAGCTCGCTTGCATGCCCAGTTGCTCGGGACTGAATCTAAGAAAAAACAAGGAGATTAACCTACAGACAGGGATGAAAGCAGCAAGCACTCATAAAAAGAGAGGGGAAAAAAGGAAATATTCATGTGTATTTTTATTTATTAATATTTTATTAAAATGACAGAATAAACACCTGACAATCAGTGGTGTAGTTGTAAAACAACCAGAGGGTATACCCAGCTATAAGCAGAAGGTATACAGAAAGTATATAGCTATGGAAGGTGGAAGGTACACAGAGTTATTCATAAGGTATACCGACATATATCCCCCAACTACATCCTTTCCAGCAATGCATTTGTTTTCAGCAGGGTTGTAATTTTCACAGGTCAGTTAATTTTAACCAGGACAGTGGTTAAAACTGGTCAAAATTAGTTTTAATCACTCAAAACTGGTCCAAACACTATTAAAACTTTATCTTACATAAATTGCCCCAATTATATATTACATATATTTATAATAATAATTAATATTAATATTTTAATTATTAAATATAGATGAAATTTTTTGTGTCTTATGTTATAATATTTCATACTTTCATATAGAAATATACATTTCATAAATCTAATTTTTCTTAAAGTGTAGCTAATACATTACGATATTTGGTGGGCAATAATGAAAAATTTGAAAATATTGATTTTGAATTTGTAAATTTCATGTGCTAACTCTTCATCAGAAAATAGATTTATTTTCCAAGTTTGATCTCATACAGAATAATCTATGAAGTCGAAATTTCATGTGCTAACTCTTCATCAGAAAATAGATTTATTTTCCAAGTTTGATCTCATACAGAATAATCTATGAAGTCGATTTAGCTTAATACAACACTTGTAATAATTTTTTTTTTTTTTTTTTTAAGTTCTATTTTTTTTTTTTTTTTGGCCTAACGTGATTTAGTTTGCTCCACTTTTTATATAAAAGTAGATATGTAATCATATTATTAAAAATATTTCAAAACTTATGATTATTGCTTACTTTAAAAAAGAATGTTTTGCTGTTAAATTAAAAAGCAATGAAATTAAAGTATAATACTAAGTAAAATACCGGCAACAAAGTTAAGCACTTCCTAATGGTATATTAAGATTATTTGATAAACCCTTCCAAATGTTGTACTAAATTTAACATTTAACAAAATGAATTTTAACTTATTTTCCCAATCAGAATGAGTTTTGACCACTGGCGGTCAAACTATTTTTGACCAGGAGTTTTAACCATGTTTAAAACCAATACAACCCTGTTTTTCAGGCATCATCTCTGTTTTACATAAATGGTTCAATAAAAAGCAAAGTGAAGGGTTTAGTCATGAATTTTATCACCATTTCATATTCCAATAAAAATAAATAATAACTGTAAAAATTATAAAATAAAATGGATACACACGAAATAGGGTATTGTTTTATTTATTTATTTTTGGTCTTAAGATTGTACTGCTATCAATGTCACATAGACTTTAACATTCATCCAGTGGATGGAAAAGATGGAACACAGCAAGTCATGATACAACAGTTTCAGCAATAGATCCTAGGAAAATGTTAAATTTCTTTAAGAATAATAAAAAGTTAAGAGAAACATGCTGTAAAAGGCGAGAATAGGCTTAAAATCAGGAATCTAATGTCAAAATAAGTAGGGTTGGAATCTTATTTCTGCCATTCTATTTCACTTGTGAAAGTTGTTACACAAGTTCTATAGCACAAAATAATAATAATACAATGTGGGATCCGTTATCCGGTGTCTCCATATCCAGAACACTCCGAAAACCAGAATCCAAAACGATAACCAAAGCTTAATTTGTTTCATTTCAAAAACATTAAAATCTCAAAATTCTTCAGTCAGTCAAGAAAAAAAATCACGAAATTAGTCCATGAAAAAAAAAACCCCTGTGAGTTTTGCCAGTAAGTCATGGAAAAAAAAAATCTAGAAATTCACCAATAATTCATGGGAAAATATTGTGGTTAATTGGTCGAATGAAAAATGTGAAATTCAGCCATTGGGTGAAAAAAAATACCGTGAAATCCATCAATCAATTTCAGAGAAAAGTTGCAAATTCTTCATTTAGTCACCAGAAAAAAATCACAAAAATCTTCAGTCGTTTGTTGAAAAAAACGTAAGATTTGCCGATCAGTTGCAGAAAAAAAGTCCGTGATTTTCACCAATCAGTCATAAGAACACTCCACAAAATTTGTTGGTCATTACAAACGTAATGACCAGAGGTTTAACTAAAAGTTGCAGATGTAATGCAAAAACAGTAAAAAAACATTAAGCTGGTTTTATAGTCCTAGGAAAAATAAATAAGTAAAAGTTTAAATATATCTATACCCAAAACATATATGTGTGGTGGTTTTAAAATAAAGATAACATATTTGAAAATACAAATCTATTTATTAAAAGACTTAATTACTTATAATATTCATTAAAGAAAAACAAAGTAAAGTAACTAACTTCTCTGAACTAGACATCATGACGTGACAAACATAACCATGAGCATTTAAACTAATGCTTTCAAAATAATACTGGTTAAAGCTGACACCATTAGCAATTCCGGAACTTGACGATTTATAACAGAAATAGTAGATAGAAATGGTAGAATACAGATTTATTAAAATAAGGAAAACTAAAAGAAGAGTTCTATTGAAATTTAATATGATTTCAACAGATTCATTAATAAAAGTTAAGTATTTAAATGCATTTTTATGAAAACTCTTGAATAAAAAAATATTTGTCATTATGGACTGATAAAACCAGATGAAAGATATGTGTAGAGTGATGAGACACGAGACCTATTGGTATATTTTTCCTAACGAAATTCACCAATCGATAGAAGCATAATATCGTGAAATTTGTCAGTTGATAGTCAGAAAAAATTGCGAAATTCTTCATTCGGTGAAGGGTAAATTATCACGAAATTCTTCATTAGGTCACGTGAAAATTATCGCGAAATTATTAGATTGGTCACGGGAAAAAAATCCCGAAATTTTTCTGTCAATCCAGGGTAATAGCTCAAAAATATTGCAAAACTTGTCAATCGGTCAAAAAAAAAAAATCTCAAAATTTGTCAATGGGGAAATTGCACGTTTTTTAATTTAACTTGCATCTGATACAGTGTAAAAATACGAACATTTTGATACCATTTTTACATATATTTGAAACTTGTATAACTCATTAAATTAACTTTTAAAACGCAATTTTTGCCGTGGCGGGAAAAAGCCACGTCACGTGACGAAAGCTGTTCTGACGTCACTACACATGTAAACAAACCCTCGCTGTATTTCTCCCTGTTATTTCCTATGGGGGCGGCTTACTTTACGCTGGACGATTTCTTTCTTTTCTTCAAAATGATTAGTATAACAAATTAAAAGTATTATAAATTGCTGTAATGAATAAATAGTACTGTGAATTCCAAGTGATATTTTTATTTCATCGCGTTTCTAAGAATTTTCATCTCCAGATCTCGAAGTAGAAATAAAGTATCGGTACAAGTTAATACTCGTTCTACAATATTGTATTTTATAGAATAAGGTATACTTATATATATATATATATATATATATATATATATATATATATATATATATATATATATATATATATATATATAGCACAATATAAAATAAACTGGTACAAATAGGATTTATTTCATTAGGGAGGGTGAGTCAACTTATAAAAGGGTTTTTGTATTTATATTTTATACTTAAATTATGAATTTTGCTTGGTTCCACTATATGTTTTATCTCTTTAATTGTTAAATAAACTATTTTGAATCTTTGAAAAACAGCTAAAGTTATTAGAAAGAGCGAAATGTGCTAAGGTAGCTTTAAGACAGGTTTACAGAATTTTATATAAATATACACGAGAAAAGTTTAATAATTTTTCAAAAAATGTTTCCAGGGACCTATCCAGACTTTTCTCACAGGGTTCTTTTTTTGTGAAATTGTGAAAAGTATTTCATATTTGTGAAAAAACTAATTATAATTTTGTGAATTTGAAATAACTGTTATATTCAGTTTCTTGTTTATGAATTTTTGACAAAATTCTTTATACATGTAAAAGCTACATAAATAGATTCTTTGACGTCTTCAGTTGTTTTGTGTCAGGTCAAATTTTTCTTTTAAATAATTATATTTGTAAAAGGTTTAGTTTGGTGATGGAAAAAAAATTGTGAAAGGCCTTCTTTTAAGACAAAAATTTTTGTGAAGGGTCTTGTTTTAAGGTGGAATGTATTGTGAAGGTTCCTGTTTTAATATGAAAAATTTTGTGAAGGGTCCTTTAAAGGACTCAATTTCTTCCTAAACAGATATCTGGACTACACTACACACAGGAAAAACAATCAAGTAATTATTTTAAATACTGTAAGTTTTGTGAAATTTTCAGAATGTGGGATTGAAGGTTTTATGCTTTATAGAACTTTTCAGATGTTTAGTTTAAAAATTATCTGTTTTATTTTTGTTATAAATTAACAATATTTAAAAAAAAATAAAAAGGCCAAAAGAGAAATATTATGCAGAAATATAATAATTCTAAATGTATTTGAAGCAATGTTATGTATATTTAAATTTTATTGTTGTTATTAACATTTTAAACATTAAAAGAATGATAGTATATTTGAATTTTCGTTCATGATCTATAAATGTTTTCTTTATTCTTTGGTTCAATGTTAAATTTTTGTTGCTAAATTAATATATAATCCCTACCATCCAAATAATTAAAAAAATTAATCATGCAAATTCATGCCTTACCTGTGAATTGAATTTAAAAACCATTGTGATATTATAGCATAATATCTCTCAACATAATGCCCTGCCCTTATGATACTAATGCATTGTTCAAACAAAGAATAAACCTTGAATGGCAATATATCTTGATTTCTTTATATATCACTGTAAAAAGTTTACGAGTATGGCTGTTTTCAAAAGTGAAAAGAGTGGGCTCTACTTCAACAACATATTCAAATTCTCAGCACATCTCGCTCTGTTTTTAAAAAGCTTTGTGCAGTATAATGCTTATTTTCAAAATTAAGATGCTGCTTTCTTTAACAAGATTTTAAAATATTTTCATTATTTTTATTTTTTACGAAAGTTAGAACATTGAGGAAAATAAAGATATAAAATCTTTAGAACCTGATAAATCCAAAAATAGGACATTCTGAGAAACTATATTTCAAACAAACAAAAAGTACTGCATCCATTCAAAAATTACATGTAAGCAAATAATAATAAAACGATAATTAAATTATTTTTACACTTTTCTATATTAATTGAATTATGATTATACGTTGAGAAATCAATTTAGCAATCCTAAAAAGGTAGTTTAAATAATGCTTTTTTTTTTTCTTTCCTCTTTCCATACCTTAAAACAGAAAAAAAAAACAAAGATTATACATTTATTTTAATAAATTTATTAGCTCTCATTTTCTACCAAGCGTAAAAAAAAAGCGGTGAATTTTCCCATTAAGCTTCGGTGGCCACGCCAAATTATAATATTATATTGGACATTTTTTGAAAAATTACGAATTCCTATCATAAAAGGAGGCTTGATTATCAAAATAAACATTGGATGCTTATAAAAGATGTGTATTTAAAAATATATTTAATTTAATAATTATTTTTAAGTAAGTACATAAAAAGAGAAAATAAAAGACAATAGTAATAAATTTACTCATGTATGTTGCAGTAATTTTTTTTTCTGAAGAGTGAATACACAATTATTATTGCCAGTATTTAATTAAAATTTTTATTCAATAAATCAGTATTAAATAAAGCATTTTTTTTCTGCATTGTTGCTTAAAATTTCGTTTTCTCATAATTAATTTGAGTACATTTTTTATCCGTAATATAACCTGCATAACATGAAATTATATTCATATTAAAACGAATTATTAAGCATTAAAATGAATTAAGAAAATAATGCATTTCAAGAACTATATAAATGCAATTTTACTTACGATTTCTTTTGTAATAAAAGTATCATTCTTATTTCGTTTAAATAAATCAGAGTAAGTGAACAATATACGTGCCTTTTAGCTTTAGCTTCCTGTATTTTTACCCACATGAAATGCAGTTTTTCTCTCCTAAAAGCAAATTTGAATTAAAAAAATAAAAAACTATTTCCAAAAGACATAATTTTGTATTTTTCGAATCCGACCAACTTCAATACTTTTCTAAATGAAAATTAATGCAAATGTATAAATTAATAGTGCATTATATTTAGATATGATAAAATATCTTTTGACTTTAATTTTTGTTTTTGTGTAAACAAGTCTTTAAAAGATGTTTATAGTACATAGAAAGCAATATAAAACAGCCTGTGGGCACTCGGCTCTAAGCACAATTCCCCGTTTCATGTGTAGTGACGTCAAACCAATCCCGTCGCGTTTTCCAATCACGTGGTTTTGTTTTGCTTTTAGTGGAGTTTAAAACTCCAATAACTACACAGTTTAAATTATTTTTTCGATTCCGAGTTAAGTTTTGAGGTATGTAAAGTTGTCTTCATCAATTAAACATAAAATAATGCATAATTTAAAGTGAGTGCAACTTCCCCATTGGTCACAAAAAATTTCAAAATCTGTCGATCGGTCATGAAAAAAAAAAAAAAAAAATCACGAAATTATACTTATAAATGGGGATTCTAAACAATTCAGTTCAAAATATGGTTTGGAACAGGGTGCAAGAGTGCCTTTTTTGATAACAGTATGCCCTTTTTTTAGAATTCCCGCTCGGCAGCCCTTTTGTTCTAGAGTCAACACAAAGAAAAATAAATTATTGCTTGCATACTTGCATTCGTATTAATTTACAGATTCAATACATAAATATAAAAATTAGGGTGCAAAAAACATTATGATAAAAAGCATTAAAAACAGGTGAACAACTGATATTTTTCACTGAACAACTGATTTGTGGAATACAGCCTGAGAAGCTACTTCCATGAACAGCAAATCATGTAAGTATACAGGATACAAGAACAGTTAGTGCAAGAGGAAATGATATAAGCAACAAACTGTAATAGAAATGTTCCAAAAATATATATCAAAGCATTCTGGTCCCAAGTTCCAAAACTAATTTCTAATTGTTATGTAATATTGTTATAATTTGAATTGTAATTTAGAATGTTTTTTATTTTGTGTAAATAAGTTATTAAATTAAAGAATTTGTAAGTATGTATTGTATTTACATATATTATTCATGTTTATCACAATTTATGAAATTAGTTATTTTGTACATTTCTTATACTTATAGTAAAAGTATTCTGAATTATGGAAAACCCTTTAACCAGAATACTCCAGGTCCCAAGCATTCCGGATAACAGATCCTATACTGTAATAATAAAAACAGAAAAAAAAAAATTATAAAAAAAAAAAAATTAGGAAATCTTGAATCTACAGTAGAGTCAGCAGGTGTGGGTTGACTTTAAATATTTTGAGAAATCAGGCTGGTTCCAGGTTGGGTTCTGACTCTGGGAGTTGACACGATTTTTCAAAAGAAAGTCCTGAATATTTTCAAATGAAAATTAGTAGATATTTGAATGTTAATGAGTGTAGTATGCATATTCACTTTTATACAAAAAAGATCAAATTAATATGAGAGATATAATTGTAGACTTTTTCCAGAATTGTATTAAAATAGATTATTTTCTTTCAATTTGCATTTGGGTTGGATTAGGGTTTTGGGTTGACATGTGCCGAATAGAACTTGACCTCCTCAAAACTTTAATGCTCAGAAGATTGTCATTCTTATCCATAGATGCCATATCAGCATCCAATTAAAAATTCTCATCAAAATAATTTGCATTAGAATGCAAAATAATTCCCAGATAATTTATTTGACAATTAATCAATATTCATCACATTTGATTTAATCTGCTGAAAGTAAAATTGATTAGTGAGTTTAAACTAACTTTTTTCTTTCAATAGCAATGTTGGCGCTGTCTTTCTGATCACATAAATATCATCAGCAAAAATTGGCAAGGCATTCTAAAGTAATTCTTGTTTAGCCAAGTAAAATAGAAAAAAAAAGGGGAGGGGGAGTAAATATAGAATATATCATTTCAAACACTGCACTGGAAAAATATCAATTAAAAATAAATAAATTAGGAATATTTAAAAAGAAACCTGAACAGGATGTTCAACTGTGACATCAGTTAAAAGATACATGAAAAAGCATGACCACAATGATTGGGGAAAGAAAAAATGGGCTTACATATTTTGAGAGCCCAAGATGTAGCCAGCTTGTAAAATGTATGTTAAGAACGCCATAGCTGGAAAACGGGAACAACATTTAACATAAATAAAATAATGATAAATAGATTTAAAATTAACATCTGTCAAGATTTCTATTTCTCAACATAAAAAAAAAATATTAAGTACAGTTTAAGAATCAAATCACAAAAAACAACAACACAACACTGATAATGGATTCCTTTCTGTCTTAATTCATATCGCCTCCATTAACATCATAACAGAAAATTTTTGATTTAAATGCACCGCACTCTTACTATTGAACCAATATTCATGATTTACATCATTTTATTTCTAATCCAAAGAAAGCTGTGTTAAATAAAACAAGAACGAAAAATCATGTGTCAAGCATAGATTATGTAACACTTTCCAACGCTTCCAAAATAATTTTACAAATCATTACCATTTAATAAGCTGAAAGATAACATCTAAGTAAACAATTTGGAAAACGCATAACATATTTAAAAACATAATTTCAGGAATTTCCAACATATACAATTAGAGATGTGGGGTGGAAAATTTTCCAAAATGGAAAATTTTCTAGAAAATTTTCCACTATGTTTTTCCAGAAATTTTTAAATGTGTAACTGGCAATTTTTTAGTAAATTTTTTACAGGTCATATGTGAACTTTCCATATTTTCTTTTATTATTCAATTTCTGTACCATTTAAACAAAAACTACATGTTATAATTCTAACTTAAGATTTGTCATATTGTTTAATTTGCAACTCATAACAAGTCAATTCAACCTTTCATAATAAAAGAGCACTCACAGAAAATGAATCACCCA
Organism: Maratus michaelseni; assembly: GCA_963931845.1. Lineage (NCBI taxonomy): Eukaryota > Metazoa > Arthropoda > Arachnida > Araneae > Salticidae > Maratus > Maratus michaelseni. The sequence goes on from OZ007586.1 coordinate 492,792,996, forward strand.
TTTCTCTTGTTATTTGATATTTTGCAAAATATGGTATTTTTTAATTAATTACTGAGACATTATACAGAGGTAATTGTGTTCAGGTTATATACCTGAATTTAGGTATTTTTTTTCATTTTCAATACAGAAGTTTTGTTTTTTCTGATAGTTAAATTCATAAAATAAAACTAAAATAGCAATTTCATATGATTGCTAAACCTAATTAAAATTCACATTTTTCATATTTTGACCTCCCTGTAATAAATTATTTGTTCCCTCCCCCCTCTCTCCATACAGAAATATTTTCTTGCTAAAATTTCAGGTATTTTTTCATGAACCCACAATCACCCCTGATTATATATGCATAATAGTTATTAAGGCTGTTCTCAAATCCAAAGGGGCTGCTTTCAGACACATCTTTTAATAAATTTTTGTTCAGAAACGCATGAAATAGGCAGGTGTTGTAATTCAGAAACTTTGTAATCGAAATACGTCTTCCATTTTTTTGGTAAGGACAGAAGATCCTACAGAAAACACTATCAAAGTTGGCGTTTTGAGTAAAGGTGAAAATAAGCACTAGCCAGTCGCCACTCGGCGATTAAACTTGAAAAACTGCCCATTAAAAATATGGAAACAACTAGCCAAATGCAAGATTTTCAGATTTCCTTTTTTCCCTAAAATTCATGATTTTTCTGTGCCCGTTCGACAAAATTAACGATTTTTACGCACCCACTCGACAATATTCATGATTTTTAAGCACCCATTCGATGAAATTTGTGATTTTTACTTGCCCAATTGACGAAATTCATGATTGTTATGCTCTCGAATCATGAAATTCATGATTTTTACGAACTTGATCAACGAAATTCATGATTTTTCTGCTCTCAATCGGCATTGTTCATGATTTTTACGTACCCAATCAACGATATTCATGATTTTTACACACCCGATCAACGAAATTCATAATTTTTACATGCGCGATCAATGAAATTAATGATTTCCACGCTCCTGAATGACAAAGTTTGCAATTTTTTCCGAAACTAATGGGCGAAATGCACACAATTCCTGAATTTCTGGAGATGTTGGTCACTTTTGGCCCGCTGACCACAGATTGTGCATGTGTGATATCATGCTGTGGGTTATTATTTAGTGCATAAATATACCTATTTTATTATTTTCAAATATTAATTATACCAAAAAAAGTACTTATGTAATTAGCTACACAAGTACCTAAGCTTAGTGTGACTTATGTAGTTAGCTACATAAGCATGTTGTGTACTATAACTTTGCTTTTAACTTATTTTTAAATTTAAAATAGATTGAAAATTAATATCTAAAGTTTATTCAAAACAATATAAATTAAAATATTTTTATTTAGTACATAAATTACTTGTTTACTGGGAAGTCATATTTTTAAAAAATTAAATATTCAGTGACATAAATGTACTTACTGGCTACTAAAGAAATTCCTCACTAGCCAGTTATTGGCTACTTAAAAAAAATCAACCTACTGGCCAGTGGCTACTAAGCGAAATTCTTTATTTTCACCTTTAGTTTTGAGCCGAATTCTTGTGCCAGAAAGGAGAAAAATGTGTTGTCACGTGACACTAATTGCCTATAACTCGATAAGTAATTTATTTATCAAAAAATGGAAAACTCGTTTCATTTGCAAATCGCTTCAATAATCAGGCCTGCCAATTTTATGCCTTTGGGTTTAAAAATGAGTAAGAAATTGTGTCAGAAAGTTTCGTGTTGTTCAGCTGATCATTTGAGAATAATTATATCCTTAAAGAATCCTTAAAGAATAATTATATTTTAACTTTTCAGCTTTACACATGATTGAAAACTTATAAATCACAATTTCTATGATTTGCTAATTATTTAATTTTTTTGCTTATTGTTTTTTGTTGGAAGGGGAAAACTCAAAACCGCATCACATCCAGAGTTGATGAAAATACTCCAGTTTTGTTTACTTGCAGCCTCTAGTGAACAAGAGTTTAATTTTACAATACTTTATTAATTTAGTGGCTTAGAAAATTTTCGGAAAATTTCCTAGAAAATTTTCCATTTCAAAATTTTCCGGAAAACTCACAACTCTATATACAATATTCGGAAAAATATCCGAATACTTTTATTCAGCCCTGTATATGATCTATAGATTTGTATACATACTACATAGGATGCTAAATATTAGTTTAGTTAGGAAACGCGTAGCACAGTTTAAAATTCTCCATCTGGAGTTTCTGTCAATAAATGAAAATGTGTTCGCGAACTTTTGTGCTGCCCTGTATATGATCTACAGAATTTATACACACCAAGTAATAGACAAAAATTGAGTTGAATTTAAAATTGCATTCAGCAACTTAAAACACACTTCCACGAATTATTGGTAACAGACAGAGAATTCTCTTGTGTGTCCCTGTAAATGAACGATGACTGCTATACACACACTATTCTGTAGTAAGCTACTTGTAATGCACCTTAGTGATATATATAAATTTCAATGCATTTAAAATAGTGAAACATTATTTAAATAAACTGCAGACGATTTTTCTCCATAGACGTAATGCAACGGAATTCTTTTGACTGGCCCTGTAAAGTAACTATAAGTGCTATGCACACCCTATTCCATATTAAGCTGCTTGTAATGCACCTTAGTGATATATATCAATTACAATGTATTTGAAATTGTGTAACATCATTAAAATAAACCGCAAATGATTTTTCCCCATACACCATAATGTAACGGAATTCTTTTGAGTGTCCCTGTGAAAAAACTATAAGTACTACACACTTCAGTTGAAATAGGAAAAATGCTATAGATAACGACAATAACATATACAAATTGCAAGGCAATCCGAGCATATTTATGGGAGTTAGAGCACGGACAGACGGCAGATGGCCAGACAAACTGAAGTCAAACACTTTTCAACTAGGTTGGGAAGTGTTAAAAAGCAGTCTCATAACATACAGGGTGGTCACAAATATCTTATGTTAAAATTCCATGATATTTCTGGGTTAGCGTTAAAATAATGAAATTTTCATAGATAATTTCTTTTACAAAATTACTCTAATGCATACAGTCATTACTAGTAAAAGTTTATATTAAAAAAAAAATCATCCTACTAGTTCTTGCATAGTTAATCAAAAATAGACATTACTGCTTGTTAGATCTTGTGATACTGTGCAAGGTAAGAATACTGTCTTATCAAAACAACATTTAGTGGGGAGCTGAATAAAAAATTACTGTGCATCATGGTAATAACAATAGAGACAAACTTCAAATAAGGATAATTGGTACTTGTCTATTATCTCGTCGACCACTTTTCATAGGAAAAAAAAAAATAGTTTACACATGTTTATTACGTCATCAAGAGATTTTTAATTCGATATTTTCTCTGTATTTTTAATGATGTTTTACTAATTTTTTAGTTCTTTTGTTAATTAAAATAACAATTATGTCATTAAATGATGATGTCATGATAATAAAACAGAAAAACACTGCAAAAATATTGTGATGCATAGAATCTATGAATTTTAACTGATGTCACAAACATTTATCCACAAGCCGAAATGATAATTAAGAACTGCTGGATTTAACTCCAAAATAACGAAAGAGTAAAATAATGTTTGATTTTAAATACAAAGCTAGCATGTGATTTACATCTTCCATTTTTAACACTTTCCAACCTAGTTGAAAAGTGTTTATGACTTCGGTTTGTCTGCCGTCTGTCCTTTCTCTAACTCATGTAAATATGCTTGGATTGCCAAATTTTTATATGTTATTGCCGTTATCTGTAGCATGTTCCCTATTTCATCTGAAGTGTGTAGCACTTAGTTTTTTTACAGGGACACTCAAAAGAATTCCGTTACATTATGGTCTATGGGTAAAAATCATTTGCGGTTTATTTTAATGATGTTTCACGGTTCCAAACACAGTGTAATTGATATATATCACTAAGGTGCATTACAAGAAGCTTAATATGGAATAGGGTGTGCATAGCACTCAGTTACTTTACAGGGACAGTCAAAAGAAATCAGTTACATTACGTCTATGGAGAAAAATCGTTTGCGGTTTAATTAAATAATGTTTCACTATTTTAAACGCATTGAAATTTATATCTATCACTAAGGTGCATTACAAGAGGCTTATTACAGAATATTGTGTGTATAGCAGTCATCGTTCATTTACAGGGACACACAAAAGAATTCTCTACTGTCTGTTAACAATAATTCCTGGAAGTACGTTTTAAGTTACTGAACGTGATTTTGAATTTAACTCACTTTTTGTCTATTACTTGGTGTGTATAAATTCTGTAGATCATATACAGGGCAGCCCAAAAGTTTGCAAACACTTTTCCGTTTATTGACAGAAACTCCAGAAGGAGAATTTTAAACTGTGCTATGCGTTTCCTAACTAAACTAAAATTTAGCATCCTATGTAGTATATATACAAATCTATGGATTAGGGCTGGGCGATATCTCAATTTCAATATCGTGGTATATCGTCAGCTAAATCTCGCGATATGACGATATATCGTGGTATTAAAACTAAATATACAGAATAAATAAAAGAATATTTTGAGAAGAATAAAGAAAGAAAAAAATCCCTGACGGCTTGGCCTACAGGCACAGGTAGATTTCAAAGACGCAGACCGTGGGGCGCCTGTTTGTTGGGAATTGCGAAAGAAATGACCTTTTTGCCATGATGCCGCAGTTGGGACAGCCCACAATCTTACTTGTTTCCAGACTTGTTTCCCAACTTGTTTGCAGGCAGAGCCGGCAGGAATTTTTTTTGTTTTTTTTTGCTATAAGGGTTGGTCTTATGAAAAAAACTTGTCAATATAAAAGTTTTAGATAATATTAAGAATCATAATTAAGAAGTTATGGGTTTTTTTCTGTTTTCACAAAAAAGCACTCCCCCTCCCCCTCCTGGTTCGATTTTGCCCATTAACGAGATTGACCGAGATTTTATGCCCCTTGATTTTATGTATCAGTTTGGAAGAGATTCGTGCAGAATTATTGCAGTTATCGTGTCCATAAAAAGTGACATAGATAGATAGATAAAGTTTTGAATTGGGGGGTGGTTTTGGGTTTTGGGAGTCATGATCGGCGTAGATCTGCAAAAGTGTTTCAAAAATACCAACTTAGGGGAGAATATAATAGGTAGTATTTCTTACAAAATCTACCTAAAAATCAGTTTTACTCGTATTTCCACAATAGGGCTGGCTTTAGACGAAAGCTAATTTAGGAGACCGTTTGAGTCGCTAAAATCAAACTAGCGGGAAATAGACAAAAAATTTGGTTAAACTTAAATATATTTAAAAGATATCATTCGTAGCAATGGATAAAAATTTCGCCTTCAAGGGACACGGGCTAGTAAAACCGCATCTGGCACCAAACATGGAAATTTTAAATACTTCCATATTCCATTATTAAAACAATTGCTATAATATAACATCTTTTAAAGAGCATTACTTGCATAAAAAAATCTATAAATAATATAAAATAAGTTTTACTAAATTATTCGCCAATTTGCGCTTTATGAAATTTTAGCTTCTTGTGAAATCTCTAACAAAGTAATGAGACTGATTATTACAACAATTCAAACAAAAATTTTCGGTTTGCTCGTCGTAATTATTGGTTCGCTTCACACCCTCCTCCACTCAATTTATAATATAATAAATTTAACAGCATATATATTTCCTGTACTGATATATTCAAAATCCCAAATAACTGAAATAAACATTTCAGAGAAACATTATCTATCATGTAAAATATTGCAACAGAAATTGTTTTACTTTAACATTACAGTCAGTGAGAAATTCAGGAGTGATACAGAGTCCCTAGAGTCTCCACATTTTCGGTTAATTGATGTCCCGACAGTGCAAATCTCCCTCCCCCCCCTCTCAGACACACGCTGATGCCATGGACGTCGACGAAACATAGGGGGTTTAAGATATTGAAACAGTTGTGCTGCTAGTCCTCAACATGCAATACAGAAATTTAACAAATAAAAAATATCAATTTTTTTTACATCTCTTTTTCGTCAGATGAGATAATTTTTCAACACATAAACTCAAAAAAAAAAAAAAAAATAATAATAATAATAATAAAAGCTTTGTTCCATGAGAGTTTTAGCGGGCAGATCCCCGGTGACCAAAATTTCATAGTTCTTTCTTCTGTCAGTGCGTAATTAATCATGCTACTTGGGGATAAGTAAATTATATATTTTATTAAACATAAAAAAATACAGATTTAAATTTCAAAATTCAGGGAGAGGCAATTGTCCTCCTTTGCAGGCGCCCATGATAATCCCCCCCCCCTCCACACACACACAGCTACCCGCCATCACGAACCTTCGAAATACCTCCTAGAGAAAAATATCGGAATTCAAGACTGGTTAGAGTATTAAATGGTCATCAAGCACATTTTTTCATGATAATGGAAACAAGTTGGAAATTGTACGTCAAACGTGACAAATGAGGTGCTTTCGTACTATAGCTAGTTATATAAATATTCCGATCTTGATGATTTTTAATTCTGTGAAATGAATTGCATCATCAGCAGATTCATTTCTGTTATAAAATAAGTATCTCGATCGCTTGACAATTAAACTTCGGAAACTCCTATAACAAGAAAGCACCGATTTAAAAAAAAAAATCAAATTTCTTAATAAATATTTTTATTAATATCTGCTAAAGTTTTGATTTGATTTTCATAAAATTTTAAATGTCTCGACAAAATTCTGCAAAGATAATATATCTTAAATTTCAAATTTCAAACCATTCGTTTGGGTAGTTTTTGCGTTGTTATATGCGGACAGACGGACAGACAGACGGCCGGACCAGACGACGACAATAGGTGCTACGTATTTATATAATTACGAACGCATCTAAAAAACACGAAGAAAATTTAAAAAATGGATGGAAATATGAAAAATAATTAAAAAATGAATAATCTGCATGTTCGATTATTTTTTTATCAGATAGTACATTAATATTTTACAACTAAAATTATGAAGAAATAAATATATATTATCTTTTTCTTGTTTGCCGCGCCATCGCCTAAACTGATTTTTAATATCTCATTTGTGAAGAAGGGGGGGGGGGGGGGGGGGGGTAAATCGCATAAAAATAGGGAAGAAACATTTCAACATATTTTATTCGATTAAAATTAAAATTGCATGATATTCATTTCTACCGTTGCAAATAAAATATAATAATGGTTAATGGTTTTAAAATTTTAAATGCAAAATTACCACCAAATGATTTTTGGCAGTGACCAGTGGTCATATATACAGAGGCAATCAAATACCAAATACTCATATCTCTCTCTCTCTCTCTCTGTCACGCGAACGCGATTTTTAAAATAAATTCTGGGGAGAAAAAAACTCGCGGTATAGAAGTAAAAATAGTTGCATTTTTAAAAATCCTTCTTTACCCTAGAATATGCATTAATAAATACTACTAAGGAATTAATATTTTTTTCATAAAATAATAATTATAAAAAACAAATAAAAACATGTCTGAATTATTCTTTGCTCATTTGTCTAATTAAATCAACTGTTGCAAATAAAATGCTTCCTTTCTTTATCACCCTAAATTTACGCATCATTCAATAACTTCGAATATTCATCCACACCGGTGCCACTGAATATCATAATGAAATGAAAGAATAGGCGGTATCCCACGCATGCGCTCAGAGCTGGAGAAAATCACCCTTCCTCTTTTCAAAAACCTTAGCTGCGAGAATCCACACCGTTAGTATCATGGTTTAATATCATGGTTAGGCTGTATCCGGTGTATCATGGTTTAGGCTGGGGGAGCTCACACCGTTCGTATTCATGAATACTCGGAGACGAGGAAGAGATTTAATATCGTGGTTTTCATGGTTTTCGTCAAATTTATGATATTTGCGATATACCGTTGGGTAGGATTTTTTTATATCGGTATCACGGTATGCATTTTATATCGGTTTTATCGATATATCGCCCAGCCCTACTATGGATCACATACAGGGGTGAATAGAAGTATTCGAATATTTTTCTGAATATTGTATATGTTGGAAATTCCTGAAATTACGTTTCTTAAATATGTTATGCGTTTTCCAAATTGTTCACTTTGATGTTATCATTCAGCTTATTAAACGGTAATGATTTGTAAAATTATTTTGGAAGCGTTGGAAAGTGTTACATAATCTATGCTTGATGCATGATTTTTCGTTCTTGTTTATTTTGAGGATAAGTCAGTTTAGTGTTTCTAATGAACAGTATTAGTTAACTTCTATTTCCATGCTTTCTCTTGCATTTTGAGAAAAAATGATACATATCTGTGATCAGCCATCTGAAGAAAATGGGGCAATAACCTATTTTCAAAAATATGGAATTCTGTCCTGAAAAAAGTGTGTATTGATGGGCATTATATGAAACTATCTACAAACTGATAAACAGTGGTGGTCTAATGTGAAAAACTGTGATACAATAATATCCACTGGAAAAGGAAGCTGGTTGGATGGCTCCAAATTAACATTTGTAACTGTATTAAGGTTCACTTATACCTGGTCTGATGAATTAACATTAATAAAATTGAGAAAAAAAGGAATTGGATTTAAGTCATTGTATAGTTATTGATTGGAATAATTATCTCAGAGAAGTTTGTATATCTAACAAGAAAATCTGGAAAAATTGGAAGGTCAAAAACAATTACAGACATTGATAAAAGTTTCTTGTAAAAGCAAAAAAAAATCAAGCCGGTCGAATTCTTCCTCAGAAATGGTTGTTTGGAGGATTATTCTGAGAAACTGATGAATGTTTTATAGTAAAAGTTCCCGACAGAACTGATGGGAGAAATGAAAGAATATATAGAAGATGGCTCTATTATTTTTTTCAGATTCATGACACTTACTAAATTAAATGCTGCAGGATTCGCAAAATAGTTATAATTTTGTAGATCCAGATATTGGTGCACATAACACAAAACACCTTTGGGGCTCAGCTAAACGTGAAATAACAAACTCTGCTGAACAGCACGTCAACACTTAGATTCGTGTTTAACTGTGTTTATATGGCAACTAATGCATAGATGCACAAAAAGGTTGATTATTTTGTCACTATTTTGAATGGCATTACAGATTTTTGGCCTCCAGAAAAATTACAGCAAATTTTGACTTTTTTTCTTTTTATAATTTCAAGGTTTAATGTAATGTATATGAAATTATCATTAGCATTTTTTCTAGTACAAATGTAATGTGCATTAAAAGTTAATATAAGCAGTAAGAAACTAACTTTTTTTATATGTATCATTAAATATGTAAAATAAAATATTTATGTTTCATCCATAAATGCAATATCTAAAAAAAAAAATCATATTTTTGTTTAATTTAATAATTCTACATTTAAATTCTGAAACTAGTAAATCTTCAGATCAGAGGATACAACATCAATTTTTCAAAACAGTTCATCTTGCTTCACATAATATATGGCACCTTGAAATCCGCAGTTAATAATGTTAGATTATTTGTAAATTTCTAAGCATATAAGTTTTCTTAAAAGTTCAGAATATCTAATTTTAAAAAATGTCAAATTAGCCTGATTTTATTTAATTTCCCTTTCTGATATGCTAAAAAATTCAGTAACTAAACAACTGTTATATATGTTTAAAAAAAAAAAAAAAGATTAAAAAGACATACATATTATTTCAAAATTATAAAAATGATAAAGAAAAATCTTACATATATATAATCTTTATATAATCTTAATATTTTTTGAGGATATGCGCAAAATTCCATAAAATAATACAGAAAATCATGAAAGGCCAAGGAAATTATTGAAAATATTTCAAACAGATTTGATTAACTTAAGACATTGCATAGCAAAAATTTAGCATTCATAATACAACACCAATTATTCTAAACATTCTTTTGTCCAAAATCGTCTGAACGAATGAAATTTTATATCTGGTGTGTCGATATATTCATATATTTTGTTGCATGTTTGGTATATCAACATACCAGATATAAAATATTATTTGTTCAGACTATTTTTGGACAAAAGAATGTTTAGAATAATTGGTTTTACATTATGAATGCTAAATTTTTGCTATGCGATGTCTTAAATTAATCAAATCTGTTTGAAATTTTTAAAGCACACTATTCTTCAGTGATGTTTTAAACTCTAATTCCCTTAATATTCTTACATATAAAAGTTTGGAATGGCAACATTCTTAAATTTGTTTCGGAAAATGGTCAAGAAGATAACACACAAGAACTGGATAATTAATTGAAATGTTTTCTGTTTTGCCTAAAGTGTGAAATGTGTAAAATATAGAGACAGGAAATGTACTCACATAATCATTGCATTAGTTCTAAAGCTTTCCAAATCTTAAAAATAAGGGTTTCAATTAATAAATTTGAAGTTTGGAACAAGCCTTGGCAATGACATTTACAACTTTACAATTTTTTTTTGATATGGATTTTTTTTTTTCATATTTAAAGTACATAATGTAGTGAATCCTTAAACACAAATGCTCACAAAAACCAAATATTCATAGTTGACTTGATTAATTAATATTTTTTAGAGGCAAAAATAAAATTTCCCATTATCTGAGAAAGACTCGCATATCAAGTTTCACCAATTAATAATTTGTACAAGGAAAATACAATCATTCATTTTCATCCTAGAGATAAATTCATTTTTTTTTTTTTTTTGGGGGGGGGGGGGGGGGTAGGGGTTGGGTTGCCTGAGACGGATATTGAAAGTATACAGCAGAAATTTGTTAACAATATTATAACATTTTAAAATTGTTTCAAGATTAATATTTTCATTTAAAAGCCTCATTTTTCATGTTCCTGAAAATCATTTAAAATGGCAAATTTGTTTTTTATTTCTAACCACTGGCAAAAATCTGTAAAAGTCACTGTTTTCATTCTGTTAAAATATTGTACAACTGTGGCAGAAAGGCATTAGTTCTGTTTTCCAATAAACAAAGGACTTCAAACAGAAGAGAAATATCTCAGAGCTTCTTTGTGTTACTAACATTGACTGTGCAAAGGCTTCAAAATCAGAAAGAATATTTCTCTTTATATCACATTATTATCAATTCAGTTTACTTTCAGTTTTTAAAGGATTGTAAAACACTAAGAAACTTAGGCCACATTCTTGTTTCTCAAATAACAAGAGTTGTTTTTTTTCCTTTTTTTCCATTTTTATATAAAGAAAATTTTCAACATGACGCTGAGCCCGAAGACTGGTAAAGAAAGAGAGTCCAAGCTGGTTTAGGCACGGACTGAGCCCGAGAACTGAGATTATTTCTTTTCTTCCAGATTACTGCAATCGTAATGGAAATTAACATTTGTTTCAATGAATTTCCAGGTTTAATTTGAATCTCCCTGATATTTCCAGGTTAACAAAATTCCCTGATATTTCCATGTTTTCCAGGTCTATGACCACCCTGAACATATTAATAAAATATTTCATTACTTGTTTACTTTTCTCTGACCTCTTATCTGCCACCACTACACATTTCGCCAATCAGTATCACTTAACGGCAATAATGGATAAGTATGATGTAAGAACATACTCATAATTTTTTTTCTTGGTTTCATATAACGCCTATTAATTTTTGATAAAATAATTTGTAAAAGTTTCGGCACTTCCTTGTTATAGACAGCCCCCACAATGAACTTTATGCATGTGATGTCCCACCCCTGAGCAGACAGTATTTTGATCCATTATTCTAGCCACTGTACCACCAGAATGCCAGTATATGCAGCAACAAATACTGTCATCAAACTAATTTTAGCCTCAATGCAGGCTGCATGCAGAAAATTTAACCAAAATTTTGAATTTATATTGCAATATATTAAGTAGCAACAGCTTCAACAATCAATTTGTTTTCAGTATTTTTAACAAATAAACATTAATAACACATACTCCAGAGCTATGATAATAATCAAAAGTAAGCCAATTTTAACCTTGAGCTCATGTGCATAAAGTCAATTATTTATGATTGCACCAAGTTGCAGTCAATTTCGCCAAAGTTATAGCCAAACTTGTGAAACGCGAACATAGTGTGCATTTATAATGGAAATATAAAAATAAATACTGTTGCATTAAATAATATAATATTTTATGTTACAATGTTTCATAACAAATTCATACTAATGTTTCATGACAATTTCTAACAATTTCACAGGAATAAAACCTTTTTAAATTTCCAAAATTGCTTCCAATAATTCATCATAAACATTTTTAGTATAATTTTATGGATGTTAAGTCTGTTGCACAACAGTACATATACTGTAAAGCTCTTACAAATGGTATTCTCAAATCACTAAACTAATTTCCAACGTAGAGACCTTTCTTTTTTTTTTTTTTTTACTTTTTATGTTGCATCTCCATCATAAGTGTAGCGTACAGTTTTGTATCATGGCCATTTTTCCACAGTTGTTTGTTTGGTAAAAGCTCTTGCATTTGGAAAAAACGAGATTGCATTGATCTCTGTACTAGGTAATTTAAGATTGTTTCTCTATTTATAACTATATAATAATAATAATAATACATAAATAATAGAGATATAAAAATAAATACTGCTGCATTAAATAATATAATATTTTATGTTACAATGTTTCCTAACTGTTAATCGTGTTTGTTTATATATAATCTAAATCATTAACTGAAATACCTCATAAAGGAAGTGCAATCTCCTTTAATTATAAACATATAATTTCATTCCGCCCACGCAAGTGATTTCTTGATTACTTGCAATAAATAACTACTATCCACGCGCCAGAATTTTCCAAGGTCTTTTTCCTAAGTGAAATATAGGACATTCCTCTCTGAGACTCAGACTGAACTTCGATATGAACAGTAGAAGTCCTCTTGCACCCGCACAGTTTAGATGTTGTCTCATCGCACAGTGATTATACCTAATGATCACCATACGGCAGCATAATATGCATTATGCTTACAAGCAGAGTGTCTGCTCAGCTATTTATTAACGCAAGGATACCGCAATAATTGTGTTTTGTACATATTCAATATATGTTTTGTTTGTGAAATTCTGTACAGTTTATTTCTGCTAATCTACACACCTACACGTTCCCCATTTATGGATACAAATCCCCGCAACACTAACAATAAATACGGGTGATTTAAGAAAAACAATACAAATGCAATTTTATAAAACATCATGAAATATGTTCTGGAGCATCAATAAAAAAAATCAATAGGACAATAACATAAACATGTGCTGTTTCTACAGTACTGTAAACTATTTGATGATATTTTATAAGCTAATCAATCTCATGATATATCTCTGTCACTTGCCACTATAACAAAGAAGTACCAAAGTTTCACATAGATTTGTGAATTATTTTATTTTGTTTAAATAATTTTTTCCCATTGCATTGCCATTGTTTTATCAATTTGCAAATATTTTTTTTTTTTTTTTTTTTTTTTTAAATGGGAGAGAAAACATAGATTATTACACAATTAACTTATATTTATCATTTCGAAAACTTAACTGGCTTATCTACAAAATAAATAGAAATGAAATATGTATATTGTGTGGGATAGGCAGCACTACAGTTGACAACAATGAACTTAACCATTATGGGTGTTAAATTATGTTCTTAAGAGATAGATTTTCTTTACCAGAAATGGTCAACAGGAAAGAAAACAAGTACCAAAATTTCTGTTTTAATACTTTCCAGCACAGTTGAAGAGTGTTTATGACTTCGGTTTGTCTGGCCATGCTCTATCCAACTCTCATAAACACAGTCTGATTGTGATGTAATTGATGTTTGTTAGTGATGTTTAGTATAGCACAATCCCTATTGAAAATGAAGAGTTAACATTTATAGTTCATTCATGAGGACACTCAGAAGAATTCTGTAATGGTCAGTAGGAAAAAATCGTTTCAAGTGCATTTTGATGATGTCACAATATTTCTTACAACTTATATAGGTCAAATTGAAGCATGTTTAAATGCATTTGTCCTTTAACTTCTGATCCTAATGATTTAACAGCCTAAATACTGGCCATTTTTCAATTGGTGCTCCTCTTACTTCAACACCTGAAGGTGACATTTGAGGTGTACCTGAATCAAAATTGACCAGGAAGCAATTAGTGCAACATATGCTTCAACACTTGTGGAAGAGATGGAGCAATGAGTAACCTCTCTAATTTACAACAGAGAGTGAAATGGCTTAAAGAAGAGCTTAATATGAAGGTAGGTAATTTAGTAATAATAAAAAATTCAAAAAGGCATAGCAAAAGATACATGCTGTAGAATAAGATGTGCATAACATTTATCATTCATTTACAGGGACAAACAAAAAATTTCTGATACAGTACTGTATCAGAAGCACTATCTATTAGCAATAATGATAGAAGTTTATTTTTAAGTTTAACTACATTTTTTAACACAATGTGGTGTGTATAAATGCTACAGATCATATATATGGCTACACAAAAGAATTTGTAAGCTTTAGTGAAAATGAACATAAATGGCTTAAAAGGGGTTTTAATTTGAGTTATGCATTTTCAAGATGAACTATATTTAGTATACTATGTGATGTTTGAAGAATATCAGGGCAACATAAAGAGCTGGATACATGATCACCTATCGAAGAGAATTTCTGGAAGTGTGATTTCAGTAGAAGTGTGTTTTAGCCTAATATGTGGCGTGTATAAAACATCTGTAGGTAATATACAGGGCTGTACAAAATAATTCAAATATTCTTCCATCTATTGGTCTAAATTACTGAAGGTGATTTTTCACCCTATTATACACGTTTTATTACTAAACTAAATTTTAGCATATGTATAAATCTACAGATCAAATACAGGGCTGCACAAATGAATTGGAGTACTTTTCTGGCTATGGATGGTAATTGCTGAAATCTGTTTTTTTTTAAATGTCATGTGATTTCTAAAATGTTTACTTAGGTATCTTAGTTACCTTATTAAACAGTGGAGTTTAGTTGAAGTATTCTGGAAGTGTTGGAAACCACTCTCTAATGTATGCTTGATGCTTAATTTCTTTCTTTCTTTTTTTTTTTTTTTTTTTTAACTTGCAGACACACCCAGGATTGGCCCAGTCCAAGCCTGCCAAGAAAAACTAAGTCTGGGCCTGGCCCCATTCTAATCTAATGAGAGAAAATCTGACTGAATCAGGAACACAGGCCACTCCGAGTTCAAACTTTGGGTCATTGCAGACAATTTACCAAAAACAATGAATAATTTAAAAAAAAAAAAAAAACACAAAAAGAAAAAATAACTGGAAAATTTAGATCTTTAATAAATCATTATAGCAAACAATCACAAAAATAAATTATTTTGTTAAAAAGTGCATATTTTATTAAAATACACAATCGTTAAAAACATTAAATATTTTTCGAAAATAAAAGACTGACTGACGAGAGAGATGAACTTTGTTTTTCCATTCGCTTTCTCTCTTCTTGAGGAAGTTCGCTACAGGGTTATTCTAGCAAACACAGCAGGAGGGAAATTTCTCTTTAGATCTTCATTGGAATCATTAGAAATTTCATGTTCTCTTAATGTCTTGGAAATTTGTATAAATTTAGGAAGTTAATATTTTTTGAAAATTATGTTTATACATATTTATATATTTTATATATATTTATATTATTTTTCTTTGGAGTTTTCAGTACTTTTATGTTAGCCAGGCACAGGTGATAACTGCCAAAATTGTTCTATCACCATCATTCATATTGCATTCATTTCATTTAAAATCACTCATTTTATTTAAAATACATAACTTCAATTTAAAATATATACATTTAAAATACATGCTTCACACTCATTTTATTTAAAATACACAGAGAAAGAAAAAGAAAATAAGAAAAAATACTGTGAACCAAGACATTTTATTTCAGCAACAAAGCATTATTTCTAATTTACAACACGAAAAATAAAGCTGCTACTGGCGAGATTTACACCTAGCTAACATAAAAGTGCAGAGTTTTCTTTAAACAGGTATATAAAAAATAACATTGGATGGCTAAGGTCAAGGTGTTAAATAGACATCGGGTGATAAAAACCAAAGTCCTCACTTTCAGTGAAATTGGGACTTTGGGATAAAAGATTGAATTTGGATTGTTTTTATAAGTGGCTCGAACTTACTGGCAAACTTGGAAAATTACACGAATTTTTTTGTTAATATATATATATATATATAATCCAAAATGGAAACCAAGATTGAAACTGCCGCATTAGGTTAAATCTTTTCTTAATAACCATGAAATCACAGAAAATCCCCACCAAATAACAAATGCTAGCAAAATGAATAGCTCAGAGACAGAAAGTATTGTTTTATGCAAACAGCTTTGTATATATTCTCATGGATCAATAGAGTACTATAATGAACCCATTTTTGCTAGCATCTTTTGTTTTCTTGGTTTTGACTGCTATCAGAACTGATTATTTTTATAGACAACTAAGGCCTCTATTACTACATCTTTGACGATGGGGTAGATGAGAAGTGGCTCTGAATAAATCATGCATGTTCTCCACATAATAAATAAAGTAATAACAGGTACTTCACAGTGGGTAGCAGTAAAAACAAAATAAAAAGTGTGTGTGGGGGGGGGGAGGGGGGGTCTGCATTTACTAGATTTGCATACAGTTTTGTATCCTAACTTGATTGTGTACCCATTTCTAGCTATGCTACTGATCTGATTTATGTGTAGCCCTTTAAGAATTTATTGAAGTGTGGGCCCTTGATTCATGAAAAGTTGAAGACAGCTTTTTTTAAATAAATCTGCAAAGTCCTAACAAAAAACTGCAGGTTCTTCTACTGGGGTTGTAATGAAAAAATAAACTTACTATTTTGTTTCAAGAACTTTTAGTGAAATACCAGAGAATTATATATGTATATATATAAAATTCTCTAAATCATGATAGGCTATATAAACAGAATTACAAAACAATATTTTACTATGAAAAACCTCATCAAAATGAAGTATTAGTTGTTAAACTTACTTGGAATATACAAATCAGGAGCATTGAGATTGTATCTTGGAGCAGCAGGTTCATTCTCATTATTAAAGTGCATTGACCAGTCCTATTTAATCAAAATATGACATCAGTTTGAAACAATTGTTAAAAATAAGTATAAAAGTAAAAAT
This sequence comes from Maratus michaelseni, assembly GCA_963931845.1. Lineage (NCBI taxonomy): Eukaryota > Metazoa > Arthropoda > Arachnida > Araneae > Salticidae > Maratus > Maratus michaelseni. Next base: position 492,810,126 of record OZ007586.1, read on the forward strand.
AGTTTATTATTAAAAAAAAAAAAAAAAAAAAAAAAAAAACTCTTTTATAAACATTCAATGTGTGTCTTGAAAATCAAGCGTAATTTCAAGACTGCAATTAAAGATGTTAAAAAAAATCTCTGTTAGAATACGTGAATTGGGCTGCTTTAATTTATGCTTGGTAGAAAACATGAACTAGTGAGCTTATTAAAAAAAAATTTTTTTTTGCTTTGTTCCTTTTTTACGATATAAGAAAGAGAAAAAACATTATTAGCAACTATTCAGGATTTATAAATTGTTTTCTCAACATATAATTATAATTTAACACCAATATTAAATTATTAATGGATAAAAACATTAAAAAAAAAATTACACTATTTTTTAATTTCTTTTCTTTTCCCCTTTATACTGTTTAAACTATTTCATTGTTATAGTTTCATAGCCAGTTAGCCAATTTTAGCAAGCATGATTTGGTGCATAATTAACACCAATGTTATTGCAACTCATATGCAGTTGTAACCATAAAGGATATTTGGCACAATATCCTGCATCCGGCTAATGGAAAAATATCTTAAAATTAATTTGTTAATTTATCTGAAAATGTTGAAACGTTGTACTGTAATTGACAATTTACAATTTCATACATAATTTTTATAATTCTAACCTATCAGGAAAGGAATGAAAAACAGGTTACAAAATTCTATTTTTACATACATGGACCAAGTTAAATTAAACATGTAAGAAATTGTATGTCAAACGTGAAAAATGAGGTTCATTCATACTATAACTAGTTTTATAAATATTCAGATCTTGGTGCAATAACTGTTGCACTCTTATGCAAAAATGCATGAATACAAAATTTATTTTATGTGCAGATTATCATATTATAGATATTAATTTTATTTTATGAAATTAAGTTTCAATACACTCTTACAAATAATTCATTAACAATTCTGTTACATTAAAATGATACAATGGGCAAATATCCAATACAAGACAATGTAAAAAAAAAAAAAATCATAGTTATTATTTCACTGAAAAAATGAATTATATTGTCTGTTACTATGATAAGATTAATTTCCGTAATAAAATAAATACATTTAAGTTGGCAACATTTTATCTTTTGTTGACATCGACTGATAATTCCAATGGGAAACTTAAGCCTAGCTTTGAAAATTTCAGAACTTCAAACACATATTTAGACTCTTTTTCCATTTGATATCCATTTCTCTGGAAACATCTATCCAAAAGACTGTCAGCAGATTATACGATTGCTATGATTAAAAAATTTTAGTATACAAATTTGTTTTTTAAATTCAGTAATAAGGAAATAATATGACTGCATCATAAATAGGACATAATCTCTATGGCAACCTAGAATCATGACCTATCATGGGATGATACTGAATTAATTTATGCAGGATAGGATTTAATAGAATAAAGAAAACTTATTATCTTTTTAAGTTTTCATAAAATTTGAAATGACTCAACATAATTTTATTTATGTTGTCTCACTTCTCACTTGATACAATATAAGGTCTGTCTCATAAGTTTAAGCACAAGCATAAAATGTCGATTTTCAAAGAATTATAAAAAATTAGAATGAATAACATTTTTTTATTTGCAGATTTTGCAACATTTAAATAAATGATATTAAAAGTAGAAAAAAATAAATTACATAATTGTAAAAAATATAATAAAAAATATGTTTAAAAAAAAACTCAAAAGTTTATGCACAATGTCAAAAATAACCAGATTTATAATTTTTACAGAACTTTTACTTACAAATTATTTTTCCGTGATTTTGGATTAGTTCAAATAAACATGCGTCCATCGAAATTATTAGTTTTTGTAGAGTTTCTGGTGGCAAAGAGTACCATGCTTTCTCAATAGCCTGTTGGAGTTCTTCAATAGAGTCATACTGCTTTCCATTGCCATAAACCTGGCAGGTTAAAATACCCCAGACATTCTCAATCGGGTTTAAGTCTGGACTTAAAGCTGGCCAGTCAAGAACTTTAAAAACTTTCTGAGAAAGCCAAAGTTTTGTAGAATGTGATACGTGGATTGATGCATTGTCTTGTTGAAAAGTCTATTCAGGACGCCCCAAAATGTCACCGAATGGAAGCAAATGTTGGTTTAGCGTCTCTTGATACTTTTTTTAATCTTGTATTCCTTTTAGAAAAGCCAGAGAGGTCTGGCCATTGAATCCAAATGCTCCCAAACCCATAACAGATTTACCGCCTTGCTTCCTGCTGAAAAATGCCCTTGGTTTCTTTCGTAAATCATTCCAATACACGTTCCAACCATCAGGGCCATCTAAGTTTCACTTTTTCTCATCGCTGAATAAAACAGTAAGCCATTTGTCTCCGTAGGACATGTGTTTTTAGCCCAGTTCATTCTTGCCTGTTTTTGATGTAATTTGAAAGACGGTTTGCGAGCCATTTTCTTTAGTATGATGTAATAAGGCTCTTTAATACACCTATGTACAGTGTCTTTGGACACCTGTACACTGAGATTATTTTTAATTTGCCGTATGGACATATTTTGTCTAGATACCAATCTCCCTATTTTCTGATCAGTCTGAACAGTCGTCATACGTTGTCGTCCACATCTTGGTTTTTGCTTAAAATTATCATTTCTAGAGAGTACTTGATATTTACTTCGCTTTGATCGATTTAAAACTTTTGCAATTTCAGAAACAGTTTTATTTTGCGATTTCAATTTAAAAACTTTCAAAATCTCACATTTTGTGAATTCTTTACCCTTTGGCATTTTTAAAACGAGAGAAAATAATTTCTCCACCTTTTATACTTTTATAAAAGTACAATATGATGTCATACAACGTCATTACACACGGCCAATCCCGTTTTTCTAAAAAAAATTGCATAAAGTGCTTAAACTTTTGAGACAGCGTTTCTTCAAGAAAAGAGAAAACAGAAATAAAAATAAATATATTTTTTATTTTAACCACCCAGAATGGCTTATTTTATTTTATTTTGATTAAATGTCGAGTATTTATTGTAAATTAGCATAAAATATTTTCTTCTTCAATTATTTAAAACCAGATTTGCAGAGTGCTTACACTTTTGAGACCGACTATAGCAGGAGTTCCACTTTAAAAAAAAAATTTTTTTTTTTTTTTTTTTTTATTGCATTCTATGAATACATTTTCTAACAGATAGAACTGGATCAAAATTTTCAACTAATCTGGTAGTATCACTGCTTTAAAATAGGATAAATCTGTTTAAAATTTTTGGTATTTAGAATTAGAAATATTTGTAAGAACAGGATTAGAAGCGAAAAATTTCGAAAATATTATAGGAAATATAGGAATTTTTTTTTATATATATAGGAATTTTTATATGTGTATAAATACATATGCACATGACAAAATGCATTAAATACATATTATATTGCATACAATATGGACACATTAACATACAATGCAAAGAACTTATACTTTAATATTTTATAAATTTAATTACTATAAGAATTTTTACAGATATCAATTTCTTAGAAAAAAAATCCATTCAAATTAGAAAAGATCAAAATACAATTATTACAAGCAACCTAAACAGCAAAATTTAATCAATAAGCAAGAATTCTATATTTATAGGTGTAAAAAGTTTATTATTATTATTTCAATTCATTAAAGTTGTATATTGATTAAAAAAACACATATGTGGCTATTATAAAAGCTGAATGGATGATGAGAAAGATAAAATTATACTATGTGCTTGAAAAATGAACAAATCATCTTTAAGGGAAGAAATTATGCAGTAGGACTTAATTTTGATTTTTTTTCCCTTTAGCTTCAGCAAGTTTTTCAGCTGAAATTCATTTAATAATATCAGACTCAACCATTGAAAAAAATAATTCCTACTCTTTTTAACACTTTCCAACATAGTTGAAAAGTGTTTATGAATTTGGTTTGTCTGTCTGTGCTCTAACTCGCGTAAATATATCCGGATAGTCATGCAACTGATATATGTTATTGAGGCTTACTATAGCATGTTTGGTATTGAAAATATAGTGTGTAGTACTTATAGTTTTTTTTTTTTTTTAGAGGGACACTAAAAAGAATTCCATTACATTACAGTCTATGGGAAAAAATCATTTGCAGTTTATTTTAATGATGTTACACAATTTCAAAACTACTGAAATTGATATATATATCACTGAGGTACACTACAGGAGGCTCACAATAGAATATTGTGTGTATACCATTCACTGTTCATTTACAGGGACACACAAAAGAATTCGGTGCTATGTGTTAATAATGTTGAAAGTACGTTTTCAGTTGCTGAACACGTTTTAAATTTAACTCATTTTTTTTGTGTATTACTTGATGTGTATAAATTCTATAGATCATATACAGGGCAGCATAAAAGTTCTTGAGTACATTTCCGTTTATTGATGGAAATTCCAGAAGCAGAATTTTAAACTGTGCTATGCATTTTCTAACTGAACTAAAATTTAGCATTCCATGTAGTATATATACAAACCTATAGATCATATACAGGGCTGCACAAAATAATTCGGATATTTTTCCGAATATTATTTGCAATTCCTGAAATTGTGTTTTTAAATATGTTATGCATTTTCCAAATTATTTAGATATCATCTTTCAACTTATTAAATGGTAAAGATTTGTAAAATTATTTTGGAAGTGTTGGAAAGTGTTACATAATCAAGGCTTGATGCATAATTTTTTGTTCTTGTTTTAAGTTTTGTTCAAGTACTTTTTGTGAAAGTTCTTTGCCTTCGTTTAATAAGGCTTATGCAGTATTTCAATAATTTTACAGAATTTTTTATACTTTCTTTTTAGTTTCACTTCATATATTTTTCTAATGGTTTTAATTCTCATTGGACACATTTCAGATGCTTTTTGTATAACGGCTTCTTGTTGTTTCCCTTTTTCTTCTTTATCTATAGAAAAACATTTAGTTATAGGATTCGGTAATTTTTCTCTAACAGCAATTAGAGATGACACAAGCTCAGCCCGAGCGCAGGCCTGAAATGGCTTTGATTTTTTATACCAGTGTTTGAGTTTGGACTCAAAGTGAAACTTTTATTTATTCATAAATTGAAAACAGGAATAAAAAATTATTTTTTGAAGAACAAGAATGCAGCCTAAGTTTCTTAAAGTGTTTTACAATCTTTAAAAACAGTTTGAAAGGGAACTTAATTGTTATTGATGGGATAAAATGAGAAATATTCTATCTGATTCTGAAGTCTTTGCATGGTCAGTATTGCTACCACAAAGAAACCATGGAATATCCTTTGTATTTCTATGAAGTCATTTCTCAGTATTGCTGTAAAACAGAACTCATGTCTTTCTGCCAGAGTTGGATATTTTGAAAAAATAAGAATTGTGACCTTTATCTGATTTCTGCCAGTGGTTGGGTTTATATAACAAAATTGGTATTTCAAGCAGATTTTCTGGGACATGAAAATCATAAAACATTGCAATAAGGAGGTATAAAAATTAATTAAAAAAAAAAGATTATTAAATGAGAAAATTATTAAAAATATAACAAATTATTTTTGAAACAATTTTAAAATGTTATTAACAATTTCCTACTGTGCACTTTCAGTATCGGGCTCTGATGATACAAAATTTTTCAAGTTCAGATTTCAAATCATCAGAAAGTAAAGAGAAGGAGAAAAAAAAAACAAAAAAAAAAAAAAGAGTCCAAACTCATTTCAAATAGGAATATTTAAAATGCTTTCATGTGAACAATATTTTTCACTAGTCTTAGATAACAATTGTTTTTTTTTTCTAAACTTTTCTAAAAAAAATAAAAAGCATTTACATATAATCTTGCTCAACATATTCATTACTGCGAGATAATGACAGAGAAGATTTTATTGTACAAGTAATTTTAGTTGATCTGAAACACTTAAATTCGAAGAGGCAAAACCCAATGCAGTGTAATACCATTTATACAAAGTGGTTGGGACCAACTAATTTTTTCGGAAAACTGGTTGGGAATTAAAGCAAGAAAGATTAACCAGATTAAGAATCAGACCCAGTCAAGATTGTGATTTTTTTTGCTTCTATATTTCTTTTTTTTTTTTTTCATAACAATGGCGATGTCTAATTATTCTAGAATGTTTCTGAATAAGACCTCACGATGGATTGCTGTAAAGTTTGTTTCAGCGTGAGTTTTCTTTTTGGGAGCTTGCAAAAGAATGCCAATTTTTCTACTATTTTTAAAGGAGGCCTGATTTTAAAGTTCTTCAATATTTAAAGATTTTATTCACTAGTATGCCAACTGCCAAGTCTAAAAATGCTATGGAGCCATCAATAAGATTCCATTTATTTTTTTTTTAACAACGATAATGCAGTGACCATTGGAAAGATGATTATGATTTAAATCCTTCCTCTTCAATTTAATGTCTACATGAATAAAGTTGGATTATATGACAAGTAAATAAATAGTCTTCATGCTTTATTGTTTCCAGTTCCCACTATAAAGTAAGACACACTTACTCCTTATTTCTCTTAAATTTTAAAGAATTTGATCAAAAATAACATTAGAGTGTTTGCTCTAAATCACAAGTGCAATGTTTGAATAGTTATAGTCCTTCTACAAAATATTCTTACCACACCACCATAAAAAAATATTTAATAACACCACAACATTTCTATTAGTTTATATATCCTCTAATTGATATTCTAACAATGTTAATAATTTCAATCTTAAATCTTGGGAATGGGGGTTTGCAAACACAGAAGAAATAAAAAAAAAAGGAGTCTATGGTAACTAAGAGATTTAAAAAAACTCTTATAGAAAATGATATAAGAAAGTTTCAATAAAAAAAAACATAAAATATAAATCTGAACACTAATTCTAATATACATATTTACAGTTATAATTCTGTGCTGGCTATACGTGTTTTAAGATCTAACGAGAATATAATGATCTTACCATGTGAGTAAATGGGAAAAATAATAATCCAAGCTTCTTCGTGACATACCCATTGTCAACTGCAAAATAATTTTTCAGTTTGGAAATGGAGATGTACTTTTCCAGCTGTAAAACAAACAAAATTTATGGAGCAAGGAAATAAAAACAACATGCACACTTTCCAATTACACTTCCTGTAACTGAATTTTAAAATAACAAAACAAAAAAAGATAACATTAACAGTTAGGGAGTGAAATAAATGTAAACAATGAATGCATTTATCTCAAAACAGCTAACATAGATGGTGCCACTATTTTGATGGTTAACATGAAAAATTTACAGTCCCTTCGATTTAGTGTTAATGAGGTTCCACTGTATTGGGTTGTTTGGATGAATATTTTCCCTTTAAAAATAGGATATTTTTCCATTATATCAACACCATTGTCGCCAAGCATAATAGTTGGTGCCAAATAAAACTTAAAAAAAAAAAAAAAAAAAAAAAAAAAAATTAAACATTGTTGGTGCAAAAGTGAGCATTTAAAAAATATAACATTTCAAAATTACAGACTTTTAACGAACTATTTTAGTAAATGAATACAAATAGAAATTTAAAATAAAATAAAATAAAACTCAATTTAAGCTGCATGGATGAAATTGTAAATGTCTCACATATATTTAAGGTAATTCATATGTTAAAAGTATTTAATTAAAAATATTGTGTATCTAAAGTGAACATATAAAGTAAAAATTTTGACGTAAAGAACTTTCCTATGGTGAGAAACGGATCTTCAAGGCTAAAATATCTGGCACGTTTTTTAAGCTTCTGCGCCAATTCCAGCATGCTGTCACAGTTACTCAACTATTCATAAGAAAAATGACAGAGTGAATGCGTGATCACACTTGCTTCTTTTGTTTTTACTTTACTTTTTAACATGTTTATATTTTCTATCTTACTGTAAATTTATTATAATTATAGTAAAATAAATTTTATACAATTTAATATTTATGCAAATCGTCAAACTTATTTGGATTATAACATGTTTGATAAAACATCAACGATTTCACACCATCCATCTACGCTTTACACACCTTCAAGGCGAGGAACAAGTCTTTCAAAAGTGGAGCTCGCAGAAATATATTAAATGCTTATTCACGAGTTCATTATGAAAATCTTCAAAATTCAATAAATGAAATCATAAAAGAAGTTTTCAAACTTACAGGTATTTCAGAAAGAACAGTTTTTTTGTTTGAAAAAAGAAAAAGTTGGAAGTTGTATGTCAAACGTGACAAATGAGGTGCGTTCGTACTATAACTAGTTTTATAAATATTCAGATCTTGGTGCAATAGTTGTTGCACTCCTATGCAAAAATGCATAAATACAAAATTTATTTTATGAGCAGATTTCAATATTATAGATAATTAGAGATTAACTTTGTTTTATGAAATTAAATTTCAATGCACGTTTTCAAACAATTAATTACAATTATATTACATTAAAATTATACTATACGCAAAATATCCAATATTAGACAATGTAAAAAAAATTTCATTATTTCATTGAAAAAATTAATTATATCATCTGTTATTATGATATGATTTATTTCTGTAATAAACTAAGTACATTTTAAGCTGACAACATTTTATCTTTTGTTGACATTTGTTGAAAATTCCAATAGGAAACTTAAGTCTAACTTTGAAAATTTCAGAGCTTGAAATCCATATTTAGACACTTTTTCTGCTTAATATCTATTTCTCCAGAAACATGTATGGAAAAAACTGTCAGTAGATTATAGGATTGCTATAATTAAACAATTTTAGTTCACAAATTCGGCTTTTAAATTCAGTAACACAGAAATAATAGGACTCCATCTTAAATATGATGTAATCACTATGGCAACCTAGAATCATTACCTATCATGGGATATCACTGAATTAATTACGTATGACAGGATTGAATAGAATGAAGAAAACTTTCATTAATATCTTTTAAGCTTTGATTCGATTTTTATAAAATTTGAAATGACTCAACAAAAATCTGCATTGATTAGATTAAATTTCAAACCATTCGGTTGGGTAGTTTTTGCGCTGTTATATGTGGACAGACAAACTAGACGACGACTATAGGTGCTACGTATTTATATAATTATAAACGCCCTAAAAAAGGGCATCTAGCCCTTTAAACACACCCGGAAAGAAACAATCTGGTGCAGTGGGTAAACGCAGAAGACTAGGAAAATATGACAAATTTACAAGTCTTGCATTCAACGAAAAGTCCATGGCTTTTTACGTAGAAATGAAATACCAACATTGAATAAAGTTTTAGAAGTTGTAAACAACAATAAGAATTTTTTTCGAAAAATGTTAGCCAGACCACATTGTACAGAATACTTGAGATTTTCTTTTGAAACAGGAAAAGGAAGGCTGCTCTTCTTGAGAGGCAACACATTATCTTGAGGCGCAGAAATTCTGTGAAAAATAACAGAATATAAGAAATTATCCCTGATGGCTCGGCCTACAGGCACAGGTAGATTTTAAAGACTTATACCGTGTGGTGCCTGTTTGTTGGGAATTGCAGAAGAAACGACCTTTTTGCCATGATGCAGCAGTTGGGACCATCCGCTTCAAAATCTACTTGTGTCAGTAGGCAGAGCCGGCAGGGATTTTTTTTTGTTTTAATTTTTTTTCTGTAAGGGTTGGTCCTATAAAAAACTTGTCAATATAAAAGTTTTAGATAATATTAAGAGGATTTATAATAAATTTAAGCGGATTTGATATCGTGTGAATTGATGAAGTTATGAATTTTATTCTTCTTACACCCCTCTTCTCCCCCCCCCCACCCCCTTGGGGCCATTTTTAATGATATCAAAAATCTATCATACATAAATTTTTGGCCCTTTTTCTAGAAGTAATAATAACTTTAAACGGATTCGATACATATCATAACTAAGAGGTTATGGTTTTTTTCTGTTTTCACAAAAAGCCCTCCGCCCCCCTGGTTCGATTTTGCCCATTAACGAACTTGACTTATCGTGTCCATAAAAAAGTGACATATATATATATATTTATTATGCCTCTTGCTTTTATGTATCAGTTTGGAAGAGATTTGTGCAGGAAGATATCACATCCATAAAAAAGTAACATAGATAGATAAAGTTTTGAACTGGGGGTGGTTTTAGGTTGTGGGAGTCATGATCGGCATAGATGTACAAAATTTTTTCAGAAATTCCAACTTAGGGGAGAATGTAATAGGTAGTATTTTTTACAAAATCTATCTAAAAGATGCGGCGATTTATTATCTTGATGAAACATAGGTGAATGAAGGGATTATGGAGAGATGGGCTCAGAGTCGATTATGGCAAGACAACAATTAAAAGCAGCTATGAAGCTTCCTCTTTGAATTTAACAGTAGGTTTGACGGCACCAAAAGGCAAAGAAAGGAGACTCATTATTACTCATATTGGAAACGAGGAACGTTTTATTCGTGATGCAGCAGAAGTTTTTGTCGGGGACAAATGTGGTGATTATCATAAAAAAAATGGATGGCCATCATTTTGAAAAATGGTTTGAAAATGTCCTTATCAAATTAAAGCCAAATAGTGTAATTGTAATGCCTAATACTCCCTACCATTCTGTGAAAGTGGAAAAAATTCCAACAAAATCTTGAAAAAATGTTCTATTCAAGAACTGTTATCGGAGAAGAAAGTTGATTGGAGCAAAGATATGATAAAAATTGAACTTTTAAAAAAGTATACAAAGGGAAACATTTTTACAAATAAAGAGAAAGAGATGTGGGAAATTGACTGACTTTTTAGATGAAGTATGCGAAAAACAGAACTTTATTATTTCTCTAAATAGTGACTCTAGTGACAGTGATTCAGTACTAATGAGCATTGAAGATACTTAGTACATACGTATATTAATAATTTTAATGAGTATAATAATATAATATCTTTCTTATTTCCACAAATTGTCATAAACAAATCCTGTTTATTTTGATAATTTAAATTATTTTAGACTTTTTGAATTCATTAGTTATAGCTATATCCTTAATTATATGCACATTAACGTTTACACATGCTCAGTCTGAGCCTGTGAGCCTGAACCTCTTCCAAATTTCTGCCAGTGGTTGGGTACAAATAACAAATTTCCTTTTTAAATTAAATTTTCATAGACATGAAAATCATGAAACGTTGTCATGAAAAAGTATTTAGTGTTAATACTCATTTTTATGACAGAAGAGTTTTTTAAATAAGAAAATTATCTTGAAACAATTTTTAAATGTTATTAACAATTTTAAAATATTAATGAAAATTTTTTAATTTTCTGCTGCGCACTTTCGGTATCTGGCTCAGGCTCATCTCGAATGTATATTGTAAATTTACAACTACACTAAAGTCACGTTTTGAATTGTTTTAAGTGGAAATTGCAATTCTTTTGCCTACTTTCTTTTTTCATTATCTATCCAATGGCAAGTGTAAATGAATATTTTAAAAGATAAAGTTATATTATCAATCGAGTTAACTATGTATTGAAGTTAAAAATTTTCATTTAAATTTGCAGGCATTTTAACTCGATTTTAATATTTAAATTAAAAAATGGAAGATGTAGTAACACTAAATACTTTTAGGCAAAAACTTTTATTATTCTGCCACAATATTAAGTTTCTAACTTTTTTTTTTTCATTAAATGTATGGTAATTTAATATAAAACAGGTTTAACATGAATTTAAAAAAAAAAACAGTAAAAATAAAAAAAATAATAATAATGCAATTCATTATTTTAATAAGCGATTATATAGATAATAAAATTAATTTCATAAGAACTTATAAATAAATTAAACTTTCATATTTTTGCACACGCATTATATTTTTTTCGCCAAAATGGTAATTTTCCTTTTTAATTAGTAATCTTCTGTTCTTAGAGCAAACCCTGGTTTCTATGACAACGGCTGTGATTCGGTCAACGCAGCATTAATAGTACTGCCAACTTAAGGTGAAACAGAGTATAGTTATCACTCCAGCCGAATAGAAATCTTTGCCTAATTTTAATGTTAATTAATTGCAGAATTCTGCGATTAAATAAAGTAGGGATTGTGATTCGGAAATAGTGTTAACACAAAAAAAAAGGAATAGTTTGCAGCTATGCATTTTTATGAAAAAAATGAATGAAATTTTCAAAAAATATTATTTATATACTGAAGAATCGAACAAAGTTTTTCAATTTCCTATAAAAGGTGCATATCTTAAACTATAATCAATTCCTCCCATATAAGTCTTTCGTGATGAGCCTTTGAAAATCTGATAAAATTAAACTTTTGACACCGTGATCGGAAAGATTCGATGCTTTTATAGAAAAAGGAGATTAAAAAAAAAAAAAATGATCCAATTAAAATATATCCTAGTGTCACAAAAGAAAATCGAACTGAAAGCAAATTCATTTTTTGCTCTCTTGAATAGCACCATATATATGTCGCCGCCATCAATACCAGACATAAATCTGCAAATATCACTAGAATTAAAAAGAAATACAATTTCTGTTTCCCCTTCATTCTGATCAAAATAGCATTAAAAAAGAAAAAGAGTTCTTTATTTTATATATACTAGGGAGCTCTGCCCTCTGCTCGCTACACTCACCAGCCCCTATTCTGCTTTCAACACGTGATCATTTAATTATTATTTTAAACTTTCATTATTGTTTTTAATAGTCTCGCACAAATACCTTTTTTATTTGAGCTAAAACATAATTCTTTACGCTGATTTAAAAATTGGCAACAATATAAAAAAAAATATGACTTTTTCAATGAAAGATTTTTTACTCTATTTTTAAGGATTTGAGTTTTTATTGTCCGACCATGATAATTTTTTGAATTTCTGAAAGCTTCTTATATTTCGCGTCTGGTGGTATGATTTTTGAATCCGTAGGATGGCTAGAAAGGCTAGGAAAAAAAGTAATCGCTCCTCAAAAATGTCCCCAGTAAAAAAGCAATGAGAATAACCCAGAATATCTACACAGATTTCCATTGGTCCATTTCCAAATCGTTAGGTTTTTTTTATATATAGAGAGAGAGATGTATAAATAAAATTTTTAATTTACAGACAGTAGGGCTGGGCGATGTCTAGAATTCAATATCATGATAAATCGGCATCTTTATATCATGATATTCCGATATATCGATATTGTGATACATGAACAAAGAAAAAGTAGTAAAATATCAAGTTATGTAAAAAACTAATGAAAATTATTGATATTACAGTATATTAAAAAAAATTTCGTTATGAAAAATTATTTGAGATTAAAAACTTTCCAATGTATAATTAACAACATACTTCAAGATTCATCATAGTTCTTTGCACTTTAAATGAGGGGGCGGGGGGAGATTCATCAGCAGTACTGGCTGTATTCATTGTCGGTGGATTGTCAGGATCATTTACTGCAGAAATAGGTGAAGACTAATTTGAAGAAGCTGTCCTCTTCAAAGTAATTTCTGTGAATTTCAGAGGATGGAGCTCTTTCAAATTAGAAAGTAAATTTGTCGTACTCCCTCCTTTACTGCATACAGATTTTTGGCAAAGTTTACAAACTGACATATCATAATTAAGAATAGTGCCATGCTCATTGGCAGGCAAACCAAAAGTTGCCCAAACCTTACTCTTAGATTTTTTCTTTGGCACTAAATGATGATAATTCATATCTGCAATGCCACATTTAAGAATATTTCGTAATTTTGAAAATTAAACGTGCAACCAATATTTCTAGTCTATTTCCCATTAGACAATCACTGCAGTTTTATACGTGATCAGCTGAAAAACAATTTCGTTTCTCTCCGATAAAATCCGTCTATCTCCAATAACATCATTAACAAATCTGAACTATACCCCTCTTCGGATCTGAACCCTTCACCCCCGCTAACACCTGCAAAAAGTATCGGTTGACTTCCGATGTGTTTTCAGAGAGAGAGGAGAACGCAAAAAAGCCGAAAATGCCACATTCGTTTGTTAGCCTGTACTAGTAATAAAAGTAAAATATGCGAATTCCATACTCTCTTTTTTTATTTGTTTATTGTACCCCGTCTAAATTCTAAATACAGTAGACCTTCGTTACATGGCGCATTCTGAAAGACACAGGAAGAAAGTGCGATATAACCGAGAAAACATTAAGAAATATGATAACAAACAAGAAAATTTTTATATTTGTCTCCCAAATAATACTTTATAATCATCTTACAATATTTTAATAAATAACGATAAACCAATGCACTTATTATAATCGAATTACATAACTATTTATAATTGCCGCTAAAGTAAAACGCATTAGTTTTCGGGGTACACGTGAAAAGGGCGATATATCCAAATCAGCAATATAAATAGGCGAGATATAACGTGTAGCTGCTGTATTAATGTAATATATGATTCCATGGGGCACCGGAAAAGGGATGTAAAGGAGGGCCATTACTCTGCCCTGGATCCCGAAATTTAATAAATTAATTTTCTTTAATATATGGAAAAAATACAATTTATTCTTTCTAGGAGCGAATTGAAATAATTAAACTCTAATAAAAAATGAAACTTTTCCGTTGACAGACTGAAAACAAAAATCCGACTAAGGTATATTTTCGAATTGTTTATATTTTATATTTGTTAAATTTCTATATTGCTTTAATGCTAACATGCTTAAACATTGTCTTGTACGGCGTCTCCGACAAAAAAATTCTTAGTTTATTTTAATTGATTTTTACATTCTCCATTAAATAAATAAATAAATAAAAACTCGGCCGATATTGCGAGCCACAGTCCCACGTGTTTCAAAATTTATCTCACTCTTGATTTCGTTCTGTCGACGGGTCGACGCTCATGTATGCTGTATATATGAAGCGCAATAAATAATTTTATGCAATAGCAGATAAGGATTTTAATGAGTCCTCCTGTCCAAATACCGAATAAGTATTTTTCCCCCGCCGGCGACAGGCGCGCGCGCACACACACACCCACCCCCACCCACCCACCCAGAGAGAGAGGGGGGGAGGGGGGGGAGAGAGGGAGAGAGAGAGAGAGAGAGAGAGAGAGAGAGAGAGAGAGAGAGAGAGAGAGAAATTCGAAACACATATTGTTAGGCGTGCATCCCATTATAACATAGCCGACCATCCAGTTTCGCTAAGTCCTATTCCTTTGCTTAAAAAAAGTTCCACTGATGATACCCATTCGCAAGAAAAAAAAAAAAAAAAAAAAAAAAAAAAATTCTAATTTTTATTCTATTTACAGTTTAGGTTTGGTACTAACATACCAACATTCATTTATACTCATATTCAACTTAAAAGGTCTGAACGGTCCGAAATTTCCAGGCCGGCCTGAACCACACATTGTTTTTTAGCCCGGCCCATATAAAAATTTTATTGGCCCGGTATAAAAACCAAAAGTTCAGCCCGAGCCTAACCCCGACTGAATTTCTATAAAACAATGCCGATATTTCTGAAACAACATTAACCTAAAATTAAAAGTATTACAAAAGCACACTTACTTGATAGATTTTATTTTCAAATTATGTTCAAAATGCATGGAATGCAAAATATCAACAATATTTATGACCATTTAGACAATTAAGTACATAAACGCTGATTAAAAAAATCACTTGGACAATTACATCGAAATAAAGATTCAGTAAGAGAAGAAAAATCAGGAAAGAAAAAAAAAATCCGTTATAGACAGGTTCCATTCTTAGCAAGCAAGTACATCGTTTGTTGTATTTTTTCATTTAGTACATATCAAGACATTTTTTTATTTAAGGCAGATTTCCATCATAGATAGGTTCTATTTAAGAGGTTTTACTGTAGTTTTTTTTTTGCCTAGAAATGTATGTTTTATTCTTTAAAAAGAATTTTAATTGTAGAATAATGTCCATTTAAAAATCTATGCATTTTTTTGTAAAAATTATTGTGCCGGGCCTCATTTTACTGATTTTTGCACGGGCCTGAAAATTTCGGCCCGCGCACACCACTAGGAAGAATGACGTCCAGGCCCAATTTGGCCCGGAAAAAAATCTGGCCTAGCCCGGCCCGAAACGAGTGATGACTAGGCCCGGCCCGGTCCAAGCCTATAGAAAAATGTTAGACCCAGGCCCTCTAATTTAACTACCTATTCATGGAGTTTCATTTAATACATCAAAATCGTAAATGGCTTTGTGAATGAGCGAGTCCAATAAATATAGACGATGTCAAGAATATCTTTTTTTCACTCACGAATGCTGGATTATAATCGCGCACTCACGAGTATATTAAAATATTCACAGATATCATGCCAGTCCTGAAGCGACCGGCGTGATATCTGAATGTTGGAATATACTCACGAGTACAACCATGGTAAACCGATATGCGGTGAGTGAAACGGCATGATATCTGAATGTTAGAATATACTCGCGAGTACAACCATGGTAAACCGATATGCGGTGAGTGAAACGTAGCGAGTGGCTGTTTTGGCTTATTGATATTCCTTCTCTTCTAGGTGGCACGATTGCGATATGAATAAGCGTTTGCCTTTCAGTGCGGGTACTTCATTATTAAAGATTATAAAAACAATTCTTTAGGAATGCAATAATATTTTTTTACTAGAATTTTAAAATGCCAGAAATCTTAAGCTATTCTAATGAAGGTAGATTGTAATGAAGGTAGATTATTCTAATGAATGTGATGTTGATTCTTTATAGAGATTTGAAAATTAAAAAAATCGTAAACTATTCAAGTTAAGGTTATTTTTTGGAGGGGGGGAGGGGGGGATGCAAAAGATTTGCAAATATATTATACTTTTGAAATTCAAGAAATATATATAATATATTGTTAAGGCAGTTCTCAATTCTAAACTCTCAACTTTCTGACACATTCGTGAAGTCAATCTTAAACTTAGACGCACAAAATTGGAAGGTGCACTTATTTAAAAACGGCGAAATCGAATAGCGCTTTCCATTTTTCAATAAAGTAAATGGTCTATTTTTTTTAAAAAAACTGTCACAGTAAACGTTTTGAACCAATTTTCATAACGCAACACCCCAGAAATGGTCATTGTAGATGGTCAGCTTATAGAACTTGTTTATAACTTAAAATGCAATACCTTTATCGAAAAATGGAAAATGCTATTCATTTCTAAATCACTTCAATAGCATAATAGTAAATGGATGGTCTCTAGATATGGGAGAAGAGGAGGCAAAGGTGAAAAATACCTCTTATTTGGCTGTTTCATTGTTTACACTCAAGAATTAATTGGAGAATAAGAAATTGTGTTGACTAATGAATGAATATAACAAGAGCCGATATATCGATATTTAAGGAAGATTGAAATCGGTTGAGACGATATGTTATAAAAATCGATATTTCATGATGTATCGATATATCGCCCAGCCCTAACAGACAGATTGATTTTGAGCACACACACGCCCGAAGAGGGATATAAAAATTGAGCCCATTTCATCTCAATTTCCTACGCGTGCAATACATTATGTCACATATAGTGTTTTGATAGAAAAGAATGCAAAAGCTTTGATATGGGAGGAAAAGGAAAGGGTAATTTAGGCTTCGGTTTTTCAGAAGCACTTGCACTGGGCTCCGGTGAATTCCGACTAATATTTAAATATTTACTAAAACCAGAGAAGTACCGGAGCCGGGCTCCGGTGCAATTTAAGCCCTGCCTAAAACTATTTTATTGCCACTTCCTTATTATTGGGTAACTGCGAAATGCTAAAATCCATCTCAGAATCAGCAAAAAATATAAATTAATAAAAAATATTTTCACTTAAAAAAATAACAAATTAAGATGTTAATTAAATAATATAATAAAAATGGTTGCAATTAAATAATATAATAAAAAAAAAATCCTCAAAACCCTTAGTTCCAAGCTGTGTGGATTTTTGAATGAACAGTAGTTTGCTTAAACATGTTTCATAATTCTTGTTAAATCCAATTCTATTTAAAGTGTTTACCTTTTCTTCTACAATGACCTTTCCTTGTCCAGCAATTGTCTGGCCATACTGCATAGCTATCGTAGCCACTGGATCAGACAGGAGATGCTGCCCTGAGAAGGTAGGCTGGCTGAATGACTGACCCCATCCTGAAAAATAAGATTTAAAAAAGTCAAATAACAAACATAAGATTTTCATAGATGCCAATCAGTTGCAGATAAAAAACAAGCAGATGGACATTCAAAAAACATAAGCACATTTAAGAAATAAGGTGTTTATCAGCATATTAAATTGTATCATTTAATGTATTCAAATATTATATAGGAGAAACATTTAGTTTATTTTCAATAGAATAATTCAAATCCAATTGAAATATCAAATACAGTTTAAAATATATTTATCAATAAGTTCCATTAACAAGAAAACTAAGAAAATATTAGGAGCTGTGATAATATACTGGGTGAACCAAAAGTTCGTTAAAACTTTAAAAATTCATATAAAAGGAAAAAAATATGATAAAGAAGTGCGGTTTGCAAGAAACGACTCCCAAGGTAGTCTGATTTTTTAGCAGCAAAAAACATTTTAATTAAAAAAGTCACCTGTAGATGGCGTTAATATGCGAGAGATTCATCAGAATTATGCAAATTAATCCTGCAATAAAAAGACTGGGATACACAAGGATTTCTCATTCGCTTTTAGAATCTTATCATTACCCAATCGAGCGTTGTTGTTGAAGTTGTTTTATTTGAATGGAGAGTTTCTGCAATTTATTCCAACATGTTGCATTCAGATGTAACAGGCATTGTGAGTCACCTTAGTTGTGTCGTACAATGTTCTGGAGGTGATGTTGAACAATTGTTATTAAAAGAATAAATGGATGGAGTGTACTGTTGTCCTGTTCATTGTGTTTTGGGTCGTCAGTGCCCTTTACCAGTGACATTTTTAACTACAAATTCTTTTGCTGCTAAAAAAAATCTGACTACCTTGTAACTTGCAAACCACACTTCTTTATCATAATTTCTTCCTTTTTATGAATTTTTAAAGTTTTAACAAACTTTTGGTTCATCTGGTATACACACATACACACACACATATATATATATATAAAAGGTAGAAACTTATACTTTAAATAATGAAGTCTGAGAATTTGATTTCAGAAAAACTGAGTGGAAACAACTGGTAGTCTAAAAATCTTTTCTTACTAATAAAATGAACAAACCATGTGTATAATTTAGCTATTGGTAACTTTTACTGTTGTTAATTGAAATAATTTTAATATTTAAAACAATTTTGAATTATTCATCTCGTTGAGCAAAGATCTGAAACAGCAAAAAAGAGATTTTATTTTATGGCCAGAAGAAAGAAGATGAGCCCAGTAACAGAATTTCCTGTATTTATCTGCAGCAAACCAAAATTTATTTGCATCCCAAAAATGATGGACCAAACCTAATATCATAAGAAATAGTAACCCATAAAATAAGCAAAGTTTGCACTTACAAAGTAAATACAGTCGGACCTCGATATCTCGAACCTCCTTATCTCGAAACCCTTGATATCTCGAAAAAAGAAATTTCCCCTGTATTTTTATCAATATTCTTATGTATTTTCCATAGTTATCTCGAAATATATTTTTCAAAACCCTTGATATATCGAAATTTTTTCCACAGAAATTAATTTTATTTTTTACCTTTGACTATTATCTGCTGCAGAAACAGTTTGATCTAGATGCCGGTTTCACATTCTTTTATCCCTTTGTTGTCACAAAGACTTAAAGGATGAGAATGGAAGGCTGGTGAAAAGTGTAAATTAAACGTGCTATCGATTGAAGATAAAATTAAAATCTTGAGGTTTGTGGATGAAAACAAGCTAAAAAAGAAAATCGAAATTGCTGCTTATTTTAAAATCCCTTGCAGCACTCTTTCAACAATAATAAAAAACCGTGAAACAATCAAAAAAAACTATTATAGTGGAAATAGGAAAAAAATTAAAATTTGGAATTCAGCCTATCCTGAAGTTGAAGAATGTGTTCGAAATGGTTTGTTCAATGCCGTGATCAAAACATTCCTTTGAGTGGATTGCTGTTACAGCAAAAAGCAGAGGATTTTGAAAAAGAACTCGATGTGAACAGTAAATTTAAAGCAAGCAACGGTTGGCTGGAAAATTTCAAAAAAAGGCATAACATCGTTTTTTGGAAACTTTGCGGTGAAAGTGCATCGGTTGATGTAACTACCTGTGAAGTGTGGCTTACAGAACTTCCTTCTCTTTTAAAGGATTACAAAGCAAGTGATATTTTTAACGCAGACGAAACTGGATTTTTCTACCAATGTTTTCCCAACAAAACGACTGTGTTTAAAGGTGAAGAATGCTGAGGTGGCAAACAGAGTAAGCTTCGCGAAACTGTGCTTTTGGCAGCAAATCAAAGCGATAAAGAAAAGCTTCCTCCCCTTATGATAGGACGATCTAAAAAACCAAGGTGCTTTGCTAAAATTAAGTCATTTCCAATGCTCTACAGGTCAGATATAAAAGCTTGGATGACAAGCGCAATTTTTGCTGATTGGCTCATAGAAATCGATAAAAAAATGGCTAAAAGTAAAAGACTCATTCTCCTCATCATAGACAATTGTAAAGCTCACTCTAATCTTCCGACGCTAAAAAATATCACTGTTAAATTTTTGCCGCCGAACACGACTTCAAAGTTACAACCACTCGACCAGGGGAAAATCCGTAGCTTTAAGGTTGGTTATCGAGCGCAAATTGTGAGAAGACTCCTGGATAACATCGGTGAAGGTAAACCTTCTAACACACCTATCAACATCTTACAGTAATGCGAATGGCTGACTATGCATGGGGAAATGTTACAGAAACAACGATAAGAAATTGTTCCATCAAAGCGGGATTTTTAGAAAATGTAAATTCCAGTGAAACAGAGGAAGTTGATTCCATTAAGCAAGCAACTGAAGAGGGAGAACTGAATCTAGAACAGTGGCAATCAATACAAAAGGCATATCACACTGAAATTTCATTCGAAGAATTTTTGGATGTAGACAATGAGTTTGAAGTGTGCGCCATGATGACAGATGAAGAGATTGTTCTAAGCATTAATGTAGAAGTTTCTGATGAAGAAATCGAAGAACTACTCGATCAATAAGAGTACGAAAAAATTACAGTGAAGGAAGCCGAAAAGGCAGTTGACCTGCTGCGGAGATTTCTCGAAACAAATGAAAATATTCGAGCAGAAGCGTTTGGTGCCATTGCTACGTTACAGAAATCTGTGCAATTGCGAAAACATTTTGTGAGACGACAGACTTCAACAATTAAAGAATTTTTCTTCAGAAGAAACTAAATGTATTTCTTGATGAAGAATTGGATATTGTACTTAATCAAAACAGGTATGTATATAACACAATTTTGAAATTATATTAAAACGTTGAAAATAGTATTTTTTTAATTATTAGAAGATTGTACATATAGTTTTTAATGACTCTTATTTTTTTATAGCAAAACACATTTTCTAAGATTTAGATTTTTTAGTTTTGTCAAAACCTCTATATCTCGAATTTTTTTCTCTTCCCCAGAGATTCGAGATATCGAGGTTATACTGTATAATAAAAATATACAATAAATCTAAAAACTTAAAGTATATTTTAGGAAAAGTTTTAAGCTCTTTTTAAGCTGTTAGATTAATCTGCAAAGCCTAAAATATTCTGCTGTTATGGTGTACTGGTTTCTCTACTGGGAAGATGAATGTAAGAAACCAGAAGACATAGCAAGTATGATTTTTAAGGTGCTTATTATTAATTTTTCAGGGACAAAACAGTCACCTTTGGAGTTATTTACATTGACTGTGTAGTTTATATCTGTATAAGGACACTTGTATTTTTTGGACTTTGTTTGCAAAAAAATATCTACTCATGTTAAAAGATTTGGTTTGAGATTCCACCCAACCCCTCCCATTACTTATTTTTAAAGATTATTTGTTGAAAAATGTCATTTAAATTTTTTACTCAATTATTCTTTCATTTTTATAATTTTAGGTTCAAAATAAACACAGCAAAATGGGTAATTTTATGTTAGTGGGTGCAAATCTAACCAATAGCATATTTTAATTTTTGCATGTGCAAATAAGAAACACTTTGATTATGAAATAAAATGTTTTTGTTTGTAGCAGTAGTATTTCTTATTATGTATTTTCAATGAAATGAGTATGTCTTTTAAATGTATGTATTTTAAACAAAATGAATGAAAGGTTTATATTTTAAATAAAACAAATGCAATAGGAATGATGGTGATAGAAACAATATTTGACGATTTATTCATCTACGCTAACGTAAAAGTACTGCAAAGTGTTCCAAAATGATTAGGAATTCTATTCGGAATCCAATTATAAAGCATTAGATACTGGTTTGAAACTTTTTAACACTTTCAGGTCTGAGCTATATCAACTGCATATCTCCTTCTGGACTGAGGGTTTTTGGTACTTTTCATGATTTTTTAAAAAAATACTTGAAAGATATGTATTTTAATAATAAAATTTTATTATAAACTTCAAACTATTCTTATTCATAATGAAGAAACTACTTAAATGTACTAAAAATTAAGAAAAAATTTTGAAAAAACTTTTATATTTTTTAAAAAGTTCAGCATAAAAAAATATTTTTTAACAAACTTTTACATAGACTTGAATAAAAAGTTATCAAAATGCTGTACAAATATCTGAAAATAGGTTTTAGAGTAAATTTTGCTTTTGTGTAAATTAGTATTTATTTAGTAAAATTTGTTCAAAGTTATGTTGATTTTAAGTTCTGATTCTAGATATTTTCATATACTTTCTTCTTTGTAGTGCTGACATCTATATATATTTTTTCAAAACAAAAGTTTTGTAGATAATATCTTAAAAGACTGTGAATGTATATAATCGGTACTTTTATAGCTAAGAGAGTTAAAAGTTGACCCCGAAAGACTAAGGATTAGTTCGTATCACTAAAAACGGCAACTCGAGTTTAGACCTCAAAGTGTTAATAATGTCAACCCTTTTTAACTTTAGAAAATTGCTTGGAAACCCTCTCATGCATAAATTATTTTTACTTCAAATGGATTGTTAAGAATACATAAGTTTTTTTTTAAATCTTACATTACAAAACAATCCTGATTACAAGCACTAAAAAGATATTACTAAGAGTTATTACTAAACAGTTTTGAGTGATCATTTATGCACTAGACACCTTACACAAAGTAAAAAAAAAAAAAAAAAAAAAAAAAAAAAAGCCGAAATTTTGGTTTGGATAATATGGTTTGATCAATAGAAATTTTTTGAAAAAAAAAAAAAAAATCTGTGCAGAACAGAAAACAAGTCCTTCAGTCAGAAGAAGGTTGATTTCTTTCTCTTTTTTAAGGCATCCAATTTAATACAAATTAAGCAAATGGGTCTCACTCCTCCTAAGTTTAAAATTTTGGCAAGAAAGGTAATTTGCAGTGAAATTTTTAATATGACTTACCCAATGTAATTGAATGGAAATAAAGCAATAATAATAAAAAAAATTGTTGAAATTTTAGTTTAAAAATGGGAATAGACACTATGGTATTTTGACAAATTTTGGCATATCTGATTTTAACTTATTTACAAACTGTAAAAACATGGATTATGTTTCAAAACATTTTATTTTGCCAATGCTGATTTCTGCTTTTAAAAGTCTAATCAAGGAAAATTCAATATTAGAGGAATAATTTCTTTTTCCCCTACTCAAATAGAAAAATAATGGGAAAAGTTTAATAATTGAAAAAATTGAAAAATTCTAAAGTTTCATTTGTCATATTTGAACATGAAAACTTATGGTGACCATAACTCAAAAAGAAGAAAAAGAAAACCCGTACATAATATGGTAATTTGCCTCTCATGCTTCATTTACAAATTTTTAAAGCTGTAACTAAAGCTTTGTAATATGTAAAATGCCTTGAGGACATTCAAATAGTAAGTGATGAACTTTATCATTGCTAAAATTTAAGCTAGTTAAAAAATAAAATAAAAATCTGCAGTTGCACACTCTGTAATGCATTCAGATGCATTTTCCTATATGAATTCTTACAAGCAAGCACACATAAATGCTAAAATATCAAACAGTTTTTTATGATTAGAATAAAACACAAGATCTGCCTGAAAGTATTCATTACAGATCAACCCAGCAGTATAACTGCCTGAGAGTCAGCCAGTTGACCATTTAATCTGAAATTAAAACTGCATAAAATTTACATTTTTGGAAAGATTGTGATAAAACAAAAACTTTTTGAAGAGATGAGTTATATTCAAGTAACTCATATATTCGAAAAGTCTCCAGTTGAAATATGGCTAACTGTAATAACTCTGTAACAACAAACTGGCAATGGATTTGTTCACTTGGTGAAATTATAACTGCTATGTATTCAGCTGGAAAATTACAGCATCTTGTAATTTGTGTGTAAGTAGAGTTTGTTTACATTTAATCTAAGTTTTAAAAACAATGTTTATTAAATTTTAAAGTTGGTAGTTTTGGCTGCAATTTTTTTAGTGTATTAAGCTGTTTATTGAAGTTCAAATATTTGTTTGTTTTATTACATAAACGTATTTAATTAAGGCAAATATTTCAACTACAAAAACAACCAACTTCGAAATTCAGTACTTTTATGTTAGATGGGCACCAGTGATACACACACACATATATATATACATCAGTGGGGTAGTCCTGGGAAAAAAAAATAGGGGAATGCTCATAGTTCCAAACATAGGGTCTGATTCACTGACAGAAATCTTGATACTGAATCTTACCTTTCATTTTCAACTGCAGAGAAAAGTAATTAAAAACTTAAACAGTTTAATTTGATCTAATATTTAAAAATGAAAATTTGTATGTTTGTCTGCACTTCTATACAAATCTACAGTTTAGAAGCAACAGTTGTGAAATTTTACGTACAGGTGTATTAAAACACGGGCGAGGCAACTAAAGTAATCGGGAATCGAAATAAGGTATATAGTTAATTTTTAATTAATAAAAAACTACCAATCTAATAGCCATTTCCTATCAAATTTAAACATTTTTCGTTATAGCAGTTGCCAACAATTAAAAAACCACAATAAAATTTTTTCCAAAACAATTTTCTTTTGATAAATGTCCACATGAAAAATGAAAATGAAATAAAAAGTTTCAACAATTAGAAAAAAGATTACTATGACGTCATACTGGATGAATAAGGGACATTTTCAAACATTTCTCAATAATACAAGGAGTATGAGTAAGTACAAAAAGCAAGTTAATATGACGTCATTAGAGCATTGAAAAGAAAATGACTGACATCATATTGGAAGTTTAACGGACATTTTCAAATATTTGACAATCATACAAAGAGAGTATATCAATATGATTAAGTACAGAAAGCAAGTGGATATGACGTCAGCATATGAATATAATGTCATATGTGTTTGAAGAATGTATTGGATCATGATAAAATTATTATGGAAATATTGGCATATTTTAACATTTTGAGGTTCTCTTAATTCATTTTCACTATCTTAAAATTTATTCTACATACATTATATATATATATGTATGTGAGTGCATATTAGAACTTCCACAAATTTTTAGGTCCCCAGAGCTCATTCTTAGTGAAGAACTGAAATAAAAATTTCAGATTAAAAAAAAAAAATGTCAGGTCATTGTAGTGGATGAAGGCACAATGTCACACAAGATTACTTTTCAGACCCTTAATCAGACACATCAATTTTTAACAGGTAATGATTTGCTAATGGATGGAGTCATGGAGTTGGATTGTCTGGAGATTTCCAACAACCATTGCCGGTCATTCTAAAAGGAACAATGGCGGATGAAATTAACGCATGCCTTAAATCGTCACATCTTTGGAGGCATGTTCGCAGTTTGAGACTAACTAAAAATATGAGAGTTCATCTGGATGGAAACATATTGGATCATCAATTTTCTGTCCATTTGTTAAACATGAGGAATGGATTAATCCTGTAACTGGTCTGTTCAAAATCAGAGAAGCATTTTGTAACATAGTTGCGTCTGTTGAAGAACTCAAGGTGAAAGTATTTCCAAATATTCGACATTTTACAGACCCTAAATAACTTTGCAAATGTGTGATTCTTGCCCTAAAGAATGATAGTGTAAACAACACCAACTTGAAGATTCAAGAAGAGTTACCTGGAGAAGTTGTATTCTACAAATCAATAGATATCGTTGTTGAAAAAAATAAGCTTTGAAGTAATTGTTTTTCATTTCGTTCCATCATGTTCAATTCAAAGCCAGTTTGACATTTTGGTTATGATGCCTTACACTCATGCACCTTTTTTTTTTTTTTTTTTTTTCTATTGTTTATAAAAATGAAAAAAGTGGGGATTTCCCTTTAACACCTTAAGCACCATATTCAATTTAGTGATAGTATGCTGAATACCAGATATATTAACTTTCGCCAAAAGTAGTTTATGTCATTCTTAATTACATGTGAATTATTTAATTACATGTAATGTAAGGAGATGAAATAAAGGTTTATTTATATTATACAAACAGAAATAAAGTTTGAAGTTCATCTTCATCGCTTGATTCAATCACTATTGTCTATGTCATCCTCAAAATTATGAACATAATCACTCACTGTGACATAATTATTCTATAAAATCACTATCTATCAAAGATACAAACACAAAACCTAAAGCGAAACACTACAGTTTACAAATGACAACTAAACAGAATAACCAACACATAAACAAATGAACGACGAAGAAAGAAAGAAAGCAGCAGAAAAATTAATGAGTTTTTTGGACATGTAATGCCATCTATTGGGTGCAAAAACAACCATTGCTATAAAGCCCCTACAAAAACAATCGCAATAGCAATTAGCAACACAAAAAAATAGATACTTAGAACATTGCAGTATGGACTTAAAATGAAGACGTACGCACATACGTCCTGGTATTTCAAATAAAAGAATTCATGATGTACGCAGGTACATCATGGTGCTTAAGGGGTTAATGGTAACCTGGCTATTGTATTAAGTTATTGGTTTGGCACAGGCTTGGAAATTGTGCCAATCAAAAAGTTGTCAAACATCAGTGCTTGGGTGTGACACATCTGTTTCATTTTTATACTGCATGTTTAATTTTTTGATTTTATTAAACAAACATTCTTAAAATCACAGGCAAGACCGGTCAGGGCCGACGCTAGACATTTTACTGCCTGAGGCAAGCATTATTTTGCTGTCCCTATGAAATAATTGTTTTTTCAGCACAACTCAAACTCTTTTAAGCATAAATAAATTAATAGGCTAACTATAATTTATTTAAAATAAAATAAATATACATATCAAGTTAATTTACATTTAAGAAATTTAAATTAATCAAATCATTAAATGAAATCACATGGTTCTCAAATAACCTGCTCAACAACGCAAAACTTTCTGACACATTTTCTGAGTCATTTTTAAATGCAAAGGCATAAAATTAGCAGGCCATCTCTATATTCGCAGTATTCAAGCAATTTGGAATCTAAATGAGTTTTCCATTTTTTGATAAATAAATTACTTATCAAGTTATAAGTGATACAGATTATGTGACGACATGGTTTATCCAAAGAACACATTCAAAATGGTGACAAATTGGTTTACAGCCAAGAAAATTAAAGTTTTGGACTGGCCGAGTCAGTCACCTGACCTCAATCCAATTGAACATCTTTGGGAACACAATGGAAGAAAAGTCGGGACACGGAAGCATTCTTCAAAGACAGAACTCCTTCAGGAACTTCAATCGTAATGGGCGAAAATCCCTAGGTCCACTTTAGAAAGCCTTGTTAATTCCGTGCTCAGACGATGTGCTGCAGTCCTCAAAGAAAAGGATATGTAACTAAATATTAAATATTGCTGTATTTCGTTACATTAAGATGCTTATTTCAATAAAAGTTTACAAAAACTGAATCGTCTCAAAACTTCTGCAAAGTAATTTTGTGAATTTCCTAATTATTTTTAATTTAGGCATATGTCGCGATTGTTCTAATGTTGCATTTTGTTTAGCTTTTAAAGGGATACAAATTACTAATTTACATCAATAAGAAATTTTGCTTACAGAAAAAGTTAGAACAGAAAAACATACCGTCTCAAAACTTTTACGAGCCACTGTATATACATATATGCATAAATATGTGTGTATATCTATCTATATATATACATATACACAGTAGACTCCCTTAAATCTGTGAATGCCTAAAATCCACATATCATTGCAGATGTAAACAATGAAACAAACTTATAGTTAAGTTTTAAGAACAAAATTCAAGATGGTGCTGAAATCTGTGGTTTTCACAATGTTTATTTTTACTAATTTTTTGTTAATCATGCTCTTTTGGCTATTACAGCTAATTAATTACTAAATAAAATTACATTACTTTTGATTTTGATGTAAATTAGCATAGTTATAATGAAATTTGTCTTACACAATATTTCAAATGTAAACTGTAACCGAATTGATTATTTTTTATGCATTCATTTTCATGCTTTTCAATATTTATTTTTATTTTTTCATTACTATGTATGCATTTTAATATGTAATTACGGTTAATATGGCCGAACTCAAGCTTTTTCATGAAGAAAATATATAAATTTTCTTCCAAAACAATTCAAGATGGCAGTAATATTGGTGACAATTGCTTTTTCTTTTTTTCAATTTTTTTTGGGACATTTTTTAATTAATCAAGCTTTTTTAAAAATTAAATCTAGATAAACTTGAAATGAATTTCATTATTTTGCAATTCTGATGTAAATTAATTTCATTTCTAAGATAAAAATATGGCACAACAGTAGTTTCAGCACAATACATGCAACTGTAACTGTTGTAGCCGTATAGTTTATAACTATGAATTGACTTTTATGCAATTGATTCTTTAACAGACAATTTCATTTTTTTCATATTTCTTGTACATAATATGGCTAATAATATGGATGATAGGCTTTCTAATGAAAAAGAAAACATGTAAGTTTGAAAATAATTCAAAGAGTAGAAGAGATAATAAAAAAGCTAGATTCTAGTTCATCTACTCGTTTTTTGGCAAAAATCTTATTTTATATCTGAACAAGAAATAATGACTGTTCAACAGCTTCAGGACAAAATAACAAAACAAAGAAACAAAAAAAAAACTAAAGCAGACAACTATTTTATCCATGTTCACAAAATGCAATGTAGATAAATGAATAAGTTTGTAAAAAAAAAAAAAGTAATAAAAAAATACTTTCCTTTATAGTGAGTTTTCATTGAATAAAACAAGAAAAATTGATATTTCATCATTATTATGCATATTTAGTACAGCATCCTTAATAATTTACTTGACTTTATTTTTAATATTTTAATTATTTTACATAATTATATTAATATTTTATTTACTTTATTTTAGTATTTTACTTAAATTATTTTAGCATTTTACTTTATTGTAAGAATTCATTATAATTTCCAATGCTTTACTACATTCAAATTACTGTTTAAAAAATGTAAAAAAAAAAAAAAAAAACATAAATCCACAAAATTCTAAAATCTGCACAACCTCTGGTTTCAAGCTGTGTGGATTTGAGGTAGTCTACTGTATATCATTGGCACCCGGCTAACATAAAATTCAATAAACACTGTTTTCAAAACATAAGATAAATGTACACAAAATCACTTTAGTCAATAAAAAAATCAAAAAGCTGCATTTATTTATTACTAGCTGACTCGCCCGGTGTTGCCCGGGCCTGTGATAAAACCTTAAATAAATCCCAAATTTGTTTTATTTTACATCTTTAATCTGATTTTGTATGAATTTATATCTTTTAAGACAAAATCGCAAAATCATAAGAAAATATTTTCTTCACTTTTCACGTAGGATTGTTTCATAGTTTTAAAAAAAGGTAGCTGTTGTTCAAACCCTTTGAAATTTTTAATGGTCATAAATATAACTGTTTTACAGTTCGTGCAAAAATTACGTCAGAAATATTGTTATCTGGTTGTAAAATAAATGTTATTTATTTTTTGTTTTTTTCATGTGTCCATTAACATACAAAAAATAGTATCTATCCTCCGAACTCTCTAAAATTTTAGTCATTTATAAATATAATTGTTTCCAAGTTCTTTATAAAATTATGTGAAAATATATGCATATTAAATAGTGAAAACATTACCCAAAGCTAAGCATGACCGCATAGAAACACTACGTTTTGTTATGGGTTTTCGCCAAAAATTTCTCAGATTTTTTTTTTTTTAATATTTCTTTTTGTCTGTACATTTCGAAATTGTTGTAGGTGATGTAAATCTGGTTTACCGAGATACTCTAAAAAGATTGTGTCGAAAAATATGAACGTTTAGTAACTTTTAGCATTAAAAAAAAAAAATCTTCTTGTGAGATGCAAAATAGCATGTGTTTGCCAGTGTTTTTGAAAGGGTTAAAATCAACACTTTTTATAAATAACTATACCATCTATTAGAAGAAGGTTTCAGCTTTAAGAGCATATGGTTTGTCTGTATCTCTAAAAATGCACTCGAGAGACATTGGCATAAGGGGGAAAATATAAACACGAGAAAACGACCCTTTCTCAAAAATGTTTTTCAAAGGGTTAACATAATTTTTTTTTTGCAAATTGATTATGGCGTTTGAGACATAAGAGTGCGATCTTTCAAAATATGTTTTTAGATTTTAAATATACCAAAAGATTTAGTCAAAAGAAGTTAAAATAGAATTGCAAAATAAATACATTATTCATTTAAATGGTTCTTCATTTTCATACGCTGCAGTAAATCGGGGTTCTGGGCATGCGAGAGTTCTGAAAGCTGGCTCACAAAGAAAGAGATGAGTTACTAATTAGTTTTTAATTAATATTTTTGCTGATTATTAAAATATTAAAATTCTGAGACTCAGGTGCATCAGGAGAGGCTTTGGACTACATTCACCTAAAATTTCAGGTTTCTAGGTATGCTAGATTTTGCTAGCCATCGCATGCACACACACAGAGTGAAACTTTCTTTTATTAGTATAGATTTCTTTCCCCCTTCTGCCTTTTATTATTATTTTTTTTTTAACAAATGGAAAATATTTCTGAGTTAAAAGTATTCTATGATGCTAAAATTCATAAAACCATAACATCGTTTTTTTTTTTTTTAAATATCAAAATGAAACTATTTCTCTGTTATTGCTGTGAAAATTTTCAGAATTTAAAGCTTTTTTTTTTTTTACAAAAGAATTTCAAGGTACACTTTGTTGTTAATTTGCAGCAAAAAAACCTAGCATCCAAACTGCCTGCAGAAGTGAAATCCCCCTCCCCTTTTTTTTAACAGTAAATAAAAAAAATGTAATTTCACAATTGTGAAAAATTAATTAAACATTTCCTAGTTATTTTGAGAATATTTGCATCTTTCCCAATAACAGACACCCCTGAATAGAAGACTGTCTGATAAGGTCTGTTATTTAGAAATTTTACTGTATTAGTATTTATAGAAAACCTGTAGGGTATCATTAAAATAATCATTATAGAGAAGTTACATTATAGACTGAGAACTGGTTAAAAAATTCATTTAAGAATTTTATGAGAGTTGAAATCTTCAAAAAGAGATTTCTCTTGCTTACTTGAAATTGGCATAGGAGGTCTGGCAGATTGCCAGTGGTTTTAAAAACACACTTACGAAATTCCACAGCTTGCTGCAATGGAAATTGAATGGTATTTTATTAACTGATGATGCCAGCCTAGTCGAGCTAAAATCAGTTATACTACCATTAATTTCATTAACACATTAATTTGGTAAATGTACTTTTAAACCACTGTCAACCTACCAGATCATTGATACCTATTTCAGGAAAAGAAAAAAAAATTAAATGTTTCAACATTCATAAAATTTTTCAGTAAATTTCTTTACCAGCCCTCAGCCAATATTATATATATATTGCAATGAGTATCTCATATACATGGTGTATGGGAAATTCAGAATCCTTGATTACTTCAACCAGTAATTTTTAATAGTAAATTTTGCCTTATTTAATTCAATTTTCACAAAATTTCTGCGATTAAATTAAGCAAAAATGTCTATTTGGAAATACCAGGGATAGAAGAATCAAAATTCTGTAAAGGACACTTGTGGCCAACTACCTGCAAACTTTCAAAAAATGCAATTCATTTTAATTGCATTTTCTGAAAGTATAATTAGTAAAGACTATTCAGTTACATCCTATTATGTTATCTAGTCATATGATAAAAATTAAGAAAGTTATGCCACTTTAATTTACTTTGTACTGACCATCCATAATCATATATTCTATCATACATAAATTATAATTTGAATCTTTAAACATGATTATCTCAAAACTATGTTTTAAAGTTGGTGATCATGATAACTTGAACCAATCTCAACCCAGCTTCTTCAAATTTTGATATATTTTTAACAACTATATTATCTAAAGAGTAATTATTCCTTTTGATGATCTGATGTATTTTTCTATTTTTTTTTAAAAACAAACGTTTAATTTATTTTTTTTTTGGTGAAAATCAATACCTTAACTTTGATTCAGAGTAAAGACATGAATTTTAAATTAAGGAGGGGGGGGGAATAATCTCCCCCTTAATTTATTGTCAATTTCTTTATTTTTCGAGGGGCATTATTCTTTGAAATAAGAGTATAATATACCATTAGTGTGAATAGCCTGCGAGCTCCATGCCATCAGTTTAACTGGGCACTTTTCTTTTTATTACAATTTCAGATAACATTTGACAGAGTTATGGTGATCACCTTGGATAACTATCAGAATGACACCATCTTCAGTGCTTCCAACTGTAGGGACTTTATTTTGTAATTTCAAAAATCAATTTCTTTTCTTTAAAGTGTAATAAATAAAACACACAAAAAAGGGGGTTTTCAAATATCTTGTTTCATTTTCTTGAAAAAACAAATCCCAAAAATACTTTTTTTCCCCAACCTTGCAGGCAGGAAACAATGAACCTTAGAATTACCTTGATTTGAAGCTCGAGGATAGGGAGCTGAAAAACCAC
Source organism: Maratus michaelseni (assembly GCA_963931845.1). Classification (NCBI taxonomy): domain Eukaryota; kingdom Metazoa; phylum Arthropoda; class Arachnida; order Araneae; family Salticidae; genus Maratus; species Maratus michaelseni. The sequence continues at coordinate 492,842,996 of OZ007586.1, forward strand.
CACTGGTATCATTGAAGAGCTGAGGACCAGAAGTGAACTGCCTATACTGACCACCACCACCATACGGTGGAGGGTTACTCGCCTTAAAACCCTTTGGTTGCCTTGGTTTGCCTAGAAAAAAAATGTAAAAACATTTTTTTTTTAATCTTTTACATTGCAACACCTCTATTTTGAAAAATAGTTTACATCATTTTAAAACGTAGAAAAAATTATTTAAAAGATAAAAAAAATTATAAAAATGTAAGGTACTTCTTTGTTATAGTAGCCCTTACAGTTATAATTATGCCAAAGTTGCAGTCAATTTCGCCAAGTTCATGAAGCACTAATGTGTAATAAAATACCATAGCATTAAATAATATAATATTTTATGTTAAAAAGAATATACCAGTGGAACCGTGCGAGGATTTTGCACTGCAGTCTTATAATTTTTAGAAATATCTAACATTTTTTAGATGCCTCCAAAGAAAAATTAAGGATAAAAATATCTGCAAACAACATTAGTCAAGCCAGAATATCATCTCATTTATTTCATCAAAGTTACAGTAAAAAACTGATTGAAATAGCAAAAGGCAATGCATGAGAAAAATATTAAACGTATTTTAACTGCATTAGAAGATGACATCATCCGCTTTGTGAAAAACATGAAACAAAGAAAATAAATTGAAAGCATTTAAAGTACAATTTAATCTAATATAACAAAGCATACCTTTTATTCTACACGTGAAATACAACTGCTTCAACTGATCAATGGTGTCTCTTTCTTCTAAACATTTCACGTTCCATTTTGCTTTTCAACCATAAACATAAAATAAATCCTTGCGGAAAAATAATACTTTAGCCTTTTTGAACTATTTTTTTTTTTTTATAATCACTGTTGAGCATCATATTTTATTTTTGTGGCAACACTAATTTAAGGAAGACCTTTCAATTGATTTATGAAATCAATGCAGATTTAATTTTTAATTAACAGCAATTTTTAATTAAAAAACACGTTTTAACGAAATGAGAATGTGCTATGTCAGAAGCTGCTTCAAAAATCTTTTGAATGATACCTCATTCATTGTTGTGTGTTTCTTAAATACATAGAAAAAGGGATGCTGACAACAAAAATATATATATATGATGATGTTTCATAACAATTTCTTACCATGCTTCAGAAGAAAAACAGCTTTTTGATATTACCCCTTACATTCCAGGCAATATTTTCACAATTGCTTTCAATAATTCATAAAAAACACACAAATTCTGTAAGCTTTTTTTTTTTTATGTTGCACTTCTTTATGATATTCAGTTTCATATCATAGCCATTTTTAAACAGTTGTTTGTTGGATAAAAGCTCTTACTTTTGAAAAGATGAGATTGCATCCATCTCAGTACTACGTACTAATTAAAGATTGCATCTATATTTATAAAAATAAATACAGACAATTTAAGAAGAAACAATATAACATGCAATTAAAAAAAAAAAAAAAGACAAAATTTTTTCTGAACATCAACAAAAAAAACAATAGGACGATAATAATTATGTGCTGTTTCTTCAGGATTGCAAACCATTTGATGAGATTTTACAACCCATTCTGGCGATATCTCTCTCACTTGCAATTCCTCTTTGAGGTTCACCATAACAAAGAAGTACCAAATGTGATATATATTAATTTTCAGCTCTTGTTCATTATATCTGGAAGGTTTGAAAAAAAATATTGAAGTGAGATTAAATTGTTTCAGAATACTATTAAGGTGTAATCCACCAATTACATCACACATGACTTTTTGACCCCTCTCTCTCTTCCTACGTCACATTCACTTCCCTCCCTGTTAAGACATCACACTTTTTTGCCCCTAATAATTTAGAATTAATTTTATGCAAAAAAAAGTTATATATGATTTATTACATATTGATATAAAAACTATAAAACTATGTAAAAATCTTGTGCTTTTACTTAAAGCAGTTTGTAATTAAAAAAAAAGGAAAAATCTTATTATACTACACATATATATATATATATTTATGAATTTTATTATGTTGCTTGCAAACAATGCTTTTCTAACTTATTTTTTCATATTTTAGATGTGATGTCAAAACATGTTAACCTGTATCCTGCATCTTCCCACTTTTGCAGTATGACATAATAAATGGATGACCCCTAACACAGAAGGTCTCATAAAAGTGCATACTCAGAATATTTTGAAAAAAAAATTTAAAATGCTAATGGAACTACTCATGTACGTAATAAAGTATCAGTAAAATTTCGTGGAATCACAGTAGAAAAACAGTAAAAAAATAAACTATTTTTGAGTATTGGGCACAAAAAGTCGCGATTTGGTGAGCAACACTTTTTCCTTGCCAAATGCAAGCAATTTTAATACATTTGAAAATTCTTTGTTAAATGAGTGTTTAAGCTTTAAAGGTGCAGAGTACTTTATGAATTTAAACTTAAAACAATTATTTAATTGTTTATTAATCTTTCTATAAGTTTATATAATATATATTATACAAGTTGTGTATTGCTGATTTACAAGGTTTCACAGGCAGGATAAGATAAGTTTTAAGTGTATTTTAACAGTAAATGTCCCATTAAAAACACTCATTAATACAATACATTTTTATATTAAATAAGTCATCGTTTTCATGGCAACAATACTTTTCTCTTGTTATCTCTGACACAAACAATATCGAAGTCAAATTGACAGTGCTCAGAATTGGACATTAGTTTTTAGTTTAAAGCATTTTTAATCAATTTAAATTTTGTTCTAAACTGCAGAATACAATCGTTAATTCTCTTTATATATACATATAAATATATATGGCAAAACAAATTTTTTGAGTAAAAAAAAAAAAAAATTAAATATCAAAATCTGTACATTACTAAAATAAAAAGCAATTAAGCCATATTATAATGTTTCTCATTTCCTTTGAAATAAAATATTACTTTTGTTTGATAGGCACACTTAACTGATGATGCACTTTTGATATTAAAAAGGATTATAACAACATTTCTCTCTATTCTAAAAAAAGTAACCAGTGCTCTTTCTCGACTTATATTAAATAAAGTATTACACATAAAAACATGAAATTGGTAGATTTATAGAGATATGTATGACACACTGAAACAGACAGTTTCTAAATCTAAGAATTATTTTAAGCACTTTTTAATGTTGAAATTGGTCAATTTATTTCAGTTATATAAGCTTTATAGGATCAAAAACTATACATAGCAATTTAACCATTTTTTGTAGGCACATACTTGACTAGATTGTAGTGTGCAAAGTCCAATATTTTTTTTAATTCAACTAATTTTGTAGAATTTTTAGGATCTTTTATTCAAAATTTCATTAGCTGAATAAAAATTTAATTCATAGTTTGAAATAGCCGATTTTTTTACCTACTGTTACCAGATTTTAAAAAGCCCAAATAATAAAATTTACATATACTTTTCAATAGAAAAATATGTTTTTGTGTGAATATTAAAATAGAAAGAAAACTTTAAAATAATTAAGTTTTTACTTACGAAAAGCACTAAAAAGCCCTTTTCATAAAAAAAATGTCCATTTTGTTCAGCTGAAGTGCCCTTTTTGTGAAAGAGTACCCTACCTTTTTTTATTCTAGTGGGAAACACTAATCCTACATATAATTAAATTCTTGAAACCCAATTAAATTTGCTTAAGGTTATCAATATAAAAAAATGCATTTACTAATCTCACAAACATAAATTGTTACATTAAATAGTAAAATATTAAACTTCTTTATTCTGTCTTTTCCATTAATGAAAGAAATCCATTTCTTCCAGTTGTCTTTTTTCCATTATTTTGCACCTTAGAAAAAAATTGCCAACCATTGTTAGGGACCAGGAAAAAATTTCTATTTTAGTCAGGTTTAATAAGTATAATTGTATGTGATTCCTTCAGTTGGAACCATGAAAATTTGCCATTTAAAACAAGTTTTATTGTATTTGTTAAAGTAATTAAATACTGTCAATCCCAATAGCAGAAACAGTGCGGCACGGCAGCAAGTGCTGCAGAATATTTCAGATCTTGCAGATTAATCTAACATCTTAAAAAAAAGTACTGGGCTTTAAAAAAATTGCTAAAATTTACTTCAAGTTTCTAGATTTATTGTATCTTTTTATACTATATTTTCCTTGTAAATGAAAAAAAATTTGCTTTTTTTTATAGGTTACTATTATTTTTTTCTGATAATAGGCTTCTTCTGATAGTAGTCATTACGAGCAGGGAAGACCGAGCTATGCTCGGTCAAAATTAGCTTTGAGTTCAAATATCCTGACGCATGACCAAAATTGACCCACTAATCAAATTTTCTCTAACATGTGACCTAGCTCAACAGTCTTCTCGTGCCCGAATACCATAGGATGCAAAATTTAGTGTAAATAGTCTGAGCAGTTTTTTAGATGAAATTAGCTTGACCCACAGTGACCCAAACAGGATCCACTAATAAAATTTTCTCGGACATGTGACCTAGTCCAATGATTTTGTCGTGCCCGAAACTCGTGGGATACAAAATTTAATCAAAATCGTTAGAGCCGTTTTTTGGATAAATTTAACTTGAACCGGGTTGACCCAAAAATGACCCACTAATCGAAAGTTCTCGAACATGTTACCCAGCCCAATAGTCTTCTCGTGCCCGAAAATGGTAAGATACAAAATTTAGTCAAAATCGTTTGAACCATTTTTTCGATAGAATTAGCTTGACCCTGACCCTTGATGACCTACTAATTGAATTTTCTTGAACACGTGACCTAGCCCAATGATTTTCTGGTGCCCCAAAACAGTAGGATACAAAATTTCGTCAAAATCGTTAGAGCCGTTTTTAAGATAAAATTTGCATATATATATATATATATATATATATAACCACCCACAAGATTTGCTCGTATTAGAATATATATGATTAAGTCGCAGATATATTTAAGTTTGCTGCAGATTGACACACAACATTCTGCTACTGGGGCTGTCAATTATTATTTAGAAGTACAAGAGTAATAGATTTTATGGCATCTCTAAATGAAATTTTTGTTATAAAATATATATATATATATTGTAGGTGCAGATTCACAGTCGCCAGTCGCGACTGGATTTTTTTTCTTTGGCCACTAACTTTCCATGTCTAAGTCGTCTAAGTGTTCTACAGGGATGCCCCTTTTCCACAGACTGTCAGATTTCCGCCTTTTTAAAAATGCTATTTTTTAAATCAATTCCGCACATTTTCTGTGATATTTACCGCTTTTCTATTTTTTCTGTTGTCCATAATTAAAAAACATGATTAAGCATGGATACCACATTTCTGCAGATCTACAAGTTTCCCGTTTTCTTCTTAATAATAATAAAAAAATATTCCTGAATGTCAAAAATTGTTCAATTTATTTTATTAAAATCTAAAACTTAAAAGAAAATAAATCTTCTCCACATTTTTTCATATATATTTTTTCTTTTGATTTTTATAGACATACTTTTTGATTCAAATGTCCATGTTGAGCATTTATTTTCAGCTATGAAAAACAGTTGGGGGGGGGGGGGGGGGATTTATTAATAGAACAAAAAAGTTAGAGAATCGTTTATTTGGGACCTTACATTACAAATATTTATTCATACAAACTGTATACAATTATATGGTTGGAAGATTCTATAAAATCTTGTTGCCCAATTTTAATAAAGAAAAACAAATCATTTATTTAAGTTTTGAGTAAATTTTAATTAAAAGTATACTGTTTATTACTTTTAAGCTTTAATAGTAGACAATAAGCCCCATATAGCCATATAAATGCTATTGTTCCACAATGTGATGACTGGATTTTTTGGGTTTAGGCGCCACTGGCTCCTTACAGATTTTGGGAATCTGCACCTATAAAATATATATATATATATGAAACGAAGCGTGTTGCTCCGTCGGTGGGTCCTTGATCGCCGGGCCGGTGGCTGCGCGGACTGATGGCGGCTCCGTATTTACGTCAAAGCGCTCATTCTGATTCCCTTGCATGCTCTTGTAGTCCTGGGCCGTGAGCGGGATTCGGTTAAATTCCGAGTGAATGTATGTCTGTTTAAAGGAAGACACCGTCTATTACGGAACCTGGTTTATTTCTTTTTCTTACATGCATCCTTTTAAACCAGGCCCATATTGGCGTGAGAGCTGCTTTTTAAGTCTGTCTGGACATCGAAGGTTCGTCCATCGCGAGGCAATTCCGAGAGAGCAGATTGGCGTGGATTTGTTTAGATGAGGGAAATCGTAAAAAGTTCGCTCCTGATAGCCGTGTAATGGTATAAATATGAGGTTTTTGCATTATTTCTGCTAGAGGTCGTCTAAGTCAAAAGAGGCGTATTTTTAATTTTAATTGGCCGCGAGCTGAGTGATTGATTGTGCGGAATAAAGGCGTTGGCTCTATCGGCCGATCGGATGCCGCAAGACTTTAAAATTGCGTTAGCGTCAGCACAAATATTCTTATGAAGAGTCAGAAAACGATCTTTGAAAGTTATAAGATGCGATGCAGGAAAACTAATTTAACAGGGGCGACGGCATTTTCAATCAATTGAAACACAATTATTAAAGCATTTAAAAGTTTTGATTTAAATTTCTATTTTTTAAAACGGTAATTTAAAATTTTAAAAGGGGCAAAAAGGGATTTTGCATTTTAAAAAGGGGTTTAGCTTTTATCCTTTCATATCCCCCCCCACTAAAACAAGAGCCACAGGGCTCGCCTGCAAGACCTGTGGGTCTTATCTCGTGAATTTAACCCATGTTTTTTAGATTCTTATTTTCTCCAGCTCTCAAGTAATTTCTCCAGCTCTTCAGTATTTACTTCAGCTCTCAAGTCAATTGGACCTATTTTTACATTTATATATCAAATTTACATAAAAATATTGGTTACACTAAAATATTGGAATTCTTTCAATGGTGCTGCAGCAAAACAATAATGTGTCTCGAGACGACATATCTTGATTATAACAGTTGTCATAACATAACTGTGTTTGTAGTGTTTCCCTTTCTTTCCAGTTTTTTTTTAAAGTTTTTGATATAGTTTGTTGGGAAACATCCTTTTGTGTATAATTGCAAATTGCAACCATAAACTATATAATATATTAAAATATTCACAGGTAAACATACTGAAAACTATACAACATATGCAAATGTAAAAAATATTCAATAATAGACAATGTTCAAATGTAAAAAAAAAATATTCACAAATACAAAATATTAAAATGTAAAATATATTCACAAATACAAATTATTCAAAAATATAAAATATTCAATAATACAAAATATGCACTAATACTATCAACAAAATATATTGTATCTCAAATGCAATTTGAAAAGCTTGCATTTCTAGAAATATTGAATTTTCACACTGAGATAAAATAACAGTAAAATATCCTAAAATACTAATAACAAAAACAAATTATATTTCTTCATATACCTTTCCGTTTTGTTAGGGACTTAGCTACTTCTATGATGCAGCCTTAGGTTTATATCCATGAAAAAACAACACTAAGTTGTTTAAAAAAAAAGAAAACTACAGCTAATAAAAACTAAATATACACTTGCTATAATTTTCACCATGCGCAGGGTCAGTGCGATATGGGTTTTAATACTCTGAGGGGAATATCACCCAAAAATATGCCACTCGCACGACAGAAAAAGAAAAGTGGGTAATCGATATTCACCTGCAGAGGGGAAGCGAAGCAGTTTTGCCAGATTCTCCGTTCAACCTGGAAAGAGAATCTGGGAAAACAGTCCGGCTAAAAATGGGTGGCCACGGAGCGGAGGACCCCTTCATGTGTCATCAATTCGTCATTATAATATTTAAAAAAAAAATAATAAAAATTCTAACAGTACTTTTAAACTGTCACCATCATTCTACACTGCTGGGGAGATAGGTTACACGCCCAGCTGGGTCCTCATCCAAATGCTACGAGTAAGGGGGACGATAGGAAAGCAAAAATTAAAAAAAATTGACAGCTGAAAGAGATAGATGGGGTTTATTCATGGCTGAGTTTAAGATTTTGAGGAGGGTGGTAGTATCTTAACTTGGAGGAATGGACAATTTCGGAATTTCTCTTAAAATGTGGGCTGGTTTTATCAATTTCAAAGGATACATCAGAAAGTTGTTTTAAAATGGTGTATGGGCCAGAATATGGTGCAGTCAATTTACGGGTATTCGGATAGTGAAATTCTTCATACATCACAATGTCACCAACTTTAAACTTTACAGGAAGGAAACGAGCATCATAACGGACTTTATTCTTTTTATGGTAAGCAATTGTTCTCTCTTTAGCCAATTTTCTAGCTTCTTCCACAGGGGGATAGTAACTATTATTTGGTAAAGGGGGATCATATGGTAAATTTCCTAAAAATAAATAGCTAGGGGTGAATTGGGTTACAGAATGAGGGGTGTTATTATATTCATATAAGACTTCATCTAAAAGCTTAGTCCAGGGTATTTTCTTGGATGTGGAATTGACTTTACATTTTAATCTAGTGACAATAGTCTGATTTAGTCGTTCAATTTTCCCATTCGTTTCCGGGTGATGGCTGCTCGTCAATCTGTGTTTTATATTGTAATTACGAAGAAATCTCCTAAACCTGGAAGCTGTAAATGCTCCATTTCTGTCGGTTAACAATCTATCTGGTACTTGTATCTGAAATAATTATTTCAAAATGTTTGTATAAGTTTCGGTAGTTACACTTTTTGAAGGAAAACCCCACACATAGCGAGTTGCATGGTCAACGACTAAATGCAAATATTTTTTTGTAGAATTGTAATAATTAAATCCGCCAACAGAGTCTACTGCCAAACATTCAAAAGGTATCTCTGTTGGGGGCATTAATTGCAATAAGCCAAATCTTTTTTGTCTACATTTTTTGTTTATCTGACAAGTGTGGCAGTGTTTTACAAAATTTTCAATGTCCTGATTAAAGTTAGGCCAATAATATTGCGGAGAGATTAAATTTATCATTTTATAAATTCCAGGGTGGCCAAATTGTGTGTGGGTTTTTTCTAATAGGGGTAAACGTAAAGACATGGGGACCACAATCTTATACAAACCTTTCTTTTTAATAACAACAACATCATTTATCTCAGTGTACTTTTTACCATCAATTGTTACATTTTCTTTCTTCTGATTGTCTCTTACTTCATTCAAGTCAAGGAGATGTATAATATGGGGTAAATTTTCTGAAACAGGTTGTCTAGATAGCATATCAGCTTCAACATTAGTGGAGCCTATCTGGTATTTAATTTCATAGTCAAACATACTAAGTTTTAGGGACCAGCGGAAAAGACGTCCTCTTAAATTTTTAACACTTTTGAGCCAGGTAAGTGCCGCATGATCTGTATGTATGACAAATTTTTGACCGTGTAAATAATGATAAAATTTATCTAAAGCATCCACAATCGCCAAACATTCTAACTCCGTAATTGCATAATTTTTTTCATAATCGCGAAGATTTCTAGAGTGATATGCTATAGGATGTAATGTTCCTTTTTCATCAACTTGTTTCACTACACATCCCACTCCATGACTTGATGCGTCTACAAACAAATGACAAGGTGTTTTGGGATCAAACAACTTTAAGATTGGTTTTTCAATTAAAGCATTTTTTAATTTTTCAAAAGAATTTTGACAATTTTGGTCCCACACATAAGGGACATTTTTCTTCAACAAATTGTTGAGAGGGTATCGAATGTTAGCATACTTTGGAATAAATTTGTGATAAACATTTATAGATCCTAAAAAACGTTGTAATTCTTTTACATTCGTTGGTGGTGTTAATTTCTTAATCGTCTCTATATTAGGGTTGTCAGGTGTGATACAACCGTTCGAAACTTCATATCCTAGAAAATTAATTTTGGATTTCACAAAATTACACTTTGACAATTTGAGTTTAAGGTTTTCTTGAACACATATATTAAATAATGTCTCTAAATGACATAAATGTTCCTCTTCATTTTGGGAGAATACAATAACATCATCAAAGTAACTACAGGCAAAGTCAATTTTGTATTTATTAAGAATTCTACGGAGGGTACGGTTAAACCAAGCCGGTGAGTTTTTCCATCCAAACGGTAAACGATTCCACTCATATAATCCAAAGGTGGTGGCAAATGCCAGCTTCTCAGTGTCTCGAGGGTGGATAGGAATGTGCCAATATCCACTAGCTAAATCAAGAGTGGAAAAAATTTTAGCATGCGCCAATTTATCTAACAGGGTGTCGATTCGAGGTAAGGGTTCTGCATCTGTTTTTGTAATGGCATTTAATTTTCGGAAGTCAATACATAACCGGGTTTTCTTCCCTTCTTCACGTTTATACACCAAAGTTACGGGTGATGAATAAGGGGAATAGCTTTCTTTAATGATACCGGCTCGCAATAAATTTTGAATTTGTTCTTTAATTTCCTCTTCTTCCTTAGGGGAAGTGCGATATGCTCTTAAAGAAACGGGGAGATCTGATGTTAACTGTATTCTCTGGGGTTCCATGTTTACACAGCCTATATCATATTTATCTTTGGCGAAAATACAGACATATTTGGCTAGAAGAGCAGGTAATTGTTCTCTGACAGACTGAACATTTTGCACATGGTCAGTGGTCTCGAACAACTCCGGCTCAAAATTTTCTTCGAATATCTCTGCATTTTCAATTGCTGGCTGGTTAGTATATACTTCTGATAAATGTAAAGTATGGTGAGACGCATTTGTTGGAATATGGTCCATGAGAGGTACTTTCTTATTATCTTGAGTTATTTGCATTTTAACACAGTCAATATTTAATCTAAACAGTTTGCAATGGGGTAGCCCAATCAAAGCATAAGGTAACTGATTGTTAATTATAAAAAGTTCAATTCTCTTAGAGATACGTCCTAATTGCAAACTAACAAAGCATTTTTCTTTCAAAGCAAGAACACCTTGTGTTTGGGTGACTGGTATACTCTGCTGAACTTTACATATTTTTAGGTTAAGTTTATGGGCTAAATGACAAGGAATAACACTAATCGAACTCCCAGTATCGATCAAACAAGGTAGTGAGTCTTCATTTTTTACATAAGTAACTTTATGACAATCTCTATTTGATTTTTTATAGCTAGCTTTTTCTTTTTGTATATGTCCGGACATAAGAAATCGTCATTGATTACTAGATGTATTTTGGGATGACTCATTAGCGCTATGATCTTGGTTGGGGTTCGGCAAAGTCATATTGTGACTAGGGGTTGGTACTGCTAACACTTGTTGTCGAAAAGGGCAGTTTCCCACCCAATGATACGCATTTGGTATTCCGATATTAAGACAAACTTTGCATGGATAGGGCGGCAAAGTGGTCTGGTGGTGTACATTAGGTCGTGGTGGAACATTTGAAGTCGGTCTAAACGTATTTTGGGGATTTCTGGCTTGATTTGATGGAAAAGGTCGAATGGGGTGTGTTTGATAGGGAACTCTGTAGTTCCACTGCCTGTTAAAATTCTGTCCATTCTCATATGGAGGTCGGTTTGGTCGCCATTGGCGATACTGATTGGGGTTTTGGGGCTTGTTTCAAATTTGCTCTCATTTCCCTTTCTGTCCAGTTGCAGTTTGCTAATTCTGAAAACTAATTCACGCCATGCATGTGTAGTTGAGGGGTTGCCTGCAATAACTAACTTCTGCATTTCTAATGGCAAGCCCTCCGTTAATCCTTCCAGGATAAGTTTCTGCTCTAAACCTAAGGTTCGACCTACTTTAGTCTTTTTCTGATAATATTCGTTCAAGTCCTCTCCAACTTTATATCTAATACGTGAAAAATCAGTGAGAGAAAGGGTATCTGGAATTTCGTAGTGTTCATTAAACAAAGTGACAAATTCGGACCAATGAAGTACATTTAGACAATTATTAATGTACAACGTAAGTGCACTGTCCTTTAAATACTTCTGTATGTGCCTAATTTTCCAGCACTCATCTTTTCCCTGTCCTATACAGACACTCTCGAAATAGGCTAGCCATGGTATCCAAGACATTCCATCTTGCGGAGAAAACGCAACGATATCGGGGTCTACTGACATTTTTGGGTTGGCGGATACTGAAGTGTGACCAGACCCAGCTTGAGCTGACAGGGTCTGTCCACCTAACATTGTTACACCAGATGTCTCTGGTGCACCTCCAGATTCCTGACTAGACTTCTGATTATTTTTCTCTTCAGGATTATTAACGGGATTATCATCTTTGCTCGAAATTTGATTTTTTTCTTTTTCGGGGTCACCTGATTTGTCTGTTAAATCCTCTACTTCTTTGGGAGGTGTTGGGTTACTCATGATAGATATAAATACTAAATATCACTGAATTACACAGAAATATAATACACAATTAAAGCACATAAGAATAAAAATGAAAAAATCTTTCAAACTATTTAAAATTTGTAACACTATATCTAAATATCTGTTAAAATCATCTTTTTAAAATTAAAATCCACCTTAATAATTTTTTTTTTTTTTTTCAATAACTTGAATTCAATAAAAAAAAATTTAAATAACCTCACTAACTATAAAGTACGTTGCATATAAATCATCTTTAAAAAGTTTAACACTTAATAATAAAAATATTATAATAATAATAAAATTTTCCCTTCTGCTAAAATATTTTCAAACTGTCTAGAAAAATGATTTTAATATGAGGTTTATTAATGTTATTTTTCATTAAAATCGTAATTATCAGTTCAACACAACTAAAGAATTTTCATAAAAATCACCATTCTTACTCTTTCATCTCTTTAAAATTACGTTAAACACAATACATAAACAATTATATATTTGAACCCAAATAGCTGACTTAAAAATAATTAAAATTTTCACACAAGTAATAGCATAATAAAATAATCCTCTTTAATTTATTTTTGGCATGCATAAAAAATTAAATAAAAAGTTTGAGAACCACTGCCTCTCACTAAAAAGATCTTTAAAAAAAAAAAAATTTTTTTTTTTTTTTTTTTTTTTTTTCTGTACGTTAATATCAAAAGTACATACCTTTATACGGCTTTGCTTTAAATAAATCCATGAAAAATTTACCTCTTACTTTTTTTTTTTTTTTTTTTTTTTTCACCGCGACGCGAAACAATAATAAATTAATTTCACTGAAATATTTATCTCTATATCTTCCTGCACTGCCCACAAAAATACTTTTTCCCGTAGTCACGTGGCCTTTGTTTTTGCTGAGCGCAGTTCTGATCTATTTTTCCAAATAGTCCAGAAACCAGAAACCGAAACATCTGAGTCACGAGTTCATTTCTTTACCGGCGCGCTCTTGAAAATTGAAAACAGCTGTGTAGTTGACCTACTTTTCATCCGATAAAACACTTCGATTCTTGCCGGCAGAATGAAATACTGCACAAGATTGAGAATGAAGAAAAGTTAATGATTCACTTTCCTTTTGACGAAGGGAGATTAAGTACTTTTGAGTTTTTGGGATAAATTCCGTAAGTCTTTCATCGTATGCTGTAAGAATTTTTCACGGAGGTATTCGCTGTGATTGACGGGCGTAGATTACGTAACTGTTTAGTTTTTGGGATTTTCCCGTTGAGATGAACTGTCCTACTCGACTTCTGAAACGAAGCGTGTTGCTCCGTCGGTGGGTCCTTGATCGCCGGGCCGGTGGCTGCGCGGACTGATGGCGGCTCCGTATTTACGTCAAAGCGCTCATTCTGATTCCCTTGCATGCTCTTGTAGTCCTGGGCCGTGAGCGGGATTCGGTTAAATTCCGAGTGAATGTATGTCTGTTTAAAGGAAGACACCGTCTATTACGGAACCTGGTTTATTTCTTTTTCTTACATGCATCCTTTTAAACCAGGCCCATATTGGCGTGAGAGCTGCTTTTTAAGTCTGTCTGGACATCGAAGGTTCGTCCATCGCGAGGCAATTCCGAGAGAGCAGATTGGCGTGGATTTGTTTAGATGAGGGAAATCGTAAAAAGTTCGCTCCTGATAGCCGTGTAATGGTATAAATATGAGGTTTTTGCATTATTTCTGCTAGAGGTCGTCTAAGTCAAAAGAGGCGTATTTTTAATTTTAATTGGCCGCGAGCTGAGTGATTGATTGTGCGGAATAAAGGCGTTGGCTCTATCGGCCGATCGGATGCCGCAAGACTTTAAAATTGCGTTAGCGTCAGCACAAATATTCTTATGAAGAGTCAGAAAACGATCTTTGAAAGTTATAAGATGCGATGCAGGAAAACTAATTTAACAGGGGCGACGGCATTTTCAATCAATTGAAACACAATTATTAAAGCATTTAAAAGTTTTGATTTAAATTTCTATTTTTTAAAACGGTAATTTAAAATTTTAAAAGGGGCAAAAAGGGATTTTGCATTTTAAAAAGGGGTTTAGCTTTTATCCTTTCATATATATATATATTCACAGACACTACTCTTACTTTTTAGGCAGAAATGAATTATCAAACAATTCTATTTTCTTTTGACTAATAAATAAACAGCATCTATATATAATAATATAATAAATTATAACACCTTGTAATAATATATTTCTTTGAAATGCTAAAAGGCATAAACTAAATCATAATCAATATAATGGCTAAAGGTGTAAACTAAAAAGAGTTGTGCAGGAATGTAATGCCTGCGACGACAATTTGTCGTATAATATCCCAAATAATTGGTATAATTTTTTGAAAAAAACCTTAATACCTCTTTTTATGTTGGTTTAAACCCCCCTACCCTCTTACTTTGAATGTAGTCCAGTTCCTGTTTTATAGATGGTGACTTTCAATATGCTTCTATCGAATGTTGGATACTTCTCCAGCTTTTCTCAATTTACTTTTAATTAATGTTCTTACCAGATAGCGACACTTCTTTTTTTGGAAGGAATGTGATTGGTCAAGTCTTGACTGGTAATTTCTCTTACAGGACATTCTTGTTTCTTGTCTTGTTCACTTGAACAACTTTTTATCCTGATGACGTATGTGGATGATGTAGAACAAAATGTAGATTTAACTCATTTTTATGTATGAAGTTCTATTAAAAGTGCTTCGTTTCTGTACCATTGAGCAATTGTGTATATTTCATGATTACATTCTCAATTTTAAAAACATAATATACAGTAAAATAACTTTTATTAGATTGTTGACATGTTTCAACTCACTCTGAGCAATTATCAAAAAACATTATGAAAATTAAATGATAGCATTTCAAATAAAGACTGCAATTATAGAATATTCTCATTTGTTTTTGATAATGGCTTGAAGTGAACCAAAACATTTCAACAATCTAACAAAAGATATTTTACTGTATATTATGTTTTTAGTTTACACCTTTTAGCATTTAAAAGAAATATGGCATACATAATGTTTAACATAAATTATAACAAGATATGTAAGACACAAAATAAAACATGAAATGGCAATCATCTTACTCGCTCTATCAGAAGGATTCATGTTTGGTAACAATAGTCTGTACCTAAATAAAATAAAATTGACAGAATTAGTTTGTATTAATTGGCCATAAAAGCAGAAACAACAAAAAAGCAATTTCACACTAATACTACTGACATAACAGAAAAAAAAAATGGTGGTATTTATGAAGGATAATTTCCTGGTTTCAGCAAAGGTGCAAGAAGTCCATCAAAGCCAACACAGAAAACTTTTCTGCATATTAGGTAATAACTAAATGCAGATGGGCCAGATTTCTATTTCTCTTCCATTATGGCTAAAAATTGATCTTTTGTAATAAGAGAAAGAGAGTAAAGGATTTTGCTTGTAAAATTGCTTTTATTTAAATATATAAAGCATAATCAGTCAAAAATCTCTCCAAGATTGAAGGTCTTACTGTACATATGGGTTTCAGATAACTAAAAAAAAAAAAGAATTTGGGTTTTACAAAATTAATTAGTTTTTGAAATATTATTCATTGGTGGCAGAGAATAACATGCTTTTTCAGTGGCTACTTTTAGTTCTTCAGTAGAATCATACTGTTTTCTATTCTTATACTCTTCACAGAGTAAGACACCCCAAATGTTCTGAATTGAGTTTATGCCTGGGATTAAAAAACATGGCCAATCTAAAACTAACATTTTCCACGGAAAGCCATGTCTTGTACTATATGAGTTATGTATTAAAGTATTGTCGTCCTCAAAATCTCCTCACTTCTAAGATGCGACCAAGTAGCTCAAGTGTCTCTTGATACTTTGTTGAATTTTGTTTCTTATAGAGGAAGGGGGGGGGGGGCATGGTGATTAAAGCCATCAGAGACTTACTGCTTAGTCACCTACTGAAGAAAATATGTGTGGTTGTTTCCGGAAGTCATGCAAGTAGCAATTCCAGCCATTAGGGCCACCTAAATTCCATTTCTTCTTGCCGCAGAATAATATAGTGAGCCTAGCTATTTGTCTTCATACAACCTGTACTTTCGAGCACAATCCCTTCATGTCCTTTTTATGTTGTTGTTTTAGGCATGGTTTGAAAGACATTTTGGTACTTGCGTATTATCCAAACCAAGAGATATAGATCACCAAAAATGGTTGACAATTGCCAGTCTTGTTTATCATTGTCAATCATGTTCAAAACAGTAATTTAATATTATTAAATACATTACATTCTTAAAAAATCCCTGATGGCTCGGCCTACAGGCACAGGTAGATTTTGAAGACGCAGACTGTGGGGCCTCTGTTTGTTGGGAATTGCAGAAGAAATGACCTTTTTGCCATGATGCAGCATTTGGAAACGCCCACCTTGAAACCTAACTTGTTTGCAGGCGGAGCCAGCAGGGTTTTTTTTTTTATTATTTATTTTTTGTTATAAGGGTTGGTCCTATAAAAAACTTGTCAATATAAAAGTTTTAGATAATATTAAGAGGATTTATAATAAATTTAAGTGGATTTGATATCTTCTGAATTGACGAAGTTATGAATTTTTTTCTAAAAAAGCACCCCTCTCCCCCCCCCCCCTTGAGACCCTTTTTAATTATATCAAACATCTGTCATGCATAATTTTTCGGCCCTTTTCCTAGACATAATAATAACTTTAAATGGATTCGATACGAGTCATAATTAAGACGTTACGTTTTTTTTCTGTTTTCACAAAAAGACCCCCCCCCCCCCCCCTGGTTCGATTTTGCCCATTAACGAACTTGACTTATCGTGTCCATAAAAAGTGACATATATATAAAGTTTTAGGTAGATTTCGTAAGAAATACTACCTATTACATTCTCACCTAAGTTGGAAATTTTGAAAAATTTTTGCAGATCTACGCCGATCATGACTCCCAGAACCCAAAACCACCCCCAGTTCAAAAGTTTATATATATATCTATCTATCTATCTATCTATGTCACTTTTTTCTGACCACGAAAACTGGAAAAATTCTGCATTAATCTTTTACAAACTGATACATAAAATCAAGGGGTATAAAATCTCGGTCAAGTTCGTTAATGGGCAAAATCGAACCAAGGGGGGGAGGGTAGGGGGGCTTTTTGTGAAAACAGAAAAACCCCCATAATTTCTTAATTATGATACATATCGAATCCGTTTAAAGTTATTATTACTTCTAGGAGAAGGGCCGAAAATGTATGTATGACAGATTTTTGATATAATTAAAACTGGCCCCAAG
Source organism: Maratus michaelseni (assembly GCA_963931845.1). Lineage (NCBI taxonomy): Eukaryota > Metazoa > Arthropoda > Arachnida > Araneae > Salticidae > Maratus > Maratus michaelseni. The sequence goes on from OZ007586.1 coordinate 492,860,571, forward strand.
GGGGGGAAAAAAGGGGGGTTTTAGAAGAAAAAAAATCATAGCTTCGTCAATTCACAAGATATCAAATTCGCGTAAATTTATTATTAATCCTCTTAATATTATCTAAAACTTTTATATTGACAAGTTTTTTATAGGACCAACCGTTATAGCAAAAAGAAATTAAAAACAAAAAAAATCCCTGCCGGCTCCGCCTGCAAACAAGTTATTTTTCGAAGTAGGCGGTTCCAACTCCCGCATATTTTCGAAACTGATACATAAAATCAAGGGGCATACAGTCTCGGTCAAGTTCGTTAATGGACAAAATCGAACCAAGGGGGGGGGGGGGGGGTGGGGGTATTTTGTGAAAACAGAAAAAAACTCATAATTTCTTACTTATGATACGTATCGAATCCGTTTGAAGTTATTATTACTTCTAGGAAAAGGGCCGAAAATTTATGTATGACTGATTTTTGATAGAATTAAAAATTGCCTTAAGGGGGGGGGGGGAGGGGGTTTAGAAGAAAAAAATTCATAACTTCGCCAATTCTCAAGATTTCAAATCCGCTTAAATTTATTATTAATCCTCTTAATATTATTTAAAACTTTTATATTGACAAGTTTTTTATAGGACCAACCGTTATAGCAAAAAAAAAAATTAAAAACAAAAAAATCCCTGCCGATTCCGCCTGCAAACAAGTTAGGTTTCGAAGTAGGCGGTTCCAACTGCCGCATCATCGTAAAAAGGTCATTTCTTCCGCAATTCCCGACAAACAGGCGCCCCACGGTCTGAGTCTTCGAAATCTACTTGTGCCTGTAGGCCGAGCCGTCAGGGATTTTTGAACTGGGGGTGGTTTGGGGTTCTGGGAGTCATAATCGGTGTAGATGTAAAAAGATTTTTCAAAAATTCTAACTTAGGTGAGAATGTAATACGTAGTATTTCTTACGAAATCCACCTAAAATGGTAAATAAAATAAAATATAATAAATGGTACTTTTATGCTAGCTGGGTGCCAGTGATAACTCACCAAATCTTGTTTCAACTGGCATAATTTGAATTGCAACCCTTTATGTGAGATTTTGTTATTTGTATTGATATGTTTGTGTTTATGTATTTTATTATGATTATATTTTAGCTATTTTTAAGCAAGTTTTTTACGATAATATATTTTAATGTTAAAATATTGGCTAGCTGTTATTAGCTAATATAAAAGATTGGTGTAAAAAAGGGGTTGGAGATATTTAAAAAAAAAATTGGCACTTACTGGCAGGGCCGGTGACAGGATTTGCGGGCCCCTGGGCATGGAATAGTAGCAGGCCCCCTCCCTCCTCTCCCACTGTACTTTTCAATTGAAAATTGAAGTAAATATTTAAAGTTTACTCGTTATCATGTTAGTGCTTGAATAGTAAACTAGTAAATTTATTTCAAAGGACAATATTATACAGAAAACCCTATTTTGGAAACATGTACCGAATGTTTAGAAAAATATTTAAATTCATCAAATAAATTAATTTTACCAAAAGAAATTATGCAAAAAAAGAACTCAAATGAAAAAACAACAACCATTACCTATTTTAAATATTTTGTATATATATATATATATATATATTATATATCCCTCAGTAAACTGCTAAATAACATATCACAACATAAATATATTTAATAAATAACCACTAAAATATGTTGGCACGTTGCTAACTTAAAAGAATGAATACAATAGAGCGCCGATTATCCGAACTCCAATTAACCGAACTGTCCAAATATTCAAACACTTTTTTTTTCAGGACAATTCTTGAAATAGAAAACGTTTCATTAAAAACATTTCATAAAAAAATCCGTTTGAGACAGGTTTCCGTCTTAGGAGGTAAAATTGTATGGTATTCCAACTGTGTAACTACATTAAAAAATTTTCAATCTAAGATATATCCGGATTGGAATTTACTTTAACTCTTATATTATAGAGTAAATTTGAGTGAGGTAGTAGATACTGCTTTATTAAGCCACTTTTATCTCATAACTTGTGTGGTTCAGTTAAGGCTGCTCTTAAATCTAAATGAGCTACTTTCTGACGCATTACTAAATTCATTTTTGTTCGGAAACGCATGATATAGGCAGGTGTTCTTATTGAGAAACTGCGTAATCGAATGACGTTTTCCATTTTTTGGTAAAGGCAGAAGATATTTTAGAAAACACTGTCAAAGTGGGTGTTTTGAATCAAATAGCGCGAAAAATTGGGAGAAAGTTTAAGTCACATGACATTAGCTTATGACTCGTACAGTAATTTATTTATCAAAAAATTAAACATTATTCGATTGCAAATCGGCTTGCCTGTCAATTTTGTAATTTTACGTTTAAAAATGAGTTAGAAAGTGCGTCGGAAAGTTTTGAGTTGTTGAGCAGGGAATTTGAGAACGACCTTAGCTCATTAGTGAACTTCCCGATTCCACTCGCTTATGTTAAACCTATGGGCGTTGGATGCATTTGTATATTTAAAATATCGCCTCAGGAAATTAGTATTTTTACTTCTGTTTTCTGTGTACGCTTATTAAAGAATGTCTCTTTTTACTTACCCATCATACGTAGTATAGGATAGGATAAGTCTTGTAATCGTTTTGAAAATTGAAAAAAAATATTTTGATGGATTTTTACGTGTTTCAGACACTGAGATTCCGAAAAACATGTTTTTAGAAAAAAAAATTGCCGTCCATCTGTCTGTCTGAACGCTCTATCTCCCGAACAAATTGAGATAGAGACTTGAAATTTGGTATGTACTTAGTATGTAATAATGGGAAGAAGCTTATTGAATTTCAGTAACCTCAATTATCCGTAACTATTTTTTTCGGACTCCCGAAATATTCGTTCTGATAAAAGGTATATATTTTTTTTCAAAATTGCTTATTTTAAGGAGAGAATATAAAAAAAAAATAAAAAAAAAAAATTTTGCATAAAGCATGAAGTCGATCGGATAATGAGTTGCCAAGATATTTGTAATTATATTTTGCACACTCTTCGATTTTTCATGACCCTGTATTTCATTCCAATTTCATTTCAAAGATATATTTTAATTGGAAATGAGATGCTTAATCCGACGCAGTAAACCTTTAGTTAATATGATTATTAGTTTTGGAGTTATAGAGCATTTAAAGTTTATGACGTCATCAAGCACGATTTTATTCGAATTGCAATGCATTTTATAAATAGTTTACACATGTTTTATTTTCATATTTTGTATTATGCATAGCCATGATGGGTAAGTATTATGGTGCCCTCCCCCCCAACGACTAGTTTTCTTAGTTGTCAAATTTTTTCTAAAATACATACTTAATTATATGTGAAATGTTAAAATCCTATTTAATTTCGATAAGATTTTAACACATAAAATTATAAAGTAAGCAGAAAAATTTAAGAATATTTTGATAACTAAGATAAAAAAGAGGCATCCTTTCAGAACAGTACAAATAGAACAGAAATTAAAAATATTAATTTCCTGAGGAGATATTTTAAATATACGAATGCATCCAACGCCCATGGATTTAACATTAGCGAGGGGAATCGGAAAGTTCACTGACGAACAGCCTTAAGAAGGCGATCCAATGTACATAAAAAAAAAATTAAAATCATTATTGGGTTTTTCATTCAACTGATAAAAAAGTTCGTTTTATCAACCGCAGTGATTCGTATAAGCAATCATCTATTGTATTTCAAAATAAAGGATAAAAAATATAATTTAAATATAATATAACTGAAATATATATATATATAAAAGCAAATTTGTAAAAGTAAAATATATATAATACCTTTGAAATCAAAAGACAACGAACAACTTCTGTTACTGAATCTGACCATTTTTAATTTATAGATGGCATGTAATTAATATATAGTATACTTAACTTGAAATTAACAACTAACAATATATATATATATATATATAGAGAGAGAGAGAGAGAGAGAGAGAGAGAGAGAGAAAGAGAGAGGGGGGGGGAGGATTCGTTAAGTCATCATTCAAAAAATCATCATTAAAGTAAACATAATGTAACTGTAAATAAATATAAAATATAACATAACTGAAAAACAAAAACATCAAATTCATAAAACTGAGTATAAAAGGAAAATTGTTATGATTGTAATACATATATTTTATTTATCAGAAAGGTTTTTTTCTTGCTTTTTTTGCCGCAAAATCATGAATGATATCATCGAAGTTTAATTTTCTTGCAAGTTCATTTTCAATTGACAGTGTTGCCAGCCCACTCAGTCTTGATTGTCCCATAGTTGAACGCAAACTATTTTTTATAATGTTCAATTTGCTGAACGATCTTTCTGCTTCTGCGACTGTCACTGGTAGTGTACAAAACAGACGCAGAGCAATGCAAGTATTTGGGAAGAGCTTATCTAACTTAAGTTTTTTCAATTTATTAAGTAAGTGAAGCGGCTTTAAGGACGCTTGTCCCAAATTTGACTCATGAATAGATTTTAAAAATTTAAGTTCATCAGTTAAATCATTTGTTATATCCTCTGGATATGTTTGGATCAAAAGTTCACTTTCTTCAGATAATTCTTCTTCATTTTTTTCTAGATATTGCCACAGGCATTTAAAAATATTAGTTAACGATTTGACTTTTTCAAAACGTTCAGTAAGTCCTACAACCACTGAGTCAATTAATGTGTAAAAACAATTAATTCTGAAATTTCGTTCTTGAAGGGTTTCGTTTGCACAATATGATAATTCGAAAGAATCCTGTTCAGATTCATCGTGAAATTTTCTTTTTTTTTTTTTCTTTTTTCAGGAAGTTCTTGCTGAATAGGAAGGCTAGAAGCCATTGCTTTTGCAACTAGTTTAGCCTCGGATAATATTTTCTCCCACTGGTTCCTTAAACTTTTCAGCTCATTCGACAAACTTTCAATATTATCCATTTCTATGTCAATTGTAGCATCTCTTGCTTGTATGATTTTGTTTCTCAGATCAATCGATTTTAACACTTTAAACCATATAGTTGACATCAGAATGCATGAGAAACTAGATAAATATTGCTTTATAGCTTTAAGTTCGATTTTGCATTCTGATGTCAAGTTTGTTTTCTCGCATTTACTTAATGCTATTAAAAGAGGCAGATGTTTGGCAAATGGCTCTACACTTTCAACACGAGCAGACCACCTAGTATCAGAAAGCATATGAAGTGAGCACCCAACTGTTGTTAATAAAATATTCCAACGTTGGGTACTTTTTGAAAAAAAATTATACACTTTCTGAACCATTCCGAAGAATGTTATTACGTCTGAACAGCACTCTGCAGCGTTAACCCCACACAGATTGAGACTGTGAGCTCCGCAGTTTGAATATAGAGCAAATGGATTGATATCTCTAATTATGGCTTGGACACCTTTATAAATGCCAGCCATATTGGCTCCATTATCGTATCCTTGCCCTCTGCAGTCTTTAATTGGAATCCTAAATTTTTCTAATTCTTCCATTATTAAATTAGCTATATCTTGTCCAGTTTTACCAGTACTTCTCGAAAAACACAAAAATCTTTCTTCTATTTTAAATTCGGACTCACAATCTAAGACATACCTCAAAATAAACGTAAGTTGGTCAAAACGGGATGCATCAGGCGTACCATCAACTAAAATGGAGAAATATCTTGAGGTCTTTCTTTCTTCTAATATTTTTTCAATCACGCGATTGCTACATACCTCAATGAATTCATTTTGTGAATTATATGATAGGTAATGTGCTTGCAATCTCATACCATTTTCTTGAGCTTCCTGCACTTTAGTTAGATGTTCCCGCAAAAGGGAATCGTAATTTCCCACAAGTTCCAATATTCCCAAAAAGTTTCCATTGTAAGGATCTCCAATTTTATCTGAGGTGCCACGAAATGCTAATCCTCTTTCTCCGATGTATAAAACAACCTTTAAAAATCTTTCGAATAATTCTCTCCAATATTTAACATTTTTTGTCAAATTTGCATCTAATTGACAATGGATTTCTGATTCATTATTAATTCGTCGTTCCAATTCTCTCCAATCAGCATAACAGCGTTTATGGAAAAGACTCCGCTCATGAGGTGGTAGCTTGTCATATAATTTCCGCCATCCATATTCTTTTTTCCAACCTTCGTCGCTCAGCAATATAGAGCAACGCGATTTTGATACATCTGAAGTTTTTCCAAATAGTCTGCAGGGAAAGCAATACAATGATTCTTTTGTTTCGCTCCATGCAAGCCAGTCTCGACAGATTTCTTCGCCATTGGCGCACTTTGAAAATAATACTGATCGAGGAAAGGCTCTTTTTCCATCCCTTGGTAAAACGGCTGGTAGTGTAGGGGGACCCATTTTGACTATTTTTTCAACAATACCTGAATTTAAAGAACCGGTCGGAAGCATCCCAAGATCTGAAGAAACTTTTAAATATAGCGTTTCTGAGCTCTGTAATGGTCTCGATTCGGAATTACACAAATTTTTTTCTTCTTCAGCAACCAATACATTGCTACCAGAAGATGACAATTCAGGTCGTGTAGCTTCTAAATTTTCGTAAGCTTGCAGATTTTTTTCGTTAGTTTTAATTAGAATTAAATTTCTAAGATCCGTTTCTAAGCTTTGTAATTCTTTAGATTCAGGCATACATAATTTTTTTTCTTCTTTAACAACCAATACATTAGTACCAGAAAATGACATTTCAGGTTGTTCAGCTTCTAAATTTTTATTAGCTTGAGGGACTCCTTCTTTAGTTTTATCAAGAAATAAACCTTGGTTTTCTAAACTCTGTAATGCTTTAGATTCGGGTATATATATACTTCTTTCTTCTTCAGCAACGAATACATTACTAATAGAAGATGGCAGTTGAGACTGTTCAACATCTAAATTTTTATTAGCTTGAGGAACTTCTTTTATAGTTTTATCTAGCATAAAATCTTGCTTTTCTAAACTCTGTATTTCTTTCGATTGAGGCATAGACATACCTTTTTCTTCTTCAGCAACGAATAAATTACTACTAGAAGATGGCAGTTGAGATTGTTGAACTTCTAAATTTTGATAATCTTGAGAAAATTCTTTATCAGTTTTATGTAGAATTTCGTGACTAATCATTATGTCTTCCGATGCTAAGGAAGTGCATATATCATCATCTTGTTTATTAATGATACCCACATCGAACAACGTCCGTTTATTTTTCTCACGATTAAGTAACTTTTTTTTTTCCTTCAAACGCTTCTGACAACCAGATTCATGCTTGTAACTACTGGTGTTCATCGTACAGATGTTAGACAACTGCGGGGAGAAACAAATACTAGGAATAAGTTTTTTAAACAATAATTATTCTAAAATACCTTAATAAAATTTTAATTTCAGATACCGACATAAATGCATTATGTATTACGTCACTCTCATAATGTATACCATATGTATTAAAATACATACATTATTATCTCTATAATGCCGATATTTAAATGCTAATTCCTTCGTATATACTAGATTTTTTAAGGTGGTTCTCAAATAATCTGCTGAACAACGCAAAACTTTCTGACACAATTTCTGACTCATTTTTAAACGCAAAGGCATAAAATTGGCAGCGATTTGGAATCGAAATGAGTTTTCCATTTTCTGATCACTATATTACTTATCCAGTTATAAGTAATTCGTGTCACGTGACAACACCTTTTTCTTCTCAAAACATTGACTTTGGCAGTGTTTTCTGAAAGATCTTCTAGTTTTACCAAAAAATGGAGAACTTTTTTGATTATAAAACTTCACAGTCACACACCTGCCCATTTCATGCGTTTCTGAACAAAAAATGAATTAAAAAATGTGTCTGAAAGTAGCTCCTTTGGATTTGAGAACAGCCTTAAAGCTTTCGTTTATTTTTTCTGCGTTTTTTTTTTTTTTTTTTTTTTTAGAATTTTGTCAAAAAATAAATAGCATACAATATTTGTATTTTATTCTTTATACATATTGCTAAAAAATAAAGAAGATTCTAAACAGCACAAATAAAAACAAATTTCGTGAAAGTTTCTTTTAAAATAAAATAAAAAAGGTAGTTCATTAGTACTTTTGACATTATTTCAAATCTCATCGTTTAGTTGGGTAAGTAATCCTCCTTAAAAACAAACAAAACTGAAGAGTGCTAGGAACAATTGTTAAATTTAGTTTTGTTTTATTAATAATACTTATTACTTTTTGTCGTCATATATATTTTAAATCTAGTTATTAACATAGTTAAATATTCAGCAGTGCAAATTTATTTTTCACTTTTTAAAATAGGCTATTTATAAGTTTAAGTGAAATTAATAATTTGATATCATCATTATCATCTTCTAAAAAAACGTAATATTTGATTTTGATTTTTTTTATAAAACTTTTAAAATAGTTTTTACAATCTTAGATTTTATAGTTACTTAAATTTTAAATTAAATTCTAAATCTAAATGTCTTTTTGTCAAGATATAAATTTATTGCGTTTAATAATAATAAATATTATTATACAATCTTCATTCTTCATGTTTTAAACTAAAATTTTAACAAAAATCGATAAAGTTAATAATTCCTATACACAAATACTAAATATACTCTTAATTAATTCGATGTGTTAAATATGAAAAAAAAGCTGAAATGGCCAAATTCCACATTTTTTGTTTGTTTGTAATTTATAGATATATATATACGCCTTAAAATCTCTATCACTCTGTTCATTGTGGACATCACATTAGACATATTTGTGAATATATACAATCAAAAATAATCAATGCAAATGAATTTATCAAAACAATAACTATAACGACAATTAAAATTATAGAGTGTGATCCTTTTAATATGAATGTACTATCTATCTTATCTGTCTACCTACCTACCTATCTACCTATCTACCTACCTATATATATATAACATATACATTGGATTTAGATTTGAGATATGTACAGCCGGAAAAAAAAAAAACACCCCGTACATTTTAATCGCAACATTGTCACACAGAAAAAAGACCCTAGCTATTCTATTAAGAACTTTATGTTTAAGAAAAAGCACAGGACAATATCTCCATATTGAAATTGTAACAAACTTTTAAAGTTTCAATATAAACACCCAATTTCAACATCATATTTGGATTTTTCGGTAAATTTTAATTAAACGTCTAATTTTGACACCAAGATATAAATCTAAACCTAAATCAGCTTAGAATGAGATGTTTAAAAGGGGTTGCTACAATTACTTTCAAGTTTGAGACATATTCAATTTATAAAATGCAAAATTGAACTAAATTTAGAGTCATCTGATCTCAGAAGGAAAAATTATTTTAAAGGTTGAGATTTAATACAAATTTTACAAATATTTTGTAATTGAAAGTATTATTATTATTATTATTATTAGGAAAACGCTAAATAAATGCTTTTAAAATAATTAAGGTGGTTCTCAAATGACATGCTCAGCAACGCAAAAATTTCTGACTCATTTTAAAACGCAAAGTCATAAATGGGCAGGCAGCGGGTGAATTTATGGGAGCGTTTTGGAATCGAAATGAGTTTTCCATTTTTTTTCTAAATAAATTACTTAGCGAGTTATAAGCGATTCTTGTCATGTGACACTTTTTTTCCCTTCCTCACGCTGAAGGATCGGGAATTCTGTCCAAAACGCCAACTTTGACAATATTTTCTGAAAGAACGTCTGCCTTTACCAAAAAACTGGAAAACATATTTCAATTACATAGTCCCTGAATAAAAACACCTGCTAATTTCATACATTTCCGAACAAAAATGAATTAAAAAATATATCATAAAGTAGCCAGTTTAGATTTCAGAACAGTCTTAAGACCGCTATTATAGTTTTTATGAAGTGATTTTTTATTTTTAATAGTCTCCAAAACTATTGTATCGGTGGTTTAATGAGTGATTCAAAAATTACTTCTCGGTTGGATCTGAAATTTTTGTATCCGCAAATTAGAAGCTTCTAATATATCATGGTTTTGTTTGTTTTTTTACCTTTTGTTTTTTTAGCTCTTTCAAGAATACATGCTAAAGCCGAACAAATGCTGTCCGAGCCCCTGTTAGCATAGATTATATTATATTCAAGTGATAGGTACTCATACATATACATAGACGTAGACGCCCGCTGACCGAAGTCCAGGAAAGGGCAAGATTTTGGAACAGATGCCTCTATAGACCGTGGCCAACGCCGCAGGTTTTTTTTTCTTCCCCTAATGGAGAGTATAAACATGGAATAAACTAAATTAAGAATTTTTTGTAACCCCCCCCCCCCCCCCCCGTACAAGAAAAATTTTAAATTATATCAACTTAAAGCAGTAAAGAAATATAACAATTAAGAAATTAAAAAATCTAAAAATAAGCTTTACCGGCTTTTTTTTTTTTTTTTTTTTTTTCAAAATGAACAATTAAAACAGTTTATTTTTATTTTTCCAGGGACTTTAATTTTTCCACCTTCTTGAACGCTTCCTTCCTCCCCGCTTAAGAAATTTTTTTAACACATAAGTTATGCAGAACGAAGCCAAGGTCAAGGCAGAGTCGCTTTGACAATAACACCTTAGTTCTTTTTTTATCTTAGAGTGCTTATTTATTTTAACTCATTTCAGGAAAATCTATATATATATTTCTCTTACGTGGCGCGGAAATAAGGCTGAATTTCTAGCTTATCGATGGCAACAATCGTAATTTCCAGCTCCAATATGGCGGCCATTGTGACAGCAGTGAAACTTAAACTAGCAATTATTAAAAATAAAATAACATGTACCTAATCCAAAGCGTTTGAGATGATTCCTCATTCTAATTATCAGTAATATCGTTAATTCCAAATGAATTCTCACCTCTTATTTAGAATTTATTTACGAATTTCTCTCGCACAAAAACCGGGAAGAATAAAAATATCAACTGTTTAGATTGCACGTGCTGCCATCTGTTACTGTCTTGAAGAAGTAAAAAATAATTTCTTTTTCATGTTATAGGAGCAATGAGTTTTAAACTAATTGTTTTTCTGATATCTTTTTTTCATACTATTTAAATGATTTATGTCCATTGGTAGCACCAATATAAATACATTTTAATTGTATTTTCAACGAAGTTTTCAATTACTTTTTTTTTTTTTTACATTAAAAAAAAAATTGTCTATTTCATATGTTAAAATAATTTATGGTAGTACTCAATCCGGCTAGAATTGCTTGGGACCGCGTAGCGTTCTTAACATGAATTGCTTTGCAATTCAGGTGGCTTGGCGAGCGTTAGCGAGTAGGGGGCTGAACCCCCTAGTATATTTTCAATTCTTTCCAGATCATGAAAGAAAAGTAAAATTTAGTTAATTAAATTTGAAAATCTAGGAGGGGCACTGTCCTCTCCTGCGACCATCTTGCGGGCGTCCATTTACTCATGATGTATTTTTTTTTTCGAATTTTAATTTCGTAACTCCTATTTTCCATATAAACATTATTAAAATAATTAAAAATGTGTAAAAATCCCATTATTATGCTTAGAATGATTAATACTAACACCACAGCTTGAAAAAAAAGAAAAAAAAAAGAAAAAAAAAAGTATTACAGACAGGGGTTATTAATGAAAAATTAAAAACCAATTATAAAACATTCCTTTTTAGGTGCGTTCGTAATTATATAAATACGTAGCACCTATAGTAGTCGTCTGGTCTGTCCGTCTGTCCACATATAACAGCGCAAAAACTACTCAACCAAATCATTTGAAATTTAATATATATAATCTTTGCAGAATTTTGTCGAGACATTTCAAATTTTATGAAAATCGAATCAAAACTTTAAAAGATATGAATAAAAATATTTATTAAGTAATTTGAATTTAAAAAAAAAAAAAAAAAAAAAAAAAAAAACATCTGTGCTTTTTTGTTACAGGAGCTTCCGCGGTTGAATCGTCAAGCGAACGAGATACTTATTTTATTAGAGAAATGAATCTGCAGACGATAGAATTCATTTCACAGAATTAAAAATCATCAAGATCTGAATATTTATATAACTAGCTATAGTACGAACGCACCTCGTTTGTAACGTTTGACGTACAATTTCCAACTTGTTTATGATTCTTAAAGTTCTTCACAGATGACTTTCAGTTTGGTATCCAACATTAAATGTTTAGGTGTAGAATAAAAATATGAACTAAAATTTGTTTTAGTATTGGAAATTTAAAATCCTTTTACTATTTTAATATAGAGAACGCCCCTTAAAGCTTATTTTATAATATAATTTTAAGAAAGACATTTTCCAATCGAATTTCTATTTTCGTTTTTCTCTTGACAATTTACCGATAAAAATGTATGGGATGTCCCATTTTCGACTGATAAACATACGAGACATAATAAAGTTAATAACATCAACATACAACAAATAAATATAATAACATTAACATACACTTTATAGACTCATAGGATATACCTAAAACTGTTTTAAAAGCATTATACACAATACTTCTAATCTAGTCTTTTTTTTTTTTTTTTACACTCTATAACTTTAATCGTCTAAAATGTCTGCTGCTGATAAATGCTATGACCTTACAGTAGAGTACCACTAATCCGCAAATATGAAATTTGTAAATGCCTGTAATCCGCACTGCATATATGAATGTAAACAAAGAAATTTAATTCATGAAGAATAATTTTCCAATGGGAAGAAAAATTTTATCCCCTCCCCCCTCCTTCACAACTTTAATCTGATACATATTTATCACATAGTGTTTTACTTTTCTTTTCTTTTTTTTTTTTTTAAGTGAAATATTTTAATTATTTATATAAGGAAAAGAAAAAAAAGATATTTCCTTTTAAAAATTTCTTTTGAAAAAGTATTTGTAATAACAAAGGTAGTTAATTAAACAATATATTTATTTTTTCATTAGAAATAATTACAAAATGTAGATTTGAAAATAAAATCATGCATTTAAAACCCAGCATCTCTTAAATCAATATTAATAAATACAAAAATCGGTAAATTCTTATTTTATTTTCCCCTAGATGTATAAAAAATATTTGGCTAATAATATTTAAATTTCTAAAAACAAAATTTTGTGATTCAGTAGACAAGCTGCGGCTATTTATTCATGTTTTTATACAAATAACAAATAAGCAAAGTATTGATAACTAAAAAAAAATATATAATTCAATAACCCATTTTTAAATAATTTTTATATATTTGTTGTATGTTTAAATGTGTATATATTTATTTTTATCATTAAAAATCTAAATTTGTCCAAAATATGTAAACAAATATTAAATAGATATGACCAGTAATCGGCAAAATAACTGAAACCAAGCTGTGTGAATTAGTGGCCTTCTACTGTTTAATAAATTTTCATAAAGTAAAAGTACTTTAAATACATTTTTATATTAAAATATAATAAATAAAATGATTTGACTTACCAAGTCTTTGTAAAAGGAATTCAGGCAGAATATGAATATATTTTCGTTATTTGATCTTGCTATAGAACACTACACTATTTTCAAGTTCGTCTACGTGTGCATATTGTCACTAAAGGTATAAGCAGAAATGAGAATTCACATAGTTGAAGTAAAAAAGCTATTAGTAGAGACCATATGCGTTTTTCTTCGAAAAACTTTCCCAAGCTTGAAACTCCATTCAGTCCAAGAGGTCATTAAAATGAAAGCCATATGCGGCCATTCATCTAACCTCCTCCAACCAGAGATAGATACTGAACACTAATTGAGTACAAAGCTACTAACGAGTAACGATGGTCCATTTCTCATGTTCAGAATGTAAAGTAATTTAAAGAATATTTTCACACCAAGGTAAAGGAAGAGGAAAATGGTCAAAACATTATAACATTCAACGATTCATAAATGTGAAATTGGTCAAATTTGGATATTTTTTACATATTATTTAAAAATAACATAAACGCTTATACCTAAAAATGCATTAAAACCACAATTACGACAGTGGCACGACACTGACATTGACAATTGACAATAAATTAAAATTAATTTATTGTCAATTATTAGTGTTGTGTACATGTTTTGGGGCATACAATAGAATTTTCTGTATTATTTTTAGTACTAAATGAAGCTTCTAAATCCAGTTAAAGCACTCTCTTAGCTATATAATGATGCTTTGCTTTAAGTTTTAAAAATCGTTCATTTCATTGAATTCATATCTTCTTTAATGTCGGGATTTCTGTTTTAGAAACTTTACGAAATTGTATAAATCTGCATAAAAATACGCTTTCTCGTTAATTTTACAAAAAAAAAAAAAAAAAAAAGAAAAAAAATTGACTTGTAATGAAATTATTTTTAATTTTGAACAAAATTATTCATAAGATATATATTTTTTTTCAGGTGGCATATAAAATAAAAAATATAAAAAACCTGCTACAAGTTTTTCATTCATTCTTTTTTTTTTCTTTTTCAAAAGCAAAGATTTCTTATAATTTTTCGCGTTGAACAAAGCGTAATCGATTAATTGAAAAAAAAAAAAATCTGCCACTGAGCACGCTGTAATAGAATAACGATTCTGATATAAAGCTGAATTGTGGCTAAATTAAAAGTCATATTTGAGTATTTAAAAGAAAAAAAAAAAAGAAAGCGAAATTGTGTGATGGTAAATTTACCTCTTCGATTATATCCCCACTTAGACAGCACCAAAATGCATAAAAACACATTTAAGTTAGAATTAAAATAAAATAGAAGAATGGAAAAGTAATCTTTTTTTGACAGATTTTATGCAAACCTCAAAAATGATCTACGGATCAACGCAAAATTTTCTGACTCATTTTTAAATGCAAAGGCATGAAATTGGCAGATCTGACTATTGAAGCGATTTGGAACCGAAATGAGTTTTCCATTCTCCGCTAAATAAATTTTTTATCGAGTTATAAGCAATTTGTGTCACGTGACAACTCGTTTTTCTCCTTTCTGGCGCTGAAGCATCGGGAATTTGATTCAAAACGTCGACTTTGACCGTGTTTTCTGAAAAATCTTCTGCCTTTACAAAAAAATGGAAAATGGGGTTTCTATTACAAAGTTTCTGAAGCAACAGCCGCCCATTTCTTGCATTTATGAACAAAAATGAATTTAAAAAAGTGTCTGAAAGTAGCTTCTTTGGATTTGAGAACAGCCTTAAATCTTTTTTAATATTTAAAATACTGTCATCATAAATATTCTTCAAAATCATTCCCTTTTAGGTAAGTACTTACATTAAAAAAAGGTATACTTATCCTCAAATTTTATATCTAGTGTTTGAAATGTCGTCATAACTCTACAACTAAAGATTATATAAAGTTGTTCAACATACTAAAATCTTCCTCGCAAAAGTGCCATAGTGTAAGTGCCAATAGTGTAACTAATAATGTAAGTACAACTAATAGTGTAAGCACTTTTGGAAGTTGTTCAGTAGAAGTAAGGTTATGTCCTTTTTCCTATATCGGGATCGGGATTCAGTACATATAATAGAAATAACAGGCTTTTTTCAAAAAATGAAAGTAAACATAAACATGTCTAATGATGAATCTTTCTTAATCCATAGCACAACAATTACTACCATAATAGTTTCTTTCCATGATCGGAGTCCTATACATTTTTTTAAACTTTCAAGTACATTGCTTTTTTTTCCACAATGATTAACTGTATGAAACACAATGTTACTTACGTACGTATGATCATTAGGTTTTTGATTATACTTTAGAAATCTGAATTTAAATTCGATAAATAGCGTTATTATTAGAAATTCGAACTTCAGGCTGCGCTAGAGTCCTACACGGGTAGAGTCTGACCCGAATATTCCAAGCCAACCCTCATCTCGGCCCAAACCCGACAAAGAAAAAAAAAAAATCTATCCACAACCCGACCCGAACCCAAAATGAAATGAAATTAATTCAGGTTTTAATGCAATTATGATAAATAATCTATAATTGTATCTCTAATATCAATTTTATATTATATATAGAGAGAAAACGATGTATCTACATTCTTTAATATTGAAATGCAAAAAGCCTCTGAACAAGTCGGGATCGTCCGGTTATCAGAATAGTGACTCTATTTTTTTTTTTTTTTTTTTTTTTTTTTATGGAGGTCGGGTTTATGCTAGAATGTTTATTGCTAATCAGATTAAGATTTTTGCAAATCAGATTAAGGTTTTTGCAAGTCGTTTTGTTGTGATTTTCACAAAAAGTTTGAACAGATTTATGTTTCAGAGGAAAATAAATAGATATGAATACGAATGAGTATATATTCAATTTATTGCATTAGAAATAAAATGTGTATAAGAAATGTGATTTGTGATAGCTTATGCACACACAACACACACATGTTACGTATGTGTGGATTCAGAGGTGTCCATTATTCAGAGGTAAAAGCTTACAAACATAAAAGTGTTAGCAGTGACCGATTAACCTCTGAATCTAGGGGAGGCACGGTATCATTTTGGGGCCCTTTCATTTGGCAAAAGTTTTCTTAATTCATGAAAACTCATCAGTGTACTAATATTATTCCCAGGAGTAGATTAGCCTAGGTCACATATATTTCATTAAACAGCTTTTTATGTTCCTTGTACATACTTCAGATATATTTAGTACATACAACTGTATGCTGAATTTCCCGGGTGTTTTCTAATAGACACATCAGGATGCTATATGATTAATTAACACCCTATTGATTATATTCATATTCCCCTCTTAAATAAGTTGAATCATGATGTAGTGCGTGTATTTCCTCTTGGATTATAAAAACTTTCTTTTCCAAAAAAAAAAAAATAATAATAATAATAAATAAATAAATAAATAAATATACAATGTAAAAGAAAATGAAAATGGGAATTAGAGGGCCCTATTTACAGCCATTTTAGGGGCCTTTTTAAATTTTAAAAGGGAAGCATATGCTTCACGAGCCTTTTGGATAATCAGGCACTGAGTATTATGAATTGGAATTTTTCGCTAAATAGAGGTGATCCCTCCTGTTCGAGAGTGTCCGTTATGGATGATGGGACATAGATTTTCCACCTGGAAAAATATTTTGGACATATCTTTGAAACAATGGGTCAACCCAAACCCGACCCACAAGAATCAGAACCCAACCCGAACCCGAAATAATGAAAGTCAACCCAACCCGTAGCAAAAAAAGTATGTGTCAACCCGACCCAAAACGAAAAATATTGCACCAACCCGACTCTGACCACGGGTCGTGTCTGGTTCTGATAAAAGCGGATTACCCGACCCGAGGCTCTAGGCTGCTCTCAAATCTAAACTCCTTACTTTCTGACATAATCACGATGATAAGCTTTGAACTTACCTATAGTAATATTTGGGAGTCCGCCAAACCCAAAGTGTATAGTCTAACATCGTAGCAAAATTTTTATTGTAGGTGAGAAAGAGGGAGGGGTGAAGCTTATACATTTTAAGCTACAATTATACAATTACTACTTTCTCTTAAACGAAATTATATGAATGAACCTTTTTTATTTATTTCGAGGAATTGGGCTCGAGCCCCTGAGCAACTTATGTTGTTCAAAGATATCAGCGCTCTTACAATAAAATTTCATCTAAAAATAATTCCGTTTTTGCGTAAGAAATTTACAACTCAACATTAATATAATTTGTGATACACGGTTCTCTCTCTGTGTGTGGGGGCCCGGACCCCTGATTATAATGATTAGGGGCCCGGTTCGGGCTTTCGCGATCTGATTATTGGGTCAGAAAAACGTATCATCGAGTGAGGAAATGAAAGATTGAAGAGCACGCGTCAATTTTTTTGGAAGCAGCAAACATGACCATCAAGATTTCAATTTTCATTAGGCATATTTCGTGGGCACAGGACTAGAGCCCCGAAATTTTAAAAGGTGGAGGGCAGATTTTGAATATGATCCTAAATTTTGTGCATAGTAAATCTCTTATATAATTTGCTAAAATGTTAAAAGTTTAATAAAATGTACTATATTATTTCTGATTTCAGAGATTTTCTTTCTTTTTTTTCCCGTCAAATAATAATGATTTAAGTTTGCTCGCCAGAGACAAACTTAGAAATTGTGAGGTACAGGTTTGCACAGGCCCGGGCCTGATCTTTACTCTTTCCGGTCCAGGCCTAACAATTTTCTGCAGGCTCGGGCCGGGTCGATACTTTTTTATGCACACTCAGAAAAAGGAGTTGATTAAAACTACAAAACATTTTTGTTGAGTACATTTTGGTTGTTTTAGCAAAATTGGAGTAAAATTGAACAATTTTACTTCAATTAACAAAACATTTTTGCTGACGACACAAAATTTTTTTTTGGAGTTGCAAAAAAAAGTGGTTTTCAACAAAAAAAAATTTTTTTTTGATTCAAACAAAATTTCCATTGACCTATATTTAAACAAAATTTTTGTTTAAATATGGGTCAATAAAAATTTTGTTTGAATCAACAAATTTTTTTTTTTTTTTTTTTTTTGCAATTCCAAAAAAAAATTTTGTATCGTCAGCAAAAATGTTTTGTTAATTGAAGTAAAATGGTTCAATTTTACTCCAATTTTGCTAAAACAACAAAATGTACTCAAAAAATATGTTTTGTAGTTTTAATCAGTTTCTTTTTCTGAGTGCAGACTTGGGGCAGACTTCTTTTTTTAGGATCAAATTGGGCCTGGAATCATTGGGCATTTCCCTCTTCCTAGAGGTCTGCACGGGCCGAAATTTTTTAGGCCCGTGCAAAAATCAGTAAAATGAGGCCCGGCACAACAATTTTTGCAAAAATGCATAGATTTTTAAATGGCCATTATTTTAGAATGAACATTATTTTGAAAGAATAGTACAAAAATTTCTAGGCAAAAATTTAAAATACAGTAAAACGTGTGAAATAGAACCTGTCTGTGATGGACACCCGTCTTAAACGGAAAAATGTCTTGATGCGTGCAAAAAGAATATAATACATATACAACAGACGATGTAGCTACTAAGAATGGACCTTTCTATAACGAATTTTTCTTCTCTTACTGAATCTTCATTTAAATGTAAGTCTAAGTCAATTTTTTAATTAGTGTTTATGTACGTAATTGTCTAAGTGGTCATTAATATTCTTGATATTTCGAACAAAATTTAAAAATAGGTTCTCTGCATAGGTAAGTGTGCCTTTTGAATAATTTTTCTTCAGAAATATCGGCATTTTTTGCAGAAATTCAGTCGAGCAGAATCGGGTCGCGTCGGGTTGAACTTTTAGGTGTTATACCGGGCCGGGTCGAGACGGACTTTTTGCTTTTAAACTGGGACGGGCGAATAAATTTTTTGCACGGGCCAAGCATTTAACTTTTATATCGGACTGGATCATTTTTTTTTTGTATGATTAGAGCCGGGCCCGGGCCTGGAAATTTTCTATGATCATATGTCTATTTTGGGTAAGGGTACGATTAACCTCTGAATCTAGGGGAATTACGGTATCATTTAGCCCCCCCCCCCCTCCTTTTCCTTTGACAAAACTTTTCTTAAATCTTCATTCTTGAAAACTTGCCAATGATACTAATATTAATTCCGGGAGTAGTTTAACCGAGGTCACATATATTTCATTAAACAGCTTTTTTATATTATCTGTATATACTTCAGATATATTTAGTACCT
This sequence comes from Maratus michaelseni, assembly GCA_963931845.1. Taxonomy (NCBI): domain Eukaryota; kingdom Metazoa; phylum Arthropoda; class Arachnida; order Araneae; family Salticidae; genus Maratus; species Maratus michaelseni. The sequence goes on from OZ007586.1 coordinate 492,880,079, forward strand.
ATACCTGTATGCTATGCTCAATTTGCCGGGTGATTTCTAACAGGCACACTAGGATGCCATATTAATAATTAACATCCTATTGATGACATTCATATTTTCCAGATAAGTTTTGTAAAGTAGGGTGTGAATGTGCTTGTCTTAAATTAAGCAAATTTCCAAAAAAAAATAATAATAATAATAATAATAATAAAATACAATCTAAAAAACTGAAAATGGGAATTAAACGGCAGAGATAATTATTATTCAGAGTCAGTATGGGGCCCCTTAAAAAGTTTAGAGGGGAAGCATGTACTTCACGTGCCTTTTGGATAATCAGGCCCTAGGTATAGAAATGTGGGGGAGGCCCTTCCCCTCCCTCACATTCCTGTATATAGTATACGCATACAAATAAGAAATCGGTTTTTACAAGCCCTTTTCAGCTTAGAGTCTGATATAATTGTACCCCTTATCGCTTTCCACGAATCAGTGAAACCATGCCTGATAAAACGACAATACCTAATGAGGGACGGGGATTATAGAACCGACATGAGCGATGAACCAAAAGGCTTTTCTGCCTCAAGGCATAGGCTGTGGCGCGGTCAGAGAAACTAAACTACGATCCTTCTCGGAAAACACAATGTCCTCCCGTTCCTGGGTTATTTTTAAAAAGAAAGATTAAGGAAAAGGCAACTCGTTCCTGCAGTACTGGACAAGAGATAAAACCCGAGTTTTCAATGACTTTATAAAAAACTTTCTAACTTCTGCGATTTTTTTTCTGTTAGCTTGTAAAAGAAAAAAAATGTGCGCAAGTTCAGAATTGGAATATTATATAATTTTTGTTATTTGTTCCGGGCCCCCTTTGCTCCCGGGCCCCTGGGCATTTACCCCCTGTGCCCCCCCCCCCTCTCGCCGGCCCTGCTTACTGGCACTTGGTTAACCCATTAGGCGCTGCTATATATATTAAGCTATTTTTTAATGAAACAGTTGTTTTTTCGTTATGAATAGAAAGTCTAAAGGTATTTCTGAAGGAAAAAATTTAAAAAATTCAAATATTTAGGAAAAATAGCATGTTCCCAAAATGGGAGCAGAGGTGCCTAATGGGGGTTTTCACACAATGGGAATTTTTTCACAAATTTTACATCTCCGTGCATTTATGTTTGCTATTTTTTAGTTCTTTAGCTATAAAAGGGATAATATCATTCTGAAACTGATATTTTACGAAGAGTTCATATAAATTAGTCCAACATCTACATTTATAATAAAAATAAAATTACTGATTCCATAAGCATTTTCATTATCCACCTCTTTATTTTTCTTCATTACGTCATTTTTGTCCTACTATATTACATGAAAATAAATGAACATTTTTTATGCAGCATTATATTACATTTTTTTTCGTTTTCTAAAATTGGTTTTTTAACTTTTTTTTTTTTTTTTTTTTTTGCATTTTGTTTAGTTTTTCCCATATTCCAATTTGAAGACTCGTCTGAACTTTCATCTAAAATATCAAGCCTGTGTTTAATACTTTGTCTTTTTTAAACACTAAATCAGATATTTCTTGATTGTCTGTTGATTTAGAATTTACAGAAAGTTCTACTCCACCAAATATAACATGGGATAAATCGTCGCAGAAATTATTTTCTATTACATTAATAGAAAATAATTTATGCAACATACATATGAGGAAGATATCTTCCTCATATGTTACAATACTGCAATCAGATGGTAAACAAACGATTTCCGGAACATGCGAAAAATCATCCAAATCTAAAAAATTGTTGAATCATCTTCCATGTAAAATAGTCGGAAAAAATGATGTAATGATGAAAAATAAAGAGATGGATAATGAAAATGCTTATGGAACTGGTAATTTCATTTTGTTTTTTATTATAAATGTAAAAATTGAACTAATTTATTTAAAATCTTCTAAAAATATTAGTTTCAGAATGATATTATACCTTCTGTTTCTATAGCTAATAAATTGAAAAATAAATACCACAAATGCACAGAGGCATATGTACAAGTTTTCAAAAACATTACCCCCATTAGGCACCATTGCTCCCATTTTGGGAGCAACTTATGCTTTCGGTAATTGTGACTGATCTATTATACATATTAATTCCGGATTTAAGTTGTTTAATATAATACACTGGTATAAACATATTTTAGCTAAAAGATATAATTTTTATTATAAAGTTTTTTCTTAATACTTCTTTTGAATACTGCCAAAAAGCTACTTTTCATCCTTTTTAACACGTTTTAAAAAATAGAAAATTCTAATGAAACTTTAAAAAAAATTCAGATGTCATCTAATATATTCAAAATGCAAATAACATGAACCTTTTAACAATTTATAAAATACGCACTTTAGAAAACATCCTAAAGCAATGTTCCCAAAGTGGGAGCAATGGCACTTAATGGGTTAACATAAAAGAACCTAATAAATAAATAGCAAAATACTCTTAGCGACAATAAAAAATAAACAAACTATAAATTATAATTAAAAAAAAGTACTTCTATATTATTCCGTCGACCACCTTCCACAAAAAAAAACATTTACCAAACTATAGGATTTAACACAAAAAATGCACGGTCGTGGTGTCTAAATTCACTTGACGTCACATTTATTACTAGTGTTTGTTATGTGATCTAGTGATTTTTATATCGACGTTTATAAGTATTTTTAATGATGTTTGCTGATTTATAAGTTATTTCGTTTATTGGTGTTACAGTTTGGTGACAGTTTTCTTTATGGGAAGTGGTCGACAGGATAATGGAGAAATTTAAAAAAAAAAACTTAAATTATAATGAATAAACTATATAGTTGTCAAAAAATGATGGTTGCTTTGCTGTAATTGGTATAATTGGTGCAGATGTATCTGAACTGGCCCAGATAATACACAAGTACCGACATTTTTTTGCATTCTCGTATGTGTCAATATATTATGACCTTTAAGACACCAACATTATTTTTAATTTGTCTTATAGACATATTTTGTTTGACATCAATCTTCCAATTTTTCAATCGGTCTGAATACTTGTTATGCATGGCCACCCGCATCTTGGTTTTCTGTGAAAATTGTTATTTTTAACAGGTAACTGGTTTCCTCATAACCCTCAGTTTGAACAATTTAAAATTCTAAAAGTTTCAATAAAGGGTTTATGCTTACATTTCAACTGTAAAAATCAAATTTCCTCTTTTGTAACCTTCTTAAATAACAAACAGAAATTAAATTTTAGCTGTTATGTAAAGAGCATACAGGGGGGGTGGGGGGGGGGGGGGGGGGTGAGCTCAGGCAAAACAGTTGGTTGGCTGAAACCAATCCAGCATTTATTAACATTTGCATTACTAATGTGCCTAAATCTTTGAGACAGTGATTTTGTTCAAAAATAACAGAAAAGGCATCATTTTTAACCTTTTAACTGCGGGAACAGGAATCTACACTTGTTGTTTCCTTACGGGAAGATAAGGATGTCTGCTTCCCGCTTTTGAGTACAGGTGACGAATGCAGGGAGCCTGTAATTAGCACACCTGTTTCTCGTTAACCAAATCTCGTCTCACCTGGGAATTTTTTTCCCCCGAATGTAAACGGAAGAAAACATATTATGGCTCCGCTTTAAATGTGAATGATATTTAGAAAATACTTTTTTACGATGAAAATGTTACTAAATTGCGGTAGTCAAATACAGTTTTTGAGCAGCATTATTGAACGATTTCATGAAATTTTTAAATGTTTACCATATAATAAATAAAAGAAGATATATTCAAGCAAATCCAACTATACAAACTGAGTGTAACGTAAAAATGCCTCATTGTTTTTTTAATTTTTTTATGGGGAATTTAATTTAATTAAATTTGAGTTTGGAATTATTTTACAGACATAATGCGCTATGGCCATTTAATAAAATTACATTTTTCTTAAAATATTTAATAAAATATTTGTACTTTTGTTTTTTTGCATGTGAATTCTTAAAGTATTAAAGGGTATTAAGTTTATTGCACTGGATTTTTATCTTTCCAGCAATTCAAGAACACGTAGGGTAAAGGTTAGGTTATAACTATATACAGTCAAACCTCGTTAACACGAACACTCTTAACGCAAATTACTTTTAGCACGAACTGTTTCCGATTGCCCCGTCCAGTTGTATGTAATGTATTTATGTTCGGATAACGCGAACTACTTTTAACACGAACAAAAAAAGTTTCCCCTTGAGTGTTCGCGTTAACGAGGTTCGACTGTAACAATCTTTTGCGTTTAAATTTTTAAACTGCGATATATATATTTTTTAAATAAAATTTTCCATTAAATATAGTAAAAAAAATATTATAGTTTTACATATTCTGTTTTTGAAATGTCTCATACTTTAAATAAAATAAACTAGTATAAATAGTTTTTAGTATAAAATAAGCTATAAAAAGTATATACATCTTTATAAATTTAGAATTTTTATTCCTTTTATAAATGGTCGTATTTAGTTTGTAAGGATATACCAAAAATTAAAATAAATATTTTTTTTATTTAAATGTAATCATGGAAATACTTCTATTATTAACTAGGAGATGGAAGTTAATGTTCATTATTAATTCGATAATAATGATTAAAGGACTGAATATTCGTTAAGGTATGTGCACTAAAATCTAGAATTTCAAGCAAGAATGATGATCAGACAATGATGGAAATAACCATAATCATACAAAGAAAAAATATTTTTATACGGGAAAAGGCAAGATTTGGCATTAGAAAGATAAGTTTGAGCCACATTTCCATCGAAAGCCATTCTTGGAATACGGAAATTGTGTGTAAAAATATTTTTAAATCTTGCTTAAGAAAAAAAAAAAATCTTTACATTCTTTAAATTTAAATTGTGCAAATAGGAATTGCAACTTTCTATTCACGTCTAAGTATTAGAAAGAAACCTTTATAATTATATTATGTTAAATGTGTAGGTAATTTTTGTAAAATGTTTTATTAAATGATGTTGAAATATGTTCGACATAGATGATTCAATATTAATTAACAATACAGATTAAAATGTCCCTTGTATATTGAATGTTATTTTCTCTAAAAACAGAAAAAACTAGTCGTTGGGGGCCACCGTAATACTTACCCATCATGGATATGCATAATGTAAAATATTAAAATAAAAATGTGTAAACTACTTATAAAATGCATTGCAATTCAAATAAAATCGTGGCTTGATGACGTCACAAACTTTAAATGCTCGATTACTGAATTGCTTGAAAGAGGTTTTTCCTTATAACTCCAAAAATAATAATCCTATTAACTAGCGGTTTATTGCATCTGATTAAGCGTCAAATTTCCAATTAAAATATATCTTTGAAGTGAAATTTGGATGAAATGCAGGGTCATGAAAAATCGAAGAGTGTGGAAAATAGGATTCCAAATATCTCGGCAACTAATTATCCGATCGACTTCATGCTTTATTCAAAATTTATGTTTTTTTATTGTCTTTTATATTCATTTCTTAAAATAAACAATTTCGAAAATTTTTATATACCTTTCATCAGAACGAATATTTCGAGAGTCCGAAAAAAATTGTTCCGGTTAATCGAGGTTATTGAAATGAAATAGGCTTCTTCCCATTATTACATACTAAGTACATACCAAATTGCAAGTCTCTATCTCAATTTTTTCGGGAGATAGAGCGTTTACAGACACACAGACACACACACAGACACACAGACGGACGGCAAAATTTTTTTTCTAAAAATGTGTTTTTCGGAATCTCCAGTGTCTGAAACGTGTAAATCCGTCAAAAAAAATTTTTCGATTTTCAAAACGATTACAAATCTTACCCTATACTACGTATGATGGGTAAGTAAAACTATTAATTATTTTATTAAAATTTATTCTATTACTTACTACCAAGCTTTTCCAAAAAGTTTAAACAAATACTTTTAAAAATTGATTTATTTTTATAATATTCAGCCGCTGCAGAAGTGGTGCCCTGGCACAAGGCGCTGAACTTGACAAGCACTTAATTGTACCGTCAGCTAGCAGTACCGATAAATCTATCTTTAACAGAAGAATTAACATTTTCTTTTTTCAAAACACTACATAAAATTGCTATGTTGTACTTCAAAATTTTGATAAGTGAGATAAAAATTATTGGTACAATTTTGGTTATTTAAAGTTTTTAGTGTTTTTTGAAATGAAACTTATTCTCTGAAATAAGCATCATATTTAATATTAAACGATGATAAAATTTTTCAAATTAACAATACAATATCAAAATACTCGCACTTTTCACGAGTATACCAGAATGGGGCAGAGGGGGGAGCGGGGCTTAGAGTGCTGAAGCTGTCTGTACGAAGAATAAAGGCTTGGATACCGTACTGCATAGCTCATATATTATGTTGTTTCTTTCACTCCAAACAGAATGTTAAACGGTTAATAATAATTATTATTACATTAAATAGAATTTATTCTATTCAGGATTAAATATGTGAAAATTTTTTTACAAATTCATGTGCAAGAATTATGAAATCATAAAAAGTAATTTTCATATTTCAACATCCACTTAAGCGAAATAAATTTTTACACATTTATATGCTTATTTAAATGATGTTAAAGTAAACTGATATTTTTCGCTTCAATATATACTGATTAATATTTATTTTATAATATGCGAAGTTTAACATGGCGGGAGAAATTATGAATCAAATTAAGTAGAAATTCAAACTATGACAAACTGTTTCTCGTGCAATCTTCAAAAGTTTTTTACAAATCAAAATCAGGATTTTCCGTCACTTTTACCCTAATACGAACTGTTATTGTCCCTAAAACTTTCTTTTGCTTTCAAAGCAGGTAAGACACCTACTGTGTAAGTAGCTTCAAATGACTTCTCTACTTCCGCTTTTGGGGGTGTAAAAGATTGGGATTACGGCAATCCCCACCCCGTATTTTATGAAGATTTTTTCTTGGGATTACTGTTATCCCACCGTAAGCAAAAGGTTAAATAAATAGTGGTGATGTAACCACCTTAATACCTCTAGCATGTTTCATATCAATTACATTTTGAGTATTTATCATGAAAGTATGCCATAAATTTCTCTTTCCAATTTTATTATCATATTTTAATGTTTGCCTAAACTTTTGAAACAGGCAGATATGACACAAAACAAATTATGAAAAAAAAACCCTCAAAATAGGATCATGGGTCCTTTATGATGCATTATCTTTTCTGGTGAAAAGGAAATAAAATGTTGGTAAATAACTTTAAGGCAGACATAGTTTGTATTATACTGGGTGTCCAGAATAAAACACCCGTACTCTTACCTCCCAGTATATCAAACTACCCAGTATAAAGGCTTCAAATTTTGTACATGTACTATTCAAGACATGGGAAAACGGATTACGTAGAAAAGAAAAAAAAGTTCCAGAAACACTGATAGAAGGCAATGTGCAACAGAAACAATGAAAAAAAAAGACAAAAATAATAAATTTTAAAAAAAGTGAAAATTCTTTTTAATTTTTATTACCCTTAAGGAAAAAAGTAAAGAAGCTTAAACTGCTATTATAACTGCTATTTCGCACTGTGAGTAAAAGGCAAAATTAGCACTCTAGCCACCGGCCCACTAAATGAAAAACAGTGGCTATTACACAATTGTCTGCCAACAACCACCTTATGGCCACTTTCCTACAAGGAAAGATTGAAATTTTTTTGCATTTCATCAAGGATTCTACTTTTGTTGGTTGAAATATATGATACACATTTATTTGGGCTATTTAATTTTAGATTAATACAAATTGAAATTCTAACAAAAGTTCACTGTTTAGGACTTAAAAAAAAGTAGCCACTAATTTAAAGAAAGTTGCCACTTATAAAACTGCTACTACTGGCCACCCGTGAAATTTCCCAGTTTTGTTCTTTAACTGTAAGCATCCCCCCCCCCCCCCTTACTGTATCTAAAAGGCAAAAGTGAGAAATTTCATTAGTGGCCAGTAGTAGCAGTTTTAGAAGTGGTCAGTGGTAGCAGTTTTATAAGTGGTCACTTTTTTATTTATATGTTCTAAACAGTCAACTTTTGCTAAAATTTCAATTAGTATTAATCTAAAATTAAATAGCCCAAATATATGTTAATATAAACATATTTCAATTAGCAAAAGTAGAATCCTTCATGAAATACAAAAAAATTTTATTCTTTCCTTGTAGGAAAGTGGCCACTGACAGACAATTTTTTAATAGCCTCTTTTTCGATTTAGTCGCCGTGTGGCCGCTGGCCGGTGCTAATTTTGCCCTTTAACTGTATCCCCTCTCCCCCTACTCTTTTCATGGCGGACGATGGGGCTGAATTAAAAAAAAAAAATCATCTATCTTACTTTTATATTCTGACACTTAGCATGTAGCAAAATTTCATCACAAAAGCCATGATTTAATATTTTTGCCCCACCCCTCACACCCGGGGAGCAGGTAACTGAAAAAAATTCTTTATGTCATATGTTTACATTATGTGAATCATGCTCTTTCAAAATTTAATCTCTAACACTGTGATAGATTCTCAATTTACTACCTTTTTCCCTAAGGAGAAGGTAAAGTGACAGAGTTTGAAAAAATTCATCCGTATTTCATGTTATATTCTGACACTGAGCATCTTGAAAATTTTTATGATGAAAGCGGCAAGAGATCCTGTTTTTGCGCCCTCCCCTCTAAACACACCCAACAAGGGGGTCTAATTAAAAATAAAAAAAATCCTTCACATCTGCTTCTGCTTTCTATGTTTTGTGATTTACTTACTTTCAAAATTTCATTTCTAAAACCATCATAGATCCTGAGATACATTTTTAATCTACCCTTCCTAACCCCTCTAAGTGAGGAAAAGAACAGGAAAGCAGAATTCTGAAAATAACTTACGAATCTGGTTTCAAATATGAAACATTAAAAAAAAATTTAAAAAAAATCGGTTAAACTTTTAAGAAATCATGTATATATATATTTTAATTATCTGCAGACATTTATATTTATGAAAATGAATTAAAATAACTATATACACGCAAATCAAATAAAGGATATCCATTTTTAAATACAACATATCGATTATAAAATAAATTCAGTAACAGAACATATTTCTAATAACTTGTTCCAAATTAAAATTTAATTTCTCTTTCGTGTAATTTTTTCTAAATTACATGAAACAAAAGAACTTGAAAGATTCCACTATTCAATCCTACTTTTTTAGAAAAATCCATACATAACTGCTTGATCGCCTATCCGGTGTCTAGCATATGGCAAATTCAATTAATCATTCACGAAATACCTCATCTTTTTGCCACGCCCCTTGTATTCATATAATCATAAATATCATCCTGATACTAAGACAAAATTCAACTCTTTTGACTCCTGACTCTCCAAATCAAATACTGCGTTGAACTGGTTTTGACAACAGACTTTCTCAGTTCGATTCCAAAACCCACTCTGAGTTTAAAGTTCGACTCTTTAGAGTCGAGGTAGCTTTCTAGCAGCGAGTTGACAGTTCGACTCACTTAAGAGTCGACTCTTTGGCCTTTTCTATACTCATCCTGTTCTAATAGACTGATGTGAATCTCACATGTGATCATATAAAAAAAGCAAACAATTTTACATAGAATAAGTTTCAAAAGGGCGCCCTGCCCTCATGCCCTTTTTAGATAAAATCCCACCCTCCTTGCCCCTTTTCCAGGAAGAATTCTACCGTACTTGCCCTTTTTCCAGGTAGAATTCTACCCCCCCCCCCCTTTTATTCCTGGGTAGAATCATGCCTTGTTTGCATTGAACTTTCAAAAATTCTTTACTTAACTTTTATTTTTAGAATAGCTAGTATGGTACATCAGGAGTACTCCTCTTTCCCTCTTTATTTCTCTGTGAAATGCCCTGGTATGTCAAATTTTTTACTTTGAGTGATTCATTTTTTCCATTGAACAAGACATAAAGGGTAACTTAGGGCCATTGATTAATTTCACCTTGTCTAGTGAAATATAATATGAGATCAGGCATTCTGGCCTTTGACCACATGATAACTTACATAAGTTCTATAAAAAATTTGAGAAGTCGCTTTAGAACTTTTATTTTGCAGCTTTTTCAAAACCAGTTTTGCTAAAACTGGGAAAAAGTTATCTGGTGAATAAAAATTTTAGAGAGAGAAGTTTTTGAATATCGTAGGGAAAGGGGGAAATGACTGTGAATATAGTAAACAATTTTACAATAAACATCTAGAACAAGTTTAATTTTGCTATTTTTAATACTTTTCAAACAGTGAAATTATGGAAATTAGAAATGTTATTGGATTTTTTTAATTAAGGAGTATTTTAAGCTGTTGCCAGACTTCCCTCCCCACCAGTATATGGGTATATGCACTTATTGCAAAAATGCCCTTTTTATGAAATGATGTGCCCTTTTCAACAAAATTGCCCTTATTATGTAATGTGCACCCTGCCCTTTTTTATGTTCTAGAATGATCCCTGAGTGAAACAGACGAAATGTCACTCTCATTTAGTTTGAACGAAGTCTGGGGTAGTTCTTAGTGTTACAACATTTGAATACAAAGAATAGATTCTGAAAAGTTTTTGAAAACTACGATATTGATTCTTAAAAGATCTCAAATTGGTCCATCACTACCCAAAATGACGCCAAAGAAAAAAACAATGACGCCAACCCTGATGTGTCTACGACATCTGTTCCTTCTTCCAACTTAAAAATTGTCTGCTTCACCAATTTTATAAAACATTTCTCTATAAAACAATCATTTTTCATGTTTTTATATGCATTTTTTTTTAAATATAAGCCTAGAAAGAAACCCAGTCACAATAAATTCAATTAGGGAAGGCAGATACACACTGGACCTATGGGTACAGTGAACCATCCCCAAATGTTTTATTTATTTAAAAATTTTTAAAGCTTTTCTTCTATCTTAGTAGACAACAGCCCTGGATTGATTATTTATAGCCTTTAGAGAACATGTTTAGCTCAGAGTGAAACATTTTATCCTGATTGGTTGTTTTGAGCTTCTAAAAGTAAAATTTTTCATCATCATATTTTTCTTTTTTAGTAATTAAAGATTGTTGATAAATAAGATAAAACAACTATTTTGAAAAGGTGAGATACTTGTTTTTATTTAACTTTAGAGTTAATATGTTTAAAAGAAAGCTATAATTAATATTAATATGATTATTTATTGAACTTCAACATGGGGCACAGTGGTCCACAATTCACTCTGCTCTTATAATACAGAATATTCAAAATATTTAATAATTGCTTATTTTCTATAAAGAAATATTGTTTTAAAATAGTTATTAACTGTAAAATAAAGTAAACAAAGAAAAATAACACGGTCAGATAAGGAAATCAGCTAATTTTTGCAGAAACTGTAGTTGAATCTGTTGTTGATGTCAATGATTTTGTAATGTTGCTCCCAGACCCAAAAGAATTTTCAGGAAAATTCTAGGCTCAATCTTACTCATAAGTATTTTGGAATTTCATTAGCAAATTTTAATGTGTGCTTATTTTTCTATACTTAAGTAATAACTTCATCTAAATTGCAATTGTTCCTGTATTCATCTGTTATTTTCAAAATATTTTTTTTTCCAAAATGTTACTTGCAAATTTACATTACTAAGTTATTTTGGTGGTAAAGCTGAAATAAAGAAGGAATAGATTAATGAAAAATATATTTCAGATAATACCTAATAGCAGTCCACTGCGCTCCAGTGTACCCTGCTTCCAGGGCACACTGATCCACTTTACAGGAGTATATATATATATATATATATATATATATTAAATGTATTGAAAACTATATTCTGAGAAAATTATGATCATTGGAAAAATGTTTAAGGAATATTCAAAAACATTTTCAAGCAGATCGGTCTGTCCATTAAAGAGAGAAAAAAAAAATTTAACTGAAAAAGTGGTCCACTGTGTACCAGTCTTCCCTACGGAAGAAGCATCACCGTTAGTTACCTTTTTTTTAAAAAAATAGAGAGATTCATGAAAACAGTTTCGTTCGAAAATGTAAGAAAATAACAAAGGTTTCTCACTTTTCTTTAAAGACAAAAAACTTCTAGAAAGTTCAACCCAAAGTTGACATGGATGTATCTATCTACGAATAATGTAAAACATGGACTGAACAAAATTGTACAACATAAATAAAAATATACAGAACATATGAAAGGAAGATAATTTTTCTTTTTTTAAAGATGAATTATTAAAATGAATTCACCTATCTTCGCACAGAAACCGCTTTCTCTGCCTATTAAACAGTGCTTAAAACCACGGAGAAAGAACCTGGAGGAGAAACTAGAATAGGCGAGGATATCGAAAATGCAAGTCATATTTTTTTAACGAAAGAGGGCGCTGTAAAATTTGGCGGCTGCCTTTAAACAGAATGTCATTAGATTACATGTTAAATTCCGAAAGTATTTTATTCGATTATTTTTAATTATAGCAATTATATGTCATAAATTTAAGATGGGATATAAATGTTTTATTCCGGGATGTAGATCGGGCTATGATAATGAGATAAACAAAAGAAAAATCAAAGAATTTTTTTTTTTTTTAAAGTATGTTTAGAGCTCCAAAGGTGAGTGCTTTTAGGTAGATTTCGTAAGAAATACTACCCATTACATTCTCACCTAAGTTGGAAATTTTGAAAAATTTTTGCAGATCTACGCCGATTATGACTCTCAGAACCCAAAACCACCCCCAGTTCAAAACTTTATCTATCTATCTATCTATATAGATACATATATGTATCTGTCTATGTCACTTTTTTATGGACACGATAACTGGAAAAATTCTGCATAAATCTCTTCCAAACTGATACATAAAATCAAGGGGCATAAAATCTCGGTCAAGTTCGTTAATGGGCAAAATCGAACCAAGGAGGGGGGGGGGAAATGGGGGGGGGGCTTTTTGTGAAAACAGAAAAAACCCCATAATTTCTTAATTATTGTAAGTATCGAATCCGTTTAAAGTTATTATTACTTCTAGGAAAATTTATGTATGACAGATTTTTGATATAATTAAAAATGGCCCCAAGGGGGGGGGGGGGGTTTAGAAGAAAAAAAATCATAGCTTCGTCAATTCACAAGATATCAAATCCGCGTAAATTTATTATTAATCCTCTTAATATTATCTAAAACTTTTATATTGACAAGTTTTTTATAGGACCAACCGTTATAGCAAAAAAAATTAAAAACAAAAAAAATCCCTGCCGGCTCCGCCTGCAAACAAGTTATTTTTCGAAGTAGGCGGTTCCAACTCCCGCATCTTTTCGAAACTGATACATAAAATCAAGGGGCATAAAATCTCGGTCATGTTCGTAAATAATGGGCAAAATCGAACCAAGGTGGGATGGGGATGGGGGGGGGGCTTTTTGTGAAAATAGAAAAATCCCATAATTTCTTAATTATGATACGTATCGAATCCGTTTGAAGTTATTATTACTTCTAGGAAAAGGGCCAAAATTTTATGTATGACAGATTTTTGATATCATTAAAAATGACCCCAAGAGGGGGTGGGGAAAGGGGGTTTTAGAAGAAAAAAATTCATAACTTCGTCAATTCAGAAGATATCAAATCCGTTTAATTTATTATAAATCCTCTTAATATTATCTAAAACTTTTATATTGACAAGTTTTTTATAGGACTAACCCTTATAGAAAAAAACCCCTGCCGGCTCCACCTGCAAACAAGTTAGGTTTCGAAGTAGGCGGTTCCAACTGCCGCATCATGGCAAAAAGGTCATTTTTTCCGCAATTCCCAACAAACAGGCGCCCAACGGTCTACGTCTTCGAAATCTACCTGTGCCTGTAGGCCGAGCCGTCAGGGATTTTTTTTATTATACTTTAATTTAAAGTTATATGCATGTAATCATTTTTAAACTAAGAAATTTTTATTCTAGTATATCGATCTTAGTGTATATGTTTTTAAAATGTTGTACTTAATGAATGCTAATGTCTGTGGCTAATTGACATGGCCATTTAAATTGTCTTATAGAGTGCTATTTGTTTGGCTGTAATCTGAAGCTGTTTTTATTTGAATAATACTTTTAATCTCTAAAAATTATACATCCATACATTACGGAGGATGTATAAATCAGCAGTACAATACGGATATTGTACTGCGAAGTATTTCTTCGCAGTACAATATCCGTAATATTTATTTTTAAATGACTATTCAGATGCTTCTGTCAGGGTGAACTCTTATTTAAAGAGTTATAAAAAGCAATCGAAACGCCAAATATCTATTAAAATATATGCATGGTGCGAAGAAAACTTTATTTAATGAACTTTTTACTTGTTTGACTTTTTTAAAGTTCAAATTTTCAATCAAAAACATTTAAAAAATGAATGCTTTTCACATTGAAAAGCATTGCAGAAGCAGGTTAGGACAGCCTTCAGTTTACCGTGGCGCCATCTATAAGGAGAAAAACTGTATTCTAAAATTTCAACGTTACTTTCTCCTCCATCTATCTTCCTCCGTGCTTAAAACTAAAGATCCATGTATCGTTGCCAATATAAACAGTGAAACTTACAGTTAAATTGAAGGAACAAAATTCAAGATGGCGCTGAAATCGGTGGAGTTCGCGATTTTTTTTTACTAAATTTTTTTGCTAGTCAAGTTCTTTTACCTATTACGTCTGGTTAATTATTAAATAAAATTCCATTACTTATGATCTTGGTGTAAATTAACATATCTACAGCAAAACTTCACCATATTGTATCCTGCACAATATTCGCAAATGTAAACTGTAACCGATTTGTTTATTTTTCAAGCACAAGCAAAGTCAGTTAGCAGCACACTACCGCCACTTCCTCTGCTGCGGAAGGAGTGCAAAACAGAAGTGCGTCGCAGAGAAACGATACGATTTATTTATATCGATATTTTATACGATTTTTATCGTTTGTATCGATGTTTTGTTTTTGCACTTCCTTTAAAAGCTTGCTAATTATTGGGATCTTTTTACATTAAAGCTAAAACTATAATGAAAATAAAAAGAAAATTGGAATTTTAAATATTTTTTTGTACACATTTTAACAAAAAACTGATAGTTTAACAAGAATATTTTATAACAATATTTCATGATGTTAAATGTTTTTGAGATTTTTTAGCAATTTAATAATAATTTAAAATCTAGTAATTGAAATATTTACTCAATAAGAATGAAGATTATTTAAAGATTTTATGCATACAGGAAAACTAGAATAGAAAAAAACTGCACATTTTTATATTTTATTGGATTTTTAAGAACTATGCAATTAAAAATTTTACAATTTATCAGAAATTTTTTCATAAAATAAATAAAATATAAAAAGAAAAGAATAAATAAAATTTAACATCATGAAATATTTTTGTTAATTTATTAGTTTTTTGTTAAAAATATATACAAAGAAATATTTAAAATTCCAATTTTATTTTTATTTTCATAATAGTTTTAGCTTTAATGTAAAAGGCCCCAGTAATTAGCAAGCATTTAAAGGAAGTGCAGGTTAAATTGCCCATAACATCTTTCAATTTTGTATTCAGCTTATCATTTTTTAACACTTTCCAGCCTAGTTGAAAAACGTTTATGACTTCGGTTTGTCTGTCCATGCTGTAACACGCATAAATATACTCGGATTGTTCTGAAATTTTTGTCGTTTACTATAGCATGTTCCCTATTTCAACTTATAGTTTTTTTACAGGGACAGTCAAAAATATTCCGTTACATTACAGTCAATGGGAAATAATCATTTCAAGTGCATTTCTATGATGCTACGTCATTTAAAACATGATGAAATTGATATATAATTATGAAGCACATTAAAACATGCTTTTTGTAGAATATGGTATGCAAAACATTAATTATTCATTTACAGGCTCAAACAAAAGAATTCTGTTACACATTGTTCTATGGGGGAAAATCGTTTGTAGTGTAATATAGTGATATTTCACTATTTCAAACGTAATGAAAATTATATGCATTACTGAGGTGCACTATAAAAGTGTGGTGTGAATTACGTTTATTTACAGTGAGACACAAAGATATCGGTTACAGTACAGGTGCGTTATTTAGAGTCAATGTGTGATAGGTGGGTTTCAACTTTGGTTTGCGTTTCTAAGTTTAAAAAAAAAATTTCATAGTACGTGTGTGTTTATAAACTCGGTTGTTCATATTCACGGCTACACAAGGGAATCTGTAAGTATTACAGACTATGGGAGTGAATTACTTAAGGATAGTTTTTAATTGTGTTAACCATTTTTCTGCTGAACTATGTTTAGTAGTAGACTAATAAAAGTTTGTAGAATATAAATAAATTCATATACAGAGCTACACAAAGAAAAATATACATTGTCGTTTATGGTTGGTAATTGCTGCAAGTGAATTTTAAGTTGTCTTTTAGTTTAATTATTGGTGTGTGCAAAAGCTTCAGATAATATGCAGGGCTGTGCAAAAGATTTTGAGTGCATTGTCATTGGTTGGTGAAAATTGCTAAATGTGAATATTCTAACTGAACTAAATTTTATCATGCTATATATCCCCATCATATACAGGGCTGCATAAAATAATTAGACTACTTTTTGACACTGGAATGTAATTTTGACAACTGTATTTTTCAATATATTATATGTTTTCTATACTGTTTACTTACATATCCTCCTTCACCTTATTTAACGGTGAAGTTTCATTACAGTTTTCTGGCTGTGTTGGAAAGTGTTTCATAATTATAAATAATTTTTTGTTCTTGTTTTTAATACATTGATCTAGCTCTAGTTGCTAAAAATTATACTTACAAGGGAACCACTTTTGGTGCAGCTCGCACCTAGCATCCATACATGGTTCGTAGCCCTATACATAAAAGTTAGAGAACTGACAAAATTTCTCTGTTAAAATCATATTTTATATTTTTTTATACTATATTATTTTTTCATTATTGGATTTTTAATTGATAATTTCATGCCAAAACTCACACAGCAGAAAAGTATGACATTCGTCCAGCGTTGTCTGAAAAAATTCTACACCCAATGTCACGCCACCAAAAATGCAATTAAAATGTTGAAATTTTTCAAAATGAAATTCGTAAGTTTTTAAAGCTTTTTTAAAAAAATTCTTTCAATATTTTATTCTTATTATTAACTAATTTGTATTTTAAAATATTTAAAAAACTTCTCTGTTAATAGTTCGATAAGTGGTCTCGAAAATTACATTTTCTGAAAGTTATACTGCTGTAAAATCAAAAAATGATTTTAACACAAAATTTTCAACAATTCTCAAACTTCGTAATATAGGGCTTTAAAATGCCACCATGTCTCAATGCTAGGTGCGAGCTGCACCATAAGAGGTTCCCTTGTTAGTAAAAAGCTTATTTAAAGAAATCAATATAATTGACCCCTCTCTCTTAAAAAAAATACGAATTTTCATTAAATAAATATTTTATGTAAAAACAGAACATCATGAAAATTTGTAAACAAAATTTCTTCCACTTTTTGGTTCAAATATCCACAAATACTTTAGAAAAGAAAAGGAAAACTTAGATTTTAAAAATTTAGTAAACTGCAGCTAAAATGCTACTTTAAAAAATAATAAGACTTCAAACTTTTAATGTAACTACTGGGTTGCTCGGAAAGTTCTTTCCGTTCGGGAAAGTTGGTTCATACCGGAAAATTCTATTAATTATTAGACATTAAATCAGATAGCTAATGTCTAATAATTGATGGGCAGAATTTTCTGGTACAAATTCTTAAACATAAGGAACTTTCTGAATAACCCAATATATGTATTTAATCACTAATTAGCACATAGTTAACTATCAACATTTGTATACATTTATTTCTCTGTGGCATATGTTTAATTTAATCGAATCATTGCCTCTAGTATTTGAATAATATACTATATCAGTGATGAATTCAGCGGTTGGGGCAGGGTACACATACACCAGATGATTTGCAATTTTATGCTTTAATTTTATATTTATGTTAAAATTGTTATTATAAGACATTATAAGTAAGCTGTATTTCAAAACACAGGTACAATGACAAAGATTGTGCACACTTTTCCCTTTTGATTCAGAAACTAATCTTTAAATACAGAATAAATTCCTGAAGATTAATGAAATCTCTCCTTATGTATAAACGAAAGCTTCCCAAATCAATAAGTAAACTCATCTTTAATAATAGAATAAATTCATATAAATATGGATAACTTTCCATTCACACAAAAAAGTTTTGAAAGAATAGACAGAAAACATTCCTTTTTAAAAAGGAAGCATTTCTGAATTAGTCATTCGGGAATCTTGAAAAAGGTAAAAATACCTCTGTAAATTCGAAACTTTCTTTTCTTAATGGAGTTTTTTTTTAATCAGAAAAAAATCCCGTATCATAAAGACTTTTTCCTTATAAGGAGTAGGAACAATGACAGATGAAAATACTCACCTTTTGGACACTATTTTTGTTTCCTTTTATCAAACTTAAATATTATTAAGAATCTTTTTTGCATGCTTATTCACGCAATCAGAATTATGGATAAATGGGTAAGACAGAGGTCGCGGCTGCCGAAGGCAGTCGTGCATCATCCGCCGATTCCAGGCTCTTGAAGAGCCCATGCGAGACACGACCAGGAGGGTTCCAGTTTACCCGGGGACCCTCTAGGTGATGCTCTTCGGCCGGAGAGCGAAGCGGGGGCGTACGCCTACCTGCACTTCAAACTCTCTTTCCCAAGTGGGTTGATGACATAGGTCGAAGCGACATTAGTGGCACCTTATAAAAGGGCCACTAGGTTCACACTTGGGCGGATAGCGAGAATGAGCCACAGCTTCGTTGCCGGAATCCCAAAAGGGAACCGGGTCCTAGGCCAAATGTGAAACACTCACACTACCCCATTGCTGTACCGCACCTTCCGAATATCAAATCCTAGGGGAGGAGGAAGCGACTAGTTCATTTGGTGCGGCTAGCAGGAGGTGCTTCTCGCCAACCCGGGACCTTGAAGAAACTTGGTCCCAAACGCATAGACACGCCTGGCTAGGTTGTCCCTCCCAAGGATGCCCGCGAGGCATCAAGATCCAAGCGACTTGGCATCCTATGGGAGATCACGCTCATTTAATGCACTTCAAACACAAAAAAACAAATACAAAACACAAAATACAAAGCATGCAAACACAAATACAACAAATATTACAAATACAAACACAACACAGCACAACACAACAACAAGAGGGAAGGAAAGTGCATACTTACCTTTACCTTACCGTACCTTACCTTACCTTACCTGTGGGTTCTCGAGTGGAACTCTTAACCCACATGTCATGCACCATGACCCCCAGCACCGCGAATACCGCGAGCTGGTTGAATTGCGTTCAAGCGTGGTCGGCGACCACGGAGAGTATTTGCGCTTCGGCCTGCCCTTCGACGACCCAGATTGCGGTCCAGTGTCCGAACGAGGAGATCCTGGACTATGAGTCTCACTCCCTTGCGGCTATAACCGTCTAGACATAAGTCCCGCAGCGTTCGATTCCGGAAGTCACGAGGAAAGAAAGTTTCTCTCTCGGACCGCCAGAGGTTGCACTCGTACAGACAATGTCTGACTGTGCTGACGCGAGTTCCGCAGAAACATACTGAGATGTTTCCGAAGAGGCGTCTCTGAAAGTCGCCGAAGGCGCCATGTCCCGTAAGGGCCTGATTCACATAGAAGTCCCCCTGCAGTCTGCGAGTGCGGACCCGCGGGAAAACCTCAAATGTCGCTCGACCGTGCTCTGAATCGGTCCATCTTTCTTGCCAAGATGTTACGGCCCGGCCAAGAAGGAGTTTCTTGGCCTGGCGGCGCGTTAGCTTGACCTCCACGTCGACGGTATGTCGGGCCGTGGCTGCTTTCGCCAACGCATCCGCACGCTCATTGTATACGTGACCGACGTGAGCACGAACCCAGTGAAGATGAGGTTTGACTCCGGTATGTTTCACCAATTCCTTAATCTCAGCAATTGCCTTGTGCTTAGGCACAAGGCCATTAAGCGCCTGGAGCGCTGATCTCGAGTCTGAGTAGACGTCGAGCTCACTGAGACCCTGTAGATGGGCGTCTGTTATCGCTGCTTTGATCGCGTGGACCTCGGCCGCAAAGACTTCTGCGCCATCCGTAAGGCGGAACTGACTCTCTCTGTCGATCCTACCCCCAACTACAGCAAGAAACGCATAGCCTACAGTGTCGTTCATTTGCTTGGACCCGTCCGTGTAGTAAGAACACGTCGTCTTCGGAGTGAGGTCCAAAGTCCATGGGATCCGTCGGAGGTTGTCTCGGTTGAGAGATGGCTTCCACAGCTCGACGGCTCCGGGGTTTAGCCCAGTGCCATCAATGCTTGCGTTCCAACGGACCAGAGACGTGAAATCCCGGTCCAGCTCTGCACGTAAGTCAAGAGGTAGAACCCCTGCCAAGACGTTTAGAGCATCCGTCGAAACCGTTTTATAACATTTGGTCACGCACAGCAGTAGGCCTCGCTGTACGCTGAGTAACCTATTTCGCAACACAACTTTCCCGTTGAACCAGATAGAGGCCGCGTACAAGATAATGCGCTCTGCAACGAGTGCGTAGAGTATCTTGCGAAGGTGCGGTTTGATCCCCCAGCTGGCCGCAGAAAGTCGGCTCAACTTGTGTAGTACCTTGAACGCCTTTTCCTGAACCTGGTCCAGGTGAGGCATCCAACTGAGATGGTAATCAATCGTAACTCCCAAGTACTGGATGTTCCATCGATGTGCAACCTTGTGGCCCGCCATACCGATGGGCGTCGAAGGCTGGTACTTGATGGTGCCCTTGGGAGGAACGATTGTGTGGCAGCACTTGGCGTAACTGAATGTGAGGTCGAAATCCACCGCCCAGCTGTGGATCCTCGAGAGGACCGGCGTGAGCAGGGTCGCAAACCTCATGATTGCCTTGTGACGTGCTACCACGAAGACGTCATCGGCGAAGGCCTGAACAGCCCACTCCTCGTCTGTTGGTACTGGCAAGCGATCCAACTCGTCCAAAAGGACGTTAACTACTACGAGCCAGAGAGTCGGGCCGAGGCACGAACCCTGAGGCACGCCAACGTTGTAGTAGTGTTCCCCGTCGTGGAGGATGATCGAGCGATACCAGAGGTAGTCGTCTATCATCCCCAGGAGATACGGTTCAACACCGGAGTCCTCTAAGCATTGGAGGACAGCGGCTCGCCGTACGCTGTTGAAAGCGCTCTTGATATCTAACGTAAGCAAACATGTGTAAGCTTCACATCTCTTCGATTCTGCTATGTAGTTCAACACCTTCCGTAGCGCGTCGACAGTACTGACGTTCTTTCGAAAGCCGTACTGCTGCGGATGGAGCTTCCCGTTGGTCTCTAGGTAGAGCGCCAATCTCGCTGCGCACAACTTGTCTAAAACCTTCCCGAGAGTCGGCAGTAAACAAATCGGGCGGTAGGAATCTGGGTCGCTCGGTTCTTTGCCTGATTTGACGAAGTAAACGGCGACCGCTCGCTTCCATTCCCGCGGAAAACAAGACGACCTCAAGCAGTGATTATACAAGGCCAATAACCATTGAGGATGGTATTGGAGGACCTTACGGGCGATCTCTAGACTGATTCCGTCGTGGCCAGGTGCCTTGTTAGGCGGCAGCGATTCGACTGCGAACTCCAGCTCTTCCAACGTGAACCAATCCGGTTCGCCGGTCCTGATGATTTTGACCCGCGAGGCTTCGTCGGCTTGTAGGAAGTGGTGTCTAGCAAGTGCATCCTGGGATTCCTCCCAGGTGGAGACCTCCTCACCGGAGGGAAGGACCAGCAAAATGGGCGCCTCCCGTCTCCACTTGCCCTTTACCACATCCACTACTTGGCCTGGCCAATCCGTGACAAGTCCTTCGGAAATGAATTTCCGGAACGAGGCACGTTTTGTGCGCAGGATCGAACTCTTGTATTCTGCTCGCTTACGCTTAAAGAGGGCGCCAAGTCTCGCTCTCTGAGTCGGCTCCAGGCTTTTCTGGTAAAGCCTCCTCAGCGCGCGCAAACGAGATCTGAGGCTGGTCAACGCAGTTGTCCACCAACATGTCCCCTTGCGACGTGCAATCTTACGGCGTTTGTGCAACTGACACAGCTTCGCCAAAGTTGACATCAAGTGTTCAACACCTTCCTCCGGGGTAGCGAAGTCGTACCGTCTCAGATCCGCTGTCTGCAGATCGCGGAGGAACTCATCCCAGACTAAGTCCCTTGGGAACCAACGTCTGTTGGTTCCTCTTGGCTTACGGGGACTCAGCCTGCCCTCATAGGTCCACAGCATGAGACGGTGGTCACTCACTGTTTCGACATCGGAGATCCTCCAGTCCGCAATGCGACTGGCGCAGAAGCGGACGATGGATAAATGGGTAAAAAGAATATTTCAAATATGTTAAGATCATAAAATAGATTACTTTGGTATGTTTTGCATTACAATGGTCCAATTTGTTAACGTATTGTCACCTTTAACCCTTTCCGGCACAGTGATCCCACTCCGGGCACACCTAAGGGGCCGTCCATAAATGATGTCACGCTTGGAGGAGGGGAGGGGGATTCATGAAATTGATACAGATGTGACAAGGGGGTTGGAGGGGGTAAGAAGAAGTGTGACATCACACATTTTGGTTAAAATAAAATAATTAAAATCAGCAGATTAAATTTTGAAATTACCAGAAATTGAGTATATTTTTTAATCGGACTAAAACAACTTTCACGTGATTTGTTTTCACTTATATTCCTTTCTTTTTAAAAAAAATATATAATGTTTTATTACTAATTGCATTACTTTATTGTATATTAATTATGTTTTTGTCGTAAACCTTAATCTTATTTTATACAAAATAAATACACGAATAATTTTTATTGTTATGCTCACAAATGTCATTAAAATTTACAGTTAAAGTTGAAAAATAAAATTTGAAACATGATCTATAACGTAGTGCTTTGTTTCTGAACTCCAAGCATATGTCTATGTAATATAGCGTGACATGTGACAACGGGGGGGAGGGGGTATGGTGACATGTGACACTTTGTGACTAAGGGGGGAGGGGGATAAAAAATATTGAAAAAAAGTGTGACATCATTTATGGACAGCCCCTAATTTTAATTCCAAACTTGCATACGGCACCAAGAATATTTTAATAAAATTTTGTTTCTAATTTTGTCGACAGATTGTGATAAAAATGCAAATTCTGTCAAAGGGCCGCGGAAAAACTTGATTTTCGTCAAAAGACTGTAAAAAAACCCATGAGTTTCGTTGAGGGATCGTGGAAAAAATGCGAATTTCATCAAAGGGTCACAGAGAAAACGTAAATTTCGTCAAATGGCCACAGAAAAAGTGCTAATTTCGTCAAAGGATCAGGGGAAAAGTGCGAATTTCATCGAAGGGCCATGAAAGAAAAACGTGAATTTCGCCAAAGGATCGCGGGGGAAAAAATAAACGCTAATTTCGTCAAAGGTTCACGAAAAAACGGGAATTTTGTGACATAGTCCCGGAAAAGAAGCGGCATTCCTTTAGAAAACAGCAGACACACAAAGTTCTATGCTTATTAATATAGGCATAGTTTTTAATTTGAAACAATTTACTGAACTAACTTTTGAAAAATCGTGTTAACCCGAACCCAATTTGCAAGAATCTACACTCAGCCTGAAATCGAATCGACTCGATCCCCTGAATCGACTCGAATCAAAAGCAGAGTTAATCCGACCTGCAACAAGATAAATTATTGCCGAGAGAGGATTTTCTCCCCTCCCCCCCTGCTGTAACCTTTCAGAATATTTGCTGTGAATTTCAGAATTTTTTTTTACTCAGAAAGGCAAAAAAAAAAAAAAATAATAAAGTGACAACGTCAAGAGGTCCATTCTCGACCGAAAACAACAACGATTTTCCCAATGGTGAAAAATAAACTTGGTAAGCAGTGGTGACTTGCGAACTGCATTTGTCAAGCCCTGTATAAAACTATAGTGGGCAACATGAGTCACAAAATGTTATAATACATCATATATTATTATAATGTCATATATTCATTATAATTTAGCAATAAATTTTGGTTGCTTGGCGGTTCATCTTTGGAACCCTTGATAACATGAAAGTACCCAAATTTTAATCATATCAACATAAAAAAAATACAGAAATAGGGATCTGTTTCATACTTTAATGTTTAAAAAACGAGAGAAAAGTATGAGCATGTCAGGAATTGGCACAGATGTCATATATGCACCATGTTGAATTTTTTTCCCGCCAATTTGGCAAAAACTTTATTTTTGAATATTAGTTACAAATAGCATGCAATAATGGCACGTGATTTTTTAGTTCAATATAAAAATAAAATAATATAATAAAAATAAATAAATGGTAGTTTGATATAAATAAATATGGTACTTTTATACTTATCTATTGATAGACCATAGTAAAAATAATTTATAGAATTAAAATAAAAATAAATAAACAACAATATAAACAAAATAACCGGTTTACCACGTGAGGCATAAAATTGCCATTTTGTTGTAATCGCGCCAACATGGTTTGTATATAACATCTGTGCCCAGGAATTTTAACATAGTTGAGCAGAGAAAAGTCTTTTTTATATAAATCGCCTTAATGATAAACTGTTAATATTGATAAAATAAATATTTGAATATTAATAATTAGTATATAATAGCTGTTCACAATATACAGGGTGATTCATAAAAGATGGGCAGAACTTTAAGGGGTTATAGTACACTTAAAGACAAATAATATTAAATAGGAGACTAAGGGTCCCAGACGTATTCCCAAGGAGATAGGGGGCATTAAAGTTTAGGGTCCGAAATTTCAAATGATTATAAAACATGGAAAAATTGGTCGATTCGTTTGCGGTTTTTGCAAAAAATTTTCTTTATGCCAGTATTTTCTTGAAATAAAATTTTAAAGTTCAATTTCAAAAAATGCCGATAGGGGGCGCTTTAGACTTTGGAGTAACAAACAACTATTTTTTAACGTTATTTTTTGTATTTCTTTAAATGATTTCGAAAGCTTAGACTTAAACTTAAATTTTGATCTAAAAATCTGAGTCCTAACGAGTAGTTAAGTAGCGTAAACTGAAATTTGAAACCCTTCTCCCCCCAGAACAAAAATCAGTTATTCCCGATCTTTGTGTCGTAGATTAGGCTCTAACTACTGCCGCGTTTTGCTAAAATTATTCTTTATGTCAGTATTTTCTTGAAAATAAATTTTAAAGAAAATTTTCAAAAAATTCCGATAGAGGGCGCTTTAGACTTTGGAGTAACGAACAACTATTTTATACCGTTATTTTTTGTGTCTCATTAAATGCTTTCTAAAGCTTAGACTTAAACTTAAATTTTCAGCTCAAAATCTGAATCGCTGAGCGTGGTTCAGTAGCGAGGGGAGGGGGTTCAAATTTCAACTTCTGAACATAGTTCAGTTTGCACTACTTAACCATGCCCAACGATTCTGTGCTGTGATACGAGGCAAAAATACAACTTTCGTCAAGGACTGCATAGTCGGAATTCACTCATAAAGGCACTGGCACAGTTGGAAACGTCGCTCATGCAAACGTTAAAGCTCCATTCCTGACGCTAGTCACCGGGTGAAGAAGGAAACAGAAAGTATGCAAATGTCAAATGGGGAAGAAGAAGAACACGTATGCAAAATTTCGACACGATTCAGGCATAAAAACCACTGAACGGTGAGTCAAGTGTAAGTCGCTGTAGTAATGAATCGGAAGATGGTGCCCTTCACGAATAAGGAAAAGGCTGAGATGCATTTAATTTACGGAGCGGCAGATGGAAATGGTGCAGAGGCACAACGAATGTACGGAGAGCGATTTCCTAACAGGCGGTTGCCTAACCGCAAAACTTTCGAGCGCTTGCACAGACAGTTGTGTGAGACGGGATCATTTCTCGCTTCCCGGTCGAATGCAGGTCGTGCAAAAAAGGACGAATCAGTAGTTGTTGCAGAAGCCATTCTGGATGTAGTAGCGGCGCAGCCAAGTACAAGTACACGAACAGTGGCTAGCCAGGTGGATACCTCACAGTCCACGACTTGGAGGGTACTGAAGGATGAACATTTGCTCCCGTTTCATGTGCAACGAGTCCAGAAACTGTCTCCAGGGGATTATCCAAATCGTATTGAATTCGCCCGCTGGTTTCTGCAGCAGAACGCGCTAAATCCACATTTTGGACGAACTGTGCTTTTCACCGATGAATGTACCTTCACACGTGAAGGTACATTTAACACACACAATGCACATGTATGGGCGGATGTCAATCCACATGCTACGTATCCACATGCTCATCAGAGACGCTTTTCCATCAATGTTTGGGCAGGAATCCTCGGAGACCACCTAATCGGACCGTACCTTCTTCCTGAACGCCTCAACGGTAAAACATACCTCACATTTCTGCAACATGTGCTGCCAGACCTGTTAAACGTTGTTCCTCCACGCATCCGGCGGGTCATGTGGTTCCAGCACGATGGAGCGCCAGCCCATTACGTACGAGACGTCCGCAACTATCTGGACATCACATTTCCGAACAGATGGATTGGTCGAGGTGGTCCTGTTGCTTGGCCTGCTCGCTCGCCAGATCTTTCACCCCTCGATTTCTTTTTTTGGGGACGATTGAAGGCTCTTATGTATGAGACACCCATTGAATCCCCCGAGGAACTGGTCGCCAGACTTTCCGCCGCTGTAGGGGAAGTGCTCGAAAAGCCTGATGTTTTCGCGAATGTTCGCCGTTCCATTCGTCGCCGTTGTTCTGCGTGCATAACCTCTGGTGGTCACAATTTTGAACATTTATTGTGATTACATGTTAATAAATATGCT
Organism: Maratus michaelseni; assembly: GCA_963931845.1. Lineage (NCBI taxonomy): Eukaryota > Metazoa > Arthropoda > Arachnida > Araneae > Salticidae > Maratus > Maratus michaelseni. The sequence continues at coordinate 492,906,863 of OZ007586.1, forward strand.
TTGGTAACATAATCCTAATTTGTGTCTTTTTACCTCGTATCACAGCACACAATGTGTGGACATGGTAAACTGAACTGTGCTCAGGAGTAGAAATTTCAAACCCCTCTCCCCAGAAACTTAACCACGTCTAACGATTCAGATTTTGGGCTGAAAATTTAAGTCTAAGCTTTAGAAAGCATTTAATGAGACACAAAAAATAACGGTATAAAATAGTTGTTCGTTACTCCAAAGTCTAAAGCGCCCTCTATCGGAATTTTTTGAAAATTTTCTTTAAAATTTATTTTCAAGAAAATACTGACATAAAGAATAATTTTAGCAAAACGCGGCAGTAGTTAGAGCCTAATCTACGACACAAAGATCGGGAATAACTGATTTTTGTTCTGGGGGGAGAAGGGTTTCAAATTTCAAATTTCAGTTTACGCTACTTAACTACTCGTTAGGACTCAGATTTTTAGATCAAAATTTAAGTTTAAGTCTAAGCTTTCGAAATCATTTAAAGAAATACAAAAAATAACGTTAAAAAATAGTTGTTTGTTACTCCAAAGTCTAAAGCGCCCCCTATCGGCATTTTTTGAAATTGAACTTTAAAATTTTATTTCAAGAAAATACTGGCATAAAGAAAATTTTTTGCAAAAACCGCAAACGAATCGACCAATTTTTCCATGTTTTATAATCATTTGAAATTTCGGACCCTAAACTTTAATGCCCCCTATCTCCTTGGGAATACGTCTGGGACCCTTAGTCTCCTATTTAATATTATTTGTCTTTAAGTTCACTATAACCCCTTAAAGTTCTGCCCATCTTTTATGAATCACCCTGTATAGACACAGAACTTCAAAAAAAATTGATTTACATAATATGGGTTATTTAACCAACGCTAAATTAAAAAAAAAAAAAAAAAAAAAAAAAAAGAATATACAAAATCGGATCTTAATCTCACTTCTCTAGGACCAGATTTTGGATCTTAGTGAGTATCGCCAAAGTTGGCAAGATTTTTTCGCGCATATATATATATATATAGGGTAGATGTGCCAGTAATGGATACCCTTAAGGAATTTCTTTAAAAATTATTTTTTAATTAATAGTTATAATTGTTATATTCCATATTTTTTTAATATTATAATTCTACCAACAATAATTAACCATGCTCATAGTCATTTCTCAATGTGAATCGAAATTTAATTGTAAATAACAGAAATAAATCAAAACACCCTAAACTCCAGTAATGGACACCCCACAAAAAGTAATAGATAATTCATATTATGATTGTATTCAAAACTAGAATTTAAAGAAAACATATTAATGAAATAAAAAAGCTGTATTTTTATTCGTTATTTTTTTTTATAAACCAAAAACGTTGAACTTGGTCCATTACTGGAAGGCGGTCCATTACTGGCACATCTACCCTATATATATATATAAACACAAAAATATCCGATATTTTCAAAATAAACAATGTATTGACGATTTTAAATATTTTGAGATATTGCAATTTAAACTAAAATAAATCAAACCAGAAAAGATTATTTCTAAAGAAAATTTAAATAATGTATATCTAAATTAAACAGATTATCTTTCAGTGGCTATTCCATGTAAATAATATCTCGCATAATTATTGGTTTTACATTTAAATTATCAACTTCAAACTTCGAAAATATATCTCTAGCTCTAAAGAAGGGCACAATTAATAACAGTTGAAAAATTCATTTACACTTATTTGACTGAAAATATCATACACGGTATTTAAAAATAAATATCAAATATATGAAAATAGCGAACATCATGATATTTTATACATAAATATTGGCTATACCTTATATATCACCGAACTCTGTTTTGGTTTATACTATTTATTGGAAACAGCGTAATTTTTAAGTACCGAATCGTTAGAAAACTATTACTTTATTTTCAGCCTTCAATGGTCGAGCTCTGATATAACAACTGTGTGAATAATATATTTATAAATATTAATTACATTTATAAATCTGCATATCAGAGACAGATTACATCAGCTCCGCAGTTTTATTTTGAAATCATTTTATGCAATATTTATAACATTTAACTAGTTTAATTTATTTCATATTTATTTTATTAATTAGTAATTATAAAAGTTGTTTAAAGAAGTTTTGAATTCTAAGGGAAAAACCAATTCCATATCGCCATTTTTTCCATATACAAACTATTTACAAACCGAAAATAAAAGCATTTCATTAATTTAAATTAATCTTACTTGAGAAAAATTGATTTACATATGTTTTATTTAACCAATGTTAAATAAAGAAATAGTAAAATAAAAAATTTGAATATGCAAAACCGAAAAACAAAACATAGAACCAGGGAGATATAAATAGTTTGAGTACAATAAAATTAATCCTATCAAAATTTACCTTATTCCAATACTTGTTTTGAATAGGAATTGATATTTTTTGCTCATTTTAAATAATACAGCTGGGAAGAAAATATATATAATTTTTAGTTATTTGCAGTTTGTAAAATTTAGTATGAATATTTAACAAATTCTTAAACTAAATAGTCCTGGTTTTCATATTTTATTTATTAAAAAAAAAGCATATAAAAACATCATCATTTGTTTTAATTAGAAAAAAAAAGTTATTCTATAAAATATTTATGAGAATTACGTGATAAATCCCGGATATCGAAGTGCAATAAAATTTAAAAGAAAAAAAAAGATCTATTTGAGTTCCAGGCTTGTTTTGAATAAGAATGAATATTTTTTGTTCCTTTTTAATATTACAGTGATAATGTATATTATTTTCAGTTTGTAAAATTTAATATAAATATTTTACAAACACTTAAAATAGTTCGTTTTCTGTTTTATTAATTGAAAAACATCACAGAATTTCTTTTTAAATGCAGCTTGAGAAAAAAAAAAAGTTTTCGATTTTCTGAACTTTGATTGCTGACACAGATGGCGCTCCGGCCAGTACACGAGATTTCGCGCATTATCAAACTTCATTTCGGAGTCAAAAACCTATCACAGCGTTCCCCAAAGCCCATACACGTATCTTGTGTATCCATCTTTGGCGTTCCCCTACCTGAGGTATTGTATTACCATGCATAGAACTTACCTTACCCCGTCATTGTGTTGCCATTCCTTCACGACAAATCCACCATCCGCGAATCGTTTCAGCATCCCATCCGCTAGATGGCGTATTTTCAACTTGCGAAAATTTTCTATTTATCTAACTGGGCTTATTATTCAATGGCTTTGAGCGCAAGAGATCGGCACCGGACATTTTACATCGTGTCTGATTCCAAATTCAATTGCTTTAGCAAACTCGGGTTGAGCCGAGATCAAGCTTACATTTTTTACTACATAGTGAAGACAGGCTAGAACTGACTTAATTGTTCCCAGACAATTTGTTTTATATAAATAATAGGCATAATAAATTTGTGATAATGGATACCTTAAGTAGTTCTCAACAACACAAAACTCTCTGAAATATTTTCTGACTCATTTTTAACTGTAAATGTATAAAATTGTCAGATTTGACTTTTGAAGAGATTTAGAATCGAGTAATGTTTACCATTTTTCGATAAATAAATTACTTATCGAGGTATAAGTGATTCTTGTCACGTGCCGACAGGTTTTTATCCTTTTCTGCGCTATCACGTTCGGAAATTTGATTCAAAACGCCAATTTTCTCAGTACTTTCTGAACGATCTTTTGAAATTTTAAAAGAATGGAAAACGCCATTCCATTACATAGTCTCTGAATAAGAACATTTGCCACTTTTATGCGTTTCTGAACAAAATCGAATTCAGAAATGTGTCAGACCCAGGTAGCACAGAGATATCGGCCAATATCCACCGCAATATTGGCCAATATTTTGAAAGTCGCTGAATGTCGTACGTCAAATTTACAACTTCTACTGATTTTCACAGAAATAACTTTTAAAATTAGTTTTTAAAAAGAAAGCATTCAAAAGAGCTTTTTGCATTACTTATCGCATCATAATACAGAAATAGTATTCTAAACAATAAAATTTAATAATTTTGCCATTTTTAAAAAACTTGACTTTTTAATGCCTTATTTTTAATATTTGGTTACATTGGCCAATGTTGTAAAATTGTGTAATTATTATTACAACATTCAGGAATATCTGTCGACATTCGTATAAAAACAATATCATATTTCGTACATTTCAAGATATCTGTCGACATTCAGCATATCTGACAAAGTTTCAAGTTTGCAATCTTGACCGAAGTGAACGGAAAGTTCTAAAGGACAGCCCATTTGTATAGTTTTCGTCAATGTGCATTTGATGGAGGCGTCGGCCGTGAAATTTGCCCAGAAAGAAGAAGCCTATATAAAAATTTTCTGCTACTATTTATACTATATAGTATAAAAACATATTTAATTTTCTATAAAACACAAATTTTCACGTGCTTTTTTTATATATAAAAATAACTATAGATACCTACAATGTATTTTATACTATTTTTAATGTTTTTACAAGAAAAATAATCAATTTATGTAATTTTTAAATGTACGTTTGTTTATCTTTTTAAAATGCTTTCGAATTTCCGACTTTTATAAGAATTTTATTTTTTATTAATAAAAGATTACAAGTTTAGTTTCAAAAGTAGGTCGCTGTCGTACGTCAAATTTACAACATCTGCCGATATTCACAGATATAACTTAAAATTAGTTTTAAAAAGAAAGCATTCAAAATAGCTTTATGCATTACTTATGGCATCATATTACAGAAATAGTGTTCTAAACATTTAATAATTTTGTCACTTTTAAAAAACTTGTCTTTTTAATGCCTTATTTTTAATATTTGGTTACATTGGCCAATGTTGTTTGTTGTTGTTGGCGTGTCAGAGAAAGTGCCAAGGCCTCAAGAGAGGTTGGACTTCAATAGCTGGTCTCCTAATTTTGAACCAAATACAGATGAGAGACCTGCACCTAGATTGGCACTCCCAGACGTAACGCTTATACTAAACTTGGAGGACATTGGAGCCACGAACAGATTTTACGTGCACCAGCTCCCATTAACGTACATGGTCCCACAGCAGCGGCAGTCGATAGAGGTTTTCACCCTCCCAAGCAATGACCTTGATCGATGCTGCTCGCTTTCCGTAATCTTCCGAGAACCGAGGTTAACCGTCCGCGCCACTGCGGGACACATTGGCCAATGTTGTAAAAATGATATTACTGTTACAACATTCAGGGATATCTGTCGACATTCGTAAAAAGAAAAAAAAAACAAATTTCATATTTCAGACATTTCAAGATATCTGTCGACATTCAGCATATCTGACGAAGTTTCAAGTTTGCAATCTTGACCGAAGTGAACGGAAAGTTCTAAAGGACCGCCCATTTGTGTAGTTTTCGTCAATGTGCATTTGATGGAGGTATCGGCCTTGAAATTTGCACAGAAAGAAAAAGCGCGTATAAAAATTTTCTGCTACTATTTATACTACATGGAGATAGAAATAAGAAGGAGAACAGTGAAGATAGGCTTTCAAGATCACAACATGGACCGGGAATTAGTACCCAGTTTGTGGCGCTGGTGCTCCCAAAGGCCGGTCATGTGACCTGTCAAACATGACAAATTGTCGTCTGCTCTTCCTGCATTTTGGTTTCGAGCATGGTAAAGAGATAGAGGGCGCTACACTTCCTAAAGGCCCAAAAGACCAGAAACGCCGCCATACTAGGTACCGCTTTTAGTTCCATAAGTAGAAACATTATCTTTGTTCTCCTTTTCTCTATCTCCCTGTATACTATATATTATAAAAACATCTTTAATTTTTTATAAAACACAAATTTTCACGTGCTTTTTTTATATATAAAAATAATTTTAGATTCCTACAATGTATTTTATACTATTTTTAATGTTTTTACAAGAAAAATAATCAATTTATGTAATTTTTAAATGTATGCTTGTTTATCTTTTTAAAATGCTTTCGAAATTCCGACTTTTATAAGAATTTTATTTTTTATTAATGAAAGAATTTAAGTTTAGTTTAAAAAATAGGTCGCTGTCATACGTCAAATTTACAACATCTGCCGATATTCACAGATATAACTTAAAATTAGTTTTAAAAAGTAAGCATTCAAATTAGCTTTATGCATTACTTATGGCATCATAATACAGAAATAGTATTCTAAACAATAAAATTTAATAATTTTGTCACTTTTAAAAAACTTGTCTTTTTAATGCCTTATTTTTAATATTTGGTTACATTGGCCAATGTTGTTTGTTGTTGTTGACGTGTCACAGAAAGTGCCAAGTCCTCAAGAAAGGTTGGACTTCAAGAGCTGGTCTCCTAATTTTGAACCAAATCCAGATGAGATACCTGCACCTAGACTGGCACTCCCAGAGGTAACGCTTATACTTGGAGGACATTGGAGCCACGAACAGATTTTACGTGCACCAGCTCCCATTAACATACATGGTCCCACAGCAGCGGCAGTCGATAAAGGATTTCAACCTCCCAAGCACTGTCCTTGGTCGATGCTGCTCGCTTTCCGTGATCTTACGAGAACCGAGCTTAACCGTCCGAGCCACTGCGGGACACATTGGCCAATGTTGTAAAAATGATATGACTATTACAACATTCTGGGATATCTGTCGACATTCGTAAAAAGAAAAAAAACAATTTCATATTTTCGACATTTCAAGATATCTGTCGACATTCAGCATATCTGACGAAGTTTCAAGTTTGTAATCTTGAGCGAAGACCGAAGTGAGCCGAAAGTTCTAAAGAACCACCCATTTGTGTAGTTTTTGCCAATGTGCATTTGATGGAGGCATCGGCCGTGAAATTTGCACATAAAGAAAGAATCTATATAAAAAGTTTCCGTAGTAATCTATAGTTATTTTTATATATAGAAAAAGCACGTGAAAATTTGTGTTTTATAAAAAAATTAAAGACGTTTTTATACTATGTATTTTATACTATTTTTAATGTTTTTAAAAGAAAAATAATCAATTTATGTAATTTGTAAATGTATGCTTGTTTATCTTTTTAAAATGCTTTCGAATTCTTCGCAGCCACTCACTCTCCATACACAACAAACTCTTAATATATAATGCTTGAATTCTCTCTGTTATCACATATGCATGTCCAATCTGGGGCTTCACTTGCAAAACCAGTATGAACAGCCTCTCTAGTACCCATTACAAATAGCTCTGTTACATCAGGAACGGGTCTAGATATCTCAAACACTCCACAATCCTCAAGGATCTCAAAACGACTTCACTCAAACATCGCATTAAACACCCTGCGAAAAAATTCTACAATGACATTAATCACATTCCAAATGAACTCATCTATGAGCTACCTGACTACGGTGCTTGCAGTCCATCCAACCAGAAAAAACCAAGGTACTCGACTATTCTTGATGAATAGTCCTTCTGAGCTATATTTCTTACCTCAAAAATTTTCTCTTTAATATTTAAAAAAAAATTATTATTATATAATTTTTTATTAAATAATTTTATATTGACTTTTCTCCTAAACTTCTCCTAACATCTTTACTTTACCTCGTCTGGCATTATTTTTGTTTTTTTGAACTATGAACTATTTTTACTTTTATACTTTTCTAGTAAATTTTCATTATTTTATCTATAGATATAGTACTTAACACTATCCTATTTTTATGTAGTCAATTGGACTACGGCTAGACATTTCTTATGGCTCTCTCAGGATTTGATATACACCTACTCACAGCCAGGGTGTGCAGTTGCTTCGCAACTTGAAAGCCCATTGAACCTATCACAAATTCAAGTTCTAGCATAAAAAAGAGCTGCATTGGGACACTTGCAAATTTAAGGTTCGAAAGACTTAATTTTACTCTGAAACATGATCACAATTTCGCTTAGCTGTTTACTTTTATGCACTAGCGGCGTTCTCAGATATAAGGGAAAGTCCCTAGATCTAGAAAAATTCAAGTCTATTTGGGAATTTAGGGAATTCCTTCTTATTTCTAGGGAATTTTCAGAAGACTGACAATACTTTTTCAAAATCTAAGGAAAAGGGGAATTTTTTTTAGTCTCCTGATTTTCTCTGAGAATGAACATAAGAAAGTGATAAATGTGACGTGATGTGATCAATGAACATGGAAGAAGGAAGTAAAAGGATAGGAGAAATTGTCTTCAAGCAATTCTTTCGTTAACATGGCGGGGGGGGGGGGAGGAGATGTTCAGAAACAGTAATTTCACACCTTCCTTCCGTTTCTCGATATCCTATAAGGCTAATTGTGGCGACGCCATCTTGTACGGGCAGTAGAAAACGAGTATCTCGCAGGAAGCGACCGAGCTATCTTTGCTCGGCGGTAACGATCTCACCTACTGCCCGTGGGTTCCCAGGTTCAAACCTGGCTCCTGCACCTACTTCCACGCTACCAAACTAATAAATGTTCACCACCTGGACCTACATTTGTTAATTGCTCCAGCTAAGTGCACTGCTTATTTTATCATCCAGCCTCTTAGAATTGGAATAGAAACATCATTTGCAGATTTCAGCGTCTGGAATAACTAGAAACTTTTTAAAGTGAAACTACCCCTCATATGGTCCTTCATTTGGAGGAAGAGGGTTGGAGGTTAGATCTGGGCTTTCTTTCTTACTAGAATATTTTCAAGTAAAACCAAATAAATCATCCATCTGATTTCTTTTTGTTAGAAAACCCCGTATTACGTGCATATGGAGAATTCGTTATAATTATACCCGTAATGAAGTATATTACTATGTATAATGTATGTAAAACAGAAGAATGTTAGATGAAAAGATCTGCTAAAAAATTAAATATCCTGATCCTATAAAGAAATTTTATTCTATAGCTTTTAAAAATTAGTCATGACAATAGCGAGCATGTCTCTCAAATTATGCAAACTGGTATTTTATTCCAGTTTTTCTCCCATTATTCAAGGATTATTATTATTATTACTATTATAGTTAGATTCTTATCGCAAATAATTTTGAATGGGGTTTACAGCAGTCAAGGACTATCTGAGAATAATAAAGGGCGATGTCGGATAAGAAGGAGTAAAATGTATTTAAAGCTTATCCATGCCTTCTAACATAATTTACTGAATTTTTTTTTAAAATCAGAAATTACTCTTTAGTGAACAATAAATTTCCTAAAATATCAAGCTATCAGTATTAATTTACGAATTATACGCCAGAAACCTATTAATATTTTTTTGTTACATTTGTACTCCGCCCTCGCTGTTTTTTATATTTAAACTCCGCGCATCATCTTTATGATTTCGTGAATTGAAAATATGTTTTATGGATACTAAAGAATTATAAATTTTTTAGTTTTTTTTAAATTATTATTATTATTTTTTTTACAATTTCTTTCAGTGAAAAATTGTGTAATAAACGATGATAGATACAGTGACCTCTCACTTATACGACTTTCTGGGGACCGTAGAAAAAAGTCGTATAACTGAGCGAGTCGTATAAGTGAGAGAACGTCTTATCATACAAGTTTCAAACTTTGTATGCATTAATTATTTTACCTATATTAAAAACAATAAGTTTTGAGTACTAAGAACGTATTTTAACAAAATTTATAAAATATATTAAAAAATAAAACGTAAAATATATTTTTAAAAAGTTCGGAAAATAGTTCACTTACCACTATGTTTATTTTAAAGATTTACAGATCAGATTTTCTCAAAAAATGAAGTGATTAGTGTGTCTCTGTTGTCGACAAAAAGAGAAAGTGTATTTTTTAATTCTAATAAAGCTTTTAAACTATCTTGGGAATAATCATTTTGATCGATATAATTTTTTAATGTAAGCGACAATTGTTTCTGAAAAATTTGCACCAACAATAAAATTGCTGTCAACTTCGTCATCCTACTCGCACAAGTCTTCCTTATTGATATCCTCAAAGGTTTCTTCAGCAGTTCTCAGTTCTGACAAAAGAAGTTTTCATCACATTCTACATAATCTTTGAAATTAATACCTTCATCCATAAACATTTCCACCCAGTCTTCGTCATTAAAGGATTCCCATATTCTCTCAAAATCGGGTTCATTCGTTGAACTAAAAATTTGGTTTTGTGAAAAATAACATATCCTAAAACATTTCTTAATTGTCTGTGATGTCACATTTTCCCAAGTGGTCATTTGGCTTTTGTTAAATGACATGCACACAACCACCCTCTCACCATAGATTTCATCGTTAATAACACACTAAGGTAGATAAGAAATGCTATTCATTATTGATAAACACTTTAACAATAGTGATAGACAAGCTAAGAAAACGTGAATGATTTGTATTTTAAAGATTATAAAAATGAATTCTTTGGTTAGAAATGTAAAATCGCCTGAACCGTTTAAAGCGTCGTATAAGTGAGAGAAACAGCCGTATAACTGAGAGAAGATTTGCATTATTTCCCATAAAGCGTGGACGGGACCAAGAGAATTCGGCGTATAACCGAGAGAGTCGTATTACTGAGAGTCGTATAAGTGAGAGGTCACTGTATTAATAAAAAATTAAAAACATACCCATACCTCCTTCTGTGAAAGCAATTTTTTATTATTATTTAAAAAAATTGAAGGAAAGAAAAAAAAAGAAAATTACACATATTTGTGGGTGTTAAATATTCCTTATGGTTGTTCATGTCATGGGGGCGACTGACGGCGCAGGATACTTTTATATCTTTATTTAGCTACAAGTTGTGCGATGGGCATGGAGATAGAAATAAGAAGGAGAACAGTGAAGATAGGCTTTCAAGATCACAACATGGACCGGGAATTAGTACCCAGTTTGTGGCGCTGGTGCTCCCAAAGGCCGGTCATGTGACCTGTCAAACATGACAAATTGTCGTCTGCTCTTCCTGCATTTTGGTTTCGAGCATGGTAAAGAGATAGAGGGCGCTACACTTCCTAAAGGCCCAAAAGACCAGAAACGCCGCCATACTAGGTACCGCTTTTAGTTCCATAAGTAGAACCATTATCTTTGTTCTCCTTTTCTCTATCTCCCTGGCGATGGGTATCACACGTAAATATTTACAAATAAATATAAAAAATACTAAAAAAGGAAAAAGGGAATAGATGTAGGGCGGAGCTACAAATTATTTCGATTTTCTCCCTTTAAACCTCGCCTTTAATTTCGGTTTATGTATTTTTATCAATAAATTTGTAAACATTTATGTGAACAAAATCACTTTTGTTGTTGCCATCTGCTATTTCTTTTTATATGTTTATTGTCATATAAAACAGTGCTAGCCAATTAAAATACCGTATTCTTCTCAAGTCACATGATTTGAGAATCTAGGGAATTTTACTTTGATAGTCTACCGAAAAATATAAAATCCATCTGAGAACGCTAAATCCACCCATTCCAAAGTGGCTGCTCTCTCATATATATACATTTAAATTCATTTTTGTTCGCGAATGTATATTGGCAGGATCTTTTTTTTTTTTTAACTGTAATTGAACTGTTTTTTCGTTTTTTCCGAAAATGCTGTCCAAGTTAGGTTTTGAACCGAATTTTCAGATGCGACAATGCAAAAAAGGAAAAAAAAAATACCATCCTCAGACAATAGTCGCTTATAACTCAAAATGTAATTTATTTGTCCGAAAATGAAAAAAAAATTTCGATTACAAATCACTTCAACAATCATACTAGTAAGTATCAGGCAATTATGTTTAAAAATGTGACAGAAAGTTTCGCGTAGTTGAGCGAGAAAAAATATTATTTTGAGGACAAGTCTTAACACTGCTAACTTCCCGATTCCCCTCGCTAATGTAAATCCTACGGGCGTCAAAGAAGAATCAAACATTGTTAATGTCTACTTTTAATTGTTGTACAGAAATTTTCATTTTTTTGCACAAAAAAAAAAAAAATCTTACATTAAAAATATTTAGACTAAATTTAGTTAATTCATTTACAATTTATTTAAACAAATTTGACAAGAAAATAAATACCTTTAAATTTCTATCAGTCATAGAAATATGTTTATTTATTATTATTATTTAAAATTTTTATTATTTTACTTTAAGGTAAACATAATAGCCATTATGTTTTTTAAGGTATGAAAAATTCATATTATGTTAGCTTTATAGATTGTAATTGTATATATACAGTGACAGTCAGATTTTCTTTTTTATTTAAATATAAATAATATAAATAACAATTATTTTTTTTTTATCATTCTAAAATAATATCCATGGTTATTTGTTTTAACTTAAAGCTCTTCACATAAAAAAAATAAAAAATACATTCTGTGATATTAACCCCCCCCCCCCCCTCTTATTTTTATTATCAGAAATCAAATGAAAACTTCAAAAGTGAAAATTGTCATCTTAATATTTTTACTTAAAGTATAATACAAATAAAATCTTTTTCAAATAAATAACTAAACTGAGCTAAATTTTGAGAAAGACAGATATTAAAGTCACTATAATTAAAATCAAGTATTAACTATTTTTGCTTCTTTTTATGTATTACAATGGTTAAAAACTACATAGGTGTCTAAAAAATTAAGACTTTTGTGAAACACTCAAAAGCGTATACACGTGTTTACAAATTTCATCCACAGATTTAAAACACACATAGATTATATAATTTCTTTAAAATATAAACTACTTACTAACGGGCTTGTGTACTTAATATGTTGGTATTGTACTTTTCTATGTTTTCATGAATCAAAGTAAAAAATCTTTTAATAATTTCTTTGTTTCACAAACGAATAACGAACGCCATTTGAAAGCAACCGCCAAATAATTTTTTGCAAAACCGGTGGATCTTGTCCATTCAAGCTGCGGGGATGGGAGAAGCAGTGTTTCCCCAGTGCCCTTTCTTATTTCTTACATTCAATACAATTAGCCGTTATAAAAAAGGGCTAATTTTTTTTAAAAGAACCTCAAATTCTACAAATGTTGGGTTGCATTTGCTATCTAAACTATTAGTAACAGAGTACTGTGTATTTTTTCCGATGTGAGTAAAATAATATTTTTTTCCCCTTTCTCATAAAAATGGTCATGCATTCACCAATAAAATATCATGAAATTGAATCTTAACTGCAACTCTTTTAAGAGAGAGAGAGAGAGAGAGAGAGAGAACTAAAAACTTTGAAATTCTTATTGAATTTTATTTCAAACTTGAGAATCCATACCGAATGCTCAAGGAATAAGGAAGGAATCTAGGAAAAATTTAATTGGCGATAAAATATATTTGAAAATATTTTAATATTAAATTTTATCTTTCTTTAACCCCTTCGGGACCGGCGGCTTTTACACAAATTTTATTCGGTTGGCACCATTTTTTTTTTAAGACTACCTTTACATAAACTATCACAAAAATGCTCTAATTAGAGAATCGGACGTGTTATTCCGGTGCTCCTCTAGTTTACGTACTGGTGATCGATTGACGATAGTATAGTTCCGGGTGAAACTGATTCATCCACGATGACGACGGCTTCGCAAGCCGAGAAAGATGCGAGTATGCTGTTAGAAAAGCTGCAAAGGATTATTGACGGTGCGGAACCAGCTAGCTTTCTCCAAGAATTTGAAACCTACCCGACCCACCACGAGCCGGCGAATATTGCTCTCCGTGAACTTTTTCAAGGCATAGATGACGAAATTCGAGCCCTACAACTCCGGCCAGACTTCACTACTAATGATGACTGCAAGCAGCAGGTGAGAAGCTTATTTCAGACTGGTATTTCTATTTTGGGGGAGCCATATAATATTAATATTATTCTCAGTTCTGGTTTATTTAGACTCTTTAAAACTGACCAATGGGAAAACCTAAACGCTCTTAAAAGTATTAGCCCAAATCCCAAAACCCCACGCGGTGACAAGCGTCGCCATAGCGAAACTGACGCTGGCTTAGAACTTAGCAACAAATTTATGAATCTATCTCCCGAGGTTAACCTGGAAGCTATGGACCAGACCTCCACTCCTAATTCTGATTCAGCGAATGTCATATCTGGTACAAAAAAACCGGAAATTCACCCTTTCTTTGTCGAATTTCACGAAATTGATTGGCGATTAATCGCCCAACAAATTAAGGAAATAAATACTGACAATCCACCCTCTATCTGCCTCAAAGGAGAGTTACTCAAAATCCAATGCAAATCTGAAGACCAATTTCGGGCAACTCAAAAATTTTTGTGCGATAAATCACTAAAATTCACAACAATACAACCTAAAGATCAAAGACCTAAGAAAATTTGCGTCAGGGGTATTCCCCCAAACACTGATCCTACTCTCATCATTGATGAGCTAGCCTTACATGGGTTCACCGCCACTCGTGCGGCCATGTTAAGGAACAAAAAAACTGGAATGGGGATGCCTTTATACATGGTTAATGTCCTCCCCTGTAAAGACTTCGACAAAATTTATGATATACATGAACTATGTTACATCAAAGTTGATATTGAGCATTTTCGTAATTCAAATAACCCTAAACAATGCTATCGTTGCCAAAAATTCGGGCACGCCAGCGAAATATGTAACTTCGACCCCAAGTGCTGCAAATGTGCAGGCCTCCACCTCACTGGAAATTGCCCAACACCCGGTAGGATTACCCCTACTTGTTCAAATTGCGGTGCTGCGCACCCGGCCTCATACGGCGGTTGTCCGAAAAACCCCAAAAACTCTAAAAAACACATTCCAACTAACCCTAAAAATAACACCTATACACCCACTACTAAACATATCCCCAGGCACATCACCTCCAAAAACGCCCAAGATCTTTATGAAATAATGAAAGAATTTAATTATGTTGAAAAAGCAAAAAACTCCCCTGCCGCCACTAACATTACTACACACCTCGACTCAAATGCTACTTCACAAACGGAAGATACACAGGAAACTTCTTCTGCTGTTCCTTCCACCTCCACTGATCACAACACCTCCCCCCACCCTACACCAACATCCTCCTCTACCGAATATGTAGAATCCTTTAACAACATGTTCGACATATTCAAAGACATGAAGGAACTCCTTCAAATTACAAAATTACTTAAATGCATAAAACAAATATCCACGGAAACACAAAAGTGTAAAAACCCATTCGAGAAAATGATAATCATTATTAATGAGCTAGACAATTTTGCTAATGAACTTAACCTAACCAACCATGAATAATCCAAATAACACTTTCTCCTCACTTCTTATCCTTTCTTGGAACTGCAATTCACTTAGACACAAAATTAACGAACTCCGATCCTTCCTTTCCTCTAATCCTCAATTTGACATTATCCTCCTACAAGAATTATGGAATCCTAATTGCAGCATCAATATATCTGGTTTTAAACTCTATAGCACCCCCCGTATTAACACTAGCGTCGGCGGTACGGCCATTTACATTAAAAATCACCTTCCCCACTACATTACTCAAAACACACCCCTCATTGGCGTTGACTACACCAGTCTCATTCTTAACCTTCCTCACATCAATATTAATATTACTTCACTATACGCCAGACATAACAATAATTTTCCTGTCAACGACCTTCTACACATCATCAATCCTCACCAATTTGCTTTCATAGCCGGTGATTATAACGCACACAACACACGTTGGAACTGTGTCAGAACCACTGGCCGTGGTGCTCAATTACACAGATTTATCTCACAAAATCATCTTAGCCTACATACCCCTAACACTCCCACTCACATACCCACCGGCCGTTTCCGTCCATCTATCATCGACTTCGCTATTTCTAAAAATCTCACCTATCCTATCACCACCTCTGTCATTAACGCACTCAGCTCTGATCATTTACCCGTTTCTTTCAAAATTGACTTAATTAATCCTATAACTCCTCCTCCCTCTATTGCTATTGACTGGAATAAATTCCGTAACTATCTTAATAACGCCGATCTCACTTATCCTTCTATTAATACTCCTACTGACATTGATAACGCAGTCACTAACATTAATAACATTATCCATGCTGCTCAAAAACATGCTACATATTCTAAATTTAAAAACAATAATACCTTTTTCCTTCCCACTTATATCCGCAACATATGCAAACAGCGTAACAACCTTCGCCGTCTCTATCAATCCACTCGTGACCCGGCACTCAAAGCCGCTGTCAACAGACTCAACAACAAAATCAAAAATTTAACCCAAAAAGAAAAGCAAAAAAGTTGGTCCAATTTTCTCGAAAATCTATCACCCGATGATAACTCTCTCTGGCGCATTAAGAAAAAACTCAACAACAATTACACACCTATCCCCCCCTCACTGTTAATAACTCCACAGCTTACACTGACTATGACAAAGCTAATTGCCTCGCCAATTCATATGAACAACAATTTTCCCCTAATGATTTCAACGGTAACCAAGCACACATGGATGACGTCACCAACACTGTCCGCAACTATCTTGCTATCCCACACGAACCCCTACAAGACATTCAACCTATTGTCATCTACAATATTATCCAAAAACTTAAAAATCGCAAAGCTCCAGGGTATGATAAAATCAATAACTACACCATTAAACAACTTCCTATTAACTGTATTCTCTATATTACTCACCTGACTAACTCTATCCTTAAATATTGCTACTTTCCGACACCATGGAAAACGGCTATTATCTCTCCAATACCTAAACCTTCTTGTAATCTCACCGACCCTACTAACTTTCGCCCTATTAGTCTTCTTTCATCACTTTCTAAAATTACAGAACGTGTAATTCTCAACAAACTCAATGATTTTCTCACCACCAACAACACTCTCATTCCCGAGCAATTTGGATTCCGTGCTAAGCACTCTACACTTCATCAACTTCTGCGTGTGGTCGAATTCTTAACTGATAACTTTAACATTAAAAAACCCACTGCCGCGATTTTCTTGGACATAGCTAAAGCCTTTGATAAAGTCTGGCATGAGGGCCTTATCTACAAATTAATACAGCTTCACCTCCCATCCGGTCTTATTCATTTCTTTTACTCTTATCTTATCGGCCGAAACTTTTTCGTCCGCATCAACAATACACTCTCTCTCTTATACTTTATTAAATGTTCAGTGATTCAAGGCTCGATTTTAGGCCCAACTCTGTTTAGCATTTACTTCAATGACATACCCCGTAATCCTTTCATTTCTCTTGCTTTATATGCCGACGACACTACTATCTACTCTTCCGCACACCACCCCCATTACCTGTACAAAAATATCCAAAATTACCTTGACATATTCATACAGTGGTGTCACCTTTGGCGAATAAAATTAAATGAAAATAAAACCACTGCTGTATACTTTTCCCGATCTTTCAACCTTCCTAATCGTCTCACTATCAATAACACCACTATACCCTGGAGCGATAACGCTAAATACCTCGGCATAACACTTGACAAAAGACTCACATTTAAAAAACACATAACTAACACTCGCGGAAAAGCTACCGGAATATTCAATTCATTAACACCACTCTTTCTTAGCACTAAACTTTCCCTTAGAAATAAAATGCTTCTTTATAACTCTTGTGTTCTTCCTGTCATCACTTATGCCTGCCCAATCTGGGGATGCACTGCCAATACCAATTTAGACCTACTTAAACGTTGCCATAACCAAAAACTCCGACTGATTCGTAAAGGTTCAAGATTTCTTCGTAACTCCACAATACGTAACGACTTAAAAACTGTCTCTCTTGCCAAACGCATCAAATTCCTCTCCCGTAAATTCTACAGCAACCTGCACAAGGTCCCTAACGAGGCCATATACGAGTTACCAGACTATGACATTCGCGAACCTTTTAACAGAAAGAAACCCCGATATTCCGTCCTTATTGATGATTAGACTTTGGGCTAATACTTTCCTTTTTGTTTTTGTTTTTATAAAAAAAAAAAAAAAAAAAAAAAAAAAAACAATGTATTAATACATTAAACGAAAAAAAAAAAAAAAAAAAAAAAAAAAAAAAAACTGTATGTATTTTGATACACTTATACTTATTATTATTCCATATATTTATTGTATGGCCTTGAAAAGTTGCCTTTTTTTTTTAGAGATCTTTCACTTTGCCTTTACAAAATACATTTGCAAACGTTATGTTCGAACAGTTAACATTATTAATTTTCTTAGTCATCCTTTTTTTTTTTTACAATCATATCTTAAATCTTAAAATCTATCTACCTTCTAGCTCATATCTAATTTCAGCTAGATTTTACTTTTTTTATTATTCGCGATCTCGCACTAGACTGCTATTTTTAGCATTACTATTAATTCTTTCTAATTATCATTCTCTATTCTCATTAATCGCATAGCTACTCATTATACTCTAATTTAACTCATGTTTATTAAATTTTAAACACATTATAATGGCTCTCTCAGGATTAGTTATACGACTACTCATATACTGGATGTAGTTTCTCGCAAACTTGGAAATCCATCAATGCATTCTTCTGTTCGCTGTTCTAATTAGAGAAAGTAAATATTACTTTTATTTTTTGCTGGTGCCAAAAACAAATTCTGTATGCTCTTTTTGAGGTTCATATATGCACCCAGGTTTTCATCCATCAAAGAGCCTGACCTTCCCCCACCCATGTCACTGGGTAAAGGTGAGATATATAGTTGAAGCTTTGATGCTCAGAGTGTCAAGTCTGCATATTTCGACTGCTGCGTGTTCGGGCGGAGTTTGGAAAGGGGGCGTGTTATTCCCACCCTCTTGCTATTCAGTCTCTTCAGCTGTGTCTTCGTCGGGTGGAGCTTGTAAAGGAGGCGTGTTATTCCCGCCTTCTCCACTGCTGGTGTTCGTCGCGCGGAGCGTGGAAAAGGGGCGTGAAAGGGGCAACAAACTCTTAATATATAATGCTTGCATTCTCTCTGTTATCACATATGCATGTCCAATCTGGGGATTCACTTGCAAAACCAGTATGAACAGCCTCTGTAGTACCCATTACAAACAGCTCCGTTACATCAGGAACGGGTCTAGATACCTCAAAAACTCCACAATCTTCAGGGATCTCAAAACGACTTCACTCAAACATCGCATTAAACACCTTGCGAAAAAATTCTACAATGACATTAATCACATTCCAAATGAACTCATCTATGAGCTACCTGACTACGATGCTTGCAGTCCATCCAACCAGAAAAAACAAGGTACTTCACTATTCTTGATGAATAGTCCTTCCGAGCTATAATTCTTACCTCAAAAATTTCTCTTTAATATTAAAAAAAAAATTATTATTATATAATTTTTTATTAAATAATTTTATATTGACTTTTCTGCTAAACTTCTCCTATCATCTTTACTTTACCACGTCTGGCATTATTTTTGTTTTTTTTTAATTATGAACTATTTTTACTTTTATACTTTAACTAGTAAATTTTCATTATTTTATAGATATACTTAACACTATCCTATTTTTATGTAGTCAATTGGACTACGGCTAGACATTTCATATGATTCTCTCAGGATTTGATATACACCTACTCAAAGCCATGGTGTGCAGTTGCTTCGCAACTTGGAAGCCCATGGAAGCTATCACAAGTTCAAGTTCAAGTATATGCACCCATGGTCCGGAATGGGTTAATTAAAATTTGAAGCTATTTCTAATTTGACTGGTAAAATGCATATATATTAATAAAATAAATGTTTTTGTCTGTAATTCTATATGTTTCTTTGTTGGTGATGCTAGGGAGAACTATCGCACGTAGAGGTCTCCAAATTTTGCTCCGGATATACTAAGACAGATGACAATGCACTTGAGTATCAGATTTCGGATTTTTTTTCCCGGAAAACTACCTAAGCAATTTATATACCAAAAACTCTCAGAAGAGGGCGGAGCTTCTAATTTTCAAAATCCTGATTTCATATTAAAATACCAGTAAAAAGTTTTAATGAATTATATCTTATTCATATTATCTTGTGCCAGATACTCACAGCTCAAGTGATAACATAACAGTTACAAAATTTTTTTCGTGTTAACAACTTCAAATATGAATACGATATTGAAGAATATTTTCAATGAAATCATGAGAAAAGGATTTCGCTTACCAATATTTTTACCAATAAATATATATTTGATATATTTATTATTATATATATATCAATATTATACATTTTTACCAATTATATATTTTTACCAATACATTTGTAAACATTTATGTGGACAAAATCACTTTTGTTGCTGCCATCTGCTATTTCGTTTTACATGTTTATTGTCATATAAAACAGTGCTAGCCAATTCAAATACCGTATTCTTCTCAAGTCACGTGATTTGAGAATCTAGGGAATTTTACTTTGATAGTCTACCGAAAAAAATAAAATCCATCTGAGAACGCTGAAAGTGGTTATTCCAAAGTGGCTGCTCTCTGATATATATACATTTAAATTCATTTTTGTTTGTGAATGTATAAATTGACAGGATCTCTTTATTTTAAACTGTAATTGAACTGTTTTTTCCGTTTTTCGAGGAAGGCAGAGGATTTTTCCGAAAATGCTGTCCAAGTTTGGTTTTGAACCAAATTTTCGGACGCGACAACGCAGAAAAGGAAATAAAAATTACAATCTTGAGACAATAGTCGCTTATAACTCAAAATGTAATTTATTTGTCCGAAAAGGAAAAAAAAATGTTCGATTACAAATCACTTCAACAATCATACCAGTAAGTATAAGGCAATTATGTTTAAAAATGCGACAGAAAGTTTCGCGTAGTTGAGTGAGAAAAAATATTATTTTGAGGACCGTCTTAAGACTGCTTGTCTATAAACTTCCTGATTCCTCTTACTAATGTCAATCCTACGGGCGTAGGATGCATTCGTATATTTAAAATATCTCCTCAGGAAATTAATATTTTTAACTTCTGTTTTCTGTGAACTGTTTTTACAGCATGTCTCTTTTTTTCTTAGTTGTCAAAATATTTCTAAAATATCTGCTTAATGTATAGTTTTATGTGTTAAAATCTAAGCGAAACTGAATAAGATTTTAACACTTCACATAAAAATAAGTATATATTTTAGAAAATTTTGACAACTAAGAAAAAAAAAGAGACATCGTTTAAGAAGTGTAAAGAGAAAACAGAAGTCAAAAATATTAATTTCCCGAGGAGATATTTTAAATATACGAATGCATCCTACGTCACGCCCATAGAAGGGGATTCAGGAAGTTCACTGACAGCGTTAAGTTTGTAATTTTGATGTTGAAACTTTCAAAGCATCGAAGGAGGTGCATTGTTGCTATATGCGTAGGACAATTATCGTCGATCTCGAACATACTGCTTCGTTTAGTCCCAAGGCGACAATTTTTGAAAAAGATTGGTGGGCTCAAAAACATTATGGGTAG
Source organism: Maratus michaelseni (assembly GCA_963931845.1). Taxonomy (NCBI): domain Eukaryota; kingdom Metazoa; phylum Arthropoda; class Arachnida; order Araneae; family Salticidae; genus Maratus; species Maratus michaelseni. The sequence continues at coordinate 492,928,100 of OZ007586.1, forward strand.
TATTTTTCTTTCAGAGGGGGGGGGGGAGATAATAACTTTAAGTCAAGTATGAAGCTATATATTTTTTAATGTATAAAATAGTAATTTTATTAAATTATGCTTTCATGAGCTATTTCGTATAAAGAAAATAGTATTTATAACAATTATCATACAATGGATATGATTACAAATAAAAAGCGTAAAAAACTGAACATCGAGAAAATAAATGCAGTTATGTAAGTGCTTTATGGTTGTGAGTCAGGGCATTAATACAAGTGACCATTAACTTATACTCACAGGTAAAATATGCAGGAAGATTAATTTTAAATGAAATCAAACTATACGTCTGTTGAATTACTTTTAATCCTCTGGTCTGTCTTACTGTTTTTCAAACAAAACAATTTTGAGAACGTCAACAGAATGAAATTTCGTTTCAGAGGTAAATAAATAACAGAACAATGGAAATTGGGTAAGCTGGGATGGCAAATTATTGGGTGGGATCGAGCCCCATCGGCCCATATAAGTTGGTGCCACTTTCAGAGACCAATGATAAATTTTGAGGATTGTTTACTATACCTCTATAAAAGAAATTATTTGATATTGATATTATTTATTAAAATACCAAACAAATTGAGTAAACTGTTTTAGATATGCTAACATTTCTTATTGTTCGCTTAACTAGAAATACATAGATAAATCTAGCCTCGATTTCCTGCCAGGCAGATATCTACGTACAGAGCAGATCTATACCTTGACGCTAGCAAAGATATATCCTGCAGTTTTTGAATATTCTCGGAAATATGTTGTATAATTTTAATTTTTGAGATGCTGTCTCGCAAGTCAACATCTTCACGTGAACAAATCTTTCATGTGTAAAGTATGTTATTACAGCAAAGTACGTTTCATTTATAAAATGATTTATTTTTATATTTTTTCTGGTATGAAATGTTTTTACATACCGAAGTTTTCTTATGAATTTTTTCTGATTCTTTGAATTTAAATGAGTGTCTGTGTGGCACATATGGATGCAGGCAATCTCCGATATTTATGATTTTTTTTTCGGGAGACATTTTTAGCTAGTAAATCTGCAGATCAGGAGCCTCCACGTCAACTCTGAAAGTCATTTATTTAATCTCACGTTTCATATTGTTTCCTCCAGGTCTAGAAATTAGTTTAATAGAGGGCGCAACAGAGCGTATAAGAACTGTAATGATGAGCAGGAAGATTTCCAGCCAGATCTGTGATCAGCTTTGGACGCAAGCGCAGCGCACCAACCGCTGCCAGTCACTTAATCTTCATTTTGTAAATAAATTGTTGTGTTTTAACGTGAAGTTTAATTAACTAAATTCACTAACATAAAAGTACAGTCCGCTAGAAATTCGCTGGATCAATTTTTGGTCCGTAGAGCCACAGTGCTCATATTTTATTGAACATTGTTCAAATCAGGACCTTTGGATTAAAAATATAGGCGTGATACCCACTCACGTAGCTAAAAGATAGCAACTACAATTTCTGGAGCTGTGGTGCTAAACAGAAAACGAGGAAACATACGAGGACAAAAAACAAGAATCGTCAATGCGTTGAAATAAAAAATGAGTGAAAAAGAACTGGAACTCAAGATGAATTCCATTCAGAATTTAAAGAAAAAAAAACGATGAGCTCAGAAACGAAGTGTACGCCATAATAGCTGAAGTACAGATGGAAGAATTCAAAAATTCGTTAACGGATATTGATGAACAACTGGAATCTATAGAGGTGAGTCTTCTCGATCTAATAAAACCTTGTAGTTCTAATATTAAAAATGCTACTTATGATAGAATAAGTTCTAGTGATTCAAATATAAAATTGCCACAAATAACTCTACCCTAGTTTTCAGGTCGTTATACTGAGTGGATGAATTTTAAGTCACAGTTCACCACTCTAACCGGTCAATTCACCACCAACCTTCAACTTCCCGTACAACTCTCAGTTGAGTAACCCGAGGTTCGCGAATCTAACTGCCGGTTGATATTTCCGAATTCTTCGTTAACTTCAGGGACATGGTTATTCGACTCTGGGTTATTCGACGGCAGGTTGAAATGTGTATATCTCATTGGCCAAAAGGATCACATGACGTAGCAATAGTCTTTATGGGTTCTGTCCTCCCTTGATTCAGTTTTCAATAACGAAACAAAACAGAGTATTGAAAGAGCATAATTGGAGTGTTTACTTTTTGATAAATAAATTTACAAATAAATTTTGAATTAACATTTTGATTTGGTGGTTTAGAAATATTGTCACAGTCATAAAATGCTCATTTTTACAAAATTTTATAGTATTTTTTTTTTTTTTTTTTTTTTTTTTTAAGTTTTTTGATTAAAGAAAAAAATATATATATTATCTACGTTTAATAAACAATTTTATGACCAGGCTAACACTAATAAGTGGAATAAAAGCAAATAGGGAGCTGGATTAATTTATTTTGCAAAAATGTTATATAAAAAGATATTTTCATATATTTCTAATGTATGTTTTTTATTTAACTAAAATAATTGATTACAGATTCAATTAAATTATCTTGGATGAAATTGCATGCTTGGTAGCATTTATCCCTTATATGAGACCCAAAAAGGTGGGTTTTTTTTTATGTGTAAATTATTATAATTAATATATATATTTTTTTTTAAATTTCATATATAATAATTTAAAGAGCTGTTTGAAAAAATTCTCGTGAACTGCGAAAATTTTCAAATAATCCTCTTAAAAATATCACGTTCTTTCAAACAAAAATAATTATTTTTAACTAACAAGTACATATTAGTTCAAATTATTTATCTATTACAAACGGATATACATTTTTATGTATTATAACGATATTTTAACGCAAAATTCCATCTTCTATAATTTTATTTTTTAAACAAACGTGAAGTGTAGGAATAAATCTGAAATTTAAGAAAAACTGCTGTTTTTTATTCTTAAAAAAAAAAAAAAAAAAAAAAAAAAAAAAAAAGATTTGAATCGTATATACAATATTTGAGTGTAAGAACATTTGATTTTAAATTCGTTAGATGGCGCTACCAAATATTCTCAGTAGATATTTTACGTCTTGAAAACTTTCTTAATAATCACTCTAATCTTGACTTTACAGAGTTAAAATATCCTAAAAGGGCTAATAATTAAAAGTAACACATTCTTTCACATTATTATTATTTTTTAAATTAACATTTCGTTTGCTTTCTGCATCACAAATAGCATTGAAACGAAATAAACGTCAAAACACTTGTCAACGCAACCGCCATCTTTGCTTCAATTGCACATGCGCGTGTCGAATAACTGTAGACGAATAGGTTAGTTCAGTTACTGAACTTATGTTTCGTTTTCTCCTCCATTTTCGGCTAGTTGAGTTAGCGGAGAATTTGATTTCAGGGTCAACCGAGAGTTACAGCGTAACTCGCCAGTTGAGGTTGACGGTGAGTTAGGGGGTAATTGACAATAACGACCAGTTAAATGACTCACAAAAATTGTATTACCTGCTGTCAGCCTTGACAGGCCCAGTGAAACTTCTTCAAAATATCGATGATTCTTATGAGTCCTTATTCGAAACCTTAAAGAAAAGGTTTGAAAACAAAAGACTGATTGTTAACGGACAAGTAGCAGAACTGCTAAATATGAACAAAAAAAAATTGAAAACCCTAAAGAAATCCATAATTTGGTAGACAAATTACTTAACCATTTAAGAGCGCCTAAGCAATTAGGATTAGAAAAAAGTAATTTGTCTGAAGCAATTTTAATGCATTTTGTGTTGCAACGCATAGATGACGAGTCAAGAAAGGCTTTTGAAATGAATTTAAACTGTAATGAATTGTCTCAATGTGATGTTTTCATTGATTTTCTACTAAAAAGAATACAAGCGTTAGAAAATGTACAGAGAAATGTCTTAGCTTCAAGGCCCAAAACGGAATTCTCTCATAAACAAAAAAGTTTCGTTTTGCAAAAGGATCGAATCGTATGTCCTATGTGTAATCAATCTCATTTAATTTTCAGATGTAAAGATTACCAAGATTTATCGGTTCAGGATAGATTAAATCTTGTGCGGAAATTAATGCTTTATTTTAATTGTTTAAATAAACATGTAGTTTCTCGTTGCCCGAAATTGAATAATAAATGCAAGTTATGTTTTTTGAATCATCATAGTACGTTATGTGTGGAGCTAATTTTTCGAAATATAAACAAAATGAAAGTCTTCAAATGAATCAAACAAATAAAAACCAAACGCAATCGGATAAAACCAAAAGACGCGTAGATGCGGAACTTTCAACTCGTGGAGAAACTAGGTCAACTTCTTTAACACTTTTAGCTGTCAGAAAAAAAGCAAAACGTATTTTACATCTGGTGTTTTTTATAATGAGTTATTATCAACTGCGAAAGTTTATATCAAGGGAATTAATGATTATTTTTTTTCCGTTTCTTGCAATTTTAGATTCAGCAAGCACTATTTCTTTAATTACTTATTCAGCTTTAGACTTTTGGGATTGAAAAAATATAACGTAAATTCCTTAATTAGCTGGTTAAACGGATCAATCTGTAAAATTGAAAATGAAATAAAAACGGAAATATCTAATAAAAACAAAGATTTTCAGAAATCAGTGAATATGTTTGTTGCTCCCAAAATTACTGATTTAACCCCTTCAAGTCCGATCGAAATTTCTAATCTCGATTTGCTTGAGAATATAGAGAATATAGCATATGCGAATCCGAAATTTTTTGAACCTCAAAGGGTTGACTTCCTATTAGGAGTCGATATATTTTATGATTACTATTGTCCGGTCAGATAAAATTACCGGATAGTTCGGTCATTTTACAGAATTCCTGTTTTGGATGGATTGTAGCTGGGACATTGCATGATAAAAATGACAGAGAATTTCAGTGTCATTTATTGCAAAATGAAGAGGAATCATCATATTTAAGGGCTTTTTGGGAATTAGAGCAGATGGGCATTAAAGATGACCCAAACAGTGTTAAAAACGAGAAAATTGCAGAAAAATTTCATGAAACTGTGCGTTTTGAAAATAACAGATATGAAATCAGTCTCCCGTGGACAAGGAATTGGGACCATTTAGAAAATAATTATAAAACTGCCGAAGCGCGACTCACAGGTCTTGTAAAAAGAATGAATTGTGATACAAAGTTTCATATTTTCATATCATCACAGGTTAAGCTCAAATGAAACCTGCAAGATGACTCCCCCCACACACAACCCTTTAATTTTTTTAATTTTCATTCAAAATTACAATATGGTTATCCTAATTTATCCAGTGCTATTAATTTATAGATTAGTTTATAGACTATTAGCGTTATAGTGGGTCGTTAAAAACTAAATTTTAAATAACACACTTAACAAGAACATTGAAATGTATAGCTATTTTTACAACACGTAGTCTTATAAAATTAATGAGTAGATACATAAAGTTAGCAGGCGTGGCTTCTTTCATGTAAAAAAAATAAAAAATAAAAAATAGCCTTTTTTTTCCATTTTAGTTAAATTATTGACTATTTGCATGTCCCAGTGAATGAAAGTAAGAATATGTTTTATAAAATTATACACTCTCTAATGTGTATATTTTTATTATGCTTCTGGTTTTCCCTTCAATCATAGGTTTGATGAAAAACATTCTAGATTTCAAACAATAAAGAATTTTTAGAGATATGTAAAAATATGTTTTTTTTCTGAAAATTTTTACATTTATTATGCATGTAATTTGGATAAATATAAATTTGGCATGTTTTTTGTTAGGTAGCAGGGTTTTTTTTCTTCTTTTATGGGAATACTTTCACTTTCGGAACCGGTTTCGAAAATGAAAGTATCCCCATGAAAAAAAAAACAACAACCTGTAAACAAAATTGAAAAGGTAAATAAAGGCGATTGTAGCGATCAACATCAGCTTTTCAATTAAAAAAGAATAGCTTAAAAATATTGAAATGTAAACGAGATATTTTAAAAGAACTGTCCGATAGGAGTAATATTAGCTAGCGGGTGTTTTCGCGAGAGTGAAGTAGCTCCTTAAGGCTGTTAACCCTTTCCGGCACAGGCAAAGTCTGTTCGTAAAATGAGAAATTACCGACTCACACCGGAATTTACAAACGACTTTTTTAGAAAATAAGAACTCCTTATTTTAAGCTTTCATTGTGAACAACAACCTAACTCGTCTCCTTGATGGGGAGTCGAGGGTGTTTAAGCATAATTTCCTGGAACTGCAACGGCCTTCAAGGTAAAATTAGAGAGCTCAGGGAATTTGTACAGGAGCACACCCCTGATATTTTACTACTCCAAGAGACCCACTTGAGACCAGGCATTAATTTCCGTATTCCAAATTATACCATCTTTAGAAATGATTTCATTAATCCAAACAGCGCGCGACCCATTCGGGGAACCGCTGTTTGTGTCAAAAATAACCACCCCTTTTATCCTGCAACCCCCCCCCCCTCCCCGGACTTTGTCGGCGCCACTGGCATCTCAGTCAAATTTCCTAATGTTCCAGCACTAACCTTTTTCTCAGTGTATCTCCCAGCCGGCGAGCGCGCGAGTGACATCTCAGCCAATCTGAAATCCCTGCTGGATTACGATGTCAACACCTTCCTCATAGGTGACTTCAATGCCCATCACACTTCTTGGAACTGTCGGCAAAACAATAACTATGGCAATTGCATTTTTAATATCCTACGAAATACAACTGCGGACATTATTTTTCCGGACTCCCCCACCCGATTTGACGACTATAGCAGCAGCACCATTGATTTTGGCATTTATAATGGCTTCAATTTTACTAAAAACATCGAATCGCTTGCGGAACTTAGCTCTGATCACAATCCTATTAAAATTAACATCCAAATTCATGTCCCACTCCAACCTCCAAAAATTTTTAACAAAATCAACTGGGCTAAGTTCCAAACTATCATTAATAATACTCCACCCACCCTTCCTGTCATTAATAACACAAATGACATCGAAAACTTAACAAACTCCATTACTTCTGAGATTAAAGCTGCTGCTGATAATTCTACTACAAAAATCATTGGTAATGAATTTTATAAGCTCGATCCTCATGTCCGCAGATTAACTACTAATAAAAACCGTGCTAGAAAAATTTTTCAACGTACGCATAGCATTTTCGACAGACAAATTATGAATAGAGCTCAACAAGATCTTAAAAATTACCTTTACAAAAAACAACAAGAGAGCTGGACCGTTTATTTGGAAAAGCTCTCACCAGAGGACGCCTCCATATAACAAGCAGCGAGAAAATACAAGAGCTCTATTTCAATCTTCCCCAGAATCCTTATTCCAAATTCCCAAGACTATGCATATACTAATGAAGATAAAGCGAATGCAATTGCAAGTAGTTTTGAAGACCAGTTCCAAGGAAATCCTATTATAAATCTTGACACTGAGAGAGAGGTTAATACAACGGTTAGAAATTTCTTGAGCACAAACTCACCCGAACCCAATTTTTCGATCTCCAACACTGATGTCCTAAAAGAAATTAATAAACTTAAAAATAAAAAATCTCCTGGCATCAGTGGCATTACTAATGAGATGCTCAAGAATCTGCCACACTCTTATATTCCAAAAATCACCCTTTTAATTAATAGTATTTTTAAATTTAATTATTTTCCCCTGTACTGGAAAACTGCCATCACTGTCCCTATTCTAAAACCTAATAAATCTCCTAACAAGCCCACTAGTTATCGTCCCATCGCCCTCCTTGATTCTATTAGCAAGCTGACTGAGGCATTTATTGCAAACAAAATTGACCAACATCTTAACGACAATAATATCATCTCACCAAATCAATTCGGATTCAGAGAAGGGCTCTCTGCTACTCACCAAGTCTACAGACTGGTCGAGCATATAACCACTGGCACCCAATCTAAAAAATTTACTGCTGCAGTTTTCCTAGACATAGAAAAGGCGTTCGACAAAGTTTGGATTTTCGGCTTAATTTTCAAACTTATCAAATACGACTTCCCACCTTACCTCATTAAACTTATTTATTTTTACTTATTAGACAGAAATTTTCATGTCCGTGTCAAAGACGAACTTTCTAGGAAAATTTTCGCTTTTTTCGGAACTCCACAAGGTAGCAAAATTTCACCAAAATTATTTAATATTTTCATTAACGACATGCCAAATTACCCCAATACCCAAATCGCTAAATTCGCAGATGACACCTGCATTTTTGCTACCAATAAAAATAGAAAATACGCCATTACTGCAATTACCCGTCACCTCAAAATTCTGATTATTTGGTTTCATCAATGGCGTATTGCGATCAATATTGATAAAACAGAAGCTATTCTATTTTGTAATTCCCAGCAGGAAACCATTGATAAATTTAAAATTAAATTGAACAATATTGATCTGCCGTGGTCCTCAAGCTGTAAATATTTAGGCATTATTTTAGACCGTAGACTTACTTTTAAAAACCATGTTCATGCTACTAGAAACAAGTTTCGAGTTGCAAAAAATAAATTATTCCCTCTTTTAGCTCGAAACAATGGACTTTCCATCAAAAATAAATTGCTCTTGTACTCTTCCTATCTTCGTCCTATCCTGACATATGGCTGTCCAATTTGGTCTTTTGTGGCAAAAAGCCACATTAAATTACTAAATCAAGCTCAAAATTCCACCATTCGGCTAATTTATAATATTCCATACTATGTTCGAAATTATCACCTTTATAAAGAAATTGATTTTCCCAGACTTAATATTTTTATGCAAAATTTAAACGTCAACTTCCAAAATTCTATTGAAAATTCAGATAATAATAACCTTAACAATCTTCCAAACTATGACATTTTTGACAGCCAAAATCGTAAAAGACCCAGGATTGGAATAATTTTAGATTCTATCAATTAATAGCTTTGATCTTTATTTAATTTTCCGTATTTTACTGACTTATTTTTAAAACTCTGTTCTCTTCCAAAACAACTGCTTGAATACTGATTTCGGATTGGACGGGCAGAAGGAGGAACTCCGCCTCCTGCAGCCACCCTGGTATATATACCAAATTGCCCCTCTTTTCAAGGTCACAGCGCACACGGCAGGTTGCTGCTAGTGCCGCTCTAAGTGAAAAATTTAAGCCGCAGCTTTGCTGGCATAGTTAAATTATCCAGAAACAAGCAGTTTTCTCCTACTTTAGATTATTTTCCATGTTCTATCATAAAAAACCAAAAAATCTCACAAAAACATAAAAATTTTTATAAAATTCATAATTATATTTTATTGTTGTAATGCTATCCTTAACCTTCCTATGTTTAATTGTGTTTATTTTCTATGAGCTCCTAATTTATTTAGTTGTTAGTCTTTGTTATCTTGCTTAGGCTCCCCCCCCCCCCCCCACGGTGCTTCCAGTTTTTATTGAAATCACTGACATTTTAACCATCATTTGTTATGTTCTGGGGATGTGTGACATTTAGCCACGGGCTCCTCGGTCCAAATTTGTTCGAAGTCAAGCTTTCATTGTAGAACCAAAATTTTATTAAATATTCTTGGTTTCGAATGCAAGTTTGGAATTCAAATTAGGTGTGCCCGGAGTGGGACCACTGTGCCGGAAAAGGTTAAGGCTCCCGTTGAGCAAGCGCTCGGGAATACGGTGCTAACGTTAATCCAATGGGGCATTACTGAGCTAATATCTCGCTTGCATTTGAATATTTTTAAACGATTTTTTTTGCACTGGATAGCAGAGATCAATCTCTATTTCCGACGTTGATTATTTTTTCGATTTTCTTTGCGTATTTTTTTTTTACGAAGATAGTTTCACTTTCGAAACCGGTTCCGAAAGTGAAATTGGATTAACATTAGCACCGTATTCCCGAGCGCTTGCTCAACGGGAGCCAAGTCTGAACTATGATAAAGTTGATCTTGGTTCAAACATTTTGCAATGCTGCCATCTACTGGAATTAAAGCACATTACATTCCGTACATCACACAGAGGTCAGTTTCAATATTTAGAGCGAGAAAGTTAAGGCTGTTTTCAAATCCAAACAGGCTACTTTATGACATATTTTTTAATTCATATTTGTTCCGAAATGCATGAAATTGGCAGTTCTTATTCAGACACTTTGTAATTGAAAAATGTTTTGCTTTTCTTTGGTAAAGGTTTTCAGGAATGGTAAATGGTTTAGAAATGGCTTTTTTAGTAAAGGCTTTCACATATTTCAGAAAATATTGTCAAAGTCTGCGTTTTGAACAGAATTTTCGACGGCGCAGCACCAGAAAAGGAAAACGTATCATCACGTGACATGAATAGCTTATAACTCGATAGGTAATTTATTATAAAAAAATGGAAAACTCATTTCAATTCCAAAATGTGTCAATATTCAGGGATGCCAATTTTATTCTTTTGCGTTTAAAAATGAGTCAGAAAATGTGTCAGAAAATTTCCCGTTGTTGAAAATTTCTAGAATCGAAATATGAAGTCAAATTTGAATGTTATTTTTGAAAATTTAAATTTTAAAGTGTGTTAGTATTTCAAAAAAAAAAATACCCCTATTTTAATTCTTTAATATAAATTGGAAGAAGACAGAAATCCCAATCGTAAGGCTATATTGGTATTTTCTGCGAAAGTTTGGTGATTACAATGTATGAAATGTTCTGATATTTTTGTTTGGCCGATTGTATATTAGCTGTACACATAATATTATTCATGTAAATTAACAATTGTTTTAATGACTGGAATTGTCAAGTAATTCCTCTACTATAAACTGCATACCTGCCAACATCACACTAAACTTCCGTACAATGTAGGTTAATTTAACCGAGGTTAAACACGTTTCAAATCATAATTTTTTTAAAGAAATGCAATCAAATAGGTTCGACGTAAGACCACGAAACTAAATATATATTAATTTTTCAGATACACTTTCTGGTTAGAAACGTCTTTAAACTGGATCAAGTTAAGCCACATTGTACGGAAGTTTAGTTGAAAGTTGGCAGGTATGAAACTGTCAATGCTATCAATATCAGATTCTTAAAAAAATAATATTCTTAATTCTATTTTATTTATTTTCGATATCGAATTTCGGAAAAGAGCAACATTACATTCTATGAGAAATCTGATATAATTAACGCGATTTCCGCATTCAAAAAATATCTAAGAGAATTTTTAAGATGGTTCTCAAATTCCCTGCTGAACAACGCGAAACTTTCTGACTCATTTTTAAACGTAAGGGCATAAAATTGGCAGGTCTGACTATTGAAGCAATTTGGAATCGAACAGAGTTATCCAAATTTTGATAACAAAAATTTATTATCCAGATATCAGCGACTCTTGTCACGTAACAAGTTTTTACCCTTACTCGTGTTGCCGTGTCGAGAATTCGGTTAAAAACGTCGAATATGGCAGTATTTTCTTAAAGATATTCTGACTTTACATAAAATGGAGTACGTGTTTCGATTACATACTTTCTGAAAAAAGTATACATTCCAATTTCATTCGTTTCCGAACAAAAATTAATTCAGAAATGTGTCAGAATTAGATACTTTAGATATGGAACAGATTTAACTATCTGAATTTTTGGGATGCTGCTGTCCATGTTAATTTCTTTGAAAATAAATACAAAAGTTAATATTCTCAACTCTATTATAGTTATATTTAATTTTGACTGCTACAAAAAAAAAAAAAAAAAATCATAAGTATTCTATAAAAACTTTATTATACCGCTTTCATCTTCACAAACTATCTGAGAGGGTTCCGACATTTTGCAATGCTGCCATCTACTGCAATTAAAGAACACTATAATAGGTACATCACAGAGAGGTAAGTTTCAATACCTAGAGCGAGAAAGTTAAGGCTGTTCTCAAATCCAAACAGGCTACTTTATGACATATTTTTTAATTCATATTTGTTCCGAAATGCATTAAATTCGCAGGAGTTCTTATTCAGAAACTTTGTAATCGAAATATGTTTTCTTTTTTTTTTTTGGTAAAGGCAGAAGATCTTTCAGAAAATACTGTCAAATTCTGCGTTTTGAACATAATTTTCAACGGTACAGCACGAGAAAGGGCAAAACATATCATCACGTGACATGAATAGCTTATAACTCGATAAGTAATTTAATATAAAAAAATGGATAACTCATTTCAATTCCAAAATGTATCAATATTCAGGTCTGCCAATTTTATTATTTTGCGTTTAAAAATGAGCCAGAAAATGTGTCAGAAAGTTTTCCGTTGTAGAGCAGGTCATTTAAGAATAGTCATAAACGTCTTGACCAATTTTTTAATTTCTAGAATCGAAATATGAAGTCAAATTTGAAAATTAAATTTTAAAGTGTGTTAGTATTTCAATAAAAAAAAAACTCCTAATTTTAATTATTTAATATAAATTAGAAGAAGACAGAAGTTCCAATCGTATGGCTATTTTGATATTTTCTGCGAAAGTTTGGTGAGTAAAATGTATGAAATGTTCTGATGTTTTGTTTGGCCGATTGTATATAAAGCTTTTATCAGCTGTACACATAATATTATTCATGTAAAGTAAACAATTGTTTTAATGACTAGAATTGTCAAGTAATTCCTCTGCTATAAACTGTCAATGCTATCAATATCAGATTCTTAAAAAAATAATATTCTTAATTCTATTTTAGTTATTTTCGATATCGACTTTCGGAAAATAGCAACATTACATTCTATGAGAAATATGATATGATTAACGCGATTTCGGTATTCAAAAAAATCTAAGAGAATTTTTAAGATGGTTCTCAAATTCCCTGCTGAAATTCGCCAAATTATTGAGCAATAGCCAAATTGGCTTCATTTATGAAGACTTATTTTGGTCGCCAAATTTGGCGATATTTCGCCAAATCTCGCCAAGTTTGGCGCTAACGGATATGAATATATAGTTTTATGCGTATGATTGGGAAAATTATTACAACAATGAAAATTTTTGTAATGTGCTGTCTTGTTTCAAAATGTCAGCCACCCTAGAATTTCAAACTGCTCTATCTCAGCCATTTTTTAAGATAGAGGTAAAACAAAAAATGCTCTGGAATCCTTTTATCAAGGCGTAACACTTAATTAAAAAATAAATTTAAATTTTTAACTTTTTTGTACATTTATTTTAGTTTTAAATTTTTAAATGGCCGCCATCTTGAAACAAAAGGGCGGACCAAGCTGGCCAACGAACTCGGTCGAGACATTGGTGAGCTTAATACACACAATTAGTTTCATCAAAATTGATTTATAAATACGAGCGTTATCGTATGACATAGGTCAGATATATATATATATATATATATAAATCAACATTTGAACGGAGGGTGGTTTTGGGGTCTGGGGGTCATGATCGGTGAAAATATATCGAAATTTTCCGGAACTGCTTTCCTCCGAACGGCTGCAATAGGTAGCTTTATACTTTTTTGTATTGAAAGCTACCTAACAAATGTGCTGGAACATAGATTAAGAAAAGATAATAAATATAATAATAGGGTGGAAAGGGATGGGAAATAAAGAATTAAATCCTACAAACGTATATGTGACGGAAGGTGTGGGTGAAGGGCGACGCACCCAATGATGACCTCCTTCCCGATCGTCCCTTGCGACTCCCTCTGTAGCTGGAGTAGTTGTGAGTTGTCCTCAAATTTCGGTTGGAAAGGGAAGATGCCCGTTTGTACCAAGAGCAGTTCATGTCACGGAGGGCCACTGAGGTCTGTGGCTCGTATTACTTTCTCTGGAGGGGGATCTAAACCTCTTCCCCGACCGGCTGATTACGAGGAAAACTGGTAGGAGGCTTGTCAGTCAAGCGATGGTGTCCAGACCTAAGTCGGACCTTGGACCGAAACCAGCCCAGCGCATCTATGCGTAGCTAGAATTTTCTGTGCCTGGCGGTAGGGGCTAGCCGGCAAACTTCACCTAATTTTCATGCTACTAATCTCGATCGAAAACGCCTCTTTGGAAGGGAGTTTCCACGTCCGATAGTGGTTCTAAAACTAATTTTTCGTGATATCTAACAATTTTGTGATATGTTCTGTTTTTTGTTTGTTTGCGTTGTTTTATATGTGAATGATCCTCTTAATGGAGTCGATCGGGGACTTCCTGTATTTCGCTGCGGGCTCACCGAAAGCAAAGCCATTGGGAGGGGACAACCCTAGCCAAGCCGTGTCTATGCGTCAGGGACTGGTTTTCTTCGAAGTCCCGGGTTGGCAAGAAGCTCCCGTTGCAACCCATGAACTAATCGTTTTCTCCCACCCTAGGACTCAATAATCAGAAGTTTCAGTTACAGTAATGGGTCGTGGGGGTGGGTTCGGCATTGGCTTAGGACCCGGTTCTTTTTATGGGGTTCCGGCAATAAAGCCGTCGTATCATTTCTACGTCCGCCCAAGTGTTGTGTGGTGGTGTCTTCTGAATTTGGGCTCCACCGCATGTTGTATCGACCTTTGTCGTCAATTCATTTGGGCAAGGGTCGAGAGACGCAGGAGGCTCACGTCCCAGTCTCTTCCCCGGCCGAAGAGCGCCACCTGTAGAGATGCATCGCATAAACCGGCCCTCTATTGGTCGCGTCTTCATATGAATTCACGAGAATCTGGATTCGGTGGTGGAGTAAAATGGCCTTCTGCCGCCGTAGCTTGTCATTACCAATACAGCCTATGGAGCTTTCCGTTCTTCTTCAGTATTTATCTTATTTGGCTGCACTGAAAAATTTACTTACCAGGTTGCCAGGTTCCCAAATTCTAAGAATCAGTCCATAGCAGAAGTGAGCAATTAAAGATGCTAGGAGGGGAAACTCACAATAGACATTGAAACCCCTCCACTCTTCCTTTCACCAAAGTCTCAAATTCTCACAAAAGCGATTCTCTCTCTCTCTATCTTAGCCCTGGAAATCACCCCCGCTCATTGCCACCCCCTCTCTCCCACACAGAATCATACAAAGTCTTCCATTCTGTGTGAGAAGCTCTTTCTTTTCCCCTTTAAAGACGGACAACAGAGAATTGAAATGAAACTGAGGACGGCGCGCGGAGGGGACTTTCTTGCAGGGAGTGTTCTTAATTTTCTGTCTTACCGACTATTCTAAATTTTGCCAACTCTTACAAATAAGTGGGGGGGGGGGATGTTACACCCCCAACACCCCTTCGCTAGGCACGCCCCTGGATGAAAGCGAAGCCTTTGGTTTTTTCTGCATTTTGAAATTGTGTTTGCCAGATCTCCCATAGAATTATTAAAGAAAAACATGAAAGTTTTTGCCATACTTTTCCAACTCTAATGGTATTTAAAAAAAAAAATTACCATTTCAAAAAACATTTTTACTGAAGCTTGATTATACATTAGATTTCCATTTTCCTGCATTTGAAACTGTTGCATCTGCTTCCTGGAGAGAAATAAATAAAAAATAAAATACCCATTTATTTAGGGTACTTTTTTTCTTTCTAATGGAGTCTTTAAAAAAAATATGTCTATCAATAGTTACTCTATTTTTTTTTTTTTAAATCGAAGTTAGATATTAGATTCTATGTTAGTTTTTATGTTTTCCGATTCTTTTTAAAGTTTTCTGTTTTTTCTACATTTTAAAACAGCTGCATCTGCTTCTCGGATGGAAATAAAAAAAATATCCACTTATTCAGTGCACTTTTCAGATTCTAGTAGTATCTTTTGTTTAAAAAAATATTAACATTTGCTACTTCAAAAAGAATATTTCTCTGAGGTTGATTCACATTCATTTTCATATTTTCTGTTTTTTTCCCCTCCAGTTTTGAAATGCCATGTCCTTTTTCCCAGTATTTATCTGGTTCTAACAACATCTTTAGTTTAAAAAAAATATATTGATATTTACTATTTAAAAAAAAAAATATTTTTTTGAATTTGCTTCATGGATTTGCCAGTTATTTTTCTCTCTCAGTGAATTTGAAAATACTGTTTCCCGTTTTAAAATAATTGTGCTTTTGAACATTTTCAGAGGGGGTTTTCATTTCTGCACATGTCTGGGGAAACTTCTAAATTTTCAACACAGGTTGTCAATACTGAAAGATATCATTTCCCATTTTAAGAGTGAAGGGCAGGTACTTGTTTTATATTATTTAGGTTTTTTCACAATTGAAAGTTTAATCTATCTGAATGTTTGAAATTATATCAGCAACTACTACAATACAGGTTCTTTAGTTCATTGGGAAACATTTTCATTTAATGTTTATAAAGTCATTCAAATTCGATGGTTGTTTGCAGAAACAAAATATGTGTAGAACACCCAGTGTATGTTGACAAAGGCAGGTAGGTTCCCCAACTCTAGGTTCATTTGAATAGATTTTTGTTTACAAATATAATATCACGCAAATAAATTCAAAAATGTGCGCTGTTGAATGCAGTGAGGCTTTCAACATTATGTTCATTTGGAAAGATTTTCATTTAAAAATATAAAATCATTCAACAAATTTTAGGTGTGTATTTACGATTATCACAAGCTGGGTGGATCAGCTAGTTTGAAATTATTAATCATGTATTTCTTTTAAATGCTAAAAGGTGTAAACTAAAAACATAATATAGAGTAAAATAACTTTTATTAGATTTTTGACATGTTTTGGCTCACTCCGAGCCATTATAAAAAATAAATGAGACTATTCTATAATTGCACGTTCTTTGAAGTTATAATTTGAAATGCTGTCATTTAATTCTCATGTACTTTTTAAAAATTGCACACATTATTTTTTACTTGGTTGTTTATTTCCACATTTGTAACCATGGAGTAACTCGAGCCACAAAAATGGAAATAAACAACCAAGTAAAAAATAATGTGCGTAATTTAAAAAAGTACATGAAAATTAAAAAACATTTCAAATAAAGACTGTGCAATTATAGAATATTCTCATTTGTTTTTGATAATGGCTCAGAGTGAGTCGAAACATGTCAACAATCTAATAAAAGTTATTTTACTGTATATTATTACAAAAATATTTTTTATATCTTTTTTTTTTTTTAAATGGTGTTTTAAACCACATTTTTTCTTTTATCCTAAATTACATTAAATTTTTAATAAGTGTTCATGCACATAACTGTCTAAGTGATATACACTATATTATTCAGTGATTAGTGTTGCTCTATATTCCATGGCTTGAAGAGGAAAAGTGGTGTACTTTTTGTATAAATATGTATGCTTTAATTTATGTATACTGTAATTGTAGGATAATGTTGGTTAAGGGCATAGGCGTAGCGTGACAAAAATTTTGGGGGGCACAAATGTTTATTAAACACACACGCACGCACGCACGCACGCACGCACGCACACACACACACACACATTCCCATATATATACAGTGGTATTTTGGTTAAAAACGTCCTCGCAGAAATTTTTCACATTGGGTAAAAGGAATTCAGCTTCGATCTTCAAGACCCCTAGACCTAAAAGTTTATTTTTCTTAAACATTCGTCGTACAGCCATTTTTGAATTTTTTGCGAAATGTTTAAGTGATTTTTAGCGTTTTTTCGCGTTTTGCAACAATTTCTTAACATTTTTGTTAGGAATTAAGTTTCAATTTTTTAACACAATATAGTAAAATTTGTCCTCTGCCTTTTTTGAATTTTTCGCGAAATTTTTATGTGATTTTTAGCATTTTTTATCTTTCCGAGGCAATTTTTTAAACATTCGTACGAGAAATCTGGTTTTATTTTTTCAGCCGATGTAGTACATTTTCTACTCTGCAATATTTAATTTTTTTGAAAATTTATCATGCGATTTTACGCATTTCGGGGCGATTTTTTTTACATCCGTAAATGGAATCCAACTTCAATCTATGTCCAATATAGCAAATTTTGTGATCTGCGATTTTTAGATTTTTTACGAATTTTTTATTCAATTTTAAGCGTACCGCGGCGATTTTCTTAAACATTCGTAAAATACATCTGGTTTCAATTTTTCAGCCCGATATAGTAAATTTTGTCCTCAGTGATTTCTAAATTTTTCTTAAATTTTTTATGTGATTTTTAGTGTTTTTCCGCGTTTTGTGGCAGTTTTTTAACATTTGTGATGCGAATCTGGTTTCAACCTTTTAACCCATTATTGTAAAATTTGTCCTCTGCGATTTTTAAATTTTTCATGAATTTTTTTATGAGATATTTTGCTGTTTTTTCGCGTTCTGCTACGATTTTTAATACAATCTTTTAACCCAATGTAATAAATTTAGTTCTCTACGATTTTTAAGTTTTAACGCATTTTGAAGCGATTTTTCTAACATTCGTAAAATAAATCCTGTTTCAGTTTTTAAATACAATACCGTTAATTTTGTCCTCTGCGATTTTTTAATTTTTCGTGAATTTTTTTCTGCGATTTTTTTTTCACGTTTCGTGGAGATATTTTCACATTTGTAAAAATAATCCGGTTTTAAACTTTTAGCCCAATAGAATAATTTTTTTTCTCTTTTCAATAAAGTTTATTCAGAATCCGTACTATGATTTTAATTTTTCATGCGATTTTAACGCTTTTTCGCGTTCCGTGGCGATTTTTTGACATTCGTAAAATGAATCCAGCCACAATTTTTAACTTAATGTAATAAATTTTGTTCGCGTAATGTTGTAAAGTTTTTCGCGATTATTTTTTTCAAATTTTACGTTTTTATACATTTTGCGGTGATTTTTCTACATTCGTAAAGGAAATCTGGTTTCAATCTTTGAACACAATACAGTAAATTTTGTCTTCTGTGGTTTTTGAATTTTTCGTGGAATTTTTTTTATGGGATTTTTTTTTTTTTTTTTTTTTTTTTTTTATGTTTTGTGGAGATATTTTCACATTCATAAAAATAATTCACTTTCAATCTTTTAGCCCAATACAGTAATTTTTTTTCTCTTGTAAACTTTATTCATCAATGTCAATAAACTTTATGTCAATAAACTTTATTCATCATTCGTACAATGATTTTAATTTATCATGCAATTTTTTTTTTTTTTTTTTTTTTTTTGCATTTTGCAGCAATTTTTTAACGCTTGTTACAGGAATCGAGTTTCAATCTTTTAGCCCAATATAGTAAATTTTGTCCTCTGCGATTAAAAAAGAGAAAGAGATTTTTAGCGTTTCTTTGCATTCTGCGGCGAAAGGAATCCGGTTTAAATATATGGTATTAAAATCGCGTACATAAAAAATTTTACCCGACTTTCTACGGTTTTTTGCTGTTAGCGGCAATTTTTTCACACTTGTAAAATGAATTCATTTTCAAGCTTTTAGACCAATATAAGTATATTTTGTCCTGTGCAAGTTTTGAATTGCTCGCGAATTTTTTAGTGTTTTTTCGGCAAATTTTAGACCTTTTATTTTCGAAACAGAAATAACTATGTTAAATTTTGCTTTCCTGCGATTAAATTAAAGTTGGAAGAATGCAAAATCCTCGTAACGGAACTACGATGCTCAAAATATTAAACTAATTTCGGTCGAAATAAAAAATTTAAAAAAATTCAAGGTTACAACAAATGAAATGAAATATATATTGCGGGGAAACAGAACTCCCGCTATGATAAACACAACTACATTTTCTGAAGTCTACAGACGGAATGAGAAGGGGGAAAAGTACATGTAGATACTAACCACAGACAGCGGGAAAAACAGCTGACACATTAAAATTGTCCGCAGCTGTAAGAGAGTGATAGTTCAAACATTCGTTTAATGAATGTTCGTATCAGGGTTTGTACTGCACAACACAATTTTAGAAATTGATGTTCAGAAAGTTGGGGGGGGGGGGGGGCAGTAGTATCCAAACTAAGTGAAATGTATGCAAATGCATAGTATGATGCAAAATAAACCTTTACATGAATTTTTCTTTCAATTTTATACAGCATGGCACAAAAGATAAATCAATTTATTGAAATAAATACATTTCAATGCATAATACAGGCTCATTGCAAGTGATATATTTAATGATGTATTAGAAAATTAAAAGTATTGTTAGCATATGTAAATATACATTAGGAGACAAACCAAAAATAAATTAAATTGGATTTTAAAACAAACCCATTAAAGTCACATAAAGGCGTCACTTGAATTTTGATATCATTTCTTTTAAAATTCGTATTTTGAATTTATCAGAGATGTGAATGAAAAAGCATGAGCAAAAAACTTATATATATTTTTTAATGTAAAAAATAATATTTGCACCACTGAATATCAATATAGCAGTAGGGGGAAAAAAAAGATAAGTTTTTTAATTTATAGCATACCGTCACTCAAAATTTGATATCATTAATTTTAAGACCCGTATTTGAAATTCTTACAGACAAAAGGTGAAGTGCTGCGTCACAAACTTTAACCCGTTAAGGGTTTTTGTACTGATATCATTACTTTTTTTAGGTTAAGGATCAAAAGATGAAGAAATTAAAATATAAAGACCAGCGTAATGAGTTTATAGTCATAATTTTCACTCACCTTCAATCCCCCTCCCCCCCAAAAAAAAGAAAAATAATAATAATAAAAATAAAATAAAATAGAATTAAAAAAAAAAATGTATACCTCAATTTTGATGTAACTTCATTATTTAAAATTGTTTTGAAAAATAAACTCTTATTTTATTTTTTTACAGTTGTAAAAATCAGTGCTAAATTTTACTGTAAAAAAAAGTTTACGAAGAAATATAGAAAGAAATATTACTAAGAACAAATTTATAAAGTTAAATAAAATATCAAACAATTCATTAAAAGTTAAAATAAAACTTGACACATGTTAAACATTATTTTAAAAAAGGTGCTATATATGAAAACTAGCAGAATTTAAAAATTACAGAAAAAGCTACAAATGTTACTATTAAAAGAAGTGTACTTTCATAGGTCACGTTGTCCACTTGCATACATTTTCCTTTGTTTGGATAGTATGACGCAAAATAATCATTTACATAAATTTTACTTATGATTTTGGATAGCGTGGCACAAAACATAAATCAGTTTACTGAAATAAATACATTTGAATACATAATATAGGCTCAGTGAAAGTAATATATTTAACAGTGTATTGAAAAATTAAAAGTATTGTTTGTATGTGTAAATATACTTTAGAAGACAAACGAAAAATAATTTAAATTGAATTTTAAAACAATCCTATTAAATTCACGTCAAGGTGCACTCAAATTTTGATATTTCTTTTAAAACCCATATTTTGAATTCCTGAGAGATCTGAATGAAAAAGCATCAGCGAATAAATTTTATATATGTTTTCATGTTAAGATAATAATTGCAGCTGTGAATATAAATAAAACTAAAAAGAAAATGATTTAAAAAAAAAAAATATTAACATAGCGTCACTCAAATTTTATATCATTACTTTTAAGACCCATATTTAAAATTCTTAGAGCCAAAAGAAAGTGCTGCGTCACAACTTTTAACCCGTTAAGGGTTTTTGTACTGATATCATTACTTTTGTGCGGTTATTGATAAAAATTTCATTCAGTCGAAATTAAGCATAGGGTATAAATTTATAAGAATAAAACTTAGTGGTTTCGCCCACTAGCGGGCCTTCAATTTATCTTTTCACGAATTCAAAAAATGAATCCACCCTTTCCAGGAAAAAAAAAAGGGGGAGGGGGGGTTCATCAGATAAATTAACTGAATAAAATTGATAGCCTTTGTGCAATTATATATATATATATATACATATAGGCTTTTTTTTTAAATCTAAGATGAATGTTGTGATTTTTAAATGTTTATATCAGAGTAATTCTTGAAATTATATTTTTAGCTCACAGGCTATCAAAGCCTGGGAGTTAATGTGCGCCGGTTCTGTATGTACGTATGTATGTAAGTATGTACGTAATGCGATAAATCTTGATAGAAATATCCGTTTTGCTTCACATTTTGGTTATATGTTTATAGTGATAATACTTCCCTGATTAGTTTTGGGGGTTCACTGGTTAATTATAAAGGGGGGAGCGGGAGACAACCCCCCCCCTTAATTTATATAAATGGGTTTTTCATGCAGAATTACCCAATTTGCTTCAAATTTTGTATATAGATTCATTGTGGTAAGACGCTTCCCTGATTAGTTTTGGTGTTTCATTGGTTAAGTATAAAGGGGGGAAACGGCAGGCCAATCCCCCCTCTTGATTTATTGTCGATCTCTTTATTTTTCGAGGGGTATTATTCTTTGAAATAAGAGTATAACATACAATTAGTGTGAATAGCCTGTGAGCTCAATGCCATCAGTTTAACTGGGCACTTTTTTTTTTTTTTGTCTTTGTCTTTGTTAAATAAATGTTTGTTTCTTAAATAAAGATATATAATTTTTCTTGTGTAATCTTTATTTAAATATACACACATAGGCACAAAAGATTTTTAATTTATCAAAATATCTTGATCATATGCAATAAATACATAGACAAACAAGTTATGTTTTGATTTAAAAAAAAAAACTATATTTCAAATAGGAAGTTATTGACAACAAGTCTTAAATGTCGAAAATGATTCATATTATACATGTGTATTAATTTACAGAAAAAACTTGTTGTATTTGTATTTATATTACATTTAATATAAGAATAAAATTACAATAATCCAGCAATATATGAAACCCTATTTCTCTTTTCCAAGGTCCCCTTTCCTTTATTGTCACAAAAATTTGAGCATTTCCAATGTCTCAAAGTATAGATGGGAGTACGTAAAAAAAAATTTAGATAAATATATTTATTATTAACCTACTCTATTAGTATAAAATATCAGCTCTAACTGAAAATTACATGCTAAATTTGGGGACCGAGGGCCCAATTAGCGTGCAATCACACAATTGCTACAAGTTTCAAATTTATTTTAAATTTGCAGTAGGCATATATATTTTTTAAATCTAGCTACTGTCTTATGCTCTTTAAATAATTTGAGTACAATAAAATTAATGCTAATAAAAATTTACCTTATTCCAATTACTTGCTTTGAATAGGAATTGATATTTTTGGCTCATTTTAAATAATACAGCTGGGAAACAGAATGTATATATATAATAATAATAATAATTTTTAGTTATTTACAGTTTGTAAAATTTATTATGAATATTTAACGAATTCTTAAACTGAAAGTCTTGTTTTTCATATTTTATTTATTTAAAAAAATAAATAAAAGCATATAAAATCATTGCATCATTTGTTTTAATTAGAAAAAAAAAAGTTATTCTATAAAATATTTACGAGAATTACGTGATAAATCCCGGATATCAAAGTACAATAAAATTTAAAAGAAAAAAAGATATATCTGAGTTCCAGGCTTGTTTTGAATAAGAATGAATATTTTTTGTTCCTTTTTAATAATACAGTGGGAAAAAAAATATACATATTATTTACAATTTGTAAAATTTAACATAAATATTTTATAAACTCTTAAAATAGTTCGTTTTCTGTTCTGTTAACTAAAAAACTCGTAAAAAACATAACGAAATTTCTTTTTAAATACAGCTCAAGGAAAAAAAAAAAAGTTTTTGATTTGCTGAACTTCAATTACTGACAATAGATGGTGCTCCGGCCAAACACGGCGTTCCCCTACCTGAGGTATTCTATTACCATGCGCGTAAGAAATGCATAAAAAGTCTACGCAATAGGCTTAAGAAAATAGTCCCATTTTTAAACCAGATTATTTAAAAAACAGTTTTCCTACGTTAACGCGAAACGACATTCGCTTAGTCTAAAACCGATTAATATAATATATTAATTTTAAAAAAATTGCCCGAGCCATTTTCGAGATAAATTTTCAGAGGCCTTACATTTACTCAAATTTAGTTAAAAATGGACTTCCAGTTCTTAAAATCTACTGCACGTAGAAATGTATAAATTTCAGGATTGAATTAGACCATAGATATCAGACTAATGTGAAAAAATCAAAACGGTATGCCTCATATTTGCTGAGATATTAAATGTCGGCGTTTTGATTTCTCTTTGATGTCCTTCTAGCCGTATATATATAGAGTGACGGAAATCTTCGGTTTTTGCTGCGTCACTCGAGATACTGCCGTCTCTCATGATATATCGGATAGATGTATAAGTAAATAAAATAATGTATTGAGTTAGTTATCCAAATAGACTAACAGATTTTTGATCCCAAAAATGCTCTTGCAGACTTTAAAGGAAAAGTTCGTCCTGGATTAGGGTGGTGAACAGACAATTTATATGGAGCTTCTTACCATGTACTGTTGCTCGTATATGAAAAAAACTTCATGTATTGCCACCAACAGATTATTCTTTAAAGGAAAATAAAAACTGTGCATACAAGCATCAGAAAATATTTTAAGGTCATTTTTTTAAAAATATTTTTCTAATTATTTTGAAGGAATTTAGTTCAATACTTGGGCTTGATAAAAAATAAATTAATACTTTTAGTTTAGTATCCTTTTTTAGTAGTTTTTAACGTAACAATTACCATATTTTCTGGTGTACAAGACACACCCGAAAATCAGCAGTATATTAGTGCACGCTGTATACCTTCTGGATTTTTTAAAGAAACTCCATGTACACTCTGTTTCTCAAATAAAACTATAGTGTATATCCCGGCTTTTTTAAAAACTGCAATACTCCCCAAAATTTAACTGCCTAATTTAAAAATAAATTTTTTACAGCATAATACTAGGACACACTTAAGGCACATTTTAATGGTACAGTTTACTGTGCAGTCAGTCCACTGAGATCAGCCAAGATAAACTTTTAATCTTTTCCAAAAATGCTAAATATTGTTCATGGTAATTTTGTTATACACTTTCACCTTAAAAAAAAGATTTTCTCAATTTTTGTGCTAAAACTTCTATATTTCATCATTTTTCTACTGATAACTAAAGATAGATGTACATTTAGTGACTGAATAAGTAAATAAAATAATGGTTTGAAGCACAAAAATATTGCATACTAGTTTTAGTAGCACTCAGTGTACCATCCTACAACCTCAAAGCATCCCTCCCAAAGGAAAAAAATGATCAATAATTACAAAAAGTAAAACAAATTTCATTTAAAAAAATTAGGTATAAAAATATTGAAAAGAAAAAAAACAATAAAGATAATTTATTAAAACATTACTGATGTGTCAAATACACAAAATTATTCTTAAACTTACTTCCTTTAAATCAGTGGTTCTCAACGTGGGGCATACATCCCACAAGGGGGAAATTTCAAATTTGCAACTCACCTATTCGCTGTCACTTTTTTAAAAATAAAGTCATGCTATAGACTAAAAATATAAGTAATACATGCAAAATTTGAAAATAAAATTAAAAATCTGTTTTTTGTTGAATTTAAATAGAAAAGTTCCCAAACAAAAGTTTAAAATAGAATCAAAACCAGAATAATTATAAAAAAAGTCCTTAACAAGAATAAAAAAAAAAAAAAAAATCATATTTAACCAGAGAGAGATCGCGCGGGGCACAGAGTTACCCGTCTTAGAAATACATCAGTCCCGCGAAAAATGTTTATCTGTAATCAATCATCCTTTCAGTATCCTCCTGTCTGACTCTCCCCTTGCTAGGTGTAATGTTATTTTTACATTCCTTTCCTTTCTGCACGTGAAACAATCGTTTTTTGGAATCCATGTAAAAAAAAGGGGTAACTCAGTCTCCCCACGCGACCCTTATTGCTTCGAAATTTCTCATTCTAAGCAGCGTAGTTTTCTGTTTTGAAGTGTTTATGTTGTTTCTTGCGTTGAATTATTTAATAAATAATGGCGTGCAAACGTAAACTTACAGACTATTACAAATAAATGGAACTTTTGAGAAATTTATTAGATAAAGTTCAGTCTTCTGAAGAAGAAGAAATTGATCAAGCTGGTGAAAATGAACCTGATGAGGAAATATACAGTTCTCACAACAGCGAAAGTGAGTTTGAGCAAAAGGATAAAGATTACGAAAATTCTGATGCAGAAGAAAGTATTTTTGTTAGAAAAAATAAAACCGTTATTGAAAAAAAATATAAGAAAGTGAAAACATGATCTTAAAATATAATAAGTCATTTAGCAGGAGTAAAAATTATCGCACGCAATATAACAGAACTAAACAGATTTAAAGACAGTAAAACTATAATTTCTTGCATAAAGTATGATAATTTTACCTGTAAAAATCATTCTTCTTATGTTTACCAGAAATGTATGTACATTTTAAACTCCTGATAAAGGTATGTAATTATTTTGCTTGTAAAGTTTTCTTAAACAATACAAAAAATTTTTTAACTAAAGAAGTATACTTTCTTAATGATTTAATGATTTAATTGTTAAAATCAAGTGATATTTTTCTTGTTTCTAGCACAATATTTGTATAAAACTGATTGGAGTGACCCAGTCACCCCGCGCGATCTCCAACGTCAGTGCTGGGTGCGTGCCTTCTGTCGGGTTAAAAAAAAATTCTATAATTTTTCTGGTTACAAACTTATTTTAATTTTTTTTTTTACTATTTATTGAATGAGCCTTATATTTCTATTTGCTCTGCTATATGTCACATAAAAACTTTTACATGTGAAATACTTAAGGATATATGTACATCTGACTGTCTTTAACATATTTAACATAAATATTTTTTTATAATTTTTTTATCATGGTACCTTAATTTGATCTTACTTTATAAAAAGTTATAAATGTTAAACAGCATTAGAAAAGGAAAGTAAATAATTCTGTCTCTAGTGTAGGCCTCCTACACAGTAAATAAATATATAGGACATATATATTTGAACTTTTAATTTGGATAATACATGTCAATTAACAATAATGGAAAAGGAAAAACAGAGATGTGTGCTTTGATGGAGAATGGTGGCTACATAAAATTTATAAAGATGAGAATCTTGGAATGTTTCTTGTGTATTGTGTTATTTACAGAACAAAAATTTAGTGTCCAAAGTGTTTCCATTAATTTTTAATAATTTACTAAAATGATTGTAAAACATGTCAATGTCATCTACTTTAATACAAAATGCGAGAGTTTCTTCAAGCATTTTCTGAAGATAAAAATGCACCCCATATAACACATTTTGGCACTTCTCCATTATCCCGTCAATTTATTTCCATAAAAAAAAAAAAAAAAAACTATTGGCAAACTATAAAATTTAACATGCCAACATAATTTGCAAATTCCAAGCATGACTTCACATTTGATTTTAAATGCAGCGCTAGCATGTGATGTGCGTATTTCATTTTAATTTTGTGGATAAGTTTCTCTGATGAAAGATATGAATAACTGCTATTTCTTTGCTTTCTCTCTCATTTTAAGAAAAAATATAAAGATCTGCGATCTTCCACCTACAGAACTTCATGCGATAAGCTATTTTCAAAATAATGGGATTCTGCCATAAAAAAGCTTCCATTAATGGACATGATATAAGACTTATCTCCAAACGGATAAACAATGACGGTGTAATGTAAAAACTGTTATAAGCGAATATATATTAGAAAAGGAACATGGTATGATGGTTTCAAAATCACATCTGTAACTGCATTAAGGTTTATTTATGGCTGGTCAGATGAATTAACATCAATGAAATGATGAAAAACAGCTGGATTTAAGCCAGAGTATGGTGATTGATTGGATTTTTGGTGTTAACAGCTTTATTCCACAACTTTTATGACTAAAGTCCTGCCTAGTATTTTATTATTTTTGGCAGGATAACTTCCTGACAATCTTCCATATTCAGGACCCCACAGACATTGGCTGAAATCAGGAACATGTAACGAATCTTATATGAAGTGAATGTGAAGTCACTATCATGCATTTTTGGCATTAAATCTTATAGTTTGGCGATAGTTTTTTTTAATGGAAATTGGCCAACAGGATAATGGAGAAGTACACACGTTTGTTTAAAACTGAGGTAAGTTGGAAAGGAACAACATACTCTTTTTGGCATAAAGATGAAAATGTATAGCCTCATTGAATTTACAAAGTTAGGAAAAACACACATTTGTGACTGAAAATTCCCCTCTTTGATAAATTATAAAAAAACAAATTAATTGCGATTGTTATGTTGGTTCTCAAATGACCTGTTCAACAACGCAAAATTTTCTGACACATTTTTAAATGCAAAGGCATAAAATTTGCAGGCCTGACTATTGAAGCAATTTGGAATCGAAATGAGTTTTCCATTTTTTGATAAATCATCAGGTTATAAGCGAATCATATAACATGACACTTTTTCTCCTTTCTCATATTGCCGGATCTGAAATTCGGTTCAAAATGCTTACTTTGACAGCATTTTCTGAAAGATATCCTGCCTCTATCAAAAAATGAAAAATGTGTTTCAATTACATAGTTTCTGAATAAGAAAACCTGCCAATTTCATGCCTTTTTGAACAAAAATGAATTAAAAAATGCTGAAAGTAGCCCTTTGGATTTGCGAACAGTCTTAAGGCTCTGTTGAGCTACTTTCATGCGGATAGAGTCCAATTTTTAAATAATAATATATATGTTACAGAGTGTGTATATATGTGGGTGGGGAGTCATCGTGATTTTACAGGTGCTTTGGTGAGGTGTGGCCAATAAAAGGTTGGGAACTACTGCTTTAAGTATATAGCTAATATATAGAATGGAGTAATGATAACAACAACAAAAGCTAAAATTTTAAACTGATCGTTGTATCTTATTTAACTTTTGTTGTGCTGAAGACAGTTTTTTAGTATTTTTTTTTAAACTTTTGACACAATTCTCACTTTTATAAAATCATTGATTTTTATAATATCTTGTACTATATCATTATTTTAAGATAAGCATCTATTAGCTACATTTCACTGATGTGAAAAAAAAACCCCACTAAAAATTACATAAGAAATCGCCAATTAATTCAAAAATTTCAGGAAGAGAAAATGTTCTATACTGGGCTAAAAGATGGCAGGTGTCCAAAAAAAATAGGAGCTGTGCAAGGTCTGTATGAGGGAAACAGAAAAAAAAAATCATGCAAGTATGATCATGGTTATATAGAAAAAATAGAACACCATTGAAATGAAAAATTTCCACCAGACACTATATCAAAAATAAACAGAGGCACTTTTTTATTAACTTTATCATAAAATGGCAACAGGAAAAATAATAGCATAAACTAAAAAAGCATATATCATACATGAAATAGACAGATATTCTTAAAAAATATATTAAATAATCAGGTCAACTTTAAAAGCATTTTAATTACAGAATAAATATTTATAATACATAATAATTTGAGGCTTAAAAATTACAAATATATATAAAAAAAATAAAAATGTGTAAAAAAAAAAAAGTTTCACAAGAGATCCCCTTCCCCCCCCCCCCCCCCCCCCCAAAGCTAACAAAATCAAGAAGATTTATATTATTATTTTCAAGAGATTGACTCAAAATTCAAGAATCTTCTCCAAAATCGTACAACTTTGATATTCTATGTTTATACAATAATTTAAATATTTTTAAGCTTAATTATTATTTTTGTTTTAATACTTTTTTTTATTTTTATTTTTTTGCTTTTTAATATTTATCTTGCATTAGGATACATTTGCTTAAAATAAATTATTAAAATTTACTTTTTGTCTCTAGATTATTGTTCTTATTATATTATATTTTCTTTGTAAATACAAATTTCTCTTATTTTATAAGTCACTATTATTCTTCATGATAGTGGGCTTGATCTGGTATTGATGGATTGCAGATAAATTTTGGTTTGCAATGCTCATTGTTTGACACAGAAAATTCTGCTAATGGGTTCATTTTTAAATCAGTGGTACTTTTCTATTACCTAGGCACAGGTGATAAATTGCCAAATATTGTTTCTTCAATTGCCATCATTTATAGTGAAAAAAATGTCCCGTCATATTCCAAACAGATTATGCTTGGTTATTTTACTAGGGTGACAGTATGCTTAATTATAAGGAAAATTATAGGCTTGTCTACAATGAAAAACTAAATCACATTTTTTTTTTTTTCAGAAATTGACATTTTTCTTCCTAATAATGCAACTTGCACAAAAATAATATGTTTGAATTCCTTAATCAAGAATGACAAAATGCACTGTTGCCAAAAACGAAAAAAATATCTGCTGTTGATGATATTTGTAACTGGCTAACATACCAAGCCAAATTCTGTATGTTGTTCATACTCACATAGATATTTTAAAATAAATCACAAGTTCTGAATTCACATCTGATTCCGAAAAGAGTTCACATTTGTATTTCTTGGATGCCGGGCTGTACCACCAGGTGCCTGGTGAGGATTGACATGATGAAAGGCTGTGCGATGCAGATGGCCAGCAAGAGGTAAGAGCTGTGGCGACTGGTCGAAGAATAATGATCAGATGTCGTTTTTGGCAGTATCAGCACTCTTAATGTCCTGATCTGAAAACAAGAGGTAATATGCTTTTAATCCTACATTTAATGCATTATCATGGACTTTTCAACAAAATCCATTTGTTAGACATGCAATTTCAATGGAAAGCATAAAAGAATGTTTTGTCCACTGGAGCTTGCCCCTGAAACTGTCATCAACATCACAGTCATCAATAATGAACTTGCGTACAAAATTTGTTTTTTGAGGCACACCACTGAAAATACAATTGAAATTGTGATTGTTGAAAGGAACAGAGACTTAGTTTTGAAATTTCCCAAGTCATGGACATAGTGCCTTTCAACACTCAACTTTTAAATTTCTCCCTCCCAAACACGGATAGGCAGTACCCAGACTTAGTTCCTTTCTTCACGAAACAGTCAATAAACATGACAAGTTGGAAATTGTACATCAAACGCAACAATCGAGGTGCGTTCATGTTCATACTATAACTAGTTTCAGTTTAATGAATTATATCTGTTATTAATTTCCATAACAAAATAAGTACATTTTAAGTTGGCAACATTTTATCTTTTGTTGACATTTACTGAAAGTTCCAATGAGAAACTTAAGCCTAGCTTTGAAAATTTCTGAACTTGAAATCCATATTTAGACTCTTTTTCCATTTAATATCTATTTCTCTGGAAGCATCTATCCAAAAAACTGTCAGTAGATTATAGGATTGCTATAATTAAACAATTTTAGTATACAGATTCGGTTTTTAAATTCAGTTATAGGGAAATGATAGGACTCCATATTAAATACACATAATTATTGATATAAAAAAGGTAAAAATTGAACCATGGCAACCTAGAATCATCACCTAGTATCATGGTATATCATTGAATTATGTATGATTGGATTTAATAGAATGAAAAATGTGACTATAACTTGATCATAGATGTTATAAAATGTCATGTATGTCATATATGACTATAATGCCATATGTCAGATAACTTGGTGATACATCTCGGTCGCTTGACGATTAATCCTCGGAAGCTGCTATAACAAGGAAGTACCGATTTTAAAAAAAATCAAATTACTTAATAAATATTTTTATGAATATAGTTTTAAGTTTTGATTTGATTTTCCTAAAATTTGAAATGACTCGACAAAATTCTGCAACAATTATACAAATTAAATTTCAAATCATTCGGTTGGGTAGTTTTTGCACTGTTATATGCAGACAGACCAGACGACAATTATAGGTGCTACGTATTTATATAATTATGAACACATAAAAAAAAAAAACACTGAATCTATCTTAACATGAGAAATGTCAAAATATGGACTTAGTTTCTTTCGACAATCACAGATTCAATTGTCCTTCAGAATGAGCTTGTATACAACATGTGATCAAAATTAGTTAGATATGTAACTTCAATCAAAAATGTACAGGAATGTTTTTGCTCATGGATCATTTCCCTGTTGCGATTCCACTCTTAGAATACATGAACTGACAATGAACTTGTACGTAACATTAGAGGAAAATCAGCTTGATAGAAGTGGTTTAACAATCAATTGAAAGATTTGATTTAGACGGACATACATCCAAACAAAGTTAAATAAATAGAAAAAAGAATGAAAGTAAAATTGAATATTGACCTCCAATAAATGAAGTAGTTATTGCATTCAAAATGAATAAATAAGATTTGATAAAATGGTGTATTTATTATTAGCTTTATTTTATTTTGATTTTTGAACTTTTTGGACCTTTTCCTTTAATAATAATAATAGAAATCTTTAAGAGATAAAAAGTGAAATCTGTTATAACAATGAATAATGGAAGAGACAAGTAAAGTTTCATTATAGACAAGGTTAAATCACAATACAATGTAAAACACAAGGGTCAATGAAAAAAGGTTGGACACATTTAAAAAAATCCTAACTCCAAAAGTAGTTGAAGATACACAAAAATATTTTCTTTGCAAAGTACTCGGCAAGTCTCCAACATTTGTTAGATGTAACTGTTACACAGCCATGATCTTCAGATGATGTGCAGAAAGTTTCCAGTTTTTTTTTTTTTTTTTTTTTTTTTTCCAGTTTGATTACATATATGTTAAAATTTGTATTTTACTTAAATTCTTTTATTTATTTATTGATAAGTTTTAATTTCATTATGGAATATTTACTGAAAATAAATGCTGAACCATTTATATTGCTTAAAGTGCATACATGTAAACTTTCCATAAGTGAGCTGCACATGAAAGAGATAATTTAAAAAAAAAAAATTCATGATTGAAAATTATTTTATAACCAAGAAAATATCCATAAATTGAGATACAGTTTTTAAACTTGTATTTAGAAGTACTTTTTCGCCTATTCGATGATGTAAAAATTAAAATTTTGCAATGTTTAGAAGTTATTTGCAAAAAAGCGAAATTTATTATTTAGGTTGTTGCTATTGTCAATATGACCCCAGAGACTATTTTCAATTGAAAATCTATTGTAAAACTTTTTTGAGGCATTTTGTGCAAATTTAATTTTTTTAAATCATTATGAAGTGTATTTTAAAAAGTAACTCAAAATGTATTTGCTTAGGTTGTTTGAGTACAGGCAAAATTGTTGTACAGTAAAAATAATAAATCACATGACTGGTTATAAAACATTATCCATTAAAATAATATCAGCACATGTCCTTGATGCAGATTAAAAAGAATTAGGAGAAAAACAATTAATGTATTGTTTTTTCAACTTGTACAATTTAAGTTTAAACTTGTTTTTAAGCTAACAAAATACATCATGTGAAAATTATTAAAAAAAAAAATCTTGTTTTTCTCTCTTTCTTAAGTATGGGGTACAAAAATTATGAATAAATAGAGTGTATACAACTAAATCTAAGAAAATACTGCACTACAGATAAAAAAAAGTCATAAATGGTTAATTTGCTTGACAGAAATTCATTTAACCTTTTTTTGTGTATTTTTTGTTCCCCAGGATTTTGAGATTCCACTGTTCAGTGGAATCTTTAATGGTACAAATACTCAATAAATAATATATGCAAATCTCATTGAAATATTTTTACATCTTACATCATGACATTGCTTGATTTTAAAAGTTTCCATTATTGAATCTAAAAAAAATTGTTTGTCAATAAATTTGTTGTTATAGACGTGTGTGTGTGTGTGTGTGTGTAGTGGCAGTACTTAATAATTAAACCTAAAAGATTCTTTAATAAGATGATCTTAGTGCATTAATATCAGCAGGAATGTGAAGAGATAGAAACACAACAAGATCTCTCTCCCTGCTCTTAAAAAACAGTTTTGTACATTTTACATCAATATCTTTGCATAGAAGTATTAGTTGAGCCATCAAGAACAACAGCTGTCATTTACGAAGAAATGGAGCTTTCAGAGCCGTCCATTCTAATAGGATTTTACATCCCTAAGCTCAAAATTGAAAAAAAAAAAAAAAAAAAAAAAGTCGTTGCAGAACATTATTCTAATAAATTATCAAGTTACTTTCACAGAGGTATGAGAAAAAAAGCATACAAAGAACAAGGGCAGGAGAGGGCACTATCGAGAAATAAAACATCCAATATTTTCTCCTATTTATTTAAAAATTATATATGACAGGAAACTTATGAATATTACTACACATGACATGTTTACTGAAATATTGCTGTACAAAAATGAGACCCTAAATGTTTTAAAAAGTGAAGAGGAGAAAATACTTTTTTGTTCAATCTGTCACCAAATGATAAATAAGTGACCAATCCTAGCACAAATCAAGAGCAATTTTGAAGGGGAAATCTGGCAGGGATAAGGACAATAACATTTTCTGATGATATAAATAATTTTTTATAGCTATTATTCTATATTATTTATCATATTAATCTACATAAAGTGAGAAAGAAACAGACAGAATTCAAATTTAATTACCCCTGTTACCCTCCGTGTAAAACTACCATTGAGTCCAAGGATAGCAAATCTATAACACAAGAAAAAAAGTATTTCGAGCAGTTAAATGATTTATGAATTAATTCCTTACATGCCACATATTTGTGTGCACTGTATATGAAAACGTTCCCTTTCCTTTTTTACTTACCCATCATACGTAGTAAAGGGTAAGTCTTGTAATTGTTTTAAAAATCGAAAAATTTTTTTTTGATGGATTTACATATTTTAGACACTGGAGATTCCGAAAAACATTTTTAGAAGAAAAAAATTTGCCGTCTGTCTGTCTGTATGTGTGTCTGTAAACACTCTTTCTCCCAAACAAATTGAGATAGAGACTTGAAATTTGGTATGTACTTAGTATGTAATAATGAGAAGAAGCTGTTTGAATTTCAGTAACCTCATTTATCTGGAACTATTTTTTTGGACTCTCGAAATATTCGTTTTGATAAAAGGTATATAAAATTTTTTGAAATTGTTTATTTTAAGGAGTGAATATAAAAGACAATTAAAAAAAACAAATTTTGCATAAAGAATGAAATTGATCAGATAATTAGTTGCCAAGATAATTGTAATTATATTTCCACACTCTTTGATTTTTCATGACACTGTATTTCATTCAAATTTCAACCCAAAAGATTATTTTAATTGGAAATGAGACGCTTAATCCGACGCAGTAAACTGTTAGTTAATATGATTACCATTTTCGGAGTTATATGAATATTTCTTTTACGCAATTCAGTAATAGAACATTTAAAATTCATGACATCATCAAGCCACGATTTTATTCGAATTGCAATGCACTTTATAAATAGCTTACGCATTTTTTATTTTCATATTTTATATTATGCATATCTATGATGAGTAAGTTTTACGGTGGCCCCCAATGGCTAGTTTTATAAGTAAATAACACATCCCCCTGTTTACTTTGTATAGATTACATCATTTTTAAAATGTCTACTATAATATGAAAGGTTAATTTTTGTAGTATATAAAGAAGCCTTTCAATGTTGGATACTGAGAATGCAACTTACAGTGACATGCCACTTTTCTAGGTTTGCGAAAAATAAGAAAGAAACAAGTAGAAGGAGAGAAAAATATTTGCGAAACTCTGAATATTTCTAAAGTTTTGTTTATATATATATATTTATTAAACCTAACATGACAATAATCAAAAGTATCTGCTTGGTGCCGAACACAGATGTTGCTAGTTCAGGTATTATATATTCATTTGTGACAAAATGAACAGAGTAGCAACATTTATATTTTAATAAATATCTTTTAAACTATAAAAATTTAAGAACAGAAAAAAAAAAAAAAAGATTTGTTTGGAGCTTTCTACATTATATTGTTTCTCATACAAAATTTTCTATGTATTGCCTTCTAGAACAAGATTGGCTAATTTAAACTATTTAAAGATGAAACTAGAAATATTTAAAATTGGAAAATATCTTAATGTCACATTTTTACTTTCTTCTTAATACATACGGAAGCACTGGAATCGTGAATTTTTTTTTTTTTTTTACTTTCATTTTTTGATGGATTTACATGTTTTATGGTGCCCTGAATAAAAATTGACTATTTTTGGAAAATGTCTATCTGTTAGTCTGTGTACAACACAAATTTTGTGGCCACTCTATGTGGAAAACTAATGAACAGAATTTCATCAAACTTCATATTATGTTAGATCTTGATATGAACTGGTGTTGATTAGGTTTTGGTGTATATTGCCCAACAGGTGGTGCTGTAATGCTGTGTTTTTCACGATAGCTTTTCAAGAACTAATGGATGGAATTTCATCAAATGTCCAATTCAGTTAGACCAGGGCAAAAATTGGTGTATATAGCCCAATTGAAGGTGCTGCTATGTTGTGTTTTTCACAATGACCATAATAGTTGTATTTCAAGAACTAATGTGCTAAATTTCATCAAACTTCATACTTAGTTACTGACTTCACCAACCACTGTAACTGTGTTATTGTTATCCTTTTAAATGCACTGTGCTTTATATTCATAATTAATGGTAATTAGATTTTAGCATATATCTCCCAACAGGTAATGCTGTGTTTTTCACAATTTCTGCGATAGCTATATCACAGCATTTGGTGGATGGAATTGTACCAAATTTTATATGCAAGTTGCTTTTTTTGAAAATCAATGCTGATTCAATTTTGGCTTTGATTGTTCAACAAGGGGTGCTATTAGACCATGCTTGGGAAAAATTTCATAGTCAAGTCCAGAAACAATTGATGCAATTTAGCGATTGTGGCTAGCCCTATAACTACTCCATTTTTAAAAAGTTTTATACTTGTAACCACACTGTTGCCAAGTTCACATATTTTTTATGTCAACTTTAGCTGTGGACACAATTATGGAATATTAGGCCTATGATTTTTGCAATTAACAGAATAGTTATATCTCATTTTCTATTGTGTAGAAATGCACCCAATTTTAGGTAGCTTTCGTTACAAAAAGTAAAAAGCTACTGCAGCCATTTGGAGGAAAGCAATTCTGGAAAATTTCAGTATATTTTCAATGATCATACCCCCAAAACCCAAAACCACCCTCCATTCAAATGATATATATCTGATCTTTGACATACAATAGCACTCATATTTATAAACAGATTTGGATGTAACTAAGTGTGTGTATTAAGCTTACCAATGTCTCGACCACGTTCGTTGGCCAGCTTGGTCCACCATCTTGTTTCAAAATGGCAACCACTAAAAGATTTAAAATTAACAAAAATATACAAAAAAATTAGAAATTAAAATTTATTTTTTGTTTAAGTGTTAGGCTCGATACAAGGATTCCAAAGCATTTTTTGTTTTGCCTCTATCTTAAAAAATGGCTGATATACACAGTTTGAAATTCTAGGGTAGCCTGATATTTTGAAACAAGACAGCATGATTCTTCCATTGTTGTAATCATTTTCCCAATCATATGCATAAAAATATATTTTGTATACGTTAATGTCAAATTCTTGCCAAGCTTTCTGCACTTGGCGACCAAAAATAAGTCTCCATAAACGAAGCCAACTTGGCCTGACTAATTTGGCTAATTTCTTGTTCGAATTAAGTATTAACTAATCTTCTGTAATCGGGTTCTTTGCATTTTAGCTTGCAGTTTTCTGATAACATTAGTTAAAATTTTAAAACAAAGATATACCGTAATTTCGGGAATATGCGCCGCACCCATCGTAAGCGCCGCATCATTGAAAAATCGGTTAAAAAACAAACAAATATACACGTAAGCGCCGCACCCATTAGAAGCGCCGCATCATTGAAAAATCGGTAAAAACGAAATAGTCACGATAAAAAACGATCGGCAAAATTGGATTACAAGTAACAAGAATAGCAATAAAATCTTACAAGATATATGAATTAACAATAAAACACAGGTTATCTTAAAATACAATAGGAAAAAAAATACGTACTACGCCAATCGATTATCATTTTACTCAATTATCGCCGTATACGGTGTGCTTATGAAATAAATATAATTTATCAACTATTGTAAAGTATACAATAAATACTTTTAAAGAGTGAGCTATTAATATTGAAACACAGGTTATCTTAAAATAAAATAGGAAAAAAAATACGTACTACGCCAATATGCATACTACGCCAATCGATTATTCGAATATCGTTTTAATCGAATATCGCCGTGTGCAGAGTGCTTATGAAATAAATATAATTTATCAACTATTGTAAAGTATACAATAAATACTTTTAAAGAGTGAGCTATTAATAGTGAACAGAAAATAGAGAAATATGGGTAAGTTAAATATATTTTGACTATAGTAATTACGTTTTTATAATAAAGATATATTGTGATACTATGTACTGTTTATGAACTTTATACTGAGATTAAATGAATGTAAATAAAGGTGAAATATGAATGAATGTTAATGAATCCATGTGTTTAAAAGTGTATTTGAGGCAGTAAGACTACAAAAAACCTGAAATGAAGGCTTGTTTTTGACAATATCCAGATTTTGCTATGTTGAGGGGAAAAAAATCATCGTACCCGCCGCCCTGGCGTATGCGCAGCATCGCCGACATTTTGAACATTCAAACACGTATGCGCCGCGGCGCTTACTCCCGAAATTACGGTAGGAAAGCTAACTTTTCCACTTGGTACAGGCTGAAAGGACTTTTTTATTTGAGATTAATGATTAAAAATAGATATGCTGATCATATTTTAAATTTTAATAACCAACGGCGGACGTTTTTTTTTTTCTTAATTTACTGATCATAGTAACTGTGTTAATTTTTTTTTAAATGCACATTTCTTTATATTCATAATAGTTGGTGCTATAATAAATTAATATCTTAGAATCATATAGAAGAAAGTTTTGGGATAGTCACAGCATGGTTTCTTTTTAAAACCAAGACTTTTGAGACTGACACTAATGAAATTCTGAGTGTGATACTTTGAAAATCAGCCATACTTGCATACTCCATTTGAAAAGGGGGGGGGGGTTATATTTACACAGTCTTTAATTCTGCCCAGTGACTTATTTTAATCACTTATTAAACACAAATTTAATTAGACAAAGTTCAGACACTTACCAGAAAAAAACAGAGAGACAAACTTGAATAGCCAAGAACAGCATAATAACCAAGAGTCTTGAAAAGGATGCATGCCAGCAGCGCTGCGACCATGCTGAAAAGGAATTCACATCACATTATAGACACACTGTATGGACACATGGAACTCTGGACATTTTGCAAAGCTACATAAATCATATATATTATTTCAGTTGTTAAAATCCCTTTTTCTATGCCTTTATAAAATGCAGAATAATGAATGAGGTATCATTCGAAAGGCTTTTGAACCAGCTTCTGACATAGTATATTTGATTAAAACATGTTTTTTGATTAAAAATTGCAGTTAAGTAAAAATTAAATCGCCATTGATTTCATAAATTAAATGAAATGTTTTTCTCAAATCAATGCTGCCACAAAAATAAAATACTGAATTATATTGTGCTTAAAAATTATTAAAAATAAATAGTACTAAAAATATAAAATAGTACATTGTTGTTGCACAGGTTTATTTTATATGTATGATTAAAAAGCAAAATTCAAATGTTTAGAAGAAAAGGACACCATCGATCGATCAAAACAGTGGTTTCACGTGTAGCCTAAAATGTATGCTTTGTTATATTAAGTTGCATTTTGTATGTATTCAATTTATTTCTCTTTGCCCCGTGCATTTCCTGAAGCAGATTATGTCAACCTCTAATGCAGTTAAAATACAATGGTTAATTTTTATTCCCTCACACGTGCCTTTCACCATCTAGTAATTTACTGTAATTTTGATAGAATAAACGAGACGAAATGCTGGCTTGACTCATGTTGCTGGTAAATATTTTTATCCTCAATTTTTCTTTAGAAGCTTAAAACTGCGTCTAAAAAATATTAGACTGCAGATGAAATCCTTGCACAGTTCAACTGGTAAGAAAATATTTCTGAAATCTTTTTTTATAGATAAAACTTTCTATGTTTGTACACTTACACAGTCCCATGCAAAAAAAACTTGCAGATTTTTTACATTTGGCAGTCCTGTGTTGCAAAGATTTGTTAAGGCAGTATTCAAAAAAAATATTTTTCCATGCTCAACAACTCAAAATTTTGAGACACATTCCCAGACTCATTTTTAAAAGTAACAACAGGAAACTTGGCGGCGTGATTTATAAAGACATTTATAAGGAACCCATGTTTTTATTTTTCGTTCAATTAAATAGAAATTGATTTACAGACAATTATTGTCACAGTACGATCATTTTTTTTTTCCAGCGCTATCGCTTCGGGAAATTCGGTTCAAAATGTCCACTTTGCAGCATTTTTTGAAATATATTCTGCCTTTATCAAAAAATCGAACAGTGGGGACATTATAAAGTTTCTGAATAAGAGAACCTGCCAATTGGATGCATTTTAGAGCAAAAATGAATTTACAAATGTGTCTCAAAATAAGCAATTTGGATTTGAATACACCCTTAAAATAAAAAAAGGCATACAAACAGGAAGAACATACATTGCATTTGCAATTTGTACAAAATTAAGTGCACATTAAACTCATTGTGTTATACTGTAAGAATAAATGCAGTACAATGCTGTGTGAATAAAAATTATATAAAAGTATATAAAACAAAACTTTTAAGGAAGAAATGGCCCACATGTGGCCTGTAGGTAGGACATGCTGATGTAAAAAGATAATTTGTGCAGATTACATTACATTATACACACCAAAAATCAACAAGTTATTAATAAGTTATTCGCAAACACATTTTTTAGTGGTTTTTAACACTTTCCAACATAGTTGAAAAGTGTTTATAAATTCAGTCTGTCTGTCTGCCTGCCTGTGACTAATTAGCATAAATATGCTCGGACTGTCATGCAATTGATATGTTATTTGAGGCTTACTGTGACATGTTTGGTATTGAAAATGAAGTGTGTAGCACTTAGTTTTTTACAGGGACACTCAAAAGAATTCCATTACATTGCGATCTATGGGGAAAAATCATTTGCGGTTTATTTTAATGATATTACACAATTTCAAACATATTGAAATTTATATATATCACTGAGGTGCACTACAAGAGACTAATTTTTTAATGTGGTGTGCATAGCACTTATAGTTCCTTTATAGGGATACTCAAAAGAATTCAGTTACATTATGGTCTATGAAGAAAAATCGTTTGCAGTTTATTTTAATAATGCTTCACTATTTCAAACATATTAAAATTGATATATATCACCAATGTGGATTACAAGATGCTTACTATAGAATATTGTGTGTATAGCTTTCATCGTTCATTTACAAGTAACACACAAAATAATTCGGTTAAAGTACTGTGCTTATTAATAAGAATTGCTGGGAATGCTTTTTCAGTTGTTGAATGAGTTTTTAAATTTAACTCATTTTTTGTCAATTACTTTGTGTGTATGTAAATTGTATAGATTGTATATAGGGCAGCACAAAAGTTCTTGAGAACATTTCTGTTTATTGTCGAAAATTGAAGAAGGGAAATTTTAAACTGTGCTATGCATTTCCTAACTGAACTAAAATTTAGCATTCTATTTAGTATATATACAAATCTATAGATCATATACAGGGTTCCACAAAAGAGCTCAGATATTTTTCTGAATACTGTTGGTAATTCCCGAAATTGGATTTTTAAATATGTTATGCATTTTCAAAATTGTTTAGTTAGATATCATCTTACATCTTACGGTAAAGATTTGCAAAATTTTTTTGGAAGTGTTGGAAAGTTACATAATCAATGCTTGATGCATGATTTTTCATTCTTGTTTATTATTTCTTGGTGTGTAAGAAAGAATTTGGAAATACTAAACAAATTGATATATAAATATATCACAAGAATAAAATGTCAGTTAAAATATTAATAAAAAAAAAAGAATACCATTCTACAAGTATTCGGAACAAAATAAATTTTACAAAGAAATTGATAACTTAGCTCATACTGGGTATGTAGCCATTGAGATTCACTTTAACACAAATAGCTCTCAGCTAGTTTTGTGTTAGAAGACTTTTCAGATCATTGTTCCACAAAAGGAGCAACCGATAATTATTTTCAGTTGCTATTATACAAAAATAATTTTTGTTATACCAACAATTCTTGCTTGTGTCAACAGAATATTGTGCTAAAGTGTATGGAAACAAATTATACAAAATTGTTTAACAACAGCTATTTTTTAATAATAACAATAATAAAGCTGTGCGAAGATTTCTCAATAATACACACTGCACAAAATGCCAGAAAATAATAACTTTACCATGCGATCTATAATTTTAGAAAAGTAGTCAATTCTCAATATAAGTAATTAAATTACAAACTCTAACTTTACAAATGGAATTAATCAAAACAGAGCTGATACTTGTTGAGCAATTCAAGCATATCCTATGATTTAAAAAAATTCCTTGTATTTTTTGCAACAGTGAGTGTAAAAAAAAAGACTCACAGATAATGTAGTTTTGTTACCTGAATTCTCATTTTTAAGAAATTTGTTTTTAGACTTTAAAAAAAAATAAATAAATAAATGAGCAATACTATTTTAGTGAATAGATGTCAGTATTAAGTCACACTTATTAAGTTCTAACATTAAGTGACATTCTAACATTTTTCATGTAAAAAGATTTTTAAAAAGGCTGAATTTATGCATAAGCTGAAATAATACAAGGGCTTGTGTTTGTCTTACAAAATGGCTTGATACTAAATTATGCATTCAGATTTACTTGAACAGAGGATTAAAAAAAGTAGTTTATAGAATTAAGGCAATATAAAAAAAAAAATTATCAAAAGTATAAAAACACCTTTATCGATTTTAATAATTCATTTTCGAAGAATTAGGTCAACACCAGCATAAAGTTTAATTTGGTTATCAATTG
Organism: Maratus michaelseni; assembly: GCA_963931845.1. NCBI lineage: Eukaryota > Metazoa > Arthropoda > Arachnida > Araneae > Salticidae > Maratus > Maratus michaelseni. The sequence continues at coordinate 492,970,608 of OZ007586.1, forward strand.
ACGTTAATTTTTATTTCATAGAAGAACACAAAAACAGTCATAAAATGTATGAAAATACAGGAAACAGAAGAAAGGATTAAAAAGTGGAAAATGACTAGTCTGCAGAGTGTTCATCTTAGGACTTTTACTCTTTCAAAACCTTGTTTTGGTATATATAGCAGCGTTTACAATATCACTTGGTATCAAACTGGATTCAAAGGACGTGTTAATATGCCGCTATCGTTCCTGCTTTCATTTTGCACCCATTTAAAAAAGCAAGCATAAAACCCCTCCCCTGCAAAAAACCGGAAACTGCGTAATTTTTCCTTCTGAATTATGATTGGCTGATTAGGGAACTGCGGTACAAACTTCCGGTGTAAACATAAACAGAAACCGCCTACAGTCCTTTTCGCGTGTGATAATCTTCGTTCTTTTGCTTTATTGAGAATTAAAATGTCTGGCCGCTTTTTGTTAATGCAAACTTTGATTGACATCTTTGTAACACCAGAGCGAAGACCACCGCTAGACAATTTTCTGCTTGAGGCGAACATTATTTTTCCGCCCTTATGACGCAATCGTTTTTTCACCATTACTCAAACTTTTTTTAAAAATAAGTAAATAATATGATAACTATATATTTAATAGAAAACAAATATGTATAAAATTTGTTTACATTTAAGAAATTAAAAAAAAATCAAACTACGTAAGATATTTTGCATTAAAAAAAATACTACTAATACTGCTAACTTGGCATTAAATGAACAAATCATATTCTACTAGTATTTACAAGAAAGCCTCATACAAAGAGTAAAACTTACACTTCAAAATCCCTTTTCTAGGGGGTCCCAGAAAAGACTAAAATTCCATTTTATTTCTTAAACTGAAACTAGAATTTTAATTATTACAAATAAAACATTTTCATCTTAATTATAAAACATTATCTACATGCTTAACATTATCTATCTAAATGAGGACACATAATGTTAAGCGAAGACAGTTAATGGCAAGCTAATGTTAAAACTGTGGGAGCATTTTTGAGTAATTTCATTTTCACTATCAGTGAAAATGAAATTCTGGCGCCTGGGGCACAAGCCCCAACTGACCCTCTCTAGTTTTGGACCTGACTCTGCCCGACTCTCCCCCCCATGGGGTCGCTACGGCCCTTTCAGGGCCATCGCTACGAGATTTTAATGGAGGGGGAGGGGACCTTAAATTAGCAAGTGAAATTTCAGTATTTGCCAACCCATTGGCAAACAAAGATAGATAGTTCTTGACGTTTGCCAATTAGTTTTATAATTTTTCCAAGTTACCACAATTAGAAAATATAAACAGTTTTTATTTGTAAAAAGCTTAATAATGTTCAAAATTACATTTCTAATTTTTGCCAAGTCTATGAGAAATAGAAAGTGTATTATAGTTTTTATTAAAGTTTTAAACAAATTTGCCAATCAAGTTTGTAAATTTGTCAAGTATAACAGCATTCGCGAAAGTTTGCGGGGGGGGGGGGGGGGGGGGGGGGGCTACACCCCCTCTTAGCGAGGGCTGTGGCTAAATTTAATAAACAGTATTGAGCCAAAATATGTCAAACATTTAATCAATCAAATCAATTAAAATTTGTGTATGAATTTTAAATAGCAAAATAATGATATCAGTAACAAGTTAAATATCTTTTTGAAATCGTATACACAAAACAAAATCCCCTTATATGTTAATTTATATAATATGTTATAAAAGGTCTGCACGGGCCAAACAGACCCATAGAAAGAATATATATATATATATTCACAGTATAAAAATTAAAAGTTCGGCCGAAGCCCGGTTCGGCCCAGTATAAAAGTTAAGTTTGGTTTGTGCCCGGCCTGGTCCGTAGAAAAAATTATTGGTTCGGCCCGGTGTAATAGCTAAAAGTTCATCCCGAGACCGGCCGGACTAGAAAAAAGTTAAAATTTCATCGGCCTGGCCCGAGCTAATTTCTACTAAATGTTACTTTTTACGTCGACTTGGTTAAAAATTTGTCTCGTACGGGGAGTTCTGACCAAAAGCACTTATCTAGCTTTTTTTTTTTTTCATGTTTATAATCTTCTTTTTTATAGAAATGTTGTAACCTGCAATATTTATTTTTTTAATGAATTTCTATTTGTTGTATGTAAATGTTCCAGTTATCATTAATATTGTTAATCCATATTCCATGTATTGGATTAAAAATCTGAAAAATGCTGTATAGTAAAATCTTCTAAGACGGAATTGCACAGGAAAGAAAAAAAATGCATTATAGACAAGTTCCTTTCTTCGCAGGTGTAAATATATTATATATTCTTTTCTTACGTATTAGTATATTCATTTTGCATGGATCAACACAGTTTTCAGTTTAAGACAGGATTTCGTCATAGGCAGGTTCTTTTTTTCACACGTTTTACTATATTTTAATTTAGTTATATTTTAATAAGCCTAAAAATAAACTATTCTTTAAAAAGAATAAATTTTAATGTTTAATTACAGAATAATGGCGATTTAGAAATGTATGCTTCGTTATTTTATTTTATTTTTTTTTTTTTTTGAACGGACGCCGAGACAATGATTTTCATACGGGACGGGTCAAAACCGGGACTTAAAATTTCGGCCCGTGAAGAGTAGGAAGAATGAAACCAGTGCCGGCTCAGTACGGAAAAAATAAGTTAGACCGGCCCGACCCAATCCTTTAGGAAAACAGTAAGCCCCGGCCCGAGCTTTCAGAAAAAGTATGGCTGGGCCTGGCCAGAGTTCGGCATTCAGATCTCTGCCATGCTAATAATATTCCAAAAATCCCTATGCGTAATTGCGAATAAACTTTATTGAAAAGAAAACTTTTTTTTTTTTAAATTAAACTTAAAGATTAAAACCGGATTCCTTATTATTAATGTTAAAAAATCGCCGAGAAAACGAAAATAAAGAAAGAAAAAACCCTTTAATTTTACTTTAGTTAAATTTACTACAGTTACTTTGAAATTTACTACAGTAACAGTGAGAGCTAAAACATTCCAACAGGAATTCGTTTTTTAATATAAAAAAAAAATTGGTGCAAAAGTGCAACAACGCAAATAATCATATTGAAAATCAACAAAATTTAATTTATTATGCTAAATGTTTAAAACAGAATTCTTTTTGTGGTTATCAAAAAATGATCGCGGAAAGAAAAAAGAAAGGGGGGGGGGGGGTGCTAAAAATTGCATTGAAAAATGCAAAAACTTCCAAAATCGTGGCGGACAAAATTTACTATATTAGACTAAAAGTTTAAAACTGATTTTTTTTCTTAACGATTGTAAAAAATCGCAACAGAACGGAAAAAACCCGCCAAGAATCGTATTGAAAATCTTATTAAAAATCGGTAAAAAATCAAAAAACATGGGGGCAAACTTTACTATATTAGTCGAAAAGTTTAAAAACAAATTATTTTCATGAAGATCAGAAAAATCGCGGTGGTACGCTAAAACCGCTAAAAATTCAAAAATCGCAGAAAGCAAAATTTTCGACCGTCCATCGCGAAGAATTGACGTAATTTTGCATTTTTGAAAACAAAAAAGAATTTAAATAAAGTTGTAAAAAAACAATAAATAGCGCAAAAATAAAAGCACTGACAAAACTTTTAAACGATGGACACAACAACACACTGACGGGTGAACGGGCACTGTTTGTTTAACCGACAGGAATCATGGGTAAATGCTGGACTAATGCCCTAGGAGCTAGCAGGGGTGAAAATGACCTAGGCTAGTTTCATCTTCAAACCGGCTTGTTCATTGTAAATGGGTTCGGAAATACAATGATGGAATCGACGCGGATTGAAACAGGATTCCAGTGTAGTTTCTAAACAATGCTTAAGAAAGAAAAATTGTACATAACAAAAATAATGATGCTTATCCATAATTTTTTTTTATAGTTTTGATACTAAAATATTTTACACATTTTTATTAGCTTACTAATTCAACCAAAATATAAATGCTTAAAAAACAGCATGTGGAATGCAATATACTACACACCTACTAATTTTTAAAGTCTGTAAATAATAATAATAATAAACTAGTCGTTGGGGGCCACCGTAATACTTACCTATCATGGATATGCATAATGTAAAATATTAAAATAAAAATGTGTAAACTACTTATAAAGTGCATTGCAATTCAAATAAAATCGTGGCTTGATGACGTCACAAACTTTAAAGGCTTGATTACTGAATTGCTTGAAAGAAACATCCTTATAACTCCAAAAATAATAATCCTATTAATTAGCGGTTTATTGCATCTGATTAAGCGTCAAATTTCCAATTAAAATATATCTTTGAAGTGAAATTTGGATGAAATACAGGGTCATGAAAAATCGAAGAGTGTGGCAATAGGATTCCAAATATCTCGGCAACTAATTATCCGATCAACTTCATGCTTTATGCAAAATTTATGTTTTTTTATTGTCTTTTATATTCATTTCTTAAAATAAACAATTTCAAAAATTTTTATATACCTTTCATCAGAACGAATATTTCGAGAGTCCGAAAAAAATTGTTCCGGTTAATCGAGGTTATTGAAATGAAATAGGCTTCTTCCCATTATTACATACCAAATTGCAAGTCTCTATCTCAATTTTTTCGGGAGATAGAGTGTTTACAGACACACAGACGGACAGCAAATTTTTTTTTCTAAAAATATGTTTTTCGGGATCTCCAGTGTCTGAAACGTGTAAATCCATCAAAATTTTTTTTTCCGATTTTCAAAACGATTACAAGACTTACCCTATACTACGTATGATGGGTAAGTAAAAACATGATGAATAATTAATGAGTAAATAATACAAGTAAAATAATCCTTAATCCAAAATGAGATCTTGCTTCTATTTCCCTTAGAAAATTAAATAAAGTAAAAATTACAAACAATTTGTATTTTTAACTCAATAAATGAACCTTGTTACTCTATAAACATGATATCTACCACCTCTTAAAATTTGTAACCATAGTACTGAAGCATCTCGTAAAATAGAACACTGGCATAAGAAATTTTGTCCTTCTTGTCCAAAAATTTCCCTAAAAAAAAAGGATAGAAAAGTCAAGTGTTTCTTATTCCCCTCAACACATTTGTGATTAAAATGTGGACATTTATTTTACACTTACATGCTTGCAATAGAGTGCATAAAAATGTAATAAAATCTTTTCCTTACTTTAATAAAATTTTAATAAGAAAAAATATTCTTTTATTTTCACCAGGTTATCAATAGGCAATTAAAGCATTTAAATATTAATAATCACTGTTCACCCCCCTCCCCCCCCCAAAAAAAAAAAAAATTCATTTAAGTTAAAAGTGATTAAGATTAATTTTAAAAGCAATTTTATTTAAAGAAAAATACGGCCATGTTTTTAAAGTACTCATTCATCCAGGGTTTTCTAAAAAAGTCTCCGATCTTTCCTGTTTAAAGAAATTAGAAAATTTAAAAGCAAAATAAAATAAAGAAACTTAAACAGGGATGACAAATTCTAAAAAATAGATTGCATAATGCATTAAATAACTTATGATACAATCTTATATACATAAAAAATCACTTAAAAAAAAAAATGTTTATTTTTCTTCTAAAATGATCATCTTAAGATTAAGCTACGTTTGGTCAAGCAAGAAATTTTAAGTATTTAGGACATACACATGTCTACTGACTTTTTGCATACTATATATGAGAAACAAGAAAAAAAAAAAAAAAAAAACTGAACTATCAACAAAAGTTGTGTCACAAAACAAGTTTGATTCCTCTAGAACTATTATTCTTAAGGCTGTTTTCTCAAACCCAAACTGGCCATATTTTTAAATTCACGTTTGTCTGCAAACGTATGCAATTGGCAGGTGCTCTTATTCAGAAAACAATGGAATTGGAATCAAACTGGTTTTTCCACCTTTTTGATAAAGACAAAAAAATTTTCAGAAAATATTGCCTAAATCAGTGTTTAGAACCAAATTTCCAGATGCAACATAAAAAGGAAAAAAAAAAAAAAAAAAAAAAAAAAAGACATTTTGAGACAACAATCACTTACATTCCAAGATGTAATTAATTTATCGAAAAATGAAATAAACTGTTTGATTACAATTCACTTCAATAATCATGCCTGCAAGTATCAGGCTTTTATGTTTAAAAATGAGTGAGAAAGTTTTGTTAAAAATATTTTTTTGAGAACCGCCTTAAACTGTGTTCAGCTGACCCCTGTAGTCAGGGGACTGCAAGTCAAATTAAATTTTTGGTTTTCAGATCATTTTGTAAGAACCACCATATAGAGTGAAAGGGCCAGTAGTCAACCACTTATACAAAAACAAAAAAATCATGCATCAAGCATAGATTATGAAACATTTTCCAACCCATTCAGAATACTTTAACAAAACTTTACCAATTAATAAGGTGGAAGTTGATGTATAAGTAAACAAGGTCAAGGTCAAACGGGGCAGGAATGCCGACCTGTCTAAGTACACAATTTGGAAAACACATTAACAAGTTTGAAAACCAGATTTCAGCAATTACCACCAATAGTTGGAAAAATACGAGAATTCTTTTGTGCAGCCCTGTATAGGATCTACAGGTTTGTATATATACTATATAGTATACTGAAATTTAGTTCAGTTAGAAAATGCATAGCACAGTTAAAAATTTCTATTCAGCAAATTCTGTCAATAAACTGAAATGTATAATATCTTTTGTGTTGCCCTATAAAAAAATTAAATTAAAAAAGCATACCACAACTGAAAACGCACTCCTAGCAATTATTGTACATAGACACTACTGTAATCAAATTCTTTGTATGTCCCTGTAAATGAACGATGAATTCTATGCCACACTATTCTATAATAAGCCTTTTGTGGTACATCTGTGATATATATATATCAATTACGTTTGAAATAGTGTAACATGATTAAAATACACAACAACCGATTTTCCCCCATAGACCGTATATAGAAGTAGTCTTTTGAGTGTCCCTGTAAAGAAACTATAAGTACACCCTATTCTATAGTAAGCCTCTTATAGTGCATTTCAGTGATATATATCAATTTCAATATGTTTGAAATAGTATAACATCATTAAAATAAACCAAAAATGATTTTTACTAAAAATGATTTTTTGACTGTAATGTAATGGATTTTTTTTTATCGTTCCTGTAAAAGTGCTATAAATTAAAAAAAAAAGTGTAAAGTGCACTTCATTTTCAACACCAAACATGCCATACTAAACCTCAATAACATATATCAATTGCATGACAATTGGAATATATTTATGCGAATTAGAGCATGGACAGACAGACAGAGCAATAAATAAATAAATAAAAAAAATTGCTGTTGGCTGATGTTTGGTGAAAGGATTCAGAATCTTACATTTTATTTCATCTGGAACCCAAATTTTATAAGAAGTCTTACGTCTTATGATGCGATTCTGTTTACAAATTATATGGTTAACCATCACAAAAAAAAATTCAGAATTCTAACTCTATAAATAAATAAAAAATAAACGTTTCCCAGACACCTTACAGTAACAGTGTTTCTTGAATTACATTCATTTCTATGTCTGATTCCTTGAAACCTCATGAATTATTAATAAAATGGACATATCTCTGAGTTTTGCAGATATCAAGATAGAATTTTTTTTTTTGTTTAATTCAGGAATGGATAAGGAAAAATGTTCTAATTGGAAAATTTATCTTACGGAGGTGCCATATAAAAATTTAATTTTTGTATTTTTTCAAATAGACTCCCCATGGAGTTGCAACTTATATCATAAAATTTTGCACCTTTTTTTTTTTTATGAAACTTTGCAATTGGAAGTATGTGCCTAGGGGCAATATTTAAGGCGATAGCCTATTGTTTCAATATATTATGAATTGCACTGTATATGCCTCATATATATGCATATTTATACTTCTAATGTTCATATATGTGTCCTATATGTCATTATAAGCACATAAGCCATATATACATCATATACATCTTGGACACATGTCATATATACCTGTCATGGTACTTATGTATTATCTGAGTCAAGAGATAGATTGCCAAAAATGGTTGACAACTGTCAATCTTGTTTATCAGTGCATATCACATTCAAAACAGTAATTTAAGATTATTAAATACATAACATTGTTAAAAATGGTAGATAATATAAATTGAATAAATAAATAAAGTATAATAAATGAAAAAACTAACTAAATAAAATATATATATATATAAACTATATTTCTCAAAAAATAGGGGTTACTGTAGTTAGTAAAATGGGTGCAGTTGTATCTGTCCTGGCCCAGATAATACGAAAGTACCTATGTCATATATGACTATAACTGGGCAATATGCATCATGAAATGTTATATACATCCTATATTATAATAATGTCATATAACACAAATAGAAGGTCTATTATTTATTTGGGTCTCAAAATTTTTAATATCTTGATGTATTAAAAGAAGAGACAGAAGAAATCTTACCAGACATATTTATAACCGCAAAATGCGATGAGATCCAGAACCCTGAGAGAGGAAGAGGAGCTGAGTACATAGAGTGCAAGGAAGAAAATGAAGATTTCCACCAAGAACCAGCCTAATGCAGAGCTCGCTTGCATGCCCAGTTGCTCGGGACTGAATCTAAGAAAAAACAAGGAGATTAACCTACAGACAGGGATGAAAGCAGCAAGCACTCATAAAAAGAGAGGGGAAAAAAGGAAATATTCATGTGTATTTTTATTTATTAATATTTTATTAAAATGACAGAATAAACACCTGACAATCAGTGGTGTAGTTGTAAAACAACCAGAGGGTATACACAGCTATAGGCAGAAGGTATACAGAAAGTATACAGCTATGGAAGGTGGAAGATACACAGAGTTATCCATAAGGTATACAACATATATCCCCCAACTACATCCTTGCCAGCAATGCATTTGTTTTCAGCAGGGTTGTAATTTTCACAGGTCAGTTAATTTTAACCAGGACAGTGGTTAAAACTGGTCAAAATTAGTTTTAATCACTCAAAACTGGTCCAAACGCTATTAAAACTTTATCTTACATAAATTGCTCCAATTATATATTACATATATTTATAATAATAATTAATATTAATATTTTAATTATTAAATATAGATGAAATTTTTTGTGTCTTATGTTATAATATTTCATACTTTCATATAGAAATATACATTTCATAAATCTAATTTTTCTTAAAGTGTAGCTAATACATTACGATATTTGGTGGGCAATAATGAAAAATTTGAAAATATTGATTTTGAATTTGTAAATTTCATAAAGTGCCTGATGAATGGTTGTGCTAACTCTTCATCAGAAAATAGATTTATTTTCCAAGTTTGATCTCATACAGAATAATCTATGAAGTCGATTTAGCTTAACACAACACTTGTAATAATTTTTTTTTTTTTTAGTTCTAAATTTTTTTTTTTTTTTTTTTTTTTTGGCCTAATGTGATTTAGTTTCCTCCACTTTTTATATAAAAGTAGATATGTAATCATATTATTAAAAATATTTCAAAACTTATGATTATTGCTTACTTTAAAAAAGAATGTTTTGCTGTTAAATTAAAAAGCAATGAAATTAAAGTATAATACTAAGTAAAATACCGGCAACAAAGTTAAGCACTTCCTAATGTTATATTAAGATTATTTTGATAAACCCTTCCAAATGTTGTACTAAATTTATCATTTAACAAAATGAATTTTAACTTATTTTCCCAATCAGAATGAGTTTTGACCACTGGTGGTCAAACTGTTTTTGACCAGGAGTTTTAACCATGTTTAAAACCAATACAACCCTGTTTTTCAGGCATCATCTCTGTTTTACATAAATGGTTCAATAAAAAGCAAAGTGAAGGGTTTAGTCATGAATTTTATCACCATTTCATATTCCAATAAAAATAAATAATAACTGTAAAAATTATAAAATAAAATGGATACACCCGAAATAGGGTATTGTTTTATTTATTTATTTATTTTTGGTCTTAAGATTGTACTGCTATCAATGTCACATAGACTTTAACATTCATCCAGTGGATGGAAAAGATGGAACACAGCAAGTCATGATACAACAGTTTCAGCAATAGATCCTAGGAAAATGTTAAATTTCTTTAAGAATAATAAAGAGAAACATGCTGTAAAAGGCGAGAATAGGCTTAAAATCAGGAATCTAATGTCAAAATAAGTAGGGATGGAATCTTATTTCTGCCATTCTATTTCACTTGTGAAAGTTGTTACAGAAGTTCTATAGCACAAAATAATAATAATACAATGTGGAATCCGTTATCCGGTGTCTCCATATCCAGAACACTCCGAAAACCAGAATCCAAAACGATAACCAAAGCTTAATTTGTTTCATTTCAAAAACATTAAAATCTCAAAATTCTTCAGTCAGTCAAGAAAAAAAATAACGAAATTAGTCCATGAAAAAAAAAAAAAAACCCTGTGAGTTTTGCCAGTAAGTCATGGAAAAAAAAAAAAATCTAGAAATTCACCAATTGTTCATGGGAAAATATTGTGGTTAATTGGTCGCATGAAAAATGTGAAATTCAGCCATTGGGTGAAAGAAAATACCGTGAAATCCATCAATCAATTTCAGAGAAAAGTTGCAAATTCTTCATTTAGTCACCAGATAAAAAATCACAAAAATCTTCAGTCGTTTGTTGAAAAAAAGGTAAGATTTGCCGATCAGTTGCAGAAAAAAAGTCCGTGATTTTCACCAATCAGTCATAAGAACACTCCACAAAATTTGTTGGTCATTACAAACGTAATGACCAGAGGTTTAACTAAAAGTTGCAGATCTAATGCAAAAACAGTGAAAAAACATTAAGCTGGTTTTATAGTCCTAGGAAAAATAAATAAGTAAAAGTTTAAATATATCTATACCCAAAACATATATGTGTGGTGGTTTTAAAATAAAGATAACATATTTGAAAATACAAATCTATTTATTAAAAGACGTAATTACTTACAATATTCATTAAAGAAAAACAAAGTAAAGTAACTAACTTCTCTGAACTAGACATCGTGACGTGACAAATATAACCATGAGCATTTAAACTAATGCTTTCAAAATAATACTGGTTAAAGCTGACATCATTAGCAATTCCGGAACTTGACGATTTATAACAGAAATAGTAGATAGAAATGGTAGAATACAGATTTATTAAAATAAGGAAAACTAAAAGAAGAGTTCTATTGAAATTTAATATGATTTAAACAGATTCGTTAATAAAAGTTAAGTATTTAAATGCATTTTTATGAAAACTCTTGCATAAAAAAATATTTGTCATTATGGACTGATAAAACCAGATGAAAGATATGCGTAGAGTGATGATACACGAGACCTATTGGTATATTTTTCCTAACAAAATTCACCAATCGATAGAAGCATAATATCGTGAAATTTGTCAGTTGATAGTCAGAAAAAATTGCGAAATTCTTCATTCGGTGAAGGGTAAATTATCACGAAATTCTTCATTAGGTCACGTGAAAATTATCGCAAAATTATTAGATTGGTCACGGGAAAAAAAAATCATGAAATTTTTCTGTCAATCCAGGGTAATAGCTCAAAAATATTGCAAAACTTGTCAATCGGTCAAAAAAAAAAAAAAAAAAAAAATCTCAAAATTTGTCAATTGGTCACAAAAAATTTCAAAATCTGTCGATCGGTCATGAAAAAAAAAAAAAAAAAAAATCACGAAATTATACTGATAAATGGGGATTCTAAACAATCCAGTTAAAAATATGCTTTGGAACAGGGTGCAAGAGTGCCTTTTTTTATAACAGTATGCCCTTTTTTTAGAATTCCTGCTAGGCAGCCCTTTTGTTCTAGAGTCAACACAAAGAAAAATAAATAAATAAATGATATTGCTTGCATACTTGCATTCGTATTAATTTACAGATTCAATACATAAATATAAAAATTATGGTGCAAAAAACATTATGATAAAAAGCATTAAAAACAGGTGAACAACTGATTTGTGAAATACAGCATGAGAAGCTACTTCCATGAACAGCAAATCATGTAAGTATACAGGATACAAGAACAGTTAGTGCAAGAGGAAATGATATAAGCAACAAACTGTAATAGAAATGTTCCAAAAATATAAATCAAAGCATTCTGGTCCCAAGTTCCAAAACTAATTTCTAATTGTTATGTAATATTGTTATAATTTGAATTGTAATTTAGAATGTTTTTTATTTTGTGTAAATAAGTTATTAAATTAAAGAATTTGTAAGTATGTATTGTATTTACATATATTATTCATGTTTATCACAATTTATGAAATTAGTTATTTTGTACATTTCTTATACTTATAGTAAAAGTATTCTGAATTATGGAAAAACCCTTTAACCAGAATACTCCAGGTCCCAAGCATTCCGGATAACAGATCCTATACAGTAATAATAAAAACAGAAAAAAAAATTATAAAAAAAAAAAATTAGGAAATCTTGAATCTACAGTAGAGTCAGCAGGTGTGGGTTGACTTTAAATATTTTGAGAAATCAGGCTGGTTCCAGGTTGGGTTCTGACTCTGGGAGTTGACACGATTTTTCAAAAGAAAGTCCTGAATATTTTCAAATGAAAATTAGTAGATATTTGAATGTTAATGAGTGTAGTATGCATATTCACTTTTATACAAAAAAGATCAAATTAATATGAGAGATATAATTGTAGACTTTTTCCAGAATTGTATTAAAATAGATTAATTTTCTTTCAATTTGCATTTGGGTTTGATTAGGGTTTTGGGTTGACATGTGCCGAATAGAACTTGACCTCCTCAAAACTTTAATGCTCAGAAGATTGTCATTCTTATCCATAGATGCCATATCAGCATCCAGTTAAAAATTCTCATCAAAATAATTTGCATTAGAATGCAAAAGAATTCCCAGATAATTTATTTGACAATTAATCAATATTCATCACATTTGATTTAATCTGCCGAAAGTAAAATTGATTAGTGAGTTTAAACTAACTTTTTTCTTTCAATAGCAATGTTGGCGCTGTCTTTCTGATCACATAAATATCATCAGCAAAAATTCGCAAGGCATTCTAAAGTAATTCTTGTTTAGCCAAGTAAAACAGAAAAAAAAAGGGGAGGGGGAGTAAATATAGAATATATCATTTCAAACACTGCACTGGAAAAATATCAATTAAAAATAAATAAATTAGGAATATTTAAAAAGAAACCTGAACAGGATGTTCAACTGTGACATCAGTTAAAAGATACATGAAAAAGTATGACCACAATGATTGGGGAAAGAAAAAATGGGCTTACATATTTTGAGAGCCCAAGATGTAGCCAGCTTGTAAAATGTATGTTAAGAACGCCATAGCTGGAAAATGGGAACAACATTTAACATAAATAAAATAATGATAAATAGGTTTAAAATTAACATCTGTCAAGATTTCTATTTCTCAGCATTAAAAAAAATATATTAAGTACAGTTTAAGAATCAAATCACAAAAAAAAAAAAACAACACAACACTGATAATGGATTCCTTTCTGTGTTAATTCATATCGCCTCCATTAACATCATAACAGAAAATTTTTGATTTAAATGCACCGCACTCTTACTATTGAACCAATATTCATGATTTACATCATTTTATTTCTAATCCAAAGAAAGCTGTGTTAAATAAAACAATAACAAAAAATCATGCGTCAAGCATAGATTATGTAACACTTTCTAACGCTTCCAAAATAATTTTACAAATCATTACCATTTAATAAGCTGAAAGATAACATCTAAGTAAACAATTTGGAAAACGCATAACATATTTAAAAACATAATTTCAGGAATTTCCAACATACACAACATTCGGAAAAATATCCGAATACTTTTATTCAGCCCTGTATATGATCCATAGATTTGTATACATACTACATAGGATGCTAAATTTTAGTTTAGTTAGGAAACGCGTAGCACAGTTTAAAATTCTCCTTCTGGAGTTTCTGTCAATAAATGAAAATGTGTTCGCGAACTTTTGTGCTGCCCTGTATATGATCTACAGAATTTATACACACCAAGTAATAGACAAAAATTGAGTTGAATTTAAAATTGCATTCAGCAACTTAAAACGCACTTCCAGGAATTATTGGTAAGACAGAGAATTCTCTTGTGTGTCCCTGTAAATGAACGATGACTGCTATACACACACTATTCTGTAGTAAGCTACTTGTAATGCACCATAGTGATATATATAAATTTCAATGCATTTAAAATAGTGAAACATTATTTAAATAAACTGCAGATGATTTTTCTCCATAGACGTAATGCAACGGAATTCTTTTGACTGGCCCTGTAAAGTAACTATAAGTGCTATGCACACCCTATTCCATATTAAGCTACTTGTAATGAATGTACCTTCGTGATATATATCAATTACAATGTGTTTGAAATTGTGTAACATCATTAAAATAAACCGCAAATGATTTTTCCCCATACACCATAATGTAACGGAATTCTTTTGAGTGTCCCTGTGAAAAAACTATAAGTACTACACACTTCAGTTGAAATAGGAAAAATGCTATAGATAACGACAATAACATAAAAATTGCAAGGCAATCCGAGCATATTTATGGGAGTTAGAGCACGGACAAACGGCAGATGGCCAGACAAACCGAAGTCATAAACACTTTTCAACTAGGTTGGGAAGTGTTAAAAAGCAGTCTCATAACATACAGGGTGGTCACAAATATCTTATGTTAAAATTCCATATTTCTGGGTTAGCCTCAAATTTCCAGGTTAGCGTTAAAATAATGAAATTTTCATAGATAATTTCTTTTACAAAATTACTCTAATGCATACAGTCATTACTAGTAAAGTTTATATTAAAAAAAAAATCATCCTACTAGTTCTTGCATAGTTAATCAAAAATAGACATTACTGCTTGTTAGATCTTGTGATACTGTGCAAGGTAAGAATACTGTCTTATCAAAACAACATTTAGCGGGGAGCTGAATAAAAAATTACTGTGCATCATGGTAATAACAATAGAGACAAACTTCAAATAAGGATAATTGGTACTTGTCTATTATCCCGTCGACCACTTTTCATAGGAAAAAAAAAAATAGTTTACACATGTTTATTATGTCATCAAGAGATTTTTAATTCGATATTTTCTCTATATTTTTAATGATGTTTTACTAATTTTTTAGTTCTTTTGTTAATTAAAATAACAATTATGTCATTAAATGATGATGTCATGATAATAAAACAGAAAAACACTGCAAAAATATTGTGATGCATAGAATCTATGAATTTTAACTGATGTCACAAACATTTATCCACAAGCCGAAACGATAATTAAGAACTGCTGGATTTAACTCCAAAATAACGAAAGAGTAAAATAATGTTTGATTTTAAATACAAAGCTAGCATGTGATGTACATCTTCCATTTTTAACACTTTCCAACCTAGTTGAAAAGTGTTTATGACTTCGGTTTGTCTGCCGTCTGTCCTTTCTCTAACTCGTGTAAATATGCTTGGATTGCCAAATTTTTATATGTTATTGTCGTTATCTGTAGCATGTTCCCTATTTCATCTGAAGTGTGTAGCACTTAGTTTTTTTACAGGGACACTCAAAAGAATTCCGTTACATTACGGTCTATGGGGAAAAATCATTTGCGGTTTATTTTAATGATGTTCCACAGTTCCAAACACAGTGTAATTGATATATATCACTAAGGTGCATTACAAGAAGCTTAATATGGAATATGGTGTGCATAGCACTCGGTTACTTTACAGGGACAGTCAAAAGAAATCAGTTACATTACGTCTATGGAGAAAAATCGTTTGCGGTTTAATTAAATAATGTTTCACTATTTTAAACGCATTGAAATTTATATCTATCACTAAGGTGCATTACAAGAGGCTTATTACAGAATATTGTGTGTATAGCAGTCATCATACATTTACAGGGACACACAAAAGAATTCTCTACTGTCTGTTAACAATAATTCCTGGAAGTACGTTTTAAGTTACTGAACGTGATTTTGAATTTAACTCACTTTTTGTCTATTACTTGGTGTGTATAAATTCTGTAGATCATATACAGGGCAGCCCAAAAGTTTGCGAACACATTTCCGTTTATTGACAGAAACTCCAGAAGGAGAATTTTAAACTGTGCTATGCGTTTCCTAACTAAACTAAAATTTAGCATCCTATGTAGTATATATACAAATCTATGGATCATATACAAGGGTGAATAAAAGTATTCGAATATTTTTCCGAATATTGTATATGTTGGAAATTCCTGAAATTACGTTTCTTAAATATGTTATGCATTTTCCAAATTGTTCACTTAGATGTTATCATTCAGCTTATTAAACGGTAATGATTTGTAAAATTATTTTGGAAGCGTTGGAAAGTGTTACATAATCTATGCTTGATGCATGATTTTTCGTTCTTGTTGTTTATTTTGAGGATAAGTCAGTTTAGTGTTTCTAATGAACAGTATTAGTTAAATTCTATTTCCATGCTTTCTCTTGCATTTTGAGAAAAAATGATACATATCCGTGATCAGCCATCTGAAGAAAATGGGGCAATAACCTATTTTCAAAAATATGGAATTCTGTCCTGAAAAAAGTGTGTATTGATGGGCATTATATGAGACTATCTACAAACTGATAAACAGTGGTGGTCTAATGTGAAAAACTGCGATACAATAATATCCACTGGAAAAGGAAGCTGGTTGGATGGCTCCAAATTAACATTTGTAACTGTATTAAGGTTCACTTATACCTGGTCTGATGAATTAACATTAATAAAATTGAGAAAAAAAGGAATTGGATTTAAGTCATTGTATAGTTATTGATTGGAATAATTATCTCAGAGAAGTTTGTATATCTAACAAGAAAATCTGGAAAAATTGGAAGGTCAAAAACAATTACAGACATTGATAAAAGTTTCTTGTAAAAGCAAAAAAAAATCAAGCCGGTCGAATTCTTCCTCAGAAATGGTTGTTTGGAGGATTATTCTGAGAAACTGATGAATGTTTTATAGTAAAAGTTCCCGACAGAACTGATGGGAGAAATGAAAGAATATATAGAAGATGGCTCTATTATTTTTTTCAGATTCATGACACTTACTAAATTAAATGCTGCAGGATTCGCAAAATAGTTATAATTTTGTAGATCCAGATATTGGTGCACATAACACAAAACACCTTTGGGGCTCAGCTAAACGTGAAATAACAAACTCTGCTGAACAGCACGTCAACACTTATATTCATGTTTAACTGTGTTTATATGGCAACTAATGCATAGATGCACAAAAAGGTTGATTATTTTGTCACTATTTTGAATGGCATTAGAGATTTTTGGCATCCAGAAAAATTACAGCAAATTTTGACTTTTTTTCTTTTTATAATTTCAAGGTTTAATGTAATGTATATGAAATTATCATTAGCATTTTTTCTAGTACAAATGAAATGTGCATTAAAAGATAGTTTCTTACTGCTTATATTAACTTTTTTTATATGTATCATTAAATATGTAAAATAAAATATTTATGTTTCATCCATAAATGCAATATCTAAACAAAAAAGTCCTATTTTTGTTTAATTTAATAATTCTACATTTAAATTCTGAAACTAGTAAATCTTCAGATCAGAGGATACAACATCAATTTTTCAAAACAGTTCATCTTGCTTCACATAATATATGGCACCTTGAAATCCGCAATTAATAATGTTAGATTATTTGTAAATTTCTAAGCATATAAGTTTTCTTAAAAGTTCAGAATATCTAATTTTAAAAAATGTCAAATTAGCCTGATTTTATTAAATTTCCCTTTCTGATATGCTAAAAAATTCAGTAACTAAACAACTGTTATATATGTTTAAAAAAAAAAAAAAAAAAAAGATTAAAAAGACATACATATTATTTCAAAATTATAAAAATGATAAAGAAAAATCTTACATATATATAATCTTTATATAATCTTAATATTTTTTGAGGATATGCGCAAAATTCCATAAAATAATACAGAAAATCATGAAAGGCCAAGGAAATTATTGAAAATATTTCAAACAGATTTGATTAACTTAAGACATTGCATAGCAAAAATTTAGCATTCATAATACAACACCAATTATTCTAAACATTCTTTTGTCAAAAATCGTCTGAACGAACGAAATTTTATATCTGGTGTGTCGATATATTCATATATTTTGTTGCATGTTTGGTATATCAACATACCAGATATAAAATTTTATTTGTTCAGACGATTTTTGGACAAAAGAATGTTTAGAATAATTGGTTTTACATTATGAATGCTAAATTTTTGCTATGCAATGTCTTAAATTAATCAAATCTGTTTGAAATGTTTAAAGCACACTATTCTTCAGTGATGTTTTAAACTCTAATTCCCTTAATATTCTTACATATAAAAGTTTGGAATGGCAACATTCTTAAATTTGTTTCGGAAAATGGTCAAGAAGATAACACACAAGAACTGGATAATTAATTGAAATGTTTTCTGTTTTCCCTAAAGTGTGAAATGTGTAAAATATAGAGACAGGAAATATACTCACATAATCATTGCATTAGTTCTAAAGCTTTCCAAATCTTAAAAATAAGGGTTTCAATTAATAAATTTGAAGTTTGGAACAAGCCTTGGCAATGACATTTACAACTTTACAATTTTTTTTAGATATGGATTTTTTTTTTTTTCATATTTAAAGTACATAACGTAGTGAATGCTTAAACACAAATGCTCACAAAAACCAAATATTCATAGTTGACTTGATTAATTAATATTTTTTAGAGGCAAAAATACAATTTCCCATTATCTGAGAAAGACTCGCATATCAAGTTTCACCAATTAATAATTTGTACAAGGAAAATACAATCATTCATTTTCATCCTAGAGATAAATTCAAATTTTTTTTTTTTTTTTTTTTTTTTTTTTTGGTAGGGGGTGGGGGGACTGAGATGGATATTGAAAGTACACAGCAGAAATTTGTTAACAATATTATAACATTTTAAAATTGTTTCAAGATTAATATTTTCATTTAAAAGCCTCGATTTTCATGTTCCTGAAAATAATTTAAAATGGCAAATTTGTTTTTTATTTCTAACCACTGGCAAAAATCTGTAAAAGTCACTGTTTTCATTCTGTTAAATATTGTACAACTGTGGCAGAAAGGCATTAGTTCTGTTTTCCAATAAACAAAGGACTTCAAACAGAAGAGAAATATCTCAGAGCTTCTTTGTGTTACTAACAATGACTGTGCAAAGGCTTCAAAATCAGAAAGAATATTTCTCTTTCTATCACATTATTATCAATTCAGTTTACTTTCAGTTTTTAAAGGATTGTAAAACACTAAGAAACTTAGGCCACATTCTTGTTTCTCAAATAACGAGAGTTGTTTTTTTTTTCCTTTTTTTCCATTTTTATATAAAGAAAATTTTCAACATGACGCTGAGCCCGAAGACTGGTAAAGAAAGAGAGTCCAAGCTGGTTTAGGCACGGACTGAGCCGAGAACTGAGATTATTTCTTTTCTTCCAGATTACCGCAATCGTAATGGAAATTAACATTTGTTTCAATGAATTTCCAGGTTTAATTTGAATCTCCCTGATATTTCCAGGTTAACAAAATTCCCTGATATTTCCATGTTTTCCAGGTCTATGACCACCCTGAACATATTAATAAAATATTTCATTACTTGTTTACTTTTCTCTGACCTCTTATCTGCCACCACTACACATTTCGCCAATCAGTATCACTTAACGGCAATAATGGATAAGTATGATGTAAGAACATACTCATAATTTTTTTTCTTGGTTTCATATAACGCCTATTAATTTTTGATAAAATAATTTGTAAAAGTTTCGGCACTTCCTTGTTATAGACAGCCCCCACAATGAACTTTATGCATGTGATGTCACACCCCTGAGCAGGCAGTATTTTGATCCATTATTCTAGCCACTGTACCACCAGAATGCCAGTATATGCAGCAACAAATACTGTCATCAAACGAATTTTAGCCTCAATGCAGGCTGCATGCAGAAAATTTAACCAAAATTTTGAATTTATATTGCAATATATTAAGTAGCAACAGCTTCAACAATAAATTTTTTTTCAGTATTTTTAACAAATAAACATTAATAACACATACTCCAGAGCTATGATAATAATCAAAAGTAAGTCAATTTTAAGCTTGAGTTTATGTGCATAAAGTCAATTAATTATGATTGCACCAAGTTGCAGTCAATTTCGCCAAAGTCATAGCCAAACTTGTGAAACGCGAACATAGTGTGCATATATAAAAGAAATATAAAAATAAATACTGTTGCATTAAATAATATAATATTTTATGTTACAATGTTTCATAACAAATTCATACTAATGTTTCATGACAATTTCTAACAATTTCACAGGAATAAAACCTTTTTAAATTTCCAAAATTGCTTTCAATAATTCATCAAACATTTTTAGCATAATTTTATGGATGTTTATTCTGTTGCACAACAGTACATATACTGTAAAGCTCTTACAAATGGTATTCTCAAATCGCTAAACTAATTTCCAACGTAGAGACCTTTCTTTTTTTTTCTTTTTTTTTTAAAACTTTTTATGTTGCATCTCCATCATAAGTGTAGCGTACAGTTTTGTATCATGGCCATTTTTCCACAGTTGTTTGTTGGGTAAAAGCTCTTGCATTTGGAAAAAACGAGATTGCATTGATCTCTGTACTAGGTAATTTAAGATTGTTTCTCTATTTATAACTATATAATAATAATAATACATAAATAATAGAGATATAAAAATAAATACTGCTGCATTAAATAATATAATATTTTATGTTACAATGTTTCCTAACAATAAATACGGGTGATTTAAGAAAAACAATACAAATGCAATTTTATAAAACATCATGAAATATGTTCTGTAGCATCAATAAAAAAAATCAATAGGACAATAACATAAACATGTGCTGTTTCTACAGTACTGTAAACTATTTGATGATATTTTATAAGCTAATCAATCTCATGATATATCTCTGTCACTTGCCACTATAACAAAGAAGTACCAAAGTTTCACATAGATTTGTGAATTATTTTATTTTGTTTAAATAATTTTTTCCCATTGCATTGCCATTGTTTTATCTATTTGCAAATATATATATATTTTTTTTAAATGGGAGAGAAAACATAGATTATTACACAATTAACTTATATTTATCATTTCAAAAACTTAACTGGCTTATATACAAAATAAATAGAAATGAAATATGTATATTGTGTGGGATAGGCAGCACTATAGTTGACAACAATGAACTTATCCATTATGGGTGTTAAATTATGTTCTTAAGAGATAGATTTTCTTTACCAGAAATGGTCAACAGGAAAGAAAACAAGTACCAAAATTTCTGTTTTAATACTTTCCAGCACAGTTGAAGAGTGTTTATGACTTCGGTTTGTCTGGCCATGCTCTATCCAACTCTCATAAACACAGTCTGATTGTGATGTAATTTATGTTTGTTAATGATGTTTAGTATAGCACAATCCCTATTGAAAATGAAGTGTGTAACATTTATAGTTCATTCACGAGGACACTCAGAAGAATTCTGTAATGGTCAGTAGGAAAAAATCGTTTCAAGTGCATTTTGATGATGTCACAATATTTCAAACACAATGAAATTGTTTTGATGCATGTTTTTGCGTATTTATGAAGTGAACTAGAACATGCATTCTGTAGATGTAGAATATGGGGTGCACATCATTTATTAATCATTTACAGTACCACGCAAAAGAACTCTATTATATAATGGTCTATGAGGGAAAAACTGTTTGCAGTGTATTTTAATTATGGCCTTTTTAGCTTGTCTCAAAATAGAAACTCAAGAAATTATAAGTGATTGTGCAAAAAATTTTCTTGGTGCGAGCAAGGAGTTGAAAGAAATGTACAAAATTGTAACTTCTACTCAGCATAATGAAGAAGTGGCAAAGTACTTAAGTTCTGAAGAAATTATTTGGCATTTCAGTCCCACATCAGCATTTCACTTTGGAGGACTTTACGAGACTGGTGTTAAATCTATGAAATTTCATTTAAAAAGAACCATTGATAATTCAGTTTTAACATTCAAAGAACTTTCAACTCTTTTAGCTCAAATTGAAGCATGTTTAAATGCATTTAACCTTTAACTTCTGATCCTAATGATTTAACAGCCTAAATACTGGCCATTTTTCAACTTCAATACCTGAAGGTGACATTTGAGGTGTACCGAATCAAAATTGACCAGGAAGCAATTAGTGCAACATATGCTTCAACACTTGTGGAAGAGATGGAGCAATGAGTAACCTCTCTAATTTACAACAGAGAGTGAAATGGCTTAAAGAAGAGCTTAATATGAAGGTAGGTGATTTAGTAATAATCAAAAATTCAAAAAGGCATAGTAAAAGATACATGCTGTAGAATAAGATGTGCATAACATTTATCATTCATTTACAGGGACAAACAAAAAATTTCTGATACAGTACTGTATCAGAAGCACTATCTATTAGCAATAATGATAGAAGTTTATTTTTAAGTTTAACTACATTTTTTAACACAATGTGGTGTGTATAAATGCTACAGATTATATATATGGCTACACAAAAGAATTTGTAAGCTTTAGTGAATATGAGCATAAATGGCTTAAAAGGGGTTTTAATTTGAGTTATGCATTTTCAAGATGAACTATATTTAGTATACTATGTGATGTTTGAAGAATATCAGGGCAACATAAAGAGCTGGATACATGATCACCTATCGAAGCGAATTTCTGGAAGTGTGATTTCAGTAGAAGTGTGTTTTAGCCTAATATGTGGCGTGTATAAAACATCTGTAGGTAATATACAGGGCTGTACAAAATAATTCAAATATTCTTCCATCTATTGGTCTAAATTACTGAAGGTGATTTTTCACCCTATTATACACGTTTTATTACTAAACTAAATTTTAGCATATGTATAAATCTACAGATCAAATACAGGGCTGCACAAATGAATTGGAGTACTTTTCTGGCTATGGATGGTAATTGCTGAAATCTGTTTTTTTTAAATGTCATGTGATTTCTAAAATGTTTACTTAGGTATCTTAGTTACCTTATTAAACAGTGGAGTTTAGTTGAAGTATTCTGGAAGTGTTGGAAACCACTCTCTAATGTATGCTTGATGCTTAATTTCTTTCTTTCTTTTTTTTTTTTTTTTAACTTGCAGACACACCCAGGATTGGCCCAGTCCAAGCCTGCCAAGAAAAACTAAGTCTGGGCCTGACCCCATTCTAATCTAATGAGAGAAAATCTGACTGAATCAGGAACACAGGCCACTCCGAGTTCAAACTTTGGGTCATTGCAGACAATTTACCAAAAACAATGAATAATTTAAAAAAAAAAAAAAAAACACAAAAAGAAAAAATAACTGGAAAATTTAGATCTTGAATAAATCATTATAGCAAACAATCACAAAAATAAATTATTTTGTTAAAAAGTGCATATTTTATTAAAATACACAATCGTTAAAAACATTAAATATTTTTCGAAAATAAAAGACTGACTGACGAGAGAGATGAACTTTGTTTTTCCATTCGCTTTCTCTCTTCTTGAGGAAGTTCGCTACAGGGTTATTCTAGCAAACACAGCAGGAGGGAAATTTCTCTTTAGATCTTCATTGGAATCATTAGAAATTTCATGTTCTCTTAATGTCTTGGAAATTTGTATAAATTTAGGAAGTTAATATTTTTTGAAAATTATTTTTATACATATTTATATATTTTATATATATTTATATTATTTTTCTTTGGAGTTTTCAGTACTTTTATGTTAGCCAGGCACAGGTGATAACTGCCAAAATTGTTCTATCACCATCATTCATATTGCATTCATTTCATTTAAAATCACTCATTTTTCTTAAAATACATAACTTCAATTTAAAATATATACATTTAAAATACATGCTTCACACTCATTTTATTTAAAATACATAACTTCAATTTAAAATATATACATTTAAAATACATGCTTCACACTCATTTTATTTAAAATACACAGAGAAAGAAAAAGAAAATAAGAAAAAATACTGTGAACCAAGACATTTTATTTCAGCAACAAAGCATTATTTCTAATTTACAACACGAAAAATAAAGCTGCTACTGACGAGATTTACACCTAGCTAACATAAAAGTGCAGAGTTTTCTTTAAACAGGTACATAAAAAATAACATTGGATGGCTAAGGTCAAGGTGTCAAATAGACATCGGGTGATAAAAACCAAAGTCCTCACTTTCAGTGAAATTGGGACTTTGGGATAAAAGATTGAATTTGGATTGTTTTTATAAGTGGCTCGAACTTACTGGCAAACTTGGAAAATTACACGAATTTTTTTGTTAAAAAAAAAAAAAAAAGAAAAAAAGACAGCTTTTTTAAAATAAATCTGCAAAGTCCTAACAAAAAACTGCAGATTCTTCTACTGGGGTTGTAATGAAAAAATAAACTTACTATTCTGTTTCAAGAACTTTTAGTGAAATACCAGAGAATTATATATGTATATATATAAAATTCTCTAAATCATGATAGGCTATATAAACAGAATTACAAAACAATATTTTACTATGAAAAACCTCATCAAAATGAAGTATTAGTTGTTAAACTTACTTGGAATATATAAATCAGGAGCATTGAGATTGTATCTTGGAGCAGCAGGTTCATTCTCATTATTAAAGTGCATTGACCAGTCCTATTTAATCAAAATATGACATCAGTTTGAAACAATTGTTAAAAATAAGTGTAAAAGTAAAAATAGTTTATTATTAAAAAAACTCTTTTATAAACATTCAATGTGTGTCTTGAAAATCAAGCCTAATTTCAAGACTGCAACTAAAGATGTTAAAAAAAATCTCTGTTAGAATTCGTGAATTGGGCTTAGGCCCCGATTATGGAAAATTCACTGCTTTAATTTATGTTTGGTAGAAAACATGAACTAGTGAGCTTATTAAAAAAAAATTTTTTTTTTTTTGCTTTGTTCCTTTTTTACGATATAAGAAAGAGAAAAAGCATTATTAGCAGCTATTCAGGATTTATAAATTGTTTTCTCAACATATAATCATAATTTAACACCAATATTAAATTATTAATGGATAAAAACATTAAAAAAAAATTACACTATTTTTTAATTTCTTTTCTTTTCCCCTTTATACTGTTTAAACTATTTCATTGTTATAGTTTCATAGCCAGTTAGCCAATTTTAGCAAGCATGATTTGGTGCATAATTAACACCACTGTTATTGCAACTCATATGCAGTTGTAACCATAAAGGATATTTGGCACAATATCCTGCATCCGGCTAATGGAAAAATATCTTAAAATTAATTTGTTAATTTATCTGAAAATGTTGAAACGTTGTACTGTAATTGACAATTTACAATTTCATACATAATTTTTATAATTCTAACCTATCAGGAAAGGAATGAAAAACAGGTTACAAAATTCTATTTTTACATACATGGACCAAGTTAAATTAAACATGTAAGAAATTGTATGTCAAACGTGAAAAATGAGGTTCATTCATACTATAACTAGTTTTATAAATATTCAGATCTTGGTGCAATAACTGTTGCACTCTTATGCAAAAATGCATGAATACAAAATTTATTTTATGTGCAGATTATCATATTATAGATATTAATTTTATTTTATGAAATTAAGTTTCAATACACTCTTACAAATAATTCATTAACAATTCTGTTACATTAAAATGATACAATGGGCAAATATCCAATACAAGACAATGTAAAAAAAAAAAATCATAGTTATTATTTCACTGAAAAAATGAATTATATTGTCTGTTACTATGATAAGATTAATTTCCGTAATAAAATAAATACATTTAAGTTGGCAACATTTTATCTTTTGTTGACATCGACTGATAATTCCAATGGGAAACTTAAGCCTAGCTTTGAAAATTTCAGAACTTCAAACACATATTTAGACTCTTTTTCCATTTGATATCCATTTCTCTGGAAACATCTATCCAAAAGACTGTCAGCAGATTATACGATTGCTATGATTAAAAAATTTTAGTATACAAATTTGTTTTTTAAATTCAGTAATAAGGAAATAATATGACTGCATCATAAATAGGACATAATCTCTATGGCAACCTAGAATCATGACCTATCATGGGATGATACTGAATTAATTTATGCAGGATAGGATTTAATAGAATAAAGAAAACTTATTATCTTTTTAAGTTTTCATAAAATTTGAAATGACTCAACATAATTTTATTTATGTTGTCTCACTTCTCACTTGATACAATATAAGGTCTGTCTCATAAGTTTAAGCACAAGCATAAAATGTCGATTTTCAAAGAATTATAAAAAATTAGAATGAATAACATTTTTTCATTTTTTTATCTATAGAAAAACATTTAGTTATAGGATTCGGTAATTTTTCTCTAACAGCAATTAGAGATGACACAAGCTCAGCCCGAGCGCAGGCCTGAAATGGCTTTGATTTTTTATACCAGTGTTTGAGTTTGGACTCAAAGTGAAACTTTTATTTATTCATAAATTGAAAACCGGAAAAAAAAATTTTTTTTTGAAGAACAAGAATGCAGCCTAAGTTTCTTAAAGTGTTTTACAATCTTTAAAAACAGTTTGAAAGGGAACTTAATTGTTATTGATGGGATAAAATGAGAAATATTCTATCTGATTCTGAAGTCTTTGCATGGTCAGTATTGCTACCACAAAGAAACCATGGAATATCCTTTGTATTTCTGTGAAGTCATTTCTCAGTATTGCTGTAAAACAGAACTCATGTCTTTCTGCCAGAGTTGGATATTTTGAAAAAATAAGAATTGTGACCTTTATCTGATTTCTGCCAGTGGTTGGGTTTATATAACAAAATTGGTATTTCAAGCAGATTTTCTGGGACATGAAAATCATAAAACATTGCAATAAGGAGGTATAAGAATTAATTCGAAAAAAAAAAAAAAGATTATTAAATGAGAAAATTATTAAAAATATAACAAATTATTTTTTAAACAATTTTAAAATGTTATTAACAATTTCCTACTGTGCACTTTCAGTATCAGGCTCTGATGATACAAAATTTTTCAAGTTCAGATTTCAAATCATCAGAAAGTAAAGAGAAGGGAAAGAAAAAAAAAAAAAAAAAAAAAAAAAGAGTCCAAACTCATTTCAAATAGGAATATTTAAAATGCTTTCATGTGAACAATATTTTTCACTAGTCTTAGATAACAATTGTTTTTTTTTCTAAACTTTTCTAAAAAAAAAGAAAAAGCATTTACATATAATCTTGCTCAACATATTCATTACTGCGAGATAATGACAGAGAAGATTTTATTGTACAAGTAATTTTAGTTGATCTGAAACACTTAAATTCGAAGAGGCAAAACCCAATGCAGTGTAATACCATTTATACAAAGTGGTTGGAACCAACTAATTTTTTCGGAAAACTGGTTGGGAATTAAAGCAAGAAAGATTAACCAGATTAAGAATCAGACCCAATCAAGATTGTGATTTTTTTCTTCTTCTATATTTCTTTTTTTTTTCATAACAATGGCGATGTCTAATTATTCTAGAATGTTTCTGAATAAGACCTCACGATGGATTGCTGTAAAGCTTGTTTCAGCATGAGTTTTCTTTTTGGGAGCTTGCAAAAGAATGCCAATTTTTCTACTATTTTTAAAGGAGGCCTGATTTTAAAGTTCTTCAATATTTAAAGATTTTATTCACTAGTATGCCAACTGCCAAGTCTAAAAATGCTATGGAGCCATCAATAAGATTCCATTTTTTTTTTTTTTAACAACGATAATGCAGTGACCATTGGAAAGATGATTATGATTTAAATCCTTCCTCTTCAATTTAATGTCTATATGAATAAAGTTGGATTATATGACAAGTAAATAAATAGTCTTCATGCTTTATTGTTTCCAGTTTCCACTATAAAGTAAGACACACTTACTCCTTATTTCTCTTCAATTTTAAAGAATTTGACCAAAAATAACATTAGAGTGTTTGCTCTAAATCACAAGTGCAATGTTTGAATAGTTATAGTCCTTCTACAAAATATTCTTACCACACCACCATAAAAAAATATTTAATAACACCACAACATTTCTATTAGTTTATATATCCTCTAATTGATATTCTAACAATGTTAATAATTTCAATCTTAAATCTTGGGAATGGGGGTTTGCAAACACAGAAGAAATAAAAAAAAAGGAGTCTATGGTAACTAAGAGATTTAAAAAAACTCTTATAGAAAATGATATAAGAAAGTTTCAATAAAAAAAAACATAAAATATAAATCTGAACACTAATTCTAATATACATATTTACAGTTATAATTCTGTGCTGGCTATACGTGTTTTAAGATCTAACGAGAATATAATGATCTTACCATGTGAGTAAATGGGAAAAATAATAATCCAAGCTTCTTCGTGACATACCCATTGTCAACTGCAAAATAATTTTTCAGTTTGGAAATGGAGATGTACTTTTCCAGCTGTAAAACAAACAAAATTTATGGAGCAAGGAAATAAAAACAACATGCACACTTTCCAATTACACTTCTTGTAACTGAATTTTAAAATAACAAAACAAAAAAAGATAACATTAACAGTTAGGGAGTGAAATAAATGTAAACAATGAATGCATTTATCTCAAAACAGCTAACATAGATGGTGCCACTATTTTGATGGTTAACATGAAACAAATTTACAGTCCCTTCGATTTAGTGTTAATGAGGTTCGACTGTATTGGGTTGTTTGGATGAATATTTTCCCTTTAAAAATAGGATATTTTTCCATTATATCAACACCATTGTCCCCAAGCATAATAGTTGGTGCCAAATAAAACTTAAAAAAAAAAAAAAAAAAAATTAAACATTGTTGGTGCAAAAGTGAGCATTTAAAAAATATAACATTTCAAAATTACAGACTTTTAACGAACTATTTTAGTAAATGAATACAAATAGAAATTTAAAATAAAATAAAATAAATATTATATAATAAAATAAAACTCAATTTAAGCTGCATGGATGAAATTGTAAATGTCTCTTAGAATTGCAGTAAACATTTCATTCTTTAAATAAAGATGTCATCACACAAATTCTACGAGATTAGAATTGTAAACAATGATGAACAGTGACACACTGGCTTTTACTATGCAATTTTGAGATGTCCCATAATCTCTCATCAAATTGGGTATGACATGAAATGTTAGGCTCAATAAAATTACATTTGTGACTTACTGTCAAATGGTTGTAACCAGCATCTTACAAAAACTTTATGTTTCATTCCATAGCCCTAAAACCAGGGCTTAATTTCTAACAAAAAAAGTACCGGAACCCTAATATTCTGCAGTACTAATAACCATAGCGTGCCCCTCCCCCCTCTACCATCACTCTAATATGCATATTTATATTTCATACATTATATGTATTTTCAAAATTTAAAGCAATTTTTTTATTTAGCAAAATAAAAATTTTAAATATATCTATCTGGATTTACTTAGCTGTTAATTATTCCACTATTTATACTCTGTTTCACCTCAAGTTGGCAGCATTGGGAAAGGTCGAAACTGTAACATTCCGCTTGAAAAAATAGAAAAAAAAAAATTTATTTTTTAAAAAAAGCTTTAAAAAAATTATTTTTTAATCTAAAATGGCTAAAATGCATAGAAATTTATAAAATAATGTTTATAAATTATAGAATTCGTGATTTTAAAACACATATTTAAGGTAATTCATATGCTAAAAGTATTTAATTAAAAATATTTTGTATCTAAAGCGAACATATAAAGTAAAAATTTTGACATAAAGAACTTTCCTATGGTGAGAAACGGATCTTCAAGGCTAAAATATCTGGCACGTTTTTTAAGCTTCTGCGCCAATTCCAGCATGCTGTCGCAGTTACTCCACGCATTCACTCTGTCATTTTTCTTATGAATAGTTATCACACTTGCTTGTTTTGTTTTGTTTTTACTTTACTTTTTAACGTGTTTATATTTTCTATCTTACTGTAAATTTATTATAATTATTGTAAAATAAATTTTATACAATTTAATATTTATGCGAATCGTCAAACTTATTTGGATTATAAAATGTTTGATAAAACATCAACGATTCCACACCATCCATCTACACTTTACACACCTTCAAGGCGAGGAACAAGTCTTTCAAAAGTAGAGCTCGCAGAAATATATTAAATGCTTATTCACGAGTTCATTATGAAAATCTTCAAAATTCAATAAATGAAATCATAAAAGAAGTTTTCCAACTTACAGGTATTTCAGAAAGAACAGTTTTTTGTTTGAAAAAAGAAAAAATTGGAAGTTGTATGTCAAACGTGACAAATGAGGTGCGTTCGTACTATAACTAGTTTTATAAATATTCAGATCTTGGTGCAATAGTTGTTGCACTCTTATGCAAAAATGCATAAATACAAAATTTATTTTATGAGCAGATTTCAATATTATAGATAATTAGAGATTAACTTTGTTTTATGAAATGAAATTTCAATGCACTTTTTCAAACAATTAATTACAATTATATTACATTAAAATTATACTATACGCAAATATCCAATATTAGACAATGTAAAAAAAAATTTCATTATTTCATTGAAAAAATTAATTATATCATCTGTTATTATGATATGATTTATTTCTGTAATAAAATAAGTACATTTTAAGTTGACAACATTTTATCTTTTGTTGACATTTGTTGAAAATTCCAATGGGAAACTTAAGTCTAACTTTGAAAATTTCAGAGCTTGAAATCCATATTTAGACCCTTTTTCTGCTTAATATCTATTTCTCCAGAAACATGTATGCAAAAAACTGTCGGTAGATTATAGGATTGCTATAATTAAACAATTTTAGTTCACAAATTCGGCTTTTAAATTCAGTAACACAGAAATAATATGACTCCATCTTAAATATGACGTAATCAATATGGCAACCTAGAATCATTACCTATCATGGGATATCACTGAATTAATTACGTATGACAGGATTGAATAAAATGAAGAAAACTTTCATTAATATCTTTTAAGCTTTGATTCGATTTTTATAAAATTTGAAATGACTCAACAAAAATCTGCATCGATTAGATTAATTTCAAACCATTCGGTTGGGTAGTTTTTGTGCTGTTATATGTGGACAGACGAACTAGACGACGACTATAGGTGCTACGTATTTATATAATTATTAACGCCCTAAAAAAAGGCATCTAGCCCTTTAAACACACCCGGAAAGAAACAATCTGGTGCAGTGGGTAAACGCAGAAGACTAGGAAAATATGACAAATTTACAAGTCTTGCATTCAACGAAAAGTCCATGGCTTTTTACGTAGAAATGAAATACCAACATTGAATAAAGTTTTAGAAGTTGTAAACAACGATAAGAAATTTTTTCGAAAAATGTTAGCCAGACCACATTGTACAGAATACTTGAGAATTTCTTTTGAAACAGGAAAAGGAAGGCTTCTCTTCTTGAGAGGCAACACATTATCTTGAGGCGCAGAAATTCTGTGAAAAATAACAGAATATAAGAAATTATCCCTGATGGCTCGGCCTACAGGCACAGGTAGATTTTAAAGACTTATACCGTGTGGTGCCTGTTTGTTGGGAATTGCAGAAGAAACGACCTTTTTGCCATGATGCAGGGGACCGTCCGCTTCAAAATCTACTTGTGTCTGTAGGCAGAGCCGGCAGGGATTTTTTTTTTTTTTTTTTTTTTTCTATAAGGGTTGGTCCTATAAAAAACTTGTCAATATAAAAGTTTTAGATAATATTAAGAGGATTTATAATAAGTTTAAGCGGATTTGATATCGTGTGAATTGATGAAGTTATGAATTTTATTCTTCTTACACCCCTCTTCTCCCCCCCCCCCCTTGGGGCCATTTTTAATGATATCAAAAATCTGTCATACATAAATTTTTGGCCCTTTTTCTAGAAGTAATAATAACTTTAAACGGATTCGATACATATCATAATTAAGAGGTTATGGTTTTTTTCTGTTTTTACAAAAAGCCCTCCGCCCCCCCCCCCCCCCTGGTTCGATTTTTCCCATTAACGAACTTGACTTATCGTGTCCATAAAAAAGTGACATATATATATTTATTATGCCTCTTGCTTTTATGTATCAGTTTGGAAGAGATTTGTGCAGGAAGATATCACGTCCATAGAAAAGTAACATAGATAGATAAAGTTTTGAACTGGGGGTGGTTTTAGGTTGTGGGAGTCACGATCGGCATAGATGTACAAAATTTTTTCAGAAATTCCAACTTAGGGGAGAATGTAATAGGTAGTATTTCTTACAAAATCTATCTAAAAGATGCGGCGATTTATTATCTTGATGAAACATAGGTGAATGAAGGGATTATGGAGAGATGGGCTCAGAGTCGATTATGGCAAGACAACAATTAAAAGCAGCTATGAAGCTTCCTCTTTGAATTTAACAGTAGGTTTGACGGCACCAAAAGGCAAAGAAAGGAGACTAATTATTACTCATATTGGAAACGAGGAACGTTTTATTCGTGATGCAGCAGAAGTTTTTGTCGCGGAAAAATGTGGTGATTATCATAAAAAAAATGGATGGCCATCATTTTGAAAAATGGTTTGAAAATGTCCTTATCAAATTAAAGCCAAATAGTGTAATTGTAATGCCCAATACTCCCTACCATTCTGTGAAAGTGGAAAAAATTCCAACAAAATCTTGAAAAAATGTTCTATTCAAGAACTGTTATCAGAGAAGAAAGTTGATTGGAGCAAAGATATGATAAAAATTGAACTTTTAAAAAAGTATACAAAGGGAAACATTTTTACAAATAAAGAGAAAGAGATGTGGGAAATTGACTGACTTTTTAGATGAAGTATGTGAAAAACAGAACTTTATTATTTCTCTAAATAGTGACTCTAGTGACAGTGATTCAGTACTAATGAGCATTGAAGATACTTAGTACATACGTATATTAATAATTTTAATGAGTACATTTATAATATCTTTCTTATTTCCACAAATTGTCATAAACAAATCCTGTTTATTTTGATAATTTAAATTATTTTAGACTTTTTGAATTCATTAGTTATAGCTATATCCTTAATTATATGCACATTAACGTTTACACATGCTCAGTCTGAGCCTGTGAGCCTGAACCTCTTCCAAATTTCAAGCCAGTGGTTGGGTATAAATAACAAATTTCCTTTTTAATTAAATTTTCATAGACATGAAAATCATGAAACGTTGTCATGAAAAAGTATTTAGTGTTAATACTCATTTGTATGACAGAAGAGTTTTTTAAATAAGACAATTTATCTTGAAACAATTTTTAAATGTTATTAACAATTTAAAAATATTAATGAATATTTTTTAATTTTCTGCTGCGCACTTTCGGTATCTGGCTCAGGCTCATCTCTAATGTATATTGTAAATTTACAACTACACTAAAGTCACATTTTGAATTGTTTTAAGTGGAAATTGCAATTCTTTTGCCTACTTTCTTTTTTCATTATCTATCCAATGGCAAGTGTAAATGAATATTTTAAAAGATAAAGTTATATTATCAATCGAGTTAACTATGTATTGAAGTTAAAAATTTTCATTTAAATTTGCAGGCATTTTAACTCGATTTTAATATTTAAATTAAAAAATGGAAGATGTAGTAACACTAAATACTTTTAGGCAAAAACTTTTATTATTCTGCCACAATATTAAGTTTCTAACTTTTTTTTTTCATTAAATGTATGGTAATTTAATATAAAACAGGTTTAACATGAATTACAAAAAAAAAAACAGTAAAAATAAAAAAATAATAATAATGCAATTCATTATTTTAATAAGCGATTATATAGATAATGAAATTAATTTCATAAGAACTTATAAATAAATTAAACTTTCATATTTTTGCACACACATTATATTTTTTTCACCAAAATGTTAATTTTCCTTTTTAATTAGTAATCTTCTGCTCTTAGAGCAAACCCTGGTTTCTATGACAACGGCTGTGATTCGGTCAACGCAGCATTAATAGTACTGCCAACTTAAGGTGAAACAGAGTATAGTTATAACTCCAGCCGAATAGAAATCTTTGCCTAATTTTAATGTTAATTAATTGCAGAATTCTGCGATTAAATAAAGTAGGGATTGTGATTCGGAAATAGTGTTAACACAAAAAAAAAAGGAATAGTTCGCAGCTATGCATTTTTATGAAAAAAATTAATGAAATTTTCAAAAAATATTATTTATATGCTGAAGAATCGAACAAAGTTTTTCAATTTCCTATAAAAGGTGCATATCTTAAACTATAATCAATTCCTCCCATATAAGTCTTTCGTGATGAGCCTTTGAAAATCGGATAAAATTAAACTTTTGACACCGTGATCGGAAAGATTCGATGCTTTTATAGAAAAAGGAGAACAGCTCAATTGTTTACTGTAAGAATAACATTAAGTGGCAAATATATCTACTTACAAATGAAAGTCACTTCATAAATGTGCAGAGCAGAGCCTTAAGATGAATAGTGTTCTGATGAAAAATAAATAGAAAATTTACTAACGTTATTTTGTACTCGTCTGTAATAGAAGATTAAAAACTTAAAAAAGAACCTCAAGCTAATGCTCATTGACTAAAAACAGAAAATATTCTTTTTGGTTAGATATCTAAATTAAAAAAAAAAAAAAATGATCCAATTAAAATATATCCTAGTGTCACAAAAGAAAATCGAACTGAAAGCAAATTCATTTTTTGCTCTCTTGAATGGCGCCATATATATGTCGCCGCCATCAATACCAGACATAAATCTGCAAATATCACTAGAATTAAAAAGAAATACAATTTCTGTTTCCCCTTCATTCTGATCAAAATAGCATTAAAAAAGAAAAAGAGTTCTTTATTTTATATATACTAGGGAACTCTGCCCTCTGCTCGCTACACTCACCAGCCCCTATTCTGCTTTCAACACGTGATCATTTAATTATTATTTTAAACTTTCATTATTGTTTTTAGTAGTCTCGCACAAATACCTTTTTTATTTGAGCTAAAACATAATTCTTTACGCTGATTTAAAAATTGGCAACAATATAAAAAAAATGACTTTTTCAATGAAAGATTTTTTACTCTATTTTTAAGGATTTGAGTTTTTATTGTTCGACCATGATAATTTTTTGAATTTCTGAAAGTTTCTTATATTTCGCATCTGGTGGTATGATTTTTGAATCCATAGGATGGCTAGAAAAAAAAGTAATCGCTCCTCAAAAATGTCCCCAGTAAAAAAGCGATGAGAATAACCCAGAATATCTACACAGATTTCAATTGGTCCATTTCCAAATCGTTAGGTTTTTTTATATATATAGAGAGAGATGTATAAATAAAATTTTTAATTTACAGACAGATTGAGTTTGAGCACACACAAGCCCGAAGAGGGATATAAAAATTGAGCCCATTTCAATTTCCTACGCGTGCAATACATTATGTCACATATAGTGTTTTGATAGAAAAGAATGCAAAAGCTTCGATATGGGAGAAAAAGGAAAGGGTAATTTAGGCTTCGGTTTTTCAGAAGCACTTGCACTGGGCTTCGGTTAATTCCGACCAATATTTAAATATTTACTAAAACCAGAGAAGTACCGGAGCCGGGCTCCGGTGCAATTTAAGCCCTGCCTAAAACTATTTTATTGCCACTTCCTTATCATCGGGTAACTGCGAAATGGTAAAATCCATCTCAGAATCAGCAAAAAATATAAATTAATAAAAAATATTTTCGCTTAAAAAAAATAACAAATTAAGATGTTTTACATGGTTGCAATTAAATAATATAATCAAAAAAATCCTCAAAACCCTTAGTTCCAAGCTGTGTGGATTTTTGAATGAACAGTAGTTTGCTTAAACATGTTTCATAATTCTTGTTAAATCCAATTCTATTTAAAGTGTTTACCTTTTCTTCTACAATGACCTTTCCTTGACCAGCAATTGTCTGGCCATACTGCATAGCCATCGTAACCACTGGATCAGACAGGAGCTGCTGCCCTGAGAAGGTAGGCTGGCTGAATGACTGACCCCCATCCTGAAAAATAAGATTTAAAAAAGTCAAATAACAAACATAAGATTTTCATAGATGCCAATCAGTTGCAGATAAAAAACAAGCAGATGGACATTCAAAAAACATAAGCACATTTAAGAAATAAGGTGTTTATCAGCATATTAAATTGTATCATTTAATGAACTCAAATAGTATATAGGAGAAACATTTAGTTTATTTCCAATAGAATAATTCAAATCCAATTGAAATATCAAATACAGTTTAAAATATATTTATCAATAGTTCCATTAACAAGAAAACTAAGAAATTATTAGGAGCTGTGATAATATACTGGGTGAACCAAAAGTTCGTTAAAACTTTAAAAATTCATATAAAAGGAAAAAAATATGATAAAGAAGTGCGGTTTGCAAGAAAGGACTCCCAAGGTAGTCTGATTTTTTAGCAGCAAAAAACATTTTAATTAAAAAAGTCCCCTGTAGATAGCGTTAATATGCGAGAGATTCATCAGAATTATGCAAATTAATCCTGGAATAAAAGACTGGGATACACAAGGATTTCTCATTCGCTTTCAGAATGTTATCATTACCCAATCGAGCGTTGTTGTTGAAGTTGTTTTATTTTAATGGAGAGTTTCTGCAATTTATTCCAACATGTTGCATTCAGATGTAACAGGCATTGTGAGTCACCTTAGTTGTGTCGTACAATGTTCTGGAGGTGATGTTGAACAATTGTTATTAAAAGAATAAATGGATGGAGTGTACTGTTGTCCTGTTCATTGTGTTTTGGGTCGTCAGTGCCCTTTACCAGTGACATTTTTAACTTAGATTTTTTTTTTAGCAGCAAAAGAATTTGTGACTACCTTGTGACTTGCAAACCACACTTCTTTATCATAATTTCTTCCTTTTTATGAATTTTTAAAGTTTTAACAAACTTTTGGTTCATCTGGTATACACACACACACACACATATATATATATATATATATATATATATATATAAGGTAGAAACATATACTTTAAATAATGAAGTCTGAGAATTTGATTTCAGAAAAACTGAGTGGAAACAACGGGTAGTCTAAAAATCTTTTCTTACTAATAAAATGAACAAACCATGTGTATAATTTAGCTATAGGTAACTTTTACTATTGTTAATTGAAATAATTTTAATATTTAAAACAATTTTGAATTATTCATCTCGTTGAGCAAAGATCTGAAACAGCAAAAGAGAGATTTTATTTTTTGGCCAGAAGAAAGAAGATGAGCCCAGTAACAGAATTTCCTGTATTTATCTGCAGCAAACCAAAATTTATTTGCATCCCAAAAATGATGGACCAAACCTAATATCATAAGAAATAGTAACCCATAAAATAACCAAAGTTTGCACTTACAAAGTAAATATAATAAAAAGATACAATAAATCTAAAAACTTAAAGTATATTTTAGGAAAAGTTTTAAGCTCTTTTTAAGCTGTTAGATTAATCTGCAAAGCCTAAAATATTCTGCTGTTATGGTGTACTGGTTTCTCTACTGGGAAGATGAATGTAAGAAACCAGAAGACATAGCAAGTATGATTTTTAAGGTGCTTATTATTAATTTTTCAGGGACAAAACAGTCACCTTTGGAGTTATTTACATTGACTGTGTAGTTTATATCTGTATAAGGACACTTGTATTTTTTGGACTTTGTTTGTAAAAAAATATCTACTCATGTTAAAAGGTTTGAGATTCCACCCAACCCCTCCCCTTACTTATTTTTAAAGATTATTTGTTGAAAAATGTCATTTAAATTTTTTACTCAATTATTCTTTCATTTTTATAATTTTACGTTCAAAATGAACACAGCAAAATGGGTAATTTTATGTTAGTGGGTGCAAATCTAACCAATAGCATATTTTAATTTTTGCATGTGCAAATAAGAAACACTTTGATTATGAAATAAAATGTTTTTGTTTGTAGCAGTAGTATTTCTTATTTTGTATTTTCAATGAAATGAGTATGTCTTTTAAATGTATGTATTTTAAACAAAATGAATGAAAGGTTTATATTTTAAATAAAACAAATGCAATAGGAATGATGGTGATAGAAACAATATTTGACGATTTATTCATCTACGCTAACGTAAAAGTACTGCAAAGTGTTCCAAAATGATTAGGAATTCTATTCGGAATCCAATTATAAAGCATTAGATACTGGTAAAAATGTTTGAAACTTTTTAACACTTTCAGGTCTAAGCTATATCAACTGCATATTTCCCTCTGGACTGAGGGTATTTGGTACTTTTCATGATTTTTTAAAAAAATACTTGAAAGATATGTATTTTAATAATAAAATTTTATTATAAACTTCAAACTGTTCTCATTCATAATGAAGAAACTACTTAAATGTACTAAAAATTAAGAAAAAATTTTGAAAAAACTTTTATATTTTTTAAAAAGTTCAGCATAAAAAAATATTTTTTAACAAACTTTTACATAGACTTGAATAAAAAGTTATCAAAATGTTGTACAAATATCTGAAAATAGGTTTTAGAGTAAATTTTGCTTTTGTGTAAATTAGTATTTATTTAGTAAAATTTGTTCAAAGTTATGTTGATTTTAAGTTCTGATTCTAGATATTTTCATATACTTTCTTCTTTGTAGTGCTGACATCTATATATATTTTTTTCAAAACAAAAGTTTTGTAGATAATATCTTAAAAGACTGTGAATGTATATAATCGGTACTTTTATAGCTAAGAGAGTTAAAAGTTGACCCCGAAAGACTCTCGGGATTAGTTCGCTTCACTGAAAACGGCAACTCGAGTTTAGACCTCAAAGTGTTAATAATGTCAACCCTTTTTAACTTTAGAAAATTGCTTGGAAACCCATGCATGAATTATTTTTACTTAAAATGGATTGTTAAGAATACATAAGTTTTTTTTTTAAATCTTACATTACAAAACAATCCTGATTACAAGCACTAAAAAGATATTACTAAGAGTTATTACTAAACAGTTTTGGGTGATCATTTATGCACTGGATACCTTACACAAAGTAAAAAGCCGAAATTTTGGTTTGGATAATATGGTTTGATCAATAGCAGAAATTTTTTGAAAAAAAAAAATCTGTGCAGAACAGAAAACAAGTCCTTCAGTCAGAAGAAGGTTGATTTCTTTCTTTCTTTTTTTTAAGGCATCCAATTTAATACAAATTAAGCGAATGGGTCTCACTCCTCCTAAGTTTAAAATTTTGGCAAGAAAGGTAATTTGCAGTGAAATTTTTAATATGACTTACCCAATGTAATTGAATGGAAATAAAGCAATTATAATAAAAAAATTTGTTGAAATTTTAGTTTAAAAATGGGAATAGACCCTATGGTATCTTGACAAATTTTGGCATATCTGATTTTAACTTATTTACAAACTGTAAAAACATGGATTATGTTTCAAAACATTTTATTTTGCCAATGCTGATTTCTGCTTTTAAAAGTCTAATCAAGGAAAATTCAATATTAGAGGAATAATTTCTTTTTCCCCTTTTCAAATAGAAAAATAATGGGAAAAGTTTAATAATTTAAAAAATTGAAAAATTCTAAAGTTTCATTTGTCATATTTGAACATGAAAACTTATGGTGACCATAACTCAAAAAGAAGAAAAAGAAAACCCGTACGTACGTACATAATATGGTAATTTGCCTCTCATGCTTCATTTACAAATTTTTAAAGCTGTAACTAAAGCTTTGTAATATGTAAAATGCCTTGAGGACATTCAAATAGTAAGTGATGAACTTTATCATTGCCAAAATTTAAACTAGTTAAAAAATAAAATAAAAATCTACAGTTGCACACTCTGTAATGCATTCAGATGCATTTTCCTATATGAATTCTTACAAGCAAGCACACATAAATGCTAAAATATCTTGAACAGTTTTTTATGATTAGAATAAAACACAAGATCTGCCTGAAAGTATTCATTACAGATCAACCCAGCAGTATAACTGCCTGAGAGTCAGCCAGTTGGCCATTTAATCTGAAATTAAAACTGCATAAAATTTACATTTTTGGAAAGATTGTGATAAAACTAAAACTTTTTGGAGAGATGAGTTATATTCAAGTAACTCATATATTCGAAAAGTCTCCAGTTGAAATATGGCTAACTGTAATAACTCTGTAACAACAAACTGGCAATAGATTTGTTCACTTGGTGAAATTATAACTGCTATGTATTCAGCTGGAAAATTACAGAATGATAATGCAAATCTTGCAAATCATACACTATTTAATGGCATCAATATGCTAATTACCGATCAAAGTTCAGAAAACATCTTGGCCGACACAGTTTGTATAATGGAATGATGAAATTCTTAGATCAGACAAGTAATACTTATTTGTCTTTGGTAATTATGTTCTATAACTGTTCATAATAAAAATGAAGTATTACATAATAGTGTATTACTTAATAAAATATTAAGTACATAATACTTTATTAAGCTAGCTGGAAAGATCACATTGATTAATGAAGCTGAAATTTGTATTTTGTTAGGTAAATATATTTTGTAAACAGCATCTTGTAATTTGTGTGTAAGTAGAGTTTGTTTACATTTAATCTAAGTTTTAAAAACAATGTTTATTAAATTTTAAAGTTGGTAGTTTTGGCTGCAATTTTTTTAGTGTATTAAGCTGTTTATTGAAGTTCAAATATTTATTTGTTTTATTACATAAACGTATTTAATTAAGGCAAATATTTCAACTACAAAAACAACCAACTTCGAAATTCAGTACTTTTATGTTAGATGGGCACCAGTCACACACACACACACACACACACACACACACACACACACACACATATATATATATATCAGTGGGGTAGTCCTGGGAAAAAAAAAATAGGGGAATGCTCATAGTTCCAAACATAGGGTCTGATTCACTGACAGAAATCTTGATACTGAATCTTATCTTTCATTTTCAACTGCAGAGAAAAGTAATTGAAAACTTACACAGTTTAATTTAATCTAATATTTAAAAATGAAAATTTGTATGTTTGTCTGCACTTCTATACAAATCCACAGTTTAGAAGCAACAGTTGTGAAATTTTACGTACAGGTGTATTAAAACACGGGCGAGGCAACTAAAGTAATCTGGAATCGAAATAAGGTATATAGTTAATTTTTAATTAATAAAAAACTACCAATCTAATAGCCATTTCCTATCAAATTTAAACATTTTTCGTTATAGCAGTTGCCAACAATTAAAAAACCACAATAAAATTTTTTCCAAAACAATTTTCTTTTGATAAATGTCCACATGAAAAATGAAAATGAAATAAAAAGTTTCAACAATTAGAAAAAAGATTACTATGATGTCATACTGGATGAATAAGGGACATTTTCAAACATTTCTCAATAATACAAGGAGTATGAGTAAGTACAAAAAGCAAGTTAATATGACGTCATTAGAGCATTGAAAAGAAAATGACTGACATCATATTGGAAGTTT
This sequence comes from Maratus michaelseni, assembly GCA_963931845.1. NCBI lineage: Eukaryota > Metazoa > Arthropoda > Arachnida > Araneae > Salticidae > Maratus > Maratus michaelseni. Next base: position 493,012,118 of record OZ007586.1, read on the forward strand.
AACGGACTTTTTCAAATATTTGACAATCATACAAAGAGAGTATATCAATATGATTAAGTACAGAAAGCAAGTGGATATGACGTCAGCATATGAATATAATGTCATATGTGTTTGAAGAATGTATTGAATGATGATAAAAAAAATTATGGAAATATTGGCATATTTTAACATTTTGAGGTTCTCTTAATTCATTTTCACTATTTTAAAATTTATTCTACATACATTATATATATATGTATGTGAGTGCATATTAGAACTTCCACAAATTTTTAGGTCCCCAGAGCCCATTCTTAGTAAAGAACTGAAATAAAAATTTCAGATTAAAAAAAAAAAAAATGTCAGGTCATTGTAGTGGATGAATGCACAATGTCACACAAGATTACTTTTCAGGCCCTTAATCAGACACATCAATTTTTAACAGGTAATGATTTGCTAATGGATGGAGTCATGGAGTTGGATTGTCTGGAGATTTCCAACAACCATTGCCGGTCATTCTAAAAGGAACAATGGCGGATGAAATTAACGCATGCCTTAAATCGTCACATCTTTGGAGGCATGTTCACAGTTTGAGACTAACTAAAAATATGAGAGTTCATCTGGATGGAAACATATTGGACCATCAATTTTCTGTCCATTTGTTAAACATGAGGAATGGATTAATACCACTTCATCCTGTAACTGGTCTGTTCAAAATCAGAGAAGCATTTTGTAACATAGTTGCGTCTGTTGAAGAACTCAAGGTGGAAGTATTTCCAAATATTCGACATTTTAGAGACCCTAAATAACTTTGCGAATGTGTGATTCTTGCCCTAAAGAATGATAGTGTAAACAACACCAACTTGAAGATTCAAGAAGAGTTACGTGGAGAAGTTTATTCTACAAATCAATAGATATCGTTGTTGAAAAAAATAAGCTTTGAAGTAATTGTTTTTCATTTCGTTCCATCATGTTCAATTCAAAGCCAGTTTGACATTTTGGTTATGATGCCTTACACTCATGCACCTTTTTTTTTTTTTTTTTCTCCTATTGTTTATAAAAATGAAAAAAGTGGGGATTTCCCTTTAACACCTTAAGCACCATATTCAATTTAGTGATAGTATGCTGAATACCAGATATATTAACTTTCGCCAAAAGTAGTTTATGTCATTCTTAATTACATGTGAATTATTTAATTACATGTAATGTAAGGAGATGAAATAAAGGTTTATTTATATTATACAAACAGAAATAAAGTTTGAAGTTCATCTTCATCGCTTGATTCAATCACTATTGTCTATGTCATCCTCAAAATTATGAACATAATCACTCACTGTGACATAATTATTCTATAAAATCACTATCTATCAAAGATACAAACACAAAACCTAAAGCGAAACACTACAGTTTACAAATGACAACTAAACATAATAACCAACACATAAACAAATGAACGACGAAGAAAGAAAGCAGCAGAAAAATTAATGAGTTTTTTTGACATGTAATGCCATCTATTGGCAGCAAAAACAACCATTGCTATAAAGCCCCTACAAAAACAATCACAATAGCAATTAGCAACACAAAAAAATAGATACTTAGAACATTGCAGTCTGGAATTAAAATGAAGACGTACGCACATACGTCCTGGTATTTCAAATAAAAGAATTCATGATGTACGCAGGTACATCATGATGCTTAAGGGGTTAATGGTAACCTGGCTATTGTATTAAGTTATTGGTTTGGCACAGGCTTGGAAATTGTGCCAATCAAAAAGTTGTCAAACATCAGTGCTTGGGTGTGACACATCTGTTTCATTTTTATACTGCATGTTTAATTTTTTGATTTTATTAAACAAACATTCTTAAAATCACAGGCAAGACCGGTCAGGGCCGACGCTAGACATTTTACTGCCTGAGGCAAGCATTATTTTGCTGTCCCTATGAAATAATTGTTTTTTCAGCACAACTCAAACTCTTTTAAGCATAAATAAATTAATAGGCTAACTATAATTTATTTAAAATAAAATAAATATACATATCAAGTTAATTTACATTTAAGAAATTTAAATTAATCAAATCATTAAATGAAATCACATGGTTCTCAAATAACCTGCTCAACAACGCAAAACTTTCTGACACATTTTCTGAGTCATTTTTAAATGCAAAGGCATAAAATTAGCAGGCCTGACTATTCAAGCAATTTGGAATCTAAATGAGTTTTCCATTTTTTGATAAATAAATTACTTATCAAGTTATAAGTGATACAGATTATGTGACGACATGGTTTATCCAAAGAACACATTCAAAATGGTGACAAATTGGTTTACAGCCAAGAAAATTAAAGTTTTGGACTGGCCGAGTCAGTCACCTGACCTCAATCCAATTGAACATCTTTGGGAACACAATGGAAGAAAAGTCGGGACACGGAAGCATTCTTCAAAGACAGAACTCCTTCAGGATCTTCAATCGTAATGGGCGAAAATCGCTAGGTCCACTTTAGAAAGCCTTGTTAATTCCGTGCTCAGACGATGTGCTGCAGTCCTCAAAGAAAAGGATATGTAACTAAATATTAAATATTGCTGTATTTCGTTACATTAAGATGCTTATTTCAATAAAAGTTTACAAAAACTGAATCGTCTCAAAACTTCTGCAAAGTAATTTTGTGAATTTCCTAATTATTTTTAATTTAGGCATATATCGCGATTGTTCTAATGTTGCATTTTGTTTAGCTTTTAAAGGGATACAAATTACTAATTTACATCAATAAGAAATTTTGCTTACAGAAAAAGTTAGAACAGAAAAACATATCGTCTCAAAACTTTTACGAGCCACTGTATATACATATATGCATAAATATGTGTGTATATCTATCTATATACAGTCAACTCCCTCTAATCCGCACAGCTTGGGACCTAAGGTTGTGCAGATTATAGAATTTTGCGGATTATAGGTCATTGCTTTGTTTACATTTTTTTCTCATGCAATTTTTGAGTAAATTAATTATTAATGAATAAATTAGTTGGTAAAAAGGGAAGATATTGTAAAGCATTGGATTATTTAATTAAAAATCCCATTATGTTTAAGGAAAATTTTCTTTAAATTTTATTTTGCAATTTCTTTTGTTTGTTTTTACAATTTTCAAACATAGTATTAATTGTCATTTGTTTGAAAACTTTTGACTTTTAGTCTAGTATTTTTTCTTTTTTGTCATTATTTCTTGTTCTGAGACAAAACTTTTGAAGAAAATCTAGATATTTATAACCTATATCCAAGACCTGCTCAAGAGTTACTTTTTCAACTTCATCATCATACTCTGTGTCAGAATTATCCTATTTTCAGGAGAGTTTAACATAGTACTCAGTACTCATAATGTAGAGTACTCATAATGTCATTTGTGAAACCCTCTTTATTGCAGCTTCATCTTGGGAGGATATTTATCCAATTATATTTTCTCCATTCAAGAAATCCGGCACAAAAGTTAGTGAATTTTTCTGCAGATTTCTGTTTAGTACTAACCAAACTGAAGCCACCTAAGTCAACATCATCACCATTACTGTCTATAACTAAAGATGCTGGCCACGAATTTTGCTTTGCACCTACTAAAGTGTTTTTGTATACAGAGACTCATGCATCAGCCAAGAGAAATATACAGCCCTTAATTGTAAATTGCCTTCCATACTCCTCCATATTAGCCGATAAATCAGAGGTTATAATTTTGTGCATAAATTCCATTTTGTATTGGCATTTCATGCTACGAATAATTCCCTGATCTATTGGCTGAATAAGAGAATTTGTATTCGAGGGTAAAAGTAATGTATATACATTGACTTTTTTGTAATAATTTTGGCACAATTGTCTAAGAGCAATAATATTTTACAGTGTACAGGTAAACAACCTTTGTACTACAATGCATGTAGTCTTCATTTATAAAATGTTTTCCAAACCATTATGTGAAAATTTGCTGGGTGAAACCACGCTTTTTTATTGTTACAACATGTAATAGGCAAAAAAAAAGTCTCAAGATTTTTTACTTATTTTTTTCAATGTGAAAAATAAAGTTTTACTTCATTGAAATACAAAAATTTAGGGAGGAGGGGACTCTACTGATAATCAATCAAATTGCCACCATTCTTGAATTTCTCTCGCACAGTTCATGGTAACCAAATTTTCATTGTTTACATCTGAAACAGTGTGCGGATTATAGGCGTTTGCGGATTATAGAGTTGCGGATTAGAGGGAGTTGACTGTATATACATATACACAGTAGACTCCCTTAAATCTGTGAATGCCTAAAATCCACATATCATTGCAGATGTAAACAATGAAACAAACTTATAGTTAAGTTTTAAGAACAAAATTCAAGATGGTGCTGAAATCTGTGGTTTTCACAATGTTTATTTTTACTAATTTTTTGTTAATCATGCTCTTTTGGCTATTACAGCTAATTAATTACTAAATAAAATTACATTACTTTTGATTTTGATGTAAATTAGCATAGTTATAATGAAATTTGTCTTACACAATATTTTAAATGTAAACTGTAACCGAATTGTTTATTTTTCATGCATTCATTTTTATGCTTTTCAATATTTATTTTTATTTTTTCATTACTATGTATGCATTTTAATATGTAATTACGGTTAATATGGCCGAACTCAAGCTTTTTCATGAAGAAAATATATAAATTTTCTTCCAAAACAATTCAAGATGGCAGTAATATTGGTGACAATTGCTTTTTCTTTTTTTCAAATTTTTTTGGGACATTTTTTAATTAATCAAGCTTTTTTAAAAATTAAATTTAGATAAACTTGAAATGAATTTCATTATTTTGCAATTCTGATGTAAATTAATTTCATTTCTAAGATAAAAATATGGCACAACAGTAGTTTCAGCACAATACATGCAACTGTAACTGTTGTAGCCATATAGTTTATAACTATGAATTGACTTTTATGCAATTGATTCTTTAACAGACAATTTCATTTTTTTCATATTTCTTGTACATAATATGGCTAATAATATGGATGATAGGCTTTCTAATGAAAAAGAAAACACGTAAGTTTGAAAATAATTCAAAAAGTAGAGGTAATAAAAAAGCTAGATTCTAGTTCATCTACTCGTTTTTTGGCAAAAATCTTATTTTATATCTGAACAAGAAATAATGACTGTTCAACAGCTTCAGGACAAAATAACAAAAAAAAGAAACAACTAAAGCAGACAACTATTTTATCCATGTTCACAAAATGCAATGTAGATAAATGAATAAGTTTGTAAAAAAAAAAAAAAAAGGAATAAAAAAATACTTTCCTTTATAGTGAGTTTTCATTGAATAAAATAAGAAAAATTGGTATTTCATCATTATTATGCATATTTAGTACAGCATCCTTAATAATTTACTTGACTTTATTTTTAATATTTTAATTATTTTACATAATTATATTAATATTTTATTTACGTTAATTTAGTATTTTACTTAAATTATTTTAGCATTTTACTTTATTGTAAGAATTCATTATAATTTCCAATGCTTTACTACATTCAAATTACTGTTTAAAAAATGTAAAAAAAAAAATTAAAAAAAAATGACCATAAACCCACAAAATTCTAAAATCTGCACAACCTCTGGTTTCAAGCTGTGCAGATTTGAGGTAGTCTACTGTATATCATTGGCGCCCGGCTAACATAAAATTCAATAAACACTGTTTTCAAAACATAAGATAAATGTACACAAAATCACTTTAGTCAATAAAAAAATCAAAAAGCTGCATTTATTTATTACTAGCTGACTCGCCCGGTGTTGCCCGGGCCTGTGATAAAACCTTAAATAAATCCCAAATTTGTTTTATTTTACATCTTTAATCTGATTTTGTATGAATTTATATCTTTTAAGACAAAATCGCAAAATCATAAGAAAATATTTTCTTCACTTTTCACGTAGGATTGTTTCATAGTTTTTAAAAAAGATAGCTGTTGTTCAAACCCTTTGAAATTTTTAATGGTCATAAATAGAACTGTTTTACAGTTCGTGCAAAAATTACGTCAGAAATATTGTTATCTGGTTGTAAAATAAATGTTATTTATTTTTTGTTTTTTTCATGTGTCCATTAACATACAAAAAATAGTATCTATCCTCCGAACTCTCTAAAATTTTAGTCATTTATAAATATAATTGTTTCCAAGTTCTTTATAAAATTATGTGAAAATATATGCACATTAAATAGTGAAAACATTACCCAAAGCTAAGCATGACCACATAGAAACACGTTTTGTTATGGGTTTTCGCCAAAAATTTCTCAGATTTTTTTTTTTTTTAATATTTCTTCTTGTCTGTACATTTCAAAATTGTTGTAGGTGATGTAAATCTGGTTTACCGAGATACTCTAAAAAGATTGTGTCGAAAAATATGAACGTTTAGTAACTTTTAGCATTAAAAAAAAATCTTCTTGTGAGATGCAAAATAACATGCGTTTGCCAGTGTTTTTGAAAGGGTTAAAATCAATACTTTTTATAAATAACTATACCATCTATTAGAAGAAGGTTTCAGCTTTAAGAGCATATGGTTTGTCTGTATCTCTAAAAATGCACTCGAGAGACATTGGCATAAGGGGGAAAATATAAACACGAGAAAACGACCGTTTCTCAAAAATGTTTTTCAAAGGGTTAACAATTTTTTTTTTTGCAAATTGATTATGGCGTTTGAGACATAAGAGTACGATCTTTCAAAATATGTTTTTAGATTTTAAATAAACCAAAAGATTTAGTCAAAAGAAGTTAAAATAGAATTGCAAAATAAATACATTATTCATTTAAATGGTTCTTCATTCTCATACGCTGCAGTAAATCGGGGTTCTGGGCATGCGAGAGATCTGAAAGCTGGCTCACAAAGAAAGAGATGAGTTACTAATTAGTTTTTAATTAATATTTTTGCTGATTATTAAAATATTAAAATTCTGAGACTCGGGTGCATCAGGAGAGGCTTTGGACTATATTCACCTAAAATTTCAGGTTTCTAGGTATGCTAGATTTTGCTAGCCATCGCATGCACACACACAGAGTGAAACTTTCTTTTATTAGTATAGATTTCTTTCTCCCTTCTGCCTTTTATTATTATTTTTTTTTTAACAAATGGAAAATATTTCTGAGTTAAAAGTATTCTATGATGCTAAAATTCATAAAACCATAACATCGTTTTTTTTTTTTTTTTTTTTTTTAAATATCAAAATGAAACTATTTCTCTGTTATTGCTGTGAAAATTTGCAGAATTTAAAGCTTTTTTTTTTATAAAAGAATTTCAAGGTACACTTTGTTGTTAATTTGCAGCAAAAAAAACCTTTCATCCAAACTGCCTGCAGAACTGAAATCCCCCCCCCCCCTTTTTTAACAGTAAATAAAAAAATAATTTCACAGTTAATTGTGAAAAATTAATTAAACATTTCCTAGTTATTTTGAGAATATTTGCATCTTTCCCAATAACAGACACCCCTGAATAGAAGACTGTCTGATAAGGTCTGTTATTTAGAAATTTTACTGTATTAGTATTTATAGAAAACCTGTAGGGTATCATTAAAATAATTATAGAGAAGTTACATTATAGACTAAGAACTGGTTAAAAAATTCATTTAAGAATTTTATGAGAGTTGAAATCTTTAAAAAGAGATTTCTCTTGCTTACTTGAAATTGGCATAGGAGGTCTGGCAGATTGCCAGTGGTTTTAAAAACACACTTACAAAATTCTGCAGCTTGCTGCAATGGAAATTGAATGGTATTTTATTAACTGATGATGCCAGCCTAGTCGAGCTAAAATCAGTTATACTACCATTAATTTCATTAACACATTAATTTGGTAAATGTACTTTTAAACCACTGTCAACCTACCAGATCATTGATACCTATTTCAGGAAAAGAAAAAAAAATTAAATGTTTCAACATTCATAAAATTTTTCAGTAAATTTCTTTACCAGCCCTCAGCCAATATTATATATATATTGCAATGAGTATCTCATATACATGGTGTATGGGAAATTCAGAATCCTTGATTACTTCAACCAGTAATTTTTAATAGTAAATTTTGCCTTATTTAATTCAATTTTCACAAAATTTCTGAGATTAAATTAAGCAAAAATGTCTATTTGGAAATACCAGGGATAGAAGAATCAAAATTCTGTAAAGGACACTTGTGGCCAACTACCTGCAAACTTTCAAAAAATGCAATTCATTTTAATTGCATTTTCTGAAAGTATAATTAGTAAAGACTATTCAGTTACATCCTATTATGTTATCTAGTCATATGATAAAAATTAAGAAAGTTATGCCACTTTAATTTACTTTGTACTGACCATCCATAATCATATATTCTATCATACATAAATTATAATTTGAATCTTTAAACATGATTATCTCAAAACTATGTTTTAAAGTTGGTGATCATGATAACTTGAACCAATCTCAACCCAGCTTCTTCAAATTTTGATATATTTTTAACAACTATATTATCTAAAGAGTACTTATTCCTTTTGATGATCTGATGTATTTTTCTATTTTTTTTTTAAAAACAAACGTTTAATTTTTTTTTTTTTTTGGTGAAAATCAATACCTTAACTTTGATTCAGAGTAAAGACATGAATTTTAAATTAAGGAGGGGGGGGGGGAATAATCTCCCCCTTAATTTATTGTCAATTTCTTTATTTTTCGAGGGGCATTATTCTTTGAAATAAGAGTATAATATACCATTAGTGTGAATAGCCTGTGAGCTCCATGCCATCAGTTTAACTGGGCACTTTTCTTTTTATTACAATTTCAGATAACACTTGACAGAGTTATGGTGATCACCTTGGATAACTATCAGAATGACACCATCTTCAGTGCTTCCAACTGTTGGGACATTATTTTGTAATTTCAAAAATCAGTTTCCTTTCTTTCTCAAAGTGTAATAAATAAAACACACAAAAAAGGGGGTTTTCAAATATTTTGTTTCATTTTCTTGAAAAAACAAATCCCAAAAATACACTTTTTTCCCCCCAACCTTGCAGGCAGGAAACAATGAACCTTAGAATTACCTTGATTTGAAGCTTGAGGATAGGGAGCTGAAAAACCACCACTGGTATCATTGAAGAGCTGAGGACCAGAAGTGAACTGCCCATACTGACCACCACCACCATACGGTGGAGGGTTACTCGCCTTAAAACCCTTTGGTTGCCTTGGTTTGCCTAGAAAAAAAATGTAAAAACATTTTTTTTAATCTTTTACATTGCAACACCTCTAATTTTGAAAAATAGTTTACATCATTTTAAAACGTAGAAAAAATTATTTAAAAGATAAAAAAAATTATAAAAATGTAAGGTACTTCTTTGTTATAGTAGCCCTTACAGTTATAATTATGCCAAAGTTGCAGTCAATTTCGCCAAGTTCATGAAGCACTAATGTGTAATAAAATACCATAGCATTAAATAATATAATATTTTATGTTAAAAAGAATATACCAATGGAACCGTGCGAGGATTTTGCACTGCAGTCTTATAATTTTTAGAAATATCTAACATTTTTTAGATGCCTCCAAAGAAAAATTAAGGATAAAAATATCTGCAAACAACATTAGTCAAGGCAGAATATCATCTCATTTATTTCATCAAAGTTACAGTAAAAAACTGATTGAAGATAGCAAAAGGCAATGCATGAGAAAAAAATTAAACGTATTTTAACTGCATTAGAAGATGACATCATCCGCTTTGTGAAAAACATGAAACAAAGAAAAATAAATTGAATGCATTTAAAGTACAATTTAATCTAATATAACAAAGCATACCTTTTATTCTACACGTAAAATACAACTGCTTCAACTGATCAATGGTGTCTCTTTCTTCTAAACATTTCACGTTCCATTTTGCTTTTCAACCATAAACATAAAATAAATGCTTGCGGAAAAATAATACTTTAGCCTTTTTGTACTATTTATTTTTTTTATAATCACTGTTGAGCATCATATTTTATTTTTGTGGCAACACTAATTTAAGGAAGACCTTTCAATTAATTTATGAAATCAATGCAGATTTAATTTTTAATTAACAGCAATTTTTAATTAAAAAACATGTTTTAACGAAATGAGAGTGTGCTATGTCAGAAGTTGCTTCAAAAATCTTTTGAATGATACCTCATTCATTGTTGTGTGTTTCTTAACCCTTTAACGTTCATTGGTTTCCCTAGGAAACCAATGGAATCACAAAACTTTAATTACGAAATTGAACAATGACAGCAGAATTTTAATAGAAATGTTTTCCATTTATTATGTAAGTGGAATATCGCTTTTTTATTATATAAAAATAAATTTGTTTATAATTTCCTGTGTCAATCATTTATTTCGACATTTTAGCAATTGAAATGCTTCATCCGTTAAAGGGTTAAATACATAGAAAAAGGGATGCTGACAACAAAAATATATATATATGATGTTTCATAACAATTTCTTACCATGCTTCAGAAGAAAAACAGCTTTTTGATATTATCCCTTACATTCCAGGCAATATTTTCACAATTGCTTTCAATAATTCATAAAAAACACACAAATTCTGTAAGCTTTTTTTTTTATGTTGCACTTCTTTATGATATTCAGTTTCATATCATAGCCATTTTTAAACAGTTGTTTGTTGGATAAAAGCTCTTACTTTTGAAAAGATGAGATTGCATCCATCTCAGTACTAGGTACTAATTAAAGATTGCATCTATATTTATAAAAATAAATACAGACAATTTAAGAAGAAACAATATAACATGCAATTAAAAAAAAAAAAAAAAAAAAGACATGAAAAATTTTCTGAACATCAACAAAAAAAACAATAGGACGATAATAATTATGTGCTGTTTCTTCAGGATTGCAAACCATTTGATGAGATTTTACAACCCATTCTGGCGATATATCTCTCTCACTTGCAATTCCTCTTTGAGGTTCACCATAACAAAGAAGTACCAAATGTGATATATATTAATATTCAGCTCTTGTTCATTATATCTGGAAGGTTTGAAAAAAAATATTGAAGTGAGATTAAATTGTTTCAGAATACTATTAAGGTGTAATCCACCAATTACATCACACATGACTTTTTGACCCCTCTCTCTCTTCCTACGTCACATTCACTTCCCTCCCTGTTAAGACATCACACTTTTTTGCCCCTAATAATTTAGAATTAATTTTATGCAAAAAAAAGTTATATATGATTTATTGCATATTGATATAAAAACTATAAAACTATGTAAAAATCTTGTGCTTTTACTTAAAGCAGTTTGTAATTTAAAAAAAAGGAAAAATCTTATTATACTACATATATATATATATATATATATATATATTTATGAATTTTATTATGTTGCTTGCAAACAATGCTTTTCTAACTTATTTTTTCATATTTTAGATGTGATGTCAAAACATGTTAACCTGTATCCTGCATCTTCCCCCTTCTGCAGTATGACATAATAAATGGATGACCCCTAACACGGAAGGTCTCATAAACGTGCATACTCAAAATATTTTGAAAAAAAAATTAAAAATACTAATGGAACTACTCATGTATGTAATAAAGTATCAGTCAAATTTCGTGGAATCACAGTAGAAAATCAGTAAAAAAATAAACTATTTTTGAGTATTGGGCGCAAAAAGTCACGATTTGGAGAGCAACACTTTTTCCTTGCCAAATGCAAGCAATTTTAATACATTTGAAAATTCTTGGTTAAATGAGTGTTTAAGCTTTAAAGGTGCAGAGTACTTTATGAATTTAAACTTAAAACAATTAAATAGTTTATTAATCTTTCTATAAGTTTATATAATGTATATTATACAAGTTGTGTATTGCTGATTTACAAGGTTTCACAGGCAGGATATGATAAGTTTTAAATTTATTTTAACAGTAAATGTCCCATTAAAAACACTCTCATTAATACAATACATTTTGATATTAAATAAGTCATCGTTTTCATGGCAACAATACTTTTCTCTTGTTATCTCTGACACAAACAATATCGAAGTCAAATTGACAGTGCTCAGAATTGGACATTAGTTTTTAGTTTAAAGCATTTTTAATCAATTTAAATTTTGTTCATAACTGCAGAATACAATCGTTAATTCTCTTTATATATACATATAAATATATATGGCAAAACAAATTTTTTCAGTAAAAAAAAAAAAATTAAATATCAAAATCTGTACATTACTAAAATAAAAGGCAATTAAGCCATATTATAATGCTTCTCATTTCCTTTGAAATAAAATATTACTTTTGTTTGATAGGCACACTTAACTGATGATGCACTTTTGATATTAAAAAGGATTATAACATTTCTCTCTATTCTAAAAAAAGTAACCAGTGCTCTTTCTCGGCTTATATTAAATAAAGTATTACATATAAAAACATGAAATTGGTAGATTTATAGAGATATGTATGACACACTGAAACAGACTGTTTCTAAATCTAAGAATTGTTTTAAGCACTTTTTAATGTTGAAATTGGTCAATTTATTTCAGTTATATAAGCTTTATAGGATCAAAAACTATACATAGCAATTTAACCATTTTTTGTAGGCACATACTTGACTAGATTGTAGTGTGCAAAGTCCAATAATTTTTTTAATTCGACTAATTTTGTAGAATTTTTAGGATCTTTTATTCAAAATTTCATTAGCTGAATAAAAATTTAATTCATAGTTTGAAATAGTCAATTTTTTTACCTACTGTTACCAGATTTTAAAAAGCCCAAATAATAAAATTTACATATACTTTTCAATAGAAAAATATGTTTTTGTGTGAATATTAAAATAGAAAGAAAACTTTAAAATAATTATGTTTTTACTTACGAAAAGCACTAAAAAGCCCTTTTCATAAAAAAATGTCCATTTTGTTCAGCTGAAGTGCCCTTTTTGTGAAAGAGTACCCTACCTTTTTTTATTCTAGTGGGAAACACTAATCCTACATATAATTAAATTCTTGAAACCTAATTAAATTTGCTTAAGGTTATCAATATAAAAAAATGCATTTACTAATCTCACAAATATAAATTGTTACATTAAATAGTAAAATATTAAACTTCTTTATTCTGTCTTTTCCATTAATGAAAGAAATCTATTTCTTCCAGTTGTCTTTTTTCCATTATTTTGCACCTTAGAAAAAAATTGCCAACCATTGTTAGGGACCAGGAAAAAATTTCTATTTTAGTCAGGTTTAATAAGTATAATTGTATGGGATTCCTTCAGTTGGAACCATGAAAATTTGCCATTTAAAACAAGTTTTATTGTATTTGTTAAAGTAATTAAATACTGTCAATCCGAATAGCAGAAACAGTGCGGCACGGCAGAAAGTGCTGCAGAATATTTCAGATCTTGCAGATTAATCTAACATCTTAAAAAAAAGTACTGGGCTTTAAAAAAATTGCTAAAATTTACTTCAATTTTCTAGATTTATTGTATCTTTTTATACTATATTTTCCTTGTAAATGAAAAAAAAATTGTTTTTTTTTTATAGGTTACTATTATTTTTTATTATTACCCAAAACAGTAGGATACAAAATTTCGTCAAAATCGTTAGAGCCGTTTTTAAGATAAAATTTGCATACATATATAATATATATATATATATATATATATATATATATATATATATATATATATATATATATATATATATATATAACCACCCACAAGATTTGCTCGTATTAGAATATATGATTAAGTCGCAGATATATTTAAGTTTGCTGCAGATTGACACACAACATTCTGCTACTCGGGCTGTCAATTATTATTTAGAAATACAAGAATAATAGATTTTATGGCATCTCTAAATGAAATTTTTGTTATAATATATATATATATATATATATTGTAGGTGCAGATTCACGGTCGCCAGTCGCCACGTGGCGACTGGATTTTTTTTCTTTGGCCACTAACTTTCCATGTCTAAGTCGTCTAAGTGTCCTACAGGGATGCTCCTTTTCCACAGACTGTCAGATTTCCGCCTTTTTAAAAATGATATTTTTTAAATCAGTTCGGCACACTTTCTGAGATATTTACCGCTTTTTTATTTTTTCTGTTGTCTATAATTAAAAAACATGATTAAGCATGGATACCACATTTCTGCAGATCTACAAGTTTCCAGTTTTCTTCTTAAAAAAAAAAAAAAATCCTGAATGTCAAAAATTGTTCAATTTATTTTATTAAAATCTAAAACTTAAAAGAAAATAAATCTTCTAAACATTTTTTCATATATATTTTTTCTTTTGATTTTTATAGACATACTTTTTGATACAAATGTCCATGTTGAGCATTTATTTTCAGCTATGAAAAACAGTTGGGGGGGGGGGGATTTATTTATAGAACAAAAAAGTTAGAGAATCGTTTATTTGGGACCTTACATTACAAATATTTATTCATACAAACTGTATACAATTATATGGTTGGAAGATTCTATAAAATCTTGTTGCCCAATTTTAATAAAGAAAAAATAAATCATTTATTTCAGTTTTGAGTAAATTTTAATTAAAAGTATACTGTTTATTACTTTTAAGCTTTAATAGTAGACAATAAACCCCATATAGCCATATAAATGCTATTGTTTCACAATGTGGCGACTGGATTTTTTGGGTTTAGGCGCCACTGGCTCCTTACAGATTTTGGGAATCTGCACCTATAATATATATATATATATATATTCACAGACACTAGTCTTACTTTTTAGGCAGAAATGAATTATCAAACAATTCTATTTTCTTTTGACTAATAAATAAACAGCATCTATATATAATAATATAATAAATTATAACACCGTGTAATAATATATTTCTTTGAAATGCTAAAAGGCATAAACTAAATCATAATCAATATAATGGCTAAAGGTGTAAACTAAAAAGAGTTGTGCAGGAATGTAATGCCTGCGACGACAATTTGTCGTATAATATCCCAAATAATTGGTATAATTTTTTGAAAAAAACCTTAATACCTCTTTTTATGTTGGTTTAAACCCCCCTACCCTCTTACTTTGAATGTAGTCCAGTTCCTGGTTTATAGATGGTGACTTTCAATATGCTTCTATCGAATGTTGGATACTTCTCCAGCTTTTCTCAATTTACTTTTAATTAATGTTCTTACCAGATAGCGACACTTCTTTTTTTGGAAGGAATGTGATTGGTCAAGTCTTGACTGGTAATTTCTCTTACAGGACATTCTTGTTTCTTGTCTTGTTCACTTGAACAACTTTTTATCCTGATGACGTATGTGGATGATGTAGAACAAAATGTAGATATTTAACTCATTTTTATGTATGAAGTTCTATTAAAAGTGCTTCGTTTCTGTACCATTGAGCAATTGTGTATATTTCATGATTACATTCTCAATTTTAAAAACATAATATACAGTAAAATAACTTTTATTAGATTGTTGGCATGTTTCAACTCTGAGCAATTATCAAAAAACATTATGAAAATTAAATGATAGCATTTCAAATAAAGACTGCAATTATAGAATATTCTCATTTGTTTTTGATAATGGCTTGAAGTGAACCAAAACATTTCAACAATCTAACAAAAGATATTTTACTGTATATTATGTTTTTAGTTTACACCTTTTAGCATTTAAAAGAAATATGGCATACATAATGTTTAACATAAATTATAACAAGATATGTAAGACAAAATAAAACATGAAATGGCAATCATCTTACTCGCTCTATCAGAAGGATTCATGTTTGGTAACAATAGTCTGTACCTAAATAAAATAAAATTGACAGAATTAGTTGGTATTAATTGGCCATAAAAGCAGAAACAACAAAAAAGCAATTTCACACCAATACTACTGACATAACAGAAAAAAAAAATGGTGTTATTTATGAAGGATAATTTCCTGGTTTCGGCAAAGGTGCAAGAAGTCCATCAAAGCCAACACAGAAAACTTTTCTGTATATTAGGTCATAACTAAATGCAGATGGGCCAGATTTCTATTTCTTTTCCATTATGGCTAAAAATTGATCTTTTGTAATAAGAGAAAGAGAGTAAAGGATTTTGCTTGTAAAATTGCTTTTATTTAAATATATAAAGCATAATCAGTCAAACATCTCTCCAAGATTGAAGGTCTTGCTGTACACAGTGGTGCAGCCAAGGGGGGGGGGGGTTAAAACACCCCCCCAGAGCTAAAAAAATTACTATAATTGCCGCTTATATGAATCAAAACTACTAAAGTTAAAATTAAGTTTTTTGGCCTTTCCGCCTTGGCAGAATCCACCGCTTTTTTAAATCAAATTCTATTCAACAATGTGATTCAATTAAATGGCAAAAATTCTACTTAAAACTGTGAAAGCGCATATTACACGCATAGGTTATGTCAAAACTTTAGTATACAGTGGTCTGTTTCTTAATTGCATTTCTGTCTTTGTTCCACGTTTGAAACAATAACAAATCATCGAATTCCAGAGAAAAAAAAAAACATACACTTTGTAGGTCTCTCTCAGTTTCAAGCGGCTTTTTTTTTGCGTTTTTTGCTCTCAGTTATATCTAAGACCAAGCTATGTGCATACCCAGGGAAAAAATCTTTGCAAAAGTAAGAATTTAAAAAAAGTACTTGGTCATAAAAAGCTATTTTTCGATTATGAGCAGATTTTTGCAATCGGTGTTTCTTTCGAATCATTTGTTTCGTAGGGGGTCTGTACACAAATTTAAAGACTATATTTCATTTGTTGGTAATGTAGCAACGACATCTTGCTTATGATGGAGATTCATATATTTATCGTTTAAATTTTATAAATTAGTTGTGGTTCCTCTTTTAGCTATTTTTAATTCTATCTTGCTTCTGTGAAAAGAAAACCTCTTTCCTTTCTATTTAAAATTCAACAATTCTTAAACTCTTATTTCAGCTTGAAGTGATCCTTTCTCAATTAATATACATGTCTAAATTCTTTCTTTCATATGTGCTTGCGGTTTTCATATGAGAAATGAAATCATTTTCAGTTTCTCATCTGCGTGCTTTCCTAAAGCATACATTTTGGATCACAGAATAAATAAAGAAAGATAAAATGCAACGTCTATTTCTCGATACATCTGCATGCTAAAATTCCTGCAGATGTTAAGTTCGGAAAGTTAGTTTTCTGTTGTTATAAAGATGCTGATATATGGTAATCTGGTTTGGCGGTTTGCGTTCAAAAAAATTAGAATGTGCTTCTCCCTAACGAATTTTCTTCTGCACCCTATGGGTCGACGCGGATAAATTTGTGGCATCTCAAAAAAAGGCATTCGATTTTGAGTTTTCATGATGTGAAGATATAGACGTTCTGAGTGCTGGGGGACCGCCTCATTTTTTCAATTATCTTTCTTCAAATAAAATTTTTTTTTTCATGGAAGCCTCAAGTCTCCGATATGTTTCTTCACAGGATGAGAGCCTTCAGGTTCTTGCTTATAGCGTATATGTATAAGCTCCAGTACTCTTTTTTCCTAGAATTTAAGACCTGCCTGTGAGTATGGATTTTGAAAAAAAAAAAGGCGTTAAATGCATTTTTTTAAGAAAAATACTATCTATAATTACGCACAAGTTTACGCTAACCATGCATTAATTTAAATTGATCAGCAATATATTAGTTATGCATTGATTTACACTTATTACATTTTAACGAATGCTATCTGCATGTCATTAAAATTATACTAGCTGATCCGTCCGGTGGTGCCTGGGCGCATGATAATTACCTCAAATTTGTATGATTATATATCTTATATCAATTTTATATTTTTAAATGAAATTTTCACTAAAAAATATTGATTATTAGACAGAAAAGCATTTTTAAAAGACACCTTCTTGTTTTGTTTTTTTTCCTCGTAATTGTCTCTCGTTTCATAGTTTAAAAAAAAATAACCCCAGTTGTCTGAATTCTATAAATTTTTCATCAGTTATAAACAGGTCTTGACAAATGCAGTCGGCAGGTCACCACTGGCGACCTAGTTTTTCTATCTAGCCACCAAGTTATTTAACCCGATTTTTTTAAAATTATTATTATATTTTTTGTACAAAAATTGACCTAAGAAAGGACCATAAATTGCATTTTTTTTTCATTTTCGGCATTTTTAATTAGGTAAAAATAAGTTTAACAAATGCAAAATTTAAATTAATAAAAATAATTATATGCTGACTTCGACACGAAAATAGGCAGAAATTGTTTTCCTGCTTCACTGTTTCATCCATGCCCCCCTCATCAGATATAGATTTTGCAGCACTCACTTATCCAGACATTTGAATCCTTCGGCAATCAGCATTTCCTGAACATACTGGTTAATGCAGCCTTTACATTTTTTTTCATAGATAAATAATTTTGATAAATTTCATTAGAAAACTTTGTTTATACCATCTTTTTAAATGATGTAACTGTTCTAAACTATGTAACTAATAATACTACAATAGGCTTATTATTTTTCTCAATTAATTGATAAAAAACTTTTGTGCTTTTGAAAATTAGTGACTTCGGAGGGGAGCAGGTTATATTTTTTTTACTGGTAACTAGAATTTTTTTACTGGCTACCAGATTTTATCAAATTTGCAAAGCCATGGTTATAAATATAATGGTTTTACAGACAGTGGAAGAATATTGATATCTAGCTGTAAAAAAAAATGCTTTCTTCAAACGTCTTTTTTTTTTTTTTTTTTTTTGCGACGTGTCCTTTAAAATAACAACACAAAAAAGTTACTGTCCGAACTCTCTGAAGTTTCATTCGATTGCAAATATAACTGTATCCAACCCCTCTTTAAAATTCCGTGAAAAAAGTCTAAGTCTTTGACTAAAGTCGAAGAGAACAGAGTCACGTCAAAAAAGAATAAGTCACATTTAATACTGAAAACATGAGCCGACGCCGAGCAAACCCACGCCAAAATACCCAACTTTCTTTTTGCATTGTCATCGAATAATTCTCAGATTTTTTTTAATACTTTCATTCATCAGAGCGTTTCCAAATTTTTGTAGGCGCTGTAATTTTGATCTTCCAAGATGCTTTTAATGGATTGTGTCGAAATACAGACGTTTAGTTACTTTTAGCATAGAAAAAAGATAGTCTTCGAAAGGCCCGATATAACGCGAGGTTCTAAATAAATCGTAATTTAGAATGCTTTCAGCTGTTTCACACCTTTAAATTTACCATTTATAATAAATTCTTTATGCCAAGCATTTCCATCTTAAAAGTAATCTCTATACTAAATTTCAAGTTTCTAACACTAACAGCTTCAACTAAATCATAATTTAGAACACTTTTAGAAAGTTTTCAGTTCATTTCGTAATTTTAAATTTTTAAATGTTTTTAAAAATGTTATAAGGAAGCTTTTACTACATAAAAGTAATCATCATGCCAACTTCCAAGTTTTCATACCAATTGTGTCACATAAATTGCAATTTTAGAATGCTTCTTACTCTTGCATTCTTTTAAATTTCGAATTGAAAAAATAAATTCTGGGAGCATTTATGTCTTTTAAGTAACATCCATATAAAATTTCAAGACTATAGCCCTAAAAGTTCTAAATGACTTGTTACATTTGGCCAGAAGCAAGGTAAGTAAGTCTATTGAAAATTTTGTTAATTGCTTCATTATTATTAAAGTTAGGAATAAGAATTTGTGATTCTCTTGTAATGAAACCTTGTGTATTTTTGATTGAACAAATGGATTCCAACTCTGTTATTTTCTATGTAAAAATTATTTGCTGTAGTGTGTTCTTCCATCTTTAAGTTTTCCCCTCATCATTTTTAAACACTTTATAAATCTAACATAGTTTTGTGTTATTTCATTGGTGCATTTTATAGTTTGTAACTCTAATATTGTAAACGCTGTTTAAATGAAACATAACCGACTTAATTGCGGAGAAAAGCATTATGATTTCATTCATTTAAAAGACAGATTCTATTAACCGATGATTCATATAACCGGTGACCATCTTTATTATAAACTCAACCCCCCCCCCCCCCCTAGAACCGAATTCTGGCTGCGCCACTGGCTGTACATATGGGTTTCGGATAACTAAAAAAAAAAAGAATTTGGGTTTTACAAAATTAATTAGTTTTTGAAATATTATTCATTGGTGGCAGAGAATAACATGCTTTTTCAGTGGCTACTTTTAGTTCTTCAGTAGAATCATACTGTTTTCTATTCTTATACTCTTCACAGATTAAGACACCCCAAATGTTCTGAATTGAGTTTATGCCTAGGATTAAAAAACATGGCCAATCTAAAACTAACATTTTCCACGGAAAGCCATGTCTTGTACTATGTGAGTTATGTATTAAAGTATTGTCGTTCTCAAAATCTCCTCACTTCTAAGATGCGACCAAACAGCAGTAGATGTTGCTCAAGTGTCTCTTGATACTTTGTTGAATTTTGTTTCTTATAGAGGAAGGGGGGGGGGGGGCATGGTGATTAAAGCCATCAGAGACTTACTGCTTAGTCACCTACTGAAGAAAATATGTGTGGTTGTTTCCGGAAGTCATGCAAGTAGCAATTCTAGCCATTAGGGCCATCTAAATTCCATTTCTTCATGCCGCAGAATAATATAGTGAGCCTAGCTATTTGTCTCCATACAACCTGTACTTTCGAGCACAGCACAATCCCTTCATGTCCTGTTTATGTTGTTGTTTTAGGCATGGTTTGAAAGACATTTTGGTACTTGCATATTATCCAAACCAAGAGATATAGATCACCAAAAATGGTTGACAATTGCCAGTCTTGTTTATCATTGTCAATCATGTTCAAAACAGTAATTTAATATTATTAAATACATAACATTCTTAAAAAATCCCTGATGGCTCGGCCTACAGGCACAGGTAGATTTCGAAGACGCAGACCGTGGGGCGTCTGTTTGTTGGGAATTGCAGAAGAAATGACCTTTTTGCCATGATGCAGCATTTGGAAACGCCCACTTTGAAACCTAACTTGTTTGCAGGCGGAGCCAGCAGGGATTTTTTTGTTTTTAATTTCTTTATAATAAATTTAAGTGGATTTGATATCTTCTGAATTGACGAAGTTATGAATTTTTTTCTAAAAAAGCACCCCTCTCTCTCCCCCCCCCCCCCCCCCCCCCTTGAGACCCTTTTTAACTATATCAAAAATCTGTCATGCATAATTTTTCGGCCCTTTTCCTAGACGTAATAATAACTTTAAACGGATTCGATACGAGTCATAATTAAGACGTTATGGTTTTTTTTTTCTGTTTTCACAAAAAGCCCCCCCCCCCCCCCCCCCCATGGTTCGATTTTGCCCATTAACGAACTTGACTTATCGTGTCCATAAAAAGTGACATATATATAAAGTTTTGAACTGGGGGTGGTTTGGGGTACTAGGAGTCATAATCGGTGTAGATGTAAAAAGATTTTTCAAAAATTCTAACTTAGGTGAGAATGTAATAGGTAGTATTTCTTACGAAATCCACCTAAAATGGTAAATAAAATAAAATATAATAAATGGTACTTTTATGCTAGCTGGGTGCCAGTGATAACTCACCAAATCTTGTTTCAACTGGCATAATTTGAATTGCAACCCTTTTTGTGATATTTTGTTATTTGTATTGATAAGTTTGTGTTTATGTATTTTATTATGATTATATTTTAGCTATTTTTAAGCAAGTTTTTTACGATAATATATTTTAATGTTAAAATATTGGCTAGCTGTTATTAGCTAATGTAAAAGATTGGTGTAAAAAAAGGGTTGGAGATATTTTTAAAAAAAATTGGCAATCACTGGCACTTGGTTAACCCATTAGGCGCTGCTATATACAGTATAATGCCATAATTGATGGGAACTTTCAGTTTTAGATATTTTTTCGAATATTTTAAAATATACATGTCAGATTCTTTTGGGGTATTAGGATTAAAAAGAACAGGTTTGACTTCATATTTATCCATGTTGATTTGATAAGTAAATTAGGGGACCAACAAAAAATTAAAGAAGAAAAATAATACTTGGGATCACCCTGTAAAATAAAATGCACGAAATGATTTACCGCTACAGAATATACATAGGCAGACATTGTATAATATGTGTACTCATTTGTGTAAGAATAGCATGCATATTAATTGAGATATAGCGATTTTTTAAAAAAATTAAAAAAATTCTTGCATGTTTTTTGCTTATAAAATACAGGGTTTTTAACCAAATTTAAAGTCAGTTTCAGAAAAATTGACAAAATGTAGTAGAAATCATATAGTGTGATTGAAATATAAATATATTAAATATTTAAGGAAATATGGGCAGTTGTATGAAATAATTTTTATCTGCGCATGCGCGAACGATAACAAAAAACTTTTTGCCTAATTTAATACTCAACACTATGGAGCAACTTATAAAAAAAAAGCAGTCAAATATCGTAAAAATTCAGAGAGATATCGGCGTTAGAGTGAGCTGTTTTTTAGTTTCTGACTAAAACTCGCTGAATGATAGAAGATTGTCCACAAATTGATATATTTAAGTTATCTGGCAGCGTTCGGAGAAAATTTTTAGAAAAAACAATTTAATTATAACTTACGCTTATGTTTAGGAAGATTTTGACTCTAAACTACGAGGAAAAGGAAAATATAGTCCATACATTGATTACATCTAGGTAAATTGAGGAGTTTATGGTAAAATTTTGTGAAATTTAGCCCAATACGCAAAACACTCTACAGTAAATTTTCGAGAAATTACGTTTTGCGTATTAGACCAGTAAAATTAGGAAAGTTTGCCATAATACATGCTAGGAGATAAAAATTAGTACAGTTGTTCATTGATGGCTACTGATGACTATGAAAAAAGTCCTGATGGATAGGAGGTGAGTGGGGGGGGGGGTAAAATAAATTACTTTTTTAGTTTTTTACAAAAATCTCAGAAACTGTTGGTTTTCATGAAAAACTTACTCCGATATAAATTAAAGAACATAAAATTCTCTACAAATGAGAGTTATATACAGTAGAACCTCGATTATCCGTCAGCCAGAAAACCGGAGATTTGACGGATTTTCCGCAAAAAATTCACTTTAATTTCAATTTTATTTACTTAATGTCGCCATACTAAATGCTACAGAGATAAAAATTAGTACAGTTGTCCCGTGATGGCTACTAATGAATATGTAAAAAGTCCTGATGGATAGGAAGTGAACGAGGGGAGGGAAGGGGGGGGGAGGCAAAATACTTTTTTAGTTTTTTACAAATATCTCAGAAACTGTCGGCTTTCATCAAATAATCACTCTGACATTAAAGAACACAAAATTCATTACAAATGACAGGTATTTACAGTAGACTTTCGATTATCCGTCATTCAGAAAACCTGAGCCTTGACGGATTTTCCGGAAAAAAAATTACTTTAATTTGATATTTATTTACTCAATGTCTATTCAAATT
This sequence comes from Maratus michaelseni, assembly GCA_963931845.1. NCBI lineage: Eukaryota > Metazoa > Arthropoda > Arachnida > Araneae > Salticidae > Maratus > Maratus michaelseni. The sequence goes on from OZ007586.1 coordinate 493,035,446, forward strand.
TATTAAATATTGTTGCAAAATAAAAAGGAAGACAGTAAACACTTCAATACTGCAATATTGCATGAAATAATGCCAGGTAAGTTGTTTATGAAAGAAAAATATTTATTATTAATGAAATGTTTATGAATGTGAAATATTATAATTGCGAATATAAAACTTGGAGAAAACTAAAAGTAGGTACATATTAATTTATAATTAAGTAAATATTGTGTAATTATGAAAGTGGATGGACTGTTAGGATTCATAATCATCACCTCATCTTCTTCCTTGTCCTGTTGTTATCACCCTGGTACTGAAGACAAATATTTATATTTATTATTAATAAAATGTTATTTCACGTGAAACTGTGTAAGCGCGACAAAACATAATTGAGAACAATGAAAGTAATAATTTATCATTAAGCAAATACTTATTAAGTCATAATGTTCTTTTTTTCTTGACACATCATCATCAACTGAAGTGGACGCTACATTAGAAGGCATTCTCAGCATGACTGAATCCATAATCACATCTTCATCGTCTTCCTCGTCCTGTTGATCTGTATTTATAGCAATAAGTGTAGCATTCAGACAGTCACCATGGCAAATGTTGCAGATGAGTGTGCAGTTAATGGCTGCTTTCCTGTACCCATACTTAGCTCCACACCCAGTGGTGCATATGCAGAAGATGGTATTTAAGACAGCCTCAGGTGCGATCAGTTCCTTAGTTATAATAAGAACCAGACAATTCTGCTTTTGTTCCCAGCCCCAGAGTTCGGCATGTTGTTACTGGCCAAACCACAGCTGCACCTGATGGTACACCCGGATAGAATATTTTCTAGCCACTACTTCTGTTGGTGGAAGGATTGAAATGTCAGGTTTGACATTCGATTTAGATTTGGCAAAAGAATGGTATCGGAAAGTATTGAGAGATGTAGATGTGGGAGGTGCTTCATACAATATAAAGAAAAAAGTTGGTTTCCTGCTTCTACAACAGCATCATGGTCAGCAATTTTGTGTACCTCTTCACATTGTTGAAACAGCTGGAAAATTTTTGTTTTCCACTTTTTGAATTCGGCTGACGTCGTATCACATCCAGTGAATGCATAAAGGTCTAGAATGATGTCTTGTTTCTTGAATTAACTGTTGTGAGAAAATAATATTTTTTTCAATTCTTCCACTACTTGGCTTAACGAAAATTTCTTGTTCGAGCGGAGTTAGGGCGATTAGGAGGACAACAAGATCAACATCCTCACCAACAATTGCCACTCTGCCACTAGAAGATATTTCAATGGCTGTTGTTACAATTATGGTATCTGCATTGCCAGTACTCTCCCGGCAAGATATTCCATTCTCCTTCAATTTGGAAGAAAGCACAGCTGTTAATCTTGATTTGTTCTTTTCATTTGAAAGGAAGCTCTTGGTTGACGGAAACCTCTGTGTTCCCCGTTGAAATTAATATCCACGGACTTCTTCAGTGCACATCTTCAGTTTTGCTCTGCTAATTTCGTGCTGTTGGCAATGTCGGAGTAGCCATCAAAAACCACTGAACAGCCTTTTCCTTTATAATGTGTAGAGATTTATACTTCACAAATTGAAATAAAAGTGGAACCTCTTGACCAAGGGACTTTGTGAAGAAAGAAACCACCATCCATAATAATATCACAGTATTGGAAATCAATGGGCTGTTTCAATAGTAACTTTGATGTAATAAATTAGATGATATTCTGGCTTGACTAATGTTGTTTGCAGATATTTTTAGTCCTTAATTTCCCTTTAGAAAATTAAACCTGAGTCTAAAAAATATTAGATATTGTTAAAAAATATTAGACCGCAGTGCGAAATTTTCGCACGGATCCATTGGTATTTAATAAATTTGAAATTACGAGATTTTTTTTTTTTGCGGAAAATCCGTCAAGGCTCTGATCTTCTGACTGACGGATAATCGAGGTTCCACTGTATATACCTGTCATTTGTAGAGAATTTAACGTTCTTTAATTTACGTCAGAGTAATTTTTTCATGAAAACCAACAGTTTCTGAGATATTTGCAAAAAACTAAAAAAGTATTTTGACCCCTCCCTCCCATCGTTCACTTCCTATCCATCAGGACATTTTACATAGTTATTAGTAGCCATCACGGGACAACTGTACCAATTTTTATCTCTGTAGCATTTAGTATGGCGACATTAAGTAAATAAAATTGAAATTAAAGTGAATTTTTTGCAGAAAATCCGTCAAAGCTCCAGTTTTCTGGCTGACGGATAATCGAGTTCCACTGTATATAACTCTCATTTGTAGAGAATTTTGTGTTCTTTAATTTATATCGGAGCAATTTTTTCATGAAAACCAACAGTTTCTGAGATTTTTGTAAAAAACTAAAAAAAGTAATTTATTTGAACCCCCCCCCCCTTCCCCCCACTCACCTCCTATCCATCAGGACATTTTACATAGTCATCAGTAGCCATCAATGAACAACTGTACTATTTTTTATCTCCTAGCATGTATTATGGCAAACTTTCCTAATTTTACTGGTCTAATACGCAAAACGTAATTTCTCGAAAATTTACTGTAGAGTGTTTTGCGTATTGGGCTAAATTTCACAAAATTTTACCATAAACTCCTCAATTTACCTAGATGTAATCAATGTATGGACTATATTTTCCTTTTCCTCGTAGTTTAGAGTCAAAATCTTCCTAAACATAAGCGTAAGTTATAATTAAATTGTTTTTTCTAAAAATTTTCTCCGAACGCTGCCAGATAACTTAAATATATCAATTTGTGGACAATCTTCTATCATTCAGCGAGTTTTAGTCAGAAACTAAAAAACAGCTCACTCTAACGCCGATATCTCTCTGAATTTTTACGATATTTGACTGCTTTTTTTTTATAAGTTGCTCCATAGTGTTGAGTATTAAATTAGGCAAAAAGTTTTTTGTTATCGTTCGCGCATGCGCAGATAAAAATTATTTCATACAACTGCCCATATTTCCTTAAATATTTAATATATTTATATTTCAATCACACTATATGATTTCTACTACATTTTGTCAATTTTTCTGAAACTGACGTTAAATTTGGTTAAAAACCCTGTATTTTATAAGCAAAAAACATGCAAGAATTTTTTTAATTTTTTTAAAAAATCGCTATATCTCAATTAATATGCATGCTATTCTTACACAAATGAGTACACATATTATACAATGTCTGCCTATGTATATTCTGTAGTGGTAAATCATTTCGTGCATTTTATTTTACAGGGTGATCCCAAGTATTATTTTTCTTCTTTAATTTTTTGTTGGTCCCCTAATTGTCCTACTTATCAAATCAACATGGATAAATATGAAGTCAAACCTGTTCTTTTTAATCCTAATACCCCAAAAGAATCTGACATGTATATTTTAAAATATTCGAAAAAATGTCTAAAACTGAAAGTTCCCATCAATTATGGCATTATAGTGTATATTAAGCTATTTTTTAATGAAACAGTTGTTTTTTCTTTATGAATAGAAAGTCTAAGGTATTTCTGAAGAAAACAATTTAAAAAATTCAAATATTTAGGAAAAATAGCATGTTCCCAAAATGGGAGCAGAGGCGCCTAATGGGGGTTTTCACACAATGGGAATTTTTTCACAAATTTTACATCTCCGTGCATTTTTGTTTGCTATTTTTTAGTTCTTTAGCTATAAAAGGGATAATATTCTGAAACTGATATTTTACGAAGAGTTCATATAAATTAGTCCAACATCTACATTTATAATAAAAATAAAATTACTGATTCCATAAGCATTTTCATTATCCACCTCTTTATTTTTCTTCATTACGTCATTTTTGTCCTACTATATTACATGAAAATGAATGAACACTTTTTATGCAGCATTATATTACATTTTTTTCGTTTTCTAAAATTGGTTTTTTAACTTTTTTTTTTTTTTGCATTTTGTTTAGTTTTTTCCATATTCCAATTTGAAGACTCGTCTGAACTTTCATCTAAAATATCAAGCCTGTGTTTAATACTTTGTCTTTTTTAAACACTAAATCAGATATTTCTTGATTGTCTGTTGATTTAGAATTTACAGAAAGTTCTACTCCACCAAATATAACATGGGATAAATCGTCGCAGAAATTATTTTCTATTACATTAATAGAAAATAATTTATGCAACATACATATGAGGAAGATATCTTCCTCATATGTTACAATACTGCAATCAGATGGCAAACAAACGATTTCCGGAACATGCGAAAAATCATCCAAATCTAAAAAATTGTTGAATCATCACCATGTAAAATAGTCAGAAAAAATGATGTAATGATGAAAAATAAAGAGATGGATAATGAAAATGCTTATGGAACTGGTAATTTAATTTTGTTTTTTATTATAAATGTAAAAATTGAACTAATTTATTTAAAATTTATTTAAAATCTTCTAAAAATATTTTCAGAATGATATTATACCTTCTATTTCTATAGCTAATAAATTGAAAAATGAATACCACAAATGCACGGATGCATATGTACAAGTTTTCAAAAACATTATCCCCACTAGGCACCATTGCTCCCATTTTGGGAACAACTTATGCTTTCAGTAATTGTGACTGATCTATTATACATATTAATTCCGGATTTAAGTTGTTTAATATAATACACTGGTATAAACATTTTAGCTAAAAGATATAATTTTTATTATAAAGTTTTTTTTAATACTTCTTTCGAATACTGCCAAAAAGCTACTTTTCATCCTTTTTAACACGTTTTAAAAAATAGAAAATTCTAATGAAACTTTAAAAAAAATTCAGATGTCATCTAATATATTCAAAATGCAAATAACATGAACCTTTTAACAATTTATAAAATACGCACTTTAGAAAACATCCTAAAGCAATGTTCCCAAAGTGGGAGCAATGGCGCTTAATGGGTTAACATAAAAGAACCTAATAAATAAATAGCAAAATACTCTTAGCGACAATAAAAAATAAACAAACTATAAATTATAATTTTTAAAAAAAACTTAAATTATAATTAAAAAAAGGTACTTCTCTATTATTCCGTCGACCACCTTCCACAAAAAAAAACCATTTACCAAACTATAGGATTTAACACAAAAAATGCACGGTCGTGGTGTCTAAATTCACTTGACGTCACATTTATTACTAGAGTTTGTTATGTGATCTAGTGATTTTTAATTCGACGTTTATAAGTATTTTTAATGATGTTTGCTGATTTATAAGTTATTTCGTTTATTGGTGTTACAGTTTGGTGATAGTTTTCTTTATGGGAAGTGGTCGACAGGATAATGGAGAAATTAAAAAAAAAAACTTAAATTATAATGAATAAACTATATAGTTGTCAAAAAATTATGGTTGCTTTGCTGTAATTGGTATAATTGGTGCAGATGTATCTGACCTGGCCCAGATAATACACAAGTACCGACATTTTTTTGCATTCTCGTATGTGTCAATATATTATGACCTTTAAGACACCAACATTATTTTTAATTTGTCTTATAGACATATTTTGTTTGACATCAATCTTCCAATTTTTCGATCGGTCTGAATACTTGTTCTGCATGGCCACCCGCATCTTGGTTTTCTGTGAAAATTGTTATTTTTAACAGGTAACTGGTTTCCTCATAACCCTCAGTTTGAACAATTTAAAATTCTAAAAGTTTCAATAAAGGGTTTACGCTTACATTTCAACTGTAAAAATCAAATTTCCTCTTTTGTAACCTTCTTAAATAACCAACAGAAATTAAATTTTAGCTGTTATGTAAAGAGCATACCAGGGGGGGGGGGGGTGAGCTCAGGCAAAACAGTTGGTTGGCTGAAACCAATCCAGCATTTGTTAACATTTGCATTACTAATGTGCCTAAATCTTTGAGACAGTGATTTTGTTCAAAAATAACAGAAAAGGCATCATTTTTAAATAAATAGTGGTGATGTAACCACCTTAATACCTCTAGCATGTTTCATATCAATTACATTTTGAGTATTTATCATGAAAGTATGCCATAAATTTCTCTTTCCAATTTTATTATCATATTTTAATGTTTGCCTAAACTTTTGAAACAGGCAGATATGACACAAAACAAATTATGAAAAAAAAACCCTCAAAATAGGATCATGGGTCCTTTATGATGCATTATCTTTTCTGGTGAAAAGGAAATAAAATGTTGGTAAATAACTTTAAGGCAGACATAGTTTGTATTATACTGGGTATCCAGAATAAAACACCCATACTCTTACCTCCCAGTATATCAAACTACCCAGTATAAAAGCTTCAAATTTTGTACATGTACTATTCAAGACATGGGAAAACTGATTACGTAGAAAAGAAAAAAAGTTCCAGAAACACTGATAGAAGGCAATGTGCAACAGAAACAATGAAAAAAAGACAAAAATAATAAATTTAAAAAAAAGTGAAAATTTTCTTTTTAATTTTTATTACCCTTAAGGAAAAGAGTAAAGAAGCTTAAACTTTTATTATAACTGCTATTTCGCACTGTGAGTAAAAGGCAAAATTAGTACTCTAGCCACCGGTCCACTAAATGAAAAACAGTGGCTATTACACAATTGTCTGCCAACGACCACCTTATGGCCCCTTTCCTACAAGGAAAGATTAAAATTTTTTTGCATTTCATCAAGGATTCTACTTTTGCTGGTTGAAATATATGATACACATTTATTTGGGCTATTTAATTTTAGATTAATACAAATTGAAATTTTAACAAAAGTTCACTGTTTAGGACTTAAAAAAAAGTAGCCACTAGTTTAAAGAAAGTTGCCACTTATAAAACTGCTACTACTGGCCACCCGTGAAATTTCCCAGTTTTGTCCTTTAACTGTAAGCATCCCCCCCCCCCCCTTACTGTATCTAAAAGGCAAAAGTGAGAAATTTCATTAGTGGCCAGTAGTAGCAGTTTTATAAGTGGTCAGTGGTAGCAGTTTTATAAGTGGTCACTTTTTTATTTATATGTTCTAAACAGTCAACTTTTGCTAAAATTTCAATTAGTATTAATCTAAAATTAAATAGCCCAAATATATGTTAATATAAACATATTTCAATTAGCAAAAGTAGAATCCTTCATGAAATACAAAAAAATTTTATTCTTTCCTTGTAAGAAAGTGGCCACTGGCAGACAATTTTTTAATAGCCTCTTTTTCGATTTAGTCGCCATGTGGCCGCTGGCCGGTGCTATCTTTGCCCTTTAACTGTATCCCCTCTCCCCCTACTCTTTTCATGGCGGGCGATGGGGCTGAATTAAAAAAAAAAAAATCATCTATCTTACTTTTATATTCTGACACTTAGCATGTAGCAAAATTTCATCACAAAAGCCATGATTTAATATTTTTGCCCCACCCCTCACACCCGGGGAGCAGGTAACTGAAAAAAATTATTTATATCATATGTTTACATTATGTGAATCATGCTCTTTCAAAATTTAATCTCTAACACTGTGATAGATTCTCATTTTACTACCCTTTTTCCCTAAGCAGAAGGTAAAGTGACAGTTTGAAAAAATTCATCCGTATTTCATGTTATATTATGACACTGAACATCTTGAAAATTTTTATGATGAAAGCGGCAAGAGATCCTGTTTTTGCGCCCTCCCCTCTAAACACACCCAACAAGGGGGTCTAATTAAAAAAAAAAAAAAAATCCTTCACATCTGCTTCTGCTTTCTACGTTTTGTGATTCACTTACTTTCAAAATGTCATTTCTAAAACCATCATAGATCCTGAGATACATTTTTAATCTACCCTTCCTAACCCCTCTAAGTGAGGAAAAGAACGGGAAAGCAGAATTCTGAAAATAACTTCCGAATCTGGTTTCAAATATGAAACATTAAAAAAAAAAAAATCGGTTAAACTTTTAAGAAATTATGTATATATATTTTTTAATTATCTGCAGACATTTATATTTATGAAAATGAATTAAAATAACTATATACACGCAAATCAAATAAAGGATATCCATTTTTAAATACAACATATCGATTATAAAATAAATTCAGTAACAGAACATATTTATAATAACTTGTACCAAATTAAAATTTAATTTCTCTTTCGTCTAATTTTTTCTAAATTACATGAAACAAAGAACTTGAAAGATTCCACTATTCAATCCTACTTTTTTAGAAAAATCCATACATAACTGCTTGATCGCCTATCCGGTGTCTAGCATATGGCAAATTCAATTAATCATTCACGAAATACCTCACCTTTTTGCCATGCCCCTTGTATTCATATAATCATCAATATCATCCTGATACTAAGACAAAATTCAACTCTTGACTCCTGACTCTCCAAATCAAATACTGCGTTGAACTGGTTTCGACAACAGACTTCCTCAGTTCGATTCCAAAACCCACTCTGAGTTTAAAGTTCGACTCTTTAGAGTCGAGGTAGCTTTCTAGCAGCGAGTTGACAGTTCGACTCACTTAAGAGTCTACTCTTTGGCCTTTTCTATACTCATCCTGTTCTAATAGACTGATGTGAATCTGACATGTGATCATATAAAAAAAGCAAACAATTTTACATAGAATAAACATTCGAAGAGTGAAACAGACGAAATGTCACTCTCATTTAGTTTGAACGAAGTCTGGGGTAGTTCTTAGCGTTACAACATTTGAATAGAAAGAATAGATTCGGAAAAGTTTTTGAAAACTACGATATTGATTCTTAAAAGATCTCAAATTGGTCCATCACTACCCAAAATGACGCCAACCCTGATGTGTCTACGACATCTGTTCCTTCTTCCAACTTAAAAACTATCTGCTTCACCAATTTTATAAAACATTTCTCAATAAAACAATCATTTTTCATGTTTTTATATGCATTTTTTTTTTAAATATAAGCCTAGAAAGAAACCCAGTCACAATAAATTCAATTAGGGAAGGCAGATACACACTGGACCTATGGGTACAGTGAACCATCGCAAAATGTTTTATTTATTTAAAAATTTTTAAACCTTTTCTTCTATCCTAGTAGTCAGTGATGTCACTGGATCCTAAAAATCCTGGGTCCCAGGGACCCAGGATTTTCAAATATCTGGGTCCCTTTTTTAAAAAAGCGGGTCCCCATTTATAATAATTCAAATTCATATTTTAAAGGAACAAGTGAATTTGTTTATTTGGAAAAGAGGAATGCAATAGTTATTGTTTTGATAATAATTAAATAATAAATAATTAAAACCAGTATTTCCCAATCAAATAAGTTTTTTTTTTAGCTATTAAGAAATTTTCTTTGCCTTTTTTTTAAATGTAAATGCTTAATTATAAAATAATGATTATTTGAGTGTAGAAGATAACAAGTATCACTAATATTTGCATTTCTTTTAAAAGGGGGAGGACGGATTTATTTGAAAGGACATTTTTGTTGGATAAAAGAATACTCTTGTTGAGTAAAGGGACACTTTTTGTTGAATGAATGGATACTTTGATTAAACTTCCCATTGGATTATTTGTCAGCATAGATCAGTGTTAGAATCAAACATTTTCTTTGGAAAGGAGTTTCAGGAGTGATTCTGAATTTAAAAAAAAAAAAAATCTGAAATTCACAGCAAATTTTCTGAAAGGTTACGTTACAGCAGAAAGAGGGGGGGGGGTCCTTTCTCAGTACTATTTTTGTTGTTGTAGGCCAACTTTTGATTAGAGTCGATTTCAGGCTGAGTGAATTTCGCATTTTTTCCTTGGCCTTTGGACGATATTCGCGTGTTTTCAGAGATTCTTCGACGAAATTCACGGTTTTTTCGAGATCCTTTGATGAAATTTTGCTGTTTTTTCCGACATCCTTCAACGAAATTTGCCGTTTTTTCTAGATCCTTCGACGAAATTTGCCGTTTTTTCGAGATCCTTCGACGAAATTTGCCGTTTTTTCGAGATTCTTCGACGAAAATTGCCGTTTTTTTTCGAGATTCTTCGACGAAATTTGCCGTTTTTGGGCGATCCTGTGACGAAATTTGCCGTTTCTTTCGAGATATTTCGACGAAATTTACCGTTTTTTCGAGATATTTCGACGAAATTTGCCGTTTTTTCGAGATTTTTTGACGAAATTTGCCGTTTTTGGGCGATCCTGTGACGAAATTTGCCGTTTCTTTCGAGATATTTCGACGAAATTTACCGTTTTTTCCAGATATTTCGACGAAATTTGCTGTTTTTTCAAGATATTTCGACGAAATTTGCCGTTTTTTCGAGATATTTCGACGAAATTTGCCGTTTTTGGGCGATCCTGTGACGAAATTTGCCGTTTCTTTCGAGATATTTCGACGAAATTTACCGGTTCTTTTCGAGATATTTCGACGAAATTTGCCGTTTTTTCGAGATATTTCGACGAAATTTGCCGTTTTTTCGAGATTCTTCAATGAAATTTAACATTTTTTTGACGATTCTTCGACGAAATTTGCCGTTTTTTCGAGATTATTCGATGAAATTTAACGTTTTTTTGACGATTCTTCGACGGAATTTGCCGTTTTTTGGCGATACTTTGAGGAAATGCGCCGTTTTTTCGCGATCCTTGGACGGATTTTGCGATTCTTCGAAGAATTTACGCGTCCCATGGGACGCGTAAGAACTATTTTTTTGCGTCCCAACTCCAATTTTTCGCGTAATTTACGCGCTATAGCGCGTCCGCGACATCGCTGAGTAGACAACAGCCCTGGATTGATTATTTATAGCCTTTAGAGAACATGTTCAGCTCAGAGTGAAACATTTTATCCTGATTGGTTGTTTTGGACTTCTAAAAGTAAAATTTTTCACCATCATATTTTTCTTTTTTTAGTAATTAAAGATTGTTGATAAATAAGATAAAACAACTATTTTGAAAAGGTGAGATACTTATTTTTATTTAACTTTAGAGTTAATGTTTAAAAGAAAGCTATAATTAATATTAATATGATTATTTATTGAACTTCAACATGGGGCACAGTGGTCCACAATCCACTCTGCTCTTATAATACAGAATATTTAAAATATTTAATAATTGCTTATTTTCTATAAAGAAATATTGTTTTAAAATAGTTATTAACTGTAAAATAAAGTAAACAAAGAAAAATAACACGGTCAGATAAGGAAATCAGCTAATTTTTGCAGAAACTGTAGGTGAATCTGTTGTTGATGTCAATGATTTTGTAATGTTGCTCCCAGACCCAAAAGAATTTTCAGGAAAATTCTAGGCTCAATCTTACTCATAAGTATTTTGGAATTTCATTTGCAAATTTTAATGTGTGCTTATTTTTCTGTACTTAAGTAATAACTTCATCTAAATTGCAATTGTTCCTGTATTAATCTGTTATTTTCAAAATATTTTTTTTTCCAAAATGTTACTTGCAAATTTACATTACTAAGTTATTTTGGTGGTAAAGCTGAAATAAAGAAGGAATAGATTAATGAAAAATATATTTATATTTCAGATAAAACCTAATAGCAGTCCACTGTGCTCCAGTGTACCCTGCTTCCAGGGCACACTGATCCACTTTACAGGAGTATATAAATATATATATATATTAAATGTATTGAAAACTATATTCTGAGAAAATTATGATGATTGGAAAAATGTTTAAGGAATATTCAAAAACATTTTCAAGCAGATCGGTCTGTCCATTAAAGAGAAAAAAAAAAAAAAAATTAACTGAAAAAGTGGTCCACTGTGTACCAGTCTTCCCTACGGAAGAAGCATCACCGTTAGTTACCTTTTTTTAAAAAAAAAAAATAGAGAGATTCATGAAAACAGTTTCCTTCGAAAATGTAAGAAAATAACAAAGGTTTCTCACTTTTCTTTAAAGAGTAAAAACTTCTAGAAAGTTCAACCCAAAGTTGACATGGATGTATCTATCTACGAATAATGTAAAACATGGAATGAACAAAATTGTACAACATAAATTAAAATATACAGAACATATGAAAGGAAGAAAATTTTTCTTTTTTTAAAGAAGAATTATTAAAATGAATTCACCTATCTTCGCACAGAAACCGCTTTCTCTGCCAATATAAACAGTGAAACTTACAGTTAAGTTGAAGGAACAAAATTCAAGATGGCGCTGAAATCGGTGGAGTTCGCGATTTTTTTTTTTTTTTACTAAATTTTTTTGTTAGTCAAGTTCTTTTACCTATTACGTCTGGTTAATTATTAAATAAAATTCCATTACTTATGATCTTGATGTAAATTAACATTAAGCCCAATCAGATAGTGTTAAACTTGTTAGCAGCACACTAGCGCCACTTCCTCTGCTGTGGAAGGAGTGCAAAACAGAAGTGCGTCGCAGAGGAACGATACGATTTATTTATATCGATATTTTATACGATTTTTATCGTTTGTATCGATGTTTTGTTTTTGCACTTCCTTTAAAAGCTTGCTAATTATTGGGATCTTTTTACATTAAAGCTAAAACTATAATGAAAATAAAAAGAAAATTGGAATTTTAAATATTTTTTTGTACACATTTTAACAAAAAACTGATAGTTTAACAAGAATATTTTATAACAATATTTCATGATGTTAAATGTTTTTGAGATTTTTTAGCAATTTAATAATAATTTAAAATCTAGTAATTGAAATATTTACTCAATAAGAATGAAGATTATTTAAAGATTTTATGCATACAGGAAAACTAGAATAGAAAAAAACTGCACATTTTTATATTTTATTGGATTTTTAAGAACTATGCAATTAAAAATTTTACAATTTATCAGAAATTTTTTCATAAAGTAAATAAAATATAAAAAGAAAAGAATAAATAAAATTTAACATCATGAAATATTTTTGTTAATTTATTAGTTTTTTGTTAAAAATATATACAAAGAAATATTTAAAATTCCAATTTTATTTTTGTTTTCATAATAGTTTTAGCTTTAATGTAAAAGGCCCCAGTAATTAGCAAGCATTTAAAGGAAGTGCAGGTTAAATTGCCCATAACATCTTTCAATTTTGTATTCAGCTTATCATTTTTTAACACTTTCCAACCTAGTTGAAAAACGTTTATGACTTCGGTTTGTCTGTCCATGCTGTAACACGCATAAATATACTCGGATTGTTCTGAAATTTTTGTCGTTTACTATAGCATGTTCCCTATTTTAACTTATAGTTTTTTTACAGGGACAGTAAAAAATATTCCGTTACATTACAGTCAATGGGAAATAATCATTTCAAGTGCATTTTGATGATGCTACGTCATTTAAAACATGATGAAATTGATATATAATTATGAAGCACATTAAAACATGCTTTTTGTAGAATATGGTATAAAAACTAATGAGCGCCATCGGCGCCCTCATGGCGCCGAGCGAGCCCAACTCCTCATCGTCCCCAAGTTCTGAAAAACTTTTAACGCAGACCATGGCTTTGTCTCGCCAGGTCGCTACGACCGATTCAGAGGGTTCGCGTTCCAGCGACGCCTCTTCATCTTGCCCTGGTGTCGACGACAGAGGTCGTTGCGATTCGGCGGAAGTTCCCACCATCAAAGGATACTTCCCCACGTTACACCTGATGAACCGTAGAGACTGTCGGACGGCTTCATCACCGAGCACCCATAAGGGAGTCGGGTCATCCACCATGTGTCCGGCATCCCTACGGCCCTTGCTTTCCCGCAGAGTCCGATCGTGGGCATGTATGGAAGGACAAGCCACTGGTCTCTTCTTCCGCGGGCGACACTACGTGTGTCGGAAGGCGCCTCTGACCGACCCAAGACCACGAGGAAACTTGCTCTTGTCTCATAGACGAGACTCGGCTAGGTTGCCCTCGGTGAACGGCGCGAGTTTGAACCTGACTAGGCAGAACTAGACAGTAAACCAGCGACTGCGTCCCTGACAAGTCAGAGACTCCCGTTACACCGAGTATGGCGACAAGCATATCACAGAAACAAATATCACAAAAACATGCACAAACAAATTAAAAATCTAAAAACACAACAAAGAAGGAATCAAGAGGCCGCTATCGGACTCTGGAAGTCGCGGAAAGCTCCTCCAAACGCGCCAAAGAGGCGGGCCCGATCGAGATTAGTGTTTGGTTGAAACTCAGAAGGCGAGCCACTCATCCGCCCGCCAGACGTGGAAATTTCTGGCTGCACGAGAGACGTGCTGGACTAGGTTTCGGCCCATGATTTGATTTCGAGCCCAGACACCGCCGTTTTACCGACGAGCCTCCGGTCCGCACTCCGTGGCCCTATCTCGAGAAAGGTCCCCCCCTCCCAGAAACCTTGCAAGACACTTATCGCAGGCAGAGTGCCGTGCTCCTGCGTCGTTGCTTGTTCTGGTCGGGCAATCTCGAACCAGGCTTCGAAGGCGACCCCAACTGATCCTGCCGCAGAGGACTCGCAAGGCGGCCTATGGGGTCCCAAACCCGCTTCGGTCGCGAAGTTCTTCACTAGGAACCATGCAAGTCGTGCTCAACAGATCCTGCCTGTGCTCTCGTCTCCTCATAGACAAGGTTTGCAGCCATCCGATCCGATTTAGTCAACCTTTGCCCTCGCGTCACCCCCCGGCAGCTCAATGCTCCGGGCACGAGGGATTGGTCTACGCGATGTCCTTTCGCCACCTCTGTCGTCCCGAAAGTCCCGCGGAACGGGCCTATTAGCCTCCCGTGAACCTGACGCCTCTCGGCGACTGCGACACGGGTTGTTCTACACATAGGACTCTCAAGAGACGGCATCGGCCTTCCTCCTGGAACACGAAAACCGCACCAATATGGAAGAGGGAGTTTCACTCCGGCTAGACAGACACCGCTTTCAAGCTGTCCCACCACGGAAATGAATCGGATTCGTCGGCTACTGCTCCCCTCGTGTCGACTTCAGCTTCTTGCGTCGGGCACCCGGTCATCTTCCCGACTGAACGGGCCGATTCGGAGAAACCCGACGAAGCCTCCGCGCAATGCTCGGCTTCCGGTCACCTCCCCTACCAAAAGGGTCGGGTCAGAATCACCGAGAGGGAGCTCGGGACAGTGTAGAATATGGTATGCAAAACATTAATTATTCATTTACAGGGTCAAACAAAAGAATTCTGTTACACATTGTTCTATGGGGGAAAATCGTTTGTAGTGTAATATAGTGATATTTCACTATTTCAAACGTAATGAAAATTATATGCATTACTGAGGTGCACTATAAAAGTGTGGTGTGAATTACGTTTATTTACAGTGAGACACAAAGATATCGGTTACAGTACAGGTGCGTTATTTAGAGTCAATGTGTGATAAGTGGGTTTCAACTTTGATTTGCGTTTCTAAGTTTTACTAAATTTTTTCATAGTACGTGTGTGTTTATAAACTCGGTTGTTCATATACACGGCTACACAAGGGAATCTGTAAGTATTACAGACTATGGGAGTGAATTACTTAAGGATAGTTTTTAATTGTGTTAACCATTTTTCTGCTGAACTATGTTTAGTAGTAGACTAATGAAAGTTTGTAGAATATAAATAAATTCATATACAGAGCTACACAAAGAAAAATATACATTGTCGTTTATGGTTGGTAATTGCTGCAAGTGAATTTTAAGTTGTCTTTTAGTTTAATTATTGGTGTGTGCAAAAGCTTCAGATAATATGCAGGGCTGTGCAAAAGATTTTGAGTGCATTTTCATTGGTTGGTGAAAATTGCTAAATGTGAATATTCTAACTGAACTAAATTTTATCATGCTATATATCCCCATCATATACAGGGCTGCATAAAATAATTAGACTACTTTTTGACACTGGAATGTAATTTTGACAACTGTATTTTTCAATATATTATATGTTTTCTATACTGTTTACTTACATATCCTCCTTCACCTTATTTAACGGTGAAGTTTCATTACAGTTTTCTGGCTGTGTTGGAAAGTGTTTCATAATTATAAATAATTTTTTGTTCTTGTTTTTAATACATTGATCTAGTTCTAGTTGCTAAAAATTATACTTACAAGGGAACCACTTTTGGTGCAGCTCGCACCTAGCATCCATACATGGTTCGTAGCCCTATACATAAAAGTTAGAGAACTGACAAAATTTCTCTGTTAAAATCATATTTTATATTTTTTATACTATATTATTTTTTCATTATTGGATTTTTAATTGATAATTTCATGCCAAAAGCGAGTTAAGTCGCCAAATAGGGTGCTACGAATCCAAACCACTACTGACTCACACAGCAGAAAAGTATGACATTCGTCCAGGGTTGTCTGAAAAAATTCTACACCCAATGTCACGCCACCAAAAATGCAATTAAAATGTTGAAATTTTTCAAAATGAAATTCGTAGGTTTTTAAAGCTTTTTTTTAAAAATTCTTTCAATATTTTATTCTTATTATTAACTAATTTGTATTTTAAAATATTTAAAAAACTTCTCTGTTAATAGTTCGATAAGTGGTCTCGAAAATTGCATTTTCTGAAAGTTATACTGCTGTAAAATCAAAAAATGATTTTAACACAAAATTTTCAACAATTCTCAAACTTCGTAATATAGGGCTGTAAAATGCCACCATGTCTCAATGCTAGGTGCGAGCTGCACCATAAGAGGTTCCCTTGTTAGTAAAAAGCTTATTTAAAGAAATCAATATAATTAACCCCTCTCTCTTAAAAAAAATACGAATTTTCATTAAATAAATATTTTATGTAAAAATAGAACATCATGAAATTTTGTAAACAAAATTTCTTGCACTTTTTGGTTCAAATATCCACAAATACTTTAGAAAAGAAAAGGAAAACTTAGATTTTAATAATTTAGTAAACTGCAGCTAAAATGCTACTTTAAAAAATAATAAGACTTCAAACTTTTAATGTAACTACTGGGTTGCTCGGAAGGTTCTTTCCATTCGGGAAAGTTGGTTCGTACCGGAAAATTCTATTAATTATTAGACATTAAATCAGATAGCTAATGTCTAATAATTGATGGGCAGAATTTTCTGGTACAAATTCTTAAACAGAAGGAACTTTCTGAATAACCCAATATATGTATTTAATCACTAATTAGCAGATAGTTAACTATCAACATTTGTATAGATTTATTTCTCTGTGGCATATGTTTAATTTAATCGAATCATTGCCTCTAGTATTTGAATAATATACTATATCAGTGATGAATTCAGCGGTTGGGGCAGGGTACACATACACCAGATGATTTGCAATTTTATGCTTTAATTTTATATTTATGTTAAAATTGTTATTATAAGACATTATAAGTAAGCTGTATTTCAAAACACAGGTACAATGACAAAGATTGTGCACACTTTTCCCTTTTGATTCAGAAACTAATCTTTAAATACAGAATAAATTCCTGAAGATTAATGAAATATCTCCTTATGTATAAACGAAAGCTTCCCAAATCAATAAGTAAACTCATCTTTAATAATAGAATAAATTCATATAAATATGGATAACTTTCCATTCACACAAAAAAGTTTTGAAAGAATAGACAGATAACATTCCTTTTTAAAAAGGAAACATTTCTGAATTAGTCATTCGGGAATCTTGAAAAAGGTAAAAATACCTCTGTAAAATGGAAACTTTTTTTTCTTAATGGAATTTTTTTTTAATCAGAAAAAATTCCCGTATCATAAAGACTTTTTCCTTATAAGGAGTAGGAACAATGACAAAAATACTCACCTTTTGGACACTATTTTTGTTTCCTTTTATCAAACTTAAATATTATTAAGAATCTTTTTTGCATGCCTATTCACGCAATCAGAATTATGGATAAATGGGTAAAAAGAATATTTCAAGTATGTTAAGATCATAAAATAGATTACTTTGGTATGTTTTGTATTACAATGGTCCAATTTGTTAACGTATTGTCACCTTTAACCCTTTCCGGCACAGTGATCCCACTCCGGGCACACCTAAGGGGCCGTCCATAAATGATGTCACGCTTGGAAGGGGGGAGGTGGATTCATGAAATTGTGACAGATGTGACAAGGGGGTTGGAGGGGGTAAGAAGAAGTGTGACATCACACATTTTGGTTAAAATAAAATCATTAAAATCAGCAGATTAAATTTTGAAATTACCAGAAATTGAGTATATTTTTTAATCGGACTAAAACCACTTTCACGTGATTTGTTTTCACTTATATTCCTTTCTTTTTTAAAAAATATATCATATTTTATTACTAATTGTATTACTTTATTGTAGATTAATTATGTTTTTGTCGTAAACCTTAATCTTATTTTATACAAAATAAATACACGAATAATTTTTATTGTTATGCTCACAAATGTCATTAAAATTTACAGTTAAAGTTGAAAAATAAAATTTGAAACATGATCTATAACGTAGTGCTTTGTTTCTGAACTCCAAGTATATGTCTATGTAATATAGCGTGACATGTGACAAGGGGGGGGGGGAGGGGGCATGGTGACATGTGACACTTTGTGACTAAGGGGGGGAGGGGGATCAAAAATATTGAAAAAAAGTGTGACATAATTTATGGACAGCCCCTAATTTTAATTCCAAACTTGCATACGGCACCAAGAATATTTTAATAAAATTTTGTTTCTATAATGAAAGCTTAAAATAAGGAGTTCTTATTTTCTACAAATGTCGTTTGTAAATTCCGGTGTCAGTCAGTAATTTCTCATTTTACGAACAGAATTTGTCTGTGCCAGAAAGGGTTAAATTTTATTTATTTGTTACAAGTACACTTTTTTATGTTCATAATATACATAGCATACTTCTTGTTTATTTGTAATCTGCGTGTATACGTATCCTTAATATATTCAGTCAAGATAAAAACAAAAGCAAAATTGTCCAAAACAAATCATTTCGCCTGCTAAAAGGTTCCCGCACCCATAAAAGAAAATTATCAACATGGAACTGAATAGACATAATTCAAAAACATTGTTTAATACCAACTATTCTCCCGTTTTAGCAGTGATGAATTCAGCAGAAGGCTTGGGATACACACAGTGGAGGATTTGTAATTTTATGCTTATAAATATAATTTTTTATGTTTAAAGTTATATCATAAGTAAGTTGTCTCTAAAAACACAGATAAAATGACAAAGTTCATGGTTCATACAATTGAGAACGATTTTGTGTTTATATTTGTTGTAGAAGTGCAATGTTTCCCCCCCCTCTCCCCTTTCGGAGGAGAATTTTTGTTTTAACACTGACCTTCACAGTACCCATAACCAAAATAATAATAATATTTAATTTAATGTATTTCATTTTGTATGGAGTGTTTTTAAAAAGGTAAAATTCTACATATATTTTAATTTTATGTTATATAAGTTGGTTGTTTCTCAAAATACAAATACAATGACTGAGTTCATGTTCATATACTTGAGATCAAATAAAATTCAAGCACTTTTCAAGGATGTTCAAGGGTTGTTTTAGATCAAGGTGTGAAGAAAAGGAGAAAGAAGAAGAAGAAAAAAAAACGTTTCAAAAATTAAAATCAAATTTTTTAATTAAGGATTTTTATGATTTTTTTTTCTTCCTTAGTTAAGATATTGATAGGCAATTTAGAGTTGTAGGAGGTTTTAAAAATAATCTGTCTTCATACTTCAGGTATTCTTGTAAAAATCTTGCTAAAATAATGCGTACTAAGATATATATATAAATATATTATAATAATAATAAATCAAGCTGTCTTAATGAAGACAAATTCTGGACCAATGTTATTTTTTGAGTTGGCAGAAGAAATTTAGTAACATACAGATCATTTAAAAGTAAACTAAGACAATATTTTGAAAAAAAAAAAATACTGTATACAATTGTTTAGAAATCAGACAATCTTTACCTTCAAAAACAATTTCCCCAATTTTACTTTACTAACATACATTAAAAAGTATTTTTTATTTCAGATTGTTTTGTATCTTTTCTATTGATATAACTGAAATAATACAAATAAAATTTACTTTTTTTTGTCAGCTCATATCTAGATGCAAAGTATTTTGTACACCTGAAAAATTTTTCAATCAATTTGTACTTTTTAATATTATTATTCATTTGGAGGAAAGAATCTTTCTAAATATATTTGGTATTTTTTATGTTAGCCAGATGCCAATTATATAAAGATGTAATCACTGGCATCCAGCTAACATAAAAATACCAGTTATTTGTATGCTTTAATTTTTATTTAGTACTTTACTTATTATTATTAAATAGAAGCATTAATATATGTCTTTGTATAGAATGTTATAGTGAACATGGTATTTCCAGGTACTTTAATAAGATGTTTTAATAAATTTACAATCAGCATAAAAAGAAGAAAAAATCATATCTATTTATATTACAAAAAGAATTGACAAGTTTCTGTTCAAGAGAAAACATATATATATATATATTTTTTGATTGATCATTTATAAACATATGTAGACTTCCAAACTTTATTATCTGAATTTTGCTTTCAAACGCTGTCAAACAAACATGGATAAAAGTCGAAAGATATTATAGAATAAACAAAAGTATTAATTTATCAAGCAAAGTAGAGCAAATATTTTGGCTTATTTAATCTAAATAACGTGAAGGTTGTTTAAATTTTTCAAGAATAAAACTTCAACATTGATTTACATCAATGATAGATAAATCTTATTTTTAATCAGCTTATCATAATTTAGGTATACACAACATTACATAAATTAAAATGGTTCTAGAATAAATATAATACATAAGAAAAAAATCACCACATTGCTTGACTATTTCAAAGAATTCTTATCAGATCTTTAGATATTAAGATATATATTTTTTTCAAGACAATATATTAAAAAAACTTTTAAATAATAAAGTATAGTTATTTAGTAAGGTACATCTATACCATGGGTAAAAATGTCATACATTAAAAAGTAAAGTAATATCACTACAAGAGCAGCAGTGAATTCTCAAATGAAGTTTCTTTTCATGATATTGAATTTTTACCAGTACTTAAAGATTTCCGATTAAAGAAAATTACTTAAAAATTAGAAGTAAGCTAGGGATTTCCCTTATTTCTTATTACCGACTTCTCTTGTTACTTAACATTTAATCAAAGTAATTAACTTAACTGCAAAAGGATAACTATGTTATGTAGTGAATAGATAATAAAGATGATAATTTAAAAGAATAAACACATTTATTAAACATTTAAAAACAAACAATAAATAAAAATGAATGTTTCAAAATTATATTATTTTGTGATACTTTATATTTAATTGAAATAATAAAATACAGCTCACAGATGCAAAATATTTACATGGTGAAACATTAGATTAAGATAGCTGTTTGCAGAGTGTGTGCTTCTGGTGTCATAAAGTTCATTACCATGATGATTAAGAGCGATCACCACAAAGTCTGTAATTATTATACAAACCGATTTCCCACTTACTCTTTTCCTGAATTCCAATAAGCTTTATCCATCGCTGACATCTAAGGAAGGCATAAGAATTCAAATTTGAATTAATATAAATTATGAGCGTACAATTTGTGGATATTTACAGGTTGAATAGGGGAGATTTACTTGATGAAACTTTATCATCTTCTTAGGAATACTAACGATTTAAAACAGATAATTTTTAAAACGTTCTTTACTGTTGGCATCTGACGCCTACTTTCTGATGGTGAAAATCTTGTTTTAATAATTATATTAGGTAATGAGTAATCACGCTTCTAAATTTCCTCCGTAGGCTAACATTAGATTTCATGATCGGGAGTTTCAGTGAAGCAGCCCCTTAATAATGCATGTGTTGTTACTTATATATGCCATATGTACATCGTACACACATGTCATATACGACCTGTACTTAACAAATTTAATAAAATCTAGTAACGAAGAAAACATTTCCCAGGTAAAAAATAAATGTAATTTGACAAAACACAAAAGTTTTTTTATGAATTGAGAAATATTAATAATAAGCACAGTTAAGAATAACATATAATTAAATTCAGGAAGATAATATAAACTTCCTTTTGTAATATAATCTCTGAAAAAAAAAATAATGCTGTAAAGGCCGAATTAACCGGCATGTTTGAGAAATGCTGATTGAAGAATGCTGATGTCTCAGCAATTGAGAGCTATAAAATGTTTATCGGATGATGGGGTCACCATGTCAAAAAAATATATATATATAATTTAACAAATTACAATAACCATTAAAAAAATGTTTCGAAAGCTGAAAAAAAAAATATGCCTGCCAAGGTTGCAGTTATGATTTCGCCAACATCATCGCAAAGCTTATATATGCATCCTAGATACGCATACATATCATCATCATCATCATCATCATCAACCGTTTTCAATCCACTGCTGGATGTAGGTCTCCCCCAGATTTTTCCATTGTTGCCTGTCTAGTGCTTTAGTCATCCAATTAACACCGGCCACTTTTCTGATTTCGTCACTCCATCTTACTTGAGGTCGTCTTCTTGGTCGTTTTACATCTCTGGGATACCACTGTAGGGTGTTTGTGCTCCATCTATTGTCTTGTCTTCTTGCAATGTGCCCAGCCCATTTCCATTTTAGCCGTTTAATTCTCTCGATGATGTCAAAAACTTTCGTCTGACTTCTTATCCACGTTATTCTCTTTCGGTCTCTTCTGGTTATGCCTAGCATACATCTTTCCATAATGCGCTGTGTTGTTTGTAATCTTTGTACCATCCGTTTTGTTAGTGTCCAAGTTTCTGCTCCATAAGTTAGTGCAGGCAAAACACATTGGTTAAACACCTTTCTTTTCAAACAAAGAGGCATGTTACTCTTCAGAATAATATTGTTCTTCCCAAAAGCACTCCATCCATTTCTTATTCTTCTATTGATTCATGATACTGTTGTCTGATGATATTTCTTGTCCAAGGTACACATAACTTTCAACATCTTTAATCTCAGTGTTGTTGTAGACGATTTTCTTTTTTGATGCAAATGAATTGAACATCACCTTAGTCTTTTCCAAATTTATTTTTAATCCCACATTAATGCTAGCTTCTGCCAAATCTTTTAGCATATTTTGCAATTCTTCAGGGCTATTACTGAAAATTAAAATGTCATCAGCAAACCGGAGATGGCTTAAATATTCCCCATTTATTCTAATCCCTTTGTTTTCCCAATCCAGCTTCTTGAAAATACTTTCTAAGACAGCAGTAAAAAGCTTAGGCGAAATGGTGTCTCCCTGTCTTACTCCTCTTCCAAGCTTGATCTTCGCTTTTCCTTTCTCCAAACGGATGGTGGCTGTTGCTTTCTTGTAGATCTTCTTTATGATATTGATATAAGGTTTGTCTATACCAATGTCCCCCAGAGAAGTAATTACTGCAGATGTGTAGACCGAATCAAATGCTTTTTCATAATCAATAAAGGCAAGGCAGAGAGGTAAATTATATTCTTTATGTTTTTCTATAATTTCTCTTACTGTTTGAATATGATCCATTGTGCTAAATCCACTTCGAAATCCTGCTTGTTCTCTAGGTTGAGCTGAGTCCAGAGCTGATTCAAGTCTTGTCGTTAAAACTTTGGTGAAAATTTTATAAATCACTGACAGTAAGCTGATTGGACGGTAGTTTTTAATGTTTTCCTTTTCTCCTTTCTTATAAAGTAACACCATCACAGCATTATTCCAATCTTCTGGTACATCTGATTTCTCGAGACATTTGGAAAACAGTATGGCTAGCATTTTTGCAAATTCTTCTCCTGCTTCTTTGATAAGGTCAATTGTAATTCCATCTTCGCCAGGGCATTTACCTTTTTTCATGCCTCTAATGGCTTGAACAACTTCATCTGTCATCACTGGGATTATCTCTTCAGTTTCTGTTATGTTTACTAGTGGATCACGTAGGTTGATTTCCCTTTGATCTTCACATTTATATAGATCGTTATAGAATTTTTCGACAATGTGTACTATTTCATTATTGATTTTGGTGATTGTTCCATCTGCTCTCTTCAGTGCAAAAATACCTTTTCTTCCAACACACAGTTTGCACTTAGCTGATTTTAAACTTTTGTTATCTTCTAGAACTTTTTTGACAAGATCACAGTTAAATTTTCTGATATCTTCTGTAACACATTTTCTTACCGTTTTACATAATTCTGCATATTCAACTCTTGATTTAGGATAGTTTTTCTTCATTTTAAATTCTCTGCGTTTCTTCATCAATCTTCTTGTTTCTTCTGTTATTTTCTTTGTTTGCTTTACTTGTACTTCACCAGCTATCGTCCTTGCAATTTCTTGTAGAGTATTTGTTATTTTCTTGTTCACTACTGTAACATCTTGTTCTTCTTCTAAGATTGATTGAAGTACTTGAAAACGATTTTTAAGTTCTAAATTAAATTCTTCTTTATGTTTCTGGAGATTTATAATATCGACTGATTTCTTTGAGCATTGCAAAAGCTTCATTCTTTCCACTTTAGTATTTAAAAGCAGTTTGGATCTAACTAACCTGTGATCGCTTCCTGTATTGAAGTTATTGAGAACGCTGCAATCCTGGATAAGATGCTTTTTGTTTATCAAGATGTAGTCGATTTCACTTGTTGAGCCATTTGCACTACGCCATGTCCATTTTCTTTGTGGCTTTTTCTTGAAAAATGAATTCATGATATACATCTGTTCACATTCTGCAAATTCAATCAATCTGTTTCCTCTTTCATTACGCACCCCATATCCATGATTTCCTACTGAGAATTCACCTTTCTTTTTTTCCCCAATTCTAGCATTCCAGTCTCCCATTATTAATTTTATGTAGCATTTTCCTTTTTGATGCATTGAAGCTACTTCTTCATAGAAATCCTCAATTTCTTCATCAGTATAGCTAATTGTTGGTGCATAAACTTGGGTATGTATATATATATATATATATATATATATATATATTACAAACAGTTTTATATGTGCAATATACGTCATTACACACATATTATTTACGTCTTATGTATCATATATACATCATATACACATGTTACATATATACATTATATGTGCATGATATATGACTATAACTTGGCCCCCCGTGGCAGAATGTACGCGAAGCTGCGACGGGCGTCGCAGACTTTTTAGGGCACCTGCAGACTAAAAACATACAGCGATGCCACGGACGCGCTATAGCGCGTAAATTACGCGAAAAAACGGCAAATTTCGTCGAAGGATCGCGAATAAAACGGCAAATTTCGTCGAAGAATCGCGAAAAAAACGCGAAATTCTTTTAAAGTTCGCGAAAAATGGCTAATTTCGTTGACAGATCGAGAAAAAAACGCAAATTTAGTCAAAAGACCGTGAAAAAAAGTGAATTTCGTCAAAAGGCCGAAAAAAAAAATGAGTTTCTTTGAAAGATCGCGGGAAAATGCGAATTTTGCCGAAGGGCTATGGAGAAAGCGCCAACTTCGTGGAAAGATCGTAGAAAAAACTGTTAATTTCGTCGAAGGATCACGAAAAAACGGTCAATTTCGTCGAAGAAACGGCAAATTTTGTCGTCGGATCGCGTAAAACGGAGAATAATGCCGACAGATCGCGAAAAAACGGCAAATTTCTTTGGAGGATTGCCAAAAAAAAAGTAAATTTCGTCGAAAGATCTCGAAAAAACGGAAAATTTCGTCGAAGGATCTCGAAAAAACGGTAAATTTCGTCCAAGGATCTCGAAAAAACGGCAAATCTTGTCGAATGATCTCGATAAAATGGCAAATTTCATCGAAGGATCACGGAAAAAGAGCAAATTTTGTCCAAGGACCAAAGAAAAATCGTGAAATTCGTCAAAGGATCTGGGAAAATGGCTAATTTTTCGACAGATTGTGATAAAAATGCAAATTCTGTCAAAGGGCCGCGGAAAAACTTGATTTTCGTCAAAAGACTGTAAAAAAACCCATGAGTTTCGTTGAGGGATCGTGGAAAAAATGCGAATTTCATCAAAGTGTCACAGAGAAAACGTAAATTTCGTCAAATGGCCACAGAAAAAGTGCTAATTTCGTCAAAGGATCAGGGGAAAAGTGCGAATTTCATCGAAGGGCCATGAAAGAAAAACGTGAATTTCGCCAAAGGATCGCGGGGGAAAAAATAAACGCTAATTTCGTCAAAGGTTCACGAAAAAACGGGAATTTTGTGACATAGTCCCGGAAAAGAAGCGGCATTCCTTTAGAAAACAGCAGACACACAAAGTTCTATGCTTATTAATATAGGCATAGTTTTTAATTTGAAACAATTTACTGAACTAACTTTTGAAAAATCGTGTTAACCCGAACCCAATTTGCAAGAATCTACACTCAGCCTGAAATCGAATCGACTCGATCCCCTGAATCGACTCGAATCAAAAGCAGAGTTAATCCGACCTGCAGCAAGATAAATTATTGCCGAGAGATGATTTTCTCCCCTGCCCCCTCTGCTGTAACCTTTCAGAATATTTCCTGTGAATTTCAGAATTTTTTTTTTACTCAGAAAGGCAAAAAAAAAAAATACAGTGACAACGTCAAGAGGTCCATTCTCGACCGAAAACAACAACGATTTTCCCAATGGTGAAAAATAAACTTGGTAAGCAGTGGTGACTTGCGAACTGCATTTGTCAAGCCCTGTATAAAACTATAGTGGGCAACATGAGTCACAAAATGTTATAATACATCTTATATTATTATAATGTCATATATTCATTATAATTTAACAATAAATTTTGGTCGCTTGGCGATTCATCTTTGGAACCCGTGATAACATGAAAGTACCCAAATTTTAATCATATCAACATAAAAAAAATACAGAAATAGGGATCTGTTTCATACTTTAATGTTTAAAAAACGAGAGAAAAGTATGAGCATGTCAGGAATTGGCACAGATGTCATATATGCACCATGTTGAATTTTTTTCCCGCCAATTTGGCAAAAACTTTATTTTTGAATATTAGTTACAAATAGCATGCAATAATGGCACGTGATTTTTTAGTTCAATATAAAAATAAAATAATATAATAAAAATAAATAAATGGTAGTTTGATATAAATAAATATGGTACTTTTATACTTATCTATTGATAGACCATAGTAAAAATAATTTATAGAATTAAAATAAAAATAAATAAACAACAATATAAACAAAATAACCGGTTTACCACGTGAGGCATAAAATTGCCATTTTGTTGTAATCGCGCCAACATGGTTTGTATATAACATCTGTGCCCAGGAATTTTAACATAGTTGAGCAGAGAAAAGTCTTTTTTATATAAATCGCCTTAATGATAAACTGTTAATATTGATAAAATAAATATTTGAATATTAATAATTAGTATATAATAGCTGTTCACAATATATAGACACAGAACTTCAAAAACAAATTGATTTACATAATATGGGTTATTTAATCAATGTTAAATAAAAAAACAGTAAAAAAAAAAAAAAGAATATACAAAATTGGATCTTAATCTCACTTCTCTAGGACCAGATTTTGGATCTTAGCGAGTATCGCCAAAGTTGTCAAGATTTTTTCGCGCATATATTTTGCAGACCACTGCAGCATCTATACCAAATATATATATATAGGGTAGATGTGCCAGTAATGGATACCCTTAAGGAATTTCTTTAAAAATTATTTTTTAATTAATAGTTATAATTGTTATATTCCATATTTTTTTTTAATATTATAAATCTACCAACAATAATTAACCATGCTCATAGTCATTTCTTAATGTGAATCGAAATTTAATTGTAAATAACAGTAATAAATCAAAACACCCTAAATTGCAGTAATGGACACCCCACAAAAAGTAATAGATAATTCATATTATGATTGTATTCAAAACTAGAATTTAAAGAAAACATATTAATGAAATAAAAAAAGATGTATTTTTATTCGTTATTTTTTTATAAAACAAAAACGTTAAAGGTGGCCCATTACTGGAAGGCGGTCCATTACTGGCACATCTACCCTATATATATATAAACACAAAAATATCCGATATTTTCAAAATAAACAATGTATTGACGATTATAAATATTTTGAGATATTGCAATTTAAACTAAAATAAATCAAACCAGAAAAGATTATTTCTAATGAAAATTTAAATAATGTATGTCTAAATTAAACAGTTTATCTTTCAGTGGCTATTCCATGTAAATAATATCTCGCATAATTATTGGTTTTACATTTAAATTATCAACTTCAAACTTCGAAAATATATCTCTAGCTCTAAAGAAGGGCACAATTAATAACAGTTGAAAAATTCATTTACACTTATTTGACTGAAAATATCATACACGGTATTTAAAAAATAAATATCAAATATATGAAAATAGCGAACATCATGATATTTTATACATAAATATTGCCTATACCTTATATATCACCGAACTCTGTTTTGGTTTAAACTATTTATTGGAAACAGCGTAATTTTTAAGTACCGAATCGTTAGAAATATATTACTTTATTTTCAGCCTTCAATGGTCGAGCTCTGGTATAACAACTGTGTGAATAATATATTTATAAATATTAATTACATTTATAAATCTGCATATCAGAGACAGATTACATCAGCTCCGCAGTTTTATTTTGAAATCACTTATGCAATATTTATAACATTTAACTAGTTTAATTTATTTCATATTTATTTTATTAATTAGTAATTATAAAAGTTGTTTAAAGAAGTTTTGAATTCTAAGGGAAAAACCAATTCCATATCGCCATTTTTTCCACATACAAACTATTTACAAACCGAAAATAAAAGCATTTAATTAATTTAAATTAATCTTACTTGAGAAAAAATTGATTTACATATGTTTTATTTAACAAATGTTAAATAAAGAAATAGTAAAATAAAAAATTTGAATATGCAAAATCGAAAAACAAAACATAGAACTTAACTTACCCCGTCATTGTGTTGCCATTCCTTCACGACAAATCCACCATCCGCGAATTGTTTCAGCATCCCATCCGCTAGATAGCGCTATTTTCAACTTGCGAAAAGTTTCCGATTTATCTAACTGGGCTTATTATTAAATGGCTTTGAGTGCAAGAGATCGGCACCGGACATTTTACATCGCTTGTGAGCGTAGGAGTCAGGTCGGCGGGTTCGAATCCCGCCAGCTCCATTGCACACACTTTGTGGATCTTTCGGATGTAACTCTCTGGTGTTATAATTTCCTTGTGGCTATCTCGTCCCTGTATATTGACGATGACTTATAAGCGGGCACTTGATGTCAAGCACACAAGTCAGATGTATGTTCTCAATAAAACAAAAACATTTTACATCGTGTCTGATTCCGAATTCAATTGCTTTAGCAGACTCGGGTTGAGCCGAGATCAAGCTTACATTTTTTTACTACATAGTGAGGACAGGCTGGAACTGACTTAATTGTTCCCAGACAATTTGTTTTATATAACTAATAGGCGAAATAAATTTGTGATAATGGATACCTTAAGTAGTTCTCAACAACACGAAACTCTCTGAAATATTTTCTGACTCATTTTTAACTGTAAATGTATAAAATTGTCAGATTTGACTTTTGAAGAGATTTAGAATCGAGTAATGTTTACCACTTTTTGATAAATAAATTACTTATCGAGGTATAAGTGATTCTTGTCACGTGACGACAGGTTTTTATCCTTTTCTGTGCTATCACGTTCGGAAATTTTATTCAAAACGCCAATTTTCTCAGTACATTCTGAACGATCTTTTGAAATTTTAAAACAATGGAAAACGCCATTCCATTACATAAACTCTGAATAAGAACATTTGCCACTTTTATGCGTTTCTGAACAAAATCGAATTCAGAAATGTGTCAGACCCAGGTAGCACAGAGATATCGGCCAATATCCACCGCAATATTGGCCAATATTTTGAAAGTCGCTGAATGTCGTACGTCAAATTTACAACTTCTACCGATTTTCACAGACATAACTTTAAAAATTAGTTTTTAAAAAGAAAGCATTCAAAAGAGCTTTTTGCATTACTTATCGCATCATAACACAGAAATAGTATTCTAAACAATAAAATTTAATAATTTTGCCATTTTTAAAAAACTTGACTTTTTAATGCCTTATTTTTAATATTTGGTTACATTGGCCAATGTTGTAAAATTATGTAATTATTATTACAACATTCAGGGATATCTGTCGACATTCGTAAAAAACAATATCATATTTCGTACATTTCAAGACATCTGTCGACATTCAGCATATCTGACGAAGTTTCAAGTTTGCAATCTTGACCGAAGAGTTTAAGTAAAGGTAGCTTTCTAAAAAAAATTGGGGCCAACCGAATAAAACTGCCGGTCCCGAAGGTGTTAAAGAAGGATAAAATTTAATATTAAAATATTTTTCAAATATATTTTATCGCCAATTAAATTTTTCCTAGATTCCTTCCTAATTCCTTGAGCATTCGGTATGGATTCTCAAGTTTGAAATAAAATTCAATAAGAATTTCAAAGTTCTTAGTTCTCTCTCTCTTTAAAGAGTTGCAGTTAAGATTCAGTTTCATGATATTTTATTGGTGAATGCATGACCATTTTTATGAGAAAGGGGAAAGAAATATTATTTTACTCACATCAGAAAAAATACACAGTACTCTGTTACTAATCGTTTAGATAGCAAATACAACTTAACTTGGATTCTTCGGATGACTGTTGATCTGATCGGACGTGTTATTGCGGCGCTCCTCTAGTTTATGTTCTGGTGATAGATTGACGATAGTATAGTTCCGGGTGTTATTGATTCATCCACGATGACGACGGCTTCGCAAGCCGAGAAAGATGCGAGTATGCTGATAGAAAAGCTGCAAAGGATTATCGACGGTGCGGAACCATCCACGTTTCTCCAAGAGTTTGAAACATTCCCGACCCACCACGAGCCGGCGAATATTGCTCTCCGTGAACTTTTTCAAGGCATAGATGATGAAATTCGAGCCTTACAACTCCGGCCAGACTTCACTACTAATGATGACTGCAAGCAGCGGGTGAGAAGCTTATTCCAATCTGGTATTTCTCTTTTGGGGGAGCCATATAATGCTAATCTTGTTCTCAATTCTGGTTTATTTAAATTCTTTAAAACTGACATAATGAATAACATAGAAGTTCTTAGAAGTATTAGCCCAATTCTCCATGCCCCACGCGGTGACAAGCGTCGCCATAGCCAAACTGACGCTGGCATAGAACTTAGTAACAAATTTAAGAATCTGTCTCCCGAGGTTCACCTGGAAGCTATGGACCAGACCTCCACTCCAAATTCTGATCCTGCGAATGTCATATCTGGTACTAAAAAACCAGAAATCCACCCTTTCTTTGTCGAATTCCACGAAATTGATTGGCGATTAATCGCCCAACAAATTAAGGAAATAAATACTGACAATCCACCTTCTATCTGCCTCAAAGGAGAGTTACTCAAAATCCAATGCAAAACTGAAGACCAATTTCGGGCAATTCAAAAATTCTTGTGCGATAAATCACTAAAATTCACGACAATTCAACCCAAAGATCAAAGACCAAAGAAAATTTGCGTCAGGGGTATTCCCCCAAACACTGATCCTACTCACATCATTGATGAGCTAGCCTTACATGGGTTCACCGCCACTCGTGCGGCCATGTTAAGAAACAAAAAAACTGGAATGGGGATGCCTTTATACATGGTTAATGTCCTCCCCTGTAAAGACTTCGACAAAATATACGACATACATGAACTATGTTACATCAAAGTTGATATAGAGCATTTTCGTAATTCTAATAACCCTAAACAGTGCTATCGTTGCCAAAAATTCGGGCACGCCAGCGAAATTTGTAACTTCGACCCCAAGTGCTGCAAATGTGCAGGCCTCCACCTCACTGGTAATTGCCCAACACCCGGTAGGATTACCCCTACCTGTGCAAACTGCGGTGCTGCGCACCCGGCCTCATACGGCGGTTGTCCGAAAAACCCCAAAAACTCTAAAAAACATATTCCACCTAACTCTAAAAATGACAATTACACACCCACTACTAAAAATATCCCCAGGCACATCACCTCCAAAAACGCCCAAGATCTTTATGAAATAATGAAAGAATTTAATTATGTTGAAAAAGCAAAAAACTCCCCTGTCACCACTAACATTACTACACATCTCGACTCAACTTCTACTTCACAAACGGAAGATATACAGGAAACTACTTCTGTTATTCCTTCCACCTCCACTGACAACAACACCTCCCCCCACCCTACACCAACTTCCTCCTCTACCGATTATGTAGAATCCTTTAATAACATGTTCGACATATTCAAAGACATGAAGGAACTCCTTCAAATTACCAAACTATTAAAATGCATAAAACAAATATCCACAGAAACACAAAAGTGTAAAAACCCATTCGAGAAAATGATTATAATAATTAACGAGCTTGATAATTTTGCCAATGAGCTCAACCTAACCAATCACACATAATCCAAAAACACTTTCTCCTCACATACATTTGCAATTCTCATAGACTCTTTCTTGCACTGTAATTTCACTTTGTTATAAATTGCTTCTTTTTAACTCTTGTGTTCTACTGTCATCACATTTGACTGCAACTATCTGGGGATACACTGCCATTACCATTTATACCTACTTTTACGAGTTCATATTCGTGTTACCAGACTATGACATTCGCGATCCTTTTTTCAGTTTGTAACCCCGTTATTCCGTCCTTGTTGACGATTCGACTTTGGGCTAACACTTCCCTTTTGAATTTTTAATTTTACTAAATTAAAAAAAAAAAAAAAAAAAAAAAAAAAAAAAAAAAATTATATACTTAATGTATTACATTAAACGTAAAAAAAAAAAAAAAAAAAAAATATATTAACTGTATGTATTTGTTAATACACTTATACTTTATATTATCCATATATTTATTGTATGGCCTTGAAAAGTTGCCTTTTTTTTTTTAGAGATTTTTCACTTTGCCTTTCCAAAATACATTCGCTATCGTTGTGTTCGAACAGTTAACATTTTTATTTTTCTTAGTCTACTTATTTACACTTCTTTCGTAATTCTTAAAATTTAATTCTTTTTTATTATTCGCGATCTCGCACTAGACTGTTATTTTTGCAAGATTTTAATTCTCTCTACTTTTCATTTTCTATTCTCATTTATTGCTTAGCTATTCATTAAACTCTAATTTAACTCTTGTTATTTAAATTTTTTACTCATTATTATGGCTCTCTCAGGATTAGTTATACGACTACTCATATACTGGATGTAGTTTCTCGCAAACTAGGAAATCCATCAATGCACTCTTCTGTTCACTGTTCACAACTTAACTTTTGTAGAATTGGAAGTTTCTCTTTAAAAAAAATTAGCCCTTTTTTATAACGGCTAATTGTATTGAATGTGAGAAAGGGCACTGGGGAAACACTGCTTCCCCCATCCCCGCAGCTTGAATGGACAAGATCCACCGGGTTTGCAAAAAATTATTTGGCGGTTGCTTTCAAATGGCGTTCGTTATTCGTTTGTGAAACAAAGAAAGTATTACAAGATTTTTTACTTTGATTCATGAAAACATAGAAAAGTACAATACCAACATATTAAGTACACAAGCCCGTTAGTAAGTAGTTTATATTTTAAAGAAATTATATAATGTATGTGTGTTTTAAATCTGTGGATAAAATTTGTAAACACGTGTATACGCTTTTGAGTGTTTCACAAAAGTCTTAACTTTTTAGACATCTATGTGGTTTTTAACCATTGTAATACATAAAAAGAAGCAAAAATAGTTAATACTTGGTTTTAATTATAGTGACTTTAATATCTGTCTTTCCCAAAATTTAGCTCAGTTTAGTTATTTATTTTAAAAAGTATTTTATTTGTATTATACTTTAAGTAAAAATATTAAGATGACAATTTTCACTTTTGAAGTTTTCATTTGATTTCTGATAATAAAAAGAAGAGGGAAGGGGGGGAGGGTTAATATCACAGAATGTGTTTTTTATTTTTTTTATGTGAAGAGCTTTAAGTTAAAACAAATAACAATGGATATTATTTTAGAATGATAAAAAAAATAATTGTTATTTATATTATTTATATTTAAATAAAAAAGAAAATCTGACTGTCACTGTATATATACAATTAAAATCTATAAAGCTAACATAATATGAATTTTTCATACTTCTTAAAAAAACATAATGGCTATTATGTTTACCTTAAAGTAAAATAATAAAAATTTTAAATAATAATAATAAATAAACATATTTCTATGACTGACAGAAATTTAAAGGCATTTATTTTCTTGTCAAATTTGTTTAAGGAAAATTGTAAATGAAGTGACTAAATTTAGTCTAAATATTTTTAATGTAAGATTTTTTTTTTTTGGTGCAAAAAAATGAAAATTTCTGTATAAAAATTAAAAGTAGACATTAACAATGTTTGATTCTTCTTTGACGCCCGTAGGATTTACATTAGCGAGGGGAATCGGGAAGTTAGCAGTGTTAAGACTTGTCCTCAAAATAATATTTTTTCTCACTCAACTACGCGAAACTTTCTGTCACATTTTTAAACATAATTGCCTGATACTTACTAGTATGATTGTTGAAGTGATTTGTAATCGAACTTTTTTTTTCATTTTCGGACAAATAAATTACATTTTGAGTTATAAGCGACTATTGTCTGAGGATGGTATTTTTTTTTTCCTTTTTTGCATTGTCGCATCCGAAAATTCGTTTCAAAACCTAACTTGGACAGCATTTTCGGAAAACCGAAAAAACAGTTCAATTACAGTTAAAAAAAGAAAAAAAAAAAGATAATGTCAATAATACATTCGCGAACAAAAATGAATTTAAATGTATATATATCAGAGAGCAGCCACATTGGAATGGGTGGATTCAGCGTTCTCAGATGGATTTTATATTTTTCGGTAGACTATCAAAGTAAAATTCCCTAGATTCTCAAATCATGTGACTTGAGAAGAATACGGTATTTTAATTGGCTAGCACTGTTTTATATGACAATAAACATATAAAAAGAAATAGCAGATGGCAACAACAAAAGTGATTTTGTTCACATAAATGTTTACAAATTTGTTGGTAAAAATACATAAACAGAAATTAAAGGCAAGGTTTAAAGGGAGAAAATCGAAATAATTTGTAGCTCCACCCTACAACTATTCCCTTTTTCCTTTTTTAGTATTTTTTATATTTATTTGTAAATATTTACTTGTGATACCCATCGCACAATTTGTAGCTAAATAAAGATATAAAACTATCCTGAGCCGTCAGACGCCCCCATGACATGAACAACCATAAGGAATATTTAACACCCACAAATATGTGTAATTTTCTTTTTTTTCTTTCCTTCAATTTTTTTAAATAATAATAAAAAATTCCTTTCACAGAAGGAGGTATGGGTATGTTTTTAATTTTTTATTAATATATATCATCGTTTATTACACAATTTTTCACTGAAAGAAATTGTAAAAAAAATAATAATAATAATTTTTTTAAAAAACTACCAATTTATAATTCTTTAGAATCCATAAAACATATTTTCAATTCACGAAATCATAAAGATGATGCGCGGAGTTTAAATATAAAAAACAGCTAGGGCGGAGTACAGATGTAACAAAAAAATATTAATAGGTTTCTGGCGTATAATTCGTAAATTAATACTGATAGCTTGATATTTTAGGAAATTTATTGTTCACTAAAGAGTAATTTCTGATTTTAAAAAAATCAGTAAATTATGTTAGAAGGCATCGATAGGTTTAAATAAATTTTACTCGTTCTTATCCGACATCGCCCTTTATTATTCTCAGATAGTCCTTGACTGCTGTAAACCCCATTTAAAATTATTTGCGATAAGAATCTAACTATAATAGTTATAATAATAATAATCCTTGAATAAGGGGAAAAAAACTGGAATAAAATACCAGTTTGCATAATTTGAGAGACATGCTCGCTATTGTCATGACTAATTTTTAAAAGCTATAGAATAAAATTTCTTCATAGGATCAGGATATTTAATTTTTTAGCAGATCTTTTCATCTAACATTCTTCTGTTTTACATACATTATACATAGTAATATACTTCATTACGGGTATAATTATAACGAATTCTCCATATGCACGTAATACGGGGTTTTCTAACAAAAATAAATCAGGTGGATGATTTATTTGGTTTTACTTGAAAATACTCCAGGAAGAAAGAAAACCAAGATCTAACTTCCGACCCTCTTCCTCCAAATGAAGGAACATATGAGGGGTAGTTTCACTTTAAAAAGTTTCTAGTTATTCCAGACGCTGAAATCTGCAAATGATGTTTCTATTCCAATTCTAAGAGGCTGGATGATAAAATAAGCAGTGCCCTTAGCTGGAGCAATTAACAACTATTGGTCCAGGTGGTGAACATTTATTAGCCTTATAGGATATCAAGAAACGAAAGGAAGGTGTGAAATTACTGTTTCTGAACATCTCCCCCCCCCCCTGCCCTGTTAACGAAAGAATTGCTTGAAGACAATTTCTCCTATCATTTTACTTCCTTCTTCCATGTTTATTCATCACACACGTCACATTTATCACTTTCTCATGTTCATTCTCAGAGAAAATCAGGAGACTAAAAAAAATTCCCTAAATTCCCAAATAGACTTGAATTTTTCTAGATCTAGGGACTTTCCCTTATATCTGAGAACGCTGCTAGTGAATAAAAGTAAACTGCTAAGCGAAATTGTGATCATGTTTCAGAGTAAAATTAAGTCTTTCGAAGTAAAATTAAATAAAATTGAGTAAAATTAAGTCTTTTCGTCAAGTGTCCCAATGCAGCTCTTTTTTATGCTAGAACTTGAACTTGTGATAGGTTCAATGGGCTTCCAAGTTGCGAAGCAACTGCACACCCTGGTTGTGAGTAGGTGTATATCAAATCCTGAGAGAGCCATAAGAAATGTCTAGCCGTAGTCTAATTGACTACATAAAAATAGGATAGTGTTAAGAATATCTATAAAATAATGAAAATTTACTAGTTAAACTATAAAAGTAAAAATAGTTCATAGTTCAAAACAAACAAAAATAATGCCAGACGAGGTAAAGTAAAGATGTTAGGAGAAGTTTAGGAGAAAAATCAATATAAAATTATTTAATAAAAAATTATATAATAATATATATATATTTTAAATATTAAAGAGAAAATTTTTTAGGTAAGAATTATAGCTCCGAAGGACTATTCATCAAGAATAGTGGAGTACCTTGGTTTTTTCCGGTTGGATGGACTGCAAGCATCGTAGTCAGGTAGCTCATAGATGAGTTCATTTGGAATTTGATTAATGTCATTGTAGAATTTTTTCGCAAGGTGTTTAATGCGATGTTTGAGTGAAGTCGTTTTGAGATCCTCGAGGATTGTGGAGTTTTTGAGGTATCTAGACCCGTTCCTGATGTAACGGAGCTGTTTGTAATGGGTACTAGAGAGGCTGTTCATACTGGTTTTGCAAGTGAAGCCCCAGATTGCACATGCATATGTGATAGCAGAGAGAATGCAAGCATTATATATTAAGAGTTTATTGTGTATGGAGAGTGAGTGGCTGCGAAGAATTCGAAAGCATTTTAAAAAGATAAACAAGCATACATTTAAAAATTACATAAATTGATTATTTTTCTTGTAAAAACATTAAAAATAGTATAAAATACATAGTATAAAAACATCTTTAATTTTTTATAAAACACAAATTTTCACGAGCTTTTTTTATATATAAAAATAACTATAGATTCCTACAGAAAATTCTTATATAGGCTTTTTCTTTCTGTGCAAATTTCACGGCCGTCGCCTCCATCAAATGCATATTGACGAAAACTACACAAATGGGCGGTCGTTTAGAACTTTCCGTTCACTTCGGTCAAGATTACAAACTTGAAACTTCGTCAGATATGCTGAATGTCGACAGTAGAGCTACTAAATATATAGGCTGACTCGTCAGGCATTTTTATTCCCCCTGGACTGGTTCACGTAATGTGTTTCAATGGCGTTGAATTGGTTTCTGTCTATTTTTTAACTTTAAAGGCTTAATTATGGATAGTTGTTCTGCTATTAATTGTACAAATCACTCAAGAAAGGATCCCTGCAGGCTTCAATTTCCTCGTAAACATGAAAAATTGCCAAATTTAACTATTAATTGTAGATTTTATTCTTCTCGAAATTTTTTGTTCGCCAGCTTGGCGGTAACGGCGATTTCAAGGACGTAGCGCCATCTAGTTCATTTTCGGGAAAACGATGTTTATTTCGACCTTTTTTTTTTCAAAAGCACAAAATTAAACTGAAATTTTATGGAAAACTTGAGAATATTAATATATAATTGAAATTTATGAAAGTTTTCGAAAGAACTATAATATAAAATAGAATATTTTAAAGGAAATTTATTTTAAAAAGTACAGATTTCTCTTATTTTCTTTTCTTTTTTTTTTTTGCACATTCATTTTCACCAAATAAATGAGTTTTATTTTGAATTTCGAAAAAAAAAATCCCTAAATTTGCTTAAAGATAATTTTATTATTACTATTTCATCAAAATACAGTTATATTTTAGAAAATATATAAATAAATATTTTAAACAATTTTCATAATTAAATGTTATTAAGAAATGGAGTATATTTTTTTATTGTAACTTTAAGATATAAATTTGTTTAAGATAACGAAGGATATCTGGATACTCTCTTTTCCTCTCGGAAAGAACAGTTCTCATATTATAAAAGTAATGAAAACTTGCTACACATGAAAACTTTTTTAAAATTACTTTAAATAGAAGTTTTTAAATATTTATCACAAAGTCAAAGATGAAATTATATTTTTAATATTATTTTTCTTCAATTATACTTTTACATCAGAAATTAATTATAATGTTTTTTCATTACACTGTTAAGTGAAGAACACTCAGAAATGCCACATACACTCAAAAAAAAAAAATCATTATTTTTTGGAAAAAAGCACACTTGAAGAATAAATTTTAATTGTTACACTAAGGTAAGAAATTGCTGCTGATATTCTAATAATAATAATAATAATAATAATTTTTCTATGGACAAATAAAGTAAAACTTTCAGAAATATGTAAGAATTAATTAGATAAATTATGCAAAGAAAAAAAAAAGGGGGGGAGTAGTTAAATGTAAAATTTGCATTCCAAATTGCAAAACTTGCGATGTCCAAATTGCAAAACTTGTATCCGATGTTTCAAAGATTTTTCTCCGGGGGGGGGGCTAAAGTTTCGAAAGGAGGAAGTGCGCTTCTAGACTTCAATTATACTCTATACTACTATACCGGGTCACTCCATGAATTCAACCATGGAGATAGAAATAAGAAGGAGAACAGTGAAGATAGGCTTTCAAGATCACAACATGGACCGGGAATTAGTACCCAGTTTGTGGCGCTGGTGCTCCCAAAGGCCGGTCATGTGACCTGTCAAACATGACAAATTGTCGTCTGCTCTTCCTGCATTTTGGTTTCGAGCATGGTAAAGAGATAGAGGGCGCTACACTTCCTAAAGGCCCAAAAGACCAGAAACGCCGCCATACTAGGTACCGCTTTTAGTTCCATAAGTAGAAACATTATCTTTGTTCTCCTTCTTTCTATCTCCCTGAATTCAACACTGCTTATATAATTAGTGAAATGAATGTTCAGTGTAAAACCAAAGGTTTTCTTAATAAAAGTAAATAAATTTATTGTTAATTTTATTGAACAATAAATAACATGCAGGCTACAATTTGCAATGAAAATCAATGATCAAGAGTACGTATTTTATTCGAAACTTTCATTCCCTATCGTACTTTTTGATAAATTCTGCAAAGCAAATAAGACGGCGATAAATGCGCCAAATGGGTCAATCTAGCGCCAACGCTTTCCCACTTGGGAATAAAAAATGTCGGATGATGCGCCAGCTCTTTAGTATAGAAGCCTTAGTCGACAGATATCTTGAAATGTCTGAAATATGAAATTGTTTTTTTTTTCTTTTTACGAATGTCGAAAGATATCCCTGAATGTTGTAATAGTAATATCATTTTTACAACATTGGCCAATGTGTCCCGCTGTGGCGCGGACGGTTAAGCTCGGTTCTCGTAAGATCACGGAAAGCGAGCAGCATCGACCAAGGTCAGTGTTTGGGAGGGCGAAAACCTCTATCGACTGCCGCTGCTGTGGGACCATGTACGTTAATTGGAGCTGGTGCACGTAAAATCTGTTCGTGGCTCCAATGTCCTCCAAGTTTAGTATAAGCGTTACCTCTGGGAGTGCCAATCTAGGTGCAGGTTTCTCATCTGGATTTGGTTCAAAATTAGGAGACCAGCTCTTGAAGTCCAACCTCTCTTGAGGCCTTGGCACTTTCTCTGACACGCCAACAACAACAAACAACATTGGCCAATGTAACCAAATATTAAAAATAAGGCATTAAAGAGTCAAGTTTTTTAAAAGTGACAAAATTATTAAATTTTATTGTTTAGAATACTATTTCTGTATTATGATGCCATAAGTAATGCATAAAGCTATTTTGAATGCTTTCTTTTTAAAACTAATTTTAAGTTATATCTGTGAATATCGGCAGATGTTGTAAATTTGACGTACGACAGCGACCTACTTTTGAAACCAAACTTGTATTCTTTCATTAATAAAAAAATTCTTATAAAAGTCGGAAATTCGAAAGCATTTTAAAAAGATAAACAAACATACATTTAAATTTACATAAATTGATTATTTTTCTTGTAAAAACATTAAAAATAGTATAAAATAGATTGTAGGAATCTATAGTTATTTTTATATATAAAAAAAGCACGTGAAAATTTGTGTTTTATAAAAAATTAAAGATGTTTTTATACTATATAGTATAAATAGTAGCAGAAAATTTTTATATAGGCTTTTTCTTT
This sequence comes from Maratus michaelseni, assembly GCA_963931845.1. Taxonomy (NCBI): domain Eukaryota; kingdom Metazoa; phylum Arthropoda; class Arachnida; order Araneae; family Salticidae; genus Maratus; species Maratus michaelseni. The sequence goes on from OZ007586.1 coordinate 493,076,069, forward strand.
CTGTGCAAATTTCACGGCCGACGCCTCCATCAAATGCACATTGACGAAAACTACACAAATGGGCGGTCCTTTAGAACTTTCCGTTCTATTAAGACCAACTAGTAGGCCAAAGAAAGGTTAAGATACAAATAAGCCTTCCTCGTAAGTTTTTGCGCTGCTGCGCCAATGTATCCAATTCAGAATTAGCTATTTCTGAGGACATGAGATCAATTTCACATTCCAAGTTATCAGCATCTTTGAGATCACCAGGCAATAATTGACATAGTTTAGAAATGTCCTCGGTAGAGCTATACTTGATCCTAGATGAAAAGAGACAGACCAGTGGTTTAACTTTCTCCAATACCAACTTATGAATGTCTCCAAATGCAGTTGTAAGTCGATCTACCACCTTCTAATATTTTTATCTAACCTAATCATTTCTTCACATTTATAAACAAATCCAATTTCAAAATATTACCTCAGAACGGTTAACTTTTTAATATAAATATCAGTATCTAAGGTTGTTGAAATTTTTTTTATATTCAAATACTCCTTGTGATTTTGTTTTTTAAGTGATAAATCCAAGTCAACATATTTTGGCCATTAAATGCAGCAAGTAACAGAAAAAAAATAGATTGTTATTATTGAAATGCTACAGCTAGCACCCAATTTTTTTAATGTTCATTCCACTTCATATCTGAAGTTTCTCTTTTTTAAAATCTCTCCAATCGAGAAAATTTTCTTTTACAGCTTCACCAAAATGTTAAAGATCATCTTGTTATGTTATTATTTGTTGTAAAACATCTGCATTTTTTTTATGAAAATATCTAATACTAAATATTGAAAAATTTTAATCTGTTATATCTTTGCTAAATTCACATGTTTTAGTAAGTCTAAAAATAACTATAATCATCAATAACTTTACTATTTTGATAATATCAGATAGAGCATATTTTAGGCATATTCAGCACAGCGACCTGATTCAATGCAGGAATCTACCTGGAAACCGACAAAAAAAAATTTCTATGATCAAAAATCCGCTATCAGAGAATTATATATAATGTAATGGAAAACTAGTCTATAATCGGTGCTTTTCAGTTAGCCGGGTGCCAGTGAAATATATATATATATATATATGTATCCTATGAATTTCAAAATACATTAAACAAGTTCTTGCGTCAATATACATGTATATTTATGCATACATATATGTGTATATATATATATCATGAGAGACGGCAGTATCTCGAGTGACGCAGCAAAAACCGAACGCCCAAAACCAAAGATTTCCGTCACTATATATACGCCTAGAAGGACATCAAAGAGAAATCAAAACGCCGACATTTCATATCTCAGCAAATATGAGGCATACCGTTTTGATTTTTTCACATTAGTCTTATATCTATGGGCTAATGCAATCCTGAAATTTATACATTTCTACATGCAATAGATTTTAAGAACTGGAAGTCCATTTTTAACTAAATTTGGGTAAATGTAAGGCCTCTGAAAATTTATCTCGAAAATGGCTGGGGCGATTTTTTTAAAATTAATATATTATATTAATCGGTTTTAGACTAAGCGAATGTGGTTTCGCGTTAACGTAGGAAAACTCTTGTTTTCTATATAATCCACTTTTAAAAGCGGACTATTTTCCTACGAGATTTCTCATAGGAATACATGGGACCGCATCACCTCTTTTGACACAAGCGTCTAGGGGAAGAGTTACTATAATTCAGAAAAGGCCAGATTTCCAGCGGAAAGTAGTTTGCTACTGCCGCCCTCTATCGGCATGAAATGAAACCAGGAATAATGAATTTAATTTATAGGGTTTTAAAAAAAAGTTATTCATGCAAAATTTAATAATTATCATTAATTTTAAATGTATTTAATATATATATATATATATATATATATATTATAGCGTTTTTTAATGCAAGTTATTTCATTTGGTTGATTATTTGTCAGAATTAATTTAAATAAATATAGCCTTTTTTGTTTTGTTTTTACATAAAAAAAAATATTTTCTGTATTAAAAACTTATGAATGGCTATGTAAATTGTTTTAAACAAATTGTACAGTTTTTATAAGAATCATTTACCCATCCAACTTAAATTTAGCTGACGTTATTGAAGGTAATTGATAGCTAAAAGCATTAATATTTTATTTCCTCCCACTTTTTCTTTTATTAAATATGAGTTCAGAATCTTATTATGAAAAATAGGACCTTTCAATATATTCTTTACATTAAATAACTTAAAGATATTATAAAGATATTTATTATTTTATTACATTATTATTTATTATATAATATTATTATATTATATTACATTATTATTTATTATATTATATTATATTGTATTATTATTATATTATATTATTTTTATATTAACCATTATTTTAAAGATATTATTCAAAGATAATTATTTTTTTTAATTATACTTTTCTTGTTTGTTAACAAGATGAAAAAATAATGAATTAAAAAAATTCTTAAAAAATAATAATATTTATAATGTTTCTTCGGTGAGTACCCTTAAACCTTTCCATTTATTATATGACATCATAAGCATATTATGACAATCACATTTATCTAGCTTATTGCTTTTTAATGCTGGAGCCAAACCGTTCATTTTTTCCGGGTGTTTGTTTCTGACGTGTCGTTTTAAAGACTCGTATAAACAATCACTCTCTCGCTGCATAACTTTAAAGTTGAGTCTTGGACTGCTCTCCCTGGGCCACCACCCTCATATTTTTATTGGGGCCCTAGGGTTCTTTTTTTTAGCATTTCTTTAAAATTTTATTCTAATGATTAATTTATACCCTATGCTTGGTTTCGACTAATTGACATTTCATCAATAACCACGAAAAAGTAATATCAGTACAAAAACCCTTAACGGGTTAAAAGTTGTGACGCAGCAGTTTCTTTTGGCTCTAAGAATTTTAAATATGGGTCTTAAAAGCAATGATATCAAATTTGAGTGACGCTATGTTAATAATTAAAACAAGAACGAAAAATCATGCGTCAAGCATAGATTATGTAACACTTTCCAACGCTTCCAAAATAATTTTACGAATCATACTCTTTTATAAGCTAAAAGATAACATCTAAGTAATCCGAATACTTTATTCAGCCCTGTATAGGATCTATAGATTTGTATATATACTACATAGGATGCTAAATTTTAGTTCAGTTAGGAAACACGTAGCACAGTTTAAAATTCTCCGTCTGGAGTTAATAATACGGAAATGTGTTCCCGAACTTTTGTACTTCCCTGTATAGGATCTACAGAATTTATACACACCACGTAATATACAAAAAGCGATTTAAAATTAAAATCGCATTCAGTAACTTAAAACGCACTTCCAGGAATTATTGTTAACATACAGTAGAGAATTCTTTTGTGTGTCCCTGTAAATGAACGATGACTGCTATACACACAATATTCTGTAGTAAGTCTCTTGTAATGAACCTTATATAAATTTCAATGCGTTTAAAATAGTGAAACATTATTTAAATAAACCGCAGACGATTTTTCTCCATAGACTTAATGTAACGGAATTCTTTTGACTGTCCCTGTAAAGTAAGTATAAGTGCTATGCACACCCTATTCCATATTAAGCTTCTTCTAATGCACCTTAGTGATATATATAAATTTCAATGCGTTTAAAGTATTGAAACATTATTTAAATAAACCGCAAATGATTTTTCCCCATAGACCGCAATGTAACGGAATTCTTTTGAGTGTCCCTGTAAAAAAACTATAAGTGCTACACACTTCCGTTGAAATAGGGAACATGCTATAGATAACGATTATAACATATAAAATTTGCAGGGCAATCCGAGCATATTTACGGGAGTTAGAGCACGGACAGACGGCAGACGGCCAGACGGCCAGACAAACCGAAGTCATAAACACTTTTCAACTAGGTTGGAAAGTGTTAAATATATATCATCATTTTCTTTTTTGTTTTATTTACATTCACAGATGCAGTTATTATTTTTGACATGAAAAGATATATCAAATTTATTCGCTGATGCTTTTTCATTCACATCTCTCCTGAATTCAAAATATGGGTTTTAAAAGAAATGATATCAAAATTCGAGTGACACCTTCACATGAATTTAATAGTATTGTTTTAAAATTAAATTTAAATTATTTTTGGTTTGTCTTCTAAAGTATATTTACACATACAAAAAATGCTTATAATTTTCCAATACACTGTTAAATATATTACTTTCACTGAGCGAATCTTATGCATTTAAATGTATTTATTTCAATAAATTGATTTATCTTTTGTGCCACGCTATGCAAAATCATAAGTAAAATTTATGTAAATGATTATTTTGCGTCATATTATCCACTTGAATACATCACCCTTTGTTTGGATACTATGACGCAAAATAATCATTTACATAAATTTTACTTATGATTTTGCATAGCGTGGCACAAAAGATAAATCAATTTATTGAAATAAATACATTTCAATGCATAAGATTCGCTCAGTGAAAGTAATATATTTAACAGTGTATTGAAAAATTATAAGCATTTTTTGTATGTGTAAATATACTTTAGAAGACAAACCAAAAATAATTTTAATTTAATTTTAAAACAATACTATTAAATTCATGTGAAAGTGTCACTCGAATTTTGATATCATTTCTTTTAAAACCCATATTTTGAATTCAGGAGAGATGTGAATGAAAAAGCATCAAAAGGAAATAAGAAATTTTAAAGCTTTCTGTGTTAAAAATCATGTGTCCCCCCCCCCCCCTGCACAAAACTATAAAGAAAGTTTTAACAACCCCATTACTTGAATTTTGCTTTGTGAGAAATTAAATATATATATATTTTTTTATTAATTTTAAGTCAGAAATATATGTACATTTTTTCAAAAATTGATGCACCACACAAAAGTTAACACGCCCAAAAGCTTATTATAATATAATAATAATAATTACTTAGATGAACTGTATAAAATATATATTATTAATAGTGCCTAATTAAAAGTTCAGTGACCAAATTTTGAAACTAAACTTGTATTGTTTCAATAATACAAAATAAAATTCTTATAAAAGTCGGAAATCCGAAAGCATTTTAAAAAGATAAACAAGCATCCATTTAAAAATTATACAAATTGATTTTTTTTTTTCTTGTAAAAACATTTTTAAAATTAGTATAAAGTACATAGTATAAAGATAGTATAAAATCATCTTTAGTTTTTTTTATAAAACACACATTTTCACATGCTTTTTTATATAAAAAAATAACTATAGATTCCTACAAAAATTTTTTATATAGGCTTTTTCACTCTGTGCAAATTTCACGCCCAACGCCTCCATCAAATGCACATTGACGAAAACTACACCACACAAATGGGCGGTCCTTTAGAACTTTCCGATCACTTCGGTCAAGATTACAAACTTCGTCAGATATGCTGAATGTCGACAGATATCTTGAAATGTCCAAAAAATGATGTTGTTTTTTACGAATGTCGATAGATATCCCTGAATGTTGTAATAGTAAATCACTTTTACAACATTGGCCAATGTAACCAAATATTAAAAATAAGGCATTAAAAAGTCAAATTTTTTAAAATTGGCAAAATTATAAAATTTTATTTTTTAGAATACTATTTCTGTATTATGATGTCATAAGTAATGCAAAAAGCTCTTTCGAATGCTTTCCTTTTTAAACTAGTTTTAAGTTATGTCTGTGAATATCGGCAGATGTTGTAAGTTTGACGTACGACATTCAGCGACTTTCAAAATATTGGCCAATATTGCCGTGGATATTGGCCGATATATCTGTGCTACCTGGGTTAGTTATTTTTTAAATAACCACATATACATCGTTAAGAAATATAAAAGTGGTTTTAAATACTTTTCATAAGTATTACGATAACATAAACAAACAAATTTTACAAGTATAAAATCATTTAAATATTTGAAAGTTTCTCCGTTTAAATTATTAAAAAAAAGTGTGTAAATCTGTAAGCAACTCGTGTAAATATATAATTTCAGAACTTATTTGCTTAGTTTCTAGTATTTGTATGATAAAATACGTTTGATGTTTTAAATAATAACAAACATCGCCGAAACTGTGGGGGGGGGGGGGGAAGGTAGATACTAAACAAATAAGATAAGTAATACCTACCTGTGGCGACACGCCCGGAACGTTTGCGACTGTTGTCACTAGGGGCTCTGAAGTTGCGATTCGGTTACCATTGAGCTTATGGAAGTCTGATAAGCCATCGTGTAAACGCAGCATAAGAGGGGATATCCTCTTCCGGATTCATTCTGAGATTCCTAAACTCATTTTACTTGAAAAGATTTCAAAGCTCGCCCTTCTATCTCTAACGTAGATTTTAATGTTTCCCATATTTCTGAGGGATCGTCTAAATGACCAATACTTAACAATATTTCGGGACAAACATATGTTTTAATAATACCAGCAGCCCTTTTCTTAGACTGGTTCAATTTAAACTGGTCAAGAGCACCTAAATCTTTCAGTTCAGGCCAATTTTTCTTATCCACCCAAGTATATAATCCCTCTGTCTGCAAAATACATTTTATATGTCTTGTCCATTCACGGATGCCGTTCTAAAATTATTGGTTTAATTGCAATTAAACCAATATTGAAATATATAATGGCTTCTGCATGCAGAAGCCATTATATATTTCAATATAAAATACAAATTCAATACTTTTAAACACTAAATAAAAATATACATATACAAATTCAAAAATTAATTAATTCACTTTCATTAAATATCAACACTAGACTTTCAATAGCATGCAACATCGTCTTTATCAATTTCCAACCTTGTATTGCACAGTGGAAGCGTGCTGGGCCCATAACCATCTGTACATTGCTTTACTTTGATATAAACATACAAGTATATTTACTGAGCCCTTATTTAAACTTGTATGTATAGCAGAGTTTCTAAAGGTTGGTAATCCTTACACATTAAATATCTTCTTAAAAATAAAAATGAGAAAGTACTTAGAATAGGGTGTGTAAACTTTGAGATAAGTTGACTCCAACAGGTTGTTCATTAAAACTTTTAATGTAGAAAATGGTTGTATACACACAGAGCCTTCTTGGCTGCAGCTTTCATTAAACAGGTACATATATACAGGTACAAAATATTGGCCAATATTGCCGTGGATATTGGCCGATATATCTGTGCTACCTGGGTTAGTTATTTTTTAAATTACCACATATACATCGTTAAGAAATATAAAAGTGGTTTTAAATACTTTTCATAAGTATTACGATAACATAAACAAACAAATTTTACAAGTATAAAATCATTTAAATATTTGAAAGTTTCTCCGTTTAAATTATTATAAAAAAGTGTGTAAATCTGTAAGACGAACTATATTCCAGCACAAACCCTATTTCACTTGATGAAAACACTTTTTGAAGACCTTTTACGAACATTAACATTGAAAAATAGCATACACGAGAGCACAACATAATATACTTCAAAATTACCGAAACTTTACGGCATAAACGTATCGTATTGTCTTCGAACAATACATAAATACTTCATATTTCTACTTAACAACGTAATTCTCTCTCGAAATCATCATTTTAAGCTGCGTTTTCACTGGTCGACCCAACTACCTAAAAAACCCAGCGACCCAAGACCTTAACCTAAGAGCGTTTTCACTGGTTATAGGGAAGCACTAGCGCTAACCAATCATAGACAAGGTTTTACTGCGCAAGCGTCATATTTACGGATCGATATCAGCATATCAGCTGTGAATGATTATAAACATAAATAAATAATTATTTGTTGTCCTTGTCTTGTTATTAACAAATGTTTTGCGTGGAAATAATCGAAAGTTTTGGCTAGTTTTCGCTATTAGAGGGTCTTAAATAATGCCACACAAAAACATTAATCTTCCGTTAATAAATCAATGATAACTATTAATTTTTTTGTGGTTTCAAAAAATAAAACATTATATTTTTTTAATAATGACGATCGTAAATCATAAGATTTCGAAGTCACTCAGAATACAGTGAAAGCTCATTTTATCTGAGAGTAATTTTTATTGCATATGACTTGTATATCTAACATTATATTTCTGCTTTTCACAAGTTAAATTAAAAGTCTAAATATGTTTTTGATATTTACTTCAGTGCTATATACATTTTATTTGTACATGCGTATATCATTTTTGTGCCAGTGCAGTTATACTTTTGAAACAAATAGTAATACTTATCATTTATTTAAAAACACAGAACTATTTTTTCCGTTCTAAGAAACAGTGATGAGTGAAACCCTTTCATTCACTCCTAGGGCCCTTTCAGGATTGTCATTATACATGAGGCTTCTCTAAGGTACATGCTAATAGCATGTATCAGTTGATCCCACTGGCAGCTTGTTTTATCATATAATCACTACAATATAGAATTATAGAATGTAGTTACATCTACTTTTTGTGACACCCCCAACCCCTCCCCACAAAAAAAAAAAAAAAAAAAAAAAAAAAAAAAAAAAAAAGTCTTCACAGTAAAATGCAAATTAAATGTATTTAAAATTGTAAATTTTACTGTACATCAAAGATTTCACATCAAAGTTTGATGCAGATTTTTTTTTTTCCCATCTCTCTCATGGGTAATTTTTTTTTTTTTTAATTATGTTTTGAGAAAAATAAAATGATGTAACAAACACTCAAATCCAGTTACTCTTAAATTCAAACTATGATATATATATATACATATATATATATATATATGTGTGTGTGTTAAGTTTACCTTTTTGGCGAGCTTATTTTGTTTGCAAATTACACATTTTAAATCCCAACATTTTTTTTTCTTTTTTTAATGTAAAGTGTTCACTTTTATAAAAAAATAATTTTGTGAAGGTGCTTCTTTTATTAAGAATAATTTTGTGAAGTGGTTCCAATTTTTGTCAGAAGCAATCACTGATTTTGCAAATAGATCACAAAAAAAAGGTACTTTTATGTTAGTTGGGCCAATATTATATTATCTTGCCAATATCTTTTTTTCCCCTCCAGCTATAGCACCATTTATTTTTCACTTGCTTAGATTAGAAACAATGGCTTGATGTTGAAATAAAATATTTTGGTTTTTTGTGTTATTTCATTTATTATTATTTTTCTTTTAAATAAATGAGTGAAAGGCATGTACTTTAAATATATGTGATATGTGTATTATAAATGAAAAATTCATATCTATACTAATATTATAAAGGAGTAAAGATTGTTTGTTTGTTTGTTTGTTTGTAGGGGTAATCTCTGGAACTACCGAACCGATTTCAAAAGTGATGGTGACAACCCCTGCTCCAACATAGGCTATATTTTATGTCGGTGCCACTAACCCCAGGGGGATGCAAGAGCAAAAAACATTCTAAAATTGCGATTTTTTGCGTACCGAAGGAGCTAGAAATTTGAAATTTGGCATTGTAGCTACTTATAAGATGTAAATGCTCTCTAAAAACAAATTAAAAAAAAATTCAAAATTTAAAAGGGGGAGAAAAGCGTTCTAAAAACATTCTAAATTACAATTTCTATGGAATCCCTAGAACTACCGAACCGATTTCAAAAGTGATGGAGGCAAATTGATGGTGACAACCCCTGCTCCAACGTAGGCTATATTTTTTGTCGGTGCCACTAACCCCAGGGTAGGTGCAGGAGCGATAAATGTTCTAAAATTGCGATTTTTTTGTATACCGAAGGATCTAGAAATTTGAAATTTGGCATTGTAGTTACTTATAAGATGTAAATGCTCTCTAGGAACAAATTTTAAAAAAATCGAAATTTAAAAGGGTGAAATAAGCGAAAAGCGTTCTAAAAACATTTTAAAATACAATTTCTATGGAATCTCTGGAACTACAGAACCGATTTCAAAAGTAATGGTGGCAAATTGATGGTGACAATCCCTACTCCAACATAGGCTATATTTTATGTCGGTGCTACTAACCCCAATGGGGTGCAGGAGCAAAAAATTTGCGAAAATTGCGTCTTTTTTATACTGAAGGAGCTAGAAATTTGAAATTCGGCATTGTAGTTACTCATAAGATGTAAATGCTCTCTAAGAATTTAAAAAAAAAAAAATTAAATTTAAAAGGGTGATATGTGCGAAAAGCGTTCTAAAACCATTCTAAATTACAATTTTTATGGAATCTCTGGAACTACAGAACCGATTTCAAAAGTGATGGTGACAATCCCTGCTCCAACAGCCTCTTTAATAAAAAGCTATGCGATGTTGACGACTGGGTTTTTTGCTAATTGTTGCCACAGATTAATCTCGGAAAATGAAACCTTTGAAGTTGCTGAAAAAAATAATAGCTCGAAAAGTATTTGTCAGAAAATTGTTAGACAAACTGCGTTTGAAAGATAAAAAATTGTATTTTTCTTGATATAAATTTCAAATCTAATGATTATGCCGTTTTTCAAATATTGAATTTCAAAAATTACCAAATTCCACAATGGAGTACCATAGCGAAACCTTCATGCATATAATGATAATGATAAGGGCGACGTGTCCTGACGTGTAAATTGGCACGAGTCACAAATTATAGTAGCCTTATTATTCTGTTAAAATATAAGAGTGAATTATGAAATGTCAATATTTTGTTTGATTAAAAGTTCGTTAAGAGAAATTGACCAGCGTAGCTTGCTAGTTTTAAATAAAATGAATGATAAGTCTATATTTCAAAAGAAATTAATAGAATACTAATAATGGTAATAACAACAATATTTAGCGATTAATCTCATGTGCTAGACTGACATAAAGCCAGCATTGCATTTGGCAAAGATTCTGATTTTTTTTTTTGTGATAGTTCGTTAAATTTAAATAGTTTTACATAATTATTTTTTAAAATGTATATACATAAATACTTTAAAATTTGAAAAAATAGGGCAGGTATATGAATTTTTATGCAATATTGCTTAAATAAATGCATAATTTAGTCATTTTCGGTGGCATGGATGCCATAAATGGTGGTTTATTGCTCTTTTCTAGCGATCGTGAAAGTGCTACATTGGCGATATGTTTTTGTTTATTTTGTAATTATGATTAATAATGAAGGGGCGGATATTTGTATCAATAACACAAGTTAGATGTATGTTCCCAATAAAAAAAATAATAACGAAGGCTTCTCTTAGTATTTGATTAATCTAAATTGTTTAAAAATCAATACTAAAAGTTATACAGAAGAGTAAACAATATTTAATTTGTTCCTAAATGTAAACTTAATATGTCATTTATTTGTATTGTTTTATTTATAACATATTATTTCTTTCGTTTAGATTTTCACTTGAAAGTTACATCAGTTTTTTAAATTAATTATCTTTACTAAACTTAATAAGCTTAAAAAGATTATTATTAAAAATAACAATGTTAATAAACTTAAACTGTTAAACTTGCATTTATATTATATTAAGCTTAACTATTCTCATTAAACTTTTTCTCCTCATCGTTCAAAATATCTTAAACTGTTTAATTGTAAAATTTAAAAATAAAGTACAGTTGGAAATTTTAAATTAATAATCAAAATAACTGTTGAAGATTTCAATTACAAATAATATGAGGTTGTGAATCAATATTTTATTTTCAATATTGTCACAATAAAAAATAATTTAGACTAATGAAAAAAAAATCATTCATGTACATGAAACTATTCCAACGTTCTATTACCAACAACAATAGCGTAAACATTAAAATTTCAAGAATTAGAACCAATTTTAACTAAATTGGTCTAATTCTTGTACCTAGGAAGCGGGGTACACTGGTCCACCCACCGGGGTACAGTGGACCACTATTAGGTATTATCTAAAATACGATATAAATCTATTTTTCATTAATCTAATTCTTTTTTGTTGCACCTTCACCCGCAAAATAACATAGTAATATAAATTTTGAAACAAAAACAAAAAAATTAATTATATTTTGAAAATAATAACAGATTAATACAGGAACAATTTTGCAATTTAGCTGAAGTTATTACTTAAGTACAAAAAAGTCAGCGCACATTAAAATTTGCAAATGAAAATTCCAAAGTACTTATGAGTAAGATTGAGCCTGGGATTTTCCAAAAAATAATTTTGGGTGTGAGAGCAACATTATGAAATCATTGACATCAACAGCAGATTCATCTACAGTTTCGGGAGAAATAAACTGATTTCCATTCAATTTGCGTCTCATGAATCTTACTTGAATAGAATCATCAACAATTAGACTACAGTTATATTTATCAAAGGCAGTAAATACAAAACAAAATAATTCTTACTATGTTAAATAAATTGTTATTTTTATTTGTTTACTTTATTTTACAGTTAAATCTACTTTAAAACAATCGTTCTTTATAGAAAATAAGCAATTATTAAATATTTTGAACATTCTGCATTACAGGAGCAGAGCGGATTGTGACCACCCAGATAGCAAGCAGGGTTCCGAAAACGGTCTTTTTTCATTTTCTTTCAATTTTTCTGCAAAGGTATATTATCTTTACCTTATATCACGGTCACAGTAATGTTTTCAATATTAGATTTTTTTAAATAACCGTCAGAAAACCTACGTTCTAAAATCATCTTTACTCATTCATTTTTCGCGCATGCGCAACTTATTTTGAGCTACCAATTATCCATGTGCTTGCGTTCACTCACTCATGACTCATTGAAGGTGATATTGGCGTGCGAGCAGGTCACTATAGCGTCTCTCTGCCAGTGCCGGCTTTGCATTTGGTGCAATCATGTTCCATCTAAAGTATGTTAAGCTATTTTGTATTTATTTAATTTCATAAAGATGTACCTTATTCTAAGAACTACATACATACGCATATTTCTGTTGTAGTTCTTGAAATTTCCATTTATAATATGTTTTTTATTCTTAACGAATTAATGCGAGTTCTTTAACCCTATTTTCATTGCAAAATACGATAGATAGAGAATAGCATTTGTTTATGTTTATCTTTTACAATATATTATTATCGTTTATGTTATCTATTGATGCTCCCCAATTTTAAAATATTCATCTTATAGTTCATGTGCTTAAAAATTACCGTCAAAAGTTTAAAATATTGCGTAATAATAATAATAATAGATTTTGTACTAATATTTAAACTGTAATTTAGTCAAAGTTAATTATTTTTATGCATACGTTTTATTTTCTTATATTTTAGTAATTTATGTTGTATAAAATTTCATTTTAAAATATTCAATGACAATTGTTTTTATATTATGTACGTTTAAGATATAAAATTTTTATTGCATGCGCTGCTACAAAATTTTTAAATATTCTTATTTTTATTACTTTGTTTAATACATTTTATTTTCATGGAGTTTAAAAAAATGAGTTTTAATGAAATCAAACTATTTAAAATTTTAACGTTTCAATATACATACTAATAATTATGAAAGATTTTGAAAATGAATTTTTATATTTTAAAGAAAAAAGGGAAAAAGAAAAGTCTAAATAATCTTAATCGATTATTATTATTTATTTTTAATTATGGAGCATCAATAGATTTAATTCAGAGATAAATCATTCTGAAAAATTATTGTTCTTCTGTTTTAAGTAAAATGAAAACATGCTTAAAGTAGACTAAAAATAAACAAATTGGTAATATGCATATGATATAAAAATGTTATAAATGGAAATTGCATATTTGTTTCTAATTTTTCTCAGTAATTATATAAACACCAAAATTTGGTTTTATATAGTTCTTAAATGAAGTTCTTAAATCTTTATGAAATTAAATTATGCAGTAATGTTTAACTTACTTCAGTTTGTCAATAAACTAATAAATAACAGTAATTGATAATGGGCTGACCATTATCACTTTCCAAATATAAAAACAATAAATAAAGACAACATAAAAACCAAGACATAAACAATTCCAAACTCAGAAATTTAAACTATTGTGAAACTTTCAGGATAATGTAGTAGGGCTTAAGCAAAAATATACTATACAAATTTTCTTGTTGCCTGAATTCACTTTAAAAAGAAAATATTATCCCCCGTATATTTTAGACTTTATTTTTAAAACTAATTAATGGTAAGAGATACAAGGGAAAAAAAATAAGTTATCTATTTTAATTAGTTATGTCAAATTCAAACAAAAGTTAGAAAACTTTTGTAAAATTTATCCTCACAGTTCATTCTAACAAAATGCATATTAGATTTAAAATTTTTTAATGCTATCAACAAGTAATATTTTTTTTTAGAAGCAGTATATTAGTTAAAATATAGAAAATAAAATATATTCAAATTTTAGCAATTACATAGGAAAGGAATTTTAGCAAATAAAAAAAGAAATATATTAATTAAAATATGTAACTTACTATGATTTCTTAAATATGTGGGCTAATAAAAATCCTTATTTTCCATTTTTTTTCTTCAGTATATAAAAATTAAGCTAAAATTTAGTTTCCCACAGCAACAAAGGAAATTTCTAAGTCAGGTTATTTTGATGAAAATCTAATGCCTCTGTCAGTTAAGATTTAAAACTAACAGATTAATCAAAACCTTTCTGATTTCCTTTATAAATGCATATAATAAAAGCATTATTATCTACCTTTGATTGTAATTCTTGTTACAATGGCTAATAAGACAAACTGTAACTAGCCTTACATTTCTACCTTTTGGTATGCTTGTCCTAAAACACTTACAAAGTACCTCGGATTGTGTCAACTAGCAACCTTTTATAATCCTTTTTACAATGTTTGCACACTTTTCAGACAAAGCCTTTAAAAAGCATCTAGTCATTTACATGTTAAGGTTAGAAAAATGTTTTAAAAATCAAAAATTGTTATCTGGGCACTGTGCCCCAGGAATGGGTGGTCCACTGTACCCCATGTTGAAGTTCAATAAATAATCATATTATTATTGTTTATAGCTTTCTTTTAAACATATTAACTTTAAAGTAAAATAAAAACAAGTATCTTAGCTTTGCAAAAAAGCTGTTTTATTTTATTTATCTACAACCTTTAATTACTAAAAAAATAAAAATAAGATGATGAAAAATTTTACTTTTAGAAGCTCAAAACAACAAAGCAGGATAAAATAGTTCAATCTGAGCTAAACATATTTTCTGAAGGCTATAAATAATCATTGCAGTGCTGCTGTCTATTAGGATAGAAGAGAAGCTTAAAAAAAATTTAAATAAATAAAATATTAGGGGGTGGTCCACTGTGTCCATAGGTCCAGTGTGTACCGGTCTCCCCTATGCCTATTTATATAAATTTGTAAGATTAATAGTGTAAATTGATTGTAACTGTTTTTTCCTGGCAAACAGTGTTGACGTACAAAATGTCAAAATCATACATAAGCAAAAAAAGAAAAAAAAATGGGGGGGGGGGGGTTACTATTTGCTTATTTTTTCTTATAAAGGAAGGACAGGGTATAAAATTACTAAAAATATGCTTACGGGTATACTTGAATGACCCCCTAAGGTCACTTAAGAGATGACATCACCGTACAACTTTTGTTTTATTCATGTTCGACGAAAAGTATCTCTTCTACATCAGAACCACCAGCAAAAGGGAAAAGGTTGCTAGAATTTACCAGAAAATGCATATTGCCAAAATTTGACGACTTTTAAATTTTTCTTAGCAGGAAAATTTTCCCTCTTTTTTTTTGCAGACAAAAGCATTAATTTCAAGCTTAAATTGATTAATTTTTTTAGATTTGTGTGATAAATGGGCTATATCAATATATATTTTAAATATTAATACTAGTTGACCCCCGGCTGACGTTGCCCGGCCCCATGATAATAAATTTAAACAGAAACATCAAGTTTTTATTATTTTATATCTTTAACCAGATTTTGTATGACATATTTTAAAATGAAAAATATTGATATTTAGTGATAAAAGTGCTCATTTTCTTGTTTACGTAGGGTCGTTTCATATTTTAAAAATAAAAAGTTATTTTCGTCCGAACTCTTTGAAATCTTTATTGGTGATAAATAAACGGTTTTACAACCTGTGTAAAAATTTCGAGAAAAAATATTGTTATCTAGTTGTAAAAGAAATGTTTTCTTATATATATATATATTTGTGTGTTTTCATGTTGGCTCCTTTAACATAGCAATAACAAAATAGTTTTCATTTTCAAAACTTTCTGACATTTCAATTGGTTATAAATATAACTGTATCCAAGCTCTCTTTAAAATTTTGTCTGAAATTATATTTTAAAATGAAAAAATTGGTGAAAAAATATTAATATTTATTTAGTGATGCACTTATTTTCTTGTTTACATAGGGTCGTTTCATAGTTTTAAAATAAAAAGTTCTTTTTGTCTGAACTCTTTGAAATCTTTATTGGTGAAGCCCCATGAGTTATGTTGCAAATTTTAATACAACCTTTTTTATTAAGTATCATAAACATCTTACGCAATATTAATAAAAATGGAATAAATTATTACAATAACAATAAACGCTTACTTTTGGTAAAGCTTTCTCCCCGCTAGATCAGTTGCTGGTGAACACAGCTTTTCCCATTTTACAGTCGAAAAAGCATTGCTGGTGTATACAGTTCAAATTATGCATCAATATACACCAAGCAATATTTATTCAACTATGCCACAATGCAGCAGTAGTTTTCACCAGAAAATGGCAGCTAGGTAGCATCAGATGTGGTCAATTCTTCCGAGGATGGCTCTTGGGAAAATGCCAGGTCAGTGCTACAAAAAAGTAGCGGTGTGAAGAGTCCTCACACTTGGAGGTCAGTAGATAAAAGAAAAATGCCAATCTCGTGGCAATTAAGCCATGTGGTATCTCGTGAAATAAAAGTTTCACATGGGGGTGAACCCAGTTCCTTCAATCAAAATGATATCTACAGTTGTCCAGGATACAACAACAAAATTGGCTCTAAAAAGAGAGAAGATTTCAGATTTTAAAAGTTTGGTTGAAGTAAAAATTAGGCTAGAAATATTTTATAAAATTTTCAGTTTAATAATATACACAATATGAAGTATAGATAATCAGTGGCGCAGCCAAGGGGGGGGGGGTTTGGGGGTTAAAACACCCCCCAGAGCTAAAAAAATTATTATAATTACCGCTTATATGAATCAAAATTCCGCCGCTTTGTTAAATCAAATTCTATCCAACAATGTGATTCAATTAAACGACGAGAATTCTACTTAAAACTGTGAAAGCGCATATTTCATCCTTTTAAATTTTGAATTTTTAAAAAAATGTTCTAAGGAAGCATTTACTACATAAAAGTAATCATCATGCCAAATTCCAAGTTTCCACACCAATTGTATCACATAAATCACAATTTTAGAATGCTTCTTACTCTTGCATTCTTTTAAATTTCGAATTGAAAAAATAAATTCTGGGTGAGCATTTACGTTTCTTAAGTACCATCATATAAAATTTCAAGAGTCTAGCCCTAAAAGTTCTAAATATATTATGATTTAGAACATTTTTAGAACGTTTTTTGCTCATTTCACTTTTTAAAATTTTGAATTTTTTAAAAACCGTTTTGAACGAGTGTTTATATCTTAAAAGTAACCACTATGCCAAACACCAAGCATTTATACCAACTGTATCACACAAATCGCAATTTTAGAACTTTTTTGTTCTTGCAACCTTTTACATTTCTAAATTTTAGAAAACTGTTCCGGATGATCATTTATATTTCTAGAGTAACAGCCGTGCCAATTTTCACATATCTAGCACAAACAATTCCTAATTAATTGTTTTTAGATCATTTTCAGACCGTTTTCCGCCCATTTCATCCTTTTAAATTTAGAATGTCTTTAGAAATCGTTCTTAGAGAGCATTTACATCCCAAAAGTTACCACCATGCCAAATTCCAAGCTTCTATACCAACTGTATCGCAATTTTAGAACATGTTTTTGCTCCTGCTAACTGTTCTGGGCTAGCATTTAAGTCTCTAAAGTAACAACTATGCCAAATTTCATGTTTCCAGCCTATATGATATAGAATCATATATATTTTATGTTTTATTCTAAAATTTAATTTTTCTATCTTAGACTTTCTCTATGTGAATTAATGTCTGCATTCAAAATCTTTTTATTCTTTAATCTCAAAAGTAATCATTTCTTCCTAGCTAAAAATTTTCCCAGATTTTTCATTGTAACAGTAAAAGTACGTTAATTCTCTGTGGTTTCAATTCGTTATTTTAATGTACTGCAGATGACTTTAACATATGCTGTTTTGTCTTTCTTCGTATCTTGTGTTAAATGCAGGCGCCGTTTTCATAAATTGATTCCTGCATGAGATATGCAATATCAACATTTTTGTGTTCGCTGCTAACACATGTCTGGCTTTCTCAAAAAAAAAAAAAAAAAAAAAAAAAAACACGAGTGCCTGGTGAGAAAATGTAGTGTTTGGCATATTTTCATTTATGTGTTGGTGAAAATGTATCTGAAAAATTAGATCAGATCTTCTCTAACTGTTGAACAAGAAGGTCGATTATTTAGAGGCGTAAAGAGGACCACCCTCGCCCTTTCCAGATGTGTCGATGTGTCCGAAAATAAAGGAAAGTTTTCACGTGATTATGCGTCTTTGATTGTACTGGTTTTTTGTTTGCTGTGGACTGTTTCCTATCAGGAGGGGAACCTAGGGTTATTTCGATGAACGTAAATGCCCCAAAAATTACGATCACTTTCATCTCCGATTTTGACAGCGAAATTCTCCATACAGCCCTAACTGCACTAATAAATGGTAATTTAGAACGTTTACTGCTCCTTTCCCCTTTTTAAATTTCGAACTTTTTAGAAACCATTTTTATTGAGCATTTACATCTTTTTAAAGTAACCGCGAGATTAAATTTCAAATTGCTAGAATCAACAATATCGTAGGAACCGCAATTTTAGAATGTTTTTTGTTGTTACACCTCTTTGGAAATTGTTGTACCAAAAAATTGTTTGGAAATTGTTGTATAAAATATAGCCAATGTTAGAGAGGAGATGGTTACCAGAATTTTGACACCATTATTAAGGTTCCATACTTAAAAAGTAAAAACTGAACTATTATAAGATCACTCATGTGTCTTATTTTTCTGGTGCTCAGTGGGGAGTTGAGGGTTATCGACGCAGAATCATCTAAGGATTGTTGGTAATAATTTTCAATGTGTCTGTAATTATCTGAGATATTAATTAAAAACCCATTTAGAAAACAACGGCATGGATCAAAACAGTGTTGCTACTTTGTGACCTCTTTTTGAAGCGCGCTTGGCACAATGCTAAGATTAAACTTTGTATAAGATCTTTGCTTTAGGTAAGACGAATCATGGTGAGAGTCAACATTTTTCATTTCCAACTGAATTCAATTATTGAAGGCAAACATTGAAAAATAATTCGTAAAATAATTCCAAGACATTAAGAGTCAGTAATTTTGAGACAACAATAGCTTATAATTCAATATGTAATTCATTTAAAATGAAAAACTGTTCGATAACAAATCACTTGAATTATCATGCCTGCATATGTTTTCATTTTTGAAAATGAATCGGAAAGTTTCGCGTTGTTCAGAATACTTTATTTTAATGCTTTAAAATTGTCTACTATTACGTCAAATATGATGGACAAGTAACTTTTCGTGTGAAACTCAGCGACTGTACTGTATATAAAATTATTTGCTGTACTGTACTCTTCCATCTTAAAGTTTGCCCCTCATCATTTTTAAACACTTTATAAATCTAATCTAGTTTTGTGTTATTTCATTGGTGCATTTTATAGTTTGGAACTCTAATGTTGTTTAAATGAATCATAACCAACTTAATTGCGGAGAAAAGCATTATGATTTCATTCATTTAAAAGACTGATTCCATTAACCAGTGATTCACATAACCGGCGACCACCTTTTTCAGAAACTCAAACCCCCCCCCCCCCCCCTAGAATCAAATTCTGGCTGCGCCACTGTAGATAATGATAATTTGTGGACTTTTCCAAAATATTGTTCATTAAGTTAAAAATGTCATAAAATATATATTTATATTGGCACAGATGTCATATGTGCACATATGACATCCACATTGGCGCGAATTTTTTCCCGCCAACTTGGCGAACAAAATAAATTGTTGTTTATTTGCTTTTATTTTTTATTTCAATTCTATAAATTATTTTTATTATGTATATCAATATTTATTGACACAGACGTCATATACGCACCACATTAGCGTGATTCCCCCTCCCCCCAGCAATTTGGCAAAAACTTTGTTTTTGAATATTAACGTTATAATGTATGTTAACGTTTATAACACTAATGTTATAATGTATATTAATGTTATAACGTTTTTTAATTTTTATATTGAAATAAAAAATTACGTGCTAATACTGCATGCTATTTGTAACAAAGTTTTTGCCAAATTGGCGGAGGAAAAAAATTGCGCCAATGTGGTGCATATATGACATCTGTGCCTTTATATTTTACAGATTTTTTATTTAAAATTGACGCACTCAAAAAAAATTCACTTTTAAATATTAATGATAAATCATAAAATGGTTTCCTAATCTATTATTAAAACAATACTTAATTATCTTTAAACATCTAAAAATTAATGGTTTTGTTTTTCCACATTGGTAAGTTCACAGCACTATTGTCAATCTGCAGATAATGAATTTTACCATCTATCTCTCAGACATCATTACACAAGCATAAAATTTCAAATAACAGAAGTTGCATAATGCAACATTGTATCAGTTTAAAAAAATTATCACTAGAATATTTACTAAATTTTGTTTTCCTTATTAAAATATAGTAGAAACCTAAACTGACTCAATAACATTTATCAGGATATAACGATCATCTTATAACTGATACAATATAAATATAACTATTTGTAAAATGAAGTAGAAAATGTTACATAAGACTATAAATGAAATACAGCAAACTACGTCTAAAATAGAATCGACCAGGACCGAGAAAATTTTCTATCATAGAGAATATTCTACCTTAGACAGTGTATAACTCTATTTAAAATGGGGACTTTAAAATCTTTTTGCATTACACAAAGTTTATTGTACACATAAAAGGTCTAACCTAAATCATAAAGTGGTTTCTGTTATTCTAATGCTAATTTGTGAAAGAATAAAGTTACATGCCTTATAAATGTTTGTTTATTTCCAATCTAATTCTTAAAATTTTCCTAAAGAAAAAGATAAACACAGACTTGAAACTAAATTTCTCCTTTTTTCTACATTCATAATTAAGAAAATAATAAGACTGAAGAGCAATCAAAGAATCCAAATCTAATAACTTGTTTATAATATTAAACCTGCTGCTTTCTTGTTGACCAAATAAAGTACATATAACAAATTCAATGGGATAACTCTCAGATTCATTACTCCTCACTTAGAGAATACAGAATATTTTTTACACAAAAAGAGCATTAATTCCGATCAAAGTTACAGGATTTGTGGATTAAACTATGGTGAAGTAAAAGTTAAATGCCATTCGAATTGAAATATCACACGAAAACATTGCTCAATTAATAACAAATCATACATGATAATGTGTGCCAATTCTTAGAGATGTCTATTTAAAAAAGTTGTATATGATTGCAATTGATTTAAATTTCATACAAAGTTTTAAATCTTCATAAAAGTTTCAGCATGAATGGAATAACAAAAAAGATTAAACTCAAATATAGTACATCTGCAGGTGAAATGCATAAAAAATGAAAAATTAAACAACAGAACAGCAGAGTTTTTTTTGTATAGCAAAGTTAACAAGTAAATCTCTGAAAAGTCAAACTGTTTTGAAATTAGTAATACATATTTCACCTTTAAAAGAGAACATGATAATACAAAATACACTGGCTTATTTAATTTAGAGAAAGTTTGTTTACATGCTTGAATAAACATGAATGTTCAAGTATTAACAAAACTGGATTGACGTTTGTCTTTAATTAATTTTCAATTTAAATATCAATGGGCTGGGGGCTGGGCTACAGTAAACAAATCTTTTTTAATACTTATAATTATTTTAAATGAGAAAAGAGAAATTTAATTCTAAATTGCCGAAAAACACATTATCAAATAAGGATATATAATAAATTAAAATCAATGAAACAAGTATATTTAATTCATTATGAGAAAGAAAAATCCATAATCATAATATATAATATTTTTATTTACTTTTTTTTTTGTATTGTTAAGATTCAATCATAATAAAATAATTTTGGGAGTTGCACTTTAGGTATCTATTATTACATCAGAAACGAAATCCTTAAACGAACTATATATTTAGTATATTAATATTAATAAAAAGCATCTGGTTCATTACCAAAAACAGAGATATTTATCGTACAAAATAAGTGCAACAATAAATCTATACTGGATTGCTATTTACTAAACGGAAAGACATTAATAAAATATATAAATTTGTTAAGAAAACTCACTATTTTGCTTCAATCACAAAAAATTGAATTTCTTTTTTCAAAAGCTGAATAATTCCAAAATAAATATTTATCCGCCGCCATTATGTATGAAAAAGCTCTTTTCTAATTGGCTGAGCTTGGGTTAGATGGGCTTAGGATTGAGTACTGATCAAACCTTCAAAATCGCTACCTAACTGCCTAAAATCTTGGGTTTAGGTCGAAAGTTGGGTAAGTTAGGCCTTGGGTCGACCAGTGAAAACACAGCTTCAGAAACGAGCAGGACATCGCGCAAGAAAAATTACTTTTATATAAAAAAATATGATAACTTATTAAAATGTCATAAAAATTAACTTAAAACATGAAATAAGGCTAGAATAATCCTGACAGTAAATTTAAATGGTGAACTAAAAATAGAGAGATTAAGTGATCGCAAATCTCGATTCAGAATGCAAAGAGAGAAGAACCACCGGCACTCAACTCCGCGAGTCGAACGAAAGGAAGTAAACAAAACATCGCATTTTAAAACACAGTAAGTAGAAGAAACAAATGTGCTGGAACATAGATTAACAAAAGATAATAAATATAATAATAGGGTGGAAAGGGATGGGAAATAAAGAATTAAATCCTACAAACGTATATGTGACGGAAGGTGTGGGTGAAGGGCGACGCACCCAATGATGACCTCCTTCCCGATCGTCCCTTGCGACTCCCTCTGTAGCTGGAGTAGTTTTGAGTTATAGATAGCAGAAGTGAGCAATTAAAGATGCTAGGAGGGGAAACTCACAATAGACATTGAAACCCCTCCACTCTTCCTTTCACCGAAGTCTCAAATTCTCACAAAAGCGATTCTCTCTCTCTATCTTAGCCCTGGAAATCATCCCCACACAGAATCATACGAAGTCTTCCGTTCTGTGTGAGAAGCTCTTTCTTTTCCCCTTTAAAGACGGACAACAGAGAATTGAAATGAAACTGAGGACGGCGCGCGGAGGGGACTTTCTTGCAGGGAGTGTTCTTAATTTTCTGTCTTATTGACTATTCTAAATTTTACCAACTCTTACAAATAAGTGGGGGGGGGGGGATGTTACACCCCCTCGCTAGGCACGCCCCTGGACGAAAGCGAAGCCTTTGGTTTTTTCTGCATTTTGAAATCGTGTTTGCCAGATCTCCCATAGAATTATTAAAGAAAAACATGAAAGTTTTTGCCATACTTTTCCAATTCTAATAGTATTTAAAAAAAAAAGTACCATTTCAAAAAACATTTTTATTGAAGCTTGATTATACATTAGATTTCCATTTTCCTGCATTTGAAACTGTTGCATCCGCTTCCTGGACAGAAATAAATAAAAAATAAAATACCCACTTATTTAGGGTACTTTTTTTCTTTCTAATGGAGTCTTTAAAAAAAAAATGTCTATCAATAGTTACTCTATTTTTTTTTTTTAAATCGAAGTTAGATATTAGATTCTATGTTAGTTTTTATGTTTTCCGATTCTTTTTAAAGTTTTCTGTTTTTTCTACATTTTAAAACAGCTGCATCTGCTTCTCGAATGGAAATAAAAAAAATATCCACTTATTCAGTGCACTTTTCAGATTCTAGTAGTATCTTTTGTTTAAAAAAATATTAACATTTGCAACTTCAAAAAGAATATTTCTCTGAGGTTGATTCACATTCATTTTCATATTTTCTGTTTTTTCCCCCCTCCAGTTTTGAAATGCCATGTCCTTTTTCCCAGTATTTATCTGGTTCTAACAACATCTTTAGTTTAAAAAAAAATATTGATATTTACCATTTAAAAAAAAATATGTTTTTGAATTTGCTTCATGGATTTGCCAGTTATTTTTCTCTCTCAGTGAATTTGAAAATACTCTTTCCCGTTTTAAAATAATTGTGCTTTTGAACATTTTCAGAGGGGGTTTTCATTTCTGCACATGTCTGGGGAAACTTCTAAATTTTCAACACAGGTTGTCAATACTGAAAGATATCATTTCCCATTTTAAGAGTGAAGGGCAGGTACTTGTTTTATATTATTTAGGTTTTTTCATAATTGAAAGTTTAATCTGTCTGAATGTTTGAAATTATATCAGCAACTACTACAATACGGGTTCTTTAGTTCATTGGGAAACATTTTCATTTAATGTTTATAAAATCATTCAAATTCGATGGTTGTTTGCAGAAACAAAGTATGTGTAGAACACCCAGTGTATGTCAAAAGCACAAAGGCCGGTAGGTTCCCCAACTCTATGTTCATTTGAATAGATTTTTGTTTAAAAATATAATATCACGCAAATAAATTCAAGAGTGTGCGCTGTTGAATGCAGTGAGGCTTTCAACATTATGTTCATTTGGAAAGATTTTCATTTAAAAATATAAAATCATTCAACAAATTTTAGGTGTGTATTTACGATTATAACAAGCTGAGTGGATCAGCTAGTTTGAAATTATTAATCATGTATTTCTTTTAAATGCTAAAAGGTGTAAACTAAAAACATAACATAGAGTAAAATAACTTTTATTAGATTTTTGACATGTTTTGGCTCACTCCGAGCCATTATAAAAAATAAATGAGACTATTCTATAATTGTACGTTCTTTGAAGTTATTATTTGAAATGCTGTCATTTAATTCTCATGTACTTTTTAAAAATTGCACACATTATTTTTTACTTGGTTGTTTATTTCCATATTTGTAACCATGGAGTAACTCGAGCCACAAAAATGGAAATAAACAACCAAGTAAAAAATAATGTGCGTAATTAAAAAAAAGTACATGAAAATTAAAAAACATTTCAAATAAAGACTGTGCAATTATAGAATATTCTTATTTGTTTTTGATAATGTCTCAGAGTGAGTCGAAACATGTCAACAATCTAATAAAAGTTATTTTACTGTATATTATTACAAAAATATTTTTTATATCTTTTTTTTTTAAATGGAGTTTTAAACCATATTTTTTCTTTTATCCTAAACTACATTAAATTTTTAATAAGTGTTCATGCACATAACTGTCTAAGTGATATACACTATATTATTCAGTGATTAGTGTTGCTCTATATTCCATGGCTTGAAGAGGAAAAGTGGTGTACTTTTTGTATAAATATGTATGCTTTAATTTATGTATACTGTAATTGTAGGATAATGTTGGTTAAGGGCATAGGCGTAGCGTGACCGAAAATTTTGGGGGGGCACAAATGTTTATTAAACACACACGCGCGCATGCACACATTCCCATATATATACAGTGGTATCTTGGTTAAAAACGTCCTCGCAGAAATTTTTCACATTGTGTAAAAGGAATTCAGTTTCGATCGTCAAGCCCCCTAGACCTAAAAGTTTATTTTTCTTAAACATTCGTCGTACAGCCATTTTTGAATTTTTTGCAAAATGTTTAAGTGATTTTTAGCGTTTTTTCGCGTTTTGCTACAATTTCTTAACATTTTTGTTAGGAATTAAGTTTCAATTTTTTAACACAATATAGTAAAATTTGTCCTCTGCCTTTTTTGAATTTTTTGCGAAATTTTTATGTGATTTTTAGCGTTTTTTATCTTTCCGAGGCAATTTTTTAAACATTCGTACGAGAAATCTTGTTTTATTTTTTCAGCCGATGTAGTACATTTTATACTCTTCAATATTTAATTTTTTTGAAAATTTATCATGCGATTTTACGCATTTCGGGGCGATTTTTTTTACATCCGTAAACGAAATCCAACTTCAATCTATGTCCAATATAGCAAATTTTGTGATCTGCGATTTTTAGATTTTTCACGAATTTTTTATTCAATTTTAAGCGTACCGCAGTGTTTTCTTAAACATTCGTAAAATACATCTGGTTTCAATTTTTCAGCCCGATATAGTAAATTTTGTCCTCAGTGATTTCTAAATTTTTCTTAAATTTTTCATGTGATTTTTAGTGTTTTTCCGTGTTTTGTGGCAGTTTTTTAACATTTGTGATGCGAATCTGGTTTCAACCTTTAAACCCATTATTGTAAAATTTGTCCTCTGCGATTTTTAAATTTTTCATGAATTTTTTTATGAGATATTTTGCTGTTTTTTCGCGTTCTGCTACGATTTTTAAACATTCGTAAAAGGAGTCCAGTTTTAATCTTTCAGCCCATTACTAAATTTTGAACTCTGCGATTACATTTTGTACTCACTGATTTTAATCGCGAATTTTTCATGCGACTTTTTTTTTCGCATTTCGTGGAAGTTCTTAACATCTGTAACAGGAATCCAATTACATCCTTTTAGCCCAAATTATTTTAGCCCAATATAGTAAATGTTGGCTTCTTTCAATAATGTTTATTCGGAACTCGTTATAGTGAATTTGAATTCGTTCTTGAATTTGTTATGCAGGGTTTAGCGTTCTTTCGCGCTTTGCGACAATTTTTTCGACATTCGTGAAATGAATCCAGCTACAATCTTTTAATCCAATATAATAAATTTAGTTCTCTACGATTTTTAAGTTTTACACATTTTGAAGCGATTTTTCTAACATTCGTAAAATAAATCCTGTTTCAGTTTTTAAATACAATACAGTTAATTTTGTCCTCTGCGATTTTTTAATTTTTCGTGAATTTTTTTATGTGATTTTTTTTTTACGTTTCGTGGAGATATTTTCACATTCGTAAAAATAATCCGGTTTTAAACTTTTAGCCCAATAGAATAATAACTTTTTTCTCTTTTCAATAAAGTTTATTCAGAATCCGTACTATGATTTAAATTTTTCATGCGATTTTAACGCTTTTTCGCGTTTCGTGGCGATTTTTTGACATTCGTAAAATGAATCCAGCTACAATTTTTAACTTAATGTAATAAATTTTGTTCGCGTAATGTTGTAAAGTTTTTCGCGATTATTTTTTTCAAATTTTACGTTTTTATGCGTTTTGCGGTGATTTTTCTACATTCGTAAAGGAAATCTGGTTTCAATCTTTGAACACAATACAGTAAATTTTGTCTTCTGTGGTTTTTGAATTTTTCGTGGAATTTTTTTTTTATGGGATTTTTTTTTTTTTTTTTTTAATGTTTTGTGGAGATATTTTCACATTCATAAAAATAATTCACTTTCAATCTTTTAGCCCAATACAGTAAATTTTTTCCTCTTGTAAACTTTATTCATCAATGTCAATAAACTTTATGTCAATAAACTTTATTCATCATTTGTACAATGATTTTAATTTATCATGCAATTTAATTTTTTTTTTTTTTTTTTTTTTTTTGCGTTTTGCAGCAATTTTTTAACATTTGTTACAGGAATCGAGTTTCAATCTTTTAGCCCAATATAGTAAATTTTGTCCTCTGCGATTAAAAAAGAGAGAGAGATTTTTAGCGTTTCTTTGCATTCTGCGGCGAAAGGAATCCGGTTTAAATATATTGTATTAAAATCACGTACATAAAAAATTTTACCCGATTTTCTGCGGTTTTTCGCTGTTAGCGGCAATTTTTTCACACTTGTAAAATGAATTCGTTTTCAAGCTTTTAGACCAATATAAGTATATTTTGTCCTGTACAAGTTTTGAATTGCTCGCGAATTTTTTAGTGTTTTTTCGCTTTTTCGGCAAATTTTAGACCTTTTTTTTCGAAACAGAAATAACTATGTTAAATTTTGCTTTCCTGCGATTAAATTAAAGTTGGAAGAATGCAAAATCCTCGTAACGGAACTACGATGCTCAAAATATTAAACTAATTTCGGTCGAAAAAAAAAAAAAATAAAAAATTCAAGGTTAGTTTGATTTGAGACCAGATCAGACGTAGCCTGCACGGGTGTACGCTGTTGAAAGCAGTTGGAACCCACTACCAGGTTCATTTAATTTGAGGTTCACTTGAAAAAAAAAACGACCAAGTAAATGAGGAAAGCTCCGCTAGATCATTTTATTGAAATTAATATTTTTGTAACAAATATAATAAACAGCACCACAACAACTGTATCTGGCACCTGGTGGGGGGGGGGGGGGGGGACCGCACGTACCACCCTTGGTATGGCTTTGATAATAAATAAAAGCCATTTATCAAACTTTTAAGGCATTTGAAATAAGTTTAAACGGCACTTTTAAGAAGTAACCAATCATTTAATGTATGTGCGCATGCAAAATTGTATGGAAAATTGCACCTTCAATAGCAACAGTTTTGCTTAACAACGGTATTTCTGGAACGGATTACCATCGTTTACCAAGGTACAGTTGATTAACTTTAAAACAGCTCATTCAAGAAGGCTTACATTTTGAAAAAAAAAATCATAACCATTGCATCTCAAAAATGCGAAGGTATAATAGCAGATTAAGTGCTTTCAATAAAAAATAATAATAAGTAAGAGAGAGGAACATATTTAATAACTAAATGAAGAAAATATTAATTATTTTTTATAATCTTAGTGATGTGTGGTTGCATTCCATTGGTAAATAATTCCAGCGACACAGCTTGGAAAAGCAGGATATTTATGATTTGATTAAATTATAATTAAAGTTACAACAAATGAAATGAAATATATATTGCGGGGAAACAGAACTCCTGCTATGATAAACACAACTACATTTTCTGAAGTCTACAGACGGAATGAGAAAGGGGAAAAGTACATGTAGATACTAACCACAGACAGCGGGAAAAACAGCTGACAAATTAAAATTGTCCGCGGCTGTAAGAGAGTGATAGTTCAAACATTCGTTTAATGAATGTTCGTATCAAGGTTTGTACTGCACAACACAATTTTTGCTACCAAATTCATCACCAAAGAAAAAGAGCTGAGCTATCTATACTGATCTGACATCTGATTAAGTAGATAATACTAAAGATGAGCTTATTCACTGCAACACCAAAAGGCAGATAACAACCCCCCCCCCTTCCCAGAGGCGCTACGCCTATGGTTAAGGGATATTGTCATTGTAGAAATTGAGTCAGACCTGATTTAAATCGATATTGCACAGGTTATGCCAGACCATGAATGAGAAAAAAATAAAGGGCTGGGCTGAATTGTACTTCCTTTTTATGCCCATTCTTAAGGCATGTTATAAGTTTTTATGGTACTTTCGTGTTATAAAAGCCCCCAAAATTATGATTATGCCAAGAGTGCAGCTATGATTTCGCCAAGACCATTGCAAAGCTTTATGCATATACTCCAAACACTCATACATGTGTCATATATGTCATATACAGTCAACTCCCTCTAATCCGCAACTCTATAATCCGCAAACGCCTATAATCCGCACACTGTTTCAGATGTAAACAATGAAAATTTGGTTACCATTAACTGTGCGAGAGAAATTCAAGAATGGTGGCAATTTGATTGATTATCAGTAGACAGTCCCCTCCTCCCTAAATTTTTGTATTTCAATGAAGTAAAACTTTATTTTTCACATTGAAAAAAAAAAAGTAAAAAATCTTGAGACTTTTTTTTTGCCTATTACATGTTGTAACAATAAAAAAGCGTGGTTTCACCCAGCAAATTTTCACATAATGGTTTGGAAAACATTTTATAAATGAAGACTACATGCATTGTAGTACAAAGGTTGTTTACCTGTACACTGTAAAATATTATTGCTCTTAGACAATTGTGCCAAAATTATTACAAAAAGGCAATGTATATACATTACTTTTACCCTCGAATACAAATTCTCTTATTCAGCCAATAGATCAGGGAATTATTCGTAGCATGAAATGCCAATACAAAATGGAATTTATGCACAAAATTATAACCTCTGATTTATCGGCTAATATGGAGGAGTATGGAAGGCAATTTACAATTAAGGGCTGTATATTTCTCTTGGCTGATGCATGAGTCTCTGTATACAAAAACACTTTAGTAGGTGCAAAGCAAAATTCGTGGCCAGCATCTTTAGTTATAGACAGTAATGGTGATGATGTTGACTTAGGTGGCTTCAGTTTGGTTAGTACTAAACAGAAATCTGCAGAAAAATTCACTAACTTTTGTGCCGGATTTCTTGAATGGAGAAAATATAATTGGATAAATATCCTCCCAAGATGAAGCTGCAATAAAGAGGGTTTCACAAATGACATTATGAGTACTGAGTACTATGTTAAACTCTCCTGAAAATAGGATAATTCTGACACAGAGTATGATGATGAAGTTGAAAAAGTAACTCTTGAGCAGGTCTTGGATATAGGTTATAAATATCTAGATTTTCTTCAAAAGTTTTGTCTCAGAACAAGAAATAATGACAAAAAAGAAAAAATACTAGACTAAAAGTCAAAAGTTTTCAAACAAATGACAATTAATACTATGTTTGAAAATTGTAAAAACAAACAAAAGAAATTGCAAAATAAAATTTAAAGAAAATTTTCCTTAAACATAATGGGATTTTTAATTAAATAATCCAATGCTTTACAATATCTTCCCTTTTTACCAACTAATTTATTCATTAATAATTAATTTACTCAAAAATTGCATGAGAAAAAAATGTAAACAAAGCAATGACCTATAATCCGCAAAATTCTATAATCTGCACAACCTTAGGCCCCAAGCTGTGCGGATTAGAGGGAGTTGACTGTATACATATTATTTATGTCTTATATGCATCTTATACACATGTCATATTTATATACATCATATACATGTCATATATGCACATCATATATGACTATAACTTGATCACATACGTCATGAAATGTTACATGCATCATATATTATTATAATGTCATATATGCTTTATAATTTGGCTATAAATCTTGGTCGCTTGGTGATTCATCCTTGGCACTATTTTCTCGCTATAACACAAAAGTAAACTTTTTTTTTCATTCCATATTTTTAAAATGTATTTTCACTCCTTAAACCCTCAAAAACTTTGTGGTAAAGCAGTTTTTTTAAAATTCATATTGGTTCAAAAGTTATCTGCCTTTTGGTGTTGCAGTGAATAAGCTCATTTTTAGTGTATTGTGTGCGGCATGCATGTAGAAACAAAAGAATTGAGGAAGAAAAAGTCCAGGAGGGTTCATTATATAGGCTGGTATAGATGATCTTATGTACGTTGAAAATTGTCACTGTTATCTATGTTTGTTAAAAAACGTAAAACTTTAAACCTGTTTTTCTCAAAACTCTGTTTTACAAATCGGTACCAGGTAGAACTCAAGATTGGATTGACCGATTTGGCTGCTTTGTTTTGTGGTTTATGGAACAAAGAGCCATTGGAGCTCTTTTATCTGGAACTATCATCAAAACTAAAGCTAAACTTTTGGCTAAAATGATAAAAGATGATCCAAACTACAAATTCACAGCAAGTGATGGGTGGTTTTGGAGATGGCAGAAATGACATGGAATCGGACAACTTTCAATACACAGAGAAAAACAATCTGCTGATTACGATTCCATAGAATATTTTTCTGTTGATTTGAGATGAATTATAAAAAAAGAAAAGAAGGTTATGTAGATGAACAGTATAATGCTGATGAAGCATTTATGAATTTGGAAATGTTTGCTAAAGAAAACACAGGAGGTGAAAAGTGTACCTTACAAAGAAGTAAAGGACAGATTTACTCTTATTTACTGCAAATAAGACTGGAACACACAAACTAAAGTTGCTTTTAATTGGCAAAAGTAAGACACCGAAAATTTTGAAAAACATGAATCGGAAGACCTTACCTTGTATTATGATTTTTCACAAAACTGTTGGATGACACAAAAAATGTTTAAGCGGTGGTTCAATGATGTGTTTGGTCCTTCAGTTCTGTTATACCTTAGAAATAAAGAATTAGAAGAAAAAGCTTTGCTCCTTCTGGACAATTGCAAAACTCATCCTGACAAAACAGAACTCATTTTCATGGATAAAAAATGTTGCGCTATTTTCTTACCAGTGAACACAACAAGCTTTTTTGAACAAGTATTAAATTGAAACACCGTAGCTTAATTTAGGGCTTTTTATTTACAAACACTCTTCTCACCCCCTCATTATATCGCGATTTTTTCTTATCTCCCAAGTAGCGTGACATATCGAGGGGTTACTCTATGTGTATATACTATTTTGTAGTCCTTCATGGATGCATTTTTCAATATATTCTAATTGCAGATACTTTTTTGTGCGATTTAAATCCGAAAATGTTTGTCTAAAATCGACAACTTGAAATTTGAATGGCAGCCATTTTCTTCAGGATTAAAAAAATTGATAAACCCATCAGAGAAGTACTACAAAATATAGTAAATTTTAAGGTTTTTTTGTTACAGATAAGCAAATTTTGCGATTAATCTGGTATGGTGGAATGCTTCAATCTTTGCACACCCCTGTATCAAAGGCAACCAGAGGACCATTTTTCAACCACTTTCGAAATAAAAAATTGTTTTTAAAACTTCAAAATATGCTCTTTCATTTACAAAAAATCTCATTATTACTGTATAATTGCACAAAAAAGGGGTTTTTTCTTTTAATTATAACATGCCTTAAGAAAATGAGATTTTTTGCAAAATATTCTAAGTGTTCCCAAACTTTATTGTTACTGTACCTGCCTATTAAGTTTCAAACATTTTTGCAACCAATCCTGTACCAAGTAACAAAGATAATGCCAACAAGGACTGATTTATAGCAGGACAAACAGGCTACCATTCACAAAGTGGCCCTATAACTCTAAAATAGACCTAATAAAAAATTAATATTATACATAAGATTCTAGTCTACCTCCTTCCAAATTAATAAATAGGATTTTGAATGCTGATATATAAAACTGCATGAAAAGTAAAATGGTAAAATATCTTCTTTTATTAACATTCATACACAGAGTAGCATCATGATTATATACTAATATGCAAAATATCATGAAATGTTTATTTGGCGGCGAGCAGGGGGGACACAACAGCTTTGGAAATTCAGATGCTCCAAGGGAAAATGCCTCTATTGACTGATTTATACATTCTGTCTTGAATACACTAACTTAAGCCTTATTGTTTCTTTAATCAGTGACAATGACAAAAAAAAAAAAAAAAAAAAAAAAAAAAAAAATCTGATAAAAACAAATTCTGTTGTTGGTGTTAAATTTTACATAGATCCAATCATTGAAATCTGCTAATATGTCATTCATTTATATAATTCATCAATTCAGGATGTACTTTTACTATTTCATTCTCAGCTATAACATTACACTAAAAGTAGAATGGATGATATTAATCATTTACAAAGAACATTATGCAAAGCAATGGTTTTTCTCTGAAAATTTTCATTTTATTATAAGCTGAGAAAGATGTACTATTGAGACCATGAAAGCTCCTGTTTAATTCAATCCATTCAGAATAGAATGTTCACATACCAGAACTGGTACACATGCCATAATTTGCTAGACTCATTGAAGTGCAGGATACTTTCTAGGTAACTCATTCAAGTGCTAGAGTTGCAATTTCCATCTGCGACTACTCCAGATGTTTATCACATCTCCCTGTTGTGATATACAAATTACTTGATTGACTGTGAATTACTTGCATTAACACATTGAGTGCCACCTTATATATGAATTAAGCTGGAATAGGGTGTCATTATTACATTTACAGGGTTGCCACTGTCGACTAATTTTATATTTTATTTGCACTACTATTTAAGAAAATTAATTTTGTATTGGGTTGTCTGGAAAATTCGTGCCGGAAAATTCTATCATTTAATTATTAGACATTGAATCCAATATCTAATGTCTAATAATTAAAGGGCAGAATTTTTTGGTACAAATTGATTTTCCCAACCAGCACAAATTTTCCAGACAACCCAATAGTATATTTCTCTTGCACATGTTGTCAAAGTGTATGTGAAAAATTTTGTTTTGAGAAAGTGGTACGAGATAGAATTAAAAAATAGTTGCCAGTAGCAGCCCTGCATTTAGCAGTAAACTAATAACTTTAGGGATATTTATTACAAGTGTAAGTAGAATTTATAAAAAGTGTGATTTATGCATCACCAGCTGTTACACAATTTTTTTTTCCAATTTATAACGGTACCAATATTGTTTTATTTTTAGTAATAACCAGAATTAGCAATAAAAATGGATCCAAGTTTTTTTTAAATGGAAAACGTAAAAATGATGAACTGAGTTGTTTTATTATAATGCTAATGAAATAAAAGTTTGAGTTGTAACCAAAATGTTTTTTATTCCTTCTATAACTCATCTGAAATATAAGATTAAAAATTAATTAAAAAAAAAATGCTTTATCTAAGGGCCATAGAACAACAGTAATGTATGTTACTGCAATACCATCAAAATTAATATGCTTTAAATTGAGATATGACCGCCGGCGGTATACATGGCACTCTTTGCCGGCAGTACACATGACACTCAATGTGTTAAGGAAGTAGGTAGATGGTTCATTTTTAGTTGCAAGTTAGAGTCAAAATTTCTTTCCCTTTTTCTGAGATGTTTTGACTGTTTTAACACGTTGACTGCTGCACTGACTTGATTCATTATATATTTATTTTTCTAATAGATTGTAAAATTTATCAATAGTACCATTTCAAGCAATAAATAGTCATTGCTGGCAAACATTCGTGTAGCAATGTGGCCTGGGAAATATTGCTGGCACACATATTTGTGTGCTATGGGGATTTAGGATCTGTATTGAATGACTGATTTTTTGTTTGAAGATTATTTAAAGGTCAGAAAAATAGGTTTATATAGCAAATTTTAATGTTTCAATTATATTTATTATTTTTATATTGAAGTACTTATAATTTATTTTAATATCTATGATGGTTATGAGCACTTCATAATGGAAAAACAAAACAAAAAACAATCAAACTGATATAACTAAAATGTATTAAAATTTTCTAATTTCCTGCGTTTCAGATATTCTGTTATAATATTTAAACAACCTTCAAACAAGAAAATCAGTTAATACAGATCCTAAATTATATCAAAACAGAAAAAGGATACATTTTGTTGATTCCCAGGACCTCTGATTTAACAGATTACCGGTTGAACTTAGTTATATTGCAAACCAGATGTGCAATTTCAGCCAGAAGTCCTGGGTTCGATTCCTCATCTGGATACTTTTTCACTCAGTTGGAAACATTCAATCCACATTTCTTTGTTAATCATTACGTTTGAGATAAAATAATTAAAGCAGGGCTAGCACTAGGATTTTTCAAAATTTTAGGGAGGAATTTTAGGAAAATTTTAGGGGCATTTGCGATATTTTTAACATTACAAGTATGTAATAACAGTATATTTGTGCTAGTCAGGCACATGTGGTACACTGCCAAAGAATATTCCCATCATTCCAATGAATTCAGCCCTTGTTCCATGTGCTTGTGTTGTTTGTTGCGAATGAGCGCATTTAAATTTGCGCAATAACCGGCTTCATATTACAAACCGTTTTGACAGCTTATGCTTACTGCAATTGTATTAATTAGAATTTTGAGTTCCATATATTATACAATCATGAAAAAATATTATGTTGGGAAATAAAAATAATGTAGGCCTAATGTATTTAACATTAGGCCTATCTTTTAATAAGATCAGATTAAAAAAAAATACGGTACTTTCATACTTTTAGATGTATAATTTGAACATGTTTAACAATTGAGCCTAACCAGAATGAATGCTCTCCTTCTCTCTCTTTTGGGTGTTCTCGGTGAATCTAGAGAACAAGAGGCAGGAAATAGGGGTGATTATAAAAAAAAAAATTCTGAAGCTCACAGAAAAACTTCTGAAAGGTTTTTTTCATGCATTTTTTGACGAAACATTCATTCTTTTTAGATTCTTTCATGAAATTCGCCTTATTTGCACGATTTATTGACAAAATTCCACGTTTTTTCGTGATCTTTTGACGAAATTAGCTTTTTTCCCCCCCGCAATCTTTTGACGGAATTCGCTTTTTTTCCCGTGATTCTTAGACGAAATTATCTTTTTTCCTTGATTTTTGGATGAAATTTGGGGGGGTTTTTCAGGATTTTTTTAATCGAAATTCACGTTTGCGATCTTTTTAAGAAATTCTAGTTTTTTTCCCCCGAGATGTTTTTAAAAAATTCGCGATCCTTTGAAGAAATTAGTGTTTGTCACGATCCTTAGATGATCTTTAGAGTTTTTTTTCAGGATTGATTGTTTGTCGAAATTTGCTTTTCTCTGTGAACTTTTGACGAATTTTGCGTTGTTTTAGCAATCTTTTGACGAAATTTGCGTCATTTTAGCAATCTTTTGACGAAATACGCATCTTTTTCGGTGACCATTTGTCAAAATTCACGATATTTTTTGGTGAAATTTTGGTGATCTCGAATTTTTAGGAACAAGAAGAAAATTTTAGGAGAATTTTAGGAATTTTAGGGGATAAAATAATATTTAGGAAATTTAGGAATTTTAGGGGGAATGCTAGCCCTGATTAAAGTTTAAACACATACTCATCATTTAATGAAGTTCCTTTACCTCAAGCTTAATCTGTTTGGGTGTGTCACATTACAGATCAAATGTATCTTTTTTTTTTTTTTTTTTACCCTAACTTCATTGAATTTTTTATGAAAATCTAGTTACTAATTAATTCCAAAAGCATATCCCTAAAGGAGTAAAAAATATTAAAGAAGTAATACTCATAGCTCAATTTATATTAGTTGTATAATTATTGAAAATTCTCTCTAGACATTTAATTGGTAAAATCAAATGCAGAGATAAAGATCGAGCAATAATAAAAATTGCCAATTTGATTTTTCTAGACATAAATTAATTTTTTATTTTCATCAGCAGAAATATAATTTTAAAAATTACAACAGAATTTTTTTTTTTTATATAAATAAATTCCGAAACTTTTTTTTCTTTTTAATAAAACATTCCAAGCAGCAGCAATTTTTTTAATTTGCTTAAACTATGTAATGTGTAAAAAAGTATATAATTAAGAAACGGAAAAAGTAATAAGTCACAGCTTAAGATAGAACCCTCACCTCCTGATTCTGCTAGCTAGTGTGTTACCTCAGCGTTACAAAGACATCAATGAAAGACACTAAGCAAAGAAATTCTTCTGTAACTCTGGAAAAAATAGTTGAAAATGCAACCAGACTTGAAGCCAGTTATATTTTTTTACCTTTAAATACGGCTTGACATATTCATGATTAATATTAAGACAACCGGATGACAAATTCATTACAATTTACAGTGAATTATGTAGGCTAGAATAATCCAGGACAGCTGGTAGAAATATCTTGGGTTTGATCCTTAGTCTGGACATTTGTACTCAATTTGAAAAATTAAATTCATAAAAAAGATACTTTCCCACTATAGAAGCCTTGGCATTTAAAAAAACTTTGTGCAATTTGGTTTCCAGAAAGCGAGATTTGTTGCCAAATAATGTAAACATCTATGAAAAAAAAGGATGTACTTATTTATATATGTATTATTGTCTTTATATCCAATTTACTTATGTTTACATATAAAAATGGATAAATGGCTTCTTTATATAAAATAAAATGTATACATATTGAAAAAATTGCCTGTGTATAAGAAACAGTGACTATGTTGACAGAAAATATGCATGAAAAATTTCCTTCTCTCACCAAGGCCATTTTCTCAAACTCGCAAAGGCCCCTATACTGTTCCAGAATATATCAAAAAGTTTTTGCAACTGGTTCTACACATCAACTAGTGTGAACACTATTTTCAACAACATTGAAGAGTGGTGGAAGAATTTCTCTGTTAGTGTAGTTTGCTTGTTTTAAACACCCAACAGTGTATATTTAATCAGTACAAAACCCCTTAACGGGTTAAAGTTTGTGACGCAGCACTTCACCTTTTGTCTGTAAGAATTTCAAATACGGGTCTTAAAATTAATGATATCAAATTTTGAGTGACGGTATGCTATAGATTAAAAAACTTATCTTTTTTTTTTCCCCTACTGCTATATTGATACTCAGTGGTGCAAATATTATTTTTTACATGAAAAAATATATATAAGTTTTTTGCTCATGCGTTTTCCTTCACATCTCTTATAAATTCAAAATACGAATTTTAAAAGAAATGATATCAAAATTCAAGTGATGCCTTCATGTGACTTTAATGGGTTTGTTTTAAAATCCAGTTTAATTTATTTTTGGTTTGTCTCCTAATGTATATTTACATATGCTAACAATACTTTTAATTTTCTAATACATCATTAAATATATCACTTGCAATGAGCCTATATTATGCATTGAAATGTATTTATTTCAATAAATTGATTTATTTTTTGTGCCATGCTGTCGAAAATTGAAAGAAAAATTCATGTAAAGGTTTATTTTGTGTCATAGTATCCAAACTAAGTGAAATGTATGCAAATGGATAGTATGATGCAAAATAAACCTTTACATGAATTTTTCTTTCAATTTTCGACAGCATGGCACAAAAGATAAATCAATTTATTGAAATAAATACATTTCAATGCATAATACAGGCTCATTGCAAGTGATATATTTAATGATGTATTAGAAAATTAAAAGTATTGTTAGCATGTGTAAATATACATTAGGAGACAAACCAAAAATAAATTAAATTGGATTTTAAAACAAACCCATTAAAGTCACATAAAGGCGTCACGTTGTCCACTTGCATACATTTTCCTTTGTTTGGATAGTATGACACAAAATAATCATTTACATAAATTTTACTTATGATTTTGGATAGCGTGGCACAAAACATAAATCAGTTTATTGAAATAAATACATTTGAATACATAATATAGGCTCAGTGAAAGTAATATATTTAACAGTGTATTGAAAAATTAAAAGTATTGTTTGTATGTGTAAATATACTTTAGAAGACAAACGAAAAATAATTTAAATTGAATTTTAAAACAATCCTATTAAATTCACGTCAAGGTGCACTCAAATTTTGATATCATTTCTTTTAAAACCCATATTTTGAATTCCTGAGAGATCTGAATGAAAAAGCATCAGCGAATAAATTTTATACATGTTTTCATGTTAAGATAATAATTGCACCTGTGAATATAAATAAAACTAAAAAGAAAATGATGATTTAAAAAAAAAAATTATTAACATAGCGTCACTCAAATTTTATATCATTACTTTTAAGACCCATATTTAAAATTCTTAGAGCCAAAAGAAAGTGCTGCGTCACAACTTTTAACCCGTTAAGGGTTTTTGTACTGATATCATTACTTTTGTGCGGTTATTGATAAAAATTTCATTCAGTCGAAATTAAGCATAAGGTATAAATTTATAAGAATAAAACTTAGTGGTTTCGCCCGCTAGCGGGCCTTCAATTTATCTTTTCACCAATTCAAAAAATGAATCCACCCTTTCCGGGAAAAAAAATGGGGAGGGGGGTGGGGGTTCATCAGATAAGTTAACTGAATAAAATGGATAGCCTTTGTGAGTCTTTTTGCAATTATATATATATATATATATATATATATATACATATATACATATAGGTTTTTTTTTTTTAAATCTAAGATGAATGTTGTGATTTTTAAATGTTTATATCTGAGTAATTCTTGAAATGATATTTTTAGCTCACAGGCAGTGGCGTAGCCAAGGGGGGGGTCCAGGGGGTCCGGACCCCCCCCCCCCCCCCCGAACCCCGAACGAAGAACTGGTTTACTGAATCATAGATATAACAATATTAAAAACTGATAAGACGGAATCGCAATTAACCAATGAAAAATTCCGCTTTAGACAGGCCTTTTTGTCTTAGAAAAGGTATGTCTTTCGCCGGCGCTATGAAATTTTTCCGTTTAAAACAGGTTTTTGTCATAAATACGTCCCATTTTGTCAGGTATCCTCCAAAACTGTTAAAACGTATCCACTCTATAGTATACTTCTGAAAAGCATAGATGTATTATAATAAAATCTGTGAAGATGAGAGCTATCGTAAACAGCAAAAGTTCAAGGTTCAACGTAAACAACACTACATATTTATACCTTCTATGATTTGAAACCTATCTAAAATGAAACCTTTTCTGGTTGTGATTCCTTGTTGGCAGGTTTCCTGTGAATACGGAATTCTCTTGTAAACGAAAACATTTCATGGTCTCGATGACGGAAGGATAACTATACAAGTATACCTGATATGACGGAAATCTATCTACAACGGATTTTTTAAGGATACCTGACGATTCCGTTTTCATAGATTTTAATGTAACTAGATTAAACGCAAAACTTCTTCAACAGAGATTTCGATGGGACCAACTGTTGCCAACACTTACGGGGAAAAGACGAGTTTAGATTAGACGAATGCAATAACAGCAAATTAATCAGAGTTTTGCGACCCTTATCTTTGTTCATTTTATAATTTTATATCGAGCAATGTTATCATTTACTTTAAATCTGCTTGCTGGAATTTAAAAAAAATTTAACTTTATTCTTCGACTAGATATTTGTGAATTCTTATTCAACATTACACTGCCACTTTCAAAATACCTGCATCTGAATGGGATTTGTCTTCTGCTGTAAACCATGCTGAAGACGTCCTTTTTCAACTTTATGAAACTTTACATTAATCAGTAAGCATTCAAGAGGAGACTGGTGTTTAAAAGTTTTCTGACCTGTTCAAGAGAACACAGTCCTTTGCTAAAGAAAAGTCTGACACAATTTTCTTTAGTTACACATATTCCTTGTCAAGTTGACCATCAGATACATCTGGTTCAATGTCCAACCAGAAGAATATTTCGGGAGATCAATTTTTTCTTCCTTTTGATACTTTTATTTCTGATCTCGTTATTCGTTTATCATTAAAGAAAAGAACAGAGGAATATTGAAAGAGTTTGACGTTCTTCTGGGTTTGTACAAAATAATGGTAATTCTTGTTATTAAACTTTTCAACCTGAGCTATTTTTAACAAACTCTTAATGGAATATTACGTTGTTGTATATTATTTTAAAGGGCAAGTATTTACCTACTTATTTAGTATTATAATTTTGTTTTTCGCTATTGTACAGGGATATTTAAGGCAGTTGTAGAGCTTTGGGAAATTTCGTACGATAATCAGCGGAAACGGCTTGTATATCAACCACACTACAGCGTTGAATGCAGAAGAGCGGGGGTGGAGCATCCACTCCGGAGCATCGAAATGACCCCTCAAAAGATCTGAGATTTTATGCTTATTAATAATCTAGGAGTGCAATCTTTCTCCTTCCTTAAACTTCACAGTGTACAGGAGATTCAGGAGAAAAATGGTACCCTAAGCAAAAATACCCCCTGGAGAAAAAATGTCTGAATTCCACATTACATTTGACTGAAGTACGACTTGTGAACTCACAGTTTAACATTGTTTTCAGAAATTTCATGATGGCAATGAGAGTTTGAATATGAAGGTCGTAGGTGGTATTCGGTTATTAACAATGAGAAATTGAAAGCAAAGGTTGAAGCTAATCTACGTACCACAAGTCTGAAAGATTGCTGCTGAACTTGGAGTACGTTCTAAAATTATTTCCAACCGCTTAAAATAAATTGAAAAGTAAAATAGCAGAAACTACCATTATTTTTTACACAATCTAATACTTTCCAAGATGTGCTAATCCATCGTAATAATTTTTTTTATAAAAATTTAACATCTTTTAAGTCGACCAGATATCGGAAACAACTATTCAGGTCGAATATTTACATTAGTATCAAAAGCGGTGAAACTTGAAAAAGAATTATGGC
Source organism: Maratus michaelseni (assembly GCA_963931845.1). Taxonomy (NCBI): domain Eukaryota; kingdom Metazoa; phylum Arthropoda; class Arachnida; order Araneae; family Salticidae; genus Maratus; species Maratus michaelseni. The sequence goes on from OZ007586.1 coordinate 493,117,910, forward strand.
TGTTTTAGACAATTGTAACAAAATTATTTTTCCCAACATCAACTATATTTGTTGCGTGTGTTTGTTACATTACTAGTTTCTGTAGCCGAAATTACAAGATTTTTTTCTTAAAAATTAAAAACTTATCTCAGAAACACCCATGGTGAATCAACGGCTGGCGGCATTGGCAATTGTGTCAACTCATTATTCATTATACCTATTGCAGCACAAGTTCTTAATTCAATGACAGGAAATTAAGCATGAAAATTGAAAAAAAAATTTCAACCAAATGCTGTATTAAACTTAACCCTTTGATCATAACTTTAACGTAATCAAATGCTTATATTATATGAAACTTGATTTAAATGCATTCTTCAGTGAGTGCTCAGTTTTTTATATCATACTGTTTGTAAATCTTTTTATTTGGTAAATATTAATGTAATTCCATTGTATTATTAGCCACGGTTATAGAGATTGATCTTACTTTATTTTACACATGCTATTTTTTTAAATTAAGAAATTGATAAGGAAATATCTAAATTCTTAAAGTTACTCGAAATATTTCTATTGCATATATACACACACAATCAATCCTGTTACACTATATTTCAATCAGTTCGTTTCTATGGGATCCCGAAACTTTTAAGTTTGAGATAGGATTCCATTATAGAAAGTTTCCATTTCACAGGCTTTACTGTATTTATAAGTAGGATAAAAACTGACAAGACGAAATCGGAATCACAGAAGAACGGTGAAAAATCCCGTTTCAGGCAGGTTTTCAGCAGACTTAACTGTATAGTTATCCATATCAAGGCCATGTAATGCTTCCGTTTAAGACAGGAATCTGCTATAGACAGATTTTACTATACATATTACATACATAAGTTATATTTTTATATATACAGCAAATTCTGTGGAAACGAAATGTGCCTATAACGGAATGCTGCCTTAAACGGAAATATTCATTCGTCAAATAGAAAAGAGTGCCATACACCTGCTAAGACGGAAAACTGTCTAATACGGAATTTTTTACCACTCTTTGCAATATTATCTTGGCAGATCTTACTATATATATAAGCTGAAGAAAAATTTTGGACCCCTCCCGAAAGGAAATCCTGGCTACGCCACTGCTCACAGGCTATCAAAGCCTGAGAGTTAATATGTGCCAGTTCTGTATGTACGTATGTAAGTATGTACGTAATGCGATAAATCTTGATAGAAATATCAGTTTTGCTTCACATTTTGGTTATATGTTTATAGTGATAATACTTCCCTGATTAGTTTTGGGGGTTCATTGGTTAATTATAAAGGGGGGGGGGGAGCGGGATACTAACCCCCCCTTAATTTATATAAATGGGTTTTTCATGCAGAATTACCCAATTTGCTTCAAATTTTGTATATAGATTCATTGTGGTAAGACGCTTCCCTGATTAGTTTTGGGGGTTCATTGGTTAAGTATAAAGGGGGGAAACGGCGGCCAATCCCCCCTCTTGATTTATTGTCGATCTCTTTATTTTTCGAGGGGTATTATTCTTTGAAATAAGAGTATAACATACAATTAGTGTGAATAGCCTGTGAGCTCAATGCCATCAGTTTAACTGGGCACTTTTTTTTTTTTTTGTATTTGTCTTTGTCTTTGTTAAATAAATGTTTGTTTCTTAAATAAAGATATATAATTTTTCTTGTGTAATCTTTATTTAAATATACACACATAGGCACAAAAGATTTTTAATTTATCAAAATATCTTGATCATATGCAATAAATACATAGACAATCAAGTTATGTTTTGATTTAAAAAAAAACAACTATATTTCAAATAGGAAGTTATTGACAACAAGTCTTAAATGTAGAAAATGATTCATATTATACATGTGTATTAATTTACAGAAAAAACTTGTTGTATTTGTATTTATATTACATTTAATATAAGAATAAAATGACAATAATCCAGCAATATATGAAACCCTATTTCTCTTTTCCAGGGTCCCCTTTCCTTTGTCACAAAAATTTGAGCATTTCCAATGTCTCAAAGTATAGATGGGAGTATGTAAAAAAAAAAATTTAGATAAATATATTTATTATTAACCTACTCTATTAGTATAAAATATCAGCTCTAACTGAAAATTACATGCTAAATTTGGGGACCGAGGGCCCAATTAGCGTGCAATCACACAATTGCTTCAAGTTTCAAATTTATTTTACATTTGCAGTAGGCATATATATTTTTTAAATCTAGCTACTGTCTTACGCTCTTTAAATAGTTTGAGTACAATAAAATTAATGCTAATAAAAATTTACCTTATTCCAATTACTTGCTTTGAATAGGAATTGATATTTTTGGCTCATTTTAAATAATACAGCTGGGAAACAGAATGTATATATATAATAATAATTTTTAGTTATTTACAGTTTGTAAAATTTATTATGAATATTTAACGAATTCTTAAACTGAAAGTCCTGGTTTTCATATTTTATTTATTTAAAAAAATAAATAAAAGCATATAAAATCATTGCATCATTTGTTTTAATTAGAAAAAAAAAAGTTATTCTATAAAATATTTACGAGAATTACGTGATAAATCCCGGATATCAAAGTACAATAAAATTTAAAAGAAAAAAAGATATATCTGAGTTCCAGGCTTGTTTTGAATAAGAATGAATATTTTTTGTTCCTTTTTAATAATACAGTGGGAAAAAAATATACATATTATTTACAATTTGTAAAATTTAACATAAATATTTTACAAACTCTTAAAATAGTTAGTTTTCTGTTCTGTTAACTAAAAAACTCGTAAAAAACATAACAAAATTTCTTTTTAAATACAGCTCAAGAAAAAAAAAAAAAGTTTTTGATTTGCTGAACTTCAATTACTGACAATAGATGGCACTCCGGCCAAACACGGCGTTCCCCTACCTGAGGTATTTTATTACCATGCGCGTAAGAAATGCGTAAAAAGTCTACGCAATAGGCTTAAGAAAATAGTCCCATTTTTAAACCAGATTATTTAAAAAACAAGAGTTTTCCTACGTTAACGCGAAACGACATTCGCTTAGTCTAAAACCGATTAATATAAAATAAATTTTTTAAAAAAACGCCCGAGCCATTTTCGAGATAAATTTTCAGAGGCCTTACATTTACTCAAATTTAGTTAAAAATGGACTTCCAGTTCTTAAAATCTACTGCACGTAGAAATGTATAAATTTCAGGATTGAATTAGACCATAGATATAAGACTAATGTGAAAAAATCAAAACGGTATGCCTCATATTTGCTGAGATATTAAATGTCGACGTTTTGATTTCTCTTTGATGTCCTTCTAGCCGTATATATAGAGTGACGGAAATCTTTGGTTTTGGGCGTTCGGTTTTCGGTTTTTGCTGCGTCACTCGAGATACTGCCGTCTCTCATGATATATCGGATAGATGTATAAGTAAATAAAATAATGTTTTGAGTTAGTTATCCAAATAGACTAACAGAATTTAGATCCCAAAAATGCTCTTGCAGACTTTAAAGGAAAAGTTCGTCCTGGATTAGGGTGGTGAACAGACAATTTATATGGAGCTTCTTACCACGTACTGTTGCTCGTATATGATAAAATCTTCATGTATTGCCACCAACAGATTATTCTTTAAAGGAAAATAAAAACTGTGCATACAAGCATCAGAAAATATTTTAAGGTCATTTTTTTTAAAATATTTTTCTAATTATTTTGAAGGAATTTAGTTCAATACTTGGGCTTGATAAAAAATAAATTAATACTTTTAGTCTAGTATCCTTTTTTAGTAGTTTTTAACGTAACAATTACCATATTTTCTGGTGTACAAGACACACCCGAAAATCAGCAGTATATTAGTGCACGCTGTATACCTTTTGGATTTTTTAAAGAAACTCCATGTACACTCTGTTTCTCAAATAAAACTATAGTGTATATCCCGGCTTTTTTAAGAACTGCAATACTCCCCAAAATTTAACTGACTAGTTTAAAAATAAATTTTTTACAGCATAATACTACGACACACTTAAGGCACATTTTAATGGTACAGTTTACTGTGCAGTCAGTCCACTGAGATTAGCCAAGCCAAGATAAACTTTTAATCTTTTCCAAAAATGTTAAATATTGTTCATGGTAATTTTGTTATACACTTTCACCTTAAAAAAAAAAAAGATTCTCAATTTTTGTGCTAAAACTTCTATATTTCATTATTTTTCTGCTGATAACTAAAGATAGATGTACATTTAGAGACTGAATAAGTAAATAAAATAATGGTTTGAAGCACAAAAATATTGCATACTAGTTTTAGTAGCACTCAGTGTACCGTCCTACAACCTCAAAGCATCCCTCCCAAAGGAAAAAATTATCAATAATTACAAAAAGTAAAACAAATTTCATTTAAAAAAATCATTTATAAAAATATTGAAAAGAAAAAAAACAATAAAGATAATTTATTAAAACATTACTGATGTGTCAAATACACAAAATTATTCTTAAACATTCTTCCTTTAAATCAGTGGTTCTCAACGTGTGGCATACATCCCACAAGGGGGCAATTTCAAATTTGCAACTCACCTATTCGCTGTCACTTTTTTTAAAAATAAAGTCATGCTACAGACTAAAAATATAAGTAATACATGCAAAATTTGAAAATAAAATTCTGTTTTTTGTTGAATTTAAATAGAAAAGTTCCCAAACAAAAGTTTAAAATAGAATCAAAACCAGAATAATTATAAAAAAAGTCCTTAACAAGAATTTAAAAAAAAAAAAAATCATATTTAACCAGAGAGAGATCGCGTGGGGCACAGAGTTACCCGTCTTAGAAATACATCAGTCCCGCGAAAAATGTTTATCTGTAATCAATCATCCTTTCAGTATCCTCCTGTCTGACTCTCCCCTTGCTAGGTGTAATGTTATTTTTACATTCCTTTCCTTTCTGCACGTGAAACAATCGTTTTTTGGAATGCATGAAAAAAAAGGGGTAACTCAGTCTCCCCACGCGACCGTTATTGCTTCGAAATTTCTCATTCTAAGCAGCGTAGTTTTCTGTTTTGAAGTGTTTATGTTGTTTTTTGAGTTGAATTATTTAATAAATAATGGCGTGCAAACGTAAACTTACAGACTATTACAAATAAATGGAACTTTTGAGAAATTTAATAGATAAAGTTCAGTCTTCTGAAGAAGAAATTGATCAAGCTGGTGAAAATGAACCTGATGAGGAAATATACAGTTCTCACAACAGCGAAAGTGAGTTTGAGCAAAAGGATAAAGATTACGAAAATTCTGATGCAGAAGAAAGTATTTTTGTCAGCAAAAATAAAACAGTTATTGAAAAAAAATATAAGAAAGTGAAAACATGATCTTAAAATATAATAAGTCATTTAGCAGGAGTAAAAATTATCGCACGCAATATAACAGAACTAAACAGATTTAAAGACAGTAAAACTACAATTTCTTGCATAAAGTATGATAATTTTAGCTGTAAAAATCATTCTTCTTATGTTTACCAGAAATGTATGTACATTTTAAACTCCTGATAAAGGTATGTAATTATTTTGCTTGTAAAGTTTTCTTAAACATTACAAAAAAAATTTTAACTAAAGAAGTATACTTTCTTAATGATTTAATGAATTAATTGTTAAAATCAAGTGATATTTTCTTGTTTCTAGCACAATATTTGTATAAAACTGATTGGGGTGACCCAGTCACCCCGCGCGATCTCCAACGTTAGTGCTGGGTGCGTGCCTTCTGTCGGGTTAAAAAAAAAACTATAATTTTTCTGGTTACAAACATATTTTAAATTTTTTTTACTATTCATTGAATGAGCCTTATATTTCTATTTGCTCTGCTATATGTCACATAAAAAACTTTTACATGTGAAATACTTAAGGATATATGTACATCTGACTGTCTTTAACATATTTAACATAAATATTTTTTTATAATTTTTTTATCATGGTACCTTAATTTGATCTTACTTTATAAAAAGTTATAAATGTTAAACAGCATTAGAAAAGGAAAGTAAATAATTCTGTCTCTAGTATAGGCCTCCTACACAGTAAATAAATATACAGTATGGAACCATTTATCCGGAAACCAGTTAACCGGAAAACCAGTTATCCAGAATATTTCCAATTGTCCAATTTCAGAATCTTTCCTGTAAAAAAGTGCCATATGGTGCCAGTTTGACAAGTGCATTGCTTGAAACATTACAACATGCATGGTATATCTTCATAGGATTTGAAATGGAAGCATATTTAGTTAGATATTGGACAGGAAGGAATTTTTATTTCGAAAAGTTTTTCACAAATTGCCTTCTTTCAAACTCTGATTAATCTTTGATCTTGTTTACATCTGATTCTTAATGATTCTGATTCTAATAATTAATTTGAAATCTGAAACAATGTCACAACCACAAATATTCTACAAATCTGATCAAACAGATGTTATAAATTTAATATTTTAAGTTGCTATGCCCAACCAGTTATCCAGAAAAACCAGTTATCCGGAATACGTCTGACCATAACCATTCCGGATAAATGGTTCTGTACTGTATATGACATATATATTTGAACTTTTAAATTCAGATAATACATGTCAATTAACAATAATGGAAAAGGAAAAACAGAGATGTGTGCTTTGATGGAGAATGGTGGCTACATAAAATTTATAAAGATGAGAATCTTGGAATGTTTGTGTATTGTGTTATTTACAGAATAAAAATTTAGTGTCCAAAGTGTTTCCATTAATTTTTAATAATTTACTAAAATGATTGTAAAACATGTCAATGTCATCTACTTTAATACAAAATGCGAGAGTTTCTTCAAGCATTTTCAGAAGATAAAAATGCACCCCATATAACACATTTTGGCACTTCTCCATTATCCCGTCAATTTATTTCCATTAAAAAAAAAAAAAAAAAAAAACTTAGAAACTATAAAATTCAACATGCCAACATAATTTGCAAATTCCAAGCATGACTTCACATTTGATTTTAAATGCAGCGCTAGCATGTGATGTGCGTATTTCATTTTAATTTTGTGGATAAGTTTGTCTGATGAAAGATATGAATAACTGCTATTTCTCTGCTTTCTCTCTCATTTTAAGAAAAAATATAAAGATCTGCGATCTTCCACCTACAGAACTTCATGCGATAAGCTATTTTCAAAATAATGGGATTCTGCCATAAAAAAGCTTCCATTAATGGGCATGATATGACTTATCTCCAAATGGATAAACAATGACGGTGTAATGTAAAAACTGTGATAAGCGAATATATATTAGAAAAGGAACATGGAATGATGGTTTCAAAATCACATCTGTAACTGCATTAAGGTTTATTTATGGCTGGTCAGATGAATTAACATCAATGAAATGATGAAAAACAGTTGGATTTAAGCCAGAGTATGGTGATTGATTGGATTTTTGGTGTTAACAGTTTTATTCCACAACTTTTATGACTAAAGTCCTGCCTAGTATTTTATTATTTTTGGCCGGATAACTTCCTGACAATCTTCCATATTCAGGACCCCACAGACATTGGCTGAAATCAGGAACATGTAACGAATCTTATATGAAGTGAATGTGAAGTCACTATCATGCATTTTTGGCATTAAATCTTATAGTTTGGCGATAGTTTTTTTTTTATGGAAATTGGCCAACAGGATAATGGAGAAGTACACACGTTTGTTTAAAACTGAGGTAAGTTGGAAAGGAACAACATACACTTTTTTGGCATAAAGATGAAAATGTATAGCCTCATTGAATTTACAAAGTTAGGAAAAACATACATTTGTGACTGAAAATTCCCCTCTTTGATAAATTAAAAAAAACTGAAATTAATTGAGATTGTTATGTTGGTTCTCAAATGACCTGTTCAACAATGCAAAATTTTCTGACACATTTTTAAATGCAAAGGCATAAAATTTGCAGGCCTGACTATTGAAGCAATTTGGAATCTAAATGAGTTTTCCATTTTTTGATAAATCATCAGGTTATAAGCTAATCATATAACAAGACACTTTTTCTCCTTTCTCATATTGCCGGATCTGAAATTCGGTTCAAAATGCCTACTTTGACAGCATTTTCTGAAAGATATCCTGCCTCTATCAAAAAATGAAAAATGTGTTTCAATTACATAGTTTCTGAATAAGAAAACCTGCCAATTTCATGCCTTTTTGAACAAAAATGAATTAAAAAATGCTGAAAGTAGCCCTTTGGATTTGCGAACAGTCTTAAGGCTCTGTTGAGCTACTTTCATGTGGATAGAGTCCAATTTTTAAATAATAATATATATGTTACAGAGTGTGTATATATGTGGGTGGGGAGTCATCGTGATTTTACAGGTGCTTTTGTGAGGCGTGGCCAATAAAAGGTTGAGAACTACTGCTTTAAGTATATAGCTAATATATAGAATGGAGTAATGATAACAACAACAAAAGCTAAAATTTTAAACTGATCATTGTATCTTATTTAACTTTTGTTGCGCTGAAGACAGTTTTTTAGTATTTTTTTTTAAACTTTTGACACAATTCTCACTTTTATAAAATCATTGATTTTTATAATATCTTGTACTATATCATTATTTTAAGATAAGCATCTATTAGCTACATTTCACTGATGTGAAAAAAAAAACCCACTAAAAATTACATAAGAAATCACCAATTAATTCAAAAATTTCAGGAAGAGAAAATGTTCTATATTGGGCTAAAAGATGGCAGGTGTCCAAAAAAAAAAAAAAAAAAAATAGGAGCTGTGCAAGGTCTGTATGACAGAAACAGAAAAAAAAAATCATGCAAGTATGATCATGGTTATATAGAAAAAATAGAACACCATTGAAATGAAAAATTTCCACCAGACACTATATCAAAAATAAACAGAGACACTTTTTTATTAACTTTATCACAAAATGGCAACAGGAAAAATAATAGCATAAACTAAAAAAGCATATATCATACATGAAATAGACAGATATTCTTAAAAAATATATTAAATATACAGGTCAACTTTAAAAGAATTTTAATTACAGAATAAATATTTATAATACATAATAATTTGAGGCTTAAAAATTACAAATATATATAAAAAAAAAATAAAAATGTGTAAAAAAAAAAAGTTTCACAAGAGATTCCCCCCCCCCCCCCCCCCAAAGCTAACAAAATCAAGAAGATTTATATTATTATTTTCAAGAGATTGACTCAAAATTCAAGAATCTTCTCCAAAATCGTACAACTTTGATATTCTATGTTTATGTAATAATTTAAATATTTTTAAGCTTAATTATTATTTTTGTTTTAATACTTTTTTTTATTTTTATTTTTTTGCTTTTTAATATTTATCTTGCATTAGGATACATTTTATAGTAACAATGATTATTATTATTATCATATACTTTCAAACATATATAAAACAAATTCTTAAAGTTTTTCACCCTATTTTATGTCTATCCTAGAAAAGATCACAAATACCAATATTTTAAATCTTTGTAGTTTGTCTTCCTCTTAAAAACGTAAAATTCAACTGCAGCTATTTCATTTCCACAGTAGTAGAAACAGTGCAGCACTGCAAACTATTTAAGAACTTGCAGATTAATTCTAACAACTTAAAAAGAAATACACGCTTAAAATAAATTATTAAAAATTTACTTTTTGTCTCTAGATTATTGTTCTTATTATATTATATTTTCTTTGTAAATACAAATTTCTTTTATTTTATGAGTTACTATTATTCTTCATGATAGTGGGCTTGATCTGGTATTGATGGATTGCAGATAAATTTTGGTTTGCAATGCTCATTGTTTGACACAGAAAATTCTGCTAATGGGTTCATTTTTAATTCAGTGGTACTTTTCTATCACCTAGGCACAGGTGATAAATTGTCAAATATTGTTTCTTCAATTGCCATCATTTATAGTGAAAAAAATGCGCCGTCATATTCCAAACAGATTATGCTTGGTTATTTTACTAGAGTGACAGTATGCTTAATTATAAGGAAAATTATAGGCTTGTCTACAATGAAAAACTAAATCACATTTTTTTTTTCAGAAATTGACATTTTTCTTCTTAATAATGCAACTTGCACAAAATAATATGTTTGAATTCCTTAATCAAGAATGACAAAATGCACTGTTGCCAAAAATGAAAAAAATATCTGCTGTTGGCGATATTTGTAACTGGCTAACATACCAAGCCAAATTCTGTATGTTGTTCATACTCACATAGATATTTTAAAATAAATCGCAAGTTCTGAATTCACATCTGATTCCGAAAAGAGTTCACATTTGTATTTCTTGGATGCCGGGCTGTACCACCAGGTGCCTGGTGAGGATTGACATGATGAAAGGCTGTGCGATGCAGATGGCCAGCAAGAGGTAAGAGCTGTGGCGACTGGTCGAAGAATAATGATCAGATGTCGTTTTTGGCAGTATCAGCACTCTTAATGTCCTGATCTGAAAACAAGAGGTAATATGCTTTTAATCCTACATTTAATGCATTATCATGGACTTTTCAACAAAATCCATTTGTTAGACATGCAATTTCAATGGAAAGCATAAAAGAATGTTTTGTCCACTGGAGCTTGCCCCTGAAACTGTCATCAACAATGAACTTGCGTACAAAATTTGTTTTTTAAGGCACACCACTGAAAATACAATTGAATCTGTGATTGTTGAAAGGAACAGAGACTTAGTTTTGAAATTTCCCAAGTCATGGACATAGTGCCTTTCAACACTCAACTTTTAAATTTCTCCCTCCCAAACACGGATAGGCAGTACCCAGACTTAGTTCCTTTCTTCACGAAACAGTCAATAAACATGAGAAGTTGGAAATTGTACATCAAACGCAACTATCGAGGTGCGTTCATGTTCATACTATAACTAGTTTCAGTTTAATGAATTATATTTGTTATTAATTTCCATAACAAAATAAGTACATTTTAAGTTGGCAACATTTTATCTTTTGTTGACATTTACTGAAAGTTCCAATGAGAAACTTAAGCCTAGCTTTGAAAATTTCTGAACTTGAAATCCATATTTAGACAAATTTTCCATTTAATATATATTTCTCTGGAAGAATCTATCCAAAAAACTGTCAGTAGATTATAGGATTGCTATCATTAAACAATTTTAGTATACAGATTCGGTTTTTAAATTCAGTTATAGGGAAATGATAGGACTCCATATTAAATATACATAATTATTGATATAAAAAAGACGTAAAAATTGAACCATGGCAACCTAGAATCATCACCTAGTATCATGGTATATCATTGAATTAATTATGTATGATTGGATTTAATAGAATGAAAAATGTGACTATAACTTGATCATAGAGGTTATAAAATGTCATGTATGTCATATGTCAGATAACTTGGTGATACATCTCGGTCGCTTGACGATTAATCCTCGGAAGCTGCTATAACAAGGAAGTACAGATTTTTAAAAAAAATCAAATTACTTAATAAATATTTTTATGAATATCTTTTTAAGTTTTGATTTGATTTTCCTAAAATTTGAATTGACTCGACAAAATTCTGCAACAATTATACAAATTAAATTTCAAATCATTCGGTTGGGTAGTTTTTGCACTGTTATATGCGGACAGACCAGACGACAATTATAGGTGCTACGTATTTATGTAATTATGAACACATAAAAAAAACACTGAATCTATCTTAACATGAGAAATGACAAAATATGGACTTAGTTTCTTTCGACAATCACAGATTCAATTGTCCTTCAGAATGAGCTTGTATACAACATGTGATCAAAATTAGTTAGATATGTAACTTCAATCAAAAATGTACAGGAATGTTTTTGCTCATGGATCATTTCCCTGTTGCGATTCCACTCTTAGAATACATGAACTGACAATGAACTTGTACGTAACATTAGAGGAAAATCAGCTTGATAGAAGTGGTTTAACAATCAATTGAAAGATTTGATTTAGACGGACATACATCCAAACAAAGTTAAATAAATAGAAAAAAGAATGAAAGTAAAATTGAATATTGACCTCCAATAAATGAAGTAGTTATTGCATTCAAAATGAATAAATAAGATTTGATAAAATGGTGTATTTATTATTAGCTTTATTTTATTTTGATTTTTGAACTTTTTGGGCCTTTTCCTTTAATAATAATAATAATAGAAATCTTTAAGAGATAAAAAGTGAAACCTGTTATAACAATGAATAATGGAAGAGACAAGTAAAGTTTCATTATAGACAAGGTTGAATCACAATACAATGTAAAACACAAGGGTCAATGAAAAAAGGTTGGACACATTTAAAAAAATCCTAACTCCAAAAGTAGTTGAAGATACACAAAAATATTTTCTTTGCAAAGTACTCGGCAAGTCTCCAACATTTGTTAGATGTAACTGTTACACAGCCATGATCTTCAGATGATGTGCAGAAAGTTTCCTGATTTTTTTTTTTCAGTTTGATTACATATATGTTAAAATTTGTATTTTACTTAAATTCTTTTATTTATTTATTGATAAGTTTTAATTTCATTATGGAATATTTACTGAAAATAAATGCTGAACCATTTATATTGCTTAAAGTGCATACATGTAAACTTTCCATAAGTGAGCTGCACATGAAAGAGATAGATTTAAAAAAAAATCATGATTGAAAATTATTTTATAACCAAGAAAATATCCATAAATTGAGATACAGTTTTTAAACTTGTATTTAGAAGTACTTTTTCGCCTATTTGATGATGTAAAAATTAGAATTTTGCAATGTTTAGAAGTTATTTGCAAAAAAGCGAAATTTATTATTTAGGTTGTTGCTATTGTCAATATGACCCCAGAGACTATTATCAATTGAAAATCTATTGTTAAACTTTTTTGAGGCATTTTGTGCAAATTTAATTTTTTTAAATCATTATGAAGTGTATTTTAAAAAGTAACTCAAAATGTGTTTGCTTAGGTTGTTGGAGTACAGGCAAAATTGTTGTACAGTAAAAATAATAAATCACATGACTGGTTATAAAACATTATCCATTAAAATAATATCAGCACATGTCCTTGATGCAGATTAAAAAGAATTAGGAGAAAAACAATGTATTGTTTTTTCAACTTGCACAATTTAAGTTTAAACTTGTTTTTAAGCTAACAAAATACATCATGTGAAAATTATAATAAAAAAAATCTTGTTTTTCTTTCTTTCTTAAGTATGGGGTACAAAAATTATGAATAAATAGAGTGTATACGACTAAATCTAAGAAAAATACTGCACTACAGATAAAAAAAGTCATAAATGGTTAATTTGCTTGACAGAAATTCATTTAACCTTTTTTTGTGTATTTTTTGTTCTCCAGGATTTTGAGATTCCACTGTTCAGTGGAATCTTTAATGGTACAAATACTCAATAAATAATATATGCAAATCTCATTGAAATATTTTTACATCTTACATCATGACATTGCTTGATTTTAAAAGTTTCCATCATCAAATCTAAAAAAAATTGTTTGTCAATAAATTTGTTGTTATAGACTGTGTGTGTGTGTGTGTGTGTGTGTGTGTATGTAGTGGCAGTACTTAATAATTAAACTTAAAAGATTCTTTAATAAGATGATCTTAGTGCATTAATATCAGCAGGAATGTGAAGAGATAGAAACACAACAAGATCTCTCTCCCTGCTCTTAAAAAACAGTTTTGTACATTTTACATCAATATCTTTGCATAGAAGTATTAGTTGAGCCATCAAGAACAACAGCTGTCATTTACAAAGAAATGGAGCTTTCAGAGCCGCCCATTCTAATAGGATTTTACTTCCCTAAGCTCAAAATTGAAAAAAAAAAAAAAAAAAAAAAAAAAAAAGTCGTCGCAGAACATTATTCTAATAAATTATCAAGTTACTTTCACAGAGGTATGAGAAAAAAAGCATACAAAGAACAAGGGCAGGAGAGGGCACTATTGAGAAATAAAACATCCAATATTTTCTCCTATTTATTTAAAAAATATATATGACAGGAAACTTATGAATATTACTACACATGACATGTTTACTGAAATATTGCTGTACAAAAATGAGACCCTAAATGTTTTAGAAAGTGAAGAGGAGAAAATACTTTTTTGTTCAATCTGTCACCAAATGATAAATAAGTGACCAATCCTAGCACAAATCAAGAGCAATTTTGAAGGGGAAATCTGGCAGGGATAAGGACAATAACATTTTCTGATGATATAAATAATTTTTATAGCTATTATTCTATATTATTTATCATATTAATCTACATAAAGTGAGAAAGAAACAGACAGAATTCAAATTTAATTACCCCTGTTACCCTCCATGTAAAACTACCAATGAGTCCAAGGATAGCAAATCTATAACACACAAGAAAAGTATTTCGAGCAGTTAAATGATTTATGAATTAATTCCTTACATGCCACATATTTGTGTGCACTGTATATGAAAAAGTTCCCTTTCCTTTTTTACTTACCCATCATACGTAGTACAGGGTAAGTCTTGTAATTGTTTTAAAAATCGAAAAAATTTTTTTGATGGATTTACATGTTTTAGACACTGGAGATTCCGAAAAACATTTTTAGAAGAAAAAAATTTGCTGTCTGTCTGTCTGTATGTGTGTCTGTAAACACTCTTTCTCCCAAACAAATTGAGATAGAGACGTGAAATTTGGTATGTACTTAGTATGTAATAATGAGAAGAAGCTGTTTGAATTTCAGTAACCTCGTTTATCTGGAACTATTTTTTTGGACTCTCGAAATATTCGTTTTGATAAAAGGTATATAAAATTTTTCGAAATTGTTTATTTTAAGGAGTGAATATAAAAGACAATTAAAAAAAAACAAATTTTGCATAAAGAATGAAATTGATCAGATAATTAGTTGCCAAGATAATTGTAATTATATTTCCACTCTTTGATTTTTCATGACACTGTATTTCATTCAAATTTCAACCCAAAAGATTATTTTAATTGGAAATGAGACGCTTAATCAGACGCAGTAAACTGTTAGTTAATATGATTACCATTTTTGGAGTTATATGAATATTTCTGTTACGCAATTCAGTAATAGAACATTTAAAGTTCATGACATCATCAAGCCACGATTTTATTCGAATTGCAATGCACTTTATAAATAGCTTACGCATTTTTTATTTTCATATTGTATATTATGCATATCTATGATGAGTAAGTTTTACGGTGGCCCCCAATGGCTAGTTTTATAAGTAAATAACACTTCCCCCTGTTTACTTTGTATAGATTACATCATTTTTAAAATGTCTACTATAATATGAAAGGTTAATTTTTGTAGTATATAAAGAAGCCTTTCAATGTTGGATACTGAGAATGCATCTTACAGTGACATGCCACTTTTCTAGGTTTGCGAAAAATAAGAAAGAAACAAGTAGAAGAAGAGAAAAATATTTGCGAAACTCTGAATATTTCTAAAGTTTTGTTTATATATATATATTTATTAAACCTAACATGACAATAATCAAAAGTATCTGCTTGGTGCCAAACAAAGATGTTGCTAGTTTAGGTATTATATATTCATTTGTGACAAAATGAACAGAGTAGCAACATTTATATTTTAATAAATATCTTTTAAACTATAAAAATTTAAGAACAGAAAAAAAAAAAAAAGATTTGTTTGGAGCTTTCTACATTATATTGTTTCTCATACAAAATTTTCTATGTATTGCCTTCTAGAACAAGATTGGCTAATTTAAACTATTTAAAGATGAAACTAGAAATATTTAAAATTGGAAAATATCTTAATGTCACATTTTTACTTTCTTCTAAATACATAAGGAAGCACTGGAATCGTGAATTTTTTTTTTTTTTTACTTTCATTTTTTGATGGATTTACATGTTTTATGGTGCCCTGAATACAAATTGACTATTTTTGGAAAATGTCTATCTGTTAGTCTGTGTACAACACAAATTTTGTAGCCACTCTATGCGGAAAACTAATGAACAGAATTTAATCAAACTTCATATTATGTTAGATCTTGATATAAACTGGTGTTGATTAGGTTTTGGTGTATATTGCCCAACAGGTGGTGCTGTAATGCTGTGTTTTTCACGATAGCTTTTCAAGAACTAATGGACGGAATTTCATCAAATGTCCAATTCAGTTAGATCAGGGCAAAAATTGGTGTATATAGCCCAATTGAAGGTGCTGCTATGTTGTGTTTTTCACAATGACCATAATAGTTGTATTTCAAGAACTAATGTGCAAAATTTCATCAAACTTCATACTTAGTTACTGACTTCACCAACCACTGTAACTGTGTTATTGTTATCCTTTTAAATGCACTGTGCTTTATATTCATAATTAATGGTAATTAGATTTTAGCATATATCTCCCAACAAGTAATGCTGTGTTTTTCACAATTTCTGCGATAGCTATATCACAACATTTGGTGGATGGAATTGTACCAAATTTTATATGCAAGTTGCTTTTTTTGAAATTCAATGCTGATTCAATTTTGGCTTTGATTGTACAACAAGGGGTGCTATTAGACCATGCTTGGAAAAAATTTCATAGTCAAGTCCAGAAACAATTGATGCAATTTAGCGATTGTGGCTAGCCCTATAACTACTCCATTTTAAAAAAGTTTTATACTTGTAACCACACTGTTGCCAAGTTCACATATTTTTTATGTCAACTTTAGCTGTGGACACAATTATGGAATATTAGGCCTATGATTTTTGCATTTAACAGAATAGTTATATCTCATTTTCTATTGTGTAGAAATGCACCCAATTTTAGGTAGCTTTCATTACAAAAAGTAAAAAGCTACTGCAGCCATTTGGAGGAAAGCAATTCTGGAAAATTTCAGTATATTTTCAATGATCATAACCCCCAAACCCCAAAACCACCCTCCATTCAAATGATATACATCTGATCTTTGACATACAATAGCACTCATATTTATAAACAGATTTGGATGTAACTAAATGCGTGTATTAAGCTTACCAATGTCTCGACCACGTTCGTTGGCCAGCTTGGTCCACCATCTTGTTTCAAAATGGCAACCACTAAAAGATTTAAAATTAACAAAAATATACAAAAAAATTACAAATTAAAATTTATTTTTTGTTTAAGTGTTAGGCTCGATACAAGGATTCCAAAGCATTTTTTGTTTTGCCTCTATCTTAAAAAATGGCTGATATACACAGTTTGAAATTCTAGGGTAGCCTGATATTTTGAAACAAGACAGCATGATTCTTCCATTGTTGTAATCATTTTCCCAATCATATGCATAACAATATATTTTGTATACGTTAATGTCAAATTCTTGCCAAGCTTTCTGCACTTGGCGACCAAAAATAAGTCTCCATAAACGAAGCCAACTTGGCCTGACTAATTTGGCTAATTTCTTGTTCGAATTAAGTATTAACTAATCTTCTGTAATCGGGTTCTTTGCATTTTAGCTTGCAGTTTTCTGGTAACATTAGTTAAAATTTTAAAACAAAGATATAGGAAAGCTAACTTTTCTACTTGGTACAGGCTGAAAGGACTTTTTTATTTGAGATTAATGATTAAATATAGATATGCTGATCATATTTTAAATTTTAATGACCAACGGCGGATGCTGTTTTTTTTTTTTTTTTTTTTTTTTTTCTTAATTTACTGATCATAGTAACTGTGTTAATTTTTTTTTTAAATGCACATTTCTTTATATTCATAATAGTTGGTGCTATAATAAATTAATATCTTAGAATCATATAGAAGAAAGTTTTGTGATAGTCACAGCATGGTTTCTTTTTAAAACAAAGACTTTTGAGACTGACACTAATGAAATTCTGAGTGTGATACTTTGAAAACCAGCCATACTTGCATACTCCATTTGAAAAGGGGGGGGGGTATATTTACACAGTCTTTAATTCTGCCCAGTGACTTATTTTAATCACTTATTAAACACAAATTTAATTAGACAAAGTTCAGACACTTACCAGAAAAAAACAGAGAGACAAACTTGAATAGCCAAGAACAGCATAATAACCAAGAGTCTTGAAAAGGATGCATGCCAGCAGCGCTGCGACCATGCTGAAAAGGAATTCACATCACATTATAGACACACTGTATGGACACATGGAACTCTGGACATTTTGCAAAGCTACATAAATCATATATATTATTTCAGTTGTTAAAATCCCTTTTTCTATGCCTTTATAAAATGCAGAATAATGAATGAGGTATCATTCGAAAGGCTTTTGAACCAGCTTCTGACATAGTATATTTGATTAAAACATGTTTTTTGATTAAAAATTGCAGTTAAGTAAAAATTAAATCACCATTGATTTCATAAATTAAATGAAATGTTTTTCTCAAATCAATGCTGCCACGAAAATAAAATACTGCATTATATTGTGCTTAAAAATTATTAAAAATAAATAGTACTAAAAATATAAAATAGTACATTGTTGTTGCACAGGTTTATTTTATACGTATGATTAAAAAGCAAAATTCAAATGTTTAGAAGAAAAGGCCACCATCGATCGATCAAAACAGTGGTTTCACGTGTAGCCTAAAATGTATGCTTTGTTATATTAAGTTGCATTTTGTATGTATTCAATTTATTTCTGTTTGCCCCGTGCATTTCCTGAAGCAGATTATGTCAACCTCTAATGCAGTTAAAATACAATGGTTAATTTTTTTTTCCCCCTCACACGTGCCTTTCACTATCTTCAATCTGTTTTTACTGTAATTTTGATAGAATAAACGAGACGAAATGCTGGCTTGACTCATGTTGCTGGTAAATATTTTTATCCTCAATTTTTCTTTAGAAGCTTAAAACTGCGTCTAAAAATATTAGACTGCAGACGAAATCCTTGCACAGGTCAACTGGTAAGAAAATATTTCTGAAATCTTTTTTTATAGATAAGACTTTCTATGTTTGTACACTTACACAGTCCCATGCAAAAAAAACTTGCAGATTTTTTACATTTGGCAGTCCTGTGTTGCAAAGATTTGTTAAGGCGGTATTCAAAAAAAATATTTTTCCACGCTCAACAACTCAAAATTTTGAGACACATTCCCAGACTCATTTTTAAAAGTAACAACAGGAAACTTGGCGGCGTGATTTATAAAGACATTTATAAGGAACCCATGTTTTTATTTTTCGTTCAATTAATTAGAAATTGATTTACAGACAATTATTGTCACAGTACGATCATTTTTTTGTTTCCAGCGCTATCGCTTCGGGAAATTCGGTTCAAAATGTCCACTTTGCAGCATTTTTTGAAATATATTCTGCCTTTATCAAAAAATCGAGACAGTGGGGACATTATAAAGTATCTGAATAAGAGAACCTGCCAATTGGATGCATTTTAGAGCAAAAATGAATTTACAAATGTGTCTCAAAATAAGCAGTTTGGATTTGAATACACCCTTAAAATAAAAAAAGGTATACACACAGGAAGAACATACATTGCATTTGCAATTTGTACAAAATTAAGTGCACATTAAACTCATTGTATTATACTGTAAGAATAAATGCAGTACAATGCTGTGTGAATAAAAATTATATAAAAGTATATAAAACAAAACTTTTAAGGAAGAAATGGCCCACATGTGGCCTGTAGGTAGGACATGCTGATGTAAAGAGATAATTTGTGCAGATTACATTACATTATACACACCAAAAATCAACAAGTTATTAATAAGTTATTCTCAAACATATTTTTTAGTGGTTTTTAACACTTTCCAACATAGTTGAAAAGTGTTTATAAATTCGGTTTTTCTGTCTGTCTGCCTGTGCTCTAACTAGCATATGCTCGGTTATATATATATATATATAAATATGCTCGGACTGTCATGCAATTGATATGTTATTTGAGGCTTACTGTGACATGTTTGGTATTGAAAATGAAGTGTGTAGCACTTAGTTTTTTTACAGGGACACTCAAAAGAATTCCATTACATTGCAATCTGTGGGGAAAAATCATTTGCGGTTTATTTTAATGATGTTACACAATTTCAAACATATTGAAATTTATATCACTAAGGTGCACTATAAGAGACTAATTTTTTAATGTGTTGTGCATAGCACTTATAGTTCCTTTATAGGGATACTCAAAAGAATTCCGTTACATTATGGTCTATAAAGAAAAATCGTTTGCAGTTTATTTTAATAATGCTTCACTATTTCAAACATATTGAAATTGATATATATCACTAATGTGGATTACAAGATGCTTACTATAGAATATTGTGTGTATAGCTTTCATCGTTCATTTACAAGTAACACACAAAAGAATTCGGTTAAAGTACTGTGCTTATTAATAATAATTGCTGGGAATGCTTTTTCAGTTGTTGAATGCGTTTTTAAATTTAACTCATTTTTGTCGTTTACTTTGTGTGTATGTAAATTGTATAGATTGTACATAGAGCAGCACAAAAGTTCTTGAGAACATTTCTGTTTATTGTCGAAAATTGCAGAAGGGAAATTTTAAACTGTGCTACACATTTCCTAACTGAACTAAAATTTAGCGTTCTATTTAGTATATATACAAATCTATAGATCATATACAGGGTTCCACAAAAGAGCTCAGATATTTTTCTGAATACTGTTGGTAATTCCCGAAACTGGATTTTTAAATATGTTATGCATTTTCAAAATTGTTTAGTTAGATATCATCTTACATCTTACGGTAAAGATTTGCAAAATTTTTTTGGAAGTGTTGGAAAGTGTTACATAATCAATGCTTGATGCATGATTTTTAGTTCTTGTTTATTATTTCTTGGCGTGTAAGAAAGAATTTGGAAATACTAAACAAATTGATATATAAATATATCACAAGAATAAAATGTCAGTTAAAATATTAATAAAAAAAAAAGAATACCATTCTACAAGTATTCGGAACAAAATAAATTTTACAAAGAAATTGATAACTTAGCTCATACTGGGTATGTAGCCATTGAGATTCACTTTAACACAAATATCTCTCAGCTAGTTTTGTGTTAGAAGACTTTTCAGATCATTGTTCCACAAAAGGAGCAACCGATAATTATTTTCAGTTGCTATTATACAAAAAAATTTTTTGTTATGCCAACAATTCTTGTTTGTGTCAACAGAATATTGTTGCTAAAGTGTATGGAAACAAATTATACAAAATTGTTTAACAACAGCTATTTTTTAATAATAACAATAATAAAGCTATGCGAAGATTTCTCAATAATACACACTGCACAAAATGCCAGAAAATAATACCTTAAATAATAAACTTTACCATGCGATCTACAATTTTAGAAAAGTAGTCAATTCTCAATATAAGTAATTAAATTACAAACTCTAACTTTACAAATGGAATTAATCAAAACAGAGCTGATACTTGTTGAGCAATTCAAGCATATCCTATGATTAAAAAAAATTCCTTTTATTTTTTGCAACAGTGGGTGTAAAAAAAAAAGACTCACAGATAATGTAGTTTTGTTACCTGAATTCTCATTTTTAAGAAATTTTTGTTTTTAGGCTTAAAAAAAAAAAATAAAAAAATAAATGAGCAATACTATTTTAGTGAATAGATGTCAGTATTAAGTCACACTTATTAAGTTCTAACATTAAGTGACATTTTAACATTTTTCATGTAAAAAGATTTTTAAAAAGGCTGAATTTATGCATAAGCTGAAATACAAGGTCTTGTGTTTGTCTTACAAAATGGCTTGATACTAAATTATGCATTCAGATTTACTTGAACAGAGGATTAAAAAAAGTAGTTTATAGAATTAAGGCAATATAAAAAAAAATATCAAAAGTATAAAAACACATTATAAATAGGTGTTCACCCTTTAATGTCTGTACATATATTTATTCATAAATTTTACCAATTTCTCTCAGACATTACTTATAAAAAAGCATGGTCAAAAATTTTCATTAAAAATGTCCTTCATTTAAAAAATTAAAAACAGTCTCTAATAAAAACTTCCACCACCTAACAAAAGCGCTTTCACCCCTCGCCAGGGCATCATCAGTTGTGTTCTCTATCCAACTTCCTCTCCTTTATATAGATGACTGGTGGCTGTAGAGCTCCCCCTATCGGCTCCCTTCTCCAGCGGCAATTGCCGCTGGAGAAGAATGTTGGAGGAGGGGGAGAGAGATAGAGAGAAAATATTGAAATCCGATAGGGGGAGCTCTACAGCCACCAGTCATCTATATAAAGGAGAGGAAGTTGGATAGAGAACACAACTGATGATGCCCTGGCGAGGGGTGAAAGCGCTTTTGTTAGGTGGTGGAAGTTTTTATTAGAGACTGTTTTTAATTTTTTAAATGAAGGACATTTTTAATGAAAATTTTTGACCATGCTTTTTTATAAGTAATGTTTGAGAGAAATTGGTAAAATTTATGAATAAAAGTATAAAAACACCTTTATCTATTTTAATAATTTATTTTCGAAGAATTAGGTCAACACCAGCATAAAGTTTAATTTGGTTATCAATTGACGTTAATTTTTATTTCATAGAAGAACACAAAAACAGTCATAAAATGTATGAAAATACAGAAAACAGAAGAAAGGATTAAAAAGTGGAAAATGACTAGTCTGCAGAGTGTTCATCTTAGGACTTTTACTCTTTCAAAACCTTGTTTTGGTATATAAGAAAGAAAAATTGTACATAACAAAAATAATGATGCTTAACCATAATTTTTTTTATAGTTTTGATACCAAAATATTTTACACATTTTTATTAGCTTACTAATTCAACCAAAATATAAATGCTTAAAAAACCTCATGTTGAATGCAATATACTACACACCTACTAATTTTTAAAGTCTGCAAATAATAATAATAATAATAATAAACTAGTCGTTGGGGGCCACCGTAATACTTACCTATCATGGATATGCATAATGTAAAATATTAAAATAAAAATGTGTAAACTACTTATAAAGGGAATTGCAATTCAAATAAAATCGTGGCTTGATGACATCACAAACTTTAAAGGCTCGATTACTGAATTGCTTGAAAGAAACATCCTTATAACTCCAAAAATAATAATCCTATTAACTAGCAGTTTATTGCATCTGGTTAAGCGTCAAATTTCCAATTAAAATATATCTTTGAAGTGAAATTTGGATGAAATACAGGGTCATGAAAAATCAAAGAGTGTGGAAAATAGGATTCCAAATATCTCGGCAACTCATTATCCGATCGACTTCATGCTTTATTCAAAATTTATCTTTTTTTATTGTCTTTTATATTCATTTCTTAAAATAAACAATTTCGAAAATTTTTATATACCTTTCATCAGAACGAATATTTCGAGAGTCCGAAAAAAATTGTTCCGGTTAATCGAGGTTATTGAAATGAAATAGGCTTCTTCCCATTATTACATACCAAATTGCAAGTCTCTATCTCAATTTTTTCGGGAGATAGAGCGTTTACAGACAGACAGACGGACAGCAAAATTTTTTTTCTAAAAATATGTTTTTCGGGATCTCCAGTGTCTGAAACGTGTAAATCCGTCAAAAATTTTTTTTCCGATTTTCAAAACGATTACAAGACTTACCCTATACTACGTATGATGGGTAAGTAAAAACATGATGAATAATTAATGAGTAAATAATACAAGTAAAATAATCCTTAATCCAAAATGAGATCTTGCTTCTATTTCCCTTAGAAAATCAAATAAAGTAAAAATTACAAACAATTTGTATTTTTAACTCAATAAATGAACCTTGTTATTCTATAAACATGATATCTACCACCTC
Organism: Maratus michaelseni; assembly: GCA_963931845.1. Taxonomy (NCBI): domain Eukaryota; kingdom Metazoa; phylum Arthropoda; class Arachnida; order Araneae; family Salticidae; genus Maratus; species Maratus michaelseni. The sequence continues at coordinate 493,141,572 of OZ007586.1, forward strand.
TTAAAATTCGTAACCATAGTACTGAAGCATCTCGTAAAATAGAACACTGGCATAAGAAATTTTGTCATTCTTGTCCAAAAATTTCCCTAAAAAAAAGGATAGAAAAGTCTAGTGTTTCTTATTCCCCTCAATATATTTGTGATTAAAATGTGGACATTTATTTTGCACTTACATGCTTGCAATAGAGTGCATAAAAAATGTAATAAAATCTTTTCCTTACTTTAATAAAATTTTAATAAGAAAAAAAATATTCTTTTATTTTTACCAGGTTATCAATAGGCAATTAAAGCATTTAAATATTAATAATCACTGTTCACCCCCCTCCCCCCCCCAAAAAAAAAAAAATTCATTTAAGTTAAAAGTGATTAAGATTAATTTTAAAGCAATTTTATTTAAAGAAAAAATATGGCCATGTTTTTAAAGTACTCATTCATCCAGGGTTTTCTAAAAAAGTCTCCTATCTTTCCTGTTTAAAGAAATTAGAAAATTTAAAAGCAAAATAAAATAAAGAAACTTAAACAGGGATGACAAATTCTAAAAAATAGATTGCATAATGCATTAAATAACTTATGATACAATCTTATATACATAAAAAATCACTTAAAAAAAAAAAATGTTTATTTTTCTTCAAAAATGATCATCTTAAGATTAAGCTACGTTTGGTCAAGCAAGAAATTTTAAGTATTTAGGACACACACATGTCTACTGACTTTTTGGATACTATATATGAGAAACAAGAGAGAAAAAAAAAAAAAAACTGAACTATCAACAAAAGTTGTGTCACAAAACAAGTTTGATTCCTCTAGAACTATTATTCTTAAGGCTGTTTTCTCAAACCCAAACTGGCCACATTTTAAAATTCACTTTTGTCTGCAAACGTATGCAATTGGCAGGTGCTCTTATTCAGAAAACAATGGAATTGGAATCAAACTGGTTTTTCAACCTTTTTGATAAAGACAGAAAAATTTTCAGAAAATATTGCCTAAATGAGTGTTTAGAACCAAATTTCCAGATGCAACATAAAAAGAAAAAAAAAAAAGGACATCTTGGGACAACAATCACTTACATTCCAAGATGTAATTAATTTATCGAAAAATGAAATAAACTGTTTGATTACAATTCACTTCAATAATCATGTCTGCAAGTATCAGGCTTTTATGTTTAAAAATGAGTGAGAAAGTTTTGTTAAAAATATTTTTTTGAGAACCGCCTTAAACTGTGTTCAGCAGACCCCTGTAGTCAGGGGACTGCAAGTCAAATTAAATTTTTGCTTTTCAGATCATTTTGTAAGAACCACCATATAGAGTGAAAGCGCCAGTAGTCAGCCACTTATACAAAAACAAAAAAAATCATGCATCAAGCATAGATTATGAAACATTTTCCAACCCATTCAGAATACTTTAACAAAACTTTACCAATTAATAAGGTGGAAGTTGATGTCTAAGTAAACAAGGTCAAGGTCAAACTGGGCAGGAATGCCGACCTGTCTAAGTAAACAATTTGAAAAACACATTAACAAGTTTGAAAACCAGATTTCAGCAATTACAACCAATAGTTGGAAAAATACGAGAATTCTTTTGTGCAGCCCTGTATAGGATCTACAGGTTTGTATATATACTATATAGTATACTGAAATTTAGTTCAGTTAGAAAATGCATAGCACAGTTAAAAATTTCTATTCAGCAAATTCTGTCAATAAACTGAAATGTATAATATCTTTTGTGTTGCCCTATAAAAATTAATTAAATTAAAAAAGCATACCACAACTGAAAACGCACTCCTAGCAATTATTGTACATAGACACTACTATAATCGAATTCTTTGTATGTCCCTGTAAATGAACGATGAATTCTATGCCACACTATTCTATAATAAGCCTTTTGTGGTACATCTGTGATATATATATATATCAATTTCAATTACGTTTGAAATAGTGTAACATGATTAAAATACACAACAACCGATTTTCCCCCCATAGACCGTATGTAGAAGTAGTCTTTTGAGTGTCCCTGTAAAGAAACTATAAGTACACCCTATTCTATAGTAAGCCTCTTATAGTGCATTTCAGTGATATATATCAATTTCAATATGTTTGAAATAGTATAACATCATTAAAATAAACCAAAAATGATTTTTACTAAAAATGATTTTTTGACTGTAATGTAATGGGTTTTTTTTTTTATCGTTCCTGTAAAAGTGCTATAAATTAAAAAAAAAAAAGTGTAAAGTGCACTTTTTTTTCAACACCAAACATGCCATACTAAACCTCAATAACATATATCAATTGCATGACAATTGGAATATATTTATGCGAATTAGAGCATGGACAGACAGAGCAAAAAAAAAAAAATAAATAAAAATAAAAAATTGCTGTTGGCTGATGTTTGGTGAAAGGATTCAGAATCTTACATTTTATTTCATCTGGAACCCAAATTTTGTAAGAAGTCTTACGTCTTATGATGCGATTCTGTTTACAAATTATATGGTTAACCATCACAAAAAAAAAATCTAACTCTATAAATAAATAAAAAATAAACGTTTCCCAGACACCTTACAGTAACAGTGTTTCTTGAATTACATTCATTTCTATGTCTGATTCCTTGAAACCTCATGAATTATTAAAATGGACATATCTCTGAGTTTTGCAGATATCAAGATAGAATTTTTTTTCTGTTTAATTCAGGAATGGATAAGGAAAAATGTCCTAATTGGAAAATTTATCTTACGGAGGTGCCATATAAAAATTTAGTTTTTGTATTTTCTCAAATAGATTCCCCATGGAGTTGCAACTTATCTCATAAAATTTTGCACCTTTTTTTTTATGAAACTTTGCAATTGGAAGTATGTGCCTAGGGGCAATATTTAAGGTGATAGCCTATTGTTTCAATATATTATGAATTGCACTGTATATGCCTCATATATATGCATATTTATACTTCTAATGTTCATATATGTGCCCTATATGTCATTATAAGCACATAGGCCATATATACATCATATACATCTTTGACACATGTCATATATACCTGTCATGGTACTTATGTATTATCTGAGTCAAGAGATTGCCAAAAATGGTTGACAACTGTCAATCTTGTTTATCAGTGCATATCCCATTCAAAACAGTAATTTAAGATTATTAAATACATAACATTGTTAAAAATGGTAGATAATATAAATTGAATAAATAAATAAAGTATAATAAATGAAAAAACTAACTAAATAAAAAAAAATATATGTAAACTATAATAAATAAACTATATTTCTCCAAAAATAGGGGTTACTGTAGTTAGTAAAATGGGTGCAGTTGTATCTGACCTGGCCCAGATAATACGAAAGTACCTATGTCATATATGACTATAACTGGGCAATATGCATCATGAAATGTTATATACATCCTATATTATAATAATGTCATATAACACAAAAGTACCATTTAAAATTTCAAAATGGAAAAAGAAACACAAATAGAAGGTCTATTATTTATTTGGGTCTCAAAATTTTAAATATCTTGATGTATTGAAAGAAGAGACAGAAGAAATCTTACCAGACATATTTATAACCGCAAAATGCGATGAGATCCAGAACCCTGAGAGAGGAAGAGGAGCTGAGTACATAGAGTGCAAGGAAGAAAATGAAGATTTCCACCAAGAACCAGCCTAATGCAGAGCTCGCTTGCATGCCCAGTTGCTCGGGACTGAATCTAAGAAAAAACAAGGAGATTAACCTACAGACAGGGATGAAAGCAGCAAGCACTCATAAAAAGAGGGGGGGAAAAAAGGAAATATTCATGTGTATTTTTATTTATTAATATTTTATTAAAATGACAGAATAAACACCTGACAATCAGTGGTGTAGTTGTAAAATAACCAGAGGGTATACACAGCTATAGGCAGAAGGTATACAGAAAGTATATAGCTATGGAAGGTGGAAGATACACAGAGTTATCCATAAGGTATACGACATATATCCCCCAACTACATCCTTGCCAGCAATGCATTTGTTTTCAGCAGGGTTGTAATTTTCACAGGTCAGTTAATTTTAACCAGGACAGTGGTTAAAACTGGTCAAAATTAGTTTTAATCACTCAAAACTGGTCCAAACGCTATTAAAACTTTATCTTACATAAATTGCCCCAATTATATATTACATATATTTATAATAATTAATATTAATATTTTAATTATTAAATATAGATGAAATTTTTTGTGTCTTATGTTATAATATTTCATACTTTCATATAGAAATATACATTTCATAAATCTAATTCTTCTTAAAGTGTAGCTAATACATTACGATATTTGGTGGGCAATAATGAAAAATTTGAAAATATTGATTTTGAATTTGTAAATTTCATAAAGTGCCTGATGAATGGTTGTGCTAACTCTTCATCAGTAAATAGATTTATTTTCCAAGATTGATCTCATAGAGAATAATCTATGAAGTCGATTTAGCTTAATACAACACTTGTAATATATATTTTTTAAAGTTCTAAATTTTTTTTTTTTTTTTTTTTGCCTAATGTGATTTAGTTTCCTCCACTTTTTATATAAAAGTAGATATGTAATCATATTATTAAAAATATTTCAAAACTTATGATTATTGCTTACTTTAAAAAAGAATGTTTTGCTGTTAAATTAAAAAGCAATGAAATTAAAGTATAATACTAAGTAAAATACTGGCAACAAAGTTAAGCACTTCCTAATGTTATATTAAGATTATTTTGATAAACCCTTCCAAATGTTGTACTAAATTTATCATTTAACAAAATGAATTTTAACTTATTTTCCCAATCAGAATGAGTTTTGACCACTGGTGGTCAAACTGTTTTTGACCAGGAGTTTTAACCATGTTTAAAACCAATACAACCCTGTTTTTCAGGCATCATCTTTGTTTTACATAAATGGTTCAATAAAAAGCAAAGTGAAGGGTTTAGTCATGAATTTTATCACCATTTCATATTCCAATAAAAATAAATAATAACTGTAAAAATTAAAAAATAAAATGGATACACCTGAAATAGGGTATTGTTTTATTTATTTATTTATTTTTGGTCTTAAGATTGTACTGCTATTAATGTCACATAGACTTTAACATTCATCCAGTGGATGGAAAAGATGGAATACAGCAAGTCATGATACAACAGTTTCAGCAATAGATCCTAGGAAAATGTTAAATTTCTTTAAGAATAATAAAAAGTTAAGAGAAACATGCTGTAAAAGGCGAGAATAGGCTTAAAATCAGGAATCTAATGTCAAAATAAGTAGGGTTGGAATCTTATTTCTGCCATTCTATTTCACTTGTGAAAGTTGTTACACAAGTTCTATAGCACAAAATAATAATAATACAATGTGGGATCCGTTATCCGGTGTCTCCATATCCGGAACACTCTGAAAACCAGAATCCAAAACGATAACCAAAGCTTAATTTGTTTCATCTCAAAAACATTAAAATCTCAAAATTCTTCAGTCAGTCAAGAAAAAAAATCACGAAATTAGTCCATGAAAAAAAAAAAAAACCCTGTGAGTTTTGCCAGTAAGTCATGGAAAAAAAAATCTAGAAATTCACCAATTGTTCATGGGAAAATATTGTGGTTAATTGGTCACATGAAAAATGTGAAATTCAGCCATTGGGTGAAAGAAAATACTGTGAAATCCATCAATCAATTTCAGAGAAAAGTTGCAAATTCTTCATTTAGTCACCAGAGAAAAGTTGCAAATTCTTCATTTAGTCACCAGAAAAAAAATCACAAAAATCTTCAGTCGTTTGTTGAAAAAAAGGTAAAATTTGCCGATCAGTTGCAGAAAAAAAGCCCGCGATTTTCACCAATCAGTCATTAGAACACCCCACAAAATTTGTTGGCCATTACAAACGTAATGACCAGAGGTTTAACTAAAAGTTGCAGATCTAATGCAAAAACAGTAAAAAAACATTAAGCTGGTTTTATAGTCCTAGGAAAAATAAATAAGTAAAAGTTTAAATATATCTATACCCAAAACATATGTGTGGTGGTTTTTAAAATAAAGATAACATATTTGAAAATACAAATCTATTTATTAAAAGACTTAATTACTTGTAATATTCATTAAAGAAAAACAAAGTAAAGTAACTAACTTCTCTGAACAAGACATCATGACGTGACAAATATAACCATGAGCATTTAAACTAATGCTTTCAAAATAATACTGGTTAAAGCTGACACCATTAGCAATTCCGGAACTTGACGATTTATAACAGAAATAGTAGATAGAAATGGTAGAATACAGATTTATTAAAATAAGGAAAACTAAAAGAAGAGTTCTATTGAAACTTAATATGATTTAAACAGATTCATTAATAAAAGTTAAGTATTTAAATGCATTTTTATGAAAACTCTTGAATAAAAAAATATTTGTCATTATGGACTGATAAAAGCAGATGAAAGATATGTGTAGAGTGATGAGACACGAGACCTATTGGTATATTTTTCCTAACAAAATTCACCAATCGATAGAAGCATAATATCGTGAAATTCGTCAGTTGATAGTCAGAAAAAATTGCGAAATTCTTCATTCGGTGAAGGGTAAATTATCACGAAATTCTTCATTAGGTCACGTGAAAATTATCGCGAAACTATTAGATTGGTCACGGGAAAAAAATCACGAAAATTTTCTGTCAATCCAGGGTAATAGCTCAAAAATATTGCAAAACTTGTCAATCGGTCAAAAAAAAAAAAATAAAAAAAAAAATCTCAAAATTTGTCAATTGGTCACAAAAAATTTCAAAATCTGTCGATAGGTCATGGAAAAAAAAAAAAAAAAAAATCACGAAATTATACTGATAAATGCAAGAGGAATATTCAATGCAAGAGGATAATTTGCAAGAGGAAATGATATAAGCAACAAACTGTAATAGAAATGTTCCAAAAATATAAATCAAAACATTCTGGTCCCAAGTTCCAAAACTAATTTCTAATTGTTATGCAATATTGTTATAATTTGAATTGTAATTTAAAATGTTTTTTATTTTGTGTAAATAAGTTATTAAATTAAAGAATTTGTAAGTATGTATTGTATTTACATATATTATTCATGTTTATCACAATTTATGAAATTAGTTATTTTGTACATTTCTTATACTTATAGTAAAAGTATTCTGAATTATGGAAAAACCCTTTAACCAGAATACTCCAGGTCCCAAGCATTCCGGATAACAGATCCTATACTGTAATAATAAAAACAGAAAAAAAAAATATTAAAAAAAAAAAATTGGGAAATCTTGAATCTACAGTAGAGTCAGCAGGTGTAGGTTGACTTTAAATATTTTGAGAAATCAGGCTGGTTCCAGGTTGGGTTCTGACTCTTAAGTTGACACGATTTTTCAAAAGAAAGTCCTGAATATTTTCAAATGAAAATTAGTAGATATTTGAATGTTAATGAGTGTAGTATGCATATTCACTTTTATACAAAAAAGATCAAATTAATATGAGAGATATAATTGTAGACTTTTTCCAGAATTGTATTAAAATAGATTTAATTTTCTTTCAATTTGCATTTGTGTTGGATTAGGGTTTTGGGTTGACATGTGCCGAATAGAACTTGACCTCCTCGAAACTTTAATGCTCAGAAGATTGTCATTCTTATCCATAGATGCCATATCAGCATCCAGTTAAAAATTCTCATCAAAATAATTTGCATTAGAATGCAAAAGAATTCCCAGATAATTTATTTGACAATTAATCAATATTCATCACATTTGATTTAATCTGCTGAAAGTAAAATTGATTAGTGAGTTTAAACTAACTTTTTTCTTTCAATAGCAATGTTGGCGCTGTCTTTCTGATCACATAAATATCATCAGCAAAAATTGGCAAGGCATTCTAAAGTAATTCTTGTTTAGCCAAGTAAAATAGCAAAAAAAAGGGGAGGGGGAGTGAATATAGAATATATCATTTCAAACACTGCACTGGAAAAATATCAATTAAAAATAAATAAAATAGGAATATTTAAAAAGAAACCTGAACAGGATGTTCAACTGTGAGATCAGTTAAAAGATACATGAAAAAGTATGACCACAATGATTGGGGAAAGAAAAAATGGGCTTACCTATTTTGAGAGCCCAAGATGTAGCCAGCTTGTAAAATGTATGTTAAGAACGCCATAGCTAGAAAATGGGAACAACATTTAACATAAATAAAATAATGATAAATAGGTTTAAAATTAACATCTGTCAAGATTTCTATTTCTCAACATTAAAAAAAAAATATTAAGTACAGTTTAAGAATCAAATCACAAAAAAAAAAAAAAAAAAACACAACACTGATAATGGATTCCTTTCCGTCTTAATTCATATCGCCTCCATTAACATCATAATAGAAAATTTTTGATTTAAACGCACCCCACTCTTACTATTGAACCAATATTCATGATTTACATCATTTTATTTCTAATCCAAAGAAAGCTGTGTTAAGTAAAACAAGAACGAAAAATCATGTGTCAAGCATAGATTATGTAACACTTTCTAACGCTTCCAAAATAATTTTACAAATCATTAACCATTTAATAAGCTGAAAGATAACATCTAAGTAAACAATTTGGAAAACGCATAACATATTTAAACACATAATTTCAGGAATTTCCAACATATACAATATTTGGAAAAATATCCGAATACTTTTATTCAGCCCTGTATATGATCTATAGATTTGTATACATACTACATAGGATGCTAGATTTTAGTTTAGTTAGGAAACGCGTAGCACAGTTTAAAATTCTCCTTCTGGAGTTTCTGTCAATAAATGAAAATGTGTTCGCAAACTTTTGTGCTGCCCTGTATATGATCTACAGAATTTATACACACCAAGTAATAGACAAAAATTGAGTTGAATTTAAAATTGCATTCAGCAACTTAAAACGCACTTCCAGGAATTATTGGTAACAGACAGTAGAGAATTCTCTTGTGTGTCCCTGTAAATGAACGATGACTGCTGTACACACACTATTCTGTAGTAAGCTACTTGTAATGCACCTTAGTGATATATATAAATTTCAATGCGTTTAAAATAGTGAAACATTATTTAAATAAACCGCAGACGATTTTTCTCCATAGACGTAATGCAACGGAATTCTTTTGACTGTCCCTGTAAAGTAACTATAAGTGCTATGCACACCCTATTCCATATTAAGCTACTTGTAATGAATGTACCTTCGTGATATATATGAATTACAATGTGTTTGAAATTGTGTAACATCATTAAAATAAACCGCAAATGATTTTTCCCCATACACCATAATGTAACGGAATTCTTTTGAGTGTCCCTGTGAAAAAACTATAAGTACTACACACTTCAGTTGAAATAGGAAAAATGCTATAGATAACGACAATAACATAAAAATTGCAAGGCAATCCGAGCATATTTATGGGAGTTAGAGCACGGACAGACGGCAGATGGCCAGACAAACCGAAGTCATAAACACTTTTCAACTAGGTTGGGAAGTGTTAAAAAGCAGTCTCATAACATACAGGGTGGTCACAAATATCTTATGTTAAAATTCCATGATATTTCTGGGTTAGCCTCAAATTTCCAGGTTAGCGTTAAAATAATGAAATTTTCATAGATAATTTCTTTTACAAAATTACTCTAATGCATACAGTCATTACTAGTAAAAGTTTATATTTAAAAAAAAAAAAAAAATCACCCTACTAGTTCTTGCATAGTTAATCAAAAATAGACATTACTGCTTGTTAGATCTTGTGATACTGTGCAAGGTAAGAATACTGTCGTATCAAAACAACATTTAGTGGGGAGCTGAATAAAAAATTACTGTGCATCATGGTAATAACAATAGAGACAAACTTCAAATAAGGGTAATTGGTACTTCTCTATTATCCCGTCGACTACTTTTCATAGGAAAAAAAAAATAGTTTACTCATGTTTATTATGTCATCAAGAGATTTTTAATTCGATATTTTCTCTGTATTTTTAATGATGTTTTACTAATTTTTTAGTTCTTTTGTTAATTAAAATAACAATTATGTCATTAAATGATGATGTCATGATAATAAAACAGAAAAACACTGCAAAAATATTGTGATGCATAGAATCTATGAATTTTAACTGATGTCACAAACATTTATCCACAAGCCGAAATGATAATTAAGAACGGCTGGATTTAACTCCAAAATAACGAAAGAGTAAAATAATGTTTGATTTTAAATACAAAGCTAGCATGTGATGTACATCTTCCATTTTTAACACTTTCCAACCTAGTTGAAAAGTGTTTATGACTTCGGTTTGTCTGCCGCCTGTCCTTTCTCTAACTCGCGTAAATATGCTTGGATTGCCCTGAAATTTTTATATGTTATTGTCGTTATCTGTAGCATGTTCCCTATTTCATCTGAAGTGTGTAGCACTTAGTTTTTTTACAGGGGCACTCAAAAGAATTCTGTTACATTACGGTCTATGGGGGAAAAATCATTTGCGGTTTATTTTAATGATGTTACACAGTTCCAAACACAGTGTAATTGATATATATCACTAAGGTGCATTACAAGAAGCTTAATATGGAATAGGGTGTGCATAGCACTCAGTTACTTTACAGGGACAGTCAAAAGAAATCAGTTACATTACGTCTACGGAGAAAAATAGTTTGCGGTTTAATTAAATAATGTTTCACTGTTTTAAACGCATTGAAATTTATATCTATCACTAAGGTGCATTACAAGAGGCTTAGAATATTGTGTGTATAGCAGTCATCGTTCATTTACAGGGACACACAAAAGAATTCTCTACTGTCTGTTAACAATAATTCCTGGAAGTACGTTTTAAGTTACTGAACGTGATTTTGAATTTAACTCACTTTTTGTCTATTACTTGGTGTGTATAAATTCTGTAGATCATATACAGGGCAGCCCAAAAGTTTGCGAACACATTTCCATTTATTGACAGAAACTCCAGAAGGAGAATTTTAAACTGTGCTATGCGTTTCCTAACTAAACTAAAATTTAGCATCCTATGTAGTATATATACAAATCTATGGATCATATACAGGGGTGAATAAAAGTATCTGAATATTTTTCCGAATATTGTATATGTTGGAAATTCCTGAAATTACGTTATGCGTTTTCCAAATTGTTCACTTAGATGTTATCATTCAGGTTATTAAACGGTAATGATTTGTAAAATTATTTTGGAAGCGTTGGAAAGTGTTACATAATCTATGCTTGACGCATGATTTTTCGTTCTTGTTGTTTATTTTGAGGATAAGTCAGTTTAGTGTTTCTAATGAACGGTATTAGTTAACTTCTATTTCCATGCTTTCTCTTGCATTTTGTGAAAAAATGATACATATCTGTGATCAGCCATCTGAAGAAAATGGGACAATAACCTATTTTCAAAAATATGGAATTCTGTCCTGAAAAAAGTGTGTATTGATGGGCATTATATGAGACGATCTACAAACTGATAAACAGTGGTGGTCTAATGTGAAAAACTGCGATACAATATCCACTGGAAAAGGAAGCTGGTTGGATGGCTCCAAATTAACATTTGTAACTGTATTAAGGTTCACTTATACCTGGTCTGATGAATTAACATTAATAAAATTGGGAAAAAAGGGAATTGGATTTAAGTCATTGTATAGTTATTGATTGGAATAATTATCTCAGAGAAGTTTGCATATCTAACTTTCTAACAAGAAAATCTGGAAAAATTGGAAGGTCAAAAACAATTACAGACATTGATAAAAGTTTCTTGTAAAAGCAAAAAAAAATCAAGCCGGTCGAATTCTTCCTGAGAAATGGTTGTTTGGAGGATTATTCTGAGAAACTGATGAATGTTTTATAGTAAAAGTTCCCGATAGAACTGATGGGAGAAATGAAAGAATATATAGAAGATGGCTCTATTATTTTTTTCAGATTCATGACACTTACTAAATTAAATGCTGCAGGATTCGCAAAATAGTTATAATTTTGTAGATCCAGATATTGGTGCACATAACACAAAACACCTTTGGGGCTCAGCTAAACGTGAAATAACAAACTCTGCTGAACAGCACGTCAACACTTAGATTCGTGTTTAACTGTGTTTATATGGCAACTAATGCATAGATGCACAAAAAGGTTGATTATTTTGTCACTATTTTGAATGGCATTAGAGATTTTTGGCCTCCAGAAAAATTACAGCAAATTTTTACTTTTCTTTTTATAATTTCAAGGTTTAATGTAATGTATATGAAATTATCATTAGCATTTTTTCTAGTACAAATGAAATGTGCATTAAAAGATAGTTTCTTACTGCTTATATTAACTTTTTTTATATGTATCATTAAATATGTAAAATAAAATATTTATGTTTCATCCATAAATGCAATATCTAAAAAAAAAATCATATTTTTGTTTAATTTAATAATTCTACATTTAAATTCTGAAACTAGTAAATCTTCAGATCAGAGGATACAACATCAATTTTTCAAAACAGTTCATCTTGCTTCACATAATATATGGCACCTTGAAATCCGCAGTTAATAATGTTAGATTATTTGTAAATTTCTAAGCATATAAGTTTTCTTAAAAGTTCAGAATATCTAATTTTAAAAAATGTCAAATTAGCCTGATTTTATTTAATTTCCCTTTCTGATATGCTAAAAAATTCAGTAACTAAACAACTGTTATATATGTAAAAAAAGATTAAAAAGACACAAATTTTATTTCAAAATTGAAAAAATGATAAAGAAAAATCTTACATATATATAATCTTTATATAATCTTAATATTTTTTGAGCATATGCGCAAAATTCCATAAAATAATACAGAAAATCATGAAAGGCCAAGGAAATTATTGAAAATATTTCAAACAGATTTGATTAACTTAAGACATTGCATAGCAAAAATTTAGCATTCATAATACAACACCAATTATTCTAAACATTCTTTTGTCCAAAATCATCTGAACGAATGAAATTTTATATCTGGTGTGTCGATATATTCATATATTTTGTTGCATGTTTGGTATATCAACATACCAGATATAAAATTTTATTTGTTCAGACGATTTTGGACAAAAGAATGTTTAGAATAATTGGTTTTACATTATGAATGCTAAATTTTTGCTATGCAATGTCTTAAATTAATCAAATCTGTTTGAAATTTTTAAAGCACACTATTCTTCAGTGATGTTTTAAACTCTAATTCCCTTAATATTCTTACATATAAAAGTTTGGAATGGCAACATTCTTAAATTTGTTTCGGAAAATGGACAAGAATTCAACACACAAGAACTGGATAATTAATTGAAATGTTTTCTGTTTTCCCTAAAGTGTGAAATGTATAAAATATAGAGACAGGAAATGTACTCACATAATCATTGCATTAGTTCTAAAGCTTTCCATATCTTAAAAATAAGGGTTTCAATAAATAAATTTGAAGTTTGGAACAAGCCTTGGCAATGACATTTACAACTTTACAATTTTTTTTAGATATGGATTTTTTTTTTTCATATTTAAAGTACATAATGTAGTGAATCCTTAAACACAAATGCTCACAAAAACCAAATATTCATAGTTGACTTGATTAATCAATATTTTTTGAGGCAAAAATAAAATTTCCCATTATCTGAGAATGACTCGCATATCAAGTTTCACCAATTAATAATTTGTACAAGGAAAATACAATCATTCATTTTCATCCTAGAGATAAATTCAATTTTTTTTTTTTTTTTTTTTTTTTTTTTTTTTTTTGGTGGGGGGGTGGGGACTGAGACGGATATTGAAAGTACACAGCAGAAATTTGTTAACAATATTATAACATTTTAAAATTGTTTCAAGATTAATATTTTCATTTAAAAGCCTCGATTTTCATGTTCCTGAAAGTCATTTAAAATGGCAAATTTGTTTTTTATTTCTAACCACTGGCAAAAATCTGTAAAAGTCACTGTTTTCATTCTGTTAAAATATTGTACAACTGTGGCAGAAAGGCATTAGTTCTGTTTTCCAATAAACAAAGGACTTCAAACAGAAGAGAAATATCTCAGAGCTTCTTTGTGTTACTAACAATGACTGTGCAAAGGCTTCAAAATCAGAAAGAATATTTCTCTTTCTATCACATTATTATCAATTCAGTTTACTTTCAGTTTTTAAAGGATTGTAAAACACTAAGAAACTTAGGCCACATTCTTGTTTCTCAAATAACGAGAGTTGTTTTTTTTTTCCTTTTTTTCCATTTTTATATAAAGAAAATTTTCAACATGACGCTGAGCCCGAAGACTGGTAAAGAAAGAGAGTCCAAGCTGGTTTAGGCACGGACTGAGCCCGAGAACTGAGATTATTTCTTTTCTTCCAGATTACCGCAATCGTAATGGAAATTAACATTTGTTTCAATGAATTTCCAGGTTTAATTTGAATCTCCCTGATATTTCCAGGTTAACAAAATTCCCTGATATTTCCATGTTTTCCAGGTCTATGACCACCCTGAACATATTAATAAAATATTTCATTACTTGTTTACTTTTCTCTGACCTCTTATCTGCCACCACTACACATTTCGCCAATCAGTATCACTTAACGGCAATAATGGATAAGTATGATGTAAGAACATACTCATAATTTTTTTTCTTGGTTTCATATAACGCCTATTAATTTTTGATAAAATAATTTGTAAAAGTTTCGGCACTTCCTTGTTATAGACAGCCCCCACAATGAACTTTATGCATGTGATGTCACACCCCTGAACAGGCAGTATTTTGATCCATTATTCTAGCTACTGTACCACCAGAATGCCAGTATATGCAGCAACAAATACTGTCATCAAACGAATTTTAGCCTCAATGCAGGCTGCATGCAGAAAATTTAACCAAAATTTTGAATTTATATTGCAATATATTAAGTAGCAACAGCTTCAACAATAATTTTTTTTTCAGTATTTTTAACAAATAAACATTAATAACACATACTCCAGAGCTATGATAATAATCAAAAGTAAGTCAATTTCAAGCTTGAGCTCATGTGCATAAAGTCAATTAATTATGATTGCACCAAGTTGCAGTCAATTTCGCCAAAGTCATAGCCAAACTTGTGAAACGCGAACATAGTGTGCATATATAATAGAAATATAAAAATAAATACTGTTGCATTAAATAATATAATATTTTATGTTACAATGTTTCATAACAAATTCATACTAATGTTTCATGACAATTTCTAACAATTTCACAGGAATAAAACCTTTTTAAATTTCCAAAATTGCTTTCAATAATTCATCAAACATTTTTAGCATAATTTTATGGATGTTAATTCTGTTGCACAACAGTACATATACTGTAAAGCTCTTACAAATGGTATTCTCAAATCGCTAAACTAATTTCCAACGTAGAGACCTTTTTTTTTTTTCTTTTTTTTTTTAAACTTTTTATGTTGCATCTCCATCATAAGTGTAGCGTACAGTTTTGTATCATGGCCATTTTTCCACAGTTGTTTGTTGGGTAAAAGCTCTTGCATTTGGAAAAAACGAGATTGCATTGATCTCTGTACTAGGTAATTTAAGATTGTTTCTCTATTTATAACTATATAATAATAATAATACATAAATAATAGAGATATAAAAATAAATACTGCTGCATTAAATAATATAATATTTTATGTTACAATGTTTCCTAACAATAAATACGGGTGATTTAAGAAAAACAATACAAATGCAATTTTATAAAACATCATGAAATATGTTCTGAAGCATCAATAAAAAAAATCAATAGGACAATAACATAAACATGTGCTGTTTCTACAGTACTGTAAACTATTTGATGATATTTTATAAGCTAATCAATCTCATGATATATCTCTGTCACTTGCCACTTTAACAAAGAAGTACCAAAGTTTCACATAGATTTGTGAATTATTTTATTTTGTTTAAATAATTTTTTCCCATTGCATTGCCATTGTTTTATCCATTTGCAAATAATCTTTTTTTTTTTTTTTTTTTTTTTTTTTTTTTTTTTTAAATGGGAGAGAAAACAGATTATTACACAATTAACTTATATTTATCATTTCAAAAAGTTAACTGGCTTATCTACAAAATAAATAGAAATGAAATATGTATATTGTGTGGGATAGGCAGCACTACAGTTGACAACAATGAACTTATCCATTATGGGTGTTAAATTATGTTCTTAAGAGATAGATTTTCTTTACCAGAAATGGTCAACAGGAAAGAAAACAAGTACCAAAATTTCTGTTTGAATACTTTCCAGCACAGTTGAAGAGTGTTTATGACTTCGGTTTGTCTGGTCATGCTCTATCCAACTCTCATAAACACAGTCTGATTGTGATGTAATTGATGTTTGTTAGTGATGTTTAGTATAGCACAATCCCTATTGAAAATGAAGTGTGTAACATTTATAGTTCATTCACCAGGACACTCAGAAGAATTCTGTAATGGTCAGTAGGAAAAAATCGTTTCAAGTGCATTTTGATGATGTCACAATATTTCAAACACAATGAAATTGTTTTGATGCATGTTTTTGCGTATTTATGAAGTGAACTAGAACATGCATTCTGTAGATGTAGAACATGGGGTGCACATCATTTATTAATCATTTACAGTGCCACGCCAAAGAACTCTATTATATAATGGTCTATGAGGGAAAAAGTGTTAACTTCTACTCAGCATAATGAAGAAGTGGCAAAGTACTTAAGTTCTGAAGAAATTATTTGGCATTTCAATCTCACATCAGCATTTCACTTTGGAGGACTTTACGAGACTGGTGTTAAATCTATGAAATTTCATTTAAAAAGAACCATTGATAATTCAGTTTTAACATTCAAAGAACTTTCAACTCTTTTAGCTCAAATTGAAGCATGTTTAAATGCATTTGTCCTTTAACTTCTGATCCTAATGATTTAACGGCCTAAATACTGGCCATTTTTCAATTGGTGCTCCTCTTACTTCAATACCTGAAGGTGACATTTGAGGTGTACCTGAATCAAAATTGACCAGGAAGCAATTAGTGCAACATCTGCTTCAACACTTGTGGAAGAGATGGAGCAATGAGTAACCTCTCTAATTTACAACAGAGGGTGAAATGGCTTAAAGAAGAGCTTAATATGAAGGTAGGTGATTTAGTAATAATCAAAAAGGCATAGTAAAAGATACATGCTGTAGAATAAGATGTGCATAACATTTATCATTCATTTACAGGGACAAATAAAAAATTTCTGATACAGTACTGTATCAGAAGCACTATCTATTAGCAATAATGATAGAAGTTTATTTTTAAGTTTAACTACATTTTTTAACACAATGTGGTGTGTATAAATGCTACACATCATATATATGGCTACACAAAAGAATTTGTAAGCTTTAGTGAATATGAGCATAAATGGCTTAAAAGGGGTTTTAATTTGAGTTATGCATTTTCAAGATGAACTATATTTAGTATACTATATGATGTTTGAAGAATATCAGGGCAACATAAAGAGCTGGATACATGATCACCTATCGAAGAGAATTTCTGGAAGTGTGATTTCAGTAGAAGTGTGTTTTAGCCTAATATGTGGCGTGTATAAAACATCTGTAGGTAATATACAGGGCTGTACAAAATAATTCAAATATTCTTCCATCTATTGGTCTAAATTACTGAAGGTGATTTTTCACCCTATGTTACGCGACGGCTGTGTATTAATTCTATTTTAAAATTTAAATATCTTTAATTTAAATCTTTTGTAATTTAAATATTTTAAACTCAATATTTTATTAAGTCCTAATTTAAATCATTTTAAATTATTTATTTCTAATATTATTATTCAATTTTCACTTTAAAAGATAGTCCTTTATAAAATACTATTACATTCATAATATTTCTGCATCTTCCTTTTTCAATATCTTATCTAACGTTTCTGTTTAGTCTAGAAAGGAAGAATCCCCCTTTTGGCCTCTCAGTTAAAATTCCTTTCATCCTAGCGTGTCTGGGCGGCTGCTGAGGTCATTGACTTACGGTTCACTGCTTCAGCGACATCCACCCGTTCGGGGATTTTGAACACAGCATCGGTTAATTGTGATTAACCCGATCGCGAATACTTTTTTCTGATTGGAGGAACTCTTCAGTCCCAGCGGTTGAGATAATTTAACTGGCTTTTAACGGCTAGTGTTTCCCGCGACTTCTTTAAATTTTTCATAGCGTTCTCTCTCTTAAAAAATGATCATCATGCAGTAAAGACGTAAATTTTGAGAGTCTTAAAAAATTCTATGAGGGCCGATCGTTCGAACTAAACGGGTTCGGCGATCGGTACCATTTAAGATGTCTAGCTATACTTTAAAATTAAAATACAAAATCTAAAATATTTATTTAAATATAACGTTCCAAAAAATACTTATGTTAGCGTGATGCTGAAATTATAAGTGATAACCGCGGAAAGCAAGTAGTCATCACGGATGCTATTATAGACGGTCTGGCATATATACCATTTGGAGCAAGATAATCGCTGTTCTTCGTTGAGTTCAAAGCTGTATCTACAAGCTGAATAGTTCTTGTGAACGTCTAACAACTACTAGCTGATTAGATCTTGTGTACAATCTACTGGTTTCAACAAAATATAATATATCTATCCCAGAGGGAATGTGTGAAGGTCTCAACGCTTGGTAAGATGGTTCTTTTGTATCTTCCTTTTTATCACCCAGTGGCGGATATTTCATTTTCGAAGCCTGTCGTATAATTACACATTGTAGCCTGCCGTATAATTACACATTGTTTTATATAATGTGAAGTGAATTTTTATTATCATGTATTTCTCATGACACTGATAAATCCTCAATGAACTCATATACATTCACGATGACAATGGAACTTTATCTGCACTATGGACTTTATCTAGTTTCAGCATAATGGCTGCATATATCACAACTATCAATAATATAATTATCAGTATCAATGTAAAGTAAATATTTATATTTCCCAATACTATTATGAATATGCATAATATTGAATTTTATGGAATATATCCTACACTACTGTCACTTAAATGATAGTATTTTTATATTTTTGTTTTATCTTAAGAAATTGTACATGTAAGAATATATCTGATCAGATAATTCGTTGAGTATGATTCTATTTACATTAGGTGAATATTTTTAAATAAAATATGTGTTTTAAATGTAATGTCTGTTCATTTAGTATTCCATTATTTTTATTATCTACAAATATATAGTGAGATGATTAATCGTATGGAATATAGGTATAGCATTTCAATGCTAAGTACGACATTGATTTCCCGGCGATTTATGTTTCAGGTTCAGGTAAGAAACTCTTGTTGTAATTTCACCATGTTTTAACCACCATAATCATTTACTTTATAATTATTTTCTATGTGCTCTACCACTATACTTATAATAATTATTTAGATCATTGGCTCTTCTTCAAAAATCTCAAATTCTTCTCCTTTTTGATATTCCAAATTTTAAACATTCCCCCCTCTCTTTTACTTTCCCCCCACTTTCAAGTAATTCTCTAAATTTTAATGTAATTTTAATTCACCCCCGGTAAAATTTAAATATCTTTAATTTAAATCTTTTGTAATTTAAATATTTTAAACTCAATATTTTATTAAGTCCTAATTTAAATCATTTTAAATTATTTATTTCTAATATTATTATTCAATTTTCACTTTAAAAGATAGTCCTTTATAAAATACTATTACATTCATAATATTTCTGCATCTTCCTTTTTCAATATCTTATCTAACGTTTCTGTTTAGTCTAGAAAGGAAGAATCCCCCTTTTGGCCTCTCAGTTAAAATTCCTTTCATCCTAGCGTGTCTGGGCGGCTGCTGAGGTCATTGACTTACGGTTCACTGCTTCAGCGACATCCACCCGTTCGGGGATTTTGAACACAGCATCGGTTAATTGTGATTAACCCGATCGCGAATACTTTTTTCTGATTGGAGGAACTCTTCAGTCCCAGCGGTTGAGATAATTTAACTGGCTTTTAACGGCTAGTGTTTCCCGCGACTTCTTTAAATTTTTCGTAGCGTTCTCTCTCTTAAAAAATGATCATCATGCAGTAAAGACGTAAATTTTGAGCGTCTTAAAAAATTCTATGAGGGCCGATCGTTCGAACTAAACGGGTTCGGCGATCGGTACCATTTAAGATGTCTAGCTATACTTTAAAATTAAAATACAAAATCTAAAATATTTATTTAAATATAACGTTCCAAAAAATACTTATGTTAGCGTGATGCTGAAATTATAAGTGATAACCGCGGAAAGCAAGTAGTCATCACGGATGCTATTATAGACGGTCTGGCATATATACCATTTGGAGCAAGATAATCGCTGTTCTTCGTTGAGTTCAAAGCTGTATCTACAAGCTGAATAGTTCTTGTGAACGTCTAACAACTACTAGCTGATTAGATCTTGTGTACAATCTACTGGTTTCAACAAAATATAATATATCTATCCCAGAGGGAATGTGTGAAGGTCTCAACGCTTGGTAAGATGGTTCTTTTGTATCTTCCCTTTTATCACCCAGTGGCGGATATTTCATTTTCGAAGCCTGTCGTATAATTACACATTGTAGCCTGCCGTATAATTACACATTGTTTTATATAATGTGAAGTGAATTTTTATTATCATGTATTTCTCATGACACTGATAAATCCTCAATGAACTCATATACATTCACGATGACAATGGAACTTTATCTGCACTATGGACTTTATCTAGTTTCAGCATAATGGCTGCATATATCACAACTATCAATAATATAATTATCAGTATCAATGTAAAGTAAATATTTATATTTCCCAATACTATTATGAATATGCATAATATTGAATTTTATGGAATATATCCTACACTACTGTCACTTAAATGATAGTATTTTTATATTTTTGTTTTATCTTAAGGAATTGTACATGTAAGAATATATCTGATCAGATAATTCGTTGAGTATGATTCTATTTACATTAGGTGAATATTTTTAAATAAAATATGTGTTTTAAATGTAATGTCTGTTCATTTAGTATTCCATTATTTTTATTATCTACAAATATATAGTGAGATGATTAATCGTATGGAATATAGGTATAGCATTTCAATGCTAAGTACGACATTGATTTCCCGGCGATTTATGTTTCAGGTTCAGGTAAGAAACTCTTGTTGTAATTTCACCATGTTTTAACCACCATAATCATTTACTTTATAATTATTTTCTATGTGCTCTACCACTATACTTATAATAATTATTTAGATCATTGGCTCTTCTTCAAAAATCTCAAATTCTTCTCCTTTTTGATATTCCAAATTTTAAACATTCCCCCCTCTCTTTTACTTTCCCCCCACTTTCAAGTAATTCTCTAAATTTTAATGTAATTTTAATTCACCCCCGGTACCATTTATTTTTTGTCGTTACACCCTATTATACACGTTTTATTACTAAACTAAATTTTAGCATATGTATAAGTCTACAGATCAAATACAGGGCTGCACAAAAGAATTGGAGTACTTTTCTGGCTATGGATGGTAATTGCTGAAATCTGTTTTTTTAAATGTCATGTGATTTCTAAAATGTTTACTTAGGTATCTTAGTTACCTTATTAAACAGTGGAGTTTAGTTGAAGTATTCTGGAAGTGTTGGAAACCACTCTCTAATGTATGCTTGATGCTTAATTTCTTTCTTTCTTTTTTTTTTTTTTTTTTTTTTTTTTAACTTGCAGACACACCCAGGATTGGCCCAGTCCAAGCCTGCCAAGAAAAACTAAGTCTGGGCCTGACCCCATTCTAATCTAATGAGAGAAAATCTGACTGAATCAGGAACACAGGCCACTCCGAGTTCAAACTTTGGGTCATTGCAGACAATTTACCAAAAACAATGAATAATTTAAAAAAAAAAAAAAAAAACACAAAAAGAAAAAATAACTGGAAAATTTAGATCTTTAATAAATCATTATAGCAAACAATCACAAAAATAAATTATTTTGTTAAAAAGTGCATATTTTATTAAAATACACAATCGTTAAAAACATTAAATATTTTTCGAAAATAAAAGACTGACTGACGAGAGAGATGAACTTTGTTTTTCCATTCGCTTTCTCTCTTCTTGAGGAAGTTCGCTACAGGGTTATTCTAGCAAACACAGCAGGAGGGAAATTTCTCTTTAGATCTTCATTGGAATCATTAGAAATTTCATGTTCTCTTAATGTCTTGGAAATTTGTATAAATTTAGGAAGTTAATATTTTTTGAAAATTATTTTTATACATATTTATATATTTTATATATATTTATATTATTTTTCTTTGGAGTTTTCAGTACTTTTATGTTAGCCAGGCACAGGTGATAACTGCCAAAATTGTTCTATCACCATCATTCATATTGCATTCATTTCATTTAAAATACATAACTTCAATTTTAAATATATACGTTTAAAATACATGCTTCACACTCATTTTATTTAAAATACACAGAGAAAGAAAAAGAAAATAAGAAAAAATACTTTGAACCAAGACATTTTATTTCAGCAACAAAGCATTATTTCTAATTTACAACGCGAAAAATAAAGCTGCTACTGGCGAGATTTACACCTAGCTAACATAAAAGTGCAGAGTTTTCTTTAAACAGGTATATAAAAAATAACATTGGATGGCTAAGGTCCAGGTGTCAAATAGACATCAGGTGATAAAAACCAAAGTCCTCACTTTCAGTGAAATTGGGACAAAAGATTGAATTTGGATTGTTTTTATAAGTGGCTCGAACTTACTGGCAAACTTGGAAAATTACACGAATTTTTTTGTTAATATATATATATATATATAATCCAAAAGGGAAACAAAGATTGAAACTGCCGCATTAGGTCAAATCTTTTCTTAATAACCATGGAATCACAGAAAATCCCCACCAAATAACAAATGCTAGCAAAATGAATAGCTCAGAGACAGAAAGTATTGTTTTATGCAAACAGCTTTGTATATATTCTCATGGATCAATAGAGTACTATAATGAACCCATTTTTGCTAGCATCTTTTGTTTTCTTGGTTTTGACTGCTATCAGAACTGATTATTTTTATAGACAAGGCCTTACTACATCTTTGACGATGGGGTAGATGAGAAGTGGCTCTGAATAAATCATGCATGTTCTCCACATAATAAATAAAGTAATAACAGGTACTTTACAGTGGGTAGCAGTAAAAACAAAATAAAAAGTGTGTGTGTGTGTGGGATTACGACAATTTCACGTATATTATCAATCAGTGGTGTGAAAGGGAGTGTCAAAGGTACAGTTGATAGCATAGATAAGGATTTTTGAAAAAAGTAGAATCACCACCATTTTGAGTCCCAAGTACTTTATTAAATACTTGTGGATTTTGGAAGCATACAACCGGAAATAAGTCAATTAGAGAATGATAGATTTTTTATTCAAACAGCACACAATTTCTGTTGATCTTTTCCTCTATTCATTAAATAGATAGCCCCTTAAGATACCCCTTATGGACATCTGGTTGTTTCCAGGAAAAGATCCTTTCATTGACATCTGGTTTCCAGAAAAAAGATGTTTTTATGTCTCCTAAAATGTTTGCAAAAAAGTCAGATTTTTAACAGAAAATAGGAATTACTTATCAACAATTTCTGTACGTTTCTTCTCAGATTAGACTTTATTTTAAATTATTATTTTCTTTATTTTTTAAAAAAGATGCATTCAAACCGAAGCTTTACTTAAAAAATAACTATATGTGTAAGGTTTAATACATTAATTTATTTATTTATTATTAAGTTATTAAACGATTTCTGTCTTAGGATCCCCTTAATTGGGCTGTAGTTCTCAGAAATTCGGTTCAAAACACCAGTTTTGACATAGTTTAATAATAAACTTTTTATCTTTACTAAAAAATGAAAAATCTTAGTTTCTGAATAAGAGTACCTTCCAATTAGAGTCCTGCATAGGATCACATTACCCGCACCCTACCCAAATGGTTCGGGTCCTACCTATTACATTCTTTCCTAAGTTGGAATTTTTGAAAAAAAATTTGAAGATCTACGCCGATTATGACTCCCAGAACCCAAAACCACCCACAGTTCAAAACTTCACCTGTCTATCTATCTATGTCACTTTTTTAAGGACACGATAACTTCAATTATCATGCATAAATCTCTTCCAAACTGATACATAAAATCAAGGGGCATAAAATATCGGTCAAGTCCGTTAATGGGCAAAATCGACACAAGGGGGGGGGGGGGGGGGTGAAAACAGAAAAAAACCCATAACTTCTTAATTATGATACGTATCGAATCCGCTTAAAGTTATTACTTCTATGAAAAGGGCCGAAAATTTATTTATAATAAATTTTTGATGTAACTAAAAATGGCACCAAGGGGGAGGGGAGGGGAGGGGTTTTAGAAGATAAAAATTCATAACTTCGTCTATTCACAAAATATCAAATCCACTTAGATTTATTATAAATCCTCTTAATATTATCTAAAACTTTTATATTGACAAGTTCCTTATAAGACCAACCCTTATAGAAAAAAAAAATCCCTGCGGCTCTACCTGAAAAAAAAAAAAAACAAGTTAGATTTCGAAGTGAGCGGTCCCAACTGAGGCATCATGGCAAAAAGATCATTTCTTCCGCAATTCCCAACAAACAGGCACCCTACGATCTGCGTCTTCGAAATCTACCTGTGCCTGTAGGCCGAGCCGTCAGGGATTTTTTTATTATGCATACAGTTTTAAAATTTTTAAATGGAAAAAGAATTAAACAGAAAATGATGTTTTATTATTTATATGCGATAAAAAATTTTAATAGCTTGATGTATTTCTTGAAATATTTCATATGGCTTGATTGTAATAATAAAACAATTTTTAGTATATCTAAATTATAATAGTATAATTTTTTCTACAGCAAAGAAATTCATAAAAATTTGATCTAAAATAAAAACTTATTAGTCATTACCACTATATTAATGTACATTTTAATTTAAAATTTTATTTTAGCAAAAAAGTTATGAAATTGCACTTTATTCTTTTAAGTTTAGATATATCAAATTGATTTTCTCTAAGTCAGGATACTCAAGGTTTATCCTTTCTTACATTCAAAAATATGCGCCCACCCTCCTATTTCAGAATCTGCTGAAACTAAAATTAGGAAAATATTAGGGCTAGTAGGAGTTTATTAATTAATAAACTTGATGTACGGTAAACTTTGACCTCGAGATATATTTATTTATTTATTTATTTATTTATTATGCGTGTGTGTTACAAAAAAAAAAAAGATAAACTACCTTCGGATTTTTAACATTATATTTATTGACGTTTCACTTTTACATTTAAATTTTTTGTGTGTAAAAAACAATAATACGCCTTGTGTGACGGGGAGTAATTGCAAGTTACTTCCAATCGTGCGACCGTTTTTCTCCGATTATAAGCATGTGAAAGAAACTGGGTCGACAAATTATAAAGCCTATACCGATACTATTTACTTTTAAAAGTTGATTTTTTTACAAAATGGCGGGCATTTAAACAAAAAAAAAGTTTTTTTTTTACTTTTTTTTTTTTTTTTTTTTTTTTACATTTTGCTAGCAAAAAAAAAAAAAAAAAAAAAAAAAAAAAAAAAAAAAAAATGAAAATTTTGACTCACAGAAATAACAGTAAGAACTTAAAGATTTTTTTTTTTTTCGATTATGATATTTTCAACTGGAATACGTAATTAGCATAAAAATTCTGGCACATTTATGTACTCATTTTTAAACGTAAAAGCATAACACTAGCATAGGCAGGACTATTGGAGAGATTTGAAATCAAGTAGTTTTTTTTTCATTATTCAACAAATGAATTATATTTTGAATTATAAGCGATTTTTGTCTTATAACCAACGACCTTAATTAGGCTGTCGTGTTGGAAATTCGGTTCAAAACACTAGCTTTGACAACGTTTTCTGAAAGGTCTCCAGTCTTTACCAAAAAAATTTTAAATTATTTCGATTTCATAGTTTCTGAATAAGAGAGAATCTGCCAGTCTAATGCATTTACAAGCAATAATGGATTTAGGAATGTGTCACAAATTAACCAGTTTGGATCTGAAAACGGTTTGGTTATTTAAGTTTCTTCTCAAAATGGTTATTTTCTGACGAATTCATGACTTTTAAACAAAGATAAAGATATTTTACAACGAAAGTTCACCATTTCGGATAGTAGACTATACCCCATTATTTATCTTTTCTTTCCTTAAAAAAATGAATAAATTTAGTTAATAGAGTTGCCCTTTAGAGAAATTTCGTTAAAAGTTACAAGAAAATTAATATCTCGGAAAATAATTAAATTTCTGATATAGCTATTACGACATCCTCGGATCCATGCGAATAATTGGTGTTAATTTCACCACACTGCGTTCTATATTTCAGGAACAGTAGCTGTGAAATACAAATAAACTGGCAGATAAAAATGTCGTTTTAATATAAAAATGTCGTCTTTAAAAATAGTTCTTTAAAAGCTGAAATAGTATAAATGAAATTCATCGTAACTCATTTTACATTGACTTGCAACCCAACCGGGACACGACAAATGATTTTTCGCCGACGTTTTTAATGTTACAGCTATTTTATTAAATAAAATTTTTGTTTCAAATAGTTATATATTAGCGTGTATGCCTCTTGTAAAATTTTCAATGTATTGCAAATAATATTTTTAAATATAAAATCTTGTATTATAATGTTTTTAAATTGATATTTAATAAAATTTTAGACGCACTGAGTCCGGTTAAGGTTATTCTTATTTTTATTTCCTTAGATGAACAATATTAATATTTTCAACATATTTAGAATAGATTTTTATCTGTAAATACATGAAAATTTCAGGAATTACGATTAAGGTTGCTCACAAATCCACATTGGCTACTTTATGACATATTTTTAATTTATTTGTGTTCGCAAAAGAATGAAATTGAAAGGTATTCTTTATCAGAAATTTTGTAATCGAGAGATGTTTTCCATTTTAAGGTAGAATATATTTCAGAAAATACTGTCAAAGTGGGCGTTTCTAAACCGAATTCCCGACTTCGCACCACGAAGAAGGGGAAAAACGTGTCGTCACGTGACATTAATCGCTCATAACTCGAAAAGTAATTTATTTATCAAAAATTGAAAGACTCATTTTGATTCCAAATCGCTTCCATAGTCAATACTGCCAATTTTATGCCTTTGCATTAAAAAAATGAGTCAGAAAGTTTCGCGTTGTTCAGCACATCATTTGAGAACAACCTTAAAGTGTTTACAGTATACAACAGTATTTTTATTTTTCCTATAAATGTGAAAGATTTTGAATCTTAGTTGTATTCCGATGGCGACATTTTCGTGACCATTGTTCCGAAACTCGACTTAAAACTTTAACGATATATTTTTTTTTAAGATCCTTTGCTTTTATAGAAAAAAGTCTGAACGATTCCTTGGTATTTGAGTAATAATATCAGCAAATTTTATGCACTTAAGAATAAAAATAATTTCCAAAATATGTCCGATAGTAACGAGTTAGGAAAATGTAGTCTAATGCTTACTTAATTGGGGTTCAACCAAGTTTTAGTGCACATTTTCATATTTTCTCTCTTTTTAGAAAAAAAAAAAAAGAAAAAAAGTAAAAAAAAAAAAGAAAATAAATAAATAAATAAAGGCAAGAGGTTCTAAAAATCAAGTTCTTGAAATATGAATTAAAATTACAAATAAGAATGCAGAGAAAGGTGAGCTAATAATTTTTACTACAGATACATTACATTATTTTTAAGATTTTATATATATATATATATATATATATATATCAAAAAAAGAAAGAAAAAATTCTCCGCTCAACTATTCGAAACTTACAGATTCATTTTTAAACGTAAAACATGGCATTTACAGGTCTAACTATTGAAGCGATTTGAAATCGAATAACGTTTTCCATTTTTTAAATAAATGAATTATTTATCGAGTTATAAGCGATTTTATTCATGAGAGGACCAGCCTTTTTCTTTTCTCATGCCTGTTCAAAAATTTGGTTCAAAACTAACTGTGCTTTCTGAAATAAATGGAAAACGTCATTCTATTACAAAGTTTCAGAATAAGAATACCTGCCAATTTCATGAGTTTCCGAACAAAACTTAATTGAGAAATTCGTCAGAAAGTTAAAACCTTAAATTATACTATAATTAATAACCTTCCTAATAATCCTAATAATTAATAACCTTAAATTGTGAATTCTGCATTTTTACATACTGCCACGATATCATACTGCTGAAAAAACATTGAATCCATCACTTTCAATTTGTTCTTATCTTCTCACCGCAGGTTAAAAACAGGACGACAGAGGAATGCAGTGAGGGAGCATATAGCAAGTTAGTTTCTTTGTGCCATATACCTTAATTAGCGGAAACTTTAATGGGATTTCACAGTAGGCGGTGAAAGATAAGAAATTTTCCTCTGTAGGGTCGCGAATCTCAGATGTGTGCTCAAATATAGCGGATTTGATGATTTGGTTTTTCGCGTTTTATCACTATAATCATTTCATTTCCAGCCGACCTTATCTGTTCTTTTCCCCCATATTGCTTTGCCCTCCCGTAAGACTGTCATGGACCCGTGTGTGTGTGTGTTTGGGGGGGGGGGGGGTCTGCATTTACTGGATTTGCATACAGTTTTGTATCCTAACTTGATTGTGTACCCATTTCTAGCTATGCTACTGATCTGATTTATGGGTAGCCCTTTAAGAATTTATTGAAGTGTGGCCCCTTGATTCATGAAAAGTTCAAGACAGCTTTTTTAAAATAAATCTGCAAAGTCCTAACAAAAAACTGCAGATTCTTGTACTAGGGTTGTAATGAAAAAATAAACTTACTATTCTGTTTCAAGAACTTTTAGTGAAATACCAGAGAATTATATATGTATATATATAAAATTCTCTAAATCATGATAGGCTATATAAACAGAATTACAAAACAATATTTTACTATGAAAAACCTCATCAAAATGAAGTATTAGTTGTTAAACTTACTTGGAATATACAAATCAGGAGCATTGAGATTGTATCTTGGAGCAGCAGGTTCATTCTCATTATTAAAGTGCATTGACCAGTCCTATTTAATCAAAATATGACATCAGTTTGAAACAATTGTTAAAAATAAGTATAAAAGTAAAAATAGTTTATTAAAAACTCTTTTATAAACATTCAATGTGTGTCTTGAAAATCAAGCCTAATTTCAAGACTGCAATTAAAGATGTTAAAAAAAAAATCTCTGTTAGAATACGTGAATTGGGCTTAGGCCCAGATTATGGAAAATTCACTGCTTTAATTTATGCTTGGTAGAAAACATGAACTAGTGAGCTTATTAAAAAAAATTTTTTTTTTTGCTTTGTTCCTTTTTTACGATATAAGAAAGAGAAAAAGCATTATAAGCAACTATTCAGGATTTATAAATTGTTTTCTCAACATATAATCATAATTTAACACCAATTTTAAATTATTAATGGATAAAAACATTTTTAAAAAAATTACACTATTTTTTAATTTCTTTTCTTTTCCCCTTTATACTGTTTAAACTATTTCATTGTTATAGTTTCATAGCCAGTTAGCCAATTTTAGCAAGCATGATTTGGTGCATAATTAACACCACTGTTATTGCAACTCATATGCAGTTGTAACCATAAAGGATATTTGGCACAATATCCTGCACCCGGCAAATGGAAAAATATCTTAAAATTAATTTGTTAATTTATCTGAAGATGTTGAAATGTTGTACTGTAATTGACAATTTACAATTTCATACATAATTTTTATAATTCTAACCTATCAGGAAAGGAATGAAAAACAGATTACAAAATTCTATTTTTACATACATGAACCAAGTTAAATTAAACATGTAAGAAATTGTATGTCAAACGTGAAAAATGAGGTTCATTCATACTATAACTAGTTTTATAAATATTCAGATCTTGGTGCAATAACTGTTGCACTCTTATGCAAAAATGCATGAATACAAAATTTATTTTATGTGCAGATTATCATATTATAGATATTAATTTTATTTTATGAAATTAGGTTTCAATACACTCTTACAAATAATTCATTAACAATTCTGTTACATTAAAATGATACTATGGGCAAACATCCAATACAAGACAATGTAAAAAAAAAAAAAAAAAAAAAAACATGGGCAAACATCCAGTACAAGACAATGTAAAAAAAAAAAAAAAAAAAAAAAAAAAAAAAAAAAAAATCATGGGCAAACATCCAATACAAGACAATGTAAAAAAAAAAAAAATCATAGTTATTATTTCACTGAAAAAATGAATTATATTGTCTGTTACTATGATAAGATTAATTTAAGTAATAAAATAAATACATTTTAAGTTGGCAACATTTTATCTTTTGTTGACATCGACTGATAATTCCAATGGGAAACTTAAGCCTAGCTTTGAAAATTTCAGAGCTTCAAACACATATTTAGACTCTTTTTCCATTTGATATCCATTTCTCTGGAAACATCTATCCAAAAGACTGTCGGCAGATTATACAATTGCTATGATTAAACACTTTTAGTATACAAATTTGTTTTTTAAATTCAGTAATAAGGAAATAATATGACTGCATCATAAATAGGACATAATCTCTATGGCAACCTAGAATCATGACCTATCATGGGATGATACTGAATTAATTTATGCAGGATAGGATTTAATAGAATAAAGAAAACTTATTATCTTTTTAAGTTTTCATAAAATTTGAAATGACTCTACATAATTTTATTTATGTTGTCTCACTTCTCACTTGATACAATATAAGGTCTGTCTCATAAGTTTAAGCACAAGCATAAAATGTCGATTTTCAAAGAATTATAAAAAAATTAGAATGAATAACATTTTTTTATTTGCAGATTTTGCAACATTTAAATAAATGATATCAAAAGTAGAAAAAAATAAATTACATAATTGTAAAAAATATAATAAAAAAAATGTTAAAAAAAAAAAAACTGTCTCAAAAGTTTATGCATAATGTCAAAAATAACCAGATTTATAATTTTTACAGAACTTTTACTTACAAATTATTTTTCCGTGATTTTGGATTAGTTCAAATAAAGGTGCGTCCATTGAAATTATTAGTTTTTGTAGAGTTTCTGGTGGCAAAGAGTACCATGCTTTCTCAATAGCCTGTTGGAGTTCTTCAATAGAGTCATACTATTGCCGTAAACCTGGCGGGTTAAAATACCCCAGACATTCTCAATCTGGACTTAAAGCTGGCCAGTCAAGAACTTTAAAAATTTTCTGAGAAAGCCAAAGTTTTGTAGAATGTGATCCGTGGATTGATGCATTGTCTTGTTGAAAAGTCTATTCAGGACGCCCCAAAATGTCACCGAATGGAAGCAAATGTTGGTTTAGCGTCTCTTGATACTTTTTTGAATCTTGTATTCCTTTTAGAAAAGCCAGAGAGGTCTGGCCATTGAATCCAAATGCACCCAAACCCATAACAGATTTACCGCCTTGCTTCCTGCTGAAAAATGCCCTTGGTTTCTTTCGTAAATCATTCCAATACACGTTCCAACCATCAGGGCCATCTAAGTTTTACTTTTTCTCATCGCTGAATAAAACAGTAAGCCATTTGTCTCCGTAGGACATGTTTTTTTTTAGCCCAGTTCATTCTTGCCTGTTTTTGATGTAATTTGAAAGACGGTTTGCGAGCCATTTTCTTTAGTATTATGTAATCAGGCTCTTTAATACGTCTATGTACAGTGTCTTTGGACACCTGTACACTGAGATTATTTTTAATTTGCCGTATGGACATATTTTGTCTAGATACCAATCTCCCTATTTTCTGATCAGTCTGAACAGTTGTCAAACGTGGTCGTCCACATCTTGGTTTTTGCTTAAAATTATCATTTCTAGAGAGTACTTGATATTTACTTCGCTTTGATCGATTTAAAACTTTTGCAATATCAGAAACAGTTTTATTTTGCGATTTCAATTTAAAAACTTTCAAAATCTCACATTTTGTGAATTCTTTACCCTTTGGCATTTTTAAAACAAGAGAAAATAATTTCTCCACCTTTTATACTTTTATAAAAGTACAATATGATGTCATACAACGTCATTACACACGGCCAATCCCATTTTTCTAAAAAAAATTGCATAAAGTGCTTAAACTTTTGAGACAGCGTTTCTTCAAGAAAAAAGAAATAAAAATAAATATATTTTTTATTTTAACCACCCAGAATGGCTTATTTTATTTTATTTTGATTAAATGTCGAGTATTTACTGTAAATTAGCATAAAATATTTTCTTCTTCAATTATTTAAAACCAGATTTGCAGAGTGCTTACACTTTTGAGACAGACTATAGCAGGAGTTCCACTTTTTTTTAATTTTTTTTTTTTTTTTTTTTTTTTTTTTTATTGAATTCTATGAATACATTTTCTAACAGATAGAACTGGATCAAAATTTTCAACTAATCTGGTAGTATCACTGCTTTAAAATAGGATAAATCTGTTTAAAATTTTTGGTATTTAGAATTAGAAATATTTGTAAGAACAGGATTAGAAGCGAAAAATTTCGAAAATATTATAGGAAATATAGGATTTTTTTTTTTTTTTTTTATATATATAGGAATTTTTATATGTGTATAAATACATATGCACATGACAAAATGCATTAAATACATATTATATTGCATACAATATGGACACATCAACATACAATGCAAAGAACTTATACTTTAATATTTTATCAACTTAATTACTATAAGAATTTTTACAGATATCAATTTCTTAGAAAAAAAATCCATTCAAATTAGAAAAGATCAAAATACAATTACAAGCAACCTAAACAGCACAATTTAATCAATAAGCAAGAATTCTATATTTATAGGTGTAAAAAGTTTATTATTATTATTTCAATTCATTAAAGTTGTATATTGATTAAAAAAACACATATGTGGCTATTATAAAAGCTGAATGGATGATGAGAAAGATAAAATTATACTATGTGCTTGAAAAATGAACAAATCATCTTTAAGGGAAGAAATTATGCAGTAGAACTTAATTTTGATTTTTTTCCCCTTTAGCTTCAGCAAGTTTTTCAGCTGAAATTCATTTAATAATATCAGACTCAACCATTGAAAAAAATAATTCCTACTCTTTTTAACACTTTCCAACATAGTTGGAAAGTGTTTATGAATTTGGTTTGTCTGTCTGTGCTCTAACTCGCGTAAATATATCCGGATAGTCATGCAACTGATATATGTTATTGAGGCTTACTATAGCATGTTTGGTATTGAAAATATAGTGTATAGTACTTATAGTTTTTTTTTTTTTTTTTTTTTTTTTTTTACAGGGACACTCAAAAGAATTCCATTACATTACAGTCTATGGGGAAAAATCATTTGCAGTTTATTTTAATGATGTTACACAATTTCAAAACTACTGAAATTGATATATATCACTGAGGTACACTACAGGAGGCTCACAATAGAATGTTGTGTGTATACCATTCACTGTTCATTTACAGAGACACACAAAAGAATTCGGTGCTATGTGTTAATAATGTTGAAAGTACATTTTCAGTTGCTGAACAAGTTTTAAATTTAACTCATTTTTTTGTGTATTACTTGATGTGTATAAATTCTATTGATCATATACAGGGCAGCATAAAAGTTCTTGAGTACATTTCCGTTTATTGATGGAAATTCCAGAAGTAGAATTTTAAACTGTGCTATGCATTTTCTAACTGAACTAAAATTTAGCATTCCATGTAGTATATATACAAATCTATATATCATATACAGGGCTGCACAAAATAATTCGGATATTTTTCCGAATATTATTTGCAATTCCTGAAATTGTGTTTTTAAATATGTTATACATTTTCCAAATTACTTAGCTATCATCTTTCAACTTATTAAATGGTAAAGATTTGTAAAATTATTTTGGAAGTGTTGGAAAGTGTTACATAATCAAGGCTTGATGCATAATTTTTTGTTCTTGTTTTAAGTTTTGTTCAAGTACTTTTTGTGAAAGTTCTTTGCCTTCGTTTAATAAGGCTTATGCACTATTTCAATAATTTTACAGAATTTTTTATACTTTCTTTTTAGTTTCACTTCATATATTTTTCTAATGGTTTTAATTCTCATTGGACACATTTTCATATGCTTTTTGTATAACGGCTTCTTGTTGTTTCCCTTTTTCTTCTTTACCTATAGAAAAACATTTAGTTATAGGATTCGGTAATTTTTCTCTAACAGCAATTAGAGATGACACAAGCTCAGCCCGAGCGCAGGCCTGAAATGGCTTTGATTTTTTATACCAGTGTTTGAGTTTGGACTCAACGTGAAACTTTTATTTATTCATACATTGAAAACAGGAAAAAAAATTATTTTTTGAAGAACTAGAATGCAGCCTAAGTTTCTTAAAGTGTTTTACAATCTTTAAAAACAGTTTGAAAGGGAACTTAATTGTTATTGATGGGATAAAATGAGAAATATTCTATCTGATTCTGAAGTCTTTGCATGGTCAGTATTGCTAATACAAAGAAACCATGGAATATCCTTTATTTCTGTGAAGTCATTTCTCAGTATTGCTGTAAAACAGAACTCATGTCTTTCTGCCAGAGTTGGATATTTTGAAAAAATAAGAATTGTGACCTTTATCTGATTTCTGCCAGTGGTTGGATTTACATAACAAAATTGGTATTTCAAGCAGATTGTCTGGGACATGAAAATCATAAAACATTGCAATAAGGAGGTATAAGAATTAATTTGAAAAAAAAAAAAGATTATTAAATGAGAAAATTATTAAAAATATAACAAATTATTTTTGAAACAATTTTAAAATGTTATTAACAATTTCCTACTGTGCACTTTCAGTATCGGGCTCTGATGATACAAAATTTTTCAAGTTCAGATTTCAAATCATCAGAAAGTAAAGAGAAGGGAAAAGAGTCCAAACTCATTTCAAATAGGAATATTTAAAATGCTTTCATGTGAACAATATTTTTCACTAGTCTTAGATAACAATTGTTTTTTTTTTTCTAAACTTTTCTAAAAAAAAGAAAAAGCATTTACATATAATCTTGCTCAACATATTCATTACTGCGAGATAATGACAGAGAAGATTTTATTATACAAGTAATTTTAGTTGATCTGAAACACTTAAATTCGAAGAGGCAAAACCCAATGCAGTGTGTAATACCATTTATACAAAGTGGTTGGGACCAACTAATTTTTTCGGAAAACTGGTTGGGAATTAAAGCAAGAAAGATTAACCAGATTAAGAATCAGACCCAATCAAGATTGTGATTTTTTTTTCTTCTATATTTCTTTTTTTTTTCATAACAATGGCGATGTCTAATTATTCTAGAATGTTTCTGAATAAGAAAGACCTCACGATGGATTGCTGTAAAGTTTGTTTCAGCGTGAGTTTTCTTTTTGGGAGCTTGCAAAAGAATGCCAATTTTTCTACTATTTTTAAAGGAGGCCTGATTTTAAAGTTCTTCAATATTTAAAGATTTTATTCACTAGTATGCCAACTGCGAAGTCTAAAAATGCTATGGAGCCATCAATAAGATTCCTTTTTTTTTTTTTTTTAACAACGATAATGCAGTGACCATTGGAAAGATGATTATGATTTAAATCCTTCCTCTTCAATTTAATGTCTACATGAATAAAGTTGGATTATATGACAAGTAAATAAATAGTCTTCATGCTTTATTGTTTCCAGTTTCCACTATAAAGTAAGACACACTTACTCCTTATTTCTCTTCAATTTTAAAGAATTTGACCAAAAATAACATTAGAGTGTTTGCTCTAAATCACAAGTGCAATGTTTGAATAGTTATAGTCCTTCTACAAAATATTCTTACCACACCACCATAAAAAAATATTTAATAACACTAAAAAATTCATTAATAACACCACAACATTTTTCTATCAGTTTATATATCCTCTAATTGATATTCTAACAATGTTAATAATTTCAATCTTAAATCCTGGGAATGGGGGTTTGCAAACACAGAAGAAATAAAAAAAAGGAGTCTATGGTAACTAAGAGATTAAAAAAAACTCTTATAGAAAGTGATATAAGAAAGTTTCAATAAAAAAAACATAAAATATAAATCTGAACACTAATTCTAATACACATATTTACAGTTATAATTCTGTGCTGGCTATA
The DNA here is from genome assembly GCA_963931845.1 of Maratus michaelseni. Taxonomy (NCBI): domain Eukaryota; kingdom Metazoa; phylum Arthropoda; class Arachnida; order Araneae; family Salticidae; genus Maratus; species Maratus michaelseni. Next base: position 493,177,693 of record OZ007586.1, read on the forward strand.
CGTGTTTTAAGATCTAACCAGAATATAATGATCTTACCATGTGAGTAAATGGGAAAAATAATAATCCAAGCTTCTTCGTGACATACCCATTGTCAACTGCAAAATAATTTTTCAGTTTGGAAATGGAGATGTACTTTTCCAGCTGTAAAACAAACAAAATTTATGGAGCAAGGAGATAAAAACAACATGCCCACTTTCCAATTACACTTCCTGTAACTGAATTTTAAAATAACAAAACAAAAAAAGATAACATTAACAGTTAGGGAGTGAAATAAATGTAAACAATGAATGCATTTATCTCAAAACAGCTAACATAGATGGTGCCACTATTTTGATTGTTAACACTAAACAAATCCACTGTATTGGGTTGTTTGGATGAATATTTTCCCTTTAAAAATAGGATATTTTTCCATTATATCAACACCATTGTCGCCAAGCATAATAGTTGGTGCCAAATGAAACTTTAAAAAAAAAAAATTAAACAATGTTGGTGCAAAAGTGAGCATTTAAAAAATATAACATTTCAAAATTACAGACTTTTAACGAACTATTTTAGTAAATGAATACAAATAGAAATTTAAAATAAAATAAATATTATATAATAAAATAAAACTAAATTTAAGCTGCATGGATGAAATTGTAAATGTCTCTTAGCATTGCAGTAAACATTTCATTCTTTAAATAAAAGATGTCATCACACAAATTCTATAAGATTAGAATTGTAAACAATGATGAACAGTGACACACTGGCTTTTACTATGCATTTTTGAGATGTCCCATAATCTCTCATCAAATTGGGTATGACATGAAATGTTAGGCTCAACAAAATTACATTTGTGACTTACTGTCAAATGGTTGTAACCAGCATCTTACAAAAACTTTATGTTTCATTCCATAGCCCTAAAACCAGGGCTTAATTTCTAACAAAAAAAGTACCGGAACCCTAATATTCTGCAGTACTAATAACCGTAGCGTGCCCCTCCCCCCCTCTACCATCACTCTAATCTGCATATTTATATTTCATACATTATATGTATTTTCAAAATTTAAAGCAATTTTTTTATTTAGCAAAATAAAAATTTTAAATATATCTATCTGGATTTACTTAGCTGTTAATTATTCCACTATTTATACTCTGTTTCACCTCAAGTTGGCAGCATTGGGAAAGGTCGAAACTGTAACATTCCGCTTGAAAAAATAGAAAAAAAAAATTTATTTTTTAAAAAAAGCTTTAAAAAATTTATTTTTTAATCTAAAATGGCTAAAATGCATAGAAATTTATAATGTTTATAAATTATAGACTTCGTGATTTTAAAACATATATTTAAGGTAATTCATATGTTAAAAGTATTTAATTAAAAATATTTTGTATCTAAGGCGAACATGTAAAGTAAAAATTTTGACGTAAAGAACTTTCCTATGGTGAGAAACGGATCTTCAAGGCTAAAATATCTGGCACGTTTTTTAAGCTTCTGCGCCAATTCCAGCATGCTGTCGCAGTTACTCCACGCATTCACTCTGTCATTTTTCTTATGAATAGTTATCACACTTGCTTGTTTTGTTTTGTTTTTACTTTACTTTTTAACATGTTTATATTTTCTATCTTACTGTAAATTTATTATAATTATTGTAAAATAAATTTTATACAATTTAATATTTATGCGAATCGTCAAACTTATTTGGATTATAAAATGTTTGATAAAACATCAACGATTCCACACCATCCATCTACACTTTACACACCTTCAAGGCGAGGAACAAGTCTTTCAAAAGTGGAGCTCGCAGAAATATATTAAATGCTTATTCACGAGTTCATTATGAAAATCTTCAAAATTCAATAAATGAAATCATAAAAGAAGTTTTCCAACTTACAGGTATTTCAGAAAGAACAGTTTTTTTGTCTGAAAAAAGAAAAAGTTGGAAGTTGTATGTCAAACGTGACAAATGAGGTGCGTTCGTACTATAACTAGTTTTATAAATATTCAGATCTTGGTGCAATAGTTGTTGTATTTATGCATTTTTGCATAAGAGTGCAAAATTTATTTTATGAGCAGATTTCAATATTATAGATAATTAGAGATTAACTTTGTTTTATGAAATTAAATTTCAATGCACTTTTTCAAACAATTAATTACAATTATATTACATTAAAATTATACTATACGCAAATATCCAATATTAGACAATGTAAAAAAAAATTTCATTATTTCATTGAAAAAATTAATTATATCATCTGTTATTATGATATAATTTATTTCTGTAATAAGATAAGTACATTTTAAGTTGACAATATTTTATCTTTTGTTGACATTTGTTGAAAATTCCAATGGGAAACTTAAGTCTAACTCTGAAAATTTCAGAGCTTGAAATTCATATTTAGACTCTTTTTCTGCTTAATATCTATTTCTCCAGAAACATGTATGCAAAAAACTGTCGGTAGATTATAGAATTGCTATAATTAAACAATTTTAGTTCACAAATTCGGCTTTTAAATTCAGTAATACTGAAATAATATGCCTCCATCTTAAATATGACGTAATCACTATGGCAACCTAGAATCATTACCTATCATGGGATATCACTGAATTAATTACGTATGACAGGATTGAATAGAATGGAGAAAACTTTCATTAATATCTTTTAAGCTTTGATTCGATTTTTATAAAATTTGAAATGACTCAACAAAAATCTGCATCGATTAGATTAAATTTCAGACCATTCGGTTAGGTAGTTTTTGCGCTGTTATATGTGGACAGACGAACTAGACAACTATAGGTGCTACGTATTTATATAATTATAAACGCCCTAAAAAAAGGCATCTAGCCCTTTAAACACACCCGGAAAGAAACAATCTGGTGCAGTGGGTAAACGCAGAAGACTAGGAAAATATGACAAATTTACAAGTCTTGCATTCAACGAAAAGTCCATGGCTTTTTACGTAGAAATGAAATACCAACATTGAATAAAGTTTTAGAAGTTGTAAACAACGATAAGAAATTTTTTCGAAAAATGTTAGCCAGACCACATTGTACAGAATACTTGAGATTTTCTTTTGAAACAGGAAAAGAAAGGCTGCTCTTCTTGAGAGGCAACACATTATCTTGAGGCGCAGAAATTCTATGAAAAATAACAGAATATAAGAAATTATCCCTGATGGCTCGGCCTACAGGCACAGGTAGATTTTAAAGACTTATACCGTGTGGTGCCTGTTTGTTGGGAATTGCACAAGAAACAACCTTTTTGCCATGATGCAACAGTTGGGACCGTCCGCTTCAAAATCTACTTGTGTCTGTAGGCAGAGCCGGCAGGGATTTTTTTTTTTTGTTTTTACTTTTTTTCTATAAGGGTTGGTCCTATAAAAAACTTGTCAATATAAAAGTTGTAGATAATATTAAGAGGATTTATAATAAATTTAGGCGGATTTGATATCGTGTGAATTGATGAAGTTATGAATTTTATTCTTCTTACACCCCTCTTCCCTCCCCCCTCCTTGGAGCCATTTTTAATGATATCAAAAATCTGTCATACATAAATTTGGCCCTTTTTCTAGAAGTAATAATAACTTTAAACGGATTCGATACATATCATAATTAAGAGGTTATGGTTTTTTTCTGTTTTCACAAAAAGCCCTCCGCCCCCCTGGTTCGATTTTGCCCATTAACGAACTTGACTTATCGTGTCCATAAAAAATTGACATATTATATATATATATATATTATGCCTCTTGCTTTTATGTATCAGTTTGGAAGAGATTTGTGCAGGAAGATATCACGTCCATAAAAAAGTAACATAGATAGATAAAGTTTTGAACTGGGGGTGGTTTTAGGTTGTGGGAGTCATGATCGGCATAGATGTACAAAATTTTTTCAGAAATTCCAACTTAGGGGAGAATGTAATGGGTAGTATTTTTTACGAAATCTATCTAAAAGATGCAGCGATTTATAATCATGATGAAACATAGGTGAATGAAGGGATTATGGAGAGATGGGCTCAGAGTCTATTATGGCAAGACAACAATTAAAAGCAGCTATGAAGCTTCCTCTTTGAATTTAACAGTAGGTTTGACGGCACCAAAAGGCAAAGAAAGGAGACTCATTATTACTCATATTGGAAACGAGGAACATTTTATTCATGATGCAGCAGAAGTTTTTGTCGGGGGAAAATGTGGTGATTATCATAAAAAAAATGGATGGCCATCATTTTGAAAAATGGTTTGAAAATGTCCTTATCAAATTAAAGCCAAATAGTGTAATTGTAATGCCCAATACTCCCTACCATTCTGTGAAAGTGGAAAAAATTCCAACAAAATCTTGAAAAAATGTTCTATTCAAGAACTTATCGGAGAAGAAAGTTGATTGGAGCAAAGATATGATAAAAATTGAACTTTTAAAAAAGTATACAAAGGGAAACATTTTTACAAATAAAGAGAAAGAGATGTGGGAAATTGACTGACTTTTTAGATGAAGTATGCGAAAAACAGAACTTTATTATTTCTCTAAATAGTGACTCTAGTGACAGTGATTCAGTACTAATGAGCATTGAAGATACTTAGTACATACGTATATTAATAATTTTAATGAGTATAATAATATAATATCTTTCTTATTTCCACAAATTGTCATAAACAAATCCTGTTTATTTTGATAATTTAAATTATTTTAGACTTTTTGAATTCATTAGTTATAGCTATATCCTTAATTATATGCACATTAACGTTTACACATGCTCAGTCTGAGCCTGTGAGCCTGAACCTCTTCCAAATTTCTGCCAGTGGTTGGGTACAAATAACAAATTTCCTTTTTAAATTAAATTTTCATAGACATGAAAATCATGAAACGTTGTCATGAAAAAGTATTTAGTGTTAATACTCATTTTTATGACAGAAGAGTTTTTTAAATAAGAAAATTATCTTGAAACAATTTTTAAATGTTATTAACAATTTTAAAATATTAATGAAAATTTTTTAATTTTCTGCTGCGCACTTTCGGTATCTGGCTCAGGCTCATCTCGAATGTATATTGTAAATTTACAACTACACTAAAGTCACGTTTTGAATTGTTTCAAGTGGAAATTGCAATTCTTTTGCCTACTTTCTTTTTTCATTATCTATCCAATGGCAAGTGTAAATGAATATTTTAAAAGATAAAGTTATATTATCAATCGAGTTAACTATGTATTGAAGTTCAATTTTCATTTAAATTTGCAGGCATTTTTATTTTATTAACTCGATTTTAATATTTAAATAAAAAAATGGAAGATGTAGTAACACTAAATACTTTTAGGCAAAAACTTTTATTATTCTGCCACAATATTAAGTTTCTAACTTTTTATTTTCATTAAATGTATGGTAATTTAATATAAAACAGGTTTAACAGGAATTAAAAAAAAAAAAAAAAACAGTAAAAAAAAAAAAAATAATAATAATGCAATTCATTATTTTAATAAGCGATTATATAGATAATAAAATTAATTTCATAAGAACTTATAAATAAATTAAACTTTCATATTTTTGCACACGCATTATATTTTTTTCGCCAAAATGGTAATTTTCCTTTTTAATTAGTAATCTTCTGTTCTTAGAGCAAACCCTGGTTTCTATGACAACGGCTGTGATTCGGTCAACGCAGCATTAATAGTACTGCCAACTTAAGGTGAAACAGAGTATAGTTATCACTCCAGCCGAATGGAAATCTTTGCCTAATTTTAATGTTAATTAATTGCAGAATTCTGCGATTAAATAAAGTAGGGATTGTGATTCGGAAATAGTGTTAACACAAAAAAAAAAAAGGAATAGTTTGCAGCTATGCATTTTTATGAAAAAATGAATGAAATAAAAAAAAAATATTATTTATATGCTGAAGAATCGAACAAAGTTTTTCAATTTCCTATAAAAGGTGCATATCTTAAACTATAATCAATTCCTCCCGTATAAGTCTTTTGTGATGAGCCTTTGAAAATCAGATAAAATTAAACTTTTGACACCGTGATTGGAAAGATTTGATGCTTTTATAGAAAAAGGGAGAACAGCTCAATTGCTTACTGTAAGAATAACATTACGTGGCAAATATATCTACTTACAAATGAAAGTCACTTCATAAATGTGCAGAGCAGAGCCTTAAGATGAATAGTGTTCTGATGAAAAATAAATAGAAAATTTACTAACGTTATTTTGTACTCGTCTGTAATAGAAGATTAAAAACTTAAAAAAGAACCTCAAGCTAATGCTCATTGACTAAAAACAGAAAATATTCTTTTTGGTTCGATATCTAAATTTAAAAAAAAAAAAAAAGATCCAATTAAAATATATCCTAGTGTCACAAAAGAAAATCGAACTGAAAGCAAATTCATTTTTTGCTCTCTTGAATGGCGCCATATATATGTCGCCGCCATCAATACCAGACATAAATCTGTAAATATCACTAGAATTTAAAAAAAAAAATACAATTTCTGTTTCCCCTTCATTCTGATCAAAATAGCATTAAAAAAGAAAAAGAGTTCTTTATTTTATATATACCAGGGAGCTCTTCCCTCTGCTCGCTACACTCACCAGCCCCTATTCTGCTTTCAACACGTGATCATTTAATTATTTTAAACTTTCATTATTGTTTTTAATAGTCTCGTGCAAATACCTTTTTTTATTTGAGATAAAATATAATTCTTTGCGCTGATTTAAAAATTGGCAACAATATAAAAAAATGACTTTTTCAATGAAAGATTTTTTACTCTATTTTTAAGGATTTGAGTTTTTATTGTCCGACCATGATAATTTTTTGAATTTCTGAAAGCTTCTTATATTTCGCGTCTGGTGGTATGATTTTTGAATCCGTAGGATAGCTAGAAAGGCTAGAAAAAAAAAAGTAATCGCTCCTCAAAAATGTCCCCAGTAAAAAAGCGATGAGAATAACCCAGAATATCTACACAGATTTCCATTGGTTCATTTCCAAATCGTTAGGTTTTTTTTTATATATATATAGAGAGAGATGTATAAATAAAATTTTTAATTTACAGACAGATTGAGTTTGAGCACACACAAGCCCGAAGAGGGATATAAAAATTGAGCCCATTTCATCTCAATTTCCTACGCGTGCAATACATTATGTCACATATAGTGTTTTGATAGAAAAGAATGCAAAAGCTTCGATATGGGAGGAAAAGGAAAGGGTAATTTAGGCTTCGGTTTTTCAGAAGCACTTGCACTGGGCTCCGGTGAATTCCGACCAATATTTAAATATTTACTAAAACCAGAGAAGTACCGGAGCCGGGCTCTGGTGCAATTTAAGCCCTGCCTAAAACTATTTTATTGCCACTTCCTTATCATCGGGTAACTGCGAAATGGTAAAATCCATCTCAGAATCAGCAAAAAATATAAATTAATAAAAAATATTTCCACTTAAAAAAATAACAAATTAAGATGTTTTACATGGTTGCAATTAAATAATATAATCAAAAAAATCCTCAAAACCCTTAGTTCCAAGCTGTGTGGATTTTTGAATGAACAGTAGTTTGCTTAAACATGTTTCATAATTCTTGTTAAATCCAATTCTATTTAAAGTGTTTACCTTTTCTTCTACAATGACCTTTCCTTGTCCAGCAATTGTTTGGCCATACTGCATAGCCATCGTAGCCACTGGATCAGACAGGAGTTGCTGCCCTGAGAAGGTAGGCTGGCTGAATGACTGACCCCATCCTGAAAAATAAGATTTAAAAAAGTCAAATAACAAACATAAGATTTTCATAGATGCCAATCAGTTGCAGATAAAAAACAAGCAGATGGACATTCAAAAAACATAAGCACATTTAAGAAATAAGATGTTTATCAGCATATTAAATTGTATCATTTAATGAATTCAAATAGTATATAGGAGAAACATTTAGTTTATTTTCAATAGAATAAATCAAATCCAATTGAAATATCAAATACAGTTTAAAATATATTTATCAATAGTTCCATTAACAAGACAACTAAGAAATTATTAGGAGCTGTGATAATATACTGGGTGAACCAAAAGTTCGTTAAAACTTTAAAAATTCATATAAAAGGAAAAAAATATGATAAAGAAGTGTGGTTTGCAAGAAAGGACTCACAAGGTAGTCTGATTTTTTAGCAGCAAAAAACATTTTAATTAAAAAAGTCACCTGTAGATGGCGTTAATATGCGAGAGATTCATCAGAATTATGCAAATTAATCCTGCAATAAAAGACTGGGATACACAAGGATTTCTCACTCGCTTTCAGAATGTTATCATTACCCAATCGAGCGTTGTTGTTGAAGTTGTTTTATTTGAATGGAGAGTTTCTGCAATTTATTCCAACATGTTGCATTCAGAAGTAACAGGCATTGTGAGTCACCTTAGTTGTGTCGTACAATGTTCTGGAGGTGATGTTGAACAATTGTTATTAAAAGAATAAATGGATGGAGTGTACTGTTGTCCTGTTCATTGTGTTTTGGGTCGTCAGTGCCCTTTACCAGTGACATTTTTAACTACAAATTCTTTTGCTGCTAAAAAAAAATCTGACTACCTTGTGACTTGCAAACCACACTTCTTTATCATAATTTCTTCCTTTTTATGAATTTTTAAAGTTTTAACAAAGTTTTGGTTCATCTGGTATATACACACACACACATATATATATATATATATATATATATATATATATATATATGTGACGATTTAACTGGAGTCACCATACTTTTGTAGACTCCTATTCAAGGCAAGGGAGGTTTCTCCGAGGAGATTTTCAGTCGAGCACCGAGACTTACTTCATTGTGTACGTATAAGCTACAGAGAAGAGGCAGTTCGTTCCAGTTCACACTTTATTCGAAAAATTTAAAGATTAATTGATTAAGCTTTACTCTATTGAAAACTCACTCCATGCACTGCTAAATTTAGGGTCGTGGCGAAACTTGATGATTTAAATTTAAATATAAGAAGACATCTTAGTTAGTACAGGCAGGTATTCTTTAAAAATCAATCGGCGGCCAAGGAGAACCTTCGAAGATTTAGGAAGTACATGACTAGTTGCATCCACCACCGAAATCCCGGAACATTCTGCTCTAAACGCGGGAAAAATCCGTATATCATTTTCCGAGCGCGCCAGAATACATTCTATCTAAAAAGCCTCTAGGCCAATCAACGCTCACGGCTTAACTTCTTCGGCGAATTAATATCGAAGTGAACTTACCGAAGCTGGCAAAAGCGCGCCAAAAAATGTTCTAGAACAATCTCGTGCCTTCTACTTCCTTCGAATAAATAAAAGCAGAGAGAAAAGGAGTACATATGTTTTTATCAAGTATGGCAATATGCCAAAATAATTTTTACATTGTGATTAAAATCTTTCAGAATTTGAAAAGTAATATTTTGTCAGGAATCGTAGGGAAATAAAAAATAAAGAAAAGAAATTCATAGGTTGTTATTTCAAAAGAGTAAAATATTTTTAGCTGGGAAATGGGTATTTTTTGAATTATTAGATTCTAGGATGCTTTTTATTTAAAGAAAATAAAAGTGCGTAAATTTAATAGAACATTCTATCAGTGCCATTTTTTAAGAGAATGAATTTGGAATAAACTATATATTTCGCTAGATGTAATTTTGACAATCGAATACTGGAGCGAGAAAATAATTTAGAATAATGGGATTTACACAGAATTATAGTCTTAATGAAGTCAACGACGAAAAAATTTTTTTTTTTTTTTTTTTTTTTTTTTAATTTGTTTCAATATCCCCCCCCCCCCCAAAAAAAAAAACAAGCTTATCTGAATAGCAGTTCCCTAACAGCAGTTCAGATAAAAAAAAAATAGAGAATTTTCCTAAAATATAAAATTCTAAAAATTTTAAATCATCAAGAATCACAAACAAAGTAATTGTCTTAAATTTTGGAAGAATGGAAATTAAAATATTTTTAGAGTAAAGCATAACCTCAAATACATAAGTTTACAGCAACACTTACTTTTTGCAAGTGTAAATAAATGGGATACATCAAGATAAACTAAGAAATAACTAACATAATAATAATATTACCAACATAATATAATAGTAATAAATAATAAATCAATATAATAAATAATAAAGTTGGAAATTAGTTACATTGAAAACTGAAAAATATTACCAATTGAAAAAACTGTATTCTTCAGAATACTATTGAAAAACTTAATCATACTAATACTGAATAACTGAATACTGAAGTTTCAATAGTCTTAAACAGTCACTGTTTGAACAACAACAGCAGTCAACAACAGTCTCAAAACAGTTCTGACTAAATTTCAGTCTTTCTCCATTGTGGTTTTGGGATTACCCCCACTCTAATCTGTGGTGCCACTCTTTTTGTGGTCACACTGAAGACCAGAGCTAATTCATTTCATTCGATAGCTATCCTTTTTGTCGCAATCAGTAAAATTTTTGAATTAATAAATGTCCATATTGCACAACATGGTATACATACTACTTTGAAATATCACAACCTTGGTACAAAAATTTTAATTCATCATATATTTTATAACTACATTTCATTGTAAGCAGTTTACTCAATTTGTAAATAAAACTCTAATACTCTAATAACTCTAATATTAACTCTAAATCTCTCTCAACATTTTTTCTAATATTTTCTCTTAATAAATAATAACATTAATAAATCTTTTCAAAATAAATAATATCAACAGACTTCAATAACTACTCTAACAATATAATATATCACAGTAAATATTACATTCAATATAAAATTCTTGGTTGAGGAAAAAAAAAATACATAGCAAAATATGTTTGTTTCCTTACTTGAAAGGATAAGGAAATAATTTTTTGCTAGCCGAAATCTATATAAAAAAAATTTAACTCTACATTATTTTCCAATACTAAATAATTTAGATGCCCAAATATTTAGATAGGATTCACTCAACCAACAATTGTGAACAATAATATCCCTTTCTGATACTCTTCTTTTGACTACTAAAAAATCTATGACATAATCGGGTATAGCTAATTACCAAAATTTAAGTGTAGAATCCTCTTCTTCTTTTTACACTTTTTAAGTAATAAGCAAAAATAATAATAATAATAATAATTGTTAGATAGATAGGTGACAGAGAATTGGAATATAAAACTATTATTTATACTATTGTAATCCTTAAATTTCAACTAATCTCTCTTAACATTTTACTACAACATCACAATATCAACTCTGACTAATACAGAATATCAGCATTCAAGAATAATTCAAGACCTTTATTGTATTAAACAAAATAAATATAGCTTCTGTGAATCCATTAAATAATATAACTTATATTTACTAAAACCTGTAATTATATATAAATTTTAATTTCATTTTTCAACATCAATTTGAAAATTCCTAAAATCATAATACACATCTTATGCCTGCATAAGTTGTCTACCTAACCTCAAAAACTTTCAAAAACAAGTAATATTCCTGTGTCGACCCAAGAACATACCTGATAATGTTGAAATTATGGTAATAAGCGATATTTAAAAGAATTTGAGTTTAATCTATTGTTTTTACTTTAGTTTGATTTTGTGAACCTGTATGTGAAGTTGTTTGTGCTGGTTTTTGTGTATCTTCATGAAATAATTTGAAGTCATCTGGAAAATAATATTGTCGCGAATTGTTCCATGTTTCTAAATTGCGACCGTATTCCTTCTGCCACTAAAATTATCACTTGAACAAATATAATTTAAAGTGAAAACCCCTTTTTTTTTTTTTTTTTTTTTCAAAGTTATCTAATCACCATTAATTTATTAGTAAACATCATATTTCAACCCCAAAATACTGATAGACATTTCTGATAAGCTTCCCTACTGAATTCTATTAATTATAGGAATTTGCAACAGAAAACATTCTACACAGTAAATGTGTCAGTACAAATATAATATTCACATAAAAATTTTGAGTTTAATCCAATTTAATTTTACTTTTAGGGTACATAAAGAATTCGTGGCAATAGTTACACATTATTTTTTGCTCCACAAATTTCACTAAGCATTTACAACACTTGTCAATTTTTCTATTGTCTACACTTTTGTCATAAATATCAAAATCGATTTCATGTTCCGCTATATCACTTGTCGCGAGCTCACCTGACTTTCCTTCAAATTTGTATATTTCATCAATAAGAATTGTCCGAATATCATTTTGTGTGATATCTCTATTGGGACCCGAAAAATTTAAAGTACCCGAAAGTCTACCCGTGTATTGGCGATTGATTAAAGAACCCATTATATTCCTATGCTCAACTGACAGATAATGGACATACTGTTTCCCAGATTGATCGAAATCACGTTCATATTTTGCTCTGATCTTCATTAAGGTATTTGTACTACTCCAACAGTTCATCTTAGTAATTACTTGAATTTAAATTTTTAAAACCTAATAATATAATCTTATAACTTATAATAATAATAATAATATCTAATATCAATTCATAATATATTAATCTTTAACTTAACAACAATTATAAAATTATCTGACTCTAAAATTCAAAATAATAAACAACATAAGAACAACAAGTAATATCAGTATACACTTACACATCAAATTACGTAAAGGATCTAATATTCTGTTATTTAAATTACAAACCATCAATTCTTTCCAAATAGTTAAAAATAACTTCAACAGCATAATAAATTTCAATCATATTACATCTTTTTAGTGAAAACATAAACACAGAATAAAAAGGAAGCAAAAATAGTAAATTACGCAAATGGTTTCCAGTCAAATTGCTTTAGAGTGGAAATAAGAAAAATATAGTCTGTTTAGAACGAAAAATGTAATTAATTATATTTATCTTTCAATTACTTTTATCGATATAAGAATGTATTTCATTTTCTTTACAAAGCCCCGACTTTAAGTATCATTTAAATAACAATAGAATTTTAAATAATCATAAACAGTAAAAATAAAACACATAAAAATATTCAAATATCATAAAGTCACAAAATAAAATATCAATCATGAAAAAATAACTTACACTGCCACGTCTTCTTTTTTTTTTTTTATTTACTTGGCCGCAACTCATAAAATAAGTCTTTTCAAATTTCCATTTAATTCGATGATACACACTTCAAATCCGCTATACACACATATTTCAATCTTGATTACATCATACCAAAACATCGTTCCATCCGTCGCGACAGTTGCTGTCTGCACGCACCGGCAAAATGTTTGAACAAAAGCACAACTTGTAGCATATTCGCTAGACTCCAAAAAATGTCTCACAATCATGTTCGTCTAATGTAAGAATACTGTCAACATCCTGTCGACTAAAAAAATTCAATATGTGACGATTTAACTGGAGTCACCATACTTTTGTAGACTCCTATTCAAGGCAAGGGAGGTTTCTCCGAGGAGATTTTCAGTCGAGCACCGAGACTTACTTCATTGTGTACGTATAAGCTACAGAGAAGAGGCAGTTCGTTCCAGTTCACACTTTATTCGAAAAATTTAAAGATTAATTGATTAAGCTTTACTCTATTGAAAACTCACTCCATGCACTGCTAAATTTAGGGTCGTGGCGAAACTTGATGATTTAAATTTAAATATAAGAAGACATCTTAGTTAGTACAGGCAGGTATTCTTTAAAAATCAATCGGCGGCCAAGGAGAACCTTCGAAGATTTAGGAAGTACATGACTAGTTGCATCCACCACCGAAATCCCGGAACATTCTGCTCTAAACGCGGGAAAAATCCGTATATCATTTTCCGAGCGCGCCAGAATACATTCTATCTAAAAAGCCTCTAGGCCAATCAACGCTCACGGCTTAACTTCTTCGGCGAATTAATATCGAAGTGAACTTACCGAAGCTGGCAAAAGCGCGCCAAAAAATGTTCTAGAACAATCTCGTGCCTTCTACTTCCTTCGAATAAATAAAAGCAGAGAGAAAAGGAGTACATATGTTTTTATCAAGTATGGCAATATGCCAAAATAATTTTTACATTGTGATTAAAATCTTTCAGAATTTGAAAAGTAATATTTTGTCAGGAATCGTAGGGAAATAAAAAATAAAGAAAAGAAATTCATAGGTTGTTATTTCAAAAGAGTAAAATATTTTTAGCTGGGAAATGGGTATTTTTTGAATTATTAGATTCTAGGATGCTTTTTATTTAAAGAAAATAAAAGTGCGTAAATTTAATAGAACATTCTATCAGTGCCATTTTTTAAGAGAATGAATTTGGAATAAACTATATATTTCGCTAGATGTAATTTTGACAATCGAATACTGGAGCGAGAAAATAATTTAGAATAATGGGATTTACACAGAATTATAGTCTTAATGAAGTCAACGACGAAAAAAAAAATTTTTTTTTTTTTTTTTTTTTTTTTTTTTTAATTTGTTTCATATATATATATGAAATGAATGTGAAAAAGTATGAAAGAATTTTGAATGTGAACGAATGTGGATTGATATGAAAGGATAGTTTAGTTAAACCTATTCCAAATCAGAAACTAAAATATAAAAATTCAAAGTTTAAAATCCTTAAATCGTGTGTCAAAATTTTAAAGTTTTGCCTTCATTTCTAGTTGCCCCTATAACTTAACTTTCCTTACGATACATTTATTACGAACAGATATCAATTTTGAATCCTCGTTAAGATTAAAAGTGCTGACGGTAGCGCATCTCTCTTCTACCGGTGGTTAGATGTTGCATGTTAATTATCTGGGCTGCTTACCTAGATATGAGTCAAGGGCTAATTAGCCAATTAAAGTACATTATTTCATGATTTGTAGAGCGGTCTCTGGCGGTTGTCTGGCCGTATATAACGTGCTCCGCGTGTTTTTTGCGTGGCTTTTTGACTCTAATCACTCTCCACAAAAACTACGGCCAATATTCTTCGAAGTGCGACGGCATCCTTGCCGTTGTAAGTCCGGCAATTCGCCGAAATATGAACGATAAGACGATGTTTCCCCGGTAAAAGACTCTTCAAACTGTCCCCTGGGCCTAGCTTAAAGAGAGACTTGTAATTACAAAGGAATAAACGCTAGTTCCCAGGAAAATGCCTGCTGATTTTTCTTACATTCGCACGACTACATCAACGACGTTATACCTATTAATGGGATGTGTGATAGCGGTTATCGACCGCTCGTTACAGACAGATCGATGTGCGTTCGTTATATCGAGGTGCGCCCGTTATACAGAGGCGTATCGATATCTTACACATATATATATATATATATATATATATATATATATAAGGTAGAAACATATACTTTAAATAATGAAGTCTGAGAATTTGATTTCAGAAAAACTGAGTGGAAACAACGGGTAGTCTAAAAATCTTTTCTTACTAATAAAATGAACAAACCATGTGTATAATTTAGCTATAGGTAACTTTTACTATTGTTAATTGAAATAATTTTAATATTTAAAACAATTTTGAATTATTCATCTCGTTGAGCAAAGATCTGAAACAGCAAAAGAGAGATTTTATTTTTTGGCCAGAAGAAAGAAGATGAGCCCAGTAACAGAATTTCCTGTATTTATCTGCAGCAAACCAAAATTTATTTGCATCCCAAAAATGATGGACCAAACCTAATATCATAAGAAATAGTAACCCATAAAATAACCAAAGTTTGCACTTACAAAGTAAATATAATAAAAAGATACAATAAATCTAAAAACTTAAAGTATATTTTAGGAAAAGTTTTAAGCTCTTTTTAAGCTGTTAGATTAATCTGCAAAGCCTAAAATATTCTGCTGTTATGGTGTACTGGTTTCTCTACTGGGAAGATGAATGTAAGAAACCAGAAGACATAGCAAGTATGATTTTTAAGGTGCTTATTATTAATTTTTCAGGGACAAAACAGTCACCTTTGGAGTTATTTACATTGACTGTGTAGTTTATATCTGTATAAGGACACTTCTATTTTTTGGACTTTGTTTGCAAAAAAATATCTACTCATGTTAAAAGATTTCGTTTGAGATTCCACCCAACCCCTCCCCTTACTTATTTTTAAAGATGCATTTGTTGAAAAATGTCATTTACATTTTTTACTCAATTATTCTTTCATTTTTATAATTTTAGGTTCAAAATAAACACAGCAAAATGGGTAATTTTATGTTAGTGGGTGCAAATCTAACCAATAGCATATTTTAATTTTTGCATGTGCAAATAAAAAACACTTTGAATATGAAATAAAATGTTTTTGTTTGTAGCAGTAGTATTTCTTATTTTGTATTTTCAATGAAATGAGTATGTCTTTTAAATGTATGTATTTTAAACAAAATGAATGAAAGGTTTATATTTTAAATAAAACAAATGCAACAGGAATGATGGTGATAGAAACAATATTTGACGATTTATTCATCTACGCTAACGTAAAAGTACTGCAAAGTGTTCCAAAATGATTAGGAATTCTATTCGGAATCCAATTATAAAGCATTAGATACTGGTAAAAATGTTTGAAACTTTTTAACACTTTCAGGTCTGAGCTATATCAACTGCATATCTCCCTCTGGACTGAGGGTATTTGGTACTTTTCATGATTTTTTTAAAAAATACTTGAAAGATATGTATTTTAATAATAAAATTTTATTATAAACTTCAAACTGTTCTCATTCATAATGAAGAAACTACTTAAATGTACTAAAAATTAAGAAAAAATTTTGAAAAAACTTTTATATTTTTTAAAAAGTTCAGCATAAAAAAATATTTTTTAACAAACTTTTACATTAGACTTGAATAAAAAGTTATCAAAATGTTGTACAAATATCTGAAAATAGGTTTTAGAGTAAATTTTGCTTTTGTGTACATTAGTATTTATTTAGTAAAATTTGTTCAAAGTTATGTTGATTTTAAGTTCTGATTCTAGATATTTTCATATACTTTCTTCTTTGTAGTGCTGACATCTATATATATTTTTTTCAAAACAAAAGTTTTGTAGATAATATCTTAAAAGACTGTGAATGTATATAATCGGTACTTTTATAGCTAAGAGAGTTAAAAGTTGACCCCGAAAGACTCTCGGGATTAGTTCGCTTCACTGAAAACGGCAACTCGAGTTTAGACCTCAAAGTGTTAATAATGTCAACCCTTTTTAACTTTAGAAAATTGCTTGGAAACCCTCTCATGCATGAATTATTTTTACTTAAAATGGATTGTTAAGAATACATAAGTTTTTTTTTTAAATCTTACATTACAAAACAATCCTGATTACAAGCACTAAAAAGATATTACTAAGAGTTATTACTAAACAGTTTTGGGTGATCATTTATGCACTGGATACCTTACAGAAAGTAAAAAAAAAAAAAAAAAAAAAAAAAAAAAGCCGAAATTTTGATTTGGATAATATGGTTTGATCAATAGCAGAGATTTTTTGAAAAAAAATAAAATCTGTGCAGAACATAAAACAAGTCCTTCAGTCAGAAGAAGGTTGATTTCTTTCTTTCTTTTTTTTAAGGCATCCAATTTAATACAAATTAAGCGAATGGGTCTCACTCCTCCTAAGTTTAAAATTTTGGCAAGAAAGGTAATTTGCAGTGAAATTTTTAATGACTTACCCAATGTAATTGAATGGAAATAAAGCAATTATAATAAAAAAATTTGTTGAAATTTTAGTTTAAAAATGGGAATAGACACTATGGTACCTTGACAAATTTTGGCATATCTGATTTTAACTTATTTACAAACTGTAAAAACATGGATTATGTTTCAAAACATTTTATTTTGCCAATGCTGATTTCTGCTTTTAAAAGTCTAATCAAGGAAAATTCAATATTAGAGGAATAATTTCTTTTTCCCCTTTTCAAATAGAAAAATAATGGGAAAAGTTTAAATTGAAAAAATTGAAAAATTCTAAAGTTTCATTTGTCATATTTGAACATGAAAACTTATGGTGACCATAACTCAAAAAGAAAAAGAAAACCCGTACATAATATGGTAATTTGCCTCTCATGCTTCATTTACAAATTTTTAAAGCTGTAACTAAAGCTTTGTAATATGTAAAATGCCTTGAGGACATTCAAATAGTAAGTGATGAACTTTATCATTGCCAAAATTTAAACTAGTTAAAAAATAAAATAAAAATCTACAGTTGCACACTCTGTAATGCATTCAGATGCATTTTCCTATATGAATTCTTACAAGCAAGCACACATAAATGCTAAAATATCTTGAACAGTTTTTTATGATTAGAATAAAACACAAGATCTGCCTGAAAGTATTCATTACAGATACACCCAGCAGTATAACTGCCTGAGAGTCAGCCAGTTGGCCATTTAATCTGAAATTAAAACTGCATAAAATTTACATTTTTGGAAAGATTGTGATAAAACAAAAACTTTTTGGAGAGATGAGTTATATTCAAGTAACTCATATATTCGAAAAGTCTCCAGTTGAAATATGGCTAACTGTAATAACTCTGTAACAACAAACTGGCAATGGATTTGTTCACTTGGTGAAATTATAACTGCTATGTATTCAGCTGGAAAATTACAGAATGATAATGCAAATCTTGCAAATCATACACTATTTAATGACATCAATATGCTAATTACCGATCAAAGTTCAGAAAACATCTTGGCCTACACAGTTTGTATAATGGAATGATGAAATTCTTAGATCAGACAAGTAATACTTATTTGTCTTTGGTAATTATGTTCTATAACTGTTCATAATAAAAATGAAGTATTACATAATAGTGTATTACTTAATAAAATATTAAGTACATAATACTTTATTAAGCTAGCTGGAAAGATCACATTGATTAATGAAGCTGAAATTTGTATTTTGTTAGGTAAATATATTTTGTAAACAGCATCTTGTAATTTGTGTGTAAGTAGAGTTTGTTTATATTTAATCTAAGTTTTAAAAACAATGTTTATTAAATTTTAAAAACGTATTTAACTAAGGCAAATATTTCAACTACAAAAACAACCAACTTCGAAATTCAGTACTTTTATGTTAGATGGGCACCAGTGATACACACACATTATATATATATATATATATATATATATATATATATATTGCACACACATCAGTGGGGTAGTCCTGGGAAAAAAAAATAGGGGAATGCTCATAGTTCCAAACATAGGGTCTGATTCACTGACAGAAATCTTGATACTGAATCTTATCTTTCATTTTCAACTGCAGAGAAAAGTAATTGAAAACTTAAACAGTTTAATTTAATCTAATATTTAAAAATGAAAATTTGTATGTTTGTCTGCACTTCTATACAAATCCACAGTTTAGAAGCAACAGTTGTGAAATTTTACGTACAGGTGTATTAAAAACACGGGCGAGGCAACTAAAGTAATCTGGAATCTAAATAAGGTATATAGTTAATTTTTAATTAATAAAAAACTACCAATCTAATAGCAGTTGCCAACAATTAAAAATCCACAATAAAATTTTTTCCAAAACAATTTTCTTTTGATAAATGTCCACATGAAAAATGAAATAAAAAGTTTCAACAATTAGAAAAAAGATTACTATGACGTCATACTGGATGAATAAGGGACATTTTCAAACATTTCTCAATAATACAAGGAGTATGATTAAGTACAAAAAGCAAGTTAATATGACGTCATTAGAGCATTGAAAAGAAAATGACTGACATCATATTGGAAGTTTAACGGACTTTTTCAAATAGTTGACAATCATACAAAGAGAGTATATCAATATGATTAAGTACAGAAAGCAAGTGGATATGACGTCAGCATATGAATATAATGTCATATGTGTTTGAAGAATGTAATGAATGATGATAAAAAAAATTATGGAAATATTGGCATATTTTAACATTTTGAGGTTCTCTTAATTCATTTTCACTATTTTAAAATTTATTCTACATACATTATATATATATGTATGTGAGTGCATATTAGAACTTCCACAAATTTTTAGGTCCCCAGAGCTCATTCTTAGTGAAGAACTGAAATAAAAATTTCAGATTAAAAAAAAAAAAAATGTCAGGTCATTGTAGTGGATGAATGCACAATGTCACACAAGATTACTTTTCAGGCCCTTAATCAGACACATCAATTTTTAACAGGTAATGATTTGCTAATGGATGGAGTCATGGAGTTGGATTGTCTGGATATTTCCAACAACCATTGCCGGTCATTCTAAAAGGAACAATGGCGGATGAAATTAACGCATGCCTTAAATCGTCACATCTTTGGAGGCATGTTCGCAGTTTGAGACTAACTAAAAATATGAGAGTTCATCTGGATGGAAACATATTGGACCATCAATTTTCTGTCCATTTGTTAAACATGAGGAATGGATTAATACCACTTCATCCTGTAACTGGTCTGTTCAAAATCAGAGAAGCATTTTGTAACATAGTTGTGTCTGTTGAAGAACTCAAGGTGAAAGTATTTCCAAATATTCGACATTTTAGAGACCCTAAATAACTTTGCGAATGTGTGATTCTTGCCCTAAAGAATGATAGTGTAAACAACACCAACCTGAAGATTCAAGAAGAGTTACCTGGAGAAGTTGTATTCTACAAATCAATAGATATCGTTGTTGAAAAAAATAAGCTTTGAAGTAATTGTTTTTCATTTCGTTCCATCATGTTCAATTCAAAGCCAGTTTGACATTTTGGTTATGATGTCTTACACTCATGCACCCCCCCCCCCTTTTTTTTTTTTTTTATTGTTTATAAAAAGGAAAAAAGTGGGGATTTCCCTTTAACACCTTAAGCACCATATTCAATTTAGTGATAGTATGCTGAATACCAGATATATTAACTTTCGCCAAAAGTAGTTTATGTCATTCTTAATTACATGTAATGTAAGGAGATGAAATAAAGGTTTATTTATATTATACAAACAGAAATAAAGTTTGAAGTTCATCTTCATCGCTTGATTCAATCACTATTGTCTATGTCATCCTCAAAATTATGAACATAATCACTCACTGTGACATAATTATTCTATAAAATCACTATCTATCAAAGATACAAACACAAAACCTAAAGCGAAACACTACAGTTTACAAATGATAACTAAACAGAATAACCAACACATAAACAAATGAACGACGAAGAAAGAAAGAAAGCAGCAGAAAAATTAATGAGTTTTTTGGACATGTAATGCCATCTATTGGGTGCAAAAACAACCATTGCTATAAAGCCCCTACAAAAACAATCGCAATAGCAATTAGCAACACAAAAAAAATAGATACTTAGAACATTGCAGTCTGGACTTAAAATGAAGACATACACACATACGTCCTGGTATTTCAAATAAAAGAATTCATGATGTACGCAGGTACATCATGGTGCTTAAGGGGTTAATGGTAACCTGGCTATTGTATTAAGTTATTGGTTTGGCACAGGCTTGGAAATTGTGCCAATCAAAAAGTTGTCAAACATCAGTGCTTGGGTGTGACACATCTGTTTCATTTTTATACTGCATGTTTAATTTTTTGATTTTATTAAACAAACATTCTTAAAATCACAGGCAAGACCGGTCAGGGCTGACGCTAGACATTTTACTGCCTGAGGCAAGCATTATTTTGCTGTCCCTATGAAATAATTGTTTTTTCAGCACAACTCAAACTCTTTTAAGCATAAATAAATTAATAGGCTAACTATAATTTATTTAAAATAAAATATACATATCAAGTTAATTTACATTTAAGCAATTTAAATTAATCAAATCATTAAATGAAATCACATGGTTCTCAAATAACCTGCTCAACAACGCAAAACTTTCTGACACATTTTCTGAGTCATTTTTAAATGCAAAGGCATAAAAAATTAGCAGGCCTGACTATTCAAGCAATTTGGAATCTAAATGAGTTTTCCATTTTTTGATAAATAAATTACTTATCAAGTTATAAGTGATACAGATTATGTGACGACATGGTTTATCCAAAGAACACCTTCAAAACGGTGACAAATTGGTTTACAGCTAAGAAAATTAAAGTTTTGGACTGGCCGAGTCAGTCACCTGACCTCAATCAAATTGAACATCTTTGGGAACACAATGGAAGAAAAGTCGGGACACGGAAGCATTCTTCAAAGACAGAACTCCTTCAGGATCTTTAATTGTAATGGGCGAAAATCCCTAGGTCCACTTTAGAAAGCCTTGTTAATTCCGTGCTCAGACGATGTGTTGCAGTCCTCAAAGAAAAGGATATGTAACTAAATATTAAATATTGCTGTATTTCATTACATTTAGATGCTTATTTCAATAAAATTTACAAAAACTGAATCGTCTCAAAACTTCTGCAAAGTAATTTTGTGAATTTCCTAATTATTTTTAATTTAGGCATATGTCGTGATTGTTCTAATGTTGCATTTTGTTTAGCTTTTAAAGGGATACAAATTACTAATTTACATCAATAAGAAATTTTGCTTACAGAAAAAGTTAGAACAGAAAAACGTATCGTCTCAAAACTTTTACGAGCCACTGTATATACATATATGCATAAATATGTGTGTATATCTATCTATCTATCTATATATATATATATATATATATATATATATATATATATATATATATATATATATATATATATATATATATATATATATATATATATATATATGTATATTCATTTAGTTAGATTTACTTATTCATTATTTAATTATTTTAAATGAATTTATATTCATTAATATTAAGAATGTATTTGATCTAATGATTTGGATTAATACCTTTGGTGGACAATATCATATTTACTTCTAAGATAATGTTTACTTTTATACAGTGTTAATATGTTTTAATTTTATTAAGTGTTTTTATTTAATTTAACTTTGTTTGAAGCCACATTATTTGTGACTAATTCATTTCAATATTTAATCAATATTAATTTTAAATTCTTTGATTCTTAATTCAAATCTTTAGTATTTTAATTTAATTTAATTGATGTTGCATTTTTAGTACAGTTATTTAATCGTTGTTGTCATTTAATGGTACATTTTTAATGTCTCATTAATTATTAATTTTTCCATATTACTACTTAATTATAACATTGTATTATTAATTTATACAACCATTACTTAGATATTATTCAACATTCTATTTATTAATTAATTTCATTTATTTATTATTTAACTAATGGCTATCATTAAGATAGTAATTTGGTTTAATTATTAATCACTAATTTCCATCCATTACTTTATATTTACTTTTACCACTAGAGGGCAGCACTATTTTAAGTTGTTTTTTATTATTAATTTTTCCATCTTAATACTTATTTATAACATAGTATTATTCATTAATACATCTTTTAATGTAATTCGATTTTCTATTTATTAATTAATTTCATTTATTTATTATTTAACTAATTGGTATCAATTAAGTTAGTAATTTGGTTGAATTATGAAACATTTATTTCCATCCAATTCCTTCGATTCAAATTATATTCACTTTTACTAATAGATGGCAGCACTAATGTTCCTGTTTATTTGTTATTTTATAATCCATTATAGTTTAACATTATTTCTGGCATCACTGCAAAGCAATTTATATTTCTAAACAATTTATATTTCTAAAATTGGCAACATGTTATGATTTTTTTTGCAATTCATTCCCCAGTCATGTTGGTTTTCATGATGATTCATGAACTGCAAGGTATCTTATTTATATCTCTTTTCATCTTTATGGATTTTATACTTAATGTCTCTATTAAATGTTCTCTCTGTATTTTATCAGTATGGCTTCTTTCCTTTTTAATATTGTATTTTATTTTTTATTTTATCACTGATTTGATTCATTGTATTTGAGATGTAGTCCCAATATCATATTTTTTAGCAATGTATGGCTAATATGATGATGAAACATCTCATTTCATTTTATTTGTGGTATTTAGGCAATTGGGACTTGATAATTCTGTCTAAATTCCACAAATTTCATTTCAATTAATTCATTTAATTCCATTTATTCAATTTTTATTTAATTTCTTATTCTTTCAATGTTTTTGATTCCATATTAAGTGTGTTGGGGAATCTTTCATTGTCAACTAATTATTTCATTGTTTAAGTTGGTGTTATGATAATGTTTCATTTATGGTTATTTATATATATATATACACATAGTAGACTCCCTTAAATCTGTGAATGCCTAAAATCCACATATCACTGCAGATGTAAACAATGAAATAAACTTATAGTTAAGTTTTAAGAACAAAATTCAAGATGGTGCTGAAATATGTGGTTTTCACAATGTTTATTTTTACTAATTTTTTTGTTAATCATGCTCTTTTGGCTATTACAGCTAATTAATTACTAAATAAAATTACATTACTTTTGATTTTGATGTAAATTAGCATAGTTATAATGAAATTTGTCTTACACAATATTTTAAATGTAAACTGTAACCGAATTGTTTATTTTTCATGCATTCATTTTCATGCTTTTCAATATTTATTTTTATTTTTTCATTACTATGTATGCATTTTAATATGTAATTATGGTTAATATGGCCGAACTCAAGCTTTTTCATGAAGAAAATATATAAATTTTCTTCCAAAACAATTCAAGATGGCAGTAATATTGGTGACAATTGTTTTTTCTTTTTTTCAATTTTTTTTGGGACATTTTTTAATTAATCAAGCTTTTTTAAAAATTAAATCAAGATAAACTTGAAATGAATTTCATTATTTTGCAATTCTGATGTAAATTAATTTCATTTCTAAGATAAAAATATGGCACAACAGTAGTTTCAGCACAATACCTGCAACTGTAACTGCTGTAGCCGTATAGTTTATAACTATGAATTGACTTTTATGCAATTGATACTTTAACAGACAATTTCATTTTTTTCATATTTCTTGTACATAATATGGCTAATAATATGGATGATAGGCTTTCTAATGAAAAAGAAAACATGTAAGTTTGAAAATAATTCAAAGAGTAGAGGTAATAAAAAAGCTAGATTCTAGTTCATCTACTCGTTTTTTTGGCAAAAATCTTATTTTATATCTGAACAAGAAATAATGACTGTTCAACAGCTTCAGGACAAAATAACAAAACAAAGAAACAAAAAAAAAAAAAAAAACTAAAGCAGACAACTATTTTATCCATGTTCACAAAATGCAATGTAGATAAATGAATAAGTTTGTACAAAAAAAAAAAAAAAAAAAAAAGTAATAGAAAAATACTTTCCTTTATAGTGAGTTTTCATTGAATAAAACAAGAAAAATTGATATTTCATCATTATTATGCATATTTAGTACAGCATCCTTAATAATTTACTTGACTTTATTTTTAATATATTTTAATTATTTTACATAATTATATTAATATTTTATTTACGTTATTTTAATATTTTACTTAAATTATTTTAGCATTTTACTTTATTGTAAGAATTCATTATAATTTCCAATGCTTTACTACATTCAAATTACTGTTTAAAAAATGTTTAAAAAAAAAATAACCATAAATCCACAAAATTCTAAAATCTGCACAACCTCTGGTTTCAAGCTGTGCGGATTTGAGGTAGTCTACTGTAAATCATTGGCGCCCGGCTAACATAAAATTCAATAAACACTGTTTTCAAAACATAAGATAAATGTACACAAAATCACTTTAGTCAATAAAAAATCAAAAAGCTGCATTTATTTGTTACTAGCTGACTCGTCCGGTGTTGCCCGGGCCTGTGATAAAACTTTAAATAAATCCCAAATTTGTTTTATTTTACATCTTTAATCCGATTTTGTAGGAATTTATATCTTTTAAGACAAAATCGCAAAATCATAAGAAAATATTTTCTTCGCTTTTCACGTAGGATTGTTTCATAGTTTTAAAACAAGGTAGCTGTTGTTCAAACCCTTTGAAATTTTTAATGGTCATAAATATAACTGTTTTACAGTTTGTGCAAAAATTAGATCAGAAATATTGTTATCTGGTAGTAAAATAGTTTTTTTTTTTTTTTTTTATTTTTTCATGTTGTGTCCATTAACATACAAAAAATAGTATCTATCATCCGAACTCTCTAAAATTTTAGTCATTTATAAATATAACTGTTTCCAAGTTCTTTATAAAATTATGTGAAAATATATGCATATTAAATAGTGAAAATATTACCCAAAGCTAAGCATGACCACATAGAAACACTACGTTTTGTTATGGGTTTTCGCCAAAAATTTCTCAGATTTTTTTTTTTTTAAATATTTTTTCTTGTCTGTACATTTTGAAATTGTTGTAGGTGATGTAAATCTGGTTTACCGAGATACTCTAAAAAGATTGTGTCGAAAAATATGAACGTTTAGTAACTTTTAGCATTAAAATAAAAATCTTCTTGTGAGATGGAAAATAGCATGCGTTTGCCAGTGTTTTTGAAAGGGTTAAAATCAATACTTTTTATAAATAACTATACCATCTATTAGAAGAAGGTTTCAGCTTTAAGAGCATATGGTTTGTCTGTATCTCTAAAAATGCACTCGAGAGACATTGGCATAAGGGGGAAAATATAAACACGAGAAAACGACCCTTTCTCAAAAATGTTTTTAAAAGGGTTAACATAAATTTTTTTTTGCAAATTGATTATGGCGTTTGAGACATAAGAGTGCGATCTTTCAAAATATGTTTTTAGATTTTAAATAAACCAAAAGATTTAGTCAATAGAAGTTAAAATAGAATTGCAAAATAAATACATTATTCATTTAAATGGTTCTTCATTCTCATACGCTGCAGTAAATCGGGGTTCTGGGCATGCGAGAGTTCTGAAAGCTGGCTCACAAAGAAAGAGATGAGTTACTAATTAGTTTTTAATTAATACTTTTGCTGATTATTAAAATATTAAAATTCTGAGACTCAGGTGCATCAGGAGAGGCTTTGGACTATATTCACCTAAAATTTCAGGTTTCTAGGTATGCTAGATTTTGCTAGCCATCGCATGCACACACACAGAGTGAAACTTTCTTTTATTAGTATAGATTTCTTTCCCCCTTCTGCCTTTTATTATTTTTTTTTTAACAAATGGAAAATATTTCTGAGTTAAAAGTATTCTATGATGCTAAAATTCATAAAACCATAACATCGTTTTTTTTTTTTTTTTTAAATATCAAAATGAAACTATTTCTCTGTTATTGCTGTGAAAATTTGCAGAATTTAAAGCTTTTTTTTTATAAAAGAATTTCAAGGTACACTTTGTTGTTAATTTGCAGCAAAAAAAACCTTGCATCCAAACTGCCTGCAGAACTGAAATCCCCCCCCCCCTTTTTTTACAGTAAATAAAAAAATGTAATTAATTGTGAAAAATTAAACATTTCCTAGTTATTTTGAGAATATTTGCATCTTTCCCAATAACAGACACCCTGAATAGAAGATAAAGGTCTGTTATTTAGAAATTTTACTGTATTACTATTTATAGAAAACCTGTAGGGTATCATTAACATTATAGACTGAGAACTGGTTAAAAAATTCATTTAAGAATTTTATGAGAGTTGAAATCTTCAAAAAGAGATTTCTCTTGCTTACTTGAAATTGGCATAGGAGGTCTGGCAGATTGCCAGTGGTTTTAAAAACACACTTACAAAATTCCGCAGCTTGCTGCAATGGAAATTGAATGGTATTTTATTAACTGATGATGCCAGCCTAGTCGAGCTAAAATCAGTTATACTACCATTAATTTCATTAACACATTAATTTGGTAAATGTACTTTTAAACCACTGTCAACCTACCAGATCATTGATACCTATTTCAGGAAAAGAAAAAAAAATTAAATGTTTCAACATTCATAAAATTTTTCAGTAAATTTCTTTACCAGCCCTCAGCCAATATTATATATATATTGCAATGAGTATCTCATATACATGGTGTATGGGAAATTCAGAATCCTTGATTACTTCAACCAGTAATTTTTAATAGTAAATTTTGCCTTATTTAATCACAAAATTTCTGTGATTAAATTAAGCAAAAATGTCTATTTGGAAATACCAGGGATAGAAGAATCAAAATTCTGTAAAGGACACTTGTGGCCAACTACCTGCAAACTTTCAAAAAATGCAATTCA
Source organism: Maratus michaelseni (assembly GCA_963931845.1). Taxonomy (NCBI): domain Eukaryota; kingdom Metazoa; phylum Arthropoda; class Arachnida; order Araneae; family Salticidae; genus Maratus; species Maratus michaelseni. The sequence goes on from OZ007586.1 coordinate 493,205,611, forward strand.
TTTTAATTGCATTTTCTGAAAGTACAATTAGTAAAGACTATTCAGTTACATCCTATTATGTTATCTAGTCATATGATAAAAATTAAGAAAGCTATGCCACTTTAATTTACTTTGTACTGACCATCCATAATCATATATTCTATCATACATAAATTATAATTTGAATCTTTAAACATGATTATCTCAAAACTATGTTTTTAAAGCTGGTGATCATGATAACTTGAACCAATCTCAACCCAGCTTCTTCAAATTTTGATATATTTTTAACAACTATATTAGCTAAAGAGTAATTATTCCTTTTGATGATCTGATGTATTTTTCTATTTTTTTAAAAACAATAAACGTTTAATTTTTTTTTTTTTTTTTGGTGAAAATCAATACCTTAACTTTGATTCAGAGTAAAGACATGAATTTTAAATTAAGGAGGGAGGGGGGAATAATCTCCCCCTTAATTTATTGTCCATTTCTTTATTTTTCGAGGGGCATTATTCTTTGAAATAAGAGTATAATATACCATTAGTGTGAGTAGCCTGCGAGCTCCATGCCATCAGTTTAACTGGGCACTTTTCTTTTTATTACAATTTCAGATAACACTTGACAGAGTTATGGTGATCACCTTGGATAACTACCAGAATGACACCATCTTCAGTGCTTCCAACTGTTGGGACTTTATTTTGTAATTTCAAAAATCAATTTCTTTTCTTTAAAGTGTAATAAATAAAACACACAAAAAAAGGGGTTTTCAAATATCTTGTTTCATTTTCTTGAAAAAACAAATCCCAAAAATACACTTTTTTTCCCCAACCTTGCAGGCAGGAAACAATGAACCTTAGAATTACCTTGATTTGAAGCTTGAGGATAGGGAGCTGAAAAACCACCACTGGTATCATTGAAGAGCTGAGGACCAGAAGTGAACTGCCCATACTGACCACCACCACCACCATACGGTGGAGGGTTACTCGCCTTAAAACCCTTTGGTTGCCTTGGTTTGCCTAGAAAAAAAAATGTAAAAACATTTTTTTTAATCTTTTACATTGCAACACCTCTAATTTTGAAAAATAGTTTACATCATTTTAAAACGTAGAAAAAATTATTTAAAAGATAAAAAAAATTATAAAAATGTAAGGTACTTCTTTGTTATAGTAGCCCTTACAGTTATAATTATGCCAAAGTTGCAGTCAATTTTGCCCCAAGTTCATGAAGCACTAATGTGTAATAAAATACCATAGCATTAAATAATATGATATTTTATGTTAAAAAGAATATACCAATGGAACCGTGCGAGGATTTTGCACTGCAGTCTTATAATTTTTAGAAATATCTAACATTTTTTAGATGCCTCCAAAGAAAAATTAAGGATAAAAATATCTGCAAACAACATTAGTCAAGCCAGAATATCATCTCATTTATTTCATCAAAGTTACAGTAAAAAACTGATTGAAGATAGCAAAAGGCAATGCATGAGAAAAATATTAAACGTATTTTAACTGCATTAGAAGATGACATCATCCGCTTTGTGAAAAACATGAAACAAAGAAAATAAATTGAATGCATTTAAAGTACAATTTAATCTAATATAACAAAGCATACCTTTTATTCTACACATGAAATAAAACTGCTTCAACTGATCAATGGTGTTTCTTTCTTCTAAACATTTCACGTTCCATTTTGCTTTTCAACCATAAACATAAAATAAATCCTTGCAGAAAAATAATACTTTAGCCTTTTTGAACTATTTTTTTTATAATCACTGTTGAGCATCATATTTTATTTTTGTGGCAACACTAATTTAAGGAAGACCTTTCAATTAATTTATGAAATCAATGCAGATTTAATTTTTAATTAACAGCAATTTTTAATTAAAAAACATGTTTTAACGAAATGAGAGTGTGCTATGTCAGAAGCTGCTTCAAAAATCTTTTGAATGATACCTCATTCATTGTTGTATGTTTCTTAAATACATAGAAAAAGGGATGCTGACAACAAAAAAATATATATATGATGATGTTTCATAACAATTTCTTACTATGCTTCAGAAGAAAAACAGCTTTTTGATATTACCCCTTACATTCCAGGCAATATTTTCACAATTGCTTTCAATAATTCATAAAAAACACACAAATTCTGTAAGCTTTTTTTTTGTATGTTGCACTTCTTTATAATGATATTCAGTTTCATATCATAGCCATTTTTAAACAGTTGTTTGTTGGATAAAAGCTCTTACTTTTGAAAAGATGAGATTGCATCCATCTCAGTACTAGGTACTAATTAAAGATTGCATCTATATTTATAAAAATAAATACAGACAATTTAAGAAGAAACAATATAACATGCAATTTAAAAAAAAAAAAAAAAAAAGACATGAAAAATTTTCTGAACATCAACAAAAAAACAATAGGACAATAATAATTATGTGCTGTTTCTTCAGGATTGCAAACCATTTGATGAGATTTTACAACCCATTCTGGTGATATATCTCTTTCACTTGCAATTCCTCTTTGAGGTTCACCATAACGAAGAAGTACCAAATGTGATGTATATTAATATTCAGCTCTTGTTCATTATATCTGGAAGGTTTGAAAAAAAATATTGAAGTGAGATTAAATTGTTTCAGAATACTATTAAGGTGTAATCCACCAATTGCATCACACATGGCTTTTTGACCCCTCTCTCTTCCTACGTCACATTCATTTCCCTCCCTGTTAAGACACACTTTTTTGCCCCTAATAATTTAGAATTAATTTTATGCAAAAAAAAGTTATATATGATTTATTGCATATTGATATAAAAACTATAAAACTATGTAAAAATCTTGTGCTTTTACTTAAAGCAGTTTGTAATTTTAAAAAAAGGAAAAATCTTATTATACTACATATATATATATATATATGAATTTTATTATGTTGCTTGCAAACAATGCTTTTCTAACTTATTTTTTCATATTTTAGATGTGATGTCAAAACATGTTAACCTGTATCCTGCATCTTCCCCCTTTTGCAGTATGACATAATAAATGGATGACCCCTAACACAGAAGGTCTCATAAAAGTGCATACTCAGAATATTTTGAAAAAAAAAATTTTTAAATGCTAATGGAACTACTCATGTACGTAATAAAGTATCAGTCAAATTTCGTGGAATCACAGTAGAAAATCGGTAAAAAAATAAACTATTTTTGAGTATTGGGCACAAAAAGTCGCGGTTTGGTGAGCAACACTTTTTCCTTGCCAAATGCAAGCAATTTTAATACATTTGAAAATTCTTGGTTAAATGAGTGTTTAAGCTTTAAAGGTGCAGAGTACTTTATGAATTTAAACTTAAAACAATTAAATAGTTTATTAATCTTTCTATAAGTTTATATAATGTATATTATACAAGTTGTGTATTGCTGATTTACAAGGTTTCACAGGCAGGATAAGATAAGTTTTAAGTGTATTTTAACAGTAAATGTCCCATTAAAAACACTCTCATTAATACAATACATTTTGATATTAAATAAGTCATCGTTTTCATGGCAACAATACTTTTCTCTTGTTATCTCTGACACAAACAATATCGAAGTCCAATTGACAGTGCTCAGAATTGGACATTAGTTTTTAGTTTAAAGCATTTTTAATCAATTTAAATTTTGTTCTAAACTGCAGAATACAATTGTTAATTCTCTTTATATATACATATAAATATATATGGCAAAACAAATTTTTTGAGTAAAAAAAAAAAAAAAAAAAATTAAATATCAAAATCTGTACATTATAATATGGCTTAATTGCCTTTTATTTTAGTAATGTTTCTCATTTCCTTTGAAATAAAATATTACTTTTGTTTGATAGGCACACTTAACTGGTGACGCACTTTTGATATTAAAAAGGATTATAACATTTCTCTCTATTCTAAAAAAAGTAACCAGTGCTCTTTCTTGACTTATATTAAATAAAGTATTACATATAAAAACATGAAATTGGTAGATTTATAGAGATATGTATGACACACTGAAACAGACAGTTTCTAAATCTAAGAATTATTTTAAGCACTTTTTAATGTTGAAATTAGTCAATTTATTTCAGTTATATAAGCTTTATAGGATCAAAAACTATACATAGCAATTTAACCATTTTTTGTAGGCACATACTTGACTAGATTGTAGTGTGCAAAGTCCAATAATTTTTTTAATTCGACTAATTTTGTAGAATTTTTAGGATCTTTTATTCAAAATTTCATTAGCTGAATAAAAATTTAATTCATAGTTTGAAATAGCCGATTTTTTTACCTACTGTTACCAGATTTTAAAAAGCCCAAATAATAAAATTTACATATACTTTTTAATACAAAAATATGTTTTTGTGTGAATATTAAAATAGAAAGAAAACTTTAAAATAATTAAGTTTTTACTTACGAAAAGCACTAAAAAGCCCTTTTCATAAAAAAAATGTCCATTTTGTTCAGCTGAAGTGCCCTTTTTGTGAAAGAGTACCCTACCTTTTTTTATTCTAGTGGGAAACACTAATCCTACATATAATTAAATTCTTGAAACCTAATTAAATTTGCTTAAGGTTATCAATATAAAAAAATGCATTTACTAATCTCACAAACATAAATTGTTACATTAAATAGTAAAATATTAAACTTCTTTATTCTGTCTTTTCCATTAATGAAAGAAATCCATTTCTTCCAGTTGTCTTTTTTCCATTATTTTGCACCTTAGAAAAAAATTGCCAACCATTGTTAGGGACCAGGAAAAAATTTCTATTTTAGTCAGGTTTAATAAGTATAATTGTATGGGATTCCTTCAGTTGGAACCATGAAAATTTGCCATTTAAAACAAGTTTTATTGTATTTGTTAAAGTAATTAAATACTGTCAATCCCAATAGCAGAAACAGTGCGGCACGGCAGCAAGTGCTGCAGAATATTTCAGATCTTGCAGATTAATCTAACATCTTAAAAAAAAGTACTGGGCTTTAAAAAAATTGCTAAAATTTACTTCAAGTTTCTAGATTTATTGTATCTTTTTATACTATATTTTCCTTGTAAATGAAAAAAAATTTGCTTTTTTTTTTATAGGTTACTATTATTCTTTTCTGATAATAGGCTTCTTCTGATAGTAGTCATTACGAGCAGGGAAGACCGAGCTATGCTCGGTCAAAATTAGCTTTGAGTTCAAATATCCTGACGCATGACCAAAATGACCCACTAATCAAATTTTCTCTAACATGTGACCTAGCCCAACAGTCTTCTCGTGCCGAAAAACATAGGATGCAAAATTTAGTGTAAATAGTCTGAGCAGTTTTTCAGATGAAATTGGCTTGACCCACAGTGACCCAAACAGGACCCACTAATAAAATTTTCTCGGACATGTGACCTAGTCCAACGATTTTGTCGTGCCCGAAACTCGTGGGATACAAAATTTAATCAAAATCGTTAGAGCCGTTTTTTGGATAAATTTAACTTGAACCGGGTTGACCCAAAAATGACCCACTAATCGAAAGTTCTCGAACATGTTACCCAGCCCAATAGTCTTCTCGTGCCCGAAAATGGTAAGATACAAAATTTAGTCAAAATCGTTTGAACCATTTTTTCGATAGAATTAGCTTGACCCTGACCCTTGATGACCCACTAATCGAATTTTCTTGAACACGTGATCTAGCCCAATGATTTTCTGGTGCCCCAAAACAGTAGGATACAAAATTTCGTCAAAATCGTTAGAGCCGTTTAAGATAAAATTTGCATATATATATATATATATATATAAAAAAACTTATTGCAAAAATTAACCATTGAAACAGAAATAACTGACCAAATGCAATGAAATTATTATCCCAAATAGCTATGTCAAATTACACATTATAAAACATAGTCCTAACAAATGAAGTATTTATTCAAAAAGTGAAAATATATATATAACCACCCACAAGATTTGCTCGTATTAGAATAGTATATGATTAAGTCGCAGATATATTTAAGTTTGCTGCAGATTGACACACAACATTCTGCTACTGGGGCTGTCAATTATTATTTAGAAATACAAGAGTAATAGATTTTATGGCATCTCTAACTGAAATTTTTGTTATTATATATATATATTGTAGGTGCAGATTCACGGTCGCCAGTCGCCACGTGGCGACTGGATTTTTTTTCTTTGGCCACTAACTTTCCATGTCTAAGTCGTCTAAGTGTTCTACAGGGATGCCCCTTTTCCACAGACTGTCAGATTTCCGCCTTTTTAAAAATGTTATTTTTTAAATCAATTCCGCACATTTTCTGTGATATTTACCGCTTTTCTATTTTTTCTGTTGTCCATAATTAAAAAACATGATTAAGCATGGATACCACATTTCTGCAGATCTACAAGTTTCCCGTTTTCTTCTTAATAATAATAAAAAAATATTCCTGAATGTCAAAAATTGTTCAATTTATTTTATTAAAATCTAAAACTTAAAAAGAAAATAAATCTTCTCCACATTTTTTCATATATATTTTTTCTTTTGATTTTTATAGACATACTTTTTGATGCAAATGTCCATGTTGAGCATTTATTTTCAGCTATGAAAAACAGTTGGGGGGGGGGGGGGGGATTTATTTATAGAACAAAGAAGTTAGAGAATCGTTTATTTGGGACCTTACATTACAAATATTTATTCATACAAACTGTATACAATTATATGGTTGGAAGATTCTATAAAATCTTGTTGCCCAATTTTAATAAAGAAAAACAAATCATTTATTTAAGTTTTGAGTAAATTTTAATTAAAAGTATACTGTTTATTACTTTTAAGCTTAAATAGTAGACAATAAACCCCATATAGCCATATAAATGCTATTGTTTCACAATGTGGCGACTGGATTTTTTGGGTTTAGGCACCACTGGCTCCTTACAGATTTTGCGAATCTGCACCTATAATATATATATATATATATATATATATATATATATATATATCATCATCATCAACCGTTTTCAATCCACTGCTGGATGTAGGTCTCCCCCAGATTTTTCCATTGTTGCCTGTCTAGTGCTTTAGTCATCCAATTAACACCGGCCACTTTTCTGATTTCGTCACTCCATCTTACTTGAGGTCGTCTTCTTGGTCGTTTTACATCTCTGGGATACCACTGCAGGGTGTTTGTGCTCCATCTATTGTCTTGTCTTCTTGCAATGTGCCCAGCCCATTTCCATTTTAGCCGTTTAATTCTCTCGATGATGTCAAAAACTTTCGTCTGACTTCTTATCCACGTTATCCTCTTTCGGTCTCTTCTGGTTATGCCTAGCATACATCTTTCCATACTTCGCTGTGTTGTTTGTAATCTTTGTACCATCCGTTTTGTTAGTGTCCAAGTTTCTGCTCCATAAGTTAGTGCAGGCAAAACACATTGGTTAAACACCTTTCTTTTCAAACAAAGAGGCATGTTACTCTTCAGAATAATATTGTTCTTCCCAAAAGCACTCCATCCATTTCTTATTCTTCTATTGATTTCATTCATGATACTGTTGTCTGATGATATTTCTTGTCCAAGGTACACATAACTTTCAACATCTTTAATCTCAGTGTTGTTGTAGACGATTTTCTTTTTTGATGCAAATGAATTGAACATCACCTTAGTCTTTTCCAAATTTATTTTTAATCCCACCTTAATGCTAGCTTCTGCCAAATCTTTTAGCATATTTTGCAATTCTTCAGGGCTATTACTGAAAATTAAAATGTCATCAGCAAACCGGAGATGGCTTAAATATTCCCCATTTATTCTAATCCCTTTGTTTTCCCAATCCAGCTTCTTGAAGATACTTTCTAAGACTAATAAATAAACAGCATCTATATATAATAATATAATAAATTATAACATCTTGTAATAATATATTTCTTTGAAATGCTAAAAGGCATAAACTAAATAATAATCAATATAATGGCTAAAGGTGTAAACTAAAAAGAGTTGTGCAGGAATGTAATGCCTGCGACGACAACTTGTCGTATAATATCCCAAATAATTGGTATAATTTTTTGAAAAAAAACCTTAATACCTCTTTTTATGTTGGTTTAAACCCCCTACCCTCTTACTTTGAATGTAGTCCAGTTCCTGGTTTATAGATGGTGACTTTCAATATACTTCTATCGAATGTTGGATACTTCTCCAGCTTTTCTCAATTTACTTTTAATTTATGTTCTTACCAGATAGCGACACTTCTTTTTTTGGAAGGAATGTGATTGGTCAAGTCTTGACTGGTAATTTCTCTTACAGGACATTCTTGTTTCTTGTCTTGCTCACTTGAACAACTTTTTATCTTGATGACGTATGTGGATGATGTAGAACAAAATGTAGATTTAACTCATTTTTATATATGAAGTTCTATTAAAAGTGCTTCGTTTCTGTACCATTGAGCAATTGTGTATATTTCATGATTACATTCTCAATTTTAAAAACATAATATACAGTAAAATAACTTTTATTAGATTGTTGGCATGTTTCAACTCACTCTGAGCAATTATCGAAAAACATTATGAAAATTAAATGATAGCATTTCAAATAAAGACTGCAATTATAGAATATTCTCATTTGTTTTTGATAATGGCTTGAAGTGAACCAAAACATTTCAACAATCTAACAAAAGATATTTTACTGTATATTATGTTTTTAGTTTACACCTTTTAGCATTTAAAAGAAATATGGCATACATAATGTTTAACATAAATTATAACAAGATATGTAAGACAAAATAAAACATGAAATGGCAATCATCTTACTCGCTCTATCAGAAGGATTCATGTTTGGTAACAATAGTCAGTACCTAAATAAAATAAAATTGACAGAATTAGTTTGTATTAATTGGCCATAAAAGCAGAAACAACAAAAAAGCAATTTCACACTAATACTACTGACATAACAGAAAAAAAAAAAGGTGTTTCCCTTTTTCGGCAAAGGTGCAAGAAGTCCATCAAAGCCAACACAGAAAACTTTTCTGCATATTAGGTAATAACTAAATGCAGATGGGCCAGATTTCTATTTCTCTTCCATTATGGCTAAAAATTGATCTTTTGTAATAAGAGAAAGAGAGTAAAGGATTTTGCTTGTAAAATTGCTTTTATTTAAATATATAAAGCATAATCAGTCAAAAATCTCTCTAAGATTGAAGTGGTTTATGAATATGGGTTTCAGATAACTAAAAAAAAAAGAATTTGGGTTTTACAAAATTAATTAGTTTTTGAAATATTATTCATTGGTGGCAGAGAATAACATGCTTTTTCAGTGGCTACTTTTAGTTCTTCAGTAGAATCATACTGTTTTCTATTCTTATACTCTTCACAGATTAAGACACCCCAAATGTTCTGAATTGAGTTTATGCCTAGGATTAAAAAACATGGCCAATCTAAACTAACATTTTCTACGGAAAGCCATGTCTTGTACTAGCACTGGGCGATGCATCGATGTATCGCGAAAAATCGATTTAAATCATAAATCGTCAAACCGGCTTCTTGATCTTGCATTTAGCGATGCATCGCGGCTGCCGCGATGCATCACTCGCACACCAGATCGATGATGAACGAGGACAAAGCTTTCTCCCGCAATCTTCGAAATGTATAAACAACGCATGCGTGAACGAGACCGGTGTCAAAGATCATCTTCTCCTCCGATCTTTGATGTGCATAAACGACGCATGCACGAACAAGACCGGTGGGGAAAAGGCGATTTCGTTTCTCATCCGGTCTTGCGTTTCCAAAGTGGATAAACAACGCTCCCATGAAGCATCGTTGAGAGATCCCTTTGTTGATTTAGTAGACATCGAGATTATCCAAAATCGATGCCGATTGCAAATAACTGCATGCCCAATTACAAGTCTGTTTTCTAGCTGCATAAATGATCAGTGAGCATCACCACGCTGTTCATTTGAGAAAATACGGCGATGCGATTTGTGAAGTTTATATATTTCCATTAATTAGTCACTTAGAACATGTGCGATAAGCATTCAAAGCCTGTTGAATTTTCAACTGTGGGGGGGGGGGGGGGACCAGTTTGCGAATTATTTCACATTTTAAGTTTAAGAGATATAATAGTACCAAGGGGGATTTGCCTCATGAACTTTCAATTTAGGTATTTATCTGAAATGAAAATGATTTTCTTTTTTCTTAAAGTCAGAGCAGTAAAATATTATTGGTTATAGTGCTTGTTCCATTATTTAGAATTTCTTTAGGAACTAGTTATTGGTCAGAATTAAAAGTGTAATGCATCTAAATATCAGATATTAATACTTGGCCAGTACGGAAAGGTGGGCTACGCCCGTAAATCAATAACATCGTTACTATTGAAGACAGTTGCTTCAGTTGCTTAAGTTTCAGAGTGAATAGTTAAGTGAAATCTATTAAAATATCACAAATTAAATTTTAGCCTGTACAGGAAGTGGTTTACGCCCGCAAATTGATAAAATCGGTAATATTAAAGATAATTGCATAAAAATATGAGGATGAATATTTAAGTTTAACCTATTTAAATATCAGAAATTGAATTTTGGGCAGTACAGAAACACGGGCCTCGCACGCAAATCAATAATATCGTTACTATTAAAGATAGTTGCTTAAAATTTAAGAGTGAATAGTTAAGTCTAATACATTAAAATATCAAAAATTAAATTTTGGCCAGTACAGGAGGTGGGCTACGCCCGCAAGTTGATAAAATCGTTAATATTAAAGATAATTGCATAAAAATATGAGGGTGAATAGTTAAGTGTTACCTATCTAATTATCAGAAATTGAATTTTGGGCAGTATAGAAACGCAGGCTTCACCCGCAAATGAATGAAATCGTTAATAATTAAACATAACTGCAAGAAAATTTCAGTGTAAATAGTTAAGTGTCATTTATTTCAGTATCAGAAATTAAATTTTGGCCAGTACAGGAGACGGGCTACGCCCGCAAATTGATACAATCGTTCATATTAAAGATAATTCCATAAAAATATGAAGGTGGAATAGTTCAGTGAAATATATCTAAATATCAAATTCTGGTTTTTGATATTATTTTAAGAATTAAAGCTTATTTTAAAAAAGGATTCTTCTAATTAATTATAACATAATTTTTCAAATTTTAAATTTTTGGCAACAAGTTTTATTAAATTTTGCATTTTTGTCCGTAAACATAAGCCTAAAGATAAAAGGTTTTTTAAAACATAATACAAGTTTAATGTGTATGTATAATAAGTACTCTTAAATTTTATATTAAAATTACGACCATGTTTGTAATACTAAAAGTCTAATATCGTGATGCATCGCAATATCGCGATTTAGCCTCGATGATGTATCGCGATGTAGAAATCCTAATATCGCCCAGTCCTATCTTGTACTATGTGAGTTATGTATTAAAGTATTGTCGTTCTCAAAATCTCCTCACTTCTAAGATGCGACCAAACAGCAGTAGATGTTGCTCAAGTGTCTCTTGATACTTTGTTGAATTTTGTTTCTTATAGAGGAAGGGTGGGGGGGGGGGGGGAGGCATGGTGATTAAAGCCATCAGAGACTTACTGCTTAGTCACCTACTGAAGAAAATATGTGTGGTTGTTTCCGGAAGTCATGCAAGTAGCAATTCCAGCCATTAGGGCCACCTAAATTCCATTTCTTCTTGCCGCAGAATAATATAATGAGCCTAGCTATTTGTCTTCATACAACCTGTACTTTCGAGCACAATCCCTTCATGTCCTGTTTATGTTGTTGTTTTAGGCATGGTTTGAAAGACATTTTGGTACATGCATATTATCCAAACCAAGAGATATAGATCACCAAAAATGGTTGACAATTGCCAGTCTTGTTTATCATTGTCAATCATGTTCAAAACAGTAATTTAATATTATTAAATTCATAACATTCTTAAAAAATCCCTGATGGCTCTGCCTACACGCACAGGCAGATTTCGAAGACGCAGACCGTGGGGCGTCTGTTTGTTGGGAATTGCAGAAGAAATGACCTTTTTGCCATGATGCAGCATTTGGAAATGCCCACTTTGAAACCTAACTTGTTTGCAGGCGGAGCCAGCAGGGATTTTTTTGTTTTTAATTTATTTTTTGTTATAAGGGTTGGTCCTATAAAAGTTTTAGATAATATTAAGAGGATTTATAATAAATTTAAGTGGATTTGATATTTTCTGAATTGACGAAGTTATGAATTTTTTTCTAAAAAAGCACCCCTTTCCCCCCCCCCCCCCCCTTGAGACCCTTTTTAATTATATCAAAAATCTGTCATGCATAATTTTTCGGCCCTTTTCCTAGACGTAATAATAACTTTAAACGGATTCGATACGAGTCATAATTAAGACGTTATGTTTTTTTTTTTCTGTTTTCACAAAAAGCCCCCCCATTTCCCCCCCCCCTTGGTTCAATTTTGCCCATTAACGAACTTGACTTATCGTGTCCATAAAAAGTGACATATATATAAAGTTTTGAACTGGGGGTGGTTTGGGGTTCTGGGAGGCATAATCTGTGTAGATGTAAAAAGATTTTTCAAAAATTCTAACTTAGGTGAGAATGTAATATGTAGTACTTCTTACGAAATCCACCTAAAATGGTAAATAAAATAAAATATAATAAATGGTACTTTTATGCTAGCTGGGTGCCAGTGATAACTCACCAAATCTTGTTTCAACTGGCATAATTTGAATTGCAACCCTTTATGTGAGATTTTGTTATTTGTATTGATATGTTTGTGTTTATGTATTTTATTATGATTATATTTTAGCTATTTTTAAGCAAGTTTTTTACGATAATATATTTTAATGTTAAAATATTGGCTAGCTGTTATTAGCTAATGTAAAAGATTGGTGTAAAAAAAGGGTTGGAGATATTTTAAAAAAAAATTGGCAATCACTGGCACTTGGTTAACCCATTAGGCGCTGCTATATATATTAAGCTATTTTTAATGAAACAGTTGTTTTTTCGTTATGAATAGAAAGTCTAAAAGTATTTCTGAAGAAAAAAATTTAAAAAATTCAAATATTTAGGAAAAATAGCATGTTCCCAAAATGGGGAGCAGAGGCGCCTAATGGGGGTTTTCACACAATGGGAATTTTTTCACAAATTTTACATCTCCGTGCATTTATGTTTGCTATTTTTTAGTTCTTTAGCTATAAAAGGGATAATATCATTCTGAAACTGATATTTTACGAAGAGTTCATATAAATTAGTCCAACATCTACATTTATAATAAAAATAAAATTACTGATTCCATAAGCATTTTCATTATCCACCTCTTTATTTTTCTTTATTACGTCATTTTTGTCCTACTATATTACATGAAAATGAATGAACATTTTTTATGCAGCATTATATTACATTTTTTTCGTTTTCTAAAATTGGTTTTTTAACTTTTTTTTTTTTTTGCATTTTGTTTAGTTTTTTCCATATTCCAATTTGAAGACTCGTCTGAACTTTCATCTAAAATATCAAGCCTGTGTTTAATACTTTGTCTTTTTTAAACACTAAATCAGATATTTCTTGATTGTCTGTTGATTTAGAATTTACAGAAAGTTCTACTCCACCAAATATAACATGGGATAAATCGTCGCAGAAATTATTTTCTATTACATTAATAGAAAATAATTTATGCAACATACATATGAGGAAGATATCTTCCTCATATGTTACAATACTGCAATCAGATGGCAAACAAACGATTTCCGGAACATGCGAAAAATCATCCAAATCTAAAAAATTGTTGAATCATCTTCCATGTAAAATAGTCGGAAAAAATGATGTAATGATGAAAAATAAAGAGATGGATAATGAAAATGCTTATGGAACTGGTAATTTCATTTTGTTTTTTATTATAAATGTAAAAATTGAACTAATTTATTTAAAATCTTCTAAAAATATTAGTTTCAGAATGATATTATACCTTCTATTTCTATAGCTAATAAATTGAAAAATAAATACCACAAATGCACGGAGGCATATGTACAAGTTTTCAAAAACATTACCCCCACTAGGCACCATTGCTCCCATTTTGGGAACAACTTATGCTTTCAGTAATTGTGACTGATCTATTATACATATTAATTCCGGATTTAAGTTGTTTAATATAATACACTGGTATAAACATATTTTAGCTAAAAGATATAATTTTTATTATAAAGTTTTTTTTAATACTTCTTTCGAATACTGCCAAAAAGCTACTTTTCATCCTTTTTAACGCGTTTTAAAAAATAGAAAATTCTAATGAAACTTTAAAAAAAATTTCAGATGTCATCTAATATATTCAAAATGCAAATAACATGAACCTTTTAACAATTTATAAAATATGCACTTTAGAAAACATCCTAAAGCAATGTTCCCAAAGTGGGAGCAATGGCGCTTAATGGGTTAACATAAAAGAACCTAATAAATAAATAGCAAAATACTCTTAGCGACAATAAAAAATAAACTATAAATTATAATTTTAAAAAAAACTTAAATTATAATAAAAAAAAGTACTTCTCTATTATTCCGTCGACCACCTTCCACAAAAAAAACCATTTACCAAACTATAGGATTTAACACAAAAAATGCACGGTCGTGGTGTCTAAATTCACTTGACATCACATTTATTACTAGTGTTTGTTATGTGATCTAGTGATTTTTAATTCGACGTTTATAAGTATTTTTAATGATGTTTGCTGATTTATAAGTTATTTCGTTTATTGGTGTTACAGTTTTCTTTATGGGAAGTGGTCGACAGGATAATGGAGAAATTAAAAAAAAAAAAAACTTAAATTATAATGAATAAACTATATAGTTGTCAAAAAATGATGGTTGCTTTGCTGTAATTGGTATAATTGGTGCAGATGTATCTGAACTGGCCCAGATAATACACAAGTACCGACATTTTTTTGCATTCTCGTATGTGTCAATATATTATGACCTTTAAGACACCAACATTATTTTTAATTTGTCTTATAGACATATTTTGTTTGACATCAATCTTCCAATTTTTCAATCGGTCTGAATACTTGTTATGCATGGCCACCCGCATCTTGGTTTTCTGTGAAAATTGTTATTTTTAACAGGTAACTGGTTTCCTCATAACCCTCAGTTTGAACAATTTAAAATTCTAAAAGTTTCAATAAAGGGTTTATGCTTACATTTCAACTGTAAAAATCAAATTTCCTCTTTTGTAACCTTCTTAAATAACAAACAGAAATTAAATTTTAGCTGTTATGTAAAGAGCATACAGGGGGGGTGGGGGGGGGGGTGAGCTCAGGCAAAACAGTTGGTTGGCTGAAACCAATCCAGCATTTGTTAACATTTGCATTACTAATGTGCCTAAATCTTTGAGACAGTGATTTTGTTCAAAAAAAACAGAAAAGGCATCATTTTTAAATAAATAGTGGTGATGTAACCACCTTAATACCTCTAGCATGTTTCATATCAATTACATTTTGAGTATTTATCATGAAAGTATGCCATAAATTTCTCTTTCCAATTTTATTATCATATTTTAATGTTTGCCTAAACTTTTGAAACAGGCAGATATGACACAAAACAAATTATGAAAAAAAACCCCTCAAAATAGGATCATGGGTCCTTTATGATGCATTATCTTTTCTGGTGAAAAGGAAATAAAATGTTGGTAAATAACTTTAAGGCAGACATAGTTTGTATTATACTGGGTGTCCAGAATAAAACACCCGTACTCTTACCTCCCAGTATATCAAACTACCCAGTATAAAGGCTTCAAATTTTGTACATGTACTATTCAAGACATGGGAAAACGGATTACGTAGAAAAGAAAAAAAAGTTCCAGAAACACTGATAGAAGGCAATATGCAACAGAAACAATGAAAAAAAAAAGACAAAAATAATAAATTTTAAAAAAAGTGAAAATTTTCTTTTTAATTTTTATTACCCTTAAGGAAAAAAGTAAAGAAGCTTAAACTGCTATTTCGCACTGTGAGTAAAAGGCAAAATAAGCACTCTAGCCACCGGCCCACTAAATGAAAAACAGTGGCTATTACACAATTGTCTGCCAACGACCACCTTATGGCCACTTTCCTACAAGGAAAGATTAAAATTTTTTTGCATTTCATCAAGGATTCTACTTTTGCTAGTTGAAATATATGATACACATTTATTTGGGCTATTTAAGTTTAGATTAATACAAATTGAAATTTTAACAAAAGTTCACTGTTTAGGACTTAAAAAACAGTAGCCACTAGTTTAAAGAAAGTTGCCACTTATAAAACTGCTACTACTGGCCACTGGCCACCCATGAAATTTCCCAGTTTTGTCCTTTAACTGTAAACATCCCCCCCCCCCCCTACTGTATCTAAAAGGCAAAGGTGAGAAATTTCATTAGTGGCCAGTAGTAGCAGTTCTAGAAGTGGTCAGTGGCAGGGTTGGGTTTTTGACGTCAAAAACTGGTTTTTGACATGACAGTGGTAAAAACCGTGTTTTTACCGGTTTATTCCGTCAAAAATCTATCATTTTCGATTGTCCTCCAATTTATGGTGTAAGGTAGCATACAATACATTTCTAGATTGATTTTACCTTGTTGTTCTTGTTATTATTATTATTATTTACAATTACATTTGTTAAATTTATTTAAAATAGATCATTTCCCAATATGGGAAAGATTTAAAAATACAAGATTAAAAGAAAAGAACAATATTTGTCATAATCTTCACTAATATAGATTCTACTAACTGCAATTAACATTAATATTAAATAATAATAAAAGGTTATTATAATTATTAAATTAAATAACATTCAATATACATTTTTAATAAAGTAGGGGAAGGTGTCGTACCTTTGACCTGTTGTACCTTTGACCACCAAGTGTTTCAGAGCCATCTATTGGCAATTCATGAAATTCAATAATTTTAGTTTGTTTTACATCCACTAGGAGTCTTTTATAATGTGCTGTTGTTTGCATGATGTCCACTGACTAGATGTAAAAAATATCAATCCATTTTCATCCATCAAAAGTAAGTATTTTTTGTCTTTTTTTCATCTCAGAAGTTTTTCTCTAATTATTGAAATTTATTTCTAACCAACCATAGTCATAGCCTATTTTATTAAGTATATGCAGGCAAGGTTTAAAGTTGGTAACTTAACCCTAAAAGTAGCAATGTGCAAGAAACTAAAATTTGTCCTGGTGTTGTACCATTGACCACCACTATGAGTTGTACCTTTGACCTGGTCAAAGGTACAACACTTTTATCATTTTAAATTTTTATATATAAAATTCTTCATTTAAAATTTAGTAATGCTTAGTTTATAAATATTTGTTTACAAATATTCTTTGTTTAAACCAATAGTAAATAATATAAACCTAAACTTTACTTATTTTTCCTTTCAGTTGTGCTGCAGAAGTGAAATAATTTAAGATGCCTAGAAGCAAAACAGGATTGAAAAGGAATAAAATCAGTAAAGATGATATTGAAACTGCAATCAAGCTCATAAGAAAGAAAGAAATGACAATTGGTCAAGCAGCTAAACATTTCAACTTGAAAAAACCTACATTAATTTTTCACTTAAAAAAACTGAAAGAAATAGGTAGTGATACATTTTCTTATTCTCCTAAAAAACCAAGACGAGTTTTTACTAATGAAGAAGAGACTTTACTTGTTGGTTATATAAAGGAAGCTTCAAATTTACATTATGGGTTGACACTGAAACAAGTTAGATCTCTTGCATATGAGTATGCTGTAGTAAACAATAAAATGATTGATTCCAGTTGGCAGGAGAGTAAGATGGCTGGAAAAGAATGGCTTCGACATTTCCGTAAGCGATATAATGATGTCTTAGCTCTTCATAAACCAGAAGCCACCAGTCTTGCTCATGCTGCTGCCTTTAACAAGCAGACAGTTGCAATTGTTTTTGATAATTATAAACAAGTTTTAAGGTTACAAGGTTTAGAACGCTATGCATTTTTACCGAGTGATATTTGGAATTGTGATGAAACAGGTGTAACAACGGTTCACATCCCTCCTAAAATATTAGCTCCGAAAGGAAAGAAACAAATAGGTGGAGTTACATCTGGTGAAAGAGGAACCAATGTGACAATGATAGCTGCAGTTAATGCAATAGGAAACAGTGTTCCTCCTATGCTCATATTTCCAAGGGTAAATTTTAAGCCCTTTATGCTAACAGGTGCCCCACCAGGATCAATTGGTGCTGCATTTCCAACAGGTTGGTCTAATCAAACTCTTTTTATGCAATTTTTTCAACATTTTATTAAACATGTTCACCCATCCCCTGAAAAGCCTGTTTTACTGTTAATGGATAATCATGACAGCCATGTATCTATTCCTATAATAGACTTAGCAAAAAAATCTGGTGTAATATTACTGACTTTTTGGCCTCATACCAGCCATAAAATGCAGCCTCTTGTTAGAGGGGTATTCGGACCGTTTAAAACTTACTACAAAGAAACTGTAAATAACTGGATGTTATCACCAGGAAACAGTGGGAAGCCAGTTACCATTTACGATATTGCAGCTTTAGTAGGCCTTGCATATCCAAAGGCTTTTGTTCCTAATAATATTATGAAAGGCTTCAAAGTCTCGGGTTTTGTTCCTTTTAATGAACATATTTTTGCTGATGACGAATTTGCAGCTGCAAGTGTAACCGATAGACCTGAAGACCTACCACAAGAACATTTTCATCAGGCTCAAAAAATCAATACTGAAGCTAATACAAGTGCTTCTTTAAATGAAGTCAACTCCTCAGAAAATAAACCTTCAACATCTAAAATTGTAACACCAGAAGTAATAAGACCCCATCCCAAAGCTCAATCAAGGAGGGGAACAAATAGGGGTAGATATAAAGGAAAGTCTCGTATTCTCACAGATACACTGGAAAGAATGTCTCTTATTGAGGCAAAAAAAAAAAAAAAGAAGAAAACTAAGATCGCTGAAGAAAATAAAACATGCAAAAATAAAAAAGTATGCCGAAATATTTTTCTTCCAGAAAATTTTAGCTCCGAGTCTGACGATAATACATTCTTGGAAAATTCATGAGATGAAAGTGATTATGATTTATTAGTAGACGATGAGGTAACTGAAAATGAAATTCAATTTGATAAAGAAGACATCAGAAAAGGAAGTTTCGTACTTGTTAAGCTTGCTAGCAAAAAAATGGTTAAATATTAAGTTGCTGAAGTGTTTGAAATAGATGCTACTGATTTTAAAGTTAAATATCTAAAGAGATTGGGTGCAAGAAATAAGTTTACAAGAGAAGATGAAACTGTGTATGACACAGATATTATCATGAAACTTCCACATCCATCACTTTCAGGAGGATCTGCTCGTCAATTAGAATATTTGACATTTGGAGTTGATTTATCCATGTATAATGTTGAATAACTTTTGCTCATTGTTTAGTTCTTTTTTATGTGCTTATTCAACGTGTTTTAAGTAAATACCTTTTTTCATGTTCAAAACTAATTTTCAAACCAAATTTTGAATTGTAGTTCTATTAAGTGGAATCTGTATTTTTATTTTATTATCTACAAACTTTTTAAAAATATGTACATTCAAGCAGAATTTTTTATTAACTTTGTATACTCTTAAAAGCTACTCAAATGTGGTTTGTTTGAAAAAAAAAATGTTTTTGCAATTTGTATTTTAAAATACAGATTTGTATTTTCAAATATATTAAATATTATATTTCCCTTTATAACTGTATTCATGTTTTTGTCATTTTTCAAATCTATGGTCAAAGGTTCAACACCCTCTGGACAAAAGTACAACACCATGTTGTACCTTTGAACAATTTTTTTTATTTTTTTAAATCCATAAATCAGGCACTTAAAGTTAAGATAGCAAACTACAAAAAATATATGTTTTGCTTGGATATTAAAAGAATATATAAAGCCCAAAAAACAATGATTTTTTATTTATTTCTGGTCTAGAAAAATTAAATTAGTGAAAACGGTCAAAGGTACAACACCTTCCCCTACATTAAAATTATTTTAGAGATGCAAAAATGCTGTTACATTGTATAACAATAGATGTTAAGCACAGACTGGCAGTGAATAAATTTGAATATTCTTCGATATAATATTTTAAAATGCATATCTTATGTATTCATAAATGCAATTGTGGTGATTTTCATTTGCACTTCAATAAGTAGAATCTTAAAGTTTTGTTTTCAACAATGTAATAAATTGTACCGAAATTATACACATTGTTTAATCTAATCAGGGGTCGATGTAGGTTTTTTTTCTTGGGGCCCATTTTGTGAAAAGTAAAGGTTATTTTTGTGAAATTTATTATATTTTTGTGAAAAATAACATTTTGTAACAAAAGTTGATATCCAGTTAATCAAATTCAAACCAAGCAGTTATAAACAAAAACTTTTTAAAATCCTTTTGCTGAAGTTTTCCTCTCTGGTGAACTTGCTTACACATTTTAAACCAAATTATACATTTTAAAACATCACAAAATAATAAATAAATAATAAATAGTAAGTTTTTATGGAATAAAATTTTGTGAAGGGGCCCATTTTATCAAATTGATTTTTGTGAAGGGGCCCATTTTATCAAATAGATTTTTGTGAAGGGGCCATTTTATCAAATAGATTTTTGTGAAGGGGCCATTTTATTAAATAGATTTTTGTGAAGGGGACCTAAATAGGCCCCAAATTTTTCCTAGATCGACCTCTGCTAATACTTATAGGTTACAGGATTTCTTCAAAAAATCCAATTTTTTTAGACTTTGCTAAACAGTTTAAGATATTGTAGAGATCTTCTAACAGAGATGTACACATATTATTCTAATGCAATTCTTTTTTGTTTTTCTTGGATGGATAAGTATACTTTAGAGTCTTTTTGATACTGAATATTTTATGTAAAACAACTTAATATTAAAGATAGAATTTTAAAAAAAAGTACAAACAAACTACTAAAAAATGGATTTTTGACATGACGGTAAAAACCATGGTAAAAACCGTCATGCGTCAAAAACTTGCCAACCCTGGTCCGTGGTAGCAGTTTTATAAGTGGTCACTTTTTTATTTATATGTTCTAAACAGTCAACTTTTGCTAAAATTTCAATTAATATTAATCTAAAATTAAATAGCCCAAATATATGTTAATATAAACATATTTCAATTAGCAAAAGTAGAATCCTTCATGAAATACAAAAAAATTTTATTCTTTCCTTGTAGGAAAGTGGCCACTGACAGACAATTTTTTAATAGCCTCTTTTTCAATTTAGTCGCCATGTGGCCGCTGGCCGGTGCTAATTTTGCCCTTTAACTGTATCCCCTCTCCCCCTACTCTTTTCATGGCGGGTGATGGGGCTGAATTAAAAAAAAATCATCTATCTTACTTTTATATTCTGACACTTAGCATGTAGCAAAATTTCATCATAAAAGCCATGATTTAATATTTTTGCCCCACCCCTCACACCCGAGGAGCAGGTAACTGAAAAAAATTCTTTATATCATATGTTTACATTATGTGAATCATGCTCTTTCAAAATTTAATCTCTAACACTGTGATAGATTCTCATTTTACTACCTTTTTCCCTAAGGAGAAGGTAAAGTGTCAGAGTTTGAAAAAATTCATCCGTATTTCATGTTATATTCTGACACTGAGCATCTTAAAAATTTTTATGATGAAAGCGGCAAGAGATCCTGTTTTTGCGCCCTCCCCTCTAAACACACCCAACAAGGGGGTCTAATTAAAAAAAAAAAAATCCTTCACATCTGCTTCTGCTTTCTACGTTTTGTGATTCACTTACTTTCAAAATTTCATTTCTAAAACCATCATAGATCCTGAGATACATTTTTAATCTACCCTTCCTAACCCCTCTGAGGAAAAGAACGGGAAAGCAGAATTCTGAAAATAACTTCCGAATCTGGTTTCAAATATGAAAAAAAAAAAAAAAAAAAAAAAAATCTGTTAAACTTTTAAGAAATTATGTATATATATTTTTTAATTATCTGCAGACATTTATATTTATGAAAATGAATTAAAATAACTATATACACACAAATCAAATAAAGGATATCCATTTTTAAATACAACATATCGATTATAAAATAAATTCAGTAACAGAACATATTTATAATAACTTGTTCCAAATTAAAATTTAATTTCTCTTTCGTCTAATTTTTTCTAAATTACATGAAACAAAAGAACTTGAAAGATTGCACTATTCAATCCTACTTTTTTAGAAAAATCCATACATAACTGCTTGATCGCCTATCCGGTATCTAGCATTATGGGAAATTCAATTAATCATTCACGAAATACCTCACCTTTTTGCCACGCCCCTTGTATTCATATAATCATCAATATCATCCTGATACTAAGACAAAATTCAACTCTTGACTCCTGACTCTCCAAATCAAATACTGCGTTGAACTGGTTTTGACAACAGTCTTTCTCAGTTCGATTCCAAAACCCACTCTGAGTTTAAAGTTTGACTCTTTAGAGTTGAGGTAGCTTTCTAGCAGCGAGTTGACAGTTCGACTCACTTAAGAGTCGACTCTTTGGCCTTTTCTATACTCATCCTGTTCTAATAGACTGATGTGAATCTGACATGTGATCATATAAAAAAAGCAAACAATTTTACATAGAATAAACATTCGAAGAGTGAAACAGACGAAATGTCACTATCATTTAGTTTGAAAGAAATCTGGGGTAGTTCTTAGTGTTACAACATTTGAATACAAAGAATAGATTCTGAAAAGTTTTTGAAAACTACGATATTGATTCTTAAAAGATCTCAAATTGGTCCATCACTACCCAAAATGACGCCAAAGAAAAAAACAATGACGCCAACCCTGATGTGTCTACGACATCTGTTCCTTCTTCCAACTTAAAAACTGTCTGCTTCACCAATTTTATAAAACATTTCTCTGATAAAACAATCATTTTTCATGTTTTTATATGCATTTTTTTTAAAATATAAGCCTAGAAAGAAACCCAGTCACAATAAATTCAATTAGGGAAGGCAGATACACACTGGACCTATGGGCACAGTGAACCATCCCCAAATGTTTTATTTATTTAAAAAATTTTAAAGCTTTTCTTCTATCCTAGTAGACAACAGCCCTGGATTGATTATTTATAGCCTTTAGAGAACATGTTTAGCTCAGAGTGAAACATTTTATCCTGATTGGTTGTTTTGAGCTTCTAAAAGTAAAATTTTTCACCATCATATTTTTCTTTTTTTAGTAATTAAAGATTGTTGATAAATAAGATAAAACAACTATTTTGAAAAGGCGAGATACTTGTTTTTATTTAACTTTAGAGTTAATATGTTTAAAAGAAAGCTATAATTAATATTAATATGATTATTTATTGAACTTCAACATGGGGCACAGTGGTCCACAATCCACTCTGCTCTTATAATACAGAATATTTAAAATATTTAATAATTGCTTATTTTCTATAAAGAAATATTGTTTTAAAATAGTTATTAACTGTAAAATACAGTAAACAAAGAAAAATAACACGGTCAGATAAGGAAATCAGCTAATTTTTGCAGAAACTGTAGTTGAATCTGTTGTTGATGTCAATGATTTTGTAATGT
The DNA here is from genome assembly GCA_963931845.1 of Maratus michaelseni. NCBI lineage: Eukaryota > Metazoa > Arthropoda > Arachnida > Araneae > Salticidae > Maratus > Maratus michaelseni. The sequence goes on from OZ007586.1 coordinate 493,229,100, forward strand.
TGCTCCCAGACCCAAAAGAATTTTCAGGAAAATTCTAGGCTCAATCTTACTCATGAGTATTTTGGAATTTCATTAGCAAATTTTAATGTGTGCTTATTTTTCTATACTTAAGTAATAACTTCATCTAAATTGAAATTGTTCCTGTATTAATCTGTTATTTTCAAAATATTTTTTTTTCCAAAATGTTACTTGCAAATTTACATTACTAAGTTATTTTGGTGGTAAAGCTGAAATAAAGAAGGAATAGATTAATGAAAAATATATTTATATTTCAGATAATACCTAATAGCAGTCCACTGTGCTCCAGTGTACCCTGCTTCCAGGGCACACTGATCCACTTTACAGGAGTATATATATATATATATATATATATATATATATATATATATATATATATATATATATATATATATATATTAAATGTATTGAAAACTATATTCTGAGAAAATTATGATGATTGGAAAAATGTTTAAGGAATATCCAAAAACATTTTCAAGCAGATCGGTCTGTCCATTAAAGAGAAAAAAAAAAATTTAACTGAAAAAGTGGTCCACTGTGTACCAGTCTTCCCTATGGAAGAAGCAGCATCACCGTTAGTTACCTTTTTTTAAAAAAATAGAGAGATTCATGAAAACAGTTTCGTTCGAAAATGTAAGAAAATAACAAAGGTTTCTCACTTTTCTTTAAAGACAAAAAACTTCTAGAAAGTTCAACCTAAAGTTGACATGGATGTATCTATCTACGAATAATGTAAAACATGGACTGAACAAAATTGTACAACATAAATTAAAATATACAGAACATATGAAAGGAAGATAATTTTTCTTTTTTTAAAGAAGAATTATTAAAATGAATTCACCTATCTTCGCACAGAAACCGCTTTCTCTGCCTATGCTTAAAACTAAAAATCCGTGTATCGTTGCCAATATAAACAGTGAAACTTAAAGTTAAGTTGAAGGAACAAAATTCAAGATGGCGCTGAAATCGATGGAGTTCGCGATTTTTTTTTTTTTACTGATTTTTTTTGCTAGTCAAGTTCTTTTACCTATTACGTCTGGTTAATTATTAAATAAAATTCCATTACTTATGATCTTGATGTAAATTAACATATCTACAGCAAAACTTCACCATATTGTATCCTGCACAATATTCGCAAATGTAAACTGTAACCGATTTGTTTATTTTTCAAGCGCAAGCAAAGCCAGTTAGCATATTCGCCGTTCCCAACCGTCAGGGAAAAAATAGCAAATTGCGCATGCGTCAAAACTTGATTAGATTGAAATTCTTAGGCTAAAATTCTTAGGCTCTTAGATTGAAATTCTTAGGCTACAAAACGCGAATAAGGTTGCCAGATTGGCGTTTTTAGCGTATCAGGAGGGACATTTCGATCAACATTTATTTCTTTTTTTTTTTTTTTTTTTTTTTTGACAGATGCCATTTATATATAGGTGTTTTTCAATAAGTCAATTAAATTTTTTTCTCTTAGTGTTTATTATTTTAAATTATCTGCAAACTATTTATTTTTTAAATAATTAAACGTAATTTAGCGAAATTGGACCACCTTTGTACCCATGTAGAAAGATATTGATTTTCACAGAAGGAATTGCTTATTGATTATTTAAGACTTCATTAATTAAATACAAAACTTATTTAAAATTGTAGTTTTATTTATTTCCTAAGTTTATTATTTTAAATTATTTTTTACCTCTGCTGTGGGAAAGTAGTATGATATTCTTAAAATATTTAGTACCAACGCAACGCTTATGAAATTATTTTTTTTCAATAGATGAAGATATAAATTTTTGCAAATGAGCTTATCAGTAAACAATTTAAATGTATTGTTTAAACTTTATTGTTATTTAATAATAATAATGTTAGTTTTTTAAATCTTGTATGTTCTAATTGCCAATTGGTATTGCTTTAAATTAACATTAAAAAATTAAACAATGCATATAATTAAAATTAAATTGAAATAGTTTGTAATTTTTACAAAATTAATAGTTATTTGTTTATTTTTTGCATTCTATCTTTAATATATTTTTTATTACCTATTAAATACAATTTAGTGAATATTTTACTATTGTCTTCTTTTTCGATATAACATGTGGGAAATGATTCTTTTAATTGTCTTATAAACAATTAAAATCTCTATTTAGATAATTATAACATCCTTTTAATAATCACTTCTCTTTTGATCATTGGACACAAGTGGTAGCACAAAAGACACTTTATGGATATATATATAATTCCATATTGATCTTATTTAATTCTTAAATGGTAAAATATATTTATTTAAAAAAAATTATTTAGACTTTTTAACATTTTCCAACATAGTTGAAAAGTGTTTATGAATTTGGTTTGTCTGTCCGTTAACTCGCGTAAATATAGTATAGTAGGATTGGTAATGTAATTGATATACATTATTGAGGTTTATCATAGCATGTTTGGTATTGAAAATGAAACGTGTAGCATTTATAGTTCCTTTACGGGGTTCCCAAAAGTATTCCGTTACATTAGGGTCTATGTGGAAAAATAATTCATGTTGCATTTTAACAAGTGTTACACTATTTTAAACATAATGAAATCTGTATACATTATTAAGGTGCACTAGAAGAAGGTTACTATAGAATATGTTATGTGCAGGGATCTATTTAGAAAAAAATTGGGTCCTTTAAAGGACTCTTCACAAAATTTTTTATTTCAAAAAAGGACCCTTCACAAAATGATTTTTCCTAAAACAGGACCCTTCACAAAATTATTTTCCCTAAAACAGGACCCTTCACAAAATTATTTTTCCTAAAACAGGACCCTTCACAAAATTCTTTGTCTTAAAAATAGGTTTTTCACAAAATTTTTCCATCTTTAAACCAAACATTTCATAAATTAATCATTTAAAATTAAAATCTGACCTGTCACTTTTACATATATAAAAAAATATATGTATTTTATATCCATATATCTTCTTAAAAATGCATAAACAAGAACCTGAATATAACAACCATTTCAAATTCACAAAATTATGATTAGATTTTTCCCAAATATAAAAAGCTGTTCACAATTTCACAAAAACAAGACCCTGTGAAAAAAGTCTGGACAGACCCCTGATGTGTAGCGTTTAGAGTACGTTTACAGGGAAGCTCAAAAGTATTTCTTTATTTACTGAGTTAAATAACTTACAAGTGTATATGCAGCCGAAGTAAGTTTATTTATTTAGATACAGTTTCTGGAGATTCTAAAGTAAATATAGATATCTTTCTTAATAACTTCCCAGTTTTGATTCTTTTACTTCTATGATCAACTATACTAGATAATAAATTGTTATATAATTGATAATTTATTATTATTATCAAATATAATATAATAATACAGTAATATCTAGATTACTATCAATATAATTTTCAGATAATTAAATTGATTGTAACAAAAAAAACTTATTAGTATTAGTATTATTAAATTTACAATGGTGGTTTAGGACTTATGAAAGTTCCCTGTGGTATTTTACTTTTTTGTGAATCTGATGATTGAAACTTCAAATTGCAATTGATATATTTTAAATCTGCTCTCTGCCTTAGTCATAATCACTACTTTATTAAGATATTTAAATGAAAGTTTATTGAATTATTTTACCAATACTGCTAGTATGTTACATTTTATAAATTTATTTATTTATTATCATTATTAACTTATTATTATTAAATGTAATCAAATATTAATAATAAATAAATCAACTATTTTTATTATTTTATCAATGAAATAGAAAAGAGGTAGTATTTTATCATTACTGCTAGTATGTTATATTTTATAAATTTTATTTATTATCACTATTAACTTATCATTAAATGTTATCAAATATTAATATTATTTTATCAATGTAAATAGAAAAGAGGTAATATTTTATAACTATAATTACAAAAGGCATTTCATCTTCATTATTAAAAAAGATAATATTTATAATAAATTTTATCAATAAATTTATAATATTAAGAGAGATTATAAATTTATTTATCTAATATAGATAAAATTTATTATAAGTATTACCTCTTTTCTATTCACACTGATAAAATAATAAAAATTTTACTATTTGATAACACTTAATGATAAGTTAATAATGATAATAAATAAATATTACAAAATATAACATACTAGCAGTAATGAAAAAATGAGCTCTTTCATTTAAATATCTTAATAAAGTAGTAATTATGAAAAAGGAAGGATACGGATTTAAAATACATCAATTGCTAATTAAGGTTTCAGTCACCAGATTCACAAAAGAGTAAAATATCACAGAAAAATCTTATAAGTCCTAAAACATCATTGTAAATTTAATAATAATAATTTTCATTTGTTATTAGCAATTTAATTATCTGTAAATTATATTGATAGTACATATCAATTTCAACAGTAATAATTTGATAGTAATCGAGATATTATTGTATTATTATATTATATTTGATAATAATAATAAATTATCAAATAAATAACAATTTATTATCTAGTACAGTTAATATTATTATTTATTTGTAAAACACATTAAAGTTGATCATTGAAGAAAAATAATCAAAACTGAGAAGATATTAACAAAAATATCTATATGCATTTTGCAAACTTCAGAAACTATATCTAATTAAATAAACTTACTTCTGCTGCATATCCACGTTATGTTCTTTAACTCGATAAATTGTATTATTTTCATCATTTTTGAAAGAAATATATGTATATTGTTCAGTGAATTATTAGGCCGTGACTACGCTGCCGGCTGGTCGGTTTCCTAGTACTGGCCACTCCGCTGCCGTCCTACGAGTTTGTTTACAATGTTGCTTTGTTTATTCGGATCAGCGCCCTCTATCAGTTGCCGGCTGGCCAAGCCAGCCGGCAATATAAGGTTGTTTTGTTGTGGTTAGATTTGGAAACCGGCTGGTTTAACCTTTTGCTTACGGTGGGATTACCGTAGTCCCAAGAAAAAGACTGTTGAAAAATACGGGGTTGGGATTATCGTCATCCCGAAAATTTCCACCCCTCAAAGATGGAGTGCAGGAAATCCTTAATAGCGTTTGGCTCAACGGGGGTCTCATTGGGTATTGGAGAAGGGAAATTCTATAGGGAATATATTAGTTATCATAGGGAAATACAGGGAAAACTTATGCAGCAAAGAAAGTAAACATTGTTCAAGCGCTCGATTTGAAGCTGTTTCTACCTCACTTCCTCCAAATTAGTGGAAGATAATTTTTGTTTGTGATATTAATATGAAGAGAATAGATTATTTTCAGTAAATTGTTTTATTATTTTAGTATCGCTGATTTTGATTTTTTCTTCTTAGAATGTTAAGTATTGCAGGTTTTTTTATTTCGACAGTAGTACACTAGATATCTTAAAATAATATACGTAACTTTATTTATTGAACTCAACAAAAATGAAATTATTATATTATTACTATCTAACAAAAAATACAGTTAATTTTGTAAAATTTTTATGTATAAACTTTTTTGTAAAATTAATTACTTTTACACAGTAGAAAATAGTTAGTTTTATGCTCACACACAACTTAATAATCATGTTTTATATTCTTTGCATGGAATTGAACTTTGTCTGTTTCAGAATGTTATTAATAAGTAATGAAATTCTAACGATATTTACAATTAATTTACTCCGCAATCATCTGATTAAAAAAAAAGTAATTGAAGTTATGCAAAAAATAATACAAGTTACATTAATTGTTCTTTATATATTTTTTAAACATATGATTATAAACAAATATAAATGTCGTACAAATGTAAGTCCTAAGCATTTTTCTGCTATGTTCAAAGAGGCAATAGCTGTTCCAAAATCGTTTCGGAAAACAATTTTATTGCCGTACTTTTTTCTTGGAAACTTCTGAAGCTAATTCAATACTTTATTTTATTTTTATTTTGTATTATACTTAGGTATTATACTTATTATATAATTAGTATTATGTTTATTAAACTTTGTATTATACTTATATATAAATAAGGATTGTCTCTCAAAATTCATTCATTTTCAACAAAGTTAATTAACGCTGTTCTCAAATACAAAGGGCCTACTATCAGATACATTTTAAAATTCATTTTTGTTCAGAAACGCATGAAACAGGCAGATGTTGTTATTCAGAAACTTCGCAATCGAAACACGTTTTCCATTTTTTTGGTAAAGGCAGAAGATCTTTTATAAAACACTGTCAAAGTCCGCGTTTTGAACCGAATTCCTGATTCTTCATCGCACGAAAGGAGAAAAACCTGTTGTCACGTGACACGAATAGCTTATAACACGACAACTAATTTATTTATCAAAAAATTGAAAACTCATTTCGATTCCAAATTGCTTCAACAGTCAGGCCTGCAAATTTTATGATTTTGCGTTTAAAAATGCGTCAGAAAGTTTTGCGTTGTTCAGCAGAACATTGGAGAACCACATTCAAAATAAAGTAGAATGTTTAGTTTGTGAAATCGTACACCTATTGCACTTTTTAATTTCATTTATTGCCGAATGACCATTTATTGTTTAATAAACTTCAAAAATATGAAAAGGAATTTCTTTTAAATCGTTTCGGTAATTTTCGAGAAAAATGAAATTTACTCCCAGCTATTTTCTATATGATTTCTCTAGTGTTATTGCTTGCTTTAGTATTATTATTCTAAGGTTGTTTGAGAGGGGGGGGGCATTAAAATTAGAGAGACTCAAAATCAAAAAAGCACATTTCATAAATTAGCAAGGCATAATTTAATTTCAACGCGGTTTTAAATTCCACGTACGGGAAATATAGTATTGAGTTGTTAGAAAATACACAGCACACACGTAAAATGTACATGTTTTTTTTTTTTTAATCCTTAAAAGTTATATATATATATATATATATATATATATACATGTGTGTGTGTGTGTGTGTATTAACATTTAGTTTAGAGGAGGCCCCACTAGTGGCTGAGAGGTTCTGCTCTCAAAGCTGGTAGACAGGAGGTCCTGGGTTCAAACCCCTGTCACGCTCGTCGACCTAACCGTTCGGAGTTTTCCGTGGTTTTCTTCGAACCTTGTCGTAAATACGGGTTATGATCCCTTAGAAAGACCCCCACTGATACCATCCCCCCTCCCTAGGGCCTATATTCCTTGTGTAAATAATCGGCCGTCATAAATCAACTAACCAACCGACCATCAGTTTAGAGGAGCTAGGTATTTTTTAGTTATATTCTCTCATTTTTTGCACATTGAAAAAAAATGCTTATTTAAGGAAATTATTTTTATTAAACTTATTTAATTTTTAAATGTATCTGAATGCTTGGAGCTATTATTACATAAAGTAATTTTGTATTAGCATACAATTTTTTTTCTTATTTTACTTATAACATTTGCTTAATATTTTTATTCAGATTTCTACTACTATTTCTGTATAGTACTATTCGACTTATTTAAGTACAACATAAATTATAATACAATTTGGAAATAGCGGTTTATTTTTTAATTTAAAAAGTAAATGCACAACTGTTAACACCAAACCCGTTGCATATAACTTTATTCTTCTTTACTATGTTTTATACCGATTTCTATGTATTTATTTCTACCTTTTTCTTCTATTTTTTTATTTTTTTATTTTTTTTTTAGTTATAATCTAAATTGTAACGGGAAAAAAATACTTTTTTTTTTAAAAATAAATTATTTTTGTATTACTTATTTAATTTTTAAGTGTATCTGAAAGTTTACAGCTATTTTTAATTAGTATTGTGCCTAGTTGTTTGTGTTATAAAATGAGTATGTAAATGTTTTGCTTATCACATTAGTTTAATTGTTTTTATTCAGATTTCTGTCACTATTTCCGAATTTTCGCTAATTTAAGTACAAAATAAATTATAAAACACTGGAAGTGTAAGTATATTTCTGAATGAAAAAAGTTAATGCCTTACTGGGAACACTAATTCAGTTGGATAAAACTTTATTTTTCCTTACTGTTCTTTGGTGCGATACCCATATATTTATTTTTACATTTTTCTTATCATGGAATTTATTTTTTCTTATAATCTGAATCATGATAAAAAGAAAATAAATGTTTATTTAAGGAAATTATTTTTTATTTGCTTATTTAATTTTTTAAAGTACCTGAAAGTTTAAAACTATTTTTAAATAAAGTATTTTTATATTAGCATAAAAAATTCTTCTTTTTTTTTTCTTTTTTGTTTGTAGCATAACATTTTCTTTTATATTCTCCTTTTCAAAATATAAACCACTATTTAAACGTTCATTGTAAGTGTTTTTCTGCTTATTTTTAAGAGACATCACTCAATTATTTCAAAACCTAATCTCTTGAATTTAATGACTTCACAGAAAAAAAGTGCAATTTACATGTCCGTATAACATTTAAACCTTATTTATAACGATAAGCTATTACTTATTACTTTTAACAGATGAAAAGGTTTCCTTTAGGGAAAAGTAAATCCTGAAATTTCTCACGATTGAAAGTCGTTAGCGGACGCGCCTAATGATTCCAGATGTTCTACCGTCACCTGGGGTGTGATGCTTCTGAAGAAAGGGGGATGAAACGGTCAAGTTTTTCCCGTAATCAGAGGATATTTAAAGTATTCATTTCCCGTAAGCTACAGGTTAAAGAAGCGCAGAGAAATATGTTTACTTTGGCTTCAGATCAATGATTATATTTTTATATGATGATTATATTTTTATATGATCAATGATTATATTTTTATATGATCAATGATTATATTTTTATATGATCAATGATTATATTTTTATATGATTTATATGATCAATGATTATATTTTTATTTTATTTTGCTTTCCACTTTCGATTTCTTTCTAAAGATGGATTAAATTAAATTTAAATAAATAAATATTTTTAAATTTTAAAATATATTAAATAGTATTATTTTAAAAAGTATTAAAAATTATCATTTCTAAAAATATGAAATATAAAAAATATATTAAAATTGTAATATACATTTTTTTTTTAAACTAGCTGGTTTAAAGAAGCACAGACAAATATATCTATTTGGACATTAGAGATTAATACAATTACTATATTTTAATTTTATTTTGCTCTGCGTTTTCGATTTTTTTTTTTTTTTTTTTTTTTTGTAAAAATGAGCTAAATTTAATTTTAATTAAAAAAATTACTTTTAAAATAAATAAATAAAAATTTTAAATTAAAAAATATATATATATTCAAAATTAGTATTTAAAAAAGTTAATATTAAAAATTAAATAAAATTTTTAATTATTATTATTACTGTTATTATTTAATGAAATAAAAAACAATTTTTTTTTTCAAACTTTCTAAGTAAAATTTTAATATCCACCAAAATATGAACAAACTGGAAGGCTGTATGCTAAAAATTGGTCCGAGTTTAATATTACTCACATAAAACTAAATTAATTAACTTAAGGAAGTAACTTTTAATATCTAGGTGATATCAAGTACTCCTCATACTTGACTTAAGATTTCAGGTAAATAAAAGATGATGGTTAAAACTCCACAAGTAAAAAAGTAAATCCCAAATTCTGTTTGATGATATTTCATCAAACATATATCTGTTAAATTTAGTACCAATATAACAATTACATCATATAAAAAGCAGTTTTCAGTTATGAATAGAACATTGGTCTTTAAGAAGCATATTTTATTTAAAATCATGGCCTACTTTAATTCATATCAATTGGAGTTTGATGTTTTGAGATAGAAGTGTGATTAAAAATAATCATCATCCAGAGACGTAGGAAAGAAAAGGGCTTATACTACAATTTATTTAATATTTAAAACTATCAATCAAAATTTTTAACCTGTTAAAACTTTATATTTTATGAAAGGGGCCCCTTCTACTCTAGTTGTCTCATAATATGATTGATAATCGAAACTCTGTATAATTTTTTTTAATTTTTAATCTTCTATATAAGATAATTAAAATGTCTATTTCGTGATAATAGCATTAGTCTGGACAATTGATAATCGCAATCTGTCGATAACTTAAAAATGACTACTTGAAACACCTCCTATATATATATATATATATATATTTTTTTTTTTTTTTTTTTTTTGCTATGCTACTGTCATCATAAACATCCTACATTTGAATGACAAGAAGCAGTACAGCTGTTTCATTAGATATATTATTTTCATTTTAAAAAATAGAAAATTTGAGGAGTGTATTATTAGCTTCTGTATTATGTCCAATGCAAAGGATGGGGGGGGGGGGGGACGTCATTCAAGAAATTTTCACTAAATTAGAAAAAAAAATTCTACGATGAATGTAAGTGTAGATAGATATGTGTGAGTGTGACCCTTCCTTTAAAAGTAGCCAAAGTTTGGCGAAAGACACAGATGACTGCCTGGATGATAGGCGTGTTCGAAGGAAGAGCCTTTGCAGCAACCCTGTACAAAACTCATTCGTCACTGTCTTACTAGCGTCTTACTAAAAAGTTGCCTTCTCATTGCTTTTTTCTTATTATTTTTAACCTTCTCCATCCGTTTTTTTTTGTTGTTGTTGTTTTTTTTCTTTTTTGCGCATAAGAGTGGATTAACAGAATGGCTTTCGCTTAATTTTTTCTCGGCATAAGATCCGTGTAGTTAGAGCAAAGAATATAAAGAAAATATTCTTTGGTTAGAGGTCTGCATAGGTTGAAATTTCCAAGCCCGGGAACAGCCTGACGCATAGAAGAAAATTTTTGGACCGGCCCGGCCCGTACAAATTATTGGTCTGGCCAGGCCCTGTATTAAAAGCTAAAAGTACGGCCGAGCTCAGCTCGGTTCGACCCGACTGAATTTCTACAAAACATTGATTTTTGCGCCTCTATGGTTAGAAATTGTCTTGTGCGATGGGTTCTGATAGAAAATACTCATTTCAGCCTTTTTTTTCTTTTTCTTTTTTTAATGTTTATTTTTTAAAAAGTACCCAGAGCTGTCGCTGTGATGCATTGCATAGGCACGTCCGTTATAAAATACTGCCCCTCCCTACATTTCTTTCTTCCTGTGCCTATTTAAACTATATTGATTTTTTAATGAATCTCTATTTGTATATAATTGTTTGTGTGTGTTATCATTAATGTCTTTAATCCATATTCCATGGCTTGAAGACATAAAAATCTGATAAATGCTATACAGTAAAATCTTTTAAGTCGGAATCGCATAGGAAAGAAAAATCCGTTATAGACAGGTTCCCTTATTAACAGGAACATCGTCTGCTGTAAATGTTTTATCTTCTTTTCGCACGTATTATTATGTACATTTTGCAAAGATCAACACTTTTTCCGCTTAAGACAGGATTCCGTCATTGACAGATTTATTTTCACAGGCTTTACTGTACTTTATTATCATTACTTATGAATAAATTTATTAACACTTTCCAACCTAGTTCAAAAGTGTTTATATCTTCGGTTTGTCTGCCGTCTGTCCGAGCTCTAACTCCCGTAAAAAAGGATTGCCCTGCAATTTTTATATGTTATTGTCGTTAACTATAGCATGTTCCCTATTTCAACTGAAGACTGAAGTGTGTAGCAGTTATAGTTTTTTTTACAGGGTCACTCAAAAGAATTCCGTTACATTACGGTCTATGGGAAAAAATCATTTGCGGTTTATGTTAATGATGTTACACAATTTCAAATACATTGTAATTGATATATATCACTAAGGTGCATTACAAGAAGCTTAATATGGAATAGGGTGTGCATAGCACTTATAGTTACTTTACAGGGACAGTCAAAAGAATTCCGTTACATTACGTCTATGGAGAAAAATCGTTTGCGGTTTAATTAAATAATGTTTCACTATTTTAAACGCATTGAAATTTATATATATCACTAAGGTGCATTACAAGAGGCTTACTACTGAATATTGTGTGTATAGCAGTCATCGTTCATTTACAGGGACACACAAAAAAATTCTCTACCGCCTGTTAAAAATAATTCCTGGAAGTGCGTTTTAAGTTGCTGAACGCGATTTTAAATTTAACTCACTTTTTGTCTATTACTTGGTGTGTATAAATTCTGTATTTCATATACAGGGCAGCACAAAAGTTCGAACACATTTCTGTTTATGGACAGAAACTCCAGAAGTAGAATTTTAAACTGTGCTGCGCGTTTCCAAACAAAACTAAAATTTAGCATCCTATGTAGTATATATACAAATCTGTAGATCCTGTACAGGGCTGAATAAAAGTATTCGGATAATTTTCCGAATATTGTATATGTTGGAAATTCCTGAAATTACGTTTTTAAATAGGTTATGTGTTTTCCAAATTGTTTACTTAAATGTTATCTTTCAGCTTATTAAACGGTAATGATTTGTAAAATTATTTTGGAAGCATTGGAAAGGGCTACATAATCTATGCTTGACGCATGATTTTTGTTATTGTTTTTTATGTAGAAATTACTATTCATTAAAAAGAATTTTAATTGTACAATAATGGCGATTTAAAAATACATGCATTTTTTGCAAAAAACTGTTGAGCCAAGCGAAATTTTACAGATTTTTGCAGTGGTATCAGTATGGGTTGGGACCGGGCCTGAAATTTTCAACCTATTCAGACTTCTAGAAAGAATGAAGTCCAGGTTCGACTCGACTAGGAAAAAAGAATTTTGGCCCTACCCGTGTCTGCAGGGAAAAGTAATGACCGTCCCGGAAAGAGTGAAAAACATGCCCGGTCTGGACCGAGTCTTGTGAATGAAAATTGGTTCGAACGCGTGTCGTGCTCGTGCCCGTGCAGACCTCTACACTTAGAAAAAATATATATATATATAGTGCTGTCATTTTCCCATCTATAAAAAGCCGGACGGCGGCTTCGAAATCGGACCGTAAAAATACACTAATTCTATGAAAACTGCATCTGTTTGAAACGGAATCCTAATTTTAATGTAAAAAAGTTCTTAGTCTCTATGTAAGAAATACCATAAAATTATACCTGTTAAAGACGAAAACCTGTCTAAAACAGAATCTCTCTCCAGTCGTTTCAGTTTTCCTCTTAGTAGGTTTTACTGTGCTAAATAAACATGACAATCTTACACAGTAAAATCCGTGAAAGCGGGATCGGTAAGGAGGGAAACAAAATTCAATTTTGGGGATGTTTCCAATTGAACAGTTACAATCGTATGGTATATTCCTTCAGTAGGCACTATAATTTTTTTATGCTTTTAAGACAGGATTTCGTTATAAACAGCTTCCGTTATCCCAAGTTCTAATACTGATCCATGTACATTAAAACGTGTAAAAACAAAATCGCTTAGGGACCGGATTTTTTTTTTTTTTTTTTTTTTTTGGACAGGTTACAGACTTAGCATGTAGATTTGTACGATATCCCTTTCAGCAGTACCATAAAGATTTCCCATTATAAACAAGTTTTGTTTACACAGGTTTTACTGTATAAAGTCAAACTCTACGCAGTATGGTACTAAAACTATGGTATACTGTGGTCTAAAAGAAATTTAAGAGAATTTGTTGCAGTTCCACACAGACAGTTGGAATATTTTGGCGAAAGTGGTGTAGTCCATTGTTTTTGTAACGCGTAAACAGTTGTAACCATAAAGAATATTTGATGATTTATTATCTGCGCCCTGCGAACAAAAAAATTGCTTAAAATTAATTTATTAATTTATAATTAAATTCTAAAAATATCAAAATGTTGTATTAAAATTCTGTACACTTTCCACAATTAAAAAAAGTTTTGTTTTAATGTAGGAGGTTAAGCATTCATATTTATTAATTAACTTTAAGGCTGTACTCAAATCCAAACTGGCAACTTTCTGACACATTTCTGAATTTTTTTTTGTTCGCAAACACATGGAATTGGCAGATGATCTTACTCAAAAACTATGTAATCTAACTGTTTTTCCTTTTTTCTGTAAAGGTATAACGTGCAGAAAATACTGAGAAGTTGGTGGTTATGAATCGAATTACTGGGCGCGACAGCGCGGGAAAAGAAAAAACTGTCGTCATGCGACAACAATCGCTTGCAACCCAAGATGTAATTCAATATCAAAAAAGTGAAAAGGCCTGTTCGATTACAAATCACTTCAATAATCATGCCTCTAAGCGTTATATCCTTTTGCATGAGTTCGCATATGTGTCAGAAAGCTTCTCATTGTTAAACGGGCTCCATCCTTACCTAAAAAAGTATCTAGTGTTCTTAGGAGCATTTACATCTTATAAATAATTACCATGCCAAATTTCAAGTTTCTAGTTCCTTCAGTATAAAAAAAATTGAAATTTTAGAATGTTTTCCGCTCTTGCACCCTCCAAGCAAACAAAGATATTTTACGGTATTGAATTCATTGTTAGGCGAATAGAAAATCCTGGTTTTTCAGTTTTTTAGACAATGGGACTCATACAGGGTTGAAACAACCTGGGAAGGGGGGGGGGGGGCAAAACAGAAGACGTAGAAGAAGGGTGCGCTGTGTCAGATGAAGATTTGGTTTGTTGTTTAATACAAAAAAAAATATATGAAATTTGAGTAAAAATGTTTTGCAGCTGGAGAATGTAAAAGAAAATCTGAGCCAAAATGTATTAAAATTGACAAATAAATAGATAAAAAAATTGGTGAAGTCGGTGACTTCCCGGGACACTAAAAAAATAGGCAATTTTAAAAAGTTTCTTAGTACGATATATAAAGTCACTATTGTAATTTTGAAAATTAGCGTTAAGTTCAGGAAAGCATCTAGACATATCAGCCTATTAATAGAAAGGGCGTTACAAGTGATAGTTCCATGAAACTGGCTGTAGATAGCACACAAAGATATTTTATGGTATTGGAATTCGTTGCCTACAGAAAATCCTGTTTTTTTAGTTCTTAAGACAATGAGACTCATTCATATCACTATGGTTTTAAACTCCCGCTCAATTGTAATATAACAATACAACTACAGCAAAATATGTGAAAATGAAATCTGTCTAAAACAGAATCCTGTCTTAAATGAAAAAAATCATTTCCCCAACAGAAAGAATATCAACTATTATACATGCTAAAACGGAAATCTGTATAAAGCGGAATTTTTTCCAGTACCTTTCAATTCCAGTTTCGCAGGTTTTATTGAATAAATATTTGACAAAGCTGAGTACATAGTTCAATATTACATATTTTATGATTACATATTTAAAAAAAAAAAAAAAAGTTGGCTATTAGAAACTTTGCAAAATTATCTTTGTAAATTTATATTGTGGAGGAGAGAGAGTGGGGGGGGGCGCCAACATCCACCCTCCGCGAAAAAAAAGCTAGTTTCGGCCTTGGCTCATATCACTTAGCTTTAAATACCTCAGTAGTAATAATTTGAAATACTTACAACTACAGTAAAATCTGTCTATAACGGATTCCTGTCTTAAATGAAAAAATATATGGTCCCAACAGAAAGAATAACTACAGTTATACCTACTAAGATGGAAATCTGTATAAAGCGGATTTTTTTTACAGTTCCTTTCGATTTCGTTTTCCGAGATTTTAATGAATAAATATTTTAAAAAGCTGATTTGGTAGTTCAGTATTAAGTATTTTATGATTACACATTTTAAACTAATTTTTTATAAGTCGGCCTTTAGAAGCTTAGTAAAATTCTCTTTGTAATTTTACTTTGTGTAGGAGGGGGAGGAAGGAAGGGAATTCGCCAAAATCCATGTTTCCCCCGGTGAAAAAAAAAGTTAGTTCCGGCCCTGATTCACATTGAGTCGATGAATGAGTGAATGAATTTTAGATTTGGTGTCATTTCAAATTTAAAGTAAAATTACAAATTCAGATCGTAAATTTAACTTTAAAATTGCTATTATTCTACTTTTTTAGCTCTCATAAATACTCTTACTACGTATTTATTCAACATTCTACATGTTAGAAAGAGAGGAATAAGTGATAATTCCAAGCAAACAAAGATATTTTACGGTATTGAATTCATTGTTAGGCGAATAGAAAATCCTGGTTTTCAGTTTTTTAGACAATGGGACTCATACAGGGTTGAAACAACCTGGGAAGGGGGGGGGGGCAAAACAGAAGACGTAGAAGAAGGGTGCGCTGTGTCAGATGAAGATTTGGTTTGTTGTTTAATACAAAAAAAAATATATGAAATTTGAGTAAAAATGTTTTGCAGCTGGAGAATGTAAAAGAAAATCTGAGCCAAAATGTATTAAAATTGACAAATAAATAGATAAAAAAATTGGTGAAGTCGGTGACTTCCCGGGACACTAAAAAAATAGGCAATTTTAAAAAGTTTCTTAGTACGATATATAAAGTCACTATTGTAATTTTGAAAATTAGCGTTAAGTTCAGGAAAGCATCTAGACATATCAGCCTATTAATAGAAAGGGCGTTACAAGTGATAGTTCCATGAAACTGGCTGTAGATAGCACACAAAGATATTTTATGGTATTGGAATTCGTTGCCTACAGAAAATCCTGTTTTTTTAGTTCTTAAGACAATGAGACTCATTCATATCACTATGGTTTTAAACTCCCGCTCAATTGTAATATAACAATACAACTACAGCAAAATATGTGAAAATGAAATCTGTCTAAAACAGAATCCTGTCTTAAATGAAAAAAATCATTTCCCCAACAGAAAGAATATCAACTATTATACATGCTAAAACGGAAATCTGTATAAAGCGGAATTTTTTCCAGTACCTTTCAATTCCAGTTTCGCAGGTTTTATTGAATAAATATTTGACAAAGCTGAGTACATAGTTCAATATTACATATTTTATGATTACATATTTAAAAAAAAAAAAAAAAGTTGGCTATTAGAAACTTTGCAAAATTATCTTTGTAAATTTATATTGTGGAGGAGAGAGAGGGGGGGGGGGGGGCGCCAACATCCACCCTCCGCGAAAAAAAAGCTAGTTTCGGCCTTGGCTCATATCACTTAGCTTTAAATACCTCAGTAGTAATAATTTGAAATACTTACAACTACAGTAAAATCTGTCTATAACGGATTCCTGTCTTAAATGAAAAAATATATGGTCCCAACAGAAAGAATAACTACAGTTATACCTACTAAGATGGAAATCTGTATAAAGCGGATTTTTTTTACAGTTCCTTTCGATTTCGTTTTCCGAGATTTTAATGAATAAATATTTTAAAAAGCTGATTTGGTAGTTCAGTATTAAGTATTTTATGATTACACATTTTAAACTAATTTTTTATAAGTCGGCCTTTAGAAGCTTAGTAAAATTCTCTTTGTAATTTTACTTTGTGTAGGAGGGGGAGGAAGGAAGGGAATTCGCCAAAATCCATGTTTCCCCCGGTGAAAAAAAAAGTTAGTTCCGGCCCTGATTCACATTGAGTCGATGAATGAGTGAATGAATTTTAGATTTGGTGTCATTTCAAATTTAAAGTAAAATTACAAATTCAGATCGTAAATTTAACTTTAAAATTGCTATTATTCTACTTTTTTAGCTCTCATAAATACTCTTACTACGTATTTATTCAACATTCTACATGTAATTTTCTCTTTCTAAATATTTTATTCAGATTTGTGTTTGTGTTTGTACATTTCACTTCAAAGACATAAGTTTTATAATGTTATTTGATAAACTTTATAATATTTATCTGCTCAGTTAGTATATTAGTAGATAATTAGTAGATACAGATTAGAGAGTATCTGCTCTCAAAACTGGTAGACGGGAAGTGCTGGGCTCGAACCCAATCGCGCTCGTCGGCCTATTCTTTCGGAGTTTTCGGTGGTTGTCTTCGAACCTTGGATAACCATGCGTAAATACCGGTTAGGTTCTCTTAGAAAGACCCCCACGGAAGGCACTCCTCCCCTAGGGCCTATATCCCTTGTGTAGATAATCGGCCGTCATAAATCAACCAATTAACCAACCATTTTCTGCAGCTGCTCTCTTCACATCCGGCAATGTGCGCAAATTCTTTCGAATCTCTGTATGTGATATATATAATTTATACACTCCACACAATATACTAAAAATTAGTTACGTTTAAAAATTCATACCACAGCTGAAAACGCACTTCCAACAATTATTAAGCATAGTCCGTTCTGTAACCGATTTTTTTTTTTTTTTTTTTTTTTTTTTGCCAAATCACTTTAATAATCACGCTTGTAAGTGTCATGCTTTTATGTTTAAAAATGTGTCAAAAAGTTTTGCGTTGTTGAGCGGGGGGAAATATTTTTTTGAAAATCATCTTAAATGTGATACCGTCAGGGCCGAAACTAAGGGGGGCAGAGGGGGCACGTGCCGCGGGCGCCAGCAGAACTGAACGTGGAGGGGGCGCCAAATGCAGGTTTTGTTTGTTGTTTGATATAGAAATGTATATATATATGAAATTTGTATAAAAAGTCTCGCAGCCGGAAAATCCAAAAGAAAAATGAACCAAATGCATTAAAATAGACAAATAAATAAAAAGATTCGTCTACAATACAAGATAGCAAATGAATAATAAACGAACTGTTCTCTTAGGCTATTTTCTTTCTCCCATTCCAAATGTATCATGTCCCCCAGGGGAATACCTTCTTTAGGTATTTACGGGTTTCGCGACCCCGGATTCCTGAGCGATCTTTCTCCCTTCCTGCCTTATTCTCTGTTTAGTTGTCTATCCTTTTTTCTTTGTTTCACACTTTTTAATCTTCTCTTTTCAGTTTGTTATACCTCTTTGTTCTTGTTCATGTTTGATTGTTTTACTAACTTTTTTGTTCACTTTGTTCCACTAACATTGTTTTTGTTCTTGAGTTAAAAAAAAAAAAGAAAAAAAAATTTAAAAAGAGTGAAAAAGACAAAAAATACACCTTGTTTCTAAGTTTTCTCTCACATAGCTTCTTTTTTATACAATAGTGGATTTTTTTATTTTCACGTGAGACACTCTGGGTGCTGAGGTTTTTTAATCTCTTCGACTCGGTTCTACCTTTTTAGGCTGATCTTGAGTCCCAGAGTGCAGGGCATTTTCCGAATTCCGGTTCCGTGATCGGAGGACGCCATACATTGTATGGTGGCTGTTAGGACCAACACCGGGAGACTGGTGCCTTTCGGTGAAAGGGGTTGTAGGTTGGACAGAGCTGTAAAGGCTTACCTACTGACTACCTGATTCCAATGTGAAAGAACTAGATATTAGGAAGTGCTATCGAGTTTAATCCAATGTTCGAAAAACGTGGAGGTTTGTTGATAGTTTTCACCCTTTTGAAACCTGCGCCCAGAAGTAAGGTTAAGAAGAAGGGTCGGTGACCAGGCCCGACGCCTGGCGTTAAAAAATAAAAAATCTAAACTATGGATACAACTAAAGGAAATAAGACATGCGATGTGGAGGCCCCACAACCAAATACATCCTGGGCTAATATAGTCGAGGAAAATATTTCTTCCAATTTGGAAAATAAAGGTGCATCCTCTGATGCAATCAAAGCTTGTAGCCACTTAGATTTGTCATATAGAAATGCACGCTTCTTTATTGTAAAATGTGTTGAAGGCAATTTTGCCCTCAAATCACCTTTCCTAATACAAAAAGCTATACAAGGACTTGTTGGTGAACCAAAGACTATTAAAAAACTAAGATCTGGTGACTTGCTTATTGAAGTTAAAAATTCAACTCAAGCTGAAAATATAATGAAATGTAAATTCTTTGGAAATATACCAGTTACTGTATCTGCTCATAATTACTTAAATAGCTCACGTGGTGTCATCTCAGAACAAGACCTCACGTTTGTTTCAGAATCAGAAATACTTGAAAATCTTAAAGAACAGCATGTTACAGAAGTTCGAAGAATAACAATTAAAAGAGATAATAAAATCATACCAACAAAGCATATAATACTTACATTTGATATACCTAATATACCCACCAACATTAAAGCTGGATACTTAAGCTGCCCAATTCGGCCATACATACCAAACCCGTTACGCTGTTTCAAATGCCAAAAATTTGGTCACTCCAAAAATAGTTGCCGAGGAACCCTAACATGTGCTCGATGTGGAGTAAAAGGTCATGAAAGTGAAAGCTGCACAGCTTCTCCTCATTGTGTAAACTGTGAAAAAGATCATCCCTCATACTATAAATCATGTGAAATCTGGAAAGTTGAGAAAGAAATCCAAACAGTGCGCACTAAACAGAACATCTCATACCCAGAAGCAAGAAAAATAGTCAAGTCTCGCACACCAAACACAGGTATAACTTACTCTGCTGCATTAACTGGTATTAAAAAATATCAATCAATTGCCACTCAAACAGAAACAACTGTTCAGGAAAACATTGTAAATCAAAAAGATGCTTCTACAACGAAATCCTTGCTGCTTAATAAAAACTCTCAATCTATATCTCTAGCAACAAATAATAGTAAAAATAAAGGAGGAAAAGATGCATTAAAAACTAACCCAAATAACAGTTCTCAGAAAACTAACTCCTACATCTCTTACAACAAAAACTCGCAATCTGCAAAAACTCGCCATACAGAAGATGAAATTCCTAAATTATATGTAAAGTCCACTACCAACAGCTTAGTAAAAAGGAGAAAAAACACACCAAAAACTACTCCACCAGATAAAAGACTGTCTAATGCTCAAACACCAACTAAAACAGGGAAAATAATCTACAAAGATCTCGAAATTGATCTTCACCCAACTCCTTCTAATGAGGAAGGAATGTGCACGTCATCTGAATCAGAGGAAAATGGTGTTGACGTTTCCATCTAATTAATAAAAAGTATATATATAAAAAATAATGACTAATATAATTTCTTGGAACTGCCGTGGCTATCGTAACAAATACGATGAAATCCGTAGTATTCTCCATGATCACCAACCTCTGTGTTTAGCCTTACAGGAAACTCATTTAAGGCCCAGTGACAAAATCAAATTACGCAGCTATGAGACCTATAGAAATGATTTTACAGGGAATGATAGGGCCACTGGTGGTGTGGCTCTTTTCGTTTCTCGCAGTTTACCCCACACACATATCTCTTTAAATACAAATCTACAAACTGTTGCTTTACCAACTGTTAGTTATTGAAAATTTATACCAACTGGTATTTTTATACAAACTGTTAGTTTATTGAACATTTTACAAATTGTTATTTTTAAGATTTATATTTTAATTGTGAAAACATGTGTTTATTTCTATTACATGTGTTATATTTTCATTGAATGATTTTAATTATACATTTATCATCATATCACTCTTTTTATATAATTGTGTTATTTTCATTCATCTTGTTTTTATGACAAAGTTTTAAATCGATTTTATATTTCAATTAGATGTTCTTATTTTAATCTTTTTTTTGGCGCAGCATGTCCCTAAAGGGACTTTGTGCCATAAAACCCCAATCAACCAACCAACCAACTACAAACTGTTGCAGTCCGTGTATTTATAAAACGACTCATAACAATATGTACCATTTATCTACCTCCAAACCAAACTATTCAGTCAGCACATCTTGATAATCTCCTTCTCCAACTCCCTACTCCCTATATCATTCTGGGTGATTTTAATGCACACAGTCAAATGTGGGGTAACCGTGACTCTAATCAACGTGGTGATATAATAGAAAAATTAATTTCTGACAATGGCCTATGCTTGCTCAATAATGGAGATCATACCTACTTTCATGAGCCAACACATACCTTTCATGCAATAGATCTTACAATCTGCTCTCCCTCACTATATCCTTATTGGAATTTCTGGGTCTCAAATGACCTGCACGGCAGTGATCATTTTCCAACCTTTATCTCACAGACTACTCCTGATAGGGATTCTAATAACAATTTTAAACGCTATATCTATGACAAAGCCAATTGGCGAGCTTTTACAGATCGTGCTAAAATCTCAAATGATATGATAGATGGTGATATTGACGATGCGCTTGATAATATCACTCAGTGTATTATCAATGCTGCAGACATCAGTATTCCAAAAACATCTTGCACACAAAGACATAGAAAACCTTGGTGGAATGGTGACTGCCAAAAAGCAAAAAAAAATCAACAGAAGGCATGGGGCATCTTCCGGAGGTATCCCAACAATGCAAACTATATTGCATTTAAAAAAGCAAAGGCTGAGGCTAGAAGAGTGCGACGTAAAAGCCAACGTGAATCCTGGATAACATATGTCTCCAACATAAACTCTAATACTTCAAGTAGAGATCTCTGGAAAAGAGTGAAAAACTGTATGGGCCTGTATTCTGAAAGTCACATTTCAATATTAAAACACAATGGTCAAACAATAGCATCTCCTAAAAACATAGCTGAAACAATAGCACGTACTCTTGCATCAAATTCTAGCTCTGACTCATATCCAGAACCTTTTTTATCCTACAAAAGACAAATGGAAACTTCCAGCATCAATTTTAATTCCTCTCACTCTGGTACATATAATCGACCTTTTACTACTTCAGAGCTCTTGAAATGTTTGGAAAAAAGTTGTTTATCTGCTCCAGGTCACGATGGGGTCACTTATATAATGCTGAAACATCTTAGCATATCCTCTCTCAATAATCTTCTCGTTTTCTATAATAGGATTTGGACAGATCATATTTTCCCTGACGCCTGGCATAAAGCTATTATTATTCCTTTTCCTAAGCCAGGAAAGGATTCTAGTGACCCAAATAATTACAGACCTATCGCACTCTCTAGCAGTCTTTGCAAGCTTCTGGAAAAAATGGTCAACTGTCGCCTGGTGCATGTTTTAGAATCTAATAGGTGCCTTGCAGCCTTTCAAAGCGGATTCAGACGTGGTAGGTCAACTATTGATAACCTCATTTTTTTAGAAACTCACATACGCACAGCTATTTTAAAACGCAACCATCTGGTCTCAGTGTTTTTCGACATGATGAAAGCATATGATAAGACTTGGCGGTATGGTATCCTTCGCGATCTTTTTAATCTGGACTTTCGTGGGAATCTTCCTATTTTTATTAAAAACTTTCTTGCACTCCGACTATTTCAAGTTAGAATTGGGGGAACTCTGTCTAGTTTTTATGTACAAGAAGAGGGTGTACCTCAGGGCAGTGTCCTGAGTGTCACCCTCTTTGCTATTAAAATAAATGACATCCTGAAACAACTTCCTCCTTCTGTGAAGGGAGATCTCTATGTTGATGACTTCCATATTATGTGTATGGGACAAGATATGCGTTTTATTGAGAGACAACTGCAAATTGCAATTAAGAATATTCTTAGCTGGACTAACAAAAATGGTTTTTTAATTTCTCAGGACAAAACTTCTTGTGTACATTTCTGTAGACGAAGGGGTCTGCATCCAGATCCTGAAATTTTTATCAGTTCATCTCAAATTCCTGTTGTGGACAAAGCTCGATATCTTGGCGTACATTTTGACAATAGACTTACTTTCTCACCACATGTTTTACAGTTACGGACAAAATGCGAAAAATCCCTAAACCTACTTAAAGTACTTTCAAATACCTCTTGGGGAGCTGATCGCACTGCTCTCCTTAAAATCTATAGAGCTGTGATCCGTACTAAAATCGACTATGCCTGCCAGGTCTATGGTTCTGCTAGTAAATTCGTTCTTAAAAAACTTGACACTGTGCACCATAGCGCACTGCGTGTCTGCTCTGGTGCATTTCGTACATCTCCAATTTTAAGCCTTTATGTTGACTGTAATGAACCAGCATTACACCAGACTCGTGAGAAACTCTCATTAGAATTGTATTACCGTGTCCTTTCTCATCCTGGCCATCCTCTTCACACATATATTTTAAATACCGACAATGATATTCTTTATCAACATCGACCCTCTTGCATCCCATCTTTTGGAGTCAGAATCAGAAACATTATTAATAATGGCCCTTTGATTAATATTGAGGTAAGTCCATGTCCATCACATGTGTTCCCTCCTTGGAGTCCTCCTAAGATTACAACACTCCATCCTTTCAAAGGTTATAACAAAAACAACTTGGCCCCTGCTGTTTTCCAACAATTATTTGCTGCACATCGTGCAAAATTTAAAAACTACACTGATGTTTATACAGATGGTTCCAAGAGTGGGGATATTGTTGGTTGCGGTGTTTTTATCGATAACAGTAGTTTGAGTTATCGGCTGCATGCTTCGATTTCTATCTTTACGGCTGAGTTGATTGCAATAGAGAGAGCCATGTTGCACATATCTCATCATCATAACACATCCTTCATCATATATACTGACTCAAATAGTTCTATTGACGCAATGAAATCTTTTAAAAAACATCCTTATGTCTCAGTCATCCTTGATTTTTATAATAAATTGACTAGACGTGGATATAATATTTTATTTTGTTGGGTACCTGGACACATGGGTATACCTGGAAATGAAAAAGCAGATGAGGCGGCAAAACACGCTCTAAATCCGTTACGACATAAAATTCCATTCTCAGACGTTAAACTACTTATAAAACATTTTATTCATAATAAATGGCAAGAAAGTTGGGATTTAGAATACAATAATAAGCTGCACCAAATCAAACCTTTAATCATTACCTGGCCTCCGATTTATCCAAGAAAAACAGATGTTCTTTTGACTCGTCTGAGAATTGGACATTCAAGGATCACGCATAAACATCTTTTACTTCGGGAGGACACACCCATGTGTCCACATTGTCATTTTGATCACCTGACCATTTATCATGTTTTAACTGACTGTCCGGGCCTCCGGCACTTGTACAGAATTTATTTTAATTCATCATCACCAATCTTGACAAACCTCATTGGGGAAACACCTCATGCGGCACTCTTTCAATTTCTAAAACATTCTGGCTTTTATTTTGAGATCTAGTTTTTATATACCCTTCATGTTGTATATATAACAATGTTAGTTTATATTTATTTAACTTGACACCTGGATGGGGTAACCCCATCCACATGATATTTCATACCTTACTTTTTTAAGATTTCTTCATCTTTGGTTTATACACTGTTTGACTATATCTGGATGGGTAACCCCATCCAGCTATTTCTCTCATTAAGCTTTATTTTTTGCCTTTGTTCGCATTAAATTTTGTGTGTTTTCTTTAATATTCTTTTATTTGGCGCAGCTTGTCCCCATAGGGACCTTGTGCCATTAAACCCAATACAACCAACCAACCAACCAAATGTATCATGTCTATGCTGTCTATCATTTAAATCTCTTCCTGTGGTTTAGGAGAATCACTAACATTTTTCAAGGTCTGTCCCTACTCCTGTCTGTATGTGTATATGACACTGTTCAACGTCGTCTGGATAGGGCACTGCACTGTCCAGCATGGATAATTGGCAATTGATAATTGATTCCCTCACTTTGATTTTCTATTAGATAAAAATATTCCATGAAGGCTGTTCTATTTTTTCCCTTTTCTCCCAGCGTGGAGCTTTCTTCTTTTTCCATTTTGTCATGGGCGAGGGGTGACTGCCTTGGACAATAAACACAAATTGGAGGATGAATGCCCAAAGTAAAATTCTCAGTAAAATCTTTTTCTTTTAAGTATAGCCTTTGTAGAGGTACAGTAAAAAATCGCGCCATGGCTAGTAAAGCCGGAGCCACCCCTGGCTTTATCTTCCAAAAATTTTTTACTCGTCTTTTTGCGAAAGTTTTCTAAGCGTTTTGACGCCCTTGGCGGCAACTGGAATATGCCGGCCTGTTAATTTTGCTGAAATTACTTTTTTATCCAGATCCAATCTAGTATTATTAGAGGGGGCGAGGTTGGGCGACTGCCTTGGATACTAAAAGCAAATAATATTTGAAAGAATAATTTGAAAAATACGCAAAATAAAACTCTTTGTTAAAACTTTTTTTGAAAAAAAAAAAAATGTCATTTGTAGGGGTGGTGGGAGAAAACAATACCCAAGTTGCTATGACTAATAAAACCGCAGTCGCCCCTGCCTTTATCCTCCCAAAATATTTTACCGTTATTTGGCCATTTCCAGATAAATGAAAAATACCGCTATACCATTTGTTACAATTACTTTTTTACATACAGATCCGGCTTTAAAGGGCGCGAAGTTGGTTATTGCTAATGACACTAAAAAGTAAGGGGACGAAACATATGCAAGATAAAATAGTAACCTCGCCTCCCCTTTTTTCTTTCGTAAGAATAAAGCATTTGTAGAGACGCAGAAAAGAACCTCGCACAGGGTGCCATGGATAATAAAGTCGTCTCTGCCTTTATCTTTGCAAAAAAAAAAAAATCGTCTTTTACCCATTCTTACGTGTTTTGACGCCCCATTCTTTTGCTGTAATTATTTTTTTAGATCCAGATGTAAATTTCCGGGACAAATACATCGTGTGCCCCTGTAATAGTCAAGCTGAATTTCTTTTTGTTTTTAATCTTATCCTACTCTAAAACTGCAAAATATCGATTATAATCAGTAACAAAGTCAAATGCATTCTAAATATCAGCTTTATGTAAACAGCATACCAAGTATGGGGCACCCCTAAATCAGGTATCCAGTGTCACGATCCAGATTTAGATTTATCAGATCTGATTTAATTAGACTCTGAATCTGTGTAATTGAATCGTCATAAAAGTCTCCAACAGTAACAGGGTTCCTTTCAGCTCAGATCCAAATTTGAGTCTCACCCCAACCCTCCACAACCATTCACAGTTCTGATAATTGCTAATAGAAAAGAAGACAAGGAAAAACATTTAAACATAACTAAAACATTTCTGGGCATAGCAAATGGTATAAAAAATATTCTATTTAAATTACATGAAAATTATGTAGTAATACTAATTTAAAAAAAAATGCTAAGAAAATCCTTTGATCAAAAAATAATTTTTCTCGTTGAACTCAAAAGAGGATTTTGGGGGCCCTTTGGATGCGGGGCACCTCGCGATTGAGACCATCGCGACCCCTTAAATTCCGCCCCTGAGAATATCAATAATTATACTTCCTAAGATGAAAACCTGTATAAAGCTGAATATTTTTCGGTACCTTTCGATTCCATTTTCAAGGTTGTAATGAATCAGTATTTGACAAAACTGATTACTTAGTTCAGTATTACAGATTATCTGATTATATACCTTAAATTTTAGAAACTTTGAAAAAATTCGCTATGGAAATTTTCTTTTCGGAGGGGGGGGGGGGGGGGGGGGCGCCAAAATCCATGTTTGCCCCGGGCGCCGAAAAGGCTAGTTTCGGCACTGTGTCAAATACTGTATCAGTTAATAGATACAAATACATAATCGGATAAAATAGCATTTAGTTTTAATTCAATTTTTAACGTTAATAGCAGTATGTATGTATTTTTTGTGTGGAGATTTATCATTGGTTAACTAAATTTTTTAATGTATAGTAATATGCGGAGCTATGTAATTTAGAGTTTTAAAATATCTTCAAGTCTAATTTAATACATTCTTCTCAAATTTTTCTTTTAGACATACTTCATTCATAATTGTCTTTTAGGAGTCCTAAAGACTTTTTTTTTTAATATTTAATAAAAGTTTATATATATATATTTTTTTTTTTGTAGAAAACTTTTATAACTACATTAACAATAAGTAATTAACTGTAAATCGCACATACTGTTTTTTCTTTTAGGCTTTTTTTTAGCCTGGCTAATAAAATCTGACAACCCTGTAACTAGGGGATATAAGAATAGGGGTACAGATCTCAAAGGAAGTAATTCAAGAGGCTTTTAATTAATATTGTTTTATTTCAGAGGTACATAATTGAAGTCTTTCCTAAGGCAAGTCAACGAGGACATTGTCTTTTAAACATCATACGTTATTTAACAGGGTTTAAAAAAACTGTTTTTTTTGTTTGTTTGTTTGTTTGTTTAAACTGGATTTTTTTTTTTTTAATAAATATTATTTTTTATTACATATAGACACATATTTGTTCATAAAAATAAATATTTTTGGATATTAGATAGGTAATATAACTTAATTTGAAATTCAAATGATATAATTACAGTCAGTTATGGAAAAAAGTTGAAATCATTTGTAAATTAAGCATTATTGGTAACAGCTATGTCTTATGTTCAAAGAATAAACTGCTCTACACAGTGAAACATAGAATATCTTAAAAATCTTATCATGAATCTTTTGATTTAATAATAATAAATAAATATTTTATGTAGTTTCATGAATATAATTAATTTTTTCACAGCTATTGAAATTTTTTTTAATGAAATATTTGTTATCTAGGATGCCTGATTTTTCTGTCAGAACACGAAATGAGCAATTATGGTTTTTTTTATTTAAAAAAAGCTTTTCATAACGAATTCCTGGAATGATTTGACATTTAATAGTTGAGTTTTTACACCTTCTTTCAAGAAGTATTGTGTATTGTCACTTAAAGAAATTAATTTTGAAAACTATTATTTAGGTGGAAGGTACCGTTCATAATATATATAATATGTATTTATTTATTTTTGCAAATTTTGGATCCCTGTTTATAGTGTGTAGAATAAGCCCTAAAACAATTATACGAAAATCTAAGAAGTTACAGTCCATTGAAAGTAAGTGCTGATTAACTGAAAAACAGGTATAATGGGACATAACTGCACACATGATGAATTATTTGCTTCGTAGGTGTAAATCCAAAAATCACAGACTAACTGTAAGTTACAAAATAATGATTATACAGTTTTTATTAGTAAAATCTTAAGCATTATTTTCTTGAAAGAACATTTTTCATCATGCCTTATAAAGCACCATTTAAATGGTTCAAACAATCAGCTTTTTTTATTTTCGGAAATTAAAGATTATTGTTATTGTTTCGGTTAATTTATTCTTTCTATGAAAAAAAAAAATCTGAAGTTGACCTTTATTTCGGGCTTATGAGCAGTATCCTCCCCTTAATGTTTTTTTTTTTTTAATATATATATATATAGAGAGAGAGAGAATATTTCTGATTTTAATTGTTTGCTTTTATTCACTGATTTTATCATCTAATTAATGTGAACAAGTCTTATTAAAAGTAAGTTTCTAACCTTCTTCCTTGATGCGGTATCGGAGGAGTACTTTCAAGATTACATTATCCCAGTTATAATTGTTTATCTGTGAGATGCTGTGTGACTAATGCTTAATTAGAGCAAGTTAGTTACTCAACTGAGAATTAAGTAATCAAATGAGCTATCTTGATATATATATATATATATTGATAAATGGTACTTTTATGTTAGCTGAGTGCCAGTGATATATATACATCAGGGGTCTGTCCAGACTTTTTTCACAGGGTCCTGTTTTTGTGAAATTGTGAACAGCTTTTTATATTTGTGAAAAATCTAATCATAATTTTGTGAATTTGAAATGGTTGTTATATTCAGGTTCTTGTTAATGCATTTTTAAGAAGATATATGGATATAAAATACATATATTTTCTTTATATATGTAAAAGTGACAGTTCAGATTTTACTTTTAAATGATTAATTTGTGAAATGTTTGGTTTAAAGATGGAAAATTTTTGTGAAAAACCTATTTTTAAGACAAAGAATTTTGTGAAGGGTCCTGTTTTAGGGAAAATAATTTTGTGAAGTGTCCTGTTTTAGGGAAAATAATTTTGTGAAGGGTCCTTTTTTGAAATGAAAAGTTTTGTGAAGAGTCCTTTAAAGGACCCTTTTTTTTCTTAAACAGATCCCTGTACATATATAATGCACATATATATAGATATATGTTATATAAATTTTTTATTTCGCAGCATTCCTTTAAATTAATCTTAACTTCGGACATAGTCATTATTTCCTTAATTCTTAATAATATTTATTCCTATTTAATGTCCTTTTAAAAGTAATAACACGTATATTAATTTAATTATCTTATTCCAAATCTTAATCTAAAACTTTAAGTACATTCGTAACTTTTATCAACTCCCCAATCTATAAAATTCTGAGAGACACTTATTGTCATTTCGAATGTTTTTAAGAGCCATTTTTTATTCCATGCTTTGCTTCGTGCGCTGGGTATTTTTCACATAAAAATCAATGCGACATTGTGTTGGGGATTCTTTCTTGTTAAATCTTCTCCATCGCACCTCATTCGCTTAGCTTAATTTTGTCTGTCACTTATTGGTTCCTGCATACGTTACGTCGTTTTAATAACTCTACACGCAGTTAACAAAACTGCATTACAAGCTTTTAGAGAGCAGATTTTTGTCGTGTTTGGAAGTGCTGACCAAATCGTTATCTGGTGTTCTGCGACTTAGAATTTCACAACAGCCTTTTAAGATCTATTAAATGAGTTATCGTCAAGCCTGAGGGGAGGGCTATAAGTTTATACCTGATACTGTGGGAACTGTTACTGGCATCGCTCCTGTTCATTAATAAACAATTTATCTGGGAATTGGCTGCTGATTATTGAAGAGACTCTTGTGGTGTTTCATCATTGCCTAACCTCCTCGCCATGATTCTTAATATTGACTGCAATCATTCACCACCTTTAACAAACTGCCATTTTCTCGTGGAATATTAAATCATCTTCGTAGAAAGTTTATATATATATGTATATTAATATGTGTACATATACATATGTATATATATACATAGCATATACAGCATAGTATATATATACATACTACAGCCTCCTCCGAAATAGTCAAAAGAGAAATTAATAGAGTGCTAATTTTTTTTCTTTTTTTAGAGATTATTATTTTTTCTATGATACAATGGATTAGCCACTCTGTTAATCCTATATTAGTGTACAGTGACACTACAGTATACCCAAATGCGGCGAAGGGGAGCTGATGCGGTTAAAGTCATACTCGTTATTCCCTTAATAGTGCACAGTCACACCACACCAAACCCAAAGAGGCTGATGAGGTTACAGCTACCAACCCCCCTCCCCAAAATAGTCTATCTAAAGTAGAAATGTAAATTAATAGAATGATTTTTTTTTTTACTTTTTTTAGATAAATTTGTAAATTTAATTTTTTTTTCATACAATGCACTAGTCTATCTGTTTAGTCCCATATTAGTGTACAGTGACACTACAGCATACCCAAAGAGGAGGAAAAGGATTGATGAGGTTATCACGCTCCTTCTCTCTCCGAAATGCTTGCAATGAAATGAAAAATAATGGTTGATTTTGTTTCTTGCTTTTCAAGGTATATTTATAATTCTTTTTCTGTCATACAACTACAACAACAACGGACTAACCATTCTCATTACTCCTATATCTGTGCAGTAACACCACAACATACCCAAAAAGGAGGAAAGGTGTTGATGAGATAACCCCTTCCATCTGCGAAATGGTCGCAATAAAATAAAAAAAGTGCTGATTTTTTGTTTATTTTTGAGTTAAATTTGTAATTTTTTCTGTCATAATACTATGAGTTAGCAAGGATAATACTATGAGTTAGAGGATGTAATGAAGGGTATACAGTGGTATACGCAATATATCTTCTGGATTTTTTACGTATACAGTGATTTTCTCAAGTAATGCTAAAGCATGTACTCTCTAGTGTATACCCTTAGCCTATAGCATATACCCCCTGGCACTTTTGTTTTACGACTCCAGCACTATGAATTAGCCATTCTCATCAATCCTATATTAGTTTACAGTGACCCCACCGCATACATAAAGAGGGAGTGGGTGCTGATAGGATTATGACCCCCCGCCCTTCTGAAACGATCGCAGTGAAATGAAAAAGTGCTAATTTTTCTTTTTTAATTTTTTATTTATCATACAAGAGACTAACTATTCTAGGTAGTCCCATATTAGTGCACAGTGATACTACAGCATACCCTACCTAAAGAAGGGAGTTATGGGGTTACAGCTCCCTTCCCCCTCCTAAGTGGTCTCAGTGAAATGAAAAAAAAAGGTCTGAAAAAAACAGGATATAAATAAGTTGCTGATATCAGGTTTTTTTAAATAAAATTATTGCTTTTCTGTCACAATTTTTATAAAAAATAAAAGTTCTATTTTAAGGGAATTTAAAATTTTGGAACATTAATGAAAATAATTTCACTAAAAATTAATGTTTAATGCAAACTTTTATGCTTAATAGTAATAATAATAAAAGCTTTTCTTAGTTTTTCAGTTAATAGAACACCACATAGTGTTGCCAGGTACAATCTCACAAAACGTGGGACAGTGGCTTCTAAATTGGGACACAAAAATATACTACATTGTATGAATATGAAATCCTGTCTTAAACATATAAAATTCATTGTCTCTACATTAGGACTACCATACATACCTACTAAAATGAAAGACCCTAAAAAAACGAGATTTTTCTCCTGTCCCTTGTGATTTCGTATTAGCAGGTTTTTAAATAGGTAAAAAAAAAAGAACTTATACAGTAAAACCTGTGAAAGGTTAATTGTATAGTATTCATAATGTCGGGACAATACAATTTTTACCATAAAACATAATTCCATTATAAACAGGTTCCATTTACGCAGGGTTTATTTAGTGTCAAAATATCAATAAATAGTGTCAAAATATCGTTATTTGAATGTAACTTTTTACACTACAGTTTTAGTACATTAGGGAAGGTTTTAATCTCAGAGTAGTCATCGTATCGTGTGTGAATTCTTTTACAGGAACATATCAATTATTTTAATATAAGATAGCCTACTGCGATATCAAACGTTTGCAATACTTTAATTTCCAGTATTGGGAACATTTGATAATGCAGTGAACAATAAATGCAATCTATCTTTGTAAATAGGGGCTTTCAGTCGTGACGTTTTGCTTGGAAAATGACTCCAAACAAATGGTTGCAATGTTTCATTTCTTATTTAATATAAATCGTAGGAAATGTTACGACTGTTTATAAAGTATTAAAACATTTAGCTGTGAGATATAGCTATAATATACAAATGATAAAGAGAATACAACGTAGCAACCGTTTCTTTTGAGTCAGTTTTCAAGCTAAACGTCATGATTGACGTCACACTATAAGCGCGATCTACGTTATACATAAGTATAAGGAAAGGGCAGCTGACGTCACTTGGTTCGCACGCGAGGCTAACGAAACAGACAGGCTACCGCGGTGCATTCCACTTATCTTTTTTTACAGACCGCTAGAGTGACGTGATGCTCTTTTCGTACACCTGCATTGGTGGATTCGAGCAACACGTGACTCCCGCGGTCTGTAAAAAAAGATACGCGTAAAGCACCGCGGTAGCCTTTCTTTTTCGTTAGCCTCGGTTCGCACGAGGCTAACGAAAAGGACAGGCTACCGCGGTGCATTCCACTTATCTTTTTTTACAGACCGCTAGTGTGACGTGATGCTCTTTTCGTACACCTGCACGTACACCTAAAAACGATACACGTAAAGCAGCGCGGTAGCCTTTCTTTTTCGTTAGCCTCGTGGTTCACAAGAAAAACCTGTTCGTTTTTTATGACTCCTACTGTATACGTGAGATAGGACGATTTGATGGGTCTACGTTAAACTGGTCTATGATATGACTGGCCTACGTCCCCATAACGATTCCTGCAATGATTTCTACGACAAAAATTTAGTGGTAGATTGGTAAACTGTTTGTTTGTAAACATGCCCTTTCCTTATAGGAACTCTAGTTATACACGATCTGTGCATGATGTTTAAAACGACACATGGAGTGGATCATTTTTACATAGCCATTGGTGCAAAACGAGGGTCGCGCCTCTTTGCACCAATAGACGCTTTCAGTCATGACATTTTGCTTGGTTACTGGCCCCAAACAAACGGTTGCTATGTTTCTTTCATTTCTTATTTAATATAAAACGTAGAAAATGTTACGACTGCTTTTAAAGTATAAAACACTTTGCTGTGAGACATAGCTATAATATACAAATTAAACAAAAAATACAACGTAACAACCGTTTGTTTAGAGTCGGTTCCCAAGTAAAACATGAATTGACGTCACACTGAAAACGTCTAATACCGTGTCACGTTTTAAACGTTATGCTCCGGCCGTGTATAACGTAGGTCGTGGATTAGGGCCACTGTAATACCGCGACCTACGTTATACATGGCAGGTTCATGATTTTTAACACAAGCTGAAAAAGCTGTAGGACACACAAGTAGAAAAAGCATTGATAAAGGTACCGATATCTGTCCTACAGCAGCAGCAAAAGCCAGTTTGTGACGTCACCTTGAACAGCTCTATGCGGATTACGGAGGCACCTACGTACTTGTTCTCAACATAAACGTTGTTTCCCGCACGTCAACAGGTCACATTTAAATGTTTAATCAGTGAAGTGGATCTTGTCAATTTTGTCTCTTCAATACGTATCGACGAGGGTGTTATATACGCTATAGAAGAAACTCTCCGCCGCCTTTCCATTCATTGTAGAAAGGAAGTAGTCGTCTCTATAGTCTGGATACATTTAGTCTTGGCCTGATCGCGATCTACGTTATACACGGCCGGTGCATGACGTTTAAAAGGTCACATGGAGTTGATCATTTTTACACAATGATTGCTGCAAAGCGGCGCGCCCACCGTTTTGCACCAATCACCGTGCAAAAGTGATCCACTCCATGTGACGTTTTAAATGTCATGCACAGGCCGTGTATAATGTAGGTCGTGGCCTGATCAACTGTAAGTGGAACCCGGGGCACACAGGTGGTGTCGGAGCTCCCTTTTCTCAAGAAAATTGTATTATAAACATGATAAATTGCTTTATGTGCAGTTCAAAATTTTAACCATAGCTTCATAAAAGGAAAATACATTAGAGACACATGTAAAAATGTATTAAAAAATTATGGGACTGTAAAATCTTCTGCACTATAATGCTATTTAGAGTGAGTAAAACTCTAAACTTAAGAGACTGAATGAAATATGTTTTATGTAATAGACCGGGAGGCGGCAGCACAGACAATCACCTCATCGAGTTCACGGTTGAAATTCTAGAATTAGTTAAAACTTCATTCGCATATTAAAACGCAATCGGTCTGCCAAGTCATATCTTGGTAGAAAACACCCGATTTTAGCAGTTAGCTCGTACACTGTAAAAAATCTTCAGCTTTTGCTGCATAGTCACTTCACCGCTGTTATAGGGCAGTTGCGATACTAACGAAAAAGAAAGGCTACCGCGGTGCTTTACGCGCATCTTTTTTTACTGACCGCGGGAGTCGCGTGATGCTTGAATGCACCAATGCAAGTGTACGAAAAGAGCAAACGTCACGCTAGCGGTCTGTAAAAAAAGATAAGTGGAATGCACCGCGGTAGCCTGTCTGTTTCGTTAGCCTCGGGGCAGTTGCGAGGCTAACGAAAAAGACAGGCTACCGCGGTGCATTCCACTTATCGTTTTTTACGGACTGCTAGAGTGACGTGTGCTCTTTTCGTACACCTTCATTAGTGCATTCGAGCATCACGTGACTCCGGCGGTCTGTAAAAAAAGATACGTGTAAAGCACCTCGGTAGCCTTTCTTTTTCGTTAGCCTCGGGCAGTTGCAATAGACGTCATGTTGGAGATCACACACTGCAAATAGGCAGTTCTGATTGATTTAACTACCCTGACCTACAATTGAAGTACAATGGTTGATCAGCTGATTGCAACTTCCCTGTAGAATATCCCTATTTTGACCAATGACATTTTTTCATAATATAGTAAAGTAACCGTTTTCTCTAAAAGCGGTGGAGTGTGTCTGCAGCAAAAACTGAAGATTTTTAACATTGTGTGTTCCAGCTCCCAGTCCTCCACGTTTTCATAATTTTGGGTGCAGGAAAACACAATGGTAAACCTACGAATCAACCGCTAAAATCAGGTTTTAAGGTGTTTTCCACCAAGATATGACTTGGCAGACCGATTGCGTTTTAAT
This sequence comes from Maratus michaelseni, assembly GCA_963931845.1. Lineage (NCBI taxonomy): Eukaryota > Metazoa > Arthropoda > Arachnida > Araneae > Salticidae > Maratus > Maratus michaelseni. Next base: position 493,264,676 of record OZ007586.1, read on the forward strand.
ATGCGAATCGAGTTTTAACTAATTCTGGAATTTCAGCCGTGAACTCGATGAGGTGATTGTTTGTGCTGCCGCCTCCCGGCCTATAATATCTGTTCTCTGAATTTCGAAATATACATTGCATTTTATTGTCGTCACTGAAGAACATTGCAATAGTTTTGTTTGAATGAATGGTAAAAATTATTTTTTTCTGTGACCTATAAAAGGAAATTTGTATCAGAAGGTGTAGAAAATATATTTTGGAGTCGCCTGAAAATGTAGCTCGGGGCACATGCCTGGTGTGCCTCTGTGATATTCAGGCCCTGCATTTGATAAAACAAACCCCAGACCAGCAGCTCACCGAGCCAACATCAAATGATCCCATGCGGTTCGTGTAGCAATCCAAGAAACCATGTGAAGTTCAGCTTAGAGTGCCTTTATATGAAACTGGTGACATACTATGATCAAACTGTACTTAAACAGACGCGTTGGTCCAAACTATGGCAAACCGACATTCCAGAACTTAGCGATACTCGTCTGGTCGAGTTCAATTATATGAGTGAGACTAAAGGTGCCTCGATATATAAAAATTGATGCGGTGAGACTATTCTGGACTAAAACGAATCACAAGCATTTTAGAGAGCTTGACATTATAGCCAAGCTAATGCTTCTTAAATTGTCTCACTTGTCAAGACTAGTATCGTGAAGTCTGGAATGGACATCACCCTTGTCACGTCATCTGCGGGTATATAGAAGAAAAACAGCAATAGGCGTGAAGAGCATTTTAACACTGCTTCTCCTGCCTCCAATAAACAGTCTTTTTCGGAGGGCAAATACCCGAAGAGGCGTGGCTGTTGCCACTCGTGGATAAAGACCATGTAGTTTTGCCATAGTTTGGACAAAAACATCTGTCTAAGCCTAAGCACAGTATGAGCGTGCGTCAGTGTTTTTTGTTTGGTGTAATTGCGTTATACATTTTTTTAAGACCGTTTGAATCACGTGATACCACGTAACTTTAGCCGTCTAATAAAGTGTGTCTCTATATGAGAGTAGCGCCATACGATGCTAAGATTCTGCTTAGACAAACGCGTTTGTCCAAATTATGGCAAAGCTAGACATATTCTATTTCAATAACAAGAACTTGTTAATATTCGCCTGGACGAGTTCGATCGTGACCTACGTTATACGTGGCCGGTTCATGATTTTTAACAACCCTCTCATTGACAAGCCCGTGTTAATACGTTCACTAAGTTCCAGGCTTCATTGCAATATAAGCATTATTTAAAATAATAAAATTCTATTGATTTAATGCATTTTTAATGGGTTGAGCAATGAATAATAATCAATTAACTTGTCTTATATTCAATGCTGAAAAATTAGTTTTTCTTAGCATTTAAAACAAAATGCAGAGAAAAAAAATTACAGATTTGCCCTTTTGCAAGACAGTTAGAGGGTTAAAACGTCATACGGTGTGGATCATCTTTACACGGCGATTGATACAAAATGGTGGGCGTGCCGCTTTGTAACAATCGCCGTGTAAAGATGATCACTGAGTGTGACTTTTAAATGTCACGAACTGGCCGTGTATAACGTAAGTCGCGATAACACAAGTTGAATCATCAATCATTTTGTTGCCCATGGGCATGGCCAATCGTTCTTCTCCTATGGGCAATTAAATGGCGTCGTGAGTCAGCCCGGATTGTAGGAGCCTTAAGCGCGACCAACGAAATACACAGCCAGTTCCTGACTTTTAAAACCTCACACGGGTTGGATAATCTTTACACGCCGATTGGCACAAAACGATGGATTGGTATCGTTGGTCTCGCTATAAGAGAGTGGCGACTTACGACCAATAAACACAGACCTTTCAAAATTAAACGGTTCATAAGTTCCTGGTCCTTTAAAGGTAGGGTGTCTTTATAAGAGAGCAGCAATATGTACATGCTCAGACTAGATATTTTGTCCAAAATATGACAAACTTAGATTCCAGAGTTTGGTAATACTCGCATGGACGAGTTCGTCAGGTCAATTTCAAACACGTGACCACAATTCTCCAATTTGCATACAACCAATCAAAATCAACAAAAGCTAGTGGGGTAGCAAAATGCCCAGGGATTGCTAAGTTAAATATTGTAGCAACTATAGTTTCTAGGCTATGGTGTCAAATGAAATTGATCCATTAGAGCATTAGACGAATGAGAGAAGTCGACAAATATTAGTTGGCGATAATGGCAGAGTCACCAAGTTGCTTCTTGATCGATTTTGCGCAAAATAGTCCCGATCAATCAATTTGTATTTCCCCATATATCACCAGTCTCATACGGAGGCACTCTACGTACTTGTTCTCAACATAAACGTTGTTTCTAGCTCGTCAACTGGTCACATTTAAATGTTTTATCAGTGAAGTGGATCTTGTCAATTTTGTTTTTTCATTACGCATCGACAAGGGGGTTCTATGCGCTCTAAAAGAAACTCTCCGCATTCTTCTGTGCTCGCTAGCAATATCACTCTATCCATCCATTGTAGAAGGAAGCGGTCTGGATGCATTTGGTCATAGCCTGATCAACCCTAACGCTTATATATTCACCATCTACCTCAACCTAGAAAACCTCGGTCGAATGCCTAATTGAAATTCCCGATTAACCTGATTAGACCTGATTGCGGCCAATGTCCAATCAGATTAATGATGGATGCTATTTGAGCGTTCGACACAGGTTTTCTAGGTTGAGGTTGACTGTGAATACGAGCTTAAGTGGAACCGGGCCACATAGATAGCGTTGGAGCTCGGAGCTCCCCTTTCTCAAAAAATTGTATTATAAACATGATAAATTGCTTTATGTACAGCTCAAAATTTTAACCCTAGCTTTTTAAAAGAAAAATACATTATAGACACATGTAAAAATGTATTAAAAAATTGGCTATGATGTTGTACACTCACGCACCGTTTTTTTTTATAAAAAGGAAAAAAGTCGCTAAATTTTGGGGATTTTTACATTTACTGGTAACTTGACTATTGTATTAAGTTATTTGGTTTGGCACGGGCTTGAAAATCGCGCCAATCAAAAAGTCGCCAAACTTCTGTGCGTGAGTGTAACACATCTGTTTCAAAATTTATGGGACTGTAAAATCTTCTGCACTATAATGCTATTTAGAGTAAGTAAAACTCTAAACTTAAGGGACTGAATGAAACATGTTTGGTGTAATATCTGTACTTCTCTGAATTTCGAAATATACATTGCATTTTATTGTCGTCACTGAAGAACATTGCAATAGTTTTGTTTGCATGAATGGTAAAAATTAATTTTTTATGTGATCTATAAAAGGAAATTTGTATTAATTTATAACAGAGAGTGGAGAAAATATATTTTGAGGTCGCCTGAAAATGTGGCCTCGGGACACATGTCCCTGTGATATTCAGGCCCTGGATTTTGTAAAACTAAAAACTCCACCGAGCCAGTATCAAGTGATCCCATGCGGATAGAGTAGCAATCCGAGAAACCATGTGAAAAGTTCAGCCTAGAGTGCCTTTATGCCTAGACTATGCCTTTATGCCTAGACCTATGCCGAGAGCCTAGACAGGCGGCCGCATACGATGATCAGACTGTGCTTAGACAGACATGTTTGTCCAAACTATGGCAAACCTACCTACATTCCAGAACTTAGCAATACTCGCCTGGACTAGTTCAATTATATGAGTGAGACTAAAGGTGCCTCTATACAGTGTGCCCGCTAAAGTCAATTGTCACCCCAATAATTTCTGAAGGGCGAGAGCTATAGTCCTAAAAGTGGGGTTTAGGTACAATAAAGTTGCCCTGCGCTACGCAAGGAAACAGCTTAAAGCGCCACCTGGTGGCTAAATTAGGAGTTAGCGTTCTTATTTAAAAAACAGTAAAGGATACGGTGAAAAAGTCAATTGCAAAGTTGTTCAGCATCATAGATTTAGTAAGAGAAGACACCTTCCGTAAAGTAAGTAATGTTAAAAGTAGAAGGCATAAAATGCAAATTTATTTGGTTCGAAACTCCCAAAATTATAACGCGACATAATGCGGAAGAAATGAGAAAAGGTCACACTGCAGAGTTTCAATTGTGAGTAGATATACAGTATTCATCTTTAGATAAATAAATCTTAATATCCCATACCGTGAAAAAGTTTTTTTTTTCATTTTGTATAAATGGTGCGGATACATGAAACAGCGAGAGTATGCAACACCTCCACTAACATTGCAGGAGCTTCGAAACCATATTATGGATGCTTGTACCAGCGTGTCACCTGCCATGTTGTACAATGTGAAGCGGGAAGTTCAATCCCGTGTCCAGGCGTGTATTGTTGCTCAAGGACACCATTTTGAGTATCACAGATATATGAACCTCATGTCCGATAAGTGCAGTTTTGTACAGCGCGATCAAACTCATGAGCGCTTTGTGCTTACCATTTGAATCATTTTTGCGAGCAAGATTTGTTTGTTATAAATCGATGATGCTGAACAACTTTGTAATTGACTTTTTTCCCGTATCTCGTACCGTTTTTGAAATAAGAACGCTAACTCCAAATTTAGCCACCAGGTGGCGCTGTAAGTGGTTTCCTTGCGTAGCGCATGGAAACTTTACTATACCTAGACCCCACTTTTATGACTATAGCTCTTGCCGTTCAGAAATTATTGGAGTGACAACGGATTTTAGCGGGCACACTGTATATAAAATTTGATGTTGTGAGACGATTCTGGACTAAAACGAATCACCAAGCATCTTAGAGAACTTGACATTATCGCCAAGCTAATGCTTCTTAAATTTTCTCACTCGTCGAGGCGAGTATCGTGAAGTCTAGAATGTAGTTTTGCCATAGTTTGGACAAAAACAACTGTCTAAGCTGCAGCGCCTAGAATACATAGTGTGGAAATCTGCTACAAAATAGTATTGCACATTTATAGGCTACAACTTTTTAGCACTTTTTAAAGCATTACAAGGATAGCCGGTTTCCACACTATGTATTCTAGGCGCTGTATCTAAGCCTAAGCACAGGCTGAGAATTCGCCATGTGCGTCAGTGTTTTTTGTGTGGTGTAATTGCGTTACAGTTGTTTTTCAGACTTCTTGAGTCACGTGATACACGCGACCCTAGCGGTGTATTGTAGTGTACCTCTATATGAGAGTGGCGCCATATGATGCTGAGATTTTGCATAGACATACGCGTTTGTCCAAACTATGCATATTCTATTTCAAGAACAAGAACTTGTTAATAAGGAAAGGGCATGTTTACAAACAAACTGTTCCATCAACCAATCTACCACTTCAATTTTGTCATAGCTATCATTGTAGGAATCGTCATGATGACATAGGCCAATGATATTATAGACCAGTTCAACGTAGACCAATCAAATTTCCCCATTTCATGTGTATAGTAGGAGTCAAAACGAACAAACAGGTTTTTTTTGCTAACCAACCGTAATTGAACCAACAGTGATGACAGATGCCTTTTCCTCGAGGCTAACGAAAGAGACAGGCTACCGCGGTGCATTCCACTTATCTTTTTTACAGACCGCTAGAGTGACGTGTGCTCTTTCCGTACACCTGCATTGGTGGATTCGAGCATCACGTGACTCTCGCGGTCTGTAAAAAAAAAGATACGCGTAAAGCACCGCGGTAGCCTTTCTTTTCCGTTAGCCTCGCCTTTTCCTTATACTCACCTGTGGCAGTATTCTGCCCTCAACGGAAGAAGCCGACGGGGAAACAAACGTTAACGTAATTCATAACGAGATTCAAGAATTTGCAATTCTGCCCTCCGATCGGTATTCGCGAGTGATCTTCAAACTCACTGCGTTCGAGTTAACATGTTTCGACCAATCAAAGACAAGGTCACGCTTGGTTTGTTTATTTACGCGAGATGTGAACGCGTGTTTTACTGTGGTGTTTGCGATGCTATTAAAAAGGGAAAAAAAGATTCGTCTCGTTTACTTAATTTGAAAAAAAAAAAGAAAAATCCTTGGATCAGCAGATAATAAATAGATCTAAGAGAACAATAATTTTAAATCATGGTTGATTTTATCACCAATCATAGGCAGATAGAGAATAGAAAATCTGCTCCTAGTTATACAATATTTTAATTTTTTTTTTTTTGGGATATTGATTTTTTTTTTTTTTTTAGCGTGGCGGATTTTTTTTTTCGTAGTTAAATTTGCGGGAATTATTTAAAAGTCAATGAAAAATTTTATTTATAAATATTAATAAAGAAATAATTTTAAAATACTAATTACTGATGGGACTTTTTGGAAAAAGATTTAAATATTTTGATGAAATAAAGGAGAATACACCAAATTTTATGAATATTTTATGCGGTATCTATCTATATTACATAAATACACATTGTTTTTAAAATAAATACTACATATTCTGATGACATACAGCAAAGGCTTTATTGCTAATTTATAGTTTTGTATAAAATATGTATATATATTTTTTACTGTTCAATTAATTTGAATTGTTCTAACCCATTTTTCATTGTGATTCAGACTTGAAATTGAATAAACATTTTCTATTGAAATTAAATATTCGTAGCCATGTGACACTTCCCTCTGCCTCCCCCCCTTTTTTTTTTATTTATTCAGTGAATATGAATTGTTCTTGCACATTTTTTATTGTGATTTAGACTTAAAATTAAATAAATATTTTCAATTGAAATGAAATATTCATATTCATATGACACTTTCCCTTCCCCACCCCTCTTTTTTTTTTCTCGTGTAATACACCTTTTACATTTCATTTAAAAAATAGAATTACATTATGTATATACTGCAAATAATGTATTTTATTTCCACAATTTGAACTACATGCTGCATAAGTATGAGGGCAGTAAATATATTTCAAAACTAATAAAATTTTTATGAGGTGTTTATCTAAATTCTATAGCTATACAGGGTTGTTTAAATATATATATTATATTTTCTTATGAAATGCAACAAAAACTTTCGGGAAGCGAGTTTTTTTTTTCTAGTGGGTGATTAATAATGATGAGGTTTTTAATTGTGTATGAACATGTTTTAAATCTATTACACACAGCCCGGTTGCATTAAAATATCGCCAACCCCCTCCTTTTTTATTATGTTTATTAGTAAATTATCAGGGATCTGTTTAGGAAGAAATTGGGTCATTTAAAGAACCTTTCACACAATTTTTTTTATTTCATAACAGGACCCTTCACACAATTCTTTAATTTCAAAACCGAACCCTTCACACTTTTTTTAGGTAGATTTCGTAAGAAATACTACCTATTACATTCTCTCCTAAGTTGGATTTTTTTTTTTAATTTCATGACTCCCAGAACCCAAAACCACCCCCAGTTCAAAACTTTATATATATATATATGTGTGTGACACTTTTTTAAGGACACGATAACTTCAATAATTCTGAACAAATCTCTTCCAAACTGATACATAAAATCAAGGAGCATAAAACCTCGGTCAAGTTCGTTAATGGGCACAATCAAACCAGGGGTGGGGGGGATGGGGGCTTCTAGTGAAAACAGAAAACCCCCGTAGCTTCTTAATTATGATACGTATCGAATCCGTTTAAAGTTATTATTACTTCTAGGAAATGACCGAAAATTTATGTATGACAGATTTTTGATATCATTAAAATTGGCCCCAAGGGATGGGAAAAGGGGGGGGGGTTAGAAGAAAAAATTCATAACTTCGCCAATTCACAAGATAGCAAATCCTCTTAAATTTATTATAGGTTATTATTATAACCTATATAATATAGGTTATTATATAGGTTATAATATAGATTATTATATAGGTTATAATATAGGTTATTATATATTCTTCTTCTTAATATTATCTAAAACTTTTATATTGACAAGTTTTTTATAGGACCAACCCTTATAGCAGAATAAATAAATAAATAAATAAATAAATAAAAACAAAAAAATCCCTGCCGGCTCCGCCAGCAAACAAGTTAGATTTCGAAGTGGGCGGTCCCAACTGTGGCATCATGGCAAAAAAGGTTATTTCTTCCGCAATTTCCAACAAACAGGTGCCCCAAGGTCTGCGTCTTCGAAATCTACCTGTGCCTGTAGGCCGAGCCGTCAAGGATTTTTTTAAATTTTAAATTAAACCCTTCACAAAATTCTTTCATCTCAAAACAGGACCCTTCACAAAACTTTTTACATTTAAAACGGACTCTTGACAAAATTCTTTGTGTTTAAAAAAATCTTTCACAAAACTTTTCCTCTAAAAACCGAATTTTTCATAAAATTAATAATTTAAAGGTAAAATCTGGCTGTCACTTTTACATATAGAAAGTATTCATATTTTACATACACATATCTTCTTAAAAATGTTTAAACAAGAACCTGAATAGGACGATCCTTTCAAATTCACAAAATTATGACTAGATTTTTCACTAATGTAAAAAGCTGTTCATAATTTACAAAGGCAGGACCCAGGGAGTAAAGTCTGGACAGACCCCTGATTATGCTAACTATGTTATGAGATGTTGGAAAATTTTTATGCTGTTAGTGAATAATTAATCTATATACATTTTTAATGTTGTTTGTGAAATATGATTTAAACTAAAAAAATTTTTAATGTTGGCAAAATCTTTCATTAAATTGATTTTTTTTTTTTTTTTTTTTTGTAACGAATTATTTTTTTAACGAAATGTGTTAATTACATTTTGGAAACTGTCAACGAAATAAGAAGTAATGCTTTCCTTTATTAGTTTTCAATAGAGAATATGTTTCAATCTTTATATGTATTATGACTCAGACACTATATTTCATACATATGCAAGACAGTGCAAGACAAATCAGGTAAATTTCATTAGTATATAATTTCCATCGGTAGTGTAAAACTGTTTTCTCGTAACATGCAAAAATAATTTCGTGAGCAAAAAAACTTTTTTCCAATCGAGTGAACTTTTTACTAATTATAATTTAAATAGTACTATTGGATTAGGGCTTTTATTTTTATTTTCCTAACGGGTGTATAATACTGTATTATTTACAATTCAAAATAGTATTAAAATAAATTTTAACTGAAAAATAATTTATGTTTAAAAATTTCGTGTAAACTGTATTCATTAGAAAATGTACCTATTCTAAAACACTGTCTTTTGGAACTGTATTCTCATATACAAAAGCGCTGCTTATACACGCGCCATCTTAAAACGACAAAGCGAAGGCTTTCCGGCTGCCTAAAGCAGTCGGAGAAATTCCCACAAAACAACCCCCAAATACCGAAACGAATTCCGAGACGATAGGGGCAGAATGCGAAATTATCACTTCGTCGGTGCATTACGAGAAAGTCACCCTTTCCGATGAGGGCAGAATACTGCCGCTGGACGAGTTCGATGGCGACCTACGGTATACGTGGCCGGTTCATGACTTTTAAAGCGTCACACTGCGTGGATGATCTTTACACGGCGATTGGCACAAAGTTTTGTGCCAATCGCCGTATACAGATGTACACTCAGTGTGCCGTTTTAAAATGTCACGAACCGGTCGTGTATGACCAACGAGGCTAACGAAAAAGAAAGGCTACCACGGTGCTTTACGCGTATCTTTTTTTACAGACCGAGGGAGTCACGTGATGCTCGAATCCACCAATGCAGGTGTACGAAAAGAGCAACACGTCACTCTAGCGGTCTGTAAAAAAAGATAGGTGGAATGCACCGCGGCAGCCTGTCTTTTTCGTTAGCCTCGATGACCAAGGTATGACGTTTAGGTTAGCTTGGCGATAATGGCGGTCTGTCCAAAATGCTTGGAGATTCGATTTTGTCCAGAATTATCTCAACCAATCAAATGTGTATACCCCGTATGTCGCCACTCTCATATCGAGGCACCCTGTTTCTAGAGTATCTCTATGTGAGAGTAACCACATACAGGAAAGAAAATTGATTTGATTGAGACGATTTTGTAGTAAAACACTTGTGTGCAGATTGGTGGCATGACAAGAACACGCACTCTAGCAAATGTTGAGAGTTTGTTCTTTAAACTCTCATTTGTTTTTTGAACTGACCTTTGGACATCTTTTTAAAGAATTTAGAAGTTGTAGCCTAAAACATATAGCGTTCAAATTTTTTATGAATTACACTTTTAAATAAAATGTCTTCGCTTTTCAAAAGTTTCCATTTGTACATATGTAATCATGACTAATAAGTTCAATATTTCTTTTTTCGTAAAAAATATGGAATGCTACATTTTGTTAATTTTTTATATACCATAGGGCAGTTGCAATCAGCTGATCAACCATTGTATTCACTTGGAGGTAAGGGTAATTCCACCAATCAGAACTGCCTATTTGTACTGTTTACCTCCAAGGTGACGTCAATTGCAACTGCCCTATTCATTCAGTGAGCGCGTCCAGCAATGTCACCGGTATGTAATCGGTGAGGTCGGTTAGTTACCAAGGCGTTCAGTGCTGCTCACCGATACGCAACCAACGTCGTTCAGCGGAAGTAACCGGTAAAGGACCGAACTAATCGAAAAAAAAATCTTGGTTAGGTGGGTCACGTGATTGGTTACATGAAAATTTATCTCAAAGGAATTGGCGACTATAATTACGATGATGTAATACAGATGGCGCTGCTAGTAAATAATACCAGTTCTTCCAGTTAGAAACCAGTTACTTACCGCCCCTGTAAGTAACCGGTCACATTGGTTAGGTCTGCTGAACGCACTCAGTGATTCAGTTTTAACTGACGTCACACCCTAGCAACCGAGGCTAACGAAAAAGACAGGCTACCGCAGTGCATTCCACTTTTCTTTTTTTACAGACCGCTAGAGTGACGTGATGCTCTTTTCGTACAACTGCATTGGTGCATTTGAGCATCACGTGACTCCGGCGGTCTGTAAAAAAAGATACGCGTAAAGCACCGCGGCAGCCTTTCTTTTTCGTTAGCCTCGCTAGCAACAACTTTAACAACCAGATGGGAAGTTTGTTTGCCCATCGGTTTTTGTGGATTTTGATTGGTTGGGTGATAATACAGGCTGATTAATTAACAATTTCGATTGGTTGGATCACGTGGTTTAAACTGATCTGTAGTATGCAGTTAAGAGCCTACATCAGTCATGCGGAAAAACGCTCAAGCTAATGTTAAGTCTATGGGAAGGTTCTTTCGCGATTTATCGCTCGCATTTTAAAATTTTTAAGTGATTTTTTTTTGCATAGGATAACTGACGTTAATCTAATGTTGTTAGTTTTTACTTTTTCGATTTTGGTTACAGACCCCGCACACGAGATGATTTGAGATTTTGTATCTGATAATGGTTCAAACATACAATTTTCATCGCTGAATTACATAATGTTTTTTCCAGCTGCAAAATGCATCCCCTGGAGAAAAACATCTGAATTCAACATTGCACCTAAATTTTATTTGAGTATACATAATCATTATAAGAGGTTTTTTTTTTTTTTTTTTTTTTTATCAGAGCAATCTGTAAATTTTAGTATAAAATAAATATAAGGAGAAATATATTCAAATTATAACTGAGGCTCTACTTGATGAAGACCTGCCATTTATTTGTATGGTTATACATAATCATGAAAAAAAAAAGAGTTATTTTTGTGGAAGCCTTCCCAAATTTTATTGTAGTTATAATAGAAAAACATAACACCTTAATAGGGCTAAAATTTGGCTTTAATTAATGTAACAAGGGCAAAATTTATACAAGTATACATAATGATAGGAGTTGTAATTTTCCCACCGAGTGAAAAAATATCCAGGCCAGAATTTGAACCCAGGACCTTGGCTTAAGTTGCCAACCAGTCAACTGAGCTATCCTGGACAAATTGGGTAGACACAATTCACTCAGACAACCTTTTGATAATAACATGTGGTCTGTTATCTGAAATAATTCAATGTAATTCCAAGTAAATGTTGAATACGTAATTACATTTTATTAGATGAACACAATTATTTTAATTGGTAAATAATTTTCCAACTGAGTAAAAAAGTGTCCATGCCGGGATTTAAACCTTTGACCTAGGCTTAAGCATCCAACACTCTACCAACTGAGCTAACAAATCTGGCGAATACAATTCACCCAGACCTTTTGATAATATGTGATCTGTTATCTGAAACATTTCAACAGAATACTTCACAGTTAATGAAACTCCTAGTAAACATTGAATATCTAATTACATTTAATTAATTCAACAAAACCATTCTAATTCTTAAATAAATCATAGGAGTTGTAGTTTCCCAACTTAGTGAAAAAGTGTCCAGGCCAGGATTTAAACCCAGGACCTTGGCTAAAGCGGAAATGCTTTAACAATTGAGCTATTCTGCACAAATCAAGAGGATACAATTCACTCAGGCAACCTTTTGTTAATGACATCAGCTCTGTTATTATCTGAAACAGTTCAATAGAATAAATTGCCGACAATGGAACTACAAGTAAATGTTGGATACATAATTACAGTTCATTAATCTAACCCGATTCTTCTAATCAGTACAAATCCTTGCCTAGATATTTTTTCACTCAGTTGAAAAATTACAACTCCTATGACTTATTTTCCAATTAGAATAATTGAGTTGATTTAATGAAATGTAATTACACATCCAATGTTTACTTGGAAATCCATTAACTGTGATTCATTCTGTTGAACTGTTTCAGATAACAGACAAGATGTTATCAAAAGGTTGTCTGAGTGAATTGTGTTCTCCAAATTTGTCCAAGATAGCTCAGTTAATAGAGCGTTGCAGCTTAAAGGGACTCTCCAGTCATGCAAAGACACTCACAAGCTAATGTTAAACCTTGGGAGGGTTCTTTCTAAATTTCTCATTTGGATTTGAATTTTTTTTTTTTTTTTTTTTTTTTTTTTGGCATAGGTCAATCTTTTTTTTTACTTTTTCGATTTTGTTTGCAGATTTTTTAATAAAGGCAGTTTTATTCTCAGAACTAGTTTTGAAAGTGAAAGTATCTTTATTAAAGAAAAAAACTGGAACCAAAATCTAAAAAGTTAATAACGAGATCAACCTCAGCTGTTCTATGCAAAAATAATCTTTTAAAAATATTGAATTTCAAATGAGAAATTTAAAAAGAATCCTCCCATTGGTTTAATATTAACTTGTCAGTGTCTCTGCGTACCTCAAGAGTCCCCTTAAGTCAAGGTACTGGTTTCAAATCCTCACTTGGACACTTTTTCAATCAATGGGAAAATTATTTCCTATGATTTATTTACCAATTAGAATAATTTTGTTGAATTAATGAAGCGTATGCATAATTATTACAAAAAGGGACTTTCAAGTCAATTTTTTATTAAAGCTCCACCCCGAAATTTTAATATAAAATAAATACAAAGCCGACAAATTAAAATGGCTATAGGTTGGGTCCAAATCAATGTAAAACAGCCAAATTTTACATTTAGAAACATAATCATTATAAAGAAAAACTTTGTAATTTTTTTTTGTCCAAGTAGCAACTCCCAATTTCAGTGTAATTTACAATATAAGGGTCCAACATGTTAAAATGGCTCTAACTTGGGTTCTAATTAACGCTAAAATTTTAGCATAAGATAAATATAAGACTACATATTCGAACGACTATAACTTGGAGTCTAACTGATGTAGCACTGCTATGTTTTGTACTATAAACATAAGGAGAAGTCCTAACAAGGAGGGATTTAGTTGTTGAAATCCCCAACTTTTTGTCTAATTACAATATAAAGGGCTGACACATTAAAACAATTGCAACTTGGGTTCTAATTAACACAACATGTCATAATATTTATACATAATCATCACAAGAGAAAAATTTCTTGGCTTTTTTTCAAAAGTCCCTTCAGATATTAGTATACAATAAATATAAGACCCGATAAATTAAAATAGCAATAATTCAGATCTTAATTGATGTAACCCAGCCAAATTTTAATGTAATTGTAATATAAGGACAAAAGAACTATAACTTGGGCTCCGATTAATGCAACACACACACATTTTATAAAAGGAAGGATTTTTTTTTTTTAATTAAAGCCTCCTAAATTTTAGATGATTATAACTCGGTTATAATTGATGTAGCTCTGCTCTTTTTTTGTAAATATAAATGGATGGATTTATTTGTTTAAGCCTCCACCCCAATATATATAAATTAATATCAATATAAGGTCTTGACACATTAAAATGTCTATGACTTCAGCTCTAATTATTGAAGGATGCCCAAATTTTATGCAAGAATACATAATTATTATAAGACGGCCATTTTATTATTGAAGCTAGCCAAATTTTAACATAAATAAAATATAAGACCCGTCAAATAAAAAGTAATATTTTCACGACCCCCCCCCCCCTCCCTCTGGGTTGAAAGCTTCTAATAGAGTTTCCTCCCAGGTTTACAAAAAGGGCAGGGTGCTGCTGGTCAGAAAAGGGCACTTTTTTTATTCTCAAGGGCACTTTTCAGATTCTTAAGGGCACTTTTTTTAATTGTTAAAGGTTATTCTTTTGGTTTTTAAAGCCACTTTTGATATTTAAAAGTCAAGGCACTCTTTTTAAGACATTGAGTCAGTTTTTACTAAGAAAGCAAATTTTTTAATGCAAAAAGAAGAAAGGGCACTTTTTTTAATGAGGTGCAAGAAGGGTGCTAATTATTTTTATGAGGGGCAACAAAGGTGCTATTTTGTAAACCAAAGGGCAGGCAGGGTGCAGCCTCCTTCTAAAACTGTCCGGGGGAAACTCTGCTTCTAATATTAAATAAAATGAGTTTTTCTTTAAAAAAAGTGAAGTGCTGCCATTGAGGCCTTGGATCTAAACATTTACATGTTAGAAATTTAGTCAATATTTATTTTTTCTTTATGTACAGAGTTGTTTTTCACAAATGAATTATCAAACATAGAAAATAGAAATTAAGTTTTTGCAAAAGCTGATGAGACTTTACAAAATTGTTTTCATTTGAATGGGGCTGGCTTTAGCCCCTCTCTTTCCTACTTCTTTACAAAATTGTTTTCATTTGAATGGGGCTGGCTTTAGCCCCTCTCTTTCCTACTTCTTTATAAAAATGTTGTTAATATATTAGACAAAATGTAGATAAGTTTTTAACAAAACAACAACAACAAAAAACAAAGCATTGAAAATCATTATTTCTCCCAGTTTACATCATGCCATTTGATTCAGATCATTGATTGGCATATCTGTTATTACTGATTTTTAGGTTTATTTTTTGCCAGACTGTTTGGAAATATACTAAGTAATATTTTTTAAGGAGGTGAGAAGTAAAATCATATCTCAGAATTTGTCAGAGGGGTTATTAGAGGGTTACTTTAAGGGTCTTTTGAAGAATTCGACTGGCTGGATAAGCAAAGCCTGTATCTATATTGCTGACTACCATGACAATGGGACACTGAACACCAGGTTCATTTGAAACCGCCCAGCACATAAGTGCCTGCAGAACAAATCCAGAGAGGGATAAGATTTTTGAACATGTGCCTGCAGTCTACTGTGAAGGCCATATTTTTTTATAATGAAGAATGTAAAAGTGAAATAAACTAAGCCACTAAGTGCTTTTGTCAGAACTCTGTATGCAAGGTAATTTTTAACATATTAGCATAAAAAGCATTGCAGAAATGTAACACATGTTAAAAATCCAAAAATAAACTTCAAACAACTTTATTCAACTGAAAGAATATTTTTTTTCATCTTTCCGAATCTCCAGTTTAAGATTATATTCAAACACAAAAACATATAAAGGAAATCAAAACTAAAAGTTATCTCCCATGGGAAGGGGAGGGGGTTGTCAGAAAAAATCCTGAGTTACTGTTTTTCTCTTGGTGTTAATATACTTAATTACCTGAGAATAATAAATGTTACTTTTTTCCTCCCAAAATCATGTGCCAAAAAGAAAATCTGGTTTATTATATTTGAAATTCCAGAGGCAGGCAATTGTTGGTGTCATGACACAGCTAGTTCAGTATTAAATAAAATTACAGCAATAGTTAATTAAAAAAAAAACTCCCTTCGCTAGATGCAGCAAAGAGCTGGTATCCCATCAAAGATAAAAGTAAGTTCTGTCAGCCCCACAGCAACATTTTATAATGCATGGTGACAAAAGTTTTTTACTGTTCTTTACTGATCACTATGCAATAGCTTAGTTTCAGAATTACATATGTCAATTTGCAGCAAACGAAGATTTATTGGTGACCCCAACAATGCTAGACTAGCCTATTATCATAATAAATAATAGAAATCTATTAATAAGGGAATTTTACATTTGCAAAGCAAATACAATATATACAAAAATATAGAAACAAAGTAAATTGTAACAATTTTTCTTTTAAACAGCATATATATATTAGTTAAGATTAATCTGAAAACGTTAAAATATTCTGTGTTGCACTGTCTCTGGTAGTGATTACTGATGATGTTGACAAAGTGACTATCAAGTACAATTATTGCCTTGTCGAAAAAAGCAGAATTTGTTTCTAATTAAAATTACATATTTTTAAAAATAACTTCGCAATTGTTATTGTTGGTGATTTAAACAAAATAATTTCTCATACGTTAAAGTTTTGTTAAAAAATATTCCAGTAGGCTTGAATTACAAAAAAACTAACCAATTTATGCCATACATATTAAAATTTATAATTACACAGTCATCATTATTGGATGCCATTTTTATAGAATAATTTTATAAATCATTGATACTAGCAATTTACTCTTTAAAAATGAAGATTTTTTCCCCTCTCTGATAGCAGGAATACAATGCTATTTAAAGGTATACTAAAAGCCACCAGTGAAATATGCAAAATAACAAAACAATCTATACCTATTTCTAAACAAAGCAACAACAGTTATTGGCACTTCGTATTATCTGGGGCAAGTCAGATACAATTGTGCCAAGCATGGTAATAATAATACTAATTACAGCAACACTTATTTTTTTCCCTACATGGTAAAACAAGAAAACAATATTTTTGGTGCCATGGCTATTGCAGAAATATACTGTTTTGTATTATGTTGGTTACTTATAGTGCTATAAATTTCCAACCTGATATGATGCATTTAATAAATGTGTACTAAATTATGATATATTATTTACCATTTCTTATATTACTTAAAATTTATTAAGTTTACTAAATTCATGTTATTTGCCATTTTAAACAATTTTATGTATTTAATAAACATGTCAAATTACTAATTTTGAGTGTATGTGGTTACAATAAACAAGATTGGCAATCAATCATTTTTAGCGATTATCTCCTAGCTGAGATAAGCATCCAGTTTTTTAAAAACCAATTATGAACAATAATTATTCACAACAGGTTTTTGTTTTTATGATTCCTACATTCATTTTTACACGAAATACTATTGAATGGCTTTTTAACAATTATTTACAATATAAAATTAATTTTTAATACATTTGGTTTCATGACATATTTTTTATATTAAGCCAAATTTTAATTCTAACTTCGAAATCTGAATAATTTAATTGTTTATTCTTTATTGAGATATAAGTAAATAAAATAATAAAAACCAAACAAATAGATATTTAAAAATGAGTCTGTATAAGCTTTTCATTTAAGAATAACTCACAGTTAATATTAAATCTCTTACAAACTGAAAAGTCATAAATATCATAATAAAAGGAAAAAATGTTATTGACAAATGAAACATCTATACTCTCAAAAAGTCATGAAATTAATTTATAAAACAATATAAAACCTGAAATTATTTAATCAACAGTAGCATTGAAAAAAATTATAGCTCTTGAATTAATGCTGAAGTAGATTATATTATCTTCCATTGTTCACAATTCTAAACATTGGAGAAAACTCCCTACTTTTTCATTTCCACAGCCAACATTTATAAAGGATTAGGTGTAATCGAGAAAGTATTGTCAATGATATGATATGAATTAACAAACCATATGGCACAGACAATACTCATTCAATTAATATACTGGGAGTTGCTGGTAATGGTGGTGAGCACAAATTGACACTGAAAAGAGAAAAGAAAAACCACATTTAAAAAATGCCACACAGAAAAAGAATAGATAAAATACAGTTTATTAAACTAAACATATAGCTGATATGTAGAGTTGGTCATTTTGCTGGCAAAATGGTATTTTTGGTAGGACAGTGGCAAAAACTGAAAAATTATTGGATAAAAAAAAATATATATATATAACAAACAATATAATTTTTTACATAATATAATTGAGACTTAAATCAGAATATTAATTTCTATTTTATTGATAGTAATTTGGTTATTTACATTAATTTCAATTAGTGATAGGATTTGAAGTACTAGTCGAAACATCTACTTTGTAAATAAATTTATGTTAGATGTTAGATGGAGATAAAAACTGTTTTTCTTCATTCTTAATATCAGGGCATCTATTCCAGATCAACAATGAATTTCCCTGACTTTTCTATACCAATAATAATAATAAAAAAGATTCAAGGTATCAAGATTTTGTGATGTCACACACAAAAACTCTTTAAAAAGTTGTGAATTTGAGTGTGGAACTTTCACAGCTGATTCTGAGGAATAAATTACTGATTTGTTACATAATTTTTTGCAAAATTTACAAATTGAACATTTTAGATGCTAAACATTTTGCAGATACACACTTTTAGCATCATGTTCTATCCATTTTGTCTAATTAGTTATGAAATTCTTTATCACATCAGTCACAGTTTAAACAGATTGCATCGACATACTCTAATACAAATAATAAATATTCAATAAATTAAGCTAACAAACATTCAGTTCCCAAACAAAGAGAAGTAAACAAACTGAATGCCCTAATCAATCCTACAACATTCAGTTCAAAATTTCAGTGAAGCTGGAATGGAAAATCTCTGAATTATTATAAGGAAGGACTGAAAGGGGTTTGACAAAATGATTTGCACAAGAGGTTGAAATCATTTTTACAGTCCATATGAAGAACACAGTTTGATTTTAATGGCACTACAATTTCAAATCCTTAATTTTATAAGAAACATTTTCCTATTTTTATTTTTTTTAATGTTCAAAATTTTCAAATTTTCCTGACTTTTTCAGGTGGTTAGACACCCTGTAATATAATAATGTCATCTTTATCTTTAATAGTAATAATATTTTAGATATTAAAAACCTTTGAATCCATAATTTATATATTCAAGAAATCTATACAGTCAAACCAGTATGTCACTCTCAGGTCCACTTAAAAATGACTTACTAAACAGAGTTTATATTAAAATGTAAAATAAAATTTCAAATGTTTATATAATAAGAATGTCTGTTACTAAATTTATGTTATAAATTATATAAATCGGTAGAACAAGAATTTGAATTCGTAAAATGGATGGCAAATTAAGGAAAGTGAATTATTTAATTGTACCGTTCAATACGTACCCATTTGTTACTGCCCTACAAAAAAAACCCACCTATTTTGTTTGATGTCAGTTTTCTGAAATAAAATTTATCTTCTCTTAGGAATACAGCATATTATAGATAGATGCTATCTGTGTGTCAAGCAAAGACAAAATATAGCTCCTTAATTTACCAATAAAGGCTTTTTTCTTTGCAATAAGCGGTTTGGGAGGTTCCTCTTCATGATTGCTGTCAGATGTTACTGCTGGTCCGTTTTTTTTGCTTTCAAAACATCAGCTACAATTTCAATTCTTGTTGCATTCAAAGAACTTGTTGCTACGTCAAACAATTTTTATAAGGAAAGGGAATGTGGAATGACGTTAATCTTAGTCATACACAATAAAAAAGTGTTTTTTGGAGGTAAAACATGACATAATATGCGGAATGACATTTTATTCGAGTGACCTATTAACGAGGTTTCACTGTAACTATTAAAGACAAAATTACTAAATTAAAAGTTGCCTGTAACATACACACACATATATATATATGTATACATACGTTATATATACAGTAGATCTTTATGATGCAATTCTATATAATGTAATTCTCTATATAATGCACAATGTCTCAGATGTAAACAATGAATTTTGCAGTTAAGATGCACCTGCATTCCCACATTGTAAAAAATTGCTAATCTCTAGAGGATTAAATGTGACACATTAGTTCATTGTTATCACCTTAATTCAGAGCTTTTTAACGGAAAAAATGATATTAGAATAAAAATGTTTCTAAATAAGTACTATAATGAATTATTTGGTCCAGGCATATTTCGAACATGTTTACAAAGTAAATTTAACAGTGAATGATCTATATTAGGTAAAAAATTATATGCACAACTCTTGGTCTCAAGGACTGAAATATAAAGATACTATACTATATTTTGATATGTTACAGACATATTTGGCCATGTTGATGAGGTAAGTTTAATGATGTGTGAAATGTGATCTATATAACGCAAAAATTCTATATAATGCACAACCTCACGTTTTTAAGTTTGCGTTATAAAGATCTTTTACTATATATACATAACTTTATAACAATCAAATCAATCTGCATTTCCTTTTTATCTGAACCTCTTTTATAGATAATCCTTTTAAAAGCACTTAAAAATTACTTTATATATAAAAAACACTTAAAAATTACTTTATATATAAAAAACACTTAAAAATTACTTTATATATAAAAAACACATGGACCAGATAAAACTTATTAATATACATGAGAGAGGAGAAGAATTGCATAGTAATTATACTTTGTATCTTCAAATTACTATTGTTCCAGTAGCTCAGCAAAGCAGCTAATAATTCTTAAGACTTTTTTACAGACTAACTGAAGTATAAAAAATAGTTGTTCCACAATTATGACTCTTCAAACCAAAACCAGGGAGTTATTTTATTGCTATTTACTCTCCCCATTCCCAAAATCTGTACCCATAGCATAAACTAAAATATATTTTACTGAAAACAATGCAAACTTAATAGAATTCTGATTACTGTTTGAATGATGCACTGATTATTCTAAGTTAAAAAATTTAAAGTTACATATTGTAAGAGCTAAAATACCTTAATTACATTCCCGTAAATAAAACATATAGGAGTGGTAATGAATAGGCCAGTTTTTGTTTTACAATTTTTGTAATTTTTTCTAATAATTCTTTTGGCTCAGAATTGGCTCTTCAGTTACTTTACTTATTTGGTTTTATCAAAAAGTCATAAAAATTGGATTAGAAAATGTCTATAATGAATGATAATAGAAAATAAAAATATAGAAATTTGGCCCATTCATCCCCACCCATGGGGTTGAATGGGCCACTAAATGAATTCAATGAAAAAATGTGGAATTAATCTTTTATTCACCAAATATGACAAAATGAATGGCACTTGACATGATATGATTAAAAGTATACTGAAAGAGTAAGCAATACACAATGCTTATCAAAATTATTAAAAATCAAAAGTGATATTATTAAATCACATATTTGTTGCAGAAAAACGACAAAATAATGAGATAAGAGAGAAAGAGCATAAAATAAGCATAAAAATAATAGATAATACACATTATGATTTAACGAAATTTATATATTTTAAAATTATTATTAAACTTCATGGTTATAACAGCACGTGATGTTCCACCAGTAATGTCTGGCTGTGTAAATTTCTGGTATTATTTATTCTACCCATCAGATTCAGAATATAAACAATTATTCGAGTTTTCTATCAAATGTGAAAAGACTGGTAGGTGTGGTCAACAACTGAACAGTTCACCTGAATCATTTATACAATTTAACTTATGTTTCTAATAAATAACTAATACTTCTTAGGTTGAAAATGTGTAAATTATTTTTTAGACATCGCTATAAACCTATCCTAACTAGACAGTAATTTAATCTAAATCCATGAAAGCCAGTTATGTGTCATATGTTAAAGAAAGTCAGAAAACACATTTTCATGATCAGGGCAAAGGTGGCCCATTCAGCCCCACCTATACTTCTGGAATATATTCAGGCTTTTTTAGCACATTAAATTCAAATAACATCTAAATACATCCTAAAATTAGTTTATAGATATGCAAATTTTTGCTAATACACATATCTGCAATGAAATAGATACTTTTTAGCTTATTTATTTTACAGAAAAAAGGAAAATATTTACTTTTCAATCAGATTCTTGACCATCCTACTCTAGTGAGAAAATGGGTCCTCCCAAACAATGGAAAATTTTATGAGTTTGGTAGAACAAATAGCTTCATCTATTGGTGGCATCTAAAATCATTTTATGCAAACACTTTTTCATATTTTGTTAATGGCCCATTCATTACCAATCTCCTCTACCTATTTTTGCCAGAACGGTTTTTTCCACATTTGGCAAAAACTTGCCAACCCTACCCATACGCATTTTAAAATTTTCGCTGACATACCATAAAATTAATCATGCAAATTATATATTTTCTTTTAAACATGTAAAAAATTTACTTTACATTTACACAGTATAGTACATAATCACAGCGTATAATCGAAAATTTTGTGGAAGAAAATGTAGCCCTTAAATTTTTTTTGACAGATTTATGAATTTATACAGAGAAAAATCTTTATGTATATGTTAAAATGAGAATTAGCAATCTTGGTAGTAAAAGTAAATAGGAAATATTAAGGAAAAATAATACCCTAGCCAGGGCCGTAGCTAGGAGGGGGGGGGCAGCACCCCCTGAAAATTTTTGAGCCCCCCCCCTGGGAAAGTTGCCAAGGCCATCATTTAAATTCTGTTTCAAAAATCCACATGAAACCCTGTTCAAAAATTGAACTTAGTTTTGAGGACTTTTTACAGTTTTGCATAAATACTAAATTGTAGTATTTGTTTAAAAACAGCAAATAAATTCTTCAATAGGCGCGCATCCATCCTATCTGCACATATTCAGAATTAGCAATCTGTTGCTGATGCAAACATTGACTTTTGCATTAGTTATATACTGAATTTTTTCATTTTGCAGCGTTTTCCATTATTAGCATAAAACAAAATTATTCTAATGAGTTATAGCCAATTTAAATACAAGTGGTTTTAGCTTTTGACTAGACACAAATGCAAAATACACCCTTGATTTTTCAAAAGTATTTTATCATATTAAAACATAACTTTAGAATCCTTAAGGGCAGGGAATATTCAGAAAAAAATTAAAGGTTGCCACTCCTTTGAAACAGGTGAACTGCCAGATTTTTATTTACTTATTGAAAAATTTCATTATCAGCAGCTAGTGATGTAGTAGTAAAAAAACCTGTAGGCATACGCTTTAGACAGAGGGTATACCCTAAAAAGTATATGCTATAGTGTTTTTGAGAAGAGGGTACGGTATTCCAGAAGTTATACGGCATATTCACTGTATATCCTCCACTACATCCCTGTCTGCAGCCTTTACTGTTCTTAGCATCAAATAAAGTTATTATAAACAATTTAATAGGCAACATAGTGCCTACAATATGAATATGCACTAATTTACCTTTCTATATAACACTTTGATCATATATATCTGTGTTTGTGTGTGCATGTGTCGAGAGAGAGAAATAGTATGAGCCCCCCCCCTCCCCTATTGTTTATTTCTAGCTACAGCCTTGACCCTAGCTTATTCACTGAATGTACTAAAAATAACCATAATTAACAATTTATTTTTTTATGCTATGATCATTTCAATTGATGTTCAAATTGGGGAAAAACAATTTTCTAACAGGTTTAATTACAATAAACCAAATAATATATTACAAATATAAACATTTTAAAACTTACTTAATCAGATGGCTATACTCTTTAATTATAAATCCCATTCCATGGTATAAATAGAATACAAGCATTACTTTGTAAATTAAATATTAGCCACCATTTTTTAAACCCTGGGTCCTCAGACAATAGTTAAGATTTGAGGATTTTAATGACAATAATGCAAAGAAACATTAACACATTGGATCAGATTTAAATCCGGAACAATATTTTCTGTTAAAAAGAGGAATGTACAGTATATACAGATTTTGTTCAGTTTATATATTTTTTTTCTTGTCAATTTGTAAGCTAAATAACAGGGGTCAATGCAGACTTTTTTTTCTCTTGGGGTCCCATTTTGTGAAAGTAAAGGTTATTTTTGTGAAATTTATTATCTTTTTGTAACGAAAGTTGATATCCAGTTAATCAAATTCAAACCAAGTATTTATAAACAAAAACTAAATACTTTTGCTGAAGTTTTCCTCTCTGGTGAACAAGCTTGTTTGCAAATTACACATTTTAAAACATCACAAAATAATAAATAAATAATAAATAGTAAGTTTTTATGGAATAGAATTTTGTGAAGGGACCCTAAATAGGCCCCAAATTTTCCCTGGATCGACCCCTGAATAATGTATACAATATTTTTTTTAGATGGAAATCTACAAAATATTCGGAGAAAGTCAAAGCTTGGTGTTTGTACATTTAATTATATTATATGTAACCAGAAGCACATTTTTAAATAAATTGTCAAAACTGCACTTGTGCATGTGAACCCTACCATGAGATGTACATTCTTTAAATAACTTGAACCACATTAAAAAGTAGAATATAAAGATTAAAGCTTGCTGTTGCTTTAAAATATTTTTATAAAATTTCTTGTCGACATATAGTAAATTATTAATAGTAAGCGGTACTAAAGAAAATAAAAAACACTGCAAGATTAAATACATTTAAAAAACAATGGACAAATTACCGGTATTAATAAATCTTACCTTACTTAAATGTAATTCTTTTTTAGCAAAACAATATGAGCTGTATGAATTTTTAATCGAATCCAGGAATCCGTTTGCACCATTTTCCAAAATGTCGTGTTTTTCAGCCATCTCCTGCAGCATAATTGAAGAAATATTGCTAATGTATATGATCTGAATTATACTACGTTCAGATCGGATAGTACAGATATCTTAGACCGCTGAACTCACTGAGTGAGTTCCAGAAACTCACTTAGTGAGTTTGAACTTTCCACTGCTAGATACAGTCAGTACCGCTCACTCTGATTGGCTCTGGAGGCCGATTGGCTGTTGAGTTTGCTTTTAACATATGCGCATGCGCACTGGACACGGTGATGTTGAGTGAGTTATCTTAAATGCGTTTGGCGGTGTGGACCACAGATAATATATTCCACCAGATAGGACACTTCCATAAGCTCAATGGTAACCGAATCGCAACTTCAGAGCCCCTAGTGACAACAGTCGCAAACGGTTCGGGCGTGTCGCCACAGGTAGGTATTACTTATCTTATTTGTTTAGTATCTATCTTCCCCCCCCCCCCCCGCAGTTTCGGCGATGTTTGTTATTATTTAAAACATCAAACTCATTTTATTTTATCATACAAATACTAGAAACTAAGCAAATAAGTTCTGAACTATATATTTACACGAGTTTATTACAGATTTACACACTTTTTTATAATAATTTAAACTGAGAAACTTTCAAATATTTAAATGATTTGATACTTGTAAAATTTGTTTGTTTATGTTATCGTAATACTCATGAAAAGTATTTAAAACCACTTTTATATTTCTTAACGATGTATATGTGGTTATTTAAAAAATAAATAAATATAGCATATTTAAAAATACTATTTAGTGCTAAATTTTAAATGTTATTTTAATACGATTTTAAATATTTTTTATTTAAATATTCCATTTAGTGAAGCGTTTTAAACAACGTTATTTAATACGATTCTAAATATTTTTTTTTATTTAAAAAGTAATAAATATAACATATTTAAAAATACCATTTAGTGCCACATTTTAAACAATGTCACTTAATACGATTTTCACAATTGCAATTTAACAATGTCTGCAGTAAAACACACTGCTATTTATTATTATTATTTATTTTTATTATTATTATTATTTTCATATAAAAAGCTTTACTTTAAGCATGATAAAACATTAAAGAGACAAATTTCAAAAATAAAAATTTATTGCACATTTTGTAAAAAATACAACTGTATAGTAGGATAAATTTATGAATGTTTTCAACATAAATACAAAATTCCATGCATTAAAAAGTAATATTACATGGAATGCACATTTTCTAGCTACTTACTTACTAAAAAATTCAGTTGGAACATATTTTGTATACAAAATTTTAATATCATAAATATTTGATAACATGAATTTTATACTTTTAAATAATGTGTTGTAACTCAATTTACTGTTTTTAGGTAGATTTCGTAAGAAATACTACCTATTACATTCTCCCCTAAGTTGGAATTTATGAAAAATTTTTGCAGACCTACGCCGATTATGACTCCTAGAACCCAAAACCACTCCCAGTTCAAAACTTTATATATATATATATATGTCACTTTTTTATGGACACAATAACTCTAATAATTCTGCATAAATCTCTTCCAAACTGATGCATAAAATCAAGGGGCATAAAATCTCGGTCAAGTTTGTTAATGGGCAAAATCTAACCATGGAGGGGCTTTTTGTGAAAATAGAAAATCCCCCATAATTTCTTAACTATGCTACGTATCGAATCTATTTAAAGTTATTATTACTTGTAGGAAAAGGAGAAAATTTATGTATGACAGATTTTTGATATCATTAAAAATGGCCCCAAAGGGAGCGGGAAAGGGGGGGGGTTAGAAGAAAAAAATTCATAACTTCATCAAGTCACAAGATATGAAATCTGTTTAAATTTATCATAAATCCTCTTAATATTATCTAAAACTTTTGCATTGACAATTTTTTTATAGGACCAACCCTTATAGCAAGAAAAAAAATAAAAACAAAAAAAATCCCTGCTGGCTCCGCCTGCAAACAAGTTAGGTTTCGAAGTGGGTGGTTCCAACTATCGCATCATGGCAAAAAGGTAATTTTTTCCGCAATTTCCAACAAATAGGCACCCCATGGTCTGCGTCTTCGAAATCTACCGGTGCTTGTAGGCCGAGCTGTCAGGGATTTTTTTCTTTAAATAATTTACAAACATTTATTTTACAATAACAAAGTTTTCACCAGATTAAAAAAAAAGCAGGATGCTGCTGATAGGAAAATGGCACTTTTTAGATTCACAATGATGTATTTTTATCAGTGTTCCTAAATATCATTCAGATATTTTAGATATGTGTAGAGTTAGTTTACTCTGAACTTTTATGTTAGCCAAGCACAAATCTCGCTAAAATCTTTTTTTTTATCCCCCTTGTCATTAACAGATTCTATTTTCCACGTGTGTAAATTAGAAATAATATTTTGATGTTGAAATAAAATGTTTTGGTTTATGGAATTCTTTTTTTTTTTCGGATGAAATGAGTGTAAGGCATGACTTTTAAGGTTCTGCATTTTAAATGGATGAAAGGTTTATATTTTAATGAAATAAATGCATTACAAATCATGATGATGGTAACAATATTTGTTGATTTATCATCTGCACCCAGCTATAATCCATATCCCCTTCCAAAAAAGTATCTTCAGTAAAATTTGATTACTCGAGACAATGCACGACTCTACTTATAACTATTTTTATTCGATGGCTTTGGTTTAATCTTGCTTTTCAAAGGAAAGATCAGAATATTATTTCAGCTTAAAAAAAAAATGTACTTGAATAAGAAAAACTTTGGTACTTCTTCATTATCCCGTCAACCACTTTTCATAAAAAAAAAAAAAAAAAAAAAAAAAAAAATTAATGCCAAATAAACAAATGAAAGAATGTTGCCATTGCAATATCAAAATAAATAAATTCGAAAAAGCCCCACTCACCAAAGTGTCAGTAAGTTTAAACACAAAAAAATTACAATATATTAATGAAAATAGAAAAAAATCTTCCGATACTTATTTATTTACATTATTTTTTCTTAATTATTCTTCTCGTCTGGTGAATAAATGTTTGTGACATCAGTTGAAATTGATCTATTGCACTTAATTATGCAAAGCAACATTTTTTCAATGCATTTTCTCTTTTAATATCATGGCACAGCCGTTTAAGGACGCAATTGTTATTTTAATTAACGAAATAACTAATAAATTGGTAAAACATAATGAAAAATACAGGAAATATCGAATTAAAAACCGCTTCATGACATAACAAACACATTTAATGTATAGGTGCAGATTCACAGTCGCCACGTGGCGACTAAATTTTTTGCTGTGGCCACTAACTTTCGGTGTTTAAGTCGCCATGTGATTTAGAAGTAATCAATTTCTGGTATTCCCAGTCCCCATCGTGAAATGTTGATATTTTTTTTAAAGATTAAGACCAAAACACATAACAAACATTATTGTTATATTTTAATAATGTTTCAGAATGATCTGTTTAACAGAGCAAACTATTAAATATATTCGAATAGCAATGTTATTCGTAACAGTTTGAATCTGATAATTTTATTTTACATAGACTGTGATTTAAATATATATATATAAACAAATGTTTGAAGTGTGTTTTGATTTTTACAGTGCAAAATATTCTCACAAATTCAGATTTTCTTTCATGTGTACTTTTGTCTGGCAAAATCAAAATAAGAAATATTGTTTTTCTGATATTCCCCGCTAGCATGATTGCTTAGCTTATACATATTTTTTTTAAACCGTATCTTGCCCAACTGATCTTGACCAATCTTCTGACTGTACATGATTTAAGATTTAATTAATATTCAAATTTTGTTGTACACGTGTTTATATTAAATAAATTACTTTACACTTTGAATTCATTATTATTATTATTTTTTTTTTTTTAGTTTTTTACCCTATATAAACACTATTGTTTTTATGTGTTTGTTTTACAATTGTGGCCACTGGACTTTTTGGGTTTAGGAGCCCAGTGACTCCTCCCAAATGTTGGGAATCTGAACCTATAATTTAATGCTTCTGATGTCAAGTGAGTAGGACTGCATTTTTGCCGTTAAATCCTAATAGTTTGGCGATAGTTTTTTTTTTTTCTGCAAAGTTGTCGGCGAGATAATGGAGAAGTACCAAAACTTTTTACACATTAATTTTGAACATAAAATTGATATTAGATATATGATTATAGGGTACTTTCGGTTAGCTGGCCACCAGTGAAATATATATATATATATGTAATGTATGCATAAATATACATGTATATTGATGCAAGAACTTGTTTAATGTATTTTGAAATTCATAGGATACATATATATATAGAGAAAATCATTTATTGGTGTGGGGTGGGGGGCTCCTATAATTAAACTTGCACAAGAGATTGGATAATAAAAAAATTTGAAAAAAGTTCATTTTACCTTTCAAAGTTTTAAATCAAAATTCTGTTGAATAAGCAAGCACTTTATTAAAAATGTAATAATCTAATTGATAAAAATAAATAAAATTAAATACATTATATTTGGGTAGCTGTTGCTTAAAAAATATATAATTTTGCTACAAAGCTTCTAAGTTGAAATAATTTGTACATTACTCCTGTTTGATTCTGTTTACCTTCTGAATGCCACTTTTTTTAAAATTTCTAACAAAATGCTTATTATAAGTAAAATTTTAACATTAACATGAAATCATCAAAGAATTTACATTTAAAGTATTTGTGACCACTTTGTTTATGCATTTCCTGGTTAAGTATCTTGTAACGTGATTTTTTAAATATCCACATTTATCAAATAACTGTAAATATCAGAGTAGTGTTGTAAGAGGTAGCTTTTTATTTTATCACTGATTTAGAAATATAAGGAATTAACATAAGATATACATGTTAAGTTGTAAAGTCCATACAGACAACATTGTATAAACTTTGAAGACAGTAACATAATTGAATGGGGGAGTGGGAAAAGGATAACATTCCAGTTGATGTAAATGTTGAGGAAGAACAATAAACATTTATGTAAAAAAAAAAAAAAAAAAAAAAAAGAGAGGAATGTTCACTGTTGCAGGACATCGATTGCATCGATTGCAGGACATCGATTGAGGGACATCGATTGCAGGACTAGTCGATGAGGGTTCATCTTATAAATTTCAAAGAAAAATACTGTTTAATATTTGTTACTTAAACTATCTCAGTTTATTATTTTTATTTTTAGAATGTTATCCCTTTCTACTCACCCACTGAATAATAGAAACTAAAAACCTACTTCTTTTTTGTACACTTTGAATAAAACTCTGTTTTTAAATCTTCATTTATTTTTTTAATGTGTTTGTAGAATTTCAATTTTTGAAATCATTATACTAACAATCTTTATGAATTTCAAGAACATTTACACTGTTGAAATCTATTATCTCAGAGAGAAATTTAACCATATTTTGTAGAACATTTGCAGACGAAAACATATGAGCTGTATCAACACTATACATTTTTTGCACAATATGAAATAATACATCACTAGGCTTTTTTAGACTATTACCCGAACAGTTTTTTTTACTGAGTTAGCAAAGAATTGTGATTTACTGTATTTGTAGTGTTAAACAAAGTATTTTGACAATAATTCACAATTTAATTTTGAAACTTTTTCTTGCAACATATCCAGCCATATAATAAATGAAATTTTGTCTTTACTGTCAGATGGCAAGCATGGAATTTCATGAAGAGGAACATCTGCATTTAATTTGACATGATCACTGAATATGGAAGTTAAATTTAAATATTTGGAAGCACTTCTATGTTTTAATGATATCAGAATTTCATCAAAACCTACTTCACCGTTCATAGCCTTAGACATGCTGAAAATTTTGTTTACCGTCACTGCTTGTTCGCAACTTTTTAATTGTGAGCAATTCAGATTTTCCTCATTACCTCTTTTTGTTCTTACAATATGTTTGGAGCATTTTGAAATACAGTCGTTTTTTAAGCCAGTAAATTAAAGATTTATAGCTGTTCCTTTTTCATCTTTTGGTGTTAGTTTGAAAGAAAAACTGGATGTCTATTCTTGAGTGTTTTAAACTGTACTACAGATTTTGGTGTAGGTATCTGTACTGCAGATTTCAGTGTTTAAGTAGCTGGACCGAAGATTTTGGTGCATGCAACTGAACTGGTGCTAACAAAAGCAGAGCAACTAACCAAGGAAGCATTTTTATCCCTGGGTGAATCTTCATCATTTAAAGAACATCTAAAAGATAAAAAATACATTGTTATAAAAAGCAAGTTTTTACAATTCTTTTTAAGAATATAGAAATTTTTAACATACTCTACTTAACTATTCCATTAAGTTCTAAAGATTAAAGTTATAATTAAGTAAAATAATTGTTTTATATTTATCGAAATACATACAACAAAATGCATTATACTGCAGCAAATTTAAATCAAAGCATAAAGTGTTATACTCTGAAAGCTAAAGTGTATAATGAAACCATATGTAAAAATATCTCTATCCCTTCTACACAGACATTAGTCAAAATAATCAAACATATATTTCAAGGGGCTGAACTGCAAACCATGAGTTATCATTATTTCTGAATAGTATTCTGCACATTATTTAACTGCAGAATTCTGCGATTAAAAAAGGCCACAGAAATAGTGGAAATCTACAGGCTATGTCTTTACACCCCTGATATACATGATCTATTTATAGAGAAATTTAGTAGATAAGTATATGGATGTATAACACAAAAGATATAAAAATATTAGGGTACTTTTCTGTTAGCCGGGCACCAGTGTAATATATATATATATATGAATGTGTATATTAATAAGTATATATATATATATATATTTCACTGGCGCCCGTCTAACCGAAAAGTACCAATATTAATTCATAATTATTGTTTGTAATGAAAGGGTATTAAATAACTTACATTTTATTACCAATTACAGCACAACTTGCTTTCCTGTGGACATCAACATCAGTTACTTGAATAGTAGGCACAGATTCTGAAAGAATACTTTTCAAAGTATTTGGGAATGCTTCCATTCAAAAGTGATTGGAGCAAAAATATTGACGAAGTCTAGTAATCAGTTTCATCTGGATATTAGACATCCATTTCTCCAATCTGGAAACAAATATGTATATAAATATACAAATCTTTAGCAATAACAATGTCTAGTTTTACATAATTCTAATAAACTTTGGGTTTTTCAGATTTTATCGAAAGTTGCAAAGCAGTGAATTTAGAAAATTAATTATTTTTTATTAGTTACAATAAAGAATGGGGTTAATAAAGTTATAAATAGTTTTTTATTATTATTCAATAGGCTTAAGGATTTTGTGCATTGAGGGTGCAAATGCAAAGTGAAAATTATGGAGAAAGGGTGTGTATTAGGGGGGGGGGGGAGTTTTAAAAAAGGGTAAATTTTTCATGGAAAGTGCTGAAATCTGATTGTTCATTTTATTATTTATTTTCTGTTACTGCAAAATAACAAAGGAGATATTTTTTTGGCTTAGATGTACCATTCGCCTGCAGTCTGCCATCTTGTTTTTTTTATTTTATTATTAAACTTTTATTATTAAATATAAATAAATTAGTCAATTTAATTAAATAACATGTTTATAATAAGTAAATATGGATGAAAATTATTTTGGAAATGAGAAACGAAGCAAATGTGTTTTGATTTAAAATATAAGATGGCGGACTGTGGGTGAATGGTACATCTAGACTTTATACAATTGGGATATGGGGAAGACAAAAAGCAGAAATTTCAGGAGCAAGAATAATTTAGATGCTTGATTATTTTAATGTTACAATGAAGAAATAAGAAGCTGGTTGTTTATATATTGTTACAAGTAAACAAATAAGATAGAAAAAGAAAATTTAAGTTTTAAATATTTTAATCTTTGGCAGAAATATGCAGAAAAAATTTCAGAGTGGAAAAAAAAACCCCTTAAGATTTGGGGGGGGGGGGGGAAGCAGAGAAAATCTTTGCAAATGTGGTAGATTTTCACCCTTGTAACAGGGTTCGTACTCATTTCTTTAAATAAAATTCGAGGACCAAAACAATAAAAATTTAAGGACATACAAATTGATAAACTATTGAATTAGGAAATTTTAACTAAATTAATTATGCTCTATTATTTATTTTTACAATAAAATAAAGAATACAGCAGAGAAGTTTTTTGCCCCTAATTTTGAAAAGATGGAGAAAAGGAAGGGACTTTTTGCAGATTTTTCTTAAAAATAAGGACCTTTAAGGATAAAAAATTACTTTTCAAATTTTTAAGGACTTTTATGACCGTACGAACTCTGTGTAATTAAATTTTCGGAAAGAAAATGAAAATGGAAACGCGAATTAAAACAAGTATAAAAAATGGAAATGAATAAAAGGTTAAGGAAAAGGAAAAATTGTTTAAAAAGAAATCTACATTAAAGTAAAATAAAACTAGATTTTTAACATTCATGCATTTATAATTTATAAATACAGAAATCACTTACCTTCTTTAATTTCCTGTAGGAAAACAGAAGAATGACATGATTGTGTTTTATAAAACACCTTATTTTTTGACGTTTTGCAATAATTAATTGCAAGAAAAACAGCCCTGAAACAAGCACTTGGCAATAAAAATTAATTATATTCAAGAAAAATAGCTCTGAAAAGAACTTTTATGAAAATTAAATACTAAAATAGCTGTCGTGTCGATATTAAATAAACAAAACTGCCAACAGGTACATGTGACCGCGACAATCTGACAGTTTATAGATCGCGCGCCTGTGCGTTAGTTCTTGACTGTGCTCAGTAGTGGCGCTTGTATCGCGCCGGTTCGGGTTTTCGCTCCACTGTCCTATCTGGTGGAATATATTATCTGTGGTGTGGACAGGTATTCAATTCCGGAGAGGTACCACCTCAAAAATGGCCGTCTAAGATATCTTAAATGTCCGATGTGAACAGGGTATTACAGCATACATCACAAGCAATACCCATTCAATTAAGGTGGGCTCGTCACTTTAAGATCTTGATTTTTTGGACTTCTGCAGATTGCACCTCGCTGACAGTCAGTCCACGTGCACCGTCACGTTTATTTTGCTCAATCGGCAGCTCCAAACTAATATGAGATTTTTTTCGTAAGTCTTTGGTACACTTTAATATTTAAAAATGCTATAGAATAAATATTAACCATTTTTTTACGATCTACATGAGCATTATGTATTCAGTAATGCGAATGGTCTGCCGAAGCGTCATCATCATCAAAGCGAAGGAAAGGAGAAAGACGAGATATTCTGAAAAGCTAGGAAGCTCGATATTGCTCTTTGGCGCGTTGGCGAAGCTAGCTGCCAAAGCCCCATTGCCACCCCCACTGGTTCTCTGTGATTGGTTGTAAAAGAGCAGAGCATCCCAGCGATTACCGTCTAGTATACAATTAGCCGTTATAAAAAAGGGCTAATTTTTTTTAAAAGAACCTTCCAATTCTACAAATGTTGGGTTGAACTTGAACTTGAACTTGAACTTGTGATAGGTTCAATGGGCTTCCAAGTTGCGAAGCAACTGCATATTGGGTTGAACTTGAACTTGTGATAGGTTCAATGGGCTTCCAAGTTGCGAAGCAACTGCACACCCTGGCTTTGAGTAGGTGTATATCAAATCCTGAGAGAGCCATATGAAATGTCTAGCCGTTGTCCAATTGACTACATAAAATAGGATAGTGTTAAGTATATCTATAAAATAATGAAAATTTACTAGTTAAAGTATTTGCTATCTAAACGATTAAAAACAGAGTACTGTGTATTTTTTCTGATGTAAGTAAAATAATATTTTTTCCCCCTTTCTCATAAAAATGGTCATGCATTCACCAATAAAATATCATGAAATTGAATCTTAACTGCAACTCTTTTAAGAGAGAGAGAGAGAGAGAACTAAGAACTTTGAAATTCTTATTGAATTTTATTTCAAACTTGAGAATCCATACCGAATGCTCAAGGAATAAGGAAGGAATCTAGGAAAAATTTAATTGGCGATAAAACATATTTGAAAAATATTTTAATATTAAATTTTATCTTTCTTTAACCCCTTCGGGACCGGCGGCTTTTACACAAATTTTATTCGGTTGGCATCATTTTTTTTAGAAGGCTACCTTTACATAAACTATCACAAAAATGCTCTAATTAGAGAAAGTAAATATTACTTTTATTTTTTGCTGGTGCCAAAAACAAATTCTGTATGCTCTTTTTGAGGTTGCATATATGCACCCAGGTTTTCATCCATCAAAGAACCTGACCTTCCCCCACCCATGTCACTGGGTAAAGGTGAGATATATAGTTGAAGCTCTGACGCTCAGAGTGTCAAGTCTGCATATTTCGACTGCTGCGTGTTCGGGCGGTGTTTGGAAAGGGGGCGTGTTATTCCCACCCTCTTGCTATTCAGTCTCTTCAGCTGTGTCTTCGTCGGGTGGAGCTTGGAAAGGAGGCGTGTTACACCCGCCTTCTGCACTGCTGGTGTTCGAAGCGCGGAGCGTGGAAAAGGGGCGTGAAAGGGGCAATAAACTCTTAATATATAATACTTGCATTCTCTCTGTTATCACATATGCATGTCCAATCTGGGGATTCACTTGCAAAACCAGTATGAACAGCCTCTGTAGTACCCATTACAAACAGCTCCGTTACATCAGGAACGGGTCTAGATACCTCAAAAACTCCACAATCCTCAGGGATCTCAAAACGACTTCACTCAAACATCGCATTAAACACCTTGCGAAAAAATTCTACAATGACATTAATCACATTCCAAATGAACTCATCTATGAGCTACCTGACTACGATGCTTGCAGTCCATCCAACCAGAAAAAAACAAGGTACTTCACTATTCTTGATGAATAGTCCTTCCGAGCTATAATTCTTACCTCAAAAATTTTCTTTTTAATATTAAAAAAAATTATTATTATATAATTTTTTATTAAATAATTTTATATTGACTTTTCTCCTAAACTTCTCCTAACATCTTTACTTTACCACGTCTGGCATTATTTTTGTTTTTTCGAACTATGAACTATTTTTACTTTTATACTTTAACTAGTAAATTTTCATTATTTTATAGATATACTTAACACTATCCTATTTTTATGTAGTCAATTGGACTACGGCTAGACATTTCATATGATTCTCTCAGGATTTGATATACACCTACTCAAAGCCAGGGTGTGCAGTTGCTTCGCAACTTGGAAGCCCATTGAAGCTATCACAAGTTCAAGTTCAAGTATATGCACCCATGGTCCGGAATGGGTTAATTAAAATTTGAAGCTATTTCTAATTTGACTGGTAAAATACATATATATTAATAAAATAAATGTTTTTTCTGTAATTCTATATGTTTCTTTGTTGGTGATGCTAGGGAGAACTATCGCACGTAGAGGTCTCCAAATTTTGCTCCGGATATACTAAGACAGATGACAATGCACTTGAGTATCAGATTTCGGATTTTTTTCCCGGAAAACTACCTAAGCAATTTATATACCAAAAACTCTCAGAAGAGGGCGGAGCTACTAATTTTCAAAATCCTGATTTCATATTAAAATACCAGTAAAAAGTTTTAATGAATTATATGTTATTCATATTATCTTGTGTCAGATACTCACAGCTCAAGTGATAACATAACAGTTACAAAATTTTTTTCGTGTTAACAACTTCAAATATGAATACGATATTGAAGAATATTTTCAATGAAATCATGAGAAAAGGATTTCGCTTACCAATATTTTTACCAATAAATATATATTTGATATATTTATTATTATATATATATCAATATTATACATTTTTACCAATTATATATTTTTACCAATACATTTGTAAACATTTATGTGGACAAAATCACTTTTGTTGCTGCCATCTGCTATTTCGATTTACATGTTTATTGTCATATAAAACAGTGCTAGCCAATTCAAATACCGTATTCTTCTCAAGTCACGTGATTTGAGAATCTAGGGAATTTTACTTTGATAGTCTACCGAAAAAAATAAAATCCATCTGAGAACGCTGAAAGTGGTTATTCCAAAGTGGCTGCTCTCTGATATATATACATTTAAATTCATTTTTGTTTGTGAATGTATAAATTGGCAGGATCTCTTTATTTTAAACTGTAATTGAACTGTTTTTTCCGTTTTTCGAGGAAGGCAGAGGATTTTTCCGAAAATGCTGTCCAAGTTAGGTTTTGAACCAAATTTTCGGATGCGACAACGCAGAAAAGGAAATAAAAATTACAATCTTGAGACAATAGTCGCTTATAACTCAAAATGTAATTTATTTGTCCGAAAAGGAAAAAAAAAATGTTCGATTACAAATCACTTCAACAATCATACCAGTAAGTATAAGGCAATTATGTTTAAAAATGCGACAGAAAGTTTCGCGTAGTTGAGTGAGAAAAAATATTATTTTGAGGACCGTCTTAAGACTGCTTGTCTATAAACTTCCTGATTCCTCTCACTAATGTCAATCCTACGGGCGTAGGATGCATTCGTATATTTAAAATATCTCCTCAGGAAATTAATATTTTTAACTTCTGTTTTCTGTGAACTGTTTTTACAGCATGTCTCTTTTTTTCTTAGTTGTCAAAATATTTCTAAAATATCTGCTTAATGTATAGTTTTATGTGTTAAAATCTAAGCGAAACTGAATAAGATTTTAACACTTCACATAAAAATAAGTATATATTTTAGAAAATTTTGACAACTAAGAAAAAAAAAAGAGACATCGTTTAAGAAGTGTAAAGAGAAAACAGAAGTCAAAAATATTAATTTCCCGAGGAGATATTTTAAATATACGAATGCATCCTACGTCACGCCCATAGGAGGGGATACAGGAAGTTCACTGACAGCGTTAAGTTTGTAATTTTGATGTTGAAACTTTGAAAGCATCGAAGAAGGTGCATTGTTGCTATATGCGAAGGACAATTATCGTCGATCTCGAACATACTGCTTCGTTTAGTCCCAAGGCGACAATTTTTGAAAAAGATTGGTGGGCTCAAAAACATTTTGGCAAAATGACATGGGTAGTATTTTTCTTTCAGAGTGGGGGGGGGGGGGAGATAATAACTGTAAGTCAAGTATGAAGCTATATTTTTTTTAAGGTATAAAATAGTAATTTTATTAAATTATGCTTTCATGAGCTATTTCGTATAAAGACAATAGTATTTATAACAATTATCATACAATGGATATGATTACAAATAAAAAGCGTAAAAAGCTGAACATCGAGAAAATAATTGCAGTTATGTAAGTGCTTTATGGTTGTGAGTCAGGGCATTAATACAAGTGACCATTAACTTATACAAACAGGTAAAATATGCAGGAAGATTAATTTTAAATGAAATAAAACTATACGTCTGTTGAATTACTTTTAATCCTCTTGTCTGTCTTACTATTTTTCAAACAAAACAATTTTGAGACCGTCAACAGAATGAAATTTCGTTTCAGAGGTAAATAAATAACAGAACAATGGAAATTGGGTAAGCTGGGATGGCAAATTATTGGGTGGGATCGAGCCCCATCTGCCCATATAAGTTGTTGCCACTTTCAGAGACCAATGATAAATTTTGAGGATTGTTTACTATACCTCTATAAAAGAAATTATTTGATATTGATATTATTTATTAAAATACCAAACAAATTGAGTAAACTGTTTTAGATATGCTAACATTTCTTATTGTTCGCTTAACTAGAAATACATAAACATAGATAAATCTAGCCTCGATTTCATGCCAGGCAGATATCTACGTACAGAGCAGATCTATACCTTGACGCTAGCAAAGATATATCCTGCAGTTTTTGAATATTCTCGGAAATATGTTGTATAATTTTAATTTTTGAGATGCTGTCTCGCAAGTCAACATCTTCACATGAACAAATCTTACATTTGTGAAATATGTTATTACAGTAAAGTGCGTTTCATTTATAAAATGATTTATTTTTATATTTTTTCTGGTATGAAATGTTTTTAAATACCGAAGTTTTCAAATGCTCTTTACCCCCCCTCCCCCCCTTTAAATTAGTATTGCAATATGTTAGTAATATTAATATTAACTTGTCGATATATTGCGATATTAAGTTTCTTAGATCGCACAGCCTTAGTGTGTATTTTCTGTCCCGAGTGTCTAAAGAGTGAGTTATAAATTGCATGTTGATTTGGCATTTGACTTCTTATTTTTTTTTCTTTATATTTAAATTAGATAAATAAATCTGGAATGTTCTTATTTATTCATTTGTATTTTAAATGTAACTTTTTATATTACAGGTTAATTAAGTACAAATGACCCAGCTTTTCAGAGCTTTTTGGTGGTTTCCTCTGTACTCAACGTAGATGCAGGATGGATGAAAATATTTCCACCTAATTGCCTAATTTGTTATTTTACTTTAGCCTAGAATTTATATTAAAAGTTTTATTGCAATGTAAATAAAATATGTTTTTATTTAATAAATTGGGCAGAAAGATGTAAAATGGTGTTTGTTTGCATGTCTGTGTAATCATTTGTTGATTGATTTTTAATTCTTTGTAATTACAGGGGTGAAAATTTGCTTCAAGCCACAGACTAAATTTTGATTTAGTGCTATATTCTGCTACTGAAGTGAAAAAAAATATCTGAATTCTGCTCCAATCTGCTATAAGAATGTAATTTTCCGTAATTAAAAAAATTGATAGAAAAAAAAACACCTTTATATGGACATTTTTATAGGCTTTCAAAAATGTTAACACAATATTTTCCTTGTAGCATCATTAAAGCTAATAAAAATTATCAATAACAAATTCTGCTACAGGTTCAGGTCTAAATTTCACATTTTACATTATTTATTACACGTCATCTTAATTAAAAGAGGATGTTTACTAGAAGACGCAACTGCTGTACTGTCATTGAAAAAGAAACATTATTGCAAAATATTTTTGGCATTAATTGTTCTCAAGAAAAAATATTTTCTCCTGCTTGCCAATGGGAAACATTCTGACATATTCATAACTCATTTTTATATGAAATTTGCAGGGCATGACTACTGAATTGATTCGGAATTTAATAGCATTTTTCGATAAGTTAGTTAAAGTCTTTGATAATGAATTTGCTCTTGAGTTGTGATTATTCTATCATAAAAACTATTTTAGTGCCTTAAAAACTTAGGTTCAAAGTATAAACTTTGACAACATTTTCTAAAAAATCCTTGGTTTTCATATTAAAAGGGAAAATGCTATTCGATTTCAATGGTACAGCCATTGTGTCCTGCTACAGAATTGCTAAATGCTGCTACAAAACTGCAATTTCCACCCCTGTAATTAGTATAGCTGCCAACTTTTATGCTATTTTTATAGTTATTTTTTATTAAGAATCTTTGCCTTATTTAATTGCAGAATTTCTATGATTAAATAAGATAAAAAAATAAATATTAATTCTTTAATAGTTAATATTATGATAAAATATTCTGAAATTGTGTTAATATAAAAGTTGGCAGCCATGATTTTTATTCACTACTGAGGGATATATAAAAAAAAAAAAAACAAGATTTTGTTTTTCAGAATGAAAATTAAGATGGAAAATTTCAAAATAAGGTAAGAGAAAATAAAATAATCATTAAAACTATACTGAGAAAAAAAAATCCTGTCACTAGCATCTAGAAACTAAATTGTGGCTCTAGGGGAAAAAAAAAAAAGTTCCATGTCATTGTGAATTTTAGTTCCCTTTGCTGCAGAGTTCTGGTCTCCTCTATTAAAATTCAAGAGTGTTTTCTTATATTATCCTGGTCAAACTGATTTTAATCTCTGCAAATAAATATGAACGCAAGATGTTAGTTTTAGTAACTATAATTCTAGTTTATGAATTTATTCTGGATATCAAGGGTTAATTTCTCACAATTCAAATGATTCATAATACAATGTATCGTTTCATCACCTATCTCAATGATTTTGTCTATTCAGTTTATTTATTTATGTTATTTGCATAACTCGGAAATCTATATTTCTAGTTTAGGGATTTAGAAAATGACTACTTATTCGTTCTAGATAAAGGCGGTACAAGTTTTCTTTCAGTATAAAAATGATCGTCAGTATAATTTATAATTAAAATAACTATTATTTTTAACATGTTTCTTTCATAAACTTTTTACATTTTGGGTAGTAAAAAAAAGGGTAATTTTTTAATGTAAGTACATAGTGAGACTTTTTCTTAATAAATTAAATAAACTGACTATAGTTATTAAAATTCATGGGTACAAAATATGCCTTGAAAATATCGTCAAATTTTAAAATTAATAAATAAGTTTACTAATGTTTATTTTTGAAAACAACATAACAAAAAAAAAGACAGAATATTTTGCAGATTTATTTCTTCTTAGGTTTCTGATTAGAATAAATAAGTAAAAAATATGAATATTGAAAAAGTTTTCATAAGTATTTATCAAGAAAGAAAACCATTTATTTAACTGTA
The DNA here is from genome assembly GCA_963931845.1 of Maratus michaelseni. Lineage (NCBI taxonomy): Eukaryota > Metazoa > Arthropoda > Arachnida > Araneae > Salticidae > Maratus > Maratus michaelseni. Next base: position 493,305,755 of record OZ007586.1, read on the forward strand.
CAATTTTAATAATGGTTATAGAAGTGAACATTTTAAAGAATTGAAAGTATATAAAAAAAGAAGAAAGAAATTATACAAGGTTTTTTTTTCCCATAAGTAAAAGAAATTTTAGATTACAATTTAGAGAATTTGCAAATTACTTATCAAACTGCACAAATTTATCGAAAATCACTCTGTAAACATTTCATGAAATAGAAGTGGAAAAAAAAAAAAAAAAAAACTAAGAATAAAGAATGAGAAAGATATTTCAAAAATACAGAATTGACTGGAATTTTGTTAAAGGTTGGCTGCAACTGTTTTCACATGAACATAAATATGAATAAAATACTGGAAATGAGCATTAAAAATAAGTGTATGGAGAGAAGAAAAACTTCAAAATAATTCTATATATCTAAAAAAAAAGTTTGAATTTAAACCAAATTAAGTTTTTATTTAATGTATTAATTAAAATCGAGATATGTAGTACCTATCGTTCAGATTTTTAATTGGCACACAAATTTATTCTTAATTCACACTAAGTAAACATTTTTTTAAAATGGGGGAAAAAAAGCAGTAAAAATTCTGGATTTATAGATTTTTGAAGCAAATAAAATTCTGTATTACTTTTAGATAAATGTTAAGAATATGCTGTGCTTAGTAATTTTTTGTACACAACCCACATTTTAATTTCGATATCATTATGGCACATGGGAATAAACTTTTCTTTTTAATGAAAACATTGTAACTTTAAAAATTAATAATTTCAGAGCCGAAAATATGTGTAAAAAAAAAGTACATGGGAAGAAAAAAAAAAAAATAAAATCTTAGTCACAAATCAAAATTTATTTTAATAAAATAACTAATTTGTTAAAAAAAAAAAAAAAAAGCTGGATTTAGTTTCATATAGCCATAATTAAAAATTGACATATTTTATTATATATCCATTTTTAATTTAAAAATAATTAATCTTTTAAAAATTAATAGCAATAAAAATTGAAGTTTGAACTATTGCTTTTTCACAAAGTCAAAAATGCGCAGTTGTTGAGTAGGCCGTCAGCAGCGGCAAATAAATCCCAATGTTTACAATTTCCTCCATACCCCACTCCCCCTTTTTTAACCATCATATTTAAAATGTCGCCAAAAGAGCGATAAATTGCCAAATGCTGCAGTCTTACGGCAACCATGTTGTTTGTTCTACTGCCTTCCTCCAGACGGCGCTAGCTTCTATGCGAATCCCATGTTAAATATAATTTCCATAGCAGCCAATGAGAGTATCCCTTCTGAATGTATTCTATTCTGTGCCCATTGAAGCTATCACAAGTTCAAGTTCAAGTATATGCACACATGGTCCGGAATGGGTTAATTAAAATTTGAAGCTATTTCTAATTTGACTGGTAAAATACATATATATTAATAAAATAAATGTTTTTGTCTGTAATTCTATATGTTTCTTTGTTGGTGATGCTAGGGAGAACTATCGCACGTAGAGGTCTCCAAATTTTGCTCCGGATATACTAAGACAGATGACAATGCACTTGAGTATCAGATTTCGGATTTTTTTCCCCGGAAAACTACCTAAGCAATTTATATACCAAAAACTCTCAGAAGAGGGCGGAGCTTCTAATTTTCAAAATCCTGATTTCATATTAAAATACCAGTAAAAAGTTTTAATGAATTATATCTTATTCATATTATCTTGTGTCAGATACTCACAGCTCAAGTGATAACATAACAGTTACAAAAATTTTTTCGTGTTAACAACTTCAAATATGAATACGATATTGAAGAATATTTTCAATGAAATCATGAGAAAAGGATTTCGCTTACCAATATTTTTACCAATAAATATATATTTGATATATACATTATTATATATATATCAATATTATACATTTTTACCAATTATATATTTTTACCAATACATTTGTAAACATTTATGTGGACAAAATCACTTTTGTTGCTGCCATCTGCTATTTCGTTTTACATGTTTATTGTCATATAAAACAGTGCTAGCCAATTCAAATACCGTATTCTTCTCAAGTCACGTGATTTGAGAATCTAGGGAATTTTACTTTGATAGTCTACCGAAAAAAATAAAATCCATCTGAGAACGCTGAAAGTGGTTATTCCAAAGTGGCTGCTCTCTGATATATATACATTTAAATTCATTTTTGTTTGTGAATGTATAAATTGGCAGGATCTCTTTATTTTAAACTGTAATTGAACTGTTTTTTCCGTTTTTCGAGGAAGGCAGAGGATTTTTCCGAAAATGCTGTCCAAGTTAGGTTTTGAACCAAATTTTCGGATGCGACAACGCAGAAAAGGAAATAAAAATTACAATCTTGAGACAATAGTCGCTTATAACTCAAAATGTAATTTATTTGTCCGAAAAGGAAAAAAAAAATGTTCGATTACAAATCACTTCAACAATCATACCAGTAAGTATAAGGCAATTATGTTTAAAAATGCGACAGAAAGTTTCGCGTAGTTGAGTGAGAAAAAATATTATTTTGAGGACCGTCTTAAGACTGCTTGTCTATAAACGTCCTGATTCCTCTCACTAATGTCAATCCTACGGGCGTAGGATGCATTCGTATATTTAAAATATCTCCTCAGGAAATTAATATTTTTAACTTCTGTTTTCTGTGAACTGTTTTTACAGCATGTCTCTTTTTTTCTTAGTTGTCAAAATATTTCTAAAATATCTGCTTAATGTATAGTTTTATGTGTTAAAATCTAAGCGAAACTGAATAAGATTTTAACACTTCACATAAAAATAAGTATATATTTTAGAAAATTTTGACAACTAAGAAAAAAAAAAGAGACATCGTTTAAGAAGTGTAAAGAGAAAACAGAAGTCAAAAATATTAATTTCCCGAGGAGATATTTTAAATATACGAATGCATCCTACGTCACGCCCATAGGAGGGGATTCAGGAAGTTCACTGACAGCGTTAAGTTTGTAATTTTGATGTTGAAACTTTGAAAGCATCGAAGGAGGTGCATTGTTGCTATATGCGAAGGACAATTATCGTCGATCTCGAACATACTGCTTCGTTTAGTCCCAAGGCGACAATTTTTGAAAAAGATAGGTGGGCTCAAAAACATTTTGGCAAAATGACATGGGTAGTATTTTTCTTTCAGAGTGGGGGGGGGGGGGAGATAATAACTGTAAGTCAAGTATGAAGCTATATTTTTTTTAATGTATAAAATAGTAATTTTATTAAATTATGCTTTCATGAGCTATTTCGTATAAAGACAATAGTATTTATAACAATTATCATACAATGGATATGATTACAAATAAAAAGCGTAAAAAGCTGAACATCGAGAAAATAATTGCAGTTATGTAAGTGCTTTATGGTTGTGAGTCAGGGCATTAATACAAGTGACCATTAACTTATACAAAGAGGTAAAATATGCAGGAAGATTAATTTTAAATGAAATAAAACTATACGTCTGTTGAATTACTTTTAATCCTCTTGTCTGTCTTACTATTTTTCAAACAAAACAATTTTGAGACCGTCAACAGAATGAAATTTCGTTTCAGAGGTAAATAAATAACAGAACAATGGAAATTGGGTAAGCTGGGATGGCAAATTATTGGGTGGGATCGAGCCCCATCTGCCCATATAAGTTGTTGCCACTTTCAGAGACCAATGATAAATTTTGAGGATTGTTTACTATACCTCTATAAAAGAAATTATTTGATATTGATATTATTTATTAAAATACCAAACAAATTGAGTAAACTGTTTTAGATATGCTAACATTTCTTATTGTTCGCTTAACTAGAAATACATAAACATAGATAAATCTAGCCTCGATTTCATGCCAGGCAGATATCTACGTACAGAGCAGATCTATACCTTGACGCTAGCAAAGATATATCCTGCAGTTTTTGAATATTCTCGGAAATATGTTGTATAATTTTAATTTTTGAGATGCTGTCTCGCAAGTCAACATCTTCACATGAACAAATCTTACATTTGTGAAATATGTTATTACAGTAAAGTGCGTTTCATTTATAAAATGATTTATTTTTATATTTTTTCTGGTATGAAATGTTTTTAAATACCGAAGTTTTCAAATGCTCTTTACCCCCCCTCCCCCCCCTTTAAATTAGTATTGCAATATGTTAGTAATATTAATATTAACTTGTCGATATATTGCGATATTAAGTTTCTTAGATCGCACAGCCTTAGTGTGTATTTTCTGTCCCGAGTGTCTAAAGAGTGCAGGCCCTTATTACCGAATAGGCACAAGAAGCACGTGCTTCCCCTAGAAAATTTTAAAGGGGCCCAAAACTGAGAGAACAGGGGGCCCTTTTTATTGAATTAATTCCATTCAAAAAATTTATCTAATTTATTTTCAAATTAATATTGTAAAGTGTTTCATAAAAATACCTTTCATAACAAATTAATTTTTCATATAATAGCCAGCTTTCAACCACATGATTACAATTCTCCAATTTGTCCAACCAATCAAAGTCGCAAGCAGTATTATTGTCCATCCAATCAATATCGAGAAAATCCAGTGGGCAAGCAAAATGCCCACCAGGTTGTTAAGTTGGTTGCTAGGGTATGACGTCAGTTGAAACTGATTTATTGGCTTCTCGGGAAAAGTAAAAATGTCACTTAAATTGTTCCTACGATCCTACGAATTTTCTTGCATGTATTACGAAACAGCTTATCAATTTTGTTGCAGTGAATTGACCTTGCGATTTGCGAGTAGAGTTTCATAAAGCGGCAATGAAATCTCTCAACTTTTAGACGTGTAAAATATTATTTGTGTTCGACGCCGCTCGCTCACGTGCTGAGTTTAACATATACGGTGCATGCATATTTTATTTATTGCTTTATAGTTAAAATTTTGCAGATTCTTCTTATATTTAATTTAATTATTTATTCAGCATGGCTAAAACTAAGCCTCAAGTACCGTCAGAAAGCAATAAACGAAAAAGGAACTTAGCTAATAACTATAAGAAGTTATTTAGAATGTTTCTGTATCAGATTGTGGATATTTATTGTATCTTATTTCTATCCCAGATATGTATTAAATTTTTCTATAAATTAGTTATAAAAAAATTCTGCAATTATTGAATTCCACCACTTAATATTTTTAAGTTCATTTAAAAATTTGAAAAAAAAAGATGAAATGCACTGAAAGAAACCTGCAAAAATGTGTCTTAAATCTCATTTTGTCTTACATGTTTACAATAATAATTAGATCCATGCTGTTGTATTAGCTTCGAGCAGCAGATTCAAGAATTAAAGAAGTAAATATTTAAAGATTACAATGTATCAAAAAATACTTTATCATTAATCAGTGAAAATTTAAGTTTATTTTTTCCTTTAATATTTCTCATTGTTTCATAATATTTTATTTAATTTCTTAAAATTATTTAAGAAAACTAATGACTTAGTTTTTAACTGTTTAGTTTTGATCTAATGGCATGAATAATTCTTGCTAGAACTTATTTTTTCAAAACAGCTCATTGCAGATGATTCAAAAAGATTTTGCTTAAATGTATAAGAAAAAACTTTATCATTTATTTCATTAATGTAGGAGGAATGATTTATTTTATTTTTTTTTTGATTTAAAAAAAAATGTCAGTGACCATCCTCATATTCAAAGTGAAAATGTTTATAATTATTGTTTAAGCTTTCCAAATATTCTACTTATTTTTAAGTGCGAATTTTCTATTTTAATGAATAATTTTATGAACATAGCTAATAACTATAAAAAGTTATTTTGAATATTTCTGTATCAGATAGTGGATATTTATTGTATCCTATTTCTATCTCAGAGATGTATTAAATTTCTCTATAAATTAGTTATAAAAAGTTTCTGCAATTATTGAATTCCACCATTTAATTTTTTAAAGTTCATTTAAAAATTTGAAAAAATGTGAAATGCACTGAAAGAAACCTGCAGAAATTTGTCTTAAATCTCATTTTTTCTTAAATGTTTACTACAATAAATAGATCCATGCTGTTGTATGAATTTGTTTGTCTCTTCACAAAAATCTATTTTATTAAAAAAATGTGTTTCTGAGGTTAATATGAGAGGGGGAAAAAAAAAAAATAACAATGACTAAAATTAATTGTGCCTGTTGTTAAGTTTCCAATATAATGTATGTTTAATGTACAAAATTAGCTTTATAATATGTTTCTGTTCTGAAAAAATAGCGAAATGAATTATATCCCTCCCCTTCTACTGTTCCTTGTACAAGTAAAAAAAAAAAAAATGTGATAGTCATCTGGTAAAATTTCTAGTTGCTGGTGAAATACATATGTGCCACCCCCTTTCCTTACACATACAAAATATTTAATCATACATAAAAAAAAACATTGATTATAGAAGAATAATTACTATTATAGTAATGATATATCATGAATTGCTTTAACACTTCCACTCGGTAAGTGAATTAATTAAAAAAAGTAATATAAACACATTTCGCCAGTTGATATATTTTAGCCAAGTGATTGCATTTGTCGAATCCTTGTTCTACAAAAATATCCTACTTGTTTCTGTTTTGATGTTTCCTATGATGTGCATGTGTTAAAATGCTAATTGGTTGCCTAATTTTGACTAAAAATAATGTGATCAGAATCTTGATAATTATTTAAATTCATTTTGTGCAAATAATTAAAAAAAGAAAAAAAGTCGGGAATACAAGTAAAAAGTAAATTATTATTTTAGATTATTTTACGTATTGGATTTGAATATTATTGATTTTGGCTGGTATGCACAACGTAAAATATAAATAATTTAAACTATTACCAAAATTGAAAGAAGCATTTTAAAATATTGATATTTTATGTTGTGCATGCATGCTGAATTCAACCTTTTTATCCAACTTACATTATTCTGCTAATACTATGCAAAGTCATTTGTCATATTTTTCTTGATCCATTTTTTGTATATAGGAGAACGTAAAAAAAGCTGTTTAATGAAATGGTACTTTTCGGTTAGCCAAGCGCCAGTGAAATACACACACACATATATATATATATATATATTTTTTTTTTTTCACTGGCGCCTGGCTAGCCGAAAAGTACCAGTGAAATATATGTGAACTGAGCCACTATTTGTAGCATTGGTGAGTTTGCGGGTATGTCGAATTTAGAAAACTCTTCTAGAATGAAATGGGGGGGGGGGGGGCCTGAAATGACACTGTGCTTCCCATAGCTTCAGAGGTTAATCGGGCCCTGAAAGAGTGAGTTATAAATTGCATGTTGATTTGGCATTTGACTTCTTATTTTTTTTTCTTTATATTTAAATTAGATAAATAAATCTGGAATGTTCTTATTTATTCATTTGTATTTTAAATGTAACTTTTTATATTACAGGTTAATTAAGTACAAATGACCCAGCTTTTCAGAGCTTTTTGGTGGTTTCCTCTGTACTCAACGTAGATGCAGGATGGATGAAAATATTTCCACCTAATTGCCTAATTTGTTATTTTACTTTAGCCTAGAATTTATATTAAAAGTTTTATTGCAATGTAAATAAAATATGTTTTTATTTAATAAATTGGGCAGAAAGATGTAAAATGGTGTTTGTTTGCATGTCTGTGTAATCATTTGTTGATTGATTTTTAATTCTTTGTAATTACAGGGGTGAAAATTTGCTTCAAGCCACAGACTAAATTTTGATTTAGTGCTACATTCTGCTACTGAAGTGAAAAAAAATATCTGAATTCTGCTCCAATCTGCTATAAGAATGTAATTTTCCGTAATTAAAAAAATTGATAGAAAAAAAAACACCTTTATATGGACATTTTTATAGGCTTTCAAAAATGTTAACACAATACTTTCCTTGTAGCATCATTAAAGCTAATAAAAATTATCAATAACAAATTCTGCTACAGGTTCAGGTCTAAATTTCACATTTTACATTATTTATTACACGTCATCTTAATTAAAAGAGGATGTTTACTAGAAGACGCAACTGCTGTACTGTCATTGAAAAAGAAACATTATTGCAAAATATTTATGGCATTAATTGTTCTCAAGAAAAAATATTTTCTCCTGCTTGCCAATGGGAAACATTCTGACATATTCATAACTCATTTTTATATGAAATTTGCAGGGCATGACTACTGAATTGATTCGGAATTTAATAGCATTTTTCGATAAGTTAGTTAAAGTCTTTGATAATGAATTTGCTCTTGAGTTGTGATTATTCTATCATAAAAACTATTTTAGTGCCTTAAAAACTTAGGTTCAAAGTATAAACTTTGACAACATTTTCTAAAAAATCCTTGGTTTTCATATTAAAAGGGAAAATGCTATTCGATTTCAATGGTACAGCCATTGTGTCCTGCTACAGAATTGCTAAATGCTGCTACAAAACTGCAATTTCCACCCCTGTAATTAGTATAGCTGCCAACTTTTATGCTATTTTTATAGTTATTTTTTATTAAGAATCTTTGCCTTATTTAATTGCAGAATTTCTATGATTAAATAAGATAAAAAAATAAATATTAATTCTTTAATAGTTAATATTATGATAAAATATTCTGAAATTGTGTTAATATAAAAGTTGGCAGCCATGATTTTTATTCACTACTGAGGGATATATAAAAAAAACAAAACAAGATTTTGTTTTTCAGAATGAAAATTAAGATGGAAAATTTCAAAATAAGGTAAGAGAAAATAAAATAATCATTAAAACTATACTGAGAAAAAAAAATCCTGTCACTAGCATCTAGAAACTAAATTGTGGCTCTAGGGGAAAAAAAAAAAAGTTCCATGTCATTGTGAATTTTAGTTCCTTTTGCTGGAGAGTTCTGGTCTTTTTTTACACCGTTTTAAACGATAAAAGTTTGTGAAATCAGTATCACTCAGAATTGCAATATCTGGAAGGGATTTTTCAGAATAAAGATGATTTCTAGTGAAACGAAAAAAAAATTGGAAATTTAATAAAAATGTTAAAAGAGCATTAACATTTTTCAGTGGAAGGCTAGTATAGGAGTAAAGTGTATTAGGAAAACTAATGAACTAGATATAGTCATGAATACTAATTGTTTCAGTTTTAGTTAATGTTTCCTAAATTTATTAATTTGAATATACGTACAAAAATTTACAAACAATATTCAATTAATGTTGTTTGTAAAAAACAACATTTTTACCCGCTCAACTATGCGAAACTTTATAATAGATTCACGGACTTGTTTTTACATATACAAACATTAAATTCTCAGGCATGATTATTGAAAGGATTTAGAATCGAACACCACCTTGATAAGTGGATTTGACTTTCGTGCATTTAAGAATAAAAATGTATTTGTGGTTGTGTTAGAAAATAGAGTTTCGCCTTGAGAATATTGTTAATAGTCACTTCACTGTTGTTGTGTGATTCCCAAATAAATATGATTTTTTTTTCTTTCTTTTTTCTTTTCTTTTTCTTTCTTTTTTGTATTTTTAAAAATACAAAATGTTTTCTGATTTTGAACATAGAACTTTCATTTTAATAATTTATACAGAATATTCTTTTTTAGTTAATCTTTTTTTTTTTTTTTTCACGATGGGTTTTATTTATGTTACATTATGTTATGATATGGCTTTTTTTAATTAAATTTATTTATTATTTATTATATTATTTCTCTAAAATAATTCTCTGTATCTTTTTTAAACTTGTCTAAAATCTTTTTTTAATACTTGAATGCTTTATTAATATAAACGAACATAAAATAGGTAAATTAAAACTATTTATTTAAAAAAAAAACACACACACACAATTTATTTTGGTCATTTAAAATATTTCATTAACCTATGAAATCTTTTCGTGTTTTAAAACAAGGCTTGAAATTTTACTTATAATAATTTAACAAGAAATATTAATGTCGTGCCGTTCTTAGATTGTGAAACACTTTCCAACATTATGAAAATATTGTCGCGAAATTTTCATATTTTCTTACTCTTACAAAAAATTTATAAATAAAGTCTAATGTAAATCTTTTTTTTTCTTTCGTTCTGTAGATAATATTGAGCAGTCATTGCACACAGATCACCACTCGTATGACAAAATTCACAAAAACGCGTATAATAAGCATGATGCAAAAAAAGTTTAGACACAAAGCTTAGTCTTCAACAAAGCAAGCCATTTTCTTCGAAAAAACTTATATAAAGAATTAAATGCAAGGTGTCGATTAAGTCTCTAAAATCGAAAGCAATGGCTGACCACTTCATTCAATGCTGAACAATCTTATTTAAATCTTTGTTTTCGTGAAAAATCTTATGACTTCATCACGCATAATCTAGACCATAATTCAGTTAAAGAAGTTTATAAAATTTTAATTTTTGGATTTTTACACACAAGTGTTTGACACAAAATTTCACACACAATGTCACCAAGCTGGCAGCAAAGTTGCAAAGTTTTCTGCTAAGATCGACATCTATACCGGTCTATACATTCTACCCAGTATTCAGAAATGACTAAAATTACATCACAAAAACAGCGTATATACTCGTAAGATAAATTTTGACTGTTTATCGAGTTATAAGCGATTCGTGTCACCTGACGACACGATTTTTCCCCTTTCTTGCTCTGCTGCCTCGGATTTCGGATAAAAACGCTGACTTTGGGAGTATGTTCTGAAAGATCTTCTGCCTTTACATGGGTTCTTCACATGGGTTTTCATTTATATATATATATATCAGGGGTCGATCCAGGAAAAATTTGGGGCCTATTTAGGGCCCCTTCACAAAAATCAATTTAATAAAATGGGCCCCTTCACAAAAATCAATTTGATAAAATGGGACGCCCTCCACAAAAATCAATTTGATAAAATGGGACGCCCTTCACAAAAATCAATTTGATGAAATGGGTCCCTTCACAAAAATTAATTTGATAAAATGGGTCCCTTCACAAAAATCAATTTGAAAAAAAGGGTTACCCCTTCACAAAAATCAATTTGATAAAGTAGGCCCTTCACAAAATTCTATTCCATAAAAACTGACTATTATTTATTTGTTATTTTGTGATGTTTTAAAATGTGTAATTTGTAAACAAACAAGTTCACCAGAGAGGAAAACTTCAGCAAAAGGATTTTAAAAAGTTTTTTTTTAATAAATGCTTGGTTCCAATTTGATTAACTGAATTTAAACTTTCGTTACAAAATGTTATTTTTCACAAAAATATAATAAATTTCACAAAAATAACCTTTATTGTTTACAAAATGGGCCCCCCAAGAAAAAATACCCTGCATCTCGACCCCTGTATATATATATATAAATCAACATTTGAACGGAGGGTGGTTTAGGGGTATGGGGGTCATGTTCAGTGAAAATATATAAAAATTTTTTGGAATTCCTTTCCTCCGAACGGTTGCAATAGGTAGCTTTTTGTATTGAAAGCTACCTAAAACACGATCCCTGAAGAGACTTATTATCCCGAAGCTACAAAATAAATAAATAAATTGTTCAAAAAAGGAAAAAAAGAGAAAAGAAAAGTAAGAAATGGAAGTAAATAACAATACAAAAATAACAACCAGTTGTTTTACAATTATCTTATTTAGAAAGTCTGCAATCTAAGGCATCTTAGATACATAAAGACTTATTCCTTCTAGGTTTGATTTAATTAAAAAAAATAATATATATCTGAATTTAACTGAATCTGATACCACATATTAGAAGATTCTATTTCGCTAGCTTATATTTACATTGATGATATAGTAAATAATCAAGTTTTATTCGAGGAATGAGATGTAGTGTTTCATTAAATATCCCTACTGGGATAAAATATTAAAAGACATTAGATTGTAACTCATTAATATAATGCAAGTTATTTACGAAATAGTTTAGAATTTATTATTTGATAGTTTTTAAAATCAAATGGAAATAGAACATTTTCTATTTCTTTTAGTTTTCTTTCCTTCTACGTTTCTTTCCTTCTATGTGAATAGAATGTCACCTATCTGTTTACACAGTGCAAGGAATTTTTTGAAAGGGGATTATAATGGGGTGGGCAAATCAATCACACTGAGAAACTGCATTTGAAAAGTCTGACCAGATACACCCACAATGGACTTTAATAGGCCATTCATTACCGAAGGTGTTTTTCAGGAGGGAAAGCAATTTCACCATGTTGCTGCTAAACTTTTAACAATGTCAGAACGTTGACCATTTATAAAGATTTTTAGCACGTCCTTGTCTACCCTTTCCAAGTAAAAAATATGAAAACAGCCTGACCGTGAATGGGTTAAGCAATTAGGATTAGAAAAAAGTAATTTGTCTGAAGCAATTTTAATGCATTTTGTGTTGCAACGCATAGATGACGAGTCAAGAAAGGCTTTTGAAATGACTTTAAACTGTAATGAATTGTCTCAATGTGATGTTTTCATTGATTTTCTACTAAAAAGAATACAAGCGTTAGAAAATGTACAGAGAAATGTCTTAGCTTCAAGGCCCAAAACGGAATTCTCTCATAAACAAAAAAGTTTCGTTTTGCAAAAGGATCGAATCGTATGTCCTATGTGTAATCAATCTCATTTAATTTTCAGATGTAAAGATTACCAAGATTTATCGGTTCAGGATAGATTAAATCTTGTGCGGAAATTAATGCTTTATTTTAATTGTTTAAATAAACATGTAGTTTCTCGTTGCCCGAAATTGAATAATAAATGCAAGTTATGTTTTTTGAATCATCATAGTACGTTATGTGTGGAGCTAATTTTTCGAAATATAAACAAAATGAAAGTCTTCAAATGAATCAAACAAATAAAAACCAAACGCAATCGGATAAAACCAAAAGACGCGTAGATGCGGAACTTTCAACTCGTGGAGAAACTAGGTCAACTTCTTTAACACTTTTAGCTGTCAGAAAAAAAGCAAAACGTATTTTACATCTGGTGTTTTTTATAATGAGTTATTATCAACTGCGAAAGTTTATATCAAGGGAATTAATGATTATTTTTTTCCGTTTCTTGCAATTTTAGATTCAGCAAGCACTATTTCTTTAACCTGTAGCTTACGGGAAATGAATACTTTAAATATCCTCCGTTTACGGGAAAAACTTGACCGTTTCAACCCCCTTTCTTCAGAAGCATCACACCCCAGGTGATGGTAGAACATCTGGATATCATTAGGCGCGTCCGCTAACGACTTTCAATCGTGAGAAATTTTGGGATTTACTTTTCCTTAAAGGAAACCGTTTCATCTGTTAAAAGTGATAGCTTATCGTTATAAATAAGGTTTAAATGTTATACGGACATGAAAATTGCACTTTTTCTGTGAAGTCATTAAATTCAAGTGATTAGGTTTTGAAATAATTGAGTGATGTCTCTTAAAAATAAGCAGAAAAACACTTACAAACGTTTAAATAGTGGTTTATATTTTGAAAAGGAGAATATGAAAGAAATTGTTACGTTACAAGCAAAAAAAAAAAAAAAAAAAAAAAAAAAAATTATGCTAATATAAAAATACTTTATTTAAAAATAGCTTTAAACTTTCAGATACTTTAAAAAATTAAATAAGCAAATAAAAAATAATTTCCTTAAATAAACATTTATTTTCTTTTTATCATGATTCAGATTATAAGAAAAAATAAATTCCATGATAAGAAAAATGTAAAAATAAATATATGGGTATTGCAACAAAGAACAGTAAGGAAAAATAAAGTTTTATCCAACTGAATTAGTGTTCCCAGTAAGGCATTAACTTTTTTCATTCAGAAATAAACTTACACTTCCAGTGTTTTATAATTTATTTTGTACTTAAATTAGCGAAAATTCGGAAATAGTGACAGAAATCTGAATAAAAACAATTAAACTAATGTGATAAGCAAAACATTTACATACTCATTTTATAACACAAACAACTAGGCACAATACTAATTAAAAATAGCTGTAAACTTTCAGATACACTTAAAAATTAAATAAGTAATACAAAAATAATTTATAAAAAAAAAAGTTTTTTTTTCCGTTACAATTTAGATTATAACAAAAAAAAAAAAAAAAAAAAAAAAAAAAAATTAGAAGAAAAAGGTAGAAATAAATACATAGAAATCGGTATAAACAGTAAGGAAGAATTAAGTTATATGCAACGGGTTTGGTGTTAACAGCTGGGCATTTACTTTTTAAATTAAAAAATAAACCGCTATTTCCAAATTGTATTATAATTTATGTTGTACTTAAATTAGTCGAATATTACTATACAGAAATAGTAGTAGAAATCTGAATAAAAATATTAAGCAAATGTTATAAGTAAAATAAGAAAAAAAATGTATGCTAATACAAAAATACTTTATGTAATAATAGCTCCAAGCATTCAGATACATTTAAAAATCAAATAAGTTTAACAAAAATAATTTCCTTAAATAAGCATTTTTTTTTCAATGTGCAAAAAATGAGAGAATATAACTAAAAAATACCTAGCTCCTCTAAACTGATGATCGGTTGGTTAGTTGATTTATGACGGCCGATTATTTACACAAGGGATATAGGCCCTAGGGGGGGATGGCATCAGTGGGGGTCTTTCTAAAGGATTATAACCCGTATTTACGGCAAGGTTCGAAGAAAACCACGGAAATCGGGTCGAAAATTTTTTTTTACGAAGATAGTTTCACTTTCGGAACCGGTTTCGAAAGTGAAATTATCTTCGTAAAAAAAATACGCAAAGAAAATCGAAAAAGTAATCAACGGCGGAAATAGAGATTGATCTCTGCTATCCAGTGCAAAAAAAATCGTTTAAAAATATTCAAATGCAAGCGAGATATTAGCACATTAATGCCTCATTGGATTAACATTAGCACCGTATTCCCGAGCGCTTGCTCAACGGGAGTCAAGTCTGAACCAAGATCTCCTTATCATAGTATCAGACCTCTAAATCAGCAAGTTGCCTTTGACCGCTATACTTGTCCTGCTACTAGCGCCATCAATCGTCAGTAATAGTATTTACGACACGAAATCACACGAAATTTTTTCACAGCTCCATTTTTTCTATGCATTTGCTTATGAACTAGTAGTTTTCCTACCACTAAAATTTTATAGTAAATTTTATCTTATTAAATTGACAAGATCGTGTGATTACATGACGAAAAAAATTCTATTAAATTTTAGTGGTAAGAAAAAAGCGTAAGAGTTGGCAGCTATGCGGTAGCAGATCAGCTAGATTTTTCTATAGATTTTTCTATTATATTTTTGGATACCAGTTTTTTAGTAGAGACAATTTTGTTTTGTTTGATCGGAGAATTCTGGGATTTAAAAGAACAACATTTTCTCTAAAAATATACTGGTGTTCAAAAAGCCCGAAACATGGCAACTGTGCGGTAGTATCCACCAGGCGGCGATACTTTCCGGAGAAAGTCAATTAATAAGTTGGCAATTACCGCGGACATTTTCTCCCATAGACTTTCTCCGGATTGTCAAGTCTGATCTATGATAAGGGAGTCTTGGTCTGAACTATGATAAAGTTGATCTTGGTTCAAACATTTTGCAATGCTGCCATCTACTGGAATTAAAGCACATTACATTCCGTACATCACACAGAGGTCAGTTTCAATATTTAGAGCGAGAAAGTTAAGGCTGTTTTCAAATCCAAACAGGCTACTTTATGACATATTTTTTAATTCATATTTGTTCCGAAATGCATGAAATTGGCAGTTCTTATTCAGACACTTTGTAATTGAAAAATGTTTTCATTTTCTTATGTAAAGGCTTTCAGGAATGGTAAATGGTTTAGAAATGGCTTTTTTGGTAAAGGCTTTCAAATATTTCAGAAAATACTGTCAAAGTCTGCGTTTTGAACAGAATTTTCGACGGCGCAGCACCAGAAAAGGAAAACGTATCATCACGTGACATGAATAGCTTATAACTCGATAGGTAATTTATTATAAAAAAATGGAAAACTCATTTCAATTCCAAAATGTGTCAATATTCAGGGATGCCAATTTTATTCTTTTGCGTTTAAAAATGAGTCAGAAAATGTGTCAGAAAATTTCCCGTTGTTGAAAATTTCTAGAATCGAAATATGAAGTCAAATTTGAATGTTATTTTTGAAAATTTAAATTTTAAAGTGTGTTAGTATTTCAAAAAAAAAATACCCCTATTTTAATTCTTTAATATAAATTGGAAGAAGACAGAAATCCCAATCATAAGGCTATATTGGTATTTTCTGCGAAAGTTTGGTGATTACAATGTATGAAATGTTCTGATATTTTTGTTTGGCCGATTGTATATTAGCTGTACACATAATATTATTCATGTAAATTAACAATTGTTTTAATGACTGGAATTGTCAAGTAATTCCTCTACTATAAACTGCATACCTGCCAACATCACACTAAACTTCCGTACAATGTAGGTTAATTTAACCGAGGTTAAACACGTTTCAAATCATAATTTTTTTAAAGAAATGCAATCAAATAGGTTCGACGTAAGACCACGAAACTAAATATATATTAATTTTTCAGATACACTTTCTGGTTAGAAACGTCTTTAAACTGGATCAAGTTAAGCCACATTGTACGGAAGTTCAGTTGAAAGTTGGCAGGTATGAAACTGTCAATGCTATCAATATCAGATTCTTAAAAAAATAATATTCTTAATTCTATTTTATTTATTTTCGATATCGAATTTCGGAAAAGAGCAACATTACATTCTATGAGAAATCTGATATAATTAACGCGATTTCCGTATTCAAAAGATATCTAAGAGAATTTTTAAGATGGTTCTCAAATTCCCTGCTGAACAACGCGAAACTTTCTAACTCATTTTTAAACGTAAAGGCATAAAATTGGCAGGCCTGACTATTGAAGGAATTTGGAATTGAACAGAGTTATCCAAATTTTGATAAAAAAATTTATTATACAGATATCAGCGACTCTTGTCACGTAACAAGTTTTTACCCTTACTCCTGTTGCCGTGTCGATAATTCGGTTTAAAACGTCGAGTGTGGCAGTATTTTCTTAAAGATATTCTGACTTTACAAAAAATGGAGTACGTGTTTCGATTACATACTTTCTGAAAAAAGTATACCTTCCAATCTCATTCGTTTCCGAACAAAAATTAATTCAGAAATGTGTCAGAATTATATCCTTTATATATGGAACAGATTTAACTATCTGAATTTTCGGGATGCTGCTGTCCATGCTAATTTCTTTGAAAATAAATACGAAAGTTAATATTCTCAACTCTATTATAGTTATATTTAATTTTGACTGCTTCAAAAAAAAAAAAAAAAAAAAAAAAATCATAAGTATTCTATAAAAACTTTATTATACCGCTTTCATCTTCACAAACTATCTGAGAGGGTTCCGACATTTTGCAATGCTGCCATCTACTGGAATTAAAGAACACTACAATAGGTACATCACAGAGAGGTCAGTTCAATATTTAGAGCGAGAAAGTTAAGACTGTTCTCAAATCCAAACAGGCTACTTTATGACACATTTTTTAATTCATATTTGTTCCGAAATGCATGAAATTCGCAGGAGTTCTTATTCAGAAACTTTGTAATCGAAATATGTTTTCTTTTTTTTTTGGTAACGGCAGAAGATCTTTCAGAAAATACTGTCAAATTTTGCGTTTTGAACATAATTTTCAACGGTACAGCACGTGAAAGGGCAAAACATATCATCACGTGACATGAATAGCTTATAACTCGATAAGTAATTTATTATAAAAAAGTGGATAACTCATTTCAATTCCAAAATGTATCAATATTCAGGCCTGCCAATTTTATTATTTTGCGTTTAAAAATGAGCCAGAAAATGTGTCAGAAAGTTTCCCGTTGTAGAGCAGGTCATTTAAGAATAGTAATAAACGTCTTGACCAATTTTTAAATTTCTAGAATCGAAATATGAAGTCAAATTTGAAAATTAAATTTTAAAGTGTGTTAGTATTTCAATTAAAAAAACTCCTAATTTTAATTCTTTAATATAAATTGGAAGAAGACAGAAATTCCAATCGTATGGCTATTTTGATATTTTCTGCGAAAGTTTGGTGAGTAAAATGTATGAAATGTTCTGATGTTTTGTTTGGCCGATTGTATATAAAGCTTTTATCAGCTGTACACATAATATTATTCATGTAAAGTAAACAATTGTTTTAATGACTAGAATTGTCAAGTAATTCCTCTGCTATAAAATGTCAATGCTATCAATATCAGATTCTTAAAAAAATAATATTCTTAATTCTATTTTAGTTATTTTCGATATCGACTTTCGGAAAAGAGCAACATTACATTCTATGAGAAATATGATATTATTAACGCGATTTCGGTATTCAAAAAAATCGAAGAGAATTTTTAAGATGGTTCTCAAATTCCCTGCTGAACAACGCCAAACTTTCTGACTCATTTTTAAACGTAAAGACATAAAATTGACAGGCTTGACTGTTGAAGCAATTTGTTATCGAACAGAGTTATCCAATTTTTGATTAAAATATATATATATATATATATATATATATATATATATATATATATATATATATATATATATATATATATATATATATATATCTAGGTATTAACGATTCTTGTCACGTGACAAGTTTTTAGCCTTACTCGTTGCAGTGTCGAGAATTCGGTTAAAAACGTCGAGTTTGACAGTATTTTCTGAAAGATCTTCTGCCTTTACAAAAAATCGAATACGTGTTTCAATTACATACTTTCTGAAAAAGTATACCTTCCAATTTCATTCGTTTCCGAACAAAAACTAATTCAGAAATGTGTCAGAATTAGATCCTTTAGATATGGAACAGATTTAACTATCTGAATTTTTGGGATGCTGCTTTCTTTGTCAATAGATACAAAAGTTAATATTCTCAACTCTATTATAGTTATATTTAATTTTGACTGCTAAAAAAAAAAAAAAAATCATAAGTATTGTATAAAAGCTGTATTATATCGCTTTCATCTTCAAAAACTATCTGAGAGGGTTGAGACCGTTTGTAATGCTGCCATCTACTGGATTTTAAGCACACTACATTCGGTACTTCACACAGAAGTTCAGTTTCAATATCAGTGGCTGAGAGGTTCTGCTCTCAAAGCTGGTAGACGGGAGGTGCTGGGTTCAAACACCCGTCGCGCTCTTTTACCCATGGGACTACGAACTAATCATTCCTAGTTCCATGCGTCGACCTAACCGTTCGGAGTTTTCCGTGGTTTTCTTCGAACCTTGCCGTAAATACGGCTTAGGATCCCTTAGAAAGACACCCACGGAGGGCATTCTCCCCTAGGGCCTATATCCCAAGAGTAGATAATCGGCCGTCACAAAACAACCAACTAACCAATCATTTTCAATATTCAGTGACAGAAATTAAAGGTTGTTCTCAAATACAAATAGGCTACTTTATGATGTCTTTTTTAATTCAATTTTGTTCTGAAATGCATGAAATTGGCAAGAGTTCTTATTCAAAAACTTTGTGATCGAAAGACGTTTTCCATATTTTGTAAAGCCAGAAGATCACAGACGTCTAATATACTATTTTTACTCAGTGAAGAAGATCTTTCATAAAATACTGTCAATGTCGGCGTTTTGAACAGAATTTTTGACGGCGCAGCACGAGAACGGGAAAAAAGTGTCATCACCTGGAATGAATAGCTTATAACTCGATAAGTAATTCATTTATAAAAAAAATGGAAAACTCATTTCGATTCCAAAATGCTTCAATATTCAGACCTGCCAATTTTATGTCTTTGCATTTAAAAATGAGTCAGAAAAGTTGTCAGAAAATTTCCCGTTGTTGATCAGGTCATTTAAGAACTATCTTAAACTTCTTGACCAATTTAAAAATTTCTAGAATCAAAATATGAAGTCAAATTTGAATGTTATTTTTGAAAATTTCTTTTTTAAAGTGTGTTAGTATTTCAATAAAAAAAAAACAAAAAACAATGGCACTCCGGGAAATGTGTGAAAAGTGAAAACTTGAACAATTACGTGTGTATTTTTTGAATCGTCAGGAAATGTTTTATTGTGAAAGAAATACTTTTAAACGAAGTGTTTTTTTTATTCAATATTATAAACTACTACTACAAAAATTATATTACAATTTTCATTTAATGCACTATTGTACATGAAAAATAATGCATATTATTTTACATACAAAAATTGCAATCTATTGCTTAAAACGTAAATTTACAAATACATAAAATATGAAATTTAATTAATTGGTATTCTTTGAAATGAATACCAATGAAACTTATGAATTTTCATCCACATCTTTAACAACTCTCAATACATTCATCATTTCTTCCATGAGATGTAGTTTCATATCTTTTGTAATAACATTTATCTGCAAAATAGGGTTCCCGCTTCCTATCACTCCAAAAATTATGACTTCTTTGCTGCCTGTCTTGTTTACGGTATTCGTGAACATTATGCTTTTTTTCTATCTTCATACTGCGCGTACTGTTTGCGGTATCTATAATTTCTATCAACAAACTTTTCTTTTCTATAAAATGATGTCACTTCATTTCCGTATCAGTAACCACGTTTCTTAAAACTTTCGTGAAATATTTCCTTATTTTAATTTTTACTTTTTACATTACTTCTGTCTATTTTTTTTTTCTCGTGCTCGTTAAATTATAATATTTTCCGTGTTTTGTTATTTCATTTTCATCTTTTGATTTGGTCTCGCGAGTTGAGTCACTTTTATCTGTTTTCACCGCGCGTTCTAAATTTATCTTGAAATAATTTTCTGAATTATTTTTATTCATAATACCAATCATTTCGTTTTCTGCACGTGAACTATTTCCTTTTGATACTTTCGCTTCATTGTATGAATTGGCAACATAATTTAATTTGGTGTTGGTGACGGTAACGGTAACGGTGTCTCGAATTCAATGGTTTTTTCCCCATCTCAAAAAATGCCCAACGCGCTTAAAGACGTTTTCAATTCAATAAAAAGAAACTACCCCTTAAGCTACCCTTTGTTCTTTAATGTAAATTGGAAGAAGACATAAATCTCAACCAAATGGCTATTTTGATATTTTCTCCGAAAGTTTCGTGATTAAAATGCGTGAAATGGTCTGATATTTTTGTTTGGCCGATTGTACATAAAGCTTTTATCAGCTGTACAAATAATATCATCAGAGTAATGTAAACAATTATTTAAATGAATGGAATTCAGAATTAATTCATGTACTTTAAACTGGCAATACTAATATTATTCAATAAAAGAAACAATTATTTTAATGAATGAAATTGTCAATTAATTTCTGTACTATAAACTGCCAATGCTATCAATGTCAGCTTCTTATAAAAATAATATTCTTAATTTTTTTTTAGTTATTTTTGATAATGATTATTGAAAACGAGCAACATTACATTCTATGAGAAATCTGATATGATTAACGCACTTTCGGTCTTCAAAAAATATCTAATAGAATTTTTAGATGGTTCTTAAATATCCTGCTGAACAACACGGAATTTTCTGACACATTTTCTGACTCATTTTTAAATGTTAAGGCATAAAATTAGCAGATCTGACTATTGAAGCGATATGGAATCGAACTGAGTTTTTCAATTTTTGATAAATAAATTATTTATCTAGTACTTTCTCTTGTCCCGTAAGGACAAGTTTTTCCCCTTGCTCGTGTTGCTGCGTAGAGAACTCGATTAAAAAACAGCGAATTTGACAGTATTTTCTGAACGTGTTTCGATTACATACTTTCTGAAAAAGAACACTTTCCAATTTCATTCGTTTCCGAACAAAAATGTATTCAGAAATGCGTTAGAAAATAGCTCCCATGGCTTTGAAAACAGCCTTAATTTTCTGAATTTCGGAATACTGCTGTGTATGCCAGCGTCTTTGAAAATAAATAGAAAAGTTAATATTCCCCATATGGGATTCTTAACTCTATTATAGTTAATTTTAATTTCGACTGCCACAATATATATATATATATATATATATATATAATAAAACTTTTGTAACTAATAACCATTAAACCACATAAATATTCGACAATAGATACATTGATAATTACAATACAATACATAAATATATCCAAAAATTTAAGATTCTAAAAATTAAAATAAGTGGGAAAAATACTTAAAGATATGTAGAGAAAAAATCCAGTATGCAGAAAGTGAAAATTATTCCAAGAGCAATTGGAAACTTATATAGTGGAACATTTCAAGGGCGATATTCCACTAATATAAGTAAAATGTAATTGATTTCTGTTTGAGTTAATAGCCATGAACTTAATTTATTATCCCAATCAATTACCAAATGAAATTTAAAGATAATCGAATACAATGGACAAATATTGAGTACCTGAACATGATATGTTCATAATTAATTAACAGTGAGTGTTATTAAAATACAAAAACATATTTAAAAAGGAATATTTAAACAAAAAGAGAAATTGCAGTAAAACATATCCCAACATCAACATTTTAGCTTTTAGAAACCACGTTATCCGTTAGAAATGCACGTTGTATATGTAACAGTTACATTGACAGTTAAAAATAATAAACTATCTTTACAACTTTAAATATAATTCATCACACATAAATTCATATACACCTATTAATAAATTTTATAATATTCAAAACAATATCAAATCTAAATAATAATAATATTAATGAAAGGGATTTTTGAAATTAAAATATTAACAGCTTACAGCACAAAATGATTAAGTGAAATGATATTGAATGTTATTCGAATATTGACTGCGATATATTAATGCATTTTTTATAGCAGCGCCATCTATGAGAAAAAGGAAAAAAAGAAAGAAGGGAATCTAACATTACAATTTATCGAATACTAAAAAAAAAAAAAAAAAAAATTAAATAAATTTAAATAAATATTAAATAAGACAAAGAATATAAAAAAATTACATTTATTTCCAATTATTGAGAAATTATAAATTCCAATCAATATCAGAAAATACTTCAAAAAATTAAATACCAAAACATTCAGATGCAAATTGAGTATTTTAAACTCATAAGTTTGCTGCTGCCATCTTTATTGAAACATATCAAACATTTATTCAATTTAATTTAAATATATATTTTAAAAAAATTGATGCTGTTTGTATTATTTAAAAAAGAGGGAATCTTTTAAAGAAAAAGTTAAAATGAGTGAGCTAAATATTAAAATTAAATTGAAATATTAGTAAATATAAAATATGATATTTAAAGTATAAAATAATAATAATAATAATAATAATAATAATAATAATAATAATAATAATAATTATAATTATTAAGACCTTTTATAAAATTGATGTTATTTTTACCTAATAAAATTATATAAAACTATTTACAAATAAAATAACAACGTATGAAACTAGAAATTAAGTTCTTAATAGTAGTATAAGAATTCAACATAAATAAAATAAGATTATGCTTTATGCAAAATAAAATAAATTAAAATAAATGAAAAATGTATACTGCTATATAATCTTTTGTATAATCAAATCCCTGTAATAACACATACCTTATAATTAAACATAATATAATAATGCGAGAAAAAATATTGAAAATAAATTTAATTATCTAGTAAAAGTTTAGATAATTTATAGATTAAAATATATATTGATATATATAAATTATTAACAGTAAAAACTAACAAATAATGTATATTCCTATACTATACCATAACCATTGTTACCATAAAATACACCAAATATTATCCACTAGAAACTAATAACCAGCAACTTAACACCTTCTTATACGACAGCACCCCACCTTGGAAATCATTCAAAAGAATGCAGCCGTATTTAACATAACTAACGTTCACCGGACAACACCACACCACCTCCATAATCATTCAAATGAATGTAGCTTCCTAAGACTGTTTAATACTCCCTTTTTGAGCATTATAGTTTTCATTTCTTTTTTTTTCTTTTTTTTGTATATGTTTGTGTGTGTGTGTGTGTGGGAAAAATATGAAAATTATGAAATGATTTTATTATTGATTTAATGAGATGTGAAGGATACCCGTAATGAATAGCTTGTTGATATACTGATTTTAAATTTTGAAATTTAAATTTATTTGAGGAAAGGTGCGGTATTCTGTGAGCAAAATTTAGTAAGATATTTACATAAACAGATTTATGTAAACAGGATTTATAGTTACTTTGAACGGAAAGTCATTGCGTTTACCATAGATATCAATGTCTAGATATTTATTGTCAATAAGTATCAACCTAAAAATAAAGGAAGTTAATTACATTATTTGTTATATCATTTTCGCTGAAATTTTAATTATTGTGATATTTTATGGGTAACTGATAACGGGATTGACATTTGGTATAAAAAACTATAATATCATCAATATACCTGAAGAAATAACAATCATTAAGGGAAATATTTCGTTCGTAATGATATCAGTACAAAAACCCTTAACGGGTTAAAAGTTGTGACGCAAGTAGAGAGAAAATGGGGATCCGGCCTCAGGAGGTGGGCTGTGGGCACGGTGCAAGGTGCAGCACCTGCCCACATGCCCACCTCCCAAAGTGCAGCACCTGCCCTCCTCCTCCTCCCAAAGTGCGCACCTCCTCACGAAGTGCCCTCCTCCTCCCGAAGTGCCCACCTCCTCCCGAAGTGCTCACCTCTACCACCTAAGATAAGGGGATTAATTAAGGAATAGTGTTAATTAATTTTAATTGCGGGACTTAGAAATTTTTCGAAGCCATTTTTTTTTTTTTTTCGGAGAATTTTCTACTAGAATACGAGGTGTGTTTCAAGGGATTTATTTTAGCGAATTAGAAATTTAATTAATTTTAATTGGGAAACTTAGACATTTTTCGAAGCAATTTTTTTTTTTCAACGAGAGTATGCAGTTTGATTATGAGTGTATGCAGTAGAAGTGAATGATTAATTAATTAAAAATATTAATTAAAAATAGTAATTAATTAATTTTAATTGCAGAACTTAAAAATTTTCGCGAGATTTTTTTTTTTTTCAACGAGAGTAGGGTATTCGATATACATGTTAGAGGAGAATTTTAAAAGTCAATAATGGTTTAATTAAAAATGGTGATTAATTTTAATTGGGGAACTTTGACATTTTTCGAAGCAAATATTTTTTCAACGAGATAGGCTATTTGTTATACATGTTAGAGTATATTACAGGTGAATTTTAAAAGTCAATAATGATTTAATTAAAAAGGGTCATTCATTAATTTTAATTGGAGAACTTAAGAAATTTTGGCGAGATTTTTTTTCCCTCAACGAGAGTACGCAGTTTGCATGTGCAGTAGAATGGTAGATGCTAGTAATTAAAAAGGGTCATTAATTAATTTTAATTGGCGGACTTCAACATTTTTGAGGCAAACAGGCGCGTTTTAACGAATTCGATATAGGTTGTAGTAAAAAATATAGTATCCCGCATGAATTATACTGTACTCAATTGAATAGCCCCCCCCCTCCCCCTCCCTTTTTTACCCAGAGGGGGCCCTTCGATAGACTAACAATACACACTTCCAAAAGTATAGAGTACTATAAAAAGAATTTTACCGTATATGTAAATAAACAAGTATGTAAAATCAGGTATAGCAGCATAATTCGTGAATCACTTTCCAACATTATCGAAATGTTATGTGAACAAAATATAATTTTACCATCTAGTGCATTAGTTAATTAAAATAGTGAACAGTTACAGATCTCCTTTTTAATAAAAAGGTCTAAGGCCCTTCACAAAAAATCCAAAGGATTCAAGAAAAAGCTTTACACTACTGATAGCCAAAACATATAGGATTCTTAAATGGATTGAAGTATACAAATAGTTTATACAGGAATACATTTATTTAGGTTAGCATGCAAAAATAGTTAAAAGTTATAGGGGAGCCTTCGAATGGAGTGATTATACGTTTTGGGGACCCTTCAAAAGAAACTGGAAACAGTTATAGATATTGAACCCTTCACAAAAAATTGGACTAATACCCCTTTTAACCCCTTTTTAATAAAAAGGGTCCCTTCACAAAAAACCAATTATGCATAAGATCCCTTCCTAAAATCAGATAATTTACACCTTACCTATTTTTTTTCAATTTAAGTTAGGCTAAAAGTACAGCTTACGCATCGATAGGTTCAAAATACAGGGACCCTTCGAAGTGTGAACTCGCATTAGACTATAGGGACCCTTCATAAAATAAATGAGATACATGCCCTATTCGAATAAAAAAAAAGCCCTTCACAAAAACTGTAGGGATTCCCTTTTGGAAAAAAAAGGTCCCTTCACAAAAATCCAATTATACATAAGAACCCTTACTAAAATCAGGTAATTTACACTTTCGCCTTTTTTTTTCAATTCAAGTTAGGCTAAAAGTACAGCTTGCGCGTGGATATGTTTAAAACACATAGTTATAGATATTAAGCACCCTTCACAAAATAAATTCAATAGATTCATGTTATATTATGGCGACAGAAATACAAGGGATACTCACCTTTCATAAAAATGCAAGGTCCGCTGTTTGAATGAAAAGGCCTCCCTTCACAATATACCCTGTAAAAATATTATGATTCCACAGATATTTTAAGAAATAGAGTACTAATCTCAAATGAATACGAATTCATGCAATGTAAAAAAATAGGTTTTACACGAATACATTTTTAGTATAACGTTCAAAATATAGATTTTAGAAAAAAAAAAAGTACATATTTCACCAAATTTATCATACAAGTCTGTAAAATAGGGTAGATCATTTCATGAAAAATAATTGAATTTTCGAATGATTATGCTTTAAAATATAGATTATACATATTTATAACTGCAACTAAGATTTGAATGTTACCCCCTCAACATGCATATCGCTGAATCATAATGAGTCATATTATCAGATAAGCGAAGATCTTGCTTTGACACGGTGAATCACTCGCGATAAGAAATACCTGAGACTCGTAATTTCTGACACATTTTTTATAGGTAAATGAACTATTTAAAACCGTCAATGTATACGAATTATTTCGTGTAGTTCTATATAGGTGCTACTCTTCATATATACATATGGTGATATATACTAAAATCTGTTAAGTTTTAAAAGGCTTCGCTGTGTATTCATTGTAAAATAAGAAATATCCCTTAAGAATTTTGAGTATAAGAGACGGGTTTAAAGGAATTTGAATCTGTTTAAATGTACCTGTGTTTAAATGAATTTGATACAGCTTAGGGTAAAAAATATACAGGAGTCCCTATAAAATATAGGAATTAAACTTTAAATATTTTAAAATTACATTAGTCTATGCTTTTTTTTGTATAGAAAAATTATACTAAATTGAGGTTTTAGTATTTTAACTTAAAAACTTCTTTTGAGGAATGAATATAATAACTAAGCTTTGTTTTTATAAAATATATATTGTACTATTTAGTTAGGGCATTATTTAAAAAATTTTTGTTTTTAATATTGAAAAAAAAATGTATCTTACCTAAATATTTAAACCATAATGTACTGGAATTCATCCAAATTCGACTGCATGCATGCCTTACAACAACTAAACGTGTTCGCTTATCTCTTAAAACCACGGGATATTATAACGTTATGGATAAAGCATAGGGTAGAATACAGAATGAATAGGTATTATAAAGCAGAATCATAAATTTTGCATACTTTACACTTGTAGTATGTGAAATGATGGCTACTATTGCCTATATGAGAAAATGAATCATCAACGAATCTTATTAGTGTATGTTATATTTAACCAACAGGCTTGAAATGCGTGAATTTTGACTAGAATTAATCATTGAATGTAAAAATGATTTATTTTTAGATCTAATATGTATATCGTTTAACATTTAAAAATATATACATAAATTAATCTTACCTTATTCACAAACTTGCAATCCCGTCTTCAATATATGACTACAGCATGAAAAAACATGCGTGCTACTTGTATAGCAACTAGATCAGACATGATTTCAGTTCAAGTCCATTATCTTATTGTTAATCTATAGATTAGTAACATCACGTGACTGATTGCGATAACATTCTATACAAGATTTGCTGATAAGAATACATTTCAATTCATTTCTCCCAAAAGCAAGTGTATGAGTTGGTTGTAAGATCTAGGTAAGTATCCTTACTTTATATGTTTAAAGTTATAATATATGAATAGATATAAAATTAATGTATTTTTTCAATATGTATGGTAGGCTAAAAGGAATAGGTAAGCAAAAAAGAATAGGTATTATTGCATGTTTCCTCTAATTTATTTTCAAAATAATTATTTTAAAAATACTTACTATCAATTTATGCGATGAGTCACACAGCGTGATGGGACGATATATGAAATTTATTTTTATATTATGCAAGCTCCTATATACAATTCATATGCGTGAGCAAGATTATTTTTAGACTAGAATTATTCACTGAATGTAAAAAAAAAAAAAATGATTTATATTTAGATCTAATATTTATATCGTTTAACATTTTAAAATCCTATTAAAAGTATATACATTAGTATGCTTGTGAAAGGCCTATTGTTAATACGAAACGTTGTGTGAAGCGTCCTGTTTTAGGGTTAAAAGTTTCGTGAAGGGGTCTGTTTGAAGGAGCCTGTTTCGAAATGACTTAAGAAAGCACAATTTATTCCTAAACATTCAACTCGATTCGTTATATATGCTTTATTAAGTATTCAATAAAAAAATAATAACTAAGAAATAAAATTAAAAATAGTAATTAAGAGATAACCTTAAGAATTCTTGCGATAGGAGATTGGTTTTAATTAAATAGGTTAATGAATCTAATTCGATACAAGTCTTGTTAAAACAGAGATTACAGTTAAAATACACATTAATTATACAGTATTACACTCTATTACACAATGCGATACCTCACCTATATTGTCATAGAAATACCTTCGATAAAATTTAGACTAACAATACACACCTAAAAAAATATATACAGAGTACCCAGAAAATGATAGGAATGAATGAAAAATTTTAACGTAAATTATAAAATAGGACCTACAATAAGTGACAATAAATAAATATGAAGGAAAAATCATGAGTCATGGTAAACTTTATGAAACACTTTCCAATGCTATGTGACTATCGTTAAGAATTTGAAATAAGTGAATTAGATTTAATAATTCATACTGGAAATGTATTAAAAAAAAAAAAAAATTAGTAGCTTCGCCTACTTTTAAATCATTCAAGACATATGATGAAGGCTTGGCTGCTGTAGAAAAGCTTAATACTTGTATCTTAATGAATCGACCTATTTATGTCGGATTCACAATTTTAGAATTATCTAAATTAGTTATGTATGATTTTCATTACAATTTTATAAAGAAAACATACAAAGATCGTGCAGTTATACTCTTTACGGATATAGATTCCTTAACTTATCATATTCAAACACATAATATTTATAAGGATATGGAGCATCATCATGATTTTTTCGACTTTTCTGAATACTCGAAATCCCATCGTCTAAACCGCACAAGTTTCGAACCCACAAACATATAATCAGACTTGTCATTTTATAACCAGGACGCTATCCACAGGGCTAAGTGAGCCCCCGCTTATTTTATAGTCACCACGCTGACTATTAGGCTTAGTAAGCCCCAGGCTAATTTATATCCACCACGCTAACTATTGGGCTTAGTGAGCCCCAGGCTAACTTATACCCACTACGCTAACTTTTGGGCCTAGTGAACCCCCGCTTATTTTATAGCCACCATACTAACCACAGGGCTAAGTGAGCCCCCGCTTATTTTACAGTCACCATGCTAAGTATTAGGCTGAGTGAGCCCCAGGCTATTTTATAGCTACTACGATAACCCCAGGGTTAGGTGAGCCTCCCGCTTATTTTATAGTCACCACGTTTACTACTGGGCTGAGTGAGCCCCAGGATATTTTATACCCACTATGCTAACTAATGGGCTGAGTGAGCCCCAGGCTATTTTCTAACCACCACGTTTACTGGGCTTAGTGTGCCCCCGCTTATTTTATAGCTACCACGATAACCACAGGGCTAAGTGAGCCCCCACTTATTATATAGTCAACACGCTAACTACTGGGATGATTAAGCCCCAGGTATTTTATAACCATCACGCTAACTACTGAGCTGAGTGAGCCCCAGGTTATTTAGTCGCATGAATATGATTTCCAAGGTATATGTCCTAACTTGATTTAGACCATTGCCTATGGTAAGATAAAGCTAGGAAGTAAATTGGTAAACTATGTACCTCGAAAACTCACTTGTATTTTATTAAATATCTGCAGAAATTAGCATAGTTTATTAAAATTATATACATTCTCATTAGTTTATGAATCTACTAACTTATAATATCTATATGGTAACTTGGATTATTAGTATTCCCACTTAAAAATTTCTTTTGTAGATTTAATATGATAAACACTAACATGAGACTGACTAAACCTTTACCATTTTCATTTCAACTTAGTTTTAGGAAATTTATCTACACAGCTTTAAATTTTACTGTTTAGTAAGTCTATTATTTCAAAGTATTATTTTTTAGTTCTAATATTCAAAACATATTCATATCGTTTTACATAGTAGGTATCAAATTAATTTAAAGTCATATTAAAAAAATATATATATATACAAATACTATTCTTACCTAACACGCCAGCTAGCTAAGCACCCAACCGTCTCACACCAAGGCTCTGAGAAAAGTGAATGCTTGTTCAGGGCCTTATCTGCTAATATAATCACTGATAAGACTTGATCACGTGACATGTGACGTCACTGTTTAAGTGATATCACGTGACCATGTGGTATCATTCAATACGTCACCAATGACGTCAGAGATCACGTGACTAGGTCATAAAAGAAACAATTGCTAATTGCAATTAACAATTTACCTTTAATTGATTTGTATAATATATATATAGATAATTTAATACATGATTTATCTATGTATTATTTCGTAATACATAGCACATGTACCTTGTTTTACGAAATAATAGAAAAATCATATATTAATTTATCTATATATATTATACAAATCAATTAAAGGTAAATTGATAATTGCAATTAGCAATTGTTTCTTTTATGACCTAGTCATGTGATCTATGACGTCATTGGTGACGTATTGAATGATACCACATGGTCACGTGATATCACTTAAACAGTGACGTCACATGTCACGTGATCAAGTCTTATCAGTGATTATATTAGCAGATAAGGTCCTGAACAAGCATTCACTTTTCTCAGAGCCTTAGTGTGAGACGGTTGGGTGCTTAGCTAGCTGGCGTGTTAGGTAAGAATAGTATTTGTATATATATATATTTTTTTAATATGACTTTAAATTAATTTGATACCTACTATGTAAAACGATATGAATATGTTTTGAATATTAGAACTAAAAAATAATACTTTGAAATAATAGACTTACTAAACAGTAAAATTTAAAGCTGTGTAGATAAATTTCCTAAAACTAAGTTGAAATGAAAATGGTAAAGGTTTAGTCAGTCTCATGTTAGTGTTTATCATATTAAATCTACAAAAGAAATTTTTAAGTGGGAATACTAATAATCCAAGTTACCATATAGATATTATAAGTTAGTAGATTCATAAACTAATGAGAATGTATATAATTTTAATAAACTATGCTAATTTCTGCAGATATTTAATAAAATACAAGTGAGTTTTCGAGGTACATAGTTTACCAATTTACTTCCTAGCTTTATCTTACCATAGGCAATGGTCTAAATCAAGTTAGGACATATACCTTGGAAATCATATTCATGCGACTAAATAACCTGGGGCTCACTCAGCTCAGTAGTTAGCGTGATGGTTATAAAATACCTGGGGCTTAATCATCCCAGTAGTTAGCGTGTTGACTATATAATAAGTGGGGGCTCACTTAGCTCTGTGGTTATCGTGGTAGCTATAAAATAAGCGGGGGCACACTAAGCCCAGTAAACGTGGTGGTTAGAAAATAGCCTGGGGCTCACTCAGCCCATTAGTTAGCATAGTGGGTATAAAATATCCTGGGGCTCACTCAGCCCAGTAGTAAACGTGGTGACTATAAAATAAGCGGGAGGCTCACCTAACCCTGGGGTTATCGTAGTAGCTATAAAATAGCCTGGGGCTCACTCAGCCTAATACTTAGCATGGTGACTGTAAAATAAGCGGGGGCTCACTTAGCCCTGTGGTTAGTATGGTGGCTATAAAATAAGCGGGGGTTCACTAGGCCCAAAAGTTAGCGTAGTGGGTATAAGTTAGCCTGGGGCTCACTAAGCCCAATAGTTAGCGTGGTGGATATAAATTAGCCTGGGGCTTACTAAGCCTAATAGTCAGCGTGGTGACTATAAAATAAGCGGGGGCTCACTTAGCCCTGTGGATAGCGTCCTGGTTATAAAATGACAAGTCTGATTATATGTTTGTGGGTTCGAAACTTGTGCGGTTTAGACGATGGGATTTCGAGTATTCAGAAAAGTCGAAAAAATCATGATGATGCTCCATATCCTTATAAATATTATGTGTTTGAATATGATAAGTTAAGGAATCTATATCCGTAAAGAGTATAACTGCACGATCTTTGTATGTTTTCTTTATAAAATTGTAATGAAAATCATACATAACTAATTTAGATAATTCTAAAATTGTGAATCCGACATAAATAGGTCGATTCATTAAGATACAAGTATTAAGCTTTTCTACAGCAGCCAAGCCTTCATCATATGTCTTGAATGATTTAAAAGTAGGCGAAGCTACTAATTTTTTTTTTTTTAAATACATTTCCAGTATGAATTATTAAATCTAATTCACTTATTTCAAATTCTTAACGATAGTCACATAGCATTGGAAAGTGTTTCATAAAGTTTACCATGACTCATGATTTTTCCTTCATATTTATTTATTGTCACTTATTGTAGGTCCTATTTTATAATTTACGTTAAAATTTTTCATTCATTCCTATCATTTTCTGGGTACTCTGTATATATTTTTTTAGGTGTGTATTGTTAGTCTAAATTTTATCGAAGGTATTTCTATGACAATATAGGTGAGGTATCGCATTGTGTAATAGAGTGTAATACTGTATAATTAATGTGTATTTTAACTATAATCTCTGTTTTAACAAGACTTGTATCGAATTAGATTCATTAACCTATTTAATTAAAACCAATCTCCTATCGCAAGAATTCTTAAGGTTATCTCTTAATTACTATTTTTAATTTTATTTCTTAGTTATTATTTTTTTATTGAATACTTAATAAAGCATATATAACGAATCGAGTTGAATGTTTAGGAATAAATTGTGCTTTCTTAAGTCATTTCGAAACAGGCTCCTTCAAACAGACCCCTTCACGAAACTTTTAACCCTAAAACAGGACGCTTCACACAACGTTTCGTATTAACAATAGGCCTTTCACAAGCATACTAATGTATATACTTTTAATAGGATTTTAAAATGTTAAACGATATAAATATTAGATCTAAATATAAATCATTTTTTTTTTTTTTACATTCAGTGAATAATTCTAGTCTAAAAATAATCTTGCTCACGCATATGAATTGTATATAGGAGCTTGCATAATATAAAAATAAATTTCATATATCGTCCCATCACGCTGTGTGACTCATCGCATAAATTGATAGTAAGTATTTTTAAAATAATTATTTTGAAAATAAATTAGAGGAAACATGCAATAATACCTATTCTTTTTTGCTTACCTATTCCTTTTAGCCTACCATACATATTGAAAAAATACATTAATTTTATATCTATTCATATATTATAACTTTAAACATATAAAGTAAGGATACTTACCTAGATCTTACAACCAACTCATACACTTGCTTTTGGGAGAAATGAATTGAAATGTATTCTTATCAGCAAATCTTGTATAGAATGTTATCGCAATCAGTCACGTGATGTTACTAATCTATAGATTAACAATAAGATAATGGACTTGAACTGAAATCATGTCTGATCTAGTTGCTATACAAGTAGCACGCATGTTTTTTCATGCTGTAGTCATATATTGAAGACGGGATTGCAAGTTTGTGAATAAGGTAAGATTAATTTATGTATATATTTTTAAATGTTAAACGATATACATATTAGATCTAAAAATAAATCATTTTTACATTCAATGATTAATTCTAGTCAAAATTCACGCATTTCAAGCCTGTTGGTTAAATATAACATACACTAATAAGATTCGTTGATGATTCATTTTCTCATATAGGCAATAGTAGCCATCATTTCACATACTACAAGTGTAAAGTATGCAAAATTTATGATTCTGCTTTATAATACCTATTCATTCTGTATTCTACCCTATGCTTTATCCATAACGTTATAATATCCCGTGGTTTTAAGAGATAAACGAACACGTTTAGTTGTTGTAAGGCATGCATGCAGTCGAATTTGGATGAATTCCAGTACATTATGGTTTAAATATTTAGGTAAGATACATTTTTTTTTCAATATTAAAAACAAAAATTTTTTAAATAATGCCCTAACTAAATAGTACAATATATATTTTATAAAAACAAAGCTTAGTTATTATATTCATTCCTCAAAAGAAGTTTTTAAGTTAAAATACTAAAACCTCAATTTAGTATAATTTTTCTATACAAAAAAAAGCATAGACTAATGTAATTTTAAAATATTTAAAGTTTAATTCCTATATTTTATAGGGACTCCTGTATATTTTTTACCCTAAGCTGTATCAAATTCATTTAAACACAGGTACATTTAAACAGATTCAAATTCCTTTAAACCCGTCTCTTATACTCAAAATTCTTAAGGGATATTTCTTATTTTACAATGAATACACAGCGAAGCCTTTTAAAACTTAACAGATTTTAGTATATATCACCATATGTATATATGAAGAGTAGCACCTATATAGAACTACACGAAATAATTCGTATACATTGACGGTTTTAAATAGTTCATTTACCTATAAAAAATGTGTCAGAAATTACGAGTCTCAGGTATTTCTTATCGCGAGTGATTCACCGTGTCAAAGCAAGATCTTCGCTTATCTGATAATATGACTCATTATGATTCAGCGATATGCATGTTGAGGGGGTAACATTCAAATCTTAGTTGCAGTTATAAATATGTATAATCTATATTTTAAAGCATAATCATTCGAAAATTCAATTATTTTTCATGAAATGATCTACCCTATTTTACAGACTTGTATGATAAATTTGGTGAAATATGTACTTTTTTTTTTTCTAAAATCTATATTTTGAACGTTATACTAAAAATGTATTCGTGTAAAACCTATTTTTTTACATTGCATGAATTCGTATTCATTTGAGATTAGTACTCTATTTCTTAAAATAGCTGTGGAATCATAATATTTTTACAGGGTATATTGTGAAGGGAGGCCTTTTCATTCAAACAGCGGACCTTGCATTTTTATGAAAGGTGAGTATCCCTTGTATTTCTGTCGCCATAATATAACATGAATCTATTGAATTTATTTTGTGAAGGGTGCTTAATATCTATAACTATGTGTTTTGAACATATCGACGCGCAAGCTGTACTTTTAGCCTAACTTGAATTGAAAAAAAAAGGCGAAAGTGTAAATTACCTGATTTTAGTAAGGGTTCTTATGTATAATTGGATTTTTGTGAAGGGACCTTTTTATTCCAAAAGGGAATCCCTACAGTTTTTGTGAAGGGCTTTTTTTTTATTCGAATAGGGCATGTATCTCATTTATTTTATGAAGGGTCCCTATAGTCTAATGCGAGTTCACACTTCGAAGGGTCCCTGTATTTTGAACCTATCGATGCGTAAGCTGTACTTTTAGCCTAACTTAAATTGAAAAAAAAATAGGTAAGGTGTAAATTATCTGATTTTAGGAAGGGATCTTATGCATAATTGGTTTTTTGTGAAGGGACCCTTTTTATTAAAAAGGGGTTAAAAGGGGTATTAGTCCAATTTTTTGTGAAGGGTTCAATATCTATAACTGTTTCCAGTTTCTTTTGAAGGGTCCCCAAAACGTATAATCACTCCATTCGAAGGCTCCCCTATAACTTTTAACTATTTTTGCATGCTAACCTAAATAAATGTATTCCTGTATAAACTATTTGTATACTTCAATCCATTTAAGAATCCTATATGTTTTGGCTATCAGTAGTGTAAAGCTTTTTCTTGAATCCTTTGGATTTTTTGTGAAGGGCCTTAGACCTTTTTATTAAAAAGGAGATCTGTAACTGTTCACTATTTTAATTAACTAATGCACTAGATGGTAAAATTATATTTTGTTCACATAACATTTCGATAATGTTGGAAAGTGATTCACGAATTATGCTGCTATACCTGATTTTACATACTTGTTTATTTACATATACGGTAAAATTCTTTTTATAGTACTCTATACTTTTGGAAGTGTGTATTGTTAGTCTATCGAAGGGCCCCCTCTGGGTAAAAAAGGGAGGGGGAGGGGGGGGGCTATTCAATTGAGTACAGTATAATTCATGCGGGATACTATATTTTTTACTACAACCTATATCGAATTCGTTAAAACGCGCCTGTTTGCCTCAAAAATGTTGAAGTCCGCCAATTAAAATTAATTAATGACCCTTTTTAATTACTAGCATCTACCATTCTACTGCACATGCAAACTGCGTACTCTCGTTGAGGGAAAAAAAAATCTCGCCAAAATTTCTTAAGTTCTCCAATTAAAATTAATGAATGACCCTTTTTAATTAAATCATTATTGACTTTTAAAATTCACCTGTAATATACTCTAACATGTATAACAAATAGCCTATCTCGTTGAAAAAATATTTGCTTCGAAAAATGTCAAAGTTCCCCAATTAAAATTAATCACCATTTTTAATTAAACCATTATTGACTTTTAAAATTCTCCTCTAACATGTATATCGAATACCCTACTCTCGTTGAAAAAAAAAAAAATCTCGCGAAAATTTTTAAGTTCTGCAATTAAAATTAATTAATTACTATTTTTAATTAATATTTTTAATTAATTAATCATTCACTTCTACTGCATACACTCATAATCAAACTGCATACTCTCGTTGAAAAAAAAAAAATTGCTTCGAAAAATGTCTGTTTCCCAATTAAAATTAATTAAATTTCTAATTCGCTAAAATAAATCCCTTGAAACACACCTCGTATTCTAGTAGAAAATTCTCCGAAAAAAAAAAAAAAAAAATGGCTTCGAAAAATTTCTAAGTCCCGCAATTAAAATTAATTAACACTATTCCTTAATTAATCACCTTATCTTAGGTGGTAGAGGTGAGCACTTCGGGAGGAGGTGGGCACTTCGGGAGGAGGAGGGCACTTCGTGAGGAGGTGCGTCATATTATCCAAACAAAGGGAATTGTTTGCAAGTGGATAATATGACGCAAAATAATCATTTACATAAATTTTACTTATGATTTTGGATAGTGTGGCACAAAACATAAATCAGTTTATTGAAATAAATACATTTCAATACATAATATAGGCTCAGTGAAAGTAATATATTTAACAGTGTATTGAAAAATTAAAAGTATTGTTTGTATGTGTAAATATACTTTAGAAGACAAACGAAAAATAATTTAAATTGAATTTTAAAACAATCCTACTAAATTCACGTCAAGGTGTCACTCAAATTTTGATATCATTTCTTTTAAAACCCATATTTTGAATTCCTGAGAGATCTGAAGGAAAAAGCATCAGCGAATAAATTTTATATATTTTTTCATGTTAAAATAATAATTGCACCTGTGAATATAAATAAAACTAAAAAGAAAATGATGATTTTTAAAAATATTATTAACATAGCGTCACTCAAATTCGATATCATTGCTTTTAAGACCCATATTTAAAATTCTTAGAGCCAAAAGAAAATGCTGCGTCACAACTTTTAACCCGTTAAGGGTTTTTGTACTGATATCATTACTTTTTTGAGGTTATTGATGAAAATGTCAATTAATCGAAACTAAGCATAGGGTATAAATTAATCATTAGAATAAAATTTTAAAGAAATGCTAAAAAAGACCCCTAGTGCCCCAATAAAAATATGAGGGTGGTGCCCCGGGGAGAGGAGTGCAAGACTTAACTTTAAAGTTATGCAGCGAGAGAGTAACATAATTAGAGGGATGAAAATGCATGGCACAAAAATGTTCAAGGGTCCCGGACCGGGTTCAGGCCAGTGTCCTAAATGGACTGTAGAAATGGTGGAATAATTAAATGGAAAAAAGGTCACAAAAAACGAAGAAGATCAGATTAAAAGGAGTCAAGTTATTTACAATTTATGGAACAAAAACGTCAAGGGGCCACGTACCGGACCCTAGGGTCTTAACTAGAATGTAGAAATGGAAAAATAACTGACTGGAGAAAGGGGCCCCAACAACGAAGAAAATCAGACAAAAAAATAGTAAAGTGATTAAAAATTTAGGGCACAAAAACTTAAAGGGGTCCAGGGGACCCGGGTTTTGTCTGAGAATAAAATGTTGTTGTTCATGTAGCAGCTGGAAGTCCTAAGAAGGTGTTAGAAAAAAAAGGCTAGTGAATTGGACGATTTTTAAGGGAGGTATAGTAGGGGCCCCAAAAAGGGCTAGGTGATAGTTTTAAACAAGAACTTAAGATGAAGGATCTGAAGTGGAATTCAGAAATGAGGGAATAACTAAATGGAGAAATGGGCCCCAAAAACGAAGATCATCGGTGAAAAAGGAGGCAAGTTATTAAAAATTTAGGGCACAAAAACTTAAAAGGTTACAAGGGGCCCGGGTTTTGTCCGAGAAATTTTTGTGTTGTTCATGTAGTAGCTGGAAGTCTTTGGAAGTTGCTAGAAAAAAAAGTTAGTGAATTGGACGATTTTTAAGGGAGCTATAGTGAGGGCCCCAAAAGGGGCCAGCTGACAGTTTTGAGCAGGACCTTAGGATGAAGGGTCTGAACTGGAATGCAGAAATGGGGACTAATTGGAAACAGAAATTGGAACTAAAATCGATGTATCCTGTCGATGTCGAGTCGAATGAATCAAACCACGTTGCAATGGGACCCATAGAACTCGAGCTAGCTGCAAAATCCGTTAGTTCCACCGCCAGGGGACGCACTCCGTTCTATACAAACATAGCTGAAATCTTCGAGGCTGTCGATTTCAAATCGAATGAACCATACCTCGTCGTGATGGGACCAATAAAACTCGAGTTAGCTGCAAAATCTGTTAGTTCCATCTTCCACCACCAGAGGGCGCACTCTGGTCTATACAGACATAGCTGAAATCTTTGAGGATGTCGATTTCGAGTCGAATGAGCCATACCTCGTAATGATGGGGCCCATAGAACCCGAGATAGGAAAGCGCCCCCTGGTGGTGAGACTTGAGACTAAAATCGATATATCCTGTCGATGTCGAGTTGAATGAATCAAAGTGCATTGTGATGGGACCCATAGAACTCAAGTTAGCTGAAAAATCCTTTAGTTCCACGTTCCACCGCCAGGGGGCGCACTCTGTTCTATACGAACATAACCGAAATCTGTAAAGCTATCGAAATCCAGTTGAGTGAGACAATTTTTGTCGTAATCGGGCCCATAGAACACGAGATACGAAAGCGCCCCCTGGTGGCAAAACCTGGAACTAAAATCGATATATCCTGTCGATGTCGAGTCGAATGAATCAAACTGCATTGTGATGGGATCCATAGAACTCCAGTTAGCTGCAAAATCTGTTAGTTCCATCTTCCATTACCAGGGGACGCAGTCTGTTCTATACAAACATAGCTGAAATCATTGAGGCTGTCAATTTCGAGTCGAATGAGCCATACCTCATAGTGATTGGGCCCATAGAACCTGAGATAGGAAAGCGCCCCTGGTGGTGAGATTTGAAACTAAAATTGATATATCCTGTCAATGTCGAGTTGAATGAATTAAATTGCATTGTGATGGGACCCAAAGAACTCAAGTTAGCTGAAAAATCCTCTAGTTCCACGTTCCACCGCCAGGGGGCACACTCTGTTCTATACGAACATAACCGAAATCTGTACAGCTATCGAAATCCAGTTGAATGAGTCAAACCTTGTCGTAATCGGGCCCATAGAACTCAAGATAGAAAAGCGCCCCCTGGTGGGGAAACTTGTAGCTACAATCGATAAGTCCTGTCGATGTCGAGTCGAATAAATCAAACCGCATCGTGAAGGTACCCATAGAACTCGAGTTAGCAGCAAAATCCGTTAGTTCCATCTTCCACTGCCAGGGGGTGCAATCTTTTCTATATGAACATAACTGAAATTTTTGAGGCTGTTGATTTTGAGTCGAATGAGCCATACCTCGTCGTGATTGGGCCCATATAACCATAGATAAGAAAGCACTCCTGGTGGTGAAACACTGAACTAAACTCGGTAAGTTTTATTGATATCGAGTCGAATGAGCCAGACTACGTCGCGATTTGGGATGCACAACCTGTGGCCCGCGGGCTAAACGTGCCCTGTGATGGGTAACTCGTTGCCCACGGAGACCATACATTCCAACATATCGAGAAATTTCGATTTCCTTAATAATTCGTGAAAAATTGCAAATTTTGTCCATTGTAGGAAAACATCATGAATTTCGTCAATCGGGTGCATGAAATCATGAATTGCGTCGACTGGATGCAAATTTTGTTGAATGGGCATGGAAAAATCAAAAATTTCTCTATTTTGTCGCAAGAAAAAAAACCCCCGCAAATTTCAATAATCGATCGACAGAAACCAGAGATGGAAAAATCGGAAATTCCGGAGTTGTGAATTTTCTCAATCACTCAAAAAAATGTAAAAAAAATCTTGAATATTGTAAACCACAGGAAAAACCGCGCGAATTTCGTCGATAAAGCACGTAAAATCATGAATTTCATGGATCGAGCACAGACTAACTGCGAATTTCATCGAATGGGCGTGGAAAAATCGCAAATTACAACAAACAGTCACGGAAAGAGTTTGCAATTTGTCCATAGATCGTAGGAAAACATCATGAATTATGTCTATCGGGTCTATAAAATTATGAATTGCGTCGACTGGATGCGAATTTTGTTGAATGGGCATGGAAAAAATCACAAATTTCACCAGTTTGTCGCAAGAAAAAAAAACGCAAATTTCAATAATCGATTGACAGAAACCAGAGATGCCAAAATCAGAAATTCCGGAGTTGTGAATTTCGTCAATCACTCAAAAAAAAATCTTGAATTTTGTAAACCACTGGAAAAAACTCGCGAATTTTGTCGATAAGACACGTAAAATTATGAATTTCATTGATCGAGCATGGACAAACAACGAATTTCATCGAATGGGAGTGGAAAAATCACAAATTACAATGAACAGACACTGAAAAAATTTGCAATTGATCATAGAAACATCATGAATTATGTCTATTGAGTCTGTAAAATTATGAATTTTGTCGACAAGCGCAGAAAATCACGAATTTCGTGAATTGGGCATGGAAAAAGCAAGAAATATTCATTTATCGCTTCGCCAAATTCGACACCACCAACTATCTCGCTTGTTCTATGATTTAACCCTGTAAGCTTTTCATTTACTTGTTGGCATTATCACTTATTTCACAAGTATAATTATGCTCTAGTTATAAACTGGACATTTTTATTCTGCAGACTTTTCTTTTCTTAGTACAAATAAAGTTATTATAAACAGTTTAATAAGAAACATTGTGCCAACAATACGAATATAAATGCAAAAAACACAAGAAATTTTGTAAACAAATTGGTAGCAAGAAAAATTCATTTATCGCTTCGCCACATTCCATGCCACCAACTATATTGCTTGTTCTACGATTTAACCCTGTAAACTTTTCATTTACTTGTTGACATTATGGCGGCTTGGTTTGCTAGCCACTCACATTTGAAGAATCATGCTGTCATCTTATGAAAAGAACAGACTGTGCGTGTGTATGCGAAGAATTAAGTAGGAACACACAGGTTAAACTTTAACAAAAACATATAATTATTTAAGAAAAAAAAGTAAGTGATGAGATTCGACTGGCACGACTAGATAGCCAGCCACATTCAGTTAGCGGCAAAAACAGACTGCCTGTTACGTTGCGGTTACAGCTAAAAGTAACTCATTACATGTTGAGTTGGATGAAAAACGTCATACAATAAAATTAAAGTTAAAATTACAGTTAATATAGTTCCTGTTTAACATGGAGTTAAAGTTTCTGGATAAACAGTTCAGGATACAGCTAACCAGCCACAATATCATCACTTATTTCACAAGCATAATTATGCTCTAGTTACACACTGGAAATTTTTATTCTGTGGCCATTTCTTTTCTTAGTATAAATAAAGTTATTATAAACAGTTTAATAAGGAACATTGTGCCACCAATACGAATTTGCATGCAAAAAAACACGAAATTTTGTAAACAAACTGGTAGCAAGAAAAATTCATTTATCGCTTCGCCAAATTTGACGCCACTAACTATCTCGCTTGTTCTATGATTTAACCCTGTAAGCTTTTCATTTACTTGTTGACATTATGGCGGCTTAGTTTGCTAGCCACTCATATTTGAAGAATCATGCTGTCATCTTATGAAAAGAACAGACTGTGTGTGTGTATGGCGAAGAATCAAGTAGGAACACACAGGTTAAACTTTAACAAAAACATATAATTATTTAAGAAAAACAAGTAAGTGATGAGATTCGACTGGCACGACAAGATAGACAGCCAAACTCAGTTAGCGGCAAAAACAGACTGCCTGTTACGTTGCGGTTACTGCTAAAAGTAACTCATTACACGTTGAGTTGTATGTAAAACGTCATACAATAAAATTAAAGTTAAAATTACAGTTAATATAGTTCCTGTTTAACATGGAGTTAAAGTTTCTGGATAAACAGTTCAGGATACAGCTAACCCGCCACAACATCATCACTTATTTCACAAGCATAATTATGCTCTAGTTACACAGTGGAAATTTTTATTCTGTGGCCTTTTCTTTTCTTAGTATAAATAAAGTTATTATAAACAGTTTAATAAGGAACATTGTGCCACCAATACGAATTTGCATGCAAAAAAAAACAAGAAATTTTGTAAACAAACTGGTAGCAAGAAAAATTCCTTTATCGCTTCGCCAAATTTGACGCCACCATCTCGCTGGTTCTTTGATTTAACCCTGTAAGCTTTTCATTTACTTGTTGACATTATGGCGGCTTGGTTTGCTAGCCACTCATATTTGAAGAATCATGCTGTATTCTTATGGAAAGGAACAGACGGTGTGTGTGTATGGCGAATAATCAAGTAGGAACACACAGGTTA
This sequence comes from Maratus michaelseni, assembly GCA_963931845.1. NCBI lineage: Eukaryota > Metazoa > Arthropoda > Arachnida > Araneae > Salticidae > Maratus > Maratus michaelseni. The sequence goes on from OZ007586.1 coordinate 493,348,825, forward strand.
AACTTTAACAAAAACATATAATTATTTACGAAAAACAAGTAAGTGATGAGATTCGACTGGCACGACAAGATAGCCAGCCACACTCAGTTAGAGGCAACAACAGACTGCCTGTTACGCTGCGGTTACAGATAAAAGTAACTAACTACACGTTGAGTTGTATGAAAAACGTCATACAATAAAATTAAAGTTAAAATTACAGTTAATATAGTTCCTGTTTAACATGGAGTTAAAGTTTCTGGATAAACAGTTCAGGATACAGCTAACCAGCCACAATATCATCACTTATTTCACAAGCATAATTATGCTCTAGTTACACACTGGAAATTTTTATTCTGTGGCCTTTTCTTTTCTTGGTATAAATAAAGTTATTATAAACAGTTTAATAAGGAACATTGTGCCACCAATACGAATTTGCATGCAAAAAAAACAAGTAATTTTGTAAACAAACTGGTAGCAAGAAAAATTCATTTATCGCTTCGCGAAATTTGACGCCACCAACTATCTCGCTTGTTCTATGATTTAACCCTGTAAGCTTTTTATTTACTTGTTAACATTATGGCGGGTTGGTTTGCTAGCCACTCATATTTGAAGAATCATGCTGTCATCTTATGAAAAGAACAGACTGTGTGTGTGTATGGCGAAGAATCAAGTAGGAACACACAGGTTAAACTTTAACAAAAACATATAATTATTTAAGAAAAACAAGTAAGTGATGAGATTCGACTGGCACGACAAGATAGACAGCCAAACTCAGTTAGCGGCAAAAACAGACTGCCTGTTACGTTGCGGTTACTGCTAAAAGTAACTCATTACACGTTGAGTTGTATGTAAAACGTCATACAATAAAATTAAAGTTAAAATTACAGTTAATATAGTTCCTGTTTAACATGGAGTTAAAGTTTCTGGATAAACAGTTCAGGATACAGCTAACCCGCCACAACATCATCACTTATTTCACAAGCATAATTATGCTCTAGTTACACAGTGGAAATTTTTATTCTGTGGCCTTTTCTTTTCTTAGTATAAATAAAGTTATTATAAACAGTTTAATAAGGAACATTGTGCCACCAATACGAATTTGCATGCAAAAAAAACCAAGAAATTTTGTAAACAAACTGGTAGCAAGAAAAATTCATTTATCGCTTCGCCAAATTTGACGCCACCATCTCGCTGGTTCTTTGATTTAACCCTGTAAGCTTTTCATTTACTTGTTGACATTATGGCGGCTTGGTTTGCTAGCCACTCATATTTGAAGAATCATGCTGTATTCTTATGGAAAGGAACAGACGGTGTGTGTGTATGGCGAAGAATCAAGTAGGAACACACAGGTTAAACTTTAACAAAAACATATAATTATTTACGAAAAACAAGTAAGTGATGAGATTCGACTGGCACGACAAGATAGCCAGCCACACTCAGTTAGCGGCAACAACAGACTGCCTGTTACGCTGCGGTTACAGATAAAAGTAACTCACTACACGTTGAGTTGTATGAAAAACGTCATACAATAAAATTAAAGTTAAAATTACAGTTAATATAGTTCCTGTTTAACATGGAGTTAAAGTTTCTGGATAAACAGTTCAGGATACAGCTAACCAGCCACAATATCATCACTTATTTCACAAGCATAATTATGCTCTAGTTACACACTGGAAATTTTTATTCTGTGGCCTTTTCTTTTCTTGGTATAAATAAAGTTATTATAAACAGTTTAATAAGGAACATTGTGCCACCAATACGAATTTGCATGCAAAAAAAAACAAGTAATTTTGTAAACAAACTGGTAGCAAGAAAAATTCATTTATCGCTTCGCGAAATTTGACGCCACCAACTATCTCGCTTGTTCTATGATTTAACCCTGTAAGCTTTTTATTTACTTGTTAACATTATGGCGGGTTGGTTTGCTAGCCACTCATATTTGAAGAATCATGCTGTCATCTTATGAAAAGAACAGACTGTGTGTGTGTATGGCGAAGAATCAAGTAGGAACACACAGGTTAAACTTTAAGAAAAACATATAATTATTTAAGAAAAACAAGTAAGTGATGAGATTCGACTGGCACGACAAGATAACCAGCCACACTCAGTTAGCGGCAAAAACAGACTGCCTGTTACGTTTCAAGGGTGAATATCAAGGGTGGTATAATCAAGGGTGTATTTTGCATTTTAAAATTATTTTGGGTCGAGTCAAAAGTTAAAACCACTTGTATTTAAACTGGCTATAACTCATTAGAATAACTTTGTTTTGTGCTAATAATGGAAAATGCTGCAAAATGAAAAATTTCAGTATATAACCAATGCAAAAGTCAATGTTTGCATCAGCAAAAGTTTGCAAATTCTGAGTATGTGCAGATAGGATGCGCGCCTGTTGAAGCACTTATTTGCAGTTTTTAAACAAATACTACAATTTAGTATTTATGCAAAACTGTAAAGAGCCCCCAAAGCTAAGTTCAATTTTTTTTAAAGTTTCATTTGGATTTTTGAAACAGAATTTCATTTGGCGGCCTTGCCAACTTTCCCAGGGGGGGAGGGGGGAGGGGTGCTCAAAATTTTTCAGGGTGTTCTGACCCCTCCCCCCCCCTAGCTACGGCCCTGGTTGAAATAGGGAACATGCAATAGTAAACGACAATAACACGCAAAAATTTCAGGACAATCCAAGTATATTTATGCTAGTTAGAGCACGTGCAGACAAATCGAAGTCATAAACACTTTTAAACTAGGTTGGACAGTGTTAAAAACGCACAAAAATATATTTACATAATATTAGTTCATTCCAGAACAAGCCGTTTAAAAGAAATGTTAATATATTTAGAAAAAATTTTGCGTGAATTTGCTAATGTAAACATATGCTGTGATTTCAATAATGTTTGTTCATCTACAGAAAAAATATTAATAACAAAAAATTGCCAAATCTACGGTACAGGATATGGAACTCTTGTTATGGGCATATTTCTTTTAAAATAGTGTTGATGAAGAAATTGTTGATTTATTTTAAAGTGTCAATTTGGCAGAGTGCAGTTCCTGATGCTCATTTTTTACAACTTTATGCACCCGGTGGTGCTTCTAAAACTACTAGGGATAAACTACTAGGAATAAACTAGGATAGAATACTACTAGGAATAAACTACTATAGAAAAATATAGGTATTTTTCTATTATTCTGTCGACTATTTTCCATTTAAAAAAACTATCATCAGATGGCAATGCCTAATAAACAAATGGAAGGATGCCATCAACTGTCTGGCTTGTTCTAGGATTTAACCCTGTAAGCTTTTCATTTACTTGTTGATATCACTTATTTCACAAGTTATACACAGGAAAATTTTTTTCTGCGGCTTTTTCTTTTCTTAGTATAAATAAAGTTATTATAAACAGTTTAATAAGAAACATAGTGCCAACAATATGAAAATGCACTAATTTACCTTTCTATATAATACTTTGATCATATGTATCCAGGGGCTGTGCTAAGATTTTCAAAATGCTAGCCAGTAAATTAGCCAAATTAAAATATTTTTAGCCAAATTTATCTATAATTAGCCGAAAGTATATAATACATTTTTTATCATTAACTCTTTCAGCCCTGACTTTATTGAATGGGTAAAAAATCATTTTCTCACTGCATTACATTTGCTGCATGTCCAAACATTGTGCCCATTTTTTTCTTTTTTAATTTTTTTGAGTTATACTGCATCCAAAAATAAAAGTATTACCTTAAAGCATGGCTGCCAACTGTTCCAATTTTTGCATACCACTGAAATTTAATAGAAATTTTTGCCTTATTTAATCCTCGAAATGCTGTGGTTAAATAAGGCAAAAATTTCTATTAAATTTTAGTAGTATCCAAAAATCGGAAGAGTTGGTAGTTCTGCCTTAAAGTAAAGATTAAAATTAAACTGTTGCCAACTAAAAAAAACCCCAAAATACTGCTGATTAAATTTTAACTCAGTACCGTTTTATTATTGTTTCTTTTTGGGCATAGCATGCATATTATTAACTACAAACTTTTTAAAAAAATCATCCATGTTTCAAAGCATGATTACAAGAATGAAAAGCTTCCGATAAATTATTCGCTAGTCTTTTCACCATAGTAATTTTTTATTCGCCAATTTCATGATGTATTTGTATTTGGCGCATAGGCGAATGACAAGCGCGGCCTCTGTATATCTGTGTGTGTGTGTGTGTTTGTACGTGCATGTGTCAAGAGAGAGAAAAAGTATGAGCCCCCCCCCACCCCGCCCCCCTCATTATTCACTTCTATCCACAGCTTTGACAACCTTCCCCTTTTCAACAAACATCACTTTTGAAGTTTTAAGGTTAAGTAAGAAAATTGTTTTTTGGTATTAGTGTAAAATGTAAGCTGTTAAAAATTGTATTTTGCATACACTAGATTAACACTTTAGAATTGTATGTTTTATTGTTTACACCCACCCCCTTTATTTATATGACAAGATCATCAGTGAGTAGGATAATTTTTTTAAAGAAATGAATAACCCGAGTCTGTTTTAAATCTGTCAATAAAATTTGTAAACAAAAATAGGAAAACTATTTTTATTTTTATTCAAGGGCAAATTTAATAAATATGTTTTTCAGTGCTCCGTAATCTGAATTCTTTAGATTTGTTTAGTTTTTAATTATTGTAATACAAAAAATAATCACATTTTTAATTTTAGAACAAAACTTTTTTTTTTTTTTTTGCGAAAAAGATGTGTTACATTAAAAAATATTTAGATTAAATTTAGTCGCTCCGTTTTCAAGTTATTCAAACAAATTTGAGGGGGGAAATAAATGCCATTAAAGTTCTATCCACAGAAGTATGGTTAATAATAGTCTTTTTTTTTTTTTAAGGTATGAAAAATTCATATGAGGTTAGATTTATAGATTATAATTTAATATGTGACAGCAGAATGATCCAGTGAGTCAGATTTTCTTCATTTAAATATAAATATTAACCTAAATGAAGTTAAATATAAGTAACAATTATTATTATTTATTATAATTTTAAAATATATAAAATAATATCTATGGCTGTTTATTTTAACTTCATGCTTTCACATTAAATTAATTTTAAAATACATTTAAGACATTCTGCGATATTACATTCTTTTTTTTTTTTCATTTATAAATAATAAAATAAAAACTTCGAAAGCAAAAATGGTCCCTTTAGTATTTTTATTTAAAGACTCATCTGACTACTAATTTCACTTAATGTATAATACAAATAAAATTCTTTTAAAAATAAATAAATAAACATACAAAAAAGTTTTAAAATCACTATAATTAATGCTTCTTTTTCGTATTACAATGGTTAAAACTACACAGACAAATCAAAAATTCAGATTTTTAACGAAACACCGAAAAACATAAAATTTACCCGTGAAAAAAAAGTAATGGTTTTCCTCTTTTGTTTACAAATGTTTTATGCAGATTAAACATAGATTAGACTATTTCTTTTAAATGTATACTACTTATTACTGATGATCTTATGCAATTCATGTTGAACTAGAGTTCTTTTTACTGTTGATTTCATGAATGAAATCTTTTAAAAGTTTGTCTGTTTCAATTCAACGTACTGGGAATGCACGGCACGCGTATGAATATATGAAAACAAGCCCAAAGAACAGTTGGTTGGTTGTCAGACAGACTTCCGTTTAGGAACGGGAAATATATTATCCAACCAACGAGAAATATATTATCCTTAAAAAATTAAAACCTTGTTATAAATAACAGTAAAATTGAATGCATATAATTACAAAATATTTCCCCTATTTAAAAAATGAATCTAAATAGTTTTACAACGAAATACAGATATATAAAATGCGAAATATATGCTGAACAAAAAAGAAAAATATATAAGCGACAATTTAATTTAATACAATATATATTACAAATTAAAAATATATTTTCGTATGAAAAAATGAGTCGAAATAATTCATCAGCTACATGCTAAAATTTATTCCGAGCTTAACTGTATACCGAGACCGATTTTTAACCTTATGTTTGAGCAGTCAAAAGAGGTGATTCGGTCCCATGTATTCCTATGAGAAATCTCGTAGGAAAATAGTCCGATTTTAAAAGTGGATTATATAAAAAACTAGAGTTTTCCTATTTAAGCGGATCAGTGCATTCGCTTCATCTAAAACCGATTAGTATCATATATTAATTTAAAAAAAATCCTTCGGGCGGATTTCGAGATAAGCATTTTACACCATGACACCATTACATGTAGAGTGAAAAAGTTCCCATTTTACTAAAAAATGGGTTTCCAGATCTTAAAATCTACTGCATGTAGAAATCTATAAATTTCAGGATAGAGTTAGACCGGAGATATAAGACAGTTGTCAAAAAATCAAAACGATATGCCTCATATTTGCTGAGATATTAAATGTTGTCTTTTCGCTTTTCCTTTGAACTCAAACTAGGTGTATATATAGAGTGACGGAAATCTTTGGTTTTGGGCTTTCGGTTTTCGGTTTTTGCTGCGTCACTCGAGAAACTACCGTCTCTCATGATAGAGAAAGATCTGCAAGAATACTAGAAGCTTTACCGTCTTGTGGCAAACCTGTACATTGTTTATATAATGTATCATTAAAGTATATGTAATTATGATGTAAAATGAATCTGGTTAGTCTTTTGAAATAAGAAATAGAAATAGGAAAGCTTAATTTTAAATTATTCTTATTTCCTTTGAATAACAAATTGATAATTTAATACAAATCTTTTATATCAACATTATTAAACAAATCATTAAAATCAAAAGCTTTAACATAATTTATATTATTTAGATTTTTAATATTATTCACAAGTTCAAAGCTATTTTTAATGCAACATTTGTTGTCATTTTGTATAGTGATATTGTACAATTTTGTAAGTATAGTTAATAATAAATTGCTAGCTTTATTGTTATAAGTATTACACCCAACTGTAACGGTGCGAAATTTTATTGGATTTTTGTGAAATTTAGGTATGATAATAATTTATGGATAATGATAGTTGTAAGATTTTATTTTTAAGAGTTTATAAAAACTGAGAATGTGTTTATTTTTGATAACTTTAGTGAAAGATGTTTTTTTAAATGTAGTACTTGTGTTAATTGCATTAGGGTTGGGTTGGGTTGATTATTGACGGCCAATTATCTACACGAGGGATATAGGCCCGGGGGGAGTGCCCTTCGTGGGGGTCTTTCTAAGGGAACCTAATCCGTATTTACGCATGGATAAATCCACGGCTCGAAGAAAACCACGAAAACTCCGAACGATTAGGCCGACGGGCGCGATTGGGATCGAACCCAGCACCTCCCGTCTACCAGCTTCGAGAGCACAACCTCTCAGCCACTGGTGGGGCGTTAATTGCATTAGAAACCAGTTGTTCGTAAAAATATTTGCAAATAAAGGCATAATTATTTGGTGATTTGTCAACATAATTTATTTTCTAGATTTATAATATTATATACAGGGTGGTTATAAAATAAGTATCTCTATTTGGAGCTGCCTGTAGCTCGAAGGAATGATCCGAATGAAACCAAAATCGGTACACTTACTATTCGAGAAGGGGAAGAAAAATGGAACAATAAAAAAATAATTGCAATAATCGCCGACAGATGGCGCTACTGAGTGTGAAATGTAATGTGTAATATAAGAACAAAAAATTAAAGCGTGAAACCGGATGGCACACCTAATTTATTGGAAAATGTCATAGTGGAACGCAGTTACGCTTTTTCATGGCGGTGTCGATCATGCTCAGGTTCCACATGGTCACTGTGCTGGAGGACACAATCCAGGCAGTGCACAAGGTGCTCAACTGCGGAATGTAACGCATCAGGAGTGATGTTTCGCAGATGTTGTGATATGCGGTAAAGTCATTGAGGTTTGCGACATCTCCACAGTACGCAATATTACACATTACATTTCACACTCAAAAGCGCCATCTGTCGGTGATTATTGCAATTCATTTTTTTTATTGTTCCATTCTTCTTCCCCCTTCTCGAATAGTAAGTGTACTGATTTTGGTTTCATTCCAGTTATTCATTCAAGCTACAGACAGCTCCAAATAGAGATATTTATATTATAACCACACCCGGTAATATTCTATGAAACCTTAATTATAATTATTTTACTTTCAGCTTAAAAAAAAAAAGCTGAGAGGATTCAGACATTTCGCAATGCTGCCATCTACTAGAATTAAAGCATATTTAATAGTGTTCTTAAGAAAAAAATAAAATTCTTCCATATTCTGTACATGAAAAAAGGGTTCAAATTCAACATTTAGTGAGAGAAATTAAATGCTGTTCTCAAATCCAAACTTGCTACTTTATGACATATTTTTTAATTCATTTTTATTAGGAAATGATTGGAATAGGCAGGAGTTCTTATTCAGAAACTTTGTAATCGAAAGATGTTTCCTATTTTTTGGTAAAGGCAGATAATCTTTCAGAAAATACCGTCAAAGTCGGCGTTTAGAATAGAATTTTCGAATCCGCAGCACGGAAAAAGGGGAAAAAAGTGAAATAATTTGATTGGAATAGCTTGTAAATCGATAAGTAATTTTTCTACAGATAAGATACTTATAAAATTATTAACTCCAAAACTTTCAAGAGTATGTACATAAATAGAAGACAATAAAAAATTATTCGTATTCATTTTATGATAATTTGAAACTTCTAATAAGCAAAATAATATAAAGACACTTACATTCTTAAAAAGAAAGCCTGTATAAAGCATTAAAATGGAGGCAAATTGTGTATAATTTTAACTCAAGTCATAAATGCCATTTATATAACAAAATAAATCATATTTTGTTTATAAACTGTACCAGTTTTATTAAAGTTATTTTGCAATTTATTTTTAGTTTATGTAATTCGTGAAATAAATCAAACTGATTTAAAATTTCTATCACATTAAGTTTTTTTTCAATAAAATTACTAGTGAAGATGAGCAGTATGTGGGATCTACGCAAGTTCACCGCTTGCCCTGCCAGTAACAGGGCCAATATGCCGCATCAGTATTCGTACTCAGGTTCGCCTATATGTGGGCGCAATCTTGAGCTATGTCCAAAGGCTAGCGTCTTCGAGGGAACATGGGATTTTTTTTCTTCATTAAATTGTGATTTTCTTCTAACTTTGTAATTCCCGCCGAACTGCCTATGTAGGGCCAACTTCGTGAAGTGTACTTTTTCATAAAATCTATTTAAAAATAGACTCACGGCCTGGATATTCTTTTACAAAGTTGAAAAAAAATCAATTCGTATGATATCTTTATTAATTAGTTTAATCGAGTTAAAAATAATAAAGTGTATCTACGTATTCATCGTTTAATGGAGTTCCCTTACCTGCGATATATTCTGTTGAACTGTCTATATGCTATTGGAAATAAGATTATCTAACAAGGAGAGGACCAAGCTTGGTAATCACAGATTTTGATTATTACTTACCCATCATACGTAGTATAGGGAAAGTCTTGAAATAATTTTGAAATCGATTTTTTTTTTTTTTTGACGGATTTACACGTTTCAGACATTGGATATTGCGAAAAATATATTTTTAGAAGAATAATTTTGCCGCCCGTATGTCTGTGTGTCTGTAAACGCTCTACCTCCCGAACAAACTGAGATAGAGACTTGAAATTTGGTATGTACTTAGTATGTAATAATGGAAAGAAGCTTATTGAATTTCAGTAACCTCGATTATCCGGAACTATTTTTTTCGGACGCTCGAAATATTCGTTCTGATAAAAGGTATATAAAAATTTTCGAAATTGTTTATTTTAAGGAGTGAATATAAAAGATAATAAAAAAACATAAATTTTGTGTAAAGATTGAAGTCGATCGGATAATTAGTTACCGAGATATTTGTAATCCTATTTTCTACACTCTTCGATTTTTCATGACCCTGTATTTCATTCAAATTTCAATTCAAAGATATATTTTAATTGGAAATAAGACGCTTAATCCGACGCAGTAAACCGTTAGTTAATATGATTATCAATTTTGAAATTATAAGGATGTTTCTTTTACGCAATTCAGTAATAGAACATTTAAAGTTTATGACGTCATCAAGCCACGATTTTATTCAAATTGCAATGCATTTTATAAATAGTTTACACATGTTTTATTTGGGAAGAGTTCCGTATCCTGTGCCGCTTGGCGAACTTGGCGAAAAAAAATTCGTCAAAATGCCGTTTTGGCGAAATGAAATTTTTTCCAAGACGGCAAAAAAACATCATTTTTACATCTTTATGTTATTTATAAATCAGTGATTTTGCACCATTTTTAAAAACAGAAAATGATGTAAAAACATGGATTTATAAATAACATAAAGATTTAACGAAGTTTTTCCGCCATCTTGAAAAAATTGTTACGATGCAGTTACACAAATTTTAGCAGCATTCTAAATAAACTAACGAGTAAAATCTAAACAAATGTGCTTTTTGAGATGAATATTTGTTATTGTCAGTGGGACTCTGCCCCCTGAACCCCCCCCCCCCCTTTCCTAAAACATTTTCGACACTGAAAAAGAGAAAAAAACTTAACAGAAATTTTTAATGCAGGTAAAATCTCGCTTACAACTGCCAAAAAAAATATTAAATATAAAATAAAAAGATAAATATAAATAAATACCAATAAATGAGACGGCGATTCAGAAAAAAAGGGAAGTTTCATTAAAAAAATATATAAAAAAATTTAAATTATTTACACAAAAACCAAACAATCAGTTAATATATGAGGATTTGAATTTTTTCGGCAGCCGTTGTTAAATGATCTAGCTTGCGCCGGCGATAAAAATGAAGAGCCATATATTGTGACAACATTTTATCGCTCCTGCGACATTTTAGAGATCTCTTAAACCAACGATTTTCATTTTCTAGATCATTAATGGTGTTCGCTTTATCGGTTTTTGACACGAATTCGCCTTTACTGTGATTTGTAACTTCGTGCATTGTCTGACTGAAGAATAATTTTATAATGGTATTGTTTGGCCGAATCTGTATAGACCAGGGGTGTCCAACTGTGGCCCGCCGGATACCACTAAAATTTAAAAGAAATAGTCGACTTTTTGAATCGCAGAAATTCGATGATTAGATAAGGAAAAGATTACTATAAAATTTTAGTGGTTCCCAACGGGCCACAGTTTGACACCCCTGGTATAGACAATGCGGAAAAAACGTGCAACATAAGGCAAATATAACTTTTTTTTTTAATATCTACCCTAAAAAACAACCCCTCTTTAATAAAGGGTGCATTTTAAACAGCTAATGCAAAAATCCTAATAAAAAAAAAAAGAAAAAAACAAAAAACAACAACAAAAAAAAAAAAAAAAAAAAAAAAAAAAAAAAAAAAAAAAAGCCGAATCTGTATATACAACGCGCGTATCTTTACGTACATAAGGCCAAATATCACTTTTTTTTGCTATCTACCCTAATAATACCTTTAATAAAGGGTGCATTGTAAACATCTAATGCAAAAATCCTAATAAAATACAAAAAGAAATTAAAAAACAAAATAAAATAAGTAAACGGCAGACCAAGAGACTTACCTTAACTTAGCAGCACAGACGCATCCAAATGCGGCAAATTAGTTATCTAACAGAATTCAAAATTTAGCTGAGCAACGATTCACGTGATACTAATTAACAAATAAGCTTCAAGATCTCCCTTCTAACACGATTTACGAAAATAAAGCAACCCTAGAGTGGAAAAGCCGTTTAAACTTCGATAATCGGATCAGTTATCGCCCAAAAAGCGCGCCAAAAAAATCACCAAATCTTGCGGCACAGGACATGGGACTTTTCCCTTTTATTTTCATATTTTATATTATGCATATCCATGATGGGCAAGTATTACGGTGGTCCCCAACGACTAGTTTTTATATATGTTGTAGGGTAGAAGCCCCTTAGTCTCAGGTTCAATGGATTTTATACAACACTCCTTACAAGGAAGGTCTCCTTAAAGCGCATACTCAGAAAATTTTGAAAAAAAATGCTAATGAAGCTACACATGTATGTAATAAAGGAACAGTGAAATTTAGCTGCGGAATCCCAGTAGAAAATCTGCAAAAAAATAAAATACTTTCGAGTATTTGGCGCAAAAACACAAGATTTGGCTAGCAAAATTTTTCCTTTGCCAAACGCAAACGATTTTAATGCGTTTTAAATTGCTTGTAAAATGATCATTCGAATGCGCAATATTTAATGAATTTAAACTTAAACGATGAAATATTTATTATTTTTTGTATAATATATACAAGCTGGCTTGTTGTTGCAGTTATTTATTTTTACCACTGAAAAAAATATGTTCTATGTTTTGGAAGCTGCAAATATCTATTTTATTTTATAGCGAAGCTGACATTTAAGTTATGCGTATTATTGAATTATTGAATCTGTATGTTTATTTTCACTTTTAGTTAACAATAGAAATTTAAAAAATATATGAATCTGAAAGGCATATTAAAGTAGGCGAAGAGTTTGGAAGAAATTCTTGTTATGAGACCTGTCTATGAGATTTTTGTAAAATTTGAAAGCGTAAAATTGTCATAAGCTTAAAAAATTACACGAATGGGTTAATTCTATAGCCCATGATCATCCCTTTTTTTCAGAATCGTTTGAATTTTGCGTTCAACATTTTCAACTCTCTGTACGTTTGCATTAATATTAATTAAAAATATTTTTTAAATCAGATTAAATAAAACACTCACTTTTTTTTCCTATTTATTACCGATTGAATGAAATTTTGCCTATTGTTTTATCCTCCATTCCACGATTTTTTTTAATTTAAATAGCTTCAATGTTTGTACAAGTAATTTTTAAATGTATTTTAAAAGGAAAACCCCTATGACAAACGGATTCGTTATACATTTCTATATCGAAGAAGTTGTTGTTTCCATAGCAACAAAAACTTTCGTGAATTGACCATGTTCATAATCAGGTTTATTTTTGAACTTGAAACATTTTTAATCAATTTAAATTTTGTTTTAAATCGTAAAATACAATCGTTAAATTCCATTATATATACATATAAATGTGTACACAAAATTGTAGTTATAAAATTTTTTTTATTATGTAAGTTAAACATGCATAAACAAGTTCAGTATGAAAAAGTTTTTCCTTAAAGAGTATTTGTCATAAAAGCGTATTTTTTTAACCCCTTGAAGGGCGGTGGGATATAATATATCCCACTTAATTTTAATTCCCAAATGCAAAAATGACACCGGAATTTTGGAATCAAATTTTACTTTTATAATATACGTGAAGAAAATCTTTTACTTATTTGGAAATAAATTTGTTGTTAAATCCCGGTGTGACTTAATGATTTCAACATTTTAGAAACATAAGTACTTTGCCCCTGAAAGGGTTACTTTCATTCCGTCGCCAACCGGTGATAAATCGCCAAATACGAAATTTTCCTATTTTTTTACGGACGTCATATCGAGGTTCTGCAATTTTTTTTTTTACAGACGTATATATCCTCATGAGAAGAACATTCTGTAGTTCTTTCAAAAATTTCTGAGTATGCGCTTATGGAGACCTTCTTTGTTAGTTCTCGAGAAATAGGGGGGGGGGGGTCTAATATTTTAACACAACTTAAATACTTACTTTATAAATAAACTACAACGTTGGTCGTCGCTCAGTTGTTATAGCATCTGATCGTGGGCCCGGGTTCGACCCCGGACGAGCTACGTGTGTTTTTCTCATTTTTTGTTTTATAAATATACTTGTAATTATTATTTAATAATCCTAATTAAAAAATATAATGTTGTGCATTAATTATAATGTTTACATATTTATTTTTTATTTGTAACTAAATCGTTGTATAAAATATCATTAAACAGTTAATTTTTTTAAATCACTTTTAAAATGTATTTCATATACGCTTTATCGATGCAATGATATTGAACAATTGTATCAATTCGTGATTTTAAAGAAACCTCATTTATAAATTGCTTTAACAAGAGAAGTCAATGCGATGATAATATTACTCTGTTTTTAAAGTAAGAAGTATAATCATATTAAAATTTAGCACGAGAATTAAATTACATTTTTTTTTCATATTAAAGATTTTTAAATTTTTAATACGTATGCTTGCGTTTTGAATTAATTTATAATTAATAAAATAAGGTAAGATTTTGTAACGATTTTGGAATTTCACTAGTCAATAATAGATCCATTTTTCAAAAAATCTCTTTAAATGATGAGAAATGTTTAATAATGGCTTAAAAATCAAATAAATTAAATTAAAATTTAAATATGTTAACATTATAATTAATGTAAGATATTAAAATTTTTAATTGAGATTATTAAATTATAATTACAAGTATATTTATAAAAAAAAAAAAAAAAAAAAAAAAAAAAACGTAGCTCGTCCCCGGTCTTGAACCCGGGCCCGCGGATCAACGAGCAGACGCCATAACAACTGAGCTACGATTAACGCAGCCGTTTTGTTACAAAATAAGTATTTAAGTTGTGTTAAAATATTAGACCCCCTATTTCTCGAGAACTAAGGAGGGTTGTATAAAATCCGTTGAACCTGAGACTAAGGGGCTTCTACTTTACAACATATATAAAATTAATCAAAATCTGTGATTACCAAGCTTGGTCCTCTTCTTGTAAGTGAAATGTGTCGCCCGAATGTCGGTCCGGGTAGCTCAATTGGCAGAGTGTTGGCGATTAAATTAAAAATCTTGGGTTCGACTGACACTTTTTCACTCGGTTTGAAACTTTTCAATTCGTGAAAAAAAAAATGGTACTAATATTATTCAGCAGGGGAAATTTGGTGCATCAGGAATAATATTTGCGATAAATGAATGTGTAATTACCAAATAGAACTGCAAACTCAAAATTTCTTCACAATAAATAGCAATACTTATTGTTGATTCGAAATGTGGTTCAATGAGACTGTATAGTTTTGATATTCCAGTAGCTGCATGCGCCATTTACAGGTTTTAATTGAACACAACTGATATATTACGTACTGTAAGTTCCTTGAAGTTTGAACTCTTCGTACTAAATAAGTACTGAGTTCACATCGAAAGCTGCCGTCAGTGGTCACAAATTAATTTTTCTTTTAAAACTCCAAATTTTCAGCTGGTGGTGAATTTTGTTACTATTTTCTTTTCTTTTAGAAATCGAAACCGCATGCTTCACTGTAAACGTACGCCGAATTATGTTACATTTCGGCCTGTAGGTGGCCCGTTAGCTAATATCCGAACCCTATAGCTTACAGCCACATTGGCGAGCGCCAAATGATTTGGCGAGAACAGCGCTATTTCGCGCATGCGCATAAGCTAGCCAAGCTGTTCAGTGCTTACGCGGCTACGCTTATGCAAAGCAATGGCGGACGGTGCAGTGTTTTGCTACGAGAAACTAGAGATGAAAATAAATAAGAAAAAAAAAACCTAGCTCTACCACAAATCAAGCATATACACGGTGAAAATACAGGTATGTGAAATAATTTCAGTGTTCTGTATATTAACGTAATATCCTTTACATCCTTTAAATATTGACAAATTTTCAAGATAAGATAGACATGAGGCAGCTCATTAGAATATCGATGTTGATAGTTGAGACTTTAATCTTGTGAAAATTAAATTAATGTCGCACCAATTAACACTATCTGTAAGATACAGTTACTTTCATTATTGGTTGCGAAAGCGTCTTTGAAGACGCCAATTTGGTTATGTATATTTTTTTAGTTTTTGTGATAAAAGGCAAAAAACAAACAAAAATCTTCATAATTTCTACATTCCCCAAAAATATCGCTTTTTTTAAATAGAGTTAACCTTACTACTCACCCAATAATAGTTTAACAATTATTAACACGACATTTTGATATTTATAAATGTGTCTTATCTTGAAAATAAAAAATGTTTATAGAGATAATAATAATACAACACTGAAATTATTTCACATTGTGGTTAAATGACAGTTTGTATGCAAGAATGTATGAGTATTGAGTGAATGAACAACCATTAACACAGAAAAGTTAGGTAAACATAAACTATTGGTAAATAGTAACATGAATAAAGAGTAACCTAATGTTTCAATGCAATTAATTTCTGTAACTGTAAATATAAATAAATGTATCACTATGCATAAACATGTACAACAGTCTTAACAGCATAATCACATTCCCCCCCCCCCCTATCTTGGAAAAATAAATACAGTAAAGTTTAACCACTGTTTATATTATATTTATTTATATTAGTAACATCCTTCCCCCCCCCCCCCCCCCTCTTTATTTTTAAGTGGGAGTCAAACCATTTAGAATATAAATTTAGGCTTAAAAATTCTATCATAAATTGCAATGAGGGTTTTATTGAAAGTTAAATATTAATTTAATGTTTTCAACTTGTCAGTTTATATTAGTTATTTCTGGAAATGTGGAGTTTGATTTGAATTTGGAGACTTTTTAAATGGAAGAATTGCACTTTACCTACATAATAGAAAGTTGTGACCATAACATTTTCTCATATTGCTGCTTTTGTTGATAGTGGCATGGTTTAGCCAAAATTTTAAAAAATATATTTATGTATAAAAATAATATGAATTATTTAGTAATAAGACTTTTTGGTACTTTTGTCTTATGGCGTCCCTCAAAGATAAATCACCAAGCGACCAAGATTTATCGCCAAAGTATAAAGCATGTGTGACATAATAATATATGATCAATATAGCATTTTGTGACATATACAGGGGTCGATCCAGGAAAAATTTAGGTCTATTTAGGGCCCTTTCACAAAAATCTATTAAATAAAATGATCCCTTCACAAAAATATATTTGATAAAATGGCCTCCTTCACAAAATTCTATTCCATAAAAACTTACTATTTATTATTTTGTGATGTTTTAAAATGTGTAATTTGTAAACGAACAATATCACCAGCGAGGAAAACTTCAGCAAAAGGTATTAAAAAAGTTTGCTTATAAATGCTTGGTTTGAATTTGATTAACTAGATTTCATCTTTTGTTACAAAATGTTCTTTTTCACAAAAATAACCTTTACATTTCACAAAATGGGCCCCAAGATAAAAAACATGCATCGACCCCTGATATATGGCCAAGTTATAGTCATGTGATGTGTATATGTTATATATATATATATATATATATTATGTGACATGTGTATAAGTGACATAAGATGTATAATGATCATCGTTCAGGAGATGACGTCTGTCAATTATTCAGGACGTAGTAGCGCATGAGTCCATTAGCTCTCTAACGGTCAAACTGTTATCGCGGTAAATTGTAGTTTACCATATTTAAAGCTCTGTCGCTTTTTTTTTTCTTTGGTAGCGCAGCGTTTTTTCTAATTATTATGTTGTTCTAATCTTTATGAATTCTTTAGTTCCTAAAATTTAGTTTATTTCAGTTTTGTTGAAATACCATTTTTTTGTAAATTAACTTCATAGATAAAATAAATAATAAAAAAAGCTTCAGAATATCAATGATAAAAGTATGCACATTCTTTGCCAAACAGACCCTGTAATATTATAAATTTTTATATCTCAAATTTCAATGTAAGAGTGGGGGAAGTATATAAAAGATTTGGGATATCAAGATTATTACTATTTTTTTAAAAAGAATAACAATGTAAGCAAATTATGACATACATTGTAAGAGAAATATGAAGTATTATCTAGATTCATATTTTTAAATTATGAGATTCATTAAGTTTCTATGGGTCGGAGTAATTTTTTTTGTAGTGGATTGGGTTGAATATATATTTGTTTCGGGTTAACCCGACATTAAAAAAAAAAAAAAAAAAAAAAAAAATTCAGAATATATATATTTTTTTTTTATTCAAAACTATATAGTATTTGAATATAAATGAGTATTTATTTGTTATTTTTTTTAAATAAATGATAAAACTGATATTGGGAATATAATTGTTGACTATTATTCTATAGTTAGGTTAGAAAAAGGGAATAATTTTCTTTTAATTTGGATTTTGGGTTGGGTCAATGAACTTTTTTGTGGGTTTCGATTGACTTCAAATAGAATATTCAGATAATCCAACCTGTATATATATATATTTTTATTTACACAGGATATTTTATTTTCATTATGTCAGCACAATTTTATATTAAATAACTATATATTTACTCAGTAATCTTTTTCTTTCCTTTTTTTCCCGTTTCTTTTGTATCAAAAGTAGATGGCTTGAAAAATACATGATTTTTTTTTAAAGTGTAAATTGCATTTTTTTTTAAAGTAAAAATAGTTTAGAAAGAAAAAAAAACACTCTTTTTTACGCATGCAATGTTTATCTTGAAAAAAGCATGTCTAATTTCATAACTGCAATTCACGTTATTTTTTTTTTTCAAACTTTTCCATTATAATACACTATTTGGCATGACCACCGAATTCAGTTATGGAAAATTGACTTTTTTTTTAAGTGCGAGTCAGTGAATTTATTTTAAAATATTTAATTTTTGATCTATTTCTTTTTTAAGATCATAATTTAATAAACTAAATTATTAAAGAGTATACATATTTTTAAATATACTCTTAATTTTTTGCACTCTTTTTTTATTTATATTATCTAATGTTTAATATTTAAAATATTTTGGGTACTTTTCAGTTAGCTGGGTGCCAGTGATATATGTGTGTGTATTATATATGCATATATATATATATATATATATATATATATATATGTGTGTGTGTTTTGATGTTCATAACTACTCGTTTTATTTTTATATTTTCCATATCTTCTGCCTGCCAATTCGCCATTTCTATTTTACTCAAAAAGTAATAAAAAAAAAATGTATAGTTTTTTTTAATGCTAAGCAATTTTGACAAATGAAAACTTAACAAATAATAGTAATGACAAGCACACGAAATAGTTGAGTTAATTTACAAAATAAAAGCCAATCTAAATAAAAAATATAGAAAACATTCTTTTACTATTTATTCATCTCCATGTAGATATAAAAAAATAAGTTAGATTTATTGATGAGAAAATTTTTTTCAAAAGTTTATTACAGGAATTTACAGTCTCAGAAAATTTATTACAAAAACAGTAGTATATTTTGCTTACTGCCATAACTTTGCCTTTCCTTCTAACAAGGCAGGTCAGAATATTTTTTAAAAAATACTACTCATGTATCATAAAGGATCAGTCAAATTTAGCTGCAAAATCCCAGTAGAATATCGGTAAAAAAATAAAATACTTTCAAGTATTTGGCGTAAAAAGATGCGATATGGCAAGAAACACTTTTTCCTCACCAAATGCAAGCGATTTTAATGCATTTGAAAATTCCTGTTTAAATGTGTAGTACTTTATGAATTTAAACTAAAACAATTAAATAGTTTATTATTTTTTTCATAAGTTTGTATAATATATGTACAAGTTGCGTATTTCTGAAATTATTTAATTTTACACCGTTTTGCTGGCTGGATAGGTTTTAAGTGTATTTTAACAATAACTACCCAATTAAGAATGCTCTCATTATGTATTACAGTATGTGTCGTTGTACAGTATGTTGTAAGTTGTTATGTTATGGCAACAATACTTTTCTCTTGTTGTCAGGGGCGTGCCGAAGGCTGTTTTAGTGAGGGGGTGTGAACTGAATTTTGCCAAGTACGGGATCGAGGGTGAGAAAGGCTTTGTGATAGTCCCCCCCCCCCCCCAGCAACGGAGTCAACTGTTCTACAATACTGTGAATTAAAAAAAAGTCCTAAGTGCTCACATGCATTCTGCCTAACGACAGTCAAAATTAAATGCTGTTATTCAGTATGTGTAAAAAACTGTTTATTCTTTTACTATATAAGTAGAGTTGAGATTCCTGTTATTAATTAGGATTCTGCTTACGATTTAAAAGGAAATGCGTATGGAAGTACCGTACATTAACCAGTTCTCAAAAGTAACAATTTAAGAACGTTGAAGTACTTCGGAAGTTATGTTTCTATAAGTAAAATCACATGCTGTTGTGTTATGTAAGTGTATACATTTTAAAATACATAAAAAAGACAAATCTTGCTTGTTAAAAATAAGATATATATTAGTATAAGAGGCTAAAAATTATCCTTCTTTACATTTTTAAATTACCACCCACCTATCCTTCAGAAAAGCCCATTTTCCCGCTAAATTGTCTAAATCCAACATGTCAGTTATGTCTGCTTCACAGGTTAATAGCATCAGTTCATCCAGTTGCTCTTCCGACATGGTGGTACGCAAGTACCTTTCACCAAAGTCTCAAATTCTCAGAAAAGCGATACTCTCTATCTTAGCCCTGGACATTGTCCAACAGCCTACACTGGAGTAGGCCATGATCCAGAGGCGGATCCAGCCCTCCATTTAGAGGGGGTTCATGTCTATTTTGGAGGAAGGGGGAGGGGGGGGGTCACATGTCTTAATGACAATTTTTGTAACTTAAGTCCAAATTGGCTATTTTCTAACCTAACCTGAATTCATTTCCATTCCTAAATGCATGACATTTGCAGTATATTCGTAAATCAGGGTTGCTACTGGTCAAACATTTTTTCAGGGGAAATACCAGTAATTTTTTATAAAAAAAACTCGTCATATTTGATCGTGCAATTAGGCGAAAATTTCAATAAGAAATTACTGCTATTTTCTCTGAAAAATTCCTTGAGCCATAGCAACCTTGGTAAATGTATAAAATTTGTAGGTTCTATGTTCTATTCAGATGCCAAGAAATAGGAGTTACCATTTTTATTTTTTATTTTATTTAATTTTGCAGAAAATGTTACAAAAGTTCACATTTTAAGCCGACTTTTGAGGCTCAACAGTCATTGAAATGTCGTCTTTAAGTTGCAATTGGATGCAATTCAAGATGTACGACATTTGTAGAAAAATATAAATGTTGTTCGATTCTTTGATGCTTAAACAATAACTGCAATTTTTCATGCATTTCTGTATAAAAATAACTCTGTGAATGTATCAATAAAATTAGCATTTCTTAAGGACTAAAAAATATTTATCAAAACACCTTTTATATTAAAAAAAGTATTATTTTATAGAAATGTTCTTCGTTTAGAGGGGGGTCATGACCCCCATGACCTCCCCCTTGGATCCGCGCTTGCCATGATCACTCATCCTCCCTCCTACACAGAATCATACACAATCTTCCGTTCTGTGTGAGTTCTTTCCCCCCCCCCCCCCTTTAAAGACAGACAACAGAGAATTGAAATGAAACTGACGATGGGGGAGGGAACTTTTTTGCAGGAAGTGTTCTTAACTTTCCGATTATTCTAAATTTTACCAACTCTTATACATAAGTGTGTGTGTGTGTGTGTGGGGGGGGGGGGTGTTACACCATCCCCCCCCCACACTTGTTGTCTCCGATACTAACAATATCGAAGTCAAATTGACAGTGCTCAGAATTGGACATTAATTTTTAGTTAAAATTTTTTTTTAATTTTGTTCTAAACTACTGAAGATGATCGTTATTTTTCTTTATATATACATATAAACGTATATGGCAAAACCGTAGTTATAAAAGTGTATTTATTAAAGTTAAACTTACTCAGTATGATGCATAGAGAAAGTTCTTCATAAAAGAGTATATATCATAAAAGTGTATTTTTTTTTCTCATGGTATCGCCAATCAGCAATATCGCCAAAAATACGAAATTTTCATAATTTTTTACGGACATAAGACTAAAAGAGATAACAAGATTTCCTGAACTTGAACTTCAGACCTTTTTGAAATTTTTGTTTATCTTTATTTACAAAATACATATTTTACAATCCTATAAATTTTGTAAAAAAGTTCAAAATTGCAATTTCCAAACAAAAAAAGTTTTTTTTAAATATAAATGTTTTGCAACTGGATTTCATAAATATATTTTATATATAGGTTTCCACATATAAAGAATGAAAAAAAAAATCAATGGTGCAACAAGACACTGTTTGTTAAAACGAACCAACTTTTTGTTAAGGCTGTTTTGAGAAATCCAAACGGCTTACTTTCTGACACATTTTTTAATTCAATTTATTTCGCAAACACATGAAATTGGCAGGTGTGCTTGTTCAAGAAACTATGTAATCGAATTATGTTTTCCCTCTTTTGGTAAAGGCAAAAGATCTTTCAGAAAACACTGCCAAAGTTGGCGTTTTGAACCAAAATTTTGACAACGCAGCACAAGAAAGGAGAAAAACATGTCACATGACACAAATCGCTTATAACTCGATAAGTAATCTATTTAGCAAAGAATGGAAAGCTCATTACAATTTTGAATCGCTTCAATAGTCCGGCTTGCTAATTTTTATGCCTTTGCATTTAAAAATGTGTCAGAGTGTTTTGCATTGTCGAGCTGGTTATTTCAGAACCACCAAAAAATTCTGCAGAATGACTTAAAAGCTAAAAATAATTATTGTTTTTTAAAATGTTTCAACAACAGGTTTTCCCATTGCCCCATTTTCCATCGTAAAACTATCAGTGGTTAGAGAAAAGAAATTTTGTGTGTGTAGCGAACTACAACTAGTTTATTAAAAAGAATAGTTAACTACAACTAACTTACATGTTTTAAAAGTATCAATTACAAACTACTTCAATACTTGCAGATTTTAGACTCTATCTACACTAAAAATTTAAGACATGGGCTGAGTAGTAAAGCTTTCCCTGGATTAGTATGTGGTTAATCGATCTTTTGCGATATTACCTCACTAACCAAAACACATGAGGCATTCAATGAGAAAAACTACAATAGATCCACCGAAAACTTCCTTAAAACCCAATATACGCAAACAAAAAATATAATAAAGTACTATGATACTGTTTTTGATGTATTATTATTAGAAAGTACATATTGCTGCTTGAAACTTTTAAAATAAAACTATCTGAGTTTCGTGAACTTTCATTAAATGGCAATCAAGAATCATTTAAACTTAAAATGCAATAGTCTGAATGAGATAAATTCAAGGGCATAAAAAAATTATGAAAGATAACTTGATAATGGCGCTATTAAATTTGTTTTTAAATAATATATACTACTAAAAAATATCATTGGAATTTTCTCTTTTTATAACATTATCTACTTTTGCCCTTCTTTTAGTCCTGTGATATAGGTAAAAAGTCAGAACTTTTATGTTATAGCAGCCACTAGAATTACGATTATGCCAAGGTTGCAGTTATGATTTCGCCAAGAACATCGCAAACCTTATATATGCATATATATACTCCAAACACTCATACATGTGCCATATACATCATTATTTACATCTTATATGACATATATAATCTTATACACATGTCATATATATATATATATACTGCAGTAAGTAGTAGTGTTGCATTATATTAGTAGGTGCTTGTTGAAGCTAATGTTGAATTTCTAAACCTAAATTTATATTTTTAATGATTTGACTTCCAATTAAAAATAAAAGGGGGGGAAGCAACATTACTATAAAAAAAAACATACAAAAACAGTGGTTAAACTTTACTTTTTTCAGGATTAGGGGAAAAAAGCGATTATGCTGTTGATAAGACTGTTACACATGTTTATGTATAATGATACGTTTATTTGCATTATTTACGAACATTATACATATTAAATACATCTTATACACATGTCACATAATATATATATGTTGTGTGTATATATATATATACATACAACATATACACATCACATGACTATAACTTGGCCATATAGGGTAGATGTGCCAGTAATGGACACCCTTAAGGAATTTCTTTAAAAATTATTTTTTAATTAATAGTTATAATTGTTATATTCCACATTTTTTAATATTATATTAATCTACCAACAATATTTAACCATGCTGATAGTCACATTTCCCAATGTGAATCGAAATTTAATTGTATATAACAGAAATAAATCAAAACACCCTAAATTCCAGTAATGGACACCCCACAATAAGTAACAGATAATTGATATTATGATTGTATTTAAAACTAGAATTTAAAGAAAACATATTAATGAAATAAAAAAAAGCTTAATTTTTATTGGTTATTTTTTTATAAACCTAAAATATTGAAGGTGGCCCATTACTGGAAGGCGGTCCATTACTGGCACATCTACCCTATGTCACAAAATGTTATATTGATCATATATTATTATGTCACACATGCTTTATAATTTGGCAATAAATCTTGGTCGCTTGGTGATTTATCTTTGAGGGACGCCATAAGACAAAAGTACCAAAAAGTCTTATTACTAAATAATTCATATTATTTTTATACATAAATATATTTTTTAAAATTTTGGCTAAACCATGCCACTATCAACAAAAGCAGCAATATGAGAAAATGTTATGGTCACAACTTTCTATTATGTAGGTAAAGTGCAATTCTTCCATTTAAAAAGTCTCCAAATTCAAATCAAACTCCACATTTCCAGAAATAACTAATATAAACTGACAAGTTGAAAACATTAAATTAATATTTAACTTTCAATAAAACCCTCATTGCAATTTATGATAGAATTTTTAAGCCTAAATTTATATTCTAAATGGTTTGACTCCCACTTAAAAATAAAGAGGGGGGGGGAGGATGTTACTAATATAAATAAATATAATATAAACAGTGGTTAAACTTTACTGTATTTATTTTTCCAAGATAGGGGGGGGGGGGGGAAATGTGATTATGCTGTTAAGACTGTTGTACATGTTTATGCATAGTGATACATTTATTTATATTTACAGTTACAGAAATTAATTGCATTGAAACATTAGGTTACTCTTTATTCATGTTACTATTTACCAATAGTTTATGTTTACCTAACTTTTCTGTGTTAATGGTTGTTCATTCACTCAATACTCATACATTCTTGCATACAAACTGTCATTTAACCACAATGTGAAATAATTTCAGTGTTGTATTATTATTATCTCTATAAACATTTTTTTTTTTCAAGATAAGACACATTTATTAATGTCAAAATGTCGAGTTAATAATTGTTAAACTATTATTGGGTGAGTAATAAGGGAAACTCTATTTAAAAAAAGCGATATTTTTGGGGAATGTAGAAATTATGAAGATTTTCGTTTGTTTTTTGCCTTTCATCACAAAAACTAAAAAAATATACATAACCAAATTGGCGTCTTCAAAGACGCTTTCGCAACCAATAATGAAAGTAACTGTATCTTACAGATAGTGTTAATTGGTGCGACATTAATTTAATTTTCACAAGATTAAAGTCTCAACTATCAACATCGATATTCTAATGAGCTGCCTCATGTCTGTCTTATCTTGAAAATTTGTCAATATTTAAAGGATATAAAGGATATTACGTTAATATACAGAACACTGAAATTATTTCACATACCTGTATTTTCACCGTGTATATGCTTGATTTGTGGTAGAGCTAGGTTTTTTTTTTTTCTTATTTATTTTCATCTCTAGTTTCTCGTAGCAAAACACTGCACCGTCCGCCATTGCTTTGCATAAGCGTAGCCGCGTAAGCACTGAACAGCTTGGCTAGCTTATGCGCATGCGCGAAATAGCGCTGTTCTCGCCAAATCATTTGGCGCTCGCCAATGTGGCTGTAAGCTATAGGGTTCGGATATTAGCGGCCCGTTAGAGGACTAAGGACCCATCACGTTAATTAATGTCACACAGTACATGGGAACATAGGTGCCAAGGTTCCGATTCTTTTCAAGTTAAAAAAAAAAAAAAAAAAATGCTGTACCATAAAATTTATTTAATAAAATTATGGAATAATTTGACTTGTTTCTCTGTGGTAGTTATTTGACTTCATTTCAAAAGAAAATTTCTGGTTCAAAGTGTGCATATATGACTTTAAAAAAATGAGGCTGGCTTCTTCTGTATAGCTCTTTAATTCATGTAATTTATTATAAATGTTGCGATGTTATTGCTTTTGTTTTGTGTTTTAAAACATTCTTTTGTAACTGAAAAAGCATAATTTCTTGACAGATTTAGTCCTGTATTATTATCAAAATTCATTTAACTTTAAAGTTAAAAATCGCAAAGTGCTTTAAAAAAAAGTCTTCTAATACTTAAAAAGTCCATTTATATTTTGTGTTTGATGTCACAAAACATTTAATGACTTTTGAAACTATCAGAAAATAATTTACAGAATTCATTAACGAGTTTGCGAGAAATAATTTTTCTTTGAAATCTTTTATTTACTTGGAAGTTATTTTTTTTTAAATAGTACAAAGTGGAAAATTCAATTGAATTAAAATATTATTTTCTTTTCACGCGAGTTTCTGTAACTGTTGAATTATTCTAAGAGTTGAGTGCAATCCAGTTGTATTTCATCGTAGAGAAGTTCATTTTATGGGATAAAAGGAATATTTTGTATAATAAAACTGTAAAATTACTTTTTTCTTATGCGATTTTTAATAATTATACTGTCAGTTAAACGCACTTGTTTTGTAATTATGTACTAAAAAAAGGAGCTATTTATAAATAAAGCAGTTATTATTTGAAATAAATGTCAATTGTTCCAAATAAATAAATAAACAAAAATAAACTAAGACGATTAAAATAAGACTTAAAATAAATCAGATAGGAAACGAGGAAATGAAATAAAAATAAATAAATATATAAATGAAAACAAATATAGATTTTAAAATATAAAAAAAGTTATATATAATTTAATTTTTACCTTTAAATTATTATTATCAATGCAATAATAATGTATCATGTGTTTTCTATACTTTTTTTTTTTTTTTTTTTGAAAAATATCTTCGCTCTGAACGAGTACTATAATCATATTCAACAATTTTTCGCTGGAAAATTTTACAGTGTTAAATAGATTAAAATTCTAGATATAAATCATGTGTCAGTTTTTCACTAGTATGTTTGTCATCCATTACTTATGTCATGAAAATTTCTTTGTAGTTTTTTTCACCCCTCCACTTATGTCACAGTTTGTCACGCTTGAATAATACCCTACTCCTTGTTGTGATGTCGCATTTTTGAAATTATTAATTTAGATCTAATTTTGTACACATAAAAATGTTTTATATGATTTACTACTTACTGATATAAAAGCACTGGTGGGAAAAATTAAAGCAACAAGTATAACATCTCATGTAACTTCAAAGTGCAAAATATTTTTTTTCTGCAAAAAAAAAAATAAAAAATAAAAAAAATAAAAAAAATAAACAAGAATATAGAAAATGTGATATTAAATGGGGTAGGGAAAAATGTATGTTACTTTTTACAACTATATTTAATGACATGTAGAATTTTTTTTATAAAATATGTGGACACCTTTGACCGAAATGAAAACTTTACAACTGTACAAACTTATTGTCCTCCTTCTATACTTCCACTTAAACACAATTTATCACAAGTCGTCAAATGCCTTCTCAACGACATGTTTTGCCTTCCATGTGCAAAAATGTTATCAAATTTGCATAGTTCTGTGTAGCGAAAGTGGCGAAATCGGGTGCGGACTACATGATAACGAAGACTTTGAGTTTTCAACCTCTGCTCCCTTTCATTGGGCTTTGTAACGTTTACAATTAAAATACTTGTTAGGCACAACATTAATTTATTATAGATTACTTCACAGCATATGGAAATTATATATAAAGCGACATACAGTTAATTTAAGTTCATTTGGAAAGTTTCCATCAGGATCGCCCGGCTTGTCCAGGGCAAAAATTCACTTTAGCGGAAACACCGTGCCGTAAGATATTCTCTCTGACTAGAGAGTCGACTGCTCTCAGAAGTTACAAAATCGAATCTCCTTCTCAAGGCCTCAAAGTTCACATACATAGAATGACGGAATTTCAAGTGCTCTCGAGATTCGAGGCCTGGATTCAAGTTCTACAAATTTATAGTGTAATAAACGTCTATATATAATCAGATGAATAGGATGCGATAGAGAATTACAGGCTCTTGAAAATGTTTTACGTGCGCACATCTGGAAACTTGCTTTCCGTTTTTCACTTTGTAGAAGGTAAAATCTAACAGTCATTATATACCTCTTATTCTCATTCAATGAGCACAAGTAGTGATTCATTTAGACATAAAGCTTCACAGAAAGCTTTTCAGCTTCATTTAATAGAATTAACATGAAGTACCTTTTTCATACTCATGTTTTTAACGTTTCTCTCCAGCGTACTATGAAATCCGCAATATGTAGCGTAATTTTATTTGAAGTTGTTGCAATTTAAAGAAAAGGAAAAATATACCTAATATTACCTGTGTAAAAATACAAACTTTCTTAAGAAATGTACTATCGTGCTGCCAAATAATACTTACACAATTATTTTCATATTTTAGATGTGTGACGACGTGTTAATCTGCCCCCTCACTCTGTCACACTGTTCCTGGACCCCCACTCTGAAAGTGCAACGTAATTAATGGTTGACCCCTAATATGTTATGAGCCCTAATATTCTACTTTGTAAATTAGGGGTTTCCAACAACTCAACTGCGGACCACAAAACAAACCCTTTTTCCGAATTATATTCACTTTATTTAATCGCAGAATTTTTGTCATTAAATGAGTTGAATACTACTATTCAGGATTAGTGGTAGTTCTGCGATCTGCTGTTGAGTTATTGGGCATACATGTTGTAAATTATGAAAAGTTTTTAAGCATATACTTTCAGGAATGTCTCTTATTAAACAGTTTTTTGTTATTCTTGGGTTTAATAAGATATAGGTATCTCTTATTGTCTCTTTATATCTCTCTGCGTAACATCGGGGATTTAAATCTTTATTTCAGTCTATGTGTATATTCATATAGACTGACACGGTGTGTACATTCATATTTTGCATTAAATATACATCTAAAGCTGTATATTATTTTGTTGCACAAATAAAGCGATTTTGTTGTGGGATTCAAATAAATCTATTTTTTAGTCTTTTGAACTCAAAAATGAAATTTTAGTTTTGAATCTGACAAGCTGTGTTGAAAAAGTCTTTCATATGTGTTTACTATAACCCTATTCTGTTTGCAGTCTTTTTATGAATGTTAAAAGACCATTCTATTATTTTCCCACAAGGAGTAATAAAGACAAAGGATTCCGATAAAATTGAAAAAAAAATTTAAACACCAAAAATTGGTTTTAAAATTTTTAATGTTTGTCTTTTATAAATATTCATAAAAATCTTTGAATGTAAAATAATACATTTATACAATAACGTGAAATACACATTCTTATTATATTAAAAAAAAAGATCTTATTTTGTTTTTTATTATCTCACATTCCCCTAATATGTTCATACAATATGTCTGCGTGAAAAGGTTATTATTGTAACAGGTATAAAAAAAATAATAATTTAATATTAAAGGGTCAAAACTTAAATTAATTTTCATTCCAAAAACTATTGTTCTAAATAATTTTAAATTTGGTATCTACGAGTAAATTTTTAGGTAAAATAAAAATACTTTTCAAAATATGTTTTCGTTGAATATTAGTTCAAATTTTATTATGTAAACTGGCACCAAACCCTAATTCGTGCACACCATTTACCGGTAGAAGTTATTCACAATTGATTGGTACCGGTATCATTGTTATAAGACCATTTAAAGCAAAAAGAGGTGTTTAATTTATTTCCAGTACTATACAGTCAGTCATAAAAAAAGAATGAAAAAGGAAAAGAGGCATATATTTTAATCAATAAACTGTCGGAGAAGGAAGACAAAAAAAAAAAAAAAAAAAATTGATAAGGAGTCATGATATTTTAAAATTTATGTTAAAAAGATAAGGTTTAGGGCGCAGCATCTATATTGAAATTGCAAAAAATTCACCTCCATACTAACTCTGCCACAAAACATTGTATAAATTGTGAATGGTTCCAATTGTTTAGTCATAACGTCTACTAATTAATTCTACACTTATAGTTTAGTTAAGGGGTCGTCTACATATAGAAATTGTAACAAATTTTGAAATTTTTAATACGAACATATAATTTTGACATTATATTTGGATTCTTAGATAAATTTTATATTCGGATACCAAACGAGAAGTTATTCGGTGCGGAAATTTGGAAGTTACGTAAATGTAAAATTTTGAAACGTTAATGTTAAATTATTTTCTAATAAATGCAAAACAAATCGCAAAGCATAACTCAAAAACCACTTGAAAGTGTTGGAATTTTGAATTCGCACATTTGAAACTTCTAGAAATTAATTTCAGTTAATATTTATATAGGTTACAATATATATTTTTATCGAATCTTAATTTTATAATATATAAACTATGAAATTATTATGAACGTTTCAGTTGACATCAAAACCTTTGTTTCTGCGCAGCATATCCATTTGTGGACTTTGTGTCATGAAATCTAA
Source organism: Maratus michaelseni (assembly GCA_963931845.1). Classification (NCBI taxonomy): domain Eukaryota; kingdom Metazoa; phylum Arthropoda; class Arachnida; order Araneae; family Salticidae; genus Maratus; species Maratus michaelseni. The sequence continues at coordinate 493,379,016 of OZ007586.1, forward strand.
ACTAACCAACCAACCAACCAATCAATTATGGTCATACTGGGATGCCTGCAACAAGCTTGAAGATGGTTTTTTAAACAATAAAAAGTTACAACTATAAAGACTCTAAAAAAGTGTGCATTTTTTTTTTAATTAGAGGAATCATAGCCTCTCATTAAGGCTGTTCTCAAATCTAAACTGGCTACTTTATAACAGATTTTTAAATTCATTTTTGTTTGCAAATGTTTCAAATTGGCACGTGCTCTTATTAAGAAACTTTGTAATCGGAGCGACGTTTTCCAATTGTTTGGTAAAGGCAGAAGATTTTCCGAAAATACTGTAAAAGTCAGCATTTTGAACCAAATTCGAAACGCGGCAGCACGAGAAAAAGGAAAAACGTGTCGTCAAGTGACACGAATCGCTTATAGCTCGATAAGTAATTTATTTATCAAAAAATGGAAAACTCATTTCGATTCCAAATCTCTTCAATAATTACGCATTCCAATTTTATGCCTTTGCGTTTAAAAATGAGTCAGAAAATGTGTCAGAAAGTTTGGTGATGTTGAGCAGGTTATTTGAGAACCACCTTAATTAAATGATATATTTAATGATTTCGAAATTGATTTTTATTAGTTTCGATATTTTTAATCTATTTTACTAATTTCAATATTAAGAAATTATGTGCATTAAACATTTTTTAACTCTGCATCGGGTCGGGTTACCCACTTTTACCACCCGCGGTTGGGGTTCGAGTCGGGTTGACTTCTACTTTTTTATGCGAGTCGGGTTCTGGTTGACTCGCTTATTCAAAATGATGTCCACAATATTTTTTCAGGCTAAAAATACATATACAATAAGACCTCCATAATGGACACTCCCGAAAAGCGGACACCTCCATTTAGTGAACACTTTTTCAATTCCTAACACTTATGTATTTGTACGCTTATACCTCATAGTAGACACTTCCAAATCTACGCACGTAGCATGTGTATGTTTGCATAAACTATCACAAATACGATACATGTGTTCTTGTGTGTATCATAAACAAAATGTTGGTAATGTTTCTCATATTCTGAGAAAAGAAAAATTGGTTCTTAACTGCATCGTAAAGAAAGAATAATCTATGATCTCAATTCTTATATACATTTCATCTCTCATGCAGTAAGTTGAACTCATTCATTTCCAAATACGTATTTATTTTCATCTGAAACATAGTTCTGTTCAAACTTTTGTGAAAATCCGAAAAATACGATTTGCAAGAAATCTAAATATGATTCGGAATAATTATTCTATTAGGGTGAACCCGACACGTAGAAAGAAAATTAGAGTCATCCTGATCCTAAAAAAAAAAAATTAAAAAATAGAAACAACCCGACCTGATGCAGGACTCTATTCAACGATCTCGAGGTGGCACTATTCAGAGGTTTCGCTATATTTGAATATTAAAGAATATAAGATTGGTTCATTTTTCTGTATAAAATATAAAATTTGTATTAGAGATGTAATTGTACATTACTTTTCTTTTCACAATAGTATTAAAACATGGTTTAACACATGGGCTGATAAGTTCCCGGTCTGGCGCACAGATGGCGTTGCAATCGCCGAACCGATGCTTTTTTTAGTAAATACTAACCTTTAAGGGGCATCGTCACTCAGAGAAAATATCCTGTTTCGCTCAGAGAGTCTATCAGTGCTTTCTCCCTCCCTGTTGTCAAAGAGGCGTTTACCGTTAAATACCGTCCTGTATCGGCAGTCTGTTGACAGAATATTTGTCTCTGTGGTCAGGGAAAAGTGACCCACAGCTCTCTCCCCCTTTAGAAGGAGCTGATCTATTTTCGTTAGAGAATGCTTTTGCAGAGAATACGAGGTTCTCTTTGAGTATTTTTATGTGTGCAATCAGGGAGTTTGAAACATTCAGAATAATTTCGACTTTTATACCGGCATAAATTTATTAAATACCAGCTCTTTAGCAAATGCTAGATGGAAATAAAATTTGGCAATAAAAAATGATTCAATGTAATTTTTCTGGCCAAAATGATTTAGATGTACTTCTTGCTAAAAAGCGTAAAATAAAAATATTATAAACAGTAAAATAAGTTTTATTAGACTGTTGACATATTTCATAATTTAGATGTTTTAGCTTACTTTATATTATCTTTATTGTATGTTCACCTTTATCTTCAAATTTTAAGATACATTAAATCAAATTGTTTCTGAACATTTTCCAAATTTAATTAGATAATTTGCAATATTAAAAAAAAAATTCTTTAAATTGCGTAAAGCAACATTAATTTAGTACTGAAAAACCAATACACGTTTGATTGTAATTAATTACTTCAATGTGTATTTAAAACAAACAAGCACAAAGTATTTTTATAGATAAAAAAATATTAGACATCATCATGTAAATGAAATGGACGGAGAGTGAAGATTTTACTAAGTCTATAAGTTGCATAATCCTTTTTCAATATAAGATATTTAAACATGTTCCATAAATTTATTAAACACATTGAAATTCGATATTTTCTTGGGATTTTGTGCCTATTTTATAAACGATAATATATAGCCATCAGTATTTCGCTTTGGATAAAATAATGACAATCTTTTGTGAAATTGTGAATGTAGTAACTTCCTCTCTTAAAAAAAGCACCAAAAAACAAAAAAGTAAAAAGATGTCAGAGAATTTTAACAAAATATCTTTGATTATTGAAATTATTTCATGTATTGGCATTTATTTTAGCATTTTCATAATGAAATTAAGGTAGAGTGCAAAATGAATATAAATTATACCAAAAATACTCCAAGTGGTGTTTTCTAATAGAGCTTTATTTAGCAAAAACATAGTATGAGATTTACAATACTGCAAAAATGAGGCCATTACTACAATATTTAAAAATTATTATTCTTTTTTTTAGTTTTGATCATCTGTTAATAAAATTGACACTAATAAAAAATATTAAAATTTCCGAAGCTCAATACATAATACTAATTTTCAGTTAATTCTGCCATTGTCATCTATGCAATTAAATGACACAATATTCAATATATATACACTATATATGCAGCAATATATATATGATTCACCAAAAATAAAATACTAGAGTATAATACTGTTAATATATGTACATATGAGAAAATGAAAATCATTAAATAAAAATTAGTATTGCGCATGCTAAGAACCCCCTTTCCCTCCCCCCATTCTTCCCACCAAAAATATCCATAACAATATTAACTGAAAGAAAAAAATAATATATTTGGCGTTGCATATTTAAATTTTCATTTTCAGAATTATACATTTGTAAATATAGTTACAAAAACAACATATATCTATTGACTGCTTGCCCTAAAAACTTTTTTTTTTTTTTTTTTTTTTTATCGAAGCTTTCTTACACTTTTCCTTGAGTTTATGAAAATTTTGTTATTTTAAACAATACAACTGACTGCTTCCCCTAAAAACTTTATATATATTTTTTTCGAAACTTTGTTACACTTTTCCTTGAGTTTATGAAAATTTTGTTATTTTAAACAAGACAACACAACTGTTATTTTAAACAATAAAAAAAACTGACCGCTTCCCCCAAAAACTTTAATTATTTTTTTCGAAGCTTTGTTACACTTTTCCTTGAGTTTATGAAAATTTTGTTATTTTAAACAAAGAAGCTGCTGCAATTTCTATATCATTTCTTGTATGTATATACTAGTCACATTCTGAATGTAAATAATATCTGAATTTTCCTTTTTTTATACAGGATATATAAAGAGCAGTATTTATGTAGATTGAAACTTAGCAACTAAATAAGATTTTAAAAACCATTAATTGTTCCAAATATACCATAGATTCCCATTCATTAGGAAGACTCATAGTTATCTCCCACATATTTTAGTAAATTATTATTATTATTATTAGTTTTGATCATATTTCAATAAAACTGACACTATTAAAATATATTCAAAATTCCGAATCCTCCCATTGTCATCTATTCAGTTAAAATATACAATATTCAATATAGATACAATATATATGCAGCATAATATATATTTAAAAAAATTAGAAAAAAATGCATATCTTAGCAAAAATGCATGAGTAATTAAAGCAGGGTATTCTATCTCAGAATTTCATGTCATTTACGTATATGGAAAATTCTCATAATTTTCTCGTAGAAGATTTTCCTGAAAGATTACATAAAAATCAAACCAATTCATTAATCAGATATGGGGTTAAAAAAAAAAAAGTTATGAAATTTTTTTTTTAAATTTTCCCCCGTTATACAACAATACATTGCTAACGAAATCCATTTTTATGTATTTATTCTTTTATTTTTTAAATTTTTTCATCTGTTATTAAAACATTTTTTGAAACAAAATTCTCTAGATATATCACAAAATATACTGGATACTTTTAAAGATCGCCTTTAATTAAAAATAATTTCTAAAAAATAAATTAGTAAAATGTTCATTTGTAACCTACTTTCTTAATCCTACTTCACTAATCCTATATTTCTGATGTCAATATCAGCATCCCTTTTTCTATGCACATATACAAAACGCACAACGATGAATGAAGTATCATACGAAATGTTTTTGAAAAGGAGGCTTTTTACAAACACTCACATTTCGTTAAAACATGTTGTTTTATTAATAATTGAAATTAAATAAAAATTAATGAAAAACACAACCATTAATTTCGAAGATTGTGTACGAAAGCTCCGTAGGAGTGCACAGTTATTATAATAATAAAAGATACAACTTACTGAGTCTATTATTAGGAAGACTTCCATCAAGGTATTTCCTTGTGCAACTCAAATACAATGTGCACACACACACAAAAAAAAAAAAAAAAAAAAAAAATCTTAAAATTTGCTTTAATTTTTTAGTTGTTGGAGATGGAAATGTTCCAAAGGTAGAAATAATAAAGTTTCTTTTTATTTCTTATCTTACAAAACTGTACTCCACGAAATGAATCTATTACACAGAGAGACCGGATTATGAATGAAATTAATAGCTATTCAGAAATACCAATGTCCATCCTCTTAATGTCCCTTCTATTAATATATTAAGAAAAAGTCTGGAAGATTGATTGATACACTTGTAATTTGACCTGATATTTGACCTAGACTTATTTACTCAAAATAGAACAAAAATCATAATGAAAGAGTTTCGTAAATAATTCAGTAATCAGCTTGAATTGCTACTCAAACAGTAAGAAAAATGAAAATATATTCAGATTAAAAGCAAACGTAAATATATGGTTATTTTATTGTTGAGGGTAAAAGCCATGATATTACCTTACGGGGAAAAAATTTTAAATTTTGAATATCTTAATTAAAACAGTTTTTATTGTAATAACTTTGCAATTTTAGGTGGACGTTTTATTGGTGCGCTTTTTTCTGGGTGTGCTTCTCTCCGGTGCGCTTTTTTCCGCCTGCCAATGTATTTATGCTATGTCAAGTACTATAGCAAAAATTTCAATCTCCTGCATGCAAAATTAACTGAGTTTTGATACTATGAATTTTGTGACATTTCGAAGCTTTTTATCAATAAAAACGCCAATAAGTATTTCCGGTAATAATATTTTCTAGTTATAGTGCCAGAAAGCTCCGAAATTTCATATTAAAAAAAGGTTCTAAATTTACGAGTTTCGAAGATGTATTTTAAATGGAAATCAGCATACCATAAGATAAAACGATAGACCCTGGATAAATCATGATAAGAGGGCGCAAACACTAAAGGGCAGAGCCAAATGCCCTTGAAAAAAATACGTGATTTTGACGCAATTGTATAATTTTTTTTTTCAAATTTGTGAATGAAAGAGTACGTTTATGTTATATTTTATTGATGGAAGCATTTCGATATTTTGTATTTTAGGGTTCAAGAACAACGTCTATATATCAAAAATTGTAGATGCGTAAATATTTATTTAATTAAATTTTCTGAAACTGTCAAGCCATGCAGTTCCTAGTTGCCGCACGTGGCGGGGGATTTCGCCCCTAAATCAAAGTTCGTTTCGATAGATTTTCATTTAAAAATATATAAAATCCTACAAATTAGAGAGTGTACGCTGTCGAAAATAGCGGTACCCCCCATATTCGCATATAATATAATTTCCATAATATTAATATATATTTATAATTATACAATTATATTAAAATATAATATATATTTTCCATAATATTATTTCCATAATATATGAATTCCATAATATTTCGCATTATGTTCAAGTAATAGTCATTTGCCAAATACAAATATACATACAATTTCCAAATAGTATATAGCATAGTAATAACGCTTGACGGCAGTGTTTCAAAAAACTAAAAAATGTTATTTCATGATTGCATTATTAGTAACGAAGAGACTATATATAATTACTTTGACACAGGTGAAAAATTTTAATTCATCTTTTAATAAAAAAATTTGCGAAAGAACATACAGAGGCTAGAATTAAAATTTGTGCTTAAAAAAATGTAATAAGAATTAACATAATAATAAAAATAATTATTTTTTATGTTGATGTTAAATATCATTTGATATATTATTTCAAGTATAATAACTCGTCTACCTTATATAAATTCTAAAAGTGAATGTAATTACGTAAAACAGTAACAAATGTTACAAATTATGTAAAACTAACTATAATGCAAACAAAGTGTTAAAAATATATTTGAAAATTATTGAAATAAACTACATAAAGATTTAAAATAATCAAATTAAAAACATGGAAATAAACTGTGCTTATGAAAAACAGAATTCTGGATAAGAAATACACTATACTAGCTTGAAAATTTCTTTCCTTTACCCCCTAATACTAACTCCTGAAACATCTCCCCTACCTAACTCATTACTCAAATCGAACAAAGAGAGCGGGGAATCCTTTCATATCGAGTGATAGATTGCCTAGCTGGGGGAAAGCATCGAACTGATCAAAATAGAAATATATATTTTATTTTTAATTATAGCTACTTCCCTAATAAATTAAAATAAAATATTTTTATATCAATGTATAAATCAGAAATACTAGTTTTTTCCGCGTTTTTTAAAATTTTCAAACAACCTATTAGAACTGCCAGAAATTCCAATTTACTGAGGCATAGTAATTATTTTGATCATACTCAGATTATTTCACATGAAATCAAGTATTTAAAATTATTTTTAATAAAAAATGAAAACAGGGGTAAAGAACGACAAATTTTAAGAATTGTATGCAAAAAACAAAATTTAAAAAACTCCATTTTTTCATGAGATATCATTAGAAAAGTGAGGAAACTTATTCCCATTGGATTAACATGGAGAACTGAAAAGGGAAATTTAACTGACGAGCACCCTTAAATGGTAGCAGAAAAAATATCATGATGATTCGCCGCACAGTGTAAGATTTCGCAAATCTAGTGGGAAAAAATTCAAAAAATCGATTTTAAGTAATTTCAGTTTTAGACATTTTAAATTACATCTAACACATTGAAGAGAAAATAGATAAAGTGAAAGCAGTTTAACTTCACAACAACACCATCAAAAGTCGGCTCAAAACCACGTTTTCTTTAAACCCTTTTAGAGCGGCGATTGTTGTAGATGTAATTGCAAATGATATTTATGGCTAAAAATTTATTTATTTTGTAAATATTGTTTTATGATAGTATGGAATCGTTAGAACAAAGTATTTACTTTGTATTTTACAATTATGATAGTTATTTAAAAGTGTTTAATTAATTTAAGTGTTAAATTTAAGTATACCAAGGAAACTGATCAGTCAATAACGGAAGAATTTGAAAATATCAGAAATCAAATTACTGCTCTTGTGTCAACTAAAGTAGAATTAGATGATCAAACGTATAATGAAATAGAGCACAGATTTGAAGATACAATGGTAGAAGTGTGCAATATTCTATATTTAAATAAAGCAACCCAAAAATGATATATCTGTAACGCAACTTCCAAAGTTATGAATAATTTGAAATTGATTCGAACATATACGAGTAATGCTCACACATTTTCTTGGGGCTTATCCACACTACATGCACAGATAAGATTTATGGAATGCCTTTAACATATTGGTTATAGACAGGATGTAAAAAGAAAAGGCAGTGCCGAAAACATTAATGATGACACTGACAGCGATGGCAGTATCTAATAACTTAATTACTATTTACTAAAAAAAAAACTCTTCTTGTTGTAAATGGTAGGTATTGTATATATTTTTAATCTGCACCGAATAAAATAACACTGCGTAAAAGTCAATAAATGGAAATGATGAAAGCTCTTTCTATTATGATTATAATAATGACGTAAAATGTACAATGTAAATGTAACGAGTAAATATATATTTTTACATAATGTCGGATTCCTTTTCTCCGTCCACACAACTTAAAAGTATAATCCGGTCTTTTGATATGCTGCCACCACCGATATGAATACGTGATAACAGACACGTTACGTGATGTATATTAAAAAAAACATAACTCTTTCAATTAAACTTAAACTAACATTTTATTTACAGTATTTACACTTAAACTCGGATGGAACTTATCCGGTTCAACATTAAATTACAGAAAACTACTTTCTGTGTACCGTTAGGCTACGTTAATTCACTCAGAACCGAGATTTCTATTAATCTCACACCCGCTATATCTCTTCCTTTCGAGAGATCTCCCTCCATACACGTCTCTCAGAGCGCAAACTCTCTGAACGACCTTCCTCCTTTGCTCCTCCGTTCAAAACTAACTTCACTCTCTCGTCATCCACCAGAGAACCCCCTCCCTCTACGGGGCTCGTTGCCTGTTCCAAAGGGTTCCTTGACAACACTTAATCCCCTCTTGCTGGGTCTGTCCTCCTAAATAACGGGTGAAATATCTGTCTTATCTATGAAAGACAACATAACAAAGGACATACTTCTTCCATTATATTCACGTCGCTCCCTTCCGGATTAAGATTTTTCTTAAGAAAGCCTTCAACAGTACACAACAGATACATATACAATAAGATAATTCCTTAAGAATAGCTTTTAAAGTCTTGCAGCTGCCAGGGGAACCTGACACCCCCCACCTTAGCGGGAAATATGCCTTTTAGGGGCTAATTTTCCTCAAAACTATGTAATGTCTGAGAAGAGTCCAACAGTTCCTTGATAGGTTTCTTCATTACTACAATTACATAAATATTTCAAGGTGTCTGAAAATTTACCTACTGACATCTCTAATGAACCATATACTAATGTGATAACTACAGAAAAGAATTACACAATATGCTAATACACTGTTATAAACACCAGATGCAAATACAATTATAAATACACAAAGAAAAATAAAGTTACACTACTATTATGTCATTTCCATGTCAGTCCTTAGGCTGATATTACTGGAGGCGGTACTATTTTTTCCTTCCAGTCCTTCCTAGTTAACTTGATTGGTACAGCCCTTTTCGTAGTACACCCACTTGAATGGCTAACTTCTGCCTCCGAGGTCTTAATTAAATTTTCCTCTAACCAATCAGGCACTTGCCTGTCCAAGTCCTCTTTGTACGTAATAAAGACATTGTACCATTTCTGCTTTATCTTACCCCTCTCCGGTTTACGACCAATCCGATTTTTCTCGATTTCTACCAGTTGGATAGGACCCATAAATAATTCCTTATTTTTCCTTAAGATTGATTTTATGTCCCCAACTTGAATATTGGTTAGCACCTTTATTTCAAATCCCTTCATATCTTTAATTTCCGGTTGTTCTCTATCTAACAAAAGAGTTTTCCCACGGTCTTCAAACTCCCCGTCACTATCAAAAACAATATCGACTACTTTATTTTTAGCCACAAATTCCCTCATTTCATCTTGATACACCAGTTTCTTACTCCCGTCCAATAACTCAATTATATATGCATGTTGACCTGTTTTCTCTTTCTCCTTATCCCTCCCATTCATTTCCCTCGTTAGACGACATTCTACACATGATTCACAAAACGTTTTAGCTTCCTCTGCCATATTTTCCCAATAAAATGAATGCTTGATTTTTTCTATCATTTTCTTAACCGCGTGATGTCCTCCATATAAGGAAATATGCGTTTATTTTAGAATTTCCTCCCTTCTAATTTTAGGTAATACTAATTGAGCTACATTTTCATCTACTAATTTCTCTTTCTGATATAATAACCCATTAACAATATAGTAAGACCCTCTATCATTTTCAGCTAATTCTCAAGCTTTCTCTAAATCTTTACAATTCATTTGGGATTTCTGAAATTCATTTGAACAACTTTCCGTAACTTGATCAATCTTACTTTTCTCCACCTCGGCTTTTTCCTTTACATGACTTTGTAAATTTAACGATCTCGTTTCTACGACATAACAGTCACTCTTATCATTTCCAATCCTTTCCCCTTCCTTCATTTTATCCCTACTACTTTCCTTACATTCCCTTTCTACCGATTCTCTTAATGATTTCTCGTTGTTTAACCCTGACAATTCATTAGCCACGTCAGGATGTAAAATTACCTGTTCATTACTATTATCAATTATTGCGCAAAGTACATCCTGATGAATTACATTAGTTTGACCGCGTTTTGGAATAGCTAAAGGTAATTGAATTAATGGTGATTTCATTGCCTTACCAAATATCCCTTGTAAATAGATGCTACCAGCCCCTCTTAGTTTCTGTGCTGGTACTAAATCTTTATGAACGACGCTAATTTCGCAACCACAATCCACTAATCCTTTTGCTATTTTCCCATTTACACTAACTTCTACTTTCTCGAGTTTATTTAACTTCTCTCCAATAATTGTAGTTCTCCAATTCCCTTTTGCTCCGATTCTTGCCATATTCGCTCCCCTTGGTAATTCTCCAATTCTTCGAACCGAGACATTATTGATACTAGCCCTTGATTCTTGTCCCTTATTATTTTGATTACTTCCCTCATTATTTCCTTTTGTACAAAATCGCTGGACATGGCCTCGTAAACCACACTTGAAACAGGTAGGCGTCGCATTATTAGGTTTCCTATATTCCTTTTTTCTACCCAAAAATGGACTAACTTCATTATTCCCATTTTGTCTCCAATTACTACTAAATCCCTCATCTTTTTCTCTTCTAGAATTTCCATTATTTACATACCTTTCTTTATCTTTATAACCCTTATAAGTTACCGCATAAGATTTCTGTTTAGCATCAAAGAAATTATCACATTCTTTAGCAATTTTAGAAACTTCTAACCAATTACTGTGCTGAGTTAATCCAACATGCGTCGCGGTTTCCTCATCTAAAGTAGTTAACAACTTATCCGTGACAATTAACTGATTAACCTTCTCATACGTATCTGCACCTCTAATCTTACAATAATTTTCCCACGTTGCTATTAAACGCGATACAAATAATACATGAGTTTCATTTTGATTCCTTCTAGCCTTCTTAAAGTTTTCCAAACACGCCTTCGGTGTCGGCTCGTGTTCCCTTAGAACTAATTCCTTTAATTTCTCATAACTCTCAATTTGTTCCCTAGTAGTGTATATTAGCAAGTTATCGGCCTTATCTCCTAACATATTTAGTAGAATTTCGACCTGCTGGGTTTCCGGAACATTTTTTGTTTGGAATGCTCGTTCTAAACTGCTAAAAAACAGATTCCATCCCTCAGTCCCTTCTGGAACCTTGATAGACAAAGTTTTAACACTTTTAATCAATTTCTCTAGGCTACTCTCATGATTAGATTCTCTAGTCCCATTAGAGTTATTTGCCGAACTCTGAATTTTTATCCTTTCCAACTCTAACTCATGTTCCAATCTCAATTTTTCAGACCTTTCTTCTCTATCTAACTTATCTCGTTGTAACTTTTCCTCCCTTTCTTCCTTTTCCCGTTCTAACCTCTCATCCCTTTCAAACTTTTCCCGTTGTAACTTTAAATTTTCCCCCCTTTCTAACGTTTCTCGCTGTAACTTTTCCTCCCTTTCTACCTTTTCTAACCGCTCCGTAACAATAGTGTTAGATCATTCCATAACGGCCCCCGCTTCATATTCGTCGCTCTCCACTATCTTTTTCTTAAGCTTAAACATGGTATCATCTTCCGAGACTTCAATTCCTAACTCTTCACATATCGCCTGAAGATCCACCGTTTTTATTTTTAGTCAGAAAGCCATACCTTCTACTGATAATTATTACCACCCTACAATAATACTTAAGCACAATATCAAATTAATATTTCCTCAAATCCTACCCTCATAAGTTACCTCCACCTATTATACTATTTAACATATATTCAAATAAGTAATAATAAAATGATAAATTTCCTTTAACAATGGTACCCCAAAATTTGCTTCCAATAACAAAGTAACAATAATTTCAATTTGATTAGTATGCAATACAGATTTTAAATTTATACAATTAAATAATAAAATACAATTTACGCAATAATACTGATACGTTGCAATTTGAGTAAAACACTGATGCCACTCACTACATAAAGATATCTACCTAACAAAAATTTGCGTGAAATACACATAAATTCCTAAATTTAATCTCAATAAAATATTTCAATTTCCACAATTAGTTCTCACACTAAAAAGTAAATCACAGCCTTTTTTTTTCTTTGGACCTTAAATTCTTCCTTGAAGGTTATTTCAATTTAATTTAAATTCTACACAAATTTGCCTTCCTCATTTACTATCAATATTTCAAACTTAAAACAATAATATATCTTAATTTAAATATTACTTTAATAATAATTTAAATTTAAGAAATTTCAATTATTCCTTCCAACTATTAACACATAGCATTAATTTTAATCATTAATCTTATCCGTTTAAAAAAATTAGAAAATCAACTCTAGTAAACAATATTAGCTCCTTTTCTTAAAACAATAGTGTAAAATGGTTGTCAATATCTCATTTGATTTAGTCCAATTATAATATTGCACATAAATTATCATAAATTAACCACAACATTAACTTAAATTACCATCAATTACACAAAAATAACAGTAGGTTCGAGAATGTCAATAGAATAAAATTATCAAAACACCTTACCTCGTACTTTATTCGCTGGGGCAATACTCTGCTCACTTTAACCCTGGTAAATATTGCACTTTTCGGGCAACAATCACTGTAACTTGCTTCACTATGCACCAAAACACTACACACAACACTACACTAACACCGCACAACCAGTAGTTCACTTCACTGTAATGACGATAGGATAGCTGGCACTGGTCTACGATGATAGGGCACACACACTTCCGCTAGACGATCCGGCATAAACTGACTGTAACACGGCTAACTGGCACTGGTCTTCGGTGATTCAAATCCCGTCGCTGCCACCATTGTCGTGTTCCACTTCTCCGTCCACACAACTTCGAAGTATAATCCGGTCTTTTGATATATGCTGCCACTACCGATATGAATACGTGATATCGGACACGTTACGTGATGTATATTAAAAAAAAAAACTCTTTCAATTAAACTTAAACTAACACTTTATTTACAGTATTTACACTTAAACTCGGATGGAACTTATCCGATTCAACATTAAATCAAAAAAAAAAAAAAAAAAAAAAAACAGAAAACTACTTTCTGTGTACCGTTAGGCTACGTTAATTCACTCAGAACCGAGATTTCTATTAATCTCACACCCGCTATATCTCTTCCTTTCGAGAGATCTCCCTCCATACACGTCTCTCAGAGCGCAATCTCTCTGAACGACCTTCCTCCTTCGCTCCTCCGTTCAAAACTAACTTCACTCTCTCGTCATCCACCAGAGAACCCCCTCTCTCTACGGGGCTCGTTGCCTGTTCCAAAGGGTTCCTTGACAACACTTAATCCCCTCTTGCTGGGCCTGTCCTCCTAAATAATGGGTGAAATATCTGTCTTATCTATGAAAGACAACATCACAAAGGACATGCTTCTTCCATTATATTTACGTCGCTCCCTTCCGGATTAAGATTTTTCTAAAGAAAGCCTTCAACAGTACACAACAGATACATATACAATAATATAATCCCTTAAGAATAGCTTTTAAAGTCTTGCAGCTGCCAGGGGAACCTGACACATAATATTAAACCATTTTATCTATAGTAAGGGTAATTTTATTTAATTAATATCATCAATTTTCATAAATTGAATTTTGACCCGCTAGATTCGCAAAATCTTACACTGTGCGCCGTGTGGATAAAACGTTAGAGTAGTTTTAGTTGAACGACTTTGTTGATAAACAAAAAAATGGGTAAACAAGAATTTCAAGAATTGTTATTTGATGGGAAAAAACACCGTTCAAACAAAAGCTTGGCTTTATAAGCGTTATCCGGACACTGCACCAGGTAAATCAACCATTATTGACTGGTTTGCTGAATTTAAACGCGGTCGTACGGTCACCAGTGAAGCACCACGCAAAAGAGGTGGTTACTCCGGAAAACATAAAAAAGTCCACAAAATCATTTTGGGGAACCGTAAAAAAGTGAAGTTGCAGGAGATGGCTTAGACTCTGAAGGTATCCAAGGAACGTGTAGGTTTTATTTTGAATGAACGTTTGTCTATGAAAAAGCTGTTGTCAAAGTGGGTGCTACGCGTATTGACTTTTGACGGAAGACAACAACGAGTCGATGATTCTGAGCACTGTTTGGAGTTTTTTCGTTATAAAATTATATTATTTATTATAAAATTATTATTATTATTTATTTATTAAATTATTATTATCAAATTATTATTATTATTATTATTATTATTATTATTAAATTATTATTATTTATTATTAAATTAATATTATTTATTATTAAATTATTATTATTTATTATTATATTATTATCATTTATTATTAAAGTTATGTTATTTATTAAAGTTATCAAGTTATCAAGTTATGTTAAAATATTGTGTTTTGTTTATTAGATCGGGTACTTATCAGCCCATGTGTTATTGTCTTTTCATTTCGGGTTGCGGATTTAAGTATTTTGCGTTCGGGTCGGGTGCGGGTTGAAATATGTCGGGTTCGGGTCGGGTTGCGGGTCGAGGGAATTTTTTTGCGAGTTTGGGTCGGGTACAACCCGACCCGTGCAGGACTCTATTTCTAATTACGACCGGATTTAAACTTCTGGCGTACCCGAGGCGTTACTCTATTTAGTTGTGGGAGGTCGGGGTCCTTTACCTCTTTTTTCATTGTTCAATAATTTTTATTAATACTTTTCGGAGGGAGGGGTGATGATATAATGGGTTTTATATAGGTTTTTTTTTTCAGTTACAGTTTATGAAAGTATATAAGGTGGTTCTCAAATGCCCTGCAGAACGCGAAACTTTCTGACACATTTTCTGAATCATTCTGAAACGCAAAGGCATATAAGTTTAGTGGGCCTAGCTATTGAAGCAATTTGGAACCGAAATGCGTTTTCCATTTTTTTTATAAATAAATTATTTATAGAGTTATATGCAATTCGTGTCACGTGACGACACGTTTTTCCATTTTTCTCGTGCTACCGCGCCGAGAATTCGGTTCAAAATGCCGACTTTGACAGTATTTTATGAAAGATCTTCCTTCTGCCTTTACCAAAACATGGAAAACGTGTTTCGATTACATAGGTTCTGACTAAGAACACTTGCTAAATTCATGCGTTTCGGGACAAAAATAAATTCAGAAATGGGTCAGAAAGTAGCTCTTTTGGATTTGAGAACACTCTTTAAAAGTATTTCATTCCTTTTCTCTAAAAAATGAATGTGTCAAACCTTAACTCAAAGTATCTGTTCTTATTGATTATATATATATTAATGAGTGTTTTGATAACTTCATTCTCCTAATGAGGTATTTAAGATAATATCTTACATTTTTCCATTCCCATTTTCTACTGGCATAAAATTAAAAAACATATTTCGACGTTTTAAAAAGTAGATTGCTGTTGATGATTTACTGGTGCATATAAATCCTTGATATGGGTAAGTACGGGGCCCTCTAAACAATATAATAATTGTTCTCGGATTATTACTAATTAATCATGATCCTTAACCTTTTGATTACGGGGATTGGGACTCAGCAGATATTTTTTTTATTCTATTCGTACCGTTTTATGAAAAATAACCTCTGTCATACACTTATTTTAGGTTATTTTCAAGGAATATATTCCTCAGAGAACATTTTTTGTAAATTGTGTTACGATTGAAGATAAAAATATTCGCCATTCCTGACTCGTAATCCAAAGCTTAATGAAGTATATTCAGTTTCTGTTTTGAAATTATATTTAAAATGAAAAAATATAAATAATTATCCTTTTCTGAAATCATGCAAAATTTTAAAATCCAATAAGTCTTAAAAAAAGCATTTTGTAGCCATTTTTTTTCACTTTATAGCTAATCTTTAACTAATATCGGTATTTCATTGAAAGTATTTCCGTTGTATTCAATATCAGTGTCATATTGGACCCCATTATAAGAAATATTAATTTGCAACTATCCCAGTTTCTGTCGCTGCAATTTCTTGTCTTTTAGTACGATGCATTTTTGTATCTAAGTAAACTGAAATAAAGCATGCATATCTAACAAATTGGAAATTTTACGTAGTAATAATGTAATAGTAGTAATGAAATAAATTGATTAATAAACAACTTAGAATTTCTGGAACCACTTGTTACAATTACAAAAATAATATATTACTTTTAAATTCTAAAGGTGTAGAATTAACAACTATAATATAAATTAAAATAACTTTCATTAGTTGTTTTACATGTTTCGACTCTTTCCGAGTCATTTTCAAAAACAAAATGAGAATATTCAAGGTATTATATTTTATTATATTGTTACAAAAATAATGTATTAATTTAAACATAAATGTTATAGAAATTTTGCAAATAAGTATGGTGATGTCGTGGACCAAAAAAATAGGAAAAAAGGTAAATACAAACCGAAATTTGTATATTCCCACTCCTTTTAGCCATAAAGGAAAAGTGGGACTATAATTTCCCAATTTCAAATGGCCTGGAAATATGATTTTTTAAATATTTTGACGTACATTATATTTTTTCAGTTTTAGGTAACACTAAACATTATTACAGCACAACTTTACCTAAAACTGAGAATAATCGTAAAAAATGATTTAAACTAAATATTTAATTTGAATCAATAGCATTTATTACTGAACTCACATGTCTACCGAACTCCAAGGAATATATAAGATATTTAAAGGATATATATGTATATAAACAAGAACTTCTTCAATTGATTGTTTGTTTGTCTTCTTTTGGCATGTTATATTTACTATTCAGAAATCCTATTTACAATTGTATATACATCCGAGTATGATTAAAGAAAATACAGTGTGGGCAAAAATTAATTGGACAAATGGTTTATTACGTAGTTATATGACCAAACACAAAACTACACATGATTATACGATAGTGAAACACACAAAGTTTACCCTTTTTCACAAACGTTCCACGTGGCTGCTATGATATTTCTGCAAATGTTCCCTCGCAAAATATGTTCTTGTCATATGAGGGAGTTGGGGCAAGTAAGTACCAAGCCACATTTTTGGTGAAATAAATCTAACACTGTAATCTGTTGCTTAATATTGTAAATTATAATATCCTACATATAATTTATTTCTAATGTCACTGGGTGGCAGCATATGCCCCAGGTTTCATTTTTGCCCCAGATGTTTATGTCTCCAATGAAGAGAGCTAATTTACAAAAAGCGTAAAAGTAATATCATTAAAGTAATGTCATATTGTTACTCAAAATATCTCAAATGTTACTAAGACACTGGCGAAAAAACTTTATGTTATATATATCTTGATTTGAGTATTTGATCAAATTTTCAAATTGAAATATCTCAGAAGTTCAAAAATGTGGTTTAACACTCTCTTTCCTCAACTCCTCATATGTTTGTGGCCATATTCGCGTCGATCAAAATATGTGAAATGCTGGTTGACTATTTCATTTCAGGAATGGATATTGGAAGCGGTGGATTGCAAACCTCATCGTTGAAAAAATACATTGAAACATAGAGGTGATAGGACTGGTGATCGTGGTGACCACGACCGTGATGCGCGACGAATAATGCGTCCACTAATAACACGCCCACGCCCAATCGAAACCAACACCTCAGCACTGAGTTAAGAAGTATTTCTGCAAACTTACGATACAATACTAGTATCCAGCCTTTGAACTAATACTTTAATTTTAATAATTCGCAAATTATTCCGTTACAATTAATTTGAGTCCACCTTGTATATACATATTTTTCAATGTCATAAGATTGTTATTTCACTTTTTAAATATTTTGGCAAAAACAAATGCATATGCATCACTATTGACAGAAATAAAAATAATCACGCAAGTAAACATCCATTATACATTTTTAATTCATGAATAGAACATTTTACATCTACAATTACAAATCAAAATATTAAAAACGCACCATTGAAAGCTATTCTAAAATGCACTATTTATGCATATAGTTGTTAATGTATATCAAATTACTAATTTTCAAGAGAAGAATCCTTTTCTGTTAAAATGGAAATTCTTTAAACTTTTTAAAAATCCTTTTTGCAATATATCTTCTACAGCCACTGTCTGGGTTTGGCTTTACAATAAAAATTCTGCAGTCTTTGGTTTCACCACGAAAAAACTTCAAATTGCATCTTATCGTTGATTTAAAAAAGCCCTAAAAATATAATTACAAATTAGAACAATAAAAGCAACTAATCGGAAGTTATTTTAAAATATACTATTGCTGAACATGCTGTTTGAATATTATATATGAAATTTATAAAATATGAATCGTTTTATATTAAAAAGGAATTATTCCACATTTTTTGAAAATAGCTTTTTCATTATTTTTGCTAAATATTAAGTAAAGCCATCGTTTGGTTGTTACAAACTAACAGTCTTTGGTTCGACTATAAAAGGAGCTTGAACATGGACCAAATCACTGGCTTATAATTGACTAGAATCACTATTAATCACTGACAGAATTTTGTTTTCTTTTTCTTGAAAGCTTAGTTTCCTCGTCAAAAATAAGTTATTATTCAATTTTCTCAACCCGATATGAACACAAAACATTGATTTTCAAATATAAATTTTCAAATAAACATTTTCAGCTACGTAACAGAATTTATACATACAAGAGTAACAAAATAATGTTCATTTTACGTTGTTGAACATGTTTGTTGAACATGTTTGTTGTCTATTGAACATGTTTGTTGAATAGGAAAGGTTTTATTTAAGAATTGATAGCATCCGAAAAGACAATATTTTGTGTTGATACCGGGTTGAGAAAACTGATTAATACACTATGAAATCTAATTCGTTAAGTTTCCGAATATTACGGGCAGCAAAAGAGAGTTTTGTTCTCACAATGCTTCCTTAAATCTCAGAAGAAGTTTCTGAAGATAAAGGAACATTTTTCGGAATCGTGTATATCTCGGATAAGGTTATATTATATTATTGAGAACTTTCTTGGTAGATCAAGAAACATTTCTATTTTTTTTAAATGGCCGACTGGTGAGTTTTCTTTGCTGTCTATGGAGACATGAGCTAAGTCAGTTCTCCAGTAATTGTGAGAAATACAGACTTAAAAATTATAGAAATTATTGCTGATTATTACTACTGATTTATTTGAAATGAATGTTACTAAATATGATTCGTTGTTAAAACAATGACTACAAAATTTCTGTACATATTTCTGCATCATTTTGCCAGATATTAAATACAGTAAATTGCATTTATAAGAATCACGTTTGTTATTACAATTTTGATTCTTATAACATGTTGATTTTTATAATAGTAATTTATAACTGTAATTTTTGCTTATAAGATTCACGTTTGTTATTTCAACTTGTATTCTTATATGAGGTCAATTGTTATAACGAGTATAAGCGATGGTTACTGTAGAATCATCGGTTGATATCACAAAAAAAAAAAAAAAAAAAAAAAAAAAAAAATCTGAAATCTTTGGTTTGACCATATGAAAGAATATTGAATCCAGACTAAAATCACTAGCTTTTAACGGACGGAAGAATGGTTTTTCTTATTCTTGAAAATTTTGTTCATCTCAGAAGTCCCCTTTAAATATAAAACGATTGAAACAGAAAACATTAATATTTCACTATTATACTCATTTAAAAATTGGAAAAGCATATTTTAATACACAGTTTTTCAATTCTATATCAATTTCATTCACGTATAAATTTCAAAATTACATTATATTTATCTTCTGAACAGATGATTAAGAAAAAAAAAACACATCAACAATTTTTCAATGACAAATACACAATAAAACTGTAGAGAAAGAATTGAGAGGCAAATTTGATTTTTTAGCAATTAAGTGGCGAATGAAAGAAAATGATTAAATAATAAAATCTAGTGGGCTAAAATAAAATCACAAAACATACAATAAAAGAAACAATAAAAATATATTGGGTTATCTGGAAAGTTCTGCAATTTTGAAACGTGGTTTCGTCTATATTGCCACTGCTGATAAGGAGTGACCTTGAAGGAATCATATATGTACATTGGATCTATTCTGCTTGCGTTGTATAATTCTCGATTGAGTTGTGGCATAACTTTTGTTTCAGTGGAGTGCTAAGTATGGAGAACCAAATAGTTAATTTTAGTCATATTATGCTCTTTTACAACAAGAAAGGTAAAAATGCTAGTCAGAGTACGCGTAAAATTTGTGCTGTATATGGGCAAAATGATGTTTCGGATGACACAGTTCGAAGGTGGTTTTGAGGAGTTTAAGCGCGGAAATTTCAGCCTCGAAGATGATGCCCTCTCTGGACAACCATCATCTGTAAAGGAGGTCCTCTTAAAAGAAGCTATTGCTGAAAATCTACATTACACAGTTCAGGAGCTATCACACAGACTAAATAGTCCAAAAAGTACAGTGCATGATTGTTTGATAGCTTCTTTTATAAGAGGTCTTCCTTTACAGATGATGGTTGTCCAGAGCGGGCATCATCTACGAGGTTGAAATTTCCGCGCTTAAACTTCTCAAACCACCTTTGAACTTTGTCAGCTAAAACAGCACTTTGTCTATATACAACAAAATTTTTCTGAGCAGTCTGATTAGCATTTTTACCTTTTTTGAAATAAAATAGCATATGAACTTTTTAAAATGAAAAATTTTTCCCCCCGAAAATGAACTTTTTGGTTCTCTATTCTATTAGCACTTGCACTGAAACAATGCCACAACACAAGCGAGAATTATGCAGCACAAGCAGAAAAGATCGAATGTCCATATCTGGGTCATTCAAGGTCACTTCTTATCAGCAGTAGCAAAATAACTAGACGAAACCGCGCTTCGCTTTTTGAAAAACCGCAGAACTTTCCGGATGACCCAATAGATTTTTACAATACTTAAAAACAAAAATGTTTACAATGCCTAAAATATAGATTTTTTTACATTACATAAAAGCACAGATACCAAGAGTTCCGGATTTTGAATACCTTTTTCTCATTATATTAATATTCTCCTTATTTAATCCAAGCATTTTGCGACTAAATAAGGTGAATAATACTATGCAGAAATGCATAAGTTGGAAATACTATACGGTAGTATTCAAAATCTGTAACTGATGGCATGGCACCTTATGCATTAAAGGGAAGAATTTCTCAACTTGAAGGCATCGCTTGCAGGATTATTACTTTCTTCTATCTTTACAAGAAGAAAGTATTGGATTCATGAAAATTTTCGACTTCCTGTTTTCGACGGATTTATACGTTTTAGAAGGTCCTGAACATGATTTGACTGTTTTTAGAAAATGTCTGTCTGTGAGTCTATGACTCTGTCTGTCTGTCTATGTATGTATGTGACAAAATTTTCGTGGGCGTTCTATCTCAAGAACTAATGCACAGAATTTAATAAAACTTTAGATTCAGTTAGTCCCTGATATAAATTGGTGCTGATTAGTTTTTGGTGAAAATCGCCCAAGAGGTGGCGCTGCTATGCCGCATTTTTTGCGATTTCAAAAATAGCTCTATCACAAGAACTAATGTACTCGTTTTCATCAAACTTCAGATTCAGTTAGACCTTGACATAAATAGACGCTGAATACGTTTTTGTATAGATATCCCAACAGGTGACGCTGCTATACCACTTTTTTCATGATTTTTACGATAGCTATATCTCAAGAATGAATGCACGAAATTTCATAAAACTTCATATTCTGTTAGACCTTGGCCTACATAGATGCTGCTTACGTTCTCGTGTAAATGTCCCAACAGGTGGCGCTGCTATGCTGCATTTTGCAGGATTTACACGATTTTAATAATAGTCATATCTCAAAAACTAATGCACGGAATTTAATAAAACTTTAGATTCAGTTAGACCTCGATATAAATTGGTGCTGATTCTTTTTAGTGTATGCGAAACCTGTTTGAGATAGAAGAAAGTTTTGGGATTGACACGTCCGACTAGTTTTTACTAATGGAAGGCAGCTTCTGAGAGTCAGATTTAAAACACAAGATTGCACCTATACCTATTGTTTTATTTGGGAAAATTTCATAACTTATCACAAACATTGACTAATTTCTAAGAGCCTACATCAGTCATGCGAAAATAACGCGCACAAGCTAATGTTAAGTGTATGGGAAGGTTCTTGCGCGATTTCTCACTCGCATTTTAATATTTTTAAATGATTTTTTTTTGCATAGGATAGCTGAGGTCGATCTCTAACGTTGTTAGTTCTTACTTTTTCGATTTTGGCTCCAGTTTTTTTTATATAAGGGTACTTTCACTTTCAGAACCGGTTCCAACCGGTTCAGAAATTAGAAATGTCCGTTTATAAAAAAACTACGTAAAACAATGAACACTTTAATTGTGCTTATGAGCTCACAAAGTGTTTAAAAACTACACTGCAAAAAAAAAAAAAAATGTTGATTTTACAGTATAATATTGGCATCCCAGCTGCCAGTATTATACACTGCAAAAAAAAAAAAAAAAAAAAAAAAAAAAAAAAAAAAATTGATTTTACGGTATAATGCTGGAAACTGGGATGTCAGTATTATACTGTAAAATCAACAATATTTTTTTTTTTTTTTTGCAGTGTAATAATCACGAGTTGAAATATAAATTATTCTCACGTATAATTTAACTTCAGCTAATGAAATAAAAATTATTAAAAGATAATACATAAACAAATCCCGTACTTATGACCTAACTACCACCAGTTGAATTATTGCTACTTTTACCAGTTTATTCTCAAACAATTTATTTGAAAACTTCAACCGATGAAATTGAAACTAGTAAAGACAAGTTGGAAATTGTACGTCAAACGTTACAAACGAGGTGCGTTCGTACGCACGTTTTAGAATTAAATTCATGATATCCCGTGCGTAGAACGGGTTAAACAGCTAGTTAAGTATATATTTTATGACACTGTTCATACAAATATCTTAACTAGTTATATAAATATTCAGATATATATGTATCAGCTAGTTATATAAATATTCAGATCTTGATGATTTTTAATTCTATGAAATGAATTATATCGTCTGCAGATTAATTTCTGTCATAAAATAAGTATCTCGGTCGCTCGACGATTAAACTTCGGAAGCTCCTATAACAAAAAAGCACCGATTAAAAAAAAAAAAATTCAAATTTCTTAATAAATATTTTTATTAATATCTCCTAAAGTTTTGATTCGATTTTAATAAAATTAGAAACGTCTCGACAAAATTCTGCAAAGGTAATATATTTTAAATTGCAAACCATTTGGTTGGGTAGTTTTTGCGTTGTTATATGCGGACAGACAGACAGACAGACGGACGGACAGACGGACGGACAGACGGACGGACCAAACGACGACTATAGGTGCTACGTATTTATATAATTACGAACGCACCTAAAAAACACACAAAACAAACTTCATTCTTAAGTGCTAACAACCGACAGTTAAAAAATAAATTATTCTCAAACAAAATTAAAAATTTCATCAAATGAAATCGAAACTATAGAAAAGAATAAGCCCTAAAACAAACAGCGTACTTAAAAGCTAACAACCACTATTTGAAACATAAATTATTCCGAAAAAAATATATCAAACATTCAGCCAATGAAACTGAAACTAGTAAAGGATAATATGTAAACAAACTTATATGCTTAAGGGGACTCTTTACTCACGCGAAAACACCTCTCGCTAATGTTAAACCTATGGGCAGGTTCTTTTCGATTTTTTCGTTAAATTTGAATATTTTTAAACAATTTTGTTTTCTGCATAGGATAGCTGAGGTCAATCTCTAATATGGTTATTTTTTACTTTTTCACTTTTGGTTACAGATTTTTTTAATAATTGTACTTTCACTTTCGAAACCGGTTTCGAAAATGAAACTAGCTTTATTAAAAAAAAAATCTGCAACCAAAAGTGAAAAAGTAAAAAATAGCCATATTAGAGATCAACCTCAGCTATCCTGTGCACACGCACACACAAATATTAAAAATATTCAAATTCAAACAAGAAATGCGAAAAGAACCCGCCCATAGGTTTAACATTAGCGAACGGGTGTGTTTTCGCATGAGTGAAGAGTTCCCTTAAGGCGCCCCATCAGTGAGATTTCAAATTCTCCTCGCTAATGTTAAACCTATGGGCGTTTGATGCATTCGTATTTTTAAAATATCTTTCTTTTTTCTATGTACTATTCTTAAAGGATGTCGCTTTCTTTCTTAGTTGTCAAAATATTAAAAAAAAATGTACTAAATTTATAATTTTATTTGTTAAAATCTTTGTGAAACTGAGTAAAATTTTAACATTTCACATGAAATTAAGTATATATTTTAGAAGTATTTTGGCAAAAAAAAAAAAAAAAAAAAAAAAAAAAAAAACATCCTTCCAGAAGAGTACACAGAAAAAAGAAGTTAAACATATTAATTTACTGAGGAGATATTTTATAAATGCGAATGCATCACAGGTCCATGGGTTTGTTTAACATTAGCGAGATGAATTGGAAGTCTCACTGATGAGGAGCCTTAAGAGCTAAATAGAACCAGCTGAAATATAAATTATTCTCAAACAATTTATATAAAGACTTCATAAAATGAAATTTAAACTAGTAAAGGATAATTATATAAAACAATATTTTCTCTCTTTTGAAAAAAAATATAGTCAGTGTAGAAACAAAATATTTTTTTCAAAAGAAAAGTGTTTATATCCAACGGTTGGAGTACCATAGTTGAGATTTTTCCAACAGAGCGAAAACATGCCGGGACCAGGACTCGTACCTCAGTACTTTGGTTTGCTGTACCAACGCTCACCCTACTGAGCTCGACGATATCCTGGCTGGCATATTTCACTCTTATTTGTTGGACAAGGCTGCGAACTGCAGCGCGAATTTCATTCATCCGAGCTATAACTATAGCATTTTACATGATGAATCTGAAATAGCACGAAAACTCCTGTATACCATGCAACTAGGTCATAATGAACAGAGGAAAGTATATTCAACAAGGTAAATTATATCCAATGGTTGGAGTATCATAGTTCAGATTTTTTCAACAAATAAGAGTGAAATATGCCTGTCAGAATATCGTCGGGATAGCTCATTACACTGTTAAAAATAAAGTTCGACGTTTCACCAAAAAACTGGTGAAAAGTAGCTGAAATTTAGCTGCAACTACAATCTTGGTGAAACGTTTCACCATTTTTATGGTGCTTTTGAAAATACCACTATATTGGTGAAATGTTGAACTAATTTTATGGTGAAAGGTTGAACCATGATTCAGGATTTTTTCAAATCCAATTTAATGGTGAAAGGTTGAACCATAATTCAAGGTTTTTTCTAATCCAATTTAATGGTGAAAGGTTCCAATTTAATGGTGGAAGGTTGAACCATGATTCAGGATTTTTTCAAATCCAATTTAATGGTGAAAGGTTGAACCATATTTCAAGATTTTTTCTAATCCAATGTAATGGTGAAAGGTTGAACCACAATTCAGGATTTTTTCAAATCCAATTTAATGGTGAAAGGTTGAACCATAATTCAAGGTTTTTTCTAATCCAATTTTATGGTGAGAAGTTGATCGATGATAGGGTTTTATCTAATCTAATGGTAAAAGGTATAACCATGATTCAGGATTTTTTTCTAATCCATTTTATGGTGAATTGTTGAACCATGATACAGGTTTTTCTCTAAACGTATTTTATGGGGAAAGGTTATACCAGATTAAACCAGGATTTTGGTGTTTAATTTATCATTTTATGATGCAGTTAATGAACTAAGATTCAGATTCTGTGAGATTATATTGCTCTAGCGAAGCTTACTAATTTTCTTATTAACATTAAACTGAAAATTATTATTAGAGTTTTAATTTTTAATTATCGTCTTTGAAATATATTTTAGAAAGAAAATGTAAACAGCTGGTTCAAATTTAAATACACAAAATAATTGCATTTTTTTTTTCACCAATGATATTATTACCATTATGCACTTGTAAATTATAAAACATTTCTCCACACTTTTTAATTAGTTACTTATAATTACTTTAGTATTTGTTTATTCACAAACATTCATAATAAAACATAATTTTGTAAAATAATTTTCTTAGATTTAAATACATACCCTGTTTTTATTATCTTTTAATTTAAAATCTAGGAAATAAAATATAGTTTTACTCAACATTACTTACATGGAATTTCTTTAAACAATGTAAAGTTTTGCACAGAAATATATAAATAAAAGCACAAGTCTTGAGAAAAGTTTTTTCCATATTGCACTTGTACATCTTTTATAATCTGTAAATAGACTTGAAATATTTTTCTAAAATTGTTGTGAATTTTTTTCTATTTCTATAGATGCTAAAAATTTGATATCATAGTTGTAGAATTGTTACTTTCTTTTCATAAGATTAAAAAAAAAAAAAAAGTAATATTTTAATAATAGAGCCGTACAGAGTACTTGGTACTCAGCCAATATCGAGTAGTTAAGAATTTCAGTTTTTAAGCATATTTGTCGACAAATGAATTCATAACTGATCTGTAAAAAGTTATTTGAATATATGTATAATATATGCAATAATTCGTAAAAACTATTTACTTGGTACTTATAAAAGACATTTTTAAATCTGTAAGAAAGTACTATGATTTTGGATAAAAAAGCAGTGTGTAGAAACAGAAAATACAATAAATGCAATTAAAAATAAAATAATTAACTTTGTTATATTGTAGATTACAGTGCAAAAACACTTATATTGTTCTACATTTTCAGGAGATGCATTCCTTTTATTATTGTAAATTTGACCTGCTTCAGAAAAAAAAAAAATGTATTCGCTGTGATAATCTTGGTCACTCAGCGATTCATCTTCGGGGGTTACTATAACACAAAAGTACCTAATTTTTTAATTAAAAGAAAATAAGGTACTTGTTACAACATGCAAAAACCAGCTTTGATACAGATTTCACTTATCAAATGAGTAATGTTGGGTTCAAGAATCAGTTTTATTATTTTTTTTTAATTTAAGAAAATTGTCTTTAAAAGGGACACAATAAATGAAATTTCAAAAAATATGATTATATGATCAAGATGCATGTTTATGAACATATATATAGATACATACACACAGAAGTGTTAACCCTAAGCACACTTTATTTTCACATCAGTGATTCTTTCTTGCACACAATTACTCGGTACTCCACTACTTAATAATTAGTAAAAAATATTACTATAAATAAAGGTGCAATGGTTACACATATGGAAATTTATATTTTCACTATTTTAGGTTTTATACTTTTAATAGAATTTTTAAAACTTTTGGACAGTAAAATTCACATGTTCTGCCCAAAACCTCAATTCTGAAAAATTATTATTACTTAATTTATTTAAAAATTAGCATTAAATAAAAACTTAATTTTTCAGCTATTGCTGGTTTATTTTCCTAGAAATCCATGTAATATACATATAGATATATCATTTATCTTACCAAGTTATATTACATTTCAGCCTATAGTTCTGTGTCGTCAATGGCAGCTCTACAATAGCTAAAAGGAAAAATGGTCATAGACACAACAAAATAGCAAAAAAATTCAGTTGGGTTGCGGTAAGCCGCTCCGTTTATTGAAAATTACAAATTATATATTTATTAAAAAAATATATAAAAATTCAGATTAATTAACCAAAGTAATTACAGTACAGTTTTCCCTAGACAGTTTCAGGAGAATGCAGCATTCTGTCTAACAAAAAGTCTGATAAAATGGTGTTCAAACAGTCGGGTAAAATGGTCGTCAAACAGTTGGGTAAAATGGTCATCCAAAAGTCGAGTAAAATGATCGTCAAAAAGTAAGGTAAAATGGTCATCCAACAGTCGGGTTAAATGGAATAGATCCCAGCATCTGGTTAATTTCTCCACCTGTTTTAATAATAAAAGGAAGAAATTATTAAGATATAAAATTGTTATTTTTTCAGAAAACATAATTTTACTTAAATAAGTGAAACAATGAGGAATTTTCACGTTTTCTGATTTTACTTTATACAATAGAAAATATCCCTGACGGTTCGGCCTACAGGCACAGGTAGATTTTGAAGACACAGACCGTGGGGTGCCTGTTTGTTAAGAATTGCGAAAGAAATAACCTTTTGCCATAATGAAGCAGTTGGGACCGTCCACTTCGAAATCTAACTTGTTTGCAAGCGGAGGTGGCAGGGATTTTTTTTTTTCTATAAAGGTTGGTCCTATAAAAAACTTGCCAATATAAAAGTTTTAGATAATATTAAGATGATTTATAATAAATTTAAGCGGATTTGATATCTTGTGAATTGACGAAGTTATGAGTTTTTTCTTACAACCCCCCCCCCCCCCCCCCTTGGGGCCATTTTTAATTATATCAAAAATCTGTTATGCATAAATTATCGGCCCTTTTCCTAGAAGTAATAACTTTAAACGGATTCGATATGTATCATAATTAAGACGTTATGGGTTTTTTCTGTTTTCACAAAAAGCCCCCCCCCCCTTATTCGAATTTGCCCAATAACGAACTTGACCGAGATTTTATGCCCCTGGATTTTATGTATCAGTTTGGAAGAGATTTGTGCAGAATTATGGGGAGGAGGGTTGGGTTCTGGGAGTCATAATTGGCATAGATCTGCAAAATTTTTTCAAAAATTCCAACTTGAGGGAAAATGTAATAGGTAGTATTTTTAGGTCCCCAACCTAGCTTTAACTCAAGGTGGGTGTTTTATTTATTTGAAAACCGAACAAAAAAAAAAAAAAAAAAAACTAAATAACCTCTTTAAGTTCTCCTAAAATCAAAAATAGTTTTTTTTTTTTTTTTTTTTTTTTTTTGTCGCATTTTTGGGCAAAGATGTATATTATCATGATATCATTTTAATTTGTAAGCACAAAGTCAATAAAATCACCAATTTGAGACAAATTATGAGTTTCATAAGTATCGCCCAAGAACTGAGATGCAATCTGGTATAAAATGAAATCGTCATTGCCCAATGATGAAAGCAATAATAAATCAAAACATTCAAGAATTGTTTATGAAGCAAAATTCAATAACAAATCTTAATGAAAATACACATTTAACATTTTTTTTTTTTTTTGTCGCATTCTTGGGCAAAGATGTATATTATCATGATACCATTTTAATTTGTAAGCACAAAGTCAATAAAATCACCATTTTGAGACAAATTATGAGTTTCATAAGTATCGCCCAAGAACGAAGATGCAATCTGGTATAAAATGAAATCGTTATCGTCCAATGATGAAACCAATAATAAATCAAAACATTCAAGAATTGTTTATGAAGCAAAATTAATTCAATAACAAATCTTAATGAAAATATACATTTTACACTCTACTATATCTTTAAACTGAGTTTGATGTTTCAATTAAGAAATGAAAACATTCAGTAAAGTGTAAAATATATGTTTTCATAGGGATTTCTTATGAAACGGATAGTATATGGGGAAGTGGCAAAAGAGATTAATGAAAAAAAAAAACTAAATAACCTTTTTTATTTCTCCTGAAGTCAAAAATAGTTTTTTTTTAGCTTGGATAACTATTATCAGGTATTTTTTCAGTTTGGTTTATTGAGTTGATGAACATGTGTTCATGATTGAATCTTTTGGATGCTGTTTGTATCGTACAGAAAATCATTTACATTCTGCTGTATTTTAACTAATTCATATGGCCACTTACACACTGGCTCTGTAAATTATTTTGGAAATTAGCACATGATGTAAGCAAAAATCAATAAACAACAACAAAAACGTGGCAATCATTTTCAAACTGTTTTATATAATCAAAACTTTTCAATATTTTACTGCCGAATGTAACTATTAAAACATTCAGCTTTTCAAAGTAAAAATAAACCCCTTCAAAAAAAAAAATCCTAATAAAATCTCGACCATTACTTTTAGGTTTAAAAAATTTTAATTTGCAATATACATACGACATAAAAAGAAGAAAAAAATACACCAGAATGTATATCTCTAATTTTGTGTTCACGAAAGCGAGAGAAATGATTTTCTATGCTATACAAACAGCATCCAAGGAACTCAATCATGATTATGTTTCTATGTTCATCAACTAAATAAAACAAAATAAATAAAGATAAAATGAAAAAATATCTGATAATGTAATCTAAGCTTCTTGCCTGACAATCGATCGCTTCGTAAACAGTCCCAAATACGTCTGTAGACAGGAAATAGCCCTCACCTCATTGGCGGAAGATTTTTTGATGCATGCGTATTTGGTCGAATTTCGATGGAAAATATTTGACAGAATTACCAAACTGCTTTAAATATATGGATACCTTTTTGGTTAGCCGGGCGCCATGGATATATGTACATATATAAATACACGAGCAGGGAAGACCGAGCTATGCTCGTTAAAAATTAGCTTCAAGTTAAAAATTCAAAACGTTTTCAACCGAACTACTGTGTCATCATCAGTGAAAAACTAATATGATAATTATTATTCCACTGATGATGACTGAGTAGTTCGGTTGAAAACGTTTTGAATTTTTAAAAGGACTTTAATGTGCTTTTAAATGTTTTATATATGTTTTTACGCATCTTCAAGCAATATATTTACATTTAGTTGTATCTTTATGAATTTTAGTAATAAAAACAAAGTTTGGAACTTTTCAAAAGTTACTGAAATATGTTGAAATAGTCGATATGCAATAAATGCATCCGAGTGAAAAAAGCGTTTTTAATAGATCCATTTTAAACTATTTAATGCATGTGAAACAGTATCTGGATATTTATCAAGCTCTTTTTTATTCACAAAACGTAACAGTTGCAAGCTTCTACAAATTGCCGTGTCATAAATAATTCCCTTAAAAGCTTTAATAAAGATAAAAACTATTCCTAAAAAGCAAAAATAACGTTACCTCATCATCAAATGGTAAGGCGAATTCTGGAGCATGATTATTAATGTCTTGAATATATACAGTCACAGGAAGGAAGGCTTCATCCTAAAAAAAAAAAATGAAATATTGTTAAATGGAATCATGTTTTACCTAACTAACTTTCTTGCTTTTACTAATGACACGCACATGTATAAATTACTACTATTACACTATGTCATAATTGATCTACCACCATTTTGGAGTTACTCAGATGAATGAAGAATTAAAGCGAAAATTTTACTATTTCATGTCCCATAAACTATAAAGAAACAAAAAAAAGGAGTACTTTTCCGCTATATGGACACCATTGTCACCAAGCATACATTTAATACATACATACATACATTATTAATTAGCATACATTTTGGCATGGTGTCTGTATAACGGAAAAGAAAGTACCAAAAAAAGCAATAAATTGACATTTTTGCCATTTTGGATACAATGAACTCAAAAGAAGACAAAATTTGGCAAGGAAGTCAACATCTTACAATTTTGGCTGTTTTTTTTTGTCCCAGAGCACTCAGGGGGTGGGGGGTTAAAAAGTAATGTGTTTAAGTGTCAATTATTCAACATATTAAAAAGTTTTTTGCATTTCAATTAGAGTTCTATTGAATATTCATATATCTATTACTTTAGTTACATAAAGTTATTTATGAACGTAAAGAAATCTAACAATTATACATATATATATAAAAGGAAAAAAAAGAGAAACTTTTTCTCGACTATTTATTTTTTGAAAAATTTATGGTGTAAAAAGTCATAGGGTAGATGTGCCAGTAATGGACCGCCTTCCAGTAATGGGCCGGCTTCAACGTTTTTGATTTATAAAAAAATAACCAATAAAAATTCAGCTTTTTTTATTTCATTAATATGCTTTCTTTAAATTCTAGTTTTAAATACAATCATAATATAAAATATCTATTACTTTCCAGGGGTCGATCCAGGAAAAATTTGGGGCCTATTTAGGGCCCTAGGAGGACTATTTAGGAACTAAGATCCTTAGAATCTTATCAGAAACCTGCAGTTCAAAAGAAATTAAAAAAATTAGCACTAAATGCAAAAAATGAAAAGAGTGAAGGTGTGACCTATGGTGCAGGACTGTTTTAGTCATGCAAAACTGAAATATATAGCTAATGGTACTTTAGAACAGATTTTAAGAAACGTTTTACTTATTATTTATATTTTTAATTTATGTGTACAATTTCAACTAAGTCTTGTTCTAAGGTGTGACAGGTATAAACAAAAATACCTTTTTATATTTCAAAGAAATGTGCATTGAGCATTTTTAGTTTTTGATCAACAAGGTGGGTTTTTTTTTACTTATTTATTATTAAAATTTTATTGTATGCATACATAATATAAGTAATATTCATTTATTATATAGTATTTAAAGTTCATTAATATTGAAATACTAATAGTTCTAACAAGTCTGTTTTCTCAAAATGAAAATTTCCGAATAATGTCAATTTTCAAAATATTTCATGCGCGTGGGTCGAAAAAAGCGAAATTTATATAATCAAAACACAATAGTGCAGGAAAGTAGCCATTGGTAATAAGGAATAAATTCGCAAAATATTACACCAATTGATTAATATCCTTTACCTCTGCATGGGGGGGGGGGGGGTAAGAAAAAAAAATCGTAAAAACATGTTTTTTGCAGAAAAAAAAATTATATATATATATATAGTTACCCAACCATAGCAATACAATTTCTAATGGAATGCAACAGCTACATCTAGGTGTTAGTAATGTCCCAGTAAAATTTCATTATGCTGAAATCATTTCTATTATACTGCCGCAAAGGCGGCCAAAATTTTGTAAAAACGGCAAAAATTTAAATTCTGTTTTTTTTTTTTTTTTTCAATTTTCACTATTTTTACTATATGTTTAGAATTAAATAAATTTACATTATACCTAGTAATAACTTATAAATGCCTAGAGTACTTTTGATCATGGGCGTAGCCAACTACCGGCGAGAGGGGCTCGTCCCCGCCCGGAAAATTTCCAAAATTCCTTCAAAAAGCCCCTTTTTCTCAAATTTAGGGGGGGGGGGAACCTTCTCGCCCTTGGTTGGCTATGCCCATGATGAAAATTACTAGACATTTATAACTTATTACTAGATAGAATGCCAATTTTCTTATTTTAGACATATAATTTTTTTTAAAAAAAGGGGGGGGGGGAAAGGAAATTTTTACCATTTTTACAAAACTTTGACTGCCCCTGAGGCGGTAATAGAAATGATTTTACCAAAATGAAATTTTTCTGGGATATTACTAACATCTTGATGTAGCTGTTGTGTTCTATTAGAAATTGCATTGATATATTTGGACATATATATATATTTTTTGTTATATATTTAAAATTTTCAAATAATGTCAATTTTCAAAATGTTCCATGCGCCTTCCTAATATTCCAAGTTCTTCAAAATTTGTTATGTATTTACCTTATGGTACACCAAATGGATATTAGATAAATAAATGGTATTTTAGAACTCATAGACTAAATTCTTGATTGAAAGAATAATTAACAGTGTTTTTGCATGATAAAAATTAGTTTTTATGCATATTTTTATTAATTTTTATTTTCTATTATGTTTGCGATTTCAACTAAGTTTTACAATTAGGTCTGAAAGGTATCTCATGAATAAAAATTACCATATTATATGTGAAAGAAATACGCATGGAGCATTTTTGCTTTTTGATCAACCAAAGCGCAGCGTTACTGCGAAAGTATCTCACAAAACGGTGGATATTATTTTAGTAAAAAATTAGGTTTTTACATATTTATTGTTAAAATTTTATTGTATGCATATATGTATATATATTATAAGTAATATTCATTTATTTTATGGTATTTAATGTTCATTAATATTGAAATACTAATGTTTCTAACTTAAAAGTTGATTTTTTCAAAATGAAAATTTTCGAATAACGTCAATTTTCAAAATGTTCCATGCGCCTTCCTAATTTTCCGAGTTCTTCAAAATTTGTTATGTATGTACCTTATGGTACATAAAATGGATATTAGATAAATAAATGGTACTTTAGAACTCATAGGCTGTAAATTCTTTATTGAAAGAATAATTAACAGTATTTTTGCATGCTAAAAGTTGGTTTTTACACTTATTATTATTTTTATTAATTATATTTTCTATTCATGTTTACGATTCCAACTAAGTTTTAATCTTAGATATGAAAGGTATCTCATAAATAAAAATAACTGTATTATATGTAAAAGAACTGCGCATAGAGCATTTTCAATTAATTAATTATTTCAATAATTAATAATTACCAAAATAATTAATATTTTACCTTAAAATTTTAGTTATTTTTACGTAACTACATTTGCAATCACATATTTAATTTTCAAGCAAATCGGTTAAAAAAAAAAAAAAAAAAATTAAGTCCACCTTCGCCTTAAATGATTTAAAATATACATTTATACATACATATATGCGGATTTACTTTGCTGCATTTTTACAAAAACCAAAATCTACATACCACAATTTTTAATTTTTATGAAATAAACAAAAATATCAAAATGCTCCTTCCAATAGAATTGGAAGTTTCTGATGCTTCAATGTATCTAATACTTTACATTCGAAATAAAGCTATTATATGAATGTAAAGAAATCTTACAATAATAATAATAATAATAAAGACAAACTGTCACATTCACATTCGCCAAACCACACAGCAGAAGTTATCGGGACTGGCTTGGCGAATGGTTACAGAGAAGTAAAGCATCCCCTGATTTTTTTTTAAAGCTTAAGCTATTTTCAACATTCAGTCTCAACTTCATTTCTTTTTGAAAAATTCATGGTTTAAAAACTTCACAACCCTTTTTTAAATAAATTTAGCTACTTAAAATGCCTAAAACATGCTTTAGTGCAAGAAATAAAATTACCACACATATATCAGGATTTTGTGATAATATATAGCTTTAGTAACAAAAATCAAAGTATATATTTCACTATTTTTAGTTTTTATGAAATCTTAAGTTTTAAAAACATAAAATTGTTCCTTGAAATAGAGTTGGAGGTTTCTATTGCTTACTTACAAAATGAGGCTTTTGATAAATGTAAAGTTATCTTATAATTTAAACAACTTTTTTTTCGACTTTAATTTACTTTTGAAAAATGAATAGTTCAGAAAATCATACAAAACTTTTTTTTTATTTATTTAATTTATCTGAATAAAATGTTTTAATCATGCTTAAGCAATATAAAAAATTCAGTTATGCGGATTTATATCAAGATCTCGCGATAGTAAGAATATGACTTGTGTAGGCATCTCATTAATGAAGTAAACATGTCAACAAAAAATAATTAAAATCGAAAACTAATTTCGTTTGTTAGAAATGAACTATGTTATTATATTTAAGTTATTACATCTATAGTAATAGCTTTGAAATAGCCATTTGTTTCCGATACATCGCTAAATATTTGAAGCGGAAACAACATTTTTAGGCTTACGCAAGATACTACTACCCATAATTTTTTCAAGTTTAAATACAAATTTTATATTTGAGAGAAAAATTAATGCATTAGAATGCGTATAACAGAAAAATAAAAAATAATCACTTGTACACTTACCTTGATTATTTCCGGGATTGGAAGAAGAAGAAATATAGATGATACTTCAGCACGTTATTCGCGGGCGGGATCTCCGGTGTGTTTACGACGCCATTAAAAACTCTTCGCCTGCTCTGTACTGTTGCCACATGAAAATAACAAACGTTGTTGAACCGACATCGTCGTTCAACTTGAGTTTCTCTTTTCCATGGCATTTTACTATAACTATTATAATGGTTCAATCGTTCGAAGTTCTTTGCTTGAACGAATATTTTGGTGAATGGTTGAACCTGTATTTTTAACAGTGTAGGGAGAGCGTTGGTACGGCAAACCAAAGTACCCAGGTACGAGTCCTGGTCCCGGCATATTTTCGCTCTGTTGGAAAAATCTCAATATGATACTCCAACCATTGGGTATAACTTACCTAGTTGAATATACTTTCCTCTGCTCATTATGAAAAGCGTTTAGTTCATTTATGTTGTGTATGATAAATTCAATTAAAATAAGTGGGAAAAAGAAATATTAATATCTATATTAGACTGAAAAAAAATAATATCATGGGCTTCAAATTTTAATATTGTACATTTTAGGTAGTCTTAATTTCAATATAAAATTCAATATTTTTTCTAAAATCATGTGAAATGATTTAGAAACAGAAATATAAATACCAATAATGAATTTGGGAAAAACACTCTTAAGCTTCAAATTTTAAAATAGTTTCTAAAAATGCCTTAATATAGCATTATTAAATAATAATATATCATGGACTTCAAATTTTAATATTGCACCTATAATGTCTTAATTTCAATATAAAATACTATATAAAATTCAATATTTTTGCTAAAATCATGTAGAATGATTTAGAAAAAGAAATATCAATATTAATAGTGAATTAGGGAATAGCACTCTTAAGCTTCAAATTTTAAAACTGTTCCAAAAATGCCTTAATACAGCATTATTAATCAAAAATAATAATATCATGGGCTTCAAATTTTAATATTGTGCCTAAAAGTGTTTTAATTTCAATATAAAATATGTAAAATTCAATATTGTTTCTAAAATCATGTGGAATGATTTAGAAAAAGAAATATCGATATCCATAATGAATTGGGTAAACGAACTCTGAAGCTTCAAATTTTAAAACTGTCCCGAAGAATGCCTTAATATAGCATTATTAATCAAAAATAATAATATCATGGGCTTCAAATTTTAATATTGCACCTAAAAATGTCTTAATTTCAATATAAAATATATAAAATTCAATATTGTTTCTAAAATCATGTGGAATGATTTAGAAAAAGAAATATCAATATCAATAATGAGTTGGGGAAATGCACTCCTAAGCTTCAAATTTTAAAGCATTTCCATAACCAGTTTCCGACATATCTTGATAGTATATGTGTTAATTGAAAATAATGAAATTTGAATAATATTTGATAAATTATCATATATATATACACATATATATATATACAGGGTGTTCCGTTAAAGGGGTCCAATATTAATAGGGGTAATAGAGGAGATCACACGGAGCATAAATCAGTATATAATGCCTGGCCGGATCTCAATAATTTTCAAGTTACAGCAAATAGAATGAAAAATCGGAAATTTGTAAAAAAACCCTCATTGCTAAACTATCGATAATGCTACATAAAAACGAAGCACATATTTAGAAAGAGCAGAAAAAATCCTACGAAATGACATAAGTTGTTTTAGAATATTGAGAATTAATGGCGAGTTACAAGCTCTGAAACAGTGAAAAAATACAAAATCAAATATTTAGCAAAATAGTTAATCGTTAATTCCAAAAATGCAACTCTACCTACATCAAGGAAAATGTTATAAAATTTGGTCCATTCCGAAAGCTTTCGAAGAAGCTGACAATAAACCATATCAGTTTAATTGTATGGGAGAAATCAAGCAGTTCCCTAGTTACAACTCTGTACTGTTGCACGCTCGGAAAGAGCGAAACTCCACCCATGACGATTGTAAACACCCCGTTTTAATATCTTTCAATTATACATTTCTGATCAACCTCTATCAATACCCTTTCATTATTCAGTCTGGTCAAGTGAATGACATATTGTGCAGCTCTCGCCTTGTCTTAAAGCAAACTCCGTGACTGCTGCGTTTCCTCCATGAACTTTCAGGATGATGAAGAAGAAGTACTTTTTATGCAAATTTTCTATGTGTATAGGAAGAAAAGTGTAATAAAACAGCAGTCATCAGTGGGCGTTATGTTAAAGGGAGGCTGTTGTAAGTGGGATTGTAGTAAGTTGATGTATAATAATTATGCCGGAATACTCTAACGAAGAATATGCGGACATGCATCTGATGTACGGGCAAGCTCATGGAAATGCATGTCTAGCACAGCGCATGTACCGTGAGCAATTTCCAAGGAGACGTTGCCCAAGTTCGAAACTCTTCATAAAAATCGATAGACGATTACGGGAGACTGGATCGTTTAATACAGCAAGCATTGATGCAGGGAAACCTCGACATGTACGAACACCTGCAATGGAAGAAGATGTACTGAATATTTTTAAAGATAACCCCTCCACGAGTACACGAGCTGCTGCGTCTGAAGTCGGTGTTTCTCACCAAAGTGTGTGGCGTGTTCTGCGTGCAGAAAACATGCACCCCTTTCATGTGCAGCGGGTACAACTGTTATCAGTAACAGATTGTGCTCAGCGGACAGAATTCGTACGCTGGTTGCTTAATGTAACAGAAAATAATCCACAATTTCTGGAAAATATTTTATTTACTGATGAAGCAACATTTACGAGAGAGGGCGTGGTAAACACGCACAATATGCACACATGGTCATATACAAATCCGCACACTGTTTTCCCGTCGAACGCACAACAAAAGTTCAGTGTGAACATATGGGCAGGTGTCCTCGGCGATTATCTCATAGGACCATATTTACTCCCAGATGTACTCAATGGCAGTACGTACTTGGTTTTCCTACGGGATATCTTACCGCAGTTACTGCAAAATGTGCCAGCAACATTGCGCCACAATATGTGGTTTATGCACGATGGCGCACCGGCACATTTTTTCATAGGTGTTCGCAATCACCTCAATTCAACATATCCTGGGAAATGGATTGGACGCAGTGGACCTGTTGCTTGGCCTGCACGCTCTCCAGACCTCAATCCGTTAGACTTTTTTGTTTGGGGACACCTTAAATCGCTGGTGTATGAAACGTCTGTGGATACACCGGAGGATTTACTAGCGCGAATCGTTGTCGCTGCAGGAGACATTCCCAACTCCGTCGGAGTTTTTCGGCGTGTTCGCCAATCTTTACGACGTCGCTGTCGGCTGTGCGATTCTGTTAATGGGCGCAACTTCGAACACCTATTATAATAATGTCCGTTCGTCTGCCTTCCGACATTGAACTGTGCAGCGCAGGCCAGAAGACTATGCTTCACATATGTCATAAAGTACGTGGAATGTAATTCTTTATTTGTCATTTTTCTTTTATTTTCAACACTTTTTGGCACAGTATTTTGTAAGTCACAGACTGTGGTGTACTCAAATTGTAAATTACAAAGTTTGTATGAATTAATTTAAAATTTAGTATCTTTTTTAAATTTATAATTAATAAAATTATTATGCTATTTGTTATTATTATTTCCTATAATAAATTATGATGCACATATACATACAATAATTGTCCATGTAAAACATGTACTGAAACTTCTTGCATAGTTACAAATCGCAATATTTTTAATTATTTCCGAATTTTCACCACCAGTTTAATTTTAAGGAATTTAACTTAAGCTTTATATCAATAAAAGACCACTTTAAAATGTAGACTATTATTGTAAAGTTATTTTGGTTCATTCAACTCTTGAATAATTAAAAATGTTGCATCTCAGAAGAAGCATGATCGAAAATGTATAGTTGAGAGTAATTAAAAAGGCGGTGTTTCCAATCGTAATGGGCGGAGTTTAACCTTTGCTAGTGTCAAAGAAAGCGGAGTTGTAACTAAGAAACTGATTAATTTCTCTCACACAATTAAACCGATATGGTTCATTGTAAGCTTTTTCGAAAGTTTTCGGAATGGACCAAATTTTACTACATTTTCCTTGTTGTAGCTAGAGTTGTCTTTTTGGAATTAACGATTAACTATTTTGATGTATATTGGATTTCGTACTTTTTTCACTGTTTCAGGGCTTGTAACTCGTCAATAAATATTGCTATTTTAATACAATTGATGTCATTTTGTAGGTTTTTTTCTGCTCTTTCTAAATATGTGCTTCGTTTTTATGTAGCATTATCGATAGTTTAGCAATGAGGGTTCTTTTACAATTTTCCGAATTTTCATTCTATTTGCTGTAACTTGAAAACTATTGAGATCCGACCAGGCTTTATATACTGATTTATGCTCCATGTGATCTCCTCTATTACCCCTATTAATATTGGACCCCTTTAACGGAACACCCTGTATATATATATATATATATACAGGGTGATTCATAAAAGATGGGCAGAACTTTAAGGGGTTATAGTACACTTAAAGACAAATAATATTAAATAGGAGACTAAGGGTCCCAGACGTATTCCCAAGGAGATAGGGGCATTAAAGTTTAGGGTCCGAAATTTCAAATGATTATAAAACATGGAAAAATTGGTCGATTCGTTTGCGGTTTTTGCAAAAAATTTTCTTTATGCCAGTATTTTCTTGAAATAAAATTTTAAAGTTCAATTTCAAAAAATGCCGATAGGGGGCGCTTTAGACTTTGGAGTAAAAAACAACTATTTTTTAACGTTATTTTTTGTATTTCTTTAAATGATTTCGAAAGCTTAGACTTAAACTTAAATTTTGATCTAAAAATCTGAGTCCTAACGAGTAGTTAAGTAGCGTAAACTGAAATTTGAAATTTGAAACCCTTCTCCCCCCAGAACAAAAATCAGTTATTCCCGATCTTTGTGTCGTAGATTAGGCTCTAACTACTGCCGCGTTTTGCTAAAATTATTCTTTATGTCAGTATTTTCTTGAAAATAAATTTTAAAGAAAATTTTCAAAAAATTCCGATAGAGGGCGCTTTAGACTTTGGAGTAACGAACAACTATTTTATACCGTTATTTTTTGTGTCTCATTAAATGCTTTCTAAAGCTTAGACTTAAATTTTCAGCCCAAAATCTGAATCGTTAGACGTGGTTAAGTTTCTGGGGAGAGGGGTTTGAAATTTCTACTCCTGAGCACAGTTCAGTTTACCATGTCCACACATTGTGTGCTGTGATACGAGGTAAAAAGACACAAATTAGGATTATGTTACCAAAGCATATTTATTAACATGTAATCACAATAAATGTTCAAAATTGTGACCACCAGAGGTTATGCACGCAGAACAACGGCGACGAATGGAACGGCGAACATTCGCGAAAACATCAGGCTTTTCGAGCACTTCCCCTACAGCGGCGGAAAGTCTGGCGACCAGTTCCTCGGGGGATTCAATGGGTGTCTCATACATAAGAGCCTTCAATCGTCCCCAAAAAAAGAAATCGAGGGGTGAAAGATCTGGCGAGCGAGCAGGCCAAGCAACAGGACCACCTCGACCAATCCATCTGTTCGGAAATGTGATGTCCAGATAGTTGCGGACGTCTCGTACGTAATGGGCTGGCGCTCCATCGTGCTGGGACCACATGACCCGCCGGATGCGTGGAGGAACAACGTTTAACAGGTCTGGCAGCACATGTTGCAGAAATGTGAGGTATGTTTTACCGTTGAGGCGTTCAGGAAGAAGGTACGGTCCGATTAGGTGGTCTCCGAGGATTCCTGCCCAAACATTGATGGAAAAGCGTCTCTGATGAGCATGTGGATACGTAGCATGTGGATTGACATCCGCCCATACATGTGCATTGTGTGTGTTAAATGTACCTTCACGTGTGAAGGTACATTCATCGGTGAAAAGCACAGTTCGTCCAAAATGTGGATTTAGCGCGTTCTGCTGCAGAAACCAGCGGGCGAATTCAATACGATTTGGATAATCCCCTGGAGACAGTTTCTGGACTCGTTGCACATGAAACGGGAGCAAATGTTCATCCTTCAGTACCCTCCAAGTCGTGGACTGTGAGGTATCCACCTGGCTAGCCACTGTTCGTGTACTTGTACTTGGCTGCGCCGCTACTACATCCAGAATGGCTTCTGCAACAACTACTGATTCGTCCTTTTTTGCACGACCTGCATTCGACCGGGAAGCGAGAAATGATCCCGTCTCACACAACTGTCTGTGCAAGCGCTCGAAAGTTTTGCGGTTAGGCAACCGCCTGTTAGGAAATCGCTCTCCGTACATTCGTTGTGCCTCTGCACCATTTCCATCTGCCGCTCCGTAAATTAAATGCATCTCAGCCTTTTCCTTATTCGTGAAGGGCACCATCTTCCGATTCATTACTACAGCGACTTACACTTGACTCACCGTTCAGTGGTTTTTATGCCTGAATCGTGTCGAAATTTTGCATACGTGTTCTTCTTCTTCCCCATTTGACATTTGCATACTTTCTGTTTCCTTCTTCACCCGGTGACTAGCGTCAGGAATGGAGCTTTAACGTTTGCATGAGCGACGTTTCCAACTGTGCCAGTGCCTTTATGAGTGAATTCCGACTATGCAGTCCTTGACGAAAGTTGTATTTTTGCCTCGTATCACAGCACAGAATCGTTGGGCATGGTTAAGTAGTGCAAACTGAACTATGTTCAGAAGTTGAAATTTGAACCCCCTCCCCTCGCTACTGAACCACGCTCAGCGATTCAGATTTTGAGCTGAAAATTTAAGTTTAAGTCTAAGCTTTAGAAAGCATTTAATGAGACACAAAAAATAACGGTATAAAATAGTTGTTCGTTACTCCAAAGTCTAAAGCGCCCTCTATCGGAATTTTTTGAAAATTTTCTTTAAAATTTATTTTCAAGAAAATACTGACATAAAGAATAATTTTAGCAAAACGCGGCAGTAGTTAGAGCCTAATCTACGACACAAAGATCGGGAATAACTGATTTTTGTTCTGGGGGGAGAAGGGTTTCAAATTTCAAATTTCAGTTTACGCTACTTAACTACTCGTTAGGACTCAGATTTTTAGATCAAAATTTAAGTTTAAGTCTAAGCTTTCGAAATCATTTAAAGAAATACAAAAAATAACGTTAAAAAATAGTTGTTTGTTACTCCAAAGTCTAAAGCGCCCCCTATCGGCATTTTTTGAAATTGAACTTTAAAATTTTATTTCAAGAAAATACTGGCATAAAGAAAATTTTTTGCAAAAACCGCAAACGAATCGACCAATTTTTCCATGTTTTATAATCATTTGAAATTTCGGACCCTAAACTTTAATGCCCCCTATCTCCTTGGGAATACGTCTGGGACCCTTAGTCTCCTATTTAATATTATTTGTCTTTAAGTGTACTATAACCCCTTAAAGTTCTGCCCATCTTTTATGAATCACCCTGTATATATATATATATATATATATATATATATAATAAAACTTTTGTTAATAATAACCATTAAACCACATAAATAATCGACTATAGATAAACAGCTAATCATAATATATATATATCCAAATATGTAAGATTCTCCAAAATAAAATAAGTGGGAAAAAATATCCTTTCCTGTCAAATTATTCTAAGCGACAATTTTTAATAAAATGGGCTTTTTTATTGCAAACGGTGTTATGTTAAATTTAGATACAAACTGGAAGAGTTGAAGCAATTTCAGGTGGTTAAGAAATTGTAAAGAAAACAAAATGTAAATGCTAATTGTGAACAATAGTAAATAAAATAGTTT
Source organism: Maratus michaelseni (assembly GCA_963931845.1). Lineage (NCBI taxonomy): Eukaryota > Metazoa > Arthropoda > Arachnida > Araneae > Salticidae > Maratus > Maratus michaelseni. The sequence continues at coordinate 493,422,633 of OZ007586.1, forward strand.
AACTTCTCTTCTTCTCTGTTTCTAACGATAAAGGTTTGGCAGCTCTGTATATAATTTAAACGCAGAATTTCTGCGTTAAATAAAGAGAATATTTCTATTCGAAAATAGTGGCACTGAAATATTCCGAAAGATTGACAGCTATGATAAATGTATAAGGCCTCTCATGATTTTATATCACCTTTATAAAAAACACTGAAATTTAAATTCGCTAAATAATCACAAATATATGCATAAAATATATCTCATAAATGTGTATCACTATTATAAGAACACTGAAATTTGAATAAGGTACGCAGATTATCACAACTACCAGGCATTCGAACATTTTAATAATATAAATTCATTTGAAATTATGAACTTATAAGATTATATAAAGGAATAATTTAAATTTTGATTAAAAAAACTAAGAATATGTTGTATCTAAGCAATAGAGAAATTCTATAAAATAGCATATTCATCATTTAATTAAGAGAATAATCAACATATCCTTTAACTTTTTACGGATAATTAGAGGCATTTGCTTCAAAATAAAATTAATAATCGAAAAAAAGGGAAAAGTTTTCCCTAATAAATCCCTATGCAGAAAACTGTTAACAAGCAGTTAAAAATCAAAATTGCAGTTTTTTTAGAAAAGTGTTTGGTTTATATAGAATTGTAAATTATAATTAGTACGTTTACACATTGTGAAGCATAAATTTAAGCATTAATCTATAAAATTTTATTTTTAATACTTCATAAATCCAATTAGAAAATTAAAAATTATCAGTATAAAAAATTGACAGATAGACAAGAATTTCTTAAAAATCAAAATAATAAAATTAAAAAATCGCTATCAGAAATTCCTTGGCAGATTTTCTTTTTAAGTTTAAAATGAAAAAATACATTTCTTATTGAAAATCCTTTGGCTTACATATGATTGTAGCATAACCACTGATGTTTTCAATAAAATATAATTTAAAGCTTTGTTTTACAAACTAATATTTTTCAGACCTTAAATTTTTCAGACCAATTCGAAAATTTAAGATCACTTTTATTTTATTCACCTACTTATTATATTAATTAAAAAATGAAAAATTACCATAAGATATTCTCGTACAAACAAATCGGTAAAAACAATTAAAAATCAAAATTGCAGTTTATGTGAAAAAAAATCATTTCTTTTTACAAAGTTTGTAACATAAACATGCATTTATATTAATTAAAAAATATGTATCATCAGCTATTCTTGTGCAAAAAAATGTTAAAAACAGTTACAAATCGATATTGCAGTTCTTACGAAAAATTCCCCTTTCTTTCTTTTTGTGTGGGATTAAACATAAGCAGTTATATTATTTATTTATTTTTTAAAAAGGAAAATTTCCATCAGATATTCCTCTGCATAAAATTGGTAAAAACAATTAAAAATAAAAATTGCACTGTTTTTTCTTACATGTGTTTGTAACATAAACATTGAGTAAGTTGTACCTTGCAAAACATAACTCAAAGCATCTATATATATATTTTCTTTTTCACAGCTTCATGAACCTACTTTAAAAATTAAGATAACTTATATATTTCCATATTAGTATCCAAATATCATTAGCAGTTTAATATGCAAACATGCAATAAAAATTAAAGAGATGAAAAATAATTCCTGATTTAGGAATTCATCGAATAGAGAATAAATAGTTTGTCATTATTAAAACCATGAATAAATAGACACATTTTAAAAAAATAATAAGCTAAAAAAATTAAAGAGACTCAGATTTAAAGCTATTATTTTTCCCAAGAGAAGTTAAGGATTTAAATTAAAACTAGAAAATGCCATTAGAAAATTTAAGATGATTATGAATGTAAAAATGATACAGTTACAGTTAAAAAGATTTTATTAAAGCAAAGAATTTTTAAATTGAATTTAAAACAAACAATACGAATCACATTTAAAAGAAACAATAGTAATATTTATATCAATATTAATATTATGAAATAACTATTTAATTATAATCAAATATTTCTCATAACACACTCATAACATCTCACAATAAGTTATATATATATATATATATATATATAAAACTTATTGTAAAAAATACAAGTATATATGATAGTTAATACTAGAAATTTCTTTTACCTATTGTGAAACTTCTATATTCTGGCGATAAATTTATCCCAAGTTGAAGTATAATTGGTGCACAAGAACTTTTGCTTTAAGATCATATTAAAAGGTCTGAAGGGGAGATAATCTGAGTTGTTCCGGTTGCTTTTACAGCAATCTTTACAATTTATCAGAGATGGCGGCGACATACCTATAGGATTACCATTATCATAATAGTCTGTTATTGCAAAATTTGCATGGATATTTGCATATCCAACTATCATGGGACGTTTTGAAGAAATAGCGAGATCACTGGAGTAATTTCCTTGGAAGAGAACAGAGATACTGCCTGTCTCGCCGATCCTGTAGGAAACTTCATTCGGATCAATCCAGACTGTTAGTTCGAGTGGAAGCAATTCAGCAAGAATGTCTGGACTGAAACCACTCTTTAGTCCAGCTTTCAGAATAATCGGGTCCATATTATGGTTTATTCTAATACAACGGTATGCGGACCCCTTCCAGGGTGTTTCTGGGAACCAATGTTTTTTATATTGAAGGCAGAGCAGTTCTTCTAATATTTCAGAAAATTGGTTCAGTTTCTTGTTGACTTTTTCCATATCATTAACAAATTTTGGCCGGATGAAGTTGGTTAGAAAATGTACACCTTTTTCTATTTCCACTTTCATGACGCTCGTTTTTTTATAGATTTATTTAATTTTATTTATTTATAGCTTTGAAATCTTCTGAAATAAGAACTGCTAAATTTGATAGCTGTAAATACTGCCAGCAGACGAATTCCCGCTATCTTCACAAACAAAAATCACACGAAACTTCATAGGACCCGGTAATTTTCCCTAATTATAAATTCCTGGAATTTTCTTTTATTTCTATTCTATTCAGGATGGCAGCACGATGACTGCGGTCACTAAAGTAGAATTTTAATAAAGTCCACAATAGGTGTGAGTTTTCATAAACGTCCATAACGTTCAAAGCATAAGTTCCTGGCATCTGAATTTTTTTTCGGTTAACATCAGAAACAACGGAATGAGAGACAAAGAAGGATTGCACTAATCACTAGTTTAAAAAACTGAAGCTCACAATATATGTGAGTATTCAAAAGCATAAATTTTCATCTCGACAGCGAGATTGTATCAGATCGTCTATGATAGGCAAGAAGTTTGCAAACTAGTTGAGAAACGAGCAGCTCTTCTGGTTCCTTCTCTCTCAGCTAGGATATTTATGACGTCATTTGTTAGTATGATCTGGCTTTTTTACGCTACTCCATCTCGTGTCATGGACTACCGTAAGATAATTCCTCGTTTTTCCTATCAAGTTTGTTTTGCATTTTTGGAAAATCTTTAGGGAGCATTGTTGCCAAGGTAGGGTTCGAGGGGAGGTCACGGGGTCATGACCCCTTCTGAATTAAGAAAATTTTTATAGAACAATAAATTTTTTTAAACTGTAAATACATATTAATCATGTTTTCAATACTTTTTTTCGATTTTATTTGTATTTTCCCAAAAAATCATGTCTTTTTAATAAGATACAATGAATGAATCTAAACATAATATTGGCATTTGTTTGATCAAAAAATGTGCTGTATATTACAGCGTATAATGCGAAGTTCAAACAAATATATATAGATCCAGAAATTTTATTTAATGAAATGCTATTTATTGCAACGTAGAATTTAATTTAATTTATTTATTAAATAAAATTCCTGGGTCTAAAGAAGTTTGTGTGAGCTGCGCGTTATGCGCCGGTATGTATGGTATTTTTAATTATGAAAGTTATTACTAAATTCATATTTAAAATATGACCTACATTAATTTTTTACATAAACTGAACCAAAACTATCAAAATCACAGGTGTGTAATTTTAGAGCTTCTAGTCATTATTTTTCGAGATATAGAGAAATTTTGCTTTTCGGCGGTATAAATGGACCGTTCTCTGTTATTGCTAAATCACATATAAAAACATCGCAGAAAGCTACCAGAAAATTTGTACGAAATTATCCTATAAATAAATAGTCGTTTATCTTATGATGAGATTTCCTCTAGAACTTTTCTGGTTATAAATTTAATGACTTCGGAAGTATTCCCTGTGAAATATTAATTTAGTTTTTCTAAATTTATGGATAAATCGTAACACATTTTCTTTTATAACTCTATAAATATTTAGGAAAATCATTTAAATATATATATTCTCAAAAGTGAGGTACGATTTGAAGAAACAATGTTAGCACAATTTTTTTTTAATATGTAGATGTTACCCATTTCAAAATTATATTCGAAAGAACACAATAATTCAAGTGTACTGTCATTCTTATTGTGAACGATCTGCAAATAAAGGGTTTTCTTTCTTTCTTTCTTTCTTTTTTCTTTTTTCTTTTCTTTTCTTTTTTTTTTTTTTTTTTTGGCACAGACTGTACACACACATACATTCAAAAAATAAGATTTAAAAAAAAAGAATATAACATATTTTTTCAAGGAAAACGATGTGGATATGATCAAAGAAGATTTCAGTTGTTCAAAGTTTATAAAATTTTATATATACAGGGGTGTAAAAGCTGGGCGTCAATCGGCCGATTGTCACCCCTAAATTTTTAGTACTGTTCGCCTAATAAGAATACTAATAAAATTTAGGCGAAGTATACTAATAAAATGTAGGCAAAGAACACTAATAAAATTTTGTGGTGAGAATCGGTCTATTGGCGCCTAGTTTTTACACCCCTTATATATATGGAAATCAATTCTATTATTTTCAAATAATTTTCAATTTGTAAATTAAAAAATAATTCTGATTATATAACAGCAGAAAATTATTTAAATATTATTAATGCATTATATTTTAATTCTTTATAAATTGTGTTTCAAATATTTTATTATTTTTTTAATCTGTTAAATTAAATACGTAAATTAAATACGTTCTTCTTTATTTTTTTAAAAAATGTATGCAAATGATTTGAAACTAGATAATTATAAAAAAATTCATGATGCTGGTGAAAATATATCTGTTAGTTTATTTCTGTAATAGAGGTCTGCACGGGTACGGGCATGGCCCGGGTCCCGCACCCGGCCAGGCCATATGAAGGAAAATTTTCAAACGGGCCGGGTCAGACCGATAAAAATAATAAACGGCCCAGGCTGGGCCGATAAATAATTAAGCGGTTCGACAGACCCCGATATAACAAATTTTAATGGATCAAACTAAGCTGATAAAATATGAACAATTTTCAATGGACCTGACTGGGCGAGAATAAGTGTAAATGTGCTGCACGAGCTGATGGTAGTTTGACAATATCAATACAGAAATATAACATGTCCAGCATAGAAGTTAACATCAAACAGTTACATCGTGTCTGAGCCCAAGCATAATTTTTTTCAGTAGATTTGGGCAGGCCGGGATCACACATACACACACACACACACACACAGGCTTACATTTTATTCTGCATTCTTGGGCCGGGCCGGATTTGGACTTAATTGTTCTCAGGATGTGAGCAAGCAATTTATTTTGTAAAAATAGCGATAATAATGAAATTCTGTCAACGGAATATTGGAAATATACTTTAATAAATTATAGAGAAACATTTTCAAATATCTATTTTGTTTTATTATATAGCAAAAAAGTTATAATGTGTTTAACAATCTTTTTTCTTTTATTTTAAACTATAATTTTTTAAATTTTTTAATGTCTCTTTTTCAATGTAATGGTCTAAGAGTCTAAGTGATCATTAATGTTGCTATTCTGTATTCTATGGCTTGTGAACATATAGTAATCTAAAATATACCATCTAAAATATATAAAATCTATAGTAATCTAAAATACACTGTCAAATTTTCCCATAAGTATGCATGTAGTATTCATTTACAGAATCTTAATTGCATGTTAAGAAAAATCGGAACTTTTTGTAGGAATTGAGTCGGGTCGGGCCGGGTCTGATTTCATTGATTTTTACGTGTGCCGGGCAGGACTGTTTTCAGTGATTTTAGAACGGGCTGGGCCATGAACTCCAAAATTATAAACGGGTGGGGGCCGGACACGGGCCGCACTTTTAGTTTTTTCACCAGTCCGGGTTGTGTCAAGATAGCTTTCGTTTGGGCGGACCTGGAAATTCCGTCCCGTGCAGACCTCTATTCTGTAATTCAAAGTCTTCCAATTTATTTCGAACTATATGTTTGTCAGCATTAAACAGTTTTTAAAGCATGCTTACAAAAATTGTACTTTTAAATGAAACTCTGTTGTTCCCCCCCTCCCTTTTTTTTTCTTCGATCAAGTTTTTATAGTGAAAATTTAATGAAATAAGTTAATATTTACACTGGAAATAAAAATACAGACTAATTAAAATTTTGAAAAATTACCTCTCAGAATTTTAGTGGATTTAAAATTGATCAAAAAAGCACTTCCCTAAATTATACAGTGTGTTTCAACAAAGATGACACAAACTTAAGGAATGGTAATAAACTTTCACCACGATAAGTCGGCTCGTAAGTTTTGCTACTTTAGGCTGGTTATTCTTTTACTATTGTGGTAACCAAAACAAGTACCTATAATAGAGCCTGATTTTTCGTTAAATACTATGTTCTCTTCACCACCTGTTCCACTTTAGCTGTTTTTATTCCTTTTATTGTAGCGAACTCTTCATGATCACCAGACAACTTAATCGCAACTTATCGTGGTCGAAGCATACACATTAAAACAATGTGTATGCTTCGGTGTATGCTTCGACCACGATAAGTTGTCTGGTGATCATGAAGAGTTTGCTACAATAAAAGGAATGAAAACAATTTTTATGTGGGAAATCAAGAGCGTAGTTATTACCAGTTAAAAATGCAGGATGGTTTCAATATGCTTTTGACTTATGGCACATTTCATTTAATTTTTATGCAGAATGTTTGAAAATGTGTGACGAACTTAAAAAGATAGTAGAGCACACTACAGCAATCCCTTCTTGTTTCCGAAACTAGGGCTGCGATCCATTTATTCAGTAAAAATACTGTGTGTCAAACTCCAAGCCGAGCCTAATTTTGTGTTCATTACTTTAATAATAATGAAGATTTTTTTTAACGAAGCTTTCAACAGACATCACTTGTTATTTATGAAATGGCGATTTCACGAGAAGTTATGAAAGTAATCGCTATCCGAATCTGAATAAAGCTGAACTAGGCGCTCTATATTTTTTAGTATTGTTATTATTACATACAGTGTTACTAATCGAATTACTGTGTACTTTCAGGACATTATTGTATTTCACCCAAGACAAAATGATTTCTCTATACTGTTGTAAATATCAGTATTTAGGATGCTATCAATCCTAAAAAAGAAAAAAAAAAACATTTTATGTTTCATAACAGAATTTATGCATGCAAGAATAACAAAATAAGGTTCATTTTACGCTGTTATTTTTGCATGCTTCTCTGGTGAACATGTTTATTAAACATAAAATTGTTTCACTTCATTAATGTAACTCAATTATTCTAATTGGTAAATAAATCATACGAGTTGTAATTTTCCAACAGAGTGCAAATGTATCAATGCCAGGATTTGAACCAAGGACCTTTGGACAACGCTCTACCGACTGAGTTATTCTGGACAAAGCTGGCTGGCACAATTTACTCAGACAATTTTTGTCTAAATGAATCGTGTCAGCCATTTCCTGACCCCTTTATACTGAATTAATTCTTAAAATTTTACATTAATATATTTTACGGCTGTAAGATTCACTCTTGTTTATAAATAAATCGGGGATTTCAAAAACCACATAAGTCCAACGTTTTTCAAAACGCGTTTTTCTGTTTTCGCACTTATCCTTGAAGGTAAGCTCGCATGTGTAGATAAAAGTTAAATACGTTTATTTATTCTATGCCACTCAAATTTTCCGTTTGTTGGAAAAGCAACGTTAGTGAAGGATAATACCGAGATATATTCCAATGGTCAACAACAGAAAAGAACAAAAAACATGATTGAACACGATGATCAATACGGGTTTGTGCCTTAATTAATAGGTGCCAAATATTACAGATTTTAATCGCAGAATTATACCAATTCTACACTGCAAGAAAAAAAATTGCTGATTTTACAGTATAATACTAGCACCCCATCTGCCAGTATTATACTGTAAAATTAATAGTAATAAACAGTAAAATAAGCAGTAATACGCTGCTTGGGGTGCTAGTATTATACTGTGAAATCAACAATTTTTTTGCAGTGTATTAGGTGAACATTAGTATTTGTAAATAGTGGTATTTCAAATACATAATATTTAGCACCTATGCCCTTATTGTCAATCCTTAAGCCTTGACTTAAAATTAATTTGATAAAATATTAATTTATTTTTCTTGAAATTTAGAAATGTATAGTGTACAAAATACACCACACGAGAAGTTTACTTTGTGAATTTGCGCGAGTATTTAACTGTTAAAATACAGATGTAAATGATTTATCTTTATTTTCTCAAATAATTAATAAAAATACGATTAATATTATTTTTTTTCCTCTTTTTGTAGGCCACTAAATTAATTGCATTGACTGCAAAAACAAATAAGTACAAAGGTTTTATTAAAGAATTTTTAGTTTTAATTCTTATAAAATAAATAACATTCTTACATACCGGCAAACATGTTTAAAGATTTAAGAAATATAGTGAGCACAGAAAAGTTCTTAAAATATGTATAGCATTTGTGTTTGTTGATACCTGAAAAATCCTAAATCTTGGAAATATTACCAATTTATAGGTCCGGATTATTAGTGCTTTCAGCACTAAAACATACCGATGCAAGCAAACAAATAGAAAATAAATAATTGGTTAATTTGAATCAGTGATTTCAAAAACTACATTAGTCCAAGATGTAGCATTTGTGTTTGTTGATCCCTGAAAAATCCTAAATCTTGGACTAATGTAGTTTTTGAAATCACTGACTCAAATTAACCAATTATTTATTTTCTATTTGTTTGCTTGCATCGGTATGTTTCAGTGTTGAAAGCACTAATAATCCGGACCTATAAATTGGTAATATTTCAAAAAAAGAAATGTAAGCATCATTTGTATGGTACTTCATTCTTAATAAGCTGTTATTCAGTTACTGGGCATTTACATGATTATTATATAGCATATTTGATTACTATATTTATATGAGTTTGATATATATAAAAATCTGATTACTGCCCAGTGATTGACTCCTTTAATCCCCAAGTAATTTACTTCAAAACGAACATTATATGAGGCTGAACATTTATATGATTATTATATATTATATTTGATTAATATATTTAAATCAATTTGATTTATATATTAATCAAATTACCGCTCAGTGATTGATTCCTTTAATCCTCAAGCAATTTACTAGCAGATGTAAACGAAATTTTCCATTCCTCTTTCATCACATCATTTGTAGTCCTCAATATGCCATAAATTTCTTGAATGCATGCTCTCTTCTTTGTGAAATGAAGAAATATCACGCCTTTATCCTGTACTACGTACTGATAATGAAAGAAGCGTTTACTTTTTGAAAAGATGATAAACACTAATAATAATAATTTTCTGTTTAATATTTTCTGTCAACGGATAATTTCGTTATTGGCTTTTCTCAAATTTTATGCATACTTTCAGAAATTACTACGTTTTTGATGGGAAGTTATGATATTGCTGAAATCAGTTCATTATTTATGAGATATCAGAAAAATTGCTATAAAAAGAAAAGCTTTATAAGAAAGAATCGCTCAAAAATTTATTTATGTATTTATTTGCGTTTACTATAAATGAAGTTTTTACTACTAGAAAATAATTTAACAAATGCATTGATAAAAACAGAAGTTAGAATTTCCTTATTCATCACAGGACATAATAGGAAACTATTTTTTTTAATCGAGATATGAACTGCAATCACCATAATAAACAAAAATTACCATTGACATTTTGTTCTTTAGTAATCAGACTAAAATTATACCAAAATGAATTTGTTGCCATGGTTGGTTAATGTTTGGGAGACATTAATACATGATTCACGACCAAGAGCTCAGTGGTTAGTGGTTAGCACGGCGCTGCCACACTGCAGGTCCGAGGTTCACCTCCAAATTTGAACAAACTTCACTCAAACTTTAATCCTTTCGAGGTCGATAGTATGATTACCAAGTGTACTTGGGGGAAGTAAACTAGAGCCCTATGCATCGGGTCAGACCTGGCCCTATTTTTTCATTACGGGTCGGGTTGATTCGTTTATTTGTTCGAATTGTTTTGGGTTCGTGTTGAGTTTTGGCTCTTGTCGGGTTCGGGTTAACCCGATTTTTCTAAAGAGAGTTTAGAGTATTAATTCAATTGAAAAACTATATATCTAAATCTGAAAGTTAATTTTTCAACATAAAGGATATAATTGATGTTAGAGACATGATTGTAAACTATTTTTCAATAATTGCATTAAAATGTGGATCAATTTTCTTTCATTTCGGATTGGGTTTAGGTTGAAGCATTTCGGGTTCGAGTCGACGAAATTTTTTTTCGGAATCGGGTTGGATTGCGAGTTGACTTTAAATTTAATTTGCGGGCTTTCATTTAAGGATTTATGATAAGGACTCTAAAGTAGGGATGCACAACCTGTGGCCCGCGGGCCACCACCATTACCACTATTTTTACACAGAAAAATTTACCTTAGGTTAATGACTGAAACCTTGCTATTAAATATATCAAAGCTTACCTTTCGAAGATAGTGGTGGTAAACGATTTTCATACAAAAAGTTGTGCAGCACTACTCTAAAGTATAAGCTCTTGGGTTTCCATATGTCACTGACCACTTATCCGGGCCATATGTTTTATAGCAATAGAATTTAGCACCGCAAATCATGGTGCTACCCTGGAAACCCCATTTCCCTACTACTTTCATTCTCTTTAAATTTTAAGAAAAATATAGCGTCCTTTCAAATGATACCGCAAAATAAGCTCGTGATTTTAAATTCATTAAACAAAGAAAGATGTGAATGCTTTCAAAATGCATGCAAATTTCAAATAGCTCACTTGGAAGAAAAGTGACACACTACTCGAAATTTTTCGAAAGTCACTTTTTATTATAAAATCAGGGATGGTATTATGTGCAGTGATTGCAGGGTTGTTGCATTTTAGTACCACTTTTTTCGAATCGAAAATTTCTTATTTAATGAAAGAAATTAAGACGTTACTTCATTTTGTGACACTTCTCTTATGAAGAAGTACGCAACCTTTTGATATTTTTATAATAAAATGTGACTCTCAAAATTTTTTGAGTTGTGTCACTTTTCTCCAAGCGAGCGAAATGTAATATTGAATCTCCTTGATGGATATTTCTTTTAATAAATAATCCTCACAGTAAAAGATGAACACACAACAGTAGTTCTCTTTTCTTCATTATCTTGTAGGCTCATGCAAAGAATAAATACAGTGTCGATGAAAATGATGAGAAAAAAAAAAAAACTAAATTTTGGTTTCAGTTCTAATTTGCATTATTCACTTTCTTTTACGTGTCCTTGAAATCTGTTATTTTCTTCCATTCAAATATCTCATTTATTTTCACGAAAAATATAGCGCCCTTTTCGTAAAAGTAAGCTCTTGGTTTTAAAACCACTTAAATTCATCAAATAAAGAAAGACTAATATCGTACGGACTCCTGGAATTTTCAGGGAAATTACCAGTTATTTTCTTATAGAAAATGCGCTTTATGTAACTGTGCGATAAGGCGAGTTTTTCTTATACGAAAATACTAGTTATTTTCCTGAAAATTTCAGGAGTCCGTAATGAACCCTGGAAAGATGTGAATGCCTTCAAAATGCTTGCAAGATTTCAAATAGCTCATTTAGAAAAAAAAAGTGACTCAACTTGAAATTTTTCGAAAGTCACTTTTTATTATAACAAGAACGAAAAATCATGCGTCAAGCATAGATTATGTAACACTTTCCAACGCTTCCAAAATAATTTTACGAATCATACTCTTTAATAAGCTAAAAGATAACATCTAAGTAATCCGAATACTTTTATTCAGCCCAGTATAGGATCTATAGATTTGTATATATACTACATAGGATGCTAAATTTTAGTTCAGTTAGGAAACACGTAGCACAGTTTAAAATTCTCCGTCTGGAGTTAAATAATACGGAAATGTGTTAACGAACTTTTGTGCTTCCCTGTATAGGATCTACAGAATTTATACACACCACGTAATATACAAAAATCGATTTAAAATTAAAATCGCGTTCAGTAACTTAAAACGCACTTCCAGGAATTATTGTTAACATACAGTAGAGAATTCTTTTGTGTGTCCCTGTAAATGAACGATGACTGCTATACACACAATATTCTGTAGTAAGTCTCTTGTAATGAACCTTATATAAATTTCAATGCGTTTAAAATAGGGAAACATTATTTAAATAAACCGCAGACGATTTTTCTCCATACACGTAATGTAACGGAATTCTTTTGACTGTCCCTGTAAAGTAAGTATAAGTGCTATGCACACCCTATTCCATATTAAGCTTCTTCTAATGCACCTTAGTGATATATATAAATTTCAATGCGTTTAAAATAGTGAAACATTATTTAAATAAACCGCAAATGATTTTTCCCCATAGACCGCAATGTAACGGAATTCTTTTGAGTGTCCCTGTAAAAAAACTATAAGTGCTACACACTTCCGTTGAAATAGGGAACATGCTATAGATAACGATTATAACATATAAAAATTGCAGGGCAATCCGAGCACATTTACGGGAGTTAGAGCACGGCCAGACGGCAGACGGCCAGACAAACCGAAGTCATAAACACTTTTCAACTAGGTTGGAAAGTGTTAAAAACAGGGATGAAAATTATGCGCAGGGATTGCATGGTTGTTGCATTTTACAGGGCTGCGACTGGCGACTATTTTTAACACTTTCCAACCTAGTTGAAAAGTGTTTATGACTTCGGTTTGTCTGGCCGTCTGCCGTCTGCTGCCTGTCCGTGCTCTAACTCCTGTAAATATGCTCGGATTGCTCTGCAATTTTTATATGTTAGTGTCGTTATCTATGGCATGTTTCCTATTTCAACGAAAATGTGTAGCACTTATAGTTTTTTTACAGGGACACTTAAAAGTATTCCGTTACATTGCGGTCTATGGGGAAAAATCATTTGCGGTTTATTTTAATGATGTTACACTATATTAAACGCATTGAAATTTATATATATCACTAAGGTGCATTAGAAGAAGCTTAATATGGAATAGGGTGTGCATAGCACTTATAGTTACTTTACAGGGACAGTCAAAAAATTCCGTTACATTACGTCTATGGAGAAAAATCGTCTGCGGTTTATTTAAATAATGTTTCACTATTTTAAACGCATTGAAATTTATATATATCACTAAGGTGCATTACAAGAGGCTTACTACAGAATATTGTGTATATAGCAGTCATCGTTCATTTACAAGGACACACAAAAGAATTCTCTACTGTCTGTTAACAATAATTCCTGGAAGTGCGTTTTAAGTTACTGAACGCGATTTTAATTTTAGCTCGCTTTTTGTCTATTACACTCTAAAATTGGGAGGAGTGAGAAGTTGACTCTTTGGAAGAGTGAGAGGCATTTTCACTCTCTTTGGAGTGAATTTTATAAAAATGCACTCTTTAAAGAGTGGAATTTTCCACTCCCTAGAAAAGAGTGAAATATGTCACTCCGTTGCCGAGAGTGACTGTCTCACTCCTTTGACAAGAGTGAAATGCTTCACTCCGTTGAAGAGTGAAAGCCTGGCATTATGTAATTTTGTCCCTATATATTTATTGAGAGAAACGAAATTATCATTTTTTTTTTAGGTAGATTTCGTAAGAAATGCTACCTATTACATTCTCCCCTATGTTGGAATTTCTGAAAAATTTTGTAGATATACGCCGATCGTGATCCCTAGAACCCCAACCCCCCTCCTCCCCAGTTCAAAACTTTATCTATCTATCTATCAAGTTTGATTTTTTATTGAATTTAACACGGCAGCGCAAGCTTGGCAATTCAAGAGCGATTGAAACTTACTTCAAACTTGCGAAATGTCACATGATAAACCACGCAAGATGTTCCTTGAATCGGAAAAGATAAAAGCTGCGCGCGCAGATGTAGATGTTGCCGGTTGCCGCCTTTGCTGTATTTTGTTTTGACGAAGATGTATGTCGTGAATCGTGATCCTTGTCGTGATCTCAGATGATTTTCAAGGTAAGTTAAAAAAAATATTTTAATAATATTTTGTACTATTGCTTGCAGTAATAATCTATACCTCAATAAAAGTCGTACTCATATTTATTTTATGCATACTAGTTTAGTTTTCATTCGTGGCGAGTAAAATGAAAGTTCTAACGTTCTAAGCCTAAGTTGAACTCGTAAAAGTCGTATCATCGTAGGCTACGTAAAAGCTTATAAATGTACCACTTTTATATATTTATATTTCGATAACGTTTGGCGAAATCTGATAATGGATAATCCATTTCTTTCTAGTTGCTACTCCTAAATTAACGCATGTATTTATAACATATTTTAGTAAGCAAATGAAAAATAATCTTAAAGATAGAAAAAAAAAATATATGGTTACATACTTAAAAGGTAAACAAACATTTTGCCTTTTAAGTTTCAGTGTAGGCTGAGATCTTTCATTTTAATCTCAACGAATGAAAAATGAATGTGCTTAAGCTTAAACCAAAATGTATATACAATTTTTAGCGCCGATTGAATCAGAGTTTCCAAGTTTGTTTGTTTTTGTATTTTACTACTTTTAAAATTTGTATTATGCTTGATGATAGGGATTATTATTATTGTACTGATTTTAAATGTGTTAGAGAAACAATCTGTGTATGTTAACGTCTGTTTATATATTGTTTTATTACTTTTTGTATTCAGAGAGGGGGGGGGGGGGGGGGGTTGAGCAAAGAGCAACCAGAACCAGACTTGATAGTAGGTTATATGTAATAATTCGAAACAATGCCCTATAAGTAGCAAAACTGCAGGGAATAGTTCTTACTTAATAAAATAAAAAATCTCTTTAGACAATAACTAAACTGTTGATTAGTTGGAGGAAGCTTATTTAAATTATTAAAAGAAATTTTATGTTAAAACTGATGACTGGGTGTAAAATTGTATTTGTCAAAATGAAATTTATTAATATGTTGTTAATTTATTATGTTGTTAAATTTATTAATATGGTTGTTATCAACTTTTCCTCACCTTTTTTATAATTACTCTTAATTTTGTGCATTCTTGAATCGGTGATTCTTGGGTGGGATTACAAAAAAAGTTGTCTAAAATTTTAAAATGCTATGCCAGCAGCTTTTATTTTTTTATGTTTATTGGTTTTTGTATAATGAAGTATTTTTAGTTTAAAAAAAAAAAAAAATAAGTAATAAATTGTGTAATTTAACTAACTTTTAAAAAATTTAATTTTATAATTTTAATAAACAGGGGTGGGGAAATACATGTTTTTACTCATTACTGGTGAGTGGATTTTCTGACAGGGCGAGTGAATTTTTAGGAAGTCTTTGAAAAATTGCAGACTATAGAAGATATGCCAAAAACTTTATTTTTTTTACTAGTTCACTATATTTTGTAACTTTCCAATTGACTGTTTAATTTTATAGAAAAAAAATATGAAAATGCATTGTAGCAGTAGCAATTGACTATTTTTGAAGACGTGCATTTTGTCATAACAATTTTCAATTCTATGCTGACTGGTAAGATTACTGAAAATTCCCCAGCCCTGTTAATAAAGTAACATACATATCAAAACAGTGATTTGTAGTCAGAGTTGAAAAATAGTCATTAGATTTAAACAACATACAAGTCTTATTTAAATTGACTTTTGACATTTATTTTTTAACTTAAATAGTGAAATATTTTTAATTTGAAAAGCACTCACTTAATGAAATAATATATTTATTATAACTGATTTAAAGAACTTTATTGGATGTGTAACAGTCTTGTTTACTTCCTTAAAAATTAGTCATTTAATAAAAACACCATTTTTTACTATTGAAAACAGCTTTAGGAATAATAGATGAAGAATATTATTTATTTTTACTCTTATTTTTTTAATGATATTTTTATGTAGGGGAGACTAGTACACAGTGGACTACTTTTTCAGTTAAAATTTTTTTTCTCTTAACAGACTTACCGATCTGCATGAAAATATTTTTGAATATTCCTTAAACCTTTATACATTCATCATAATTTTCTCAGAATACAGTTTTTAATACATTTTTCAAGAAAATATTTTTTATATGCACCCGTAAAGTGGACCAGTGTGCCCCAGAAGTGGGGCACACTGGTCCACCCACCGGGACACAGTGGACCGCTATTAGGTATTATCTGAAATACAATATAAATCTATTTTTTATTAATCTAATTCTTTTTTATTTCCCCTTTATCCACAAAATAATATAGTAATATAAATTTACAAGTAACATTTTGAAACAAAAACAAAACAAAAAAATTAATTATATTTTGGAAAATAATAACAGATTAATACAGGAACAATTACAATTTAATTGAAGTTATTACTTAAGTACAAAAAATCAGCGCACATTAAAATTTGCAAATGAAATTCCAAAATACTTATGAGTAAGATTGAGCCTGGAATTTTCCTGAAATACTTTTGGGTCTGGGAGCAACATTATGAAATCATTGACATCAACAACAGATTCATCTACAGTTTCAGGAAATATAAACTGATTTCCATTCAATTTGCATCTCATGAATCTTACTTGAATAGAATCATCGCCAATTAGACTACAGTTATATTTATCAAAGGCAGTAAATACAAAACAAAATATTTCTTACTATGTTAAATAAATTGTTATTTTTCTTTGTTTACTTTATTTTACAGTTAAATAATTACTTTAAAACAATATTTCTTTATAGAAAATAAGCAATTAAATATTTTGAACATTCTGCATTACAGGATCAGAGTGGATTGTGGACCACTGTGCCCCATGTTGAAGTTCAATAAATAATCATATTAATATTGTTTATTATAGCTTTCTTTTAAACATATTAACTTTAAAGTTAAATAAAAACAAGTTATCTCAGCTTTGCAAAAAAGCTGTTTTATCTTATTTATCTACAACCTTTAATTACTAAAAAAATAAAAATATGATGATGAAAAATTTTACTTTTTGAAGCTCAAAACAACCAATCAGGATAAAATAGTTCAATCTGAGCTAAACATATTTTCTGAAGGCTATAAATAATCTGTGCAGTGCTGTTGACTATTAGGATAGAAGAGAAGCTTTAAAAAAAAGTAAATAAATAAAATATTAGGGGGTGGTCCACTGTGCCCATAGGTCCAGTGTATACCGGTTTCCCCTAGATGTAATATTGTGTATATATTTTTTTGAGAATTTTTTATAGATATTTTCCTTTTTGCGTTTATTTTTAAATATAATTCCAGTTGTGAATGCTTAAAAAAGGAAATTCTAAAACTACTTGGTATTGGCTGAGTACTCGGCTAAAATTTGAATAAGTACCAAGTACTCGGCAAATTGGCTGAGTACTCTGTACGGCTATAGTATTTTCATTATCTGTTAAAACATTGAAAATGCTGATAAATATTTTTGTTTTAACATTGTACTAACTTTTTACGATTGTGCAAAAACACGGTTTAATGAACGTATGTTTATAAATATTTAGTTTTTCCGCCATCTTAACAAATTTGATACAATACTAAAATGCCAATCCAAAGATAGTTTATTTTAAGAAAGAGTTGATTCAAAAAGAAAAAAAAAAGGGGGGCTATTAAAAATTATACTACAAGATATGCATTCATATGGTGTTCCTGTGTACTAGCTATAAAATAGCAGTTTGTATGAGATGACCTTGCTGCTAATTTAAATATTTATGGATTACATATCATCAGTGCAGTAGTACTTAAAATTAAGATTTTTATGTGCATTAAGAGGTTTTTTTTTATCATATTTCAGTATTGAAATATAACAATAAGAAATAATTCTTTGTTCAAAATTGAAATGTACTAAAACCTCTCCAATTCAAACAAATTGGGACCAAAGTCTATTTGAATTTGCTGATTTTTTGGATTATCTGAATGATAAATTATTACAGTAACATATATTAAAAATTATTATTATTATTAAACTACATAATGCATAATAATTTAATTAAAATTACATATCAGGACTCTAATTTCAGGATGGATTCACATCGAAATTTTTGAAATCCCTTTTGGGCAAGAGACTCCTGACCAAAATATTTTATCACTTTCAGGAGAATTTTTCTTTTTTAAACGACGATCAACTTCTGTGACCGACTGAGGAATTTTGCTATATTTTCCCGCTACCAAACAACGCATTTAGTTTTTTTTTTTTTTTTTTTCTTTTTACCACAACAAAACGACAAATTTTGTGATTATTATATTTTTTCTACCACAACAGAACGACAAATTTCATAATTTTTTTTCAAGCAACTGATTGCAGAATTTCACAGCTTCTTGTGACAGATTGACAAGATTCATGATTTTTTTTTTTCCTTCATCAGACTAAAAAAAAATTTTTTTTTTTTCTACAACTGACAGACAAATTTTGAAATATTTTCCATGACTGATTGATGAATTTCTTGATATTTTTCACCGACTTATTAACAAATTTTGCAATATTTTCCTGTGACCAATAGATGATTTTCTTCCTTGAAACTGACACATTTCTCTATTTTTTTCTGCAGCTGATTGACGAATTTCTTCTTACGATAGTTTGACAAAATTCACGATTTTTTTCCTCTGGTCCAACTGAAAAAATTTTCCCAATTTCTCTTTAGCCTTGACTGACTGACAAAATTCACAATATTTTTTCTATCACCGATGGACGTACATCATGATTTTTTTCCCATTGACTGCAGAAAAGATAAAAAAGGGCAGTAAGGGCCACCGGTCGCTGCATCCTCCCAAATTGTTTTAAAGTCTGCAGTAAACAAAAATAAGATTAGAAGAACTGGAAAGATCTTGTAGTGCACTTGAAAAGAATAAAATAAAATCCGAATTACAAGGAAACACATATAGAAACACAAAATTAGTTGATCTGTTCAATTCACAGAAATTAGGACTTGACAATTACTATTTATAGTTAAACTACAATTCCCATGTGATATAGGTGAAAATTAGCAGTCGCCACTTGCCATGTGGTGATTAAAGTTGTAAAAGTGGCAATTAAAAAATTGTCATTGATCGCCACGCCTGCACAGTCACTTTCCAGTTACACATTCCATTGTAATCCTTGAACGACTGGCGAATTTTGTGATTTTTTTCCTAAGAACGTGTTAAGAATTTTGCGATCCCCCCCCCCCCCCCCCCCTGATTGATTGACAAATAGTGCAGTTTTTTTTCGGCCCTGACTAGCAAATTTCGTGATAATTTCATGTGACCGACTGGCGAATTTCACAGGTTTGTTCCATGATCGATGGACGAATTGCACGATTTTTTTCCATGATGAACTCACAAGTTTCAGCTCGTGAACGACTGAAGAATTTTGTGATTTTTTTTCTTACGATCGACTGACAAATTTCTCAAATTTTCCCTGCTAGCCAATTCAAGAATATCGCAATTTTTTTCCTGCTACCAATTGGCTAATTGTGCAGTTTTTTCTTGCGACCAATCGGCAAATTTACATATTTTTTCCCTGCAGCTTACTAGCGAAATTCGCGGGGGTTTTTTCATGCGACCGACTAAAGAATTTCCCGATTTTTTTCACGCGATTAACAAATTTAGTCATGAAAATAAATTTAGGAACTTCAGTGTGGAATATCACACTCTCATTATGTTTTGTAGTTTTGTATATATATTATATAACATTTATTTATTACATAAATTAGTTGAAAGTTTTTAAAGAGTATACAAACTGAAAATATTCTTTCATTTTACATTACTAGGAACGTGGATTAAAAAAAGACTTGCTAGAACAACATTCTCCAGTATGAAGCCCAACTGAAAGAAAAAAAATAAAGAAAAAGTTTCATTCCTTACTTGTAAGTTGCAATTTTCCCCCTTCTTCCCTTATCTCATTTTCATTATACTGATAGAAAGAGTTATATATATATATCAATTTTATAGAAATTCTAAAAATTACACATACACATATATACAGTGACCTCTCACTTATACGCGATGTTCATTAATTACATTCTTGTAGCACTATTTTAAAATAGTAAAATTCGATTTATAATTTCTGCAATTTAATAAGGCTAAAATTCTATTAAAAAAAAAAAAAAATACTGAAAAGTAATTTTTGTGTACCACATATAAGTGAGAGATCACTATATATATATATATATATATATATATATATAGAGGGATGCAACGGATAGAATTTTTGCCGGATACCAGGTATCAAATATCTGGCACGGCAGTGACCTCTCACTTATACGCGATGTTCATTAATTACATTCTTGTAGCACTATTTTAAAATAGTAAAATTCGATTTATAATTTCTGCAATTTAATAAGGCTAAAATTCTATTTAAAAAAAAAAAAAAATACTGAAAAGTAATTTTTGTGTACCACATATCAGTGAGAGATCACTATATATATATATATATATATATATATATATATATATATATATATATATATATATATATATAGAGGGATGCAACGGATAGAATTTTTGCCGGATACCAGGTATCAAATATCTGGCACAAAATTTTACCCAATATTTGGTATCCGGCCGAATACTTTCTTGTTTTTAATTTCAATAGTAATATTTCTATTTTATGCTTGCTTAAAGAAGAAAAACTTTAATTTATTATAATTTTATTTATGTCATTCAAATGTTAAATAATAGATTTAAATTCATTTTTTAAGTTAAGTTACTTAAAAACAAATGCATTGTAGTAATTAAATATTGATATTTAATCATGTTTTGCCTTTGCCTATTCTAATACACATATTAGTAGTTTTTTCATTTATTCAGTGTCATTGAACATAAAAAGATAAACAATTAAGTAATTTCTCTGTTTTTCATACTTATAAATCTTTGTTATTTATAAATATTAAACATCCTATTGAAGTGGCTTTTTCTTTTCCAACATACTCGTACATATTAGTACTTACCTTACTCATGACAAATGTTTTCTAACAGAATTTAAATAGAGAAACTCCTCATTGTAAGTATCTTGTTTTGTAGTACAAAAGGGACAGTTAACTATTGAAGAAAATGACACAATTCTTTTCATGTCAGTATTACTTTACCACAGCTAGTTTTTCATCCATAGACAAAAAAAAAAAAGAATAAAATCATTTTTATTTTAGGATTGTTGAAAACACAAGAAAAGGAGACCATCTGAGATTGAACACTTATTCTCAGATACAGGAAATATTTGTGATAAAAAAATATAACAGATTACAGGCTGAAAATGCTAAGCACTTAATGTTCCTACATAATATATATATATTTTTTTGTCATTGTTTATTTATAAATATTATATTTTCATGTTCAAAATATTATAGTTTCATATATAAATCCTATAATTTCATTTTTGTGACAATGAGAATTTCTTTCTATTAACATTGTTTTAATAGGATAGCACATTAATTTCGCACTAGCTTTTTCTGACAATGTTAAAAATATAATTAAAAAAATTTTGCTATTCGGCAACCAGATATTGAAGTATTCGTCCGGACAGAATATCTGTTTTGAGTGCTGAGTAAGCAGGATATCCGACAGGAGCTTGATATCCGGTGCATTCCTAATATATATATATAAATATATATTCCTAAATGCCACAATAGCACCAAAATTTTGGTTTAAAATTTTACATTCATTATATATGTGCTTTTTCTTATTTCAAAATTAATTTGCTTGTAATTCCAGTTTCATTCACTCATTTCACATTTTAGCAGTAGAAGTGGTTTGCTCCTGAAAGGGTTAAACATTCAACATTAACAATACTTTTATTTATATAACATCATTAATTGTATAGTGGAACCTTGCTAACTGGGACCCTTTTAACTCTGATCTCTGGATAACCCGGACTAAGTCTGCTTGAGTTTTGAATTTCCAAAACAGTATTTTTTTGCTCATTCACATTACATTTTGAAAATATATTTTCTATCCTAAAACTTTCTAATGGCTATGATTGCGAGTAAAAAGAAGGCGTTTCAGGTAGTGGGGCTTTGCCTAAAAGCTGGAACAGTGCATAGATCAGGGGTCGATGCAGGTTTTTTTCCTTGGGGCCCATTTTGTAAATAGTAAGTTATTTTGTGAAATTTATTTTTTATGAAAAATAACATTTTGCAACGAAAGATGAAATCCAACTACTGAAACTTAAACAGAGCATTTAATAATAACTTCTTTAAGTCCTGCTAAAGTTTTTCTTTCTGGTGAACTTGTTTTATTTACAAATTACACATTTTAAAACTTAACAAAATTAAAATAATTAATGAATGCAGGGTTCGCACAGACTCCTTAGACTCCTTGGAAACTCCTTAGAAATGAAAACATTCCCAAGTAGTACTTAGAACTACTTAGATAAGCAAACGACTCCTTAGAAACTCCTTAAATTGTATTGCGGCTTCGGACGCAAGCGATGTTGCTGCCGAGGGAAAAAAATCGTACTTGTAAAATGCACGGTAAATCCTTTATGCACGTCATTTATCTGAAGCACAGCATCATGCAAAAATGCGAATTTCCCCCCAGAAGATCACGAAAAAACACGAATTTCCCCCAGAAGATCACGGAAAAAACACGGTTTCCATCAAAAGAAGGCAAAAAAACGTCAGTTTCGTCAAACGATCGAAATAAAACGCGATTTCCATTAAAAGATCACGAAAAAACGCGAATGTCTCCCAGAAGATTGCGAAAAAACGTAAATTTACCCACAGAAGATCGTCAAAAAAAAACCGCGAACTTATCCCCAGAATATAGCGAAAAACACGGGAATTTCCTCAAAATATCACGAAAAATGCAAACTTCCTCAAAAGATCGCGAAATACACGCAAAAAACACGCGCATTTTCTAGAAAGATCGCAAAAAACATGTGAATTTCCTCAAATGATCGCAAAAAACACGGCAATTTCGTCAAAGGATCGCGAAAAACACGCAATTTCCATCAAAAGATTGTGAAAAAACGTCAGTTTCGTTAAACGATCAAAATAAAGCGTGAATTTCATTAAAAGATCACGAAAAAACGCGAATTTCCCCCCAGAAGATCGTGAAAAAAGACTCAAATTTCCCCCAGAAGATCGCGAATTTCCTGAAAACATCGCGAAAAACATGCGAATTTTCTCAAAAGATCGCGAAAAATATGCGAATTTTCTCAAAAGATCACAAAAAACGTGCGAATTTCGTCAAAAGATCACTAAAAACACGCAGTTTCCATCAAAAGATCGCGAAAAAAACATCAGTTTCGTCAAACGATTGAAATAAAACGTGAATTTTATTAAAAGATTGCAAAAAAACATGAATTTCTCCCAGAAGATTGCGAATTTCCCCCAGAAGGTCACAAAAAACACGTGAATTTCGTCAAAGTTTCACCATCAAAGAAATCTATTACAGCTGTTCTAAAAGTATAAATTCAAAACTTGTTATATTTTTTCTTGTATGTTGCGTTTAGCATTTTTTTAAAAATTTTCTTTAAAATGTATCATGTATGTGATATACATAATAAGTGTTTAGGGTTTGACTAATCTCTGTTTATATGACCATTGGTCGCTGCATAAAAAAGTTGATTGTCTATTTTGTATTTAAACTTACGAAATCAGTAAACAATATTTTGTGAATACTTTGCAATTCCAGCACTAACAATTAGATTCTAATAGAGTAAAATTTGTTTTTGTCTCCAAATTGGGCATTAAAAATTGGAGTGTGCATACCACATAACGATGCAGCACATAAAAGCAACAACAACAAAAAATAGCAAATCCTTAACCATTTTTTGGACTCCTTGGATTTTTTCTTCCCAACTCTGTATGAACCCTGAATGTTTTTATGGCATGGGATATTGTGAAGGGGCTTGTTTTATTAAATGGATTTTTGTGAAGGGGTCCCTAATTTTTCCTGGATCAACCCCTGTAAACTTAACTAGCAGGTTTTCGTTTGCAATTTTCAGAATCTTTGATGTTTTATGACTTTCACAGAATGTCTAAAATTCAGAGGTCAAAGCAATAGCAGTTAATAGGAGGGGACAGCTGTTTACACCACCCCTTTCTTTTGTACATGACCACAAATTATTCGAGAAGAATGGGAAGGGAAAGGATTTATGCCAACTGAGGACAGCTTGCAAGTTTGCACACTAAACACAACCTTAGGGCTTTCCAAGTTTTATTCCTCGAAACAGCCACAGACTATTGTTACGTTTCTTATCACCAGTGACAATTGGTATTCAAAGCTTCTTAACAGGAAATGCTGCTTAACGAAGCTGCCCTGATCAGCAGAAATACCCACAGTGTTCAGAGAATAAATATAGATGATATGATTATGTTTGGTGTGACGCTGAAAATGCAACCCTACAGTCGGCCCAAACAGCTGGTGGCTTTCTTTGAAAACCTCTCCCCATCCAATGAATCCAGTCCTTGTTTCACGTGCAGCCTCTCTCCGACCAATGAAGTCAGCCCTTGGGCCACATAGAACATAGAGCTCGAAAGCCGCAAGGATCTTTTGATAGCTTCAGAGCCCCGAGCCCAACCCTTCCCGCAATTCGGTGTCTTTAATTTAATAAATTTCCCTTTTAAATTTGTCCGGTTTCAATTTTCACATTTTTTCCCCTTTCTACCTGGCTTCTGCAAGAGTCCCGGTATAAAAGGGACGTAGCAAAGGACCAACATGCTAAACATCGTGCTCCGTGAATTCTGCGGCGGATTTGAGCGATAACAGACTTCATATTGCAAGTCAATTTTACGATTCAGTGCCTCTCTATTCTTTCTCTGAATTTTGTGAAAGATACCACACACAATCACTTTTCTCTCTAGACAAGGTCAAGCAACATCATAATTCTTTTTCTCTCCTTATCCATCTCAATTTGTGAAAGAGCCGAATTCTGTATGTGCATGCATGTGCCAAGATTTCGGTAGAGTTCTGCATGCGCATTAGAGATGTGTCATTTGTCAAGGAACGATTCCAAAGGAACGACTCCGGCAGTGAAATTGAAGGAACGATTCCAGTCTTTAAAAAGGAATCTGTCCTTTTTGGAACGATTCCTCAGATTTGGTCCAAAACATATCGAATCCAGAAAGGACTGATTCCTCGGAATTGGTCCAGAATGTACCTACTCCAAAAAGGACCAAGTCCTCGGAATCGACTCCGAAAATGACCGATTCCTCGGAATTAGTCCAAAATGTAGCGATTCCGAAAAGGAACGATTTTTAGGAATTGGTCCAAAATATACCGACTCTGAAAAGGACAGAGTCCTCGGAATCGACTCCGAAAAGGACCGATTCCTCGGAATTAGTCAAAAATGTAGCGATTCCGAAAAGGAACGATTCCTAGGAATCAATCGAAATTTTCTGATTCCAAAAAGGATAGATTCCTCGGAATCCTTATAATGAAATCCTTCTAATGTGTATGTGATAAAAAAATAATAAAAGAGAGAGAGAAGTGCGGGGGGGGGGGGGGGATTGATTAATAAACTACAACTGTGTATTACTTTCTCTTAAACTTATCTTAAGATAAATAGAAGTATATTATTGTACTTCAGTTAAAATATTGTCTATTATTTAGCTATGTACTTATCACCTGCGTTTGCTGGGAATTGCGGAAGAAATGACCTTTTTGCCATGATGCGGCTGTTGGAAGTGCCCACTTCGAAACCTAACTTGTTTGCTGGCGGAGCCGGCAGGGATTTTTTTTTTTGTTATTATTATTTGTTTTTTGCTATAAGTGTTGGTCCTATAAAAAACTTGTCAATATAAAAGTTTTAGTTAATATTAAGAGGATTTATAATAAATTTAAGCAGATTTGATATCTTGTGAATTGACGAAGTTAATTTTTTTTCTTCTGAAACCTCCCTTTTTTCCCCCTTTGGGGCCTTTTTTAATGATATAAAAAATCTGTCATACATAAATTTTTGGCCCTTTACCTAGAATTAATAATAACTTTAAATGGATTCGATACGTATCATAATTAAGAAGTTATGGGTTCTTTTCTGTTTTCACAAAAAGCCTTCCCATTCCCCCCCCCCCCCCCCACGATGTCTCAGCGAAGTCATTTGACAGATTCAGAAGCTTGGAGAATTGTTGGTAGGTTAGAAGGAGGCCAAACTCAAGACGAAGTAGCGCAAGCCATTGGAGTGTCACAAAGTGTCATTTCCAGGATCTGGAACCGTTTTTTGGAGAGTGGATGTGCAGGCCGAAGACCAGGGAAAGGTCGTAGACGGGCAACAACGCCCAATGAAGATCGGTATTTAGCGTTAACAGCTCGGAGACACCGAAACATGAACGCTACTCTTCTCCAACAACACCTTCGCTCGGCTACAGGCACCACGATTTCAACTCAGACTGTCCGAAACCGGCTCTATGCTGTAGGTCTGTATGCTCGCCGACCGATGGTATGTGTTAGATTAACATCAAGGCATCGTCGCGACCGCAGGGAGTGGGCAACCGAGCATGTCAACTGGAGGAGAAATGAATGGAGCAATATTCTGTTTTCTGACGAGTCCCGTTTTTCTGTGCATCCGGATAATAGGCGTATTTTCATCTGGAGGGACCGTGGCAGTAGGAATAATCCTGCGTTCGTGCACGAAAGTGTCAGATTTGGCGGTGGAGGAGTGTTGGTGTATGGTGGCATCTCCATTGATGGGCGCACTGACCTCTACATCATTCGAGATGGAGCTCTGACTGGTCGCCGATATAGGGATGAGATCCTCAGCCCTATTGTAGTCCCTTACGCTGCAGCAATCGGAGATAACTTCATTTTAATGGACGATAACTGCAGGCCACATCGTGCAAACCTGGTGGAGGATTTCCTTTTCGAGGAAGGAACCGTTCGAATGGAATGGCCAGCGTGTTCTCCAGACATGAATCCAATCGAGCACGTTTGGGACGCTCTAGGAAGACGAGTTTCTGGCCGCCAACAACCCCCACAAACTCTCCAAGAACTGGAAAGAGCTCTTCTGGAAGAGTGGGGCAGAATACCCCAACTCGTCATTAATAGCCTCATTGAGTCCATGCCTCAAAGTTGTTCAACGTTGCTGGCCGCCCGTGGAAACCATACCCCCTACTGAAAATGATTTTCTTTGAAGAAAACACCTTTTCTGATTCTTTTTTTCTCATATGCACAAATTGTGTTTTTTTCCTTTTGTACACAAATGCGCAATAAAATGCATTTTTTTCTGCCAAACATGTGTAATTTATTCTTATATAACCTACTATGTCTGTCGACCATGTATCAATCAGCTAAAAAGTTTCCCAGATACAAAATCCACCTAAAACTGCAATATCCTTTAATTGTTTTGAGCAGTGTATTATGGATTTCATGTTCGTTCTAATACTTCCGGATTTGTTCCTTTTTTCTCAAAATTATCCCTTTTATCTTGAAATTGTTATTTTTATCTAAAAAATGTTTCTTTTTCTCGAAAACCTTTTTTTTTTTTTTTTTTTTTTTTTTTTGTTTTTTTGGAATTGTTTCTTTTTCTCGGAATCGTTCCTTTTATTTCGGAATCGTTCTTTTTTTTTTCGAAACGATTCCAAAAGGAATCACTCCAAAGAACTCGTTCCTTTCGGTGAACGATTCCGGTTGGAACGATTCCCTAAAAGGAAAGACGTTGCCAATCTCTAATACGCATGCATGTGTTGAGACTTTGGTAGAAAGAGCTCTCTTATTGCAAAATATCAGTGAACTGAGTTAGTAATGGTGACTAAATGAAAAAATATTGTTGTGACTATGCAAAAGAAATTGGAAGCGTTTGATAGAATTGATAAAGGTGAACCATTAAAAAAAATTGCCTTTGATCTTGTAATAGGAACATGAACAGTGTCTGACTGAGAAAAAATAGTGAGGATTTTTGCTTTAAGTTGAATTTGAGTGACAGTTTGGATGATCAAAAAAAGCTAAAACGGGTAAACTTGAAATGCTGGACAAAGCTTTATTTCTTTGGTTTTGCGTTGAAAGAGAATATGGCCTACCATTTTCAGGACCAGTCATTCAATGAAAAGCCCTAAATTTAAACAAACAGTTACCTAAAGGCGATCCCAATTTTACTGCAAGCGAAGGATGGTTAAACAGATGAAAAAAAAAGGACATGGTGTGCATCAACTAACGGTAGCTGGAGAAAGCTTGTTTAATAAGCTTGGCAACAGACTAGGTAGCTAAGATGGGCAACATCATGAAAGTCTAAAATTTATCAGAATAATGGGTTCTGATACAGGTTCAGTATCTTAAATTTCAGTTTTTAAATATTTATTACATATCTTAATTCAAAGAGGATGATTATTCCAAAACACAGCTATTGTACAATCTATGAAAAATAGCATTATTGCAAAAGATTTTCTGCATTTATGGCTATTCTCAAAGAAAATATTTTTAACCGCTCAACAATTCGAAGCATTCTGACATATTTGCAGACTTTTTTAGACGTAAAAGTATTTGGTAAGGCATAACTACTGAAGTAATTTGGAAATGAACAGTATTTTTCCTTTTTTGATAAATTTATCTCACCTTGAGTTATAAGTGATTTTTGAATCATAAAAACCTTTCCAGGTCTGTAGCATTCCAAAATTAAGTTAAAAATGTCATCTCTGGTAATATTTTCTAAAATATCCTTTGTTTTTATGGAAAAATGGAAAACTCTATTTGATAAGTTTGTCCTGCTACAAAACTGTTAAACTGAGCTACAGAACTGCAATTTATCCTGCTACAAAAACAGATTTCTGGGGTTTCTTTGTTGTAATAGTATGTAAATATCTTTACAATTTCGACCCCCTTCCATGAGCCCACAAAGTTTGACATCTGTAACACTCAAAATTTAATCTTCACTTTATATTTTTGTAGTAAAGAAAAATTCTGCCTCATTTTTTGCTTTGTAGTAACAATAAATAATTGTATAAATTTCATTCATGAAATTTCTGCATCTCCTTTCCCAGCAGCAAAAGGATATTCATTAGGGAAGGGAAGGATAGGAAAAGCAAAAGAAATATTTTCTTCTTTTAAGCATTTTACCTATTCTCATGCCTGTTTTAAAAGACAGAGATGAGGCAGGCCTCAACCCCGTGTTGCATCAATTTGTCGTGGATAAATATTTCTAGGCCCCAAAAACTGCATATAAAAAAAAAATCCTCTCTATTTTAATGATTGGTATTTTAGTATAAAGCTGCTAAAGGACAAATATATCTAAAATGTTATTTAAAATTCTATATTTGAGAAAAAAAAAATCCTTAAATAATTTAACTAAATTAACTTTACTTTTATCATCATCGCCTTCAAAAACATTTTAGCTATGATGAATTGACGCCAAGAAAAATTGTCCCAGAGCTGCTCAACCCGAGTTCAGGACTCATGTTCTCTTTCAAGGGGGAGGGGGGGGGGATATGTTTGAAAACAAGAGTTTTGTTTAATTGCATTTCAGTTTTGTTTAATTGCAATTTAATTTTGTTTAATTATTTAATTTTATTTTTTCTAGGGGCTGCAACAAAGAAAAGTATAGTATTGACTTGCAAGAAAAAGACTTCTGTAATTTTTGTTATATAATATTAAAAATTGATTGTAAAATAAACTTTATTTACATGTTATTTGTGTCATTTCACTTGTGTTTGAATTTTATTTTCAGGTGATCCTTAAAAGAAATTTAAATCTTTAAATACAAGAGAAAAAAAAATTCTATTTTTAAATTTGATTTAATATGCAATATGTTAATTTTTTTTTTTTTTTTTTCACTTAGCTGAAATAATTCTCATAGTATTTAATTTATATCTTAATTTAGAATCCATTATAAATTTACCTTTAAAAAATCCATTTTCTGATAATCAGTGGTTAATAATTTTTCTGATTTTTTTTTCCCTTCTTAAAAGGAGTTTCTATTTTAAATTAAGATTGTAAATCCTGTTTTGATTTATAAGTTCACAGAGGAAAAGAAAAGAAAAACTTTAAAATATGCTACTTCTTATTTTATTTTTTGGAAAAAGGATTGAAATCCTCAAAAAAAAAAAAAAAAAAAAAAAAAAAAAAAAAAAAAAAACTATTTTCTAAATGGAAAAAAAAAAAAAATTGAATGTCAAAAACAAATAGTATAAATTACATGAAAAAAAGATCGGTAAAGAACATGAAAATATATATATATATATATATATATATATTGGCTTCCATGTACGAGTAAAATCGGCAAGTTTTCAACATTGTTGATTACAATTTGTAGTCAACCTATTTCATAGTGAAAATTTTCTCATTAGAAAACCTAGTGTTTGTTAAATCATTTTAAGTTACCTCCCATATTTATTCATAATGGTTATATCACCTTGCAACTGTTATTTTTCCTATATGCAAAATATTTTAGACAAAAGTAACTTGTTTGTCAAATATTGAGATCAATATTATTAACTAATATTTTTTTTTCTTTTTTTTTTTTAATCCTTGTCTTCGCCAAGAAAAATGAAAGAAAGAAACATGTCCTTGAAATATGAATAGGGTGTACTGTACATATGCTTGTTTGTAAAGTTGTCTTTGAAAATGTATTTATAAAGTCTATAATTGGATATTTTTAATTCTATATTTTTATATTCTTAGAAAATTGGAGAAATTCATTTTTATTTTAGAAATTGTAGCTGAACTTTCAAGTGAAAACCAAGCATTGTTGAATACACGTATCTCCCTCTATCTCACTTTATGCATTTTTGTTATAACATGATTTAGGTTTTAAAAAAATGCCAAGAATAACTTTCAGTACAAAACGTTGCAAAATTAATAATATTAAAAAATAATTATAAATTCGCCTTATATTTAGAGAGCAATTGCCCTCTTTTTTGGCAAATATCTTTCATGTGTGCTCATTTAATACATTAAAAATTGTGTGGTAAGTATCACAAATGTGTACAAATATGAGTAAGAATTTTTATAATGCAAGAAGATTTATGGTTGGGCTACATCACTGTTCTAAATTCCACCTTAATACTTTCTCTTTCTTTAATGTACTATAATATTTGCACACAGAAATATTTTATTAAAAGAAAATGCGTGCTAAATATATTTTTTATTTAAAAAATATATAATTCAATTTTTTTGTAATGAGATATTTAGAAATATTTCTTATTTTTATTACATTTTAATACAAGTTTGTTGACTTGATACCTCATTTGTTGTTGTGTGTTTTGTAAATTCATAGAAAAAGGGATGTTGACAACAGAAATAATATGTATGATTTTAGAATAATAGGACTTTGCAAAATAGTGCTAATTTACTGAAAAGTATGGTCAAAAGATAAGAGTTTATATTTAAAACAAAAATTAAAGTGAAATCACACATTGTTAGTCATAGAATATCCATCTATTAAATAGTTATAAATAAAACTTTAAAAAAAACTAAAATGCAGTAAACAATAATGTTTGATTAGATTTAAATTCATTAGCAATTAATACAGAGATCTAAAGATTTAAAATTTGAATTACATATGAAAAAAAAAAAAACCATAACGTACATCACAGGAATTATTACAATACTAAATACAACTTAATGGGTATTTGAAAAGGAAAAAAATAGTATTAACTGATTAAGATTTTGGTTAATTACTTGCCCTAATGGGCATTTTAAAACTATCATATCTTTATAAGGCATGCAATGAAAGCAAACACAATAGTGATAAGCTTGGAATAAAATATTTTAGTTTATTTCTGTCAGTAATCTAATTTAATTCATTATGTAACTCTAATTGAATTTTTCCTTAAGAGTTCAATTACTGTTACAAACTATGAATTAAATAAATATTGCCAATAAAGTATTTTATTCCAATCTTTACCACGTCTATTTTCATTGCATGCTCTAAAATATATGATTCTTTTAAAATGCCCATAAAAGAAACATAAAAAATAATTCACTCCATAAAAAGTGAACATTCACTCCTATGAAAGAGTGGCTATTCACTCCTGTCAGGAGTGAGAAATCCACTCCTTTTGCAAGAGTGAATAGTCACTCCTATGAAAGAGTGGATAGCCACTCCTGTGAAAGAGTGACTATTCACTCCTATCAGGGTGACAAAACCCACTCTTTTTGCAAGAGTGGATAGTCACTCCTCTGAAAGAGTGAGTATCCACCCCTGTTTAGAGTGAATATTCACTTCTCCGGAGTGAGTATTCACTCTTTCAGAGAGTGAACAATTTCACTTTTGCCTAGAGTGAATAGTCACTCTAAAGAGGTTGGGCAAATTTTGACTCTGCGATAGAGTGAATATCCACTCCTCCGGAGTGAATAGTCACTCTTTCTTATTTAGAGTGTACGTGGTGTGTATAAATTCTTTAGATCCTATACAGGGAAGCACAAAAGTTCGCTTAACACATTTCCGTTTATTGACAGAAACGCCAGACGGAAAGTTTTAAACTGTGCTACGCGTTTCCTAAGTGAACTAAAATTTAGCATCCTATGTAGTATATATACAAATATATAGATCCTATACAGGGCTGTATAAAAGTATTCGGATATTTTTCCGAATATTGTATATGTTGGAAATTCCTGAAATTATGTTCTTAAATGTGTTATGCGTTTTCCAAATTGTTTACTTAGATATTATCTTTTAGCTTATTAAACAGTGTGATTTGTAAAATTATTTTGGAAGCGTTGGAAAGTGTTATATAATCTATGCTTGACGCATGATTTTTCGTTCTTGTTTAATTCTCTCTCGCACCACTTTCTCAAAACAAAATTTTTTCGCATATACTTTGACAACATGTGCAAGAGAAATATACTACAAAATTTATTCTTTTAAAATAGTGGTGTGAATAGAATATAAAAATAGTCGCTCGTGGTAGCCCTGGTTTTAGTACCACTTTTTCCGAATCGAAAATTTCTTCTTATTTAAGGACAAAAATTCCACAACTAAATTAGGTGAAGATTACTATTCAAATTTTGTGGTACTGAAATGTATTATTCATGCAAGCCCTGCACATAATTCCCACTTATAGAAACATGCAGAAAGTTGCGTACTTTTCTGTAACACGTTACTTCATTTTGTAACATTTCTTTTATGAAGAAGTATATAACCTTTTGATATTTTTATAATAAAATGTGACTTTCAAAATTTTTTGAGTTGTGTCACTTTTCTCCAAGCGAGCTAAATGTAATATTGAATCTCCTTGATGGATATTTCTTTTAATAAATAATCTCTCACAGTAAAAGATGAACACACAACAGTAGTTCTCTTTTCTTCATTATCTTGTAGGCTCATGCAAAGAATAAATACAGTGTCGACGAAAATGAAGAGGAAAAAAAAACTAAATTTTAGTTTCAATTCTACTTTGCACTATTCACTTTCTTTTACGTGTCCTTGAAATCTGTTATTTTCTTCCATTCAAATATCTCATTTATTTTCACGAAAAATATAGCGCCCTTTTCGTAAAAGTAAGCTCTTGGTTTTAAAACCACTTAAATTCATCAAATAAAGAAAGACTAATATCGTACGGACTCCTGGAATTTTCAGGGAAATTACCAGTTATTTTCTTATAGAAAATGCGCTTTATGTAACTGTGCGATAAGGCGAGTTTTTCTTATACGAAAATACTAGTTATTTTCCTGAAAATTTCAGGAGTCCGTAATGAACCCTGGAAAGATGTGAATGCCTTCAAAATGCTTGCAAGATTTCAAATAGCTCATTTAGAAAAAAAAAGTGACTCAACTTGAAATTTTTCGAAAGTCACTTTTTATTATAACAAGAACGAAAAATCATGCGTCAAGCATAGATTATGTAACACTTTCCAACGCTTCCAAAATAATTTTACGAATCATACTCTTTAATAAGCTAAAAGATAACATCTAAGTAATCCGAATACTTTTATTCAGCCCAGTATAGGATCTATAGATTTGTATATATACTACATAGGATGCTAAATTTTAGTTCAGTTAGGAAACACGTAGCACAGTTTAAAATTCTCCGTCTGGAGTTAAATAATACGGAAATGTGTTCCCGAACTTTTGTGCTTCCCTGTATAGGATCTACAGAATTTATACACACCACGTAATATACAAAAATCGATTTAAAATTAAAATCGCGTTCAGTAACTTAAAACGCACTTCCAGGAATTATTGTTAACATACAGTAGAGAATTCTTTTGTGTGTCCCTGTAAATGAACGATGACTGCTATACACACAATATTCTGTAGTAAGTCTCTTGTAATGAACCTTATATAAATTTCAATGCGTTTAAAATCATAGGCGTAACTAGGGCTATTTTGTGGGGTGGGCACAGGCCCCCAACTTCATAAGTCCTTTGTATGTGTGTATGCGTCCAGTGGCACAGTCCAAGGGGGGGGGGGGGGGGAGGGGTAAAACGCCTTCCAGAGCTAAAAAAAATATTATAATTGCCGCTTATATGAATCACTAGTTAAGCAAATTAGACGCTTTCATGAATCGAAACTAAAGTTAATATTAAGTTTTTTTAGTTTATTTGAAATTCGCAGCTTTGTTGAATCAAATTAAATTCAACAAAGTGATTAAATTAGACCGCGAATATTATATTTAAACTGTGGAAGCGTATATTAGATCTTAGATGCACTGGTTAAGTGAAAACTGTCATTTGTTTTGAAAAAGGGTAGCAATTACATTTTTCAGACATCTTACAGTAAAAGAATGATTATTTCGACCGTCATACGCTTTGAGTATTATACAGTGGATAGTTTTTAAATTGAATTTCAGTCTTTGCTTCATGTTCAAAAGGGTAATAGACATCAATTTCCAGGAAAAAAAAGAAAAAAAAAACATAAAATATATGTTTATAGGTTTTTCTCAGTTTCAGACTTTCTGTTAAGGTCTGCACCGGAGAAATTTCTAAGTTCGAGCGCGACCCGACTTGTAGAAAATTTTTTGCCCCTCAGCCGGGTATAAAAGTTAAAAGTTCGATCCGTATCGTAAAAAATATATGTATGTATATTAAGCCGGCCTGGCACACATAAAAAAAAAAAAAAAAAAAAAAAAGTTAGACTCGAATCCGGTCTGGGCCATACACATAGTTTATTGGCTCGACCCAGTATAAAAGCTAGAATCTCGGCCTGAGCCCGGCCCGACCCGGCCCGGCTCATACAAAAACGTAATTATCCCTTCCCAGCTCGCCTGAATTTCAACAAAAACATATTTTTACACTGGTATGGTTAAAAGTTGTCTTCTACGAGGAGTTCTGACAAAAATATTTATTTTAGTTTTTCTTTTCATGTTGTTTGCATTCTTCGTTTTTTAAAAAAACACTTTGTGCTGAGATATTTATTTTGTTACTGGATCTCGATTTGTATGCAAATGTCGAAGTTGTTATTAATAACTTTAATCCATATTACATGGCTTGGAGACTTAAAAACCTGAAAATTCTTATAGTATAGTAAAAATTTCTAAGACGGAATCGCATAGGAGAACACAAATATCCGTTATAGGAAAGTTACCTTCTTAGCATATTACACTGTTGGTTGTAAATATATTACATTCTTTTCTCACGTATTATTATGTTCATTTTGCATGGATAAATACATTTTTCCGTTTGAAACAGGATTCTGTCATGGGCAGGTTCTTTTTCACACGCTTTATTGTACTTTAATTTTATTGCCTAGAAAATGAACTATTCTTTAAAAAGAAAAAAATTGAAAATTTTAATATAGAACAATGACGATTTAAAAATATATGCATTTTTTTGCAAAAATTGTTGGGCCGATCGAAATTTTACTGATTTTTGCATGGGTCAGGTCAGGGTAGGCATTGCCAATTATTTTCATATGGGCTTGATAAAAGCAGGACCTGAAAATTTCAACTCGTCTAGACCTTTAGGAAGAATGAATTCCAGTTTCAGCCCTGCCTGGAAAAAAGGAAGCCAGGCCCGGTCCGATTGCCATGAATGAAAATAGACCGAAGACTGGCCCGTGGGTTGGTCCGGTTTCGGGCCAGGACCGAGCCCAAACAGACCTCTGCATGTGTATCTTGTTTTGTGTTTTTGCTATCAGTTATTTCTAAGACCAAGGTATGTGAGTGATGCAGGTAAAAATCTTTGACAAAGTAAGAATTAAGAAAATGTGCTATAAAGATATAAATGTAAAATGTGTTTTTGATTGAACAGATTATTGTAGTGTTTCATTCGAACAATTTGTTCCTGAGGGGTGGGGGGGGGGGACTATATATTTAAAGAGTGTAGTTTATTAGCTAGTAAGGTAGCTCGAAATGTTCTTCAGGCCACGCGTTCCCCGGAGGAAAGAAGCACTGATTGCAATTTTATTGACTTTGACTTACAGATACATGCCTATGAGCAAGGTTTTCAAAAGAAAAGCGTTAAATATGAAGCATTTTCATAGAATTTATAAAATTTACTATAATTACACACAAACTTATGCTAATTATGCTTTAACTGAAATTAATAAGTAATAAATTAGTAATACATTGATCTACACTTATTAAATCTTAAATAATGCTGCCTCTATATCATCAAAATTATGACATTGTTTTTCATGTGGACAAAATTACAGTCGTGTTTAAATCAGATAAGAAGTAAAAACTGGAATATCTTTTAGAGTTTTAGCTATAATGTATTTCATTTAAAAAAATGTATATATAAGTAGATCCTTTCGCCCTTACTTACAGGGAGGGGCAGAGAAAGTTAAAAAGTACCCTCTTTTTTCAAAATTGTTATTATAATGTATTTTCTTTTTTTTCCACAGCCGAAGGCAGGTACAACCTATCTTTCATTCTGAATAGGTGTTTCTAACAGAAAACTAAATATAGATAAATATTCATACACGCAAACATTATACACACATACAAACTAGAAATACAATAAACCCAACAAGTGGGAAAAATTAGCCAGAGCCAGGAATCGAACCTAGGACCACAACATACAAGACTCATGCTCTAATCACTGAGCTACCCCGGCCAATACCTATTGGCCGGGGTAGCTCAGTGGTTAGAGCATTAGTCTTGTATGCTGTGGTCCCAGGTTAGACTCCTGGCTCTGGCTAATTTTTCACACTTGTTGGGTTTATTGTATTTATAGCTTGTATGTGTGTATAATATTTGTGTGTATGTTTAGACTTGAATGCAGGCGTTATTTTTGTGTGATTTAATAGATAAATATTCTCCAACATCATGAAAAAGGTTAAAAACAAATAATATTTAGAAAGCAAACATACTTAACACATAAACAATGTGTTTAAAAAAAAGTAGAACAATCTGTAAAAGGTGGTAGAGCACACTACAATTAAAGATTTTTGTATAGGAAACCAGGTCGCGATCCATTTATTTAGTGAAAAATATAGGATATAGGAAGTCAAGTCGAATCCAAGTATTTTTAGAGAACTTTAATAATAATGAAGATATTTTAACGAAATTTTCAGTATCCTGTATACGAAATTAGATGTCAAATAAAGTGCTGGAAGTGCACAGTAATTCAGTCAACGATACCGCGTTTAATGTCAACTACATCCTAAAATATGGAATACTTAATTTGGCATTGTTTGGACGCGGATTATAATAAATTCTACCTCTTCTCGTGTTATTTTACATCTGACACAAAGCAAAGCAAAGTCTATTGGAAATTTTGCTAAAATTGCTTTATTATTACTAAAGTTAAGAACAAGAATTCGGGATTGTCTTGGAATGAAATCCTATGTATTTCTGATTTAAAAATCGATTCCTGATTTTCTGTACAAAAAATTGTTTGCTGTACTATTCCCTTCCATTTCTTAAGTTTGCCTCCTCATTTTTCAAACACTATATTAATCTAACAGTTTTTTGTTATTCCATTGGTGCATTTTATGTTTTCTAACTCTTATATAGTAAACGTTGCTGAAATGAATTATGGTCAATGTAACTATTGATTCTACTCTTTGAGGGAAAAAAAAATGATTATCACTTCATTACCTAAACTGATTCGATTAGCCGGTGATTCAAGTAACCAGCGACCACCATTATCAACAATTCAACCTCTCCTCCCCATAGAGCAGAATTCTGGCTGCACCACTGATGCGTGCAAGGTGCAAGAATATTTTTAAAAAACTGCATTGAGACCAAACTCGTTAATTTAATGAAAATTTTGACTTAAAATTAGAAACAACTTATTATCAAGGTTATTAGTTAGGATCAATGGAGCCAACTTTTGAAATATATTGTATGGGCCCAATTTTTTTAAGCAAAATAGCACGGCACGTTTTATTATTTGCTTATGTTATTCGTGAATTCTTTTGCATAATAATGTTAATATTTACTATAATATCATAAATATCAATACAAATTAAAAACACAAGAAGCAAAGCTTTTCAGTCATTTATGAGCTTTATAATTATCAGGATTGGGACACTAAAATATAGATAATGTTCACTCACTGATTTATAATCACTGATCAAAAGGGGTATAGTGGATGGCATACGAAGTTACTCGCCGTATACATTTTAGAATCTTTTTTTTTTTTTTTTTTTTTTTTTTAAATGCTCCGTATACATTCTCTTTCTCAAACAAATCTATAGCATAGTCATTAAAGTTCACGTGATTCTAGCATTTACCTTTTGGTTTACATACGACAGCAATACTGCTGATCAAGTATATAGGAAATTGAACTGTTGAGAGAAATTTAATAATTATATGTGTACTGAAAGAACATTTAGTGCTCTTGATGTCTCTGTTACGGATGTCAATGCTATTTTCCAACGTCAACAAAATGAAATTTTCATAATGAACAGAGGAAAGTATATTCAACTAAGTAAATTATATCCAAGGCACAGGACTAACGCCCAGGACTCGAACCTGGGTACTTTGGTTTGCCGTACCAACGCTCTCCCTACTGAGCTATCCCGACGATATCCTGGGTTGGCATATTTCACTCTTATTTGTTGTCCAACAAATAGAAAATGAAATTTTGTTTCAGAGATTTAAAAATTTAAATAAATACGTAGTGAAATAAAACAAGGGGAATTAGGTGGGTCAGGGGAACAAATTATTGGGCGGGCTCAACGCTAAAGCCCCACGGGCCCATATAAGTCGGCACCACTGCTATTCATTGTGACATTGAAATTTTTAAGATGACTAGAAGTTCCGAGAGAGACCCAATTTTAGGCATAATGTCTGGGTGTCCCAATACATCTCTTTAATGTCCCGGTTTTAAACACAGCACTTAAACTATCACTTCCCGAAAATTCATTTTTTTTTTTTTTTTTAATGATTGTTTTGATTCTTACCGAATTCCACTTCTCCAACAGCAAAATGTTGAATTGTGTCTATTACAGAAAACTGTCTTGAGAAAAATTTTGTGGTTCCGATAGAACGAATACCATATAGATATAATTTATACATGTCTGAAAAATGTATACAATTGAAACCTGTCTAAAATGTAGAAGTTTTCCGATCACTGTAATTTTATGTAGGTAAAGTAAACTGAATCTATTTATTTTAAGAATAAATAAACGGAAAAAGTAGAGAAAATTTTTCTTGAAATCATTAATGTAAACTCTAAATTTGTTTAAAAATTCTAAGAAATGTAAGAATGTAAAAAAGAATATTTTGAGGAACGGAAGGAAAAGATTAGTTTTTATTTTGTGGGACGAATACATTTAAATAAGCGAAAGACAATTAATGTTTCCTTTAACTGCAGTAAAAATGATACGTCAGCCTGAGATTCTGACAAGAAAAATTTAAATATGACTTCAATTTGACTCACCTTTAATTTACAGTATTCACATAAATCGTTTATTTTAAATGAAAAGGGAGGATGTATGAGCTCTTAAGGGGATTGTGGTGGGTGGGTGGGGGGGGGGGGGGGGGTACTTCACTTACGCGAAAACATCCAATATTTAGTTTGCATTTTCATATTTTTAAAATGATTTTCTATTTTATTTTTTGCATTGGATAGTTGAGGTCAATCTCTACATAGACCGCATTTTACTTTTTCTTATGTTTTTTTTTTTTTTTTTTTTAAATCTTCGAAACCGGTACTGAAAACGATGCGTTTTTAACACTTTCCAACCTAGTTGAAAAGTGTTTAGGACTTCGGTTTGTCTGCCGTATGGCCGTCTGTCCGTGCTCTAACTCCCGTAAATATGCTCGGATTGCTCTGCAATTTTTATATCTTATTGTCGTTATCTATAGCATGTTCCCTATTTCAACGGAAGGGTGTAGCACATATAGTTTTTTTACAGGCACACTCAAAAGAATTCCGTTACATTGCGGTCTATGGGGAAAAATCATTTGCGGTTTATTTAAATAATGTTTCACTGTTTTAAACGCTTTGAAATATGTATATCTCTAAGGTGCATTACAAGAAGCTTAATATGGAATAGGCTGTGCATAGCACTTATAGTTACTTTACAGGGACAGTCAAAAGAATTCCGTTACATTACGTCTATGGAGAAAAATCGTCTGCGGTTTATTTAAATAATGTTTCACTATTTTAAACGCATTGAAATTTATATATATCACTAAGGTGCATTACAAGAGGCTTCCTACAGAATACTGTGTGTATAGCAGTCATCGTTCATTTACAGGGACACGCAAAAGAATTCTCTACTGTCTGTTAACAATAATTCCTAGAAGTTCGTTTTAAGTTACTGAAAGCGATTTTAAATTTAACTCGCTTTTTGTCTATTACGTGGTGTGTATAAATTCTGTAGATCCTATACAGGGAAGCACAAAAGTTCGCGAACACATTTCCGTTTATTGACAGAAACTCCAGAAGGAGAATTTTAAACTGTGTTACGCGTTTCCTAACTGAACTAAAATTTAGCATCCTATGTAGTATACATACAAATCTATAGATCCTATACAGAGCTGAATAAAAGTATTCGGATATTTTTTCGAATATTGTATATGTTGGAAATTCCTGAAATTATGTTTTTAAATATGTTATGCGTTTTCCAAATTGTTTACTTAGATGTTATCTTTCAGCTTATTAAACGGTATGATTTGTAAAATTATTTTGGAAGCGTTGGAAAGTGTTACATAATCTATGCTTGACGCATGATTTTTCGTTTTTGTTTATTTAAAATTCAGTGGATACTCCACTGTTTTATTGCATAAAATCCTCAATTTTTAATATGTGCAAAATATGTTTATAAGAACACAATTTTTAAATTCGATACTGTATAAGTAATAGTCCTTTCAAAAGTTGACATATCACATAAAATAGTGTATAAAATCTTTAAAAAAAAGAAAGAAAAAGAAATCAGAAGTATTTTAAAGTTAAATATATATATATTCTTAAATTTTAATAGTACATTATAATTTTAAAACTACGATGATTTCTATAGTAGTGGATTGATTTTAAATTTAATTAGCTCCATCAGCATTCAGCAGAAAGAGATTTGATTAAAGAGAACTCACATGGAAAACATTTTTACCTAAAATAATTTTCGTCCAAAATAAATAAAAAAGCTTAAGTTTTACCTTTTTTTCATGGGAAAACAAAAGTATTCTTCAAAATTATTTCTATCACATTTGAAAGGTGCTTATAGAGATGCATCGATTAGTGATTTTGATCCAATAGCGAATATTCGACATCTGTAAACCAGATGCTGAAAATTCGGTAGGCCTAATATTAATGTATTTTAAGATTTAAAAGTATTCAAAAATAAACTTTAAAGTAAATTGTACACCATATTTAACACAAATACTTGTGTTTTGAGGAATGAGTACAGCAATGAGTTATTTTACAAGTAAACTTTACACACACACACACAAAAAAAAAAGCTTTCAGTTTTTTTTTTTTTTTTTTTTTTTTTTTTTTTTTTAAGAAGAGGATGATCTTAAAAATTATTAATTAATGAAACGTTAAATTCCATAATTTCTTCTCTAAATTAAAATAAATTTATAAGAGCTCCTTTATTTTAAAATAAATATTAGAATATTGAAAAGAAATTTTTAAGGACATAGAAGGGAAAATTTACTGTTATATAGTGTTATTTGTCAGAAAGAAACAGTAAGTCAGTAAGAAAAAAAAATTCTATTCAATTGGCAACTCGACAAAAAAAAAAAAAAAAAAAAAAAAAAAAAACTTATTGCTCCTTTTGATTTATTAATGAAAATTTTAAATGCACCACAGCGAGCGATCATTTTTAGAAGTTGCAAACATACAGGATTTTCCTAACATTTTGAAAAAAAAAATTAAGGTTAAATTTGACAATTTCAAAAATAAATTTCTGTGCATTCCAAAGTTTTTTTTTTTTTTAATAATAAATGACATTAATTAAAGAGGTTCGAGCAAGAACCTGTTATGTTACATTTTCTCAAAATACAGTTTATTTTTTCGATGAGGGTGTTATGAGATAATATGTCATATGGTAAAGATAAAATACCAATATTTTAATTAATCTTTAAAATCTGATATATTATTTATTAAAAGTTAATATTTTAATAAAGATAACTTAAATATTATTAATAATTTTTATATTAGATAATTAAATGTTGCTAAGTTTTTCTGAGAGAGCTTAGTACTACTCGTTAACTTACTAAATACAAGGTACAAGAACAAAAATAAAATAAAAATTGCAACTAAAAGCTTTCATTTAAATTGTCTCAGAATTTTATTTTTGTTGCGTAACATCTTATTTCACTAAGCCCTTCTATTTATTCAGAATATCAAAGATTGATAAGGAAAAATTTACTCACAAAAAGTACATTCAGAAACATGAAGCAAAGAGCCTCGATCCATGA
Source organism: Maratus michaelseni (assembly GCA_963931845.1). Taxonomy (NCBI): domain Eukaryota; kingdom Metazoa; phylum Arthropoda; class Arachnida; order Araneae; family Salticidae; genus Maratus; species Maratus michaelseni. The sequence goes on from OZ007586.1 coordinate 493,465,462, forward strand.
AGCAGCATGCAGCAATACAAACAAAAATTGCCAAAACTACAGAATTTATTTGAGCACTGATAATTACGCATGCAAACTTGGAAAAGGGAAATAATCCCACACGCTTACAGCCGCAGGTAAATTGCAAAAAATTCGCCCTACCTTAACCCTCAAAGTAAAGCCCCCTGCGATGATGTTCTCATTTACGACTTTTGCCGTATCTCATCACTCAGACAATTAATTGATCAGTAATTGTCAATTACATCCTGTTTTTTAAATTGGTCATTATTTTGTAAGGAAAAAACCGTTCGGGCACCTGTGCCCCCTACTATCCCCTTCTCTCTCTTATCGGCTCTCACCACAGCAGATGATATTTTTTGACTTAGTTGAAAGAATACGGAACTGGACATCTGGAACTGATTTTTTCCCCATCACCTCGTGACAAAAAAGAAAACCCTCGTTCAGATTTAGAACTTTCAGATAATATTTCACTTTGTTCCTTTTGGAACCCTATAGACTGCGGGTCATATAACTGTTGCAAAGAATGTAGAAGACTAATAGGATTTTCTTTGTCTGTTGCTTCTTTTATACCTCACACACACACATTTACATATGCGTGCGCGCCGTTTTCGTTACATTAGTTCTCAAATCAGAAGTACATAGTATAATTTATTGGTATAATCATTCAAATATTTGAAAATTAAAATTTTGACCATATCGCAGTCATAAAATTTTCACGTGAACTTGAAATTCTGGGGTGGGCACTGGAACTACCTGGGGTGGGCACGGCCCACCCGGCCCCCCCACTAGTTACGCCTATGTTTAAAATAGGGAAACATTATTTAAATAAACCGCAGACGATTTTTCTCCATACACGTAATGTAACGGAATTCTTTTGACTGTCCCTGTAAAGTAAGTATAAGTGCTATGCACACCCTATTCCATATTAAGCTTCTTCTAATGCACCTTAGTGATATATATAAATTTCAATGCGTTTAAAATAGTGAAACATTATTTAAATAAACCGCAAATGATTTTTCCCCATAGACCGCAATGTAACGGAATTCTTTTGAGTGTCCCTGTAAAAAAACTATAAGTGCTACACACTTCCGTTGAAATAGGGAACATGCTATAGATAACGATTATAACATATAAAAATTGCAGGGCAATCCGAGCACATTTACGGGAGTTAGAGCACGGCCAGACGGCAGACGGCCAGACGGCAGACGGCCAGACGGCAGACGGCCAGACGGCAGACGGCCAGACAAACCGAAGTCATAAACACTTTTCAACTAGGTTGGAAAGTGTTAAAAACAGGGATGAAAATTATGCGCAGGGATTGCATGGTTGTTGCATTTTACAGGGCTGCGACTGGCGACTATTTTTAACACTTTCCAACCTAGTTGAAAAGTGTTTATGACTTCGGTTTGTCTGGCCGTCTGCCGTCTGCTGCCTGTCCGTGCTCTAACTCCTGTAAATATGCTCGAAAGTCACTTTTTATTATAAAAACAGGGATGAAAATTATGCGCAGCAAGGATTGCATGGTTGTTGCATTTTACAGGGCTGCGACTGGCGACTATTTTTTAATTCTCTCTCGCACCACTTTCTCAAAACAAAATTTTTTCACATATACTTTGACAACATGTGCAAGAGAAATATACTACAAAATTTATTCTTTTAAAATAGTGGTGTGAACAGAATATAAAAATAGTCGCTAGTGGTAGCCCTGATTTTAGTACCACTTTTTCCGAATCGAAAATTTCTTCTTATTTAATGACAGAAATTCCACAACTAAATTAGGTGAAGATTACTATTCAAATTTTGCGGTACTGAAATGTATTAATCATGCAAGCCCTGCACATAATTCCCATACTTATAGAAACATCCAGAAAGGTGCGTACTTTTCTGTAACACGTTACTTCCTTTTGTGACACTTCTTTTATGAAGAAGTACATAACCTTTTGATATTTTTATAATAAAAGTGATTTTCAAAAATTTTTGAGTTGTGTCACTTTTCCTCCAAGCGAGCTAAATGTAATATTGATGAATATTTCTTATAATAAATAATCCCTAACAGTAAAAGATGAACAGACAATAGTGGTTCTCTTTTCTTCATTATTTTGCTGGCTCATGAAAATAATAAATACAGTTTTGCGAAATTGAAGTGTAAAAACCTAAATTTTAATTTTTAATTTTAATTATTCACTTTCTTTCACGTGTCCTTTATAACGGTTATTTTATTCTCATTCAAATATCTCCTTTATTTTTAAGGCAAAAATTGCGTATTTTCATATGCGATATTGCATAATAGCTCTTGATTTTCAGACTGAAAGAAAACCCCACAAATTTCATTTAAAAAAGAAAGACGTGAATCCTTCAAAATGCATGCAGATTGCATATAGCCCACTTGGAAGAAAAGTGACACAGCTCAAATTTTTTCGATAGTCACTTTTTATTATAAAACATCTTAAATTTTTTGCACTTTTTGTAAGACAAGTGTCATAATGTGAAGTGGTTATTTCACTTTGTAGTACTTTTCTTTAAAAAAGTACATAAACTTTTTGATGTTTTTATAAAAAATGTGACTTTCGAACATTTTCACGTTGGGTCACTTCTTCTTCAAGTGAGTGAAATGTATTACTGAATAAAAGTCAAGTAATAGTAAGGTTTTCATGTTTTTCGTTCATTATATTCTGTTTTTTTTTTTTTTTTTTAATTTTCTTTCTCCAGCAAAACACGGCCAAAGAGCGAAATTTTAAAGCAAAATATAAATTGATCATAAATATGCTCGAGAAATAATGATCCCTATTTTCCAACATAAATTTTGTATGATGAATATCACGAATATCGAGCTATGATATGATATATGAAATTTCTGTTTTAAAGAAGATTTTACACTTTGTTAAAAATAGGAAATTGAAAATAAGTAAAATGTATTCATTTGTTACTGTTTTCTAAGCTTGTGACAATTTCGAGTATTTAAGTCACAATTTTGAAAAACAAAAAATTTTTTATGAGGTAAAATTTTCTTAAAACCCCATAAAAAAAGTAATGCATAACGCACAGTAATAAGTTTCAAAAGAACTTTTTCTGTCTTCATCAGACGCATACAATACATGATACCAATTTGAAAGCAGCAGCAAGACTGAAAGGAAATGGGAATGCTCTAGGAAGATTGGAAAAACTTGTTCAATTTAACTGAACAACACTTTTTTTTGTTCTCATTTTTTCCTTTTTTGTTATATATTATATATATATTTATATATTTATATATTTATTTTTTTCATTTTTCTCCTTTGTTTCTATCATTTCATTCCATTTTATTTATTTCATATTTTTCCTTCTGTTTTGTTGTATCATCTTCTGATTGGCTGTTGCTTCCTGTTTTCCTGTTGTCTGTTTGCTTCCACCTGCACCCGTTCTTCTCTTCTCCATTTCATCCAATCTTGCCCCTGCTCTCAAAGTTGTAGCACTTGTTAGCTCCTGACAAAGAAAGACGAAGTTATTCCGAAAGGCATTGTACATTACTTGTTTTTATGGCGTTTTAAGATTTTTTTTTTATCTCATATGGTGCATTACACCAAATATTATAATACTTTACAAATACATGTTTTTTTTTTTTTTTTTTTTTTTTTTTTAACATATTTCACTTTTATATGAATTTCCTTCTTTGAGAGTGACCACAGGAAATTACTGCGCTTCAAGCGATTCGGATTTCATATAGTAGACGTAAGATATATTTCATTAAGTCTAAACTTTTGTTCTTCAATCTATTCGGACGGAATATTTTCGAATTGTACATACACATTTATTAAATTGTCTCTCCAAAAGTCTATAATGTAAAGAACAATGTGATACAAGATCACAGTGTTACAATGAATACAATACATAATACGAATACAAACTTTACACGGTAAAATTGATCATAAATATGCTCGAGAAATAATGATCCCTATTTTCCAACATAAATTTTGTATGATGAATATCACGAATATCGAGCTATGATATGATATATGAAATTTCCCATTTTTAACAAAGTGTAAAACCTTCGGTAAATTACAATGATTCTTTAAATTTTAACGAACTTTTGGTGCCCCCGGTACATATAAACATTGGGAATCAAAAATCCTTTGACAAACTTTACGGGGTGGTACCACACTACATAAAAAAAAAAAAAAAAAAAAAAAAAAGAAAGGAAACCAGGATCGTAATCCATTTATTCAATCAAAAATGCAGTGTATCTCATTCCAATCATAACCCGTAATTTTCTTATCGCCATAAAAAGAAACAAATTATGCTAAAAAATTGCGGTTTGCAGGAATGAGATTAGAAGGAGATTGGATTATTTTTTAATAAGGAATTGTTTTTTAAATTACCGATAGATGGCGCTGCATTCATAATATGAAGCAAATATGTGCAAATTAGGCTGTCCATAAACCCCTCAATGCACACAGATTCTTCATTCGATGCCTGCCGTAAATTTTGCGCGGCAAAATGACAGAAGATGAGAAAATGATCTGTTTCATGTACTGGAATCCTGAAGCTTGTCAGACGCTTCGCTGAAATGGGTCTTTTACTATAAGCCTAATTTGCATACATCTGCTTCATATTATGCACGACAACGCCATCTATCGGTATTTTTTTAACCGCAACTTTTTTTGTTATTAAAAAAATCCGATCTCCTGTTAATCCTATTCTTGTAAACCACGATTTTTTAGCATCATTTGTTTCTTTTTAATGAATTTTTTAAATTTTAACGAGCTTTTGGTGCCCCCGGTACATATAAATATTGGGAATCAAAAATCCTTTGACAAACTTTACGGGGTGGTACCACACTACATAAAAAAAAAAGGAAACCAGGATCGTAATCCATTTATTCAGTCAAATATGCAGTGTATCTCATTCCAGCCATAACCCGTAATTTTCTTAATAATTTAACAATAATGAAGATATTTTTGCAACTGACTTACTTTCGTTTGTGTGAAATGTAACGATATTACGAGAAGTGGTACACTCTAAAGAAAAAGACAACTGTTTCTCAATATAGGGAAATATAATATATAACCAGAAACGAAAATATACAATAACATCCTCCGAGTTACACGATTCCGAAAAGCGTTCATTACCTTTAGAAACCAATATATTTTCGAGATTTAAAGAAGCATTTATAAAAACAAAGTTTCTTTTGCTGCCACTGATTTTCGGAAAAGTTTCCGAGTAGTTTTTATAATGTATTAATCAATTTTCTCAACCTATAGGTTTTTCAGATGATATCAATTTTCAGCTAATTATTTTCACGTTCAACAAACACGTTTTACAGGTAACCATGATAAGTGAACACCAATAACATTAACAATTATTATTATTGTGATTATCTTGCAGGCATAAATTCAATTACGCAGCTGAAAACGTATAATTTAGATTTTATAGCATCCAAAAAATCGATATTCCAGTTTGAGAAAACTGATTACTACACTACTAAAACTACTCGGAAACGTTTCCGAAAATCAGAGGCAGCAAAAGAAACTTTGTTTTTATAAATGCTTCTTTAAATTTGGAAAAGGTTTCTAAAGATAAAAAGCGATTTTTGGATTTATGCGTAACTCAGAAAAGGTTATTGTATATTTCCGTTCGTGGTTATACTTACATTTTCGTAAATTAAGAAACAATTGTCTTTTTTTTTAAATTGTAGAAGTGGTCACCATCTACATCCAAATAGCACTGAATTTGACGCCTCAAATGTAAAATTTCCAAATGTAATTATTGCATTACATACGGTCTCACTGCTTGAAATGCTGTGTACTTACAGCGGTTTTCGTGATGGCATTTCATTTCATACAAAGCAAACTAGTCATGATGAAAATATACATATATATACGCTGAAGATTAAAATTAAAGGGACAAGTATAAAAACTCATGTAGCTTGAATGATTTTGCAGGTAAAAACTTGCAACTTAAGATCTTTATTTTGTCATGCCTGCTATATCTTCAAAATGCTCAATATCCTATTTCTGCAGAAAGTAAAATCTCGAGTAGGGAAAAGTCTGGTTACATTTTACAACCTTTTTAGAGATACACGGAGAACTTTTTATAGGTGTTTGGGCATCCCTGGAATTAAATGCAAGCTTCACAGCTTTACAAGCTTGCGGTCCTCCTTCCATTCTCCCAATTAAACGCCATTTCTCACAATCCGTCAAACGCTTTCTCAACAACATGTTCTACCTTTCACGCGCGAAAATTTTGTCAAATTTTCATATTTCTGTGTAGTGAAGATGAAAACTATTCGACTACGTGATAACCGTTGGCTCTGAGCTACCAACCTAATACGTTGATTCAGCCACTGTTATTAAGAAATGTAACACTCCATTAGATTTAGACTTCTTTGAAGCAGCTTATATTCATAAATTTGGTAACTCCCTGGTCAATGATTTTTCAAGCTTATCTTACATCTCACCTTTCTGGGTTGAGTTACTGTGTCATAGTGAATCACTTCCGGCTTAATCTCATTGGTGGCTCGTGCGTGATGTGTTTTTCGGTGTGTTGTTGTTTTCATTTGGGTTTCTCGATTCAATTTCATGTCTTTGGAGGGATACAATAATGTTTAATTTTATTTTATTGACACTGAGGATGTGAGTCCAAGTTACTCACGAAACGTACGTCTGTCCATTGTACTAATAGTTTGATATTGTGTGTTAAACGTTGGTGTTTTTAGTGTATATTTATCCACACAAGATTTTCTTCATAATACGTTTTATTGGACTTAATAGAATTAATACAAAGTACCTTTTTATAGTTATTCCTTTAATTTATATATATATATATATATATATATATATATATATATATACAAGGTGATTATAATATAAGTATCTGTTAGTGTTATTTTCTCGGTAGTCAGTAATTTTGCGCTTTCTAAAGCAATATAAATTATAGATTCAACTATCGGAACAAAAGATAGGTAAGATATTTGCTTACCTCTATTTTCCAGCAATCGTCCTCACTATACCGCTAGGCCATGATCACCAGAATTTGTATTAATCCCTTTTGCTTAGCACACACTCACTATATAATCCTTGGTATTCCATGAGACTGATTAAGTAATGTTAAAATATTATTAATTAATAAAACATATTCATAATACTGTTAAATTATTTAATTTACATAGCTTACATTTAATAGTTACATAAAATTTAGTTTTAAACATTATTTCAATTTAAGTTTAAGGGAAAACGACATAATGTCTGTTTCCATCGCGAATTAAAAAGAATCTCTTAAAGTTCTATAAAACAGAGATGCAACAGTCTTAGTCCTTATATAGTGACATCATTTTTAAGTTTTTTCATTGGATGGTAATGACGTAAAGTCAATTTACGTCACTAATACGTATTTTAGTCTTTCACTTCCTTGTTCAGAGCACGTGCTGTAAAAACCTCTTCATCTTGCATTAGGCACTTTCATTTCCTGTTTGAAATTCTAGATAATTACTTTTTATCGGGATGAGTTTTTAAATGATGTAAATAAACTGTCATAGAAATTAATTCCGGATATTAATCTTTTGATATATTACCAACAATCTCCTCCTTAATCTCTGGAATTTGATTTCTTAAGTTTAAGTTATTTCTGTGAATTTCAAAGATAGGTTTGGGAGTGGGCTTGGTTAGGATGTCCGCTATCATGTTCTTTGATTCACAGTAATTTACATTAATTGTACCATTGTCCTTTAGGTGTTTAATGGAATGATACCTTATATCAATTTGTTTCGTGCGACGGGTGTATTTTTCTGATTCGATCATTTTTATGCAGGACTGGTTGTCCTCATGCATAGTTATGGGTAATGTCTGTTCTAAGTTAAATTCTTCTAAGAGTCTAATTAACCATAAAATTTCTTGTGATGCATTTGCTGCTGAAATATACTCGGCTTCAGCACTTGACATGGCTATGCATGATTGCTTTTTGCTGATCCATAAAATTGGGTTTTTCCCTAATAAAAACAGGTTTCCGCTGGTGGACTTTCTAGTTTGTACGTCTCCAGCCCAGTCTGAGTCACAGTATACTTCAAGAGTTGGTTGCTTTGTTGTATTTATTTCTAATTTAAAGTTTTTAGTGTGATTTAAATAGGAAATCACTCTTTTAGTTGCTTTCCAATCCTTCTGTGAAGGGTTTTCGTTTTTTCTACTTAGGATGTTAATCGCAGCTGAAATATCTGGTCTTGTGACAGTTGAGATATATAAAAGTGCGCCAATTGCCTTTCTATAATCGATGTTGTTTGGCAATGGTATTTCTTCGTTATCATAATTTAAATAGCCTGTTTCCATGGGCGTTTTGTATGGTTTCGCATCTTCTAATTTAAATTTTCTAACTAATTCTTCAATTTTACCTTTTTGATTCAGTTTATATCCTTCGTTTGTTTTTTCAATTTTAATCCCTAGGTAGTAGTTTAATTGACCTAAATCCTTTAGTTCATATTCAATCTTAAGTTTTTGTATAATTTCTTTAATTTCATTTTCTTTTGCTGATATTAATAAATCGTCTACATAGACGATAATATATGCTTTACTGTTTTTAGTATTACGTATGAATAAACACGTGTCTGATGTTGATGGTTTGAAATTTAACTTTTCTAATGATTCTGAAATTTTTATGTGCCAGGCTCTAGCTGCCTGTTTTAAGCCGTATATAGCCTTATTTAATTTGCACACTTTGTTTTCATGATTAGGTTTGACATAGCCTTCCGGCTGAGTGATGTATATATCCTCATCTAAATTTCCATACAAAAATGCTGTTTTTACATCGACATGATTTACGTCTAGTTTATGATAGGCGGTGGCTGCTAAAAAAGTTCTAATTGTAGTATGTGAAACCACTGGAGCAAAAGTTTCATAGTAATCAATACCAAAATTTTGCGAATAGCCTTTCGCCACTAAACGCGCTTTATATTTTTGTATTTTTCCTTTATCGTCTAATTTTGTTTTGAAGAGCCATTTCGAACCTATTATTTTTGTATTTGGCGGGGGGTCAACTAATGTCCAAGTTTTATTTTTGTTGTGAGATTCTATCTCCTCCTGTGTCGCTTTGATCCAGTTTTCTTTTTCTACTGGGTTTTCCATGTTTATTATTTCCTGCCAATTTTTCGGTTCATTAATATTTTCATCTTTAACCATATAAATTAGTCTATCTGGGGGAACCCCTTTATTTACTCTATCTGATCTTCTTGGTTCAGTTTGGTTTAGTTCAGATTCATTCTGATTATCATTTTCATTTGAAATTTCGATTTTTATCAGATTTGGGTTTTCCGATTTTTCGTTTTCGGCATTAGTGTTTTCATCTAAATTTAGTTCTAGCCGTTTTTCTTTATTTGAATTTATCGGATAGTTTTCTAAGAACTTCACCGTTCTGGCTATAGTGATATCTTTGCCGCTCGTATAGATACGATATCCTTTGGAATAATTATCGTATCCCACGAAGATCCCTTCTACTGCTTTATTATCTAATTTCTGTCTTTTTTGCTTGTTAATATATGCATAAGCTTTGCAGCCAAAGACTCTTAAATATTTTAGATTTGGTCTTCTGTTTGTTCATAATTCATATGGAGTTTTTTCGTTGGCTTTAGTCGGCAGTCGATTTTGTAGGTGATTTGCGGTGCATATCGCCTCTCCCCAGAAATGTAATGGTAAATTAGAGTCACTTAACAATGTTCTTGTCATTTCAATTAATGATCTATTCTTTCGTTCAGCAATACCATTCTGGCTGGGAGAATATGGTACTGTTAGCTGTCGCTTAATTCCATTTTCTTTTAGAAAATTATCAATATTAGAATTTTTAAATTCTTTGCCATTATCAGTTCTGAGTTCTGTAGGCTTTTTGCCAAACTTATTGTTGACCAGTGCAACATATTCCTTTAATTTTTCAAATACCTCACCTTTATTTTGTAGTAGATAAATTATAGTAAATCTAGAGTAATCGTCTATGAAGGTTAAAAAGTAATTTTTTCCCCCTATTGTTGGAGTTTGAATAGGACCACACACGTCTGAATGTACTAATTGCAGAATTTTATTTGCTCTCAATTCCGTTTTCTTTGGGTAAGGTGCGTCAGTTAATTTTGCTTTAATGCAAGGCTCACATTCGGTACTATGGGAACAATTATTTATGTTTATTCCGCATGCTAATTCCTTCGTCATTAATTCTTTAATCGACGCGACATTTTTATGTCCTAATCTTCTATGCCACAGTTCTATGCAATTTTTATTTTTGCAATTAGTTATCATGTTTACAAAATTTTCATCTGTGTTTATGTTTGTTTGCTGAATTTCATACAGATTATTTTTTCTTATCCCTTCTAAGCGTATTGATCCTTCATATTCTAGAAAACATTGATTATTTTCAAATGTAATTTTGCATCCGTTTTTCGTAGCTTTAGCTACCGAAAATAAATTTGTTTCAATTTCCGGTATTGTAGAACATCTTTTAATGTTATTTCATGTGTTCTACCGTCGGATGTTATTGTGGTAATATTTACATTACCTGAACCATAGGATTTTAATTTATTGCCGTTGGCAATTACGACGTTGGTATGTTCTTTATTTGTAAATTCATAAAATAAATTTTCATTATTTGAAATATGGGAGGATGAGCCAGAATCGATAATCCATGCGTTATTTTTCGATTTGTTCGTTAAAAATGCGCAATTTTTCTTTTCTTCGGTTCCGAAATAAGCTGTGCTTTTTTCTTTCGGTTTATTTGAGTCCGCGCTTCTTAAATTATTTTCGTCTTTTTGAAAGACTAGCGAAGAAGAGAAATGTTTTTTGTTGTTTTGTTTAAAATTATTTGTTTTATGTTTGTTATGCCAGCAATTAACTGTGTTGTGATTTTTTAGTCTACAAATCGTGCAGTATTTTTCTTCTTTTTTAAAACCTGTGGTTTTAAATTTTCTTTCAGCTCTAAAGGCTTTGTTCGAATTATCACTGTTATTAGAATGCTCGTTTCTTTTATTAAATTCGTCTGTTAATTTACTCTTTATAAATTCTGGAGTTAATTCGTCTTCCTGTTTGGCTTCTAATGCGGTTATGAGGGTGTCGTATGAAGGAGGTAAAGAGCAGAGCAATAATGCTGAAATATGATTTGCTTTAATTTCTTCGCCTATGGCTGATAACTTATCAATAATTTCTAATATCTTTGTTATATGAGTTATCATGTTGCCTCCTTCTGATAATTTCGTTCCGTAAAGTCTCCTGAGGAGAAAGAGTTTGCTAGAGAGATTTGATCTCTCATGGATGTTTTTAAGCGTGTTCCATGTGTCCCGTGCATTCTGTAAATGCTTAATATGGATGATTTGATTATCCTCAATACTTAAATTAATCAAGGCTCTTGCCTTTCTATCTTTCTTCGACCATTCCGGGGTTATTGGATTAGGTGGGTCGTCTGTGACAACTTCAAAGAGCTCTTCTCTTATTAAGAGCATCTCCACCTTGAATTTCCAGTTTGCATAGTTACTGGAATTTAATTTTTCAATTATACTTCCTTCTTTGAAGGTTGCCATTTTTCTAATTTAGAATATATCTAAAATTAATTAATTTCTTTTAAGTATTCGAGGATTCTAGGACACTATTTTTATTTTTATTTTTTTATATACTTTAGAATTTTTCACGTCTCAGAATCTTTGTTAGTGTTATTTTCTCGGTAGTCAGTAATTTTGCGCTTTCTAAAGCAATATAAATTATAGATTCAACTTTCGGAACAAAAGATAGGTAAGATATTTGCTTACCTCTATTTTCCAGCAATCGTCCTCACTATACCGCTAGGCCATGATCACCAGAATTTGTATTAATCCCTTTTGCTTAGCACACACTCACTATATAATCCTTGGTATTCCATGAGACTGATTAAGTAATGTTAAAATATTATTAATTAATAAAACATATTCATAATACTGTTAAATTATTTAATTTACATAGCTTACATTTAATAGTTACATAAAATTTAGTTTTAAACATTATTTCAATTTAAGTTTAAGGGAAAACGACATAATGTCCGTTTCCATCGCGAATTAAAAAGAATCTCTTAAAGTTCTATAAAACAGAGATGCAACAGTCTTAGTCCTTATATAGTGACATCATTTTTAAGTTTTTTCATTGGATGGTAATGACGTAAAGTCAATTTACGTCACTAATACGTATTTTAGTCTTTCACTTCCTTGTTCAGAGCACGTGCTGTAAAAACCTCTTCATCTTGCATTAGGCACTTTCATTTCCTGTTTGAAATTCTAGATAATTACTTTTTATCGGGATGAGTTTTTAAATGATGTAAATAAACTGTCATAGAAATTAATTCCGGATATTAATCTTTTGATATATTACCAACAGTATCTCTATTTGGAGCTGTTTGTAGCTCGAAGGAATAACCCGAAAGAAACCAAAATCGGTGCACTTACTATTTGAGAAGGGGGAAGAAGAATGGAACAATAAAAAAAATTGCAATAATCACCGACAGATGGCGCTACTGAGTGTGAAATGTAATGTGTAATACAAGAACAAAGAATTAAGGCGTCAAACCGGATGGCACACATAATTTATATTAAAATGTCACCGTGAATGTGGCTACGCTTTCGCATGGTGGTGCCGATCATGTTCAGGTTCCATATGGACACTGTGCTGGAGGACACAATCCAGGCGATCTACGATGTGCTCAACTGCCGAATTTAACGCATCATTGTGATGTTTCGCACATGTTGTGATATGCGGTAAAGTCATTAAGGTTTGCGACAACTCCACAGTACACAGTATTACGCATTACATTTTACACTCAAAAGCGCCATCTCTAGGCGATTATTGCAATTATTATTTTGTATTGTTTCATTCTTCTTCCCCCTTCTCGAATAGTAAGTGTACCGATTTTGGTTTCATTCCGGTTATTCCTTCAAGCTACAGACAGCTCCAAATAGAGATACTTATATTATAACCACCCGGTACATACATACATACAAAAAGTTTTATTGTATATATATATATATATATATATATATATATATATACATAATAAAACTTTTGTTAATAACAACCATTAAATCACATAAATTAATCGACTGTATATGAACCGACATTTATATTACAAAACTAAGACATATATCCAAAAATGTAAGATTCTCAAAATGAAATAAATGGAAAAAACAAATAAAGATATGTGGAGAAAAAAAAATCCAATGTGCAGAATATGAAAATATGACAAGAAACAAATGGAAAATTATGTAGTGAAACACTTTATAAAAAACAATATTCTACAAATATAAGTAAAACGTTATTGATTTCTGTTTCAGTAAATAACCCTGAGCCAAATTTACTTTACTCAAATTACCCGATCAACTACGAAGCCACACGTAAAGAAAATCGAATAAAAATGGACTAATATTAAATAACTAAAAATAATAGGTGCAGAATCAATGATTAGGGAACATTATTGAATGTACAAAAACGGATTTAATGAAAAATTGATAAACAGAAAGAAAAATATAGAATCAAAACGTAAACAATTAAGGACATTTCAACTAGCCAAAAGCCACGTTATTCTTGAACAGAGCACATGTCATTTAACAGTTACATTGGCAGTTAATGAAATAAATATAAACTATTTTAACAAACTGAAAAATAAATCAATTACATCAACAAAAACATTAGTATTTTATTTTAAACTGTATAGATAATCTTAATAATAATAATAATAATAATAATAATAATAATAATAATAATAATAATAATAATAATAATAACAATAATAATAATAATAATAATAATAATAATAATAATAATAATAATAATAATAACTTTTGTGAAATTGAAATATTTGCAGCACAGAATTAAGAGATACTTAATGATACGAAATCTTAAGATTTCGTATCATTAAGTATAATTCTATTATAATTCAATTTAATTATAATCGGTGCATATTTTTATCAACTGTACTGCCTTACGCCTAGATTATTTATCAATATATAGATCAAATATTGATATTTCTTAAATATTACATTAACTATATCTAAGCTCTGACTCTGCCGATATATCCCAATAACAATAATATTGTATTGTGCTCACCGCCATTTCGAGCCCCAAAAAACAACGACGAATATCCCGTACCAATATGCCCTTCAATACCTTCCTTAGTCCGATCATGTATTTATTCACTAGCGTTCTTCCTCCAAAACAGAAAATCTACTTCCGCTGATTATCTCTCTATCTTATCCTTATATCAAATAAGGAATATTCCAATATGTACCAAATGCATTCATATTCTACGTTTGTTACTACCTATCTCTGCAAACTACACAGAAATAACAACTGAATAACACTTATCGCCAGTTTCTTCTTCGGCTGCTGCTATTGGTCATGATATATCAAAGCATATGTCCAATACATCCAATACTAGAGGGACCTGTGACTATCTTTGTAGATTTTCCCGTCCCTCGAATGTTGGTAGAGCAAGTGCGGGTCGGGACAACATGACTTAAGTCTTAGGACCTGGCTCCCTTTTGGGTGTCCAGCTCCGAAACTGTTGGGGGACCCCGTCTCGTCCCCAAGTGTAATGTTGTGGCCTCCCAAGAATGTGGGAACCACTGAAAATGGCAACGGCTTACGTCTTCAATTCACTTGGGAAAAAATGGGGGTGGCAGCAGGTGGCGGCGCTCCCACCGGCCGTAGAGCATACAGGATCTCTCCTGGTCGTGCTCGATAAAAGTTCCTCAGAACTTGGATACGGCGGTTGACGTGCCTGGCAGCGCAGCTCAGTTTATATCATGTCCAAAAAAAGAGTTTTAATATTCGTTGGCTATTGCGTTAATATTGACATTTCTTGCTAGAAGCGTGGTTTCTCGGACTAGGAATGAATTTGTATCTGCGCTTAAATTGAGTGTACGGAATCGGGTAGATTCGGTATTTTTTGGTTATCCGGATCATAAAAAAAGTACTTTAAATACAACATTACAGGCATTTTTTATGAAAAATTTCACTGGATTATCGAAATTAACTCTTTGCTTATTCCAGTGAATTTTATTGCGAAAGTAAATTTTTGTACGGGGAAATGTATATCAGTTATTCTGCGAACACGATTTCTTTTCAATGAGAGATACATTAAGAGGCTACTTCGCTCACGCAAAAACACCCGCTTGCTAATGTTAATCCTATGGGACAGTTTTTTAAAATCTCTTTTGCATTTCAATACTTAATATATATTTTTTATTGGATTCATTATTTGGATAGTTGAGGTTGAACGTTTGTTGAGCAATTGCCGTTTTTTACTTTTACAATTTTGTTTGCGGGATTTTTTTTATTGTTTTCTGAGGATATTTTCACTTTCGGAATCGGTTTCGAAAATTAGAGTATAAGAAAACCTGTGAAAAAAAATCGAAAAGTAAAAAAGGGCAATTGTAGCGATCGACCTCAGCTATCCAATGCAAGAAAAAAAAAATTGTTTAGAAATATTGAAATGCTAACGAATTATATTATAAAAGAACTGTCCCATAGGATTAACATTAGCGAGCGGATGTTTTCGCGTGAGCGGAGTAGCCCCTTAAAGAATTTAAACAACGTTAGATAAGAATTAACGTAAAAGAATTAATAAAAAAATTAAATTACATGGTTGCCCAGATTAAATTTTGTAGTTAATCGTAAGGTTCTAAAAATACGCAATATTTATATCACTTCTTAAATTCATATTTTTAGCCACCCTTTGCTAAATTAAAAATACGTAAAATACAATAATGATCATTCATAAAATGAAGTGTTTCAGGATGGTGTAATTTGTTTATTCCAAGATTACACGAAGGGTATATATGTTCACGTATAACTTTTGAACGTATGCTCCGATTTCCATAATTCTTTTTTTGGAAAGGGCTTTTTTAGTGGTAGTCCTGTTTTAATTTAATTAGGATCCAAAGTCGTATGTCTGTCCTTTTATCTACTTCATTGGCTCTAAATTTCGTAAAAATTGTCAAATTGCATCTAATTTTAAAAATCGTGTTAAGGTATGCAGTAACAACTTTATTGTTTCATCAAAATTGTTGTCATTTCACATAATTTTTTCTAATATGCATAGGTAAAATAATGTAATATATGATCGTCAACTGCGCGTCATACAGAACGATTCTGGCAACAATGGGATTTAAAGCGGATATAGATTGCCACAAAAATTACTGTTGTGCCATACCATTTCTTACTAAAACACTCCAGTTGGCATCTATAATATCAGTGCAATAAGGTATGAAACAATCCTTTAAAATCGGTTTTATTTTTTCTTAAAAATTGGTTGTTGGGTAGTTTTTTTTAAACAGTGTATTTTTTTAAAACATTCTCTCTATATAAAAAAGCAAAATGTGGTGTTTTAATAGAAAATTTAAAATTTATCATACACATACTTGAAAAATAATTATCATTATTGTATAACAGGAATTTTGTCTAACGAATGTGACAAATTTCCTACACTGTTTCTGACTTTACAAAGAAAATATGTATGAGCTGCTCGTTTAAAGAAGGATCTGTTTAATTTTTGTAAAGTTGAAAATATTATTTAACAATTTTTTGTTTATTTTTTACGAAATCTGTATATTTTCTTTATATTAATTGTTTCGTTTAATACAAAATGGCAGCAAAATATTATTTGCTTTGTTCTGAATTCCCGTTTTTATTATGACAGTTGTTGTTTTGAAAGTAGATCTTTGATAAGAAGTTTTTTGAAATGCCTTGGAGTAGACTAAGAGATTTTCTTTTATGCAACTATTTATTTGTTTCAAGGAATACGAAAATAATACTGATAAGGCTGGTTAAAAGAAAAATTTATATATTTTTTAATACAAAAAATTGAAAATTTAGAAATCTGGAATTATTTTTTTTGCCACTATTTTCTAAAGGAAAGTAGGATCACTCTGCTCAATGTTTAGCATGCTGGCAACAAAATGATCGATACCGATACTAGTGGGCACTGTTGCTAATTTAGCGGATTTTTTTTATTAGGAAATCTACTACTATTTCTGAGTAGTTTTAATGGTCTTATTTATTGACAGATTGAAGTAGACAATACGTACTCGATGAAGTAGGATCACTCTGCCCAATGTTTAGCATGCTGGGAACAAAATGATCGGTTTGGACCGATGCTAGTGGGCAGTGTTGCCAATTTAGCGGATTTTTTTTTAATTAGGAGATCTACTACTATTTCTGAATAGTTTTAATGGTCTTATTTATTGACTGATTGAAGTGGACTATACGGAAATAGTAGTAGATATCTGATTAAAAAGATCCTCTAAATTGGTAACATTGCTCGCGGGTTCGATAATAATGTCACCTTAACGTCACAGAGACACTACAGGTGTTACAATCATTAAGGTAAACCAAAATGTGATATCTTTCATTTTTTAGCTCACAGGCTATCAAAGCCTGAGAGCTTATGTGCCCGCCGGTTCTGTATGTACGTACGTACGTATGTATGTATGTATGTATGTACGTAACGCGACAACTCTTGATAGAACTAACCGTTTTACTTTAAATTTTGTTTACAGGTTCCTTGTGATAAGGCGCTTCCCTGATCAGTTTTGGAGGTTCATTGGATAAGCATAAAGGGGGGAAACGGGGGGCTAACCCTCCATAATTTAGATAAATAGGTTTTTCATGCAGAATTATCCCATTTTCTTCAAATTTTGTATATAGGTTCATTGTGATAATGCGCTTCTCTGGAGAGTTTTGGGGGTTCATTGGTTAAGTATAAAGGGGGAAAGGGGGGATACCCCCCTAATTTAGATAAATAAGTTTTTCATGCAGAATTATCCGATTTTCTTCAAATTTTGTATATAGGTTCATTGTGATAATGCGCTTCTCTGAAGAGTTTTAGGGGTTAATTGGTTAAGTATAAAGGGGGAAAGGGGGGGATACCCCCCTAATTTAGATAAATGAATTTTTCATGCAGAATTATCCCATTTTCTTCAAATTTTGTATATAGGTTCATTTTGATAATGCGCTTCTGTCAATAGTTTTGGGTGTTCATTGGTTAAGTATAAAGGGGGAAAGGGGGGATAACCCCCCTCCCTAATTTTGATAAATGAGTTTTTCATGCAGAATTATCCGATTTTCTTCAAATTTTGTATATAGGTTCATTGTGACAATGCGCTTCTCTGAAGAGTTTTGGGGGTTCATTGGTTAAGTATAAAAAGGGAAAGGGGGTTAATCCCCCCTTAATTTAGATAAATGGGTTTTTCATGCAGAATTATCCGATTTTCTTCAAATTTTGTATATATATTCATTGTAATTAGAGACTTCCTTGATTAGTTTAAGGGGTTCATAAGTTAACTATGAGGGGGGTAACGGGGGGATGACCCCCTCTTAATATATTGTTGATTTCTTTATTTTTCGAGGGTCTTATTTCAAATTCTTTGAAATAAGAGTATAATATACAATTATTGTGAATAGCCTGTGAGCTCAATGCCCTCAGTTTAACTGGGCAGTTTTCTTTTTATCTCATTATTACTGTTTGTTAACTGACCAACATTTATTCACTGCACTGAGAAGTCATCTTGACAGTTCTTTTGTGACGAGTCACCAGGTGACGATAAAGTAAAGTCACCTACTAATTGAGGGGTTTAGAATGACAGTCGAGTAAGTCAAACATTTGAAAAATCTAGATAACCATATTTTGACTGAACGTATATTAATTTCTGTTCAGTGTGACAGTCACATAAGTCATAGTTCACTTAGGGAGTCGCTAGAGGGCAAAACAAATTGGACCACTTAATACAACAAGTTTCCCAAAACCCTTCATTTCTCAAATTACTAAATATTGACTTACTCCACTGTCATTCTAACCCCCTCAATTCTCATGTGATCGTCATTTGGAAACTCCAAATGTGAACGATGACAATTGCATTGTGACGAGTCACCAAATAAACTGCGCTGTTCCGCGGGGGTCGCTGTTTGAAAACACTAGATAACACAAATAATAATTAATTTAGCGTTTAAATTTAGAGAATCGATAAGTAAACATAAGATGCTTATATAAAATAATTATTAAATTACATCATACATTGACAAAATAATTAATCGAACTTGAATCTGTTCTATCGATTTCATGAAAATCTGTCACGTAATTAAAAATGAATGTATTTTTATTTGCCATAATAATTATAATATTAGATATATGACTATGTAATATGATTACCTCAAAGGTGAAAAGTTATCTATAATTTTCAATTTTTAATCAAGCGAAGATTAAATCTAAATTAGGAAAGAAAATTTTAATTTTTGAAATAAATATTGTTTAAACCATAAGATCAGGTATTGCAAAAGACTGCATTTGCTGCTGCTTAAATGAAAGTATTATGAAAATGTTTGAATTTTAATTCGGGTTAAAACCAAGTTTACGTATGATCAATCTTTATCAATCTTTTTTAAATTTTTCGTTGTTTAAACACACTTTGACAAAATACGAGCTATTCGAGTGCAATAGAGACGTGAAGTGGAAAAAATCTTGCCTTTTTTCTATTAAAAGCCTTGTATTCTTTTTTTTTAAAGTGAAAATAGAATAAACGGTATCCCATACTGTACTTTAGATTTACATATTTAAAATATGTCCTATCTTTTTTCCACCACTGTTTTCGTTGGTGAAACATAAATTCCTTGAAACTGCTATTTAACCCTTTGAAGGGCGCGACGGTACGTTATTTTATCACTTTTTTTTAATCCTCAATTGCCGCAAATGGACCAGAAATTTGAAATAAAATTTAATTTTTATAATGCATGTGAAGGAAAGCTTTTACTTATTTTCAAATAAATTTGTTCGTATATTCTGGTGTCATTCAATCATTTTAACATTTTAGCAATAGAAGTACTTTTCCGCTGAAAGTGTTAAAGGAACAAGAACGGAAGGTTACCGTTCATTGGACAGAAAAGTAGGTCAAATTCGGGTTCTAATTTTTCATAGAAAGTATGGAGTATCACAAAACCTGAATTTACTCACTTACTCATAGTTTTTACTGTCAAAAAAATATTTTTATTGCACAATCTAATATATAAAAATGAAAATTTGTCTGTCTGCACTTCTATACAAATCAACAGTTTAGAAGCAAGAGTTGTGAAATTTTATGTATAGGTGTATTAAAACAAGGCCCAGGCAACTAAAGTTATCCGGAATCAAAATAATATATGGTTAATTTTTAATTAATAAAAAACCAAAAATCTAACAGCCATTTCTTATCAAATTTAAACACTTTTCGTTATAGCAGTTGACAACAATTAAAAATCCACAGTAAAATTCTTTCTAATTTTAATTAATTTTCTATTGAAAGATTTACACGTGTTTCAACAATTGAAAAGCAGATGAATATGACGTCATATTGGTAGTATAACGGGAATTTTCAAACATTTCTACATAATACAAGGAGTATGAGTATGTGTAAGTACAGAAAGCAGCTTAATATGACGTCATTAGAGAATTAAAAAGAAAATTAATATGACGTCATATTGGAAGTTTAACAGACTTTTTCAAATGTTTGAGAATTTTTCAAAGTATCAATATGAGTAATAGAGAAAGCAAGTAGATATATGACGTCATCAGGTGAATATAACGTCATATGAGTTTGAGGAACGTATTGAATCATAATAAAAACCCGATTATGGAAATATTGGCATATTTTAGAAGTTTGAAGTTCTATATACAACATGTTTAATTTCGAAAATGATTTTTCCACACAAACATCCTTAAAATCCCGGACAACACCGTGTACTTCAGCTAGTAATTATTAAAATTGACCGATATATTGTTAGTTGCATAGGGATGTGGTATGCGTGCATCACCATGCGCCGTGTAGTGCACAGCTTGTCAAAGACATTAGAAACAAACGAAATCAAAATTTTCAGAGGACATATTCATTCATTTATTTATTTATTTTATTTTTATTTTTTTTGGAGGGGGGGGGGCTGAATCTATATTTAGTGACATAGAACGAAATTTAGTAAAATGAAAGTCGTTTGAAAAATTCTCTTCTTCTTCAACGTGGCTTAAAAATACTTTTTTTTTCCTACACATGAAAAATTCATGACCTTGCAAAATAAATAATATTTATTTTTTGAAGAGATAAAAGTTGACTTGTTGATCCATTTAAACGCTACTCTACTTTACACGGCTGGCTGAAAATATATATTTTAATTTTCTAGTATATTTCTCTTAAACTTGCACAAGTAGATTATTGCTCTGACACATCATAATTTTCATTACGAGGGAGAAAAATCGTGAATTATATGCAAAAGGTGAGTAAAATTTTAAATCACTTAAGGCTGTTCTTAAATCTAAAAGAGCTACTTTCTGACATATTTGTGAATTCATTTTTGTTCGGAAACGCATGGAATTGGCATGTCTTCTTATTCAGAAACTATGTAATCGAAAGACGTTTTCCATTTTTTGGCAAAAGCAGAAGATCTTACAGGAAATACTGTGAACATCGGCATTTTGAACCGAATTCCCGAACCGGCAGCACGAGAAAAGTGAAAAAGTCTTGTCACGTGACACGGATAGCTTATAACTCGAGAAGTAATTTATTTATCAAAATATGGAAAGCTCATTTCGATTCCAATTTGCTTCCATAGTCAGGCTTGACAATTTTATGCCTTTGCGTTTAAAAATGAATCCGAAAATATGTTAGAAAGTTTCGCGCTGTTGATCCGGCCATTTGAGAACCACCACCTTAAAGGATTTCTGTGGAGGCATTGAAAATTTAGGAAATTATTTAATTGCGAAAAAAAATTGCTAATTTGAATTTGTTTTAATTTTTTACTGAGGGACTGTTTGCATCGAACATCACATGACTTTGTTGCGCAAAAAAAAAAAAAAAAAAAAAAAGGAAAAAAGAAAGAAACAAGGACCACATAAAAGCAAAGAAAACCGTATTTTCCAATGTTGTTTTCAAATCATGGATCCTTGTTTTCTCCTTTCACCTATATTTTTTTGGTTGTAATATTTTATTGATTTAGTCGCATTGATTTTTTTTTTACTTAGAAGAAAGAATGTCAATAAAAAAAAAAAAGTCTTAAAAATATTTTTGCTGTTGCTTTAAAATTTTCTATTATTTGTATTATTATTTTATTTTAACCTAAACAAAAAATAAACTAAGGTGCCTGTAAGTATAGAAAATAAAATATAACTTTTTTCAGGCATGGATAAATCAAGAAAATTATGAGATTGTATATGTAAATAAAGTACAAAAATTTGAGAAAATTTAAGGAACATATCAATAAAATATTCTTTTTTTTTATGAAATGAAATGGCTGAGTTTGTTTAGAAATAAGAATATTTTGAAAACCTTAGTATAAATATAATTATTTTGAGAATTCCTAGAAATATATTGCAGATCATCGGTTGAATGCATTCTTAAACAATTTCAGGCAGAAATTTCTTACGCAGAAATTTCTTTTGAAAGAAATCTAAAGAAAAGAAACTAAGTATGTTATGGCTATCACAAAACTTTCTTCTATATCATTCTACATTATTTTAAATTGGCATATTCACACAACAACAATTATGGATATGAAGCATGGATATAATGCCATTCTATGATATGTATGGATATAATGCTTTTCTTTGAATTTAGCATAAGAATTACAGTGATCAGTAAATAATAATAGGAAAATCGCGCTCGCTAAATTGTATCACTCGATTGTGGACAAGATTAGGAATATTTTCCCAAGCACAGGATAAAATACACCCTTGTTAACTGATCAAAATCAAAATTGAATCGGCGTCTGTTTATGTCAAGGTCTAACAGAATATAAAGTTTGTGAAATTCAGTTTATTACATTTCCTAATATAGCCAACGCAGAAATCGGGAAAAACACAGCATAACAGCATCACCTGTTGAATGATATACACCCAAACCTTATCAGCATCTATTTACGTCAAGTTCTACCATAATATGAAATTTGATGAAATTCAGTACATTTCTTCTTGAGTTATAGCTATTTTGGAAAATTGTGAAAAATGCAGCATTGAAGCGCCACCTATATATACACTCAAACCTTATCAAAATTCTTTTATGTCAAGGTTTAACATAATATGAAGTTTGATGAAATTTCGTGCATTCTTTTTTGAGATATAGCTATTTTCGAAATCGTGAAAAATGTAGCATAGCAGCACCACCTGTTGGCCAATATACACCCAAATCTAAGCAGCTCAAATCTATGTCAAGGTCTAAATAATTCTAAAGTTTTATTAAATTCTGTGCAGTAGTTCGTGAGTTACAGCGATATTACCACAATATTTGTGTCACATTACATACAGTCAGACAGACAGACATACAGACTCACGGACAGACATTTTCTAAGAAACAGTCAAATCGTGTTCAGGCCTTTTTATCCTTCGAAAACTAGAAGTCGAAATTTTTCATTAATCCAATACTTTCTTCTTGTAAATAGAAGAATGTAAAAAGAAATACCCTTGGAGTTATTTAATCTGAAAAACTCTAATTCGTCGTTTGTTTATTAGCGGTTTTAGAAAACGCTCTTTCGACCTTGAACTCCTAACGGCTTGCCGGGAGAAATAATACATTGATTCCTTTGAAATTACTACTTAGTGATGACAAAAAGTGCTGAATAATTTACTCCTAGTACATAATACATATCATTTATTCCTATGAAATAAATTATTTTGATGACAAAAATACAATTTAGGTTTTATCATAATTCATTGAGAGGTTTTTTTTTTATGAAAAATTTTCTAAATATTCCGAAAGTGTTATAACTTGCTGACATTCATATATGTTTATTAATTTTACTTAATCATTTCAAGTGGTTACAGATAAGTTATTAGACGAAAATTTATTATTTTTGATAGATTTTTTAAAAATGTAAATTACTCTTTTTAACAATGTAAATATATTTTGTTTCATGTTTATGTAATTATGTGAACTATATCTTCACAAAACTTAAATAGCTAGCAGAATTCGAGTTCTTTTACAAAATTGGCTCAGGATTTAAAAAATAAAGATTACGGTACCCCCTATCAAGCAGGTGCCAAAGGAGAAAGTTTTAGTATAGAGCTCTGAATGACGTAGAATTATATTACTGATATAAACTGTAAATAAAGACGAATGTTTCTTAAGTTACGAAAATACAGCATAACCATGAACAAAAATATACAATAAGCTCTTCCTAGTTCAGAAAATACTGTCAAAGCCTGAGTCTTGAATCGAATTCCCGATGCAGCAGCAGGAGAAAGTGGAAAACGTGTCGTCTCGTGACACGAATCGCTTATAACTCGATAGGTAAATTATTTATATTAAAAAAGAAAAACCTCATTTCAATTCCAAATCATTTCAATAGTCAGGTCTGCCAATTTTATGCCTTTGCGTTTAAAAATGAGTCAGAAAATGTGTCAGAAAGTTTCGCGTTGATGAGCAGGTCATTTGAGAACCACCTTAATGTACACAGTAGCACTTTAAATGTGTCAACTGGAAGGCAATAAGTAAATTTCGTGGCAATAATTAAGAAACAATCCTCTGAAGTCAGTTTTATTTTTTCCTTAAAAATTACCGAGTTTCTTTTATGATAAATCTTACGCAATGTAATAATTTAGAATACAACGTACAGAATACAAAACTGTTTTTCCAGAATAAGATTTAAGTTCAAATATTTCTATAGGATAAATACACTGCTCAAATTAAAGGATATTTGAAGTTTTATATAAAATAAAGATATAAACGAAATATTTTTGCCGAAAATAGAAGAAGAGAATCACAAATGCAAATTTTTCTGGTTTTCAAACTGTGGAGTATGCAAATTTTAAGTTCGACGTCAAAAACGTCGCTTCAGCGGCAGCGAATGAAATTTGACTTTCAACTGGATAAAAGAGAATGAAGACAAGGATGATCGGCATTCAGTGATTGCTTTGTTTCGATGAGTACGATGTCTCAGCGAAGTCATTTGACAGATTCAGAAGCTTGGAGAATTGTTGGTAGGTTTAGAAGGGGGCCAAACTCAAGCCGAAGTAGCGCAAGCCATTGGAGTGTCACAAAGTGTCATTTCCAGGATCTGGAACCGTTTTTTGCAGAGTGGATGTGCAGGCCGAAGACCAGGGCAAGGTCGTCGACGGGCAACAACGCCCAATGAAGATCGGTATTTAGCGTTAACAGCTCGGAGACCCCGAAACATGAACGCTACTCTTCTCCAACAACACCTTCGCTCGGCTACAGGCACCACGATTTCAACTCAGACTGTCCGAAACCGGCTCCATGCTGTAGGTCTGTATGCTCGCCGACCGATGGTATGTGTTAGATTAACATCAAGGCATCGTCGCGACCGCAGGGAGTGGGCAACCGAGCATGTCAACTGGAGGAGAAATGAATGGAGCAATATTCTGTTTTCTGACGAGTCCCGTTTTTCTGTGCATCCGGATAAAAGGGCGTATTTTCATCTGGAGGGACCGTGGCAGTAGGAATAATCCTGCGTTCGTGCACGAAAGTGTCAGATTTGGCGGTGGAGGAGTGTTGGTGTATGGTGGCATCTCCATTGACGGGCGCACTGACCTCTACATCATTCGAGATGGAGCTCTGACTGGTCGCCGATATAGGGATGAGATCCTCAGACCTATTGTAGTCCCTTACGCTGCAGCAATCGGAGATAACTTCATTTTAATGGACGATAACTGCAGGCCACATCGTGCAAACCTGGTGGAGGATTTCCTTTTCGAGGAAGGAATCGTTCGAATGGAATGGCCAGCGTGTTCTCCAGACATGAATCCAATCGAGCACGTTTGGGACGCTCTAGGAAGACGAGTTTCTGGCCGCCAACAACCCCCACAAACTCTCCAAGAACTGGAAAGAGTTCTTCTGGAAGAGTGGGGCAGAATACCCCAACTCGTCATTAATAGCCTCATTGAGTCCATGCCTCAAAGGTGTTCAACGTTGCTGGCCGCCCGTGGAAACCATACCCCCTACAGAAAATGATTTTCTTTGAAGAAAACACCTTTTCTTATTCTTTTTTTCTCATATGCACAAATTGTGTTTTTTTCCTTTTGTACACAAATGCGCAATAAAATGCATTTTTTTCTGCCAAACATGTGTAATTTATTCTCATATAACCTACTATGTCTGTCGACCATGTATCAATCAGCTAAAAAGTTTCCCAGATACAAAATCCACCTAAAACTGCAATATCCTTTAATTGTTTTGAGCAGTGTAAATAAAATAGAGGAAATGAAATATCGGTTTTGCTACACGATTCATATTATAAATTTTGTATAACATTTAGTTAAAAAATAAGAAAAATTCAATGAGCAATTTCCAATAAAACATCTTACTCTAACTTCGAGTTTTGTTAATTTAAATTTAATGCTACACTTTTAAAAGATTCTTGAACCAAACATCTTTTGAAAGTTTGCCCTAAATGTAGTATAAGAAGCTTTCATTTCAGATTTTCTTGAAAATCTGCTATCTTAATGGAAGAAATGTCAAACTTTCTAGTAGTTCTATGAATTATTGCAATATTATTCTTCTCTCTTACTCAATTTTACTGAGTGGCATCGCTTTTAGAATCAATGTAAAGGAAAAGTATTTTATAAATTCCTGCTTCACTAAGCTGAAGTGCATGAGAGTAATCTTTCCTAACAGGAAAGAAAAAATATGTAAAATATTTAAAGAGAATTAAAAGATTTGTACGAAATATCTGTAAAGCGCAGAAAGATGAATAGTGCAATGTTTAATTTTCCAGATGTTTGCATGCCATGCATCTAATTTGTACTTCATAAACAAAGAAGAAATACAATTACTTGGTAATTAGGTAGTGAAAATTTTGCACAAATAATTTTATTTTAAGGCAGTTGTCGAAACAATATTTACCCGGTTCAACAACGAGAAACTTTCGGAGAAATTTATGGATTCATTTTTAAACCTAAACGCATGATACACAACATCACTAATGAAGTTATTTAGAATCGAATAGCATTTTTATTTTTTCGATAAATGTATTATATATAAGAAATAAATGATTAAATCTGAGTTTTACATCAAGTTATTTATAGAAGATAAAATGCTTAATTAATGCTCATTTGAGTTAATTAAAGATGCAAAGTTACTACATCTGATTACAACTAAGTATTTTGATAAAAGTATTACATCTGAGTTTTAAGTTTTTGTTGTCTCATGACGGCATTACTTGGGCCATTGTGTTTGAAAATCAGTTTTAAACGCCAACTCTGTAAGCATTTTCTTCTTTTTATCGATAAATGGAAAACTCTATTTGATTTCATATAGTTTCGGAATAAAAACATCTGACAATTTTATGCATTTACAAATAAAAATTAATTCAAATAATATGTCAAAAATTAGCCAGTTTGAATTGGAGAACAAAATTAAATTCCTTATCCTTATTTTTTTCCCCCAGTTATCACCTATCGTCAAACATTAGTTTCTTTTAACTGCAGTTTCCATGGAAACCTGAAATCTGAGAATAACGATCCAAACTGTTTACTGTTTACTCCCCTGTTCCTATATCCCTCGTGTAGATAATCGGCCGTCACAGAATCAACCAACCAACCAACCAACCTGTTTACTTTCTGACACAATTCTGATTTCATTTTTGTTCGTAAACGCATGAGCCTGGCAGGTGCGCATATTAAGTAACTACGAAATCGAATAGTTTAAAAATTTTCGAAAAAGGCAGAGGACCTTTCCGAAAATTATGTTATACTTAGCGTTTTGAACCAAATTTCCGGACCAGACAGTTCTATAAATGTCTTATGTAAATGTTCTATAAATGTCTTATATATAAGAGCACTCAAAACTCAAGATGTTTAACTTAAACAATAAACACTTTTCTAAAATCGAAAAAACTATTCGATTTCAAATAACATAAATTGTCATGCTTACAAATGTGATGCTTTGACGTTAAAAAAGAAGTCCATAAATGAGTTGCAGGGAAAAATATTTTTAAGGTGGTTTTCAAATAACCTGCTTAACAACGCGAAAATTTCTGACACATTTTCTGACTCATTTTTAAACGCAAATGCCTAAAATTTGCAGGCCTGACTATTGAAGCAATTTGGAATCGAAATGAGTTTTCCATTTTTTTAAAATAAATAATTTACTTATTGAGTTATAAGCGATTCTTATCACGTGATGACACTTTTTTTTCTTTTCTCCTGCTGCCTCGTCGAGAATTTGGTTCAAAACGCCAACTTTGATAGTATTTTCTGGAAGAATCTTCTGCCTTTACTAAGAAATAAAAAACGACTTTCGATTACAAAGTTTCTGAACAAGAACACCTATCAATTTCATGCGTTTCTGAACAAAAATGAATTAAAAAATATGTCATAAAGTAGCCAGTTTGGATTTAAGAACAGCCTTAAGAACACCCAAAAAGTAGTTGGAAAAATACCCATCAGACATAAATGACTATGAGTTTCCTACATTTAAAGCGGAACATAGCAGTAATATATGTTTTTTTTTTTTTTTACCACGTAGTTGTACGCCTGCCAGGGATGAGGGTGGCGGGGGGTCAAGGAAGGTAAATTAACTCTCCCTGGATTTTCAAAATTAATTAACTAAATTTTACTTTCTCTGATTTTGAAAAACGAATAAAACTTATCCCTCTTAAAGGATTTAAAATTAATAAACATTAAGAGAGATAAATCGGTCGATTGCGAGAATAACTGGCGCTCAAAGGATTCCGTACATTGAATTTATTAATTACTATTTATTAATTAATAAACTCCTACTACCCTTAATTTTCCCATAATTTAGTTTCAATAGATTCGGAAATAGGAGGGGGGGGGGGGGCATATTTTTCCCGTACTTTCGAAGATATCTCGAAATATAATACCTAAAATTAAAACAAATATATTTTTGAGTTCGATTTTACGAGATCTTTCGAACGATACTTTGGGATTGGCACACCCGACTAGTTATTTTAAGGGTATATATTTTGCAAATATCCCGCACAGAAATATTAATAAAATCTGCAGATTACGCAGATTTTTAAATGTTTTCCAGAATTATGTAAAGACGATGGGTTGTTAGGAAAATAATTATAAAAAATATATAATAAATTATTACGAAAATAGATATGAAAATGCCTGTATTAAAGAATTCTGCAGAGGCCAATTTGTAATGTTTTCGCATCATTACTCCGGTTGCTAATAAAAATAATTACTTATAAAAAATTCTATATTAATGAAATTTGCAGATAACGCCGATTTTTAATGTTTTCCCAGCATTACTCAGAGAAGATGGGTTGCTAATGAAAATATTTATAAAAATATATAGGGAAATTTCTGCAACAATGACAACTGCAGATGAGACAGATTTTTAATGTTTTCCAGCATTACGGAAAGAAGATGGGTTGCTAATGAAAATAATATAAAATTAAATACGAAAAGCGCTCTATCAATGAAATTTGCGGATTTTTAATATTTCCAGCATCATGTAGAGCTGAAGGGTTGCTGAATGAATTTGATGAAAAAAAAATTAAGAAGAAAACTGCTTTATTTACAGATTTGATTTAAGCATCTGCTTGATAATTAAGGTTAATACTTTTTTTATGTGTAAAATTTGTTTCCCGCCATAAAACAGATCTGGAGCTGATCTGTGGAGCTGATCTGGAGCAGAAATATTGAAACACAGTACGCGAGCCGGTCCAGTACGAATGAAAATGTCTGACGAGCCAGTCTATATATATAGCAGATCTAATAGAGTTTGTTTAAGTGTTACGTCACCTGCGCTTTCCTTATATTTCAGTTGTATTCTAAAAATAACTTGATGGTAAAGGATTGTTAACAAGCTGCAATTTATATAATATAAAATATTATAAATTGTGAAATGAAATTTAGTGCAGTATATGTGATTTATTTTTCTTCATTTATAAGCATGTATTATTAGTATTAAGATCATTAAAAATATTTATTAAATTCAGTGTAATTAGCCTGTAATTTATGATGAATGTAAGTAATTTGGAAAAAATCCCTTATCACTTGGTCATTTTTATAAAGTAATTTAAATATAGCTCATTTCATCATCGATAACTTTATAGTTGCACTATGAGCAGTTTTTCTTTCGTCATTTAGTATTAAAATCAGGGCCTGATTAACCAAAAGGCACGGGAAGCACGTACTTCCCCTCTAAAATTTAAAAGGGCCCCCAAAATAACTGTAAAATGGGGTCTCTATTTTCCATTTTTAATTTTTTGCATTGAATTTTTAATTTTTGGAAGGAACAAGTTTGTCTAATGCAATAGAACATCCCCAGCCACATTACTTCCGAAAATTTACCTAACAGGAAAATCTGAATGTGACCAACATGCTGTTAACTAATCATGGCATCCTGATGTGCTGATTAGAAACCCCTCCTGGTAACTGAACATACAAAAACTATATATATTACAAATATACTCTATCTAAAGTAAATACAGTGAACATAGAAAATCTGTTTAATGAAATATATGAATTTGGTCAAGTCACTCTCGTGAATAATACTTGCAGCTTATATCGTTGACGAGTTTCCATGTATGAAGAATTTAGGAAACTTTTACCGAATGAAAGGGGCCCACTAAAATGATACTGTGCTTTCCTCAGTTCCATAAGTAAATCTGGCCCTGATTAAAATATACATATTTGAATAATAAATGACGAAAGTAAAACTGCTTCATCATTCCCGACTGAGTAGTTAAAAAATATTTCATGCAATATCTCATATTTTAACTCATATTTTATGGAATATATAATATATTCATAAGGTTTCTCCTGCACTCGGCCGATATTTCTGAAAGTGACGTTAAATTTGACTGAAGTCCCTGCATATTATAAAGAAAAAAATGCGATTTTTTTTAATTTGTAAAGAAAAATTTTTTATATCTTCATAAATTTAATATGCTAGTCTTACACAAATGAATACACGCTTTGTGCAAAACCAATAGCATAATTTTTTACAGCTACAGATAATTTTGAGCTTTTTATGATAAAAAGTGATCGCAAGTATTGGGTTTTTAGCAAGTATTGTGTTTTTAGTAGTTATTCGTTGTTGGTCACCTAATTGCTCTCGTGACTAAATATTCAGTGAAAAATTTGCTGTCAAGCATGTTCTTTACATCTCCGACGTTCAAGCAAAATTAACCAAGTATTTGACTAGATTTTTAACAAAACGCGTAAAATCAAAAGTGTTCGGATGCTTTTCACCAGATAGTGATTCATACAAATATCTAATTAACACAATATTTTCATTTATCAAATTAAACTAATTAATTTTCCATTGACGTAGTTAATATTTCATGCGAAAATTGCAATAATAATATTTTGTTTAACTTAAACTAAGATTTAAAAGTTATTTTAAAATTAATTTATAATTGGTTGCTTAATTTTTCCTTTGTTTAAATAATTCAGTTAAAGATAAATACAGTTTTAGAGAAACTTTTAAAATTTTAATTACTATCAGGCTTTAGCACGACTTAATAAACTAATACAACTCATTAATCCCCTGAAAGGCATTGCATGAGAATCTTGTTTATTATTTCCTTCTCACACACAATCAGATAATCAGGTTATTTCATCATAATAGAAAAATGCTTCAAGAATTCTTAGCTCTTGCAAAAAACATAAATCGTATCTGCTTAATAATACATACGAATTCCATTTTCATTCAAAAAGGAACAATAGTATATATTGATGTGACGAATTAATGTAAATCGGATGAACTCTTCGAAATGCTTTCAGTTTATAATTGAATCTCTTAAATAGGATTGTTTTCCACGTTTATTATTTATAGTTTTAGATTCTTCAGTAAAGAAACTACTCTAGATATTTATGGAAGAATGAATACTTTTTTGTTTTAATAATCATACAAAGTTGGTTGGTTGCTTGCGGGCGCTATGATCATATTTGGCACACAAGGGATAAACAGATCGGGACCTCCCTTTAAAGCAGAATCCGACACACTACAAATATCCATGCAAAAATCGGGATTCCAATCCACACCTTTTGTCTAGCAGCTAGCACCCTAACCACTAGACAAGTAGGTGGGCGAATCATGCAAAAATACGCTATATATGTATCATAATGTTTGGATTAAATTGCTATATCGCTTTATAAATCCTATAGTGTGTAAATTAATTGAGCGAAAACGAATAAACTTTTTTTTGCATGTACCTTTATATGCACAGAAGATGAAAAAAATAATACGAAGTGCTTCCTGCTCCATAAAAGAATTATCCCTTAAAAAACTTTTGGCATTCATTGTGCCACTGTGGTGCACCAGACAGTGGTTAAAAAAGTGTATACTACACAACTACACATTTTAACTGAGGTTAACTTACGTACTACCTTGAGCATTACAACAATCTACAGCGAAAAGTTATAAAATATGCGTAGTTCCTTCGCGAAATTATAATAAGTGCACAAGCTCTAAACCTCCAGCCTCCAACAACTTTTGAGTACGGTACGATGCACTACAATCCTTTTGACATGATATCTTCCAGAGGACCCACAGACAGGGCAGTATTCTTAACACGTGTAACATATACAAACGTCCACTAGTACTTCATAAAGATAATTTTCGCGTTATTTAGTATTTGCGATTAAGTAAGGCAAACATTTCTATTCTAAATTACTAATGGAAGTTTGCCCTGTCCACTGGGATTGCTGCAGTGCAAACCATTTCAATTTCATGACGCAATTCAAATAGTGAGATTGGCTTCATACTGTACACTGCGTTATTAAGGGTCTCCCTTTCTTCCAAAAAAAAAAAAACTAAAAGTTAAAATAAATGAAAGGAGGGGGGGGGGGTTAAAATAAGAACGCAGGGAGAGTACTCAATCGTGCCTCTTTATCATATTCAACGACTCAATACACTGTTATCCAGACAGGCATGCACAATGTACATTTGTATGAAAGTGAGCCATGGTGCCATCTTGCACAATGTGAAATGGATGACCATCAAGTAAAGCATGAACATGTTTTAAGTGTTTAAACATATATATATATATTTATCACACCGGTATTTTCAAATTCTTCATAACTGAGCTACACTTTTATAATATTTTTTAACATGGACTATTTTTTTGAACATTTACCCTTTTATACACATATTTCTTTAGAAAGTTTGAGAAATTTTCTATACGGCAGTTAGATCAAGAGATTTTTCAGGCTCACGTCCATTAGATTTGTTTCGTAGCATAAATTTATTGACTAATAAATTTATTTATTAATTTTTAATTGTGGCATGGAACTAAGACGTGTTAAAATTTTCACAGTTTTCAAGAAAGCACGATCCCACATTTTGGACTTTCGTTGTATTTCGGTGAATTAAATATTTCTCCAATAAGGGCTGAATTCCCAACGCAATCTACTATGAAAATATCGGAAAACATTTCGTTGGCATGGAACGATAAGGTTTTAACAGCCTCGACAGCTTTTTGAGAAAATCAAAAAGAAAAATTCATTTTTACATAGGCAGCAGTATAGTTAGAACTAGGGCTGTATAGTGGAGGGTAAATGGTATTATGCGTTGTATACCTTCTCGATATTTCCAAAAAACTTCGTACACCCTCAATTTCGCAAATAAAATTATGTATAAAATTTGCTGTTCAGAAAGTAATAATTGCCAAGATAACATTAGAGTTTTCCAAGAGAATTGTGTTATGGAGGGTTTGCCTCTCTCGAATCTACGTGTGAACGATAAAACTGCTAAGGTAGCCTATTTAAGTACTTGAGGGTGGAAAGAGGGTCCTCCTATGAAATCGTAATAAAATCTTCCGCTGCTGTATAAAAGCTTTTTGAAGGAAACAGATCCCTTTTAAAAACATATTAGCATTTTATTATTATTAAAAAATAAAGATTGGGAATAAAATTTCTGTCAAAATGAGTTTATAGGTGTAAAATATGTCAAATAACCGTTAATTTCGATATTACTGACGATGAGGGAGGTGTTCATTGTTTATTGTCCTCTCTGGCTATGCACTGCGAAGCGTATATCTCCTGATTTTTTACGATTGCAGCACTGGTTAGAATATTTTAAATTTGCTAGTTATCAAAATACTCACTAGAATGCGTTGTATGATAGTTGAAATTGCAGACTACTAACTATAAAGACTTTCGAAAAGTGATATCATCTCACTTTAGCCGAATTTGTTAGTTAGAACCTTGTGATTCTATGGAAATGATTTGTCTTTATGGATATTTCGCATGTTGTTCAACAAGTTTTTTTGAGATTTCTAGTTCACACTTAAAATATTAAGCAGCCGCAGTACCCGACGCGTAGAGATCCTACATTAGAGAGAGATTGGACATTGATGAAATGTCCGCCATGTAAGTTCCAAAGCAGGTGAAATGCAGTAGAACGCGATGTATTTTCATCATCGTATAACACTTTTTATTGTATTAAAATCATGGAAAATTTGTTTTATATACCTTCAGATAGTCATGAAAATACATTGCTTTCTACTGCGTTCCACCTGCTTTGGAACTTACATGGCGGACATTTCTTCAATGTCCAATCTCTCAATAATGTAGAATCTCTACTGACGCGTGAATCTTACTGCGATCTCGAGGCCGATAAAAACAGTGCTGGAATCTTTACTGATTCGCATCTTAAAATTGTCACCTGTTCATTCTAGAAAGAGTTAGCCTTAAAATACGGACGGAATTGAATTTTTTGTTCCTAGGATTTGGCATATCTTTAATAAATTGAGCTCTAAGTTATTTATTTTTACCAGGCTGTAATATTGATAAAAGCCATTATCAGACTGTAGAAGAATAATGAACAAACATTTTACTCAGATTTTTTCCGAACATTGCGGAAACTAAGCGAACAGGTTTTGTAGGGTTATCTATCGTGTGCTGAGTGCGTTGGGTTACCAAATAAGTATGCACATCTTTTTAAGCTTTATTACGATTTGTTCAGTTGGGAAAGAATTAACAGTGTTGGGAGAATGAGCGACTTTTCGGATATGACAACGGTCAAGTTGGGTAAACAAAAATGGGCTCTCCTTCAGCAATCTCAAGCAAATTCTGCTGCCCATTATGTTGTATTGGGTGAAATATTGGGCGAACCACTCCCGTGTGCTACATCTATTATATTAACCTGGGAGCACACACGCAGGATATGACATACCCAGCTTGCGTACACTTTTTATTTTGCCATTAATACTACATTTAAATAATTTTCATTGCCTTTTTTAATCGCAAACAACTGTTTCAAATTTTGCGACAACATAAGCCGAAATAAGCTTTTTCGTAAAATAGTGGTAACAAATGTAAAAACCGCACGCACCTAGCGTATGTTATATTCTGAACGTGTGCTCCCGGGTTAAGGTTTTATTTTTATCACGCAAAAATATCAAATAATAATAATATATGTACGCATATTTGGTACTTTTTATCACGATATGATGGATTTAACAAATACTGATCGCTGTTTTTTGTAGGAACTACCGTGTTAACTTTTTGACCCTTTTTAGTTAACGATTTATTGGTTCGAAGTAGATAGATACCGGTGATTAAATCGCCATATCCATGATCCATAAGCTCGTACAAGGGCGAATCACGGTTTCAAGCTGCCGAAAGCAGTGAAGTTCGGGTTCGTTTGCAAAACAAGTGGGTGAAACCCATAGACCTTACAATAAACTTAGGATTTACTAAGATTACTTAAGATTAGGATTACTGATTATTCCTCTGAGGTGAAACCTCACTAGTTTTAAATAAGAGATTTTTTTTTTTTTTGGGGGGGGGGGGGGGGTGATGAAAATTAAATACCTTTTTAATATTAGGTGAAGAAGTAAAACCTTTCTTTAGTAATCGATTTAGGAATAATATAATTCATAAATTTGAAAAGATAAACTGTTAAAGCAAAACAAAATATTTTAATGGAGCGATATTAAAAAACAAAAGATATATGTTTGCGCTTCGACCAAAGTGCTTTGATTCTGTTCTTCGATAGCTGGACATTTAGGGAAAATTCTACTTTGAGTCAAAATTTTTCACTTTTTTATTTTGTATTTTCTGCATACCTCAAGTGTGTAGATCGTTGCCTTAAAGCGGTTTTGTGATGTTTCAATTCTTTAAAACCATTTTGCGCATTGCGCGTAAATAATGGGTTGCTAGTTGAGCAAAACTTTCAAACATTTCTAACTTCTAAGAAGCTCAGTTTGATTTCGGCTTTGGAATATTTCAGAATCAAAAATCAGAATTTCACAGGAAATTGTTTTTGGACAACCAGTTGCCCATTATTTCCCAGGAACATTCCTGATTTTTTTACAGTGAATACTTAGCAAAGAATTGTCGATTTAGTAAGGTTTGTTTAATTATGACAATTTATTATCTATCTGAGATAGCTGTTGTGTAATCTGATATTATACTATATGCAATTTCAATTGTTTTCTCAAAGTCAATTTATCGGTCCTTATCTTAGGTCAGTAACTGTGGCAACATCACATTTGGCCAATTGACCACTGCTTTTTCACAGCCTTCTTGAGATCAGTAGAAAACTTCGTCCTTAGTTTAATTATATAGTAGAGGGGAAAAATGGGACCAAGGGCTCGCGTCACGTCGTCTAGTGCCAAGACAAAGAAGGGATTAAGTGGAGAGGTCGGATGTCCTTGAGAAGCCAATTGAATTTACATAGAGTATAGCTATTGACATTACATTATAAAAAAATGTAGTAAAATATATGCCTTTGTTTTATCACTTGATTAGTACTAAGTGTTAGTTTTTTGTTTAGCATGCCTTCCATTTTCTCATTCTTCAACTTGAATACCTTCCATTTTTGACATAAGAAAAAAAAAAAAAACAGTTTTCAAACTATAGTAAACAACAGAATGAAAACTTGTATAATTCGTCTACGATGCGTTAACAAATGTGAAACCAATCGCAAATTTACATGATCTTTTATTAGGGTGAAAGTCACAACTGTCAACATTTGCTAATAGTGATTGTCGGAAAATCTAGTATTACATTAAATAATGCGTTTTTGTTTTTTTACTACTTATGTCTGTTAGCCACTTTTTTTCCCCGTTGCGTCGCGAACTCTTTCAAGGTCATTGACCAACTTATTGTGGCCAAAGTACATCGATCTTATCAGTGTTGAATTCAGACATTTTTCTCCGGAAGGCGATTTCTGTGCCTCCGGGGGGGGACATTATAGTGTTCAGGGGGGGGGGATTGCACTTTTTGACCATGAAAAGCATAAAATCTCAAATCTTCCGGGGGGACATTTCAATCCTCCGGGGGGGGGGGGGATGTCCCCCGCCGGGCCACCCCCTGAATTCAACACTGGATCTCATGCAAGTATTTATATCGTACAATTGTACGCGATAAAAGAAATTACAGATAAAAGACTTAAGATAAAAGAAATTACATAAAAATATGTAATTAGTGTATAATTTTCTATTAGTAAAAACCATAAAATATGCAATTCATTTATTTTAAGATTATTTTTTTTAATTAAAAATTATTATATTTATAGCAAATTTTGAAATGTAATAAATAACTTCAAATTAATATCCAGACGACAACATCTTTCGCGCAATCAATTTTGAAAATATTTATTTTAGTAAACGACTATTATATTGAAAATAAATTATTCTCTGGAGATTTAACACAAATAATTAAATTAGTTTCTACAAAAGATGGTATCGTCAGGATCATAATGAGAGTTTGCAGGATTGATCGATGCATTAATTATTTTTCCCAAAAGAACTATTAAGGATTCAAGACAATTTGAAACAAATCAGTTACTGAATGTGGATGATAATCTGTTAATAAGATTATTTCTAATTCTTAGAGCATTAAAGCTGTTGTCTCAAAGAGTTTGATAATATAAATATTTTATTCAGAGCTATTGCAAATCGGAAATGCGGTGTTTTATTACATATCTTTTGTCTATTGTATGTATTATTTTCCTCCAAATGGATTTTTACGCATGAGTTGGGAGCCATGAATTCAATTTATCTGAACCTTTTGTATTTTAGACGTAAGGAGGCTTGATTTGTGCTTTATTCCTTGAATTTAAATTTCTGTAAACATTCTTCATATCTATTAACGAAAAGCGAAAATCGCGTCTAAAATAACATAATTGAACGAGATGTGTGAAAAGTTTAATGAAAATAATTCTGTGGATAATTGTTTCGGATTTTCGTAAATATATAAAAGAAGTATTAAAAATGCTGCTGGTACATTTAAACTTATTTTTAAGGGTTTATAGTTATAACCTCAGCCTTTGTTTTTATTTCTCATAGTTTGACTTATTATTGTAAGTAATTTGAAACTATTTCTGTAAAATTAGCAGTTCTTTGAATGCAAGATTGCCACAGGTGATTATTATTATTTTTTTTGTCTGGAAATATTTTCGAATAATAATCATCGTGGAAAATTGCTCACGTAAAAAGTCAGCAGAAAACTTTTTAAAAAATCCTTCAGGAAAACTGCAGTTATTTCGGGCATAAAATCTACTTCTTCTGTGTAGGTACAAAACCTACATATTTCCTGCATGTTTTTCTCCGAAATACCTACATTTTTTCTAAAGATAAAATACCTGTACATATACTGCAGGTTATTTTTAAAAATAACCGCAGTTTTTGTAAAGATTTTTTTGCTGGCTTTTTTACTTAGATACAACAAGAAATTTACAATGAAAATTATTGTTTTGGAATAGTGAATAGATAAAACAGTACACAGAAAAGAGTGGCTTTTGCTATTCCTGTGAATATATATTTTTTGATAATTTTGTATTGAAAATAAATAATTGTACTTAAATGGTTCTCAAATGGCTTGTCAAAAACGTGAAATTTTCTGACACATTTTCTGATTGATTTTTAAATGCAAAGGTATAAAATTGACAGGCCTGATTATTGAAGCGATTTGGAATCGAAATAAGTTTTCCATTTTTTTAATAAATAATTTACTTATCGATTTATAATCAATTCGTGTCACTTGGTGACACTTTTTTTCCCTATCTCATGCTGCGGCGTCAGGAATTCGTTTAAAAAAAGCCAACTTGGACAGTATTTTCTGAAAGATCTTCTGTATTTACCAAAAAATGGAAAACGTCTTTCAATTACAAAGTTTCTGAAAAAAAAAAAAAACACCAGCCAATTTCATGCGTTTTCGAAGAAAAATGAATTAAAAATGTGTCATAATGTAGCCAGTTTAGATTTGAGAACAGCCTTAAGAATGAGCTTTTCTTCGCACCCTGTTTATTTATTCGTTTTTTCATTAAACTGTGATTATGGGGTTGGGGACACCGTACATACCAGCGACTTTATTCTATTCGTACCACTTTTTGAAAAATTATCTCTGTTACACACTTATACTACGATATTTTCAAAAGATATCTACCGTGAAGAAATGTTTTTTGTAAATTGTGGTATTAGTGGATATACAAATTGTCACCAGTCTTGACCCGTAATCAAAATGTTAATGGGTTCAGCATTTTAGACAAATGTATATAAAACACTGTATTTTCCTTCGTTAATGATCCTGACATGCGATCCATGCCTTCAGAAAAACTGATCAATATGATGGCACAATTTATTAATAAGTATTGATGCTTTTCTGTGACGGATTCAGTAAAACCACTGTAAAGAAAATGTTTCACTGAATTATGGTTAATTAGGGTTCGTAATGGTTCTTATTTTTGTGTTCCACTATTTCCGAAAAGCAATATTTCCCTTATTTAATCGCAGCAGCGTTTAAAAAAGGGCAAATATTACTATTTGAAAATAATTGTACTCAAGAATGAGCATTTCTTTGCCCCTTTTTATCTCAATTATTTCATTACAGGTTCAAGTATATTTCAATAAAAATATTTAAAACATTTTTATTCACCTACATTAAAATCTAGTTATTTTGTAATACAACGAAAAAATTTGCATTCTAAACTTTGAGTTAGAACAAAAGTTATGATGTGAAAAACATCGCTTTTCGTTATGTGTGGCATAAGGTATTATTTATTTTCAAAGACTTTTTTTAGTGTTATTTTTTAGTTTGCGTGCACATTTTTCCAATATTGGCCAACCAGATTTT
This sequence comes from Maratus michaelseni, assembly GCA_963931845.1. Lineage (NCBI taxonomy): Eukaryota > Metazoa > Arthropoda > Arachnida > Araneae > Salticidae > Maratus > Maratus michaelseni. The sequence continues at coordinate 493,505,449 of OZ007586.1, forward strand.
CATAAATTTTAACATTCTATGTATAATAAATGTATGTACAGTCTTGAAATTAAAATTGAGTACCATGTACTATTTCCGCCATCAATAATATTCAGAAAATGAAACTATTCAATTAGGAAAAACGTCTACTTTTATTTGATACTCTTTCGCATTTTTCTGACGGGCTATCGCCACATTAAAATTAGCAGATACTTTATTTTTCATTAGCATCCTCTAAACTTACCACAATAAAAAAATATACACTTCAGTTGGCCTAAATACAGATTTTCGTGAAGTTTCTATAATTAATTTCAGAGGTACACTCTCAGAAAAAACTGTAAATTTATGAGCGTTGCCCTTCAATTTTCACGGGCAACAGCCTTATTTGATGAAAAATGGTCTGATCCACTAAATAAGCGGCCTTATCCCTTAGATATTTAGAAAAAAAGAGCAATCCACATATTCTTACAGTTCTAGCCCATATGTTAGCAAAAATACGGTACGACCCCATACATTGTCCTCCGCTAGGGTGTAACCCTTCATTTTACTCGTGTTTCGAAAATTTTAACCCGCCAAAACAGCGATTCTGTGATGATTATCTAACGTGCTGCGTGCTACGGAACAGTAAGCAAAGTGTTATTGTGTTTTAAAGTGCATTATATCCTGTGCATTATAATGCTATATTACTTTGCCCCGTAAAATTACGGGCTGCACAAAATGATGGGCATGGATTTTTTTTTTTTTTATGGTGTATGACTGGAATCTCTGCTGCCGGCCTCTGCCCGTAATTTTACTGCAATTTTTTTACAGTGTATTTAATATTTAAAATTGTGGGAGCTATTTAAAATGCGAAATCCGTTACTGTATTATTTAGATTCAATAAAAAAATTTTGAAAGCTTTTCAATAGGAAATATTATGAATGCTACAAAAACACTAAATAATATTCTGATAAAAAATTCAGACCGCTGCTACATTTTTAACAGTTTTTATGAGACCATTTTTTAGGGTTTCGTTTATCTCACGAAACGCTATTCATCCCGCTTCTATGTCTGTCCATCACAGACTCGGTTCTCAAACACTGTAAAACTTACAGACTTAAAATTTTCTGTACTTACAGCTGAATACCTACACTGTTAAAAATCTTCAGCTTTAGCTGCAGACACACTCCATCCACCGCTTTTAGAGAAAACGGTTACTTTACTAAATTATGGTGCATTTTCATTGGTCAAAATAGAAAGATTTTATAAAAGCGGTGAAGTATGCAGCAAAAGCTGAAAATTTTTTATAGTGCATACTGCCATGCTGAAAATCATAAAATTAAAAAAAAAATCCTATTATTTTAATATAGAGAGATAAAAAACCAAAAATCTAACAGCCTTTTCCTATTAAATTTAAACATTTTTCGTTATAGCAGTTGCCGACAATTAAAAATCCACAATAAAATTCTTTCTACAATAATTAATTTTCTGTTGAAAGATTTCCACGTGAAAAATGAAAATGAAATAAAAAGTTTCACCAATTGAAAAAAAAAGATTAATATGACGTCATATTGGTAATAAAACGGACATTTTCAAACATTTCTCAATAATACAAGGAATATGAGTATGTGTAAGTACAGAAAGTAGGTTAATATGACGTCATTAGAGAATTAAAAAGAAAATTAATCTGACGTCATATTGGAAGTTTAACGGACTTTCTCAAATGTTTGAGAATAATACAAAGAGAGTATCAATATGAGTAATAGAGAAAGCAAGTAGATATGACGTCAGCAAGTGATTATAATGTCATATGAGTTTGAGGAACGTATTGAATCATGATAAAAACCCGATTATGGAAATATTGGCATATTTTAACATTTTGAAGGTCTCTATACAACATGTTTAATTTTGATTTTTTTTTTTTTTTTTAAATATCGCATTTAGTCCAGGTGACAGATATAATTATGACAGAGTATAATAGCGGGCTTCGCCGGTTCAGATATTCAATCTATCGGCCGGCCGGTTCAGATATTCGAAAAATCGAGAAAAATAGACCGGTACATTTTTAATTTATAAAAAACATGACTTTTTTTTTTCTTTTTTTCTTTTTTTCTTTTTTTTTTTTTTTTTTGAAAATGAATTTTTTTTTAGATTTATTAAAGAAAAGATAAAGTTTTTTGAAAGAAATATTAAGCGAAACCCTTTGTGCGATTTTCGATCACACTTACTCAGTTGTTTAATGAATGTACGGTCCCTCAAGCAGTAGTGCTGATACAGCAGTACGACATCGTTTCCGTGGAGCGGGCTGCTGGGGACACACAACTTTATTTCGTCACTACAAATATGTATATATATATTTTAAAGTGTAATAAACAAAATACAAAAAGAATTTTTCGAATATCTTGTTTCATTTTCCCAAAAGACAGTCCCAAAAATACATGTTTTTTTTTTGACTTTGCAAGGTATGTATAACATCTTAAGCAGAATGTGCACCCTTTAAAAGCAATTTATACAATTTAAGAAGGTTTTTTTTTATTTAATTAATCCAAAATATAAAGAATATCTATCTTTTTTTTTTTTTTTTTTTTTTTTTTGCATAGCATAGCTGAGGTTGATTTCTAACAAACACTTTTTTAATTTTTCGATTTTGGTTGCAGATAATTTTTATGAGTATACTTTCACACTTTCGGAACCGGTTCTGAAATAGATTGTGACCTAACAAAAACAATATGCATCCAAAATCGCAAAAGTGAAAAAAAAAAACCTTGTTAGAGATCGACCTAAGCAAAATAAATCGTTTAAAAATATTAAAATGCAAGAGAGAATTTTGAAAGAACGAAGCCATTGGCTTACCATTAGCTTCCATTTCGGATACCAGCAATCTTCAATGTCATGGTAATAAACTGAAGTAGAGGTGTAGACGCGTGATCTTGAATTACCAATTTTAATTAAAAGTGACTATGTACAGGGTGTCCACTTTCAACGGTGTCCAATGGCTAATTCCTAAACCAATAGTCATAGACATTTAGTTCCAATTGCGAAAATGTTTTAAATGAGGTAAAGAAGTATTTTAAAAACGATTTGGATCATTAAAAACATTTTTTTTTAAAGTTACGAAAATAAATTTTTATACAGTCCCCCGGTCCTATAATTGGTATCTAGTAAAAAATTCCTATTACAGTAACAATAAGACAAAAAATGTTGCATTCTTCTACGATTAAAAATGACCAAGTAGTAGCTTTTTAAAGTTGAAGCATCTTTTTATGCTGCGAAATAGGGGTCATTCTCAAATTTACTAGAAGATATAAAAAACAACAATTGAGAGTAAAATTAACATTACAAAATAAATTTAAAATCTATTTTCATTATGACATGCAAAGCAAACTATACAACTTGTACTAAATACATAAGTAAAAAAATAACAAAACATTTGTCAAATGAAGTAGCGAAAAGCAATAGTCTCAATTCTTTACAAAATAAAACGGTATTTCTCCATTATGCCGTCGACCACTTTTCATAACAAAAAACTATCGCCAAAATATAGGATTTACGCCAAAAATGAATGATCGTGGCGCCACATTCACATGACGTCCGAAGCATTACACGTGTTTGTTATGTCATCAAGAAGTTTTTAATTCAACATTTACCTGTATTTGTTATTATGTTTTACCGATTTATTAGTTATTTCGTAAATTGAAATAATAATTGTGTCCTTAAACGTTGGTGCCATGATATTAAAAAAGGAAAAGCATTGAAAAAATGTTGCGATGCATAGTTACGTGCAATAGATCAGTTTCAACTGGCGTTCCAAACATTTATCCACAACAAGAGGGATAATTAAGAAAAATAATGTAAATGAATAAATATCCAATTTTTTTTCCTGTTTTCATTAATATATTATCAATTTTATTGTTTAAAATTACTAATAGTTGACACTTTGATGAGTGAGGTTTTTCCGAATTTCTTGTATTTTATTTATTTATTTATTTTGAAATTCCGATGGCAATACTCTTCCATTTGTTAATTTGGCGTTACAGTTTGGCGATAGCTTTTTCTTTTGAAAAGTGGTCGACGGGATAATGGCGAAGTACCAATAAAACATATGTTAAAATATAATTATCTTAACCAATCTGAAACTTAATTTATAAAAATTAACACTATTGTAATACTTGTACGATGTGACAGAAGTGCAGATAAGTTAAAAGTTAAAAGTGTTAAAGTGCATATACACGCCCAAAATAAATTCTACAAATACTTTAAACACTTTGTGTACGATCCCTCGAAGTATGCTCAAATCGTCGGTGTTCAGATACAGAAAATTGGTATAAGTCATGCAATTCAAAGTTTCACAACTCGGTCAATTTTAGTGTCAGATGAATGGGACTTTCTGTTGTCTTACTTGTTAGTGTACTAGGAAATTTTTACTAAAATATCACTTAATTAACCGGGGGACCGTATATAAAATTAAATTTCGTAACTTTTTAAGAAATGTTTTTATTGACCCAAATCACTTTTAAAATACTTCTCTACCGCATTTAAACCATTTTGCAATTGGAACTATATGTTTATGACTAACGGTTTGGGTTTTAGACATTGGACACCGTTAAGAGAGGGCGCCCTGTATAATCAAGAAGTGCTGGGTTCAAATCAAGATTCAGGCATGAATGTTCATTGTGTGTTGGATTCAACTGTAAACAGAGATATCGTATGTTTAACTCTCGTGAAGAAAATATGACCAACCAATTATATACGAGAAAAAAAAAATACTGAAATCCAGGTAAAAACCACGACACTGATAATTAGTAGATGGATGAAATATTTTCCTTTTAGAAATGAATAATGCTATATTTAATTTAATTTAAATTAGATATTGAACGATTCATGTATTTTAGATATATGTAGCAATTTGCTTCAGAAGTATTTTTAAAAAGGTTCAGAAGCAAATTATAAGCTGAAATGCGATTCCACTTTCTATATTGTCCTGTAGTGCAGTCCTACATTTCAGATAATTAAATTAACATTCTTTATAATGCTGTAAAAACTGCGAAAAGAAAATGAAACACTTTTAATTTATTTATATTTTTGTTATTAAAAATTAAAAATTCTTAATTTTAAAATATCCAATGTAAATATTGAAAGTGGCATTAAATCTTTCTGTCAACAAATATATTGCACTTTAGATAGCGCATTAAAAAGGTTTCCACTTGCAAGACGGGATTGTTTATTTTCTCTTCTTACTCGTATACAGTTGTTTTACTTGATTAGAGAACAACATGCTCAGCTTCGGAAACTGCGAATTTATTATTAAGAAAGAATAATATTTATTTTGTAAAACAAAATATTTTGATATGATCGATTTTTTAAAAAAATGTTTTATGAAATTTTCTTTTTAAAAACATTTTTAGAAATATGCTTTAAAAGCATCCTGTACTAAGCAATATATATAATTATAATAGACGACATTAGAATCATCATACAAAAATGGGAAAAAAAAATGAAATATGAAACTCATAGGTCTGTTATAATCAATTATCTAAAAATGAAAATTGAATAAATATTTTAAAGAGTAATTGTAATTGTGTTTTAAAGTATAAGTATTGAATACAATAATTTGAATATTCATATTTATGTATAAGATAAATTGAATTAATTAGGACAAAAATGTTGCAAGGGTTAATGTGTCCAATGATTTTCCATTCGTAATTGACTAGTACATAAACTTAAATTCTTTGAACACTAAATACACATTTTTCTTATTTCTTACAAAATAAGTCAAGGTTTACGAGCTTTTAAAATCTGGGCAATGTTGAAGTGTGTTTTTCTTGCATGAATTGTGACTCTCATATGCAAAAGCGTAAGAATATTAAGTTTTATTAGGTTGCACGAAAAGTCTTCCTCGTTTTTAACACTTTCCAACCTAGTTGAAAAGTGTTTATGACTTTGGTTTGTCTGCCGTCTGTCCGTGCTCTAACTCCCGTAAATATGCTTCGATTGTTCAGAAATTTTTGTATGTTATTGTCGTTTACTGCAACATGTTCCTTATTTCAACTGAAGTTTGTAGCACTTATAGTTTTTTTACAGGGACAGTCAAAAGTGTTCCGTTACATTGCAGTCAAAGGGGAATAATCGGTTCAAGCGCATTTTGATGACACTACATCATTTAAAACATAATGAAATAGATATATTATTATGAAGCGCATTAAAACATGCTTTTTGCAGAATATGGGGTGCAAAGCATTTATTATTCATTTACAGGGTCAAATAAAATATTTCTTTTACACATCGTTATATGGGGAAAAATCGTCTGCAGTGTAAATTTAATGATATTTCACTATTTAAAATATAATGAAAATTATATGCATTACTGAGGTGCACTATAAATTGCTCTCTTGTGTGCATTGCGTTTATTTACAGAGACACGCAAAATATATTGGTTACAGTAAATGTGCGATATTTACTGTATATGTGTGATAAGTGCGTTTTCAACTTTGGTTTGCATTTTTAGCTTTTTTTTTCATAGTAAACTCGGTTGACCATATACAGGGCTACACAAGGAAATCCGTAAGTACTACAGACTAAGGGAGTGAATTGCTTAAAGGTAGTTTTTAGCTCACAGGCTATCAAAGCCTGAAAGCTTATGTGCCCGCCGGTTCTGTATGTATGTATGTACGTACGTACGTATGTATGTATGTACGTAACGCGATAACTCTTCATAGAAACATCCGTTTTCCTTCAAATTTTGTTTATAGGTTCACTGTTTTAAGGCGCTTCACTGTTTAGTTTTCGGGATTGATTGGTTAAGTGTAAAGGGGAGAACGGGGGGGGGGCTAATCGCCCCCTTAATTTATATAAATGGGTTTTTCATGCAGAATTATCCCATTTGCTTCAAAATTTGTTTATAAGTTCATTGGGTTAAGACGCTTCCCTGATTAGTTTTCGGGATTGATTGGTTAAGTATAAAGGGGGGGGGGAACGAGGGGGCTAATCCCCCCCTTAATTTATATAAATGGGTTTTTCATGCAGAATTATCCCATTTGCTTCAAAATTTGTTTATAAGTTCATTGGGTTAAGACGCTTATCTGATTAGTTTTCGGGATTGATTGGTTAAGTATAAGGGGGGGGGGGAATGGGGGGGCTAATTCCCCCCTTAATTTATATAAATGGGTTTTTCATACAGAATTATCCGATTTTCTTCAAATTTTGTATATAGGCTCATTGTGGTAAAGCGCTTCCCCGATTAGTTCTGGGGATTCATTGGTGAACTATAAAGGGGGGGGGGACGGGGGCTAAACCCGCCCCCTCTTTAATTTAGATAAATGGATTTTTCATGCAGAATTATGCGATTTTCTTCAAATTTTGTATATAGGTTCATTGTGATAAGGCGCTTTCCTGATTAGTTTTGGGGGTTCTTTGGTTAAGTATAAAGGGGGTAAAGGGGGGGGGTTATCCTCCCCCCTTAATTTAGATGAATGTGTTTTTCATGGAGAATTAGCCAATTTTCTTCAAATTTTGTATATAGGCTCATTGTGTTAAGGAGCTTCCCTGGTTAGTTTTGGGGATTCATTGGTTAAGTATAAAGGGGGATACGAGGGGGCAATCCCGCTTAATTTACATAAATAGGTTTTTCATGCAGAATTATCCGATTTGCTTCGAATTTAGTATATATGTTCATTGTAATAAGGAGCTTCCCTGATTAGTTTTGGGGGTTCAATGGTTAACTATAAGGGAGTGAGGGAACGGGGGGATGATCCCCCCTTAATATATCGTGGATTTCTTTATTTTTCGAGGAGCTTATTTCAAATTCTTTGAAATAAGTGTATAATATACAATTAGTGTGAATAGCCTGTGAGCTCAATGCCCTCAGTTTAACTGGGCAGTTTTCTTTTTTATTAATTGTGTTTACGCATTTTCCTGCTGAACTATATTTAGTAGACTAATAGAAGTTTGTGGAATATAAATAAATTCATATACAGGGCTACGAAAAAAAAAAGATACATTGTCGTTTACGTTTGGTATAATTGCTGCAAGAGAGTTTTAAGTTGCCTTTTATCTTAATAGGTGGTGTGTACAAAAGTCTGCAGATAATAAACAGGGCTGTACAAAAGATTTCGAGTGCATTTCCATCGATTTGTGAAAATTGCTAAATGTGCATATTCTAACTGAACTAAATTTTATCACACTATATATCCACATCTATTGATCACATACAGGGCTGCACAAAATAATTCGACTACTTTTTTGACACTGGAAATCAATTTCAAAAACTGTATTTTTCAATGTGTTATGTGTTTTCTAAACTGTTTACTTACATTTCTTCTTTCACCTTATTTAACGGTGAAGTTTTGTTGCAGTTTTCTGGCTGTGTTGGAAAGTGTTTCATAATCTATGCTTGACGAATGATTTCTCGTTCATGTTAATTATTAAATAAAAATCTCAATTTTATAAAAAGAAATATATAATAATCTGTAATATATAGATCATTTTATTTGTCAATCAGATTTCCATCTATTCGGCAATTTTGTGATCCTCGTTTCATAAAAATTCTGGTCTCTTTCAACAAAAAGTTCTTGGACGTATGTTTCTAGTTTCTGCAGATAAAGGTTTTTCAATCCATATACTTACAGAAAGAGAAAAACAGGCAGTACTTTGATGGTGCAACTTTATAGTACCAGAAGTAAAGGATTTAATGCAATTGTTTCTTCAAGTACTTGTGGCTTACTAATCTCGAGAGAAAAGCTACCGGTACTGCTAGGGCTTGGACTACCTGTAACAGCAGAGGGGAGGAATTCATCTTCTGTTCTGGTAGTTCGTTCGATGTTTCTGTTAATTCGCAAAACCCAAAACATTGATTGTTGTTAGGTGTTGCCGCTAGAGGTAACACGATTATTGTGTCACGCACTGTGTCGTAAATAGACATTGTTTTTCTAGGATTGTTACGCATATAAGCGTCACAAGAAGTGTTGACAATTTTTTTTAATGGACCCTAAACTGACCTGTCAGGGGACTGGAGTTTGTGTATAAATGTTATCCGAATGCATGTGGAATACCATGAAACCAAAAAAATAATAGTTTCATGGCAGATTTGTTGTAGAAAACCATACTAAAACTGCATAAAACAAATATTCTGATTAAATAAATGATCATTGAAGTAGAAGTCGGTTCAAAGTTTTAACCACATTGAGCAACATTCGCAGCATGTCGAGACTCAAATATCACCCTCCTATATTTTCCTAATTCATATATACTAAAATATCCCGTATATATACAGGTGATTTTATGTGAAATTTCTGTCTTTTAACGAAAACTTCTTGTTTTAAGTGGAAAGCATACATTTTCCTGGAATAAAAGGAAAATTTCCCTTTTATCCTTATTCGTTTAATGTTTAAAACGGAAATGTTCCTTCCATAAGACTGACAAACGGAAATGATCCTTTTCAATTGAGAGAAAACTGAAAAACTGCAGTTAAATTTTCGTAATTTATGTTTTCTTCTATAACCAGTCGTAGGATGTGGCCAAGTGGTGTAGAGAACGGATAAACCATCCTGTAATGGCGAGTACCGAGGTTTGAATCTTGAGGAAGGCAAAATATGTAATACCTATTCCATATAAATGGGTATCAATGTATATAATTATTATACAGATTTTTTAAATAATATTTTAATTTTAATTTATGCGGTATTGTATTTATTTCTAAAAACAGCAATTTTCCGTCTTGAATAACCGAAAATTTACATCTTGAAAACGAGGAAATACCAAAAGGGAGAACAAACATCAGCAAACCTGCTGAGAGTATAATTTTCTTTTTTTTTTCACGGATTTTTTTTTCAGTAATTTAAATCCTGCATTATTTTAAAGGATAGGAAATGAGCGTTTTTTATAAATCTAAAAAAATTATTTTATTTATATTTTTTTCTCAAGGTAGGAAAGAAAATTAATAAACTAGACCATGAAAATAAAAATCTGATTTTTGACGTTTATAATTTTTTTATTGGCATAAATATGGGGAAAGTTGTAATTTGAAATGTTTTAGGAGATATAACGGGTGAACCAAAAGTTCGTTAAAACTTTAAAAATTCATAAAAAAGGGAAGAAATTATGATAAAGAAGTGCAGTTTCCAAAAAAGGGCTCACAAGGTAGTCAGATTTTTTTTTAGCAGCAAAAATGTTTTTAGTTAAAAATGTCACTGGTAGAGGGCGCTGACGACATGAAACACAATGAACAGGCCAACAGTATGCTCCATCCATTTATTCTTACAATAACAATTGTTCAATATGACCTCCAGGCCACATTATTCGTCCTTAGTCCTTGCTCCGCATAACATTCTGAAAGCGAATGAGAAATCCTCGTGTATACTGGTCTTTTATTGCAGGATAAATTTGCATAATTCTGCTGAATCTCTCGCATGTTAGCGCCATCTATATGTGACCTTTTTAACTAATTTTTTTTCTGCTAAAAAAAATCCGGCTATCTTGTGAGCCCTTTCTTTCAAACCGCACTTCTTTATCATAATTTCTTCCTTTTTTATGAATTTTTAAAGTTTTAACGAACTTTTGGTTTATCCGGTATTTAGAAACAGTACAAAAAAAGAAACATATATTCTGCTATATATTCTGCTATATAATCAATTATGTTAGATTTTCTTTGAAACATACGTGAAAAATGCTTAAAGTTCATTTTCACGTATAAAAAATTAAGTTCTAAGAAATATCGATATATCGGACGTAAAAAACAGACAACATAAGTCAAGTTTTTTATACTATTTTTTTCGCAAATGCTTCCTTAAAGGTAGAGCCATGATCTGGGTAATTACCACATAAGTCAGTGTATTCCTTCCTCTTCAAACAATAACTTATAATTTTCGTTTATTACTTAAACGACATAAGTCAGTGATTTAAGTGGGTTTTTGCGTGCAATACAGAATCGTACGGGAAAAGTGTTCCAAAAGAACGAAAAAAAAAACATTTGCTCCTACGATATAGAAAAGTTTTCACTATGATTCTGATAAAAAAGGCACTATCAGAGCTGAGGAATTTATTGATTGATCCGTTAAAGATTCATTTATCTTGATGAAAAAACTTCCATCAGTCAAAGGCTATGCATCGAAATTGTCAATTGATAGTAAAAAAATAAACGATGTAAAACGAGTTCAGAATAACATTCTTTCTGGAAGAGCATATGCGATTTTATCAAAACATATGTATCTGGCCAACTGCCAGTGTTGAAGATAATACAATTGAGAATGATGAAGAATATGATTACGCACTATAATTAAAATAAAACATAAAAATGTTCCTGAAAAAAAGAAAAGTGCCCAGTTAAACTGATGGCATTGAGCTCACAGGCAATTCACACTAATTGTATATTATACTTTTATTTCAAAGAATAATGCCTCTCGAAAAATAAACAAATCGACAATAAAACTGTACACCAAATTTAAAGCAAATCAGATACTTCTGCATGAAAAATCTGTTTATCTAAATTAAGGGGGTTTAGCCCCCGTTCCCTCCTTTTATAGTTAACCAATGAACCCCCAAAACTAATCAGCTGAACCTATCAGAATGGACCTATATATAACTTATCAGAATGAACCTATATGCAAAATTTGAAGCAAATCGAATATTTCTATCAAGAGTTATCGCGTTACGTACATACATACGTACGTAACATATACAGAACCTGCGGGCTCATTAGCTATCAGGCTTTGATGCCTGTGAGCTAAAAAGTCTTATCTTCATTAATTTTGATTAAAATATGTTTAATATGCAAATTAAATACCACCTAACCTTGTTTCTTGCTAAAACAACATAGGTCAGAAACAGTTTTTCTGCTATTCTTTTATTTTATTATTCATACATTATAAAAATTATTCGATATTTACAAACTTGGAAGTCCAAACTCTATAATCAGCAAAAAAAAATCCATAAAAATTCGTTTACTTGTGAATAATACAGTTTATTTTATTTCTGAAAAGTTCTGATTCTGTGACTTATGTGGTTTTTGAAATGACTGATTCAATTTATATCGAGATTCCAATATCGATGCCAAAAATCGACATTTTTTGGCTAGATATATTGATATTTTGCTGCTATCTCTAACCATAAGAACCCTAATTTATGAGAGTAACATACATGAATAATTATTACTATGCAATATATTTACTTACGTTGGTATATTGCAACTATTTTTAGATTTCAAAATATTTCGATACGGTTTCTCTTTTCATGACATTTTTTAGACGTACAAAATATATCAAACAACAAGATTAAGACAACAACATGTAAAACAAGATTGTAATAAGATTCTTGTGTATCTTATAAAATTCATTCAAGTAATACACGTCCCCACAGCTTAGATGGCAGACAATATTTTAGATTCCGATTCGATTCCGTAAAATATAAAACATATCGAAGAAGCATAAAAAAATAGTTTCTGAATCTAATTTGATTACATGCAAAAATTTTTTTCTTTAACATTTTTTCACTGAGAATTGAAATTTTGTCTGCTGTTCATTTTGAAAACTATTTTACTTGAAATAGATTCTTCATAGAAAAACAACACACGCATTTGAGATTTAGATACATATTTTTTATCTGTCATATGAAATATATGTGAGAAAAGTCAAAAAACGAATTTAATACCATCTTGAAGTTTCTTTGAAACACATAAATCATCAATCACTTGCTTTGATTGATGAAACGGAATTGAAAATCCTCTTTTGAGCAGCAGTAAAGCGGCGAAAACTATGATCCTCTATGCATCTAAAGCCCTTTTGCAGTTTTCTGAAAAAAAAAAAAATGTACTATACTTTTTGTACTATTCTATGTACAGTCTGTGTCAATATAAAATATACACCTCCTACCAAAATGTCGTATAGGAAAACGAAAATAAGCATTCGATTGTTACTTATATCTTTTTTCTATTCGTGTTAAAAAATAAGCTTAGGGCCGTCTTCATATTGAAATTGTAACAAACTTTCAAAATTTTAACACAAATGCCCAATTTCGGTAGCATATTTGGATTTTTCGGAAAATCAAAGCTTCTGGTAACAGACGGGGTGTTATTCGGTGAAATCTGAAAATTTAAAATTTGGAAATTCTAATATTAAATTCCTAATTAAGGCTGTTCTCAAATCCAAACTAGCTACTTTTTGACACATTTCTGAATTCATTTTTTTGTTCGGAAACGCATGAAATTGGCAGGTGTTCTTATTCAGAAAATTTGTAATCCAAAGACGTTTTCCACTTTTTGGTAAAGGCAGAAGATCTTTCAGAAAATACTGTCAAATCGGCGTTTTAAACCAAATTCCTGAAGCGGCAGCACAAGAAATGGGAAAAACTTATCGTCACGCGACAAGTAATTTATTTATTAAAAAATGGAAAACGCTATTTGATTCCAAATCGCTTCAACAGTCAGGCCTGCCAATTTTCTTTTATGTTTAAAAATGAGTTAGGAAATGTGTCTGAAAGTTTTGCGTAGTTTAGCAGGAAATTGGAAAACCATCTTAAGGAATGTAAACATTGATAATATACTCTATTGAATACAATACCGTAATTTCTCGATGAATATTTAAATTAATTTATTTTTAGGAAAGAGACTTTAGAAAAAGATGACTGAGAAAAAAAAAAAAGACTTTGGCTTTGCTTTTTCATTGGAATTTTAAAACAATATAATGACGAAAGGGAAAAGGGAAAACGTATCGTCACATAACACGAATTGCTTATAACTCGATAAGTAATTTATTTATCCAAAAATGGAAAACTCATTTCGATTCTAAATTGCTTCCATAGTCAGGCCTGCAAATTTTATTTTCTTTGCGTTTAAAATGAATCAGAAAATGTGCCCGAAAAGTTTCGCATTGTTGAGTAGGTCATTTGAGAAGCAACGTAATTATTGGAAAACAAACTGAAATACGGGTGGACTTTTAATAGTAACTCGAAACTACTTGTTGGAATGAGCTGTACTTTTGGATTCGGAATTTACAGTTTCTAGATATCGATTTCTGTTATTTTTTTTTATAGATTACCATTTTTATAGATACAATTATAGATTACAATAGTATTTTTTCCTATATTAGTTTAAATATATATATATATATATATATGTGGCGAAGTGACAAATTGGAGCTGAGAAAAGGTTGTTGGCAAAAATCTGGTTGAATTGGGTTTCCATACTTCTAAGCACAGGCATAGGCCGGATGGTTGCATGGCTCAGTAGTTACGATGAAAATGTATGGACTCCATAAATTAAGCAGTCGGACGTTGAAAAACAATGTTTATTTATATACTCAGAAATCACTCAGGAGAAATGCTGTAATATGCCTATGTAATTGAATACTCATTCATCGTTAATTTGCAGTTGGGGTTATTTCAATAACTCCGTGCATTTTGATGTTTTAAGAAAGCTTCGAATAAATTTTTGACCTCTCCGTAAATAACATTTTCAATCCTCTATCTGATTCATCTCTCGTTCTCGTTTTCCTCTATCGCCCACCGTCTAAAAAAGCCAAAAATCCGTTCGATTATGCATTGCTTGAGTATTTATTTTTATCAGGCGCAAAGTGACAAATAAGGTTACATGGTTATTCTACACCAATAATAAATGATTTAAGAGGGACTTATTTAACAGTTCCGGTGTATTAATTTTTAAGTAAAATGACTTCCGTGCGGGAAAAATTTCTGGAACCTTCCAAAGCCTCGATCCAGGTACAATTCATGTAAACAAATAAAAAGCCTTGAGTCCAGAGTATTGCTAAAAATAGATTTCAGACGATGCTTTAGTGCGCAACCGAAAAACAAAAAAGGAAAAGAAAAAGAATTTATTGATCGGAATAAAATTTAGAATATTAAAACATTGAAATATTGTAAGGTACATTTTGATATTTTATTAAAAGTATGAATTTAAATAAATAGGTTTTCTAGAACGGGATAATTTAGGAGTTATGACATTTTAGCAATTAAGTAAAGAATTTCTACACCCAGAAAAACGTTTTGTTGAATCAACAAAAATTTGGCTGACCCAACAAAACTTTTTGTTTAAATATAGGTCAATGGAAATTTTGTTTGAATCAACAAAAAATTTTTTTTTGTATCGTCAGCAAAAAATGTTTTGTTAATTCAAGTAAAATGGTTCAATTTTACTTGAATTATGCTAAAACAACCAAAATGTACTCAACAAAACATGTTTTGTAGTTTTAATCAATTCCTTTTTCTGGGTGTAGCGGTTTAATAATGAATTTTTAATAGTGGATTAAAAATAAAAAGGGTTTTATTTAAAGAATAAATTTAAGTAGTTACCGCCATTTTTAGATTAAGTACTTTGGAATAAATATTATTAAGTAGATTAAGATCTTATACCTTTACATTTGAAGATTGATTGTTTAATTTAAGATGGGGTTTTAATTTAATAAGCCGGTATAATAGATGGAATATCATTAAAAGAAAATTTTATATAGAATAACGTTTATCTTGGAGGAATAAACTTTAAATATTGTAATATATATATTTTTAAATATGTTTGCATAAAAATATTTGAAACAATGTTTTCTAAAAACTCACATACGAATCCAAAATTACAGTTCATCCCGTGGAGTAGTTTTGAGTTATGCTTAAAAAACTACCCACATGGTAGATTGCTTCTCAACTATTAAACTGGAATTTAACATTTAGGAGTTCCTAAATTTACATCTGCACAATTACTAAACTATTTCACTGGATGACTTTCTGTTTGATAATCAAAGTTAAAATTTTCCGGAAAATCCAAATATAATGTCGAAATTAACCGTTCGTATTAAAAATTTCAAAGTTTGTTTCAATTTCAATATGATGGAGATGGCTCCTAAGCCTGTTTTTTGAAAATAAATTGAAACAAGACATAATCCACAATCAAATAGATATTTTTGTTTTCTTTGCGGCAATTTGGCGTTTAAACTGTATGGGGTGAATTTTTTTTTCTTTTTTAACACCCATCTAAAAAAAATATATGATCAAAAACATCGAGACATCACTTTATATTTCTAATGAAAGCTTAATATTTAAGATAAGTATATTCTAATTTAACGATTGATTATCACAGATCTATAAAATTTAAATTTGCAAAAACTTTTTTCAAAATTTATATTGATTCTATACAGTTCTGTGATGCTTATTCCAAAAATGACATAATTTTTTACTTTCTTCTATCTTTACAAGAAGAAAGTATTGGATTCATGAAAATTTTCGACTTCCGGTTTTCGACGGATTTATGCGTTTTAGAAGATCCTGAACATGATTTGACTACTTTTAGAAAATGTCTGTCTGTGACAAAAATTTTGTGGGCGCTCTATCTCAAGAACTAATGCTCGGAATTTAATAAAACTTTAGATTCAGTTAGTCCCTGATATAAATGGCTGATGATTAGTTTTTGGTAAAAATCGCACGGCAGGTGGCGCTGCTATGCAGCATTTTCCGCGATTTCCACAATAGCTCTATCTCAAGAACTAATGCTCGGAATTTAATAAAACTTTATATTCAGTTAGTCACTGATATAAATTGGTGCTGATTAGTTTTTGGTAAAAATCGCCCAGCAGATGCCGCTGCTATGCAGCATTTTGCAGGATTTACACGATTTTAGCGATAGTCATATCTCAAGAAATATTGCACGGAATTTAATAAAACTTGAGTTTCAGTTAGACCTTGATATAAATTGGTGCTGATTCTTTTTAGTCCATGCGAAACCTGGGTGAGATAGAAGAAAGTTTTGGGATTGACACATCCGACTAGTTTTCTATCATGTACAGTTTTTCACAATCTTCGTCAACATTTGTTACATTGATGTATGTAGCCTGCTCAATCTAATAAGGGAAAATGAATAAAATAAAACAACTTTATTTAACAATTTATACATAGATATACGCTTACATATAGAATGTATGATAATAGATTTAGATTCATTCAGTTTTTTTAATAAAAGGTTTTATGCTGCTTCTTGCTTTTACTCGCAAAACTTTTTTAGCTCACAGGCTATCAAAGCCTGAGAGCTAATGTGCCCGCCAGTTCTGTATGTACGTATATACGTAACGCGATAACTCTTGACAGAAATAACCGTTTTGCTTCAAATTTTGTTGATAGGTTCATTGTGATCAGGTGATTCCCTGATTAGTTTTGGGGGTTCATTGGTTAAGTATAAAGAGGGGAACGGGGGGGCTAACCCCCCGTTATTTAGATAAATGGGTTTTTCATGCAGAAATATCCGGTTTTCTTCAAATTTTGTATACAGGTTCATTGTGATAAGGTGCTTCCCTGTTTTGGGGGTTCATTGGTTAAGTATAAAGAAGGATATGGGGGCTAATCCCTCACTCTTAATTTAGATAAATGGGTTTTTCGTGCAGAATTATCCGATTTTCTTCAAATTTTGTATATAGATTCACTGTAATAAGGCGCTTCTCTGATTAGCTATGGGAGTTTATTGGTGAATTATAAGGGGGGGGGGACTCGGGGATGAGCCCCCTTAATATATTGTGGATTTGTTTATTTTTCGAGGGGCTTATTTCAAATTCGTTGAAATAAAAGTATAATATACAATTAGTGTAAATAGCCTGTGAGCTCTATGCCCTCAGTTTAATTTTTATTTTTGTTTAGTTTTCTGTTATGTAATGATTCTACATTTTCACGATTAAATATCCAGAAGTAATTGGCAATCCTGTATTTCTCTGATCTTCATAGAATACGTACAGAGACATGTTTGTTCCCATTATGTAAAAATACAATTTTTAAGACTTATTTTAGGTATTGTCGTCTTCATTCCAAGGCTTTATATTTAACTCCATACCTACTCAAACTTACAGTAAACTGAATCACTATTATGTAGAAAGTAAAAGATAAATTCATTTTACATGGTTATATACACAACAGTAGACTTTTAAGAAGAAACAAGTTTTTTCTTTTAGTGTGGAACCTAAAATTTCAGCCAATCCCTTAGATAACTCTGAATGTTCAGATTGGTTGTATAGTATGGGTATTACTGTCTATATTAACTGAAAATCATCATCAACCCCATTATCTGAACCAGCCTTCAAACATTTTTATAAAAGAGGGTCAGGAATTTGAGGACCATGTGGTAAAGCTGAGGAGGACATATTAATACTATGGGTACATAAAGGCTTTCTTATTTTTGGACTTATAACCACTAATATTACAAGAGCAAAAAATCAATGTGGTGTAACGTCTTAGCCGGACTGGTGAATGGGTAGCATGTCAACTGACTAAGACAGCTTTGAGATATCAAACAAAGAAAAATTTATTAATTAGCCAAAAAAAAAACCAGTAAATGAATTTCGGTTAAGTATGTAATTTACAGGATTCTGTCATGATTCTGTTAAAAAAAAATATGATCAGTATCTCAAGTGCACAAAACTATATCCCTTTCAACAGGGCAAGTACATTAATAATTCACTAAATTGTTGACAAGCGTAGGCTATGTCGTTGATAAAACGTGAAATTTATCAAATTGATTACAAATGCAGTCTAGGCGTACTCCTTCATTTTAGGGTTAAATGATGGAGCGGAATAACGATTAAAATGTTTTCCTGAGTGTTCTCAGAAACCATTGTGAGACTAGAGCAAAATAATAATAATAATAATAATAATAATAATAATAATAATATGTCTGTAAAACGATTGCGGACTGAGTGCAATCCATACAAAGGATCACATAACTGCGCTAGGGTTCCGGGTGCACCCGATACTTTCTCAAGTCCAACACGGACTTAAATATCTTTGCAGCACCTGGGGCTGCTATCAAATTTTCTCTGTGTGTCTCTCCCTTGAGAGCACTTCTCTCTCCAAGAAAGATATATCTCTCTCTAACTAACTGTCCCTAATTCCTCATCTCTGCTCTCCCTATTTATTCCTTCATCATTTTGGGGGTCTCAGACGGGGAGGATTTCTTCCAGCTAATCTCGCTTCACGAGGGAGGGTCTCAGGTTTACGAAGCGGTTGAGTTCTCGTTTTCCCGCGCTTTCCTCTGGAAGGGTGTCCTTGTTTGGACGAGTGTACGTCAAGGTCTTCTCATTGATTCAGCAAGGGTATTCATTAGTGTAACACCGCGCCTAAGGCTTATTATACTTCCTATCTAAAAAATGTCCAAAAAGGTGATAGATCTGTTCCTTTCATTTTACCTGCGGGGGAACAGGACTTAGTAATACCAGGGTCACTCTGATATTTTTGCAATACTAAAAATCTACAGAAAATAAAAGTTTTATTTTTTTTCCCGAAATAATCACCTTTACACTCAATACATTTATTCATTCTTTGAAACCAGATTGCAATTTTTTTAACACTTTCCAACATAGTTGAAAAGTGTTTATGAATTCGGTTTGTCTGTCTGTCTGTCCGTGCTCTAACTCGCGTAAATATATATGTATCATGCAATTGATATATGTTATTGAGGTTTACTATGGCATGTTCGGTATTGAATATGAAGTGTGTAGCACTTATAGTTTTTTTTTACAGGGATACTCAAAAGAATTCCGTTACATTACGGTCTATGGGGAAAAATCATTTGCGGTTTATTTTAATGATGTTATACAATTTCAAACATATTGAAATTGATATATATTACTGAGGTGCACTACAAGAGGCGTGCTATAGAATATGGTGTGTATAGCACGTAAATTTGTTTTACAGGGGCACTTAAAAGAATTCCGTTGCATTACGGTCTATGGAGAAAAATCGTTTGCAGTTTATTTTAAGAATGTTTAAACATTTCAAACAAATTGAAATTTATATATGTGACTAAGGTGCATTACAAGAGGCTTACTATAGAATATTTAGAGTATAGATTTATCGTTCATTTACAGGGACACACAAAAGAATTTGGTACTGTCTGTTAACAATAATTGCTGGAAGTGCTTTTTCAGTCGCTTTTAACGCGTTTTTAAATTTAAATCTTTTTTTTTTCTATTACTTGATGTGTATAAATTCTATAAATCATATACAGGGCAGCACAAAAGTTCTGGAGTACATTTATGTTTATTGAGGGAAATTCCAAAAGGGAAATTTTAAACTGTGCTACGCGTTTCCTATCTGAACTAAAATTAAGCGTTCTATGTAACATATATACAAATCTATAGATCATATACAGGGCTGCACAAAAGAATTCGGATATTTTTCCGAATATTGTTGACAATTCCTGAAATTGGGTTTTTAAATATGTTATGCGTTTTCGAAATGGTTTACTTAGATATAATCTTTCACCTTATTAAACGGTAATGATTTGTAAAATTATTTTCGAAGAGTTGGAAAGTGTTACATAATCTATGCTTGACGCATGATTTTTCTTTCTTATTTCCATTCATCCAGGCTGATTTCTTAGAGAAGGGTCAAATAGCACTCCACTGCAACATTCACATTTGTAAATTTTGTGCCAGGATGACGTTCCTTGACATTGGGAAGCAAATAAAAGTTGCATGGAGCAAGGCCAGGGCTGTATGGTGGATGCAAAACCAACTGGATGTTATTTGTTTTTGAAAAGTTCTTTGTTTTTGAAGCAGAATGTGCTGAGGCATTATCATGTTGAAGAAGAATGTCTCATTTTCCTGTCTTTGGTCACTTTTCTTCCAACTTCTTAATGACCTCTGTTAAATCTCTGTACACCAGTTGACAGTAATTGTTTTTCGCTCTTTCAAAGGTACTGAGGTCTCACATTTATCAAAAATTCATTATACTGAAACGCTCTCGCGAGATTGATATCCTTAGTTAGACTGGGTCAGTAAAGGTTCTGGTTTCAACTAGCACTGGCAGCCACGTGCCAAGGAATTGGAGGTGTGACATTTTCCCAATATCCCAGCGTAGGTAGCTTGTGACCGATCGACCCCCGGAGTTGTCGGGTCAGATCAAAAGGAACGATCAATCTCCTATGCTGAATGGTGTGGACATTTTATGAACAATACTCGAGACGGCATGGCGACTATCCGACGTTAACTAATTATTTATTCTACTTGTGAGGTCGCAGATGGAGAGGTTTTCCCAGAGACTATCGGACGCCAAGGGAAGTCCTTTAAAATCTGCGAATGAGAACCAGATATCCACAACGATAGGCTGCCGTAAGTTTAAGAGGCCGGGATGAACCTTCCCCCGCCCCCCTTTTTTCGGAGGCTGGAGGAAGAAGAGAAGACGAGAGGGAGATGGTTTTTTGGAGGCAAAAGGGTAGGACGTGACCCTAAGAAGCCGAGCATTGCGGAGAAACGAGCAGCGCAGGGGAAGCCGGAGGAAACAGACGCCCCGATCTGTGAGAGAGATTTCCGAGAAGCCATCCAGGCATCCCCAAGGACACCCTGTCCAGTTAAATCGTATTGCCTCATTCGGAGGTCTAAATCAAAGCCTATAACAAGAGTATTTCGAGCGAAGAGATCGAAAGGAGAGACTTAAAGACTATCGCATGGTTTATAATCACCGCATCTCACGCACTCCTTAATTTATGTTAATACCGAAATCTATCGGAGGAATGTTTTGTAAGTTGATGTTACAAATAAAAGAAATATTTCTTTTAAAAATCAGCTATAGTAATTACTCCGGTTAGCCACAGCTACCAGTTCGAATTTTATAAATCCCGCCGGAGTTTTTACAGAGGGATAAATTTGACAAGCAACCTAGTGAGGTCTCATATTTAATTAAGCAACCGCCGCTAATGTAATCCTGCGTGCCGATTTTTCCTTTTGCAAAACTATCAGAGGGACCCTCATACTCTGGCTTAGAAATACTTATACATTGGACCCTATGGGGTTTCTGAACCACTGTAATTTTGCAGAGATGCGAAATTTTATAGTGGTATTTAGACCCCCCCCCCTCTCCATACCAATAAGACACCAAATCGGAATGATTATTTTTACCTTTGGACAACATTATTATATCCAATGCACGAACATAGCCCACAGTCTGTACCGATCACCAAGTTTCATTCCAAATTTAGGAGAAGTAATTTTTTTTAACGGTGTGTTTGTGACACAACAAAAAACTTTTTGTGGAATAATATAATTTTTTGTTAAACAAATGTTTTTCCATTTAATTTAAATTAGGCTTTGTTATTGTAATAAGCAGATTGTAACGTTTACATAATTATAAAATTCATGTTTGAGCAAAAAGGGTACGTGATACACACTTTTTATTGTTATTTTTTAATTCAGCGCCAATCATAATATATCAAACCTGTGTTTAATATAGCAATATGTTTAGACTTACGTTTATTATGCAATTACATGAAAACAATATATTGTAATATATATAGATATTACAATAAAACAATAGATTGTAACATATAATAAAACAATACTACAACTATAATAAAACAATAGATTGTAACATACACGAATATTAAAATGTATAATTGAAGGACCCCGAAATGTTTCTCTAAGCTACAGGCATTGACGGGAGTACAGTTAATTATTATATTGAAGTTAATATAGCCGAGTTTCCATTTGAAAAAAAACCCCAAAAAAACACAGTATTTTTGTTTTATAATATCAAATGCATTAAAATAGACAAATAGATAAAAAGATTCATCTACAATACAAGATAGCAAATGAATAAAAAACGAACTGTTCTCTTATTAGGCTACTTTCTTCCTCCCATTCCAAATGTATCATGTCTATGCCGTCTATCATTTAAATCTCTTCCTGTGGTTTAGGAGAATCACTAACATTTTTCAAGGTCAGTCCCTACTCGTGTCTGTATATGACACTGTTCAACATCGTCTGGATACGGTAATGTACTGTCCAGCATGGATAATTGGCAAACGATTCCCTCACTTTGATTTTCCATTAGATAACAATATTCCATGAAGGTTGTTCTATTTTTTCCCTTTTCTCCCAGCGTGGAGCTTTCTTCTTTTTCCATTCTGTCATGGGCGAGGGGTGACCGCCCTGGACAATAAACACAAATTGGAGGATGAATGCCCAAAGTAAAATTCTCAGTAAAATCTTTTTCTTTTAAGTATAGCCTTTGTAGAGGTACAGTAAAAAATCTCGTACAGCGCGCCATGGCTAGTAAAGCCGGAACCGCCCCTGGCTTTATCTTCCAAAAAGTTTTTTACTCGTCTTTTTGCAAAAGTTTTTCTAAGCGTTTTGCCGCCCTTGGCGGCAACTGGAATATGCCGGCCTGTTAGTTTTGCTGAAATTACTTTTTTATCCAGATCCAATCTAGTATTATTAGAGGGGGCGAGGTTGGGCGACTGCCTTGGATACTAAAAACAAATAATATTTGAAAGAATAATTTGAAAAATACGCAAAATATTATTTTTCTCTTTGTTTACTCTTTATATACTTATATACTCTTACTTTATATACTCTTTGTTAAAACTTTTTTTGAAAAAAAAAATGTCATTTGTAGGGGTGCAGGGAGAAAACCATACCCAAGTTGCTATGACTAATAAAACCTGCCTTCCTCCCAAATTATTTTCTCGTCCTTTGGACATTTCCAGATAAATGAAAAATGCCGCCATACCATTTGTTACAATTACTTTTTTACATACAGATCCGGCTTTAAAGGGCGCGAAGTTGGCTATTGCTAATGACACTAAAAACTAAGGGCACGAAACATATGCAAGATAAAAAATAGTAACCTCTCCTCCCCTTTTTTCTTTCTTAAGAATATAGCATTTGTAGAGACGCAGAAAAGAACCTCGCACAGGGTGCCATGGATAATAAAGTCGTCTCTGCCTTTATCTTTGAAAAAAAAAAAAATTCGTCTTTTACCCATTTTTACGTGTTTTGCCGTCCCATTCTTTTGCTGTAATTATTTTTTTAGATCCAGATGTAAATTTCCGGGGCAAATACACCGTGTGCCCCTGTAATAGTCAAGCTGAATTTCTGTTTGTTTTTAATCTTCCTACTCTAAAATTGCAAAATATCGATTATAATCAGTAACAAAGTCAAATGCATTCTAAATATCAGCTTTATGTAAACAGCATACCAAGTATGGGGCACCCCTAAATCAGGGGCCCCAGTGTCACGATCCAGACTTAGATTTATCAGATCTGATTTAATTAGACTCTGAATCTGTGTAATTAAATCGTCATAAAAGTCTCTAACAGTTCCTTTCAGCTCAGATCTAAGTTTGAGTCTCACCCCAACCCTCCACAACCATTCACAGTTCTGATAATTGCTAATAGAAAAGAAGACAAGGAAAAACATTTAAACATAACTAAAACATTTCTGGGAATAGCAAATGGTATAAAAAATATTCTATTTAAATTACATGAAAATTATGTAGTAATACTAATTAAAAAAATGCGCTAAGAAAATCCTTTGATCAAAAAATAATTTTTCTCGTTGAACTCAAAAGAGGATTTTGGGGCCCCTCGCGATTGAGACCATCGCGACCCCTTAAATTCCGCCCCTGAGAATATCAATAATTATACTTCCTAAGATGAAAACCTGTATAAAGCGGAATATTTTTCGGTTCCTTTCGATTCCATTTTCAAGGTTTTAATGAATCAGTATTTGACAAAGCTGATTACTTAGTTCAGTATTACAGATTATCTGATTATATACTTTAAATTTTAGAAACTTAGAAAAAATTCGCTTTGGAAATTTTCTTTTCGGAGGAGGGGGGGGGGGGGGGGGGCGCCAAAATCCATGTTTGCCCCGGGCGCCAAAAATGCTAGTTTCGGCACTGACCGACCCCAAAGTGACCCGCCAAAGCCAAGGCAGAGACCCGAGCTGATCTGAAACTGCATCCGCTGAACCAGGAACCAGAAGCATTCGAACTTTGCTGACAGTGTGGAGAGAAAAGAAAGCAGAATCACCGCCGAGAATCGCAGACAGAGCTATACCCAGGTGAGCACTTGTTTTATTCTCAGTGGAGGCTTAGTGTGTATATTTTTAATTTTGGACAGGAAGTAATTTTTCTTTAATTATTTGTGTTCGGTAATATAAGTAAAAATCTTAAATATTAATTACCAACAGATGTTTTTTGTGTGTTGAAGGTAAATGAAAAGTGTAACAAACTTTAAATTCATCTTGTTTCTAGTAATTGAAAAATTCTTTTAATATTTTTTAATTAAAAATTTTTTTTAGTGAAAAGCAAATTATGATAATTGTATTTTTCGGCCATAATTTTTAATGTGTTTGTTCTCTTATGTTGAAGATTGCATAGGAATTAAATTTTGAATTTAAATAAGTTGTTAGATTAAGTTGAGGTCTGTCAGTAATTCCGTCAAATTAAGGATATATATGGGTTTTTTTGGCAAATTGTAGCCTATATGTGGAATTGGTTTGCTTGTAATTCAAAAATTTAAAAATCTGTAACCTGCGGTCAAAATTTCATGAATTTATGTTTTTTGGTGTATTTTATTTGTTTGTAATTATTGTTTATATTGTGTGGTGGGGTCAAAATTCAGAATTTTTACAGTGCATTTATGTATGAAATAGAGTAGGGTAAATTATTGTGCCAGGATTTCAAAATTGTAAATATGGCGAATTTAGCAACGTTCAGGAGATGTGATTTGCAGTCTTTAGCTGCGGAATTAGAAATAGAAGTCTTACCTAAAGGTACGATTCCGAAATTAGTAAAAAAAAATAACGGAGGCGCCTTACTATGAAGAACAAATGGCCCTAAGCCAGTTGAAAATTTTTGAGGAGGATCGGCTAGAGAAGGCTCGTCTTGATAAAGACAAGGCCGATAAAGAATTTGAATTGGCTAAAATCAGAGCAGAACGTGAAAGTGATACAATTACATTATCTTCTAGCCAGATAGAGAAAGAACCAAAAATTATCTTAAAAAATGTTTTACCGAAATTTGAATTAGGAAAAACAGAAATTTCTTTATATTTGGACTTGTTTGAGCGACAAGCTTCGAGAGCCCAAATCGAGAAAAGTCAATGGGTTACAAATTTGATGGGGATGTTACCTTTTGAGTTATCAGAAGTAATTTTGAGAGAACCTTCAGAGCAGGCAGATAATTTCGAATTCGTAAAGAGGAAATTGTTAGAAAAATTCCGAATCAGCGCGGAAGATTTTAGAATTAAATTCGTGACGACGAATAGGGCTTCAGAAAAAAGCTGGAAAGATTTCGCTTACGAAATAACTAATTATTTTGACCAGTGGTTAGAAGGGATTCAGGTGACCGAATTTAGTCAACTGAGAGATCTGATAATATCCGACCAGATCAAGCGAAAAGTCCCTAGTGAAATGAGACAACATTTCATAGATTCCTGGAGTGATTTAATTACGCCCGGGGAATTAACCCAAAAACTAGATCATTATGAGGCGGTTAGAAGAACAGAGATGAAACAGTCCCCGCCTAGATATCCAAATAACGGCAAACAGGTTGAGGGAAACAGATTGGTTGATAGACCAGAGACAGAACCCCAAAACGCGGAAATGAAAAGAAATTGGAGGGAGAAGGAAGATAAAAAAGATAGAGATGTAATTTTTGATAAGCGAAAAGACAGGTCTTGTTTCCATTGTGGTAGTTTTTCTCATATCCGCAAATTTTGCTCCGAACTAAAATGGAGTAGTGAAATACCTGAAGTGGTTAATCGGTTGGCTGACCTCGATGAGTTAAACGAAATGTTCCAGCCCTATTTAACACAAGGGATTATAAATGGGAAAGAAATGAAAATTTTTAGAGACACGGCTACGTCGCTAGATTTAATTAGTGCCAACCAGGTGACCCGAGAACAATACACAGGGAGAGTCGTGTGGGTAAAGCAACCGTTACAAAATGATTTAAAATGTCTACCCCTCGTTGAAATAGAGCTTAATCTGTGTGATTTAGGAAAAAGAATTAGGACTAGAGCAGGTGTTGTCGATGCTGACATAGAAATGGATTATTATTTATTGGGAAGCAAAACACAAAATTTGCTAGACAGAATGAAACCGAAACCGCCTGTTAGCTTTGGGAGTGCGGCACCAAAAAAAAGCACAGGAGTGTCCACTCAATTCCCCCAACTCCACGAACCGCTTAGTTTCGGCTTATCAAAAGAATGAGGCGAGAAAACCGGACAGGAAGGAAAAGAAAAGCTTTGTTTCCTTTCCCCTTAGCCAACGTGCAGGAATAACGCATTGTGAATCTTCCATTAAAACGAAATTCGCGACACCCAAATCAAGGATGAAGGAAGAGGGTTATAAAGAAAGAGCGAGGGTGTTTTATTTAAGGAATGAAATCCGGGAAAGTAAGCATGGGGAAAAAAATAAAGACACAGTCTTAAAACGAAAGGAAGATTTTAGGTTTAAATCTTCGGGACAGAAAACAACAAAAGTGGTAAACAGTTATTGTGGACAACAGTTAGGAAGGAAGCGAAAAACGGTTTTCGGTTCTGATTGTTTAGAAACCCCAGGATACATATCGCCGCATAACGAAATAAAAGGCAGCGATGTTAAACAGTTGAAAAACAACGCCGGAAATGATTTCCGACTAATTACAGATGGTGGAAAAGGGCAGGATATTCGCAGGTCCTTAGGTTATCGGCCAGGTATACCGAATTCCACATGTAGACTGTTTAAGTAGAATTGAATGAATAACATTCCACTCAGTAATTTTGTATATAGTTTTTTAATTTTGTAATTGAAATAATTGTGTATTTGAATTATGCAATGAATATTGAAATTTAATTTAACGATGTGAGTTTATAAAGTGTATTATAAACTTGTGAATAATAATGTTTAAGGTAAGCCTCTATTGAGAATTAACATGTGTGTTGGGTATGTATGGAAGGCTAGCGCACCAGTAATGATGTAAGATTTTCCAAATGCTTGAAAAATCTCATCTGTTCGAGGGGGTAATGCTGTGACATTTTCCCAATATCCCAGCGTAGGTAACTTGTGACCGATCGACCCCCGGAGTTGTCGGGTCAGATCAAAAGGAACGATCAATCTCCTATGCTGAATGGTGTGGACATTTTATGAACAATACTCGAGACGGCATGGCGACTATCCGACGTTAACTAATTATTTATTCTACTTGTGAGATCGCAGATGGAGAGGTTTTCCCAGAGACTATCGGACGCCAAGGGAAGTCCTTTAAAATCTGCGAATGAGAACCAGATATCCACAACGATAGGCTGCCGTAAGTTTAAGAGGCCGGGATGAACCTTCCCCCGCCCCCCTTTTTTCGGAGGCTGGAGGAAGAAGAGAAGACGAGAGGGAGATGGTTTTTTGGAGGCAAAAGGGTAGGACGTGACCCTAAGAAGCCGAGCATTGCGGAGAAACGAGCAGCGCAGGGGAAGCCGGAGGAAACAGACGCCCTGATCTGTGAGAGAGATTTCCGAGAAGCCATCCAGGCATCCCCAAGGACACCCTGTCCAGTTAAATCGTATTGCCTCATTCGGAGGTCTAAATCAAAGCCTATAACAAGAGTATTTCGAGCGAAGAGATCGAAAGGAGAGACTTAAAGACTATCGCATGGTTTATAATCACCGCATCTCACGCACTCCTTAATTTATGTTAATACCGAAATCTATCGGAGGAATGTTTTGTAAGTTGATGTTACAAATAAAAGAAATATTTCTTTTAAAAATCAGCTATAGTAATTACTCCGGTTAGCCACAGCTACCAGTTCGAATTTTATAAATCCCGCCGGAGTTTTTACAGAGGGATAAATTTGACAAGCAACCTAGTGAGGTCTCATATTTAATTAAGCAACCGCCGCTAATGTAATCCTGCGTGCCGATTTTTCCTTTTGCAAAACTATCAGAGGGACCCTCATACTCTGGCTTAGAAATACTTATACATTGGACCCTATGGGGTTTCTGAACCACTGTAATTTTGCAGAGATGCGAAATTTTATAGTGGTATTTAGACCCCCCCCCCTCTCCATACCAATAAGACACCAAATCGGAATGATTATTTTTACCTTTGGACAACATTATTATATCCAATGCACGAACATAGCCCACAGTCTGTACCGATCACCAAGTTTCATTCCAAATTTAGGAGAAGTAATTTTTTTTAACGGTGTGTTTGTGACACAACAAAAAACTTTTTGTGGAATAATATAATTTTTTGTTAAACAAATGTTTTTCCATTTAATTTAAATTAGGCTTTGTTATTGTAATAAGCAGATTGTAACGTTTACATAATTATAAAAGTCATGTTTGAGCAAAAAGGGTACGTGATACACACTTTTTATTGTTATTTTTTAATTCAGCGCCAATCATAATATATCAAACCTGTGTTTAATATAGCAATATGTTTAGACTTACGTTTATTATACAATTACATGAAAACAATATATTGTAATATATATAGATATTACAATAAAACAATAGATTGTAACATATAATAAAACAATACTACAACTATAATAAAACAATAGATTGTAACATACACGAATATTAAAATGTATAATTGAAGGACCCCGAAATGTTTCTCTAAGCTACAGGCATTGACGGGAGTACAGTTAATTATTATATTGAAGTTAATATAGCCGAGTTTCCATTTGAAAAAAACAAACAAAAAAAAACAGTATTTTTGTTTTATAATATCAAATTTTAATAAAATCATTTCAAGAAAATTCAAGAAAATACTTTTTCATTATGAATTTTGAATAAAATCATTTCAAGAAAATTCAAGAAATTTCTTTTTCATTATGAATTTTGAACTTTTCGGAATATCCTTATCTCATTCAAATTTTAGGTTTAGCATCTTATGAGGTAGAGTAAGTATGAAAAATGAAATAAATGTCTTATTAATTTATATTGCGACAAAAAGCGTGAATACATGTTATCTTCAGACAATATTCATTATCGTATATTAAAACTCCAGAGTAAAATTTTCTTTAATTTATTAAAAGACATAAAAATAATGTACATTGAAAGCGAAGCCAAAATAAATCATACTTCGAAAAAAAAAATTAACAGAGTAAAAGAAATACTGATTAATATACGCTTTTGTTAAAAATACATTATCAACATATATTTTCAACGCAAATGCTCCAGGGGGCAGTATTTCAGCGTAAAAAATGTTCACAAACATCAGAATCAGAAGCAATTATGAGGAAATAATTTAAAAAATTTGCCTGATAACAAAATCTTATTGCCCATTAATTACTTGAATTACTTTTATTCTTAGCAGCAGTAAATGAAAAATTCTCTACTCCCGAAAATTAATGATTGAATTGCTTAATTGACTTTGTAAAACTAATAGCTTAAATTGAAATTTCCTGGAATTGATTTATTTTATTGGATTTTGATTAGAGTAATAACTTGTCTAAAATAAAAAGAAAGTCGCGTGGTATTTTATTGAACACACATATACAAAGAAAAGTTTTATTTTAAGATATATTTATAATATTTTAGAAAATAATTATCAAAAATTCCATATGTATTTTTTCTTTTAAGGATTTTGATAAGTAATGTTTTGAGAAGGTTGCAATGCGTGAAAATTTTATTAAAAAAAGTATTGAATAATGGAAAAGTCCATAAATACATAAAAATTTTATACAGCGTGTTTTACAGAGGACTCCTTAACTTCAAACTGCAATAATTTATTCATGATAATAGATATAAAGATGAAATAAAAGTGAAACGTTTAATAGGTAGCTCATAAATTTTGTACACAGTAATTTTAAAAGTGCTTCAAATTTTCGTCAACAGATGGTGCTGTATTATCTCAAAGTGTAAGAATGTTCAAACAAGCGTGTAAAACTGCATCAAAGGTATCTCGGTGTTTACTTTTTATCCTATTTAAATATTGAAATGTGAAAAATATTTGTACTTTAAACTTTTGAAATTTATTTGAGCATTTTTACAATTTGAGAAACCGCAACGCCACCTACTGACAAAATCATAAACTTATTTAAAACTACTCTAGACAAAACGTATGAGCTATCTGATAAACTGGACACTTATTTCATAATTATAATTAATGAATTTTAAATTAGGGAATCCTATATGAACAGTGGCGAATCCCGCTACCGAATCAAGACATTCTTTTTCCCACAAGTTTTTCGTATAGTTTTCATCTCCTGATTTAATTGTAAAAACATCCTAGAATACTTATTAAACTAGTCGGATGTGCCAATCCCAAAACTTTCTTCTATCTCACACAGGTTTCGCATACACTGAAATGAACCAGCAACAATTTATATCAAGGTCTAACTGAATCTAAAGTTTTATTAAATTCCGTGCATTAGTTCTTGAGGTATGACTATTGCTAAAATCGTGTAAATCCTGCAAAATGTAGCATAGCAGTGCCCCCTGTTGGGAGATTTAGACGAAAACCTAATCAACAACAACTTATGTCAACGCGTAACTGAATCTGAAGTTTGATGAAAATCCGTGCATTAGTTCTTGAGATATAGTTATCTTGATAATAATAAAAAAAGTAACATAGCAGCGCCCCCTGTTGGGCTATTTACACCAAAACGTAAGAAGAATCTATTTATATCAAGGTCTAACAGAATCTGAAGTTTGATGAAATTCCATGCATTAGTTCTTGAAATATAGCTGTCGTAAAAATCATGAAAAAAGTATAGCAGTGCCACCTGTTGGGATATCTACACACGAATACGTAATCAGCGTCGATATATGTCAAGGTTTAAATGAATCTGAAGTTTGATTAAAATAAGTGCATTAGTTCTTGAGATAGAGCTATTGCGGACATCGCGAAAATGCAGCATAGCAGCGCCACCTATTGGGTGATTTTCACCAAAAACTAATCAGCGCCAATTTATATCAGGGACTAACTGAATATAAAGTTTTATTAAATTTAAGGCATTAGTTTTTGAGATAGAGCGCCCACAAAATTTTTGTCACATACAGAGAGTCACGGAGTCATAGACAGACATTTTCTAAAAAGAGTCAAATCGTGTTCAGAAACTTCTAAAACGTATAAATCCGTCGAAAACCGGAAGTCGAAAATTTTCAGGAATTCAATACTTTTTTCTTGTAAAGATATAAGAAAGTAAAAATGCTAGAAATTACTGGTAGAGGAGAGACCATGCCCAGTTTGAATGGAGGGATTCGTCTCTGTTACTCTGTATGCCCAATTGTATAATATTTGTGCATTTGATTTCACCCACGGATGTTGTGCTTCGCAAGAAAGTTTTTATATTCAATCAACAGCAATTCAAAGGGGTTGAAAGGGTTTTCTAAAGTTTTACTTAAATTTAGATAAGATTCCACTTTGAACACACTAAGTTACAATGAAAGTTCGTAAACCTTCCCAAAAAAGAAAATTTCTTTGAGCGAAAATATACTAATACTTTAAAAGCGATCTAATATAAGGTATTTCCGGGAATTTTGTTTGTTTAAATAATGCACAGAAAAAATGGTTCTTTGGATTGGATTTATTGTACTTTCGTTTAAGTGTGTAAATATTGTGATGTAAAAATCGATCTGAATTCATCCAAACTTTTATATGGATGGCGTGTACAGTAAATCGGTGTAGGTGAGTGCGTTTTTAATAATTATCAGACATAAAAAATTCACATGGATTCTTAAATGTATTAAGGTGTTACATACGTAATCGGCGGCGAAAAATTGACTTATTTTGGAATATTTTTTAGGAATTGAGTAAAATTAATTGAAAAACTTATAATTGCACATTGTTTTTTATTGCTTCAAGTATTTTTTTTTTTTTTTTGGTTGTTAAATTTGGTCACATATTACGTCGGAAACCTGCAGCCGTGTTGACCTGTACCAAAATACCCGGGCTCAATGGGTAGCATCCTAACTTCCTGTAGAAACAAAAAAATATATATATTAAAACATCAGTTTCTTCTTGTAAAATAAGGTTGTAGCTAAGGGACATCGCTCAAGTTTTTGAATTTTTGAAAAATAAGAAAATTGCTCTATTCAAAAATATAAATTGCATTTTTCGTCTGAAATTTTAACATTTAAACTTATTGAAAAAATATAAAAAATGAAAATTTTGAAAAAATGGCTCATTGTCTCTTAGACAAATTTATTATGCGTAGATAACAGCAAATTTTATCAAAAAAAAAAAAAAATTCAAATTATCATGCTGACCATGTTGGAAAATGTAGTTTCCATAAATTGGCGTTTAAAGTTTCAGAAGAAAAAATATACGGATGTATTATTTTTCAACTTACCTTTAATTTGCTATTCCTGCGCCATGCTGTGGACCCTCCTGTGCCATCTGCAGCTTCAATAAGGGAGTAGAATCATTAGTATATCGGTTATGTCGATCGAGCGCGCGCTCACATTTTTGCTCATATCATTCTTAATACGTAATTGAGATATCATTTTACATCTTTTTGTCCATAATTCTACAAACTATAATTTCCATCAGAAAAAAATCAATTTTTTGAAAGTTGAGAACGAATGTAACCCCTTAAATTAGCTAGTGGCCAAACCTAAAAATGGTAAGATAAATCGAAATTCCACAAAAAGAAGGCTGTTTGAAGTTTGACATCAATTTCTGGCACTATTTTTTAATTTTTCAAAGTGTTTAAAAATTCCAAATAATTATTTTTTTAAGTTTCTACTCCAATTAAAATGTCTAGTTTAATTTGCAAAAACAAAACGTCAGTAGCTTGGGATGAAAACTCGTTTCATATTTTGGTCAGCCCTTTTGTAAGCCGTGATACCAGTCTACTAAATTGGTTGTCAAGACTTTAATAATGGGTGGAGAAAAAAACGGTTGTGAAAACATATTCTAGACACTACAATTGCAAAAAGTTTTGCGAAAGATCTCTCTTTAAAGAAAAAAGTTAAGTTGGGAAACTTTTTTGCATTCGGGAAAAACCTCTCCTTAAACATAAAAATCTAAGTGGAGAAATTTTATTGTACTTCTTTTTTACATTACAAAAAAGGAAACGGTATAGTTTATTTTTTCTTTTGCTGTAGAATCTTTGTAATAGCGTGACTCTGTTCTTCTAGTTTAGACACCGTGAACAATATAGTCACATATATAACGCAATAGCTTGGTATAAAATAAAAGTTTACACATCTCTTAGTTAAGTATTTTTTAGCCCTCGTGGCCGAGAGCTTAACCCCTTGGGGACAAGCGACACGTATACGTGACGCATAAGATGCTCAGAATCCTCGATTTTTTCCCACCAGTTTTTTTTATTGAAAGCTTTACCTCATTAAATCTTAGAATTTCTGCGATTCAATTAGGCGAAAATTTCTGTTTTGAAAAACCGGTGGTAAGAGATTAAAAATTCTGTAAAAGACGCTCGTCGCGAAGCGGTTAAGGACGTTCATCTGTCACGGTGACTGTACCGGGTTCGACTCCCACTGACTCCATTGCATACATATAGTGTGGAGTTTCCGGTTGTATAACATCTTTGTAGGTAAAAAGAAGAAATTTGTAAAAGACCTGTATATATTCATGGATTACGTAATAAAGATCCTTCCAGACAATAGCCATAGTAGCTGAGAGTTTCAAAGCAACCCCATCTGAATTTAAGCCTTTCACGCGACAACATTCGCAAGCTAAAGTTTTGTACTTTAAATTTCGGAACGAATCAACCATCAACTTGCTTACGATATTCAAAGTGTCCTCAGAATGAAACTGCAAACAAATTCGAAAATGTACAAAACTATGACGTTAGACGTCAACCTCAGATGTTCTACGCGAAAAGAAACATTTAAAAATGTGGAAAAGCAAACCAGAAATTCGTAAAGAACTTCTTCATTAAGTTAACATTAACGTTCAAATGCGTCACATGGCTATAATAAAATCTTAAGGTTACCAAATTTTTAATATATTTCAATTTAAAAGCTTTGAGAAGTTTATAATTTATAACTATTTAAGCTTTACCCTTTTTTATATTTCATAATTTTTTCAACTTCTTAAACTCAATAAGATTTCTTAAATGAAAAAGCCGAAACAAAACCTCTAAACTTGAACTGAGTCGTCAAAATTCGAAGACGTTGGGTCACCTTAATTGTAGGTATAAGGAAACAGTCAGTGACTTTTTTCACATCCGTTTTAGATTTTACAACAAAATGTTTTCTATCTCTACTCTTATTTCACATAAATCTTTATTATTTAAGACCGTTTTTAAATCCTAACTGGCTACTTTATGCCATATTTTTTAATTCATTTTTGTTTGGAAACGCATGAAACTGGCAGGTGTTTTTAGTAAGAAACTTTATAATCGAAAGACGTTTTTCATTTTGGCAGAAGATCTTTCAGAAAATACTGTCAAAGTCGACGTTTTGAACCAAATTTCCGATACCATAGCATGAGAAAAGGGAAAAAGTACTGTCACGTGACACGAATATCTTATAACTCGATAAGTAATTTATTTATCAAAAAATGGAAAACTCATTTCTATTCCAAATAGTTTCAATAGTCAGGCCTGCCAATTTTATGACTTTGCGTTTAAAATTGAGTCAGAAAATGCGTCCCAAAGTTTCACGTTGTTTAGCAGGTCATTTGAGAAGCACCTTAAGGTATTTTAAAGAAAATCACTTATTCCTAAAAGCGAGTTTCGTGAACGTTTTATTCCTTTATTCTACGTCAAAATACTCAAAGCACTACTGTTATCTTAGCGGGCTTGCAAAATACCTTTTTAAAACTGAAATCAACACGCTTCTCAAGATCAACTGCGTTGGAAAACATACTAACCTCATCCAACTCTTGCTTTAAATATTGCCTGATCAACCAGACCCACAAATATTTGCCTACTTCAGTTTATACTTACCAAGGTTTTTCTCGCCGAATTCATTCAATATTGGAATGTTAGAAGCTGATAGGAAAATCACCATTTTACGCAACTTTAGGGGTTAGTTTGAGGGACAAACTTTTTACATTCATCCCTAACGTTCGTAAAAAGTGATCTTTTGTCATTTGTTTTTTAAACCTTCCCTAAATGTTAACAACCTTATTGTAAAACACGAAACTGGCGTACAATTCGAGTCATTTGAAGCATCCCCATAATTTTAATTCCAGTCAAAAAGAGACTTGTACGCTCATATATCCTTTTTACCACTCACGTCATAAAAAGAGGATGTGCGATTCCGCAGATTTTACATACACCTTCCCCACGTTTACATAGTTAGGTACAGAACTTGAAGCTTACACACACAGACTTCTGATCATAAGCTCGAAACACTAAATTTTGGTCACATCAGTACAATCTGTTTAGGAAAAATTGAATCGTTTACATAATTTAATTTAAATACAGCTATTAAACACGAATTCATTCAGCTTTCGTAATCATAGAGGTCATAATTCAGCTTAACGTACACATATGAAATTGAAATACTTAAAATCTTCTTAACATATTTTGATTAGACCAGCGAAACCGTGTGAGAGTTTTGTACTGCAATCTAATACTTTTTAGACGCAGATAATTTTTTAAAAGAAAAACTATGGTTAAAAATATCTGCAAACAACATTGGTTAAACCTGAATAACATCTTATTTGTTCTATCAAAGCTACATTTAAAACTGATCAAAAGGGCGCATGCGAGAAAAAAATAATAATCATATTTTAACTGCATTTGAGTATGACGTCATCTAGTTCAGGGAAACAACTAGACACAGAAATATAAATTGAAATGCATTTAAATTACAATTTAACCCTTAAGTGCTGTGACAAAAATTGTCGTATAACTACTGTGAGTGGCCTCTGAGACCGCTTAATCGGAAGATAAATAAAAGGCTCAATTAACTCATAGGATACTGTTTATGTACTAAACTTTAATTACTTGTCTATTATAATTAAAATTCATCCATTCAGAAGTCTCTAGCGATACATCTAGGGTTCCGACCAAAACAAAATTTCACTAGTATCTATAGTTAAACTGAAAATTGCAAGTTAAACTGTGACAATTGAAAACAGTAGAGGTCCCTTAAACCACTCACAGCAAATCTAATATAACAAAGCATACCTTTTAGGCTAGACATGAATTACCACTGTTTCGATAGATCGATGGAAACTTTTTCTTCTAAACGTGTCAATTAAAATTTTACTTTTTAATCGTAAATATAAACTATATCCTTGCGGAGACGTTACAATTTATCTCTTTTGTACTATTTATTATATATATAACAAGCGAGGAAAATGTACTGCTACAGTTGTTATTTCCAATAAATTTATTCTTAAACAAATCAACACTCTTCATCAAAACTATATTAAGAACTACAACTGGTTTTTAATACGAAAATATATTTTTGCTATTAAAAAGAAACTGATAGTACAATATTTAAATGTATTTCTTAGTAAATCTTACTCAAATCATTTCTCTGATATTTTCTATGATCTAATTATGACAAGAGCTAATCTTTTTAACATTAATTTAAATAAAAAACAAAAAATTCAAAACACTAATACTCAAATAATTATAACTTTTTCAAATCAAATCTTTAATAAAATTAATATTAATTCTATAATTAATGATAAAAACTGTTATTTTCCTATAAAAAATCTTCAACTTTCAAAGACATTTAAATATCCTACTACAATTGGAAGAAAGATTTTTAACTATAATGCATTTTCAAAAAATACATCTGATGCTAGTACTTTTCAGTGTAATTGCAATGACCCCACTCTAAAAAAATTCATTAATAATGATCATGGACATATAATCACTGGTAATCTTAATATTGTGAATGATTATAAACTGCAAAAACTCATGGGTCATGGTACTAAATATAGACTTCCTTCTAAATTTAATGTAAATTCTATTATAAAACAGTTTATATATGATATAGACATTTTTATTTATAAAATTTCAATTTCATATAGTAAACCTATTGAATATTTTAATCAATGGAAAATACTGGTTATTGAAAAATTAAGTTCATCTTTAAAACAAAATTTATCGAATATGGTTAAAATTAACACAAAACATTTGTTCCAGCAAATTACTAAATTACAAAAAAACTATGTAATAACATATATTGACAAATCTCCTAATAATTATGCAATCACATGTAAAGCTTATTATCACCAACTACTTACATCCTGTATTTCTACTAACAATTCTTTTAAAAAAACTAATGAAAATGTAATTGTAAACAATCGTAAAATTCACAGTTATTATAAATTATTAAATATTAATTCTACTAACTTTAATTATCCTTATTTAGTTCTTATACCCAAATTTCATAAAAATCCAATTAAATTTAGGACTGTAACTATAGGATGCAATACATATAATAATATAGCCAATAAACATCTATTAAAAATTCTCAATCAAATTTATACACTGACAACATCCACTGATAATACACATTGTATAAAAAATAGCTATCAACTCGTCAATATTTTGAAAAATCTTAAATGTGTTAACAATATAATGACATATGATTTCAAAGATCTATTTAATAATATAGATTTATTAGATCTACATAATATTATAAATGCATTATTTTATAAGTATCAACATTCACTTAATTTACCAATCATATAGATACAGCTTATTTTAAAACTTTAACAAATTTCATTATATATAATAATTATATAATGCATGATAACACGTTATATTTACAGAAAGTCGGTATACCACAAGGGGGATGTACATCTAGTATACTTTCAGACTTATACTTGTATCATTATGAACGTACATTTATTAATAGTAATATACATTTATATCGTTATATTGATGACATTATTTTAATTGCCACTGATCACACTAATATTTCTATATTTCCAGTTGATTATCCTACTAATTTAGAATTAACGGAAAACCTCCTTTCTAACAATACTATTAACTTTTTAGATCTTAAAATTACACTAAAAGAAAACAAAACAATAATAGATCTATTTGATAAAAGTAAAGAATTTAAATTTAAAGTTAATTCATTTACTAATTTTAAATCATGTCTTCATAATTCTGTATATCGTAATATACTCTTTAATCATATTTATAGAATAAAAAGTTTATGTTCCTCTCAACTTATTAACAAAAATATTAAAAAACTTATCTATGAAGCATTACAACATGGTTTTCCAAAAAAATTCATATATTCCTTAATATATAGTTAGTTCCTATTTGATCTTTACAACCAAATTAACACATGCGTTTCAAAAATGTATAAAAAAATCATATAATCTTATAAATATTTACAAAAAAAAAATATATAATAGGACGGTTGGATGGGTAGACGTTGGATTGAGGAGGTGTGTGGCGGCGTTGTATGGAAAAATACGCATGGTTAATTTATATTTTAAAAAAAAAGGGGGCATTTTGATTTACACAATTGTTTGATCATACACATTTTATAATGGACTGCGATGTGTTATTTTTATATGTATATTAATTTAGTTAGATTTATTTATTCATTATTTAATTATTTTAAATGAATTTATATTCATTAATATTGAGAATGTATTTGATCTAATGATTTGGATTAATACCTTTGGTGGACAATATCATATTTACTTCTAAGATAATGTTTACTTTTATACAGTGTTAATATAATATGTTTTAATTTTATTAAGTGTTTTTATTTAATTTAACTTTGTTTGAAGCCACATTATTTGTGACTAATTCATTTCAATATTTAATCAATATTAATTTTAAATTCTTTGATTCTTAATTCAAATCTTTAGTATTTTAATTTAATTTATTTTAATTGATGTTGCATTTTTAGTACAGTTATTTAATCGTTGTTGTCATTTAATGGTACATTTTTAATGTTGCATTAATTATTAATTTTTCCATATTACTACTTATTTATAACATAGTATTATTAATTTATACATCCATTACTTAGATATTATTCAACATTCTATTTATTAATTAATTTCATTTATTTATTATTTAACTAATGGCTATCATTAAGATAGTAATTTGGTTTAATTATTAAACACTAATTTCCATCCATTCCTTTATATTTACTTTTACCACTAGAGGGCAGCACTATTTTAAGTTGTTTTTTATTATTAATTTTTCCATCTTATAACATAGTATTATTCATTAATACATCCTTTAATGTAATTCGATTTTCTATTTATTAATTAATTTCATTTATTTATTATTTAACTAATTGGTATCAATTAAGATAGTAATTTGGTTGAATTATGAAACATTTATTTCTATCCAATTCCTTCGATTCAGATTATATTCACTTTTACTAATAGATGGCAGCACTAATGTTCCTGTTTATTTTATAATCCATTATATTTTAACATTATTTCTGGCATCACTGCAAAGCAATTTATATTTCTAAGCAATTTATATTTCTAAAATTGGCAACATGTTATGATTTTTTATGCAATTCATTCCCCAGTCATGTTGGAGTTTTCATGATGGTTCATGAACTGCAAGGTATCTTATTTATATCTCTTTTCATCTTTATGGATTTTATACTTAATGTCTCTATTAAATGTTCTCTCTGTAATTTATAAGTATAACTTCTTTCCTTTTTAATATTGTATTTTCTTTTTTATTTTATCACTGATTTGAATCATTGTTTTTGAGATGTAGTCCCAATATCATATTTTTTAGCAATGTATGGCTAATATGATGATGAAACATCTCATTTCATTTTATTTGTGGTATTTAGGCAATTGGGACTTGATAATTCTGTCTAAATTCCACAAATTTCATTTCATTTAATTCCATTTATTCAATTTTTATTTAATTTCTTATTCTTTCAATGTTTTTGATTCCATATTAAGTGTGTTGGGGAATCTTTCATTGTCAACTAATTATTTCATACTTAATTATTTCATTGTTTAAGTTGGTGTTATGATAATGTTTCATTTATGGTTATATATATATATATATATATATATATATATATATATATATATATATATAAACTTATTGCAAAAATTAACCATTGAAACAGAAATAACTGACCAAATGCAATGAAATTATTATCCCAAATAGCTAGTTAGAAAAATGTCTGAATACTGATGATGTATCTGAAATTAAGACATTAAGAAATTTAGACACTTAAGTGTCTGAATTTGATACAATTGCATACTATGTGTAGTGAACGTGATACAATTGTATCACTACATGTGCTAACACAATCAGAAAATGTTTTCTAATAGATAAAAGGTGTTTAAAATAATTTTCTATCCACTAAATGATGTTACTTTATAGAAGAAGCAATTTGATTAGACCATAAGATGTGTGTCAAAATTGTACAAGTCTGCTTATCAAGTCTGGAAAAAAATTGTGCATTAAAGTAATTAAAGAATTGATTTTCACAAAAATACAATGTTTTACAAAAATTACTTGCACTTGTCGGCGTACTCAGGGGAATGCATGATGAGCTCCCCCCCCCCCCCCCTAAAATACGTATTTGAAATTTTCCTAGCCACCTCCAACAGACAGACACACACACAGAGCGAAACTTTATTTTATTAGTATATATATATATATATATATATATATATATATATATATATATATATATATCAGATTGTCAAAAGTTTTCGGCCAGTTAGTTTTTTTGATTTTGCCAGAACGTTTCAGCGAAGAAGAAGCGCAATTTCTCCGAAAGTTAGGAATATGCAAATGACCTCTGACCACTTGATCATTTTGATTGGATACTGAAGACACTTGATGCAAAGGGAAGGGATTCGAAATTCGCGTGTGCAAATGTTTGCGGCTATTCGTCATTTGTTAGTTTTTGCTATCGGTAAAGTGGTTTTTGGCCATGTTTGTTAATTATTCAACGTGAATAACGTAGTTGAAATTCAAAAATGAAAATTCAACAATTATTGTACGTAAACGAGTGATTTGATTGTCTCTAAAGATTTTGTCTCTAAAGATTGTCTCTAAGTGATTTGATTGTCTCTGCCAATCCTCTCGTGAGATTGCGGTAAAGTTATCGATCGGAAAATCTACTGTGAATGATATTTAAAAAA
The DNA here is from genome assembly GCA_963931845.1 of Maratus michaelseni. NCBI lineage: Eukaryota > Metazoa > Arthropoda > Arachnida > Araneae > Salticidae > Maratus > Maratus michaelseni. The sequence goes on from OZ007586.1 coordinate 493,547,130, forward strand.
AATATGAAGATGGCTATGGCCTTCAGGACTGGCGCAAATCCAGAAAACAACTATTCGTGTGGACAAAATTATCAGGAGAAAAGCAGTTGATGGCCCGCATAAAAATGCCGCTGCAATATCCCGCGATTTACGGAGTGAAAATATTGCTGAAATAAGTCGATCTACCGTGTCAAAACGCTTACATGACGCAGGATTTTATGGATGAGTCGGTGTTAAAAACCTTTCATAAGTACAAAAAAAATCAGCAGTCCCGACTGGCGTTTGCCAAGAAACATAAAGACTGGTCAAGTAAAAAATTGAAAAAAAAAAAAAAAATACTGTTTTCCGATGAGTCGAAGTTCAACCTTTTTGGGAGTGATGGCAGACACTACGTCTAACGACCTAAAAACAAAAGATATGATTCGAGATATGTTATTCCTACAATGAAGCATGGCAGAGAACACGTTATGCTGTGGGGAGCATTTTCTGGAAAAGGTGTCGCTCCGTTAGTTGAAATCCGCAGCAAGATGAATGATAGGATATCGTGCAAGATTCATTTGCTGCCTTATTGCTTGAAAAATTGTGATCGCAACTATTTGTTTCAGCATGATAACGACACAAAGCATATATGCATGCTCGTCAAGCAGTGGTTTTCGCACAAAAAATTTCTCTTTTGAAATGGCCAGCCATATTACTCGATCTGAATCCAATAGTAAATCTTTGGAACTTAATTTGACAAACATGTACGAAATTATAAATATTCCAATTCAGCAGAATTTTCCCAAAAATTGCAAGAAGAGTGCAAAAAACTTATCATAGACGATCTTCAACCGTTAATTGAATCGATGGCCACGTCGCTGCGCCGCAGTATTTATTGCTAAAGGTATGACGAGAAAATACTAATTTTAAATGTTGTTGATCAGTGTTATTTTCTATTATAACACCATTTTTTCCCAACTTGCCAAGATGGCCAGAAACGTTTGAGAACATGCGCTTTCCTTTGCAATTAATTTTGTCAATTAAATTTATTGATATTTATTTGTTATTCCATAAATAAGTTCCTAATTATTATATCAATAAGATGTATAAGTATTATTTTGATATTCCTCTTTGATATTCCTCATATGGGCATACTTACAAATTAACTAAAAATTTTATGCTGGCCGGAAACTTTTGACCACCACTGTATATATATATATATATATAAACTTATTGTAAAAATTAACCATTGAAACAGAAACTGACCATATACAATGAAATTACTATACCATATAGCAGTGTAAAATTACAAATTATAATATATAGTCCTAATATATGAAGTATTATTTATTCAAATGAAAAAAAAAAAAAAGGAAACAAGAGTATAAAAACATATGGATGCTTATAATGTAATTCACTTTTTCAAGGGCAGGGAAACCGCATTATAAGCAAAGAATGGTTGTTTTCTGTAAATGACACCAGCTTAATGCCAAAAATTGTGCCGAATCCGTGCCCGAACAATCATTGGAACAAGATTGAAAAACAAAGATACCATTGAAAATGGAATATTATAAATCATACTACAATTTGAATAAGAGGGGAGAAAATAAATAAATAAATAAATAGAAAGGAAGATAAAGAAAATTTATATATTACTACATTAATTATTTACCCATATTTCGAAGCAAAATTTGAAAAGCACATGGTTATAAAATTGTATCTAACAGAGTAGGTGACCTTAAGCAGTTAAGGAATATCTTCCAAATCATCATCTGTTACCAACAGTTGCAGTTATTATTTTTAACTACAGAGATAACATTTTCTAAGTTTAAATGTAAAAAATATAAATAAATAATATAAAATCTATTAATTTAATTACTATAATTTTAACTTTAATAAATTTAAAAATATATTATATTACTGGAAAATTTATAATTATATAATAAAGTATTTCACCTGTATTCCAAATTCCATCTAGTAATATATTTTAGAACATTTAGATAATTTATTTGGTGCTGCCATCTAGTGTAAGAAATATTAAACTATATCTAGTACAGTATTTAACTAATACATTCTTATTTGCTTCACCCATCTAGTGTAAATATATTAATTTTACAAATCAATATTAATTATTTAGATAAAGAATAAGAGTTTCCATTATAAGATAATTTTATTTTTTACATATGACAATATTTATATAATTTTCTTTAAATTTATAATTATTGTGAAGTGTTTAATACCATTTTAAGAATCCCATTTATAATCTTATTAATATAAAACATTAATGTAGAATTCGAATGATATTTTTATTTTATAAATAATTATATGCAAACTTAAAAATAACATAGATTTTCCAATTTGGCAACGCACTTATTGGAACTAATATCTAGCTAAAAATTATCTACCTTGAAAAGTAAAAAAAAAAAAAAAAAAAAAAAAAAAAAAGATATATGTATTAGTGTATTATATTTAAATATGTATAATATACTATAATTAAATATCTTTTTAACATAATTATATTATATTGTAATATAAAACCTTTGTAACATCCTTAATAATTTAAAACTCCAAAATAATCATAAACAATAATTTAGAATTCACACTCATTTATATTTTTAATTAATGAATGATATTTAACTAAGATAATCCAATGCAGCTCGCACACAAAGGAGTTCAATCTGTAGCCAAAAATATAAGCAATCAAAATGTAAGAGATTTAAATTAAAAAAATGTACAAACATATAACCCCAATGAAAGCAAAATTTATGTGCGTAAAATTGACTTAAAAACTTAACTAAATTAAAAGGATAATCATATTCTATTGCATGTTGAAGGATAAGTTTTAAATTTTGAGTTTTAAAATTATTTGAACAAAGATTGTTAATTCTATTTGCAAAATTTAGTAAAATATTTACAAATACTGATTTATGTATACATGACATATAATTAGTAAATACGTTTACTTGAAATGTAAAATCATTTCGCTTGTCGTAAATGTCAAACATGATTTTATTATTATCTTTAAGAATTATCTTAAGATCAAGAAAATTAATTTCATTATTTACCATAACACTGAAACTATAATTTAAATTTTTATGATGTTTTATTGGTAGTAAATAATTTGAATTACTATTAAAATAGAAGACGATAATATCATCTATATAACGGTACATTTTACAATTAGCAATATTTGAATTATGCTCATAATAATATAAATACAATTCTGCAAGAATTGAAGAAACAATGCCACCCTGTGGCAGTCCACAGCTTTGAATATATATAGTCTCATTAAAAACAATACAATTATGATATAGAATAAATCTTGTTAGTGTTTTAAAGTAATTTAAAGAAATATTATTTTTTTAATTTATGGAATCCTTGTATTCTTTGTATAATAAATTGACAATCCTGAACATATCCTTGATATCAATATTATTAAATAAGTCATTAATGTCAAACGTCTTCATGTATTTTATGTTATTTAAATTATTAATATTATTGACAAGTTGAAAACTATATTTTATGCTAAACAAATTATCTTTTTGTTTTGTAAGTTCAAACAATTTAGTGAGGATAGTTAATAGAAATTTACTTGCATTATTATTATACGTATTACAACCAATAGTTACAGTTCTAAATTTTAAAGGAGTTTTATGGAATTTATAACAACAATATATGGTATAACAACAATATATGTATAATTAAAGTTGTAATTTTTAATTTTTAGTAATTTATAATATTGAAATATATGTCGATTATTAATAATTGTATCAAGATTAGTTTTTTTTTTAAATTTTAAACTTGTATTTATAGCATTAGAAATTAGCTGCGAATAATATTTTTTTCAGATGAAATCATAATTGTTTGGTGATTTATCAACATAAGTAATAATAAATTTGTTTTGTAAATTCTTTATTTCACTATATAGTTGTTTAAAATTAAAATTATAATTGTCCATATTTCTGAAAAGTTCAACATTTAAATTACTTAAAACATTTAATTTCCATTCATTAAAAAAATCAAGGGGTTTATTATAATCTATTGAAATTTTATATATGAAAAGGTCAAGATCCAGATTAAATTGTTTTAATATAGAAAAAATAGTATAACATGAAGGTATTCGAAACTTAGTCCCATTAGTCATAAAATTGCGCAAATAATCATTCTCTACAATATTAATATCCGCTGTAATAATGTGACCATGTACCTTATCTACATAATTACTATAACTAGGATTATTACATAAGCAAGGAGGTTTATCATTTGATGTAAGAAATTTTGCAAAATTATTGTAATTGAAAATCCTACATCCTAGTGTAACGTTGTATTTGTATGATTTATGTATTGTAAAATTTTTTAAAGACGACATATAATTCATACACAAATGCAAAAAAAAAATCATAAAAATGAAAGATGAATCCCGTTATGAAAATGAAATATATATATATATGTTACTGTATAATAATTATTACTCTATGTTACATTTAAATTCAGATTGATTTATTTGTTTACTTTTTTGTGCTTTAAAAATATTTATCTAGGAAATCCCATCCCTCTAGTCTGTTTTGATAAGGTAAAATGTACGTATGTTTTGGTAAATAATTTATGACGTTATATAAGAAGTGGTTACTTTCTTCTATTTTTTTTCGTAGATTTTCAGCGATATTTTCAAACTTCAGATGTCAAAACCTTCAAGTATTCCATTTTACTCGGCTCCAGAAAATATTTTCTTTTTTATGCTGAATGTATCCCCTATATTTTCTAATACACGTATAGCAGAAAATGGAAACTGTTGAATATCGGCAAAAGAACAAAATGCAAAATGTGTTGTATTATGTGAAAAGAGTTCATTTTTTTGTAAAAACGGTTTAAATCTAAAAAGGCGAAAATGCTGTTTCCACCGATACAATCTCATAAAAAATGTAAAGAAAATGAGTGTATGTGAAAATTTTAACGTAAAAAATATGGAGAGAAAAATGGCATTAGATCAAGAATTTGTCTTGAGAGATCCTTCGAAGCCAAATAAAATATACAGGGTGTCCCTTTGGCCCATAGCTTAATTTCTAATCCGTTAGTTTTTTAAGTATTGTTCTAATTACAAATTGTTTCAAATGTTGTTTAAGTCCATTTACATTAAAATAGATATTTTATGAAAATAAATTAATAAAGAAAAAAAGAAATATTTAAGAAATTTAATTTTTTATATTGATCCTAGGTCCTACAATTTAAATTTAGAAAAACTTTTTCGATGCTCTAACAAATAAAATAAGAAAAAATTTATTCTTCTGTGACCAAAACTTACTGGTGTGTGATGTTATGAATTTCATGAAATTTCTGGCACTAAAATAAAAAAAGCGTATTTTCAGTTTTAGAAAATGTTAAAACTCGTAGGATATAAAGTAACATTACTCGGTAAGTTTTGGTCGTACAAAAATGGAAGTTAACTTGTTAAAGTATGGAGAAAGTTTTATCAAATATAACTTATAAGACGTATAAAAAATTAAATTTTGTAATTTTTCTCAATAATTATTTTGACGTAAATGGATTTTCATTTGATAAAGAGCAAACATTGAAAACATTTTTGCAATTGGAACTAGACGTCTAAAGGTAACGTTTTAGAAATTAGCTATTGGTCAACGTTAAGAAAGGGCACCCTGTATATAGTGTAGAAGAAAAATGAACAAACTTTAAAATTTTGAATACAAGCATCTGATTTTCATACCAAAGTATGAATCTTCAGCCTCAAATTAGAGTCTAGATATAATCTTTCACGAAGTTCCTATGATTTGTTCCTAAGATATAAAAAATTAAATATTCAGCTATTTTGGTGAGTCATCTCAAAAGTGGAATTCATAAGTTTTTATGTTTATACTTCATAGAAATTTTGCTAATACTTTTAACCCATACTATTAGTGTTAGAAAATATAGCTTAATAAATTATTCAACAATATTCTAAGAAATATAGTCGAGACCGCTGGTTAAATTTATTAATAGATTTTTATGAAAATAATATTTTTTTCAATGGCTATACTGTCCTTCAAACTGTAGTTCTGATAGTTTTTTAAGAATAACATAAAACTATTTATAGAATCAAGCAGAAGTTTTGTATATGCACAATATAATCGTCATAGAAATCAATTTCTCTTATGGCTGTTCGTCAGTGAACTTCCCGATTCCTCTCGCTAATGTTAAACCTACGTGCGTAAGATGTATTCGTATATATAAAATATCTCTTCAGGAAATTAATATTTTTAATTTCTGTTTTCTGTGTACACTTCTTAAAGGATGTCTCTTTTTTTCTTAGTGTCAAACTTTTTCTAAAATATATGCTTAATTTTATGTGGACTGTTAAAATCTTATTCAGTTTCGCTAAGATTTTAACACATAAAATTATAAATTAAGCACATATTTTTGAAATATTTTGATAACTAACAAAAAAAGGCATCCTTTAAGAATAGTACACAGAAAAAAGAAGTTAAAAATATTAATTTACTGAAGAGATATTTTAAATATACGAATGCATCCTACGCACATTGGTTTAACAATAGAGAGGAATCGGGAAGTTCACTGACGAACAGCCTTAAGGCTGTTCTCAGATTCAAAGGGGATACTTTCGGACACTTTTTTTTTGTTCAGAAACACATAAAATTGTCAGGTCTTTTTATTAAGAAATTATGCAATCGAAACACACTCCCCATTTTTTGGTAAAGGCAGAAGATCTTTCAGAAAACACTGTGCCATAGTCGGCGTTTTGAACCGAATTCTCGGTACTTCAGCGCCAGAAGGAGAAAAACGTGTTGCTACGTGATACGAATCGCTTATAACTCGATAAGTAATTTATTTATCAAAAACTGGAAAACTCATTTCGATTCCAAATTGATTCAATAGTCATGTCTGCATATTTTATGTCTTTGCTTTTAAAAATGAGTCAAAAAGTTTTGCGTTGTTCTACAGATCATTTGAAGGAACCGAAATCACCTGTGAAAAAAATCTGACATTGATGCACTTTTTCGGCAACTCCTGAATTGATTGTACTTTCTATAAATAGTTTGACAGTATATCTAAACTATAATTTATACTTTTATTTTTTGCCAATCAATCAATTTATTTATAGCTTCGATAATCAATCTGTTTCAATAATCAGTCAATTTAAAGTTTAATTAGTGTCAGAACTATAGAAATTAAAATCGCTTCAATAAATTTTGAGAAAACTGTACATGAATGACCGCTGTTTCACATGTGACTATTTTTGTTTGCGATATCGCGTAACTAATGTGTTTTTATTTTTATATTTTACAACGACCAATTTAGAAACTGGTTCCAAATGTGAAAGTACCTTTATTAAAAAAATCTGGAACCAAAATCGAAAAAGTAAGAAATAGCCATATTAGAGATCAACTTCAGCTATCCTATGCAAAAAAAAAAAAAAGTTTAAAAATATTTAAATTTAAACAAGAAATTCGAAAATAACCTCCCCATAGGTTTAACATTTGCGAGCGGGTGTTTTCACGTGAGTGAAGACTCTCCTCAATATAAGGAAATACAGTTGGTACTTTTAGTCAAAATCTAAAAATTATGTATTATTTTCTGTTTAAAAACATTAGTTATTTTCTGGTTTTTAATTATATAAAACGATACAAAAAGAATGTAAGGTGCTGGCAGAACGTTGTTTAAAAAATGTAAAACAAAAGATAATTCAGTCATTTTTAGTTAATTGTATATAGATGTTGTTTTAAATGATTAATTAACTGAGAACATAAGTTGGAATTGCTTCAGTATTCGATATTTTGATGCTCGGCTGTTCTGTGACAGTTTCCGTGTAGATAAATTATCCCGTGAGAAATGATTCTGCGTTTGAATCAAACATCGAATCATTTGTCATAGCCTCTGGTATTATCAAATGTACACTGATTTACAACAGTGACATTTCGTATTAGTTAATAGGTTATTAATAATCATTCACCATCTTAATTAAAATGGGAAATGATTTTAAATTAGATATAATAATTGATAGATAGATAGATGTTGATGTATAAAGACATGCAAGTACACATAAAATTCAATATTTATAATATTTACACACAGGCAACTAAATATATAGTTAGACTTTATTTTCTTTTATTGATAAGTTATACTATAAGAGAGAACTTATGGATTTGTTAGTTGGTTGGCTGGTTACAGTATCGGTTAGGTCATTTTTTACCACCAGGCTTAACCGCTTCAGGACGGGTGCCGCGTATACGCTCCAATATAGAATGAGTATATAGTTTTTATTTTTTACTGCCAGAATATTTTAGTTGTAATCTTTGGTTTGTCTAATCGTAGAATTCTCTGATTGACCCTCCAACGCCTATCTTAGTAAACTTATAATTATTATTTCAAATGCATAGCTTGTATTTTTTTTTCACTGAAAAAGACAAAATTACTAACAAATTTTATCAAAAAGTACATGTCACTTATGGTTGACACACAAATTCAAGTTCGCTTCACAGCAACAAATTTAATCAAACATTCGAAATCCTACAAATATCAGTTCATCATTTAGATCAGCGGTTCTTAAACTTTGGGATCTCGCGGACCCCCTTTGATATGGAATACATTTCGGGGACCCCCAACAATATTTTATGTAATATAATATAAGAAATTATTTTAATGCATACACCCTTAATTATTTTTCATTACACATATTCTACCTTAGTTTACATTGTTGAAAAAAAATAAGCTGCATTAATAAGTAGAAAAATAATTATAACACATATTTTAAGACCGTTAAAATATACATACTACTATTTACTATGAGAAGAATGCTGCTGCTTTATTTATACTTGATGCGCAATATTTGGTTCAATGTTTAAAACACATTTCTGTAAGTCTAGTTTGACATCCAGGCGATATCTACATTCGTTTCTCATTTGCACAAGATTGAAGAAAGTCTTTTCACACAAATATGTGACGCAGAAGGAAAGAAATTGCTTGGTAGCTTTTTCCGCTAGTCCTGCAGAGGTATTTCTCACGTACAGTAGAACTCCAATTATCCGAACTCCGACTATCCGAATCGCTGATTATCCGAATCGATTTCAGAATTTCAGAAAAAAAATTAAGATGGAAACGTACTGCGATTCGCACAATAATGATTCTGTCTACGCGCGCTATATTGTCCTTCCCTCCGCGAATCTAGTGTACGCGCAGCGCGAACATTATTGCGATGATGAGTCTCCGTCTCATAGTGCAGTTCGATTATTGGCTGTCGTCCGTCACCAGGTGGCCGGCCTGGCCCACCTGGGTTTCAGACCCTGGGTTTTCAAATTCTAAATGACGATGAACTTATTGAAAGTGTGAGAAAAGAAAGTGTCGAGGAAGAAGATGGCCTTAATGTCAAAGTTGAAGCAGACACGGGACCATCAGCTAGTGAATCATTTGCCGGCCTTGAAACTGCGTTGAAGTGGATGGAGCGTCAGCCTGAGTGTGACTACATGCAACTTCTCACTGTCAAGCGGATGCGCGACTTGGCTGGCCGAAAACGGATGAAGACTGTCAAACATCTTACTTTGATCGAGATGTTCAGCAAGCAATATGACTTTCATTTACAGTACGATACGTACATACTGTACAGCACTTGTAAGTGCGCTGAACATGTAAAAGTGTTGCCATTCGATTTAATTAATTAAAAGATCTTTTTCTTTAAAAATAGTTTTTTTCTCCCATTTTGATCATACATACAGTAATTAATTAAAATAGACCCTTTTTTCGGAAAAAATCCAATTATCCGAATTTTTGATTATCCGAATGGGGTCCGGTCCCAATTGATTCGGATAATTGGAGTTCTACTGTACAACCAAAAATTTGGAAAGGCAATGGAAAGCTATTTTCATGGCATGGTCATTCCAAATGTTGTTCTTGCTCTAAAAATGTCAAGGTTTTGATTTCACTAATTTCTTGGAAATTAAATGGATCTCTCATACACTCTGTTTCTGACTTCGAGAGAGGAAAAATAAAGCCTGAAAGTTTCTTTCAAGTGCTTCAGGTGTACAACAAAATGTTCAATAATATCAGGGAAAATTATATCGTCAGAAGTTTGTAAGATCAGTGGGTAGCCAGGGGGGGGGGGGGTGTCCAAATGCTCTGTATACCAGTAATATCGTAAAGTTTTTTTCGGTTTGATTATCGCAGAAAATACTCAGATTAGATAAGGCAAAGAAAACTTTATAAAATTAGTGGTATCAAGAGTGTCTGGACCCCCATTCTGGCTACGCCACTCTGTAAGATATCGAATAATGTTGGATATGATTCAAAATATTGTTTTCATGACGATAACTTGCAAATACTTTTTTTATTGTCGCTTCTACTTTTTCTTGGATTGAGTAACATTGCAAATGTGTAATTATTCAGGAAATTTAAAATAACTGTCAATTATGCCACTTGACAAACCAGGAGAAATAACTGAAACTATCTTTCAAATAGAATTTAGAGTCCATTAAAAACAGTTTTACTTCATCATGCAGTGTAAAAATTTAGATTTTTAAATCGCATTTTGCTTTGCAACAACCACCTAATGTATACATAAATAGCTGCTTGTGCTTACTCCCAATTTCTTCTCACAAAATTTTGGTGTATAATACAAGTTCATTTAGTTGTTTCAGTAGTAATTACTATTCAGTAGTAATAAATATTTAGTTTAGATATAATTTACTACTGAAATAACTTCGTTGAATGTAGTCTTCAAATCTTAGAGAATTTTCAGGCAAACAGCGGCTCACGGTTAAAAGCGTGTTCAAATTACATGTGGTGTTTTAGCCATTGACTAGAAATATAAATGGACAGCGGACTCCTTTCTTTTCTTCCGACAGACTTGAAGAAAATATCTTTCACCTTTCATCGCCAAAAAAAGGCGAAAGGGTGCCGCTTTCTGGCGGTAATCCCTTTCTTGGCAACTCCTTTCTTTCAAATCTCTCTTTCTTCTCGGGAGTTGTGGAATTTCCGTGAGAGTTTGGCGCGAAAAAAAACCTGTTTGGCATAATATTCTTCCTCCACACCTGCTGGAGGAAAGGACATATTTTCTTCAAGAAAGGGTTGCTAGTCCGCTGTCCATTTATATTACTAGTCAATGGTTTTAGCTCAACGAAGCTGATCAAACATATCAAATCATTAACAGTTCCACTCATAGCTCAAGCCCCATCCGCACTTACTGCAACACATCTTGACCGGTTTTTATCTTTTTTCTTGCATGAAACCGTCGAAACATGTGAATAGTACAGTACTTGTGCGAGTTGGATACGTTTGCAAAAATCTGCACATATTTTAGTACCAAATTCATAACAAGCTAAAACTATCAAACTAACTTTATTAGAAACTAGCTGTTACCCGTGACTTCGTTCACGTAACATTAAAAAAAGAATAAATGCATTAATTTAGCAAAACATTTCACTTGATAATTAACAACATATATAATTAACCAAAGCTTTATCATATTTTATAGGAGGCCATACGGTATTTGTTTGCTATAGGGGCCTTGACATAACCCAGTCTTAAAAAAGTGAAATTTCATGCCAAATAATATATACAATCGCAAAAATGAAACTGCAACTAATGAAAAAAGTCCTTCCGGCCTGTACCGTGAGGAAAAGGTAGCTTTCCTATATCTTCGTTTTAAAATTTTAGCTAATGTTACACGAAAACAGCAAGTTAAAATGCAAATAAACGTTTACAAAAGATTCGTTAATACTGAATTTGAATAAGAAATTCGCCAAATTATTGAGCAATAGCCAAATTGGCTTAATTTATGAAGACTTATTTTGGTCGCCAAATTTGGCGATATTTCGCCAAATGTCGCCAATTTTGTCGCCAACGTCGCCAATTTTGACGCTAACGGATATGAATATATAGTTTTATGCGTATGATTGGGAAAATTATTACAACAATGAAAGAAAATAATTTGCGAGTAATCGCGTTAATGTGCTGTTTTGTTTCAAAATGTCAGCCACCCTAGAATTTCAAACTGCTCTATCTCAGCCATTTTTTGAGATAGAGGTAAACCTAAAAATGCTCTGGAATCCTTGTATCAAGGCCTAACACATAATTAAAAATAAAATTTGAATATTTATTTTTTTTTGTATATTTATTTTAGTTTTAAATTTTTAAATGGCCGCCATCTTGAAACAAAATGGCGGACCAAGCTGGCCAACGAACTCGGTCGAGACATTAGGGACCTTAATACACACAATTAGTTTCATCAAAATCGATTCATAAATACGGGCGTTATCGTATGACATAGGTCAGATATATATATATATATATATATATATATATATATATATATATATGGATATATCTATATATACAAATCAACATTTGAACGGAGGGTGGTTTTGGGATCTGGGGGTCATGATCGGTGAAAATATATCGAAATTTTCCGGAACTGCTTTCCTCCGAACGGCTGCAATAGGTAGCTTTATACTTTTTTGTATCGAAAGCTACCTAAAAGGAGACCCAGTAAAATCGTGAAAATCGAGGAATTCCTTTTCGTAAAACGAAAAACAACACTGGCAGAATTCTTCTATACAACAGTGCATTTTAGGTGGTATTTGGTGTACATTTTGTATATGTGTGCATTGCTAAATGGGCATTATTATATTGTTTATTTGCATAGACATATGTTATATATTTCTTACTACATTATCTTGTTTATGTATATATTAAATCAAGTGTTTCACGCTAAGTGGTGTAAATAGTGAACAAACTGCTTGTGGATTTTATACATTGATAGATATTTCACAAAGATATAACAATCTGATGCGATTGTAAAATGTAAATAAAGGTTGCTAGAAAGTACTTTAAATTCTGCCCAATTTAACCTCGATATTTTCTCTATCGTGTCAAGAACACTATTAGCAAATAAATACTGACGACATAAATCTGATTATCTAAATTTACATATTTTTGTTAGTATATATATAGGATTATTTTAATTTATTTCATGCTCTTGAAATTTTTTACGCTTTCTCTAAGGTTAGGTGTCGAATAAATGTACTTTCTTGTTATTTTATTTTGCCATTTCTATTTATTCTATTTTCCATTCATTCCATTTATGGATATTGATTTAATTTACATATTCGTGTCAAAGAATATTCTTTAATGTTATTAGCAGGATTAGGATAGGATACGATTAGGGTTAGGATTAGGAATAAAAATTGAACGACAATGGCATGACCGATTCAGGTTTAAAGTATGAACCATCATGAAGCAATAAGAAAATTAAAAAAATATCGGCTAATAGTTTTTAATATGTTTTACAGTCATAGTTGGCATCAAAGGTGAGCGGGGAAATGATCATCTAAAATACCATTAAGTGTTTACCACGCAAAAAACAAATCTGGTTACAACAATGTATTTAATTTTGCGCCAAATTTCACTTGATAAAAAAGAAAAAAAAAGCAAATTGACTATGGAATTAATTACAGACCCCTAACCTTGTTATTCTCGGAAATTTTCAACATATATGTAAAAAAAAATTCTACTATATAGAACGCGCTTTCACGTTTATAATGTTATGAATTGGCACGATCGGCTTGTTCAAGTTTACACAATTCGCCTGGAAGAAAAGATTCATTACTTTTTGATTTCTTCTTTGCTTTTGCATTACGCGAATTTGTTGGTAAAATCGATTTTCTTTTCGATAACATTGTTGTTTTTTAAGTTTAAAAAATATTGTAATTTTACTTAAACATTGCTTTAAAATCTATGCAATTTTTATTATCCTACAAGACTTTACAAAAATCTATTATGAAACAAATTTAAAAAAAGCTATATTTAAAAACGACAACAAAGTTTTTCCTATTTTAAAACTAAAAGAAATGTAAAATTAAATTCCTGTTCGAAACGACGATTTACAAATGTGTTTCGATTGTGGGAAAATGATAGAGGAAAAATGCTGTTACTTCGACACAATCATATTAAATCTTTAGCTTTTATGAGAAAAGCAACTTTCTTTTAAAAAATATAGTTATTTTTATTAGGATTTTCTGATTTTCGATACGGATAATTTTACGATGCATACCATTGACATTTGCCATCCAATATATATATATATATTTACTTTTTAAAATTTAAATTAAAAATATGGTATCTTTATGTTAGCCGTGTGCAGACGGTAAATCGCCAACCTATCCCATCATTCGTATTGAATTCATTAAAAATATAAATCTTTCACTCATTTCATTTAAAACACAGAACTTTAATTTACAACACATACATTTAAAATACATATATATTACGTACTATTAAAATAATTCCTTTCATGTCAAAAAGAAAATGAAAAAAAAAAAAAAAAAACAGAGAAATTAATCACAAATAATTTGATAACCCAAGATCATTTTATTTCAACATCAAAACAAATGTTTTATTTTTCTATATATGACATCATATTTGCTTGCTTTCCATACTTACTCGTATTTATGCACTTTGTATTATTATCAAATATTTGAAAATGTACGTTTTGTTTCTAATATGACATCATTTCATATTCTGTTTAATTCTTAAATAATTCATTTCCTTTTCATTTTTCACTTGAAAATAAATTGTTGATTAAAAATTATTACTCAGGGGTTTTATTTTATATTGGCAACGATAAAGTATTAGCAACGGTAAAATAAATTTAACCATTTTAAAAAAAGCTGCAAAACCGTTCCCTTTGGGCCAAACCAACCAAACCAACCAACCATTTTAAAATATACGAAAAAAATGTCCATTTATTCTCTATGAAAATAATGAAATTTTGAATTATTAAGAAAAATATTGAAATAAAACAAACAAAAACTATTCTATGTTCATTTGATGGTTATAATAAACTTATATGCAAAGATACATGATAATTAAATGCTTCATTTTGACGCTGGCTTCAGCCTAACATTTGCACACAATCAGATTTATAATATTATTAGGATATCTAAACTCTCATCTAGTTTCAATGTGAAAAAAGGTTTAATTTTCACACGTTCATTCTATTAGTTCTCAAAATTGTCACACAAGTCTGTGATTCTGCTCTTTAGTATCATTAGATAATGAAATGAAATTTAAATCCTTTGCTGTTTTTTCTTCTATCATTGTTGTGAGCATTGCTTTAGCAGCAGGTAGAATTTAAATCCTTTGCTGTTTTTTCTTCTAGCATTGTTGTAAGCATTGCTTTAGCAGCAGGTAGAATTTAAATCCTTTGCTGTTTTTTCTTCTATCATTGTTGTAAGCATTGCTTTAGCAGCAGGTAGAATTTAAATCCTTTGCTGTTTTTTCTTCTATCATTGTTGTGATCATTGCTTTCGCAGCAGGTAGATTCAATTCGCTGAAATCGTGTGAAGTTTCGCAGACTTTACTATCATCAGAGATACCTCATATGACGTAAAAACGGCCTTTACGTACATTATTGGAACCAGTTATGCTCTTTTCATTTCATTTTTAACTTTATTTCAGTCATTTTCACTTGGTTTTACTTAAAGTCATTTGGTGTGTTTGCATACTCTTTGTGTTTAGTTTGTTTCCGGAGTTCTGCTGGTCTCATACACTGAATTGCCAGTACATCGTTACAAATATTAGACTGACTGGTTCTCGTTATTAATATAGGTGCTCGAAAATCCAAATGTTAAATATTATTCAGAGGACTAACGCTTTTGCCTTGGCGATGTTTTCTTTTCTGTTGATTTCGGAGATGTTGAATCATCATCATCTAAATCTATCATCTTTACAATTTAATGTACCAGCCTTTTTAATCACACATCCATATCTTAATTCAAATACGATATTGTCGAACTATGTGACTATGTATAAAATAAGAACAGTGCATTTAAAAATGACAGTGGTTGTAATAACAATATCGCATTTTTTCAAATGATTTTGAAAAAATGCGAACTGGCTTCTACTACCTCTTAAAAACAATTTTTTCACCCGTGCATCATAATTTTTTAAAAATAAAAATTTTTGCACATTTAGAAAGAGAAAAAATCTTATGAATTTTGAAAAGCTTGTTTTACGTCTAAAAGTATTTCCCAATTTTTGTAGAAACTGCACTCTTTGTAGATTTTAAAACTGTATTCTTTAAATAATAAATTTCACATGCTCATAGCTTCTAATTTTTGTTTAGAAGATTAAAAACAAATGTTTCTCTTTCGTTTAAATCTCAAATAACTGTAAAGCATTGCTTAGGTGAATTTTTAGAAATTCTTTTTAATGGAGAATCTTTATTAATCCTCTGGTTGCTTATTTTTTTTTCAAAATCATTTCGACCAATATGTATCTTATTACATATTTCGAATCATCATGTATTTTAAATATTTAGGATATTTATCATTTGTATTTTTACCCTTTGACTGCGGAATTTCAAAACAAAATTCTGTATTATATAATTTTTTCTACAAATTTCTTGCCCATGGAAATTGCGGGATAAAGTATCGGAGGGGTAAAAACAAACTTTGCTTTCGTTTTCTTGCAGCGATAAACAAACCGTGTAGTCATGTGATTGCTACTATGACATCTCGAAACGTTCTGTTAAAACGAACTGGGGAAAGGGAAAAAAATATTCTGTAAAAATGTTGGCTTGCGTAGTGATAGATTCAAAGTGTTTTCCAGGAAAGGGGGGGGGGGAGGCACTCCATCTCTGGAAAACTCCCTTGGAAGATTTGGTGTTTGATGTTTATTAATGGTCTCGACTAGAAATTCTTGTCTTGCGAAACTCTCCCTAAAAGAACAAGAGAAATTAGTTCTGGAGGAAAAAATCTGAATTTAGCACTGAGCTTGAGGACCTCCGGCCGTCAGCTCGCGGACCCCTAGGGGTACGCGGACCACAGTTTAAGAACCACTGATTTCATTTAGATAACTTTAATAGTCAGGCAAAAAAATATGAGGCTTTATCCCAAAAAGGACAACCAAATTAAGCCCTTGCTTGTTTGGAAAAGGCATAAAGCTTTTAAAGGTTTTAGTATTATATAAAAAAATACGAGAGATATGAGACTTTCTTATGGTTAAGTATACTCTTCTAGGTCCGAACAAAGGTTTCATGGAACATATTCACTTAAAATCTAAGCCTAGATGTATAATAATATCACAATAATCATGCCTGCAAGTATTATGCTTTTATGTTTAAAAATGAGTCAGAAAGATTCCCTTTGTTGAGCGCATTTTTTTTATCGCCTTAAAATTGTCAAAGACAACAATCGCTTTTCTTTTAGCAACGATTTTTTTGTAATAGTGTAGTTAGTAATTATTAAATTTATTGTACGGAGCCCTTTGAGCCCGAGTAAAACTCGCATACTTGACCGATTTTATCTAAGATGTTTTGGTTGCTTTACTACAATATTTTATCTATATTTTCATTATGGAATTATGGGATTCGACGGTCTTGAAAATGTTGAGCAGGGCCTGATTACCAACGGGACAAACTTCCACCAGTAAATTATAATAGAAATTTTTGTCTTATATACCGTATACATGGAAAATTACAGTCATGAACACACTGTTAAAAAGTTTCGTTTATTGACAGGTTGTCTTCCGTGAATTTTGGTCAGAAATTTTCCGTTTTGTTTGAAAAATGGAATCTCTCCCGTATATCTGTTGCCATTTTAAGATTACAGAGTTTCAAATACGGAATTATTACTGTAAAAATTTATCATCCAATAGGATTGCAGTATTTTTGATCACCACGCATGCGCTTCAACTCCTTCGCGTCTGTATCACGCCATTTACGAAATTTACGGACTACAAAGACGGAACTTTCCTAAAAAACGGAAACATTCCGGCAACTCTGCTGCCAGTCCTTTTTCCGTTAATTGACGGATTTTTTTTTTACTGTGCAGCCCCGTTGGTAGTCTGGACCTGGTCTTGAGGGAGCAATTGAATACAATTCAAGGTGAACATCGTTTATAGGAAAATAAAAAACGTTGTTAGATTCTTTGGCGCTTAAATAATAATGTCTACAATTTTCGTGTATTTCTGTATAAAAATAACTATGTGAATTATTGTATCAGGAAGATTAGCTTTTTTAAACGGGAGAAAAATAGAAAAACACCTTTAATGCATATTTATATTTAAGAAATGTATTATTTTACACAAATGTTCTTCGTTTAGAGGGGGATCATGAACCCCATAACCTCCCCTTGGGTCCGCGCTTCACTGTAAAAAAAATTCAGGAACATTCCTGGAAAATAATGGGCAGCTAATGTGCCTAATTTATACCAGTAACATTTCTGTCAAAAAATAGAAAACTTTTATAAGAATTCAGAAAAGTTAATATTAAAAGTCAGTAACTTTCCTGGAATTATAGTGGTAACGTTTCTCAATTCTTCAGAAAGGTTCCAGGTTTAAGTCGGTAACCTTCCTGGAAAAAACCATGAACATACTAAAATCTTCACAGTAAAATCCAGTAACCTTCCTGGAATAAATCAGCAATCTTCCAAAAACAATTTAGTTATGTTCATTTCCTGTCATTTTCCTGATAAAAACCAGGAACATTCTTTAAGAATTTAGAAAAGTCCCGCAGAAAGCCAGTAATAGTACTTGAAAATATAAGGAAACAGCCTTTATATTTCAGGGATGTTTCTGATACAGCAATGTGATTTTTGTTGATATGTAGCTCACAATTTAATTAGTTTAAAAGTTTTGCAAAGTAATTTTTGTGGGTTTTAAAAATATTTAAAAATATTTAACATAAAAAGTATTTTTAAAATTTTAATATTTATCTTATAAACATATTTGTTTAATTATAACATCAAAATCTGTAATTTTTTTTAATGTCGTTGTATTTAAATTTTTTCTTACAAAATATAGTTTGATGTTAAAAATAAACTTGTTTTTAAGATAAATATATGTTGTTTCATCTAAAAATTGTATAATGTTTTCTTTTTTAAGTTAAATATTTTGAAAATTCATGAAATGCATTAAAAATTAGTTTATGGATTCAGAGATTATATGTATGTCTTAAATTGGGCCAATTTTTTTTTTTTTTTTTATAATTCCAAACACAGAAAAAAAAAACATAGATAAAATCCGAAAAAAAATATGCAACCTGTTTAACTTTATTTTTAAACAGAAATTTTGCTAAAATATACACAAATTTAGGTTCAGTCTTAGTATAATAAATTCACAAAGATTGCAGATAGAAACATTAACTAATTTTATAAAACTATTCTGCCCAATTTAAAAAAGTACGTTTTTAACTTTTTGAGATAGACCACTGTAAAGTATCTTTTTAATCACTGCTTACAGTGAGAACAACATATTTATTTTCTTATATATAACTCGTTTAAATACAGAATTTTTAATACAGGTTATCTTAAAATGCTCAAACAATGTTGTTCTTTCGTGTTTTTTTTTTTTTTCGAAAAAATTAATCTTTTGAAGATTAAAATTTAATTTCTTTTAAAAAGCAGGCATTCTTCAAATATACAAACACAGTAATATTTTTCATATATGAGTAAATGTACATTTTAAAATATATTATAATCCTTGCAATATAAGTTTAACTCTCTTTTTTTTCAGATTGTCGGGGTGATTTTTAATAGGACAGAAAAAGTATTTTATACACTTACATTCTTTTGCTCTCAATGTATGCATCAAATTACAAAAGTAATAATAATAATAATAATAATAATAATAATAATAATAATAATAATAATTATTATTATTATTATTATTATTATTATTATTATTATTATTATTCACTCCCATTTAAGGATTTTATTTTTTACAAAAAGTTACATAAACAACTTTAAAAGTCAGAAGCATGAAAAAAAATAATACTTTTAAACAGTTTGTAATGTTTACTAATTTTAGATTGTAGAAATTAAAAGCTTGTAGATTAAAGGGGGAAAAAAACCACAGAATTGTGAAAAAAAATTTCCATTAATTACTGATTAATAATATTTTAATTATATTAAATTACGTATTATATTAAATTACCTTTTTTTGTTATCCAACTCTTTTGCTGGGGAATCGTAAGAAGGTTATGATCCAAGAACCAAGAACAATTAATGAAATAAAGCTAAAAAGCGACCGAGTGACAATGGAGAAATATATAAAACACCTCGCAAAGCCAACTCAGTTACCATTTGACTAATTATTGCATGAAATTAGGTTTAAATTATATTTTAAAATATTTTCGCTAGCCAAAAGAACGTACGTCTACCGGCTTGTAGTTGATTGAATAAAATGGCAGTTTTTTGACCAGGTGTCCAGTATGGCAGCTGTTTTATTCATTGTTCGTCTTCCGGAGATGATTAGATTACCGCCTCACATCCGCAAAACATTTTCAGGAAAGTTTTCATTTCCTAAGATATCTCTTTCAATAATATTTTTTTTAACTCAAGGCTGCTGTAAGCTTTGGTACAAGGGAGCCAAGATGGCGGAGCGCGAAGCTAATAGCAGAGACGTTGCCACGTAAAAAAAAGCTTAATCCCTGAATTCAGGAAACTATATGCGAAAGAAACTGGTTTTTCTCAGGAATCTGATAGAAACTTATGAAAATACGGAACGTTCCTGGAAATAATTAGTGAGGTTACAGAATTTTCTTACAGTGTTGATTATACATGACAATCCGAGTATATTTACGAGAGTTAGAACACGGAAAAACGATCAGAATTAAAAAATAATAAAAATTGGATGAAAAATGAGCAGGTTTACTAACAAATGTTTCACTGCGCATGCGCGAATGCAATCAAAATATAATACTCATAATGTATTAGCTAAGTATATGGAGCAACTTTTGTGAAAGTCTCAAAATCATAGAATGAAAATTCTGAAAATTATCGTCGATAGAATAAGCTCGAAATCCGTTGTTCCAAAAAGGAAGCAAAAATATGAGGGGTTGTATCCAAATATAACGCTATCTTGGGACTCATCAACAGATATTTGATACAACCCCTCACCTTTTTGCTTCTTTTTGGGAACGACGGATTTCGAGCTTATTCTATCGACGATAATTTTCAGAATTTTCAAGCTATGATTTTGAGACTTTCTCAAAAGTTGCTCTATATACTTAGCTAATACATTATGCATATTATATTTTGATTGCATTCGCGCATGCGCAGTGAAACATTTTTTAGTAAACCTGCTCATTTTTCATCCAATTTTTATTATTTTTTAATTCTGATCGCAGAGTATTATGTACAATGTTGTTTGTCACATTTTCTGAAAAAAAAACTTCTTTTTATATTAAGAACTCTGCAAATTATAAGCAAAAAGCTAGGCGAAATTTGGGACTGTTTTTATAAAAACTATAATTTCTCTACGAGTATACATGCTATCCTCATATAAATGAACACAGTATATTACAATAAGCCACTTATGAATAATCTCGAGTCTGAATGCCTTTGCTACATTAGTTTTTACAGGGTTATCCAAAAGATATTCGTTATTTTTCAATTTGTTGACAGTCCCCAATGGGGTTTCGTGAAAAAATATCTTCGTGGAAATAGATAACCTATACAATACTGTTTACATACCTGCAGTTTAAGGTTAATTCCTTATGTATTTTTCTAGATAGTTAACAAAACGTCTAAAATCGCAAGTGACCGGTCACCTTTGGCAATATAGTGTATTTTGCGAATGAAATTTTAAGGAAGAGACGGAATTAGAAGTTCTTTTTTTAAAAAACTTGAAACATATGGATTACTCTCGGTTTTGCTTGTGTGTGCAAGGTCAATCAGTTTTCCTAATTATGATAATAAATTGTATTGTATGGAGCAGAGCTGTTTAAATTGATTTTTAGGGCCTTTTTAGCTCTACCTTAATTTCTAGAATTACTATATTTTTAGGAGACAGCATTTGGGCATTTTACGGTATATTAATTTAGCAAATTCGAAACTAAATTTAATAAATATTTGGCACAGAGCATGCGCTGCTATGCTTACATTCAAATTGAACGAATTAAATGTATAATAAACTACAATTTTAACACTTTGATTTCGAGGTTGGGACATATGTCATTCCAGAGACTATTTCATTTTTTTCTAGTCGCTCCACTTTTCAAAAAATAATCTCTGCCATACACTTATACTGGGATACTTTAAAAAAAACTCTACTGTAAAGATTTTTTTTTTTTTTTTTTGTAAATTGTGGTACTAGTTAATATAAAAATAGTCGCAAGTAAACTGAATCTATTTATTTTAAGAATAAATAAACGGAAAAATTAGAGAAAATTTTTCTTGAAATCACTAATGTAAACTCTAAATTAGTTTAAAAATTCTAAGAAATGTAAGAATGTAAAAAAGAATATTTTGAAGAACGGAAGGAAAAGATTAGTTTTTATTTTGAGGGACGAATACATTTAAATAAGCAAAAGACAATTAATGTTTCCTTCAACTGCAGTAAAAATGATACGTCAGCCTGAGATTCTGACAAGAAAAATTAAAATATGACTTCAATTTGACTCACCTTTAATTTACAGTATTCACATAAATCGTTTATTTAAAATGAAAAGGGAGGATGTATGATTGAGCTCTTAAGGGGATTGGGGTGGGTGTGGGGGGGGGGGGGTACTTCACTTACGCGAAAATATCCAATATTTAGTTTGCATTTTCATATTTTTAAAATGATTTTCTATTTTATTTTTTGCATTGAATAGTTGAGGTCAATCTCTACATAGACCGCATTTTACTTTTTCTTATGTTTTTTTTTTTTAATCTTCGAAACCGGTACTGAAAACGATGCGTTTTTAACACTTTCCAACCTAGTTGAAAAGTGTTTAGGACTTCGGTTTGTCTGCCGTCTGTCCGTGCTCTAACTCCCGTAAATATGCTCGGATTGCTCTGCAATTTTTATATCTTATTGTCGTTATCTATAGCATGTTCCCTATTTGAACGGAAGTGTGTAGCACATATAGTTTTTTTACAGGCACACTCAAAAGAATTCCGTTACATTGCGGTCTATGGGGAAAAATCATTTGCGGTTTATTTAAATAATGTTTCACTGTTTTAAACGCATTGAAATATATATATATCACTAAGGTGCATTACAAGAGGCTTCCTACAGAATACTGTGTGTATAGCAGTCATCGTTCATTTACAGGGACACACAAAAGAATTCTCTACTGTCTGTTAACAATAATTCCTGGAAGTTCGTTTTAAGTTACTGAACGCGATTTTAAATTTAACTCGCTTTTTGTCTATTACGTGGTGTGTATAAATCCTGTATTTCATATACAGGGCAGCACAAAAGTTCGCAAACACATTTCCGTTTATTGACAGAAACTACAGAAGGATAATTTTAAACTGTGCTACGCGTTTCCTAACTGAACTAAAATTTAGCATCCTATGTAGTATATATACAAATCTATAGATCCTATACAGAGCTGAATAAAAGTATTCGGATATTTTTTCGAATATTGTATATGTTGGAAATTCCTGAAATTATGTTTTTAAATATGTTATGCGTTTTCCAAATTCTTTACTTAGATGTTATCTTTCAGCTTATTAAACGGTATGATTTGTAAAATTATTTTGGAAGCGTTGGAAAGTGTTACATAATCTATGCTTGACGCATGATTTTTCGTTATTGTTTATTTAAAATTCAGTGGATACTCCACTGTTTTATTGCATAAAATCCTCAATTTTTAATATGTGCAAAATATGTTTATAAGAACACAATTATTTTTAAATTCGATACTGTATAAGTAATAGTCCTTTCAAAAGTTGACATATCACATAAAATAGTGTATAAAATCTTAAAAAAAAAAGAAAGAAAAAGAAATCAGAAGTATTTTAAAGTTTAAAAAATATATATATATTCTTAAATTTTAATAGTACATTATAATTTTAAAACTACGATGATTTCTATAGTAGTGGATTGATTTTAAATTTAATTAGCTCCATCAGCATTCAGCAAAAAGAGATTTGATTAAAGAGAACTCACATGGAAAACATTTTTACCTAAAATAATTTTCGCCCAAAATAAATAAATAAAAAAGCTTAAGTTTTACCTTTTTTTCATGGGAAAACAAAAGTATTCTTCAAAATTATTTCTATCACATTTGAAAGGTGCTTATAGAGATGCATCGATTAGTGATTTTGATCCAATAGCGAATATTCGACATCTGTAAACCAGATGCTGAAAATTCGGTAGGCCTAATATTAATGTATTTTAAGATTATTCAAAAATAAACTTTAAAGTAAATCGTACACCATATTTAACACAAATACTTGTGTTTTGAGGAATGAGTACAGCAATGAGTTATTTTACAAGTAAACTTTACACACACACACACAAAAAAAAAAGCTTTCAGTTTTTTTTTTTTTTTTTTTTTTTTTTTTTTTTTTTTAAGAAGAGGATGATCTTAAAAATTATTAATTAATGAAACGTTAAATTCCATAATTTCTTCTCTAAATTAAAATAAATTTATAAGAGCTCCTTTATTTTAAAATAAATATTAGAATATTGAAAAGAAATTTTTAAGGACATAGAAGGGAAAATTTACTGTTATATAGTGTTATTTGTCAGAAAGAAACAGTAAGTCAGTAAGAAAAAAAAATTCTATTCAATTGGCAACTCGACAAAAAAAAAAAAAAAAAAAAAAAAAAAAAAAAAAAAAAAAAAAAAAACTTATTGCTCCTTTTGATTTATTAATGAAAATTTTAAATGCACCACAGCGAGCGATCATTTTTAGAAGTTGCAAACATACAGGATTTTCCTAACATTTTGAAAAAAAAAATTAAGGTTAAATTTGACAATTTCAAAAATAAATTTCTGTGCATTCCAAAGTTTTTTTTTTTTTTAATAATAAATGACATTAATTAAAGAGGTTCGAGCAAGAACCTGTTATGTTACATTTTCTCAAAATACAGTTTATTTTTTCGATGAGGGTGTTATGAGATAATATGTCATATGGTAAAGATAAAATACCAATATTTTAATTAATCTTTAAAATCTTATATATTATTTATTAAAAGTTAATATTTTAATAAAAATAACTTAAATATTATTAATAATTTTTATATTAGATAATTAAATGTTGCTAAGTTTTTCTGAGAGAGCTTAGTGCTACTCGTTAACTTACTAAATACAAGGTACAAGAACAAAAATAAAATAAAAATTGCAACTAAAAGCTTTCATTTAAATTGTCTCAGAATTTTATTTTTGTTGCGTAACATCTTATTTCACTAAGCCCTTCTATTTATTCAGAATATCAAAGATTGATAAGGAAAAATTTACTCACAAAAAGTACATTCAGAAACATGAAGCAAAGAGCCTCGATCCATGAAGCAGCATGCAGTAATACAAACAAAAATTGTCAAAACTACAGAATTTATTTGAGCACTGATAATTACGCATGCAAACTTGGAAAAGGGAAATAATCCCACACGCTTACAGCCGCAGGCAAATTGGAAAAAATTCGCCCTACCTTAACCCTCAAAGTAAAGCCCCCTGCGATGATGTTCTCATTTACGACTTTTGCCGCATCTCATCACTCAGACAATTAATTGATCAGTAATTTGTCAATTACATCCTGTTTTTTAAATTGGTCATTATTTTGTAAGGAAAAAACCGTTCGGGCACCTCTGCCCCCTACTATCCCCTTCTCTCTCTTATCGGCTCTCACCACAGCAGATGATATTTTTTGACTTAGTTGAAAGAATACGGAACTGGACATCTGGAACTGATTTTTTCCCCATCACCTCGTGACAAAAAAGAAAACCCTCGTTCAGGTTTAGAGCTTTCAGATAATATTTCACTTTGTTCCTTTTGGAATCCTATAGACTCCGTGTCATATAACTGTTGCAAAGAATGTAGAAGACTAATAGGATTTTCTTTGTCTATTGCTTCTTTTATACCTCACACACACACATTTACATATGCGTGCGCGCCGTTTTCGTTACATTAGTTCTCAAATCAGAAGTATATAGTATAATTTATTGGTATAATCATTCAAATATTTGAAAATTAAAATTTTGACCATATCGCAGTCATAAAATTTTCACGTGAACTTGAAATTCTGGGGTGGGCACTGGAACTACCTGGGGTGGGCACGGCCCACCCGGCCCCCCCACTAGTTACGCCTATGCTGGTGAAGGGTAACCTCAGGAAGGACTTAGAAAATAAATAGACACGAACTTTTATTTTCGTACTTAGACACCTTAGAAAATTATACATACCATCCTTATAAGACTGTATTTATATGGAACCTACTAAGTTCGGCTTCAAGCTCCTCATTTTGTGGCCAGAACTCTAAACACTCCATTGAGCAGGACGCCAAAGTAAACGGATTAAATAACAGTGAATAAAGACTATTCTCAAATATGTTTTTCTCATTTATCCTTACAGTTGGTGCTATGCTTCGAAACAGGGACCAATTTAGAAATTTGGGGGCCCTGGGAACAGATGCATATGCCCCCCCCCCCTCTCACAGATTCTTTGAATAAAAAAATATAATATCGAAAGCAGTACTTATTAAGATAACCACTATTGTCTTTGATAATTTCTTTAAATATTAATTAAAAAAATTAAATTTGATAATCATTAATTTACTTTTAAATAATTATTTGATAATTGTGAATTTTTAATTGAATTTTATAATAAACTGTGTGGTCCTGATTATCTTTCTATGCAAGTCCATATATCTGGAATGATAAAGTATGCAACAACTAATAATAAATTTACCGCAGTACCATAGCTATAATTATTGAAAATATTAGCATATCCTATTAATCAAACAACTTTTTCTTTCAAATACTAGCTTTGAATGAAAAAAAAAAAAAATCAAATTTACACAAGTAACTAGCAGAACCACATGGCTTTGTCCATGTTAACCATGACGGCCTTACAGGTAAAATAAATAAAAATGAAATAATATGCCGATCCCAAAAATAGAGTTCTGTACATTCCTGCACATAAATTGTTAAAAGACAATCAGCAAAAAATGAAGTTACTTTGATAAATCTTCAGTAGCATTTGGGGGCCCCTGAAAATCGGGGGCCCTGGGCTCGTGCCCCAAATGCCCTGCCGTAAATCAGGCACTGCTTCGAAAGTCTTATATTCTAATCTTCATCAGATGAATTTTACTATATTGATTAATACAGAATTGATTGCCCTGTTTTCAATATTGATTTTAGGCACCACGGTTGAAAGAACACATTATACTTAGAATCGTAATAAGCCTAACTTTGCTATAGCTAAATTAACTTTTTTTAAATAAATACAGAAGCTGCCGTATAAAACTCTCAACATTTATGAGTAATTAAAAAAAATAAGGAAACATGAAAACTTAAAATAAATAAATATATATTTTTTCTAATTCTTAACCCCTTAAAAATTTCGTTATCTTGACACAATAAACCATAAATGGGGACAAAACGCCACTTTTTCCGTACTAAAATATTTTCCTTAAATAATCTAAAAATGTCTACCAATTTATAAATCGAAGTTTACAGTTAAAAATTAGTGGTGTCCAAAAGCTTTTAGTAACAAAGCAAGCGAAATCTTCCTACCCAAACGGCGTTCGGGTAAAACTGTTAAGTATATGCTGGGATATTAATTTAGTTATATGCTGGGATATTAATTTTGTTTTTAAAATCATGTTACATTTCTTCTGCGAACACATATACGCCTGCATTTAGCAAAATTATTTTTTAATTTATAAATTAATGCCTATAATTGTAAAACTGCACGATTAGATTATTTTTGTTACCGTTTTTTCATTGTTGTCTGTCTCTCCGTCTCCGACACAGGGAAAATATTGCATACGTTTATGTGTCATGTTACCCGTCATATGTCATGAACTAGCTAATGTTAAACGAATAAAAGCGTTCACTATAGATTTCTTGTTTGCATTTCAAATGTTTCTTTTTGAAGAGGGTATCTGTGGTTGAAGTCTAACGTGACAAATTTGTACTTTTTTTCCTTTGCAGTTTTATTCGCTTGTGAAATTAGAAAAGATTCATTTAAGCACAATTTTATTCAAATATTCTTATTTTTTAAATGAATCGCTTACAAGAGAGGTTAACTAAATATCTCCCAATTATTTCAATTTAACATTTATTGTAGTAATTATTACTTAAGAATTACTGTTCAACGTTTGTTTCGGGAAAGCGTAGCAGGAGTCCCGACTGTCATATTTTTATCAATACTCTTTCCGAACAATAATTTTCGTGAAAGATTTTTACATTTGCAATAAAAATATACCACAAAGATTATTGTTTGGAACTAATGGTGGGGACTTTGTCATTTTTTCTGTGACAAATGTTCAACCCTAGCAATAATCAATAAAAGTAGATAATTGAATTTCGTCAAATTGCCTCTAAAAAGAATTAAAATGTTTT
Organism: Maratus michaelseni; assembly: GCA_963931845.1. NCBI lineage: Eukaryota > Metazoa > Arthropoda > Arachnida > Araneae > Salticidae > Maratus > Maratus michaelseni. The sequence continues at coordinate 493,575,371 of OZ007586.1, forward strand.
CAATTAAGATTAAAAAAAAAACACTTTTTTCAACAATTATTTAAAATTTAAGACAAATTTTTAAATAAATTTCAACATTATATACACAATCCAAATTATTATTTATTCATCAGACGGTACAGTATTTTATTTCACAAAAATCCTTATTTGTGTCTATATTAGAAGCAGTAACAGCTAACTGAATTTCTGAAATAGATTTTCAACGAAAGGTATCGATTTCTCTTCGAATTCGCATTCAGTTGGAGAACACGAGTGAAGATAAATTACGAAATGCTTTGAAATATGAATCAATTTTGACGTATTAACATCTGATTTGATCAAACAGCAGTGAATTATGAATTTAAAATTTAAACTTATTTTTGGTGAATCAAACACCGTTGAAATCTTACAATAAAATTGATAGAATAAATATTGATATAAATCTGAATAAATGTTGATTTATATATATATTAATGGAAATGAAAAAAAAAAAAGAATTTAATAAAGAAAATTAAGTTAGTAGTGAACGTCTAAGTTTAAGGAAGATTTTAATATTTAATAACTTTTTTTAACTTTTTAAATTTAATAATAACTTTTTTAATTTACACTCTCAGAAATAAAACACTCAATTTTGATGATTCCGCCATCCTTAGGGCCCCACCAGTGGCTGAGAGGTTGTGCTCGCGAAGCTGGTAGACGGGAGGTGCTGGGTTCGATCCCAATCACGCCCGTCGGCCTAATCGTTCGGAGTTTTCGTGGTTTTCTTCGAGCCTTGGATTTATCCATGCGTAAATACGGAATAGGTTCCCTTAGAAAGACCCCCATGAAGGGCACTCCCCCCGGGCCTATATCCCTAGTGTAGATAATTGGCCGTCAATAATCAACCCAACCCACTCAACTCGCAATCCTTAGGCCTCATTTCGTTATTTTTGACAATCATTTCGTCACAGAGTCACGTGGTTTTTGACGAAACGTGAATCCTCAAATATCTGACGATACTGTTTCCTCGCTGTCAAAAAAAAAAAAAAAAAAAAAAAAAAACTCTCACTTTTGACGATTCCGCAATTCTTGAGCTATATTTAAACATTTTTGATAATCATTTCGTCGTCTCAAAATTAAGTGATTATAATGAAATGAAAAATCTCAAATATTTGACAAAAATGTTTCCCTATTCCCGGCCAGATTATTTTTGTTGTTACAAAATCGTTCAAAAAAAAAAAAAAAAAAAAAAAAAAAATACACAAAAGTACTACATTTACAATATATTAATGAAAACAGAAACAAAAATATTTTATCCTTGGGGGCCGCTATAACACGAAAGTACCAAATTTTTACTTTATTTGTCATATCTGATAATTTGCGTCTATCCTTTTTGTAACGATTTTATGCATTTCTATTGCCTATTCAAAGATAAATTTTTCTAAAGTTACAGAATTTCGTTAAAAACGCTTAAAAAATTCTTCTAAAGTTACAGAATTTCATTAAAAACGCTTAAAATAGTAAAATGCGAACCCATTTTCGACAGAAAGCAACAACATTCTCCCAATGGTTAAAAAAAAAAAAAAAAAATCAAAATTTTAGGAGCTCTTTTTTATTTAAGAAATATATTCATATAACAATCAAATTTAAAATATGTATAACTGACCCCATCCCCTCTATAAACAGTAATCTTATCCGCTAAAATTGATGAACTCGCCTCCAAAATATGCACTTCAAAATTAATTATTTCTGATCAACAAATTAACTAGACCATATTTTAATCATTCATTGAACAAAGGAAATTTGTCTAATAAATTATATTAATCAAGCCATATTCTAGTTACTTATTAATCATAGAAAAACCATAATAATAATCTAGCCTTATTAATGAAAACATGCAGAAATTATAACAGCACCGATAAAAATACAATCAGCTTTCTAAAAATATAAACACACATCAACATCCCGTAAATACATTTAAAATCAAATAATTCCGAAATCCCGCTGGCTAAGTGGTCAGAGCATTCGGCACCAAAGCTAAAAGTCGCGCGTTCGAACCCCTTTAAAGACTTGTGAAAAGTGATCTTATTTTTCTCCTAGTCAATTAAAGATGCTTCTAAAAACTCCAAAAGATGGCACCACCAACCTTTTTTTTTTGGAACTTTGAAAGAAACAATTTGACGAAACTAATTTCTTCGTAATTTTGAGGATGCAAATTTACTCGATTTGACGAAATATTTAATCGGAGCATTTCCCAGGAAACCGTTTCGTCAAAAACGAAGAAAATTTCTTGAAATCTGAGTATTCATTTTTGAGAGTGTAATAATTTAATAATTTATTAATAATTTAATAATTTATTAATAACTTTTTTAACTTTTTTAATTTAATAACAAAACTTATAAAAAATTAATAAAAAGGATACAGTATTATATAAAGTTCCATTCTCCATTAACAATTAAAAAACTAAAAAGCGCACAAACTGGCAATATTTTGGTGGATCGGTGAACAATTAATCAGGTTTTAATTTTTCTTCTGCAAAATTATAACGGAAACAACATGCTACAACTGTAATGAAAAACATTGTATAAAAATTACAGATAAATATCTTTGTGAAAAGTCAATATTTTATATAAAAAAATGTAGAGAGCGGCATGAGACAACAATATATATTTTTTTAATTTCAACCCATATACAAACATTTTCTTTGGCGCAAAATAATGTCATAAATTTCATTGAATTTTCAAATATCTATTTTCTGTAATACTACTAAATAATATATATATATAATATTATATAATTAATATAATGTTAATCAATATATTTTTCGCAACGTAGTAAAAGGGAGACGGTTTTGTTTCATGATTATTCCACCGTCGCATAAGTATTACCCATACTGTTCTCATGCATATGCTTTGCGGGAAAGTTCGCCTTTAATGAAGAATAGCCTACGTACACAAAAATATCTATATACACTACATATTCTACTACATATAAAGTGGATAGCGGAAAATTTTCAAATTTTAAAGTGAGTGACGTGATAACAATGTTTCGGAACAGTTATCGAGATCACTCATTACTTTTTTGATTGACCATCTTATTCTTTGGCTCTTTGGGGTACGAATATTTTTTCAATTTTGAAAATAAAATTACTTTTAGGTTAATTATATTAAAAATAGACAAAAGCAGTTGATAGAAGTAAAAATAACGTTTCCGGGACAACATCTGTGCGGGACTTGATTACTGCAGGGGCAAATTTCCACCAATAAAAATTTAAAAATTAATAGAGATTTTCTGATTATTTATGAGAGAAATTCTGCTGGAATAATACATTATAAGGCGAAAATTTCTATTAAAATTTACTTGTGGGAGTTTGCCTCTGCTGTAATCAGGCCTTGCATCTACGTAGAACGCAAGAAACACGTGCAGGAATAATGGGTAGAATGAAAACTACTCCTTATCTGATGTTTCTCTTTCTCACTCTGGCTTCATTAAAGAAAACAATTTTGTTAATGTTTATTTGCATTTGAGAATATCTTGTCTGTTAGGTTGTGCATCGCCCCAAAGTCACTTGCCTTAAAAATTTGATATTAGAGAAAATAGGGGAATGGATAAAAGGTGGGAGTGAAAGGAGCAACAGTTGAATTTCTACAGTTCTGCCTTTTAGTACCTGCTAATTTCATGCATTCATGAACAAAAAAATGTCAAAACACAGTAATGTACCAGAAAGCATCTAATTTGCATATGAGAACAGCCATAAATTTAGAAAACTGTCTACTTTCTTACACATTCTCGAAAATATTTTTGTTCGTAAACACATGGAAATAGCATGTGATTTTATTTAATGAAATCGGAAATATATATTTTTACTTACCCATCATACGTAGTATAGGGTAAGTCTTTTACTTACCCATCATACGTAGTATAGGGTAAGTCTTGTAATCGTTTTGAAAATCGAAAAATTTTTTTTTGACGGATTTACACGTTTCAGACACTGGAGATTCCGAAAAACATATTTTTAGAAAAAAATTTTTGCCGTCCGTCTGTGTGTCTGTGTGTGTGTCTGTAAACGCTCTATCTCCCGAAAAAATTGAGATAGAGACTGGCAATTTGGTATGTACGGAGTATGTAATAATGGGAAGAAGCCTATTTCATTTCAATAACCTCGATTAACCGGAACAATTTTTTTCGGACTCTCGAAATATTCGTTCTGATGAAAGGTATATAAAAATTTTCGAAATTGTTTATTTTAAGAAATGAATATAAAAGACAATAAAAAAACATAAATTTTTCATAAAGCATGAAGTCGATCGGATAATGAGTTGCCGAGATATTTGGAATCCTATTTCCCACACTCTTCGATTTTTCATGACCCTGTATTTTATCCAAATTTCACTTCAAAGATATATTTTAATTGGAAATTTGACGCTTAATCAGATGCAATAAACCGCTAGTTAATAGGATTATTATTTTTGGAGTTATAAGGATGTTTCTTTCAAGCAATTCAGTAATCGAGCCTTTAAAGTTTGTGACGTCATCAAGCCACGATTTTATTTGAATTACAATGCACTTTATAAGTAGTTTACACATTTTTATTTTAATATTTTACATTATGCATATCCATGATGGGTAAGTATTACGGTGGCCCCTAACGACTAGTTTTTCATTTCTCAATAAAGACAGACCATCTTTCAGAATATGCTGCCAAATATGTTGTTTTTAACCGCATTTCAGAACGCGAGAGCCTGATAGGAGTCATAACGAGACCACAATCGCATACTCAAGATATAATCCAATTTTGAAAAAAATGAAAAAAACTGTTCGATTCCAAATCACATCAATAGACATGCTTGAAAGTGTTGTGCTTTTACGTTTAATAATAAGCCCGTAAACGTGTCATAAAGTTTCATGTGGTAAATATTTTTTAAGAACATCACCCTTAAAAAACTGTAGCTGCAAATGGCGGTACAATTGATATCCTATGAATCTCAACCCTGAAGAAAAAATTAAAACTTAGTAAAAATGTATGTTTATTTTAATGATAGCTAAAAAATGTTAATTTACTTTGGTAAGAAATTTATTTCTAAGTTTTTTTTTAATATTTTCAGCAATTTAATTAAATTATTTTGTTATATGTCTAAGAAAATATTTCAAGCTTTTTTTATTTTGCTTGTAAAAAAAAAGTATTTTTACGTGAAAAAAAAAAAAACATTTCGAAAAAAAAAAATTAAAAAATTTACAACTCTTATACGAAAATTGAACAAATATTACTTTACTTCTACATGATTTTTTGAAAATGCCAATACTCTCAATTACCGAAATAAAAGAGATTAAATTATGTTCTACAAAAAATTTATGTATTAATGTTCTACAAAATCCAAAAATAAAGGGGGGGGGGGGTTCTAATTCATTTTCAAATTCCCCTTTTGGAAAATGAGTTAATTCAACGCTCAAATTGAAAATTTATAAAAACAAGTTCTCTCAGTTCAAACTCATTTTTTAAAAAGACCGAAACTCAATAAGAATTTCTTTTAGAAAAGGAAAAACATGAGAAAAAAAGGGAAAGAAATATATTTTGATTAATTTTATGAACTAGTGATGTCAAAATCTCTTTAATTAAGTTAGTATTCGAACAAGTCTTTAAATACTCCAGTGTAATTGAAATATTGTAATTATTATAATTATTTTGTTAGTTAATCGTAAATTCTTAAAATATTTTAATGTCTTTTAGCGTTTAATTCTCAAGGAAATTTTCACTGTAAAATGTGACTTATAATTAAGAACATTAAATAAGTATATCTTGTATTTTTATTTTTTTTTAATCGAAGCTACAAACAGTGCGTAGACGTACTTCGGTTTATGTCGAAATCTTTGATCTTTTATGACTTTCTCAGTATGTCTCAGAATGATCTAAAGTTCAGATATAAAAACGGCACACTTTACAGCTGTTGACACCATCTATTTCTTTTGTTGAATCTTCCCTTTCTTTTGTTCCTGACCGCAAATTGATTCAAGAAGAATGGGAAGGGTTTAATTTTTGCCCAACACAGGTTGACTTGCAATTTTGTGCACTAAACGTAGCCTTAAGCGCTCGTGTCTTTCTTATTTTCAGACTAATGAAATGATAAATCGATCGTAACAAAAACAACTTGCTGATAAACACATCATCGCACACAAATTTACCACAACTGTTTTCTTAGAATTCTACACTAGAGTTCCGCTAGATTGTGCGAACTGACATGGGAATTAAAAAAAAAAAAAACTTGTTTCTAACGTCAAGAAAAATTTTCAGGAAATTTTAGAAAAAATTGAATGAGTTGCAATTTTGACTCAAACACGTGGAGTTTTTGAGTGTAACTCAACTTTTGCTTCCTTTCCAGAAAATGAATCAAACTCAAGTCAAAGCTCACAGAAAGTGGGTGCATCAAACTTATGAGTTCACTCCTGTCCAACGCTGATTAGAGCATTAAAGTAATACTTGTAAAATCATAATAATGAAATTAGAATAATCAAAGGTAAGAACTAAAATTCAGGGCCTGACTAATGCAGGGGCATACGGGGCAGCTGCCCTGTGACCCCCAGTTGAGCCCCCCCCCCCATGAGCATGAGTGGGATTTTCATTAAAAAGCAGCCAAATGTTAAAAATTTGTCAGAAGTGACCCAAATTCTTACTTTTGTAAAGATTTATGCGGGACGTGGCCCTCCTCCCCAGCTTCTATACCCTTTGATCCCTCCCTCCCCAGCTACTTCCCTAACCAACTACATCATCAGAAAGCTGGTGATGAAGTTTTACTGTAACAACTAAGTAATCCATTGTTTTCAAGAGAAATTCATTATTGATAGTATCCTCGTAACAAGGCAAATTAGAACTTTTAATGATGACCACTGGAGGACATTTTTCTTTTAGACATCTTATGACATACGTATGATATTATGACAAATAGCCATGAATGACAGAAAAACCTGTATTTACATTTCAACGGCTCGCAAAGGCCCTTATATTCCTATACAAAAAAAGTATATTCTATCATCTTTCTCATGATACCCTGTTTAAAAATATGAAAAGTACCTAGTACGAAATTTATGTATGCAGTTTTGTCACTTCAGCGTAATTAGAGAAAATTTCCTATGGTTAGATAAAAGGGGGGGGGGGCAGAATAATGCTTGCCCCGGGGCCATAGATACTCTAAGTCGGACCCTGCTATAAAATTATAAAGTATTAAAGCTTATTTTGTATCGAACGATTATTGCAATTACTGGTAAGAAAATAAGACAATTACCACTTACTAAAAATATGGACCAATTTTTATCCCCTTTAGAATTTATTATGGCGACATTAAATAAATTAATTTGAAATTAAGGGATTTTTGAAGGGAAAATCCCTCAAAGCTCCGGTCTTCTGACTGACGGATAATCGAGGTTCCACTGTATATACCTGTCATTTGTAGATAATTTTATGTTCTTTAATTTATGTTGGAGTAGTTTTCTCATGAAAAACAACAATTTCTGTGATATTTGTAAAAAACTAAAAAAAAAATACTTTGTTTAGCCCCCCCCCTCCCCCCGCTCACCTCCTATCCATGGGGACTTTTTACATAGTCATCAGTAGCCATCAATGAACAACTGGACCAATTTTTATCTCCTTAGCATTTATTATAGCAAACTGCTCAAAAATGGGCGAATTTGACTGGACTATGTCTGTTATGGAAGATTCACTCCGCGGTGAAGGTAAAACCTGGATAAGAGACATTCCCGAATAGCGGACTCCTCTATTAATCATTATTTTATTTATTATTTTTCAATCCCAACACACACATATTTACATACTTTTACTTTTACCTCTAAAAAGCAGACACCTCTGAATAGCGGACAAATACCGCAGCCTCTAGGTGCCTACTATTGAGAGGTTTTACCGTTTTTAGATTGGTACATATATATTTAATGTTATTTTGCTGTAAAAGTGCAAAATATTGATTATAGTCAGTACAGTGTCAAAAGAGATTTAAAATATTATTGTTACGAAAATTACACACCAAATTTGGTGACCCCTAAAGTCGGAGTGGGGGGAGGGGGGACAAGCAGTGCTATGGCCCAGTTTTCCCATGCTTTAATCAGGTTCTGCTTCTTGAAAAATTCCCAGCCCTGCTTTATATTCAAATATTTCCCCATTTATTATTATACAAACGCAGAAAAATGAAAATTTCACTTAAATATTAAACAAATATTTATTTTACATATTATTTTAAATATTAATTTATTTTACATGCAATCAAATTAAAGCTATTAGTTTTAATAACAATTTTAAATTAAGAAACCAATTATTAGAATTTTTGAAGAGACAAAACTGGAGGGGAAAAAGTTTTTGTTTCGAAAATTGCGTATTTCTAACTATAAAATGTAAAAAATAGATATCAACAGATGTTTGATCATTTAAATATTTTTAATCCAATATTAAAATTGAGTAATTTACACGTCTTTCATATAGCGAACAAACAATTAAAATCAACTGTTAATAGAATAATGTTGTAACAATAGAAGAAAGTTTTGGGATTGGTACATCCGACTAGTTTCACAAGTATTCATGAATATATTATGTGATTTGAATCCTTTTCGGTTAGTAGCATTTTTTTTTTCAGGAAAACAACCTTCAAGCATAATATTTCATCCTTTTCATTAGTCCCATTTTTTTTCCAGAAGCAACCCCCTCCCCAAACTTTTCTTTCAGATGCATTAAGTGCAGCAGGTGCTCGTTATAACGACTGCTGAATTAGCGAATAATGCTTGCATTGGAATTTATACTATTTTTATATTCATATAGTCCGACCAACTGATGAAATTTTAACCAATATCGGGGAAAAATGCAAACTTTCTAGCATTTTTTTATATTTTTCATTTGTCTGTAAGGGGAAAAACGCCATTCTCGATTTATTTCATGTTCTTTATAATACATATTCTTAGCCCACTAAATTATCCGTTTCACAAACTAATACTAATGCTATAATCCATCTCATTTCGCTCACGTAACAATAAAATCACCATATAATTAGGACTAATACGAAAACTTTTCTGCCAAAACTGTGAATTTTAATTTTAGAGAGAGAAGGAGTAGAGAGAAAAGATGGTGTAGTCATATGAGTTCGAATCATTGACTAAGAATAAGATTCCCCGTTTAGAAACGCAATCAGAATGAATAACTTTCAGATTTCATAAGTGAATCTATAAAATTCTGTTTCATTTTCTATATTTCTGCTCCTTAATATTAAAAAATGTCACTAATGTACTAAATTTCAAGTTTCTATTACACCAAAATTAGCATATCTCGGATCTAATTTCTCATTTTGCAATATGCCATTGTAAACTATAATCACCGTATTTTTGAAATTTTGTATCTCATAACCGATAAAAGATAAATGCATGAAGTTTAATATGCTGTGTAATAATGATAATTTTATTACATAAGTTATATTCCAGCCCAAACCTCAATTATCAATTCCTTTACAAGAAAATCAACACTGGTTGCAATATAGGAACTACCTTTCATATTTTAAAAATCAACTAATAAACTTTTGTTTAATTTTACTTGTTTTCTTCATTTACAGCAAAAGACTCACTATATAGAGAATTTCAAGTCTATAAGTGTAGCAAAAACAAGTATATATAAGTTTTGATTACAGAATTTTAATTGATCATTAAATACCGAAACTGATGGATTTTGATGGATTTTGTTTCATTTCCCGTGGAAGATAATTTTATGAGACTTGGGTTACTATCTTTAATCTTATCTCATCAATAAAATTTCAGCTTCAAAATAATTTACATCATCTGATTTACAAGAAATTCAAAAATAACTTTGTCAGTACATGAATGTTAAAACCAACATTTTAAAAAATGTATCTCAGAATCGATGAAAGATAAATGCAAGGAATTTGGAACGTTGTGATAAGTAATTGTGATTGATAATTGTGATTAATAGGAATATGCCTAAATGACACCAAATTATATACTAACCTGCTTTAAAATCTAATTACGATTTCAGCAAAGCGCAATAGGAAAATATCGCCGTTATGCAATGGCGGATCTAGGACAGCGGAGGGCGGGGGGGTGATAGCCATTTCCTTGGGTGGTGATAAAGGGTCTCTATGCGAACCTAAAGCCAGTTTCAATACTTTTTAACCTTTTAAGCGTTTAAAACTAATACATTCGTCTTTTCTATTCTTCATTGGATGAAAATTTTAAAATACGACCATTTCCAAAAAAATATGTATAGAAAATATGTAATTTTTAAAAAATTCCAATAACTTATATAAAATATTCTATTCTAACTTTACCGATTATAAAGTGAATGAAAAATATCAACTCTTAATGAGTCCTACGGTAAGAAATCAGCTTTTAAGAGAGCAAGAATCCAATTTTCAGCCTGCTATCCATAGCTGCTTATGTTTTCTTTTTGGTGGGGTTTAGGTGGGGGTTTAACAAAACTTATATGGTATATTTCTAATTAATTTAAGTAATTATATTTATTCATTAATATATATTACTGTCTCTTGATATATATTTTTCTCTCTCTGTAAAACTTCCGTATGTGATTGACAATGGAATTTCCCTGATCCGATTATGTATTTGGGGAATGTTCACGAGATCATTGTGAAAGTTCTAATCCGGCTTTGAAAATAAAATACAATGGGCAGCAGATTCCTAGCGATCTGGAGTTCAAAGAAGAATGCAGGGGTCGAATGGTCAAGAAGAAACGCTTCTACGAGATGGAAACTCCGTGAAGAATCACAGCCCTGCTGATTTGTAGTGTGACCTGATGAGCGAGAGACGGGTCACTCGTGGAGGTGCAGCTAAGAGTGTAGGACGCCACAGTCGCTGGTGTGCCATGAAGAGAGTAGGAGGTGTCTCATTCATGTGTAGCGGATAGCGTGGGACGCGGGGGTCGTCAGTGCAGAGCGTAGAGGATAGACTTGCAGAGTTAAGAGCTCAGAGGAGTGTATTGAATTGCAGAGATAATGTGCATAGGACAGTTTGGTCCAGAGTATATAAATTACTACTTAGACGGAATGGTATGTACGAGTAGTGCATATGAAATATAGTAAAACGTGCGATCAGGGAGATTGCCATTCGACAGTCACATACGGCAAGTGACAATAAGCTGTATTGACTATTAATATCTATCACTGTAACATTTTTCTTGCATATTAATTTAATCAATCAATTATTAATTGGTTATATATATGAGAACTTCTTTTCCAACGTCCGGTATCAGTTCAATGAAGGAAACCCCACCAGTGGCTGAGAGGTTCTGCTCTCAAAGTTGGTAGACGGAAGGTGCTGGTTTCAAACCCCTGTCGTGCTCGTCCACCTAACCGTTCGGAGTTTTCCGTGGTTTTTTTCGAACCTTGCCGTAAATACGGGCTAGGATCCCTTAGTAAGACCCCCACGGAAGGCACTCCCCCTAAGGGCCTATACCCTTCGTATAGACAACCGGACGTCATAAATCAACCAACCAACCAACCAATGAGGGAAAATCCAAGGTCAACTAGTCTGACAAAAATCAGGGAGTTTTAACAGATAGCATACAAATCAGAAACACAGTGAATGACAAACAGATGGAGCGTGCATCACCTGAGAATGTAAACAAGGGATTTAAAGGACTGTTTCTGGGTAATTGCGCTGGGTATATTAACAAAATTTACAATATCTCGCGATATAATTGCCGTATGGGTAAAAATGAGGTGTCAAAATATTTACTATTAAACAGGCTTTCATTTAATATTTTAAAAAGAAAATCGGCCCTTTGATCAATTTTGAGGTAAACTGTCCCCTTAATGTATTACGTGGTGTTTATAACTTCTAGAGATCATATACAGGGCTGCACAAAAGAATACGCACACATTCCAGGATATGGACAGAAATCGCTGAAAGTGGATTTTTTACTGAGTTATGTGTTTTTTGGTTTAGTAAGAGATCTCATTTCATTGTATGAAAAATTAAAATTTCTTAATAATAGTCTGTTAGTGTTGTAAAGTGTTTCATTATGCATGCCTGATGCATGATTTTTCGTTCTTGTTTTGGACACAAAAAACTACTTCAATTTAAGAAATTCTGTACATGTTTTAAAAAGCACATAATTGAAATTTCAGAAACAAAGGAAATGAAAAACATTTAATAAAAATAATATCTGAAATATAATTTGTTTTGATTTTTAAATACATGAAACATGAGCGAACCGAATAAATCTATAATAATAGCAAATTTTTTGAAGAGATAAATCACATGCAGGAGAATTTTTTGGCATCTAATTGAGGTTTATTATTTCCCAGTTTTTTTTTTTATCTTCTTTGTAATTTTAGTTAGATAACTGTCTATTAATTTAAACGAGTATTAATTGTAACTTGAGTAAGAATGAAAATTATTTTTTGATTTGAAACATATTTAAGAATGGGATATATTTTAATAGTTGCTGAAGAATTGTTGAAAATTATCAAATTAAAACTAGTCATTTTTATGTATATTCCATGATGTTGTGTGGGGAACACCACAACTTTTTTGTAGAGTTTTCTGTTAGTAATTTGATGCACTTTCCTTTATTCCCTTTTATTATAATTGTTCTTGAAGTTGTTTTCCATTATAAGTAGTTCTTATATCAGTTGTAATGGCATCTTATAGCAGAATATCTATTGCATGAAAACAAAATTTTAAATTTTAGAAAACTTAAACTTTGGGCGTAATTTCTATTATTCATACTTCTAAATAAAAATAGTAACTTTTGATCTCAATTCTTTATTTAAGGTGCTTCGGGACACATTGAAAAACATTTTTATTTATTGAAGTAGAATTTTGAGTTTTTTCGTGACCATATCACCTCATTATCCTAAAAATAGGACCGCACGCATATGCGGACTGTATATAAATTCTTTTGAATATTTTAATTCAAATTAAAGACGTTTTGTTATTCAACAGTCATTTAACGATATATTTGTATTTATCGCAAGTTTAAGTTAATGTTGGATATTTTTTATTAAATTTATAAAATGGCGATTTTTGGAGTTTTTTTTTTTTTACTTATTCGACATACAACGTTTTAAATGTATTGAGCTCCAAGAAATTCACACATATAAATTTATTGACGTATTATTCCATACTTTTATATCAGCAAAAAAAACATTGTCAAAAAATTAATCTAGGAGATAAATTTTCCTTACATTTTCGACTGTCCTGAAAATAGGACGATAGTACAATTCACTACTACCTAATCCCCATTAATTAATAATGGCGATAGTCCTTTCTTTCTCTGTTACATTCCAAACATTACTGCTCTACAACTAATGCTTGCGCCTAACAGCCTGTCTGACAGGGGCACATCAAATTCATTAACCCTTTTCCCGTTTTTTAACACCTTCCAACATAGTTAAGAAGTGTTTATGACTTCGGTTTGAATATCTGCCGTATGTCTGCGTCTGTCCGTACTCTAACTCGCGTAAATATACTCGGATTGCCATGAAATTGATATATGTTAATCAGGTTTACTATGGCATGCTCAGTATTGAAAATGAAATATGCAGCTTTTATAGTTCGTTTACATGGACACTCAAAAGAATTCAGTTACATTACGGTCTATGGGGAAAAATCGTTTCCGATGAATTTTAATCATATTATACTATTTCAAGCCTATTTAAATTGATATATATCACTCAGGTATACTACAAGAGTATTACTACAGAATATGGTGTGCATAACATTCAACGTTCATTTACAGGGACACACAAAATAATTCGTTTAGAGTACTGTACAAGAACAATAATTGCTGGAAGTGCATTTGAAGTTGTGGTACGCTTTTTATTTAAACTAATATTTTGTCTATTGCTTGGTATGTATAAATTGCACAGATGATATACAGGGCAGCACAAAATATCTCGAGTACGTTTCCGTTTATTGATGGAAATTGCTTTTGCTTTGATGAGCGTTTATTTTTTAATATTATTTGTTAATTCATATGAAACAGCATTAGTTTCTTCACGGAAGCTCAATTAGCTATTTTGTGATGATAGTCTGAGCTTGCTTGATTTTTGAAGACAGATAACAGTTGCTTATATGGGACTTTCTATTCCAAGGAAACTATCTGGCAGAAAATTGGGTATTCAGCAGGTTAATGAATATTTTCTAAAGTTTAAAAATGAATGAACATTTTATTTTAAAAAAAATCTCAGAAATTCGGCAAAGAAGATGCCAGCTAAAAACGTGTACAGCAAAACCAACAACTATTTGTAAAAAATGTAACGTTGGGCTATGCTTAAGATGCTTTCTCCTATTCTACCTAAGTAACAACGAATAGCAACGGATTGTACCATTGTCCTATTTTTAGGACAGCCTGTACCGATAAAACTAATAAAAGTTTGGTAAGTTTTTTTGATTTTATATGTATACATAGGCTTAGGGAAACACATATTTAAGATTGTATAAAAATAATATAATTTTTTTCAATGCTTGGTACGATTTGAGTTAACCATGTAATTTGTAAAAAAAAAAAAAAAAAAAAAAAAAAAAAAAAAACTTCTCATAAAATTAAAAAAAAAAATCAAAAATTATTATTTCTTTTAAAGTGGGGTAATTTAAAATCGTTATAACTCGAAATATTATTCCTCAAAAAAAAAAAAAAAAAAAAAAAAAAAAAAATCATTTAACTAAACAGAAATATATAAGTTTTAATTTTTATTAAGCACTTTTTAAAATATTAATTAAAAAAATAAAAATATTTAAAATAAAAATTTAATAAAAGATGTAACTTTAAAAAAAAAAGTGATATTTGCAAAAGTAAATATCTTTTCAAATTTGCTGATTCAAAAATAAAGTAAAACAATTGAAAGAGACATCTTCGAAGTTTGAACCAGTTATCTTTAACTGTTCTTGACTTATAACAATTTAAAGACGAGAATTATTATGAAAACCCATCATGCAGAAAACGCGAAAACGTTTCCATGAGAACCACTGCTTGAATGCTAGATTAAAAAAGAAATGGTATATCCTGTTCTAATTAAGATAGAAACATGATTTAAACCTGATTTTAAGTGTGAAAAACAGACAATGAATGTAATACAAAATAATATTTCTCCAAAATTTGCAGATTTTTGTGTTCCGGACCTCTTAACTTTATTTGAATATTCTGCATTTTTCATTAAAAAACAGGTGAGAATCAGACAAACGTTATTACTATTATTGTTGTTGTTGTTATTATTATTATTATTATTATTATTATTATTATTGTTGTTGTTGTTATATTGTTGTTGTTGTCTTTGTTAACAGAAAAGGCTAATTTTTGTTGGTTTCTTCTTTATTAAATTTTAAAATACGTAAAATTAATTAACTATCCCAAAGCTATTTAATTTAAGTAAAACTAGTTTAGAGAATAAACATGAAGCGTCCAGGGGAAATCCACTTCAGCCTATGCAAATCAATTCAGAAAAATAAACAGAAAACAAAGTTTAGTTTATGTGTTTCATAAAAGCCTACACTAGTCACGCGAAGATACTCGCAAGATAATGTTAAACCTATGGGAGGGTTCTTTTCAAACTTAGGTTTGCATTTCAACATATTTAGAAGATTTCTGGATAGCTGAAGTCACACCTTTTTCTTTTTAGTTTTTCGATTTTGGTTCCAGATTTTTTTTTTAGTTTTTTTTTTTAGTTTTTCGATTTTGGTTCCAGATTTTTTTTTTTTAGTTTTTTTTTTTAGTTTTTCGATTTTGGTTCCAGATTTTTTTTTTTTTTGTCATTTTCTGTTTCGAAATCGGTTTTGAAAAAGAAAAAAATCTGCAACCAAAATCGAAAAAGTAAACAGGAACCTGGTTAAACATTGATCTTAGCTATCCTATGCAAAAAAAAAAAAAAAGGATTAGCATTGAGAAATATTGAAATGCAAAAGAGGAATTTAAAAAGGACACTCCCATTGGATTAACATTACCTTATGCATTTTTTCGTGAGCACAGGTTCTTAAGAATCTACACTCATCAACATTTGACATTAGTAAACTAATGTTAAACCAATGGATGTGTTCTCTAAAATTTACTCATTTACCTTTCAATGTTTTAAAATGTAAAGTCTTAAGGTTAAAGTCTAAGGCTAATGTGATAGTTTTGCAGTTTTTCTATTTTTGTTGCACTAAGTATTCAGAAGACATTTTTAATTTCGTGAGCACTGATGATTGAGTTGTTGTTTCCTTTATATCCTTGCAAAATCCGTATTAGCAAAATTCGGAAATTTTTTAACACTTTGATTGTAGGGTATGATCATATGTCGTCCCAGCGACTAATTTTTAATTCTATTCGTTCCACTTTTTGAAAAATAATATCTGCTTTATATTTATACGAAAACATTTTCAAGAGAAATTTAACACAAATATATATATATATATTTTGTAAATTGTGGTACGATTGAAAATAAAAATAGTCTTAACGTCCCAGCCCGTAATGAAAAGGTGAACTACGACAGGTATCTTTGACTTCAGATTATATTTTATATAAATGAGAAATTGGTGGAGAGTTTTTCTATTGGTTTACAATTGACTTTTAAATGTCGTGTGCTGCGCCGAATGGAGACTCTTAAGTGGCAATGCTTTAATGCTTTATTTCTGGCATTTTTTTTTTTTTTTTTAGTTTTTTTAACGGCGTGTTACATTGCCGTTGTTTTGCGTTGTTTCTTCACTCATGCAATTAAAATGCCGCTTAAAGACTGGTTACGTATAATTCAAACGAACGATTCTAATTTCTTTATGCACAGTGATCTGGTCAAGCAGCATTTGTTATTTGCTTGGATTGGTTTGACTTGTTCGGATGGCACTGGATTTATTCTTGCGTTTTAAAGTACTATCTATCTACTTATAATAAAATCCGAAGCCAAGAAACTGTCTGTAACCATTCCAGGCAGGACCACTCTGGTCTGCGAACTGACTGTAGTTAAACACCATGTTAGGCTTAATGAAAAACGTATGCTAACATATCACAGTTAAATGATAATATCTTCCACTTGAAATCATGTCTGTTCAGCGTATTTTTCCTATGAAACATGTATATCATATCCTATTATAATGTTTTAAGTTCTTAATTAAAAATCCAGATTAAACAATCCTAGGAATCCTAGACAAACACTGTTTGTTGCGAACAATATTGTTTTGGCGCCATCTACCTGCTTTAAAATGTACTTTTCTACAATACAAGCCTTTCATGCTGTTTGTATGAAGTCCTATGAAAATGGAACGCAGATCAACAATCCATCATTTTTGACGGGGATTATATACTTTATATACAAGCTTTTAAAAAACTTTTTTTGTACTTAATTTTTTACAAGCCTAAGGAATTACGCTTAGAAATAATTATTCAAAGCTTTATTTTGTTGATTCATAAGGTAAAATATCCATAGAAACTTTCCAAATTATGTTAATTTTAGATTTTATTATTCTTTTTATGTCATTTTAAACATTTAGTAAATTTATGATTTAAAAAAATCAGTTGATTTAATTCAATGATTTAAAGAAAATCAGTTGATTTAATTCAATGATTTAAAGAAAATCAGTTGATTTAAATCATGATTTAATCCCCAATTTAAATCATCTGATTAAAATCGGCCCCACCAGTGGCTGAGAGGTTGTGCTCTCGAAGCTGGTAGACGGGAGGTGCTGGGTTCGATCCCAATCGCGCCCGTCGGCCTAATCGTTCGGAGTTTTCGTGGTTTTCTTCGAGCCGTGGATTTATCCATGCGTAAATACGGGTTAGGCTCCCTTAGAAAGACCCCCACGAAGGGCACTCCCCCCGGGCCTATATCCCATGTGTAGATAATTGGCCGTCAATAATCAACCCAACCCAACCCAACCCTGATTAAAATCGTTGACACCTAGATTGTTTTGGCGACATCTACATGCTTTAAAATGTACTTTTCTATGAAGTCTTATGAAAATGAAACGCAGATCAACAATCCGTCATTTTTGACGGGGATTATATACTAGCTTTTTGAAAACTTACTGTACTTAATTTTTTACAAGCCTAAGGAATTACGTTTAGAAATAATTATTCAAAGCTTTATTTTGTTGATTCATAAGGTAAAATATCCATAGTAACTTTTCAAATTATGTTAATCTTAGATTTATTATTTTTTTAATGTCATTTTAAACATTTAGTAAATTTAGGATAAAAAAAAGCAGTTGATTTAATTCAATGATTTAAAGAAAATCAGTTGATTTAAATCATAATTTAATCCCCAATTTAAATCATCTGATTAAAATCGTTGACACCTAGGTTGTTTTGGCGCCATCTACATGCTGTAAAATGTACTTTTCTATGAAGATGGAATATGGAATTTGTTTTACAAGGGGCTGTATGCATATTAAAATTTAAATAAATATTTTCATACGGTCCCCTTTTTCTGTAAGAAAAGGCTGCCCTGCTCTAAGGAAGACATTAAAAAATCCTTTCTTTTATGACTAAAATTTACAGAGTTATGATACTTTGAATTTTTTTGCATTTTTAGTGTTTTCTGGCAATAAAATCAGAAAGACACGCTTTTAGAAAAAAAAAAAAAGAAAAAGAAAAAAAATTCTACTGTATCCCTTATCATTTTTTTTATGAATAGAAAATAAATCCTTATATGTGGCGTATTTTTCCTTCTGCTATTCATAGATACTTTTTAGATTTTTTTTTTTTTTTTAATTTTCTGATTAAAATGTATTATTTCTTTTTTCTCGTACATCGAGTTTTTCTGTAGAAAGAATCGTTCTCCTGTTCTTTAATTAAGGTGCATTAGAAAAAAAAAAAATAGTTGCTTTAAAAATGATTCTAAAAGTGGCGGTACTCGGTAAAATTCAGTAAGAAGAGAAAAGCATAATATTGCAATAATTCATATGGAACTATTAAAAAGTTTGACATATCCCCCATTAGAAAAGCACAATTTGAACAAAATTTGGGAAGAAAGCTCCATATATATTATGTTTCAGCGAACTTAAGAAAAATATTGGATTTAAGAATTTTTTATAAATGTAACATTAAAATGAATCAGTAAGTCAGAGAAAGATGTTTCAAAGGAACTTTCTCATAGTTTTTTATCTTCTGTTTAGCTAAATAATGATAATTGTTTTAAAATTCCAATAAAGAAGCAAAGCAGTCTTTTTTATTTTTTTTTTTCTTGGTTCAAATATTTGTTAGTAGTAAATTATGCATCCATATTTAAGAATAAGTAAAAAAAAAAAAAAAAAAAAAAAAAAAAGAAAGAAAGAAAAAGAAAGAATGATACATTATTATAAAACATTTCTGTCATAGCATTACTCTTTTAATCTCTACTTAGATTGATATTATAACAATGCATTTGAATTGGGGATATAACGAGAACGAAATCAATACAGAATTTGCTTGTTATAACGTCGTTTGGAACTGCTCTCTTTAACCCCTTCAGGGGCAAAATACCCTTAGAGCTAAAATATTGAAATGATTCATTGACACCAAGATTAAGGAACGAATTTATTTTAAAATAAATAAAAGCTTTTCTTCATGTACCTTATAAATTTAAAATTTGATTAGAAAATTCTGGAGACAATGTGGCATTTTGGGATTAAAATTAAGTGGTATATATAATATACCGGCGCCCTTCAAGGGGTTAACAAACTTTAAGATTTCATATAATGGAATCGAAAAAAATAAGTAAAATGCATTTAAACTATTAAAAATTACAAAACGATTTCTCTTGATAGGAACAATTTTACATTTCTAGATTACCAGGGTATGAAATTAAATTATTAATGTCAACTTAACATTTATCTGAAAAAAAATTTCAATTAAAAATTTACAAATAGGACATAATTTCTAAAAAGGTCATTGAAAAAATCATGCTTGCTTTTTCCCCCATTTAAATAAGTTTAAGTGATAAAATATTTTTCATTAAACCAGGGTTCGTACTCTTTTACAAAATTTTTCAATAGGATTTTTCGCCTTATTTAAATACAGAAAAGTATTACAAATGTTGCAATTAAACGAGGCGTCTACAATTTCTGCTATCTAAATATTAAATAGAAATTTTCTCCTCCCGATTCGACCGGGATGGCTCAGTTGGTAGAGCATTGGCAGCTTCAGCCAAGAGATCACAGGTTCGAATCCTGGCCCGTAAATTTTTCGCAAGGTTGGAAAATTACAACTCATATGATTTCTTTACCAATTTGAATAATTGTGTTAAAATTAATCTAGTGTAATCACGCATCCAGCGTTTACTACAGTTCCATTACCTGCGATCTATTCTGTTGAGCTGATTAAAATATCAAACCAAGATGCTATGATCAATAAGGTTAACTGGATGAATTATGCCCTCCAGATTCGTCCGGGATAGCTCAGTTGGTAGAGCATTGGCAGCTTCAGCCAAGCGATCACAGGTTCGAATCCTGACCCGGAAATTTTTCACCCAGTTGGGAGATTACAACTCATATGATTTCTTTACCAAGTTGAAGAAGTGTATTAAAAATAATCTAGTATAATCACGTATCCGGTGTTTACTGGAGTTCCATTGTCTGCGATTTATTCTGTTGAGCTGATTCAGATATCAGACCAGTTGACATGATCAATAAGGTTAACTGGATGAATTATGCCCTCCAGATTCGTTCGGGATAGCTCAGTTGGTAGAGCATGACAGCTTCAGCCAAGAGATCCCAGGTTCGAATCCTGGCCCGGACATTTTTCGTCCAGTTGGAAAATTACAACTCGTATGATTTCTTTACCAAGTTGAAGAATTGTGTTAAAAATAATCTAGTGTAATCACGTATCCGGTGTTTACTGGAGCTCCATTATCTGCGATTTATTCTGTTGAGCTGATTCGAATATCAGACCAGATGACACGATCAATACTGTTAACTGGGTGATTTAGGTCCTCCAGATTCGACCGGGATGGCTCAATTGGTAGAGCATTGGTAGTTTCAGCCAAGAGATCCCAGGTTCGAATCCTGGCCCGGACATTTTTCGCCCAGTAGGGAAATCACAACTCATATTATTTGTTTTCCCATTTGAATAATTGTGTTAAAATTAATGTAGTGTAATCATGTATCCAGTGTTTACTGGAGTTCCATTACCTGCGATTTATTCTGTTGAGCTGATTCAGATATCAGGCCAGATGCTATGATCAATAAAGTTAAATGAATAAATTAGGTCCTGCAGATTCAACCGGGATGGCTCAGTTGGTAGAGGATTGGCAGCTTCAGCCAAGAGATCCCAAGTTCGAATACTGGTCCGGACATCTTTCTCCCAGTTGGGAAATTACAACTCATATGATTTTTTTACTAATTTGAATAATTGTGTTAAAATTAATCTAGAAATTTTCTGTTAAAAAAAATGTGGTAAAAGCGTAAGAACCCTGTAAACTTTTTTATTTCTTTTCTATTAGGAGAGAGGCAGAAAAATATTAATAAAAATTCTTGTGGGGAGATAGTATAAAAGAAAGAAAACTGTTTAATGTTCATAATTCATATAGAGTTTTATTTACCGAAGTGATGTAAGGTATTATAAAGAAAATACCTTCTTAAAAGAACATTTAAAAGATAAGTACACAAATTTTCGAAAAAACTGAGTCTTTCTTCATCAGGCGCAAAAACATATGAACTACTACTTTTGGTATCAAACTGGTACTGTCTTGCTCCGGATCTAAAAGTGGCAGCATGTCTTTTTATGCTTGATGAAGTTAAGTTCTTTCAAAACTTGCTACATTTTTCTCATTTTTAAGGTATCTTTCTCCCTCTCTCAAAGTAGAAATCAATCTTTTGGCACCTGATGAAGGAAGACTAAGTTATTTTGAAACGTGTCGAACGTCCTTATATTGTATGATATTTTTAACAATTCTTTTCATTGTACTGTGTTTTACAGTAGTGATGTATACTATCTTTTGTTGTAAGGTAAAATATGAAATCTTTACAAATGCGTAGCTGCAGGCGACAATATCGAGAAATAATTACAAAGCATAAAAGATACTTGTAATAATAAACGTCTTTAAATTCTTGTTATTATTACTATCATTGTTTTTAATATTATTACTATTATTATTATTTATTATTATTATCTAATTTACTAAATTGAGAGATCTCATATATTATTATAGGGTTCGTACGCTTTTACCACACATTTTTAATAGATTTTTTCAATTTAATATTTAAATAGCAGAAATTGTAGCCGCCTTGTTTAATTTCAGGATTTGTAATACTTTTCTGCATTTAAATAAGGCGAAAAATTCTATTAAAAAATTGTGGTTATAAGCGTACGAACGCTGTATTAATGATGTATTTTTGAATCCAAACATTTTCTTTTTAATTGCTCAAAAACACTTTATTGAAATTGTATAGAAATTTACAAGAAATCTAAGGACTGTGTATAAGGTATTTATTATTCAAACTCAGTTGAAACATGCCCTTGTGGGGGTTTCTTACCAAGGAAATGGAGGAGATAGGACACCTTCCTGTAAATGATACATTTGGATTATTTTTTATTAATATTTTTATATTATTACTTTTATTATTTCTTTTTATTTCCTTAACTTTAGCTTAAACTTTTCAAGGGCAAAGTAATTATGTTGCTAAACTGTTGAAATGATTGACTGCCACCCACCATTTTAGTTTAAAAAATATGGTACAATTTTAGCAGATATAAATATTATATTACAGCCTTTCAAAAAGTAAAAGAAATTTGGCTTCGAGGAAGGTACCGTTTCCCGCAGATTTTTGCAGAGTGAACTCGATCAATAAAATTACATAAACTACATAAATACATAATGAAGACCATTTTTTAAATAATAATAGTAATAATAATAATAATAATAAATAATAATAAAAAGTTCTAAGATTTCATCGATAGGGACCGGGAAAAAAAGTTTTGTTTTAGTCAGCTTCCAAAAACCGTATATACTCGTGTATAAGTCGAGGAATTTTAGACAAAATTTGGGAGCTGAAAATGGGGGGGGGGTGGGGGGGGGGGGTTCGACTTATACACGAGTTAAAAAAAATATATAGCGGAGTAAAATACCGGAGTCCTATCTTTTTCGCAGATAATTGGTGAATGTGCAAATCTTTTAATTAATCACATATGGGTCTAGGTTGGAGAGACAGATAAAAGCGGACAGTGGTGAATGATAAAAAAAAAGCTCAAAAATAATGTCTCTGTAATTGTTCTGCACTCATTTTCTCTTGGGATAGAATTCCCTTCAATGCATTCTTTTTAACATTTAATCCCCTTTTTAAAAAGAGTTCAACTTGAGAATGCTTCTAGATTTCTCTCCTAAAAGTAATACAGTACAAAGAAGTACGATATTTTAGCAGTTTAAGAAGTTGTTTACCCTTGTAAATAAGGCTTGAATAGATTTAAAAAAAAAAAAGTAAATAATCATTAAATTGATGTGAATAGCTTTCAAAATAGCTTAAGCTTCTTCAGTTTTACATAATTATACAATTTTAAAATGTTGAATTTTAAAAAAAGGAAGTCTAATTAGAAACGTAAAAAAAAAAAAAAAAAAAAAAAAAAAAAAAAAAAAAAAAAATACTATGAAAATTTATTTATTTATTTTTTATCCTCGATTACAAATCATTTTTCAACATATTGCCAGAAATGTGGTTCGACTTATACACCAAAATTCAATTTTTTCCAAATTTTTGCGTAAGAATTGTTGGTGTCGACTTATACACGAGTCGACCTATACACGAGTATATACGGTATTTCGATAATTATTATTAATATTATTATATTATTAATATTATTATTTCCTTTCATATCACTAACTTTGTCTTAACACCTTTCAACGACAAAGTAACTCTGTTGCTAAAATGTTGATAAGTTGACTGCCACTTAGAATTTGTGAACAAATTTATTTATAAATGCTTTTCTTCATGTAAATTATAAAAGCAAAATTTTATTTTAAAAATTTGGTGCAATTTTGACAGTTGGGGATTAAATTTAAGCGGTATAAACTGCTTTTCAAAAAGTAAACTACTTTGGCACCATTTCTCCCAGATTTTTGTAGAATGAACTTGATCAATAAAATTACATAAACTACATAAATATATAATGCCTCATATTAAAATGGATGTAGACATGTAGAGTTTAATCTCTGTGTGAGCAGATGAAATCTCCATAGAATTTTTAACTACTAATTTCCCACGCAAAAAAAAGAAAGAAAAAGAAAAGAAAGCTTTCCTGTGAATATATACATATAAATTATTTTAATGTTTTTTTTTTTTTTTTTTTTTTTTTTTCTACATTATGTTTAAATTACTGATTAAAGAAATAATGACGAAAAAATAAATATCCATACATATATTATTTTTAAAAATTATTACATCTTTTAAAGTAATATATCTTTTAAGATACACATTGATAATCTTTTTGCTTAGAGAAACAATGTGCGACAATATGCAGTAAATACTTTCGAGGCAAGCAAAACGGAAGCGAAATTTATACCTTTAATATCGAAAAAAAAAAAGAACCGAAATGAACAGTGCTTCAATTAATGTTTCATATACGCCAAGACGGAGGAGGATAAAGAAGAAGAACCAAATCCTACTATTTTATTACATGAAATCACAAGCATCGAAAAAATATCTATCACAATATACTATTTTAAAAAGTATCGCATCTTTAAAGTAATATATCGTTTAAGATATGTTTTGGTAATTATTTTGCTTAAAGAGAAAAGAATATGCAATAATATTCAGTAAAGTCAAAGCATGCAAAACGGAACAGTGACCTTCAATTAGTGAATCGCGTACAGCAATCGGTTACGGAAAAAAAAATAAACAAATCCTATCATTTTATTACAAGACGTCAGAAGCATCCCGATGGTGATCTGGCTTAGTAAAAAGGAACCACGTGATCATTCATTTTTCATCACCAACTTAGTGGATTTCTTCAGAAGGGAGACTTCTCCATTTGCAGATGGCCTAGAAAGAAAGAAAGGCTGCGATAATAACCGTCTTGCCTTCCTGATAAAAAAAAAAAAAAAAAAAAAAAAACGCTGACTGTATTTGTAGCCACCGTTATATATATATATATATATATAAAAAAAACAGAAACCCCATTGACAATAAAAATGAAAGAAGAAATTAGATATGCAGTTATTTTTCTGACTAAGCTCATGCGAGCGAAAATACGTGAAAGTCACGTATATATACATGAAGATAAATTAGAGACATTTTATCTTATTT
Source organism: Maratus michaelseni (assembly GCA_963931845.1). Lineage (NCBI taxonomy): Eukaryota > Metazoa > Arthropoda > Arachnida > Araneae > Salticidae > Maratus > Maratus michaelseni. Next base: position 493,600,526 of record OZ007586.1, read on the forward strand.
TACAGGAAATCCTTTACTTGAATTATGAAAAACATTGGTACCCAGAGAAACCTGACAGAGGATCAGGGTACAGATGTATCCGTATCAACCATAGAACGGATCCCGTTATTTTAAAGGCCGGGTTAGCCAGTGGAATAACCGAAGATAAATTGAACGCATTGCTTCCTGTGGAACTCGCAGTATGGATTGACCCTTATTCTGTGTCATACAGAATTGGTGAGAATGGCAGCATATGTGCTTTGTTCCAATCAGGACCAATATAAGAAATCTTTTTTGATCCAGCACCCACTACAAGTCTATGACGGTTTAAAAAATAATAATAACAATAAAAAATTAAGAAATAAGGTTCGAATAGTGCGTAGACATACGTGCGGGTTCTCTTTTGCAGTTTTTCGGACTTTTTAATATATGTTTTATGACTTTCTCAGGATGTCTAATGTTCAGAGATTTCTTTTGTGGAATGTAACCAAATGTAAACCAAAAGTACCAAGACCAAAAGTACTTTACCAAACATTTTTAAATTGCGCTTCATTCCAAGAAAAATATATTATATTAACGGCTTCTAAAACTTTTAAGAAGTCTTGTGATGTACAGTGAATCCCAACAATTTGTAAACATTTTATGTGATAAATTTTGTGACAAATGTGTGATGTGTCAAAAGTTTTATAAAGCGGATAACTATTTTCTTAAATGGAAAAAAAATTGAAAAATAAACTCAATAAATGGAGCTTCCCTGTATGATATAACTTCAGCCTTCAAAAATAGGTAAAAATTAATATTTCTATTCTTATTGATCAGAATTTGTTTTGGTCAAATTTGTGTTCCTTTCTCAATCATATATATGCTTTTCGAAGAGAAATCTGATTCCAGATTTGATGCTTTTTTTTAAATACATTTATTTTTATTTTTATTACTATAATTAAATAGTCATTTCTTTAAAATTTAATTATGCTTTAAAAAAATCAAATTTAAATTTCCTTATTTTAATTATATCTTTTTAATTGTATTTGTCTTTTCTTTAATTTAAATCACTAATTTCTGATGATAAAAAAATATGTTCTTTTTTTTTTACTTAAATCACTAATTTTTGATGATAAAGAAATATAACTTTTGATGGTAGAGTTGCATATTTTTCAGATATAAAATAGAAGTATGTCTAAAAGTAACTTTTGAAATTACCCAATTACTACATTTTTTTCTGGCATTTCAATGAATCTGGAATAAGCTGAATATTTTTACTATTGTATTAAATAAGATTTTGTGTGGAAAGACTTTCCTTTTTAAAATTATTTTGAATTTTAAGCAATGCATTTAATTATCTATATTTGTAATCAGCTGTTTAAAAAGTCAATGAGACATATTATGTGCAAATAGATATATAACTCAAAAACACTTTAAAATATAATTGCTGTGAACTTGATTTATTTTCTTTGCTAATATTTTAATGCATCTATACAGTTTGAGTTTTTAGTGATTTATATTGACTTATATAATAATATAGCAACCAACTTTTACTTTTTTCCCTACCACTATTTTTTAACAGAAAAATTTGGCTACTTCCATACTAAATTTCGACATTTAAACAAAACAAATATTTCTGTGATAAAATTATAGAAAAGGGAAAAAAGCTTAAGTTGTGGCAACTATGTAATAGTAATAAATGTTCTTAAAATTTCAATGTTGGTTTTTATAAAACTCTGAATAACAAAAAATTATATTCGTAAACCTGAATATGTTTGCCAATGTACTTATTTATATTTTGAAAATTTATGCACTTTATACACAACTTTTTATAATGGAAACCTATACTTTTAATTATTTTGATTTTTAACTAATGTGTGTAAATCTGTCAAATCTGTAATCCATTATTAAATAATTCAATCCAACATATGATGTGCAAGTACATAGGTAATTGAAAGAGAGTAAAAACAAATAATACTGGCCGTTTTATTGATCTTAAATTTTTAATACAAAATTAATAGTAATCACCTTTAAAATTTTTATTCCATCTGAAAAGGATTTCAAAATCTTTAGTGAAAATATCATGAAATTTTCTATTTGCTTTTCTTAATTCAATGCATTTTTCTTTCTTTCTTTCTTTTCTTTTCCTTTTTCCCCCCTTTATGGATTTTATTTTGCTCCTTTTTTAAAGATACAATTTGTTCATAATTTTTTAATAAAAGTAAAATTTAATCCTTTCAAATAAATTTTTATTATTATATTAGATTTTAATTATATTAGATTTAAAAAAACGAATCTCTATATTCAAATGTTAGAATGCCTGATATTTTTGGTTATCATATCCTATTCCAATTTCAGTAATGTTTAATTGTTGATTCACAATTTTTTCACTGGTAAATGAAAAAATATATATATATTTGATACTTGGATTTATTGTTTTGAATTCAATTGTGTGAAGTTTTGATATAAATTATGAGATTTTATTTATTTGATATAAATTATGATATAAATTTTTTGATATAAATTATGAGATTTGATATAAATAATGATTTATATTTCACCATTTTTCAGTAGTTCACAAATTTTCATTAATGACAGTAAATATAATGAAATTTCACTTGACGAAAGGAACAAACTTGAATCACGAAATCAAATCCATTATATATTTGATCTCAATATATTTATTGAAATTAGCATGCCTTTTCTATTCAAATTTAATTGATTATATGAGAGAAATTTGATACGAAATTTTGATGCTTTCTTAAATATATTTTTTAAAGTGATGTCAATGTATAAATATATTTTTACTTCTTTAAGGAAATTTTTACTGTTTCTTAGTTAAAGATACAATTAGTTCTTACATTTCTTTGTAATTGAAATGAAATTTAATACATTGAAATACATTTTTATATAAGTTGTTTTAGATTTTAAAATGAAAAAGTTTTATTCATTTGAAATGTTAGAATATCTTACCTTATCTTATTCAAATCTGAGGATATTTTTTTGAATGGGGAATCAAAAATTTTTAATTGATAAAAGAAACAAAAATTGCATATAAGCCTTTTCCGATTTGAATTTCATTGGATGTTAACGTTTAATAATTTTTTATTAAATGATTTTTATTTCAACTGATGTCATTAGTTCTTATTCAGTCAATAACTGTAGTTTACTTTTTAGGTGCGTTCGTAATTATATAAATACGTAGCACCTATAGTCGTCGTTTGGTCCGTCCGTCTGTCTGTCTGTCCGCATATAACAACGCAAAAACTACCCAACCAAATGGTTTGCAATTTAAAATAGATTATCTTTGCAGAATTTTGTCGAGACATTTCAAATTTTATTAAAATCGAATCAAAACTTTAGGAGATATTAATAAAAATATTTATTAAGAAATTTGATTTTTTTTTTTTAAATCGGTGCTTTTTTGTTATAGGAGCTTCCGATGGATGTTAAATCGTCAAGCGACCGAGATACTTATTTTATTACAGAAATTAATGTGCAGACGATATAATTCATTTCACAGAATAAAAAATCATCAAGATCTGAATATTTATATAACTAGCTGATACATATATATCTGAATATTTATATAACTAGTTAAGATATTTGTATGAACAGTGTCATAAAATATAAACTTAACTAGCTGTTTAACCCGTTCTACGCACGGGATATCATGAATTTAATTCTAAAACGTGCGTACGAACGCACCTCGTTTGTAACGTTTGACGTACAATTTCCAACTTGTTTTTCTTTGATTTGTAATAAGTCTGTGTTTTATTTTGGAAATAAATATAATGAAGATTCACTTCTAAGGCATCGAACATTTGAATTACGACATCAAATCTGATATGTAATAACAGATTTTTTTTCTGTTGGGATTTTTTGTCTATTCCATTTTATATTTGGTTCATGTAATTTTATTTACTATGGATTTTTGTGATCATTTAAAAATTTCTTCATTTCATTAATATAAAATGGCATAATACTATATATTAGTGTCACAGTAATTACGCCTAGCGCCTGATGTGAAAAATTGTTTTGTGTAACTATCGAACGATAGTGAATTGGGTGTAATAACTGAAGGTGCCCATGAAGCGAGTTGCAGGGCTCCCACTGGTACGTTTTTTGAATACCAGTATTTCTGAAGATAAAAAAATCGGTGGTAGGTTTTTACATTTGCAACAAAAATAAACTTCGGGGAAAATTTCTACAAAATTTGGAAAATAAATCTTAAAGGAAATATTTTCCTCTGAAAAAAAAAAAAAAAAAAAAAAAAAAGTTAAATATACGGACTGAGTGGAGCCCTGGACTTAGCCCTGCTGACGGGGGCACCTCTAGCGCTACCTTTGGTGCGTCTCTGAAACTTGTATGTCATTTTGAATATAATGCATCTCTTTTTTCATTTGTTTCTGAAACATATAAATTTAATGTCATATTTTCTTTCTTTAAAAATTGCTATAGTGTTGATAAAAGAGTTATTTTGATGAAACGTGAATTTAAATTATTTTTTTACCTTGATTGCTTCAAATCAATTTGTTTAAAATTTTTGGTAACTTGAGTTATTTTCTCTTTTCAATTATATTTTTATTGTTATTAAAGTAATATGACCAAGATGCGAAGTATTTCTTATATTGGGTTTCAAGTGATATTTTAACCATTTTGAAGTAATTAATTTCTTAATTAATTTATTTTCTCATTCTTATTGATATATTATAAGATTATTTTCATATGTTTTCTGAATGTTTAAAATTGTTTATGTCCATGAATTTATGTATGTTTCTAAAATAACATGTCATAATATACATCATATTTTAAATGAAGAGGATATTAGGTTAGTAACCAGAGATAAAAAACTATTGCATGCCCCACTCATTATTGATATATTCGACGATATTTCTTCTATTTTTTCTGAATGTTTAAAATTGTTTATTTCAAGTAATTTATATGCGAATTCTAAAATTAAAATAACATGTGATAATATGAATCATATTTTAAATGAAGAAGAGATTAGGTTAGTAACCAATGATAAAAAACTATTGTATATTATATATGTATATATATATATATATACATGCATTTTTGTCCTATATATATAAGTAAAATTTTTTATTGAAAGGTGTAAAAGTCATGTATGCTAGTCTTGGGAAAGCCCACATCTTCTGTAAATTGGCACACAAACTGCAAGTTTTACAATTACATGCGGAAAAAAAGATGATATCTTTTCTAAAATGTGCATTAAATATAAATGCAGCCTGAATATCTGGCACGTGAAAAACATCATGAAGAAGTGTACAAATATCAGAAAAATATTTTGCATGCAGCTATATTAAGGCTACTCAATAGTCAGATCTTAAATCCTCTTTCCAATGTTAAACGTATGGGCTTTGAATGCATTAGTATTTTAATGTTTTCATCAGAAAATTAAAAAAGAATTAGCTTTTATTGTCTGTAATACTCTCCTTAAAGGATGTTTCTTTGCTTTTTGCTTGTCGAAATGTTTCTAAAATATTTATTTTATTTTAATTTAAGTGTTAAAATTTTATTCGTAGATGGACAGCTTTATTAATATTCTGCTACTTGAAATATAAAATTAAGTATAGACAACCGTAAAAAGAAAAAATAGAACCGTCCATACATTTATATGTCCAATTATCACAGAAAAAAAAACGGAAATAACCATTCGACTAAAAAGTAAGTGTTCTCTTAATTTTGTTATAAAATAAGCTTATAGAGGGTGGTCTTCATAGTGGAATTGGCCCAAACTCTGAAAATTTCATAACGAACAGCCAATTTTGACATTATATTTTACCTTTTCGGTAAATTGCACCATAGGATACCAAAAGAAAATTTAATCGGTCAAGTAGTTTAGGAATCATGAAGGTTTAAAGTTTGGAACTCCTAACGTTAAACTCATTTGTAGTCGTTGCAAAACAGATTGTATTACGAGTAGTTTTTAAACATAAACCAAAATTTACTCGACGTAATAAGCTGTAATTTCGGATTTGCATGATTGAAGCTTCCAAAAATTGATTTCTGTGAACCAATTTATGGGATACAAGTCATATATTTTTCGAAAAATAATTTAAAAAAAATATTTTTACGAAATAAATTTTGGAAACAAACATGATTTGAAATCTATATGTATATATTTAACAAAAATCGATTTCTAGAAGCTTCCAATATGCGAAATCAAAATTACAGCTCGTATACTGTTAAATAGTTTTTCAGTTATGCTCTTAAATAACCTACTCTCATTGCAATATATTTTGCAAAGATTATAAATGCGTTTAAAATTATGTGTTCAAAATTTTAAATCGTCATAATTCTAAATTACTTGACCGAATGACGTCCCGTTTGGGTACCCCTAATGTAAAATGTACCGAAAAAACGAACATGATTAAAATTCACAAAGATACAAATAAATGTAAACATATTGCTTGAAACACAACATACATAAAAATACATAACAATATACATAAAAATATTTAAAAGCACATTAAAGTCCTTTTAAAATCAAAACGTTTTCAACCAAACTTACTCGGTCATCATCAGGGAAAACTAATAGTTAAGTTGAGTTGTTGTCTCTGCGCGTCTTCTAGCTTGTCCGGAACAAACCATTTTACTTTAATGTGCTTTTAAATGTTTTCATGTATGTTTTTACGCACCTTCAAGCAATATATTTACATTTATTTGTATACTTATGAATTTTAATTATTAAACAAGTTGAATTTGCACTGAAATTTTAACTTTTTATTGAATTGAAATGTCAAAATTGAATTATGTCAAAATTTGAGTTCGTATTCAAAATTTCAGAGTTTGGTACAATTTCACTAAGAAGAGAAGAATTTCGCATAAGTTTTTTTAAAAACATAAATTGGAAGAAGACTTAATTCCTAGGCGAATAACTATTTTTTTTTTTTTTTTTTTTTTTTTTTTTTTTTTTTTTGTCGTCACAATTTTGGACATTAAAATGAATGTTTTTTTTTCTTTTTTTATAGCCGACTGTTTTATACTTTAGAAATTTTAGTAAAGCGAAAAACGAAGAAACGTCCTTTGTCCCATTTCCTGACGTAATAACTTTTTATTAAATTTTTTGCTTCATACTAATATTTCCTGATACATAGGTCATGCTATTGACAAAACTTTTCATTAATTTAATAATTATGAAATGGTGTGCGCAAGAATTAGTAAAAAAAATAAATAATAATAATAATAATAAAGAAATAATAATAATAAAAAAACATAACCAGATATTGGTAAAACAGAAAAACAAAAGTTTAACTTCTAAAATAAAAAGAACCCACATAAATTGAAATTTTAATTATTTAAAAAAATATTTCGAGGCACTTAGCATGCACAGTTACGTCGAGTATTTGCAAAGAGTCAAACACAATAATTTCATCTTTTTTTTTTTCTTTTTAAATATAAAAAAGTGCGACTGACAATCAAATAATAGTAATAATAATAAAAGTAAGAATTAGTTCAAACAAACAGTTTTCAATAAAAATAATATTATTGACCTAAACATATATTTTCATAAGAGAAAAAAAATACTTGAGAAAATGCTGCATTTTTTCTCAATCAGCCGCGAATTGTTTAAAAATAGCAAATAGAAAATAGGAATTAAACATTTTAATTTTCTGATGAAAACTTATTAACTCTTTTGGGTCCGTTTTTTCTTCAGCTTTTGTGAAAATTTACTTTTACCTTAATAATATTAAAAGTAGCTATCCAAATCACAGAATTTAAAGGTTACTGAAATTTAACGGATATGTCATTTACTGAAATCTAACAAAAACAATTATCTTGTATATGCTATCCATGTGACAATAGACTAAGGAAGACATTTTGAAAATGTTTGGAAACATCTGTTATTACAGCAGTATTCAACAGGCATAACATTTTCTAATATTTTGTATATTTCACTACAATTTATACTTTTGGAAAAATATAGCCCCAATTTTAAATATAAAGAGTGAAACATATGATTGAAATAAAAGAATCGCGGACGGTGCAAAGATAATTAAGAAAACTATTATTATTATTATTAGGTAGAACTTCTAAAATCCGGAATCGCTCGGGACTCCACAATTCCAGATTTTCGAAATTTCCGGATTCTAGAGACTGAGAAATAACAATTTAAATTCTAAATTAAAGCCACACTTAAAAATAAGAAACACATACTGTAGAGTTTCTAATACTCTACACCCGAGCGATTCCGGATTTTAGAAGTTCTTATTACTGAAGGTTAAAGCATAAAAGAAGTCATAATAATAAATATATAGACATATACTACTATTGTTGCAGAAAGATAATAACGAAAATAATTATTAAGACAAAATAATACTTAATAGAAAGAAAGACATGTACTATTAATAGTAACACCAGACCCGAAATGGTTAAAAAAAATGCTTTTCAAGCCATAGGATTAACATCGGAGTGGAGAATTTGAGACTGATTGACTACTTTTTCACACATCTTTTGATTCATTTTTGTTCGCAAATACAAGAAATTGCCAGGTGCTCTTATTAAAAACTATGTAATCGAACAGCTTTTTCTATTTTTCGGTAAAAGCTAAGATGTGTCAGGAAATGCTGTCAAAGTGAGCGGACACGTCAGTGTTGGAAAGGGAAACAACTGCCATCTTGAGAGAATGATCGCTTATAACTCAAGATGTAATTCATTTGTCAAAAAAAAAAAAATGAAAAAAAAACATTCAATCACAAATAATTTCAATAATAATGCCTCCTAGTGTCTTATTTTTATGTTTAAAAGATTCAGAAAATATGTCAGAAAGTTTCGCACTCTTGGGCAGGGAATAATACTTTTAGGCACTTCATCAGTGAGATTTCAAATTTCGCTCGCTAATGTTAAACCTATGGGTGTGTGATGCATTCGTATTTATAAAATATCTCTTCAGTAATTTTATTTAACATTATAGTTACTTATTATAGTTTCAGTAAATTTTATTTACAACTCGTCTGCTTCAGTTAAATTTTAACTACATAAAACTAAATACACATTTTAGAAATAATTTGTCAAATAAAAAAAAAATGAAACATCCTTCAAGAAGAACATACAAAGAAAAGTTAATTTTCTGTGGAGAAATTGGAAAATTACGGATGCATTCCAAGTCCATAGATTTATCATTTGAGAGGTGGATTTGAGATTTGACTGTAGAGGAGCTTTAAGAGGCTACTTCACTCAGGCGAGAACACCCACTCGCTAATGTTAATCCTATGGGGGAAATAATTTACGATTCCTCATTCGCATTTCAATATTTTTAAATGACTTTTTTTGCATTGGGTAGCTGAGGTCAATCTCTATGCCCGCTTTTTTGTACTTTTTCGATTTTTGTTGCAGTTTTTTTTTTACTGAGGATACTTTCACTTTCGAAACCGGTTCCGAAAGTGAAAGTATCTTAATTAAAAAAAAAAAAACTTGTAATCAAAATCGAAAAAGTACAAAGGAGTATGCATAGAGATTGACCTCAGCTATCAATGCAAAAAAAAAAAAAAAAAAAAAAAAAAAAAATCATTTAAAAATATTGAAATATGAGCGAGATATCGTAAATTATTTCCGCCATAGGATTAACATTAGCGAAAGGGCGTTATCGACTGAAGTAGCCCCTTAAGACTTCAGAAACGAGCACCTTGCTTGGTTTAAATTGGAAAATGAGGAGTGAGAAAATGCAGAAACACACTTCTTTATTGTAGAGGTTACCTTTGCTGTAAAGAGTGTGATACTGTTAGCTGCTTCTCACCCACTCACCCTTATGAAACTTAAAATAGCTGCATGTTATTTTTTTCATCTTCTCTATTTAACTTATTACATGTCACATATCGAAAGATTTGTTTATTTACACATTTTATCATATTCATCTTATATAAGTTTTTTTTTTCTAAAATTAAAAACAGTGCCTTAGAAATTATGAAATTTTGAGAAAAAAACAATGCTTATTCTTTGTCTACCTATTCATTCAAACTTAAAGGGGTTGATTAGTGAAATCCTCTGAAAAAGAAAGAAACAAACTATGAACTTGATATACGATAGAAAATGTTGGTACAATTTACAATTCTTGTTTCTGTAAACTTGAAGAACTGTAAAAGCTTCATAAGCACGAGAAATCTTTTGTGGTGGCTGAAAGCTGTGCAGTTCTTCCTTTTTAAAGACTGTAAAAATATATATTAAATTTACAGTCTTAATCCAGTAGAAATGTAGTGTAATGTAAAATATTTTAAAAAAAATGTAAATAAAATGTCTAAAAAGCAGCATTTTTTATTTTTTATTTTGATTGTGTCCTTTATTGCGCCTGTTACAATTTCATTTTCTTTACGCATTTAGTGCTTAAGAGGCAACATCACTCAGGCGAAAACACCCGCTCGCTAATGCTAATCCTATGGGGGAAATAATTTACGATATCTCGCTCGCATTTCAATATTTTTAAGTGATGTTTTTTACATTGGATAGCTGAGGTCAATTTCTATGCATGCTCCTTTGTACTTTTTCGATTTTTGTTGCGTTTTTTTTTTTTTTTTTTTTTTTTTTTAAATTATTATTGAAGATACTTTCGCTTTCGAAACCGGTTCCGAAAGTGAAAGCATCTTAATAAAAAAACTTGTAATCAAAATCGAAAAAGTGCAAAGAAGCATGCATAGAGCTGGACCTCAACTATTGAATGAAAAAAAAAATCACTTAAAAATATTGAAATGCGAACGAGATATCTCAAATTATTTTCGCCGCAGGATTAACATTAGCGAGCGGGTGTTTTCGTCTGAGTGAAGTAGTCTCTTAAAGATCCTCTCCCCTCACGCGAAAACACTCGCTAATGTTAATCCTATGAGACAGTTATTTTACAATATCTCTTTTACATTTCAATATTTTTAAACAATTTTTTTTCCATGGGATAGCTGAAATCAATCAGCGCCTCCTTTTTAAATGTTCGATTTTGTTTGCGGATTTTTTTTTTTTTTTTTTTTTTTTTTTTTTTTTTATGAGAATACCTTTACTTTCGAAACTGGTTGCGAAAGTAAAAGTATTTTCGAAAAAAAAAAAAATCGAAAAAGTAAAAAAGAAGCGTTGTAGAGATCGATCTCAGCAATCCAATTATAATTATACAAAAAAAAAAAAAAAATATTGAAATACAAAAAAGATATTGTAAGATAACTGTCTCATGGGATAAACATCAGCGAGCGGGTGTTTCCGCGTGAGGGGAGAGGACCTTTAAACTTTAATTACATGTAAACATTTCTGTTTCAATCCAGTTCATAAAATCAGTCTAACATTATTCTAAGGAAAAACATGCAGAATAAAGTTAATTTATGTGTGAATTTTTTGATAAAAATAATTTTATTAACTGGGTTTTAAAAACATCTCGGGTAAAAATAAGTATAGATTGAAAACAAAAAAAAAAAACAAAAAAAAAAAAAAAAAGGAAAAGAAAAAAGAAAAGAAAAGAAAAGAAAAAAGAAAAATTTTCTATGATGAAAAATAATTCTTAACAGCTAATTTTTTTAGTTTATTCTATACAATCTATGGTAACGTAAGTCACCATCGATTATTGCCATTTGAAAAGAAACAAAATATTTAAGACTGTTCTCAATTTTTTCTGAGATATTTCTAAATTAATTTTTGTTCGGAAACGTATGAAATTAACCGGTGTTTTTTTCAGAAACTTTAATTAAATAGCGTTTTCCATTTTTCGGTAAAGCAAGACTATCTTTCAGGAAATACTGTCAAAATCGATGTTATTTTGAACCAAATTTTCGACGCCGCATCACGAGAAAGGTGAAAAACGTGTCGTCACGTGACTCGAATTGCTTATAGCTGAATAAGTAATTTATCAACAAATGGAAAACTCATTTCGATTCCAAATCGCTTCAATAGTTTAGGTCTGCCAATTTTATGCCTTTGCGTTTAAAAACGAGTCAGAAAATGTATGAGAAAGTTTCGTGTTATTGAACAGGTCATCTGATAACCACTTTAACCTCTTAAGACCCGAAGTTAAACAAACAAAATGATATCATAGATGACAAAAAATATATTTTTTTGAAATCTATTGTTTTAGGGGACTTGTAATTTAGTTTCACAAATATGAACATAAAATTACTAGCCCCCCCCCCCCCAAATATCAATTTAATTATCAGTAACCTAAAATTACACAATAAAAAAAAATAACAGCTTTAAATAAGTGAATAATCTGCAAATTCTTAAATTTTTTTATTATGAAGTTTTTAAGTTAAATAATTGTGAAAATTACCTACTTTCTTGGATGCACTGTTTCGAAAGCATTTTGCAAACTAGGTTAAAATAACATTTATTTTTTAAGGAAATCGACATCGGTGCTGCCATTTATTGGTTTCAGTTTAAAGCAAAAGCATTCAACTTTATAGAAGTGAAGTTAAACTGTAAAAATATCAATCATTTTAGTTTTTATGAGCAAAAGAATCTAGGTACCCATTTAGGTACCCAGGACTCAAGAGGTTAATCTGTTTAGTTAAAAAAAAAAAAAATGACAATCATCAAAAGTATGCAAAGCTTTATAGGCAAAATCGCGCTTTGTTTATGGACTACCTCCACTTTGAATAGCTTATATAAAAGATTTTCAAAGAAGATTGTATTCACCTTGATTCCGGATGCCATCTCTTTCTCTCACTGGAAAAGATAAATATTTTTCTGAACAATGGAAGTTATCTACTAAAATGCCGTCCAGGAGGGGAGGGGGAAATAATACGGTATTCCTGGACAAAAAAAAATAAAAAAAAAAAAAAAATCCGTAGCTGCCAGAATTGAATTCAAATATTTGTCTCCGTGAGGGATTTTTGTGTCCCCCCCCCCCGAGGGGGGATTATAGAGTTTAGGGGGGGTTGTATTTTTTAACATTAAAATAATAAATTCTCAAATCTTCCGGAGGGGGGACTTCAATGCTTCGAGGGGGAATGTCCCCCCCCCCCCGGGCCACCCCCTGAATTCAACACTGTGCCAACTGCTGTGATTTTTAGGCACCACTAATTCCTACCTAATTTTCTACCTTTTATAAAAGCAGATTTCTGTTATTAATTAAGTCAAAGATTTCTCTAGGGAATTACTGGTGACGAAAAATCGTAGCAGTTGGCAACTAGTCCTATCAAAAGTAATGGGATTTTGTTCTATTAAGGTGTGTTCTTTGAAAAAAAAAAACCCACATAAATTTATATAAAAAATTTTACTATTTAATCATATTTTAGACAGCAAAGTTATTTACTTAAAGGCTTTTTTTTTTTTTTTTTTACATTTAATGGTTTAAAAGGAATACTTATTCACATAAGCGGAATTCTGCTTAACATAGTTGTTTAAGGATTTGCATCTACAATTTTGAAAAATTCACTATTTAAAAAAAAAAAATACAATATACCTGAAAAAGAAAACTGAATAAAATACGTTATGTTATACTTAGGAAAATAACCTATTCGTACTCTGTTAAATCAGTGTTTCATTTTTTCCATACGTATATTTTCGAGTTTATTATTATTATTAATAATAATAAATACAGAATTTTAACTAATGAAAATATACAAGAAAATATATTTCTTTTCTTGTTAAAACAAAATAAAAAGTATGGAAACAAATTATGCTTTAAAAGACTAATAAAAAATAGGGAGAATTCCCGAAAAAAAAATTCAACTTAAATTTCAACAAAACATTGTTTTTACCAAATTATTTTATTCATTTAGTTCACTTAGGCTGCTAACAGACACTAGAGTTTTGCACAAATCAAAAGCCCAGCGCTTTCGGGACCTGGATTATCCATCTCCGTCTGCCAGGAAACATAAAAAGCAACAATAAAATTAGCTTTTTTTTTTTTTTTTTTTTTTTTTTTAAATGAAAAAAAAAAGTTTCTAAAAATATTCGCTAAATAGAAACTTCTAAATAGAAACTTCACTATACATTTGAACGATAAATTTACGTTTTGTCAATTCATATGTGAACGGGTTGTTTGCATGTGTCTGGGGTTGGTTGCCTGCTCACTCTAACCCGAACCAGAAGGTGAAGAAGAAGCTATCGATGATATGTTGTTTGAATCAGGAATGGTGATGAAAGAAAATACAGGTAAGGTCAAACCTCCTCTTTAAAGCTGTTCTCAAATCTAAACTGGCTACTTTCTGACATTTTTTAATTCATGACATTTTTGTTTGCAAATACATGAGATTGACAAGTGCATTTATTAAAAAACTATGTACTCAAACAGTTTTTCCCATTTTTCGATAAAGGTATAGACGATTTTCCAGAAAATTGTTTCAAAGTTGACACTTTGAACTGAATTTCCGGATGCGATACTGCGGTGAAGGAAAAAAGTGTGGTGATGAGACAATACATCGCTTATATCTCAAGATGTAATTCATTTATTGTTCGAAAAAAGAAAAAAGAAAAAAAAAACCTTTTCTAGTACAAAATATTTTAACAATCATTCTTTTACTATTAAAAATGAGTCCGTAAATGTGATGGAAAGCTTTAAGTTCTTGAGCAGGGAAAATCTTTTTTTTTTTTTTTTTCTTTTTTTTTTTTTTTTTTTTTTCTAGAAATGCCTAGGCTGTTCTCAAATCCAAAAGAGCTGTTTTCTAACACATTTTTGAATTACTTTTTGTTCAGAAACGCATGGAATTGGCAGGTGTTCTTACTCAGAAACTATGTAATCAAAAGACGTTTTCCATTTTTGAAAAAGGCAGAAAAAATTTCAGAAAATACTGTCAAAGTTGGCGTTCTAAACCATATTCCTGCAGCGCGAGAAAGGGGAAAAACGTGTCGTCACGAGACAAGAATCGCTTATAACTCGATAAGTAATTTATTTATCAAAAAATGGAAAGCTCATTTCGATTCCAAATCGCTTCAATAGTCGGGCCTGCCAATTTTATATCTTTACTTTTACAAAATGAGTCAGAAAATGTGTCCAGAAAGGTTCGCGTTGCTGAGCTTGTCATTTTAGAACCACCTTAACCAAACCGCTCCTTGCATCTGTTTTAAAGGAAGATCCTCTTTGCATCTTCTTCGATACCTATATTTGATTTTGAGTTCGCAATACTCCAGTAATATATATATGTACAATTTATTTAACGCGTTTACACACCTGGTACAGCTAAGTACTAATAAACATTTTTTGCTCCCTAAATAAAATTGAACAAAGGCAGTTTTTTGTAAACTCAGGTTTTGTTTCATTAAAAAAGATCAACATAATTTGATTATCTCAGAACGTATTACTTTTATTTTATTTCTATGTCTTTTATATTTCTTTTACCAGATTTTTTTTTTAATTAAATAGTGTTCAGTTAAAATCTAATGAAATGCTAATAAAAATTTGTCATGTTTCATAAACAATTTTACACAGATTATAAAATATAAATATTAAGTAAATTTATTCAATTTACTGAATCAAAATATCGTTTTAAAATTGAAAACCACAGCTTGGTGTGGTTCCTATTGGAAAAAAAATTATAAAATTTTCGAGTGATCCAAATCCAACAGAAAAATCAAATTTGAATAACTCGAAAAGTATAGACAGGCATGATGCGTTTTTCCCAGAAATGTAAAATAAGGCATGGAATTATTTTTAGTAAGAAAAATTGACTGACTAAATAGTTAATTTTGGCGCCAAACAAGTGGAGCTTTAGTTCATCAGACTTCGTAGTGCAGCTGAGATTAGAAATGTTCAATGTTACGGATATTAGTAATGAGAAAGACCTTCAGACGAGGCACGACATGCAACACAGAATCTAAGGGATTCCGCTGCCAAATGAACCTCGTATAAGTCTCGTAATTTACGTTATAAAATCAGTATTTTAAAATCGGTTTTCTTTTAGATTCTATTTTGATTGACATCAATTAAACATCAAACCTTCATGTGTGGTATTATAAATATTTTTTTCTGCAGAATCTAGAATAGTACTTTAATTAAACCATTTAAAAGAATGATTTTAAAAAAAGTGTGAGTGAAGTGGTAATAGCAAGCAGTGAAGGGTAATAGGGGTATAGCAAATGTTTTTTCGCAACATCAGGACATACCGGTAATCAATATTTTTAACCCTTTCCGGCACAGTAGTCCCACTCCGAGCACACCTAATTTTAATTCCAAACTTGCATTCGACACCAAGAATATTTAATAAAATTTTGTTTCTACAATGAAAGCTTAAAATAAGGAGTTCTTATTTTCTAAAAAAAAAATCGTTTATAAATTCCGGTGTCAGTCAGTAATTTCTCATTTTACGAACAGACTGTGTCAGAAAGGGTTAAACAATAATATATATAACGTATTAAATATAGAATTTCTGAGTTTAAACAATGCTAATGTTCAGAAATACTGCTACTCAAATAATAAAAAAATATATATATTGAATTGTGACCTCCCTGTAACTACATCACTAACTGTCGAAGAAAAACGTATTTATTCTTCAATGCAAATTTCTGTTATTAAAATATCCCATCCTTTTCAATACATTTTTGTAAAAACAGCCGTCGTGCCCTGTTGTCTATAAGTTTCGATTTATTGAATTTTTACTTTTTCTATTACTTTTGAATCATACCGTATTTCAAATGATAGGTATTTGTATATA
Organism: Maratus michaelseni; assembly: GCA_963931845.1. Taxonomy (NCBI): domain Eukaryota; kingdom Metazoa; phylum Arthropoda; class Arachnida; order Araneae; family Salticidae; genus Maratus; species Maratus michaelseni. Next base: position 493,617,070 of record OZ007586.1, read on the forward strand.
ACGCTTTTTTATATCATATTCAAATAAAATCTGGCATATTACAACTGCGTGCTTGCTCCCTCGGATGATTGATTATTTTCCTTTAATCATAATTAGTGATGGCAGAAAATTTCATAGATATATCTAGAGAAATACTTGGTAAAATTCTTCTGCAACTTCAAGAATATAAAGAACATGTCTGGCCTTATATTTTTTCAGCGAAGGTTTCTAAACGAGAATAATTAGGGGACCAACAAAATTTGAATAAAAACTAATATACGTGCATTCACCTTGTAAAATGAAAAACTTCAAATAATCTGTAGCCATAGCACATGTCTGTGTGGATCTTGTACAACATTTGCGTTCATTTGTGTTAGAAAAGCATGCATATTAATGGAGATATAAAGGTTTACATAAACAAATCATGGAATTTCTGCATGTTTTTTGTTTATATCAAGTATAGGGTTTAACTAAAATTAAAGCCACGTTAAAGAACATTGAGAACCACGACAGATTAGATTAAAAACAATATACTGCAATTAATATATTAAGTATTTGATGAAATGTAAGCATTTGTATGAAAAAATTTTTGACTGCACATGCGCGAACGATAACAAACTTCTTGAATAATTTAGCAGTCAAATGTATAACTTATATAAAAAAGCTATTCCAATAAGGTAAAGCTAGGAGAGTCTGCGCACAATTCAAACGAATAACAAAAAAATCTAACTATTAATTTTTTGCTAAACTATCCTTGAATAATTTTTACTTCATTTGTTTTTTATGCATTTCCATTGCTATTTTGTTGTTATGTTGTAATTTAATAGTACAGTTATAATAAAACCAAGAAAGTTATTTTGCGCAATCTGTCCTTACAGGGTTGGTGTGATTGCGCACATGGGTAGGAGAGATTGTTACTAATAATAACTACAATTAAATTGTTAACAATAATAATTATACTTAAATGACATTGTTGTAAGGTTTTTATGAACAAATATTATTGTATTAGGAGTGAATATTTCAAACTAATGATTAAAGAATCAGAAAAATTAAATAATTTTAAAAACGATTCAAAAAATTTAATTAAAGGGGAAAAAATTAAAGAATCAGAAAAAGCAAGTCCAGATAGGATTACAAAATAACACTAAGTTACTTGAAAATACGTTTAACTTAAAATTAGTCCCTTTTTATTTTTCATTTTTTATGCAAATTTACCAATAAGCTGCGTAATCTCTCCTAGCATGGAAACTAATGGGAACAATGCGCCATCTCTCCTAAGTAGCAGATGCGCAAACTCCCCAATTTCGGTAGGAGAGATTGCTCGGTCTTTTATTTAAACATGGCCGCTACTAAAACGAACTGTTGATGTTCACATTGTTAGTCTAGATTAGTAGCTTATAAGAAATCGTTTAAGTTTAAGCTATTTTGTATTACTGACATTGTATAGAAATTCTGACGAATAGCTATGAAAATTCAAGCACTTACTTTGGGAAAACAAAACAAAATAGCAATGCTTTATCTTAGAGGCTCAAGACAATCAACGTGCACTTTCAAGTAGACACTCCACTACTGCTGTTGTATAACTACCTTGGGTCGCTGCTCCCTCAATCTACTCCTTCCCCCCAAACCTCTATGTGCGCAATCTCTCCGACCGCGTAATCTCTTCTGTCTTTACTTTATAGTTAAAATTCTGAGAGTTTTTTTTTTTTTTTAGTTTAATTTTTTATTGATTCTTTAGTTCTTAAAAGAATCACCAGAGTGAGTACATTCCAACAAAAAAAGTATCTCCGTTCAAATATACAGGATGCGTCATAAGTTCGTTAAAACTTTACAAAATCATTAGAAAGAAACAAATAATGCTAAAAATTGCGGTTTGCAGGAATAGGATTAGAGTGTGATCGGATTTTTTTTAATAACAAAAAAGTTGTGGTTAAAAAATTACGATAGATGGCGCTGATATGCATAATATGAAGCAGATGTATGAAAATTAGGCTTATAGTAAAAGACCTATTTCTGCTCTCTTAAAACGAAAGAGCCAAAATAACTCAAGTTGAGCCGAAATCCACTCATCTCATGATTTGAAAGTCAGCTTCTCATGAAGAGTTGAAACAACTCGAGTGAACGAGTTGTTTTTAAGCAACTCATGATTGAGTTATCTCTATTTTACTCATACTTGAGTGAAATCAAATCAATGAAGGTTAAATCCAGTCGCACTTGAGTGATTTATAACTAACTCATATTTGAGGAGGAGAAGGAGAATTAAAATTCATGGTAAAATGTAATAATTCATTGTAAAATAATAAATTTCATGAACAGGTAGATTATTATTTTAGAAAAAAAAAAGTAATTTGCATATTGAATGTATACATATTTATGTTTACATATATGTATATATTCAACAATTAAGTGAAAAGTATCTTTTTTTTTTTTTTTTTTTTTTTTTTTTGTTGTTGTTTCTGAGCTGCTTGAAATATATACCCCCCCCCCCCCTCTCGACCCAAAAAGAGAATTTTAAAAGGAATATTTGAAAAGATAAGAATTTCTGCTGATTTAAATATTTTAATCTTTTTTTTTTTATTTTGTTATAATGATTATGTTTTCTATGCAATATTATTCGATACATTGCCTGATATTTTTCAGTTTATATCAATATTATCATTAAATATGTTTTAATCCTAATACTATTTAGGAATATTCACACCGTGAATATCCGGGAATGTAGATATTTACCTTATTTTTAACAACATACGATAAAAAATATGGGATTTATACAGTTTCATAAATCAAGTATATTTTAAAATATTAGAATTCAGACTGAGAATAAAATAAGAAATATAATTTGTTTACTTTAAAACAATATTTTTAAAGTCAGACAAGTCAATTTTCAATTTATAGTATTATAAAAGTTAGAGTTCTGAAACATCGCTAAAAATATATACTATCAGGGCTCGACCCAGACAAAATTTTGGGCCTATTTAGGTCCCCTTCACAAAAATCAATGTAATAAAATGGAGCCCTTCACAAAAATCAATTTGATAAAATGGCCCCTTCACAAAATTCCTTTTACTAAAATTGATCCTTTCACAAAATTCTATTCCATAAAAACTTATTATTTATTATTTTATGATGTTTTAAAATGTGTAATTTGTAAACAAACAAGTTCAAAAAAGAGAAAAACTTCAGCAAAAGGATTTAAAAAACTTTTTGTTTATAAATGCTTGGTTCGAATTTGATTAGCTGGATTTCAACTTTCGTTACAAAATGTTATTTTTCACAAAAATATAATAAATTTCACAAAAATAACCTTTACTTTTCACAAAATGGGCCCCAAGATAAAAAACTTGCATCGACCCCTGACTATATAAACAAACGTACCGCCAAGATATTTTCTTTAAAAGTTTAAATTGCTACTAAATGCTATTTATATAAATCATATTTATTGAAACAACATTAAAAAAAAATAAAGGAGAGGCAAAGGATTTATTTCATTATATTTTAGAGTATTTTTTAATATTTATCCTTCCAACTTAAAAGATCTCTAAATGTTCGCTCGTATAAATAGTCCTAAATGTTAGGGTTAAGACATATTTAATAAAAATATTGATATAAACTGAAAAATATCACGCCATATATAAAATAACAATTAATATAAAACAGAATCATTATAAAAAACATAATTAAGGTATTTAAATCAGCAGAAATTCTTACCTTTTCAAGTATTCTTTCTTTAAAATTTTAACAACGTGGTGTTAGCCGCGTACTACACACCACACGTCTGTTGTCTGCTCAGCGGATATGGGGACAGTGAGGTCACGTCAGCTTACTGGATTTCCGCTCGCCAATGAGTGCTTGGAATAAACTTGGTTTTTTGGGAATAAACCAGGTCTTTTGGGAATAAACCTGGGAATAAACCAGGCCTATTGGAAATAAACCTGGCATTAAACGGGTTTTTTGCAACTCTACATAAATCTGTTTCATATTAGGCATGCAGCGTCATTATTGAACCAAATTTATTTTGTTATTAAATAAAATCCAATATCCCTCTACCCCTATTCCTGCAAACATCAATTTTTTAGCATATTTTGTTTCTTTTTAATGAATTATCTCTTCCAAAGCTACGCCTACGTTAAAAACACTGAACTCCTATTTGTGCGGACTTCCTTTTGTCTTATCGAAATCGATGTAAACGATCTAAACATTTGAATGGTGTAAATAATCCATTTCGTGGAATAAATTAAATTCAGCTTTTGTGAGAAATTAAATAGTATAATAACTTAATGCTAAAATAAACAACTTCTTCTTTAATTTAGTAATTTTATTTAAAAGCAAGTTAGTGGGAATTTGTTAATACAAAAGAATAAATTACTGGAGACAAACAAAGTATGCAAAGACATTGCCGTACTTACATAATTTAACTTTAAAGCAATCTCTCACTTTTATTTGCGTCAACTGATCAAATGTAAAGAATGAATACCTTAGATTTTAATTGAAATGGATTTATTTCCATTGGTGTTGTTATGTCCAGTCCAGTTACAAAATATGCTTTATTTTTTTTATAATCTCTGATTATTCCATACACTTTAACAGCTGAATGTAAACTTAGGTTAAATATGCAAGCTCTTCAGAATTTCATGTATACGACTCAGCAAATTCGAATTTAAACATACTATGGCGTCAAAACAATTGCATCATCTAGGATGGATTTGTCTTAAACGAAAAAGATAGCATAAGAAAGCTTTGGTTATTTTTTTGTAAATTTAAATAAATTAAGTAGTTTTTTTTTCAAAATAAAACGACATCTCATTTTTCATACAGGATGTTACCACAAGTAATACGATGTACACGTTAGAACACAAATCACTCTTTTGTTTCAAAATGTTTCATAAAAGCAAAAACTCTAAATAGCTTTATAACCACATCAACTTCAACATATCTTAGTATTAAGAAGTATAATTAAAGGGTATTAAAAAAAAGTTTGAAGCAAAATGCAGTGGCTGTTATAAAATTGATTAATTTTGGCTTACTTTCTATACAGAGTCATATAGTGTAAAAGTTTAGATAGCAAAATAAAATCCACATTTTAATCCAAAAATATTAAAAACAATTAATTTCTTATCTTGGATAACTTTCTTTGTATTTCAAATGAGCAAGCGTCGTTTCATTTTGTACATCATACTTTATTCTTTTTCTACTTTTTCATATCCTTTTTGAACTGTTTTTTTTTTTTTTTTTTTTTTTTTTTTTTTTTTTGAGTATTTTATAATATTTTATTGACATATGATTAAATGGTTTTAAATAGAAAAAATGATTTAATCAAGCAAAAATGCAATTTTCGAAGTTAAATTTGAAAAAATTAATTAATTTTTTTTTAATTACACCTCTACAATTTTGAACATTTTGAAATGTGTTTTTGTGAGATACTTCATTTTAAAAGCGTACTATATAAATGTAGGATCGGATTTTTTTAAAGTTAATTTTTAAGAAAAAATAAATACAATGTCATGACATCTAAAAAATACAGTAAAAAATATTATTTATAAACCATTTTTATTTAAAAAATATATTCTGAAAACCCGATCTTTAATTTTATTAAATACACCTTAAGAGGCTATTTCACTCACGCGAAAACACCCGCTAGCTAATGTTAATGTTAATCCTATGAGAATTTTTTTAAATATCTCGTTTGCATTTCAGTATTTTTAAATGGAGTTTTTTTTAAATGGATAGTTGAGGTTGATCTCTACGAAGGTCATTTTTTACTTTTTCGATTTTGTATACGAGTTTTTTTATGAGGATGCTTTCTCTTTCGGAACCGGTTTCAAAACTGGCAGTATTCTCATAAAAAAATTCCCAGAAACCAAAATCGAAAAAGCAAAAAACGGCCTGAGTAGAGATCAACCACAGCTGTCCAATGCAAAAAAAGAACATTTAAAAATATTGAAATGGAAACGAGATATTTAAAAAAAATTTCCCATAGAATTAATATTAACGAGCGGGTGTTTTCCCGTGAAACGCCCACAAACAATTACGAGTGAATTGAAAAAAATTCGTTGAAGTTTTGTTACTTTAGAACATGTCGATACATTAACAAGAACGAAAAATCATGCGTCAAGCATAGATTATATAGCACTTTCCAACGCTTCCAAAATAATTTTACAAATCATACCGTTTAATAAGCTAAAAGCTAACATCTAAGTAAACAATTTAGAAAACGCATAACATATTTAAAAACATAATTTCAGGAATTTCCAACATATACAATATTCGGAAAAATATCCGAATACTTTTATTCAGCCCTGTATCGGATCTATAGATTTGTATATATACTACATAGGATGATAATTTTAGTTCACTTAGGAAACGCGTAGCACAGTTTAAAATTCTCCATCTGGAGTTTGTCAATAAACAGAAATGTGTTCGCGAACTTTTGTGCTGCCCTGTATAGGATCTACAGAATTTATACACACCACGTAATAGACAAAAAGCCAGTTAAAATTAAAATCGCGTTCAATAACTTAAAACGCACTTCCAGGAATTATTGTTAACAGACAGTAGAGAATTCTTTTGCGTGTCCCTGTAAATGAACGATGACTGCTATACACACAATATTCCGTAGTAAGTCTCTTGTAATGCACCTTAGTGATCTACATAAATTTCAATGCGTTTAAAATAGTGAAACATTATTTAAATAAACCGCAGACGATTTTTCTCCATAGACGTAATGTAACGGAATTATTTTTACTGTCCCTGTAAAGTAACTATAAGTGCTATGCACACCCTGTTCCATATTAAGCTTCTTCTAATGCACCTTAGTAATATATATAAATTACAATGCGTTTAAAATAGTGAAACATTATTTAAATAAACCGCAAATGATTTTTCCCCATAGACCGCAATGTAACGGAATTCTTTTGAGTGTCCCTGTAAAAAAAGTATAAGTGCTACACACTTCCGTTGAAATAGGGAACATGCTATAGATAACGACAATAACATATAAAAATTGCAGAGCAATCCGAGCATATTTACGGGAGTTAGAGCACGGACAGACGGCAGACGGACAGACGGCAGACAGCCAGACGGCCAGACGGCCAGACGGCAGACGGCCAGACAAACCGAAGTCATAAGCACTTTTCAACTAGGTTGGAAAGTGCTAAAAAAACACAAACTCAGAAAAATGAATTTAAAGATTGCAACTCTGGATCATTTATGGAATAAAAAGCCTTTTTCCAAAAATTTTCATAATCAAATTTTTACGGCACACGTGAAAATATACTACGGATGTCTAAATTCATTTTAAGCAAAAATGTTAGACGATATTGTGTCATTTTTCGCAAAATAAAGGGTAAACAGTACCCTTAAATTGTCTCAAAACGGGAGAGTATAATTATTTTTTTAGAGGCTAAAGGAAATTAAAAAACATATTAAGATAAAAATTTAAATTTTTCTGCATAAAATGATTAGAATATTATATTCAGAACCTATAATAATAAGTAATAAATAAGTGTAATTTTAACATTCTTTACAGAATTCAAACTGTTTAAAAAAGAGTATGTATAATAGAGAAAATATGTTGCAGCGAATTTGTATATGTAACTATTTCTAATTATAAAAATATACAAAAAAAATGTGTATATAGATATATTCATTTGCAAATCATTTAATTTTGCCTTGTTTGATGTAAATCTATAAAGTACAATTAAAGTTTCTATAAATTTTAAGGTGGTTCTCAAAAATATTTTAAAATTCTAAATTATTAAATTCTCTTCCGATCAACAATGGAAAACTGTCTGATATATTTATGGACTCGTTTTCATACATAAAAACATGAAAATGACAGGCATGACGAGTGAAATAATTTAGAATCTTCATTTTTCAATAAATGCATTACATATTGAGTGTGACGACCTTCCTTGGGTTGCACTTCGGTTTAAAATGCCAACTTTGACAGAATTTTCTGATACAAAATTTTCTTTATTTTTTTTTTTCGAAGAATGGGAAACGCTAATCAATTTCAAAGTTTCTGAATAAGGGCATCTACCAATTTTATGCGTCTGAAGATTAAAAATGAATTCGCAAATGCGCGAGAAATTAGCCATTTTGAATTTAAGCACAACCGTAATAAAGTAATAAAGTTAAAAAAATATTTTTTTCACGCATTTCTCACCGAGACGAAATAACTCGTTATTTCAAGTCTTTGGTAGTTCCGGCTCGCCTGATATCTTTGGTGCCTAATATCATGGCGTCTGTGAGCACCGCACACATTGGCACGCCCCTGAAATTATTTTCCAATCAGTTAAAATAAAGAGAAGATTGAAAGATCTCACACTTTGAATAAGTTTGAACCGACAAAGAGTCTCATGAAAAATATAGGGCAAAATGTTTTGCAGCTGCTTTTGGGGTTTCCAACTTCTTGTATTACCCCTTTCAAAACAATTGTAATTTAAGTTGCCGGTTCTTTTGAACCTACAATTTCAAAATGCTATTCAAGTATAGTTACTGGATGAGAGATAGGACGATATACTAATAATACTGTGGAAACTCACTAATGCGAAATTGCTTATCATGAAATTCCGGTTAGCATCATATGATCTTCTAGTCCAGCCAAGCATGACTGCCAGTTGCCAGTGACTTACAATAATTATTCATACAGTAGGTATTCGTACGTATTTTCTAAGAAAAACTTTTCTTAAAAACGTACTTAACAGGAATTTTTTTCAACATGATTAGAAAAAACAAGTTTTCTTAAAAGACGGCTTTTTTTTTCTTTTTGCTTTTTTAAGTTTACAAACAGATATTATTTCAGAATGTAATGTGTTTGCGTATGTTGTTAATGTAAAAGTACTTTAGAAGAGTTTCTTAATATTGAAAGTAAATTTTATTTTAATTTACTTGTGTGTTCTTTCTTCAGTGGGTAATCTTAAAATTGGATCTCATAGCAATGGCAGTGAAGTGAGGAACATGTTTTAAAATTAGCCTTTTCTAGGACTTGTAGGAATTTTAGAGAGTAAAGCGTATAGAAAACGTATTTAGATAATTGTTTGTCCATTATGAGTCGCAAACAGTATCTTTTATTTGTAGAAATCAAAGAGAAATTTTAAACGAAATTAGAGACTTAAAAAAAAAAAAAAAAAAAAAAAAAAGACGCACGTTGCAACAAAGTAATGTGTTGCTAACAGCAATATTTCTTTAATTTTGAAGAATAATGAGGAAAATTTAACAGCTTATGTTTTGAAACAGTTTGAACCATGCATCAAGAGTTTCCACATAGGAGCTATGGGGAAAACTGAAGGTGATTGACCTTAATAGCGAGGGGGGGGGGGGGGGTTGGTGAACTCGTTGTTTTATTTTATCTAAAACACCCTTTTTGCTGATAAATACAAGATGGAAGCGTATTATAATCTTCCAATTAATATTGTTTTTCAGCCGTTAGAAGGAAAGTTTCTGTCAAAGAGGAAAAAAGCGACATTTTCTTTCTTTTTCGAAATTCAACACCCGGGTTGTGCCGAGCAGCATATTAACTATCTTTACTCGGGTAGGATCTATAGGGAAGTTTCAGGCATTGTGATTGGTTGGTTTCTTGCATATGATTTGTCTGGGCGCAATTATTAAAAACACAAGGCACTCATTTAAAAACAAGTGCTCAGTAATAGTTTTTTCTTTTCTTTTTTGAAACGTCTACCTTTCCGGTATCAAAAATATCGAAATTGAATCAGTTTCCCTAAACTTATTTGTAGTACTTAGCAATGCAATAAGTGGGTGAAAGAATTTGGAAAATTGACTAATACAAATAAGAATTTAAGAATAAAAAGAATATTTTAAAGCCTTGTGGAATGTGGGGAAAGATTTGCTTGCGCGTAAATACGAGTATAATATTAATTTAAAGATCATTAAAGCAAAATTTATAATTCAATTTTTATTGTAAATGATTATTATAATAGGTGTAATTTTACTAAATTATTGTTAATTAACACGATCTATTACATAATGAACATAAATTTATAGATATATATTTTTAAATAAAACAAACAAACAAACAAACAAACAAAAAAGCTCTTCATTTAAACTTCATAGTTTTACGTAGAGAACATATATAAAATTTCTATTTCAAACATTTCCTTATTTGTAAAATCTTTAACAAAACATTTTTCAAGTTGTTCTATTAAATCTGAAATTTCCATAGCCATACTTTGTGTGCGTGTGTGTGTGTGCCTGTGTTTCAAATTTTTAATTTCGGTTTAATGTTTTTTAACTTAAATTTAACAATCAAATGTTTGTTATTTTAAAGATAAAGAAATTTTGATATTGAAATTTTATCAATTTTCTTTGCACAAAACTATGAAGAAATTAAAGGTTAAAATTTTTTTAATAAAAAACAATACATTCACCATTATTGTAGCAGATGCGACACTATTAAATGAACAACCATTTCATAAATTAAAAACATTTACAACAAAAGATATATTACAAAATTTGCTTTTAAATTATCTTTGAATTAATATTATATTTATGCGAAAGCAAATCTTTGTTTACAAGACTGATGTTTTTGTATTTCAATTTCTATTAGTGGATTTTACAATTTCATGCACCCATTCTTTTTTATTCTTTTTAATATTGATAGTTACGTACTAAACTTAATTTGGATCAATTGATTGTAAATTGATTCAGTTTTATTAAAAAATGAAGTCAGACGTTTAGCTTCCTGAAAGACAGGCATTTCAAAAATAAATAAATAAATAAGAGAAAAAAACTATTGCTAAGTAATTGTTTCAATACTTCTATTTCCAATAATCGCACCGAGACAACTCACATGGAATAAATCAACCAATCACAAGGCCGGAAACTTCCCCATGTTTTCTACAGGAGTAGTTCATATGCTGATGAGCATAATAAACAAGCAATAAAATATGTTAGGAATAGAAAAATTAACACTGTTTAAATGCAGTTGAAATAGAACAAGAGCATATAATCTGAGGCATTCTGAAGTTCTGGTGTAATTTTATATATATATAAAAATATATTATAGCATTGATAAGAATTATTCTCAGTGGAAATATTTATGGAATAGCAGTGAACAAACAACATACAAAATAAAGATAAAGAAATTTTGATATTGAAATTTCATCAATTTTCTTTGCACAAAACTATGAAGAAATTTAAGATTAAACATTTTTTAATAAAAAACAATTTACCAGACAAATAAATAAATTCCCAACAACATGAACGATTTAATGCGATCGAACAACAACAAATCATAAAACGATAATGTATGTCAAATATTTGAGACATTCTTGAACAAAAACTATTTTTAGTGGTTTTGATAATTACTGTTAAATTGAACAATATAGGGTGAAACCCCCAGTAACTGACACTTTAAAGATTCTTTCTTGTTCAAATCAGTAATACAAAAATTTAAATCTATTTTATACTTACCTTTGTTTTTGAAAGGATAGTAGAGATATATTAAAAAAATTACTGTTGGTAAAATTTTGAAAAATTATACATTTTATTGTTAAAAATTAATTTTATTCATAAATATGGTAAAAAACACCAGGAACTGACACCATCCCTATTTTTAAACACCAATAACTGACACAAAGTGAGCCAGTGACTGACACTTAATTTTAAAAGATTAAAAAGCTTTAATTTTTTTTAAATTATTTATTATAAAAACAAAATACATTAATATTTATTATAAAAAGTGGGATTTAGTAAGCTGTACCGCATTATTAGTAATGCAGAGTATATACACTATATTTCCAATGATGACCGGTCACTTGCGATTTTAGACGTTTTGTTAAATATCTGGAAAGATACATGAGGAATTATCCTGAAACTTCAGGAGTGTAAACAACATGATAAACGTCATATATTTCCGTGAAGATTTTTTCCTGAAACCCCATAAGGGGCCGTGAACAAATTGAAGAAAAACGAATATCTTTTGGATAACCCTGTAAAAACTAATATTGCAAAAGCATTAAAACTGTAGATTATGATTAAGTGGCTTATTGTAATAATTTGGGTTCATTTTTATGAAGATAGCATGTATACTCGAAGAGAAATTCAGGTTTTTATAAAAACAGTCCCAAATTTTACCAAGTTTTTTGCTTATAATTTGCAGAGTTTTTAATATAAAAACAAGTTGTTTTCAGAAAATATGACAAACAAAATTATACACAATACCCTGCAATCAGAATTAAAAAATAATAAAAATTGTATTAAAAATTAGCAGGTTCACTAAATATTGTTTCACTGCGCAGGCGGAAATTCAATCGAAATATACTGTGCATAATATATTAGCTAAATGTATAGACCAACTTTTATGAAAGTCTCAAAAACATAGCTTGAAAATTCTGATAGTAATCATCGATAGAATAAGCTCGAATTTCGCTGTTGCCAAAAGGAAGTAAAAAGATGAGGGGTTGTATCCAAATATACTAGCTTATGAAAGTTGACATAATAAGAATGAAGCGTCTCTCATTCTATATTTGATACAACCCCTCATCTTTTTGCTTCCTTTTGGGAACAGCGAATTTCGAGCTTATTCTACCGACGATTACTATCAGAATTTTCAAGCTATGTTTTTGAGACTTTCATAAAAGTTGGTCTATATATTTAGCTAATATATTATGCACAGTATATTTCGATTGAATTCGCGCAAGCGCAGTGAAACAATATTTAGTGAACCTGCTCATTTTTCATACAATTTTTAATATTTTTTAATTCTGATTGCAGGGTGTTGTGTACAATTTTCTTTGTCATATTTTCTGAAAATAACTTGTTTTTATATTAAAAACTCTGCAAATTATAAGCAAAAAACTTGGTAAAATTTGGGACTGTTTTTATAAAAACCTGATTTTCTCTTAGAGTATACATGCTATCTTCATAAAAATGAACCCAAATTATTACAATAATCCAATTAATCATAATCTACAGTTTGAATGCTTTTGCAATATTAGTTTTTACAGGGTTATCCAAAATATATTCATTTTTCTTCAATTTGTTGACGGCCCCTTATGGGGTTTCGGGAAAAAATCTTTGCGGAAATATATGACGTCTATCATGTTGTTTACACTCCTGAAGTTTCAGGATAATTCCTCATGTATCTTTCCAGATTTTTAACAAAATGTCTAAAATCGCAAGTGACCAGTTATCATTGGAAATATAGTGTAGTAAGAGTATATAGCAGTCATATTTAGTACTGCATTATTAGCAATGCAGATATCCAATAACTGACATCTGGTGTCAGATACTGGTAAAACAACTTAAATTTTAATGGTGTTCACTACAAGATAAATTCAATTTATTATTATGCATTTTTAAACAGTTCAAATAATACATTTCAATTTTCTTTAATATAAACAATAACTAACACCCCTGACAGAGACTGGTAAAAGGAAATTCTAGGAACCAATAACTGACACCCCCCATTAAGCTAAATTAAATAAGTATAAACCCTAAATAATGGACCTAATATATCATATGCATATTTAAACTAATTTATACTAGTACAACTTTAAGAAAGAAGTTTAGGATCGTTGCATTACAAATAGATTAGAAAAACACTTTTTAAATTTAGAAATATGATGGTTGCTCCAAAATGGCACTTTTAGTATTCTCAAAAGTTTCTTCCTCATTGAATTTCCTCAAGTGGTGAATAAATTGACTCCAAAATAAAAATAAGTGTCTCATTTACCACTAGATGACATTACTTTGCAGAATTTTACAACAAAATGCTTATTTGAGTTAGATTTTTGCTCAAGTGTCAGTTACTGGGGGGTTTCGCCCTATTTAGATTTCATTCTGATTCAAAGCATTGCGAAGAAATCTTTTCGGAATTAATCAATCGAATTCAACGATTCTGGTATAATTTTAGAAGCGCATAAAAGAAAAAAAAAACTGAAATTCTATTGTAAAATAATGGAAGCAATTGAAAAAAAAAGTCTTCACTTTTAATAAAAATGTTAATAATTACCTTCAGGGAAAATTTTTAAAGAACAGAAGTAAATAGCAAGGTAAACGTTTACGCAGACATAAAAGTAAATACTTCATACCAAGCAGGATATAATGCAATCAAACAACGACAAGTATTGAAACGATAACGCATTTCGAATATTTAACACATTCTCGAACAAAAACAGTTTTAAGTAGTTTTGATTATTTATGTGAAATTAAACAACATATTTAGATAGCATTCTGATCTAAAGCATTTGGAAAAAAACTTTTCTGAATTATTCGGAATTCAACGATATTGGAATGCTTTAAAAAAGGCCTAGAAGGATATAATCTAATTTTATTGTAAAATAATGAAAACCTTTTTAGAAAAAAAAATCTTCGTAATAAACAAAAATTTAAAAGTTCTATATCCCGGAGATGACCTTTTCAATTCTTTAAAAAAGCCATTCTCCGTATTCTATTTCCATAAATATTAAATAAAGAATAACAACTTGCAATTTTGGAGATGAACCGCCGAATTTAATCTAAATATCTGTTTGAAGCGTAAAAAGGGGAAAAAATATTTTCGAAGATTTTTATTTATAAATTCTTCATGGATTCACACCCAGTTAAAATAATAGAAATAATGATTATAACTAGGATGTGTTGTTTTGTAAAGTTCTATGTCCGGAAATGACCTACTCAATTCTTTGAAAAGGTCATTGCAGGTATTCTAAAATATATATTTCAATAAATATTAAACAAAAAAATAACCACTTGAAATTTTGGAGATGAACATACGAAACTAATCTAAATATTTGTTTGCAGCATAAAAATAAAATAAAATGTTTTCGAAGGTGATTTTTAATTACATATTCGTCTTAGATTCACTTCTGGTTATAATAATAATAATAATAATAATAATAATAACTAGGATGTAGCATGTTTGTGTTGTGCGATTAATGCGGTTCAGCTATAAAAAGGAAAATATGATTTAAATATTTGTCAATAAATACAAATTAAGCAAATTAATTTTTTTAAATAGCAATATGACAATAAATGTAAAAGTAGAACAATGCTTATACGGTTTGAGTAAGTTTGAGCTGAAAGTACAATAATGCAGCATCATAGATTTTCGTACTTTATTGTAGAATAATTTACTAATAATGAAATGAATAAGTTAAAATTGAAAGACAACAAAGATAATTGAAAGAAATTTAGTATCTTTAGTTCAAGAAATGCATTTAAAAAGAAGTATTTCATCAATAAAGTATTTCATGCAATACATCATTGTTCTCTTATTATATTAAGAGGATTTCACATCCTTCATTTTGCGACGAAAATATCAAACTTTTCAATTAATTTCTTAAAATAAATTTAGACTAAAACGTATCTCGAAACCTCTCACCGCCTCAATGATAACATTTCATAAGATACAAAAATTCAGAAAATAAACGCCAGATACTGATAACTTTTTTTAAAATTCATCCCGATAAATAAGCATCGTTAAAAGAAATATTTTTGTCTTCATTTTTTCATCTTCTAATAGCCACACTAGAGTCTGCTGGGGAGAAAATTTTCTTTGTGCACAAGGCGCTCAAAATCTCTTTTGCATTTGAATATTTTTTAATAATTTTTTTTTCTCATTGGATACCTGAGGTCAATCTCTACAAGGACTCTTTTGTACTTTTTTCGATTTTGGTTGCAGTTTTTTTTTCTATGAGGACACTTTCATTTTCTAAACCGGTTCCGAAAGTAAGTAAAAATAAACTTTTAAACACAGATACTACAAAAATACCAGTATAGAGATATTTTGACTGCCCGGGAATTATTGCTCAGATTAGGAAACGAAATCTGCAGAAAATAGATATTCTTCCCGGTCCCCTTTATTGAAGACTAAAAAAATACAAAAGGAGTGGCCTAAACTACTTAATGTTAAAAATTTTACTGTTAAATATTTTTTTAAAACATTAAAGTTGAATAAAACTCGAAATCCGTAGGTCGATTTTCGAAACAGCTTTTATTTGGTTGGTTGGTTGTTATAGGGTTTAATGACGCAAAGTCCTTTTTCGGACATGCTGCGCCAACCACTTTCATTTTGTTTTCAAGGTGTTTGTCTTCGTTTTGGGTCAAGTTAAACGAAAGAAAAAAATTAAAACAATAAAAATGATAAAATAAACTTTTAAACACAGAAACTATACATAAATGCCAGTATGAAGATATGATGGAGATATCGCCACTTTTATCATAGCGCCAAAAAATAGATATTGAATCCCTGAAGTGTGCAGAATATGTGCCTGAAATTATTTTGGATTATTCAAATTATTTACGAAGTTATGGTCCTTTGAACGGAACCGTGCGTTTGCTTAAAAGCAGATAGTAGTTGTTTTTTTTCAACCTTTATTTTGGAAACTGTGTTTTACAACATATGGTAAAGCATATCGTTCAAACTGAATCATTGATTATCCTAAAATTTGTCGGTTTTCAAAGAAAATCTTCTTTTTTTTTTTTTTTTTGGGGGGGGGGGGGGGAGTAGATACCTATTTAATGTCAAAATTTTACTGTTAAATATTTTTTTCAAACCTTTCAAGTTGAAACAAAACTCGAAATCTGTATGCCGATTTTCGAACCAGCTACATTTTGGCTGGTTGGTTGTATAAGGTTTATAATGGCGCAAGGATCCTTCAGGCCAATCAACTCCATTTTGTTTTCAAGGTGTTTGTCTCCATTTTGGGTTAAGTTCAACGAAAATAGGTTCATTCTCTTCCATAACCTGTAATAAGCTCTATCATTTTTGTGTATCAGTATGAGGCACAATCCTGCATCATGCAAAATCCTTCACGCTTCGCACAGGCGTTTTGAAATAAGGATAGCGGCGCCAAATTTTTGTATTTTTGACACACAAAAATTGTTTAAATAGACAAAAATATACTTACTTAATGGAAGAAAATTCAGTTTCTCTTTATTGACATTTCTTTGAGAAAAAAATTCTTAAGGAACGCTTCATTTTTGACCTTACAATGTGGAATCTCCCCATAAGGAAAGAAATACTAGTTATTCTTGCACAATGTTTCGCGATTAAATCTTACCTAAAAGGGTTACTTATAAAGACCAATCAAGTTAGTATAAGTTTCAAAATCCATTAGTATAAGTTCAAGGCATATATTTTCTAGATTACATATTTACAATACGAAATATCGAAAAAAAAAATACGTTAAGAGCGAGTAGCTATCATTATATTAATCTTTCATCTCTTTCCATTATTAAAATATATCCCTGTAAATACACAAGTGATATGATTAAAATTTGTAAATATTTGCTAATATATAAACTATTTTATGTACTTAATACATTAAAACATTACGTAAATAGCCTATTAGAGAAGATTAAACAAGTGATTAATCTTTCGATCAAATTATATCTTGTTGAAAAGTTAATTAAAATTAAATAACGAAACTTACGACAGTTGTTTATGTTTTTGTTTTTTAATTACATTAAAGTAATAGGTATTTCTCATTACTAAAATTAAATGCGAAAGTGTGAGCGTGAAGCTGACAATTTATGTTATAATAAAAGCATAAACACATTGAAAAAAAAGTAAAAAAAAAAAAAAAAGGCGCGTATGCATATAAAAAAATGCATATATGTTTTTTTCCCCTCGAAAATTGCTCTACAACAGATCATTTAATTTAAATGAAACATAAAAGCAAAATAATATGTATTTCTTAGCATGAAAAAACAGTTGCTAGATTTATTAGTCGACCCAACTCAGATTTTAGCGTTTTGTTCTTTTCAGCTTCGTAGACGAAGTTCACGGATTCAATACTGACGCTTCTGAGCTAAGTGTACATTTAAGTTTTTCTGGCTTTTTTTTTCTACACATAAAAATATTATGTTCTTTAAGGGCAGCTCTCAGAAGATATTCTTTTAAGTCAGTATTATATACTAACCACTTTTGTGAAAAGTACCCTTACACCATTATCTGCGAAAAAACAACATTCGCCTTTTTTAATGATACGAATTCTGCGATGAAATAAGATTATTTTTTTTTACAAAAAAATGGCGACTTTGTGCCCGCGGTACGTGTAATGCATAACAATATTTTCAGCTCTAGCCTTCAAGAAGCCTCCAAGTCCTAGTTTTAAAACGCAATTTTCTTTCAAAAAATCGATATTTTTATTTTTCCATAGAATTAAAATGTGATTTCTTAGCTCTACACTGTTAAAAATTTTAGTTCAGACCATCATATGGTGTAACGTAATTAGATGATCTACAATATTGTTCTTCTTAGATTTCAAAAAATATTTTTCATGGAAAAAAAGGCGTTGAAAATAATTTCAACTTTCGCCAAACAAAGGAGTTATTCAAATAGCTAATCAGAAAATTTATTTCTGCGTGCCTTCAATAACGCTAGTTTTAGCACGGGCTTGAATATTTGGTGTCAAATAGCTGGATGCAAGGTCCATAGGTGTTAGGTTTGAATTCTGGTTCAAGTTTGGATGATCATATTATGTCGTATTCCACGTTAAGCATAGGTCCATATCTTATTAAACCTTGTTTGCAAAGCATCATATTAACAACTTTAAGGTTGAATATTTTATGAGTTTATGTAAAGAATACATTCATGATAATTTTATTCATAATCTTATGGTTGCAGCTACTATAACGGCGAAATTTGGTTCAACCTAGAATTTAATTTTTAACAGAGATGAGTTTAAAATTGTTTTTATCTTTCGTAAAACATGAGTTACAAACAATTGAATCTTAGAAATTTAAAAGATAGCATACAATGTTTAGAATACGATAGAATACGATTTTTAACGTTTTCTCATAATTAGATTTTTCACATTTTGCTTTAATGCAAAACATCATAGCGCAAAAGTTACGCAAAAGTTACGAAACTTCGTTAAAATAATCTAAAAATGTTGATTTACGGAATGAACCTCTTTCATGCTTATAATTACATTCTTTTTCTTTTTTTTTATTAATACAATTTTAAAATTGTCATAAACTTCTAAAATTTTTCTGTGTACTACAGCGTTAGTTATATTGTTAGTTAGTTAATATTGTTTCTGAAATAACAGGCAGCCATTCTGTTACAAAGTAACAAAAGATTCTTCGGCATCCTTTGTCTATATTGATTTGCCATTTCTAATGTTTCATTTCTAAAGGTTTCGAGATATGCAGTTTGTTCCCTTAGACAGTGGTGTAATGGAGACCGAGATTTGAAAATTTCCTCCGTATTTCATACCGATGTTCTGAGATTAACATTTCAACATTTCTTCTTTTTGGAATTCCGATAGATCGTTTGATATACTTTTGCACCTTGCATATTAATTCTTTCGTTACGCTTAAACAGTCAGATAGGGAATGGGGCGAGACCGTAAAAGGAAAACGTCTAAATTACGAGAAAAAAGAGCCACCGTAGCATTTAGAGACGACTGAGTGAAATTGCACCGGCGATTTACTAATAATTTTGATATTAAGAATAAGTAAAAATTATAATTCTGTTATTTTTAATCTCGAGAAAATGTCAAAACTGGAAACTATAATTAACACCGATAATTGCGAACGTAATTTTGAATAATTACGTGCGTCACTGCAAAAACATACGTACTACATTACATGGATTCTAGTTGATTATGTGAAAACAGTCCTATTTTTTTCCTGGCAGAAAAAAATCATGTTATGAAGCCTTTAAAAAGAATTTCTGATAAGAAGATGTTCATTTCATCTGATGCAATTGTAATTACTTGTTCAGTTCAACATGAAATACTCTTGTGCTGAATATTATCAATATAGACATTTAAGAAATACCTGTCTGTTTAGTATTATAATTTTGATAATTAAGTACTTTCCTGGGTTTTGTGTTATCATTAGAAGATGATTTATACCAATTGATCTAAATTATTTTTAAAATATTGAAATATTTCAATGTCTTTTTAAATTTGTTCTTTTTTTATTCCTAAATCAAGAGGTTTTTAAAGAGGACAAAATTCCCGATTTGGTAAAATATAAATCTAGCAAACCTGATTATTAAATTCCGGTAAACACTTCTTCAATCAGAGTCTAATCCCATCATTGACGTCCTGCATTTCATGTATTTCATATGATTAATTTTATCTGATAAATAAAAGGCGACTACATAGTACTCATCAAGATTTAATGGTAAACAACTTGAATGTTTAATTCAAAAAATGTTTGAATTTTTAATTAGTTGCTTTTAAATTAATTAATTACTGAAAATTTGCTGGAATTGCTATATTGTACATAAGTGATTCCTATAGCTATAAGGCGATAGATAGTGCTGTCAGTTCAAAGAATTTTAAACTTTTAATTTATCTGTTATGCTTATTCTTTTTCGCAGAAGTTCAGATAAAAATATTAACTGAATGGGTAGGGTATTTATATTTACTTATTACAGTCTCTTTTTTTTTTTTTTTTTTTTTTTTTTTTAACGAATAAATATTTAGTAGTTTCTAATTTTTTTTTAACTACGCGACCTTTAAAATTTTTCATTATTTTTTTTGTCAGTCTGACTCAAAAACCCCGAACTTAAAATTTGCTGCTTGCATTTAACGATGTATAATATACATTTTTTAATTACTTGAATGTAATTTACATTTTCACACATTATTTAATTATTAAACCATGCCTATAAAGATAATTTCTTTTATAGTTCTTACAGGAATATTTTTCCTTTTTTCGATTTTCTCTTCTTTTCTTTTTTATTTTTACAGAAAATAATCACACATTTCTCTTAATATATAATTTTTGCAATAAGTTTGTATATATATATATATATATATATATGATACAACACAGGATTATACGTTATTGATTTTCATTCTAATTAGTCGAGACAAACTACATCTTTTCTAAGGAATGTTCTTTATTATGCAACAATAATCCAGGAGTGGTCTTTGCAGGGTTTTTACACTGTAATCTGAAACGTCTGAAACGCATGGTGCAAAAAAGAGACATTTTACAGTGTCTTAATATTTTAAGACGCTTGTAAGTGTATGAAATTCAGGCATTTTAAATGTCTGAAATACCGCCATTTTTTTAACCCGGGTAGCTAGGAAAAAAAATGAAAAAAGCGTTAGTGCTGTAATCTATCGATGGAAGCATCTCTATTTACAATTAATTATGGAAGGATAATCTAAATTTCGTTCTTACCCAGGCCGGAATCGAACCCGGGTCCTACTGGTGACTAAACCAACGCCTATTTTATAAATAGTTTACACATGTTTTATTTTCATATTTTATATTATGCATATCCATGATGGATAAGTATTACGGTGGCCATCAACGACTAGTTTTAATTAATTTTTTTTTGAAAAGCTTATAAATAATTATAATATGTGAATTTTTAAAACATTTAATGCATCTTTAGATGTGTCTGGAAAATTATAATTAGGGTGTCGTTTATCTGACGAAATCCTATTCTTTTCATATCCTATTCTTATCTGTCTGTTACAGAGTTCGTTCTTAGAAACTGCATCAGTTAGATACTTGAAATTTTGCGTACTTACAGTGGTGGCCAAAAATGTGGACATTTTTTTGAGAGTTTTATGTTTTTCAACTTTGTGTGCTTGTAGAATATATTAATTTTCACTTAAATACAAACATTTATATATCAAATTGAAGGTAATTTAACGTAGAATTTAATAATAAAAACAGTACCACAATATCTGTATTACAAAAAAAGTTATGCAACTAATAGTAAGATCTATCTTAGATTTGCATTTTTTAAAGTGATACTTACACAATCAATACTTAGTAGGATAACCCTTATTTTTAAGACAGCTTCACAGCGTCTTTTCATCGAGTGAACGAGTGTTTGGAGTTCATCTTTCGTAACCACATGGTGCCAAGAATCAATTATAGCTTCAATAAGTTGTCTTTTATTGGATGGACGTTTCTTTCGTACAAGAATTTTCAAACGTCGCCACAAATTTTCAATTGGATTGAGATCAGGGCTGTTTCCTGGCCATGGTAATATATCTGTGCCTTTATTTTGAAACCATGCTTTGCATACTTTTGCTGTGTGGCATGGAGCTGAATCCTGCTGAAAAATGAATGGTGCGTTGTTGGGAAAGAGATCCCTGATGGAAGGTATCAATTTTGGTTCCAGGACAGTTTCGATATATTTTTTGGCATTCAGGATGCCATCAATCACATGAATTTGGCCCACAACATCTGCAGACATACATACCCAAATCATGACATTTGTTGGGGTTTTTGTAGTTGCTTCAATGCAATCAGGATGAAGTGCTTCTTCTACTCTACGTCTCACGTATTTTCTACCATCACTACCAAAGAGCGATATTTTACTCTCATCGCTCCAGATTACTTGCTTCCATTGATTTTCTGACCATTTAATGTGTTCTTTTGCCCACTTAACTCGTTTTTGCGTTGCTTTTGATTTAAATATGGTTTTTTCCTTGGAATTCTAGCTTATAGTCCAAATCCTGATAACCTTCTTCTTATTGTTCTTGAACTTACTGCAATACCCGCTGCATTCATTTCACATCTAATGGCATCTGATGGAATTTTTCTATCTTGGAGGCATAGACCGTTTAATTTTTCACTCGGTAGTAGCACTTGTGCATTTTTTCCGCCTGATTTGGCCTTATTTTCCATTGATTTCGTTTTTTCATAACGTAAACAGAACTTTCGTACACCAGAACAAGTCACTTGAACCACCAACTTGTCTTGCAATTTCAGCATAAGAAAGGCCATTTTCTCTCAATATGACAATTCGGCTTCTTTTTGTAGATGTCCAATTAGTTCTTCTTATTGATGACATTGTTTAAAATTAGTTTAATTAAAAAAAGGGACTTTAAATATTCAAAAACAGCAATACTCTATTTAATTGAACTAGTATGCATCATTCCGCAAAACATTTCCACAACAATAACTCTTTTACCATCCAAATAACTTAAACTATAGTTACAGACATTTGATTGGTCCTCAGAACAGTGTTTGTGATTGGCTAGTACGCTTTTATTACAAAACACGTCCTTATTCAAAACGATTTCTGTTTGTTTGTTCTACTAAAATGAGCATAACTTTTTTTGTAATACAGATATTGTAATACTGATTTTATTATTAAATTTTACATTAAATTACCTTCAATTTAATATATAAATGTTTGTATTTAAGTGAAAATTAATATATTCTACAAGCACACAAAGTTGAAAAACATGAAACTTTCAAAAAATGTCCAAACTTTTGGCCACCACTGTATATCTGAATACCTCCGATCAGACGACAAATCATAAAATTTTGAAAATGCCTTATATTATTTTAATTAAATGAATTAAATTAATGACATCTAACAATTTCTTAAAAAAATGACATCAGACCAGATTTTAAAACAGACCTTAATTTCAGTCTTTTTCCCGCAGGCTAAGTGACTCCGTGGTATCGTGTTTACCTATGCTGTTCGAAAAGTTCCTGGATGCATTTTGCCAGATTGACTAGAGTGCTATTGCGATTAGAATACCGAAATTTATAATAAACTTTATTTTAAGGAAGTAAAAGATAGAAAAACGGACAGATAAACTAAAAGATTTGCCTTCCCAACATTTTCGGAAAAGCATATAAAAAAATTCATTCTGCTTGAAACCATGTAAACACCTTCAAAGTCAGGCTAATTTTCTGTAATCGGGCTTTGGCGACCAACTCTGGCGTAAAATATGAGCGAGTAAATGATTGTCTATGCAACTATTATTACTTAAATGTTTATCGTACAACAAAATCACAAATGGTTGCAACAATGTAACTAGTTTAATTTGCCAATTGAATGTGCTACGAACTGTATATAGCCAAATCAGCACCTCCTATTTGAAGGGTTTAAAGGCAGAAATTCTGTGTTTTCAGACTTTTCTGGTTAATTGTGTGACAAAACCTACTTACTTGTCAAATTTCATGATTCTACGACTGTTAGAAGTACCTTAGTAATTTGATGATCACCAACCATAGTTATTTGATGATCCCCTGTGAGTCAGTGACAAAAAAGCCCTTTTTCGGAATTGCATATTTCGAAAAATATTAAATACAGAAACTCGAAATCGCGCAACCAGGTTCAGTTTGATTATATTAAAGTGTGTTAAAAAGGAAAACTCTCTAGCTCTCCCCAAAACGTAGTTATGAGGGGGTGAAAAGTAGGCCGAAATGGTCAGGGAAAAGGTAGTTACGGCCTGTGCGAACTTGGCGGACGCACTGCCGTGCTCCCAGAAAAGCCGGATATATACTTAAACACTTATAGTGCTTATTAAAAACTTATATTATATTCGTGCACACATGCTTAAACATCGTCAATTTAGAAAATATCTTGGAAATATGAGCTGTGAAGATATAAACAAATCTACCTTCTTATATAGGAATCTGACGGCTTTCCATCATAATGTTTTAACTGTTAAACAAGTTTACAATTTTCATTTTAAATCGACAAATTATAATGTGGATTATTAAAAGTCCACGAATAGACAAAATACTTAGAATTTTCATTTGAAATTACAAAGCACCTGAGTAAACTTCAACTTCAAGGCAAATTTCATAATGCTATCTTATTATTTGATAACATTTTAGCGTTTTCAAATAGAATTTATTACTTTGACCAAACAATTTTCAAAAAGATAATGTATTTCATTTTAAATGTTGTCAAGCATTATTACAAAAA
Source organism: Maratus michaelseni (assembly GCA_963931845.1). Taxonomy (NCBI): domain Eukaryota; kingdom Metazoa; phylum Arthropoda; class Arachnida; order Araneae; family Salticidae; genus Maratus; species Maratus michaelseni. The sequence goes on from OZ007586.1 coordinate 493,641,671, forward strand.
TCATCGGTGAGGAAATTTTTAGAATGTACTAAAAATATATTAAAAAATAAATTCAAAAGAAGATTTTTGAATTTCACGAAATATGAAAATCAGTTTAACCTATTTACTTCACCTCTAATGGTTGATGTTGAAATTGTTGTTCAAAAATTATTATTGCAGATATTCAAAATTCAGTACGATTCCATATTAGTGCGATAATATAGGGATATGGGGTTTCCAAATTTCTGTAATTATGTATCAATTGATCGATTTGTTAAAGTAGTGCAGTTGGGCGTATTTTAACTATGCTCGGTAGTGCACGTTAATACAACATCTTTGCCTAGCTGCCAACTTTTTGTTATTATTCAAGTCAGATAATTTGAACCAGAAAATGTATTTAATAAATGAAATCAAATAAGTAGCGCACAAATACAACACACGCTTAATTGGATACATTTTCTGATTTTAAATAGGTTTAATTTTATTTTTTACTTAAAAAAAAGAAGAAAAAAAACAGAAGATTGATAGTTATGCTATTGCCAGATCAAGACTAACAGACCAGTGTCTACATACAATTTTTAAAGGAAATACAATTTAGGAAATGTAATTAAATTTTGTAAATTTAGTTGAAAAAAGCAATTTGAGTATTTTTTCGAAAACTAAGATAAAATAAACTATGTGTAATAATAACTTTGCGTGAATATTTCTTTAACATGGCCTGTACGTACAAATTTTATTGTGTGAAATGGTAATAATATTATCAACTTTTTTCTATATGGCACGCGGCTTTGTATATAATCCTTAATTTGACGGTATACGAGTTTGACATGCCTGAGCTAAAATAAAATGTTCAACTAACATGTTCTTCTTTATCTTTATTTTAAATATAATAATAATAATAAGAAGAAGAATGCACAGTATTTATTATTATTTTAAGTGACTAACACTGTGTTGGATTATTATTACTTTAAAACTTTACATCTATGAATTATTTTATTGATCTCTACAAATTACACCGATGAAAATAAATATTATATTAGGTATCATTACCATTATTTTAACGTAAAGTATAATAATAAAAATGAGAATTTAAAAAATATATATATATATACAGTATGCCCACTAAAGTCCTTTGCCACCCTCTTAACTTCGGTATGGCTGCTGTTATATTCATAAAAGTAGTGTCTAGGTATTGTAAAGTAGCCATGCGCTACTTAATGAAACCGCTTACGGCGCCACCTGGTGGAAAACTGCGGAGTTAGCATTCCTATCTCGAAAACGGAAAGAGATACAGGAAAAAAGGGATTTACAAAGTTGTAGAGCACGATCGATTTAGTACGAAAACATACGTTGTGGATATTAATGCGAAGAATAGAACGGTTAAAACGCGCATTTGTTTTTTTTGTGATTTCCTACACTGTGACGTGACAAAATGATCTATGAAAGAAAAAAACAAGTAGTTATAACAATATACGTTTATTTGAGATATTCAAACTTCTCACTGTCAGCTGCAATGTACATTTGGATCCTTGTTTGAATTTCACATTGCACACGTTGGAGCATAGAGGGTGAGACGTTGGCACAAGCGTCCGTAATGATTCATTTAAGGTCCGGCAATGTTTGTGGAGGGATCGCATACACCTGCTGTTTCATAGCTGATTGTCTCTTTCTTTCTAAGATCGTTTTGTCACATCACAGTGTAGGAAATCACGAAAAGACAAATGCGCGTTTTAACCGTTCTATTCTTCGTATTAATGTCCACAAGGTATGTTTTTGTACTAAATCGATGATGCTCTACAACTTTGTAAATCGCTTTTTTTCTCTATCTCTTTCCGTTTTCGAGATAGGAATGCTAACTCCATAGTTTACCACCAGGTGGCGCCGTAGGCGGTTTCATAGAGTAGCACATGGCTACTTTACTATACCTAGACACTACTTTTATGAATATAACAGCAGCCATTTCCAAGTTAAGAGGGTGGCAAGGGACTTTAGTGGGCATATTGTATATATTTCAAAGTTTTATAAAACTTAAATTTGAAGATACATATATTAATGTAAATTCATTAACTAAATGCAGACACTAAACTACGTTTGATTATTTTTTATACTACAATAATTAAAATCTACATAAATATTAAAAAAATATTATAAAGGCAAAAGGTTTTTGCGAAACATGTTCATAAAGCTTAATAGTAAGATTAAAAAATAAATTAAAGCAATAAAATAAAGGGAAAAATCAGTGGGAAAAATGAAAAGGTAAAAAATGCTTTTCGCTGGCGCCCCGTAAAGTTGTCTACGACACAATACATATTTTAACCACCTGCGATTCGATTTATTTACATTATAATATAACTACGGGAGCTAACCTTCTTCTTGGAGTAAATGGTCTTTCAACAAATGCGAGCTCAACTCAATCAGAAGTACCATTTTGGACTTATCGTGTTCACATACACACTCACATGCATATACACACAAATCATGATCACAGTACTTTCCTTACACTATGTGTTCCAAAATTAATAACAAGTGGGTAAGTGTGATCGAAGATCGCACAAAAGGTTTCGTTAAATATTCCTTTCAAAATACTTTACCATTTAATTGATAAATCTAAATCATTAATCTAGAATTATTAAATCCTTATCCTTTATCAATACACTTTATCAGTACGAACATAGATGACACCACCATTAAATTTAATATTAAAATGATTACAAGAAGAAAATATTTTTTCATTCAAATTAAAAGTACTCAAGAACTGCATTTCAGACAATTGTAACAGCATATTTTCTAGAATTTCTAGTGTGGAAATCGTCAAGCGAAAACGCATCTAAAATATTACATTGTACAATTTAAATTTTAATAAAATAAAAATTACTTCAATAGAAGAAAGTTTAATAAATTAAAAGGGAGGTGGCAGCACTATTCATTAACGAGAATTAATGATTTAAAGAGGAAACTTAGTATTTAAAAATAGGAGTTGCTACAAAAAAAATCTAATTATCTAAACAAAATTCTAAATTCTAAAATTTTTTATTCTCAAAAATTTCAAAATTTTAGCGAAAGTTTAAATAAAATTCAAAATTTCTAAAATAAAATAAAGTGAAAACGAAATTAAAAATGCAGAAATATCTCAAGAATTTAGTGGATGTTCAAGCAAAATTTAAAGTTTCGAATTTTCTCAAAACAAAACCTATTGTTTAAACAAAATTTAAAATTTCGTAACTTCTCAAAAAATATTTTTTAATTAAAAAAATAATTGATAAAATATTTTTCAACAATTTTTGGCCTTTAAATGGCAAAAAAAATTAAAAAATTCTATAACATTGAATCTATTAAATAATGAAATCTACACCGGGGAAAAAGTTTCAAACTCCGATGCCCAGCCTCGATCCAGGAACTTTTCGAACAGCAGGTAAACACGATACTATGGAGTCATCTAGCCTTCGCGAAAAAGACTGAAATTAAGGTATGTTTTAAAATATAGTCGGATGTCATTTTTTGTAAGAAATGGTCGGATGTCATTAATTTAATTCATTTAATTAAACGAATATAAGATATTTTCAAATTTTATGATTTGTCGTGTAATCTGAGATATTGAGCTATAAGTATGCAAAATTTCAAGTATTTTAGTTATGCAATTCTGAGAACGAACTGTGTGACGGACAGACAGAAGTATTCAGAAGAATAGGGTTTCGTCAGATGAGCGAAACCCTAATTATAATGTTCCAGACACATCTAAAGATGGATTAAAGGATTTAACAATTCACATATTATAATTATTTTTAAGTTTTTCAAAAATATATAAAAATATTTTATTTACTTATTTATTTATTATTAAAATCATATACTAAAGTATTTAAACTCTCTGATAATAACAAAACAAAATAGTTCTTTGTGTTTATTCTCTGTAGGGGAAAGTCGGGTAACCGCGGACATTTCAATTTCTAAGAAATTCAAAGTGTTGCGTAAATAAAGTGTTATTGTAAATGAACGCCCTCTAGAGTGGAAACAAATATAGTTTAATTGCGACGTGGGCGCTGCGGAGAAACATTTGAAAAAGACTGGATTCAGTACCAGGAATGCAAAGACTGGGCCCATGAAGATTGTGTTTATATAGATGCATCGGATTTTTATTATAATTGTGATGTTTATAAGGTCAAAAAATCCCTGACGGCTCGGCCTACAGGCACAGCTAGATTTCGAAGACGCAGACCGTGGGGCGCCTGTTTGTCGGGAATTGCGGAAGAAATGACCTTTTTGCGATGATGCGGCAGTTGGAACCGCCTATTTCGAAACCTAACTTGTTTGCAGGCTGAGCCGGCAAAGATTTTTTTTTTTTTTTTTTTTTTTGGGGGGGGGGGGGTTAGTCCTATAAAAAACTTGTCAATATAAAAGTTTTAGATAAAATAAAGATGATTTATAATAAATTTAAGCGGATTTGATATCTTCTGAATTGACGAAGTTATGAATTTTTTTCTTCTAAAACCCCCCTTCCCCACCCCCTCTTGGGGCCATTTTTAATGATATCAAAAATCTGTCATACATCAATTTTCGGCCCTTTTCCTAGAAGTAATAATAACTTCAAACGGATTCGATACATATCATAATTAAGAAATTATGGGATTTTTCTGTTTTCACAAAAAGCCCCCCCAGCCCCCCCCCCCCTCTTGGTTCGATTTTGCCCATTAACGAACTTGACCGAGATTTTATGCCCCTTGATTTTATGTATCAGTTTCGAAAAGATGCGGGAGTTGGAACCGCCTACTTCGAAAAATAACTTGTTTGCAGCCGGAGCCGGCAGGGATTTTTTTTTTTTTTAATTTTTTTTTTTTTTTTGCTATAACGGTTGGTCCTATAAAGAACTTGTCAATATAAAAGTTTTAGATAATATTAAGAGGATTAATAATAAATTTACGCGGATTTGATATCTTGTGAATTGACGAAGATATGATTTTTTTTCTTCTAAAACCCCCCTTTTTTCTCCCCCTTGGGGCCATTTTTATTTATATCAAAAATCTGTCATACATAAATTTTCGGCCCTTTCCTAGAAGTAATAATAACTTTAAACGGATTCGATACGCATAATAATTAAGAAATTATGGGGTTCTTTCTGTTTTCACAAAAAGCCCCCCCCCATTCCCCCCCCCCCCCTTGGTTCGATTTTGCCCATTAACGAGCTTGACCGAGATTTTATGCCCCTTGATTTTATGTATCAGTTTGGAAGAGATTTATGCAGAATTTTTCCAGTTATCATGTCCATAAAAAGTGACATAGACAGATATATATATATATATATATATATATATATATATATATAAAGTTTTGAACTGGGGGTGGTTTTGGGTTCTGAGAGTTATGATCGGCGTAGATCTGCAAAAATTTTTCAAAATTTCCAACTTAGGTGAGAATGTAATAGGTAGTATTTCTTACGAAATCTACCTAAAAACGGTTGGGACACCATTGATTAATATGTCCGGGGCTACCCGCCGTTTCTTGTGAGGCCAAAAAAAATAAGGCAAAACTATTTTCAGTATATTTCGTTAAATAATTCGATATTATATTAGCAATGTTTAATTAAAATCATTAAAGAAAGTCGTAATTTTATTTTAAGTATAAAATAAAGACAGAAATTTCATTCTTTTGTGTTTATTTGCAATTTACCCAAGTGTCCGGGGCTTCCCGATCTTCCCCTATAAACTCACAGAATTAAATATACAACTTTCAAAACATCTGTTATGTGCAGGTAAAATCTTCTGGCGCTATATTTTCTTTGATGCTGTAGTGAATTGATGGGAAAGATGCTATTTGATACTTAGAGTAAATAAAACTTTAAGCCTAAATGATTAGCTAAAGCATATTTGATGTAATTTCCGTTCTCCTGGGAACTTTGAAATTTATGTTTCAATTCATTAATTCTGAGATTATAGTTCAGTGTAGACAAATGCGCAAAATTAATATTTTCTATGAAATATAAATGAAAATTTACTTTTACTTGCACTTTCAAAGATTGCGTAAAGTACATTTTGGGAGCCCTGAAACTGGGAGCCCGGGTCAAATGCCTCATATTCACCTGCGATATTACGCACTGTTAGGCTGTATGATACATAAAAAAATTAATTCGCAAGGCACTTATATCCATAATTTGCGTAAGGGTTATCATTAACCCTCTATTTGAAATTCAAGATAGACTGTTACACGGGTTGAGTTAAATTTTATCCATGAATATAAAAGTAATTTTTAAAGTTTCAATATATATATAACAATTTAAATTTTGTTCTAAACAGTATATTAAGATAGTTATTTAAATTAAAAATTAATCATGTATTTGACAAAACGGAGGTTATTAAAATTGTATTTATTTAACTTAAATTATTTAAAGCAGTTCAGCATGTCGAAAAAGTTCTTGGGTATGTTTTACACAAACCGTGGAGGGGGAGGTTAAAAGATACAACATTGAAAATTTTCATTTTAAAATATTTTGTATTTTCCCCCCTACTAATGTGTGTTTAAATTTTTTAACGAACTTTCAACAACGGAAGTTATATAATTCTGTTGATTTTTCCCCCTCTGTATAACCACGCATAACTTTTGAACGGATAGTTAGATTTTCATATATTTTTGTTGGAAAAGTCTCGGACTACAGATGGTCCCGTTTCAAGATAATTAGAATTTAAGGATGATGATACTGTCTACCTATTTTCAAGTCTTTTTTTTTTAAATTAACTTTCGTAAAAATTGACCAATCGTCACAAACGTTTATTAGGATGTTAAAGTCCTTTGCACTTTTAAAATAGTCGTCGTATCGTGTACAGATTTTTTTCTTTTGTACAAGTATACACCTCAAACACTTTAAGAAATCATCGCTTCCAAGTAAGCGATATTGTGAGCAATAAGATTTAAAAGGAATGAGGATTAGAGATCCGATCGGTCCGACCAGTGGTTTCCTTTTTGTAGTGATGGTAAGAATGTTTTTCGTTGGGTGAGGTTCGCTGTAATCTTTTTATGTTTGGGTCGATTTCGGGTTGTGTTTTGAATCTTGGTAACAAGGTTGGTAACAAGTTCTTTTTCATGATAATTCGTTACATCTTTTAAAATACACTGTGACGATAGCCAATGAAAAGTAAGCAAAATCATTTTTAACAATTTTCAACATAGTTGAAAGTCTTTATGAATTTGATTTGTCTGATCGTTCGTCTGTATGTGTGTCCGTGCTCTAACTCACGTAAATATACTCGGATTACCATGTAATTTTTATATGGTATTAAGGTTTACCTAATTGGTAAAATTGTATTTATACGTAAACCTTAAGTATACCAAGGTTACCCTGTCTGTCCATGCCATGTGTTCGGTAGGAACACATAAAAGAATTGTGTTACATTATGGTCTAACTCATTTATCGAAAAATGAAAAACACTATTCAGTTTCGAATTATTTCAATAGTCATGCCTAAAATTGTCCATGCTTTATTTACTTTTAAAAGTTATTCCGTAAACATGTCACAGAGTTTTGCTGGTAAAATTAATTTTTTTTTATAAAAGCCCTAAGTCTGAATTTTTGAAAAACACACAGACTCCCTTTTTTTAGTATGTGCCACATTTGTTAGTCTTTTACATAACTTCACTTTTACAATTACGTCCATGACAAATCATTTCACCACAAGAAATGTAAATGAAACGAGACAAGCACAATCAGACACAGATTTGTTGTACTTGTTATAAAATATGTAGTTCATTAAGTTTGAAATGCCAACTTTCATTCTTCAGACTGCCCGGACAAAATATTTCCGAATTTCTCATTTATTAAACAATTTCTTTTGAAATCTATAATATGTAAAATGGAGTAATATATGATCATATTTATATTTATTGACAAGTTTATTTTTAAGTACGTTTATTTACTTATATTTATGTTACTATACGAGAGGAAGAAGGATTCAGATTTGTTGGGCAATTTTGTAACTGAGTAATTTGCGAAAGATTAATTTAAAGGTTGTCCAGTGACAGATTACAATATTGTATCATAAGTTTAAGGATATACTTCTTACCTCAATGCTGAAATCTCAGTTTTGATTGGTCGAGAAGTTGTTATTCCGTGGCCACCATGAACACCAGTCCCTTGACCCCCTAGATTTCAGTGTATGGGGTTAAATATGATCAGGTTTACAGCCCGCCACTTCAAAAATCTATTCCAGAATGTTAAAATCACGAATCAACACTGAACTTGGTTTGATCGACGTGAACGTGATCACAAAGAAAAAGGAAGAACTTATTTACAAGAGGGACATTTGCAGAATAACAAAGCGCAGGCACAGCGAACTTTTGTGAAAAGGGTAACCTTTATTAATTTCACTGTTTTATAACCATTTGTACTCTCATGTTTTGCTGCATAATTGAAAATAATAAACCTTTCTTTTGGCCAAATAATTTGTGTCCTTCCTGTATTTTAAAACTTTAAACTTTTTAGCGAGCGCGTCATCGTATTTTTACGAAAAACGTGATATTTCTTGCACTTTTTTCACACACATGGCTCCAAAATTAAAACATTATTTTAACTAATGATATGTAAAATTGTCTTTTTTAAATTGTTTATAATTGCTCTTATAAATTATTTGGCATTTATGCTAGTATAACTTTTGAGCGTAAAAAAGAACTACCCACGAAAAAAGGAAATAAAAATTATAGCGCACCTGCTGAAATGTTAAAAAAGATCTTAAAAAAAAAGCTTCTGATTTGGTCGTTGTGTACGTATGTATATGTGTGTATGCATGTATGTATGTATGCATACATGCATTGCATATCCCCAATTTTCTCAACATCTAGTACATCAGGGAAAAAGATACATTGTATTGTGTATAGTTTTTTTTACAGAGACACGTCAAGTATTTAAATACACGATTGTCTATCGCGTTTCAAACCTGTTCATAAATGTGAGAGGGGTAGCATACAGGAAATAAAATTTGATTGGTCGAAAGGATTGTGGACAAAATCTGTAGCGATGAGCAATTATTCTATCATTTAAAGTGACGTTGATTTTTTTATTTCAAAATTACTTGTATTATTTAATTGAAATATTTCCCCTTAGTCTCTCTGCCTCAATTTTAAGTTCGAAAAGGCTAATTAAAAATTTTACTGAAACATAATTTGAGCAGAAAAAGAGAAATATGTATTACTGCCTTTATTCTGCTAAACCCAATTATCAAGAAAATTATTCTTAATATATTCTGAAAAAATTAAAATCCTGTTCTCAGTGCTTGCGATTTCTTTAAATCATTAGTAAATATGAGGTATATTAATATTCTTTTCTTTGGTTTGATCATCATATCAGTAAGATAAATTGTTTTAATAAGTGCATTTTATCGAAAGCTGAAGAACACTTAATTACGATAGGCAGATACCATTATATTCGAAAAGGAATTATCTGAAAACAATCTGTAGAGAGGGATTAAGTACTTTCATCCTTATCAGAAGTAGTAAGATATTTATCATACACTGGAAAAGAAAATTAAGTAAGTGCTTAATTCTTAAAGAATCTTTATGAACGTTTTAGCGTATCGAATATCATTGAATAAAAAAATAGCCTTTAAAAGTTTTTTTTTTAATTTAATAATTTTCCACCGTTTAAGTGGAAGCATATAAAGAGCGAAAATAAAATAACTGGAGATGAAAAATATATAGCAGTAGCTATGTTTACTCCAGCCTGTTGAGTAATGAAACACGACTCAGTTTGAAGAACAATTAATTAGCAGCTCTCTCCATCAGGTGATCAATAACAGAGAGTAGTTAACCCAACAAAGCAGAAGGTACTTCAGCCTTGCTGCGTACTTTGTTGGCTTAGCTCTGTTAGTTCTCACTTGATGATGGGAACTGCTTTGAAAGTGCTCTCGAAATTGTATCTATGTGTTATCAACTCTAGTAAAAATATCTACTGCTACACACATATATATATATATATATATAAAGTGTCTCTAAATTACTATTACAAGTGTTTTTGTGCGATAATTTACATTAAGAAGAACAATTTATGTACAAAGCCGGCTTTTTGTTCAAGACTTACCAATAAAGAATATATAGCAACAGTACTTTCAACTGACTCACTTTGTTTCTATCAAATGTAATCAAATTATGAAAAGTGTCTAAAATGGCCACTGTTTTAAGTCCTAAGAGCATTGTGTAGACGCTCTCTATATATTTTTTTATTATAGGTGACATTTAAATACGGTGTCACTAATCGAATTTACAGCGCACTTCCAACACTTACTATGATGCTATAAATCTGAAATAAAGCAAAAAAAAAAAAAAAAAAAAAAAAAAAAAAAAAAAAAAAGGCTTGAAAATTCACTTAAAATATCTTTATTATTTAGTAATAACCAGATATATATATATATATTTTTATCCTTTTCACTCTGTCGGTTTATGCTTAGAAAAGCATAGGATTAAAAAAAATCACTGGTCATTATTAAATGATGATTACAGGCGTAATTCACTGCTGAAAAATGAATTGAAATTAACTATGTGTTGTCGTATGCTGGGCTTTGTATGTCGTCTCTTGTTTGCCGCAGAAGTTTGCGTGCTCATGATGACGTTTCCATCTTGGGCTGCGATTGCAGCCTTACCGACATACATAAGTGAGAGATGCCAGGCTGGGTAACGTCCTCGTAGCTCAAAGATAGAGCATTGGAGCGCTATACTAAATGTCCGTGTTCGATCCCAGGCTTGGAAATTATTTACTCTCCCGGTTTACGCTAAGAAAAGCAGGGTTAAAAATCACTTTTTATTATTAAATGATTCCAGGCGTAATTCACTGCTGAAAAATGAATTGAAATTAACTATGTGTTGTCGTATGCTGGGCTTTGTATGTCGTCTCTTGTTTGCCGCAGAAGTTTGCGTGCTCATGATGACGTTTCCATCTTGGGCTGCGATTGCAGCTTTACCGACATACATAAGTGAGAGATGCCAGGCTGTGTAACGTCCTCGTAACTCAAAGATAGAGCATTGGAGCCCTATACCAAGTGTCCGGGTTCGATCCCAGATTTGGAAATTATTCACTCTCCCGTTTTACGCTAAGAAAAGCAGGGTTAAAAAATCACTTTTTATTATTAAATGATTCCACTCGTAATTCATTGCTGAAAAATAAATTAAAATTCATCTTCAATATTGTTGTGAACGAAAATCTTAGAATGTTCGTCTTGGGTAATCAGAATAAAAAACCTTATATATAGAGAGAAAGACTTTTTTTATCTTATGAAAAACTGGTAAAGACGAACAAATATTGTACGTCTTATCATTCCTAAACTTTTGCAGTGATAATTTTGCAGACACCGTACATAAATATAAAGTCAGAGAGTGAGTCACACAAGAACAAGATTTTTTAAAAAAGATCATGTAAAAAGAACAAAGTTATTTACTACACCTGTAATAGCCTGAGTCAGAACAGTATAAGTGCAAGATTTGTGATAATGGAAGCAGCGATCTGCACTGTTAAAAATTTTGTGTTGATTTCAACCAGCTATTGGTGCCGCAGTAGCTGCAACCATAGATGGCGAAACTTCGTACCAACATTTGGAGATTCTGTTGAATTATAACTCCAAAGGTTAGAACGATACTTCACCATCTTATGATTGCAGCTACTGCAGCACTAAAAATTGGTTCATACCAGCACAAAATTTTTAACAGTGAGTTCTCTCTTATTTTAAGAAAACCGCATTCAAATCCTGAAAGTCAGATTAATTTGTTTTAGGTTAAAATTCCGACTGAAAACAAATTTTGAAATAAATTTTATTAAAAGAGTGTCTCAAAGAAAAGTATATTTACCAATGGATATTAATGATTTTTTCATGTCATACGGTTCAATATTCCCTTAAACACATTTGGATCATTAGAGAATATATACGTGAAGTTGAGGAATCTTTTTTTTTATTCAGAAATTCCGAAAGAAGAATTTTCACTTTATATAATCACCAAACGTTTGTCATTAAATAAAGCAAAAATTACTATTCAGAATTTCTTGTATGAATTTGGAGTTTCTGAATAAAAATGAAATTCCTGAAATACACGCTTCGTATGCAAATGGATTAAGTACAACTTAAGCACGCTTTTAACCCATTTCTACCTCAAATTACTTTTGGGGAATATTTGCATTTCAAACATACAGTTATTTATTTCATTGATATCTATTATTAACGCTTGAGAACATACTTAGAATTTATTGTAGCATTATTGATTGTATTTTGATGGCAGGAAAACTTGCCAGTAGAAACGGCATAGTCAAAGGACGTGCAATTCATGGCAAAATACCAAACCTAGTTATTAGACTTTACCCAGAAACAAAAAATAAGAGTTATAAATAAGCAGGAAAATGAATTGCTGTTGCTTTTAGTTGCTATGTACTGACATAGGTGTCAAATAAATAAATAAAATAGCAATTTTCTGCTTATTTAATCGCAAATACGTGTAATTAAATGATTCAAATATTCATTTTAGAAATTAGTGGTACGAATCCTACACTGAAAGAAAACTTATACTGCCTTCATCTGGAACGAATAAGTAGTCACTTTCTAAATCCCTAAACTAGAAATATAGATTTCCGAGTTATGCGAATAAGGTAAACAAATAAACTGGATATAGACGACATGATCGAGAATTTCTAGTCTATAGTTTTCTAAGAGATGAAACGATAAATTATATTATGAATCGTTTGAATTGCGAGAAATTATCACTTGATTTCTGGAAATAATTCATAAACTAGAATCATAGTTACTAAAACTAACCTCTTGTGTTCACATTTATTTGTAGAGATTTTTAAATAAGTTTGCCCACGATAATATAGGAAAACACTCTTGAATTTGAATAGGGGAGATTAGAACTCTCTAGCAAAGGGAACTAGAATTTATAAGGACGACATGGAAGTATTATTCTAAAGCCACAATTTAGTTTCTAGATGACAGTGGCAGAATTTTTTCTCAGTATAATACGATTTAAAATTTTCGTAATTATTTTATAAATTATAATCGTATATACAGTTTCATATCTACAAAGCGATATTTTTCAATCATATCAATTTATCCTAAAAAACTTTGATTAGCAAAGTAATGAAATTAATTTCAATATTTTCAAAAACCATGGTTAGTAATGTATTACAATGGTGTAGTAATGTGCAATTATAGCTTAAACTGCTGAAAACGCGCACATTCATGCATAAATGTCTTCTTTGTAATAACAATAAAAATGAAATGATAAACATAAGAAAATAATTACAGCGTATATCTAAAAACAGAAAAACTTATTCCTGTTAAAAATAATTGCAATCCCTAATAACTCTAGTTAAGAATAATTTCAGTGCAGCTAAAGGCACAATTAGAAAGACTTGACTTTATTACCTTGTTTGTTTTTAAAGTTAATTTAAAAGAGAACTCAGACAGTTGATGGAGGCAGATTAATTTATGAGTAACCATGTACATATTTTTGAGTTTTTCCAAATTAAATTTATTTATTAATAATGTAAATTTTTAAAATATAAACTTCATTAGTCTAAAATTTTTAGAAAACTAAAGTACCTAATTAAAAGTTGTTTAACCCACAATATTTTTGTTTTCTCTATATAATCAAGATCTTTTATTTCTATATTTAGATATTTAATGAGTTATACAGTTTACTAAATAGTTTATAACTTTACAAGTTTGTTTAGTTTTTAAAGTCAGTCTCCATTCTGCGACTGAATTCAAATAAAATGAATCTTTTGAATTATTCCTTTGAGAAGCACTACGTTTCAAAAGCCTGGCTTTTGATGAAGATATTTAAAAAGATAATCAATGTAATTAAAAAGATAATTTTCGTTTGAGATACAAAAATTTTAAAACCTTAGACGGAAAATGTGTTATTCGTCTAATGCGAAGAGATAATTAATTTTAGTTGCAGCTAAATTAATTATATAAAATGACGAACATAAATTCTTTATTCTAGTTTAAACAAAGAAATTTTAATTTAATTTAAATTAATATGATTACTTTTAAAACTTTTGCAAATTAAAGCTGAACAGTATAAAATTTTACATTTTATTCTCTGTATGGGAGCATGTACCGTTAATAAAGTGTATCACATTTAAGAGATATACATATGCTTAAAAACGCCCCTATATATATTTTTTTTTATAAATTTGTTGAAGCCTTTCAAATGCCATGTCAGTTTATAGTGAATAGTTCACAATGAATATGAAATGTGAATGCAAAAATTAAAAAATATATGTTTATATGTTGCAGATAAATCTTAAAAGCAGAGTCTTCGTAACACGTCAAAAAACATAGTTTTTTTTTTTACTTTTTTAATTTGTATTTGCAAATGCAAAGTTAACCCCTTGAAGGGCAGTGGTATATTATTAATACCAATTAATTTTAATCAAAATTCGTACCAGAATGTTTTAATAAAACTTTTCTTTTAAAATTTACGTGTGTTTTTTTTATTGTTTTTAGTTATTTGTAAACTAATTTGTTTGTACATTTTGGTGAGTTTTCCATATTAGAGCAAAAGAATTACTTGCCCCAGATCAGGTTGCAGAAATAAATTCCTCTCATACCAAAACATATTTTTATTTTGCTAAATCAAAATATAGTGTGCGAAGGTTAATTTTTTTTCATTTTATAGTTCTAGCTTACTTAAGACTGTGTGCAGTTCTTTGCTTCTACGGCATTTTTTCACTTTCTTTAATTGCTTTTAAATGCTATAAACATATTTTTACTTTATAAGATATGAAGATAGAGAATATTGTACAATACATAAGTTCTACAATGTGACAGTTTTCAACTGCAAAATACACCATGTACTGTACAATCGGCCAAAAAAATAACTTTCTATCCATTTTAAACGCTAAATTTTTGCAGGAGAAAAGAAAATAGCTATATTCTATTGGGAATTATGGTTTCTTTAATTTATTATGTCAAACCAATAAGCTTAAATGGACATCTTCATACTAAAATTGTATCAAACTTTGAAAATTTCAATACGAACACCTAATTTTGACACTATATTTGGATGATTCATCGGAAAATTTTACCTTATGGCGGTTCTCAAATTCCCTGCTCAACAACGCGAATTTTTTTGACACATTTTCTGATTCATTTTTAAATGTAAATGCATAAAAATGGCAGGCCTGACTTTTCAAGCGATTTGGAATCAAATGGTGTTTTCCCTTTTTTGATAAACAAACTACTTATCAAGTTATAAGCGAATAATTACAGGATTTCTCCTTTACTGCGCTGTCTTGTCAGAAATTTCGGTTCGAAACGCCAACTTTGACAGTGCTTTCTGAAAGATCTTATGCCTTTACCAAAATATGGAAAACGGATTACATAGTTTCTGAATAATAACACCTGCCAAATTTATGCGTTTCTGAACAAAAATGAATTCTGAAATGCGTCAGCTCCTTTGGATTTGAGAGCTGCCATAATATACCAAACATTATATCATTCTGTGAAGATATTAAAGAATTATCCAGGTGTAAAGTTGCAAAACAAACCGTATTGTCAACACTTGATTCTATACAAAGCCTTCGGACGGAATTTCCTGACCTCTCTGACGTCAGGAACGGTAGACCAAACTCGTCTCAACTGGTTTTCTCCCACCCCATAACAGCAGAGCGTTTCTTGGGGGAAATGACCTGAAATTGAATTTTTCAGTGGTTTTTAAACGCTATTTACAAAGTTTGATGGATAATTCAGTGTAATTTAATCAACTTATAATAAAGTGTTTTATCTTGATAAATCTTAAGTATCTGTATGCATTTACTTATTTATATTACTTACTTCTAATATGTTTGCCTGCTTTTGATATACTGAGTATGAACTTACCACGTGTTTGGAACTCGAGTGGTTTGTAATATCTGTTTTTCAATGATTATATTTTACAAAAACATAATTATTGCTTCGGGATTGCTTCGGATTGTGCTCTTTTAAGTCATATTTCTTTCGCCAAATTTTGTTTTTTAATTATGTTATAGAATTCATTCTAAAATAGTTTTTTAATTAAGATAGATAAATCTATTCTGCATTATATATATCTTTTAAGAATCAAATTAAACTTTGAACTACATTAAAGTTATGTAATTTTACTATTGTGATTCCTTTATTTTACTATATTTTAAGTTATATAGTTAAAAGTTTAACAAAAGTTTCAAATATAAATAATAATATTAATAATAATAAAATTGTAAAATATTTATTGTAGTTTAAAATTTAGTTTGACTGTAAAAAGATTTTATTGTGTTTTTAACAGTGATTTGAAGATTAAGTGAATGATATTTCATTTGGCATATTATTATTATTATTATTATTATTATGAAATAAGCTTTAGAATAAATACTACTAACAGTCGGATAAATAAGTCAAGCGTGATATTTTTTTCAATCAAATTAAACAACATTAAATAATGAATATTTTAGCATTGCAATTTCTTTATTTTATTACTTTTTAATTTTACTAGACGCTTCATTTTTAAATTGTTGGAATTTTAATTTATAAATTTTAGTACTGGGCATATTTTAAAATTTATTGAATGCAAATAAAATTTATCATTTTAGTATATATATAAAACTGATGTTGAGTTTATTATATGTAATCTATACAGGTTAACATCTATAGATTTCAGTTTATAAGTTACATAATAAATACTAATAATAGTTTTTTAGGCAGTTCGGTAAATCTATTGTGTGCATATTATATTTTAACTTTAATAACCAAACTGAATTTTAAATAATTTTAAATAATGTATAATATTATTTAAATTTTAAGTATTTAATTAGTGTCTTAATGTACATTTAACATTTTCTAGTTTATTTTATTTTATTTCTTTTTTTATGTGAAAAATTTCCTCCCGTACACAATATACCCCCTTTATTATAATTGCCTCTAAAATCATAACACTTTATTTTTTGGTAAAATCGCGAAGTAATTTTCCTCCGTGCATGCATACAAGTTTCAGGCATAATATTTCAGATTTTAAATTAATGATTATACATCGCTTCCAGAAAGCATTTTCATACTTTTAGAAAACTAATAAAAAGAAATAAACTAAGATAAAACTTACATTTTTATTTGTCTATAAAGAATGTCTGAATTTTTTTCTATTATATTTTCTTCGATATTTCAATGTTCACTACCAATGTCACGTAACGTATCGAATTGGTGACAGATTTCCAAGCAAGTTCTTGTATAGCATTAAAACACAACACTTATGAATTCAGTAGGTGGCATAGGCCTGGGGGGGGGGTGAGGACACCCCTCTCAAGTATTAAATTGTTCCTCCCGGAATATTTGGAATTTTGTGTTTGTTAATGATCTAACAATGCAAACCTGCTTCTTTCACTCGGATCCTGTTTTTAAATTAATTCCCTATACTTTCAATCTCCTGGTTAGTAATTCTTTGATATCAACTATTACCTGCATTATTTATTTACTATAATACTTTATAATTTATATACTTTACTTTACTATAATTTATGACTATTTTATATCCTTAGCGATTAAATTTCAGTGCTATTTTTTTAAAATAAAAGAAAACATGTCCAGTTCTTTTAAATATCTGAAGCCAAATGAAACGCCCATAATAATAATAATATTCAAGTCTGAATATTAATCCTCTTAATAACCCGATAATATATAATGTATAGATTTCAATCAATTGTGACTCTGAATGGGATAAATAAGTGTGATTCAAGATATCCTGTCTATGTTTGTGAACGGCACCAAAAATTTTTAACACCGGTATGCTTAAACAATAATCTTCGTATTTGATTTATATTGCAAATGTTGTAGAAATCTACTTGGAAAATTTTTGCATAGAATATGGGTGTTAAAATCGTCCGTTGCCATTTTTTCGGCGAAAAATGTTCAACCCTAATTATCGATAATGAACAGTCAGCCAGAAAACACCGTATATGTTTTAATCAAACAAATTGTTCCGGAAAAAAGGTGAATAGCCATTCCATTGTGAATGGTGTTTTCTTTCAATTTATATTATAAAATAAGCTTAGGGGACCGTCTCCAAATTAAAATAGTGAAAATCTTTCAACTTTTCATTTTTAACACTTAAATTTTATACCATATTCAAGATGCATCAATGATAATATGAAGTTCAAGAATCATATTCAAGTTTTAAAATTAGACCGTATTGAAAGTTTCAAAGCTTTTCACAGTTTCTGGATGGGATACCCCCCCCCCCCCTAACTTTTTTTATACAAATTGAAAGGAGACATATTTCCTGATCAAATGGTTATTTTTTGTTTTCCTTTGTGACAATTTGGCGATTAAAATGTATGTGGTGATCTCGTTTTTGTTTGACAAACTGTACATAAAATTTGAAATTTTGCTTGAAAGTTAAAATAATCTAAGACTTACCGAAAAGAAATCCTAAATTTATGGGATATTCATATTATAGTTTTTTGGAGGAATGTTTTGGTATGGTAGTGTTTTCTTTGGTAAACTAGAAAATTTCTTAATTTAATATTTAAACTAATTTACTGTAAGTGAGGTTTTTTTTTTATCATTTCGAAAATTTTATTTAAACTTTTTATTTATTTTTTAAGATAAGTGTTTTTAACCAAATGCCAGTAAAAAATTAAAAGCTTCGTTCTGGAATTTACTACACGCAAAGTCTGAACATTTTTTTATTTCTTACTTTGAAAATAAAAACGGAAATAATGCAAATGTTGCTCTTAGTAATCGCTGAGAGTTTAAAAAAGATCTGGAATACCAAATTAAGTTTCTAAAAAATTTATTATCGATTTTTAACAGAAAAAAAGTTCAAATTTATTCTGACCATTTACCGGGATGTTTTAATAACTTAGTATTTCAACATATCTTCTAAGCAGAGTTTTTAGTATTAATGTCGTCCGGAACACATAAGTTTATTCATTTTATTTATAAATATTTTTTTTTCTTTAGATGTATATTTATATATGCACATTTTTTTTTTTCAAATAAAAAAATCTATAATTTCATTTTTATTTAATTTAAAAAATATATTAATTATTAATTTTAGCCACATTTAAAAATAAATATATCTTTTCCAAGAATAATCCTTTTTGAATATATATTTCATGTTTGAGTGCAGAAAAGAGTACATATTAATTTGCCTTTGAGATTTACAAAAAAAATTATTAAAAAAATTTAATAATTTTTACAGAAATTAACCCATTAACGCCACGATTATTTTTCTCTTGTAAAATAGTAATATTGCCTTTTATACCACTTTTTTAGAATAGAAATTTTTGTCTTATTTTATCGAGGAGTTTTTGGTCATCAAAGATAGCGAAATTTTCTTTTCTGAATTACTGGTATACAAACAACAAAATTACTATTAGCTATGGTGTTGCATTAATGCAGCACTACGATTTAATGGGTTAAGTATTTTTTATCAATAAATTTGATTACGAGGATCATATTTACAAAATTTTCTCACAAATTACAAATTCCCGGAGGCAAATTGCCCCACCAGTGGCTGAGACACAGAAAAAAATGGGTACTCAAAATTGAGTAAAAAGTACTCAATTTTGAATGCGTCACATACTCAAAATAGCTCCGATCCAAATGTGCTCAAAATTGAGAAACACATGTACTCATTTTTGATCCCATGGATGTATTCAAATGTGAACTGCTATCTACTCATTTTTGATCCCATGGATGTATTCAAATTTAAAAAAAAATTATGTCGTTAAAATAAAATTTAGAGGATAAAAAAAAAAAGTTACTTCGCGAGGACAACCTTTTAAGTGATACATACATTTCTGCTCATTTTTTCATTCCTGCGTGAGTTTATAGTAATTAACCAACCTTTGCCCATGAGAGGAATCAAACCCATGATGTCCTGTGCACTAACCTGACGACTCAGACCAACGTGCCATGAGTGGTCACGCCTCCTTCGCAAATGTTGTTAGTTATTTTGCAAAACTTGCAAAAACTTGAGGTTTCATCTGTAGATGGATTTTTTCAGTTCCAATGTTTTTAATATTTTCTTTTCATAATTTTCAATATTTTGCTGGTTGATTTGGTGCCTTATAACAGATAAATTTCAATTTATTATGTATTATATGCGTAAAACATTGCATTAAGAATACTGATTGCTTCTTTTTGCAACAGTACCAACAATTTCTTTAGTCGAACATATACTTTTTTTAAATTATTTGCCTGATTATCTATTTATCAATTCTAATAACAACAACAATTATCTTAATCAGACGTGTTTATTACATGCTATTAAAATATTTTTTTTTAATGTCTTATTAAAAAAAATATGTAAATAATTTTTTTATAATAAATTAAATTATTATATTTCAGCTATGCTGAGAGCTTTTGCGTACGGTACGGTTAAACTAAATAGTTAAAAAAAATGATTTTTAGAGACAAATTTTAAATTAATGACCTTGGGATAGGTAGATTTAAATCTGGACTTATTTAAATTAAATTAGTTTAATTTATAAAAATATAAGCTAAAGAAATAAATTAAAAACGTTATAAAGTTAAAAACTTTATTTTTATAAAAGTAAAGAAAAAATATTAAATAATTTTATAAATTTAAGGAAAAAATTATAAGATTTGTCAAATTATAATTTATAAAATAATAAATTTTAGCGTAATTCATAAATTTGTAAGCCAAATCAGCTTAGTTGAATACCAATTTGCATAGCTATAATTTGCAAAGATATGTTATGAAACTTTTAAATAACACAATATTGCCTCACGTTAAAAAAGTTAAAATAAATTTTAAAAAAATTAGTGAGGAAAAAAAATCATAATTTTGAAGTACTATCAAAGAAAAAAAAAGTAGATGTGTAAAATGTGAGGGGGAAAAAAAAAAAGTAAATGTGTTGTAGTGGATCCACTTTGATGAAAATCCCGAACAACCAGATCTACTTTTCATTTCTCTTATTCTTCGTTTTGCCTTCAAATGCCTTTTTAGGCTCCGAAATTTCGTCATTACATATTCTGAAATATACAAGTATGTTGGGTTTGATCATATGCTAATTTTTGATCCAAAAATACTCATTTCGAAATGAGTACATGAACTTATTCATTTTTGAGAATACATATGTTCATTTTTTATCCAAAAATACTCATTTCGATATGAGTACATGAACTTACTCATTTTTGATCCAAAAATACTCATTTCGATATGAGTACATGGACTTGCTCATTTTTGAGAATGCACATGTTCATTTTTGATCCAAAAATACTCATTTCGAAATGAGTACATGGACTTACTCATTTTTGAGTACTTCATTTTTTTAGTGGAGGTTCTGCTCTCGAAGCTGGTAGACGGGAGGTGCTGGGTTCGATCCCAATCGCGCCCGTCGGCCTAATCGTTCGGAGTTTTCGTGGTTTTCTTCGAGCTGTGGATTTATCAATGCGTAAATACGGGTTAGGTTCGCTTAGAAAGACCCCCACGAAGGGCACTCCCCCCGGGCCTATATCCCAAGTGTAGATAATTGGCCGTCAATAATCAACCCAACCCAAACCCCGAAGGCAAATTAATGAATATATATACACGAAAATATTGGAAAGAAGGTTTATAATTTCAGATTTCATACAAATTTAGATATATAAATTTAAATCTGACTAATCTTGAAAAAATACATTCTGAGATAAATGGATTTAAAGTTTTAAGTAAACCTTAGACAACTACAGACAACATAAAAAATTTTATATATTTTGATCTAATGTTGTATTTACATGCGGTTTGCGTCATTTTTCTGTTTTAAAATCTTCAAAGTATATTTCTTTAAGCAAAAAAGGAAAACTGCTATCTTTTTAAGATTTTTATGTCCCATACCGCATTAAATTAAGAAAAAAATATATACAAATGTAACAAATTACATATATTTTTTTTATCAAACTTTTTCAAATTATTCACTATTTTGCATTTACATTTAATGTAACTCGAGTTTTCTTGTGTAAAATTTAAAAGGTTCAATGTCGTAGTAAAATCTATTTAAATAAGAGAAAGAGCACGTTCATGTACTATCTTATCTTCCCTCCCCCACTTTTTTTTTTCTTTTATGCTATAATTCTTTCTTCATTGGACCATCAAGATAAGATTTATTAAAAATTCGTTATAAATTTATTTTTCTATACATTTATTTTTATTTTACGTGTTTAAGCGTATTAATTTTCGTTATAAAAAATATTCTTTATTACTTATTCAAAAATATTCTCTCTTTATATTGCAAGAAATTCAGAACATTCAGATATTCAGAAATGTATTTTAAAGCGTTGCCTTTATTTAATTTTATTCCCCGTTTCTCTATTTCCTTTAACTCAGACAACTAAAATTTCCAGTTCATTTAAAGGTTTTACATAAAGATTCTTATGTTAAGATATTCATCTTTTGTCTAAAGTATTTAAAGTAAAACTTTCTTTTAGGAAAGAACAGACCCACGATAGTTTAAGACTTTCAAATTTCTCAACTCAAAGAATTAATCCACGATCTTCAACACACTGTTAAATTGAAGTTTAAATTAAGAGAAACTTTCGTAGCTTCTTGTAATTAATAACACTTAATGGTATCTTATTTGAAATACTATAATTAGTAGAAAAGTGTTCTTATAGATAGTGAAAGACGTTTTAGAATCTTGCTACATGTTTGAAAAGTATGAAAGAGTTTTAACGATTCCTTTCTTGATTTAACAACATCATTTGTCTAAAATGAATTCTTTATGCTAGTAAAATTTTAATTAAAATCATCTGATTTTCTGTAATAATTTAAATAAACTGACATTTCAGTATGTTTCCAAAGAAAATTTACAATTTGAAAAATTGAAAATTCACAAGTAAAAATTCAGCATTAAAATATACAGGGTCATTCATAATTCCCTCCGGGGTTTCGAAACGTTATAGTAAAAAACGAAGACGAATATGAAAAAAAGAAACATATGAAATTATTCCGAAACTATTCAAGTTTTACTTACATACATTACAGGTGTTCTATGTGTGAACCCTTGGTCACACGGCATACATCCATGCGATAGTCCAGTTCCTGCCATACTCCGTTTATTTAAATCTGAATCAGTGGTGTCAGTTCAACGGGCCTTTCGTAATAAATATCGAAAACAGGGACCAACTGACAAAACAATTCATGTGTGGTACCGGAAATTTAAAGAAACGGAGTATTGCAGGAACTGGACTATCGCATGGATGTATGCCGTGTGACAAAGGGTTCACACATAGAACACCTGTAATGTATGTAAGTAAAACTTGAATAGTTTCAGAATAATTTCATATGTTTCTTTTTTTCATATTCGTCTTCGTTTTTTTACTATAACGTTTCGAAACCCCGGAGGGAATTATGAATGACCCTGTATTTATAATCGCTGTGCAATGGGACATACGTTTATCATTCAAAATATAACATTAACAACTATATTTAATTTCTGTTTTATTAATATGTGTCTTCTTTAAAGATTTTTTCAATATCGGTTTTATATAATGAAATTGTAATGGTATTTATGTGACAGCAAATTTTTTTTTATATAAAAATACAGCAGATTTCTTTAATTACTGAGCAAGAAACAAAAACATGACTTTACTCATCAAATAAATTTCAAAATTGTATCAGTAACTAAATGATATTAAAAATATATTTCAGAACAAAAGGACGCTTATCATTTTTATAGAAACACAGACATAGATCTATGAATAAGGACGTATTCACAAAATGGGCGGCTGTTGTTTGTTTAAGTCGGATCAACAGAATCTGATTACCACCGGGAAAATTTTCATCACTAAATTTTAATGGAAATTTTCGCTTTATTTAAACGCCTTATTCATGCAAAGTTTATGTCATAAATAAGGCAAACATTTCGATTCGTCTTTACCAGTGGAAGTTTGCACCGGCGGTATTATAATCTCTTTCATTGACACTGACAGGGGGATTGTTCATTTTGTCACAATATGGCGGAACCTCAGAGTCTTATTACCATTTGGGCAAACTTCCATCAGTAAAAACGAATAGATATTTTTGCCTTAATTATCACAGAAATTCTGCATGAATAAAGCATTTAAATAAGTAGAAAATATCTATTCAGATTTATGTTTGGAAGTTTGCCCCGTCGGTAATCAGCCCCTGGAAAATTGGTTACATTTGAAGTTTCGCCATTTTGAGAATATGTCAATACTTCTTTTTTCATAGTTTCATGCACACAACAGTGAAATTTTGTACCTTTCAGGGGCAATTAATTCTGTTGCTAAAATTATGAATGATTGAATTCCGACAGATCTTACAAAAAAATTGATTTGAAAATAACTAAGTAAATGCTTTTTTTCTTCACGTGCATTATAAAAGCAAAATTTTATTAATAAATTCCGGTACCATTTTGGAAGGTAAAGTTTAAAGATAAACAAATATATAAAATAACATACCACAACCCTTCAAAGGGTGTAACCTTACCACTATATAAGGCAGTGATGACTAAGAAAAGTGCATAATATTTATTAGTATATCCATGTTATAGTTTCTTCATAAAAATTTTATTTTACCCCTTTTGCTCTCAGCATTTCTATTCCTGGCATTTCCTGTTGAGATGTCTTTCCTGTTACCAGCAATGATTCTTCGAAACAGGTTAAGATGCGTCTTAAATGACCTGCTCAACAAAGCGAAATTTTCAAATACAATTTCAGACTTACTTTTAAACGCTACAC
The DNA here is from genome assembly GCA_963931845.1 of Maratus michaelseni. Taxonomy (NCBI): domain Eukaryota; kingdom Metazoa; phylum Arthropoda; class Arachnida; order Araneae; family Salticidae; genus Maratus; species Maratus michaelseni. The sequence continues at coordinate 493,666,326 of OZ007586.1, forward strand.
TGTTAAAAATTTGCATCAAACTGTCCAGTCATTTGGCCGTTTTCTATAAAAACGGTCACATAGCCGTGATTTAACGCTAATCTGACCATATTATTCCCTATATTATGGTCAGAATATAGTTAAATTACGGTTATGTAACCGTTTTCTACAAAAACGGTCAAATGACTGGACAGTTTGCTGCAAATTTTTAACAGTGTAAGGTGGCAGGCCTGACTATTGAAGCAATTTGGAATCGAAATGAGTTAACCATTTTTTAGCTCACAGGCTATCAAAGCCTGAGAGCTAATGTACTCGCCCGTTCTGTATGTATGTATGTATGTACGTATGTACGTAACGCGATAACTCTTGATAGAAATATAAGTTTTGCTTCAAATTTTTTGATAGGTTCGTTGTGATAAGGCGCTTCCCTATTTAGTTATGGTGGTTCATTTGTTAGGTAAAAAGGGGAGACGAGAGCTAATCCCCCCATAATTTAGATAAATGGGTTTTTCATGCAGAATTATCCGATTTGCTTCAAAGTTTGTATATAACAAAGTTTGTATATATAGGTTCATTGTGATAAGGCACTTTCCTGATCAGTTTTGAGGGTTCATTGGTTAAGTATAAAGGAGGGTAACGGGGGGCTAATCCCCCTTAATTTAAATAAATGGGTTTTTCATGCAGAATTAGCCTATTTGCTTCAAATTTTGTATAAAGGTTTATTGTGATAAGGCGCTTCCCTGATTAGTTTTGGGGTTCATTGGTTAAGTATAAAGAGGGGAACAGGGGGCTAATCTCCCCTCTTAATTTATTGTCGATTTCTTTATTTTTTGAGGGGCATTATTCTTTCAAATAAGAGCATAATATACAATTAGTGTGAATAACCTGTGAGCTGAATCCCATCAGTTTAACTGGGCACTTTTCTTTTTATTAATAAATAAATTACTTACCGGGTTATAAGCTATTCGTGTCACGTGACAACGTATTTTTCTTCCCCTGGCTTTCGACGGCGCGGCAAGAATTCGGTTCAAAACTTCGACTTTGACAGTATTTTCTAAAGATCTTTTGATTTTAACAAAAATGGAATGCACATTCAGATTATATAGCTTTTGAATAACAACACCTGCAATTTCATGCGTTTCTGAACAAAAATGAATTAAAAAATATGTCATAAAGTAGCCAGTTTGGATTTGAGAACGGCCTTAAGAGTATATCGTTTTCTCGCTTATAAAAAGTAATAAAAGCTATCAGATACAAAAATGAAATGAAGAGCACTTTTTATGAAAGGTTTCTTTTCCACATTAAATTTATATTTAAAAAATGTTAGGAACTAAACATTCCACAGCATTCATCAGCTGTGGGCACAGTGGAACACTTTTCACCGCACTGGCAGCGAATAGGTTAAAAGCTGTTAAATAATCTGTAAAAGAAAAATGATATTGAAATACTATTAACCTGCAAAAAATCAACTATAAATAAAGATTGTGAGATAAATACTCGATTAAAAAAAGATTTGGTAATAAATAAAACTTTCCCGTGTAATTGATTTCATGGTTATTTTTACGAAGCGCAGAATAATAAAATAAACATATATAAACAATACAAGAAACAATTTCAAATATTTACCTGTTATAAGTCATTTATTCATATATACCAATCATTATGAAAAGATTTTTCATAATTTCGTGTTTTCAATATTAAAATAAATAAGTATTAATCCCCCCCCCTCCCCCAACGCTTATAGTAAATTTATAACTTTTTTTAAAATTCATAGGTTGCATTATATTGTTTTAACTAAAAAAAAGAGTAATATAAAAAATTATGAAAAAGTACATGTTATCGAGTAATTAATACAAATTCAAGATCGCATCACAGAAACAAAATTTAATCAAACATTCGAAATCCTACAAATATTAATCGAACATTTAGTTAAATTTAACATTCAGGCAAGGAAAAAAAAAAGAGACACTGTTTTTTTTTTTTTTTTTTTTGACATTTTTATCCTAAAATAAAAGAAAACAATTCAAGTCCCTTCTTAGTTATGGAGGAGGCACAAAACTTTGGAAGGCTGTGGTATCATAGAAGAAAATCCGAGAGGTATAGGCTTAATGTTGGGGCTACAGTCCCCACCCCTCCCTCCCGTCCCTTAAGATATTTTTGTTAAGGAGGTTCTCAAATGACCTGTTCAACAGCACGAAACTTTCTGGCACAATTTCTTACTCACTTTTAAACTCAAAGGCACAAAATTGGTATACTTGTCTATGGAAGAGATTTGGAATCAAAATGAGTTTTCCAATTTTTGATAAATAGATCACTTGTGAAGTTATAAGTGATTTGTGTGTGTATCACGTGACAACGTGTTTTTAACACTTCTCTCTCAGGCTGGTGCATCGCGATTTCGGTTCAAAGCGCCGACTTTAAAAGTATTTTCTGAAAGATCTTTTGTCTTTATTTAAAAATGGAATACGTGTTTCGATTACAAAGTTTCTGAATAAGAAAACCTGCCAATTTCATGCGTTTCCGAACAAAAATGAACTAAAAAATGTGTCATAAAGTAGCCAGTTTGGATTTGAGAACAGGCTTAATCGAAGATAGGAGTAGAAGAATATATTATGTAACAAAAAGTAAATTTCGAGAAAATTGAAGTGAACATTTTTTGCAATAATATTTATTTTTCTTCTTGGTAGTATATGTTTGAAATGTTAACATGGGGTACTAAACACTCACAGAAAAAATTATTATCATTTAATTTTTAAATATTTAAATTATTAATATTATTTAAATGTTTGATTAAAAAAATTAAATATTTATAAACAATGTCTCATAATTTCACGACTAATTAGAATCTCAATATGAAATACTTTACCGTTTGGTAGATTACCCCATAAAACTTTCGTCCATAATATAAGACAATTTTTGAAAAAAAAAAAAAAAAGAACATAACATTTTCTTTCACTCAGCATTTATATTGTGAATCCATTCCTTTCTCATTAAAAAAAAGAGGCACGCAGTTATTTTAGGATTTGGTAGTCTTTATTGCTGTCTAGAAGACTAGTGGCATTTTTATTTCATTTATCATGGCTTTAACTACACTCTTTTCTTATAAATTTCAATCTTTAAAATTCCTTACAGACGCATAATTTTCAAAAGCATATTTATTTACAGTAAACATCACCCCTACAACGCCTACTCTATGACTTGCGAACCCTTTTCTTGTGGAATTCCGTATTGTTAAATTTCTTTCAAACACATAATTTTCGCAAAATTACTCAATAGTACTCTCTAAGAGGACTGTAGCTCATTACCTCAACTCGTTGGTCGCTATTCCCCCCCCCCCTTCTGATGCTACTATTTTTTATAGCAGTGTATTCATTATAATCCAATCGCCACTCCCTCAGCTCTAGAAGGATTGATGGCACAGAAAAAAATACCACCTTTTTCAAGCGGTGAAGATTGATAATAATGGACTTGCACTCAAAGCCCTGGCGAAAGTGATACGGTTATACGTAGACATTTGGTGAGTTAACCTTCAAAATAAAAATAAAAAACCTAAAAAGTATATGAGAAAGTTTATTCTACAGCTGGGGTGGGTTTTACATACCCAGACTTATCATTTTAACTGGAGACTTCCTCGAATAAATTACGTCCCTTTTGCATTACTAATTTATTTATTTTTCATTTTTGTACCGATGAATTTATCTTGTATTCCGTCTTTGACTATTCATTTTATTCTCTTGCACTTTGTAGAAGGTTTAGTATTTTTTTCTGTGAAGCATCTGGGTGGATCATTAAATTGAAAGGTAAGCTTTCTTCCTTTGTATTCTTAGCCTTTGTATAACCGCGTTGCATCCCTGCAACATAGTCAATGGTACTTATACAGTGGGTTTTTAAAAACGATTTTATTTATTTCTACTTTCTTCCAACGCAGCAGTCAGGGGGCCTTTGCCCGGGCGCGGAAATTGAGGGAGCGACAAATTTATACTACCAACCAGTTTTATTTATTTATTTATTCATTTTTTGGCCGTCGATCATTTTCCGGGGAATTTCAATTTCTCTCTTCGTCATTATCTTATTTTCTCTCGCAAAACATCATGCTTTCTCTAAGAAATAAGTGCAATTTTCTCATGTTATTCAGTTGTTTGGAATTTCTGAATTAAAATTAAATCTTTTAAAAAAAGTTCCAAAATAAACGTGAAATATTTATTCAATTGAATTTATTTCTGTTTCTGTACTTTATCCATTTTTTTACATCTGTCAAACAAAGAAGTGAGGAGGGGGGGGGGGGGGGTTCGCCAAATTGAAAATTTGCACCGGGCACAAAAATTAAGGGGGCGCAAAATTTATACTACCAACCAGTTTTATTTATTTATTTATTAAGTTTTTGGCCGTTGATCATTTTCCGTGGAATTTCAATTTCTCTTTTCTTCATTATCTCATTTTCTCTCGCAAAACATCATGATTTCTCTAAAAAATAAGTGCAATTTTCTCATGTTATTCAGTTTTTTGGAATTTCTGAATTAAAATTAAATCTTTCAAAGTTCCAAAATAAACGTGAAATATTTATTCAATAGAATTTATTTCAGTTTCTGCACTTTATTCATTTTTTTTTTTTTTTACATATATGTCAAAAAAAGAAGTGAAGGTAGGGGGGGGGGGGGGGAGCAAATTGAAACTTTGCCCCGGGCGCAGATTTCTCTTCGCACGGTCCTGGCAACAGTTAATATAAATTGGTCATGAATTCTTAACAGAAAGCGATACTGAGTTAATTTTTCATGCAAAAGTTTTAATTGAGGAGGTCGGAGCAAGAAAGTGCCAAGCCACATTTTTGGTGAAATATATCTAACAATGTAATCTGTTGATTTGTTTCTAATGTCACTTGGTGGCATTTGTATAATTTGTTTCTAATGTCACTTGGTGGCAGGATATGTGCCAGGTATCACTTTTACACCATACGTGTATGCCCCAAATGAAAATAACTAATTTACAAATAACGTAATAGTAATATTATTAAAGTAATGCGATATTGTTACTCAAAATATCTCAAATGTTACTAAGACATTGGCGAAAAAATTTTATGTTATATATCTTGATTTGAGTATTTGATCAAATTTTCAAATTTAAATATCTCAGAAGTTCAAAAATGTGGCTTAGCACTCTCTTGCCCCGCACCCCTTAATTATCATTTGAGCAGTTTTACATCGTTATGGCTGATATGAAGGTAATTTTTATCAAATTAAAAAGGCTGAAGAGGTTCAAAAATAGATTTTTCACATTGGTAAGTTCGTATGCTTTGCAATTTTGTATTAGAAAATTGACAATATTCATGAGAAGTGTGTAATTTTCTGTTTATTGTAGAAGTACCTTATAGTCAATATATATTTTTTATTTTTATGTTCTAATTTTTTAAAATTATTTTTTACATGCTTAAAATGATGTATTCTATCCACTGAGTAAATATTTTTCCAATCGGAATTGTTGAGTCACAAAGGGTTAATGTATAAAATATTATCAATTACATGTCTAAATTTTACTTTATATTAATGTATCTCACTACATTTTCAAAGTAATTTTATGGCAAATATCAAATATATATATATATATATATATATATATATATATATATATATATATACAGTAGAATCTCGTTACAACGAATGTCACTTTAACGAATTTTTCGGTTTAACAAATATCTTTTTGATTGTTAAAAAACGTCCTTATGCTTTCACATAATAAAAATATTCGCTTTAACGAGTTTCATATTAACGAATTTTTCAAATTAATGAATTTATTAAAAACTTAAAGTGAATAGTTATTTCAGTCTTGCGAATGTTGAGTTGACAAGAAAAAAAATATCTGTATTAAAAAAGTCCATCCGGCCTGTACCGGGAGGAAAAGGTAGCTTTCCTATATCTTCGTTTTAAAATTTTAGCTAATGTTACACGAAAGCAGAAAGTTCAAATGCAAAGAAACCTTTTACAAAAGATTCGTTAATACTGAATTTGAATAAGAAATTTGCCAAATTATTGAGCTATAGCCAAGTTGGCTTCATTTATGAAGACTTATTTCGGTCGCCAAATTTGGCGATATTTCGCCAAGTGCCGCCAAGTTTGGCGAGAATTTGGCGCTAACGGATATGAATATATAGTTTTATGCGTATGATGGGAAAATGATTACAACAATGAAAGATAATAATTTGCGAGAAGTCGCGTTCACTAAAACTTATAAATTAATCGTTGGGTTTTTGTAATGTGCTATCTTATTTCAAAATGTCTGCCACCCTAGAATTTCAAACTGCTGTATCTCAGCCGTTTTTTAAGATAGAGGTAAAACAAAAAATACTCCGGAATCCTTGTATCAAGGCCTAACACTTAAGAAAAAATAACTTTGAATTTTTAACTTTTTTGTATATTTATTTTAGTTTTAAATTTTTAAGAGGCCGCCATCTTGAAACAAAATGGCGGACCAAGCTGGCCAACGAACTCGGTCGAGACATGGGTGAGCTTAATACACATAGTTAGTTTCATCGAAATTGATTTATAAATACGAGTGTTATCGTATGACATATGTCAGATATATATATATATATATGGATACATATATATATATAAATCAACATTTGATTGGAGGTTAATTTTATGGGTCTGGGGGTCATGATCGGTGAAAATATATCGAAATTTTCCGGAATTGCTTTCCTCCGAACGGCTGCAATAGGTAGCTTTATACTTTTTTGTATTGAAAGCTACCTAAAACTAGAATTTGGAAGAAAACTTTCCTCAGAAACTCAATGAAGACGAGAGTGAAAATGAAGCTGATGATGATTGTCCATCAAGTACCGAAGATTGTGTTGCAAAATATTGTTCCGAAAATATTTTATGCAATTTGTTTTGAAAAAATGCAGAAATCAGTGCAGAAATAAAGTGCAGTCAAAGTGCAGAAACTCAGTGCAGAAATAAAGCTTTGTCTTTTTTTTTTTTTTTTTTTTTTTTTTTTGGGGGGGGGGGGGGGAAGGGGGGGGGGGGATAAAGAAATAAAGTTACATTAACGGCCGATGTCAGCTGGGTTTTTAATCCGCCAGATATCTAAGCTAAATTATAATTCTTTAATAATAGATACGATTAAAATCTTGAAACTTAAAGAACTTAAGAATTATCTTATTTCTAACTAGTTACTCCACAATTCATTAATACTGTAATATTTATTATTTACTGACATGTTTGCATATTAGTGAAATTTAATCTTGGAATTTAAAAAAGTGGACATTGTAACAATAGTAGAATGGGTGAAAGGATCATGGTATGAAATTTCCACAGAAATGGTAAAGTAAAGTTTTATAAAATGCTGCATTAGCAACGATATAAACGGATCAGATTTTTTTTTTTTTTTTTTTTTTTTTTTTTTTTTAAGAGTAGTTGATAAGCATGAAATCCGAATCCGAGGATGCGTACAATGAAATATGAGCTCAGCTGTATTAATATTCAGATTCTGAATAATAATTTCCATTTTGATAACTTTCATTAAGAAATTTTAATATTTAAATGAAAACAATAAAAGTTTGAAATTCATGAATCTTAGGTATTATTTTCTGGCTTTAAAGATCCTGAATATCGATAGTTGGGTAAACATTTATTTAATTATTTATTTTTTACTAACTCATATATAATTAGACCCCGTATTTTCAACTACCGAATTTTGTTTAAAATTCTTCTACTTATACACAAGTATATACGGTATATATTGTTTTACTTGAAAGACTGTAAAGTTAACTATCCAAAACAGTTTTTCTTTTTTACGATCATTTGAAGTGTGGTTATGACTGTTTTGTTTAAACTCTAAAACCGGAAGTGGGCACCTAAATAACCGGAAATTGTTGTTTAAAATTTTGTAACATTAAGATTAAAGAAGGTAAGACATAAATCTGGAGAAATTTAAGAATTTGAGGTGAATATTTCCAATAAATTTTTAGAAATAAAAATTTTATAGCGTTTTCTGAAAAGCATAATTTTACTGAACAATCAGTTGCGAAAAACGTTCTATCTCTAAAGTAGTGGTTCCCAACATTTTATGGACACGCCTCATCGAAGCATCTGTAAAAACATGATGTCCCCCCCCCCTCCCCACACACACATTTTGTAACATTATAGCTCTTATTATTTAAAGGGGCCCGGGACATAAAAATCTTAAAATTTTTGAAAAATATTTTATTGTATTAAAAAATTTTCTGTCTTTCTGTTTGTTTTTTTCGCTTAAAAGGACGTTTATATCACGTTTTTATCCTAATTAGAAAAAAATATATTATTTTTTTCTTTTTAAAATCTGGCTTGCAAGTAGTGATTGTCATGGAAACGTTTTTGCGGTTTTCTGCATGACGGGTTTTCTCATCAATTCTCATCTTTAAATTGGTATAAGTCAAGAACCGTTAAAGATACATGGTTCAAATTGCAACATGTCTTTTTCAGTTATTTTGCTTTAATTTTGATTCAGCAAATTTGAAAAAAAAATTTGCTTTTGAAAATATGAATTTTTAAAAATAAGTTACATAATTTTTTTTTTATCTTTATTTACTTTAAATATTTTTAAATTTTCTTTTAATTAATTTTTAAAAAATGCTGAATTGTAATTAAAAATTATATATTTTTGTTTAATTAAATGAAAAAAGTTTGAAATTTGACGAATAATATTTCGAGTTATAACAATTTTAAACTATCTCACATTTTTAAAATTTTAAAATTAATTTTTTTTTCAAAGGGGTAAATTGTCTGTCACAAATGTGTTCTTAACATAATTATATAAATAAAATAAGGCTACGCACTGTTGCCTTTATAACAAAAAGAGTTTTATGTCCCTTTCTAACTTACTTTAGTGTTAAACAAAAGGGTTATATGGTCTGCATAAAATTGTTAGATGTTTTGATTTAAGATAGTAATTTTATCTTCACAAAATGTTTGAAGAAGTTCTCATACCTTTAGCATAAAAATTTATAACACTGACATATATTATAATTAATTATTCATTTCATATTTCTTAACTTTTCAAAGGGGGTAAATTTTCTGTCACAAATGTGTTCTTAACATAATTATATAAATATAATAAGGCTATGCGCTGTTGCCTTTATGCCAAAAAGAGTTTTCTGTCCTTTTCTAACTTACATTAGTGTTAAACAAAAGTGTTCTGCATTTTTATCTTCACAAAATGTTTGAAGAGGCTCTCACACATTTAGCATTAAAATTTATAATACAGACAGATATGGTAATTAATTTTAGTAACTTTTAAGGGGACAGTGGACATTAAAAACCAAATCCTTCAATTTTTGATGGATTCATTTGAAAATTGGCAGACTTGTTAATGGCGAACTCAAATAGTTATATTCAAAATTTGGTGTTAAAATAATAAAAAGTTTTAAAATTATTCATTTTTTTAATTTTTAAAATAACGAATAATTAACCTATTTTAAAATGTTCCATGCGCATTTATTTTGCATAAAATATGACAATATTTATTTATGAGATACTTTTTATATATTACAATGGAAGTTATCATGAATTTTAAAATTTCGCTGAATATATAAGCAGAAATATATATATATTTCTTTTTATAACTGTGCTTTTTTTTTTTTTTTTTTTTTTTTTTTTTTTTTTTTTTTTTCTAAAAAAGTAGCTATAGATTTTCATATGCACATAAATGCAAATTTTTATGCCAAATTTTATTTATTATTGTGTATAGGATGGGTATACAGAATAAATTTCAAAATAAACTGATATTTAGGGATGCGCATAAAACGTTTCAAAAGTTAGAAATGTGCAAAATTTTCCATTTTGAGAAAACAGCATTTAAGTAAAAAAAAAAAAAAAAGTGTATAAATATATAGAGTTTGTACAAATATAAAAGCTTATATCACTGAGAAGAAGCATCAAGAAATGAAATATTTTTTTTGCATCGGATAAATTTGAGCACATTTCTCTGTTTTCCATTTCCCATTATCGTTAATTGATTGCTGTGTATTATCGGATTTTAAAATTTAAAATGTATACGTATGTCATCTTTATTTGCTATGTAGGAAGCCTGCACTGGGGCCATAGATATTTACTTTTATAATGCTATTTAAGATTTATAAATTTTATAAAATTTGTAGTATCTCGTTTAGATAGTTCAAATATTTTTATGTTAAATACGTTAGTGTGACATACAGGGTGGTGCAAAATTTTAATTAGATTAACTATTGAAAACTTATGGGCCTTTTTCTATGCACAGGATTCTATGTAATTCTTCTACATTCCAATAAAGGCGCAACTATACATATTAACTTAAAATATAACAAGAAGAGGACCAAGCTTGATAATCACAGATTTTGATTGTTTGTTGTAGGGTAGAAGCCCCTTAGTCTCATGTTCAACGGATTTTATACAACGCTCCTTAGTTCTCGAGAAATAGGGGGTCTAATATTTTAACGCAACTTAAATACTTACTTTGTAGCGGGATTACCGAGTTGGTCCAACTAGCTCGGTTGTTATAGCGGCGGATCGTTCGAGGCCGGGACGCGCTACGCGTGTTTTTCCCATTTTTTGTTTTATAAATATACTTGTAATTATTATTTAATAATCCTAATTAAAAATTATAATATTGTGCATTAGTTATAATGTTAACCTATTTATTTTTTTTTTATCTATAACTAAATAGTTGTATAAAACATCATTAAGCAGTTATTTTTTTTAATCACTTTTAAAATGTATGTATTTCATGTATGCTTTATCGATGAAATGATATTGAACAATTGTGTCAATTCGTGATTTTAAAGGAACGTCATTTATATATTGCTTTAACAAGGAAAGTCAATGTGATGATAATACTGCTCTGTTTTTAAAGTAAGAAACATAATTATATTAGCATTTAGCATAAGAATTAAATTACAACAGTTTTTTTTTTTTTTGCATATTAAAGATTTTTCAATTTTCAATAAATGCTTGCGATTTGAATTAATTTATAATTAATAAATAAGGTATGATTTTGCTATCCATTTTAAAAAAAATCTCTTTAAATTATGAGAAATGTTTAATAATGGCTTAAAATTCAAATTAATTTAATTTTAATTTAAATATGTTAACATTATAATTAAAATATACGATATTAAAATTTTTAATTGAGATTATGAAATTATAATTACAATTATATTTATAAAACAAAAAATGAGAAAAACAAACGTAGCTCGCCCCGGTCTCGAACCCGTGCCCGCAGATTAACGAGCAGACGCCATAACAACTGAGTTACGCCTAACGCAGCAATTTTGCCACAAAATAAGTATTTAAGTTGTGTTAAAATATTAGACCCCCTATTTCTCGAGAACTAAGGAGCGTTGTATAAAATTCGTTGAACCTGAGACTAAGGGGCTTCTACACTACAACATATATAAAAATAATCAAAATCTGTGATTACCAAGTTTGGTCCTCTCCTTGTACGCCTAAAGGTGCTTACAGAGATGTTCCACGAGGAGCTGACAATGGGCTATGAAGGGTTAACATAATTTTTAAAAAGACCACAAGCTACTTTTTCAGCTTTTAAATTATATTAATACTTAATATTAAACATGCATATTTTGTTCAAAAATATTTCACATATTTACATAAATATTTCCTAGTTTATTTTGTAAGAAAATCTGAGTAATATAGTTTAAAACGCTATCAGCATTTCATTTTTATACCTCGTTTCTAGAACATACTTCCTTCCGTGCAGACAGTCAAATTTTCCAATTATTTTAAAAGTTTTACATAAAAGATTCTCATATTAAGCTATACAACTTTTCTCTAAACTGCTTTAAGTAAAACTTTCTTTGTGGAAAGAATAGACTGACGATAGTTAAAACCTTCGAAATTCTCAACTCCATGAGTTAATCCATGATCTTCAAAGTAATGTTAGGTTGAAGTTTAAATTGTAAAGTAGAAACTTTACTAGCTTCATGTACTAAATTACACTTTAATATTATTCTAATAATTAGTAGTATCAAAGTGTTTTATTGAAAGTAAAGGACATTTTAGTATATTCCTATACATGTTTGAAAAGTATGAAAGAGCTTTAACGATTGCTTTCTCTTTTTAACATCATTTGTTTTACATGCCTTTTGTACACAAGTAAAATTTCAATTAAGATTATCTGACTCTTTGTAATAAATGAAATAAACTGTTACATTTCTGCATGTTTTCAAACATAACATACACGTGAAAAGTAAGCATTAAAATACATTTACAACTCAATGTACAATGGCATGCGATAATTATTGAAATTGTAGAATCTAATTGTAACCATTTCATTCGCTATTCGCTTTATTAACATGAGTTTTTTAAATGATTTTTAATTCATTTATATCATGAAATGGTGATGTACTTAGGTTAGAGCTAGTAATCTATATATATTTCTCTTACGTGGCGCGGAAATACGGATGAATTTCTAGCTTACCGTTAGCAACAACCGTAGTTTCCAGAGCTCAGACCAATGAACAGACTAGATTGTGTTAGATAGATCAGCTCCGCCTCCAATATGGCGGTCAGTGTCAGAGCAGTGAAAATCAAACTAGCAAATATTAAAAATAAAATAATATGTACGTAATCCAAAGCGTCTGAGATGATTCCTCATTTTAATTATGAGTCATATTGTTAATTTCAAATGAATTCTCAACCCTTATTTAGAATTTATTTACGAATTTCACTCACATGAAAAATTGGAGATAATAAAATTATCAATTGTCTAGATTGCACCTGCTGCCATCTGTTGCTGTCTTAATCAAGTAAAAATAATTTCTTTTGCATAAATCTATAATCAATTAGAACAGTAAAAGGTCGAACGAAATTTAAACAATCATTGATGATAAACTATCTTCCTATCACGTAGTGGTGTTTTTTTTTTTTTTTTTTTTTTTTTTTTTTTTTTTAATGAATTTAAGCCGTGCTGTACAATATTATAGATGCAATAAGTTTTAAACAAATTATGTTTCCAAGATCTTTTTTCATAGTATTTAAAAGATTTATATGCCTATTAGTAGCTCCAACTAAATGCATTTTTAGTTGTGTTTTCAACGAAGTTTTCAATTATTTTTTCACATAAAAAAAATTGTCAATTTCATATGTTCAAATGATTTATGGTAGTACTTATTCCGTCTAGAATTACTGCAAAAATAAAAAGGGGCGAGCGAGCGAAGCGACCTGGGACCGCATAGCGGTCTCAATGTGAATTGCTTCGCAATTCACGGGGGGTTGGCGAGCGTTAGCGAGTAGGGGGCTGAGCCCCCTAGTATTACATAAATATGTACCTTGATTTCTTTAATTATTCAGCAAGAAACAACAGAATAACTTTACTGAAGAAATAATTTTGAAAGTTTTAATGATTATCCGACAGATATTAGAAATATACCTCGGAAATAAAAGATGATTGTCATTTTATTAGACCCATTTGACATTTCTTATTGACATAGTTGGCACAATGTAAAACTCAATGAGAAAGAAACAGGCTAACTCGACACCTTCTAGCAAAATCCAGTAAAGGTGGATCTTATTCTTTATCAATTATTATGGTAGTCCTTTGATCTAGAAATAAATGGAAAAAAGTTTGTTTAATGGATTCATTCGTTTAATAATTTACTAATTGTAACATTTCATATATACTTAATAGTACATCCTTATTTATAATATATATATGTATTAGGATTTTAAATGGTAGTTCATAAACGATTTTTAAAATATTTTTTTTTAGCATAAAATTATGTAGAACCTCGCTAACTCGACATCCGCTTAAGTCAACATGATTTTCGACACTCATGGAGTGTCAAGTAATCGAGGATTCACTGTTATCTATATGGTAGCTTAATGATAGAAATTTATTTAAAAGTATTGATGCATTTGTTAAATAATCTGCTCCAAAACCAATATACTATTGTCCCGAAAGAAATCAATTAAAATTAAGATTGTGGTATGAATACTTGATTAACAAAAGCATTGGTTATAAAATAAACTTTCCTGTGATTCCTGGCTTGAAGGCTATTTTACAAATAGCACTGCATAGTAATTTAAAAATATTTAAATTATATAAGCAGCACTTACATTATTATAAACATATATATATATATAATCCAGCAAAAAATGTATTTTGTCTGAACCAGCACCCCCCCCCCCCCTCAAACAAGAGAACAAAAACACAACTTAAAAAACTAAAAATATGCAACAATAAATTCACGGAAAACTAAACAAAAAACAGGCAGCGGACTCGCTTTGTTTAGTTTTCCCTGAATTTATTGTTGTAATTGTCTTGTTTTTTAAGATGTATCTCTTTTTTCGTGAGGGAGGGGGTGGGGGGTGCTGGTTCAGACCAAATACATTTTTTTTTGCTGGATTATATCTTTTTGTGTGTTCAACTACGCAGCTTCTGAGCGCTGATCGTCCCCAATACGACCTTGTACCATTAAACTCTAATACAACCATCTAAGCGCTGTTCGCACGAATATGTAATTGTTTTTGTTGCTAGTTATGATAATTAATGCTTATATATATATATATATATAAGATATCTTTATACTACTTATCCTTATAGACTAAATCAGTTAGTTTATAAAAAAAATGCATACCGTTTATTAAGATTTAATTTATTATAATACGTGTGCAAGCCCTCTCTTGAGTCTCTGGCGCCCCTTCTTTCAGAGAAGTGCCATGGCACTTTCTCTGACACGACAACAAGAACAACGTGTGCAAGCGGTTTTTTTCAGGTTTCAGTTTCTCAAACATAAAAATAACCTGCAAGATTCATTAGAGGAAAAAAATAAATAAATATATTGATACATTATAATAAAGAAAGAAATCGATGCCTTGAAGCTCGATATATTATAAATTATAAGTAGAAAACATATTATCGGTATTAAAAAGAAATATCTTAATCGATATTTCAAAATTTTAAAAACTTCAATATTGATCGCATTTTTGGGATACATATTTTGATGTTCTTCATTATAGAGCTCACATACTTAATGAAAACCTTCAACTAAACCTAAATACAAAACTAACATTACTCAGCTAATAATTAAATACATTAATAAATAAAATAAATTTACAACAATGTATTAATAACAAAAGTACTTTGATTTCCAGTAAAAAATAGTAATATTCAAAAACTTTTAAATATAATCTTACTTTAGGACATACAATTTTTAATCATAATTCTTTTGCAAAACAATTAAACACTTAAGTGATTTTCCGTGTCATTGCAAGGAACCCCAATATAAATATTATATAAACATCACACATGGACACATTATTATTGGTGACCTTAATGTTTTAGAACAACATATTAAAAAGAAAATTATGTTTTATGGGACAAGTATCCTCCTCCCCTACAAAAATAATATTAAAATAATATTAATGCAGTATATTTAGATATATTTATCTATAAAATTGCAATAGATAACAGTAGACCAATTGTGTATTTAATGAATGGAAATTTATAGTTATAAATCAATTAAAAAATGAACTATTAAAAAATACACAATTATTCAAAATGTTGATAACGAAACATAAACAACTACATCAAGAATGTACAAAATAAACTTATTATTACTTATGTATATAAATCACCAATCAATTATGTCCGTATTTTCAAAAGAATACTATTAACAATTGCTCCACAATGCTATTAATTCTAGAACATTTTTAATAAAATACAACTAAAATTTGGAATTAATAATAGGAAGTTATTAAATTATCATAAATTATTAAAACTTAAATGTAAAAACTTTAATTATCCATATTTTTTTTATCACATCAAAGTTTCATAATCATTCGATAACATTTCATTCCCGTGCTGTAACTATTGGTTGTATTGCATAAAATAACACTGGAAGTAATTTATTGCTGAATATTCTCACTCAGATATACAATATAACGATTTAAAATGACAATTAAAACTGCTTAAATATCAGCTTACAAATAAATTAACAAAGCACAAATTGTGTAAAACAAACATGTGAATTTAATGATTTTTAAACAGTATAGCTATCAAAGAATTACACAAATTCATTAAATATAATTACTTTTTTAAAGAAAACAAATCTCAATTAAATGTAAAAGAAACATTTCTGGTAGATTATTTAAAACATTATTGAACTTTAACTTACATCATAATTAACAACACAGATGGCAACACCAGCACTTTGTATTAATAATAATATCTCTTTTACATAATACATACTCTTGTTAAGAATATTTGAAATGCTGTGTAAGATGGATTTAATTCTGGGTAAATTTATTCATATCGTGAAATTTTGTACGATTTTTATCTAAAACTACAAGGTAGTATTGTTTTTTACTGTTTATATGTATAATTAAATCTAATATAGTGGATATGTAACTCAATCTTCATTTTGAATAATTATCATACCAATAGATGGAGGCACCTTACTTGTCAGGTAGATGTTGATAATATTGTTAATATTATATTTAATTTACCTATAGAGGGCGCTATCGCTTGTATATTAATTTTACTTTTATGGATTAAAATTGTATTTTCATATTCATGGAGTATTTGTATATTCATGGATATAATTTTGTTATTAGTGTATTATCACAGGAATAAATTTGTGTGTTTTTGAATCAATTTGTGTTGGGGTGTCATAGTTAGGGTAATATTTCAAAAGATGTGCTCTCAACTTGACTTTCAAATAATTTCTCTCAACTCGACCATGTCAACAAGTATAAAATATTTCATGATGTGTGCCATGTGGACGTGTGGTATCATTAAGAACTTGTGATGTTTAAGGATTCTCGATAATTATTGTGAGTAAAATATTTTATCTACTCTTTACGGGCTTTTATTTCCAATTTTATTATTTCAAACTGATATCAGGTAGTAATTCAGTGAGGTGTTGTATACAGATTTTAGGATAATTGATGTGAGTGAAATATTTTATCTATTCTTTACGGGGTTTTTATTTCCAATTTTATTATTTCAAATTTTAATATTTCCAATTATTTTCTGGTAATAATTCAGTATACCTGGGTGGTTCTACTGATCTTAGCATATATGCCAGTAGAATTATGAAATACTGAATTATTTTTTAAAACACATGTGGGTACATCCAGGCTGATGATTATATCTACATGTGTTTTTTCATATCCAATTCTGATTTAATTCTCTTGTTGTCCAATTTTCCATTGAATATGGTCCATATTTCATTTCTTAATCCATTTGTATTCACTTGATAGCAACTCCAAATTATTATCATAATTATTATTATTATTATTTTCTCACTCTCTTTTTAAAATTTTCTTCATGTTTTCAGTATTTTTGGCCAATTACCATTGAAGCACAAGATATGGTAATATTATGATTGCACTTGTTAATCTATTAGCTATGTGGTATTCTGTCTACACATTATCATGAATTATCTCTTTGGAGATTTAAGTAGAATAATACAAGAACTTATATATATATATAAACATATTGCAAAAATTAACCATTGAAACAGAAGCAACTGACAATATACAATGATATTACTATACCATATAGCACTGTCAAATTACAAATTATAAAACATAGTCCTAATATATGAAGTATTATTTATTCAAAAAGTGAAGCAAGTGTATAAACACAAATGGAGGCTTATAATGTAATTCACTTTTTCAAGGGCAGGGAAACCACATTATAAGCAAAGAATGATTGTTTTCTGTAATTGACACCAGCTTAATGCCAAAAATTGTGTCAAATCCTTGCCCAAACAATCATTGTAACAAGATTGAAAAACAAGGATAACATTGAAAATGGAACACTACAAATCAAACCAACAAATTGATAAAGAGGGGAGAAAATAAATAAATGTATAAACAAATAAATAAAAAGGAATATAAAGAAAACCCATACATTACTACATCAAGTATTTATCCATATTCCGTAGCGCCATTTGAAAAGCACATGGTAAAAGTGAATTCAATAGAGCAGGTGAAATATACAGTTAAGTAGCATCCTTCATATCAGAAATTGTTAGTAACAGTTGCAGTTATTAATTTAACCACAGAGATTTCAACTATATCTAAGTTAAAATTTAAAAAATACAAATAAATAATAAAAAATATGTTAATTCATTTACTATAATTTTAATTAAAATAAACTTAATATATATATTGTTATGAATTTTGTATATATCTGTAAATATTCCATTTGTTTAAATTTATTTCATTTTATTATTGTGAAAATTGCAGTATTATTAATGTATTTCCTATTGAGCATCATGTAACTCAATGCTAAAGGCCTCAGATGGTTTGCAAGGAAAACAACCTTACACCCTCATCTTTATAATGGAATTCTATTGGAAAATCGCCAAGGAATGGGTTTATCGCCAAGTTGGCGATGGTCTTGGCGACTTATTTTTGTCGCCAAATTTGGCGATATATCGCCAAATGTCGCCAAGTTGGCGACGGATTTAGCGAATTTTTGTGCAACCACACCGCCCTTATACCTATACATTGGGATCCTTTCTTGCTTGGGTTCTCTATTGAAAGTCAAAGCACTTTCTGGTAATTTCTAGCATCTGAAGGCTCTGGAATAATCTGGAAAGATCTCTGAAACCTATATAAGGTCCACCATCAGTTCAGTTAGTTAGTTGTCTGTCAACTGCGATTGAATTCATACGAGAGGCTTTGCATTGAGAACTGTGTTTCTCGGATCGATTTTGTCGTTGATACGTCGTATTGAACGCATTGTTTCTGTGTGAAATTTTGCTGTGCTTTTATTGGATTTGAAGATTACTGAATATCTTGTAATTTTCAGAAGATATTGGTGTTCGTATTGCACTGTTTATAGTGAATAAAGACTTTTGATTGTTCTTATATATTGGCATCAGTCCTTTCGAACCCCGAGCTCACAACATTTGGTGTCAGGAGTGGAGTTGAATGCCGATTACCAGAGCAATGGAGGCGCAACTGACTAAATTATTGGAGAAATTAGGAGAGATGGATGAGAAAATGACTGCGAATCAGGCTGAAATGAAGAAGGATATGTCAGCGATGGATGAGAAAATGACTGCCAACCTTGGCGAGTTGAAAGAAGAAATGAAGAAGGAAATGACTGAGATAGATGAGAAAATGACTGCAAACCAGGCTGAAATGAAGGAAATGTCGGAAGAAATGAAGAAGGAAATGTCAGCGATAGACGAGAAAATGACTGCCAACCTTGGCGACTTAAAAAATGAAATGAAGAAGGATATGTCAACCAACCTTGGAGAGTTGAAAGACTTAATAGAGGATAAAATAACATCTTTAAATGACAGAATTGACGGCGTGGAAAACAAAGTTGAAGGAAGATTTCAACAAATAGAAGGAAAAGTAGAAGAAATTCAAAGGACAGCCAATACCGTAGAAGAAAGAGTAGAAGAAAAAGTTCAAAAGATCGCCGAGACCGTTGAAGAAAGAGTAGAAGAAAAAGTTCAAAAGATCGCCAAGACCGTCGAAGAAAGGATTGAGAGTGTAGAAAAAGAGTTGGAAAATGTGAAGAAACAAAAGATCACTGCCGAAAACTATACCGAAGATGTCAAGTATCAATCTATGCTTCCTCGTTCCTGTATTAAACTCTCGACCTATGACGGAAAATCCCCATGGCCAGTTTTTAAGACACAATTTGGGATCGTAGCGAACGCCAATGGATGGGATTCCCAGACAAAGGCTTGCCAGTTAGCTGCTTCTCTACGAGCTGATGCTGCCGACGTCCTACAGACATTGCCTGCAAATGAACCGCTGGATTTTGAAACGCTTGTCAGTGCCTTAGAATTACGCTTTGGCGAGAAATGCATGAAGGAATATAGCAGACTCCAGCTCAAATCTCGACAGCAGAAATCCACTGAATCCCTGCAAGAGCTTGCTACGGATGTCGAGAGACTTTCACATCTTGCTTATCCTGACTGTCCGACTGAAATTAGAGAAAGCTTGGCTCTGCAGCATTTTATTGATGGTGTGCGTGACTCTGAGATCCAGAAACAACTCCGGATTGCAGATCTCAGTGACTTAAAAGGGGCTTTAGTTTATGCCCTGAAATTCGAGGCAGCCCAGCAAGCTACAAGGAAAGATCGACACTTTGTGCGAGTAGCCAACATGCCTGAGACGTCGGATAGAGCTGTGGAGCATTTACAGCAGCAGGTGAAGGACATGATGAGGCAGATGAACTCCTTGATGGACAACAAAACTGGCAGAAAGATCAAGTGCTGGAAATGCGGTGGAGAAGGCCATATTCAAAGAAACTGCCTAAAACGACCCAGTACAGAAGGTAATAGCTCCCCACGAACGGCGGAGCAGGAAAACTAATTAATGGCCATCTCGCGGGGCGGAGGTTGCCAGATTTCGAGAAGCCCCATTATCAAGTGTGTCAAATTTCTGCAAGAAGTTGCGGCGAGAACGGAGTTTTTATAGTCGGGCGTGTGAATGATTTGCCCTGTAATATGATCATCGATACAGGAGCCAATGTGACCATCATTCGGAAAGATCTAGCTCACCGGCTAAAGGAAAAACTCCTCTGGACCCCGCCCCGTGTTATCCTCCAAACCGTGACCGGGGATAAGATTGACATACATGGAAGAATGAAATTGAAAATAAAGTTTGGGAACGCCGCTTACCATCATACAGTCTATGTGGCCGATATTTCAGACCCTTTCATACTCGGACTGGACTTTTTAAAAGAGCATGGATTTACACTGGACTTTAAGAAGAATGAGTTACGCTCTGCTCAAGAAGATGTCACTATTTTCAAACTTGGAAATGAGTCCGAGTCTATTCAACGGATCACAGCCAAGGCAGATGTTATCATCCCTCCTCGGACCGAAATGATGATACCTGGATTAACTGAGAACGAAAGTAGTTTTCAATGTGGCTTGGTTGGATATCCTGAGAAGAGCCCAAAAGGAATGCTAATAGCATCAGCGCTGGTAGATCTGTCGAGAGATGTGATACCCGTGAG
Organism: Maratus michaelseni; assembly: GCA_963931845.1. Taxonomy (NCBI): domain Eukaryota; kingdom Metazoa; phylum Arthropoda; class Arachnida; order Araneae; family Salticidae; genus Maratus; species Maratus michaelseni. Next base: position 493,687,269 of record OZ007586.1, read on the forward strand.
GATGGCGAATGTAAGTGAAAAGTCTAGAATTATCCAGAAGGGTGAAGTGCTTGCTACCTGTGCTCCAGTCACCTGTGTTTGCAAAGACCGGAGCTTGACGTTGTCGGAGCCGCCTACAAGTTTAACACCTGAAATTGGACGAAATGAGAATTTATCTCCTGAGCAGAGACATGCCGCAGAAAGACTGTTCCAGGAATTTAAGGATGTGTTTTCACAAAACGAGAGTGATATAGGGCGCACTTCACTGACACGTCATAGAATTGATACTGCCAACCATCCACCGATTAAACAGCATCCAAGACGCTTGCCGTTCGCAAAACAAGAAGAGGTTTCTAAGCTCTTACGAGAGATGCAGGATAGTGACATCATCGAACCGTCATCAAGTCCGTGGGCCTCTCCCATCGTGTTGGTCCGAAAGAAAGATGGCTCCACAAGATTTTGTGTGGATTATCGTAAACTTAACGATATCACGAAGAAGGACAGCTATCCTCTACCAAGAATAGACGACACTCTAGATACTCTTTCAGGACATAAATGGTTTTCCACGCTGGATTTGAAGAGTGGATATTGGCAAGTAGAGATCCATCCTGATGTCAAAGAGAAGACCGCATTTACTACTGGACAAGGACTTTGGCAATTCAAAGTTATGCCGTTCGGGCTCTGCAATGCTCCAGCAACGTTCGAGCGCCTCATGGAGACAGTGTTAAAAGGCCTGACTTTTGAAGCTTGTCTCATCTACCTAGATGACGTCATCATTGGTGGCCGCACGTTTGAAGAACATCTTGGAAATATTCGAAAAGTGTTAACGAAGCTAAGAGCGGCGAATTTAAAGCTGAACCCTCTGAAATGCAAGTTCTTCCAACGCGAAGTAAATTATTTAGGACACATCATCTCAGCTGAAGGTGTCCGAACAGATCCTGAAAAAGTGTCTGCAGTAAAGCACTGGAAACGTCCGGAAAATGTCCATCAGTTGCGAAGCTTTCTGGGACTATGTACTTATTACAGAAAGTTTGTACAGGGGTTCTCCAACATCGCAAGACCCTTGCATAGGCTCACTGAAAGCAAACAGAAGTTTCTATGGACGCAAGAATGCGACAATTCCTTCCAGCGGCTGAAAGAAGCTCTCACATCCTCTCCAGTCCTTACCTATCCAGACCCCGACAAACAATTCATTGTGGACACGGATGCCAGTCAGGAAAGTGTCGGCGCTGTACTTTCCCAAGAAATAGATGGCCAAGAACGAGTCGTAGCATACTGGAGCAAATGTTTATCGAAACCGGAGCGGAATTATTGCGTCACTCGTAAGGAGTTATTAGCTATAGTGAAAGCCATAGAACACTTCCATCACTATCTCTATGGCAGGAAATTTCTCCTTCGTACTGATCACGCATCCCTAACATGGCTGATGAATTTTAAGAACCCAGAGGGCCAAGTAGCCAGATGGATACAACGACTCCAGGAATACGACTTTGACATCAGGCATCGTAAAGGTTCATCGCATGGAAATGCTGATGCCTTATCAAGAAGACCGTGTCCCGAAAGTTGTCGCTATTGTTCCAGAGCGGAGAACAAGTATAATCCCGAACATGTCATACGCCAGACGAAGACTTCACTATCAACGCCACCAGATCCCTGGAGTGATGAGAAGATTCGAGAAGATCAAATGGCAGACTCTGACATCAAACCAATCTTGGAGTTATTAGAATCTTCTAGCACGAAGCCTAGTTGGAAAGACATCTCGACTTATAGTCCTACGACGAAGCAATATTGGGCTCTTTGGAACTCCCTCCACGTCAGGAATGGTGTCCTGTACCGAAAATTCGAATCGGAAGATGGGAAGACATCTCGGTGGCAGTTGGTACTTCCTCGATCTCGAATCCCAGAGATCCTCGAAGAATTACATGGCAGTCCCACCGGAGGCCATTTTGGAGTCATGAAAACATTACACAGAGTCCGAGAGCGCTTCTTCTGGGGAAAAACGAGAGCTGACGTCGAACAATGGTGCAGATCTTGCGATGCATGTGCAGCTCGGAAAGGACCAAAGAAACGTAGCCGAGGAAGACTACATCTCTACAATGTAGGAGCACCTTTCGAACGCATCGCCCTTGACATCCTAGGTCCTCTGCCAAGAAGTGCTGATGGCAACAAATACCTCCTTGTTGTCATGGACTATTTCACGAAATGGCCTGAAGTCTATGCCATCCCTGATCAAGAAGCTTCTACGGTTGCGGATGCCTTGGTACACCAGTGGATATCAAGGTATGGAGTCCCCCTTCAAATGCATTCTGACCAGGGGAGAAATTTCATCTCTGCTGTGATTGAGGGTCTCTGTCAACTTCTCGGAATGGACAAAACTAGGACGACGCCTTTACATCCACAATCGGATGGCATGGTTGAGAGATTTAATCGTACCATCCTCAACAATCTCTCACTGCTAGTCTCAAGAAACCAACAAGACTGGGACCAAAAACTTCCCTTGTTTCTTCTCGCCTATCGCAGCGCCGTCCATGAAACAACCGGCTATTCCCCGTCTCAGATGCTTTTCGGTCGTGATCTTCGTCTACCTTGTGATCTGATTTTTGGTCGCCCTCCAGATGCGCCTTCATCGCCAGACGGATACGTGCAGAATCTCCAGGCACGATTTGAAGACGTCCACAACTTGGCTCGAGAGCGGATCAATATACAGACGGAGAAGATGAAGACCAGGTACGACACGAAAGCCACGGGACATCAATTCAAAGAAGGTGACAAGGTTTGGTTTTATAATCCGACTCGACGTAAAGGACTTTCTCCCAAACTGCAATCGCACTGGGACGGTCCTTATACAGTCCTAAACAGACTGAACGATGTCGTAATTCGGATCCGAAAGTCACCAAATTCGAAGCCTAGAGTCGTTCATTACGACAGGCTGGCTCCATACTATGGCCATAGTACTTAATTCATTGATTGTAAATAGTGTAATGTAAATAATGTAAATTAGTATGACCATGGTCTTGTATATAAGTTAATGTAAAAATTTCTTTTGCTTAGCATTATCATTATTAATGTTATTATTATTTAAATACTTGTATGTAATGATGTCTATGCTTTAATTTAATTTAATTTTTTTTAAATAAGTGTATATTTTGTATAATTCAGCATTATGAATGTGTTTAATGGTTATTTTGCATGTTTGCTTTAAGTGTTTTGAATAGTATAGCATTTGTTGGCAACGGGTTTGCTTTCCGATCAAAGGTTGAACTGCCCGGGACGTGCAGTCCTTGAGAGGGGGGCAATGTTATGAATTTTGTATATATCTGTAAATATTCCATTTGTTTAAATTTATTTCATTTTATTATTGTGAAAATTGCAGTATTATTAATGTATTTCCTATTGAGCATCATGTAACTCAATGCTAAAGGCCTCAGATGGTTTGCAAGGAAAACAACCTTACACCCTCATCTTTATAATGGAATTCTATTGGAAAATCGCCAAGGAATGGGTTTATCGCCAAGTTGGCGATGGTTTTGGCGACTTATTTTTGTCGCCAAATTTGGCGATATATCGCCAAATGTCGCCAAGTTGGCGACGGATTTGGCGACTTTTTGTGCAACCACACCCCCCTTATACCTATACATTGGGATCCTTTCTTGCTTGGGTTCTCTATTGAAAGTCAAAGCACTTTCTGGTAATTTCTAGCATCTGAAGGCTCTGGAATAATCTGGAAAGATCTCTGAAACCTATATAAGGTCCACCATCAGTTCAGTTAGTTAGTTGTCTGTCAACTGCGATTGAATTCATACGAGAGGCTTTGCATTGAGAACTGTGTTTCTCGGATCGATTTTGTCGTTGATACGTCGTATTGAACGCATTGTTTCTGTGTGAAATTTTGCTGTGCTTTTATTGGATTTGAAGATTACTGAATATCTTGTAATTTTCAGAAGATATTGGTGTTCGTATTGCACTGTTTATAGTGAATAAAGACTTTTGATTGTTCTTATATATTGGCATCAGTCCTTTCGAACCCCGAGCTCACAACAATATTATATTATTGGAAAATTTAAAAATTTCACCTGTATTCCTAGTTTAGTCATTTGGATAATTTATTTGGTGCTGCCATCTAGTTTAAAAATATTGAACTATATCTAATTTAAATATAGTAATATATTATAGATCATATAGATAATTTATTTGGTGCTGCCATCTAGTATAAGATATTAAACTATATCTAATATAAACATTAATTATTTAGATAAAGAAGAAGAGTTTCCAGTATAAGCACCTTTTATCTTTTTATTTTTTACATATGTTAACATTTATATATATATATATATATATTAATTATACATGGATAACATTGGTTATTATAACTCACAAACATATCTATTTGCAAAGTGTATAAATATATATATAGTTTTTTATTTTTATCTATGAAATTAAATTTAATGAGTATTTTTAATTACTGCATAGCATAAATTTGATTGAAGCACAGTAGTAATAATAATAATTATTTAATTTGATATTAAATTAATCTCTGAAATCTAAAATATAATTAAGTATAAGTATAAACAATACATTAATTATTTAATAACAAGTCTAAAATATATTTAAGTAGAAGTAACAATAAAAAATTAATAATTTAATTATAAGTTTATAATATATATCAGTGGTTTAACACAGCTGGCAGCATAGCACTTTGTTTTAAAATAATATCTCTTTTACAAAATATACTCTTGTTAAGAATATCTGAAATGCTGTGCAGGATGAATAAATTCTGTGTATATTTATTCATATTGTAGGATTTTATTCGAATTTAATGTAAAAAGTACTAGGAAGTATTGTTTATTAAAATTTATATATTGATTAAATCTAATGAAGTGATTATGTTAATAATAATATGGATATGTAACTAAATATTAATTATGAATAATTATACTACCAACAGATGGCGACACTTTACGTTTTAGTTAGTTGATGATATTATAGATATTATTTTTAATTTAACTATAGAGGGAGCTATTGCTTGTATATTAATTTTACTTTCAGGAATTAAAATTAGATGGAATAATTATATATTCACGGATATAATTTTGTTATAAGAGTATTATCAACAGAATAGTTTTGTGTGTTTTTGAATTATTTTGTGTTGGGGTGTCATTGATCGAGTTGTGTTTAAAAAAAAAAAAAAAAAAATGGAAAAGAAAAAAAAAAGAAAAGAAAAAAAAAAGAGCTCTCAAATTGTCTTTCAAATCATTTCTCTCAACTCGACTCGAATGTCAACATGTTTGATATGTGCCATGTGGAATTGATCATTATGCAGAAGTTGCTATATTTTGAGGATTCTGGATCATTCTTGTGAGTAAAACATTTTTTCTACAATTTAGGGGTTCTAATTTCCAATATTATTTCAAAAATGATATCTGGTGGTAATTTAGTGTGGTGATTTATAAAGATTTTAGGATAATCGTTGTAAGTGATATATTATATATTTCTTAATGGTTTTGTATTTACATTTTACATATTTCCAATTTTAAATTTTTCCAATTGTTGTCTGGTAATAATTCAGTATACTTGGCTGATTCTACTGTTCTTAGCATCATGCCAGTAGAATTATGAAATACTGAATTATTTTTAAAACACATGTGGGTGCAGCCAAGCTGACGAGTACATCCACATATGTTTTTTCATATCCAATTCTTGATTGGTTCTCTTGTGGTCCAGTTTTTCCACTGAATAATGTTCATAATTAATTTATTAATCCATTTGTGTTTACTTAATAGCAACTCCAATTTATAATTTTTTTTCCCCTTTCTCTCTCTTTCTTTTTAAATGTTCTTCAGGTATGAGTAAATTTGGCTAATTACCATTGAAGCACATGCTATGGTAATTTTATGATTGCACAAGTTAATTATTAGCTATGTGGTATTCTGATTACACAATATCATTAATTATCTCTTTGTAGATTTTAGTAGAACTTGATATGTTTTTGAAATTCATAGATATTATAATTATATATATATATATATATATATATATATATAAATGTTAACATATGTAAAAAATAAAAAGATAAAAGGTGCTTATACTGTTTATTTCCAGTATAAGCACCTTTTATCTTTTATTTTTTTACATATGTTAACATTTATATATATATATATATATATATATATGGGCTGTTTAATAGCCTCTGCTTGTTAACTAGGAGAAGACCCTTTAAATGTCTCAGAGGAGGACTTAAAGGAATCGACTGGGAGCAGAGACTTAATGTCCAATCCGCACCTTCCATCGGTGCAGCCTGTTAGTACTCTTGCCTAGTGCATGGGGAACGAACGCGGATGGGCTTCCTCCAACCCGCTTGGCCAGCGTGGAGGAATTTGGCCACCTCCCCCCTTATTTTACCATGAATTCACAAAACAAATCACGGCCCTCAATTCCCGGCAGTCTGCATGTTCCTGATTACAGCAGCGATCAGAAAAACATGAAGACAGAGGGTGCTAAGAATCACCGGGCTCGGCTTGGCTGCCATAAGTTGATGACCTTGGCTACGTATAATGGACGATCCTTATCTTCTGAAAGTCGTTTACAGGAACTTGAAGAAGAATTAGAAAGAATCAACTGGGACATTCTAGGATTATGCGAAGTAAGAAGAAAAGGTGAAGAGAAGATTGATCTTGCCAGTGGACATGTATTGTACTACAGAGGTACAGAAGATGGAAAAACAAGTGGTGTAGGATTTCTGATTCATAAAAGGTGGAAGAATCAAATCGTAGAATATGATAGTGCATCAGATAGAGTTGCAAGGTTAGTTATACAAGTGTCAAAAAGATACAAGCTGCAAATTACCCAAGTTTATGCACCAACAATTAGCTATACTGATGAAGAAATTGAGGATTTCTATGAAGAAGTAGCTTCAATGCATCAAAAAGGAAAATGCTACATAAAATTAATAATGGGAGACTGGAATGCTAGAATTGGGGAAAAAAAGAAAGGTGAATTCTCAGTAGGAAATCATGGATATGGGGTGCGTAATGAAAGAGGAAACAGATTGATTGAATTTGCAGAATGTGAACAGATGTATATCATGAATTCATTTTTCAAGAAAAAGCCACAAAGAAAATGGACATGGCGTAGTGCAAATGGCTCAACAAGTGAAATCGACTACATCTTGACAAACAAAAAGCATCTTATTCAGGATTGCAGCGTTCTCAATAACTTCAATACAGGAAGCGATCACAGGTTAGTTAGATGCAAACTGCTTTTAAATACTAAAGTGGAAAGAATGAAGCTTTTGCAATGCTCAAAGAAATCAGTCGATATTATAAATCTCCAGAAACATAAAGAAGAATTTAATTTAGAACTTAAAAATCGTTTTCAAGTACTTCAATCAATCTTAGAAGAAGAACAAGATGTTACAGTAATGAACAAGAAAATAACAAATACTCTACAAGAAATTGCAAGGACGATAGCTGGTGAAGTACAAGTAAAGCAAACAAAGAAAATAACAGAAGAAACAAGAAGATTGATGAAGAAACGCAGAGAATTTAAAATGAAGAAAAACTATCCTAAATCAAGAGTTGAATATGCAGAATTATGTAAAACGGTAAGAAAATGTGTTACAGAAGATATCAGAAAATTTAACTGTGATCTTGTCAAAAAAGTTCTAGAAGATAACAAAAGTTTAAAATCAGCTAAGCGCAAACTGTGTGTTGGAAGAAAAGGTATTTTTGCACTGAAGAGAGCAGATGGAACAATCACCAAAATCAATAATGAAATAGTACACATTGTCGAAAAATTCTATAACAATCTATATAAATGTGAAGATCAAAGGGAAATCAACCTACGTGATCCACTAGTAAACATAACAGAAACTGAAGAGATAATCCCAGTGATGACAGATGAAGTTGTACAAGCCATTAGAGGCATGAAAAAAGGTAAATGCCCTGGCGAAGATGGAATTACAATTGACCTTATCAAAGAAGCAGGAGAAGAATTTGCAAAAATGCTAGCCATACTGTTTTCCAAATGTCTCGAGAAATCAGATGTACCAGAAGATTGGAATAATGCTGTGATGGTGTTACTTTATAAGAAAGGAGAAAAGGAAAACATTAAAAACTACCGTCCAATCAGCTTACTGTCAGTGATTTATAAAATTTTCACCAAAGTTTTAACGACAAGACTTGAATCAGCTCTGGACTCAGCTCAACCTAGAGAACAAGCAGGATTTCGAAGTGGATTTAGCACAATGGATCATATTCAAACAGTAAGGGAAGTTATAGAAAAACATAAAGAATATAATTTACCTCTCTGCCTTGCCTTTATTGATTATGAAAAAGCATTTGATTCGGTCTACACATCTGCAGTAATTACTTCTCTGGAGGACATTGGTATAGACAAACCTTATATCAATATCATAAAGAAGATCTACAAGAAAGCAACAGCCACCATCCGTTTGGACAAAGGAAAAGCGAAGATCAAGCTTGGAAGAGGAGTAAGACAGGGAGACACCATTTCGCCTAAGCTTTTTACTGCTGTCTTAGAAAGTATTTTCAAGAAGCTGGATTGGGAAAACAAAGGGATTAGAATAAATGGGGAATATTTAAGCCACCTCCGGTTTGCTGATGACATTTTAATTTTCAGTAATAGCCCTGAAGAATTGCAAAATATGCTAAAAGATTTGGCAGAAGCTAGCATTAATGTGGGATTAAAAATAAATTTGGAAAAGACTAAGGTGATGTTCAATTCATTTGCATCAAAAAAGAAAATCGTCTACAACAACACTGAGATTAAAGATGTTGAAAGTTATGTGTACCTTGGACAAGAAATATCATCAGACAACAGTATCATGAATGAAATCAATAGAAGAATAAGAAATGGATGGAGTGCTTTTGGGAAGAACAATATTATTCTGAAGAGTAACATGCCTCTTTGTTTGAAAAGAAAGGTGTTTAACCAATGTGTTTTGCCTGCACTAACTTATGGAGCAGAAACTTGGACACTAACAAAACGGATGGTACAAAGATTACAAACAACACAGCGAAGTATGGAAAGATGTATGCTAGGCATAACCAGAAGAGACCGAAAGAGAATAACGTGGATAAGAAGTCAGACGAAAGTTTTTGACATCATCGAGAGAATTAAACGGCTAAAATGGAAATGGGCTGGGCACATTGCAAGAAGACAAGACAATAGATGGAGCACAAACACCCTACAGTGGTATCCCAGAGATGTAAAACGACCAAGAAGACGACCTCAAGTAAGATGGAGTGACGAAATCAGAAAAGTGGCCGGTGTTAATTGGATGACTAAAGCACTAGACAGGCAACAATGGAAAAATCTGGGGGAGACCTACATCCAGCAGTGGATTGAAAACGGTTGATGATGATGATGATGATGATATATATATATAAGCTCTCGTGTATTAAGTAATTTATTCACAAGAATTATTAAGAAAAGACTTATCATACATTCGTGTTTTAATTTATATAAAAATAAATAAGAATTTAATTTTTTTATCAAAGCTGTTTTATGCATTTTATTAAATTTTTGCGAATTTTTTTCAAAAAAAAAAAAAAACGTTTATTCCAATGTATACACTTTTTAGCACTTTTAAACATTCATAAAGATGTATTTTAGAGAGCTGTCATCATTTAACTTTTATCCTTCGTTTCTGGAACATACTTCCTTCAATGCAGACAGTCAAATGTTCTCATTCATTTAAATGCTTTATATAAAGATTCTTTTGTTAAACTATTCATCTTTTGTCCAAAGTACTTTAGTAAAACTTTGTTTGAGGAAAGAACATACCCACCGTAGTTACAACTTTAAAATTCTCAACTCCAAGAATTAATCCATGATCTACAAAGCAATGTTAAATTTAAGTTAAATTCCGAGGAACTTTCATCATTCCTTGTAATTAATGACACTTTAATACTATTCTATAATTACTATCAAAGTTTTCTTGTTGAAAGTGAAAGACTTTCCCAGTACCTTGCTACATGTTTGAGAAGTACGAAGAGCTTTAACGATTGCTTTCTCTTTTTAACAATATCATTTGTTTAAAATGACTTTTACATGAGTAAAATTTCAATTAAGATTATCTGATTATTTGTAAGAAATTAAATAAACTGTGAAATTTCTGTATGTTTCTAAAGAAAATATACACGTCAAATCTGAGAATTAAAATTACGTATACAATATAAGTCACTGTACAATGACATGCGGTTGCTATTCATATTGTAAAATCTAATAGCAACAATTTAATTTGCTTTATTAATATATTCGTCATCTTTAAATATGTCATATATTCTAATACGAGGAAAAATTGTATGTGTATATATATATATATATGAAAGTTTTATCTTAAAAACGGCTCTTACGATTTTGACGAAATTTTGTATCCTACCTATTTGGGGCACCAGAAAACCATTGGGCTAGGTCACATGTTCGAGAAAATTCGATTAGTGGGTCATTTTGGGTCACCGTGGGTCAGGGTCAAGCAAACTGTATCTAAAAAACGGTTCAAACGATTTTAACTACATTTTGTATCCTACCATTTTCGAGCACAAGAAGACCATTGGGCTGGGTCACATTTTCAAGAACATTCAATTATTGGGTCATTTTTGGGTCAATGCGGGTCAAGTTAATTTTATCTAAAAAACGGCTCTAACGATTTTGATTAAATTTTGTATCCTACGAGTTTCGAGCACGAGAAAATCATTGTGCCAGGTGATATGTCCGAGAAAATTCGATTAGTGGGTCATTTTTGGGTCACTGTGGATCAAGATAAGTTTATCTAAAAAGCGGCTGAGACTATTTAGACCAGCCATACTCAACCTTTTTTTCCCGCGGGCCGCAAACATATGTTTGCGACGCTAGGCGGGCCGCAACACACTTTGTATAATAATGTAAAAAAGGGGTAATGAAAATAATAAGGTAACAAAAGCAGTGTAACAAAGCAAAATAAAAAGTTAATATAATTAGTAGTATTGACCGTTTGTCGTGGAAGGAATGTTACCAAAAAATTTTAACACCACTATTTCCAAAAAATTTACTTCTTGGTAGGTTCCCATTGAAAATGATGAAGAAATATGCCGCGAAGATTGTTGTTTAGAATTAGCAATGTAAAACTTTTTTCTGTCATTTTTTTCCACGACAACCCGAATAAGCATTATTAGCGATTGATAAGTATAAAACATAATAATATAACAATGCAGCATCGCCAAATTCTAAAGAGAAAAATAAAAAGAGATTTTCTTTAATAAATCATTCATTTTTCAATGCAAAAACTTTTTATTTATTTTGTAATGTAGAAATATATAGTACAAATTTAATTTAATTTGGAATAATGTTTTATTAGTGTACACCACCATACCACGATTAGAACTACATGAAAAAAAAAGAATTTTTGACTGAGGAATTGACGCTTACGATGTTTAAACATGATCTGAAATTAATAATTAGAATAACTGGCGGTTTTGGCTTTCCATGAAAATATATAAGGGAACAGCGAAGGTGTTAAAAAACTTTTAAAGAGCATCTTAATTAATTTTATAATTAGAGATTAATGATTTTGTATCTCGGGCCGCACATAAAAGGTCGCCGGGCCACATGCGGCCCGCGGGCCGCAGGTTGAGTATGGCTGATTTAGACTAAATGATATCAAAAGTATGATAGTCAAAAAGATAGATCAAAAGTATGATATGCCTTTTGCATCCTATGGTTTTCAGGCACGAGAAGACTGTTGTGCACATGTTCGAGAAAATTCGATTAGTGGGTCATGCGGGTACTGTCAATGCACATCGCTATAGGGATGAGGTCCTTGAAGCCTATGTGAGGTTGTTCCGGGGTGCTGTAGGCCCAGACTTCATTTTATGGACGATAATGCGAGATCACACAGTGCTCACATTGTTGATGATTTTCTTGAAGAAGAGGATATTCGCCGTATGAATTGACCCTCAAGGTCTCTGGACCTCAATCCTATTGAACATGTTTGGGATGGTTTAGGAAGAGCCATGGCACAGCGTAGCCCCACTCCTAGGACCCGCCAGGAGTTAAAAACCGTGCTTTTGGAAGAATGGGCTTTGTTGCCACAAACATTTATTGACACCCTCATAAACAGTATGAGAGCTCGTTTTGAGGCTTGTAGAGCAGTGCACACTTGTCACACTCCATATCAGACATACTTTTCCTGAGAAAAATGCTTTATCTCTGATTCATGATTTAACACTTTTTAATATACCCTGTATCTTAATTCACAATTAAAATCTTTTCCATATTGTTATGTTGCTATATTCTTTCTCCCATTGCAATATACCTTTGTGCCAAATTTCGTGGCAACACAGTGAATAGTTCATCAGTTTTCACGGATTTTATGTTTGTGACCTTAATTTTGGACATGAGTGTATTTCATAATACTCAGAAAATTTTCTTTCACCCACCTATGGTTCGACTTCCAGATTGGGATAAATAATTCTACTTAAATACGGACGCATCAGGTATTGCGATTTCTGGCGCATTGTTGGAAGAACATAACAAGCAATTGCATCCTGTCTCTTACTTTTCGAAATCTCTCAAGTCATCAGGAAAAAAAATACCCAGCTTTGAAATTAGAACTCATGGCCATTGTGAAATCTGTAAAGCATTCAACTATTACATCTACAATCGCCCTCTCATTATTTTATCTGACAGTAAATCCCTGTATAAATATAAAAGAACTACTAATCCGACAGATATAACTACTCGTTGGCTCACGCAGTTGTCAAAATTCACATATACTTTCAAACATATTCCAGGTGTTTCTATCGTTTTGGCTAACTATTTATCTAGATGTGAATTTAATGAGGACAACATTGAAACTTTAAATTCAAATCCTAACCTTATTTCTGAAAATGAACAAGCTTTACCTATTGTTGAGAATGATGTTGAGCATAGTAACAACCAAGAAATTGTAAATTGTTTATTCATTAATAGTACAAAAAAGAATGATGCTGTGCTTGAAATTTCTGACGAGATATTTGTACTAGAACTGTTAAAAGATCCTCAATTAGCTTCAATATATAAAGAAATTTTAAAATCTGGCTCTTCAAAAAAATTTCAATCTTATTTCATTCATCCTGATTCTAGGGTTCTAATGTTAAAAAAATAATGTTGCTAATAACACATTCGTATATTTAATTATGGTTCCCAACTCTCTAAAACCTAAAGTTTTGACAATTTCCCATTTATCTCATTTTGGTTTACCTAAAACTTATGAATTCCTCTCTTCTCGGTATTGTTGGAAAGGTATGTACATGGATGCCTTAAATTATGTATAATCTTGTTTATTGTGTCTTCAAGCTAAACATCATCGTGTACCAAATACTCCACTTCAACCAACATATACCCCTAAACAACCAGGGAATACTATTTCAATTGATCTGGTTGGCCCCTTTAAAAATGGTCAAACTATTCTAACTGTTACTGATCACTTTTCAAGCCATATTGAACTATACCCTCTCTACAAGACCACTGCATCTAAAATTGCAAAGTGTTTATTCGCCTATATGACCACTTTTGGTCCCTGCATCCATGTTGTCTGACCTTGGACAACAGTTTTGATCATATATGTATAGTACTTTCAATAACACTCTAGCTATAAAGGTAAATTATTCATCGGTCTCACACACCCAGAAAAAAGTTTTGTTGAATCAACAAAAATTTGGTTGACCCAACAAAACTTTTTGTTTCAATATAGGTCAATGGAAATTTTGTTTGAATCAACAAAAAAATATTTTTTTTGCAATTCCAAAAAATAATTTTGTATCGTCAGCAAAAAATGTTTTGTTAATTCAAGTAAAATGGTTCAATTTTACTTGAATTTTGCTAAAACAACCAAAATGTACTCAACAAAACATGTTTTATAGTTTTAAACAATTCCTTTTTCTGGTGCATGCTTCTAGTAATACTATAAGTGAAAGAATAACCACATCTTTTAAGTACTCAATAATACTTTAATGAAAGAAAGACATTCTTTCGGGAATGCCATTACCATTCATAAAAATCTCTATAACGGTTCTAAACATTCTTCTACTTCCTTCCCTCTAAATCGCTTCCATTTTGGTCGTGAACTTTCTCTGATATTTGACACTTATGATTTAAATGCTAACCAACCTTTACTAGATCAAAATGTAGACTTTTATAATATCCTCCATGATTTAAGTGGTATTTACAACAATGCTGATGACAACATAAAAATATATCACTATAAAAGGAACGAATATCATCAAAAAAAGGCAAAACTCAGATCAATCTCTGAGAAAGATATTGTATACTTGAAGTCATCGGATAAATTCAAGCCAAGGTATACAGGTCCTTACGCTGTCGTGAAGACTCACTCACTTGATTCTTTTCCAATCCCACAATTTAATTATCATATTAACAATTCCAATTTCAAAGTTCACATTGATAGACTATTACTCGCATCTCCTCGTAATGATCATTTATTTGACTTAAATTACCATAATGGTTATAACAATTATCCTCACAAGAACGACATTGATCAGCAAACCCATTCTTATAATTTACGTCCTCGAAAATTAATAAAATAATAATAATTACGTAATTTTTTTCTGTTTGTCGAATTCATGAATGCTCCTTGATCCCAGAGATAAGTCTGGTCTCATCTTTAGACAGCGTGTCACACAAATAATTTTTAAGGCACACAATGATCATTAAGATAAACTTTTTATAATATTTTAACATCGTTAAAATTAAACATTTGGGATGCTTTACATCACCATAAAAACAAAATAGAAATAATTGCTTCTGCTAAGAATATCATGATCGTTATTCATGAGAATTGCTCATGTTACTTCTGCAGAAGCAGAGTGCAAGCGATATATTTCTACTGAGTGTTGGGTTGAATATTGACGGCCAATTATCTACACTAGGGATATAGGCCCGGGGGGAGTGCCCTTCGTGGGGGTCTTTCTAAGGGAACCTAATCCGTATTTACGCATGGATAAATCCACGGCTCGAAGAAAACCACGAAAACTCCGAACGATTAGGCCGGCGGGCGCGATTGGGATCGAACCCAGCACTTCCCGTCTACCAGCTTCGAGAGCACAACCTCTCAGCCACTGGTGGGGCTATTTCTACTGAGACAAATCATATTTCAATTAAGAGAGAGAACATCATTCTCTGAGGAGAGAAAATCATACTACTACTGCTGGGAAACAAAGTCATGCTATTCTTACTGAGAAACTTAATGATACTAAAATACATCTTACTAAAAAAAGGCGCCTGTGATTTTGAGTAGGCAAGGCCGAATATAACGTTACCTCATTCGCTAGCCCAACCTCCAATCATATAACACTACACTAGATTAATTTTAACACAATTATTCAAATTGGCAAAGAAATCACATGAGGTGTAATTTTCCAACTGGATGAAAAATGTCCGGGCCAGGCTCCGAACCTGGGATCTCTTGGCTGAAGCTGCCATACTCTACCAACTGAGCCATCCCGGTCGAATCTGGAGGACCTAATTCATCCAGTTAACCTTATTGATCATAGCATCTGGTCTGATATCTGAATCAGCTCAAAAGAATAATTCGCAGTAATTTGGAATGCCAGTAAACGCAGGATACGTCTAGTGTAATTACTAGTTAATCTAGTGTAATCACGTATCCAGCGTTTACTGGCGTTCCAAATTACCTGCGATTTTTTCTGTTGAGCTGTTGTTGTATACTGTTTGCCCTGGCGACGATTAGACTGGAGCTCTTTCTCGCAGCTGTTCACTTGAGGTATGTTTACTGAAATTGCGTGAGGACAGCGACTTTTGATATACATTAATTAATTGAATAAAGCATTCATGATATATGAATGAAAATATATTTTTGTTTTGTAGTCTAATCCTTGTAGATTATAAAAATATACTTTTTACCTTAATTATACAAATTGATATTGGTGAAATACGCAAATTGTCCGTGTATTTCATAACCAGATCTTGGGGTGCTTAAGCTCTCCACCATATACTTATTATTATTCTTTTGAGGCATGATCTTTTGCTCAAAAATAATAATGCACATGCATTAAAAATTATTTTCTAGTTTATACTTTTAGAAATTCCGAATAATCTACTTTATAACGCTATTATTATTTAATTTTTGTTTCTTGTATCTCGAATGTCAGACCTTCAATGCAGACAGTTAAATTTTCCAATTAATTCAATGGTTTTGCATAAAGATTCTTAGGTTAAGCTATTCATCTTTTGTCAAAAGTACTTTCAGTAAAACTTTCTGTGAGGAAAGAATAGACGATGGGCCGATGATATTTAAGACCTTCAAAATTCTCAACTCTTCAAATTAATACATGATCTTCAAAGAAATGTTATGTTGAAATTTAAATTTCAGGAAACTATCGTAGCCTCTTGTAATTAATGACACTATAATACTATTCCGTAATTAGTATCAAAGCGTTCTTATTGGAATTGAAAGGTAATTTAGAATATTGCTACATGTTTGAAATCTTTGAAACAGCCTCAATGATTGTTTTCTCGATTTAACAGCATTATTTGATTAAAATAACTTCTTTACCTCCGAAAAACTTCAATTACGATTTTCTAATTCTTTGTAAATGAAATAAATCGTTGCACCTCACTATGTTTTAAAATAAATTTACGCTGCAAAAGTTTGGATTGAACTGTATTTAAAATTCGGTGTACATTCAATTTTTATTCAAATTATGTAATTTAATATAAACAATTTCATTTACTAAAATCTGCGTTTTCATTAAATAGGGTGAGTGCACCAGTATTTGGCCAGATACCAGTAATTGCCCAGGCAACAATAATTGCCCAATTAAACACAAAACTTTAGAAAACAAAAATTAATGCACATACATGCTAATTTAGGTTGATATATATACGGGCATGTTCATTTTATTTGGTAATAACAACTGAAATTAACATATGAGTGTTTCAAGTTTCTTAGAAAACAAACAGTTAGGCACAAATAGACTAATTTCGTGCATTGTTTACTTTAAAAAAATGACTGGTAGGTTGTTCTAAAACAAATTATAAAGGAATATTTAAAAATACTACAGACACCACAAACTATTTGTTAAAAACATACCGGTTTTAAAATTCTGTTTTAAAAGACAATTTGTAACTATTAGGATAAAATTACTTTTGTTTACTTTGGGTTTCTTTATTATTTTTTTTTTACAAGATATGCCTAAAGTGAAATGCTTAATATAAGTTCATTAATTGAAACAAGCGTTAAGTTATATTCTGAAATGATCAAAATGTAAACATTTTCAATACATGAAACATTTATAAAATTAGTGTTAAAATCCAATAAAATAACTGACACGAATGCTGTAAAAAGGTTTAAAAAGTTATTTAAAGTGGTTCTTAAATTACCTGTTCAACAACGCGAAACTTTCTGACTCATTTTTAAAGGCAAAGGCCAAAAATTGGAAGGCTATTGATGCGATTTGGAATCGAAATGAGTTTTTCATTTTTTGAAAAAAAAATATTACTTACCGAGTTATAATCAAAAAAGTTGGATAAACTAGAAGGAAGACAACGCTATTTTACGCTAGAAGTACACAGAGACTCGGTGCCACCGGATTTCTGTCAGGACACCTAATACCCATAAATCCCTTGAGGAGAGGGATATATATATATATATATAGGGATATATATATATATATATATATATATATATATGTAGTATGGCTTTTAAATTTTCTCTATTTTAACAACTCATCGAACTTCATTAATCTATGAAGTTCACCTTTTTAATCCTGCGGGTGCGCCAATCACCCGTTTCAGTGCCACCAACGCTCTTTTCTCTCTACGCCAGTCACCCCCGTAGGGGTCTTTGCCACTAAATTTCCACTGCATGTGCATTATCCATGTGCATTAAACAGCCATGTGCATTAAACAGCCATGTGCATTAAACAGCCAAGTTTTCTCCAACAGCAGTAGGGTTGCAAGCAGATGAGGGGTCTATCTATCCCATAGAACTAGGAAGATCCAGAAGGAAAATGACGGTTTAATAAGTATATTACTGTAGTATAACAATCGATGTTTTCTTTGTTAAGTGTGTATATATACTAAAAATGTCTTAATTGACTAAATTTTTTAAACATATTTCTAATATTAATTTTAATAATTTAGCTACTTTCCATGAATTAAAATAAACACATTCAGTTTAATAACAAGCTAGTATTGATTGCAGAATTACTTTAACTCATTTTAACAACAGCAACAGCAACAAACAAACAATATATATATATATATCCTACTGTTTAATTATTCAATCCTTTGTAAAGAATAAATTTTACTTTTCTTTTTCAAATTCATCAGAAAAAAGGGATTTTAGTTCTATATATTTTTTTTTTAATCAGGGGAAGGAGGAGATTCACCGTCTCCACCCCCACCCTCATTTTTGCCTTTATTGCGTTCATGATATACAACCGAATATTCAAATATTCATTACACTTAAGTCAAATTCATCTCGATAATTTCACTTAATTTATAATTCATTTAATTCTTTTCAAATAAGTTATGTAAGTTTAGACTATAAAATGTAATAGAGTTGCCTTTCTGCTTTGTGCTTTTTAAGAGTTACATCTTTTCAATATAATTTTTAGTTTTATATGTACAGTTTCTTTTTTTAAATCTTTACATGATACAATCAATTCTTGGTTGATATTACGGAGGGGAAGGGGGTGAAGTCAAATGTATGTATGTTTATTTTATAAGTAGCTGCATTACGTAAGAAAGCGTAATAAAGTTTTAAAATATATTAAAATTAAACTGATTTTTGAACAAAGTTCTTTTTTTATGAGTTATTTAAAGAAATTAGACCGGAAATCTTTATTGTCATAAAAATAAACATATCAATTACCGGAATACAAATTGAAAATATCGAGTTAAATTATAGTTATAAAAGCAACCAATTATTGTTTTTTGATTATAATTTTATTGGTATTTAAGAAAAACATACCCCCCACCCCCCACCCCATAACAAAAAGAGAATATACATGACTTTAAAAAGAAAACTTTAAATAGATTGCATTATGTTTCCATTTCACCCCTTGGCTAATATATCTTTCGTATGAACGGCCGTAGAAAAACCAAAGCAATTCATCAAACGTTAAAATAAATAAGAAAATATAGAAGGAAAAAGGTACCAAGCAAGCGATAAGTACGCCATACTATCCCCTTGCTTTGAATTAGTTTCGGAAGTCAGCGTAAATAAAAAAATCCTTTGGCACACGGTGAGCCGGGAAGATACTGCGTAAAACACCTCTTATCTTTCTACTGGTTATTGTTCCTATTTCGATGATCTATCCCATCAGTCCCAGCGCGTTGCAGAGCTGCTCACAGTGTTGTCTTCGATTTAGTTATAATATCCTACTTGTATGGTTATAACCGATTCGGGTCACGTGACGACACGCTTTTCCTGTTTCTAGTGCTGCGGCGCGGCGTTAGAAATTCGGTTCAAAACGCCGACTTGACAGTATTTTCTAAAAAATCTGCTTTTACAAAAAAAAAATAAAAATAAAATAAAATAAATAAAAAGAAACAGACAAAAAAAGAAACAGAAAAAAAAAGAAACAGAAAAAAAAAGAAAGAAAAAAAAGAAAAAGAAAAATAAAAACGTCTGTCGATTACAAAGTTTCTGAATAAGAACGCCAATTTCAGGCGTTTCCGAACAAAAAATAATTAAGAAATATGTCATAAAGTAACCAGTTTGGATTTGAGAACAGCCTTAAAGCTGTTCTCAAATGTCTAGTTATACACGTCACATCTGCTGAGTCTGACATGAAAAACTCCATCAAACGTGAGATTCTTCTCAGTCTCCAAATCGTGTTTTATTGCTGCCCATAGTCTCCCGCAAGCGATGTTTCATTGGACTATAAAAGTAATCACTTAAATATTTTATTATGCAAGAAAAATATTTGTTTTTATCGTCTGTATGGGAGCATTTGTTCTCTGTCTTTCTTTGTGTTTGCTTTATGCCACCGTTTCTACAGCTGAAATTAGTTTTTAATGCTATTTGTGGATTTTTGTCATGAAGCATCGCGGTGAAAAAAATTCGATGTTGCGATTTGATTATTTTGAACTTTTGTTTCTGTAATCGTAATAGTAAGACCTCGATTGCTGTTCTTTTTTTACCTCATTCTCTACCTTATGGCATAAAATAACACATCCCAAATGACATCCTGTTTCTTTGCATAGTTTGGTTGCGATTATGGATTCTTATCTGCAAATTTTTTTTATAATCACCTTGTAGGAATATTGCGTATTTTTGAAAAATAATGTAAGATAAATTATACAGGGTGATTATAATTAAAGTCCCACTTTCAAAATGCTATAAAAAAGGAACCACTGGTCAGAATGACTTCAAATCTGAACTGAATATACTGGAAGAAAAGGGAAACGGTTTTGCATAAAAAGAGTTCCAAAGTGTATCAATAGATGGCGCTGTAAGCGGCATACTATGCAAATTAAAAGACACTCATGCGCAATTAAAAACCGAATCATTATGTGCTTTTCATGTGGTTTTTGGCCCAAGGACAATTAAAAACCGATTTTTCCGATCCAATGTGGTACGTCCTTGCCGTGGTGGAAGGGCTTTCCACTAATAGTACCACAATTGTTGACTGATTTGGAAGTCTTTTTTTCAGTCAAACAACCGAAACACTCATGCACACTGAACAGTACGGTTAGTTTACTGTGCAACTCATGCCAAAGCCGTCGTATTTCGATTAAAATGTCACTTGTAGCCGAATCCACTTTCGTTATGCCGCTTACAGCGCCATCTATTGATACAATTTCAAACTTTTCTTCTTATGCCATACCATTTCCCCCTTCTTTTAATATAGTCAGTTCAAATTTGAAGTCATTCTGACCAGTGTTCCCTTTTTTACAGCATTTGGAAAGTAGGACTTTAATTATAGTCACCCTGTATATAATGTAAAAGTAACGCCGGTAGGTGGCGTTCCAGACATCCAAGACGTAAATTTACGTCAAACGGTTGCGAATGTATTTGTTAAAATTAACCTTAAATATTACGACTCATACTCTTATTATACATATACCAAATCCATAATAATTTTTCTGGGAATTTAAAAAATGCAAATGATTACAAGAATGATACAAATAAATTTATGAAGTACAAATACGGTCGTTGCCTAATAAAAGAATCTCTTTTCCAACATATACATGTAACATTGTATTTTAATGAACAACCTCTGAATAAAATGTTAGCATATTTCTATAAATATACTTGCACTCCAAAACTTTAGACATACTTTTTCCAGTAAATTTATTCTGGCTTTGTTCGAAGCTGAGCGATATCCTTCTAAGTTTTCTAGCACTTTTTTGAAAATTGATAATCAATACTTGAAATGCATCATTTAAATGAATGGCTATTTGAGCTTATTTGCAAAGAAAATGGGAAAGGTTAGAGGTTATTCAATTCTATGTTTATCAGCTAAAAGTCCTCCAGATACAAAAAAATATAAAATTATCAAAATTTACTTTTAATTATTTTTAAATGAGTCCTAAGAATAATTAACTGAATTTATATATATATACAGTCAAACCCTGTTATAACGAACTTCAAGGGACCGAAGGTTTTGTTCGCTATATCCGGTGGTTCGCTATATCCGAACCATTTTAAATTTTAATGCCTGAGGAAGACCACTCGGCTGAGGGCGAACCCAGCCGTTGAGCGTTTAATGTCTTCCCCGGCTAGCTCCCTGGCACGCAGGGATTAAACGTGGCAGTACAAAATCCTGCCGGGCAAAGCCCCACGCGACAGGCGGCAGGAACTAAAGACAAAAAAAAAAAAAAAAAAAAAAAGAAGAAGAAAAAAATTATACAAAACAAAAGTCTGTCGCTGTGACCAGCGTCACCACGCGACAGGCAGCGACAGACAAGGTGAAGGGGGTGATGTGCAGTTCGGGGGTACGACTGTACCAGATGTAACAGTTCGAGTACGACTACACCAGGTGATTGCAGTGACCCGTATGTGATCCCCACGCGACAAGGAGCGCCACACCAAATGCGCTGAGACCACGTACGGGCGGTGAAAGCAGGTGATGATATAGTTTGATGTGGAGGTGGTAGAGTGGTGAGCTAATATGGTTCATACATGTGAGATTGGTATCCCCACGGTGGCTCACGATCGTTTGAAGTGTCGATGTACTGGGTACGTCTCTGTTGGTTGTTGTGTGCAAACTGTTGTCGGTGGAGTGTTGGTGGCTGCTGATGTGACTGTGGTGCTGATGTAGTGTAAGATGATGTTGGGGTGAATTCCTCGTCAAGTTGGCGTCTGAAAAATTTGTGGAGACTTCTGTACACTGTGCAGGTCGAGTCAGATGCTTGATGCTGTGTGTTGAAGTGGGTTCTTTCTTTCTTGTTGTGATCATGGCAGTTTATGCAGCAGGGTGGTTTGGAGCAGTTGGAATCGTCAAGATTTTCCGCGCAGTTCGCACATGTTGGTAGCTCACTCTTGCAGTGTTTTCCTGTGTGCTTTAGTGACTGGCAGCGTCTGCAGCGTGGTACGGTGGTGTGTGGTTTCAGGAAGTAGGATTTGAAGCCAGTGATGAGGCCTCCATCCTCTATAATTGAGTGCCCTAGTGTCTTAGGAATTAGAAGGATGAGGCCTTTTGCAGCATCATTTCTTCTATTTTGAAGTGTTTTCAGGATGTTTATTTCTTCTGCGGTTATTTCAAATCTTGTTGTTATTGCTGCTTTGATGGTTTCTTCTGGTGTGTGTGTCGGTACATTCAGGAGGATCATTTTCTGCTGTGGAAGTGTTTTTGGGACTACTTGTAGTGTTTTATTAAGATCTTGATGTCTGTGTATGTCGTTTTTCAGGGTGTTGAGATCGTTGATAGTGTTGCATTCTATTTCGATGCAGTTTATTTTTCTTGAGATGTTGTTTGGCTGAATTGGAGATATATATGTGTTTTGTTGTAGGGTTTTATCAATATCATTACATGTGATGTCTTCTTTTCCTTTTATTATGAGTGTGTGTCTAATGGCGTTGTTGCGGAGTTTATTTTTGCATTGCTGTGTGTGCGCTTGGCTGGATGTGGGCTTTATGTTTTCATCTTGTAGTGCTGGTGTGTTGCCTGTCGTGGCCGGTGTTTTCTTGCTGATGGTGTTTTGTACTGCATCAATGATTTCGGCTGTGTTGGGGAGTTTCTGCATTAATTGCTGATAGTTCTGTTGTGAGACTTCTAGATGTTCTTCCAGGCATCGAACCCGTTCTGTCAGTGCTGTGTTCTCATTTTGAATTGCTAGCATTTCTCTTAGGGTGAGTGTGTCTATTTGATCTACGTGATTTAGAATTGTTTTGAGTGATGGTAGACTTTGTTTTTCTGGCTGACAATTTCTTTCTAGTCTACCTGCTATCTGTATGAGGATTCCCCTGGCTTTGTTGGTGAGTTTAGCATTAGTAACGTCTTCCTTCTCCTCCTTGTAGAGGGAGGAATTGCTCATATGATGATGTTTTGATTTTAGTGAGACTCTCAGCTGGTCATCTGTGTCTTCGTCAGTGCTTGACGGAGCTTCGACCGAAGGGATTTTGAAGGTAGGAAAGGAATCCTTGCGTGACATTCTAGAACCTTTGTTATTTTTTGTGTTGCTTTTAGGATTGTGGCTCATGCTAGCTGTGGAAAAATTTTGAGATGAAGTAAAATAGACTACAGACCCTTGGGCACGGGCAACACTCTTCCTGTCCATGATGTCTCCATAGGCTTGCAGCATGTTTCTAATGAGAGAAGGTGAGTGACGAGAATTTTTGGGGTGTTTGCCATGCACTTCTAATAGGAAAAAGAGGTCACGGAAAGAATGGGGAAAGCTGAAATGAAGGGGCTGGAACAGAGCCAGCACCAGCAAGGCGCATGCCCGCAGAGTGGCCACTCGAAAGTATTTTGCGTACTGAAAGAGTTAAAGTTAATTTGAGTAAGTGTTCAGTTCTAAAAAATGGTGAAAAAAGACAAAGTTATTTTGTGGAGAATTAGTTAGAGTCCAATTGGGGTGTAAAAAAGTTAAAATTTATTTGAGTTAGGTGTTCAGTTTAAAAAAAAATGGGTGAAAAATGACAAAGTTATTGTTTTGTCGAAAATTTTTAGAGTCCAATTGGAGTGTAAGAATGTTAAAGTTTTATTTGAGTTAGGTGTTCAGTTAAAAAAAAAAAAA
Source organism: Maratus michaelseni (assembly GCA_963931845.1). NCBI lineage: Eukaryota > Metazoa > Arthropoda > Arachnida > Araneae > Salticidae > Maratus > Maratus michaelseni. Next base: position 493,711,458 of record OZ007586.1, read on the forward strand.
ATGGATGAAAAATGACAAAGTTATTTTTTTGTCGAAAATAAGTTAAAGTCCGAATTGTGTGATGAAAATGTTAAAGTTTTATTTGAGTTAGGTGTTCAGTTTAAAAAAAAATGGATGAAAAATGACTAAGTTATTTTTTTGTCGAAAATTTTTTAGAGTCCAATTGGAGTGTAGGAATGTTAAAGTTTTATTTGAGTTAGGTGTTCAGTTAAAAAAAAATGGATGAAAAATGACAAAGTTATTTTTTGTCGAAAATAAGTTAAAGTACGAATTGTGTGATGAAAATGTTAAAGTTTTGAGTTAGGTGTGCAGAACGGGACTCTAACGAAATAACATGAAATGTCAAAAATTTCATCAGAGTCCGCTGTTCCCGAAAAATGTTAGAGTTAATGTATAACGTTGTTGCTACGTGTATATTCAATAATGATGGTCTAAATAATGATGGCCTAATGATGGCCTAATAATGATGGCCCAATAATGATGGCCTAAAAAAAGATAAAATCCCGCAACTTTTATATTCAAAGCGTGCTTTCAATCATTATGCACTAATCTTCTAAGTAACTCAGCTAAAAATATGTAAAACCATTTATACATTTTAGCTACTTTATTGTAATTGTACGTGGAATACTGAAAATTAAATAAATGGAATAAAGAATAATGAAATGAAAGAATATATTGATAAATATGATCATTAAAGAATTAAATTGACTAAAATCGATTACATTAAACTGGCACAATACTAATTAAATTAACTAACAATGAAGTCAAACAGAAATAAATTAATTTTACCTTTAATTGTTGCTCACTATTTTGATACAGAAATAATCGGTAATCTTCTGCTGACGTGATGCCGATTTCAAAAACATGTTATGAATTTCTTTGTCTAGTACATCAAATGACTCCAACACTCTTTCTTCCACTGTTTGTGTAGACAAAAACTTATTAATTACACGCATCGCTGCTGTAGCATCTGCGATTATGGGAATTTCGTCATTTATGTGCTCCTCTTCATCAGCATCAGATGCAGAATCTTCGATTTCAGAATGATTCATTTTAATTTCTTATCTCTTCATCAGTCGGATCTTCACATGTCATGACTTCGTCATCACATGTTTCAAACAATTGCATCTCACAAACTGAGAATGATGAAATTTTGTGCTTTTCTATCCACATCGCGATAGGTAAATTTTCATCATCTTCTTCCAACATTCTTTGCTTCTTCAACATTCGTTGTATCTTCAATATTTTTTGCTAGGCCTGCATGTCGAAAACATTTTTCAATTGTAGAATCCGTAACAAACCGCCAAGATTTTTCAAGCATTATAAGTGCATCAAGAAGATAAACGTCACATTTCACATTTTTATCATATCCCTCTAAAATTCGTAAAATGAGCTGCTTCCTGTAATGGCATTTAAGACTTCTGATGACACCCTGGTCCATAGGCTGTACTACAGATATTGCATTCGGGGAAAAGAGTACAATTCTAATCGATTGAAACTGTTTGTCGATTTTGTGTGCGCTACAATTGTCAAGCAGAAGTAGAATATTCCGCTTTTTAGCTGACAGTTCACGATTCCACATTCGAAGCTCCTTTTCAAACAGTTCCTTAGTCATCCACGCCTTGCGGATTGCTTCATAAGCAACAAGAAACCGATTGATATTTTTAAAGCATCTGGGGTGCTTAGATTTTCCTATCACTAGAAGTTTACGACGATCAGTACCACTCATATTGGCACACAAGAAATGAGATTCTGTCTTTTGACAATTTTCCGCCATTACATTTCTCTCCATTGCATTTTAATGTCTGGTTTGGTGTCATCTTGTAAAATAGTGCAGCTTTATTAGCATTATATAAGTCATTCTCGTCGTATTCACGAGATATTTCATTCCAAACTTTTTCTTTCCACGTATCGATGTCGGATGTTGAAACACCTCCCGATTCTCCGACAATTTTTCCGGAAGATATGTTGTTCTGCTTTTTAAATCTGTCTAACCATCCATTAGAACACGAAAATTGAATTCCAAATTTACTGGCAAACTCATCAGCTTTTGACTGAAGCATTTGCCCAGAAACTGGTACATTTCGGCTTCTTTGAACGCTAAATCATTTTAATAAAGCCTCTTCCACTTCTTGATGTTCAGCTTTTCTCAAAATTTTTTGAGAGTTCAAATTTTTCTCGAAAGCAGAAAGTATGCTTTCTCTGTTTTTCCATATTGTTCCAACTGTAGATTTCGATAAATCTTTTTTTGGCAAATGTCAGCTTGGCTACCTCCATTTTCTATTTCTCTTATGACGCTTACTTTTTCTTCAATGCAGAATGCTTTACGCTTGCTCGACATGATGGACCTAATGATTTCTTAAAAGCGAATTTTCAACTTTGAAGTCTGGAACCAGAGATTATGACGCACAGGCTCTCTAGAGAGAAACATTAAAATGAGTGAACGAGATGAAACGACTGGAATACTTGTTCTGATGCGATTCTGAGACGACCTTTTCCCTTATTCTCGTGATCTGATTTTTACTTCTCCCTCTCCTCTCACCTAGCACAGGTGCGCATGTGCTTACTGTTCATGCTTTTACTTGTTCTGCTCGAGCATTCCCCCTCCCAACAGGCTGGCTGTTTTTTCCTCTTTTTCGCGTTCCCCCCCTCTCATTTTCGGCTCTGTCTCCAGTCTTGCACACAGCTGTGATCAGGAATAATTGAAAATGACTCACGGGTGGGCGGGTTCACACCTGCAGAGTGGCTATCGTAAAAGACAAAGAATGCAGTTGTTCCTATTAAAAGACCTATCGCTAACTTCCACCATGTTTCACTAGCCGGCATACATTTTCTTATGAAATTGGAGTCGAAGTCCTGTTTTCAAAACTGCGAAAAAGTAAAAAAAAAAAAAAAAAAAAAAAAAAAAAAAAAAACATGGTTTACCAGAGAAATTGTTCGTTATAGACGATTCTTAAGATTTCGGAAGTTCGCTATAAAAGAATAAATTAGCATTAAATACAATAGGAAAACGATGGGACCAAAAATTTCGTTCGTTATATTCGTGTGTTCGTTATATACCGGGTTCGCTATGACGGGGTTCGACTGTATATACATATATATATATTATATATATATCATCATCATCATCATCATCAACCGTTTTCAATCCACTGCTGGATGTAGGTCTCCCCCAGATTTTTCCATTGTTTCCTGTCTAGTGCGTTAGTCATCCAATTAACACCAGCCACTTTTCTGATTTCGTCACTCCATCTTACTGGAGGTCGTCTTCTCGGTTGTTTTACATCTCTGGGATACCACTGTAGGGTGTTTGTGCTCCATCTATTGTCTTGTCTTCTTGCAATGTGCCCAGCCCATTTCCATTTTAGCCGTTTAATTCTCTCGATGATGTCAAAAACTTTCGTCTGACTTCTTATCCACGTTATTCTCTTTCGGTCTCTTCTGGTTATGCCTAGCATACATCTTTCCATACTTCGCTGTGTTGTTTGTAATCTTTGTACCATCCGTTTTGTTAGTGTCCAAGTTTCTGCTCCATAAGTTAGTGCAGGCAAAACACATTGTTTAAACACCTTTCTTTTCAAACAAAGAGGCATGTTGCTCTTCAGAATAATATTGTTCTTCCCAAAAGCACTCCATCCATTTCTTATTCTTCTATTGATTTCATTCATGATACTGTTGTCTGATGATATTTCTTGTCTAAGGTACACATAACTTTCAACATCTTTAATCTCAGTGTTGTTGTAGACGATTTTCTTTTTTGATGCAAATGAATTGAACATCACCTTAGTCTTTTCCAAATTTATTTTTAATCCCACATTAATGCTAGCTTCTGCCAAATCTTTTAGCATATTTTGCAATTCTTCAGGGCTATTACTGAAAATTAAAATGTCATCAGCAAACCGGAGATGGCTTAAATATTCCCTAGTTATTCTAATCCCTTTGTTTTCCCAATCCAGCTTCTTGAAAATACTTTCTAAGACAGCAGTAAAAAGCTTAGGTGAAATGGTGTTTCTTTGTCTTACTCCTCTTCCAAGCTTGATCTTCGCTTTTCCTTTGTCCAAACGGATGGTGGCTGTTGCTTTCTTGTAGATCTGCTTTATGATATTGATATAAGGTTTGTCTATACCAATGTCCTCCAGAGAAGTAATTACCGCAGATGTGTAGACCGAATCAAATGCTTTTTCATAATCAATAAAGGCAAGGCAGAGAGGTAAATTATATTCTTTATGTTTTCCTATAAATTCCCTTACTGTTTGAATATGATCCATTGTGCTAAATCCACTTCGAAATCCTGCTTGTTCTCTAGGTTGAGCTGAGTCCAGAGCTGATTCAAGTCTTGTCGTTAAAACTTTGGTGAAAATTTTATAAATCACTGACAGTAAGCTGATTGGACGGTAGTTTTTAATGTTTTCCTTTTCTCCTTTCTTATAAAGTAGCACCATCACAGCATTATTCCAATTTTCTGGTACATCTGATTTCTCGAGACATTTGGAAAACAGTAAGGCTAGCATTTTTGCAAATTCTTCTCCTGCTTCTTTGATAAGGTCAATTGTAATTTCATCTTCGCCAGGGCATTTACTTTTTTTCATGCCTCTAATGGCTTGTACAACTTCATCTGTTATCACTGGGATTATCTCTTCAGTTTCTGTTATGTTTACTAGTGGATCATGTAGGTTGATTTCCCTTTGATCTTCACATTTATATAGATCGTTATAGAATTTTTCGACAATGTCTACAATTTCATTATTGATTTTGGTGATTGTTCCATCTGCTCTCTTCAGTGCAAAAATACCTTTTCTTCCAACACACAGTTTGCGCTTAGCTGATTTTAAACTTTTGTTATCTTCTAGAACTTTTTTGACAAGATCACAGTTAAATTTTCTGATATCTTCTGTAACACATTTTCTTACCGTTTTACATAATTCTGCATATTCAACTCTTGATTTAGGATAGTTTTTCTTCATTTTAAATTCTCTGCGTTTCTTCATCAATCTTCTTGTTTCTTCTGTTATTTTCTTTGTTTGCTTTACTTGTGCTTCACCAGCTATCGTCCTTGCAATTTCTTGTAGAGTATTTGTTATTTTCTTGTTCACTACTGTAACATCTTGTTCTTCTTCTAAAATTGATTGAATTACTTGAAAACGATTTTTAAGTTCTAAATTAAATTCTTCTTTATGTTTCTGGAGATTTATAATATCGACTGATTTCTTTGAGCATTGCAAAAGCTTCATTCTTTCAACTTTAGTATTTAAAAGCAGTTTGCATCTAACTAACCTGTGATCGCTTCCTGTATTGAAATTATTGAGAACGCTGCAATCCTGAATAAGATGCTTTTTGTTTGTCAAGATGTAGTCGATTTCACTTGTTGAGCCATTTGCACTACGCCATGTCCATTTTCTTTGTGGCTTTTTTTTGAAAAATGAATTCATGATATACATCTGTTCACATTCTGCAAATTCAATCAATCTGTTTCCTCTTTCATTACGCACCCCATATCCATGATTTCCTACTGAGAACTCACCTTTCTTTTTTTCCCAATTCTAGTATTCCAGTCTCCCATTATTAATTTTATGTAGCATTTTCCTTTTTGATGCACTGAAGCTACTTCTTCATAGAAATCCTCAATTTCTTCATCAGTATAGCTAATTGTTGGTGCATAAACTTGGGTAATTTGCAGCTTGTATCTTTTTGACACTTGTACAACTAACCTTGCAACTCTATCTGATGCACTATCATATTCTACGATGTGATTTTTCCACCTTTTATGAATCAGAAATCCTACACCACTTGTTTTTCCATCTTCTGTACCTCTGTAGTACAATACATGTCCACTGGCAAGATCAATCTTCTCTTCACCTTTTCTTCTTACTTCGCATAATCCTAGGATGTCCCAGTTGATTCTTTCTAATTCTTCTTCAAGTTCCTGTAAACGACTTTCAGAAGATAAGGATCGTCCATTATACGTATCCAAGGTCATCAACTTATGGCAGCCAAGCCGAGCCCGATGATTCTTAGCACCCTCTGTCTTCATGTCTTTCTGATCGCTGCCGTAATCAGGAACATGCAGACTGCCGGGAATTGAGGGCCGTGATTTGTTTTGTGAATTCATGGTAAAATAAGGGGGGAGGTGGCCAAATTCCTCCACGCTGGCCAAGCGGGTTGGAGGAAGCCTATCCACGTTCGTTCCCCATGCACTAGGCAAGGGTACTAACAGGCTGCACCGATGGAAGGTGCGGATTGGACATTAAGTCTCTGCTCCCAGTCGATTCCTTTAAGTCCTGCTCTGAGGCATTTAAAAGGTCTTCTTCTAGTTAACAAGCAGAGGCTATTAAACAGCCCATATATATATATATATATATATATATATATATATATATATATATTTAATTATTTTCAGAGAAAATTTTAAAGCGTCAAAATTAATTTGACTTCATTAGTTTCGAAAAAAAAATTCATCTACAACAATTGTGTATAGAAGTAGGGGAAAAGTCATGAATAATAAATCAGTCATTTTAAAAATCATTTTTTCAATGTATAGCAAATCTAGTGGTGTGTAATGTTCAACTACAAATTTCCATTTCATAAACATTTCACAAAGCCTTGGCGTTTAAAATACAACAAAAATAGAAATTAATCAATGTGAACCATTTAATGATTTTATTTTGTCTTTGAGAGTTGTTTGTAGAAACAGCTATAGCTCACTTGTTATTAGGTGTATAACTTTTAACTTTTGCTGCGGTGTACTTTACAAATACTAATATTCACTTTATTTAATGACAGAAATTCTGTTAAGGCGAATTTGGAAGGCTATGCGGAAATACAGATAATTCTGTTTATACAAGACTATAGAATTAAAAGTTTACGGTCTGCGATTAAATAAGGCAAATATTGTATTCAATGTCTGTAAATATGTAAACCTCTGGTAATTTATAAAAAAAAATTACGTGTAGTGGTATTCAAAAGGGCTTACTTTTAAATACAACTATATACCTAATTCTGTTTTTAACCCGTGGGAATCCTGTAAGACTGTTGGGTGTTCCCTGCCTAGGTTACACTGTTCTTTTTTTCCGCAAATCCCGCATTCCACAAGTTTTACAGCGCAGTCTATCGGTGACTTTTTGCACGTTTAAAGATAAATCCCGAGAACAAAATCTGGTCTCTTATCCTAAGTTCATGTCATTAAAACCCATACAATAGCCTAACAGAATTCCTAAGTCGAAATGTTGTAGCATTTCTTTTATGACCAGCTGACCCTCTCGGATTTGCCCGGGATCATAATAACAATCTTAAATAAACCTCAAATTTGTATGATTTTATATCTTTAACAGAATTTTGTATCAATTTATATTTTAAACTGAAAATATTTAAAAGCTAAAATTTCCCGAACGAACCTCGTATCGGAGAGGCCAGTTGTCTTTGGCAGCGTACACCGAGTGGTCCAAGAACACCCATGCTCCTGTGTGTTTTTGCAATGCAACCTCGAATTTTTATGATTATGCACTTTTAAAGAAAAATCTTTCCAAACGAACCTCTGGTTTGACTTTCCGCTGCCTTCGGCAGCGTACACCGGCCGTGCGATGTTAGCTCTGCACTGCTTTTTGCAAGCGAACCTCAAATTTGTATGATTAGAATATAACTGCTCAGTAAATATTCCATTACCTAAGAATCCAAACCTCAGAACACACGACTGTTTTAATGTTAATCCTTTGGACCATTTTTTTTAAATTTTCAAACTGATTATTTTATCTCTAAATCTCATTATTTCTAAACCAAAATTTTACTCGAATAACTTCTAAAAGGTTATTTTAATGTATTAAAATTTCAGAGCAGTAGAACAAAAATAAGTTTACATTTTCAAGCAACAAGCGCGCAATGTTAACCCTATAGAAATTTTTTCTAATTTTCAAACTCATTATTTTTCTCTTAAATCTCATAATTTCTAAACCAAATTTATACTCAATCATTAGGTAAAAGGTTAGTATGTAGTATTAAAATTTCAGAGCGATTGTATAAAATTAAGTTTGTATTTTTAATCAAAATATCCATAATGTTAACCCTATGGGCAGTAGAAACAAAGGGAAAAAAACTAAAATCGCGTAAGATGGCTTTCGGAAAATAAATTTTTTGAAAGAGTTGAAAGAGTGAATTATTTTTTACGAATACCGTCGTTCAAAGGGAAAATAAACGCTAAATAAGTGGGTATTTTTTTAATTTTCTTTTTTGAAACAGAACAATGGGTGTCGATTTTGAAAATATGCAAAAAAAAAAAAAAAAAAAAAAAAAAAAAAGTGATTTTCGGAAAAGAATTTTTTTGAAATATTAATATTGATATTTTTATTTCCCTATTCGAAACTATACAATGAACGTAGATGTGGTCTGATATTTTTCTTTTTTTCGTATTTTCATTTCCGGAGTGGATGCAGATTTTTAAACATTGTATAAAAAAGTGAAAGCGACCGAAATGTCGTTCAGAAAACAATTATTTTAAAGGGTTAATATTCATATTTTTTGCAACGAATTGTTCGAGAGAAAAATGTACATAGATATGATCTGGTATTTAGTTTTATCTTATTTTGAATTGTTGAGCCGATGTGGGTTATAAAATGTGAGGGAAAAAACACGAAAAAGGACGTTTCGAAAATATTTTTTTACACAGGGTTAATATTCGTATTTTTTAAACGGATTGCCCCGTTAGAAAGATTAAAATACGTTGATACGGTGGGTATTTTTAATTTTCCGTATTTCGAAATGTGGGCTTCGAAAGTCGAAGAAAAAAAGGCGAATTTCACCTATCAGTTCTTCCCTGCATTGAAAACTCTAGAACAGACGTTCGGCAGCACCGCCATGACTTTTCGCGCTATTTTGCGATGTTCATTATGGTTTTTAATTAACAACCGCTTAATTAACAAAAAATGAAAAATCTGAGCCTTAGGTGTACAAGGGTTGACCCTGGACTATTCTCATTCAAATTTTCAGACCTCGTGTAAAGTAGATTTTCGTAGCCATCACACACACACAGACACACACGGACAAACATCTTTCTTTTATTAAAATAGATAACTAAGACGTTCTATTAACAGGATAGGAAGCTATGTTGACGCATTTTAGATTATAAAAAATTAAATATGTTCATAATAATATTCTAAAAAATGAGAAGAAAGAAACCTGACTCGTTTATATGATCATAATAAAATCAGAAATAACTATTCTCTGGATGATAATATTTTGCACTGGTGTGGTGTTAAAATTAGATTCATCACTTGTAGTATCTGTAACAGAATTATACTATTTCATCAAGTGTGGATATACTGAGTTTATCATTTAATTATTTGGATCGCGATTACGACTGTTATTTGCAGTTTAGAGCCTACACTAGTCACGTAAGCTAATGTTAAATCTATAAGAGCGTTTCGGCTAAAATTTTCCCTTTCAAAATTCAATTTTTTTGCGTTTTAGTTTTAACACAGTTTGATAAATAGTTTTATGTGTTGTAACACATTTTTTTTTTTTTTAAATGATGTCTTCGAAAGTCAATATTTCCGTAATAAAGTAAACAATCTCTTATTAAATAAAAGAATATTCAATTTAAACTTTGTAATTTAAACTCTTTAAGCAGAAAGATACTTTATGTGTATAAGTGTCAAACACTCCCAAATTTGTCCCCATGGGCTTGGCGAACTAAAATGATGATGAATATATCAAACAAGTAAAATGGGAACCAACGTTTTCTTATCTGGGAAAAAAGATCGCGGATGATGCAACAGATCGTATATATAGTACTCTTAACCATACCTGTAAAAAGCAAGATAACTTTACAAACTGTTATAGAAAAAATTCATTCGGCCAGCTTCCGAGAAAGTTGAGTGAATGTTTTGCGTATAATACTTTGTTGTGTATATACTATATCACGTAATACAGTTCTTGCGGGCAGCGAGCAAGCGTGTTGATCAGCAGAAAATAAGTTCGCCTTGAACAAGGTCAAGGGAACTCTGCTGAACATAGTGTTGTATTCAGGAAAATGTTAAGCGTAACTACGAAACTCACCCGTGTGATACGACTCTATAACATTTTTCTGTATCACAGTCAACAACTTTTCAAACAATTTTTAAGCCAACCATGTATTTGAGTAGCTTATCAGCGATAAATTTTATCAAAATCGAGTGCTATAGCCATAAAAAATATGTGCAACATTTTACCCGCTGTTCACAAAAATTTGCTCGTGTGGTCCATTTTCTTCTCCGATAAACCAATCAGAGATATGCGATTTGCATCGCTATTCCCCAAAATGGCCTACGGTATTAAGAAGAAAAATATGGAGTGGAATCATAAGCAATATCGTATATTAATCTACTCAGCTGTTGAAAGAAAGACATGTGTGGGACATAAAATATAATTTAGATCTCTATAGAGCCTTTAAAAAGAATTCCCATCAAATAATAGCGGAAAACAACGAACATAGCAATAATAGCGATTTATTTGGCCTACGAAAGAGCTATAAATAATAATTAATATCTGGTTATTTATCCACCTTTTGCAACGTCAGTTATAACCCTTGTTTCAGATTGTACGCGATGAAATAGTGTTAAATTTAGTTGAAAAATTGTTGGGGCTGATAGCAACAGAAATAAAAGTAAACATTTAAAAATGTGTTCTCAAATTTAAACTTGCTACTATCTGACACATTCCTGAATTCACTTTTATTTATGAAAGTATTAAATTGGCGAGGGTTCTTACTCAGAAACTATGAAATAGAATGTAATTTTCCATTTTTCGATAGATAAGGGACTTTACTGAAAATGCTATCAAAGTTTGCGTTTGAACAAACATCCCGGACGCGAATACTCTAGAAGTATTCATGTGAGAGTAATCGCTTATAACTCAAGATGTAATATACTTTTCGAAAAAAATAAAAATAAAAGCGCTATTGAAATTCAAATAACTTCAATAATTATGCCTGCCAATTGCATATTTTTTTGCGTTTGAAATGAGTCAGAATATTTTGTATTGTTGAACGAGAAAAACATTTTTTTTGTGAACTGATGGCAGAGATTCAGATATAGCTTCACAATTTCAAAACTGTTGAAATGCATTTGCTATTTTACGTAGTTTTCGGAAAGTGACAATAGCAGAAAAACAGGGTTTTAAAGATGTTAAATCATGAAACGCTATCTGGATCTCGTCCTTGAATGTTTATTTACATCTGTGATATTTACATCAAATGACATACATCTGTACTCTAATTCAAATAAAACATTATTTTAAAAATTAAAAAACAGTAACTTACGTAAATTTTATGTGTTTTTTTTAGACATTAAAAATATTTTAAAGATGCGTATATCAAATGTATATCATATACAGCATCGAAATGCCGCTTTACTTCCCCGGTATTGTTAATATTACTCATCAATTCACACATCGAAATTACATCTGAGAATAATCCTGAACTGTAAACACAGATAATATAAATTTTAATAAAGTTTTAATGGTCGAGTAGAATGTGATGTATAGTTTATGTACTTCTAGTTTAACACCTAGCTCAACTGATACTGGATATTATCTGTAAATGATCTCATTAATTCCGGCTTTATTATAGCAGTGAAATTCCTATGTCTGACCTGCTTTAATCTCTTTAAAACCAAGTATAGAAAATTTGTAATAAACTCAGAAAAGCATGAATTATTAATAAAATTGCTTATGAAGTAATGTCTCAATCGATATTTCATTAAAATATTCTGTTTAATTAGGGATTATTGCTTCGGGAATTTATTACTTAAACAATGTACGGATATTTTGATAGTTATATACACTGCGTGACAACCGAATCTGTTTCATTTGCATTACATGAGGACTTACGATTTGAAAAAAATATATATATATAATTTTATCTTGTCTGTATAAAGGATTTACGCCAAAGTTACGACAGAAATGACTGAGCAAAATACGTTTATTATTATTAGTATTATTTATTTTAATTTTTTTTTTTTGGGGGGGGGGGGGTGTCTGAGAAAAACTCAATCTCCTTCAAAGCTATCAGTATTTTAATAAATATTTAAGGTACTAAAATACAGTCAAATATATCTATATCGAAATTTACTTTTATGTATTTCCGTGCGGTTTTATAATCAAAGAAGAAAATTGTTTTGCTGATTTTTAAAAATTTCCATTAAAATTTAATATTACTAAAAATATTTGTGATGACAATATGTTAAAATACTATATTTCATATTAATAAAAATTTTATTTATAGCCCTTTGTTACTTATTAAAGTAGGATTTTTAACAAGGCTACGCAAGTAATCAAAAACTTGACTTATGATAAAACATACTCTTTGAATCATTTACTTTGTTCTACAAATACTAACTAAAAATAACATAAAGATCCTAAAAACCTATACATATTATTTCATAAAATATTTTACTGACGGTCTTTTTACTCCATACACAAAACTGTATTTTACATATACAATCGAGCGCTTTTGGGCAAACCTTTGCTCATCATCAGGGTTACAAAGAAAAAGCCGTAAGTACACAAATGACCAAAAACCAGTAAGAACATTGTTCACTTCTGGAGAATGGCACTAAGGATTAAAACAAACAGGGGTTTGAGGCAATGGGAGGGGTGTGATAATCATATTTCGTCTTGAACAATTCCTAAGAGTCTATACCATAATTTGGGAATATTGTAGGATAATGAATCATTGCACGTTTTATCTTTTTTAGTTAAAATTTCTATGGATTCATTGATTATTGATTAATAAAAGGTTGATGTATGCTTAATTATTTTAGCTTGATCGAAATGTATTCTGACTGATTCTTGTTGTTTTAATTTTGAAAGTGCTGTTTTAGCTCTATTGAATTTTACATCTGAAATATACTCCTTTAAACGAGTTTTAAACCTCCTTAAGGTCATAACTATATTAGTATTTTACTTTATAACATTTCTTACCATTTTCATTTATTTTCATAGTGACTGGAATTCTATAGATTCCTGACAATTCTTCCGTCGGTACAGGATCGATCTTTTTATGTAATAACGTTTTCAATTTTACAGGAGGGGATGCTATCAAATTTATACCATATTTCTTTAAATTATATTTCAATTTCACAAAAAGTTCAGCGATATACTCAAATTTGTAAAATTTAGTAGGCTTTTCTGCAAATTCTTGCTTATTGTTATTCTGATATTTATATTGATAAATTAATTTATTGATTAACCTCTTAGAAAAACCATTCTTCTTTGCTAAAATTTTAATTTTGTCAAGTTCATCATTAATATAATTATCAGTATACACAGAAAATGCTCTACGGATGTAAAATCGATAGGCAGCTAATTTATAATTTAAATGGGATGAAGCATTTTTGGATATTGTATTATTTGAAAGTATATATTCCCTATAAACTGTTCGATCTATAGTTAAATTGCTGTTTTTTATTAGCTCTACGTCAAGAAATGGCAAACGATTTTAAATTTCTGTATCCAGGGTAAATTATATTTTTGTATCAATTTTATTAATCTTAACCACAAGTCCTTTAATAAATCTAAACCATGCTCCCATACAATAAAAGCATCATCTGCAAATCTACACCAATATGCAGGTTTGGTAATAAAATCATTCATAACCATATTTTCTATGGGTCTCAATTTAATATCTGCACATAAACCCGAAACACACCCCATCGGTGCTCCCTCAATTTGTTTATAATAAATATTGTCAAACTTAAAAACATTATTGTTTTGATAAGATTATAAATCCTGAAATAAGTGTGTTTTTTGTATTTATGTCAAATGAATCATTACAATTAATAGTTTTTTCAACGAACAAACCTACATCATTCATGTCTTCTGACAGATACAAAGATAGCACATCTAAACTAGCAAAAATGTTGTTATCGGTAATTTGAAAAAAGTTTTTTCTCTCTATAAAATCCGTTGTCGATGAAACTACAAAATCAGATTGAGGAGAATAGATTTTCATAAGATAACATACGCCTTTCCTAGATTATGTAGGTCCTAATACATTTAGCTATACAATTGGTCGAAGAGGGTTTTCGTCCTTATGAACTTTAACACGTTCTATTATTTGTGGAGTGACAGCTGTTTAATTAATCTTAATCATACGTACCAGTTCTTTTGCCAAACTTCCATTATTTACAATTTCCTGTGTTTTTCTTGTGATCAAATCAATTGGGTCTTTCTTCAAAACCTTTACATTTAAATCATTTATACAAATTTACATTTCTGTATGTAATCCTCTCTATTCATTATAGCAAGTTTATTTGATTTGTTCGTTTGCAATGTAATCGTTGTTTTTACGAAGTTTTTTAATAATTTCATTTATGTCTTTAACCATCTTAATGCGTTTTTTTTACTTGATTTCCTATTATTCAAGAACTTCCTTAAATTATAATAAATATTATTTCGTATTTCATCCTTTAAATGACATAGTGCTGAAGTACCAATATTTTCACAATTAGCAATAACTGATTTAACATTTACTTGATTTTCAAACATATACCTTGGTCCAAGAGATAATATACGGTGTTCATATTCGTTAGAAGTAAAATCTGAGAGACTTGTGCATGGAAATTGTTTTTTTGAAGCATTAACCGGCTTTTGCGATGAAATTAATATATATATATATATATATATATATATATATATATATATATTTTATGGTGACTCTTCTTTGTCCTTCTTGTACATCATGATATACTTGTAATGTCCTGAAAAACACATCAAAAGCATCTTTCTGAAGGTGAAATGCTAGTTCATGGTAAAGACGATTAAGTCTCTCGAAATGATGCAATTTCAAATTAGTACACCCTGATCTATAGTACTTTTCATTAAAAGCCAATTGCAGATTTCGTTTTTATTTTTAAAAGCCGAAAAAGTTACAGTGTCATACCCAACTGAAAACAAGAAATGGTTAAACTTTTAAGATTTTGCCTTCTTTAAAAGCTTTTTTTTTTTTTTTTTTAAACCAGTTACACAAATTTTTGAGGGATTGAAATAAACATAATTTTTAAAAAACAATTATAAATATATTGCTGAACTTTCAGTAAGTATTTTAACAAATAACATTTCTATTAAAGAAATGAATATATTTACTTATAAAAGACGGAGCTATCTACTTGTACGTCTAACCAAGTCATAAACTAAACATGAAATGAATGAGCTGTATTCTAATGAGCTTTTAAACGTATTATCATTAAAATACCACCAACTTAATCAAATGTCACCAAATGATTGTTAAAATATCGCCAGGAGGTTTAAGTGCTCATCTCTGATTGGCCAATGAATTAATCACATGATTATTTTAAACGAAAGTATTGGCACAGGAAAGAATAACTGGATGAATTATGTTAAGAATTATAGCATCTGTAAACAAGAAACAATTCATCAACTTAAAAAACTGCTGAATTAATGAATAAAACCACCGACAAAATTCTTTTTTTGTAAAGAATGTTAATTTTTTAACTGCATCTTTAACTTTTTAAAAAATTTTGATAAGTGATCGTTTGAAGGTCTCGCCTTCAGTTTGCTCTCGACTTTCGACGTGTGTATACCTATTGCTATTTGCTGATTCTACGTGATTTTTGTAGCATTAATATGTTTAAAATATCTGTAGAAGAAGAAATGTCTTCTTCACCAAAGCAACCACTTTATAAACCCTCGATGAAAATTGTTTTTTGAACGAGTTACATTTATCAAGTTTAGAATTTTCAAATATGAACTCAGATTATACAACAAGTGATGTATCTACTGACAAAGACTTATCTACAGTAGAACCTATGATAGATTCTACAACTCCTCTTTTTACTATAGTTGGGCTGAAGATACAACATCTTCTGATGACTGCTATGAGTCGATCTCTGCTAAAGACTATTTGAATACATTTTTCAAGACTATAATTCTAAAAATGGAGAATGTTTTAATGTGTTTTCACATAACTTTACCGAACAAACCATTTCAAGACTCGACAAGCAGTATCCCACCTATGAATCCTATTAAAATTGCAAACCACGAAACTTGAAGTGTTTCATAAAGAACTTGATGACTGTTTTTATTTAGGTTTAAAGCTTAACGCAAGACAATATTTTATTCATATACTTGTATTTAAACGTGACTTGTTTACCAATGAAAAAATTGCTACTAAAAACGGGGTTTGTATGGATATTCAAAGCTGGTATATATTTCCCTTAAAACTTATAGCGTTTAATATCAGATACAAAAGCTCATCGTTCGTCTCTAATAACACGATTTTAGTGTTAAATCAAAATTCGTCGATGCTAATTGAAAATTTGAAAAATTCTGGACATATCACCATGAACGAATATCAACTGCAAAAAATAAAAGAAAATATCTTTTGCTTAAACAACGTACTTTTAAAACACATGTTTACAAAACAAATACCCTTTCTTATTAAACAGCAATGTTCGGTGAGAAAACTAACTGTGGAAAATTAAATTGTTTTTCTTTCTAAACTTGTGTCATGTATCAAGAATAATGTGAAAACAATTCTTAACCGATTTTATGAGTGTACGGGATTGTATACGACATGCAAGTCAAAGCCTTCACTCTAGATTTGCATTTAATAATAGAGAAAAAAATTAACCAAGTGAAACCTTGTTCATGCTTATTGATTTTGATTATGTAATTTCTACGTTTTTAAACAAAGTGGATTGTGTCAGTGAAAGTTTTTTTTTCAATATTCATGTGGAAACTATTCAAAGTGTACTGTTAAAAGCACGTGAATAAAAAAATATTTTTTATTTTAAAACTTGTGTGTTTATTTATCGAATTTATGTTTTAAAGTTTCTACTAGAATCATAATTTTTATTAGACAAAACTCCTTGAGTCTATTTAATTATTAATTTTTTAAACAATTTATTGAAAAGTTGAATATATTAAACTTTCTAACTATTATTTTTAAGAGATTAATTAAACTTTTGATAAGTGACTTGTGTTGTTATACTCATGTTTGAACATGATAGCAATATACATATATATAAGCATATTAGCAAAATAAGAATGCTTGAAATGATTTAACTCAAAATAACGTAAATTTACTTTTAAGGATATAATTTAAAATAGCATTTTAACAAGTGTAAACTGAGTCTACCTTGAAATAAGGTTAGTCAAGGTTGTACAAGGTTAAACAGGTTTAGACGGGATTAGACAAGTTTAGACAAAATTAGACAAGTCAGTCAAAGCAAGAAAGACAAGTGAGCAGAACAAGTTAGCAAGATAAGATAAAATGTACAAACACACACGACACAGAATGCAATTGCGATCGTTTATCAGCCCATCGTATAAATAATTTCCTCGGAATCGATCCAGAATGTGTCGACTCCGAAAAGGACAGATTCCTCGGAATTAGTCCAAAATGTGCCGATTCCGAAAAGGAACGATTCCCAGGAATCGGTCCAAAATGTACCGACTCCGAAAATGGCCGATTCCTCGAAATTAGTCCAAAATGTAGCGATTCCGAAAAGGAAATATTCCTAGGAATCGGTCCAGAATGTACAGACTCCGAAAATGCTCGGAATCGGTCCTTGTTCTTGTAGACTAGTCAGTTTTAATAAATTAAAATACGCTATTTTATTTTAAAATAGCAGATTTTGATTCTATTAAAGCTGAGTTTCTCGCCAAAAAATCCTTCTAATGTGTACGTGATAAAAAAAAAATAAAATAAAGAGAGAGAGAGAGAAGTGTGGGGTGGGGGGGGGGGGGGGCGATTGATTAATAAACTACAACTGTGTATTACTTTCTCTTAAATTTTATCTTAAGATAAATAGAAGTACATTATTGTACTTCAGTTAAAATAGTGTCTATTATTTAGCTTATGTACTTATCACCTGCGGCTTAAATACATTGCTATTAAAACTTTTTGTGCTAAATTGATCAGAAAGGAAAAAAATAAGAAACAAATTTAATGTAAAGTAAATGTTTGTTTAAATAATAGTGGGAAACATATATATGTTTTTAATTTGATTAGAAACAGTTTTGAATAATATAAGAAATACATCGCTATGCCTTAAACAATTGCATTTTAATCAGTTAATAATAACTGATATTTTGATCTGAAAGAACTGATTTTCGATCAATTTTAATAATTGCATGATTACGCACTTTCGTGTATATTTCACTGTTTCATATGCTTTCATCAAGCATAATTTCAATTTGAGGATCCTCTTTGTCAAAAGAAAAATAAGAGCATTTACGAGCGCTCGAGTGCCACTGTTTCCTCAGTTTGGGGTCTTATTTTTCTCTCCTGAAAAAGATTATTCAAAAGATCTCGGAACTCTCGTAGATAGTTTTAATCAACTTACAGTGGATACATAAAGAAAAACCTATTTGAACAAGGAATTTTTGCAAAACGTTTTTAATTTTTTTTAAAAATTCATATAATAAAGATTAAAAGAAAACATAATGTCTAATAATAATAATAATATAACAGTAACAGTAGTGGGATTCAAATAATTTAACCGCTGTTCGCTAACCTTATGGGCGTTTTGAGTATGAAAACGGGAAAGAAAAATTACGTGCTACATACAGATTATCAGACAGTTTCCAACATTGTGACATATAAGTAAAGCTGCGTATTTTCTGCTTTTTCTGCTTAATAGATTTATGTTAAGATTACATTAAACTAGTTTTATAATATATGTATATATTAAAAATAAAAGTAAGTAACAAAGTAAAAGAAAACATAATTTACAGTAAATACATTTATGGTTTTTTTTTCCTTCCTTTTTTTAAAAAAACTGATTTTAGTGCTAATATAATTGTAAAATCGTGTAAGTGTATACAGATTAATAAACATTTTTATATTTTGCCCCCCCCTTCCCCCCAAAAAAAGGGAGCAGCACTATTATGCTTATTTTTTTTAATTATTGATTGCTAAAGAATGCAAGTTGTGATTTTGTATAGTTTTCTTTTTTTTTAATTTTGTCATTTTATTTCTATTTCTTGCTAAATAATTAGAAGTTAAATATCTTATTCTTTGTACAACGTAAAATAAAAGCAAGACAAAAATCGTTTTTTATAATAATTTCTTGTGGCAATCGCGATTCCACGATCGGGAATGATACTCGCAACTCCCAAAATCAGTTCTTGGAGTAATGGCTGTTACTGTGGTGGTGGCTAACAAATATTTGCAGTGCCGAAATTACGGAGAGAGCAAAGGGAGCATATGTCCCGTGCGCCAGTGTAGAAGGGGGCGCCAAAATGGGATCTGATTCTTCTTTTGGTACAAAAAACGAAATTTGAACAAGAAAGACTTGTAATCAAGCAACCTAAAATAAAAACGTATTCGTTCATTTTATTCTCTTTGCTTTCAACAGGGCTGGTTTTTATCATTACGTGACCACATAGGGGCAACAAAACAATACTTGATTAATGAATTCTTCCAAGACACTTGCAAGAACAATATACTGTCCTAATTCGGTTTAAATTTGCTCAATATATTTCGGATGTTATCGTGATGACATGCTTTGAATGTTTTTTGCTTTTATGTGCTCCTGTAAACGAACTATAGCAGCTACATACTTGATTAACGAACTCATCGAAGATACTCGCAGATCAATTTACTGTCCCAATTAGTTTCGAAATGATTCAGTATTTTAGACTTTATCGTGAGTTTTCTCCATATATTGCAAGCTTAAGAGAGTTTTGGAATTATATATAGCAGTAATTCTTATTAAACAAAAATTATTAAAAAATAAAATTGATTTAACAAAATTTGTTTACACCAATGAATGAAAAATTTTAGAAACAAATTACCATTCCTGATTGTTTTATATTATTGATGTTAATTTTATTTACTATCATGAAACTGTTGTTGAATTGTTTGTTGTACTAACATTTTAGCTTACTTTTTTGTTGCGGATTATTTTAGGATTTCACCAAATCAACAAATTTGATATATATTCCTATTTTTCAAATAAAATCTTTTTTAAGAGTATTGTATTTTGTATTCTCTTATTTATTTTGTGTATTTGAAATCGTATTTGTATTAAACTATAAAGTTGGTGAAAGTTAGTTAAGTTATTGAAACGTATTGATCTATATAGTTATGGTTTTGTTTCTTAAGTTCGATAATGGGCAAAATCGAACCAAAGGGTGGGGGGAGGGGGTGAAAACAGAAAAATCCCCGTAACTTCTTAATTATTATACGTATCGAATCCGTTTAAAGTTATTAATACTTCTAGAAAAAGGGCCGAAAATTTATGTATGACAGATTTTTGATATCATTAAAAATAACCTTAAGGGGGGGGGGGTAGGGTTTAAGAAGAAAAGAATTCAAAACTTCGTCAATTCACAAGATATCAAATCTGCTTAAATTTATTATAAATCCTCTTAATAGTATCTACAACTTTTACTTTGACAAGTTTTTTTATAAGACCAACTCTTATAGCCCGAAAGAAAAAAAAATTCCTGTCTACAGACACAGGTAGATTTTGAAGTGGGTGGTCTAAACTGCCGCATCATGGCAAAAAGGTCATTTCTTCTGCAATTCCAAATAAACAGGTGCCTCACTATCTGTATTTTCAAAATCTACCTGTGCCTATAAGCCGAGCCGTCAGGAAATTGTTTCATTAATTTGTGATCGGAAATGTATGAAATTGGCAGGTGTTCTTATTTAGAAAGTTTGTAATCAAAAGATGCTTTCAATAAAAGCAGAAGATATTTCAGAAAAGTCCGTCAGCATTTTGGAAGCAGCTGAAAATGGCACAATTTTGTGGCATTTTGATTTAATAAGTTCTTAAAACAAGGATTTAGCTAGAAGTAAACAATAGGGGGTGCTGAAGAAAATGTAGGGGAGGGGGGGGGGGGCTCATACTATTTCTCTCTCTCTGACATATGCACGCACAAACACAGATATATACGATCAAAGTATTATATAGAAAGGTGAATTAGTGCATATTCATATTGTAGGCACTATATTTCTTATTAAACTGTTTATAATAACTTTATTTGATGCTAAGAAAAGTAAAGGCTACAGACAGGGATGAAATGGAGAGTATACGGTGGATACACCGTATACTTTCTGGATTATTTTAAGGATTACTGTATATACTCTTCTGAAAAACACTATAGCATATACTCTTTAAGGTATACCCTCTGCCTACAGCGGCAGATTATTATCCTCTGTATTATTTATCGTCAGTTTTTTTTTTACGACTACATCACTGGCTGCAGAATGAAAATTTTCAGTGTATAATTATACTAGTGAAATAATAAGTGATAATGTCAAGAAGTAAATAAAAAGCTGACAGTTCACCTGTTTCAAAAGAGTTGCAACCTTTAATTTTTTTTCTGAATATTCCCTGCCCTTAAGGATTCTAAAGTTATGTTTTTATATGATAAACAAGAACGAAAAATCATGCGTCAAGCATAGATTATGTAACACTTTCCAACGCTTCCAAAATAATTTTACGAATCATACTCTTTTATAAGCTAAAAGATAACATCTAAGTAATCCGAATACTTTATTCAGCCCTGTATAGGATCTATAGATTTGTATATATACTACATAGGATGCTAAATTTTAGTTCAGTTAGGAAACACGTAGCACAGTTTAAAATTCTCCGTCTGGAGTTAAATAATACGGAAATGTGTTCCCGAACTTTTGTACTTCCCTGTATAGGATCTACAGAATTTATACACACCACGTAATATACAAAAAGCGATTTAAAATTAAAATCGCATTCAGTAACTTAAAACGCACTTCCAGGAATTATTGTTAACATACAGTAGAGAATTCTTTTGTGTGTCCCTGTAAATGAACGATGACTGCTATACACACAATATTCTGTAGTAAGTCTCTTGTAATGAACCTTATATAAATTTCAATGCGTTTAAAATAGTGAAACATTATTTAAATAAACCGCAGACGATTTTTCTCCATAGACGTAATGTAACGGAATTCTTTTGACTGTCCCTGTAAAGTAAGTATAAGTGCTATGCACACCCTATTCCATATTAAGCTTCTTCTAATGCACCTTAGTGATATATATAAATTTCAATGCGTTTAAAGTATTGAAACATTATTTAAATAAACCGCAAATGATTTTTCCCCATAGACCGCAATGTAACGGAATTCTTTTGAGTGTCCCTGTAAAAAAACTATAAGTGCTACACACTTCCGTTGAAATAGGGAACATGCTATAGATAACGATTATAACATATAAAATTTGCAGGGCAATCCGAGCATATTTACGGGAGTTAGAGCACGGACAGACGGCAGACGGCAGACGGCAGACGGCCAGACGGCCAGACGGCAGACGGCCAGACGGCCAGACGGCAGACGGCCAGACAAACCGAAGTCATAAACACTTTTCAACTAGGTTGGAAAGTGTTAAAAACATTAGAAAAATCAAGGATGTATTTTGCCTTTTAAAATTATTTTTGTGTTTATTCAAATGCTAAAACCACTTGTATTTAAATTGGCTATTAGCTTTTTTCATTAGTATCCTTTATAAATCAAGGATCTTATACAGGGTGTTTTTTTTTAAACTGACACTATTCAGAGCCGTCTGTAGCTCGTTCTAATAACTGGATTGACACAAAATTTTGTGAATGGACTAAGAAAACCATGGGAAAAAAGATTCCAACAAAAAAAAAAAAAATAGTTCCAATCACCGGGGGAAATGTGGCGCTGTTCATTGAAAAAAACCCATCAGAAACAGACAAAATTAATAATTTGGATAAAATGCAAATGCCACGTTTTATTCATCATTTACACTTTCCCTTTCGTTGATCGCAGTTGAAACATCCATTATCACTTTTTCTGCCACCGGTTTACGTCCTCTGCCTGACCGAACTGCTAGCGAGCCTGTTTCTTCGAATTTCAGAATCATTGCTTTCAATACATTAACGGATAAAGGTCCTTTGCGCAGTTTATGGCGTGTTCTAAGTAAACGAAGAGCGGCTGGTACATTGTACTGGTTACAATATAAGAACTTCACAAGTAACGCGCGCTGCGGTAACGTGAGATTCATTTTCAACCTGAGCTGAAATTGTTTCTCGGTGTTTTTCTAATGCATTTATAACTTAAACTATTGGCGCTACTGTCGCTTGCGTAAGTAAAAATTTGCATTTTCATTTTTTGCCCGTATTTTATGCTAATTCCCAGTTGCATAAATGACCACAGCGCCACATTTCCCCCTATCGGTGGTGATTGGAACTAATTTTTTTTTTGTTGGAATCTGTTTTCCCATGGTTTTCTTAGTCCATTCACAAAATTTTGTGTCAATCCAGTTATTAGAACGAGCTACAGACGGCTCTGAACAGTGTCAGTTTAAAAAAAAACGAAACATAATGTTTATCATAAGCATCATATTTACTATCAAACTCATTAGAATAACTTTGTTTTATGCTAATAATGGAAAACGCTGCAAAATGAAAAATTTCAGTATATAACTAATTCAAAAGTCAATGTTTGCATCCGCAAAAGATTGCTAATTCTGAGTATGTGAGATAGGATGTGCGCATATTGAAGCACTTATTTGCAGTTCTTAAACAAATACTACAATTTATAGTATTTATGCAAAACTGTAAAAATCCACCAAAACTATAAGTTCAATTTTTAAACAGAGTTTCATTTGGATTTTTGAAAAAAAAAAAAATTCATTTGGTGGTCTTGGCAACTTTCCTAGGGAGGGGGGGGGGGGCTCAGAAATTTGCAGGGGGTGCTGAGCCCCCCCTGGCACCCCTCTAGCTACGGCCCTGTCTTAAAAGAACTGTTTGGAATTTAAAATATTAGTCAATCTCTAGAAAAACAACAAGAGCACAGACAGGCACAGACGCAATATAAAGTTTCGGCGGGAAAAGAGGGAAATTCCTCCAAGTAGATTTTGGCGGAGAAAAAACAGTTTGGCGGAATAAATCTACCACCTCCACCTCTGATGCCGGTCATCGAAAAGGTTACCAATGTGGGGTCTAGTATATTGTAAGGTCTATGGTTACGGTAGGTGAAATGCTACTTTAGCGGTTACAAGCGAAAATACCCGGCAAATAGTTGAGGGGTTTGCCGCGAGAGGTGTCCGGTAAGTGAGAGCTAAAAAACCGTACGGCCACACTTTACGAGCGCCAACGAGAGAATGATGTGGGCAGGCTGGGCAAACGGGTTTGTTATCTCTAATCTTGATAAGCGATAACAGATCAACCAATCAGAGACGAGCACATAATTAGCCACAGGACAGATGTTAGCCTTTGGCAATACCTTGTCGACAGGCTGGCGTCTGTTTGATTGACAGGTGAGTGGGTGTAGAGACTGTACTCCCCTCCTCACTAGTATGTTTTAAAAAATAAAAATAATTAATGAGTATTGTTATTTAAAAAATTACGACTGCCGGGGAAGTAAATTTTCTACCCCCACTCATCTGTCAATCAAACAGACGCCAACCTGTCGACAAGGTAGTGCCACAGTCTAACACATACCCAGATTTTAATTTTGTCCAATTTGTCTATTTTATCTTATTTTATCTTTCGTCCCGAAATTTCTCGAAAGAGTGGTCAAAATGACAAATTTGCCTATGAGTCAGTATAAAATTATATTTTTAGGGGAATGACGGGTTAGTACATGTTAAAGGTTTGCCTGCTGCAAATTTTAGACACGGGGGTGACCCGTCCCGGTCGAAGGTTTTCTGGGCAAGTTTGATTCGGTATAATTATTAAAAGTTCGATTCGGGCCCAACTCGGTCCACATCGTGAAAGAATCACGTCCGGACTACTTCTGCATTTTAGAATTTCTGCAGAAAATGCGGATACTATCAACATTATCCAATAATCAAAAGTCTTTTAACCCTTTCCGGCACAGTGGTCCCACTCCGGGCACACATAATTTTAATTCCAAACTTGGAAACGGCATCAAGAATATTTTAATAAAATTTTGTTTCTACAATGAAAGCTTAAAATAAGGAATTCTTATTTTCTAAAAAAGTCGTTTGTAAATTCCGGTGTCAGTCAGTTATTTCTCATTTTACAAACAGAATTTGTCTGTGCCGGAAAGGGTTAAAAGGATGTTGAATACATTCTTATTCAGAAATTTTAAAGTATAATATTTAAATTTTTCATCCTCCTGTCCACAAGTAAAAGGATATAGATGATATTCTGTCCAATATTGATGATAACTTGGACAATTATACGAAAATATAGAATTCAAGACATTTTGATAAAATAATAATATTAAGATAATTACAATGCGAGAAAAAATATGGTTAAAAAATCATTGGTTGAATTTCTATAGTTAAAAATAACAGATTTTTAAAAATATCTCTCTATTATTTAATAAAATAAAATAAATTCCAAATAAGTAAAATCAATTCTTAAAAATTATGTTTAAGGAATGTACAATAGCACAAATTTTTAACTTCTATTAATGAATTTTTTAAGAAAATGCTAGCCCGACATTGCCAGGAAAGTCCAGACCAGACCCGGTCGAGCTCGAGTCCAGTGCAAGAAAATGGACAAAGAAGCAGAAAAATTCTAGATATATGAAAATATATTTTACTTGCGATCTAAGTACTTTAATACTTTATTGATAATTTATTATACATATTTAATATTATAATTCTAACTTTTATATTATAATAATTTACATATAATAATAACTTAAATACGAAAATAGAAAAATATTGAAACGTAAATTTTACAATCTCTCCGAACGTTAAGGCTCCTGTTGACTCACGCGAAAGCACCCGCTATAATGTTAATAATATGGGACAGTTATTTTATGATATATTGTTTGCATTTCAATATTTTTAAACGATTTTTTTGCATTGGATTTCTGAAATTAATCTCTACAATCGCCGTTAAATTACTTTTTCGATTTTCTTTGCATGTTTTTTATTATTATTATTTATGTGGATACTTTCATTTTCGAAACCAGTTCCGAAAGTGAAAGCATCCTTATAAAAAAAAATCTGCAAACAAAATCGAAAAAGAAAAAAAACGGGGATTGTAGAGATTGATCTGAACTATCTAATACAAAAATAAAATCGTTTAAAAATATTGAAATGCAAAGGAGATATTGTAAAATAATTGTCTCATAGTATTAACATTAGCGAGCGGGACACAAATCTAATTCAGACAAAGAGTAGTAATAGAAAAATTCCATTTTCTGATGATAGTACAAGTACACAAGGTATTTTTTGGAGGGACAAATTAACTCTATGAAATCATCACTCTTATTTTGTCAGAATGAGAAACACTTGCATCAAATCTGAAATGAAAATGACCTTTAACTTGTTATCACTCTTGAGCGGAAGAGAGGGATCAGATTGAGAGCACAATTTAAAAATAAAAGAAAGAAAGATATAAATATAAGAGAGAAAATATAAGAGATTAATGAGATATTAGGATAACTCATACAAAGAACGTACGGAACGTGTATTGAGGACAGCCGGATATAAGTTCTTTGGCTCATACGCCTTATACAGTAAAAGCATTTATAACTAAGGTCATAGATATTGTTTTGAATATTATAAAAATTATTAATAGGTTTATATGAATTACATTTAAATTTGTAAAAATAGTTTATTATTTTTTACTGTCAATGTAACTTAACCATATACAACGTGTATTTCTTACGTATAACCGTAGACTCGCATCATCGTAGGCTACGGTTTAATTTATGGATAACGGGGCTTCTGAAAGCTACAATGTTGATGTTGGGGTATGTTTTACTGCAATTTCTCTTTTTTACTAAAAATTCCTTTTTAAATATGTTTTTATATTTTAATAATTATTTTAATAATACTCAATATTAATTAATTTTGCATCTATCATGTTCAGGCACTCAATATTTGCCCATTTTTATTGAATTATCTTTAATTTTCATTTGGTAATTGATTGGGCAATTTGGGTTAATATTTTAAGCTGTTAGCTATTGACTCAAACAGAAATCAATTACATTTTACTTATACTAGTGGAATATTGCCCTTGAAAAACTTTTCCACTATATAAATTTCCATATACTCTTGTAATAATTTTCACTTTCTGCGTGTTGGATTTTTCTCTAGATATCTTTAAGTATTTCTCCCACTCATTTTGATTTAGAGAAGCTTGAATTTTCGGATATATTTATGTATTATATTTATGTGGTTTAATGGTTATTATTTACAAAAGTGTTATATATGTGGGGTCTAATTTCTCTGACACCAACTTAATAAATAATTCACTCAATTTAATTCAAATAAACTAGGAAACATCACGTTAAAATAAAACTCTATATTAACAAAACTAATTACAAAGAAAGTTAAAAATACATGTAACAAGATGAATAATTAATGAGACATCTTAATTATATGCATTATATCTGTTTTAATCTAAAACTCTCAGTGTCGACGCCCTCAGCATAGTTCAAAAACGACAAACCAACGTCTTTACTCACCAACCTCATAGACTGCTGCAAAAGCTTCCCTTCAATCCAAAACACCTCTTTTGACTTGACCTTTTGAAATGTCTGGAGCTTGCATGCTTCAACATAAATATATGACGCAATACTAAGATGAAGTCGCTGATTGGCTTTGCATCTGTCGTTTTAGTTCAAGCAGGAAAACAGATTAAATTCCCACATAATATATATATGGTCGAACGCGAATAGTATAACATCCTACATCGGAAGTCAGTTATAAAAAACTGAAATATTTTTCTGTAAAATAATCTACATCTAATCCAGTTATTATGAATATTCAAGACATAATATCAATAAAATTAATACTTACAAAATTAAATATTCATCTACTGAATTTTTGTAACATAATCTTCTCTGACATATGTATGAAACAAACTAATAGACATTTTTCACGGGCAACAGCCTTATTTGCTGAAAAACGGTCTGATCCATCCACTAAATAAACGGCCTTATCCCTTAGATACTTAGAAAATTAAGAGCAATCCACATATTCTTATAGTTCTAGCCCATATGTCAGCAAAAATACGGTACGACCCCATACATTCTCCTCCGCTAGGGTGTAACCCTTCATTTTACTCGTGTTTCGAAAATTTTAACCCGCCAAAACAGCGATTCTGTAATGATTATCTAACGTGCTACGTGCTACGGAACAGTAAGTAAAATGTTATTGTGTTTTAAAGTGCATTATAACCTGTGCATTATAATGCTGTATTACTTTGCCCCGTAAAATTACGGGCTGCACAAAATGATCGGCATGGACTTTTTTTTTTACGGGGTATGACTGGAATCTCTGCTGCAGTAATTTTACTGCAAATTTTTTAACAGTGTACATGTATAATATGAATAAAGTATACGAATGCATTCTCTAACGAAAAGAACAATGGGTATTATAAATCAATGGACATTTTTATATATAAAGTATATTTACTTCTCCGTATATACTTTCATTTCAAAGTTTTTGCATATTTTTCTTCCGGTGGTTTGATTTTTGCATCATTCTAACCAAAATCAAGAAGTTTTTCCATTGGATTCGAGATATTTTCTGAAATGAAGAATCAATATTTCAAATGCATCATGCAAAAGTGTAGCTATATTTGAAATGTTTATTTTAGAAAAGACATTTCAAAGCTTCAACTTTCTCGAATTTTCCTTTTGTTAGCGCAATATTTTGTAAGAAAGAATAAACTAAATCGATCATAAATGCCTTTATTTAAATAAAGTATATATATCAAACCCTTATTCGCAAAGCGACACAACTCAAAAAGTGAAGTTTTTTAGAAAGGGCAAAGAACACTTTCAAGCACGAATACAAACTGTTTTCTAAATAAGATAGATTTGAATTTAATAATTTTATAAACTGTAATTTAAAATATGTTATTTTAAAATACGTAAATATGTAAATATGACCCAAGGTTGCAACGAAACTGTATAGGTTTTCGTTGCTATGACAGATTTAAAAAATGATAATCGCTTTAAATCGTCTACTTTAAGGCTGTTTTGAAATCCAAACTGGCTACTTTAGTAGCCAGTTTGGATTTAAGACATGTTTTTTAATTGTTTGACATATTTTTTAATTCATTTTTGTTCGAAAACGCATGATATGGGCAGGTGTTCTTTTTCAGAAACTATGTAATTGAAAGACGTTTTCTGTTTTTCAGTAAAGACAGAAGATCTTTTGGAAAATACTGTCAAAGTCAGCGTATAGAATTTCCGACGGGGCAGCACGAAAAATGGGAACAGCGTGTCGTCATGTGACACGAATCTCTTATAACTCGATAAATAATTTATTTATCAAAACAGGGAAAACTCATTTACATTTCAAATCGCTTCAATAGTCATGCCTGTCAATTTTATGACCTAGTGTTTAAAAAGGTTTCAAGGTTTCAAAAAGTTTTGCGTTGTTGAGCAGGTCATTTGTGAATCACCTTAACGCACGCGTATAAATAAGTCAGACATGCATCGGATAGTATACAGGGTTCGTACGATCATTGATTTTAAGTATAATAATTTTCGAATAGTTATATTTGCTTTGTTCTCAAATAAATCTTACAAACTGTGCGATTAAATAAAGCTGAGATTACTACTCGGAAATAGTGGTACTGAAATTTCAGAACTATACGAACTCCAAGCACAGTTTTGCTTCACTCAAATTAATGCCTCGAATTTCATGTTTTGTGAGTTATGATGGCTGACTTTCGGCGATTCTCCAAAAAATATTTTTCCGCTTAGCAACGAGAAATTTTTTGACACATTTCTGACGACTCATGTTTAAAGATAAAAGAATGATAATTGCAGGCATGATTACTGAAGTTATTTATATCCGAACAGTTTTTTTTTTCATTTTCCAATAAATGAATTACATCTTGAGTTATAAGTGATCCTTTATTCAGGACGCAGTTTCTTTTCCTTTCTTGCGCTGTCCTGTCTGTAAATTCAGTCCAAAACACCAAATTTGACAAGATTTTTTTTAAAATCTTCTGCCTTTACTGAAAAAGAGGAAAAAGTTCGATTACACAGTTTCTTTTTGAGCACTTGTCAGTTTGATGCGCTTGAAAACAAAAACGAATTAAAAAATGCGATTAAAAATATTTAGATTTAAAAATAGCCTTACGAACTTGTGATGAAGGTAAAAGACTACACATGCAAAAAGGTAGGCCGTATGATATGAATGTTATCTTTTAATATTTACTCTTTCTTACAAAAAAAAATATTACTTTTAGTGTGCAGACTTAAAAATGTGTTTAATTCTGTTACATTGATGAAAAACATACTTATCTACAGCGAAGTAAATATACTGCTTGCTAAAGTAAAATGGAATTTTACACAGGATTAGTAAAAAGAAACAATATAGGCTAACAAGATAAATAAAATAGTTATTTTAAACTAAGAAATCTCGGGTTAAAACAAACAACCATGTTTTGCAAAATACAATGCTCAAAAAAATTATGGGAGCAAGCAAAGTAGTGAAGAGAATCATGCGATACAGTCATGCATGGACATAAAATGGAGAGTACATGTGTATAAATGCGCAATATAGAAAAAACAAGAACGAAAAATCATGCGTCAAGCATAGATTATGTAACACTTTCCAACACTTCTAAAATAATTTTACAAATCTTTACCGTAAGGTGTAAGATGATATCTAACTAAACAATTTTGAAAAACGCATAACATATTTAAAAATCCAATTTCAGGAATTACCAACAATATTCGGAAAAATATCCGAATACTTTTATTCAGCCCTGTATATGATCTACAGATTTGTATATATACTACATAGGATGCTAAATTTTAGTTTAGTTAGGAAACGCGTAGCACAATTTAAAATTCTCCTTCTGGAGTTTCTGTCAATAAACGGAAATGTGTTCGCGAACATTTGTGCTGCCCTGTATAGGATCTACAGAATTTATACACACCAAGTAATAGACAAAAAGTGAGTTAAATTTAAAATCGCGTTCAGCAACTTAAAACGCACTTCCAGGAATTATTGTTAACAGAGAGTACACTGTAAAAAAAAATTCGGAAAAGTTTCCGGTAGGAATAGGATTTCCAGTTGCCCGTATAGTACAGGAAACTTTTCCGAACCAACACGGAAAAAAAAACGAAAAAAAACGAAAGTTTTTTCTTTCCGTCAGGAAACTTTTCCTGTTTGATTCAGAAACTAATCTTTAGACACAGAATAAATTCCTGGGTCTTACGGAAATCTTTCCATTCACATAAAGAAACGTTTTGGTAGAACGGTAGAATAGACAGAAAGTATTCCGTTTTAAAAAGGAAAACTTTCCATTCACACTAAGAAATGTGTTGGTAGAATAGACAGAAAGTATTCCGTTTTAAAAAGGAAAACTTTCCATTCACACTAAGAAATGTCTTGGTAGAATGGTAGAATAGACAGAAAGTATTCCGTTTTAAAAAGGAAACTTTTCCGAATCAGTCAGTAAACTAATCATGAAAAAATTAAAAATTCCTGTGTAGAATAGAAACTTTTTCTTTGCTTTACGGAATTTTTTTTCATTATGATCGGAAAATTTTCTGCATTGTAAAGAAACTTTTGTTTTAAAGAGTAGGAACATTAACAGATGAAAATATTGCTTTTGGACACTGTTTTGATATCCTTTTATCTCAATTAAATATTATTAAGAACTTTTTTGAATACATACACACATTTTAAGTATTTGTTATCATAAAATGCATTACATGTAATGCATTTTATGATAACAAAATACTTAAAATGTATGTATGTATTCAAAAAAGTTCTTAATAATAATTAATTGAGATAAAAGGAAATCAAAACAGTGTCCAAAAGCAATATTTTCATCTCTTATTGGTCCTACTCTTTATAACAAAAGTTTCTTTACAATACAGAATCAGCTTGAAATTTTATTTATTTGTTACAAGTATACTGATACGTTTAGCTCATGGGTATTTACATTTTTTTTAAATAAGTATTTTATACAAGGAATGCTAGGGAAGTATCTTTATAAACAAGAAGTAATTCTCGTAAAAGAAAAGTGTATAAATAAATAAAAAGTACACAATGAAATGGATTTTATGTTCATAAAATACATAATATACTTTTATTTTCTTTAGAATATGTGTATATGTTTCCTAGGGAAAAAAAAAAAAATTAATATATTTTAAGCGATATAAAAGAAAATCCAAATAGTGCCCAAAACAAACCTTTTCATCTGTTGTCTGTATAGCAAAGTGGACTGTACAGAGATGCCAGCTTATTAGTGCCAGAATATACATAGGTGTAGCCAGTGGTGAAGTGTGTGTGGGAGATGATTTCCCCAGGCACTAAATATTTAGAGGATGCCAAAAAACTGTTAAATAAGATATTAAAAACGGAACAAAATATTTTCAATTTGGACTGGATATTTAAAACCCACACTTATGTCATTGGGTGTAGCACAAGTATATGACATGTTGCATGCGTATGAAGTGTATGCAACTAACATTGAAGTTTTATTGATGCTGGAAAGACTTTCTATTGCTGTATATCCAAAACAAAAAACATACAAAACATTTTTTAATCACAATAGTGACCGCCCCTCCTTAAAAAACGAGAACTTCTTTTAATTTATGCCTTAAAAAAAACAATCTTATGGGGTCGTCTTCGTTCTTAAGTTGCACAAAACTCCGAACTTTTCAATATGTACATCTAACTTTGACATTATACTTGCCTCTTTCGGTAACTTTTTCTCAAGGATACCAAAAGGGAAGTCACTTGGTCAAAATGTTTAAGAATTATGAAGTTTAAAGTTTGGAACTCCTAATGTTAAACAGCTTGTGGAGTTTTTTTTTATACAATTCAATACTTGACGTAATAATTTTATATTCATATATTTTATTTGAAGCTTTTCGAAATCTATTTCGATTAAAAAATTACAGATTATGGTTTATTTTATGATTTAATTTATAAAAAAAAATGTATTTTTAAATTAATTAAAAAAATTAATTTTAATAGAAATAGATTTCTAAAAACTTCAAATATGCAAATCAAAAATCACAGCTGATTACGCTAAGTAGTTTTTAAGTTATGCTTAAAACACTACCCACATTACAGTCTGATTTGCAACGATTACAGATTAGGAGTTACAAACTTTAAATTTTCATAATTTCAAAACTACTTGACTGAGTGAATTCCAGTTTGTTATCATAGGGCAACATTTACTGAAAAAAACAAACATGATGCCCCAATTAGATGTATCTATTGAATTTGCTACAATTTCGGCATGAATATGGCCCTCTAAGCTTATTTTTTCTTTAATTAAATTTAAAAAGACAGTTTCCAGAAGAATAACTTTGTTTTTTACTGTGACAGTTTGGAGATTAAATGTTTTTTGTCCCCAAATACATATGATATTTCAAATTTGTCACTTTTTATACCCAATTTGTGTCACAGAGACACTTTCCAATTAGGAACATTGCTGCACCTAACTATTATAACCCAATTTGGGTGCTTTTCTGCTATTACACACACACACACAAAAAAAAAAAAATCCAGAAACTATTTTATAAATTTTGAAAATTTATATAGAGCAGCATTGAAACTTTAATTTTTTATCTTTTATGTGAAAGGTAATTTTTTCTCCTGTCTAAAACGCCATAAAATAATAATAATAATAAAGTAAATCTAAAAACTTTTGAAGTCATGTAAATTATAAGAATATACAGAATTCAGCTAACCCTAATAAATACGTTGATGATAAACAATTTTCAGAAGCCATACAATTTGAAAATGTACAAGACTTTGAACTTGAAGCTCAACTGAAAATTACATAACAAAAAGGCTCAGTAAATGAAAATCATTTTTTGTTAAAATTTAAATCAGCTATTTTTTTAAAAATTCAAAATACAATTTTAAAATTACGCGTTTTAAAGTAAAATAACCTTTACTAAATCATTAAAATTAATAATTAGAAAAGCTCATTTAAATTTATTTGAATTTAAAAATATATAGAGAAACTCATTCACTTGTTTAATTTGAAATATTTTAATCATATAAACAGTTAAAAATATAGTTAAAAAATGGAGCAACAAAAAATGATATAATTTGAAAATGTGAATTCTCTTTTACTTTTGAAAACATGAAATAAATTAAACAAATTGTCTTGTGTTATATATCACTTATTTACACTAACTGCAATTTAACAATATACTTTTTATTGACCTATTCTGTATAAAATATATACCACCTTAAATTACCCCTTTGATAAAATAAAAAGCATATAAACTCTTCATTACTAAAAGCTAAATCTTTTTGTTTTGACCAAATTTCTCGATTAAAAATCTTAAAATATAAAAGATAATGTAAGAATTTTATTCAGAAAAAAAAATGAAATTTTAAACATCCTACTCTAGATCTGGATTATATACAGTATTCCTTTAAACATACCTATTCCAGATTATATACACTACTCTGGAATACAGAATACATACACTATTCATTTAATGAAGTTGGAGCATATATTAAAAATACTTATAGGTGTAATTTATCTGGGTATAAATTTCAATGGATCTGAAAAAATTATTCTTTGTTATTAAAATGTTTGAAAAGAAATACCAATTTTCCAGCTTTATGAGTTCTTTATAAGCGATTACAGAGTTTGCAATGAATTAAAGTTTGATTTTTTTTTTAAATTTAAAATAAAAGAAACTTTTATATCAGGTGTATGATTTTTTTTTAAAGATTTTAAAACTTTAGTTGTTTATTAGTTTACATTTATAAGTAATTAAAATTAAAATTATATTAAAAAATATATAAAAACATTTCAGAGTATTACTAACCATGTAATCTTTATTTTCCGAATCTTTCCATAAATAAAGTACATTGGAATATCAAACCATTTGTTATTTACATGTGCACAATGAAGTCATGAGATATCAACATAAATAACAATAAATATACTTTTGATTGACCTATATTTATTTATTCTAACGTTTTACAAATCCTCACAGAAACTCTCCATGTTTTTGTATTAAAAAATTCACATAAGATTTGTACATATTTTTTTAACAAATAAATTTATGCTTTAATCTTTTAACATTTCTCAGCTGAGATTCTCTATTTTTAAAATAGAATTTTTATTTTTAAGTGTGATATTTGATTTAAATAAAATTCAAAAAGCAAGGATTTTGAGTTCTGTCTCTCCCAGTCCTTAAATTTACAATGTATTGTTGTCAAAAATAATATTTATAATGAAATATCTTAACCTAAATTTGAAAAAAAAGTGTATTTAAATAAATCAGTTGATTTAAATCAGGATTGAAATCAAGTTGATTTAAATCAATGAACTCTGATTAAAAATTGTTAGACTATACAAGTGTTATTTAGCAATTATTTAATTTAAATTGAGATTATAGTGCTGAAATATAATTTCAATTATATTGATCTAAATATTTTAAGATTTCTGAACTTTCTGTATTATAACTGATTAGATAACGTTGAAGAAATTGGCAATGAAACTATGCTTAGATTTCAAAAGATACCAAAATTTACCAATTGCTGTAAAAAAAAGTAATTAAAAAAAATTCTTTCCAAAATCATGTACTTGCATACAATATATTAACAAAAGATTATATTGAAGTAAAAGTTATAACACCAATCTGGCGAATCAGCTAAATAAACTTATCAAAAGCCAATTTGATAACTTAAAACCTGCATTATATTTTGAAGAAATAAAATAAGGACTTGTGAATAATACTTATAAACTCTTTAGAAATTAAAAAAGCAAAAATATGGAATATATAAGCACTTACTTACAGTGGAAGTCCAGTTGTCAGTTAATATATATATATTTTTTAAATATAAATTAAAATAAAAATACTTTTTAAAAAAATTCTTAAAAATTAAAGAAATTTTAAAAAATGTACAATACCAGTATTGGACATCTGTTTCCTGCTGGTGAAAGCTATATTTTGATAATTGTATAAAGGAATTTATCACCTCTTTAAAATTTCCATAGGTTACCATGGGATTTCACAATTAGCATTAAAGGGAAAAAATGATGACACAGAAATATAGTAGAAAAACGTGATAATTTTACAAAATGTAACAAATAGAGATTTAGCAGACTATCAAATATTCGGCTGAGTACTAACTTTTTAAAAAGTATATTGATTACAAATTTTTTTTATCATGATTAATAACAAAGAAATAAATGTTTGTGAGTC
Source organism: Maratus michaelseni (assembly GCA_963931845.1). Lineage (NCBI taxonomy): Eukaryota > Metazoa > Arthropoda > Arachnida > Araneae > Salticidae > Maratus > Maratus michaelseni. Next base: position 493,747,561 of record OZ007586.1, read on the forward strand.
TTTTATTCCTCAATGGCAGATCACTTAATAGCAGAATATTAAAAATTGCAAATAATTCAGAAAAAATATCTATAAAATAAGACTGCATTCAATAAAAAATCGGTCCTAGCAAATATGTATGTGCTATTTTTTTTTTTTTACTTAAACTTATTAAAAATAAATCAAGCGCATTTAATTTACACAAACATTAAATTGCACGTATTGATAAAATGCAATTTTTTAAAAAATATATAAATTACTCGATTTTTTCTGGCTAACAACAAAAGACAGAAAAAATAAAACAAACATTTATACTGAAAAATAAAATTTATTTTCAACAAAACTATAAATCAAAATGTTTTAATAAAACAAATTACAGCACTGTATTTATGCTATGATTGCTATTGGCTTTTATTCCTTTAGAATTGATGCAGTTAGTAAAAAAGCCTGCCTAGATTCCGGCCTGATAACAGTCTTAATTAAACACCCAGTAGGATGCTACAGCAACGAAATTGACTCAGTTGAACATTTCTCCGAAAAAAGTGTCACACCATCAACATACGAAAACACCTTGACGTCCTTTCTATCATCCTCATTCTCTATTAGGCAAGGATGATCTGTTCTAGCTGTAAGGCGACATTGATCACTGCAGTATTATCCTGTAATAATAACAGTAATAATATTAATTTTTTTTATTGTACTAATTGCTAGTGACCATGTATATTTAAAAAGATAAAAAACAGCACAAGAGCAAAGAATGATTAAGGGGACACTTCGTCTTCAGCGATAAGTATTTTTAAGAACAAAATATTTGAAAATTTTCCTTTGAATAAAGAATTCAAAATTCATAAAATTTTTAAAAAATTTAAAAATTTAGGAAATTTTTAAAAATGTACTCTACTAGCATTGGACATCTGTTTCCTGCTGGTGAAAGCTATATTTTGATAATTGTTAAACGGAATTTATCATTTCTTTAAAATTTACATAGGTTACTATGGGATTTCACAATCAGCATTAAAAGAAAAAAAAATGGTGCCACAGGAATATAGTAGAAAAACATAACAATAATTTTACGATATGTAACAAATAGTGATTTAGCAGATTATCAAATATTCGGCTGGATACTAACTTTTTAAAAAGTATATTAATGAAAAAAATTTATATACATTAAATTGGAAATAAAATAATAAAAAGAAAAGTGCTCAGTCAAACTGATGGCATTGAGCTCACAGGCTATTCACACTATTTGCATATTATACTCTTATTTCAAAGAAAAAGGGGAGGGGGGTCATTAGCTCCCCTATTTACGTCCTTTATACTTAACCAATAAACGTCCAAATCTAATCACTGAAGCGCCTTATCAAAATAAACCGGTATACAACATTTGAAGCAAATTGGATAATTCGGCATGAAAAAAACTATTTATCTAAATTAAAATGGACAATTAGTCCCCGTTCCCCATTTATACTTAACCAGCAGCCCCCCCCCCCCCAAAAAAAAAAAAAAAAAAAAAAAAACGAATCAGGGAAGCATCTTATCAGAATAAACCTATATAAAAAATTTAAGCAAATCGGTTAATTCTGCATGAAAAACACATTTATCTAAATTAAGGGGAGGGAATTCGTCCCCATTCCCTCTTTTATACTTAACAAATGAACCCCCAAAACTAATGCGGGAAACGTCTTATCACAATGAATCAATACACAAAATTTGAAGCAAACTAGATAATTTTGCATAAAAAACCCATTTATCTAACTTAAGGTGGATTAGCCCCTCGTTCCACCCTTTATTCTTAACCAATAAACCCCCAAAATTAATCAGGGAAGTGCCTTATCACAATGAAAATATATACCAAATTTGAAGAAAATCGGATAATTCGGCACGAAAAACCCATTTATCTAAATTTGGGGGAGCATTAACCCCTTTTCCCCCCTTTTATACTGAACCAAAGAACCCCCAAGGCTAATCAGGGAAGCGCCTAATCAGAATGAACTTATATACCAAATTTGAAGCAAATCGGATAATTCTGCATGAAAAACCCATTTATCTAAATTAAGGAGGGGGGGGGATTAGCCTCCAGTTCCCCCCCTTTATACTTAACCGATGAACCCTCAAAACTAATCAGGAAAGAGCCTTATCACAATGAACCTCATACAATATCTGAAGAAAATTCCAATAATTCTGCATGAAAAAACCATTTATCTAAGTTAGGGGGGATTAGCCCCATTCCCCCTTCATACTTAACCAATGAACCCCCAAAACTAATCAGGGAAGCGCCTTATCAGAATGAACCTATATTCAAAATTTGAAGCAAATTGGATAATTCTGCATGAAAAACACATTTATCTAAATTAAAGGGGGGATCAGCCCCCGTTCCACCCCTTTTATACTTAGCAATTGGACCCCCAAAACTAATCAGGGAAGCGCCTTATCACAATGAACCTATATGCAAAATTTGAAGCAAATTGTATAATTCAGCATGAAAAATCAATTTATCCAAATTACGGGGGATTGGACCACGTTCCCCCCTTTATATTTAACCAATGAACCCCCAAAACTGATCCAGGGAAGCGCGTTATCACAATGAACCTATATATAAAAATTGAAACAAATCTGATAATTCTGAATAAAAAAGTCATTTATCTAAAGTAAGGGGGGGGGATTAATCACCGTCCCCTTCTTTCTACTTAACCAATGAACAACCAAAACTAATGAAGGAAGCGCCTTATCACAATGAAGCTAACACATGGGCTGATAAGTTCCCGGTCTAATAAAGAAAACACAACTTTTTAACAAAATTTTATGACTTTATAACTTTAATAAATAACATAACTTTAATAATAAATAATAATAATTTAATAAATAAATAAATAATAATAATAATTTAATAAATAAATAAATAATAATAATAATTTAATAAATAAATAATAATAATAGCTTAATAATAAATAACAATTTTATAACGAAAAAGCTCCAAATAGTGTTCTAAATCATTGACTCATTGTTGTTTTTGGTCAAAAGTCAACACGCGCGGCAGCCACTTTGACAACAGCTTTTTCATAGACAAATGCTCATTCAAAATAAAACCTACACGTTTCTTGGATATCTTCAGAGTCTGAGCTATCGCCTGCAACTTCACTTTATGGTTCCCCAAAACGATTTTTTGGACTATTTTTATGTTTTCCGGAGTAACCACCTCTTTTGCGTGGTGCATCACTGGTGTCCGTACGACCACGTTTAAATTCAGCAAACCAGTCAATAATGTTTGATTTACCTGGTGCAGCGTCCGGATAATGCTTATCAAGCCAAGCTTTTGTTTGAACAGTGTTTTTTCCCATCAAAATACAATTCTTGAAATTCTTGTTTATGCATTTTTTTTGTTTATCAACAAAGTTGTTCAAATAAAATCACTCTAACGTTTTATCCACACGGCGAATCATCATGACATATTTTCTGCTACCTTTTAAAGGTTAGTATTTATAAAAAAAAGCATCGGTTCGGCAATTGCAACGCCATCTGTGTGCCAGACCGGGAACTTATCAGCCCATGTGTTATATACAAAATTTAAAGGAAATTGGGTAATTTTGCATGAAAAACCCATTTATTTAATTTAAGGGGATTAGCCCTTGTCCCGCCTATATATTTAACCATTGAACCCCCAAAACTGATCAGGGAAGCGTCTTATCAGAAACAATCTATATACAAAATTTTAAGCAAATCTGATAATTCTGCATGAAAAACCCATTTATGTAAATTAAGGGAGGGGGGGATTAATCACCGTTCCTCTCTTTATACTTTACCATTGAACTCCCAAAACTAATCAGGGAAATGACTTATCACAATGAACTTATGTACAAAATATGAAGCAAATTGGGTAATTTTGCATGTAAAACCCACTTATTTAATTTAGGGGGACTAGCCCCTGTTCCCCCTTTATATTTAACCATTGAACCCCCAAAACTGATCAGGGAAGCGCCTTATCAGAAACAACCAAATACAAAATTTTAAGCAAATCGGATAATTCTGCATGAAAAACCCATTACATAAATTAAGGGGGGGATTAGTCCCATTTCGCTCCCTTTATACTTTACCATTGAACCCCCAAAACTAATCAAGGAAGCACCTTATCAGAATGAACCTTTTATAAAAAAAATTGAAACAATTGGATAATTCTGCTTTAAAAAATCATTTTTCTCAATTGAGAGAGGGGGGGGGGGAATTAGTCCCTGTTCTCCCCTTTATACTTCACCAATGTACCTACATACAAAATTTGAAGCAAGTTAGATAATGCTGCATGAAAAACCCATTTATCTAAATTAAGGGTAGGATTGGCCCCCGTTCCCCTCGTTTATACTTTACCATTGAACTCCCAAAACTAATCAGGGAAACGACTTATAACAATGAACTTATGTACAAAATACGAAGCAAATTGGGTAATTTTGCATGAAAAAACCATTTCTTTATTTTAGAGAGGGGGGGATTAGCCCCTTTTCCCCTTTATATTTAACCATTGAACCCCCAAAACTGATCTGGGGAAGCGCCTTATCACAATGAACCTATATACAAAATTTGAAGCAAATCGGATAATTCTGCATAAAAAACTTATTTATCTAAATTAAGGGGGAGGAATAATCACCGTTCCCCTCTTTATACTTAACCAATGAACCCCCAAAAATAATAAAGGAAGCGCTTTATCATAATGTAGCTCTATAAAAAATATGAAGAAAATTGGGAAATTTTGCATGAAAAACCCATTTATTTAATTTAGGGGGAGATTAGCCCCTGTTCCTCTTTTATATTTAACCATTGAACCCCCAAAACTGATCAGGGAAGCGCCTTATCGGAATGAACCTATATAAAAAATTTGAAACAAATCGGATATTTCTGCATGAAAAACACATTATCTAAATTAAGGGGGGTTGGGATTAGCCCCCAGTTCCCTCCTGTAAACTTAATAAATGAACCCCCAAAACTGATTAGCGAAGCGCCTTATCAGAATGAACCTATATAGAATATTTGAAACAAATCGGATAATTCTGCATGAAAAACCCATTATCTAAATTAAGGGGGGATTAGCCCCCCAGTTCCGCCCTGTATACTTAACCAATGAACCCCCAAAGATAATCAGAGAAGCGCCTTATCAGAATGAACTTATATACAATATTTGAAACAAATCGGATAATTCTGCATGAAAAACCCATTTACCTAAATTAAGGGGGGGGGGATTAGCCCCCAGTTCCCTCCTGTAAACTTAATAAATGAACCCCCAAAACTAATGAAGGAAACGCCTTATCACAATGAAGCTATATACAAAATTTGAAGCAAATTGTGTAATTCTGCATGAAAACCCCATTTATTTAATTTAGGGAGGGGATTCGCCCCTGTTCCCCCTTTATATTTAACCATTGAACCCCCAAAACTGATCAGGGAAGCGCCTTATCAGAATGAATCTATATAGAATATTTGAAACAAATCGGATAATTCTGCATGAAAAACCCATTTACCTAAATTAAGGGGGTGGGGGGATTAATGACGGTTGCCCTCTTTATACTTAACCAATGAACCCCCAAAACTAATGAAGGAAACGCCTTATCACAATGAAGCTATATACAAAATTTGAAGCAAATTGTGTAATTCTGCATGAAAACCCCATTTATTTAATTTAGGGAGGGGATTCGCCCCTGTTCCCCCTTTATATTTAACCATTGAACCCCCAAAACTGATCAGGGAAGCGCCTTATCAGAAGGAATCTATATAGAATATTTGAAACAAATCGGATAATTCTGCATGAAAAACCCATTTACCTAAATTAAGGGGGTGGGGGGATTAATGACGGTTGCCCTCTTTATACTTAACCAATGAACCCCCAAAACTAATGAAGGAAACGCCTTATCACAATGAAGCTATATACAAAATTTGAAGCAAATTGTGTAATTCTGCATGAAAACCCCATTTATTTAATTTAGGGAGGGGATTCGCCCCTGTTCCCCCTTTATATTCAACCATTGAACCCCCAAAGCTGATCAGAGAAGCGCCTTATTGGAATGAACCTATATACAAAATTTGAAACAAATCGGATATTTCTGCATGAAAAACACATTATCTAAATTAAGGGGGGGGGGGATTAGCCCCCAGTTCCCTCCTGTAAACTTAATAAATGAACCCCCAAAACTGATTAGCGAAGCGCCTTATCAGAATGAACCTATATAGAATATTTGAAACAAATCGGATAATTCTGCATGAAAAACCCATTATCTAAATTAAGGGGGGATTAGCCCCCCAGTTCCGCCCTGTATACTTAACCAATGAACCCCCAAAGATAATCAGAGAAGCGCCTTATCAGAATGAACCTATATACAATATTTGAAACAAATCGGATAATTCTGCATGAAAAACCATTTTACCTAAATTAAGGGGGTGGGGGTTTAATGACCGTTGCCCTAATGAAGGAAACGCCTTATCACAATGAAGCTATATACAAAATTTGAAGCAAATTGTGTAATTCTGCATGAAAACCCCATTTATTTAATTTAGGGAGGGGATTCGCCCCTGTTCCCCCTTTATATTTAACCATTGAACCCCCAAAGCTAATCAGAGAAGCGCCTTATTGGAATGAACCTATATACAAAATTTGAAACAAATCGGATATTTCTGCATGAAAAACACATTATCTAAAAATTAAGGGGGGGGGGGGGATTAGCCCCCAGTTCCCTCATGTAAACTTAACAAATGAACCCCCAAAACTGATCAGGGAAGCGCCTTATCAGAATGAACCTATGTATAAAATTTGAAACAAAACTGATAATTCTGCATGAAAAACCCATTTATATAAATTAACTGGGGATCAGCCCCCGTTCCCCCTCCCCCTTTTATACTTCGCAATTTAACCCCCAAAACTAATCAAGGAATCGGATTATCAGAATGAACATATACATAAATTTTAAAATCGGATAATTCTGCATGAAAAGCCTATTTATGTAAATTAAGCGGGGGGAGGGGGGGGGGTCCGGCTTTGATAACCTGTGAGCTAAAAAAAAATTCTATTACAATGATATTTCGGGTTCTGTGAACTCCAAAAATAGCAGAATTTTCAGAACATTTATGATTTATATGTTGACATTATGACTCATTTGAACATTTTTTATTTCTTGAAATAAATTTACACAGTATTAACACGTGCATTTAAATACATGACAAGATTTAGTTAAAGGAAAGCACAAATATGAAATAAAATCAAATTAGATATTTTTTTTTTTTGTTAGAAACCCACATACAAGCTAATTTTTATATAAATTAGGATGAAAAACAATACAGAAATGTAACAAAAGCTATTACAGGTTTTCTTTTTCTTTCTTTTTTTTAATTTTTAAATGAAGAATTGAAGCTTTATATTTTTAAAATTTTTAAAATAAATCCTCCCCCCCCCCACCACCTCTACTGACAAAAATTCCCTGTTTGCTTTTTTTATTCTATTTATTTTAAATTATTAGAAAAGATTAAAAGTCATTTTTTATTTTCAAAATAATGTGAGAAAAATAAAATTTAATAAATTAAATTTGAATATACAGGGTGGGGCCAGTTGAAAGCTTCTGTATGCAAGCTTTTACAGCATGAATATAGGTAAAATCAACCTCAAGGTATTAAGCATATTCTACTTTACGTTTTTCACAACTAAAATATTGTCTGATATTAAAAGACTACTGAAATTTATTTTACCATATACCATTATAAATTTCGTTATAGCACCCTGACATACATTTCTCAATTTTTTAATCAACATTATAGAATTTAATGGACATTCCTTTTTAATTGAATTTTAATACACTACAAATAATAAAATGTTAAATTGATTCTATAATAATGTAGTACCTGAAAAAAAAGACAATATATGATTCTGATATGGCATCGAACACAGAAAAATCTCATGAATTTATTTTAAGATCATAGGTATTTATTGATATCTTCAGTGTTGAATTCAGGCATTTTTCTCCGAGAGGGATTTCTGTGGCTCCTGGGGGCATATTATAGAGTTCCGAGGGTGGTGGTGGGGGGGGGGGAATTGCACTTTTTGACCATTAAATCATAAAATCCGAAATCTTCAGAAGGGGTGGCCATTTCAATGCTCCGGGAGAGAGGAATGTCCCCCCCCCCCTCCCCCGGCTATCTCCTGAATTCAACACTGGATGCCTTACAGAATTAAACAAATAAACAAGTACCTGAATTTAGAATAAGTTAAAAACTATTTAAAAAGCAGTCTACAAAAATTGAGTTTTTATTAAGATAATATCTAAGTTAGAAATTTCTGGCACATCAAAATATTTTTTTGATTGGGGATATTTTTCTCATAAAAAATAAACTGAGCGAGAAATAAGATAATATGCATTTTATTTCAGGCTACGCAGCTCCTTAAACATGTTATTCGGTTTGATAATCATGCACTGTAAATATATGGACATATCAAATTCCAAATATTAAAAATCACATAAATTTTAGTACTTACCATTGCGAAGTTAGAACTACGTAGAACAATTGTCCAATATTTAACAACATGGCGTAGGTCTTCTTCATCGAAAATCTCGATTCTGTTCTGTTATCAATCACGTGACGCCACGCCTTTCATACGTCAGCAGAGAGCGAGACTGCGCAGTAAGTCCGGTCAATGCTATTTTCCTAATTTCGGAAACTAATACGATATAAAAAGATTATTTTTATGACTGTAGGAAAACTTTCTGTTGTGATTCGGAAAAAATATTTTATCGGTTGTTTTCCGTATCGTAAAGGAAATTTATCTTTTACGAAACGGAAAAGGGTTGGAAATTATTTACAGTGTAGAGAATTCTTCTGTGTGTCCCTGTAAATGAACGATGACTGCTATACACACAATATTCTGTAGTAAGCCTCTTGTAATGCACCTTAGTGATTTAAATAAAGTTCAATGCGTTTAAAATAGTGAAACATTATTTAATTAAACCGCAGACGATTTTTCTCCATAGACGTAATGTAACGGAATTCTTTTGACTGTCCGTGTAAAGTGGACTATAAGTGCTATGCACACCATATTCCATATTAAGCTTCTTGTAATGCACCTTAGTGATATATATCAATTAGAATGTATTTGAAATTGTGTAACATCATTAAAATAAACCGCAAATGATTTTTCCCTATAGACCGTAATGTAACGGAATTCTTTTGAGTGTCCCTGTAAAAAAACTATAAGTGCTACACACTTCAGTTGAAATAGGGAACATGCTATAGATAACGACAATAACATATAAAAATTGCAGGGCAATCCGAGCATATTTACGGGAGTTAGAGCACGGCCAGACGGCCATACAGCAGACAAACCGAAGTCATAAACACTTTTCAACTAGGTTGGAAAGTGTTAAAAAGACGCAAAATATATAGTGTAAGGGGACTTTAATTCTTTAAAACTATGGAAATAACATGAAAAGATAGTTTAGGACAACAAATTGGTTACATGTAAATGAAAAATAATGTATTGTTTAGAAATGATGCAAGGTGTTTAGTATGGCGGGTGGTCCCCTCAAACAGCTAAGACTTCTGCATACCTGTTTTCCATGGATGCGATTAAGTTATCGATAAGACTTTGAGGAATATTGTTCCACTCCTCAAGAATTGCAATCTCCTTGTCCCGGATTGTAAAAGGAAGCCTTGGCCTCGCCGCAATGGGCCGTCCGAGTGTGTCCCATACATGCTCGACCGGATTCAGATGAGGAGATCATTTTTTTAAAAATCTTCTGCCTTTACTGAAAAAAGGGAAAAAGTTCGATTACACAGTTTCTTTTAGAGCACCTGTCATTTTGATGCGCTTGAAAACAAAAATGAATTAAAAAATCCTATTATTCCTATTCCTTACGCTGTATTGTTTCAGCTTCAAGCATGTTTTCCACAAGACGAGTTGCATGCGGTCTGGCATTATCATGCATCAAAACAAAGGAATCACCAATGGTTGCAGCGTAAGACACGACATGAGGTCTCAGTATGTCGTCTGCATACCTTTGGGCCATCAAAGTTCTATTACGAATGATATGCAAGTCCGTATGCCCACTTACGCTGATTCCAGACAATGCCATCAACCTTCCTCGTTTGTAATGTGATGTTACACGAACGAATGTGGGGTTATTTCAAGTGCCCCTTTATCTCCATACAAAACACGTCGGATGTCACACCTCAGACTGAATCAGGACTCGTCTGTAAACAGCACTTCACTCCAATCACGTTGCCTCCAATCTCGATGTTCAGCAACCCACCTTCTTCGAGCCACACGGTGGCTTGAGGTCAGTGGAATTCTGACCATTGGCCTACGTGCATTGAGACCACCCTGATGAAGCCTATTTCGGACTGTTTGGCTGGACACCTTTCGTACTGATGGCAATAGCAATGTCTTTACAGTTGAGTAGCACTGCATGTTATGTCTGGACCAGCTGTTAAAAGAATATATCGGTCATCAGTTGCTGTGGTAGCACGTGGCTGACCTTGCCCTGGTCGACGTTTAACATTCTTTGTTTCTTGGAATCGATTACACAGCCTTGCAATGACACGTCTTGTGAATTCAACAGCGTCCGCTACTTTGTTGTGTTTGTCAGTATTCAAGCCTCCAGATAATACGCCAAGCCATGGATTCCGGTAAATAACGTTGTTGTGACATTTTAAAGTCACCTTTTCTTAAAACAAAAGCTGAGCAATTGAATTTCACAACTGAGACAGTGAAGCAGACGTTTCTGCGAAATCCTGATTTCTGCACTTATCACCTTTTTCTGTTTTTTGACGTCATGAACTTTGATTTGCATATGAATTTTTTTTCTTCTGTTTTCTGCTAAGCTTTAAATTATGGATGTTTTATTTTACATTACATATCGGTTGTAACTAGTTGTGTAATTTCGTTAAAACCATGTGCTCCCCTGATTGTTTTGAGCAGTGTATTTGGTATTAAAATACTTGGATAATAAACAGTATTTGAGAAGTTTCAAAGATAATTTAGGGGTAAGCTGATACAGTTGAGTTCCATTAGAGCGAAAATTGGTGGATAAAAAATTCTTTTGTGATTTAATGTTTAGCATTCCCCGGCAAAATACTTATGCATGAAATGAAAGCCTGCATGACGAAATTCCATTACAGCGAATAAAATTTTCACGGTGCCGAAAAGTGTATTCATTTCAGACACAATTTATGCAAATTTTTAGAATTTTACAAATCACCTTGAAAGTTAGAGTTGTGCATTAAAATAGTAAGAAGCACACGTACACTGTAAAAAAGACAAATGTTTCTTAATCTAAGAAAATATCGCAGCACGAACAAAAACATATAATAAACCTTCCAAATTACCACGTATCCAAAAAGCACTCTATGTTTATGAATGTCAGATACCAATATATTTTCGAGATTTAAAAATGCATCTATAAAAACAAAGTTGCTTTTGCTGCCACTGGTTTTCGGAAACGTTTCCGAGTAGTTTTATAGTGTATTAAAACATTTTGTCAACTCGGAATACAGGTTTTTCGGATGCTATCATTTCCCAAATAAATATTTTCATCTTGAAGAAAGGCGTTTTACAGACAAACGTTATTAACATTAAAATTAATGTTATTTTGTTCTCTTGCAACGATAAATTTAGTTACGCAGCTGAAAATATTTAAATGAGAATGAATAGCATCCCAAATACCGATATTCCAGTTTGACGAAACTGATTAATGTACGATAAAAACTTACTCGGAAACGTTTCCGAAAATCAGCGACGGAAAAGAAACTTTGTTCTTATAAATCTTGAAATTCTTTAAATCTTGAAAATATATCGATTTCTGAGGTTTGTAAAGCTAAAGAATGCTTTTTGGAATCGTAAGTAACTCATAGGACGTTAGTGTTTATTTTCGTACGTGATTATGTAATATTTTCCTAGAATAAGAGACATTTATCCTTTTTTTACAGTGTAGACGTATTCTGTAATGTTTAATCTTAAAAGTCCTAAGATAATTAAGCTATTATATAGGCATGTTTTTTATTTTTTTATTTATTTTAAAATTCAGAAGTTTTGGAAAATCGAAAAAAAATATTAATGTTTCTTCTAAAATACAGAAATTGTGAATCATTTTTTAATAATATTTATAATAATACAGAAATAGAATTGTCTGAGGGAAAAGTAGATTCTGTAATGCAATAAGCAAAATTTATTTCGAAATACCTCTCCTCTTTAACAGCAGTAGAAAAAAGATATCTGAAATTGAATAAGTTCAAAATTGGAGGTAGGCGTTGTGTGACAGGTCCAAGATGTTTGGGATTAAAGGGGTAGCGTGAAGCCTTTAATATGAACTGCTCTCGAAAATCATCGAAATGAATTTTATTAAATTCAGCACTTAAATAAATAAAAATTACATGTTCTTGATTAACAGGATCGCACAACAAAAATATTAAGGACTCTTTCAGCTTATGATTCTTCTGCAGTCAAATAAGTGTCCAGCACTAACAATAGTCTATATTTTCAATGAATAAACAGATTAAGCATTTCCCCTCCAAAGGTAGAAACTGGAAGGATGGTCAGCTTGTCTGACCCTTCACAAAATGTAACGGATTACAAACTCGGTCAATCTCCTTCAAAAGACGGGAAGGGATTCTGAATTGCCGTTGTTCAAGCAAACTAGATAGTGTCCACGCTTGCTTTACAAAGTTGTTCACGCAACAACTTCACAGTTATATTAGAGAAAGGTTTCTCTGTCCGATGATTCAACAATCACCTGAATGTAGTTTCTTTCCCGGAGTGAAGACTCCGTCTTTTAAGGTTGAGAGAAATCTTAAACATCTCCCGAGTACTTCCTACTCGTAACTTCACTCTCCACTAACTAACTGTGTTTTCTTTTCTCTCCTCCAAGTTACCTTTCGAACAATAGGATTCTCTCCAGCCACTAAAACCTCTTACATATGAGGTAATAGTAAAAGTCTTTTATGATAGGTGAAAAAGAGATTTCACATGAATATTCTAGATAAAATAGAGGCGTATTAAATTCAAACACTTATGTGTCTGAAAAGGTATTTCAGACACTTAAGTGACTGAATCTGAATTTTCAGATATCATAATTGTCTGAATTTAAGCCACATAAGTGTCTTATTATGATCATGGAATAAATGAACTGAGAAAAATGTATGAATACTTTTGATATATCTGAAAATAAGACATTTAGAAATTCAAACACTTAAGTATCCGAATTCGATACAATTGCATACTATGTGTAGTGACTGTGATACAATTGTATCACTATGCCAGCACAATCAGAAAATGTTTTGTAACAGATGACAAGTGTTTAAAATACTTTTCCATCCACTAAATGATATTACTTTATAGAAGAAGTAATTTGATTAAACTATAAGATGTGTGTCAAAATTGTACAAGTCTGCTTACCAAGTCTTGAAAAAATATTCATTAAAAAATTAAAGAATTGCTTTTTACAAAATTATAAAGTTCTCCAAAAATTACTTAAACACGTCGGCGTACTCACGGGAATGCAGGATTGCTCCCCCCCCCCTAAATAAGTATTTAAAAATACTAAGATACATAAGTGCCGGCAAAAATAAATGTAGGGAGGGGCCATGACAGAGACTCCGATTTTCAAACAGGTGTGCCTGTCGTCCACAGCCTAAACCGCTTTTTTAAAATGCAGATTATGAACATAAAAGAAGAGAACTGAGAGTTTTTTGTCAGAACGCATCGTGGAGGACAATATTTAAACATATCAACCTAAAAAGCAATACAGGAATTTATTTATTAAGTATTCAAAAATGGATTTCTAACAACAATTTTAAATATAAAGAACTGAAACTATTTTTTAATTGACAGGGGATTAAAAAATAGAGAATGCTAAAATTCGTTTCCAATTCAGAACGTGCCATAATAAACTCAATAACATATATCAATTACATGACAATCTGAGAATATTTTACGTGAGTTGGAGCATGGACAGACGGTTGTACAGACAAACCGAAGTCACACTTTTCAAATATGTTGAAAAGTGTTAAAAAGTGTTTTCATATTAAATTGCCTGTCAAAAAAGTGTTCATTCTTGCATGAAACGGTGCCATGAAATGCAATTATTCTGAAACTTTTATTTTTATCCACTATCAAAAATTTGAAGTTGGTTTGAATGAACTTTTGGTGCTTAGTAACTGCATCCATAAAATGGTGAAACCTTGTTCTAATATTTGATTATCCAGTTTAACAATAAACTTGTTCAACCTTGAACTGATAAAATGTTGAATTACAAACTAGTGTAATGTTGGACCCATAACTTGCAAAATGTCAATCAATAACCTGGTAAAATGTTGACAAATAAAATGCGGAACCATAAAATCACTACGCAAAAGGGAAAAAAAAAGAAGAAGAAGAAAAGTCAGGTTCTGTTTAAAGTGGAATCCGACACTAAAAAAATTCCAGCCTGAATTGGAATTCGAACCTGACACCTTTTAACTTGACTTGCAGCAACCGTTCTAACTACTAGACAAGCCGATGTAAAGGTACCGGCGTGCTCTAAAGCAGCATATTAAGTTTCTATCCCACGTACTATCTTATGAGCTGAAATATATGTATTGCCTGTCATTTCATTCTAATGGCTCTTTCGTGCTGCAAGTAGGGCTTTTTTCAAGATGAACGGAAAACGCAAATATAAGTAATACGCGAAATATTTGGCGAGAAATCACTGCTAAGTGTTTCAAAAAGTAGGCTTACTTTACGTTCTATCGGGGGTTGAAAAATATACCCCTCTTATATATATATCTTTACTGTAAAATATTCTTATGATGCTCCCCTGACGATTCCATAAGATATTCTTAGTATTTCTTTTTTGTATTTTCATTTTATTATGTTTAATATTTTTAGTATCTTCTCCTTCATTTTTGTGCAGTCTTTTCCTTTGATTTTCGCACAATGTAATTTCATTGTAACTATATATAGGGTGCAAAATGTTATCTATCGCGGACCTTCAATTTCTCAACCGTTGGTTGTAGACATATAGTCCCAATTACAAAAGCATTTAAAATGAAGTAAATATTCATGTTGTAGCGTTAATTAAAGTAAAAAATCAATTTGATAAAAATTACGAAATCTAACTTTTTATACGGTCTCCCGGTTCCTATAGTTATATTTAGTAAATGTTTGCACATATCATAACAAATACAACACTAAAAGTTTGACTTCTGTACGACAAAAATTCACACAGTTATTAAATTTCAAAGTTTGAGATTTTTTCAGATGATTTTGTCTTTCATTCAGGGATCAGTTTAAAAATGAATTAGAGTAATTCTAGATCGAAATCAGGCTGCAATGTCCTTTTTACGGCAAAACTACCTTTAGCCGGCATCGCTAAATCGGTGTATCACCAAAGAGGGTTATTTCATCTAAAAATTTGAGCTGATTTTGAGAGGTCGTATACAAAGCGAAGAATAAAATATTGAAATTAAACAGAAAAATAAATATCAATTTATTATCATATTAGATACGGTCTACTATAAAAAATGAATACATCAAATACCGTAATCTACTAGAGATACTGCTCAAAGTGTTCTCCATTGGTGGCAATGCACAATTGAATGCGTGAGAGTACTGAGTCCTGGACACGTTGGAGCATAGCAGGTGTAACTGTGCGACAAGCAAGGATGATGCGCTGCTTCAGATCAACCAGAGAAGTAGGCTCAGTCACATACACCGGTTCCTTGATGTATCCCCAGAGGTAGAAGTGCATGGGAGTCAAGTCCGGTGAACGCTGTGGCAATTCCACTGCACCACCAAATCCAATGACCTGTTAACCAAATTCTTTGGCCAGATGCGCACGAACGTTTGATGCTTTCTGCGGAGGGGCCCCATCATGTTAAAACCACACAAGGCATGCATTTTGGTGAGGCAGCTCTTCATATCAGTCACGTACCGTGTTTTGTAGTAGGTGCAGGTAAAGTTCGCCCGTTAAGGTTCCACCGTAGAAGATGGTCCCAACAATCTCAGTTCCCCATATACCTTAACACACGTTCGTTATCCAGCTTACCTTGTGTCGTACTGTGCGGGCGATGTGAGGATTTTCCAGAGACCAATAATGCACATTTTGCACGTTCACAATGCCACTCTGTGTAAACGTTGCCTCATCTGTCCACAGAATGTCACAAAGGAACGATGGATTTTTCTTTATAGTGTTAAGCATGAAATTACAGTAATCAAACCGTCTTTCGTGGTCACCCAGCATCAATGCTTGCACCAGTGTTGGATGGTATGGATGCGCACCATGCGCATGTAATAACTGCCAGACATGCTGACGCGTGTAACCACATTTCTCGTTTATTTCCGCCGTGCTTATTTGTGGACTTAAAAGGTCAAATGCCAGCACTTCCTCCGTTGTCACTCGAACATTACACCTTGCGCGTCTACTTGTTCTGAGTCATGGTGTAACAGAGCCGATCTCTCTAGGACGGTGCAATGCATCCGTTATTGTTTCATGCGTTGGATGATGATCTCTAGGAAATCGCTCTGAATAAACCCTCGCAGCCGCTCTGGCATTCCTTCGATATTCACCATAAATAAGTATCATTTTGGTATATTTCGTGTACGTATAGCCTGCCATCACAATCTCTGCGCTGACTAGCATGTCCACTGCTAGTGGCTCGTGTTTTATCCCGAACGTGTTGTGCTGCGGTACTATTGTAATTTGCATAATCTTGATTTTCATGCTCGTTATATTTCGGTTGGTCGTTTGTATTCCGCTGCCATTTATCGTTTTTATGAGTATATTTTTATTTACTGATGTCGATTCTATTTGTTCGTTTTTGAAAACCGCGCCTAGCACTCTGCGACGATTCTACAATCGAAAAGGGTGTTACGCTTATACGAGTATTTTCCGAAGTTTTAGTTTGCGTTCGCTTGTAGGCGGTCACTAATATTGGTACTCAGCCAAACGCAGCTAAACAAACTCGACTCAACCCTATTTTGATAAAATCAAAACAGACTGGACGCATTCGGAAAAGAGCGGAAGGTTTTATTTTCCGATAACAAACAATACCTACTGTACCGTAAAATTTCTTAAACAAACAGTAATCTTAATTACTAATGGAGAACTAAGAGTTCTTTTCTAAACACGTTTATTTTACAATACATTCAAACACACACAAACCACACACAAATATTTACATGAAAATTAATGTCTTAGAGGTTCTAGGAGCATGGCGCCCCAACACACTTTTCGGTGCTAAAACCAAAAGCGACCGAACTCTGTCGTTTCAAAAGCACATCTCACACGGGCTGCTTAGATTCACGTTCTCTGAGTTTTTTAATTGGATGACCACGTGGTATATCTGGGGTCTTATTAACAAGGTTTAGTGCTAAACTGTCACCAATCCACTTTGGCCTGAAAAATAAGTATCTCGTTAAAATTGTTTATAACGTCATCCAGCTGGATTTTGTAAGATTTTCGAGTGCCCATATGTGGAACTCGGCAGATGCAATTTAGAATGTTTATTAGCACTTAGAAACCATCTGTTTTTGAGAACGTTACACTACTTTCAGTGTTGAATTCAGACACTTTTCTCCGGCGGGGGGACATTACAGAGTTCTGGGGAGAAATTGCACTTTTTGACCATTGAAAACACAAAATCTCACATTTTCCGGGAGGGATATTTCATTGCTACGGGGTTAATGTCCATCCCGGGCCACCCCCTGAATTCAACACTGCCTAATTTGACTTTTGAATGTTGTTTGACCCCTAAAAGTTAACTTAAATTTTTAGATGAAAAAAACTTTTTTGTTGATACCCGGTTTTAGCGATACCGGTTAAAGGTGGTTTCGCCTGCTATGCTCCAATGTATGTAAAGGACTCAGTACTGCCACGTATTCAATTGTGCATTGCCACCAATGGAGAACACTTTGAGCAGTATCTCTAGTAGATTCCGGTATTTGATGTATTCATTTTTTCCAGTAGCCGTTTTCTAATATGATAATAAATTGATATTTATTTTTCTGTTTAATTTCAATATTTTATTCATCGCTTTGTATACGACCTCTCAAAATCAGCTCAAATTTTTAGATGAAATAACCCTCTTTGGTGATACACCGATTTAGCGATGCCGGCTAAAGGTAGTTTTGCCGTAAAAAGGACATTGCACCCTGATTTCGATCTCGAATTACTCTAATTCATTTTTAAACTGATCCCTGAATGAAAGACAAAATCATGTGAAAAAATCTCAAACTTTGAAATTTAATAACAGTGTCAATTTTTGTCGTACAGAAGTCAAACTTTTTGTGTTGTATTTGTTATGATATGTGCAAACATTTACTAAATATAACTATAGGGACCGGGGGACCGTATAAAAAGTTAGATTTCGTAATTTTTATAAAATTGATTTTTTTACTTTAATTAACGCCACAACATGAATATTTACTTCATTTTAAACGCTTTTGTAGTTGGAACCATATGTCTACAACAAATGGTTGTGAAATTAAAGGTAACATAGATAGATAACATTTTGCATCCTGTATATACACTATATTTCCAATGATGATTGGTCACTTGCGATTTTAGACGTTTTGTTAAATATCTGGAAAGATACATGAGGTATTATTCTGAAACTTCCGGAGTGTAAACAACATGATTGACGTCATATATTTCCGCGAAGATTTTTTCCCGAAACCCCATAAGGGGCCGTCAACAAATTGAAGAAAAACGAATATATTTTGAATAACCCTGTAAAAACTAATATTGCAAAAGTATTCAAACTGTAGATTATGATTAAGTGGATTATTGTAATAATTTGGGTTCATTTTTATGAAGATAGCATGTATACTCGAATTTCGCTGTTCCCAAAAGGAAGCAAAAAGATGAGGGGTTGTATCAAATATAGAATGAGAGACACTTCATCCTTATTATGTCAACTTTCATAAGCTAGTATATTTGGATATAACCCCTAACCTTTTTGCTTACTTTTGGGAACAGCGAAATTCGAGCTTATTCTATCGACGATTACTATCAGAATTTTCAAGCTATGTTTTTGAGACTTTCATAAAAGTTGGTCTATACATTTAGCTAATATATTTTGCACAGTATATTTCGATTGAAATCGCGCAAGCGCAGTGAAACAATATTTAGTGAACCTGATCATTTTTCATACAATTTTTAATATTTTTTAATTCTGATTACAAGTTATTGTGTACATTTGTGTTTGTCATATTTTCTGAAAATAACTTGTTTTTATATTAAAAACTCTGCAAATTATAAGCAAAAAACTTGGCAAAATTTGGGACTGTTTTTATAAAAACGTGAATTTCTCTTCGAGTATACATGCTATCTTCATAAAAATGAACCCAAATTATTACAATAAGCCACTTAATGATAATCTACAGTTTGAATGCTTTTTGAAATATTAGTTTTTACAGGGTTATCCAAAAGATATTCGTTTTTCTTCAATTTGTTGACGGCTCCTTATGCGGTTTCGTTAAAAAAATCTTCGCGGAAATATATGACGTTTATCATGTTGTTTACACTCCTGAAGTTTCAGGATAATTCCTCATGTATGTTTCCGGATATTTAACAAAACGTCTAAAATCGCAAGTGACCGGTAATCATTGGAAATACAGTGTATATATATTCTTTCGTTAAATGGAAAACTGGTTGAACTTATTTATTTGATCTTTTGTATATAGAAAGATTATAAGCAAGATTAGCACACAAGCTGTTTATTAAACATGTAATTTTTTAATAAATTCAAAACTTTATTACTTGAATACATAATTCATATATATTTTATATAAAAAATGCTTTTTGATGTAGTTGGTGGGCAATTAAAAAATATATAAAAGTAAAAATATATTAGAATTTTCAATAAAAATAAATTTTTACATGTGTTCTGTATATTTTTAGTATATTATTTAACCCTGATGGCCCAGTTTAGATCCCCTGGTTATATTAAATAATATTATTAAGAAATTGTTAGCGTTTTAATTTTTATACAGAAATTGTATTCATCGATATTGAAGTTCGATGAATGGTTTGTATGAATCTTAAATTTTTAAGATGCTTAACAGCTGTGACATTTCAAAAGAGAAATCCATTTTCGGAGGCATCAGCGGAAGTAATAACTCGATAACTTTTGAAAATATCAAAATTATAGCATCGCATACTCAGGAAGAAATGTATTTAAGAAACAATTCAAAGTGTGAAGAATCCGTTAAAAGGAAATCATTCAGTTGAAATATGAAATAAAGCGAAATCCTTTAGAAATGTCTTCTTGAATGAATGATTTTATTAATCTTTTGAGTGGAGCTTATTTCTTTTTCATACTATTAATTAATTTCAAAGGAAAAAGATGAGATTCAATGGTTTCTTTTTTCTGCTGTTTAACTTTATAGAGTCCATTTAGTATGATTTAAGAGGTAACGCAGCTTTAACACCCTAAAGTGAATGGCTTTTACGGGATTTTTTTTTCTTTTATTAAGAAATACGAAGTGTTTATTAAAATCCACATTTACACTCCATTATTATACTTTTATTAAAGTAGAAAACTGTATTTTTTAGTTGATATATTTAAAAAAAAAGGCTTGACAGCTAATGAGGCGTAGATGTAACCTAGAACAATGAATCAACAAGAACAAAAAATACTTTATATCTCACAAAAAATAGTGAAGTACATAAACCATTTAAACAAAATATGCATTTTCAGTAAAATAGCATCAATTCAAAGTACAATGTAGATTTTCAACAGAAAATGTCATTACATATATATACGCAGGAAAGTGAGAGACCGATATTTCCAAAACATCTTATACGAATTTCACCAAAAAAATATGTTACGAGTAATTTTCAAAGAAAATCAGATTGATTGATTCAAAATTGATTGGTAAAGCTAGGGTGTCTACCTATTGTGAAAATGCTGTTCTGAAATAAACGCACTTAATGTTTTCGTTAGAGCTAACTCTCTGTTGCGCGTTCTACATCCATAATTCCATAATTGCTCTTTAACATTTGATATGATTTTTAACTTATTAAATAACACTTTTTAGAACATGAAGAGTACTTTAAGCGCAAAAAAGGAAAATTTTTGAACCAGTCAAAATGGTGCTATATCTTAATATGTACTTTTTGCAATAAAAGATGAACAAAAAATACTGATCTGATGCGTTAACATTTTCGCAAATTTACATATCCTCGTCTTCTTGTTTGTTAAGGCAACCTAAAGTTTGGAAACTCTAATATGAAATTCCTATTTAAACCTGTTCTCAAATCCAAACTGGCTACATAAAGCAGTATACATATTTTTTAATTCAGTTTTGTTCGGAATCTCATGAAATTGGCAGGTGCTATTGAGAAACTTTGTAATCGAAAGATGTTTTTCATTTTTTCGTAAAGGCAGAAGGTCTGTCAGAAAATACTGATGAAGTCGGCGTTTTGAACCGAATTTTCGACGACGTAGCAAGAGAAAGGGGAAAAACGTGTCGTCACGTGACACGAATCACTTATAACTCCATAAGTAATGTATTTACGAAAAAATGGAAAACTTATTTCGATTCCAAAGTGCTTTAATAGTCAGGCTTGCCAATTTCATGCCTTTGCGTTTGAAAATGTGGCAATAAATTATATATTGTTGAGCAGAACATTCAAGAACCCCCTTAAGCGGCCTGTTCACTGACGTGAAGACACTCACTCGCTAATGTTAATCCCATGGGACAGTTATTTTATAATATCTCGTTCGCATTTCAATATTTTTAAACGATTTCTTTTGCATTGGATAGCAGTGGTCGATCTCTACAATAGTTTTTTACTTTTTTTTCTTATGTGTCACTTATGTGTCTGAAAATGTAATTAAGATACTTAAGTGTCTGAATCTGGATTTCCAGACATTATAGATGTCTGAATTTAAGACACATAAGTGTCTTACTATGATTATGGCATAAATGACTTGAGAAAAATGTCTGAATACTGATGATATGTCTGAAATTAAGACATTAAGCAATTCAGACGCTTAATTATCAGAATTTGATACAATTATATACCATGTGTAGTGACTGTAATACAATTGTATCAGTATATATTCCAGCACAACCAAAAAATGCTTTCTAATAGATAAAATGTGTTTAAAATACTTTTCCCTCCACAAAATGATATTACTTTATAGAAGAAATAATTTGACCATAAGATGTGTGTCAAAACTGTTCAAATCTGCTTACAAAGTCTTGAAAAAACAAAAAAAACTGTGTATTAAAGGAATTAAAGAATTGATTTTCATAAAAATACATAGTTTTACAAAATTTACTTGCACTTGTCGGTGTACTCAAGGAAATGTAGGGATGCCTCTCCCACCCCCCACCCCTCCCCCACCCTCCTAAATAAGTATTTGGAAATAGTAAGATTCTTGCTATCTATTATTGCTATTATTGATTCTTGCTATTTATTATTGCTATTATTGATTCTTGCTATCTATTATTGCTATTATTGATTCTTGCTATCTATTATTGCTATTATTGATTCTTGCTATCTATTATCTTCTTATCAGCGCCGGCAAAAAGAAATGTAGGGAGGGGCCATGACAGAGACCCCGATTTTCAAACAGGTGTGCCTGTGGTGCACATTCTAGTCCGCTTTTTAAAATGCAAATTATGAACAGGAAAAATGTTAACTGAGAGCTTTTTGCCCGAACTCATCGTGCAATTACGAATTTTATTGTTCTACTATTCAGACCCTATGTTCGGGACTATGAGCGTCCCTCCCACTTTTTTTCATAGAACTACACCACTGTCCGGGGAAGAAATTGCACTTTTTAACCATTAAAAGCATAAAATTTCAAATTTTCCATGGGGGACATTTCAATGCTCCGGGGGGGGGAGGGGGGGACCATTTTGATCCATACGATTCGTATACATCGAACATAAGAATTGTGCACGAAAATATTACGTTAGAACCAGGGCTTAATTTGCGCCGGAACTCAGCTCCGGTACTTCTCTGTTTTTAGTAAATATTTTAATATTGGCCAAGAATTCACCGGAGGTCACAAACACTGCGTTCCGGAGCCCAGTGCAATAACGCTTCCGAAAAACGAAGCCGAAATTACTCTTTCCTTTTCCTCCCATCTCCAATCTTTTACCTTCTTTTGTATCAAAACATTTATAAATAAGTAGCGTAATGTGTTGCTCGCGTAAGATATTGAGATGAAACAGGCTCGCTTTTTATATCAGTCTTCGGGTTTGGGCAGGCTCAAGCTCAATCTGTCTTAAATTCAAAATTTTATTTATTTCCATTTCAAATCATTTTAATGCCGTTTTGATCAGAATAAAGAGTAAACAGAAATAGTCTTTTTCTATTCTTGATAGCTGCGAACTATTCATTTCTTTAGTTAACACTATTTCCGAATCATAATCCGGAGCTGATTTAATCGCAGCTACGATTAATTAATATTAAGATTAAGCAAAGGTTTCTGTTTGGAAGTAGTCATTATTAAAAAGTGGAATAGTTGATAGCTAAGTATACGCAGATAGATGTATTTAACATTTTTATTTTGCAATAAAAAAAAACACTGCTTTAAATTTTGAAAATAATGTATGAAATATATGCAGATTGGAGTGACGGCGGAGAAGGGGGACTACGGGTCTTAGTACTGCAGAATATTAGGGCTCCGGTACTTTTTTTTTCTTAGAAATTAAGCACTGGTTAGAACTAATTAAAAATTCATATAATACATGCAAAATGCGACAGTAGAGGGCACCAGTTCACTTGGAAGATGAAATTTTAAACGTAAAAAATTAATTTCTACGACAGTGAAGCAAACAATTTAGCCATTATTTAACTTAAATACTTTACAATAAAAATTTGTGAGAATGTGTAGTTAGTGAGATTAGTCGCTTATTTAAAGCCCTTAATTTTTTCATTGTGTGAATTTAGGTTATTGATAATTAAATTAATATTTTTGGGAGATAAAAATTTGTGACTTAAAATTGGAAATCATAAATTATCAGCCACTATCACTATAGTTTCAAATTGAGAAAAAATGTTTTTATCTGTCATATATGGTGTCATTTTGTTTGTGCCAAAGCAATGAATAAGTGTTTGTAGTATTATTGGGACTTCGGGTCTCAACAATCGAATTGAAAATATGTATAATTCATATGTCCTTCCCCCACATAAATACATAAATAATAAAGTTACTTATCCACTACACTGTAAAAAAAATCAGGAAATCCAGGAATCCGTTCCTGGAAAATAATGGCCAGCTAATGTGCCTAATTTATACCAGTAACATTTCTGGCAAAAAACAGAAAACTTTTTTAAGAATTCGGAAAAGTTAATATTTAAAGCCAGTAACTTTCCTGGAATTATAGTGGTAAGGTTTTTCAATTGTTCAGAAAGGTTCCAGGTTTAAGTCGGTAACCTTCATGGGAAAAACCATGAACATATTAAAACCTTCCCAGTATAATTCCAGAAAAGTTACTGACTTTTAACATAAACTTTTCTGAATTCTTAAAAAAGTTTTCTATTTTTTGCCAGAAATGTTACCGGTATAAATTAGGCACATTATCTGTTAATTATTTTCCAAAAACGTTCTTGATTTTTTTTTTTTTTTTTTTTTTTTACAGTGTATATGAAAACTAATGATAAATTAATTTTTAAATTGCATGAAAATATTTAAAAAAAGAACAGTTTTTTTTAATCTTTTCGCAATAGTATTTGCCAGCATATAAGATATATGCTATTTTTTAAAAACAATTTCTTTAAATGTGTAAATGTAAAATATATACGATCTAAAATCTTTTAAATAACATAATAAAATTGTCAACTAAGCATTTTGTGCATTTGATCTTTTATGGCTTAAAAAACTATAATAAAATTTCATTTTTAAAGAGTTACTTAAACTTTTTAAACACTAACAAAAAAATATATATATTATTTAAAGTATAGAAGTGTTGTTAATTATTATAATAAAGCATCTAGATCAGCCATACTCAACCTTTTACTTTCGCGGGCCGCAAACATATATTTGTGACGTTAGGCGAACCACAACATACTTAAACAAGAACGAAAAATCATGCGTCAAGCATAGATTATGTAACACTTTCCAACGCTTCCAAAATAATTTTACGAATCATACTCTTTTATAAGCTAAAAGATAACATCTAAGTAATCCGAATACTTTATTCAGCCCTGTATAGGATCTATAGATTTGTATATATACTACATAGGATGCTAAATTTTAGTTCAGTTAGGAAACACGTAGCACAGTTTAAAATTCTCCGTCTGGAGTTAAATAATACGGAAATGTGTTCCCGAACTTTTGTACTTCCCTGTATAGGATCTACAGAATTTATACACACCACGTAATATACAAAAAGCGATTTAAAATTAAAATAGCATTCAGTAACTTAAAACGCACTTCCAGGAATTATTGTTGACATACAGTAGAGAATTCTTTTGTGTGTCCCTGTAAATGAACGATGACTGCTATACACACAATATTCTGTAGTAAGTCTCTTGTAATGAACCTTATATAAATTTCAATGCGTTTAAAATAGTGAAACATTATTTAAATAAACCGCAGACGATTTTTCTCCATAGACGTAATGTAACGGAATTCTTTTGACTGTCCCTGTAAAGTAAGTATAAGTGCTATGCACACCCTATTCCATATTAAGCTTCTTCTAATGCACCTTAGTGATATATATAAATTTCAATGTGTTTAAAGTATTGAAACATTATTTAAATAAACCGCAAATGATTTTTCCCCATAGACCGCAATGTAACGGAATTCTTTTGAGTGTCCCTGTAAAAAAACTATAAGTGCTACACACTTCCGTTGAAATAGGGAACATGCTATAGATAACGATTATAACATATAAAATTTGCAGGGCAATCCGAGCATATTTACGGGAGTTAGAGCACGGACAGACGGCAGACGGCAGACGGCAGACGGCCAGACGGCCAGACGGCAGACGGCCAGACGGCCAGACGGCCAGACGGCCAGACGGCAGACGGCCAGACGGCCAGACAAACCGAAGTCATAAACACTTTTCAACTAGGTTGGAAAGTGTTAAAAAGGGTGAAAACATAATAATCTACAAAGATAACATAAATAGTACACCAGAGTTAATAGTAGTTATTAGTAGTAGCCAAAGTTATTACTAGGGTTAAATGTTTGTCACGAAAGAAATGCCATTAAAAATATAACACCAGTATTTGCAAGCAATAAAATAACAAATCTCCTTCGTGCTAGATTTTTATTGCAAATGTTGTAGAAATATGACGCGAAGTTTTTGTTTGGAAATAATTGTGTAAAAAAATGTTGGTACTAATTTTTTTCAGCGACAAACATTTAAGCTTAAAAAGCAGTATTAGCTTTATGATAAGAATAAGTATAAAACTAATCCACTCTAATAAATTAGTCTTTTGCCCAATGCAAAATTTTTATTTACAGTCGAACCTCGTTAACGCGAACACTCAAGGGGAAACTATTTTAGTTCGTGTTATTCGAACTTAAATACATTTACATACAACTGGACGGGGAAATCGGAGACAGTTCGTGCTAAAAGTAATTCGCGTTAGGGGGACCGTGGGCCTTTATTTGATCAAAAAATCGCACCAAAAATCTAAATTTATTTTTATGTGTATTATTATTCTTCAGTATGTACTGAACCATTTGAGAAAAACTTCATGCAGCTGCGATAATTTTTCGCATAGTTACAAGCGTTTGAATTATGTATACAATGAATTTTTCGGTGCTTTAGTAAACTTTATACATGTTTTTTTTTTCAATACAGATTTTACACGTTCTTTAAATTTTTGAAATGCTCCATGCGTCTTAATTTTGGTTCAAAATTCATGAAATTGATAAGGACAAATCCTGATACTGTTTACAAAGAAACTGTGTAGGCATTTTATAATTAGACTTCGTTAAGATAATTAAATTTGATTTATAACTTATTAAAATGCTAAATTTTGATGAAAATCGGAATGGAAATTAGAAAAAAATCTCTCAAAAATTAACTATTCGGGGGATTAAAAAACTGATACACAGATTTGTTTGTAATATAGTTTTAAGTGATCCAAATGCTAAATCGGGGAAATATCTTAAAAATTAAGACGCAAGGAGCATTTTAAATTTGGTTTATAATTTAAATTTTTTTAAAAAATCTTAAAATTATATTAAGATTAGGAAATTTCCTTAAGGTATTCTATATACTTATGGTGAAATCTATATATGGACAAAATTTCATATATCTATGATGAAAAATAAAATTATTCAATTTTAATGTCCACCGTCCCCTTAAGCGTGTTCGTGTTCGTGTTCACGAAGTTTGGTTGTATTTATTTTTTGAATTGTAAAAATATATAGACCAAATTTAGTTAATTTTGAGTAATATTTGATTAGTATTGAAGATTAAAAAATGTATAAATCCTGTAGCACAATTAGGACTGAAAAGAACTTTTGACTGAGAAACGTATTTTTAACGTAATTTTCAATGAATCATAAATCTATATTGTCTATAAATATATACTGACAGATATTGTCTTCCGATAAAAATATGTAAAACAACAATTATGGTTTTAAATATTTTTTATGCACATCTCAATTGACTTCATAAATATGGATTAATGATTATGTGTCTCGGGCCGCACATAAAAAGTTCGCCGGGCTGCAGATTGAGTATGGCTGATCTAGATAGCACACATTCGTAAACGAACTTATTATTTTCTGCGGTATCAAGAGTAATTTATAGGGGATATCAACCAGGGCTTACCAGGTTATAGAATATAGGTGAATTTTTTTTTAAATTATTATTTAAAACTCTAACAGATTTTTTACATTTAATATATTATTTTAGATTGCGCATTAATCTGTGACTCTCATTGTGACGTCACATTGTCACATCGTGGCCGCCGATGTGACGTCACGTGACATGTTTGGTAAAGTCACATTGATTTGGACGTAAAGTCAGTATGGTTGCTTTTAAGAGCCTACGCTAGTCACGCGAAGAAACGCTTCAGCAGACATTTTCAATTTTGGAACCGGTTGGAACAAGTTCTGAAAGTGAAATTACCCTTATATAAAAAAACTGGAACCAAAATAGAAAAAGTAAAAACTAACAACGTTAGAGATCGACCTCAGCTATCCTATGCAAAAAGAATCATTTAAAAATTTTAAAATGCGAGCGATAAATCGCGCGATAACCTTCCCATAGACTTAACATTAGCTGAAACGTTTCTTCGCGTGACTAGCGTAGGCTCTTAAGGCCCTACATAGTCACACGAAAGTACTCGGAAACTAATGTTAATCCTATGGGAACGTTATTTTCAAATTTCTCTCTTGGATTTTAATGATTTTAAATGATAGGTTTTTGCATAGGATAGCTGGGGAGGATCTCTAACCAGGGTATTTTATACTTAAAGAAACAGTGTATTTTGTAAGTAAAAAGTAGTCGCATTAGAGATCGTCCTTAGCTATCCTATGCAAAAAAATATATATCATTAAAAAACATTAAAATACAAGCGAGAAATTTGAAAATATCTCTAGTTAACATAACATATTAAAAACTAAAATATAATAATAATAATAAAATAATTTTCAAAGAAATTCATTAATGTTGTCCCACATTTACTACTTGCTATAATATGATTAATATTATTTTGTTATTAATCCCTCAGACACCAAATTTCTCTACTAATAATTTAAAAATATACAAACAAATAATTACGTAACAGCCATCGTGCTATTTTTATAATACTGCCATTTAATTTATTTGTTTTATTAGAAATTAATTTCAAAGGATTAATAAGGGTTTTACACAAAGTTTTTGATATATTATTCTTTTTAATTTTGTACAAATCTTCTTAAAATGCACATAATATTATGAAAATGAAATATCTGTAAACGAAATCTACAGAATTTCACAAAATCTTAACTAGGAATTATATTTTAAAATATATTAAGTTCTAAAAGCAACTTTATCAGAATTTACTATTTTGTATTATGAATTTATTATATTACATATATATTTTTTCTTTTTTACTGCATATAATTTGTAACTCTTAAATACAGATTCAAATTAATATTATAAAATATTGTACTTACTTACATTTTCACTCCAAAATTCCTAATTTTTATTGTATAATAAAATTTTCATGTGTTCCTTTAAATATTTTTAGGAACTGGATAATGTAATCATATTAAAGTGTAATATCTAGTGAAGCTTTTCGAGATAAATATTTTAGATAGGGAAATTTATTAACTACACAAATACCATCTTCTGATAGCGTTCTTTAGAATTTGAAGCCAAACGTAAATAAAACTTTAATCCATCTGCTTGTGCATCAGTATATGAATACTCGCTTCTAATAAAATAGATTTTCAAATTATCCTGATCGCACTTAGCGCAGATGTTTAGAAGGTACCATATTGTAAATATGAGACATAGCCTTGTATCAGCATTTGGGCAACTTCCTGTGGCTTTTAAATCAACAAAAAAGAAATGCTTTCACCCCTCCACTGAATATTGTAGGTATCTTTTGTTTTTTCAGTCTTCAAGATAACATTTACAGATGTATAGTGAAATAATTCTGTTATTATTATTAATTTATGTTAAGTTTACTAAATATACAGTTTCTTAATTACTTGTGTAAATCCAGACATTTTTCTACATTTACACATCTATCTGAGTTTTTCAAGTGATAACAAATATACACACATAGTTTCATAAGCAAAATGCACGTAAAAATAGGTAATTTTTTGCAAAAAATGTGTAATTTTTATGACATGTATTTTTTTTTAGAAATTTGCACATACATGCGTGTAAAATTGGCTAATTTACACGTTTCCTTTTTTGAGTGCGCATTGGTTAATACAATTTACTTTAAATATATGACATAAATGTACATGACATAATATATGACATAAAAGGATATGCTTTAGCTTGGAATTTCATGATTAAAGATATAAAACTACTAGTGAATTTATTCTTAGGAAATTTTTTTTTTCGATCTCAGTCAAATCCCATCTTTTTAACACTTTCCAACCTAGTTGAAAAGTGTTTATGACTTCGGTTTGTCTGGCCGTCTGGCCGTCTGCCGTCTGGCCGTCTGGCCGTCTGCCGTCTGGCCGTCTGCCGTCTGCCGTCTGTCCGTGCTCTAACTCCCGTAAATATGCTCGGATTGCCCTGCAATTTTTATATGTTATAATCGTTATCTATAGCATGTTCCCTATTTCAATGGAAGTGTGTAGCACTTATAGTTTTTTTACAGGGACACTCAAAAGAATTCCGTTACATTGCGGTCTATGGGGAAAAATCATTTGCGGTTTATTTAAATAATGTTTGACTATTTTAAACGCACTGAAATTTATATATATCACTAAGGTGCATTAGAAGAAGTTTAATATGGAATAGGGTGTGCATAGCACTTATACTTACTTTACAGGGACAGTCAAAAGAATTCCGTTACATTACGTCTATGGAGAAAAATCGTCTGCGGTTTATTTAAATAATGTTTCCCTATTTTAAACGCATTGAAATTTATATAAGGTTCATTACAAGAGACTTACTACAGAATATTGTGTGTATAGCAGTCATCGTTCATTTACAGGGACACACAAAAGAATTCTCTACTGTATGTTAACAATAATTCCTGGAAGTGCGTTTTAAGTTACTGAACGCGATTTTAATTTTAAATCGCTTTTTGTATATTACGTGGTGTGTATAAATTCTGTAGATCCTATACAGGGAAGCACAAAAGTTCGGGAACACATTTCCGTATTATTTAACTCCAGACGGAGAATTTTAAACTGTGCTACGTGTTTCCTAACTGAACTAAAATTTAGCATCCTATGTAGTATATATACAAATCTATAGATCCTATACAGGGCTGAATAAAAGTATTCGGATTACTTAGATGTTATCTTTTAGCTGATTAAAGAGTATGATTCGTAAAATTATTTTGGAGGCGTTGGAAAGTGTTACATAATCTATGCTTGACGCATGATTTTTCGTTCTTTTTTAATTCATCATGCATAATCTTGACATTAGCTGCAATATCTGCGACAAGGTTACCAATGAAACAGATACATCTTTGCACTTTAATATTACTTCATGAGATACTCTGTACATAATTATGATAAAAGAGGACATTTGTTAGATAAATCTCAAGTACTTTGGATTTTTAGTGTTCAGACTTCTTTTCATTAAGGGGTTAAAAGATGTTTAGATAATGATTTAGAAGCAAATAACATTGACATTTCACAGCAGATTACCATTTGAATTCAAATATATAAAACAAAAAAATTAAAATTTCCGGTGCAAGAATACGAGAAAAAAATTCTTAAAATTTGATCATCTGTGGAATACCTACGAAATTAAGAAAGCAACTTTCCATGATTTAGCTAATATCCATGAAAAAAAAAAATAGAACAATTTAAGTGTATGCCACCACAGACTTTGACGAAGTTGATTTCTTTGAAGTATTGTTTTTTTGCCGGATTTAAAATTAGATAAAATTTTCTCTTTTCAAAATAAAAAATAAAATAAAATAAAAATCCCTGCAAAATGTCCGCGCCAGTATGAACCTACCACAACAACCCTGTTTAAAGTAGTAATAAACCACCAAGAAACATCATAGCGGTTCAATCATGCAAGAAAAAAAATAAACATCCGGTATCGATACGTTTATGTATGTCTGTGTCATGAACTGTAACCATATTGAATCAAATATTACATAAATTATCTTACTAGAATGAAAATTAATCTACTTAACAATCTGTAATTAATTATACATTACAGGACAGGCACAGAGACAGGATTCCAAGTTTTCACAGAATTGAAGTCGAGGGGTAAAGACGGCGGAGCGAACAAAGCTAAGAACAGAGACGTTGCCACGCAAAAATGCTCAATTCCTGAATTCAGGAAACTATTCGCAAAAAACTTGTTTTTCCCAGGAATCTGATAGATACCTGTGAAAACCCAGAACGTTGCTGGGAATAATGCGTCACATTACGGAATTTTCTTACAGTGTATGTCTTATATAAGAACTTATTCAAAATCCCGTTCAATATCTAATTTTCTGAGCAACAAAACAATGAACTATATAAAAATATCTACAGGTATATAAATCATTCGATCACTTCCATTTAAAATTAGACACTCATGTGACCTGGATGGTGAAATGAATAAAGCGTTGGTTTCGTGACTTAGTAGGGCTCGGGTTCGATACTGGCATGGGTAAGAACGAAATTTAGATTACCCTCCCATAATTGTAGATAGAGATGTTTCCATCAATAGATGGCAGCACCAACGATTTTTTTCATTTTTTTTCTAGCTATCCGGATAAAAAAATGACAGTATTTCAGACATTTAAAATGTCTGAATTTCACACACTTACAAGCGTCTTAAAATATTCAGACACTTCAAAGTGTCTTTTTTTTAACCATCCGGTTCAGACACATATGTGACTGAATTTCAGACGTTTCAGTTTACAGTGTAGTTATTTCTAAAATAAACATTACGGATTTAGTGAAATTAAAAAGACTACAGAAGTCTATAAATAGATTTTTCATAAAGTTTACATACTTTACAATTTTGAACTAAAAATTTACAATATTTATGAGAAATATTTAATTTTGTTCTTGTTGCAGATAGGAAACATACAACTTTTTGACAACACATTCTTATTTTTATGTTTTATTTTTTTATTTTAGATTTTTTTTTACATGCTTGAAAGAATAGAATCTTATCTGAGTAAATATATTTTTTTTTCAAATCAGAGTTATTGCGCTTCAAAGGGTTAAAAAAGGAATTAATAATTGAATGCAGTTAAGCATTTATATCCTACTAATATACTTTTAAAGATATATTTATAATATGGGTGTACTTAATACTTTTGATGAAGTCTGTTGGTTAGGTAAATGAGAAGAAGTTGCTGAAAAGCTATGTATTGTGGAGAAAACAAATTGTATGAGTTTTAACCCCTTAATCGTCGTGCCCGAGACATTCACGGGCAGCGTAGGCTACGCCTGTTTTATTCAGATTGTTTCAATCCCACCAGTTTTTTAAAATAGTATAATTGACTTTATTCTCGCATTATTTTATCTGCCTATTTAATAAGGTGAATATTTCTACTTTAAAAAAAAAAAAAAAAAAAAAAAAAAAAAAAAAAAAAAAAAAAAAAACTGGTGGTACACAAGCAATCGGAATTTTTAAAAGGTAGCCTACACTTATCGGGCGCGACGATTAAAGGGTTAACACTCGAACCGCGGAAAATTTTACTCAAGTTTTATAAAAATATTTTATACCAGAATTTTCATTCAAAATTATCTTATTCATTTAACTTCTTATTTTTGTGCGGTGTATGATTTAACTTATTTCATAAAAATATTTCTGGTTTGAATTGACTACTATTCATTTGGTACGGTCAAAATGACCCCTCATCGTGGTTCTAGTGTTAAAAATATATTTTGCCTTTTTTTAAACAACTTACAACGACTTTCTTTTCTTTTCTTTATATGTCCATGCACCATGCATGACTCTTAACGAATCATCTGATTTTTATACTTTATTTATTCAATTACATATTTATTTACTTTTGACGGGAGGGTCCCGTGATGCAGACGGTCAGGTCCCCTTTTTTCCAAAGGGGGGCGAAATTAAGTTTGGTTGAGAAAGGCAAATTCCATGAAATTTATTTATGTGAAATAACTATTATATGCTTGAATATAAATGTATATACATATATGTACATTTTTCTACATAAAAAAATAAAATTGTCATTAGAGATATAATTATAGAGTATCTTTCTTTTCATATTTGAATTAAAATGTGGATTAATGCATTAAAATATGGGTTTGAAAATTTTTGGGCTCTGTTCAGCTTTCGGTTTGGCTTCAGATAGAATTTTTATACCCTGATCCATGTACACTGTAAAAAATTTCCAACCCTTTTCCGTTTCGTAAAAGATAAATTTCCTTTACGATACGGAAAACAACCGATAAAATATTTTTTCCGAATCACAACAGAAAGTTTTCCTACAGTCATAAAAATAATCTTTTTATATCGTATTAGTTTCCGAAATGATGGAAAATAACTTCACCGGACTTACTGCGCAGTCTCGCTCTCTGCTGACGTATGAAAGGCGTGGCGTCACGTGATTGATAACAGAAACAGAACAGAATCGAGATTTTCGATGAAGAAGATGTCCGCCATGTTGTTAAATATTGGACAATTGTACTACGTAGTTCTCTTCGCAATGGTAAGTACTAAAATTTATGTGATTTTTAATATTTGGGATTTGATATGTCCATATATTTACAGTGCATGATTATCAAACCGAATAACATGTTTAAGGAGCTGCGTAGCCTGAAATAAAATGCATATTATCTTATTTCTCGCTCAGTTTATTTTTTATGAGAAAAATATCCCCAATCAAAAAAATATTTTGATGTGCCAGAAATTTCTAACTTAGATATTATCTTAATGAAAACTCAATTTTTGTAGACTGCTTTTTAAGTAGTTTTTAACTTATTCTAAATTCAGGTACTTGTTTATTTGTTTAATTCTGTAAGGCATCCAGTGTTGAATTCAGGAGATAGCCGGGGGAGGGGGGGGGGACATTCCTCTCTCCCGGAGCATTGAAATGGCCACCCCCTCTGAAGATTTCGGATTTTATGATTTAATGGTCAAAAAGTGCAATTCCCCCCCCCCCCTCGGAACTCTATAATATGCCCCCAGGAGGAACAGAAATCCCTCTCGGAGAAAAATGCCTGAATTAAACACTGAAGATATCAATAACATACCTATGATCTTAAAATAAATTCATGAGATTTTTCTGTATTCGATGCCATATCAGAATCATATATTGTCTTTTTTTTCGGGTACTACATTATTATAGAATCAATTTAACATTTTATTATTTGTAGTGTATTAAAATTCAATTAAAAAGGAATGTCCATTAAATTCTATAATGTTGATTAAAAAATTGAGAAATGTATGTCAGGGTGCTATAACGAAATTTATAATGGTATATGGTAAAATAAATTTCAGTAGTCTTTTAATATCAGACAATATTTTAGTTGTGAAAAACGTAAAGTAGAATATGCTTAATACCTTGAGGTTGATTTTACCTATATTCATGCTGTAAAAGCTTGCATGCAGAAGCTTTCAACTGCCCCACCCTGTATATTCAAATTTAATTGATTAAATTTTATTTTTCTCACATTATTTTCAAAATAAAAAATGACTTTTAATCTTTTCTAATAATTTAAAATAAACAGAATAAAAAAAAGCAAACAGGGAATTTTTGTCAGTAGAGGTGCGGGGGGGGGGGGGATTTATTTTAAAAATATAAAGCTTCAATTCTTCATTTAAAAATAAAAAAAAGAAAGAAAAAGAAAACCTGTAATAGCTTTTGTTACATTTCTGTATTGTTTTTCATCCTAATTTATATAAAAATTATCTTGTATGTGGGTTTCTAACAAAAAAAAAAAAAATATCTAATTTGATTTTATTTCATATTTGTGCTTTCCTTTAACTAAATCTTGTCATGTATTTAAATGCACGTGTTAATACTGTGCAAATTTCAAGAAAAAAAAAATGTTCAAATGAGTCATAATGTCAACATATAAATCATAAATGTTCTGAAAATTCTGCTATTTTTGGAGTTCACAGAACCCGAAATATCATTGTAATAGAATTTTTTTTAGCTCACAGGTTATCAAAGCCGGACACCCCCCCCCCCCCGCTTAATTTACATAAATAGGTTTTTCATGCAGAATTATCCGATTTTAAATTTTCAAATTTTATATATATGTTGATTCTAATAATCAGATTCCTTGATTAGTTTTGGGTTTTAAATTGCTAAGTATAAAAGGGGGAGGGGGAACGGGGGCTGATCCCCACTTAATTTATATAAATGGGTTTTTAATGCAGAATTATCCGTTTTGTTTCAAATTTTATACATAGGTTCACTCTGATAAGGCGCTTCCCTGATCAGTTTTGGGGGTTCATTTGTTAAGTTTACATGAGGGAACTGGGGGCTAATCCCCCCCTTAATTTAGATAATGTGTTTTTCATGCAGAAATATCCGATTTGTTTCAAATTTTGTGTATAGGTTCATTCCAATAAGGCGCTTCTCTGATCAGCTTTGGGGGTTCAATGGTTAAATATAAAGGGGGAACAGGGGCGAATCCCCTCCCTAAATAAATGGGGTTTTCATGCAGAATTACACAATTTGCTTCAAATTTTGTATATAGCTTCATTGTGATAAGGCGTTTCCTTCATTAGTTTTGGGGGTTCATTGGTTAAGTATAAAGAGGACAACGGTCATTAATCCCCCCCCACCCCCTTAATTTAGGTAAATGGGTTTTTCATGCAGAATTATCCGATTTGTTTCAAATATTGTATATAGGTTCATTCTGATAAGGTGCTTCCCTGATTATCTTTGGGGGTTAATTGATTAAGTATACAGGGCGGAACTGGGGGCTAATCCCCCTTAATTTAGATAATGGGTTTTTCATGCAGAATTATCAGATTTGTTTCAAATATTCTATATAGGTTCTTTCTGATAAGGCGCTTCCCTGATCAGTTTTGGGGGTTCATTTGTTAAGTTTACATGAGGGAACTGGGGGCTACCCCCCCCCCCCCCTTAATTTAGATAATGTGTTTTTCATGCAGAAATATACGATTTGTTTCAAATTTTGTATATAGGTTCATTCCAATAAGGCGCTTCTCTGATCAGCTTTCGGGGTTCAATGGTTAAATATAAAGGGGGAACAGGGGCGAATCCCCTCCCTAAATTAAATAAATCGGGTTTTCATGCAGAATTACACAATTTGCTTCAAATTTTGTATATAGCTTCATTGTGATAAGGCGTTTCCTTCATTAGTTTTGGGGGTTCATTGGTTAAGTATAAAGAGGACAACGGTCATTAATCCCCCCCCACCCCCTTAATTTAGGTAAATGGGTTTTTCATGCAGAATTATCCGATTTGTTTCAAATATTGTATATAGGTTCATTCTGATAAGGCGCTTCCCTGATTATCTTTGGGGGTTAATTGATTAAGTATACAGGGCAGAACTGGGGGCTAATCCCCCTTAATTTAGATAATGAGTTTTTCATGCAGAATTATCCGATTTGTTTCAAATATTCTATATATGTTCTTTCTGATAATCCCCCTTAATTTAGATAATGGGTTTTTCATGCAGAATTATCCGATTTGTTTCAAATATTGTACCCCTGATCAAACCCCTGATCAGTTTTGGGGGTTCATTTGTTAAGTTTACAGGAGGGAACTGGGGGCTAATCCCCCCCCCCCCTTAATTTAGATAATGTGTTTTTCATGCAGAAATATCCGATTTGTTTCAAATTTTATACATAGGTTCATTCTGATAAGGCGCTTCCCTGATCAGTTTTGGGGGTTCATTTGTTAAGTTTACATGAGGGAACTGGGGGCTAATCCCCCCCCCTTAATTTAGATAATGTGTTTTTCATGCAGAAATATCCGATTTGTTTCAAATTTTGTATATAGATTCATTCCAATAAGGCGCTTCTTTGATCAGCTTTGGGGGTTCAATGGTTAAATATAAAGGGGGAACAGGGGCGAATCCCCTCCCTAAAATAAATAAATGGGGTTTTCATGCAGAATTACACAATTTGCTTCTAATTTTGTATATGATAAGGCGTTTCCTTCATTAGTTTTGGGGGTTCATTGGTTAAGTATAAAGAGGGCAACGGTCATTAATCCCCCCACCCCCTTAATTTAGGTAAATGGGTTTTTCATGCAGAATTATCCGATTTGTTTCAAATATTGTATATAGGTTCATTCTGATAAGGCGCTTCCCTGATTATCTTTGGAGGTTAATTGATTAAGTATACAGGGCGGAACTGGGGGCTAATCCCCCTTAATTTAGATAATGGGTTTTTCATGCAGAATTATCCGATTTGTTTCAAATATTCTATATAGCTTCATTCTGATAAGGCGCTTCCCTGATCAGTTTTGGGGGTTCATTTGTTAAGTTTACAGGAGGGAACTGGGGGCTAATCCCCCCCCATAATTTAGATAATGTGTTTTTCATGCAGAAATATCCGATTTGTTTCAAATTTTGTATATAGGTTCATTCCGATAAGGCGCTTCCCTGATCAGTTTTGGGGGTTCAATGGTTAAATATAAAAGAGGAACAGGGGCTAATCTCCCCCTAAATTAAATAAATGGGTTTTTCATGCAGAAATATCCGATTTGTTTCAAATTTTGTATATAGGTTCATTCCAATAAGGCGCTTCTTTGATCAGCTTTGGGGGTTCAATGGTTAAATATAAAGGGGGAACAGGGGCGAATTCCCTCCCTAAATTAAATAAATGGGGTTTTCCTGCAGAATTACACAATTTGCTTCTAATTTTGTATATAGCTTCATTGTGATAAGGCGTTTCCTTCATTAGTTTTGGGGGTTCATTGGTATAAAGAGGGCAACGGTCATTAATCCTCCCACCCCCTTAATTTAGGTAAATGGGTTTTTCATGCAGAATTATCCGATTTGTTTCAAATATTGTATATAGGTTCATTCTGATAAGGCGCTTCCCTGATTATCTTTGGAGGTTAATTGATTAAGTATACAGGGCGGAACTGGGGGCTAATCCCCCTTAATTCAGATAATGGGTTTTTCATGCAGAATTATCCGATTTGTTTCAAATATTCTATATAGGTTCATTCTGATAAGGCGCTTCCCTGATCAGTTTTGGGGGTTCATTTGTTAAGTTTACAGGAGGGAACTGGGGGCTAATCCCCCCCCTTAATTTAGATAATGTGTTTTTCATGCAGAAATATCCGATTTGTTTCAAATTTTGTATATAGGTTCATTCCGATAAGGCGCTTCCCTGATCAGTTTTGGGGGTTCAATGGTTAAATATAAAAGAGGAACAGGGGCTAATCTCCCCCTAAATTAAATAAATGGGTTTTTCATGCAAAATTTCCCAATTTTCTTCATATTTTTTATAGATCTACATTGTGATAAGGCGCTTCCTTTATTAGTTTTAGGGGTTCATTGGTTAAGTATAAAGAGGGGAACGGTGATTATTCCTCCCCCTTAATTTAGATAAATAAGTTTTTTATGCAGAATTTTCCGATTTGCTTCAAATTTTGTACATAGGTTCATTGTGATAAGGCGCTTCCCTGGATCAGTTTTGGGGGTTCAATGGTTAAATATAAAGGGGGAACAGGGGCTAATCCCCCCCCTCTAAAATAAAGAAATGGTTTTTTCATGTAAAATTACCCAATTTGCTTCGTATTTTGTACATAAGTTCATTGTGATAAGTCGCTTCCCTGATTAGTTTTGGGAGTTCAATGGTAAAGTATAAACGAGGGGAACGGGGGCCAATCCTACCCTTAATTTAGATAAAACGGTTTTTCATGCAGAATTATCTAACTTGCTTCAAATTTTGTATGTAGGTACATTGGTGAAGTATAAAGGGGAGAACAGGGACTAATCCCCCCCCCCTCTCAATTGAGAAAAATGATTTTTTAAAGCAGAATTATCCAATTGTTTCAAATTTTTTTTATAAAAGGTTCATTCTCATAAGGTGCTTCCTTGATTAGTTTTGGGGGTTCAATGGTAAAGCATAAAGGGAGCGAAATGAGACTAATCCCCCCTTAATTTATGTAATGGGTTTTTCATGCAGAATTATCCGATTTGCTTAAAATTTTAAATTAGGTTGTTTCTGATAAGGCGCTTCCCTGATCAGTTTTGGGGGTTTAATGGTTAAATATAAAGGGGGAACCGGGGCTAGTCCCCTTAAATTAAATAAGTGGGTTTTACATGCAAAATTACCCAATTTTCTTCATATTTTGTACATAAATTCATTGTGATAAGTCGTTTCCCTGATTAGTTTTGGGAGTTCAATGGTAAAGTATAAAGAGGGGAACGGTGATTCTTCCTCCCCCCCCTCAGAACTCTATAATATGAACCAGGAGCCACAGAAATCCCTCTCGGAGAAAAATGCCTGAATTCAACACTGAAGATATCAATAACATACCTATGATCTTAAAATAAATTCATGAGATTTTTCTGTATTCGATGCCATATCAGAATCATATATTGTCTTTTTTTTCGGGTACTACATTATTATAGAATCAATTTAACATTTTATTATTTGTAGTGTATTAAAATTCAATTAAAAAGGAATGTCCATTAAATTCTATAATGTTGATTAAAAAATTGAGAAATGTATGTCAGGGTGCTATAACGAAATTTATAATGGTATATGGTAAAATAAATTTCAGTAGTCTTTTAATATCAGACAATATTTTAGTTGTGAAAAACGTAAAGTAGAATATGCTTAATACCTTGAGGTTGATTTTACCTATATTCATGCTGTAAAAGCTTGCATGCAGAAGCTTTCAACTGCCCCACCCTGTATATTCAAATTTAATTGATTAAATTTTATTTTTCTCACATTATTTTCAAAATAAAAAATGACTTTTAATCTTTTCTAATAATTTAAAATAAACAGAATAAAAAAAAGCAAACAGGGAATTTTTGTCAGTAGAGGTGCGGGGGGGGGGGGGGGATTTATTTTAAAAATATAAAGCTTCAATTCTTCATTTAAAAATAAAAAATAGAAAGAAAAAGAAAACCTGTAATAGCTTTTGTTACATTTCTGTATTGTTTTTCATCCTAATTTATATAAAAATTATCTTGTATGTGGGTTTCTAACAAAAAAAAAAATATCTAATTTGATTTTATTTCATATTTGTGCTTTCCTTTAACTAAATCTTGTCATGTATTTAAATGCACGTGTTAATACTGTGCAAATTTCAAGAAATAAAAAAATGTTCAAATGAGTCATAATGTCAACATATAAATCATAAATGTTCTGAAAATTCTGCTATTTTTGGAGTTCACAGAACCCGAAATATCATTGTAATAGAATTTTTTTTAGCTCACAGGTTATCAAAGCCGGACCCCCCCCCCCCCCCCCCCCCCCCCGCTTAATTTACATAAATAGGTTTTTCATGCAGAATTATCCGATTTTAAATTTTCAAATTTTATATATATGTTGATTCTAATAATCCGATTCCTTGATTAGTTTTGGGGGTTAAATTGCTAAGTATAAAAGGGGGAGGGGGAACGGGGGCTGATCCCCACTTAATTTATATAAATGGGTTTTTAATGCAGAATTATCCGTTTTGTTTCAAATTTTATACATAGGTTCACTCTGATAAGGCGCTTCCCTGATCAGTTTTGGGGGTTCATTTGTTAAGTTTACATGAGGGAACTGGGGGCTAATCCCCCCCCCCCCCTTAATTTAGATAATGTGTTTTTCATGCAGAAATATCAGATTTGTTT
The DNA here is from genome assembly GCA_963931845.1 of Maratus michaelseni. Lineage (NCBI taxonomy): Eukaryota > Metazoa > Arthropoda > Arachnida > Araneae > Salticidae > Maratus > Maratus michaelseni. Next base: position 493,788,865 of record OZ007586.1, read on the forward strand.
CAAATTTTGTATATAGGTTCATTCCAATAAGGCGCTTCTCTGATCAGCTTTGGGGGTTCAATGGTTAAATATAAAGGGGGAACAGGGGCGAATCCCCTCCCTAAATAAATGGGGTTTTCATGCAGAATTGCACAATTTGCTTCAAATTTTGTATATAGCTTCATTGTGATAAGGCGTTTCCTTCATTAGTTTTGGGGGTTCATTGGTTAAGTATAAAGAGGGCAACGGTCATTAATCCCCCCCACCCCCTTAATTTAGGTAAATGGGTTTTTCATGCAGAATTATCCGATTTGTTTCAAATATTGTATATAGGTTCATTCTGATAAGGCGCTTCCCTGATTATCTTTGGGGGTTAATTGATTAAGTATACAGGGCGGAACTGGGGGCTAATCCCCCTTAATTTAGATAATGGGTTTTTCATGCAGAATTATCCGATTTGTTTCAAATATTCTATATAGGTTCTTTCTGATAAGGCGCTTCAATGATCAGTTTTGGGGGTTCATTTGTTAAGTTTACAGGAGGGAACTGGGGGCTAATCCCCCCCCCCTTAATTTAGATAATGTGTTTTTCATGCAGAAATATCCGATTTGTTTCAAATTTTATACATAGGTTCATTCTGATAAGGCGCTTCCCTGATCAGTTTTGGGGGTTCATTTGTTAAGTTTACATGAGGGAACTGGGGGCTAATCCGCCCCCCCCGCTTAATTTACATAAATAGGTTTTTCATGCAGAATTATCCGATTTTTTTTAATTTTCAAATTTTATATATATGTTCATTCTGATAATCCGATTCCTTGATTAGTTTTGGGGGTTAAATTGCTAAGTATAAAAGGGGGAGGGGAGACGGGGGCTGATCCCCACTTAATTTATATAAATGGGTTTTTCATGCAGAATTATCCGTTTTGTTTCAAATTTTATACATAGGTTCACTCTGATAAGGCGCTTCCCTGATCAGTTTTGGTGGTTCATTTGTTAAGTTTACATGAGGGAACTGGGGGCTAATCCCCCCCCCTTAATTTAGATAATGTGTTTTTCATGCAGAAATATCTGATTTGTTTCAAATTTTGTATATAGGTTCATTCCGATAAGGCGCTTCCCTGATCAGTTTTGGGGGTTCAATGGTTAAATATAAAAGAGGAACAGGGGCTAATCTCCCCCTAAATTAAATAAATGGGTTTTTCATGCAAAATTTCCCAATTTTCTTCATATTTTTTATAGAGCTACATTGTGATAAGGCGCTTCCTTTATTAGTTTTGGAGGTTCATTGGTTAAGTATAAAGAGGGGAATGGTGATTATTCCTCCCCCTTAATTTAGATAAATAAGTTTTTTATGCAGAATTATCCGATTTGTTTCAAATTTTGTATGTAGGTTCATTGTGATAAGGCGCTTCCCTGGATCAGTTTTGGGGGTTCAATGGTTAAATATAAAGGGGGAACAGGGGCTAATCCCCCCCTCTAAAATAAAGAAATGGTTTTTTCATGTAAAATTACCCAATTTGCTTCGTATTTTGTACATAAGTTCATTGTGATAAATCGCTTCCCTGATTAGTTTTGGGAGTTCAATGGTAAAGTATAAACGAGGGGAACGGGGGCCAATCCTACCCTTAATTTAGATAAAACGGTTTTTCATGCAGAATTATCTAACTTGCTTCAAATTTTGTATGTAGGTACATTGGTGAAGTATAAAGGGGAGAACAGGGACTAATCCCCCCCCCCCCTCTCAATTGAGAAAAATGATTTTTTAAAGCAGAATTATCCAATTGTTTCAAATTTTTTTTATAAAAGGTTCATTCTGATAAGGTGCTTCCTTGATTAGTTTTGGGGGTTCAATGGTAAAGTATAAAGGGAGCGAAATGGGACTAATCCCCCCTTAATTTATGTAATGGGTTTTTCATGCAGAATTATCCGATTTGCTTAAAATTTTGTATTAGGTTGTTTCAGATAAGGCGCTTCCCTGATCAGTTTTGGGGGTTCAATGGTTAAATATAAAGGGGGAACCGGGGCTAGTCCCCCTAAATTAAATAAGTGGGTTTTACATGCAAAATTACCCAATTTTCTTCATATTTTGTACATAAGTTCATTGTGATAAGTCGTTTCCCTGATTAGTTTTGGGAGTTCAATGGTAAAGTATAAAGAGGGGAACAGTGATTCTTCCTCCCCCCCTTAATTTACATAAATGGGTTTTTCATGCAGAATTATCCGATTTGCTTAAAATTTTGCATATAGATTTTTTCTGATAAGACGCTTCCCTGATCAGTTTTGGGGGTTCAATGGTTAAATATATAGGCGGGACAAGGGCTAATCCCCCTAAATTAAATAAATGGGTTTTTCATGCAAAATTACCCAATTTCCTTCAAATTTTGTATATAACACATGGGCTGATAAGTTCCCGGTCTGGCACACAGATGGCGTTGCAATTGCCGAACCGATGTTTTTATTTAGTAAATACGAACCTTTAAAAGGTAGCAGAAAAGATGTCATGATGATTCGCCGTGTGGATAAAACGTTAGAGTGGTTTTATTTGAACAACTTTGTTGATAAACAAAAAAATGGATAAACAAGAATTTCAAGAATTGTATTTTGATGGGAAAAAACACCGTTCAAACAAAAGCTTGGCTTGATAAGCATTATCCGGACATTGCACCAGGTAAATCAAACATTATTGACTGGTTTGCTGAATTTAAACATGGTCGTACGGACACCAGTGATGCACCACGCAAAAGAGGTGGTTACTCCGGAAAACATAAAAATAGTCCAAAAAATCGTTTTGGGGAACCGTAAAGTGAAGTTGCAGGCGATAGCTCAGACTCTGAAGATATCCAAGAAACGTGTAGGTTTTATTTTGAATGAGCATTTGTCTATGAAAAAGCTGTTGTCAAAGTGGCTGCCGCGCGTGTTGACTTTTGACCAAAAACAACAACGAGTCAATGATTTAGAACACTGTTTGGAGCTTTTTCGTTATAAAATTATGTTATTTATTATTAAACTATTATTATTATTTATTTATTAAATTATTATTATTAAATTATTATTATTTATTATTAAAGTTATGTTATTTATTAAAGTTATAAAAGTCATAATGTTTTGTTAAAAAGTTGTGTTTTCTTTATTAGACCGGGAACTTATCAGCCCATGTGTTAGCTTCATTGTGATAAGGCGCTTCCTTCATTAGTTTTGGTTGTTCATTGGTTAAGTATAAAGAGGGGGACGGTGATTAATCCCCCCCTTACTTTAGATAAATGACTTTTTTATTCAGAATTATCAGATTTGTTTCAATTTTTATATATAGGTTCGATGTGATAAGGCGCTTCCCCGGATCAGTTTTGGGGGTTCATTGGTTAAATATAAAGGGGGGAATGTGGTCCAATCCCCCGTAATTTGGATAAATTGATTTTTCATGCTGAATTATACAATTTGCTTCAAATTTTGCATATAGGTTCATTGTGATAAGGCGCTTCCCTGATTAGTTTTGAGGGTCCAATTGCTAAGTATAAAAGGGGTGGAACGGGGGCTGATCCCCCTTAATTTAGATAAATGTGTTTTTCATGCAGAATTATCCAATTTGCTTCAAATTTTGAATATAGGTTCATTCTGATAAGGCGCTTCCCTGATTAGTTTTGGGGGTTCATTGGTTAAGTATGAAGGGGGAATGGAGGCTAATCCCTCCTAACTTAGATAAATGGTTTTTTCATGCAGAATTATCGAATTTTCTTCAGATATTGTATGAGGTTCATTGTGATAAGTCTCTTTCCTGATTAGTTTTGAGGGTTCATCGGTTAAGTATAAAGGGGGGGGGAACTGGAGGCTAATCCCCCCCTCCTTAATTTAGATAAATAGGTTTTTCATGCAGAATTATCTGATTTGCTTCAAATTTGGTATATAAGTTCATTCTGATTAGGCGCTTCCCTGATTAGCTTTGGGGTTCTTTGGTTAAGTATAAAAGGGGGAAAAGGGGTTAATGCTCCCCCTAATTTAAATAAATGGGTTTTTCGTGCAGAATTATCCGATTTTCTTCAAATTTGGTATATATTTTCATTGTGATAAGGTACTTCCCTGATTAATTTTGGGGGTTTATTGGTTAAGATTAAAGGATGGAACGAGGGGCTAATCCACCTTAAGTTAGATAAATGGGTTTTTTATGCAAAATTATCTAGTTTGCTTCAAATTTTGTATATTGATTCATTGTGATAAGGCGTTTCCCGCATTAGTTTTGGGGGTTCATTTGTTAAGTATAAAGGAGGGAACGGGGACGAATTCCCTCCCCTTAATTTAGATAAATAAATGGGTTTTTCATGCAGAATTAACCGATTTGCTTCAAATTTTTTATATAGGTTTATTCTGATAAGATGCTTCCCTGATTCTTTTTTTTTTTTTTTTTTTTTTTTTTGGGGGGGGGGGGGGTCATTTGGTTAAGTAAAAAGGGGGAACAGGGACTAATTGTCCATTTTAATTTAAAAAAAAATTTTTCATGCCGAATTATCCAATTTGATGCAAATGTTGTATACCGGTTTATTTTGATAAGGCGCTTCCCTGATTAGATTTGGACGTTTGGTTAAGTATAAAGGACGTAAATAGGGGAGCTAATGACCCCCCCTTCTAATTTATATAAATGTGTTTTTTCTTTGAAATAAGAGTATAATATGCAAATAGTGTGAATAGCCTGTGAGCTCAATGCCATCAGTTTGACTGAGCACTTTTATTTTTATTATTTTATTTCCAATTTAATATATATAAATTTTTTTAATTAATATACCTTTTAAAAAGTTAGTATCCAGCCGAATATTTGATAATCTGCTAAATCACTATTTGTTACATATCGTAAAATTATTGTTATGTTTTTCTACTATATTCCTGTGGCACCATTTTTTTTTTCTTTTAATGCTGATTGTGAAATCCCATATAGTAACCTATGTAAATTTTAAAGAAATGATAAATTCCGTTATACAATTATCAAAATATAGCTTTCACCAGCAGGAAACAGATGTCCAATGCTGGTAGAGTACATTTTTAAAAATTTCCTTAATTTTTAAATTGTTTAAAAATTTTATGAATTTTGAATTCTTTATTCAAAGGAAAATTTTCAAATATTTTGTTCTTAAAAATACTTATCGCTGAAGACGAAGTGTCCCCTTAATCATTCTTTGCTCTTGTGCTGTTTTTCTATATTTTTAAATATACATGGTCACTAGCAATTAGTACAATAAAAAAAATTAATATTATTACTGTTATTATTACAGGATAATACTGCAGTGATCAATGTCGCCTTACAGCTAGAACAGATCATCCTTGCCTACTAGAGAATGAGGATGTTAGAAAGGACGTCAAGGTGTTTTCGTATGTTGATGGTGTGACACTTTTTTCGGAGAAATGTTCAACTGAGTCAATTTCGTTGCTCTAGCATCCTACTGGGTGTTTAATTAAGACTGTTATCAGGCCGGAATCTAGGCAGGCTTTTTTACTAACTGCATCAATTCTAAAGGAATTAAAGCCAATAGCATATACATAGCATAAATACAGTGCTGTAATTTGTTTTATTAAAACATTTTGATTTATAGTTTTGTTGAAAATAAATTTTATTTTTCAGTATAAATGTTTGTTTTATTTTTTCTGTCTTTTGTTGTTAGCCAGAAAAAATCGAGTAATTTATAAATTTTTAAAAAAATAGTATTTAGTCAATTTAATGTTTGTGTAAATTAAATGCACTTGATTTATTTTAATAAGTTTAAGTAAAAAAAAAAAAAATAGCACATACATATTTGCTAAGACCGATTTTTTATTGAATTCACTATTTTATAGATATTTTTTCTGAATTATTTGCAATTTTTAATATTCTGCTATTAAGTGATCTGCCATTGAGGAATAAAAGACTCACAAACATTTATTTCTTTGTTATTAATCATGATAAAAAAAATTTGTAATCAATATACTTTTTAAAAAGTTAGTACTCAGCCGAATATTTGATAGTCTGCTAAATCTCTATTTGTTACATTTTGTAAAATTATCACGTTTTTCTACTATATTCCTGTGGCATCATTTTTTCCCCTTTAATGCTGATTGTGAAATCCCATGGTAACCTACGGAAATTTTAAAGAGGTGATAAATTCCCTTATACAATTATCAAAATATAGCTTTCACCAGCAGGAAACAGATGTCCAATACTGGTAGTGCACATTTTTTAAAATTTCCTTATTTTTTAAATAATTTTTTTAAAGTATCTTTACTTTAATTTATATTTAATATATATATATATATATTTACTGGCAACTGGACTTCCCTGTAAGTAAGTGCTTATATATTCCATATTTTTGCTTTTTTCATTTGTAAAGAGTTTATAAATATTATTCACAAGTCCTTAATTTATTTCTTCAAAATAAAATGCAGGTTTTAAGTTATCAAATTGGCTTTTGATAAGTTTATTTAGCTGATTCACCAGATTGGTGTTATAACTTTTACTTCAATATAATCTTTTGTTAAAATATTGTATGCAAGTACATGATTTTGGAAAGAAATTTTTTTAATTACTTTTTTTTACAGCAATTGGTAAATTTTGGTATCTTTTGAAATCTAAGCATAGTTTCATTGCCAATTTCTTCAACGTTATCTAATCAGTTATAATACAGAAAGTTCAGAAATCTTAAAATATTTAGATCAATAATTGAAATTATATTTCAGCACTATAATCTCAATTTAAATTAAATAATTGCTAAATAACACTTGTGTAGTCTAACAATTTTTAATCAGAGTTCATTGATTTAAATCAACTGGATTTCAATCCTGATTTAAATCAACTGATTTATTTAAATACACTTTTTTTTTTCAAATTTAGGTTAAGATATTTCATTATAAATATTATTTTTGACAACAATACATTGTAAATTTAAGGACTGGGGGAGACAACACTCAAAATCCTTGCTTTTTGAATTTTATTTAAATCAAATATCACACTTAAAGATAAAAATTCTAATTTAAAAATAGAGAATCTCAGCTGAGAAATGTTAAAAGATTAAAGCATAAATTTATTTGTTAAAAAAATATGTACAAATCTTATGTGAATTTTTTAATACAAAAACATGGAGGGTTTCTGCGAGGATTTGTAAAATGTTAGAATAAATAAATATAGGTCAATCAAAAGTATATTTATTGTTATTTATATTGATATCTCATGACTTCATTGTGCACATGTAAATAACAAATGGTTCGATATTCCAATGTAATTTATTTATGGAAAGACTCGGAAAATAAAGATTCCATGGTTAGTAATACTCTGAAATGTTTATATATATTTTTTAATATAATTTTAATTACTTATAAATGTAAACTAATAAACAACTAAAGTGTTAAAATCTTTAAAAAATCAAACACCTGATTTAAAAGTATCTTTTATTTTAAATTTAAAAAAAAATCAAACTTTAATTCACTGCAAACTCTGTAATCGCTTATAAAGAACTCATAAAGCTGGAAAATTGGTGTTTCTTTTCAAACATTTTAATAACAAAGAATAATTTTTTCAGATCCATTGAAATTTATACCCAGATAATCATAATTATCTTAAGTATTTTTTATATATGCTCCAACTTCATTAAATGAATTAATGTATGTATTTCAGAGTAGTGTATATAATCTGGAATAGGTATGTTTAAAGGAATACTGTATATAATCCAGATCTAGAATAGAATGCTTAAAATTTCATTTTTTTTTTCTGAATAAAATTCTTACATTATCTTTTATATTTTAAGATTTTTAATCGAGAAATTTGGTCAAAACAAAAAGATTTAGCTTTTAGTAATGAAGAGTTTATATGCTTTTTATTTTGTCAAAGGGGTAATTTAAGGTGGTATATATTTTATACAGAATAGGTCAATAAAAAGTATATTGTTAAATTGCAGTTAGTGTAAATAAGTGATATATAACACAAGACAATTTGTTTACTTTATTTCCTGTTTTCAAAAGTAAAAGAGAATTCACATTTTCAAATTATATCATTTTCTGTTGCTCCATTTTTTAACTATATTTTTAACTGTTTATATATGATTAAAATATTTCAAATTAAACAAGTGAATGAGTTTCTCTATATATTTTTAATTTCAAATAAATTTAAATGAGCTTTTCTAATTATTAATTTTAATGATTTAGTAAAGGTTATTTTACTTTAAAACGCGTAATTTTAAAATTGTATTTTGAAAAAAAAAATAGCTGATTTAAATTTTAACAAAAAATGATTTTCATTTACTGAGCCTTTTTGTTATGTAATTTTCAGTTGAGCTTCAAGTTCAAAGTCTTGTACATTTTCAAATTGTATGGCTTCTGAAAATTGTTTATCATCAACGTATTTATTAGGGTTAGCTGAATTCTGTATATTCTTATAATTTACATGACTTCAAAAGTTTTTAGATTTACTTTATTATTATTATTATTTTGTGTGTGTGTGTGTGTGTAATAGAGCAGAAAAGCACCCAAATTGGGTTATAATAGTTAGGTGCAGCAATGTTCCTAATTGGAAAGTGTCTCTGTGACACAAATTGGGTATAAAAAGTGACAAATTTGAAATATCATATGCGCAGGGTGTATTTGGGGACAAAAAAGAACATTTAATCTCCAAACTGTCACTGTAAAAAACAAAGTTATTCTTCTGGAAACTGTCTTTTTTAATTTAATGTTGAAAAAAATAAGCTTAGAGGGTCATATTCATGCCGAAATTGTAGCAAATTCAATAGATACATCTAATTGGGGCATCATGTTTGTCTTTTTCAGTAAATGTTGCCCTATGATAACAAACTGGAATTCACTCAGTCAAGTAGTTTTGAAATTATGAAAATTTAAAGTTTGTAACTCCTAATCTGTAATCGTTGCAAATCAGACTGTAATGTGGGTAGTGTTTTAAGCATAACTTAAAAACTACTTAGCGGAATCAGCTGTGATTTTTGATTTGCATATTTGAAGTTTTTAGAAATCTATTTCTATTAAAATTAATTTTTTAATTAATTTAAAAATACATTTTTTTTATAAATTTTAAATTAAACCATAAAATAAACCATAATCTATAATTTTTTAACCGAAATAGATTTCGAAAAGCTTCAAATAAAATATACGAATATAAAATTATTACGTCAAGTATTGAATTATATAAAAAAAACTCCATCAGCTGTTTAACATTAGGAGTTCCAAACTTTAAACTTCATAATTCTTAAACATTTTGACCTAGTGACTTCCCTTTTGGTATCTTTGAGAAAAAGTTACCGAAAGAGGCAAATATAATGTCAAAGTTAGATGTACATATTGAAAAGTTTGGAGTTCTGTGCAACTTAAGAACGAAGACGACCCCATAAGCTTGTTTTTTTTTTTTTTTTTTTTTTTTTGAGGCGTAAATTAAAAGAAGTTCTAGTTTTTTAAAAAGGGGCGGTCACTATTGTGATTAAAAAATGTTTTGTATGTCCTTTGTTTTGGATATACAGCAATAGAAAGTCTTTCAGTACCAATAAAACTTCAATGTTAGTTGCATACACTTCATACGCATGCAACATGTCATACACTTGTGCTACACCCAATGACATAAGTGTGGGTTTTAAATATCCAGTCCAAATTGAAAATATTTTGTTCCGTTTTTAATATCTTATTTAACAGTTTTTGGCATCACCTAAATATTTAGTGCCTGGGGCAATTATCTCCCACACACACTTCACCACTGGCTACACCTATGTATATTCTGGCACTAATAAGCTGGCATCTCTGTACAGTCCACTTTGCTATACAGACAACAGATGAAAAGGTTTGTTTTGGACACTATTTGGACTTTCTTTTATATCGCTTAAAATATTTATTTTTTTTTTATTTTATTTTTTTTCCCTAGGAAACATATACACATATTCTAAAGAAAATAAAAGTATATTATGTATTTTATGAACATAAAATCCATTTCATTGTGTACTTTTTATTTATTTATACACTTTTCTTTTACGAGAATGACTTCTCCTTGTTTATAAAGATACTTCTCTAGCATTCCTTGTATAAAATACTTATTTAAAAAAAATGTAAATACCCATGAGCTAAACGTATCAGTATTACTTGTAACAAATAAATAAAATTTCAAGCTGATTCTGTATTGTAAAGAAACTTTTGTTATAAAGAGTAGGACCAATAACAGATGAAAATATTGCTTTTGGACACTATTTTGATTTCCTTTTATCTTAGTTAAATATTATTAAGAACTTTTTTGAATACATACATACATTTTAAGTATTTTGTTATCATAAAATCCATTACATGTAATGCATTTTATGATAACAAATACTTAAAAATGTGTGTATGTATTCAAAAAAGTTCTTAATAATATTTAATTAATATCAAAACAGTGTCCAAAAGCAATATTTTCATCTGTTAATGTTCCTACTCTTTAAAACAAAAGTTTCTTTACAATGCAGAAAATTTTCCGATCATAATGAAAAAAAATTCCGTAAAGCAAAGAAAAAGTTTCTATAGTACACAAGAATTTTTAATTTTTTCATGATTAGTTTACTGACTGATTCGGAAAAGTTTCCTTTTTAAAACGGAATACTTTCTGTCTATTCTACCGTTCTACCAAGACATTTCTTAGTGTGAATGGAAAGTTTTCCTTTTTAAAACGGAATACTTTCTGTCTATTCTACCATTCTACCAAGACATTTCTTAGTGTGAATGGAAAGTTTTCCTTTTTAAAACGGAATACTTTCTGTCTATTCTACCGTTCTACCAAGACATTTCTTAGTGTGAATGGAAAGTTTTCCTTTTTAAAACGGAATACTTTCTGTCTATTCTACTATTCTACTAAGACATTTCTTAGTGTGAATGGAAAGTTTTCCTTTTTAAAACGGAATACTTTCTGTCTATTCTACCGTTCTACCAAAACGTTTCTTTATGTGAATGGAAAGATTTCCGTAAGACTCAGGAATTTATTATGTGTCTAAAGATTAGTTTCTGAATCAAACAGGAAAAGTTTCCTGACGGAAAGAAAAAACTTTCGTTTTTTTTCGTTTTTTTTTCCGTGTTGGTTTGGAAAAGTTTCCTGTACTATACGGGCAACTGGAAATCCTATTCCTACCGGAAACTTTTCCGAATTTTTTTTTACAGTGTAGAACGGTTCTGCGGATAACAAAACCAAGGGGGAAAAAAACACGGAGGTAAAAAAAAAAATCCCCTAAAACCTTATTATTATTTTTTAAATAATTATTTAATATACAGATTTTACTGAATAGCAGTAATATAGTTTAAGTATCGTAGTAATTGCGCCAGAATAAATAAAATCATTTTTAAGATAAAATACAGACCTTGAAAGTAGTATTTTGAATGAAGAATCCAGAAAAAATTGCAACATAGATTACATTTAATTTTATTACAATTAATTTTTTTATCTTTAATAAATGTATACAAATTAATAAATTTATTGTTTATAAGGTATTTTAATCTATTTTTATAAATTTTGAAAGAAAATTTTCGCCTTTAAAACAATATTTAAAACTAAAATTGGGGTGACAGAAGTCACAAAGAAAAAAATATACTTACCTCAAAACCTGAAGATATTATTTCAGATTTTAAACACGTTAAGGTAAAATACGGACCTTGAAAGTAGTATATTAAATACAAAATGTAAAAAAAAAAATGTAACGTAGGTTACAATTGATTTAATTATAATATTTTTTTTAAATTTCAATAAGTGTATACAAATAAATAAATTTATTGTTTTTTTATATTTTTTTTTATAAATTTTGAAAGAAAATTTTTGCTTTAAAAGTAAAAATTTTCTACATTAAACATTTTAAACTAAAATTGGATTCACAAAGAAAAAATATACTTACCTCAAAACCTGAAGATATTACTTTAGATTCTAAATATGTGATTAAAAATATCAGATTGGCACCAAATTTCTTTGCTAGGAAATCTTTTCTGAAATCTAGAATAAAAGTGCTGCAAGGAGAACCTTTCTAATTATTTATTTTACTAAATACAAGTACTGTGTCAGAAGTTACATTTTTACTGGGCAAAAGTAAAATTAATATCAGTTAAAAAATTAGAATTAAAAGTTAATATTTTAATTAATCAGAACAAATTTGTTAAATTATTAAAGCCACTAATTAGATTAAAATAAAACAAATGTTTATCATGATCTTTTGCAATATAGTCTATTTAATGTTGTGCATACAGTCATTTAGACAGCTAAATTTGATAGTTAGAAAAAAAAAAGGGGGGGGGGGATAGATGCAATTGAGAGAAAAAAAAATAAAATCGGGGAGAAAATTTCTGTAAATTAAGCAGTTATAATTGTGCCTAAGAAATGACAGAAAAAGAAATTGCCCCTTATATAGAAATAAATAAATAAATAAATAAAATAAGATAAAATTTAAAATTGTGGCCATGAAAATCTTAAATATAATTCTTTCCTCTCTATATTACTATTTATATATTACCAGCTGACTTCGCCCATTAGCGAGACCCCAATTACATTGGAAATTCGAATCAAACAAATCTCTTTCGGGGAAAAAAAAAAAAAAAAAAATTACAAAATGCTCCTTTGGTACATGTCCCGTTCGTCAATATAACTTATTTTGACGTAAATCGATTTTCATTTAGTCAACCTATCGTACCAAAATTTCACGCCCTTCATTTAAAACTGAAAAATAAAATTATTTTCAAAAGAACGATTATTCAATCAAAACAAATGAATCACTTTTTTTTTTTTTTTGTCTGTGGGATGATCCATTTTAACATCCTCCCAAAGACAAACATTTTTTTTTATTTGTTTAAAATGCAGCGAATGATATTGGACTTGGGATGATTTTTTTATTATTTTCTAAGACGACACACCTCCAACGCATTAACTTTTTACTTTTTTTCCCCACTAGACCGGATGTCTGATGCTGTTCTTTGAAGAGGTTTTCATTTCAAACCTGTTTTGCCTTATACGCCACGTTTAAAAACGAGGATTCAAAATGGTAAATATTATATATATATATATATTTTTTTTTTCTAATAGTACAGCCCTTTAAATAAAAAATATTTTTAAATCATTGCTTTTTTTATTATTATTTTTTTTAACTTGCATTAATGAAAATAATTAATGAACTACATATAAGTAAAAAAAATAATCTTAATGTAGTGATAAAAAAAAAAAAAAAAAAAAAAAAAAAAAAAAAAAAAAAACAGGAAAACACAGAAACAATCATACTATTTTTGGATCCTGACCATCTGTAGTACGAGACCCTCCCATCAAAAGTAAATAAATATGTAAATAAATAAATAAAGTATAAAAATCGGACGACTCGTTCAAGAGTCATGAGTGGACATACAAAGCAAAGAAAAAAAAAGTCGGTGTAAGTCGTTTAAAAAAAGGCAAAATATATCTTCAAAATTCATACAATTTTTTATTTTCTCCACAATATATAGTTTTTCAGCAACTTCTTCTCATTTAGCTAACCAACAGACTTCCTTAAAAGAATTTAGCACAGTCATATTTTAAATTTATCTTTAAAAGTATAGTAGGATAGAAATGCTTAACTGCATACAAACTTAAAAATTGTTAATTGTTAAAAATTGTTCATTTCTTTTTTAACCATTTTATGCGGAACAACTCTGATTTGAAAAAATATTTACTCAGATATTAGACTCTATTCTTTCAAGCATGGAAAAAAAATAAAAAACATAAAAATAAAAATGTATTGGCAAAAAGGTGCTTGTTTCATATCTGCAACAAGAACAAAATTAAATATTTCTCATAAATATTGTAAATTTTTAATTCAAAATTGTAAAGTATATAAACTTAACTTTATGAAAAATCTATTTCTAGACCTCTCTAGTCTTTTTAATTTCACTAAATCGATAATGTTTATTTTAGAAAAATCTACGTGAAACAACTCCAGTGCTAAATTGAACTTTGGTATAAAAAAGTAACGGTTTTCCCATTTGCTGTATATTCCACGAGAAATTTATATTAATTGCAGTTTTGGAATGTAGCAGCAGTGGTATAGCTACGTTTTTTGGCGTCCGGGGAAAGAAGAAATTCTGTGCTCCACTCTCTAAATAAAAAAATAATGAGACTATTTTTTCTTAAGACGAAAAAATGTCCTTCCGGCATGTATCATGAGAAAAATGCAGCTTCCCTCTTCCTTGTTTTTAAGAATTCAGCTAATTTTACTCAGTTACACGAAACTAAAATGCGTGCATCCTGATTATAGAAGATTCCTACTTTTCGTCCATACTGAAATTGAATGGGAATTTCAAAAAATTATTTAGCTATCTCCAAGTTGGCTTCATTTATGGCGACCTACATTTTTCGCCAAGATCTTTAGCCAAATACCGTCAAGTGTGGCAAGAATTTGACGTTAGCAGAAATGGCTATGTTAGTTTTAAGCGTATGAGAGTAGCAACACAAATGAGTACAACAAGGAAAGTCAATTTGCGAGAAACCACATTTGCTAAAACTCCTAAATTAAACCCATTTATGGGGAAAAAATCTGCTGCCTTGTTTCATTTACAAGGTGTGTACACTCTTTGGGATTTCTAAGGATTTCCATATGCCCTGCGTGAAAAAATAGAAAATATTTTTCAATTCACTCACTGTTTTATGATCTTTTTCTAATTTTTATCCCATCTTTTGGACAATACATAAGGTCGTTTCATAAAATTAAAAATAGGAATTTCAGCAATAAAAATAGTTTATTTTCTAAAAACAAAAATGTAAAGTAAAAATTCATTTTTATTGTATTTTAACATTTGTCATGGCATTTTAACAATTTAACTTTTTGAAAATGTGGTTCTTACTGTTAGAAACCAGATTTATAAGGAAAGTATGAAAATAATGTTGCGAAAAGTTAAAAATTGTAGGAAAAGTGTGGTTTTAAAATTATCTTTAAAATATTTTCAATTAAATACAGTAAAACTGTGTAAGTTGACCACTTGTGGTGCCACACTTTAGTGGTCAACTTAGAGAAGTGGTCAACTTATAAAGGGTAATGATACATTTACTTTTTTTTACGTAATATTCATACCATATCATTCTTTCGCACAAAAATTTTATTTATTGACAGGGCTTTAAAATAATATTGTATTACCATGTATATTTCTAACACCTTATGTGACCTAGTGTAACTCATCATTATCACAAATAAATTTCTTAACTGGGTTTGTAGAATTGCCACAAACTATTAAAACTGGTGAAAATATTTATGCTTATCAATTAGCGCCTGGGGTTATTGAAAGAAGGGAAAGAATGATAAGAGAATGGGAAATAGAAGAAAGAAATCTAGAATCACAGAATGGAGGGGGAGGGTTGAAAAGCCAAATCCACAAGAGCAACAATGTAAGAATAGATAAGCCTTCAATTATTTACCTACACCTATCACTAGTAAAAGCCTTTCCCACGTTAATACTATTTCACCCTTTTAGAAATTCTAGTTAAAAAGAAAAAATAGAAAGTTTCGTGGAGAGTTACTTTTTTTAAATTCATGATTTGTTAGCTTTTTGGATGGTCAAGTTATAAAATGTTTTGATGGGCATTTTATAATACTTCTAGTCAAATTTGAATAATTTCAGTGGTCAAGATACAAGATAGACAGGTGGTCAGGTTACAAAGGGTTTGTCTTATAGTTTTGTATAGGATAAATTTGGTTCCTGACAACAGAGGTCAACATAGACAGGTGGTCAACTTACAAGGGTGGTCAACTTTACAGGTTTCACTGTATTTTTAAAACAAAATTAATTTTATCTCAAGAATTACGTTTTTGCTTTCTTTCAAATCATAAAACTTTCATAAAACCATTTAAAAATAAAAACTGCACCCTAAAAATTTACAACGGTGCACCTTGCTTGCAAATCTTAAATACCGTAAACTCTTTACATTAATTAGCCCAAAGAAACAGACAGCGATACATATCTTTGTCCATTCTGTTGAAATTTTGTTATTTTCTGCTTATTTTGCTTTCTTTTAATCATGATGGTTAATCCAGGTTTGAAAAACAATCTAAAAACTATTTACAAAATTTATGGGCTTGTTGTTTAAAAGTAGCGGCATAACATCCGTTGCGTCTGCGAAACTTATAATATTGTGTCTTAGTCATAAAATGTATGCAGATGATCTCTGAAATAGCATATTGTATATATCCCGGATACAACGGGCGAGGAATTTGATTTCCAGTATAGTAAACCTCCAAAGTTTGGTATATGATCTGCCCGTGTTTCTGATGGCTTTAAGGAATTTTTATTTACATTCATTTTATAAAATTTTGCTCTCTTTTAAAAAATATATATGAAGATCTAATAAAACATTTTAGTTATTAAATTATCTATATAATTAGCGTCATATTTAATTTTCGAATTCGTCTATTATACTTCTGTCTTTACTCAATAAATAAAGATTTCATTCATAATACATGGATTCGTTTTTATTTATTACACTCTTTTATTTAGCTTAACTCGTTTCTTGTAATGTAAATAGGAAACAAGCAACATTTTGCCAACACATTCTTATTTTTATGTTTTATTTTAGATTTTGTTTTACATGCTTGAAAGAATAGAATCTTATCTGAGTAAATATTTTTTAAAATCAGAGTTGTTGCGCTTCGGAGGGTTAAAAAAGGAATTAATAATTGAATGCAGTTAAGCCTTTCTATCCTACTAATATACTTAAAGATATATTTAAAGTATGAGTGTGCCTAATACATTTGATGAAGTCTGTTGGTTAGCTAACTCAAGAAGTTGCTGAAAAACTATGTATTGTGGAGAAAACAAATTGTATGAGTATTGAAGTTATATTTTGCCTTTTTTTAAACGACTTACAATGACTTTTTTTCTTTTCTTTGTATGTCCACGCATGACTCTTAAACGAATTTCTGATTTTTATACTTTATTTATTTATTTACATATTTATTTACTTTTGATGGCAGGGTCTCGTACTGCAGATGGTCAGGATCTAAAAATATTATGATTGCTTGTGTTGTTTCCTGTCTTTTTTTTTTTTTTTTTTTTTTTACTTTACACACTTTAACTTTCGTAAAAATTGACATATCGTCGCGATTTTTCAAAATAATGTTAAGGTATACATAGACCTACTTTACATTTCTAAAATTGTTGTCGTATCACGTATAGTTTCTTTACAGGGAGACCCTGACAATTTAAAATTATTATCGTCAACTGCGCGTCAAAATATATCCAAAACAGCGGATCGGGTGTGGTTGGTCATAGATTTGTTCGGGTTGAGTTTATGTGCTTCGGTTTCGTGTCTGTTTCGCGTTGGGTTTTGACTCTTGCGGATCGATTTGATAATGCTACCCGTTTTTCCAAAGGGAGGCGGAATTGAGTTTGATTGAGAAAGCAAAATCCATGAAATTGATTTATGTGAAAAAACTGTAATATGCTTGAATATAAATTTATATATATATATATATATATATATATATATATATATAGTTTTCTACATAAAAAAATATTATTATAGATATAATTATAGACTATCTTTCTTTTCATAAATACATTAAAATATGGGTTTAAAAATGTTCGGGCTTGGTTCAGGTTTCTGTTTGGCTTCAGATAGAATTTTTATAACCTGATCCATGTAGAACGGTTGTGTGGTTAACAAAGCCCCCCCCCCCTCCCAAAAAAAAAAAAAAAAAAAAAAAAACAGAGAGGTAAAAACTTTTCCCTAAAATCTTATTATTATTTTTTTAATAATTATTTAAGATACAGATTTTACTGAATAGCAGTAATATAGTTCACGTGTCGTAGTAATCTGTATAAATTTTGCACCAGAATAAATAAATTCAATTTTAAGATAAAATACAGACTTTGAAAGTAGTACTTTAAGTGAAGAATCTAGAAAAATTGTAACATGGTCTACATTTAATTTAATTACAATTAATTTTTTTTATCTTCAATAAATGTAAACAAATAAATAAATTTATTGTTTATAAAGTTTTTTAAATCTATTTTTATAAGTTTTGAAAAAAAGTTTCGCCTTTAAAACTATATTTAAAACTAAAATTGTGGTGACAGAAGTCACAAAGAAAAAATATATTTACCTCAAAACCTGAAGATATTATTTTAGATTCCAAACACGTTAAGATAAAATATGGACCTTAAAAGTAGTATTTTAAATAAAAAATATAAAAAAATTGTAACATAGGTTACATTTGATTTAATTACAATATATATATATATATTTTTTTTACCTTCAATAAGTGTATATAAATAAACAAATTTATTGTTATATATATATATATATTATATAACTTTTGGAAGAAAATTTTTGCTTTTAAAACAGTATTTTAAACTAAAATTGGAGTAACAGAAGTCACAACGAAAAACTACTCTTACCTCAAAACCTGAAGATATTATTTTAGATTCTAAATATGTGATGAAAAATATCAGATTAGCACAAAATTTCTTTTCTGTGATTTTTTTTTCTAAAATCTAGAATAAAAGTGCTTCAAGGGGAACATTTCTTATTATTTATTTTACTAAATACAAGTGCTGTATCAGAAGTTACATTTTTTACTGGGCAAAAGTTAAATTAATTTCAGTTAAAAAGTTAGAATTAGAAATTAATATTTTAATTAATCAGAACAACTATATTAAATTATTAAAACGCTAATTAGATTAAAATAAGTCAAATATTTATCATGAGCTTTTAAACTATAGTCTAGAAAAAATAAATAAAATTGGAGAGAAAATTACTTTAAATTAAGTAATTATAATTGTGCCTAAGAAATGACAGAAAAAGAAATTTCCTCTTATATATAATGCAATAAATAAATAAAATAAGATAAAATTTAAAATTGTAGACATGAAAAGCTGAAATAAGATTGTTTCCACTCTATATTACTTTTTATATATATTACCAGCTGACTTCACCCACTAGCGGGCCCCTAATTACATTGGAGAATCGAATAAAACGAACCTCAAATCAAACAAATCTATTTCGAATTAAAAAAAAAAATGTCTTACAAAACGCACCTCTGCTACAGGTTCCGTTCGTCATAATAACTTATTTTGACGTAATTTTCATTTGATGAAGAACAGCGTTTGTAACATTTAGCAATTGAAACTATACCTCTAAAACTGACCTTTTAGGAATTACCTATTGGTCAACGTTAAGAAGAGACACCTTGTTTGTGCAATATTTTATTTCTTCGTGGCTTCGGTGTTTCGTGATACTAAAAAGCATAAAGTTTATTTTTAAAAATGTGTTTTTTTTCATTGGGAAGTTGAAACAATAAGAGACAGGGGGAAAAAACCTCATCCAATATTATAGATATATCAAAAATATATACATATATATCTAAGGTATAGTTTTTACTTCAATAAAGAGTTTTTCTGATTTTCGTCTATTATTATATTATTTTTTTATATTATTTATTTATTTTTGAAAAAAAAAAAATATTTACTTTGAACTACTCATAACAGTTCAAGTCTAAAATGTTAGTTAAAATTGTAGATATAATTGATTTTCCAGTTTTTGACTAATAAGATGTTTAATCCTATTCTATTTTCTAAATTATGACACCGGTGGTTTATTGCCTCTCTATATCTCTTTGTGTAACGTTTCAAATTTTGTCACATGTTCCAGTCAAAGCTTAATGTTTGAATGATAACACTCTTCATCAATCCAGAGCTGCATATTAATTTGTAGATCAAATAAAGGAACATTGTGTAATTCAAGAAAACAATTTCTTAGCATTCTTTAACTCAAAAATGAAATTATATATTTTTAATTTGACAAACTGTGTTAAAAGGGGATTGTTTTAAATGTCTTCTATAACCTAATTCAATTTAACATAGTCTTTACGTTAATATGAATCTAGGTAGTTTAATGCTCAATTCGTCGGGCTGCCACGCTACATGCCAAGCGTTCGACTCCGGACTTGGGCAAAATTCACTCAGTCTTTTCATTCCGGGTAGATACAATGAGTACCAAGCTTGCTTGGGAACTAAACACTGAGGGTTACGCGTTAGTTTGACCACCTAACCGGGCATATACTGTTTGGCACCTCAGGCAGTGGCGGCTCTTCCATTGGCACACATGAGCACGTGAACCTCCAAAGAAAAATGAAAAAATAATTTAACAAATTAAATAAAATAATTATAAAAACCTTTCAAATTTTTGTCAATCTCCTATAGGGGTACCATTCACTCACCCCCCCCCCCCCCCTCTTACCATCTCCCATTTTTTTTAGATACGTCCATAACAAACCGTTACTGAAGATATTTTGAAAGTTTTCAACACCGAGCGCTCAGCATTTCCTTGATCGCACGTGCGACCGGAGATTTGCTCTTCAAAATCAGCTTACGCGGACGGGAGCGGAGAGACGAAAGCAAGGTTGACGCCTAGCTCAAACCGTTCCGTTCACACAATCTCCAACGTCCTGTAGTCTGCATTTTTTACGGTAATTTTCTTGTTCGTTTGATTTCTCTTGCGATTTAAACTAGTCGTTGGGGGGCCACCGTAATACTTACCCATCATGGATATGCATAATATAAAATATGAAAATAAAATATGTGTAACCTATTTATAAAATGCATTGCAATTCGAATAAAATCGTGGCTTGATGATGTCATAAACTTTAAATGCTGCATTACTGAATTGTGTAAAAGAAACATCCTTATAACTCCAGAATTGATAATCATATTAACTGACTAATTACTGCGTCGGATTAAGCGTCTCATTTCCAATTAAAATATTTTTTTGAATTGAATTTGAATGAAATACAGGGTCATGAAAAATCGAAGTTTATGTAAAATATGATTACAAATATCTCGCAACTAATCGACTTTATTTTTATGCAAAATTTATGTTTTTTTTTATTGTCTTTTATATTCACTCCTTAAAATAAACAATTTCGAAAAATTTTATATACCTTTTATCAGAACGAATATTTCGAGAGTCCAAAAATATAGTTTCCGTATAATCTAGGTTACTGAAATTCAATAAGTTTCTTCCCATTATTACATACTAAGTATATTCCAAATTTCAAGTCTCTATCTCAATTTGGGAGGTAGAGCGTTTACAGACAGACGGACGGCAATTTTTTTTTCTAAAAATATTTTTTTCGGAATTCCAGTGTCTGAAACGTATAAATCCGTCAATTTTTTTTTTTCGATTTTCAAAATGATTACAAGACTTACCCTATACTACGTATGATGGGTAAGTAATATTAAGTTAGATATTTGTTTACTAATTGTTAATCTGTCTGTTTGTATTGTTCTTACTTTTATTATAATATGTAAGAAGTAGTTACAAAAATTTTAAATGGAAATTAGCAAAATCAATATTTCGGAGTTAAAGAAACTGCATTTTTCATCATTGCACCTGGAAAGAAAAATTGAAATTAAATTGCGTAAGCCAACACCTTTTCTAAATCTTATCCCAAGTGACGAAATTTAAAACTAGAGATTTCAAAATGGAATTTAAACCTGATTTATATGAAAAATGTCAATGGATTTGTGGATGTGAATTAACTAAAAGGCTATTCTGTCTCCTATTTGCAAAACAAAATGGTGATTCAAGGGTGAGTTACAGTGAAGGTGATTTATCATATCTAACTCAAAAAATAAAGAAACATGAATGCTCACAATTGCATTTAAATTCCAGATTAGAATTTAACTTGCTAGGAAAGATGAATATTCACCAACAGCTCGACAGTGCATTTCGCTTGAATGTAAAAAAACAGAATGAAAAATTTACCAAATATCGCTGTGTACTTAAAAAAATTATTGACTGCAGTCTGTTTTGCGGTGCAGTCGAGCTTGCTCTTCGAGGACATGATGAACGGGAAGATTTGTTAAATCCGGGCGTTTTCAGAGGCCTTATAAACTTCTCAGCAGAGCTTGTGATTCATCTCTAAAAGACCATCTAATTAGTGCTACTGTTTTTAAAGGAACATCAAAATAAATCCGAAATGATTTATTAGACTGTATACTCACTGTTTGCCAGAACCACATAAAAAACGAAATCTCAAAGGCAAGTTTTGTTTCAGTAATAGCAGATGAAACTACTGATGTGTCATCCGTTTCCCAAATGATTATAGTTTATCGATACATTCAAAGTAACGGACAGCCAGTAGATATATTCTGGGAATTCACGAACCCACCTATGAAAAGTGCGTACCTTTACCCCCACCTACCCTAAGCATTGCTAAAATAAACCACTCTACTGTTCTGAAGTGGAGTATTATGAGTAGTAGGAAAAGGAGAGTTCGGGCTCAGCCGGTGGCACTGTGGCACCGTGCCACCGGCCGGAGGCACCGATCCTCCGACCGGAGGCACCATACCACCGACCGGAGGCACCGTGCCACCGGCCGGAGGCACCGACCCTCCGACCGCACCCTAGCGGGAAAAAATTGAAATTGTGAAAAAAAGGTTTAATTTTCTACTGTAACACGAGGGGTGAAAATAAGAACTCTAAGAAAAGGTTAAATGGACAAGATTATCATACTATAAGATGAATATTGATTTTATATACTAATTTTGAATGACAAACACCTTAATGAGTATCACTAATTAAGCGAAACAATGGAAAAATATCAACCTTAACGAAAAAAGTAGATTTCTTAAGAATTTTTCAACTATAAGATGACGATATCAACTTATATGAAGAAATTTAAACTTACATTTTAGTTTTGCACAATGGACACCTTAACGAGAATAATAATTAAGCAAAATAAAATAACAATTTTAACGAAACTGCTGATTTCTTATGAATTTTTCAACTATAACATGAGAATATCAAACTATAAGATGGATTTTAAACTTATATTATAGTTTCTGAACAATAGACACCTTAATGAGTATAATAATTAAGCAAAAGAAAATATTACTTTTAACGAAAAGGAT
The DNA here is from genome assembly GCA_963931845.1 of Maratus michaelseni. NCBI lineage: Eukaryota > Metazoa > Arthropoda > Arachnida > Araneae > Salticidae > Maratus > Maratus michaelseni. Next base: position 493,811,713 of record OZ007586.1, read on the forward strand.
GATTTCCTATGAATTTTTTCAACTATAAGATGTGGATATCAAATCATAAGCCGTAGAATAAACATATATAATTATTTTAAATGACGAACATTTTAATGAGTATTACTAATTAGACGAAACAATTGAAAAATATCAATTGTAAGGTATAAAGCTGATTTTTTAAGAATTTTTCAAGTATAAGATGAGAATATCAACTTATAAGAGGAAATTACACTTTTTTAGTTTTTCAACCGTAATACACAGAAAATATTCAAAATTTGAATGAATTTTATACCTAATCAATTGATTTTCCGCACAATAATAGGAGTTTTAACAACCATTATCTAATTTTACTGTGTATACTTGATTTAATTCTGTTTAGACGTACGTAATATAATCTTTTTATATCATTTAGACTTGAAATAAGAACCATATTTAAATAAAAACCAGTTGTTTATTTATTCTTAATACGCAAACTTTTTTTCTTTCCTAAAATGTAGCATTTCTGAGGAGGGATAATAATTCCACCCCACATTCTAAGGAAAAGGGGAGCCTAACAATGACCGTCTAGGTCACAACTTTTACTATAATATAAATATTATTCGCTATCAATGTTTACAAAAAATCCATGTTGGGAGATAGATATGAGTTATATTTTAATAAAGTTTACCCTCCTCCATCTTCTACACGATGCTAACAATTATACAAAACAAAAGAAATACCGATTTTTAACGAAAAAGGGTGAATTTTAATGAATTTTTACACAAGTTTTCGGTATTATTGTACACTAACAGGTATGATATTATTTCTTAGGTGATTACAATACAGAGAAAAGTATTCACCTTTAGATTACTTTTCGTGAAATATTTAACAGTAATTATATAAACTCCTGTTTACATCACTAATTTACATTTGAAAATAAGGATTTATAGGATAAAATAAATAATCTTAACTTATACTTAGTAAATTTTACACAATTCCAATTATTTTATACCGTGTTTTTCACGAGTTTTATATTAATTAGTAATTTTATATTAATTAACTTTGAATATTTTCTATGATATGGTTAATCCATTTTTATCACAGAAATACCAGTACCTAAAATTTCACTTAAACTCATATTCTAAGTATTAATATTCACTTATAACTTTACTTTTAGTTATACTTTTACTTGAAACCATGTGAACTTGTAGAACCCTGCTTACGCATATGGAGTTTAGTACATCACACTGTTATCTAAATGAATATGAATACCTTATTGTTTTAAATTTTCCAATTTTAACAGAATATGCACGAATATAAACTTTAATTTTATCTAAACATTTTATTTCAAATAGCCTAGTTTATGAAAACCGATACATATTACCAAATATTAGACAACATTTTAACATGAACTTAGATACTGATCACATACCTATTTTAGCATAATTTATTAGCATACATAGCATTTCTTCCATTTCTTTCAGAAATATACATATAAAATTATGGATTTACCGAGTATATATCCAATTTTAGCTTTCACTTACCAATTTTTTACACCATTTCAATGATTTCAAGCTATTTTATATCACAGAAACGAAAAAATAATTGAATACAGACGCGAGTAAATAATATTTGTATTGTATTTTCCATTCAAAGATTTGAAACTCAAGTTAAAATTTATGTTATAAGTATTGATATCCACTTTTAGTTATACTTTTACTTGAAACCATATGAACTTGTAGAACCTTGCTTACGCATATGAGTTTAGTACACACTGTTATCTAAATGAATATGAATACCTTATTGTTTTAAATTTTCCAATTTTAACAGAATATGCACGAATATAACCTTTAAGTTTATCTAAACATTTTATTTCAAATACCCTAGTTTATGAAAACGATACATATTACCAAATATTAGACATTTTAACATAAACTTAGATACTGATCACATACCTATTTTAGCATAACTTATTAACATGCAATAGCATTTTATCCATTTCTTTCAGAAATATGCATATAAATATATGGATTTAACGAGTAAATATCCAATTTTAGCTTGCATTTAGTGATTTTTTACACCATTCCAATGATTTCGAGCTATTTTATATCACAGAAACGAAAACATATTTGAACATAAACGCCTGTAAAATAATATTTGAACTGTGTTTCCTATCCAAAAATTCAAATCTCAAATAAAAATTTATGTTCTATCACTTATCAACTATTTATCACACATAACTTTTACCATAAAAACATCGTAGAAATTAAATATACGTTAAATGAAAATAATAAATTGTAAGTACCTAAAAATATCAAACACAAAATCTATTAATCAAAACTTAAAAAATTAAAAAAAAAAATTAAAAGTTCTTACGAAGTTAAAAAAAAAAAAAATTTACAAATGAAAAAAAAAATTACAAATGAAAAAAAAAATTACAAATGAAAAAAAAATTTACAAATGAAAAAAAAATTTACAAATGAAAAAAAAAATTTACAAAATTAAAAAAAAAAAGTTTTTACAAAAAAAAGTTTAAAAAAAAGTATTTTACAAAATAAAAAATAAAAAAGTTTTTTACATAAAAAAAAAGAAAAAAAAAATTACGAAGGTTTAATATATTACAAAAAGTGCCCATTTTTTACAAAATTTTTTAAAAATTAGAAGTTTAATTGCTATTATTACCACTATCACTTCTCAGAATTTAGCAGCCTAGACTTTTGTACACTATATATTTTTAATACTATAAAGAAAATTTCAACTGCAATTGTACCAACACTATTATTAAGTTCGCATAAACCAAATTTCATACTGTATTTAGCGAATTTCCAATTAACATCTTCCGTGTAGAGTAACTTTTTCCTCTAACATTTGAAATCGTGTATATCTGCTACTTTCATATTTATAATTAATATTTCAGAATTAAGACCATACTAACCATTTTAATATAAGACCATATTTAAGCAAGATTCCATGATAAAGCTTATTATACTGATTATTTTTATTTAGTACGCATGCGCAGTTTTGTCACATGATCACTTTAACTGATGATAATATAAAATTTTGAAAAGTGATGCAGAGGTTCTCATTTCCCAAGTCAAATTCTTGCAGATGACTATTCAGATGACTGTATATGTATAGCTCCAGTAAATTTCCTGATTTTAACCCAGTTGGGGAAACAATTTATCTGTTAACGAATAAAGTAAGATGTACTATATCATTGTAAAACATCAATAAATGATTATTTATCTATTAAATCTTTTCTAAGTATATAATTATGTTTCTTTTATTGTATAGATGTTACACCAAGATGAATCAAAACAGCAGAAACTCTCTTTACCAGAAATGGATACCCCGGATGATTCATCGTCAACACATATAGAGTTAAAGAATAATATACATGTGAGTACTTATATGTGATATATTAGAATACATATATTAAACATAATTAGAGTGAATTTACAATAAAATATTGTACCAGATGTTCTATAAAATGTGATGTTTTTTCGTCTATAGTGTTAGAAGGAATTCTAAATATATGCATTTATTTCTCTTGCAGATGTGTTCCACTTGTAACAAATACTTTTCAAGTAAATGGAATTTAAAAGAACATATACAAATCCATACTAGTGAAAAACCATATACTTGTAATCATCGTCAAAAATCATCTACAAGAAAGCGTGAATTATCTTTTACTAGAAAATACAGACCATCAGTTCATATGAAAACACATCCTGTTAAAAAATTGTTTCAGTGTGAAAAGTGTGAGAAAATATTCGTTATTCGTAATAAACTGAATAGACATATGACTGTTATGTTGAACTTGTCGAAGACAGTATCCCAAATCATATTGAAGATGGATATTCAAAAATTAACCAGTAGTTTGAAGAATTTAACAGTCAAAGATCAGACCCCATTCAACAGTTTCAGATATCCAAATTGATCACGTGATCGATGTTGAACAGCAGGATCAGGCCTAAATCTAACATCCCATTTTTTCTCGATTTCGGTTGTTTAAAGTTCTTATTTTAAAGAAATGTACAATGGTTAGGCAACCATTATACTACTCTTTAAAATAACATTTTAAACAATCGAAATCGAGAAAAAATGGGATGTTAGATTTAGGCCTGATCCTGCTGTTCAACATCGATCACGTGATCAATTTGGATATCTGAAACAGTTGAATGGGGTTTCATTTTCTTTCCTTGAAGGTAAATATTTTATTGGTTGTGTAATTTGAAATCAGTCGTTGTAGAATGTCGTGAATTTTTCAAGTCATAAGCAGGTACACATGTTTAAGTTATACTCCGATATGAATTCTCGGTTCATTTTCGACTCATCATATAATTTACTTGTATGCATATCTATCCGAAATCAGCAGTATTTATCACTTGAAGTGATAACATAAACTAAAAGTCCGCGATACCCATTATCTGTATGCTTTGCTGTTATATTAGTCACTTCTGGACCGATAGATATGTTTTCAGTTATCTACACTTCAATAGGTAAATCTAAAGGAAACTCTGAAGATTTTTTATTTGATTAAGACTGATATAAATTGTTTCTTGTATCTGTCTGTAATGTCAACACCCTTAAAGCATCTCTATCTGTTAGTCTTTGGTTACTGTTACTGTCGGTAACTTCCAGATTTATAGATTGATATAACATCAGCAAAATGAGTCCCATCAGTTGCTGATACATTAATGGTTTTCTCATGCATATTTAATTTGTTGAAATCACAAATGATTCTTAATATACCATATATTGGATCCAAGATAGATTACCATTTGAAGGTATTATTTTGTATTTTCACAGCGCTAACACTATGATTTTAACAACTGAAGTCGAAAAAATGCTATGTTAGACATAGGTCTGGTTCTGACTTTTGAGTAAATTTTTGTTAATATGTAAATATTTTTAGAAAAACTTGTAATATTTATTTATTTTTTGTTAAATTTTTAATTTTTTTTTTAGTTTTGTAAACTTTTTTTATAACTTTTTTTTTTTTACTTTGTAGAAACTTTTTTTTATATATGTAAAAACTTTTTTTTTATTTGTAAAAACTTTTTTTGTAAAAACTTTTTTTAATTGTAAAGAAACTTTTTTTTTTTAAATATGTAAAAATTTTTTAATTTTTTATTTGTAAAAACATTTTTTTAATGAATTTTATATATTTTTCATTAATCTGATGTATAGTATTATCAAAAGTTGATTTTCATATGTATGTGTGTAAACTGGATATTCATTGGGGAAAAATGTTGTTTCGTTGAACAAGTTATGATAAATCTCAAGTCTTACGTAAAGCAAAATTAGTTATTTACTGTCATGTAGAAATTTTATGTTAAAAATCATACAATGTATTTTAACAAAGAAATATGTTTTATAAAAATAAACACAGATGTGTATAGATACATTTTTTATTATTATGGGTATTTAAACAATACATTGTGAATATTGTCTACATTTATATCATTTTCTCTTCAATACATTTTATCAATTATATCAATAAAATTCTTTACAACACTTTGGATTTTTCTTTACAAATTTCACTTTTTGGATATCATATGTCAAATCAATAATGCTGCATGAGTAGTTTGGGTAAATGTTATGTTGGTTTATGTTCTATACAGTCAATTTTTCGAAGTATCCAATCTGATCTTTGACTGTTAAATTCTTCAAACTACTGGTTAATTTTTGAATATCCATCTTCAATATGATTTGGGATACTGTCTTCGACAAGTTCAACATAACAGTCATATGTCTATTCAGTTTATTACGAATAACGAATATTTTCTCACACTTTTCACACTGAAACAATTTTTTAACAGGATGTGTTTTCATATGAACTGATGGTCTGTATTTTCTAGTAAAAGATAATTCACGCTTTCTTGTAGATGATTTTTGACGATGATTACAAGTATATGGTTTTTCACTAGTATGGATTTGTATATGTTCTTTTAAATTCCATTTACTTGAAAAGTATTTGTGACAAGTGGAACACATCTGCAAGAGAAATAAATGCATATATTTAGAATTCCTTCTAACACTATAGACGAAAAAACATCACATTTTATAGAACATCTGGTACAATATTTTATTGTAAATTCACTCTAATTATGTTTAATATATGTATTCTAATATATCACATATAAGTACTCACATGTATATTATTCTTTAACTCTATATGTGTTGACGATGAATCATCCGGGGTATCCATTTCTGGTAAAGAGAGTTTCTGTTGTTTTGATTCATCTTGGTGTAACATCTATACAATAAAAGAAACATAATTATATACTTAGAAAAGATTTAATAGATAAATAATCATTTATTGATGTTTTACAATGATATAGTACATCTTACTTTATTCGTTAACAGATAAATTGTTTCCCCCACTGGGTTAAAATCAGGAAATTTACTGGAGCTATACATATACAGTCATCTGAATAGTCATCTGCAAGAATTTGACTTGGGAAATGAGAACCTCTGCATCACTTTTCAAAATTTTATATTATCATCAGTTAAAGTGATCATGTGACAAAACTGCGCATGCGTACTAAATAAAAATAATCAGTATAATAAGCTTTATCATGGAATCTTGCTTAAATATGGTCTTATATTAAAATGGTTAGTATGGTCTTAATTCTGAAATATTAATTATAAATATGAAAGTAGCAGATATACACGATTTCAAATGTTAGAGGAAAAAGTTACTCTACACGGAAGATGTTAATTGGAAATTCGCTAAATACAGTATGAAATTTGGTTTATGCGAACTTAATAATAGTGTTGGTACAATTGCAGTTGAAATTTTCTTTATAGTATTAAAAATATATAGTGTACAAAAGTCTAGGCTGCTAAATTCTGAGAAGTGATAGTGGTAATAATAGCAATTAAACTTCTAATTTTTAAAAAAATTTGTAAAAAATGGGCACTTTTTGTAATATATTAAACCTTCGTAATTTTTTTTTCTTTTTTTTTATGTAAAAAACTTTTTTATTTTTTATTTTGTAAAATACTTTTTTTTAAACTTTTTTTTGTAAAAACTTTTTTTTTTAATTTTGTAAATTTTTTTTTTCATTTTTAAATTTTTTTTTCATTTGTAAATTTTTTTTTTCATTTGTAAATTTTTTTTTCATTTGTAAATTTTTTTTTCATTTCTAATTTTTTTTTTTCATTTGTAAATTTTTTTTTTCATTTGTAAATTTTTTTTTTTTTTAACTTCGTAAGAACTTTTAATTTTTTTTTTTAATTTTTTAAGTTTTGATTAATAGATTTTGTGTTTGATATTTTTAGGTACTTACAATTTATTATTTTCATTTAACGTATATTTAATTTCTACGATGTTTTTATGGTAAAAGTTATGTGTGATAAATAGTTGATAAGTGATAGAACATAAATTTTTATTTGAGATTTGAATTTTTGGATAGGAAACAGTTCAAATATTATTTTACAGGCGTTTATGTTCAAATATGTTTTCGTTTCTGTGATATAAAATAGCTCGAAATCATTGGAATGGTGTAAAAAATCACTAAATGCAAGCTAAAATTGGATATTTACTCGTTAAATCCATATATTTATATGCATATTTCTGAAAGGAATGGATAAAATGCTATTGCATGTTAATAAGTTATGCTAAAATAGGTATGTGATCAGTATCTAAGTTTATGTTAAAATGTCTAATATTTGGTAATATGTATCGTTTTCATAAACTAGGGTATTTGAAATAAAATGTTTAGATAAACTTAAAGGTTATATTCGTGCATATTCTGTTAAAATTGGAAAATTTAAAACAATAAGGTATTCATATTCATTTAGATAACAGTGTGTACTAAACTCATATGCGTAAGCAAGGTTCTACAAGTTCATATGGTTTCAAGTAAAAGTATAACTAAAAGTGGATATCAATACTTATAACAAATTTTAACTTGAGTTTCAAATCTTTGAATGGAAAATACAATACAAATATTATTTACTCGCGTCTGTATTCAATTATTTTTTCGTTTCTGTGATATAAAATAGCTTGAAATCATTGAAATGGTGTAAAAAATTGGTAAGTGAAAGCTAAAATTGGATATATACTCGGTAAATCCATAATTTTATATGTATATTTCTGAAAGAAATGGAAGAAATGCTATGTATGCTAATAAATTATGCTAAAATAGGTATGTGATCAGTATCTAAGTTCATGTTAAAATGTTGTCTAATATTTGGTAATATGTATCGGTTTTCATAAACTAGGCTATTTGAAATAAAATGTTTAGATAAAATTAAAGTTTATATTCGTGCATATTCTGTTAAAATTGGAAAATTTAAAACAATAAGGTATTCATATTCATTTAGATAACAGTGTGATGTACTAAACTCCATATGCGTAAGCAGGGTTCTACAAGTTCACATGGTTTCAAGTAAAAGTATAACTAAAAGTAAAGTTATAAGTGAATATTAATACTTAGAATATGAGTTTAAGTGAAATTTTAGGTACTGGTATTTCTGTGATAAAAATGGATTAACCATATCATAGAAAATATTCAAAGTTAATTAATATAAAATTACTAATTAATATAAAACTCGTGAAAAACACGGTATAAAATAATTGGAATTGTGTAAAATTTACTAAGTATAAGTTAAGATTATTTATTTTATCCTATAAATCCTTATTTTCAAATGTAAATTAGTGATGTAAACAGGAGTTTATATAATTACTGTTAAATATTTCACGAAAAGTAATCTAAAGGTGAATACTTTTCTCTGTATTGTAATCACCTAAGAAATAATATCATACCTGTTAGTGTACAATAATACCGAAAACTTGTGTAAAAATTCATTAAAATTCACCCTTTTTCGTTAAAAATCGGTATTTCTTTTGTTTTGTATAATTGTTAGCATCGTGTAGAAGATGGAGGAGGGTAAACTTTATTAAAATATAACTCATATCTATCTCCCAACATGGATTTTTTGTAAACATTGATAGCGAATAATATTTATATTATAGTAAAAGTTGTGACCTAGACGGTCATTGTTAGGCTCCCCTTTTCCTTAGAATGTGGGGTGGAATTATTATCCCTCCTCAGAAATGCTACATTTTAGGAAAGAAAAAAAGTTTGCGTATTAAGAATAAATAAACAACTGGTTTTTATTTAAATATGGTTCTTATTTCAAGTCTAAATGATATAAAAAGATTATATTACGTACGTCTAAACAGAATTAAATCAAGTATACACAGTAAAATTAGATAATGGTTGTTAAAACTCCTATTATTGTGCGGAAAATCAATTGATTAGGTATAAAATTCATTCAAATTTTGAATATTTTCTGTGTATTACGGTTGAAAAACTAAAAAAGTGTAATTTCCTCTTATAAGTTGATATTCTCATCTTATACTTGAAAAATTCTTAAAAAATCAGCTTTATACCTTACAATTGATATTTTTCAATTGTTTCGTCTAATTAGTAATACTCATTAAAATGTTCGTCATTTAAAATAATTATATATGTTTATTCTACGGCTTATGATTTGATATCCACATCTTATAGTTCAAAAAAATTCATAGGAAGTCATCCTTTTCGTTAAAAGTAATATTTTCTTTTGCTTAATTATTATACTCATTAAGGTGTCTATTGTTCAGAAACTATAATATAAGTTTAAAATCCATCTTATAGTTTGATATTCTCATGTTATAGTTGAAAAATTCATAAGAAATCAGCAGTTTCGTTAAAATTGTTATTTTATTTTGCTTAATTATTATTCTCGTTAAGGTGTCCATTGTGCAAAACTAAAATGTAAGTTTAAATTTCTTCATATAAGTTGATATCGTCATCTTATAGTTGAAAAATTCTTAAGAAATCTACTTTTTTCGTTAAGGTTGATATTTTTCCATTGTTTCGCTTAATTAGTGATACTCATTAAGGTGTTTGTCATTCAAAATTAGTATATAAAATCAATATTCATCTTATAGTATGATAATCTTGTCCATTTAACCTTTTCTTAGAGTTCTTATTTTCACCCCTCGTGTTACAGTAGAAAATTAACCCTTTTTTTCACAATTTCCATTTTTTCCCGCTAGGGTGCGGTCGGGGGGTCGGTGCCTCCGGCCGGTGGCACGGTGCCTCCGGTCGGTGGTATGGTGCCTCCGGTCGGAGGATCGGTGCCTCCGGCCGGTGGCACGGTGCCACAGTGCCACCGGCTGAGCCCGAACTCTCCTTTTCCTACTACTATTATGTAATCTGAATTTGCAACCAGAGTAGAGAAAATGACATTTCGTTTGAGAAGGAGGAGCAATGAGCAGAGGAGAAATGAGCTCAAGTTTTTTAATGAATTAAGTGAAATAAAGGAAGGTTCATTTTTTAAATGAAATGTTTTGTTGAAAAAGAGTAATTAGTTACAAAAATATTTTTAACTGTCAGATACTAATAAATGTAGAAAATTATATAAACAGGTTTTGTGCCAAGGTGGAAAACTAATTATATTTTTATAGTTGAAGTATAACCATTGTCTTTTTAAATAACTTAATTTTCTTATGAAATTTAATTAAAAAAATTTGAATTTCAAATTAAATATTTTTTAAAGTTTTGAGTGATTTGTTTATTGTTTTAAGCGGTTGATTTGTTGTTTGAGCAGTTGATTTGTCGTTATAGAATAAACATATGTTTTATAATAGATCACAGCATATGTAACGGCAACTCGCCCTCTCAATGCTTATAACGACCGCTCAAAACAGGTTTTGAGCAGTCGATTTGTCATTATAGCTATAGACTAAACATATGTCTTGTAATAGATCACGCCATATATTTATAACGACAAATCGACTGCTCAAAACATGGTTTGAGCGGTCGTTATAAGCATTGAGCGGGCGAATTGTCGTTATAAACATATGCTGTGATCTATTAGACGACATATGTTTAGTCTATAAAGACAAATTGATTGCTCAAAACATGTTTTAAGCGGTCGTTATAACTATTTGAGCGGTCTCTATAAGCATAGAGCAGGCGAAATCTCGTTATAATCATAGGCTGTGATCTACGAGGGGCAGTCGGAAAATAAGTTTCCCCTGGCGACTGTGGACAGAGGTGTGTATGAAAGACAAAAAATGTAATGAGACATTAAAGATAAAACATAAGTTTATTTTTCCACATAAGTACTAAGTACGTTGAGACATTTGTCATGCCGCTTTATAATCTTCAAAAAGCCCTCCATGAAAAAATCAGGGCTTTGCATACGGACGAAGCGTTGAACGGCTATGGGCGAAAGACGACACAACAGGGGAACACGAACGTGCAAGACACCAATACCATTGGGTAGATGTCGACCACGATCAAGCAGATGGCGCTGTTACGGTGACAGCGCAGTTGCAGTCAACAGCGCCATCTGCGCATGCACTGAAACAGAGCCATCTGCTTGATCGCGGTCGACCTCTACCCAATGGTATCGGTGTCTTGCACGTTCGTGTTCACCTGCTGTGTCATCTTTCGCCCATAGCCGTTCAACGCTTCGTCCGTATGCAAAGCCCTGATTTTTTCCTGGAGGGATTTTTGAAGCTTATAAAGCGGTATGACAAATGTCTCAAAGTACTTGGTACTTATGTGGAAAAATAAAGTTATGTTTTATCTTTAATGTCTCATTACATTTTTTGTCTTTCATACACACCTCCACAGTCGCCAGGGGAAACTTATTTTCCGACTGCCCCTCGTATTAGAAAACATATGTTTAGACTATAATGACAAATCGACTGCTCAAACAACAAATCAACCGCTTAAAACAATAAACCAATCACTCTAAACTTTAAAAATTATTTAATTTGAAATATACTTTTTTTTAAAATTAAATTTCATAAAAATATTAAGTTATTTAAATAATAATAAAAAAAACAATGGTTATACTTCAACTATAAAAATATAATTATTTTTCTACCTTGGTACAAAACCTGTTTATATAATTTTGTAAAGTTATTAGTATCTGATAATTAACATTTTTTTTTTGTAACTCATTCCTTTTCAGCAAAACATTTCATTTAAAAAATGAACCTTCCTTTATTTCACTTAATTCATTAAAAAAAACTTGTGAATACAAAAATTAATGTCATTTAGTAATTTCATTAAACATGAAACCTTTCTTTATTTTAAAACTAATTTTTCTCATAACTTTTGATACAATAAAACTTGTTAATCACTTTCATTACTTTATTTCACTTAAATTATTGTCATTTCAGTAATCTATTTCTGAATTTCAAAATATTTGAAAATAATTTTCAAAATAGTTAACAAAAAATTACTTAATTGAAAAAATTATTAAAAAATTCAATCAAAATTTCTTCATTATCTTAACTTGCATCAGGCAAAGTTTCGTACACTTTCAGGTATAACCTTCCCTTTTCCCAAATGAACTTGTATAAAAACTGTGCTGTCACCTACCCTCAGGGGAAAAGCTCTCGACCAATCAGAACTCCGATCGCAGCGCCACCTATGAGGATGATGTCATATACCCTCATGACACTGCTCAATTCATTTAGTTGACTCCTGGACACCATTAGAGAAGGTCGTCTCCACGCTTCACTCTGTAAATAAGTATCCTTTTTTATACGATCTTACTGCTTTGATCATCATTACCCTCAATAACTTTCTCATTAATCTTATTAAGCTTCTTATCTTATCTGTCACCTGTCAATCACTCACCTGACTATCCTTCTCTAACCACACCCCTTCTCCCTTGCTCCCTCTTCATTGCTCCTCTGCTCATTGCTCCTTCTTGTCAGTCATTTTACCTCTACTAACCGGCTGTGGAGGAGGCTTATTTTGATACAACAATCTAAGGATTGATATAATACATTAATCAAATCGCTAAAGATAAATACCTCTCCCCCTCCAAAAAAAAATGTCCTTCTGAAGTGCAGTGATTTTCTTTTTTCAATTTACTATAGATAATAATTCAAACACTAAACACGTATAATTGTAAAATATTCTTCAGTAAATAAAGTGATTATTGTAATATTAAAAATTCTCTCTCAATTCCCCCTTACCCCCGGATCACTACTACCAAATTTCTCTGAAAAACTGTAAACCGAATCCTCTTGCAAAAAACATTGGTAAACAACTCATAAGAACGTCCCACCCTATCCCCACATTCTAATCACATGACATGACATGCTAGCTGGCTAGAGAAGCAAAGAATGTCGTTTTCTGTGCATGAGATGGAAAATGCCTTTTACACTTTGTTCTTTCGTTAACTCTACAAAAACCGCCAGATTAAAAATCTTGGTCGCCGAGTAAAAAATGTTGGTTGCCAGCGGCGACCGCATTTGCCAAGCCCTGATTATTACAATTCATGTATTTTTTAAAAATATACATAAACTAAAATGTTTTAAACTTACAATTGCATTCAAACAAAAAGTACTATACGGTCTTAATATATGTAAAGATAAAAATTTCAAAAAAAAAAAATTGTGTTTATGTCCTTCAATAATTTATAATTGCGACTAAGTTTTAGATTCTTGTCAAATTTAATTTGAATTTAATTTATCACATTAGATATCATTCATATATCTATTATTAAAAAATATATATGCATATTAGAATTGAGTGTAGGAAGAGTTGCCAAAGTGCGAAAATTCAAACTCCAAGAATTCTTTTAACACATTTTTACAATTTAAAATATATGTAGATAAAATATATTTACTAGTTTTATTTCATCAAACATCAAGATGAAGCTGCATGTACAATATTTTAATATCAAGTCAAACAAAATTTTAATTAACTAGCTTTTTTTTTTTTTTTTTTTTTTAATGCAACGATAGAATACCCCTATTCAAAAGGGTTAAAAAAAGACAACTTCTAATATTTGTTTCTAGATAGGTGTTTCGAACAACAATATACTGTTAACCATTTTCACGATTATTTTTCAACATTCATAAAAACTTACTGAAGAACTTACTTAAAAGATCTAAAATTTCTTTGAATGTAACAAAAGTTATGAAATTTTTAACAACAATAAAAAATACTAAATCTCTTCACGTAGTTTTAAAATACAATGTATAAAATATTCTTTAAATCAGGCCATAAAAAGTAATTTAATCCGGGAAAATAAAACTTCATAAATGTAAAATCGTCTGCAAACTCGAATACTGCTTGTTAAATTCATGCCCAGTTCTGAACGCTGTATTCCACTATCGAAGAATTTGTTGTTTCCATGACAACAACGATTATACTAGAGAATGAGACCCACTCCATAGCCTAAATCTCCTTCCTTCCCATCAATGTTCAGTGACGTCTGTTTCGGCCTCGACTGAGCGATTTTTTCTGAATAACCTCCTGCAAGATTTTTTTAAATATCTGGCACCGTTTGCAAGTTATTGAATTTTAAAATCCATCAGTCATTTTTGGGACACCCGGTATGTTAGAACATGTTAGTAATGTTTGTTCGAAAAGTTCCCAGATTTTATTGCACCCTATGCTAAAAAATTTATTCAGTGTAAAACATATGTGTTTTATTCATACCTTTTGCAGAATTATAAAAAAAAAATGAAACACATTATTTTTACAGTGCACATAATTGGATGAATAAATAGAACACATTATTTTCTCAATTGGATATAACATTGTAATACTCTATTTTTATAAGGTACACTATATAATTCTTGTAGGGTCCCTGTATTTTTACCGTAACGAGTGTCCCTTCAATATTCATGTATCATTTCGAGTCTCACTACGCTCAAAGGGGCCTTTAGAAAAATGGGCCATTTAGAAAGAAAATGGGACCTCTTTTAATGTGTGGGCAAGCTGTAGCTTAATTTTTACTCTAACTTTTTTCAAATTTTTACCCTAACCTCTGTCGTTTCCTTTCAGAGAAATAGGGCCTCTCGAAAAAAAAAAAGGGACTACTAGAAAAACTGGCGTCTGTCAAAATTTTAAGCGCATTTTAAATCATTTTCAGTATAACATGTGTTGAAGAGGCCTTTAGAAAAAAAATAGTCCTCTCAAAAAAAATGGGGCCACTTTTATTTTTCGTGCATGCTCTATCATTTTTAGCATAATTTGTGTTGAAGGGGCCCTTAGAAAAATGGGACTTATCCAATTTTTAAGAGCACACTTTATTAGTAGCAAAATTCGTATCCAAATAAAAGGGGGGAGAGGGGGGTACTGATTTTAGGAAGGGTCCCTGTATTTTAAACATAACTTGAATCCATTGGATTTTTGTGAAGGGACATGTAAAGAACGTGGGTCTTAATTCAAAACGTGGATCTGTCCAATATTTGGAAATGTATCTATATCGTGAGTCTCACTCATATCTATAAAAGGGAGGAGGAACTGATTTTATGATGGAA
Organism: Maratus michaelseni; assembly: GCA_963931845.1. Taxonomy (NCBI): domain Eukaryota; kingdom Metazoa; phylum Arthropoda; class Arachnida; order Araneae; family Salticidae; genus Maratus; species Maratus michaelseni. The sequence goes on from OZ007586.1 coordinate 493,826,984, forward strand.
CCCGTAACACAACTTAAATCCAATGGAATTTTTGTGAATGTGCTCAATATCTATAACTTTTAACTTTTTCCAGCTTCTTTCGAAGGGCCACCAAACCGTATAACCATTTCATTTGAAGGGTCTCTGTAACTTTTAACAATTGTGGTATCGTGGTCGCATACATATAATGAAACATATCATATCATATTAAACGAAAAAGTTTTATTTCAAAACAACCATTGTAAAATAATGTGATAGTGAAAATTTAGATGATATTTACAAGAAATATTTGTACATCTCAGGAACTGCCTTGCCCCCCCCCCCCCCAAAAAAAAAATAAAATAAAAAATAAAAATAAAAACAAGGTCCGACTTCCCATAACTCAAAAATTAGTCTGTCCCTTCAATGGTGAAAAACTCTATCATTTTCCCCTGTGCATAATCCATTGATCCTCCTTGACTGATACACTCTTCTTCCATCCTCCTACCCCTTGATATCCAAGGTTCTTCGAAATACCTTTCTTTAGCATGCCATTCATACAAATACCTTCCTGATATATTTTAAATCCCTTCAGATAATCTTCTTATAGATAAAGTTTACACACATTTAGCAAGGTTATACAAAGCATGCAAGCTTTTCATTCTTATTTGAAAATAACTAAAGATTTCTTCTAGGATAATTATCTTACAACAGCTGTCAATCAAGAGCGATCATTCCATTTTATTCTGGGATTATTTTAATCCTATCAGAATGAAATATGTTGATGGACCCCAATCCATCACACTATTTTATTTTTTATTTTTGCATGATATACTAAAACAATGCATTCATGTAAAGCCTATTTTGTATTTCAATCCATTTGAAAATCCTTTGTGCGTTCTGCCGATAAGCAAGGTTGAGCTATTTTTCATTTTTCGTATAAGATATGTGCGTATTTTTCATGGGCACAATGCAAATTACGTCAAGACATGAATCTCATGCGTTAGAAAATATAGATCCGAACCATTCCTCCATACGTCTACAGAAATTTTACCGATTCTACAGAGAACATCGCGTGAAATTTCTTATGACACCCTTCTTCATTCCTATTTTATTTACTTCCTTTTTATTTCGTATTTTACTTCCGTTTTATCATGAATCACCACTCTAACATAGTCAAAAATCTTATCTCCTCCAAAAGTGGCGAACACCACTTCTCTTATCTTATCTCCGCCACCCCTACTCTAACACAGTCAAAAAACTTTTATCGCCTCCAAAAGTGGCGAACACCCCTCAAAAAGTGGCGAACAACCCTTAAAAAGTGGCGAACAACCCTTAAAAAGTGGCGAACACCCCTAATCTCATTGTATCTCCGCTACCACCAAAATCTATCCTCAAAAGTGGATGGGACGTACACCGCCACTACCACAATCACCACCACCACCTCCGACGCCGACGCCAACGTGTTTTACTAATAGACTGTCTACCCTACTTACGCGATTCTGTCTTAAAAGATTTTTCTGTAAAGCTTTTTTCATATTTGTAAGCCTCCAAAGTATGTAATATGGATTCATGATATTAATGATAACTCAAACATGTGCGAACAAATAGAGATTCATAAAATAATGAATGTAATTTACATGGACACAGGCAGGAATAAATTTATGGAGGGCAGTATTTTGGAACGGGTGTGCCTGTACTTCGCAGCTCTGGGCACTTTTTAAAAAATGAATAATAAAATATGAAAAATATCTATTTTTTCTTTTCAGAATGCCACAAGAGAATTTTTAACCTGATAGGCGTAAAAGTTTATCTTTTTTAGAAATTCGTGCGAGCCAATTAACTTTTAGTACGATCCAGGCCATACTCGGACCGAATTTTTAGCTTTTATACCAGGTAGGGCCAAAGAATTTTTTCTACAGGTCGGGATGAAACCGGGTCTGGAAATTTTGACCCGTGCAGACCTCTTTTTTTTTTTGTTAGCGGACCTGTTCATACAGTAGATAAAAATTTGTTCCATTTGTTTATACCATTTTTTATTTATACCATTTTTTTTATTTATACCATTTCATTGCAATTAAAACATTTTTGCGTAATGCAAGATAATGCAGAAAAATTAAAATTAATGTATTATGTACTTTGAATGTATTTTGAAAATTTGTATTTTTAAATTTTAGAACTTCAAAAGTATTTTGTATTTTAGGCTCTAAAACCAATGTATTTTGTATTTTGTATTGAAAATGATTTTTCGATATCTTTTGCCGATCTCTGGTCAGCAGTCAAAAATGTTCTTTTAAATTAATTATTACTTCCAAAACAGTTCATAGGTGGAGTCACTAAAAATAAAAATGTATAGAAAAAATAATTTAAAACACTTTAAAAAATAAAAATAAAATTTAAAACACATTAAAAAATAAAAATAAAATTTAAAACACTTTAAAAAATAAATAAAAATAAAAATAATTTAAAATCCTCTGAAAATAATAATAATAAAAATAATTTAAAACACTTTGAAAAATATATTAAACCTAATTTTATAATCACCCATATCCACTATCTAATCCTAATATAAACATGCTATCAGACCTTCCGAATTTAAAAAATGAAGCCCCCTCAAAATTTTACCCCCTTCAAATTAACCCCGTCAAATTTAGACAGTCCTCATATAGGTCACTTCCAAACCATCTTACACTACCAAATTGCACATTCACCTCTAAGTGGATTCAAAAATTTAAAACTCTCCCATTAAAATTAAGCCCTTCTTACAATTAAGCCCCCTCAAAAGTAAGCGCCATCAAATTTATACCCTCCTCCTATAGGTCAGTTCCGACCGAAAACCCCTCTCTTATAACACCCATATTCCATTCCTACTCTACGTCGATTCGAAAAATTAAGCCAGTTTCAAAATTTTAACCCCTTCAAAATTAAACCCTCCATCTACAATACAGTTCCCCTTCCTTCACCTCCCAACCGTTATAAGCGGATATTTGTATCAAGCACACAAGTCAGATGTATGTTCTCAATAAAACAAACAAACAAACCCGTCAACCGGAAACCCTTCCTTATCTCTCCCTTTCTGTTGTACACCTGCGATTAGACTCTGGCCGTCCACATAACGCAAACGCAAATCTTCTCTGATTAGCCAGAAGTTGGACGAGCGTCTGAGGAGAGAATGCCTTCTAACCATTGACTTCTAATACTATATAACTCGTATGAGATGTCAATCCTTCTAACAGTAGAACTTAGAAATAATTAGTGGTCCCTTTCACCAGTGGAGAAAGGGGAAAACAGTAATATGATCTTCTCTCAACCAAGGAAAGGGCATGTTTACAAACAAACAGTTCCACCAACCAATCTACCACATTTTTGTCTTGGAGATCATTGCAGAAATTGTTATGGCGACGTAGGCCAATCATATCATAGACCAGTTTAATGTAGACCAATCAAATTGCCCATTCTCATGTGTACAGTAGGAGTCATAAAGAACGAACAGGTTTGTCTTGCGAACCAACAGTAATTTAACCAACAGTGACGTCAGCTGCTCTTTCCTTCAGGTTTCCTTCCTCAGAACGTACCAACTGAGAGAGGTGTGTGAGAATAAGAGCGGGTAGCAAACTTGGCGCGATTAGTATTCGATTGAAGCTCTCAATTTTTACTATGCCTTCCATTCGACAACGCGAATAATATAGTCGAATTTAATAATATAATAAATAGAGAAATGTATTTGCAAAAACTATCACATTTTAAATCAAATCTTTATAATATGTTTTTTATAGGCATTAAGACTTTGCTCAAATCCAAAAGAGCTATTTTCTGACACATTTTTTAATTCATTTTGTTTGGAAACGCATGAAATTGGCAGGTGATGTTATTCAGAAACTCGGTAATCGACAGACGCTTTTTCATTTTTTGATAAAGGCAGAAGATCTTTCCGAAAATACTGCGAAATTCGACGTTTTGAATCAAATTTCCGACATGGCAGCACAAGAAAGAGATATTCCTAGTCAGTTCAGGCAGGCCTGTAACCCACCATCACAGATTTTAATGAAACTGCGTGTGTTTCTTCTTACTACTAAGATAGGATCACCAGTAATTTTTTTTACTCCTTGGTGAAATAGTTTCTGAGAAAAAAATTACCAAAATTTTGAAAAACTGCTGTCAGTTGGCATTCGTGACGGCTCGCATGTGACCATGCTTTCCATGAAGTGATCAACCATCGCAGAGTCAAGTTATCACCATTCCTTCAGTAGAGCAGTTTGCAACTCTGTGAGAGTGACTGGGGATGGGAAACGTGTACACATAGCACGGTCAAGGTCATTCCAAAGATTTGAAATGGGATTAAGGTCGGGCGAATACGCCGGCCACTCCTTACGAGCAATTCTCTCACTCTCCAGGTAGTTTTGATGAGGACAGCACTATGGGGACGCACATTATCATCTATTAAAACGAAAGCAAGATCAACTGCTGCAGTTTACAATCTCACAGTATGGTCTAGGACTTCATCCCGATACCGGACTTCCATCATAGAGCCCCAATCAGACACAGTCCGGTGTTGCCGAGACCCATTTAATCGTGCCCCTTTGATTTGTACGGACAGAGGAACATAAACTCGGGATACCCAGGCGTACAGTCCATTTACCTGCAGCCTTCGCCGCACATTAGTAGCAGATATCGTCTTACCAATGGACGCTGTAACCATAGATGTCGCACATGTGGAGGTTGTTCTTCGATTAGGCTTAGCTACATCAGCAATATATCGATCATCCGCGGGGGTCGTAACCCTTGGACGCCTATTCACAGGTCTTCTGACAACTGTTTGGATGGTTAGGAATTGTTTTCATAATCTCGAAATCACGGAATGATGAACATCGAAGAAAAGATCAACATCTGTGATTGATTGTCCCGCTTTAATGCGTCCGATGGCACCCAATACTGAGAGTCTTCTATTCGTGTTCTGGAAGCCATAAAAACACGTTTATCTTGAAAACAAAACGCACGAAAGTTCTAAACACTTTTTAGCAGCACTTTCATAAACTCCCGTAACTCTTTACAATGCTGGCTTCTTATACGACTGCTTTTTTTGCATATTTCTCGACACGAAATTGTGATTGGCTGTAACATAATATATTTGCATACTTCCATCTAACTCCGCAGCGAATTGCAGCGTCTCCAATTAAGATTGGCTTCCAGAAATTAACATTTTCCTCTGCGGGCTTAACTTTTGGCAGTGACCGTATATACAGGGTGTCCACGTATAACCTGATCGACCTTTATGTTCGCAAACTTTGGTCCTAGATGCATACTTCCAATTACAAAATCGGTTTAAATAAGGTAAAGAATTATTTTTAAAGCGATTTGTGTCAAGAAAAACATTTATTAAAAAATTACGAAATTTAAATTTTTATATGGTCTCCCGGTCCTATAAGTGATATTTAGTAAAAATTTACTGTGACACTAACAAGTAAGATAAAAAAAAGTCCCATTCATCTACGATTAAAACTGACCGAGTAATAGCTGTTTAAAGCTAGAGTATATTTTTTGTTGCGAAATATGGGTCATTCACAAATGTAGTAGAAATATAAGTAATCGTCAGATATATAAAAAAAAATAGCTGAGAGCAAAATTAACATTGTAATCTAATATAAATGAGAAATCTATAATCATTCTAACATATTAATGCAAAATATACAATTTGTACTGAACATATAAGAGGATAAAAATAACAGAAGTTTTGTTAAATAAAAGGATGAAAAACAACAGCCTCAATTAAGATTTTAAAATGCTGTTAGATTACATTGTCTTTCAAGTTTTGGGTTGTGCAATGTTTTTTAGCTTTTGAAAATTGATTCTAATGTATTTTTTAGCGCTGAATCCGAAAATAACCTTAATTTTAACCATCACGTCAGGATTTTTCTCAAATCGAAAATTTCAAAGTTAAAAAGCTCAAAGTTAAAATTGATCCCCCCCCCCCTTTCCAACCTCATTGGACCCTTGAACTATTTAGTTGTAAAAAACCCAGTATAAGCCAAAAAATTGAATAAATTATTGAATTAAATAAAATTAAACTGATATAACGTTTTACATCTATTTTATAGTATCAGATTTTTCGCTATTTTTTAACCTTCAAATTTACGATTTGCGAAAAATCTTGACATGATCGTTAAAAGTGAAGGTAATTTTTTTATTCAGCGTCAAAAAATACATAAAACGTAATTATAAAAGTTAAAAAACACAACCATCGCAGGTTTATATTATCTAATCTAAAACTTTTTCTTAAACTTGCTGACGGTAATCTATCCGAATTTTTTTGTGTTATCCTCTAATATGAGTATTATTAAGATGGTAAGCGTCGAAAATCATAATAATATTACATTGTCATCGGATTTAAGTCAGTATGTAAAATTTAACTTCGATCGGACACTTGAAAGTGAGTTAAAGTTCGAGTACAAATTTTAAACTGGAAAGACGATCGTTGCAAGTTGAATAAAACCGTATGAAAATAATATAATTTTTGTTAAAATACATCATAGTCTCAAATCCTTACAAAATAAAACATATCATAAAATACTATTATTTTAACTAATCTGAAACTTAACAAACAAAATTTAAGTCAATCGTAATAGTTGTAATGATTTCTTTCAATGCGCTGATACCTTGAAATAAGTTTAAGTATTTTATATACGACCCCTGAAAGCACGGCCGAAATCATCTGTTTTGAGATGCAAAAAAGTGGTATAAGTCATGCATTTCAAAGTTTCATAATTCGGTCAATTTTAATGTTAGATGAGTGGGACTTTTTTATCTTACTTGTTAGTGTCACAGTAAATTTTTACTAAATATCACTTATAGGACCAGGAGACTGTATAAAAATTTAAATTTCGTAATTAAAAAAAATGTTTTTCTTGACCCAAATCACTTTAAAAATAATTCTTTACCTTATTTAAACCATTTTTGTAATTGGAAGTATGCACCTAGGTCCACCGGTTGCGAAAATAAAGGTCGGTCAGGTTATACGTGGACACCCTGTATATTCATACGGTTCCATGGAAATGTCAGTAGAAATGTTCAGACACCTCTGAAACATGTATGCAATGACCATGCAGATATAACCCAGAAACTGTTTTTGTGAACTGGTTGCACTTTATAGGATTGCATACTATTTCGTAATTTATCAAGTGTTTGATAAAAATTAGCCCTTAAAAAGCATGTTTTAAGCAAAGGTGGGGGGCGTCATGTTTTTGGCGTTAATAGAACTGTGCATTTTATGGACCACTAATTTAATTAACTGTATTTAATTATTATCATGTTTTATTGCGTTCATTTATGTACTCTTTTTATTTTCTCTACGTGCTTGATTAAAAGCAATCTCCCATGATCTGCAACATGATCTGTACAGCCCCTTTCTTAATGAAATTCGTAAGGAGTTATACTATCTTAGAATGCTAACACGACCATAATAGAATTCCTGTCGAGCAGAGACATGAAGAAACCTGAATGGTAGGAGTCTGCTCTGTATCTGCAAGAGATATGCACGTGTTTGCCTTGAATGTAAGAAGGTGGACGGCGAACGCCGTAGTGTGAGGAAGAGCAGCCAGGTGGGTACTGGAAAAGGAATGGGACTCGCTTGGAGGGAAAGTTTGGAACATGAGGTAGCTGTGTGCTACGTAGAGCAGAGTTGAGTTCATACCGAGCAGACGATTAGACGGATATCGCCGTGGAATGCGATAAGCATTGGTTGTTGGAGAATACAGCCAGCACTGTGTACTATAGTGCAGTGCAATAGCATGAAGTGTGGAGTGCGATCAGGAAGATCGTTGTAATAATATTGCGTTGATAAATTGCGTAAAGAAAGTATTAAAAATACTTCATTAGATGAGAGAGAACGGTACTTTATTGCTGAGAGAACTGTACACTGTCTGTTATCCAGTGTATCCAGGTCCTGAATATATTTTTTCAATATCCCATAACCAAGTTTAATCAATAAATATTAATTGATTATTCAGCTGAAAGCAGGGTTCGTACGCTTTTACTACAATTTTTAAGTAGAAAATTTCTATTTTATATTTAAATAGCAAACATTGTTGACGCCTCGTTTAATTGCACGATTTGTCGTACTTTTCTGCATTTAAATGAGGCGAAAAATTTTATTAAAAAATTGTGGTTAAACCGTACGAACCCTGTAAAAGTCTCTCTTATCTTGGTGTCCAGTATCACTTTTTTATACCGGTGCACAGTGGGGCGGTTTGATGATCTAGGTGGACAAAATTCATTTTTCCGATTGTCTCGGAATTTAACAAGACCGCGTATATTGGTAGCTGAATGTCTCTTTCGTCTAGATCCGTGCGAGTTTTGTCGAAAAAACCCGATGTGTCGATTAACTACGACCGTAAAGAAGGCAGTTGATTTGAGAGACTTTCAGCAGTTGCATTATTTTTCTGTAAGTTCGAAAGCAAGTCATGACTTTTCTGTTTTATTCGAAAGCAGCAGTTTACTGGACATATGTCACATGTTTGTCACACGATTTAACCTATTGTTGTTTGAAAATAAGCGCCATCTTGTTTTCAAACTTCAGCTTGACTTTTAATATAGTATTAAGCATTATTAAGCAATAAGCATTTTTTTTTAATCAAAGTGCCATTCCTAAAGTATTGGAAAATTAAGAAAGCTCCTGCGAAAGTTTGCGAATCATTAAGTTATATTAACTTGAAGTGTGTGTCTGAGTGTTTAATTCAAATCTTGCAAGTCATTTTTAACCACTTTTAATTATTCGATTGAGCTAACTTTGAATACATGTGTAGTTTCAATAACAATACAATATCATAATATAAATAAATAATAATAATATAAATACTACTACTACTACTACAACTACTACTACTACTACTAATAATAATAATAATAATAATAATAATGAAATATGCCAAATATTTATCACTGTTTGATTATTTTATTACTGATACATTCGAAAACCCAGCAAAACCTAATTATTCTTCAACGCAATAATTTTGTCCACCTAGATCCTCAAAACGCCCCACTGTGCGGTGGTGGCAGCGAAACAACACTACCAAAAGATCATCTCTAGTCTCTTTTGCGAGTGGCGGTTTCAAACGTGAAAGAGGGATAGAAATATTAACAGGCACTTGTTTAACGTGAACAAATTTTGCAGAAAAAGTACGTCTGTTGAAAATATATCTTCCTTATTGTTAAAGTTATAAACGAAACTTCGAATTAGGCTTGGAGCGAGACATACAGTATTTTTGACTAAGTAAATAGATTGCGACACCGGCTTTTTTTTTTTTTTTTTTTTTTTTTAAACACGCATTATTACCCTTGAGAATTTGTTAAATTTGTTTAGAAACACACTATAAATATTTTAATGTTATATCATTGAAATTTTTTCAGGCTGATCCTTTAGCTCAATGTCTCGTCACACTGTATTTGAATGACGGAACAGTCATCATGGGGAAGCTGGTCAACTGCATAGATGACCGGTTCGTCCTTACCCAAGCACTATACTTGGGTAACGGATCGCTCATCTCCGGCCAGTTTATGGTTTCACTTGCAGCCGTGAACCATATCCATATTCAAGCACTTTAGTAAAGGTGGGTAAAATTTCAAACCTTAAATCAAGTTATTTGTTGTTCTGTTTTATCTAACATTATCATTTGTTGCAGTTTAGTTTACTAATCAATACATAGGGAAGTCGGGAGAGTAATTTGTAATAGATAAGATATTCGTAGTTATGGTACGGCATTGGAATTATTCTGGCACGAGATAATCTTAAATTTTATAATCAGTGTATAGAGAATTTGTTTTTTGTTTAGTTATAAATAAATAAAATTTTATTTAACACGTACAAACTATTTCAATTGTATTTCCATCAATTAAGACATTAGGGTATTTTTATTGTCGTTGTTATGATATTTTTGACGTATAACTACTTTGTCTTTTCAATTGAACTTAAACAGTGAATCAACAGAACTTTATACCTTCATATAAAGTTAAAAAACACAATAACTGCAATACGATAACAAACGGAAAATTATTATTTTTTCAATGCATGTTACTAAAACTAACAAAATATGAGCCACGTATAAAGTACTCTCCACTGCATGTACAACGGCAAAAATTTAATTAATACATTATTGAGACATTTTTCATTCAATTTTGATTATCATAATGTTTGATATTGCATTAATGATAGATAAAAATTTGTAAATACTACTTTTTTTTATTACGGCATATGTGCTATTTAATTGAATAATATTTAAAAATCAAAATTTCACCAAATTCAGGCTGATTTCCATGAAAAGAAAAACCTTTTTTTTTTCTTCTTAGTTATTTATTGCATAAAAGCGAGTGATTGAATTAACCACTGTTTCGTATAAGAAGCATTTGCTGCAATATTATTTTATATAAGCGTTTGGAACATTACAGTGTTGATAAATTCTACTTGTGAAATTTTGGCACGCACAAGCAAAAAGGTTTGCTGCTCCTGCCTTTCGATTCTGCCTACGACTTTCACGGTTAATTTCTACGTATAAATGCCGTATTCTTTTCGGTCAATTTGACTCTATTGGATAGCTTTGACTTTTGGCTATCACTGTTAAAAATTTCGTGGTAAGTTGAACCAACTTTTGGTGCTGCAGTTTCTGCAACCATAAGATGGTGAAATCTCGTTCCAACATTTGGAGCTATGGTTCAACAGGAGCCCCAAATGTTGGAACGAGAATTCACCATGTTATGGTTGCAGCTACTGCAGCACCAAAAGTTGGTTTAACTTACCACAAAATTTTTAACAGTGTAGCTCTGGCTCAAAATTTCTGTTGCTGTAGAATTTTTTTTTTTCACAGTCATGTCAACACCTCTTTGGTGGCTTTGCGAAATCTTTTCGATATTTGTGAGTAGTGTGTTCTTAACGCTTACTTTAACAAGCCTAGCTGATGTTAAATGCAAATGCGTGGTACCACTTGATGAAGAATAGCTTTATTTAAGTGTTTGTAATATAAACAGTACATTTATTTTCAATCAATCTTTGGGACAAAAAAACTCAACGAAAGAGATTTGCGAATGCAAAGAGAAGTTTCTGAAGAGATTCATGATTTTTGCTGAATTTTGTTATGAAGGTAAATTAAAGTTTAAAAAAGTATCAAGTAAAGCTATTTACATTTACTCTATTATCAGTAAATATTTTAGAGCCCATTTTCGAAGAAAGGTTTCCAATTTTTTATGGAAAACTCACCAATAAAGTCGAATTTCATATGAATGAATTCTCCAGTCATCCAAATCAACTGCTGTAGGTTTCGCGAAAAAATAATCTTAAAATAGGATAAATGTTAGAAGAAATACCTCTAAATTAGTCCATGCTTCTCTCACGAATATTTCTGAATTTGGCTTTTTAAAGTGAATGTTAGAAAGACGGCATTCGTGACCAGTGAAAAGACTTCAGAAAGCCGCCCAAGAGGCTTGGAAGAAAATTAACATGTCTTTACTAACAGAAATTCTGCTATCGTGGAAATTTTGAGACAGAGCTGTAGCCAAAAATTAAGGCTAATAATGTCAAATTATTGAAAAAAAATAAGACATTTTTGCGTAGAAAATAACTGTCAAAATCTTTTCCATAAAGTGTGAACGAAATTTTGTGTTTCCATAAAAATGCATTTCCTATGGTTTATGATATTTAATGTTGTAAGTCATTTTAAGAATGTATATCGAACAGTAGAAGTATTGGACTGTTTTCCATGTTATATCAATTTTTAAATTTTGTACTCTGAAAATATGACAAACTGAAATTTAAGATTTTCTGTGCATTTTCCCTTTATACCTAAAATGTTATTTTTATTTTAGAAAAACAAACCTTATTTATGTTACAGCTGTTTTTTGTTTGTTTTTTTCAAGTAAGATATGAATGGAATTTAGTTTTAAATGATATTTATGTTCAACTACTAATGTTGGACTGTGAAATTTAACTGTAATAACAAAATATTTAACTGCTTTAAAGAAAGAAATTTTCAAAACAGGCATAATAAGGCATAATAATAATAATAAAATACTCACAGGTACTATCATAGTATACCAGATATTTCCTCATAAACTGTTTTTTTTTCAAAAAGAAAAATATCGAAACACACCGTATGATTGTTTACCTCTCGCAACTTCGGCTATGACGAACTTATCGCTGATTGTATCTGTTACGATAGATATCAAATCGAATTCCATCAATCAGAGAACTCTAAAAATAGTTGTTCTCTTTTTACATTTTCTTTTTAAAACACTCAGCAACGATTACTTGCCAAACGTTCCGCGCATTTGCGGATTACAATAGTCTTGAAAATACCCCTTACTTGCAGCGCAAAAGTGTCGCTAAAATCAAGTGAGAGGCAATAGCATGTATTTCAGATGGTACGATAGTACGTGTGTTAGAAACTTTAGTTCCTATTACTGGGAAATAGTGGTATTCAAAATTCAGTAGTGGTATTCTTGAGGGAACTTCGCTAGAAACATCTCTATTTGCAAAAACGAGTTACTTTATGCAGTTTGATATTAGTAGTTTCGTTCAAAGATTGCACGAAGCATTCATTGTTTGCATTGTTTGCATTGTTCCTAAGAAGCAAACAATACGATTACTAAACCAAGCTTATAATGGAACAGTAACATAATTATTTTTAATAAACTCGGATTGCTCTGAAATTTTTGTATGTTATTGTCGTTTACTATAACATGATCCTTATTGAAAAAGAAGTGTGTATCACGTATAGTTTTTTACAGGGACAGTCAAAAGTATTCCGTTACATTACAGTCACTGGGAAGAAATCGTTTGAAGTACATTTTGATGATGCTACACCATTTGAAGCATGATAAAATTGATATACAATTATGAAGCGCACTAAAATATTTTTTTGTAGCATATGGGGTGCAAAGCATTTATTGTTCGATTACAGGGTCAAACAAAAGAATTCTGTTACACATTGTTCTAATGGGAAAAATCGTTTGCAGTGTAATATAATGATGTTTCACCATTTCAAACATAATGAAAATTATATGCATTACTGAGGTGCATTAAAAATTGCTCGCTTAAAAGTATGGTGTGCATTCCGTTTATCGTTCATTTACAGGGACACACAAAGTATATCGGTTACAGTATACTTGCGATAATTACAGTCTAAGTGCGTTTTCAAATTTGGTTTGGGTTTTTAAGTTTAACTAAAATTTTTCATAGTACGTCGTGTGTATAAATTCGGTTCATCATATACAGGGTTACACAAGGAAATCCGTAAGTATTACTGACTATGGGAGTGAATTGCTTATGATAGTTTTTAATTGTGGTACGCATTTCCCTGCTGAGCTTTATTTAGTAGACTAATAGAAGTTTGTGGAATATAAAGAAATTCATATAACAACTCAAAGAACAAGGTACAATGTCGTTTATGGTTGGTAATTGCTGGAAGTTTGTTTTAAGTTGCCTTATGCATTTTGTACCTGAATTAAATTTTAGCTTAATATGGGGTGTGTACAAATGTCTTTGTATAATATACAGGGTTGTACAAAAAATTTCGAGTGAATTTCCATCGATTGGCGAAAATTGCTGATCGTGAATTTTCTAACTGAACTAATTTTTATCATGCTATGTAATATATATCCAAATAAATAGATCATATACAGGGCTGCACAAAATATATCGACTGCGTTTTTTACTATGGTATGTCTATTTTTAATGGTAATTGCTAAAACTGGACTTTTAAATGTGTTATGTTTTCTATACTTACTTCTTTCATCTTATTTAATGTTGAAGTTTTGTCACAGTTTTCTGGATGTGTTGGAAAGTGTTTCATAATCTATGCTTGACGCATGATTTTTCATTCTTGTTGTAAAATAATATGTATTCAATTAGGATATTTAAAACGGTTGAAAAATATTTGAAAAATCCTTTAGTTATGGTATAGAGGTTTTCTGAATTCTAAACAATTAATACAAATTTTTAAATTTAAAAAAATGTCAGTTATTTTACATTTTAATGTAAATAGATATAATTTTTATAGTTTAGGTTTGAATGTGCTAAGTACAAAAACTATTATAGATTGTAAATATAAAGGAGGAGCTTGATCGGGGAATAGAAATTATTGTTCTTTTCTATGTTTGGTTTGGATTCAAATTTTCTATGAAATATGAAATATATTTAATAAACCTCAAAAATTATTTTTTTTCTGCTTTATAAGTTATTTTTGTGATTGATAAATTTTGTTAAGGGATGTTACCATCTTCGAACGTCGATTTATCTAAAAATGGTGATTTTTGACCTATTTCCAAAGCTTTGGTATATATATCCTTACTGATATCTCAATCATCATGCAGTTTTTATATGCGATTCTTTTGTTGTTAATAAATATATGCACAGATTTCTGTAATTTTCAGAAAATAGGAAAAATATCTGTTACATAAGTTGTCCTCATTTAACTACGCCAGAGTTCAAGAGGGTAGAAAGCGTCCACAATGTGACAGGGGAGAAGGGATGGTTAACATGTTGTGGTAAAATATGAAAGCAATTAGCTGGTCATTATATGAAAGGGACATAATAAACGCCATATAAAACATTATATGTGTTTTTATCATGTGGTATATGCCACATTTCTTTTATATGTGAATTGTAACAGCTTGAGATAAAAGCGCGTAAGATCTTGACGATTTTCAGCATTTCATTCAAACGGTAATAGATAGTATAAAAGCTAAAAACTTCTTAATAACTCCATAAAATTATGACATGCGCTAGGCCTTTCAAAAAAACTTTGTCTTTCTTATATATATATATATATAAAAAGGCGTGCTGCTACCACGTATTATTTTTTGCGCCTGAAAGAGAAAGGCAAAGTTATTTCCAAAGGCCTAACGCATTTCTTAATTTTAAGATGTCATTAAGAATTTTGTTTTTATTGTATCACACCAATTTGTTCAATATTATAATAGACAGTATATAACCTATTTTCCATACAATTAAAAACGCCCGCCGGTCTTATGAAAAAATAAGTATTTTTAATTATAAATTCTATGTTATATTTATTTATATTAAAATAAGTTTCTCTCTAGTTAGAAAGAGTTTCGTGTACATTCATTCAAAACAATGTGGCGTCACAGCAGGGGAGGCCGCATCACTGGAGTGTGGCAACCTGTGACATAATGAGAAGGAGGTGTTAAAAAAACCACGACATTTCAGTTACGTAATAAATTGATGACTAGTAAGAAGTTCATAATTTCCCTTATCCCTTTCGCGCAGCTCTATATTTGTTCTTTTTATGGACAAAATGTGCTAATATTACGCAGCTTAACATTATAATGGTAGCATGTGTCAATTTGATTCAAGTCATATAAATATATTTCCAACAAGACATTTTATTCAAAAACATGCAACTTTTAATTGACCGGCATTTCTTAAAATGTTTTTATTATGTAAAAATTCTGCTTCAAATAATATTTATTAACCCGTTTTTACACATTGTGACTACAAAAATACATCACAAATCTAACTAATTACTCTGCATTGTGACCACAAAAATACACCACGAATCTAATTCCTTACTGATCATTGTGGATACAAAAATAGCCCATGAGATCTGACTCATTATTTTAAAGAATGTTTCATAAGTTCCTATAGATAGAGTACTACTATACTATAGTTCCTATAGTAGCTCAATAAGAAATGATTAGCATTTCATATTGAGCATTTGGCCCCAATGTTTGTCTGTTTGTCAACTTTCAGAGCAAAAGAACATTACTCAATTGTACAAAATGTTTATATTTTTATATAAACACAAAACATTACAAAAGTTTATATTTTTAATGTCACAATACATTAAGTGATAACCTAAAGGTAATTAATTTTTTAAACATATAAAAAAAATTCAGTACAATCGGTAAATAAAAGAAACAAATAAAGAAAAGTTCTTCTTTATGTTAAATATAAAACTTTCTTCAAAATATTAAATTATGAAAAAACCCATAAAACACCGGTGTGGTGTAATAGATATTAATACAGTAAAACAAAGCGAAACGCAAGAGACCGAAATCTTTCTCCGAATTGAGAACATTTTACCATTGTAGAAAATTATATAGGAAGATTACTAAACATCTGAAAAAATAGTTTTCTTATCATTATAATACATTATAATGCTGTATAAGATATTACAATAATAGCATATTATACAAATTGTAGTACGTAACTTGCACGTGAGTGGAGATTCTTGCAATGATGCAGTAGCGGATCGTCAGAAGGTTCACAGTTACTTTACTACCATTAATTTAATAACCTCAATTTCACCTTGTTTAATCGTAGAACATTCCGCAATTATATAATGTCACAATTAGATAACTATTGTATTGTTTACCTCTGAGGACTTTATTATTATTACACTACATCATATTACAATGCTTCGGCTTTTACACATCTAAAACAATAAGGAACTTTACGATTTGGACAAGTTTTACTGTATCACATATTTACTGGAAACATTTTAATACAAATATCTCCATAAGGTTTTTTTTTTTTTTTTTTTAATCACGCTTGCAAGTTGTGAGATTGCAATTTGCAGAAAACTGCATTCAAGAGCACTTGGTGTCTTTCTTTTTGCGAAATTTCATGAACATATCCATTTTTGAACAGTTTGCTTAAAATGAATTTAGACATCCCTCGCATATTCTCATGAAGTGATGTAAATATCCGAACATTTAAAATATGTCAAAAACGTTTTTTAGTGCATCCGTTTCTCTTTAAATGATTCAGCGTTGAATTCTATAAATTCATTTTTTTCTGTTTGATTTTTTATATATATATCAGTAAGCTCAAGGTAACAGATCTTCAACATATACTTTCCAAATGACTCTCTGTTTTTTTTTATATATAAAGGTGCATTTGATATAATCAAGCAACGTCCTTTTTCTTAAACTAATTACCTTTGTTGAAATTAGATCCATGTACATCCATGTCAGATCCATGTAAAGCACACCAATGAGAAAATTATGCAAAAAAAAGTTTCAAAAATTTCAAAATTGCAGTTGTGTGCTTTAAAAATTTCATTATTTTTTTTTAATTAAATGTTTAAATTTTTACCACAAAAATTTATTTTTTCTTAATTAAATAATTTTTCTTCCTAACACTATTTAATAATGTGTCAAAAAGGTATTAAAATACTCAAATTAAAAAAAATATATTTGTTTCAAAGGGTACCGAGTCTCCTTAAAGTTTTAAAAGTGTATTTTAAATCTCACGATTACTACATTTCCTTTTCTTATGTGAGTTCTAAAAAAATATTTCCATGTGTTTTGAAGTATATAATTCACAAAAATCCAAAATTTTGAATATCTTATAAATATTTTAAATTTTGTAATTATTTATAGATAATTTATATTAAATTATGAAAAAATAATTTAAAAAGGTATTTATTTAAACTGTATGTTTTTTTTTTCTTCTGAAGGTTGTAAAGAACACTCATCATCATTGCAATGGAAACAAAGAACAAGTGCCTACATTTTAATTTCAGTGTTTAATTTCAGTAAAAAACTACAATTGTTTCTAAAATGAAAAATCTCTGTAAAACTATAATTATGACTAAATAAAAGTATTTTTCTCTTTATATTTGTGTATTCATTTCATACATTTATTTTTATGTTTGAAAAAATAAAATTATGTATATGTGACAAAACGCTTAGTATTCTATTTCTAAAAACTACAAATGCAATTTTTTTTTTTATTATTACTCTTTAATATTTCAAATTAAATTTTTAACATGTCATCTAATAAATAATTTTATCTTGCGTTAAATTATATTAAGATTTTGCAAATTTAGTCGTTTTATTTCTACCTAATTTTTCACCTCCTCATCGTACAGATTTCAACTATGAAAAACTGTATTTTCTTAATATGACAGTATTACTTCATTAAATGGTTTTAATTTCATTTAAAATCGCATTTATCATTACAATTCTCATTAAGATTTTTTGTTTAAGTTCAACTTATTCTTATGACAAGGTTTTAAGCCAACTGTTTAAATATAATTTTATGTTTTGTTTTAACCTTAGAGGAGGAATGCTAATAATAAGTCTATGGTTTTAACTCTTTTGGTGCAGCAAGCCTCTAAAGAGACTTTGTGCCATTAAGGCTCTTCATCAGTGAGATTTCAATTTCCTAATGTTAAACCTATGGGTGTGTGATGCATTCGTATTTTTAAAATATCTCCTTAGGAAATTAATAGTTTTAACTTCTTTTTCTGTGCACTATTCTTAAAGGATGCCGCTTTCTTTCTCGGTTGTCAAAATATTCCTAAAATATATAATAAATTTAGGTACTTCTCTATTATCCCGTCGACCACTTTTCATAACAAAAAACTATCGCCAAACTGTAACGCCAAATAAACGGGAGAACGTTGCCATTGGAATATCAAAATAGATAAATAAATAAAATATAAGAATTTAAGGACACAATTGTTATTTTAATTAATGAAATAACTCATAAATCAGTAAAACATAATGAAAAAATACACGCAAAAGTCGAATTAAAAATCCCTTGATGACATAACAAACACGTATAATGCTTCTGACATCAAGTAAATGGGATTGCATTTTTTGGCGTTTAATCTTACAGTTTGGTGATAGTTTTTTGTTATGAAAAGTGGGTCGACGGGATAATAGAGAAGTACCTAAATTTATAATTTTATGTGTTAAAATCTTAGCGAAACTGAGTAAGATTTTAATTCCTCACAAAAAATTAAGTATATATAATTTTAGAAACATTTTGACAACTAATAAAAATGAGACATCCTTCAAGTAGAGTTAAAAGTATTAACTTACAGAGGAGATATTTTATTAATACGAATGCATCACATAGCCAGAGGTTTAACTTTAGCGAAGGAAATTTGAAATCTCACTGATGAAGAGTCTTTAAACCCCATTCAACAAACCAAATTTTTCACCCGTTATCCTGATTTTCTTATGCTCGATTCTAATAACATACTGAAAGCAAGATAATGAAAAAGGAGATGAGAAAATAAGCTGCGATAGTTTCATCATTTTTTTTTTCCTTTATCTAACAAGGAGAGGGCCAGGCTTGGTAATCACAGATTTTGATTATTTTTATATATGTTGTAGGGTAGAAGCCTCTTAGTCTCAGGTTCAACGGATTTTATACAACGTACCTTGTTCTTGAGAAATAGGAGGCCTAATATTATAACACAACTTAAATACTTACTTTGTACCGGAGTTGCCGCGTTCGTCGTATCTCAGTTGTTAGGGCGTCTGCTCGTTGATACGTGGTCCCGTGTTCGAGGCCGGAACGCGCTACGTTTGTTTTTCTCATTTTATGTTTTATAAATATACTTGAAATTATAATTTAATAATAGCAATTAAAATTATAATATTGTGCATTAATTATAATGTTAACCTATTTGATTTTAATGTGTAACTAAATCGTTGTATAAAACATCATTAAACGATTAATTTGTTTAAATCACTTTAAAAATGTATTTTATATATGCTTTATTGATGCAATGATATTGAACAATTGAGGGGGTCGGGGCAAGAAAGTGCCAAGCCACATTTTTGGTGAAATAAATCTAACACTGTAATATGTTGCTTAATATTATAAATTAAAATATACTATGTATAATTTGTTTCTAATGTCACTTGGTGGCAGCATATGTTCCAGGTTTCGTTTTTGCCCCAGACGTTTATGCCCTCAATGAAGATAGCTAATTTAGAAAAACATAATAGTAATATATTAAAGTAATGCCATATTGTTGCTCAGAATATCTCAAATGTTACTAAGAAATTGGCGAAAAAACTTTATGTTATATATCTTGATTTGAGTATTTTATCAAATTTTGAAATTGAAATATCGCAGAAGTTCAAAAATACGGTTTAACACTCTCTTGCCCCGAGCCCTCAATTGTGTCTATTCGTGATTTTAAAGAAACGTCATTTATATATTGCCTTAACTAGAGAAGTCAATGCGATGATAATACTACGCTGTTTTTAAAGTAAGAAGCATAATTATATTAGCATTTAGCATAAGAATTAAATTACAACATATTTTTTTGCATATTATAGATTGTAATTTCTATGATGCTGTTAATAAAATAAGGTATAATTTTGTAACGGTTTTGGAATTTTTACTAGTCAATAATAGATCCATTTTTTAAAAATATGTTTAAATGATGAGAAATGCTTAATAATGGTTTTAAAACCAAAAATGCTCAATTAAATTTTAAATATATTAACATTATAATTACTGTACAATATTAAAATTTTTAATTGTGAGATTAATAAATTATAATTACAAGTACATTTATAAAACAAAAAATGAAAAAAACAACCGCAGCGCGTTCCAGTCTCAACTCCGGCCCGCAGATCAAAGAACGGACGCCATATAAACCGAGCTATGACCAACGTAGTAGTTTCGTTACAAAGTATGTATTTGTGTTATAATATTAGACCCCCTATTTCTCGAGAACTAAGGAGCGTTGTATAATATCCGTTGAACCTAAGACTAAGGGTCTTCTACCCTACAACATATATAAAAATAATCAAAATCTGTGATTACCAAGCTTGGCCCTCACCTATTATACACTGCTGGCCATCCAAAATGCAACACCATGAAGGAATGCAAATAACAGAATGATATTTATTGGACAAATACATTATAATGGGAAGGACAAGTGATTACATTTTCAGAAAATTTGGAGTATAGATCTTGAGAAAACACTACCCAAAGCAGCCACCTCTGGCCGCAATAACAGCATTTATCTGCCTTGCCATGGAGTCTAACAGAGATTGGATGTCATGTACGGGTACATCAGTCCATGCAGCTTCATCACTATGCCACAGCTCATCAACTGTAGTGACGGGCTAGTGGTGATGGGCCATTTTCAATTGGTGAGAAATCAGGAAAACGTGCCGGCAGGGCAAGAGTCTAACATGTTCTGCATCAAGGAAGGTTAGGCTAGTACGAGCAACAGGCGGTCGTGCATTGTTCTGCTAAAAAGTAGAGTTGCGGAGGCATCAAAGATAAGGCAGAACCATGGGCCGTAACAAATCAGAAATGTAATGACTACTGTTGACCGGCAATGCGAACAAGAGGTTACCCAGACATGTATCCAATGACACTTGATACCGTCACTCCAGGTGATCTGACAGTATGACGAATCGAATGCAAGCTGGCAATGTGCATTTTCCAAGATGCCGCCAAACATGGATGCTTGCATCATGATGCTCTATATGACGCAGGAATGGCGTCTCACGTCGTCCCACATCTATGTTTGGTGGCATCGTGGAAAACAGGAAAACGCACATTGCCAGCTTGCATTCTATTCGTCATACTGTCATATCACCTGGAGTGAGGGTATGAAGTGCCATTGGATACACATTGCGGTAACCTCTTGTTCGCATTGCCGGCAATTTCAACAGCAGCCGTTACATTTCTGATGTGTTACGGCCCGTGGTTCTGCCTTATCTTCGATGCCTCCGCAACTCTACATTTTAGCAGAACAATGCACGACCGCATGTTGCTCGTACTATCCTGACCTTCCTTGATACAGGACATGTTAGACTGTTGCCCTGCCGGCACTTTCTCCTGATTTCTCACCAATTGAAAATGTCCTGTCAATGGCTTCTGAGCCACTGGCCCGCCACCATTAGCCCGTCACTACGGTTGATGAGCTGTGGCATAGTGTTGAAGCTGCATGGACTGATGTACCCGTACATGACATCCAATCTCTGTTCGACTCCATGGCTAGGCAGATAAATGCTATTATTGCGGCCAGAGGTGGCTGCTTTGGGTAGTGTTTTCTCAGGATCTATACCTCCAAATTTTCTGAAAATGTAATTACTTGTCCTTCCCATTATAATGTATTTGTCCAATAAATATCATTCTGTTATTTGCATTCCTTCATGGTGTTGCATTTTGGATGGCCAGCAGTGTATTTTGATTGCTTTCATATAACTCAGGATCTACATTTACTGCCTATTTGATTGCTTTTTCTTGAAGATTGTTTAAATGTGTTGTAGAATATCAGAAACATTAGGGTTTTTTAAACAAATTTGAACGTATTTCAATTATACAATTTTGATGGTTTTTTTTTCGATATGAAGTACTCATAACATCATCGAAGTTTCAGTGTGATTTCTGTAGAAATCAGGGTTTGCCCAAGTGGGCCCAGCTTGAAAAAACCTGTTTGGGTTTTTTCGGGTGGGCCCACTTGAAAAAGAAATCCATTGTGGGTTTTTTTCAAATTTTCTCGTGTTTTCACAAGTGTAACATTATTTAATCTAAGGTATAAGAATGAAAAAAAAAGGGTGGGGGAACCAAAACATGAAATTAAACATTTTAACAATTACTTTCACCTAAAATTTACAAAAAAACAAAACAAAAAAAAAGATAATTGCTAATTTGAATATATTTTTAAAGAACCAGATTTCAAGAAATTTCTAAGCAGAGATGAAATGACAAAAACGTTCTGACCAAATAAGAAATTAGCTGAAAAGAAGGAAAATTTTAATCCGGGATATGAGAATGAAAAAAAAAGGGGGGGAGGCAAAATATGAAATCAAACATCAAATTAAATAACAAATTTAAAAAGAATAAAAAAGATAACTGTCAATTTAAATATTTTTCAAAAGAACCAGATGTAAAGAAATCTCGGAGCAGAGATGAAATGACCAAAAAGAAATTAGCTGAAAAGAAAGGACATTTTCATGCCTGTAACCTAAAATGCATCCAAATGCTTTAAATGCAAGTCTAAAGACCGCATCACTGAAAATAACTTATGAAAGTGCAGATGCAGACAGTGAAGACCAATTGAGGACTTGACCAATCAGCTTGCAGCTAAGTTGTGAAGCAATATGTGGGCAGGAAATTTCCCTTTTTAGTCTTGAAGCTGATTGGTGAAACAGTAGGCTGGCGCATGTAATGCATACACACAAAAAAACAAACTCTTTGATGTGTGTGAATGTAGTGAACATGTGGCCACATATTTGAAGTAATATTAAAATCAGTGCTTTTTTAAGGTCAAACAAAACTTAATATTAATAGTCTTGGTATTATTTAAATTTTGTCTTTTTGTTGATCCTTAATTAGACTCATTGTATAATACAATTTAATCCAAGATTAAAAATTTTGAGCTTCCACGTCCTTGAAAAATGCTAAAAGTACTAGGGAGTGGCCGAGAGTTGGCAAGTGAGTGGGGGGAAGTGATAAAAATTGATGGTGACGCAAAATGCAAATGCAAACATTGTGAATTAAAACTAAGTTGCAAAATAAAAAGAATAAAAACTCATTTACAAAAATGTCCAGCCAGAACCAGAATGATGTGGAATTCTGGAAAAGTGAAGATTCTGAAGCATAATCATCTTTCTCAATTCCTACTATTAGTTCACACTCTCCCCACATAACACAGATTCGTCCAATTTTGGTCTAAAGTACGTAATTTGGACTTATGAACGTGTCCAATTTTCGTCCAAAAGTAGTCTGTACTTCATTTAAATCTCATCGATTTACGTTCAAATGTCACTACCTTTTACGTAATAAGTACGTTTTTTAGACAAGAAAATGAACGTAAAATGAACATAAAATGGACGTAATACGGACGTCCAACATTTGTCCATATTACATCAAAAAAAGGCCCAAATCCGGACGAAATATAGACGACTTTTAGCTGTAATATAGACATCCAAAATTTGTCCATATTACATCCAAAAGTGGCCTATATCTGGACGGAATATAGACGTCTATTAGACGAAATGTAGACGTGTTTATTGGTCCAAATTACGTACTTTAGATCAAAACAGGACGAATCTGTTATCTTCCCGTAGGGAAAGATAAAAAATAATAAAAAATAATAACTTTTTCAGTCAAATTTATTGTGCTTTTAATATTTTAAAAGCATATATATTCAAAATATTGACGCATATAATAAAGGCATATAAATAATTTTTAAATATTATTGCTAATAAAACTTATTTAACTTTACTTTTAATTCTGTAAGACCTTTTAAACTATTTTAGTTAGTGTCCTTCCTCTGAACACAAATATATTTTTAAAAATTAATTTAACATTTATTGTTCTAAAAGAAGTATCAAAACTTGTATGACTTTAAAAGGTTCGTTTAAAAATTCAATAAAAATTCTTTTTATTTTGTCTTCTAAAGTGTATTTACACATTCAAACAATATTTTTAATTTTTCAATACACTGTTAAATATATCATGCTTTCACTGAACTTATATTATGCATCGAAATATATTTATTTCAATAAATTCCTCTTTTCCATTAAAATGATTTACTTTTGCTATCCAAAATCGTAGGATTTGTGTATATGTTTACTTTGTGTCATTTTATTAAAACTAAGTGAATGTATTCACATTGACAGTATGATTTCATATTTTGTAACAATAACGTTTTATGATAAATATAAGAAATGGAAATTATAAGATACCTTCTGGCTTTTATCCATTCTTGATTACTACAAATCTATGCATTTCAGCTGTTCACATTTTATTTTATTATCTACTTTAAAAAAATGTAGCTATATATCTGTTTTTAGTTTTGTTTATATTCTCATTAGTAATGATGCTTCTGAAAATGTCCCATTTGCATAGCTACCAATGGTATGATTTTTACCCAGCACTATTTTTAAATGAAAGTTTTTGCCTTATTTAATTGCAGATATTTGAGATTAGGTATGACAAAGATTTTCATTAGAGAGTAGAGGTGGCCCAGTTGTAAAAATTTATTATATTCATTTATTAGTAGACAATATCGCCCTTTGCAAGGTCTTGCATTTGGCAAATCATTTTTCCCCCCATTTAAATTGTCAGTAAAATCATTGCTATTATACTATTGCACTTTTCTTTTTCATTAAAATAGCTTTTTACGAAGGCAAAATCATATTTTTTCCTTTCAGTATGGCTATAGTTAGGAAATCAATGACTAAATGTATCAAAGAATTGGAGTACTTTTCGTCTATGGGTGGTAATTGCTGAAATCTGGTTTTCAAATGTTTTATGCATTTTCTAAAATGTTTACTTGGGTGTTTTATTTGCGTTATTAAATAGTGAAGTTTTGTAAAAGTAATCTGAAAGTGTTTCATAATCTATGCTTGACGCATGATTTTTCTGTTTTGTATACTGTTTTCTGTATTGTACTCTACTCATAATGAGAAAAAATTTACTCAGATGCAATATTTCTGTGTCTAAACATTTTAAATTACACCAAATTTATTCTTTTAGTGTGAAAATTTCCAGCTAGATCTGATGATATGATCTATCACAGCAGTTTTTAATTTCCTATTTACTGTAGACCCTTTTTCACAGATTCCCAGGAGTTAAGACTGGATATACTGATTCTTTAGAACAGGTTTGTGTAACCTTTCAGTAAGCAGGAGTGCTCTTCAGCGGATGGCAAAGTGAAGGACAACATTATTCACGTGACTCAAAACATGCAACAATATTATTTTACTGTGGTATTGGAATTGGTGCACAAATGTCTTATACGATGCACATACATCAGACAGTGTTAAGGTCTCTAGGATTCAAGAGCTCCGTGTAAAAATACTTTAGACAAAAATAAAAATAAATCATAGTAAATTTAGAATTATATTTTTCTGAGAGAGAGCATTACACAGAACCCCGATTTAACGAATAAAAATTTTGGTCACGATGAATTCGTTACATCGGGGTCGGACTGTACAAGCAAATTATTTGTGTTATATTTTTTGACAAAATTCTTAGCGCAGTAAAACATATGAAAATAGATCATGTCTCTAATGGAATTCTGTCTTAAACGAAAAAATTCCATGGTCCCAATGAGAAAAACACCAGACAAATGTACCTGTGAAGACAGAAATCTGTCTAAAAAATAATTTTATCCTGATTCCATGTTCACAGGTTTTACTATATTGCCTTTTATTTTACTCACTAGATTAGTCTCATATTTCAGAAAATGAAAGTTTTTATATTGAACACAGGACCTTCATGGACTCCCTGAAGAACCCTGTGGACCACAGTTTAGGAACCGCTGATGTACCACACTGCTATATTTTCTGCTGAAAATTGAAGTCACGGTCTTGATCTTTTTTTTTTCCATCTCAAAAACTTCTTTTTTGCTTTTCGTTGAAAAAATTCCTGATTTATTCACTGATAATAATTAAATTTGTAGATTCCAGAATACCAATATACAAATAGTAATTGGATACTTATTATGTTTTAAATTATTAAACAATTATGTTTAAATTATTAAACTATTTTGCAAGGTCTTGCATTTGAGGAATCATTTTTTCCCCATTTAAATTGTCAGTAAAATCATTGCTTTTAAACTATTGCCCTTTTCTTTTTCACTAAAATAGCTTTTTTCGAAGGCAAAATCATATTTTTTTCTTTAAGTATGGCTATACTTAAGAATATCAATGACTAAATGTATTGAAGAAAAAGAAGAAATTTTAGTTTTTCAAATATTGCTAACTCATGGAGGCAAATGAGATATTTCCTGCCAACTTTTGTGTATTGTGCATAAAATTTTACATATTGAAATTTGTATTTGTTGGCAAGTATGCAAGAAATGTATTTTACATGCGGTAACTTTTTCAATCTGACAACTCATTCCCTAATATTCTTAAATACATTCCTTGAGTACAAGATTGTACTTTCATAACACATGCATGGATCCAAAAAATCCAGAAGTTCAATTTCATCTACTTTCGCTATTATTAAATTTCTTTAGCATCTTTGATTTTTAATTATACATAAAAAAAATTATTAAATAATTTTTTAATTGCACAGCAAATTAAATATATATATATATATATATATATATATATATATTAACATTTTAATTATTTATTTTGTTATAATGGCTTAAGGGTTTACAAGTAATGTAGATAGTTAAAGGTCATGATTGTTAAAAAAAATTTACTCTTTGAATAATCTATTTTAAAATCTATTTTATAATTTTATTAATATAATAATTAACGAATTTTTAAAAGATTCAATGGGTAAAATTATTCAGCATACATCATTGTTTAAAAAATATATACGATAAAAATTTGCAAACAAAAAATGCTTTATTATTTTTTTAATTATCCAATCGCCCTTTTGCATGCCGCATCTAATTTGCGGTAACTTTTCTGATTTGGCACTCTGATGTTTCATCCCACTTTACATGAGTCTTAACAGCACCTATGAGAAAAAGATAAAAAAAACACATATTTAATTAATACATAAACAGAAGACATATGAAAAATGTTGCCCGTGATACGGAATTAAGCCTCTTAATTACGATAAGTGTTAAAACAAAAATAAAGAAAAAGTTACATCTCCATCTCATAGAACTTACATCTGGACCGTTTTTTCTGTGCCGCTCACATCTGGTTAGCTGATAGTAATGATGCAAATTTATTGCCTCTTAGAAGACTGCTTATTCCGTTCGCCTCTGCAGAACATTTGTACAAAACAGTGACGGACACTTATAAAGACAGTTTAGCTCAACTTCTTTTTAACGAGACTTTGACTGACTCTATTTTATAAACACTTGAATTTGACTTTAATGATGCAAAATGGCCAATTTTAGATAATAATGTTTATCACGCATATAACCTTTGAATGTAACCCACTTTTTGAGAAAAGCACGTCTGTATTTTCGTATATATGTTTTTTGCTCACTTCTTGCTTGAACACCCGACTAAGAGGGTGCAAAATGTTCAGTCTCAATTTTATCTCATATTAAATTCTTTCTTTTCCTTTAAATGTGTGAAGATGATTTTCTCTACATAGTGTACCACTACGATACTACGGAATACATAATTTTACAGCAGTGATCATCTATCTAGTGAAATCATATAATTTCTTTTCCAATTGGATACACGAATAAAATAATATTCACACAACAACAAACAAAGTTGTTTCAAATGGATTACTCAGATATAGAGGTGACGAAGCTACCAAACGGTAAGAACATTCTTATTTATTTCTATAAGATGTTATGAAGAAATATGATTAAGTAGTTAGAAATAAAACATAGGAGGTAATTAACCGTTCTCACGCCTTAATACTCGTTAGGTAAGATATTGTCTAACAAAAAAAAAAGTATTTACTAATACGTATATGAATTTTACTCTTTCAACATCAATTCGATTCCATGACTTCAATTGGAAATTTTACAAATTTAACTTCCCGAATATCGAAATTAAAAGGAGAAAACACATGGGTGCAAGAAGCCTATTCAAGCCAAAACTGTAAACTTTTCCAATATTATGAATAACCAAATGAAAATAGGCTAGAAGATTTGTATGTCTTGCATTATGGCTAAAAATTGATATCTAACAATAAATGAAAACGATTAAAAGTTCTTGACAGTAAAATTGGTATTATTTAAGACATACTTGGCGTTGGCAGAAAAAAAGTATCTTTGACAATATCGACTTCACTTCTGGTTCCACAGAGCCGAAGAATTCAAAGAAAAAGATTGACATACAAGATTTTTCTCTCATTACAGATGTATGAATAAAAGAAAAGTTCAATTTCATTCATGAAAGCAAGTACTTTATTTACAACTTATTTAAATCAGAAAAAAATTTTGTATATTTAATCATATACTATGAAATCAAGTTTAAAAAAATTAATCTATTCAGCTATTTGATGCCATCTATTAATAATCAGTTTTACATAATTATTTATAAATTATATAATTTTTTCATTGTACAATGAGTTTTATATAACAAAACATTTTAATTATTTTGTTAATTTATGAAAAATAAGCCATGGCTTAAGGTAGATTTTTAAAAATATTACCCTTTAAATAATCTAATAAAAATGTATATTTAATACTTTCATTAATATAAAAAATAATGAATTTAAAAAAAAAATCAATCTGTAAAATCATTCAGCCCATGCCATTGTTTGAAGACAAATATGCAATAAAAATTTGCAAACAAAAACAGCTTTTATATCCCCCCCCCCCCAATCAGTCTTTTGAATGCCACAATCAATTTGCAATAATTTTTTTCAATTTGGCAATCTCACGTCTCATTTGTCAAAATATGAGTCTTAACGGCATCTATGAAGAGAAAAAAAACAGTAGATATAAAATACATGTTTAGTTAATATTACAGAAATAGAAGACTTTATATGTAATTTTTAAAAAATCTACTTATATGGATATGAAATTTTACTATTTCAGCATTTGGGTTTTACCACGACTTTGAAAAGGTAAATTCGGGTTCCACAACTTAAAGGTGAAAATTTCACATTTCCACCTACATTAATTTTGCAATTCTAGTTTCCTTAATATTGAAATTAAAAGGAGAAAAGAAACAGAAATTTTACTAGTATTTCAGTATTATTTCAGAACACAAACTGAAAAAATGTGAGAAAATTTTACAATTTTGACCTTACTACTTCTCTTCCCACAAACCAGAAGATAGAATAAAAAAAAAAAAAAGTAATTTGTAAATTTGAAAACTAGTATAAATTTACAAATTTTGGCATTACCCTGGGTTATTAAAAAAAAAAGGTTATGTCTAAATTTTAGATTAAGTTGATTCGAATATAACATAATATTCTAGACCACCCTATTGATAATTTCAGTTTGAAAGAAAAAATCCCAATTTCTTATGCTTCAAATCAAAATAATTCTAGAAAAATCATGAATATATATATATATATATATATATATATATATATATATTAAAGGGTTTTTTTTTAATAAATAATCATATTAATATGGTTTATAGCTTTCTTTTAAACATATTAACTTTAAAGTTAAATAAAAGCAAGTATCTTACATCTTTGCAAATTAGTTGTTTTATCTTAGTTATCTACAATCTTTAATTACCAAAAAAAGAAAAATATAATGATGAAAAATTTTACTTTTAGAATATCAAAACAACTAATCAGGATATAATGGTTCATTCTGAGCTAAACATGTTCTCCGCAGGCTTTAAATAATCAATCCAGTGCTGTTGTCTATTAGGATAGTAGAGAGAAAATGAGCGTCCGGCCCCAGGAAGTGGGCTGTGGGCACGGAGGAGGGAGGAGGAAAGGCTGCCCACCTCCCGAAGTGCCCTCCTCCACCACCTAAGACAAAGGGATTAATTAAGGATTAGTGTTAATTAATTTTAATTGCGGGACTTAGAATTTTTTTTTCAACTAGAGTAGGGTGGGAAATATTTTTTCAGTTTGTGAATTGTATTTAAAAATAGTAATAAAAAATGGACATTAATTAATTTTAATTGGGGAACTTAGAAATTTTTCGAAGCATTTTTTTTTTTTTAACTAGAGTAGGCTATTCGATATACATGTTAGAGGTGAATTTTAAAAGTCAATAATGGTTTAATTTAAAATGGTGATTAAGAAATAATGAGCGTACTTAAGAAATTTTCGCGAGATTTTTTTTTTAACGAGAGTACGCAGTTTGAATAGGAGTGTATGCAGTAGAAGAGAATGAAATAAATTAAAAATGGTGATTCATTAATTTTAATTGGGGAACTTAGACAATTTTTTTTCTTTTAAACCAAAAGTAAAATTTTTAGAGTTAAAAAATAGAATTTTTAGTTTTAAAAGTCGCCAAAAGTAGGATTTTCAGCGGAAAGTAATCTAAAATATAAACTCTCAACTGAAATGAATTTTGCCTTAAGGTGTGAGCTTTTAGCTAGAAGTGACCTAGAGTCAAAACTTCCTGGTCCCAGGATCACCACGGGGGTTATAGTAAAAAATACAGGGTCCCGTATGAATTATACTGCATTCAATTCTAATAACTCGCCCCCTCCTCCCTCCCTTTTTTACCCAGAGGGGTCCTTCGATAGACTAACAATACGCACATCAAAAAATACAGAGTTATATAAAAAGAAGAATTTTAACGTATATATAAAATAATAAATAAACAAGAATGAAAAATCATGCATAGCGTCATAATTCATGAATCACTTACCACAAAAAATACAGAGTGATACAAAAAGAATTTTAACATATATATAAAATAATAAATAAACAAGTATGAAAAATCATGCGTAGCGGTATAGTTTATGAAACACTTTCCAACATTATCGAAATGTTATGTGAACAAAATATAATTTTACCATATAGTGCATAGTTAATGATAATAGTGAACAGATCCCCTTTAGAATAAACAAGAACGAAAAATCATGCGTCAAGCATAGATTATGTAACACTTTCCAACGCTTCCAAAATAATTTTACAAATCATTACCGTTTAATAAGCTGAAAGATAACGTCGAAGTAAACAACTTGGAAAACGCATAACATATTTAAAAACGTAATTTCAGGAATTTCCAACATTTATTTCTAACATATACAATATTCGGAAAAATATCTGAATACTTTTATTCAGCCCTGTATATGATCTATAGATTTGTATATATATACTACATAGGATGCTAAATTTTAGTTCAGTTAAGAAACGCGTAGCACAGTTTAAAATTCTCCTTCTGAAGTTTCTGTCAATAAACGGAAATGTGTTTGCGAACTTTGTTGCTTCCCTGTATATGATTTACAGAATTTATACACACAACGTAATAAACAAAAAGTGAGTTAAATTTAAAATCGCGTTTAGTAACTCAAAAGGCACTTCCAGGAATTATTGTTAACAGACAGTAGAGAATTCTTTTGTGTGTCCCTGTAAATGAACGATGACTGCTATACACACAATATTCAGTAGTCAGCCTCTTGTAATGCACCTTAGGGATATATATAATATTCCATGCGTTTAAAATAGTGAAACATTATTTAAATAAACCGCAGACGATTTTTCTCCATAGACGTAATGTAACGGAATTCTTTTGACTGTCCCTGTAAAGTAACTATAAGTGCTATCACACCCTAATCTATATTAAGATTCTTGTAATGCACCTTAGTGATATATATCAATTACGATGTGTTGGAAATTGTGTAACATCATTAAAATGAACCGCAAATGATTTTTCCCCATAGACCGTAATGTAACGGAACTCTTTTGCGTGTCCCTGTAAAAAAACTATAAGTGCTATACACTTCAGTTGAAATAGGGAACATGCTATAGATAACGACAATAACATATAAAAATTGTAGAGCAATCCGAGCATATTTACGGGAGTTAGAGCACGGACAGACGGCAGACGGCAGACGGCCATACGGCCTGACAAACCGAAGTCATAAACACTTTTCAACTAGGTTGGAAAGTGTTAAAAAACCATCCTTCGCAAAAATCCAATTATGTATAAGATTCCTTTCTAAAATCAGATAATTTACACTTTCGCCTTTTTATTTTCAATTCAAGTTAGGCTAAAAGTACATCTTGCGCATCGATAGGTTCAAAATACATAGTTATAGATATTAAGTGTCCTTCACAAAATAAATTCAATAGATTCATGTTACATTATGTCGACAGAAATACTAGAGACACTGACCTTCCATAAAAATCCAAGATCACTGTTTGAATGAAAAGGCCCCTTCACAATATACCCTGTAAAAATATTATGATTCCACAGATATTTTAAGAAATAGATTGCTATTTTCAAATGAGTACGTATTCATGCGATGTAGAAATAGGTTTTACACGATTGCCTTTTTAATTTAACGTTTAAAAAATATATTTTTTTAGAATTAAAATTAAGAAAAACAGACGGCTATCCAGTATCCCCTCAACATGCATATCGCTGAATCATCTTTCTATGGGGAAGCGTTGATTTCACCCCGTATGAGATAATGAGTCACTCCGCGATAAGAAATACCTGTTACTCGCAGTTTTTGGCACATTTTTTTGTAGGTAAATGTATGAAATTAACTATTTAAAACCGTAAATGTATGCGAATTATTTGATATATAGTTATTAATCTGTTAAGTTTTAAAAGACTTCATTGAAAAAATAAGAACTAGTCATTAAGCGATACCCTTAAGAATTTTGAGGCAAACAGACGGGTTTTTAATGAATTTGATACACGTTATGGTAGAAAAATACAGGGTCCCCTATAAGATATAGGAAGTAAACTTTCAATATTTTAAAATTATATTCGTTAGGCTTTTTGTATAGAAAATTATACTAAATTGGGTTTATACTATTATAACTTAAAAATTTCTTTAGAGGAATGAATAAAATAACTAACCTCTTGACTTTGTTTGTATAAAATATATATATTATACTATTTAGTTAGGGCATTATTTAAAAAAATGTTTGTTTATAATATTGAAAAAAATATATATATAAATGTATCTTACCTATAAAGTTTAACCATAATGTACTGGACTTCATCCAAACTGGAATGTATGCTTGTCTTACAACAACTGAACTGTAACGTATATTCGCTTATCTCTTAAAACCACGGGATATTGTGACGTCATGGATAAGGCATATGGTAGAATACAGAATGAATAGGTATTATAAGACTGAAAAATAAAATAATCATAATTCATAAATTTTGCATACTTCATACAAACACTTACAGTATGAGAAATGATTGTTACTATTAACCATATGAGAAAATGAATCATTAGCTAATCTGATTAGTGTATGTCATATTTAACTAACAGGCTCAAACATGAGTGAATTTTGACTAGAATTATTCACTGAATGTAAAAAAAAAAAAGATTTATATTTAGATCTAATATTTATATCGATTAACATTTTAAAATCCTATTAAAAGTATATACATTAGTATGCTTGTGAAAGGTCTATTTTTAAGACGAAACGTTGTGTGAAGTGTCCTGTTTTATGGTTAAAAGTTTCGTGAAGGGGTCTGTTTGAAGGGCCCTGTTTCGAAATGACTTAAGAACGCACAATTTATTCCTAAACATTCAACTCGATTCGTTATATATGCTTTATTGAGTATTCAATGAAAAATAATAACTAAGAAATAAAATTAAAAATAGTAATTAAGAGATACCCTTAAGAATTCTTGCGATAGGAGATTGGTTTTAATTAAATAGGTTAATGAATCTAATTCGATACAAGTCATACTAAAATAGAAATTACACTAAAAATACTGAGTCCCCCACAATTTATATGAATTATACTCCACTAAATTTAATAGCACCCTCCCCTATTTTCATAGAAATGGCTTCAATATAATTTAGGCTAACAATATACAATTAAAAAAATACATAGTGACCACAAGAAGGATATGAATTCAATATATACTACTACTTAAGTAAAACATAATTTATCTTATCGCATAAAATATATTAACAAGTCCTGTAAAAATATATTGACAAGACATGAACTATTAATACATGAGTTAAAACATATTGGTTTTACAAAACATATACATAGAAATATATATATATAAATTTATCATTACCTAAAAATGTCAAGCACAATTTACTGGACTTCATCTAAATTCAACTAGATTCTTCACCACGTGGTTTGATGACATCACTGATCGCGATAACAATCTAGATAAGATTCACTGATAAGAACACAGTTCAATTCATTTTTTCTAAAGAAAGTATACGAGTTGATTCTAAGGTCTAGGTATGTAGATATATAGTAGGTTAGAAGTAATATATTTTTAAAGTACTTTTTATTTTGTTTTAAAAGTAATGGTTATTTTTCTCTTTACGTAGGGTAGTCAAAATTAAAACATAAAATATTAAATTTAATCTTTAGTAATACAAAGACTATATAATCTGTGTTCTAATTGTGAAAAAGTATTAGGTTGGAAACGCATACATGATTACAATCATCTATCAGAGATGTATACAGGGGAGCTGTACATATGGAATGTAACTTGAACTATAAGCAGTGTAAAACAATTCCTGCTACATTCCATAATTCGAAAAACTATGATGGTCATCATATTATGACAAAGCTAGGAAAGTTCAAAGATCATGAAATCGACGTGATTGTCTCTTCTTCTATGAAGAATTATATAACCTTTAATATCAGAAAGCCAACATGTCCTATTTATAGGGCCTTCATATATTACTTTCGTTTGCGCTGGTTGTGAACCCGCGAACTTCAGCTTGGACTTATTATTGATACGCTAACCATTGGGATGTCCGTGCCCTGATGCTTTCTCGCTTTCTTATAAATACTATCTATTACAATCACACTTTTTTCAACTCGTGATATATCATTTGAATCGACATATATTTATGTTGGGTTTGCTATACTAGAGGTCTCTAAACTTTGCATATATGACTTTCATTATAACTTGATATAGAATACTTAACTTACCACATTCAAACACATAATATTTATAAGGATATAGAACAATGTCGTGATTTCTTTAACTTCTCTAAGTATTCAAAATCCCATCGTTTAAACTGCACAAGTTTCGAACCCACAAACATATAATCAAACTTGTCATTTTATAGCCAGGACGCTAACCACAGGGCTAAGTGAGCCCCCACTTATTTTATAGTCACCACGCTAACTATTGGGCTTAGTAAGCCCCAGGCTAATTTATATCCACCACGCTAAATATTGGGCTTAGTGAGCCCCTGCTTATTTTATAGTCAACATGCTAACTATTGGACTTAATGAGCCCCAGGCTAACTTATACCCACTACGCTAACTATTGGGCCTAGTGAACCCCCCCCCTTATTTTATAGCCACCATGCTAACCACAAGGCTAAGTGAGCCGCGCTTATTTCATAGTCACCATGCTAAGTATTAGGCTGAGTGAGCCCCACGCTATTTTATACCCACCACGCTAACTACTGGGCTGAGTGAGCCCCAGGCTATTTTATACCCACCACGCTTACTGGGCTTAGTGTGCCCCCGCTTATTTTATAGCTACCACGATAACCACAGGGCTAAGTGAGCCCCCGCTTTTTATATAGTCAACACGCTAACTACTTTGATGATTAAGCCCCAGGTATTTTATACGCATCGCGCTAACTACTGGGCTGAGTGAGCCCCAGGTTATTTAGTCGCATGAATATGATTTCCAAGGTATATGTCCTAACTTTATTTAGGCCATTGCCTATGGTAAGATAAAGCTGGGAAGTAAATTGGTAAACTATGTTCATTTACCTCGAAAACTCACTTGTATTTATTAAATAGCTGCAGAAATCAGCATAGTTTATTAAAATTATATACATTCTCATTAGTTTATGAATCTACTAACTTATAATATCTATATGGTAACTTGGATTATTAGTATTCCCACTTAAAAATTTCTTCTGTAGATTTAATATGATTAACACTAACATGAGACTGACTAAACTTTTACCATATTCATTTCAACTTAGTTTTAGGAAATTTATCTACACAGCTTTAAATTTTACTGTTTAATAAGTCTATTATTTCAAAGTTTTATTTTTTAGTTCTAATATTCAAAACATATTCATATCGTTTTACATAGTAGGTATCAAATTAATTTAAAGTCATGTTAAAAAAAAATATATACACAAATACTATTCTTACCTAACACGCCAGCTAGCTAAGCACCCAACCGTCTCACACCAAAACTCTGAGAAAAGTGAATGCTTGTTCAGGGCCTTATCAGATAATATAATCACTGATAAGATTTGATCACGTGACATGTGACGTCACTGATTAAGTGATATCGCGTGACCATGTGGTATCATTCAATACGTCACCAGTGACGTCAGAGATCACGTGACTAGGTCATAAAAGAACGAATTACTAATTGTAATTAACAATTTACCTTTAATTGATTTGTATAATATATGTATAGATAAATTAATACGTAATTTATCTATATAGTATTTCGTAATACATAGTACATGTACTATGTTAGTGTTTATCATATTAAATCTACAAAAGAAGTTTTTAAGTGGGAATACTAATAATCCAAGTTACCATATAGATATTATAAGTTAGTAGATTCATAAACTAATGAGAATGTATATAATTTTAATAAACTATGCTGATTTCTGCAGATATTTAATAAAATACAAGTGAGTTTTCGAGGTAAATGAACATAGTTTACCAATTTACTTCCCAACTTTATCTTACCATAGGCAATGGCATAAATCAAGTTAGGACATATACCTTGGAAATCATATTCATGCGACTAAATAACCTGGGGCTCACTCAGCCCAGTAGTTAGCGTGATGGGTATAAAATACCTGGGGCTTAATCATCCCAGTAGTTAGCGTGTTGACTATATAATAAGCGGGGTCTCACTTAGCCCTGTGGTTATCGTGATAGCTATAAAATAAGCGGGGGCACACTAAGCCCAGTAACCGTGGTGGGTATAAAATAGCCTGGGGCTCACTCAGCCCAGTAGTTAGCGTGGTGGGTATAAAATAGCCTGGGGCTCACTCAGCCTAATACTTAGCATGGTGACTATAAAATAAGCGGGGCTCACTTAGCCTTGTGGTTAGCATGGTGGCTATAAAATAAGCGGGGATTCACTAGGCCCAATAGTTAGCGGGGTGGGTATAGTTAGTCTGGGGCTCACTAAGTCCAATAGTTAGCATGTTGACTATAAAATAAGCAGGGGCTCACTAAGCCCAATAGTTAGCGTGGTGGATATAAATTAGCATGGGGCTTACTAAGCCCAATAGTTAGCGTGGTGACTATAAAATAAGTGGGGGCTCACTTAGCCCTGTGGTTAGCGTCCTGGCTATAAAATGACAAGTCTGATTATAAGTTTGTGGGTTCGAAACTTGTGCGGTTTAGACGATGGGATTTTGAATACTTAGAGAAGTTATAGAAATCACGACATTGTTCTATATCCTTATAAATATTATGTGTTTGAATATGGTAAATTAAGTATTCTATATCAAGTTATAATGAAAGTCATATATGCAAAGTTTAGAGACCTCTAGTATAGCAAACCCAACATAAATATATGTCGATTCAAATGATATATCACGAGTTGAAAAAAGTGTGATTTTAATAGATAGTATTTATAAGAAAGCGAGAAAGCATCAGGGCACGGACATCCCAATGGTTAGCGTATCAATAATAAGTCCAAGCTGAAGTTCGCGGGTTCAAAACCATCGCAAACGAAAATAATATATGAAGGCCCTATAAATAGGACATGTTGGCTTTCTGATATTAAAGGTTATATAATTCTTCATAGAAGAAGAGACAATCACGTCGATTTCATGATCTTTGAACTTTCCTAGCTTTGTCATAATATGATGACCATCATAGTTTTTCGAGTTATGGAATGTAACAGGAATTGTTTTACACTGCTTATAGTTCAAGTTGCATTCCATATGTACAGCTCCCCTGTATACATCTCTGATAGATGATTGTAATCATGTATGCGTTTCCAACCTAATATTTTTTCACAATTAGAACACAGATTATATAGTCTTTGTATTACTAAAGATTAAATTTAATATTTTATGTTTTAATTTTGACTACCCTACGTAAAGAGAAAAATAGCCATTACTTTTAAAACAAAATAAAAAGTACTTTAAAAATATATTACTACTAACCTACTATATATCTACATACATAGACCTTAGAATCAACTCGTATACTTTCTTTAGAAAAAATGAATTGAACTGTGTTCTTAGCAGTGAATTTTATCTAGATTGTTATCGCGATCAGTGATGTCATCAAACCACGTGGTGAAGAATCTAGTTGAATTTAGATGAAGTCCAGTAAATCGTGCTTGAAATTTTTAGGTAATGATAAATTTATATATATTTCTATATATATGTTTTGTATAACCAATATGTTTTAACTCATGTATTAATAGTTCATGTCTTGTCAATATATATTTACAGGACTTGTTAATATATTTTATGCGATAAGATAAATTATATTTTACTTAAGTAGTAGTATATATTGAATTCATATCCTTCTTGTGGTCCCTATGTATTTTTTTAATTGTATATTGTTAGCCTAAATTATATTGAAGCCATTTCTATGAAAATAGGGGAGGGTGCTATTAAATTTAGTGGAGTATAATTCATATATATTGTGGGGGACTCTGTATTTTTAGTGTAATTTCTATTTTAGTATGACTTGTATCGAATTAGATTCATTAACCTATTTAATTAAAACCAATCTCCTATCGCAAGAATTCTTAAGGGTATCTCTTAATTACTATTTTTAATTTTATTTCTTAGTTATTATTTTTCATTGAATACTCAATAAAGCTTATATAACGAATCGAGTTGAATGTTTAGGAATAAATTGTGCGTTCTTAAGTCATTTCGAAACAGGGTCCTTCAAACGGACCCCTTCACGAAACTTTTAACCCTAAAACAGGACACTTCACACAATGTTTCGTCTTAAAAATAGACCTTTCACAAGCATACTAATGTATATTCTTTTAATAGGATTTTAAAATGTTAAACGATATAAATATTAGATCTAAATATAAATCATTTTTTTTTACATTCAGTGAATAATTCTAGTCAAAATTCACGCATGTTTGAGCCTGTTAGTTAAATATGACATACACTAATAAGATTAGCTAATGATTCATTTTCTCATATGGTTAATAGTAACAATCATTTCTCATACTGTAAGTGTTTGTATGAAGTATGCAAAAATTATGAATTATGATTATTTTATTTGTCAGTCTTATAATACCTATTCATTCTGTATTCTACCATATGCCTTATCCATGACGTCACAATATCCCGTGGTTTTAAGAGATAAGCGAATATACGTTACCGTTCAGTTGTTGTAAGACAAACATACATTCCAGTTTGGATGAAGTCCAGTACATTATGGTTAAACTTTATAGGTAAGATACATTTTTATATATTTTTTTCAATATTAAAAACAAAGATTTTTTAAATAATGCCCTAACTAAATAGTACAATATATATATTTTATAAAAACAAAGTCAAAAGGTTAGTTATTTTATTGATTCCTCAAAAGAAATTTTTAAGTTATAATAGTATAAACCCAATTTAGTATGATTTTCTATACAAAAAGCCTAAACGAATGTAATTTTAAAATATTTAAAGTTTACTTCCTATATCTTATAAGGGAACCTGTATAACGTGTATCAAATTCATTAAAAACCCGTCTGTTTGCCTCAAAATTCTTAAGGGTATCGTTTAATGACTCGTTCTTATTTTTTCAATCAAGTCTTTTAAAACTTAACAGATTAATAACTATATATGAAATAATTCGCATACATTTACGGTTTTAAATAGTTAATTTCATACATTTACCTACAAAAAAAATGTGCCAGAAACTGCGAGTAACAGGTATTTCTTATAGCGGAGTGACTCATTATCTCGTACGGGGTGAAATCAACGCTTCCCGATAGAAAGATGATTCAGCGATATGCATGTTGAGGGGATACTGGATAGCCGTCTGTTTTTCTTAATTTCAATTCTAAAAAAATATATATTTAAACGTTAAACTAAAAAGGCAATCGTGTAAAACCTATTTTTACATCGTATGAATACGTACTTATTTGAAAATAGCAGTCTATTTCTTAAAATATCGGTGGAATCATAATATTGTTACAGGGTATATTGTGAAGGGACCTTTTCATTCAAACAGTGATCTTGGATTTTTATGGAAGGTCAGTGTCGCTAGTATTTCTGTCGGCATAATATAACATGAATCTATTGAATTTATTTTGTGAAGATCGATTAATATCTATAA
Organism: Maratus michaelseni; assembly: GCA_963931845.1. Taxonomy (NCBI): domain Eukaryota; kingdom Metazoa; phylum Arthropoda; class Arachnida; order Araneae; family Salticidae; genus Maratus; species Maratus michaelseni. Next base: position 493,867,464 of record OZ007586.1, read on the forward strand.
CTATGTATTTTGAACCTATCGATGCGCAAGATGTACTTTTAGCCTAACTTGAATTGAAAAAAAAAAGGCGAAAGTGTAAATTATCTGATTTTAGAAAGGGATCTTATACATAATTGGATTTTTGCGAAGGATGCTTTTTTAACACTTTCCAACCTAGTTGAAAAGTGTTTATGACTTCGGTTTGTCTGGCCGAATGGCCATATGGCCGTCTGGCGTCTGGCCGTCTGCCGTCTGTCCGTGCTCTAACTCCCGTAAATATACTCGGATTGCTCTACAATTTTTATATGTTATTGTCGTTATCTATAGCATGTTCCCTATTTCAACTGAAGTGTGTAGCACTTATAGTTTTTTTACAGGGCACTCAAAAGAGTTCCGTTACATTACGGTCTATGGGGAAAAATCATTTGTGGTTCATTTTAATGATGTTACACAATTTCCAACACATCGTAATTGATATATATCACTAAGGTGCATTACAAGAAGCTTAATATGGAATAGGGTGTGCATAGCGCTTATAGTTACTTTACAGGGACAGTCAAAAGAATTCCGTTACATTACGTCTATGGAGAAAAATCGTCTGCGGTTTATTTAAATAATGTTTCACTATTTTAAACGCATTGAATATTATATATATCCCTAAGGTGCATTACAAGAGGCTGACTACAGAATATTGTGTGTATAGCAGCCATCGTTCATTTACAGGGACACACAAAAGAATTCTCTACTGTCTGTTAACAATAATTCTTGGAAGTGCGTTTTAAGTTACTAAACGCGATTTTAAATTTAACTCACTTTTTGTTTATTACGTTGTGTGTATAAATTCTGTAAATCATATACAGCGAAGCACAAAAGTTCGCAAACACATTTCCGTTTATTGACAGAAACTTCAGAAGAAGAATTTTAAACTGTGCTACGAGTTTCTTAACTGAACTAAAATTTAGCATCCTATGTTGTATATATACAAATCTATAGATCATATACAGGGCTGAATAAAAGTAGTCAGATATTTTTCCGAATATTGTATATGTTAGAAATAAATGTTGGAAATTCCTGAAATTACGTTTTTAAATATGTTATGCGTTTTCCAAATTGTTTACTTCGACGTTATCTTTCAGCTTATTAAACGGTAATGATTTGTAAAATTATTTTGGAAGCGTTGGAAAGTGTTACATAATCTATGTTTGACGCATGATTTTTTGTTCTTGTTTATTCTAAAGGGGATCTGTTCACTATTATCATTAACTATGCACTATATGGTAAAATTATATTTTGTTCACATAACATTTCGATAATGTTGGAAAGTGATTCATAAACTATACCGCTACGCATGATTTTTCATACTTGTTTATTTATTATTTTATATATACGTTAAGATTCTTTTTGTATCACTCTGTATTTTCTGTGGAAAGTGATTTATGAATTATGACGCTATGCATGATTTTTCATTCTTGTTTATTTATTATTTTATATATACGTTAAAATTCTTCTTTTTATATCACTCTGTATTTTTTGAAGTGCGTATTGTTAGTCTATCGAAGGACCCCTCTGGGTAAAAAAAGGGAGGGGAGAGGGGGCGAGTTATTAGAATTGAGTGCAGTATAATTCATACGGGACCCTGTATTTTTTACTATAACCCCCGTGGTGATTCCTGGGACCAGGAAGTTTTGACTCTAGGTCACTTCTAGCTAAAAGCTCACCCCTTAAGGCAAAATTCATTTCAGTTGAGAGTTTATATCTTCGATTACTTTCCGCTGAAAATCCTACTTTTGCGACTTTTAAAACTAAAAATGCTATTTTTTAACTCTAAAAATTCTACTTTTGGTTTAAAAGAAAAAAAATGTCTAAGTTCCCCAATTAAAATTAATGAATCACCATTTTTAATTTATTTCATTCCCTTCTACTGCATACACTCCTATTCAAACTGCGTACTCTCGTTAAAAAAAAAAATCTCGTGAAAATTTCTTAAGTACGCTCATTATTTCTTAATCACCATTTTTAATTAAACCATTACTGACTTTTAAAATTCACCTCTAACATGTATATCGAATAGCCTACTCTAGTTTTTAAAAAAATGCTTCGAAAAATTTCTAAGTTCCCCAATTAAAATTAATTAATGTCCATTTTTAATTACTATTTTTAAATACAATTCACAAACTGAAAAAATATTTCCCACCCTACTCTAGTTGAAAAAAAAATACTTCCAAAAATTTCTAAGTCCCGCAATTAAAATTAATTAACACTAATCCTTAATTAATCCCTTTATCTTAGGTGGTGGAGGAGGGCACTTCGGGAGGTGGGCACTTCGAGAGGAGGTGGGCACTTTGGGAGGAGGAGGGCACTTCGGGAGGTGGGCAGTCCTCCCTCCTCCCTCCTCCGTGCCCACAGTCCACCTCCTGGGGCCGGACGCTCATTTTCTCTCTACTTGGGATAGAAGAGAAGCTTAAATTTTTTTTATATAAATAAAATATTGTATTAGGAGATGGTCCACTGTGCCCATAGGTCCAGTGTGTACCGCTCTCCCCTACATTCAAACAATATATATTTTTTATGTGTAATATATACTTCATAGATATTTTATCTACATGTCATACATATATATACTACATATATGACTATAATTTGGTAATAGAGTCATAAAATGTCATTACATCATATACGACTATAATATGTTAGTAGATAAGACCCCAAACGAACTGTGCATATTTTATTTTTATATCTGTGTCATATATAAACCTCATATGAAGTTCAATAATACATATAAAATACAGCGATAGATAGCAGAGTTATTTCTTTGTTGAATTTTTTTTTTTTTTTTTTTTTGAAAATTTGCTTTTGACAATTTACTTTGCTGTTCCGCACGACAGAAGATTTGCTCAAAGGGTTGGGTTGGGTTGATTATTGACGGCCGATTATCTACACTAGGGATATAGCCCGGGGAAAGTGCCCTTCGTGGGGGTCTTTCTAAGGGAACCTAACCCGTATTTACGCATGGATAAATCCACGGCTCGAAGAAAACCACGAAAACTCCGAACGATTACGCCGACGGGCGCGATTGGGATCGAACCCAGCACCTCCCGTCTACCAGCTTCGAGAGCACAACCTCTCAGCCACTGGTGGGGCAGATTTGCTCAAAGAATTCCTGCTTTTGGATTTAAACATAAACAGAACCATTTTTTTTTTTATTTTTTTTTTTATTACATTTCCTTTGGGTAATGGCCTAAAATTTTAAATTATCACAAGAAACTCTTTAATAAATCTTAATTGTCATTTTTTAGTACTTGTAAATTTTATCTCAGTGTTGGTTTGTAACTTTGTAAAAAAGTAAGATTTTTAAAAATGCATTGTTCGTTCGTAATATGCCATTTTAAAATCTATTTTAAGTGCAATATATGTTTTTCATACATTTAAAAATAATTCGTGCAGGAAAGTATTAATACGTAAAGTGACCCCTTATGAAAAAGTAAAACTGTACACTTAAAAAGAACTTTCGATTAATTAAAAAGGACACTTTTCTATTTTTTCATAAATTAAAATTGAAGTTATAGTGATTTTTATATTTCTACAGACCGTCTGTGTTATATTAATTCTAATCAAATTAGCCTTTTTTTATCTATTTGATGCTTATTAATTTGTACTACTACTGGACATTACATAAAACATAAAACATGGATATCACGTAAAGTTGTTATTTAGGCTTACAAATTCTTTGGCGTATACAGTACGCCCCCATGTTTTTATGCTACTAAACCGTCCGTGTTTTTAAAGGTTACGAGATATGACAGTTAAAATTCTCAATCGTCTTTACTCAAAAATATATCAGTTAATAAAATTTGTGCATTTACAAAACACGTAAGAATTCCCTTTTATTTTTTAATACATTTCTTAATGTTACTTATTGTTAGTACATTATATGATACATTAGATCATACATTTATACATTTTGATATAAATCAAAAGACTTTCTGAAAGAAATAATGAAATTTTAGGCAATTTACATGGTTTTAAAAATTGTATGACGAAAAAATATTTAGAACACAGCTCGTGTATTTTTTACTGCATTATATTGTAAAATCTTTCGAAATATTGCTGCAATTGAATAAAAACTTAATTCTCAAAGACCATTTTAAATAGGATGTGTTTCAGCAGTTACATAGAATACAAGATCCCATAATTTAAAAAAATTGATTAACCTAAATCTTCTAGTAGAATAAAAGATACATTTTGTTATATCCCAGTAGATATTGATAGATACTCGAATTTCTATTCCGTAATTGCAACCCTGCTTCAGGATTAAATTTCAATTACTGAAACAAATCTTTGAAATTTATTTTAAACGTGAAGTAATTCAATTGGAACGTAGGGGAATTCAAAATTAATTATTCTTACAAAGAAAAAGAAACTCTCTACTGAATATATTAATGTAACTGAATAATTGAAAGACAGTCAAAGAAGGGGGATTGATGGAGTCGATTTATCCTTACGATAGAAAAATTAGCTACAAAAATTAATAATGTAACACTAATTTTAAAATAACCCGTAAAATATATATGTGGATTTTTGTAATTATAAGAATATTTTTCTCATTTAATCGATATCAGAAAATATATTAAAATAAAAATACACTGATTATTAATTTAAATAGCAATTAACTATAATTTATTTAGATATATTTAGTTAAGATTTATACGTAGAACGCCGGGGGTTTCAATAAAATAGCCCGAAAGCAATAAAAAAATGTAAGCTTTATCAGCAAACAGCGGGTATTTTAGATATGTTAGTTTCGCATTTCTGAAAATATAATTAGAGGCCATGTCAATTTCAATGTTCTGAGCGATCTGATAGCCGTTTTTTAATATACTTTTTGGGCTAATTAGAGTGATGGGGTTTATTTTTTTTTTCATACGATAGTAAATGGTGCGTGATAACTTGGCCGAATTATGGTGACGCTCATCTAGCTACATAAAAATTAAGTCCCAAACAACGCAGTTTGTTACGATGTAAGTTCTTTATTAGAACAATTAAAATACAAAAAAATGAATTATAAACTAGCATGATATATCTCATGCGTAACTCCGCGGGACAGCAAGGGCCGTAGGGATGCCGGACATATGGTGGATGACCCGACTCCCTTATGGGTGCTCGGCGATGAAGCCGTCCGACAAACAGACAGAGAAACAACACTCACCTACAACAACGTCATCTCACAAACACCACAGAAGAAAGTGGTCACCAGCACAGAGAAGAACACTTATAAGGAACTATAAGGAACTATAAGGAACTATAATATTATAAGTTCACTTATAATAAAAGGCAACAACAAACAAACAAGTAAAGACCTAAACTCACTCATCCATCAATCTTCATACTATGCACCAATTCAACCAAGCAAAATCATCCACAAGAAACATCATATAGAAATCCGCTGTAAAACACAATCTGACATGCAAACACTCCAGGAAGATATTCAAAACTACAGCAACCTTAGCACCAATCTCACCATCACCCCTAAGCGTCCCACGCTACAGAAAATGATTCTCCTCAACGTAGACACACTCTCCAAAGACAAAATAATCGACACCATAACATCAAAATATGACATCCAAAGTTCCGAAATTAAGATCTTAAAGGTCCTCACCAACAAGAAGAACCCCAACAACTCTGATATAGTTTTACTAATGCCGAAATCTTTAGCACACAACATAACAGCAGACGGAGGTCTAACGTTAGGTCTCCGGACAGCCACACTTAAACCTCACACCACCATCACAAGATGCAGGAATTGCCAAGCCCTCAATCATGCAGACAAAAATTGCAATCGAGCCCACATCTGCGTCAATTGCGGAGGACAGCACACTGAACAAGGATGCGACAAGAGCCCAAGCTGCGCCAACTGCATCCAACATAACAGAAGATGGCAGACTCATTTCGATACCCGTCACCAGGCATCCGACCCATCATGCACAACATATCGTCAGCTTTATTCACAAATTAGGAACAAACTTAATTCAGAATTTACATCCTTCTCTACACCAACACAGTTGCCATCCACGCACAGCCAGTATCAGCACACTCACCAACCACACCATGCACAAAATGTCCTTTCACCACACACACGTAATTTTAGAAACCACAATGCAAACATACATTCACCGCACGGTGGCTCCCTGCCCTCTTCCAACTCCAGTCATTCCAGTCACTCCAGTCACTCCAGCTGGGGGAACTCCTGGTTCCCCTACTTCAACCCGCACAGCTATCATCAGCACAGTCCATTGGATTCAACTCGGCACTCCTTCAACAACTACTAGTCTCACAGCCACCTACTCATCAGCAGTCATGGTTACCTTCGAGTCCCTTTCCCTCAAGTTCCTTACCTCTGCAGCAAAGTCATCACCGCCTCATCCCCTCACACACAGCACCTTTTCTGAACTGTTCAACCTGGTACAGTCAGTACAGTCCGTCGCTATCTGTCGCGTGGTGACGCTGGTCACAGCGACGGACTTCTACATTATTGTTGCTCTCCATTCTCATCTAATCCTAGCTCCTGCCCTCTGTCGCGAGGGGCTTTAGCCCGGCAGGACCGGCCTTTACTGGCCTAGTATGTACCACCACCATTAATTTTAAATAAATGGTGGTGGTGCTGGCTGGTTGGCGCTGGGTTTTGTCTGGTTGATTCCGGTGATGCTCGTCTCTGCCCCTGGTGGGCGTTCCGTTCGGCGTGGGCGCTCTTCTTTGAGGGACGACCGCGCCCTGTGTTGGAGGCCTCTGCGTGTGCTCTCTCCGTCGGACTGCTGGAGTCCCCCTAAACGAATCCCCGCGTGCCGGGGAAAATCCCGGGTGGGGCGCTACAGGTCTACGGTCTGCATCTCAGACCGATCTGCCCCACTTAGGCATTAAGTCTCTACGGTTCATCAGGTGTCATGTGGGGAAGTCTCCTTTGATGGTGGGAACTTCCGCCGGATCGTAACGACCTCTGTCGTCAACACCAGGACAAAGATGAAGAGGCCTCGCTCGAACGCGAACCCTCTGAATCGGTCGTAGCGACCTGGCGAGACAAAGCCATGGTCAGCATTAAAAGTTCCTCAGAACTTGGGCACGACGAGGAGAAGGGCTCGCTCGGCGCCGTGAGGGCGCCGGTGGCGCTTGTTAGTTTTTATATCTCATGCGTAATCAACACTCTTCAAAACATACGCCATACGATCACATCCGATCGTAACTTAAGTTCAACAAGACCGTCTAAAAAATGCACGTCTGAACTCTGCTCTTTTCAAAAGTTGAACTCCAGATCTCTCTCCTGCCAAAAACCTTCTTTTCAGCAGTTCCACGATCACCTTTATTCCCACTGGTTGCTGAAGACATCAGGAATTTTAAGTATTGACATGCTTCTAGACGATTCTCGAAATTCAAATAGGGAAACAGCCATTCTCCCTTTATGAATACTTTCCAGATGATATATTTAACAAACATTAAATCAGGAGGATTATATCACCTATTTCTAACAAAAGAGCTCCTTTTGCCGGTATAGTTTACTACATATTTACTCTCAAAGCTGACAAAAGGACCTCGTTTTAGAATGCATCAAACAAAAGAACCTCTTTTCTTCCAAGGATCAACTATTGTACATTTTTAAAGAATAGTGGAATTCGAAATATCACAACACCTTCTCCCTAAAAAGAAATTGCTGCAGGAAATTTGTCATGTATCAGCTATGAACAATAAGCCTCTTTACTAAACTTCTAGAGAGGTCACTATGCATAAATCTTAACATAAATTTTTATATAATTTTGTATTGCACATGAAATCCCTACATAATTCAAATATTTTCCCATACTCAGCATTGAAAGGATACACTATCAGCATGATTTTTTATAATTTTTCCTGACAATATTTAAGTATGATTCCAGAAATAATTAATAATTTTGATACCAGAAGAAATAATTTTCAAATAGACTACTCTTATATAATACTAAACACAGTTTACAAAATTACATCATAATAACATAAAACAATATAAGAAGAAATCTATATACAGCACAATGCGTTACATAATTTTCCTAAATACATTTTATTGAAAAACTCAATTTTGAATACCCTACCAGACAGAAAACATGCATACAAAATGATGCAATAATTTAATAATTTATGCCATTATGAAATTATTAAACATTAAATGATAAACATATACAATACAGATAGTAAAATAATCAATTCTCCCAAATTTAGAATAAAATTTAATTTAGATAATTCTCAGAAGAACTATTATCTGAATTATTTGTATCATAAAATTCCTTTGACACTAAATTATGCCTCCTGACTTTATCGCCATAATTTTTTCGCTCAAAATTCCGTTTGATTTTAAAAGGTTTCTCTCTGAGACCCATTCTGAAAGCAGAACACTTTCTTCCTTTTAACTTTGGGTAAAACGATCTTCCCTTATCTCATCTTCCCTCATCTCAATGTACAAATATTTTATAATTTCATCTGCATCTTTCTTATCATATTTCCCCCCCTCTTTCTCTAATTATCCGAGTATCTGACAACTCATCATATCCAATTTTACCGTGATTACTTGCCCAATCTCTATCCTCGGTTAACCACTCTCCTATACCAATTTTTAACTCCGATTTTTCTTTTCCATTTTCTTAGCATTCGGCCCCTTAAATTGCTCTATTATTTTTGTTCATCCGAGCGTTAAACCTTCTTTCCACTGGTACAGGTAAACTCAATTTCTCCCTAATCCTATTTCTAACCTGCATAATTCCCACACTCCCAACAAAATACCTGGGTATGTTTGCATCGTACGTAGGACTTTTTTCCCGAAATTGACCTCCCTTATATGGCCTTCTCTCACCTTGCGTGTGAGTCGCTTTATCTTTAGTCTCAATTAATTTCGACCACTTTTTCAAATTCCTATCTGTCACGTCTCCCGGTGAACTTATATCTGTCTCATTATTTATTTCAATGGACTTCTTGTCCAAATGACTCATTTTTTACGACCTTTTTTCTAACAAGTTTCTCCTCTTGATCGACAGATCATCTCAGGGTTTCCTGCCCATTCAACTCTCTTTGATTCCCTATTTGTTTACATCCCGAATTCTGCATGTCTAAATCTTCTATCCTTAAAAATTCATAAAAAGCAGGTGTTATGAGCAGAGGAGAATTCAATTTTTACAACTGCAAAAACCACTTTTATTTCAGCGTACTCTTTTTCCTTTTCTATCAATGCAATAGGCACAGATACCAAGTCCGCTTCTTGTTTATTTCCCAGGATCGGAATAAGAAAGATAACCCTTTGCCTTCCATGACCTTTTTTGCACTCCAGGGAATGTCACTAGCATCAAAAACTTCAATTTGCGTTTCTGTGTCCTTAACCGCTTTGACCGTCTTACTATTTTTATGCATAAATCAATCATTGGTAAATCAGTTTCCACGCTTTCCCCCATTATTTATTCCTTTTCTATCACTAGTAACAATCCTGCCTATGTTTTTATCCTCATAATTAGACTTACTTTTTAACCATTCCGCCCTATGAGGTCTTATGTGGCCCGGTTTTAAACAATAGTAGCATCGAATTTGCCTCTGTTTTTCGAAACCTTGGTCTTTTTTAAATTTATCATTTTTCTCAAAATGATAAAATTTCCTGATTAATAATCCAAATTAATCAATAATAATTTACTATACACTAAGTATATTTTAATATATACATAAGTATTTACTATTCCTAACCCCATATTATGCCTTACAGATGCCAGAAAACAATAAAAAATAAAAAATTCTATCTAAAAATTAAAATAACAAATTAATAGTTTCCCCAGAATTTTTAATTTCTCATAGAGTTTTGTTCCGAAAAAAAAATACACAACATTAAATTTAAAACAGACCTTTCTAGAAATTTTCATAAAAGAGCTTACCTTCAGATGTAGACGTTCCTTCTACAATTTTACAAGGTTTCCTAGCACATTTAATACTACACAAACACTTTCGGAGACTTGAATGCACTTAATTAAACGATGAGGCGCTATCACATTTGCTGGCTCCGTATTTAGACTCATAAGATGATATACCACACTTCTTCAATCCACCGGATATTTCCTGAAGAACACACTAGTAGCTGTAATATCTGTATAGGTCCTTTTTACACACCAGACTGCTTTCCTTAGTCGACACAAATTTTCATCCGTCCTCAGTTTCCGGACATCCAAGAAAACACGACATTTTCCACTAAATTTGTGACTCCCCAACGACCTTGTCTGCATTCAGCTGTCTCTTCATCTGTATATCAGGTTAAACATAAGTTCCGGGTCTAATTTATTCTAGACCACATTATCTCGTCGCTGCCACCAAACATTATAATATGAATAAAGCTGTGATAACATGGCCAGATTATGGTGACGCTCATTTGGCTACAGAAATATTAAGTGCAAAATAACACAGTTTGTCACGATGTAAATTCTTTATTAGAACAATTAATAGACAAAAAAAATTGAACTACAAGCTGGCATGATATATCTCATGCCTAATCAACACTCTTAAAAATATACGCCATACGATCACATCCGATCGTAACTTAAGTTCAAGACCGTCTAAAAAATACACGTCTGAACTCTGCTCTTTTCAAAAGTTGAACTCCAGATCTCTCTCCTGCCAAGTACCACCCAGTCAGCAGTTCCACGATAACATTTATTCCCATTAGTTGCTGATGGCCACAGAAATTTTAAGTATTGACATGCTTCTAGATTATTCTCGATATCCAAGTAGCGAAACAGCCATTCTCCATTCATGAATACATTCCAGATGATATATCTAACAAGCGTGAAATCAAGGGGATTATACCACCCATTCCTAACAAAAGAGTTCCTTTTACCTGTATAGTTTACTACATATTTACTCTCAAAGCTGTCAAAAGGATGCCGTATTGGAATGTATCAAACAAAAGAACCCCTTTTCTGCCAAGGATCAACTATTGTACATTTTTAAAGAATAATGGAACTCGAGATATCACAGGTGCATTTCCGGTACACTTATCATAAGCTATATTTTTACTGGACGGGGCACCATCCTGCATGAAGGTGACGACAGGTAGCGCATGTCTTTCCTGCAATGCAGGCACAACGTGGTCACGCAAAAGTGTAAGATACCGTTCTGCAGTGACTGTACAGGTTTTCCAGTCGAATTCAGGACAAGGCTCTTCAAAAAAGAAAGGACCCAGAATGAAAGACGCGGTGAAACAATACCAAACAGTTACATGAGGAGAATGCAGTGGCTTGGTCAGGTACTGACGAGGGTTTGACATCGCCCAGATACGACTGTTTTGCGTATTGACGTCACCATGCAGTAAAAAGTGTACTTCATCCGTCCACATGACGTTCAGCAACCATAATGGGTCACGCTTCATTTGTGCCAGCGCCCATGTAGCAAACTTTAGTCTTTTATCTGTATCTGCCGGTAATAACTGGTGAAGTCCCTGTATCTTGTATGGATACAGATCCAAACTTCCGTGCAGAATACGTCGAATCGACAATTCCGGAATCCTCGTTATTCTCTCAACCTCACGAGCACTGCTACTCCCCGTTGATGTCTCAGTTGCCAATTCTTCCACGATACGTTTTACAACATGGACGCGATCCGCGCTCGAGAATGGTCTGCCACTACGTGGACGATCCTCCAAACTCCCCGTTTCCTCAAAACGTCATACTAAATTGAGTATCCCATTCAATGAAATAGGGCTTTTTTGCGCCTTAAATCCTTTCTCCGTGCGAATATTTCGCAATGTAATAGTTGTGGATTCACCATTCTTGTAGAAATGTTTAACCACCAGCGCTCGATCTGGTAACGATAGCATGTTGCCGAGATCGAATGACAAATCCACTTCCAGCCAGGTGTTTTACTCCGAGCCTGATTTGCATAAAACCCCTCAGTATGACGTGTGAGTGCCCTCTATCAGTTACTTTTGGAATCATTTTTTATTATACATGGAAAAAAAATCCAAAATCCTTCTGATCATACTCGCGTAAACCGAAATTTTTTTCAAGCAATACTTCTTTTATTATGAATTTTTAAATTTTGCACAAATTTATGACGCACCCGGTACTTAGATTAAGCGTTGTACCGTAAAATTTCTTAAACAAACAGTAATCTTAATTACTAATGGAGAACTAAGAGTTCTTTTCTAATCACGTTTATTTTACAATACATTCAAACACACACAAACCACACACAAATTATTTACATGAAAGTGAATGTCTTAGAGGTTCTAGGAGCATGGCGCCCCAACACACTTTTCGGTGCTAAACCAAAAGCGACCGAACTCTGTCGTTTCAAAAGCACAACTCACACGGGCTGCTTCGACTCATGTTCTCTGAGTTTTTTAATTGGATGACCACGTGGTATATCTGGGGTCTTATTAACAAGGTTTAGTGCTAAACTGTCACCAATCCACTTTGGCCTGAAAAATAAGTATCTCGTTAAAATTGTTTATAACGTCATCCAGCTGGATTTTGTAAGATTTTCGAGTGCCCATATGTGGAACTCGGCAGATGCAATTTAGAATGTTTATTAGCACTTAGAAACCATCTGTTTTTGAGAACGTTACAGCGTATATGCCTTAGGAAAAACTGATTACACTACATTTTTCTTGGAGGAAAATAATGTGCTTATTGTTATTTAGGATGACAGAGAGGCAGTGAGTTTGATTGGGCAGCCTTATTAGTTATGGGTTTTAACAGTAATAAATAGGTAAGATAAAATTGCTTACCTTTATTTTCAGGTTTCGGTCCAGACCTCGAGTAAATCCAGGTTTGTGAAAAGGAGTTGGCACGTTTTATTTATATCCAAGATTTTGGAGTATTTCAAGAGCTTATCTATAATGTTGATTTGCAATACTTTTTTATTATCATTGTAGATTTTCGTATTAGCGTAGATCTTCGTATTATAAGTGATAAAAAATTAGTATTAGTAATTTAAATAATAATTGCTAAATTTGCCTATTTTGAAAGTTTAATTATATATATCAAATTAAGTTATAATTACTGTTACAATTAATATTAAGCATTTACTTTTAAACATTTAGGAAAGAGCAAAATACAATTTTGCATCTTTAACGCGTGAGAAACGACAATCCGAATGAATGAGGTGAAAAATAGCTTTATACAGTTCTTTAGATGACGTCACTTTTAAGGCCTTTTATTGGAGAATCATTGGGGATCATAAAGTTCTCTTCGTCCCTTCTATGACGTGATAGTAAAATCTATCGATTGCACGTGATTTTACTTCCCAGTCGAAATCTGGGGTCTTTTCCTTCATAAAGCTAATTAAGAGAGTTCAAGGTTTCTTTCTTTCATTTTAGATGATCAAATGCAGAGTTTACTGTCGGATTAATTTCCAAGAAAGAAAACGGAGGCAGAATTTTTTCTGTGCCGGCACCAAAATATGTAGCTACTGGATAAGATATTTTCCACAAATTGTCATTTTTCATTTTTCTTTTCTTTTTCTTTTAATTTTTTATCGATGCTTTATTTCTTGAAAAACTATCAGAACAAGCCAATTTTAACGAAAAAAGAATTATAAAAATTGAAGCATCCGTTCCAAAGCTAAGGTGTTGACATTCGTTACATACAAATAACAACATTTTTGTTGAAAGTCAGTAAATACAAAATGGCAATTTGTGAAAAATCCCTAATCATCCGGGTAGTTTCCGAAGACAACTGAAATTAAGCTCACTAATATAGTCGATATCTTTCTGAATTTTCACACTATACGACTGGAATTTTTATATAAGTTCCCTTATATAATACTAAATTATTCAAAAAGTTATTTTTAGCGCATGAGGTGTTAAAAAATAATTTCATACAAATGATCACATTTCATTAATTTCCAACTATAATAAAGAAGGAAGTTCGTGTGTGTGTCAGAATGTGTGTTTCTCCGCTGTGTTCTGAAGAGACTGCTGCACGCAGAGCTACAAAATTTGGTGTAAAGGTACCTCTATGCATGTAGTTTTTCACCTCGAAGCCAGATTTTGGAATTTTTGAATAGATTTGTTTTTAATTTTTAACGCGATTGTTAATGTTTTTTCACGTTTCGGTGCTATTTTTTTACATTAGTAACGGGAATCTGGTTCAAATCTCTTAGCCCAATATAGTAAATTTTATCTTCTTTTCAATAAAGTTTATACGAAATTCGTACAGCGATTTTTGATTTTTTAGCGAATTTTTTTGTTTTACACTAAGAAATTTTGCCAGAATGCTTGATTGGTTCGGTGGTTGCGCTTCCATTTCAACCTCAGGTACGTTCAGAATCGTCATCTTTTTTCTCTTTTTAGCTTGGAGAAAGTTGACAATTCTTTACAGATAAAAAATCATGATTTTAAAAATGTGATTTTTAGTGTTTTTTGACGTTTCGCTGCGATTTACCCACATTAGTAACCCGAATCCGGTTCCAATCTTTTAGCCCAATACAGTAAATTTTATACTATTTTCAATAAAGTGTATGTGTAATTCGTACGGCGATTTTTGATTTTTTGGCGAATTTTTTTCTTCGACACTAAGTAATTTTGCCCCCAGAAAGCTTGATTGGTTTGGTGGTTGCTTCCATTTCAGCCTCAGATACTCTCAGAATCGTTTTTTTAAACTATTTTTAATTTCGAGAAGGTTGATAATTCTCTACAGATAAAAAATCATAATAATAAGAAGGGCGGATTATTTATTATCCCGATTTTTTTTATTAGATTTTTTCTTTTAATTAAATTTTTTATGCGCTTTTTAACATTTTTTTTAATGTTTTGCAGTATTTTTTGTTTAAAATGACGTGACATATCGCCCACTACAAGTCAAAAACCATTGGAGGGCAGTTGTGATTGGCAGATGAAAATGTCGTCAGCTGATTGCACAGCGAGTTGTGAATTTTTGCGATTTGTTTTATGCGATTTTTGAGTTTTCTCATGTATACGTCATTTATGTATTTGATTTCAGAAATTAACAACGGTAACTTACAGTTTTCGTATGTAAAAAAAGTCATTTTGTTCCTGTTTAGAAAGTTAATGATAATTCCTAATTTTGTAACGTCGTTGGTTAAATTCTGTGGGGGTGGGGGTAGGGGTGGAGGTGAGTGTTAGGTTGTAGTTTAAATATCGCGTTAATGCTCTGATCGAATCTCCCTCCTCCCCTCCCCCCCCCCCGCCTCCAAAATCAGAACTATTTAATTATTAGTCCGATTCAAACAAAACCTTTTCTCAGGTCCCCAGAAACTAGATGAACTTCGGTATAATTTTTTTTCAGCCCTTGGTTATCTCTATTTCTGAACATTAATGACCAGGGAAGGGTATTTTTTCGGGTTCTAGGGGCCCAATTTCAATGAGAATTAGTTCATTCAACTTAACACGAAGTAATTAAGGCATAGATAACTAATTAAGATACAGATTTAGTGCCACCTGGCGGTAGAAAATGGAACTAAACGATTTTGAAGCGCGTGCGCAGCACGCCTGATATACGGTGTCATAGGCAGCTGGGACACGTGCCGGAGTTTCGATCAGAAAGAGTTTTATTTAGAACTGAGTGCATGCACCCTTAGCGGTGGGAAGTGAAACTATACAATTTTGCATTTAAAATTTGTCTGATTCAAACAAAGGGCACGATTTCAACGACAATTTATTCATTCAAGTTAAACATGAACTAATTAAGATGTAGATAACTAATTTAGACATAGATATGGCACCCCCTGGCGGTGGAAAGCGGAAGTAAAAGATTTTCTGCGCGAGCACAGTACGCCTTCTATACGTTGTCATAATCAGCCAGGACACGTGTCGGACTATCGTTCGGAAAGAGGTTTGTTTAGAACTTAGTGAACCCCCTGGCGGTGGACAATGTAATTAAAGATTTTGCATTTAATCTTGGTCCGATTCCAACGAAATTTTTTCTGATATTCTTCCGAGATCTTCCAGGTACTAAATAAACTTCGGTATCATTTTTTCAGCCCTTGGTTACCACCATTTATGAATATTAATATCCAGGGGGTGATTTATTTTCTCGGGTTCTGTGGGTCCGATTTCAACGTGAATCGGTTCATTCAAGTTAACATGAACTAATTAAGATATAGCTAATTATTTAAGACATAGATTTGGTACTCCCTGGTGGTGGAAGGTGGAACTAACAGATTTTTCGCGCGTACACGACACGCCTTCTTCACGGTACCGTAAGCAGCAGGAACGAGTGCCGGAGTTTTGTTCGGAAATAGTTTTGTTTAGAACAGAATGCTCCACCTGGTGGTAGAAACTGGAAGTAAAAGATTTTGCACCACGTGCTTAGCACGTGTGCTGTTCATGGTATCGTAGGCAGCGGGGACACGTGTGGCATAATTTGTTTAGAACAAAATGCATCCCCTGACGGTGGAACTAAAAGATTTCCCTGCGCGTGATAAATAACTATTTTTAAAAAATAACTCAAAATATCAAAATAATATAATATCATAATAATATAATAAATATAATAAATATACCAAAAATAACTATTTTTATTGCAACCGCAAAAGAAAGTTACCGATTTGATAATCTCAGAAAACGAAAAAGTTTCATTTTGACTTATACTCGAGTATTAAGAAAAGTATTGGATTATTTGGATCGAAACTCACAGTTTACATTTCTGGTTCCGAAATGCAAATTTTTTGAAAATCTGACGGTAGCATTTTTGTTTACTTTTTGACCAAAAACTTACCTGTTTTGAATCAAATAATCCAGACATTTGAGGGGTTGGTATTAAATTTAATTCCGCTTCGGGTAAATCTCTCTATTTAATTTCCCAAAGACAAAGAGTTTTACCAGAGGAAGGGTTTCGTGCAGCGATTTTTAGAGTGATTTCGCGTTTCGTATTATTTTTGACGGGACTGGGCAACGCCGGGCGGATCTGCTAGTATTTAACGCATTTATACTCTAATCATGTTGTTTCTGATTCTGATGTACTTTGTCAAGTTTCCCGAAAGAGGCGTTGAATTTGTTTGGAAAATTTGCATGGCATTTCTTGATTTTTTTTGAAGAAACCTTGATATCTCTTTTGGGATGCTTATGTGACCCCAGGACCACCTAGCAGAAGATAGAAGGTGCTTAGCATGCAAACAGGATTTCTATAGAAATATATATTTCTCTTTTATTTTATTGGACAAGATTTTCATTGGTCAAAGAGTCGGCCAATCTTCTTACATATGTAAATATTATTGTATTTGTTCTGTAACATGTATGTATCAGTATTTTATTAGTAAAAGTAAAAGTAACACGTAACTTCGTAGTTTGCTCCAGAGTGGAGAACCTAATATTTTTTTATGAGAAGATGTTGGAGTCCGTGAATATAAGGTCCTCTTCTCTGTGGCCAATATGTGCACAGCACTTAAGTAATTTCGGGAAGCTGATCTAAAATAAATAAAAATGTTTTCGCTGCCAAGGCCGTTACTAAATAGATCTATAGGAAGATCTATAAGAGATCTATAAAAGGATCTATATTTTAATGAGTGCCAGGCTGACAAATGCAAGATCTGACTACTGCTTTTTCTCTCGGTACTGGGTGCCTCACCAGATATGCTGCTTTATTAATAATAATGGAGTGTCATATAATTTTATTTTATGATATAAATGAGGGCTTGTACAGCATACCACACAATAATGAGAATAATAGATTTAGAGTGAATGATTGTCACTGACAAGTTTTAAAATAATTCTTAAAAATCCACAGGATTTTACTTACTAATTTTTAAATAAATGGTTTAAAGCCACCTTTGCATCCTAACATTTTTGTGTACCGATTCTGCTTAAAACCCCTGTCCCTGCACAAAGTTTTATTTTTAGAAAAACAACCATGCACTTCACAAATTATTAAAATATACTTACACAATCAGAAAGAACAGTACTTCTATGGGGACTAATTATGATTAATTAAAAAGTGATTGTCAAAGGTGAATTAACAGTGATCCGTCACGAAGTTTCATTTTCACGCAAAAGATGGTCAGAGCAAACAAGATTTTATCAGGACTAGACTTTGTGTCGTCGACTTGACATTATGGGACAATGCTGCAACACTCAAATTTAAGGCCCTGATTTACAACATTCCTCTTCTCTGTGGTTTATATGTGCACAGCACCTAAGTAATTTCGGAAAGCTGATCGAAAATAAATAAAAATGTTATCGCTTCCAAGGCCTTTACTAAATAGATCTATAGAAAGATTTATAGGAGATCTATAAAAGGATCTATATTTTAATGAGTGCCAAGCTGACATGTGCAAGATCTGACTACTGTGTTTTCTCTCGGCACTTGGGTGCCTCACCAGGTATGCTGCTTTATTACTAATACTGAAGTGTCATATAATTTTATTTTATGATATAAATGAGGCCTTGTACAGCATTACCGAAAATGGTTCCGTAGCTACATTCGAAAATAAAATGTGCAAAATAACTCACGAAGGCGTAACATAAATTGAAGGATTTGTAAACAATAATTTGTATGAAAGTAAAGTAAAACCTGATTCAATTCAAAATGTAAATATGATTAATCACTGTGAAAAGAAAAATTGTTTACACAAGTGGCACGTAAGGTTAGGTCATATAAATGTTAACACATAAAAGAATTAGTTGATAAAAACATGGCATCAGGGATTCAAATTGATAACTGTAAACACGGCAATGAATGTGAAGTTTGCCTTGCGTCAAAACTTACTGATAATCCGTACCCCAAAACCGCTAGTTTTAGAGCAATTGAGCTGGTTCATAGTCACCTGTGCGGCCCCATGCAAACTGTAACGGTTGGGGGGAAATACTATTTTCTAACCTTCATTGACGATTTCAGTCGCTTTACTATTCAATATTTACTAAAAAATAAATATGAAGTTTTCTCAAAATTTAAGGAATACGTAGCGATGACTGCAAACAAATTCGGCAGAAAGGTGCAGGCAATTCGGTCCGATAACGGGGGGGGGGGGGAATACACGGGGAAGGAATTCGAAGAAAATTTGAAAAAATGAGGGAATTGATCATCAATTCACCGTACCATACTCCTCACCGCAAAATGGAGTTGCAGAGCGTAAAAACCGCAGTTTAGTGGAGATGGGACGCTGTCTTCTTAAGGAAAGCGGTTTACCTAATTCGTTCTGGGGGGAAGCCATTTGCACAGCGACATACATTCAAAACAGGCTCCCAACTTCATCATGCGATCGGACTTCATATGAAAAATGGACTGGTCGTAAACCAGACCTATCTAACATTAAAACTTTTGGTTGCCACGCATATGCATATATTCAAAAAACCCATAGGGGAAAATTGGACGATACCGCACGACCGATATTTTTGTCGGATACGACAATAGAAGTAAAGTTTACAGGATTTGCACAGATGGAAGGAAAATTGTTATAAGTCGAACAGTAAAATTTTTAGAGGATAAGAATAATGACTTAGTCAAAAATAATGAATCAAATGAAAATAAAGAAATACAAATTGAGAATAATCCGCAACCAAAATTACAACTAATTAATGAGGAAAATAATAGCACCGAAAATGAAATGCAAGATCAGGATGCGAACACAAACTTGACAGGCACCCCACAAAATTTACCACGTAGGTCGAACAGATCTAACAGAGGGGTTCCCCCTGATAGATTCGCATTTTTAATAAATGACGCTAGGATAAATGAGCCCAAATGCAGGGATGACATACTAAAAATGCAAAATCCCCTGGAAAAAGAAAAATGGATAAATGCACTTAAAGAAAACTGTACTTGGGAATTAGTTGAGGCCCCACCAGGGACAAAAGTAATTGGAAGCAAATGGGCGTTCAAATCGAAATACAATTGTCAGGGTCAAATAGAAAAGTACAAGGCAAGGTTGGTGGCTAAGGGATTCTCCCAGAAATATGGAATTGAGTACGACGAGACTTTCGCACCCGTTGCGTCTCATACTACGATAAGAAGCTTTTTGGCAATGGCCTTGCATAAAAACTTAAAACTTAGGCCCATCGACATTAAGACGGCTTTGTTACATGGGGAATTATAAGAGGAAGTATACATGCGTCAACCCGAAGGGTATGTAGCTCCCGGAGAGGAACACAAAGTTTGCAAACTTAAAAAGGCGCTGTATGGTTTGAAACAAGCAGCGAGAGCTTGGAATTTAAAGATACACGATTCGTTATCAAAATTAGATTTTCACCAAAGCTCGATAGACAAATGCTTGTATAAACGAACCACAAATAACAAAACGATTTATGTAATTGTTTATGTCGATGATCTCCTCATTGCCGGAGAAAGTCAAAATATTGATAAACTTATATGTCAATTAAAGAAAGAATACCCTGTCACGGATTTAGGTGATGCTAAATATTATCTAGGCATAAACATTAATCGGTGCAACCAAAACACTATGACCCTAGACCAAATAAACAAAATTCATGAATTAATAATCAAATATGGCTTGGAAAATTCAAAGCCAACAGATACACCTATGGAACCCGGGTTTGTTAAATTAACCGATGATGAAAATCTCTTACCGGATAATGTAAACTATAGACAGGCGGTCGGCGCACTATTTTATATCTCGACCGTATCCAGACCGGATATTAGTGCAGCCGTTAATATCCTATGTCGGAGAAATGAACATCCCAGAGCAAAAGACTGGGAAGCTGTTAAAAGAACCATCAGATATTTAAAAACTACTATCGATCTAAAGCTAACATATACTAATTTTGAAGAACCAGTCTTGAGGGCATACGCAGACTCTGATTGGGCAAACTATCCACTTGATAGGAAATCTACGTCAGGAAATGTGTTTCTACTGGGCTCCAATCCGATACTATGGTCATCTAAACGTCAAAAGTGTCTAGCCATGTTTTCAGCTGAATCAGAATTCATATCTGCCGCGATTGCAGCGTAAGAAATACCATGGCTAATAAATCTACTAAACGAACTGGACATGCCACAGCAGTGCCCAATAACGTTAATGGATGACAATCAGTCTGCAATAAAACTTGCAGAATCAGACAAATTTAATCATAAAACCAAGCATATAGACTTGCGCTATCATCTCCTAAAACATTTAGCGAATGAACACATAATAAGACTCCGCTACGTCAACACAGACTTGATGACAGCCGATCTACTCACAAAACCCCTGCCCGAATCTAAGTTTAATTTTCATCGAAAGACAATCTTGAATCTGTGAATTTTTGATTCAGGGGTTAAGGTGGAGTGTTGAGGTGTGTAACCCTGAAAAGAACATTCTAACTTTCAATCACTTTTAAACAAAGAAACTCTCCTCTGCAACGTTTGTGATGTACATGTGTCGACAGTGAAACAAAAATGCATACTTGCGGTTTTTACACTCCTACGTTTACACGTACTGTGATCGCCTTCTATACTCTGTTGTTCCCTGTTTAGACTTTCAACTTTTTCTATGTTTCTTTTTCACTTCATATTTGATTGTTTTAGCTGTAAGAGCTTTTAAATTTGTATAAACTTCTCTCGGTTTATATATTAATATAATGTAATAATCAAGAAAATGTAAATTAAATTACTTTTCCCGCCATTTCTCATTACATTTTTAGGGTTTAACGTTGCATTTAATTTTATATTAAATTTTAAAGCGAAAGATTCACAGATAACAGGAGGTCGAAAAACACAATACAACTTTTATATTTTAATTGATAATTATAACGTGAGCATTGCTTTAATTTTAACCCTTTATGTTCGCGTTGCCTGTTATCAGAATTAATTTTACGATCACACTAATTTTTATTTAAATATAAGTATTCCAAATGCTCCCACATACTTCTTGATGACGGTTTGTTAATGTATGCTGGGTCAGATAAAATGTTATACCAAAAATTAAATTAAAAGTCTATTTTCTGCCCAGCTATCTCCATGAATATACGTGGTACTATTGCACATATATAAACACAAATATTGCGGAAGATCCAATATAGTTCTGTCCTTAGAGGTACAGAACATTTCGAGCATTTTATTTTACAGGGTGACCAAAATTATTTTTTATTAATTCATTTTGTTTTTTGTCCTTTCATTGTGTCTTAGTGTTCAAACCTTCGCTGGAAAATATCAGGTCAAGCAAGTTCTTTATACCCCTGAAGCCTGAAGTTCCAGAAGAATTTGTTAAGTATTTTTCTAGATCGTCTACAAAACGTCTAAAATCGAAAGTGTCCAGCGACTTTTGGCCATATAGTGTATATTGAATGCACTATGGATAATTATAGGAAAAGTTAAAGACATGCTTATTTTGCCACCAGTGCCTCGCTTTATGACTTATTTACATAGCATCCAAGCTTCTAAATTAATACTTTTCCTGTCTATCGTTTTAGATTTTCTAATGTTTTTCGATACGCTGAGTTGCTGATTTTTCCAAGCATTTTTATAAACTTGAATCGATTGTGAAAATAATACCAATCTACAGTTTGTTGAAAATCGATGTAAAACAAGTACATTTTGTGTAAATATTTCTTTTCTCTACGACTGAAAAAATGCTTTTTGTTATTAATTTCTTCATCATTACTTTTCTTTTCTTTTCTTTTCTTTTTTTTTTTTTTTAAATCTTTATCCAAGATCAAACATGCTTATGCTGTAACATTAACTCTAACAAGAAATCTGTAAATACAGTAGCTTTAGAATCAAACATAAGTTCATTTGGAATTAAAGGATATTTAGTTTGATCGATGTGAGATTATTTGCAATTTTTACAAGGATTCACAGATCAGTAATTTCTCCAGAATTCTCCATATAAAAATATTTCTTCTTCGAAACACGTTATAACGAACATGGAAATCAAGCAAACCAGAATGTATTTTCCTAATATTTTCAACCCCATTTATATAGGAAATATTTAATTTCTAGCATATAAGGAAAAACTTGTGCTTTAAAACTTGAATCGTTTGTAAAAATGATAACGAATCTTTAAAACTGGAATCGTTTGTCAAAATGATACCAATCTATAGTATGTAGAAAACTTCAGTAAAACAAAAATGAATATTTTTCTTTTCTGTGCGGAACAAAGACGCTTTTCATAATTCATTTCTTTCTTTCCTTTTTTAGGTATTTTTGTACGATGGCAAAATTTAGAATTATAAAAATCAATTCTTTCTGCAAAGCTAGGTTTTTTTTTATGGATTTAATTTTAAAATCAGAGTTCATGAAAAATCATACTCCATTGTTTTTCAAAAATACCTCGAACTTTACAATTTCGATTTTTTATTATTTGTTTTTATACATATGAGAGCAATATGAGACATTGTCAGCTCTCTGATTATTAAAAGTTCAAGAAATTAATTTTAGTTCCAACGGGTCGTAGGTGTCAATAAACTCAAAAAAAAAAATAATCTAAAGATTCATTTAAACAAACTTTTTTTATTTCAGTTTTTTAATATATTTTTAATGTATGAGAGAGATATCAAACTTTGATTTTAAGTTTCAAAATAAGTTATGTCTACTACATTCATGTTTGAAATGTAATTGCAGTTATAGGTGTAAAAATGTGTTTTTTTTTAAATTACTATTTGTTGTGAAATTTATTTTCATTGAACTAATTTTGAAATAAATAACCTTGAATTCGTTCAACCATAACTCCTCTATGAGATTCAAGCGAATTATATTTATAAGAGACATGGAAGTTTTAGAGGACACTGATTTTTCATTTCATGTATGAAGCTGCGCAAGGAAATGGAGCGGCCGCTCAAAGGATGCACATGGAACGATTCCCGGGTAGGAATCTGTCGGATCACCGAACATTTGCGCGTCTTTATCGGGAGTTGTGCACGAGTGGATCGTTTTATGCTTCCTGGAGTGATACGGGTACTGGAAGATATCGCAGAATTCCAGCAGTAGAAGAAGTATTATGCACTGTAGAGGATAGTACTTCGACAAGCTCGAGAGCCGTTGAACGTGCGCATTATTTGCGCAGCCGCTCCATTTCCTTGCGCAGCTCCATACATGAAATGCATGTCGACAACTTTCGCATTAGTGTAACAATGCATGTTGCTCGAAATCATGCGGGGAATGACGATTCAAGCTACCAAAACGCTTTCATCCGCCGAACGTAACAGTGCCCTCTACTGCCTCGACGCTGGATTTCCGGAGCCACATTCCTATATGAAATTTGCTTATTTAGGTCCCCTCTACCTGCCTTTACATTTTTGACTTATAGTTCTGAACCACCCTGTATAAATGGTTTGTGGAGGAAAAATATTTAAACAAGAAAAACTGCAATTCTCTCGGTAAAATTTTAAAAATTGTATGTTTTCTCCCTGTAAAACTTAAGAAATCTTTAAAGGTACTCTCTTTTTACAACTTTTAACTTGTTTCAGCATTTTTTCCATCCCATTTATTTAGTGCTCTATAGCTTTAAAGATTAAAATTTAAAAAAGTTAATTACTCTAAGAAAAAAATTATTAAAATATCATGACATGTAAAAAATACATAGTAAAAATGACTGTTTATGAGGGAGTGGTACTTCACTCACGCGAAAACACATGTTCGCTAATGTTAAATCTAGGTTCTTTTCGAATTTCTCGTTTAAATTTGAATATTCTTAAACGCCCTTTTTTTTTTTCTTTTCTTTTCTTTTTTTTTTTTTTTTTTTCGCATATAGGATAGCTGAGGTCGATCTCTAATATATATATATTACTTTTTCGATTTCAGTTGCAGATTTGTTAGGTAGATTTCGTAAGAAATACTACCTATTACATTCTCACCTAAGTTGGAAATTTTGAAAATTTTTGCAGATCTACGCCGATCATGACTCCTAGAACCCAAAACCACCCCCAGTTCAAAACTTTATCTATCTATCTATCTATCTATCTATCTATGTCACTTTTTTATGGACACGATAACTGGAAAAATTCTGCATAAATCTCTTCCAAACTGATACATAAAATCAAGGGGCATAAAATCTCGGTCAAGTTCGTTAATGGGCAAAATCGAACCAAGGGGGGGGAAATGGGGGGGCTTTTTGTGAAAACAGAAAAAACCCCATAATTTCTTAATTATTATACGTATCGAATCCGTTTAAAGTTATTATTACTTCTAGGAAAAGGGCCGAAAATTTATGTATGACAGATTTTTGATATAATTTGAAATGGCCTCAACGGGGGGAAAAGGGGGGGGGGTAGAAGAAAAAAAATCATAGCTTCGTCAATTCACAATATATCAAATCCGCGTAAATTTATTATTAATCCTCTTAATATTATCTAAAACTTTTATATTGACAAGTTTTTTATAGGACCAACCGTTATAGCAAAAAAAATAAAAATAAAAATAAAAACAAAAAAAAAATCCCTGCCGGCTCCGCCTGCAAACAAGTTGTTTTTCGAAGTAGGCGGTTCCAGCTCCCGCATCTTTTCGAAACTGATACATAAAATCAAGCGGCATAAAATCTCGGTCAAGTTCGTTAATGGGCAAAATCGAACCAAGGGGGGGGGGGGGGTGTTAGAAGATAAAAATTCATAACTTCGTCAATTCCCAAGATTTCAAATCCGCTTAAATTTATTATAAATCCTCTTAATATTATCTAAAACTTTTATACTGACAAGTTTTTTATAGGACCAACTCTTATAGAAAAAAAAAAAAAAAAAAAAAAAAAAAAAAAAAAAAAAAAATCCCTGCTGGCTCCGCCTGCAAACAAGTTAGGTTTCGAAGTAGGCGGTTTCAACTGCCGCATCATCGCAAAAAGGTAATTTTTTCCGCAATTCTCGACAAACAGGCGCCCCACGGTCTGCGTCTTCGAAATCTACCTGTGCCTGTAGGCCGAGCCGTCAGGGATTTTTTTTAATAAGGCTACTTTCACTTTCGGAATCGGTTTCAGAAGTGAAAGTACCTTTATTAAAAAAATCTGCAACCAAAATCGAAAAAGTAAAAAATAACCATATTAGAAATCGACCTATGTAAACAAATTGTTTCAAAATATTCAAATTTAAACGAGAAATTCGAAAAGAACCTGCCAATAGGTTTAGTATTAGTGAGCGGGTGTTTTCACGTGAGTGAAGAGTCCCCTTAATATTTTCATTTTAAAAAATAAACTAATTACATTAATGAAATTCCAATCCTTAATTTTATGAACAGAACCTTAAGAATCGTCCATAAAAAATAGCGAATCAAATGAAAAGTATATGTTGAAGTTTTAGCATTTTGGTCATTATTATACTGGAAAAACACAAACTAGGAGAAATGAATTTAAAGATTGTAATAATGAATACTCTGGATCACTTATAGGGATATGGATGCAGAAAAAGGCCTTTTCACGTTTTTTTCTCATTTTCAGATTACTACAGATATCCAAATTTATTTTACTCAAAAAATGGAAATTTGATATTTTTGTCATTTTTCGAAAGTGAAGGGTACAGAATTCCCTATACTGTTAAAAAAAATAAAAAAATAGTTGATCAAGAGGAATTCCAAAAGAATGTCCTAAAAAGACTGAGAGAAATTTGATCAAAACATGATGTAATTAAAAAAAAAAATCACAATCTGTATTGGATAATAAGATTTTCTTCGTAACAGACGACATTTATGAAAATATTTCAATTATCTGATAAACTGCAGAATCAAAATCATTGCAAATGTAAAAATAAATTTTTAATTCGTCAATAATTTTAAATACAAATAATCCTATAAAAAACTTAATTAGTATTAATGAGCAATCCTCTTAATAGTATTTAGACCTAAACAACCTGCATGCAAAATTAATGCCTTTATAATCATTACTTTCTTACCTGATTGCGGACAAAATTTAATGATAATATTTTGACCGTGGGCAATATAAGATCCGTTATTCCCCGCACTGTAAAAGTATTCTGTAGGTTTTGCAGAAAAATTCTGTTAACAATTGTCGGATTTCACTCCTCCGTCCACACAACTTCGAAATATAATCTGGTCTTTTGATATGCTGCCACCACCGATATGAATACGTGATATTGGACACGATACGTGATGTATATTCAAGAAAAATCTAACTCTTTCAATTAAACTTAAACCAACACTTTATTAACAATATTTAAACTTAAACTCGGATGTAAATTATCCGATTTAATATTAAATCAAAATAATTACAGAAAACGCTTTACGTGTACCGTTAGGCTACGTTAATTCACTCAGCACCGAGATTTCCATTCACTTCACACCCGCTATATCTCTTCCTTTCGAGAGATACTCCTACCTACACGTGTTTCAGTGTGCCAACTCTGAACGACCTTACACCTTCGCACCTACGTTAGAACTAACTTCATCACTCTCTTGTCATCCAGCCGAGAACCTTTCTGTCTACGGGGCTCCTGCTCTGTTTCCAAGGGTCTGTCTTCCTAAATAATGGGTGCAATATCTTTCTTATCTATGAAAGACCACATTGCAAAGGAAATACTTCTTTCATTATATCCTACTCGCTCCCCTCCAGATTAAGATTTTTCTTAAGCTAGCCTCTAACGGTACACAATAGATACATATACAATAAGGTAATCCCTTAAGAATAGCTTTTAACTCTTGTAAATACCAGAGAAACCTGACATCCCCACCTTAGCGGAAAATATGCCTTTTAGGGACTAATTTTCCTCAAAACTATATAATGTCTGAGAAGAGTTCAACAGTTCCTTGATAGGTTTCTTCATTACTATAATTACATAAATATTTCACGGTGTCTGAAAATTATGTACTGACATCTCTAATGAACCATATACTAATGTGATAAATACAGAAAAGAATTACACAATATGCTAATACACTGTTATAAACACAAGATGCAAATGCAATTATAAATACACAAAAAAAATAAAGTTACACTAGTATTATGTCATTTCAATGTCAGTCCTTAGGCTGAGATTGCTGGAGGCGGTACTACTTTTTCCTTCCAGTCCTTCCTCGTTAACTTAATTGGTACATCCTTTTTCGCAATGCACCCGCTTGAATGGCTAACTTCTGCCTCTGATATCCCAATTAAATCTTCCTCTAGCCAATCAGGCACTTGCCTGTCCAAGTCATTTTTGTAGGTGATGAGAACATTGTACAATTTCTGCCTTATCTTACTCCTCTCCGGTTTACGACCAATCCGATTTTTCTCCATTTCTACCAGTTGGATAGGACCCATAAATAATTCCTTATTTTTCCTTAAGATTGATTTTATGTCCCCAACTTGAATATTTGTTAACCCTTTTATTTCAAATCCCTTCCTGTCTTTATTTTCCGGTTGTTCTCTGTCTAACAACAGATTTTTCCTACAGTCTTCAAACTCCCCGTCACTATCCAAGACAATATCGACTACTTTATTTTTAGCCATAAATTCTCTCATTTCATCTTGATACACCAGTTTCTTACTCCCGTCCCCTAACTCAACTATAACTGCAGGTCGACATATTTCCTCTTTCTCCTTATCACTCCCATTCATTTCCCTCGTTAACCGACATTCTACACATGATTCACCAAACATTTTAGATTCATCTGCCATATTTTCCCAATAAAATGAATGCTTGATTCTTTCTAACATTTTCTTAACCGCGTGATGTTCTCCATATAAGGAAGTATGCGCTAATTTTAGAATTTCTTCCCTTCTAACTTTAGGTAATACTAATTGAGCTAGAGTTTCATCTACTAATTTCTCTTTATGATACAATAACCCATTAACTAGATAGTAAGACCCTCTATCATTTTCAGCTAATTCCCAAGCTTTCTCTAAATCTTTACAATTCATTTGGGATTTCTGAAATACATTTGAACTACTTTCCGTAACTTGATTAATCTTACTTTTCTCTACCTCGGCTTTTTCCTTTTCAGGACTTTTTAAATTTACCGATCTCGTTTCTACGACATAACGGTCATTATTATCATTTCTAATCCTTTCCCCTTCCTTCACTTTATTCTTACTATCTTCCTTACATTCCCTTTCTACCGATTCTCTTAATGATTTCTCTTGGTTTAACCCTTACAATTCATTAGCCACATCAGGATGTAAAATTACTTGTTCCTTACTGTTATCAATTATCGCGCAAAGTACATCCTGATGAATTACATTAGTTTCTCCGCGTTTTGGAATAGCTAAAGGTAACTGAATTAATGGCGATTTCACGGCCTTACCAAATATCCCTTGTAAATATATGCTACCAGCCCCTCTTAATTTCTCTGCTTGTACTAAATCTTTATGAACGACACTAATTTCGCAACCCGAATCAACTAATCCTTTTGCTATTTTCCCATTTACACTAACTTCCACTTTCTCGAGTTTATTTATCTCCAATAACTTTAGTTCTCCAATTCCCTTTTGCTCCGATTCTTGCCATACTCGCTCCCATTGGTAATTCTTTAATTCCTCGCACTGAGACATTATTGATACTAGCCCTTGGCTCTTGTCGGTTATTAATTTGATTACTTCCCTCATTATTTCCTTTTGTACAAAATCGCTGGACATGGCCTCGTAAACCACACTTGAAACAGATAGGCGTCGTATCATTAGGTTTCTTATATTCCGGTTTTCTACCCAAAAATGGACTAACTTTATTATTCCCATTTTGTCTCCAATTACTACTAAATCCCTCATCTTTTGCCCTTCTAGAATCTTCATTATTTACGTACCTTTCTTTACCTTTATAACCCTTATAAGTTACCGCATAAGATTTTTGTTTAACATCAAAGAAATTATCACATTCCTTAGCAATTTTAGAAACTTCTAACCAATTATTGTGCTGAGTTATCCAATATGCGTCGCGGTTTCCTCATCTAAAGTATTTAACAGTTTATCCGTGACAATTAACTGATTAACCTTCTCATACGTATCTGAACCTCTAATCTTACAATAATTTTCCCACGTTGCTATTAAACGTGATACAAATAATACATGAGTTTCATTTTGATTCCTTCTAGCCTTCTTGAAGTTTTCCACACACGCCTTCGGTGTCGGCTCGTGTTCTCTTAGAACTAATTCCTTTAATTTCTCATAACTCTCAATTTGTTCCCTAGTAGTGTATATTAGCAAGTTATCGGCCTTATCTCCTAACATATTTAGCAGAATTTCGGCCTGCTGGGTTTCCGGTACATTTTTTGTTTTGAATGCCCGTTCTAAACTGCTAAAAAACAGATTCCATCCCTCAGTCCCTTCTGGAACTTTGATAGACAAAGTTTTAACACTTTTAATCAATTTCTCTAGGCTACTCTCATGATTAGATTCTCTAGTCCCATTAGCGTTATTTGCCGAACTCTGAATTTTTATCCTTTCCAACTCTAACTCATGTTCCAATCTCAATTTTTCAGACCTTTCTTCTCTATCTAACTTTTCCCGTTGTAATTTTTCTTGTTCTAACCGTTCCGTAACAATAGTGCTAGATAATTCCATAACGGCCCCCTCTTCATATTCGTCCCTCTCCACTATCTTTTTCTTAAGCTTAAACCTGGTATCACCTTCCGAGACTTCAATTCCTAACTCTTCACATATCGCCTGAAGATCCACCCTTTTTATTTTTAGTAAGAAAGCCATACCTTCTACTGATAATTATTACCACCCTACAATATTACTTAAGCACAATATCAAACTAATATTTCCTCAAATCCTACCCTCATGAGTTACCTCCACCAATTATACAATTTAACATATATTCAAATAAGTAATAATAAAATGATAAATTTCCTTTAACAATGGTACCCCACAATTTGCTTCCAATAACAAAGTAACAATAATTTCAATTTGATTAGTATGCAATACAGATTTTAAATTTATCATAAATAATAAAATACAATTTACACAGTAATACTGATACGTTGCAATTTGAATAAAACACTGATGCCAATTACTACATAAAAATATTCACCTAACAAAAATTTGCATGAAATACACATAAATTCCTAAATTTAATCTCAATAAAATATTTCAATTTCAAAATTAGTTCTCACATTAAAAAGTAAATTACAGCACTTTTTTTTTCTTTGGACCTTAAATTCTTCCTTGAAGGTTATTTCAATTTAATTTAAATTCTACACAAATTTGCTTTCCTCATTTATTATCAATGTTTCAAACTTAAAACAAACACTATCACTTAATTTAAATATTACTTTAATAATAATTTAAATTTAAGAAATTTCAATTATTCCTTCCAACTATTAACACATAGCATTTATTTTAATCATTTATCCTATCCGTTTAAAAAATTGAAAATCAATTCTAGTAATTAATATAAGATCCTTTTCTTAAAACAATAGTGTAAAATGGCTGTTAATATCTCATTTGATTTAGTTCAATTATTATATTGCACATAAATTATCATAAATTAACCACAACATTAATTTAAATTACCATTAATTATACACAATAAAAAACAGTAGGTTCGAGAATGTCAGTAGAGTAAAATTATCAAAACACCTTACCTCGTACTTTATTCGCTGGGGCAATTCTCTGCTCACTTTTACGACGGGTAAATCTTGCACTCTCGGGCGACAATCACTGTACCTTGCTTCACTATGCACAAACACACTACACACAACACTACACTAACACAGCACAACCACTAGTTCACTTCACTGTAATTACGATAGGCTAGCTGGCACTGGTCTACGATGATAGGGCACACACACTTCCGCTAGACGATCCGGCACAAACTCTCTGTAACACGGCTAACTGGCACTGGTCTTCGGTGATTCAGATCCCGTCGTTGCCAACATTGTCGGATTTCACTCCTCCGTCCACACGACTTCGAAATATAATCCGGTCTTTTGATATGCTGCCACCACCGATATGAATACGTGATATCGGACACGATACGTGATGTATATTCAAGAAAAACCTAACTCTTTCAATTAAACTTAAACCAACACTTTATTAACAATATTTACACTTAAACTCGGATGTAAATTATCCGATTTAATATTAAATCAAAATAATTACAGAAAACGCTTTACGTGTACCGTTAGGCTACGTTAATTCACTCAGCACCGAGATTTCCATTCATCTCACACCCGCTATATCTCTTCCTTTCGAGAGATACTCCTACCTACACGTGTTTCAGAGTGCCAACTCTGAACGACCTTACACCTTCGCACCTACGTTAGAACTAACTTCACTCTGTTGTCACCCGAGAACCTTTCTGTCTACGGGGCTCCTGCTCTGTTTCCAAGGGTCTGTCTTCCTAAATAATGGGTGCAATATCTTTCTTATCTATGAAAGACCACATTGCAAAGGAAATACTTCTTTCATTATATCCAACTCGCTCCCCTCCGGATTAAGATTTTTCTTAAGCAAGCCTGTAACGGTACACAATAAATACATATACAATAAGGTAATCCCTTAAGAATAGCTTTTAACTCTTGCAGCTACCAGAGAAACCTGACAACAATGGTACCAGTTTATTTTTCGTACAGAGAATCCTGTTAAATTCATACAGACTTTTTTCTGTGTGAAACAGAATTTTTCCATGTTATTAGCAGACGAATAATGTTAATTTGAAATTACGAAACAAAATTTCTCCATAACAGAAAAAGTAATCCTGTTAATTAGGAATAGAGTTCCTTCCCATGAAACAGAATTCTTTGGTATAACATACAAATAGGAGAGTTTGATGTACGAGAGCAATTATGAATTTTTAGAGTTCTTTTTTACGGAATCCCTTTCATTTTTCTTTACAGTCTGAAAATTTCGGATTTATTTGAAATCAAAAGCGAAGAATAAGATTCTTCCTTAACCACAATAGATACTGTTTTCGCCTTCTGTGAAAAAAACTTTAAGTTTGTTTTGAAATCCAAAGTGGCTACTGTTTGATACATTTTTTAATTACTTTTTGATAGCAAACTTGTCAAATTGACAGGTGTTCGTATTAAGAATCTATATAACCGAACTGATTTTTTTTTCGTTTCTCGGTAAAGACTGAAGATTTTTCAGAAAATGCCGCCAAAGTTGGCGTTTTGAACGAATTTCCAGGCGCGACAGCGCAGTAAAGGAAAAAGACAGCCGCCTTGAGATAAAAATCGCATGTAACTCAAGGTGTAATTGTTTTTCGGTAAAAGTAAAACAACTTTCAATTACAAATCTCTTCAATAGTCAATCCTGCCACTTTTATGCCTTTGCGTTTAAAATGAATGTAGATATATTAGTGGGGAAACGACTGTCATGAGACAGTAACGGCTTACAAAATTCAAGATGAAATTCATTTATATAGATAAATTGAAAAAACCAATTCGATTACAAATCACTTCAATAATCATACCTGCGAGTCTCATACATATGCGTTTAAAATGAATCCGTAATTATGTCAGAAGGTTTCGTGTTGTTAAGCGGGGTGGGGGGGGGGGATACTTTTTTGAGAACCACTTTAATGTTGATGCTCTATGTTTCCTTTTTTATTTCATAAAAAAAATAATACGTAAAATGTATATAGAAAGCAGGAAAAGAAACCACTTTAAACTGTAACAGTTGAAACATATCCAAGAAAAATGCGAACACGTTCACTTTTTGAAAAAGGAATTTGAAAGACTGTTCTTAAATTCAATGGAGCTCCTTTCTGATATACATTTCTGAATTCATTTTTGTTCGTAAACGCATGAATTTGGAAAGTATTCTTATTCAGAAACTATGTAATCAAATGTGTTTTCCATTTTTGTAAAGACAAAAGATTTTTCGAAAAATAATGTCAAAGTGTACGTTTTGAACCAAATTTCTGGAGGCGACAACACAGGAAAGGAGAAAGAACTTTCGTCACGTTGCAACAATCGCGTATAACTCGATAAGTAATTCATTTATGAAAAAATAAAAATTCTATTCTACGCCAAATAGCTTCAAAAGTCAGGTCTGCAAGTGCCATTCTTTTACGTTTAAAAATGAGTCCGTATAAATATATCACAAATTTCGGGTTGTTGAGCGGGGATTTTTTATTTCTTTTGAGTTCCGCCTTAAGGCTGTTTTCAATTCCAAACTGTTTACTTTATGACAGATGTTTTAATTCATTTTTGTTCGGAAACACAGGAAATAAGAAGTTGTTCTGACTAAGAAACCTTGTAATCGAAAGACGTTTGCCCTTTTTTGGTAAAGGCAGAAGATCTTTCAGAAAATACTGTCAAAGCCGGCGTTTTGAACCGAATTTCTGACACCACAGCACGAGAATAGGGAAAAACGTATTTTCACGTGACACGAATAAATTAAGTAATTTATTTATCAAAAAATTGAAATAAACTCATTTTGATTCCAAAATCGCTTCAATGGTCCCCTACAAATTTTAAGTTTTCGCGTTTAAACACGAGTCAGAAAATGTGTCAGAAAGTGTTAAGCAGGTCTTTTGAAAACCACCTTAAGGAATTATTTATAGAGCGAACTTTTTGGGAGGAACCATGAGATTCGCTAAATTGAACTTCAACTGCACTTTCTTTGTTTGTATACGGATGGTCTAGTGAAGGTGGCATCAGGGATGAACCTCTCCCCCGCTTCATTCGTTGCATTCCTTCCACAATCCACTCATAATGACAGTTTTATTAGTTTCTGTCTGCTGCATTACGTTATTGTCAGTCAGTCAAAAATGCCTAAGCATTTTCTTACGAATTTCGTTTTTTTTTCCCTTACATTTTCGTACTGATAACTCCGGTAGACGAAGAAAGAAAGGAAAAAGTACACCAGAGTCTACGTTAATATGCTCAATAAGTGACAAAAGCCTTATATTCACTTGAATAAATAAAAATATATCATCATATAACTTTGTGATACCCTACAGTTTTTCCCTTAGATCTTTCAACTCTACTTATAAAGTAATATATGGCTTCACCGCACTACATAGGTTAGAGATAAAAGATCTTTGCAAACTCTTTCGAAAAAAAAAAAAAAAAAAAAAGGATTTGGGGAAAGAAGGGCCACTTCCGCATTTTCCTTTCACTCATAAATTTCTTTTATTTGGGGTTGTTCAAAACACAAGTCCGGGGAATTGGGATCCCGTTAGTGAGATCTCAAATTCCCCCCACTGCACAGTGGGGCGTTTTGAGGATCTAGGTGGACAAAATTATTGCGTTGAAGTTTAATTAGGTTTTGCTGGGTTTTCGAATGTAGTAGTAATAAAATAACCAAACAGTGATAAATATTTGACTTATTTAATTATTTATATTATTATTATTATTATTATTATTATTATTATATTATTACTTATATTATTATTATTTTTTTTAAATTATAATATTGTATTGTCATTGAAACTACACATGTATTCAAAGTTTCAGCTCAATCGGATAATTAAAAGCGGTGAAAATTGACTTGCAAGATTTGAATTAAACACTCAGACGCACACTTCCAGTTAATTTAACTTAAGGATTCGCAAACTTTCGCAGGAGCTGTCTTAAGTTTTCAATACTTTAGGAATGGCACTTTGATTTAAAAAAATGCTTATTGCTTAATAATGCTTAATACTGTATTAAAAGTCAAGATGAAGTTTGAAAACAAGATGGCGCTTATTTTCAAATAAATCGTGTGACAAACATGTGACATATGTCCAGTAAACTCCTGCTTTCGAATAAAACAGAAAAGTCACGACTTGCTTTCGAACTTACAGAAAAATAATGCAACTGTTGAAAGTCTCTCAAATCAACTGCCTTCTTTACGGTCGTAGTTAATCGACACATCGGGTTTTTTCGACAAAACTCATACAGATCTCGACAAAAGAGACATTCAGCTACCAGTATACGCGGTTTTGTTAAATTCCGAGATAATCGGAAAAATGAATTTTGTCCACCTTAGATCATCAAAACGCCCCACTGTGCACTGGCTTGTGATGCCTACATATTTTTAAAATACCTTCTTACTAAATAATTATTGTAACTTATTTTTTCTGTGCACTTGTTTTTAAGATGGTTCTCAAATGACCAGCTCAACAACGCTAATATTTCTGACACATTTTTAAACACGAAGGCATAAAATTGGCAGGCTTGACTTTGGAATAGAAATGAGTTTTCGATATTTTTGATAAATAAGTTATTCATCGAGTTATAAGCGATTCGTGTCACACGAAGACACGTTCCCCTTTCTAGTACTGCGGCGTCGGAAATTCGGTTCAAAACGCCGATTTTGACAGTGTTTTCTGAAAAATCTTCCGCTTTTTCCAAAAACTAGAAAAGGTCTTTCGATTACAAAGTTTCTGAATAAGATCACCTGCCAATTTCATGCGTTGCTGAACAAAAATGAATTACAAAATATGTCATAAAGTAGCCAGTAGCTACGCTACTAGAGTGTAATTATCGAGAGCCCGGGTGGATCAAATAGTAAAAAATAAATAAAAACAGAATATGGGGCGAATGTTTCCAGAAAATATGGTTATCTGTTCTAACTCTATAGTTTGGGTTCGAGTGGATATACTTCCCATCCACACACGTGTTGCATTCCTTTCTGATACCTCCCTTTCATAATGACAGGATTTATTATTCTGCGGCTTGGCTTTCGTGGTAATGGCATAACTAGCATAACTAGTAGTGATCCATGGACTCCGTGATTGTGGGAGTGATCATTTCAAAAAAGGATAATATTAGAGGAATTATCCAATTTCGTTCTTTATTATTTATTCTGAAAAAAAAAAAGATAACCTTTATGGCTGAATTCCGTATTGTGCCATTCATTTCTAAATGTGTAATAAATTATATTAGTAAGTTGAGCCCAAAATTAGGTAGCTTCCTTTAACCCTTTATCTACTGACGGTACTTATAAGTACCAGTAAAATAACTTGTTATAAAATTCATTTAATGCATCGATTAGTAGTAATACAGTTTAGAATGAGTTTTAGATGCATTAATTTATCTTGTTCCAAAAGCGTTATTGGATACACAAAACAAAAATATTTTTAAAAGGATGATTTCTTTTTACCTTTGCATCTTTTCAGCTTTCTTGGCGTTGGGGGAGAGGGGGGGGGGGGGATTTTCAATTCGGAAATATTTCTATATTTCTATTGTAAGAACTCTATATTTGTACATTTCCTAAGTCTACAAAATACTAAGAAAAATATTTAAAATAAAATATTTGAATGGGGTTATAAATATTGCACAAAATCACTATAAATTCAAATTTAATTAATCCTCCTAAATCCTTCAATCATTCTAAAATCCCTCCAAAATTTATTAAATGATTATGGAAATTTTCTAATGTAGTTTCAACAATTCATGAAAAATGCTTTAGAAGATAAAATTTTCATGAATTCATAATTCAGTACATACAGGGTTAAAAGTGTATTTGTATGTGTCTGTGATTTGTTTTTGCGTGTGCTGGTCATTCTTTTTCTCTGATACATTTTTATATACGATCGAGGAAGGAACGGATAGAAGATGTATTTATGGTGAATAAAATTTAATCATTTTTTTAAAAATGGAAATGTATATTTAAACATCATTAAAAAAACAGCTATAATAAAGTGCCAAACATTAAGGAAGTTTGTTATAAAGGTATAAGATTAAATTTACGGAAAATTGAAAAGCGAGTAAATACATATTCAGTTGTATGCGCTATTTATTTTAAAGCAAATATATTATATGATTCGTCTGAAAAATTTTAAAGTTTAGTGAAGTAATGCGCGGGGGGGGGGGGGGGGGCTGAACCAAGCGACACAATTGACCCCTGGATATCAGTTGTCTGTGGGTTCAAGACTCTCTTTCTTTATTTCACTAACTTTTAAATCAATTTTTAAACAACTTGCGTTCTCTGATTCATTTTCGATATTTGATATATTAAGGCTGGTCTCAAATCCAAAGGAGCTATTTTGTGACACATTTCTGAATCCACTTTTGTTCAGAAACACATGGAATCTCAGATTCATTATTTAGAAACTATGAAATCGAATGATGTTCTCTATTTTTTGGTAAAGGAAGAAGATTTACAGTAAATACTGTCAAAGTTGGCGTTTTGAACCAAATTTCCGGACTCGACAGAGCGAGAAAGGAGACAAATTCGTCCTCACGTAACAACAATAGCTTATAACTCGATAAGTAATTCATGTACCAAAAAATTTAAAACATCATTCTATTCCAAATCGTTTAAAATAGCCAGGCCTGGAATAGTCATGCCTAGAACTGCCGTGCTTTTGCGTTTAAAAATGAATCCGTAAATGTGTCAGAAAGTTTCGCATTGTTGAGCGGGGAAAAATAATTTTTTTTTGGAACCGCCTTAAAATAAAAGAATTTGGGGGAATTTTCAATGTTTGCTGAAAATCTGAATATCAGCTCTAGGCTTTGGATGGTTAAAATTCTAACCCACACGCATTGTTGCATTTATTTCTTGCACCTCGCTTTTACGATGACAGTTTTATTTTTGAGCATCTTTCATATTCCTTTGAAAATAAACGATCGTAATGCGCCTAACATATTGTGACGTCACGAGAATATTGCCCACTGTAATAAGAGTGAATTTTGAAATGATGTTTGCTGAATTACCAAAAAACATTCTGTGTACATTAGTATTAAAATATATATGTGCTTGTAATTTCTTAAAATTGAAATGTTTAATTATTTATAGATAAAATGTAAGAATTTAAGAAAGTATATTATATTTATCTATTCCCATCTTCGAAAGGCATTTAAAATGTAACTTCTCCGTCTTTTGAAATGTTCTAAGGATTTTTTTTTCAAATTAAAATTTATATTTTCTAAAATTTTTAAGACGTTTACAATCATGAAATAAGTGTGATATCTGAACAATATTCGTCCTTCAAATTCCAGGCTAAGATAATTTTTAATTTTTAATATTCGATCTTTGATATATTAAATAAAAGAATGTTAGGTCAGTTTTTTCAAAAAGTCTAGTTTTCGAGCTTGGGTGGCTTTCCACAAAGAAATAAGGGTGTCCCCTAATATTAGAAGAGATTTTTAGAAAAGAGTTCTCTTATCAGTGGCGTAGCTACATATTCAGCGCCCTGGAGCAAACAAAGTTGGTGCGCCCTCTTGTCACTCGAAAAAATTAAGCACAATTTTGTTTTGAAATTTTAAAATTACGTATTCTTATTTTTATTAAAAACCTTATTTTTATTTGAAAGTCAAAGCATTTTAACAAGCATATATTTAACGCACTAAATAGAAATACTAACAAGTAAATAATTTAAATTAATAAAAGAAAGAAGTTGTCTGTCTGTCTGTGTGTTGGAAAGGGGGGTGGGGGGTGGCTACGAAAATCTATCGCGCGTAGTAGTCTGAAAATTTTGATGAGGATAGTTCAAAACAGGTCCTGAGGCTCAGATTATTATTATTTTTTTTATAATTCGCCGAGATTTTATTTGAAAACTAATCAAAAAGCATTTTGCAAATTGGCTTCTCTTCCCGCTCTTGCTCAGTTCTGAGTTTTCCGAAGCCAGCAAGTATAAGATAAAAAAATACGATGTCGACTTTTTTTCACAGTTTCTCTAAACGCACGTTGGTCGAACCGTTGGAAATACTGACAAACGGAAGACGTATGCTATAAATGTCGTACTTTTACGTTTAAAACGCCGCAGTCCGTTCGAAAACGTATTAATATTAACCCTTTTTAAAAAGTTCGATTTCGCCGTTTTCTTTTTCTGAAACCCCGTTTACAGAGCGCAAAAGCAGAGAAGAACCAAAAGTACGAGAGTTGCTTTTCATTTCGGACTTTTTTCGAAGCGCGCATCGGCAAAACCGTTGAAAATACGGAAAAACGAAATACAGATTCTTAAATTTCATACATTTACTTTTAAAATGCCACAATTCGACCAAAAAAAATTACTATTAACTCTTTCAAAAAAGTTTATTTCACTACGTTTTTTTTTTCACCCTTTTGTCGAACTTTGCATCGGGTTCAATTTCAGAGGTACGATTTAATGAAAAATACCTACTTAAGGGGAGGTTCTACTTCTTTGGGTCAAAATTTTCCATTTTTTTTTTCCATTTTTGGCACCCATTAAATGTGCAGATTGTTGTCCTAAAGCGGGTTCGCAATATTCCAATGCCTTACAATCTTTTATTGCCCGTTAAACGTAACGCTATTTCGTAAAACGTTAAACTAGTTTCTCTCGACAACATGTTCTTCAATTTGTGCGACCATTTTTCTCGATAAATGTTCGTCCGATTTCATTAATTTTTTATTTCAAAGAAAGCTAATTGTTTTTGCTGGAGCTTATACCACAGAAAATTATAATTTTCATTGATTAATTATATTGTTTAGAACTCACAAAAGGTTTAAAAAAAAAGGGCCAAAAAATTCAGCTTTTATGTTCAAATAACCGCCATTTTGCTAAAAATCAACTTTTAAAACTAAATGTTGGTATAAGCTCCAAAGAATGGAATGCCCTTTCATAATTTGACGACTTAAATTCTTTACGATGCTTATGATCGGCGAAAAATGGACGCCCTACGCGCACCTGCACCCCGTCTCAAAAATTTAAATATGTAAGTGGAATGTCAATAAATATAATACAAAAGTTCGAAGGTCATATCTCTTTTTTTTTTTGTAACTGAAAATAAAACGTAAAAATCATGTGAATTTTAGGCCAAAGAAGTTCTGTACGACCGTGCAATTCGTTTTCAAAAATGCGAATGTTAACCCTTTCATAAAAAATTGCGATCGCAGGTCACTTCAAGCCTCGCGGTGACAGACTTTTTTCTACTCTGAAAGTAACTAATCGTCGATATTTTATCACAATCTTTTTACTCGTTCTTAGTACACTGGATTTACATCCCCTATAAAAATCTCGACACATTCGGACGACGAGAAGTATTCAAAAAATAAAAATAAAATCTGCAAAAATTTCCGCTCAGAACGTGAACACGCGGGCGGCTTCGGCTCATGTTTTTACGACAAATATATCCATCGAAGGGGCGTAAAAAGCACCCCCAAAGGGCGCCGCGTTGAACAGCCCTGCTCTAACGTATATACAAATCTGGTTACCGGCGTTCTGATTATCATATTTTATAGACAATATTTAAACACTCTTGTTTTCACATTAAAATGTAATTTTTAACAAAAAAGAAAGTTGAGCATACTTTTTTTTCCCCCGAAAGTATTCTTTGTAAATATTTTTTAGCATCAGGCACAAAACTCTATATAATAAACATTTATATTGTGGAAATTATCATCACAACGTTTGAATTTATATATGAATACACGACGCCCCTATACATTTCAGACAAACATTCTTAATAAATAATTATACAAAAAAATAAAAAATAAAATAACTAAATATATATATATATGTATTTTTTGAAATAGATGTGACGCTCTTAGGTCCAGAGAGGCTGGAGATTTTTGGGGAAAATAATGCCGCCATTGATAACAGATAGAATATACATTAGATTTTAAAAGATTTGAATTTTCCTCTGAAACAAAAAGGCTTTCAAGGAAAAAAGTGCAATTATTTTGCTTTGCGAATAGAAAAAAAATCACTAATAGAAGATGCTTCAAAGAGGAGATTTTTTTAAATTATTAAATTATTTACGTGTTCAAATCTAATGCTTGCAGCAAATTTTGTAACTATTAATTTCACCTGAGAGAGGGTGCAGCTTTACTTGGTTGAGTGCGCACCGAGCTACGGGCCAGTTGCCCGACGGGTCAGTACGAGACTGTGTAAATGTGACTTAATTTAGTAAAATTCTTTTTTTCTTATTTTTGTTAATTCATAGGCTTTATTTCAGCGCGGGTGGAATGAAAATTTATTGAAAATTATTGTTAGAAGAATGTTTTAGATTCATGAATGAAAGTGCACGTTTTTTCGTGCAGGTAATTTCGAAAACTGTATTTTTCAATGTGTCATATGTTTGCTAGACTGTTTACTTGCATATCTACTTCCACCTTATTTAACGGTGAAGTTTCGTAACAGTTTTCTGACTGGAAAGTGTGTTTCATATTCTATGCTTGACGTATTATTTTTCGTTCTTGTTTTTTATTAACGTTAAAAATAATTTATTAGGAAAGTGCTTCTTAAATAAGCCATTTGGTACAACTATAACTGTTATTTGCTTTAGAAACTCTTACTTCAAAATCATATCTTTAAAAAAAAAATCCGCTCGACTTTCTAAACACTTATAGAATGGCATGCATTCAAATCAATTTATAATTAGAGTAGACTTTTATATCTTGTTAATAGTGTGGTAACATTCACTGAGACGATTCATACATTAAAATTTCAATTCTTCTTAGGGAATGTAAAGGAGTTATATACCATCTATGTCAAATTTGATGTTTCTGGACCTGATAGTTTCAGAATAATAGCGACTTTAAAAAAGTTTTCCGCTCATTTCACCACGTAAAATTTTGAATATTTTAAAAACCGTTCTTCGTGAACATTTGCATGTTAATAGCTTCCACATTGTTTAAGTTACTTGCTCTTGCTCGAATATTTCCACTGAAATCGTGATGAAACCCAGATTTTTGAACGTTCTTTCTGCATTTCACCTACTAAAAAAATTCGATTTAAAAAATAAACCTCTGGTCCACCCTCCTCTAACCACTTACACATTGAGAATAACCTTTACTGATTTAAAGAATTGCTAATTCTACAGAAATCCTAATGAAACACCATTTTCAGAAATGTTCTTTAGAACGATACTTATCTATTGCACTCCTTTAAAATTGGTTTTTAAAAATTCCGATTTGGGCTAGCATCTGTATCCTAAACGTAGTCTTCGAGACAATAAAAAGCATTATTTATGGCTTATCCTCGACCTCGGTCATGTTTTTTGGTGATTTTTCACATTTCATCACATTTTTTTTTTTTACATTTGATCACAAAATGTCTTAAAAATTGTCTGGATACGAAACACGTTGTCCAAAATTTTATACAGAGTTTGGGCAGTGGTATATAGTCCAGGACATTAAATAATCTTTTTATCATATATAACATATCTGCGACATTTGAGCACAGTCGAAAACATCGTTTAAACGTTATCATGCTCAGAAACACATATTGACTAATCCTAAAAACACCAAAAACACACTTTGGGAATCTGAAAAAAAAAAAAAAATACCGACTCACACCCATATATATATGCACATACATGATACATAGGAATAGAAAACGCGAATTCAGAGAACCTCAAAAAGTAAAAATATAAATTTCATAGTCTATTTATTTTCTGGTCATGATTACAAAATTATCCTTACGTAAAGTAAAAATGCAATAATTTTCAATGTTCTCAGCGGACAACTGTTATTCTACGACTAATTCCAAAATAAATAATACAAAACAAATTCTAACAAAAGTCTCGTTGCATGAATTAGCGTTATTGAATTACGAATGCTATTCCAAAAATTTTCCGA
Organism: Maratus michaelseni; assembly: GCA_963931845.1. Classification (NCBI taxonomy): domain Eukaryota; kingdom Metazoa; phylum Arthropoda; class Arachnida; order Araneae; family Salticidae; genus Maratus; species Maratus michaelseni. The sequence continues at coordinate 493,910,649 of OZ007586.1, forward strand.
CATGAAATAAGATTTTCAAATTTTTTATTTATGGCAAGATATTTAACGACCGACAGATAAAGAAACTTTAATTAATTAAATTTAAATTTAATTTTTCAGTTACTTTTCTCTGCAATTCAAAATGAAAAGCAAGATTCACTATCAAGTTTCCCATATGGGTGATTACAGACCCTATTGATAATGACTATGAGCGTCCCCCCACTTTTTTTCTCAGGACTACACCACTGCTCCACAGTATACGCCTCTATCTCTTATTACTTATTGTATGGTTTCACACCCACGTGTTGCTTTCATTTTTCCCTCCTCGCTCTCACAATGATAATTTAATTGCTGTGCGGCTACTGCATTCCTTTTTTACAATATCCTTTAATTAAATTTGATGCTGTACAAAATCAGCTGTTTAGGAAAACATATAAAATCTTTCCTTTTGAAAGCATTATGTTTTCGAGAAATTCACTTCATTTGTATACTTCAACTGAGATGATAAAGAGACGATTAGATCTGAATAATACAGAAAATCTTTATTTCATTTAATAAATTAAACTAAAATGCACAAGCATTGCTAAATGATGTAATTACTTTAAAAGGTATATAAATTACATTACACCATATAATACTTTCATAAATGAAAAATTGGTCAAGTGTTCGGGTCTTGGATTTCTCAACGACAATCCAGTTAGAAACATCTTGTGATTGACTTTTGTACTGATGATGGCCTCAGATGTAGGTCGAAAATGTATATATTTGTTTTTAATGTATTTTTTACATTTTTTAAAGTAATACATCATTTAGCAATGCGTATGTATTTTACTGCTGTTTCATTTACTAAAGTTTTATATGGTGTTAAACGCCTAAGACTTTTGATATCTTTATTTCATTATTTTGAAAATGTTAATTTTATTTAATTTTACAATCATTTTATAGTATTAATTATAGATATTTTTTATATAACATTAAAAAGGACATTTGAATATTGGCTGATGTTTATTAAAATGAATGAAGTTTCGAGTTTTAATTTTATTATTTGCTAATAAAATATGGAATTGAATTGATTTCTCTTAAATATATTTTAGCTTTTACGATCTCAAAGTTTATTTTTTAATAATTTCGAAATTTTTCATTTACATTCATTTATGAAATTTTTTATACTTTATAAATTAAAGTAAACATTTTCATTTCTATTAAGCTATGTTTTTTATTCCCAAGCGAAAAGAAAATGGCATCAAATACAAAAATAACAGAAATCTTCAATAATACAAATTATAGACAAACGATTGCAACGCACCACCATTTTACATATTCTGACGGCAAAGGAATATTGCCCCAATAAATTTTTAAAAAGATGTTTGCTGAATTTGCAATATATATATATATATATATATATACATTCTTTTACGCTTGTAATTTCTCAAGAAGCGTAGTATATTCATCCATTCCCATCTTTGAAAGACATTTACAACGTAATCTTCTCCGTCTTTTTAAAATATTCTGGGATTTTTTTTCCTTATTAAAATTTCTGTTTTATATAGTTTAAGAATTTCACAATCATGATATACTTGTAATAACTCTCGCCATTAAAAAATATTTTTAAAAATATTTTAAAAAATATTTTAAACGTTTGAAAATTCTGTAAAATTCAACCAGACACTGAATTTGTGCGTAATAAGAAAGATAATAATTATTATATAAAATAATTCTCTCTCTCTCTCTCTCTCTTTTTTTTTTTTTTTTTTTTTTTTTTTTTTAGAAGGACCTTAGAGATGAAATTTGAAGCAAGCGAAAGCTTATCGGTTACCACAATTTGATACATCCTCCGAAATTTTTGTCAGGATGACTATAAATACGCCATAAAATATCAATCAAGACAGTTAAGATTCAAAAATCAGAAATTAAAATTCTATACACTAGTAGAAATATTTTCTTTTTCTTTCATTCTGTCAACATGTTGAAAAGATGGAATGAATTTCTAAAAAGTATTTAAAATTCATGCAATTTTTTGGAATGGGAAAAGCGCATGCTGGAGCTACTTTCTGACACATCTGAATTTATTTTTGTTTGGAAAGGGACGAAATCGGCAGGTGCTCCTATTCAGAAATTATGTAATCGAATGGTGTTTTCAATTTTTTGGTAAAGGCAGAAGATGTTTCAGGAAATACAGCCAAATTCAGCGTTTTGAATTGAATTCCCGATGAAGCAACACGAGAAAGGACAAAAACGTGTCGTCAGAGCAGCCGCACATTGAGCATTTTTTAAGACCTTAATAAAGGGGACCGGGAGGGACACAATGTTCTACAGACTTGTACTTGTCTGAGAAGTCCCTCATAGGCTATCAAATCAAATCCAACATGAAGCGCGACTTGGGGGAAAAAAACGGTTGAAACAAAAATAAACTTATGTCAAACCTGTTTTTTTCTCCTAAGGCACGCTTCATGTTGCTCGAGTCTCCTCATTGTGCATCCTGCCTCACATGACACGAATCTTTTATATAATTCGAAAACAAATTTGATTCCAAATCACTTCCATAGTCAGACACGCCAATTGTATGCCTTTACGTTTGAAAATGTGTCAGAAAGTTTCGCGTTGTTGAGCAGGTCATTAGAGAACCCCTTAACAACCATAATCCAAATTCTTACAGTACATATGCTTATAATATTCTGTTTATCAGAAAACAATTCTTGCCGTTTGTCTGTATGCCACAATTAACATGCATCCTAAGCGTTTGATTAAATTTCTTATTTGAAAAATAATAATAATAATAATAATAATAATAATAATAATAATAATGATTTGTAAAATATTTAAAACCTTTTTTCGTATATTTAAAAGCTTATAAAATAAAAAAAATTAAAAGCTTGGCATAAATATAAAATTAGAGAGAGTAATAAAACAGAATATTTTGCATCTAAATTCAAGCCATAAGATAAAATTATTCAAATAAAGAATTAAGGATTTAAAACAACATTTTATAGAATGAATCACTGGTACTATAAAACGCTGTAGTACAAAAGCGTTAAAAATAAATATTTAATGTATTGAAATTAAAATAACTTTTCGTTAAAAAGAATGCGTGCGGTTAAAATGCAGACTTTCTACAACATTGGATTCAATTTCTTATTTTTAAAAATAAAAATAAAAAATGCAAATTATTTAAAACTTTTTAAAACTTTTATAAGATAAAATTCTTAAAAGATTAGTGTTACTATATAATAACTTAACATATGTAATACAATTGAATATTTTACATATTTTAATTCGAGACATAAGATGAAATAATCCAAGTTAAGAATTAAGGCTCCGTTCTATAACTGCACGATGAAAACCATAAATTACTCATTTTGGCTTTATTTTCCAAAGAATCTGTGGTCAGTTGTAACATTTTTATTGCTCTTCAAAGGTTTCAAAGCACAGCGCACAAAATTAACAAATGAAATTCTGCCCAGGGTGACGTAATAAAGATCTACCCCGTTCCATCTTGTCACAGCGACAACCGAACGACCACATCCTACACACCGCACTCCGTCGCGTTCGTTTGGTCCGAAATTAACGATTTAAAAAAACATTTTATAGAATGAATCACTAAAATATAAAATGCCGTTTAAAAGTATTTAAAAACATACTAAAGTTATAAAAATAAATATTATAGGTTGTATAATCAAAATCATTTTTCTGCTAAAAATAATCCATGTGCTAAAATACAGGCCTCTTAAGCTTTTGGTTCAATTTCTTATTTTTTAAAAATACATTTTTAAAGTATTTTATTATTATTATTTTTTTCAAGTTCATAAAGATAAAATCTGTAAAAGATTTATTTTAAAACAATATAGCTTGATTAATACAATATAATATTTTATATCTTTTGATTTAAGCCGTAAGTAAAAATAATCCAAATGAAGATTTATAATAAGCGATTTAAATTTACATTTTACAGAGTGAATTAACTAATAAATAACTCGTTGGATCGAATCATTTAAAAACTCACCAAAGTTCTAAAAATAACAATGAAACATATTGAAATTAAATTAACTTTTACGTTTAAAATATTTCAGATGTTAAAATAAAATAATTATACTTATTAAATCCAAATAGCTTCCATAGTCAAATTTTATGCCTTTGCGTTTAAAAATGGGTCAGAAAATGTGTTCGAAAGTTTCGCGTTGTTGAGCAGGTCATATGAGAACCACCTTAACAACCAATAACTATCCAAATTCTTACAGTACATTTTAAGCATGTTTATAATATTTCTGTTTATCAGAAACCCATTCTTGACGTTCGTGTGTATGCCACAGTTAACATGCATCCTAAGCTTTTGATTAAATTTCATATTTGAAAAAAAAAATATATATAAATAATGATTTGTAAAATATTGAAAACGTTTTTCCGTTTTTATAAGTTAATAAAATAAAATTTTTAAAAGATTGGCATAAATATAAAATTGGGAGAGTAATAAAACAGAATATTTTGCATTTTTAAAATTGAGCCATAAGATCAAATAATTCAAATAATCAATTAAGGATTTAAAACAAAATTTTATAGAATGAATCATTGATTACTATATAAATCGCTGTAATACCACACTGTAAAAAAAAATTCAGAAAAGTTTCCGGTAGGAATAGGATTTCCAGTTGCCCGTATAGTACAGGAAACTTTTCCGAACCAACACGGAAAAAAAAACGAAAAAAAACGAAAGTTTTTTCTTTCCGTCAGGAAACTTTTCCTGTTTGATTCAGAAACTAATCTTTAGACACATAATATATTCCTGTTTCTTACGGAAATATTTCCTTATGTAGTAAGAAAAGTTTTTGTAGAGAGAGAAAGTTATCCTTTTTATAGAGGAAAGTTTTCCTAATTAATAAGTAAACTCATCTGTAATATAGAACCTTTTCCTATAAAATAAGGAAAAGTTTCCATTCACACTAAGAAATGTCTAGGTAGAATGGTAGAATAGACAGAAAGCATTCCTTTTTTAAAAGGAAACTTTTCCCAATTAATAAGTAAACTCATCTGTAAAATAGAACATTTTCCTATAAAATAAGGAAAACTTTCCATTCACACTAAGAAATGTCTAGGTAGAATGGTAGAATAGACAGAAAGTATTCCTTTTTTAAAAGGAAACTTTTCCCAATTAATAAGTAAACTCATCTGTAAAATAGAACATTTTCCTATAAAATAAGGAAAACTTTCCATTCACACTAAGAAATGTCTAGGTAGAATGGTAGAATAGATAGAAAGTATTCCTTTTTTAAAAGGAAACTTTTCCGAATCAATCATTAAACCAATCTTGAAAAAAAAGCAAAAATTCCTGTGTGGAACAGAAACTTTTTACTTTGTTTATGGAAATATATTTTTTAATCGGAAAGTATTCCCGTATAGCAAAGAAACCTTTTCTTGTAAGGAGTAGAAACAACACTGCAAAAAAAAAAGATTTCTTCATTTTACAGTATAACACAGGCATCCCAGCTGCTAGTATTATACCGTAAAATTAACAGTAATAAACAGTAAAATAAGCAGTAAAACACTACCGCGGATGCACGGCAGTGTATTACTGCTTATTACTGTTTATTACTGTTAATTTTACGGTATAATACTAGCAGCTGGGATGCCAGTATTATACTGTAAAATGAACAATCTTTTTTTTTTTTTTTGCAGTGTTGTTTCTACTCTTTACAAGAAAAGTTTCTTTACTGTACGGGAATACTTTGATTAAAAAAATATATTTCCATAAACAAAGTAAAAAATTTCTGTTCCACACAGGAATTTTTGCTTTTTTTTCAAGATTGGTTTAATTTTACAGTATTATACTGTAAAATCAACATTTTTTTCTTTTTTTTGGTTGTGCAGCGAATGGCAGATGAAAATAGTTGCCTTTGGATTGGACACTATATTGATTTCCTTTTATCAATCACACTTAAATATTTTTGTAAATAGATATACACACATTCAGAATTTCAAATAAATAGGAAACAAGCGATAATATTTAAAGAATTTTGAGGTCATAAAATATTGATATGTTTTGTATTACAATGGTTCAATTTATATTATCACCTTGCAATTTTATTTACTTGTTACAAGTGTACTTATAAGAAGAAGAATCAGTTTAGCTTAAATGTATTTATATTTTTAGAAAATAAGAATTTTATATATGAAATGTTAGTGTTTTCTATATTTAAATTTTCTTTTGCAAAAAATATAATTAGGCTAAAATGCATTTTAAGGTTATGAGCAACTTTATAAACAAGGAAAAGCAATTCTCATAAGAAAAGTGTATAAATATAATAAAAAGTACACCAATGAAATGGATTTTATGTTCATAAAATACATAGTACACTTTTATTTTATTTATAAATCTATCCTGAAATAAAGAAAATCTTACTATATTTTAAGCGAGATAAAAGGATATCAAAATAGTGTCCAAAACAAACCTTTTCATCTGTTGATATGCTCCTGTTCCTACTCCCCCAAAAGCACTAGAAAAGTTTTGTGAGAAATGTATTTTATCATACACAGTAGACTCTCGTTAATGCGTCTCCTCTTAAGACGTACCTCCGGTTAATGAAGACAGTTTCCCTCTCCCATCAATTCCTATTTGCAATTTATGTTAAAAATTAGTGTTTCAAAAATAACTATGCCACCATATATATTTTATTTTTAAATATTTCTATTAATTATATATGAAACGGGAGGGGAGTAATTTAATACCTGCCAGATATCTCTAGAAGTTTTGAATAGGAGGGAGGGGGGTGAAATTTATGAGAGATATATTGATTTTTTTATCATGTGATTGGTAAAACAAGATCCTCTAATGAAGAAAATCGTTTTTGCATCGCGTAAGCTATTCTAACACATTTTTCTAATTATGTCTATTGCAGAAAATGTTTTATAGTTAGTTGATAAAGTCAAAATTATCTGATCAATTAATGAGGTAAAAAAACAAATTAATTTAGCAAAGAATTCAAAATTCCATGAAATTCATTATTGTTACGCAGCAAAAACTTGTGAAAAGATAAATTGGTAAATTATCTTTTTAAAAAAAAGGGGAGGGGCAGATTATTTATTTTTTTTTAGTTAAATTATGCAAGTAATGTAATTTATTTTCATATTTTATTTGTTTAAAGGAATTAAATATTTTATATTAACAATATTTTCAGCAATTTGCTTTTTAACTGCTTTACTAAATTAAAAAAAGGTATTTGTATCAAAATTTATTTATTTCAAAAACTGAATTAAATTAATTCAAAGCAATATTTTTGCCATTAGAATGCTTACATTGGTTAGTGTTAACAAAAATCGACCTCCCTTGCAATTAACTGGAGTTGACTGTAAATGAAAAACAAATCTGACTCAAACAAATTAGCTTATTATCTTCAAATAATTCTCTTTATTATGAGAAAAGATTACTCATCCAGCAAATTCGCAAAGATGAGGTGCCAACGTATCGGAGACAGATTATATACATAGGTGTAGCCAGTCATGGGAGTCATGGGATGGGGGGGGGGGGCAGACACTAAACATTTAGGTAATACCAAAAAATTTTTGAATATAAACTACTAAAAAAGGAAAACAATATTTTCAATTGCCCTGGATACTCAAAACCCACACTTTAACTATTGGGTATAGCACAACTATATATGGCATTATGCATGCATATGAAGTGAATTGTGATTGAAGCTGCATTGAAATTTTATTGGTGATGGAAAGAATTTCTATTGCTATACAGCCAAAACAAAAAAAAAAGTACCCCATTTTACCCCCCCCCCCCTCCAAAAAAATAAAAAAAAATAAATTGACATTTGATTAAAAATTGTCTTCTTCCAATTTAAGGTTTTTTTTTTTTTTTAAAAAAAAAAAAAAAAAAAAAAAGGCTTATGCATTGTCTCTATTGTTAAATTGTGCCAAACCCGAACTTTTAGTAAATTTTATTCTAGGATGCCAAATGGGAAGTCACTTGGTCAAGTGATTAAAAATTATAAAAATTAAAGTTTTAATAAACTAAATTAATTTGTAATTGATGCAAAGCAAATTGCATTGTGGGGTGTTTTTTCAGCGCAATTCGAAAATTGACAGAATAAGCTGCAATTTAGGATTAGCATATTTGAAGTTTTTAGAAATCTATTTCTGTTAAAAAATATATCATTTATGTTCTTATAGTTTTTTTTAAAAATATGTATTTTTAAATTAAATTGTGAAAAAAAAGGAAATGTGAACTATAAGTTTTTAATAGCTTCTAAAGCTTCTAGAAGCTCCAAATATGCAGATACACAATCACAGCTCATTCCACCAAGTACTTTTTGAGTTATGTTTAAATCACTATCCACATTGCAGTCTTTTTTACACCGATTACAGATAAACTTAACATTAGGAGTTCAAAACTTTAAACTTGCATAATTCCTAAACTACTAGATACAGTATCTTTCTGTTTGGTATTATAGGGTAACATTTATGGAAAAAGCCGAAAACGATGCCAAAATTAAGTGTATGTTTTGAAATTTTTAGCGTTGGATACAATTTCAGCATGAACACCACCCTCTAAGTTTATTTTTCTCAACATTAAATGAAAAAAAGACAACTTCAGGTAGAATGAGAATTTCAGTTTCTTTTCTCCAACTGCACATATTTTATTGAAATTTCAAATTTGTACATTTTTTAATTTTACTTTCTAGCAATTGAAACAAGTTGGCTGTTAATTCTGAAATTAAAATTTTGTTATAAAAACCTTTGTTTTTTACTTTTAAAGAAAAAATTTTAATATAGTCAACTTTCACCTCTGTTATAAATAATTTTAAATGGCCTGAAGAATGATAATGTCAGAGATGAGGATGCTTTATATCTGTGACATGTCCATGCTCTCATTTAAGTTGATTGTATCTGAGAAGTCACTTTATCAGAAAAAATTTCTGTGTGGTAGCTAATATTTTCAGTAATGAAAATTATACAAGAAAAACATCTTTCAATTTCTTTTCAGTTCAATATGCCACCTTAACTTTTTATTTAAGCAACAAATATTGAATTGCTAATTTTTAATGGCCAACCCTTAAAATGAAACTTTGTGCATATATTTCATGCAACTAAAGACAACTGCTGTTTAAAAAAATCTACATTTTTGCGTAAAACTTAATCTGGATCAGTATTTCATGGGTAGGTAAGAAGTACATTATTTGAAGCATGACAAATCTAGTTTATACGCTTAGCAGTCGACATTGCCAGGCATATGACCAAAGTTTTTATTTTATTGTTAATTTTTAATCCATTTGCAAGTTGTTGGTAAAAAAAAATATGTCTCCTAAAGGAACAAAAATATTGTTATACAAGTCATGTTTTGAATTTAAAAAATAATCATAAAACTGAAGTTTCAAATTAAAAAAATTATCTTTTTCAATTCCCCAAAACATAATAGTAAAATAAAACTGTTAATTGATTATAAAAATGTGCATTAAATTATTTTAAATAATGTGAACATATGACAGAAATTTCTTTAACCCCATAATTTTACAAGCACATCTGCAATTTTTTTAAATTCTAAGTCATTTAAATGCTAATATTTCTTTACAAAAAAAAAAAAAAAAAAAAAAAAAAAAGAGGGACGCAAAAGTGAACAGTTATTTTTTTTTTTAAATCTTTTTTTTTGGTATATACTTGGAACTAAACATTGTAAGGAAAATACATTACAATATGCATTAACTTTTTTACCCTTTTCTGAATCTATTAGAATATATATATCTATATATATTTCATTCTAAATTTTTTTAAAGGGACTCCTTAAATTGCACATGACGTTTTTATTTTATTTTCATTTGTATTTATAAAATTAATATTTCTTAAATATTTGAAAGTGTAGAAAAGTTAAAATACATCTATATTGGTAAGAAAACATATTTCCCATAATATTAATAAAATTGTGTAATATTTATACACCAAGTTAATTTTATAGTCTGCTATTTACTTTTTAAATCATTTTTTGTACTTTTTAACTAACCACATTAAATAAAGGTTAAAATCTAGGTATCAATAAAAAAAATTCAGTTTGGATTTCATAAAAAGTAAAATTAAATGTTATTTAATTTCAAGTATTTTTAAATTGGAAATTTGAAATTTATAGACCCGAAGAATATATATTTTTTTATTAAAATAACACACATACAATCAGATAATGTATATTAACACGCAGAAAGTTAAATTAAAAAAAAAAAAAATTTGCTTTGGTGGAAATTTCTTCCCATAATGAAATTCCAATGAATAATTTTGGAAAAATAAAAATATACTAATACAAATTGGGAGATATTGAATATTGCATACATAATATACTAATACAAATTGGGAGATATGGAATATTGCATACATAATGTACTAATACAAATTGGGAGATATGGAATATTGCATACATAATATACTAATACAAATTGGGAGATATTGAATATTGCATACATAATACAAACAAATACAAAAATTCAATTTAGATTTTAGAAAAATAAAATGAAATGTTGTTTAATAAAGTTAAAATTTTTCAATTAAATTAATTAGCTTTGGTGGAAGTTTCTTTCCATAATGCAATTTCAATAAATAAGTTTGAAAAAATAAAAAAGTACTAATGCAATTTGGGGGATATTCAATATTGCATACATAGTATAAACAAAACAAAACAGTTACTGCTGTTACAGCATCATTTATATCATTCACTAGAATTGAATTTTCTCCACAGATGTACATTTCTGTGGAGTCAAATGGATTGTCAATAAAAATAATGACTGGAGCAGATGTGTCTGCTGCAACGTCTTCAATTGGGCAATCTGGCATAATAATTCTGTAAAAACTTGTAGTTTCATCATGTAACACAATGGGTAGTAATAACAGTGCAACATATTAATCTGTTCCCTATTTCAGATGTATCGACACCTTCATAATACGAAAAATTTTTCTTTTTTAACTCCAATGACTTTACACGTTTTTGCTGCAGAGATGTCATCTTTAAGGAGGGGTACACTTTTATTAGGTGCGCTGCAACTTGTTTCCGTTGTATTATGTCGGGATGCAAAGTATATTGTGAAATATCTTCTGCAATGATGTTTAGCAGTTCATGTCTTGTTTGCCAATTTAGGCAAGATATCCCTTTCTTCATCTGCTTCTTTAGTTCTGCAGAACACTTATCAAAGTTGATTGTAAAATTCTCTGGCCAAGGCTTCTTAGTAGCAGCACCTGGGGGGGAGAGGTGAAAGAAGAGGATTTTAAGTTTAAATTTGTATTGCAGTCATTTCCTTTAAAACATGAAATAGTATATATTTTTATTTTTAAACTGTAAAAAAATTTGTACGTAAATCATAGTAGATAAAAAAAAAATTCAAAGGGGATACCAAAAACAAGAAAATTGTTTTCACTATTTCTCCGAGTTGGTTAATGAAATGCTCAAGGAAAATGAGTTTATTATCCCCTGAAGGGGTTATTTTTAATTTTTCGCATTTGGGAAATTTTAAATTAATGTAATAGTATATTAAAATGTTTATAATGGCTGCATTCTGATACTTCAGTTTAGAAAGAACTAGAGTCTTTTAAAGGACCCTTCACAATTTTTTCACATTAAACCATAAGACCCTTTACCAAAAAAAAAAAAAAAAAAAAAAAAATTGAATTTCTAAAATGAATCCTTCACAAATGTGATGATTAAAAAAATTAGGAGGTGGGGGAGGGTTGCATTCTGACATTTCACTTTAGGAAGAACTTGAGTCTTTTAAAGGACCCTTCACAATTTTTTCCCATTAAAACATAAAACCCTTTACAAAAAAATAAAATAAAATAAATTTCCAAAATGAATCTTTCACAAATGTGATGATTAAAAAAATTAGGAGGGGGGGGGGCAGTTTATTATCCTCTGAAGGGGTTATTTTTAATTTTTCTTATTTGGAAAATTTTAAAATAATGTAATACATTAAAAATTTTATAATGGTTGCATTCTGATATTTCACTTTAGGAAGAACTTGAGTCTTTTAAAGGACCCTTCACAATTTTTTCACATTAAAACATAAAACCCTTTACAAAAAAAAATAAATAAAATAAAATAAATTTCCAAAATGAATCTTTCACAAATGTGATGATTAAAAAAATTAGGAGGGGGGGGGCAGTTTATTATCCTCTGAAGGGGTTATTTTTAATTTTTCTTATTTGGAAAATTTTAAAATAATGTAATACATTAAAAATTTTATAATGGTTGCATTCTGATATTTCACTTTAGGAAGAACTTGAGTCTTTTAAAGGACCCTTCACAATTTTTTCACATTAAAACATAAAACCCTTTACAAAAAAAAAAAAAAAAAAAAAAAAAATCCAAAATGAATCTTTCACAAATGTGATGATTAAAAACATTAGGAGGGGGGGGGGCAGTTTATTATCCTCTGAAGGGGTTATTTTTAATTTTTCTTATTTGGAAAATTTTAAAATAATGTAATACATTAAAAATTTTATAATGGTTGCATTCTGATATTTCACTTTAGGAAGAACTTGAGTCTTTTAAAGGACCCTTCACAATTTTTTCACATTAAAACATAAAACCCTTTACAAAAAAAAATAAATAAAATAAAATAAATTTCCAAAATGAATCTTTCACAAATGTGATGATTAAAAAAATTAGGAGGGGGGGGGGGGGGGCAGTTTATTATCCTCTGAAAGGGTTATTTTTAATTTTTCTTATTTGGAAAATTTTAAAATAATGTAATACATTAAAAATTTTATAATGGTTGCATTCTGATATTTCACTTTAGGAAGAACTTGAGTCTTTTAAAGGACCCTTCACAATTTTTTTCACATTAAAACATAAAACCCTTTACAAAAAAAAAAAAAAATCCAAAATGAATCTTTCACAAATTTGATGATTAAAAACATTAGGAGGGGGGGGGGGCAGTTTATTATCCTCTGAAGGGGTTATTTTTAATTTTTCTTATTTGGAAAATTTTAAAATAATGTAATACATTAAAAATTTTATAATGGTTGCATTCTGATATTTCACTTTAGGAAGAACTTGAGTCTTTTAAAGGACCCTTCACAATTTTTTCACATTAAAACATAAAACCCTATACAAAAAAAAAAAAAAAAAAAAAAAAGAATTTCTAAAATGAATCCTTCACAAATGTGATGATTAAAGAAAAGAAAAAACTTTTGGTGAGAAAAACAGTTTATTATCCCCCTGAAGTGTTTATTCTTTATAATAAAAATAAGTAAAACAAGATACATATGACTAAAATATAATTTCAGAAGTTGTAAGGAAAGTAATCACGTACAACAGGAACAACTTAATACTTGCCTTCATTCAATTCACAAGTATTTTGAGTAGGAAGTGTAGATTCAGACCACTCTAGCACTTCAGAATTTGTAGGTGATGTAGGGGATGTTATGTTCTGCAAAAATATACATAGATAATATAAACAAAAGTACTAGATTAAAAAAGTTTATTAAAAATAGAATAAAGTATTATGCATTTAAACTGTAAAGCATAACTTTAATGTTATAAGGTATCATTTACTGAGCTCTTCTGCATAGTGCAAACCATAAAAATCATAAAATTGGATTGAATTTGCATGACTAGAATAAAAAACAAGATCGAAAAATCATGCGTCAAGCATAGATTATGTAGCACTTTCCAACGCTTCCAAAATAATTTTACAATTCATACCGTTTAATAAGCTAAAAGATAACATCTAAGTAAACAATTTGGAAAACGCATAACATATTTAAAATTATAATTTCAGGAATTTCCAACATATACAATATTCGGAAAAATATCCGAATACTTTTATTCAGCCCTGTATAGGACCTATAGGTTTGTATATATACTACATAGAATGCTAAATTTTAGTTCAGTTAGGAAACGCGTAGCACAGTTTAAAATTCTCCATCTGGAGTTTGTCAATAAACGGAAATGTGTTCGCGAACTTTTGTGCTTCCCTGTATATGATCTACAGAATTTATACACACCACGTAATAAACAAAAAGTGAGTTAAATTTAAAATCGCGTTCAGTAACTTAAAATGCACTTCCAGGAATTATTGTTAACAGGCAGTAGAGAATTCTTTTGTGTGTCCCTGTAAATGAACGATGACTGCCATGTACACAATATTCTGTAGTAAGCCTCTTGTAATGCACATTAGTGATATATATAAATTTCAGTGCGTTTAAAATAGTGAAACATTACTTAAATAAACCGCAGACGATTTTTCTCCATAGACGTAATGTAACGGAATTCTTTTGACTGTCCCTGTAAAGTAACTATAAGTGCTATGCACACCCTATTCCATATTAAGCTTCTTCTAATGCACCTTAGTGATATATATAAATTTCAATGCGTTTAAATTAGTGAAACATTATTTAAATAAACCGCAAATGATTTTTCCCCATAGAACGCAATATAACGGAATTCTTTTGAGTGTCCCTGTAAAATAACTGTAAGTGCTACACACTTCCGTTGAAATAGGGAACATGCTATAGATGGCGACAATAACATATAAAAATTGCAGAGCAATCCGAGCATATTTACGGGAGTTAGAGCACGGGCAGATGGCCATACGGCCAGACAAACCGAAGTCATAAGCACTTTTCAACTAGGTTGGAAAGTGCTAAAAAACACACATAAATCCTTACACTATCCTTACACTCAAATAAAAGATAGAAAATAAGCAGGCGTATAACCGCTATGTTAAAATTAAGGTTTCTACTACAGTTTATAAACTTCAATTTAGGACTTCATTTTTTTTTAGAGTAATTTAAGTAGTGTTCTCTACACAACTATTTGTGATTTAGAAGAACATTTCTATTCACAAAAGTGATATAGTACAGTACTGTTAATCCACAAACCTATGAAACAAAGAATTTTCCTTATTTCTACTTTTTAGTAAGAATATGCATAGAAATTATAAAAATGTTCTAGATTGCACTAAAAAATTATCTAGAATAAGCAGAGGATTGCGATGAAAAAATTCAAAAAATTATATTCCACAAATATTGTAATAAAATCACTTGTTAATGTTAAATTAGATAATTACTTCTTAAAGTGATAAAAACATTACACAAAGGGCTTAAAAACACCTTGTAATATAAAGATAACATGTTTCACATACTCTAACAGTGACTTCTTCAAGATCAAAATGATAAAATATTTTTGTAAAGTTTTTGAAAATGATAAACAGAAATCAGAAGATCACATGTATAGTGCAAGCAGGTGCTTAAATTGGTCAAACTGGAAAAGTAAAAATTATTATTTTATTGCTTTTTTAATTTGTTAATCATCGCATGCCATTTAAAAAAAAATTAGATACAAGATGATTCACAAATTAATACAGCAATAAAATAATAATTTTCACATTTCCAGTTTGACCAATTTAAGCACCTGCTTGCACTATACATGTGATCTCGTGATTTCTGTTTATCATTTTCAAAAACTTTACAAAAATAGTCTATTTATCACTTTGATCTTGAAGACGTCGTCCTTAGAAACATGTCATCTTTATATTAAAAAGTATTTTTAAGCCTTTTGTGTAATGTTTTTATCACTTTAAGCAGTAATTACATCTTTAATTTAACATTGTATCCTATTAGCTTTCTCTCAATAGGCAATTTATAAATATTACAAAAGAAATCTTCAGTTTTCAATATTATACTTGACAAAATCCTTGTAATGAAAAACATAAAAAAATAAATAACATGTTGGTACATTAAATTCATTAAGATCATTTGAGAGTTGAACCCGTATTTTAAAGATATTGGGTTCTTGTTATTCTTTTAAATGTAACATCACCATGATCACTGCACACTAGTACATACTTGCAAACTGGAGGAAGAAAAAAATAAAGAAAAACCCCCCCTAAGTTCTGCTATGAAAAAAATTATATATATAAGTACAATAAAGAAAATTAATATAAATAATTTTTTTAATTGATTTATGTTGAAACATGTCAAAATAAGAACATACAGGCTGAGATGGATTCTCTCCTTCTTGACATAAAAAAAGTACTGTGCCATCAGGTAACATAGAATATATGTCATTTTCATCTATCTCTGTGCCATCCTCTAAGTATACTGTTAAATCATCAGGTGAGCATGACAAATCTAATTTAGAGAGTCCTGCGTAAGAAATACAAAAGACATTAAAGCTTAAAACGACACTGGACAATAAAAACCTTTTTATTAAATTGTAAGTCAGGTGTTAAAAAATGTTGCATTGAATATAGTGCTGTTTATAGTTGAAAAATACTAAATTGAAAAAAATATACAAATTATAATTAAGACAGTAAAAATAATTATTTGGTAGTTCTATTTAAAAATTATTCAAAGGAATCAATTTTTGCATAGATTCATAATCTTGTCTTATAACTAGCTTTATTTAATGTAACAAAAATTCGTAAATATTTTTTATTAACACTGATAATCATTAGATTTTTCTTATCTTTCTTTTTTTATAAACATTCGGTAATTTTTCTCAAAATTTTATTAGAAATATAATAGAAAAAAATTAGGTACTTATGTATATGTCACAAAATAATATTATAATATTGTATTATAATTTGACGATAAATCTTGGTTGCTTATGGTTAATGCTTCTATAACACAAAAGATGATTACGGAATTATATGATAACTTGCATGTAAAAAACCATTTTAAAATTTTATGAAGTTCAACAAAAATTTAAAAGCTTGGATTACTTTTTAACTTCCTAAAACTGTATAATTAATATGAAAAAGTTAAATATTTAAATTATTTACCAAAAAAAAAATAATAATAACAATAACACTTATTATGTAGCTTATGTCATCATCTTTGAATTTAAGTAACAACTATTATAAACATTTTTTTTAAATTTATGATGAACCCATATTGAAATATAACAAGGAAAAACATTGAAATCTGATTTTTTTTTCTGAAAAATGCGTAATAGAACATATAATTTTAACCAAAATATGAAGGTGCTGGCCCATGTAGAGGAGTCCAAGACTCAACTTTAAAGTTATGCATTGACGGGTGACAGAATTAAGGGCGCACAAAAGTTCATAAGCTCCCAGACAGGGACCTAGGTTCTTAACTGTAATGTAGAAACAGGGAATAACTAAATGGAAAAAGAGCCCTCAAAACGAAGATTGGATTAAAAGAGGGCAATTTATTGAGAATTTGGGGCACAAAATCCTCCAGGAACCCTGTACAGGGCCCCAAAGCCAGGGTCTTAACTGGAATGTAGTTGGGAATAAATAAATTATTTAGTGGTTTATGAAGTAGCCAAAGGACCCTAGAACTATGTTAAAGAAAACTGCAAGAGAATCTCATCATTTTTAAAGAAGCTGCACCAAGGGCCCCCAAAAAGAGATTAATTTTTTTAAGTAGTGGTAGCTAAAGTCTGAGATATATATATATATATATTTTATTCTTTAAGTAGTAGCTGGAGGGAAGGACGTTGTTATGGAAAAAAAAGCTCGTAAATAGGTCGATTTTTAAGGGAACATTAGTGGGGGGGGGGGGCAAAAGGGGCCAACTGATAGTTTTGAGCAGGACCCTAAGACGAAACATGGCTAAAAGGCCCTAGTACTTAGTTGTTTTTATCCTCAGTTGGTTTAAATTAAGCATTAGGTATAATAAAGAAATGCGCAAAAAAGGGTGAAATGCTTAAAAAAGGGCCCAAGGGTTCAAGGAAGCCCTGACCAGGCTCTAGGGGGCTAAGGTCTTAATTGCAATGTAGAAAGAAGACAATAAGTAAATGGGAAAGTGCCCCCAAAACGAAGATCGGTTTAAAAGGAACAATTTATTAAACAATTTAGGGCACAAAAAAAATTCAAGGTGCCCTGTACTCCGCACCAGGGACCAGGGTTTTGACTGGAATGTAGAAAGGTTGCAATAACTAAATGGAGATACGGTCCCAAAAACGAAGGCAAATTCTTAACAATTTAAGGCATAAAAACTTAAAGGGTCCCAAGGTAAAATTAAATGTAAAATTAATTTTGAGATTGGATATGTGACAGGGGCAGTGATGAATTGACTTTGTTTCAAAGACGAAAAAAATATGTTAAACTTCTAAGTATTCATATTCTGACGATGCAATGAAACAGTTTCAACAAGTAAAAATATAGAGATCTGTACGGCCTGAGGCCCGTACCTGGCCCGCGGGACGTTAAATTCTTTTTGTCGACCCGGCCCGTTTGTTTTGTCCTTCGGCCCGGCTCGGCTCGTTAAAAATTGTTTTCTAATTCTGCCGGCCGTGTACGAGCCTCGGGCCCGTTCAGATCTCTAATTTTGCTCTTAAAAATATATTATAAGCCGAAAGAAGTCCACGACCCACCAGTAACAGTGACATCATATTAATGCTGGCAACGACCTAACCAATAAATTTTGCTCTCGCACCAATTTTTTTTTCTTTTTTTTTTTTTAACTTCTAAACATTGTACAATTTTAATTTTTACACCGTCGAATAGAAAACAAAAATACTTTGAAATGTAATTTGTTTGAAAAATGTATCTGAATTTACTGATTGGTTTTTTTCTAATAAATTAAAAAAAAAATTGAATCATCAATATTTTAAAATCTGCAAGGTAACCCAATTACGAAAGATTAACCCATTTGCTCTTAAAAAATGGGCCTCTTTACGTTTTTAATATCTTGCCCCTTTTTATTCGATCTTCGTTTTTGAGGCTCCTTTCTCCATTTAGTTATTCCTCCATTACTACATTCCAGTTAAGACCCTGGCTCCCTGGGGCCCGGTACAGGGCCCCTTGAAGTTTTTGTTCAAAAAAATTTAATAACTTGCCTCTTTTCAATCCGATCTTCTTCGTTTTAGGAGCTTTTTCTCTAGTTATTCCGCCATTTTAGGCACCTGACCCCCCTAATGGGGCCCTTGAACTCTTTGTGCGCCATGCATTTTCCACCCCCCTCCTAATTGTGTCACCATCTCAATGCATAACTTTAAAGTTGAGTCTTGGACTTCTTTTCCCGGGCCATTACCCTTATATTTTTAATGGGGCCGTAAGGTCCCTTTTTAAGCATTTCTTTAAAATTTTATTCTAATGATTAATTTATACCCTATGCTTAATTTTGACTAATTAAAGATCTAAAGCGCTAAGTACTAGGATCTTTTAAGATGTTTTCCTCTGAAGGTCCTGCTCTCTCAGATTGCAGCCGGCACCAATTTAGAATATTAATCTCCTTCTTGGGGCCCTTGGTGCAGCCTCTTTAAAAATGATCCGATTTTCTTGCAATCTTCATTAACATAGTTCTAGGGTACTCCAGCTAACTTTATAAACTACTAAACATTTTCTTAGACCCCCAACTATCACCCTATTTTTAAATATTAATCTTCTGTTCCGGCATCAACTTATGTTTACTCACTACAGCCGTAAATTAAAAATCGCGTTACTGTTATAAAGATAAGTGGTTAAGTTTAGAGAGAGGCGGGGGGATTCATCAGTAAATAAAATATCTCGTTAATGTTAAAGAAAATTTGTTAAATTTACAGAGGGGGGGGGGCACATTTCACCGCCTGGGGGCTCACTCTTTTCTTGGGTTCTATGGGCTCGATTTCAACAGGGTTTGGGTCATTCGACTTGATATCGAAAACTTGAATTTTTTAAATTTATTATCGCAGGCCAGGGCAACGCCGGGCGGGTCAGCCAGTTCCAAATATATTTAAAAAATCCCTGACGGCTCGGCCTACAGGCACAGGTAGATTTCGAAGACGCAGACCGTTGGGCGTCTGTTTGTTGGAAATTGCAGAAGAAATGATATTTTTGCCATGATGCGGCAGCTGGGACCGCCCACTGCGAAATCTAAATGTGTGTGTAGACGGAGCCGGCAGGGATTTTTTTTGTTTGTTTGTTTGTTTTTTGTTATAAGGGTTAGTCCTATAAAAAACTTGTCAATATAAAAGTTGTAGATAATGTTAAGAGGATTTATAATAAACTTAAGCGGATTTGATATCTTGTGAATGGACGAAGTTATAATTTTATTCTTCGTACCCCCCCCCCCCGGGTCCATTTTTAATGATATCAAAAATCTGTCATACATAAATTTTTTGCCCTTTTCCGAGAAGTAATAATAACTTTAAATGGATTCTATACGTATCCTAATTAAGAAGTTATGGGGTTTTTTCTGTTTTCACAAAAAGCCCCTTCCCCATTTCCCTCCCTTGGTTCGATTTTGCCCATTAAAGAACTTGACCGAGATTTTATGCACCAGTTTGGAAGATATTTGTGCAGAATTATTGAAGTTATCGTGTCCATAATAAAGTGATATAGATAGATAGATAAAGTTTTGAACTGGGGGTGGTTTTGGGAGTCATAATCGGCGTAGATCTGAAAAGAAATTTCAGAAATTCCAATTTAGGAGAAAATTTAATTGGTAGTATTTCTTACGAAATCTACCTAATTAGGATCGACCGAAACAGGTTTTTATGACTGAAACAATTTTTGAATCTTCCGATAACACAGAAAACCGCATTTCGGTAATCTTCCTATTTTCAGCCGAAAACGAAAATGTTCACGTCAAATTCCACATCAAATCAACCAAAAAATTTTAATATTCAACCTGACCATTTCAGATTTTAATGGAACCTTCAGAAATCATTTTCCCTGATGATACAAATGAGAATATACTGTTATAACTTTTTTATCTCTGTAATTAATTTTATTTAATTTAAAATTTTTAAATTTAAACATTTTTTAAATAGTGTTTTATTTAAATTTTTGAAAAAATTATATGTTTTTTGTAATATTGTAAACTTTAAATTCTGAAAGTTTTAGAGTGGGATCTCAATGGGATCAGCAGTTGCAAAAAAAAAAAAAGTAATGTTTAGTATAATTAAGTTAAAATTATTTAAGTTATTTTTAAAATTAATAAAACAATACTGTCTTTAACACAATCATAAAGTTGGTGAGATGCCAACTTTAAATACCAGCCCCAACTGGTGTTTTAACATTTGTTTTTTTAACATAACTGCTGATCCCATTGAGATTAATTATAAACAGTTCGTAGCGATAAATAGTGTCTCATTTGAGCCGATACAGCTCAAATCAATGAGTAATGTTGAAAATTTCCGAAGGAAGAAAGGAGATTTTTGAAATACAGATTGTTTTGGTCAAGTTTCGCTCTGGACGTAATTTCGCTGAAAACGAAAACAAAACAGAATTTTCGGTCGATCTCTCAATAGATTTTATAAAAGTACTACATCATTTTAATGCACTTATAGCAAAAGGTTGTTAATTTTATATATTAAAAATGTGAAAAATTAATTTTGTAATTAATAGTTACAATTATTATCTTAAAGTTATTTTTAATATATTAATCTATCGGCATTATAGCTAATCTCAGTCATAATTCCCGTTAAGAATCAAAATTTAGTTGTAATAGCAGAAATAAATGAAAACATTTACACTTTATAGGCAATTTAATAAAATAATACTTTTAAGTTTTTCATTTTTAAATGTATACATAAAATATAAAAAATACTTTTGTATAAAATGAGGATATATATATATATATATATATATATAATTATAATATCTATGAATTTCAAAAAACATATCAAGTTCTATTCTACTTAAATCTCCAAAGAGATAATCAATGATACTGTGTATACAGAATACCACATAGCTAATAATTAACATGTGCAAACATAATATTACCATAGCTGATGCTTCAATGGTAATTGGCCAAATTTTACTCATACCAAAAGAATATTGAAAAAAGAAATAGAGAGAAAGGGGAAAAAAAAAAAATTATAAATTGGAGTTGCAATTAAGTAAACACAAATGGATTAACAAATTAAATATGAACCATACACAATGGAAAATTGGACCACATGAGAATTAAATATGAATTGGACATGGAAAAACACATGCACATGTACTCATCAGCCTGGATGCACCCACATGTGTTTTAAATAATAATTCAGTGTTTCATAATTCTACTGGCATAATGCTAAGATCAGTAGAATCATCCAGGTACACTGAATTATTACCAGACAACAATTGGAAATATTAAAATTTGTAAATATTTAAATAGGAAATAAAAAACCATTAAGAAAATACAATATATTTCACTCACATCGATTATCCAAAAAACTGTAATTAACACCTCACTAAATTACCACGAGATAACAGTTTTGAAATAATAAAATTGGAAATATGAACGCGTAAAGTGTAGATAAAATATTTTACTCACAATAATTATACAGAATCCTTAAAATGTCACAACGTCTACATAATATTCACATCCACATGGCAATGCATCATACATGTTAACTAAGTCGAGTTGAGAGAAATGATTTGTAAGACAAGTTGAGAGCACACTTTTTTTAAATCACAACCCCATAAATGACACCCAATCACAAAATGATTCAAAAACACTCAAAATAATTCTGGTTTTAATACACTTATAACAAATTTATATCCGTGAATATATATTACTCCATCCAATTTTAATTCCTGAAAGTAAAATTAATATACAATCAATAGCTCCCTCTATAGTTAAATTAAATATAATATTAACAATATTATCTACAACTACCTGAAAGGTAAAGTGTCGCCATCTATTGGTATTATAATAGTTCATAATTAATATTTAGTTAAATATCCACTTTATTAGTTACATACTCACTTCATTAGATTTATTTATATAAATAAACTTTAAAAAACAATACTAACTTGTAATTTTACTTAAAATTCAAATAAAATATAATACTACTATATGAATAAATCTACACAGAATTAATTCAACTTGCACAGCATTTCAGATATTCTTAACAAGAATATATTATGTAAAAGAGATATTATTTTAATTCAAATTATTTTTGCTGCCAGCTGTGTTAATCCACTGATATTATAGACATTTATTAAATAATTAATGTTTTATTTTTACTACTACTTAAATATATATTAGACTTGTTTTTAAATAATTAATGTTTAATTTATACTACATTGTAAATATATTTTATATTTATAGATTAATTTAAATATCTAATTAAATAATTCATAAACAATTCAAAATATCTCAAAGTTTATAATGTTGATAATTAATAGTATTACTACTGTTTTTCAATCAAATTAATGCAATGCAGTAATTAAAATACTTGTTAATTTTAATTATTCATAGACAAAAATAAAAACTATATATATTTATTTTTATATATATTGCAAATAGATATATATATACGAGTTATAATCACCAATGTTATCATTGTATAATTTAATTTGTTATATATATATATATACATAACTCCCCCTTGCATTTAATAATCTGTGTTATTATTGATACTGTTAATCAAAACAATCAGGAAGCAGAAAATAATGTTTAACAGTTCCAGTTTTTCTCTGAAAATCTTAATAAACATGCTAAGAACTGGCTTCACTTAATTCATATATTTTTTTTTCCTTGAAAAAAAAAATTGAATGTTTTTGTTTTGATAGTAATAGAAAATTTTGAACTTTATATTCTAATGGCAATTTACAAAATTTCATTTATTTTTCAGGTTTTATGACTATGGTTCATTTCTGGAATGCTTAATTAATCAATTTCCAGTGGACACTCCATCTGTACTTTACTAAAAAAATAATTGCAGTAATGTTCATAGTGCATAAAATTTTTTGATTTAACTGAAAAGCTAAGTAATCAGATTTAATTTTTAAATAGCACTTACCAGAATGCAATAAAAAAAATTTAATATATAAATAGTTGTTTTTATTAATTTCGCATAATTAATAACATTTTTAAGATTGTAATTAAATAATTTTTTTTAAACCGTGCCTTGCATATTTTATAATGTGGCAAACACCCAATCTGGAAGCAGAGAATAATGTTTAAAGGCATAGGAAAATGAGGAGCTCATTAGGCTCAAGCTCTCCCCATTTAAATAAAGATAATTTTTAAACTCAAACAAGTTGTTAAAAATCTATTTTCTATCTTAAACATTTGATTATTCATCTCTCGCAAAACAACTCTGTATGGACACCCTTAAGGAATTTCTTTAAAAATTATTTTTTAATTAATAGTTATAATTGTTATATTCCATATTTTTTAATATTATATTAATCTACCAACAATAATTTAACCATGCTCATAGTCACATTTCCCAATGGGAATCGAAATTTAATTGTAAATAACAGAAATAAATCAAAACACCCTAAATTCCACTAATGGACACCCCACAAAAAGTAATAGATAATTGATATTATGATTGTATTCAAAACTAGTATTTAAAGAAAACATATTAATGAAATAAAAAAAGCTGAATTTTTATTCGTTATTTTTTTATAAACCGAAAACGTTGAAGGTGGCCCATTACTGGAAGGCGGTCCATTACTGGCACATCTACCCTATATATTATTAATTAAATTTATAGTAGTAATGAAATAAGTAAATCTGCAGATCAGGGGGGGGGGGGGGGCTCAAATGTCAGTTCTGCCAATTTATTTTGAAATTTTTTTATTTGGTATTTAAAACATTCAACCCGCACTTTCATTTATTTGATATCCCCCCCCCCCCCTATATTGGGTAGATGTGCCAGTAATGGACACTCTTAAGGAGTTTCTTTAAAAAGTATTTTTTAATTAATGATTATAATTATTATATTCCTGATTTTTTTTTCTCTCTCTTTTTTTTATTATTTTTTTTTAATTTCAATATTATATTAATCTATAAACAAATATTTAACCATACTCATAGTCGCATTTCCCAATGTAAATCTAACATTTAATTCTAAATAATAGATATAAATCAAATCACCCAAAATTCCAGTAATGAACACTCTACAAAAGTAATACATGTAATTGTTTTTATGATTGTGTTTAGAACCAGAATTTAATGAAAGTATACTAATGAAACAAAATTGTTATTTTCAAATACATTTAACCATTACGATATCAATAATTAATAAAATATTTGTGATAATTATTCATTGCTCAAATTAATTATTGTCAATATCTCAAAATCAATATTTTAATTATTTTAGATAGCTGATTTAAAATACAAAATGTCAGAGAATTACGGTTATCCAATCAAATAAAGGGTTTAAAAAGATTAGAAAAAAAAAACTGCAGAACTGATGATTTCAAATTTTACAATTTACGATCTGCAGGTTTATTAAATCAATTAATACATTTTAAGAGTAGTTTGACCAGGAATAAATAATCAAACATCAGACAAGACAGAAAATAATATATAATTTAATAGAAATTTAACAGAAAATAACAAAACAAAAAAATAATATAATTTTAACAACTTTTATAATTTAATATATTGTTTCTATTTAAATGGGGAGGCTTGAGCCCGATGAGTCCCATCTTTCCCTATGCCCTTAAACAATATTATCTGCTTCTTGATTGGTTTCATTAATTTCAAGATTATAAAACATGCAAGGAAACGTTATATATATATATAAACATGATGATTTAAAATACTAAATGTCAGATAATTACGGTTATCAAATCAAATAAGGGGTTTAAAAAGATTAGGGAAAAAAAAACCCTGCAGAACTGACGATTTCAAATTTTACAATTTACGACCTGCAGGTTTATTAAATCAACTAATACATTTTAAGAGTAGTTTGGCCAGGGATAAATAATCAAACATCAGACAAAACAGAAAATAATATATAATTTAATAGAAATTTAACAGAAAATAACAAAACAAAAATATAATATAATTTTAACAACTTTTATAATTTAATATATTGTTTCTATTTAAATGGGAGGCTTGAGCCCGATGAGTCCCATCTTTCCCTATGCCCTTAAACAATATTATCTGCTTCTTGATTGGTTTCATTAATTTCAAGATTATAAAACATGCAAGGAAACGTTATATATATATGTATATAAACATGATGATTTAAAATACTAAATGTCAGATAATTACGGTTATCAAATCAAATAAGGGGTTTTAAAAGATTAGGGGAAAAAAAACAGCAGAACTGACGATTTCAAATTTTACAATTTACGATCTGCAGGTTTATTAAATCAATTAATACATTTTAAGAGTAGTTTGGCCAGGAATAAATAATCAAACATCAGACAAAACAGAAAATAATATATAATTTAATAGAAATTTAACCGAAAATAACAAAACAAAAAAATAATATAATTTTAACAACTTTTATAATTTAATATATTGTTTCTATTTAAATGGGGAGGCTTGAGCCCGATGAGTCCCATCTTTCCCTATGCCCTTAAACAATATTATCTGCTTCTTGATTGGTTTCATTAATTTCAAGATTATAAAACATGCAAGGAAACGTTATATATATATATAAACATGATGATTTAAAATACTAAATGTCAGAGAATTACGGTTATCAAATCAAACAAAGGGTTTAAATAGATTAGAAAAAAAAAAAAAAAAAAAAACTGCAGAACTAAAGTTTTCAAATTTTACGATTCACGATCTGCAGGTTTATTAATTCAATTAATACGTTTTAATTATGAATAATAAATGCATTTAATATTTACAGTATTTGTTTTTTTATGTACAGAGTAGTTTGGCCAGGGATAAATAATCAAACATCAGACAAAACAGAAAATAATATATAATTTAATAGAAATTTAACAGAAAATAACAAAACAAAAAATAATATAATTTTAAAAACTTTTATAATTTAATATATTGTCTCTATTTAAATGGGGAGGCTTGAGCCCGATGAGTCCCATCTTTCCCTATGCCCTTAAACAATATTATCTGCTTCTTGATTGGTTTCATTAATTTCCAGATTATAAAACATGCAAGGCAAAGTTATATATATATAAACATGATGATTTAAAATACTAAATGTCAGAGAATTACGCGGTTATCAAATCAAACAAAGGGTTTAAAGAGATTAGAAAAAAAAAAAAAACTGCAGAACTAAAGTTTTCAAATTTTACGATTCACGATCTGCAGGTTTATTAATTCAATTAATACGTTTTAATTATGAATAATAAATGCATTTAATATTTACAGTATTTGTTTTTTTATGTACAGAGTAGTTTGGCCAGGGATAAATAATCAAACATCAGACAAAACAGAAAATAATATATAATTTAATAGAAATTTAACAGAAAATAACAAAACAAAAAATAATATAATTTTAAAAACTTTTATAATTTAATATATTGTCTCTATTTAAATGGGGAGGCTTGAGCCCGATGAGTCCCATCTTTCCCTATGCCCTTAAACAATATTATCTGCTTCTGGATTGGTTTCATTAATTTCCAGATTATAAAACATGCAAGGCAAAGTAATATATATATAAACATGATGATTTAAAATACTAAATGTCAGAGAATTACGGTTATCAAATCAAACAAAGGGTTTAAAGAGATTAGAAAAAAAAAAAAAACCCTGCAGAACTAAAGTTTTCAAATTTTACGATTTACGATCTGCAGGTTTATTAATTCAATTAATACGTTTTAATTATGAATAATAAATGCATTTAATATTTACAGTATTTGTTTTTTTATGTACAGAGTAGTTTGGCCAGGGATAAATAATCAAACATCAGACAAAACAGAAAATAGTATATAATATAATAGAAATTTAACAGAAAATAACAAAACAAAAAATAATATAATTTTAAAAACTTTTATAATTTAATATATTGTCTCTATTTAAATGGGGAGGCTTGAGCCCGATGAGTCCCATCTTTCCCTATGCCCTTAAACAATATTATCTGCTTCTTGATTGGTTTCATTAATTTCCAGATTATAAAACATGCAAGGCAAAGTAATATATATATAAACATGATGATTTAAAATACTAAATGTCAGAGAATTACGGTTATCAAATCAAACAAAGGGTTTAAAGAGATTAGAAAAAAAAAAACCCCTGCAGAACTAAAGTTTTCAAATTTTACGATTTACGATCTGCAGGTTTATTAATTCAATTAATACGTTTTAATTATGAATAATAAATGCATTTAATATTTACAGTATTTGTTTTTTTATGTACAGAGTAGTTTGGCCAGGGATAAATAATCAAACATCAGACAAAACAGAAAATAGTATATAATATAATAGAAATTTAACAGAAAATAACAAAACAAAAAATAATATAATTTTAAAAACTTTTATAATTTAATATATTGTCTCTATTTAAATGGGGAGGCTTGAGCCCGATGAGTCCCATCTTTCCCTATGCCCTTAAACAATATTATCTGCTTCTTGACTGGTTTCATTATTTTCCAGATTATAAAACATACAAGGCAAAGTTATATATATATATATATATATAAATGATTACAATATTAAGAATTTTATTAGTAATCGCATGAAATCAATTAAAAGCAGTTATTTATAAAAAATTTGATTTAATTGCATTATGGTACGTGGAACTTAAAAATTGTGAAGTTAAAAGATTTTATGCGCTATAAACATTAAAGAAATTGTAGGATAGAAGTACCAGTATGGACAATTTTAAAGTATTTCTTTAAGAACTAACTATGAAATTAACTACTCTCGTTTTATCTGTGTAAAAAATTATATTTTTATTTAAGTTTAGTAATCTGAATGGAAATTTTTATGTAAAATGATTAAATGTGAGTGGAAAGTTAAATTCTTACCTTTAACAGTCTGTCGGTGCCGGTGTTGGACCAAAATTTATAAGCGTCTTTGCTACAAAGTCTTAAGTAATAATGTAGTTGCTTTCTTGGATGGCTATAGCATGGTATCCAACTCTGCCCCCCCCCCCCCACACACACACACAAACTCCGGGTCCTTTTTCTCATAGTTTTAACTATTTTTGCCCAATCTAAATATCCTGAAACGTTTGGGGGCGGATATCATATATGCTATTGGTTTGGGAATCTATTTTATTTATTTTGTGTATAGCAAAGAGCGCAGCTTCGCTTAATTTTACTGATTTGGTTCTGGAGAAAATATTTTAACAGATGGAAGTTTGAGCACCTGCGTCCTGTTTACAAAATAGCGGAGTTTCAAAGAGTATCCGAAATGAAAGTTATAGGCAAGAGGGGTCACTAGTGCAGGGTGTGGTGTATACAAAATCGTAAACTATGCTAAATACATCTGGAAAAATGCCGAAATAAATGCTCCTAAGTGAGGGAGTTGGAAGCGGTTACTGGACACCAAAGGAATTATGTTACACAGTGGAATCCGCGGAAAGCAAGTGATTCTTTTCATCTTTGTGTAACTTACAGATTCCAGCTTAGGGCGGTCTTTTAGTGGGCTTTCAGAAGGACAGTTGCTACCCGCTTCGGAATTTGACTTTTATTTTTCAATTGCTTTATTACTGCTTTAATTTCTTATTTGTTGAACGCTTTCGCTTGTTTTTGCTAACATATTAATAGTTCTATGTAAATAAATTTTAACACAAAAAATATTTTTTTTAAAAATATATATGAATAAGAATAAAAAGTAATAGAAATCTAGATTTACTATAATAAGAGTTTTGCCACCTTCAAGCAAAATCTGTATGTCTATGTCAAAACATGCATTCAAAAGAATCCCCTATCCCTTATATATATATATATTAATAATGTTACATTTATTAGGACTACATTTTTAATTTGTTATTTGACACGGCTCTTTGGTATCGTGATTTCAATATATATGGTCAGTTTCTTATGTTTCAATGGTTAAATTTTACTTAAAGTTATATATATATATATATATATATATATGGTAGATGTGCCAGTAATGGCCACCCTTAAAGAATTTCTTTAAAAGTATTTTTTAATAGTTATAATTATTAAATTCCACTTTTTTTAAATGTTATATTAATTTACCAACAATATTTAATCATGCTCATAATCACATTTCCCAATGTAAATCGAAATTTAATTGTAAATAACACAAATAAATCCAAACCCTAAATTCCAGCAATGGGCACCCCACAAAAAGTAATAGATATAACTGATATTATGATTGTATTTAAAACTAGAGTTTAAGGAAAGCACATAAATGAAATAAAATAGTCATTTTCAAATAAATTTAACAATTAGGATATCAATGGTTAATAAAGAATTTATGAGAATAATTCACTGTTTAAATTAATTGTCATTATCACAAGATCACTGTATTTTAATTATTTTAGATAAAAGGTTTAAAATGCTAAATTTCAAAGAATTAAATTTTCCAATTATTGAGACACTGGGGGGAGGCGGAAGGGGTTAGAAAGGTTAGTTAAAATCTAAAAAAAAAAAAAAAAAAAAAAAAAAAAAGTATTTGGTACTAGTGCATGGAATTTTATTTCCATTATTCTTAACAGTTAAACTTCCCTGCTTGATATATTACTTTTAGTAATTTATATAAAATATATTAAATAAATGAAAGTGTAGGTTGAATGTTTTTTAAATACTAAATGAAATTACTTCAAAATAAAATTGCAGAATTGAGCCTCCTGATCTGAAGATTTACTAGTTTCATTGCTACTGTAAATTTATTTTATTTTACTTTATTTTTTATGTACGTACTAGTTGTTTTATCAGAGAAGAAAAATCAAACATTTAAGACAGAAAATAGATTTTTAATAAGTTGTGTGACTTAAAAAATTGTGGAGAGCTTGAGCCCCATGAGCCCCTCATTTTCATGTGCCCTTAAACATTATTCTCTGCTTCCTAATTGGGTGTTGATTGCCACATTATAAAATATCCAAGGCACGGTTAAAAAAATAATTTGATTACAATCTTAAAAATTTTATTAATTTCGTGAAATTAATAAAAACAGCTCTTTATTAAAAAAAAATATTATTTTACATTCTCGTAAGTGCAATTTAAAAAATTTGATTACTTATCTTTTCAGTTAAATCAAAAAATTTTTATGCACTATGAACATTACTGAAATTGCTTTTTTTAGTAACGTCCACATGCGATGTCCATTACTGGAAATTGACTAATTGAGCATTCCAGTAATGGACCATGGTCTTAAAACTTGAAAAATAAATGAAATTTTGTAAATGGTCATTAGTATATAAAATTTAAAGTTTTATATTACTATTAAAACAAAACATTCAATTTTCCCAAGAAAATAAAAAAAGGGTGATCATCACTTCTATTTTCCTTATACTGCTAATGCTATATTTTTAACATCAGAATTGCGCATTTACTATTGAACCGATTTATTAAAAAAAATTTTTGGTGATAAATATGACTTATTTCTTTGAAACGACGCAAATTTCATATGTGAGATGTAATTACCCTTTTTTTAATTTAAATTTAAAAATTTTTAATTTGTTTCCAATAGATTTCACCAGAGGGCACTACGGGTACTGCAGATTTTCGGCATAGGTTACAAAACGATTGTTTCAGGCAGTTTTTATATATTTTCTTGTTAATTGTTGTCATTATCTTGTTATAAATTTAATAAGGGGTATTTTTTACACGATATTATATAAAAAATATCGTTCAACAAGCATTTTTGCCTTTGCTGCAGTAATTTCATTCCCAGCTGCCATGTCAGAAAGACAAATTTTTCCAAATTTTCAGCAACCCTAAAACACTTCCGTTGAGATTTCCGATATCACCTTTTTCTCTACGCTTGCCTTTGAAAGGGAAGAGAACGGGAGGAGGAGGGGGGGGTTACATTTGTGGTCATTTGCTTTTCTCTCTGTAAAAGGAAATTTGTCTGCTTTGTAGAAAGCATTTATTGAATCTGGGAAAGGGAACTGTTGGTTGACCCCTGACCTCCTGACCCACTCTCTATGTTCCGAAGGTTTCAAATTTTCAGTATCACTAGGTTTGCGAAGGGATATCTTCAAAATGGGTAACTTTCTGTTAGCGAAAGTTTTACTTTCTAAAAATAAAGTGAAGCAGGCGATTTTTGTTTCTTTGATTTTTCCCTTCAAATACATTCGTTGTATAACTTTTCCCTTTAAAAAAATAGTTTTCATTCCTTGTTACCTTTAGTTGACATTGCATTAGATGTACACAATTTTTAATTGAAAGAAATTAATGTACATTTTTGTGTGAAAGAGAATTTAACGTCTAAACAATGTAAATTGCGCCCAATGTAAATTCGACACACACAAGTAAGCTGAATACCGAATATTCGGTCGGCTGAATACTCCAATGTTCCAGGGTTAAAATATTAAAAGGTTAAATATTAAAATCGCTTTATCTCATATTTAATACAAATGCTGCCTCAATTTTAATTTTTTCTCTAACTTTTAACTTTATTCCTATTTTTATGAACATTACTTTCTCACAAGTAAACTTCACACTAAAAAGAGAAGGGAAAAAAATCTGTTTCGAATTATTAAATAAGATTATAATTGTAATACTTGTAAATAACGCTCTTAACTTTGGCTTTCTATGTGAATTAAAATAAATTAATACAAATTTCGTTTCTACCACTTTTCGTAATATCATATTTCAGATAAAGCAGTGTAAGTCTGATAAAAAATATCGTAACAATATCTTTACTATAATTAAAGTTGGGAAAAAAATTCAAGTTCGGCTTGAAGTGAAATACTCTGTATTTGAATAAATGGATTAGAACCTGGTTTCCTATACAAAAACTGTCTGAATGAAACTGTAAAGTAAAACCTATATTATAAATTCTTTGTAGATTTTTCAATTGCGTAAAATGTGTAAACTGTATCACGTCTTATTTATTTATAATCGGCTGCACTCTTGAATCCTCGAACACTTTTTTTTTTAATTTCTGAAGGAAACGGATATGTATTTCGAAGGAAACTGTAAAGTATAACCTACATTATGAATTCTTTGTATAGTATAGATTATTCAATTGCGTGAAATGTGTAAAATGTATTATGTCTTATTTATTTATAAGCAGCTCTATTATTATTATTATTATTATTTTGCTGTAAGGGTAGATCCTATAAAAAACTTGCCAGTATAAAAGTTGTAGATAATATTAAGAGGATTAATAGTACATTTAAGCGGATTTGATATCTTGTGAATTGACAAAGTTATGAATTTTTTTCTTCTGAAACCCCTCTTTTTCCCCTCCTCGGGGCCATTTTTAATGATATCAAAAATCTGTCATACATAAATTTTTGGCCGTTTTCCTAGAAGTAATAATAACTTTAAACGGATTCGATACGTATCACAATTAAGATTTATGGGGATTTTCTGTTTTCACAAAAAGGCCTCCCCCCCCCCTCCCCCTTGTTTCGATTTTGCCCATTAACGAACTTGACCGAGATTTTATGCCCCTTGATTTTATGCATCAATTTGGAAGAGATTTGTGTAGAATTATTGCAGTTATCGTGTCCATAAAAAAGTGACATAGATAGATAGATAGATAAAGTTTTGAACTGGGGGTGGTTTTGGGTTCTGGGAGTCATGATCGGCGTAGATCTGCAAAAATTTTTCAAAAATTCCAACTTAGGTGAGAATGTAATAGGTAGTATTTCTTACGAAATCTACCTAAAAAATAAATCGGTCTCTTATCACAGTTATTTTGCAATTTATTTTTAGTTTATATAATTCCTGTAATAAATCAAACTGTGTTTTAAATTTTTTATTACTTTAAGGTGATTTTGATGTTAAAAAATAGTAGAAGGAAAACAGCGTAAAAGTTGGCAGCTATGCAAACATCGTAGAATAGCTTTCACGTGTATCAAATGGTACTGTTAGTAAATGTATTGTTGCTAGCGATTTTCTGATTCATTTTTAAGCATAAAAGCATAATACTACTTGCAAGCATGATTATTGAAATGATTGAACAGTTCTTTATTTTCAAATAAAGGAATTACATCTTGAGCTATAGGCTATTATTGTCTAAGGACGGCAATTTTTTCCTTTCCTGCGCTGTCACGTCCTAAAATTCAGTTTAAAATGACAACTTTGACAGCATTATTTGAAAATCTTTTGCCTTTACAGGAAAATGAAAAAAATATATATTACATAGTTTCTTAATAAGTTTGTGAATAACAAGTAATATAATTTAAAAAAAAAAGTCAATTCCTACTTTTTAATCATAAATATATAAAATAAACCCGTGCAGCATTAATGTCCCATGTTATCTTTATTGAACATTATTTTATAATCATCGTTGCGGTATTTTATTTCTGTGGCATCACTCATTTGAGATAAATCTTTCATTTCATTTATGAAAACAATGGGAGGAATTTTTTTCTCCCATTTAAAACTAAAATTAATTAATTAAATTTAATGAATGAATTAATATTTGAAAAAACTGTATTAACATAAAGTGTCATCCACTACAAGTTTAAAAAAAATTATTTGAACTTGAGTGGATGAATAGAAAATATTTTATTAACGATTGAAAATTTGAACAAGATATATATAGAGAGAGTGTGAGCTAATAGTAGGAATTTAAAAAAATCAATTAAAAAATGTGTCAGAAAGTGCACAGTTTGGACTTCAGAACAGCCTTAAGTAAATAAAACGTATATGCAAAAAAATTAAGTCAGAAAATAAAACAAATGCATTATGTAATAATATTTAATAAAATATATTTACTGATAATTATCATATATTTAAAATTCTAAATATTTTTTGTGTTTAATTAAATTTATATTTACAAAGCTTCGCTTAATCTTGATTACTTTTTTTTTCAATTTCGGTTCGGATTACTGGGTTTCTATTGATATGGGTAAGCAGAAATATTGATGTACAATGCTCCCCCCCCCCCCCCCAAAAAAAAAAAAAAAAAAAACATTGAACCATTAATTTGGATAGCTAAATACATTAGCAATTTAACTCCAAATTTGAGGAAATATAATTAAAACATATCAATATTTCGGAAATTCTGAATCTAGATCCTTTAACTTAAAAGCGTTATTGTTATTTAGCGCAGCTATTTTCCTCCTGTTACATTACAAAATCCCTTTTTAATTATAGCTAAACCCTGTGTTTCTCTCAATAACATGAGATTACAATTGACCAGTCGATATCTATTAAATTAAAAAACTGGCTTAAACCGCGCTGAGATTTGCATGGGCTGAAATATTCACAACTGGGCCCGGCCCGAATTAAGCCATCTTGTTCCGGAGTCCCCAGAAAGTAAAGTCCAAAACCAAAACCCATCCTCTGTACAGATCTATAACCAAAAGCTAATCTCTAATCTTCTAACTTACATTTACTTGGCACAGAGCCTCTGTGTTTACTCAGAATCGGCTTCAAACGGGAAGTGACGTTTCCTAGAAAATAGGGCTGCCAAGAACAGAAGTTATTCGCCCATGCGAAAGTCAGCGCCATCTATTGAGTAAAGGTGATTTTCATAATATCTGACGCTCCTTTTTAAGTTAAGTCAGCTCTTAGCATGTTCATTAAGATTTTCACAGAAAAACAGTGGAACTGTGAAATATTACTTTCTGCTTTCTGATTGGTTTGATTAAGCGTGTCAACAATAATCCAGATTATAAAACAGGCAAGGGGAACTAATGAAAAAAATATAAAAAGCTAAATTTGTATTGGTTATTTTTTTATAAACCAAAAACTTTGAAGGTGACCCATTACTGGCACATCTACCCTATATTGTATGACATTGGTTTAACTCTAAAAAATAAAAATCGCAAAAAGTAATACATTAATTGATGTAAAATTACTTTAAAAAAAAAAATGCTAATTTTAAATATCTCACTTATCAACACATAAATTAAACAGGAATCACAATGGTAAGTTAAATCGTTCATATAATAACTTTACGTCATGGGTTATGCTGAGTGAGATAGAAAAATGATTATTTGTTATTATTCAAATGTTCGTTTACGCAGTAGAACAATTAGCAAGCAAATGTTATATTTTATTGATTAAAACACAATAAAGATATTTAACTTGCATTTATATAGTAAAAAAGGGAAATAAATATCAAATCAAAATCAAATTTGACTTACTTTGAATCTTTATTCTCCATTCGAACAGTTTTGTCCGTATCCCATAAAATGGCGGACACCAGATACAAGTAGTAAATTTTAATTCTCTTGTTATCTGAGTGGCTCCTTACGTCATGCCTTCTAATAAACACGTCTGCTGAGACTGCGCAGAAAATCCGGGGAATGCTGTTTTCGATACTTCGGAAAGTAATCCGATATAAATAGATTATTTTTATGACTGTAGAAAAAGTTTCCGTTGCGATTCGGATATTTTTTTTTATCGGCTGCTTTCCGTATCGCAAAGGAAATTTATCTTTTACGAAACGGAAAAGGATTGGAAATTTTTTACAGTGCAAAACATTAAAATTAAATATTAAATGCATTGAAATTAAAATAACTTTTTCGTTAAAAAAAATGCATGCGTTAAAATAAGGCTTTCTACAACATTGGATTCCATTTCTTATTTTTTATTTTTTATTTTTTTAAAATAAAAATTTTAAAGTAATTTAAAACATTTTAAAATTTTTATGGTTGTAAGATAAAATTCTTAAATGATTGGAGTTAAACTTAGCGTAAGTAATACAATTGAATATTTTACATATTTTAATTCAAGACATAAGATGTATTAATCGAAATTAAGAATTAAGGTTCCATTTCAATATAACTGTACAATGAAAAACGCAAATTACTCTTTTTGGCTTCTTTTCCAAAGAATCTGTGGTCCGTTATAACACATTTTATTGCTCTTCAAATGTTTCAAAGCACAGCCGACAAATTTAACAAATGAATTTCTGCCATGCGGGGATGCAATGAAGATCTATCTAGTTCCATCTTGTCCCGCAGCGACAACAGAACGACGACATCCTAGAAACCGAAAAAGGCCCCGCACTCCAGTCGCGTTATGTTTAGTCCGAAATTAATGATTAAAAAAAAAATAATATTGACTGAATCACTGATATATTAAATGCCGCATAAAAGTATTTAAAAACATAACAAATTTATGAAAGTAAATATTATAGATTGTTATCAAATTCACTTATTTCTGTTAAAAATAATTCAGATGTTAAAATACATGCCTCTTTAGCTTTTTGTTCAATTTCTTATTAAAAAAAATATACAATTTTAAAGTATTTTAATATTTTTTTTCAAATTTTATAAGTTTATAAGATAAAATTCGTAAAATATTTATTTTGAAATAATATAGTTTGATTAATAAATATAATATTTTATATATTTTAATTCAAGCTGTAAGTTAAAATAATCCAAATGAAGAAATATAATAAACGATTTAAAGTTACATTTTACGGTGTGAATTATTAATAAATAAATCACTGATCAAATCATTTAAAAAATCACCAAAATTCTAAAAATAACAATGAAATATATTGAAATTAGATTAACTTTTAAGTTTAAAATATTTCAGATATTAAAATACACTAATGATATTTATTAATTCAATTGTAAAAATTCGAATCTGTTTTCTATTAGCTATATCTATATTCTTTCGAGATCTTATCAAAGAAATTTGTAGGATTATTATTGGTGTCTTTATAAAAACTTAACAGGGCGGTACCTTGCAAGATTAGCGCCCGAGTAAAAAACAATAAAATCTGATCCCAACTTCCCCCGCAACATACCACTCTATTCTTCGAACACTACTCCCTGTTGTGCTTTGGTAAATTATTTGAAAGGCACAGCATTAAAGTGACGTCTTTTTCATCTGAAAATGTAACTGCGAACATGGAAACAAATATTTATTATATACATAAAAAAAAACAAAAAGAAGTATCAAATGATATAAAATAGTTTAAATATAATGAGAACTATTTTAGAAGCACATTCTTAGATTTTTAGGTAATGGTATTTTTTTTCTAAAGATTTCTAAGAAAATATTTTGTAATTTCAGCGTCCGAAGCTAGAGCTCCTGTCGCCCTCCCCTTCGTGCCCTGAAACATATAGCATATAATAAATTGTATAAACTCCTTTTTTGTTCTCTGTTACTATTGCAGTTGAAATTGGCTATTTGTAACTTTATAAGAAATGGTGCAATACTGAAATATGAATTTCTTTGTTATTGCATTGGGTATACTATTTACTAGCACATAACTCACTGAGTAATATATCCGTTCACACTCCATTCATAATACAAAGTGCTCGATTTTAAGGCAGGATGAAGTTTCTTTCATTCCAAATCTGTATTTTCATTGGCTGCGCTCCGTGGCAAGAGCTGGTCGTCATTTCAGAAGTTACGCCTCTTTCTCTACTTGTTGATTTCGAATTCATTGCGAGCCGCGACTTCTAAGGGTAAAGATTCAGATAATGGAAGGAGAAAAGAAAATTCCAATTGTGGTAATTATAATACGTAACACTGTTTTTTTTTGTTATGTTTTGCGTGGTGCCCTACCCAGAATGTACTTTTGGGCAGGATCGGCAGTAGAATTTACCAGATGGAGGGCATAGTAACCATGGCCGGATTAAGGGGGGCAACGGGCCCATCAATGATTCATGGACCCTCGGCTATAGCTGAAGTTGTATTAAAGTTTCGTTAAAAAAAGTACTTAATTTCTAATTAAAAACATTAAAGAAAATAATTTTGCTTTTAAAATATTAACAATACCCTTTAATGATGAGAAAAAAGTCATGTTTGAAGTGTGAACTTCCATCACTTATTCCTTTTGCAATTTTAAAGCTTTGCAAGTCTGACATAATGCTCTGTTGCTAAGCTGTTCTTTCAGAATTTTTATCCTCTTTTGCCTGAGACCAGGGCCCGACTTAGACTATCTTGGGCCACAAATGCATCATTCTGAGGACCCCCTCCTATCGGTCCTTAGAAATTGGATCTAAACTTTGCTTAAGTGCAGTGCCTGATTTATGGCAGGGCATTCGAGGCACAGGCCCAGGTCCCCCGATTTTCAGGGGGCCCCAAATGCTACTGAAGATTTTTTTTAATTATTGGCCAAAATCTGATGAAGT
Source organism: Maratus michaelseni (assembly GCA_963931845.1). NCBI lineage: Eukaryota > Metazoa > Arthropoda > Arachnida > Araneae > Salticidae > Maratus > Maratus michaelseni. The sequence continues at coordinate 493,949,349 of OZ007586.1, forward strand.
TTTAAATATTAAAAAACAAACTTAATATGGAAAAATCTGTTTATCATTTTTTTTCATTTAAAAATAAATTTTAACTGCTGAACTCGCGTGAAAACGCTCGCTAAGTGTTAATCCTATGGGAGAATTTTTAATTTTTTTTTTTTTTTAATATCTCGTTTATATTTCAATATTTTTAAATGATTTTTTTTTCATTGGATAGCTGAGGTCTATCTCTACAAACGCTAATATTTATTATTTCGATTTTGTTTGCAGGTTTTTTTTTTTTTTTTAATTAGTATACTTTTATTTTCGGAACCGATTTCGAAAGATAGAAAAATCGTCGACGAGATAGAACACCAAAGATTGATTATAAGAATGTTATAAAAACTTTTACTGCTAAAAAATTGAGAAGAACATTTATAATTTTAATAAAATCGTATATATTTTGTATAAAACATGTATTGTTATTTACTTTATTATAGTGAAGTATTTTCTTTTAACTTTATCATTTAAAATATATCTATTGTATTTTAAATTCTTATTTAACCCTGTTCTTTTTCAGATTATTATGCCCAAAGATAAATTTAATTCTTTGTAGACATTTTACTTTTAATTATTAGTATGTTAAATATTTCCCAACTATGCTATTATGGATATGTCCTGAAAAATTAGGTTTCATTAAAGAATTTAATTTCCTTTTCTTTTTTCTGTATTTGATAATTTAAAAATTATCAGTAAATTATCAGCCTGCAAAGTGATTGTACTAAACTCCATGCCTATTGTAGATATACATAAAATGTGTACCAGGCACTATTTAGATCTGTATATATGGTATTACAAGAAAGATGTTCACAGCTTTAAGAAATATATACTAGGAAACTAGTAAAAAAAATTATGGATTGGTTGAAGGGTGTATTTGTTTGTAAACTTTCTCTTTGCTTAAGTATGTTATAAGATATCTAAAAGAAAAATGCCTCCAATTTGGTTATCATAAATGGTCTTACTTCGCCTCGTTATTAGGAAAACGTTAATAATGAATTTATCTAGAAAACAATGGACTACTAAATTGTTATACTAAAAGTTTAATCATTAGTTTTATGATGATGTAGCTCGTATTTTTTTTTTGGCGGGGGGGGGGGGGGGGGGGGGAGGGGATTTAATCACGCTGCAAAATATGGTTATATTGCTGCGCATAGTTTTTGATCCTATAAAACTTATGCAACTGAGTATCTTTTGAAGCTTGACAGATTTTAACATTAAATAGCGCTTTAAATAATTTTTCGGCTTAAAAACTGCCTGCTGCACAGTGTTTTCAAACATTTCTCTATGAAGCTATTAGTTTTCTAGTTTTCACATTTTTTCAGTCAATAGTTTGTTAATTGTAAGCCGAGAAAGAGCTCCGGTCACAATAAATTCAATTATGACACCAGCAGGGTTAGTTACTTTTTTTTTTTTTTAGATAGATTGATATAAATTAAAACAAATAAAAAATTCATACACAATAGATTTTTTTTTTAATCAATATATTATTTAAATATATTGATGATTTCCAGTAGTATTAATTTAACTTTACAGCATATTTAACTTTTCACAGTATTTTCCGCTGATTAGTTTAACATTATTGTTAAAACAATGATTTCAATTGCATTTTTACATTTTAAACTGCCGTTAAAACTAATTATGAAAAAAAAAAAATAAAAAAAAAAAAAAAAAAAAATTTACCTAACATTACTAGTTGAAAATAAATTATGTCCCATTTAAATAGCTTGCCTTTTAAACTTTCATGAATGCCAGTTGAATGGAACAAAATATAATTAATCCGTATTAAAAAATTCTTGTTTCTTAAGTTGGTATTATTTTTAAATATTACAATATATTATATCTATATGTATATTACAGTAGACTCTGAATTATCTAACACTCATTGGACGAGGGGTGTGTTGGAAAATCTAAATCATCGAATAATCGGGAGGACATTATCAGATGCATTTTTTTAAATATATAAAAATAAACTGTAATTAAAATTATGTAAATGAAGTAAATAGCTATTATCATACAGTAAAATAAACAACTGTTATGAAAGAAACAATATAAATGAAAATAAGACAAATTTAAGAAACAAATTCTGTAATTACGTACTTTCTTTTGTCGTAAGTAAAAATAACACAATTTCACTAAAATCTTGTGTGGCATGTAGTAAAACCATCTGGTATACTAAAAACGCATTTTTCCGTTTTCCAGTAAACGCCGAAAATTATTAAAATTCAAAGTGTCATAACTCAGTAAGTTTCGACCGTATAGAAATGGAATATGCCATAAAGGAAAATATTTATTTGAAGAAGTGGAAACTTTCCTAGATAGAAATTATATTCATTTGATCTATCTGTTCCTTTGAACTATGCACAGATAATGTGGAAAACATGTCCGGGAAATGCGAAGGATTCCTAGCTCAAGTAACAAATAAAATAATTTTGAACAGTTTGTACCTTGAGCAGGACATTCCCTAAATTTAGTTGCCGTAAATTCTGTGTAGGCTTACCATGAAGCAATATATATCTTTGGTATCGGGATTTCAGTGTATGTGGTCAGTTTCTTATGTTTCAATGGTTAAATTTTACTTAAAGTTATATATATATATATATATATATATATAAATTTGACATAGCTATTTGGGATAATAATTTCATTGCATTTGGTCAGTTATTTCTGTTTCAATGGTTAATTTTTGCAATAAGTTTATATATATATATATATATATATATATATATATATATATATATATATATATATATATATATATATATATATATTATATATATATATATATATATATATATATTATTTACTTATAAGAAACTAAATCCCCCCCCCCCTTATTTTTCTAGTTCATCTAGTAAATGGGCACTACTAATAATTGTATTTGATGATATCCTGGAATCATTTGTTAATTATAGGCAAGGGCAATTTTTTTAATTAGCTTGTTTTATAATAACGAAAAGCTAAAATAAAAATGTAAAAAAAGATGTTAAAAATGGGCACCAGCAACGAAAAACTTGTATATCTTAAAAATATGTGTAGAACAAGATGGTGCTGTCATTACGAATCTGTAAAATCAATGCATTAGGACAATATTTTGTGTGTTTTAGAAAGTATAACTACGAACTCTGAAGACAAACTTTTAGGTAAGAAGGCAGGCAACTTATTAAAGAAGGTTTCAAAATTTGAATGTGTATTCATGTGTACACTTTGGCGTGATATTTTTTAGCGGTTCAACAAAGTAAGTTCTCTTCGAAAACCAACGTTTAATCTGCTTGCTGGTTGCAACCATTTGAAATCGCTCTTAAAATATATTGAGATCCAAAGAGATAATTTTGAAAATTTTAAAGTGAAAGCTTTTTCACCAAGCCAGAAAGCTTCGCGAAATTTTCAGGAAGATCGACTTCCAAAAAAGAAATATACTGATGGCGATAAGTACAATGAAATTACACTTACAGTGTCACTTTTTTTTCCAAACAGAAACATTTAATGATATTTTTGACAAGCTATGCATTTCTTTAAAAAATCGCATGCCTTTTTTCTAAAGAATATTTTTTAAATTCAATTTTCCAATTTAAAACGTATCATGAAACACCATAAATGACGTTTCTGTTAGAAAATTGCTTAAAATTTTATAATGAGGTTCTTGATGAAAATTTAAGAGCAGAAATGAAACATTTCTCAGAATTTATTAGTAATGCAGACATACAATGCTGTGAAAATACTTCGAAATATATTAATGACAACCAATAATATGTATTTCCACAAATATAACACTGTATTGAAATTATATTGTAATATCGCTTACAAATTGTGAAGCAAAACGATAGTTTTCCAAACTCAAATTAATAAAAAACAAACTACGATCATTTATGCAGGAGCCCAGAATGGTGGTTTAACACTAATATCTCTAAGAACATGACGTCACAGAACGCATTGCATTTAATGATGTCCTGCAACTATTTTGTATTTAGGCAAGGACAATTTTTTTTAAATGGGTTTGTTTTATAATAACGAAAAGCTAAAATAAACATGTAGTTCGATTTATTTGTATAAATAAACAGATATATTATAATTATTTTAAATGTAGTCAGTTTTTATACGACTGGAAAATTTCTATTTTCTTTGAATGTTTATAAAGTATTTTTGAATTGTTTGCGTTTAAACAAACTAATTAAGAGCATTTGAAGATAGTAACAAAAAAATTTTTTTTGATTATAAATATACATATTCAATTTTTAATATTTGTATTTCAATGTAAAAAAAAAAAGACAAAGGTGCGTGCGTGTGCGTGTGTGTGTGAAGGGGGGGGGGGGGGATCGAGGGCAAAAATTTCAAGTAGCGGGTTAGGGGGGGGCAAAATTTCCAGTAGCCCCGGGCCCCACAAATGCTTAATCCAGCTCTGATGGTATCCCCGACAGGGGGCCCAAATTGGTAATATATTTTGGAGGTCTACACGAGCTTGGGTTATCCCGAAGCCCAAGATCGGTCTGGTGTCGGTGAATTTTTTTCAATAAACTCGGGCGGGCTTAATTTTTATATAAAGACTCGGGCTGGACTCGGGTTTAATTTATTTTTGGAAAACTTGTGCCGGTCATGAACTTTATTCTTCTCGGGAAGGGCCTGAGCCTTACATTTTTCTGTAGATTTGGGCCGGACTGGGCCTTGTATTTTATTCTTTGCGGTTCGTGTCGGTTGAGATTTTTTTTTTTTTTTTTTTTTTTTTTTTTTTAAACGGGTTATTATGCGGTAACTTTTTTCCTTTATTAATGGTGAAAGTGAACGGTAATACAACATTTCTTTATTTCATTTTTTTTTCATTTTTTTTTTTTTTTTTTTTTTTTTTTTGCGTATTTTAAATAGAAAGTGGAATATGTTGGTTAATTATAGATGAAGTATACTTTGCCAGAGAGCTGTGTATGACTCAATCGCCTTTTAAAATCTTACATAAAATCTTGAACATTTAGATAGATGTTCAAGCAGACTAAAAGCTTTAAATAGTTAGGTTAATCAGTTTTTTTTTTTTTTTTTTTTTTTTGCTTGCAAACATAATCATAAGAATAATTATATCTTCTATCCATATTACCTTCTCAAAATATTAAATATAAGCATTGTTATAAAACAGCAGACATTATTGGCATCACCTGTTTGGCATCATATGTAACTGTATTATAAGAATTTGTTTATTTAGATCCAAATGAAAACCCCTTAGAAATATATCTGGCATTGTTATGGGCCAAATATGGGTCTTAACTATACCTATCTGCTTTTTTCCCAATATTGTTTTGATATTATTCAATTTGATCCTTTATATTGCAGTGCATATTGGATTAATTACATGAATATTTATTCTTTGTAGTGTATTTTCTAAATTATTCTGTGTCTTGAAATTTAAATTTGTTTTTGAGATGGAACACCGGAAATACATCTCAAAGTGTGTCTTTGCATTTTTAACGAAGTGTTCATAACAATATTTAACAAAAAAATAGTATTGTCGTGCAATTGAATACTAATTACAGATGGATTTATTTCCCATAAGATAAACTAAAAATTTATTTATAAAATATTCAGAAATTATAAAATATTCAGAATGATAACTTCATTCTGATGCTTTCATGTTCTATGTCCATCATCTGAAGGAAAACTGTTCATAACATGTCACATATATAAGTATACATTTGTTAATGTCAAAACATTTACTTCGAAACACTCAGTCATTTACACTCAGAAAGAGAATTAAATGATATTGATGTGTCAAAAAAAAAAAAAAAAAAAAAATCATATGTAAAATTACATCAATAATACCAGTAACTGGAAATTGCAAGGAAAAAACTTAATAATAAAATATCATTTAAAAATTAGATTTTTAAAAAGTTTATATTGCCATATGAGCGTTTTTTTTTAAAATATAGATCAGATGATAATCACAAAAGCTATTTAACTATTATTAAAAATATAAATGAATATTCATTTTTAATATAACGTGCAAGAAAGCTACTCCTCGTTTCAAAACTTCTTTTGTCTTAAATATACATTTTAAGTTGTGCAATATTCATTTCTGTACTTTTCATGTAAATGTCATACATATAAACTTAAAAAAAAAAAAAGCAATTTTAAGTGCAAAATATATTATATAAGTAAATATATAAAATTCTAGCTGTTTTCATTTAAAATTTAAATCACCTTTTTACTAAAAATAATCAAGAAATCAATATTAAAATTAATATTTATTTTCTGAACCTAAAGCAATAAACCAAAATAAAACAACAACAACAATAATAATAATAATAATTTATATATTAATTTATTTTACATCAAATCAAATTATACCCGTAAAAATATATATGGTTAACAAGAACGAAAAATCATGCGTCAAGCATAGATTATGTAACACTTTCCAACGCTTCCAAAATAATTTTACGAGTCATACTCTTTAATAAGCTAAAAGATAACATCTAAGTAATCCGAATACTTTTATTCAGCCCTGTATAGGATCTATAGATTTGTATATATACTACATAGGATGCTAAATTTTAGTTCAGTTAGGAAACACGTAGCACAGTTTAAAATTCTCCGTCTGGAGTTAAATAATACGGAAATGTGTTCCCGAACTTTTGTGCTTCCCTGTATAGGATCTACAGAATTTATACACACCACGTAATAGACAAAAAGCGATTTAAAATTAAAATAGCGTTCAGTAACTTAAAACGCACTTCCAGGAATTATTGTTAACATACAGTAGAGAATTCTTTTGTGTGTCCCTGTAAATGAACGATGACTGCTATACACACAATATTCTGTAGTAAGTCTCTTGTAATGAACCTTATATAAATTTCATTGCGTTTAAAATAGGGAAACATTATTTAAATAAACCGCAGACGATTTTTCTCCATAGACGTAATGTAACGGAATTCTTTTGACTGTCCCTGTAAAGTAAGTATAAGTGCTATGCACACCCTATTCCATATTAAGCTTCTTCTAATGCACCTTAGTGATATATATAAATTTCAGTGCGTTTAAAATAGTGAAACATTATTTAAATAAACCGCAAATGATTTTTCCCCATAGACCGCAATGTAACGGAATTCTTTTGAGTGTCCCTGTAAAAAAACTATAAGTGCTACACACTTCCATTGAAATAGGGAACATGCTATAGATAACGATTATAACATATAAAAATTGCAGGGCAATTCGAGCATATTTACGGGAGTTAGAGCACGGACAGACGGCAGACGGCAGACGGCAGACGGCCAGACGGCAGACGGCCAGACGGCCAGACAAACCGAAGTCATAAACACTTTTCAACTAGGTTGGAAAGTGTTAATAAAATTAAAAATAGAAAATTTCAATATTAATTATATCAATAATAGTCACAAAGCTAACAAAGATTTGTTTCTTTTAATTGTCACTTATATAATAGTTTATAGGACCTAAATAGGATATGCAATGCAATTAAAATTCTCATTCAAACTTTGTTTATAGGTTCATTCTAATTAGGCCCTGATTAGTTTTGGGGGTTCACTGGTTAAGTATACAGGGAGTAAAGGGAGCTAATCCCCCCTTAATTTAGATAAAGGGGTTTTTCATGCCAGAATTATCTGATTTGCTTCAAATTTTGTTTATAGGTTCATTGTGATACTTCCCTGGTTAGTTTTGGGGGTTCATTGGTTAAGTATAAAGCGTGGGAACGGGTCTAATTCCCCCTCCCCCTTAATTTAGATAAATGGGTTTTTCATGCAGAAATTATCCGATTTTCTTCAAATTTTGTATATAGGTTAATTGTGATAAGGCACTTCCCTGATTAATTTTGGGGTTTCATTGGTTAAGTATAAAAGGGGTGAACGGGAGGCTAATTCTCACTTAATTTATTGTCAATTTCTTTTTTTTTTTTTTCGAGGGCATTATTCTTTGAAGTGAGAGTATAATATACAATTAGTGTAAGTAGCCTGTGAGCTCAATGTTATCAGTTTAACTGGGCACTTTTCTTTTAGGTAGATTTCGTAAGAAATACTACCTATTACATTCTCACCTAAGTTGGAAATTTTGAAAAATTTTTGCAGATCTACGCCAATTATGACTCCCAGAACCCAAAAACACCCCCAGTTCAAAACTTTCTCTATCTATCTATATATCTATCTATCTATCTATGTCACTTTTTTATGGACATGATAACTGGAAAAATTCTGCATAAATCTCTTCCAAACTGATACATAAAATCAAGGGGCATAAAATCTCGGTCAAGTTCGTTAATGGGCAAAATCGAACCAAGGGGGGGGGATGGCAGGGGGTTGTGAAAACAGAAAACCCCCCATAATTTCTTAATTATTATACGTATCGAATCCGTTTAGAGTTATTATTACTTCTAGGAAAAGGACCGAAAATTTATGTATGACAGATTTTTGATATAATTAAAAATGGCCCCAAGGGGGGAAAAAAGGGGGAGGTTAGAAGAAAAAAAATCATAGCTTCGTCAATTCACAAGATATCAAATCCACGTAAATTTATTATTAATCCTCTTAATGTTATCTAAAACTTTTATGTTGGCAAGTTTTTTATAGGACCAACCGTTATAGCAAAAAAAAAAAAAATTATTAAATAAATAAAAACAAAAAAAATCCCTGCCGGCTCCAAATGCAAACAAGTTATTTTTCGAAGTAGGCGGTTCCAACTCCCGCATCTTTTCGAAACTGATACATAAAATCAAGGGGCATAAAATCTCGGTCAAGTTCGTTAATGGGCAAAATCGAACCAAGGGGGCGGATGGGGGGCTTTTTGTGAAAACAGAAAAAACTCCATAATTTCTTAATTATGATACGTATCGAATCCGTTTGAAGTTATTATTACTTCTAGGAGAAGGGCCGAAAATTTATGTGTGACAGATTTTTGATATAATTAAAAATTGCCTTAAGGGAGGGGGGAAGGGGAGTTTTAGAAGAAAAAAATTCATAACTTCGTCAATTCCCAAGATTTCAAATCCGCTTAAATTTATTATAAATCCTGTTAATATTATCTAAAATTTTATATTGACAAGTTTTTTATAGGACCAACCGTTATAGCAAAAAATAAATAAATAAATAAATAAAATAAAAAAAAATCCCTTGCCGGCTCCGCCTGCAAACAAGTTATATTTCGAAGTAGGCGGTTCCAACTCCCGCATCTTTTCGAAACTGATACATAAAATCAAGGGGCATAAAATCACGATCAAGTTCGTTAATGGGCAAAATCGAACCAAGGGGGGATGGGGGGGGGGGCTTTTTGTGAAAACAGAAAAAACTCCATTATTTCTTAATTATGATACGTATCGAATCCGTTTGAAGTTATTATTACTTCTAGGAGAAGGGCCGAAAATTTATGCATGACAGATTTTTGATGTAATTAAAAATTGCCTTAAGGGGGGGGGAAGGGGGTTTTAGAAGAAAAAAATTCATTACTTCGTCAATTCCCAAGATTTCAAATCCGCTTAAATTTATTATAAATCCTCTTAATATTATCTAAAACTTTTATACTGACAAGTTTTTTATAGGACCAAATCTTAAAGCCAAAAAAAAAAAAAAAAAAAAAAAAAAAAATCCCTGCTGGCTCCGCCTGCAAACAAGTTAGGTTTCGAAGTAGGCGGTTCCAACTGCCGCATCATCGCAAAAAGGTCATTTCTTCCGCAATTCCCGACAAACAGGCGCCCCACGGTCTGCGTCTTCGAAATCTACCTGTGCCTGTAGGCCGAGCCGTCAGGGATTTTTTAAATGTAACTCTGACTACTGTAATTCTAAGACACCTTAACTTAATCATTCTTCGAGTTAATTTTCTGCAATTGATCAATGTTGAAGGATGAGTTAAATAACAGATCAGTTGGATTTTTTACACGTGAGCAGCCAACATATGTTAATTTAAGTAAGAATTTGTTTCTGCCAATGTCCACAAATGCTTAAACAAAGGTAAGTAAGTCCCTACTATGATCGACGAATACTTATTAGCATACGGCATAGACACAAGAACGTCCATAGGATTTGCATTAGAACTTTCGTCTTTAATTACTCAGGCCACAGATCGAATTTCAAAAATCGGGCAACGTTATTACCTCCGTCTTACTAAAATCTATGTTTGTGGTAAATTATATTTCAATTGATCAGGCCATTATCGTGAAATCGTGTTCATTTCATTATCAAATTGCAGTGGGTGCATAGGAAGTGTCGCTCGCCTTCGGCTCGCTGCGCTTCAAGTAGTAAAATTTACCATCAAACATAAAAGTTAAATAACCCAATTGGATGAAAATAACCAAATCGGGGCAACCTGATATCGTGATGGAAAGATCTTATCTGCGTGGTGAGAGATCACAGCAGAAAGGAAAGCAGAGTAAATGTCGTCAGTTATTCAAAGTAAAATATAATCATGTTTTCAGATGAGCAATTTCATTTTTCTATTGTTTTGAAACTTTATATAAATTCCTCATTTTTTCGTGCTTAATTTGTACCGAAGCTCAGCTCCGGTACTTCTATGTACGAGGGAAAGTCATTAAGTAAGTCATAAAAGATAATTAAATAATAGCTTACTATGATATTCACTTCAAAACTATTATTATTTCTCAACATATTCTCCACCAATATTTATGCACTTGTATCACCGTTTTATCAGTGCCCCAACACCAGTCAAAATATATTTAAAAAATTTTTTTTGCTGATGATGAAATTGCTTTAACTTTTGCAAATAATGTATGAAAAAAATATATGCGGGTGGAGGGACGGGGGAATATACTACGGTTGTTATTACTGCAGAATATTAGAGCTCTGGTACTTTTTTTTGTAAGAAATTAAGACCTGCGCCCAAGTCAGCTGTCCTGCTTGCTCCCCCCCCCCCATAGTTTCGTCACTGCATGTCACCCCTTGAAGTTTACTCTATTAATTATGAATCAACCTGCATATATGAAGCTTTTTAACACTTTCTAACATAGTTGAAAAAAATTTATGAATTCGGTTTATCTGTCTGTCTGCCGTCTGTCTGTCAGTGCGCTAACTAGCCTAAATATACTCAGATTTCCATGTAATTGATGTATGTTATTGAAGTTTACTATGGTATGTTCAGTATTGAAAATGAAGTGTGTAGCATGTATAGTCCGTCTACAGGCGCACTCAAAAGAATTCCGTTACATTACAGTGTATGCGGAAAAATCATTTAAGGTGATTTTAATGATGTTACACTGTGTCAAATATATATATATATATATATGAAGTGCACTACAAGATGTTTACTGTAGAGTATGGTGTGCGTAGCATTTATAGTTCATATACAGGGGCACTCAAAAAAATTCCGTTACATTACGGTCTATTTCGAAGAGTCGTTTGCGGTGTATTTTAATGATATTACTATTAAAATAGATACTTTCCACTGAGGTGGATGCAAAATGCTTGCTTTTGAATACTGTGTGCATAGAATTATAGGTACACACAAAAAAAAATCGGTTACAGTACTGCCTATGGATGATAATTGCTGAAAGTGCGTTTTCAGTTGTGGTACGCGTTTTTAAATTTAACTTCTTTTTTTTGCATATTACTTGGCGTGCATAAATTTGATAAATTATATACAGGGCTGCACAAAACATCTCTAGTACATTTCCTTTTATCGATATTGCTGAAAGAGAATTTTCAACTGTGCTACACTGCAAAAAAAAAAAAAAAAATTGTTGATTTAACGGTATAATACTGACAGCTGGGATGCCAGTATTATACTGTAAAATCAACAATTTTTTTTTACAGTGTAGGCATTTCCTAACTAAACTAAATTTTAGCACGCTATATAGTACATATACAAATCTATGGATCATGTACAGGGATGCACAAAAGAATTCGGATATTTGACTATAGATGGTAATTCCTGAAATTAGGCTTCCAAATGTGTCATGCGTTTTCCAAATTGTTTACTTAGACATCATCTTTCACCTTATTAACAGAGAAGTTTTATTATAATACTATACTGAATGTGTTGTTAAGTGTTTCATAATCTATGCTTGACGCATGATTTTTCGTTCTTGTTAATACTAGTTTATTTTGCAGGATGAATGTTTACACGCAGAAAGTGAAGCTTCTATAATGATGGATGCTGCTGAAGTAAGTACCTTTTTATTATTAATGAGTGAGTGGTCTATATTAGTTTAATTTGTTGGAAAGCGCTTTTACAAAAAATTGTAGGGCACACCGATTATAGAATATTTCGCAATTAAGAGCCTACACTAATCACGCGACGACATTCACAGGCTAATGTTAAACCAATGGAGACGTTCTTTTCGAATGTCTCGTTTTTTTTTTTTTTTTTTTTTTTTTTTTTTTTTTTTTTAATTCATGTCTGAGATAGGATGTCTAACGTTGCAATCTTTCTACTTTTTACTTTCTTCTATCTTTACAAGAAAAAAGTATTGGATTCGTGAAAATATTCGACTTCCGGTTTTCAACGCATTTATACGTTTTAGAAGTTCCTTCCTGAACACTATTTGACTGTTTTAGAAAATGTCTGTCCGTGAGTCTGTTTGTCTGTCTGTATGTGACAAAAGTTTTTGTGGGCGCTCTACCTCAAGAACTATTAAACGGAATTTAATAAAACTTTAGATTCAGTTAGACATTGACATAAGTTATTGCTGATTAGTTTTAACTGTAAATCGCCCAACAGGTGACGCTGCTATGATGCATTTTTCACGATTCCCGCAATAGCTCTATCTCAAGAACTAACGCAACGGATTTTCATCAAACTTCAGATTCCGTTAGACGTTGACATAAGTTGTGGCTGATTAGGTTTCGGTGTAAAACTCCCAACAGGTGGTGCTTCTATGCTGCATTTTTCAAGATTTACACGATGTTATTGATAGTCATATCTCAAGAACTAATGCACGGAATTTTGTCAAGACCTTGACGTAAGTTGTTGCTGATTGGGTTTTCGTGCAAATCATACAACAGGTGGTGCTGCTATGCTGCATTTTTTTTGTTTCTAAAATGCAAAATTAAAAAAATTACGTTTTTTGAAGTATTAAAATATATGAGATAGAAGAAAGTTTTAGGATTGCCACATCGAATTAGTTCTTTTTTCGAAATTAAAAATGTCTTCAAAATAAAACCAAAAAAGGAAAGAAAAAAGAAAGAAAGAAAGGTACAACGTTTAGACTTTCGAGCTCAGATATCCTATGCAAAAAGAAGCATTTAAAAATATTGAAATGCAAACGAGAAATTTGCAAAGTACGTTTCCATCGGTTTAACCATTAGCTTGCGATTTTTTATCCTGTAGGCTCTATTATTAATTGAATATTATACGTATTTCTATTTTTTGAAAAGTGAATTATATTCCTACAAAATCTAAAGTATTAAGCAGTTTTAAAGTAAGTATCCAGTTAAATTTGGCTTTTTAGAATTTATAATATGGAAGTTTCAACGAATTTTATCAATGTTGTTTAAGGACGTTATTGGGAGATTTTCAGATTTTGGAAGATTTGGTTCAAATTTCATTCAAATTTTATGTTCTATACAAGAATTTCTTCATCGTCACTTGATTGAACTGAATTTTGATTCTATTACTCAATACATTGTTTCGATACTGGTTCATGAATCGCTCTTCAGTAAAGCGTGATTCATCAACTTGCAAATATACAGGATGCGTCAGAAAAATGTATACATACACTGTTTAATGGGACATAACTTTCTTATTTTTCTTTCTTTCCAAAGTGTAATTAACGATACTGATTGGAAATAATGAGTAGACCAAGATTAACTTTTGAAAAAGAAAATGTATTTTAAAATACTACTAGCTGACCCCCGCCGGGCATTGCCCGGGCCCATGAAAATAAATTTAAAAAGAAACATCAAGTTTTTATTATTTTATATCTTTAACCGGATTTTGTATGAAAATATATTTTAAAAGGAAAAATTCGCGAAAAAATATTGATAATTTAGTGATAAAAGCGCTCATTTTCTTGTTTTTTTTTTTTTTTTTTTTTTTTTTCTACGTAGTGTCGTTTCATAGTTTTAAAATAAAAAGTTATTTTTGTCGGAACTCTTTGAAATCTTTATTGATGATAAATAAAACGGTTTTACAGCCCGTGTAACAATTTCGTGAAAAATATATTGTTATCTAGTTGTAAAAGAAATGTTTTTTCTCGCTTTTTTGTTTGTTTTCGCTTCGGCTCTTTTAACATAGCAATAAAAAAAGTTCTCATCTTCCGAACTCTCTGACATTTCAATCGGTTACAAATATATAACTGTATCCAAGCTCTCTTTAAAATTTTGTATGAAATTATATTTCAAAATGGAAAAAAATATTGATAATTAGTCATGAAAGTGATCATTTTAGGTAGATTTCGTAAGAAATACTACCTATTACATCTCCCCTAAATTGGAATTTTTGAAAAAAATTTGCAAGTCTACGCCGATTATGACTCCCAGAAACCAAAACCCGCAGTTCAAAACTTTATCTATCTATCTATCTATCTATCTATATCACTTTTTTATGGACACGATAACTGCAATAATTCTGCACAAATCTCTTCCAAACTCATACATAAAATCAAAGTGTATAAAATCTCGGTCAAGTTCGTTAATGGGCAAATCAAACCGGGGGGGGGGGAATGGGGGGGGGGCTTTTTGTGAAAACAGACAAAAAACCACAATTTCCTAATTAATCGACAGTATCGAAATGACGTATCGAATCCGTTTAAAGTTATTATTATTTCTAGGAAAAGGGCCGAAAATTTATGTATGACAGATTTTTGATATCATTAAAAATGGCCCTAAAGGGGGGGGGGGTTAGAAGAGAAAAATTCATAACTTCGTCAATTCACAAGATATCCAATCCGCATAAATTTATTATAAATCCTCTTAATATTATCTAAAACTTTTATATTGACAAGTTTTTTATTGGACCAACCCTTATAGCAAAAAAAATAAAAAATAAAAAATAAAAACAAAAAAAAATCCCTGCCGGCTCCGACTGCAAACAAGTTACGTTTCGAAGTGAGCCGGAGCCGTTCCAACTGCAGCATCATGGCAGGTCATTTCTTCGGCAATTCTTAACAAACATGCGCTCCACGGTCTGCATCTTTGAAATCTACATGTGCCTGTTGGTCGAGCCGTCAGGGATTTTTTATTTATTAACACTTTCCAACCTAGTTGAAAAGTGTTTATGATTTCGGTTTGCCTGCCGTCCTTCCGTGCTCTAACTCGCGTAAGTATACTCGGATTGCCCTGAAAATTTTGTATGTTATTGACGTTTACTAAAGCATGTCCCCTATTGAAAATAAAATGTGTAGCACTGTATAGTTTTTTTTTTTTTTTTTTTTTTTTTTTTTTTTTTTTTTTACAGGGACAGTCGAAAGTATTTCTTTACACTACAATCAATGGGAAAAATTGTTTCAAGTGCATTTTGACGATGCACTTGACGCCTTTTGAAATATGATGAAATTGATATACAATTATGAAGTGAACTAAAACATACTTTTTGTAGAATATGGGGTGCAAGGCATTAATTATTCATTTAAACGGTCAAACAAAAGAATTATGTTACACATTGTTTTATGGGGAAAAATCGTTTGCAGTGTAATTTAATGATGTTTCACTATTTAAAACATAATGAAAATTATATGCATTACTGAGTTGCACTGTAAATTGCTCGCTTAAAAGTGTGGTGTGCATTGCGTTTCATTTACAGGAACACACAAAATATATCGGTTACAGTATATACGTGCGATATTTGCTGTCTGTGTGAACAGTGCGTTTTCATCTTTGGTTTGCGTTTGAAAGTTTAACTACATTTTTTCATAGTACATGGTGTGTATAAATTCGGTTGATCGTATACAGGGCTACACAGTGGAATTCGTAAGTATTGCAGTCTGTGGGTTGTATTACGCATTTTCCTGCTGAACTATTTTTAGTAGTCTAATAGAAGTTTGTGGAATGTAAATAAATTCATATACAGGACTACGCAAAGACCAAGATATATTGTCGTTTACAGTTGGTAATTGCTGGAAGTGTGCTTTAAGTTATCGTATGCGTTTTTTACCTTTTAGCTGAATATGTGGTGTGTACAAAATTCTTTAGATAATATACTGGGTGGTACAATAGATTTCGTGTGCATTTCCATCGGTTGGCGAAAATTGCTAAATGTAAAATTTCCAACGGAACTAAATTTTATCATGTAGTATATATCCAAATCTATAAATCATATACAGAGCTGCACAAAATAATTCGACTAATTTTTGATAATGGAAGGTAATTTCGAAAACTGTATTTTTAATGTGTTAAATGTTTTCTAAACTGTTTACTTACATATCTTCTTTCACCTTATTTAACGGTAAGTTTCATTACAGTTTTCTGGATGTGCTGTAAAGTGTTTCATAATTTATGCTTGACGTATGATTTTTCGTTCTTGTTTTTTCTTTACTAACAAAAAGTGTTTTGAACACAGCATTTTTTCTTCAGCAAAAGAGACGACAATTTCAGTTTTTACTTTTTTATAAAAAAAATATTATTAATTTAGCAGTTTTTACACACACATATATACAGATGTTACATATATCATATACATATATAATATATATTACTGGCAGTTTTACAGTTAAATTAATAAGTATGGTCATAGAATAGAAAACAAAATATATTTCTTTAATTAGTTGAGGGGTTTTCTTTCTTCAAAAAATTAATATAAAGTACTAACTAATTTGGATGTGAATACATAAACAATAACAACAAAAAAGCAATAATATGATTCAAGCAATAATCATATTCTTTGGATAAAATGGAGGTCCAAAGAAATATTTAAAAAATTCTTTAATATTGATAATCATATGCATTTATTAAAATTCATCACAAAAGAACAGACACATTTTTTAACACAAAAAAATATTTATTGGATATAAAAAAGGCGTAAATATGAGAAATGCATATTATTCTAATAAAAACATTTTAAATAAAAAATAAATAATAGAATGATGTAGATATCATGTTTTAAAAAAACCTTACCATGAGAAAAGCATTTAAACAGGTGTCGGTGCAGATTTTTTTTTTTTTTTTTTTTTTTTTTGTGTGGGGAGGGGGGAGGGGGCTGGCATTTTGTGAAAAGTAAAACTTCTTTTTGTGGAATTTGTTTTATTTTTGTGAAAAATAACATTTTGTAACAAAAGACGAAATCCAGTTACTCAAAATCGAACCAAACATTCATTAATAACTAGCTGACCCGCCCGGCGTTGCTCAGGCCCGTGATGGTAAATTAGAGAAAAAGAAAAAACTCAAGTTTTCGATATCGAGTCGAATGACCCAACGCTGTTGAAATCAAGCCCATAGAACCCAAGAAATGAGTGAGTCCCCAGCCGGTGGAATATGCCCCTCCCCCTCCCCCCAGTAAATTTAACGACTTTCCTTTAACAGTAACGCGATTTTTAATTTACGGTTGTAGTGAGTAAACCTAAGTTGATGCAGAAAAAGAAGATTAATATTTTTTTTAAAATGTGGTAGTTGGGGGGGAGGGATCTAAGGAAATGTTTAGCAGTTTATAAAGTAGCTGGAGTACCCTAAAACTATGTTAATGAAAATTGCAAGCGAATATCGGATCATTTTTAAAGAAGCTGCACCAAGGTCCCCAAAAAGGAGATTGATATTCCAAATTGGTGGCAGCTGAAATCCGACAAAATTTTTTGTTGTGCAGACAGTAGCTGGAAGTTCTAAGAAGTTGTTAAAAAAAAAAGCTAGTGAATCGGACGATTTTTAAGGGAGCTATAGTAGAGGGCCTAAAAGGGGCCGCTGATAGTTTTAAGCAGGTCCGTAAGGTAAACGGCTCTAAGGAATATAGAAATGGGGAATAACTAAATGGAGAAAAGGCCCCAAAAACGAAGATCGGATTAAAATGGGGCAAGGTATTAACAATTTAGGGAACAAAAACTTCAAGGGGCCAAAGGGGCCCAAATCTGACTCATTTTTTTTTGTCGTTAATGTAGAAGCTGGAAGTTCTAAGTTGTTAAAAAAGAGCTATTGAATCGAACGATATTTAGGGGAACTATAGTAGGGGGCCCAAAAGGGGTCAGCTGGTAGTTTTGAGCAGGTCCCTAAGATGAAGGCTCCTAATTGAAAGTAGAAATAGGGGACTAAATGGAGAAAAGGCCAAAAATTCTATTAAAAGGGACAAGTTATTAACAGTTTAGGAAACAAAAACTTCAATGGGCCCCATACCAGGCCCGTTGAAGCCCGTACCAGGGGGGCAGGGTCCTAACTGGAACGTAGAAATGGGGGAAAAGCTAAATGGAGAAAGGGCCCCAAAAACGAAGAGAATCGGATAAAAATTAGACAAGTTATTAACAATTTAGGGCAAAAATCTTAAAGGGCCCCATGGGGCCCGGGTCTCAAAAAATTAAAAATCCGAGCCTCATGCGCACAGGATCTACCTTGGACTTCCGCTGCAATTAGGAATAGTAAAATTATATGAATAATAAATAAAAAACAATATGAGTAATAAGCACACAACACATTTATAACTATACAGAAGGCAATGCTAAAGCTTGCGTATGTTTTGCCTACGCTTCTTTCAGTTGTAAGAACTTTACGGCTTTGTGACGTCACATGCACATTATCTATTTAAAGCACATTACAATATTTTGTTTTGCGCGCTCAGTGCGTTTTGAATATTGACATTTTTTAAGAAAAGTATTTTTTTTTTAAATACAACATCTTAATTTTTTTTTACTACATTTTAATATTTACGAGCCTATTCTAGTAACACGGAGACTCGCGAGCTAATATTGAACCAATGGCAGAGTTCTTTACAAGTTTATCTTTTGCATTCCAATATTTTAAAACTTTTTTTTTCTGTATAGGATATATTTATATATTATAACTTTTAATTTCTTATGCAATTTTATTTTCTGAGGCAATTTCGGAACCGGTTCCGCAAATACAAGTGTCTTCCGAAGAAAAAACAAAAAACAATTAACAACAACAAAAACAAAATGTAATTAAAATCGAAAAAGTACGAAAATACTTGGTTAGGCATCAACCTCAGATATCATATGCAAAAAAAAAAAATCGCTTAAAAATAATCAAATGTAATTTGAAATGATCGCCGTCAGTGTTTTAACATTAGTTGGCGAGTTTCGTCACGAATGCGACTGTTAATTTTTCAAAAAATTCTTTATAATTTCAGTAGTTATCATTAGAATGTATGAATTGTTATTACTTTAAAAATGATTAAAAGGATACTTTAAGGTGTGTATCTCAATTATCTGCTTTTTCTTCTTCTTCTTTTTTTTTTAATTGCGCGTAAGATTTCTGTTAAACTACTCAGGATTTTTACATATAATTTTTTTGGATTTATAGATTATAACTATATCTTAAAACTGAACTAAAATTTGTTTATAATTCTAGCCCCAAAAATGTATCATCTTCGAAAAAATGTTCAATACTTTCATCGCTATTTTTAAAATAGAAATTTTGTTAAAATATACACAAATTTAGGTCGAGTCTCAGGTTGTAGATATAATCTGTAAATACGTAAAGATTGCATGTAAAAATATTAGCTAATTTAATATAAATCTTAGGCGCAATTTAAAAAATACGCTTTTGACTTTTGGAGAAAAAATTACTTTAAAGTATCCTTTCAATATTTTGCTTCAGTGAGAACAACCGATACATTTTCTTAGTGATGACTCTTGTAATAATAGGAATATTTCTATGCGCAAGTTGTTTTAAATTGCAAGAAAAATATTGTTCTTTCCCATATATATTTTTCGAAAAATCAATTTTTTGAGGACTTTACAGTCGTATGTTTCCTTAAGATTTCAATTATTTTGTGGCTAACAAAAAATAATGCTTTATTTCTTTTTATAATCAGGAAAATTTAAATTACATATATACATGTAAATCAATCTTCTTGAAATATGAATAAATGCATATATATATATATATATATATATATATAATACTTTTGTAAATAATAACCATTAAACCACATAAATAATCGACAGTTGATAAACCGATAATTACAATATAATACACAAATATATCCAAGATCTTAAGATTCTCAAAATTAAAATGAGTGGTAAAAATATTTAAATATATGTAGAGAAAAAATAAAATATGCAGAAAGTGAAAATTATTACAAGAGTAATAGGAAACTTATATAGTGGGATACTGTTTCAACGGCAATATTCCACTAATATAAGTAAAATGTAATTGATTTCTGTTTGAGTTAAAAGCTAAGATCTAAAAATAATAACCCAAACTGCACAATCAATTACCAAATAAAAAATAAATAGATTTGAATAAAAATGGACAAATAATGAGTACCTGAACATAATAGTTGCAAAATTAATTAATATTGAGTATTATTAAAATATAAAAACATTAAAAAGGAATTTTTAGACAAAAAGATAAATTGCAGTAAAACATACCCCAACATCAATATTGTAGCTTTCAGAAGCCACGTTATCCGTAAGTTAACCATAAGAAATACACGTTGTATATGATACAGTTACATTGAAAGTTAAAAATAGTAAAACTATTTTTACAAATTTAAATATAATTCATAAAAACCTATTAATAATTTTTATAATATTCAAAACAATATCCAAACGATATAATAATATTATTAATGAAAGGGATTTTTGAAATTAAAATATTAACAGCTTACAACACAAAAGCATTAAATGAAACGATATTGAATGTTATTCGAAAATTGACTGCGATATAATAATGCATTTTTTATAGCAGCACCATCTATGAGAAAAAGGAAGAAAGAAAGAAAAAAAAAGAGAAAGGAATCTAGCATTACAATTTATTCATAAGTTAAAAGGAATATATTAAATAAAAAAAAATGTATTAAATAAGACAAAAATATATAAAAATTACATTTATTTTCAATTATTGAGAAATTGTAAATTCCAATCAATATTAGAAAATACTATAAAGTAATTAAATACAGAATATATAGTTGGCATTCTGGTTGATTTGAATGCATGTTCTCAGTTACTTTGTGCAAAAAGTTACATATATATAAAACTTTAAAAGTCAAAAGAATTAAAATATTAAATAAAACTTTAATTTCCATTTTATAAAACATATCCTACTGAAAAATTTGTTGATGTAAGTTTTCATTAATTGTGTTAAATTTAGTGTCCAAACTCATAAATCAGTACAATAAGGATTATGCTTTCTTTGAATCTTAATATACGTCAAACTGTCGCAATTATTGAAATTTGGAGACGAAAACTTTACTAATTTAATAAGATGACTATTATGTAACACCGCATTAAAATTCTACACATTTGCTTTAAGTAGTTTCTAAAGTAAGGGCCTTCAACTTGAAGGCTGCGGGCCAACAAATTACCACTATTTCAGGATAGAAAAAATTGCCGATTTAATGACAGAAACTTTGCTATTAAGGTGGTTCTCAAATGATCTGCTGAACAACCCGAAACTTTCCGACTAATTTGTAAACGCAAAGACATAAAATTGGCATGCCTGACTATTGATGCGATTTGGAATCGAAACGAGTTTCCCTTTTTTTGATAAATAAATTACTTATCGAGTTATAAGCAATTCCTATCACGTGACAACGCCTTCCTTTCTCCTTTCTGGCGCTGAAGCACAAGGAATTCGGTTCAAAATGCCGACTTTGACTGTGTTTTCTGAAAGATCTGCTGCCTTTACCAAAAAATGGAAAACATGTTTCGATTACAAAGTTTCTGAATAACAATACCTCTCACTTCATGCGTTTCTGAACAAAAATTAATTAACATGTATTTGAGAACAGCCTTAAATAAGGCGAATATTAACTTTCGGAATTTATATTATAGTGGCAAACAACTTTCAGGCAAAAAGTTTGAAGACCCATATTCTAATGTATAGATGTGAGTATATATACACTATATGGCCATTAATGACCGGCAACTTTCAATTTTAGACATTTTGTCGAATATTTAAAAATATACTTGTCAGATTCTTCTGGAATTTTAGGATTAAAAAGAACAGGTTTGACTTCATATTTATCAATGTCGATTTGTTAAGGAGGCCAATTAGGGGGCTAAAAAAATATTAAAGAAAAAAAGAATACTTTGGTTCACCCTGTAAAATAAAACGCACGAAATGATCTATCGCTACAGAACATACATAGACAGACATTGTACAATATGTGTATTCATTTGTGTAAGAATAGCGTGTATATTAATAGACATATAGCAATTTTTTTACAAATTAAAAAAAATTCTTGCATGTTTTTTGCTTATAACATACAGGGTTTTTAACCAAATTTAACGCCAGTTTCAGAAAAATTGACAAAATGTAGTAGAAATAATATAGTGCAATTGGAATATAAATATATTAAATATTTAAGGAAATATGGGCAGTTGTATAAAATAATTTTTATCTGCGCATGCGCGAACGATAACAAGGATTTTTTTGCATAATTTAATAGTCAACTCTATCGAGCAACTTATTAAAAAAAATCAGTCAAATATCGTAAAAATTTAGAGAGATATATCTGCGTTAGAGTGAGCTGTTTTTTAGCTTCTCACAAAAATTTGTTGAATGATAAGGGATTGTTCACAAATTGTCATGTTTAATTTTTATACTATATTTCATTTTTTATTGATACTTTAGTTTGCCTTGGAAAACATCATTTCACCAGGTTATAATAGTTTTGGAACGGATCCTTTGATTTTGATTATTCTTCTTTAGTTCGAAAAAGCTCGTTAGGGTAGTTTTTCAAAGAGAACTAAAGTATCATTAAAAATTGGAAAATAGTATGAAAATAAAAAATGACAATTTGTTGAAAATCCTTTTTCATTCAGCGAGTTTTAGTGAGAAGCTAAAAAGCAGCTCACTCTAACGCCGATATCTCTCTAAATTTTTACGATATTTGATTGATTTTTTTTTAATAAGTTGCTCGATAGAGTTGACTATTAAATTATGCAAAAAAATCCTTGTTATCGTTCGCTCACGCGCAGATAAAAATTATTTTATACAACTGCCCATATTTCCTTAAATATTTAATATATTTATATTCCAATTGCACTATATTGTTTCTACTACATTTTGTCAATTTACTGAAACTGGCGTTAAATTTGGTTAAAAACCCTGTATGTTATAAGCAAAAAACATGCAAGATTTTTTAAAATTAAAAAAAAATCGCTATAACTCTATTAATATACATGTTATTCTTACACAAATGAATACACATATTGTACAATGTCTGTCTATGTATGTTCTGTAGCGATAGATCATTTCGTGCATTTTATTTTACAGGGTGAACCAAAGTATTCTTTTTTTTTTCTTTAATATTTTTTTAGCTCCCTAATTGTCCTCCTTATCAAATCGACGTTGATAAATATGAAGACAAACCTGTTCTTTTTAATCCTAAAATTCCAGAAGAATCTGACAAGTATATTTTTAAATATTCGACAAAATGTCCAAAATTGAAAGTTGCCGGTCATTAATGGCCATATAGTGTATATTGATATAAAGAAATGAAAAATTAAATAATTGTTTATTTCTAATGACTGCTACAAAATATTAGCAAAAGCCAAATTTAACAGCACATTAAATAAATAAATAAATATACAAATTAAATAAAAATAAATTCATGTAAATAAAAAACAGATTTCTTTGGAATGTTTTGAAAGATAAAAGTATTTATAATATAAAATAGTTGAAAGTTACTTTTTTCGTATTTAACTCAGAGTCTAACATTCAAGAGTAAAGTGTTATGAATAATAAAAAATATATAAAATATATAAATTCAAATTCAATTAATAAAAGTGAACTTAATAAAATACCTATATTTATTATGATAATTCTTTCATACCAGATTAAACATTTTCTAATTTTTTTATGTCTTAAAAAAAAAAAAAAACTCAACTAGGAAACTGTCCTCGTTGTATCATCGAAAAGTGTATGAAGTTAGGCATAGAATTGAACTAATTTTCCTATATGTTTCTGAGTATGGCCAGCAGGTCATTCTTGAATTTGGAGATATTTCACCAGAAGGGGCCGGTGTAATAGCGATTTTCTTTATTATACCATCGAAAAGTGTATGAAGATATGCATAGAATTGAACCAAATGTTATGTGTATATTTTTTATTATTGCCTAATTGAATTTGGGGCTATTTCGACGGAAGGGGTAGCTGTGATAGCGATTCTTGGGCGATTTTCTTAATTTTTCGTAGTTCTGTTGTAAATTGGCTGCTCGTGCAGCGAAAGGAACCCGGCGCTTCACAAGCAGCTGACGTAAATAATAACGAAAAATATTGATTTTATTGACGCTGTGATAGCGAATTTTGAAGCATTAACGTTTACGAGATAGAAGAAAGTTTTGGGATTGATACATCCAATTAATTTCATTCTACTGTTGCAAGAGCTATTGTAAAAGAATGTGTAAGAGAAAAATAATTAATTGGGATAAAAAATGTTAAGCACAACAATTAGCTTCTTCAGCAGAGGCTGAATATTTTTTTTCCTTTTTTCTTTTGAACTCATACACACCAAATAAATAAATCAGTTAGGGGTTGAAAAAACATCGAAACATTTGACTTTTTTTTTTTTTTTTTTTTTTTTTTTTTGAAACACTGAATGCAATCCCCACTGAGTTGTAATAATGCTGTATTTGATATTTTGGGGATTTCAGATCTGAATGGTAATTTTCATATTTACTTCGTGCGTACGAATTAATGGGTGCAACTCATTTTCACAATTTGTTTTGATTAGCATACACATACATGTGTGTATGCTAATCACATGTATGTGATGGTGGACATGATGATGGACATGTTTTTGATGGTGTTTTAAGAAGTTATTTTAGTTCTTACATGTGTGTAAGTTTAGCTTTATGCGATTAACAGTGATTTTTATAAGTGAAAATTCAAAAAATGCTGCCATGATATTTGTCTGTTCTGTTATTCGTGCTAACTAATGAAATTACTTATTTCCATTTTCTATTTATTTCTGTAATTGTATTAATTATAATTTTATTAATTAAAACATAAAATGTAGAATATGTTCCTAATTAGAGAATTAATATAATATAATTTTCTGGATCATTATTAATTTTAACCAATGTTAAAAATTTAACAATAAATGCAGTATTAACAATTTTAATAAATTAGAATTTCCGCAGTATTTAATAAAGATGTACATAATTATTTATAAATAATAATGTACATAATGTTATAGTATGCTACTAACTAATGGAATAATTAATTTGGAGTTTTTATCGTATCCTATTATTAAGAATAATTTTATTAATTTATAAAAATGTACATTATGTCAGTAATTAGAGGGCCGATTGTTTTTCAAACTTATAATTTTTCGTTAGCTATTCAGTAATGTAAGGCAGAAAAAAAAATTACTGAAATCAAAATAGCCTGATTTTTACAAAATAAATCAGATTTATTTTATTTTATTTTTTAAATCATATTTTTATACAACCAAACTTTCAGACAACTTGTAAGTTTCCTAATTTTAAATTTCAGAAGTTAAAAAATATATATCTCAAAGAAAAAAAAATTGTGACAAAATGTTGTATTAATGCATGATATAAAAGTGTTTTCACTGTATTAAAATGCTTATATACCTCTTCAATAGTATATCCAATTTTTCATGCTCCGATTAATAAAGGTAGACGAAAATCAAATGACAGGAAGAATAAAATAAAATGAAGAATGTAGCTCATATTCACTTAAAAATGACGAGGTGGCATTGATGGATATCAAAATTTATCCCGCCCCCATTTGGCTTAATACCTTACATGACATTAAACTATTACTTTCATTACATTAAATTAGATCAAAATATATTTTTAGCTCACAGGCTATCAAAGCCTGAGAGCTTATGTGCCCGACGGTTCTGTATGTACGTACGTATGTATGTATGTACGTAACGCGATAACTCTTGATAGAATTAACCGTTTTACTTTAAATTTTGTGTATAGGTTCCTTGTGATAAGGCGCTTCCCTGATTAGTTTTGGAGGTTTATTGGTTAAGCATAAAGGGGGAAACGGGGGGCTAACCCCCTATAAATTAGATAAATAGGTTTTTCATGCAGAATTATCCCATTTTCTTCAAATTTTGTAAATAGGTTCATTTTGATAATGCGCTTCTGTAAATAGTTTTGGGGGTTCATTGGTTAAGTATAAAGGGAGAAAGGGGGGATACCCCCCCTAATTTAGATAAATGAGTTTTTCATGCAGAATTATCCGATTTTCTTCAAATTTTTTATATAGGTTCATTGTGATAATGCGCTTCTCTAAAGAGTTTTGGGGGTTCATTGGTTAAGTATAAAGGGGGAAAGGGGGGGGGGTAATCCCCCCTTAATTTTGATAATTGGGTTTTTCATGCAGAATTATCCGATTTTCTTTAAACTTTGTATATAGGCTCATTGTGATAAGGCACTTCCCTAATTAATTTTGGGTGTTCATTGAGTAAATATAAAGGGGGGTAAACGGGGGGCTAATCCCCCTTAATTTAGATAAATGGGTTTTTCATGCAGAATTATCAATTTTCTTCAAATTTTGTATATAGATTCATTGTGGTAAGGCGTTTGCCTGATTAGTTTTGGGTTTTCATTTGTTAAGTATAAAGGGGGGAACGGGAGGGGCTTACCTCTCTTAATTTAGATAAATGGGTTTTTCAAGCAAAATTATCCGATTTTTTTCAAATTTTGTGTATAAATTCATTGTGGTAAGGCGCTTGATTGATTAGATTTTGGGGGTTTATTGGTTAACCCTTTAAGACCTGAAGAGTTTTGGTAGAAATTAAAAACATATAAAAATTCTCTTTGATTTGAAATAAATATTTAAAAAAAATTACGTTGTCAGGTTATGTCAAGGAGGATCTACACAATTGTGTGGTGCAGGCTAAGCTTTAAATCACAGGGAAAGAGGAAATTGTTTTTTTCTTAGGATCACCTACACAATTGTGTAGGTTAGGTCTTAAAGGGATATGTATAAAGGGTGGGAACGGGTTCTTATCCCCCCCCCCCCTCCTTAATATATATCAGTCAATTTCTTTATTTTTCGAGTGGCATTATTCTTTGAAAAAATAGCATAATATACAATTAGTGTGAATAGCCTGTGAGCTCAATGCCCTCAGTTTAACTGGGAAGTTTTCTTTATTTAAATATTTCGGGCGGCTAAAAAAGAGCAACGTTCTAAACAGTCTAGACAAACTAACACTTCCCTGCAGCTTCTAAAAAGTGTCATGGTTGCTTTTGATGAAAGCAGGTGCGATTGTATATTGTTTATAAGTTTTCTTGTGATAATAAATAACACATAACGATTGGATATTCTAATTAAAGTTTTGTAATTGAACTTCGTAAAGAATTGAATAAATAAAATATATTTTGAACGTAGATCATCGCATTTCAAAATTTTATGTGCAGAATGCAATTGATTCTTTTTAGTATTTAATTCACACCATTTTATTAATTTTAAAAAGTTACATAATAAAGTTCTTTTAAATGTAATATGTCTGCATGTAATATATATAAAACAGCTTTATGTTACTGTAAAAGATTCTATATTAACACATTTATTCCGAGAATAATTTCTAATTTTTTTAATTAAAATTGCTTGAATGCTACCCCTTTTCTGAAATAGTAATATCCGTTTTTTCAATCAGGCATTAAATAAGGCGAATTCAAACCAAAAATGTGGGTAGCAATCAAGCATTCTGAATTAAAAAAGAAAACTCCCAACGCTGACAGCACTGTTTAATTTCGAAATTGTCAGAGGGCATAACGCCCGTGGATCTTGACATTTTAGCTTTGTTCTTTCAATATTTGAAGATTTTCAAAAGAAAATAATGATAATAATTTTCCCGAATTATTTAAAGTAATTTAAGAACCATGCCCTCCCCCCTTATTATTTTTGTTTCTGTCATCTGCGGTGGTAGCTGTAATTTATAATTATTAAAACTGTTGAAGTTATTTTCATAAAATATAAAATAAAAATGAAAAACTAGCTTAATTTAAAATACATTTTTTTTTTTTTTTGTGGAGCGCATGCATAGAATTAAGTTTGTGTCATAATTTCCTTTTTAATAACAACTAAAACTGATCTATTAAAAGTTCATTTTCTTGTAGTTCGAGAAATAAATTACTGAGTATGGGTTAATTTACAAGGGGACTTACAGAAATCATTCGGGTCTGAGCCTCTAAGCCCTCAAATGCATTTAGCCATGTTTAAAACATTTCTTCTCATAAACAAAGAATTTCAAAATTCACAGTTTCGTCACAACGTGACTTCTCAATGTAGTAGTTTTTTTGGTCACAGATGTGATGTGACTTATGTGCCTGGCAATAACGTCATAGTAACGTAACAAAAATTAAAAAAAAATGACAGTAAATTATTTTTACAATGAAAAACATGTTTTAAAGTGTTCTAGCATTTTTTTTAAAATATTTTCGGAGAAATTCACATATTAGTCACAGTGTGGTTTATTTTTCACTGAGTGGTCTAAATACTTTTTCAGACACATATGTGTCTGAATTTAAGACGCCTCTATTTGCAGTATGCTCCTCGTTTGATTTAGAAATTTAATTAATTAAATTTTCTTTATATCTCATTTATAAAAAAATGGTAAAATTCATTCTTCTAAGTGGGTGTAGAATAATTAAACACTGAAAGAAAAACGAACTAAGAATGTTTTATCATGTGAGCATCCCTGCCCTTCCGTTGCAGAAGACAATTTTTAATTCGGTTTTCTTTTAAATGTTCAATATAACTAAACGTCGATTCAAAGCAGAAATGCCTTCATAAAATAAGTTAAATAAATCACGTAGGAATATGTTAAACAGTAAAGTTAAATAGTTTAAATTAGTGCTCCCTGTTAAACGTTTATACGAGTATACGTATAATACGTACTATACGGGGTGCAGATTTTGGATACGTATGATACGACCAAGGCGGTTATACGTATTATACGAAATAGCATATACGGTACATCGTATATACGGATCTTACACCAGCGGTTAAACGTATAAACGATTAAACGCTTTTCGTTCATTGCTTAAAAAATTATGCCTTTCTCCTGCTGGTCTGCGGATAAGAGATTTTGAGAGACACCCTGTGTCTTGTGCAGTCGGTACTTGTAAAAAAAAAAAAAAATCAAAATATGTTTTCTTCTCTTTAGATTTTGTTTTTCCCCCTCACATCTAAACTATTAATTATGAAATGATTTACCATGAAATGATTTATCTTTCGCATAATTTATGGCGTGGACATTTCGCCCGAAACATTAATATTGCAGAACACAAACTTACATTGACTTCATATTTTATACTGACATTGATCAATCCAACTCCTGGGAAGTTTCATAATCTTATTTTTAGTTTAAAGACCACCACGGAGGGCAATCCGTCTACATCCCTAGTGCAGATAATCGGCCGTAACAAATAACTAATTAAACAGACTTTTATTTTATTTAAGAATATTTTTTTCTATATTAAAAATATTTTGAAAATACGTTTTACAGCCAAAAAAAAAAAAAAAAAAAAAAAAAAAGAGAGAGAGAGAGAGAGGGGGGGGGGGGGAGAAGACAAGTCATTTTAAGCTTATGTGATTGCGTTCTGAAACCTGCAGTGACGATTATTTGTCAGGCTATAAGTAATCGAAATTTATAGGTACTAACACAAACAAGTGGGCAAGTGTGATCCAAGTTCGCACAAAGGGTTTCGTTTAATATTCCTTTCAAAACACTTTATCCTTTCTTTAAAAAATCCAAATAAATTTCATTTTCTAAAAAAAAAAAACTGTCTATTTTTCTCAGTTTTTCGAATATCTGAACCGGCCCGATAGCGGGTAAAGCCCACTATTATATTCTGTCATAATAATATCTGTCATGTGGACTAAATGCGATATTTAAAAAATAATAATAATTTCAAAATTAAACATGTTGTAAACATTCAAAATGTTAAAATATGCGAATATTTCCATAATCGGGTTTTTATCATGATTCAATACGTTCCTCAAACTCATATATTTACTATTCTCTATTACTCATATTCATACTCGCTTTGTATTATACTGAAACATTTGAAAAATCCGTTAAACTTGCGATATGACGTCAGATTTTCTTTTTAATTCTCTAATCTTTCTGTTTTATTACCACTATGACATCAGTCTTTTTTTATTTCATATTAATCTTTTCTTTCAATTGGTGAAACTTTTTATTTCATTTTTAGCACTTTCCAACCTAGTTGAAAAGTACTTATGACTTCGGTTTGTCTGGCCGTATGGCCATCTGCCGTCTGCCGTCTGGCCGTCTGCCGTCTGGCCGTCTGTCCGTGCTCTAACTCCCGTAAATATGCTCGGATTGCTCTGCAATTTTTATATGTTATTGTCGTTATCTATAGCATGTTCCCTATTTCAACGGAAGTGTGTAGCACTTATAGTTTTATTACAGGGACACTCAAAAGAATTCCGTTACATTGCGGTCTATGGGGAAAAATCATTTGCGGTTTATTTAAATAATGTTTCAGTATTTTAAACTCATTGAAATTGATATATATCACTAAGGTGCATTAGAAGAAGCTTAATATGGAATAGGGTGTGCATAGCACTTATAGTTACTTTACAGGGACAGTCAAAAGAATTCCGTTACACGACGTGTATGGAGAAATATCGTCTGCGGTTTATTTAAATAATGTTTCACTATTTTAAACGCATTGAAATTTATATATATATATATATCTAAGGTGCATTACAAGAGGCTTACTACAGAATAGTGTGTGTACAGCAGTCATCGTTCATTTACAGGGACACACAAAAGAATTATCTACTGTCTGGTAACACTAATTCCTGGAAGTGCGTTTTAAGTTACTAAACGCGATTTTAATTTTAACTCGCTTTTCGTCTATTACGTGGTGTGTATAAATTCTGTAGATCCTATACAGGGCAGCACAAAAGTTCACGAACACATTTCCGTTTATTGACGAAAACTCCAGAAAGATAATTTTAAACTGTGCTACGCGTTTCCTAACTAAACTAAAATTTAGCATCCTAGCATATACAAATCTATAGATCATATACAGGGCTGAATAAAAGTATTCGGATATTTTTCCGAATATTGTATCTGTTGGAAATTCCTGAAATTATGTTTTTAAATATGTTATGCGTTTTCCAAATTGTTTACTTAGATGTTATCTTTTAGCTTATTAAACGGTATGTTTTGTAAAATTATTTTGGAAGCGTTGGAAAGTGCTACATAATCTATGCTTGACGCATGATTTTTCGTTCTTGTTATTTTTCACGTGGAAATCGTCTGATAGAAAATTAATTATTGTAGATAGAATTTCATCATGGATTTTTAATTTTTGGCATCTGCTATAAGGGAAAATGTTCAAATTTAATAAGAAAAGGCTGTTAGAATTTTGGTTTTTTATCTCTATTTATTAAAATAACACGAATTTTTCAAATTTTAATATTTTCAGCTCTTCGCAGCTGATATTCTGATTTATACACAAAGTTTCAACTCTGTGAGTTAGACAGTTTTCGAGAATGGCTCTGTGACAGACAGACAACGGAGCGGGAGCAATAGGGTTTCGTGAGATGAACGAAACCCTAAAAATGAAATTTGTCAAGATTAACAAAGTTCTTAAAACGTAATATCTTGTAATGCCCATACACTTTGTATAAAAACTATCACGAGTGTCATGGTTAAAAAAATTAAATCGCACACATTACAATACATTAACACAGAGTAGAAAACAGTAGCACTGTGGAAAGAACAACATTTGACACCCTCGGGCGCAATTTGAGTATACACACACAAAAATAAATATTTTTTTTTTTTAATTAAAAAAGAAAGAATATACTTAACAAGGATTAACAATGAATCTGAAACGTGTATATTCTCCTTATTTGCTCAAAAAATCTTTTTACTTTCGTTATATATTTACGATAATCGTTTATAGGGAAAAATAACAAGATTCTATGTATGAAACATATTATACAGATTGCTAAAGTAACGCCACCAATCTCCAACTTGTTCTCCTTTCAGTGACGTAACACTGATGAGATCCATTGGCATTAAAGTAAATACGATACTTGAAATATACGTAAACTTTAATTAAACGTATACTTGAATTATACGTTTAACCGATATACGCTTATACGTATCCGGATACATTTAAACGTATAGTTTAAGGTATACGTATTCCTTAAATACGTATTATACGTATATACGTATATCGGTTAAACGTATAACTGAAATACGTATCACATCGGGAGCACTATTTTAAATACAAATTCTGGTGTAAAATATTTTTTCTAAAGCTTGAGTAACATTTCCAGGCGTTCTAGTGTTAAAGCCTTTTTTTAACATGTACACTTAGACGCTGTCTTTTAACATTTTCAAACTTATCTTAAAACACATAATTATGTGTAAATTATAATAACAGGCCCATTCGTGTAAATCCAGGCAATTTTCTACATTTACACACATGTCTAAGTTTTTCAAGCGATAACAAAGTGCACATTTAGTTTCAAAAGATACATAAACACAAAAATAGGTAATTTTTAAAAAATGTAATTTTTGTGACAAGTGTGTAATTTTAGTAATTCACAACGTGTAAAATTGGCTCATTAACACATTTAATTTTTTAGAGTGTTAAAATTTTATGCCTTTAAGGTGGTTTTCAAATGCCCTTCTGATCAACGCTAAACTTTCTGACGATTTTCTGACTCATTTTTCAACGTAAAAGCATAAAATTGTTAGCCTTGGTTAATCGAGCAATTTGGAATCGAAATTAGTTTTCTGTTTTTGGATAAATAAATTACTTATCGAGTAATAAGATATTCTTGTCACGTGACGACATCTCCCCCCCCCCTTTTCTCGCACTGCCGGATCGGAAATTCTGTTCAAAACGCCGACTTTGACAATATTTTCTGAAAGATATTCTGCCTTTACCTAAAATGGAAAACGTCTTTCGATTACATAGTTTCAGAATAAGAACATCTGCTAATATCATACGCTCCTGAACAAAAATGAATTCAGAAATGTGTCAGAACGAAGCTCCTTTGGATTTGAGAACAGTCTTAAGTTTAAAAATGAGTCAGAAAATGCGTCAGGAAGTTTCGCGTTGTTGTTATGGGAATTTGAGAACCACCTTAAATTGAAATTAGACATCCGTAGCATATTCTCACTAAGTACAGCATAGATCCCAATATTACAAATATGCGTAAAAGGATTTTTATTGCAAGTTTTCCTTTTAACCTACGTTCGTGACTGGCATATAACCGTATGTGGCGATCAAAATTCTTGAATTTGAACACTGGTATTTTAAAGCAGAATTTTTAACTTATTTAAGGGGTTCTCGGTCAAAAAAATCTTTGTGTCTTTCTTCAAAAAATTTTCTGTGTTTTTACGCTTAAAATGACGTTTAAATCATGTTTCTATCTTAATTAGAACAAGATATATTATTTTTTTGTGTTCAAAATCTAGCTCTTAAGTAGTAGTTGTCATGGAAACGTTTTTGCGTTTTTCTACTTGACGGCTTTTTTTTTACCAATTCTACGCTTTAAATTGTTATAAGTCAAGAACCGTTATAGATAAATTATTCCAATTTGTAATATGTCTTTTTCAAATACTTTACTATAATTTTGATCGATCAAATTAAAAAATATATATGCTTACTTTTGAAAATATGATTTTTTAAAAATAAGTTGCCTCATTTAAAAAAAAAAATAAATAAATATTTTAATTATTTATAATATATTATTTTATTATATATATATATATTATAATATGTTATTTATATATTAGTTTATAATATATAATTTTTTTCAAAATTAATATTTAAAAAATGCTGGGTCATAATTAAAGGTTATATACTTCTGTTTAATTAAATAAAAAAAAATTGAAATTTGACGAATAATATTTCGAATTATAAGTATTTTAAACTACCCCACTTTTTAAATTTTTAAATTTTTTACTAACTTTATGAGAAGTTTTAAGATTTGGTTTTGTTTACAAATTATATGATTAACCATCACAAAAAAAAAAAATGAAAATTCTAATTCAATAAATGAAAATATTTTAAAAATGTGTCCCGGTTCCCCTTAATTACAACATTACAGCGGTTTAATTAAATAGAAAAATACTCGTGTCCAAAGATTAAAATAAGCGCAGGAGTGGTTACATGATTCAAAGGTTGCAATCGTTAAATTCATTTTTTTCCACTATGTATGTATGAATGTAAGTGACAAAACTGCAACATATAGTTTTCAATTCACTCGCTTTTTTTTTTTTTGAGAGAGAGAGAGAGGTTGATTTTCAGTTATGGGTGTCATTTCATAAAATAAAGGATTGAATTTTTAATAATTTAAATAGTTTATTTTTTGAAAATAGAAAAGTAAATAATTACTATTTTCTGTATTTATACATATATCATGACATTTTATTTATTTATTTATTTATTTTTTAACTAATTAAATTTTCAGACATCTCTCCGTTACAAATGTAGAGCACACTTCCAAGAAAAGTATGGAAAATAATGTTTCAAAAAGTTCAAAATTGTTGAGAGAAGTGTGGTTTTAAAATTTTCTTAACATATAAACATTATAGCATTATAACAAAAAAAAATTAAAATTAAAATTAAAAAATTAAATCCAGGAAACAAGGACACTGCTATTTACGAAGCATTAAAACCAAATTACATATTGAGTTGTTTCTGACAATCAGATGCAATTTTTTCTCTTCCAAGAAAAGAGGGTGGGGGGTTACTTCAGGAGTGGCGTATCTTAACACTGAGTATGCAATAATAACAATATTTGTTGTGTAAATATAAAATGTGAAAATTTTACATTATCTGGCCTTTACAGGATAATGACAGAGGTAAGGCTATAAAAGAGCAAACACGTGGTAAATGTTTCAGATTTTATCCATCAACAACAGAATTTCACATTTTACTGCAGATTTTTTTTAATCTTTATTTTTTTTAATGGAGGTGTTCGAGGGTTGAATGGGGGCAAGGGCGCATTAACAGAAATTACAGTCTATATATTCTTTAAACTGGATACATAGATACCTTATACATATAAGCAAAGCTCCGTATACTTTTTAAACTTTCATTCTTTGGAAGGAGTGGAAAAGTTTAAAAAAAAATGGAACTAGTGGTATAGCAAGTAGTACTTTGGCCGAGTAGTCGAGTTCTGACGAGTACTGATATCGAGTACCGAATTGTGCGTAAGAAAGAATCAATGAGTCGAACATGAAGTGAGCTTAGGGTAATACACCTATGTCTGTGTGTGTTTCAATATATATACATAAACATGCATCAATATACATCTAAATGCATATATATCTGTATATATACATATATTACTAGCTGAACCGCCCGGCGTTGCCCGGGCCCATGATAATAACCTTAAACACTGTAAACTGAAATGTCTGAAATTCAGATATATAAGTGTCTGAAACGGATGGTTAAAAAAAGAGACGCTTGTAAGTGTCTGAATTTCAGACATTTGAGATGTCTGAAATAGCGACATTTTTTTACCCGGGTAAACAGCTAGAAAAAAACCCAGAAAAAAGGCGCTAGTGTTAGCATCTACGGAAGCATATCTATTTACGATTATGGGAGAATAATCTAAATTTACGTTTTTACCCAGGTCGACATCGAACCCAAGTCCTACTGGTTACAAATACAATGCCTTATCCGTTTCGCTATCCAGATCACATGAGTGAGTTATTTTAAATGCAAGTGATCGAATGATTCGGACGCGCGATGATATTTTTTTAGGATTCATTAATTTTTTGCTGAAAAAAGTGGGAATTTTGGACAGGATTTTGGATAGATTTGGTGAATTTGAGATGGTGTTAATATTGTACAACTTTATCATTTATGCGGGGGAAGGGGACATGAATTATACATATTTTCAATACGATTGTTATAAATAGTTTTCTTAAAAGAAAAGTGCTCCCTGGATATTGAAATTTAACTAACTAATTTTTTGACCGATTTAAAAAAAAACACATTCCTTTGATTGAAAAAAAAGGGGGGCCTCCCCCCCTTTTTTTCAATCAAAATAATATGTTTTTTTTTGATTTTAGGTTTTATTTTTAGCTTTTTATTTTAGCTTTTTTGGTTTTAGCTATCATCCAAAACCTCTTGCCACCCGAAGTTACAATAATGCTACAAACACTCATTCATTGCTCTGGCACAAAAAAATGACACCATACACTGTTAGAAATGGATACTCAATTTTCTTCGTTTTTGACGAAACTGTTTCCCGGGAAATGCTCCGAGCGAATATTTCGTCAAATTGAGTAAATTTGAATCCTCAAAAATGTGAGGAAATAAATTTCGTCAAATTGCTTGTTGGAAAGTGCTAAAAAGAGGCAGGTGGCGCCATCTCTTGACAATTTTAGAAGCATCTGTAATTGACAGGGTGGAAAAATAAGGTCGCGTAATAAGTAAATCACTGAAAGACCATCTTGTTTTAATGCATCAATCGAAAATGGACGTTTTCTGATAAGGAAAATAGGTGAAGTCAGCAATTTTAATTTCCAATGGAATCACTGGCACTCGTATTCACCGATTACTTCGACCACAAGTTATGCCGGAAATCCGAGTCGAACGCTCAAATGGTGACACATTTAGCGCTGTTTTGCCAGTAAATAGAAATCCATGGTACAACAGTGATAAATCATACACAATTGTCATTATACGACGTCAGTTAATGCAAAATGCATTTATATACACTACACGCTTTTCCATCTACTGATCCAATAACAATTTTGTCGTTATAGTGCATCTAAATACAGTTTGTGATATAGTAAAAAATTAGCATTCGCCACTCAGCGAGTAATACTGAAAATTTGGCGATTGACTTTGTTGCCAAACTTAATAGTCACACTCGCCAATTGCAACGATTGAATGGAAAATGAGATTTTTTTTTCTGCTGTCACTTGATGAACTTCATAGTGGAGGGATGGACACGGGAGATGCACAATATGATTAAGCGGTCACAGACCTTTCCATCGATGTATCACATGAGGGGTGTGTGCAAAATTTAGAAAAGTACCCCCCTTGGAGGCTAAGGCGGGATGGATATCGGAGATGCATAATATGAATAAGCGGTCACAGACATTTCCAACGATATATCACATGAGGGGTGTCAACAAAATTTAG
This sequence comes from Maratus michaelseni, assembly GCA_963931845.1. Classification (NCBI taxonomy): domain Eukaryota; kingdom Metazoa; phylum Arthropoda; class Arachnida; order Araneae; family Salticidae; genus Maratus; species Maratus michaelseni. Next base: position 493,986,499 of record OZ007586.1, read on the forward strand.
AAAAGTGCACCCCTTGGGGAGGGGGGGGGAGTGGCGGGATGGACCCCAAAGATGCATAACATGAATAAACAGTCAAAGACCCTTCCAACGATATGTAACTTGAAGGGTGTGTGCTAAATTTAGAAAAGTACCCCCTTGGGGGGCAAAGTGGGGGGATGGACACGGGAGATACATATTATGATTCAGCGGTCACAGACCTTTCCAACGATATATCATATGAGTGATATTGGCAAAATTTAGAAAAGTGCTCCCTTCAGGGGACAAAGGGGGGTATGGACACCGGAGATGCATAATATGATTCAGCGGTCTCAGACCTATCCAACGATGTATCATATGAGGGGTATGTGCAAAATTTAGAAAAGTACCCCAATCGGGGTGGCAAAGTGGGGGTACGGACACCGGAGATGCATAATTTGATTAAGTAGTCACAGACCTTTCCAACGATATATGACATGACGGGTGCCAACAAAATTTAGAAAAGTGTCCCGTTTGGGGAGCAAAGGGGGGTATGGACATTAGCGATACATAATATGATTAAGCAGTCACAGACGTTTCCAACGATATATCACATGAGGGGTGTGTGCAAAATTTAGAAAAGTACCCTCCTTGGAGGCAAAGGGGGGGGGGGATGGACATCGGATATGCATAATATGATTCAGCGGTCTCCGACCTATCCAACGATATATCATATGAGGGTTAAGTGCAAAATTTAGAAAAGTACCCCACTTGGGGTGGCAAAGTGGGGGTAGGGACACCGGAGATGCATAATATGATTAAGCAGTCACAGACCTTTCCATCGATATATCACGAGAGGGGTGTGTGCAAAATTTAGAAAAGTACCCCCTTGGGGGGTCAAAGTGGGGGATGGACATGGGAGATGCATAATATGATTAACTGGTCACAGACCTTTCCAGTGATATATAACATGAGGGTTGTGTGCAAAATTTAGAAAGTAGCCCTTGGGGGGGGGGAAAGTGGGGAGATGGACATCAGAGATGTATAATATGATTAAGCGGTCACAGACCTTTCCAACAATATATGACATGAGGGGTTTCAACAAAATTTAGAAAAGTACTCCTTGGGGGGGGGGGCAAAGTGGGGAGATGGACATCGGAGATGCATAATATGAATAAGCGGTCACAGACATTTCCAACGATATATCACATGAGGGGTGTCAACAAAATTTAGAAAAGTGCACCCCTTGGGGAGGGGGGTGGGAAGTGGCGGGATGGACCCCAAAGATGCATAATATGAATAAGCAGTCAAAGACCCTTCCAACGATATGTAACTTGAAGGGTGTGTGCTAAAATTAGAAAAATACCCCCTTTGGGGGGCAAAGTGGGGGGATGGACACGGGAGATGCATATTATGATTCAGCGGTCACAGACCTTTCCAACGATATATCATATGAGGGGTATGTGCAAAATTTAGAAAAGTACCCCAATCGGGGTGGCAAAGTGGGGGTAGGGACACCGGAGATGCATAATTTGATTAAGTAGTCACAGACATTTCTAACGATATAAGACATGACGGGTGCCAACAAAATTTAGAAAAGTGCCCCGTTTGGGGAGCAAAGGGGGGGTATGGATATTGGTGATACATAATATGATTAAGCAGTCACAGACCTTTCCAACGATGTATCACATGAGGGGTGTGTGTAAAATTTAGAAAAGTACCCCTCTTGGGAGGGGGGCAAAGTGGGGGCAGGGACACCAGCGATGCATAATATGATTAAGCAGTCACAGACCTTTCCATCGATATATCACATGAGGGGTGTGTACAAAATTTAGAAAAGTACCCTCCTTGGAGGCAAAGTGGGGGATGGACATCGGAGATGCATAATATGATTCAGCGGTCTCCGACCTATCCAACGATATATCATATGAGGGTTAATTGCAAAATTTAGAAAAGTACCCCACTTGGGGTGGCAAAGTGGGGGTAGGGACACCGGAGATGCATAATATGATTAAGCAGTCACAGACCTTTCGAACGATATATGACATGAGGGGTGCAACAAAATTTAGAAAAGTGCCCCGTTTGGGAGGCAAAGGGGGGATGGACATTGCCGATGCATAATATGATTAAGCAGTCACAGACCTTTCCAACGATGTATCACGTGAGGGGTGTGTGCAAAATTTAGAAAAGTACCCCCCTTGGGGGCTGCAAAGTGGGGGCAGGGACACCAGCAATGCATAATATGATTAAGCAGTCACAGACCTTTCCAACAATGTATCACATGAGGGGTGTGTGCAAAATTTAGAAAAGTGCCCCCTTGGGGGGGGGCAAATTGGGGGGATGGACACCGGAGATGCATAATATGATTCAGCGGTCTCAGACCTTTCCAACGATATATCATATGAGTGATATTGGCAAAATTTAGAAAAGTGCTCCCCTCGAGGGGCAAAATGTAGGGATGGACACCGGAGATGCATAATATGATTCAACGATCTCAGACCTTTCCAACGATGTATCATATGAGGGGTATGTGCAAAATTTAGAAAAGTACCCCAATTGGGGTGGCAAAGTGGGGTAGGGACACCAGATATGCATAATGTGATTAAGCAGTCACAGACCTTTCCAACGATATATGACATGAGGGGTGTTAACAAAATTTAGAAAAGTGCCCCCTTTGGTGGAGCAAAGGGGAAGGAGGGACAATGCTGATGCATAATATGATTAAGCAGTCACAGACCTTTCCAACGATATATCATATGAGGGGTATGTGCAAAATTTAGAAAAGTACCCCAATCGGGGTGGCAAAGTGGGGGTAGGGACACCGGAGATGCATAATTTGATTAAGTAGTCACAGACATTTCTAACGATATATGACATGACGGGTGCCAACAAACTTTAGAAAAGTGCCCCGTTTGGGAGGCAAAGGGGGATGGACATTGCCGATGCATAATATGATTAAGCAGTCACAGACCTTTCCAACGATGTATCACGTGAGGGGTGTGTGCAAAATTTAGAAAAGTACCCCCCTTGGGGGCTGCAAAGTGGGGGCAGGGACACCAGCAATGCATAATATGATTAAGCAGTCACAGACCTTTCCAACAATGTATCACATGAGGGGTGTGTGCAAAATTTAGAAAAGTGCCCCCTTGGGGGGGGCAAATTGGGGGGATGGACACCGGAGATGCATAATATGATTCAGCGGTCTCAGACCTTTCCAACGATATATCATATGAGTGATATTGGCAAAATTTAGAAAAGTGCTCCCCTCGAGGGGCAAAATGTAGGGATGGACACCGGAGATGCATAATATGATTCAACGATCTCAGACCTTTCCAACGATGTATCATATGAGGGGTATGTGCAAAATTTAGAAAAGTACCCCAATTGGGGTGGCAAAGTGGGGGTAGGGACACCAGATATGCATAATGTGATTAAGCAGTCACAGACCTTTCCAACGATATATGACATGAGGGGTGTTAACAAAATTTAGAAAAGTGCCCCCTTTGGTGGAGCAAAGGGGAAGGAGGGACAATGCTGATGCATAATATGATTAAGCAGTCACAGACCTTTCCAACGATGTATCACATGAGGGGTGTGTGCAAAATTTAGAAAAGTACCCCCTCGGGGGCGGCAAAGTGGGGGCAGGGAGACCAGCGATGCATATTTTAGATTAAGCGGTTACAGACCTTTCCAACGATATATGACATGAGGGGTGTCAACAAAATTTAGAAAAGTCGGGGAGAAGTGGCACGATAGACCCCGAAGATGCTTAACATAATAAGCGGTCAAGGAGTTTCCCAATGATATATCACATGAGGGGTGTGTGCAAAATTTAGAAAAGTACCCCCCTTGGAGGCTAAGGCGGGATGGATATCGGAGATGCATAATATGAATAAGCGGTCACAGACATTTCCAACGATATATCACATGAGGGGTGTCAACAAAATTTAGAAAAGTGCACCCCTTGGGGAGGGGGGGGGAGTGGCGGGATGGACCCCAAAGATGCATAACATGAATAAACAGTCAAAGACCCTTCCAACGATATGTAACTTGAAGGGTGTGTGCTAAATTTAGAAAAGTACCCCCTTGGGGGGCAAAGTGGGGGGATGGACACGGGAGATACATATTATGATTCAGCGGTCACAGACCTTTCCAACGATATATCATATGAGTGATATTGGCAAAATTTAGAAAAGTGCTCCCTTCAGGGGACAAAGGGGGGTATGGACACCGGAGATGCATAATATGATTCAGCGGTCTCAGACCTATCCAACGATGTATCATATGAGGGGTATGTGCAAAATTTAGAAAAGTACCCCAATCGGGGTGGCAAAGTGGGGGTACGGACACCGGAGATGCATAATTTGATTAAGTAGTCACAGACCTTTCCAACGATATATGACATGACGGGTGCCAACAAAATTTAGAAAAGTGTCCCGTTTGGGGAGCAAAGGGGGGTATGGACATTAGCGATACATAATATGATTAAGCAGTCACAGACGTTTCCAACGATATATCACATGAGGGGTGTGTGCAAAATTTAGAAAAGTACCCTCCTTGGAGGCAAAGGGGGGGGGGATGGACATCGGATATGCATAATATGATTCAGCGGTCTCCGACCTATCCAACGATATATCATATGAGGGTTAAGTGCAAAATTTAGAAAAGTACCCCACTTGGGGTGGCAAAGTGGGGGTAGGGACACCGGAGATGCATAATATGATTAAGCAGTCACAGACCTTTCCATCGATATATCACGAGAGGGGTGTGTGCAAAATTTAGAAAAGTACCCCCTTGGGGGGTCAAAGTGGGGGATGGACATGGGAGATGCATAATATGATTAACTGGTCACAGACCTTTCCAGTGATATATAACATGAGGGTTGTGTGCAAAATTTAGAAAGTAGCCCTTGGGGGGGGGAAAGTGGGGAGATGGACATCAGAGATGTATAATATGATTAAGCGGTCACAGACCTTTCCAACAATATATGACATGAGGGGTTTCAACAAAATTTAGAAAAGTACTCCTTGGGGGGGGGGGGGCAAAGTGGGGAGATGGACATCGGAGATGCATAATATGAATAAGCGGTCACAGACATTTCCAACGATATATCACATGAGGGGTGTCAACAAAATTTAGAAAAGTGCACCCCTTGGGGAGGGGGGTGGGAAGTGGCGGGATGGACCCCAAAGATGCATAACATGAATAAGCAGTCAAAGACCCTTCCAACGATATGTAACTTGAAGGGTGTGTGCTAAAATTAGAAAAATACCCCCTTTGGGGGGCAAAGTGGGGGGATGGACACGGGAGATGCATATTATGATTCAGCGGTCACAGACCTTTCCAACGATATATCATATGAGGGGTATGTGCAAAATTTAGAAAAGTACCCCAATCGGGGTGGCAAAGTGGGGGTAGGGACACCGGAGATGCATAATTTGATTAAGTAGTCACAGACATTTCTAACGATATATGACATGACGGGTGCCAACAAAATTTAGAAAAGTGCCCCGTTTGGGGAGCAAAGGGGGGGTATGGATATTGGTGATACATAATATGATTAAGCAGTCACAGACCTTTCCAACGATGTATCACATGAGGGGTGTGTGTAAAATTTAGAAAAGTACCCCTCTTGGGAGGGGGGCAAAGTGGGGGCAGGGACACCAGCGATGCATAATATGATTAAGCAGTCACAGACCTTTCCATCGATATATCACATGAGGGGTGTGTACAAAATTTAGAAAAGTACCCTCCTTGGAGGCAAAGTGGGGGATGGACATCGGAGATGCATAATATGATTCAGCGGTCTCCGACCTATCCAACGATATATCATATGAGGGTTAATTGCAAAATTTAGAAAAGTACCCCACTTGGGGTGGCAAAGTGGGGGTAGGGACACCGGAGATGCATAATATGATTAAGCAGTCACAGACCTTTCGAACGATATATGACATGAGGGGTGCAACAAAATTTAGAAAAGTGCCCCGTTTGGGAGGCAAAGGGGGGATGGACATTGCCGATGCATAATATGATTAAGCAGTCACAGACCTTTCCAACGATGTATCACGTGAGGGGTGTGTGCAAAATTTAGAAAAGTACCCCCCTTGGGGGCTGCAAAGTGGGGGCAGGGACACCAGCAATGCATAATATGATTAAGCAGTCACAGACCTTTCCAACAATGTATCACATGAGGGGTGTGTGCAAAATTTAGAAAAGTGCCCCCTTGGGGGGGGCAAATTGGGGGGATGGACACCGGAGATGCATAATATGATTCAGCGGTCTCAGACCTTTCCAACGATATATCATATGAGTGATATTGGCAAAATTTAGAAAAGTGCTCCCCTCGAGGGGCAAAATGTAGGGATGGACACCGGAGATGCATAATATGATTCAACGATCTCAGACCTTTCCAACGATGTATCATATGAGGGGTATGTGCAAAATTTAGAAAAGTACCCCAATTGGGGTGGCAAAGTGGGGTAGGGACACCAGATATGCATAATGTGATTAAGCAGTCACAGACCTTTCCAACGATATATGACATGAGGGGTGTTAACAAAATTTAGAAAAGTGCCCCCTTTGGTGGAGCAAAGGGGAAGGAGGGACAATGCTGATGCATAATATGATTAAGCAGTCACAGACCTTTCCAACGATATATCATATGAGGGGTATGTGCAAAATTTAGAAAAGTACCCCAATCGGGGTGGCAAAGTGGGGGTAGGGACACCGGAGATGCATAATTTGATTAAGTAGTCACAGACATTTCTAACGATATATGACATGACGGGTGCCAACAAACTTTAGAAAAGTGCCCCGTTTGGGAGGCAAAGGGGGATGGACATTGCCGATGCATAATATGATTAAGCAGTCACAGACCTTTCCAACGATGTATCACGTGAGGGGTGTGTGCAAAATTTAGAAAAGTACCCCCCTTGGGGGCTGCAAAGTGGGGGCAGGGACACCAGCAATGCATAATATGATTAAGCAGTCACAGACCTTTCCAACAATGTATCACATGAGGGGTGTGTGCAAAATTTAGAAAAGTGCCCCCTTGGGGGGGGGCAAATTGGGGGGATGGACACCGGAGATGCATAATATGATTCAGCGGTCTCAGACCTTTCCAACGATATATCATATGAGTGATATTGGCAAAATTTAGAAAAGTGCTCCCCTCGAGGGGCAAAATGTAGGGATGGACACCGGAGATGCATAATATGATTCAACGATCTCAGACCTTTCCAACGATGTATCATATGAGGGGTATGTGCAAAATTTAGAAAAGTACCCCAATTGGGGTGGCAAAGTGGGGGTAGGGACACCAGATATGCATAATGTGATTAAGCAGTCACAGACCTTTCCAACGATATATGACATGAGGGGTGTTAACAAAATTTAGAAAAGTGCCCCCTTTGGTGGAGCAAAGGGGAAGGAGGGACAATGCTGATGCATAATATGATTAAGCAGTCACAGACCTTTCCAACGATGTATCACATGAGGGGTGTGTGCAAAATTTAGAAAAGTACCCCCTCGGGGGCGGCAAAGTGGGGGCAGGGAGACCAGCGATGCATATTTTAGATTAAGCGGTTACAGACCTTTCCAACGATATATGACATGAGGGGTGTCAACAAAATTTAGAAAAGTCGGGGAGAAGTGGCACGATAGACCCCGAAGATGCTTAACATAATAAGCGGTCAAGGAGTTTCCCAATGATATATCACATGAGGGGTGTGTGCAAAATTTAGAAAAGTGCCGCACTTGGGGGGGATGGACTTCAGATATGCATAAAATGAAAAAGCGGTTACATGCCATTCAAATGATAAATCATATGAGTGGTGTCAGCAAAATTTAGAAAAGTTCCAGCGCCGTGTGGACAAAACGTGCTCCCCCCCTCTTCGCATAATTTTTGACATGGCCACCTTTTAAAATTTTATTCGCGCTCCTTCCCTCCCGCAAAAATATTACAACTGTTTCTGAATTACATCAACGATTTTGAACCGATAAGTTACATGTTTAAAAGAATGCACGATACACCGTAGAACTCAGTGCCTGCACATTTCGTCCTTTACAACTCAGCCAATGAGTTGACAGTTGTTCTCAATGCTTCTTTAGGATGAATTTCGTTCGTTTGATGCCCCATGGCAGAATGTGTCGACGCAGCGACGTCTGTCACAGACTTTTAACGGCACCTACAGACTAAAAAAATATAATCAATCTTCGCAGAAAAAAAAAACACCAATTTCGTCAAATGATCGTGGGAAAAACACGAATTTCATCAAAGGATTATGCAAAAACGTGAATTTTGTTAAAAGGCCACAGGAAAAACATGAATTATGCAAAAGGATCGTGAAAGATAAGCAAAAAAGGAAATTTCACCAAAAGATTGCTCTCTTTTACCAAATTTCGTCTAAACATTGCAGAATAAAATGTATTTTATAAAAGAATTGCTGGGAAACGCAAATTTCATAAACGATCGTGAGAAAAATGCAAATTTCTTCAAAGGATCACTGAAAAAAAACGCGAATTTTGTCAAAGGATTGCTGAAAAAACATGAATCTCCTCAAAAGGCAGCAGAGAAAGTGCAAATATCGTCAAAGGATCACAGAAAAACTGAAATTTCGTCAAAGGATAGCGGAAAAAACGTGAATTTCGTCCAAAGATTGCAGTTAAAACGTGAATTTCGTCAAATGATTGTTGAAAAAACACAAATTGCGTCATAGGATCGATGAAAAAATCATTAATTTCATCCATCGGCACATAAATATCATGAATTTCGTCTATCGGGAGCATAAAAATCCTTAATTTCGTCGGTCGGGTAGAGAATTTTTTTTTCATCAATCGGGCGTGTAAAAATCATGAGTTTCATTTATCGGTCACCTAAAATACACAAAATTCTTCAAACGGTCACATAATAAAGAAATTAGTTGATCGGGCATGTAAAAATCATTAATTTCCTCTATCGGCACATAAAAATCATGAATTTTGTCTATCGGGTGCATAAAAATACTTAATTTCGTAATCTTTTACCAAATTTCATCTAAAAATTGCAGAATAAAATGTATTTTATAAAAGAATCACTGGGAAACGCGAATTTCATAAACGATCGTGAGAAAAATGCGAATTTCTTTAAAGGATCGCTGAAAAAACGCAAATTTTGTCAAAGGATTGCTGAAAAAACATGAATCTCGTCAAAAGGCAGCAGAGAAAGTGCGAAGATCGTCAAAGAATCACGAAAAAAGCAAATTTCATCAAAGGACCACATAAAAACACAAATTTCGTGAAAGGACAGCGGAAAAAACGCGAATTTCGTCAAAGGATAGCGGAAAAAACGTGAATTTCGTCAAAGGATTGCAGCTAAAACGTGAATTTCGTCAAATGATTGTTCAAAAAACACAAATTGCGTCCTAGGATCGATGAAAAAATCATTAATTTCATCCGTCGGCACATAAATATCATGAATTTCGTCTATCGGTTGCATAAAAATCCTTAATTTCGTCTGTCGGGTGCAGAATTTTTTTTTTCATCAATCGGGTGTGTAAAAATTATGAGTTTCATTTATCGGTCACCTAAAATTCACAAAATTCTTCAAACGGGCACATAAGAATCAAGAAATTAGTTGATCGGGCAGGTAAGAATTATTAATTTCCTCTATCGGTACATAAAAATCATGAATTTGGCTATCGGGTGCATAAAAATACTTAATTTTCGGCGGTCGAGTGCAGAAAAAAAAAATCGTCAATCGACCGTGTAAAAATCATGAGTTTCATTTATCAGGCATGTAAAAATCTTGAAATTCTTAAATCGGGTGCATAAAAATCATGAATTTCGTAGGACAGGCACGTAAAAATCACAAATTCATCAAGTGGGTGAGTGAAATCACGAATTAGTCAAGTGGGCACATAAAAATCACGAATTTCTTCAATCGAGTGCATAAAAATCGTAAATTCTGTCCATCAGATGCAGAAAAATCATTAATTTCATCGATCGGGTGAGGAAAAATCCTGAATTTTGTCAAACAGATGCAGAAAAAACACAAAAGGAAAAAAGAAAATCCTGCAAGTTTTTTCCATATTTTTAATCGCCAGTTTTTCAAGTTTTATCGCCGAGTGCTTATTAGGCCTTTAGGTGGCAATAAAGTCAATCGCCAATTTTCAGTATTGCTCGCTGATAGGCAAGTGCTAATTTTGTCCTGACAAAATGGTTATCGTATCAATAGATGGAAAAGGAAAAGTGTGTAGTGTATATAAATGAATTCTGCACTGACTGTCACCTTGTATAATGACAATTGTGTACAATTTATCGTGTTTGATGGAGCTTTTAAGTTTCAAGTTTAGATTATTATATTATTAGGTTGTTTTTCATTTTATCTTTATTTTTTGTTTGAATCATTGAAGATAAAACAGATATCTATTTCTGTGTTCATGATTGAGTTCTTTGGATATGTTTTGATTCTTCGTATATTGTTAGCGAAATTATTTAGTGTCCAAAATATAATTGTAAAGCATGCTTTATATGCATTCTGGTGTGGTGTATTTTATTAGTTGAATTTTGTTACATTTTCACAAATGATTGTTGAATTTTGTGATTTTTTTCCCGCAACCAATCAATAAATTTCATGATGTTTTATTGGTGATTGGTTGCGGGAAAATATCCCATGTTATTATGAAGTTAATATTTACACAATTAGTTTATTACAAAAACATTCGTATTCTTAAGAAGTAAACAGAAAATAAGATTAAACGTTAAAAGAAATAATCTGTTTAGTTTTCATTAAAAATTAAAATATTTCATCACTCTGCGAGTTTGTTTATGACAGGATTGGAAATTTTTGATTGACGTTACTGTCAAAATAAAACTTTTTTAATTACTTAATTTAAAATGTACCCTGTTTATAAAAACCCTGAAATAATTGTGATTTTCTTTCTTTTCTTTTTATTCTTTTTTTTCTGTTTGTTTTTTAAAATGTTAAGTCTGTCATAAATATGCTCAATTGTTTAAGTTTTATTAAATCCACCACAATCTTAAGCAAGTTAAATTTTTCTGCATAATTTTATTTCGTAAAGTTTTTTTTTTTTTTTAAGAAATATATAAACAAAATTTTGAGTTTACAAGGGTCAATCCAGGCAACATTGGGGACCTATTTAGGGTCCCTTCACAAAAATCTATTTAATAAAATGGCTCCCTTCACAAAATTCTATTTCATAAAATCTTACTATTTATTAATTATTTATTATTTTGTGACTTTTAAAATGTGTAATTTGTAAACAAACAAGTGCACCAGAGAGGAAAACTTGAGCAAAAGGATTTTAAAAAGTTTTTGTTAATAAATTCTTGGTTCGAATTTGAGTAACTGGATTTCAACTTTCGTTACAAAATGTTATTTTTCACAAAAATGTAATAAATTTCACAAAAATAACCTTTACTTCACAAAATGGACCCCAAGATAAAAAAAAAAAAAAAAAAAAAAAACCCTTCATCGACCCCTGGTTTATATATTTTCTGTACAAAATTAGAAAAATACATTTTCGCAGCACTATTAAAAAATATTTTAAATGATCTACATGTTGCATATATATTTTTTTTAATTTTTATTAAATTCTCTAAATATATTTTCATTTAAACAGAAGGACAAAATTTTTTCAGAATCCTTTGCATCTTACATTATATCTAATTTGATGCTCCATAATTTCATTCTTATTTAAATCAAGTAACATTATTTACGTATTTTTCTTTCTAAATCTTTCATTTTTCAAATATAAATAAACATTTTCAAAATCTCTCATGTATATTATTATGTACATTTAAAATGTCAAACATTTAAATAGATTTATTTAATCAAAATTATCTTATATTAAAGTTCATAGAAATAAAATGTCTTGAACAAATTTAATAATACTTTAAAATTCAAGCAATTTGTACAACAAAAATTTAATAAATTAAGATTTCGCATACAAAATTATCTGCAGTTGAATAGTATCATTAAATGAAAAATTATACAGATCAAAGTACTAGGATACGGGGAAAAATGGTTTAAATAACTCGAAAAATAAATGAATTAAACTTTGAATAAGTTAAAGTTCAAATATTATAAATTATTATTATTAAACAATCGAAATTTTTGACGATTCGCATTGTCACGAAGCATTCGCACTAATTAAAAAGAACTAAAAATATAAAAATATGCCATATTTCATAAAAGCTTAAATAATAAAGATGCAGAAACATATTTCCCTAATTTCACGACAACTATCATTTTCTACAAAAAAATTATGAAAATTAAACTTTTATTTTAGTTTTTGAACAGCTAACACGCTGAGAATGTTTGTAATTAAGCGAAGGAGAAATATCCATGAAATATATATTTACCAAGACCAAATTTTATCCACCTCCTTACGGAAAAAAAGATGATTTTAAATGAATTTTACTCAAGTTTTCAGCTTTGATTGCGCTGTACGACAGTTAAAGATTTTACCGATTTTTACCCTTAGACAATTTACACTCCAAGAAATATTAATAATTAATCGAAGCAAATTAAATTAATGATTCCGATACGACAATTTAAAAGTGATGTGACAAAACCCTACACATATTCATCAAATCAAGAAATAACAATGGATATTTTAACACGGTATGACATGAGCAATATAATTATTAATACTGATACTATTTATTCATGATCTTCGTTTGTAGTGAATAGTAATATTATAGTATTAAATATTGATTGTTAAAATATTTTTATTAATATTGATTCGAGTGCCCATTATGGAAAAAAGACGAATTTAATTCTATATTTCATATATTTACATTTATAAATATGGATTTACCGGGTAAATAACCAATTTTTGCTAGCACTTAGTAAAATTTTACACCATTTCAATGATTTGAATCTATATATCACAGAAAGGAAATTATTTGAATACAGACGCTGGTAAATAGTATTTGAATTGTGTTTTCTATTCAAAGATTCGAATCTCGAGTTAAAATTGTTCTAACATTTATCACTATATATCCCACATAATTTTTACCATGGAAACATCTAAGAAATTAAAAATACATTAATTGAAAATATTTAATTCTTAACACCAAAAAAAAAAAAAAAAAAAAAAGATTTTACAAAAGTTTAAAAAATGACAAAAAAGTTCTAAAAATTACAAGTTTAACTGTTACCATTGCCTCTATCACATCTCAAACATAATAATCTATAATTTACTACAAAGAAATTTTTATCTACAATTGTAATTAAGCTGTACCAGCTGTATTGTATCAGTGCTATTATGCAGACAAGCTTAAGATTTTACAATGATCTCATACATAAAACTGTATACTGTATTTAATGAATTTCCAAATAATATCTTCCATGAATATATGAAACACAAAACTATTAAACAAATATTACAAAAGTTTAAAAAAATATAACAAAAAAGTTTTTACAAATGTTAAAAAAAAAAAAAAAAAAAAAAAAAAAAAAAAAAAAAAATTACAAAATGTTTTTTTAAAAGTTAAAAAAAATTACAAAATGTTTTTTTAAAAGTTAAAAAAATTACAAAAACAAAAATTACATATTTTTTTACAAGAGTAAAAAAAAAGAAAAATTCCAAATTTTTTTTTTTAATTACAAGTTTAACTACTACCATTGCCTTTAAAACATCGCAAATATAATAATGTACAATTTACTATAAAGAAACTTTTAACTACAATTTTAACAGCGCTATTATTAACATAGTAATATGCAGATAACCTTAAAAATTTACAATGATCGCATACACCAAATTTCAAACTGTATTTAGCAAATTTCCAAATAACATCTTCCGTGAAGAGTAACTTTTTTACCTAACTTCGAAGTCGTGTATATCTGTGACTTTTATATATAAAATTAATAGGGTGAAACTCCCAGTAACTGACATTTTAAGGATTCTTTCTTGTTCAAATCACTGTTACAAAAATTTAAATCTATTTTATAATTACCTTTGTTTTTGAAAGGATAGTAGAGATATATTAAAAAATTATTGTTGACAAAATTTAGAAAAATTATGCATTTTATTATTAAAAATTAATTTTATTCATAAATATGGTCAAAAACTCCAGTAACTGATACCATCCATATTTTGAATCACCAATAACTGACAAAAAGTGAACTGACTGACACTTTATTTTAAAAGAATAAAATGCTTTAAAAAAAAACTTTATTCGTTATTATAAAAACAAAATACATTAATATGTATTATAAAAAGTGAGCTTTAGTAAGTTGTGCTGCATTATTAGTAATGAAGCGTATATATATAGTAAGAGTATATAGCAGTAATATTTAGTACTGCACTATTAGAAATGCAGATATCCAATAATTGACATTTATGAAGCAGTAACTGACATGTGTTGTCAGAGATTAATAAAACAACTTAAATTTTAATGGTGTTTACTACAAGATAAATTTAATTTATTATTATGCATTTTTAAACAGTTCAAATATTAGATTTCAACTTTCTTTAATATAACCAATAACTAACACCTCTGTCAGAGACTGGTGAAATGAAATTCTAGGAACCAATAACTGGCACCCCCCATTAAGCTAATTAAATAACTATAAACCCTAAATCATGGCCCTAATCTTTAGAAATAAGATGGTTGCTTCAAAATGGCACTTTTTGTATTGTCAAAAGTTTTTACCTCATTGAATATATTCTTGGCTCTCTAGTGATGAATAAATTGACTCCAAAATAAAAATAAGTGTCTCATTTACTACTAGATGTCATTACTTTGCAGAATTTTACAACAAAATGCGTCTTTGAGTTAGATTTTTGCTCAAGTGTCAGTGACTGATTAGGTGTCAACCTACCTAAGGTGTTCACCTTATTTTAGTATTAAAACCATACAGATTTCATTTAAACGAAATTTTTTGATAAAGCTTTTTATGCTGATGATTTTTATTAAGTACGGAAGCGCTGTTTATCACATGATCACTTTAACTGATGATAATAGAAAACTTTGAAAAGTGACACAATGTTCCTCATTTCCCTGGTCAAGCTCTTGCATGAAGATACATATGTGTAGTTCCAATAAATTTCTTAATTTTATACCAATTGAGGAATCAGTTTCTCCGTTAACGAATAAAGTAAGTTCTATTATATCATTGTAAAAAATCAATAAATAATTATTTATCTAATAATTCTTTTCTAAGTATATAATTATATTTTTGTTGTGTAGATATTGCAGCAAGATGAATCAAAATAGCTGCAACCATCTTTATCAGAAAGGGTAGCTGCGAATGATTCGTCGTTAACACATATACACTCTAAAATTGGGAGGAGTGAGAAGTTGACTCTTTGGAAGAGCGAGAGGCATTTTCACTCTTTTTGGAGTGAATTTTATAAAAATACACTCTTTAAAGAGTGGAATTTTCCACTCCCTAGAAAGGAGTGAAATATGTCACTACCTACAAAGGAGTGAAATATGTCACTCCGTTGTCGAGAGTGACAGTCTCACTCCTTTGACATGAGTGAAATATTTCACTCCGTTGAAGAGTGAAAGCCTGGCATTATATAATTTTGTCCATATTTATTTTTTGAGAGAAACGGAATTTTCATTTTTTCTTTTTCTTTTTAGGTAGATTTCGTAAGAAATACTACCTATTACATTCTCCCCTATGTTGGAATTTCTGAAAATTTTTGCAGATCTATACGCCGATCATGACCCCTAGAACCCCAAACTACCCCCCAGTTCAAAACTTTATCTATTTATCTATCTGTCTATATAGCTATATCATTTTTTTATGGACACGATAATTCTGCACATATCTCTTCCAAACTGATACATATAATCAAGGGACATAAAATCTCGGTCAAGTTCGTTAATGGGCAAAATCGAATTGAGGGGGGGGGGGGAGTTGTGAAAACAGAAAAAAAACCATAACTTCTTAAATATGATACGTATCAAATCCGTTTAAAGTTATTATTACTTCTAACAAAAGAGCCGAAAATTTATGTATGACAGATTTTTGATATCATTAAAACTGGCCTCAAGGGGGGGGGGATAGGAGTTTAAGAAGAAAAAATTTCACAACTTCGTCAATTCACAAGATATTCATCCGCTTCTGGGAAAACATGAAAAAAAAAATTGAATGCACTTAAAATAAAATTTAATATAACAAAGCATACCTTTTATTATACACGTGAAATACCACTGCTTCGACCGATCGATGGTGTCTTTTTTTTCTTTTAAACATTTCAATATCAATTTTGCTTTTTAGCCATAAATATAAAATGAACCTATGTGGAGAATTGATATTTTATCTTTTTTGTACTACTATTTATTTTTTTTAATCATTGTTCAGCACTATATAATGCGGTTATTTTATTTTTGTGGCAACACTAATTTGAGGAAAAATCTTCCATTTCATTTATTAAAACAATGCCGATTTTACTTTTAATTAATAGCAATATTTAATAAAAAACCACGTTTTAACGAAATGTGAGGGTCAGAATATATGTATGTCAGAAGCTGCTTCAAAAACCTTTCGAAAGGAGGATACCGCATTTGTTGTTGTGTGTTTTGTAAATTCATAGAAAAAGGGATGTTGACAACAGAAATAATATGTATGATTTTAGAATAATAGGACTTTGCAAAATAGCGCTAATTTACTGAAAAGTACGGTCAAAAGATAAGAGTTTATATTTAAAACAAAAATTAAAGTGAAATCACACATTGTTAGTCATACACAGAAAAAACGATTTGGTTAAAAGAACAAAATTATAGTTGTACCAACCAAATTTTTTTTTCAGTATAGCCCCGACAAAATGTTTGGTTGGTGGGACCAAAGTATGATTTAGTTGTCGTAACAAAATTAATTTTGTTGAAAGAACCAAATGAATTTGGTTCTTTCAACAAAATCATTTTGGTTAATACCTATCATAACCAAAATCCATTTGGTTACTGCAACCAAACTTTTTTGGTTGATACTTATCATAACCAAATAAATTTTGTTGCAGTAACTAAATTCATTTGGTTCTTGGAACCAAATTAATTTGGTTAATAGTTAACACAACAAAATGAATTTGGTTGCAAGAACCAAATCCATTTGATTGTATCAACAAAATTTATTTGGTTACAATAAGTATCAACCAAATAAATTTGGTTCATAGAACCAAACTGATTTAGTCACTGCAACCAAACTTTTTTGGTTATGATAAGTATTAACCAAATAGATTTGGTTGATAGAACCAAATAGATTTATTTATTGCAATCAAATTTATTTGGTTAAATGGTATTATAACCAATTGTTTTTTGTTACAAAAACCAAATTGATTTGGTTCTTGTAACCATAATAGATTTGAAACAGCCAAAGGGATTTGATTGTATCAGTAACCAAATCAATGTTTATTGCAACCAAATCTAGTTGGTTAATACTTATCGCAACTAAATAAATTTGTGTCTTGCAATTGCAACCAGCTCTATTAACTAACAATAAAAAAATAATTTACCTAATCTTATTGACTATTTTGTGAATTTAAATATCAGAAAAACTGGATTTTCAGAATTGGTTGGCTTACTATTTTTCATTGGATTGACCAAATGACTTATTTTTAACTTTTGCGTTATTTTCTGCATTTAAAGCAGCAATAACATTTTAAAGAAATTAAATGTTAGCCAATCTTTCTTTTTTCTTCTTTATATCCAAAATTTGGTAGATCCACAAACCTTTATTTGATGGCTAAAAAATAGATTACTTTTTAGAGTATATTGTAATATAAAAACTAGGACAGAGAAGTACAAATTTTCCTTTTTATTTAAATGAATTTCCTCTACTTTAACTCTAAAAATTTGAAACAATCTTAAAAATAACAAAATTTGTCTGAAACACTATGCTATTAGTAAAAAGGAAAGAAAAAAAAACTCATCGTTTATTCTTTTGAATATTTACAAATGCAAACATCAAGTTTAATTACATGTTTCAAAATTATTTTTAAAAGAAATGTTATCAAAATTCGTGTGACTTAAAGGTTTGTTTTAAAATGCAATTAAAATTATTTTTAGTTTGTAGTCTTATACTTTTAATTTCCCAATACACGGAAGGGGCGATTGTGGGTTTATGAAAAAATACCTGAAATTTTAGTGAGGAAACATTGCTGTATGGAGAGAGGGGGGAGGGAATATATAATTTAATACAGAGAGGTCATATTAAGAGAAATATGAATTTTAATTCTATTTAGCAATCATATGAAATTGATATTTATTTTAGTGTTATTTTGTGTATTTAACTAAAAACTGTATTTCCAGTACTTAAAAAAAAAAAAAAAAAAAAAAAAAAAAAAAAAAAAAAAATCTGAATTCAAGTATATAACCTGAACACAATCACTCCTGACACTGTTGAATTTCACACTTTAAGTGTGAGCCATTGAAATGAATTTATTTCAATAAATTGATCTATCTTTTACGCTAAACTGTCCAAAATCTTATATAAAATTGATATTGAAAAAGATAATTTATTATGATCTCTTTTTTTTTTTTTTTTGGTTAATGATGAGAGGAAACTGCAAATTTAAATAAGTTACATTGACATAAGTTTCAATTTTCAGATAAAATTGTTTAAAGTAAAAAAAAATTTAACAGATAAAAAAATGTAATGAACAATTGTTCAACAATATGTACCAGTATAATTTCAAATACAACTCAGTTGTTCAAAATACAGTAGCATACATAATTTTTCAGATTCAATTTAGTAGCTAAAATTAATGACAAGCAAGATGAGCATTTGAACCCCATGCTTTGAATGTTGTTTATTCATTTAAAGTATTCAAATTATGGCATTTAATCATCATTTATTTATTTTATTTCAAATTGCAATTACTGCATTGAATTTATTTTAAAATCTTTCTTTCTTTCTTTCTTTTTTTTCTTTTTTTTTTTTTTTTTTTTTTTTTTTTTTGAAAAACTTAACCGATTATTGAGGGTTAACATAAGTTTTGCATTCATCCCTTACTAATTTGTCCAATTTTAGCAATGTCTACATTAGCAGTGTTGGAAATCTGAAGAAGAATCCAAAAGATACAGATACTTGATGAAATTATAACTTTAAAATCCCCATCTGTGAAGCATCTCTCTTCATCTTTCAACTGTACGAAAAATTCATGGTTACTCACTACCATAAATTGGAAGTGGTTGCTGACTCTGTATAGAGTTTGGATAGTGCCCCCCCCCCTCCCCACTTTAAAAAAAGAATGAAAATGAATATTAAAGCAAAAACATGCGCCAGTTCAAGAATTTGTTTTCGGCTAATATTCCATATTGAAATTATATTTTAAAATACACTTGATTTCCCATATCATATATTAAAATACTGTTTCT
Organism: Maratus michaelseni; assembly: GCA_963931845.1. NCBI lineage: Eukaryota > Metazoa > Arthropoda > Arachnida > Araneae > Salticidae > Maratus > Maratus michaelseni. Next base: position 494,005,789 of record OZ007586.1, read on the forward strand.
GCTAGGCTTACTTTAGCAGAGGTGCTGCCACAGACAATTGTTATTTTTTTAAAATTTTAACTCGGTATTTCTAAACAATAAACTACAACGAAGAATCTTTTTTCAAATATAGTAATAGGGGGAGAAAAAAAGTCGCCAATGGCAGTGCTGCATTAACTGAAATAAAAATTATCACAGACATAATGAAATAGTAACACAATTTAGTTGGTTTGCGGTATATGCCGCTCCATTTATTGAAAGTGCAAATTATATAATTATAAGATATATATATATATATATCGGTTTAATATTTATGAATGTACAGTTTCAGATGGGTACTGCACACCATCTGCCCTATTTAAAAAATAGCTTCCTTCTTGCACAAATGAGGATCATAAAAAAAAAAAAAAATGCAGGGTTCTCAAGCTTGATAGACTTCAGGCTGTATCAGGTTCCAGAGTTGGGTAAAATGGAACTGCTCCAAGCATCTGGTTAATTTCTCGACCTGTTTTAATAATGAAAGGGTAAAATTTTTAAGATAGAAAATTATCAGACATAACATAATTTTACATAAATATTGAGAAATATAATGAACAAAAAAAAAATAATTAAATTTCACACAGCGAAAACAGTCAAAATTATATATACCAAAAGGTGACAGTGGACGATACTTTTTTTTTTTTTTTACATTTATAAATGAACTGCTGTGAAGCATTGCATAGTAAAAGCCAAAAATCAACACTCCACTCCCCAAGCCAGAAAGGAAGAAAAAGTTCTACAGAAACTTTTCTCTGGTTACAAGAAAGGATTAAAAAGGAGAGGAAAAATATAATTTCAATAATTGTTAAGGATGAAATACATTTTACAGTGCTTATGAAGAGCTAACTTTTTCCCTGACAGCACAATTTCAAATCATTAATTTTCTAATCCAAAACCTTTTCTTGAATTTTCTTTTGAAATTTTAAATTTCTCTGACTTTTTCTCAAGAGCGGTAAATTTCACTGACTTTTCCAGTTCATAAAAATTTTCCTGACTTTTCCAGGTTATCCAGGTGGTTAAACACCCTGCAAGAACTTTGTTAAGAAAGAAAACAAAACATTTAAAATGCCTTGTGTAAAAGATTTATGTTCAACTAGCAACCAATAAAGTGTAAAAACAAATGTAGAATTTACACAATGCTATAGATAATATAGTCAACTACATGGTAATTAATCTCAACTTGAATAGTAGCGATATCAGTAATGGGCGATTCTGGAAAAATCGAGTATCGATAAACATCAATATCTTATAAATCAGCATCGATCACAATAAGAGTCAATTAACAAATTTTAGTATCAAATGTTCTAGAATGGATATTACACAGATAAGCTTAAAAACAGTAATTCCAAAACTTAGTTGCATTTCATAGCATTTATTTCCTTCGATTTTACTATTTTAGAGGCAGAGTTGCTGTCAAATTTCATAAGGGTTTTTTTCTTTCCAGGTCAAATTGTTATATTTTCAGTTTACAGCCTAGTTATTTGGGTTACTAGTTTATTAAGTTGTATTTTTCAAGTTTGTCCCCTGCGCACCAAACCATAAATTTCTGAATTATTGTTCAATGTGAACAGAAAATTTTTGACGTTCTTCCCAAGTCATTTGGTTAATTATTAAACATTTATTATTATTTCTGCAATTCTTGGTGACCACTATTTAGGAACAATAATAAAAAATTTCAGCTTTTTTACAGTTGAAGCATTCCGCCTTTAAGCTGTATCTCTCAAGTTGTCTCCTCCCCCCTTCTCACCAAATCATAACTTTATATACAAAATATACAAAAAGACAAAATTGGTAGTAAAAAAAAAAAAGAGCGATAACTAAGATAACTTTTATAATTGCAGTAAAACATGAATTGACTTCCATTCGTTTTGAGTTGTGGGTTGGGTTTAGCTGAATTATTGCGGGTTTGAAATATGCTGGGTTACAGCTAGAAAGTTATTTCGCCAAGTTTGGGTCGGTAGCAGGTTGACCTTAAATGGAACTTTCAAGGACTATCTAGGGGGGGGGGGGGAGAGAGACTAACTAACAAGTAACTAACAAGAACCCCGAGTAATGTGTGGCTTTAAACCATAGATGGAAATGTTTAAACTGTAAAAAATCTGAAAATTTTGATAATCGTTCATAAATAATAATCACCAAGAGTTGCAGAATTAATATTAATGTTTTTAGTAAGTAACCAAATGACATGGGAAGAATCCCAAAAAAGGTCCCATTAAAATTAGACCATAATTAAGAAAGTTATGATTTGGGGAAGAGGTGACGAACTTGAAGAATACAACATTTTAAACTAGTAGCCCAAGTAACCAGGCTCTAAACAAAAAATATAACAATTTGAAAGGCTACTTCACTCATGCGAAAAAACCCACTCACTGATGTTAATCCTACAGGACAGTTATTTTATAACATCTCGTTTGCATTTCAATATTTTTAAAGGTTTTTTTTTTCTGAGCTCGATTGCTATGCTGGCTTTTTTCTACTTTTTTTTACTTTGTTTGCAGATTTTTTTTTTTAATGATGATACTTTCACTTTTGAAACCGGTTCTGAAAGTGAAAGTAATGCTAATAAAAAAATACCTGCAAACAAAATCGAAAAAGTAAAAAAAAAAAAGGGCCTGCATAGTGATCAATCTTAGCTATCCAATGCAAAAATCATTTTAAAATATTGAAATGCAAACAAGATATTAAAAAAGAACTGTCCCATAGGATTAACATTAGCGAGCAGGTGTTTTCACATGAGTGAAGTAGCCTCTTAACCTAAAAAGAAAAAGGCCATTATACGAAGTTTGACAGCAGCTCCGCTGCTAAAACAGTAAAATTGAAAGAATAAATATATTGCTAAGTTAGCACAAAAATATCGGTCTATCCCCGTTAGCCTCTCACGGGGAAGAGAGATCAATCTACAATGACGATTTTAAGGAAATTAAAAATGACAATACTACCTGTATCGAGGTATCGACTGTAGTGACAATTTGAACAAAAATTTAAATGAGCAATATAATACCCGTATCAAAGTATTGAATCGACGACATTGCTGATTTGAAAGGAATAAAAAGATGAACAATACATTTTGAAAGAATCTCTAGACTAGATTTATTCAAGATCTCAAATTCTATGGGTTAATCCTCGCACAACTTGGACCGTTTGTCTTTGTTTGTTTACTACTACAATCACCATCATTTAAGTTCTGGTTCTCTCTGCTAGGGGCACTGTAATTTTCTGTTTCATAGAACACAGACCATTTGTCTTGGTTTGTTTACTAAACTTTTGAAAGTGTGAAAAAAACAGGTTTGAAACAGGTTTCTCCTTTGTTTCAACCTGTTTCTTCTTCTAATTTGTACTTCATGTTGTTCATGACGTCTCAGTGTGCGGCCTGACTAAGAAGTCTGTATAAAAATTGGGTTGTCTCTCCAGCGCTTAATGCAGTTTCAGGTGGAGGGCATTTCGTTCCTGCACAGTATCACCATAGGGGACAAAAAGTAGGTACATCATGTGACACCTGAAACGAAGCGAACAACAATTTCATGGAAACACCTTTCATCTCCCCCTTGTAAGAAGTTCAAAATAACGCCACCCGTGAAGAAAGTGATGGCCAGAATCTTTTGGGACTACCAGGGTGTGCTGCTGGCCGATTTCCTCACTCGTGGAACGATTGTGAATGCTACCAGTTATTGTGCCATGCTGGATCGGCTGCACAAGGCAATTCGCAGAACGACAGAGACTGCTTTCAAAAGGTGTTGTGTTGTTGCACAACAATGCCTGACTGTGTGCGACTATAGTAATGTATGATTTGGTACTGGCACAAACGATGAGAGGTATTGGAACATCCACCATACAGCCCAGACCGCGCACCAAGTGATTTCCATCTCTCCAGACTGTTCAAGAAGCACATGGAAGATCGCCATTTCAGAAGTGATGACGAAGTTCAGCAAGCCTTCTTGATGTGGCTAAACAACCTTGATGCTGATTTCTTCTATGCCAGTTTCAATGCATTGGTATACCAATGGAGCCCAAATGCTTTGACAACCATGGTGACTATCTGGAGAAGTAACATGTTACCAGTGCCTTACTATGTTGTATATCTCTTTGAATTTGTGAATAAAGTTTCTCTTCTAGAGAGTTTGTTACCTTACTTTTTGAACTGACACCATTGTTTTTTAAACTTCAGAACTGGCTCTGAAAATGAGTCTTCATAAACAAAGAAGCGCACTAGTAGTATACAGCATCTGCATTTAGTTGGCGTCCTATAACCTTTGTAAGCGCATTTATGAAGAAAATAGAATTTAAATTTATCAAATATAGAGAAATAAAATGCAGAGGCTGTTAGGAGTGCTGAAAAAAAAATCGTGGCGTCAGAGTGAGTGAAAGTTTCTCACTTTAATCGATAACAGCAAAACTACAATTTAAATATTCTAAACAGCTTACTGGAAGACTAGTATACCACTTACCATAACTAGGATCAGAAGAAAAAAAATGGATAACCTTTTGAATACGGCCATTAGGAATACACTGATTATCTGGCTCCTGCCAGATATCTTGCTTATCCAAGGGAAAAAAAAAAAACGTGAAGTTTGTCAATTGGTTGCAAAAAAATATCGCGAAATTTGTAAATTGTTAACCACAAAATATCACGAAATTTTACAGTCGGACGCAGGGCAAAAATAGAGAATCTCGTCAATCTGTTGCAAAAAAAAAAAAAAAAAAAAAATTGTCAGATGATTGCATAAAAATATTGCAAAATTCATCAATCAGTAGCAGAAAACCTGCCCAAACTTTTCAGTTCAATGCACAGAAAAGATTGCAAATTTTGTCAATCTGTCGTAAGAAGAAATAGTGTCTTGGTAATTGTTATACAAATTTTGTGAAAGCTGTCGATCGGTCGCTCGAAAAGAAAATTGCAAAATTCATCAATCGTTTGCAGAGGAGAAAAAAAAAGCGAAATTCACCAATCAATCGCAGGAAAATATCACGAATTTCTACGGAAAATTATGAAATTTTTTCGTCTAAATCTCTCACCAACGATATTTTTTGGTGTGTGAATCCCGCCATGTGTATGTATAGTATAGAATATGTAACAAAATTTTAATGATTAGATAATACAAATCATTCATCATTTTTGGAATCAATAAGAAAAAGATTGGAGATTTTGGATAAAGAAAAATTGGTACTTTTCAATTATACTAACACCATGTCTATGCTAACAGGGCTTGAATTTCAGTGTGATATAGTAGGATTCCCCCGCCCCGAAGAATATTGTGGGCGTGAGGCAACACAAAAATTTTATAATTTTCTCCAGAATTTTCTTTTTCAAACGATGATCAACTTCTGTGACTCGTTGATGAATTTCACAGTATTTTCCTGCTATAGATTGATGCATTTCGCCTTTTTTACCACAACAAACTAATTTTACCCCCCCCCCCCCCAAAATGACCGATCAAGGTTTTTTTTTTCCTTTCAAGCGACTGATTGTAGCATTTTACAGCTTCTTGAAAGATTCATTTATTTTCCTGTATCCAACTGAATTTTTTTTTTTTCCCTGCGATCAACAAGACAAATTTTGATAAATTTCCGATATTTTCTAGCGACTGATTAACAAATTTTGGAATATTTTTCTGCAATTGATAAACAAATCTTGCAATTTCTTTCCAGTGACTTAGTGATGAAATTCCGATTCCGCCCCCCCCCCCCCGCACCAAAAAAAAAAAAAAATCAAGACAAATTGTGATTTTTTTCCTCCCATGAGACAGAATAGCAAATTTCTAGATTTTTTTCAGCAGCTGATTGACAAATTTCATGATATTTTTTTCCTTGAGTCGGACTAAAAAATTTTGCGACTTTTACAGTGACAGACCGATGAAATTCGGGATTTTTTTCTCCCAACCAATCGACAATTTCCCCAATTTTTCTTTAGCCTCGACTGACTGACGAAATTAATTTTTTTTCCCTACTACCAATGGATGTATTTTGTGATCTCCCCCCCCTCTCGACTGAAGCAGATGTGCCAAGTTTTCAAAACTTTATTGACATACCGACATTTCCATCTACACGTGTTAATGCAATAAGAATACATGTAAGGTAAATTAACATATGAACAAGCAGAAACAAATAAGATGGGAATAGGTATTCCTTCACACTACCATTTTTCAATTTAACTATTACACTCTGAAATACCTAAACTGATGTTTACAGTGTTATAGTACATTATTCTACAACTTAAATCACAAGGAAAAATAAAATAGAAAAACAAAAAGCAGTCAACTTCAGTAAATAGTTGATGCATAGTACCTAGTTCAATAAAAAAAATAAAAATAAAATAAAAAATAAAATACAAGGGATCCAACTTTTGAATGTAATTCTCTTATTGATATAATAAAGCTTCTTTTTTTTTTCCAGAAGTAGATATTGATGATACCATCACCAAATATGCATTGTTCATGCAAGCAGTTAAAAATGAAGAAGACACATGAGATATTGCAAAGTTTTCTGATATTTTTTTAAGAGAGCATAACCATACAGTTGCAACAATTACCAAAGTTATAAAAGTTACTCTTGTGCTGCCTGTCACGAGTGTACCTTGTGAAAGATTTCAGCGCCCAAAATCTAATAAAACCTAAATTCAGAAATTTTAGTTTTTTGTAGGAGGGGAGTCTCCCTCCCAACATTTATACATCGAGGGGAGTTAAGCTGTCTGGGGGGGGGATTTTTTTTAAACCTTACTATTATTTTATATGTCTATTTAAAAGAATTACATTAATACAGACATGACAAAATACCATTGAAAATAAAATTAAATTAACAACTCAATAATTATACAAAATGTTTTTATGGCTTACTTTGATTAGATCCTTTTAATACAGGCTGGTGTACAAAACAAAAATCAATTTCCTAAAGATGAAATACCAAAGACCTTGTAGTGAATCCTATGGGAATAAAAAAAATATATCAATTCAGCTATCTTTATACTTAAATATGATTTTAGGCAGGAATTTAATAAATAAAAAGGACATTCTTGTTCCCTGTTCAGAAAACATTTTGAAATGGTTTGTTTAAAGTCGCTCTCTTTTGCGAACTTAACTATGTATTCAGAGGTCGATGCAGGTTTTTTTTTTAACACTTTCCAACCTAGTTGAAAAGTGTTTATCACTTCGGTTTGTCTGCTGTATGGCCGTCTGTCCGTGCTCTAACTCCCGTAAATATGCTCGGATTGATCTGCAATGTTTATACATTATTGTCGTTATCTATAGCATGTTCCCTATATCAACAGAAGTGTGTAGCACTTATAGTTTTTTACAGGGACACTCAAAAGAATTCTGTTACATTGCGGTCTATGGGGAAAAATCATTTGCGGTTTATTTAAATAATGTTTAACTATTTTAAACGCACTGAAATTTATATATATCACTAAGGTGCATTAGAAGAAGCTTAATATGGAATAGGATGTGCTTAGCACTTATAGTTACTTTACTTATAGTTTTTTTTTACAGGGACAGTCAAAAGAATTGCGTTACATTCCGTCTATGGAGAAAAAATCGTCTGCGGTTTATTTAAAATAATGTTTCACTATTTTAAACGCATTGAAATTTATATGTATCACTAAGGTGGATTACAAGAGGCTTACTACAGAATAGTGTGTGTATAGCAGTCATCGTTTATTTACAGGGACACACAAAAGAATTCTCTACTGTCTGTTAACAATAATTCCTGGAAGTGCGTTTTAAGTTACTGAACGTGATTTTAATTTTTACTCGCTTTTTCTCTATTACGTGGTGTGTATAAATTCTGTAGATCCTATACAGGGAAGCACAAAAGTTCACGAACACATTTCCGTTTATTGACAGAAACTCCAGACGGAGAATTTTAAACTGTGCTACACGTTTCCTAACTGAACTAAAATTTAGCATCCTATGTAGTATATATACAAATCTATATATCCTATACAGGGCTGAATAAAACAGCTGAGATATTTTTCCGAATAATGTTGGTAATTCCTGAAATTGAATTTTTAAATATGTTATGCGTTTTCAAAATTGTTTACTTAGATGTTATCTTTCAGCTTATTAAAGGGTATGATTTGTAAAATTATTTTGGAAGCGTTGGAAAGTGTTACATAATCTATGCTTGACGCATGATTTTTCGTTCTTGTTTTTTCTTCTTGAGGCCCATTTGATGAAAAGTAGAGGTTATTTTTTATGAAATTTATTATATTTTTGTGAAAAATAACCTTTTGTAACAAAAGTCAAAGTCCAGTTAGTCAAATTCGAACCAAGCATTTATTAACATAAGAAAAACTTTTTAAAGTCCTATTTGCTAAAGTCTTCCTTTCTGATGAACTTTTTTTTTTACCAATTACAAATTTTGAAACATAACAAAATAAATTGATAAAAATAGTAACATTTTATAGAATAGAATTTTGTGAAAGGGCCGGCCTATTTATTAAAAGGAATTCTGTTAAGGGACCTATTTTATAAAATTGATTTTTTGTGGGCCCATTTTATTTGATTTTTGTGGGGAGGCTCTAATTAGGCCCTAAATTTTGCCTTGGTATTCCTCATTATTGTGATCCCAAGAAATATCTAATTTGTTAACTTGTTCAAGCACTCTTGACCTGAAATTCAATTCTGATAGTTTGTCCCCTACTATTACTATTTAAATTAGTTTTCCTCTTCTAAATAATCCATAACTTTGTGAGTAAGACTCAACTATTATTTAGTTATTCAGACTTCTATTTCTCTTCTTTTTTTCCCGTCACTTTTTAAAATTTCTTGTACAACTGGTACAAAGTAAGTATAAAGCTGAAAATATTTTGCTTTTATTATAGGGTCAGGTGGGAGAAAGTGGGTGTAAAATCAAGTTTTTAGAGAAGGCCCTAAAACCAAAATATTAAATTTATTTTAATGAAACTTTTGATGCCTTTTTTATACATTGGATTCATATAGATTAAATATGAAGCAAAACCACTCAATTTGTCAGATTGTTTTCTCACACTGATATATTTAAAAGAGCATGTTTTGATAGACCCACTTTCTTCCACCATGGGATAAAGTGGGAGTAGTTCTAAAATTGGTGTATATTTAAAGAAAAATAATGTAAATATTGTTTTTTAAATAAGAATACACTGAAATAAATGTACCTTAATTATATATATATTTAAAGGTACAAATGCACAAATATATATATTTTTTACAAATTATTTAATTAAAGAAATAATACAACTACCAAATTAGGTTTACTTAGTAAGTGACATATACTGCTGAACTCTACACATCTTCATCATCAATAGCAGGAAAAGTTTAATAGTCCTCCGATAGTGACTTAGTCAAATACTTTAAGTGATAGAATCATAGAACTCATTAATTTCTATCACTTGGCTGATGAATTTAGCTGACTGACTTTTTGGCTGGTACTTCCCTTCTATCCTTGAACTTTGATTTATTTTTATAAGTCTACTTCTATATAAAGGTGAAAATAAGGAATTTCGCTTAGTAGCCACTGGCCGGTAGGTTGATTTTTTTAGTTGCCAGTTACTGGCTAATGAGAATAATTTCTTTAGTAGCCAGTAAGTACACTTATGTCACTGAATATTTATTTATTTTTAAATACAATGACTTTACAGTAAAAAAGCAATTTATGTACTAAATAAAAATATTTTAATTTATATTGTTTTGAATAAACTTAAGATATTATTTTCTAATCTATTTAAAATTTTAAAATAAGTTAACAGTAAAGTTCTACTAAGCATAGGTACTTGTGTAGCTAACTACATAAGTACCTTTAAGAAATATATATTTGTCTAGAATTAAGGCCTGACAATAATAAAATAGGTATGTTTATGCACTATATAATAACCCACAACATGATATGCATTACACATGCATAACCTGTGACCAGCAGGCCAAATTATCCACAAATTCAGTCAAAAAATTTCGTCGATCGGCCGCGTGAAAATCACGAATTTCGTCGATCGGGTGCAAAAAAAATCATGAATTTTGTCGTTCAACTGCGTAAAAATCACAAATTTCGTCATTCGGGAGTGTAAAAATCATGAAGTTCGTCGATAGAATGCTGAAAAATCACAAATTTTGTCGATCGGGTGCAAAAAAATCATGAATTTTATCGACCAAGCGCGTAAAAATCATGAATTTTGTCGAACGGGTGCGTAAAAATCATGAATTTTGTCGAACGGGTGCAGAAAAATCACGAATTTCGTCGATCGGGCGCAGAAAAATCCCGAATTTCGTCGACCGGCTACGTAAAAATATTGAATTTCGTCGACCGGCTACGTAAAAATATTGAATTTCGTCGACCGGCTACGTAAAAATATTGAATTTCGTCGACCGGCTATGTAAAAATCTTGAATTTCGTTGATCGGCTACATACAAATCTTGAATTTCATCATTCGGGAGCATAAAAATCACGATTTTCGTCAATCAAACACATAAAAATCATGATTTTCATCTATATGAACGTGTAAAACTAAAAATCATGATTTTTGTCTATGTGAATGCACAAAAATCATGAATTTTATCGACAGAGCGTGTAATCGTGAATTTTGTTGATTATGCGCATAAAAATCACGAATTTTGTTGAACGGGTGCGTAAAAATCATGAATTTTGTCGAGCGGGGGCGGAAAAATCTTGAATTTCGTCGGTCGGCTACGTAAAAATCTTGAATTTTGTCGATCGGCTACACACAAATCATGAATTTCACCAATCAAGCGTGTAAAATCCTAAATTTTGTCGATCGCCTACGGACAAATCTTCAATTTCGTCATTTGGGAGCGCAAAAATCATGAATTTTGTTGATTATGTACGGAAAATCAAATTTCTTCGAACGGGCGCATAAAAATTACGAATTTCATCTAACGTACGTGGAAAAATCGCGAAATTTAGGGGAAAATGGTAATCGGGAAATCCTGCATTTGGCCGGCTCTTTCCATATTTTTAATCGACGAGTGTTTTTTTTCACCTTTACTTCTATATTATCTGTTTCATTTCTTTGACTTTTCAAAATTACTCTGCTTTTTATAGTACTTTTCACCAACGCTGGCGTATGATCTTCATTCACCTTCACGGCATGGGAGAGTTTTTCTATTGTAACGCGTTCTAAATTCCCCAGTAGATTAGAGCCCCACCAGTGGCTGAGAGGTTCTGCCCTCGAAGCTGGTAGACGGGAGGTGCTGGGTTCGATCCCAATCGCGCCCGTCGGCCTAATCGTTCGGAGTTTTCGTGGTTTTCTTCGAGCCGTGGATTTATCCATGCGTAAATACGGTTTAGGTTCCCTTAGAAAGACCCCCACGAAGGGCACCCCTCCCGGGCCTATATCCCAAGTGTAGATAATTGGCCGTCAATAATCAACCCAACCCAACCCCAGTAGATTAACTTTTTTCTCACTACATTTGAGGTTGTTCCAACCCCATCTCTCAACCCCGCTCACAAAACAGAAGTGAAGTGGAGAAAAAGAGATATCTACGATTTCCAGAGAAACCACTGAGGGTCACTATGAAGGGCAAGCGTCTATTCTAAAAAAATGAAGTATAGTCCCGCAGTGGCGCAGACGATTAAGCACGATTTCCGTCAAGATCACCGAAAGTGAAGCAGCATCGACCATGGTCAGTGCCTGGGACCGCAGGAGTCTGTCCAGACTTTTTTCACAGGGTCCTGTTTTTGTGAAATTGTGAACAGCTTTTTATATTTGTGAAAAATCTAATCATAATTTTGTGAATTTAAAATGGTCGTTATATTCAGGTTCTTGTTTATGCATTTTTAAGAAGATATATAGATATAAAATACACATATTTTCTTTATATATGTGAAACTGACAGGTCCGTTTTTACTTTTAAATGATTAATTTGTGAAATGTGTGGTTTAAAAATGGACAAATTTTGTGAAAAACCTATTTTTAAGACAAAGAAGTTTGTGAAGGGTCCTGTTTTAGGGAAAATAATTTTGTGAAGGGTCCTTTTTTGAAATGAAAAATTTTGTGAAGAGTCCTTTTAAGTACCCAATTTTTTCCTAAACAGATCCCTGGACCGTGTACGTTAATGGGAGCTGGTGCACGTAAAATCTGTCTGTGGTTCCAATGTCCTCCCAGTTTGAAAAGATACTTCTGGGGGTGCCAATCTAGGTGCAGGTGTCTCCTCTGGAATTGGTTCATAATTAGGAGACCAGCTCTAGAAGTCCAACCTATCTCGAGGCTCTGGCACCCTTTCTTTCAGAGAAGTGCCATGGCAGTTTCTCTGACACGACAACAACAACTCTGCTTTTTGGATTTTGAATGTTCGTTCATTCCTCTTCTTGATAGATTTTTTCTTATGATCAGTTTCTTCTGATTTTTTCTTGACTGAACTTTTTCTTACCATCACATTCTTCAACAGCCAACCTTTCTAAACAGTTTAGTTTGTTAAAGTTAAAACCTCACCACTCTTGCTCTGTACTCCTTTTCTGTGAATTCTCAATGATTAAAACAGTATTTACAGATGGAGTGGGGGATAGAGTTTGCAGTATTGCTTTCTTTAAATCTTTTAAGAGTGAGTCGAGAGAAACTGCTTTAGAAGATACAATATGTACTTTTCGCTGGTTTTCTTAATATTTCTTGGCATGTTTGAACAATAAAAGTCAATGTAAAAATTAATATCAGTAGTAATTTGAAGTGTTATTACTTTTAAATATATACTAAAAACACTTTTTATATTGCTTAAAAGACGTCAACATAAACCTTAAAGATGTTAAAATTTAAAATTTACATGTTTCGATTTGTTCATCAAATCGTCATCAGAATATATACAAACCACAAATACCATAAAAAACGAGAGATTAAATTAATTAAAAACCAGAGAGTCTGAACAGTCACTATGTGAAATAAGGTACAACGCCCTCTATACTTTTAATTTTAACATTGCTCTTAGATTTGTGGTTTGTATATATTCTGATGACGATTTGATGAACAAATCGAAACATGTAAATTTTAAATTTTAACATCTTTAAGGTTTATGTTGGCATCTTTTAAGCAAAATAAAAAGCGTTTTTAGTGTATATTTAAAAGTTAATTCTAATGGACGTATTTTGACTCTCCACTTTATTTGAAACGAGCAGGAAAGACCGAGCCATGCTCGGTCACAATTAAATTAGAGTTCAAATTTGAGTTCAACACATGACCAAAATGACCCACTAATTGAATTTTCTCGAACATGTGACCTAGCTCAACAGTCTTCTCGTGTCCAAAAACCATGGGATGCAAAATTTAGTGTAAATAGTCTGAGCAGTTTTTAAGATAAAATAGTTTGACCCCTAATGACCCATGACCAAAATAACCCACTAATTGAATTTTCTCGAACATGTGACCTAGCCCAACAGTCTTCTCGCGCCCGAAAACCATAGGATGCAAAAGTTAGTGTAAATAGTCTGAACCGTTTTTTAGATACAATTAGCTTGACCATGACCCAAAATGACCCACTAATTGAATTTTCTCGAACATGTGACCTAGCCCAACAGTCGTGCCCGAAAACCATTGTATGCAAAATTTAGTGTTAATTGAGCCGCTTTTTAGATCTTGACCCACAATGACCCAGAAATGACCCACTAATCGAATTTTCTCGGACATGTGACTTAGCCCAATAATTTTATCGTGCTCGAAACTCGTAGGACATAAATTTAATCAAAATCATTAGAGCCGTTTTTCAGATAAAATTAATTTGACCCGCGTTGACCCAAAAATCGAAAGTTCTCGAACATGTGACCCAGCCCAATAGTCTTCCCGTGCCCGAAGAGGGTCGGATACAAAATTTCATCAAAATCCTTTGAACCATTTTTTAGATACAATTAGATTGACCATGACCCACTAATCGAATTTTCACGAACATGTGACCTATCCCAATCGTTTTCTGGTGCCCCAAAACGGTAGGATGCAAAATTTCGTCAAAATCGTTAGAGCCGTTTTTAAGATAAAATATGCATAACCACACACACACACACACAAGATTTGCTCGTATTAGAATATATGATATAACAACATTTCAAGTGTTATTACTTATTACATTCTTTTTTTTTTTATTAATAAAATTTAAAAATAAATTGTTTTTCAGTGTTAAAATTACTACCTAGGAATATAAATAAATATTTTTTTTTAGTCATTTTAATATAAAATATAGAGCATTAGGCATTTACTAAAGTTAACACACAGGTAAAAAAATATCCTTTCATACAATACTATTCTATAATAATACTTCTTTAATAATAATATTTCATACAATACTATTATATAATAATATAGCCTAACCATAACCCCAAATTACCCCCACCTCAGAAAACAACTCATAATAAATAGAATTACAAAATTTATTCTTATCTTTCTATGCAGATCTGTTCCTCTACAAGTCGGAACTAAAATTAATAGTTTTTGCCAGTTAATAATGATTTTAGAAGCAAGTTCATCATCAGCTTAAACTAACATACCATATGCAATAAGCATAAACAAGATAGTTTGTAAACATTAAACTTGTTGGCAGTTTCTAAAACTAAAATAAAAATATTTGCCATAATCTCAATCTATGTCTCTAAAAAAGAATTAACTAAATATCTTAATTTAAAATCAGAAAATGTGTTTTTCAATGTATCCCCCACGGGCCCACTTTCTCCCACCTGACCCTATTAATTTATCAAATTCATTTTTAATAAACTTATTAAAGTAAATAGTTTTAGAGCATTATACTGTTTATATTACATACAATATTACAATATTGTCATATATTACATACAAAATAATAAAATTATAAAAAAGGTAAAAAAGCTGCTATTTGTTTGCTAAGTCTATTATGCTAAGTTATTATCCATTTTACCCAACATTTTTTTTTTTTATCTAAAAATATTACTTTTGTTATTTTGTAATACAAAATGCAGAAAGTTAATCCTGAATAAGTGTCTTATTCTATAAAATGGATAAGTAAGCTTAAAATAATTTATTATTTACTTTAAATGGTAAAGCATTTCTCATCATGTAACCAAGTCATATCATCCAAAATTTTAAAAAGGCTACCAAATATAATAATATAGCAACATATATTTTATTATTCATTTAAAAAATGGTAACTAATACTTGTAATATACTAAGTTTGCAAAAAAATTCACAATTTGTATTATTTTATAAAATAATTTTTGAGACCTACCTATTTTTATATCCACCTGACCCTAGCCAAGAAGGGCCTGCCAGGCGTTGTGTCCCACAAATTGACCTAGATATATATATATATATATATATATATATATATATATATATAAGATTTATAAGATACACTATTAAGATAACACTTTTCAAAAATACAATGAGACCATTAAAAGACTAATATATTTGCATTTTTTTCTTAATAAAAGTCTATAAAATGAACAATTTAGTACATATAAAATAAAGTTTAGCTTAACTAGAAAAATTTTTAGTATATTGGGTCCCAAGAATAATGAAAAAGAAAAAAGAAAAACATTTTGCAATATTCTGTGTCTCACATGCTTGAGGGGAAAAAAAGGTGGGAGGGGGGGGAGGAGAGAAATTTACAATCTTGTTGGTTCTACTGACACAAAAAATTTGAAGAAAAAAAAAACATTTTCTATTTAGACATAATTTCAGGATTTGTGGGATTAAAAAAAAATATTGGAAATTTACAATTTTTGCATTATCTTGGATTTTGCAGACCCGAAAATCAAAGACAAATACAGAAAAATATTTCTGGTAATGTGGATTTCAAAAACAGTCAAACATTTTACAGTTCACGGGTTACAATTATGGTTTTACGTTGGATAACCAGACTAAAATAAATAAATAAATAAATAAACATTTTACAATTTTGGTGCTATATCAGGTATATATTTTCTTTTCCAAGTCAGCGAGATCTGACATACTAAAATTTCCATTTTGTTTTTCAGATGCAAGTATAAAATTCACTTTTTTTTAAATTTTTTATATCATACTGTACACATTTTAATATGTAATTTTGGTTAATATGATTCAACTCATGTTTTCACATGAAAGAAGTATAAATTTATTTTTGAAAAATTTCAAGATAGTGCTGATATCAGTGGCGATTGTGATATTTTTACTACATTTATGCATTAATCAAGCTTTTTTGGTTATTAAGTATGGCTAAACATGAAATAAAACTGTTTATTTTAAGATTTTGATGTGAATTATTAGTGTACTATAAGGCGAGTTTCACTGAATAATTCAAGAAAAATTATCTCATCATCATTATGCAATATTAATTATTTACTTGACCTTCAATTTTAATATTTTGAATGTTTTTTTTAATTTTCTTAATTTTTGTTAGTTTACTTTATTGTAAGCATTCATTATAATTTTGAGTGCATCAGTAAAACCTAATTGTTGTTTAAAAAATGTAAACAAAACAATGACCAGAAATCCACAAAAATCTAAAATCTTCCCAACCTTTGGTTTTAAGATATGCATATTTAAAGGAGTCTACTGTATAGATATATACATGTATTGATATATGTATATTATATCACTGGTGCCCGGCTAACATAAAAGTACCTATTTAGAAAATCAATTTTGTACAAGACAGAGTAAGCTGCTAGTTATCAAGAAAATACTAATTGAAATATAAAAATAGTTGATTTAACTGAAAATAAAACTTTTGGCCAGATTCAGATTACTGTGCAAGTATTACTGCTGTCTGTTAATTACCCCAGCTACCTTACTCACCTGATACTCAATAGTTATTGTGCTGTCCTCCAAAACACCCACAGTGAAATATTTTCATTAAAAAAACCACTCTAGTACTACATCAAATATTTCACTAGAGTCAATTTTTTGTGTTTTGGTTTTCTGCATCATTTAGAATAATAAAAATAGCTAAAATACGTGAGTGCTTATTTACTTTTAAAATAATTTAAACTAACAACTGCAGAATTCTGGCAAAACATGAGCTTCATTTTTACAGATTTTCTTGTTATAATAAAATTTTAGAATATCTACATTAAATTTTTAATTGTTTTTATGTTAAACCATTAATAGGTAATAAAATGGATAATTTTTAGCTGATTACGTCAGCTGTTTTTTTTTTTTTTTTTTTTTTGTATAACATAGTTAATTTTTAGAAAAGTGGGTTTTTTTTTTTTTCGAATTCTCGCTTAATTGGCTGCCACTTTGTAATACAGTGGTAAAATGAAAAATGCTCAACATTAAAATCTTAGAGCAAGCTGTAAAAATTTAGCTATGTTTAATTCTTTCAAATTCTTTATTATACTTTATATGAGAAATTTTCAAAAATGGGTTTTTTTTAGAGGCCAGTACAATATACCAGGGCCCGATTAACCTGTGAAGCTATGGGAAGCAAAGTGTCATCCCCCCCCCCCGAAGTATGTGGCTAAGGATTATTTTAATGCTGATTGTTTTTAAAATAGGTACAAATGCCACTAAACTATTTTTTAATGTTTCAAATAAAACTGAAGGGAAAGTACTCATTGTAAAATTTAAGTTTTATATATTATTTATAAAATAAATTAATATTTTAAAAAGATTTAATGCAGCTATTGGCTAATGATTTTCAAATTTGGCTAATTTGTTATTTAAAAGTCTTAATTCAGGGTTCCTAGCAAAACATGACTGGCAAATTCCCTGACTTTCCCTGACCAAATCTCAAAAAATTCCCTGACTTTCCCTGACTAAATCTAAAACAATTCTCTGACCAAACGGGCTCACAATGAAATTTGTTACTTATTTTTGCAATCCTGTCAAAAATTAGCGATTTTTTTTTCTGTGATCGCTCTTCAAAATTCCTTATTTTTTCCCCCGAGACTATATGATGAATTTCGCATCATTTTTAATTTTTTCTCCAAAACTTTTCCATGACTTTTTAGAAAATATTTGTAAATTCCCTGACTTTTTCTATATATTTTAAAATTTCCCTGACTTTCCATGACTACTTTGAAATTCCATGACTTTCCAGATTTTCCCTGACTTTCCATGACGCTGGGAACCCTGTAATTTCTTAGCGCGGTTCCTGTTTAAATAATTATAAAGATCCTGATCACATTATTTTCAGTCAAAATTAGGCAACAAATAGCAATTTAAGACAGACACAGTTACATACAGCATCGCTAATGACATAAGAATAAAAAAAATACACCTAAATTATTTAAGTACTAAATGGACCGCCTTCCAGTAATGGGCCAACTTCAACATTTTCGGATTATAAAAAAATAACCAATAAAAATTCAGCTTTTTTTATTTGATTAATATGCTTTCTTTAAATTCTAGTTTTAAATACAATCATTAATATCAATTATCTATTACTTTTTGTGGGGTGTCCATTACTGGAATTTAGGGTGTTTTGACTTACTTCTGTTATTTACAATTAAATTTCGATTCACCTTGGAAAATGTGACTATGAGCATGGTTAAATATTGTTGGTAGATTAATATAATATTAAAAAATGTGGAATATAACAATTATAACTATTAATTAAAAAATAATTTTTAAAGAAATTCCTTAAGGGTGTCCATTACTGGTACATCTACCCTATATATATATATATATGCAGGGGTGGGGAAATACATTATTTTACTCGCCACTGGCGAATGGATTTTATAATGGGGCGAGTGATTTTAAAAAACTGCAGGCTATAGAAGATACGCTAAAAACATTTTTTTTTTTTTTTTACTATTTAGCGAGCTGTATGTTGCAAGTTTACAAAATACTGCGATGTAAACATTGCACTAATTTCTATCGTACTACTTAGTAAAAACTAGCTTTCCTCAGTTGCAGTGGCGTAGCGTCAGGGGGTGCACGATCATTTTACAACCAGTATAATTATATACTACCTTTAGCCTTATTTAATCTTTGAACGGTATGAATTAAATAAGGCCAAATATAGTATATAAAAATACTGGTAGTAAAGTGATCCGTGCCCCCCTTGATGCTACGCCTCTGCTCAGTTGTATATTATTTTTTAATTTTATAGAAAAAAAATATGAAAATGCATTGTAGTGGTAGTAATTAACTATTTTTGCTTGCTTTTAACTATTTCACGAGTAATAACATCTAGAAAAACTAACTGACAATGCATTTGAATTTCCTACGTAATTAGGCTTAGACGGTCTATCAAATTAATAAACAACAACAAAAAAAAAAAAGATTGCCTTTCCGATTTTGTATCTAATTAAAGCAATTCATTAAAATTTAAACAATAATAATCAGTTTCCTTACCTTGACTATTTTCTCAGTAAATTTCTTCGTTTCTACTTCTTTTCACGTGACTTCTCGAAATCGAGTAATATGTTTGTTTACATGGCCGCCGAAGTGCGTTGGATGGTTGGATGGTTGAAATTCAACCAAATAAAATAACCAAATTATTTGGGTTACACAACTAAACGGATATGGTTGTCACAAAAATAATATGGTTCAAACAACTAAAGGAAACTACCAAACACCGTAACAAAATTAATTTGGTTATCGCAACCAAATCGTTTTTTCCGTGTAGAATATCCATCTACACTGCAAATAGTGGTGTTTAAATTCAGATGCATATTTGTCTGAAAAAGTAATCCAGGCACTTAAGTGTCTGAATGTGAAATTTCAGACATCATAAATGTCTGAAATTAAGACACATAAGGGTATTACTATGAACATCATGGTGTAAACGAACTGAGATAAATATTTGAATACTCATGATATGTCTGAAATTAAGACATTTGGAATTTCAGACGCTTAAGTGTCTGAATTTGATGCAGTTGGATTTTACACATGATGCCTATTTATGGCCGCACCATCAAAGAATGTTCTCTAATTGATGACAGGAGTTAAAATTATTTTCCATGTAGTAACTATTGTCATTTTATAGAAAAGCTAACGTGATTAGACCATAAGAAATGTTAAAATTTTTCAAGGCTGCTTATAAATCTTGAAAATAAGTTTTTTTGTGCATTAATTAGACTTCTTTAAAAAAATATCCAGAAAAATACGAATGTACGCAGGGTGGGGGGGGGGATTAGGGGGTGCGGGAAGAACCCCCTGTTCTAAATATTTGAACATAATAAGATATATAATTTGAAATTCAAAGAGACATGAACACCGGCAGAAGGAAATGTGGGGAGGGACAAGATTTTGGGACAGATATGCCTCTAGGTCCGCAGCCTAGACCGATTTTTTTAAATGCATATTATAATGTTTAAATAGGCTATGCTTAAATAGGCTAGGATTTTTTTAACAAACCGCATCGTGCAAGATATTTTTTAAACGTATCAACTTAAAAAACAATACAAAAATTTATAATCATGAATATCAAATATTGAAAAAAAGTTTTTAACAACATTTTTGCACATTAACATAAAAAATGCACATTAACAGTTAAAAAAAATCAGGAGATTCTGTTTTCTCGAACTCCCCGTTTAAGATAAATTAAACACACATGGATGTCAAATATATATATATATATATATATATATATATATATATATATATATATATATATATATATATATATATAAATTGCTTTCTACGAGGGGCTTCAAGGGTGGGGTGGGAGGGGAGCGGGCTTCCCTGACGAAAAATTCTTAGATCCCCTTATTTTAGCGTTTAATTATTCGATGATCACTTGGAAGCATAAATTTTATCATATTTTTTTTAAGAATCAGACATACATCATTTATTAAATTTCAAAATCTAGGGATGGGCAATGCCCCTTTACTGCCCCTTTCCTGCCGGCGATTATACTCAAATAATGTACCAACTAGGCTATTTTCGTTTCTTTTCTTGCTGATTAAACGCTAATGATTTGAAGTCTCTAACACACTGCAAACCGAAAGTGAGCAACACCGTCTGCTGATTAGATGAATCATTTTAACGGATACGAATTTGCTGATATAGCATTTTCTTTGTAAGGAAGTGTGTAAGTCAAGTTTATTAGTTCATTACTATTTTAAAGTTCTTTGAACGAGTGGTGAATTTGAAGATGTGATTGAAGTTGTGATTTTTTTAGTTTAAACTATTGGGAAATGTAATAATTTTTATTACAATAATGGAAACACCAACATGATGCACTTCTTTATGCATAGGAGTATATGATATTATTCTTACGGCAATGAAAGCAATATTCTTCTTGTGCAACGGATTACCGATTATGGTTTGTGCGCTTGTTTATGAAACAGAGAATATTAGATTTTGAAGTGACAAATTAATACGAATTACTTCGAAAACCTGGAATACTTCGTTGATATTGTTTAATAATTTTCATTATTCGTGATCATACTTAAAGTATCAAGGTTATAATATAAAGGTTATACAAATGCCACTTCCAAGAAAATTTTAAAAACACATACATATATTTTTCAAATGGCGTTTTTAAAGCATTGTGGAATAATTTATTTCATTTTCTTCAAATTGGATTTATTACTTCCTTAAAAGTAAGGTTTGTATGATTACATAAACTCAATATCATTCTGAACTTTAGCCGAAAAATATTAAACTTTATTACATATTCAGTATTATTTATTTATGATTTAAATTATTTTTATTAAAATAATTTTTATTTTGCATTAGTTGCGTCTTATTTATATGCAATAAAAATGTTTAGCGTTGAAAAATGTGTGTATTCATTTGTGTGTTTTCAATAAATAAATGCATATCATTTTAACATTAAAGAATTTGTTTAAGATTTCTGCAGACCTTCCATTTTGTATAAAATAGAATATTTTTTAATAATTGTTTTCAAATCATGGTAGTAATATGTGGAACTTAATTTGACAAGGTTTCAGAATTAGTTTTATATGATTTCAGAATAATTTCAAATGAAGAATGCAAAACATGAAAATAAATTTTAATTGCATAGTATATTTTTGTATATATATTTGTATATATATTATATATAAGATTATTATACTTTTGGTTTACTGCTTTAAATTTTTGCTTTAGGTTTATACAAAACTAGAGAAAATATAAATTAATTTAATTTAATTTTTATTTATTTATTTATTTATTGTAAAAAAAGTTATTTGAAATTTAAAATTGAAAGGAGAAAAAACTAGATTTTAATGTTTTTACTTATATAAAATTAAGATGCAGAGTTAAAACAAAATGAGTTTTTAAACCAAAATTAATTTTCCTGCATGTTATTAAAAATACTATTTATTTATTTTCTAAGGATACCTAAATAAATTTTAAGGATAGCTAAATTTTTTTTAAAGGATAGCTAAGGATTGAGGTTATCATCTAATCCACATATAAAAAATTGCTCGTATGGCAATATAAATTTTAAAAAACATATACACTGCTCAAAACAATTAAAGGATATTTGAAGTTTTATATAAAATAAAGATATAAACGAAATTTTTTTTGCCGAAAATAGAAGAAGAGAATCACAAATGCAAATTTTTCTGGTTTTCAAACTGTGGAGTATGCAAATTTTGAGTTCGACGTCAAAAACGTCGCTTCAGCGGCAGCGAATGAAATTTGACTTTCAACTGGATAAAAGAGAATGAAGACAAGGATGATCGGCATTCAGTGATTGCTTTGTTTCGATGAGTACGATGTCTCAGCGAAGTCATTTGACAGATTCAGAAGCTTGGAGAATTGTTGGTAGGTTAGAAGGGGGCCAAACTCAAGCCGAAGTAGCGCAAGCCATTGGAGTGTCACAAAGTGTCATTTCCAGGATCTGGAACCGTTTTTTGGAGAGTGGATGTGCAGGCCGAAGACCAGGGCAAGGTCGTAGACGGGCAACAACGCCCAATGAAGATCGGTATTTAGCGTTAACAGCTCGGAGACACCGAAACATGAACGCTACTCTTCTCCAACAACACCTTCGCTCGGCTACAGGCACCACGATTTCAACTCAGACTGTCCGAAACCGGCTCCATGCTGTAAGTCTGTATGCTCGCCGACCGATGGTATGTGTTAGATTAACATCAAGGCATCGTCGCGACCGTAGGGAGTGGGCAACCGAGCATGTCAACTGGAGGAGAAATGAATGGAGCAATATTCTGTTTTCTGACGAGTCCCGTTTTTCTGTGCATCCGGATAATAGGCGTATTTTCATCTGGAGGGACCGTGGCAGTAGGAATAATCCTGCGTTCGTACACGAAAGTGTCAGATTTGGCGGTGGAGGAGTGTTGGTGTATGGTGGCATCTCCATTGACGGGCGCACTGACCTCTACATCATTCGAGATGGAGCTCTGACTGGTCGCCGATATAGGGATGAGATCCTCAGACCTATTGTAGTCCCTTACGCTGCAGCAATCGGAGATAACTTCATTTTAATGGACGATAACTGCAGACCACATCGTGCAAACCTGGTGGAGGATTTCCTTTTCGAGGAAGGAATCGTTCGAATGGAATGGCCAGCGTGTTCTCCAGACATGAATCCAATCGAGCACGTTTGGGACGCTCTAGGAAGACGAGTTTCTGGCCGCCAACAACCCCCACAAACTCTCCAAGAACTGGAAAGAGCTCTTCTGGAAGAGTGGGGCAGAATACCCCCAACTCGTCATTAATAGCCTCATTGAGTCCATGCCTCAAAGGTGTTCAACGTTGCTGGCCGCCCGTGGAAACCATACCCCCTACTGAAAATGATTTTCTTTGAAGAAAACACCTTTTCTTATTCTTTTTTTCTCATATGCACAAATTGTGTTTTTTTCCTTTTGTACACAAATGCGCAATAAAATGCATTTTTTTCTGCCAAACATGTGTAATTTATTCTCATATAACCTACTATGTCTGTCGACCATGTATCAATCAGCTAAAAAGTTTCCCAGATACAAAATCCACCTAAAACTGCAATATCCTTTAATTGTTTTGAGCAGTGTATTTAATTTTCAAATATTTTTCAAATGTTGCATTAAGTTCTTTCCCTCCAGTTTCCAGTAACTTTGTATTATTAATATCAGTTTACACATTAATTTTCATTTGTGTGACAAGAATATCATTTAATTGTCTTACAGAGTATATTTTCGAGGCAAATGTTTTAATATTAACAAATTGAAATTTATGTATGAAAAATGTTATGAATATTTTTGCTTCATAAAATGGATACACACTATGAAAATAAAGCATCAGAGTGAAGTAAGTTATCGTGAATTTCTGAATAATCTATATGCGAATTTTTAGTTTTTTTAATGGGAAATAAATCCCTCATATAGTATTCAATTGCACGACGATACTATTATTTTTTTAAATAATCCTTTTGAATACAGGTTTAAAAATACAAAAAGTACTTTGATATGTATTCCCTGTGTATCATCTCAATAACATATTTAAATTTCAAGATACAGGGATATTTTGAAAATACACTGCAGAGTATAAAAATCGATATTTTAATCTAATATGCGTAAAAAAATATTTAAAAAATCAAGTCAAATATCCTGTATATATATATATATATGTGTGTATAAGGAGAAAAAACAAACAAAACAGATGGGTATAGATAAGATCCATCTTCAGTCCTTGACAGGGACTTTACTAAGAGGTTTTAATTTTTGTAATAAAATTTATGATATTACAAAACAGAAAGTTCTTAAAGCGCACTTATAATCTAACATTGCAAACAGGCAACACCAGTAATGCCTGATAGGTAATATTTTCAGAAAGTATTATGGTTTGGAGATATAATTATTCTTATGATTATATTTAATCTATGTATATATTTCCATATTATTATTACTTTTAAAATTTCTAAATAATTATTTTTAGTGCGATATTTACAGAAATAAAATACGTTTTTTATTTTTTTTCTTAAGGCACTTGTTATGTATCCAAGGAGGAAAAAATTATGAATAATAAAAGAAAATCAGATTAAAAAAAAAATCTTACTTTTAATATTTTATGTCTGATAATGTAGCATCTCAAAGCACATTATCTTCGTTGCATTTAAATTTAGTCTGTTTATATGGCAAAAAAGATAACGTGCATCAAGATGCTATAAATTAAAGGGTGTAACTGATCATGTCGTAATTAATTAATTGGTTAGTATGCATGTGCGTGTGTTTAGATTCATGTAATTTTAGAGTAATTTTACAAGATGTTAGTGATTAACATCTGCCGTTGGACCTGGAATTCATTTGGAGCACATTTCCTATCACAAAAAATTATACCCTTTTATTGCTTTAGAATACACATATAAATTGATGTATAAATATGAATATATACAGTAAAACCTCTCAATAGCGAACATCTCCAGATCGTGGAATTCGTCCGCTTTTCAGAGGTAAAAGTACATAAATATGTATGTGTTGTGGGTTAAAAAAAGTTTTCGCTAAATAAACGTAAGTCCGCTACTCGGAAATGTTCGTTACGAAGGTTTTTCTGCATATATATACAGTAAAACCTCTATAACGGACACTCCCGAATAGCGGACAACTTCAATTCGAGCAAAGTATTAAGAAGGGTTTTGGGTTGCTTCCAGAAGCCGGAATCGATTACAGCATGGGGAAAGCTGGGCCGTGGCCCTCCCCCTATCCCTGCCTCGGATTTTTGAGAACCCCCCCCCCCCAAAAAAAAAAAAAAAAAGATGGTATGCAATTTTCATAAAGCAGATATTTTAAATCTCTTTCGAAATTGTACTGAAGATTTTGAACTTTTCGTGTAGGATAAGATTAATAAGAAAAAATATATTTATCCAAATACAATAAACCTTCCCAATAACGGAATTTGTTTGATATTAGGATATTACGCTTTTCGAATGTAAAAGTATATATATATATATATATATATATATATATATATGTATGTGTTCTGGATTTTAAAAAAACGTTCGCTAAATAGAGGTACTATAATGCAGGGTTGGATTTTTTTCAGAAGCAGGACTCGATAAAAGCATAGGCAAACTGGGAAGTGGTCCGATCCCTCTCACCTCAGGACTGCCGAATTTGTGCTCTGTATACCTGTATTTAGAGAACCAAGAAGCAATGTTGGGTTGCTTCTTGTTTCTAGAAGCAGGACTTGATTAAAGCATGGTCAACCTGTTCCAGGGCTCTGCCCCCCAACCCCCCTCCTCCTATTTTTAAGTGGCTGCCAAATTCGGTAAGCAATTTTTGTAAAGATGATATTTTAAAACTCTTTCGACATTGTACTGATTATATTCAATATTTTGAACTTTTAGAGTAGAATAAGATTAAAAACAAAAAGTATATTTTTCCAAATACAGTAAGCCCTCTCAATAGCAGACACTCGGGAATGCAGACTTTGTCCGCTATTTGGAGATATCCACTTTTCTGAAGTAAAAATAAACAGATATGTATAGGTTGGGGGTTGAAAAAGGTGGTTGTTTGCTAAATTGAGTCCATTATTTGGAAGCAGCTGTTATGGAGGTTTACTGTAAGCTATCCACAATAGGCACTTCTATTTAGCAAGTACTTTTTTCAATCCATAGCACATAGTACATATTTGTATACTTTTGCCTCTGAAAAGCAGGCACCTCCGAATAGGGGACAAATTCCGTGGTCCTGAGATGTCTGATATTTACTGTATTTCGATAAATATATTTTTGTTTTAATCTTATCTGACTCTAAAATTTCAAAATATTGATTAAAATCAGCACGATGTCGAAAAAGATTTAAAATATTAGCCTTGCAAAAATTGAACACCGAATTTGGGGGCACTTTAAAACGGGGGGGGGGGGGAGGGCACGGCCCAGTGTGCCCATGCTTTAGTCAGATTCTGGTTCTGTAATAAACCCCAGCCGTGCTTCATGGTCATCATCTTTCATTTGCTGAGGATTCAGTGTGGTCAAACATGTCTGCGTTTAATGCTTTAAAAAATGTGGCCAGAAAAGGCTGCCTATTTTCGACAAATCAGGGCAAAAATGGCTGCCTATTGCCGACAAATCAGGACAAAAATGGCCGTGATTCAGACGCTTCAAGTGTCTGAATTTCAGTCACTATTATGTGTCTTAAATTTTTAAGACACTTTAAAGTGTCTCTTTTTTTTAACCATCCGTTTCAGACGCTTAAGTGTCTGAATTTCAGACATTTCAGTTTACAGTGTATTAAATAGTTAATAATAAAACTTAAAAAAATAACTAAAATACAGTAAACACTAATGTTTGATTAGATTTAAATCCATTAGCAATTAATACAGAGATCTAAAGATTTAAAATTTGAATTACACATGAAAAAAAAATCGTAGGAATTATTAAAATACTAAATACAACTTAATGGGTATTTGAAAAAGAAAGAAATAATATTAACTGATTAAGATTTTGGTTAATTACTTGCCCTTATGGGCATTTTAAAACTATCATATCTTTATAAGGCATGCAATGAAAGCAAACACGATAGTGATAAGCTTGGAATAAAATATTTTAGTTTATTTCTGTCAGTAATCTAATTTAATTAATTATGTAACTCTAATTGAATTTTCCTTTAAGAGTTCAATTACTGTTGTGATAAATCCTAGATATTGTATGTTTTAAAAAGAGGTAGCGTGTGACCTTCTAGTATGGATCAACTTAAATATGTATTTCGAAACGAATTTTATTATAAAGTCGTTCTCGAATTTCTTAAAGTTACAATTTTTCACAACAATTTTTTTTAACTGAGTTCGATCAACTTATAATTATTTACAATCAATGAAAATTGTCCAGTCTCATACAGAGATTCGTATTATCAAAAAATCTAACAAGGGTTCTCCTTCACCCTTCATGAATGTTCAATCCACGGCTTTTCCGTTGACTTAAGAGAGATCGTCTTTTTCTCTTCAAAATGTGTCGGCAAGGATATCCGTCCCTACCAGGATGGAATCTAACCTCCGGGATGAGTGTTTTTCCACCACACTTTGCTCCCGACAACTCCTGAATGCTTCCCCTCGTTTTTTTGTCCGATCACCTCCTTGAACAATAGCATCTCCGTTAACCAATCAAAGAAGTTTTAGTTCACGTCATAAGATTAAGTTTTTAAGTGATTGGATAAGGGTTCATTTTGGGAGGTCTTACTAATATAGGAATCGATCCCAAAAGTTCTCAAAATGTAAAATACTCACGATGTGGACCTCCCGTAAAGTCGGCTAGATGAGAGAGAGAACTTCTTTCCTCGTCCATTCTTTTTGCTGTCCACGAAGTTTCAGGTGGCAAGATTGATAGAAGGCTTATCTATGCCTTTGTAGTTGGTGACATTTTTGTGACTTAGCAGAAAAATATGAGGAAAGTTTCAAACACATGGGAACTCCTATACTTGATTATCCTGCTTAATTAGCAAACTGTGAGAGATTTAATGAATTCTTCACACTGTTACAAACTATGAATTAAATAAATATTGCCAATAAAGTATTTTATTCCAATCTTTACCACGCTTGTGTCTATTTTCATTGCATGCTCTAAAATATATGATTCTTTTAAAATGCCCATAAAAGAAACATAAAAAAATAATCCACTCCATAAAAAGTGAACATTCACTGCTATGAAAGAGTGGCTATTCACTCCTGTTAGGAGTGAGAAATCCACTCATTTTGCAAGAGTGAATAGTCACTCCTATTTAAGAGTGGATAGCCACTCCTATGAAAGAGTGACTATTCACTCCTATCAGGGTGAAAAACCCACTCTTTTTGCAAGAGTGGATAGTCACTCTTCTGAAAGAGTGAGTATCCACCCCTGTTTAGAGTGAATATTCACTTCTCGGGAGTGAATATTCACTCTTTCAGAGAGTGAACAATTTCACTTTTGCCTAGAGTGAATAGTCCCTCTAAAGAGGTAGGGCAAATTTTGACTCTGCGATAGAGTGAATAGCCATTCCTCAAGAGTGAATAGTCACTCTTTCTTATTTAGAGTGTAGAGTTAAAATAGTGTAATAGAGTGTTGTTCAAATAATCATAATATATATATTTTTCCTTTTATCTATACATGTGTGTGCGTTTATTTTTATAAAACACATTTCATTATTAAAATATATTGTATTAATTTTAAGTTTAAATTTCTACATGCTAGCTAGTAACGAATTTTACTTTACAGAAGACTTAAACTATACCTTTTAACATGTGAGTACTTATATGTGATATATAAGAATGCATATATTAAACATAATTAGAGTGAATTCACAATAAAGTGTTGTATTTGGTTGTCCAGAAAGTCCTTGCCTTTTGGAAAAACCATATCCGTACCAAAAAATACTATAATTTAATTAGTAGACATTGATTACGATATCTAATCACTAATAATTAACGACATGAATTTTCTAGTAAGAATTGATTTTTGCAACCGGCAGGAACTTTCCGGACAACCCAATATCATTTGTTCTATAAAAAATGATGTTTGTTCATCTATAGTGTTCGAAGGAATTAAAAAATTTTGCATTTATTTCTCTTGCAGATGCGTTCGACTTGTTACAAATACTCTTCAAGTAAATAGAATTTAAAAGATCATAGGGAAATCCATACTGGTAAAAAACCACATACTTGTAATCATATTCAAAAATCGTTTACAAGAAAGCGTGAATTATCTTTTATTAAAAAATGCAGACTATTGGTTCATATGAAAAGACATCCTGCTAAAAAATTGTTCAAGTGTGAAAAGTGTTAACATCTTCATTCTTCATAAAAAACTGAATAGACATATGACTGTTATGTTGAACTTGTCGAAGACAGTATCCCAAATCATATTGATTAAGGACGTTCAAAACGTAACCAATAGTTTGAAGAATTTAACAGTGAAGGATTAGATTGCATACTTAGAAAAATTGACTGTATATACATAGTATGTAACATACATAATGTACATAATATTTCAAAGTATAACCCCTTAGCTAGAAATTGATTCTACATAGTGAAAAAAATATTTTTTTAATTCACTGAATTAAATTATTCAATTATTCAATTTATGATTTTAGAACATCTACGCACACTATTTACGCAACATTGTACACTTGACACATGATCTCCAAAAGTGAAATTTGTAAAAAAATACAAACTGTTGTAAAGATTTTTGTTACTCATGATTTTCTAATTGATATAAATTTAGATAATATTCACACAGAGTGTTGTTCAAATAATCATAATATATATTTTTTCCTTTTATCTATACATGTGTGTGCGTTTATTTTTATAAAACACATTTCATTATTAAAATATATTGTATTAATTTTAAGTTTAAATTTCTACATGCTAGCTAGTAACGAATTTTACTTTACAGAAGACTTAAACTATACCTTTTAACTTTTTCAACGAAACAACATTAATATCCAATTTAAACATATGAAAATCAACTTTTGATAATACTATACAACAGATTAATGAAAAAATATATACAAGTCAGTAAAAATATATACAAGTTAGCAAAAACTTTTTAAAAAATTACAAAAATTAAAAATATATTTACAAATTGACAAAAAATTTCAAGGTTTTCGAAAAATGTTTACAAATTAACAAAAAATTTCAATGTTTTCGAAAAAATTAACAAAAAATTTCAAGGTTTTCAAAAAATATTTACTAATTAACAAAAATTTACAAAAAATCATTAACCTTCTGACTGCTTATCCCGCGATTTCCACGAGCAAGATATTTGTAGAAAAATTTATATAATTTACAATTTTTGAAGCAATTTTGTATTAAAAATTTCACAGTCAAAGGTTGAAAATGAAGATGATAAACTTACTAAATATTTCATATACAGAATGATTTGAAATATGTAATTGTATAGGAGATAAAGGTCGATTAGATATTGGTCGAAAAGATTTTGAAAAAAAAATTGAGCAGTCAGAGGGTTAAAACCATTAATATATCAACGACTGATAGGACTCATTTTGCTGATGTTATGCCAATCAATCTGAAAGTTACCAACAGTAACAGTAATCGAAGACTGACAGATAGTGTTTCTTTAAGGGAATGGCGTTACAGGCAGATGTAACAGGGTGTTGGCGTTACAGGCAGATGTAAGAAACAATTAAATCTGACTAAAGCAGATAATCGGAATAATTATATAACTGAACCAACTCCAACAAGTTTTCTGATATTAAATATGCTTCAGAGTTTCCTTTAGGCTTACTTACTGAAGGAGTGAAAAAATGAAAACTTTCCCTCGGTTCAGAAATGGCTACAATAAAAGAGAGGAATAAAGATAAAAGATATAGCTAACTTTTAGTATATGCTATCTCTTCAGGCGATTAATACAGTTAATTTCGGTTAGATATGCATAGAAGTAAATTGTGTGTTGAGTCGGAATTGAAGCGGAATTCATATGAAAGTATAATTTAGACATATCTGCTTATGACCTGGGAAATCTCCAGCGTTCTAAAACGAGTGATTTCGAATTACACAACCAATAAAATATTTACCTTATTGGGAACGAAAATGAAATACCATTCAGTTGTTTCAGATATCCAAGTTGATCACATGAGACGCGATAGATGTTGAACAGCAGGACATGACCTATGTCTAACATTGCAATTTTTCGAATTGTTAAAAGCATGTTATTTTGAAGAATTGTATAATGGGTGTCCAACCATTATACTACTTTTGAAAATAACACTATATCCTTTATATGTATCCCTTGCTTTTATAGTAGCCACTTCTGAACTGACTGGTAAGTTTTTATTTATCCACACTTCAGTAAGTAAGCCTAAAAGAAACTCTGTAGCATATTTATTATAAAAAAATTGTTGGAGTTGGTTCAGTTATATTTTTATTTCGATTATTTTCTTTAGTCGGATTTAATTGTTTCTTGTATCTGTCTGTAACGCCAACACACCGACATTCCCTTAAAGCACCTCTATCTGTTAGTCTTTAATTGGTGTTACTGTTGGTAACTTTCAGTTTGATTGACATAACATCAGCAAAATGAGTCCTATCAGTCGCTGATACACTAATAGTTTTCTCACGTATATTTAATTTGCTCACATCACAAATGATTCTTAGTATACTAGATATTGGTTTCAATTTGAAACAATGATCATCATTTGAATGTACCATTTTGTATTTCACCGTGCTACCATTATGTTTTCAACAACTGAAGACGAAAAAATGTGATGGTAGATATATGTCTGAACCTGACATTTTTGTAAATTTTTGTTCATTTGTAAATATTTCGTTAATTTGTAAATATTTTTATAATTTTTGTAAATTATTTAAACATTTTTGCTAACTTGAATATTTTTTACTGACTTGTATATATTTTTTCATTAATCTGTTGCATAGTATTATCAGAAGTTGATTTTCATATGTATATGTGTAAATTGGATATTCATTGGTGAAAATGTTGTTTCGTTAAAAAAGTTAAGATATATATTCCAAGTCTTCTATAAAGTAAAATTAGTTGTTAGCTAGCATGTACAAACTTAAACTTAAAAATTT
The DNA here is from genome assembly GCA_963931845.1 of Maratus michaelseni. NCBI lineage: Eukaryota > Metazoa > Arthropoda > Arachnida > Araneae > Salticidae > Maratus > Maratus michaelseni. The sequence continues at coordinate 494,038,070 of OZ007586.1, forward strand.
TACAATATATTTTAATAATGAAATAAGTTTTATAAAAATGAACACTCACATATGCATAGATTAAAAAAAAATTATGATCATTTGAACAACACATTGTGAATATTGTCGAAATTTATATCAATTAGAAAATCATGAGTAGCAAAATTCTTTACAATAGTTTGCATATTTTTAAAAATTTCATTTTTGGAAATCATGTATCAACTCTACATTGTTATGGCAGTAGTTTGGGTAAATGCTCTAAAATCATAAATTTTATAATTGAATAATTTAATTTAGTTAATATATTTTCACTATGTATAATCAATTGATAGCTAGGGGGTTATACTTTGAAATATTATGTTTTATACAGTTAATTTTTTTAAGTATCCAATCTGATCCTTTAATGTTAAATTCTTAAAACTACTGTTTAAGTTTGGAATATCCTTCCTCAATATGATTTGGGATACTGTCTTCGACAATTCAACATAACAGTCATATGTGTATTCACTTTATTATGAAGAATGAAGATTTTCTCATACTTTTCACACTGAATCAATTTTTTAGCAGGATGTGTTTTCAAATGTACCGATATTCTGCATTTTCGCGGTTTCTTGTAAACGAATTTTGACGATGATTACAAGTAAGTGGTTTTTCACGAGTATGGATTTGCATACGTTGGCTTAAAGTCCATTTACTTGAGAAGTATTTGTTAGAAGTGGAACACATCTGCAAGAGAAATAAATGGAAATATTTAGAATTCCTTCCAATACTACAGATGAAAAAAAAATGCCTTTTTATGAAACACATGATACTTTTTTTATTGTAAATTAACTCTAATTATGTTTAATATATGCATTCTAATACATCACATATAAATACTCATTGTTTTTTAAACTATGTATGTGTTAACGACGAATCATTTGGAGCATCCTTTTCTGATAAAGTTGTTTGCTGCTGCTTTCATTCATCTTGCTGTAACATCTACACAACAAAAAATATAATTATGTATTTAGAAAAGAATTAATAGATAAATAATCATTTATTGATTTTCTACAATGATATAGTAGAACTTATAATTTCTATATTATAAAGGACAAACGTGTCCGTGCGTAACGCTGACGTCCTTTTGTGAATGGCAACACTCGACGATGAAATTTCGGGTTTGCGACTTTTGATACTGCAATTTTTAAAATTTCTAAACATCGCATATTTTCTATTTTTACACCGTTATATAGGGAAATAATCTACTTTCAAATGGAATTTGTTTGAAAACTGTATCTTAATTAACTGATTTATTATAGCATTTAAATTAAATTTTAAGTATGATTTTTTTTTTAAATCTCTGGACAGGGCTCGGATGTAGCGAGCTACAAGTAGCTAAACTACAGTAGCCGCTACTTTTTTTAGTAGTTTATAGTGTAGCGTGCTACATTAAAAAAAGTGTAGTGTAGCGAGTAGCGCGATACAAAATATCAGTAGTTTGTAGCGATCATCAACGCTACTTTTGACGCTACTTTAGGAGGGAGTAAAAATGTGCCCAATCTTCAAATCACGTGATTATAACTCGTTTTTTTTTGTGCGAAATATGTTCACTACAATAATTTGCGAATGTCAGCGACAAATCTCAGTTGCAGTGTCATAGATTTCTTCATAGACGACGGGCACGGTCACAAATTAACTGTCATTTTCACAGTTTGGGTGTCAGAAACTTCGTGTATTGTCATTTAAATCCATAGAAATCGTCTCAATATAATATATTTTTATACGACTACGATTGTTTTTACCAAAATATAGTCGTCTGTCTATGTTAAGTCTTTATCTGACTAATTTCTTCTCCCTTTCTCACCCCCAGCAAGCAAAGAAATGTAAAATCTTTATTTAAAAAAAAAAGAAAAAGAACGGATTCATCTAAACATAAATCATCTAAATTACCCCTAACCTCTCAAATTCACGCTTCCCCCTAGTAGCATACAAAGGAGTTTAAAATATTTTTAAATCTGTACTTTTATACAAAAGTAAAACCTCCCATAATTTACCCTTCTCCTCACCCCCCCTACCCCAGCATACAAATAAATCTAAAATCTTTAAGTTATTTTTATTTTTATATAAAAAAATCTTCTGCGCTAAATAGTGCTCTGTAGTGACAATAAATAATCAGTAATATAAATTATCCCCCTTCCCTTAAAATCTCCCCCACCTCTCTATATACAAAATTTAAAATGCTTCTTATTTTTTTTTTAAGTTCCGTATTCTTTGCTGTCTGGTAACATTAAATAAATAATCAATCATCTAAAATATTCTCCTTCGAACAAAATTTCTGCTCACTTCCTGCCAGTTTAATATCGTTAGAGTTCTAATTAAAAAAAATATATGTATTCGAAAAAGCACAGAAAAAGAACAAGTACACCATTTTATTATTAGAGAAAAGTGCAACTAGGAAGGAACGATTTCTGCCTTCAAACAAACTAGCAGCTGAAACGTAAAGTGTCAGCATGCCCGTGATCTATTATTTGCTGGATTTGCTGATAAAACCGCAAATTACTCACTCATCAAAAATATTAATTTTCTTGTTGGCAACCCTTTGTCTTCTTACTCATTATTAGATCTTGTGTTTTAATGAGAGGATTCTTCTTTTGAGATTGATGCAATAGAATAACAGACAAAAATAATGTAGAACTGCCCTGGTCGGCATATAATGAAATATAATGAATATTTTGAAGTTATAGAACAACAAGAAAGTGGTAATTATTCTGTAGCATGTAAACTTTGCCCAATTAATAAGAAGTTATCAGTATCAAATTCAAAATCATCTGCTTACATCCTGAAGTTTCACATAGAGGTGAGTTAGCATTTTCTTTAATAATAATAATTACTGGATCGCATCTCGCACCGAATATCTAAATCCTTATTCATTAAAATTCATAAATCATTAAAAAGAGTATTTTCGAATTAAGATCCCTGGTTCAGATACCTGGTTATTTATTTTTACTTTAGCTGCACAGGTTTTTTATCGCTAAAATAATTGATTTGTAATGTTTTATATTTGATTTGATATTGAATAGTTTGGTGCTTTAATGAAATATCTTTATCTTTGTCTCCAGAATCTATCTAAAGCTCAGTATGTTGAAATTCGGGTTTTCAAACGGAAACAAACAAAAAGAGATAGAAAGGAAAATAAAAGCTAGGATTTAACTTATGCAATAAGTCTATATGATCTTGTTCAATTTTTAAACTGCTTTCAGGAACTATATTTAAATTTTAAAGAAATAGGACTATTTAGCTCTATTTTTAAAAAATATATATATATTTCAATTTACCAAGGGCTATCCGCTCTTAAGGTCCAAATTCAAACTGGCTACTTTATGACATATTTTTTAATTCATTTTTGTTCGGAAACGCATGAAAATGCAGGTGTTCTTATTCAGAAACTTTGTAACAGAAAGACGTTTTCCATTATTCTTTATTTTATTTTATTTTATTTTATTTTTTGATAAAGACTGAAGATTTTTCAGAAAACACTGTCAAAGTCGGCGTTTTCAACCGAATTTCCGACGCCGCAGCAGGGTAAAGGGAAAAAACGGGTCGCCACGTGATACGAATCGCTTAAAAGTAATTTATTTATCAAAAAATGGAAAACTCATTTCGATTCCAAATCACTTCCACAGTCAGGCCTGCCAATTTTATGCCTTTGTGTTTAAAAATGAGTCAGATAATGTGTCAGAAAGTTTCGCGTTGTTGAACAAGGAATTAAGGAATTTGAGAACCACTACTGTGCTTCATCACTCTTATAAATTTGTAAGATTATTACAATTTTTGTTTTCAAATTTCCTCTTTTTTAACACTTTCCAACATAATTAAAAAGTGTCTATGAATTCGCTTTGTCTGTCTGTCCGTGCTCTAACTCTCGTAAATATACTCGGACTGCCATGAAAGTTTTATGTTATTGAAGTTTATCATAGAATGTTCAGTATTGAAAATGAAGTGTGTAGCATTTATATCTCGCTTATAGGGACATTCAAAAGAATTCTGTTACATTATGGTCTATGGGGAAAATCGTTTGCGGTGCATTTAACTAACGATGATAACTAAAGTAGCGAAAAGTAGCGAAGTAGTGACTACTTTTGAAAAGTAGTTTGTAGTCGCTACTTTTTAAAACAAGTAGTTGTAGTTGTAGTTAACTACATTTTTCATAAAGTAGTTGCAGTTGTAGTTCGCTACAAACAAAAATCAGTTTTTCCGACCTCTGTCTCTGGATATCGCTTGCAGACGATTACAAAATATTAATCCGTTCGTACTTTCAACAATATAAAAAGTTCAGCATTTGTTTCCATCTAATATTCACTAACGAAATTAAAACTTCATTAAGCAATAAATAAAATAGTATAAATTAAATACAAATTTAACAGACATATAATTGAAATAAGCGCTTCAAACCGATGAAATTATCAGAATTACAAAAACTGCTATAGATAACGAAATTTTTAGCGATTTCTTCAGCTATTAACTTCTGCCACGAGACCAATACGAAATTACCGCTTTTAATAAACTTCAAAATTTTATCTGAATCAAGAATTGACATATTTCATATAAAAATGTTTTTTTGGTGTTGTTAAGGGGCAATCTGAAAGAAAAAAATATATATAAAAAATCTATTGCAGTTTTCAATTAAAAAAATAACAAATGATTTTCACATATATTTTCTATCCCGGGAAGCCCAGGTTGGATCCGCTAGTATTCGTTAACGGAGAAATTGATTCCTCAATTGGGATAAAATTAGAAAATTTACTAAAGCTACACTTATAAAGCCATCTTCATGCAATTGTTTGACAAGAGAAATGAGAAACTCCGTGTCACTTTTCAAAATTTTATATTATCATCAGTTAAAGTGATTATGTGAGAAACTACGCATGCGTACTTAATAAAAATTATCAGCATAATAACATTTATCAAGAAATTTCGTTTAAATAAAATCCGTATGGTTTTAATACCAAAATATTAATATTAAATATGAAAGTAACAGATATACACGACTTCAAAGGTAGGTAGCTAAGTTACTCTGCACGACAGATGTTATTTGGAAATTCGCTAGATTCCGTATTAAATTTGGTGTTTGCGATCATTGTAAAATCTTACGGTTGTCTGCTTATTACTAAGTTAATAATAGCGCTCATACAACTGTAGTTAAAAATGTCTTAATAGTAAATTGAATACTATTATATTTGAGGAGTGATAGAGGCAACGATAGCAGATAAATTTGTAATTTTTAAAACTTTTGTAAAAACTTTTTCTTTTTGTTAATTATTTTTAAACGATTATCAAATCCTTATTGCAATATTTTTTGGTGAATCTTTTTTGTATTTTTTATAATTTTTAAATAACTTATGTAAACTTTTGTAACTTTCATTTAACAGTTTTTGTGTTTGATATTTTTAGATAGTTACAATTAAATATTTTCATTTAATGTATATTTAATTTCTATGATGTTTCTATGGTAAAAATTATCTGGGATATATAGCTGATACGTGTTAGAACGTAAATTTTAACATGAGATACGAAGCTTTGAATAGAAAACACAACTCAAATGTTATTTACCAGAATCTGTATTCATTTTTTTTTTCTGTGATAGAAAATATATATTCAAATCATTGAAATGGTGGAAAACGGTAATGGTGGACGTGGGGCTGGTGGTCGTGGATACGGAGGTATAAACTGATAATCCTATATATTAAAACTCTTTGTTTGAAGCATCATTAACTCCCCCACCCCCACAAAACAAAGTACTATGCTTGGTTACAATGTTGTTGGCATAACAGAACCCATCCCCTGCCCCATATGTTACAGATGAAAATGCTTTAATTTTTTGGCTTTTCCTTCCCCTAGGCGGGGTTTATTTCCACTTGGAAAAGTTAAAATTTCATTTTTTAAATGTTTTATTTAACTATTACTAAGTGCAAGCTAAAATTGGTAACCTGGTAAATCCATATTTTTATATGTGAATTCATGAAATATAGAGTTAAATTATTATTTTTTCCATTAGGCACAATTGAATCAATATAAAGAAAAATATTTTCACAATCAACATTTAATACTACAATAGTATTATTCGCTACAAAGGAAGATCATGGATAAATAGTATCAAAGTTAATAATTATCTTGTAAGAATCATACCATGTAAAATATCTATTGTTTTTCTTGACTTGCTTGGAATGTGTTGGTTTTATTAACATCACATAAAATATTTCTATATGAATCATTAATTTAATTTTTTTCGATTAATTATTAATATTATTTGTGGGTCGTCTAATGGTTAAAATCGGTAAAAAAAAAAAAAAAAAAAAAAAAGATTATTCCACAGTACAACCAAAGCTGATAACTTGTGTAAAATTCATTTAAAATCATCTTTTTTCTTCTGTAAGGAGGTGGTTAAGAGTTGGTCGTGGTAAAATTATTTCATTGATATTTTCTCTTTGCATAACTATTAATATTCTAAAGGTGTCAATTGTTATAAAATTAAAATAAAAGTTTAACTTTCATCAACTTTCTTTTCTAACACTTGCAATCGTAGGTGATATTTCTATACTTTCTTCAAAAAATCCATGTCAGCACATTCTATTGCATTTCTCCCCTTTCGAATAGTGGTGAAATGTTATCTCCTTTAGATGTTTACGTATTAAGAATGAAAAACAGCTGGCTTTACTGAGAATATGGGTGGCTAATTCGGGTCTAAAAAACATAAAGAATTATCTTGTCTAAACAGTGCAGTCTAAACAGAATTAAATTAAGTATACAAGGTACAATTAGTTAACTGGTTTTCTAAACTCCTATTATTGCATGCCAAATTCAATTAATTCGTTAAAAATCATTCAAATTTTGCATATTTTCTGTGTATTATGGTTTAAAAACTAAAATATAAGTTTAATATTCATATTATTAGTTTATAACGTCATGTTTTAGTAGAAAAATTCTAATGAAATTATCATTTTTTCTTGAAAATTGATATTTTCTTTTGCAAGGTATGTTCGTTGTTCGAAAACTAAAATATATGTTTAACCTTCATCTTATGGTTTGATAACCTCATCTTATAGTATAAAAATCACTAGGCAATCAGCATTTTTTTTCTTGAAAATTAATATTTTCCTTTGCTTAATTATTAATGCTCATTAAGGTGTTCGTCATTCAGAATTAATATATATGTTTAAGCTTCATCTTATGGTTTGATAACCGCATCTTACAGTATAAAATTCATTTAACATCAGCATTTTTCCTTAAAAATCATATTTTTCATTTGTTTTGCTTAATTATTAATACGCATTAAGATGTTCGTTGTTCAAAAACTAAAGTATAAGTTCAACTTTCCTCTTGTAATTGGATAACGTGATGTTTTAATAGAAAAAGTCTTATGAAATCTATCATTTGCTTAATTATTAATACTCATTAAGGTTTTTGACATTCAAAATTAAATTGAATGTCGAAAAACGGACCTCTTCCTACTTACTTCCCAAATGTGAAATTGCCCAAATGCGGTCGCTGACGTTGAAGCCTCCTTTTATTACTACTCACATTATGTCGGAGTCTTCATGCTACGAACATAAATCAAATTAAATTAAAAATTTAGCTTCTCGAATGTAAATTCCTTTAATTTACAAAAAATATTTGCAGGACACTGAAGAAATTAATGCTGAGAAGGACGATGCCCAAATGGAAGGGCCGCCAATGCAAGTGCCGCCAATGCAAGTGCCGCCAATGCAAGAGCCCCCTATGCAGACCTGGCCCGAATCAGACCTGGCGGTCCAGGTTAAAGAGGATATGCTGGACGTGGGGCTGGTGGTCGTGGATACGGAGGTATAAACTGATAATCCTATATATTAAAACGCTTTGTTTTAACCCCTTCGTGACGAGTGTCCTTTACAGAATTTTTAATCTTTTGCCACCGGTTTTTCAAAACAGAAATTTTCGCCTAATTGAATCTCAGAAATGCTGTCATAAAATAAGGCAAAGTTTACAATAAAAAGTTACTGGTGGGAATAATCGAGGATTCTGAGCACCTTATGCGTCACGTATACGTGTCGCTCGTCCCCAAGGGGTTAAGCATCATTAACTCCCCCACCCCCACAAAACAAAGTACACTATGTTTGGTTACAATGTTGTTTGCATAACAGAACCCATCCCCTGCCACATATGTTACAGATGAAAATGCATTAATTTTTTGGCTTTTCCTTCCCCTAGGCGGGGTTTATTTCCACTTGGAAAAGTTAAAATTTCATTTTTTAAATGTTTTATTTAACTATTACTAAGTGCAAGCTAAAATTGGTAACCTGGTAAATCCATATTTTTATATGTGAATTCATGAAATATAGAGTTAAATTATTATTTTTTCCGTTAGGCACAATTGAATCAATATTAAGAAAAATATTTTCACAATCAACATTTAATACTACAATAGTATTATTCGCTACAAACGAAGATCATGGATAAATAGTATCAAAGTTAATAATTATCTTGTAAGAATCATACCATGTAAAATATCTATTGTTTTTCTTGACTTGCTTGGAATGTGTTGGTTTTATTAACATCACATAAAATATTTCTATATGAATCATTAATTTAATTTTTTTCGATTAATTATTAATATTATTTGTGGGTCGTCTAATGGTTAAAATCGGTAAAAAAAAAAAAAAAAAAAAAGATTATTCCACAGTACAACCAAAGCTGATAACTTGTGTAAAATTCATTTAAAATCATCTTTTTTCTTCTGTAAGGAGGTGGTTAAGAGTTCGTCGTGGTAAAATTATTTCATTGATATTTTCTCTTTGCATAACTATTAATATTCTAAAGGTGTCAATTGTTATAAAATTAAAATAAAAGTTTAACTTTCATCAACTTTCTTTTCTAACACTTGCAATCGTAGGTGATATTTCTATACTTTCTTCAAAAAATCCATGTCAGCACATTCTATTGCATTTCTCCCCTTTCGAATAGTGGTGAAATGTTATCTCCTTTAGATGTTTACGTATTAAGAATGAAAAACAGCTGGCTTTACTGAGAATATGGGTGGCTAATTCGGGTCTAAAAAACATAAAGAATTATCTTGTCTAAACAGTGCAGTCTAAACTGAATTAAATTAAGTATACAAGGTACAATTAGTTAACTGGTTTTCTAAACTCCTATTATTGCATGCCAAATTCAATTAATTCGTTAAAAATCATTCAAATTTTGCATATTTTCTGTGTATTATGGTTTAAAAACTAAAATATAAGTTTAATATTCATATTATTAGTTTATAACGTCATGTTTTAGTAGAAAAATTCTAATGAAATTATCATTTTTTCTTGAAAATTGATATTTTCTTTTGCAAGGTATGTTCGTTGTTCGAAAACTAAAATATATGTTTAACCTTCATCTTATGGTTTGATAACCTCATCTTATAGTATAAAAATCACTAGGCAATCAGCATTTTTTTTCTTGAAAATTAATATTTTCCTTTGCTTAATTATTAATGCTCATTAAGGTGTTCGTCATTCAGAATTAATATATATGTTTAAGCTTCATCTTATGGTTTGATAACCGCATCTTACAGTATAAAATTCATTTAACATCAGCATTTTTCCTTAAAAATCATATTTTTCATTTGTTTTGCTTAATTATTAATACGCATTAAGATGTTCGTTGTTCAAAAACTAAAGTATAAGTTCAACTTTCCTCTTGTAATTGGATAACGTGATGTTTTAATAGAAAAAGTCTTATGAAATCTATCATTTGCTTAATTATTAATACTCATTAAGGTTTTTGACATTCAAAATTAAATTGAATGTCGAAAAACGGACCTCTTCCTACTTACTTCCCAAATGTGAAATTGCCCAAATGCGGTCGCTGACGTTGAAGCCTCCTTTTATTACTACTCACATTATGTCGGAGTCTTCATGCTACGAACATAAATCAAATTAAATTAAAAATTTAGCTTCTCGAATGTAAATTCCTTTAATTTACAAAAAATATTTGCAGGACACTGAAGAAATTAATGCTGAGAAGGACGATGCCCAAATGGAAGGGCCGCCAATGCAAGTGCCGCCAATGCAAGTGCCGCCAATGCAAGTGCCGCCAATGCAAGAGCCCCCTATGCAGACCTGGCCCGAATCAGACCTGGCGGTCCAGGTTAAAGAGGATATGCTGGACGTGGGGCTGGTGGTCGTGGATACGGAGGTATAAACTGATAATCCTATATATTAAAACGCTTTGTTTTAACCCCTTCGTGACGAGTGTCCTTTACAGAATTTTTAATCTTTTGCCACCGGTTTTTCAAAACAGAAATTTTCGCCTAATTGAATCTCAGAAATGCTGTCATAAAATAAGGCAAAGTTTACAATAAAAAGTTACTGGTGGGAATAATCGAGGATTCTGAGCACCTTATGCGTCACGTATACGTGTCGCTCGTCCCCAAGGGGTTAAGCATCATTAACTCCCCCACCCCCACAAAACAAAGTACACTATGTTTGGTTACAATGTTGTTTGCATAACAGAACCCATCCCCTGCCCCATATGTTACAGATGAAAATGCATTAATTTTTTGGCTTTTCCTTCCCCTAGGAGGGGTTTATTTCCACTTGGAAAAGTTAAAATTTCATTTTTTAATTGTTTTATTTAACTATTACTAAGTGCAAGCTAAAATTGGTAACCTGGTAAATCCATATTTTTATATGAAATTTCATGAAATATAGAGTTAAATTATTCTTTTTTCGGTTAGGCACAATTGAATCAATATTAATAAAAATATTTTCACAATCAACATTTAATACTATAATAGTATTATTCGCTACAAAGGAAGATCATGGATAAATAGTATCAAAGTTAATAATTATCTTGTAAGAATCATACCATGTAAAATATCTATTGTTTTTCTTGACTTGCTTGGTATGTGTTGGTTTTATTAACATCACATAAAATATTTCTATATGAATCATTAATTTAATTTTTTTCGATTAATTATTAATATTACTTGTGGGTCGTCTAATGGTTAAAATCGGTAAAAAAAAAAATATTATTCCACAGTACAACCAAAGCTGATAACTTGTGTAAAATTCATTTAAAATCATCTTTTTTCTTCTGTACGGAGGTGGTTAAGAGTTGGTCTTGGTAAAATTATTTCATTGATATTTTCTCTTTGCATAACTATTAATATTCTAAAGGTGTCAATTGTTAAAAAATTAAAATAAAAGTTTAACTTTCATCAACTTTCTTTTCTAACACTTGCAATCGTAGGTGATATTTTTATACTTTCTTCAAGAAATCCATGTCAGCACATTCTATTGCATTTCTCCTTTTTCGAATAGTGGTGAAATGTTATCTCCTTTAGATGTTTACGTTGTGACATGTTGAAATTTCCTGTGCTCACATACTCGGAAGATAAAGATAGTCCCTTGTGAATGAAAGGGCCTTTGTGAATTGTCACTATTCAAGTAAGATAGTACTATACAGAAGGGTGACAGGTGGACGTGAATCAACTAATCACTTACTTGGAGAAATGGGATAATCTCCTAAGAATGAAAAAGAGAACTATAGATTGGGGTCTTTCATTGTCATCTGGAGATAAGCCAAACTGGAGCAGGTGTTGTATGAAAGACAAGGTTTTCCGCAGAAATTCCGGGGATGAAAAGGAAGCCCCTACAAAGTGCAATTTTCAGACTGGAAGTAAGGTATTAAAAAGGACGGTCGGCCACATGGGTGCAAGACTTCAGTCTCAGGGCTGATTTCAGTCATGGAGAGATTTTTTATTAATAGTAAATTCTACTTTTTATACTTAAATAATAGCAATTTTACTCTCAATAACTTTTAATCACTATCTTTTTTGTAAGATATCATTTTTTAGCCATAATGCAAGATATAGAAATCTTGTAGTCCGTTTCCATTTGGTTATTTCTAATACTCAGAAAAGTTTTCAGTCTTGACTTGGATGGACTTCTTGCACCCATGGTCGTCCATCAGAAGGGATTAGAGGGCGTTGCTTTCCCGAGAGAGGAAAAGACGAGTTCCAGAAGGGTCCCCTTAGTTTTTTGGAGGGAGGCAACAAGTACATTTTTGAGAGGAGACGGGAGTTGGATTTTGAACACGCTAGAGTGAGGTTGTCTTTGGAGTGAACGTCAGAATCGAGTTTTTCTGACCTTGTAACTTTACAGCGTGGATATGATTATCCTATGTTTTCATTTTTATTTATATTTTTTTTATGTTAATTTAAAATAAAGTTTTTTCGTTTCAAACGAACAATGGATTATATTAATTGTATATACACGTCTCACGTTACCACAGCTGTATATATAATTAATTGGTGGCAGCAACTGGGATATGTGATCTAGAGTAAATTAGATTACGGGTCTATGTGTTAACCTGATTAAACAGATGAAGAGCCAGTGGGAACTTGATAAGCAGAGTTGTGGAGTCTTGAAGTCTAATTGGAGTCGTGGTTTTTTCTCGGAGTTCTAGCAAGTAGAGAACTGGTAAAAGAACTTTATCGACAAAAGCTGTGTGGTGTATGAACAGTCAACTATAGACTTGGTGCTACGTGTTTGTGCTTTAAAATCTACAGTGGAATGAAGATATGCGGCGTACCATCTCAGTTGTCTACATACGGATCTAAGGTGAAATTAGTGCCTCATCAGTGAATTGAGTGTCTTCAAGTCTTAAAACATCTGTGTGTATATCATCTTTAAAAGTGCTTGGAAGCCTGGTATCAGTGTGGAGGAAATATCTGAATCTGGAGGTAAGCTCTTTTATGATATCTTCTATAGAGTTCTGTTTTAAATTAAATTTTGTGTATAAATTTTAATTTTGGGGAACAAAACTCTGTGAGAAATTTAAGAATTCTAGGGAAGCTATTAATTTGGCATTTAAAATTTTAGTTAGGATTTTGATTTTTGTGTTTGTTGATTTTCTGGTATCTGTTAGGTATAATATTGGGTTAAGAAAATTATATACTTATGTATGTGTTAAAATTTACTTGGGGTATAGTAAATTGTTATTGATTAATTGAGATTATTAATCAGGATATTTTAATCATAATTTTGTATAAAAGTTTTGGAAATAACAGTTTTGTTTATATACATTTTATTTATTACAGTAATAAAGTTATAGCTTAATTTTATGGGTATACTGTGGATGATTATGATTAATGTTTCAAAATAAATTGATGTTATACTGTACTGTAGGGTATAAAATTTATTTTGGGGGATATACTCAGTTTGAAAGATGTCACTGTTGCATGAGAATTTGCTATATTAAAATTGTGTCGTTTTTGAATACATTATTATACGTATAGTGAAGAAAATTCTATTTCTGTATTTATTGTATTATTGTAAATTGAATATATCTGATATTTTGAAATTTATTATATTTTGGGGGAAAATATGGCAGAATATTTAGGAAAATATAATAAAAGTGTCTTGCTGTTATTAGCAGAGGAATTTGAGACCAGTGTGTCAAAAACGTGTAAAAATAAAGCTATAATTCAGGCTATCGTAGATGCAGAGGATTATGATGAAAGTTTCGCTAAAATTCGATTGCAATATTTTCTTGAACAGGAGGCGGAGCGGAAAGAGCAGGAAAAACAAATCGAAAAAGATCGTAAAGTAAGAGAGAGGCAAATTGAATTAGATAGGATTGCGCAAGAGGAAAAAGATAAACTTAGGAAATTTGAGTTAGATAAACTTGAAAAAACACTTGAGGTAGATAAACTTGAAAAACAACTTGAGGCAGATAAACTCGAAAAACAGCAACAACTTGAATTACAAAAACTTGAAAAAGAACAGCAATCCCAACAAACACAAGATCTGTGGCCGACTTCTGTATTCATTAAGGCCAAAGAGACTTGGGGCCATTTGTACCCAGCCACCGTTGTATTTTAAATGACACACCACAACATCCGCTGACCGCTGTTTCATTGATAACGGGCGAGCGAAAGTAAAAGTAATTGATTATCAGTGTCCCCTAGCCATTGAAGATGAGTTTGTGGCCTGGATATAAAGGCCTGGCATCGAATAAAAAGAAAAGGGCTAATGCCATGTATTTGATACATTGGTTATAAGATATAAAATATTTTTTCCTTCACTCTTTTCAACATAATTTTCGATATTTAAAATCTGTCATTAGATGAAAGTTTTAAATGGGATGCGAGATATATATATATATATTATATATTTAACTTTTACGTATTTTTTATAAATTACAAGTAAAAGCGTCTTGAGTCTAAAATATGTATGTCATAAATAATTTTTATGAGCACATTACAGTGAAATGTAATGTATGTTAATTTTAATTCATATATTTTTTTAATTGCAAAGATAAATAAATACAAAAATTAATAGCAAACATATTGCTACTTTTGTATACACCCCAATTACAGCTCCGTTTTCCCGTATTATAATATTTTAAATTTGTTTCTAACATGAAATACGATTGCGAAAAAGAACTTTACATGTAATGGTGATCAAATAATAATTGTTAGAACGGTTCGAGTAGTTATAGTAGTTCGAGTAGTACAACAGAAAAAAAAATTGGATGGTTTTGTGCGAACTGAAAACTGTATCAAGTTGTTTAAAAAGTCACACAGTATATCTTAATTTTCCAAATGCCCTTTTAAACGGTACTAAATTAATTGGAATAAACTGCACTGTTTAAGCATACTTACTATATAGGTAAAATTTTTAATGATAAATGTCAATTTAGTGATATATTTATTTTCAGTTTCAACAGAAAAATATTCACCCAGAAAGAACAAGTGGAAAATATATGCTACTTTTGTATACACCCCAATTACAGCTCCGTTTTCCCGTATTATGATATTTTAAATTTGTTTCTAACATGAAATACGATTGCGAAAAAGAACTTTCCATGTAATGATGATCAAATAATAATTGTTAAAAGAAAATAAATACAACAGAAAAAAATGGATGTTTTTGTGAGAACTGAAAACTGTATCAAGTTGTTTTAAAAAAATCACACACTTAATTTTTCTTAATTTTTTTTTTTCCAAGTGACTTAAAAAAAATATATATATATACGAATATCTATCATATCATATCGAATCATATATTCTAAAGAATATATGATTTAATAAAAAAAGTTATTTTTATTTATTGTACTAAGGCATTGGCTCATAAAAGCTCTCCCCCCCCCCCCTTCCCGAAAAAAAAAATCGTTTCAGTCACAAGTAAGCAAGTTTTTACGCCTTCAAGCGGCTCAAGGTCAAGCCGATTTGAGGGGTTGTGATAAGGGAGAGGGGGATTTTTCCTGGAATTTCATGTCCTGCCCTTTTTTGCTCTGTCATTCAGGTGCACGGTACCGAGTGTCAATTGGAAAGAACAGATAGCAGGGAGCAGACAACAGACGCTCTGCTCCATTTCGATTTCAAATGCGGCGTGAAAATGTTGCGGTTATCTGTAAGTCTACATTTATGTTTATTCGTTACATGTTTATTAATTTCAATATAATCTGTTTTTTGCATCATTTAGAATGTTTATATTTTACTTAATAATAATGCACAAGAATGTTTTAAACATACTTTCATTTTCGGCAAAATAGTGTAAAATTCAATTCAGTAGTTTATTATTATTATTGCTTAAATTATTTTTAAACATTGTAAATATCTATCAATTTATTCTTTAAAATAGTTTGCCTAGCTTTAAATATAAAAAAAAATATCACTTTAAAAAGAAAATTACTTTGTTTTCTCCTTCTGGGTGAAGAAATTTACCAGTTTATAATCAAGAAAATTCAGTGACAGTAACAATGGAATAGAGTTTCTTATATATTTCAGTTGCTAAAAGGCGTAAAATAAACAGTAAAATAAGTTTTATTAGACTGTTGACATGTTTCGGTTCCATCGGAGCCATTAACAAAACAAATAAGAATATTCTACAGTTACACGTTTTTTGAAGTTATTATTTGAAACGCCATCATTTAATTTTTAACTTCAAAAATCGTACAATTGTAGAATATTCTTATTTGTTTTGATAATGGCTCCAATGGGGCCGAAACATGTCAACAGTCTAATAAAACTTATTTTACTCTTTATTTTACGCCTTTTAGCATTTAAAAAAGTATATTATTACACTGTGTTATAATTTGTTATATTTTTAATGGAAAAAAGTTTAAGAAAAATGTTGTAACATTAAAAATTACTGAAAATAATTCTCAGGGATTTTGTAAAGTTTGAAATAATGTATATTTCTAAAGTCTGACTATTAAACTGTGAGAGAAAAATCTAAATGTTATGATGCAAATATATGCAATATGTTTCAGATTATATTGATTTAATAATATTTAAAAGAATAAACACAAATTACTGGTAACAAACAGACTGTAAAAACCAGTGAAAGAAAAAATCATATATTAAGTATCATTTGTTAAATATAAAATATATAACAGATCATGTTACTATAATACACATAAAGAAAAGATTATTTAAGCAACAATTCAAATTTTATTCTGGAAAAAATAATGCTTTTTAGAAGTTCATTTAAATGATAAAGTGTTTTTGCGTGAAAAAAAAAAGTACTAATAATTATTTAGATACATTTTTCAAGAAAACTATAAATTCAACTTACCTTGATTTTTTTATCAAAAAATTTCCGAAACAGAATACTTGACGTAGTGAATTAATTTGTTTATTTCTTTTAATTATATACTTTTAAAAATTATATGAAATGCAATAATTTAAAAATAGCATATGATATAAATTTTCCAAATATATAATAGAAAAATAAACAAATACTTAATTCACAATGTCAAACATTGTATTTTTAAAATTTTTGAAAAAAATCAAGGTAAGTGAATTTATAATTTTGCTGAAAAGTGTACCTAAATTATTATTAGTACTTTTTTTCACGCAAAAACAATTTATCATTTGAATAAACTTCTAAAAAGTATTTTCTTTTCTAAAATAAATTTTGATTTATGCTTAAATAACCTTTATTGGGTTACAGTGGCTGGGTTTTGGCTAGCTTACATTTATAAAAGGCATAAAAGGCACTTTTATGGGCATATTTGGGCAAGATTTAATTCTCGAAAATCACAAATGGCGTGGTTACGGCGAGTTTCTGGCTACTTTTTATTCATTATGATTTTTAGTGGCCTAGCTATGGCTAGTTTCCATTAATAATTGCCATTTAAAGTATAATTGTGGCCAGTTTAGGCTATCTATCACTTATGATTAACCGTTAATGGCCTAATCAGTGCCGAAACTAGCCATTTTGGCGCCCGGGGCAAACATGGATTTTGGCCCCCCCCCCCCCCCCCCCCTCCGCAAAGAAAATTTCCAAAGCAAATTTTTTCTAAGTTTCTAAAATTTAAAGTATATAATCAGAAAATCTGTAATACTGAACTAAGTAATCAGCTTTGTCAAATACTGACTCATTAAAACCTTGAAATTGGAATCGAAAGGAACCGTAAAATATTCCGCTTTATACAAGTTTTAATCTTAGGAAGTATAGTTATTGATATTCTCAGGGGCGGATTTAAGGGGTCGCGATGGTCTCAAAGGGCCTCGCATTCAAAGGGCCCCCAAAATCGTCTTTTGAGTTCAACGAGAAAAATTATTTTTTTATCAAAGTATTTTCTTAGCACTTTTTAACACTTTCCAACCTAGTTGAAAAGTGTTTATGACTTCGGTTTGTCTGCCGTCTGTCCGTGCTCTAACTCCCGTAAATATGCTCGGATTGCCCTGCAATTTTTATATGTTATAATCTTATAGCATGTTCCCTATTTCAACGGAAGTGTGTAGCACTTATAGTTTTTTTACAGGGACACTCAAAAGAATTCCGTTACATTGCGGTCTATGGGGAAAAATCATTTGCGGTTTATTTAAATAATGTTTCACTATTTTAAACGCATTGAAATTTATATATATCACTAAGGTGCATTACAAAAGGCTTACTACAGAATAGTGTGTGTATAGCAGTCATCGTTCATTTACAGGGACAGTCAAAAGAATTCCGTTACATTACGTCTATGGAGAAAAATCGTCTGCGGTTTATTTAAATGTTTCACTATTTTAAACGCATTGAAATTTATATAAGGTTCATTACAAGAGACTTACGACAGAATATTGTGTGTATAGCAGTCATCGTTCATTTACAAGGACACACAAAAGAATTCTCTACTGTATGTTAACAATAATTCCTGGAAGTGCGTTTTAAGTTACTGAATGCGATTTTAATTTTAAATCGCTTTATGTATATTACGTGGTGTGTATAAATTCTGTAGATCCTATACAGGGAAGCACAAAAGTTCGGGAACACATTTCCGTATTATTTAACTCCAGACGGAGAATTTTAAACTGTGCTACGTGTTTCCTAACTGAACTAAAATTTAGCATCCTATGTAGTATATATACAAATCTATAGATCCTATACAGGGCTGAATAAAAGTATTCGGATTACTTAGATGTTATCTTTTAGCTTATTAAAGAGTATGATTCGTAAAATTATTTTTGAAGCGTTGGAAAGTGTTACATAATCTATGCTTGACGCATGATTTTTCGTTCTTGTTTTAATTAGTATTGCTTCATAATTTTCATGTAATTTAAATAGAATATTTTTTATACCATTTGCAATTCCCAGAAATGTTTTAGTTATGTTTAAATGTTTTTCCTAGTCTTCTTTTCTATTAGCAATTATCAGAACTGTGAACGGTTGTGGAGGGTTGGGGTCAGACTCAAACTTGGATCTGAGCTGAACAGAACCCTGTTACTGTTAGAGACTTTTATGACGATTTAATTACACAGATACAGAGTCTAATTAAATCAGATCTGATAAATCTAAATCTGGATCGTGACACTGGGGTCCCTGATTTAGGGGTCCCCCACACTTGGTATGCTGTTTACATAAAGCTGATATTCAGAATGCATTTGACTTTGTTACTGATTATAATCGATATTTTGCATTTTTAGAGTATGATAAGATTAAAAACAAAAAGAAATCGAGCTTGATTATTACAGGGGCACACGATGTATTTGTCCCGGGAATTTACATCTGGATCTAAAAAAATATTTACAGCAAAAGAATGGGGCGGCAAAACACGTAAGAATGGCAAAAAGACGAAAACAATTTTTTTTTTTTTGCAAAGACGACTTTATTAGCCATGGCACCCTGTGCGAGGTTCTTTTCTGCGTCTCTACAAATGCTATATTCTTAAAAAAAAGGGGGGGGAGGAGAGGTTACTATTTTATATATGTTTCATCCCCTTAGTTTTTAGTGTCGTTAGTAATAGCCAACCTCGCACCCTTTAAAGCCGGATTTGTATGTAAAAAAGTAATTGTAACAAATGGTATGGCGGCATTTCTCATTTATCTGAAAATGGCCAAATGACGAGAAAATAATTTGGGAGAATAAAGGCTGGGGCGGCTGCGGTTTTATTAGTCATAGCAACTTGGGTATGATTTTCTCCCTGCACCCCTACAAATGACATTCTTTTTCAAAAAAAAAAGTTTTAACAAAGAGTTTTATTTTGCGTATTTTTCAAATTATCCTTTCAAATATTATTTGTTTTTAGTATACCAAGCAGTCGCCCAACCTCGCTCCCTCTAATAATACTAGATTGGATCTGGATGAAAAAGTAATTTTAGCAAAAGTAACAGGCCGGCATATTCCAGTTGCCGCCAAGGACGGCAAAACGCTTAGAAAGCTTTCGCAAAAAGACGAGTAAAAAACTTTATGGAAGATAAAGCCAGGGTGGCGCCCTGTACGAGATTTGATTTTTTACTGTACCTTTACAAATGCTATACTTAAAAGAAAAAGATTTTACTGAGAATTTTACTTTGGGCATTCATCCCCCAATTTGTGTTTATTGTCCACGGCAGTCACCCCTCGCCCATGACAAAATGGAAAAAGAAGAAAGCTCCATGCTGTGAGAAAAGGGAAAAAATAGAACAGCCTTCGAGGAATATTTTTATCTAATAGAAAGGTCAAAGTGAGGAAATCGTTTGCTAATTATCCATGCTGGACAGTGCAGTACCGTATCCAGACGACGTTGAACAGTGTCATATACAGACATGAGTAGGGACTGACCTTGAAAAATGTTAGTGATTCTCCTAAACCACAGGAAGAGATTTAAATGATAGACGGTATAGACGGGATATATTTGGAATGGGAGAAAGAACATAGCCTAAGAGAACAGTTCCTTTTTTATTCATTTGCTATCTTGTATTGTAGACGAATCTTTTTATCTATTTGTCTATTTTAATGCATTTGGTTCAGTTTTTCTTTTGGATTTTCCGGCTGCGAGACTTTTTATACAAATTTCATATATATATACATTTCTATATCAAACAACAAACAAAACCTGCATTTGGCGCCCTCTTCGCCTTCTGTTCTGCTGGCGCCCGGGGCTCGTGCCCCCTCTGCCCCCCCCTAGTTTCGGCCCTGGGCCTAATTATGGGGATCTTATTGTATTTCTGGCCAATTCTGTTGCGGCCTCAAGATGGCCGACGTGACAGTTTTTTTAAGTTGCCATTACGGCCAATGATAGCGGCCCTCCATCTGACAGTTTGGGCCAAAGCTAACGTAGCCATCAGTGGCCCGCAAGTTCTGTGTTCGTTGGGATTTGAATTAGAAAAATTGCGTATTCAAAATTCTGCGGATGTTGTTAGTGTTTCATCTAATGAATCAAATGCAGATTTTCATAGAACTCCTATGGTAAATTTAAAGGATTTAGTTCTGCTCTTTGATTCTAAGTTAATTGATATAACTCTTTTCTTTATGATTTTTGAAAGGCAAGCCGAGAAAGCTAAAATTTCTCAGGAAGATCTGGTTAGTCAATTAATTCCTTTGTTACCTTCTGATATTGCCGAAATTATAGTAAAACAACTGTCAGACAAATGTGATGATTTTCAACATATAAAGAACGTTTTGTTAGATAGGTTTAGGCTAAGTACAGGCGCCTTAAAACAAAAATTTGAAACTCATCAAAGAAAATCTGGTGAATTATGGGTGGATCTGATTTATGAGTTAAGGGGTTATCTTGATAATTGGTTAGAGCCGTTAGAAGTGAGGGATTTTGAATCCTTAAAAGAACTAATGCTCACGGAACAATTGAAAAAACGTGTCCCTTTTGAGATAAAAGAAAAATTTATGGATGACTGGGAGGAAATAAAGATTGCTTCTAAACTCGCGGAAAAATCGGATAAGTTTGAGAGTATAAGAAAGGAATTTAAGAGGTCGGATACAAAACCTTGGGAAAAGAAACCTTTTCAGGATAATCAAAAGGATAACTTTAAATCTAAAATTAAGAATGAAGGTAAACCTAGATCGGAAATTGAGAGTACGAAAGAGAATGGGAAAACGGACCAATTTAAGAAGGACAATGCTTTTGAAAAGCAGAGACAAGTCCAATGTTATAATAGTTTGCCAGTGGGTCACATCCGTCCAAATTGTCCGGAATTGTTAAAAAATAAATCCAATTATGAGGATAAAAGCATAGCTTGGATTATTACTAGTGATGGGAAAAGTGAAAACAATAGGGAAGGTGTGGAAACCGAATTACCTATGGTTGATTTATGCGTGAATGGTAAGAAAGTAAAAGCGATTAAGGACACAGGTGCGCAAACTGCGGTTTTTGATGCTAATGACATACCGTGGAGTGCGAAGAAAGTGGGAAATGTCTTTCTTATACCGGCCCTTGGAAGTAGACAAAAGGCGGATTTGGTGTCCGTGCCGGTTGCTTTAATAGAAGATGAAAAAGAGTATGTTGAAAAGAATGTGGTGGTTGCAGTTGTGAGAAAACTAAATTCTCCGCCACTTATAACACCTGCTGTTTATGACTTATTAAAGTTAGGAAATATGGAAAAGCAAAATACAGTGTGTAAACAAGTGGGGGAATCAGAGAGAATTAAATGGGCAGGGAACCCTCAGATTATCTAGCGATCATGAGCAAAGAGTTGTTAGAAAAACGGTTGTGAATGAAATCTGTGAAAGGGATAATAAGTCTGTTAATGAGATAGAGGAAAATTCACCGGGAGACGTGACTGATAAGAATTTGGAAAAATAGTCTAAATTGATCGATCTAAAAGATGATGCGTCTCGAACGGAGAGTGATAAAAGGTCAGGTAAAGGAGGTCAATTTCGGGAAAAGAATTCTGAGCATGATGTAAATATACCCAGGTATTTTGTTGGTAGTATGGGATTTATACATGTTAGAAATAGAATTAGAAAGAAATTGAGTTCACCTATGACTGTGGCCAGAAAAATTAACTCTGGGATGAAAGATAATAATAGAGTAAATTGGGGGGCTAAATGTCAAGAAAATGGATATGGAAATTCAAAGTTAAAAAGAATGGAGCATTCTGTTTTTAAAACGGATCACAAAGAAAGATTTATTAAAATCAAACAAGATTTAGATATGAAAAATCATGATTATGCAGTTATGATTCGAAAGCTATTGTCGAAAAGATTTTCTGATAGAAGTAATTAAGATATTGGTTTTTGGGAGAATTCTCTAAATTAAGTTTTATTCTAAATTTCGGAGTACTCATTATTGTAATATCTGTATTGTGTTTATTTATCATTTAATGCTTAATATTTTCGCAATAGTAAAACTTCATTAATTTAATAATTGCATAATTTAGTATGCGTTATTTTTGTTTGTAGAAGCGTCTAAATTTAGGCTTTTAAGCAAGTTTTTAAGAGAATTGTTCTAGGCATTGTGTTGTACATAGATTTATTCTTTCTTTTTATTATTACTTGTTTTTGTTAGAATCATGTAGAGTGTAATCTGTATTTGGTATTATATGTATGTGAAGTATTTCAAAATTGTTTCTTAGGTCATCAATAGTATAAATTATT
This sequence comes from Maratus michaelseni, assembly GCA_963931845.1. Classification (NCBI taxonomy): domain Eukaryota; kingdom Metazoa; phylum Arthropoda; class Arachnida; order Araneae; family Salticidae; genus Maratus; species Maratus michaelseni. The sequence continues at coordinate 494,060,872 of OZ007586.1, forward strand.
CCTGGAATTATACTTAGGCATTGTAGGTAATGGATTATAGTAAATCCTGTTGACAGTGTTGTCTATCAAGTACTGAGTATGGGAATGTGTTTGTATTCTATAGGGTTTTCATGTGTTACTCTAAATCCCTTTATACTTTGATGACGTCTTTAGAAGTTGATTGAAGGAGCTTATTGTATTGATGTATATGCCAAATTTCCTGCAGAAATTTTTCTTTAGTGGGGAGGAGTTGTGACATGTTGAAATTTCACGTGCTCACATACTCGGAAGATAAAGATAGTCCCTTGTGAATGAAAGGGCCTTTGTGAATTGTCACTATTCAAGTAAGATAGTACTATAAAGAAGGGTGACAGGTGGACGTGAATCAACTAATCACTTACTTGGAGAAATGGGATAATCTCCTAAGAATGAAAAAGAGAACTATAGATTGGGGTCTTTCATTGTCAGCTGGAGATAAGCCAAACTGGAGCAGGTGTTGTATGAAAGGCAAGGTTTTCCGCAGAAATTCCGGTGATGAAAAGGAAGCCCCTACAAAGTGCAATTTTCAGACTGGAAGTAAGGGATTAAAAAGGACGGTCGTCCATCAGAAGGGATTAGAGGTCGTTGCTTTCCCGAGAGAGGAAAAGACGAGTTCCAGAAGGGTCCCCTTAGTTTTTTGGAGGGATGCAACAAGTACATTTTTGAGAGGAGACGGGAGTTGAATTTTGAACACGCTAGAGTGAGGTTGTCTTTGGAGTGAACGTCAGAATCGAGTTTTTCTGACCTTGTAACTTTACTGCGTGGATATGATTATCCTATTTTTTCATTTTTATTTATTTTTATGTTAATTTAAAATAAAGTTTTTTTCGTTTCAAACGAACAATGGATTTTATTAATTGGTGTTGTGTACACGTCTCACGTTACCACAACGTATTAAGAATGAAAAACAGCTGGCTTTACTGTGAATATGGGCGGCTAATTCGGGTCTAAAAAACATAAAAAATTATCTTGTCTAAACAGTGCAGTCTAAACAGAATTAAATTAAGTATACAAGGTACAATTAGTTAACTGGTTTTCTAAACTCCTATTATTGCATGCCAAATTCAATTAATTCGTTAAAAATCATTCAAATTTTGCATATTTTCTGTGTATTATGGTTTAAAAACTAAAATATAAGTTTAATATTCATATTATTAGTTTATAACGTCATGTTTTTGTAGAAAAATTCTAATGAAATTGTCATTTTTTCTTGAAAATGGATATTTTCTTTTGCAAGGTATGTTCGTCCCCAAGGGGTTAAGCATCATTAACTCCCCCACCCCCACAAAACAAAGTACACTATGCTTGGTTACAATGTTGTTTGCATAACAGAATCCCTTCCCTGCCCCATATGTTACAGATGAAAATGCTTTAATTTTTTGGCTTTTCCTTCCCCTAGGAGTGGTTTATTTCCACTTGGAAAAGTTAAAATTTCATTTTTTAAATGTTTTATTTAACTTTTTATAAAAACTACATTCTGGTGTTGTTATCAGTTTAATTTTTTTTATCAATTGTACTCTTTGTGAATTAAAGAATTAGTTGTATACTTTTTTGTGAATATGAATTAGATGTACTGAATAATCTGCATTCGGCCAAATTTTAACTATGTTTTCGCCGAATACCGAATACTAAATACTTTCTTTTACAAATGGAATCGCTAATTAAGCCAGACAACAGAAATATTTCCCGAAAACAGAACTAATCGTTGTATAGACAGTTTCCATCCAGTACAATTTAGTGAACATTATATGCTGAATCCAAAGAATTCAACTAACCAGAATAAATAAAAATGAAAAAATACCTAATATTTATTGTAATCCAAACTTCCAAAACAGCACGTTTTTCTCGTGTCTGACAGAAAATTTTGCGAATTTTACCCACAACCGACTGACGAATTTCGAGTTTTTTTCCATGCAATCAACTATCAAACTTTGCGATATTTTCCCGCGATCGATTGACGTATACGCGATTTTTTTTTCTTCGCGTCTGATTGACGAATTTCGTGATATTTTTTCCACGACCGAATGACAAAATTTACTATTTTATTTCCACGACTAAGTGGGAAATTTCACATATTTTTTCCTGCTAATGATTATCAAATTTCGCGATAGCTTTCTTAACCGATTGGAAAATTTCGCGGTTTCATCCTGCGACAGTTTAACGTAATTCATGATTTTTCCACCCGATTTTGACTGAAAATTTTTGTGATTTTTACCCGCAACGAGTTTTGAGATTTTTTTTATATGACCGACTGACGAATGTCGTGGTATTTTTCCTGTGATCGTTAGGCGTGTTTCGCAATTTGTTTCCCGCAACCGAAAAAGGCACCATGCTTGCAGCGACGGCTGCAAGAAGAAAAATAATCTGCGAAGCGCATCGTTAGCCACGCAATTTCTGCTACCGGGGATGATAGTTTAAATGTCCCGTTATTCCGTCTGTTTTTGACCGAAAAATATTGCGATATTTACCTGCGGCCATCGAATTAATTTTGAGTTTTTTTATGTGACCGATAGACGAATTTCTAGATATTTTTCTCGCAATTGAATGACGAAATTTACGATTTTTCCTGTGTCCGAGGGACGAATTTTGCAATTTTTTCGACTTTTCCTTCCATTCTTGGCAGAAAAATTTTGCGGAATTATTCCAGTGACCGACTGACCTAATTTTGCGATATTTTTCAACAACCGATCGGCGAATTTCATGGTTCTTTTCCTCCGACTGAACAATGAATTTTTCGACCTTTTTTTCTCGATCCAGATCAAGAATTTTTGTGAAATTTTCCCTAAGAACGATTGACGTATTTTGTGATTTTTTCCCCGGCGACCGTTAAGCGTGTTTCGCAATTTGTTTCTCACGACCGAAACAGGCAACCTGCTCGCGGCGACAACTGCAAGAAGAAAAAAAAACGCATTTTCTGCTACCGTGGTTGATAGTTTAAATGTACTTGCGATATATATATATATATATATATTTAGTCATCTTAATTTTGAATTGTAAACCAATACATGTAAAGGAATATAAAATCATTTATTTAAATCCCCCCCCCCCTTCTCCCTCCTTAGGAGTAATTTCGATTTTAAGTAAGTGAGAAAATTGTTCTTTGTAAAAAATATAACCTGCTAAAAACAGTATTTTTGGCAATTTATGTTTTAAAAAACATATTTTTGATTTAATTGTCATCATCTTGAATTTGCTCTTGCAAGTGTCTTCTGCAGTTTGCAACTTTGAGATTTGGGATACAAGACGCAAAAGCACACCAATCGTGTTCTAAAGATTCAATTACGGCCAAATCTTCACAAATTTTTTTATGTAGTATACAGGAAGATAATTTTAGGATATGTATTTATGCATGTAGTACATCATATCTGTATTCATGTTAATGCAAATAACTTCAGAGTGCTTTTATATTTTCCGACACAACACTGATAAATTGTATACGATGTCATTATTGCTCTCAAAATGTTATTTATACACTGTAATGACAAAATATGCATTGAATCAGTAGGTGGAAAAGCGCGTAGTAAATATGAATGCATCTTGTGCACACCAATGTTATGGATAATGAAATGATAATCATATACAATTTATCGATTTTGTGCCGGTTAATAGAAAAGTGACAGATTAGAGAAATAACAGAAATCCTGTGAGTGTAACTCTGCTAGTTGCGGGTTTCCAGCCTGGATTTAACAGAAGGAGGCTTTTTATTTATTTGAATTATTCTATAAAACAATTTTAACATTCTAAAGCAAATAGGAACTTTTTTTTCTATGGTACCTTAAATTGTTTGCCGTCAAGTTTTGACGGATTCCATCTACATAACTGAAACACTAGATCACGTGATAAGAAAACCTGATTACTATGGAATAATAATAATAATAAAAGAAATACAATTCGCAAGAATGATAAAAACTATTTAATAATATGGTTTGAAAAATCCATCCGAACCAGTTTTTAATTTCAAATTAACCTGTCACCATTATAGTAATGGTTTTGGTATTTCGCTTTTACGGAGATGAAATATTTCTATTTGATACTTCTCTCCTGTTTCCACGGTCATGTTATTTGATCTTCATATTCACCTGACTAAAAAGACTGATATTATATTACGTATGCTTTTTTACCTTGATAATTCTATGACAGGGATCAGTGTTCAAAATCAATTTTATCTTAATAGGGTTGGGTTGATTATTGACGGCCAATTATCGACACTAGGGATATAGGCCCGGGGGGAGTGCCCTTCGTGGGGGTCTTTCTAAGGGAACCTAATCCGTATTTACGCATGGAGAAAATCCACGGCTCGAAAGAAAACCACGAAAACTCCGAGCGATTAGGCCGACGGGCGCGATTGGGATCGAACCCAGCACCTCCCGTCTACCAGCTTCGAGAGCACAACCTCTCAGCCACTGGTGGGGCTTTATCTTAATAGGATTTACTTTTCATTCGGAATTGCGCTTAACGCATAATCAAACCATCCTGAAACACAATACATTGCGGCTTTTACTGAAATATGCACTCTGCACCAAAATTCCACTTTGATTCCAAATCTACTGAAAATTATCGTAACCGATTTTGAATTCATTGCTATCTCTCTTTTACTTTCCACTTTTTAAAAAAAAATTCAAATTTTTTTCAGATTCTCCCATTTTTAAATGTTAAAATCCCCATAAAAGATTTTAAAATCTTAAATTCTTTTGCAAAAAATTTTTTGTGTCCTAAAAACTTAACTAATCTGAATTAACGCATTTTAATTTCAGTGTGAATTTCAAACTCATTAATCTATTTCAGCGAACTTCAGCTAATCCAAATGTCTCTGCAAGTGTAGTTTCTAAAAATACCATGCAGACTTCTCTATATGTATACATACATTAAACTAACCATCTGAAGTTGCTCCGAACATTTTCATTACATTCAAAAAAAATAAATGACTATACTGATAATAATGTATTCTCTTAGAAATTTGAACATCTGTTAAATATTTCAGAAATTTCATTTCTCGATACTATCCAAATGGTGAATCCTTTGTCCGAACCAGGAGTTGTGCAAAACACATCGAATAACTAATTTCGATATAAATACAATATACACTGATTTTAGAACCTAAAATATAAAATGCATTTCAAATTTTAAAAAATCCCCAAGTACAAAATACATGCATTTTCTACACAGTACATTTAAAATACAAAATACACTGTGAAATTTCTTAAATTATTGTGGATTAGATTGCACTGTGCCACATGTGACGAACCAGCCCGCAAGCCAGTTGTCAACACTATTTCGGAATAGTAATCTAAGCTTTATTTCATCGCAGAATTTCTGTCATGTTATTTGTCTGTCATTAAGTAATGTGGAGATTATTATTCAGAAATAGTGGTGACATGAGGCTTACTGTGGATAGGTTACAATACATATTTGTTTCAAATACTAATTTCATAAAACATACATAATGTAATTAATATCGGAAAAAATATGTTCATTAACCTATAAAAACTTTAACAGAAATTGATTTCTAGAAGCTTCAAATATTCTGATTTTGAAATAATTTTAGGTTCTAAAATTTTGGCACAATTCGCCAAGTAGTTTTTGAGTTGTGCTTAAAAAATTACATGCATTGCAGTTCGTTTTGCAACCATTAATAATTATAAAAGTAATTTAAAACTATTATGTTGTCGCTATCACAAATCTTTCTTACACATCATTCAAATATATTGATTTATAATAACATCAACAATTATATAGATAAAACATAATGCATTTTTTCTTAATTTAACACAGAGTAACAGTGAGCAGTGAATTAAAAAACACAAAACAGCATCTCTTTCTGTTGGGCATTTAATTAAAAAAATATGCCAACATGTACATTTTTAATCATTAAACTCAAGTATAAAATTTGGTGTATATCTACACAATAGAAAATAAGATATAGCTACTACTGTTTTCATCGCAAAAAGCAACGGGCTAATATTCCATATTCGGGTCCACAACCAAAGTTGGCATGAATAATGAGTGATTCTAGCAACAATGCATTTAAAAGTGAAAGTTAAGCTACAAGAATTGAGTTAATAATTTGGAAAATCATGTTCTCTAAATTGCATCAGTTGACTGTGGGCCCAATTAGGAATATTTCCTTAAGCATAGTATTGCAGCCCCTCCTGTTGTGTAATCAAAGCTAAAATTGAATTAGCATTGATTTTAACAAAAGGCACCTTACATAAAAAAAAGCCTTTCAATTCCATTCGACAGATGCCGAGATATAGATGTCACGGAAATCCTGAAGAGCATAGAGGCACTTCTATGCCCGCAGGGGTATATAGAAGCGTTGTTGGGTTCCGTTGGATGCTATAACACCAAAATGTAATCAACGCCAATTTATGTCAACGTTTATAACAGAATATAAAGCTTGATGGAATTGCATGCATTGGTTTTGAGATACTGCCACCACGAAATTCGTCAACAATGCAGCATACTAGCGCTCCTGTTGGGCGATATACACCCAAACTGAATTAGCCTCAATTTATGTCAAGATCTATAACAAAATGTAAATTTTGATGGAATTACATGTATGGTTTTTTTAGATATAGCTACCATGGAATTCGTTAACAATGCTGCATAGTAGCACCCCTGTTGGGCGATTTACACTCAAATTGAATTAGAATCAATTTATGTGAAGGTCTATAACAGAGTATAAAGTTTGATGGAATTCCATGCATTGGTTTTTTAGATATAGCTACCACGGAATTAGTGAACAGTGCAGCGTAGTAGCGCCTATGTTGGGTGATACACACTCAAACTGACTTAACATTGATTTATGTCAAGGTCTAACAGAATTTGAAATTTGATGAAATTCCATGAGCTGCCACAAAAATTTTGTCACAAACAGATTAACCGACAAAGGAACATTTTCCAAAAATAGTCAAATCATGTTCAGAAAATTCGAAAATGTGCAAATGCATCTAAAAATGGAAAACGAAATTTTTCAATTATAGTTTATTCTTATGAATTAAGAAGAAAGTAAAAACACGCTTTTAAGAAATGATGATATATACTTATCGAAATTAACTCTAAGCCGAATTTATAATTTATGTTTTATATATGAACTTAGTATATAACTCTCGTCAAAAATCACGGATTGTTGATCTTCGTTCCATTTTCATAAGATTTCATACAAACAAACAGCATGAATATTTTATTATTGAAAAATTTGTATTGTAGAAAAGTATCTTTTAAAAATGACAAAGGATTTCTACAGATAAAAATGATGGAGATGATATATATATATATACATATATATTTACTCAATATTAAATTTCTTAAACAGTTAAACAATAGGAAAAAACATTCAAATTAAATATTAAAAAATAATCCATGGGCGAAAGTTTTAAGTTGTACTATGTATTCCTTATATTTTAATTATGTTTCATAAGAAGAAAACCCCTGACGGCTCGGCCTACAGGCACAGGTAGATTTCGAAGTCACAGACTGTGGGGAACCTGTTTATTGGTAATTGCAGAAGAAAGACCTATTTGCCATGATGTGGCAGTTGGGACCACCCACTTCGAAATATACCTCTGCCTGTATGTGGAGCCAGCAGGGATTTTTATAGTTTTTAATTTTTTTTTTACCGTAAAAGTTGGTTCTATAAAAAACTTGTCAATATAAAAGTTGTATATAATATTAAGAAGATTTATAATAAATTTAAGCGAATTTGATATCTTGGGAATTGACGAAGTTATGAATTTTTTTCTTCTTAAACCCCTATCCCCCCCCCCCCTTTGAGGAATTTTTAATGAAATCAGAAATCCATCATACATAAATTTTTGCCCCTTTTCCTAGAAGTAATAATAATTTTAAACGGATTCGATATGTATAAAAATTAAGAAGTTATGGGTTTTTTTCTGTTTGCACCTCTGCCTGTAGGAAGAACAAACAGGTTTTTTTTTTTTTTTTTTTTTTTTTTTTTTTTGCCGTAAGAGTTGGTCCTATAAAAAACTTGTCAATATAAAAGTTGTAGATAATTTTAAGGAGATTTACAATAAATTTAAGCGGATTTGATATATTGGCAATTGACGAAGTTACGAATTTTTTTCTTCTGAAACCCCTATTTCCCTCCCCCCCCCCCCTGGAGGCATTTCTAATGAAATAAAAAATCTGTCGTACATAACGTTTTAGCTCTTTTCCTAGAAGTAATAATAACTTTAAACGAATTAAATGTGTATAAAATTAAGAAGTTATGGTTTTTTTCTGTTTTCATAAAAAGCCCCCCCCTCCCCCCCCACCGATTTTGCCCATTAACGAACTTGACCGAGATTTTATGTATCAGTTTGGAAGATATTTGACCAGAATTATGGGAGTTATCGTGTCCATAAAAAAGCGACATAGATAGATAGAGAGATAAAGTTTTGAACTGGGGGGAGGGGGGGGGGTTCTAGGAGCCATGATCAGTGTAGATCTGCAAAATTTTTTCAGGAATTCCAACTTAGGGGAGAATGTAATAGGTGTAGTATTTCTTACGAAATCTACTTAAAATCATTTTATATTTACAATGGAAACGAAATTTCAAAATCCGCCGGTAGATGGCGCCAATATACTGGATCAATCACCTCAAAGCATCTCTACGAAAGAAATCTGATAAAAAGTGTTTACAGAAATGTTGATATACATGTTTTATATGAAATAATTTTTAAAGGTTTTAAACAAAATTAAAATATTTAAAAGCTTTAATATGCTTTTACAAATATTTTAAGAGTAGAATCGTATGTCAAACTGTATTTTTTTAATGAAGCTTTCAAAGAGTTGTTCATTTGTGATTAATTTGAATTTGTGCGTGAGCAACAGTGTTTGTTTGTTTATATCTCGGATTCCGTGGTTTAATCTGGATTTTTAATTAAGAACTTAAAACATTATAATAGGATATGGCATAGATGTTTTATAGGAAAATATGCAGACCAGACATGATTTCAAGTATGGGTTTTTCATTAAGCCTACCATGGTGTTTAACTACGGTCGATTCGCAGACCAGAATGGTCCCGCCCGGAATGGTTACAGTAACTTTCTTGCTTTTGGATTTTATTATAAGTAGATATTCACTAATGTCGCATTTCTATGTAAAAACCATACAATAACGGTAAAAATTAATTATTTTTATCAAGAAATTTCAATTTTTGCACGATTTCTTTTAAGATATGGCAACTGGAAAGAAAAAAGGGAATTTTATATTTTTACAAATATTAGTTTATATTATTTAACAAACAAATATTTCTTGTTGGGTCATATGGTAATAGATTTAAAAATATATGCCTGAAAATAATTTAAACTGTCTAGGGTTACTGAGTTGCTTTCTCAACGTATAATTCAAATTTCAATAAAATTAATCTAATAATTAATAAATATGTTCTGAAATTATGAAAATATTCTATTGTCTACGGAGACACACAACTGCACAATATCAAAAACTCTATCAAATGAGGAAGTGGGTCGTTAAATTGATTTCAAAATCCCACATTTACCTACAGTAAACAAGTTAAATAAAAGTATGGAAAAATGAAACATTATGAGTTCAAAATTTTGTAAATCAGCATAATTCTTAAGATTCTTGTTTGATACCTTAAGGTAAAATTTACTCAAGAATCCAAATATAATGTCAAAATTAAGTGTTTGTGAATGAAAATTTAGAAGTTTATTATAATTTTAATATGGAGACGACCCCTAAACTTTTTTAAACGTAAGTTCAAAGAATACATAATTCCGAAACGATATATTTGTTTTACCTGCATTTTTTTCATGATAAAGTTATATTGGAGTTCCTTTTTTTCCCAATAGAGCAGTGGACCGACTGCGCTGTAACCTTTTAACCGCTGGATGATGGCTTTTGATGGATTGGGGTTCACCAGCTTATTGCAGTATAATAGGATTAAAATAATCCCAACGAGTGATCGGTCTTGATTGGCAATTATTGTAAGAGGATTATCCGGGAGAAAAGAAATTCTTTGTTCATTTCAAATAAGACTTTCATGTTTTGTATGGCCTTGCTAAATGTTTGTGAAACTTTATCAATAAAAAGATTATCTCAAGGGGTTTAAAATGTATCAGGAAGGTATTCATATGAATGGCAAAACTAAAGAAAGGTATTTCAAAGAACCCTGGATACCAAGGGGATTATAGATGGAAGAAGAGAGTGTCAATCAAGGAGGATCAGTGAATTATGCACAGGGGAAGAGGATAGAGTTTTTCGCCATTGAAGAGGCAATCTGGTTTTTGAGTTCTGGAGAGTTGGAACTTGTTTTTTTTTAGGTTCCTGAGATGTACAAAAATGTCTTGTAAATATCATCTAAATTTCCACTGTCATGCTATTTTACAATGGTTGTTTTTGAATAATTTTTTATTCGTTTGATACGATATGATATGTTTAATTATATGCATGCGACTACGATACCACACCGCTTATTTTTTTTTTTCAAAATCGTTTCTACCAATATGCAATCGACCAGTATCTCCTCTATTATTACATATTTGAAATGATCATGTATTTGAAATTGTAGTAAATTTATCATTTACATTTTTTCCCCTTTAACTGTGGAATTTTTAAAACAAACTTGCTTAAAAAATTGTGTATCATATAATTTTTTCTACAAATGTCTTGCTCGTGGAAATTGCGGGATAAGCGGTCAGAGGGTTAAGGCTGTACTCAAATCCAAAGTGGCTACTTTCTGACACATTTTTATTTCAATTTCTTTCGCAAACGCATGAAATTGACAGGTTTGCTTATTCGGAAACTATGTAATCGAATTACGTTTTCCTGTTTTCGGTGAAGACAGAAGATCTTTCAGAAAATAATGTCAAAGTCGACGTATTAAACCGAATACGCGGCAGGGCGAGAACGGAGAAAAATATGTTGCCACGTGACACGAATCGCAAGTTACTTGATAGGTAATTTATTTATCAAAAATTGGAACACTCATTTCGATTCCAAATCGCTTGAATTTTATTCTTTTGCGTTTGAAAATGAATAAAAAAATTGCAAATGTTGTTTCGGGTAATAATCATCGATAAATAATCATCTATCTAAATCAGCCATTAATGAACCTTTTTTTCTAGTGGGCCATAAACATATGTTTGCTACATTGGGTGAGAAAATTCGGCAGCATTACATTAGATTTATGTATAAAGTATTAAGACTGTAAAAAAAACAAGATAATTAAAGTAGTAGTATAACAAACAATATAGACAAAATAATATATATATATATGTATAAAAGCTATTTAATACGCATAAAACGAACTAAAACTATGAAGAATTTCCACATACTAAAGATAAAAATCAGAAGATTTTCTTACTAAATATTTTCTAAATATTTTATTTTATCTTTATAAAATGTAAAAACATGTAGTGAAAATTTAATTAATTTTAAATAATGCTTTATTAGTTTTGAAGTTAAAAAATATATACACCACTGTAATGCAAATAGCAGTACATGTAAAAAGAAATTTTAAATAAGCAAAAATCATTCAGGTTGCTTTAACACAATTTAAATTAAGGCTGTTTTCAAATCCAAAGAAGCTACTTTCTGGCACATTTCTGAATTCATTTTTGTTCGGAAACGCATGGTAGATGTTCTTATAAAAAAAATATGTAATTGAAATATGTTTTCTATTTTTTGGTAAAGTAAAAAGATCTTTTGATTGCATCTTGGGCCACACATAAAAAGTCAACGAGTCACCTGTGGCCCGCGGGCAGCATGTTGAGTATGCCTGATCTAAATCCTCTACTTCCTGATATTTTCACTTTGCCATTTTCCTCATACTAATAAAGGTCTATTTTTCGATAGGAAAATAATAAAAAAAATATTTTTGTATATTTGTTTTTTTCACCCCTGAAAATATTTGTTCTCTCGAAAATTTCATCCTGTATCTCCTGAAAATTTCGTGTCCGGAGGAGGGGGGTGGGGGTGGGGGAACCGACACCATGAGTACGTAAAATAATCAGGCCCTGACTTTCGCATATGTTCATTGAGACTATGTCCTCGTAGAAGAAATGGCTTGTATTTTATGAAATATTAATTAGTCATTCAAAGAGCTTTGGAACAAAAAACATGTTTAAAAAATGTCCTTAAATATTCATCTTTTTTTTACTCGAGATCAATTTAAAATATTCAAGGATTTTTTTATTGTTTGTCATAGTATAGCCGTACTTCTCCTACTCCATTTTTTAATATAAAATTTGGAATATAAAACAGCTTCAATTTCAATTTCCCCACTAAAGAGGATTTTTGAAAGACTTTAAAGTTGATTTCAGTTTTTTTTTTTCAATGTTCTTCTAATCGAATTTTTTTTTATATCTCTAATAAATAATTTAAGTTCATTATCATCGTTAGTTGACATAAAAATTCTTAGATGCGAATCAAAGGGGTCCAAAAAAATGATAGGGTAAGAAAGTGGCCAGAAAATATAGCATCAGGGGGAGAAAAATGTTCCATTGAATAAATAGTGTTTAGGAAAAATGGCAATGGAAATAATGGCGGTAATAATTATAAATGAGTACAAATAAAATTGTTGAAAAGGTAAAAAATATATCTCAAATCTGCAAAAATATCGAGGTATTATTAAGCAGTTTCATTTAAACCATTAAGTAAATTGTAGTTTCATAGGATTATTTTGATTATGATGATATTGACTTATTCTTTTAGCTGCGGTAAAAATATTTTGACGATTTGTTTCCTTTTCATTTCTTGGTGTATGTAAAGAAGGTGTAAAGTTTCATCTATAAATGATGTAACGCTTATTTTCACCTATCTAAGCCTTCAAAGTCATATAATATTTCAAAATTATCAGGGATATATTCAACACAAGGTTTAATTATTCAATCTTATTCAATCAAGAAAGTATAGTAATCAAAATGTTTTTCGACTTCCACTTTTTGACGGATTTACACGTTTCAGGAGTTAGAGATCCCGACAAACACGTTTGTCAGGTTCTCTCACAGCTGCAAGAGTTGAAAGCTATTCTTAAGGGATTAGCATATTGTATGTATTGTATATGTATCTATTGTGTACCGTTAAAGGCGTCCTTTAGAAAATCTTAATCCGAAGGGTGGCGACTTGGACATAATGAAAGAGGTATTTCCATTGCAATGTGGTCTTTGATAGATAAGAAAGATAGTGCACTCTTTTATTTAGGAAGACAGATCCGTCAAGAGGGAGGAAGGGTTGTCAAGGACCCTTGGAAACAGAGGAGAAACCCCGTAGAAAGGAGGGTGCTCTGCAGTTTACGAGAGAGAGAAAGTTAGTTCGGACGTAGCAGCGAAGTGTGAAGGTTGCTCGGGGAATGAGCGTTGAGACCGGGGTTAGTTCGAACGTGGTAGTGAAGGTGTGAGGTACATTGAGAGTGGACGATCTGAGCCACGTGTGTTTAACGGTATCTCTCGAAAGAAAGAGAGAGCGGGTGGGAGATGAATAGAAATCTCAGTGCGGAATGAATTGACGTAGTCTAACGGTACACGTAGAGCGTTTTCTGTAATTGTTTTGATTTAGTGTCAAACCGGATAATTTACATCCGAGTTTAAGTGTAAATATTGTTAATAAATTGTTACTTTAACTTTAATTGAAAGAGTTAGGTTTTTCTTGAATATACATCAAGTATCGTGCCCGATATCACGTATTCATATCGGTGGTGGCAGCATATCAAAAGACCGGATTTATTTTTTATACCGGATATTTTACAAAATATCTGTCTCTCTGTGTATCATGTCGTCTTTGTGTCATCAAAAAGTGTATGGAATTATGCATATAGTATTGAACTGAACTCCATATGTATGTTTTTGACTATGGCTGTCAGTTCCCAGCGGAAATTGGGGATATTCCCTTTCCAAAAGGGTGTGCTATGATAGCGATTTTTGTGCGATTTTCCTTTTGTATCTTCGAAATGTGTATGTAGTATATATGGATTGAGTTGAACCGAACTTCATATATACGTTTCTGCCTATATGGACATCAGGTCCTAGTTGAAAATGGCGATATTCCCCCAGACAAGGATGCTGTGGTCTGTGACAGTGATTTTTGTGCGATTTTCTCGATTTTTTGTAGTTTAAGTGAACAATTTATGAATATATTTCGACGAAATGTTACATTTAGATGTAAAGTAATATGCCTAGGTTTGTAGAAATTTTTTGAGAATATCGGCCCGAAGCAAATTTTGCTCGACTTTCGGGACGGGAGCGGTAGCAGTTGAAAAAAAAAAAAATACTAAATCACTCAATTGTCCAATCGAGGTTTAAATTGCATATTTTTAATAAGCAGAATTTTTCACTTTATATGCTAATAATTTCATTGCATTTGGTCAGTTACTTCTGTTTCAATGGTTAATTTTTGTAATAAGTTTATATATATATATATATATATATATATATATATATATATATATATATATATAAATTTATATTTTATATATATATATATAATATAAATTTTGTTTTATATATATATATAATTTATATTATATATATATATATTACCCGTTGATTGGACTTCATTATGAAAATCTTTTCCTGCACCCCCCTCCCTCCCCCCCCCCCACACATGGTTTTGAAACAATTATAGATAAAAAAGTGTAGTAAAAGAACTAAAAAACATATTACTCAGTTTAGTAATGTGTTTACCTCAGTTAAGTACTCCTTTTTTGTTTCTTAAATGCATAACTAAAAAAATTAGCTTTTCGAAGCATTAATATGTATACGATAGCAGAAACTTTTAGGATTGACACATCCAACTACTTTAATAAAATATTGCATATTTAAAAGCAAGAGGCTTTGTAATATAAAATCCGTCTGTATTGAAAAATATCCCTCTTTGTTGCTAAGAAAAGGCAATTTTCAAGAAAATGAAATATATACACTGTTAAATCTTTAAAATAGTACATCACTATTATGCAATGTAGAATACATACATTCGTTCTTATTTACCAAAATTCTCACTAACAGTGGAGCAGAAATAGGGCTGGTTTTATTATTGACCAAACCTCATCCGAAAAGAGATCGAATTTTTTCTATTTCTATATTAGTAAGTTTTTGAGTAAGTTACACACTACAATAATATTAAAATTCAACTCTAACTACAATAGTACATATAATAATATATCTATTCAAAAACAATTCTTTTCAATTTCTGAGACAAGAACCTATACTCTATTATTAGTTACCCTAGAGAAATATTTAATATACAACAATTACAATCTTTTTTATGATTTCGTTATTCCATTTTTATTGTTGTATTTTTGCCATTTTGACTTGTTGGCATTTTTACCTTTACAATTTTTTACCATTACCATGGTTATTTAAAGGAGATAAACGTGTTTAAACGCTTGCTTTACTTGTAGCCCTCTTCTCTTGCTGCCGTTTTTACAATGTTTTCTTTACTTGCTGCCGTTTTTACTACACTCTAGACTAAAATACTCAAATATTGAACAAACTTGTGTGATACAATAAAGGCAAAAGAAACTTCTTAGTAACACCATAAAATTAAGAAATTCCGCATTTTCTAATTTTATGGTGCTATTCAGAAGTTTTTTGCTTTTAAAACATACTAGCCCTTTTTTTTTATGCTGCTAAAACATTAGACGCCGCGGCACGAGAAAGGAAAAAAACGTGTCGGCAAAAGATACCAATCGCTTATAACTCGGTAAGTAATTTATTTATCCAAAAATAGCAAACTCATTTCGATTCCAAATTGCTTCAATAGTCAGGAAAGCCAATTTATGCCTTTGCGTTTAAAAATGAGTCAGAAAGTTCCGCGTTGTTGAGCAGATCATTTGAGAACCACCTTAAATAAATATGTTCAATAAAACAAGAAATGTAAAGTGATACTATGAATAATTTATGTTGAAGATTTAATGTATACAGTCGGTACATTGATTTTATTTTTCTTTCTTTCTTTTTTTTTTTTTGGATAAAAATAAACTCTTTCGATTTTCACATATTTGAAGCTTAAACATGCTTTTATTTTAAATGTCATTATTTTCTGTACTGAGTTGGTTTTGTACTGAGAGATTTATATTTGTTTCATCTTTTTTAGAAAAATAAATTATCAACTCATGGTTTGAACCCCATGTCAAGAAACAAAACCCGAGCGAACTGTGCATATTTTATTAGCTCACAGGCTATGAAAGCCTGATTGAGATAAATGAGTTTTTCATGCAGAATTATCCGATTTTCTTCAAATTTTCTTCAACAGTTGTGATAAGGCGCTTCTTTGATTAGTATTGGGGGTTCGTTGTTTAAGTATAAAGGGGAGGGGACGGGGGTAATCCCCCTTAATTTATATAAATGGGTTTTTCATGCAAAATTATTCGATTTGCTTCAAATTTTGTATATATGTTCATTGTAATAAGGCGCTTCTCTTATTAGCTATGGGAGTTCATTGATTAATTATAAGGGGGAACGGGGGGATGAGAGCCCCCTTTAATATAATAGATTCGGATAAGAGTATAATATAGAATTAGTGTGAATAGCCTGTGAGCTCAATGCCCTCAGTTTAACTGGGCAGTTTTATTTTTATTTTTATTTCTTTGTCAGTTATAAATTTCGTATGAAGTTCAGTAATGCTTATGAAATGCAGAAATAGACAGCAGAGCCATTTTCTTTTCAAATATTTAATTGGAAAATATGTTTTTGACATTTTTTTTTGTTGTGCAATAAGATAAAAACTTCTCAGAGAATTTCTACTCTTGGATTTAAACAAAAACACGACCTTTGTTTTTTTTCTTTTTACTGTTTACTTTGTGATAGCTGTCCAAAGTAAAAAAAAAAATCACAAAAAACAATCTAATAATTGTTAAAATTTTTAGTGCTTCTTAATTAGGGTAATTTTATATCATGTATCAGGGTCATTTTGCTATTTTCTAATAAATGCATGTTTTATTTTTATTTTATTGTTATTATTATTATTTTTTTTTTTTTTTTAAGTAACTTTACTTGCACTATTCCATTTAAAATTTTGCAAATGCAAAACACGCTTTTCATCCATTTAAAAATAATTCATGAATTTAAGGATTAAGAGTATTTCCATATATACGTATTTAAGTTTAAACATATTTCCTTTATTGGTGGGAGGATACTTTTTTTATATACAGTAGAACTCCAATTATCCGAATTAATTGGGACCGGACCCTATTCGGATAATCAAAAATTCGGATAATTGCATTTTTTCCAAAAAAAAAAAATGGGGTATATTTTAATTAATTACTGTGTGTATGTTGAAAATGGGAGAAAAAAAATATTTTTAAAGAAAAAGAGCTTTTAATTAATTAAATGAAAAGGCAACACTATTAGATGTTAAGCGTATTTACAAGTGCTGTACATTAGTACAGTATGTACAGGGTGTTCTAGAAAGGACTCCCCAACTTTGAAATGACATAACTTCGAAACAGTGAGAGATAGAAATGTGAAACAAGTTGAATGTTAGACAGATAGGTCGGGAATTTTTTATACATCAATTTAAAAAAATAGTTCCAATATTGGACACGAGAAGGCGCTGCAATCACAAAGCTGTGTCTTTGAAATAGTTCCTGAAGTGAGCTGTTTGAACTGAGATAAAAATCACATTACAATGGTTTCGATATGGTTACCTTTTTCAGAAAAAACATGACGCAACCTAAAGGTAACGTTCGAAATCACTTGTTGCAATACTTCTATTAAAATGGATACACATGCCTCACAGATGAATTGTTAGAGCTGTTCCAACGTTTGGGGATTCTTAGAATAAATAGCGTCCTTCAAGTAACCCCACAAAAAGAAGTCGCATGGATTCAGATCCGGGGAATATGGTGAATACGGCATGATATTCTTGAATTCCGAATTATTCTCTAATTCTATACAACTTTTTTACACGTGTCAGCAATGAAACAGACGCACGGATGAAATTTCTGTCCTTCTGAGTACCATTTAAAGTTCCATGTGCTTGTGCTGCCACCTATTATCCAATATTGGAACTATTTTTTCACATTCGTGTATAACAAGTTCCAGACCTATCTGTTTAACATTCAACTTGTTTCACATTTCTATCTCTCACTGTTTCGAAGTTATGCCATTTCAAAGTTGGGGAGTCCTTTCTAGAACACCCTGTACGTACCGTACTGTAAATGGAAGTCATTACTTGCTGAATATCTCGGTCAAAGTAAGCTGTTTGACAGTCTTCATCCGTTTTCGGGGAGCCAAGTCACGCATCCGCTTGACAGTCAGAAGTTGCATGTGGTCACACTCGGGCTGACGCTCCATCAACTTCAACGCAGTTTCAAGGCCGGAAAATTCTTCACTAGCTGATGGTCCCGTGTATGCTTCAACTTCGACATTAAGATCATCTTCTTCCTTGACACTTTCTTCTCTCACACTTTCACATCATCATTTAGAATTTGAAACCCAGGGTCTTCGCGGCGGGAAAGACAGTAGCGCGCGTAGACAGAATCATTATTTTGGGAATAGCAGTACGTTTCCGCCTTCATTCGTTTTTTCTGAAATTCTGAAAGCGATTCGGATAGTTGGAGTTCGGATAATTGGAGTTCTACTGTATTTTAAATCTTTGTTTGAGTTTTACTTTCAACCCTTGTTTTTCACACCATGCTTACAGAGGCAAAAAAATATTATGGGTCTCAAAGACAAAAAGCTTAATTCTTTGACCTAAAATTCCAAAATTTAAATTTCTTAAAGGCTCCAAATCCCGCAAAATTTTGAAATTTGACGAAGATATTATTTTTCGGATTTCTGTAGTAAAAAAAAAAAAAAAAAAAAAAAAAAAAAAAAAAAAAAAATGCTTGTAACCAAAAGTACATTCTGAAAAGAAAAGTGTTCCTCTCCCTTCCAAATTTTGCCCCAAATATTTATAGAAAAATGAAATAAATGCGTGAAGACAGGAAATAATGTTACTTTTATTTCTCACATTTTAAACAATCATTAGGGGACTACCTTCACATTAAAATGACATAAAACTTGTTTCATTACTAACCCTTAAATTTGACTATTTGATAAAAGAATAATAAAAAAAAAATATATATCCCCTTCATTTAGCATAGATACAAATTTTAATGATGTGGAACAGATGTTTAAATCCTGGGCACGGGTTTTAAGTGACCCAAGCTCACAGGCTATCAAAGCCTGAGAGCTAATGTGAACGCCGGTTCTGTATGTACGCACGTATGTATGTATGTACGTAACGCGATAACTCTTGATAGAAAAACCCTTGTGCTTCAAATTTTGTTTATAGGTTCATTCTAATAAGGTGCTACTCTGATTAGTTTTGGGGGTTCATTGGTTTAGTATAAAGGGGGAAACGGGGGGCTAACCCCGCCTTGACTTAGATAAATGGGTTTTTCATGCAGAATTATCCGATTTTGTTCAAATTTTGTATATAGGTTGATTGTGATAAAGCGCTTCCCTGATTAGTTTTGGGGGTTCATTGATTAAGTATAAAGGGGAAAAGAAGGGGTAATCCCCGCTTATTTTAGATAAATGGCTTTTTCATGCGGAATTATCCGATTTTCTCCACATTTTGTATATACGTTCATTGTGATAAGGCGCTTTCTTGATTAGTTTTGGGGATTCATTGGTTAAGTATAAAAGAGGTAACGGGGGGCTAATACTCTCCCCTAAATCTAGATAAATTTGTTTTTCATGCAGAATTATCCGATTTTCTTCAAATTTTGTATATAGCTTCATTGTGGTAAGGTGCTTCCCTGATTAGTTTTGGGGTTAATTGGTTAAGTATAAAGAAGAATACGGGGGCTAATCCCCCCTTAATTTATATAAATGGGTTTTTCATGCAGAATTATCCGATTTGTTTCAAATTTTGTATATATGTTCATTGTAATCAGGCGGTTTCCTTATTAGTTTTGGGGGTTCCTTGGTTAGTTATAATGGGGGATCGGGGGGATGATCCCCCCTTAAGATAATCTCGATTTCATTATTTTTCGAGGGGCTTATTTCAAATTCTTTGAAATAAGGGTATAATATACAATTAGTGGAAATAGCCTGAGAGCTCAATGCCCTCAGTTTAACTGGGCAGTTTTATTTTTATTTTGGCTTTTTCCGGGCTTGCAGCAGACGGTTGTTTTCTAATACACCGCCATCTGGGAATCATGGGAAATGTAATATTTATAAATAATGACGTATTAGAAAACGCAGGAAATCGTATGTTTATGCGACAACCAAAATAAAGTAAAAGTACGTTTTATACAACATTAATTTAATTATTTATGAAAAATGGGTAATCTGGTGAATGTGGTCCCCTTTGGATGCAGCCCCCGCTGTGCTTCACGGGAGTCTAAGCGCTCCCCTTGCGTTTATTACTGCCACTTTTCTTATGTGGGTCCATGACGGTCTTACGGGAGGGCAAAGCAATATGGGGGGAAAAGAACAGATAAGGTCGGCTGGAAATGAAATGATTATAGTGATAAAACGCGAAAAACCAAATCATCAAATCCGCCATATTTGAGCACACATCTGATATTCGCGACCCTACAGATGAAAATTTCTTATCTTTCACCGCCTACTGTGAAATTCCATTAAAGCTTCCGCTAATTAAGGTATACGGCGCAAAAAAACTAACTTGCTATATGCTCCCTCACTGCATTCCTCTGTCGTCCTGTTTTTAACCTGCGGTGAGAAGATAAGAACAAATTGATGGATTCAATGTTTTTTCAGCAGTATGATATCGTGGCAGCATGTAAAAATGCAGAATTCACAATTTAAGGTTATTAATTATTAGGATTATTAGGAAGGTTATTAATTATAGTATAATTTAAGGTTTTAACTTTCTGACGAATTTCTCAATTAAGTTTTGTTCGGAAACGCATGAAATTGGCAGGTATTCTTATTCTGAAACTTTGTAATAGAATGACGTTTTCCATTTATTTCAGAAAGCACAGTTAGTTTTGAACCAAATTTTTGAACAGGCATGAGAAAAGAAAAAGGCTAGTCCTCTCATGAATAAAATCACTTATAACTCGATAAATAATTCATTTATTTAAAAAATGGAAAACGTTATTCGATTTCAAATCGCTTCAATAGTTAGACCTGGTAAATGCCATGTTTTACGTTTAAAAATGAATCTGTAAGTTTCGAATAGTTGAGCGGAGAATTTTTTCTTTCTTTTTTTGATATATATATATATATATATAATTATAATATCTATGATTTTCAAAAAACATATCAAGTTCTATTATCATTCTACATAAATCTCCAAAGAGATAATTAATGATATTGTGTATACAGAATACCACATAGCTAATAATTAACATGTGCAAACATAATATTACCATAGCTTGTGCTTCAATGGTAATTGGCCAAATTTTACTCATACCTAAAGAATATTGAAAAAAGAAAAAAGAAATAGAAAGAAAGGGAAAAAAAATATATAAATTGGAGTTGCAATTAAGTAAATACAAATGGATTAATAAATTAAATATGAACCATATACAATGGAAAATTGGATCACATGAGAATTAAATATGAATTGGATATGAAAAAACACATGCACATGTACTCATCAGCCTGGATGCACCCACATGTGTTTTAAATAATAATTCAGTGTTTCATAATTCTACTGGCATAATGCTAAGATCAGTAGAATCATCCAGGTACACTGAATTATTACCAGACAAACAATTGGAAATATTAAAATTTGGAAATATTTAAATAGGAAATAAAAATTTGGAAATATTTAAATAGGAAATAAAAAACCATTAAGAATATACAATATATTTCACTCACATCGATTATCCCAAAAACTGTATTTAACACCTCCCGAAATTACCACGAGATAACAGTTTTGAAATAATAAAATGGGAAATATGAACGCGTAAAGTGTAGATAAAATATTTTACTCACAATAATTATACAGAATCCTTAAAATGTCACAACTTCTGCATAATATTCACATCCACATGGCAATGCATCATACATGTTGACTAAGTCGAGTTGAGAGAAATGATTTGAAAGACAAGTTGAGAGCACACTTTTTTCAAAACACATCCCCATCGATGACACCCAAACACAAAATGATTCAAAAACACACAAAATAATTCTGGTTTTAATACACTTATAACAAAATTATATCCATGAATATATATTACTCCATCCTATTTTAATTCCTGAAAGTAAAATTAATATACAATCAATAGCTCCCTCTATAGTTAAATTAAATATAATATTAACAATATTATCAACAACTACCTGAAAGGTAAAGTGTCGCCATCTATTGGTATTATAATAATTCATAATTAATATTTAGTTAGATATCCACTTTATTAGTTACATACTCACTTCATTAGATTTAATTATATAAATAAACTTTAAAAAACAATACTAACTTGTAGTTTTACTTTAAATTCAAATAAAATATAATACTACTATATGAATAAATCTACACAGAATTAATTCAACTTGCACAGCATTTCAGATATTCTTAACAAGTATATATTATGTAAAAGAGATATTATTTTAATTCAAATTGTTTTTGCTGCCAGCTGTGTTAATCCACTAATATTATAGACATATTATTAAATAATTAATGTTTTATTTTTACTACTACTTAAATATATATTAGACTTGTTATTAAATAATTAATGTTTAATTTATACTACATTATATATATATATATATAATCTTAAAAATTATGTAATGTATCTGTAGTAAAAATTATTAGCTCACCTTTCTCTGCATTCTTATTTGTAATTTTAATTCATATTTCAAGAACTTGATTTTTAGAACCTCTTGCCTTTATTTATTTATTTATTTTATATATTTTTTTTACTTTTTCATTTTTTCTATTTTTTTTTTTTTCTAAAAAGAGAGAAAATATGGAAATGTGCACTAAAACTTGGTTGAACCCCAATTAAGTAAGCATTAGACTACATTTTCCTAACTCGTTACTATCGGACATATTTTGGAAATTATTTTTATTCTTAAGTGCATAAAATTTGCTGATATTATTACTCAAATACCAAGGAATCGTTCAGACTTTTTTCTATAAAAGCAAAGGATCTTAAAAAAAAATATCGTTAAAGTTTTAAGTCGAGTTTCGGAACAATGGTCACGAAAATGTCGCCATCGGAATACAACTAAGATTCAAAATCTTTCACATTTATAGGAAAAATAAAAATACTGTTGTATACTGTAAACACTTTAAGGTGGTTCTCAAATGATGTGCTGAACAACGCGAAACTTTCTGACTCATTTTTTTAATGCAAAGGCATAAAATTGGTAGTATTGACTATGGAAGCGATTTGGAATCAAAATGAGTCTTTCAATTTTTGATAAATAAATTACTTTTCGAGTTATGAGCGATTAATGTCACGTGACGACACGTTTTTCCCCTTCTTCGTGGTGCGGAGTCGGGAATTCGGTTTAAAACGCCCACTTTGACAGTATTTTCTGAAATATATTCTACCTTAAAATGGAAAACATCTCTCGATTACAAAATTTCTGATAAAGAATACCTTTCAATTTCATTCTTTTGCGAACACAAATAAATTAAAAATATGTCATAAAGTAGCCAATGTGGATTTGTGAACAACCTTAATCGTAATTCCTGAAACTTTCATGTATTTACAGATAAAAATCTATTCTAAATATGTTGAAAATATTAATATTATTCATCTAAGGAAATAAAAATAAGAATAACCTTAAATGGACTCAGTGCGTCTAAAATTTTATTAAATATCGATTTAAAAACATTATAATACAAGATTTTATATTTAAAAATATTATTTGCAATACATTGAAAATTTTACAAGATGCATACACGCTAATATATAAATATTTGAAACAAAAATTTTATTTAATAAAATAGCTGTAACATTAAAAACGTCGGCGAAAAATCATTTGTCGTGTCCCGGTTGGGTTGCATAAGTCAATGTAAAATAAGTTACGATGAATTTCATTTATACTATTTCAGCTTTTAAAGAACTATTTTTAAAGACGACATTTTTATATTAAAACGACATTTTTATCTGCCAGTTTATTTGTATTTCACAGCTACTGTTCCTGAAATATAGAACGCAGTGTGGTGAAATTAACACCAATTATTCGCATGGATCCGAGGATGTCGTAATAGCTATATCAGAAATTTAATTATTTTCCGAGATATTAATTTTCTTGTAACTTTTAACGAAATTTCTCTAAAGGGCAACTCTATTAACTAAATTTATTCATTTTTTTAAGGAAAGAAAAGATAAATAATGGGGTATCGTCTACTATCCGAAATGGTGAACTTTCGTTGTAAAATATCTTTATCTTTGTTTAAAAGTCATGAATTCGTCAAAAAATAACCATTTTGAGAAGAAACTTAAATAACCAAACCGTTTTCAGATCCAAACTGGTTAATTTGTGACACATTCCTGAATCCATTATTGCTTGTAAACGCATTAGACTGGCAGATTCTCTTATTCAGAAACTATGAAATCGAAATAATTTAAATTTTTTTTGGTAAAGACTGGAGACCTTTCAGAAAACGTTGTCAAAGCTAGTGTTTTGAACCGAATTTCCAACACGACAGCCTAATTAAGGTCGTTGGTTATAAGACAAAAATCGCTTATAATTCAAAATATAATTCATTTGTTGAATAATGAAAAAAAAACTACTTGATTTCAATTCTCTCCAATAGTCCTGCCTACAAGTGTTATGCTTTTACGTTTAAAAATGGGTACATAAATGTGCCAGAATTTTTATGCTAATTACGTATTCCAGTTGAAAATATCATAATCGAAAAAAAAAAAAATCTTTAAGTTCTTACTGTTATTTCTGTGAGTCAAAATTTTCATTTTTTTTTTTTTTTTTTTTTTTTTGCTAGCAAAATGTAAAAAAAAAAAAAAAGTGAAAAAAAAAACTTTTTTTTTGTTTAAATGCCCGCCATTTTGTAAAAAAATCAACTTTTAAAAGTAAATAGTATCGGTATAGGCTTTATAATTTGTCGACCCAGTTTCTTTCACATGCTTATAATCGGAGAAAAACGGTCGCACGATTGGAAGTAACTTGCAATTACTCCCCGTCACACAAGGCGTATTATTATTTTTTTGTTACACACAAAAAATTTAAATGTAAAAGTGAAACGTCAATAAATATAATGTTAAAAATCCGAAGGTAGTTTATCTTTTTTTTTTTTTTTTTTTTGTAACACACACGCATAATAAATAAATAAATAAATAAATAAATATATCTCGAAGTCAAAGTTTACCGTACATCAAGCTCATTAATTAATAAACTCCTACTAGCCCTAATATTTTCCTAATTTTAGTTTCAGCAGATTCGGAAATAGGAGGGTGGGCGCATATTTTTGCAGTGCATTTTCGAGGATATCTCTGAAAATATAATACCTAAAATTAAAATTAATATATTTTTGAGTTCGGTATTACGAGATCTTTCGCACGATATACAAAAGTAAAACTTTTTTTTTTTTAAGTAACTTAATTAGACCCCTAAATTTACCCCTACATTTTTTAATAACGGAAATAAACCTATATTATTCACAACTAAATAGAAATGGCGCATCTAGTATTTGTCGAGAATTAAATAAAAATAATGCACTCGTGACATCATAATTCACTTTTATATTTTAACAGAATAATACGGTTACTATAATTTGTGACTCGTGCTGACATATTGCTGTTATTATTTTTTTACGCGTGAAGTTTTCGCTATGGTAATGCATTGTGAAATTTGGTCATTTTTGAAATTCAATATTTGAAAAATGGCATAATCAGTGGATTTGAAATTTATATCAAGAAAAATACAATTTTTTACCTTTCTAACGCAGTTTGTCTAACAATTTTCTGACAAATACTTTTCGAGCAATTAATTTTTTCAGTAACTTCAAATGTTTCATTTTCTGAGATTAATCTGTGGCAACGATCCCAGTCGTCAGCAACACATACCTTTTTATTAAAGAGGATTTTTCGCCAAATAAATTCAGGATTTTTTTTTTCGTTTTTTGCAATGTTTCTCGCTAATCCAAACTGTCTACTTTCTGACACATTCATGAGGTTATCTTCATTCACATAAAATATACAGCTATTAGGTTATTACCATTATTATATATATATATATATATTTTAATTTACGCCTTCCTTCATTCATATTGTTGCTATCAGTTTCTGTGCAGGCTTTTAATGCCGGTTGAGTAAGTTGTAGAATTTTGTGTAGTATATTGTACATGCTGGTTCAATTGTCAATGATTTTTTTTTAAACAAATACATATATTACTACTTTAACCATGCCTCTTGCTTTAATTTACCGTATATACTCGTGTATAAGTCGACCCCCCCCCCCCCCCCAATTCTTACGCAAAATTTTGGAAAAAATTGAATTTTCGTGTATAAGTCGAACCACATTTCTGGTAGTATGTTGAAAAATGATTTGTAATCGAGGATAAAAAATAAACAAGTAATATAAAAACAATTTTTTAAGTCAATTCCTACTTTTTAATCATAAATATATAAAATAAACCCGTGCAGCATTAATATCCCACGTTATCTTTATTGAACATTATTTTATAATCATCGTTGCGGTATTTTATTTTTTGTTGGCATCACAAATTTGAGATAAATCTTTCATTTCATTTATGAAACAATGGGACAAGTTTTTTTCTCCCATGTAAAAATTAAAATTAATTAATTAAATTTACTGAATGAATTAATATTTGAAAAAACTGTATTAACTTCAATTGTCATCCAGTACAAGTTTTAAAAAATTTATTTGAACTTGAATGGATCAATAGAAAATATTTTATTAACGATTGAAAATTCCAACAAGATATATATATAGAGAGTGTGAGCTAATAGTAGGAATTTAATAAATAAATTTTCCCAGTAAACTTTTTTTTTTTTTTTTTTTTTTTTTTTTTTTTTTACGTTTCTAATCAGACTTCCCTTTTTTTAATTCGACATTTTAAAATTGTATAATTATGTAAAACTGAAGAAGCTTAAGCTATTTTGAAAGCTATTCACATCAATTTAATGATTATTTACTTTCTTTTTTTTTTTTTCCTTTGAAAAATCTATTCAAGCCTTATTTAGAAGGGTAAACAACTTCTTAAACTGCTAAAATATAGTACTTCTTTGTACTGTACTGTAGGACTTTTAGGGGAGAAATCTAGAAGCATTCTCAAGTTGAACTCTTTTTAAAAAGGGGATTACAATGTTGAAAGGAATGCATTGAAGGGAATTCTATCCAAAGAGAAAATGAGTGCAGAACAATTACAGAGATATTATATTGTTGAGCTTTTTTTTTTTTTATCAATCGCCATTGTCCGCTTTTATCTGTCTCTCCAACCTAGACCCATATGTGATTAAATAAAAGACTTGCACATTCACCAATTATCTGCGGAAAAAATAGGACTCTGGTATTTCACTCCGCTATTTCTTTTTTTTTTTTTTTTTTTTACTCCTGTATAAGTAGGCCCCCCATTTTCAGCTCCCAAATTTTGTCTAAAATTCCTCTACTTATACACGAGTATATAATTTATAATTTAAGACTGGAGACTGATTTCAGAACATAGACTCATTAAAAAAAAAAAAAAAAAATCAGCACTATAGGGACACAAACTCCTCACAATTAAAAGTTACTTGATTAAAGGTTATTTCAGGAAACATTTCGCTATTAATTATGAAATAGAGTAAGTATTATCGCGAATTTTGAATGTAACAAGATCGAAAAATCATGCTTCAAGCATAGATTATGTAGCACTTTCCAACGCTTCCAAAATAATTTTACAATTCATACCGTTTAATAAGCTAAAAGATAACATCTAAGTAAACAATTTGGAAAACGCATAACATATTTAAAATTATAATTTCAGGAATTTCCAACATATACAATATTCGGAAAAATATCCGAATACTTTTATTCAGCCCTGTATAGGATCTATAGGTTTGTATATATACTACATAGAATGTTAAATTTTAGTTCAGTTAGGAAACGCGTAGCACAGTTTAAAATTCTCCATCTGGAGTTTGTCAATAAACGGAAATGTGTTCGCGAACTTTTGTGCTTCCCTGTATATGATCTACAGAATTTATACACACCACGTAATAAACAAAAAGTGAGTTAAATTTAAAATCGCGTTCAGTAACTTAAAATGCACTTCCAGGAATTATTGTTAACAGGCAGTAGAGAATTCTTTTGTGTGTCCCTGTAAATGAACGATGACTGCCATGTACACAATATTCTGTAGTAAGCCTCTTGTAATGCACATTAGTGATATATATAAATTTCAGTGCGTTTAAAATAGTGAAACATTACTTAAATAAACCGCAGACGATTTTTCTCCATAGACGTAATGTAACGGAATTCTTTTGACTGTCCCTGTAAAGTAACTATAAGTGCTATGCACACCCTATTCCATATTAAGCTTCTTCTAATGCACCTTAGTGATATATATAAATTTCAATGCGTTTAAATTAGTGAAACATTATTTAAATAAACCGCAAATGATTTTTCCCCATAGAACGCAATATAACGGAATTCTTTTGAGTGTCCCTGTAAAATAACTATAAGTGCTACACACTTCCGTTGAAATAGGGAACATGCTGTAGATGGCGACAATAACATATAAAAATTGCAGAGCAATCCGAGCATATTTACGGGAGTTAGAGGACGGACAGACGGCAGACGGCAGACGGCCAGACGGCAGACGGCCATACGGCCAGACAAACCGAAGTCATAAGCACTTTTCAACTAGGTTGGAAAGTGCTAAAAAAGGATAAACCTTGAGTATCCTGACTTAGAGAAAATCAATTTGATATATCTGAACTTAAAAGAATAAAGTGCAATTTCATAACTTTTTTGCTAAAATAAAATTTTTGAATTAAAATGTACATTAATATAGTGGTAATGGCTAATAAGTTTTTATTTTAGATCAAATGTTTATGAATTTCTTTGCTGTAGAAAAAATTATACTATTATAACTTAGATATACTAAAAATTGTTTTATTATTACAATCAAGCCATATGAAATATTTCAAGAAATACATCAAGCTATTAAAAATTTTTATCGCATATAAATAATAAAACATCATTTTCTGTTTAATTCTTTTTCCATTTAAAAATTTTAAAACTGTATGCATAATAAAAAAATCCCTGACGGCTCGGCCTACAGGCACAGGTAGACTTCGAAGACGCAGATCGTAGGGCGCCTGTTTGTTGGGAATTGCGGAAGAAATGATCTTTTTGCTATGATGCCTCAGTTGGGACCGCTCACTTCGAAATCTAACTTTTTTTTTTTTTTTTTTTTTTTTTTTTTTCAGGTAGAGCCGCAGGGATTTTTTTTTTTTTTTTTTTTTTTTTTTTTTTTCTATACGGGTTGGTCTTATAAGGAACTTGTCAATATAAAAGTTTTAGATAATATTAAGAGGATTTATAATAAATCTAAGCGGATTTGATATTTTGTGAATAGATGAAGTTATGAATTTTTATCTTCTAAAACCCCTCCCCCCCCCCCCTTGGGGCCATTTTTAGTTACATCAAAAATTTATTATAAATAAATTTTTGGCCCTTTTCATAGAAGTAATAACTTTAAGCGGATTCGATACGTATCATAATTAAGAAGTTATGGGTTTTTTTCTGTTTTCACAACCCCCCCCCCTTGTGTCGATTTTGCCCATTAACGAACTTGACCGATATTTTATGCCCCTTGATTTTATGTATCAGTTTGGAAGAGATTTATGCATAATAATTGAAGTTATCGTGTCCTTAAAAAAGTGACATAGATAGATAGACAGGTGAAGTTTTGAACTGGGGGTAGTTTTGGGTTCTGGGAGTCATAATCGGCGTAGATCTTCAAATTTTTTTAAAAAAATTCCAACTTAGGAAAGAATGTAATAGGTAGGACCCGATCCGTTTGGGTAGGGTGCGGGTAAAAGCGGGTAATGTGATCCTATGCAGGACTCTAATTGGAAGGTACTCTTATTCAGAAACTAAGATTTTTCATTTTTTAGTAAAGATAAAAAGTTTATTATTAAACGATGTCAAAACTGGTGTTCGAACCGAATTTCTGAGAACCGAATTTCTGAGAACTACAGCCCAATTAAGGGGATCCTAAGACAGAAATCGTTTAATAACTTAATAATAAATAAATTAATTAAAATTAATCTATTAAACCTTACAAATATAGTTATTTTTTAAGTAAAGCTTCGGTTTTTAATGCATCGTTTCTAAAAAATAAAGAAAATAATAATTTAAAATAAAGTCTAATCTGAGAAGAAACGTACAAAAATTGTTGATAAGTAATTCCTATTTTCTGTTAAAAATCTGACTTTTTTGCAAACATTTTAGGAGACATAAAAACATCTTTTTTATGGAAAACAGATGTCAATGAAAGGATCTTTTCCTGGAAACAGCCAGATGTCCATAAGGGGTATCTTAAGGGGCTATCTATTTAATGAATAGAGGAAAACATCAACAGAAATTGTGTGCTGTTTGAATAAGAAATCGATCATTCTCTAATTGACTTATTTCCGGTTGTATGCTTCCAAAATCCACAAGTATTTAATAAAGTACTTGGGACTCAAAATGGTGGTGATTCTACTTTTTTCAAAAATCCTTATCTATGCTATCAAATGTACCTTGACACTCCCTTTCACACCACTGATTGATAATATACGTGAAATTGTCGTAATCCCTGTTATGTAAGGGTTTATAAATTTTGTAAATTAGTATGTTTTAAATTATCCAGGATTGTCATTAAATTCTCAAATTATTGTCAGAAATATGGTTAGAATTCTCAAATATAAAGCTGTATAAAATCCACAACATTTAAAATATTAATTTAGGGCCAGAAGTCTGAAAGATAAATACGTATTAAAATAAAAAAGCATTTAAAAGAATTTAGAGCCAGAAGATCTTGTAATCATGAGAAATACAATATTTATAGATGACGACTTATTAGAAAACACCGAGAATGTAACAAATAATTAAAAAAGAAACTAGAGTATTATTTAAAAATATATATAAAATTTTTAACATACTGTTTGATGATCAATGGTCATTTAAATGTTGATAATACTGAATACCATATTTAAAAAAGAAAATCCTAGTAGGTTTTCGCCGTCTGCTTCCTTAGAAAAGCGTAACTATTAATGAATAAAAATGTCGGTCACTACAGATGTCTATCTTCACCAAAATTTACAATACCCAGTGTTACGTAATACAACTTTTAAGCAAAAGAACCGAAAAAATACTGACAATTTCAAACTTTATGATCACCGGCACTGAAATTTTAAAATATCGCGAGTAAAAACCATCCGACAACAAAGCATTAATTAAATAATAAATATCACAATTCTCACCCTAGAATGAGCGACTGCACAGGTTGAAATCTGAAATTTTCATCAACAATGACGCTTGGGCAATAATATTTGCCGTCCATGAACAAATTACCATTAAAATTGCCATTAAAGAAATTACAGTCCCCAAATTTTGACGACTTTTCTATTTTTTTAATTTATTCAAAAATTAAAAAATCTGCGCACAGAGGTTCGACATCATAGCCATAATTTTTCACTTTTTTAAACATACAGATTGCACTAGGTAATCCAGGGTTCGTACGGGTACCGTTATTTTCCAGGTAAACTACGAGTATATTTTTCTAAAAAAATACATCGAATTCAAACGTGTGAAATTTCACCTTATTTAAGAAGAGATTATCTATAAGAAAATACTGGTACCGAAGAATTTCCTGGTCTTAAAATTCCAGGACCCGTACGAACCCTGTAATCGCGATATTCTTTAAATATACAGCGCCAAATATCGCCCTTTCCTCTCTATCTTGGGGACACGATACAAACAGTACAGACAGAATTGTACTAAGTAATAAGACATATATGTCTAATATGTCTTGTTTTTTAAAAAATCACAACATTTTTTTAACTTGCAAATTCTTTCCATAATTACGAGAAGGCACAGAAAATAATAATTAAGAATAATTTTTATATTCTGCCGTCAAAACGAATAATTAAAATTTTATTTTCATATTGCTTAATTTTATTACTTGATACTTCATAAAATAAATTATTTTTAATTGTTTTGTCAACAATGATGCTATAACGCAGCTTCAAATAAATAACAACATTTTTAACACTAATTGATGCAGTTATTGAAAACAATTAAGCTTCAATAATTTTTTTCACCATACAAAAAATTGTAATGCTTATCAAAAAATTTTAAAACTTGAAAAATTCAAATTAATTAATTTTTCAAAAAACATCAATAACAAAAATATTGTATATTTTTTAAAAAACAAATTGAAGCGATAATATGTTCTCATTTTTAATTTTACTCTATAAAATCTAATTTAGCAATATTTATAAGCTTTTTGGGGAAATGTCTACCTTCCGAACATATTAAGTTCGTTATCAAATTCCATGATCACAACACAAAACTTTTTGACACATTTTCTGACTAACTTCTAAATTTAAAGGCATAACATTGGAAGGTTTCACTATTGAAGCGATTTGAAATCGAATAGCGTTTCCCATTTTTTGGTAAATAATTTACTTATCGAGTTCTAAACGATTATTTTCACATCAAGACAAAATTTTCCCCTTTCTCGTGCTGCTGCGTCGGGAATTCTGTTCAAAACGCCCATTTTAATAGTATTTTCTGAAATATCTTCAGCCGTTACTAAAAAAGGGAAAAAACCATACGATTACATTGTTTCTGAATAAGAACACCTGCCAATTTCATGCATTTCCGGACAAAAAAGAACAAAGAAAGTAACTCCTTTGTATTTGAGAACATCCTGAAAAGTTAGGGTGTTCTCAAGTTCTCTTCTCAACAAGGCGAAACTTTGACCCATTTGTGACTCATTTTTAAACAAAAAGGCACAAAATTGGCAGGCATGACTCTTGAAGAGATTTGGAATGAAATTTTCGATTTTTTATGAATAATCAAGTTATAACCGAATCTTCTCACGTGACGACATCTTTTCTCCTTTCTCGTGCTACAGCATCGGAATTCGGTTCAAAACACCGACTTTGACAGTATTTTCTGAAAGATATTCTGCCTTTACCAAAAAATGGAAAATTTCTTTCGATTACATAGTTTCTGAAAAATAACACAAGAGAATTCATGCGTTTCCGAACAAAAATGAATTCCGGAATGTTTCAAAAAGAAGCTCTTTGGATTTGAGAACAACTTTAATATCGATTTGAAAAATTTACAAAACCAAAATATGAGAAGACACCCGACAAGCATGTATATGTGACGAATTTCCAACACCGTCAGCAAGAAACAAATTGCAAAATTTTAAATAAGCAATTTAAAGAAAATATTAAAAATCTACACAGATAAAAACTCAAATTAATCTATAACAAGAAAGAAAATTCATCAAACATTTTCCAACTATCAAACATTTCCCAATCATCAAACATTTCCCAATTATCAAACACTTTCCATCACTTCCAGAATACTTTAACAAAACTTCGTTGTTTCGTAAGGTACATAAAATACCTATGTGTAAATAATTCATCTTTACAAGACTGATAGAAACACCTAGTCATCTTATAACGTGAGAACAGATTCTTCCCAGGTGGTCCGAGAAATATATTAACTTTTATAACTTTTGAAACTTTTATAACCATAAATCTATTATAACCAATCTTCCCTTTAAAAAGTTCCGGACAGGATAAAGCCACTATGCTCAACGTGTGTGGTAGAAGCTTCGAGAAACCAGAGTGTTGGCACTGTCCGAAAATGAAACTTACTCAGATAGTCTAATCTCCCCCTTCCCGGTTCAAACAATGCTGATGGAGTTTGAGAATGCCATAATTTTCTAACCTTCGAATAGGATGGGTTAAATCCCTCATGAATTTAATTGCGAGAAGAGAGTGAGCGGATGTAAGAGAGTCAGTTCCATAAAAGGTTTGGTAAATAGTATACTAGATTAATTTTAACACAATTATTCAAATTGGTAAAGAAATCATATGAGTTGTATTTTTCCAACTGGACGAAAAATGTCCTTGCCAGGCTTCAAACCTGGTATCACTTGGCTGAAGCTGCCATGCTCTACCAACTGAGCTATCCCGGTTGAATCTGGAGGGCATAATTCATCCAGTTAAACTAATTGATCATAGCATCTGGTCTCATATTTGAATCAGCTCAACTGAATAGACCGCAGGTAATGGAATTCCAGTAAACGCCTGGATACGTGATTACACTAGATTAATTTTAACACTCAAAACCACCCCCCAGTTCTATCGATCTATCTATCTATCTATCTATTTAATTAAATTAATCTATGTCAAAATTAATTCATTAATTAAATTAATTAATTAAATTAATCTATCTTAAATTTAATTAATCTATGTCACTTTTTTATGGACACGATAACTCCCATAATTCTGCACAAATCTCTTCCAAACTGATACATAAAATCAAGGGGCATAAAATCTCGGTCAAGTCCGTTAATGGGCAAAATCGAACCAGGGGGAGGAATGGGGGGGTGTCTTTTTGTGAAAACAGAAAAAACCCCTGTAATTTCTTAATTATGATACGTATCGGATTCGTTTAAAGTTATTATTACTTCTAGGAAAAGGGCAAAAATTTATGTATGACAGATTTTTGATATCATTAAAAATGGCCCCAGGGGGGGGGGGGTTAGAAGAAAAAAATTCATAACTTCGTCAATTCAGAAGATATCAAATCTGCTTAAACTTATTATAAATCCTCTTAATATTATCTAAAACTTTTATATTGACAAGTTTTTTATAGGACCAATCCTTATAGCAACAAAAAAATTAAAAAAAAAATCCCTGCTGGCTCCGCCTGCAAACAAGTTAGGTTTCGAAGTGGGCGTTTTTTCAAATGCCGCATCATGGCAAAAAGGTCATTTCTTCCGCAATTCCCAACAAACAGGTGCCCCATGGTCTTCGTCTTCGAAATCTACCTGTGCCTGTAGGCCGAGCCGTTACGGATTTTTTTAATTATTGAGGTTAATTTATTATTATCTTATGGTTAATGAATATTTAGAATATGGTTTCATTAATATAATTTATTAGACAAATTTTCTTTGCTTAAAAAATGGTTAAAATATGATTTGATGCATTTGTTGCCGAGAAAATTGGAAATTGTGAAAAGGATTTGGAGGGGTCTTTTTTTCACCCATGGAAGTTATTATTATTTTTTTTTTTAGTTCTGTTTTAGTTCTGTTTTATTTATTTTTAGCTGTTTATTTACTTTTATGTTTATGTGTTAAAAAATTTATTTCAAATGGGTGGTCCAAAGTAGTTTTGAATTCAGGTGGTAGTAGACCGGCAGTGACATCACCCCCCCCCCCCCCGCCCGAATTCTTAAATTAAAAAAAAACATTCCTTGTATGTGATTATTAAAAAAAATAAAATTTAATCTTCCAAGTGGCTGGCAGAATGTTTAAATAGTAACAGAAGAAGAAACTACGCATATTTCGTCAGACACTTTCCTGAACCCCTCTAAAGAAAATTTAAGTTATGCTTTTGTTTTAATGTTATGTGTTTTTATTTTAGTTTAAATGGTAGATTCGGAAGTACCGAGACTCCCGACAGAAAAAAAAAAAAGTTTCAGTTCTTTATTTTGAGAAATGTTGATCAAAACTTATTTTTGAACATTCAATATTTCTTAATTGTGAAATTTTGCATCTCTTATACGTTAAAAATTGTTTGCACAAGGAGCCCTGACACAAAAATCATAACTTAGCTCATTTCATCTATGTTAAATAAGTTAAATATCATTCTTTAGATAACTTTTATAAGCTTTTAGCTTATGCATATTCGGAGATCAAGAAACACACAAGCTTCTTATCAAGCGACATAACTTTATTTTATTGCATCTTCATCTCGCTTGTATGGCCACCTGGTGGATCTAAATCTAAAAAATATTACAATATTTAACATATATATTATGCATTTTAAAAAAGCGAACCATGCTATGCATGTAGATCATTGACACATATATTCCAAAACCTTGTCTCTACCTACATTTGTTTCTTGACTCTTAGTATTTCATGCTATATATCTTAAAATTTCAAAAAATTTAGAGGGGGGGGGGGGGTTGTCGACCCTTCATTTCCCTGCTTACGCCTATGAGTGCAAGTAATTTTTTGAGAACTTTTTTTTTTTTTTTTTGAAAAGCAATTGTTTTCTGATATACTGAATTATACTGATATATAAAATTAATTAGTTCCATGATTTGATCTACAATTTGGAAAACCGTTCTATGGTCTTATCAAGTTAGTGTCTAATCAAAATTTAGTGGAAGGAAAATTATTTTATATGCCTATCATCTGTTCGAAAACATTCTCTGATGGTGCTGGCATATATAATGGCATGATTGTATAATAGGCATTGTGTATATGATACATTTGCATTACGGAGGGTTTACTGTGTAAGCGTTATGCATTAGTTGGAACACATAAATTATCCTAAATAGATTTTTTTTTTTAATCTGTCAATTTTATTTGTTTATATATAGCTATGTATAATTTATTTATCGTTACCAAATATTAAGTGGGAATATATATGCTGCATTTTCATTATGGTCTAGGTTTTTTATTATTATTTATTATTATTCCACCACTTTTTCAAATCACAATTTTTACTTTAATTTCAGCTTTAATTTTCCTGTCATTTCTTATATTCAAGTTAGGCGGTTTTTAGATATTAGCAGCAAACTTTTGGCTGCATTTAGTCTGCTACAATTGACGTTGCAACCTAATCAGAGGGAGACGCAGAGGAAAACTCTAAGTACTAAATTCCCAACCGGTAAAAGTGTCTCACGGACAACTCACCCGGAAAAAGAGACGGTACTGAAGCAGACAAAGCTCCCAACGGACGATAAACAGGCTGCACTTGACAAAAGCTCCATTCGACAAAGTTCTGTTACACTTTTCAATTTAATTCATGCTTCACTAATAAGATTTTTATTTTATCACGCCACCCATTGAAAATCAGAAGTTGTGACATGTGATATTTTCACTCATTTCTGCAACTATAATACTTCTAATAAGGTCGTAGGATATGGGGAGATTTTTAGAAATCGGGGGTGATGTCTCATATACTATCACACCATTAGATGTAAAATTTAATATGATTCCGAGGCTGAGAATCTAAGCACAACATATTGATTTTTTTAAATTTATTTGTAACCTCTTGCCCCTCAACAATAGGTTGTGCGTTGCAAAAGTGTATCTCAAAATCTGTCACAACATTGGTGGTGTTATTTTGCAGAATGATAAGTCAGAATATAAAGGTCAAATGCGGGTGATTTTGTTTAATTCCGCTCCACTTGTCACCTTAAAAAGAGGGCTACAAAAATATGTATCAGAATCTAAAATGGCTTTAGAAGATAAAATTTTAAAATTAGTGGAAGGAAAATTATTTTAATGCCTATCATCTGTTCGAAAACATTCTCTGATGGTGCCGGCATATATAACGGCATGATTGTATCATAGGCATCGTGTATATGATACATTTGCATTACGGAGAGTTTACTGTTTAAGCGTTATGCATTAGTTGGAACACATAAATTATCCTAAATAGAATTTTTTTTTAATCTGTCAATTTTATTTGTTTAAATATAGCTATGTATAATTTATTTATCGTTACCAAATATTTTTAGAAACAAGAAACATTGGGAATTCAAGAACCACCGAGGAAAAAGAAAAAAGGCACAGCAAAGAGTGCCGTTGTAAGTATAAATAATATCATTCCGTATATTTTGTACTGCGTATGCTTTCGATTTACAAATTTCTTTCTCTTTTGGATATTTTTTTTTAATTGCTTAGATTTTTTTATTTAATTATATAGTTAAGCATATTTTTATATTGTAGTTAAAATGACTTGTTTGTGGGGGAATGTCTGTTTGAAAATATTACATTATTTAAATGGAATGTGTTTTTTATTAAACTAGTAGCAATCTTGGCCGCCGTTACCCGGACGGGGTTAATAATCTTAAAAAGCCTTTTCAGGAGATACCAACCAACCAGTACAGCAGCTGCTTTAAAGTCAAATAAATAAGTGTATTTTGATTTAGGGGGAGAAAAAGCTTTGTACATTTGAAGTTAATGATTTTGCGGCAATGTGTCTAATTTACCAATTTGGTTTTACTTTTTGTGACAGGAATATTAGCATGCTTCCAACATATATTAACAGTTGATTAGGTCTGCCTTTTTGTAACGTTAAATACTGTAAAATAAGTGGGAATATATATGCTGCATTTTCATTATGGTCTAGGTTTTTTATTATTATTTATTATTATTCCACCACTTTTTCAAGGCACAATTTTTACTTTAATTTCAGCTTTAATTTTCCTGTCATTTCTTATATTCAAGTTAGGCGGTTTTTAGATATTACCAGCAAACTTTTGGCAGCCTTAAGTCTGTTACAATTGACGTTGCAACCTAATCAGAGGGAGACGCAGAGGAAAACTCTAAGTACTAAATCCCCAACCGGTAAAAGTGCCTCACGGACAACTCACCCGGAAAAAGAGACGGTACCCCAGCAGACAAAGCTCCCAACGGACAGCAACAAGTGTCAAGCAAGCATCAAGCGTCAAACACAGCAGCTGTGTTTGCGAGCAGACAAGCGTTGACGCGAGCAAAACAAGCGTCAAGCGTGAAGTATAGCAACAGGCTGTACTTGGCAAAAGCTCCATTCGAAAAAGTTCTGTTACAATTTTCAATTTAATTCCTACTTCACTAATAAGATTTTTATTTTATCACGCCACCCATTGAAAATCAGAAGTTGTGACTTACGTGATATTTTCTAATTCATTTCTGTAACTATAATACTTCTAATAAGGTCGTAGGATATGGGGAGATTTTTAGAAATCCGGGGTGGTTTCTCATATACTATCACACCATTAGATGTAAAATTTAATATCATTCCGAGGCTGAGAATCTAAGCACCACATATTGATTTTTTAAAATTTATTTGTAACCTCTTGCCCCTCAGCAATAAGGTGTGCGTTGGCAAAGTGTATCTCAAAATCTGTCACAACATCAGTGGTGATATTTTGCAGAATTATAAGTCAGAATATAAAGGTCAAATGCGGGAGATTTTGTTTAATTCCGCTCCACTTGTCACCTTAACGAGGCCTACAAAAATATGTATCAGAATCTAAAATGGCTTTAGAAGATAAAATTTTAAAATTAGTGGAAGGAAAATTATTTTAATGCCTATAATCTGTTTGGCATGATTGTATCATAGGCATCGTGTATATGATACAATTGTATCAAGGCGGGTTTAAAGCGTTATGCATTAGTTGGAACACATAAATTATCCTAAATAGATTTTTTTTTTAAATCTGTCAATTTTATTTGTTTAAATATAGCTATGTATATTTTATTTATCGTTACAAAATATTTTTAGAAAACCAAGGAAGCCTCTGCCACGAAGCAGAAAGAGGAAAAGAAAGAAAATACACCAAACACACCCGTTGTAAGTATAAATAATAATATTCGGTATATTTTGTACTGCGTATGCTTGCGATTTACAAATTTCTTTCTCTTTTGGATAACTTTTGTTAATTGCTTAGATTTTTTTAGTTTAATTATATAGTTAAGCATATTTTTATATTGTGATTAAAATATCTTGTTTGTGGGGGAATGTCTTGTTTGAAAATATTACATTATTTAATAGGGTGAGCCGAAAAAATTCAAAAATTGTTTTTCGACTCATAATACCGAGGAAAAGTTGCGAATTGGGGAGACTAAAAATGGGTAAAAAAAATAAATAAAATCGGTTTATATCTTCTGATCGCGCATGTACTGTAAAGTTTGCTAAAATGTGGAAAAATTGACATTTTTACAAAAAAAAATTAAATGTTTAAATTATCCTCTTCACGAAGGTAATAGTCTAAATTTTTATCTATTACACTAGCAAAACATAATATTTAAATATTATTTAATTCCATCAACATCTTCCGATCGCGCATGTGCTATAAAGTTCGCCAAAATTTGGTAAAAATCACATTTTTACGATAATCTTTTATTTTACTTAGCTTGTCAATATTTAAATGTAATAACTCTTAGCGACTCTTTTTCGAAACAATAACACTTTAGAGAATTAAAAATTTAGTAAAAAAAAAAGTCGTTCAATTCTGTTAAGGTAATCCTATAGCGCAACAGTAGTCAAATCTAAGAAGTTCACGCACATGTTGTAATTGGCTCGGCTCAAGGATAAATTACCGATTTTGACGTCTCCCATGTTATAGACAAAAACAAAATGAGAAGACAGAAACAGAATATTAGGGCTGAATTGTGTAATATATCTGACGATTTTACACTACAAGTTCTCTATTTGGATGGGAGGAAAGACAACACGTTAGTGGTGGATGTAGCTCATTCAAAAAGGTTACGTAGAGTGAAAAATGAAGAGCATTACTCGCTAATTCAAGAACCTGGCTCAGTCTACATCGGTCATGTAACTCAAACTTCTGGAAATTCTAAACATATTGTCACTTCTGTTATTTCTTATCTGTCTGGTCGTGGCATTTCTCTTGCAAAATTAGTTGTCATAGGATGTGATGGCACTAATGCTAACACAAGTTGGAAAAACGGTCTGATTCACCGAATGGAAATGCATTTGGGAAACTGTTACAATGAGCAGTTTGCCTTCTTCATTTTAATGAATTGCCATTCAGGCATCTGTTTCAATACGTTGATGGTAAATCAAAGGGTTCAAAACCTTTGACAGGGCCAATCCGTGAAAAGCTACAAGTGGCTGCGAAAAGCGTCCAGTGATTAGCTTCAAGAGTATTGACTGTCAGATCCCCATAATAGGCAAAAGTATATTAAGTAAAGATCAGCAATATCTACTCGATATTTCCATGGCAATAAAGTCGGGAAACTGTAAAGAGGATTTGGCTGTACGAAATCCTGGTCCCTTGTCACACTCGAGGTGGTTGACAACAGCCAATCGAACTCTGATATTCTATATAAGTGAAGAAAGCCCGACATCTGAACTTCAAGAAATAGTTGTATTTATTCTAAAGTCATACATGCCAATGTGGTTTAGTATTAATATAAGTAAATACTTTACAGACGGACCAAAACTTGTGTACCAAACAATACAATCCTCAAGATACCTGCCTAAAGATTAACGTAATATTGTCGACAAGGTGATCGAACGAAATGGATTTTTGGCTCATCCAGAACATTTAATGTTAGCCATCACGCAAGATACTTAAAAAAAACATAAGAAAACTCGGACTTCGGCGAATTCTAAAGACAAGACAGTTAGATCAAAAGAGAACAACTATCAGAATATTCATGCCTCCAAAACTCAATTTCAAGGCTCAAGACTACTCGTATATAATTAACTGGATGGACTGTTACTTATCTTCTCCCCCATTATTAAAGGATATCAGTGACGATGAGATTAACTCACATATTCTAAGTGGCTCAGTTCCTAATTGGGATATAACATTCCAGAATTTCCTAGTCCATACTCAAGCAGTTGAACGATGTGTCAAACTCGTAACAGAAGCCTCAGTAAAAGTTTGTGGAGCTGAGTCTAGGGATGGTTTTATCAAAACAACACTGCTGTCAAGGTCAACCAAGCCTAACTTCGCCCATAAATCTGATTTCAAAGTACCTTCATCTAAGAATGAGTGAAAACAGCGATGTTCAATTTTACAACATGCGTTTCGTGGACTTATGACTCTCTTCACATAAAACTTAGTTTTTCGAATAAGAAAATGTGTTTATAAATAATACTAATGGTCTACAATAATTTGTTTTAAACATTTAAACTCGTATTCAATAAAAGAAACCAATAAAGAAAGGTAAGTTATTATTTTTTTTTCCTTCAACTGTGATTTACCTTTATTTGTAATTATTTTTTTCAAAATTTCATTAATGCAATTCGCGACCAGAATATGTTGATAAATTTAAGGATTTAAGTAATATTTATACATTATGTTTTGTTATTCTAATACGTACATAATAATTTCAGCTATCACATTCGTGAAGAAGCTAATTTAAAAATTAATTTTTTTTTTTTTTTTTTTTTTTTTTTTTTTGTAAAAATGTGAATGTTTGCCATAATTTTGCCCAATTTAACAGAACATGCGCGATCGGTAGATGTTGGTGGATTTAAATAATATTTAAATATTATGGTTGTTACTGTAATAGATAAGAATTTCAGCTATTACATTCGTGAAGAGACTAATTTAAAAAATAAAAAAAATTGTAAAAATGTAAAATTTTCCCCATTTTCGCTAACTTTAGCACATGCGCGATCGGAAGATATAAACTGATTTTACTTCTGTTTTTACCCATTTTTAGTCTCCCCAATTCGCAACTTTTCCGCAGTATTACGACTTGAAAAACAATTTTTGAATTATTTCGGCCCACCCTATTATATATATGGAATGTGTTTTTTATTAAACTAGTAGCAATCCTGCCCGCCGTTGCCCGGACGAGTTTAAAAATCTTAAAAAGCCTTTTCAGGAGATACCAACCAACCAGTACAGCAGAAAGTCAAATAAATAAGTGTATTTTTTTTTTCCGGGAGAAAAAAAAGCTTTGTACATTTAAAGTTAATGATTTTGCGTCAATGTGTCTAGTTTACCAATTTGGTTTTACTTTTTGTAACATTCAGTACAGGAATATTAGCATGCTTCCAACATATATTAACAGTTGATTAGGTCTGCCTTTTTGTAATATTAAGTACTGCAAAATAAGTGGGAATATCTATGCTGCATTTTCATTATGGTCTAGGTGTTTTATTATTATATATTATTACTAGCTGACCCGCCCGGCGTTGCCCGAGCCCGTGTAATAAAGACAAATCTTTTAAAAAATGAAACTCTGGCCAAGGTCTCCGATGGCATCGACACCGTATACCGGGCACGCTCGCACGCTCCGGAAAATCTTTTATTTCCCCCTTCCACCGCTAGGGGAGCAACCTCTTTCGGAAAGAACCTCTGAGACAGGTCAACGTTGCCTACGGTACTGTATAGTAGGCGTGCGACGAAATCGAGATGGTTTCGAGAAGATGGAACATTATAAGCCGAGTTATTGAAATAAGGCACAGTTAGAGAAAATAATCATGAGTGAGCTGCCAGTTTACCATCTGTTTTAAGATCTACCTTTATTTAAATCAAAGAAATTAGTGTGGGGAAGTGGCAACAAAAGATATTTATGAAACATATCTAAAAACAAATGTTTGCTAAAATACAATAGATTAAGGGGCCTCCTTGGCCGAGTGGTTAAGACACCATTCCGCTAATCGCTTGAGAGCGTAGGAGTCAGGTAGGCGGGTTCGACTCCCGCCAGCTCCATTGCACACACTTTGTGGAGCTCCGGGATGTAACTCTCTGATGTAAAATTTCCTTGTGGCTATCTCGTCCCTGTATATTGACGATGACTTATAAGCGGGCACTTGATGTCAAGCACACAAGTCAGATGTATGTTCTCAATAAATAAACAAAATAAACAATACATTTTCAAACAAGAGAAATATGAATAAAATTTTCGAACAGATTAAATATAAAACATAGATGCAATTACGCAATAAGAAAATTGGGGATTTTTGTACGTACAAAAAATGTCGTCAGAAAATTGGATTCTAAAATTCTATGTAATTTATATTTCAGAACTCTCAAGAACATTTAAAATAACCACTGAGTAATGCATTTTATAGAGAATAATAAAAAAGGAATCATGAAGTATTGTAATAGAAAAAAAAAGAAATTTTTATTCCTGTTGAATGCTTAAATAAATGAATAATTGTTTTTGTAACATCATTGATTTAAAAAGGGTTTTTTTTTCTAGGAATGGCACATGGCGCATAATGACAAAATGTGCCATGTAGTTTGCACAGAGGAACAGCGGACAGTTTATAAATCGGTAAGTGCTTATATTAATAATTCATTTATTTTAAAAAATAACATTTGTTTATATTCTATCAATCACTTATCAATCACTATCAATTTTAAAAAGGAGCGTATTCCTCACATATATAACGCAAGATGCAACCATTCCCTCGTGTAATACCTTTTTATTGAAACTTCTGGTTTATAGAACTATTTTATAAGTCACTAGAAAGCTACGCCCGCTACGCTGGTCAATTTCTTTTAACGAACCTTTAATCCAACAAAATATTGACATTTCATAAATAACTTTTATATTTTAACAGAATAATAAGGCTACTATAATTTGTGACTCGTGCTATAGCCAATATACACGTCAGGACACGTCGCCCTTATCATTATCTTTTTACGCATGAAGGTTTCGCTATGGTACTCCATTGGAAAATTTGGTAATTTTTGAAATTCAATATTTGAAAAACGGCATAATCATTAGATTTGAAATTTATATCAAGAAAAATACAATTTTTTAAATTTCAAACGCAGTTTGTCTAACAATTTTCTGACAAATACTTTTTGAGCTATCATTTTTTTCAGTAACTTCAAATGTTTCATTTTTCGAGATTAATCTGGTGCAACAATTAGCGGAAAACCCACTTGTCAGCAAAGCATAGTTTTTTATTAAAGAGGCTGTTGGAGCAGGGACTGTCACCAC
The DNA here is from genome assembly GCA_963931845.1 of Maratus michaelseni. NCBI lineage: Eukaryota > Metazoa > Arthropoda > Arachnida > Araneae > Salticidae > Maratus > Maratus michaelseni. The sequence continues at coordinate 494,105,414 of OZ007586.1, forward strand.
CAATTTGCCGCCATCACTTTTGAAATCGGTTCCGTGGTTCAAGAGATTCCATAGAAATTGTAATTTAGAATGACTTCAGAACGCTTTTCGCTCATTTCACCCATTTAAATTTCGATTTTTTTAAAAATTTATTCTTAGAGAGCACTTACATCTTATAAGTAACTACAATGCTAAATTTCAAATTTCTTGCCCCTTCAGTATAAAAAAATCGCAATTTTCGAACATTTTTCGATCCTGCACCCCATTGATGTTAGTGGCACCGACATAAAATATAGCCTATGTTGGAGTAGGGATTGTCCCCATCCATTTGCCACCATTACTTTTGAAATCGGTTCTGTAGTTCCAGAGATTTCAGAGAAATTATAATTTAGACTGTTTTTAGAACGCTTTTCGCTCATTTCATCCTTTTAAATTTCAATTTCTTTTTTATTTTGTTCTTAGAGAGCATTTACATCTTATAAGTAACTACAATTACAAATTTCAAATTTCTAGCTCCTTCAGTATAAAAAATAAAAATAAAACTGCCCAGTTAAACTGAGGGCATTGAGTTCACAGGCTATTCACACTAATTGTATATTATACTCTTATTTCAAAGAATTTGAAATAAGCCCATCGAAAAATAAAGAAATAAACAATATATTAAGGGGGGGTCATCCCCCCGTTACCCCCCCCCCCATAGTTAACTAATGAACCCCTTAAACTAATCAGGTAAATCTCTAATTACAATGAATATATATACAAAATTTGAAGAAAATCGGATAATTCTGCATGAAAAACCCATTTATATAAATTAAGGCGGGATTAGCCCTCTCCGTTCCCCCCCCCCTTTATACTTAACCAATCAATCCCGAAAACTAATCAGGGAAGTGTCTTAACCCAATGAACCTATAAACAAATTTTGAAGCAAATGGGATAATTCTGCATGAAAAACCCATTTATATAAAATAAGGGGGGATTAGCCCTCCGTTCCCCCCTTTATACTTAACCAATCAATCCCGAAAACTAATCATGGATGCGCCTTAACACAGTGAACCTATAAATAAAATTTGAAGGAAATGGGATAATTCTGCATGAAAAACCCATTTATATAAATTAAGGGGGGTATTAGCCCCCCGTTCCCCCCCCCCTTTATACTTAATCAATCAATCCCGAAAACTAATCAGGGAAGCGTCTTAACCCAATGAACCTATAAACAAATTTTGAAGCAAATAGAATAATTCTGCATGAAAAACCCATTTATATAAATTAAGGGGGGATTATCCCCCCGTACCCCCCCTTTATACTTAACCAATCAATCCCGAAAAACTAATCAGGGAAGCGACTTAACACAGGGAACCTATAAACAAAATTTGAAGGAAAACGGAATAATTCTGCATGAAAAGCCCATTTATATAAAATAAGGGGGTATTAGTCCTCCGTTCCCCCCTTTATACTTAACCAATCAATCTCGAAAACTAATCAAGGATGCGCCTTAACACAGTGAACCTATAAATAAAATTTGAAGGAAATGGGATAATTCTGCATGAAAAATCCATTTATGTAAATTAAGGGGGGGGGGATTATCCCCCCGTTCCCCCCCTTTATACTTAACCAATCAATCCCGAAAACTAATCAGGGAAGCGCCTTAACACACTGAACCTATAAACAAAATTTGAAGGAAAACGGATATTTCTATGAAGAGTTATCGCATTACGTACGTACATACATACATACAGAACCGGCTGGCAAGCTCTCAGGGCTTGACAGCCAGTTTGATAGCTAAAAAATCGCAATTTTAGAAAGTTTTTTGCTCCTGCACCCCCTGGGGTTAGTGGCACCGACATAAAATATAGCCTATGTTGGAGCAGGGGTTGTCACCATCAATTTGCCACCATCACTTTTTAAATCAGTTCGGTAGTTCCAGAGATTACCCCCTACAAACAAACAATCTTTACTCCTTTATAATATTAGTATAGATAACTAATATCAAAACTACAAAGAAAAATATAGCTTTATCAGCATAGGTGTACGCGAGTGTCACGACTCCACCCAAATCTTTTAAAAGGTTAGAACTTTGGCACAGTTGGTTAATTTTCGCTTGTTGCTACCCCCCCCCCCCCCTCCAACCTTCCATAAGGTGTTTTTCAAATGACCTACTAAAAAATGTGAAACTTTCTGACACTTTTTCTGACTGATTTTTAAACGCAAAGGCATAAAATTGACAGTGACTATTGAAGTGATTTGGAATCGAAATGAGTTTTCCACTGTTTGATAAAAAAATCTTATCGAGTTATCAGAGGTGATAGTGCCTCGTGACGACACGTTTTTCCCTTTCTCGTGCTGTGGCGTCAGAAATTTGGTTAACAGCGCTGATTTTGATAGTATTTCCTGATACATCTTCTGTCTTCACCAAAATATGGAAAATGTCTTTCGATTACAACGTTTCTGAATAACCTGCCAGTTACATACGTCCACCCCCCAAAAATAAAATAAAATAAAATAAAATAAAAAATAAATAAAATAAAATAAAATAAAACAAATAAATAAAAAAATTACGAAAAAAAAACAAATATATGACAAAAAGTATAGGTAGTTTGGATTTGGGAACAGACTTAAAGAAATGAAGTTGAATACATTTAAATTATTATGGAAAATTAAGATATTGTTTTATGCGTTATTCTAAATGCTGTCTGTATGACTAGACCCCCAAGGCTAACCGGTTGACATGCTGCGAAAGCTTTGTTGCCGGATTTCCTATTTTTGAATATCACTTTTTCCGAAAGGACATATACGATTTATATAATAACAGCTTCGAAAGTAGTGGTAAGGAAAAATCGGTCGATCTGGCAATAATGTGAAAGGTATATAAATTGGAACTCGACAATGGATTTTATGCGTGTCGTGAAGCCAGAAGAGGCTTCGTTGGACATTTTTGAGGATTTTGTTACAAACTTTACAATATTTTGCTAATTATAGCACATTTGTGGCATGCACCTTAAAGTCAATCAAGTACTTCGAAATTTGATGAAGGTTTAAATCTTTAGAGACACCCGGTATTGCAGGGTATCACCAAAAAAATGAAATGTGCTTTAAAAATATTTGGTAATTCAGAGCATTTAAAACGCGTTGGAAATAAGTAGGCAGAAAAAATTTCAAAAGTTCTCAAAATCAGATATGAATTAAGATTATGTTGATGTGAAACCCCTGCCGTTCATTTTCAAAATGTTACACCTCAAAAAAATTTCATACAGTCCCCCAGTCCTTTATGTAGTAATTAGAAATATTTTCACCGTACTGTGATACATAAAACAGTAAAAATTCCATTATTTTTCGCACACAATTCATCCAATTATGATGTGTTGAATTTTACTAAATTTCAATATCTGGCACTTAAAACGAGAAAAAAACCCTACGTTCTTAGTGTTTGAAAACATTGAAATTCATAAAATTCAAAGTATTATAGCATCCTATACGCGTACATATGCACTGATATACATAATATAGCTTAAACATCTATTTTATGTTCCAATTAATTTACTTATTTCCACTTTGAAAATACGTAGTTTTTTTTTCTTTACTATTCCCCATCTCAAAATTGCTTTATTTTACGTCTCGTATTTGAGCATTCCAGTATTAAAATAATTCAGTTGCGTATAATCTTTTTCTTTCATAAGCCCAGATTTTATTTTTATCTGTGTGTATGCATGCATATCGTAAGCATTCTATGATAAATTGAATTTTATGAATTTTCAATTAATTAAAGCAATAAAAACGCGTTTTATCTTTTCGTTTCAAGTACCCCAAAATTCCGAAATTTCATTAAATTCAAATTATCATAACTCAAAGCTCCGGAATTTAATAAAATTCAAAGTATCATAACTCGGTGAATTTCTTTCGTAGAAGAATGGACTTTTTACTATTTTACTTGCAAGAGCATGGAGAAAATGTTTCTAAATATAACTTATAGAATCCAAAGATAGTGCAAAATGTTGAAAAGTGTAACGGTTTGAAAATTATTGGCACGACTATTTCATGAACATAGTCTTAATTCCTACTTTATTTTGAACACTTTTTCATTTTGCCTTACTTACGTATAAAAAGGTAAAAAGTTAAAGCTTCGGGACATCTTGTATACTTCTATTTTTAAAGTATTGAAAGACGTAGTTCTTATAATCTTATGAAATTGTTAACGTTTATGTTACAATTACGTATTAGAATTTTATTTCCCGCTCTATTACATATATTTCCTGTTCTAATGAATAGAATTTTACATAATGCTTATTTCATAGTACATATGTGATTTTTTATTTAAACAAATTATTTATTTAAAATTTTATTTAGTAATATTCAATTATATTTTTAACTGGTTATTAGGATTATTACCTTTATTTCAACTTTATTTATAGACAACTGGTATGCCAAGATCGCCCGTTATATAAATGATTGATCATTTTGATAAATAAAATCAGGCTTAAACTGTTGATATCAAAAATCACAATTCTAAATTCGGGGAAAAATACGAAAATGTTAAAGAAAAAGGTTATACATTTTTCGAACAAATAAACTTAAATTCACAAAGATTATCAGCTAAATTCAAGTATTTAATAACGGTATTTACCAAATGTCAAACCAAAAGTATTACTGTTTTTACCTTTACAGCAAAAATTCAGAGTCTACATTTCAACATTTGAATTACTATGCCATTTTTCTTTTCATTGAATGAGAAAAGTTGAAAATCACGTAAAATCGTTTGCCTTGACATATACTATCACTTTTCTCAGTTTGTCGTCACGTTAACTGAACATATGAACCACTGTCGTCATAGTAATTGACCACATGAAATTACTGTGCACACGGCCGATGTTTATAAAGATCGCCCGTGAACTGTGCAGACTTTTTTGTTCAAATTATTTTCTGTCTTTTTCCATTTTTATAGAAGTGAAAGCAAGATTTCTCTTTTATTTTTTTTACCACGTGTTTTATGCTCTACCCTTATTTAAATCAAAGAAAATAATTTGGTGCTGTGGCAACAAAAGATATTTATGAAACTTCTCTAAAAACAATGTTGCTAAAAGACGATACATTTTTAAACAAGAGAAATATGGATAAAATTTTCGAACAGATTAAATATAAAACATTGATGTATTTATGCAATCAGGAAAATTATAGATTTTTGTACATACAAAAATGTCCTCAGATTATTGGATTCTAAAATTCTATGTAATTTATATTTCAAAACTCTCTGAAACATTTAAAATAACCACTGAGTAATGCATTTTATAGAGAATAATCATTCAAAAAGGAATCATGAAGTGTTGTTATAGAAAAAAAAGAAACTTTTATTCTTGTTGAATGCTTAAATAAATGAAAAATTGTTTTTGTAACATCATTGATTTCAAAAAGGATTTTTTTTTTCTAGTCTTGGCAGATGGCGGCAAATGATAAAATTTGCCAAACCGATTCTGAATACATGGTAAGTACTTATATTAATAATTAATTTAAAAAATAACAATTGATTATATTACATAAAATAATAATAATAATTAATCAAACAAACATTCCATTTTTCAAGAAAAATACTTTGAGTTTTTCTAGTATTTATTTTCAAAATGAAAAAAAATACTTAAGGTGGTCCTCAAAGAACGCAAAACTTTCTGACGCATTTTCCGACTCATTTTGAAACGTAAAGGCATAAAATTGGCATGCCTGATTATTTAAGCGATTTGAAATCCATTTGAAATCCATTCTGTTTGAAATCCATTCTGTTGATTTTCCATTCTGTGTCAAAAATATAAAATTTTATTACAAAAATTTCAATTTTTTGAGAAACAGTGTTATTTTTTATATATTTTTTAATCGTAGTCTGAGTATTTTACACCAAATAAAATATTTAAATTTATTTTTAATAAAAATTGGTAAAATATAATGACGAGTGGCAGATTTAAGTAATTACATACAGAAAATTAAGTTTAAAAAGGTTAAATATTTCGCAAGATATATTGGTCAGCCCCATAGAATTAACATCAAAAAAGGAAAACGGAGATCAGACTGATGTACAGCCTCAAAGTCTTCTCTAAGCGTTTCATAATTCTATCAACACCTTTAGTTTTAAAAAGGAGAGTATTCCTCACATATAACGCAAGATGTAACCCACTCCCTAGTGCAATAACTTTTTATTGAAACTTCTGGTTTATAGAACTATTTTATAAGTTATAACTAATATCAAATCTACACAGAAAAATATAGCTTTATCAGCATAGGTGTACCCGAGTGTCACGACTCCAACCAAATCTTTGAAAAGGTTAGAACTTTAGCAAATTTGGTCAATTTTCACTTGTTGCTACCCCCCCCCCCCAACCTTCCATAAGGTGTTTTTAAAATGACCTGCTAAACAATGTGAAACCTTCTGACATATTTTCTGGCTGATTCATAAACGCAAAGGAATAAAATTGACAGGACTGACTATTCAAGCTGTTTGGAATCGAAATGAATTTTCCACTGTTTGATAAAATAACTTATAGAGTTATCAGCGGTGATACTGCCTCGTGACGACACATTTTTTCCTTTCTCGTGCTGTGGCGTCGGAAATTTGGTTAACATCGCTGATTTTGATAGTATTTTCTGAAAGATATTCTGTCTTCACCAAAAAATGGAAAATGTCTTTCGATTACAACGTTTCTGAATAACCTGCCAAATGCATGCGTCCCCCCCACCACCACCACCACCACTCCTACAAAAACAAAAAAAAAAAAAAAAAAAAAAAATGAAATAAAATAAAATAAAATAAAATAAAATAAAATAAAATAAATACATAAAAATACGAAAAAAACAACAAATATATGAGAAAAAGTATAGGTAGTTTGGATTTGGGAGCAGACTTAAAAAAATTAAGTTGACTACTTTTAAATTATTATGGAAAATTAAGATATTATTTTATGCGTTATTCTAAATGCTGTCTGTATGACTACACCCCCAAGGCTAACCAGTTGACGTGCTGCGAAAGCTTTGTTGCCCGATTTCCTATTTTTGAATATCGCTTTTTCCGAAAGGACATATACGATTTATATAATAGCAGCTTCGAAAGTAGTGGTAATGAGAAATCGGTCGATCTGGCAACAGTGTGAAAGATATGTGATTTGGAATTCGACAATTGATTTTATACGTGTCGTGAAGCCAGAGGAGGCTTCGTTGAACATTTTTGAGGATTTCTTTACAAACTTTACAATATTTTGCTATTTATAGCACATTTGTGGCATGCACCTTAAATTCAATCAAGTACTTTGAAATTTGATGAAGGTTGAAACCTTTAGAGACACCCGGTATTGCAGGGTATCACCAAAAAATTGAAACGTGCTTTAAAAAGTAGCTTTAAAAGTCTTTGGTAATTCAGAGCATTTGAAACGCGTTGGAAATAAGTAGGCAGAAAAAATTTCGGACGTGCTCAAAATCAGATATGAATTAAGATTATGTTGATGTGAAACCCCTGCCGTTCATTTTCAAAATGTTACACTTCAAAAAAATGTCATACAGTCCCCCAATCCTTTATGTAATAATTAGAAATATTTTCACCGTACTGTGATACATTAAACAGTAAAAATTCCATTATTTTTCGCCATCAATTCATCCAGTTATGATGTATTGAATTTTACGAAATTTCAGATCTATCTGGCACTTAAAACGAGAAAAAAAACCCTACGTTCTTAGTGTTTGAAAACATTGAAATTCATAAAATTCAAAGTATTATAGCATCCTATACGCGTACATATGCACAGATATACATATAATATAGCTTAAACATCTATTTTATGTTCCAATTAATTTACTTATTTAAACTTTTAAAATAGTTTTTTTTTTTTTTTTTTTTTTTTTTTTTTTTTTTACTTTACTGTTTCCCATCTCAAAATTGCTTTATTTTACGTCTTGTATTTCAGCATTCCAGTATTAAAATCATTCAGTTGCGTATATTCTTTTTCTTTCATAAGCCCAGATTTTATTTTTATCTGTGTGTATGTATGCATATCGTAAGTTCTCTATGATACATTGAATTTTATGAATTTTCGTTGTTTTAAAGCAATAAAACCGCGTTTTATCTTTTCGTTTCAAGTACCTCGAAAGTTCCGAAATTTCGTTAAATTCAAAGTTTCATAACTCAAAGCTCCGGAATTTAATAAAACTCAAAGTATCATAACTCGGTGAATTTCTTTCGTAGAAGAATGGACTTTTTACTATTTTACTTGCAAGAGCATGGAGAAAATGTTTCTAAATATAACTTATATAATCCAAAGATAGTGCAAAATGTTAAAAAGTGTAACAGTTTGAAAATTATTGGCACGACTATTTCATTAACATAATCTTAATTCCTACTTTATTTTGAACACTTTTTCATTTTGCCTTACTTACGTATAAAAAGTTAAAAAGTTACGGCTTCGGGACAACTTGTATACTTCTATTTTTAAAGTATTGAAAGACGTAGTTCTTATAATCTTATGAAATTGTCAACGTTTATGTTACAATTACGTATTAGAATTTTATTTCCCGCTCTATTACATATATTTCCTGTTCTAATGAATAAAATTTTACATAATGCTTTTTTCATTGTAAATATGTGATTTTTTTTATTTAAACAAATTATTTATTCAAAATTTTATTTAGTAATATTCAATTATATTTTTAACTGGTTATTAGGATTATTACCTTTATTTCAACTTTATTTATAGACAACTGGTATGACAAGATCGCCCGTTATATAAATGATTGATCATTTTGATAAATAAAATCAGGCTTAAACTGTTGATATCAAAAATCACAATTCTAAATTCGGGGAAAAATACGAAAATGTTAAAGAAAAAGGTTATACATTTTTCGAACAAATAAACTTAAATTCACAAAAGATTATCAGCTAAATTCAAGTATATAATAACGGTATTTACCAAATGTCAAACCAAAAGTATTATGTTTTTACCTTTACAGCAAAAATTCAGAGTCTACATTTCAACATTTGAATAACTATGCCATTTTTCTTTTCATTGAATGACAAAAGTTGAAAATCACGTAAAATTGTTTGCCTTGACATATACTATCACTTTTCTCAGTTTGTCGTCACGTTAACTGAACATATGAACCACTGTCGTCATAGTAACTGACCACATGAAATTACTGTGCACACGGTCGATGTTTATAAAGATCGCCCGTGAACTGTGCGGACATAGAATTGAGTCCATGCAGACGTTGCGGCAAAATTATAGTATTATAAAATAAATTTTATAATTACCCTAATTATTCTATTTTCGATTGAGTGCCTCAATTCTTTTTTGTTCAAATTATTTTCTGTCTTTTTCCATTTTTATAGAGGTGAAAGCAAGATTTCTCTTTTAAATTTTTTTACCACCTGTTTTATATGCTCTTACCCTTATTTAAATCAAAGAAAATAATTTGGTGCTGTGGCAACAAAAGATATTTATGAAACTTCTCTGAAAACAAATATTGCTAAAAGACAATACATTTTTAAATAAGAGAAATATGGATAAAATTTTCGAACAGATTAAATATAAAACATTGATGTATTTATGCAATCAGGAAAATTGGTGATTTTTGTACGTACAAAAATGTCCTCAGAAAATTGGATTCTAAAATTCTGTGTAATTTATATTTCAAAACTCTCTGAAACATTTAAAATAACCACTTAGTAATGCATTTTATAGAGAATAATAATAAAAAAAGTCCTTCCGGCCTGTACCGGGAGAAAAGGTAGCTTTCCTATATCTTCGTTTTAAAATTTTAGTTAATGTAACACGAAAACAGCAAGTTAAAATGCAAAGAAACGTGTACAAAAGATTCGTTAATACTGAATTTTAATAAGAAATTCGCCAAATTATTGAGCAATAGCCAAATTGGCTTCATTTATGAAGACTTATTTTGGTCGCCAAATTTGACGATATTTCGCCAAATGTCCCCAATTTTGGCGAGAATTTGGCGCTAACAGATATGAATATATAGTTTGCGTATGATATAGTAGCGTATGAATGGGAAAATTATTACAACAATGGAAGAATATAATTTGCGTGTAATCGCGTTAATGTGCTGTTTTGTTTCAAAATGTCAGCCATCCTAGAATTTCAAACTGCTCTATCTCAGCCATTTTTTAAGATAGAGGTAAACCAAAAAATTCTCTGGAATCCTCGTATCAAGGCCTAACACATAATTAAAAAATAAATTTGGATTTTTAACTTTTTTGTATACTTATTTTAGTTTTAAATTTTTAAGTGGCCGCCATCTTGAAACAAAATGGCGGACGAAGCTGGCCAACGAACTCGGTCGAGACATTAGTGACCTTAATACACACAATTAGTTTCATCAAAATCGATTTATAAATACAGGCATAATCGTATGACATAGATCAGATATATATATGGATATATATATATATAAATCAACATTTGAACGGAGGGTGGTTTTGGGGTTTGGGGGTCATGATCGGTAAAAATATATCGAAATTTTCCGAAATTGCTTTCCTCCGAACGACTGCAATAGGTAGCTTTATACTTTTTTGTATTGAAAGCTACCTAAAAGGAATCATGAAGTGTTGTAATAGAAAAAAAAAAGAAACTTTTATTCCTGTTGAATGCTTAAATAAATTAAAAATTGTTTTTGTAACATCATTGATTTCAAAAAGGATTTTTTTTCTAGGAATTGACGTTGGAAGAAAATGATAAAACTACCATGACCCCTTTTAAATCAATGGAAATTGAAACTGTAAGTACTTATTAATTAAATTAATTTATTTTAATAAATAAAATTTGCTTATATTGCATTAAAAAAATAATAATTAATCAAACAAGCATTCCATTTTTCAAGAAAAATACTTTGAGTTTTTCTAGTATTTATTTTCAAAATGAAAAAAATACTTAAGTTGGTCCTCAAAGAACGCGAAACTTTCTGACACATTTTCTGACTCATTTTGAAACGTAAAGGCATAAAATTTGCATGCCTGATTATTTAAGCGATTTGAAATCGAATGGTGTTTTCCATTCTCTGTCAAAAATATAAAATTTTATTACAAAAATTCCAATTTTTTGAGGAACAGTGTTATGTGATATTTTTTTTAAATCGTAGTCAGAGTATTTTACACCAAGTGAAATACTTAAATTAGTTTTAATAAAAATTGGTAAGTTATAATGAAAAGTGAAAGATTTAAGTAATTACATACAGAAAATTAAGTTTAAAAAGGTTAAATATTTCGCAAGATATATTGGTCAGTCCCATAGAATTAACACTGAAAAAGGAAAACGGAGATCAGACTGATGTACAGCCTCAACGTCTCCTCTAAACGTTTCATAATTCTATCAATCCCTTTAGTTTTAAAAAGGAGAGTATTCCTCACACATATATAACGCTTGATGTAACCCATTCCCTAGTGCAATAACTTTTTATTGAAACTTCTGGTTTATAGCACTATTTTATAAGTCATAACTAATATCAAATCTACAAAGAAAAATATAGCTTTATCAGCATAGGCGTCTGCGAGTGTCACGCCACCACCCAAATCTTTGAAAAGGTTAGAATTTTGGCAAAGTTGGTTAATTATTACTTGTTGCTACCCCCACCCCCCTTTCCCTTAAGATGTTTTTCAAATAACCTGGTCAACAACGCGAAACTTTCTGACACATTTTTAGACTCATTTTTAAACGCAAAAGCATAAAATTGATAGGACTTATTATTGAAGCGATTTGGAATGGAAATGAGGTTTCCATTTTATGTAAAATAAATTACGTATGGAGTTATTATATCACGTGACGACATGTTTTTTTTCCTTTTATCGTGCTACCGCGTCGGGAATTTAGTTCCAACCGCCGACTTTGACAGTATTTTCTGAAAGATCTTCAGCCTTTACCAAAAAGTAGAAAAGGTCTTTCGAATACATAGTTTCTGAATCAGAACGCCAGCCAATTTCATAAGTTCCAAAACAAAAATGATTTCAGAAAGTAGCTAGTTTGTATTTCAGAGCATTTTATTAAAAATTATACTCGATTTCAAAAATAGCAAATTAAGATATTTTGCTTGGTTACGATGAAATAATAATAAATGATTCACATTCAAATAATAGGGAGTCAATGTTTGGCACGGTTTGCAGTAAAAATCCTTTGCACGGTAACAGGTTGAAATAAATCGTACATACATTTGATACAGCCTTAACGAAAATCCTACGTACGTCCGTATTCCTCATTTTAAGAACTGTGAAACGGTGCAAAAACACTAAATTAATGAATTATTAAAACTTTAGATGTAAACAGACATTGATAAAACAGCAAAATAAAAATGTGACTTAGAGTGCATTCTTTCTAAGACGATTAAAAATTCATTTGAAATTCAAATTTTAATTATTTACAAAAAGATTTAAAGCATTTAGTATGCACAGTCACGTTGCATTATCTATCAAGTGCAAAAAACTATAATGTCACAATATATTTAAATAAAAAAATTGCCAACGGCAAAAAAGTAATAATAATTAATCAAACAAACATTCCATTTTTCAAAAAAAAAAAAAAAAAAAAAAAAAAAAAAAAAAAAAAAGAGTATTTTCTAGTATTTATTTTCAAAATGAAAAATTACTTAAGTTGGTCCTCAAACAACCCGAAACTTTCTGACACATTTTCTGACTCATTTTGAAACGTAAAGGCATAAAATTGGCATGCCTGATTATTTAAGCGATTTGAAATCGAATTGTGTTTTCCATTCTGTGTCAAAAATATAAAATTTTATTACAAAAATTCCAATTTTTTTGAGAAACAGTGTTATTTTTTATTTATTTTTTAATCGTAGTCTGAGTATTTTACACCAAATAAAATATTTTATTTTATTTTTAATAAAAATTGGTACAATATAATGACGAGTGACAGATTTAAGTAATTACATACAGAAAATTAAGTTTAAAAAGATTAAATATTTCGCAAGATTTATTGGTCAGCCCCATAGAATTAACATCAAAAAAGGAAAACGGAGAACAGACTGATGTACAGCCTCAAAGTCTTCTCTAAGCGTTTCATAATTCTATCAATCCCTTAATTTTTAAAAAGGAGAGTATTCCTCACACATATAACGCAAGATGTAACCCATTCCGTAGTGCAATAACTTTTTATTGAAACTTCTGGTTTATAGAACTATTTTATAAGTCATAACTAATATCAAATGTACACAGAAAAATATAGGTTTATTAGCATAGGTGTACGCGAGTGTCACGACTCCACCCAAACCTTTGGAAAGGTTAGAATTTTGGCAAAGTTGGTTAATTTTCACTTGTTGCTACCCCCACCCCCCTCTCCCTTAAGATGTTTTTCAAAGGACCTGCTCAACAACGCGAAACCTTCTGACACATTTTCAGGCTCATCTCTAAACGCAAAAGCATAAAATTGACAAGACTTATTATCATAATTTATGGTGTTACTTTTCGTTTCCCCTAACAGTTAAGCTCTCTTAGCACCAGATTTTAATTTTTGGTGAGTTTGTTTAACTTTGCCTGATTGGAAACAGAAATTTATTTTTAGCAAATATAGCTTCTTCCTATAAATTATCTATTTGATTTTATTTATTAATTTTCAATGATTTAATTTTTCTTGTTCGAAACATAAAAAGAAATCGAAACAAAGGGGGGTGGGTATCAAAAATGCCACAATGGTAATAGGAAGGTTAAATACTCGAATGTATTAAGGCTGTTTCAAATTCCCTGCTCAATAAAGCGAAAGTTTCTGACACATTTTCCGACTCACTTTAAACGTAAAAACATAGAAATAGTTGGCTTGACTGTTGAAACGATTTGGAATCGAATGGCGTTTTCTACTTTTTGATAAATAAATAAGCTCTTGGATTATAAGCGATTATTTTCACGTGACGACAGATTTTTATCCTTTCATCACACGCTGTCACGTCCGGAAATTTGGTTCAAAATGCCATCTTTAAAGGTAATTTCTTAAAGATGTTATGCTTTTACCAAAATATGGAAAACATCATTCGATTACATAGTTTCTGAATAAGAACAGCCGCCAATTCATACGTTTCTTTTCATAACACAAATTGATTTCAGAAATGTGTCAGTAAGTATCGTCTTTGCATTTGTGCACAGCCTAAAGAGCTTACGTTCGTCCGTATATGACATTCGTGCAGATTAGAGCATTCCAAATTTCCAAAATGATAAAAGTTATTAGAAGAAAAATGACAGTTCTGTGGCAATGACTAAGCATTAGGGATTCAGTCGTGGCTAAAAGGTGATGGACAGGTGAATGGTGAGTGAGTGACAGATAAGTGATTAAAAGGGGACAGATGAGATAAGAGATGCGGATGAGAAAGTTAATGAGAATAATGAAGATCAAAAGCGGTGAGATCGTAGATGAGAGAGGGGAAAATAAACAAATTAATCCAAAACTGCACTGTTAATTTCACAAAATTTACAACCCTTTTCACGTTTATCTAAACTGGAAACTTTTTGCCAAAGGAGTTCTTCCGAGAAATACAAGTTTCCTGAAACCTTATTTCCTAATAATATAGTTAATTTTCAAGTGGCTTGCCTTGTTTTGGTCTAAATTTACAAGCATTATCATAAGTACTGAATACTAGAAGATAACACGATCCGTGTGCAAATTACGGGGTGTGGCAATTAAATAACGAGACTAGTGTGAGAAATTATATTTATTCCAAGTAAATTTATATTTAACTGTTATCCTTTTCAACATACATTCCTCTCCTATCTATATACACAGCTGCATAAGTGTTTTACGTTGTTCAAAAGAATGTTACAGCTCATCAGTTGTCAGCCTCTTCAACAACTCTGCCGCATTTGCTTTTACTTTCTTGGCATACTGAAATCGAAACCTTCAAAAATCGCGAAAGGAATGTTAACAAATGCGAAAGGAGGTGTTTGGTGATAATGTTATGTCACGTGAGCGAGTTTTTGAAGGGGACAAACAGTTTTTTGAAGGCCGGGAAGAGATCGAAGAAGATGAATGTTTCGGTCCACCGGTGAATGCAAGAACTGAAGGAATTGTTCAGAAAATTAAGGAAACTGTACGGAAAGACTAACGTATGGGCATTCGGATGATCAATAAAGAAGTATTAATCAAGATAAGAGAAAGAGTAAGGAAGAAAAGACTGGATTTGTGGATGGGTTCTGCACTTGGACAATACGCCAGCTCACAATGCCTTACCTCTGAAGCGGTTTCTAGCAGACAAGCACATTCCTGTGCTTCATCATTCTCCGTATTCGCCAAATCTATCACCGTATGACTTCTACCTATTCCCAAAAGTGAAAAGTGCATTGAAGGGTTCACGTTTTCAGTCTGTTGAACAAGTAAAAGCAAATGCGGCAGAATTGTTGAAGAGGTTAACAACTGATGAGCTGCAGCATTGTTTTAAACAATGGAAGGCACTTATGCAGCGGTGTATAGATAGGGGAGGAATGTATGTTGAAGGGGATAACAGTTAAATATAAATTTATTTGGAATAAATATCATTTATCTCTCACACCAGTCTCGTTTTTTAATTGCCACACCTCGTAAACTGAGTACACGCATTACATATTTCAAAATGCGACTAACAGTACATACGTTGGCACTGACAGAATTACTGTAGATTCTATCATGTCTTGCAGTGCTATCATGTTTCGTACAAATAAAAGTATGCTCGTTGAAAATTTCGCTACATTATCATCATTAATAGTGAAGATGTGAAAGAAAATAGGCGTCATCTTGGGGACTAAGACACCATGTATTTTTGCCAATATAAGGGGATTGCGACCCTGGTTCTCTACACAAAAATTGTTTTCCTTGGCATGTGCAATAACATTTCTCAGTTTGTTCTCATAAACTGCAAACCTAAAACACTGTCGTCACATTAAGGTTCAAACAGAGCAGGTTCAAATGACCTGCTCAACAACACGAAACTTTCTGACTAATTTTAAAACGCAAAGGCATAAAATTTGAAGGTTATTGAAGCGTAAGCGATTTGGAATCGAAATGAGTTTTCCACTTTTTGATAAATAAATTACTTATCAAGTTGTAAGCGATTCGTGTCACATGACGGTACGTTTATTTTCCTTTCTCGTGCTGCTACTTCAGAAATTCGGTTCAAAACGCCGACTTTGACAGTATTTTCTGAAAGATCTTTTGCCTTTACCAAAAAATGAAAAACGTCTTTCGATTAAAAAGTTTCTGAATAAGAATACCTGCCAATTTCATGCGTTTCCGAACAAAAATAAATTTAAAAATATGTCAGAAAGTAGCCAGCTTGGATTTGAGAACAGCCTTAACTGAGCAGACATGAGCTGAACTCCCCGTAGAAGTTACGGAAAGAATATAGAATTATAAAATTAAATTTTAAATTTTAAAATTATGTTTTATAATTATCCCAAGTATTCTATTTCAGATTATTGGGTATTTCAGATCTTTTTTGTTCTAATTATTTTCTGTCTTTTAAAAAAATATTTTTTATAGATGTGAACGAACGATTTTTTTTACTATTATTATTTTGTTATTCTCTATTTTCTGGTTTACCATTATTAAACTCAAAGAACATTGATCTAGCACTATGAAAATAAAAAATATGTATCAAAAATGTTATAAAATCAAATATTCATTAACAGTTTCTACATTTTTAAACGAGAGAAATATAAATAGAATTTTCAAATAGATGAAAATTCTATTGAAAATGGTAGAAAGTAAATACAAAACATAGACGAATTTTCAGGAATTTAGTTTTTAATTTTTGTCAATAATAATGATAATAATAATGCAGATTTGAAATTATGAAATTAGAAATTAAATATTTTTCTCATATTATTTATGAGGCTATTAGAAAAATGAATGCATTTTTGTTCATACAGGAATGTCTTTTGAGACTTCACTCAAGAATTTGATTTTTAAACTGTTTGTATTTTCTATTTCAAAACTCTTTGGAACATTTATAATAACCAACGATTATTAAAAAGGTATTCAATTGCTAACGTCTGTATATTTAATATTTATTCTACATATTACCAATTTTTACACTCAGACATTACTTAAAAATATGGTTAAAAGTTCCATAAAAAACAGTCCTTCCTCTCTAAAAATGTTAAAAAGTGAACATAAAACTGTTATCATTACATAAAACGTTTTCACTCCAACCAGAGCATCATCAGTTGCAATTTTCAAGTATCCATCTCTTCGCTATTTATCTGACTGGGGATTGAATAATTCCATTTACTCTCACTCGATTCCCTCATACATTCCTCCTTCTGAATACATAGATAAACAGAGCCCTACATGTTTGTTCGACTGAAAAATCATCGAAAGAAGAATTAAATCATAGAAGACATATGTTTAAACGCAAGATATCCGAGAAAAATGATACTTAAATTAATTGAAAGAGCGAAAGAAAGAATTGACCGTAAAGAACCAGCCCAGAAGAATCTTACATATACATAACCCATTCCACATATAAATGGTATATCTTTGAAAATAAAACACGAATTAGAAAAATTAGGAAAGCCAGTCCCAATAACCCCCAATACATCCCTCTTCAGATCAATAAGAAACGAAATAGAAAAATACGAAAAAACACAGACAGCAGGAATATATAAAATCAGTTGCTTAAATAACAGAAAAGAAAAGGTTACCTACATAGGAATGACAAAAAGAAAAATTGAAGAGAGAAAGAAGGAACACATCAGAGATTTAAAATTAAATAAACAGTCAACAGCACTTGCAAAATAAATAAACCTATTAAATATACCCCCCCCCCCCATTAAACTTGAAACCCTATAAATACAAAAAATAGCGAACTATGAAAATCTGCATAATGCCCTAATAAGGGAAGCGATAGAAATTAATACATCCAAAGTAGACGTTTATAATGATACTAGTATATAACCCCCGTCAAAAATGACGGAATGTTACGTTTCATTTTCATAAGATTTCATACAAACAAACAGCATTAAGATGTTATGAAATAATATTCAATCCTTTGATATAAACAACGACATTCCCGAAGGACATAAACTGTTTTGATTGAACTTCAATAGTTTAAAGATTTCACTATAAAAGATTCTGTAAAGATTAAGTACGATAAAATCTTCAAAACATTGTTTAGATCAACAAAGTTGTTTAAACACCCATTGCTGGGTTAACACATCCCGGGCCCGCTTGCGGACCCCTAATTAAATCGGGGCAGAGCCTTGCATACAAACCTCGTAAGAAACTGCTCTAACACTTCACCCGCAGCTATAACACTTCACCCGCACTTTCAGGCAGCGCTGCAAAGCATATTTTTAAGCGACATTAAACATTTCGAGTCATTTCGGCAATCTGCGTCATTTTGATCTTTTAAACTGCCCTGCTATAGCAGAGTAAACATTTCATTATTCAAATTCCGATTTCACAAGTGTAATAAATTTCGATAATTAAAATGATTTATTTTATTTCTTAATTAAATCGCATTTATTAATTGTATTAATATGACTGATCATTTTTTTCACTACAAAGTTACTATGCTAAAAATCAAAGTTTTATCTACATTGATATAACTAATACTTGTTGTACCACAGTATTACATTATATTCCTTATATTTTAATTAAATTTGATATAAAATATTCATTTTATTTACAATGCAAGCAAAATTGATAAAATACAGAACAAAGTGCAATTTCAACAGAAAGTTTATTTGCCAAAATAATAATTAAATAACTTAACATTTAAAAAGTTTATCTCAAATTAAATTCTGATTTTTTATAAACATGCCTAAAGAAACCTGTGATAAGTTTTGATCATTAAAGATCATCTTTTATTAAATAAGTATTTTTTTTAAATTCTCATATTAAATTACAAATTTATTTTCACTACAAAGTTTCTACTATGCTAAAATACAAAATTTTATTTGCATTGATATAATTAATATATGTAGTATACGGCATTACAAATACATGTTCCTTATATTCTAATTACATTTTATAAGAAATACAGTGACCTTTCACTTATACGCGATGTTCAGTAATTACTTTTTGTACCACTATTTTAAAACAGTAAAATTCGATTTATAAATTCTACGATTAAATAAGGAGAAAATTACTTTAAAAAGGAGCTGGTGCTGAAAAATAATTACAGCGTATCGCGTATTAGTGAGAGGTCACTGTATTCATTGAGAATTAAAACTACAATTTCAGAAGAAAATTTTGTTTATATTAATCTCCGATAGATGGCGATAAAGGCTCACAACGAATGAACGAAGTATTTTAGCGAGTATGACGGAGGAACGTAACTGCTTCCGTTTGCGATCGCTTTTCGAAGGGTGACTTTCATGGTTTAATATTTTAAACGTTCCCGACGAATGAATCATTTGTTTGTTTACTTTCATGGAGCAGTAAACCTGATTTCAACTGAAGTTACATCAGAATATAAACATTATTTAATGTAAGTCATCTCACAAACATTAATTTATTTTGAAAGACATCATTTCAAGTAGGAGAAATTATCGTTTAGTTGTCATATGTTAGAATAGATTTTTCATTAAGCCTAACATGGCGTTTAACGATGGTCGATTCGCAAATCAGAGTGGTCGTGTCCGGTATCGTTACAGACACTTTCTTGCCTTCGAATTTTATTATAAGTAAGATAGTTGTCATATGTTAGAATAGATTTTTCATTAAGCCTAACATGGCGTTTAACGATGGTCGATTCGCAAATCAGAGTGGTCGTGTCCGGTACCGTTACAGACACTTTCTTGCCTTCGGATTTTATTATAAGTAAGATAAGTAAGATGGCACATGCAATGTTCTATTGCCGCTAGAAAAAGACGTTGCAAGAAGAGGGAAAAAAGAGGGAATTGAGTGATTCTTCTTGAGTGAGAGTAAAGGGAATTCTTCAATCCCCAATCAGATAAATAGCGAAAAGATGGATGCTTGAAAATTACAACTGACGATGTTCTGGCTGGAGTTAATACTTTTTTGTGTAATGGTGCCAGTTTTATGTGAAACATTTTAATATTTTTAGAGATGAAGTACTGTTTTTTTATAGAACGTTTAATTATGTTTTTAAGTAATATCTGAATGTAAAAATTGGTAATATGGAGAATAAATATTAAACAACGCTTCTCGCAGTTTGGATACATTTATAAAAATGTAGCTTTGGAATAACCAGGGGTTACACTAACGTATAACAGAAAAAAAATGAAACTTTGATTAATGATTTATGTGCAATGATTAATAAATGTATAAAACAAAAGAAAAAAATATTTATGTATTATCTCTGATTTCAAAAAGGTTTTTTTTTTCAAGATAAGAAGAATAAGAACAATAACCTACACAGGGGGGTTGTCCACTGCAAACCAGGCGGCAACAACCAAGAAGTCCACAGAAAACAAGGCAGTAGATACCTCAGACCTACACAAAGGTAAGTAGGAATTAAATAAAAGGAGCATTTTCTTTCATTCTATCAATACCATTTCTTATAATACCATTATAATACCATTACCTTACTCATAGTACTATAGTAATAATGATGTATATTACCTTACTCATAGTACAACGTAAGATTTAACACATTCCCTGCAGCAATAACTTGTTATTAAAATTTTTGCTTCAAAGTAATATTTTATGATAAGAAAGAAGAAAATTCTGTACGCATGGGCGTACGTGTGCGCGTATGTAGGAGGAGGCAAGGAAAAAGCAAGAATTGCCTTGAAAAAGTTTGAATTTCTGTTTGGTATTTTTTAGTTTGGCTTTGAAAAAGTTAGAATTTTATCAAATTTGGTCAGTTTCCTCTACTGCTTCTTTCCTCTCCCTCCCTTAACAAAAATCCTTTGTACGTCTATGTTCATCTGTTGAAGAATTATGACAAGATAGCAAAACGCACCATCAGTGGAATATAAATAATCAGACAGAAATAGATATAATCAGACACTTATAAAACAGAAAAAGAAAAATATGACTTGCATTATCCTTATTATATGAATAAAACTGCATTTGAAACAAGCAGGGATGCCGCTTTTCTGCCGATAGGCGGATTTCCACTTTTATTTATTTTTTATCTTAACAAATTCTACGCACTGGTCCTTCATAATTCCGCGATATTTACCGCTTTTTTTCTTCTTTTTGCTATTGCCCATAATTAAAAGTATGGATTAAAGATGGATGCAACTTTTCCACGGACCCACAAATTTCCGTTTTTTTTTTTTGTTTTTGTTTTTTTCCCTTTAACCATTGGGAAAATGGTTGTTGCTTTCGGTGGAGAATGGACCAAATGATGTTCGCATTTTACTATTTTAACCGTTTTTAAGGAAATTCTGTAACTTTAGAAGAATTTTTTAAGAGTTTTTAACGAAATTCTGTAACTTTAGAAAAATGTTTCTTTGAATAGGCAATAGAAATACATAAAATCGTTACAAAAATATTAAAGCTACAAAAAGGATAGATGCAAATTATCAGATATGAAAAATAAAGTAGAAATTTGGTACTTTCGTGTTATAGCGGCCCCCAAGGATGAATCGCCAAGCGACCAAGATTTATCGCCAAATTATAAAGAATGTATAATATTATAGAAATATATGATATATGTATAACATTTCTTGACGTATGTGGCCAAGTTATAGTCATATATGAGGCATATATGATGTATATATATAACATGTGTATATGATGTATATACGACATATAAGACGTAAATAATATCCCATCAAAAACGTCACCTGTAAAAAATGCAGCTAAGTCTCGCGACTCTTTTACCGTAAAAAGTTCTGAGATCGTGCAAAGTCAAGTTTAACTATCTTATTAGCTCTGAAATTTTCATTCACAAATCACTCCTACTCTCTGCATCTTTAGTTAATTATTATTTTATTACTTGCCAATTACGCAGCACAGGGAGCTTTTCGCCAATTACGCAGCACAAGGAGCAGCACAGCTTTTTCCTTACTGAAAAATAATTATTTTACTGTATAAATAGCGATTTTTTACTGGAAAACAATCATTTTATGGTATAAATACCGTTTATAATCAAAATGGCATAGATACGGTTTTTTTACGCTTAATATACTTTAGAGTACGGTACTCATACCGTAAAGAGTGAAAACGGTACAAGTACCGTTAATTTACGGTACATCTACTGGAATTTTACGAAATTTTTTTACAGTGTACCTTTACGCCGAATTTTATGTTTCTAAAACTAGAAGATCGATTTTTTTTTTAATTTTTTGAATTTTCGATTTTTTTTTTCAAAATTTCCAGATTTTTTTCTTTTTTTTTTTTTCTTTTTTTTGTATCCTGAATATTATCTTTGTTCCAAATTTCAAGTTTCTAGCTCTACAAAAATCGAATTATTGTCAAATTTTAGAATTTTTTAAATTTTATTTTCGATTTTTGTTGTGCTTATATTTTTTCTTTCTCTGAATCTTAAACGCTACCTTTACACCAAATTTTCAGTTTCTAAGACTACGAGATCGAATTACTGTCAATTTCTCTTTTTTTTCAATTTTTTCAATCTTCGAATTTTCCGTATTTTTAAATTTTTCCTTATTTAGTATCCTAAATATTACCTTTATTCCAAATTTCAAATTTCTAGCGCTATGAAATCGAATTATTTTCAAATTTTCCTTATTTTTCAATTTTTTTATTTTTTTATTTTATTTTCGAATTTTATTGTGTTTTTGATGTTCTCTTTTTCTGAATTCCTTATTGTGAATCCTAAACAGTATCTTCACGCCGAATTTTAAGTTTCTAAGGCTAAAAGATCAAATTATTTTAATTTTTTTAAAAAATTTTTCGACTTTTCCTTTTTTTTTTCTAATTTTACCTTATTCTGTATCCTAAATATACTATACTTTTATCCCGAATTCCAAGTTTTTAGCGCAATAAAATCGGATTATTTTCAAATTTTCGATTATTTTCAATTTTTTCGATTTTTTAAGTTTAATTTTCAATTTTTATTGTGTTTTTGATGTTCTCTTTTTCTGAATTCCTTATTGTGAATCCTAAACAGTATCTTCACGCCGAATTTTAAGTTTCTAAGGCTAAAAGATCAAATTATTTTCATTTTTTAAAAAAAAATTTCGACTTTTCCTTTTTTTTTTTTCGAATTTTACCTTATTCTGTATCCTAAATATACTACCTTTATCCCGAATTCCAAGTTTTTAGCGCAATAAAATCGGATTATTTTCAAATTTTCGATTATTTTCAATTTTTTCGATTTTTTTAATTTAATTTTCAATTTTTATTGTGTTTTTGATGTTCTCTTTTTCTGAAAACTACACACTACCTTCACGCCAAATTTTAAGTTTGTAACAAGGAGACCGCCAAACATGATGCGCACAGATTTTGATGATTTTAAAGTATGTTATAGAGATCATAACCCTAACTATTCAGGTCAAAGGTTTCCTTCAAATCGGCTTTAGTTTTCGAGAAATTTCGGGTTAAAGTTTAACATGCATTTCAAATACCCATTAGTTCGCAATCTTGAACAAGGTCTCCGTGGTGCCGAGGTAGCGTTCGCGATTTGAGAGCCGGAGGTGGGTGTTCTGTCCTCTTGCGTGACTTTTACCTTTTTTAACGAACTTTATATATTTGTCGCGTTATAAGTTTTATGCAGAATTATGAATTTTGCATCTTTGAACTTTTTGATATTTTCCTAATAAATTCCATTTACATTTCCGAATATTTCGTGAAAATTTACATTTTTTTTTCTTTTTTGTGCAGTTTTGAAATTAATATTTCTGTTGACGAAATTCCAAGCTAATTAATTCCAACAACATATCTTTAAAGGTGTAATCAAATATTAAAGCAATAACGCTTATATCCAAGTTTTAGCCCAGTTATATATATATGTTTTATGTTATTTAAATACATTTAACTGTAAAGTTCAAACTCAACATCATTTTTGATTTGCACAAATAAAAAATAATATATTACAAATAATTTTTTTTTCAGTCTAACAAGTCGATGCCATGCAGAAAAATTCAACTAGAAATAAAAATCGTTTGTAAATTACAATACATATAAAAAATATCTGAAAAAAAAAATCGTCTGCAATGACTTTTACGGCAATATCAGAATAAATAAAATTTTCTTTTTATCCATTTCGCTCAGCTTCCTTTGCAGACTATTACCACGTTTGAAATAATTTCTTTTTCAAATTTAATGCATTTTTTAATATAGTTATCACAATTTTATTTAAAGAATATATAATATGCTAATTTATACATTCTTCCAATATTGTTAAAACAATTATTTAAAGGCGATTTTTAATGCGGAATTTGTTTAGAATATTTTTGCGATAGGTATCACACAATTAGTTCCATATTTAATAAACTAAAAATGTCGATGTCGGTGATGATAAATATTTTAGTAATTCAGCAGTTAACATATTTCAATATATTTAAAACAAATCAAATAATAAAATTATATATTATTTTGTTAATTTTTTTAATCATTTAAATTTTTTAAAATAGAAAATGCAAATAAAAGAAATGCATTATTTTATAAATACGATAAATAAATAAGTAAATATACATAAATGTAAACAATAATCATTTTAAAAAGACGAGATATCAAGACATAAATTAGTTTGGATTTTCGTCAAAAGAAATATTAGAATAAAAATTGCGCAAAAACTATAAATTTTCCCGAAATATTCGAAAATGTAAATGGAATTTATTAGAAAAATATTGAAAAGTTTAAAGATGCAGAATTCATAATTCTGCATAAAACTTATTACGCGATAAATATATAAAATTTGTTAAAAAGGTAAAAGCCACGCAAGAAGACAGAACACCCATCTCCGGCTCTCAAATCGTGAACGGTACCACTGCACCACGAAGACCTTGTCTAAGAGCGAGAAGTAATGGTATATGAAATGCATGCTGAACTTTAATTCGAAATTTCTCGAAAACTAAAGCCCATTTGAAGGAAACCTTTGACCAGAGTAGTTAGGGGTATGATACCTACAACATACTTTAAAATCATCAAAATCTGTGCGCATCATGTTTGGCGGTCTCCTTGTAAGACTGCAAGATCGTATTATTTTCAATTTTCAATTTTGTTGGGTTGGGTTGAGTTGACTATTGACGGCCAATTATCTACACTAGGGATATAGGCCCAGGGGGAGTGCCCTTCGTGGGGGTCTTTCTAAGGGAACCTAATCCGTATTTACGCATGGAGAAAATCCACGGCTCGAAAGAAAACCACGAAAACTCCGAGCGATTAGGCCGACGGGCGCGATTGGGATCGAACCCAGCACCTCCCGTCTACCAGCTTCGAGAGCACAACCTCTCAGCCACTGGTGGGGCTCAATTTTGTTGGAATTTGTTGAATTTTCGAATGTTTATTTTCGAATTTTCTGGATTTTATAATTTTCCCTTTCTTTATATCCTAAACACTACCTTTATTTCAAATTTCAAGTTTCTAGGGCTACGGAATCTGCCTAATCTTTTTGATGACGAGTGAGTGAGTGAGTTAGTTACAAAAGATCGAAACTTTGAGTTCATATATCGTCTGCACTAGAAAAGACAGAAACATGAAAATTTAAATTTTGTTCCTATTTGCCACATACTCTAGAAAAACGAAGTTTCAAGTCTTTAAAATACACCAGTGCAAAGATATGGGGGAATAGTGTCCTGAGTTGCTTCCAGAAAAGGATGCTTACGGCTGTGCTTTTTCGACTTGGCGGAGGCACTGGCGTTCCTCCAGATGTGTATAATGACGTATATGGCACATATACGTATATTAATAGCACTGTTTGGAAGATATATATGAATATATAGGATGCATATATTAGCTTTGCGATGATCTTGGCGAAATCATAACTGCAACCTTGGTATAATCATAACTGTGGGGGCCGCTATAACACGAAAATACGGTATTTTTTTTTTTTTTTTTTTTTTTTTTTTTTTTTTTTTTTTTTTAAGTTTTCGGAACATTTTCGCAATGGTTATTGTAATTTGTTAAATTATATATATATATATATATATATTAACAATCTGCAATGTCCGCGGAATTGGGAAAAAAACCGCGTTGATCTGCTTCGCGAATGAAGTCAGCGGCGACAGGCAATTAGCCTGCGACACAGAAAAATTCGTGCCAAAAATAGAACAATTTTGGATCCCACTCATTAAATTAATAGCTCTGGGCTGGTTTTGGCTCACAATGGATCACAGGATCATGGATCACGGATCACCCATGTTAAGTCTATGTAGCTCACCTCGGATCACGGAGAGAGTTTTATCAGAATTGTCATGGATCATGGTGATAAGGAATTGAGATAAGGATTTCTGTTTGAGGGGGTGGTCGGGATTTGAGTTTTTTTTATAGTTAATGAGTCATTAACATGACTTAGCATTTTTTCACAGAATTTTATTATATGGAGATTTTGTATTGGAGAAATTAGCGTGTTTGAATATGCTGGAGTATTTTTTCGGGAAATATTTTTTCGAAGTAAGATTTGGGAGATTTATCTAGAAGTCAATGAAAAATAGTAATCATAAATATTTATTAAGAAATAATTAATTATGATAGTAACTTAAGAATTTTTACGAGATTTTTATTATTATTATTAATAATATGAGAAGGAATTTTAGATGTAAATGAAAAATAGTATTTAAAAATAGCAATGAATGAAATAATTAAGAAATAAATTAAAAATTTTAATTATAAATATTAATTAAGATAATTTTGTTAATGATGAAACTTCAGAAAATTTTGAGGGGGATTTAAATACTTTAAGAGGACTAGAAATTTTTGGTACTATCATCTATGGTTAATAGTTTTAATGTATTTTAGGAAACTTTGAAAATATTTTTGTGGGAATTGTGCTAGCCCCTTCGGGACGGACGACCAGTATACGTGCCGAGACTTGTGGTTTTCATATCCCGCGCGACCGGTATACGTGACGAGGCTTGTGGTTTTCAGATCCCGACCCGAGAGACCAGTATACGTACCGTACACTTGGAACGTTTTGTTTTAAAACAGTTTAACATACAATATTTTATCATAATCATATTAGAATTTGTATTAGGGAAGAACACATTTTTTTCTAACCATGGATACAAATGGAATCAATTAATATTTTTTCAATCCTTGTTAATTTGATTTCTCAAACAATTACTGCAATGAAATAAAGGTATGTTTTTTTTTTTTTTTTTTTTTTTTTTTTTTTTTTTTTACCACGTATTTATGTTTCTTAAACGTGAATCTTTTCTACCATGGATTTTTAACGCGATTAATAACACTTTTATTTTTTGCTTATTGGAAAATATTCTAGAGCTCTGATCACTGTTAAACATATGACGTATGCTTCACCATCGCACATGACTAAGCTCATGCGTGTTTTCTTTTTTTACTTTTATCTCGATTGGTAATTGTTTATTTGTATGTCGGCGTCATTACCAGACTTCGGAAAAAGAAAGGGGGGGGGACAGGATTTTACACTTTTATTTTGGTTCGGCTAATCACGTTGCTCAGTAGAAAACAAATTCAAGTTCAGAGGACTTTTCTGCCCTCTTTTCGGCTCTTATTTTGTTCTTTTCCGTCAATAATTTTTTGTAACGTTTTAAATTAAATGATCTATATTTACGTACCATTTTTCTCAGGTTTTCAGTTATTTGTTTTGATAAAAGTTTGAAGACAATTGAAATAACAAAAAAATTACACTCGAAATATTTTTTTCCCTATTATTTTATTATTCCTATTTTAACGTTCATTTCTGAAGAAAAAAATATATAGTAAATATTATTTTTTGCCTATAAATAAATTTGTAAAACAAGTTCAATTTAACTTATTAAAATGTCTAAAAGATGCCGGTATTTGACTGCTGAGGAAATAGCGGACATTATGAATAAAAATTCATCTGCAGAAAGGGGAATTTCTGAGATTGAAAGTGAACACAATCATTGAATCAGACTATTTTTAATGTAAAGAATGCGATGTGGGTCTTTGTACAGAGGATTGTTTTAAAATTTACTATACCCGAAAAGCCGTTTAAGAATCCTAAGATTATCAAATACTATAAATTTCACATGAAAGTTACTCTTAACAAGATGAAATTTTTTGAAAACTTGAATTTTTGAAATTTAAATTATCGCTCAACAATTATTTACTCATACTTATCTGTACTACAATTATTACTCATTATTATTCATTATTATTCAGTACTTTTTACTTTATATATTTGATTATATGTTCAAATGCATTCTTAAAATATATTTTTAAGATCAAAGAAAGTTTTGAAGTATATGTTTTAAATTATCATTTTTTGTGATAATTACCTAATCTTTTAATTTGATACGCTTTATTATATGTTAATACACACACACACACACACACACACACACACACACACACACACACACACACACACATATATATATATATATATATATATTATGTATATATATATTTAATTAATTAATATAAAAAACATTTTGGAAAGTATTTTTAAATTATAACAATTTTTTTGTGTGTCTGTTTATATATATATATATATGTATATATATCTGTACAAATAAGTGTTATGAGGTAACACCGCAGGTTATTTGCAAGTTTTATTTAATTATTTTCATTTGTGAATAAATCGGCTTTTATAAAACATTTATTTTGAGAGTGTTAAAAATTATTAAATAAGAAAATTATTACGTTTAGAGGAAAATGTTTCATGTGTTGATATTTTAAAGGCATGTAAGTATTTTTCTCTGATATTGTATTACTTTTAAAACTAAAAATGTGTTTTAACGTATGCATTAAATCTATTAAAAGTCATTTATGTATTAAAATATCAGAGAATATACTTCATTTTTTGCATAAATATATATATAATAATAACTTATTTCATGTCTGTGAATTTCAAAAAGTTTAATGAAACATTTAGTTTGTGAAAAGTTTTTAAAGAATATTTTACAAGCGTTAGGCTATGCAAAATCCTTATAAAGGGTAAAACTGAAAACCTCAGAAGGTGAAATCAAAATTCCCCGCTCCGTCCTCAGATGCGTACTTCAGAATGCGCGCGCCGTCGCGAATGGGCTAGAGCAGCCATACTCAATCTGCTGCCCGCGGGCCGCATGTGGCTCGGCGACCTTTTATGTGCGGCCCGAGACACATAATCCTTATTCCAAAGTAAGTTAGATGTGCATAAAAAGTATTTAAGACCTTCATTGTTGTTTTATATATTTTCATGGAAACACAAAATCTGTCCTTTTATTTACAATTAATTTAAAATTATGTTAAAATATATTAAATGCCGCTTTCAAAGTCAAAAGTTTTTTTTTTCTTTTTTACATGTAGTCAGTCTTTACATTTGTTCTACAGTGATGTATACATTTCTTAATCTTGAACACCAAGTACACATTCTTCAAAATTAATTAAATTTGTACTATATATTTCGACAATAAAAAAATAATAATAACGTTTTTGCAGAGAGTAAAAGGTTGATTTATTAGAGAAAAACGACTGATTTTTTTTTCTTTAAAACTTGGAAAATATGCATTGTTATATTACTACATTTTATGCTTATTAGACTGCTACTACCGCTTTTTAGGATTTATGGTTTGCCGCGGAAAAAATTGGCACCAAATTTTTTTTTTACACCACTATTCCCAAGCAATAAAACGTGGCCGTATATTTCTACAACATTTGCAATAGAAATCTACCACAAAGAGTATTGTTTGGAAATAATGGTGTTAAAAATTTTTGTAGCATTTCTTCCGTGTCAAACGTTTAACCCTACTCATAATATTAATTTTGTAACATGGCTTTGTAATATTATTTATGTTATTATTTTAATTACTTTTTTTTTACTCATTTATCAGTATGTTGCGGCCCGCCTATAACTTTGGAAACATATGTTTGCGGCCCGCGAGAAAAAAAGGTTGAGTATGGCTGGGCTAGAGTATGGCGGTGAATGTCATAACTTTGAAAAAAAAAAAAAATTCGGAAGATTGAGTTTTAATGAAATAGCTTAATGAATTTAATGACAAAACTTAAGAAATGTTATGAATTTTTTTTTCTAAATGTTTTAATGGAGATTGGATTTTTTGCTATGTTATAGTGTGAGGTGGGAAGATTAATTATAAAAATAATGAAAACAATTAATTATAAATATTAATTAAGAAATAGTCATGGGACTTAAGAATTTCCACGAAGCTGGTGAAAGGCGTTAGATTTAGCGGAAGGTATTGAGTACTTATTGAGAAATCTTATCTAAAAATATTAATTAGAAATATTAATTAAGATATATTGATGAGACTTAAGAATTTTCAAGAGATTATTTTTTCTGAACTGGTGAAAGGTTTTAGATTTAGCGGGGGATAATGAGTACTTATTGACATTTTTTTATCTAAAAATATTAATTATATATATAAATTAAGAAAATTAATTAATTATTATAGTGACTTAAGAAATTTTACAGATTTTTTTTATGCGGGAATATTTTCAGAATTGTTTGAATGAATTAAACACTGTCCAACACCAGTGGCGCAGCCAGAATTTGGTTCTAGGGGGGGGTTGAGTTTCTGATAAAGGTGGTCGCCTGTTATATGAATCACTGGTTAATGGAATCAGTCTTTTAAATGAATGAAATCATAATGCTTTTCTCCGCAATTAAGTTGGTTATGATTCATTTAAACAACATTAGAGTTACAAACTATAAAATACACCAATGAAATAACACAAAACTAGATTAGATTTATAAAGTGTTTAAAAATGATGAGGGGCAAACTTTAAGATGGAAGAGTACAGTACAGAAAATAATTTTATATACAGTACAGTCGCTGAGTTCCACACGAAAAGTTACTTGTCAATCATATTTGACGTAATAGTAGACAAATTTAAAGCATCAAAATAAAGTATTCTGAACAACGCGAAACTTTCCGATTCATTTTCAAAAATGAAAACATATGCAGGCATGATAATTCAAGTGATTTGTTATCGAACAGTTTTTCATTATAAATGAATTACATATTGAATTATAAGCTATTGTTGTCTCAAAATTACTGACTCTTAATGTCTTGGAATTATTCTACGAATTATTTTTCAATGTTTGCCTTCAATAATTGAATTCAGTTGGAAATGAAAAATGTTGACTCTCACTATGATTCGTCTTACCTAAAGCAAAGATCTTATACAAAGTTTAATCTTAGCATTGTGCCAAGCGCGCTTCAAAAGGAGGTAACAAAGTAGCAACACTGTTTTGATCCATGCCGTTGTTTTCTAGATGGGTTTTTAATTAATATCTCAGATAATTACAGACACATTGAAAATTACTACCAACAATCCTTAGATGATTCTGCGTCGATAACCCTCAACTCCCCGCTGAGCACCAGAAAAATAAGACACATGAGTGATCTTATAATAGTTCAGTTTTTACTTTTTAAGTATGGAACCTTAATAATGGTGTCAAAATTCTGGTAACCATCTCCTCTCTAACATTGGCTATATTTTATACAACAATTTCCAAACAATTTTTTGGTACAATTTCCAAAGGGGTGTAAGAACAAAAAACATTCTAAAATTGCGGTTTCTACGATATTGTTGATTCTAGCAATTTGAAATTTAATCTCGCGGTTACTTTAAAAAGATGTAAATGCTCACTAAAAATGGTTTCTAAAAAGTTCGAAATTTAAAAAGGGGAAAGGAGCAGTAAACGTTCTAAATTACCATTTATTTGTGCAGTTAGGGCTGTATGGAGAATTTCGCTGTCAAAATCGGAGATGAAACTGATCGTAATTTTTGGGGCATTTACGTTCATCGAAATAACCCTAGGTTCCCCTCCTGATAGGAAACAGTCCACAGCAAACAAAAAAACAGTACAATCAAAGACGCATAATCACGTGAAAACTTTTCTTTATTTTCGGACACATCGACACATCTGGAAAGGGCGAGGGTGGTCCTCTTTACGCCTCTAAATAATCGACCTTCTTGTTCAACAGTTAGAGAAGATCTGATCTAATTTTTCAGATACATTTTCACCAACACATAAATGAAAATATCCCAAACACTACATTTTCTCACCAGGCACTCGTGTTTTTTTTTTTTTTTTTTTTTTTTTTTTGAGAAAGCCAGACATGTGTTAGCAGCGAACACAAAAATGTTGATATTGCATATCTCATGCAGGAATCAATTTATGAAAACGGCGCCTGCATTTAACACAAGATACAAAGAAAGACAAAACAGCATATGTTAAAGTCATCTGCAGTACATTAAAGTAACGAATTGAAACCACAGAGAAGTAACGTAACGTACTTTTACTGCTACAATGAAAAATCTGGGAAAAATTTCAGCTAGGAAGAAATGATTACTTTCGAGATTAAAGAATAAAAAGATTTTGAATGCAGACATTAATTCACATAGAGAAACTTTAAGATAGAAAAATTAAATTTTAGAATAAAACATAAAATATATATGATTCTATATCATAGGCTGGAAACATGAGATTTGGCATAGTTGTTACTTTAGAGACTGAAATGCTAGCCCAGAACAGTTAGCAGGAGCAAAAACATGTTCTAAAATTGCGATACAGTTGGTATAGAAGCTTGGAATTTGGCATGGTGGTAACTTTTGGGATGTAAATGCTCTCTAAGAACGATTTCTAAAGAAATTCTAAATTTAAAAGGATGAAATGGGCGGAAAACGGTCTGAAAATGATCTAAAAACAATTAATTAGGAATTGTTTGTGCTAGATATGTGAAATTTGGCACGGCTGTTACTCTAGAAATATAAATGATCATCCGGAACAGTTTTCTAAAATTTAGAAATGTAAAAGGTAGCAAGAACAAAAAAGTTCTAAAATTGCGATTTGTGTGATACAGGTGGTATAAATGCTTGGTGTTTGACATAGTGGTTACTTTTAAGATATAAACACTCGTTCAAAACGGTTTTTAAAAAATTCAAAATTTTAAAAAGTGAAATGAGCAAAAAACGTTCTAAAAATGTTCTAAATCATAATATATTTAGAACTTTTAGGGCTAGACTCTTGAAATTTTATATGATGGTACTTAAGAAACGTAAATGCTCGCCCAGAATTTATTTTTTCAATTCGAAATTTAAAAGAATGCAAGAGTAAGAAGCATTCTAAAATTGTGATTTATGTGATACAATTGGTGTGGAAACTTGGAATTTGGCATGATGATTACTTTTATGTAGTAAATGCTTCCTTAGAACATTTTTTTTTAAATTCAAAAGGATGAAATATGCACTTTCACAGTTTTAAGTAGAATTCTCGCCGTTTAATTGAATCACATTGTTGGATAGAATTTGATTTAACAAAGCGGCGGATTCCGCTAAGGCGGAATTTTGATTCATATAAGCGGTAATTATAGTAATTTTTTTAGCTCTGGGGGGTGTTTTAACCCCCAAACCCCCCCCTTGGCTGCGCCACTGTCCAACACTATCGTAAAGTCACATGAAGTAAGTTAATTCATAAAATAAAATATAATTTTTTAGTTGAGTTTACCATGTAGTGCAAAAGTGACAGGCAGATTTTATTTTCAAATGATTAAATTTGTGAACAGTTCGGTTCGGAGAGGGGAAATTTTTGTGAAAGGTCTATTTATAAGACGAAAATTTTTGTGAAGGATCCTTTGTAAGGTTAAACGTTTTGTATAGGATCCTGTTTTTGAGATAAAAAAAATAGTGAAGGGTCCTGTTTTGAAATGAAAAATTTTACACAAGATCCTGTTTTGAAATGAAAAGCGACTTGCATGAAATTTTTTTTATATGAGTTATAAGTGATTCGTGTCAAGTGACAACGCGTTTAAACAATGTTTTTGAACGTTTCACAACAATACTTCAGACGTCCACTCTACTGTTATATTTTTCAATGACAGTCTGCTCGAGTATGCTGGGTGGGTCAACTAGTTAAATTTATTTTATTAAAATCTATAAATTAATTAATTAATAAATAAAACTTTTCCATATTTATTGCATACATATTTTTGATTTTGATTTTTATGGACATATTTTTTGTTTTGCTAATAAATAGTAAAATTCTTCAATGAGCTCGTTGAAATCTGTTGCTGGGTCATATCAATTGAGTTAAAACGCTGTGATATAAAATTCTCTACTTTCAATTTTATAGGTTATTTTTGTTTACAGAAGTAAGTTTAAAGCATTAAGGTCTAGAATTGTAATTCGTATTTCTAAAAATGTCAGGAATTGTGTTCAGAGAATTGTAGGAAATAGGGTCTGGAAAGCCTGGAAAAATGGGAATTTTGTTATTCAAATAGAGTATGAATCCTGTACTATCATTCTTATTTATTTTATTTTTATAACTATTGCCCTATTCACTCGAATATAAGACATGCTTTTTTTTCTCCAAAATTTAATCCATTTCAATCAATATATAGTGTTGTAAATTGTGCCATAATCATGCGTATTTTTTCATGTAGGAAGCGATGATACTGCGACACCACAATGCAGCCGAGGGCCACAATGAAGCCCCAGTTTTGCATGCCGTTCAGAAGAAAATATAGAAAATATAGGAGAAGAATAGTGAAGAAAATATAGGAGTCTGCGACTCCTTTTTTTTCTGAATGATGTGACAAGGGAAAATTGTAACGTGCATGATGGCAATGGAGGCTGTGTTTGGTGATTCATCCTATGTATCTGGATATAACTTTTAACCCAGTACAGTAGACTACCTCAAATTCGCACAGCTTGGGACCAGATGTTGTGCAGATTTTAAAATTTTGCAGTTTTCTGGTCATTGCTTTGTTTATATTTTTTCAACAATAATTTGAATGTAATAAAGCAATCGAAATTGTAATGAAAGCTTGTAGTATAGTAAAACCTTAAAGTAATAAATGCAATTTATTTAACATAAAATGCCATTTACCTAATTTTATATAGAAACAGATGTAATTTTTGTATAAAAAACGATAATAATATAAATGTAATTAAAATACATATATAAACAAACAAAAATTTCATCACATTTTTCATAGGTCTTTATATCATTATTTGGCAACTTTCGGATGCCCCAATTGCGCCAGCCTTAAAAAAGAATGCCAAGGCCCTTATAATAGAAAAGTACCAAGTAAATAATTAATAATATATAATTAAATATGCATAATAAAGATGAGATACCTTTTTCTTGAATTATTCAATGAAACTTTCCTCATAAAGGTACTCTATTCATTCACGTGAAAATCATAAAATAAAAAGTTTTATTTCGAGTTTAGGTAGTCTGAATAACAAAAAAAGCTTGATTAATACATAAATATATTTGGTAAAAGATTGTGATGACCAGTGATATTAGCAATATCTTGATTTTTATTTTCAGAAATAAATTTATCTTTCCTTCATGAAAAACCATGAGTTCAGTCACATTAACAACAATTACATATGGAGAATAATATAAAACTAAAAAAAAATTGTAATTTTCTCCGTACATCTGAACTTAAAATTTCATTGTTTACATCTGTGCGGATTTTAGGCATTTACGGATTTGCTGGTTGTGGATTTGAGGGAGTCTACTGTAATATATATAATATATAGTTTTATATTATTAAACCTAAAAAAAATCTTAATTTTTATTATCAAGTTATCAGTCCTCAGATGCCCTGATGGCCTAATTCTAGATGATAAGAAAAACTTGAACATATTTAATTGATGATAATAAAAACTTGAACGTATTTACTTGGATTCTGTTAATACTTTTTATTATTCATTTTGTTATTAATTTACATTATACTGACAATACATTTTTGCTGTTTGCAGAAGCCACAAATTTTAATTCTTGCCTTTGAACTTGCCAAAACACATTTCAGTGATCTTTTTAAACAGATCCTTTTTTGCTTCCAGTCAATGTACTTTACTTAGAGTTGCAAAATACGGGTTTATTCCCAGGTTTATTTCCAATAGACCCGGTTTATTCCCAGGTTTATTCCCAAAAATCCAAGTTTATTCCCAAAAAACCCGGTTTATTCCCAGGTTTAAACCGGGTTTTTTCTAGCCTTTGCAACTCTAACTTTAATGAATTAATCTTTTCATTCAGTGGGAATTTCATTAGACAATCTGTCATGGAAATCACCAGGGATTCATCTTCTGAATTTAAATTTACACGGATACTCTAGTGAAACATATTTCTAATACAATAATCAAAATTTGGTTTTCACCAGTAAATTGTAAATGCCCAATATCAGTGTCTAGTAACAGTCATTTTCAAAAATTCTCTGCTTAAATTATTAAGATGGTGATAAAATTTTCAAGTTTTTGCTGAAGACAAAATTTTTAAATTTGTAGAATTTTTAAAAATATTTAAAATTTTAAGAAAATAATTTTTGAAAGAGCAATATCGGGTGTTTACTTTCTAATGGTGAAATTCAAATACTGATAACTGTATTAAGTAATGAGTCATCTCATGTTTCAACAGTCTGATAGTTTAATCTGGGGTTTGTAATCCGTGAAAGAAAAAAAGATCTGTTTAAATTAAAATTATGGTGTACTGAATGTTTTGTTTATGTGCGACTGTTTTTTTTTTAATATATATATATAGAACATTGTTCATTTTTTAGTTCTATTTTTGCAGTTGTGTTTTGTATGCAATATTTGTTTCATTTATTTCAGTTTTGTTGGATTTTTGGTATTTAATAAAATGTGTAAGTTATACCTGTTTCTATGTTTTCATTATTTAATATTATTTAGGGTTGGGTTGATTATTGACGGCCAATTATCTACACATGGGATATAGGCCCGGGGGGGAGTGCCCTTCGTGGGGGTCTTTCTAAGGGAACCTAACCTGTATTTACGCATGGAAAAATCCACGGCTCGTAGAAAACCACGAAAACTCCGAACGATTAGGCCGACGGGCGCGATTGGGATCGAACCCAGCACCTCCCGTCTACCAGCTTCGAGAGCACAACCTCTCAGCACCTGGTGGGCCTTAATATTATTTAGTTTTTAGTGAGAAGTGTAAATTGATCTGATGAATTTGCTATCAATGTTGACTAAATCTGTTATGTGTATCTATATATGTATCGCATAATTTGAGATTGTTATTGTGTCTTTGTTTCTTAGGTCTTTGTTTTGGGTGTCCAATTCGTGGTATAATGGTGAATGATTAAAATTTAGTGTATTTTCAATAAGAAATAGTGCATTTCAAAGCAAATAATTCTCAAATTCTGAATTATAAATTTCCATTTTTTAATACCAAATTACATATTGTTTCAAATGAGCTGGATGAATCTTGCCAATAAAGTAGCTGATATATATTTTTTCTTTTTTAATAAATTAAAAAAATTAAATTTATTTTCGTGATTTTTTTTTTGTGTGTGTGTGTGTGATGTTACAATTCCTGGCCCAATTAGTTTCTATCAGAAATGATATTTTCTCTTTTATTCTTTCATTTAAATGACGAAAAGTAAGATATATCTAAAGCATGAATCTGTTGTGTTTTCTTCCGAGCGTTATCTTTAATGATTTATTACTTATTCTTATGAAAAAAGCATGCTCTGATTTTCCATTGAAGTTTTAATGCTGTTACTGCAACGTCTTATTTTGTACTTAAATAGTGCCACAAAAATTGTTTTAATTGTTCATGTTTTTTAGAGATTTTTTTTTTCTTCTGAACTGAAATGAAAAATCTGTTTCCAGTGATCATTCTTGGCCTTTTTCTTTTCTTTCTTTCTTTCTTTTTTTTTGTTTATTTACACTAGTTGTTATGTATGAAAAAGTTTTTTGGCACAACAGGTTTTTTACATGGACCATCTGCATTAATTTTTAAATCATGTTTTTGCCAGCATTGCTCATGTTTGAAGCTATTAAAACTCCTAATGCGTCTCTATCCTGCGTATAATCGGGAGTTTACCGTACTTCTTCTGGATGGAAAAAACTTATATCAAAAAGATTGAAAAAATAATTGTCATTTACAATTAAATAAAAATTACAATTATATAGACCAATCTTAAACATCTTACTAAAAAGAAAAAAAAATGAAAAAATTGAAAAATTTTGTAAATGTAAACTTGAAATCACCAAAGAAAGGAAGGAAAAGTCCCATTAGCACCACAGTGTCAGAATCTGACTG
Source organism: Maratus michaelseni (assembly GCA_963931845.1). Classification (NCBI taxonomy): domain Eukaryota; kingdom Metazoa; phylum Arthropoda; class Arachnida; order Araneae; family Salticidae; genus Maratus; species Maratus michaelseni. The sequence continues at coordinate 494,143,406 of OZ007586.1, forward strand.
ATCATTCCCCTTAAGAGCCTACACTTGTTTTCAAAAAGACCCGGATGATAATGTTAATCCTATGGGGAAGTTAATTTCAAATATCTTGTTTAGATTTTAATATTTTTACATGTTTTTTTTTTTTTTTTTTTTTTTTTTTGTATAGGATAGCCGAGGATGATCTGTATGCGAGCTAGTTTTTATTTTTGTGTTGCAATTTTTTTTATAATAAGATAATATCAATTTTTGAACCGGTTCAAACCGGTTCCGAAAATGAAAGTATTTTTTTTTAAATAAAATATAAAACCTAAATCAAAAAAGTAAAAACTTGCCGACATACAGATTTTTCTCAGCTATCCTATGCAAAAAGAATCATGTACAAATATTAAAATCCAAGCAAGATATTTGAAAATAACTTCCCCATAAGATTAACATTATCATTCGGGTCTTTTCGCAAGGCTAGCGTAGGGACTTAATAAGTAAAACTTGAAAATACTTCAAATTGGATAAACAACAACCCATTATATACTTTGTTGTAATTATTCCTAGATTTAATTCACACTATTTCTTAAATTGACTAACTTTTAAAGAAATATTAATTGTTTAGCTTTTTTTTAATGCTAATTAAATAGCACTGACTGCTAAATGTAAATTTGAAGCAGTTAATATATTTATGAATAAATTATGCAGTCAACACCAAAATAACCTTAAAATTGCTATATAAAAGCTTAGAACATTATTTTTCAATATTATAAAGGATGAATATGGTTCTCAAGAGGACCACACAGGGAGTCTATCAAATTGGAGAAATTCAGTTTGCTGACTCTTTCGTGATCCCATAAAATTTTACACTTATCTAATGTTTTTCATTATTGATACAACAGCCCTACTTTTCCCAGTTGCTATCATAAATGGCTGCCTATTTTTTGTCTAAGTCCTGGTCATTTGAAATCTGAAAGGGCTGAAAATCTTTGTTGACATCCAATTTTTACCCATAATTGTTACCTACAGTTTATAAAAAAAAGTACATTGCAATTGGGGGGGGGGGGGGATGTCATTGAAAAAAATCAAATAAAATTGTTTTAAACAGTTTGGCAAATTGAGGGATTAATTAAATTTTATACAACTTCTAGAAGGATGAAATAAAATGTGTTTACTTTTGCTTTCCCGCACCCCTTAAACAAAACATATAGTGAAAATATTTTCAAGTCTTGCACTATTTAACATTTGAAAAGAACTTTTAATGCAAATGAAAAACTAAAATGGCTTTTACCGACCTATGCAACTTTTAGGAATTTTATCCATTTTTCATGCACTCAAATAATGTGTATTTTCATTTGATTTGGATTCAAATAAAAATATTGGCAAAATTACTAAAACTTTTATAGCTAGAATTTTGGTCATGGATTATTATTTATTATTATTATTATTATTATTATTATTATTATTTGTATGCCATTTTAAGAAAAACTTTCCACTAAATATTGTAGTACAAAATGTTAAATGCATAAATAACTGAGAAATGGATTTATTCACTCAAACAATGTGCAACTTAATTCTTTATATCATTTAAAAAATTTGTTGAAACTTGAACACATGTTCAAGAATAACGGTTTAGAATTTAGCTACAGGTCAATGATTAGAAGAACAATGTGTTGAACAGATAAACACCAACCCATTAGGTACTCTGTTGTAATTATTCCTTGTTAATTAATCTTATTGAAATTAATCCTTGATTTTATTCCATGTTTCTTAAATCGACTAACTTTTAAAGAAATACAAAACTTTAAAATAGCATAAAATTGTAGCTTTTTATGTCAAAAGCAGCAGCCAGATGTGCAATTTAGAATGCTGTGGAAAAAATATATAACATTATTTACTAAGAACTCTATTTAATAAAAAGAAAAAAAAACGTAACATTAATTAATGACAATCATTTCCAATAACAGATGGAGTGTTTCAATAATTCCTTTCACTGGAAATATATATATATTATAATTATAAATGTCTAGAAAGCAAAAAAACAAAGAGCATTGTTTTTCATATCTGACATTAAATACATAATGAGCCTTATGTAATTTATCCACTGCTTTTATGCCGCAATGTCACTCATTTAAAATCTTCTCGTCTAAGACAAGAAAAAAGTTCTTCCGGCCTGTACCGGGAGGAAAAGCTAGCTTTCGTAGTCCTTGTTTTAAAAAATTCAACCTATTTTACTCAAACACCCGAAGCTTAATTGCTTGGAACCAGATTATAGAAGATTCAATCCCGGTTTTCGTTAATATTGAATTTTAATGCGAATTTCAGCATGAGAGTTAGAGCATAACAAACTGTGAGTCACCCTAGAATTTCAAACTGCCATATCTCTGTATTTTTTAAGATAAAGCCAAAACAAAAAGTGTTCCGGAATCCTTGTATCACGTTCTAACACTTAATGGAAACAACTTTTTTAATTTAAATTTTTTGTACATTTTTTTTATTTTTTAAAACAATGTAAAAAAATTAACTTGCCGTCATTTTGAAACAAGATGGCGCATGAAGCTGGCTAACGAACTTGGTCGAGCATTTCAGCATGAGAATTACAGCACAATAAAAAGTCCTTCCTGCCTGTACCGTGAGGAAAAGGTAGCTTTCATAGTCCATGTTTTTAAAAATTCAACTCATTTTATTCAAACACACAAAGCTAAAATGCTTGGAACCCGATTATACAAGTTTCAATCCCGATTTTCGTTAATGCTGAATTTGAATGCGAGTTTTAGCATGAGAGTTACAGCATAACAAAAATCAGTTTTTTCAAAATGTCAGCCACACTAGAATCTCAAACTGCCATATCTCAGCCATTTTTTAAGATAAATCCAAAACAAAACATATTATGGAATTCTTGTATCACGATCTAACACTTAACGGAAACAACTTTTTCAATTTATAATTTTTTATACATTTTTTTTATTTTTTTAAAAAATTAAAAAAAAACTAACTTGCCGCCATTTTAAAACAAGATGGCGCATGAAGCTGGCCAACGATCTCGGTCGAGACCTTGGTATGTTTTATACACATGATCAGTCACATTCATATCGGTTCATAAATACGAGAGTTACAGCATAACAAATATCAAATTGTTCACTGCAAATATAGGCGTCTTAAAATAAGACACACATGTGTCTTTAAAAGAAATTCAGACACTTAAGTGTCTGAATCTGAAATTTAAAACACATAAGTGTCTATGATCATGGTATAAAATAACTGAAATAAATGTCTGAATAACGCTGATATGTCTGAAATTAAGACATTTAGAAATCACACACATAAGTGTCTGAATATTAAAAAGTCCTTCCGGCCTGTACCGGGAGGAAAATGTAGCTTTCCTATATCTTCGTTTTAAAATTTTAGCTAATGTTACACGAAAACAGCAAGTTAAAATGCAAAGAAACGTTTACAAAAGATTCGTTAATACTGAATTTGAATAAGAAATTCGCCACATTATTGAGCAATAGCCAAATTGGCTTCATTTATGAAGACTTATTTTGGTCGCCAAATTTGGCGATATTTCGCCAAATGTCGCCAATTTTGCCAATTTTGTCGCCAATGTCGCCAATTTTGGCGCTAACAGATATGAATATATAGTTTTATGCATATGATTAAGAAAATTATTACAACAATGAAAGAAAATAATTTGCAAGTAATCGCGTTAATGTGCTGTTTTGTTTCAAAATATCAGCCACACTAGAATTTCAAACTGCTCTATCTCAGCCATTTTTTAAGATAGAGGTAAACCAAAAAATGCTCTGGAATCCTTGTATCAAGGCCTAACACGTAATTAAAAAATAAATTTAACTTTTTAACTTTTTTGTATATTTATTTTAGTTTTAAATTTTTAAATGGCCGCCATCTTGAAACAAAATGGCGGACCAAGCTGGCCAACGAACTCGGTCGAGACATTGATGAGCTTAATACACACAATTAGTTTCATCAAAATTGATTTATAAATACGAGCGTTATCGTATGACATAGGTCAGATATATATATATATGTAACATGGATATATCTATATATATAAATCAACATTTGAACGGAGGGTGGTTTTGGGGTCTGGGGGTCATGATCGGTGAAAATATATCGAAATTTTCCGGACCTGCTTTCCTCCGAACGGCTGCAATAGGTAGCTTTATACTTTTTTGTATTGAAAGCTACCTAACAATTGTATCATATACGCGATGCCTATGATTCAATGATGTCATTGTATATGCCAGCACCATCAGAGAATGTTTTCAATAGATGATAGGTATTTAAAATACTTTTACATCCACTAAATTTTGATCAGACCATAACTTGATAAGACCATAGAATAAGTGTCAAAATTGTAGATCAAATCATGGACCTAATTAATTTTGGTGCAGTAATGTCAGAAAACAATTGCTTTTGAAAAAAGTCCTTCCGGCCTGTACCGGGAAGAAAAGGTAGCTTTCATAGTCCATGTTTTTAAAAATTTAACGCATTTTACTCAAGAACACCCAAATCTAAATTGCTTGGAACTCGATTATAGAACATTCAATTCCGGTTTTCGTTAATACTGAATTTGAATGCGAATTTCAGCATGAGAATTACAGCATAATAAAAAGTCCTTCCTGCCTGTACCGTGAGGAAAAGGTAGCTTTCATAGTCCCTGTTTTTAAAAATTCAACTCATTTTACACAAACACACAAAGCTAAAATGCTTGGAACCCTATTATACAAGTTTCAATCCCGATTTTCGTTAATGCTGAATTTGAATGCGAGTTTTAGCATGAGAGTTACAGCATAACAAAAACCAGTTTTTTCAAAATGTCAGCCACACTAGAATCTCAAACTGCCATACCTCAGCCATTTTTTAAGATAAAGCCAAAACAAAACATATTATGGAATTCCTGTATCACGATCTAACACTTAACGGAAACAACTTTTTCAATTTATAATTTTTTATACATTTTTTTTATTTTTTTAAAAAATTAAAAAAAACTAACTTGCCGCCATTTTAAAACAAGATGGCGCATGAAGCTGGCCAACGATCTCGGTCGAGACCTTGGTATGTTGTATACACATGATCAGTCACATTCATATCGGTTCATAAATACGAGAGTTACAGCATAACAAATATCAGATTGTTTCAAAATATCAGCCACCCTAGAATTTTAAACTGCCATATCTCAGCCATTTTTTAAGACATAACCAAAACAAAAATTGTTCCAGAATCCTTGTAGCATGTTCTAAAACATCTTTTTGATTTTTTTAAAAATTAAAAATATTTATCTGGCCGCCATTTTGAAACATAATGGCGGATGAAGCTGGCCATCGAACTCGGTATGAGACCTTGTTATGCCTACACACATAATCAGTCACATCCAAATCGATTCATAAATAAGAGAGTTACAGCATGACATATGTCATATATATATATATATATATATATATATAAACTTATTGTAAAAATTAACCATTGAAACAGAAACTGACCATATACAATGAAATTACTATACCATATAGCAGTGTCAAATTACAAATTACAATATATAGTACTAATATATGAAGTATTATTTATTCAAATGGAAAAAAAAAAAGGGAAACAAGAGTATAAACACATATGGATGCTTATAATGTAGTTCACTTTTCAAGGGCAGGGAAACCACAATATAAGCAAAGAATGATTGTTTTCTGTAAATGACACCAGCTTAATGCCAAAAATTGTGCCAAATCCTTGCCCGAACAATCATTGGAAAAAGATTGAAAAACAAGGATACCTTTGAAAATGGAATATTATAAATCATACTACAATTTGAATAAGAGGGGAGAAAATAAATAAATAGAAAGGAAGATAAAGAAAATTTATATATTACTACATTAATTATTTACCCATATTCCGAAGCAAAATTTGAAAAGCACATGGTTATAAAATTATATCTAACAGAATAGGTGAAATTAGCAGTTAAGGAATATCTTCCAAATCGTCAACCGTTACCAACAGTTGCAGTTATTATTTTTAACTACAGATATTACAACATTTTCTAAGTTTAAAATGTAAAAAATATAAATAAATAATATAAAATATATTAATTTAATTACTATAATTTTAACTTTAATAAATTTAAAATATATTTCATATTACTGGAAAATTTAAAATTATATAATTAAGTATTTTACCTGTTTTCCAAATTCCATCTAGTAATATATTTTAGAACATTTAGATAATTTATTTGGTGCTGCCATCTAGTGTACGAAATATTAAACTATATCTAGTACAATATTTAACTAATACATTCTTATTTTTTTCATCCATCTAGAGTAAATATATTAATTTTACAAATCTATATTAATTATTTAGATAAAGAATAAGAGTTTCCATTATAAGATAATTTTATTTTTTACATATGACAATATTTATATAATTTTCTCTAAATTTATAATTATTGTGAATTGTTTAATACCATTTTAACAATCCCATTTATAATCCTATAAACCTAAAACATTAATGTAGAATTCGAATGATATTTTCATTTTATAAATATTTATATGCAAACTTAAAAATAACATAGCTTTTTCAATATGACAACGCACTTATTGGAACAAATATCTAGCTAAAAATTATCGACCCTGAAAAGTAAAAAAATATAAGATATATGTATTAGTGTATTATATTTAAATATGTATAATGTACTATATTCAAATATATTTTTAACATATTTATATTATATTGTAATGTAAAACCTTTGAAATATCCTTAATAATTTAAAACTCTAAAATAATCATAAACAATGATTTGGAATTCACACTCATTTATATTTTTAATTAATGAATGATATTTAACTAAGATAATCCAATACAGCTCGCACACAAAGAAGTTCAATCTTTAGCCAAAAATATAAGCAATCAAAATGTAAGAGATTTAACACAAAAAAATGTACAAACATATAACCCCAATGAAAGCAAAATTTATATGCGTAAAATTGACTTAACTAAATAAAAAGAATAACCATATTCTATTTCATGTTGAAGGATAAGTTTTAAATTTTCAGTTTTAAAATTATTTGAACAAATATTGTTAATTCTATGTGCAAAATTTAGTAAAATATTTACAAATACTGATTTATGTATACATGACATATAATTAGTAAATAAGTTTAATTGAAATGTAAAATCATTTCGCTTGTCATAAATGTCAAACATAATTTTATTATTATCTTTAAGAATTATCTTAAGATCAAGAAAATTAATTTCATTATTTACCATAACATTGAAACTATAATTTAAATTTTTATGATATTTTATTGGTGGTAAATAATTTGAATTATACTATTAAAATAGAAGACAATAATATCATCTATATAACGGTACATTTTACAATTAGCAATATTTTAATTACGCTCTTAATAATATAAATACAATTCTGTAAGAATTGAAGAAACAATGCCAACCTGAGCCAGTTCACAGTTTTGAATATATATAGTCTCATTAAAAACAATATAATTATGATATAGAATAAATCTAGTTAATGTTTTAAGGTAATTTTAAAAAATACTATTTTTTAAATTTATGGAATCCTTGTATTCTTTGTATAATAAATTGTCAATCCTGAACATATCCTTGATATCAATATTATTAAATAAGTCATTAAAGTCAAACGTCTTCATGTATTTTATGTTATTTAAATTTTTAATATTATTGACAAGTTGAAACCTATTTTTTATGCTAAAGAAATTATCTTTTTGTTTTGTAAGTTCAAACAATTTAGTGAGAATAGTTAAGGGGCTGTTCAAGTATTACGCAAGCATGTTTTTGGCAATTTTTGAACCCCTTCCCCCCTTGTCAGCAAAAATAAGCAAATCGCAAAGCCCCCCTTAATAATTACATAAGCAAATTGCAACCCCCCCCCCCAACTTTTTTTAACAGTAATAATTTAATTAAAAAAATTAGGACTTAATTCAAATTAAAAAACTCTACTCGACTTTAAAATAATAATAAAAAAATGCTTGTTTTATTTCATTGCATTTCTATTTAAGAAAATTTCTTAGATCACAATTTTAAAAGAACTTAGCCATTTGTAAAATTTAAATTTGAACATGCCCATATCTATTCCAATGCTAACCACGGCTGCTCAAGCCATTTTTCCATATCTGTTATGATATTGGTTTCCAGTTTTACTTGATTATCTTCATAGCTTTCTTTTCGGATGCAATCTTGATCAACTTCATCTTCATTGATCCACTCAACATCTTCCATATCTTCAACGAATTTTACGACGCACATAAGTTCATTTGCTCGACGAGCAGCAATTCTCAATGGTCGTATAAGGCAGGACTTCTCGCTTTTCTCACTGTGTTGAATTTTTTTGTGTCTGTTTGCTGACTTCTGAGATGCATGATATTGGTCACAACTTCCACAAGTTCTTATGGATAATTGCGACTTTATGGAAGGGCAAAACTAGTCATACGGCATCTTTAAAAATCCCTTTGCTGTAATATTCAGATTTAAGGCCAGACGGAGACTTTAATCTATAAATTCCCCCTCCTCACTTGTAATGATGTCATTTGACGATTGTATAATTTTAATTGGAGGAGGAAGGAATCGTCCTTTTAATATACGAAATAATCCACTACGTGCAGAAGAGCAACAATTCTTTACTTCGCATTTTACAATTTGCAGCAAGTATTGACTTTCTTGTACGTGCTTCGAATACCAATCCAAGTCAGAACCAAGAGGGTCTGGTTCGTCTAAATCAACATATGTGGCAGTAACAGGATAACCGTCAATGTTTAATGAGTTCCAGATTTCTGCGAGAGTTTTACCAGCATATTCAAAGTTATTTTGCTCCATTTCTTCATCAATAGTGCGACCGTTCTCATCGAGATGGGAATCATGATAGTCATGAGGGAGTATAAGACCAGACAGTTCTCGACTGAGTGGTGCTATTCGCCTTTCTCCTCGATTATATGCACCTCTTCCAGGAGCATTGCACGCTATGAAAATTCCATCTGAATCATACTTTTTGAAATGGTTAATAGCAAACGATATGACTTTCTAGTAGCGGGGATTCTCGTCTGGACCTCCATCAACCGTAGCTATGATTACAGGTTTGATGAAACCCTCTTCTGTTTTCACTAATTTTTCAAAGTCTTTTAGTGTTAATAGAGTTTCAAAATCCTGAGCATGAGTATTTTCTGTGGAAGAACTGTGTTTCCCACTTCTTATAGCTATAAACGTTGGACCAGAATAAGCTATGGCTTTACTTTGACCTGCCATTTTGGGAGCAATCACAATACCAGCGTAAACAGATGGGATAAGTTTGTGGCGTTCAGCGATGACCCAGTCTTGTTCGGGTAAGAAAACACGATACTCCATATGCATCGTCTCGGAGCCTGTTTATTGGCTGCTGTAATTTCCAAAGGTACACGTGCTTTGTCATCCTGTGAAAAAAAAAGCACTTGCATGGGTCCAAGAATTGAAGCTAAAGTTTCTAAATAGCGGATGGATGTTACTGCAAATTGGTTATCAATGTGAGGTTGGTGATAGTCCGCCTGAGCCCCAGAAAGTTTTACCGGCACTGTGGTGACATGTCTTCGACTCTCGATGGTTGAGGAATTTTTTTGGAAGCAAAAGAAGATATGTTCTACTCCTGCTTATTGCAAAACCAACCTTTTTCAGTTCTGCAGTCAAGTCATCGAGAATTTTGACACTTCGTATTGACTCGCTTCTTCTTTTTGTATCTGCAGCGCTTCCAATAATAGCTATGTCTGCTATTGCCTTAAGCAATAATGGTTGATCTACATTTAAACTTGGTCTTCCTACTGATTCCCTCAAAGCTAAATTTTTTTTAATGTCTGGATTATCATGGCAGATTTTTTCAAGCTTTGTTCGTTTGGTGGTTCGATGTTTTTTTTTATTATTCAGCTTTTTGTTGTTTCCTTTTTAAGAATTGTTTAATGGTTATTTAATCGTAATCTCATAATACAACTTAATTTATCATTTTTCTAATTGAATTTATTTATTACAAAGTTATGACTTAAAAATAAATGTTTATAATAAAAGAGTTCATAAAAATGTGCATTTTCAAATATTATATTTTTAAATGCTCACTTTTCCTTAATCCTTAATTTCCATTCAAATATTTCACGTTTACGTGAATTTAACTTCACGCCAAATAACACGCTTGGCGACAACTGAGTCCATCTAACGGAAAAGTACTTAAAAATGAGACTTGACATTCATAGAAGTATAAGATACATGGTTTTCAATTCAATTGGATTACATTTCATTTTTAGTAAGGTACAAAATTTGAAAACAGGGTCATTCCATGTCAAATCAACCAAAAATTTTCAATTTTCAACCTGACCATTTCAGATTTTACTGAAACTTTCAGTAATCATTCTCCCTGATGATAGAAATGAGAATATACTTTTATAATTTTTTTATCTCAGTAAATTTTCATACAATTAATTTTTTTAATTAAAAAAAATCATCAATTTTTGGCTTGTATAAATGTCTTTAATTTTAAATTTCTCAAGTTCTATCAGGCGTAGAGAATTGTTTGACTCCTCATTTTAAAGAGAATTTCATAAGGTTTAATTTGATATGAAAGTTGACTATGCATGATTTTTAAAAAGTTAATTTAATATAATAAAATATTTAAAAAATTTTTAAATAGTTTTTTTTAAAATTTTGAAAAAAATATATGTTTTTTGTAATATTATAATCTTTAAATTCTGAAAGTTTTAGAGTGGGATCTCAATGGGATCAGTAGTTATAAAAAAATAATGTTTAAAATGAATAAAACAATGATCTCTTTAGCACAATCATAAAGTTGGCAAGGTGCCAACTTTAAAAAACAGCCCCATTTGGTGTTTAACATTAGTTTTTTTAATATAACTGCTGATCCCATTGAGATCCCACTCTAAAACTTTCAGAATTTAAAGTTTATAACATTACAAAAAACATATAATTTTTTCAATTTTTTTAAAAAACACTATTTCAAAATTTTTAAATTAAAAATTTAATTAAATTAACTTTTTAAAAACCAAGCATAGTTAACTTGCATATCAAATTAAACCTTATGAAATTCTCTTTAAAATGGGGGGTCAAACAACTCTCTACGCCTGATAGAACCTGAGAAATATAAAATTGAAAACATCTGTACAAGCCAAAAAATGTGATTTTTCGAAATTAAAAAAATTAATTGCATGAAAATTTACTGAGATAAAAAAAAAATTATAAAAGTATATTCTCATTTGTATCATCAGGGAGAATGATTCCTGTAAGTTTCATCAAAATCTAAAATGGTCAGGTTGAGTTACTGGTTGATTTGACTGGTTCATTTGACCCAACAGTTAGAAGATTATCTGCTACGAAACTTACATATTTTTTAATTTTTTCCCTTATGGATGCATTAATTTTTGAGTTATTTGAAAGGAAAAAATAAGGTTTAGCTTGGCTTCGCATTATTTAAAAAGTAATAACTCGTGTTTTAACATTTCCCTGGTCTTTATTTATTGCCATACTGACCATGTTTCGACAAGGCTACACGGTCATTTTATCTTATCTTTTTCCAATTTTTACAAGTAATTATGTAAACTTAAAGTTATGATGAAATATATTTAAACTTTTAAGAATAAATTGATTATAATTACCTTTATAAAATAATCAAGAAAGACTGATTTATTTTTGGTTGCCTTACGCAGTTCGTCCTCAATTCTTTTTAGCACCAATACCTCTAACTCTTTGTCAGTTTTAGAAGACTTTTGTACTGACGCCACACTTCTTTCGTTTTACATTGGGTATCCTTCAAAGGTTTATTGTAATCTCATAATACACTATAATATTTAACTGACAATATTTATCTGATGCAGACTTTTTGAAACTTTCGAAAAGTTTTTTATACAAGATTTCTCGAAATGAAGACATATTTCCGATTTCATTTATTTTAAACACCCCTACACTACAGTACTGAGAGGTTTTCAAAACTCACGAGACCCCAGACAGTAGAGCAATCGGTCACTATGGTTATGGGGTTCAACCACTTGACAGAGGAGGGGTAGAAACAAAAAAGATGGAATTTTACGTACGTTTTAGAAACTTTCCAGGAAAACTCATACTGTCACAATACAACATATCGCATCGGTCCATTCTATTCTATTCTATTCTATTCTATTCTCACAATTGGAAATAGTAGTAAGTTCTCAGCGATAATAAGCCCTCATGCAAAAACATGAACAGTCACCTCTAGATAAAAGAGATAGTTTATATTTTCCTTGTGCGGTCAAAATAGTTGACATCAGAACTTCAAGTTTAATTTAAAAATTTTAAGGGTTTTTTTTTTTTTTTTTACAATTTAAGAGATTTATAAAAAGTCTTACGTAAGCATCATTCAAACACCCCCCTCCCCCTTGTCAGCAAAAATAAGCAAATCGCTAACCCCCCTCCCCCCCTAGATGCTTACGTAATACTTGAACGGCCCCTAAATAGAAACTTACTTACATTATTATTATTATACGTATTACAACCAATAGTTACAGTTCTAAATTTTAAAGGAGTTTTATGGAATTTAGGATAACAACAATATATGGATAATTAAAGTTGCAATCTTTAATTTTTAGTAATTTATAATATTGAAATATATGTCAATTATTAATAATTGTATCAAGATTAGTTTTTTTTTAAATTTAAACTTGTATTTATAGTATTATAAATTAGCTGCGAATAATATTTTTTGCAGATGAAAGCATAATTATTTGCTGATTTATCAACATAAGTAATAATAAATTTGTTTTGCAAATTCTTTATTTCACTATATAGTTGTTTAAAATTAAAATTATAATTGTCCATATTTCTGAAAAGTTCAACATTTAAATTACTTAAAACATTTAATTTCCATTCATTAAAAAATTCAAGGGGTTTATTATAATCTATTGAAATTTTATATATAAAAAGGTCAAGATCCAGATTAAATTGTTTTAATATAGAAAAAATAGTATAACATGAAGGTATTCGAAATTTAGTCCCATTAGTCATAAAATTGCGCAAATAATCATTCTATACAATATTAATATCCCCTGTACTGTAATAATGTGACGATGTACCTTATCTACATAATTACTATAACTAGGATTATTACATAAGCAAGGAGGTTTATCATTTGAGGTAAGAAATTTTGCAAAATTATTGTAATTGAAAATCCTACGTCCTAGTGTAACGTTGTATTTGTATGATTTATGTATAGTAAAAATTTTTATGAGGAATTTGTTATCATTGTTATTAATTACTTTGTGTATTGGCCGTGCTGTCGTATCGGAGGGAAGTTTCCGATATGCTACACAGGGGCTGTCCATCCTGGCGCCCGCTATTCACCAGATAATTCTTACAGAAATATTTGCCTTATTTCATCGGAGATATTCGGGGATTGAATAAGGTAAATATTTCTGTAAGAATTTTCTGGTGAATAGCGGGCGCCAGGTTGGGCAGCCCTGTGCTACACAATAGCTGATTATGTTAGGTGGCAGGTCAAGTGAACCGAAGAGAGCTAAGCTGTTGAGAGATGAAGTCGGGAGTTGGAGAAAAACGTAGCGGATGATATTCGAGCTGGATTTTATCAGTGGTCGATGATGTTCTATATTAAAACAGACATCGTATTGTGATTTTTAGTTATAGCGTGATGTGATTTTAAAGTTGTAAAGTGAAAAAGAATAAATTGTTTTTTTTTTTATGTTAAGCGTCGTCTCGGATTATCTGGAACTGAAATATTGAAAATGAAATCGTTACAGAGTTTTAAATGGAGGTTTCTACCGAGATGGATTTTGTGGACATGTAAAACCAGCTAATTAGTGAAATGAGGGGTATGTCCTTTTCCCTTTTATCCATTGCAGTGTGCCTATAATGTTTGTAGATTGAAATATTTCTCCGGAGCCCAGGCGGCAATCCGTGGACAAGCTCTGGACAAAAGCTAGTTCTGCAATTTGTGAGTCAGGGTAGGCTGCAGGGTTCGTCGGTCGTTACAAGACTGTCGACTTAGAAATTTATATATTTGTGTAGTATTCGTATTAGATCAGTGTTTCCCAACCTTTTTTTGGCCATGACCCCCCAAATCATCTCTAAAACCTTGACGCCCCTCCCCCTCCCTCTGCCTGTGACAAATAAAATTTTTATTACATAAAAAGTCAACTCTTATTCCCACTAAAGAAGTCTTAAACGCCTTTAATTGGATCTAAATAAAGAACAGCACATTCACGAAAGCTAAAACATCAACGAAAAGAAAGTATTTATGAAGAAATCGTTAATAATAATAATAGTAATAATATGCAGCGATGTAAAAAAGCAAATTATTATAATTTTTAAATATTTAATAGAAAACTGAAATACATAAATAAAAACTGTAATTTTAATTGAAGCTTTTTCTATGATGCTTTTATAATTTTAATTATTGGCAGTAAAAAAGGTACCTAATAAATTCAAACTAGACTCGAGATGAAGAGAATAAAATTAATGAGATCCTTGTCCTTCACGGTTGCAGAGAGTTTTTATATCAGGTTCTAATTTAGTCAATTTTAATCTCAAGTCCCCTCATTTAGTTATGTCCAGTCGATTTCTTTTCTTCAGCAGTAAATCATTTACTGCACTAAAACCACATTCAACTAGGTATGATTTTGGGAATAATATTTTTGCTGCAAATTTTCTTGAATTTGGATATTTAGATTCTGTCTTGGCACAAAGCCATGCCACCACTCCTTTTATACGAAAATGGGTTTAAATTGACTCATCGTTTGAAATTTCAGAAAGTTCTTCTGGGCATCGTATTGAATCATCAAATGATAGGTCCACTAACATTGGCTACATGACCCATGACGGGAAATCCATTTTCTTCAAATCAGAAAATCTATCGTTCAAATCAGATGCCAATATTTTCAAATGATCCCCAATCACAGTTATAGCTGCATCGGTCATCTTGCACTTTTTTAATCAGCAAAACAGATCAAACTTTCTCTCAGAAATATGTTTAAGCTATACCTCACTGAATGTAATAAAGCCAAATATTTGTGCTTTTGTAACAACAAGTGTTTTACCTTTTCCTTGAAATTGTTTATTCAAGGTATTCAGTTTTTCAAAGATACCTGCTAAATAACTAACAACTTTTGAATCAATGGCTTCTAGGTGCTTCATGTCAGACTTTTTACTTAAAAATTCGCAAGAACATCAAACAACTCTATGAATCATTTTAAGCTTTACCCCTTTGAGAGCCATCTTACATCAGTGTGAAGTAAAAAACGAACGTGGTCTGCGTTTTTACCTTCATAAAACTGCTTCAATAGATGCTTACATTTGTTGTTGGCTATTATGGAGTTGATACATCTTATAACAGTTTTCAATGTATCATTAAGGATAGGTGACATGTTTTTTGACACTAAATTCTCTCTATGAATGACGCAATACACAAGAAGCATTTTTGGATTCCCATCTTTCATTAGTTTTAATCATCCTGTTCTCTTTCCCATCATAACTGGAACACCATTTGCAGCGCAACATGTTACATTTGTCGTTGGTGCACTATTTATATCTAAGTAACTTTTCAATATATTAAAATATCAGAGGCAGTATTGGTTATCTCTAATGATTTGCAGAAAAGCAATTCTTCAGTAAATTTACCTATATCAGTATGCCTTACATAAGTAAGCAATACGGATCTACCGTCTCTTGGAGTTGATTAGTCCATTTGTATGGAGAAATTTCTTGATTTCATCTTTTTAACAAGTTGTGCTTAAATGTCCTCACTCAGTTCATCTATTCTTCTACTAACACTATTGTTACAAAGTGACATGGATTTCCCATCTTTACCATCTTTGTCCAGGATTGTTTTAAGGAATATTGATATTGATGGTTTAATCAAATCTTCACCGTGTGGGTTTTCCAGATTTAGCAATGAGTAAAGATATTTCATAACTAGTCCCAAGAGTACAATTTTCTGTAGCAGTTTGTGTAGTGAACATATACTCGGCCGTTGATCTTTTTTCAAACTTTTCCTTTAAAGTTTTAAAATAACTTAAATTTGAATTTATATACTCACTATGTTTTACCTTCATATGCGTTTCAAGACGATCTCGTTCCATAGATTCGTTTCTTAAGCATTGTTTGCATAAAAGGCAGAAAGAGGATCGTTCATCGTGGTTAGCCGGCATAAAACCAAATTTTAAATATTCATCTAAATACTTTTTTCAGATTTTTCACAGAAATACCAATTATATGTTTCTAATTATTTTTATACTATACACAATCATAGATCAATAATAATATGATATGTATATATAGTGAAGTAATCTAAAGTTAACTAGAGCACATGAAAACATCAGCAACCATTAAATAAATATATAACAATAGGATTAATTCCCTTGTTGCATGACAAAAAATACAAAGATTACAAAACAGAGGGCTCTATCGAATAATTTGGCCAAAAGGAATATCAAAGAAAACTATATGAACAATTGTGAAAAACAATAGCTGAATATACAGTACAAAATATTTTTCACACATATTCAGAACAAATTTTTCACGCACTTACTTATGCGTAAAATAGGGAAAAGAATGAAATAATTTATTTAATTCCTGTGCCTGTTTACGGCCTATACATTCTTATACCACTTTTAAAAAAATCCTTATTTAATCATAGAATTTGCGATTCAATAACCGAAACATTTCTTTTCGTAAATAGTGGTGGGAGGTGGAAGTTAGTTGGAATAGTTGTATTAACAGGGTTCATACTCCTCCTGGAATTCCTTGAAAACTCCTGGAATTCCATTTTTTTCTTCAAGGGCCCTTAAAACTTCTGGAATTTACCTGCGACTTCTGGAAAATATTAAAACTACGATATTTTAATTATTTTTTTACCCTCTATAATTTTGAGAATATTAAACATTAAAAATTTATTGATTTTGAAGGAAAATCACAAAAAATCCAATTATTTCGTCATGGAGCAGTGTTAACTGCAACTGACACAGTTCGCACAACCGGTGCGGAAAGTGTATTACACAGTAAACATGCTCAACCGGCAGCTAAGAAGAATGATTGAGCTCGTGGGGAACACAAAATCGAATTAAACTGGGAACTTCTAAGTTTTAGCAGTGAATTTGACATTAAAATATTGAGGGAATTTAAACAAAAGCTTTAAATTAATTTTATTAGCTCTATTATCTCAGTGATTGATAATGACAAATCAACATTCTCTTAAGTCTCAAATTTCCAAGGCTTTTTACTACTTTAAAATTTAAAATTAGTAAGATTATTGAAGATTCACATTTTAGGAGTAGCAACCCCATCCCTGTAAATACCATCTTGAAAAAATATAGTGAGGTTGTATTAAAAACTCAAAGCAAATCTCCTGGAAAAAAAATTTCAGACTCCTTGAAAACTCCTGGAATTAACTTTGTTAAAAAGGGTATGAACCCTGTAACTTAACCTGATTATTTCAAAACATCACAATTTCAATTCATCACTGAGAACAAAATTTATTTTAGTAAGCAGTATAAAGAATAAATTATGAATTATAAGAAGAGAATTGGTACTAAGTAATAAAGCTTATTTTAAAACTTTAAACTCGAAAATGCTTATGGAATAAGAAAGCTGGAATATGATGCAGTTCAATAAATTTAAGTTTTAAAATGTTTGAAATCAGAAATTGAAAAATGATTAACTAAAATATCATTGAAAATATTTTTAAGAACTGAAATTCTTATTGAAATATAATTTCCAATATAGTCATTGCTAACTCAAACCGCTCCTCCGTAATGTAACGGAGGTAGCGATAAAACTATTTATGGCATCATACGAAAAATATCATGAAATAGTTAAGGGATATAAAAATTATTCGGTTTTCAATTTCTATTATACAGTTTGCAAAACTTATTTTAAATAACTTTTTTATTTGTATTACTATAGGCGAGGCCCAGAATGAGGGGTTGTTTCCTCTGAATTGAGATATTTGTAATTCTTTCTCAGAACTAATAAAATATTTTGTCCTTGACTTTTTTTTGTCCCCAGAATTAGATATTCGCTCTAGGATCCTAAAATAAAGATCTGTAAAAGAAATGAGTTTTAATTGGTTGATCGAACTTCTCGTCACTTATCTGACGATAGCGCTTTGACTTTTGTGCTTTCCCAAGAATCAATTTGAAACAATTAAAATTAAAAATGTTTTAAACCAGAAAATTTATTTTGCAAAATAGTTCTTTAATTTGTTTTATTTTTGATATTTTTCGAAAAGTATTTTTCAAACTGTTTAGGATTTAAAAAGCGGACGTCCTAATTTCACCAAATTCTCAGATTGCCCCCCTAAAACGTCAAATTGCCCCCCTGTGGGGCGTGCGCCCCCCGTTGGGAACCACTGTATTAGATAAAGTTTGGGGGAGGGGAAGAAAAAAAATCAAAAAATCTTTGTAATGCTTTATACACATATAACATCGATTTTCTGAAAAATTTAAAACTTCCTACGAGAAACCATGCATGATCAGTCGATCAGTAATGGTAAAAACATACATTTTGACTTCATTCATTGAATATTAATTACGGGAAAAAATGTTTGAGATAATGTTTACAAGTACTACAAAACTCACTGAAATAGAATATTAAATAAATGAAAGTACTTACTTGCATACGATCCTGCTGGACTATATATTTTTACAACATGTTTGAAAAGAAGACATCAGTCGTTGTTGGTAAGCCCAATGAGTTTCGAAATAAACAACTCTATTATATGCTTCCTGATTCTACTGAATTTTTGTAACAGTATCGTTTTTAAAGTTATTTTGATCAGTTGAAAATACCTTTTATACATGAAATTTAATCACAGTCGCAGAAACAGATATTTACATGAGTGTACTATACATAATATTTACATTTAAATATAGATTTCATTTCAAGATATTTATTCTTAAACATTTATCTTTGTTTAAAGCAAAAGCAATGGCGTACACATTCTTCTGTTTTCGCTCTAACCGTCAAACAAGAACGACTCTAAGGCACTTTTTTGATGTCAAGAAGTGTATTAAAATAAAAACTATGACATTATTTAGAAATAAATATAAAATACTAATTAAGAATAAATAAACTTACCTTCAGACAGATTTCAAATTATCCACGGGAAAAAAAATTGCCGGATCTACGAAATGAAATGACTACTTGACTTGGCAATAATTATTTATTTTTTTTATCGAGTTGAGTTGTTTAGTGTTCGATCTCTTCGAGTACATTAGAAAAATAAGAGCTTAAATCAAGATGACTAAAACGTTAAAAATCAACTCATTCATGATACCTTAAATTAGAGCTCTTTCCTGAGAAGCCAAATCCACTCTTTCGTTTTAAGAGTTAAGAGAATTCGTGTATTATTTTCAATTATATATTCAAAAACTTGTCTTATAAATTTTTGTTTTTAGGAAAAAAAAACTAAAGTATGATTCTCGTAGAAAAATGTACTCATAAAAAACGACTTATAACTTAAAAAAATATCATTAAATATTAATAATAAATATTTTCGTAGATCCTGAAGATAAATTAATATTTAATAATTATCGAAAATGAAAAAAATGTTAACCTTTCAGAAGATATATCAATTATAAATATGGCTAAAATTACTATTTTTTTTTAATTAAGATTTTTTTTGTTTTTAGAATTTACATTGGAAAAGAATATGTATATAAATATACATTTCAGACACAAAATGTTTATAAATAAAAAAAATCTATAATTTTGTGTTCCAGACCACCTTACATGTGAACTATTCCATTAAAGCGGTTCTCAAAAAAATATTTTTCTCCGCTCAACAACGCGAAACTTTCTGACACATTAGCTGATTCATTTCAAACGTAAAAATATGATACTTGTAGGCATGATTAAAGTGATTTGCCTACAGTTGCCTTTTGTGAACAGTTATTTTTGATTTTCTGACAAATGAATTACATCTTGAGTTATAAGAGATTGTTTTCTCAAGACGGCTGTTTTATATCCATTCCTGCCATGTCGGTCCAGAATTTCGGTACAAAATGCCAACTTTGACAGCATTTCCTGAAAAATCATTTGCCTAAAAACGGAAAAGACAGTTCTATTGCATAGTTTCTGAATAAGAGCACCTGCCAATTTAATAAGTTTGCGACGAAAAATGAATTAAAACATGTGTCAGAAAATAGGCAGTGTATTTGTGAACAGCCTTAACGACAACATCAACAATAATAATAATAATAAATACTCTCTATTTTATGGCTATAGTTCAAAAAGTGGAAGATTTAAGTTTCAATAATTAAATCACACAAATTAAATCAGAAAATAGAAGTTTTCATAAGGATTTTGTTTCATAAGCTTTTTAAAACTGATGTAAAGCGGTAAAAAAATTACTTCTTATCAAACAAAGGATTCTTAAAGTTCCTAAATATTTTTCTAGTTCTCTATTAAATTTTATGACATAATTTTTTTCTCGTTTATATGTATACGCTTTCATATTTAATGCTCCTGTGAGATCTTTATTTGTTTAAATTTTTTTTAATTTGAAAAATAAATTTTGGTATGTTTTCAATTAATAAGGGAAGTGTTTTAAAGCTTTAAACAGTAGATTTTTATTTTTATTTAAAAAATATATATATATATATAAAATTTTGAATCGCGCATAACAATCCGTGTGAAAATATTCAAATTTGAAATTGATAGTACATTAACACATATTCTAGTTTATTTTTAAGGTAGTCCTCAAATCCAAACTGCCTACTTTATGACATATTTTTTAATTCATTTTTGTTCGGAAACGCATGAAATTGGCATGTGTTCTTATTCAAGAAACTTTGTAATCGAAAGACTTTTTCTATTTTTTGTTGAAGGCAGAAGATCTTTCAGAAATTACTGTCAAAGTCTTGGGTTATGAACCAAATTTCCGACGCCGCAGCACGAGAAAAGGAAAAAACGTGTCGTCACGTGACACGAATCGCTTATATCTCGGTATGTAATTTATTTATCAAAAATTGGAAAACCCAATTCGATTCCAAATAGCTTCAATAGCCAGGCCTGCCAATTTACGTTTAAAAACGAGTCAGAAAATGCCTCAAAAAGTTTCGCGCTGATGAGAGAACCACCTTAACACAAATTCTAGTTGATTTTTAATCTTTATATCCGCTTTTCACTACTCGCACTGTAAAAAATAAATAAAACAAAATTCGTTTACAGACAGATAATTTATTTTTCAAAGATAAAATGATCAAAAATATGAAAATTAAAAGATTCATTTTTTGAAAGTTTAAATCAATGCGAATAAAGAGCTTTTTTGCGAATAAAGAGGAATTTGAAATGATAAAAAAATTTCTGTCATGAATTCAGGCATTAAATTCTTATTTGTAGTTCAAAGAGTAATCCAACGTACTTGAAAATAATTAAAAACAAAGAAACCTCACGCTAACCTTGTAAAAAAGAAGAAGGAAAACCCTTGCAATTATTTTTATTTGGGCTGATTTGAAATAATTTTTTTTATAATAATTACATATTTAGTTTTCACTTATAAAAATGAAAAAAAAAATCACGTGTTGAACGTTTGAAATTACCTTTTGTTCATTTTTTTGTGAGATATTAACACGAAACAAAAACAAAGAAGAAAAGGTTTATTAGAGATGTTCCACTAATCATTTGATCCCATCATTTATTCTCACTATGAAAATGTCATAGAACAAAAAATAAGATTTGGTTTCTTCTGAAGAAATAACCTTTTATTTTTTATACTCACAAGTAACAATTACCACGAAAGTTCTTTTTCATTTTCTTTTTAATTACTTTTTATTAAAATTTAACTGCTTCAAGAATTAGGGAAAAATCTACGACAACTTTTTCTTCGTTTGAGAAATGCCTATCCTGAGCTAATTTTATGCGTAATACATAATCGTTAATTACATAAAATGATTTCTTTAGTTTACGTATCGTAAGAATCATCGTGAAGAAAAAATTTCCTATTCATTCTATTCAGATGATAGCCATTTACTTTAACTGTATGAAATAAAATAATTTAAAATAAAAATCTGTATATTTTGTACTGCGCCTACTGAAAACATACATTAAAACTTGAAAATCCTTGGAAGCTAATTTTGATAGAAGATACATGTATCTTGTTACTAGAAGTACATTTACTTAATTTTTTAAAACATATTTATAATCTTGGAAGAAAAAATGTGATCACCTTCTACTAATTCTTCTGACAATAGCTATACAAAATAAAGTCATAGGTAGTCTGATGGCTTGTGGCCATCAGCATAATTCATTCTGATAGGATTAAAGTAATCCTGAAATAAAGTGAAGTGATAGGTCTTGATTGCCACCTATTGTAAGAGGATTGTCCTAGAGAGAAGGTATCCTTTGTTCATTTCAAGTAACAATAAAAGACTTTCATGCTTGGTATAGCCTTGCTAAATATGTGTGAACTTTTTCTATGAGAAGATTGTCTGAAGGGGTTTAAAATGTGCCAGAAAGGTATTCATATGGATAGTTTATTAAAAGAAATGGGTTTTTAAGAACCCTGATATAAGAAGAGGTGGGAGAATGGAAGAAGGGTGTGTCAATCAAGGAGGATCAGAGGTATTATGCACAGGGAAAAGAGATGGAGTTTTTCGCCATTAAGACGCAGACTCGTTTTTGTGTTCTGGGGGAGACGTACCTTGTTTTTGGGGTTCCTTGTATGTACAAAATGTCTTGTAATATCATCTAAAATTTTACTATCATGTTTTTTTATAATGAAAACTAAGGGATCCAACTCGGGCTTTCCGGGTTACAGTATACTGGAGACACCCAATTTTTCAATTGAAAACTCTAATAGATTTTTCACATTTAACACTTTGTATAAGGTAATGCGTGGAGAGATGGCGCAGTCGGAGAGATTGCGCACATAGAGGTTCGAGGGGAAGGAGTAGAGTGAGCGCGCAGCGACTCCAGGTAGTTGTACAACAGCAATAGTGGAATGCCTACTTGAAAGTGCACGTTAATTGTTTTGAGCGTCTAAGATAAAGTATTGCTATTTTGTTTTGTTTTCCCAAAGTAAGTGCTTGAATTTTCATAGTTATTCATCAAAATTTCTATACAATGTCAGTAGTACAAAATACTTTAAACTTAAACGATTTCCATAAGCTACTAATCTAGACTAACAATGTGAACATCAACGGTTCGTTTTAGTAGCGGTCATGCTTAAATAAAAGGCCGCGCAATCTTTCCTACCGAAATTGGAGAGTTTGCGCATCTGCTACTTAGGAGAGATGGCGCATCGTTCCCATTAGTTTCCATGCTAGGAGAGATTACGCAGCTTATTGGTAAGTTTGCATAAAAAATGAAAAATACAAATGGACTAATTTTAAGTTAAACGTGTTATCAAGTAACTTAATGTTATTTTGTAATTTTATCTGGACTTGCTTTTCTGATTCTTTAATTTTTTTTCCTTTAATTAAAATTTTTAATAGCTTTTAAAATTATTTCCTTTTTCTGATTCTTCAATCATTAGGTTGAAATATTCACTCCTAATACAATAATATTTCCTCACAAAAACCTTACAACAATGTCATTTAAGTGTACTTATTATTGTTAACAATTTAATTGTAGTTATTATTAGCTACAATCTCTCCTACCCAAGTGTGCAATCACACCAACCCTGTAAGAACAGATTGCGCAAAATAACTTTCTTGGTTTTATTACAACTGTTCTTAAAGCCAAATGAATTGTCTGAAATTATCAGAATCATAAAGGATGCAAGTAAGTAGCGAAATTTTTGGCGATTTCTTCGGTTATTAACTTCTAGCATGCGGCTAATACGAAATTTTTGCTTTTAATTAATTTCAAATCTTTATTTGAATATATAATTGATATTTTTAATATGAAAATGCTTTTTCGTGTTTTTTGTGGGCAATATAAAAAGCATACAGGGTGCGTCAGAAATGGGTCGATTTAATTGCAACATAGCAACAAAATAGTAATGAAAATGCATAAAAACAAATGAAGTAAAAATTATTCATGGATAGTTTAGCAAAAAATTAATATTTAGATTTTTTTATTGTTATTCTTTTGAATTGTGCGCAGACTCTCCTAGCTTTACCTTAACTACGTTGCATATCTGCAACATACACTATACACAAAAGTCAATGTTACTTATACAGTGGGCTTTAAAAGATGATTTTATTTATTGTTGCTATCTTCCAACACAGCAGTTAATAATATAAATTGTTGGTATAAATCTCTGCAAACAGCAATACTAAGTTAATTTTTTATCAATTTTTCATCCAAATCATTATTTATCATTTGCGAATTTTCACATTGTTACTGCTAAAATGGTCTTCGTAAATTTTATCGAATGAAAAAGGCTTGAAACGTCCAAAAACTGGTTTTTTACAAAGGTAATTTCGTATACTTCACAATTCAGTATTAGAAAATTGACAATAATTATGGGAAGTGTGTGATTTTTTGTTTATTGCAGATGTGAAAAAAGTACCTTTTAATCAATAATTTCTTGTTTTCATGTTTTAATTTTTTTTACATGTACCAAATAATGTATATAATGAATTTTATATACATTATGATGTATTCTAAACGTATGAGTAAACATTTTTCAAATCGGAGTTGTTGAGTCACGAAGGTTCAACATACAGGGTGCGTCAGAAAAATGTATATATATACACTGTTTAATGGGTCATAACTTTCTAATTTTTCTTTCTTTAGAACGTGAAAATAATTGGAAACAATAAGTTGACCAAGATTAACGTTTGAAAAAAGTAAATTTATCTTAAAATCCCATCATTAAGTATGAACCTGTAACAGAAGGAGAAAAACAATAACGCAATGGGATTTCAGGTTGATTTACTTATGCTACTTACAATTCATCAGATAAAAGCTAAGTTTGTAGAGAATGGATGTTCAGAGACAACGTTCCGGGACCGCAATTAAGCAAGAATGAGCCACAACACCAAATGAAATGTTTGCTGAAGTTTGTGAATCAATAACCCACCGTCAATTAAACACGAAATTAAATGATGTATTGACCAGAACGATAATAATTTTAAACATCTATGGTAGGAAGAAAAGTAATACATTTTATGTAGATTCTTTTGCAATTTAAATATTAATTATATGTGAATAAAAACTGGAGATATAATCATTCAAAGTGTGTATACATTTTTCTGACGCACCCTGTATGCTTTTTATATTGCCCACAAAAAACACGAAAAAGCATTTTCATATTAAAAATATCAATTATATATTCAAATAAAGATTTGAAATTAATTAAAAGCAAAAATTTCGTATTAGCCGCATGCTAGAAGTTAATAACCGAAGAAATCGCCAAAAATTTTGCTACTTACTTGCATCCTTTATGATTCTGATAATTTCAGATTTATTTATTTCAATAAATGGAAATGTGCATGTATACATCCATTATTTGTTTGACCTAATTTCCTTTATGAACATCTTCACTTATTTTGTGAATGTGATAAATATATATTATCTATTCAATAATGTATTTTTTCTCTCTAAAAATTCCTTTATATATTAATTAAATTTTATTATGAAAAAAAATCAGAATTTATATTTGAACTACTGTTACAAGCTTTTCTTGTAACCTCCGTTACAATAATATTCTGTGCAATAATTTTCAGAATTTATTAGCATTCTGCACCTAATAAAAATATTCAGAGGCATTAGGTTTCCTTTTATTTATTTTTTTTTGTTAGCCGTAAATGTGCCATTTGTCATTAATTTCGAAATATTCTCACTGAACTAGAAATGGTCATGAAATTTATGTCCTCCGTTTTTATTCTCAGTTCTTGATTTAAACGTGTGCATCATTTAGTTAATAAAATTAAGTTTTTAATTCAGAAACATATTTATTTTTAGAATATTTACATAAAGTTTTATTGTCTGCCATAAATAAGTATGGCATTATAAAACAAAGCATTAAGTATTTGTATCCTCAGTAGTTTTACCATTAGAAAATAAATTATCACCAAGTAATGTATCACCAAGATTATATACGATCACCTATATATAAATCTTAAGATGTGACTCGTGAACTCTGAATATTAATATCAATATAAATATTTTTGATTGAATGTTTTTTATGGAAATATTTATTACGGTTTTCCGTAGATTGATCATTTTGTGTTTAAAAAAGAATGTTAGAAATTTTCGTTGGAAAACTAACATTTTCTTTTGCGAACACGCTTAAATTTTTAGAATATCCAGTATAAAAGTGCTTGCAGCGAGAAAGACCTTATTCACTTGAGTAACGTTAGAGCTCAATTCTATTTAATAGGGGTGAAATAGGGGTTAAGGTAAAAACTTAAAAGAAGCTTTTTAAAATTTAATTCATTGCCTTTTGTAGAAAAAAGTTAAATCTATCTTACAAAACTTTCCTTTACTTAGAGTTTTATTAAATAAAATTCAGTTCTGCATCTTACCACTACATTTCAAAAGGATTAGTGAACCAAATATTTATTTGAAAGTTTGCAGAAAAGTAATGTAATAAGCCACCGAAACTTTCGCAAAAATCCGCTTTCGTAATGGAAGAAATATCCAAGTTTCTGGTTTTAAGAATTATTGCGACATTATTCTTCTCTCTACTTATTTAATTTCAAACCGTGGCATTGGTTTCAGAATCAAAGTATACTAAAATTTTCTTAAAAACTTTTAATGTCATTTAAGTTACGTATACGCTGACGACTTCTTTTGGGTTAATTTTGGAGTACGAAAAGTGGATATAAATAAATAAATAAATGCATTTATTTTTAAAAAGAAGAAAATAATTCTGTTCAGTATTAATATATATATACAGGGTGTTCTAGAAAGGACTCCCCAACTTTTAAATGACATAACTTCGAAACAGTGAGAGATAGAAATGTGAAACAAGTTGAATGTGAAACAGATAGGTCTGGAATTTGTTATACACGAATGTGAAAAAATAGTTCCAATATTGGATAATAGGTGGCAGCACAAGCACATGGAACTTTAAATGGTACTCAGAAGGACAGAAATTTCATTCGTGCGTCTGTTTCATTGCTGACACGTGTAAAAAAGTTGTATAGAATTAGAGAATAATTCGGAATTCAAGAATATCATGCCGTATTCACCATATTCCCCGGATCTGAATCCATGCGACTTCTTTTTGTGGGGTTACTTGAAGGACGCTGTTTATTCTAAGAATCCCCAAATGTTGGAACAGCTCTAACAATTCATCTGTGAGGCATGTGCATCCATTTCAATAGAAGTATTGCAGCAAGTGATTTCGAACGTTACCTGTAGTTTGCGTCATGTTGTTGCTGAAAAAGGTAACCATATCGAAACCATTGTAATGTGATTTTTATCTCAGTTCAAACAGCTCACTTTCAGGAACTATTTCAAAGACACAGCTTTGTGATTGCAGCGCCCTCTCGTGTCCAATATTGGAACTATTTTTTTAAATTGATGTATAAAAAATTACAGACCTATCTGTCTAACATTCAACTTGTTTCACATTTCTATCTCTCACTGTTTCGAAGTTACGTCATTTCAAAGTTGGGGAGTCCTTTCTAGAACACCCTGTATATATGTATGTATATTGATACCAGTGAAAATATCTCGCTTCAAACCAGAAAAATTTTCATAAAATATATATAATATAAATCACACAGAAATGAGTCAAATAAAAGTTTAGATAGTTTTAAATAAAAATACTGGTGTGAAATGCTTTTTATAAAACCTGAGTAAAATTTCCTGTATGTTTAATGTTAATTTTTATACTGCGCTCTCCTTCAAACGTCTCAAGACTGCTCATCAGTGACCTTCCCGATTCCCGTCGCTAATGTTAATCCTATTGGCGTAAGGATGCATTCGTATATTTAAAATATATCCTCAGGAAATTAACATCTTCAACTTCTGTTTTCTGTGTACACTTCTTATAGGATGTTTCTTTTTTTCTTAGTTGTCAAACATTTTCTAAACAAAATATTTAATTTTATGTGAAGTGATAAATTCTTATTCAGTTTCGCTAAAATTTTAACGCATAAAATTATAAATTAAACACATATTTTAGAAATATTTTGATAACTAAGAATAAAAGAGATATCCTTTAAGTAATGTACACAGAAAACAGAGGTAAAAAATATTAATTTCCTGAGAAAATATTTTAAATATACGAATGCATCCTATGCCCATAGGATTAACATTAGCGAGGATAATCGGGAAGCTAACTGACGAACAGCCTTAATGTGACATTCTTTAAAGATCGCTATAAAAAATACACAATCAGTTGTCAATGTAACTGGGTCACTGAACTGAATCAGCCTTTTATATAAATCGTATCTACGTCAAAAGCAAGAAAATTCATTTCTAAATAACATTTTCTGATAATCTATTCAATAGATAAGTTAAAGAAAATTCTATTTAACAAAAGTCACGAATTGTTATCACGAATCGTTAACTGCTTGACTTTACGACTACATCTCAAATTGATTTACCGTAACTCATCGAAAATTAGATAATCCAAGCTAAAGTCATCGCTACGAGAAAATGTTTTGCACGTTTTTCAGATTGGAAGCCAAAAGTTTTACACGTAAAATTCTAATCTAGGTATAATTATGTATTACATCTATACTGTCAATGGTAGTTAAGACGGTTCTCAAAACAATACTTTTCCCCGTTTAACAATGCGAAACTTTCTGACAAATTTTTTACTCATTTTTAAACATAAAAGCATAATTATTGAAGTGATTTGTAATTGAACACAGTGGTTTTTAATTTTCCGATAAATGAATTACATGTTGTTATAAGTGATTGTTGTCTTGGGATCGCAGTCTTTTTCCTTTCTTGCGTTGTTACGCTCACAACTTTGGTTTTAAGCACCAATTTTTTTAATATCTATACTGTGCCTTTTCCGAAAAACGAAAAAAAAACCAATTTTATTATATATGTCACCTGCCAATTTGATACGTTTTCAAACAAAAATAAATTAAACAAGAACGAAAAATCATGTGTTTAAGCATACATTATGAAACACTTTCCAACACAGCCAGAAAACTGTAACGAAACTTTACCGTTAAATAAGGTGAAAGAAGATATGTAAGTAAACAGTTTAAGAAACATATCACATTGAAAAATACGGTTTCCAAAATTACCTTCCATTGTCAAAAAAGTAGTCGCATTGTTTTGTGCAGCCCTGTATGTGATCAATAGATGTGGATATATAGCATGATGAAATTTAGTTCTATTAGAATATTCACATTTAGCAATTTTCGTCAATCGATGGAAATGATCTCGAAATGTTTTGTACAGCCCTGTATATTATCTGAAAACTTTTGTACACACCACATATTAGGCTAAAAGGCAACTTAAAACTCACTCACAGCAATTACCAACCATAAACGACAATGTATCTTTTTCTTTGCGTAGACATGTATATGAATTTATTTATATTCCACAAACTTCTATTAGGCTACTAAATATAATTCAGCAGGAAAATACGCAACACAACTAAAAACTATACTTATAAACACTTCACTCCCATAGTCTGTAATACTTACGGATTCCCTTGTGTAGCCCTGTATATGAACAACCGAGTTTATAAACACACACGTACTATGAAAAAAATTTAGTTAAACTTAAAAACGCAAACAAAGTTGAAAACGCACTTATCACACAGACTGTAAATATCGCACATGTACTATAACTGATATCTTTTGTGTGTCCCTGTAAATAAACACAATGCACACAAGAGAGCAATTTATAGTGCACCTCAGTAATGCATATAATTTTCATTATGTTTGAAATAGTGAAATGTCGCTACATTACATTGCAAACGATTTTTCCCCATAGAACAATGTGTAATAGAATTCTTTTGTTTGACCCTGTAAATGAATAATTAATGCTTTGCACCCCATATTCTACAAAAAGCATGTTTTAATGCTCTTCATAATTATATATCAATTCCATCATGTTTCAAATGGCGTAACATCATCAAAATGCACTTGAAACGATTATTTCCCTTGACTGTAATGTAAAGGAATACTTTTGACTGTCCCTGAAAAAAAAAACTATAAGTGCTACACACTTCAATTGAAATAGGGGACATGCTATAGTAAACGACAATAACACACAAAAAATTTCAGGGCAATCCGAGCATATTTACGAAAGCACGGACAGATGGCCAGACAAACCGAAGTCAAAAACACTTTTCAACTAGATTGGAAAGTGTTAAAAATGTGACATAAAGTAGATATTTTGGATTTGAATGGAAAAAGTAACAAAAAAAAAAAAAAAAAAAAAAAGGAATGTTTAGAGAAACAAGACTTTCAATTTCTGAATCCAAAAGTGTATGTAATTTTCCTTTTTTCGAAGTCAGACGTTATGGCTCTAAATCAGAAGTTTTTAAACCTTTACATTTTTTAGATAGTACCCCTTGTGCAAATTATAAGTTAAATAAACGCTGAGGAAAAACAAAATCGGTAAAAGGCATGCTTTGAGCAAAACTTCAACCAATCTTTCTGTGTCGTTTTAAAAATGCTTGAAATTCGTTTATTTATTTATTTTAGGTGTATTATTTATCATTAGTATAATTAATTTCCATTGAATTGGTAAAAAGAAATACTGTTTGTAAATATTTTTTTTAACGTTTCCATCGTTAGAGCGATATGTGTATAAGCGCAGGGACCGATTTTTAACTTGCGGACTTTGAGCACACTTCCTTCTCAGGGCCACACTTCAAAAATTTCACATCTATACTAATATTATAAAGGAGTAATTCTTGTTTGTTTGTTTGTAGGGGGTAATCTCTGGAACTACCGAACCGATTTCAAAAGTGATGGTGGCAAATTGATGGTGACAACCCCTGCTCCAACATAGGCTATATTTTATGTCGGTACCACTAACCCCAGGGGGTGCAGTAGCAAAAAACGTTCTAAAATTGCGATTTTTCAGTTATCACACTGGCTGTCAAGCCCTGAGAGCTTGGCAGCCGGTTCTGTATGTATGTATGTACGTACGTAATGCGATAACTCTTCATAGAAATATCCGTTTTGCTTCAAATTTTGTTTATAGGTTCACTGTGTTAAGGCGCTTCCCTGATTAGTTTTCGGGATTGATTGGTTAAGTATAAAAGGGGGGGAACAAGGGGTTAATTGCCCCCCCCCCCCTTAATTTATATAAATGGGTTTTTCATGCAGAATTATTCCGTTTCCCTTCAAATTTTGTTTATAGGTTCACTGAGTTAAGGCGCTTCCCTGATTAGTTTACGGGTTTGATTAGTTAAGTATAAAGGGGGGCGATCGGGGGGCTAATCCCCCCCTTAATTTATATAAATGGGTTTTTCATGCAGAATTATTCCGTTTTCCTTCAAATTTTGTTTATAGGTTCATTGGGTTAAGACGCTTCCCTGATTACTTTTCGTGATTGATTGGTTAAGTATAAAGGGGGGGAACAAGGGGCTAATTCCCCCCCCCTTAATTTATATAAATGGTTTTTTCATGCAGAATTTATTCCGTTTTCCTTCAAATTTTGTTTATAGGTTCACTGTGTTAAGGCGCTTCCCTGATTAGTTTTCGGGATTGATTAGTTAATATAAAGGGGGGGGATCGGGGGGGTAATTCCCCCCCCTTAATTTATATAAATGGGTTTTTCATGCAGAATTATTCAGTTTTCCTTCAAATTTTGTTTATAGGTTCATTGGGTTAAGACGCTTCCCAGATTACTTTTATGGATTGATTGGTTAAGTATAAAGGGGGGAACGGGGGGCTAATCCCCCCCTTAATTTATATAAATGGGTTTTTCATGCAGACTTATTCCGTTTTCCTTCAAATTTTGTTTATAGGTTCACTGTGTTAAGGCGCTTGCATGATAATTTTCGGGATTGATTGCTTGAGTATAAAGGGGGGAACGGGGGGCTAATCCACCCCTTAATTTATATAAATGGTTTTTTCATGCAGAATTATTCCGTTTTCCTTCAAATTTTGTTTATAGGTTCACTGTGTTAAGGCGCTTGCATGATAATTTTCGGGATTGATTGGTTGAATATAAAGGGGGGGGCTAATCCCCCCTTAATTTATATAAATGGGTTTTTCATGCAGAATTATTCCGTTTTCCTTCAAATTTTGTTTATAGGTTCACTGAGTTAAGGCGCTTCCCTGATTAGTTTTCGGGATTGATTAGTTAAGTATGAAGGGGGGGGGATCGGGGGGCTAATCCCCCCTTAATTTATATAAATGGGTTTTTCAGGCAGAATTATTCCGTTTTCCTTCAAATTTTGTTTATAGGTTCACTGTGTTAAGGCGCTTCCCTGATTAGTTTTCGGGATTGATTGGTTAAGTATAAAAGGGGGGAACGGGGGGATAATCCCCCCCCCCCTTAATTTATATAAATGGGTTTTTCATGCAGAATTATTCTATTTGCTTCAAAATTTGTTTATAGATTCATTGGGTTAAGACGCTTCCCTGATTAATTTTCGGGATTGATTGATTAAGTATAAAGGGGGGGAACGGGGGGCTAATACTCCCCTTAATTTATGTAAATGGGTTTTTTATGCAGAATTATCCCATTTCCTTCAAATTTTATTTATAGGTTCACTGTGTTAAGGCGCATCTCTGATTAGTTTTCGGGATTGATTGGTTAAGTATAAAGGGGGGAACAAGGGGCTAATTCCCCCTTATCTGTACTAATATATAAAGTAGTAAAGATTGTTTGTTTGTTTGTTTGTTTGTTTGTAGGGGGTAATCTCTGGAACCACAGAAGCGATTTTAAAAGTGATGGTGGCAAATTAATGGTGACAATCCCTGCTCCAACATAGGCTATATTTTATGTCGGTGCCACCACCCCCAGGGGGGTGCAGGAGCGAAAAACGTTCTAAAATTTCGATTTTTTGTGTACTGAAGGAGATAGAAGCATCAAATTTGGTATGGTAGTTACTTATAAGATGTAAATTCTCTCTAAGAACAAATTATAAAAACATTCGCAATTTAAAAGGGTGAGATGAGGAAGAAGCGTTCTAAGAACATTCTAAATTACAATTTCTATGGAATCTCTGAAACTACAGAACCGATTTCAAAAGTGATGGTGGCAAATGGATGGTGACAGTCCCTGCTCCAATATATGCTAAATTTTTTGTCGGTGCCACTGCCCGCAGAGGGTGCAGGAGCGAAAAACTTTCCAAAATTATGATATTTTCAATAATGAAGGAGTTAGGAACTTGACATTTTGTATGGTCGTTACTTACAAGATTTAAATGCTCTATAAGAACAAAGTCTAAAAAAATTTGAAATTTAAAAGGCTGAAATAAGCAAAAAATTTTCTAAAAACATTCTAAATTACAATTTGTATGGAATCTCTGGAACTACTAAAGCGATTTCAAAAGTGATGGTGGCAAATGGATGGTAACAATCCCTGCTCCAACATAGGCTATATTTTATGTCGGTGCCACTACCCCGAGGGGGGTGCAGAAGCGAAAAACGTTCTAAAATTGCGATTTTTGCGATGCTGAAGGAGCTAGAAACTTCAAGTTCGGCATGATTGTTATTTATAAGATCTAAATGCGCTCTAAGAACAATTTCTAAAGAAAAATGATCTAATGATTCTGCGATTTTTCAACTATTGAATTTCTAAAATTACCAAATTTCACAATAGAGTACCATAGCGAAACCTTCACGCGTAAAAAGATAATGATAAGGGCGACGTGTCCTGACGTGTATATTAGCTATAGCACGAGTCACAAATTATAGTATCCTTATTATTCTGTTAAAATATAAAAGTGAATTATGAAATGTCAATATTTTGTTTGATTAAAGGTTCGTTAAGAGAAATTGACCAGCGTAGCGGGCGTAGCTTGCTAGTATATTATAATTGCTTTATTAGACACTAGCTGTTACCGTGACTTCGTTCACGTAACATTTAAAGAAAATTAATCCATTAATAGAAACATATACAATTAACAAACTCTTTATCATATTTTATAGTAGAAAATACTTGTGATAATCACAATTTGTGTAATTTTGTTTTTATATATACTAGATGGTACCCGTCAAAATTTGACGGTAAATAACTTGAAAGCTTCTTTAGAAATATACGTTTATTTTTAATTAGCTCCTTTTGAATTAATTAAATATTGAAAATTTTATGAATTGTTATATTGTGTAAGCGATTTCTGTAGCTGTAAAACGATAGATTGTGTTGTCAGTCCAGCCTACTCAACTAATGAAGTGAAATAATTTTAAGCTTGTAATTTACATCCTATTATACTTAAATTAATTTAGCAAGAATTTAACTACAAATATTAATTGAATGATTTATTTTTACTTACTACAGTCTCAAAAATTAATATATATATATATATATATAATACTAAATATTGATATATATATATATCAATATTTAGTATTTTCTTTCTTCTTTTTTTTTTAAATCACGCGGTCTTTAAAAATTTTCATTAATTTTACTTTTATCAGCCTGATTCTAAAACCCAGATAAACCATGATACCAAGTTCTCTTTAAAATTTCGCAAAAAAAGATGCATATTTAGTATTGAAAACATGAGTTTTTTAAAGGGAAAAAAAAAAAGGGCCTTTCAATCTCTTTCAATTTCAGAGCAAAAATATATTAGAAGGTCTTTAAATCAACCCTTTTCAACCCCCCTAGGCTCAACAGGCTAATCAATCAGTCTTATCGTTTCTGAGGGGAGAATCCTTCAAAAAAAAGTTGACGCATGCGTAAAGAGACGATATTTTATGGAATTTGACAGAATGCCTCTTTAGCTTTAAATATATAGATGATCATTTAAATTTCTTTCATGAGCTTGAAATTTTGCACTCTGTCACTAGGATTAAGTATGGAATACAATTTTACTTTGTCATTCTAGTTTAGCATTTCTATTTATTACAATTTACTGTTAGGAAAGTGATTTCTGATATAAACATTTCATCTAGTATCGTGAGCCTGACTATTCATCCATCCGATTTCAAGCTGGTGAAACGAAACACGTGTGCTGACAAAGTACTTTTTCTGTTTTCTGTGAGATTCTCATTAAAGAACTTACACGTGTAACCTCGAGAATTCAAGGCTATATGACGTAGACTTGACTGTGTTTTCTCTCATCCAAGAACTAATATACTTTAGTCTCTGAGTAACCTTTTTTAAATGCAGACCTGCTGAACACTTCTCTTAAAATATATGTTTTATAGTGTGATGTAAATTTAATAATGTAAATTAACCCTTTTTTTCTTTTAATAGTAATTAAATATTTAAATTAGAAAATATATCCTGAAATATTTATTCAGACAAGATATCATGTTTTTTTATTCTCACCATTGATATGAAAAAGTGATTAAATAGTGCCATTGGATTTATTCTCAAGTTGGATAATACTTACCACACCTTCGCGGAATCAACAGGTAGGATAAATCTTATCTACCTTTCTTTTACTGTCATGAAGTATTTTAAGTGAATTTTAAGAATAAAATAGAAGAAGCATTTATTTGCCTTAGTTCTCAAAATTTATCAGATTATGAGCGCTGAGGATTGAACAAGGCAAAACCGCTCTCTAATAAGAAAGAGAAATAAAATCGATAACTATATTTTAAATAATAAACTATTGTTTTAAAGATTAATAGAAACTATCAAAGTATTAATAAAATTAATAAAAATAAAACATTATGGCTTCAAATACGAAACAAATATGTCACATAGAAAAACTGAACTCCAACAATTACGCGGTTTGGAAGTTCAAGTTAGAGATGTTGTTAATGAAAGAGGATTTAATCAACCAGATAACTGATGATCCGCCACACCCCTTAACAGGCGATTGGACGAAAAAAGACAATAAAGCCAGGGCTATTATAAATTTGAGCTTAGAAGACTCCCAACTGATTTATATAAAAAACGAAACATCAGCTAAAGCTACATGGTTAGCATTAAAAACAATACATGAGCTCGCGAATTTATCTAGTAAATTATATTTACTGAGAAAATTGTATAGTATAAAACTAGCTGAAAATGGTAATATGAATGACCATATAGTTAAAATATTAGAAACCGCTGATAAGTTAAAGTCTATAGGAGAAGAGATTAAGGACTCTCATCTATCTGCACTTTTGTTGTGCTACCTTCCACCTAGCTATGATACTCTGATCACGGCATTAGAGGCCCGATCAGAGACCGAATTAAACTCTGAATTTATAAAAGGAAAACTTACAGATGAATTTCAAAGGAGACAAGAAAGCTCCAATTCATCGCATGAAAATGTATACAAAACCTTTAATAAACAAAAACAAAACACTAGGGCATATCCAAAAAGAGAACAAAACCGTTTTTGCACAAATTGCAAAAGAAAAAACCATGTGCGACAAAATTGTTGGTTTGTTAAGAATAAAAATTCTAAGAACCAAACAAATGAAAAATACAGACAAAATTCGTCTTTATGCTTTGAAGCAAGTAATTTTACTCCGGAAACAAAAGCAGAAACAAACACACAAATTCAAGAGAGTAAAAGCGAAGAAAATCAAAACACTTTAGAAAATACAGTGTCTCAAAAGCAATTATCATTAATCGCACATAATGAATCTAAATCTACTTGGATTGTCGATTCTGGAAGCAGTTCACATATTTGTAATGACATAAATGTATTTGTTGACATTGACAATAACAACAAAAATACTGTCACGATAGCAAACGGAACAACACTAGAATCGCACGGGACAGGTACAATAAAATTACGGACACAATCAAATGACATAACTTTAAAAGACGTTTTATATGTCCCTGATATTCAATCAAATTTAATGTCGGTTACGAAAGCCACAAAGTATGGTTATGAATTCATGTTTGAAAATAACACCTGTAACTTATCCTATAATGGAAAAACTCTCTTAGAAGGAAAAAAGAGAGAAAATTTATATGAAATTGACCTATACAAACCAAAGAAAAAAATCTATGTCAATTTTGCTGAACAATGCAAGAATAAAAACTGCATTGAGCTTTGGCATAAGAGATTAGGTCATAGCAATGTTAATTCAATTAAACAACTGTTGTCGAACAATTTAGCAACAGGTTTAGAAATTCAAAATTGCAAACATGACATAATTTGTGAGAGTTGCATCAAGAGTAAACTCACAAATGCACCGTATCCAAAACAGAGTGAGAACAGAGCTAAGAAGGCGATCGATCTGGTGCATACGGATGTATGTGGTCCGATGCAAACAGAAAGTATAGGAGGGAAGAAATATTTTCTCAGATTCACAGATGATTATAGTAGGTTTACTATGGTATTTCTTTTATCGAAAAAAAGTGAGGTAGTTACCAAAGTAAAAGAATATGTAGCCATAACGAAAAATAAATTCGGTCGCACAGTTAAAGAAATCCGATCAGACAATGGGGGTGAATACACTAGCGAAGAATTAGAAAAATTCTTAAAATATGAAGGTATTCATCACCAGTTCACTATTCCGCATTGTGCACCTCAGAACGGTGTTTCGGAAAGAAAGAACAGGACTTTAGTCGAAATGACAAGATGCCTATTATCGGAAGCCCAGCTTCCAAATAAATTTTGGGCCGAAGCTTTAAATACAGCTGTGTATCGTATAAATAGACTTCCAACAAAGTCACACAATTCAACTCCATACCAGCTATGGACAAACAAAAAACCGGATTTATCAAACATAAAAGTATTTGGCTGCAAAGCTTATGCTTATCTCGATAAATCCCAAAAAGGAAAACTCGATGATAAAGCAATAAAGGGTACATTTATCGGTTATGATAATAGATCAAAAGGATATAGGATCTATATTGGTAATAATAAAGTAATAAGGGCAATAACTGTGAAATTTATAGAAAACTCTAATTCAAATGAAAATGAAAAAAAATCAAACATTGATATGAGAGAAGAATTAGAAGTTCAGAAACAACCTGAAAAAGCAGGGGGAGATTCCTCAAAATTCTTTATAGACATGCAGGAAAATAAACAAACAGACAATGAGGAAAATTTAAACGAAAACGAACCTAGAAGATCTCAACGATCAAACAGGGGAGTTCCGCCCGATAGATTCTCTTATATTACTAAAATACAAAAAGAAAATATTGAACCAACAGAGTGGAAAGATATAGCGAAAATCGAAAACCCATATGATAGAAACAAATGGTACGAAGAGACTAATGAAGAAATTAATTCATTAAGAAAAAACGAAACATGGGAACTAATTGATCCACCACCTGGAATAAAAGTTATTGGGAATAAATGGGTATTCACCAAAAGAATAATGAAAATAATGAAATAGAAAAATATAAGGCACGTCTTGTAGCCAAAGGTTTTTCTCAAAAATACGGAACCGATTATTTTGAAACCTTCGCTCCAGTAGTAACGTATACTACAATAAGAGCTTTTCTAGCATGTGCAGCGTATAAAAATCTTGATGTAAATCATATAGTCAACAAAACTGCATTCCTCCACGGAAATTTAGAAGAGGAAGTTTATATGACACAACCAGAAGGGCATGTAATACCGGGAGAGGAAAATAAAATTTGCAAACTAAAAAAATCAATTTACGGATTGAAGCAATCCGCACGAGCATGGAACATTAAATTAGAAGAAAGTTTAACTAAACTTGGTTTTGTGCATAGCACCTCCGATCCATGTCTCTTCACACGAAAATTAAAGAATAATACAACATATATCATTATATATGTTGATGACTTATTAATTTCAGGGGAAACTAAAGAAATAAATGAAAATAATAGAACAATTAAAAAGGGAATATGAAGTCAAAAATTTAGGACTTGTAAATTATTACCTGGGGATAAACATAAAACGAAGTAAAGAAGGAAATTTCGCACTTGATCAAAGAAACAAAATAAAAGAACTGATCGAAAAATTCGATTTAAAGGAAGCGAAACCTTGTGATACTCCGATGGAACCTGGGTACTTAAACATAATTGATGAGGAAAATTTACTTACTAATAACAGTAAATATAGGCAAGCTATTGGTACATTAATATATATAGCTACAATAACCAGACCAGACTTAGCCGCCGCTGTGAACATTTTGAGTCGTAGAAACGAAAAACCCAGAGAAAAGGATTGGAAAGCAGTAAAGCGGGTTATTAGATATTTAAAAACAACACAAGAACTAAAACTAATTATTAGTAAAGAAAACGAGCCAATACTAACAACATATGCTGACTCCGATTGGGCAGGGGATAAAAATGACCATAAATCAACAACGGGAAATTTATGTAAATTAGGAAATACAACAATTTCCTGGTCAACTAAGAAACAAAATTCAGTTGCCTTATCATCCGCTGAGGCTGAATACATCTCAGCAGCAACTTCAGCACAAGAGACAGTTTGGATAATCAATCTTCTAAAGGACCTTGATCTACAACAAAATTTGCCCATAACTTTATTCGAAGATAATCAAGCTTGTATAAACATGGTTAAAAATTATAAACATCATTCGAAAACTAAACATATCGATATAAAATACAACAGTATAAAAGATCTTAAGGAAAAGGGGATAATTGAACTACAATATTGCCCAACCAAAACTATGACAGCTGACATTCTAACGAAACCCCTTCCCAAGCCTGACTTTACAAAACACAGAACAGGTTTAAATCTCAAGAACATTTATACTTCAGAAATCAAGCAGGGGTGTTAGGAAAGTGATTTCTGATATAAACATTTCATCTAGTATCGTTAGCCTGACTATTCGTCCATCCGATTTCAAGCTGGTGAAACGAAACACGTGTGCTGACAAAGTCATTTTTCTGTTTTCTGTGAGATTCTCATTAAAGAACTTACACGTGTAACCTCGAGAGTTCAAGGCTATGTGACGTAGACTTGACTATGTTTTCTCTCATCCAAGAACTAATATACTTTAGTTTCTGAGTAACCTTTTTTAAATGCAGACCTGCTGAACACTTCTCTTAAAATATATGTTTTAACCTTTTTTATAGTGTGATGTAAATTTAATAATGTAAATTAACCTTTTTTTTCTTTTAATAGTAATTAAATATTTAAATTAGAAAATATATCCTGAAGAAATATTTATTCAGACAAGATATCATGTTTTTTTATTCTCATCATTGATATGAAAAAGTGATTAAATAGTGCCATTGGATTTATTCTAAAGTTGGATAATACTTACCACACCTTCGCGGAATCAACATGTAGGATAAATCTTATCTATCTTTCTTTTACTGTCATGAAGTATTTTAAGTGAATTTTAAGAATAAAATAGAAGAAGCATTTATTTGCCTTAGTTCTCAAA
The DNA here is from genome assembly GCA_963931845.1 of Maratus michaelseni. NCBI lineage: Eukaryota > Metazoa > Arthropoda > Arachnida > Araneae > Salticidae > Maratus > Maratus michaelseni. The sequence continues at coordinate 494,183,649 of OZ007586.1, forward strand.
ATTTATCATTTACATCTATTCTCTTCATGGAAATAAATACTATTAATGTTTTCGTGCAGAAGAATATTGTTTAAAGTGATTATATTTCTAAATATGTTTCGGGAAATTTGTTAATTAACATTTCACTTTAGATATCACTTTGATTTGATTAGAATAATCTAACAACCAACATACTTTATGTATCTGTTCCAAAACACTTCACCTCTTGAAAAAAAATTGAAGTTATATGATAAAAAAAAAAATTAATAAGACGTGGTGGAGCACAAAAGCTTAAAAATAAAATAAGTAGAAAAAATATCTTTTTTTCTTATACATTTATTGTATTTTTATTTCACAGTGCCAGACTTTAAACAGCTGTATAGATCCACCAACAATATCAAAATGTTTATCACGCTCCAAAGATTTTCAAAGCCTAAATATTTATTTGTTAAGCAACAGCGTTGTTTATTTCTTTCAATTGCGAAAAAAAACTGAAAAAAGCACCCCACTTATGGATAAACATTGTCATATTGATTGTTGTGTTATATTTTATGATTATGGGAGTTTCGGAATTTGACAGGAATATATTCCAATGAGGAACAAAAATTACCCTGCAGAGATATTTTTAACTATATATTTAGATAGTTTAAAATTAAAAGGAACTATATAAGTATCAGAGTAGGGTAACTGATAATAACTGGTTTAATTGGCGTTTCTCTTGCGCTTTATCATAAACATAGTGCCTTTAAAAACAGGAGGGGGATTTTCTTATTTAATTAGTGGCATCGGCTCTTCTTTGAATTTCACGGAAACGATGTCAAAGGCAAATCCTAATCTGCAATAAAAATTCCATATGCTAACAACTTTTTCATCGACTTTAATATATTTATTAAATTTTATCGAACTTTAATATTTTGTAAGATTGTGCGGTAAAAGGATGTTAAACTGATGTTTTGGCGACCAAAAAATTCTGTGGAAATTATGCCACTTTGTGTAATTGCTACAAAATACTATAATGTTCTGAATGAAAACCGGCGAGTGATATCAAATATGGTGACACTTTCGCCGGGGACAGTTTTTCCTAAGACTGATACTTGCCTTGATAAAAACAACTATTTCACTTCATGAATCATGTACAAATATGCATTTCTATTTCTATATAATGTGCATGTTTGTCAACAAATTTGGTTTGTTGCGTGTCTACTCAACTTAACGTAGGCAAAATGTTGAACTAAATTGCTTAAAGTTTCGCTAAATTTCTCGTAATTTTGAAGTAGTTAGATTACATTATACGATGTATAGGAAATAATACATTATTAATTACTAACTCTGCAAGAATTGTTACTTTTTGCCTACAATCAGTTGAGAAATACGTCTTTACTTGAGTGCGTGACGTCACATGCAGATTGTCTATTTAAAATATGAACAAGCTTAAAGAATTCCAATATTCCACATAGGAAAAATTTAAACATTAATAATATTATATATTAAATTTAACTAAGAAATTGTATTTAGAATGTAATTTAAACAGTATTTGCTAAAATTGCGTTTTAAAATTATGTGATTTTTGATGCAAAACATTATTTCTCAAAATTATATTGTTCTTTTAAGAATTTGAATATAATTTCGAAACTGGTGAAATTAAAATGACGCCACTTTCTCGAACTTATAAAAAATGTATCCGTTTTTAAAATTAAAATGAATGTTTTACATGAAACAAATTACGTCATTTTTTCCGATAAACTATTTTGCTTTTAATCACTTTTGTTCCAACAGTCATCTTTAAAGAAGAATTAATGAAGAATTAATTTAATTATTCTTGTTTTCTTTAAATCTAACTTTTATTAATAGTGGACAATTATTGTCCACTTAAAATCCAAGGAGCTTACATATGCTTCCTTGGTTGAGGCTAATGCTGAAAAAAGTTACGATGTAATGATTTCTAAATGTCAATATTTGACAGACGATTTTTGGTTAAAAGTTTTGTTTGGGCAAAAGAATCTCGAAAATATGTTTTATTTCTTGAAAAATTTACTTTACCATTAACAAACCAGTGGAAACAATTTTCCTTTGTAAAATTAAGAGCAACGTTATTTATTTTTATCTCCTAACGCATTTAAATAAATGTTCTATGTCATTTAAACGCACTTAGAATAGTGATTGTAATATACGAAAAAAATCACAGTATCTTCCCAAACTGACATCAGTTTCAGATTTCAAATTATAGTGAGGTAATCTGAAGTTTTATTGGTTTATAAAAATATTGTCTATACGCAGTTTCTTTTTTTTTGGCAACAGGAAATAATTTGCATTAGAAATCGAAAAAAAAAATGGCTTTATGTAATGATAAACTAATGGAAGATGTTTGAAAAAAGTGGTAACGATTGGTCTGAGAAATTTTTGAAGTTGACAGTGATTTTACTCGTGTTCTAAAACATATGTACATCAAGTTTCCTTCAAAACGGACAAAAACTGCAGATTTGTATAAGGAACAAACATACCAAGAACGGCTTTTATATATACTAGGGAATCGAACCCGGGCTTCCCGGGTTGCAGAACATAGGCGAAAACCATTTTTTCTAAATCTAATAGATTTGTCATATTTTTATTTGTCAAAGTTGCTGCATTTAGTTATTCATTTTTTTGTTTTCTTTTCTTGTGCGTGAAGAGCTCATGCATGCGGTATTGTTAACCATCCAGTTATTATTATTTATTTTATTTTTTGTACTAAGCGTTCATACATGCGATATAGTGATCGCGACACTAACGAATTTCAATTTTTTTTTTTTGTATTTCCACTACAGCGAGTTCGCTGCATCCAGTGATGTTTTCTTTGTTTTGTTTTCATTATATTTATTATTCGTCATCTTATGCATGCGATATAGTACTCGCAGCATTAACGAATTTCAAGTGTTTTTTTTGTTTTTTTTTATTGTATTCCCAATACAGCGAGTTCGCTGCATCCAGTGATGCTTTCTTTGTTTTGTTTTCATTATATTTATTATTCGTCATCTTATGCATGCGATATAGTGCTCGCGATATTAACAAATTTCAAGTGTTTTTTTTTTTTTTTTTTTTTTTTTTTTTTGTATTCCCAATACAGCGAGTTCGCTGCATCCAGTGATGTTTTCTTTGTTTTGTTTTCATTATATTTATTATTCGTCATCTTATGCATGCGATATAGTGCTCGCGATATTAACGAATTCCATGTATATTCGTTTTTTTCCAATTTCACAATGATCGTTAGCATTTTTTTGTAATACTGATAAAATGTAAATTTAAACGTTATTTTTTACTGCCCATATTAACTTTTTATATGCATCTTATTAAATTTGGGAAATAATTTTTTTATATTTTATTCATAAAAATGCAATACTTAAAACAATATCTTATGTTTATATTATCTGTTAAAATATCCGATGTTTGTTTATGGTCTAATTAAATAATTCTTCTTTTAAATTCTTAGATTATTACAAAGTATCCTTTTATCAAAAATCGTCTGAGCTAATCAAATTTTTTTTGTATCAGGTATATTGCTACTCTCATATAAAGGCACCCTTGTGACGTTTTTATCTCATAATTCATTAATTTTACTATCTGTAACTATTTAAAAATTTATAATGGCAACATTCTTCATTGGGCGTTTCAAAATTCATGCTTGAAAATTATTTTATAAGCTATGATAAATCAGGCAATTAAGATATAGTTTTCAAACAAATTGCATTTGAAAGTATAGATTTTTTTCCGTATACAACGGTGCAAAAATTTAAAATGTGCTATGTCTAGAAATTAAAAAAATTGCAGTAACAAAAATCTCAAAACCGAAATTTCATCGTCAAGTGTTGCCATTTGCAAAATGACGTCAGCGTTACGCACGGACAAGTTTGTCCATTATAATATAGACAGATATTTAAAGTTTTGTGTACCCTTTTCAGAGTCAGAGCCTAGAGCATATGCTTCAATTGCCATGAAATAAATCAGTCCCGGGCTAAGGGAATGACACTCGCCATCCGCCAAATGACGAGTAGAATTCTATGTATGCATGGCTAATATCATTTTATTTATACCAGCTACTATGGCGTGTGATGTGTTCGTGGGCGAATTCTTAAAATATCAAAGAGTTGTGAAAAAAGAATCAGTTCGCAAAATTTAGATGTTTTCAACCATTGAGTAAAGAGACGGAAAAAACGTCTTTTTGTCCTTTCCTTTTCCTAAACAAAATTCTGGAAATGTGGGAGTAGCTGTGAAATACGTCATGGTACGCTTAGGTAAAATAATTTATTTTAATCGTTATTTTCTACAGGGTGAGTCAAAAGTCCCCATCATAGGAGTTTTGTAGTTTTTTTTTTTTTTTTTTTTTTTTTTAATTTGCAGGTGAAAATGCTGACTACTGAAGAGAGTGTAGATTTTGCTGTATGAGGTTACCTTAACCCTTTCCGGCACAGGCAAAGTCTGTTCGTAAAATGAGAAATTACTGACTGACACCGGAATTTACAAACGACTTTTTTAGAAAATAAGAACTCCTTATTTTAAACTTTCATTGTAGAAACAAAATTTTATTAAATATTCTTGGTGTCGAATGCAAGTTTGGAATTAAAATTAGGTGTGCCCGGAGTGGGACGACTGTGCCGGAAGGGGTTAAATCGAAAGTTTACAGTGAGAAGATCATGGATAAAAAACATTTGCGTGAGCGAATCGCTACTGAGTGCATTGCTATAACGCCAATCTTAGTGACCAACATTCTGAGGAACATGAACGATCGCCTGCAGTTGTGTTTTGACAACGGAGGCAATCATATTGAGAATATATTGTAACAATACATGTGTTTCCTATGATGCGAGACTTTTGGCCCACCTTGTAGAATAATTATCTTAAGAAACTTCAGAATTCTAGCAGTATACTATGAATATTGTAGAATTGTGAAAGTTGTGCAATCCCTATCAGCGCAGCTTCGTGTGAACATGGGTCCACGAATCTCATTTCACACTTAGCTCCATGAACATGATGTCCAACTGCATATTGAAGGCTCTAATCACTTTGCTTCATAGGCCAAAGAATGCAAAAAAAATTATGAAGCTGAAAACTAATGATGCTAAAATTAAGTACTCGACTTATAAAAGACGATTCTGTTTTAAATGACGGCAACTATAATATGTTATACAATAAGTTTGCTTTAGTCATTTCTCAGTTAATAAACTGTACATTATAAAAACTGTTTTATTATGAACCTTATTTTTTCCCTGTGGTTTATGGCTGGTAGTTTTTGAAACTGGCTGGCAGAAAATCTAACTTACCAGCTACATTGCTTGGTAGAATATTATTACTTCTTAAAAGCCTGATCAGGCTCTCTTTAAGTTTCATTCAAAAATAAAGATTGGAATATAAATTGAGCTGTTAGTTTTGGTATGACGGTTTATTTCCAGTGATCAATGTGGGAGTACTATAACTGACCATTAAAGAGCTCAGTGAATTATTTCAAATATTTGGAGGTGGTTCAGCATAGCAGCCAACATTCTGAATTTTTTCCAAGTCAAATTAGCATATTTGGAATCAGAAAATTTACTTAATGACTTGTATCAAATAATTACCACATAGAATTGAATTTACCTGGAGGATGAATGTCAAAAAATTACAGGCGTGGTGTACCGATATTTTTCAATTCGCCCAATCCGGATCTTGTGCAGAACAAAGTTATATCTCACGATCTCTCAGAGCCTTACAGGGGAAATTTAGCTGGAATGTAATTTAGAAAAATAAGGCGGAGTATGGAATATATATATTAAATCAATCTTCGAATACCCAGTATACGTACCAGAAAAATGTATATTGGGATCAATCAAGGTCTTACATATGGAAATATCATGATAGTGACCCTCGTGAGTTTTTTAATCTGGCACTTTGCTCCCCCCCCCCCCCCCCACTTCCCGAAAGGATAAATCCATAGCTCATGATCAATCAGGGCGTTACAGATTAAGTTTTGCTGGATGGAGAATTTCAGAATATAGGGAAGGTATATGAAACATTCTTTATCTCCAATTTGGTAACCCTCCCGGGGGAGGGGGGGGGGGGGGTTAAGTTATATTCAATGATCTATCAGAGCGCTTTACAGATGAAATTTTGCTGGTTTTTGATATTTAGAACATATACGGAATATTATATATTAAAATAACCTTCTAATACCCAGGACCGAAAAACGTATATTAGGATCTATCAAGGTCTTACAGATGAAATTATCCATGAAAATGATTCTCATTAGTTTTTCCATTTAGCTCCCCCCCCCTCCCCATTCCTCCACCGAAAGGATAAAGCCATAGCCCACGATCAATCAAGGCGTTACAGTTTTAATTATGCTGGATGGAGAATTTCAGAAAATAGGGAAGGTATGTGAAATATTCTTTATTTCCATTTTGGTATTTCCGGATGTCCAAATTATGTCACATGATCAATCAGATAGAATTTTGCTGGATGGTGAAATTAAGAACATACGCATAAATTCCGCACATTTTTAAAAAAATCTTCCATTTGATCTCCAAAAGACGAGATTGAAAGGCAAAACAGATGAAAGTTTCGAACATAGGGAGTTTCAAGATTTAAGTGCGAGTATCGAGATTTTTTTTTAATTCGGTCTCTTGTCCCCCCGGGCGAAAATCTCTATGTCATGATCGATCTGAGCCTTACAAATAAACTTTTGCTGGATGGTAAATTTTAGAACATAGGCGAGTGGGTAATACCAAGATGTTTTTTGAAAATTTACCACCTGATTCTCTCAAAGGAAGTTCGGAGGGGGGGGGGGGACCATATCTCAGTGTAATATTTCAATGACTTACAGATCCCCAGCCCACTCGACTCAATTCATGACTTTTGTTTATTTAAAAAACGACTATTGATTTAAGTACCAGTTTAATCTAACCTTAAAAAAAAAAACGACAAATTCACAGATAAACATAACTTTGTTAGGAAAATATTTAACAGCTTGTCAACTTGTTTAGTCAAAAATGCAGGATGTATCTTTGAAGGCCTACTGCAGTTTTTCTTTATAACTATAACAATAATAAGTATATTATAAGAAGTTTGTAAAAGACTTACCTTGTTTTGTATGAAATGTGACACGTACTGAGAGTGGTCCAAACTGCATTAAGAATGGTTCTCTATATTTAGAAGCGTGTCTGAGAGACAATAAAAGTAAAAGATTATCATCACCATCATTTTCAATCTACCTCAAATTTTTTTTATTGTTCACTCTCTAGTGATTTGATCATCCAATTAACTCCCGTCCCTTTTTATGATTTCGTCGCTCCATCTTACTTGAGATCGTCTTGTCGGTTGTTTGATATATCTGAGATACCACTGTAAATGCGGCTGTACTCTATACATTGTTTTGTCTTCTTGGAATGGTTCCCAGCCTATTTTCATTTTAACCGTTTAAATCTCTCGATGATATCAAAACTTACGTTTAACTTCTGCTCTAGGCTATTCTTATTCTGTATCTAGCTCACGTCTTTCCATATTTTGCTGTGTTGTTTGTAATCGTTGCACCATCCGTTTTTTAAGGTAGTTCTCAAATGACCTGCTCAACAACGCGAAATTTTCTGACACATTTTCTGACTCATTTTTAAACGCAAAATTATAATTAGGAGGACTGACTATTGAAGCGATTTGGAATCGAAATGAGTTTTCCAGTTTCTGATAAATAAATTACTTATCGTGTTATAAGTGATTCGTGTCACGTGACGACACGTTTTTTTCCTTTCTCGTGTTGTGGCGTCAAAAATTCGGTTCAAAGCGCCAACTTTGACAGCATTTCCTGAATGATTTTCTGCTTTTACCAAAAAATTGAAAATGTCTTACGATTACAAGTTTCTGAATAAGAACACATGCCAATTTCATGCGTTTTCAAATAAAATAAATTATAAAATATGTCATAACGTAGCCAGTTGGGATTTAAGAACAGCCTTATGTGTCCATCTTTTCGCTCCATAATGCAAACAAAGCGCATTTGCTAAAAAACTTTTATTTTCAATTAAAGGGGCACGTCCCTTTTCAAAAGGAAACCGCTTTTTCCCACAAGCACCTCATCTATATCTTACTCTTCTGTTGATTTCATTCATGAGGATTTTGTCAGTTATTATATAAAATAATTATAAAACAATTAATTCATATTATTAATATTAAATATTATATATTTTATATTAAATATTATATATTTTATATTAAATATTATACATAATATTAAATTGCCAAATTTATTACTTATACACTGAATATATTCAGTGTAGGAGCAATAAATTTGGCAATTTAACATTATCTTTTAAACCCTCTATAGACGAAGATGAATGTTGTGTACTCCATTTTGGAAGCCTATGTATGTAGTATAAGTATAAAAAAAATCACTTATAAGTAACAACTTAACACTTTAAGTTGTATTTTCCTATAAAGTCAGGCAATGACAACATCTAATTTTTATGATAAAAATTATTTTATTTTAGTTTCAATATATGCATAATGAAGGTAAAAAAAGCCGCTTTGAAAAATAAATAAAGGTTAATTCCATAATTATTGATTGGAGAAAATTATAAAACGAAATCATTCCTTCGTTGTTTATCATTGCATAATAGGTATTATATGCTAATAGGAATAATTAAAAGTAGACAAAAAATAAACATGTTTAAAAAATGATATAATTTTTCATGCTTTGTCATGTTTCAAATTCTAATATATTACTTATCCAAATTACGATAAATAGCTCATTTATTTTTAATTAAGCAAAAAGAATCTTCTTGCACGATACTTTATAAGAAAAAGACGATACGGCAGAGAAGAAAAACTGCTATATCAAATTCAGGAGCATCCACCAACTTATTCATCTACATACATCTAAAAAATGCAAATTTTATTCGATCGTTCATGTTTAAAGGATATGGGTAGATAAGGTTCATATTTCCGCCCTCCCCCTCCTTTCTATCCCAGACATTGTCAACATTTTTCATCTTTTTTTTTTCTAAGATGTTTTGATTGTTTTAATATAATTTAGGATCTAAATGTTCGCCTTTTCTGATTAATTTTTGCTTGAAGATTGTTCAAATGTGTAATACAAATTCAAAGATATGTGTTTATTTAGAAAATTTTAATGCATTCCGATCTTTTTTTATACATCGCCTTGATTTTTTATTTTTTTTTTATTGATGTGCGCTTGTAACATCAGCTTTTTACATACAAAGATATATATATATATAAGGAGACACCATTTCGCCTAAGCTTTTTACTGCTGTCTCAGAAAGTATTTTCAAGAAGCTGGATTGGGAAAACAAAGGGATCAGAATAAATGGGGAATATTTAAGCCATCTCCGGTTTGCTGATGACATTTTAATTTTCAGTAATAGCCCTGAAGAATTGCAAAATATGCTAAAAGATTTGGCAGAAGCTAGCATTAATGTGGGATTAAAAATAAATTTGGAAAAGACTAAGGTGATGTTCAATTCATTTGCATCAAAAAAGAAAATCGTCTACAACAACACTGAGATTAAAGATGTTGAAAGTTATATGTACCTTGGACAAGAAATATCATCAGACAACAGTATCATGAATGAAATCAATAGAAGAATAAGGAATGGATGGAGTGCTTTTGGGAAGAACAATATTATTCTGAAGAGTAACATGCATCTTTGTTTGAAAAGAAAGGTGTTTAACCAATGTGTTTTGCCTGCACTAACTTATGGAGCAGAAACTTGGACACTAACAAAACGGATGGTACAAAGATTACAAACAACACAGCGAAGTATGGAAAGATGTATGCTAGGCATAACCAGAAGAGACCGAAAGAGAATAACATGGATAAGAAGTCAGACGAAAGTTTTTGACATCATCGAGAGAATTAAACGGCTAAAATGGGAATGGGCTGTACACATTGCAAGAAGACAAGACAATAGATGGAGCACAAACACCCTACAGTGGTATCCCAGAGATGTAAAACGACCAAGAAGACGACTTCGAGTAAGATGGAGTGGCGAAATCAGAAAAGTGGCCGGTGTTAATTGTATGACTAAAGCACTAGACAGGCAACAATGGAAAAATCTGGGGGAGACCTACATCCAGCAGTGGATTGAAAACGGTTGATGATGATGATGATGATGATGATATATATATATATACAGTAAAACCTCTAAATAACGGACACCTCGGGAGCGCGGAAATTGTCCGTTATTCGGAGATGCCCGCTATTGGAGAAATCTCAGATATTCACAAAATTGCTAAGAAATGCTTAATGTTTCATTAATTGACTTTTATATGCCCGAAAACCTCTATTATATGATTAATCAGAAATGAAAATTATTTTTTAAGCAATAAAACTGAAATGTAATTACGCATACCTTTATCCACTGTTTATTACATTCTTACGAAAAAAATCTTTTACAAAAGTTTGCTTTTGCTTGCGATAGGAAATACATGTAATTTATTTTCTATGTGAAGTTTTAACTCTGTCAGTAATTTTAATCCTTCTGAATCATCTTTTTTACAAAAAAAAAAAAAAAAAAAAAAAAAAAAAATGTGTAACTACTCATTGTATTTTGTCGCTTCTTGGAAATTTTCGAAGTTGCAGGACACATCTCCAGTTTCAGTATTTGTTTCATCATCACTAATAGAGACAGCTTTAATCGAAGATTCTGAAGGAATATAATCACATACATCAACTGATTCTTCTTCAGTAGGTAACTCATTTCTTCATCTTGATACATTTCAGTCATTCCCTTATCCTTCATTTGTGTCGGAAATAAGTGGATCATTTCCTTTTAATATAAAGCTTGCTTTTCTGAAACATTGTCGTATGCTTTGCAGTTTTAGGTTTTTTACAGCTGAGGAAATCCAAATTATAGCATATAGAGCATTGCAGTTCTCAAGTATATTCATAGAATCTCTTTTTGAAAGAATGTGGCGTAGTAAAAGCTTTCTGTACCAGACTTTAAAATTGCGTTTTACGCCTTGATCAAGCGGCTGGCATACGGAAATTGTGTTTTGGGGAAAAACACAATTTCAACATTGTCCAATTTCAAATGTTTTGTATGAGAAGTTGTATTGTCCAAAATCAAAAGAACTTTACTCTGTTGTTTTTTTCATCCTATTATCAAAGGAAGTTAGTTAACCAATCGATCGTTAAAGGAATGATCATCCACGCCTTTTTATTCGCTCTCCACATAACACGAAATTTATTAAATTGGATGTCATTTGGGAAACACTTGGGTTTCAGAGATTTTCCAATTATAAGAGGGATTTAAAATTCTCCTGCTACATTGCAAGTGCAGCATAATAAAATAGTGAGTTAACAGTTTTTCGCCGATACAGTCATCCTTTTTAAAACACAAAGTCTTATTCGGAAAAAAATTATGTAAAAGAGTCTGGTTTCATCGGCATTAAAAATATTTCTATCCTCGCAACCTTCACAAATTGATTGCAATCGTTTATGCCAATCCTCCACTTATTTAAGATCTACAGATTTTGCTTCTCCAAAAGATATTTAAAGAGATGTTGTGCAGAGACCGGAACTTTTCCAGCCATACACTGGGAGCCTTAAAATCATGTAATTCGAGTTCTTTAGCGACTTCTAAAGCCTTTTTCTGAATCAAAGGTCTACGATAGGAATGTCTTCAGAACGAAGGGAAGTAAACCAATTCAGAATTATAGAATCAATTTCAATGGAATCAATCTCCCTCAATTTTATATTTTTTGTGTTCTCGTTAGCAGGCCTCGGAGCGGTCCACCGGTAATTTTTTAAGAATTATTTAGACGGTACATTTCTACAACAGTTGCAAAAAAAAAAAAAAAAATTCACGAGGTGAGTTTCTACGACATATACAAGATAAATCTAAAGCAAAACTTTTCGTACGGAAGGTGGGAATTTTTTTATTTAGTCTCTTTTAATAGAGACCGCTCCGAGGCCTGCGTTAGAGTCAGTAATTCAAAAATTCCTTATTACTTCTTTATTTCGTAAAATCTTTCCCACCTGTGTTGTACCTATTTTGAAACGTTAGGCAAGTATCGTAAGCTCAATGTCTCTTCCGCAGACACACTTATAATTTGAGATTTTTCTTTGAAAGTTAATCGTTTTCGTTATGAGGCCATTCTCGAAACTTTAATCACAAACAAGACTTTAAATTCAGAGTACTCAATATTTTCAGATAACGATAAAAATGGTGTTAGCATATTTTGACGCTTTGAATATAGTGTATTTTGTGTGTCCATTTTCTCTTCTATGCTATGCAATGATGTAATCCTGTTAATTACTTTTTTGATTTTACGAACGAACCTTATTAAAATAAAAGGAATTTTTATTTATTTATTTATTTATTATTATTATTATTATTATTATTATTTTACACTTTATAAGATTATCCGAAAAATTGTTTGAGCTTGTGTACAAAGGAGCAAAAATAGTCAGCGTATTATATATCTATCCTGAAATTTCAAAACAATTGTAACGATGTTATCTTAGACGCATTAAAAAAGAATGAAAAAAGGATGTATGGTGTAATATGGAATGCTGGAGAGGGAAACATTAGTATTTTTGGACATTAATCAGAAGAAAATCCAAAATCTCCCAATTAGGGAAGCTTTTATTCACCGACGAGGGGGAGAGGATTTTCCCTAGGCCAATCCTTGCATTTATCTGTGGTCACAGAACTTATGTCAAATTTCCCTGATAAATTTAGAGGCTTTTTACCTTTTTATCACATTTTCTTTCTCGTTAAAAAAAATCATTTTTCATCCTTTATTGCGAAAATTATTGTCCGTTATTCAGAGGTTAAACATACAAAAATTTAGGTTTTGGGAGTGGGGATTGGAAAACTGTCCATTAAATAGAGGTGTCCGCTATTCGGGAGTGTCCGTTATGGAGGTTTTACTGTATATATATATATGTTTTACTTTATTATTCAGACAAGGCGATTCAACCCGGGCTATCCGGTTTAAAGTTGATCGAACAGAACATTTGGTGAAAATCATTTTTTTAACATTTTCCAACCTAGTTGAAAAGTATTTATGACTTCGGTTTGTCTGCCGCCTGCCGTCTGGCCATCTGTCCGTCTACTGTCTGTCCGTGGCCTAACTCCCGTAAATATGCTTCGATTGTCCTGAAATTTTTGTATGTTATTGTCGTTTACTATAGCATATTCCCTATTTCAACTGAAGTGTGTAGCACTTATAGTTTGTTTACAGGGACAGTCAAAAGAATTCCGTTACATTACAGTCAATGCGGAAATGATCGGTTCAAGAGCATTTTGATGACGCTACGTCATTTAAAACATAATGAAATTGATGTATAACTATGAAGCGCAGTAAAACATGCTTTTTGTAGAATATGGGGTGCAAAGCATTTATTATTCATTTACAGGGTAAAAAAAAGAATTCTTTTACACATCGTCATATGGGAAAAAATCGTCTGCAGTGTAATTTAGTAATATTTCACTATTTCAAACATAATAAAATTATATGCATTACTGAGGTGCACTATAAATTGCTCTCTTGTGTGCATTGCGTTTATTTACAGGGACACACAAAAGATATTGGTTACAGTACATGTGCGATATTTACAGTCTATGTGTGATAAGTGAGTTTTCAACTTGAGTTTGCATTTTTAACTTTTTTTTCATCGTACGTGTGTGTTTATAAACTCGGTTGACTATATACAGGGCTGCACAAGGAAATTCGAAAGTACTAGAGACTATGGGAGTGAATTGCTTAAGGTTGGCTTTTAATTGTGTTTACGAATTTTCCTGCTGAACTGTACATAGTAGACTAAAAGAAGTTTTTTGGAATATAAATAAATTCCTATACAGGGCTACGAAAAAAAAAATACGTTATCGTTTACGTTTGGTAATTGCTGCAATTGAGTTTTAAGTTGCCTTTTAGCTTAATAGGGGGTGTGTACAATATAGATAATATTGTGCACAGATACAAGACAGATGAAGACTTGCGTCTTCAGATAATATACAGGGCTGTACAAAAGATATCGAATTCATTTCAATCGATTGGCGAAAATTTCTAAATGTGATTATTCTAACTGAACTAAATTTTATCATACTATATATCCACATCTATTGATCATATACAGGGCTGGACAAAATAATTCGACTACTTTTTTTACACTGGAAGGTAATTACGAAAACTGTGGTGTTATGTGTTTTCTAAACTGTTTACTTACATAGCTTCTTTCCCTTTATTTAACGGTGAAGTTTCGTTACAATTTTCTGGGTATGTGTTGGAAAGTGTTTCATAATCTATGCTTGACGCATGATTTTTCGTTCTTGTTAATTCATAACGCTAGCAGGATTAATATAATTAGTATACCTTTTATGATTATCCACCAACTTACACCAAAAACATATTTGCATATTTGGTACTTTTTTATTAGTTGCATGCACAGGTTAATCGGGAAAGGTTTCTGTATTTATAACAACGTTTTTGATTTTAATTATTTTAGTGCTAAAGCAAGTCGTTCAATTACGTGTCTGTTAAATTCGGGTATTTTTTTTTATCGATTACATGTCTGTTAAATTTATGTTTGATTTATCGATTACATGTCTGTTAAATTCGATTTTTATTTATTTATATTAATTTGTAATGTTTTATTTTCATATGGCAATTTAGTTACGGGATATTGCATGGAAACAAACAAATGCTGAATTATTTATATTGTTCTAAGTGCAAACGAATTAAACTTCCATAATCGAGTTGTATGTTCATTTCAGAGATAGACTTAATAGTTTCATGCTTGAAAGATATTTTAAAAACCGTAAAAATAATTAAATTGAGATACTGTTTTCAAACAAATTGCATTTGAAAGAACATTATTTTCCCTTTTCGACGGTGTAAAAATTAAAATTTTGTGATGCTTAGAATAAAATTGCAGCAAAAGCTAAATTTATTGGTCAGGTGTTGCAGTAGGGGAAAAAACACGGTCCGACCTCATGACGAGCAATGAGACGGTGGAAGGTGGAGAGCTCCTCGATGGACGATGGTTACATAGGAAATTTAAATGTAAGGTGGGGCAAAGGAGTGTGTTACAGGAGAAGGCGTTTTAGGGAGAAGTGTGCTATAGGATGGGGGTGTCACAGAGGGGGGGGGGGTGCGTAAATTAAAAAATTATCATCTGTCTTATAGTATGAAAGAAAATTAGGTATCGGTCATGGTAGAGACCGAACACTACCCTTCTACCCCCACCCCTTGCCCCCATTTATTTTATGGGAGAGAAAGTTCAATGTAGTGTCGCTCTCTATCATTAAGTATGATATTTGCAGAATTCGAAAATTACTGTTTCTTCAAAAGTTTTAATTTGTATTTGAACCCGCGACAAACTGATCTCAATGTGTGTTGATTTGCAGTAGGTTTAAACGAAATAAAATGAGGTCATGCTTCTTAGACGAGATTTAAGATAATTAAGAAATGGTGTCACGTGATCAAACATACTGAATTATTTCTATACAGTTTTAATCATATTGTAAATTAAGGGTTTGTTTTAAATTTTGAAAAATAATTTAAGTTTTACGAGAAATTTTAATGTTTAAACTCACAAACACATTGAAATATATTTTTTAACTTATAACATCTAAAATAACTTTGTAAAAGGTTGGTTGGTTTGTTTGTTTTATGAACTTGTAAAAGAAAGGTATATCTTTTCAATATGGATGCAAGAGATTCCGCAACATAAATTTTAAATTATTCTGTATAAAATAAAGCAAATTAGAACTTACCAAGTGGAGTTTAAGGATTCTGTAATATAATTTTTAATTATATTTAGTACTTTAACAAATTGGAAATTGTACGTGAAACGCGACAAATGAGGTGCGTTCGTACTATAACTATTCAGATCGTTATATAAATATTCAGATCTTGATGATTTTTAATTCTGTGAAACGAATTATACCGTCTGCAGATTAATTTCTGTAGTAAAGTAACTCGGTCGCTTGCCGATTAAACCTCGGAAGCTCCTATAACAAGAGAGAAAGCACCGATTTTTAAAATAAATTCAAATTTCTTAATAAATATTTTTATTAATACCTTCTAAAGTTTTGATTCGATTTACATAAAATTTCAAATGTCTCAACAAAATTCTGCAAACGTAGCATATCTTAAATTTCAAACCATTCGGTTGGGTAGTTTTTGCGTTGTTATATGTGGACGGACCGACAGAAAGACGGACGGACGGACAGACAGACAGACAGGCAGACGGACGGACAGACAGACAGACAGGCAGACGGACGGACCAGACGACGACAATAGGTGCTATGTATTTATATAATTACGAACGCACCTAAAAAGGAAAGTTAAAATTACCATTCTGCTCCTTTGTGAATTATTTTAACCTTGCTTTATGTCTTCGGTTGGATTTGAACAGACAACCTTATGGTTAACATCCAAATGCGCTCCCAGTTACGCTACGAAGGCTTCATAGAATTAATATAAATAAAAAAAACTTATCAGAATATTACTTCTTTTAAAGGTTTTTAAACAAAGTATATGTCTATACTAATAAAAGAAAGTTTCGCTCTCTCTCTCTGTGTGTGTGTGTGTGTGTGTGCTTGTTTGTCTGCGATGGCTAGCAAAATCTAGCCAACCCAGAAGTCTGAAAATTTAGGTGTGGATAGACCAAGGCCTGGCCTGGTGCACCTGAGTCTCAGAATTTTAATATTTTGATAATTACTCAAGATATTATTTAGAATATCATTAACATCGCATCGAAAGTGCTATTTTTTTTATCAAAATGGCTAAAGAAAAGCACTCCTGTTCTGGATTTCCAAGCGAAAATGAAGGAATTCGAAATTGTTTTACTAATTAGCAAATTTTAAGAAAACTAATTAAGATATCGATTTGAAAATTTATGAACATATGTAAAATAATTTTCTGTATCCGTAATTTTTGAAAAATTCGGTCGGTAATTTTTCTTAATTTTTGCAAAAAACTGCCGAAAATCTGACGACGCCAGTGAAAAAAATTCCGAGAAATTCCTTCAGACAGTGATCAGCTTTCATTGAAAACTCAACTACAAAGAGATCTGTTTCTCTGTCCAATCCCTTCATTTAGTTTGCGAAAATGAAATGAAATAATTACCAATTTTTACTAACGAACAAAAATTAAGATAACTAATTAAGATATAGTTTTGAATATGAGGATGGAAATTTGAGACGTCTGGTGGTCATTTTTGCGTAGCGTCTTCGTTATGTTCTAATTATAAGAAAATTTTAATTATTTTTTTAATGATCGCGTTAATGTAGGGGAAGGTGGGACATAAATTATTCGTTATATTTGCGAGTATGAAGAGGGCGCTCCGGTATGAGGTATAACGCTTTGCTCCGATTTACACAAAACGACTTCCATTAAAGAAATTTAACATTTTTACTTTCTCCCGTAGCGTTTTATAAATGTTATATATAGAGAATAACGGAAATTCAAATGACGACTTTTGTAAAAACTAAATTTATGTTCCTAATAAAAATACACAACCCGTATTTACTTGATGTATACCAACAATCAAAGTAAATGATTTTTTGTTGAGCACCTGCATTCTTATATCGGGTTTTAGGGGCCCAATCACAACTGGGTTTGGATGATTCAACTTTGTTTTCGATCGCGTTGCAGATTTTAGTTCCACATTTAACCGCGAGGGGGCGCATCATTTTCTCGAGTACCGTAATTTCCGGCGTATAATCCGCAGCTCAAAGAGTCGTTTTTCGACCCAGAAATATTATTTTATAAAATGTAACTTTAAAGATCGCTGTAAATATTTAACTACAATTATTGAATAAAATTTCTGGGTCGAAAAACGACTCTTTGAGCTGCGGATTATACGCCGGAAATTACGGTACTATGGCTCCGATTTTGACGGGAATTGGTTCATTCATCTTCCTTGGTACAATGGGTACTCATGTTAAATATTCGTATAGAACAAATTGTGCCCCCTGGCGGTGGAATGTGGAACAAAAGGATTTTGCAGCACGGCTGCTATACTGTGCGGGACGCAGCGGGGACAAGTGTCGGAGATTCGTTTGGAAGGTGGTTTGTTTGGAACAGAGTGTGCCCCCTGACGGCGGATGGTAAAACTAAAAGATTTTGCAGAGTGTGCCCTGCACGCCTACTATACGGTGCCGCAGGCGGCGGGAACACGTGTCGTAGATTCTTTTATATCAGAATTCACCCCTATCGGCTGAAAGTGGAAATAAGGAATTTTCCTTGCGTGCGCAGCACTTTTAAATAAATAATTTCAGAGTAAATCGGGTTAAAGATGTAAAATCATACAAAATTTAGGTTTGTTTAATTTTATCACAGGCTCGGGCAACGCCGAGCGGGTCAGTTAGTATACTAATAAAAGAAAGTTTCGCTCTCTCTCTGTGTGTGTGTGTGTGCGCGCACAGATGGCTAGCAAAATCTAGCCCACCTAGAAGCCTGAAAATTTAGATTTAGTTAGTCCAAACCCTCTCCTGGTGCACCTGAAACTCAGAATTTTAATATTTTCTTTCCTTACTGAAATATTAATTAAATGCACAAATAACTCTCATCAAAAATACGCTGTTTTTTTCTTCGGTTGGTTGGTGGCATAGAATCTTTACAGAAGACATTAAATAAACCAGAGTAGCGATGCACAGATAAGGACTTATAACGAAATAGTGTCAATATGGAATGCAGTTTCCGGCGTACAGCCAAGCTAATGTAGCGGCACCTGCTCACGGCAAATTGCACATACGCCACCTGTTTGAAACATTTTCCAAGGACGTATTTCTTCACGATAATTAGCTGGATTTAAGGTTTTTTTAAAACAAGACATATATTATTATGATAGAGACTATTAATGCAGAAAACTTCATTTAACAGATTATTTGTTATATTTGCGGGGTTGGAGAGGGGTAAGGGTCTAATTATATTTAACAATTCAACATTATTAGCTTTACCGTAGCGTTTAATTACTATTTTATATACAGAATACCGCTATTTTAAATCTCAGCTAATAATGTTCCGAACTTCTCCATTTAGTTCCATTTTTACTAAATTATCGTAAAAATCAGCATTCATAGCTTCAAGGTGTATTTCTAGAAAGCAGTTACCAGTATTTCCGAATAAAAGTCTAAGCCAAATTTCAAATTTAGTTCCTAGCTTAACCAAATGAATCAATCTTTAAAGATGCATAGTGAACCTCCTAATAAGTTATTTGCTGAAGGGCACTTGAACATCCGTCCCTCCCCTCCCCCCCCCCGGGGGCCCTCCTTCAAGGTTTTTTCTCTAACTATGCTCCGTTTCCATATCTCGGCAACTATCTTTCCGATTTCAACGCAAGTGATTCCAAATATTATAATTAACTTTTAATAGTCATCCTTTATAACATTAAACTAAATTTATGAGTAGCGGTTGCCACTATTTCCGAATAATAGTTTAAGCCAAATTTTTAATTAAGTTCCAAGCTTAACCAAACGAACGAATTTTTAAAGATGCATCGTGGTCCTCCTAATTAGTCATTTGTGTTTTGTGTTTTTCTGAAATGTTTACTTAGATACCTTATATATCTTATTAAACAGCGATGGTTTGTTAACGTATTCTGTTAGTGTTGGAAAGTGTTTCATAATCTATGTTTGGTGCATGACTTTTCTTCATTGTTTATTATTAGTCCGATTTAAACGAAACCTTTTCTAACATTCTTCTTAGGTCCCCCAGGAATTAGATAGACTTCAGTGTCATTGTTTCCGTCATTGGTTACCACTATTTCTGAACATTAATCAAAAGGCTTCTCGGGTTCTAAGGGCTCAATTTCAACGACAATTAGTTCATTCAACTTAACCCTTTCCGGCGCGGAGTAAGTCTGTTTGTAAAATGATGAAATAATGGACTGACACCAGAAATTACATACGAACTCATTAGAAAATAAAAACTTGCTTATTTTCCGTTACTTAAGAAAAGGAAAATTTTAATTAAATATTCTTGGTGCCATTTCTCAGTTTTGGAATTAAAATTAGGAGTCCTTTTTTGTGACCACCGCCCGTTAAAGGGTTAACACGAACTAATTAAGATATAGGTAACTTATTAAGATACAGATTTGAAGCCCCCTGGCAGTAGAAAGTGCAATTAAAAGATTTTGCAGTGCGTCCGCAGCACTCCTGCTATACGGAGTCGTAGGCAGCGGGAACGAATGCCGAATTTTGATTCGGAAAGAAGTTTATTTAGAACAGAATGCGTACCCTGGTGGTGGAAGCTGAAACTAAAAGAGTTTGCTGCGCGTGCGCAGCACGCTTTCTATACGGCGCCGTAGGAAGCGGGGAAACGTATCGGAAAATTGTTTAAAACTAAATGCACCCCTGTTTAAAACTAAATACCCTGGCGGTGGAAGTAAAAGATTTTCCTGAGTGTGTTCCAAAAATGGCTATTTTTTTCGAAACCGTAAATGAGTTGGGGTTGGGTTGATTATTGACGGCCAATTATCTACACTAGGGATATAGGCCCGGGGGGAGTGCCCTTCGTGGGGGTCTTTCTAAGGGAACCTAACCCGTATTTACGCATGGATAAATCCACGGTTCGAAGAAAACCACGAAAACTCCGAACGATTAGGCCGACGGGCGCGATTGGGAACGATCCCAGCACCTCCCGTCTACCAGCTTCGAGAGCACAACCTCTCAGCCACTCGTGGCCGAAACCGTAAATGAAATTTACCGATTTGATAATCCCAGACAACGAAATATTGTGGTTTTCACTCATCCTCGTTAAGAAAACTATTGGAGGTATCTATTTGATATTCACAGTATGTACGCGTAGTTTATTTTTCGGATTCGAAAAATTGAAATTTTGTTAAAATCGGACGGTAGTTTTTTTTTTATTTTGACCAAAAACCAACCTTCTTTGAATTAAATGATCCAGACATTTGAGGGGGGGGGGGGGGAGGGGTATTGAATTTACTTTCGCTTCGGGATAAGTCTTTCTTTTTAATTTCCTGAAGACGAAAGGGTTACCAGAGGAACGGTTTCGTGCAGCAGTTTTTAGAATGATTTTGGGTTTCGTACTATATTTTGACGGGACCGGGCAACTCTGGGTGGATCAGTTAGTGATTAAATAAGAAGAAGATTACCTTTTGGAATTTGTACCAGCAGACGAATTTCAGTGAAAAGGATTGAAGAAATTATGTGAGAAATGCGATTAACCTTAAAATATTTACAATTTATCGCACAGTTATTAAAAAAATCAAGTTGTTTATTAAAGGTTAAAAAAAATGAATTAATGATAAAATATTCGCAAAATTTTCACCCAGTCTTTGATTTATTTCCTCTTTATGAGAAAATAGTATTAAAGTGGGGAGAGATAAACAGCATATATATATTTTTTTCTTATTATAATCTACATCCGGTTCAACTCTTCTAATCAGCAACATTTCATCACATCATTTAATCTCTGCTATCGGAAAGATATGAGAGGTGATGGTGTCAAACGCTTCTGTATACCGTCTCAAAATAGCCTACAACATTTATATAAAGATATATAAAATTTTACACGTGTTTACAAAATGATACAATTACAAAATTTAAGTACGTTATTCAGCAAAATAAATAAATTAAAAAAAAATAAAACTATTAAATTTATTACTTTAAGGCTGTTCTCAAATCCAAAAGAGCTACTTTCTAAATTCATTTTTGTTTGGAAACGCATGAAATTGGCAGGTGTTCTTGACAGACGTTTTCTGTTTTTTGGTAAAGGAACCTTCAAAAAATATTGTCAAAATCGGCGTTTTGAACCGAATTTCGGACGCGGCAGCATGAGAAAAAGAAAAAAAAAAAACGTGTTCTCACGTGACACGAATCGCTTATGACTCGATAAGTAATTTATTTATCAAAAAATGCTCATTTCGATTCCAAATCGCTTCAATGGACAGGCCTACCAATTGTATGCTTTTACGATTAAAAATGAGTCAGAAAATGTGTTTGTCACAGTGGACACATATTCTGTTTTTATTTCTGTTTCTTTCTAAAAATATAGCTGTAGATTTAGAGATATGGCGCTGGTAGCCTTATCCGGACGGAATTTAACGCAATGAAGATTGTTTGGGCATAAAGTGATAGAATGTCTTCTTTGTAAACAGGTGTTAAACCAGTTTTTATATAGTAATCCGAGTTCATTTTGCCATTTTTTTCTACTTTCCTTTTTTTTTTTTCAATTTTCCGTTTTAAGAGAATCCAGCAGTAACATTAAAACCTTTAGCAAAACATTCCTTGTTTATCTGAACCAACATTTTATGTATTTTTCTCCTCTTTCCGTTAGTAAATTGATCTTTTTCTATTAGGGTAAATCCAGGTTAGATGTTCTATCGTGTTAGTTGCCCTAGTTACTGTATTTGAGCTATCGGATGTGTGGTAGAGCTAGCGACGTTCTTTTACTCTCAATTTTTATGTATATAAAAAAAGATAGTAAACGAAGTTACAGCGATTTAATTCTTGAAATAAAAATCATATTCATTAAAGAAAGTAAGTTTGCCTCTTGTTTTATGGTTTTACAACCCCCACCCCCCTTAATTTAAATTACACAAGTTTAGCTTTCCGTAAATTATATAAAGTATTTTGGACTCATTCATTATGAAACATAAAAATCTAACGCATTTAATTTGAGAAGTTTAAATTTGCTACCCGAATTAGTTTTTTGAGTTTGTATATCGAATATGAATAATGGGGGGGGGGGAGGAGGAGGAGGGTAATCCCTCCAAGTTTAGCCTTCGTGAGTATTATCCAATCAACTTCAAATTTGGTATAGCCATTTATTCGAAGAATTAGGAATAACAAATATCCTTTGATGTGGGAGTATAATGCAAGATTAGTATACAGAGCCTGTAAGCTCAAATTTTTTTCAAAAAAAAAAAAAATCATAAATTTGATGTAAATAAGACATTAAGTCAAATCAAGATATTAAATTATAAATGTTAATTACCCGTGCTTCCTCTTCTTTTACAGATTGGGCATCTATCCCGATCAGGTGGGGTATCTAACACTGAGGTTCAGGACATATGGCCAAAACCATTGAAGAGATTTCATTCCGTAAATATGCAGAAAGTTTTCCGTAAATTTAATGAATTTTTCCGTATTTCTTTCAAAACATATGTATATGATTTTATTCATATTCTACAAACCATTCTTGATATACTAAATATATTTCACGTTCAAGATGCATAACTCTATTAAAAACCCATTTTAATCAATTTATGCTGATGCACCGTAATGTTTACGGATTTTTTTGTGTAGCCCTGTATATGATCTGCACTCTAAAAAAAATCCGTGAAAATACAAAAGATTTTCCGTAAAATTTTATGGAAAACTTTCATTTTTCCAAAATTTCAGTACAGTTTCCGTAAATGGCATTAGTTCCGTTAAAGAGATTTCATTCCGTAAATATGCAGAAAGTTTTCCGTGAATTTAATGAATTTTTCCGTATTTCTTTCAAAACAGTACAATGTCTGTATTTCTTCCAAAACAGTGCAATTTCCGTAAATGACGTTTAAAGGTTGAGTACAGAAATCGCCTTTTTTGAAATGCTAATTAAGATTGTTGTATTTACTAGAGTTCTTCTAGGATACAGGCCTGGCCCGGCTCGACCCGCTGGCCCATTCTAACCGAGGCCATGTCAATTTATTATGTGAAAATAATAGTAATATTTATATTTTTTAATGAAATATTTAGAAACTAATTTTATTTTTATAAATTACAGATTTTTTTTTTTTTTTTATCTATTTATTTTTTTCTTGATAGTATTTCAAAATTATGATTTTTTTTTCACATTTTTTTTTAAATTTATCTTTTTTAATGTGATGCAATATTGTGTTATTTAAAGGTTTCATAACATAATATCTCTGCAAGTTATAGCTATGCAAATTGGTATTAAACTAAACTGATTTGGATACTAAAAATATCAACGTTTGACACACAATAACATCGTGTAATAAACAGACGCACGTTTCATGAGTATCCTGGACTCATTTCCTCAGTGTAAATAAACTAAACCCTATTGTATCCCCCCAAAGACATGAAAATGAATCTAAAAACCCAAATGAAAAACAACAACACACCGAGAAACTCCTCCAATCTGATTAAGTCGGTTGGTTGGTTGTAGAGGATTCACTATGACAAAGTAACTCAACCCAGAAAGGTGAGATGTACGGTACACTTGAAAAATCATTAACCAGGGAGTTACCAAATTTATGAATATAAACTGCCTCAAAGAAGTCTAAATCTAATGGAGTGTTACATTTCTTAATAATAGTGGCTGAGTCGAAGTTAAAATTATGTCCCTCACTCCAACAGTGACAGGCAATAGAGGACTTTTGTAATTCTTTTTTCTTAATGTAATTTCTGTGTTCATTGAGTCTGAAACGGAGTTGTCGTTTAGTCTGTCCTATATAGGACAAACCACATTGACATTGGATATTGTAAATGTCCTGTCCAAGGGGCACTTCAATGTCTCACTTTAAGATTAAAAGAATTCCATTACCCAGATTATGAGATAAACCACATTATTGAGTTATTCAGTATTTGTTTAACGCAAAATGCATTCCAGTTTTTAAATCAATTTTATTCTATGTCAGATGGTTTGGCGATGGGTAATCCTTTAAGTCCTTTCCTAGCAGATTTGTATATGCATTATTTTGAGGATAAATTATTTAATGTTATAAATTTTCCATTTTATTGCAGATATGTTGATGATTCTTTTGCACTCTTGGACCTGTCTATTTCATCCATTGATAACGTCTTAACTATTCTAAACTCAATAGATCCTGTTATTCAGTTTACATATGAAGTTGAAGTTGAAAATAAATTGTCCTTTCTTGATGTGTTAGTCACACGTCAGCCTAATACATTTGATACCTGTGTATACCGGAAACCTTTTGCAGTCTCACTCCCCCCTCATTTTAATTCGTGTCACCCCCCTTCTCAGAAAGCCTCGGCTTTTCATTTCTTTATTAATAGAGCAATTTCCATTTGTTCTGATAATGTTTCCCTTGGTACAGAATTGAATTATATTAGATCTGTTGCTATTAATCGTGGTTTTAGTTTGACTTATATCAACCGTTTAATTTTTCGTTGTCTAAATAAAAATAGTAATCTTGTTCCTTCTGATGTCCCAGAATCTTTTTCTAACCTCATTATTTTACCATTTCACAATAGCATTAGCTATAAAATAGCTAATATTTTAAGGCAATATGATTTTAAGGTTGTTTTTAAGCCAGTTAATAAACTAAATTTTTCACAGTTAAAGGATAAAATTTCACATCAAAACTTTTGGGGCATTTACAATATCCAATGTCAATGTGGTTTGTCCTATATAGGACAGACTAAACGACAACTCCGTTTCAGACTCAATGAACACAGAAATTACATTAAGAAAAAAGAATTACAAAAGTCCTCTATTGCCTGTCACTGTTGGAGTGAGGGACATAATTTTAACTTCGACTCAGCCACTATTATTAAGAAATGTAACACTCCATTAGATTTAGACTTCTTTGAGGCAGTTTATATTCATAAATTTGGTAACTCCCTGGTTAATGATTTTTCAAGTGTACCGTACATCTCACCTTTCTGGGTTGAGTTACTTTGTCATAGTGAATCCTCTACAACCAACCAACCGACTTAATCAGATTGGAGGAGTTTCTCGGTGTGTTGTTGTTTTTCATTTGGGTTTTTAGATTCATTTTCATGTCTTTGGGGGGATACAATAGGGTTTAGTTTATTTACACTGAGGAAATGAGTCCAGGATACTCATGAAACGTGCGTCTGTTTATTACACGATGTTATTGTGTGTCAAACGTTGATATTTTTAGTATATTTATCCACACAAGATTTTTTCATTATCGTTGGTTTCAACGGACCTTTTGGGGATTTTTTATCATGTCTGATTTTAACCGTTTTTACAAACTTAGATTAAAGCGTGAAAGGCTTTTAAATCATTTGCATTTTTTGTGTAGTTGTAAACGTCTTGGTGTTGTTCCTGATTTTATTTGTTTGAAGTTTAATCTTCCTTTAACTAAACGTCTCTCTAGGTCTATACACAACTGTAAATTACTTTTGCTTCGTGCCATTATTCAGGATACTCGTGGGAAACTGGCTTTTGTTGAGAGAGAACTCTGCCATTTACATATTTCACTTGGAAACACAATGATAAATTTCGACACACTGGATCGTTCATCATGGTTTCGTGCCATTAAAATGTCTGCTTTTCATAAACTTTCGTTGGTTAAAAAACTGTCAAATTTACTCCCTCATTCTCCTACACCCCCTTCGGGGCTTCCAATGGTTAATAATAATGCTATTGTTAACCTTTCCTCTCACCAATTGACACCATCACAAGAGGAAGCACTTAAGCTTAATTATAATTTTTCTTTTGCTAAACGCCCGGATTTACCTAACCTTATTGCTCCAGTAGAGAGAAGCTTTAAATTTAGCAAACTATCTGTTTCTCAAAAGGATTCTATTAGAGTTCTGATTAAAAATACTATTGAGCATAACGCAGTGAATTTTACACCGAATGTTAACAAGGATCTCAGTAATGCATTACTTACAATAAAGTCCAACGAAGACATTGTTATTTCTAAAGCGGATAAAGGGGGTCAAATAGTGTTGCAGGATAAATCAGATTATTTTAATAAAGTACACGATCTCTTACAATCTGGTCCATATGTTAAATTACACCGGGATCCATCTAACAGTTATCTTCTGAGTACTAGAAAACTCATTAAAACTTCTCCATGTATTGATGAAAATACTATAAATTCTTTAACTCCTTCCATAGCTAACTGCAGTCGTTTTTATGCTCTTCCAAAAGTACACAAAATTGGTGTCCCCCTCCGTCCTATTGTATCAAATATTGGTACTGCTTCTTACCCACTCGCTAAATATTTGGTTAAACGGTTTTCTTTTCTTTCAGTTTCCAATTTATATACTATTCATAATTCAAGTGCTTTTGTGAACCGTATTAGGAACTTCCCCCCCTCCCCCTCATTACGCATGGTGTCCTTTGATGTTATTTCACTGTTTACCCATGTTCCTGTCCAAGGGGCACTTCAATGTCTCACTTTAAGATTAAAAGAATTCCATTACCCAGATTATGAGATAAACCACATTATTGAGTTATTCAGTATTTGTTTAACGCAAAATGCATTCCAGTTTTTAAATCAATTTTATTCTATGTCAGATGGTTTGGCGATGGGTAATCCTTTAAGTCCTTTCCTAGCAGATTTGTATATGCATTATTTTGAGGATAAATTATTTAATGTTATAAATTTTCCATTTTATTGCAGATATGTTGATGATTCTTTTGCACTCTTGGACCTGTCTATTTCATCCATTGATAACGTCTTAACTATTCTAAACTCAATAGATCCTGTTATTCAGTTTACATATGAAGTTGAAGTTGAAAATAAATTGTCCTTTCTTGATGTGTTAGTCACACGTCAGCCTAATACATTTGATACCTGTGTATACCGGAAACCTTTTGCAGTCTCACTCCCCCCTCATTTTAATTCGTGTCACCCCCCTTCTCAGAAAGCCTCGGCTTTTCATTTCTTTATTAATAGAGCAATTTCCATTTGTTCTGATAATGTTTCCCTTGGTACAGAATTGAATTATATTAGATCTGTTGCTATTAATCGTGGTTTTAGTTTGACTTATATCAACCGTTTAATTTTTCGTTGTCTAAATAAAAATAGTAATCTTGTTCCTTCTGATGTCCCAGAATCTTTTTCTAACCTCATTATTTTACCATTTCACAATAGCATTAGCTATAAAATAGCTAATATTTTAAGGCAATATGATTTTAAGGTT
Source organism: Maratus michaelseni (assembly GCA_963931845.1). NCBI lineage: Eukaryota > Metazoa > Arthropoda > Arachnida > Araneae > Salticidae > Maratus > Maratus michaelseni. The sequence continues at coordinate 494,211,443 of OZ007586.1, forward strand.
GTTTTTAAGCCAGTTAATAAACTAAATTTTTCACAGTTAAAGGATAAAATTTCACATCAAAACTTTTGGGGCATTTACAATATCCAATGTCAATGTGGTTTGTCCTATATAGGACAGACTAAACGACAACTCCGTTTCAGACTCAATGAACACAGAAATTACATTAAGAAAAAAGAATTACAAAAGTCCTCTATTGCCTGTCACTGTTGGAGTGAGGGACATAATTTTAACTTCGACTCAGCCACTATTATTAAGAAATGTAACACTCCATTAGATTTAGACTTCTTTGAGGCAGTTTATATTCATAAATTTGGTAACTCCCTGGTTAATGATTTTTCAAGTGTACCGTACATCTCACCTTTCTGGGTTGAGTTACTTTGTCATAGTGAATCCTCTACAACCAACCAACCGACTTAATCAGATTGGAGGAGTTTCTCGGTGTGTTGTTGTTTTTCATTTGGGTTTTTAGATTCATTTTCATGTCTTTGGGGGGATACAATAGGGTTTAGTTTATTTACACTGAGGAAATGAGTCCAGGATACTCATGAAACGTGCGTCTGTTTATTACACGATGTTATTGTGTGTCAAACGTTGATATTTTTAGTATATTTATCCACACAAGATTTTTTCATTATCATTAAACTGATTTGGCTTATAAATTTATGAATTACGCTAAAATTTATTATTTTATAAATTATAATTTCACAAAGTTTACAATTGTTTCCTTAAATTTATAAAGTTATTATTTTTTCTTTACTTTTATAAAAATCAAGTTTTTAATTTTATAACGTTTTTAATTTATTTCGTTAGTTCATATTTTTATAAATTAAACTAATTTAATTTAAATTAAATCAGTTAGTCCATATATGAACTTACCTATCCCAAGGTCATTAATTTCAAATTTCTCTCTCTCTCTCTCTCTTTTTTTTTTTTAAATATTTTTAAAACCGTTCAGTTTAACAGAACCGTACGCAAAAACTCTCAGCATAGCTGAAATATAATGAATTAATTTATTATAAAATTGTTTGTTTGCATAAGTTTTTTAAATAACAGTTAAAAAAAAATAATAACATGTAATAAACAATTCTGATTAAGATAATTGTTGTTTTTATTTTAATTAAAAATTAGATAATCAGGCAAATAATTAAAAAAAAAGTATATGTTCGAAGAAAGAAAATGTTGGTACCAGTGTTGAATTCAGGGGGTGGCCCGGAGGGGACATTATCCGAACATTGAAATTCCCCCCCCCCGGAAGATTTGAGATTTTATATTTTTAATGGTCAAAAAGTGCAACTCCCCCCCCTCCCCCGGAACTCTGTAATGTCCCCTCCGGAGCCACATAAATCTCTCCTGGAGAAAAATGTCTGAATTCCACACTGGTTGGTACTGTTACAAAAAGAAGCAATTATTTCTCTTAATGCAGTGTTTTATGCATATAATACATAATGAATTAAAATTTATCTGTTATAAGACACCAAATAATACAGCAAATTATTGAAAATTATGAAAAGAAAATACATTAAAAACATTGGAAAAATCCATGTACAGATAAAACCTCTAGTTTTTGCATTATAAAAAGTGATTCAAATAAGTAGCAGCATTTGAGCGAACATCGCAACTGGTCGTAGCGCGGTAGTTTAAGTCATCAGGTTAGTGCAGGGGACATTGCGGGTTCGATTCCCGCTCGCGGCAGGGGTTGGGTAATTTCTATAAACTCACTCAGGAATGAAAGTAATAAGCAGAAATGTGTCTGTCCGTTATAGGGTTGTTCTCGCGAAGCAACTTTTTTTTTTTTTTTTTTTTTTTTGGTCCTATAAAAGTTATTTTAACGACATAAAAATTTCTAAAAAATACGGAAGATATCTGTTATAAAACGGAAATTTTAAAACGGAAATTTCAGAATTCACGGAAAATTTCCTGGAATTTACGGAATTTTTTTTTCCGTTAAAATACGGAAATAGTACTGGCGTCTCGATTGCCAGTACAATTTCCGTTTTTTTTTCAGGAAATTTTTTTTACAGTGTGTAGCATTTAACATACCTCATTGCATACAAAAATTTAGTTAAACGCATACCTTACTAAAACGCATACCTTACTTCAAATTATGGCTTATAAACAATACATCAGACACAGTACTGTACCCGAAATATTTTGTGTGTCCCTGTAAATGAACAATAAATCCTATACACGTAAAAAGTATCTTGTAGTAAACCTCAATAATGTATATCAATTTCATTATATTTGAAATGGCTTAACATAATTAAAATACGTTGCAAACAGTTTCCCTCCCCCTCCCCCCGTAGACCATTATGTAAAATAATACTTTTGTGTGCCACTGTAAATAAAAGAAAGAAGCTTTACACTCCATATTCTACAGAAAGCATGTCTTAGAGCATCTCAGAAATTGATATCAATTTCATTATGTTTGCAATAGTGTAACATGATTAAAATGCGCTGCAAACAATTTTCCACATTAAACCATAATGTAATGGAATTCTTTTCCGTTTCCCTGTAAATTAATTATAAGTACTAGACGTACCATAATCAATAGTAAACATCATGTAGTGTATTGCAGTGATGTATATCAATTTCAATATATTTGAAATAGTGTCATATCATTAAAATGCACTGCAAAGGATTTTTCCCCCGTAGACCATAAGGTAACGGCATTATTTTGAGTGGCCCTGGAAAAAAAAGTATAGGTGCTGCACACTTCATTTTCAATACCGAACATGCTATAGTAAACCTCAATAACATATATCAATTGCATAACTATCCGGATATATTTACGCGAGTTAGAGACGTACAATCAGTCAGACAAATAGTAGACAGACAGACAAACTAAATTCATAAACAATTTCAACTATGATGGAAAGTGTTAAAAAAAAAAAAAAAAAAAAAAAAAAAAAAAAAACCATGAGATGCGACTATACATATAAGCGGTGAACGTACCTTTGTTGGGTGTGACTTTTTTTTTAATCTTTTCCCCAGGCAAATGTAAACTTTGACGTTTCTTTACTTTTTAACACTTTCCAACATAGTTGAAAAGTGTTTATGAATTCGCTTTTTCTGTCTGTCTGTCTGTCCGTGCTCTAACTCGCGTAAATATGCTCGGATCATCATGCAATTGATGAGGCTTACTGTGGCATGTTCAGTATTGAAAATGAAGTGTGTAGCACTTATAGTTTTTTTTACAGGGACACTCAAAAGAATTCCGATTTATTGCGATCTATGGGGAAAAATCATTTGCGGTTTATTTTAATGATGTTACACAATTTCAAACATATTGAAATTGATATATATCACTGAGGTGCAATACAAGAGACTAATTATAGAATGTGGTGTGCATAGCAGTTATAGTTCCTTTACAGGGATACTCAAAAGAATTCCGTTACATTACGGTCTATGAAGAAAAATCGTTTGCAGTTTATTTTAATAATGTTTCACTATTTCAAATATATTGAAATTGATATATATATATATATTACTAACGTGGATTACGGCTTTCTACAGAAAATTGTGTGTATAGCTTTCATCGTTCATTTACAGGGACACACAAAAGAATTCGGTTAAAGTACTGCTTATTAATAATAATTGCTGGGAATGCTTTTTCAATTGCTAAACGCGTTTTTAAATTGAACTAATTTTTTGTCTATTACTTGGTGGGTATTTTCGCGAATTTTTTATGCAATTTTTAGAGTTTTTTCGCGTTCCGCAGAGATATTTCGATATTCGTATAAAAAATTCTGTTTTAATATTTTATCCTAATACAGCAAATTCTGTCCTCTGGAATTTTTGATATTTTAGCCTTTTTTTTTTTTTTTTTTTTTTTTTTTTAATTCTTCGCGACCCGCTGCGATTTTTCCAAAATAGTTACAATGTTTTGGAATCCGGTTTGTACTTTTTAAAATGAAGTTTATTCGGAACATTGTACAGCGGTTTACTGTACAGCGAATTTTATATTTTTCGGGATTTTTTATTGTGATTTTCAGAGCTTTTTCTCGTTTCCTGTTATTTTTTGCATAGGCCCGGGGAACGCCGGGCCGGTCAGCTAGTCAATAATAAAGATAGATATATCTGCATGTGTGTGGCGTGTGTCTCTTTGTTATGTTCCAAATCTGTGCTCAGAGCTACCATGATTTGGAATGAAAGTAACTGTATGTCTGAAGCCTCAAAACCAGTTTTTGGAATATTTAATTACATATGTTTTAAAAAATTATGGACATTTTTAGGGGTTTTTTCCTACATTGGTTTGAACATTTTAGGCCAATATAGTGAATTTTGTACATTTTTCAATAAATTTTATTCGTAAAAAAATCGGATTAACTTTTATTCTATTGACTTTTTCTCAAATTTTAGAGTTTATTCACATTCCGCAGAAATTTTTTGATATTCGTAAAAGGAATCCTGCTTCATTTTTTTAGCCCTATAATGTAAGGTTTGAATACTGCGATTACAGAATTTTTAGCGGTTTTTTATGCAATTTTTCGCATTCCACAGGGTTTTTTTTTTTTTTTTTTTTTTTTTTTTTTTTTGCATTAGTAAAATGAAACCGGTTTCCATATTGTAGCCCAAAGTTGTCCTAATTTAATAAAATTTATACAGCAATTTTTAATGTTTTGGCGATTTTTGTAGTATATATTCATAATCTCGCTAATAACGCTTTAAAGAATGAAAGCATATAAATAAATACAATTTGAGCATTTACTGTGATTCTAAGCTGTTGTAAAGTCGGTAACCCCCCCCCCCCCCCTCCAAAAAAAAATCCTCCTCTTAAATCCTCTAAATATGTCCAAATTGTCCCAGAGTAAAATGAAAATAGCCGTCCAATTGGGAATTTTGTTTTCCTTTAAAAATACAAGTACACCAATATTGAATTTACAACAAACTGGGACATTTTCAATCCAACCACCAAATTTTTACATCATATTTTAATTCTTCAATAAATTTTACCTTCGGATACTAAACGAGAAGTCTTTCAGTGCAGGATTTTTTTTTAATTATGCAAATATAAAGTTCGGAATGTCTAACGTTTAATTCCTGTTTAATCCCTTCGCGACGAGCGTGCTTAACGAAATCTTTAATATTTTGTCACCGAGTTTTCAAAACAGAAATTTTTGTCTAATTTAATCTTCAGAAATGCTTTGATTTAATTACGGCAAAATTTTGAATTAAAAATTACTGTTAGGAATAATCAAAGATTTTGAGAACTTTGAGTGTCACATATATGCGACGTTTGTCGTGGTGGATAATTAATTGCAAAACCAACTGCAATTCGGGTAGTTTTTGAACCATAACTAAAAGATCACTTGGCAGAATGAGCTGCAATTTTCAAATCTCATGTTTAAAGTTTCCCAGAAAGCTATTTCTGTTAAAATAGGTTACATATTTTTAAATATTAATTTCAAATTACATAAGTTATGAAATAATATTTCGAAAAAATTTCGTGACCCAAAACCTGACAATTCTTTTATATAGAGTCGAAACCCAACAAAAAGAATATTATCCATACGAAACCTGACATACTTTAACCCGAATTAAATAATTAATCCTTTTTTTTAATGGAATTATGGCATGTTAGTTAATAATTATATTTACAATATTATTTATACCTTTTATGTATAAAAAGGAACATATATACATACATACTGATTAATATTCAAACGTTCGGTACAGTTTTTGCCGCAGACAAAATATTGTAAACTTTCTTTTGAAAAATCAGGTCACCCTAAACGACACGAGGAACAAAAATGTGCCCTTATGCTCTGATGAGTGATAATTTATTGCTTAACAAAGACATTTTATAACCTATTTCAAAAACTAACATCTTCCAAATATACTTCCTGTTGTATATAGTTTTGTGCTATGTATAATTATGCACACCAACTTGTGCTTTCTGGTAATATCCCATTTCCACATTAAACACGGAAATCTATTCTTTCAAAACAACAGTAATCCACCAAAAATATTAGTGGTATATCATTAGTTCATTAATAAAAATATTAAAAATATCTAAAATTAATAAAACTGATTCAAATGAAAGAATTGAATTATTTTTAATAAATTGATTACATATATAATTTTATATAAAAATTTGAAGGAAACTAAATCAAATTAAACAAGAGAAGCATTTAAATGTTTTTATTTAAAGTTAAAAAAAATGAATATCAGTAACAAGTTTTGCTATATTAAGCTAAGATGATTTCACAGGTTATTCTCGATAAGATCAATTTTGGAAAATACATTTTCTACTGATGAAATGTTTGCGCAACCGTTCTTCGTGTATATTATAGAGAATCTATAAGTTTCTAGTCAATATTTTCCAACGAGCCATCAATTATTGGAAGTTACATTCATATGTTCAGCAATCGTTTATATCGTAAGAGTGAAATTAATTTAAAGAGGTTTTAATTATCTTAATCAAAAAATTGCTTGTATGTCAAGGTGTCAAGAATATGTTTTCAGGTACATTTTCACGGACAACAAAATTTTTCTCTCCTCTGCTGTTGGCTCTTTGTTTTGCTGGCTAAATATAGCATTTTGATTGCTCATTTAGTTTGTCGTAATGTCATATATTTTAGCTCTCCAATGTTCGATTTGAGTTTAGGGAACAAGGAAATGAACTCTTTACTTTAGTAACCTAATCCTTTTGACGAGCACTTGGTTTTGAAATGTATTTGAGAAATTAATCTGGAGATATGACATACTATTTTTCACCTTTTTCTTTACCATATCTGGACGTTAATTTCTGATGAAAAGTAAGAAGTGGAAAAACTTGAAATTGAATGGCCACAGTTGCAAAAGATGTGATGAAATATCCAAGAGAGCTGAAATAAATATAAATAATTAGCAAGATAAAATAAAAATACTTCACAAATAAAAAATAACGACATATTAGTTAAATAGGAAACACATTTCTCTGAATTAATTTAAAGAGTCTTAACAGTTTTTCAAAATTAAATTGCGTTTTCATTCATGCGAAGTATTTTTTAAATAAGACTGGTGTAGATAATAATTAATGATTAGCTTTCATAAAATTAATATAAAAAAATAAATATTCGTCAATCAATTAAACTTTGAATCTATTTCCGTCGCGGTATATTTAATTTAAAAAACATGTAAAAACGTTTTAAATCTATAAAATAAAATTTTATTTATATAAGGAACAGTTAAAATAATAATCTATGATTTAAATGTGCAAAAGTTCAAAATAATTGTTAATATCTTTGTTTTTTCATAGTAACATAGTTGACAAAATTGCTCCTTCGTACAAAGCTCTGAATTTGACAACATAGGAAAAGTGCACTGGTGGATAACATAACTAAAACTTCATTTAATTATCTAGTAAACATCCCAAATAAAATTTTGAATTACTATATATATATATATATATATATATATATATATACAGGGTGCCCGAAAAGTATGGAAGCGGTCGAATAATTCGAGAAATATGCATCGGACTGAGAAACGGAAAATTTATGTTCAATATTTTTGAAAAATCTGTTTAGGGATATCAAAGTTGACCTCCCCCTAATGTTGCTGCCTGGGGGGAAAGGGGGTGCAACTTTGAAATCTTAAATGATACCCCTTATGATAATCTTAAATGATTTTTTTGCAGATCGAATTCTACGGGAACAATTGCGTAACTTTTGTATTTAACATTTTCTTTGGAAAATCGTAGATGGCGCTGTAATCGAGTAAAATTCAGTGAGACTCGTTTCCATTGAAAAGTCTGGATCTGGAAACGGTCGAATAACTCGAGAAATATACGTTTGATTGAAAACTGAAAAATACGTGTTCAATATTTTAGAAAAATGACAACTTTGAAATCCCTAAATAGATTTTTCTAAAATATTGAACACGTATTTTTCCGTTTTTTCAATCCGATATATATTTCATGAGTTATTCGACCGTTTCCAGACTTTTCGATAGAAACGATTCGCACTGCATTTTACTTGATTACAGCACCACATACGATTTTCAAAGAAAATGTTAAATAGAAAAGTTACATATTTTTCCCGTAGAATCCAAAATTTCATTTAAAATTACAAAGTTACCCCCTTCCCCTCAGGTGGCATAGTTGGGGGGCGGCAACTTTGATATCCCTAAATAGATTTTTGAAAATATTGAACACATACTTTCCGTTTTTCGATGAATATTTCTCGAGTTATTCGACCGATTCCAGACATTTCGGACACCCTGTATATATATATGAAAGGATAAAAGTAAATCTTTGTTACATTCAAAAATAAAAGTAAAAATCTAAAAGTTAAAATCCCCAAAACATTTTTTCTAACATGCAAAAAACCAATACTTAAAACTGATTTACCAGGCATAAAGATCTTTAGCCATAAATTTTAATCAGCTCTCATCAACATGACAGTTATTATATGAACCAAGAATGTAATCAAAGTAGATTTTTCTTATCAGAATTGCATCATAATATTTTGTAATATAAACAAATTGAGTTGTTCTTGTGATGCATGATTATTTAGGAAACAAATTATAAACAATATATTATTATTGCTGTTCAAAATTACTTCTAGATCATAAAGTTTAATAAACTTTCCCCAGAACGACAGTTATTGCATTGAGATTAAGAAATCAAAGTGAATAATTATGTCTAGACAATAAATTCTAATTAATGTCAAAATAAGAAATTGGTGAGTATATTTTAGGTTGTATATCCAAATTAACTTTTGTCTGTTTGACAGTTATTAATATGATTGGTTCATAAATATCCAGTAAAATTAAAATTAGAAATGACTGTTGTTGATGCAATGGGGAAAACCTATTGCATCATAAGACCACATTAATCAAGCATTCTACCCAATTAAAAGTAAGTTCCCGCCTATATTTGATTAGTTCGCCCTCTGCTGGAGAATATGAGAAATGCCAAATAAAAACAGAGAGGAGAGATTTTTCAGCTGCTTTTTAGTTTTCTGAGCCTTTCCTCCAGCTACAAATTCCTATCAGAAATGAAGGCTGCTCGGCCGTCCTGAAAATATCTAAATGAACTTGCTAGGCTCGATGCCCTAAATCATGAGCCTTTAACAGCGATAGACTCTCAAACTCCTGGGTCTGACTTAGAGAAGGATCATATTGTATATAAAAAGGAATAAAGTCAGATCCCAGGAAAAGACTTAGTTGTTAATTTATCCACGACTACACCAAGAGATAAAATACCTGAAGGAATCAGGCTTTGGAATATATTGCAAGATGACAATAAGTAGATGCCAGGGATGAAATCATTACACACACACACACACACACACACACACATATATATATATATAACAAACTTTAAGGGTTGGTACAGGACAATGTAACAATCATTTATTCTATAGAAAATTTATTTGTATAGGACCAGAAATCTATTTACGTATTTAGCCAAAATTACAGGGCGTCTCACTCCAATCAGAAGTCGCGTTTTCTCTCATAACTTTAACAGTAGTGAAGCTATTTTAACAAAATTCGCATCAGACTCATCTTTGTAAGAATTATAAGGATATTTTACGGATATTAATAAAATATCTTCACTACTGTTAAAGTTTGAACGTAAACATAACTTAGGATTGGAGTGAGATTTCCTGTAATTTTGACTAAATAAATGGATTTCTGACCCTGGTTTCCTATACAATAAATAACTGTTACAGTGTTCTGTACCAACCCTTAAAGTTTGTACCATGAATTCGGGATCACCCTGTATATATATATTTAAAGAATTACCTAAATCGTCTTTCGTGCTATATAATAAAGAATATCTGATTGATCCTTATTACAATCTTTTATAAAACTTAAATCTACATTTCATTTTTGTATGTAAGATGGAATTTTATAAGATTTTTAACTCACTTCCTAATAGGGTAGAATTATAAAAGTTATCTACACAGGTGTGTTTTCGATGACAATACAACATTTTTAATACTTTTGGAAATTGTATATAAATTAATAAATATATTTTGAGGTATTTTTCTATTAGCCGGCAAAAGGTGATGAATCGTCAAGTAATCCTTATGGTTACAACAATTTACGAGTAACATAAACAATGGAGTTAATTGTATACTAAATCACTCTCGTCAAAATTTGTCAAGTCACTGTAAAACTGAGACAACGAAATATTTCAAACACTAGAAAGTAGAAAATAAAATCTATATTATAAAACAAAAATATGCTCGTGAATAACATTGAAAGTGGCAACACATGAACAGTTAATATCGCTTTTTACTTCTGTTTTAAAGATCGCAGAACTTCAATTTTCAAGCATGACTTTTTTTAAATATCTCTATCGTGTGTAACCTGATTACAAAAAATGAATCCGTTTGCATTTAAAACAATTATAAATAGTACAGAATTTCTTTTCTTCTACTATTCCATAAAGTAATTAAAACATCACCAATAAATAAATAAAATAATATAAATAAAATAATATAAATAAAATAATATAAATAAAACACAAATTTAACTAAGTACATGTAATTGAACTAAGCACTTTAACTGTTGAAATTATCAGAATCAAAAAGCAATCTTTGGAATTTTTTTCGACTATTGACTCCTGGCATGCGGCCAATACGTAAATATCATTTTAAATAAATTTCAAAACTGCATTTGAATATATTATTGATAGTTTTCAGATAAAAATCTTTCTAGGTGATTTTAGTGAGCAATCTAAAAAAATCTATTATTATTTTAAAGACTTGAAAAGAAGATTTTCACCTATGCTCTGTAAGCCGGGAAGCCTGTGTCGGATCCCTTTGGTATAAATAAAGAATAAAAAAGGTACTATTTTTTTAAAAAAAAATAGAAAATACGCTTTTATTTCTACTTCATCTACTTATTTTTAAATTTAAAACGTATTTTTACGTATAAGAAAGGTAATTTTTTCAATTTCTTGATTGTTCAGAGAAAAATAATTTTTTGTTTTACATTTTAGAATATTTTTAACTTATTAAACATGGGATTTTAAAACATATTATTTAAACTGAATACTAACTGAAATACAACTTCATTCATGATTTAAAAATTATTTAAGCGAAAGAATGTCTGTATTATTAATTAATTCTATCGAAGAAGTTTTTGGGATCTTTTTAATACAGGTTGCATGTAAATACATTCATTCTGAAGTTATTTACTGTTAGTGATATACAGCATTTAAACCTGTTTTGGAATTTTCTCTCATTGTGATTGTGCTACATACTTTTTTTATTTTAATCTTTTAAGAGTACTTATTTATTTTATGGCAGTTGAAACCGGTCGTCAACACCCTACAAATTTTTATGTAATTTTAATAAGTATTTAAAAATTTATGGTCAGTCACAGCAGACATACTTTGCAATATGACTCAAATCCCAAAGGAGCTACTTTCTGACACGTAATTAATTTTTGTTCGGAAACGCATGAATTTGGCAGGTTTTCTTATTCAGAAGCTATTCAATCGAATTGAGTTTTCCATTTTTTTGGTAAAGGCAGAAAATCTTTCAGAAAATATTGTCAACGTTGAACTTCTGAACCGAAATCCTCGATAAGTAATTTATTTATCAAAAAATAGAAAACGCTATTCGATTTTCAATCGCTTCGATAGTCAGGCCTACGAGTTTTATGGATTTACGTTTAAAAATGAGTAAAAAAATGGGTCAGAAAGTTTTGTGTTGTTGAGCAGAGAATTTGAGAACCACCTTAAAAGATAATGAGACCCTTCTGCAGAAAAAAATTGTTGTTTGAAATTGCAAATAAAATATCAGAGAATTTGACGGTGGTGGTTATGTCCCTTAAGAAGCAGGTTGGTCTCTATTCAATTATATATTTGTTCAATCGTTTGATATTAGTGTATTCAAAATATCAACGAGTCACAAATGAATAGCTCCATGCAAAAAGGGTTTCAATCAACTAAACAAGTTGTGAGAAAATTGAAAAAAAAAAAACATTGCTGTTTTAAAAATGTTAAACCAATCAAAATGATTTTTTTTCCTTTATAAACAAAAATTATACTAATCAAACACCGCTAAGAAAAACATTTTGTTTAAATCTACCCTGTAAGAACAAAAATCCGTGGTTAATTCAATTTTGCCAATTTGGTGACTGAAGCCCTTTTTGCAGGGAGCGATTCAAATGTGGAGTAAATATTCACACACACACTTTAAATAAATCAGGAGCTTTTTTAGATAAATTTAACTTTAAAGATATATTTTAATTACTCTCAACGAGAGTTGAAGTTTACCAGCGTTTTACCGGTTCAAATCAGTTTCCAGATCTTCATTGCATCTTGAAACACAAATTAAATTGAAGATAAAAAATGAGGTGCCCACATGCAACGAATACCAGATTTGTCTTGCGCTCGTTTAGGCCATAGACTTGAAATAATATTTCTTTAAAAATGTTTATTTTTTATAATGATAATTTCATGAAAAACTTATCAGAAAAAAAAATAGGTACGCATTTCTAAAAATAAATACGCATTTATAAATTATTTATACCTGAACATTGCGAATAATTTAAGAAGCATTTACAGTAGTCAGAAATATAAATATATTATCCATGCAATATATTTATATTTCTTTATAAATGTTCTATATTTACACTTTTTACGCAAATTACAATTTGGTAAGATAAAAAAAAAACGGAGCTTTTCATTTGTTTAAATAAATAATAATACTAATAGTAGGATTTAAAACTTATATAAACTACATCTAAAAAAATTAAATATATTATTATAAAACATTTTGTTTAAAAAATTAATATGATTCATTTACGAGGCAAAATACCAGTGATTATCAAATAATCACACTGCTTCAATTATCAATTAATATTATTATTTTAAAGAAAACAAGTTTTTAAAATAAATCTTAAGACTCGTGTATGAAAGTTTATGCTACCTTCTTTGACATCTTGATTTACATCTGTATGCAAGTATGCACTGCAATTTATCACCTTTATTACTTACGAAATAAAAAAAAAAATTTCCATGTGTTTGTTTCGGAGGCAACCACATATAAATCCAACGAACGAAAGGAAAGGAGCGGGCAAACGTTGATGGGAGAAACGTCCACATGTCACGTTTCTTTATCTTTGCATTAAAAAAAAGCTTGCCATTGCTCTCTCCAGGTTATTTTGTCTCGAATGCTTAGGCATTCTGAAAAGATGGAAAATTGTTGGTAACCGTAGCAGAAAGAATTGTCAAAACGTGTTTTCGAGTGGGAGAAAATGAGTGATTTGAGCCTAAATTCAAATTACAAAACTAAAACATCTTTTTAACGATAAAAAACATTTATCGAGCATGACATGCGTTACTTGAGTGTCGGCTTACCCCTGTCGGTTTCGTTTGTCTTTTGCATAGTTACATAGCTTTGCTACGTTTTTAATGAGGTGGTAATAAATCTTGTTTGCGTCTCTAACCTTGTAATTTTGTAGTTCAAATGCTGTAAATCTAATTGCGGGGTAGTGAACGGCTTTTTTCTCTCCTTGGAATGTGAATAGATGGAATTTTACTTTGTTCTTTCCTTGGAAGACTATAGATTCAAAATAGACGTAATGACGATTACCTCTTAAACCGCTGGTCGTAGAAATATATTTCCAATTACAAAAGGTATACAAACCAAGTATAGCTTTTAGATATAACATTTTTTTTTTTCTACGAGGAGATGTATACATATTAAAATAAAATAAAATAATTTTTTATATCCAATTTTTCCCATAACTCATATTTAGAAAAATATTCTCGAGGGTCTAAGTTGGACACTAAGAAAAATCCATTCTCTTTTGACTAAAACTTACTGAGTAATGATGCTTAAAATTTTATGAATTTTTTAGTTCTTATTAGGAATTTTATTTTGTTCTTTCCTTGGAAGACTATAGATTCAAAATTAGACGTAATGACGATTAACTCTTAAACCGCTGATCATAGAAATATATTCCCAGTTACAAAAAGTATACAAACCAAGTATATCTTTTAGATATAACATTTTTTTATTATTATTATTTATTTATTTTTTTTTTTTTTTACGAGGGAATGTATACATATTAAAATAAAATAAAATAAAATTTTTATATCCAATTTTTCCTATAACTCATATTTAGAAAAATATTCTCGTGGGTCTAAGTTGACACTAAGAAAAATCCATTCTCTTTTGACTAAAACTTACTGAGTAATGATGCTTAAAATTTTATGAATTTTTTAGTTCTTATTAGGAATTTTATTTTGTTCTTTCCTTGGAAGACTATAGATTCAAAATTAGACGTAATGACGATTAACTCTTAAACCGCTGATCGTAGAAATATATTCCCAGTTACAAAAAGTATACAAACCAAGTATATCTTTTAGATATAACATTTTTTTTTATTTTTTTTATTTTTTTTTTTACGAGGGAATGTATACATATTAAAATAAAATAAAATAAAATTTTTATATCCAATTTTTCCTATGACTCATATTTAGAAAAATATTCTCGTGGGTCTAAGTTGGACATTAAGAAAAATCCATTCTCTTATGACTAAAATTTACTGAGTAATGATGCTTAAAACTTTATAAATTTTTAGTTCTTATTAGGAATTTTATTTTGTTCTTTCCTTTGAAGACTATAGATTCAAAATAGACGTAATGACAATTACCTCTTAAACCGCTGATCGTAGAAATATATTTCCAGTTACGAAAAGTATACAAACCACGTATAGCTTTTAGATATAACATTTTTTTAATACATGTTAAAAAAATATATAAATTCATTTTATATCCAATTTTTCCTATAACTCATATTTAGAAAATATTCTCGTGGGTCTAAGTTGGACATTAAGAAAAATCCATTCTCTTATGACTAAAATTTACTGAGTAATGATGCTTAAAATTTTATAAATTTTTAGTTCTTATTAGGAATTTTATTTTGTTCTTTCCTTTGAAGACTATAGATTCAAAATAGACGTAATGACAATTACCTCTTAAACCGCTGATCGTAGAAATATATTTCCAGTTACAAAAAGTATACAAACCACGTATAGCTTTTAGATATAACATTTTTTTTATACATGTTAAAAAAATATATAAATTCATTTTATATCCAATTTTTCCTATAACTCATATTTAGAAAATATTCTCGTGGGTCTAAGTTGGACATTAAGAAAAATCCATTCTCTTATGACTAAAATTTACTGAGTAATGATGCTTAAAATTTTATAAATTTTTAGTTCTTACTAGGAATTTTATTTTGTTCTTTCCTTTGAAGACTATAGATTCAAAATAGACGTAATGACAATTACCTCTTAAACCGCTGATCGTAGAAATATATTTCCAGTTACAAAAAGTATACAAACCACGTATAGCTTTTAGATATAACATTTTTTTTATACATGTTAAAAAAATATATAAATTCATTTTATATCCAATTTTTCCTATAACTCATATTTAGAAAATATTCTCGTGGGTCTAAGTTGGACATTAAGAAAAATCCATTCTCTTATGACTAAAATTTACTGAGTAATGATGCTTAAAATTTTATAAATTTTTAGTTCTTATTAGGAATTTTATTTTGTTCTTTCCTTTGAAGACTATAGATTCAAAATAGACGTAATGACAATTACCTCTTAAACCGCTGATCGTAGAAATATATTTCCAGTTACAAAAAGTATACAAACCACGTATAGCTTTTAGATATAACATTTTTTTTATACATGTTAAAAAAATATATAAATTCATTTTATATCCAATTTTTCCTATAACTCATATTTAGAAAATATTCTCGTGGGTCTAAGTTGGACATTAAGAAAAATCCATTCACTTATGACTAAAATTTACTGAGTAATGATGCTTAAAATTTTATAAATTTTTAGTTCTTACTAGGAATTTTATTTTGTTCTTTCCTTTGAAGACTATAGATTCAAAATAGACGTAATGACAATTACCTCTTAAACCGCTGATCGTAGAAATATATTTCCAGTTACAAAAAGTATATAAACCACGAGTAGCTTTTAGATATAACTTTTTTTTTTTTACGAGGGAATGTATACATATTAAAAAAATATATAAATAAATTTTATATCCAAATTTTCCTATAGCTCATATTTAGAAAAATATTCTCGTGGGTCTAAGTTGGACATTAAGAAAAATCCATTCTCCTTTGACTAAAACTTACTGAGTAATGATGCTTAAAATTTTATGAATTTTTTAGTTCTTATTAGGAATTTCATTTTGTTCTTTCCTTGGGATAGACGAATTCAGAATAGACGTAATGACGATTACCTCTTAAACCGCTGATCGTAGAAATATATTTCCAGTTACAAAAAGTATACAAACCAAGTATAGCTTTTAGATATATATATATCTAATTTTTTTTTTCGAGGGAATGTATACATATTAAAATAAAATAAAATAATTTTTTTTGTATCCAATTTTTCCTATAACTGAAATTTAGAAAAATATTCTCGTGGGTCTAAGTTGGACATTAAGGAAAATCCATTCTCTTTTGACTAAAACTTACTGAGCAATGATGCTTTAAATTTTAAGAATTTTCATCTTTTCCATCACTAAAAAAAGGGACTTTCCTTTTTTCAATTCCTACTATTAGTTCACACTCTCCCTATATATATTTATATATCTTGTTCAAATTTTCAATCGTTAATAAAATACTTTTTATTCATCCATTCAAGTTCAAATACATTTATTTTTAAACTTGTATTTACACTTGATGTTAATACAGTTTTTTTCAAATATTAATTCATTAATTAAATTAAATTAATTAATTTTAGTTTTATATGGGAGAAAAAAATTTCTCTTATTTAATAAAAAGTAACTAAAATACAATTTTTCTTTGTTGACCTAAGTAGGAATTGACTTTAAAAAAAATATCATATTACTTGTTAGGGTTTCGTTCATCTCACGAAACCCCATTCGTCCCGCTACGTTGTCTGTCCGTCACAGAGCCGGCTCTCAGAAACTATATAACTTACAGACTTGAAATTTTGTGTACTTATAGCTGAATGCCTAACTATGAAGCTGAAAATCATAAATAAAAAAAATATATATATTATTTTAATATGCAGAAATAAAAAAACACAAATCTAACAGCCTTTTGCTATTAAATTTAAACATTTTTCGTTATAGCAGTTGCCAACAATTAAAAATCCACAATAAAATTCTTTCTACAATAATTAATTTTCTATTGAAAGATTTCCATTTGAAAAATGAAAATGAAATAAAAAGTTTCGCCAGTTGAAAAAAAGATTAATATGACGTCATATTGGTAATAAAACGGAAATTTTCAAACATTTCTCAATAATACAAGGAGTATTAGTATGTGAAAGTACAGAAAGCAGGTTAATATGATGTCATTACAGAATTAAAAAGAAAATTAACATGACGGCCTATTGGAAGTTTAACGGACTTTTTCAACTGTTTGAGAATAATACAAAGAGAGTATCAATATGAGTAATAGAGAAAGCAAGTAGATATGACGTCAGCAACTGATTATAACGTCATATGAGTTTGAGGTACGTATTGAATCATGATAAAAACCCGATTATGGAAATATTGGCATATTTTAACATTTTGAAGGTCTCTATACAACATGTTTAATTTTGAAATTGATTTTTTTTTTAATATCGCATTTAGTCCACATGACAGATATTATTATGACAGAGTATAATAGCGGGCTTCGCCGCCATCGGGCCGGTTCAGATATTCGAAAAGACGAGAAAAATAGACCGGTAAAATTTTAGTTAAAAAAAAAAAAAAAACTTTTTTTGGGGGGGAAATGAAATTTATTTGGAATTATTAAAGAAAGGATAAAGTGTTTTGAAAGGAATATTAAACAACCCTTTGTGCGATTTTCGATCACACTTACCCACTTGTTTTAGTTTCGTTTCATTTATTTCATATTTAAAATAAAATGTAAAGGCAATGGACATTAAAAACTTAGTAAAGTTCTCTTTATAAATACAGCTTGGAGGGTGAAGTGCATAAAAATTGGTGCCTTCCCCGTGTGAAAAAAAAAAAAAACTAGTTTCGGACCTGAGGTGCCAACTCTTCTTCGTTGCCTCACACACTGCCCATTTAATAAAAAGAGTTTTTTGTCAGGACACCCGTCCCCGTCAAGACAATTTCTAAACTAAACTTCTACCGCCAGAACGAAGCAACTTTTTAAGGTCGTTCTCAAATTTCTTGCTGAACAACGCGAAATTTCTGACATCTTTTCTGACTCATTTTTAAACGTAAATGAATAAAATTGGCAGGCCTGACTACTGCCATGGCTACTACAGCTGACTAATGCTGATTTGGAATCGAATAGCGTTTTCCATTTTTTGATAAATAAATTACTTATAGAGTTATAAGCGATTCTTCTTACGTGACGACACGTTTTTCCCCTTTTTTGTGCTGCGGCGTTGGAAATTCGGTTAAAAACGCCGACTTTGACACTATTTTCTGAAATATCTGCTGCCCTTACCAAAAAAATGGAAAACGCCATTCAATTACATAGTTTTGAATAGGAACACCTGCCAATTTCATGCGTTTCCGAACAAAACTGAATTTAGAAATATTTCAGAGAGTAGCTCTTTTATATCTGAGAACAGCCTTTATGAAATAGTGAACTTTACAAAAGCATCCCTGATGCTCCAACAATATTTACTTTTTATTTTGACAGCTTGAAAATGCCCATCAAATACTTATATGTATGTACTGTAGCATTTTCGTTATAATTGAAGAGTCATTCCAGGACTCCTAGGACAGTTGATATATTTCAAGTTACGTGAGAAGAATAACCTTATCAATTAAAATTGCCAGAAATAAGGAAAATTTATTTAGTTAAATTTGAAAATACTGGGAAAGAAAAAAAAAACCTCCCCTAACCTCGCTACCGGCACCCCTGGAGTGATTCATAGTGAATTCTTCCATCCGAAAAATCCTTAATTTTTTTTTTCTCTCATGATAGTTGATATATATTTCAAGTTACTTGAGAAGAATAAACATATATTTTTTTTAATTATCAGAAATAAGGAAAATTTATTTAATTAAACTTGAAAATACTGGGAAAGGAAAATGATGAATTCGTGGTCATCCATTCGAAAAATTCTATTTTTTTTTCTCTTAGTGTTTAATTATTTTATGTTACTTGAGAAGAATAAATTTCATTATTTTTTTAAAGTCATCAGAGTTAAAGTAAATTTCGGCAATTAAATTTGAAAATCCACGGATGGGTAATGGGGGTCCGCAGTCAGTGCCTATGGGGTAGATATGAGACGGGCTCATACCGAGCCCTGTCCCGACACGGGATCGGGCTCGATTTTTATACCAGCCTTCGGGCCCGGGCGGGCTCGGGCTCATTCTTTCTGAAACTGACAATTTTATTTATTCTTATATAGAAAAAATAAAAATAACTTTTTCCCCTAAAAAATTACATATTCTATTTCAAGTAATTTTAATGTTATTTGGATCAGAATAAATAGAAGGGGAAACGGAAATCTTATTTTCCTTTTCTAGTATTAGAATGTTACTTTAAAAGAAAATTTAGCATATTTTCGACGCGACTGACAGGGGTGATATGGCACCACTGCGAAGAGGCGCCAATATCATTTGTTGCAAGATTTTCGTTTATGACAACAGATAATTTCTTTTATTGGACCGTTTATTTATTTATTTATTTATTTTGAGATCTAATGCGAGATAAATATATTTTTTTTTCATTTTAGTCAATCAACGTTAGCTTAGGTTTGCAAATTTTTAGTCTTCTATTGTGTTCGAGTCATACTCGCTCTTCATATGAAGACAACGTTAGTTATTTTATTTTTAATTATGAACTCTGGTGATGCTAAAGTTCTGCTCTGCACATTTACGATGTCACTTTCATTCGTAAGTAAATATAATTGTCATATATTGTTATTCCAATAGAAAGCAATCGAAGAGTGTTTCAACTTTTCCTATAAAAGCACAGGATCTTTCAGATAAAGGTGTCAAATTTTTAATTTAAGCTGATTTACAGGAAAATGAAACATTGTTTTAATTAAGGAATCAATTATAAGTTACGATATACACCTTTTATATGAAATTTAAAACGTTGCTCGATTCTTCGGTATAGAAACAGCAATTTCTGCAAATTTCATTCATTTATTCATAAAACGCACTTCGTTAATGCGTCCATCAGATTTGCTTGTTGGGGGAGAAAAATATTTACATCCTTTTAAGGAAGAAATATTTTTATTTAAAACCAAACTTCTCTTTTGATAAGAATGTAAATTTCCATAAAATTAATATGTGCACCGGATGAACAGTTATTTTCACGTACGAAGTTTTTAAAAATGAGATATTACTTTTAAAACAATTTTTAAATATTATGCAATATTTTTCGGTATCGGGCTCGGGCGGGCTCGGGCGGGCTTGGATCTAAAACCATCGGGATCGGGCGGGCCCGGGCTCCGAAAAGAGAGCCCGAACTCATCTCTGCTATGGGGTGATTCATGATAAGCTGCCTTTTACTCACATTTCCTCCAAATACCGTAACCGGAAGAGCGTCCATCTCACGTTTCTTCAACCAGAGCAAGGCCATTTTGATATATTGAGACAGCCCTGACCTGAGGAGGCGATTCTTTTTTGGAGATAACCCGTTTTTTCCAGAAAAATAAAATAAAAATAAATTAAAACAAGCTTAGTTTCATAACCTTGACTGTTGCTCTCTCGCTTTCATGTTAAGAAATGCCGTTTATATAACGTCCTAAATCAATTACCACCGGAAGGAAGCGCAAATAAATAATGTTAGATAAGTTCCAGTTAAGAAATTAAAATAAACCAATAATACCGTCATTCATGAGAGTAAATAAGAATAGGTTTCTGACGAAAACGAACATCTGTATGTATTTTTCAATTCACTAGTTTTAGCTTATTTTAGAGATTATCTTTTTATTTTTAAAAAATAACCACAGAAATTGAGTCAACAGGACATGCGTGCCTTAAACACCAGCTTCAGAGGTAATTATCAAATGACCTGTTCAACAACGCTATTTCCTACACTCTTCGAAAAAACGGCAAAAATTACAGCAAAATTTGCTGTAAATTTATGCACCCAAATTGCCAGCATATTTTACTGTAAATTGACAGCAAAATAAGTCTTAAATAAAATTATGTTTGGAATTTTACAGCAAAATGTGCTTCAAACATGCCAATTTTGCTGCATATATGACTATAATCACACTAAATGTTACAGCAAAAAATGCTGGCAATTTGTGTACATAAATTTACAGCAAATTATGCTGATATTTTTGCTGTTTTTTCTGACAGTGTACGGTGTTATTAACTGAATTTCTGTACACTTCTAACACTTTTCGTGATATCGCATTTAGCATAAAGCTAGATAAACCTGTTCAAAATTTATAATGTTGAATTTTGCAATTCATAAATTTTTGAAAGGAAAATTACGCTACTGTTCTGACAGAAATTTCACTTTTTAATTATAAAGACATCTATAAATTTAACAGACACAGAAAATTTTATCCACCATGTTTGACTATCCTTTTTTTTCTTTTTTTTTCTTTTCTTCAACTGAAATGCATTAAAAACACAAAAAATATCAAAAATCGTAGAATACAGTCGGTTATATATTTTATCGTTAATTTAGTTCTTCCTTGAAAACAGTTTTATATTAAAGAACAACAAAAAAAGAGAGTTTCTGCATCATTTTCTTTTGTGTTTCCTTAAATTAATAATGTAAGTAATTCAGAAACGTATCACTATCATTAAAAAAAAGGTTTGATGCATTAATATTAACATTAATATGATTAACCGTTTTAATATTATTAACGGATAACGTTTTGTAATTTCATTTTATTACACATATTTTTCGTGCTGATTTATTAGATCGTTTAGGTGTTTTGTATTCGATTTAATTGCAAACTGCTGTTTGGTTTTCAGATGAACAGTAGATGATCTTATTTTTTGGATGCTGTAATTGGTAAAATGAACTGTTAAACAATTCACAATAAAAATTATTCAATTCTAAATGTCTGCATGCGATTATATCTTTTCAAATGTCAATACAATGTTTATTAAAATACATTAATTTTTCAAACATAACTTGATTCAATGAATGCTTCTCAGAAGATTTAAGGGGAAGGGTGGGACTCTAATATTCATCCTTTTCAAGACTTTTATTTGAGAAAACAATTTCGTCCATGGGCGTACGCAGGATTTTCGTTTGGAGGGGAATGAAATATAGTTGGTACCTACCTTCGCCTAGAAAAACAGGGGGAAATTGTCAATAACATTTTCGAAAAAAATGAGGGGGCAGACTCTCACCCACCACAAAATAAATATAAAAGGATCTACTCATGTGCTTTTAGTTAAAAGAAAGTAATTGTAGTTAAAATCCTATAAGGAACCCTCCCTCTCCCCCCCCCCCAAAAAAAAGGGGGGGAAATCCTGGCTATGAATTTGAATTTTCAACACTTATTCAACACGAAATGATCCTTCATATAGCTTAAGGCGAATTCGCGATTATGCGATCATTGCGCTTTTTCGAATCTATTACGCGTTTTCTCCGTTTCAAATAACAAAGCAGCGAATTTCGATTAATCTAAAAGCACTAGTACTGACTTTGATTTTTATCCAAAAAAGTTTCTTGTATGATTAATTAATGATGCAAATAACTGAAAATTACTGGATTGTTTTTAGCTTTGTGAGGTTTTTAACCCCAAAACCCCCTCCCCCTCCTTTGCTGCGCCACTGCTCGCTGGTTTATGTTTAAAGGATGAAAAAGTTCATTCTTGTAACATCTTCTTGCAAGATATATCAATGAATTTTTTTTTTAAGATGCAAGACTTCCTCCCTTCAACATTTTAGATAAATCGAGCATTTTGCCTTTAAAGAAGATACAAGATGTCTAACTGATGTGACAGTGTTTCAACTTTCAAGTAGTATATGTGATATAATTTTTTAATTTGCTTATTTTTTTTTTGTCATACTGACATTGTTTGTTGACATTACAGTTTATAGTACTACTTAAAATAATGTTTGAAATATAATTTTTTTATTCGATTCGCAAAAAACACAATAATTCCAAAAATATATACTATTCTAATTATGTATTTATATGCTGTTAAAAAACTGCTAAAAAGCCATTAATACCTATATATAAATTGCTTAATTTAATTAGTATTTTTTTAACAAATAAGGGAAAACGGAAAAATTGTTGAATATTTTGCAAAAGAAAAAAATGCTCTAAAGAATAATTTGTGTTTAAAAGCAAATTTTAATTGCATTGTTATATCCTAATTATTCCACATTTATAAATATGACAATGAAAAGAAACAAATACTTGTGACTTTGTATTATTAATAAAATGAGTTTTCAAATTTTCCACTGTTTAAACGAAATACCAAAAAAAGTAGGGTCGTACTTTTTTATTTAAAAATTTTAAATTAAAATAACTAACAAATAATAAAATTCGAAAGCTCGAATTTGCTAGAACTTCTTTACGGAGCGACCAGGGGGCCCGGGCTCAGGGCCTGTAGTATCAAATATTTGACAGGTTACAAAATGTTTACGACCGTAATTTTGAAAATTTTCCTAACGGACAAAATTGAATATTTTAGTCATTTCAAACCTTTCTAGTCACCTTAGCCACATGAGTTATTATTTTTTTAAGTGCTTAGAGATATAGTATTCTATTAAAATAACCTGCTATTCAAAAAAAGTTTCATATATTTTCAATAATAAATTATAAATATTCTTAAAAGTCGGACATTTAGAAAACTTGAAACAAACATAATTTTATGAGTACTAGTAGAAAGATCAATATTTTATGTTGTTTCGTATACAGGCATTTATTATAAAAAGGATGAAATTTCACAAAAATCTGGTTAGCCCATTTCACAAAATCGTATGCGCAATCAGCAAAATAACAGTTTTAAATAAAATGACTTTAAAAAGGAGTATTCCTTATGCCGTATATAGTAATAGTTAATTTGTTTTACCAATTTTTATTATTACACAAAGTTCTGAATGCAATTTTGGTTAAAATATTTCTTATCAAATAACTTTTTTATAAGAGTGAATAACATCTATTTTTGTCCGTAGGTACCTGACTCCTTAAAGAGGCATTAAATGTTAATCTACCTTTTTAAAGTATTATTATAAAAAAAGTTTTTTTTGGATAGTTTTGTCATTTTAGATATTTGTTCATAACATTTAAATAATTTAATGGGTAACATCACTTTGTTACCCTGAAATTTAAGGCTGTTTCAGGAATTTGTTTTTAAGAAATGTGAAGGTATTTATAAAAATCCATTTGCAATAATTTATTATACTATATATATATATATATATATATATATATATATATAAGTTGAAAATTGTATTTTTATCTTTCCTATATTAAAAAAATGGTGGCTCTTATTATACTATATATATATCACTACATAGCATAAAACAAAGTCGCTTTTTCTGTCCCTATATCCCTATGTACGCTTAAATCTTTAAAACTACGCAACGGATTTTGATGCGGTTTTTTTTAATAGATAGAGTGATTCAAGAGGAAGGTTTGTATGTATAATAACATCCATTAAATAGTGGAGAAATACTGTTATTTTTGAGGTTTTTAATGTGATGTCGTAAATAATTTCATTTTTTCCGCTTATACATTGCAAACGCAGGCTGAACCCTACAAGATTTATCAAAATAATGTACTAATTATTGTACACATTAAAAAGGTCTACAGAAAACACAAAGAGATGAAGGTTTTCAAGGTTAACCCGAAGCAAAGCGAGGGAGGGCCGCTAGTATATATATATATATATATACTAGTATATAAGTTGAAAATTGTATTTTTATCTTTCCTATATTAAAAAAATGGTGGCTTGACTGATGATTGGGTGGGTGGAAGCACTTTGAAAAAATAAGGGGAAGTGGTGGGCACGATAAATCATCGTAGACATTTTTTTAGCAATTCAGAACTTAATTATTTTTTAATTTAAATTTAAATTTAAATTATAAAAATCTGAAAAAATTCATTTTGTTTTGTTGAAAAAATTCTAATTTTAATTAACTAACGAAATTATAATTATAAATTTGAAGTATTCGTTCAAGGTGCATTAGTTTTACATAATTATCAATATTAGTTGGGACTCTACACTGTAAAAAATGTCCAATGTTTCTTATTTTAGGAAAATATACCATAACCACGAACGAAAATATAATATAATCTTCTGAGTTATCCGAAATTTCGAATAGCGTGTTCCATTGTCTTTTGAATCCCCAGAAACCAATACATTTCCAAAATTTAAAGAATTATTTATAAAAACAAAGTATTTTTCGCTGCCCGTATTTTTCAGAAACGTTTGCGAAGGGTTTCTATAGTGTATTAATTAGTGTCCTCAGCCTAGAATACCTGTTTTTCGAATGCTATCAATTCTCAAGTAAACATTTTCATGCTCAAAAAATACGTTTAACAGACAAACATGCAAAATTAACAGCGTTAACAATAACATTAAAATTAAGATTATTTCTTTACTCTTTCATGTATAAATTAACTTATGCGGCTGAAAACGTTTACTTGAGAATGGATGACATTCGAAAAACAGGTATTCCAGGCTGAGGATACTAATTAATACACTATAAAAACACTTCGGAAACGTTTCTGAAAAATACGGGCAGCGAAAAATACTTTGTTTTTATAAATAATTCTTTAAATTTTGGAAATGTATTGGTTTCTGAGGATTCAAAAGGCAATGAAACGCGCTATTCGGAATTTCGGATAACTCAGAAGATTATATTATATTTTCGTTCGTGGTTATAGTATATTTTCATAAAATAAGAAACATTGGTCATTTTTTACAGTGTAGTATAAGTAGTTTTGCTACAGTTTTCTGCGCAATGGATGCAAGTCAAATTACAATTTTGAAATTTTTATCAAAATTAAACATTAAAAAAAAAAAAGTAAAATATGAAATGTATATTGAAAATATTGAGAATATTGAAACAATTATCCTACATAGAAGAAACGTTAAGCTCTTAGTGGTAAAAGTTTTATGCATTTGCATTTTATAGGAAATCAAAAATAAAATTAAATGTGGCATGATCTACTCTGATTTTAAAAATTGCTGCTCTGAAAAAAAAAAAAAAATAATAAATAAAATTTTTAAAGCTTTTAAAGCTTTTGTTACTGTTTAAGCGGTGCGACGCGCTCTACTTCTATAACTCCATAATTAACCTTTCACTTTCTGTAGAGATTTTTAACTAATAAAATAAAAACTACTTTAAAAGTGTAAAAACTACTTTAAGCAACAGAAAAGTTTTTTTTTTTTTTTTTTTTTTTTTGGGGGGGGGGGGCAGGTCAGGCGTTGTTAGTGCTACTTCTTAATTTGTTTTATTACTTCATTTTAAGCTTAATTTTAGTTTGTTTCTCTATCATGTACAAACCAAGAGATTTTTTTTTTTTTTATTCGTTTCCATTGAAACTATTTACATGAAAGTTTACAGGGTACATACCACAATTTTCGTATAGAATTTTTCGCCTTATTTAATAGGGGAAAAATATTACAAATTATGCGATTAAATGCTGAAAGCTTTTTAATCCGAAATAAATATATATTAGGCATGATTTTTTATTTAATTTAATGGTGCCATACTCCTTAGAAATTCTAAGGCGTGGATCCACCTTGACTTTATCTCTTAATAGGTGCATTGGTAATTATATAAATACCTAGCACCTATTGTCGTCGTCTGGTCCGTCCGTCTGTCCGCATATAACAGCGCAAAAACTACCCAACCGAATGGTTTGAAATTTAATATATATAACCGCTGCAGAATTTTGTAGAGTCTTTTCAAATTTTAGGAAAATAGAATCAAAACTTAAAAAGATATTATTAAAAGTTTTCTTCATTTCATTAAATCCTATCATACTTAATTAATTCAATGATATCCCATGATAGGTAATGATTCGAGGCTGTCATGGTGAAAATGTCATATTATTTCCGTATTACTGAATTTAAAAACCGAATTTGTATACTAAAATTGTTTAATTATAGCAATCATATAATCTACCGACATTTTTATGGATAGATGTTTCCGGAGAAATATATATTACATGGAAAAAGAGTCTAAATATGGATTTCAAGTTCTGAAATTTTCAAAGCTAGGCTGGAGTTTCTCATTGGAATTTTCAGTAAATGTCAATATAAATAAAATGCTGCCAACTTAAAATGTACTTTTTTACTTACCCGTCATACGTAGTATAGGGTAAGTCTTTGTAATCATTTTGAAAATCGAAAAAAAAATTTTGACGGATTTACACGTTTCAGACACTGGAGATTCCAAAAAACATATTTTTAGAAAAAAAAATTTGCCGTCCGTCTGTGTGTCTGTGTGTGTGTCTGTGTGTCTGTAAACGCTGTATCTCCCGAACAAATTGAGATAGAGACTTGCAATTTGGTATGTACTTAGTATGTAATAATGTGAAGAAGCCTATTTCATTTCAATAACCTCGATTAACCGGAACATTTTTTTTCGGACTCTCGAAATATTCGTTCTGATGAAAGGTATATAAAAATTTTCGAAATTGTTTATTTTAAGTAGTAAATATAAAAAACAATAAAAAAACATAAATTTTGCATAAAACATGAAGTCGATCGGATAATGAGTTGCCGAGATATTTGTAATCCTATTTTTCACACTCTTCGATTTTTCATGACCCTGTATTTCATCCAAATTTCACTTTAAAGATATATTTTAATTGGAAATTTAACGCTTAATCAGATGCAATAAACCGCTCGTTAATAGGAGTATTATTTTTGGAGTTATAAGGAAAAACCTCTTTCAAGCAATTCAGTAATCGAGCCTTTTTATGACGTCATCAAGCCACGATTTTATTTGAATTGCAATGCATTTTATAAGTAGTTTACACATTTTTATTTTAATATTTTACATTATACATATACATGATGGGTAAGTATTACGGTGGCCCCCAACGACTAGTTTATTTTATTTCTTATCTTTTTTTATTATTATTATTTATATTATTTTCTATTTATTATTAATGCTATTATAATAACAGACGATATAATTCATTTTTTCACTGAAATAATAACGATGATTTTTTTACATTATCTTGTATTGAATATTTACGCATAGTATAATTTAAATGTAACAGAATTGTAATTAATTGTTTGTAAAAGTGTATTGAATCATAAAATAAAATAAATATCTATAATATGAAAATCTGAAAATAAAATAAATTTTGTTTTCATGCATTTTTGCATAAGAGTGCAACAGCAGTAGGAGAGAAAGGAGAGTTTACCGTCAGCAAGGTGGAGTGTGGAGAAGGAGGGAGTTACTCCACCTATAGATGCGAGAGGAGGGCCACCTCCACCTGTGAGTGGGAATGAGGTGAGTGTATTATAGTAGGGAGGTATTTTAGGAGGGGGAGGGCTTAAAATTTAGGGGGGGCTTAATTTTTTTTTAGGATCAAATTTAAATGTTAGATTGAAGTATGCCATAGGAGAGGGGTATAAAATGGAGGGGCTTATTTTTGAAGAGGCGGCTAACTTTTTTGAAGGGGGGGGGCTTATTTTTAAGGGGGGGGGGCTTATTTTTAAGGAGGGGGCTTTTTTTTTTTTTTTTTTTTTTTGAATTTTACAATGGACTTTCAGTTTGAAGGCGAAACGGAGATCAATTTTTTTGGTGGCGCCCTCTATCGGAAGGGAATGCAATAACAGATATTTAAAATAGGTTTTCTTGAAAAGATTTCACTGGGGTTTGAACCTGCAAAATAGCTTCTTGACTTGATAATTTGTGGTAGGTTTAACTGATCAAGCCAAGAAGCTACATATGAATGTCGAGATTTTAAGTGTTTAATGAGAGGTATCGCGGTACCGGAAGTGAAAAGTTTAAGGTTTATTTTGTACTGAATTTAAATGAAACCGGAAATTTATATTTTTCAATATGATTGGATTGAATATTAACATATTTATTTTAAAATGTATAGTGGAAGCAATGGTAAAAATAAGACATCTTTAGGGGTAATTACTGTTTTTATTGTGTTTGGTGTAGAAAACATAGGAAAGAGGTATAGTTTAAAAAAACAAATTCAATTTTATTAATAATTTTCCCAATACAATACATGTGGACCCACTTTTCGATTTTTAGTGGGTTTTGACAAATCTAATACAGAATCTTGTTTAATGTTTGTTGACAAATATTTATTTTTAATAAAATTTCGCGGGACATTCATTTCGTTTAATGTTTCTAATAATTCTTTCTGTGCCTTGATCGGTTTTCTTTTATTCACAGAAAACAAAAGATTAAATAAATCTGCCAAGTTCGATTCGGGGATAGGTTTTCCTTCGAAACTTACAGTCAAATTTTTATCTTATCGAAATTTTCTTGGACGTGCCATGACAAACTAAACTAATGCTTTGATAATTTAGGATAGCTTTATCCGTTCAAGTTATGATATCATGGTGGTTAAATTACAGATATTTGTGTTTGGAATAACGCGAGTTTTAATTTTGCTTGTTCAGTTTCAATTATATTGTGAAATGAGGGTTTATTTTTGAAAGATAATGTTAACTTTTTGTGATTATCTTGTAACAGACTGCTTTCATTAAAAGTGTATTTTAGAATTGTAAAATACAATTTTGAAATTTTCGCCTGTTTGGAAAAAAAGCACAGGGAAAAAAAAGTATTAAAAAATAATAAGAACAACTGTTCAAAAATATAGTAACAACTGATAAATCTTCAAATAATAAAAACTGTTAAAATAATAATAATAACAACTGTTCAAAAATAATAAAAACTGTTTAAAAAATAATAACAACTGTTAAAAAATAATAAACGATTGACTTTATACAACCAACATTTAAAAAAAAGATAATCGAATCTAGTTTTTTCTAACATGACTTATTTGAAATATTCACTTTTCTAGTTTGATTTATAACACGTAAGTGATTCGATCAGTAAAATAATATTTATAAAAGCACTAAATACGAGATTAATAAGAATTTTTAACTTACAAACATATGAACTTCTGATACACAAGTGATTCGACCAGTAAAATATTATTTAGAAAAGCATTTTTGACTTACAATTGTACGAACTTCTGATATGTAACCCTTTCTGAATCAATGTGTAAGAATTAACTGACTATTGAACTTATAACAGAGTATGATAAAATAATCACGTGACTTTTCTAAACCAATAAAATGTTATTATTTTTAAACAAGCGCCCTCTATCATTTTATGAACTTCCAAGAAACGAGTTAATATGATTATATTGTTTCCTGTTACCACTGTGAAAGGTTGTGTTTTCCGTTTTGAGTTAGTTTACATTTAAGTGATTACGGAACGAGTCATGGATTCTGCTTTGTTAACTGCTAATGATATGTCTAACGTGAAGAGTGAACCCTCATCACCAGGATTAAATGACCATGACATGGAATTTTTAATACAGCCTAAAGAAGAACCCGTTTCGAATTGTGAAGTGAAACCCACCTCATCACGATTAAAGAAACAGAAGTTACCCTTTGTGTGTTCTACTTGCGACAAAGCTTTTCCCCGAAAGGTTAACTTAACGTTTCACATGAAATGTCATCTGGAGAAAATACCTCTTGTGTGTATAATTTGTGAAAAAACATTTGCTAGAAAGTATCATTTATTAAATCATATGAAGATTCATTCAAAGACCCCTGTGATTCATAATTGTAATGTATGTGGCGAAGTATTTTCACAAAAGAGTGATTTATTAAAGCATGGAAAAATTCATAATACTTCCAAGCCAAATCAAAGGAAAAGTAGACAGTCACCCAGTCACTGTAAATGCGACGACTGTTTTGAAACATTTAATAATAGATCTGACTTAGTGAAACATAGAAAAATTCATCTTTCACCTAAAGAACTTAACCCGTCTGATCAACTTTCCTTGGGAAACAGTTCGAAATATGAAATTTCAGACATCACTCAGTTTAGTAAAATATTTAAGTTTTTCGATGTTTTTACTCCTGCTCATTGGAATTTAGGTGAGGAAATGATTGTTGAAGTACAAATGAATAAGAACTATGAGCTTTAGGTGTTCACATACAGAAATACGAAGAATTTGAAAAGAACGGTCGTGAACTTACCCCCACAAATGAAGGCATTACATTATCATGTTCAACATTCGACAAATTTGAATCGAGATTGGATAAATTTAATTTTGTTTCTGAAAAAGATACATTCGTATGTAATAATGACTTACTAATCGCTTATGTAAAAGGAATCATGCATACTGCAAAAATTATTCAAATCGAAAAAGTTTGGGTTTTGTTTGAAATCGGATTTTTTACTGCTTACAAAGATCAGTATTTGAAACTAGTGAAAAATGGCTTTAAAATTACCAAATGTCTCATTGAGACGCTTTTAACTAAGCTTATTCCTGTTTCGATTTTAGAAAACTTAAACAAATGTAAATGTACCCACCTCACAATAGAAGAGACTTTGAACTATTTCTTAAAATGTTTCGATGACGAGTTAAAGTCATCCGTTTCTCGCGTGTTTGATTGCTATCGATGTTCAATCGGAGAACCAATTAATGTGAAACACGAGTGTGATAGTTATAATTTGCGTAGAAAGTATAATTGGTGTAGCGACAGTGCACTGCTAAATTTCAACGTGACTGAATTTGTAAAAAACATATTCAAGAAATGTTCATGTAATTATACTCATTTATTTTTTGAAACTATGAATATGGACTTTTATAATAACCATTTAGACAATGTATTTGTAAATTAACATAGAAATGTATTTATTTAATAAATATTTGTTTTTATATCACATATCTGTTTTTATTTCACATGTCTATTTATTTTTTTTTTTTATTTATGAAATCAATCTTTGAAGTTTTATTTTCTAGAAAAAAAGTAAACATATATTTATGAGTAGGCAATTTTTTTAATTGTAGTCTTTAAAGTTAACCCTTTTTGGTCAAATGAAATCTCTTTTTAAGAAAAATTGATTATTTTTATTTGAATACGTATTAAACTTATTTCTTGATAAGAAAGTTTAATTTTTCTCTCCGTTTAAACAGTGACATTGCATGTTTTGATAATTTCCATCCCACAGTTAACATTACAGTATTTAACATAGTTAAGAAAATGTTTAACTTAAACCGTCACTGTATTTATTATAGATAAGTAAACATTTTATCTTTAACCTAAATGTAATTTAAATGATTAACTATAACTGTGACTGCTTTTAATCTAGATAAGTAAATGTTTCCAGGAAACACAATCAGTTTACTGTAGACTTTTATCGAGATTACACCAGTTAGTGGAATGCTGATTAAAAATATTTTATGACATTAATATGCAGAAAAGATCTCACGAAGAAGTACTTTCACCTTCAAAACGTCTACGTTTAGAAAAACCCATGGAAAATTTAAATACCTATGAGAAAGATTTAAAAGACCCAAGATTAAAACTTTCTAAAATGGGTAATAACTGTGTAACTACTGAGGACTTACAAGATGTGAAACCCGAGATCGCTATGAATTTTTCAAACTTTGCCTATGGGAATAATACAACATCTTTCGAGAATCCCGGTCGAATGCCAAATTCTGCTACGGACTATTTGAATACATTTTTCGAAGACATGAATTTTGAAAATTTAGATTGTTCTACTACCTTAGCGTTTCAAGATCCTACAAATAATATTTTACAGACTACTGTTAAACGCGAGGTCAAACGAGCTACAAGCAAGCAACCTTTCGCAAACAAGTGGTGAATTACAAACCACCATCTCACCTGCAAATGACATTAAAAGTGATAAATTATGCAATTCCTATGTGTTTCACAAAGAACTAAGTGACTGTTTCTATTTAACTTTGAAGTTAAGAACTATACAATATTATATACTTATACGAGAATTTAAACGCAATGTATCTACTAATGAAGAAATCCCGACAAACCGCGTGGTTAATATGGATATTCCTAGCTGGTTTGAGTTTCAATATAAACTCATCGCATTTAATTTAAGATACAAAAGTACGTCCTTTGTTTCTAATAACATGATTTTAGTGTTAAATCACAATTCTACGATGCGAATTAAAAATTTAAGGAATCATTCTTATATTGACTTAAACGAACATCAACTGGAAAAATTAAAAGAAAGTACCTCTCATTTAAATAGTGCACTTTTACAACATATGTATACAAAACTTTTACCATCTCTTATTAAAAAGAAATGTATGGTGAGTAATATATCTACAGAAAATGAACAGGTGTTAAAGTATAACCTTAACACATGTATCGAGAATAATATGTTATCAATACTTAATCAATTGTATGAATGCCATGCTTGTGCACTACGACATTCGAGCAAAAGCCTTCACTCCTGTTTCACATTTAATAATAGGGAAAAATTTAATCAATTAGGGAAAGCTTTGTTAATGCTCGTAGATTTCGATTATGTAACTTCAACGTTTCTAAACGGAGTTTATAATGTTAGTGAGCACTTTTTATGTAAGCTTAATGAACAAACTAATTGTAATGAATTGTTTAAGACCTGAAAATAAAAAGTTTTTGATTAAGTTCTCTGTGCTTATTTTTGCAAAGTGTCTATGACTGAATTTATTAGTTTATAATTTAGTAGAACTTTTAAGTGAAGTGATATAATTTAATTTAAAAAAATCATCTATTACAAAAAATTAATTGAAATGAAATATTCACGTTTGAAAAAAAAAAAAACGGGTTAATGAAATTAAAACTTATCAAAATTAAAAAGTAATGAAATTAAAAGATAACAAAACAAAAATAAATAAATAAATAAATAAATAAATAAATAAAAATTAACAAAAATATAGTTTTAAAATAAAAGTAAACAAAAAAAAAGTTATAAAGTAAAAGTGAACAAAAAGTTAAAAGTTAATAAAATATTTAAAAAAGCAAAAGAAGGTATGTGTTGTAAAGAGAGGAGTTTCCGTGTGGAAGTAACTTACAAAATGTATGTGTGTGTATTGATTAGTTTATCATTTAGTAGAAATTTTAAGTGAACAGTTAGAATTTATGTTTTTGTATAACTTAACACAAAATAAAAATGTTAACTATTACAAAAAGATTCAACTATTGAATGGAAATATACATATTAGTGAAATGAAAGATTTTAAATTTCATACAATTTAACAAATATATATATATACGAAACACATTACGGATTTAAATATTATAAGAAGTGTTTGATGGAAATTTTTATGACAGATTTAATTCTTGGTCCTGCCATATATAGTTCGATCTTGTTTTAGAAGACAGTTTTTAATAGTCTTGTGGTTCGAACTTGACAAAATGAAATCAAGACACAATGATTTGTATGTTATTTTAATCATTATCTCATGACTTTATACCTCTGAAAGTATATTTAAAGGTTTGTCTAGGTTTATTCAGTGTTATTAAGTGTTTGTGAAACCGAAAATTAATGAAAAAAAACAAAAACAGATCGCCTTCTACCAATTGCGCTACGAATGTTTTATTCAATTATTATAAATAATAAAATCTTTTAGAATATTACTTATTTTAAATTTAAAATAATAAAAATTTAAAGTTAACAAAATAAATAAATAATTCCTCTGTTCATTATAAATAAATTAAAGTTTATAAAATTAAAGTTTCAAAATTAAAACTTTATGAAAATTATAAGTTAACAAAAAAAAAAAAAAAAAAATTAAAATAAAAATTATTAAAAGTAAAGTTTATAAAAATTAAAAGTTAAAAAAAAATTAAGTTATGTTTAAAAATCTTCGAATTAATCAAAATTGACTTTTAGTTTTATGTTAATGTAAGTTTCAATGTTTTTAAATATCGAGATCTTCCAACCAACCAACTGGTTGCCTAGCCAACCATATACTTTGTATCTGCACATGCGCAGAAAAAAAAACACTAACTTGAGTTTTACTTTAAACCTTTGCTAGATTAGGTATATTATACAAGTCGAATATCTTCCATACTTAGAAAATTTATAATTTTTAACTATTCATTTCTACTTAAAACATTAACAAATAAATGTAATTTATATACTTACAAAAACAGGATAACTTAAAAAGGAGTCCATACATTTCAGCTTGCTAAAATCAAGTGTCTGGTCTATAACAGAATGAGGTTAAACTATCAGTTTACTTCCTTATCACTCACGTGATCAAGACTTTATCAGTTACATGTTCAGGTCGATAACAGCTAAAAACAGCGTGTTGGTCATTTTAACTTCTGTCTTGGCACACTGTGGTTCGGTAAGTTTTCTTGTCTACCATTTCTTTCTTTTTAGAAAATAAACTAATCGTAAAATTTTCTTTTCATACCAACTTACTTTTAAATCACAATGTTAAAAGACAAAATTTTATTACCTTAAATTATTCTTTTAAATGTCAAACAAAAGATCTTACAATATATTTGCAAATAAGTTCTTATAAAACGACTATTAAAAACTGTCTTCTAAAACAAGATCGAACTATATATGGCAGGACCAAGAATTAAATCTGTCATAAAAATTTCCATCAAACACTTCTTATAATATTTAAATCCGTAATGTGTTTCGTATATATATATATTTGTTAAATTGTATGAAATTTAAAATCTTTCATTTCACTAATATGTATATTTCCATTCAATAGTTGAATCTTTTTGTAATAGTTAAAATTTTTATTTTGTGTTAAGTTATACAAAAACATAAATTCTAACTGTTCACTTAAAATTTCTACTAAATGATAAACTAATCAATACACACACATACATTTTGTAAGTTACTTCCACACGGAAACCCCTCTCTTTACAACACATACCTTCTTTTGCTGTTTTAAATATTTTATTAACTTTTAACTTTTTGTTCACTTTTA
Source organism: Maratus michaelseni (assembly GCA_963931845.1). Classification (NCBI taxonomy): domain Eukaryota; kingdom Metazoa; phylum Arthropoda; class Arachnida; order Araneae; family Salticidae; genus Maratus; species Maratus michaelseni. The sequence continues at coordinate 494,247,259 of OZ007586.1, forward strand.
CTTTATAACTTTTTTTTTGTTTACTTTTATTTTAAAACTATATTTTTGTTAATCTTTATTTATTTATTTATTTATTTATTTATTTATTTTTGTTTTGTTATCTTTTAATTTCATTACTTTTTAATTTTCATAAGTTTTAATTTCATTAACCCGTTTTTTTTTTTTTTTTTTCAAACGTGAATATTTCATTTCAATTAATTTTTTGTAATAGATGATTTTTTTAAATTAAATTATATCACTTCACTTAAAAGTTCTACTAAATTATAAACTAATAAATTCAGTCATAGACACTTTGCAAAAATAAGCACACAGAACTTAATCAAAAACTTTTTATTTTCAGGTCTTAAATAATTCATTACAAATAGTTTGTTCATTAAGCTTACATAAAAAGTGCTCACTAACATTATAAACTCCGTTTAGAAACGTTGAAGTTACATAATCGAAATCTACGAGCATTAACAAAGCTTTCCCTAATTGATTAAATTTTTCCCTATTATTAAATGTGAAACAGGAGTGAAGGCTTTTGCTCGAATGTCGTAGTGCACAAGCATGGCATTCATACAATTGATTAAGTATTGATAACATATTATTCTCGATACATGTGTTAAGTTTATACTTTAACACCTGTTCATTTTCTGTAGATATATTACTCACCATACATTTCTTTTTAATAAGAGATGGTAAAAGTTTTGTATACATATGTTGTAAAAGTGCACTATTTAAATGAGAGGTACTTTCTTTTAATTTTTCCAGTTGATGTTCGTTTAAGTCAATATAAGAATGATTCCTTAAATTTTTAATTCGCATCGTAGAATTGTGATTTAACACTAAAATCATGTTATTAGAAACAAAGGACGTACTTTTGTATCTTAAATTAAATGCGATGAGTTTATATTGAAACTCAAACCAGCTAGGAATATCCATATTAACCACGCGGTTTGTCGGGATTTTTTCATTAGTAGATACATTGCGTTTAAATTCTCGTATAAGTATATAATATTGTTTAGTTCTTAACTTCAAATTTAAATAGAAACAGTCACTTAGTTCTTTGTGAAACACATAGGAATTGCATAATTTATCACTTTTAATGTCATTTGCAGGTGAGATGGTGGTTTGTAATTCAAAGTTTGAAAAATTCATAGCGATCTCGGGTTTCACATCATGTAAGTCCTCAGTAGTTACACAGTTATTACCCATTTTAGAAAGTTTTAATCTTGGGTCATTTAACTCCTTCTCATAGGTATTTAAATTTTCCATGGGTTTTTCTAAACGTAGACGTTTTGAAGGTGAAAGTACTTCTTCGTGAGATCTTTTCTGCATATTAATGTCATAAAATATTTTTAATCAGCATTCCACTGGTAATCTCGATAAAAGTCTACAGTAAACTGATTATGTTTCCTGGAAACATTTACTTATCTAGATTAAAAGCAGTCACAGTTATAGTTAATCATTTAAATTACATTTAGGTTAAAGATAAAATGTTTACTTATCTATAATAAATACAGTGACGGTTTAAGTTAAACATTTTCTTAACTATGTTAAATACTGTAATGTTAACTGTGGGATGGAAATTATCAAAACATGCAATGTCACTGTTTAAACGGAGAGAAAAATTAAACTTTCTTATCAAGAAATAAGTTTAATACGTATTCAAATAAAAATAATCAATTTTTCTTAAAAAGAGATTTCATTTGACCAAAAAGGGTTAACTTTAAAGACTACAATTAAAAAAATTGCCTACTCATAAATATGTGTTTACTTTTTTTCTAGAAAATAAAACTTCAAAGATTGATTTCATAAATAAAAAAAAAAAAAAATAGACATGTGAAATAAAAACAGATATGTGATATAAAAACAAATATTTATTAAATAAATACATTTCTATGTTAATTTACAAATACATTGTCTAAATGGTTATTATAAAAGTCCATATTCATAGTTTCAAAAAATAAATGAGTATAATTAAATGAACATTTCTTGAATATGTTTTTTACAAATTCAGTCACGTTGAAATTTAGCAGTGCACTGTCGCTACACCAATTATACTTTCTACGCAAATTATAACTATCACACTCGTGTTTCACATTAATTGGTTCTCCGATTGAACATCGATAGCAATCAAACACGCGAGAAACGGATGACTTTAACTCGTCACCGAAACATTTTAAGAAATAGTTCAAAGTCTCTTCTATTGTGAGGTGGGTACATTTACATTTGTTTAAGTTTTCTAAAATCGAAACAGGAATAAGCTTAGTTAAAAGCGTCTCAATGAGACATTTGGTAATTTTAAAGCCATTTTTCACTAGTTTCAAATACTGATCTTTTGTAAGCAGTAAAAAATCCGACTTCAAACAAAACCCAAACTTTTTCGATTTGAATAATTTTTGCAGTATGCATGATTCCTTATTTACATAAGCGATTAGTAAGTCATTATTACATACGAATGTATCTTTTTCAGAAACAAAATTAAATTTATCCAATCTCGATTCAAATTTGTCGAATGTTGCACATGATAATGTAATGCCTTCATTTGTGGGGGTAAGTTCACGACCGTTCTTTTCAAATTCTTCGTATTTCTGTATGTGAACATAAAGCTCATAGTTCTTATTCATTTGTACTTCAACAATCATTTCCTCACCTAAATTCCAATGAGCAGGAGTAAAAACATCGAAAAACTTAAATATTTTACTAAACTGAGTGATGTCTGAAATTTCATATTTCGAACTGTTTCCCAAGGAAATTTGATCAGACGGGTTAAGTTCTTTAGGTGAAAGATGAATTTTTCTATGTTTCACTAAGTCAGATCTATTATTAAATGTTTCAAAACAGTCGTCGCATTTACAGTGACTGGGTGACTGTCTACTTTTCCTTTGATTTGGCTTGGAAGTATTATGAACTTTTCCATGCTTTAATAAATCACTCTTTTGTGAAAATACTTCGCCACATACATTAGAATTATGAATCACAGGGGTCTTTAAATGAATCTTCATATGATTTAATAAATGATACTTTCTAGCAAATGTTTTTTCACAAATTATACACACAAGAGGTATATTCTCCAGATGACATTTCATGTGAAACGTTAAGTTAACCTTTCGGGGAAAAGCTTTGTCGCAAGTAGAACACACAAAGGGTAACTTCTGTTTCTTTAATCCTGATGAGGTGGGTTTCACTTCACAATTCGAAACGGGTTCTTCTTTAGGCTGTATTAAAAATTCCATGTCATGGTCATTTAATCCTGGTGATGAAGGTTCACTCTTCACGTTAGACATATCATTAGCAGTTAACAAAGCAGAATCCATGACTCGTTCCGTAATCACTTAAATTTAAACTAACTTAAAACGGAAAACACAACCTTTCACAGTGGTAACAGGAAACAATATAATCATATTAACTCGTTTCTTGGAAGTTCATAAAATGATAGAGGGCGCTTGTTTAAAAATAATAACATTTTATTGGTTTAGAAAAGTCACGTGATTATTTTATCATACTCTGTTATAAGTTCAATAGTCAGTTAATTCTTACACATTGATTCAGAAAGGGTTACATATCAGAAGTTCGTACAATTGTAAGTCAAAAATGCTTTTCTAAATAATATTTTACTGGTCGAATCACTTGTGTATCAGAAGTTCATATGTTTGTAAGTTAAAAATTCTTATTAATCTCGTATTTAGTGCTTTTATAAATAATATTTTACTGATCGAATCACGTACGTGTTATAAATCAAACTAGAAAAGTGAATATTTCAAATAAGTCATGTTAGAAAAAACTAGATTCGATTATCTTTTTTTTAAATGTTGGTTGTATAAAGTCAATCGTTTATTATTTTTTAAACAGTTTTTATTATTTTTGAACAGTTGTTATTATTATTATTTTAACAGTTTTTATTATTTGAAGATTTATCAGTTGTTACTATATTTTTGAACAGTTGTTCTTATTATCTTTTAATACTTTTTTTTCCCTGTGCTTTTTTTCCAAACAGGCGAAAATTTCAAAATTGTAGTTTACAATTCTAAAATACACTTTTAATGAAAGCAGTCTGTTACAAGATAATCACAAAAAGTTAACATTATCTTTCAAAAATAAACCCTCATTTCACAATATAATTGAAACTGAACAAGCAAAATTAAAACTCGCGTTATTCCAAACACAAATATCTGTAATTTAATCACCATGATATCATAACTTGAACAGATAGCTATCCTAAATTATCAAAGCATTAGTTTAGTTTGTCATGGCACGTCCAAGAAAATTTCGATAAGATAAAAATTTGACTGTAAGTTTCGAAGGAAAACCTATCCCCGAATCGAACTTGGCAGATTTATTTAATCTTTTGTTTTCTGTGAATAAAAGAAAACCGATCAAGGCACTGAAAGAATTATTAGAAACATTAAACGAAATGAATGTCCCGCGAAATTTTATTAAAAATAAATATTTGTCAACAAACATTAAACAAGATTCTGTATTAGATTTGTCAAAACCCACTAAAAAACGAAAAGTGGGTCCACATGTATTGCATTGGGAAAATTATTAATAAAATTGAATTTGTTTTTCGATAAGATAAAAATTTGACTGTAAGTTTCGAAGGAAAACCTATCCCCGAATCGAACTTGGCAGATTTATTTAATCTTTTGTTTTCTGTGAATAAAAGAAAAGCGATCAAGGCACAGAAAGAATTATTAGAAACATTAAACGAAATGAATGTCCCGCGAAATTTTATTAAAAATAAATATTTGTCAACAAACATTAAACAAGATTCTGTATTAGATTTGTCAAAACCCACTAAAAAACGAAAAGTGGGTCCACATGTATTGAATTGGGAAAATTATTAATAAAATTGAATTTGTTTTTTTAAACTATACCTCTTTCCTATGTTTTCTACACCAAACACAATAAAAACAGTAATTACCCCTAAAGATGTCTTATTTTTACCATTGCTTCCACTATACATTTTAAAATAAATATGTTAATATTCAATCCAATCATATTGAAAAATATAAATTTCCGGTTTCATTTAAATTCAGTACAAAATAAACCTTAAACTTTTCACTTCCGGTACCGCGATACCTCTCATTAAACACTTAAAATCTCGACATTCATATGTAGCTTCTTGGCTTGATCAGTTAAACCTACCACAAATTATCAAGTCAAGAAGCTATTTTGCAGGTTCAAACCCCAGTGAAATCTTTTCAAGAAAACCTATTTTAAATATCTGTTATTGCATTCCCTTCCGATAGAGGGCGCCACCAAAAAAATTGATCTCCGTTTCGCCTTCAAACTGAAAGTCCATTGTAAAATTAAAAAAAAAAAAAAAAAAAAAAAAAAAATTTAAGCCCCCCCTTAAAAATAAGCCCCCCTCAAAAATAAGCCCCCCTTCAAAAAAGTTAGCCGCCTCTCTCCTATAGCATACTTCAATCTAACATTTAAATTTAATCCTAAAAAAAAATTAAGCCCCCCTAAATTTTAAGCCCTCCCCCTCCTAAAATACCTCCCTACTATAATACACTCACCTCATTCCCACTCACAGGTGGAGGTGGCCCTCCTCTCGCATCTATAGGTGGAGTAACTCCCTCCTCCTCCACACTCCACCTTGCTGACTGTAAACTCTCCTTTCTCTCCTACTAACAGCTATTGCACCAAAATCTGAATATTTATAAAACTAGCTATAGTACGAACGCACCTCCTTTGTCAAGTTTGACGTGCAATTTCCAACTGTTTTATTAGTGATAATACTTTGGTGAACTTTTATAAAAAATGTTCCTTATGATTGTTATTTGTCTGTATGTCCCTTATTACTACTATTTTTTTAACTTTTGGAAAATTGCTCAGATTGATGCAAAATATTAGTGTATTTTGAATGATTTATATGCAAAATACTATTGAGACAAAAATTGTTTCGGTGGTATTATTAAATATATATTTATTATACGACTGTTTCTTTTTTTTTTTTTTTCTAATTTCTGAACATTAAACAAAAACCCAGATGGCAGAGAGCGTTGTATAAGTCTTTTCTTGCTATATTTTTAGCCTTTGAAAGTGCATTTTAGCATTAGAAAGCCTTATTTTAAGTAAAAATGTTACCTGGGACGTACTTAAATACACTTTTAGAGATTAAATTTTACTGACAGAAAATCAATAATGAATATATTCTTTTATGTTGGTACTTCATGGTACCATTTATATTTTATTATATATCTTAAGTAATCTACGATTAGTTTTAACAGTTCGAAAGTGGAAGATACTTTTAAAGCAAGGGCGCCATTTGGAAGAGGCTAGGGGGGAGAGGTTGCCCCATGAGAGAATTTGATATTTTGAAGTGTATCAATTGTCACAGATCAGTTTTTTTTTTTTTTTTTTTTTTTTTTTTTTTTTAATCTGAAACTGCACAAAAGCAAAAATAATTTGTCATATTTGATTAAAATAGAATCATTAGTATTAAATAAACAATTTAAGCCAATAAATTAATAAAGGCCAATAATATTTGCTGAAGCTTGCTATTGCAACTTTCTAAAGTGAATCACATTTATCTATAATGAGTACTTGGTTAATTTAACAAATTTGAGAATAAAGCTGCATCAGTTGCTTCTCAACTGTGCGCAACAAATTAAAAAAACTGTCCTCCCCCCACCCCCCTCAAAAACGTTTTGAAATGACATCCTTATTTTAACAAAGTGGATGATTTCAGATGCGCGAACGGGAATTAGTTGGAAAGCTAGAAAAAGTAACATATTTAGGTTTCGCATTTAATTTCTTTCATACTTTTAAAATTTTCTTTCACAATTAAATGATGAATTCAATTAAAATGTAATTATATTTTCACTATTTTACATTTCTATTTAAGATCTTTAGATGAAAAAATTGTTACAAATGCATCGTAAACTGTACTTCAAAAGAAAAAATAATAAAATTGTAAGCAAATACTGTATAGATTTTATAAAAGAGTACTATTCAGAAATGTTACTTTCTAATACAGTAAAGCCTGTTTATATCGGAAACTAACTATACACGGGAAAAAAAATGTTTCTACCAAAATAAATAAATAAAAAATACTACGCAATTTTACTTTCTAAAATAAAAATAACGTGTCTAAAACGTAAATTTTCGTTTTTTTTTTTTTTTTTTTTTTTTTTTTTTTACTTATGGTGGGGGACCCGAATTGGACTTATAACTGGGGCCCGCGGTCTCTCTGTACCTGCCTTTATCTTAAAATACTCTTCCTACCAAAGAATATAAAGGAGAAAAGCTCTTTGTTCAATTACCACCTGATTCGAACCCAGCCCATTCCTTATCACAAACAGATCTCAGCTGCCTTATGTGTTGTTTATGTGTTGTAACCTTTCCGACACCACGGGGAGCTAAAACCCAACTCATCCTAACGTCAAAGCGGTAACAGTTCTGTTTAGAAGCAACAAAATGGATGCCTTTCAGAATTTGTCATCTGTAACTTAAGTATTTTTCCTTATATCTCCCCTCTTAGTTGAGTTATAGAGATCTCAAGCAGGCGGTTGCCCTTGAGCAATTAATTTATTTGAGGGAAACTTATACCAGTCGACATAGAAGCTGTGTGCATAGAAGTATTTATTTTTACTTTTTTGGTTCTCGAGAACAGTTATCTTTTTATCTTGTGATTCAGAATTACAGAAGTTGTAGCCGCAGCCGGGAGTGTTTGGCTGTATGTACAGCAGTATATGTTTGGCTGAAATTGCTCCCATCAAGTTTGTTTATCGACTTAATACTTAATATGGGATTTTGGGATACTCCATATTGTGGCTTAAGAAACTGCCACTGTCCAAACAACCGAACATTGAGTGCATTTCGTACAAAATCAGGCTTTATGAAGATATTAGTTAAATTGGGTTACCTTGCCAGCTTGCGAGTAGAATCTCTTTTCTTAAGAGGTGAAACTACCCGAATTATCGAACAGTTTATGTGAGTAATTTTCATTCTTTTCTTTGTTCATTTTCATTTTTTTTATATGATACTAAATGGAGCCCGTCACAATTTGACGGCAAACAACTTGATGGTACCATAAAAAAATGTTCATAGTATACAGATATTCATAGGGTTCATAAATATCATGATACTATTTAAAAATATATCCGATTATATATATATAATATATACATTTTACGTTGCTGCATTCATAACTTTTTGTATTTTTGCTATTGAAATAACATTTTCATTTGGCCGTTTGCATTGTTTTTGTTTGTGTCAAACTAGTATGGTCATCTTGCATTTTGAATAATTTGGATTGTTTATTCTGTAAGGGCATCTATTGTTAAGATTTTTTAAATGAATGAACTCAGGTATTTTATACCAGTTATGGTGGGATTATTTTCTTCTATGTAAATATTGTACATAAATTATAATTTATGTAATCAAGGTTTATTAGTTATATTATTTTTATTATTATACAGTTTTATAATTAAATTAATGATTATTGGTATTAATTAACCTAGAAATCAAATGATAAATTTGTAGTATTAATTTTATATTATATTATCATATATTATAGAAATCAAATGATAAATTTGTAATGATTATTGGTATTAATTAACCTAGAAATCAAATGATAAATTTGTAGTATTAATTTTATATTATAATTCATATACAATTAAAATTCTGAGTATACACAAAAGTTTCAGTGATAGACTGCTTCATGAATCCATTTATACCAAATCTCGTAACTCTTTATATCCTTATGGTCTAAATTCTAAGTTATTTAGTCGTACAAACCTTGTTTATACTAATACTAATAAACATGAACATTACAGTAGCACTTATGCTAATTTAAATCATAAAGTTAATACAAAAACTACGCGTACAAAAAGGGGTAAAAATTGTACTAATGCACAGTATATTTCCAGTAATGATATTAAACAGCAATTATCTAATATGGAAAATGAATTCAATAATTCTTACAAATGGTTTGACATAAGGAAAAATATTTTTTCGATCAAAAAGAAAAACCTTATAAGTAATATAAAGTTTTTTTTTTTATCATTAAATTTATCACCACATTTTAGTGATGTTTATTTTGATCTTCTATTATTTAGAATTAATCAACTTAATGTAAAAATTTCAAAAAATACTTACAAAAAAACTAACAATACTCAACTTATAATTACTTTTTCCAATATAGTACTTAATAAATTAATTTACACAATGTAATTAATAACAATGGTAACAAATTCCCCATAAAAAATTTTACAATACATAAATCATACAAATACAACGTTACACTAGGACGTAGGCTTTTCAATTACAATAAATTTGCAAAATTTCTAACATCAAATGATAAACCTCCTTGCTTATGTAATAATCCTAGTTATAGCAATTATGTAGATAAGGTACATGGTCACATTATTACAGGGGATATTAATATTGTAGAGAATGATTATTTGCGAAATTTTATGACTAATGGGACTAAATTTCGAATACCTGCATGTTATACTATTTTTTCTATATGAAAACAGTTTAATCTGGATCGTGACCTTTTTATATATAAAATTTCAATAGATTATAATAAACCTCTTGAATTTTTTATTGAATGGAAATTAAATGTTTTAAGTAATTTAAACGTTGAACTTTACAGAAATATGGACAGTTATAATTTTAATTTTAAACAACTAAATAGTGAAATAAAGAATTTACAAAACAAATTTATTATTACTTATGTTGATAAATCACCATAAAATTATATCATAATATTATATTGTTTTTAATGAGACTATATATATACAAAGCTGTGGCCTGCCTCAGGGTGGCATTGTTTCTTCAATTCCTGCAGAATTGTATTTATATTATTATGAACGTAACTCATATATTGCTAATTCTAAAATGTACCGTTATATAGATGATATTAGTGTCTTCTATTTTAATAGAAATTCAAATTAATTACTACCAATAAAATATCATAAAAATTTAAATTATAGTTTCAATGTTATGGTAAATAATGAAATTACTTTTCTTGATCTTAAGATAATTTTTAAAGATAATAATAAAATTATGTTTGACATTTATAATAAGCGAAATGATTTTACATTTCAAGTAAACTTATTTACTAATTATATGTCATGTATACATAAATCAGTATTTGTAAATATTTTACTAAATTTTGCACATAGAATTAACAATCTTTGTTCAAATAATTTTAAAACTCAAAATTTAAAACTTGTCCTTCAACATGCAATAAAATGTGGTTATCCTTATTATTTAGTTAAGTCAATTTTACGCATATAAATTTAACTTTCATTGGGGTTATATGTTTGTACATTTTTTATGTTAAATCTCCTTTTATTGTTAATAATAATGATATTTTTACATTTTAATTGCTGATATATTTGGCTAAAGATTTGAACTTCTTTGTGTGCGTGTTGCATTAGATTATCTTAGTTAAATATCGTTCATAAATTAAAAATATAAATGAGTGTGCATTCTAAATTTATTGTTTTCGATTATTATGGAGTTTAAAATTATTAAGGATGTTACAAAGATTATTCATTACAATATAATACTAATATGTTAAAAAGGTATTTAAATAAAGTACATAATACATATTTATTTAATTTTTTTCTTTACTTTTCAGGGTAGATAAATTTTAGCTAGATATAAGTTCCAATAAGTGTATTGCCATATTGGATAATCTATGCTATTTCTAAGTTTTCAAATAATTTTTTATAAAATGAAAATATCATTCGAATTCTACATTATTGTTTTAGATTAAGATAATAAATGGGATTGTTAAAATGGCATTAAATACTTTACAATAATTATAATTTTAAAGAAAATTATATAAATAAATATTGTCATATGTAAAAAATAAAATATCTTATGCTAGAAACTCTAATTCTTTATCTAAATAATTAACATTAAATTGTAAAATTAATATATTTACACTAGATGGCAGCAGCAAATAAGTAATTTATTCGTTGCATTAAATTATTATACTAGATATAGTTCAATGTTTTTTACACTAGATGGCAGCAGCAAATAAATATTTTAAAATATTTTACTAGATGGAATATAGAATACAGCTGATATTCTTTATGATATAATTTTAAATTATCAAGTAATATAATATATATTTTAAATTTATTAAATTAAAATTATAGTAATTAAATTAATAGATTTTATAGATACCGGGTGATTATAATTAAAGTTACGATTTCAAAAATCGATAATTTTAAAACTACTGGTCAGAATGACTTGATATTTTAGCAGAACAATCGTGAGGCAATGGAATTTTATTTAGCGAAGGAAAAAAAATAGTTTTAAAATGTGCCGATAGATGGCTCTGTCAGGGTAATGTCAGGGGAAAGACCAAAAATTTATTCTTTAAACACATGAATGTTGTTAACCAAAAGGAAAAAAATAAAGTTCAGAGATTTACTAAAAATGTGTTAGCGAAAAGACAAGAATACGTGTTTACAGCGACAACAGCAATAATGACAAAAAAAAGCTTTATGGAACTGATGATTAAAGTATAAGTTGTTCGATATGCCCTCCGCCTTGTTCCGCTACTAATTGGAAGCGCAAAACGCCATGCTCCACAACAGATCGGAGGGTATCTGTACTGATGCAATGGGTGTGGTGTGTGATTCTTGCCTTCAAGTCGGCTAGATTCTCAATTCGCCCGCTGTAAACAACATTCTTCAGGTACCCATAGTTGCCACGTATTAGTAATTTGCATATCTCCAGAGAATCTGAACCCTGACAGCGCCATCTATCGGCACATTTTGGAACTATTTTTTTCCTTCGCCAAACAAAATTCCATTGCCTCACGATTGTTTTGCTAAAATATCAAGTCATTCTGACCAGTAGTTTTAAAATTATCGATTTTTGAAATCGTAACTTTAATTATAATCACCCAGTATATATATATATATATATATATATAAGGATAATTATTGACGGAGCAGCGTGGAAACGACCTTCTCTCATGAAATCCGAGCGCAGACTAAATAAGTTGTGCAGTGTCACGAGGATATATGACATCATCCTACTAGGGGCGATGCGATCGGTGTTCTGATTGATCGAGAGCTTTTCCCCTGAGGGGTGGGGGATAGTAGTACCACGCTTGTTGTCATCCTAAAGTTGTTCGATGACGTCAATTTCTAGAACTATCATACGACATACGACGCATGCACTAAATGCGCTAATATCACGAGGGATGACACAATCGCAAACAAAGGAATGCAATCGAAGAATAAAGTTTAAAAAATGAAATTTTAAATGTCGAATTTTACTTTTAACAAATTAAATGCAAAAAAAAATATTGATTTATGAACGAAGTTTTTTTAAAAATGAATTTTAGCAAATAAAAAAGTTTATGTAGAAATTCACATGCGCAGTTATAAATTATATCATACAAATGCCCACATCTCACAAATATTGAATATATTATTATTTTAATTGCAGTATACTGTTTTAATGTTCTTAAAGTCAAACATGTGTCTTCGAATTTCAAGAACAATTTCTCAAGAATATCAGTAGATATTCAACAAACCATGCAAAAAGAGAAAGCGTCCGGTCACTGCCTCTAAATTTTTGGACAGCAGTGTACATTTTTTAATGAATAGTATAGTTCAAACGAAATTTTAAAGAATAAATTCGATTTTCAGTTAAAATTTATTTTAATACTATTTTGAATTCTAGTTGATAAACAATCATTCACCCGTTAGTGAAAAGAAAAATAAAAGCCCTAATCGTGCACTCAGAAAAAGGAATTGATTAAAACTACAAAACATGTTTTGTTGAGTACATTTTGGTTGTTTTAGCAAAATTCAAGTAAAATTGAACCATTTTACTTGAATTTTGCTAAAACAACCAAAATGTACTCAACAAAACATGTTTTGTAGTTTTAATCAACAATTTTACTTGAATTTTGCTAAAACAACCAAAATGTACTCAACAAAACATGTTTTGTAGTTTTAATCAATTCCTTTTTCTGGGTGTGTAGCACTATTTAAATTCTAATTGGTAAAAAAGTTCAGTAAAGTTAAAAAAAAAACCTTGCTCGCTAATTTATTTTTACATGTTATAAGAAAACACTTTTACACAATCGATAGAATTTCTATATTAACGAAATTTATTTGACTTCTTCTGCACTATCCTGTATATGTATGAAATATTGTGTCTGAATCATAATATAAAGATTGAAACTTATTCATCTCTTTGTTGAAAACTAATAAGGAAAAGCATTATTTCTTATTTCGTTAACAGTTTCCAAAATGCACTTAACACATTTCGTTAAAAAATTAATTCTGTAAAAAAATTACTCAATTTACGGATAAAGGGGGGAGGGAGGGAGGTAAGATTTCGTATCACTACGAATATTTAATTTCAATAGAAAATGTTTATTTAATTTTAAGTCTAAATAACAATAACACATGCGCGTTAGAACAATTCCAATTAACTAAATAGTAAAAAAAAAAAAAAAAAAAAAAAAAACTGGGGAGGGAGGGTACAAGTGATGAACCTCCAAGTGATGAAATTTTTTTCTCAATTATAACAGTAATTTAAACTCAAAATTTTTACAATCTCTCATGAATTTTCAAATAGATAATTTTCATTTATTTCATCAAAATATTGAAATCCTTCCTCAAAATTTCTTATGTCCCATCATTAATAATTATTTTGATTTCCTGGGCAATGTAAGTTTTGACCTTAGGTCACTTCTAGCTGATGATCAAAGCTTTTGAAAAATATACAAAATTTTAAAACTTTCAGCAGTTTTCTCAAAATTTTTACGATCTCCCATTATTACATGCAATCCTTACTCGTAAAAATCATATTTTTCTTATATTCTATCGTTAACAAAATTAAGTATTTAAAATTATATCTTAATTAATATTTATAATTAATCCTCTTAAAAATTCCACCTCATCCTATAATCAGCAAAAAAATTTCAATCACAAGAAAAAAAAATTACAAAAATTCCCAAATAAATTATTTTTCTACCCTCTAACGTAACACCCTTTCTTATCCGAAGTACTTATCTACCCCTCGTCTAAAACAGTACAAATTCTCCGCAGGCGGAGAAGTAGGTGCAGCCCGTTACTCCATCCACGAGCAGGAAGAGCGGCCCTTTGCTCTTTGCTCCGAGATCAACTCGTAGCCACTGCTAGGGTCGGACTCTTCTTTTTACAACTTTGGTTAACGGAAAAGGCTCTCTAAAGATTGAAATACGGCCAAATCTTAAAAGAACCTTTAATGATGCAAATGCATTGAGATACAGTAAGATACTAGATTAATTTTAACACAATTATTCAAATTGGTAAAGAAATCCTACGAGTTGTAATTTTCCAACTGGGCGAAATATGATGCTATGATTATCAGCCAAGAGATCCCAGGTTCGAATCCTGCCCCGGACATTTTCCGTCCAGTTGGAAAATTACAACTCGTAGGATTTCTTTGCCAATTTGAATAATTGTGTTAAAATTAATCTAATGTAATCACGTATCCAGCTCAGCCAAGATATCCCAGGTTCGAATCCTGGCCCGGACATTTTTCGTCCAGTTGGAAATTTATAACTCGTATGATTTCTTTACCAATTTGAATAATTGTGTTAAAATTAATCTAATGTAATCACGTATCCAGCGTTTACTGGAGTTCCATTACCTGTGATCTATTCTGTTGAGCTGATTAAAATATCAGATCAGATGCTATGAACAATAAGGTTAACAGGATCAATTATGCCCTCTAGATCAGACCGGGATAGTGCCCCACTAGTGGCTGAGAGGTTCTGCTCTTGAAGCTGGTAGACGGAAGGTGCTGGGTTCGATCCTAATTGCGCCCGTCGGCTTAATCGTTCGGAATTTTCGTAGTTTTCTTCGAGCCATGGATTTATCCATGCGTAAATACGGGTTAGGTTCCCTTAGAAAGACCCCCACGAGGGGTGCTCCCCCCGGGCCTATATCCCAAGTGTAGATAATTGGCCGTCAATAATCAACCCACCCGACCGGGATAGTTCAGTTGGTAAAGCATGGCAGCTTCAGCCAAAAGATCCCAGGTTCGAATCCTGGCCCGGACATTTTGTGATCAGTTGGAAAATGACAACTGGTATACAGTAAAATAATTTATATATATATATATATATATATATATATATATATATATATATATATAACCTTAAAGTACAATTAAGTAATGTTTTAATTAGATCAATTTTAAATAATAAAAATTAAAGAATAATATTTTTTCTAATCTCAATCAAATGTTTTGAAAACAATTAGTTTTAAAATAAAGAAATGTTTCATATTTAATGAAATTAATAAATGACATTAATTTTTGTATGCAGAAGTTTTATAATGAATTAAGTTAAATAAAGGAAGGTTTTTTTTTTTAATGAAATGTTTTGCTGAAAAGGAACAATTAGTTAAAATTTATTTTAATTATCAGTTACTAATAAATTCACAAAATCATATAAACCGGTTTTATGCCAATGAGTAAAATAAATATATTTTTTTATAGTGAAAGTAAAACAATTGTCTTTTTTTATGTCTTACCTGTTAGATAACGTTTTCAACTCATTACACTCTGAATCAACACATGAAAATTCATTCAGGTGAGAAGTTATATACCTGTGATGTCTGTTTAAGTCTTTTGGAAGGAAATCTCACTTGAGAAGACATTCTGAAACACATAATACCGATGGTTGGTTGGTTGGTTGATTATTGACGGCCAATTATCTACACTAGGGATATAGGCCCGGGGGGAGCGCCCTTCGTGTGGTTCTTTCTAAGGGAACCTAACCCGTATTTACGCATGGATAAATCCCCGGCTCGAAGAAAACCACGAAAACTCCGAACGATTAGGCCGACGGGCGCGATTGGGATCGAACCCAGCACCTCCCGTCTACCAGCTTCGAGAGCACAACCTCTCAGCCACTGGTGGGGCCCATAATACCGATGGACAATCTACATTGAAGTGTGAACAAGTTTTCACACCAAAGGACCCGTAAGGCATGGTGACGTCACGGCGACGTCACTGTGAAGTCACATTGTGACTTTGTGACCGTCGTCGTGACGTCACGTGACGTCGATGTGAAGTCATTGTGACGTAAATGCGAGGTCGTTATGGCCGTTTTCAAGGCTTTCTGTGACCTCACAATGTGACTACTTTGTGAAGTCACCGTGCGACTTAAATGTGAAAAATGTGACGAATCTGCATCGGATAGGGTGACCAGATTTTACCCGAATCCTATACGGATTGTTCGGATCAAAATTTTTTTATGGTTCAAGTTTGTGACCTTTGTGACGACACTGAACCGGGTCGGGTGACCAGATTTTACCCGAATCCAATCCAGAAACTTTGGATCGATCTTTTTGGATTTGTTTGGTTACAGAATAGATTTGGATTAGTTGTCGTGTGACCTGATTTTCGTGAACCCGATCTGACCCGAGTCGGGTATAATGTTTTTACTGTAAGTCTTGTTTGGAATAGAATCTTGCATACGACCGAGTAACCAGATTTTATCAGAAATTGTGTTACGATACAATTTCTGATGTCGGCTCGGATCTAGAGTCATACACGAATCTGGTTATATACTTCTTGAACATGATTGAATGTCAACTTGAACACGAATGATGGTTGACTGAAACTATATTTTGATTCAACCCGTATTCTTACCCTAACCCAGCAACAACAACAACAAAAAATCTGTAAGCCCACAACCCGACCGAACCTGATAAATGATTTCGCATGGATTCGGATAACAAGATTTAACCAAATACGGATAAGATCGACGATAAGGATTGGATCGGCAATCATTTTTATTGATGCAACTCGTATTCAAATTAAAACTTTGCATCTGATTGAGAAACCGGTTAACACGAAACTTTCTGACACATTTATGAACAAACTTTTAAACGCATGGCACTTGCATGCCTGATTATTAAAGCTATTTGGAATGAATAGCGTTTTCCATTTTTAGATAAATGTAATACTTAAGATCAATGTCGGTCACGTTTTACCCGTTTCTGACGCTGCGCGTCGGAAATTTGGTTCAAAACACCGACTTTGATAGTGTTTTCTGAAACATCATCTGCCGTTACCAAAAAATGGATAACGCCATTCGATTATATATAGGGTAGATGTGCCAGTAATAGACACCCTTAAGGAATTTCTTTAACAATTATTTTTTAATTAATAGTTATAATTGTTGTATTCAACATTTTTTAATATTATATTACTCTACCAACAATATTTAACCATGCTCATAGTCACATTTCCCAATGTGAATCTAAATTTAATTGTAAATAACAGAAATAAATCAAAACACCCTAAATTCCAGTAATGGACACCTCACAAAAAGTAATAGATAATTGATATTATGATTGCATTTAAAACTAGAATTTAAAGATAGCATATTAATGAAATAAATAAAGCTGAATTTTTATTGGTTATTTTTTTATAAACCAAAAACATTGAAGGTGTCCCATTACTGGAAGGCGGTCCATTACTGGCACATCTACCCTATTCTGAATAAGAACACCTGCCAATTTCATGTATTTCCGAATAAAAATGAATTCAAAAATATGCCAGAAATTAGCTATTTTGTATTTGAGAACAACTTTAAAGAAAATATAAGTACACATTTTCAAATAAGCATTCTGAAAAATTTATATTAGGAATCAATTTAAATAATAGATATACCTATTGTGCGATATTATTAAATAATAAACATTGTATCAAGCAGTAAAACAGTTTTCGTTGTAAATGAAATATAGAACTTAAGATCATAAATGCCAAAAAAAAAATTATATATTTTTTTTTCTTTACAAATTATTTTATTTATAGTTTTTGATAGAATACTAAATGCAGAACTTAAATATAAATTTTTACAGTAAAAACATTCGATAACACAGCTGGAAAAAATACCTTAACTAAACAGTTATTTTATTGTTTCATCAATATTTATTATTTTTGTGCATCTAACATTGACATATCTCGACAAATAAATTATTTAATGCATTAAATTGTCACTTTTTTTTTTCAAATATACCGGAAAATTATTTCTGGAAACCTACACTAGCAACGAAATTATTAAATTGCAAATCAAATATTAATAGTTTTAAAAATTGCAATGTTTTTAATTATAATGAATAACTATGAAAATTGAACTAAGAAACGCAAAATATTAAATAAATTCCTCATTTTATATAACACTTTACATTTAGAATACATATTCTTAGTAAATACAGTTTTTCCAAACAATCTATTTAAAAAAATATAAAACATTAAAAATAAAATTTAATACAAGTGATTTTTTAAAAGAAAATTTAAACATCTTAACTTTTAAATAATGCACTATTAAATGTACTAGTACTAAACATGCACTATTAACAAAACTGCGAAGACATTAAAAGTTACCTGCTGATCCATAGATAAAGGGGTTATGATGGAATGCTCCTTATCTGCTTCCCTTTCATTGAAAAATTAGAATGTAAATCCACTACAATAATTTTCAAATTATTCCAGCAGAAGCGATGTGTTCATAGATCTGAGAAATCAAATATCACCCAGGCCTTATGAACGCACCCGGCTAGACACAGTGAGATGTTAAAATGGATGGTTTACTTTAAAATGGAGATTGTTCACTTTAAAACGTTAATTTACTTACACAGTATAAATCTACAAACTTCAAAGAACCCAACACACGCTAATCCTAGCTTCGAATGAGAAAAAGTCGTCTGCCTTCAATATGCGCGCGCAGTATTGTTTAAACACAACAAAATAACAGCTAGCAGATGTTTCCAACTTTTACCGCAAATGATATAGGAAGAAAATAATTTAAATAAAGACATTTCAAAACCTTTATAATTTATATGGCTGAAAAATGAACTTCTAATGATGCTATAATATTCTTTTTTGATATGAGAGAGTTTTGTATTCTTAGAAATAAGCGGTGAAAATTTACATTTTTATATATTTTTTAATCCATTGCATTTGCTTTAGTCGTCAAAAGTAAAGATATATTTTAAATAATAATTGATTTAATAGGCTTTATAAAGTAATTTCGATATAAATTTAAATTGCAATCAAATTTCCTAAGTACAAATTTTTCATTTTTTACACTCTATCGAAAAGAGCAATATATTTAATAGAGGTGACATCTTACTAAGCACTGGCCAATTTTGGATAAATTGCTACAGGAATGACATATACTTTATAACATGTTTTTAATTCATTTTTGCTCGGAAATACACGAAATTGGCTCGTGTTTTGTTCAGAAACTATGTTATTGAAAAACCTTTTCCATTTTTTGTTAAAAGCAGAAGATCTTTCAGAAAAGAATGTCAAAGTCGGCGTTTTGATTTGAATATCCGACGTGACAGTGAAAAACTGGTCGTCACGTGACACGAATTGCTTATAACTCGATAAATAACTAAATTTCTATTTAAGGATTTTTACCTTTGTATTATATAGTATATTTTGTTAAATTTCATGAAAATGGTAATGAAAATTGTAAAAAATTATCTGCCTCATATATGTAGACAGATATTTATTTATTATTTTATTTTGGAAATACTCAATATATTTAAATAGTGTGTGACAATATTTTTATTAATGATTTAGGTACATGTCATAATTCAAATCTATATTTTATGAGTTTTTTTTTTCAAATTCACTCTCCGATCACACCGTGAAGTCACAGAGTGTTTGCATTTTGGTCATAGGTTTTACGTGACTTATGTGACTTGCAGTGACGTCATTGCAACGTCACAAAAATTTTTAAAACTGTCCAAAAGTAATTTTCTTTATGTTATAAGATGTTCTAAAGTTTATTTTAAGTTTTCTTTAGATCTCCAAGACGTTCACATTTTGGTCACAGTGTGACGTTACAAAGTGGTGGCATTTTGGTCACAGATGTGACGTGACGTACGTGGCTCACATTGACGTCACAATGACGTCACTGTGAATGCTATGCGGGGAGAATTTGAAGCATCATTTAAAGTCGCATCAGAACTCATCATATGGGGGTTTCGAACCTGGGAACTTTAAGATCGACTTATTATTAAATGACTGTTATGCTAGCCATTAGGCTGATCGTTCTGCGTTCTGTTTTCCCTTGTTTTTCAATATTATCTTTTTCAGTTACTTACTGTCTTATTTTTAATGTAATAAATCATTTTTTAAACCTGGACCACTATACATATATGTTACAAAATGCAAGTTAATAAAAATTTTATTCTTTAATTTTTATAAATATGTAAGAATGTTTTTTATTTAACCATTACCAAGAATGATCGTAGACCAAGTGAAAAATAATTATATTTTTATAGCTGAAGTATAACCATTGTTTTTTTTTAACTGGCTAATAATATTTTTGAAATAGCTTAATTTTTTAAAGTAATAGAAAATGTTTCACCATTCAAATAAGTTACATATGTGTTCGTACATTTTCTCTAAATTTATGTGAACTTGTCGGCATTTACGTAACAAAGATATCACCAACTCTACATATATGATGAAAGTTTGTTCTCATTGTAAACGTTACTTTAGGCATTACCCTTTATTTCGCTTACATTCAAAGCTATATGTAGAAAGATTCAACTAGCGAATTTAGTCTCAACTTTAAAAGCAAATAATATTATATAAGTGAGTAATTTAAGGGAAAACTTTGAGAAATAACTTAAAGTTTTTTTTAAAGACACTTACTTAAAAAGAATTACAGAATAACTTTAACTTGTTATTTTAAAACATTTGTGTAACTGATTCATAAAAAAAGTTTTTAGAACAAAAACTTTTGGTTTAATTTTAACAAATGAATACATTAAATTTTAGCAAATGAAAAGTTTATGAAGTTCATTATTTATTTTTTAACAAATTCATTTTTGAACGAATTTATATTTTTAATGATTTTTCAAATGAATTTTAACAAATAAAAGTTTATGAAGGAATTTCGAATTAGATATGTTCTGATTAAAAGAATGAAAAACATATATTTTTTAAAATGATAAATATGTTATATATGTTATATATAACATATGTTATATATGTTATATACATATGTTATACATTTTTTATACATAATATACATATGTTATATAACATATGCTTTACACATGTGTTACACATGTTTTATACATCTGTTACAAATGTTTTATACATATGTTAAACATGCTACATATGTTTTATACATCTGTTTCATATATTTTATACATATGTTACATATGTTTTATACAAATGTAACATATTATACATATGTTTTATACATATGTTGTATACACATTGTTGTACGTTATATATGTTTTATACATATGTAACATATTTTCAATATGTTTTATACATATGTTACATATGTTATATATGTTTATACTTAAGTTTTATACACATGTTACATATGTTACATATGTTATATATGTTTATACGTATGTTTTATACATATGTTATATATGTTTTATACATATATTAAATATGTTATACATGTTTTATACATATGCTACATATGTTTCTTCAAATTTTGAATTAATAGTGTACATGAAGAAAAGCGTTTACTTATTTTAAAATAAATTCGTTTGTGAATCCTGGTGTCAATCAATCATTTCAATAATTTAGCTACAAGAGTACTTTGCCCCTGAAGGGGTTAAGCAAAAAACAAATAAAATTTTGTGACATATATAAAAATCAGCAAAAAGTACCATTTACTTAACATTTTTCTAAAAAAAAAAAAATAAACGATTTATATTATTGCAAATATGATCTTTATTTCACAGAAAAACAAGAAAGAAATATCATACGTCAAGCATAGATTATGTAACTTTTTCCAACGCTTCCAAAATAGTTTTACAAATCATTACCATTTAATAAGGTGAAAGATAACATCGAAGTAAACAATTTGGAAAACGCATAACACATTTAAAAACATAATTTCGGGAAACTCCAACATTTATTTCCAACATATACAATATTCGGAAAAATATCGGAATACATTTATTCAGCCCTGTATATGATCTACAGATTTGTATACATACTACATAGGATGCTAAATTTTAGTTCAGTTAAGAAACGCGGAGCACAGTTTAAAATTCTCCTTCTGGAGTTTCTGTCAATAAACGGAAATGTGTGCGCGAACTTTTGTGTTTCCCTGTATATGATCTACAGAATTTATACACACCACGTAATAAACAAACAGTGAGTTAAATTTAAAATCGTGTTCAGTAACTTAAAACGCACTTCCAGGAATTATTGTTAACAGACAGTAGAGAATTCTTTTGTGTGTCCCTGTAAATGAACGATGACTGCTATACACACAATATTCTGTAGTAAGCCTCTGGTAATGCACCTTAGTGATATATATAAATTTCAATGCGTTTAAAATAGTGAAACATTATTTAAATAAACCGCAGACGATTTTTCTCCATTGACGTAATGTTACGGAATTCTTTTGACTGTCCCTGTAAAGTAACTATAAGTGCTATGCACACCCTATTCCATATTAAGCTTCTTGTAATGCACCTTAGTGATATATATCAATTACGATGTGTTTGAAATTGTGTAACATAATTAAAATGAACCGCAAATGATTTTTCCCCATAGACCGTAATGTAACGGAACTCTTTTGCGTGTCCCTGTAAAAAAACTATAACTGCTACGCACTTATAGCAGACGGCAGACGGCAGACGGCCAGACAAACCGAAGTCATAAACACTTTTCAACTAGGTTGGAAAGTGTTAAAAACATAAGGAATAAAGAATGGACCTCTTGGTGTCGTCACTTTATTGACGTCGTCACTTTATTTTTTAAGCGTATTTAACGAAATTATGTAACTTTAGAAGAATTTTTCTTTGAGTAGTCAGTAGAAATGCATAAAATCGTTACAGAAGTGTAAAAGTTACAAAAAAAATAGATGCAAATCATGAGATAACAAAAAATAAAGTAGAAATTTGGTACTTTCGTGTTATAGCGGACCTCAAGGATGAAATATTTTTGTTTCTGTTTTCATTAATATATTGTAAATTTGGTACTTTCGTGTTATAGCGGACCCCAAGGATGAATCACCAAGCGACCAAAATTTATTGCCAAATTATAAAGCATGTATATGACATTATAAAAATATATGATATATATATATATATAACATTTCTTGACGTATGTTTCCAAGTTATAGTCATATGATGCATAGGCACAGATGTCATATACACACCACATTGGCGCGATTATTTTCCCCATCCAATTTGGCGAAAAGTTTGTTTTTAAATATTAGTTACAAATAGCACGTGATTTTTTATTTCAATATAGAAATAAAATAACGTACGTAATAAATGAAATAGCTTCTATTATTTAAAAAAAAAAATAAATAAATAAATAAATAAATGATAGTTTGATATAAATAATTATTGATATGCATAATAAAAATTATTTATAGAATTAAAATAAAAGATAAAAGTAAATAAACACAACAAACAGTTTCGCCAAATTGACGGGAGAAAAAAATCGCGCCAATGTGGTGAGTATATGACATCTGTGCCGATGCATATATTGTAAATTTGGTACTTTCGTATTATAGGGCCCCCCAAGGATGAATCGCCAAGCGACCAAGATTTACTGCCAAATTATAAAGCATGTATGAAATTATAATAATATATGATATAACATTGCTTGACGTATGTGGCTAAGTTATAGGCATGTATGATGCATATATGATGTATATATATGACGTGTGTATATGATGTATATACGACATTAAGACGTAAATAACATGTGTATAATGACGTATATGGCACATTTAGGAGTATTTGGAATATATATATGCGTATATAGGATGCATATATAAGCTTTGCGAAGATCTAGGCGAAATCATAACTGCAACCTTGGCATAATCATAATTGTGGGGGCCGCTATAACACGAAATTTTTTTTTAAGCTTTCGGAACATTTTCCCAATGATTATTGTAATTTGTTAAATTATATATATCTATATCTATCTATCTATCTATATCTATATATATATATATATACATAACTTTATGTAAAATTTAACCATATATATATATATATTATAACATCATTTTTGAAAATACTACAGTGAATAAATTTTAAGATGAAAATAATTTCTAACATATTACTTTAAAACACGAAATATCTTCGTATAAATGTTAATATTGTATTATGCTTAAGGTTCTTGGCCTAGAATGCCATATCTGAAGACATAGTCAATAAGAAATTTCATATACATCTAGTTAGTCAGATACTTTAAAAATATATGTCAGGACGAAAGATCATAAAATGTTTGAAACAGAAAAAAAAATAAAAGAATCACTGTTACTATTGTTATTGATTTCTAAAATTTTCTCTTCCAAAATAATTTTAAAAATTCCCCAACGTTTAAAATTCTTGTGAGAGAAATATATAAGATTTTTCCAAGTTTAAGAAAAATACATTAGTTTGATAGCCAAAATTATCGCTTAAGCAGCCAATTTTGCAAAAAAATTAACGCTCCTATATCTTAGAGAGAAAAGAGATCCCCCCCCCCCTCTTTTTTTACAAAAGAAACTGTCACTTTATATCTTATGTAAACAGATGGGAATTATATTGATATCTGCGCATGGCGAGTGCAGTTTGTACATTCTTTAACAAAAGAGGGATTAGCTTGAGTGCAATTAGCCTCTCTCCTGTCGGAGGTGGCAATATCGTAATGAATGTAATAAATGATATGTATTTTCGTTTTATTTTCTCACTAAATATAGGCTCTACCATGAATTTTTAAATAGGTACATGTGACCTGTTTACTGCATAATTTCAGAATTTTTGCATATTTTGCAATAAACAATTGCAGTTATGAATGTACTTTATTATTGGAATTGGAATTGTTATCCTTTGCAATATATTATTTAATTTCATTCTTTTGTTTTCAGACTGTCGGTCAGCAGTTCTAATGCTACACTTTCTGTAATTGAAGAAGTCGTGAAAATGCTAAAAAATTCTGTCTTTCGTTTTACAGAAGAATCAGAAATTTCAAAAAGAATCTACTTTGCAGGGTGTGCAGTAAATGCCATTGAATATAGCCTAAAAAAGGAACACGGGCAAGCAGAGGAGCTTATCAGTCGTCTAAAATTGTATTTTACTGTCACTCGCGATCCTTTTCTCACCATTTTTGAGGTAAGATGTCTCTTATATGCATCATTTATTCTTTTGGATAAGATGAACTTATTCAACCAATACTCTGAAGAGCTTGATAAGTTGATACCGAATTGTCCCGTTAAACCGGAGCCAAGGATGCTTGCTCATCACGCTAGATGCCAAATCAGAGATAACTTGAAAGCGTCTGACTATGCTTTACCTATAGCAGTAGAAAAATTGGGCTTGCCCAAAATTTTAAAGAATTTTGTCCTAGGTGATGTATTTGATATATCAGTAAGGAAAAGAAATGCATCTTCGCAGAATTCTGTTACAAAAACGGAATTAGCCAGATTGCTGTTTCAGTGACATATTAATTAAAAAAAAATGAATTTTTTTCTTCTTGTAAGTAGAGGGGAATAGATAGTTTAGCAACATAGAGAGGGATGAGAGCTAACCATCCTATAACCTCCTATCGTTGCTCCTGAGCACCTGTCATTTTCGTCGCTCGTCTGCACTGAAAAAAATAAAACCCAATTTGGGTGGAAAGATTCTTAGGTATGTGCCCAAATTGGGCCATGCCTGTTTTGGTTACCACTCTGTATCCATTTTGGTCACTGTTAAATACCCATTTTCCGTTTTTTTTTAAAAATGGGTATTTAACAGTGCACAAAATGGATACACAGTGGTAACCAAAACAGGCATGACCCAATCTGGGCACACACCTAAGAATCTTTCGACCCAAATTGGGTTTTATTTTTTTCTGTGTGGGAGGGATTCTTTTTATCAGCGTGGGGGATCGCTTTCTCTCTTAGTGGATGATGATGTGTTTTAAGGGGAAGAACAACAATGTGTCTTATAGTACAGCGATATGAATGACAGACTGAATGGAGTGTTATAATTATATATGTTTTAAATAAGATTTTAATTGGAAATGTGACATGAACAAGTTTTTTTATGAAATTAAGTACCCATCGTGTTGAATAAAGAAAAAATAATGTTTTTTTTTAATTGCAAATAAAGAATATTATAATGAGTCGATACTCATGAGCGGTTTTAAGACCGATGTTTACGAATGAAAAAAATAAAGGGCATTTTTTATGAGCAACCATTAATGAAAGAAATTTTTTCGAAGGATCCCATGTTAATGAACGAATGATGTTTAAGAAAGAAATAAGATTTTTTTTAAATACTTGCTGAATAAATGCATTATAACACAACTTTGAAATGAGCTGCTACGGATAAATAGGTATGGCAGAAATACATTAATATTTATTATTTTTTTATGTTGTGAATACAAACTTTTTTTTTACAGAAATTTTTTTTTAAATTAAAATATTACTTTTGTTTTATGGAATCAGATCCTATAAGTTTAAATAGGTATTAAAAAAATATATTAAAACCAAGTAAATTTTCTTCAGTTGTAAGAAATTGTTGTCTCAGGGCGGCTGTTTTTTTCTTTTACCATGCTGTCACATCTGAAAAGAATGTAAGAGAATATGTTTGATGAAATTCCGTTCATTAGTTCTTAAGGATTTACTTTTTCAAGTAAATGCATTGAACTTGTGAATTTATGATAAAGTTATGCGGAAAGCGTGAACTTCTGAATATTTAAGATAATTGTCGCAAACAAGTTAATAAATCTATCAAAATGCATTTTAGAAAGTTTCAAAATGTACTAGAAGTTAACACAATATTTTTTTCAAGTAAATGCATCGAGCTCATGAACTTATGATAAAGTTATGCGGAAAGCGCGAACTTGTGAATTTGTGAAAGATAATTTCCGCATACAAGTTAATAAAGCCATCAAAATGTATTACCGTAATAAATTTTTGCTAGTTACACAATCTTTTTTTTTTTTTTTACAAGTAAACAGTTAAAAAACGCGAGCTCGTGAATTTATAATAAAATAAACTTATGGTTTAAAGAAAATGAAAAGCGCGAACTTGTGAATTTTGTAAGATATTTTTTACATACAAGTTAATAAAAATTTTATAAATCTTTCAAAAATATTTAAAACTACTTTATAAATCTTTCGAAAATATTTAAAGTTATTTTACAAAGTTTCAAAATTTATTACTTTAAAGTATTTTTCAAGTTGTATAAATATTTTTACAAGTAAGCAGATAGTAAACACGAACTAGTAAATATTTCAAAAATAAATATTTCAAAAATATATATTTCAAAAATAAATATTTCAAAAATATTTCAAAAATAAATATTTCAAAAATATTCTTACAAAGTTTTTGGTTACTAAGAGCATAATAAACCTTATATGTTTTAAAAAGAGGTGTTGATAAAGGAAAATATAACAAACAGATAAAAAATAAGTATGTCAGAAGAAAAAGTTCGATTTTAAAAAGGAAAATAAATTGAGTATCACATAAAGTATAAAAATTAAGGTTCGCAAGGAAAGAGAAAGAAATAGTTTATGTAATAAAATACACTTAAAAATTTTAAAGAATCTTTTCAACAGGTGATTCAAACCTGCCAACCCGTGCACAAACTTTACAACACTGTCGGATGAATAGATTTTTTTAATAAGTTCGTTCCCACTATCAGTTTAGTTCCCATACAGAATAAAATTAAGTATTGTACGAAAAGAGAAAGAAATAGTTTACATAATAAAATACAGCTAAAAAGAATCTTGTCAACAGCTTTGAAACTTTGTAGAACAATTTTAAATATTTTCGAAAGATTTATAAAGTAATTTTAAATATTTTTGAAACTTTTATAAAAAAAAAAAATAAAAAAAAAAAATCACAGGTTAGCGTTTTCTATCTACCCTCAACACTCCTTTTGTTGCCAAACAGTCTTTTTCCCTCTACTTCTGTATCTAATAATTTCTGCTTTCAGACTTGTTTTGTAGTGCTGTGTTTAATTTTTATTTGTTATTAATAAACTAATTGATATTGTATTTGCTATTGTATGTTGAACTATGTATGTACTATTTGATATTGTGTGTTTTTCAGTGCTGTGTATATTTTATATATAATTAATAAACTAATTGATATTGTATTTGCTATTGTAGGTGGAACTAAGTGTGTACTAATTGATATTGTATGTTTTGCAATGCTGTGTATATTTTATGTATAATTAATAAACTAATTGATATTGTATTTTATTTTTTGCATCATTCATTCCATTTAGATTTACTGAATTATTTAAATGCACTGCTTTTTAATTCAAAGTGCTTTATTTTACAGAAAATTAGGCAACTAATGATGATTCTGCCTTTCAAATATTTTATAGTCTAAAATACATGCTATTATGAAAAACACTATCATAGTATATTTGAATAAAAATTTAGGAGGAATTTATCTTAATAAGAGTACAGCGTCTAGAGTACATAGTGTGGAAACCGGCTATTTTAGTAAAGCTTTAAAAACTGCTAAAAAATTGTAGCCGATAAGTGTGCAACGATACTGTGCGATAATTTGGCGATCGCAGAGACATCTGCTAGCCCTTTTCAACTTAAACATATTGCATTGCAAAAATTTAGTAAATATCATCAGTGGAAACTGTAACTTTTTGCGATACCTATTATTTTGAACAATCAGGCAATGGCATAAAATAACTTGAAGAATCTCTTTGAAGAGGATAACTTTACATATATCATCATTGTCAAATTACTTTAGTAAATAAATAGAAAATAAATTTTTTAACCAAAAATAGAACCGATTTCATAAACTACTACAAAGTAACAAATATATTTTTTTAGATAATAGTTAATAAGAAATTAAATTAAGGGCATTGTATTTACCATGCATATTATTATATCTATGTACATTAATTTGATTTTTTGGAGTCGGTGCCAGCCAAGCCAAGTTATTTAAACATTTCATCTGATGTTATAAATGTGTATTTTCAAATGAGATTAGCAACTATATGTCGACAAACATTGCTTTGGAAATTAGTTAATCATTTAAATCATTGTACTTTCTACCATTTGATTAGTTATATGTATTTTTTTTTGTCTCGTAGATATAATTTATACGCGTGTTACAATTTATATTGGATATTTTGTTTTGAATTTTGTACTTGGCTTGGCTGGCACCGACTCCAAAAAATCAAATTAATGTACATAAATATAATATGCATGGTAAATACAATGCTCTTAATTTAATTTCTTATTAACTATTATCTAAAAAAAAATATTTTTTACTTTGTAGTAGTTTATGAAGTCGGTTCTATTTTTGGTTAAAAAAAATTATTTTTCGATTTTTAGTAGTTTTTGAAGTCGGTTCTATTTTTGGTAAAAAAGTTTATTTTTTGCTTTTTACTAGTTTTTGAAGTCGGTTCTTTTTTTGGTTAAAAAGTTTATTTTTTTATTTATTACTTTAGTGATATCCATATTTACATTAAACCATATTGTTGCTAATATCTTTTTTATTTCACGCTAACCTTAGCAGTAGACTCGAGTATTGAAGATTAGAAAAATTATATCATTATTCTCATCTAATGTCGTTAAAGCGTTTAATGATATATATATATTTACAACAGTAGACTCGAGTACGGAAGATTAGAAAATTTATCATTATTCTCATCTAATGTCTTTAAAGCCTTTTATGATATCTATATTTCCATTAAACCATATTGTTTCTAATATATTTTTTATTTCACGCTAACCTTGGCAGTAGACTCGAGTACGGAAGATAAGAAAAATTATCATTATTCTCATCTAATGTTTTTAAAGCCTTTAATGATATCTATATTAACATTAAACGATATTGTTGCTAATATATTTTTTATTTCATGCTAACATTGGCAGTAGACTCGATTACCGAAGATTAGAAAATTTATCATTATTCTCATCTAATGTCATTAAAGCCTTTAATGATATCTATATTTATATTAAACCATATTGTTGCTAATATATTTTTTATTTCACGCTAACCTTGGCAGTAGACTCGATTACGGAAGATTAAAAATTTTATCATTATTCTCACCTAATCGTCTTGGATAATGTGTCATAATCGGGCTGTATACTACAGTTTTGATAACTGTGTAACTCACTGATTTCGGTGCTTATGCTTAATGTGTACTGATTTTTACGATCCGTACAAGATAAATACACTGCGCCAACAATGTCACCTATAATACTATTTGGAGTAACCCCTTTCTTTCTTTCTTTCTATATTATTACTCTATAGTTAATATTATGTAGTAGAAATATTAAAAGACAATTGCAGAAGCGTTTATATACAACTGTATTGTATAATATAATATAGATAATTAGATATTTTAAAGGCAGTTTCCAACTAGTGCGCCGCAGGTGATAAATCGCCAAATATTTTCTGTAACTCGTACATTTGTATGGGATTTGAAACAACAATGTATTTAATTATGTGCCAATAAACGCTCGTCAAAATATGCCAAACTGCTGTGAAACTGCAACAATGGAACTTTTAAAAGATTCAAAAGTAGATTTGTTGTGGCATAATTTATAGTTTTTATCCGTACGTTGTATTATATTTATCCAATTCACAATTTTATGTAATTTTGCTTTTCAAATTTGGCAACACTCAAAAGTTTTAGTTTTAGTTTAGATCTTAAAAAGTTTGTTCTATGGAAATAAATATGATAAGTTAAAGCTGATTTAAATATGTCAGTCTTTTTATTATTTGCAACATGAAAGTCGTCTGCCCAACAACTGGTGAACCGGACGTAATAACTCTTGATAATATCCGCTTTGCTTAAAATTTTGTATGTACGTTTATCGGGAAAAAGAGCTCATTGGTTAAGTATAAAGACGGGGGGGGGGGGGAGGGCAGTGGCTAATCCCACCCCTTTAATTTATTCATGCAGAATTATAATCCGATAAGTTAAAGCTGATTTATATATGTCAGTCTTTTTTTTTTTTTTTTTTTTTTTTTGCAAATTCACGTAATAGAATATTTTATGATATTAAATGAAAGTCGTCTGCCCAACAAATTAACTATTTTTAAAATGCTTATTTTTTTTTCGTTTTTGTTGAATTTCTGAAAAAGTACTTTCGAATAAAAAAAAAAAATCACATAACTAGGACGCATAGTTCCAGAGTAATCGGAGTACATACATTAAAAAAAAAAAAAAAAAAAAAAAAAACATACACTTCGAATTGATAACCTCCTCCTCTTTTGAGTCGGTTAAAAGAGATTTGTGTTTAATAATATGAAAATAAAAATCCGGACTGCATTTTAGGCCTATTATTCAAACAAAAAGAAGATGAAAATAAGAAAATTTTTATTGGAAGAAATTTTTGAATCACTAATGCACGTACGCATATGAATTAGTTCCGCTGTATGCATATATCATACTGCAAATTTATTATTATTATTACGTGTAATTTAACAAATAAATTTTACTATTGAATGTATTTTAAAAGTTGAATTTTATTGTTATTTATCACTGTACGTAGAAAAAAAAATTAACGATATGTGTTAAATTACTTTTACAAAAAAAAAAAAAAAAAAGAAAGAAACAATTTTAAATACTAAAATTACGAGGGGAGACGGAAAATAAGTTTCCCCTGGCGTCTGTGGACAGAGGTGTGTATGAATGACAAAAAATGTAATGAGACATTAAAGATAAAACATAACTTTATTTTTTTCACATAAATACCAAGTACATTGAAACATTTGTCATACCGCTTTATAAGATTCAAAAAGCCCTCCAGGAAATAAATTAGGGCTTTGCATACGGACGAAGCCTTGAACGGCTATGGGCGAAAGACGACGCAGCAGGTGAACGCGAACGTGCAAGACACAGATACACCATTGGGTAGAGGTCGACCGCGGTCAAGCAGATGGTGCTGTTGCAGTGCCTGCGCAGATGGCGCTGTTGATACACCATTGGGCATTTAAATGACAGGGTTTTGTTTAATCCCAAATATAGTTTTTAATGTTGTTAAAAGCTAATATAGTCTGTGCTAGTTTTTATGTAAAATATCAAGGTGGAATCAACCACTCGCTTGGTTATTGGAGATATTTTGAGGAGTTACAAACCCATAAAAAGCATTATAAAACATGTTTTAATACAAATGAAAAAAAAAAATTATATATTTATTTATTCTTTACAGTTTGCGTGAGTAAGTTTGGCAAAAATCTTTCTCATTTGCATTTTTATTCCAGCGAAATAAAAAATACCCAGATTTTATCCAAACATAGCAGGTTCTTATTAATCCGGTGAATATATCAAAATAAAGGTTCATGAGAATAATATAGTGTACATGTGCCGGTAATGAACACCTTTAAGGAATTTATTTTTTTATATAAATGGTTATAAACAGCGCTTTACAAATTTGATAAAATCTGGTAGCCAGAAAAAAATTCTAGTAGTCAGTAAAAAATATTTACCACCCCTCCTTCCTCGTCATTAATTTTCAAAAAGCACAAAAGTTTTTATGAATTAATTGAGGAAAAATAATAACAGGCATTGTTTAAAATTATTAGTAGAAAGATAATATAAACTAAGTTTTCTAATAAAACTGATCAAAATCATATATCTTAAATAATAATAATAATCATAATACTGTAAGAGTGAATTAACTGGCAAGTTCGGAAAATACTGATTGCCGAATGCTTCAAATGTCCGAATAGTTGAATGCTACAAAGTCTATATCTGCTGAGGAGCGCATCGACGAAATAGTGAAGCAGGAAAACAGTTTTCGCCTATTTTTCTGTCGAAGTCTCAAATAATTCTGATTTGATTATTTTAAAATTTACATTTGATAAACTTATTTTTGCCAAATTAAAAACAAAAGTTAAAAATATTTTTTGAGTGAATATAGTTTCAAAATTTATTTTTTAATATTGGGAAGGGGGGGGGGATTGCATTTGTGCTCATTTCAAGAAAGCTTAGGTCAATTTTTGTACAAATAAGAAACAACAACAAAAACCCCATTAGATTAAATAACTTGGTCGCCAGATAAAAATATTTGGTCGCCAGTGGCGACCTGGCGACCGTATTTGTCAAGCCCTGGATAAATATTATATTCCAGTTTTTTAAATATTATAGCAATCTAACAACACTATTTAAACAATCTCATAGTCACTGTCGGATTCTCTCTAAGTCCACCCAACTTTGAAGAATAATCCGGTATTTTTAGTATGCTGCCACCACCGATATGATTACGTGATATCGCTCACGTTATGAGAGGTATATTGAGAAAAGGACGACCTCTTTCAATTAAACTGAAACGAATAATTTATTTACACAGTCTTTACAAATAACAAGACAATATTTACAATTACAAACTCGGATATAGTTGAGCCGGTTCCACATTAAATAAAATACAGAAAATACGTTCTGTGTACTGCTAAACTACGCTAATTAACTCAGATACCAGAGATTACTATTAATCTCACAAACACTTTATCTCTCCACTCCAAGAGATCTCTTTCAACACACGTGTCTCAGAGCTCACTCTCTGCTACCACCAACACGTTTCACCCCCACGTTCAAACTAACTCACTCTCTATGCTGTTTTCACGAGGCCACCCCCCCCCCCCCCCCCGTAAACGGGGCTTTTCCACACGGGTTCCGTACACTTGACAGAGCGTAGTCCCCTTATGATGGATCTGTCTTCTTAGAAAATAGGAGAAGTCTGTCTTATCTATGAACTTGGATTAAGATTCCAGATAGGAAAGGAACGTTAGTTTTAAAGCTTATAGTACACAGTAGATAAGCACACAAAAATATAATATCACATAACAATAGTTCTAAGCCTGCAGCTGCCAATAAAAACCTGACAGTCATATTTCCCTTTGGGAATCAAAATTTAATTTAATTAATAACTGAGATAAATCAAATTAACCAAAATTCCTGTGATGGACACCATACAAAAAGTAACAGATGATTGTTTAAATGATTGTATTTGAAATTGGAATTTAATGAAACAAAAGAGTAATTTTCAAATAAGTTTTACAATTAGGATATTAATAATTAAAAAATATATTTATGAGGATAATTAATTGTTCAAATTAATTGTTGTCAGTATTACAAGATCAATATTTTATTTATTTTAGATCAGTGGTTCCCAACCTTTTTTTAGCTGCGCCCCACCAAAACATCTCTAAAATGATGATGCCCCCCCCCCCTATAACATATAATTCTTATAAAATTTTAAAAGAATTTACTCCTGATAGAGTAAAAAGCATTTAACATTGATCCTGAAACGTGCCGAAGGTAATGGATGAATCAAATATTTTTTTATAATCATCTGATACTCCTCGTAGTTTACTGGCACACGATCGCCACGTATGCGTGATGCATAGAGTGCTCAGAATCCTTGATTAGAAAAATCAATAATTTTGAATAAAACAATTTTTTTCTTATTTAATCACAGAATTTCTGAGATTAAATTACGCAACAATTTCTAATCAGAATAAAACGTTATAAAAGATTCTGTAAATGAAGGTCGTCAAGTAATTGTTAAAAATACACTTGAATAGTGTCATGTGTAAAATTGATTTTTATGTGACATATTGCAGTGCAACTCATTCAATAAATAATCGAAAAAGTTGTTTAAAATTCTAAAATACTTATAAATCAGAAAAATTATAAAGAATTTTTAAATATATAAAACTATCTAAATATCTTTAAAAGTTTTATCTATAATTATTCTGGTAGAAGTGTATTTAAAACTTTTGAATGGATACTTTTTAACACTTTCCAACCTAGTTGAAAAGTGTTTATGACTTCGGTTTGTCTGGCCGTCTGCCGTCTGCCGTCTGTCCGTGCTCTAACTCCCGTAAATATGCTCGGATTGCCCTGCAATTTTTATATGTTATAATCGTTATCTATAGCATGTTCCCTATTTCAATGGAAGTGTGTAGCACTTATAGTTTTTTTACAGGGACACTCAAAAGAATTCCGTTACATTGCGGTCTATGGGGAAAAATCATTTGCGGTTTATTTAAATAATGTTTGACTATTTTAAACGCACTGAAATTTATATATATCACTAAGGTGCATTAGAAGAAGCTTAATATGGAATAGGGTGTGCATAGCACTTATACTTACTTTACAGGGACAGTCAAAAGAATTCCGTTACATTACGTCTATGGAGAAAAATCGTCTGCGGTTTATTTAAATAATGTTTCCCTATTTTAAACGCATTGAAATTTATATAAGGTTCATTACAAGAGACTTACTACAGAATATTGTGTGTATAGCAGTCATCGTTCATTTACAGGGACACACAAAAGAATTCTCTACTGTATGTTAACAATAATTCCTGGAAGTGCGTTTTAAGTTACTGAACGCGATTTTAATTTTAAATCGCTTTTTGTATATTACGTGGTGTGTATAAATTCTGTAGATCCTATACAGGGAAGCACAAAAGTTCGGGAACACATTTCCGTATTATTTAACTCCAGACGGAGAATTTTAAACTGTGCTACGTGTTTCCTAACTGAACTAAAATTTAGCATCCTATGTAGTATATATACAAATCTATAGATCCTATACAGGGCTGAATAAAAGTATTCGGATTACTTAGATGTTATCTTTTAGCTGATTAAAGAGTATGATTCGTAAAATTATTTTGGAGGCGTTGGAAAGTGTTACATAATCTATGCTTGACGCATGATTTTTCGTTCTTGTTAAAAACTAAAAAAAAAAACTTATTTTTTCTTTTAATTTTGTTTTTTAAATTTGAATGTGTAACTTTTATTTTCAGTCTACAACATTACAATTAGAAAAACAATTCAGAAGGTATGGGTTCACAGAAATTCCGAATTGTCCCCTTGAAAAGTTAAATTGCCCCCCTGAAAAGTCAAATTGCCCCCCTGTGGGGCGTACGCCCCCCGTTGGGAAACACTGTTTTAGATGGAATATTTAAAATACCGAATTTCAGAGAATTGCGATGACAAAACGAAGCTCGATGGAGCTTTAAAAAAATCTTTGACTATCAATGCATGGAATCTTATTTCTTCTTACAATTCTTAGAAGTTATATTTTCTGAAACTACTGGATATATTACTTGTAGTAATTAGCAATACAAATGTGAAAGAAATGAAATTGTGCGTTGAATATTTTAAATACTAAATAAAATTATTTCGAAATAAATCTTCAGGACTGACATTTAAATCTGCAGATTTACTAATTTCAATCAATATGTGTCAAGGGTTACAGTTTTTAATACCATTATTTTTTAATTTTCTTCACCTTATTTAATCTTAGATTTTCAGTGGATACATATGGTGCATAATTATTATTATTATTTTAAATAATGGTATTACAAATCTGTAATCCTTGGCACCTGTGGCTTTCATTATGGCCATAAATATATAGATTTTATAAAAAGGGCTCTTTTTTTCTGCAAATTTTTTGATGAGATTGCAAATGAACAGGCGAATAATTATGACACTAATACTAGATCGGAAATTCAAGATGGAGAAATAATAAAAATGAAATAGAGACTTTCTTAGCAGGAGAGTTATTATGTAAAACTGACACTCTATTTACACGTTAGAGAAAATATAGTAAAACTTTTACTATTATGTGCAAGCTTGCAAGAAAATTGACATGTGCACGTTCAAGCAGTGCTTACAGCGAATGCATCTTTTTTCTGTCAAGCCAAATCTACAATATTCAGTGTTGAATTCAGCGGATGGCCCAGAGGGTAGGGGGAGGCATCCCCCCCAGAGTATTGAAATGTCCCCCGTAAGATTGGTCAAAAAGTTCATTTCCCCTTGAAACTCTATAATACCTCCCACCCCCGGAGAAAATGTCTGAATTCAACACTGACAATAATAATAATAATAATAATTATACCGTATCTCTTGAAAATGTAGAATAATTGGCACCATAATTTGTGATATAACAAATTTAATTATCAAAATTTGTTTTAATGTAATTTATTCTGTTTTCTGTTTCTTCAAACTGTTTTGTTAGTGAAGGTCATAGTCTTTTCTTAGTTTTAAAAATGACCTATTTTTATTTGCATAGGTGTAAAACTAAATTTTGTTCTGCATTAATTTTACATCGTTTTTTTTTTCTAAACTTTTCTACATTTTGTATACATATTTTTAGACTCCAAGTAAATAGATTTATGAATAATTTCATATATTTAATATTTATATTCGAATAACTTTTTAGAGATTCGTTATAAATTTCTTTGTCTTCAATAATGTCCGAGTATATGTCGAGTACTCGGTACGGCTCTAATTTATTATGTACATAACATAAGCTATTAGGCATAAAAGACATTTACAACAATATTAATTATGTAGTTACACTGTTGAAAAAAAAATGGTTACTGTAATTAGTATTATCAGCAACATTGTTGGCACGGTATATCTTCTTGGTATGGATAATATACATTTACCAAAGTAAGTTTCTTCGAAGGTTTGAAGGTTGTTACTTAAAAATTTTGTTTCAAATTCTGGAGGATCATTTATATTGTGGTTGGTAGAATTTATCATTGGGATTCAAGTTGAAACCACTATTATTACAGAAAAATCTGCACAAATGGAAAATTTCATAATTGTCAATGAAAAAGATACCATACAGTTGTACCTTCTAAGACAAAATTTATTTCCAGTTCAGAGTCATTCAATTTTCACACATATTGAATATGTAATCAAGATCGCTTACATTTTTTGGTTCTAACCACTTAAAAATAAGCTTGCTTTTATTTTTATTTTTTTAAGGTGGTTTGCAGCTAATTCACATTAAATTTAGATTAATTTATTTTTAACATACTAATAAATGT
The DNA here is from genome assembly GCA_963931845.1 of Maratus michaelseni. Lineage (NCBI taxonomy): Eukaryota > Metazoa > Arthropoda > Arachnida > Araneae > Salticidae > Maratus > Maratus michaelseni. The sequence continues at coordinate 494,285,023 of OZ007586.1, forward strand.
TTTCTACTAAAAAATAAATATCAAATATTCAGTCACAGTAATCAGTCTTTATATCTGCTAGAAGGCAACTATAAAGGCAATAAGTATGAAAGAAATAATATATACACGCATTGAAGATAATGCATTAAATTATACTCCAAGATGACGTTTTGAAATTCATTACATAGCTCCACATATACCATGTATTTCTTGAAATTATATTTAATTAAACAATAACAAATGACCACATATCAAAAAGAAAACTCTCCTACAAACTGGCTACTTACTTTTAAAATTGATCAAAACTAAATAAGTTAGTATATGCATTTAATAAATGAAATTTGAATGATATTTGAGAACTATTTGATATTGGTGGAAAGTATCGCTGCTGCTACTGGTCCACACATATTTCAATATATCATGGAGCATAACATGATCATTTGAATATATGCAGGACTGACATTTAAGGCTTCTAATCAGCAGATTTACTAAATTCAGTATGTGCCAAGGGTTACAGATTTACCGAATCGCTATCTTTAGCGAGAGTCTTCATGAGATGGCCATCCCCCGAATTTTCCGAGAAAGACGTGATAAATTGTCTAACGTCGGAGATCCGGCAACGGACACTCACTGTACGCACCTTTATCCATATTTCTTATCTGCTCCTCGAGGATCCCGTTACTTGTGGCAGGCGGAGCTGTTCATTTGCTCCTTGCTGGAACACCGCCTGGGGAATTAAAAAGATGCCGAAGATGAGAAGGGAAAACGCAACATTAATTGAAATAACAATCTAAAAAAAATCTAAATTTTTTTTTAAATATATAGAGTTAGGCCATACTTTTTTTCCATAATGAGTAGGAATAGCAAATATAGTTTCGAGAGCACTTAATTATCGACTCTTTTCTTCAGGGGATTAGTAACAGGGAGCGATTGACCCGACAAAACAGGAAAACAAGTTCTCTTGGCCTTTGTTTGGTTAACAACTCTCTGCTTCTAATCACCCAAACGAAGAAAGCCGCTAATTAATTACTCTCGAAACTATAGTTGCGATATCTAGTCATTATATGGGGGGGGGGGGGGAGGATACAATTATATTTGTTTCTCATCTCCCGTTATAACATAATTTCTGAAAGATGAAAATGTGTGTAATTATTTATAAAATTGCTAGGTTATGTAAAGTTTATACCTAAATAACCTCCTGCACAGGTGTCCTATGCTCAGACTTTTTTATAAATTAGGGCCAGTATAAACAGTTTTCCACCTTTTCCGAATGTTTGCTTTATTTCTGAGAAAAAATTTGCGTTTGACTGAGGGGAAGATTACCAGTCAAAAACAGTGATATTCCCTGACGCGGTCTATGAACCTCAGTTCAAATAAACATGTTTCAACCAGAAATTTTACTTATTGTGAATATGCCTTAAGGCTGTTCTCAAGTCCAAAGGTGCTACGTTCTGACGAATTTCTGAATTCATTTTTATTTTCGGAAACGCATGACATTAGCAGGTGATCTTACTCAGAAACTATGTAATTGAATGGTGTTTTCCCTTTTTTGGTAAAGGCAGAAGATATTTCAAAAAATTCTGTCAAAGTTGACGTTTTGAACCGAATTCTCGACGCGGCAGCGTGTGAAAGGGAAAAAATGTGGTGTCACGTGACAGGAATCGCTTATAAATCGATAAGTAACTTTTATCAAAATATGGAGAACGCAGTTCGATTCCCAATTGCTTCAATAGTCAGGCTTGCCAGTTTTATGCATTTACGTTTAAAAATGAGTCCTTGCATTGTTGAACAGGGAATTTGAGAACCACCTTAATAAATGTAAAGTGATCCTGTCTGAGTGGGATATTGTTACGGTTGGTTTCAACCAATTTTTTTTTAATCTACATTAATTATTTAAATCACTTTCTCTACATTTATTTAAAAGCACTCTTTTTTTTTCTGTTTCTAATAAAAATTTAAATAAATAAAAGTAATTGTAATAATAATAATAAAATCAGTTTTTATTTTTTCTTCTTTCTTTTGGCAAAGTAAATTCAACGTTTTTAGTCTAGCATAGCTTCCTGTTTTCAAATACGAAAGATAAGACAGCAAGGGAGGGATGTTTTGTCAGTTAAAGACCGCACAGGTGGAAAATTTGGAGTCATCTAGTCTGACTTTGATATGAGAATGACCGACCGCCCTGTATAGGAATTACGTTATCTTATGAGTGTACTATATACGCAATTAGGCTTTGTAAGCTTACGACAGGCTTCAATGAGCTCTGCTATCAGGCGGATAGCTGGCGCCCAGGTCAACAGAGGCTCACAGGACCCCCTTCAGCACACGCCATGGGGGTGAAACATGGCTGCCTCCCCCCATGAAGCGGCTGGCAGGGTGGAACGACAGGCTGGTGCCTTCAAGGAGAGTCCATTTTCCCTTTTGTTTCCATTTCCCGTACCCCTGGCGGAGTGGTTCGGTCCCGTTTTTCAAGCAGCGCGGGAGAATGAATGTTTACGACACTTGTTGCTTGGCCAAGAGACCTGTCGTTTGACTCGTAAAAAAAATTCGACTTATTACGGGGCTCGAAGACTGGCCTGTGGGCTGGATCGCGAAGTTGTTGAAGGCGGACAGGTTTCTGGAAGATTTTGTTTTGAGAGTGGGGCATTGATGGCCTACTTTAATTATCCTAAATCATGAGGTTATGATGAAAAGAGGCTATAAGGGCATTTTCGAAGTAAGGATCTGTATCTGATGGAGGTCGAATGAAAAGAAAATATGTTTGACCCATCATGTAGTAGCGGCGTTCCTAGAAAAAGTGTTGTCTTGTGTTGACTTCTTAAGCGGCGGTTGTTAATGATACCTTGACGAAAAATGAATTAATGATTAGACGAGCATCATTTCTGGAGATGGGGCATTATCAATCCTAGACTAAGAAGGCTGGCGAGACTAGCTGAGTAGACTTGCCCGCTTTACAAGGTATCGGTGATGTGACGACGTTTTGAATCGGGAATAAATCAAAATCTCCAAGTGATGTATGGAGTAACGGTGTTGACTCGTAGAGGCAGCTGAAAAGAATAGGTTGAAAAAAAAAAAAGGAGATTATGGCAGATCAACATATCTGAAATGAAGTGTGCCCACATTGACGGTAGTAAATATCAAAGTATATTGTAAGTAACCCATATTTCTTCTTTATTACATGTTGTCTACTGTTGTGATATTTATAAACACCTGGAGAAACAAAAAAATATAATTATTGGTATTTTAAGATGATTAACATGTAACCTTTTTGTTTATGATTGAACGACATTTGAATTGTTGGTTTGTTAATAGTTTAAGATTTATGATATTTAATTGAAAATTAATCAATAACTAAATTTTGAAAAGTTGATCCATCTTTAAATCATGGTATTGTGGTAATTTTAGGGACTTTGCTGCTTAATGTAAAGTGTTGTAATAAGTAATTTCAGTATTTTTTTTTTTTGATCAACTTTGTTATTGTGTTATTATTATATTTTGTTTGAGAACTACCTTACTTTTATAATTTTTAATTATTCAAATAAAGGAAGTTTTTGTTTATTCTCAAATATGGTATGTTTTTCTTTATATATAATTTTTAAATAATTAATATTTCTATAATTACAACATACCTATAAGAAGGAATTAACCTCTCAGTAAGTGTGATTAAAAATATGAAAGCTATAATTTTGCTAAATTAAATTTTTTTTTATTTCTTAGATTTTCAATTCATGGTAATAATTTATTTGAAAATTAATTGAGGTTTACGCAAGGTTATTAGATGTAATTATTGTTCCTATCTCAGTAATGGATATACTGAGAATTGATGCTAAAGTAAAATTAAGTCTAATTGATTAATTTAATTTTTAATTATCCTTTCTTTGAAGTATTATTCAAAACAAACAACAAAATGGTTGTTTTTTAACAAAGTAAAAAAAAAAAAAAAAAAAAAAAAAAGTTTTCAGTTATTTTATAGCCACTATACGATCCTTGGTTAACCGATCTGATCTTGTTCACAATCTCCATAGTTGTTCTAAAATTTAGTACATCATCATATCCCTACTCTATTAACGGATTTAACTCTTTCTCCTTTTGGTCCTCATATTGGAGGAATTTCAGGTTGTCTGCATTTTTCCAAATTATATGATGATTACACTTTTGTTAATTTAATGTGTATGGAGATTTGAGCTTGATCGGGTTGGAGTGGAGTTGGGTGTTCTTTATGCAATTCAGTATGCTACTTGATTTAGAAATCTGTTGCCCCTTACTACATTTAACATTGTCTTAAAGTGATGAGTCCAAAATTATCATTGTTGTATTAACCTATTCGGATTCTTAAGTTTTGATATTTTGATTAGTTTAATATAATTTGCTACCTTTTCCATGGCAACAGATTTCAGTGGAGCTAATCAGGGTATACTTATTTTTTTCTAAATATTTAATTGTCAAGTGAAGATTGAGTAATAAATGAGCTTTTTAAATTTAAATAAATTATTCTAGAAAGAACCCCAAACCCACAACAAATGGAGCCGTAACAATTCGGTCTCTGGGTTATTGATTTTTTTTTACTTGTATGTATTTATGTATCAAAGAGCAACTGGGTGTTTTTGCAATTAAAATTTTATTTATATGTTCAAGTGTAAAAAGAGGTCTAGGCTCTCTCTCTGTGCTAGTAAGCGACAATTCCCAGTCAAAATTATGTCTTGTGAGCATAACCTTTTCTTATTTACAAAAAGCATAGTCCTGTACTTAAGTTTTATGTATTTATAAGGTTTTCCTTTCCCCTCTCTTTTTCTCATTTTTAAGTTGTTCCCCCCCCTTTTTTCATTTTTTTTTGGTTTGTTTGTCATTTTCTAACTCTAACTATGGCTGATAAGCACTCGGAAGCAATTGCCACTATTCAGCGAAAAAATGCTTTAGTGGATAATTTGTCTAATATTCCCCCATTCAATGGAGAGGCCAGCTCAGTCTGCTTCTCAGATTTTTCTGAGAAATTTGAGAGTTTTTCAAAATTATTCGACTGGACTGAGGAGGAAAAGAAGTTTGTTTTACTTGCTAGACTTTCAGGAGCTGCTTCTAGGCGAATAAAAATTCACAAAGCAAAAACATCTGATGAGCTATTAAAAATCTTAAAAGAGAGTTATACTTCACAGACCACACCAGATGTTGCCCTCAGTCATTTTTTAAATTTTAAACAGCCACCCAATATGAGTGTTCAGGAGTTTTATGACAAGGCATATGATATGTCATTAAGAGCCCTTGTAATTGAAGGTATCCAGGGTGAAGTAGTCGATAAAAGCCGAACGGCTCTACTACACTCCATGCTGTTGAGCAATCTTACACCAGAAGTGCGAAAGGGGGTAATTGCGAGAAATCCACAATCCCCAGAAGAGGTCCTCAAAATTGCGCTTCTTGAGGAAAAGGCTTATAGGAGCATTAACCCTTTCTACAACCACCGCGAGGAAATTCTCAACCCTAATTTGACCCAAAACCTACCCTGTGCTGCAGTTTTTCAGCAAGATAGCTCACAAAAGAAGGAGATAGACCAACTAAAATCTCAAATTGATGTTTTAGCAGCTAAGATAGACAGTTTAGTTGATCTTAGGGCTAGGGATGTACAGGAGAAAAACCAGGAAGTAAGACCCGTAACCTGCTATAGGTGTTCCGTACAAGGCCACTATGCCAGAGATTGTCCACTAAATTTTGTCGACTATAATTTTAGAAGGGGAGGTGGTCAAAATTTCAGGAGCCGTGGGCAAAATTATAGAAACAGAGGTGAAAATCCTAGAGGGAACCACAATCAGCGAGGCGGATATAGGGGAAGAAGAGGTGGTTATTACCAAAACAATAGGAGCACAGCTGCGAACAGAAATGAAGTGCAGGCGGTAAATAACACCCCAGTAGCTAACAGTGAAAGTGAGGCTTTAAACTATTAGTGGCCGGATCAAATGTGGTCAACTCGATCCCCCACAGGCCCCTGGACCCCCCAACTGTGTATAGTATGTTTCAGCCCCAATCATATACATTACCAACTGCAAGAATTTACATAAATAAAGTTTGCCTAAATGCATTATGTGACACGGGTTCTGCAATTAATCTCCTGAGTGGTACTGATTGTAACTGTTTAGAGAATTTTGAAATGGAGAATTGCAATATCCCCATTATGACTGTCACCGGTGAGAAAGTTCACCTAAATAAGAAAGTATTTTTAAAATTTGTTTTTGATAATGTTCAATGTCAAGCTGAATTCTATGTAGTGGAAGGTAAATTAGCAGAGGAATTTAATATGATTTTGGGAATGCCATTTTTGAAAGAGTACCGGGCAAGTATAAATTGTGATACAAATGCTGTCGCTCTTAAAGTGCCAGTTTCAGGCCAATGTAAACAAAGCATAGAAACCCCAAGTAATACTTCAGGGTGTAATACTTGTCTTGCTACTAATTCTGTAAATATTTCTAACTCTGTATATAGTGTAAATTCTAATAATAATTGTATAAATAATGATTGTGTTAAAAATAATTCTGTAAATATAAAATGTGTCAACAAAGTAGGGGAGAATTCAAAAAGTAGTAATGCAAATAGCCCTCCTGAAAATTGTGCATGTGAGAAAGTTCATGACTCAGTTAATATTGAAAATGGGAATCATAGTAGTGAAAATATGGTAGTTCAGGACCCGCAGTTGAGTAATATGAGAAAAGATGTTGAGATAGTCATTCAAACTGAGTCAGATAAGGAAGTTGAAAGTGTTGCGCAGAACTTTTGCATGCAAACAACATCAGGCGGTAGCTCTGAGGGTAATAACACTGAAAATCTTTCAAGTATTCAAAGTGTCGACAACATTCTTTCAGCAGCGAGTCAGGTAACTCAGGGTAATTTAGCTGAAGAGACTACTGAAATTTGTAATATTGATGAAAGTGAAGATTTGGTAAGTATAGAGGATAAGGTACCTGAAGTCGAGGAGGAGAGCAATGAAGATAGCAGTAGTGATAATACCAATAAAAATAAAAATATAAGTTTCGCTGTGTTATGTAGCAAAATTTCAATTCCCCCGCAGTCAAAAATGTTAGCCCAGGTTAAAAGTTATAAGGAAAATTTTATTAAGGAAAATGATATTGTTATGTTAGAACCTTTGGCGAAAAATTTAAATCAAGGTCTCCTTACCTCCAGAGCCATTTGCACTAAAGAACATGGCCTATATATCTCATTTGCAAATTTTTCAGACAATAGTATTCATTTAAATAAAGGAACCTTTGTTGCCAAAATTCAAAAATGTGTAGACCAGTCAAATATACCCGTAACTGATAATAAATTAACCTATAATATAAATTTGGCCCCTCCAATTGGTGACTTTGATCACGCTGATCTCACTTGGAGCTCTGAAATTAATTTAGATCATTTAGAACCCCCATTAAAACTTAAAATGCAAAATTTTCTAGACAAAAACAAAGATGTATTTGCAGCATCGGTCTTAGATTTACCCGGCTGTGATACAATCCCGCATGAAATTAACTTAACTTCAAATAAACCAGTTAAAGGCAAAGCTTATAGAGTCCCCTACAAATTACGTCAAGAAATGGAAGACCAACTTAATACTTTGTTACAGGCGGACATAATTTCCCCTTCCATGTCTGAATTTGCTTCTCCGGTTATTCTGGTTCGGAAATCAGATGGTTCATATCGACTTGCTGTTGACTACAGAAGATTAAATAAAAATCTTGTTAAAGATGCTTACCCAATACCTAACATCACCGACTCGGTTGATGCTTTAAGTGGGGCTAAATTTTTTTCAACGCTAGATTTAACTAGTGGGTTTTTTCAACAGGTTATTCGCCCAGAGGATAGGCATAAAACTGCTATAATCACCCACAAAGGACTTTTTGAGTGGACCCGTAACTGTTTTGGGCTCTCAAATTCAGGTAACAGTTTCCAAAGACTTATGAATGCTATTTTCGGTGATTTAGGCAATCTTGGAATTCTTGTTTATATCGACGACATTGTAATTGCCTCCAGTGATGTTAATTCTCATTTTGAGAAGCTTAGCATGGTCTTTGAAAGGTTAAGACTGCATAAACTTAAACTTAAGCCCAGTAAATGCACTTTCCTTTCGAATAAAATACAATATCTAGGTTTTGAGATTTGTAGTGGCCAAGTATCACCTATCAATAAAAATATTGCCGTAATAGAAAATTTTAAACCTCCAACTACCCGAAAGGCTGTTAGGTCATTTATTGGAACTCTATCTTTCTATAGGAGATTTATACCAGATTTTACTAAGAGAGCTAAAAATCTAATCAACTTAACGAAAGAGACAGGAAAATTTTCGTGGAATGAAGATGCACAGAAAGAATTTGAAGACCTTAAAATGGCTCTTATTTCAAAACCATGTCTTGCACTCCCTGATTTTGAGAAAGAATTCCATTTATATACTGATGCCAGTGGCGAAGCATTAGGGGCAGTGTTATCACAATTAGATGAAAATAACATGCTCCATCCTGTTGCCTTTGCCAGCAGAAAATTGAAAGATGCTGAGACCCGCTACTCCACCACTGAAAGGGAATTACTAGCTTTAGTCTGGGCTACTGCCCACTTTAAATGTTACATTGCTAATACCCATTTTTTCATCTATACAGACCATGCACCTCTAACATTTATGTTAAAAATTCACGACCCTACATCTCGCATGGCTAAATGGATCTGCACTCTCTCAGACTTTAATTTTACAATCAAGTTTGTTAAAGGTAAGTGTAACAGTGTCGCAGACTTCCTTTCGAGGTATGTCAACAATGATAACTCCAATGATACTGTTAATTGTAATTTTTGTATACAAGTCGAAAAGGAAGTTACTTTTATGCCTCATTCCAATCTACTTGAAAAAATTGGTGAATTACAAAAATCAGACAAGAAATGCTGCGAGATTGCAAGAAAACTAGACCAAGGTGTAGAAATTGCTCCTAAATACATGAAATTTTTTTTTAGAGATGACATTTTAGTTTGTGAGGATACGAGGGAGTCAGCTATTTTGAATAAACCTGTAAAGTTAGTCGTGCCAAGAGAATTGGTTACTCAAGTTTTTGCACTAACACATGAGTCCCTAGCGGCTTGTCATCAAGCCTTTCAAAAGACCATTGATCGCATTCGTGAGCACTTCTATTGGCCAGGAATGTCGTCAGATGTCAAGCATCTAGTGGAGTCATGTATTAGTTGCCAGCAGAAGAGAGCTTATAGAGCGAACCAGCTCGCCCCTCTGCAACGTATGCCGACCCCCCAGTTTCCCATGAACAAGGTTCATTTGGATCTCATTGGACCCTTACCGCAAACTTTTTCGGGAAATAAGTATATTGTCGCATATATAGATTCATTTACTAAGTGGCCAGAAGCATATGCGGTTAGTTCAACCACTTCAGATGTCATTGCGGACACTTTAGCTGACTTCATCTCACGCTACGGAGCACCCTGTTTTATTACGACGGACAATGCGAAGAATCTAATTTCAGATGCGATAGAGCACGTATATAAAATGTTTGGTATTAATCATATTAAGACCTCATCTTATCACCCGGCTGGCAACTCGCAAGTGGAGAGACAGAATCGTACTCTTAAAAATGCACTTTGTCACATAGTCAACCAAAATCAATCTGACTGGGACACTAAACTAAAATTTGCGCTACTAGCTATGCGTTCAGCTGTCCACTCATCAACTAAACTTAGCCCAGCTGCAGTTATGTATGGCAGAAATATGAATCTACCATATAATCTCTTTTCTCAACCACCTTCTTTTAATTATAATGATGCACCCTCTTTTTGTGAACTCTTAATCCCAGCTCTTCAAAAAGTATACACTGAAGTACATAGTAATTTAATTAAAGTTTCTGAGCAGCAGGAAAAATACCGTGAAAAGACAGCTGTTGATAAAAATTTTAAAATAGGAGATCTTGTGTGGTTATTTACACCCACAGTCGCCCCTGGTAATACAAAAAAATTAAGCAAGCAAAATAATGGTCCTTTTACTATAATTGAGAAGCTAAATGAGGTTAATTTTAAAATAGCGCTAGTTGCTAATCCCAAAAATTGTCAGGTTGTCCATGTTGACAGGTTATCTTCTTTCAAAGACAGACTGCCCATCTGGTCCAGTGAACCAAAACAAACAATTGACCTGGGATCGACTGAAAACGTGACCATCGATTCACCACACCAACCGCGCGATTCTCCTCCTGTACGCAGATGCAAGCGTAACCGATTCATTCCCTGGGCACCATATGATAGTAACCGCGCACCAGCAGTAGTGAACGTCAACAATAGCGAAACTCCGGTAGCGCCAGAAGTGGAGGAAACAGACAGCGACGCGACTGAAATCATAAATCCCTCTCCCCCACCTCCCATTTCTCCGGAGGTTGCAGCGGCAGAGAATAACGAGATGTGCGTAAATACAAATTTAGCAACGGCAGAAGGCAGCGAGATGCGCGTAGGTAAAAATTCAGCCACGGCAGAAAGCAGTTCAGCTGCTGCGCACAGCGATTCGCGCAGGTCTCGTTCATCGATTCGTCCAGCTGCTAAATCGAATAGAAGTAGTCGTTCAATATCGATTTCTAGAACCGACTATTCGCTACGGGATAGAAGAGACCGTCCGAGTTATAAATACTAACTATTTTTTTTCGTTATTCAGGCATTTTTATCAATTTTACCTTGTTTATTTGTATTTATTTATAGTTTAGTTAATGTGTATGTATATTTAATTATTTTCTTGGGCATTTTAAAACGGAACTTAGTCTTTCTAGCGTATTAAAGGTTTGTTTTGGTTGTGTTTTGATACTTTCATGTAGGCATTTTTAACCCTTTTTATGCTTATACTTAAGGTTTTTGTCTGTTTTATGGTAGATTATGTGGTATATACCCGTCCGCACCCCGTTTTCGTAGATTTTGGGTATATTTTTGCAAAAAAAAAAAAAAAAAAAAAAAAAAAAAAAAAAAGAAACGAATGTAATTTTTGTTACTTTAAAATTTTTTTAGGATGTTGTGTTTTGTATGCCTTTAGATATGTGTAGCCCGTTTTTTTTTTGGCGTAGTGGCGCTCCAAGATTATGACTTCTTAACCATCAGAAGTGATCATAAATTTTGCCGAGGTAGATCTGTTTAGTTCAGTTTTTTTTAATGCATCAGTGTTTTGTATATAACTTTTTAAGTATGTGTTTACTTTAATTTCTACATTTTAACTAGATAGATTTATTATTTACTATACAGTTTGTGGTTTTATTTGAGCTTAAACTTTAAGGAGTGTGGGCCCTTTTTCTTTTTCTAGTACATACTGTCTCATGTACATGCCGGTATGTTGTTGTGTGTGGCTAAAAGTGCTAAAATTAACTATTTTATTTATTCTACTTCCTATTTTTGTGGAATGTGTGTTTTCCTTCCTGGTGATATATGTCACCACCCCTGTTTTTTATTTTATTTTGTGGAATGTTTTCCCTGTAGTGCCCAAAAGGCCCGAAACTGCTTTTTGCTATAAGTAGCACAGAGGCAGAGATACTCTTTCCCATACACATTACTTGTACGTGCATTTGTAAAATCTACATAATATCCCGAATCATTAGACTGTGTTCGAATACAAACATGTGTTCTCATATAAAATTGTTACAATTGTGTGCGTAATTCTCTAACTTGGTCTGTGATACCATAATTTGTGTCTTACAGATGTATATGTATATATTTTGTTTGTGTGTCACCAGTTGCTCTTGTGTATTTTTGTATAATAGAATTAATATGTGTTTTACAAATTTCATTGACATTTACAGTGTTGTAACTATGATATTACTAGTACTTATTTACATTAATAGATAGTGTTGTAATATACTGTGATGCCAATTATTGAAGTTATGTATATAAGCAGTATAATGACAATTAATCAGTGGGCACTTCTCTTCTTTTTCGGCTATTTTTTTTTTTTTTTTTCTCAAAATTCAATTTATGTATTATTTACAGTTCTGTTACCAGAAATTTCAGGTAGGATGCAGTTATGCGTAGGAATGACAGTAGTAGGGAAATGAGGTTTCACAGTCAGGTGGAACATGTGTTCTTTTACAGGTGCAGAGAATATCTTGGTCATTTTAGTGGTAAAATCAGCCTTGTGGTCCCTCCTCTGGTAGTACTCTTTTATGGTCATGTTTCAGGTAATATTTTAGGTAATGGTTTCTACGGATGTGCGAGCTCTGGTTGTATATATCCGGAATATATTGTCAGGGTGGTATTTCAGCGGTGAACTCTCTGGATCCCGTCCCGGATCGATGTATGATCTGTGTTTGTGGGTCAGTTTTTTCAGTGTTGAGGTCCCAGCATGCCATGTGGTACCCAGTTACCTTTCAAAAAAAAAATAATTTGTTTTCTCAAAAAATTTTTTTTAATTAGCCGGGGGGAGCAATCTTGTTACGGTTGGTTTCAACCAATTTTTTTTTAATCTACATTAATTATTTAAATCACTTTCTCTACATTTATTTAAAAGCACTCTTTTTTTTTCTGTTTCTAATAAAAATTTAAATAAATAAAAGTAATTGTAATAATAATAATAAAATCAGTTTTTATTTTTTCTTCTTTCTTTTGGCAAAGTAAATTCAACGTTTTTAGTCTAGCATAGCTTCCTGTTTTCAAATACGAAAGATAAGACAGCAAGGGAGGGATGTTTTGTCAGTTAAAGACCGCACAGGTGGAAAATTTGGAGTCATCTAGTCTGACTTTGATATGAGAATGACCGACCGCCCTGTATAGGAATTACGTTATCTTATGAGTGTACTATATACGCAATTAGGCTTTGTAAGCTTACGACAGGCTTCAATGAGCTCTGCTATCAGGCGGATAGCTGGCGCCCAGGTCAACAGAGGCTCACAGGACCCCCTTCAGCACACGCCATGGGGGTGAAACATGGCTGCCTCCCCCCATGAAGCGGCTGGCAGGGTGGAACGACAGGCTGGTGCCTTCAAGGAGAGTCCATTTTCCCTTTTGTTTCCATTTCCCGTACCCCTGGCGGAGTGGTTCGGTCCCGTTTTTCAAGCAGCGCGGGAGAATGAATGTTTACGACACTTGTTGCTTGGCCAAGAGACCTGTCGTTTGACTCGTAAAAAAAATTCGACTTATTACGGGGCTCGAAGACTGGCCTGTGGGCTGGATCGCGAAGTTGTTGAAGGCGGACAGGTTTCTGGAAGATTTTGTTTTGAGAGTGGGGCATTGATGGCCTACTTTAATTATCCTAAATCATGAGGTTATGATGAAAAGAGGCTATAAGGGCATTTTCGAAGTAAGGATCTGTATCTGATGGAGGTCGAATGAAAAGAAAATATGTTTGACCCATCATGTAGTAGCGGCGTTCCTAGAAAAAGTGTTGTCTTGTGTTGACTTCTTAAGCGGCGGTTGTTAATGATACCTTGACGAAAAATGAATTAATGATTAGACGAGCATCATTTCTGGAGATGGGGCATTATCAATCCTAGACTAAGAAGGCTGGCGAGACTAGCTGAGTAGACTTGCCCGCTTTACAAGGTATCGGTGATGTGACGACGTTTTGAATCGGGAATAAATCAAAATCTCCAAGTGATGTATGGAGTAACGGTGTTGACTCGTAGAGGCAGCTGAAAAGAATAGGTTGAAAAAAAAAAAAGGAGATTATGGCAGATCAACATATCTGAAATGAAGTGTGCCCACATTGACGGTAGTAAATATCAAAGTATATTGTAAGTAACCCATATTTCTTCTTTATTACATGTTGTCTACTGTTGTGATATTTATAAACACCTGGAGAAACAAAAAAATATAATTATTGGTATTTTAAGATGATTAACATGTAACCTTTTTGTTTATGATTGAACGACATTTGAATTGTTGGTTTGTTAATAGTTTAAGATTTATGATATTTAATTGAAAATTAATCAATAACTAAATTTTGAAAAGTTGATCCATCTTTAAATCATGGTATTGTGGTAATTTTAGGGACTTTGCTGCTTAATGTAAAGTGTTGTAATAAGTAATTTCAGTATTTTTTTTTTTTGATCAACTTTGTTATTGTGTTATTATTATATTTTGTTTGAGAACTACCTTACTTTTATAATTTTTAATTATTCAAATAAAGGAAGTTTTTGTTTATTCTCAAATATGGTATGTTTTTCTTTATATATAATTTTTAAATAATTAATATTTCTATAATTACAACATACCTATAAGAAGGAATTAACCTCTCAGTAAGTGTGATTAAAAATATGAAAGCTATAATTTTGCTAAATTAAATTTTTTTTTATTTCTTAGATTTTCAATTCATGGTAATAATTTATTTGAAAATTAATTGAGGTTTACGCAAGGTTATTAGATGTAATTATTGTTCCTATCTCAGTAATGGATATACTGAGAATTGATGCTAAAGTAAAATTAAGTCTAATTGATTAATTTAATTTTTAATTATCCTTTCTTTGAAGTATTATTCAAAACAAACAACAAAATGGTTGTTTTTTAACAAAGTAAAAAAAAAAAAAAAAAAAAAAAAAAAGTTTTCAGTTATTTTATAGCCACTATACGATCCTTGGTTAACCGATCTGATCTTGTTCACAATCTCCATAGTTGTTCTAAAATTTAGTACATCATCATATCCCTACTCTATTAACGGATTTAACTCTTTCTCCTTTTGGTCCTCATATTGGAGGAATTTCAGGTTGTCTGCATTTTTCCAAATTATATGATGATTACACTTTTGTTAATTTAATGTGTATGGAGATTTGAGCTTGATCGGGTTGGAGTGGAGTTGGGTGTTCTTTATGCAATCCAGTATGCTACTTGATTTAGAAATCTGTTGCCCCTTACTACATTTAATATTGTCTTAAAGTGATGAGTTCAAAATTATCATTGTTGTATTAACCTATTCGGATTCTTAAGTTTTGATATTTTGATTAGTTTAATATAATTTGCTACCTTTTCCATGGCAACAGATTTCAGTGGAGCTAATCAGGGTATACTTATTTTTTTCTAAATATTTAATTGTCAAGTGAAGATTGAGTAATAAATGAGCTTTTTAAGTTTAAGTAAGTTGTGTTTTAGAAAGAACCCCAAATCCCACAACAATATTATTTAATTGGATTTCATATATTAAATGAAATTTTTGGTTCAAAACATTTTATCCACGAAATGTAAGCCACAAATTACGTTAAGTGATTTTATATGTATAAATGTCTCTAAACCGCAGGTTCAGGCTCTTAAAAACACTTCTGAAATATTAGAGCTCAAATAATGAGCCCTAAAAAAAGGAGTATTGCTTTTAGTTTCCTAGTTATGCAAGACAGAAAACTACTTTTGCGATTTTCCACGAACTAACAAAACTGAACATAGCACAATTGTTGATATACGTCTTTGTAGGACCATATTTGGCTAGCCATTCTGCAGCATGCAAAAGGATGCTTGAATAATTGTAGCGTTTCTTTGAACGCTTGTGCAAAACATAACATCATATGCAAATATCGATGTTTATGTTTCTAACAACGCTTATTTTCTTTGCGCCCGCTTGGTCTAACGCCGTGCTTTTTTAAACGCATTTTTTTGGAAAACTATGATTCACAGAGATCTGGATTTGAGGGCATTTTTCATAATCACTTCTGGTGATGACACTTGCTCTGCAGAGTTTAAGCGTCAACGGAAGCTGGATTAATATATTTTAAGATCTTATCTATTTTTATGTTTATCTTGGTATTTCTGAAAGGAAAAGAATATGCATTAAAAAACTTAAAGCAGTTCTTATATTCGAAACGGCTATCTCTAACATATTCTTGAATTTATATTTACATGTAAACGAAGAAAATCTGCAGCTATTTTTGTAGAGAATCTGGAATCCAATAGCGTTTTCACATTTTCGATAAAAGAAAGTGTATTTCAAAAGGTGCGGTCAAAATTTTCGGACGCGACAGCCAGTGAAAGATGATCAGAGACAGAAATTGTTTATTAACTCAAGATGTAATAATTTATTAAATAATGCAAAAGCTATTCGACTCTATGTAACTTCAGCAGTCATTTCTGCATATTTCACGTGCTTTTGCGCTTTAACCCCTTGAAGGGCAGAGGGACACATATTCTACTTAATTTTAATTCCCAAATACCACAATGTCACCAGAATTTTCGTGAGAAATTTTCTTCTTATAATGTACGTGAAGAAAAGCTTTTATTTATCGTATATATTATTTCTCCTGTCAACATCTCTTTTTCTAAGAAAATACGAAACGTAGAACGACAAATGAGATACCATATGAAAGGATTTTGAACAGGCTTCTGACATAGTACACTTGCATTTTCCTAAAACAGGCTTTTTGATTAAAATTTGCTGATAATTAAAAATTAAATCGGCATTGTTTTCATAAATGAAGTGAAAGGTTTTCATCAAATTAATGTTGCCACAAAAATAAAATTCCGGATTATACCACGCTCAATAATGATTATAAAAAAATAAATAGCACAAAAAAGATAAAGTGTGATATCTCCGCACGTGTTTATTTTACATTTATGATTAAAAAGCAAAATTGAAATTGTAATGTTTAGGAGAAAAAGACACCATGGATTGTCCCATATATTTTTTTTTTCGATGTGGATGATGTCATCCTCTAATGCAGTTAAAATACGATTTTTTTTCCGTGCAGATATAGCAGAATACCTGTTAGGCCTAGCTTGCGAAAACATGTTAGTTTTATTTTATAATAAAATTATTTTATAATTTTATTTTAAAAAACACACATTTAATTTTATTATTACACACAGTTTTATTTAACACACACATTATTTTTATTACACAAATATTTAATTTAATTTATTAATTATTTAAAATTTATTTTTAATTTATTTTTATACATATTTCATTTTATTATAAAATACCAAGTTGCCATACGAAACAAAAGTCACCAGGTTACCCCGCAAGGCAAAAAATCGCCATTTTGGTGCCAAAAAGAAATCTTAGTTCGTTTGCGACATCTGTACGAAAGTACTTTACCGGTATTTTTATTCTTAATGTATCTTTATAAGTTTAAATCTATGTATAAAAAATACTACAATGTTAAAAAAATTGGTTTGCAGTGCGAAATCCTCGCACGGGTCTACTGGTTTACAAATAAATTTGCTCCTCAATCCTGATGCCATTCAATCATTTCAATATTTTAGAAACAGAAGGGTTAAAAATATTAGACCGGGAGGCGGCAGCACAGACAACCACCTCATCGAGTTCACGGCTGAAATTCCAGAATTAGGTAAAACTCGATTCACATATTAAAACGCAATCGGTCTGCCAAGTCATATCTTGGTGGAAAACACGTGAAAGCCCGATTTTAGCGGTTGACTCGCAGGTTTACCATTGTGTTTTCCTGCACCCAAAAGTATGAAAACATGGAGAACTGGGTGCAGGAAAACACAATGGTAAACCTACGAGTCAACCGCTAAAATCGGGTTTTCACGTGTTTTCCACTAAGATATGACTTGGCAGATCGATTGCGTTTTAATATGTGAATCGAGTTTAACCTAATTCTGGAATTTCAGCAGTGAACTCGATGAGGTGGTTGTCTGTGCTGCCGCCTCCCGGTCTATATCAAAGGGTGTCCATGAATGTGTCATTAAATTTCGCGTTATACATCTAAAAAAATATTTAAGTTTGTAAATATTAGTTAAATCGTTTCACCACGTTCGGTAAAAGTATTCTAAGGTTGAGGGACGTTTTTTAAAGAATGGTTGTGCCACGTTTACTTTAGAGGCATCCAAGAAAATCAACACTGTAAAAAAGACAGACGAAAACACCTGCTCGCTAATGTTAATCCTATGGAGGAAATATTTTAAGATATCTCGTTCGCATTTCAATATTTTTAAATGATTTCTTTTGCATTGGATAGCTGAGGTCAATCTCTTTGCACGCTCCTTTCTAATTTTTCGATTTTGATTACAAGTCTTTTTTATTAAGACACTTTTACTTTCGGAACCGGTTTCGAAAGTGAAAGTATCCTCAATAAAAAAAACTGCTACAAAAATTGAAAAAATAGAAATTAGCGTGCATAGAGATTGACCTCAGCAATCCAATGCAAAAAAAAAAAAAAATCATTAAAAAATATTGAAATGCGAACGAGATATCTTAAAATATTTCCTCCATAGGATTAACATTATTGAGTGGGTGATTTCGTCTGAGTGAAGTAGCATCTTAATCTACGAACATATAATATAACCACGAGCGAAAATATACAGTAACCTCTTCCGAGTTACTAACGATTCCGAAAAGCGTTCTTTATCTTCAGAAACTTCAGAAACGAATATATTTCATGATTTAAAGATGAATTTATAAAAAGAGCCTTTCTTTTGCTGAAACTGATTTTTTTAAACGTTTCCGAGTAATTTTTATAGTGCATTAAATAATTTTCTCAAACCGTAATATCGGTTTTTAGATTCCTACACTGTAAAAAGAAAATCTGTAATTTTTACAGATAAAAATCAATATTTTTTACAGAAAAAATATTGTTTTGATGAAAATACACGGATATTTTCCGTAAATTAAACGGCTTTCCACTGGTGCCAAAATTGATAGTTTTTTTCGATTTTGGCAAGATGTCTGGATGTAATGTTCGAAATTCCCTGGGATTTCAACAAGTGGTTAGTTGCTTACAATTTCTTACTATAATGAAAAAACAATTAATAACACAAACAAATTAATGCAAAAAAAAAAAAAAAAGTTAAACTGTTCTCAGTTCACAGTTTTTAGTTTCTATAGGAAGAGGACACAGTTTCACTACTGGACGATTGATTACACCACTACTAGTCTGGATCGTAACAACTCTGACCTTATTATCTGAACCTGGATGAACAGTTATTATTCTCCCTAATTTCCATTTAAGTGGTGGAAGATTGTCATCTTTGATGAGGACTAAGTCATTGACTTCTAAATTTTGCTGACTTTTCTGCCATTTAGGTCTTTGCTGAAGTTGAGACAAATATTCCCGACTCCATCTTTTCCAAAATTGCTGCAGGATGAACTATCTCACATACCATCTATCGAGGAGACTCAAGGGACTGTGACTTAGATCTTGTTCAGGTATGGAGGTTAGCGAAGTTCCAACTAAGAAATGACCTGGCGTTAGAGCAGTTAAGTCTGTTGGGTCAGATGATATGGGACACAGTGGCCATGAGTTGAGACAAGCTTCAACATGTGTAACCAAAGTTTGGAACTCAGGATAGGTTAATACAGTGTCACCAACGGTTTTCTTCAGATGCGATTTCATTGATTTTACTGCAGATTCCCACAGTCTATCAAAGTGTGGAGCAGAAGGCGGATTAAATGTCCAAATTATTTCCTCTGACGACAAAAATTTGTGACTTTCTTCATTCTGCTTGCACTGCAAAAGATATTTGTTAATTTCTTTTTCTGAACCTTTGAAGTTGGTTCCACAGTCACTAAAAATCTCAAAAGGTTTCCCTCTTCTTGCAATAAATCGTTTTAATGCACTTAAGAATGCTTTTGTTGAAAGATCTTCGACGACTTCAAGATGGACTGCTTTGATGACGAAGCAGACAAATACACACACATATGATTTAAATGATTTTACTCCGCGTCCTGCACGATATTTAATCATGAATGGTCCTGAAAAATCTGTTCCAACTCGATGAAATGGTCGTGATTGTGTTACTCTGGATGCTGGAAGATCAGCCATTATTTGTTTTGCAGTTTGAGCTTTATATCTGCAACACGTAACACAAACTTTTACCATTTTCCGAATAACAGACCTAGCAGTAATGATCCAAAATTGCTGTTTAATTAAAGAAAGAAGAAGTTCTGGACCGCATGCAAATATTTTTCATGAAAATGTTTAATTATGATCTTAGTCACATGGTGCTTTGATGGTAATAAGATTGGGTGCTTTTCATTCTCCGACAGCTGTGCGTTTTTCAATCTTCCTCCTACTCTTAATATTTTGTTATCATCTAAAATTGGACACAAGCAAATGAGACTGCTATTTGCAGGTGGCTCTTTTCCAGCTTCTAAATACTGAATTTCCTAACTGAAGTTCACTTGTTGAACTATCCGAATAATGAAGGGTGTTGCGGCTTGAATTTCACTGCTTGATAAAAAGGATACCTTATACACGTGTTACCTTTCAATTGGAGATGAATCTCAATATCCAAGCAAATATGCGTTGCAACTTGGAAAACGAAGATATTTTTGATATAACATCAAGTTCTTTTACAGTTTCAGAAACTACAAATGATAAGGTTTTACGTGTTTCTGGTAATTCTTCTTCATTTATGGGAATAGGTTCATGCACGGTAACCTCACTGCTTCTTAACCATAGTGGGCAGTTCCACCACAAGTCAGGGGACAGTAGTTCTGCAGGAAGTAACCCACGTGATGCGCAATCAGCAGGATTTTCTTTTCCGTCCACATGGTTCCAATTCTCAGCTGGTAAAATGGATTGGATTTCATATACTCTGACAAAGACTTGCCATCTTTTAGTATTTGATCTTAGCCATGACAATACAATTTGGGAATCACTCCATGCGTGCACAGAATCAGATTTTATATGTAATGCAGCTCTGACTGCCTGTATTAAGTGTGCGAGTAATACTGCAGAACATAATTCAAGTCTTGGAATCGTGACAGGTTTTAGTGGTGCTACGCGAGTTTTAGCTGTTAAAAGTTTCACATCAATGTTAGAGGTATCACAAGTTTTAACGTAAATAACAATAACCCTTTTCTGACGCATCATAAAATCCGTGCAGTTCACATCGAGAATAATTGGGCAAGATTACTTTTCTAGGTATATATATGTAATTTAAGAGTTTGACTTCTTGGCACAAAATTTTCCACTTTTGGTCAATATTTTCTGGTACTGGGTCATCCCATGATAATTGTAATTTCCACAGTTCTTGAAGGATCATTTTAGTTAGAATCACAAAAGGTGCAATCCACCTCAATGGGTCAAACAGCGTTGATACAAATGACAGAATAATTCTTTTAGTAGGGACACCTTGATAGTTTATATCACTGAAATTAGATTTGAACATATCATTATCAGGATGCCATTCCACTCCTAGAACTTTTGTGGCCTTATTGCCCACTACACTATGTATATTATCGTTAATTGTGTTTGCTAATCCAGCA
Organism: Maratus michaelseni; assembly: GCA_963931845.1. Lineage (NCBI taxonomy): Eukaryota > Metazoa > Arthropoda > Arachnida > Araneae > Salticidae > Maratus > Maratus michaelseni. The sequence continues at coordinate 494,306,129 of OZ007586.1, forward strand.
TTTTTCAATAGTGATGGGTCATTTGTGGACCATTTATGTAGCTCAAACCCACCATTTTTTAGCATTTTTTGCAAATCATATATCAATTCTGTACCTTCCTGACTATTCTCAACACCAGTTAAAACATCGTCGACATAAAAGTCTTAAAACTATAGTCTTTGCTTTTGGGAAATTAAGACCCTCATCAAATGCTAACTGACTCAAAGCTTTAGTTGCAAGATATGGAGCAGCAGCAGTTCCATACCTGACAGTATTAAGCGAAACACTTGCATTTGTTTATCTGGACTATCTCTCCATAATATTCTCTGAAAATCCCTATCATTGTCATGAATTTTTACCTGCTTATACATCATTCTTATATCAGCTGTTATGGCAATATTATGAAATCTAAACCTTAATAAAATGCAAACTAAATCATCTTGTATTTTGGGACCTACCATTAGAGTGTCGTTTAAAGAAACACCTGGTGTTGTTTTAGCACTCGCATCAAAAACTACTCTTATTTTGGTAGTTAAACTAGAATTGTTTAAGACGAAGTGGTGTGGAATGTAATAATGTTTAGTTTCTAATTCACGATCTGTATTCGAAACAAAGTCCATTTGTCCCAGAGATAAATATTTTTTCATAAACTGAACATATTGGTTGTAAATTTCTGGCATGGATATTAGTCTTTTCTCAAGATAAAGAAACCTTCTGTGCGCCATTTGGCGTGAATCACCTAAAATATCTCGATCCTGTTTGAATGGTAATGCGACTGAATAACGGCCTGATTTTTCTCTAAAATGAGAACTCTCAAAATGTATTTCACAATGTTTTTCTTCAACTGTTAAAGGTTGCACACTTGGAATTTTTTATAATTCCCAGAATGAATTTACTAACTCGTCAGTTTTTGTACTTAAATGATTTACATGTACTGGATCAGTTGCCACTGTTTCAAAATTTGTAGTACCCAAAATTATCCACCCAAGTCTCGAATTTAAGGCAAATGGAAGGTTAGGTTCACGTTTGACAATTTCACCAGTCATTAAATGCATAAATATATTTACACCAAATAAAATGTCAATTTTTTGTGACTTGTAAAACAATGGATCAGCTAACATTAAATCACTGAAATTATCGCAAATGACTGAAGGTAAAGACACATAGGGACTATTATCTGTCAGTTTATCCATTACGAATGCGGATGTTGATACTCTAAGATCACTTTTGAAGTGAGAAGTGAATAATAAATCGACTTCCCCATTACTCACAGTATTAAATGTTCCCAAACATGACACAGAAATAGAATTATCTTTTACCTTTAATCCTAATTTGTTTACACATTCTCTAGACATAAATGACTTCTGAGAGCCTGTATCACATAAACATCTGCATATTACAAACTCTTGTTTACAATTTTGAACTTTTATTAATGCGGTACACAACAAAATATGACTCCTTTGATTACTCTTTCCGTTTGATTCATAATGAGAGGCACAGACTGTAGACGAAACATTATCACTCGCTGACTGAACTTTTTTAGGGATAAATACTTGTGCGTGTGGGGACAAACTATTCGTCTGAGTCTTATTTCTTGAATTATTTACCATGTGCAAAATACTATGATGTTTCTTAAAGCAATGATGGCACGTATTTAGACTCTTACATTTATTGAGAAAATGCATATTAGATAGGCAATTGAAGCAATAATGATTTTGTTTTAAGAAATCTACTCGTTGTTGAACAGGCAAATTAAGAAATTTCGAGCATTTTGCTAAACTATGTTCTTCTTTACAGTAACCACAACCCAAAGTAGCTACAAAAGCATTACTCTTATTTAGAAATACAGATTTAGGTACCTTATTTACCACTAACTTGCTATTTTGAAGAGTTCTTGCGTAATTCTTAAGAAATTCAATTAAGTTTTTCAGTTTCGGAATTTCATTGCTTTTAAGCTGACGTTCCCACCATAATTTTGTAGAAGAATTCAATTTTTGCAAAATTAAATAAATCATTAATGAATCACCAAATTTGTCAATGGTTTGGTTCAATACTTCTAACGAGCAAATGACTTCATTAATGTTATCAACTAGATTTAAAATAGCAATAGCTGATTCTGTTTGAATTGTTGGTAAACTTAGAAATCGTTTAATATATGCAAAAATTTGTTCTTTCTTATGTGAATATCTTTCGTCTATAAGATTCCATGCAATTTCAAAATTAGAATCCGAAATTTGAATAGACTGAATGACGCGATACGCTTCACCTTTCAATGAAGCCTTCAAATACTGCAATTTTTGAGCATTATATATAGTCGTATTACTGTTTACGCATGCATTGAAAAGATCTTTAAACGCTATCCATTAAGTGATATTGCCTCCAAAAGTAGGTAATGATAACCTAGGTAATTTAATATTCTCAAAAATGTTTTCTGAAATTACACTATCAGATTTATTTTCACTCTTACTTAACTTAGCATTTTCGATTTTCAAAACTTTCTCACCTTTAAATTTCCACAAATATATTTTATCTGAGAATTCCTGTGCGCTATCTATCTCACTCTTTAATTGTTTAGATTCTGTAATTAAACTTTCGATTTCCCTATCAAGTTTTTTTAGTTCCGATTCTTTCTGTTTTAACAATTCAATATTTTCTTCTAATTCTGTTAAATTAATCTTACCATCTGCGATTATACTTTCGATTTTCTTATTGTAATTCGTTACACTTCTCCGTAGAGCAGTTTTTTTTTGTTTTAAAAGTTGTTAGTTCACTCATTTTTACTTAAATCAAACCCAAAACTAGTTCTAAAATATGTTAATACGAAATTTAGTTTAAATCTAAACTATATTCTCATCACAATTCTACAGTTTTAAATAGCAAATTATATTTACACACGAAATATAATGTTCAAAGTTAACTTACCTCACAAGCTGAGGTAATCTTTCGCCACAAACGACATCACGGCAGTTCAGAAAAATGTTCGATTCTACACTTTTTTTTTCACTAGCGCTCCGGCTCGACGGACCAAGAATGTTTTAGCGTTTCTCACTACACACACACACTGCTGGTTCTTAACTAAAAACACAATGGACTGTAAAAGCGGTTTATTCACAAACAACAAAAAGCAAGCCATCACACGGCTTATTCTATAACATCATTTTTTTTACATTCCAAAAAACAAGAAGAAAACAGAACACTGAGTGTTGCCAAACGCGGAAAGTAAGAAAAAGAAACTTAAATGAATTTGGAGCACATGAAACCAAGGAACATGCAGCTTTAGTTCGCTGCAGACGATACTTACATAAATAGCATTCTTTATAATTTAAAATCTCAGAAACCAATATATTTTCGAGATTTAAAGAAGCAGTTTACTGGAAATTGATAGCGTCCGAAAAACGTATGTTCCAGGTTCAGAAAGCTGATAAAATAGGATAAAAACTACTCAGAGACTTTTCCGATATAATCAGTGGCAGCAAAAAAAACTTTTTTTTTAATAACCGGCTTTTGAAGTGAGTGCTGTGCCCGTGCAATGCTATTAGAAAAAAATCGCCTCAAAAGTTTTAATTTTTTGCCCTTTTTCTGCTTTTTGAATAAATCTAGAATGACGGTTGATTTAGATAAATAAAACACTGTTTTCTGTAGCTTTTACGCGATATTTTGATGCCAAGTGTATACGTCTAGCTATCCAGGAGAACGGCCATATTGATTTTTGGTCTTCTGATGGGGCAAAACCGGTCGTCCATGGTTTTGTACAGAATTCTGCAATGAATTGTCTCTTCACCACTCTCAGTTCTTTACTCAATAGGTGGTGAAGGCGGATACAATGCTCAGTCTGAAAAGAGTGAGCCATGAGGAGTGCAGTAGATGCGGGAAGTAAAATCTGAGGAAGGCATTACATCATAACATAAAAATAGCTTGAAAACCTGAGAAAAAGTTACTGACCTTAAAACATGTATATATGTTTTCAAATTTTATTAAAAATCTATTACGATAAATCTTTATGTTACTGGAAGTGTAAAAAAAAAAAAAATCTTATTAGTACCCGGTTTTATCCAACCACCAAAATTCGGAGCTGTTTCAGATCATCCTAGAAATTGCCTTTTCCGAAGTAGAGAAAATTTTTCCTCTGGCAAAAGGTGTGGTTTTTCAATTAGCCGAGATGTCCCCAGGGGGTGTCATTTCCATCTATGGTAACCTTGGATGTCTCGAAACACGTTTGTGGGGTATTTTGATTTTTCTACTTTTTTTCTTCTGGACTTCTGTCAGCAAAAGACAACAGTTAAGTACCCGGTATTACCATACTTTCCTCTATATCATTTTTATAAGAAATAGGATTAGTTCAATTATGACAGGTGTGGATCAAGTCCACGTGTATAAAACCGTTATGTACCAATTCCTTAAACCCACATTCTTATGGTAGTCAGTGATAAAAATAGTAACCTAAGTTTTAAAATGTCTCAAAATTTGAAGGAATGTTCTCGCCAGGGATGAGATTTCTCCGCTTTTTTTGCATACCAGTACAATCTTAGAGAAAACGTTGTTCTCTTAAATCGCAGAATGTTCCGATTAAATAAAAAAACATTTTCTGTAAGATTATACTGGTATGCAAAAAAGCGGAGAAATCTCATCCCTGGTTGTCGCTCTAGTAAGTGCAGGGTTTACACTGTCCAATTTTTAAGATACCACTTTTTTAAGGCTGTTTTCAAATCCAAAAGGGCTACTTTCTGACACATTTCTGAATTCATTTTTGTTCGGAAATGCAGGGTTGGGTTAATTTATGACGGCTAATTATCAACACGAGGGATATAGGCCCTGGGGGAGTGCCCTCCAGTGGGGGTCTTTTTAAGGGATCCTAACCCGTATTTACGGCAAGGTTCGAAGAAAACCGCGGAAAACTCCAAACGTTTAGGTCGACGAGCGCGACAGGGGTTTGAACCCAGCACCTCCCGTCTACCAGCTTTGAGAGCAGAACTTCTCAGCCACTGGTTGGGCTCGGAAATGCAGGAAATTGGCAAGTGTTCTTATTCAGAAACTATGTAATTGAAAGACGTATTCTATTTTATGGTAAAAGCAGAAGATCTTTCAGAAAATATTGTCAAAGTCGGTGTTTGAACCGAATTGCCGATGCGGCAGCACGAGAAAAAAAATAAAAACGTGTCGTCACGTGACACGAATCGCTTACAAGTCGGTAAATAATTTATCAAAGAATGGAAAACTCATTTTGATTTCAAAGCACTTCATTAGCAGGCCTGCCAATTTTATGCCTTTGCGTTTAAAAATGAGTCAGGAAATGTGTCAGAAAGTTTTGCATTGTTGAGCAGAACATTTGAGAACCACCTTAAATACGCATTCTTATGTGGTAGTCAGTAATAAAATCAGCAATCTATTGTTTAAAATGGCTTTAAAATGAAAGGAACATTCTCGTCTGCGAGATTCACATTGGTCCGTTTTTAGAATAACACTTTTTTAATATATTAATATTCGTGATAGTCTTCAACAACATTTGCAATAGAAATATATCGTGGCAATTAATCTTTAGAAATACGGACATCCAAATGTTAGACCAGTGCTCGCCATGAATAGTGCCTCAAAATGAAGAGAAAATAAACAAGAAGTAAAAATAAATGCATAAATAAAGTTTCTAAATTTTTAAAACGTCCAAAAACTAATGTTGAAGGCAAGGAGCAGGATAAGCAAAACTTTTATTTATTAGATAAGTCGTTTGTTCTTAATAGTTTTGTGTTCTAATTATTTTCTCGAGTTTATTATTAATTTTTTTGAGTCTATATTATTATCTTGATTTTGTATTGCATTTAAATGTTTCTTAATCTTTTAGAGGGTGTCCTTAAAAAATTATGAAACGCACTTCAACTTTTTAAATTTTAGAGATAAGTATTCAATGTATGCTGCAAAAGTGTTCAAAATAAAGATGAAAATAAGATTATCTTAATGAAATAGTCCTGCCATTAACTTAAAAAAAATACACATTTTAATTTTTATTTTATTACTGTATACAAATTTAATCAATTAAAAAGTTTTTTTTCCTTTTGCTGGAACAAAATCATTAAAAGAAAACCTGCATAACTGTATCTTTAAATTTGAATGAGTCATGCTTAATTGAAAAATTATCATTGTGAATAGGGACCATATATCTAATTAGAAATGTAATTCTGTGAGTTAGTGTAAAAAAAAAGAAACATGGACGATAATACATATGCAGTTGACCTTAAACAAAAAGTAATCGTTACTTGCAACAATATTTTTGGCAAAATATTTACAAATGCATTGTTAGAAGAACACATCTATGTAATGGATTTGAGAGAAAACACTTTGAGAATGTTTTGTGAATTGTATTTTTTTAAATTTTGTTTCGTGGATTTAAAACTAACATTTGTCACGTAACATGTTCTTTGTCTGTGTATTTATTTATTTATATGTATTTGTGATGCAATTGTTTTCAAAGTTGTTAACATATTTTTGATGCCATCATCAGTTTGTACATGGTTCTTATATTCAATGTTGAAATATCATTTTAAAGGGTTCAATAAAATGGTAAACATCAGCTTTTATCTTTCATTATTGTTTAGTTATTTTTAAACGTATAGGTATGTGTGGTATTAATATTGTTGCTGCAAAATGAAATATTTCTAATTGACCAATTTTGTTTGGGGTGGGGCAGAGGCTTAATAATAATTTAAAATGTGTAACTCTCTGAAAGTCAATGGAAGAACAGTTGCATCAACATATTCTTGCAATTTATAATACCTACTAATCTCAATAGTATAAAAAGTTAATACGGCATTTCGATCTTTTTAGAACCCCCTGTACACCATCTGAGTATGTGTATAGGATATACGAAGGTCTCGACCAAGTTCGTTGGCCAGCTTCATCCGCCATCTCGTTTAAAAAAAGCAGCCACTTATTTTTTTTTTAATTTTTAAAAATTCAAAAACGTGTTGAAAAAAATTATATATCGAACAAATTTTTTCTGTTAAGTGTTAGAACGTGATGCAAGGATTATCGAACCTTTTTTGTTTTTGCTATATCTTAAAAAATGACTGATTTGATGACAGCAGTTTGAAATTCTAGGGTGACTGAGATTTTGAAACAATCTGATATTTATTATGCTTAACTCTCGTATTTATGAACCGATATGAATGTGACTGATCATGTGTACATACCAAGGTCTCGGAACATACCAAGGTCTCGACCGAGTTCGTTGGCTAGCTTCATGCGCAATCTTGTTTCAAAATGGAAGCTAGTTAATTTTTTTAAAAAATTCAAAAATATGTATAAAAAATTATAAATTGAAAAAGCTGTTTCCGTTAAGTGTTAGATCGTGATATAAAGATTACAGAATTTTTTTTTTGTTTTGGCTTTACCTTAAAAAATTGCTGAGATATGACAGTTTGAAATTCTAGGATGACTTGCATTTGTAACAATCTGATTTTTATTATGCTGTAACTCTCATGCTGAAATTCGCATTCAAATTAAGTTTTAACGAAAACCGGGATTGAATTTTCTATAATCGAATTCCAAGTAATTTAGCTTCGGGTGTATGAGTAAAATGAGTTGAATTTTTAAAAACATGCACAATGAAAGCTACCTTTTCTTCCCGGTCCTGGCCGGAAGGATTTTTATTTAATAACAAACAAAAAAGAAACGTCATGCGTCAAGCATAGATTGTAAAACACTTTCCAATACTTACAGAATACGCGCGATCCACTTATTAAATCTCACACCAAGCCCAATCCACATTTTCGGTCATAACTGCAACAATAATGAAAATATTTTAGCGATATCTTAATCAAAGTTACTTTGCTTGCTATGAAACATGATAAAAACCACATAAAGTAGTAGAAACGGTGATCCTCCTTGTCCAAGTAACACTGAGATAGACGATTCAAAACTCGGAAGGTAACTGTAAATGCATTGGATGTCACTGAATTACAGTAAAATTCCAACAATTCCCTTGATGTCACTTCATTTCAGAGAAGATCAAGTTATTGAGTTGAAAATGTCGCTAAAATATTTTCATTATTGTTACAGTTATGAACGAAAATGTGGATTGGGCTTGGTGGGATACACCCTGTATTATGGATTTAATAAGTGGATTGTGACCCGGGTTTCCTATACAAAATTTAATGTCTTGACGTGTATTATCACCCTTTACATTTCAGACCATCAATTTAGTTACACAGCAAAAAAAAAGTGTTGATTTTACAGTATAATACTGGCACCCCAGCTGCCAGTATTATACCGTAAAATTAATTGTAGTAAACAGTAAAATAAGCAGTAATACGGTACCGTGCATGCGCGGCAAAGTATTACTGCTTATTTAACAGTTCATTACTGTTAATTTTGCGGTATAATATTGGCAGCTGGGGTGCCAGTATTATACTGTAAAATCAACACTTTTTTGAAGTGTACACCTTGTATATTAGTTACATGGCAATCCGAGTGAGTTTACAAGAGTTAGAGCATGAAAAAACAGAAGACGTCAGACAGACAGACCGAAGTCCTAAACACTTTTCAAGTTACGTTGGGAAGTGCTTAAAAAGGAAACTTTTTTCTTTTATATGATTGTAAAATTCTGGCCTGAGTAGAAATTTCGTTGCATATAGATCTCATAAGATGCATTGATTTGTTCTTACTCTGATTGATCAAATAACAAGAAAGAAAAATAATGTATCTAGATTATGAAACATTTTAAACACACATTTAGAACACTGTAACAAAACTTCACCGTTGAATGAAGTTAAAGATGATCTTGAAGCAAACTGTTTGGAAAAACATAACACATTTGAAAACCCAATTTCAGCAATTACCATCTATAGTCGGAAAGATATCCAAATTATTTTGTGAAGCCCTGTATATGACCTCTAGATTTGTATTTATACTACCTAGTATGTAAACATTTATTTCAGTTATAACGCTTAACACAACTGACAATTCCCCTTCAGCAATTTTCGCCAATGAGGGGAAATGTATTCGAACTATTTTGTGAAGCCATGTATATAATTTATAGAATTTATACACCCCAAGTGCAGTGACATCTCACTTATACACGATTCACGGGAATAATTTTTTTTTGTACCAGTTTTTATTTAAAGAAATTTTCGCCTTATTCAATCACAGAATTTATAAATCGAATTTTACTATTTTAAAAAGGCGGTACTAAAAAGTAATGAAGTAAAAGTTTACTGAACATAGCGAGTAAGTGAAAAGTCACTGTAATACGCAAAAAAAAAAAAAAAAAAAAAAAAAAAAAATTAAAACGCACTTTCATCAATTATCGCTCATAGACACTACTGTAAGAGAATTCTTTTGTGGGTCCCTGTAAATGAACGATAAATGTCTATACACAACATATTCTATAGTAAACATCTTCTATTGCCCTCAGTGATGTATATCATTTTCAGCATGTTTGAAATAGTGTAACATCAGCGTCATTAAAATATACTCAAAACGATTTTCCCTTTAGACCATAATATAACGAATTTTTTTAAGTGCCCCTGTAAACAAACAATACATCCTACACACCTCATTTTCAATACCAAACATGCCATGGTAAACCTCAATAACATATGTATCAATTATATGTCAATCCGAGTATATATATATAAGTTAGAGCGCAAGCGGGTAGACGACCAGACAAATTGAAACACTTTTCAAGAAAAACAAGAACGAAAAATCAGTAACACTTTTCAACACTTCCAAAATAATTTTGTAAATCTTTACCGTAAGGTGTAAGATGATATCTAAATAAACAATTTTGAAAACGCATAACATATTTAAAAATCCAACTTCAGGAATTACCAACAATATTCAGAAAAATATCTCAACTCTTTTGTGCAGCCCTGTATATGATCTATAGGTTTGTAAATATACTAAATAGAATGCTAAATTTTAGTTCAGTTAGGAAACGCGTAGCACGCAGTTTAAAATTTCCCTTCTGCAATGTCCGACAATAAACGAAACTTTTGTGCCGCCATGTATACAATCTATACAATTTGTACACACCAAGTAATAGACAGAAAATGAGTTAAATTTAAAAACGCGTTCAGCAACTGAAAAGAATTCCCAGCAATTATTATTAATAAGCAGTACTTTAACCGAATTATTTTGTGTGTCCCTGTAAATGAACGATGAAAGCTACAGACACAATATTCATCCGAGCATATTTACGCGAGTTAGAGCACGGACAGACAGACGGCAGACAGACATATAGACAAACCGAATTCATAAACAGTTTTCAACTATGTTGGAAAGGGTTAAAAATTGCCCTACAACCATTTTCAGTGGGAAGTCAAACTGACTCTGACGGTTACAAAGTTTTATTTCCTACTAACTGGCCTGCCCTGCGTAATAATAACCTTAAATATAGCTACTACATGGATATCTGAAATCAGTGTTTAAATCAGACATTTTACTCCGAAAGGGGTTTCTGTAACTCTGGAATTCCGGGAGTGGCGAACTTAAAATATATCTCATCTATTTTTGCAAATAAACCTTTGCTCTTTGCACGCGAAGAACCATCTCCCGACAGCGTCACAAGTGTCGTCCTAGTAACTTTTTTAGCGATAAAGAGGGTGACTTAGGAAACCAAAGCTGGAATTTCTCTCTCTCTTTATTCGCTGCGTTTCAGAGAAAAAAAATCGATGGCCTTATATTTTTTAATAATTTATTTTAAAAATACTATCGCATATATTTTTTTTTAGTCAGTTCCCAAAAACTTGTTCCATCCTGTCCTATAGAATATAAGATTGGATGAATAAATTATCAAATAAAAATTGCTTGATTAAAAAAATAATAATAATAAACAAAATAAATAAAAAAGAAACATTTGTGGCGAAATGGATAATATTCTTTTGTAAATTGCGAAAAATTCAAAAATCGCTGAAAGTGGACAAAATTTACTATATCAGGCAAAAGTATTGAAATTGGATTGATTTTATGACTGGTTCAAAATCACTGGCGAATTTGATAGATCGGAGAAATACGCGAATCATTCCGTTCAACATAAAATAAATAAATAATTAAAAAAAAAAATCCAAAATCTGAGCTTCATGTGATTTCAGACCTGTTTTCGTCTACCCGGAAGCAAATTGAAACATCTCTACGTGCGATATATTTTCCTAGCCATCGGCAAGAAATAAAGAACAGACAGACACAAAGACAAATGCTTTCTTTTACTAATATAGATTTCGTTTGTATGCTACAGCTATATCTTATATCTTATAGCTAAGTGTCTGAATAATTTAGACGCTTTGGTAAAATTTTCTAAGATTTATATTACATAGGAAATGAAAAACAGCCGTTTTTTTTTTTTTTTTTTTTTTTTTTTTTTAAACTTTTTAATCAGTTCTTTCTTTTTACAGCCAAACTGGCATGCTTGACGTTACGACCGAATGCGTCTATCACGTTTTGAAAATATTTTTTAAAAGAATAATTCTTACCTAATCTAAAAATTCCATAAAATACGGAAATTGTTCTGGCAATCGAGTTTCCGAGCAGTGAATCACAAGAAGATAGATAAAGTGTTTTTTCTTTCTTTTAATCCAAATTTAGAAAACAGTGAGATTAAAGATACTTGCATGTGCCATTACTATTCTTCTATAAACCAATTTAGTGTTTCCCAAACTTAAAGAAAAATCTTGCGTCAAGCATAGATTATGAAACGCTTTCCAACCACTTCCAGAATACTTTAGCGGAACTTCACCGTATTGCAAGGTGAAGGAATATATTTAAAAGCGCATAGCAAATGAAAACGTACTTTCATCCATATACGGCAATTTTTTCAGTTCTTTTCGTATAGCCCTGTTTTTGAATTTATTTATATTATACAAATATCTCTTTGTATACTAATTATAGTTCAGCTAGAAAGTGCATAGTTAAATTAAAAAACGCCCTTAAGCAATTAACGTTCATACTAAGTAATGCTTACTAATTTTTTTGTTTACCCCTTGTATATGATCTGTAGAATTTACACACCACGTAGTACGCTAAAAAATTTCTAAGCATAAAAACGCATACCAAAGCTAAAAACACACTTCCAGCATTTATCACTCATAGTAACCGAAATATTTGAATATATAAAGTTTATTATGTTTGAAATATTGTAACATTATTAAAATACGCTCCAAATAATTTTCCCTCGTAGTCCAGTATGTAACATAATTATTTTGTGTGACTGTAAATAAATGAAAATTATTTTGCATTCCATATTCTACAGAAAGCATGTTAAAATTGCATTTCAGAAATGTGTATCAATTTTAAAATACACCGCAAGCGTTTTTTTCCTCATAGACCATAATGTAAAGGGATTTTTTGAGTGTCCCTGTAAACAAACTATAAATGCTACACATGCCATTTTCAATAACAGACATACCACAGTAAAACTCAATAACATATCAATTACATGACAATCCAAGTATAATTACATGAGTTAGAGAACGGACAGACAAAAGACAGACGACAGAGAAACTTAAGTTATAAACATTTATCAACTATGTTGCAAAATGCTTAAAAAAAAAAAAAAGAGAGAGAGAGAGAGAAAGTAAGAAAAAAAAAGGCAAAGAAAATATTTAATAAAAATTTGACATTTTAGGGTGTCCTAAAACCCATTCACATTTGAAAAAATCATTAAAAATATAACAAATTGTCCATTGGGTTTTTGGTTTGCACCATAAGACTTAACAAACAGTCAGATTTTTTATGGGAATTAGAAAACAAGAACGAAAAATTATGCGTCAAGCATAGATTGTGCGACACTTTCCAAATCTTACAAAATACTTTTACATTTTGGAAAACGCATAACATGTTTAAAAACCCAATTTCAGGAATTATCAGCAACATTCGGAAAAATATACGAATTCTTTTGTGAAGCCCTGTATATGATCTATAGATTTGTATATTCCACATAGAATGCTAAAGCTTAGTTCAGTTAGGAAACACGTACCACAGTTTAAAATTTTTGTTTTGGAATTTCCGTCAATAAACAAAAATGTACTCGAGAACTTTTGTGCTGCCCTGTATGATCAGTAGAATTTATACACACTAAGTAATATGCAAAAAATGAATTAAATTTAAAAACGCGTCCAGTAACTGAAAACGCACTTCCAGAAATTATTGTTAACGGACAGTAGCGAATTTTTTTGTGTGTCCCTGTAAATGAACGATGAATGCTATTCACACAATTCTATAATAAACCTCTTGTATTACATCATATATCAATTTCCGTATGTTTGGAATCGTGAAACATTATTAAACAAGAACGAAAAATTATGCGTCAAGCATAGATTATGAAACACTTTCCAACACAGTCAGAAAACTGTAATGAAACTTCACCGTTAAATAAGGTGAAAGAAGATATGTAAGTAAACAGTTTAGAAAACATACTACACATTCAAAAATACAGTTTTCGAAATTACCTTCTACACCCAGAAAAAAGTTTTGTTGAATCAACAAAAATTTGGTTGACCCAACAAAACTTTTTGTTTAAATATAGGTCAATGAAAATTTTGTTTGAAATTTTTTTTTTTTTTTTTTTTTTTTTTTTTTTTTTTTTTTGCAATTCCAAAAAAAAAAAAAAAAAATTGTATCGTCAATCAAAAATATTTTGTTAATTCAAGTAAAATGGTTCAATTTTACTTGAATTTTGCTAAAACAACCAAAATGTACTCAACAAAACATGTCTTGTAGATTTAATCAATTCCTTTTTCTGAGTGTAGTGTCAAAAAAGTAGTCGAATTATTTTGTGCAGCCCTATGATCAATAGATGTGGATATATAGAATGATAACATTTAGTTCAGTTAGAATATTCACATTTAGCAATTTTTTAACTGATGGAAATGCACTCGAAATCTTTTGTACAGCCATGTATATTATCTGAAGACTTTTGTACACATCACATATTAAGCTAAAAGGCAACTTAAAACTCACTCGCAGCAATTACCAACCGTAAACGACAATGTTTCTTTTTCTTTGCGTAGCCCCATATATGAATTTATTTATATTCCACATACTTCTATTAGTCTACTAAATATAGTTCAGCAGGAAGATGCGTAAACACAATTAAAAACTACTCTTAAGCAATTTACTCCCATAGTCTGTAATACTTACGAACTCCCTTGTGTAGCCCTGTATATGATCAACAGAGTTTATAAACACACACGTACTATGAAAAAATTTAGTTAAACTTAAAAACGCAAACCAAAGTTTAAAACGCACTTATCACACATAGACTGTAAATATCGCACATGTGCTGTAATCAATACATTTTCTGTGTCCCTGTAAATAAACGGAATGCACACAAGAGAGCAATTTATAGTGCACCGCAGTAATGCATATAATTTTCATTATGTTTGAAATAGTGAAATATAACTAAATTACACTGCAAACGATTTTCCTCCATAGAACGATATGTAACAGAATTCTTTTGTTTGACCCTGTAAATGAATACTAAATGCTCTGCACCCCATATGCTACAAAAAGCATGTTTTAATGCGCTTCATAATTATAAATCAATTTCATTATGTTTTAAATAACGTACGTCACCAAAATGCACTTGAAACCATTATTTCCCATTGACTGCCATGAAACGAAATACTTTTGACTGTCCCTGTAAAAAAAACTATAAGTGCTACTCACTTCCGTTGAAATAGGGAACATGCTATACTAAACGACAATAAAATTTCAGCATATATTGAACATATTTACGGGAGTTAGAGCACGGACAGACGGACAGACGGCAGACGACAGACAAACCGAAGTCATAAACACTTTTCAACTAGGTTGGAAAGTGTTAAAAAACCGCAAACGATTTTTCTCCATAGACCATAATGTAAGTTATTTTGTGTCCCTGTAAAGGAACTATAAATGCTATGCACACCATATTTCATTGTAAGCCTCTTGTAGCGTTCTTCAGTGATATATATTCAATTCAGTGTGTTTGAAATTGTGCAATATCATTAAAATAAACCGCAAATAATATTTCCCCATGGACCATGATGCCATGATGTAACAGAATTCTTTTGAGTGACCCAGTAAAAAAAGTGCTATACACTTCATTTTCAGTACCGAACATGGCATATTAAACCTCAATATCATATATCAATTACATGTCAATCCGAATATATTTACACGAGTTAGAGCACGGACAGACAGACGGCAGACAGACAGATAAACCGAATTCCATAACACTTTTCAACTTTGTTGGAAAGTGTTAAAAATATTTCAATGTGATTGTTAAAATACGCAAAGTAAAGGTAATTTGAAGTATTTTGAAAAATAAGTTCAAATTTCAGAAAATCATGAAAATTTATTAAATTGTCATTTCGGATTTCGTTTTACACTATAAGATTGGTCAAACACCGAAATTTTTCGTGGCAAATGAAACAAGAGCAAAAAATCATGCGTCAAACATACATTGTGTAACACTTTTCTACACTTTCAAAATGCTTTTAAAAATCTTTACCGTTTAATAATGTCTAATGCCGGATGTCTAAGTAAGCAATTTGGAAAACACAAAACACAATTAAAAAATTTCTGGAATTAGCAACAAATTACAAAAAATATGCGAATTCTTTTGTGCAGTTCTGTATATGATGTATAGATTTGTATATATACTACATAGTATGCTGAAATTTTGTTCAGTAAGGAAACGCATAAAACAAGTTGAAAATTCCCCATCAGCAATTTCCGTCAGTAAACGCATGTATAATCAAAATGTTTTGTGCTGCCAATGTGATCTATAGATTATATACATACCAAGTAATAGGTAGAAAATTCGTTAAATTTAAAAACGTGTACTGCAACTGAGAACGCACTTCCTTCAATTATTAATAACAGACAGCACTTTATCCGAATATTTTGTGTGTCTCTGTAAATGAACGATGGATGTTATACACACAATATTCTACAGTAAGCCTTTTGTAATGCACCTCAGTAATATATATAATTTTTAATATATTTGAAATAGTGAAACATTATTAAAATAAACCGCAAATGATTTTTTCTCCATGTACCGTAATGTAACGAAATTCTTTTGAGTGTCCCTGTAAAGAAACTATAAGTGCTACACACTTCGTTTTCAATACCAAACATGTCATATTAAATATCAATAGCATGTATCAATTGCATGAAAATCTGAGTATATTTACGCGTGTTGGAGCTCGGAGAGCCAGACAAACGGCAAATAGTCAGACAAACCGATTTCATAAACACTTTTCAACTATGTTGGAAAGTGTTAAAAATCGTTGAAAGACTCCCATAAGTCCTTTAACATTTAAAAAACTCATAAAAATTTCACTGTCGTATCGGAGAGCGGTTTGCATCATGACTGAACAAATGGTCGGAAATTTTGTAGCAAAAAAATAATTGAAAAAATGCCTGAGATATTTTTTTTTTTGGCCTCAAAACTCTGATACTTTGACAATTCTTACACTGCAAACCGCATTCTGATACAATTTTTTTAATGATTTTTTGAAAAAAGGAACGGACATATGGGACACTATGCATTGTGTGATTTTTTCCCCCTTAAAACTGTAGAATGAATTTATGAAAGCAGAAATAAACCCACCATTATAAAACATATTTAATAAAAATGATTTGATGAAAATAATTTTACGAAATGAGAAATATCTGATATTATAAAATACAAAATTAAGTATAAATGATTTTATTTTCGGATAATGCACGTTTATTCCAATAAATAGTTTGTAAAATCTAAGATCTTGCGCAAATAGAATAGCAATATACCTAATCAAAGATTGCAGATTATAACGTCAATTTCATTTTAAGTTTAACCCGCCAACGCCTAATATCACCTCCAGGTGACACGTCTTTGAAAGGACCTTTAGGCTTAGATTTTAAGTTAATATGTAGAGTGGCGCTTTATTGGAATTTAGTAGAGTTTTTCTAATCATAGATTAAAGTCCAAAATCTATCGGATTTTCTGATGTGATACTATAACCTTCCAAAGTTTTCTATCTCTTCAAACAAGCAAGAACTTGTCTTCTTTTTTGGGATAAAAATGTCAAAACAGCAGCAAATCTTTCTCTCTCTCTTTTTTTTTTTTTTTTTTTTTTTTTTTTTGGCCTGAATGTTAAAGTTAGCTAAATGTTGAATTAATATTTGTAGGATTACGAATGTTTGATTTTTTTTTTTTTACTGTGATGCGATCTTGAGTTTGTGTGTCGTCTAGGTGGCATATACTTTTTTGATAAAATTTGTTTTTTGTTACACTATTTTAGTGAAAACAGTACAAAACAACCTATAAATTTGAAAAAAAAAAGTTTATAAATTTGCGATGGAAGGTTAAAAGTTCTCTGGCAATTTTCTTTATTAACTCAGGGCTCCCAAATGGTCCGCTAACTGAATACCAATATTTTTAACAGAAAATTTCATGGTAGGCTTCTACAACCTTTCCTCAAAAATCTACCTCCGAAGGTGGTTTCATCTAAGTTTGCAAGAAAAACATAACAATAAAATTTTTCTAAGAAAATATCGGTATTCAAAAAGCGGACTATTTGGGAGCCCTTTTAACTTATTAAACGTGCTATAATTATATTTTAAGTTAATATTGCTCCAAATGAGGCTTGCTAGTTAAAAAAAAATAATAAAAAAAAAATAAGGAAGAGCAAAGACGAGACAGAAGAAGCGCAAGTAGGAAAAAAAAAATTCTGAAGTTAGCACGCAAACTTCTAATCAAGCCGGTGTTGTATTTTGTGAAGCCCAACACTATCGGCAGTCTTTTCTTTGACTGCTTTTTTTTTATTCAAAAAGTTGGGCTGGTAAAAGCTATACTCACAGCAATTACTTCAACTTATAATCAAAATTCGTATGCGGTACATACTTAAAGCCTCGTTGTATGATATTGGTTTATATTTTCTTCTTAGCAATCTTGTTCATGATAAAGCGGCGGGAAAAGGCAGTAATTTATATCATTCCAGATTTCTTTTTTTACCGAGAATTCGGATCACCTGACCTTAATTACCTGCATCCTTTGAGATTTTCATAAGTGA
This sequence comes from Maratus michaelseni, assembly GCA_963931845.1. Taxonomy (NCBI): domain Eukaryota; kingdom Metazoa; phylum Arthropoda; class Arachnida; order Araneae; family Salticidae; genus Maratus; species Maratus michaelseni. Next base: position 494,324,134 of record OZ007586.1, read on the forward strand.
AGAAAGGTCACTGAATTTTACGAAATTGTAGTGAATTAGAATGTATAAAAGCTATAATATCAGTTTGACGTTTGTGATTGATCACCGAGTGTATTAAATGATTACCAAATGGAAACTGTATGAATAATGACTGTGCAACCATGAAATGCACTCAATTAACGGACAAGTAGGAAAACTCATGTTACTGGAATTATTTTGCTGCTAAAGACATGGAACTTGCGGTCATGACCAATGCATTATATCTTCAAAATGCAAAATATTCTATTTCTGCAAAAAAATAAATTTTAAAACGACTGAAGGGTACTGAAAAGATGGCTACATTACCCAACTTTTTAAAAGCACAAAAAAATTCACGACAATTATATGATCTAGTTGAAAACGACGTGTTAGATTTCCGGTCTTTTTTAATTTTTTAAATCTGTATTTGTTCCAAAACATATGCAAGATTTTATAAACCTTAGAATTTTGAAAAAACGTGAAAAATCGCAGTTTTTGGCCATCTCTAATTAAAAAGATTTTAAGGATACTTTCAATTTCGGGACCGGTTTCGAAAATGAAAGTATCCTCATTTTAAAAAAATGGGAAACAAAATCGAAAAAGTAAAAAAATGACCTTTGCAGATGGACTTCCACTATTCAATGCAAAAATAAAATAAAATAATAATAAAAATAAAAATATGAAATGCAAACGCGATATTTTGAAATTTTTTCCCATAGGTTTCAAATTAGGGAGCGGGTGTTTCCGCGTGAATGAAGTAAGCCCCTTGTTAGAGAACGCATTAAAAAATGATAAACATCGTGTCATTTCTTATAGTAGAAAATTATTTGTCCTACTGATTCCCTGAGTAGAAACAAACAACACAAATAGAAGCAGTGCCATATAAAACTAGTTGTTGGGGGCCACCGTAATACTTACCCACCATGGATATGCATAATTAAAAAAAAAAAAAAAAAAAATGTGTAAGCTATTTATAAAATGCATTGCAATCCGAATAAAATCGTGACTTGATGACGTCATAAGCTTTAAATCGAGGCTAACGAAAAAGAAAGGTTACCGCGGTGCTTTAAGCATATCTTTTTTTACAGACCGCGGGAGTCAGGTGATGCTCGAATCCCCCAATGCAGGTGTACGAAAAGAGCATCACGTCACTCTAGCGGTCTGTAAAAAAATATCAGTACAAAAACCCTTAACGGGTTAAAAGTTGTGACGCAGCACTTTCTTTCGGCTCTAAGAATTTTAAATATGAGTCTTAAAAGTAATGATATCAAATTTGAGTGACGCTATGTTAAATTTTTTTAAATCATCATTTTCCTTTTAGTTTTATTTATATTCACAGGTGCAATTATTGTCTTAACATAAAAAAAATATATAAAATTTATTCGCTGATGCTTTTTCATTCAGATCTCTCAGGAATTCAAAATATGGGTTTTAAAAGAAATGCTATCAAAACTTGAGTGACACCTTGACGTGAATTTAGTAGGGTTGTTTTAAAATTCTATTTAAATTATTTTTCGTTTGTCTTCTAAAGTATATTTACACATACAAACAATACTTTTAAGTTTTCAATGCACTGTTAAATATATTACTTTCACTGAGCCTATATTATGTATTGAAATGTATTTATTTCAATAAACTGATTTATGTTTTGTGCCGCGCTATCCAAAATCATAAGTAAAATTTATGTAAATGAATATTTTGCGTCATAGTATCCATTCAAAGGGAAATGTATGCAAATGGATAATATGACGCAAAATAATCATTTACATAAGTTTTACTTATGATTTTGGATAGCGTGGCACAAAACATAAATCAGCTTATTGAAATAAATACATTTCAATACATAATATAGGCTCAGTGAAAGTAATATATTTAACAGTGAATTGAAAACTGAAAAGTATTGTTTGTATGTGTAAATATACTTTAGAAGACAAACGAAAAATAATTTAAATAGAATTTTAAAACAATCCTACTAAATTCACGGCAAGGTGTCACTCAAATTTTGATATCATTTCTTTTAAAACCCATATTTTGAATTCCTGAGAGATCTGAATGAAAAAGCATCAGCGAATAAATTTTATATATATTTTCATGTTAAGACAATAATTGTACCTGTGAATATAAATAAAACTAAAGAGAAAATGATGATTAAAAAAAAAATTAACATAGCGTCACTCAAATTTGATATCATTACTTTTAAGACCCATATTTAAAATTCTTAGAGACAAAAGAAAGTGCTGCGTCACAACTTTTAACACGTTAAGGGTTTTTGTACTGATATCATTACTTTTGTGCGGTTATTGATGAAAATTTCATTCAGTCGAAATTAAGCATTAGGGTATAAATGTATAAGAATAAAACTTAGTGGCTTCGCCCACTAGCGGGCTTTCAATTTACATCAGGGCCTCGAATCTAATTGAATTCTCCATTTGTATGATAATCCCTTAATTTCTACATGGAATAGTATAAACCTCTAACCGAACGAACCACCAACCTGGGTCCCCACTGCTTCCGGCACCGTATACCGGTCGTGCTATGCATGCACCGGATAATACCTTAATTTGTACATCGAATAGTCTAAACCTCTAACCGAACGAACCTCCGGCTCGGGTCCCCGCTGCCTGCGGCACCGTATAGCTGCCGTGCTGCATAATACGATTAAGAGGTCACAGACCTTTCCAACGATATATCACATGAGGGGTTGTGCAAAATTTCAAAAAGTACCCCCTTGGGGGGGCAAAGTGGGGGTGTGGACACAGGAGATGCATAATATGATTAAACAGTCACAGACACCTTTCCAACAATATATCACATGAGTAGTATCAGCAAAATTGAGAAACTACCCCCCTTGGGGGGGAAAGTGGGGGATGGACACCGGAGATGCATAATGTGATTAAGTGGTCACAGACCTTTCTAACGATATATCATATGAGGGGTGTGTGCAAAATTTTAAAAAGTACCCCCTAGAAGGGGGGCAATGTGGGGGATGGACACCAGAGATGCATAATATGACTAAGCAGTCACAGACCTTTCCAACAATATATCATATGAAGGGTGTGTGCAAAATTTTAAAAAGTACCCCTCTTGGAGGGGGGCAAAGTGGGGGGGGGATGGACACCAGAGATGCATAATACGAGTAAGTGGTCACAGACCTTTCCAATGATATATCACATGAGGGGCTGTGCAAAATTTCAAAAAGTACCCCCTTGGGGTGGCAAAGTGGGGGTATGGACACAGGAGATGCATAATATGATTAAACAGTCACAGACCTTTCCAATAATTTATCATATGAAGGGTGTGTGCAAAATTTTAAAAAGTACCCTCTTGGAGGGGGCAAAGTGGGGGGATGGACCCCAGAGATGCATAATATGACTAAGCGGTCACAGACCTTTCCAACGATATATCACATGAGGGGTTGTGCAAAATTTCAAAAAGTACCCCCTTGGTGGGGCAAAGTGGGGGTGTGGACACTGGAGATGCATAATATGATTAAACAGTCACAGACCTTTCCAACAATATATCACATGAGGAGTATGAGCAAAATTTAGAAAGTACATGGACACTGGAGATGCATAATATGATTAAGTGGTCACAGACCTTTCTAACGATATATCATATGAGGGGTGTGTGCAAAATTTTAAAAAGTACCCCCTTGGAGGGGCAAAGGGGGGGTATGGACACAGGAGATGCATAATATGATTAAACAGTCACAGACTTTTCCAACAATATATCATATGAAGGGTGTGTGCAAAATTTAAAAAAGCACCCCCCTTGGGGAGGGGCAAAGTGGGGGGATGGACACCAAAGATGCATAATATGACTAAGCGGTCACAGACCTTTCCAACGATATATCACATAAGGGGTTGTGAAAAAATTTCAAAAAGTACCCCCTTGGGGGGGGCAAAGTGGGGGTATGGACACAGGAGATGCATAATATGATTAAACAGTCACAGACCTTTCCAATAATTTATCATATGAAGGGTGTGTGCAAAATTTTAAAAAGTACCCTCTTGGAGGGGGCAAAGTGGGGGGATGGACCCCAGAGATGCATAAAATGACTAAGCGGTCACAGACATTTCCAACGATATATCACATGAGGGGTTGTGCAAAATTTCAAAAAGTACCCCCTTGGTGGGGCAAAGTGGGGGTGTGGACACAGGAGATGCATAATATGATTAAACAGTCACAGACCTTTCCAACAATATATCAGATGAGGAGTATGAGCAAAATTTAGAAAGTACATGGACACCGGAGATGCATAATATGATTAAGTGGTCACAGACCTTTCTAACGATATATCATATGAGGGGTGTGTGCAAAATTTTAAAATGTACCCCCTTGGGGGGGGCAAAGGGGGGTATGGACACAGGAGATGCATAATATGATTAAACAGTCACAGACTTTTCCAACAATATATCATATGAAGGGTGTGTGCAAAATTTAAAAAAGCACCCCCCTTGGGGAGGGGCAAAGTGGGGGGATGGACACCAGAGATGCCTAATATGACTAAGCGGTCACAGACCTTTCCAACGATATATCACATGAGGGGTTATGCAAAATTTCAAAAAGTACCCCCTTGGGGGGCAAAGTGGGGGTGTGGACACAGGAGATGCATAATATGATTAAGCAGTCACAGACATTTCCAACAATATATGACATGAGGAGTATCAACAAAATTTAGAAAGTACCCCCCTTGGGGGGGCAAAGTGGAGGGATGGACACCGGAGATGCATAATATGATTAATTGGTCACAGACCTTTCTATCGATATATCAGATGAGGGGTGTGTGCAAAATTTTAAAAAGTACCCCCCTAGGAGGAGGGCAAAGGGGGGGATGGACACCAGAGATGCATAATATGACTAAGCAGTCACAGACCTTTCCAACAATATATCACATGAGGAGTATCAGCAAAATTTAAAAAGTGCCCCCCTTGAGGGGGGCAAAGTGGGGGATGGACACCGGAAGTGCATAATCTAATTAAGTGGTCACAGACCTTTCCAACGATATATCACATGAGGGGTTGTGCAAAATTTCAAAAAGTACCCCCTTGGGGGTGGGGGAAAGTGGGGGTATGGACACAGGAGATGCATAATATGATTAAACAGTCACAGACCTTTCCAACAATATATAACAAGAGGAGTATCAGCAAAATTTAGAAAGTACCCCCTTGGGGGGTCAAATTGGGGCATGGACATTATCATTAATTTCGTCAATCGGGCATGAAAAAAATCATGAATTTCGTTGATCGTGTGTTTAAAAATCATGAATTTCGTTGATCGGGTATGTAAAAATCTGTGAATTTCATCAATCGGGCACAGAAAAAACATGACTTTTGTCGATCGGGGGAGGGGGGATCATATATTTTGTCGATCGGGCATGTAAAAATCTTGAATTTTGTTTATCGATCGCATAAAAATCACGAATTTCATCAAATAGATATATAAAAACCACGAAATTCCTTAATCGGCACATAAAAATCATTAATTTCATCAAACGGATGCATAAAAATCAAGAAATTCGTGAATCAGGCACATAAAAATCATCAATCTGTGCGTAAAAATTATGAATTTCGTCGATTAGGCACGAATAAATCATGAATTTTGTAGAACGGACGCATAAAATTTACCAATTCGTAGAGTAGCCGCATAGAAATCACGAATTCAACAAGTGGGTGGTTAAAAATCACAAGTTCATCAAGTAGGTGCATAAAAATCACAAAATTCATCAAACGTTTGCATAAAAATCAATATAATTTCGTCGATCGGGTTCAGAAAAATGAAATTTTGTCGATCGAGCACGAAAAAATCATGAATTTCGGTGATCAAGTGCGTAAAAATCATGAACTTCGTTGATCGGTGTGTAAAAATCATGAATTTTGTCGATCGGGTGTGTAAAAATGATGAGTTTCAATAATCTGGCACAGCAAAAACATGAATTTTGTGGATCAGGGAGGGGGAGCTCATAAATTTTGTCGAACACAGATGTAAAAATCATGAATTTCGTTTATCGGTGCATAAAAATCATGAATTTTGTCAAACAGGCCCATAAAGATCAAGAAATTCGTTGAACGGCATGTAAAAATCAGAAATTTTTTTGAACGGGCACATAAAAATTACGAATTTCTTTAATCGGCGCATAAAAATCATAAATTTCGCCAATCTAGTGCATTAAAATCATTAATTTCATCGATCAGGTGCAGAAAAATCAGTAGTTTCGTCGATCTGGCGAGGAAAAATCATGAATTTTGTCAAATGGACATGGGAAAAAATGAAAATCAGAAAATCCTGCATTTGGCCGGTTTTCTCCATATTTTTAATAGCCAGTTTTCAAGTTTTATTGCCGAGTGGTGATTGGCGAGTGCCTATTTTCACCTTTACCCAAAAACGAATAACATCGAATTAAAAGGGGCAAGTTATGAACTATTTACGGGGAAAAAACTTTAACGGCCATGTACTACGCCAAGGTCTTAACTGGAGCGTAAAAATGAGGAAACGTGTTTCCTTACGGATGCTCAACTACTGTATAAAGCGTCGACAAAAAGGGGTGACAATCCCGTGCAAATGAACTATGTAAACTTCCAAAAATGGGTGTTGGAAAAACTTCTTCCAAATTTGCACCCGAATAGTGCCATATATATGGCCAATGCTCCACAGCACATGCCTGTTGAAAACCACACTCCTGCAAAGAATTCTATAATAAAAGTTATGTGAGACTGGCTGAAAAACAACAAAATATACTGTGGCGAACAAATGCAAAAAGTAGAACTTTTTTCTCATAGAGAGTAATCGTCCAAAGAAAATCATCTATAAAATTGATAATAAAATTCTAGTTTAGAAGGTATTATTATTATTTTTAATATTTTAAATGATAAAATTTTATCCGCCCATCCAAATTGTTTGAAAATACAAGCTGCAATTTATAATAGATAAAATACTCCCCCTCCTCCCCAGGTATTTTGTTTATTTATTTATTGTTTTTTATTTATTTTGAATTGATGGTTCTGCATTTCAAAATTTTCATTTAATTTAATACTTTGATGGTCTATAGCTGTTTGTGAAGCTTCATGCATGTTTTGCTGTTACTGTATATTAATTTTTCAAATTCATTTTTAATAAGCTTATGCAAGTAAATAGTTTTAGAGCCCTATGTTGTTTTAATGTCAAATGTTACATTAAAAATTATAAAATATTAAAAAATAGAGTAAAAAATTGCTATTTGCTTGCAAAGCAGCAAAACATGAAATGGAACATATGTGCAGATTGTAGATTATTTGTCATATTTAATGATGTCATTCTAACAGTCAGCAAAAGTAATCAAACATATTCAGACAATTTCAAACTTTGCACTCACCAACACTTAATTTATAAGATCTGACTATTAAAAAACATTGCGAAATAATTAACAGTGGTTTTCTCTAAAAAATTTTTTTTTCTTTCTTCTATATGTTTTCAAAATACACCGCTGTACAAGAAACCATGCTTGGCTGCAGTAAAATTTCAATTGTGTCAAAATTGTATAAAAACAATCCCTATGTAAAATATTGATATTTTTGTAAGTTGTAATCTAAAAATTAAATGTATTAGCAGCAGTTGAAATTTAATAAAATTTCAAAATTTACTTTGAAGAACAAACACTTATTACAGTGAACAGTAAACAGTATTTTATACAAAAATTGGGAAAAGTTTAAGATGATTAAATTTCTGAAGAGTTAATTTTTGGTAGGAAAAACTTTTGTGAAGTGTCCTGTTTTAATATGAAAAGAAATGTGAAATAACCTGTTTTAAAAAGAAAAAAAAATTGTGAAGGATACTGTTTTAAGATGAAAAAAATTGTGAAGGATCCTTTAAGGTCTTCTTAAACATAGCCATGTAATATACTTACTAAAGTTGTATTTTTTCTGTGATTTAAGCACATATAAGGTATTTCATACCTCTAAATTAATAATTTTAAATGATTTTTAAAGTCACAGGTAAATGATAGACAAATTAAAAAATAAAATAGCTATTGGTTTACTTTTCAAACTCTGCATTTAAAGTAAATAAGAACTTATTTATTCATTGTATAGTAATATTTTAGAGCTAAAAAAAAACCTATGTGGGTTAAAATGATTATATTCTTAAGTTTCGCAAGCAAATACCAATTTTTTTACTGTATTTTTTAATAATTTTTAATGTAACATTTGACATTAAAACAATATAGTGCTCGAAAACTATTTAACAAGCTTATTAAAAAATGAATGTGAAAAATTAATATAAAGTAAATGCAAAACTTTCATGAAGATAGAAGTTTGTCACACAACTGTTTGTAAATGCAATGAGAAAAAAAATGATAACAATGTAATAATACTGGCAATATGAATGCAATGAAGTAACGCAATGAGAAAAAAAAAGAAAAAAAAGCTATTTGTTTACTTTTCAAACTCTGGATTTAAAGTAAGTAAGAAATTATTTATCCATTGTATAACATAAAACACTTAATTCAGAACTAACTTTCTGCATTTTCTTTTACAAAATAACATAAAAGTAATATTTTAAAGCCATAAAAACATATAACTAGCAGTTTCTCTGACAAAGACCAACTAAGCACCTTACCAAAACGAAATTTTTTAAAAGAACCATCAAGTTATATAAAATAAAAAACAATGAATAAATAAACAAAATACCTAATAGTAAGTATAATATCTTTGATTTTCTGTGCCTACACTGTAAAAAATGACCAATGTTTCTTATTTTATGAAAATATGCTATAACCACGAACGAAAATATAATATAATCTTCTGAGTAATCCGAAATTTCAAATAGCATGTTACATTGTCTTTTGAATCCCCAGAAACGAATACATTTTCCAAATTTAAAGAATAATTTATAAAAACAAATTATTTTTAGTTGCCCGAATTTTTCAGAAACGTTTCCGAAGGGATGTGTATTAATTAGTGTACTCAGCCTGGAATACCTGTTTTTCGAATGCTATCAATTCTGAAGTAAACATTTTCATGCTAAAAAAAAAATTTTAACAGACAAACATGCAAAATTAACAGCGTTAACAATAACATTAAAATTAAGATTATTTCTTTACTCTTTCATGTATAAATTAACTTATGCGGCTGAAAACGTGTACTTGAGAATGGATAACATTCGAAAAACAGGCGTGAGGGCACTAATTAATACACTATAAAAACCCTTCGGAAACGTTTCTGAAAAATTCGAGCAGCTAAAAATAATTTGTTCTTATAAATTATTCGTTAAATTTTGAAAATGTATTCGTTTCTGGGGATTCAAAAGACAATGTAACATGCTATTTGAAATTTCGGATAACTCAGAAGATTATATTATATTTTCGTTCGTGGTTATAGCATATTTTCATAAAATAAGAAACATTGGTGATTTTTTACAGTGTATCTTTTCCCAGTTGCTCAATTTGTATACTCTCGCTGATTTGTGCTTCGCGCATTGATACAGTCGATACAGTAATAGTTGGTTGGTTGTCTTCGTTGCGAAAGAAACAAAGAAATTAAAAATATTTTATCATTAGAAAATGAAAGATTTATTATATTTAGCAGTAAAATTGAATACATGTAATTAAAAAAATATTTCCTCATTTTGAAAAAGGAATCGAAATAATTTTTCGACCATATGCTTGTTTAAAATCTGAAATTATTTCTTTGTAACAAAAAGAGAAAACATATAAGCAACAATTGATTTAATACATATTTTTTACATGTTTAGAGTATATAATTAATTGTTTTTGCATTTAAAAAAATCTAAATTATTTGCTCGCGAACATATCAGAAGTTTTAACGGGAAACCGTACATACATGTTTCACCTTATCTAGCCGCGGAGGGAAGGTGTAAAAAATGCTATGCATTTCTACAGTAATAGGCTTAAGAAAATAGTCCCATTTTAAAACCGGATTATATAAAAAAAAAAACTAGAGTTTTCTTATTTAAGCGGGTCGGGGGATTCGCTTTCGCGACAACAGATTAATATTATATATTAATTTTTAAAAAGTCGTCCGAGCGGATATCGAGAAAAGCCATTTACGACATGACACCATTACGGCCATGGAGAAAAAGTCCCCATTTTACTTAAAAATGAGTTTTCAGATCTTAAAATCTACTGCATGTAGAAATGTATAAATTTCAGGATAGAGTTAGACCGGAGATATAAGACAGCTGTGAAAAAATCAAAATGTTATGCCTCATATTTGCTGAGATATTAAATGTCGGCGTTTCGCTTTTCCTTTGAACTCAAACTAGGTGTATATATAGAGGGACGGAAATCTTCGGTTTTGGGCTTTCGGTTTTCGATTTTTGCTGCGTCACTCGAGAAACTACCGTCTCTCATGATAAATGGAATGCACCGCGGTAGCCTGTCTTTTTCGTTAGCCTCGCTTTAAATGCTCTATTACTGAATTGTATAAAAGAAACAACCTTATAACTCCAAAATTAATAATCATATTAACGAACGGTTTACTGCGTCAGATTAAGCGTTTCATTTCTTTTTTTAAATATATCTTTGAATTAAATACAGGGTCATGAAAAATCGAAGAGTGTGGTAAATAGGATTACAAATATCTCGGCAACTAATTATCCGATTGACTTCATTCTTTATGCAAAATTTATTATTTTTTTGTTGTCTTTTATATTCAGTCCTTAAAACAAACAATTTCGAAAATTTTTATGTAACTTTCATCAGAACGAATAATTCGAGAGTCTGAAAAAAATAGTTCAGGATAATCGAGGTTACTGAAATGCAGGAAGCTTCTTCCCATTATCCCATACTAAGTACATACCAAATTTCAAGTCTCTATCTCAATTTGTTCGGGAGATAGAGTGTTTACAGACACACACACAGACACAGAGACACACAGACAGATAGACGGTAAATTTTTTTTTCAAAAAATATGTTTGTCGGAATCCCCAGTGTCTAAAACGTGTAAATCCGTCATTTTTTTTTTTTTCGATTTTCAAAACGATTACAAGATTTAACCTATACTACGTATGATGGGTAAATAAAAGCATAGAAATTACAAAATCACACTCATAATGTTGTTTTGTAGCACCATCTATGTTTATAAACATTTGAGAGCATGGCCTGACTATTGAAACAATTTAAAATCGAAATGAGTTTTCCAATTTTTTTTTCATAGATTACTTATAAAGTTATAAGCAATTTTGGTCACATGATGACATGTTTTTCTCGCTTTTCGGGCTGCCGCATCAGGAATTCGGTTCAAAACTTCGATTTTGATGGTATTTTTGAAAAATCTTCTGCCTTTACCAAAAAATTAAAAACATGTTTCGATTACATATTTTCTGAATAAGAACACCTGACAATTTCATGCGTTTCCGAACAAAACTAAATTAAATAAAAAAAGAAAACTGCCCAGTTAAACTGAGGGCATTGAGCTCACAGGCTATTCACACTAATTGTATATTATACTCTTATTTCAAAGAATTTGAAATATGCCCCTCGAAAAATAAAGAAATCAACAATATATTAAGGGGGGGGTCATCCCCCGTTACCCCCCTCATACTTAACTAATGAACCTCTTAAACTAATCAGGGAAGTCTCTAATTACAATGAATATATATACAAAATTTGAAGAAAATCGGATAATTCTGCATGAAAAACCCATTTATCTAAATTAAGGGGGGATTAGCCCCCCTTTCCCCCTTTATACTTAACCAATGAACCCCCAAAACTATTCAGAGAAGCGCATTATCACAATGAACCTATATACAAAATTTGAAGAAAATCGGATAATTCTGCATGAAAAACCCATTTATCTAAATTAGGGGGGGTTATCCCCCCCTGTCCCTTTATACTTAACCAATGAACCCCCAAAACTATTGACAGAAGCGCATTATCAAAATGAACCTATATACAAAATTTCAAGAAAATGGGATAATTCTGCATGAAAAACCCATCTATCTAAATTAAGGGGGTATTAGCCCCCCCTTTCCCCCTTTATACTTAACCAATGAACCCCCAAAACTATTCAGAGAAGCGCATTATCACAATGAACCTATATACAAAATTTGAAGAAAATGGGATAATTCTGCATGAAAAACTCATTTATCTAAATTAGGGGGGGGGGGTTATCCCCCCTTTCCCCCTTTATACTTAACCAATGAACCCCCAAAACTATTGACAGAAGCACATTATCAAAATGAACCTATATACAAAATTTGAAGAAATCGGAGATAATTCTGCATGAAAAACCCATCTATCTAAATTAAGGGGGTATTAGCCCCCCCTTTCCCCCTTTATACTTAACCAATGAACCCCCAAAACTATTCAGAGAAGCGCATTATCACAATGAACCTATATACAAAATTTGAAGAAAATCGGATAATTCTGCATGAAAAACTCATTTATCTAAATTAGGGGGGTTATGCCCCCTTTCCCCCTTTATACTTAACCAATGAACCCCCAAAACTATTGACAGAAGCACATTATCAAAATGAACCTATATACAAAATTTGAAGGAAATGGGATAATTCTGCATGAAAAACCCATTTATCTAAATTATGGGGGGTTAGCCCCCCGTTTTCCCCCTTTATGCTTAACCAATGAACCTCCAAAACTAATCAGGGAAGCGCCTCATCACAATGGACCTATAAACAAAATTTAAAGTAAAACGGTTAGTTCTATCAAGAGTTATCGCGTTACGTAATACATACATACATACATACATACGTACATACAGAACCGGCGGGCACATAAGCTCTCAGGCTTTGATAGCCTGTGACCTAAAAATGTGTCATGAAGTAGCCAGTTTGAATGGTCAGTGAGAATTCAAGTTCCCTTCGCCACACTGCAACAAAAAAAAAAAAAAAGAAAAAAAAAAAAAATGTTGATTTTACGGTATAATACTGACATTCCAGCTGCCAGTATTATACCGTAAAATTAACTCTAATAGGCAGTAAAATAAGCAGTGATATACTGCCGCGCACAACTTTTTTTTTTTTAGTGTAATGTTAAATCTATGGGCATGGAATAGATTCGTGTTTTTTAAATATCTTCTCTGGAAATTAATATATATGGCTTCGTTTTTTGACTATTCTTCTTAAAGGATATATATGTCGTAGGCTAAATCCGGCTCTTTGCAAACAGCCTAGGCTCTTTGCAAAGAGCCGGTCTAATTGGAGAATCATTCCCCTTTTCCCAATCAGCCTGATGTTTTTCAGGCTTATTGCAAAGAGCCTAGACAGCGTTAGGCTAATTGGAATATGGTCATTTATTTTTCAATCAGCCTGACGTTTTTTAGACTCATTGCAAAGAGCCTACATAGCGTTAGGCTAATTGAAAAATGACAATGCCTATTTAGAAAATGACCAGTTCTTTGTCAAAATATGGTGTTGTACCCAACTCGAACATGAAAATTCCATTCGAAATCGACTCGAACCCGACAGAAAAATTTCATCGGACCGTAACCCGATCTTAAAAGAACGAAATAAATTCCTTCGAGTCGCAACCCAACCCAAACCAGAAAATTCAAGTTAACCCGAAATCTGACACGAACCCGACAAAAAAAAACATCGAACCGTAACCCGATCCGAACCCGACAAAAAAAAAAAACATCGAACCGTAACCCGATCCGAACCCGACAAAATAAATTCCTTCGTGTCGCAACCCGGTCCGAAAGTGAAAATTTAAATTAACCCAAAAACCGATCCGAACCTGAAAATTTAATTTAACTCGAAACCTAACCCAAACAGGAAAATTTAAGTTAATGTGAAACCCAAATTCGACTCGCAACCGAACCCGAACCAGAACATTTAAGTTAAACCGAAACCTGAACCCGCCAAAAAATCCATCGCCCCGTAACCCGATCTGAACTCGACGAAACCAATTCCTTCGGGTCGCAACCCGACCCAAACTTGGAAAAGGAAGTTAACCCGAAACTCAACCCGAACCCGACAAAAAAATTCCATCGAACTGCAACACAAACCGAAAACATTAAAATAATTTCCATTGTAATGCAACCTGACCTGAACCTAAAAATTTAAGTTAACCCGAAACCTGACAAAAAAATCCATCGTACCGTAACCCGATCCGAACCCGACAAAATAAATACCTTCGTGTCACAACCTGATCCAAGCCAGAAAATTCAAGTTAACCCGAAACCCGACCCGAACCCGACAAATGAAATTTCTTAGTCATGCAACCCGATCCGAAACTGAAATTTTAAGTTAACCCAAAAACCGATTTGAACCTAAAAATTTAATTTAACCCGGAACATAACCCAAACCTGGAAATTAAAGTTAACTCGAAACACAAAGTCGAAACGCAACCCGACCCAAAACTGAAAATTGAAGTTAACTCGAAACCCGAACCCGTCAAAAATTTCATCGAACCGTAACCCGATCCGAACCCGACTAAAAAATCCATCGAGCCGTAACCGAATCCGAACCCGAAAGAATAAATTTCTTCGTCTCGCAACCTGACCCGAAACTAAAAATTGAAGTTAACCCGATCCGAACTCTAAAAATTTGATGTTAGCACGATCCGAAACAGGAACATAGCTCCAACCGCGTGTTCGCGTCGGTTCAGGGGAAAACGGTTTTCCGGACCCGATGAGGACTCTAATCATGGGTTATTGCAGAACGTCCAAGGTAAATGATTATGCATAATTTTAGTATAACAAATAGGAGTAGGAACGGTTCGATGTTTTTTTTTTTTTTTTGTCGGGTTCGTGTCGGATTTCGGGTTAATTTGAATTTTCTGGTTCGGGTTCGGGTCGGGTTTCGGGTTAACTTAAATTTTCTGGTTCAGATCAGGTTGCGTGACGACGAAAAATATTTGTCGAGTTCGGATCGGTTTACGTATCAATGGATTTTTATTTCTCTGGTTCGGGTCGGCATTCGGGTTAACTTCAATTTTCATGTTCGGGTCGGGTTGCGAGACGAAGAAATTTATTTTGTCGGGTTTGGATCGAGTTACGGTTTGATGGAATTTTTATTTCTGGTTCGGATTGTGTTTCGGGTTAACTCTTATTTTCGGGTTCGGATCGGGGTACGGTTCGATAATTTTTTTTATCGGGTTCAGGTCGGGTTTCGGATTAACTTGAGTTTTCTGGTTTGGATAGGGTTGTGACACGAAGGAATTTATTTTGCCGGATTCCGATCGTTTACATTAAAATAATTTCCATTGTAATGCAACCTGACCTGAACCTAAAAATTTAAGTTAACCCGAAACCTGACAAAAAAATCCATCGTACCGTAACCCGATCCGAACCCGACAAAATAAATACCTTCGTGTCACAACCTGATCCAAGCCAGAAAATTCAAGTTAACCCGAAACCCGACCCGAACCCGACAAATGAAATTTCTTAGTCATGCAACCCGATCCGAAACTGAAATTTTAAGTTAACCCAAAAACCGATTTGAACCTAAAAATTTAATTTAACCCGGAACATAACCCAAACCTGGAAATTAAAGTTAACTCGAAACACAAAGTCGAAACGCAACCCGACCCAAAACTGAAAATTGAAGTTAACCCGAAACCCGAACCCGTCAAAAATTTCATCGAACCGTAACCCGATCCGAACCCGACTAAAAAATCCATCGAGCCGTAACCGAATCCGAACCCGAAAGAATAAATTTCTTCGTCTCGCAACCTGACCCGAAACTAAAAATTGAAGTTAACCCGATCCGAACTCTAAAAATTTGATGTTAGCACGATCCGAAACAGGAACATAGCTCCAACCGCGTGTTCGCGTCGGTTCAGGGGAAAACGGTTTTCCGGACCCGATGAGGACTCTAATCATGGGTTATTGCAGAACGTCCAAGGTAAATGATTATGCATAATTTTAGTATAACAAATAGGAGTAGGAACGGTTCGATGTTTTTTTTTTTTTTTTGTCGGGTTCGTGTCGGATTTCGGGTTAATTTGAATTTTCTGGTTCGGGTTCGGGTCGGGTTTCGGGTTAACTTAAATTTTCTGGTTCAGATCAGGTTGCGTGACGACGAAAAATATTTGTCGAGTTCGGATCGGTTTACGTATCAATGGATTTTTATTTCTCTGGTTCGGGTCGGCATTCGGGTTAACTTCAATTTTCATGTTCGGGTCGGGTTGCGAGACGAAGAAATTTATTTTGTCGGGTTTGGATCGAGTTACGGTTTGATGGAATTTTTATTTCTGGTTCGGATTGTGTTTCGGGTTAACTCTTATTTTCGGGTTCGGATCGGGGTACGGTTCGATAATTTTTTTTATCGGGTTCAGGTCGGGTTTCGGATTAACTTGAGTTTTCTGGTTTGGATAGGGTTGTGACACGAAGGAATTTATTTTGCCGGATTCCGATCGGGTTACGGTTCGATGGATTTTTTTGTCGTGTTCGGGTCGGGTTTCGGGTTAACTTCAATTTTCTGGTTGAGGTTGGGTTGCGTGACGACGAAAATTATTTTGTCGAGTTCGGATCGGTTTATGTATCACTGGATTTTTATTTCTCTGGTTCGGGTCGGCTTTTGGGTTAACTTCAATTTTCAGGTTCGGGTTGGGTTGCGACACGAAGTAATTTATTTTGTCGGGTTCGGATCTGGTTACGGTTCGATGAAATTTTTATGTCTTGTTCGGGTTGAGTTACTGGTTAACATCTAATTTTTAGGTTCGGGTTGCGTTGCGACATGAAGGAATTTATTTTGTCGGATTCGGATCGGGTTACGGTTCGATGTATTTTTTCGTCGGGTTCGTGTCGGATTTCGGGTTAATTTGAATTTTCTGGTTCGGGTTAGGTTTCGGGTTAAATTAAATTTCAGGTTCGGATCGGTTTTGGGTTAACTTCAATTTTCACTTTCGGATCGGTGTGTGACACGAAGGAATTTATTTTGTCGGGTTGGATCGGGTTACGGTTTGATGTTTTTTTTTTGGTCGGGTTCGTGTCAGATTTTGAGTTAACTTGAATTTTCTGGTTCGGGTCGGGTTGCGACTCGAAGGAATTTATTTTGTCCTTTTAGGATCGGTTTACGGTCCGATGGAATTTTTCTGTCGGGTTCGAGTCGACTTCGAATGGAATTTTAGGTTCGAATTGGGTACAACACCATATTTTGACAAAGAACTGGTCATTTTCTAAATAGGCATGGTCATTTTTCAATTAGCCTAACGCTATTTAGGCTCTTTGCAATGAGTCTAAAAAACGTCAGGCTGATTGAAAAATAAATGACCATATTCCAATTAGCCTAACGCTGTCTAGACTCTTTGCAATAAGCCTGAAAAACATCAGGCTGATTAGGAAAAGGGAAATGATTCTCCAATTAGACCGGCTCTTTGCAAAGAGTCTAGGCTGTTTGCAAAGAGCCGGATTTCCCAATTAGCCTACGACATATATATCATTAGATTTATCATACATATTTTTCATCATGGAATTTTTTTGTCGGGTTCGGGTTGAGTTTTGGGTTAACTTCCTTTTCCAAGTTTGGGTCGGTTTGCGACGCAAAGGAATTTGTTTCGTCGAGTTCGGATCGGGTTACGGGGCGATGGAATTTTTGGTGGGTTCAGGTTTCGGTTTAACTTAAATTTTCTGGTTCGAGTTCGGTTGCGTGTTGAATTTGGGTTTCACATTACCTTAAATTTTCCTGTTTGGGTTAGGTTTCGGGTTAAATTAAATTTTCAGGTTCGGATCGGTTTCTGGGTTAATTTAAATTTTCACATTCGGACCGGGTTGTGACACGAAGGAATTTATTTTGTCGGGTTCGGATCAGGTTACGGTTCGATGTTTTTGTTTTTTTGTTTTTTTTTTGTTGTTTTTTTTTGTTTTGTTTTTGTCGGGTTCGTGTCAGATTTCGGGTTAACTTGAATTTTCTGGTTCGGGTTGGGTTGCGGCTCGAAGGAATTTATTAAGTCCTTTTAAGATCGCGTTACGGTCCGATGAAATTTTTCTGTCGGGTTCGAGTCGATTTCGAATGGAATTTTAATGTTCGAGTTGGGTACAACACCATATTTTGACAAAGAACGGGTCATTTTCTAAATAGGCATGGTCATTTTTCAATTAGCCTAACGCTATGTAGGCTCTTTGCAATGAGTCTAAAAAACGTCATGCTGATTGAAAAATAAATGACCATATTCCAATTAGCCTAACGCTGTCTAAGACTCTTTGCAATAAGCCTGAAAAACATCAGGCTGATTGGGGAAAGGGAAATTATTCTCCAATTAGACCGGTTCTTTGCAAAGAGCCTAGGCTCTTTGCAAAGAGCCGGATTTCCCAATTAGCCTACGACATATATATCTCTCTCAGTTTTTTTTTTTTTAAGTTGTCACAAGATTTGTAAAACATATACTAGTTAATTATATTTGGATTGTTACAATCTTACTCATAGATCGTCAGCTTAGCTAAGAGTTTAACACGTAAAATAATAAACTAAGAATATAGTTTAGAAAAATTTTGTCAACGAAAAAAGAGAGAGGCATCCTTAAAGAAGAGGATTTAGAAAAAATAATTTAAAAATATTAATTTTCGTATGAGATATCTCGTTCTATGCCCATTTTGTTAACATTAGTGAGGTTGGTTGGTTTATGACGGCCGTTTATGTACACTTGGGATCTAGGCCCTAAGGCGAGTGCCCTCCGTGGGGGTCTTTCTAAGGGATCCTAACCCGTATTTACAGCAAGGTGCGAAGAAAACCACGGAAAACTCCGAATGGTTAAGATCGACGAGCTCGACAGGGGTTTGAACCCAGCACTTCCCGTCTGCCATCTTTGAGAGCAGAACCTCTGAGCCACTGGTGAGGCAAACATTAGCGAGGAGAATTTGCGCCCATTTTCCACAAAGTATCACAAGAAAAAAGTTCTATTACGTCCTAAAAAATAATACTTTGCTTATTTGAGAACACATACAAAATTTCAGACTTTGGGAATTTGTTAATTTTGAGGACACGTACTAATTGATCATTTTCTAATTACTTACAAGCATTTAAAAGCACTTTCAGCTAGTATTATGTGCTAAGGCTTTCGAATTTAGGAACTCAAAGTGTTTAGATATATTTTTTAATCTTTATTTAATATTTAACAAACGCAAGGACATAATTTTTGTATAAAGTAATTAGATTTTTTTAATAATTTAACATGTAAAACTGAAAGTTCATATGGAAATTTACCATATAATGAGGAATATAATAATAATAAAAAAACTGCAGAAAATATAATTTTCTAAATCGGGCTAAAGCTTGAAATTGGATTTGACGAATGTCAAAAAATCGCTTTAAAACGCAAAAAAATGATAAAAATCGCATAAAAAATCGCGAAAAATTCATAAATTGCAGAGAACAAAATTTACTTGAAACTAGATTCCTTTTCTGCGAATGCCAAAAATCATCGCGAAACGCGAAAAATCTTATAAAAATGTCACATAAAAATTGCATAAAATAGCTAATAAAAAATCCAATTACTGGCTTTGAGGTGCATGATATCAGA
Organism: Maratus michaelseni; assembly: GCA_963931845.1. NCBI lineage: Eukaryota > Metazoa > Arthropoda > Arachnida > Araneae > Salticidae > Maratus > Maratus michaelseni. The sequence continues at coordinate 494,343,545 of OZ007586.1, forward strand.
TATACAGGCACAAAATCTTGTATTTCTGTGCGCATCGGAATCTTCAGAAAACAGCACACAGACACACAAACTATTTACCTTTAGTATTAAAGAAGATGCTATAGGTCAAGGTGACGCTTACTCTCAAGGTTCAAAAACAATCTCTGAATTTTTGAAATATTTCTACATTTTGTTTAATCTTAATTATTGATACATAAATTTGTTGTATTCTTATATATATGTAGTCACTTCTCTCGTAATTTTTTCATTAAGGAAATTGAATTCTATCAAAAACACTTTTCGGAGAGAGTGAACACTCTCCGAAATTCTCCTGATGATGACAGCTTAGAGCAGTTGAAAGCCCTTGGGTTTTTAACATCGTTTTCAAATCTTTTGACGGGTTTTTACGTTTCAAAACCTTTTATATATTTGTACCTTTTTAATAAAATAAATATTCTTATACATTTCATTCAATTTATATACTTCAATACAAGTCATACAGCCTCTCGCTAGTCAAACTAAAAAGGTTTTCTAACAAATTTCTGTAGAATAGCCTACAAACAATTTTAAACAAATTTGAATTCTAATCTATCGGATTCGACCGGGATAGCTCAGTTGGTAGAGCGTGGCAGCTTCAGCCAAGAGATCCCAGGTTCTAATCCTGGCCAGGACATTTTTCGTCCAGTTGGAAAATTACAACTCCTATGACTTCTTTACCAATATGAATAATTGTGTTAAAATTAATCTAGCATGATGAACTTATTTAGTCCATGTTCATCATATTTTGTAATTTTATTTAGGCTTTCTTTTTATGTCTTAACTATTATTTTGTTCTCTTTATTATTATTTTAAATAGTTTTCTTTTATAGATCATTTTGATATTTATTATTTTTATTATATTTGTATATATTAATATTATATGTATTTATTTTATTTGTTATTTTAGTTTTAATTTCTTCTCTTTATAACATTGTTTAATTTTTATACATGACTCATTTTTTATGTGCTTACTTCTGTAAGCCTCGTATGATTACTTATGGTAAGAATGTGGTATTTACGAACTAAAGTAAAATAAAATATGTAATTTTTCTTTCTCTGGAAGACTCATTTTAATGTTATAGACTACATTTTATCATTTTTCTCAGAACATTGGGTCTGTTTAACGTCCTTGAAGAGTCTTTGTTTCCACGAAATAGGATTATATACATATATATATATATTACTATGGAAAGGAGACGATTACTATATGTAGATTGCCCTCTGATCTGTGCTTTAGCACAACGTTGAAACTTTGGATTTGTAGCGTGAAGAGGAGGCTTTTCTTCTCGCCTTTAAATTGCAAAATGATTATAACGTTCTTATACGGACATCCGGTATAGCATTAAATCGCTCTGATTCGAAATAGAAGTTAGGGCGATTATGTCTTAAGGGCACAGATAATACCTCGACAGTGCAAGCAAAGCAGATATAGCTTGATGACATAATTATAATAGTGTAATTCATTTATAATGATATATACAAATATTTCTTTCTCGCTTAAAATTGATTCTTTTTTGTTTATATATTACACGAAAACTATTAGCTATATGTACACAACTTAATTTTTCTTGATTTTAACCTTTTGTATAGCTGTATTGCATATCTGTAGTGTACACAAAATTCAATGTTACTTATACAGTGGGCATTAAAAAACGATTTTATTTATTGCTGCTATCTTCCAACACAGCAGTTAATATAAAATGTTCACATAATTCTCAACAGACGGCGATAATAAGTTAATTTTTTTTTTTTTTTATCATACGAGCAGTTTCGTATCGTTATTTCTTAAATTAAATATTCGTAAATTTTGTCAAATATAAAAGACTAAATAGGTCCAAAATAATTTTTTTACAGAGGTAAGTTCGCATACTTAATTTTCTATTAGGAAATTGACAATATTTATGAGGAGTATGTAATTTTCTGTGTATTGTAGATGGGAAAAAAGTATATTTTGGTCAATAATTTTTTACTTTTTATGTTCTTTTTTTTTTTTTTTTTTTTTTTTTTTTGCATACCTAAAAGAATGTATTTTAACATCTGAGTAATTATTTTTCAAATCAGAGTTGTTGAGTCACAAAGGGTTAATTTTTACGTAGCTCTCTCTAAATGTCAATGACTATAAATCCTCTAGCTATACACTTTTCTAAACCAGTATTGTAGATACCTTTATCAAATCAGGCACGAATGTTAAAAATATATCATTTAATAATAAGAAGAAGAATTTTTAAATTTTCTGAAAAATAAATGCATTTTTACAACAATTACCAAATATTCAGAAAATCACAAGAGAAAAATTAGTATATTCCAGTGTACCTTCTGTAATATTATAGTAGTTACATTAACAATTTTAGATAGTTTTAAAAAACGGATTGCTTACACAAGTATAAGAAGTTTTACATATCTAACTTAAAACGATTTTATAAAAAGTTCGCCTAAAGTTATTAAAATTCATTTTACAGAAAACTGAATAAACGATTTACACACACCTGAGCGACATTATTTGTTGAGAACTTACAGGCTCCTTATATTAGTTATAGTTACTTATATATTGCGAAACTATATATAGTGAAGACTTGTGATGTTTAATCCACTTTTGTAACTAAAATGCTTTTAATTTGGGTTTGACATGCAAAACTCCATTAAAAAAAGCAGTGTTTAACACAGAGCCTGATTATCCAAAAAAGCACGTGAAGCAAGAGCTTCCCCTCTAAAAGTTAATAAAGCCCTCAAAATGATTCGAAAATGGGGCTTCTTCACATTTTCATTTTTGTACATTGCATTTTTATTTTAAATATTTTTTTTAGAGAAAAGTTTGCCTAGTGCAACAGAAAATCTATATTACTTTAGAAAACTTATCTAGCCCTGAATGTTGAATGTGGTCAGTATAGGCTGTTAACCAATCATATGGCATCCTGAAGTGCTGGTTACAAACCATCCAGCTAATTGAACATACAACAACTATATGTGCTACAAATATATGCTATGTATAATATACAAGAGGAAACATAAAAAAAAAACCTGTTTAATGAAATATATGTGAACTCGGCTTGGATCCTGGGAATAATATTTGTAGCATTGTTGAGTTTCTTTGTGTCTGAAATTTAGAAAAAAAATCTCAGAACGAAGGAAGGACCCCAAAACGATACTCTGCTTCTTATAGTTTTAGAGCGTAATCGGGACCTGGTTTAACTTACTGCTAATGGGAGATTGTGTATTCACGTCTTCTGGACACGTGCAATTCCGCCCAAGGCCTGCACTCTTGCAATTTACGTGTTACATGGTTTCTCAAAAAACATACACACAATTCGTAATTTTACAATTACAGCATTACGCATAAAAATATTTCGATTAGAAACAAAACCATTATTATATACATTCCTTTATAATATAAACACGCACAGAGAAAATCTTTTTGCTCAATAATGTAACATGAAAGTTACAACGCCCATTGGAGAGGCTTCCTTTTTAAAAGACTAGAACTATCCGTCACCAATATGTTTCTCCCAATGTGTTTTACGAACATATTTCTGTACATTATTTATTTAATTTATTTTTCTAAATAAAGTTCTTGGTGCAAAACATATTTGATCTTCCCACTGGGTAAATATAATGATTCACGATATCTTAAATATCACATTCATAATATTACAAGTCAACGAATATACTCGGAGAAATCAAACATCAGTTTTAAAACCTCCTAGTGGAGTCTTTATTGACCCCATTGAGTTTTTCATTTCGAGTTTTAAACCAAAACAATTAATAAATAAATCTTAATAAATAAAATCGAATCGATAATGGAATGTTCTAAATTGATGAATGATCGAAGAAATGATCAAAATTTTATTGAATTTTATTTCTGATTCAAAACATGAAAAAAAAAACAACGCTTGAAAATGCCGTGATACTATTTTTCTAAACCACTACTGGTGATTGGATGTGGCAGCTTAAAAAGTTCTTCAGAAGAAATTAACGAAATATATTTAACATTAGCTGTGATATATGTATATTATTGTACATATTTAACATGTAGCTGTATACTGTATAATTTGTTCCAAAGTGTAAAATACTTAATTAATTTGTATTTCACATCATTTAATGAAGGTAGTTTTGCAGTCAGTTTCAATTGAAATATTGTATCACAGTTCATACTTAAAAATTATTTATATAACTTGTGACACTAATTTTTTAAATAAGTTAATTGTTAATACTTTCTTTTATTTGAATCAAATTTTAAAAATGTATTCTATATACTAGATAAAAGATGAGAGATTTGATACGGGTCAACACAAAGTCAATGGTTCAACCATCGTGCAACTGCCATTTAAAAAAAAATTATAAAAAAACACGGCAATAGCTACCAAAGTATAACTAATTTTCTTGTATTTCAGCTAATAAAGTATGCTTTAAAATAAATATAACTGTATTTAGTAGAAGAGGCTACGAGTGAAAAAAAAATTAAAACTTACATTTTGGGGGAGAAAATTGAAGAAAATTCCGCTTATTATTATTATTATTATTATTATTATTATTATTATTATTATTATTATAACTACAAATAACCGAAAAACAACATTAACTAGTGGAAAAGGTTTATGACATACTTCCATCTTTATCTTGTGCTTATCTGGAAAAAAGTTTTCTTAAATAAAATAAAGGCAGTGGGTCAAACTGTTTCTGTGGCCTTAAACCGAGACCAACGACTGAGAGGATCTGCATCTCAAAGCTAGTTAGAACCCAAGTCACACTCGTCGACTTAACCGTTCGGAGTTCATCATGGTTTTCTTTTAACCTAGCTGTGAATACAGGTTATTACATGGCCAACTTCAGTACCGGCCGAGGAAGCTCTTGTTTGTTAGAGTGGTGGCTTTAGAGCGGAATTCATGACTCCGAACACGTGATCTCCGCCGGCTTAATCGGCCGTGAAAGCCGTTCTAGGGAGGGGAGAAACAAATAAAATAGAGATCTATTTCTCGACCGATTGGATCGGCCGAGATCACGTGTTCGGAGTCATGAATTCCGCTCTAAAGTGGGAGAAATAAACAAGATATTTGTCGATCGGTACTAAGTTCGGCCGTTGTTAGTATCCCTTAGAAAGACCCCTCATGGAGGGCAATCAATCCTTCGACTTTTTTCTCTAATGTAGATAATCGGCGGTATCAATACACTACCACAACCACCGGCCATAAACCAAGGATCATAGAAGCACACTTCCAATTTATTAAATGTATTAAAATAAAGCGCAGTTCCTAGATATGACATTCATTTATAAGAGGCTGAATATGTAAAAAAAAATGATTTTTTGTACGGTCCACCTTCTACTTTACTGAATCTGTTTCTAGTTTTCAATCTATATGAAAAAGAATTTAATGTTAGTGAAAAATTGACTATTTAAAAAAATATATATGTTTGACTGAAATTTCAAATTAATTATTTACTATAATTGTTGAGTAGTAATCGATTCAACAACAAACAAATATCACATGATAATCATATATAGAGATTGTATTTAAAAAAAACTTCATTAATATTACAATACTTTTTCTAATTTTCGTGGCGGAGATGGAGCCTTAACGATATCCCTCATGCGGGCAAACACTTTTGTATTTTTCAAAGTCTCTTCACATATTTTTGTGTCCAATTTTGAAAAAAATAAAATAAAACTAGTCCATTTGTTAAAGAGAAAGTATTAAATTGCATATTGGGAAAAAATATATTTAAAACTGCTGTCTAGTGAAAGCGAGTAAAAACAATTTTTTGAAAATGAATGTTCATTACTTAATTATACATATGAATGAAAAAAAAAGAAAAAGTAAATCAATATTTATTAAACCTTTTAAAATAAAACTTATGCAAATAATTAAAAATCCTACTCCCTCTCTCTCACACACACACTCATATAATTATGGAGATATCTTAACTATTATTATTATTTATTTATTTATATGTATTATATTCCATTTTTTATACTAGATATAATTATATAGTCTTTTGTGTGCTTTAGTTATCTTGTTAGAAGCATTTTGAGTTTCTTTTTTTTTTTTCGGTTAACGTATTTGAGAAATAGTTTTTTATGTTCCAGTGAAACAGTGAAAAAAAACATAAGCAAGTGAGCTTAAAAAAAGACATATTTACTTAAAATAAATAATTCAAAGTTTATTTTTAAATTGCATTTTGCATTATTATTAACTATACACCTTTATAATAATCAAGTAATAAAGCAGTTACTAACTGGATTAATTTTCAGAGACATTTTTTCGAAGTTTACAAAGAAAAACGGTTTACGTAATAAAAATAGAACTAGCCTGTAAGAATATTTAAAAAATTAGGAAAAGAGAATAAAGTATACGCAAATCCTGCTAAAAAAGTGGGGTGTGTACATAGTGGATGCAATCCACCCGGTACCCATGCTTATAGAGGCACTAAACGAGACTAAAATATTTTTTTAATCTCTGAAAGCTGTTTTAAAATAAAATTTTAGTTACCTGTAAAGGGATTTTCAGAGAAAAAAAAACGTTATTGAAGGAATACTATATTTATCAAAATCACCAAAGAATGAAGAGTCAATAGGAAAATTGTGTGTAATACGTAACGGAGGCATACATGTGTACCTCTGTTAGAAAAAAAAAAAACATTAAACATTCACAAATCATAAATTTTTGTCAAATAAATGAACGGGTGAGTGCAAAAAGGATAACATTCCAGATGATGTAAATGTTGAGGAAACACAAAAAACATTTAGGAAAAAAAACTATCCATTTTAGAGAAATGTTCACCATTATTCGATTGTAGGCCTTATAAAATGAGAGTTCATCCTATAAATTTCAAAGAAAATACTCATTAATTTATTAGTTACTAGCAAGCTACACCCGCTACGCTGGTCAATTTCTTATAACGAACTTTTAATCCAACAAAATATTGACATTTCATAATTCACTTTTATATTTTAACAGAATAATAAGGCTACTATAATTTGTGACTCGTGCTATAGCCAATATACACGCCAGGACACGTCGCCCTTATCATTATATTTTTACGCATGAAGGTTTCGCTATGGTACTCCATTGTGAAATTTGGTAATTTTTCAAATTCAATATTTGAAAAATGGCATAATCATTAGATTTGAAATTTATATCAAGAAAAATACAATTTTTTACCTTTCAAACGCAGTTTGCCTAACAATTTTCTGACAAATACTTTTCGAGCTACTATTTTTTTTCAGTAACTTCAAATGTTTCATTTTCCGAGATTAATCTGTGGCAACAATTAGCGAAAAACCCTGTCCTCAGAAACGCATAGTTTTTTATTAAATAGGCTGTTGGAGCAGGGATTGTCACCACCAATTTGCCACCATCACTTTTGAAATCGGTTCGGTAGTTCTAGAGATTCCATAGAAATTGTAATTTAGAATGTTTTTAGAACGCTTTTCACTCATTTCACCCTTTTAAATTTCGAATTTTTTATTTTGTTTTTAGAGAGCATTTACATCTTATAAGTAACTACAATGCCAAATTTCATATTTCTAGCTCCTTCAGTATAAAAAAAATCGCAATTTTAGAACGTTTTTCGCTCCTGCACCCCCCTTGGGGTTAGTGACACCAACATAAAATATAGCCTATGTTGAAGCAGGGGTTGTCACCATCCATTTGCCACCATCACTTTTGAAATCGGTTCGGTAGTTCTAGAGAGTCCAAAAAAATTGTAATTTAGAATGGTTTTAGAACGCTTTTCACTCATTTCACCCTTTTAAATTTCTAATTTTTTTTTATTTTTGTTTTTAGAGAGCATTCACATCTTATAAGTAACTACAATGCCAAATTTCAAATTTCTAGCTCATTCAGTATAAAAAAAATCGCAATTTTAGAACGTTTTTCGCTCCTGCACCCCCCTGGAGTTAGTGATACCGACATAAAATATAGCCTATGTTGGAGCAGGAGTTGTCACCATCAATTTGCCACCATCATTTTTGAAATCGGTTCGGTAGTTCCAGAGATTCCATAGAAATTGTAATTTAGAATGTTTTTAGAACGCTTTTCGCTCATTTCACCCTTTTAAATTTCGATTTTTTAAAAAATTTATTCTTAGAGAGCATTTACATTTTATAAGTAACTACAATGCCAAATTTCAAATTTCTAGCTCCTTCAGTATAAAAAAAATCGCAAATTTAGAAAGTTTTTCGCTCCTGCACCCCCCTGGGGATAGTGGCACCCAAAAAAAAATATATCCTATGTTGGAGCAGGGGTTGTCACCATCCATTTGCCACCATCACTTTTGAAATCGGTTCGGTAGTTCCAGAGATTCCATAGAAATTTTAATTTAGAATATTTTTAGAACGCTTTTCGCTCATTTCACCCTGTTAAATTTCGATTTTTTTTTATTTTGTTCTTAGAGAGCATTTACATGTTATAAGTAACTACAACGCCAAATTTCAAATTTCTAGCTTCTTCAGTATAAACAAGAACGAAAAATCATGCTTCAAGTATAGATTATGTAGCACTTTCCAACGCTTCCAAAATAATTTTACAAAACATACCGTTTAATAAGCTAAAAGATAACATCTAAGTAAACAATTTGGAAAACGCATAACATATTTAAAAATATAATTTCAGGAATTTTCAACAGATACAATATTCGGAAAAATATCCGAATACTTTTATTCAGCCCTCTATAGGATCTATAGATTTGTATATATACTACATAGGATGCTAAATTTTAGTTTAGTTAGGAAACGCGTAGCACAGTTTAAAATTATCCTTCTGGAGTTTCTGTCAGTAAACGGAAATGTGTTCGCGAACTTTTGTGCTGCCCTGTGTAGGATCTACAGAATTTATACACACCACATAATAGACAAAAAGCGAGTTAAAATTAAAATCGCGTTCAGTAACTTAAAACGCACTTCCAGGAATTATTGTTAACAGACAGTAGAGAATTCTTTTGTGTGTCCCTGTAAATGAACGATGATTCCTATACACACACTATTCTGTAGTAAGCCTCTTGTATGCACCTTAGTAATATATATAAATTTCAATGCGTTTAAAATAGTGAAACATTATTTAAATATACCGCAGACGATTTTTCTCCATAGACGTGTAACGGAATTCTTTTGACTGTCCCTGTAAAGTAACTATATGTGCTATGCACACCCTATTCCATATTAAGCTTCTTTTAATGCACCTTAGTGATACATATAAATTTCAATGCGTTTACAATAGTGAAACACTATTTAAATAAACCGCAAATGATTTTTCCCCATAGACCGCAATGTAACGGAATTCTTTTGAGTGTCCCTGTAAAAAAACTATCAGTGCTACACGCTTCCGTTGCAATAGGGAACATGCTATAGATAAAGACAATAACATATAAAAATTGCAGAGCAATCCGAGCATATTTACGGGAGTTAGAGTACGGACAGACGGCAGACGGCCATACGGCAGACAAACCGAAGTCATAAGCACTTTTCAACTAGGTTGGAAAGTGCTAAAAAGATCTCAATTTTAGAACGTTTTTCGCTCCTGCACCCCCCTGGGGTTAGTGACACCGACATGAAATATAGCCTATGTTGGAGCAGGGGTTGTCACCATCAATTTGCCACCATCACTTTTGAAATCGGTTCGGTAGTTCTAGAGATTCCATAGAAATTGTAATTTAGAATGTTTTTAGAACGCTTTTCGCTAATTTTACCCTTTTAATTTTCGAATTTTTTTTATTTTGTTCTTAGAGAGCATTTACATCTTATAAGTAACTACAACGCCAAATTTCAAATCGGTTCGGTAGTTCTAGAGATTCCATAGAAATTGTAATTTAGAATGTTTTTAGAACGCTTTTCGCTCATTTCACCCTTATAAATTTCGAATTTTTTTTATTTTGTTCTTAGAGCAGGGGTTGTCACCATCCATTTGCCACCATCACTTTTGAAATCGGTTCGGTAGTTCCAGAGATTCCATAGAAATTTTAATTTAAAATATTTTTAGAACGCTTTTCGCTCATTTCACCCTGTTAAATTTCGATTTTTTTTTTATTTTGTTCTTAGACAGCATTTACATGTTATAAGTAACTACAACGCCAAATTTCAAATTTCTAGCTTCTTCAGTATAAAAAAGATCTCAATTTTAGAACGTTTTTCGCTCCTGCACCCCCTGGGGTTAGTGACACCGACATGAAATATAGCCTATGTTGGAGCAGGGGTTGTCACCATCAATTTGCCACCATCACTTTTGAAATCGGTTCGGTAGTTCTAGAGATTCCATAGAAATTGTAATTTAGAATGTTTTTAGAACGCTTTTCGCTAATTTTACACTTTTAATTTTCGAATTTTTTTTTATTTTGTTCTTAGAGAGCATTTACATGTTATAAGTAACTACAACGCCAAATTTCAAATCGGTTCGGTAGTTCTAGAGATTCCATAGAAATTGTAATTTAGAATGTTTTTAGAACGCTTTTCGCTCATTTCACCCTTTTAAATTTCGAATTTTTTTTATTTTGTTCTTAGAGAGCATTTACATCTTATAAGTAACTACAACGCCAAATTTCAAATCGGTTCGGTAGTTCTAGAGATTCCATAGAAATTGTAATTTAGAATGTTTTAGAACGCTTTTCGCTCATTTCACCCTTTTAAATTTCGAATTTTTTTTATTTTGTTCTTAGAGAGCATTTACATCTTATAAGTAACTACAACGCCAAATTTCAAATCGGTTCGGTAGTTCTAGAGATTCCATAGAAATTGTAATTTAGAATGTTTTAGAACGCTTTTCGCTCATTTCACCCTTTTAAATTTCGAATTTTTTTTTATTTTGTTCTTAGAGAGCATTTACATTATATAAGTAACTACAACGCCAAATTTCAAATTTCTGGCTGCTTCAGTATAGAAAAGAGTTTAGAATTTTAGAAAGTTTTTCGCTCCTGCACCCCCCTGGGGTAGTGGCACCGACATAAAATATAGCCTATGTTGGAGCAGGGGTTGTCACCATCAATTTGCCACCATCACTTTTGAAATCGGTTGGGTAGTTCCAGAGATTACCCCCTACAAACAAACAAACAAACAAACAAATAAACAATCTTTACTCCTTTATAATATTTGTATAGAATATTAATTAAAAATGGTGGAATGTTTTCATTTTTCCACAAAAATTGCTGAGAACAAGTAAAATAGCACATAAAATATTTTTATGGCACTACGTCTTTATAAACAATTAAAAATTAAAGATAATATTTACAATAAGTGTAGAAAATAATAATTGTAGGTAATAATAATAATAATCATTATTAGTATACGCTGAAGCTGTGGTAAGCTCCACATGATATCATTTCTTCAATAATTTGAAAGTTCCATGGTTCAGACTATAAATAAATTCCATAAACTTGATAAAAAAAAATAATAATCATTATTATTATTACTCTTTTCAAACATCAAAAAGTGGATATTTTTACAGTTATCTACTAACAAGTAGATAACTGTAAAAATATCCTTTTTTTCGTCCACCACTTCAGGGAGGCCACTGGCGAATATTTTTATTTCTATTTGCCTCCACTTTCTCAAAACAAAAATTGTTCACATACATTTTGACAACATGCGCGAAAGAAATATACTACAAAATTTACTTTTTAAAAATAATGATACGAATAGAATATAAAAATAGTCGCTTGTGACAGCCCTATCACTATATCCAGTGTTGGTCATGGGATACTAAACTATTCGGTCATAAAATGATCTTTCTTCTTCAAGTATATAGTTCATAATTTTGGAGATGTCCTGCATTTTGTTTTCTTTACTTTCATTGGAACTTTCCTACTAATACGCTGATTATTTTCCCCACTTTTATTCCCCAAATACGCTGAAGCTGTGCTAAGCTCCACATGATGTCAATTCTTCAATAATTTAAAAGTTCCACGGTTCAGACCATAAATAAATTCCACAAACTTGACGCATCTCATCAATGTAGATGACTTGCTAATGCTGAATGCCCTGTTTTCCTTCGTTATGTCTTTGCAACTTTCGTTGAAATACCGTAACTACCCGATCTTGAAATTGTGTATCTGGTTGTTTTGAAGCCTCTGTACTCGATAAGGGGGGATTGCGTTTTCCAGCCGTTCAAATGATGTTGCAGAACAGTAGCATCTTCAGTGGAAGAAGGGTAAAAATTCGGGAATATTATCCTTTTTTCACTCAATGAAATTTTCCAGTAAAAATAAACTGATGATGAGAGGCAGGAATGTAATAATATTCATACTCACTAGATAGCTTACAGTAAAACTTTCCAAATAGCTATCTCAGTGCATTTTTCATTTTTTTGGGAATGTTATCATTTTACCAGTCACCCGTTCAAATATTTTAAATGTGTTATATTATGTAAAAACCCATAAACATTAAAAAATATATATTCTATCAAAAATGAACTGTCATGTCCGGACAAAGTTACGTTCCCTTTCTAGAATCACACACACACACACACACACGGATATATATATATATATATATATATATATATATATATATATATATAATTATAATATCTATGAATTTCAAAAACATATCAAGTTCTATTATCATTCTTCTTAAATCTCCAAAGAGATAATTAATGATATTGTGTAGACAGAATACCACATATCTAATATTTAACATGTGCAATCATAATATTACCATAGCTCGTGCTTCAATGGTAATAGGCCAAATTTACTCATACCTGAATAATATTTAAAAAGAAAAAGAGAAAAAGGGAAAAAAAAATTATAAATTGGAGTTGCTATTAAGTAAATACAAATGGATTAATAAATTAAATATGAACCTTATACAATTTAAAATTGGACCACAAGAGAATTAAACATGAATTGGATATTAAATATGAATTGGATATGAAAAAACACATGTACATGTACTCATCAGCCTGGATGCACCCACATGTGTTTTAAAAAATAGTTCAGTATTTCATAATTCTACTGGCAGAATGCTAAGAACAGTAGAATCATCCAGGTATACTGAACTATTACCAGACAACAATTGGAAATATTAAAATTGGAAATATTTAAATTGGAAATAAAAAACCATTAAGAATATATAAAATATCTTACTCACATCGATTATCTCAAAAACTTTATATATCACTTCACGAAATTACCACCAGATAACAGTTTAAAATTGGAAATAAGAACACGTAAAGTGTAGATAAAATACTTAACTCTCAATAATAATCTAGAATCCTTAAAATATCATAACTGCTGCATAATATCCATGTCCACATGGCACGCAACATACATGTTGATTTAGTCGAGTTGAGAGAAATGATTTGAAATACAAGTTGAGAGCACACTTTTTTAAACACAACCCCATCGATGACATCCCAACACAAAATGATTCAAAATCACACAAAATTATTCTGGTAATAATACACTTATAACAAAATTATATCCGTGAATATATAATTACTACATTCAATTTTAAACCCTGAAAGTAAAATTAATATACAAGCAATAGCTCCCTCTATAGTTAAATTAAACTATATATATATATATATATATATATATATATATGTATATACACAAATAATTAAAATAAAATCACATGTGTTAAAATAAATGTAAAAGTAAAAGATAAAAACTATTAAACGAAAGAATGAAAATAAAAATAAAACTATGAATGTAATACGGAATCAACAGAGGAGTCTCGTATCTACAATTCATACTGAATATATACCATTTCATCCAATATTTTTTAAATAAGCTCTAAAAATGACAGTATTGAGCTCCTTATAACATATAACAAATCCCAGGATTATTGAAATAAATTAAATATGCAGCCGTATTCATACCAACTCTATGTCCCTTGAACAATCAAAGTAGTATCTGCCATACTGGAGAGAGGATTAAAAAGAACGTAGATAAAAGAACATGTGCTGTAATCTAGAAATAGTATGAATAACTACATACCTAAATGCAAGCAAATATGTCAGTTAAACGAGGCAAAAAACGACAAATTAAATTATATTATTAAAAAACTAGATATAAATAAAATGAGGATAAAAGAAGGTTACGGTAAAAAAAAAATAATAAAAAAAAAAATCATTATTATTATTAAACAGTTATAGAATGAAGAATAGAGATGTTAAATTAGTATTACGCAATTATTGAAATAAATATTTAAAAAAAGGATAGTAGAGATAAGTATGTAGATATTAAATTAATATTAAGTAGGTAATAGCATATGAATTTAAGAGCGATACAAATATAGGCAAGAATAAAATGTCGTTATGTATAATGACGTGTGATATATAAATACTTAAGTGATAATTCGCTTTTTACTAATGAAATGTTTAAAACTGTTTTTAGTATTTCCGACCCCAACTCTCCTTAGTGGCATTTCGATTTTATAAATTTTTATAGGCATATTTATACATGTATTTTGATTTTTAAAAAAATATTTTTTTTTGTATTTTATTGTTCAGCAATCCTCTCCCACCCTCCTTAGTATTGTTTTTAATTTCATATTTTTTTTAATGCATAACAAAAACCGAAACTGGTAAATAAAAATGAATATTTAATTTTATAATTAATGACCAAAATGGCAAATAAAAATACATATTTAATTTTTATTTTTTAAATACATAATAAATACTCAAATTGGCAAAAGAATTAAATATGAATATATATCTTTGAATAAAACAACTTAAAAGTTCGTATAGCAAAAATTGACCGAATATCTTATGTACAGAGGGCATGTAATAATATTTTACAATAATTGTTATAGTAAATCTATATATATATAATTCTAGGAGCGTGTTTTATCTAAACTCCTGACCATTGCACTTTATGGTTTTTATATCTTTTCTATTGACTTGTACTCTATCGATACTCAAAGAGACACCGCATTCTCTGTTTCCATCTGGAGCTTCCCTTTGTAACTAAATTTGAATTTTAATCACATTTATAATACAGTTTTCAATTAATCTGTAGAGCGTTTCTTTCCTATGGATTTCAGTTTGGCTTAATTTCCTTATCGTACAGTTTTCAGCGCCTTACGCTTTTATGCTTTTCATTTTGATCTCCAGATTTTAATAAGAAATTATTTTAATAGTCAGAGTACACTTATAAACGCGTGCTTTAAAATAAATTACTTTTATTTTAATTTTATTTTACCTTTTAAAGGCCCCCAAAATTTTCTTGACTCCGGATCTATTTAAAATGGCCAGTTATAAGCATCTAAGATTTAGTTGTTGCCCTATTCATTCCCTAACTACCTACTGCTCGATTTTGAAAAGTAAGCTACTCAGATTCCTTCGATTTACCTAAAATAGACGCATGCGCTTGAATTGTAAATATGATTCAGATTCAGCAAGTGATTTTCTCCAGTCTGAATAAAGCGTGTGGAGGAGAAACATCTAATACAGGCGGATTACATTCTTTTCAATCTCGCTCCACGTGCTCCTTATTTTCTATATGGATGTCCCGGGAACGTTCTTTTTACTTTTGTCAACAGCTGTCGGTACGTAACTATTTTATAAAAATTCGTTTAGATGAAAAATGATTTGCTTTAATTCTTTCGGGTCCGAATATTGTTTTTAATATTGTGGAAAAATTACATTTAAGTTAAAAAAATAATAATAATAAATAAAAGTAGCTATTCAAATTACAAAAATTAAGATTTATTGAGATTTAACGAAACTGTCATTTTCCGAAATCTAACGAATATACTTATTTTGCATTCTATTATTAATATGACAATAGGCTCTGAAAAAATGTTTGATGACGTTTGAAAAACGTTTTATTACAACAGGATTAAATAGACATAAGAACTTCCCAGTATTTTTTTTATATATATAAAAAAAACTAGGGGATCCAACACGGGCTTCCCGTATTGCAAAACATTGGTGAAAGCCATTTTTTATTTTATTTTAATAGACATTTTACATTTAACCCGTTGAAGGGCGATGGAATAGTATATATCCCACTTACTTTTAATGAACAAATGCCACAATGGCACCATAATTTTGAAACAAAAATTTCCTTTTATAGCTTACGTAAAAAAAAAAAAAAAGCTTTTACTGACTTTGATATAAATTATTTGATATAAATACAGGTGTCACTCAAACATTTTAACATTTTAGCAACATAAGTACGTTGCCCCTGAAAGGGTTAATATATATATTTTTTAGATTGCTCACTAAAAATAGAAAAAAATAATTTTTTTATGGAAAATATCAGTTATGTATTTAAATAAAGTTTTAAAATCCATTAAAAGCGATACTTTCCTATTAACCGCATGTCAGGAGATAATAGCCAAAGATTTTGAAACTTACTGCAATATTTTTGAATCTGATCATTTCAGGGGTTTGAGCGCGCAGTTAGCTTACATGTCTGTTAAATTTGTATTTTATTTATATTATTTTATTATTTTATTTACTTATAGATGAAGTTTTAATTTCGTTATGGATTATTAGCCGGAAACAAATACTGAACTATTTATATTAAATTTATATTATATTATATAATATAACATAAGTGTATTATATTTATTTTAAGTGCAAATGGGTTAGTTTTTCGTCGCACGCGATAGAGATAGCTTAAAAAAATATATGCTTAAAAATTAAATTAAAAAACATAAAAAACAGCAAATTAAGGCACAATTTCCAAACAAATTGGATTTTAAAGTACATTTTTTCTTCTATTCGAATGTGGAAAAATTGATATGCGATGATTAGAAGTTAAGGATTCGCAAAAAGAGATAAAGGATCAGGGTCCATAAGTCGCGTTTTTGGCCCATGAATTAGACTAAAACTCGATTTTGTTATACCGACTTAATTATTTCACTTTTTAATATTAGAAGGTTTATCCCTTATTATTAAACGATTTCAACAATAGTTTTTGCATTTTGTTCGGATTTATATGACTTACACAAACTCAAAGTTCGTATTATTCGTAGTTTTTGATCAAAAATACGCAATTTCTCCTTATTTTACCTCAATTATTTATATGAGCGCAATCGTGCAACACTTTCTTCTTTACATATATTATAAAATACATCAAAATGTACAACATATGTAAAAATAAAAGTGTTGCAAAGCTGCGCTCATAGTAAAATATTAAAAAGATTATTAAAAATTGAGGTAAAACTAGGATAAAGTGCGCATTTTTCATCAAAAACTACGAATAACACGAACTTTGAGCTTGGGTAAATTATATAAAAACGAACAAAATGCAAAAACTATTGTTGAAATCGTACAGGATAAACCGTCTAATATTAAAAAGTGAAGTAATTAAGTCTGTATAACAAAATCGAATTTTAGTCTTATTTCATGGGCCAAAAACACGGCTTATGGACCCCGATCATTTATTAGTGAAATCGTGTACATCTTCCAAGGCTAACGAAAAAGAAAGGCTACCGCGATGCTTTACGCGTATCTTTTTTTACAGACCGCCGGAGTCATGTGATGCCCGAATGCACCAATGAAGGTGTACGAAAAGAGCATCACGTCACTCTAGCGGTCTGTAAAAAAGATAAGTGGAATGCATCGCGGTATCCTATCTTTTAGTTAGCCTTGACGTCGTCCGAGGCTAACGAAAAAGAAAGGCTACCGCGGTGCTTTACGCGTATCTTTTTTTACAGACCGCGGGAGTCACGTGATGCTCCAATTCACCAATGCAGGTGTACGAAAAGAGCATCACGTCACTCTAGCTGTCTGTAAAAAAAGATAAGTGGAATGCACCGCGGTAGCCTGTCTTTTTCGTTAGCTTCGACATCGTCAATATGACGTCAGCGTTACTCGCGGACAACTTTTTGCTTTATAATGCAAATTATTGGTTTGGACAAATAGCCCCTATTTTAAAATTTAAAAGAATAAAACACATGTTTGATATAGAAGCCCTAATAACGGTCTAATAGAGCTTTAAGATATCTTATTTTTGTCGTTTTATTGCTAAATGCTGAAAGATAAATAAAGTGATGGTAGTAAACGTAAAGATATAGATTACATTAATACATGGAAATAATAACAAAAGTAATTGTAAAGACAAAATAATAATAAATGTAAAAACATGTCCTATTATTAAGGCACCAGATCCGAAAGGGTTGAAAGCAATTTATACATATATTTCTTTTATTTCAGCTAAAAACTCGTTATTTAATTTTAAATGTGGAAACATTATGTATCTCTGTTGACAATTTTTTTTTAACGATTGCTAATGATATTGCTTTCATTTTTATTTTCAGCGTTACACATTTTTTAATATCAAATAATTAGAAAATCCATCATTTTGATTAAACTTTCTGTTTTAATCTAATAAGTAATGGCCGTTTTTTGAATCTACCTAATATTTCCGATAAGTTTTAATTCATTCTTCATAATGTAAATGCCAGACTTTTTTTATTCTCAAAAATCATTACTAACCGACTTCCACCAAAGGAGGTTATACAATCCGTTTGTATTTTTATTAATTGCATGTTCACGAATAACTCTTGAAAAGATGCTCTCTATTTTTTTTTCTTGTTCTAAAGGTAGTACAGTTTAAGTTTCATTACGATGTAAAAATGTTACATTTGTCTGTTTAACATTTTCCAACATAGTCGAAAAGTCAATTTTAATACTTGGAATTTTTTCCATCGAAAGTTTTCACGCCTTGTATTCATAATATTTCAAATTTTAATTACTTAAAAGGAATATAGCCAACATGGTGAAAGAGTATCCAAGCCGGGACTCGAACCCGGTCATCAGTATACACTGTCAGAAAAATCCGTCTTTATACATTAAATAATTCCTCATTTTTCAACAAATAATTTCCGTACTCCTAGAAACATGCTTTTCCCGTGAATTCTTCTCGAAAGTCTGAAGAAGAGAGAAAATGTCCGTTTATTCCCTGCGCGCATGCGTAAAGGCTCTATTAATACTAAAGTTTGAGTTTATTTTAAAAATGAAAAACTAAAAATTCAATAAATTATTTTTTCGAATTTATTAAAGAAAAAAAATGTTCTTTCGAATTTAAAAAAGTAATAATTAATTTCCTCATTCATTTCAAATTATTTCCGATTTATTTTTTAAAAAGTTAAAAAAAAAATCGCACTTAATATATATTCTAAACAAACAGATTAATATATATATAATAGTTGAAAAAAAATCGGTTTTACTCAAAAAAGAAACAAACAAAAATACTACTTTCGAAAAAAAGTAACAAATAATTTTCTCACTTATTTAAAATTATTCGCAATTTATTTTTTAAAATATATTCTAAAATATTGAACACATTTCATCGAACCGAACACCTTTAAAAAAAACTGTATAATACTTGAAAAAGAAATCGATTTTATTAAAAAAAGCAAACATTTCTTCTCGAATTTAATTAAAAATATAATATCCATATTTTACGTCTAACAATAGAATTAAGAATATATATAATTCATATTTTTATCCTCTATTAATAATAAATTGTTAAAACCCCAACCGTCTTCTCATAACGACAAAATCTCCCCGCAATTAATTTCTAATTTGCCAGCTTTCTAAAACCCAAAATTTTAAAGACCAAAGCCGCCATTTGAAGAAAACCCTATCATCATTCCAAGCTCTTCTTCAAGCAAGTGCCCACTGGCCGTATCGGTAACATACTTGACTCCTGACCGGCATGTTCCTAGTTCAATCCTCAGGTGAGACAGGAAATATTCTTAAAATGTATTAAATAATGAATACTTTCGCAACCGTCCATAGATGGCAGCACAAAGAGGAATACAGTTTTTTAAAACCAACTTTCTTCAAATAACGGAAAATTTCCCGCATGTAACGGAGAAAAAAACAAACGGAAATTCTTCAAATAACGGAAAATTTCGCGGCAGCAGTGCTGCCAGTGATATTTCCGAGTTTTGAAGGAAGTATTTTTGAGAGTGTAGCGCACTGACGTTCTACCAACTGAACCACTTGGAACGATACCCAGCCTGGCACTTCTCACGATCACATGTTGGCAAGGCTACAATCGCAGCACAAGATGGAATATTGTTCTGTGATCCACCAACCCTGGAGCAAACACGAAACTAAAGAGAATCCAGCATCGATGATTGAATAAATCAATTTTAATACTTTGAAAATTTTCCATAGAAAATTTCTCACGCATTAGATTTATAATATTTCAAATTTTAATTGCTTAAAAGGCGTATAGCCAACATTGTGAAAAAGTATCCAAGCCGGGACTCGAACCCGAAGCGCGCACTGACGTTCTACTAACGCGCACTGACGACGACTGATGCACTGACTTACGAAGCGCGCACTGACGAATAGCGCACTGACATTCTACTAACTGAACCATTTGGAACGATACCCAGCGTGGCATTTCCCACTATCACATGTTGGTATGGTCAAATTTTAATTGCTTAAAAGGCGTATAGCCAACATAGTGAAAAAGTATCCAAACCAGGACTCGAACCCGGGTCATCAGAATAGCGCACTGGCGTTCTACCAACTGAACCACTTGGAACGATTGTAGTCTTGCCAACATGTGATAGTGAGAACTGCCAGGCTGGGTATCGTTCCAAGTGGTTCAGTTGGTAGAACGTCAGTGCGCTATACTGATGACCCGGGTCCGAGTCCCGGTATGGATACTTTTTTCGCTATGTTGGCTATAAGCTTTTTAAGCAATTAAAATTTGAAATATAGTTGAAAAGTGTTTATGAATTCGGTTTGTCTGTCTGTCTGTCGTTCGCCTGTCTGTGTTCTAACTCGCGTAAACTTACTCGCATTGCTTTGAAATTTATATATGTTATTGTGATTTACTATGGCATATGTTTGGTATTGATAATGAAGGGTGTAGCATTTATGGTTATTTTACAGGGACACTTAAAAGAATTGCATTACATTACGGCCTATGGAGAAAAATCGTTTTCAGCGTATTTTAAAGATGTTATACTATTTTATAGATATACAAATTGATACATATCACTGAAGTTCATTACAAGGCACATACTATAGAATATGGTGGGTATAGAATGTATTGTTCATATATACAGGGACACTCAAAATAATTTGGTTACAGTACTGTCAATGAAAAAAAAAATTGCTAGTAGATCGTTTCCAGTTGTGGTACGCGTTTTTAAATGTAACTAATTTTTTGCATATTAACTGGTGCGTATAAATTCTATAGATCATATACAGGGCTGCTCGAAAGATCTCACGTACATTTCCGGTTACTGAAGGAAATTGTTGAAGGAGCATTTTCAATTGTGTTATGTATTTCCTTACTGAATTAAATTCCATCATGCTGTGTAGTATACATGCAAATTTAAGATTATATAACAGGGCTGCACAAAAGAATTCGGATGGTTTGTTTGACTTTTGGTAGTAATTGCTGAAATTGGGTTTTCAAATGTGTTATGCGTTTTCTACTTAGTAAACTGCGAAGTTTTGTTGTTACAGTATTCTGAATGTGTTGGAAAGTGTTTCGTAATCTATGCTTGACGCATGATTTTTCGTTCTTTTTTACTTTCTGAACGCATAGTCTAAGGAAAGTATTGTAATCATGTGACTTGTGTGTGTGTGAACACGATAACTCCCAAACGGTAAATCAGATTAAGTTCGCATTTGGCGAATATGTTATAAATAAATGTCACAAGAACTGTACATATTTTCGTACAAATCGGCTGACGGATTAGGCACTGAATCCAGTTTTAAATCATTTTTCCACCATTTCGGAACCGATTCTACACTGTAAAAATACAGAAATGTTTCTAAATTTACAAAAATACCATGTAAGCACGAAAGAAAATATGCAGTAACCTCTTCTGGGTTACTTTATGATTCCGAAAAGCGTTCTTTATCTTTAGAATCTTAGGAAATCACCATATTTTTGAAATTTAAAGAATCATTATAAAAACAGTGTTTATTTTGCTGCCACTGATTTTTGAAAACGTTTCCGAGTAGTTTTTATTTTATATTAATCAGTTTTCTTTTGCCGTAATATCGTATTTTAAAATGCTATCCATTCTCAATTAATCATTTTAAGCCGCGTAATAGAATTTATATATTCAAAAGTAATAGACTAATATTGTTTTTAATGTTTATGCTAATGGTGTTAATTTATCCTGTTTATCTGTAAAATCTGTTCCTTGAACATAAAATGCTTATTTTGGGAATTGGTAACAATCGACAAACTTATATTCTTGGTTGTGAAGACTAATTAATACACCATAAAAATTAATCGGAAACATTTCCGAAAATTACTGGCAGCTAAGTAAAAAAAAACTTTGCTTATTTATATCTCGAAAATATATGAGTTTTTCATATTCCTAAAAATAAAGAACACTTTTCGGAAGAGGTATTATATATTTTCGTCTGTGGTTATAATATATATTTCCTATTTTAAGAAACATCTGAATTTTTTGCAATGTACAGTGAAATCACTAAAGAAATGTGACTGAGTGTAAGCGATAAATATTGCGGCTATTTGATCAAACATTAGTAGCGCAGATAAAACGTATCCGGTTTGAAATTGGGAGGTCCAGCGTTCAAATCCAACCGGTTTAATTGTGTCTTTGGATGTCTTTATAGTGATGATTGAACATTTTGTTTATTACCTATCTTCTAGTACTTGTCACTTGATTTTAGCAGACTTAGTAACTTTAAAATCTATAAATACTGAACTAATTTCATATACGGACGATGTAATTAACATTTGAAAACAGGCACATACAGGCATTCTGGAATTGAAATATGTACATTTAAGATTCACTTTAGTGTTAAAGAGATTTTGGGTTCCGGGTGATTTTATTAAGTCTCTTAGCAATCTTTTACAGACTTTTGTAACTGTAAAAGTCTATAAACGCTGCTTCAATTTCATCATCATTCTTTTTCTTTATTTTGTTTCTTTTTACAGACATGTTTTTGTAAAGGTCTTTAAAAGTTGTTTATTTAATTTATTTTACTTTAATCTCGGTTTTTGTTTATTTATCAAAATTTTTAAATTAATTTATTATTATTATTATTATTATTATTATTATTATTAGCATGGCAAGTTTGTCTGCCTACTTGGTGTTATAATGCTGTGGATGAGTTTTCCACTTGTGTGTTATTTTAAATAATTTTCTCTTGTTTTGCTAGACTATTCCTGAGGCAGTGAGGTTGCTGGTTAGTGGTAGGTATATATATATATATATACACTTTATGGACACCTACACCAGTGTTCAGAAAGTCAAGTGGAGTTACTCCAGATTTTTTTTTTTTTTTTTAAGTTTTAACTTTTGTAAAAATAAACCATACGTTACGAATGTTGAATAGGGTGTTAAAGTACACCAAACGTTTATGTTTTTAAAATAGTTGCCGTATCCTGTATATATATATATATATACAGGGACACATCAAAACTTTTAATAAATCATCATCTACTAAGCGATAAATTGGGTGATACTGGTAACAATGGGATTTGAAATGAAAATTTATTAGATGCTTTCATTGGCTCGGGTAACCCAATTTTACACGAAGTCGATCAGACTCTCGCGGTTCTAGTTGGGTCGGATTGTGTTTTGACTTTGGTAGACCGATTATTCAAAAAGAAGACCACAATATTGTTTCAAATGAAAAATTGTATATTTGAATATAAATGGGTGTATATATTTTAATTTTTCTACATAAAGGATAAAAGTGATTTTAGTTATATTATTGTAAAATATTTTTCCTTAATTGCATTAAAGTATTGATTATTTTTGTATTATGTGATTCCGGTGTTTCAAAATGAGCAGTGTTTTAAAAATAAGCATATAAATATGATACAAAATTAAAAATTGGTCTGAAAATTCACTCTTTCTATCAAGTCACGTTTATATGGCACAATGTATGAAGAGAGCGCGTGTATGATACCGTGCCAAAGTTTTAATTTAAGACACCTCATGCCACTGGCATTTTTAAAAATACTTCTAAAGATTAAAAATCGTATAATTAAATTTTTATAAAACGTTCAGAATGTCATGTGAAATTCAAGCCAAAAATATTAATGAAATTTTGAATATTATACGTTGGAAATATAATAAAAATATTATTCGTGATCATATTATTAATTTTTCCAGTCAATTAAAATATTCATTCACAATATTACATTTCATTTAATCCCATTAGTTCTGTATATTATTAGTTTTACTAATGTATATATTCTCATTTTAAAATGTACAATTACTAATTTTAATCTTAACCCTTTCTGGCACAGTGGTCTCACTCCGGGCACACCTAATTTTAATTCCAAACTTGCATTCGGCACCAAGAATATTTTAATAAAATTTTGTTTCTATAATGAAATCTTAAAATAAGGAGTTCATATTTTCTAAAAAAGTAGTTTGTAAATTCCGGTGTCATTCAGCAATTTCTCATTTTACGAACAGACTTTGCCTGTGCCGGAAAGGGTTAACAGATGTATATGCTTCTTTAATTCTTTCCTGGTTGCAATAAATACCACAAATATTCAGAAATGTACGAAATACTGATACTTTTTTTAAACTGGAAAGTAATAAATATTTATAATAAATAATGTTTACTAATAATAGTTGTTAAAGAAAAAGCGAGAAAGTATTGAATTGGACATGAAATAATCCATAAAAAAGTATTCTCCAGGTTCCCAGTTGAAATAAGCATGCATTAATATTCCTGGCTGAAATATTCACAGCCGCTGTATTTTGAGAAAGTTATTCTGTAAATTCATAACAAATATAATAATAAAAAATCTGCATGCCTGGCTGAAATATTCTCAGCCGCTGTATTTTGAGAAAGTTATTCAGTAAATTCATAATAAATATAATAATAAAAAATCTGTACCTTTAATAATATTACATGTACCACATAAAAAATCATTTACCTTTTAAACAAGAACGAAAAATCATGCGTCAAGCATAGATTATGTAACGCTTTCCAGCACTTCCAAAATAATTTTGCAAATCTTTACCGTAAGGTGTAAGATGAAATTTAACTAAACAAACGCATAACATATTTAAAAATCCAATGTTAGGAATTACCAACAATATTCGGAAAAATATCCGAGCTTTTTTGTGCAGCCTTGTATATGATCTATAGATTTGTATATATACTAAATAGAATCTTAAATTTTAGTTCAGTTAGGAAACATGTAGCACAGTTTAAAAATTCCCTTCTGGAATTTCCGAAAATAAACGGAAATGTCCTCGAGAACTTTTGTGCGGCCCTGTATACAATCTATACAATTTACACACACCAAGTAATAGACTTACTGAGTTAAATTTAAAAACGCGTTCATCAACTGAAAAAGCATTCCCAGCAATTATTATTAATAAGCAGTACTTCAACCGAAATATTTTGTGTGTCCCTGTAAATGAACGATGAAAGCTATACACACAATATTCTATAGTAAGCCTTTTGTTATCCACGTTAGTGATATATATCAATTTCAATATGTTTGAAATAGTGAAACATTATTGAAATAAACTGCAAAAGAGGTTTTTTCTTCGTAGACCGTAATGTAATGGAATTCTTTGAGTATCCCTGTAAAGGATAAGTGCTATGCACACCACATTCTATAATTAGTCCCTTGTAGTGCATATCAGTGATATATATTAATTTCAATATGTTTGAACGTGTGCAACATCATTAAAATAAACCGCAAATGATTTTTCCCCATAGACCGCAATGTAACGGAATTCTTTCGAGTGTCCCTGTAAAAAAAACTATAAGTGCTACACACTTCATTTTCAATGCCGAACATGCCACAGTAAACCTCAATAACATATATCAATTGCATGACGATCCGAGTATATTTACGCGAGTTAGAGTACGGACAGACAGACAGAAAAACCGAATTCCTAAACACTTTTCAACTATGTTGGAAAGTGTTAAAAATGAAACACTTACCCAAGTTTTATAATTTATTATTAAACTTTAGATAAGAAAGTTCGGAGATTTTCAAAATAAAATATGAAATGTGTTTTAATTGCAATTAAAAGTGTTATTCCTGCGCTATTTATGTATGGGACGGTATAAAATGAAATAATCAAATTTTTCCGCACTATAAATTTAAAAAAAAAAAAGTTGATTTGCGCGTCAGCGTATTACTGCTTATTTTAATGTTTATTACTGTTAATTTTATGGTATAATACTGGCAGCTGGGATGCCTGTATCATACCGTAAAATCAACATCTTTTTTTTCTTTCCTTCAGTGCGACTGAAGAGTTGAGGAAATTAAATGTATATCTCTGTGCTATTTCAAATGAAATAATGAATTATTTTTCGACAGAGCAATTGGGAAATATATCGTCGATTCCCTTTGAAGCAAATATATTTTAAAACGTATAAATATTTTTACTTTTCTTAATTAACATTTTAAATGCAGCAAAATAACTTCTGTACCGATGATGACACTGAATTGACTAAAACTTCATTGTCTCTTTCAGTTGGCACCGATTAGGCAATTATATCATTTTCAAGCCATTTTGCGATCGATTGTATACGGAAAATCGCCGAGAAAATTTGATAGAGTTTATGTAATAAATAATGCGACGATGTAGTCAAGCATCGGTGGATAAGAAGTAACACCCCTGGTTCCGAAATGGGGGGACGAGTGTTCGAATTCAGCTGATTCCATTTATTTTATCTTAAACCTTGGTATTCTATAAAATGTTCCAGAGATTCGAAAAGAGCCACATCTGATATTTTTGTTTAAATATTACAAATTGACTAAATTTCAACACCTGCGAGTAAAAAAAAAAAATCGGATTTATTATTATTATTATTATTATTATTATTATTATTATTATTATTATTATTGTTGTTGTTATTTAATTTTAATTTTTATTATTATTATTATTTTTTTTTTTTTTTGGGGGGGGGGGGGGGCGTTTTATAGGTACCTGATCTTTTAATCAATCAGATGTGACGATGTAATTTTTATTCTAATTTTTATTTCTTTAATCATTTTCATCAATTGCTTTATCTTTTCCATTTTTTATTTATAAAATTTAATTTCGATATTTAACATAACCAAGGAGCACATATCTATTTAACTCAATAAAATAATTGATTAGAAATCTAGTTCTATTACAATTTAATATATCAAGTGTAAATTACATTTTTTATTATACCTAATTACATTTCTATTTTTATTATAAAAAATTACGTAAGGAGTGAAAATAAATATATATTCCAAAGATTGTAAATATAATATTGTGCTGAAATATTAACACACAAATCTTAATGGATGATCTAAGAAGAATTTTAACTGATGGTTTATGATCATTTACTAAAAAGTGATCATTTAAGATTTTAAGGGGACTCGGTACTCTTTGAGCTACTTAAAAAAAAAATTTAGTATTCTATAATTTTTCTTTAACATATTATTCAATTATTTCAGGAAGGAGAATGATTTAATCAAGAAACAAGAAAGAAAAATCATGCCTCAAGCATAGATTATGAAACACTTCCAGATATCCAATAAGTATAAGCAATTCGGAAATGCATAAAGCATTTGAAAACCCAATTTCAGCATTTACTATTCATATTCGGAAAAAATATCTTAATCGTTTTCTGCAGCCCTGTATATAATCTCTATATTTGCATATTTACATACAATATAGCATGCAGAAATTTTGTTCATTCAGGAAACGCAAACACAGTTTAACATTCCCCTTCAGCAATTTCCGCCAATAAGCGGGAATGTACTCGAACATTTTTGTACAGTCCTGTATATAATCTATAGAATTCATTCCTGCCAAGTAATATACAAAAAATTAGTTAAATTTAAAAACCCATACCACAATTGAAAACACCCTTGTAGCAATTATCGTTGATATAGAGTACTGTAGCCGGATTCTTTTGAGTGTCCCTGTAAATGAACGATAAATGATGTTCATACCATATTCTACAGTAAGCATCTTATAGTGCACCTCAGTGCTATATAGTAGTTTTAATATCTTTGAAATAATGTAACATCATTAAAATGCATTGGAAATGATTTTCTCATAGACCATAATGCAACGGAATTATTTTGAGTGTCCTTGTAAATGAGCTATAAATGCTACACACTTCCTTTTCAATTCCAAACAGACCATAGTAAACTTTAATAACATATATTAATTGCATGGCAATCCGAATATATTTACATGAGTTAGAGCACGGACAGACGGACAGACAAACCGACAGAATACCGACTTCATAAACACTTTTTAACTATATTTGAAGGTGTTAAAAGTGATTAATGACTAATTACTCAACATTTTTATTTTCGAAAATAAACTATTATATTACAGAAAATACAAGTCTTAATTTAATGTGACGTTCCTTAATGGTCGTCCATAAAAAGATAGCGTATATGTTGAAAAATATGTATTGAAATTTTAACATTTTGATCATATTACCGATACATTGTAAATACAGACTGAGAAAAAACAAATTTAAAGATTGCAACTCTAAATCCTTTAAAAGGAATGCGGTAAAAAGCCTTTTTCGCATATTTTTAACTATGGTATCTTTACGGCATCTCGTGAGAATTTAATATGGATTTCTTTAAAGCTAAAAGTTGAAAAATTAATATTTTCGTCATTTTTTTTTTTAAATCAAGGGTATCGGGTTCCTTTAACAGTATAAGGCATAATTTCTTGCATTTCAATCTTCTCAGAAATAATTTATATATAAAAAAAAGATAATGATTCTTTAACACGTTCTTTTCTAACTCCGCAGACTTAAGAGCCTACGCTAGTCATGGGAAGAAACGCTCAAGCTAATGTTAAGTCTATGGGAAGGTTCTTGCGCGATTTCTCGCTCTCATTTTAATATTTTTAAATGATTTTTTTTTACATAGGATAGCTGAGGTCGATCTCTAAAGTTGTTAGTTTTTACTTTTTTGAGTTTGGTTACAGTTTTTTTTATAAGCGGACATTTTCAATTTTGGAACCTCAGCTATCCTATGGATATCCCCTATCCTATCCTTTTGGACCTCAGCTATCCTATGCAAAAAAAAAAAAAAAAAAAAAAAAAAAAAAAAAAAAAAATATTAAAATTCGAGCGAGAAATCGCGCAAGAACCTTCCCATAGACTTAGCATTAGCTTGCGCGTTTTTTCACATGACTGATGTAGGCTCTTAAATCACACGAAGAATTATTCGGGAGGTGACTGTGTTAATACGTACTTTTTTATACAAATAAACTTTTTCAACTAAACTTTTTATGCTAATAGCTTTCATCAGAAAATAAATCCAAATTTATCATCGCAAATAAATTCCAAAAATATTCCAAAGTTATTTCTCTTTAATAAAATATGGAGTTAAAATCTTTCCGATTTATTTCAATATGATTTACATAAAGTCCTTCTAGAAATATCCTATTGTATCGTGATAAGTGTCATTTAATATAAGAGTAATTTTTTAGCCATTAATGTTAATCTTTAATTCTTATTTCTAAAAGCATAATTCACGTGTATTACGCTTTATCTATAATTTTATGCAACATTTTAACTATACATTACTGAAATGAGAGTTCAAATTTTCTGCATATTTTTTATTTGTATATTTAAAATGGATTTTTCATAAGACATGTGGGTATGTGGGATCACTGTATTTAACATTATATTACTACCATAAATAACTGTAATGTCTTGTTGCAAGTTTAAATGTTGATTTAAGAAATATCTCGGACACTGTGCATCAGTAAAGAAATAACTTTAAGCTTACGTGTTAAATATTATGCGTTCTTTACTTCAAACTAAGGAGTTTGAAGGATATGGCTCATCTTTTGACAAGATTAAAGTGCAGTTAAAACCTTATTTTAAAACTCTTTTAAACAAAGATAATGACAAGCTTTTAATTAGTAATGGAGATCATTTTACACACAAAATTTTCTACAAGTTAGAATTAAATAGAAGTTTTCTTTATAATGCGTACATGAAAATGAAGTGTACCTAATGCTGTTTCTACACAACTTTTAAAGATTTGTGGTTATTGAATTCCACTATTTTATTAATAGTATAATGTTCGCCTTAATTAGTCACAGAAATCTAAGATTAAATAAAATGACGATAAGCTATTAAAAAAATACTGGTGTTCAATGTCCTTAAGCCTAGGGTCGTTTAAAAACATAATTAGGTGCATTGCAAAATTAGAATTAATTCTACAGGGTGCCCACTAAAGTCCGTTCCCATTAACTTCAGATCAGCGACAACTGTATAACATCCTAAACGTGGTGTCTAGGGATTGTAAAATGGCTTTGAGCTAAACGATGAGACCGCTTACGGCGCCATTTTGTAGTAAACTGTGAAGTTATTATCTCGATAACAGTATGGGATACCGGAAAAAAAAAATCAATTACAAAGTTGCAAAGCGTCCTCAATTTAAAATGAAAAGTGCTTTACATGTAAAAATCATTTTACTGTTGGTTCATTAAAAAATAAAAAATCTTTCGTAAGTATGATTTTCTGAAAATTCCCTTATAAATGTTTTGTTATCAGTCCATTTATTATATTTTGCTATGAATAGCTGCAAAACTATCACAGTTTTTTGTTGCCACTATTTTCTAATATATTCTTCTTTTCATTTATTTGCAGAATTCTGCTGTTAAATAAGGTGCTGATAACTATTAAGAAATAATGATAACAAAGAAGCGCAATAATTAACAGTTATGTAGATATGCACGTCGATATATTTAAAAAATATAAAAATGTTTCTTTTGCTGAAAAAAAAAATTATTTAAAATTTTCAAATGATGTATGATTTACGTATGGAGGGGAAGAGGCTTTACGCTTACGGTTGTTAACGTTTTGATTTCGTTGTTAGTATTGCACAATATTAGGGCTCTGGTATTATTTGTTGTTGTTGTTATTAGAAGTTAAGCTATGCCTCTCCAAACAAATTCATCTGATTATTAGGATTGAATGTTTGTCTCGAAAACATTATAGGTGTTTCGCCGGCCACTTTTATAATATCGCTATTCCTAAACAATATTTTTCTTGGCAATTTAAAATGTAATCGTTTTGGAAATCGAAAAAAAATTTTGACCGATTTACACGTTTCAGACACTAAAGATTCCGAAAAACATATTTTTAGAAAAAAAAGTTTTGCCGTCCGTCAGTCTGTGTGTGTGTCTGTAAACGCTCTATCTCCCGAACAAATAGAGATAGAGACTTGAAATTTGGTATGTGCTTAGCATGTAAGAATGGGAAGAAGCTTATTGAATTTCAGTAACCTCAATTATCCGTATCTATTTTTTTCGGACTCTCGAAATATTCGTTCTGATAAAAGGTATATAAAAATTTTTGAAATTGTTTATTTTAAGAAGTGAATATAAAAGAAAATAAAAAAACATAAATTTTGCATAAAGAATAAAGTCGATCGGATAAATAGTTGCCGAGATATTTGTAATCATATTTTCCACACTCTTCGATTTTTCATGACCCTGTATTTCATTCAAATTTCAATTCAAAGATATATTTTAATTGGAAATGAGACGCTTCATCCGACGCAGTAAACCGTTAGTTAATATGATTATCAATTTTGGGGTTATAAGGATGTTTCTTTTACGCAATTCAGTAATGGAACATTTGAAGTTTATGACGTCATCAAGCCACGATTGTATTCGAAATGCAATGCATTTTATAAATAGTTTACACATGTTCTATTAACATATTTTATATTATGCATATCCATGATGGTTAAGTATTACGGTGGCCCCTAACGACTAGTTTCTCTTTCAGTAACACATGAATATAGAAATTGTCATTTTGCCTTTACCAAAAAACTAAAAAAAAAACAGTTCAATTACATTGTTTCTTAATAAAAGCAACTGCCAATTTGATACGTTTGCGAAGAAAAATGAATAAAAAAATATGTCAGAAAATAGCCAGTTTGGAATTGAGGTTCAAGGTCTTAAAACACTTTCAAAGTAATCTTTACACGACTTAAATACAAAATGCCGAAATATATGGCGCTAACGGCTAAATTAGGCAAATGCGTATTATATACATTTCAAGCACGCTATAAATCGTTCAGGTTAAGACTCCTATTATAGGAGTTCTAGTTCAGGTCTCTAATGCGAAGAAGATTAAGGGACACTTCTTTGTATTTTCTGCTGATTCATTTAAAGAAATGTATTATCTAAGAGTCTCAAATCCTAGGCGTTTTCGTTCACGTTTTACTCGAAAGCAAATTATCCTAATTTACCAGCAGCCACTTAGTGCTTTGGAGACTGTACAAAATGATGATAAAGGAAGTTAGAGTTTTGTTTTCTATAACACAAAACAGTGTGGAAAAGTTTAAACCGGCAGGAAATGCAGCAGGTTGATTCACTTACTCATACAGTGACAGTCGTGACTAATACTCAGGGCCGAAATTAGCTTTTTTTAAAGGAGGACAAACGTGGATTTTGGAGCCCACCTGAAGTAACTTTACAAAGAGATTTTTACTAGGCTTCTAATAGCCGACTTATTTTTAAATTAAAAATATATAATCATAAAATACGTATTACTGAACTATGTAAAATCAGCTTTGGAAAAATTTATCCAATAAAAACCTATGAAACCGTAATCAATAAGAACAGGAAAAAATTCCGCTATGTACAGATTTCCGTCTTAGCATGTATAATTGTTGATATTCTTTCTGTGGGGACCATGTAATTTTTTCATGTAAGACATGATTCCGTTATAAACAGATTTCATTTTCACATATTTTATTGTCGTTGTAGTATTACATTACAATTGAACAGGCGTTTAACGTCTGAGTGGTATAAGTCACGATGTAAAACTGAAAAACCAGGATTTTCTATAGGTATAACAATGAATTCCAATACCGAAAAAGGAAAATAATCTTAGTGTGCTATATACAGCCAGTTTCATGGAATTATCAATTATACCTCTCTTTCTATTAATAGACTGACGTGTCATTCCTCCCTGAATCTAACTCTATTTTTAAAAATTATAATGACTTAGAACCAAAAAAATGAAGTTTTTCCTGAATATTTTATTTTGTGAATTTTTTACCAAATACTATTTTGTGTCCCGGGCAGTCGCCCCAATTCTGGATGTAAAAAAAAAAAAGTAATTGTAGTAAAAAAAAAAGTATTTTTTTAAAATTCAGCAGTTTTTAGTGTCCCGGCGCCCGACATCACCAATCGTTTTATCTATTTGTTAATTTTAATGCACTTGGCTGAGTTTTTCTTTTCGATTTTCCAATTGCAAATCATTTTTACCAAATTCCACACACACACACATATATATATATATATATATATATATATAACTAATTATTTCATACTTAATTAAATAAATGTTTAAGTTGGTGTTATGATAATGTTTCATTTATGGTTATATATATATGCAGTCAAACCTCGTTAACATGAACACGCTTAACGCGAATTACTTTTAGCACGAACTGTTTCCGATTGCCCCATCCAGTTGTATATAATGTATTTAAATTCGGATAACACGAACTACTTTTAACATGAACAAAAAAAGTTTCCCCTTCAGTGTTCACGTTAACGAGGTTCGACTGTCTATATATAATTTATCAAAGGACAAACCAAATCTTCATTTGGCGTCCCCTCCACCTTTTGTTCTGGTGAACCCGGGCACATGCCCCCTCTGCCCCCCCCCCCCCCCCTTAGTTTCGGCTTTGCTAGTACCAATGATGAGACAAGACACAGCATTACAACACTGTAAAAAAAAAAGACAAATGTTTACTAATCTACGAAAGTATAATATAACCACGAAAGGAAAATATACATTAACCTTTTCCGAGTACGAGTTACTCATTATTCCGAAAATCATTCTTTATCTTTAGAAACCTTAGAAAACAATATATTTTTAAAAGTTAAAGAAGCATTAAAAATAAATGTACAACGTTGAAATAGCACAAATTAAAAACATGTATACTTGCAAACAACTGTTTCAAAGCCCTTAAGCTTCATCATCAGTGCCAATTCAAGAGATTAAAACGAATTAAAAACCCCTATTCATTTTAATCTCTTGAATTGGCACTGATGATGAAGCTTAAGGGCTTTGAAACAGCTGTTTGCCAGTATACATGTTTTCAATTTGTGCTATTTCAACGTTGTACACTTATTTTTAATATAACGGCACAAAGTTGAATCCACCTTTTTAGTTAAAGAAGCATTTTTAAAAACAAAGTTTCTTTTGCTGCCACTGATTTTCGGAAATGCTTGTCATTGTTTTTTAATCTCACTTTTCATATTATTTAGCAACTTACAATTCGTAATTGATTTTTTTTATGCTACATACATATTTATAGGCGTATAAAATACTTCGGAGGTTTCAGAAATTAGAAGCGTTAAATTAAACACGATTTATGCAATGATATTCTGAAATTCTTATGAACTTCTTATTCTTGTAATTTTTTAGATAAAAAAATGCATTTCTTATTTTGATATTCTTTGAAATGTGGTTGTTAAGCAACTAATAAAATAAAGAGGAAAGAAAAAGAAATGCATTTTAAAATTTGTAAAAAATAGTAAAATGAAATGTTTTATATTTCCCGAACAGTTGCAAAAAGTTTTCCATTAATTTAAACAATTAAATTCTAAATTCTAATAGATGTATCGGTAAATTTTCAAAGCTATTGCATATTTAAAACCTTCCTATCGAAAATTTAGTATCCGTAATTTTTGAAATCCATTATTCAAATATGCGATTTTCATTTCAGTTAAAAACGAAATTTGAAAATCGTCTGCGTTCCCATAGGAAAGCATTATGACCTAAAAAGAAATGTTCTATATTTTTCGAACGAATGGACCAAATGTAACTAAAAACTATCCAGCTAATTCCGGGTACCTCACCAACATACCCACCAAAAATCAACTCAATAGGACGATTTTTACGGCAATTATCGCGGAACAGACAGACAGAGGAAAACCAAAAACTTTTCGCGTCTTCACAGTGAGCCTTCACTGATATTTCCGCAATAATTAAATTTAACAAAACAATGAACTTAAATTTTAGAGAATTTTTCCCATTATAAATTTCATCAGGATCCAAAAATGATACGTTTGTCTGCATTTCCGTTTTGTATATTTTCTTTGACTTTCGTAAAAGTTTGTCATTTTCACGCAATTGCCGTGTATTGTAAAGTACACAGTAACACTTAGTCATCCGATAATCTTGATGCAAAAGTTACGCGAAACATTTTTTTTTCTATAGAAAATTCTTTCGAATAGAGGAAGTGTGAAAAATATGGGATAGTTTAAATTATGTGACTAAATAAGGTATGTCTAAATGAATGAATATAGAGTACATACATGAATAACTACTTTACATTGCAATTAACATTATAAATGATTATTATTAAACTATTACCGAAGATAAAACGTCGTGACTGAAAATCAGTGTGCGTGTCAACACCAGAAGCAATGAGAAATGATCCAGTGTTTAATTCATAGACTGTTTATCTATAAGGAATTTCACAGAATATTCAAGCGATAAATATTTGAAGTTGTACAGCTATGTAACGAACATTACGGCTATTTTATAAATTCAATATTAATTAAGCAAAGAAAAGAATGTTAGAAAATATTTCGCATTAATTATTATATGATTGCATTTATTTTGATTGCATTTACTCATCAATATACATTACATTATATTTGCTAGTTTTCATATTTTAAAAACACTAAAATAAAATAGAAAGAAACAAGAAAGGAAAATCATGCTTCACGCATAAATTATGAAACACTTCCAGATTATCTTAACGCAATTGCATATTTTAATACGATGAAAGAAGAAAAGGCAAAACATTGTTGAAAACTCAATTTCAGCAATTACCACCTAGTAAGTAAATTATTCGAATTTATTTCTGCTGCCCTGTATACGATCTACAAATTTTTATACACGTCACACAGTATGCTAAAATTTTATTCAGCTACTGTATACTCATAACATAACTGGCAAATCACTTTCGACAATTTCTTTCCACCGACTGTAATACATTTGTATATTGTTTTGTGGAGTCCTGTATATGATCTATAGATTTTTATATATACAACACAGTATTTAGTTACACAAATTTAATTCAACTATAACACACATAACATAACTAAAAGCGCAAAGGGAGAAAACCCGACGTGATAACAACCACAATTGGTCTAAAATGTTATCTTGTTCTAAAAACTAAACTAAACCAACCTGCGGCGCTACAAACGCAAAGGCTTGACTATTTAAGCAATTTGGAATCGACATGAGTTTTATATTTTTTTGATAAAAAAAATTACTTATTGAGTTATAAGCTATTCATGTCACTTGACGTTTTTCTCTTTTCTCGTGCGTGTCGGGAATTCGATTCAAAACGCCAACTTTGACAGTATTTTTCTGAAATATCTTCTATTTTTATAAAAAAAATATAAAACGTCTTTCGATTACAAAATTTCTTAAGAAGATCACTTGCAGTTTGATGCATTTGTGAACAAAAATGATTTAAAAAATGTGTTATAAAGTAGCCAATTTGGATTTCAGAACAGCCTTAAGGACCTACAGTACCTGGCCTACAGTACCATGACCTATAGTACTGGGCCCTGTTTTCTTAACCATGGGCCCTGACATGACAACGTATGACAACATATGACAGCATACCAGGTTTTCAGAATAACGAGGTACCTACAGTGTTTAGTTACCAAGCAAGCTTGGTACTCATTTTATCGACCCTCGAAAGGATAAAAGGTTGATTCTTTTATTGTACATGTAATGAAATTTCTTTTGTACAACTATATTTTCCCTTCCCCACTACGCTTTCCTTTGTGACAAATTTATTGTCGCAGGCTTTCTGAAGCCAAATTAAAGAATATTTCAGTTTGTTGATCTTTTTATTCCGGAAATGAGGAATCATTAGGGAAACTTGTGGTGGCACAGCAAACCATATTAAAGGTAAGCATTAATATTTGAAATGCAGCAATTTGAAAAACTCGCGTTGATATTTACCAATTTATAAAACATTTGAAGCATCAAAAAGAATTCTGCTGTAAAGAAATACCTTTATTCCATGACGGGAATTGACTATCACGAATGCAAAGAAATATAATGAAGAAATCAATGGATCAATGTGTAATTCAAGGAATAACACTTTAATAATTTATGTCATCCATTGGTTACTGTTTTGTAGATTCTGGTTAAAAAAAGATAGGTAAAAAAAAAGATAAAAATAAATTCATAGAACAATAAAAGTTTACCATTTCCATGCTTTTTTTATCTTGTTTTTAAAGTTATTTAACAAAAAATGAATATCTTTGTATCTCTCTCTCTCTCTCTCTCTCTCTATATATATATATATATATTAATAATTATTTACTGAAATCATAATTAAAAAAATACCTATTAAATGCAAAAAATCTATTAGAGTATTAAAAAAAAAAAAAAAAAAAAAAAAAAACAGTTTTGCACCTATATTTTTAGCTCGGGAAGACCGAGCTGGATACCAGAGTCTTCTTAACCGTTTAAAAATGAAGAATTTACAAGAAGCGTGTTATAATGATTTTCTATACGGATAAATACATATATCCTGGTGCTACCTATGTGCAGTTTTCTAAAACTATGATTTATGGGTCATTCCACATAACATAAAATAAATAGATCACATCATTTTATATTAAGATGGAATACCATACGTGATATTTACAGTCCTTGCAAAAAAAAGTAATCACCTACTAACTCTGCCAAATATCATAGTATAAAAAGGTGACTAATACAAATCGATTAGTAATAACATCTGCTAATCAATACTATGCTTAATTTTTGCTTAGGTGGTCGTCTAAATATACAAATTGTACCAAGCTTTAAAATTTGTAATACAAACATCAAACACCTAATTTTGACATCATATTTGGGTACTTCAGTAAATGTTGCTTTTGGATACCAAACGGGAAACCATTCGTTCATGTACAAAAGCATTTATTCTGGTTTAAAATTTGGCACTCCTAATGTTAACGCCATTATTAATTGTTGCAAAACCGATTATAATGCCGCTGGTTAGTATGATTCAAAACTATTTAGCGTAATGAGCATTATTTTGGATTAGCATATTTGAAACTTCTAGAAATTGTTTTCGGTTAAAAAGTTTGTAGGTTACAATTTTTATATTTTTTTTCGAAAATTAATTTCAAACGTATATGTATTTTGAAATTATTTTTCAAAGAAAAAATAAATCGGTCAAGTGCGAGTATAACTTGCGCTCAAAGAATTCCGTACATGGTTGGTTGGTTGGTTGATTTTATGACGGCCGATTATCAACACGAGGGATATAGGCCCTAGTGGGAGTGCCCTCCGTGGGGGTCTTTCTAAGGGATCCTAACCCGTATTAACGCAAGGTTAGAAGAAAACCACGGAAAACTCCGAACGGTTAGTTTGACGAGCGCGACAGGGGTTTGAACCCAGCACCTCCCGTCTACCAGTCTCGAGAGCAGAACCTCTCAGCCACTGGTGGGGCCAGTTTCGTACATGAAATTTATTACTTACTATTTATTAATTAATAAACTCCTATACTACCCCATATTTTTTCATAATTTTAGTTTCAGTAGATTCGGAAATAGGAAGGGGAAGGGGGCATATTTTTCTAGTACTTTCGACTATATCTTTGAAAATATAATACCAAAATTAAAACAAATATATTTTTGAGTTCAAAATTACGATATCTTTCGAACGATACCCTACACGATATCGAAAAAGAAATTTGACGGA
Source organism: Maratus michaelseni (assembly GCA_963931845.1). NCBI lineage: Eukaryota > Metazoa > Arthropoda > Arachnida > Araneae > Salticidae > Maratus > Maratus michaelseni. Next base: position 494,382,181 of record OZ007586.1, read on the forward strand.
GAAACCTTTTTTATGCAGTTAATAATCTCCATGTGCAGTGAACGATCGAAAGAACATGTTAAAAACCAGACCCCAATTAACTATAAGTACTTTAAGTGATAACCGCAGATGCAAAACATAGTGAATAAAACCAGAGACTGTCGAAACCAATTAACTGTGAAATTCTGCAGACCTCCCTACTTCAACCTACAGCTGATATCCCGCGCGCGTGCACTGAACTTAATAACAATTCTCCCTCAGTTTCCAAAATGTATCCGAGCAGTTAAGACGCTCTTGTATATATATGATGTAAATATATCTCAAATATAATGTAAAATTTGAGCACCTATATGCAGTCTCCAAAACGCGATAAAAATGTACATATCTAGCCAAGAATTATAATATTATATTCAAAGGAATATGGATCTACTTCTTATTTCACACAATGTTATTTTCTAATAATAATGTTTCTTACTATTCAAATACAGTGACACGACGATCATTCAAAGGGATAAATATTTGGATCCACTGTGGATATTCTGTGCGCTAAAGGAAAATCTCAGGTAAGCCGAAACAATATTCTTTACCATTATCGAAAGATGAAAATGCAAGTTAAAATATGAAGACTGATATAACAATTTATTAAGATAGAAAATTAATCATGCTACCGACGGTTCCCCTAAAAATTTTTTTCAAGTAAATTAATTAATATCTCGGCTAATTAAAGACAATTTTTTTCGAAAATCATTATCAAATACCCTGGATGATTCTGCGTCGATAGATACCTCGAGCGCCCGTCAACTTTCCCGCTGACCGCCCGAAAAGTAAGTTTGTGTGTAACGGAAAAATGGGTTTTTCTCAAAACTATATTCCCGAGGAAAATCTCTATAATTTTCCTGCAAGGTTTAAATAAACTTCTACTACCTGTAATTGTTTCATAATTTTAGTTTTAGTAGATTCGGAAATAGAGTGGACATATTTTTGCAGTGCATATTCGACGATATCTCTGAAAATATGATACCTAAAATTAAAACAAATATATTTTTGAGTTTCGTATTACGAGCTCTTTCACACAATACTCCATACGATATACAAAAAGAAAAAAAAATCAAGTAAACTTAATTAGCCCCCTAAATTTTTCCTAAACATAATTGTGAATGGTCAATAATCTGAAAGTGGGTAGAAATGCTTTATAATTTTCCCAAGTTTGAACTTTCCTCGTCCCATAGTTTACGAGAAAAAGAGCTCAGACAGACACATGAGTAATCTTATAATGGTTCGATTTTTACTTTTTAAGTACGAAACCCTAAAAAAAATTGTAACCTATAAGTTTTTAAACATAAATCTATTTCTAGAAGATTCAAATATCTGAATCCAAAATTACAGATCTTTCCGCCAAGAATTGTTTTAGTTAAGCTTAAAAAAAACTACACGCATTGCAAACTGTTTAGCCACGATTGGTAATGAATTTATGTTTCAATCTTTAACCAGCGTAATTCTTGAAATACTTGATCTAGACTTCCCATTTCGTATCCGAAGATAAAATGTACCAAAAAATACAAATATGATATTAAAACTAGACATTTGAATTGAAGTTGTACAAGTTTGGAACAATTTCTATCTGTAGACAACCTCCTAAGAAAAAATTAAGTATAGCATTAATTAGTAGGCGTTATTATTAATAGATTGGTACAAATCCTATTTTTATATGCTGATTTGTGGCAGAGTTAGTAGGGGTGATTTACTTTTTTCCAGTACTTTTCCAATCTTGTGAACACTAAAAAATGCTTTTTGTATCTTTATAGAAAGTTCTTGCACCTGAGATATAGTTCTTTGTTTACACAATGAACAAACATAAAACACCAATTTTAATCTTTTTTAACGATCAACAAAATTATTTAACCCCTTAATCGTCGTGCCCGAGACATTCACGGGCAGCGTAGTATGCGCATGTGTTATTCAGATTGTTTGATTCACACCAGTTTTTTTTTTTTTAAATAGTCTTATTTGCTTTATTCCCGCATTATTTTATCTATCTATTAAATAAGACGAACATCTCTACTTAAAAAAACTGGTGGTAATCAAGCAATCTGACTTTTTAAAAAGTAGCCTACACTGAAAGAGCGCGACGATTAAGGGGTTAATTAATGCTTTTTTTCTTCGTTCTCGATGTAAGCAAAAGCCTATACATTTTTTAAAAAATATATGCAAAAAGCAATTTTGGGTTTCACAGTATCACAATATTATATATATCATGTACTTTATTTCATCAAAATTAAAAATTGTGCAGCGTGACTGTTTTCTAAAATCTAGAATGATTCTTACACTGTTCTTTCTATTAATAGTTTGATAAATTTTATAATTCAATAATTTGATAGGTTTACATTAATAGTTTGATCCAGATATCCTTTATGCATTTAGCCCCAATTTTCAAAATAAGTAACTTACACCGCTAGAACATTAATAAGATTTTTTTTTTTAATTTTAAAGCACGATATTAAAACGAAACAAATAACGCAATGATATTAATTTCTGCATGAAAACATCAGTAATCCGCTATGATCATAACAAATTTTAAAAATATATTTAAAACTATTTGATGTAAGCAAAAAAAAAAAAAAAAAAAAAAAAAGCGTACTTGATGTTTTTTAGGACAGGTAAATGTTTTACAAAAGAAAAAAAATATTTTTTTGTATGCTAACAAATATTTATAATATGCTATATTATAAATATCGTATAATGATTTTCTATACGGAGAAATACATATATATCCTGGTGCTACCTATGGGCGGTTTTCTAAAACTATTTTTTACGGGTCATTCCTCATAACATAAAATTAATAGATCACATCATTTTTGATTAAGATGGAATGTCGTACGTGATATGTACTGTCCTTGCGAAAAAAAAAGTAATCACCCACTAACTCTGCCAAATATCATCGTATAAAAATGTGACTAATGCAAATCGATTAGGTTTAGATACCCTCCATGCACTTAGTGCCAATTTTCAAAATTAATGACTTGTACCACTCTAACTTTTATAACATTTTAAAACTTTAAAGCACCCTGTAACAAGTAAGCAAACAACACAGTAACAATTATTTTCTTCTGGAAAACATCAATAAGAATTGTTCAGAACAATTTTTACAAATGTATTTAAAACTCTTTGTTTATTTTCAAGAGATTATGTCAGCGAAAAATAAAATAGCATTTTTGATGTTTTAGGTCAGAAGAAAAATTTTCTATTCTTTTCTTTTTGTACGGAAAGAATTATTTCACATATCTTGATAGGTCTAAATACCCTCCATGCAGTTAGCGCCAATTTTCAAAATTACTGACTTGTTCCACTTTAACTTTAATAGGTCCCATTTTTTAACTTCAAAGCACTCTGTAACAAGCAAACAAACAACGCAGTGAATATTATTTTCTGATGGTAAACATAAATAATCCGCTATGCTCATAACAATTTTTACAAATGTATTTAAAACTCTTCTTTTATTTTCAAGAGATTATGTCAGCGGGAAAGAAAATAGCATTTTTGATGTTTTATATCAGAAGAATATTTTATGAAAAAAATATCTTTTTGTATACTAACAAATATTTTACAGTTTTGATCTCACTGTTTTCTATTGACTTTTGCTTCTGATATACACGCATGGTTTAAAATAAATGCGTTATGCTTAAAATAAAAATAAAGAAAATGTATTCTGAAACCATAAAATAGAATATTTCAAGAGTATGTGCTTTATACTTTGAAAATTTCATTGTATATTTATGCAAAGAAATATTTCCTACGTTTGATATTGTCATTCAAAGTATATCAAAGAAAATGCATTCTTTTCTCTTAAAGTATATGCTAGTGGACGAGATTTTCTTTCTATTCTTTAAATAAAATAAATTCTCGAATTTGGCTATTGCAGAGCGTTAAAAGCATTAAAAAATAGGGTCAATCGGGACTAATATGCGACCCCCCCCCCCCCCCCACCCCCACCCTTTCGAAAATTTGTGGCTAATGTGAGGCACATCATAAAAGGTACCAATTTTTAACACTTTCCAACATAGTTGGAGGTGTTTATGAATTCGGTATGTCTGTCTGTCTGTCCGTGTTCTAACTCGCGTAAATATATACAGATTGCCATGCAATAGATGTATTTTATTGAGGATTACTATGTCATATTTGGTATTGAAAATGAAGTGTGTAGCACTTAAAGTTTTTTAAGGACACGCAAAAGAATTCCGTTACATTACGGTCTGAGGGAAGAAATCATTTGAGGTTTATTTTAATGATGTTACACAATTTCAAACACATTGAAACTTATATATATCACTGAGGTGCACTATAAGAAGAGCACTATAGAATACGGTGTGCATACCTCCTTTACAGGGACACTCAAAATAATTCCGTTATATTACGATATATGGAGAAAAATCGTTTGCGGTTTATTTTAATAATGTTTCACTATTTCAAACATATTGAAACTGATATATATATATATATCACTAAGGTGCATTACAAGAGGCTTATTATAGAATATTGTGTGTATAGCATTCTACGTTCATTTACAGGGATACACAAAAGAATTCGGTACTGTCTAACAATAATTGCTGGAAGTGCTTTTTCAGTAGCTGAACGCGTTTTTAAATTTAACTCATTTTTTTTTTCTATTACTTGGTGTGCATAAATTATTTAGATCATATACAGGGCAGCACAAAAGTTCTCGAGTGCATTTCCGGTTATTGACGGAATTTCCAGAAAGGGAATTTTAAACTGTGCTGCGCGTTTCTTAACGGAACTAAAATTTAGTTTCCTATGAAGTATATATACAAATCTATAGATTATATACAGGGCTGCACAAAAGAGTTCGGATATTTTCTGAATATTGTTGATAATTTCCGAAATTGGGTTTTTAAATGTGTTATGCGTTTTCCAACTTTTTTACTTAGACATACATTATATTTCACCTTTTTAAACAGTGAAGTTTTACTATAGTGTTGTGTATGTGTTGGAAAGTGTTTCATAATCTATGCTTGATGACTGATTTTTCCTTCTTGTTATAGTAATGAAATTGAGTTTGTGATTATTTTATAAGTCATCTATCATTTTACTTATATCGAATACACTCAAAATTAAAATAATAATAATAAAAGAAAGTGTACAATTTATACAATTAATTCAATTTATGTATACTTTACTTTCTGAAGGAAAAAAAATGTGCCAGACTTTTGTCGTGCAAAACTTAAAACCTTTTTTATTCAGCAAGTCCTTTTATCTTTTAAAAATTGGAAATTTTTTAATGTAGCCTGAGTTACAAACTTTCAAACTTAAGTGGCTAATGTGAGACAATGGAAGGGGCTAGTATGAGATACTATATGGGGCTAATATGATACAGTGTTTGGAGATGTAATAATATTATTTTATCATACAGCTTGAAACATCCACCACAAATGAAAACAAAGAGTGTTAACCTTTAATTATCTATTTGATTTTATATGCCAGCTATGTTTGTTTTTTTTTATTATTGTTCTGTTTTAAGTGTGATGGTAATTCTTCTATGTTTATCACAACTTTTAATCGAATGATTGAAATGCTAGTTAGTCGATTTTCAACTTAGTGATACACCTCAACTAATAGTGACATTGAAAGTTATTAAAGCCTGTGTATATTTGAACATTGTGGTTCGTAATTACAAACCGAGAGAATGTAGGAGAGTTTACCCACAAAGTATTTTAGATAAATACAAAAACAGAAATTCAATGTTGAATCATTACGTTTCTTAGTTAAATGCCATAAGATTGACAGATCGTGCTTGTGCCGTAAAACGATGACAATGCACACCATATTACATTCTGCATCTCTTATCGTAACTCCTGCGAGCGAAGATTCATCAAATAATAAATTTAAAAAATTACAACAAAAAAGAAAAGAAAAACAATAAAGTTAGTTCAAAAAATATTATAACTGATGAGTGGATAGGAGACAGAAAATTTAAGAAATCAAATGAGGAAGAAGAAAATCAAACTTAAAACCTTACTATACAAGAGAAATACAAAACGCAGAAGATTGCACAGGCACAGAAATAGCAAAAACCCAAAAGCCCAAATATACCCAATATATATATACCCAAATAGCAGGTGAGATACCGATAGACTAAACTAAAAATGAAGTAGTTAAACCTAATTTTTAAAAAAACACAAAAAGAAATTGATTGATAAATTGTTCAAAAGAGACAACACAAACAGTACAGAATCGGACTATCTGCATGATAATGATGAAGAACCTTTGAAATATTTCATTCGAAATGCTAAAAGGGAGGAAATTGATTCAGTTGTATACCAGACGTCACCCACCTTGAGGACCCGCTTGTGGCATATGGTCGGTACAAGCCCCGAGCTCAAGGCATCTACCAGACACTAATATTTCAAGAAAATATTTAAAAAGGAACTTTTGATAAATTGTTCAAAAGAGACAGCCCAAATAGTAAAGAAACGGCCTATCCACATGATAGTGATGAAGAATCATTGACAAATTTAATTGCAAATGCCAAAAGGGAAGAAATTGACACATGAGACACTAATATTTCTAGAGAATATTAAAAAGGAACTTTTTCTTAGCTACGTTAAACATGGGATTAGAAAGTTTACACACTATATAAATACGTTTGTTTGAAAAACGATGCAGATGAAGAAAAAGGATAATTAACTAACAGTGTCCAAGGTTTTAGAGGATCTAACAATCGGTCTAAGGGGGGATTTTATGCATAAAGAAGATGAAATGTTTGCAGTGGACTTATGCATACCTTTTCTATACTGTCTTTCCCTGAAGCTATATTAAAAATTAGGAAAACCAATATTATACCTTGCTCTGTAAATATTAATAAACAATGAATTAATTCAATCTGTCATCGTAGACTACCTTTTTCACTTTTGTTTCAATAATGGGTGTTACAAATGTTTTCTAAAAACACATAAAAATGTTTTAAGTGCTGAATATAATTTCCTTCTTAGTTTTTTTTACCATTAATTATCATTTAATAAATTTGAGATGTTGTTTATTGTGGTGAATTTTCATCAGTATTCTGGGGACGCATGAAATATGTCAATTTCAGGCAAACTGAAAGATTAAAAAAATAAATTATACAGCTGAAAGATTAGATACGAGGCAACTTTGTTACAGGCCCTTCATTTTCTTAATGCTTACAGCCACTTATAATCCACTTATAAAGCCACTTAAAACTAATAGTGTCTCACTTTAACCCCATTGTCGTCTCATAGTAGCCATATTCCTACTATTAATTTACCCTCTCCCTATATATATTTATATATCTTGTTCAAATTTTCAATCGTTAATAAAATACTTTTTATTCATCCACCCAAGTTCAAATACATTTTTTTAAACTTGTAGTGGATGATACTTGATGTTAATACAGTTTTTTCATAAAAAGTAACTAAAATAAAATTTTTCTTTGTTGACCTAAGTAGGAATTAACCTTTTTTTTATATTACTTGTTTACCTTTATTTTTATGACAATCAATAATTTTATCCATAAACAGATAGAGGAAACAAAAATACAAATTACAGTATTTTTTTTTATTATTATTTGGGCCTAGAGTCATTAGATAGAAAGTGACTCTGGCAAGTTGAGAATTGTGTCTCATAATATTCCCGATTGACCGTACCTATTTAAGTTTTTTATAAATTTATTTAAAAAAAAAATTATATATAGCTGAAATTTAAAAAAAAATTGTTTGAGATGTTTGAGAGGAACAATGACTATTAAAGATGTTTGATTCTAAAAGATTTATTCATGATTATTTTTCTTTCCAAATGAAGCACAGACATTGTAAAGTATATTTTTTCCTCATACTATCTTTGAGCATTTTTTTTCAACTATGCAGTTCAGTAATATGTATGTAACTGTATTATTTGCTTCAAAATTATAATTTTATGTTTTTATTTAGTTTTGTAAAATTTAGCAGATAATTATAAATTAATATAATTAGTCATAGCATAAGTATATAATACGTAAATGGTTATATTCACGATATTTTATAATATAAATAATTGAAATAAATATAAAAATAATCGTAATGTAAATAGATAATACAGTAAAACCTCAGTAGAGAGTTCATTTTCAGAAGATTATGTTAACGGAAAAGAAAATACAGTGATCCCAAAAGGTCTATTTTTTTTATTACTAGTGATTACGAATAATATTTTTTGTGGTAGTTTTTTAGAACATTTACAATAGAAATAACATTCGGAGTAGGATTCTAGAGCATTTGCAATAGAAATAACATTCGGGATAGGTTTCTAGAACATTTTCAATAAAAATAACATTCGGGGTAGGTACCTAGAACATTTCCAATAGAAATAACATTCGGGGTAGGTTTCTAGAACATTTGCAATAGAAACAGTATTGGGGGTAGGTTTCTACAAAATTTGCAAGAAAAAACTCGTATTCAAAAATGGACCATTTGGGAGCCCTGAAAATATTTTATAGTTTGACCTCATTGTTTTCTATTGACTTTTGCGTCTGCTATATACACAGTTTAAAATAAATGCGTTATGCTTAAAATAATATATAGCTATTCCGAATAATAAATAATAATAATATGTAAAATACACAACTAGTCATTTTCAAGAATATGTGATTTTTACTTTGAAAATATCATTGTATATTTATGCAAAGAAATATTTTCTGCTTTTGATATTGTCATACGAAATACATCAAAGAAAATAGGAATTCTTTTGTTTTAAAATATACTAGTGGGACGAGATTTCCTCCCTATAAATTTTAATCGTTAAAAAGCTGAAATAAATCTTCTACTTCAAATTTTATAAGACATTAATAAACATTTTTATTTAAATATATAGTTTAAAAAAGCTGGAATACAACAAAAGATAAAAAAAAAAACGGAGATAATTAAACCTGCCTGATTCAAACATTTATACTTCAGAATTATTTCGAATAAATTTTGAATACATAATAATGTTTTGTCTTTTTTGCTTATAATGCCTTTGAAGATTTCTCCAAACTATGCAGTTCAGCAATATGTATCCCAGTTGGGACATGTATTTCTTTATCTTTAAAAAAAAAAGTAATTTGCATCACTGTAACTTTAACCGCATCATAATAGATAATTTTCGGTTGAGTAAAAATTCATTGTCGTTCATTTTTATTGAGTGTTATTTTACTTTATGGTTAATTTATATATATATATATATCATGAGAGACGGTACTATCTCGAGTGACGCAGCAAAAAACCGAAAACCGAAATCCCATACATATACAGGCAGTCCATGAATTATTGTCGGGATTTCCTTACTTGTTAACTTTTGATTTAAGAAAGTGACAGAAGAAGAAAGAAGAAATAATTAAGAAAAATATTACTACATATTCTTAAAGTACAATTCAAAAAGATTTTTTAATAACACAACTAAAGTTACATGTGCTTAAAGTTTCAACTCAAAATGTCATTAATCAAAATAACGATTGCAATCAAATAATACTTAATATTAAAATTTTATCAAATTTATCAAACAGTTATTAATGAATTATGAGTACAAAGTTAAATAGATAGACATTACTTAATTTATTAATAACTTTTTGATAAATTAGATAAAATTTTAATAATAATTATTATTTTATTAAAATCGTTATTCGATTAATAACATTCTTAGTGGCAACTTTAAGCATATGTAACTTTATGTTATTAAAAAAAACTTTTTGAGTTGTACTTTACGAATATGTAATAATATTTTTCGTTATGTTCTTCAATCAAAAGTTTCAGGTATGGAAACATCGACAATAGTTCATGGACACTGTATATTCTTTTAGTTTAATAAAATGTAATATCAGACAAAGAAAATGAGATTTTTCGTTTTTACCAAACCAAAAAACTATTTTTAAACAAACACAAAAAGCAGCTTAATCAATACGGAGGTGAGTACATAAGGGCAATGATTTTAACCCTCCACATCCCAACCCCCTCCGACATGGTCATTTGATTTCTTTTCTAAGATGTGTTGATTGTTTTAATATACTTTAGGATGGATATTTACTGCCTCTCTTATTGGTTTTTGTTTGAAGATTTTTTTAAATGTAATAGACAAGATCAGAAACATAGTGTGCTAACGTGGACACATGTATATATAATTAATGAAATCCATTTATCGTTTGAAACGAAAAAAAACTTTATTTTAAATTAACATATTAAAAGAAAGAAACAAAAATAAAAATGAAAAATATGGTGAACATATCCAACATTCTAAAAATATCATTTCAGAAATCCTAAGATTCTGAAATCCCCTCAAAGACAACCACTCTCTAGCTTGTTCAAAATCCAACTCCTTCAACATTCAACTCCTTCCACCTTCAACTGCCGTCAGCAATTTCCCTTCCCAGGGGCTTTCCTTGTATTCCAGGAATTTCTCAGAAAACATTGCCTCCTCTACCACACCTGCTCCAGTCTGCTTATCTCCAGGTGACAATGACAGACCCCAAACTATAGTTCTATCTTTCATTCTTAGGAGATTATTCCCTTTTTCCAAGTAATTGATGAGTTGATTCACGTCCACCTGTCACCCTTCTGTATAGCACTCTTACTTGAATAGTGACAATTCACAAAAGGTCTTTCATTCCCAAGAGATTATCTTTATCTTCCACGCATGTGAGCATGTGAAATTTTCAACATGTCACAACTCCTCCCCCCTAAGGAAAAATTTCTGCAGGAAATTTGGCATATACAACAATACAATAAGCTCCTTCAATCAACTTCTAAAGAGGTCATCAAAGTATAAAGGAATTTAGAATAACACATGAAATCCCTACAAAATATAAACACATTCCCATACTCAGTATTTGATAGACCACACTGTCAATAGGATTTACTATAATCCCTCACTTACAATACCTAAGTATAATTCCAGGAATAATTTATACAATTGATGCCCTAAGAAACAATTTTGAAATACTTCACATACATGTAATACCAAATACAGATTACACTTTACATGATTCTAACAAAAAAAATTAATAATAATAAAAGGAAAGAATAAATCTATATACAACACAATGCCTAAAACAATTCTCTTAAAAACTTGCTTAAAAGCCTAAATTTAGACGCTTCTACAAACAAAAAGAACGCATACTAAATTATGCAATTATTAAATTAATGAAGTTTTACCATTGCGAAAATATTAAGCATTAAATGATAAATAAACACATTACAGATATTACAATACTGAGTACTCCAAAATTTAGAATAAAACTTAATTTAGAGAATTCTCCCAAAAACCCATATCTAAATTACTTCTATCAGAAAATCTTTTCGACAATAAATTTCGCTTTACGACCTCATGATCATAATTTTTCCTTTCAAAATCTTGTTTGATTTTAATAAAACTCTCTTTATGATCCATTTTAAAAGTAGAATGCTCCATTCTTTTTAACTTTGAATTTCCATATCCATTTTCTTGGCATTTAGCCCCCTAATTTTCTCTATCATTATCTTTCATCCCAAAGTTAATTTTTCTGGCCACAGTCATAGGTGAACTCAATTTCTTTCTAATTCTATTTCTAACACGCTCAACTCCCATACTACCAACAAAATACCTGGGTATATTTACATCATGCTCAGAATTCTTCGTCAGCAATTTCACTTCCCAGGGGCTTTCCTTGCATTCCAGGAATTTCTCAGAAAACATTGCCTCCTCTACCACACCTGCTCCAGTCTGCTTATCTCCAGGTGACAATGACAGACCCCAAACTATAGTTCTATCTTTCATTCTTAGGAGATTATCCCCTTTTTCCAAGTAATTGATGAGTTGATTCACGTCCACCTGTCACCCTTCTGTATAGCACTCTTACTTGAATAGTGACAATTCACAAAAGGTCTTTCATTCCCAAGAGATTATCTTTATCTTCCACGCATGTGAGCATGTGAAATTTTCAACATGTCACAATAGGTATATTTAGAAAACACTCTCAGAAATGGATACTCAAATTCCACGAAATTTTCTTCGTTTTTAACGAAACTCTCCGGAATGCTCCGAGCGAACATTTCGTCAAATCGAGTAAATTTGCATCCTCAAAATTATCTGAAATTAGTTTCGTCAAATTGCTTCTTCGAAAGTTCCAAAAAAAGGTTGCTGGTGCCATCTATTGGAGATTTTAGAAGCATCTTTAAGTGACTGGGGGAAAAATAAGAACACTTTTCACAAGTCTTCAAGGGGATTCGAACGCGCGACTTTTACTGTGGCAGACGAACGCTCTGACCACTCAGCCAGCGGGACTTCCGATGAATTTGGTTTTAAATATATCTACGGAATGTTGATGTGTGTTTATATTTTTAGAAAGCAGATTGTATTTTTATCGGTGCTGTTATAATTTCTGCATGTTTTAATTAATAAGGCTAGATTATTATTATGGTTTTTCAATGGTTAATAAATAATTAGAATATGGCTTGATTAATATAATTTATCAGAGAAATTTCCTTTGTTCAATGAATGATTAAAATATGGTCTAGTTAATTTGTTGATTAGAAATAATTAATTTTGAAGTGCATATTTTGGAGGCGAGTTCATCAATTTTAGAGGATAAGATTACTGTTTATAGAGGTTACTCATACATATTTTAAATTTGATTGTTATATGAATATATTTCTTAAATAAAAAAGAGCTCCTAAAATTTTGATTTTATTTTTCTTTAACCCTTGAAAAAATGGTTGTTGCTTTCGGTTGAAAATGGACCAAATGATGTTCGTATTTTACTATTTTAACCGAAATTCTGCAACTTTAGAAGAATTTTTTATGCGTTTTTAACAAAATTCTGTAACTTTAGAAAAATTTATCTTTGAATAGGCAATAGAAATGCATACAATCCTTTCAAAAATGTTAAAGTTACAAAAAGGATAGACGCAAATTATCAGATATGAAAAATAAAGTAGAAATTTAGTAATTTCGTGTTATAGTGGCCCCCAAGAATGAAATATTTTTGTTTCTGTTCTTATTAATATATTGTAAATTTGGTACTTTCGTGTTTTCGATTTTGTAACAACAAAAATAATCTGGCCGGGAATGGGGAAACATTTTTGTCAAATATTTGAGATTTTCCACTTCATTAAAAATCACTTAATTTTGAGACGAAATGATTGTCAAAAATGTTGAAATATAGCTCAAGAATTGCGGAATCGTCAAAAGTGAGAGTTTTATTTTTGAAAGCGAGGAAACAGTTTCGTCGGATATTTGAGAATTCGCGTTTCGTCAAAAACCACGTGACTCTGTGACGAAATGATTGTCAAAAATAACGAAATGAGGCCTAAGGATTGCGAAATCGTTAAAATTGAGTGTTTTATTTCTTAGAGTGAATTTAAACGGATTTCAATTATAAATATTTGTTTTTTTTATATATATATAAAGCGCTTATAATAACACCACCGTTGTTTTTCCATTAACATTATTATTACAAAAATTAACATACAAAAATTGTGATGGTGATATGAGCGCTTCAAATTGGGAAAAAAATCAAATGTATATTATAAACAAGAACGAAAAATCATGCGTCAAGCATAGATTATGTAACACTTTCCAACGCTTCCAAAATAATTTTACGAATCATACTCTTTAATAAGCTAAACCATAACATCTAAGTAATCCGAATACTTTTATTCAGCCCTGTATAGGATCTGTAGATTTGTATATATACTACATAGGATGCTAAATTTTAGTTCAGTTAGGAAACACGTAGCACAGTTTAAAATTCTCCGTCTGGAGTTAAATAATACGGAAATGTGTTCCCGAACTTTTGTGCTTCCCTGTATAGGATCTACAGAATTTATACACACCACGTAATATACAAAAAGCGATTTAAAATTAAAATCGCGTTTAGTAACTTAAAACGCACTTCCAGGAATTATTGTTAACATACAGTAGAGAATTCTTTTGTGTGTCCCTGTAAATGAACGATGACTGCTATACACACAATATTCTGTAATAAGTCTCTTGTAATGAACCTTATATAAATTTCAATGCGTTTAAAATAGGGAAACATTATTTAAATAAACCGCAGACGATTTTTCTCCATAGACGTAATGTAACGGAATTCTTTTGACTGTCCCTGTAAAGTAAGTATAAGTGCTATGCACACCCTATTCCATATTAAGCTTCTTATAATGTACCTTAGTGATATATATAAATTTTAATGCGTTTAAAATAGTGAAACATTATTTAAATAAACCGTAAATGATTTTTCCCCATAGACCGCAATGTAACGGAATTCTTTTGAGTGTCCCTGTAAAAAAACTATAAGTGCTACACACTTCCGTTGAAATAGGGAACATGCTATAGATAACGATTATAACATATAAAAATTGCAGGGCAATCCGAGCATATTTACGGGAGTTAGAGCACGGACTGACGGCAGACGGCCATACGGCAGACGGCCAGACAAACCGAAGTCATAAACACTTTTCAACTAGGTTGGAAAGTGTTAACAAAAACATGTCCCTGAGTAACGCTGACATCACAGTACCGGTGGCAACACCTGACCAATAAATTTTGCTTTTACTGCAACTTTTAAAACTTATAAACACTGCACATTTAAATTTTTTACATAAGTCGAATACGAAAAAAAAATGGTATTTCAAATGCAATCTGTTTGAAAACTATATCTTAATTTACTGGTTATTTTATAATATTAAAAATAAATTTCAAGTATGATATATTTTTTTAATCTATCTATATCGTGTGCTGTCCAATTACGAAAGAATAACCTGTTTGCACTTAAAACAATATAAATAATTCAGTAATATGTTTCCGGCTGACATTCCATAACAAAATTAAAATTTCATCAATAAATAAAATAATAACAAACACAAATAAAGCACAAATTTAACATACATGTAATCGAACTATGCTCTTAAACCACTGAAATGATCAGAATAAAAAAAAAAACTGCTGTAAGTAGCAAAAGTTTTGGCGATTTCTTCTGCTATTTACTCCTGTCATGCGACTGATACGAAAGTATATCGCTTTTATTAAATTTCAAAAACTTTATTTAAATACATTATTGATATTTTTCATGTAAAATGCTTTTAGGTGTTGTTAGCGGACAATCTAAAAAAATATATTAAGTAAAAAAACAATCTATTAGATATTCAATTAAAAAAAATGGTTTTCACCAATGTCCTGTAGCTTGTAAAGCCCGGATCGGATCCGCTAATTATATTAAAGCAATCAAAACATCTGAGAAAAGTAAAAATGTGAGGAAGGATCTGTTAAACCCTTTTGTTCCCCATTTTTACTTTTGACTTCTTCTCAAAGTTCAAGAAGTATTTGATGCTCTAGCTGTAGAAATTGTCCAGCAGACTTGTCGGTTCCCGAAGTTGACGCAATGAACTTTGGCATGGCCAACATGGCTCTTTATTCCACTTCAGCATCAGTTGTAGCTGTGATGATTGGCTTTTTTAGGGCGCTAACACGCATAGCCTCAACTTTTACTCTGTTTTTTTTTTATTGTCACTGTTTATTAATGCAAATCTTAGCATTATTTAGTCATAAACATTTTGCAATTAAGTAAGATGTATCAAAATATGTTTTTTTAATTTAATTTTTTTTTCTTTGGCAGAGTTAATATAACAGGTATAAACCTTAAAGGGTTGCTAGCTCTGTTTTGGACGATCCGTGCACTTAAATAAGTCAAAGATTCCTGTTAAAAATAGCAGAAAAGCGTAAAATTTCGAGCCAAATAAGCCACTCACGAATTACCACTAGTTCGTAATGTACGAAACACTGCAAATATTGAAGAAAAACTATTGGAAAATGAGAAAATCTGATGATGTCCCGACAATATAGAAAATTAAGTAGGAATTGTTAATTGAGTACTTGGGTGGCTTTGAAAAAACTGGCTATATGAGGACGAGAGTTGTGCTGTCCAAAAAGGATGGCATAATAAAGATAAGGACGTTTTTTGCTAAATCACTGCTTACAGTCGGTGTGCTTGTTGAATTCATTCACTGCAATGTTGCTTGTGAGAATTTCAGGTGTATGACGTCTTTTTAATTCCACCGCACAACACATATGAACTTACGACGATGAAAGTCTTGTTTATCAGGCAATAATGCTTGCTTTTGCTACTTTAAAGCCTATTTTTGCTGCTAACGTTTGTAGCGGCCATATTAAAATGTCCGCTGGTGTGGTAGAGCACGAGGAAATAAGTACAACTGTTTTAAAACCAAAAACTGGTTTATTAACACAATTAGCAGGGGGTTTGAGCGAGCTCCACGAAATTTTCCTAAAAAGTTTAAATTAACTAAAGAGTTCCTGCTAACAACTTGTAGCTTTAACAAAACTGAAACAATATAATTAAACCTTAACCTTTTAAATATATAATCACGATCCAATACTGTTAAACTCCAGCTTTTACTGAACGCTGATACAGTCTTGAAAATCAATCTACAACAGCATAAAACTCCCGTATAAAAATACTAAGGCCTATTCTTAATCCCAAGACTCGATGCGAGTTCTCAAGGCTAAATCGAAATCTCAATCTAAGTCGCAATATTAAACTTCCCAGGCCAAATCTACTCTAGCTCCCCTGAGCTCTGAACTCAAGTCAAAATTCGCTGCTTATATACTTCAGTGTCGATCGACCAGCTCCAGAAAATTTCCATAATCGAAATTACACGGCGACTCACAATTTCAGGGATTCAGCTGTCCATCGAAAGTTAAAGAAAGATAGGGAGCCTATATAACTTGAACGCACATAGTCGGTTAATGGACAAAACGATCTCATTCACACATTGCCCACTCACAGAGTAGTCAATACCTTACAACCCCTCCCGGAAATTGTGAAAGAAAAAGCGGTGGTTGAATGCAGACCATCGTCTTTTTCTTTTAAAAATTTCGAGTCAAAAAATGAACACAACATGTGACGGGTAAATTTAAATTTTGAATCCAAATGTAAATTTTGTACTTTTAACCCATCACGCAAAAACTGGTCAGATCGACGACACTTTCATCATAACCTCCTGTAAATGTGCAGTATCATGCAGAAGAATCTTACAAAATTTTCCTCACAAAATTCACAGCTTGCCAAAAAAAAAAAAAAAAACGCAACTTTACCTTCAAAATTCCATGAAGTGCCGAAACAAATCGCAAAGTAGAACGTCCCTACAAAACTATCTGTCAAAGAAATAAAGTAGCTTTCCTAAAAATTCCCAAATTGCCAAAAACTCACATCCCCGAAATTCAATGTAGATGACTCGCTCAATTACAATGGTCACAAACTAACAGCTATCAGAGCTGTGAAAGTGAAACAATTTTCTATTATAAAATATAAAGGTATAAATATACATTACAAATTTCTTCAAGACACAATTCTTCTTCTTGAGAACTAAAATATAAAAAAAAACTTTTATAAATAGATTATCTGCTTAAAGATGGTTTACTTCCTGGAAAAAACTTCATTATCTACATACATACAATTTTACGTCATAACTATGAAATACACTAACAATATTCATAATTAACAACAACAGAACTAATAAGTAACTTCATAACTAATGTATAACGAACAAAACTTAAAACTTCATAACTAGGGCATAACCAACAACACTTGCACAAAACTACATAACTTGCGAAAACCCAACATGCAACACTAAAGCGATAACGACCACGAACACGACCGAAGGGAGAAAGTTAGATTTGGTAAAAATGTTAGTAAAGTGAAATAGAACACGCGTGTCAAGGGCAACTCTTGACCGCAAAACACGTGCACGCCTATCCGCGGCGCGTGTAAAAAACCCATAATACTAAATTCATTTTTCAAATTCAACATATAGAACAATCATACACATAATATATACATAATTTATACATAGAATATTCACAGAACACTTATAGAACAATTATAGAGCAATTTAACAATCTCTTGAACATGAAAGCAGTGAATCCCAAAAGATGTTCTCTGACATCATAACTTAAATTTTAGCAAAAAATTTGGAACAGAAGTTAAATGCACAACTTGTGAAGCCGAGACACAAAAATCCAAACAATGGTCAAAAGGTAACTATAAACAGTTCAGCTGCTTTGCACCGTCCAATGAACTTGTTGACATTAATAAAGGTACTTTATAATGAAAGTAATAAAAATGGAACGTCGTCACCTGATTTTATAGTGAAGATGAACTGGAAGCTTGTAGGCTCATAGAGGAACTCTGTCGGCGTCCCCAAAAACCTTGGATGAAACTCCGTTCTGATTCAGACCGGTAAGGAGAGGCCACTGTTGGTTGTCTTGCTTGCAGCCGTGTATTGTATCCATGGCGACGTCCGTTGGGAGGAGCTCGTGTAGTTTCCACTCGACGACTTCTTGTAGGTGCCACTCGACGATGTCTCGGCGGGCTTACTGGAGTGTAGCTTCGATGATTTCTCGGCGGTTCTATTCGATGACTTCTAGGCGGGCTGACTGGATTGTCTCTTCGATGAGTGCTCGGTGAGTCCATTCGATAGTTACTAGACAGGTGTCGTGGATAGTTCGGCGTTCTCTTTCTTGGCGCTCCCAACACTGACGTCGAAATTAGCGTTCGCTTTTTACCAATTCTTCGATATCGTTTCGTTGTTGGGGGAAGAGAGTCCGTGCTTCGTTTTTTTTTTCATTACCTCGGCACTGATGATGTGATGACGTCTGAGGTGCCTGGCTATGGGATTAGTGGAAATCTAATGATCGATTGCTTTGCCGTTCTCTCTTAGCAGGACTGTCTGTAGAAGACTTTGATAACAGTCTCCTTTGTTGCGGTCGATGTGACGTAGGCGGATTCTGCATGACTTTTTTGTTTGGAGGATTAGAACTACCCGTTGAAATTGTATGAGGATGTTGTCTCTTTCCCTATTTATGGATCACTTTCGGCAGCGTTTGTTCAGCTACTTGGTTAACCTTGTCTCGGTTGACTTGAGGAAATTTCTGTTTCATTTTCGTGCGTATGTCGGCACTATTCTCATTAGAAGAGTTCCTTGCAGAAGAAGATTGAATTATGTCAGAAGAATTAGAGGCGTTTGATGGAGGCATAAGGGACTCACCGTCCGACGTATGAGAACCATTGGAGCTCGTGTCCCTAAATTTATAAATTCTAACCTGATCCAAGTTTACCGTGGTATGACAACCGTCCAAATTAATAACCAAATTATTACCTCTGACTTCCAATACTTTGTACGGTCCCTCAAACTTCGGTCCAAACTTAGCGACTCGTTTTTGCCGACTAGAACTCAACCAATGTTTTTCTAACAACACAAAATCACCAACTTTAATTTCCAACTCCCTCCGACGCATATTATAATACAAAGCTTGCTGTTTCTGAGCCATTCCCATTTTTACCTCTGCTTCCTTAACTCGATGTCCTGAATCATATATTCATTTTCATTTCCCGAAATTTTAATCAATTGTTGAAAAGGAGTAATGATTTTCCGCCCCAAAAACAACTCTGCAGGGGTTTTTCCAGTGGATTCGTGAACTGCCGTACGCAAAGCATAGGCAAAATGCTGCAAGAATTGGTCCCAGTTTGAATGATGAGTGCCAATAAAGGAAGAAATCATTTGAATGAGGGTTCTATTGATCCTCTCAGCCATATTGGACTGTGGCCGGTATGGAACTGTAAAAGAATGAGATATCTCCAGCTGTGGGCACAATTCTTTAAAAATTTCGGATATAAAACAGGGACCGTGATCAATAATTACCTGGGATGGTGCACCATATTTCGAAATAAAACAGTTAAATAAAGCGTTAGCTACAATTTTTCCTGAAGCTTTTCTGAGGGGGACAAACTCAACCCATTTACTAAAATAATCTACAATTACTAATACAAATCTATATCTACTTCCGGTTAAGGGATAAGGACCAATTAAATCAACTCCGATACATTCTAGGGGAAAGGACTTTTTAATTGAAATTAGTTTGCCAGCTGGTCTTATATTTTTGTAATTATATTTTTGGCATGTGTCGCAGCTGGAGACATAGGCGCGCACTCCTTCCCGCATTTTAGGGAAGTAGCAGGAGTCACATAATCTAGCGTATGTTTTCCTGACACCTAGGTGACCTGCTAAAGGATTGTCATGGAATTCGTGCAAGATGGCCTTACGAAGAGAAGCTGGAATATAAACTCTTAGTTCACCACGAGAATTTACAGTTTTTGAATAAAACAGAAGACCATCGATAATTTTGAAATTCCGGGACCAATTTTGGAACATATGCGCGTCCGCGCTTTATACCATGTCAGCATCTACTACATATCTATACAATTGACCGAATTCCTCATCCTTTTTCTGTTCCTCTACAAGTTGCTCTCTCAATTTCAACACCAACGACGACAAAACACAAACCTTAACCTCCTCAGCTATTTCAGCACCCTCCTGGGGATTCCTCGATAACGCATCTGCTACTGCGTTTTCCTTTCCTGCCCTATGCTCAATTTCAATATTAAACTCAGCTAACTTTAGACACCATCGCACCATTCTCGAAGATAAACCTTTACCGTGCATTAACTTTGTTAAAGCAGAGTGATCCGTGACAACTTTGACCGGGATATCACAGAAGAAACATCTAAATTTGTTCAAAGCCCAAATTACAGCAAGACATTCGCGTTCAGTAATGGAATAGTTACGCTCCGCTGCATTTAAAATTCGGGACGCAAAAGCTATGGGGCGACCTTTCTGAGATAACATCGCACCAATTCCGACTGCGCTAGCGTCACAGTATATATCAAATTGTGAAGAGTAATCGGGATGAGACAAAACCGGTGAAGAAATTAGAGCATTTTATAAATGTTCAAAAGCGCTTTGAGCCGCTTTCGACCAAACAAATTTCCCCCTTTTGCGCTTTAAAGCATATAGAGGTTCGCAAATCTCTGAAAAATGCGGTATGAACTTTTGGAACCACGCTACCATACCCAAAAATGTTGCTACTTGTTTCGCATTCTTCGGAGGTTCCATTGTTGCAATCGCATCCGTCTTTTGTTTGTCGGTTTGTATTCCCTCTTGTGTTATTCGAACGCCGAGATATTTCAATTCTTTTCGGAGAAATTTGCACTTTTCTAATTTAACTGTGAGACCCGCGTTTCTAAGCAATGTGAAAACTTTACGTAATAACTTTATATGTTCCTCAAATGTTTCAGACATGATTATAATATCGCCGAGGTATACCAGAACTCCGAAACCAAGAAGAGGTTTCAAAATGGTATCCATCGCCCACAGATTAAATATAATCCACCAGATAGGACACTTCCATAAGCTCAATGGTAACCGAATCGCAACTTCAGAGCCCCTAGTGACAACAGTCGCAAACATTCCGGGCGTGTCGCCACAGGTAGGTATTTCTTATCTTATTTGTATAGTATCTATCTTTTTTTTATGTAAATGCGTCGCCGCAGTTTGTTATTGTTTGAAACATCAAACATATTTTATTTTATCATACAAATACTTACAAATATACATATTTACACGAGTTTCTTACAGATTTACACCTTTTTCTTAAATAATTTAAACTGAGAAACTGTCGTGTCGATATTAAATAAACAGAACTGCCAACAGGTACATGTGACCGTGACAATCTGACAGTTTATAGATCGCGCGCGTGTGCGTTAGTTCTTGACTGTGCTCAGTAGTGGCGCTTGTATCGCGCCGGTTGGGGTTTTCGCTCCACTGTCAAATCTGTATGACTATATTTAAGATGTGCCATCGCCTTCTGAAATGTGGCTGGCGCCCCCGATAATCCAAAACTCATTCGCTTAAATGCAAAACACCCATTATTTGTTATGAACGCTGTGTTAGGTATATCTTCCGGCTTCATGCCTATTTGGAAGTAACCGGACGTTAAATCAAGTGTCGACATGAATTTGGTACTTTGAATATTAGCTAAAATGTCATCTATAACAGGAATTGGATATTGCGGATATTGGGTGATCGAATTTAATTTCCGGTAATCTATCGCGAATCGCCACGCCTCAGGATCTTCAATGCTTTTCCCATTGTTTTTTCGACACAATACTACTGGTGATGCATATGGAGACTCGATAGGCATAATAATATCGTCGCGGAGTATTTTCTCAATGTGATATATAATGATTTGTTGTTTAATTTTATCATAACGATATGGTTTGCTTGCCATTGGTGCATGTGAACCGGTATTAATTTCATGCCATGAAACGTGTGTTAGTCCAGGTTTATCTGAAAATACTTCTCGAAAATCCTCTAAAAATTTATTGAATTTACTTATCTCCCCCTTTGTTAACCCAGATTCCGACAAATCAATTGAGAGTGATGAGGACTCGTTTGAACAAGTTTTCTCATCATTATTTACTTCTAACGTACGTGTAAAGAAATCTAAGCTCATCCCTCTATCCTTCATAAAGTCAACTCCAATAATACAATGTGCCTTCAATCCATCTAATACCAAAAATTGCCACCGCGCTTTAACCGACCGTATTTCTACCTCCAAATCTACCAAACCTTTTATACTACATTGTATTCCTTGCGCCGACTGAACCACTAAATTAACATGTTGCAACCTTTTATATGAAAAATATTTCTTATACACCTCAAATGATATAAAACTTTTATCATTTTGTGTAGAGAATTTTTTGTGTGTCCCTGTAAATGAACGATGACTGCTATACACACAATATTCTGTAGTAAGCCACTTGTAATGCACCTTAGGGATATATATAAATTTCAATGCGTTTAAAATAGTAAAACATTATTTAATTAAACCGCAAACGATTTTTCTCCATAGACATAATGTAACGGAATTCTTTTGACTGTCCCTGTAAAGTAACTATAAGTGCTATGCACACCCTATTCCATATTAAGCTTCTTGTAATGCACCTTAGTGATATATATCAATTACTATGTGTTTGTAATTGTGTAACATCATTAAAATAAACCGCAAATGATTTTTCCCCATAGACCGTAATGTAAAGGAATTCTTTTGAGTGTCCCTGTAAAAAAACTATAAGTGCTACACACTTCAGTTGAAATAGGGAACATGCTGTGGATGACGACAATAACATATAAAAATTGCAGGGCAATCCGAGCCTATTTACGGGAGTTAGAGCACGGACAGACGGCAGACGGCCAGACGGCAGACAAACCGAAGTCATAAACACTTTTCAACTAGGTTGGAAAGTGTTAAAAAGTAACAACCGCTGCGGCCGCCGCTGTCAATTAAGATTTTGTGCCTTGAAGTCTTTCTGGACTAATATCCAGAAAACTATTGCAAATAAAAATTTAAAAATTGGTGGTTTTATAAAGAAATGTTCGATAAACACGCTGAAGTAGACAGTTTTTAAATCGAAGAATTATTTTAAGAGATATTTCAAATCAAAGTTGGTCAAAACAGTTTTTTTATAAAAGTTTTATAGGAACAAAAACTATGCGCAGGAATTTAAACATAATTTGTAAGGATATAATTGACAAGGTTGGAGTGTGAAGACTGCAATTATTTTTTCAATTTGACTCTTTGTTTGAGGTTATATTTCAATTTTTTATTCAAAATTTTCATTATTTTGACGAAGATTTATTTCATATTTCATAAATTCCATTATTTGAATCGTTGGCAATTTGTAAAATAGCGCACGTAATAATATTCCCTTTCAATTAAGAAATGTATTAACACGTAACTATTAAAAACAGAAATAAAACTTTAAAATAATAATTAAATGATCACGTGTTAAAAGCAATAAATGTAGAAAATAACGGAATAAAAAATATACTTGCGCTTGAATATTAAAAAGATAAATAATTAAATTATTCCGCGTTTTCAAAGCATCAAGTAGAGTAAGATTAATTTATTTCGACAAAATATTTTATCTATTATTGCAAATTTTAAAACAGTGTAATTAATAATATTTCCCTTCAATTAAAAGCTATATTTTTACGTTTAATAATTACGTTTAAATCAACGAAATAACTAATAAATTGGCAATATATAATTAAAAATACAGATAAACGTTGAATTAAAGATCACTCGATGACATAACTACCACGCGTAACGCATCTGGTATCAATTGAATGCGACGCCACAGATATGCACTTTTGGCTTTAAATCCTATATTTTGGCGACAGTTCATTTCTTTTACAGAAAGTAGTAGTCGGGATAATGAAGTAATACCCAATTTTCTATAGCATCGTTATAAAATTTCCGGATGCCGTGACATTGCTTACTTAACCATTTTGCACAAGTTGATTTTCAAATGTTTAATTAACCTTATTTTATCGACAGTTGTTAGCTGTCTCGACAGCAGTTGAAAAAAAGCCGACAGCAGTCGGCTTTAAAATCCCTTGGTCAAAGGAAAATGAATGGAAACCCGATTATAGCAGATATTACAGCGAGCAGCCGATTACACAAGGCCGATTATAGCAGCCGATTACAGCAGGTCGTTTAATTATAATTCAATCTTCCGCAATCGTTTTAAGGTTGATCAAATCAGTGTGTTTTTACAGTTTGTGGTGTCAGAACGGGGGTTGGCGATTAGAAAAAAAAAGTTAATCCATGAAATATTTATGAAAATTAAACTGAATAATCTAAATAGCTAAATAAATCGTATCCAGAATTTTTATCTATATACTATCTTAATTACTTTAAATTATCTGAGTACAGTAAAATTTAAAAGTAAAAAATTAACTGTGTTCTAGGCTTGTCTTGAATAAATTTAATATTTTTTATTCCTTTTTAATAATACAGTTGAAAAAAATATTTGCAGTTTGTAAACTTATTATAAATATTTCTCAAATTCTTAAAATAGTTCATGTTTCGTGTTTTTTTTAATTAAAAAACTCGATAAAAAGAACGCAGTATTTTTTTTTTAAAATGCAGTTTAAAAAAAAGTTATACTTAAAAAAGTTGTTCGATTTTAAATTCAAATGATGACAATACATGGCGTTCCGGCCAGTACTTCAATTACTGAGTATTACCAAACTTCATTTTGAAGTCAAAATCGTAACACTTCGTTCCCTTAACTGAGATATTCAGTTACCATGGTTTATATCTGGGATTCCGATAAGAACTTAAAACATTATAATAGGATATGATATACATGTTTTACAGGAAAAGTATGCTGGACAGACGTGATTTCAAGTAAAAGATGTTATCATTTAGCATAGGTTTTTCATTAAGCCTAACACGGCGTTTAACTACGGTCGATTTGCAGACCAGAGTGGTCCCGCCCGGAATGGTTACAGACACTTTCTTGCCTTCGGATTTTAGTATAAGTAGATTTTATTACTAGCTCTATGCGGCGAGGGATCGTACACAAAGTGCTTAAAGTATTAGTAGAATTTATTTCGCGTGTATCTGCACTTTAACTGAAAGTAGTCACATCGTACAAGTATTATTATTGTGTTAATTTTTATCAAGTTTCAGATTGGTTAAAATAATTGTATTTTAATATATGTTTTATTTTGTAAAGAATTGAGACTGTTGCTTTTCATCATTTCATTTGACAAAAAATCTGTTATTTTTTCACATATATTTTTAGTACAAGTTGTACAGTTTGTTTTAATATGTCAGAATGAAAAGATATTTCATATTTATGTTGTAATGTTAATTTTACTCTCAACTGTTTTTTTTTAATATATATATATATATATATATATATATATATATATGTATATATATATATATATATATATATATATATATATATATATATATATATATATATCTGACGATTATTTATATTTCTAGTAAATTTCAGAATGACTCCTATTTCACAGCAAAAAAGATTCTTCAACTTTAAAAAGCTATTACTCGGTCAGTTTTAATCGTACAAGAAGGGAACTTTTTTTTTTAATCTTATTTGTTAGTGTAATGGGGAATTTTTAATAAATATCATTTATAGAACAGGGGGACAGTATAAAAAATTAAATTTCGTAAGTTTTACGAAATCTTTTTATTGACCCAAATCGCTTTTAAAATACTTCTTTACCTCTTTTAAAACATTTTTACTATTGTAACTACCTGTCTATGACTGGCGGTTTAGGAAGAAGCCTTTGAACAGCCTGTATATAAGAATGTAATATAACAAAAATACTAGATAATACAATATAAATAACAAATTATATCATAAGTAGCTATAAAATAATAAATAGTTTCAAAAAGCTTAAACGGACTTGGTAGCTTTGGAACTAACTTGATGTATTTAAGTAATTTTATAATAACTTCTTGTCACATTATTAAGTGGTTTTCTGAAAGAAAATGATTTAATATAAAAAAAATACAATTCTAATGGTAAAATTTGAAAAGGTTGTACTCAAATCCATAAGAGCTACTTTCTGACACATTTCTGAATCGATTTTTGTTCGGAAACACTTGGAATTGGCAGGTGCTCTTATTCAGAAACTATGTAATCGAAACACTTTTTCATTTTTTGGTAAAGGCAGAAGATCTTTCAGAAAATTCTGTCAAACTCGGCATTTTGAACCGAATTCCCGACGCGGCAGCACGAAGAAAGGGAAAAACATGACGCCACGTGACACGAATCGCTTGCATCTCGATAAGTAATTTATTTATTAAAAAAATGGAAAACTCATTTCTATTCCAAATCGCTTCAATAGTCACGCCTACTTATTTTATGCTTTTGCGTATAAAAATGAGCCAGAAAATGTGTTCGAAAGTTTCGCGTTGTTGAACAGGTCATTTGAAAACCACTTTATGAAAACTTTAAATCTCCTACAAATCTGAACTTTTTGCAATATTTTTTCTTACTATTCTTAGTGTGCTTTATAACTGGGATCAGATTATATATATATATATATATATATATATATAGTTTAAGAAAAAAGAAATAAAATATCATGGCATTTAAAAAATACCGTATAAATGACTATTTGCTTAACATTTTTATTTTTATAAAATAACTATTTATATTATTCAAAATTCGATCCTTAATTTTCTTAGGATCGTCCAATAAAAAACCGAGTCAATTGAAAAATATATGTTGAAGTTTTAGCATTTTGCTCATGGTGATATATTGAAGAAAAAAAAACTGAGGAAAATTAATTTAAAGGGAATCACTGAAATGACGAAAATTCGATGAAGTTTGATCGTTAATTAATTTAGACTAATATTACTTCTTTTTGCATTTATTTATTTATGTTTTATAGAAATAAAAATATTTGTTAAAGTGCAAGAAACAAAAATAAATGTTCTAATACTGCACGAAAAAAATAATTTAGTTTTGTCACTATTTCTATATTTTTGAGTTGACGTTTATTTCTTCTGTATATTGCTTATTACGTAGTCTATCAATTATTCACGAAAAAAAATAAAAATAAAAATCATTTTATAACAAAAAATATGATCAATATTTATGAATTTTGAAATTTGTATTGCATATTTTTTAATTGTTTACAGATTCTCAAGTGTAATCGAGAGATTTCCCTTTCCTCGTTTTCTGGTGTGTAATCGAGAGACAACGTAATAAGCATATTATAAAGAAGAAATGATGACTGAAAAATTAAGAACTTGGAATTCAAAATCAATGCAAAATTAGTTTTGTAAGATTCAATTTTTTGTACAATAGTTTATTTATTTATTTATTTATTTAACAAAATTTTTTATTTTTATAAAACCTAAATAAATAAATGTAAAAGAAGTAATCGTCTAAATTAATTACAGGCTTCCTAGCCCACGATCAAACTTCAGTCAATTTTCGTCGTTTCAAATGTTTCTGTTTCCTTTAAACACTTAACAGTTTTACCCGAACGCTGCTCGAGTAAAAAGTGTTTCCATGCTTCGTTATTAAAAGCTTTTGGATACCACAAATGTTTACATGTAATCTTCGCCTTATTAATTGGCAGAAATTTTTCAATTATATAAGGCAAATATTTTAATAAAATAAAGTGGTGTATCGATCTTATTTGAAGGGTGTAGATGTAAAATTCACACTCACCACATAACCTAGTTTTTAGGAAAATGCAAAAAACTGATTATTATTAATAAACATGATATATTGGCACAATTTTTTTATGTGATATATTTGTTGCCATAACAACTAACTGCACAAAGTCTTAAACCTGTAATGATTGTGGAAAAGCTAGAATTTAAATTTAAATATGGAAAATGTGAGTTTTGCAGCAAACTTTTATGGGTAATATTAGTTATAAACCAAAATAGTTATGAATTTAAAACAACAACAAAAAAAAAAAAAACAGTACATTAGTTTTTATTATGTTATTTTGGAGGGTAATAAATTAAAAAAAATGAAAAACATTTATTAAAAAATATTTTGTGCAAAAATATATCTGTCATTAAACTAGTGCAACATTTTACACCACTTCTTACTTCTGTACTTCCCTGATTGGTTGAATTGGAGAGTGTGAGTTTTGCTGCAAAACAGTTGTTGGATAATGTGAGTTATGCATCAAATCGAGATTTTCACCATTTTTTTTCAACCTTAATATGTTTTTTATGATCCCAAATCACTATTACAGTCCTATTTAAAAAGATAAACACGGTGATATGAATAACTCTTTACCTTAAAAAAGTGGATAATGTGACTTTTGAATCTGCACCATTCATTTCTAGTTTATTGTGGAAAAAAAAAAAAAAAAAAAAAAAAAACGAAACTGTTAAGGGGTTCAGGCTCTCGTTCACTCACGTGAAAACACCTGCTCGATAATATTAATCCTACGGAACAGTTATTTTATAATATATCGTTTGAATTTCAATATTTTTAAACAAATTTTTGCATTGGATTAAAAATATTGAAATGCAAACGAGGTATTATATAAAATAACTGTCCCATAGGATAATATTAGCGAGCGTGAGTTTTCACGTGAGTCAACAGGAGCCTTAATCACTAGAAGAGCCGTGGTACATTTTTATACCACCTAATTTTAATCCCCAAACGCCGTGTAAGGCACCATAATTTTTTAATAAAATTTTCCTTTTATTATGTACGTGAAGAAAAGCTGTTACTTCTTTTCAAATAAACTATTTCGTGAGTTCTAGTGCCATTCAGTCATTTCAACATTTCATCAGTAGAAGTACTTTATCCCCTAGAAGGGCTAAAAGGAAATGGATGCAGTAAAAGCATTTTACGCGTATTTTTTATTAAATTTTCACAAAAAAAATTCGTCTAAAAATGGAAAATTGCTGGCAGCACAGTTACCGGAATACCCCTGTGATTTGAGAATAATTTCCGTCATGGAAAATTTCGTTTTCAGAACGGATCTCTTCCGCTTTCTTACGAAATCTCCGTAATGGAAAATTTTGTTTTCAGAATGGATCTTTTCCGTTTTCTTACGAAATCTCCATAATGGAACTTTCCGTTTACAACATGGATCTTTTCCGTTTTCTTAAGAAATCTCCGTAATGAAACTTTCCGTTTTCAATACAGGTATTTTCCGTTTTTTCACGAAATCTCCGTAATGGAACTTTTCGTTTTTGTAATGGATTTTTCCGTTTTTATCATGATTTTTCCATAGTATCCATGAAAGGACTTTTCCGTTTTCAAAATGCGGTTTTTCTTTTTTCTTGATCTTTCTTAGGAGTCTTTCATATACAGGATGTCCAATTTTATCGTGTCCCTATTTCCAAACGTTAGTTATAGAATTCCAATTGCAAAAAAAAAAAAAGAGAAAAGAAATAAGAAAAGAAAAGCATTTCATTTTTGTTAGACCAAAACCTACCAATTTGTATAAATATATGGATCTGTCAAAGCACTACTGGGAAAATGCATTTTTAATGCCAGGAAAAGCTGAAATTTACGAAATTCAAAGTATCTTTTATTATATGATGAACAACAACATTTTGAAACATTTTTGCATTTGGAAATATATCTCCGTAACTAACGGTTTAGAAATTAGCTCTTCAGACCATATAAGACTTGTTTCAAATTAAATTAAGGTATAGGAGGGAACTAAGCGAGCCAGTAATTGACCATTTAGTGGAAATTTCTTCAAGTTATTTTTTTTTCTAATAAAATTATTGACATATTTTCTGAAGTCTTTTCTATATACTAAATAAAGTAATGAGGATTCGTATTCCGAAAACATTTTCCCAATTTCTATTCTACAATTTAAATTACAGTATTACGTAGTTAAAAAAAGAGATTTTACCAGTAATTGGCCACTTCTTTTAATGTGTAAAAATCAAAATATGAACGTTCGTATTTAAAACTGCTGCTAAAAGACACGTATACCGGAGGATCCAAAAGTCAGTAATTATTTTAAAACACAATAATTCACAAACTAATAAAAATAGAAAAGTGATTTTTTTATAATTTTCCTACGCTAATCTTTAAGCGCATCTTTAATTTCAATTATAACTTGTAAAAAAACATTTCTTTGGATATTATACATGTTCTCTAACAACCAAACTTAAAATATATACCCATTAATTCATGTTTTCTGTAGTTTTTATATTTCACTGGTCAATTACTGATGCACTCACCCTAGTAAGATAAATACTAGTTTTCATCTTAATGAGACCAGAGACTGTGATGCTACTGTTTTCTGATTATAAATTATAGCTGAGTATTAATATATATATATTTTATTTTAACTTTTGATTAATTAAAAATATCTTATTCTACTTCTGCTTGACCATGAAAAAGAAATCTTCTATAACTTCCCATTTCACAAAATTTTCTTTGGCATATCATCGAAAAGGAACTATATAACTTCACATTTCACAAAATTTTCTTTAGCACATCATCGAAAGGGAACTAAGACTGTATTTAATAGAATTTAAGTCCATGCATTAAATAATGCTATTTTTAAGATATATAACAAATTAGAACACTTTTACAGTTTTATTTTTGTCAGTACAAGGCATAAAAAAATTTCATATTACGTTGTCTTTTAAGATAATTTGCCTGTTATAGGCAAGAAATATTTCTGGGAATAAATAGTTAAAATTATTTTTTAACTACATTTCTAATCAACATAATAAAATAAGTGTCATAATTACACGAAAGTATTAGAAAAAAAATTAATAACTCAAATTAAAAAATATTTTAGATTATTCACATTATTTTATTTGTCCAAACTTTTCTTTTTTGGGTTGGGTTGATTATTGACGGCCAATTATCGACACTAGGGATATAGGCCCAGGGGGAGTGCCCTTCGTGGGGGTCTTTCTAAGGGAACCTAATCCGTATTTACGCATGGAGAAAATCCACGGCTCGAAAGAAAACCACGAAAACTCCGAGCGATTAGGCCGACGGGCGCGATTGGGATCGAACCCAGCACCTCCCGTCTACCAGCTTCGAGAGCACAACCTCTCAGCCACTGGTGGGGCTCTTTTCTTTTTTGGAGGTAAAAACATTTTCAGTGACATTTAACGTTCAGATTCTCAATAAAAATTAGCAAAACTGAATTACTGTTATAATAATTTCGAAACAAATAATCAAGAAACAAATAAGAAAAATTTAATCAATTAAAATATTTTAGTATCATTTTTTGCAATTATGTTTATTTCATAACTCCACATATAATAGAGAAAATGTTTTTTTACTACTGCTGTTTCTACTAGTTTTTTTTTTCATCATCACCTTATACAGCAGAAGATCTTTAAAACGTAAACGTTGAGAAAAGAAATAGTATGCACATTTATAGATTTTTGCGTTATGTAGATATCACGCTTCAATTAAACTTGTAGTAGAAACATAAACAAATACGTTTGGAACTTATCCATATAAGAGATAAAAATCTGTAGTGTACAGAACCAGAAGTTGTGCAGCTTAAAGATAATTTTCCTGATAGCACTAAATGCTATATCATTACTCATATAAATCCAATAATTTTCAAGCAATAGCAATTTTTTTTTAAAGTTCTGGATTAAGGGGATATAATGTCTGAAACTTAATCCTCTAGAAACTAAATAATATTTCTAAAATATGGAATGCAGGTATTTCTTGTCTGTAGAAGTCCATTGTTTACACGCGAGACGTTGTGAGTTATAAAATTACATGCCAACACCCCTTAATTATTTTGGAGTCTGATCCAAGAGAAACATTCTTAAAACCAGAAAGCACATATAAGGAAATGTGTCTTCTTTCTAGAAGATACTTAGAAGATTTTATTTTAAAAATTTTGATTAGGTAAACTTTGCGGTTGAAAACTTGTTTATCTAGAATAAGGTATGGAATAATTAAGAGATGTTGCCATTTATGGTTATAAAGATCATTTACATATAGCAATAAAACAAATTATGAATTTATGAAATGGCTGAATAAATAATGACAATTTATTATAACATTGAATTCAAATATTTATTAAAACATAATATATTTCCAAATTAAAGCTTGATTGAAAATTCTTCTACAGTTTTTTGGCGTAGACTGGAATCCTTTCTTTTGAAACCATTTTTCTTATTCATAAGTGATGGGGAACACACACCTTAACGGAAAAAATAAACTGTATTTAAAAAAGTGACATGTATCATAAAATAATTTCACATAATATACAATATATAGTAGTCCTTCTTTATATTGCACTTATAAGGAAACAACAAAATAACGCAATATAATA
Source organism: Maratus michaelseni (assembly GCA_963931845.1). NCBI lineage: Eukaryota > Metazoa > Arthropoda > Arachnida > Araneae > Salticidae > Maratus > Maratus michaelseni. The sequence continues at coordinate 494,414,679 of OZ007586.1, forward strand.
GAGGTCATTTGAAAACTAAAGATGATAACCTACCAGTAAGTATTTTATTTTTATTATAAGAAAGTGTTATTTTACATATATTTTAATAACAGTTGTATTATAACACATTATGGTATCTAACTTAGATTCAAATAACAAACCTCAAGTTATTCAAAATAAATGAATAATCGGAGAAAATAAAATTTTATTAATTAAATTTCAAAGTCCAGAGATGGACAATGGGCCTTTCATGTCCCCCCCCCCCCCCTCCCAACACGCACACCTTAACGGAAAATTTCTTAGTTCCTCTTTTATTTTGAGTTATCGAAAAGAATAAATTTTACTGTTTTTTTAAATTAAACAAAAAATAAATTTCAGCTAATTAAAATTTCAAAATCTATCAATACTTACTCTTCTATGTCCCCTCCCCTCTGTCACCTAACCAAAATTTCTTAATTCCTCTTTTATTTTAAGTTGCTCCAAAGTAATAGACTTTACGATTTTTTTTTAAATAGGCGAAAAGAAAATTCAGTTACTTAAATTTCAAAATCAAGGGATGGGCAACAGCCCTTCGATCCCCTTCGTTTTTTTTTCGGGGGGAGGGGGGTAAAGCCAGTTAATGAGTGCTCAATAATTGTGTCCCTCTCTCAAAACCATCGAACAAGGAACCAGTGTTCTGGGGGTGGCCAGGGGGGGGGGACATTTGAGAATTAACTTATTTGATTTTCTACTTGATTTTTAATTGAAGGATTTTGCAGAAATTCAATTAAATTTTGTGTAATAGCCACATAATGAAACACAGAATTTTTGTTGTATTTATTTCTACCTAAAGAAATCGAAACAGGATGTACATAATTAAAATGATCTTTATAATAGAAATTTCTTAAATGTTGGGAACTCAATGGAGTGTTTTCGGAGAGATTTTCTGAAGATAAATTTTAATCTGCATTTTTTTTTTTTTTTATGATTTCCATTCGTTTCTCTTGAGAAACATTTTCTATTTGTTGAAGTTCTTTATTCACGCAATGCAGAATGCTTTCTTTAGTTAAATCATGTACAGACTGAAATTCAGTTAAAATGATATGTATTGCAGAAAATGATATAAAAAATGTAGACGACAAAAGCAAACATAAATGCGCTACCATTCTACCAATTTTGGAAGTAGTAAACAATTCAGGTTTTGGTATTTTACTACTAGTATTAGCGGTAGCTAAAAACGAATCTGAATGTTGTATAAAATCATCTCCTCTATTCTCAGTTGAAATATCAACAGGATTTATTACTAGTGCAGAAAAACGATGATTATGGGAAATGTGAGATGAAAATGATCTTATTTTAAATGTAGCATGGTAATTGTCAAATGGGCACTGATATTTGTTCCATTTCTTAAATGTGTTTGTAAATGAGATATCATTTCTGATTTGTTCGATAATTTCTGATTGCACATTTCTACATCACATGTTAGATTTGAAAGACCAGTATAGTTAATAGTAATTATGGTTTTATCATGGTCACGTGAAATATGTGACTTCAATGTAGAGAATTTGGTAAAAGCCGTTACGAATTGGCAAAGGGCATGGATAATGCATGTTATTAATATTTCTGTGGATCGACATATGAAGAGCATACTTTCTTAGATTATTTTTTTATACAAATTTTTCAATCATACTTTTTATTCCTAAACTTGTCCATATTTGCAATGCAAAATATCTATAAAAGAGACTTTTTCAGAAAATAGACATTTTGTGGTAAATAAAATATGATAAAAATGAAAGATAATTTAAATATCATTCAAGGGTTTTTAAGAGGCCAATTCACTCGTCAGAAAACACTAGCTCCTTAATGTTAATCTTACGAGAGAAACATTTTAAAATATCTTGTTTGCATTTTAATAATTTTAAATGATTTTTTTGTTTTGTTTTGTTTTGCTGAGGTTGATCTCTACAATCGCTGTCTTTTACTCTTTCGCAAAATATTTTATTGGGATACTGTCACTTTCGAAACCGGTTTCGAAAGTGAAACTATCACCTTTTCAGTAAAAATACCTGCAAAAGCCACCAAATTTTGGGTCATTCCATATGCCTTATTAACAAAAAAAATTGCACTATCCACCATGACTCTTTTAGATTTTGATGAAACTTGCTGGAATTATTTTCCTCGGTGATATAAATGACACAAATTTTTATATATTTTTTTATCTTATCAAATTTTCATATTATTAATTTTTTTTAATTTTGAAAAATCATTAGTTTTTGGCTTGCATAAGTGTTTTCAATTTTGAATTTCTCAAGTTCTGTTAGGCGTAGAGAGTTGTTTAACCCCCCCCCCCCCCCTCCATTTTAAAGATAATTTTATAAGGTTTAATTTGATATGCAAGTTCATTATGCTTGGTTAATGAAAATAATTTTTAAATCTTTTGAAAAAATTGTATGTTTTGTATTCTCAAATTTTTAAAATGAGATCAAGAGCAAGATTCGTGATTTTTTTAATTTAAAATAAGACTTAAATATATATATATATATATATATATATATATATACTTTATCAGAAAATTACTATGGTTTCTGCGACAAACTTTATTAACAGCAAAACCTTTCTGCAGGAAGTCCCCGAAGTCAAACAAGAGTGAAATACAAAAGAGTGAAATAAATTAAAAAGCTGAAATACTTTGCTTTCCCTCCCCCCTCATATTTGGAAATTTCCACTGGAAAATTTAAATGATTATTTTTTGTTAGCAAAAACATTTTTAACTTTGTGCGCAGGGAGGGGGGGAGGGTATTAGACATTTCAGAGGATAATTAAAAGATAAATGATTTATTTATAGTTTATGAAAAGTAGTAAGTAGAACAAGGAAGCTTAAAAAAATAAAGAATTTTAAATATTTTAAAATTTGTGTGTTAGGGGAAAGAGAAAGTTAAGTAAAAAATTTCAGGGGAGAGTGATGATTCATTTATTGTTGTTATAAAGTAATAAACAGGGCAGTTTTTTTTTTAAATCTATGGCATGGTTTTAAAATATTTTAAACTGATGATGAAGCAAAAGGGAGGTGATCGGAATTCTTTTAGGGGGGTTGGAAGGGGATCTAAATGCATATTTATGTATTAGTATTTCAAAGAAACAAATAAAAGACTAAGCAAAGCAACATTAAACAAAGTTACGCAATTTTCATAAAATAAAACTTGAGAATTATAAAGATTAACTACGTTAACCTTTAACTGTTGTTAGCGGTCTCACGGGTTGCTGTTTTTTATTTCAATTTTCACAGTTTATATATAATGATTAAACAATAGTGAATTTTTTTTTTTTGTTTAGAATCCTAGTACTGTCGCTGGAGACATTTCAATAGGTAAATTTTAATTTTAAGAGTCCTGTACATAAAGTTTAGTACAAAAACAGTATCCTATGAGTAAATCGAGCCTTTTATTAATCTTTAGATTAAGCGGTCTCAGAGACCACTCAGAGCATCTATGCAACAGTTTTTGTCATAAGAGTTAAAAATGCTGGAGAAAGAGAGGTAAACTAAAATTTTTGAGGGAAGGTAGATGATTGATTAGAGTTCAAGATTATGTGAGGAGGGGGGGGGGCTTATGATCGGAAATTTCAGTGGGGAAGGAAATGTAGGTGATTTGTTATTTATGTATTAGTATTTCAAAGTAACAGATAAAACAACTAGAGCAAAACAATATTAAAAAACTGGGCAGAACGTAGAGCTTAACATTTATAAAGATTTTCAACTTTAAAGTTTGGGTAGTGTAGGAGTGGGAAAACGATTTTTTTGGCGGGGGGGGGGGGGCGAATTTCTGCAAAAAGGCATTTTTCAGAATTGAAAGGTATACTGAAGATATTTTTGCAGTTTCATGATTTTTCGTTCCCTCCCAAAATATTTGTTTTTCTCAAATGAAATTTTTTTCTGCAAGAAATCTTTCCCATTCTGCGACACCGTGTTACTGCGATTCTGCCACGAGGCATATATATATAATTTTAAAATTACACATTTTAAAATAAAATAACTTTTACTAAATTATTAAAATTAACAATTTGAAATGCTCATTTAAAATTTTAAAAAATAAACTTATTCACTTGGTTAATTTGAAATATTTTAATCATAGAAAGAATTAAATATATACAGTTTTTAAAAAAATGGACCAACAGAAACAGATTTAATTTGCAAATGTGATTTCTCTTTTACTTTTGAAAACATGAAATAAATAAAACAAATTGTCTTGTGTTATACGATCACTTACTTACACTAACTGCAATTTAACAAATATGTCGCAGAAATTGTTGTATCGCTACTGTAAGCTATTTCCGAGACCGCTTAATCGAAAGATAAGTAAAATGCTCGATTAAACAGTAAGATATTATTTCTGTACTAAACTGTATTCATAGGATTTTTATAATTAAATTTCACTTATTCAGAAGTTACTAACAGTAATACTACTGCTCCAAACGGCTCAAAATTTTACTAGTGTCTGCAATCTAATAGTATAACATAAACGCTGCTACTTATCCTATTACGCCACCGCTAATATTTCTTGATGATTTATATTTATTCACTTTTAGCTTTAATTTTCAATAAAAAATATATAATTTATACTTTCTAAGCAACGGACGGAACAAGCTAAAATTTTGCTTTACAAATGTCGCAGATTAATTTTTTTTAGTACCAATCAGCATACATTAATGCTAATGCTAACTATAAAAAATATACCGTAATTTCTGGCGTATAATCCGCAGCTCAAAGAGTCGTTTTTCGACCCAGAAATTTTATTCAATAATTGTAGTTAAATATTTACAGCGATCTTTTAAGTTACATTTTATAAAATAATATTTCTGGGTCGAAAAACGACTCTTTGAGCTGCGGATTATACGCCGGAAATTACGGTACATTTTAACAAAAATAAAATAGGAAAATATAAAATAAACATATCTTCAAATTATTCTTTTCGATCAGTGTTTATAAAATATAGCCTTCATCTTCATTGTTCTCGATTGTAAATTTGGCCTACATCCCGCGTTTCTTTGCACGCATGCGTGAAGAGGCTAAATTTATTGAAATTATCACTCCGGTATAGGAATTTTCCATTATTTTGAACAAAAAAAACAGTACTGGGATTCTAAACAAAACAAAATGTCACTATTGTTAAATCATTATCGTATCTATAGTTAAACTGTTAAAATTGAAATAAAAAACAGCAGCCTGTGAGACCGCTAACAGCAATTAAGGGTTAATGTAGTTAATGTTAAAAATTCTCAAGTTTTATTTTATGAAAATTGTGTACCTTTGTTTAACATTTTTTTCTTTAATTCTTTTATTTGTTTCTTTGAAATACTAATACATTAATATGCATTTAGAACCCCCCCCCCCTCTCTCAAAAATTCAGATCACCTCCCTTTTGCTTCATCATCAGTTTAAAATCTTTCAAAACCGTGTCATAGATTTAAAAAAAACTGCCCTATTTATTACTTTATAATAACAATAAATGAATCATCACTCTCTCCCAAAATTTTTTACTTAACTTTCTCTCCCCCCTAACACACAAATTTTAAAATATTTAAAATTCTTTATTTTTTTTAAGTTTCCTTGTTCTACTTGCTACTTTTCATAAACTATAAATAAATCATTTATCTTTTAAGTATCCTCTGAAATGTCTAATACTCCCCCCCCCCACCACACCACAAAAAGTTAAAAATGTTTTTCCTAACAAAAAATAATCATTTTAAATTTTCCAGGGGAAATTTCTAAATATGAGGGGGAAGAAAAAGCGAAGTATTTCAGCTTTTTTTTTTTTTTTTTTTTTTGCTTATTTATTACTCTTGTTTGACTTCGGGGACTTCCTGCAGAAAAGTTTTGCTGTTAATAAAGTTTGTCGCAGAAAGCATAGTAATTTTCTGGTAAAGGATATATATATATATATATATATATATATATATATTCATATTGAATTTGTGTGTTCTAATATGCAGCTTCTGGCGCTGTTCACACAAATATATAGTTGTTTTGTTTTGTTTATGATGTGATGGTTACTGCTTATATATATATATATATATATATATATATATATATATATATATATATATATATATATATATATATATATATATACATACATATATATATATATATATATTTTAAGTATAATTTTAAATTAAAAAAATCACGAGCTCTTGATCCCACTTTAAACATTTGAGAATACGAAACATACAATTTTTTCGTGAGTTTTCGCAGAAAGGAAAATTACATATTCCCTTAAATAAAGCAAATTGTAACAAACAAACTATCTGTAATGCTGAAGAATTGAAATTGCACAAAATTAAAGTTTCAAAAAGGTAACAAAGCTGCCGAAATCTATAAAATTAAAGACGTGCCTGAAAAATAAATTACCCTATGTGCAACAACCATGGCATATATCTAAGAATTTTGAAAAGCTCTACAAATTACCAAAGTTTTTAATATTCTTTTTCCCTGTGAAATCAGTTTTGTTATACAGGGTGTTCACAAAGTCTCTTTACAATGTCAAGATTTTATTACCAACACGTATAAACATATACATGTATGAAAAGTAATGCAATATTAGGAGTATTTATTGAACATTATTTGCATCATTGAATAAACCTCAATATTATGTGTATCATTGATTGTACGAAGCACTTCAAGGCGATAATCGTCGACGTTTTCATTTGATACCCCTTTTCAGCCATACTTATTGTTTTATACTATACTCAGCCGGTCTCCATGAATTTTTTGAGTCCACGCCCATTGAATTCAGAATGGCTCAAGAAATTCAGCTCAGTATTGGATAATGAAAGAAGTAGACAAAATATAGTATCAGAGGAAAATGTCGACGATTATCGCCTTGATCAGATTTCTACCCTACAACATATATAAAAATAATCAAAATCTGTGACTAGTAAGCTTGGTCCTCTTCTTGTAAGTTCATTTTAAACAAAAAATTATTAAACTGATATTTTCGTGGTTTTTCGCAAAAATGAAAAGCACATATTCCCTTAAATAAAGCAAATTGTAATAAACAAACTGTCTGTGATGTTGAAGAATTTAAATTGCACAAAATTAAAGTTTCAAAAAGGTAACAAAGCTGCCGAAATCTATAAAATTAGAGACGTGCCTGGGAAATAAATTACTTTCTGTGCAACAATCATGGCCAAATAAGTTTAATTTATATATCTAAGAATTTTGAAAAGCTCTACAAATTATCAAAGTTTTTAATATTCCTTTTCCGATGAAATCAGTTTTGTTATACAGGGTGTCCACAAAGTCTCTTTACAATGTCAAGATTTTATTACCAACACGTATAAACTTATACATGCATGGAAAGTAATGCAATATTAGGAGTATTTATTGAACATTATTTTCATCAATGAATAAACTTCTATATTATGTGTAACATTGATTGTACGAAGCACTTCAAGGCGATAATCGTCGATGTTTTCATTTGATACTCCTTTTCATCCACTTCTTGCTTTATACTAATACACAGCCGGTCTCCACGAATTTTTTGAGTCCACGCCCATCGAATTCAGAATGGCACAAGAAATTCAGCTCAGTATTGGATAATGAAAGAGTGGACAAAAAATAGTATCAGAGGAAAACTTCGACGATTATCACCTTGATGTGCTTCGTGCAATTAATAGCGCACATATAGAGGTTTATTAACTGATGAAAAGATATATATATATATATATATACACTCCTAATATTGCACTACATTCCATATATTTATCTGTTCATTTGTGTTTGTAACAGAAGCTTAAAATTGTAAACATACTTTGTGAACACCCTGAATTTAATACGAAGTATTTTCTTGGAAAAGTATTTAGGACGATTTTTAAACTGTTAATAAATATTGTTTTCAACTCTTTATCTACTTTTTCGAACACAGACTGCCGTTGGTCGGCGAATGAAAAAGTTCCCTTTAAATGCAACTAGAAAGGAAAATCATGCGTTAAGCATAGATTATGAAACACTTTGCAACGCTTCCAGAATATTTTAACGAAACTTCGCTGTTAATAACGTAAATAAGATTCCTAAGCAAACATTTTAGAATACGCATAACATATTTGAAAATCAGATTTCAGCAATTACCGTCCATGGACGGAAAAGTACTCCAATTCTTTTGTGCAACCCTGTATTTGATCTATAGATTTGTACATATTCTACATAGTATGCTAAAATTTAGTTTAATAATAAAAATCCTACTAGGTTGAAAATTCATTTTCAGCAATGTCTACCAATAGACGGAAATATACTGTATATTGCCTTCAGATATTTATACACGCCACATATTAAGCTAAAATTTAATTCAGGCTCAACCACGCTTAAAATCAATTCTCCAGAAATTATCATCCATAGGTAGCCATGTATCCAGTTCTTTGCGTAGCCCTGTATACCAATATATTTATATCTATAAACTTCTCTTAGTATACTAAACATAGTCAACTTGGAAATCCATAACTCAATTAAAAACCACATTTGGACAATTCACGCTCATACTCAGTAATGCTTACGAATTCTTTTGTGTAACCCTGTATATGAGCTATAGCATTTATACACACCACGTAGTATGCAAAAATATAGTTAAACTTAAACAATCGTATCATAACTGAAAACGTACTTCCAGCAATTATCGCATATCGAGAGTATTTCCGAAATCTTTTGTGTGTCCCTCTAAACGGAAGTTAAATGCTGTGCTCATCATATTCTACAGCAAGTATCTTGTAGTAAACTTCAACAATGTGTATCAATTTCATTATATTTGAAATCCTGTAACATAATTAAAATACTCTGCAAATGGTTTTTCCCTGTAGATCATTGTGTAACGGAATTCTTTTATGTGACCCTGTAAATAAATGTATAATAAATGCTTTTCACCACATAATACACACAATGCATGTTTTAGTGCACTTCATAAATGCATATAAATTTCATTATGTTTGAAATGATATTATTAAAATGTATTTGAAACTTTTTTTTCCATTTGAAACATTTTTCACCTAATTGAACGTAGCAGACAACTTTTGACTGTCCCTGTACACAAAGTTTAAATGCTACACGCTTCATTTTCTATAGCGGCCGTATTATAGTGAACGTCAATAGCATGTAAAAATTACAGGGCAATTCGAGTATATTTAAAAGAGTTAGAGCTCGGCGAGATGGACAGACAATCCGAAGTGATAAACACTTTTCAACTGTGTTGGAAAGTGTTAAAAAAGAAGGTTTACATTTTGAAGTTTTGTTTTTTATTTACGCATTCTTACAGATTGGAGACACGCAGCGCCAACTATTAGGTAAAATTTAAACATTTTTTAACATTACTGCATACAAAATTGACGAGCCTCTTTCTAAAACAAGTAGTTATTTTAATTTTATATTTATTATAGATATTTAGTTATGGAATTTTAAAGTTTGAGAGTCTTTTTTCAGACACCCTTTATACGTATATATTCTTAAAATTGAAGGAAAAAGTGGTTGTGAGGGGTTTTTTGCATTTAATTCCAGTGTTTCAAATTTTGATGACATTTAAATAACATAAAGGCAATATTTATAGAACGGAAATACCTCTTAAGGAAATATTATTTTACAGTTTTATTTTATATTAATGAAATTCTAATGACAGATGAAATTTTATCCTATTAACTCACTAAAAGTTTTCGAATATATTTTTAAGTTATAGCACGTAGCATCCCACTACTTATAACTTCCCCACCTCTAAAGTAATATGATACTTTCGATGATTTATTCAATTGAAGTTTGGACATTTTTAAATGTTTAAACTCGATGTTTAAATGGTTATAGTGATTTAATATGTAATTTGAGCTTTCGGTTAACAAATTAAATGCATAAAACAAACTAAATTATTAAGCAAAATATATTCTCTAAAACTTTTAATGATTGTAATGAGATAATGTTTCAAAGATGCTATTACGCAAATTATGATGCGTTAATTGTGCATGAAATGATAAAAGTACTTCAACTCTGCATGTTGATTGCGATTTTTTATTTTCCTGAAATATTGTGAAATCATATATGTGGTAAGATTTTGGTTTACTTATTCTACGGATAATTTGTAACGTATCAGTTTTAAAAATCAGTAGTAATGTGCAGCTGTCATATTGAAAGTGACGACAAAAGTATATCTTTAAAAATGTAAGTATTATTCATCATGTTTTGTATAGTTTTTTCGAAACAGAAGCCGATGTTACTTTATATTATGATAAATCAATCGAAACTAAAACATATACAATCACTACAAGATCTTAAATTTTGCTTCTGTTTTTGTCATTGATGATAATTTAAGCTGACAAAGTAGAATTTTTCATTCGAATTACATTGCTCTTTCTATAATTTAATAGTAGAAGTCGTGCTTGATAAAAGCTGAGAATAATATCATAAAAATTAATAAATGCGCAAACACCAAAAAATACGTTCTGCTTTTAAAACATGCCTTCCCTCAGGAATATGCAGTTATTAATTCATTCAGCCCACATTTTAAAACAAGTGGCGATAACATTTTCAGGAGAATGTTGCAGTGAACCGTATATAGCTGAAATAACGTCAGCATCTGTGTCAGCATCTGTATTGAATTCTAATTCACGCTGCTGACTAAAAATCGACAGCTCACCAAAGCTTTTCTTTGTAAGCATTTTTTTCTTTACTAAAACAAGGGATTTTCAAACATTTTGTGGTTACTGAGCAATCATAATTTGCTCGGGCCTCTCCGTGATTAGAAAATTAAGAAGAAAATTAAGTATGTCAAAACGATGTAGAAACATAAATTAAATTACATAGTATAAAATAAAACATAAAAAAAATAAATATTATTATCTATTAAACTGTTGTTATACATAAAGTCATTAAATATGGCAAATCATACAGTCGAAATTCAATATCACGAATATCAGTATTAAAAGAAAGAATTACGAAAAAAAAGTACTTTCGAAGTATCAAGATATAAAAGCAATATTATATGCAAAATTTCAAGAAGAAAACGCCTTCTAGTTAAAATAAGAAGGATCATCGATGATTAATATTAATTAAACCCATTAAGCGCCATTGCTCCCATTTTGGGAACATTGCTTTGTGATTTTTTTTCTAAAGTGAGTATTTTATATATTGTTAAAAGGTTACTGTTATTTGAATTTTGAATATAATAGACGACTTCTGAAATTTTTTAAAAAAGTTTCATTAGAATTTTCTATTTTTAAAAATGTGTTAAAAAAGGCGAAAAATAGCTTTTTGGTCGTACTCGAAAGAAATATTTTAAAAAAAAACTGTATAATAAAAAATATTTTTTTTAGTTAAAATATGTTTATAACAATGTATTATATTAAACGACATCAATCCGGAATTAATATGTATAATAGATCAATCACAATTACCGAAAGCATAAGTTGTTCCCAAAATGGGAGCAATGGCACCTAATGGGGGTAATGTTTTTGAAAACGTGTACATATGACTGTGTGCATTTATGGTATTTATTTTTCAGTTTATTGGCTATAAAAGGGATAATATCATTCTGAAACTAATATTTAAAAAAGATTTCATATAAATTAGTCCAACTTTTACATTTATAATAAAAAAACAAAATGAAATTACCAGTTCTATAAGCATTTTCATAATCCATCTCTTTATTTTTCATCATTACATTTTTTTTTTACATGGAAGATGATTGAACAATTTTTTAGATTTGGATGATTTTTCGGCTGTTCCAGAAATCGTTTTTTTTTGCCACCTGATTGCAGTATTGTAACATACGACGAAGATATCTTCCTCATATGTATGTCGCATAAATTATTTTCTATTACATATGTAATAGAAAATAATTTATGCGACGATTTATCCCATGTTATATTTGGTGGAGTAGAATTTTCCATAAATTCTAAATCAACAGACAATCAAGAAATATCTGATTTAGAGTTTTAAAAAGTCAAAGTATTAAAAGCAGACTTGATATTTCAGATGAAAGTTCAGTCGAATCTTCAAATCGGAATATGGAAAAACTAAGCAAAATGAAAAAAAAAAAAAAAAAAAAAAAAAAAAGCTAAAAAATCAATTTCAGAAAACGCAAAAAAATAATATAATGCTGCATAAAAAATGTTCCATCATTTTCATGTAAAATAGTAGGACAAAAATTATGTAAATGGGAAAAATAAAGAGATGGATAAGGAAAATGCTTATGGAATCGGTAATTTTATGTTTTATTTTTATTATAAATGTAGATGTTGGACTAATTTATATGAATTATTCGTAAAATATCAGTTTCAGAATGACATTACCCCTTTTATAGCTAAAGAACAGTGAAATAACAACCATAAATGCACGGAGGCATAAGTAAAAATTTTGAAAAAATTTACCCCCATTAAGAGCCATTGCTCCCATTTTGGGAACATGCTATTTTTCCTAAATATTCGATTTTTTTTTTCTTCAGAAATACTTTAAAGACTTCCTATTCATAAAAAAAAAAAAAGAACTATTCCATAAAAAAATAGTTTAATATATATAGCGGTGCTTAATGGGTTAAAAGAAATTTTAAACAAAAATAACAAGCTTTTTCAACTTTAATATTTTGTTATTCAGTAGTCAAATAATATAAAAACATATTAAAACTTACCTTAATAAAACGAGTGTAAGCCACTTCTTTGTTAGTTACTTTTCTTTGGTGTAGTTTTATTCGGGCCCTTCTTTTTTTTGGCTTTCATGTTGGATCGGTTCGACTTCTTGCATTTGGATTGCAAACTCTTCTTGCGCTTTTTCTCCGAAACTTGTTGAGTTTCCTTTTCATCTGAAGCGCTCCCTTTTTTGCCTCGTTTTAAAAATTCTTGCACAAACGTTCCAAAATCGGCTACGTGGTCCAACTTTACTAAAAGCAGACGGGTCCAGATATCTGTTTCATTCCTAGGCTCCTGAGAAGGTTCCGGGCGCTCTTGCTCCATCACAGACTTTTTCGAGGTTTAAACACGAACGAAAATTCCTGCGTCAAGCATAGATACTTTCCAACACAGCCAGAAATCTGCAACGAAACTTCGCCGTTAAATAAGTTGAAAGAAGATATGTAAGTAAACAGTTTAGAAAACATTTAACAAATTGAAAAATACAGTTTTCGAAATTACCTTCCAGTGTCAAAAAAGTAGTCGAATTATTTTATGCAACCCTGTATATGATCAATAGATGTGGATATATAGCATGATAAAATTTAGTCTACCGAGTTTATAAACATACACGTACTATGAAAAGAAATTGTCAAAAACGCAAACCAAAGTTGAAAATGTACTTATCACAATTAGATTGTAAATATCACATATATACTGTAACCGATATCTTTTGTGTGTCCCTGTAAATAAACGCAATGCACACCACACTTTCAAGAAAGCAATTTATAGTGCACCGCAGTAATGCATATAATTTTCATTATGTCAAAAGATTTTTCCCCATAGAACAATGTGTAACAGAATTTTTTTTTGACCCTGTAAATTAATAATTAATGCTTTGCGCCCCATATTTTACAAAAAGCATGTTTTAACGTGCTCGCTTCATAATTATATATAAATTTCATAATGTTTTAAATGACGTAGCATCATCAAAATGCACTTGAAACAATTATTTTCCATTGACTGTAATGTAACAGAACACTTTTGACTGTCCCTGTAAAAAAACTATACGTGCTACACACTTCATTTGAAATAGAGAACATGCTATAGTAAAAGACAATAACATACAAAAATTTCAGGGCCATCCGAGTATATTTACGCGAGTTAGAGCACGGACAGACGGCAGACAAACCGAAGTCATAATCACTTTTCAACTAGGTTGGAAAGTGATAAAAATGAATAACGGGATTCCCTGCAAGTTTTTCCACTTTTGTCTTAAGCGTGACATCGGCGCCAATTTTGTCCGACTTGGCGATTGTGAGTTGTTTTAGGCTGAAATACAAGAGAAAAAATTTGACTAATTTATATTATCAACACTTAAGGAGGACAATAAGAAAATGCGGTCATTCTGAAGACTATTGCATATTATATAAGTAAAAATATTTTTGAAAAGAATAGGTATTTTTTTCTATAGCTGTTTTCTTATGTTTTAGAGATTGTATTCTGTTTTATTTATTTATTTTTGAACGCACAAGTTTTACTTCATCAAAAGTCTTTTCACTAAATTTTATAACTTTTTGGTGGAAGATCAGTTGCTTTGAAAAATCTAATGTTTCTCATAAAATAATATTCGTATCTCTTTTGAGGCAGCTATAGATGTCAAACAATATTGACCCTTCATTATTTGTATTAGCAATATCTTGACTTGACCAATATTACACTCTAAAAAAGACAAATGTTTCTTAATTCAGGAAAATATAATATAACCACAAACGAAAATATACAATAACTTCTTCCGTGTTACCGACTATTTCCAAAAGCTTTATTTATCTTTAGAAACCTCTGAAAACAATACATTTTTGAGATTTAAAGAAACATATATAAAAACAAAGTTTGTTTTGCTGCCATTGGTTTTCGATAACGTTTCCGAGTACTTTTTATAGTGTATTAATCAGTTTTCTAAGCCTGGAATATACACTGTTAAAAATAATCTGAAATTCACGGGTTTTTTTTCCTGAATTTCACAGAAAAAGTCCCTTTTCACGACAGAAGGGCATTTTCCGTTAAAAAACAGAAAAATTCTTCATATTTCCTGAAAACAACGGAACAGAAGGAGAAGAAAGTGGCCAACGGAGATATTCCGTTATCTGCTGCATATTTATTTCCAATGTTTAAAAAACTGACATGTTGCAGCACAGAAAAACTAAAAATTCAATAAATTAAAAATTCGAGTTTATTTAAAAGAACAAAATAGTTCTTTCGAATTTAAAAAGCAACAATTAATTTTCCCATGCTTTTAAAATTATTAGCAATTTATTTTTTAAAGTTACAAAAAAATATTCACACTTAAAATATATTCTAAACAAATAGCTTAGTATATATATATATAATAGTTAAATTAAGTGAAAAAAAAATCGATTTTACGCAAAAAAGCAACAAACAAAAATAATGCTTCCGAATAAAAAAAAATAACAAATAACTTTCTCATTCCTTTGCTATTATTCGTAATTTGCTTTTTTAAGTTATAAAAGACACTCTCAATGAAAATATATTCTAACAGAACACATTTAAAAAATATATAATAGTTGAAAAAAAATCGATTTTCTCAAAAAAGCAAACATACTTTATCGAATTTAATTCAAAATATAATATTCATATTTTGCATCTAACAATCAAATTAGGAATTAATATAATTCATGCTTCAATCCTCTATTAATACTAAATTTTTCAATCATAATCTTATAACAAAATATCCCCCCACTTAATTTCAAAGTTGCTAGGTTTCTAAAACCCAGATTGTTTAAGTTCCAAGCAGCGATTTGAAGAAATCCCCTATGATCCTTTCAAACTCCTATTCTAGCAAGGGCCCGCTGGTCTTGAGGTAAACACTCGGCTCATGTCGCTGTCATCCCTAGTTCGAACCCCAAGGGCAGCCAGGAAATCTGTACCAGTGAGTATTTAATATTAAATTAAGTACTCCTGTTATAGTCAACAGATGGCAGCACAAACAGATCGAGAATTTTTTTTTTTTAAACCCAGGTCATTCATAACAGAAAGTTCCCGTTTCTTCAATCTTTCAAAACGTAAAATCTACTAACGGAACGGAAAAAGCCCGGCAACTTCGCTGCCAGTACTTTTCCCGTGAATTAACGGATTTATTTTTAACAGTGTAGGTTTTTTGGATAAAGATTTTCAAGCTGAACAATGCATGATTTACAGACAAACATCATAAACATCATTAACATTAAAATTATTATTAATATTATTTTTCTTGCATGCATAAATTCAGTTACGAAGCTGAAACTGTTTAATTGAAAATTGATAGCATCCTGAAACCGATATTCTGGTTTTAGAAAACTAATTAATACACTGTAAAATCTACTCGGGAACGTTTCCGAAAATCAGTAACAGTAAAACAAACTTTCCTTTTATAAATGTTCTACCATCAATTTTGAATATATATTGGTTTTTTTTATGTTTAAAAAAATAAATAACACTTTTAGGAATCATGGCGTAATTCGGAAGAAGCTATTGTATATTTTTGTTTGTGGTTAAATTATATTTTCCTAGAGTAAAAACATTTTTCTTTTTTTACCAGTGTACACTAACGTCTGTAAATTAAGGGACAAACATAAAATACTAATTTTCGAACGCAAAAATTAATTATAGGTTGTAAAAAAAACTGCAGGTGTAGCAAACGTAATACAGTCGGCAGCTGGAGCAAACAGTTTTTATCCTAACCGTACAGCCAGTCGATGTGATTCCATCTAGACATCAGACATGTCATAGTCACTACGGTGAAGCAAAATGTGGTATCTTTCATTCCTCTAAATATACTCTTAAATGACTGTCATTTGGTGACTCCACTGAGAATTTACCATGACTGTTGCTTTGAGAGGAGTCACCAGGTGACGATGCAGTGAAGTCATCTTATAACATACCATTTGTGATTACCCTGACCGCTGTATTGTGACGAGTCACCAAATGACATCACAATGAAGTAAAAGGTAAGGTCACAGAGGTTTGGAGACTCTACTGTGAAGTCACCATGACCATTGCTTTGTGACAAGTCACCAGATAACTTAATTTTGACTCGTCGCAAAGCAACTATCATGGTGACTTCTCAGTGAAATTTCCAAATGACGGTTACATGAGAGTCACAAGGTGACGTCATTGTAGCGCCGCCTAGTGATTCACAAAGCAACGAGCATAAACCACCTTGTAAAGCAATTGTGACAATGACTTCATCGAATGACTTCATCAATTGTTACTTCTCAACTCTAAAGGGATTACTTTTAGACACATTTTTTTTTAATTCATTTTTGTTCGGAAACGTTGAAATGGGCAGGGGTTGTTATTCAGAAACTTTGTAATCGAAACACGATTTCCATTTTTTGTTAATGGCTAAAGATCTTTCAGAAAACACTGTCAAAGTCGGCGTTTTGAACAGAATTCCTGACGCGGCAGCCCGAACGCGCGAAAAACGTGTCGTCATGTGACACGATTGGCTTATAATTCGATAAGTAATTCATTTAAATTTCCAATTAAATTTTCAGCAGGACTGAAACTGCTCGTAAATTTAATAACACTAACAAAGGATGGGAATTAATGTTCACTTTGCTAAACAACGCATAAATGAACATAGTAAAAAATGTGTCCAGACTGGGGATCGAACCCCAGATACTCTGTGAAAAATATAATGTGAAAAATATAAGGGAAAAATGTCAGACTGGATGTCGTCCAGATGGCTTAAATGGTGAAGCACTTGGTGTGCTATACCAGGGTATCTGGGTTCTATCCCCAGTCTGAACATATTTTTCACTCTGTTGGTTTATGCGATGTTTAGTAAAGTGAAAATTAATTCCCATCCTTTATCAATGTTAAGTAATTCATTTATCAAAAAATGCAAAACTCACTTGGATTCCAAATCGCTTCAATAGTGAAGCCTTCCAATTTTATACATTTGCGTTTAAAAATTAGTCAGAAATTGCGTCAGAAAATTTCACGTTGTTCAGCAGATCATTTGAGAACCACCTTAAGAATAATACTGAGACATAAAAAATCTCACAATTTGGTTCGCCAGGTGACTGTGTGATTACCATTTATGACGTCTTATTACTTTTATATTCGAAAATTAGTATTTTGTGTTTAAAACTGTGAACTAATAACTGTTTTGTGAATAACACTAATTTAACGCAGAACGTAAAAACCCAATATCGGCGCAAAACTTCATGCTAATATTACAAATATTGACCAAAATATAGCCGGTATAAATACTCTGCCATCCATTAAAAAATAAATAACACTTTTAGGAATCATGGCGTAATTCGGAAGAAGCTATTGTATATTTTTGTTTGTGGTTAAATTATATTTGTATATATGTGTAATTAGTGTTATTAAAAAAGTGTCATTTATTTTTTATGGATGGCAGAGTATTTATACCGGCTATATTTTGGTCAATATTTGTAATATTAGCATGAAGTTTTGCGCCGATATTGGGTTTTTACGTTATGCAAATGCTGCGCACCAGTATTGGTAAGAAATATTTCGTCGTTTCATTGCCATAATTTCCATTGTAAAGACAAAATTCTTAAATATTGGTGTTTTATTGCAAATATTTTGTAATATTAGTATTTCTTTGAAAACATTTCCATATAAAGCCAATATTTAAGCAAATTCTGTATATTTCATTGGAAGTATTTCGAATAAATGCGATATTGGGCCTCAACATAACCAATATAGCAAATGTTGGTATAATACGAGATGAAATAAGCATGCTGATTGATTTTTAAATCTTCTTTGCTACATCCTATAACATTAAAATATCATTAAAGTATATTTTTATGCCATAGTTCATGTAAGTACACAATAGAATCCCGAATTTCTTTTTAATTATTTTAGACTAGTTATATTTTAATAAAAGACAATGAAAAGGAAAAAAAACATAGAAACTTCAATTTAAAACTATTGGTTTTAGAAAGTCACTTAAATAATTTAGTCATTAATTTTATGAGCGTAGAACATTTTTCGATTACTTCTGTCAAGATTAAAAGTAATCAAAGCAATTACCGTGCAATTAGATTTACGTTATCTTCTAAAACTTCTTTTAATCTTTTTTCATAATTGTTTTAGATACTAATGTTGTTTTACTTTTCCTATGGCAAAATAAAGCATTTTGAGGTATTTCTGTCGACAACACTCATTAATCATGCATCTGTAACGCGAAATGAAAAAAACTTAAATTAATCAATATTTCTTTGTTCAGTTTTTCTTTAGATATGATTTTCAAGTTTCGTTTTCCGGCTCCGTTTTATAAAGCTTTAAATAAAGTAATGAAAATTTAATTTTGTATCTTGATTGTCAGCTAATAAATTACATTTGAAACTGGACCTTCAGCACGGTACGCTGAAGGTCCCAGGTTCGAGTCCTGGCCCAGGTCAATTTTTCACTCATGTTGGTTTAGTGTATTTAATTGTCTGATAAAGTGTCTGTTCTTATATTGTGTAAAATAAAGTAATCAGACGTAATGTTCTGCTTTAATGTATATATATAAACTTCAGTTCCATTCTCGGCTGTTGGAACAGTGTCACTTGGATGTTATATACCGGGTATACCATAAATCTGCTTACATTTCAAAAGTAGAAGCTATCTCGATATAATTATAGATAAATGTGATTTGCGCGAAACTTATTCTAATGAAAGGAGATTTTTTTTTTAATTACGATAAAATATTTAGTTGATATATTTTCCAGTAGAGGGCGCTTCAAGTACCCAAATCACAGGAAATATGTAAATCAGATTGCAGTCAGGAAAACTGATGGCTTATAGTTGAATTATCGTGTACTAGTGGCGTACCCAGGAATTTATCATGGGGGGGGGGGGGGGGGGAGCATTGACGGCGAATCAAAATAAAATTAGTGGGGGCAAACTTTTTTTAGTTGTGATTGCAGTAGGAAATTACAAGGCAATACTAATTAATCACCAAATTCCCGTTAATTAATTCAGTATTCAATAATTATTTATTTATTTTAATAAAAATGAAAATGTTTATACTTAAAATTTAATTTAATTAATAATTTTAAAAAATTACTAATTTTTGAAAGTGCAGAAGTTAAATATTTAAAGGGCTCCTAAACAAACATTTATAGAATTTCCTATTTCTATCTATCTGATTGTCGGATATATTGTAGTTTAAGGAAAATATTCAAAATAGCCGTCACGAGATGAATTATTGGATGCAAAGTTTTGAGCTAGTTCATTTAAATTTAGCTCATCAGTCAGAATGTTATGGGAATTAATAAATTAATAGAGAATTTAATCTCTTTTGGGGCATCATACTTAATTCTTGTAAAGGTTTATTGCCTCTAATCTTGGAAAGGGCAGATGCCTCTACTGCTCCTGTGGTTCAGCCAAATAAGGGACCGAGTTGAATGGATACAAAAATTACTTTAAAAATTCAAGTAAAAATATTGTTACACAATATAATCTATTTTTTTACAAAGCTCTTGAATTACTTCAGTTGAAGTTACATTAATCTCTCTGTGTATATATAACAAAGCCAGCCCATTTAATCTTGATTTTGTCATAGTGGATCTTAAGCAAGTTTTTAAAATGCGTAAGGTCAAAAATGACCTCTCGCTGACGCAGGTTGCAACGGGAAGCGTTGCAAATATTTTTAGTAATTTATAGATGTCGGGGTACAACATTTTGTCACATTTCGAAACTGCTTCAATGGCATTCTTGCATCGAGTTATTAAAAGCGATTTTTCAAATTTTCTGTGCCAAAAATGAATTCGGCGTTCAAAATTTCTGAATTTGTAGAAAGAAAATCATGCGTAAAAAATTCAGACAATTGACGAAAATCTTTCATTTCACTTGCTGTTGGAGCATCTTTTCCATTAGGTAGAAGAATAAAAAAAAATTTCAAAATGTTGCGGTGCCGAACGAAACGTTCATTAAGTTGAGTCATTATTTGATCAACAAATGGTTGATTGGTTGGTTGATTATTGACGGCCAATTATCTACACTTGGGATATAGGCCCGGGGGGAGTGCCCTTCGTGGGGGTCTTTCTAAGGGAACCTAACCCGTATTTACGCATGGATAAATCCACGGCTCGAAGAAAACCACGAAAACTCCGAACGATTAGGCCGACGGGCGCGATTGGGATCGAACCCAGCACCTCCCGTCTACCAGCTTCGAGAGCACAACCTCTCAGCCACTGGTGAGGCGATCAACAAATGGAATAGATATATTTCTCCTGAAATACTCTTATATAGAATCTGCTGGAACATTAGATCTGTGTGTTTGTTTTGATGAAGTCCTTGGCATTTTAATGTCAATATGAAAGTTATTGGCTTTCACACAAACTTCATCATCAATATACTTGAAAGAATTATCTGGGGCTTTACGAATAGTATTTAATTGAGCCACAACATTGTCAACGAAATTTAAGACAATTAAAAGGTCACTGTCACATTTTTGCAATAACTTAATCAATGGTAAAGTGTATGCAAATATATTATGTAAGCTAAATAAAGAAATTAGGAAACCAAATTCACATAACGAATTTTTCAAAAGTTTTGCCTTAGAAGACGAATCTCTGTCTTCCTAAGTTGCGATTGTTTCAAGGCTATGAATCATATAATAGACGCTTTCAGTCGTGACGTCAATCATGACGTTTTGCTTGGAAACTGACTCCAAACAAACGGTTGCTATGTTGTATTTTCTATTATATTTTATATATGTAGCTATATCTTATAGCTATATCTCATGGTAAAGTGTTTCAATACATTATATGCAGCGGTAACATTTTTTACGATTTATATTTAATAAGAAATGAAACATAGCAACCGTTTGTTTGGAGTCAGTATCCAACCAAAACGTCATCACTGACGTCACACTGAAAGCGTCTATTCTACTATAGTCATGATGACTTCATGGCGTTCCACCCACCTAGTTGGACAAAATTTTCGTAGTTTTTGTTTATTAATTTTTGGTGTATATTTATCCTTATTGGTTGCGGAGGACGTCCTGTCTCTTACGACTACTGAAAAAATTGTGTGTCATTTCAATTATGCCAATGCAGTTTCTTAGTTCTGTCACAGATACAGCATTTCCAATTGCTAAATTTATACTATGTGAGGCACAATGCACATATAAAGCTTGCAGATATATAGATGACATATGAGACTGAGCACTGTTAAACTTTCCGCTCATTGATGCGGCACCATCATAACCTTGCCCATGTAAATAGGACAAGTCGATACCGTAATGTCTTTAATCCTTCTAATATTTTGTCGGACAAGTTTTTTCCTGTAGTGAATGCTACTGGAATAAATTGTAAGAATTGTTCACAAACTTTGTTGTCATTCTCTTCATCTATATACCTGACACACAAAAGAAGATGTTCAATAGTAGAAATGTCACATGTTTCACCAGCAAGAATAGAGAAACATTTTGCCGAATTATTTTTTTCTACCAAACGTGTCAAGATGATATTGTTACACGCGTTTATAATTTGATTTTGTATGTTCCAGCTAATATAGGTAGCATTTTTGGCAGAATGTTTAAAATGTTCAGTCCGGTTTTCATCACCCGCATCGATTCTTGTTCTTAGTAAAGCTCGAAAGTTACTTTCATTGGCAATTGGCTCCTGCTCAATCGAATAATTCTCCATAATCACGATACCCTCTAAGGGTATATTTTACCGAGCGCATAAAATTACTGTTTTTATAACCAGTTCTAATCGTTTCCGATTAACTGCAGCTTGCGATGCTGACCTATATCAATTTGTTGATCGACTGAAATACATTTTCCATCTCGAAATTCTGTAGCCTTTCATAAGTTGCAATAGCCCTGATATGATATTCTGTTTTTTCATGATTATTAAATTTCTGAAATTCTTTTCTTCCGATTATTATAACCTTGTATGACCAACTGCCCAGCTACTTCCGATTTAGATTTTCCAACGTTAGGAGGTGCATAAAATGCGCAATATTTAAAATACGCACTATTTTCAACTTGATAATACACAAGCCAAGAATATTTTTAAAACCATGTGCATTGTAAACTTCGTTTGTGATTTGCAGCTGTAGCACAGGTTGCGGGAAAATTAAAATTTGGTTCTGATTTCCACAACTTTTTCATAATATCAAAATTATCGTCAGTATTGAATGTTTGTTCTTGCAACAATGCGATGTCTTGATAATTGATAACAGCTAAGGAAATACTTTCTTTTTGTTTATTCGATGGCTTTTACTGACATGCGACTGGGGAAACCGAATCCAAATTGGTAGTATTATAGTGGATTAATTTATAGTGTTAATAATGTCGTTACTACTAACATTTAAATCATCTTTTTTTTTTAAATAATTGAATCTTAATAAATTACTCTGTTTACGTTTTTCAGCTATTATTCGAAGAAAACAATAAAAATATAAAAATAAATTAAATAAATAAATAAAAATTACTATAAAAAATTTATAATTTAACAAATTACAATACCCATTGGGAAAATATCCCGAAAGCTTAAAAAAAAAAAAGAAAAATACCGTACTTTTGTGTTATAGCGGCCCCCAAAATTATGATTATGCCAAGGTTGCAGTTATGATTTCGCCAAAATCATCGCAAAGCTTATATATGCATCCTATATACGCATATATATATATTCCAAACACTCCTATATGAGTCATATACGTCATTATACACATATTATTTACGTCTTATATGTCGTATATGCATCATATACACATGTCATATATATACATAATATATGCATCATATATGAATATAACATGGCCACATACGTCAAGAAAAGTTATATATATATCATATATTATTATAATGTCATACATGCTTTATAATTTGGCGATAAATCTTGGGTGCCGCTATAACACGAAAGTACGAAACTTACAATATATTAATGAAAACAGAAACAACAAAAGTTTGGTACAATTTCTATTTGTAGACCATCCCCTAAACAAAATTTAAGTATTGCTTTAACTCTTGTTTAGATTGATGTCTGAGCTAAAGGTATTTTGAGGAAATTAAAGTTGAAGACTACGTTTTTTGCTTTATAAGACGATTTCTCATCCGACGTCAATTTTTGAATTCGGCTTTTTTTCATATCTGATAATTTGCATCTATCCTTTTTGTAACTTTAACATTTTTGTAACGATTTGATGCATTTCTATTGCCTATTCCAAGAAAAATTCTTCTAAAGATACAAAATTTCGTTAAAAACGGTTAAAAGAGTTAAAGTGCGTACATCATTTGGTCCATTCTCGACCGAAAGTAACAACCATTTTCCCAATGGTTAATAAATAAATGTTTTACAAATTTAATTTGCAAATGTCACCGAAGAGTTTTCATGTAGATTACTTATCACAGGTGAAAAGCTATTCTGAAGATTAAGAGCCTCTGCTAGTCACGCGAAGAAACGCTCAAGCTAATGTTAACTCTAGGGGAAGGTTCTTGCGCGATTTCTCGCTCTCATTTAAATATTTTTAAATGATTTTTTTGCATAGGATAGCTGCGGTCGATCTCTAACGTTGTTAGTCTTTACCTTTTCGATTTTGGTTACAGTTTTTTTTTATAAGCGGACATTTTCAATTTTGAAGCCGGTTGGAACCGGTTCTGAAAGTGAAAGCACACTTATATAAAAAAACTGGAACCAAAATCGAAAAAGTAAACACTAACAACGTTAGAGATCGACGTCAGCTATCCTATGCAAAAAACATCATTTAAAATTATTAAAATGCGAGCAAGAACCTTCCCATAAACTTAACATTAGCTTGCTCGTTTTTTCGCATGACTGATGTAGACTCTTAAGATATGAATGTCAATAAAGTCATAGCAAAATAGCCAAGCAGAATACAAAATAAATTTTTAATTTAAATTTCTACGAATTTTATTTACTGAGAGTTTATAACATCTCATTATTAATTTTCAGATTATTTAAAACACGCTTCAGTTATTTTGAACTTTTAATTTAACTTTAATTTATGTTAAATAAATTTAAATACAGGGTGGTTATAAAATAAGTATCTCTATTTGGAGCTGTCTGTAGCTTGAAGGAATAACCGGAATGAAACCAAAATCGGTACACTTACTATTCGAGAATGGGGAAGAAGAATGGAACAATAAAAAAATAATTGCAATGATCGCCGACAGATGGTGCTTTTGAGTGTGACATGTAATGTGTAATATTGTGTACCGTGGAGGTGTCACAAACATCAATTGCTTTACCGCATATCACAACATGCGCGAAACATCACTCCTGATGCATTACATTCCGCAGTTGAGAACGTCGTGTACCGCCTGGATTGTGTCCTCCAACAAAATGGCCATGTGGAACCTGAACATGATCGGCACCGCAATGCGAAAGCGTAGTCACATTCGCTGTGACATTTTCCAACAAATTAGGCATGCCATCCGGTTTGACGCCTTAATTTTTTGTTCTTGTATTTCACATTCAATAGCGCCATCTGTCGGTGATTATTGCAACTATTTTTTATTGTTCTATTCTTCTTCCCCCTTCTTGAATAGTAAGTGTACCAATTTTGGTTTCATTCGGGTTATTCCTTCAAGCTACAGACAGCTCCGAATAGAGATACTTATTTTATAACCACCCGGTAATAAGCATGCTTGAAAGCTTGTATAAGAATTAAGAATTTAAAACTCTGCAAACTTTATTCTTTGGTGGTTTAATTTTAAAATCTTTATGTTTAATAATACTTAAAAAATAATTAAAATAGTAAAAAATTGAAATGAGCTAAATATATAAAAACGCGTTTTAAGTGGCTTGAAAATTAATGTATAATATTATATAAACTATAAAATTCATAAGATTTTTATTAGCCTTCAGGTCTCATAAAATATTAACTTGAAATATCAATTAAAGTAATATTAAATGGTGAATTAATTAATCTTAATATATATGACAAAATATTAACGACAAAAGAAAATGCTAATCTCCAGTTTAATTGCCATAGCATAGGACTTTTGTTATTTAAATTAAAAATAACCAACTACACAGTATTGGGCTGCATATTCGGTGCATTCGTGTGTGCATTACATTTGAGTTTCAACATTTGTGTTTATGTTTTTATAACACAACTGACAAAATTTAAAAGAACAATTGAAAAATGGAAATTATTTATAATTATTTGATAATTTTATTGTAATATAATTACAAAAAATATGTATTTTCTTTCGTGTTTCACATTTGAAATTTTTTGCTTAATTGGCGATAATATGAATTCAATGTACAAAATTACCAGTTCAATGAGCTTACAACAGAGAATTCATAAAACTCCAATTTAAAAAAAAAAAATTAAAAAGAGAAATAAAGAAAATAAAAGAAAAGAAAGAAAGGAAGAATAAGAAAACATTAGTGAAATTCCTAACCTCTCGTTCAAGCATGTGACTAGAAATAAAATTTCTATACACTTTCTGTCAGAAGTATAATTTTCATTTATCATTTTCTCTCTCTCTCCTTTTAAATATTCTTCATATTTTCAGTATTTTTGGCCAATTAACATTGAAGCACAAGCTATAGTAAAATTATGATAGCACTTGTTAATTTGTTAACTATGTGATATTCTGTCTACACATTATTATTAATTATCTCTTTGGAGATTTAATTAGATATTTACAAGAACTTGATATGTTTTTTGAAATTGAAAGATATTATAATTATATATATATATATATATATATACATATATGTATTAAAAAATTTTATAATACGCAAATAAAATATTTTAGTTGAGAAAATTAAATAATTCTTAATTTTAAACAACGAAATTGCAAGCAATGATGTATGAAAAGAAAATTCCGAATTAAAATTTATATATTGGGGAAAATATTAATTATATTTAAATAGATAAAGAAAGAGAAAACTGTCAATTATTAGCGTACTTAAATATCTTTTAAGCACTTGCATATATAGAAAACGTTTAACTTATAAAATAATAATAATAATAATAATAATAAAGCTTTAAAAGTTTAATTGCAAAAATTGGGAGTTGTACGAAACTTTCGGATACAAAATTGAAAATAATATATTTTTTAAAAGAGCGTTGAAAAGTTTAAAACCATGATATCTATACAGACACACAGTTAAACTTCGTTAGGACGAACTTGGAGGGACCGTAAAATAATAAAGTAATAAACATAATTTGTATTACCGAATACTGAACAATGTTATACTTGAGTGGGGATGGAAAATTGGTTTGTGTTTGTGTTATCAGTAATTCGTACTAAAGAGAAAATGTAATTAATATATATATATATATATATATTATAAAATTATTCGAATCCGGCTTTCTGTCTCGCAAAAAAACACTCAAAGTCACATAATTAAAAAAAAATTAGAAGCATTTAAAATTTTTAATTAAACTTAAATACCAAATTCAAAACCTTTAAATGTGGCTTACGATCCAAATTTTGTCCGAATTTCATGAAACTTGACAGAAATATTTATTATATATACTTTAACAAAACTGTGGATTAGATTAAGAATACAGTTATATTAAGTTACATAAAATGCCATGAAAAATGTTGTGATATTTTAATAAAAATTCAGTTCATACCCAAAAAACAAATATGAAGTCGACGAAAAAAATTGAAATTTGGTGCGAATGGAGCATTTTGAATTTTTTTAAACTTAAATAAGTGAAAAATATTTTTTAATTACATTTGTAAAGCAATGTTATTTTAATATTTATACAAAATCTCAAATAGAAATAAATTTTTAAATGTTGTTTGAAAGTCCTCAGTCATCTTAAGGTTGTTCTCAAATGACCTGCTAAACATTACGACTCATTTTCAAACTCAAAGGCATTAAACTGGCATTGCAGCGATTTGGAATCGAAATGAGTTTTCCATTTTTTGGTGACTAAATTACTTATCCCGTTATAAGTGATTCGTGTCACGTGACGACACGTTTTTTTCTTTTCTAGTGTTCACGCTCCAGAAATTCGGTTCAAAACGCCAAATTTGACAATATTTTTTGAAAGATCTTTTGCCTTTACCAAAAATATAGGAAAGTCTTTCGATTACATAGTTTATGAACAAAAACACCTGAAAATTTCATTTGTTTCCGAACACAAATGTATAAAAAAAATGTGTCTGAAAGTAGCCCATTTGGATTTGAGAACAGCCTTAAGCGTGTTCGTCTTAATGAGGTTTCAATATATATCTCAATCACTTACATATAAATGCTTGTTTCAACATATGGTTATAATCGTTCCTTCAAGATATAAAATATAAATTTTAATGATATGAAATATAACTTACCAGAGAACTTTTGTCTACAGCTCTCGTGTATAGCTCTGTATAGAATTCTAAGTACAAGAAAAATGTAAAGTTTTGTATAATTAAAAATTGGTAAGGCTGCAGCCGAATGTTAAACAAAATCACGATTGCTCAACCAAGTGAAAATTGAAACAAATATGTTTCCGCTTTCATTGTCAAAGGGTGTCATTTTTTGGCGGTGATCGCTTTTTTGGCAACTTTCTGTTTTGATTCTCGCAATAAAAGAAACGTTTTCAAAAGCAGCATGCATTGATGGGGAAAAAAACCACTTAAAACCTCATCTTTTTTTTTTTTTTTTTTTTTTTTTTGCATGGTAACACGGGCAGTCCCGCGTATTTATTGGGCCTGCCTTTTGCGGAAACTTTTTACACAAACGCACACACACACAAAATAGAAAACAAACAAACAAAAAAAAACGAACTTTGGTTCCGTAAATATTTTAGATATTTTTCTAGTGTTTTCTCCCTTTTCCTTTAGGGGGGGGGGGAGAGGGCCACCCCCCCTTGGGTGCACAACTGTCGTGTACCAATACTGGTATAAAAGTTCGAGTACACATATTAGTTTCGTTGCTGAAGAGCGTCATTTGTCATGAAATTTCGTGCATCCATGGCCGTTTAAAATTGCAAAAAAAAAAAAAAATAATAACACAGATTTTGAGGGACGGAAATAAACCCATCCGAGTTGCTTCGGGAAAACCTTGACTTGTGGCGTGCTGCTGGCAATGGTCACAGATTTCAGAATCAGCCTAATTTATATAGGTTTTCATCTTTTTTTTTTTTTTTTTTTTTAAAGTATTGAATTTAATTTATCCTTTTTAGATTCTGGTTAGCACGGAAAAGTTTGTTTATCAGTCGTGTATGGACCAGTTGTGTGTGGCAGTAAAAGGATTTTTTCATGGCTTACCCGTCCGAGCTTTCCCTGGAAAACCTCGACTAGTGGCAGGCGCTAGGTAAAAGCCGTCAAAAATTATTTTCATTTTAGTGAGCTATATGCCCCCTCCCCTTTCTTACAATTCAATATAGTTTGGGCCCCTGGTTTGCTTAGGGGTATAGCTTTGCTGTGTCCCTTGGCACCCCTCTTGGCATTTTCAATCTTATCTAGTCTGGACTCGCCTTGTCAACGAAATGTTTATTAGCCAAAATTTATTAGATACTCCATGCACCCATTTTTCGAGGCTATATTCAGCCGCTGGTGCTGCCAACTCCGGAATAGCCCTGTCCTGCGGGGTTCTCCCCAGAGTTTTCAATAATTATAATAATAATAATAATAATAATTATTATTATTATTTAATTTTTTTACCGTTTATTTTTCAGTACGTATCTGCTATTCAAATTTATTTTTATAATCCCTTCTCCTCTTCGATGAGGGTTTCGCGGGGACTTTTGAGACTAAACAAAACAAGTCATTTTTAACACTTTCAACCTAGTTGAAAAGTGTTTGACTTCGGTTTGTCTGGTCATCTGCCGTACGGCTGTCTGCCGTCTGTCCGTGCTCTAACTCCCGCAAATATGCTCGGATTGCCCTGCAATTTTTATATTTTATTCTCTTTATCTATAGCATGCTCCCTATTTCAACTGAAGTGTGTAGCACTTATAGTTTTTTTACAGGGACACTCAAAAGAATTCCGTTACATTACGGTCTATGGGGAAAAATCATTTGCGGTTTATTTTAATGATGTTACACAATTTCAAATACATTGTAATTGATATATATCACTAAGGTGCATTACAAGAAGCTTAATATGGAATAGGGTGTGCATAGCACTTATAGTTACTTTACAGGGACAGTCAAAAGAATTCCGTTGCATTACGTCTATGGAGAAAAATCGTTTGCGGGTTATTTAAATAATGTTTCACTATTTTAAACGCATTGAAATTTTTATATAGCAGAAAGGTGCGTTATAATAGGCTTACTACATAATAGTGTGTGTATAGCAGTCATCTTTCATTTACAGGGACACACAAAAGAATTCGCTACTGCCTGTTAACAATAATTCCTGGAAGTGCGTTTTAAGTTGCTGAACGCGATTTTAAATTTAACTCACTTTTTGTCTATTACTTGGTGCGTAAATTCTGTATTTCATATACAGGGCAGCACGAAAGTTCGCGAACACATTTCCGTTTATTGAAAGAAACTCCAGAAGGAGAATTTTAAACTGTGCCACGCGTTTCCTAACTAGATTAAAATTTAGCATCCTATGTAGTATATGTATAAATCTATAGATCCTATACAGGGCTGAATAAAAGTATTCGGATATTTTTCCGAATATTGTATATGTTGGAAATATATGTTGGAAATTCCTGAAATTACGTTTTTAAATATGTTATGCGTTTTCCAAATTGTTTTCTTAAATGTTATCTTTCAGCTTATTAAACGGTTGTATAATCATTTGTAAAATTATTTTGGAAGCGTTGGAAAGTGTTACATAATCTGTGCTTGACGCATGATTTTTCGTTCTTGTTCAATTTGAAGTTAAGGCTAATACATTAAACAGAACACATATAGTACCAATAGCTAGCACGTAAACGTATTCTAACGAATTTTTTTTCTGTTCGTTTTCACCGTTCATATATATTTTTGAAAAAGCGGTAGCTT
This sequence comes from Maratus michaelseni, assembly GCA_963931845.1. Lineage (NCBI taxonomy): Eukaryota > Metazoa > Arthropoda > Arachnida > Araneae > Salticidae > Maratus > Maratus michaelseni. The sequence continues at coordinate 494,445,178 of OZ007586.1, forward strand.
GGCGCATTTATAGTTATTTGGATTTTTCTTTCTTCAGCATTTTCATTTTTTATGTTTTCTAGCAAAATAATTGAACCTTTTAATTTAAACCTCTTTTAAGTTATGAATATTCTTTTTCTAAGGTGCCTGTTTTTGAAATTTCGTAAGAATCTGGCACCGCTATTTCTGATTAGAAAATTTCTATTTAATATTTAAACAGCAGACTTTGTAACCACCTCATTTAATTGCAGAAATTGTACTAGTTTTCTGAGGTTAAATAATGCGAAAAATTCTATTAAAATTGTTATAAAAAATGTACGCACTCTGTACTTTATGCTCAGATTTATGAATTTTTAAAGTAATATTAATGGTGTGGCATCGTGGCCGCTTATATATAATTAAACGTATCATATCGTATTAAACGAAAAAGTTTTATTTCAAAACAACAATTGTAAACAAATATAAAAATAATTAACAAATATAAAAACAAATATAAAAATAATTAACAGCAGAATTTTTACTACCATTTAACATAATTATTTTACTTATTTCTGTGTGGTGTAATATTTGACTTATTCTATGAAGGGATTTCTGATTAGAGTCGAAATATATTCAATTCATTCCGGTCAAAATGACCACTGTTACCGATTCTGAAGCAGAGTTTTGTTTTTCATAAAAATGTATATTTTCACCAATCATGATCATGTCTGGCATGAAGCTTATATTCAATGTTACTCTGAATGTTATGCATCATAAATAAGAAATAATTTCTATTAATACGTATAGTATGCAACATTTCAGTATGAAAATGTAATTCCATTGCAGGGAGCCTAGCTGATAATGACTATAACTGTACATCTAAGGAATTTGAAGACTGTTTGACAATTTTAAAAGCAATTGCAGAAACAGATGATTTAGCACTACCAGCTACACGACAAGAATTACATTTGGTATGCAGGTAAATTAATTCACAAATACAATGTTTTAAAATAGTAATTAATTTTTTTGTTATGCAAATGGCATAGCTGTCAACTGTTACAATTTGTAGACATAACCCTTTTACATAGAGAAAACTCCGCTTATTTAAATCGCTTAATGTTTGATTAAAGACGTTAAAGATTTCTATTCTTAAAAAATGGTGTCAAAAATCGTAATCAGTTGGCAGTTATGAAAAGGTGACCAGATTTCTGACAAAAAATCGCTACGCAAACTGAAAATCTGACATTCCTCCCCCCCCCCCCTCCCCAAAAAAATAAAATAAGTAAATAAATAAATAAAATGGCAGCTTTTGAATTCCTGAAACAAATTTAGAATTTATTGTAACAATTTAGCAAAAATTTCTCTTAAGTTTCGATACGTATTGTAAAGACGATAAAATAAGGAAAAAGATTTAGTTTAAATTTTACACTTATATTTTTTTGTACTTTTCTGTAGAATGTATCTTTCTATATGGATGAAACAAAATTCAACGTACGTCTGGTACGTTGAATTTTGTTTCAACCTAACATTCTTTTCAAACAATTCAAACTGTTTCATTTTTTCAAAATCTGTGGAAATCTGTGTGAGACGCCGGAAAAAAAAAATTAAAACAGACAGTAATTTTTTGTACTTTTCTGTAGAATGTATCTTTCTATATGGATGAAACAAAATTCAACGTACGTCTGGTACGTTGAATTTTGTTTCAACCTAACATTCTTTTCAAACAATTCAAACTGTTTCATTTTTTCAAAATCTGTGGAAATCTGTGTGAGACGCCGGAAAAAAAAAAAATTAAAACAGACAGTAATTAAAAGTATTTGACCATTTCACCATTTCAGGTACAAGTAATTGTGTTTCTGTAATGTTGAAATCAAACCAGAATTTTTGGAAAAATTTATTTCAAAATAAAGAAATGTAATATTACAGCTTTTTTCACAAAAGTTATAAAAGTAAAATATTTTTTTTGAAAATTTTAGTACAAATTTTGATTAAATTTAATAAAAATTATCCCACCACTCATTATGGGGTCTAGTCTATAACTGGGACGCCTGGTCACTTTAGTTTTGCAAATGTTACTTCCCCCAAAAGTATATTGAATACCTTTATTTTTTTTTCAGGAAACTACAGAAGGGTGTTAAATGCATAGAGGAGCACAGTTTTCGCTGTTTTACTGCTGCTCAAAAGAGAATTTTCAATTCAGTTGTCTCTGATTCAAGACATGTGATTGATGATTTGTGTGTTTCAAGAAAACTTCAAGAGGGTAAATTCGCCTTTTTATGAAATTCGTCTCCTCTTTAGTAATGCATAAAATGTTTATGGGAAATGGTCATCATAAACTCAAGCGCATGCTTTATTTTTCTGCAAAGAAAGCAAAACATTTTTTCAAGAAAAAGCATATGTGTCCTGCAAAAGAGATGAGAGATTTCGATTACTCTCACAAGATATTTTCCCGAAAATACTGGTACAAATTAAAGTTTAAAAATCCATAACAAACGAATCAACTGGTATATAAAAAAGAATCTTTCGGAGTTTCCTTCATTTGAAGGCTATTTTCTGTTAAACAAGTTTAAATTTTGAAAAGTTTATGGCTGTCTAAACATGGAAGCGAGGCACAGATGTTATGCGAAGGATTTTACATTTTTAAACATGGATTATTTTTTATAGTTAATAATAATTAAATAATTAAATCATACGATGTTTTGGCCAATTACTGCTAGTAGAAAAGTGCCGACTTTGAGTCAGAGTTGTCAGTTTGACCTCCTTTTTAGGATTGCGTACTTAAAAAGTAAAAACGGAACCATTATAAGATCACTCATGTGTCTGTCTGTCCGTCTGTCAGAGCCCTTTTTCTCGTAAACCATGAGACGTGGAAAGTTCAAACTTGGGAAAATTATAAAGCCTTATTACCCACATATTTTCCAATTATTAGCCATTCACAAATACGTTTAGGAAAAATTAAAGGCGCTAATTAAGATACTTGATAAAAAAAAAGTTCTCTTTTTGTATATCGCGTAAAAGACCTCATAATACCGAGCTTAAAAATGTATTTGTTTTAATTTTAGGTATTATATTTTCAGAGATATCGTCCAAAATGCACTGCAAAAATATGTCCCCCCCCCTTCTATTTCCGAATCTATTGAAATTAAAGTTATGAAAAAATTAGATGTAGTAGAAGTGTATTTACACCATTTAGGAAAACCATAGAGATTTTCCTAGGTAACATAGTTTTTGAGTAAAACGCATGTTTTCGTTACACACAAACTTTACTTTTTGGGAGGTCAGCGGGGAAATTGCCAGGCGCTCGAGGTATCTATCGACGCAGAATCATCCAAGGATATTTGATAATGATTTTCGAAAACAAATTGTCGGTAATCAGCCGAATTAATTAAGTTACTTGGGAAAAAATTATTTTTATATATCGTGTAGGGTATCGTTCGAAAAATCTCGTAACTTTGAAATTAAAAATATATTTGTTTTAATTTTAGGTATTATATTTTCGAAGATATCGTCGAAAGTACTGGAAAAATATGCCCCCCCCTCTCCACCCTCCTATTTGCGAATCTACTGAAACTAAAATTATGAAAAAATTTGGGGTAGTAGGAGTTTATTAATTAATAAATAGTATTTAATAAATTCAATGTAAGAACCCATTTTGCGCGAGTTATACTCGCACTTCGATTTATTAATTCAGAAATTCAAAATTCACATCAGATATTCTGAATAGTTATTTTTGCTATATTTAATGATAGACATTTCGTGATTGCATAAAATAAAAATTCTTCTTTCGGAATATCTAATATCAATTCGGAATTTCTGAATGAAAAAAGAGGCCACACTGACATCCCTGCTTGGAACCTGAGTACATACTTCGACGACCAAAATTTAATTTATATATTGTTATCAATCAGTTTAATAAGACAATATGTCTGCAAATTCCCGTCTCAAATGTTAATTCTGGCATGGAATGCATTTATATTTTTCAAATTTATCATCAGAAAATTAAAAATAATTAACTTTTTATTTCTGTACACTCTTTTTGAGGGATAACATCACTTCCAATTCGTGAAATTTTCAGCATTTTTTGGAAATTATTTTAAAGAAATGTGAAGTGTTTATAAAAAAAAAAAAAAAAACATTTACATGCAATTATTATGCACATTTTAAAATAGAAAACTATATTTATTTTAGTTGATAGATGGGCGGGAACGCTTCGAAAAATAGTGGATCAAGCTGTGGACATGATAACTGATCGTCGATTCAATTTATACTAGGGCCGCAAAAACGTTTTGCCTCAGAGTCGATTGCCACCACAATTCCCTAAAGGTAATCTTCGACTTATTTAATTTCAAAGTCTCATTAAAGAAGACAATTTGTTCTATTCTAAAATAATGACAGAATTTTGACCCACGGGCCACAGGTTGTGTACCCGTAATCTCATCACCGAGACAAAAAATTAGGTTTTATTTAGCTCAAAATCTAGTGAAATGCGTAGCTGTTTTAAAATATATGTATTTTAAGTAAAATGGAAACAATTCAAAGTAAAATGTAAATTCTCAACGAATAATTTCGTGACTTAAAGTTACAGAAGAAAAGCGAGACATCGCTATTTAAAAAAATCTTAAGTATTTCGCTATAAAATTATGAGGCAATTAATTTTCTAAAAGGTCAAGCTTATTGATTGAAATTTGGCGGAGCTGGAACATCCACTGATATTGAAAATACTGTTATGAAGAAAATACGCTTACTGCTTATTTGCTGTGGAGCTCTCTACATTTACAGCTCTAAAAATGCTCTTTCATTTTCGATATTTATTTCCAACTAATAAAATATGGCTTTTGTGTATATAATTAGCACTGTCCAGGCATGACAAAATAAAAAACAAAACACACGCACGCACGCACAAAAGAAGTTTTTAACCAGTCAATGTGGTGTTATTCTTTAAAAGATGTTTCTTTGCTTCTCGTTTGGAAAAATATTTCCAGTGATTCTAAATAATCATAGTGAACTGTTGAGCTGTGCCTAATATTTGGTATTTACGTATTTACCGTGCAAGGTCAGATATACCTTGCCAACATTGGTGCCGCCTATCCTAATTACAGTAACCCTTACTTTTTTCTTTCTTCATTGGGACTGCATATTATACTCTGGATTTTCAATTGTAACGGTGATTATTTTCTTTGAACATTTGTTTTTCTTATATTCCGCTTTTGAAGGACGCCCTTGAAAGAATTCCAAAGATCTGAAATAAAAGCTATTGTTCATTTCCGAGAATGTGGTACTATTTATTATAACGAAAATACGCGAATATTCCGATTCCCACGAAATTTTTTATGTGGAGATGCAATATAGATAAATGCATATGGCATTGGCCATTTGTGTGAGGGAAGTAGCACCTCATTCACAAATGCATTACAGTTTATATATTTCTGGAGCAAGGAACTGATTTCCAAAAAACTTTGTTTTCCGCCATAGCAAGTCCAAGATAGTGGTTGCGGCATATCCAAATTTCGTGTAATTTCATATAGATCTTAGCTAATCTATTAAACCATTATTTACAAGGGAGATATTTGTTAGGGTTTCGTTCATCTCACGAATCCCTATTACTCCCGCTCCGTTGTCTGTCCGTCACAGAGCCTTTTTCAGAGACTATGTAACTTACAGACATGAAAATTTGTGTACTTATAGCTAAATACTTACTACGAAGCTCAAAATACTAAAATTTGAAAAAATCGTATTATTTTAATATGGAGAGATAAAAAAACAAAATTCTAACAACCCTTTCCTATTAAATTTAAACAATTTTCGTTATAGCAGTTGCCAACAATTAAAAGTCCACAATAAAATTCTTTCTACAATAATTAATTTTCTATTGAAAGATTTCCACATGAAAAATGAAAATGAAATAAAAAGTTTCACCAATTGAAAAAAAGATTAATATGACGTCATATTCGTAATAAAACGGACATTTTCAAAGATTTCTCAATAATACAATTGAGTATGAGTATGTGTATGTACAGAAAGCTGATTAATATCACGTCATTAGAGAATTAAAAAGAAAATTAATCTGACGTCATATTGGAAGTTTAACAGATTTTTCAAATGTTTGAGAATAATACAAAGCGAGTATCAATATGAGTAATAGAGAATAGTAAATATATGAGTTTGAGGAACGTATTGAATCATGATAAAAACAAGATTATGGAAATATTGGCATATTTTAAAATTTTTAGGACTGTATACAATATGTTTAGTTATGAAATTGATTTTTTTTTTTAATATAGCATTTAGTCCAGATGACAGAGTATAATAGCGGGCTTCGCCGGCTATCGGGCCGGTTCAGATATTCGAAAAAACGAGAAAAATAAACCGTTAAATTTTTACTTTATAAAAATCATGACTTTTTCTTTTTTTTTTTTTTTTTTTTTTTTTTTTTTTTTTGAAAATGAAATTTATTAGGATTTATTAAAGAAAGTATAATAAAGTATTTTGAAAGGAATATTAAACGAAACCCTTTGTGCGATCTTCGATCACACTTACCCACTTGTTTTTAAGTTGCTCAGATTTCTTCTCTTTAGTCACAATATAGTATTACGATGTTTAAAAATCCGTCTTGTTTAAAATTTGATAACATAAGAAAACACTATGTTTAACGATGTTTGTTTATTGTTTTTGAGAGTTAGATAGTGTGTGACGGAGGCCGATGTTGTGTTTGAAGTGGTGGCGTGTGACGTCATGGATCTACTCACATTAAAAGCAAAGAAGTATTTATTTATATCGAAAAAGGTATTAACACAATGCAAATTCTTGATTATATGAGAATCATAACGATTACTGGGTTCTGTTTAGCTGATAATCAAAATCAATTAAATGAATTGTCCAACAAGTGTTTACTGATTTAGGGCAAATCAAAGTCGATAAATTCTCTTTAAAGTTTTATCGTAAGAGAAAAATGACTTCTCTCCTGCTACTTTCGCGGTAAAATTCTTTACACTTCTCGGTGTGAAACGCTTTCGTAGTAGACAGCACAGAACAAAAGATGTTTTTCTAGCCATTCGTAGCTTTAGTGCATGATATCAGGAACAAGATTCGCTCTCATAGAGTGAAAATAGGGCTACACTATAGATACCGGGCTGGCTCATTCATTATCATGACGTCACGAATGGTGGCTGGCCGCGACCAGCGATTCGTACAAAGCGAAACGACAGTCATACAGCGATTGGAACAAAACGATGGGCGCGTCGCTTTGTATCAATCGCTGGTCGCGGCCAGCCACCATTTGTGACGTCATGATAATGAATGAGCCAGCCCGGTATCTAGTGTAGCCCTGGTGAAAATATGTTTCACGATATCACAACAGAAATGTTTCACTTTCGCCTAAAGGTTTTTCACTTGTGTAGTCTCAGTGAGTTGCAAGAGGTGTTTCCCCGCCCTCTGTATTGAAGTAGCTGTCGATGTAATGTCAACTGGGATGATTGGTAATGACTGGTGATGATTCGCGGCAATTTTCTGGACTTAACCAAAATTCAGGGCAGAGTTGCTTTTGCACGGATTTCCTGTGCTGGTTTTCTGAGCAGAGTACAGGAGTTTGGAGTGAGATATTGTAAATTTCTCACAAATGCAATAATCTTTCATATAAATTTAGTTACATCTTTTCACTGGCTTAATAATCCTCGAGCAGTGTTAAAGTGATTTTAAATCAGAAACAGAAGCCCAACGTAACTGTGATTAGCGATTGGCATCAATTGTTAGCGATCTATCTTCCCGGAACGAATAATACGTAAGTACCTAAGATTTAAAAAATTAAATTAGAAATATTTTGCCAATCAACAAGCAAAGAAGCATCCTTTCATAAGAGTATACAGTAAAAATAAGCTTTAAATTTTCTAATGAGAAATTTAAGATACGAATGCATTTCAAACCCGTATAGGATTAACATTAGTGTGGAGAATTTCAGATCTAGAATTTCAGATATATATATATATATATATAGGGTAAAAGTACTAATGGTCGGCCACTAAAGTGCTTATATACACATAAATCTTAATATAGAATGATTAAAAAACGGCACAATATTTTTAACAGTGATAAAAGTTAAAACATACATTTCTTAATATGGTTCAGCATTTTTTTTAAAAATATGATAATAGTTTTTTTTAGACAAAGTTAAGTTTAAAAAGGGCAAGGCCTGTAATAGTTAGTCGTGAAAATCTAATGTTCTTCAATCACTGAACCATTTGTCGGCCATTTCAGAATTTTGTTTTGCCTGAAAAACGACTCTAACGATTTTGACTAAATTTTGCAATTACCATTCCCGGTTATGGGAAGACGATTGCGCTATGTCACATGTTCGAAAAAATTCAATTATTGGGTCAATTTTGGGGTCACTGTGGCCAAACTAATTTTATCTTATCTAATAAATGGCTTTAACGATTTTGACTAAGTTTTGTATCCTACCGTTTCGGGATACAAGAAAACCATTGGGCTGGGTCACATGTTCGAGAAAATTCGATTAGTGGGTCATTTGGGGGTCACTATGGGTTAAGCTAATTTGATTTAAAAAACGGCTTTAACGATTTTGACTAAATTTTGTATCGTATCGTTTTGGGGTACGAAAAGACCATTGGGCTGGGTCACATGTTTGAGAAAATTGGATTAGTGGATCATTGTGGGGTCACTACGTGTCAAGCTAATTTTATCTAAAAAATGGCTCTAACGATTTTGACTAAATTTTGCATCCGACCGTTCTTGATACAAGAAGACCATTTGGCTGGGTCACATGTTCGAGAAGATAAGTGGGTCATTTGGGGGTCACTATGGGTCAAGTTAATTTTATCTAAAAAACGGCTCTAACGATTTTGACTAAATTTCGCATCCTACCGTATGGGGGTGCGAAAAGGCCATTGGGCAGGTTCACATGTTTGAGAAAATTGAATTAGTTGATCATTTTGGAGTCACTACGGGTCAAGCAAATTTTATCTAAAAAACGGCTCCAACTATTTTGACTTAATTTTGTATCCTACCGTTTTGTGGTACAAAAAGACCATTGGGAAGGTTCACATGTTTGACGAAAATCGATTAGTTGGTCATTTTGGGGTCATTATGGGTCAAGCTAACTTTATCTAAAAAAGGGCTCTAATGATTTTGACTAAATTTTGTATCCCACCGTTTTTGATACAAGAAGACCATTTGGCTGGGTCTCATGTTCGAGAAAATTCGATAAGTGAGTCATTTGGTGGTCAGTATGGGTCAAGTTAATTTTATCTAAAAAACGGCTCCAACGATTTTGACTAAATTTTGTATCCTACCGTATGTGGGTACGAAAATACAATTTGGCAGGTTCACATGTTTGAGAAAATTCGATTATTTGGTCATTTTGGGGTCACTACGGGTCAAGCTAATTGTATCTAAAAATGTCTCTAACGATTTTAAATAGATTTTGTATCCTACCGTTTGGGGGTACGAAAACATGTTTGAGAAAATTCGATTAGTGGGTCATTTGGGGGTCACTATGGGTTAAGCTAATTTGATTTAAAAAACGGCTTTAACGATTTTGACTAAATTTTGTATCGTATCGTTTTGGGGTACGAAAAGACCATTGGGCTGGGTCACATGTTTGAGAAAATTGGATTAGTGGATCATTGTGGGGTCACTACGTGTCAAGCTAATTTTATCTAAAAAATGGCTCTAACGATTTTGACTAAATTTTGCATCCGACCGTTCTTGATACAAGAAGACCATTTGGCTGGGTCACATGTTCGAGAAGATAAGTGGGTCATTTGGGGGTCACTATGGGTCAAGTTAATTTTATCTAAAAAACGGCTCTAACGATTTTGACTAAATTTCGCATCCTACCGTATGGGGGTGCGAAAAGGCCATTGGGCAGGTTCACATGTTTGAGAAAATTGAATTAGTTGATCATTTTGGAGTCACTACGGGTCAAGCAAATTTTATCTAAAAAACGGCTCCAACTATTTTGACTTAATTTTGTATCCTACCGTTTTGTGGTACAAAAAGACCATTGGGAAGGTTCACATGTTTGACGAAAATCGATTAGTTGGTCATTTTGGGGTCATTATGGGTCAAGCTAACTTTATCTAAAAAAGGGCTCTAATGATTTTGACTAAATTTTGTATCCCACCGTTTTTGATACAAGAAGACCATTTGGCTGGGTCTCATGTTCGAGAAAATTCGATAAGTGAGTCATTTGGTGGTCAGTATGGGTCAAGTTAATTTTATCTAAAAAACGGCTCCAACGATTTTGACTAAATTTTGTATCCTACCGTATGTGGGTACGAAAATACAATTTGGCAGGTTCACATGTTTGAGAAAATTCGATTATTTGGTCATTTTGGGGTCACTACGGGTCAAGCTAATTGTATCTAAAAATGTCTCTAACGATTTTAAATAGATTTTGTATCCTACCGTTTGGGGGTACGAAAACATGTTTGAGAAAATTCGGTTAGTGGATCATTGTGGGGTCACTACGGGTCAAGCTCATTTTATCTAAAAACGGTTCTAACGATTTTGACTAAATTTTGCATCCTACCGTTTTGGGGTACGAAAAGACCATTGGGCTGTGTCCCAAGTTTGAGAAAATTCGATTAGTGGATCATTTAGGGGTCACTACGGGTGAATGCATTTCATTGTGAATGCAGGTTGAAACAGTTGTTGAACATTTGGCAGTAAACGAAGTTGCACAGTTGGCAATATTTCGCCAACTTCGCTAAGTTTGGCGAAAGTTTTAGGACATTGGCGAGATTTGGCTTGAAAATCGATTTTCAAGATATCTAATGCCAAAGCACATGCTTACTGCCAAATGAAAAAAATGTGCTAAGTTTCCGAATCTTCTCAAAATTATGGCGACATTTGGCGAACAAATTGGCTTTCAGAATCTGAAGAAATTGTCTAGAAATTCCCATTAGGAGTAGTCATACATGGTTTAACCAATTGGAGTATATAGAACGTTCTAAAAAACAGAATTTAACCAATCAGGGTAAATAGAACTGATTGTTATATGTTGTAGAGAGAATTTATTATTACATCGTGTTGAACACAAACGCAATTTTAACGAGCATAGCCCAGTCTTCCCAGCCGGTGCCAAAGACCATTGGGCTGGGTCACAGGTTTGAGAAAATTTGATTAGTGGGTCATTTTGGGTTCACTACGGGTCAAGATAATTTTATAAAAGAGACGGCTTTAACGATTTTGACCAAATTTTGTATCCTAACTTTTTGGGGTACGAAAAGACCATTGGGCTGGGTCACAGGTTTGATAAAATTCGATTAGTGGGTCATTTGGTGGTCACTACGGGTGAATGCATTTCATTGTGAATGAAGGTTGATACAGTTGTTGAACAGTTGACAGTTAACGAAGTTGCAATATTGGCAATGTTTCGCCAACTTCGAACAGTTTGGTGAAAGTTTTGTGACACTGGCGAGATTTAGCATAAAATTGACTACCGAGATTACTAATGCCAAAGCACATGATTACCGTCAAATGTAAGAACGTATCAAGATTCGAATTTTCGCAAAATTATGGTGACATTTGGCGAACAGATTGGTTTTCAGAATCTGAAGGAATTTTCTAGAAATTCTCACTAACAGCGAGGATAAATTATTCAACCAATCAGAGTCCATAGAATGTTCTCAAAAACAGAATTTAACCAATCAGGGTTCATAGAACTGATTGTTATATGTTGTACAGCGAATTTATTGTTATATCGTGTTGAAAACAAAGATAATTTTAACGAGCATAGCTCGGTCTTCCCAGATGGTTTTAAATAACTTAAAGTAGAACTTTTTAAAAACAGCAAAACATTTTTAACAGTGCCATGTATTAACGCATACTTTTGGGAATTCTTCTGGGAATCTCAAGTTATTTCTCATAAGTGTTATTTTTCAAAGTAACGTCAATCATAAACTAATTTTTTATTTTTTATTTTATATTATCTGATAAATGATTGCTTTCTGAGTGTTAAACTCGGAGAAATTAATAACACAATACCTTTTTACATTTAAACCAAATTAATTTCCTGTGTAATGTAAATCTTAAAGTGGCAGTTCATTTAAAAGTGGCACATGTAGAAAGCTTCATTATTTTATTATATATTTTTTTATTTAAGTTTAATAGATAATGCGAAAAGGATTCTTAAAGCCCAGTAGTTAGCCTCTTATTAATAGGGCGGCTAACCATTGGCTAAAACAACCAGGTAACAAGTTTTTCTTTTATCAAAACCAACGGCTTTGCACGCATGTTTGAAATATGGCAAGTGGTATTTGTGTGTCAATTAATATTAGGGGAAATTATACTTTTGCAGATAATTTAAATATCACTAAATTAAGTCACAATTTGAATAAACGTCATTTTTGTACCTCATTAGGGGAATTTGAGACTTTGAAAATCGTCATTACAACGCATTTGAATCCACATCCTTCCAAGAAAGCAGATACAATGTAGTCTATTTGGGAACTTTGTAAGCTATCGTTTAGTGAAAGAATTTTTAAAATCAGTTCATTAGTTTCAGAATTTATTTTATATAAAAATCAAACGTTTCTTTTTACAATATTAATGTACCTTTATGCTCCACTAAAATCAAAACACCGAAAATAATAAGTGGGAAAACATCAGTTTAGTATATTTAATTTTCATTTGTGTACGGCTAAAGGCTGAATATGAAATACTTCCTTCCCTTATTGGAAATCATGTTTCTTTTTTTACCATCATTTGAATTAATTATAACGTTTGCAAGTACCTGTGTTTATCCCACTACTCAGAAAAGTTGTTCCTAACATGGTATGAAAAAAGTATTTAATATTACTTTTCTTTTAAATAAATAAAAAAAATTAATTAAAAAACATATTATTATCTTGCGCATCTATGTCTTAGTTATCTCTATGCCAAATTTAAAGTTTCTAGGTTGACATTTTTTGAGAAATCATAGTAAAAATATAACTGTAGACCGTTTTCTTCCCATTTCATTTATTTGAATTTTTTTAAAAAAGAGGCATGTTTAGTGGCATCATGTCCCATAGAAATCTGCATGTCGAATTTAGAATTTCTAGCCTCGAAAGTTTGGGAGTAAAAACATAATTATAAAGCGCTTTGCAATAGTGTCTTTCTTTTAAATATCGAATACTTTAACGAACGGTCTTAATGATCATTTATGTCTTTAAAATCCATCACCATAAAGAATTTATTGCTCTTAGTCTCAACAGTAAAGTAAACAGAATTTTAGAACATTTTTCATTCTATGAGATCATTTGTACAGAGATAAAATATAGCCTATTTTTAAGTAGAGAACGTCATCATTATTATCGCAGGAGAAGGTTTGAAATCGTTTCAGTAGTGCAAAAGTAATCGTGATTTTAAACGCTATTCTATTCATTTCGCTCTTTTAAATTTCGAATATGTTAGAATATGTGTTGCCAGCGCATTTACATCTTAAAAGTAAAAGGCATGTCAAATTTCAAGTGGCTAGGGTGCCCTATCAACTCCATATAAATCATAATTTAGAACATGTGTTTTAAGTTTCTGATTGCCAGTGTTATCCTGAAAGAAATTTTGGATTCGGTTCAGTGGGTCAAAAGTAGATTGGATATTAGTCCGTTTTCTATTCATTTCCCCATTTAAAATTTAGATTTTTTTTAAAAATAAAACCTATTTTGTGGGAACATTTGCAACTTAAATGTAACCGCGGTGTCGAATATCAAGTTTCTATCCCTATTAATTCTAAATAAATCATAATTTGGAATCATAAGCAACAATTACTGATCATTTCAATTTTTAAAATTTTCAATTTTATAGAAACCATTCTTATCGAGAGTTTACATCTCAAAAGAAACCACCATGCAAAATTTGAAGTTTCTAGACCCGTTAGAGATATAGACCCGTTTCTAGTTAGTGTCACAGAAATTGCAATTTTAGAACATTTTTAGTTCCTTTTAAATTTCGATTTTTTTATAAACTGTTCGGGTGCGACCAGACCTTTTAAGTATTAAAAATGTTAGACATGTCTAATTTCAAGTTTCTATTCTAAAATTAAAAAAACCTCATAATTTAGAACGTTTTCTTCGATCATCTTAGTGTTAAAATTAACCACCATGCCAAATTTTAAGTTTCCAGCACCAAAAATATCACAGAATTCGAAACTTTAGAACGTTTGTTTGGTCCTGTTCCCTTTGAAATTTCGTTTTTTTTTTTTTTTTTTTTTTTTTTTTTAAGAAACTATTTTGTACGAGCGTTGACATATTAAAAATGACAGCCGTGGCAAATTTGAAGTTTCTATCCCTAGTAATTCCATATAAATCGTAATTTAGAATGTTTTTAGAATGTTCTCAGTTTTTTTTTTTCATTTTCTAAAATTCCCTTTTTGTTTAATTGTCCTGATCCAGAATTTACGTCTTAAAAGTACCAGACATGTTAAATTCCAGGTTTATATTCCTAACAATTCTACACAAATTGTAATTTATAACGTTTTTCACTCATTTCACATTTTTTAATTTCGATTTTTTTTAGAAAACAACCACCATGCCAAATTTCAAGTTACTAGCTCCTACAATATCACAAAAAGGGCAAGTTCAGACTGTTTTTTCTTCCTCTATCCACTTGTGAAAAGTGGATCTGACTTAAAATATAGCTTATATCGGTGCAGAGACTGCCACCTTAATTTTTTCACCTTTGGTTTTGAAATTCGTTCGGAATTTAATCGGAGTTTGAAATTCGTTTCCCCTACAAACAAACAAACAAGCACGTGAAAAACGTTTCTTTTATTAAAATTAGTATAGATGCAGAGATAGAGCTTATCTACCAAACTACGAAAAATAAACTCAAAAAAGTAAAATAAGCTATGTATTCAGTAGTCAGGTTCTGGTGGCCGACTACTGAACATGTAAGCAAAATTAATACCCAATGGTATGCCCCATTAAAATTAACTAAGACTAACAAATTTATTTACTTTTTATACTCAAAAACATTTGCTTAGTTACCCTGCTAATATTCGAGTCTTATAATTGTAGAAAAGAATAAAAATTAAATTAATACTTACCTTTTAAAACAATTGCCATCAGTTAAATAAATCACATGTTAATAAATCACATGTGTAAAAATGAAATACTTATTTGAGGGCTAGAATGTGATTTAGATTGTCCATGTACTATATCAACCTATTAAGGTATTATAAAAATGCCAATAATTACTGTTTAAACGTAAAAACATGTAAGCATATTTACCAATAATAAAAACAAAATGTACATGATTTCCGTGAATAATCACAATAGTAATTTTATGCACTATTCAAGCAACTATGCATTTAAGAATTTCAATGTTTGGTTCTAAAATACGTTTCTACCAGGAAAATATAATTCATCCTCTCAAAAATAAGTCTCATCATGGGAGAGCCTATGTAACAAAACATATATACTACTTTTTCACAACAAACTTCCAGTTTCTCTGACTGTGCTACATATATTATGCTTTAGTTATGTAAAATATAGAAGCAAATTATTCTAGAGAAAATAAGCAATCTAGTATTTATTTATTTTTATTTTTTACAGTAAAATATTAACTGTCACCATGCATTTGCTTATTAAAAATTAAAATACTACTTCGATGTTTGCTGTCTTATATTGCAGCATTTTTACAATTCAAAAGAGACTAAATAAATAAATGCACTCAAGAAATCAGAAGAACACCGATCGATTTTCTCAGTTTTCACTTAACTTTAAGAAATCCTTGTTTAATCATCTGAAAGAAAGAAATGCATTACGCAGAAAAGTAATCATACGCATATTTTATTATAGTGAAAGCTGTCTAAATGCAAGACCCAATGTAGTATATTATCCACATAAATAAGCTTTATGACAAAATCAATTCATATTAGGGAAACAAGTTTCCATTTAAATAACGCTGTTATGGAAAACTTTGAATGTGTTGGGTTTTTTTTAAAAGGAAAATATTAAGCATTAACATAATATAAATGTGTTTAATATGAAAATATGTTTTATTTCAGGTAGAAAGTAATAAATACACACACACACACATATATATATAAACTTCATTGCTTGTTCTGGAGTAAAAGTTTAAATTTTTAAAGTGCAAATACTTGCCAAATTTACTTGACTATCTGTTTTTCATATTGTTAAGCTTACGAATTTTATTAGAATTAAAAACAGATTTGGCATTAATTAAATAAGATAAAATACATAAAGCTTCTCAAAAACTGAGAATAAACATGGTTTTGTATCGTTTATATTTTAACAACCTTTTCCCCCCACGTATTTAGCAAAACTTTTTCGTATTTATATTTAAAAATGGATTAAATTAAATTAAAATAGATTATTTTAAAAATGATGTAAAACATTAATCTAGTAATTTAGGAAATATTTGATGAAGTTTTATCATATTAAATGAAGTATTTTATTGTATAATAAACACACTGTAACTGTTTAACACATAGTCAAAAGTGATTAATTTTCAACTTTACGTGTAAAATATTCCATTTTTACGTAATATTTAACACGTTAACGCCCAAGTTTTTTTTTTCAATTTTGAGGGTTTTTCTTTTTTTAAGAATATCTTTAGAGCATTAAGAAATAAGACTTTTTGATGTTTTGTCTCCAAATTTTCATAAAATTCAGTACTCAAAGAATTTTAGTCGTAGAAGAATGAAATTTTTACTTTTGTTTTTGTACATGAAGGTTTTTTTCTAAATAAAACTATAGGACTCAGGGATCGTATAAAAATCAGAGAGTGTAACTCTTTGAAAATTAATGGCATAATTATTCCATCAACATAATCTTAATTCTACCTTATTGTGAACACTTTTGACATTTTACGTTGCCTATATATCTCCAACAGGTAAAAAATTAAAGTGCGTTTCAATCTTTTTGGCACACCCTGTATATTGCTGCTTTTAAAGAATTCATATTCTATACTTTATTTTGACAGATTATTTGAGATATGCTCCTTGTTTAAAGAACGTTTCAACAGACGAAAGGAAATGCGCCAGGCAATATCGAAGGCTAACTTATAATCATGACATTGAAACAAAAGATAAGAAAAACATTGATATTGACGATGGATTAAAAATGCATTGTTGGTAAGTATGTATAACTTATATACATACTGCAGGGGCGGTAAATATGCGCAGGACACGTATGGTTCTTGCTTTTAAGTGCCACTATTTCTGAATTGGCATATTCCCTTTATTTAATGGCAGAAATTCTGAGATTAATTAAAGCGGAGAGCGCTATTCAGAATTAATGGTACTGCAAATTAGGAACCGTGGGAGTCTTGTGCATTTTTTACAAGCCTGTATATTGGCAAGTTTTGAAGTTTTATGTTTAATTATAATATTTAATTTAATATGTGATTACAGGTTTTTTTAATTTATTTTAACTGATTATTTTCATTTTTTAATGTTAAGTATTTATTTTACGTTGAAAAAAAAATCGTGCTTTGTATATACTTTAACAAATTTATTAAATTTCATAACCAACTTAAGTTAAAAATTTATATACATATATAAACAGGATGTATCAGGATCGTTCAAATTTGGTGGAGAGATAGAAAATAACAAAAAACGACAACTTCATATGGGAAAGTATGGGCGCAAAACAAACGCATGACGTTGTACAGAGCGCTGTGTATCCACAACTTCTGATCACGAGCAAAGCTCTCTGACATGTCCAGACCCTGCCGCACCGTAAGTTAGATGCATATCTGCATATTCATTAACCTTACTTCTATAATATGATTGATTCATGTTACTTCTGCAAAGTCACATTGTCGAATGACGACCGGCTGGACTTGGCAGAGAGTTTTGCACGTGATCAGAAGTTGTGGATACATAGCACCCTCTACAACGTCATGCGTTCATTTGCGCCCATACTTTCATATGTGATGAGATTGTCTTCTTTTGCTATTTTCTACCTCCCCACCAAATTTAAACGATCAATCCTCATACACCCAGTATTTATACCTCTTATAACTGAAAAAAAAAATATAAATTGAAAGTTTCCTTCATCAAATATGAGATATTAACAGAATGTGTTAATTTTTTTGGTACATTAAGGTTGTTCTCAAATCCAAACTGGCTTCTTTATGACACATTTTTTAGTTCATTTTTGTTCAGAAACGCATGAAATTGGCAGGTGATCTTATTCAGAAACTATATAATCGAAACACGTTTTCCCTTTTTCGGTAAAGCCAGAAGATTTTTCAGAAAATACTGTGAAAGTCGGCGTTTTTAACCAAAATTTCCGACGCCGCAGCAGGAGAAAGGGGAAAAACGTGTCGTCACACGAATCGATTATATATATATAGATAAGTAATTTATTTATGAAAAAAATGGAAAACTCATTTCCATTCCAAATCGCTTCAATTATCAGGCTTGCCAAGTTTATGCCTTTGCGTTTAAAAATGTGTCAGAAAGTTTCGCGTTGTTGAGCAGGTCATTTGAGAAACACTTTAAGTGGCTTTCTGTGAAAATTAGAAAAATAAATCAGGCTTAGTTTGATTTATCCCCTTCTGAAAATTTCCAATGAGTGAGTATATTGACAGAAATTCTTCAAAATACCTTCAAAATGTATTTGTATTAGGCTATTAAAAAAAAAAAAAAAAAAAAAAAAAAAAAAAACAGGTACTTTGTGATTATCTAAAGCTCCGCTAAAAGCCGCATATAGCGGCTAGTTATATCTCCAATAATAACAAAACTTTTGACAGTTAAAATATATCTAATCTGTTTATTTTTTCATATCGTAGTATTTTTTTTCTCTAAAAAGTTAAAATTCTTCACTTTACTTACAAATGACGAAACAAAGATGTTATGTTATTCTTTTAAAATATGCGCATTTTACACAACATGAATACTACCTTGAAGATTTCATGTGGACTACCATCTACCAATATATTGCAATCCTTAACTATCATTATATTTTTCGGAATATTAATCTTTATCTTAATGAATTGATTAAATGAGGATAAGATTACTATTCGAAAATAGTAGTAGTCAAATGTAAGCACCCTGTACATCCTCGGGTATCTTAAATAATCTAATTTACAAAGTCTATCGTAAATTTACAGAACAGAATGTGGGTTTTGAGTTCTCTGTAAATCTACATGAAAGAAATGATTAACAGTAAATTCTCCATAATTTCGCAGAATCTGTTTTTAACAATGCAGATACTCATACGCAACAAGAATTTTTTTTCTTGTGAAATAAAAAATGGATATGTGTAAACTGTATGTAAGCTTTTTCTCTATAAATAGAACTTGGGGATAGATTAGACACAGTTTGAATAATGATGGTCGTGATAAGAAGGAAGTACGTAAAATTCTAATATATCATTAAAGCAAACTGGTTAAATGAAAGTAATATGAAAGAATGCATATATAATATATATATATAATATATATATATATATATGTGTGTGTGTGTGCAATATTGACAATGCAATTTATGTAAGTGCGTTATTTTGTTCAAACAATTTTTTCTTACAGTTATGAACAATTCTCTAATTTATGTTTAAAATTACTTCAATGTTTTGTTACGAAATTCCAGAGTGTTTAAAAACTAGAGGTTATGTTTACATGCGTTATTTTTTTTTCAAACAAATGTTTATTACATTTATAAACAATTCTCTAATTTATTTTTTTTACGTAGTCTATTGATGGAACTGAAGAAGCAATAAGAAACCATGTTGAGAACATACTACTAAGTACGGAAATTTCGTGGAGTTTCATGAAAACTAATATTACACTAAACAAACAAATAAATGAAATAAAATTTTAGATTTGTTTAAAATAAGCAAATATTTGGATTTAATATAATTTTATTAACTATTTTTCTGCATTAAATTACTTTGATGTTTGTTAACAAATTCCTCACTATTCAAATTGCAAAACAGAGACTTAATGAAATTTTGAACAGTTGTAGTAATATGCACAAATTTCAAATTTCTACATGCTAAGCTTCATTTAGCGATATGTGGGAGGGCTTAAGAATGGTAAAGACTGAAATTCAAACTTCCTAATTTCTGAAAAATTCAAGAAATTATTTTTCTTTTTAAATGCTCGAAATTTACAGATTTTTTTTTTTCAATTTTGAAATTTTTTGGATTTTTTTAAATTATATTTTTATTTATTTATATTTTTATTTATTTATATTTTTTTATTAGGGCATTTTTATGTTTCTTTCAGAAAATGCTGTCAAAATTGACGTTTAAAACCTTTACGGAACGGGACATTGCAGGAAACGTCATCATGAGGCAGCAATCGATTATAACTCAAGATTTAAAAAAAATAATAATAATAACAAGCTATTCGGTTCAAAATCCCTTCAATATTCATATCTGCAAATTTCGTTCATTTACGTACAAAAAAGATTTCGTGAAGATGCAAGCGTGGATCTAGAGAGTCTTTATGTTGGGGGGTATGATGTGGATGAAAAGGACGCTGCAATACCCTTGAACCCAGAAAAGCTCGTCCGTTAAAGCGATACCCCTATTATTAACGACCGTCAGTTACATCGAAATGCGTTATAGCAATTCTCCTGCTTCAACGACCTTTGTTATAGAGATTTTCTTATTATAATGATTGCTCGTTATAGAGACCCTCTTGTAAAGGCTGTCCGTCATAGCAACCGTCCTACTGTAATGACAGGCTGTTCTGGCAACTTTCTTTTGCTAACGACCATCCGCTATAGTGACCCTTGTATTGTAAAGCCGGTTCGTTATAGCGATCGCCGTTCATTTTAGTAACTCTTCCGTTAGAACGACTAGTCGAAAAAGTCTAAAGTATGTTACCCATTCTCACAATATTATTTCTACAACCAGTAGCATAACCAAATAGTTTAAACATTTTAATATAATGACCTCTTTCAGCTATTATTTTTCTTTCTTTTTTTTTCCTTTTGATTTTGTGAAGAGCTTGAGAATTTTTTTAGAGTATTTCATAAAGAGAAAAAAAAAATCATTTCTCTTCTTAAATTTAGATAGCCTTTCTGCATTCATCGGTGAAAAATGTTACAAAATCTTATTAGCTTCGTCTCTATCGTGTAATATAGTTGTAGTTCAATAAAAAATACTTTGGAATTTAAAAATTAAACCTTTATTCTGTAGCTCTGAAATGCAGATCGATAACTGGATGAAAACTGGATTCTGTTAATCGGACTCATTACTCATTCTCATTTGCTAATTTTCATTGAAGGAATAACCGAATAAATCGTGAAAGTTATTTTCTATGTAATTTTAGATTGTTTTAAAAAATACATATACTTTTTACATAAATGAAATAAATGAAATATTTTTTTAGTTTATTTCATATAATATTCACTGAATGAAGCCACATATCATGAAATTCCTATCAAGTAAGTGACATATTATTTTTTAACATCCAGACCTTTAACGGCTTGATAGCTCGGCAGTTTAGGTAGGTAATAAATTTATCTTATAGTTATTATTAATTATACAGGATGCCCCTTCTTATTGTTGACTGTCTAAATCATTAGTTTTAGACGTATAGTACAAATATGTCTCATATGTTTCAAATGTTATTCTTCATCATATAAAAATCCCTTTACACGAATAAAGTTATTTTTTTTAAATACGAAACTTACCTCGGATCCCACTAATTTTTATTTAGAAAACTTTCTCTGTGCTGTACAGTGTTGCCAGTCCGCTACTTTCATTATTATTATTATTATTATTATTATTAAAATTGCTTGATTGTAACCATTTTAAAACAAGAACGAAAAATCATGCGTCAAGCATAGATTATGTAACACTTTCCAACGCTTCCAAAATAATTTTACGAATCATACTCTTTAATAAGCTAAAAGATAACATTTAAGTAATCCGAATACTTTTATTCAGCCCTGTATAGGATCTATAGATTTGTATATATACTACATAGGATGCTAAATTTTAGTTCAGTTAGGAAACACGTAGCACAGTTTAAAATTCTCCGTCTGGAGTTAAATAATACGGAAATGTGTTCCCGAACTTTTGTGCTTCCCTGTATAGGATCTACAGAATTTATACACACCACGTAATATACAAAAAGCGATTTAAAATTAAAATCGCGTTCAGTAACTTAAAACGCACTTCCAGGAATTATTGTTAACATACAGTAGAGAATTCGTTTGTGTGTCCCTGTAAATGAACGATGACTGCTATACACACAATATTCTGTAGTAAGTCTCTTGTAATGAACCTTATATAAATTTCAATGCGTTTAAATCTAGTCGTTGGGGGCCACCGTAATACTTACCCATCATGGATATGCATAATGTAAAATATTAAAACAAAAATGTGTAAACTACTTATAAAATGCATAGCAATTCAAATAAAATCGTGGCTTGATGACGTCATAACTTTAAAGGCTCGATTACTGAATTGCTTGAAAGAGGTTTTTCCTTATAACTCCAAAAATAATAATCCTATTAACTAGCGGTTTATTGCATCTGATTAAGCGTCAAATTTTCAATTAAAATATATCTTTGAAGTGAAATTTGGATGAAATACAGGGTCATGAAAAATCGAAGAGTGTGGAAAATAGGATTCCAAATATCTCGGCAACTCATTATCCGATCGACTTCATGCTTTATGCAAAATTTATGTTTTTTTATTGTCTTTTATATTCATTTCTTAAAATAAACAATTTCGAAATTTTTTATATACCTTTTATCAGAACGAATATTTCGAGAGTCCGAAAAAAATAGTTCCGGTTAATCGAGGTTATTGAAATGAAATAGGCTTCTTCCCATTATTACATACTAAGTACGTACCAAATTGCAAGTCTCTATCTCAATTTTTTCGGGAGATAGAGCGTTTACAGACACACAGACACACACACAGACACACACACAGACACACAGACGGACGGCAAATTTTTTTTTCTAAAAATATGTTTTTTGGAATCTCCAGTGTCTGAAACGTGTAAATCCGTCAAAAATTTTTTTTCGATTTTCAAAACGATTACAAGACTTACCCTATACTACGTATGATGGGTAAGTAATACCCTATACTACGTATGATGGGTAAGTAATAGGGAAACATTATTTAAATAAACCGCAGACGATTTTTCTCCATAGACGTAATGTAACGGAATTCTTTTGACTGTCCCTGTAAAGTAAGTATAAGTGCTATGCACACCCTATTCCATATTAAGCTTCTTCTAATGCACCTTAGTGATATATATAAATTTCAATGCGTTTAAAATAGTGAAACATTATTTAAATAAACCGCAAATAATTTTTCCCCATAGACCGCAATGTAACGGAATTCTTTTGAGTGTCCCTGTAAAAAAACTATAAGTGCTACACACTTCCGTTGAAATAGGGAACATGCTATAGATAACGATTATAACATATAAAAATTGCAGGGCAATCCGAGCATATTTACAGGATTTAGAGCACGGACAGACGGCCAGACGGCAGACGGCCATACGGCAGACGGCCAGACAAACCGAAGTCATAAACACTTTTCAACTAGGTTGGAAAGTGTTAAAAATAATATTCGCTTTATTTAATGACAGATTGAAAAAGGTCAAATCTAGGCGAATTATATTAATTGAAAAAAGTGGTGGCAATTAAGGAATATGATTTATAAAAAGTGTATTGGCAATACCGGGGCCCTAACAAGCAAAACAACATACATTTTGTTCTTCTATGATAAAAACTTACAGAGTTATTATAGCTTGAATTTTATGAATTGTCAATGTTTTCCGGTAGTAAAAAAGTTTTTCTTTTCGTTTTTTGAACCAGAAAACACTGAAAATTCCCTAGGAATTTTCAGGTTTAGGAATTAACTGTTGGTCAACTATAAGAAAGGACACCCTGTAGAATGTGAAATTTGAAATGTACGTAATCATAGTTACGGAAAAAGTTTCTAATAAGAAATAATTTAATAAATTGTTTGTTTTGCAGCGCTTTTACTGAACTCGTCCAATGTCAGCACGAACATTTAGTACAAGACTGTGGCCATCATGCTGATCAATTTTTCCAAAGGCACCTAGATCGTATGTCTGGATCTCTGTTGAACGAACACTGTGTTTTATATACATACGGCTCAAACGCTTGTTCTTTCAACCAAAATTTAGCTGAAAGTATACAGTCGTGGAACTTTTCTTTGCGCAAAAATATTTTTACAGGTTTATCAGTTCTTTTAGCAATATTTTTCATGGTGAATCGATGACAATAAAATATTTTTATGACAATATTTATGCACTTTTTATTTGTTTTTTCATATCTAATTGCTTAATTGGCTCATGAGTTGTTTACTTGACAACATTTTAAGCTTCATAATTGATTATGAAAAAAAAATGATTAAAAAATGCAAATGCAATATGGTTTGCTTTTAAAATTTACATAGCGTTCTAACAAAACCACATAAAATCTACAAACCAAGAATTCCGCTCAGAGTGCATACAAAATGACCGAAGTATCATAATTCTATGATCCTTAGTTTTTGAAAAAAAGGCGAAAGAAAATGTTTCTAGTGCGCGAAAAATGGGCTTTTATGAAATAATAACATCGGCATTTACTAGTACATTATGTCACCATTTTTACATAAGTAGGTGCTCAATATAACATCTGCATACGAGGTAGAGTCAATAAATTCCCGGAATGGTCACCTACATTCACGCACGTGTTCGTTGGAGGGGAAATATCTTTTTTGGAGGTTGGCAGCACTAATAAAAC
The DNA here is from genome assembly GCA_963931845.1 of Maratus michaelseni. Classification (NCBI taxonomy): domain Eukaryota; kingdom Metazoa; phylum Arthropoda; class Arachnida; order Araneae; family Salticidae; genus Maratus; species Maratus michaelseni. The sequence goes on from OZ007586.1 coordinate 494,469,833, forward strand.
TATCCTGCGCCGTCAGGCGCCCACGGGGGTCGCCGACGCGCGTAAACGACCATCGCACCCAAGCCTCTGAAGGGCTTATAACGCACCAGGGCTTTGTCTCGCCCGGCGCTGCGATCGGCCTGAGGCCGCTCCCCACTGCGGACCCCCAGGTCATTTTACCAAGGTTGATGACATAGGTCGTCACGGCAGTAACCCCACATCTTGGAGGAAACTTCCGCAGAGACGGAACCTTGATGAACCGCCATGAAACCCCCGACGACTTCGTTCAGGAGACCCCATAGGGGGAGACGGTCGCTAGGTCATATGTCGAGCTACCACGACGGCTCTTGCTTTACCACAGCTCGAGGGGTGTGAGCAACCTACAAAGGTTGTCACGTTCCCTCTTGCAGTGGATCTGGCAGCACTGATAAGGAAAACACACAGGCGTCTGGAATTCATTTCCGGTACTGTTGGCGTTAGCTGCAGATCATTTCTAACAAAGTGAATTTTTCATTCGTCGGATTTTGAAATGTCTTCTTTAGAGCAGCGTGCACACATCAAATTCTGCGTTTTGCTCGAGAAATCACCTTCTGAGACGCTCGAGATGCTGAAGAAAGCATACGGAAACGAAGGCATAAGCGTTTTCGTAAAGGTCAGCAAAAACATCACCAAGGAAGGAAAAATTTCGCTTGGACAACAGCCGAGGGAAAGTGATGTTGGAGGTGTTTCTCGATTACGAAGGCGTCATTCACTACGGATTTATTCCTGAAGGCCAAACTGTCAATAAAGAACATTACCTGGATATCCTTAAAGACTACGAGATACGATCAGACAAAAACGACCTGAAAAATGGGCAACAAATGATTGGTTTTTTTTACATGACAATGCTCCACCACATCGCGCTCTGATTGTGAAAAATTACCTTGCCAGACACAGTGTTACACTCTGGAACACCCGCCTTATTCTCCCAAAGTAGCACCAGAGGATTTTTACCTGTTTCCACGGCTGAAAAGGAAATTTATATATAAGTTTTATGGATTCAGATGAGATGATCGAAAATGCGACGAAGCTACTAGCGGACGTCTCAAAAAATGGAATCAAGGAGTGTTTTGAATAGTTATACGAACGCTGGAAGAAGTGTGTGGATGCAGGAGGAAAGTACTTTGAAGGCCAATAGCGTAAAATTATTGTTTTTTAATAATTTGTAATTGACCTATTCCGGGAACTTTTTGACCCTACCTCGTATATTGAAATCTTCCGCGAGATGCTGAATAGATAACATGGGATAATTCAACAAAAATGTGCCTACAAAAGTTTGTGGGTGCCATAATGATGGATGGCATTCAGTTACTCATTCTACGTCGCGCTCAAGCATGTCTCTCTATGTATAGTGATGTATTCGAATATCATGTGAATATCATGAGATATCTGATATTCATTAATTACTATTCCTCTAATAATGGAAATACTTGTTTTCTGCGAACCGATGTGACGTTGAACTTTTCTTTCCCACTTTTCTTCAAACAAAGGATCATAGAGGTATGGTTTGCTGATGATTTTTATATACTTCTAGGGAAAATTCTCATTCTGCATATTTTATCCTGTCTTGCTGCAACATGCTACACATAAGTAAAACAAAGATCAAAATATCTAGTTTCTCTTTTAGCTAACAATAAAATGTCAAGAAATTGTTCGTTTAACTATAATTATTACTGCACGATTTTCATAATTAAAAAAGTTATAGGCTTTATTCCTCTTGTTCTTTAAATTTTCTGAATAAATATTTAAAAAGTCCTTCCGGCCTGTACCGGGAGGAAAAGGTAGCTTTCATAGACCATGTTTTTAAAAATTCAACTCATCTTACTCAAACACCCGTAGCTAAATTTCTGGGAAATCGATTATAGAAAATTCAATCCCGGTTTTCGTTAATACCGAATTTAAATGCAAACTTCAGCATGAGAATTACACCATAACAAAAATCACAATGTTTCAAAATGTGAGCCACCCTAGAATTTCAAACTGCCATATCTCTGTCATTTTTTCAGATAAAACCAAAACAAACAATGTTCTTGTATCCCTGTATCACGGTCTAACATTTAAAGGAAACAAAATTTTCAATTTATAATTTTTATACATTTTTTTAATTGAAAATGTTTAACTTGCTGCCATTTTGAAACAAAATGGCCCATAAAGCTGGCCAAAGAACTCGGTCAAGACCTTGGTATGTTCTGTACACATGATCAGTACATTCATATCGGTTCAAAAATACGAGAATTACAGCATAACAAATATCAGATTGTTACAAAATCCCAGCCACCCTAGAACTGCCATATCTCAGCCATTTTTTAAGATATAGCAAAAACAAAAAATGTTCCAGAATCCTTGTATCACATTCTAACACTTAACATAAACAATTTTTTTTAAATTTATAACTTTTGTACAACTTTTTGATTTTTTAAAAACTTAAAAACTTTTTAAAAACTTAATTTTTTTTAACTGGCCGCCATTTTGAAACAAGATAGCGGATGAAGCTGGTCAACAAACTCGGTCGAGATCTTGGGATGTTCTATACACATAATCAGTCACATCCAAATCGGTTCATAAATAAGAGAGTTACAGCATGACATATGTTATTGTTATATATATATATATAACCATAAATGAAACATTATCATGACACCAACTTAAACAATGAAATAATAATTAAGTATGAAATAATTAGTTGACAATGAAAGATTCCCCAACACACTTAATATGGAAACAAAAACATATTAAAAGAATAAGAAATTAAATAAAAATTGAATAAAAATTGAATAAATGGAATTAAATGAATGAAATGAAATGAAATTTGTGGAATTTAGACAGAATTATCAAGTCCCAAATGCCTAAATACCACAAATAAAATGAAATGAGATGTTTCATCATCATATTAGCCATACATTGCTAAAAAATATGATTTTGGGACTACATCCCATAAACAATGAAACAAACCAGTGATAAATGAAAAATAAAATACAATATTAAAAAGGAAAGAAGCCATACTTTTAATTTACAGAGAAAACATTTAATAGAGTCAGTAAGTATAAAATCCATAAAGATTAAAAAGATACCTTGCACCTCAAGAACCAGCATGAAACTCAACCATGACTAGGGAATGAATTGCAAAAAAAAAAAAAAAAAAAAAAAAAAAAAAAATCATTACATGTTGCCAATTTTAGAAATATAAATTGCTTTACAATGATGCCAGAAATAATGTTAGAATATTATGGATTGTAAAGTAAACAGTAACATTAGTGCTGCCATATATTGGTAAAAGTGAATATAATCTGAATCGAAAGTATTGGATGGAAATTAATGTTTAATAATTAAACCAAATTACTATCTTAAATGATACCAATTAGTTAAATAATAAATAAAAGAAATTAATTAATAAATAGAATATCGAATTATATTAAAGTAATGGATGTATTAATGAATAATTCTATGTTATAAATAAGTATTAAGATGGAAAAATTAATTATTAAAGCAACTTAAAATAGTGCTGCCATCTATTGGTAAAAGTGAATATAATCTGAATAGAAAGTTATGGATGGAAATTATTGTTTAATAATTAAACCAAATTATTATCTTAATGATAGCCATTAGTTAAATAATAAATAAATGAAATTAATTAATAAATAGAATATTGAATTACATAGAAGTAATGGATGTATAAATGAATAATTCTATGTTATAAATAAGTAGTAAGATGGAAAAATTAATAATTAAAGCAACATAAAAATATATGTACCTTTAAATGACAAAAACGATTAAATAACTGTATCGAAAATGCAACATCAATTAAATTAAATTAAAATAAAATACTAAATATTTGAATTAAGATACAAATAATTTAAAATTAATATTGATCAAATATTGAAATGAATTAGTCACAAATAATGTTCCTTCATACAAAGTTAAATAAAATATAAACACTTAATAAAATTAAAACATATTATATTAACACTGTATAAAAGTAAACATTATATTAGAAGTAAACATTATATTAGAAGTAAATATGATATTGTCCACCATAGGTATTAATCCAAATCATTAGATCAAATACATTCTTAATATTAATGAATATAAATTCATTTAATTTAATTAAATAATGAATAAGTAAATCTAACTAAATTAATATACATATAGAAATATCACATGGCAGTCCATTATAAAATGTGTATTATCAAACAATTGTGTAAATCAAAATGCCCCCATTATATATATATATATATATATATATATATATATATATATATATATATATATATATATATATATATATATATATATATATATATATATAAAACTTTAAGTAAAATTTAACCATTGAAACACAAGAAACTGACCACATACACTGTATATATATATATATGAAAACACATGTGAAAAACAAAGGATAAGACATTATAAAAAGCAATGGAATGAACACTGAAGGAATTATACTTAATAGAATGAAAAAGCAAATATTGGAAAAGCAAAATTGGAAAACTGTGAATAGAGAAGAAGGTGTAAAAATGGGCACATGTGTAAATATGGGCACCCCGCCCTAAGTGGCTATGTTATGCTGAGGGTGAATGTGAGGTCCTGATGACTGGAGACCAGGACTGTAGATGACGCATTTGTTGATATAAGATAGCAGAGAGCAGTTGGAACGATTCGTTCAAGTAGTGTGGATGCAGCCTGAGTTATTGTGTGAATTGGTATTTGTTCTGAACTGCAAACTTTTGACAACTATCTAAAATCGTTTTCTTTCACGTTATTATTGTTCGCTTAAAATAATTTCACAGTGATATCCGGATAACTTTAAAAGATATTTTTAAGATAATTTTAAAGATAATTTTAAGATAACTTTAAAATTACCTCAGATGTAGATAATAATAAATTTATAGGTAATTATAAGTGCATTTTATTATCTATATGTCCTCAAAGCATTCGTTAGTTTTATTTTATAGTATATCTGGTAATATGCGTAATCTGACATAATGGCGTAATACCAGGGGGCAGGGGTGGGAAGACCAAAGACCTTCCGGACTCATCAGATTACTGTGACCCTCCCCTTGTGGACAGCGATGATGATATCTATCTGGATATCAACGATGGGGATAAACCAGACTCGAGCGATGCAACTTGCATCTTTTGTGATGGAAAGTTTTCTGAAGACACTAGCGGAGAAGTGTGGGTTAAATGGATTGTGTGTCAAAGGTGGGCGCACTTAGATTGTGCCGGGGCTGAAAGAGCCAGTTACGCTTGCGATTTCTGTAAATATATTTTTTTTTCTGTAATAAATAAATTCTCTACAATTTTGTATTGTTTTAGCCTGTTTTAAAATATTTTAAACTATTTTTGTAACATTTTTGGAGAGGGCTCATATTTGCACCCCATTTTTTCTGGTGCTTTTATAAAAGCTTTTTGTAAATCTTCCTTTTCGAATTGAAATAATTGATATTAATCATGTTTTTGCCTCCTATCCTTTAGTAAACTTGTTATAGTTGTGAATGAAGGTAAAAAATCTGGAATTTTTCAAAGGACAAATCACTTTAAGACAAAAACAAAAAAGGGGTGCCCATATTTACACCTTGTCCTCTATCTTATAGAATCTTCAGAAGGTCTTTGTAAGAATATTCATAGTAAATATATGCTATTTCATCAAATATTGTCAGCATTATGCCTAAAATCGACACTATTAAGCCCCTAATAACATATATAAATGAAACAAGAAAATTAATAACCGACATGAGGTCCAAGTAACAAAATAAATAAATAAATATGCAACTGAAATAGAAATTAGATAAATAAACAATTATTCAACTTAAATAGTAATTAAATCATAAAATAAAGTTTAAGACTCTCCAAAAAAGACAAATTTGACTGTAGATGGTATAAGATTGTAAGTACTTAACAATCAGCCAGACATCAATTCAAAATGGCTGCAATATCTATGCACAAACATTGCTGAGAAAAATGATAATATAAAATAAATTGTTCAGTGCTGCCATCTATCCCAGAAAATTATAAGTAAAAGCAGAAATTGTAGAAAAGTTAAATAAGAATGCTAGTGTTGCCATCTGTTATGAATGAAGATAAAATAGAATCAAAAGAAAGAAAAAAATATTGACAAAGCAAATAATATTTGAAATGTGAGGAAACTAAAAGAAGTAAATAAAATTTAAATATAATAAAGATGATATGAGAAGACAAGTACAATAATTAGCAATTTATGATGAGACATTGTGTGAGTAAAAGGAAGAGTGTATTATTTATGTTGCAGAAATGATTTTGTGATGTAAATAAAAATGATTAAATGCATAAAACCCTTTTTTTAAATAAATTTTGTAGCTTTTTTTAGCAGACCCGCCACATCCCTCCTTAATGATATTTTTATTTTATAATTTTTTGGGTGGAAATTTTGTTATTTTATGTTATTTTTTTGTTATTTTTTTAAAAATAAGTTTTAATAATTTTTCAACAATCCACGCCCTTTCTCCTAAATATAATTTCCAATTTTATAATTTTTATACATATTTAATGCTATTACTGGCAAAATTAGATTAATGTTTTAATGTTTAATCCATGTAGAAAGAAAAGCAAGGGGATAATTGTAAGACAAAGCTGTATGTTTAAAATGTAGTAAATTAGGCCTAATGAAATGAGGAGAGCGTAATTGTTTAATACGATTGCACTGGTTTAAAAGAATATTTCTGTAAACTGAAATATGTAGACATCAATGAAGGTTAGTAAAATTAATAACATTAAAGGAAAACGCATTACATTTATGATAGATATTGAATGTTAAAGTGTGATTAGAAAGAATAGAGAAAGATATATTAATGTCCATAAAATTAATAGTAGACTTATTTAGATGAGTAGTACTAAGTTCAAGATTGGAAGGATATGCTACAGTTAGAGAGATAGAATGATTATCATTAAGGGAAAAGATAATTATATCACCTATATATTTATAGAGAAAAATATTATTGTTAATATACTTTCTTTCATAGAAATAGGGATATAAATCTGAAAGCATACTCGAACTACGTGAGCCTTGTGGAATTCCTTTTGTCTGAAGAAAAATAGCATTATTTTGGAAGATATAATTATGAAAAAGTAAAAAATTAGTTTGATGTAATCAATATCTATGTTATGAGGTAAATGTAATGATGATAAATATTCTATAAAAAGTGAATTAATAGTAGTAGAGTGTAAATCTGTCAAAAGAATATTGTTGAAAAGGTCCTTAAAATCATATGTGATAATATTGTTGACGTTGGTAAGTGCCTTGATTTTATTAACTAGCACATAACTGTTTTTAATACAATGAGTGCTATTTTTGTTGATAGATAAATCGTAGATTTGTGTGAGACTATTTAAGAAAAGTGAGTTAGCGCATGCGTTATAAGTATTACATCCTACAGTAACAGTGCAGAATTTTAAAGGATTTTTGTGAAACTTAGGAATCATAACAATATAGGGATAGTTGAAGTTTTTATTTTTGAAGCCTAATAGTGTATGATAACTAAAAATGTGTCTATTGTTTTCTTCTAATGGAACATGATGTAGTTTGAAAATATAATTGGAAGAAACTGCTGTTGTAAGAAGGTGGTGGTAGTATTGTTTGCAGATGATGGCACAGTTATTGGCAGCCTTGTCAATTTAGGTAATGATGAAATTGTTTTGTAGTTCACGAATATACGGCTTAAGACTGCTCGTTGGTAAACTTCCCGATTCCTCTCGCTAATGTTAATCCTACGGGCGTAGGATGCATTCATATTTTTAGAATATCTCCTCAGGAAAATAATATTTTTAACTTCTGTTTTCTTTGTACTGTTCTTAAAGAATGTCTCTTTTTTTCTTAGTTGCCATTTTTTTTTCTAAAATATATACTTAATATTATGTGACGTGTTATAATCTTATTGAGTTTCGCTAAGATTTTAACACATAAAAATATAAATTAAGCACATATTTTAGAAATATTTTGATAACTAAGAAAAAAAGGGACATTCTTTGAGAACAGTACAAAGAAAACAGAAGTTAAAAATATTAATTTCCTGAGGAGATATTTGAAAAATACGAAAGCATCCTACGCCCATAGAATTAACATTAGCGAGGGGAATTGGTAAGTTTACTGACGAGCAGCCTTAAGGGTGGAGAAAGAAACAGGAATTTTATCAATATGTAATTTCTGTAAATAGGCTTGTAAGAGAAAAATTACATTATGTTTCTATTCTGCAAAGAATTCAATTGATTTGTTATAGTTAATAGCAATTTTGTAAATAAAGATGTCCAAATCATAAGTGAATTCTTGTATGATGGACTTAGAAAAGGACTGTGAAGGAATGTGTTACCTAGTGCCAAAACGCATAACAGATATTAAATGAGGATTAGTGACAATGTCTAAATTACCAGTAATAATGTGTTCATAGTAGGCATTAATATATTTAGAAAATTGGGGTTCATTGCATTTACATGTATGTGTTCCATGATTTTTGAATGTTTAAGAAAATTTATTATTGTTAAAGATTCGACTCCCTAAACTAATAGGGTATTTAAACGTATTTTTAATATTTATACTATGAAGTGGAAATTTACATTGTTCATTGTTAAAAATGTGATTAAGTTTAATTTTATTAAAAACAGGGTTAGTAAATGCAATAATTAAGTTTGAATTACTCTTATTTAATTTTTTTGTTTTAAATTAATGTTGACATTTAGAACTTTTAACCTAAAATGGAGTAGATCAAAGAAGATATCACTGAAATGGGTGGTGAATGTATTTCAAGGGAAAACTTTAAAAGACTGAGTGAGATTGTATTTTGGAATTGCAAAAATAAATTTACGAAGCGTTTTCCAACTAAACTTACTATGATAAGAAGATTGTAAGGCATGTAGTTTTTTTTTTTTTTTTTTTTTTTTTTTTGAAGTAGAAGAATGATCTCTTTGTGTACGTGTAGTGAATTATAATGTTAGATAATGTAGAATATACAGTGTGAGGTATATTGTTTTGGAGTTGGTTGAGTCCATATGGATGAAGTGTATTGTAGGGTTTAATATAGGCAGATTCTAGAAAAAGGCATTCATGGAGTTTGTTTTATATATTGAGGCTATTAATGGTAATATTACTAAAGCTATGTGTTTTGAACTGTGTATAGGGGAGATGGGGGATGGATGGGACGTTCTTAATATTTCAGGCAATAAACTTTTTTTTAGTTGCTTCCTATCCTCACACATTTCACTACCATAGTGTGCTTCAGAACCAAAAGCAAGAGCACATGGCTGTTTTTAGTTTTCTTCAAATTTGCATTTCCTGAAAACTCTGCTTAAAAGTAAATTTTTTTTACATTTGAACTTACTTAAATATCTTATGCAATATAAACAATTAAGATATGTTGTAGTTTTTTATTTCAAGGCTCAATATTGGTAATTAAAATGAATGCATATTAACCATTGTGACAAAAAATTTTTTTAAACGAAATGGCTGACAATTGAATATATGCAACATGGGGATGATTGGGACATTTCAAATGGGATGAATGGAACTGTCTCATCCATCCCTAGAGGATGCTGAAAAATTATATTTATTAACTAAATAATATTATATAGGTTCATAAATTAATAATTTATGGTAATTATTCTTTTAACATTTCATCCTCATTGTAGCCATTGTCTTCAGCCATTGAATGCTTCCGTTTATGGGCCTTTTAAGGCAAAGCTGAGATGAGTCCAAGATAATTGGCTAACAAATAATCCTGGAGATCATATTAAAATTTATAATTTCTCAGCTTTTGCCAAGGAGGCATTTTTGTCAGCTTTTAATGTTTAACATTGAATACGGGTAGGAAAATGTTTGTGTCCCATTCATCCCTGCTGTGGAGATGATTGGGATATAGAAGAACTTCTTTTTAAATTTCATTTATATTTCTATATAATAATTTCTATATAATTATATCTTGAATAAATATTGTGCATAAGATGTAGCCAAACACTTAATGTATAACATGTGATATATAATATTGATAATAACTTAAATAAAATATTTAAAATAAAGATTTTTGTGAAAATGTCCCATTCATCCCCCATCTCCCCTACTCAACATTGCAGTTAATAGGATTATGAGGATATTTTTAATTACAAACGGCTGAACGATGTCCATTAATACGTTTATGTAGAGGGTTACAAGTTTGTCCAATATATTGCAGAATTGCATGAATTATATTTAATCCAATAAATAAGATTATATGCTTTACACAAATTAATTTGGTAGGCATTATTAACAATTTGCGACTGTTCAGCGAGTGGGCAAGTTAAACAGCGAGGAGAGGAGCATTGGCTGAATTCAAGATGAGGAGATTGAGAATGGAATAGGTAGTTGGATGTCGATCCATGGTCAACCCTATAATTAACCATGTACCAGGCATTACGCTGAGTGTTTACAGAGCCTAAATTGCCAGTCGCTAAAGATTTACTAAGTACTGCCGTAAGTATTGAAAACAGGAAAAGAAAACAAGAAAGAAAATATGTAAGTGGAATTCAAATAACAATAGACTTCAAACGTAACAGCATAATAATAAAATTCCTAATCTTAACCTTTTTTTTTTTTTTTTTTTTTAAATTCCAATGTTACTAAATTAAATTTATAGTATTAGAAATAAGTCTGGAGTATAAAAAATATGATAAAATAGAAAAAAGAAAGATAAAATAAACATAAAATTCATGATCTGAACTTTTTCTTTTATATTATTAAGACTGGATTAGAAATAAAGCAGTACATAGAAGTACTATACTAAAAGCATGAAACTTCAAAATAATAGCGAGAAAAAACAAACTAATAAAAAGTACCACACCAAAAGCATAAATTAGTAAACGTTAGTGAAATCATAAAGTTGATATTTAAAAAAAATATCGCAATGCATAAAAAAAATGCAACAATAATGTAAAACGAGTCCATATATTAAAAAGAAGGCAAGAATAGTCAATAGTCAAAAACAGCCAATAGTCAAGAACAGTCAAAAGAATAGTCAATAGTCTACACCAGCCGTACTCAACCTTTAACTTTCGCGGGCCACAAACATATATTTGCGACGTTAGGCGGGCCGCAACTCACTTAAAAAGGGTAAAAAAAAATAATAAACTAGTAAGATAACATAATTAGTATACCAAAGTTAATATTATTAGTAGGGTTGAACGTTTGTTACAGAAGAAATGTCACCAAAATTTTTTAACACCAGTATTTCTGAGCAATAAAACTCGTGCTAGAGTTCTATAGCAAATGTTGTAAAAATATGCCACGAAGTTTTTGTTTGGAAATAACGGAGTAAAAAAATGTTGGTGTTATTTTTTTCAGCGACAAACTTTTAACCTTAAAAAAAAAAGTATTATCTTTATAATAAGTACAAAACATAATAATATAACAATGCAGAATCTGCTGGAAAAAAAAATCAGAGTATTTTCTCTAATAAGCTAGTTTTTTGTTCAATGCAAAAACTTTTATTTATTTTTTTAATTGTTGAAATATATAGTGCAAATTAAATTAATTTGGAATAATGTTTGATTAGTGTTGAAGATTCAGAAATGTATACACCCTGTAGCACAAATAGGACTGGGAAACTGCATTTAATATGTTTTAACATAATTTTCAATTAATTTTAGGGATAATTAATAAGAATTTAGAATAAATAACAGCACATATTTTGTCTTCCTATAAAAATAAATAACAAAACACTGAAGGTATTAAATATTTTTTATGCACATCTCAAAAAGATTTTATAAATATGGATTAATGATTATTTGTCTCGGGCCGCACATAAAAGGTCGCCGGGCCACATGCGGCCCGCGGGCCGCAGGTTGAGTATGGCTGGTCTACACTGTTAAAAATTTGCAGCAAACTGTCCATCATTTGATCGTTTTTTGAAAAAACGGTTACATAACCGTAATTTAACTGTATTTTGACCATAATAAGGGCAATAATAAGGTCTGTATAGAGTTAAATTACGGTTATGTAACCATTTTCTATAAAAACGGTCAAATGACTGGACAGTTTGCAGCAAATTTTTAACAGTGTACCCACATAAAACTGGAGAGAAGGATTGAAAAACGGGAGCAGAAAAAATGTTGAGTATATTGTAGATTTAACTGTTTAATGTGTGAAAAAATGTAGAGTGAAGTGTGTTAAAATAAGCTAATATTGAAATTGGAAATCCCATACAATGCTAAGTAAGTACAGAAATAACATGCAGTGGAAGAGGGAGGGAAATAAATGAAAAAACTGAAAAAGATTTATATATAAGATTAAAATTCCAAATTAAAGAATCCAAATGACATATTATATTAAAGAAAAAATAACACATGTGTATTTCAAGTGATAAAGAAAAAGAAATCAATAATGGTACCATAGTTACAACATGTTAACAAATTGAAGATTGAAAGTTAATACAGAAGTAATGCAGCTATAATTCCTATATTTAAGTGAATTAAAATGAAATTTGAAAATGTGTAGAGCTAAAAACGAGCTGCAGTGGATAATCAAGTAAATTTACATTTTACTTGATAAAGAGAGTACCATTAAAAATGCTATAAAAAGAATTGAGGTAATAAATAACATTCATAAAATCATGCGCTTTATATATATATTACCATTAAATAAACGTTATAACCACCAACAAAAACTGTGAAATTATGAATAAAATTAAAATAACTAATTGACAACAAAACAGGTCCCCCTAACTATATATATATATAAATCAACATTTGAACGTGGGGTGGTTTGGGGGTCTGGGGTTCATGATCGGTGAAAATATACCAAATTTTTTTGGAATTGCTTTCCTCCGAATGGCTGCAATAGTTAGCTTTTTGTAATGAAAGCTACCTAAAAGTAAGTGTAATAAATGACGAATATATATATATATATATATATATATATATATATATATATAAACCATGATTATATTTTTACATCTAGATTCTTAAGTTTTGAAAAGTTAATTTTAACATTTAATCTGTAAATAACTCACATATGTGTATCAGTTCATTGAAAAACATTAGATTAAAGCAAAAGAGTACACTGCATAACACATTTCAAACCATTACTGAATTGAAATATATAACCACATTTTTTCTATCATGTAAGAGTTTTTACAGAAAAACATTTAAGAATCAAAATATATGTATTATTCAATAACTAATATTTTCATTTTTTCATAAATTAGAGGATGAAGTAAACAACATATACAAGATAATGTACTTTAAATAGTTTTATTGCTTCACCATTTATAGTAAAACTTGCTTGGACGGAAAGAAAGAGAAACTAACTGAACGTTTTCGTCTAAGATGATGAAGAGTCAATTTAATAATATTATTTTTGCTGTGACCATGTAATATCATTTAAGGCAAGATTACGTTTTAAAATTAAATTTTCAATTATACAGTTAAATCTTTATGGATTTTTGAAAATATTAAATTTACATACCTGGAAAATTCCATATTAAACACATTAAAATTTCAATTTATTTTTTTTAAAAAAAGAAAAGAAAAGAAAAGAAAGAAGTGAGGACGATAGGAAAAAAAAAACTAAAGTCAAATTTGGGAATTTTACCCAAAAATACTATGAAAATATCTAATTTCATTTACAGGACTATCTGTAGATTGTGCTGTGATATACCGTCATAAATTCGTTAAAAGTTTAAAAATTCATTAAAATGGAACAAATGATGTTTAAAAAAATTGCGGTTTGCACGAATGGAATTAGAAGGATATGGAAATTATTTTAATGACAAAAAAAAGTTGTGGTTCAAAAAATTATCGATCTCTGGTATGCATAATATAAAGCAGATTATTATAAATATTATAAAGCAAATTATTATAGAAAATATTATATTAGCAGATTATATAAAGAAAATTAGGCTTATAGTAAAAGGCGTCTGACAAGCTTCAGTGTCCGAGAACATAAAAAGGGCCCTTTTTAGGTGCGTTCCTAATTATATAAATGCGTAGCACAATTGTCGTCGTCTGGTACGTCTGTCTGTCCATCTGTCCGCATATAACAGGGCAAAAACTACCAAATGAATGGTTTGAAATTTAATATGTATAATCGTTGCAGAATTTTGTCGAGTCATTTCAAATTTTATGAAAATAGAATCAAAATTTAAAAGGTAAAAATATTTATTAAGTAATTTGAATTTTTTAAAAATAGGTACTTCCTTGTTATAGCATCTTCCAAGGGTTAATCGTCAAGCGACCGCGATATATCGCCAAGTTATCTGACATGTATGACGTTATAGTCATATATGATGTAAATGACATTTTATAACCTCTATGACCAAGTCATAGTCACATTCTTTATTCTATTAAATCCTATCATACGTACTTAATTCAATGATATCCCATGATAGGTAATGATGTTAGGTTACCATGGTGATTGCGTCGTATTTAAGATGGAGTTATATTATGAACGTATTACTGAATTTCAAAACCGAATTTGTATACTGAAATTGTTTAACTATAGCAATCATATAAGCTACCGACAGTTGTTTGGATAGTTGTTTCCGGAGAAATAGATATTAAATGGAAAAATAGTCTAAATATGGATTTCAAGATCTGAAATTTTGAAAGCTAGGCTTAAGTTTCCCATTGGAATTTTTAGTAAATGTCCACAAAACATAAAATATTGCTTAAAATGTACTTATTTTATTACGGAAATTAATCATATCATAATAACAGACGATATAATTCATTTCACTGAAACTAGTTATAGTACAAACGCACCTGATTTGTCACGTTTGACGTACAATTTCCAAATTGTCTCGTCTTGAGATCTTTTGCCGTGCGGAATTTTTGCAATGCGCCGGTTGCTGATTGCCTGTTCCTGTATCTGGTAACGATAACATACTGCTGGCATCAAATGAAGAATTTATGTGCATCGAGGTGATTTATTGACAGCCTCGTTTGCATAAATCTGCTTCATGTTATGCATGCCAGCGCCATCTATTGGTAATTTTTGAAACCACTTTTTTTTTTGTTATTCAAAAAAGTCTGATCACGTTCTTATCACATTCGTGCAAACCGCAATATTTTAGCATCATTTGTTCCTTTTTAATGAATTTTTAAAGCTTTAAGAAATTTATGCCGCACCTGGTATGAAGCAATTACAAAGAGTTCCCAATTTGATTCTTTAACTATTTCATAACCAGATAATCATCCAAAAGGATACAGCTTCACTTAACAATTAATGAGAAATAAACTTATTTACTCATTATAGTTCTTTTTCAATTACACATTCTCTTAAAATTACTTCGAATTCTCAATAGTTTTCTTCGGAAAATAATTAATACATTGAACAATTGGTGTGATTACTGTAAAGAAACTTTAATACATTTTTAGGTTAACTCACAAAATATTTTATGTTTGCTAAAAATAATGTTTCCGAAATTAATTGGGTGAAAGGCATCATAGACCGGTAATTAAAAATAAAACTTATAACATTTTGGATTTTACCGTGAAAATGAAAATTTCCTTACTTTCGAGTTAGCCGGACGTAGGTCATTAATCACAAAATATTGTTTCAATCGGAACATTTACACAGAAAAAAAAATTATGGCATATTCCACCCAGATTTCTGAAATCCGATGCTTATTATTTTCCCCAAGATTTTTCAGTACGCTTAATTATATATGCAAGATATTTATAGGCTTGTTTATAACGGAGGAACAGACAGTAAAGTATTTTTTTCCAGAAAAATATATTCTGCATACTAATGCAACTTACACAAAAATTACGATGTTAAATTTATTTAAAATATGGAAAACAGATCTTTTTTTTTTACTTTTCACCCTGTACTTTCTTGATTAAATTAAACGTTCTCGGTTTATGTTATAACTTCTCGTAAAAAATTGTTATCTTCATTTTGTATTTCAAGTATAATAAGAAAAACTGTTTTTATTTTTCATATGTGTTTGTATTTTTCCTATTAATTTATGCGTTTAAATTTCTTAACCAAGGATGGCATAATGTGCCGCTGCCAAAAAAATAAAAATAAAAATAAAAAACACCTGCTGTTGTCAGTATTTGTTCCCGGTTAAGAAAAAATACATAAAAAGAAAAAGAAAAGGGAAAGAAAGAGAGAGATTCCCGCATTATATTTTATCACCAAATTATCGCAAAGATATGCAAAAGAATGTTTACTTTCCACAGAGTGTTTGTTTACTTTCTGAATATGAATGCAATTTTTGAAATAAAGGTCGTCTAAATATTAAAAATTGCACCAACTTTGATTTTTTTCGAATGGTAACACCCACTTTTGACACTTTGTTTGAGTTCCTTGGATCAGCCCGGAAAAGCGTATAGTTTATATATTTTTGCTTAAATCTCCGTAGAGTTACGAGATGTCAATGTTTGGGGATAGTTAATGTTAAATTTAACTGACAAAATATATATATAACTAAATAAATCATCTAAATGAATTTTCCTATATTTAATGAGATAGTATGATTAGACAAAAACATATTAAAAAATTTTTTTTCGTTTTAAATGCATCTTTTTAATTGTAAAAAGCATTAATAAATTCATATTAGAAAAAAACAGGGCTTTCGATCAACATTAATTTTTAGATAAAAACGGACCACAATCGCCAAAAACTAGAGTTTGTAAGTTTACAGTTCATTCGAATCATAGATTTCTATATATTAGAGAAATTTTACTTTTTGAAAGTCTTCGGTTATCAAAGGATGCAGAGAAATAAAAATCTTAGAAATATACTGAAAAAAATTTGTAGAACTTTATTTAACATAAAAGTAAGTTTTTTTTCTTATATTAAAAATTTCTGTATAATTTTACTGGCGAATAATTGATTGTTTTCGGAACTTTTTCGTTTGAAATTCTTAATTTGATTTTATGAAATTTATGGATAAACACCTAACACATTTCTTTTTCAACTCTATGAAGATTTAAGAAAAGGAATATAAACTATACATTTTCACGGCTGTTTTAATTCAAAGAACTAAAAATGTGTCAAAAGTGGGTGTTACCATTTGAAAATTCAAAATTGGCGCAATTTTTAATATATAGACGATCTCCATTTAAAAAAATAGCATCCGTATTCCGAAAGTAGGCAGGATTCCCGGACGAATGTTACTTCTCACATTTCTCTGCGATAATTTGGTGATACTATGGTATGGTGGTGTTTTTCTTTTTTTGACGATTGTACCTTCTACATTTGTCTGAATCTATTTTTTAAAATGCTAAAATTAAAAAAAAAAATAAAAATAAAAAAATAAAAAAATTAAGTAATTTCTGGTGTATAATTTACGCTAAGATAAGTCTGTTTCAAACCAGAAACTTTATTTAATAAATGAAGTCAAATAATTCCAAGTACAAATAAATTTACATTTTATTAAATACAATTTCTGTAGGAAACAGAATAATTTCAGCTGCGGCTGAAATTACGGTAAATAATTAGGTGAATAAAATTAGAAATAAATCAACAAATTTTTCCTTTAAATTACCCAGCCTTCAAAGAAGTGAACTTTATCATTTTAATCTGTAAACAATTCATACTTATGCATCGGTTCAAGGAGATATATTTCAATAAAGAGTGAAAATACACAAAATGAATAATAATGCCGAATTCCCGAATTGTTTCTCTATTTCATAATCAAATATTCATCCGATGATATTCTTTGTAATACAGCTTGACTTTCCAAAGAATTAAAATTAATCTTATTTACTGATTATCATTCTTGTTCAATGACTAATTCGCTTGAAATTACTCTGAATCCTTAATAGTTCTTTGGGGAAAAGTAATTAATGCATCGATCGATTCGTGTGATATTTGCAGTCGCTCATTATGACTCTGTCGATACCATCCTGTAGTGAAACGTATTTAATAATTGTTGGGGTTAAATCCTCAGAGAATAATTTATTTTCACTGTAATAATAATTTACTAAAAGAAATGTTTTCAAAATTAATTGTGGAAAGACATTATCGCCTGGCTGCTAGAAAAAAACAAAACAAATTACAATATTTTGAACTTTGCTGAAAAGACGAAAAGCTTTAAATTAAAAAACGACGAATATCGAAATCATTATTTTTAAAACTGTAAATAGCTTTATCTTAAAAATTTAAATAAGCTATTCCTTTCATAACTATTTAAACTATTTCTTTAAAATTTAAATTGTTGAAAACATGCGCTCTTTGAAAAACAAAAATGCTTAAATATTAGAAGAAAGATAAATACTTGGAAAGTTAAAAGATAAAAATATTGGCTTTCTATTTGCAAATCAAATAATTCCGGTTGACATTAGCATTTACGTATAATTGCTTAGCATTAGTTTAGCTTGGACAAGGTGGATACACTCTTTAGAATTTCCAAAGAGTCAGACACCATTTTTTCAAGCTAGAAATTTTCTATTTAACACTTAAACCAGAGATTTCTCAATCGACTTATTTAATCACGGAATTTGTTATATTTTTCTGCGATTAAATAAGGCTAAAACATCAAATATGGGTAGAAAAGTACGCACTCTAGTTTTAGATTAAATGATTTTTTTTTTTTTTTAACTGGTTTATTAATATAGTTCAGTGTTGCCAGTTTGAAAAATCAGATTGCTTGATTGCCACCAATGTTTGAAAATTTAATTCGCCTTATTTTCGCACTATTTAAACTTTCAATAAATAAGGCAAATATTTTTACTTCAAAAAAGTGGTGGCATTCAAGCAGGCTGAATTTTTTTAAAAAGTAGCGAACAACCAACATTGATTATAGTTATCAAAATTTCTGCTTCTTCTTAAAATAAAATATATTTGTAATAATAATTTTTAAAAACCTCATCTTACTTACTCGATGGCCCCCAAAAACTGGTAGAAAAAACGAATTTTTTAACACTTGAATTTTTTAAGTAAAATAACGAAATGGTTATTCGGCCTGTATCAAGAGAAGGCGGGCGACTCTGACGTATGAGTCATAAAAGTAGCCAGAAAAGTTTATTTCAGCAATTCAGTGGACGAGAGAAAGGGAAGAGAATTTTTCGACAGTGATCTTTGATTTAGGATTACCTTATTTGGCTGGTTATCGCTTTTTGATGGAGAATGGAAATAAAATTATATGTATATGCGATATGCTTACAAGATATTTATTAAGGGAAAATATAAATACGTATTTTAAAGATGTTAGCGATAACATTTATCGTAAAAATATTTTTAGTTTTCTGGTATTAGAAAATAAATTGATTTTTTAGAAATGAAAAATCTCAGCATAAATAAATGTGGTCTAAAAATTCTGGGACGCCTAATGGTTTTATAATAGACTCATTAATTAAAAATGAAGTATAAAGTAAAGCACCTTTCATACGTTGAATTTTCATGCCTTTTTAAATGTTTTGAATCTTAAATCGAATTTTATTCCATTATATAGTAATGATAAAATATTTGCTTGTACGATACAAATAAATTCCGAAGGATACTTCCGATTAGATTGATTAAGTATAAAGTAACAAAAAATAATAAAATGTATCTTTTCTTCTTCCTTTCTTTATTTTATTTAATTTTTTAAAAATATATATTATTACTTTGTTAATATAAAGTTGTTAAAAGTTTACTATTTTTTTTATTTTATTTATAATAACGTAGAATTGTGATTGAAAAAATATGACTCCTACTGAGCCTGTCAAAATCGTTCATTGTAATTTGTAACGTGCTTTAAAGGGCATTGTAATTTTTATATAAAACATTTGCAATTTTTTTTTCATTTTATGTTCATTTATAATTATGAACTGTAACATTAAATAATCAATCATCAGTATTGAATATCTTGTTGCTTAAGAAATATATAAATATTTAAATATATAAATATAAAACAAAAATCTTTTTGCGCCGAATTACTATAAAGTAATTCGGCGGAAAAGGATTTTTTTTTTCAAAGTTTCGATCAGTAAAATCTATCAGTTAAACAGTTTTTTCTATAAATTTTGTTAATGTATTATTTTATCATACCTTATTAAACTAGATTACATTTACATCTATAATTCTATCTAGATATAAAAATGCAATACCAAATATTCTTTTCTAAAAATCAGTAAAAACTAAATAACATTTTGCCATGCGCAACCAAACTCTAATTTAATTTAAGGACTTCAACATAATGATTAGGGAGACAATGTTTGGATTTCAGGCTATTTTAATTGAATGGCGGTTAAAATAATTTTTTGCCGAATGTCTTTTTTTTTTTTTTTTTTTTTCTTGGATAAGAAAATAAGAGTCTACATAAAAAATTGTTGGCTGCCTGTTTTCCCTACTTCTGTTTTAATGGTAAAAGAGTGTTAGTATTCAATGTTTAAATTGTCATACAATAATGATTTGGTTCTTATTTTGATTTTTTTTTTTTTTTCAAATTCAAACGGAAAAATATCTGTGCCTTGATAATAAAAAAAGACAATGTGTGTTCTGTCATTTTGAGAAACGGTTGATTTAATATTTTCAGATTTTTTTTTTTTTTTACAATTTCTTTGAATTATTACTAAAACAATATTTTTTTGGCTCGGAATAAATTTAAGGAAGGACATTGTCATTTATTTCTCTGATAACTATGATTACTATGAAATGGTCAGTGTATATCGAAAAAAAAATTATTGTTATTAAAGGAAGGTTATTATTACAGATTGTTATTTATTGCGGAATGTATTAAATGGAAAATATTGAAATTATTTTCTATTATACTATGATTGTTGTGAAGTCACTGGTCGAAATAATGTGAAAATATAATTGGAAGAAATTGCTGTTGTAAGAAGGTAGTGGTAGTATTGTTTGCAGATGATGGCACAGTTATTGGCAGTCTTGTCAACATAGGTGATGATCAAATTATTTTGTAGTTCACGAATATGCGGTTTAAGGGTGGAGAACAATGGGAATATTGAAATGGAGAACATTGGATTAAATGGAGAACATTGAAATTGTTTTCTATTATAATATGATTGTTGTGAAGTTACTGGTCGAAATACACTAAAAATGATGACTTTGGATATTGGTCCTTTTTCTATCAAGATAGAGATTTCTTTTTAAATCTAATTTCTACAAATTTTTAAGTTGAGCGTTTTCATCGACATTTAATTTAAATTTGTATGTCGATAAAACCAATCATCATTAGAGTGAAAAGAAAAGTTAATCATTCTAATATTTTCTTTAATCACCCTCTAATTAATGCTCTGCGCGTGTTATAGCATCATGTGGGCACCGAGAAAACCTGCAAAAATAATCGGTGCACTGTAAAAAAGACAATTGTTTCTTAATCTTGCTCTTATCTTTCTTAAGATTTACAAAAATATATTATAACCTGTTCAACTTACCGGTGATTTCGAAAAACGCTCTCTATCTTTAGAAGCCTCTGAAGCAGATACACTGTAAAAAAAAAATGCAGTAAAATTACGGGCAGAGGCCGGCAGCAGAGATTCCAGTCATACCCCGTAAAAAAAAAAAAAATCCATGCCCATCATTTTGTGCAGCCCGTCATTTTACGGGGCAAAGTAATATAGCATTATAATGCACAGGATATAATGCACTTTAAAACACGATAACACTTTGCTTAGTGTTCCGTAGCACGTAGCACGTTAGATAATCATCACAGAATCGATGTTTTGGCGGGTTAAAATTTTCGAAACACGAGTAAAATGAAGGGTTACACCCTAGTGGAGGACAATGTATGGGGTCGTACCGTATTTTTGCTAACATATGGGCTAGAACTGTAAGAATATGTGGTTTGTTCTTAATTTTCTAAGTATCAAAGGGATAAGGCCGCTTATTTAGAAGATGAGACCGTTTTTCCTCAAATAAGGCTGTTGCCCGTGAATATTGAAGGGCAAACGCTCATAAATTTATAGTTTTTTCTGAGAGTGTAGATTGTTAAAACTTAGAAAAAGCATTTCTGAATCAATATATATATATATTTTTTTTTTTTTGCTGCCCGTAATTTTTGGAAATATTACTGAATAGTTTTTATAATGTATTAATCAGTTTTCTCTACGCGGAATATCTGTTTTTCGGATGCTATCAATTCTCTAGTAAACATTTTGAGCTGCTTAACGGAATATTTACATGCAAGTGTAACAAAATAGTGTTAATTTGAATGTTAATGTTGATGCTGTTAAATATATATATCAAGTTTGTTGAACATGAAAATATTTACTTGAGAATTGATATCATCCAAAAAAAAAAACGATTTTTCGAGTTGTTGAAGCTGATTAATAAACTGTCAAAACTACTTGAAAACGTTTAAAAAAATTACAGGCAGCAAAAGAAACATTTGTTTCAGAAATGGCTCTTTAATATCGCAAATCTATTGGTTTCTGAACATAAAGGAACGCTTTTCAGAATCATTGATAATTTAGAAGAAGTTATATACTATTTTCGTAAGCCTCAAGAAAGATAAAAGTTAGATTATGAAACACCTGTCTTTAATTTTTTTTTCCCTACAGTATGGGTGTGCCAATATGTAATATAAATAGGTGTAGCAGTTGTACACTGACGATATCCCCCAAAATACTGGTTTAAACCTCAAAATAAAAGTTGCATTCTTACTTTCACAACTCTATATAATTGTTAAATTATTGTCTTTAGAATATGTTTAGATCATCTGTATGGCGGGCGTTGGGGAGATGCATAACAGTTTATTCTAGATATTATAATATTGATGTTGAATATTTAGGAACTTCACTTTTTTACTGTTTTCATCATAAGCAAAATTTTTACATTCTTAGAGTTTTTATTACATTGTTTAAACACGGACTGTGTTTCAGCAAGGCTGCATATAGTAGATTTCCATTGCACGCATGTAACATTTTAAGAAAAGCCGTTAAAAATACATAATTTCACATTTATAAATACATATTTATTTCAAAAAAGTTCAAAATTTCACCGTTTTCGATAAAAATAATGCGTGTCCAAAAATTGTAATATTACCGTTACAAAAATAATTGCTGTTATATCGAAAACAATGAAAATTTATTATTTAATTATTTTACTCCAGTAAAGGCACGGAACTAGTTGCATTTTTTACTAAGATTCATAACATTTCACCCACAAGTGCCTGGTGAGATCTATGTCTTATAAAATATTCATCCACAACAATTTAACCACACAATTCTTCATTCTGACTATTTGCGTACTTTCAAAGAAAACTTGTGAACAGCATAAGCGATTTGAGTTATGGCCATGAATTTGGGAAATTTCGCCCCAGTGTGGCGTCGGATACATTCAGAAAGTGGAAAACAAATTCATTCTTGAAAAGGCAATATATACACACTCACTCATATATATATATATATGAAATGGCTCTACTTGGATTTCTGAAAACTGATATATGTGCACAGAAGAAAAGGGGTGTGTGCATTTTTTACAAATTTCTGACCTAATGGAATCGGCTGGATTTGAACGCTGGACCTCCAAATTTTAAACCGGAGACGTTATCTCTGCGCTACTGATGTTTGATTACATTATCGCAATATTTATCACTTATATTCTGTCACATTTGCTTGGTGATTTCCTCTATAGAGTCGTCGCAAAATGATTTGAAAATGGTTTAAAAATGGATTAAACATATAATCCGTCGGCCTATTTTTACAAAATTCTATACAGTTCCTGCGATAGTGGTCTATAACATATTTGCCAAATGGGAACTCAATCGGAAGTACAGTTTGAGAGTTATCGTGTTCAATTTAACAGACAGCAACGAAAAATCAAATATAAAATGAAGGTATTCTAAAACAGGTTGTGATGTTTCCCTCTCTGTTATTAAGAGGCTATACTTCACTCACGCGAAAACACCCGCTGGCTAATGCTAATCCTATGTCGCAGTTATTTTATAATATATCTCGTTTACATTTCAATATTTTTAAATTATTATTATTATTATTATTATTATTATTATTATTATTATTATTATTATTATTATTATTATTATTATTATTTGCATTGGATAGCTGAGGTCGATCGCTATGCAGACCCTTTTCCACTTTTTAGATTTTTTTACAGATTTTTTTAATGACGATACTTTCACTATCAAAAGCGATTCCAAAAGTGAATATATCTTTAAATTTTTAAAAATTGTGGCTCTAAAAAAAATAGTTCCATATCATCCTTATAAATTCTAGTTCCCTTTGTTGGACAGTTCTAGTCTCCCCGATTAAAATTCAAGAGCGTTTTCCTATATTATCGCGGTCAAACTTATTTAAAAATCTTTGCAAATAAATGTGAAAACAACTACAAGAGGTTAGTTTTAGTAACTATAATTCTAATTTATGAATTTATTCTAGAAGTCAAGTGATCATTTCTCACAATTCAAACGATTCATAATATAATGTATCGTTTCATCACCTATGTCAATCATTTCGTCTATTCAGTTTATTTGTTTACCTTATGTGCATAACTGGGAAATCTATATTTCAAGTTTATGGATTTAGAAAATTACTACTTATTCGTTCTAGATGAAGGCGGTATAAGTTTTCTTCCAGTGTACAAAAGCCTCTGTATATGTGCGTAATATAGGTGGATCGCACAGCAATAAAGTTTGGGAACCGCAGCTAAATCTTTTATTCCCCAAAGTCCGTTTTCTGAATGCCATATTACAATAGGTACTGTCGTGGAAAAAAGTAAACACCCCCTACTAACTCTGCAACAAATTATTGTAGTAAAAAGTTATTGGTAGCAAACGATTGGAAATAAAGTCTACTTTTAAATGAGGTATGTAAAATTTGCTTAGGGAGCCATCTACATATAAAAACAAGCCCAAACATTGTTTTATTCAATGACAACACCCCATTTTTCCACCATAAATAAATTCTACAAACTTCAATTAGTGGAAATAAATATTTTAAAATGAACATATTTGAGGGGCTGTATCAAATTGAAGTACAGTACTCGATTGTTCAACTGCTACAGAATGACTAAGGCACGTGTATTAATGTTTTATTTCTTGGCAATATGACCATTTTACTCACTTAATATGTTTCGGCTATTGTTATATACGGTAAAATCCTCTTCTATATTCATTTTATAATGTTTACAAGCGTTGAATTATCCGATTTACCGCCGAAAAAATAAAATAGGTTTATTTGACTGGAGAAGAAACTATAAATTCAATTAAAGGTAATAAAAATAATGAGTAATATTTTTCTTCCTAAGGTAGGACTGTTCATTTTTTTTAAAAAGAGCTTTGTTAATAAAATAAAAGCGAAACTAATCTACATAAATGACGTAAAATTGCATCTCATGCAAATGCGATTTACGCAATTTTAATATAAAATTTAAAAGCAAACACAGAAAAAGTTAAAAGAAAATCTTATTCTAATCAACAATAAAATGAGTAAAACATTCTTTTTTTTTTTTTAATTATGCTTTTCTGCACATCATAAAAGGCCACTTAAACCAGCATCTTGCCGTTTTAAGCATATAATTTGAAAACTACTTGGAAGAAAAATTTCAAATTTTGAATGTGCATAAAGCAGGAGATAATAAATATAAATTCATAAAAAAAATTGCAGGTTTCTTTTATTAGTATAAATAACATAAACAAGCAATAAAAACTCGTAAAAATTGCAGGAAAGATTATTTTAATCGCAATTTAACAAGCGTAGAATTATTTTCCAGCATTCGTAAAGATAATTCTTTCGCATTACCTGTTATAAATTAATCTGGCATTCCTTTCCTACGGTAAAGTATTTAGTCACAGATTTCGGCAATGAAATCAGACAAAATTAACTATTAAATTTCAGTGGTAAAAAAAAAAAGAGCAAAAGTTTACAGCTGTGCAGTAAGCTATTATATTTAAAGTCCCTTGAGATTAAATATGCAAAAGAAATTGATTTTGCAAGGAGTGGTATTTGGCGACGGAATTACATTCAGGTGTAATTTATGTTTAGATATTCTTTTCATTCTCAAAGTAATACAACTAATTAGATGCAGTGCGAAGTTTAATCGGGTTCTAAAATTTAATTTATAAAGTGTTTCTTATTCTGTTAGTAGAATAAAATTGAAAATGTATGCAAGTGCCAAATTTCCATTATTTAATAAATAATGATTTTCAAGAAAAATCGGATTATTTGTAAGAGATTTATAATGATATATCAAATTCCGTTGGCATAAAAATTATAGGTAATGCAGTTAAATCAAGAGCACAAAATATCTGAACATTACAACTGAAAATGAAAACGAAAAAACATGCATCCGGCATAGATTAGGAAATACTTTCTTACTCTAACAGAATATTGTTAAAAAATTTCTTTTTAATACAATAAAATGATATATATATAAAACAATTATAAAACACATAACTCGGTGACAAATCCATTTTCAGCCATTTCCGTCCGTAGACGGTAAAGAGTGTGAATTAATTCATATAATCCTGTATATAATCTATACTATTCATACACACTATGTAATACATTAAAAATGAGTTTAAAAATGTAACCCACAATTGAAATCGCACTTCCAGCAAATACGCTTATAGTCAGTTCTGTAACAGAATTCTTATGTGTGTCCCTGTAAATGAATTATAAATTCTACACATCCCATATTCTGTAGAAAGCATGAAGTCTATCATAGTTATACATATTAATTTCATTATGTCTGAAGAATGATAACATGATTCAAATGCACCACACACGATTTTAATGTGACGGAATTATTTTGTGCATACCTGTGAACGAACTATATATGCTACTCATTCTATAGAAAATAATTTGCAGTCCCTTCAATGATACATATTAATTTTATTATGTATGAAATGGTGTAGCATCATTAAAATATACGCTACAAAAGATTTTTCCCCATAGACCCATATTAGAGGTCTACACTAAATGCTACACACTTCATTTTCAACAGAAAGCATGCTATTGTAATCCCCAATAGCACACTAATTACATGATAATCCGAGTATTTTTACGAGAGTTAGAGTATGGCCAGACAAATCGAAGTCATAAACACTTTCAAACTATGTTGGAAAGTGTTAAAAAATAAGTTAAAGTTTATATAACAGAGTAAATATCATAACAAGTATACACAAGTCGAACAGTTAAAAATTTTTACAATATTATAAACAGCGTACGAATACAAGTAATTTCTATTGGAAAAAAAAGACAAGTGGTTGTTACCTAACTCATTGGATTGATATTTACTTATTACATGCCAGTTTGGCGACGATTTAGTAATAAAAGACCATAGGATTTTGATTTATCTCTCTTTTGTTTTCTTTGAACTACTGCACATAATAAGAGCAATACGTATAGATGTGATTTTTTTTCATAGCCTCCTTAAATAAATGCCTTTCGTTTGAGAAGAATTCTTTTTTCAAAATTTAGTAGATTTAATATAGTTGTTAATTTTTACGCTTTTTTGCTACCACTGTTATTTTTGAATATTTCGCCTTATTAATCTCTTTATTCTGCGATTAATAGGCGATTTTTTTTCTAAAAAAGTGTTTGATGTTGGTCTGGAATCTGATAATCAGCTTATTATATAATCAGGTAATTCGCCTCTGAAGTACGCATCTGCGTACACTTTTATCTCTTGTTGTCGAGTCATTCGTAATGCATGCCTTCAATTTAGAAAGGACATCTCGACTTTTCTATTGTAAACCTATTTCTCCCAGTGAATAATCCCAGCTTTCCCTCAGTTACAGAAAGAAATAAGAGAAACCAAACCAGCCCTATGCAATCAAAAACCACATGGCTGCCTTGTGACGTCAAAGCCACGAGTCTGAACTTTTGAATTCTTGAACTCTCAGCTAAATCCCTTGATATCTGGGCTCACGACATCAGAGACTCTAAGTACAAAAGACTGTTTAATTCAGTGTAACTTGATTTTACTCCCCTGAGAGGACGCTTCTCTTAATCGCTCTTAAAGCGAGTAAAAATTTATAACTTTAAAACATGTAAATACAATAATGTTAAACTGTCATATTAAAAACTTTCACACTCTAAACAAAAATGAGTCGCATCCATCTTCACCTAATACATAATAATAATATTTTCTTTCCATATTCTTAAGCAGTAATAAACGGAAAATAAGTAAAAAGAAAGAGCAAAACGAGGATTCAGTGATACAACAAATACAAGGGATTACACGTAATGGATATGCTATGCCAGAAGCCTGAAAAGAGAAGGTAAGAAGATTTTACCTATATAATAAAGTTTTCTGCTCTTTAAGCAGCAAAGATAGAAAAATGAATATATTGAATAATTTACCCCTACTAAATTTTAACGATTATATATCGAGTGACGATCTAACTTAATGTTAGAAGATCCCATAGTATATAATTTACAACAATAAAAGATTTTGAGACAGAATCTGCGCTAAATATAAATACAAAACAAAAAGTAGGGTATAAAAAGAAAAAAAAAGAGGAATAGAAAACTTAATCATGGCTTCATTTAGAGATACTCAAATGATAGATAAACTGAACGCAACAAATTACGCCAACTGGCGATTTAAGATTCAAATGATCTTAACTAAAGACGATCTAATAGTAACTATAACGGAGACAGCTCCAGCTAGCACGGATGCGACATTTTCTGCTTGGAACAAAAAGAATCAAAAGGCGCGTGCTCTGATAAATTTGAGCATTGAAGACGCGCAGATCATACATATAAAGAATCTACAAACTTCTCGCCAAACGTGGGCCAATTAAAAGAAATCCACGAACGCGAATCACTCTCAAGCAAAATGTTTCTTCTTAGGAAGCTATACAACACCAAATTAAGTGAGAACGGAAATATGCAAACGCATACAACAAGTATCTTAGAGCTGATAGATAAATAAGCCGCGATTGGTGAACGCGTAAGCGATTCACATATTTCTGCAATTATGTTGTGATCATTACCAAGATCATATGACGTCTTGATCACCGCCCTTGAATCATGCCCGGAGTCCGATCTGACACCTAATTTCCTAAGAACGAAACTAATCGACGAATATACGAGGAGAATAGAAATCACAGATAATCCGCAAAACATATCAAAGGCATATAAAACACAAAAGAATCCTGTATACGCAAACAACAACAAACGAGAGAATACATTCTGCACACACTGCAAAATGCGAAACCACAATACTGCCCAATGCTGGTTCGTAAAGCGACAGAACCAAAATAACTACACTCAGTAACCATCGAACCACCATCCGCAACCAAACAGACATTATAAACAATAGCAATACTCATCATCACTATGCTTCGAAAAGGCAAATCCGAATCCTAAAAATGAGGAACACGAAACCAAGAATGATAAAATAAATAACGTAGCATTTTTAGCGGACAAAGCTCAAACAAATACTTGGGTAATAGATAGTGGTAGCTCAAATTACATAACCAACGATAAAACATTACTCTCAAACTTTAACGAAGACGCCGAAACAGAAATAACAGTTGCAAACGGTAACAAATTAATATCATATGGTTCCGGAGAAATTAAAATTCAAACGCAAAACAAAAGAGACGAAATTACACTCAAAAACATTCTATACATACCGAAAATTGAAACGAATCTACTTTCCGTAAGCAAGGCGACCCAAAACGGTTGTGAAGTAACCTTCGAAAAAGAAATATGTAGCATAATAAACGGTAAAACAATTTTAGAAGGATAGTTGAAAAATAACCCATATGAAATAAATTTAATTAACGATATCAGAGAACCAAATTATGTAAACATGACCTACAGTTGTCAAAATCCCAACTGCATAGAATTATGGCACCTCAGAATGGGACACCATAGGTATCAAACCATTAAAGAAATGCTAGCCAATCAACTAGTTACAGGAATAATGATAAATAACTGCAGACATGAAAATAAATGTGAGGTATGCATAAGAGCGAAAACAACTGAAGCACCGTACCCCAAACAAGCGTTATACAGGGCCACACGAAAAATCGAGTTGATACACAGCGACGTATGCGGTCCGTTACAGACCCCTACAATCGGTGGAAAAACATACTTTGTAACTTTCATGGACGACAAAACAAGATTTTGTGTAATTTTTTAATGTCCAGAAAAAGGGAAGTATTCGATAAGTTCAAAGACTACATATCACTAGTACGCAATAAATTTGGGAGATATCCAAACACTATAAGATCAGACAATGGAGGGGAATATACCAGTACCGACATAGAAGAATAACTCAGTGAAAAGGCATAGAACATCAACTCACTGTTCCACAATCGCCCAGCCAAAATGGAATTGCGGAGAGAGAGAATAGGTATTTACTAGAAATGACCCGCAGTATGTTAATAGAGGCACAATTACCGCCAAAACTATGGGGAGAAGCAATAAGCACTGCCAACCATAATCAAAACCGCTTACCGACAAGATCAAACAACAAAACTCCATACGAAATGTGGACGAATAGGAAAACCAATATTCATTACTTAAAAGTATTCGAATGCTTAGCCTATGCACACATAAACAAATCCAAACGCGGAAAACTATATAAAACCACACAACAGGAAAATTTGTCGGTTACGATAACAGAAGTAAAGGATACCGAATATACACAAACGACGGAAGAGTCATACTTTCAAGATTCGTCAAATTCCTCGAAAATAAATTTCCTTACACTCAAAATAATAGTAATCCGGAAGAGAAAAAATCTAAACCCGTAGAAAATGAACAATTAGTTGAAAATAACTCAAAGGAAATACTGATAGACTTTACACCCGAAGAATGTGAACCACCCGCGCCCAAACAATCGACAAGTGAACCGCGAAGATCAGAGAGGACAAATAGGGGAGTACCACCCGATCGCTTCGCATATACAGTGAAAACAAACATAATTAACGAACCCAAAGACTGGTTAGAAATGATAAACACTAACAATACCATTGAAAGACAAAATTGGATAAACGCCGCACAAGAAGAAATAAATTCGCTAAAGGAGAAAAAAACCTGGGAACTAGTCGAACCTCCACAGGGAAAGAAAATCATAGGCAGTAAATAGACCTT
Source organism: Maratus michaelseni (assembly GCA_963931845.1). Classification (NCBI taxonomy): domain Eukaryota; kingdom Metazoa; phylum Arthropoda; class Arachnida; order Araneae; family Salticidae; genus Maratus; species Maratus michaelseni. The sequence goes on from OZ007586.1 coordinate 494,500,814, forward strand.
TAAAGTCAAATATGACGACACGGGAAACGTAAAGAGATAAAATTAACATTCCGCCTTGTCGCAAAAGGCTTTCTTCAAAAATATGGTGAAAATTATGACGAGACATTTGCCCACTGGTGTCTCACACAACAATCCGCACCTTTCTAGCAGCAGCTGCGTACCACGGATTTAACGTGCACCACCTTGACATCAAAACTGCTTTTCTACACGGAGAACTAGACGAAGACATATACATGACACAACCCGAAGGTCATGAGACGCCAGACAAAATAAATAAAGTATGCAAATTAAAGAAGGCCATTTATGGTCTGAAACAGGCTGCGAGAGCCTGGAACACGAAAATCAGTGAAACATTAAAAGAAATGAACTTTGTGCAAAGCACTATAGACACTTGTTTATTTACGCGCAAAGAGAAAAACAAGGAAGACACAGTCTACATAATTGTTTACGTAGATGACCTGTTAGTAGCAGGAAACAAAGGAAACATTGAAAAATTCGTGGAAAAATTAAAACTTAAATTCAAACTTAGCGACCTAGGAGAAGTAATGAATTACCTAGGAATAAGCATAAAGAAATTAGACAACGGCTACGCCCTAAACCAAACAACAAAAATTAATGAAATAATAAATAAATTCAATCTTGATGAAAGTAAACTACATAGCACACCCATGGACACAGGTTACCTAAAAATAAACAAGAACGAAAACCTACTTCCAAACAACCACAAATATAGACAAGGAATCGGAGCACTATTATACTTAGCGACCGTCACTAGACCTGACATTCTAACGGCTGTAAACATTCTAAGCCGGAAAAGTGAAAAGTCAACCGAAATAGACTGGAAAGCTCTGAAGCGAGTAATGAGATACCTAAATGCCACAAAGAATTTAAACCTAGTTATAAACACCGAACATGCACCAATCTTAGAAGCATATTCAGATGCAAATTGGGCACAAGATTCCGAGACCCGAAAATCTACTACAGAAAATATTTTTATGATAGGCTAGAATCCAATATACTGGATATCCAAACGACAGTCTTGCATCGCTCAATCATCTGCCGAAGTGGAATATGTAGCAGCAGCAAGCGCAGCTAATGAAATCGTTTGGCTCATAAAACTTTTAGATGATCTAGACTTATCGCAAAATTGTCCAATAGCACTCTATGAGGACAATCTCTCAGCGATAAAGAGGACAGAATCCGAAAAACTTTCCAACTGGACTAAACATATTGATGTGAAATACCACGAAGAACCTTAACAGAATCAAAAACAATCGAATTGAAATACTGTCCCATCAAATCCATGATTGCAGATTTGTTGACAAAGCCCACTCCAAAACCCGAACATCTGAGAAACCGTGAAAGACTGAAACTACAAGAACTTCCTTCAACCTGGAATTAAGGGGGATGTATTGTAAACATATTTCTCCCAGTGAATAATCCCAGCTTTCCCTCAGTTACAGAAAAAATAAGAGAAACCAAACCAGCCCTATGTACTCAAAAACCACATGGCTACCTTGTGACGTCAAAGTTATGAGTCTGAACTTTTGAACTCTTGAACTCTCAGCTAAATCCCTTGATATCTGGGCTCACGACATCAGAGACTCTAAGTACCAAAGACTGTTTAATTCAGTGTAACTTGATTTTCCTCACCTGAGAGGACGCTTCTCTTAACCGCTCTTAAAGCGAGTAAAAATTTATAACTTTAAAACATGTAAATACAATAATGTTAAACTGTCATATTAAAAACTTTCACACTCTAAACAAAAATGAGTCGCATCCCTCTTCACCTAATACATAATAATAATATTTTCTTTCCATATGCTTAAGCAGTAATAAACGGAAAATAAGTAAAAAGAAAGAGCAAAACGAGGATTCAGTGATACAATAAATACAAAGGATTACACGTAATGGATATGCTATGCCAGAAGCCAGAAAAGAGAACGTAAGAAGATTTTACCTATATAATAAAGTTTTCTGCTCTTTAAGCAGCAAAGATAGAAAAATGAATATATTGAATAATTTACCCCTACTAAATTTTAACGATTATATATCGAGTGACCATCTAACTTAATGTTAGAAGATCCCGTAGTATATAATTTACCACATTTTCTCGAATCCAAAGTGATCGCTTTCTGATGCATTACTGAAAGTATTTTTATTTGTAAACACATCAAATTCGCAGATGTTCTTATTTAAGCACAAAGAAATCGAATAGGGTTTTGCGTTTTTCATAAAGTCGGAGATCTTTGGAGAAATGGAGTCCAAGTCGGCGTTTTGAATCAATTTCTGTGACACGGCCCACGGAAGTCTTAGGAATAGTCGTCAACGAAGAACAATTCACTATGCATAAAAATCGGTCAAGTGCGAGTATAACTTACCGTACATAAAATTATTAATTAATTAACCCCTACTACCCTAATTTTTTCACAATTACAGTTTCAATGGATTCGGAAATAAGAGGGCACATATTTTTCCAGTATACTTTCGACGATATCTCTGAAAATATAATACCTAAAATTAAAACAAATATATTTTTGAATTCGATGTTACGAGATCTTTCGAACAATACTCTACACGATATATATATATATATATATATATATATAAATTCAAGTAACTTAATTAATATCTCGGCTAATTACCGACATTTTTTTTCGAAAATCATTATCAAATATCCTTGGATGATTCGGCCTCGAGCGCCCGTCAACTCCCCCTCAGACCGTCCGAAAAGTAAAGTTTGTGTGTAACGAAAAAATGCGTTTTTCTCAAAAACTACGTTACCTAGGAAAATCGCTGTAGTTTTCCTGCAAGGTTTAAATAAACTCCTACTACCTCTAATTTTTTCATAATTTTAGTTTCAGCAGATTCGGAAATAGAAGGGGGGGGGGCATATTTTTGTAGTGCATTTTCGACAATATCTCTGAAAATATAATTCCTAAAATTAAAACAAATATATTTTCGAGTTCAGTATTAAGATACCTTTCACATGATACCCCACACGATATACAAACGGAAAACTTTTTTTTCAAGTAACTTAATTAGCTTTTTTCTTAAGCGTAATGGTGAATGGCTAATAATATGAAAATATGTGAGTAAAAAAAGCTTTATAACTTCCTCAAGTTTGAACTTTCCACGTCCCATAGTTTACGACAAAAAGGGCTGTGACAGACGAACGGACAGACACAGGAGTTATCTTATAATGGTTCCGTTTTTACATTTTAAGTTACGAAACCCTAAAAATGAAATAGATTTGTCGAAAAGTCAGAACCACTATTCGATTCTAAATCATCTCAGTAGTGACGCCTGAAAGCACCAGTTGTAAAACTGTACATGTAAAATTGAATCTGAGAATGCGTCAGAAAATTTCACGTTTTTGAGTAGGATTTTTTTCTTTTAAGAACAGCCTTAATGAAACAATTTTCAATATTAATATGTACTCCAAAGCGAAAAATGTGCAATTTTGTAGTCATTTTGTCAGTTCAGGACGGGGCATGACCCTTGTGACCCTCCCATTACTTCCGCCCTTGAATTGATGTATTGGATTTTTTATGGAATTTTTATGTTATACAAGTTAATAAGCATAAAAATATTTAATATCATTCGTAAATCATACCTCTTTCACATTATTCCTATTAGAAATTAATCTGGAATTCCTTTTCTACGATAAGCTGTTATATTCAAAGTCCCTTGAGATTAAATATGTAAGAGAAATTGATTTTTCAAGGCATGTATTTGTAGGAGAGAAGGAATTACATTTCAGGTGTAATTTATGTTTAAGCATTCTTTTCAATCTCAAAGTAATACAACTAATTAGATTAAGCACGGGGTTTAATCGGATTCTTGCAAAGATTTTTATAAAGAGTTTCTTATTCTGTTAGTAGAATAAAACTGGAAATTTATGTAAATGTCACATTTTCATTATTTAACATACAATGTTTCTCAAGAAACATCTGTTAGCATTTATTAGTTTTTTATTTCATTTTTTTTTTTTTTCATTTAGCTGCGTTTAATGAAGAAAGTCCATTCTATTATATGCAAATGTAAATATGACAAAGATTGTGAAGTGGGATAAATAATGACTATATTTAAAATGCTTTTTAGCAAAATGAATTTCAGATTAAGAAAATTATGTTTTAATGTTTGAATTATGGTAAAAAAAATCGCTAAAATAAAAAAAAAGTTTGAAGGGGTAGTTGTGGTGGGTTGTGGTGGATTGTGGTGGAGGGTGGTGATAGCACATTTTTGCTAAATTTGAGATGACAGCGCCACCTGCTTAGCCTGAGAGCCTTGGATTGATAAAAAAGTGAAAATAACCTTTTCAAAAACATAGTTAAAGAGGGAAGAACGTTGAAAGTCCTTTGATGAAGCACAGTTGAAGTTTGGTATAAAAGAGGAAAGAACGATGGAAGTCGAAGCTCGTAATAATAAGAAATGTGAATAACTAACAAAATTTAATTAATAATTAGAATAACTAAAAAGAATTTTGATGCATTATCATTTATGAAAGTAATTATTTGAAATGCTTTTAATTGACTATTTACTTATCCACATTAACTTTTGTTTACTCGACTTATATTCCTTTTGTTACAAAAATTTAGTATGGTACGTGAAAATGCATAGAAGTTGACAAGTCAGACAGACTAACAGTCTCTCTGATTCTCTAACTATACTCTACAATATAAAATCATCGAATTACTACAAAATTTAGATATGATGTTAAAGATTGAACATTGATATGATGCAAAAAGATTGAAACTGGTTTCTTTTTACGAATGTCAAAAATCGCCGTAAAACGCGAATAACACGTTAAAAATCGCATAACAAATTCGCAAATAATTCAAAAATCTCAGAGGACAAAAATTTTTTATATTGACCTACACAATTGAAACCAGATTCCTAAAGAACCCAAATACCAAAAAATCGCCGCGAAGCGCGAAAGAAAAACGCTAAATATCACAAAAATATCCCGAAAAATTCAAAAATCGTAGAGAACAAAATTTACTATATTCTGTTAAAAGAATGAAACCAGATTATTTTTACTAATGTGGAAAAATCAACACGAAACAAAAAAAAAACGCTAAAAATAGCATGAAAAATTAAATTAAAACGGAATTTAATAAAAGACATCCAAAGACTGGCTTTGAGGTGCATATAACTTGCGACATATCTTTCTGTCAAATCTTGTTGTTCTGTAACGCAGCGGTGTCTTCAGAAAACTGTGGACATGGATAGACAGACAAACATAGTATGTCTTAGACCCACAGAAAGATATTGCGTCTATCCGCATCGGAATTCTGTAAATTTTTTTTTCGTTCTTGCAGTTTTGTATAAAAACCGAAAAAAAAAATGAAAACAACCTCCAAAAAGAAATATTATTTAAGTAATAAATATGCATAGTTTTTTTAATGAAAGACACCGTTGAGGGAAGGAAAAAATTTCCTCTAAGTGAGTAGCTTTTGCACTCTTAAAAAAAAAAAATCTAAACGGGTTACACACATGGCAATTTCAAACTGAAGAAAAATCGGATACTTACAAAAACCACTTCCAAAATAAATAAATAAATAAATGAAATAGTAAATGTTCATATTTTTTTTTTAATGAAAAGTACCGTTGAAAGCAGAAAAGAATGTCCTGTAAGTAGGCATTTTTATTTTATTTATTTATTTTGTCATTAATATTATTTTCTTTTTTGTATTTTAATCCTTGCCAAATGGAAATTTCAATATAGATAATAATCTATAATAATAAGGAAAGAAGTTTGTGTGAGAGTGTGTCTGTCCACAATGTATTTTATGAAGAGACCGTTGAACGCAGAGCTACGAGATTTAGTGGAAATTTGCCTCTATATCTTTAGTTTTGCACCTAGCGTTTTCTCAGATTTTGCGACGATTTCTTTACATTATTAAAATGAGTCCAATTTTAATCTTTTAGCCCATTATAGTAAATTTTGTCCTTTTTCCAATAAAGTTTATTCGGAATTCGGCAGCAATTTTTAAATTTTTCGTGAAAATTTTCATTTGATTGCTATCGATTTTTTTTTGTTTTCCTGCGATTTTTTTATATTGATAAAAGGAATTCTATTTCAAACTTTTAGCGTAATATACTAACATCTGTCCTCTGCGATTTTTGATGCATTTTTTTTTTCGTTTTGTGGCGGTTTTTCACATTAAAAATAAATCGGGTTTTAATCTTTTAGCCCAATATACTAAATTTTATCTTCTCTTCAATAAAGTTTATTCGGAATTCGTACAAAGATTTTTGAATTTTTTGTGAATTTTTTGTGAATTTTTTAATGCAACTTTTAAAGATTTTTCGCGTTTGTCGTCGGGTTTTCGACACTCTTAAAAGAAATCCATTTCTAATCATTTTGCCCATTATAGTAAATTTTGTCCTCTTTGATTTTTGAGATTTTAGGGATTTTTTATATGATTTTCATAATTTTTTCGTGATTTGCTGCGATTTTCCCCCATTAGTAAAAGGATTCTGGTTTATATCTTCTAGACAAATATAGTAAAATATGTTCCCTTTTTAATAAAGTTTATTCGGAATTTGTGCAGCGGTTTTTTAATTTTTCGTGATCTTTAGAGTTTTTGTTGCATTTTGTATGATCAGTTAGTAAAGATAATAAATTCAGATGTTTGTGCATCTGTCTGCCCATTCAAAGTTCTCTGAAGTGACTGCGGCGCGCTATGATTTGAAAAGTTAACTAATGTCTGAAGTTATGAACCTAAAAGCCAGTTTTAGGGATAGGGGGTTTCTTACATCTTTATGCGAATTTTAGTGGGGTTTTTTTTTTTTCGTGTTTTGAGGCAATTGTTTTATATCCGTTAAAGGAATCCGTTTTCAGTTTTTTACCCTAAAAAAGTAAATTTTGTCATGGCCGTTTTTTTTTCCACGAGTTTTAACCTTTTTTTTTTTTTGCGTTTTTCGGCGATTTTTTAAGATGTAAAAGGAATCTGCTTTCAATCTTTTTGCTCAGTATAATTAATTTTGTTCTTTCATATTTTTGAATTTTTCGCGATTTTTTTTTGCCAATTTCAGCCTTTTTTTCGCTTTTTACTTTTTTTTTTTTTTTTTTTTTTTTTTTTTGACAGCCGAAAAAAATTCATTTGAGAAAAAAAATCGGTTTCATTCTTGTTCTCTATGATTTATTATTGCTTTTTTTAGCTTTTTGAGCTGATTTTTTGACATTAATTTTAGTTGTTTAGTAATTGGATGCATAATAGCATTGTGAGTATATAACTCCCTCTGGAAGCGTTTTTTTAAATGGAAGATAGCGGAAAGCATATGCAATTTAAATCGACATCCATATTGAGTTTCGAAGTTTTGCATCTCGAAAAGTAGAAATCAAATCGTAATTTTGTGAAATTTTGGAAATAATTTGCGGAAATGCGACACCCTATTTAAATAAATATTTTCGTGCTGTTGGAAAGAAAAACCTTGTTCAATATGTAGCGCATGAAATTTTTTTTTTTTTTTTTTTTTTTTTTTTAGTTCTAAGTATTCATTCTAGTTCACATTCACATAGCATTCATTTTGTAAGTAACTAATAAAAATTGAATTAAGCGTGCTATGATACTCTTTTTAAAACAGAACTATTTAATATTTAATGAATTAAATTTAATATACATAAAATAATATGTATGAAAAATTAACTGAAATTTCTTAAGCATGCATAATTAATTTTTCTAAAACTTTAAAATACAATTCTTAAGTTTGTCAGTTTATTTAAAAGTCATCAGTAATTTTTCCATCTTCATAAAAAAGGAATAAAAAGAAGATTACATTCTAATTTCTATTGAAACATGTGCATTTTAAGTTTAAACTAGTTAGACGATATTTTATATTTATCTAGATGAAACTTTTCTGTCGTATTTTAAAAAAATGAACGAAAAGCTCTTTATCCAAACGTAGTGAGGAATATAAAACTCACAATAAAAAAGGCATGTTGAAATAACTAGATAACTAGACTATGCCTTGATTTTAGGAAGTATTCTTTCGTATGATTTTAGGATAAAAAATACAAGAAATGCTTATATATATATATATATAATAGAATGTGTTTGTATGTTAAAGTGTAAAATTATTACTTTTTGTTTAAACTTCAACGTATTAGTACTATTCCATTTTACCTTCTCTAATTACCGTGTTTTGACAAATTCAACTTTAGATGAATCCATTTGTTATTTAAAGTAACATAAAGTTTTAGTTTTTATGATTTGAAAATGTTTTGTATTCATTTTTCCATTAAAATGTGTGTTTATACACATATATTCCTTTTTAAATATGAATTCGTTATTTTTTTTTTTTCAAATTAATTTTTACAAAAAAAAAAAAAAAAAAAAAAAAAAGTTTAAAAAATGGAATAATTTTTAAAAGGAAAATTTTTTTCATTATTTTTATCACGAGAATTATATTTTTCAAATTTTCTTTAAAAACAAATAATCCTAAAGACTATTTAAACAATAAGCCACTGAAAGCATCGTACAAAGTTTCCTAACTTTATCTTTCATCAATATTAAGATATACAAATCTAGAAAAAATACATTCTGCAACAAACGCAAATTTTATCTGAAAAGAAATCACGACAACCACAGCATAAAAAACATCATATATCTTTTTATCTAATTATTATATTTACACGCGGTTTGACTCTTTTTATTCTAAAATCTACAGAGAATTTTTTAAGCAAATAAAGTAAAATGTGTTTTTTTTTTTTTTTTTTTTTTTTTTTTTCTGTGTATGGTTATCCCAGGCCATCTTAAGGCGAAAACCATAGAAAACTAGTAAAATCTACTTTTTCTTTAAATAACAAGCTTTATCTGTCACATGTGTCATATTAGCTACTTTCTTCTATTACAGTGGAATATTACTATAGACATAGACAATACAATAATATAAAGCATGTTTAAAAATAAGCGATTGTATGTTATTTATTGAAGGTATATAACGCAACTAAGAGGGAGATATAAATGGGAAAAATAGGGAAAAATACTTAAGATACGGTTTTCGGCATTGACTTTTCAAATCATTCGGAGGAATGGAGAGTGAATGGGGAAAAAGTTGCGTTCTGATACATAAACCAGTATTTTACCTCATTATTTTATAAAATAATAGTTAATCCGCCTGGCGTTGCCCAGGCCCGAAATATTAATAATCTGTTCCATACGAATATGACTGAAATCTGTAAGGCTATCGAAATCAAGTCGAATGAGGCAAACCCCGTCGTAATCGGGCTCATAAAACCCAAGATCGGAAAGCGCATCCTGGCTGTCGAAAGTACAGCTAAAATATGCCTAACCCCGTCGTAATTGGGTCCATAGAACCAGATATACTCCTATAGTTCCAATTTCTACCGCCAGCGGGCGCAGTCTGTTCTGGAAGAGGCCTTTTCAGAACACTTGACCCAACCAAATTTCCTAGTAGAATTGAAATTTAACTACGGGTAAACATTGCCAAAATAGCGGAAATCGCGAAACTGGGTTATGTAATCGATCGGTTTCTAAAGGGTTAATGTAGATATTTTTTAAAACCCAACCATGTATTTTGAAGAAAATGAACGTGTCTATGATCTGAAGTCTACTGTTTGTCCGTACTTGCATTTCCCGAGTCTATGCCGATTTTTAAATCTGGACCAAAAAAAGGAAATTCGCGTGAGTGAGTTTTGGAAAGGATTTTTTTTTTCGGAGGGTTAAAACTAAATTTTTTCAAAACGGATACCAGATTTTAAAAAACAAAGGGATATAGATTAGGCACGGTATTTTTAGTTTTTTATATCTTGTTTATAAACGCCAATTCGGATTTTTAAAGATGGGAGAAATAGTTAAAAAAGCGAAATTGACTTTACGGTTAAAAATGTTTTCGAAAGGGTTAACGTGATTTATTTTTTTAACTAAAGGTTTCTGCCTAAACCGTAGAAAAACTAGAACGTAGATGTCTTTAGGTGTGTTTGCTTTTTGTTTGGTTATTTTAGAAAGCCGATGCCAGATTTAATATATAGCAGAAAATCGGAATCCGCAAAAGAGAGTCCTGTGCACGAATTTTTTTTGAAGGGTTAATATCCGTATTTTTCAAAAACAAATACAGATGTCGAAAAAGGAATAAATGTAGATATTGTCTGGTATTTTTAGTTTTTCGTACCTGTCTCTGAATCGCCGATGCGAAATTTTAAAAATTGCCAAAATCGCAAAAATCGCAAAACGGCATACAGAAAATATACTTTTTTGAAGGGTTAATTTTTGTATTTTTTAAAACCAAAGGTGGCTTTGAAAAGGACAAAAACAGTTCTTTAATTTGGTGACCTTCGTTTTTCCGTATCTTTTGTATTACGGTAGATGCAAGGCTCGGAAAACGGGAGAAAATAAAAAACACGAATTCGATGCTTTTTGATTATTTTTTTTGAAAGGGTTAAATGTAAAATTTTTTTAAACCGACCAGATCGTTTGAGACGTAAAAGTATGTTCTTTTAGAACATGTAGACGATTTTTCCGTATTTTTAGCCGTTTGTCCATGGCGAATTTAGAAATACGTTAAACAAAAACGGAATGTCTTCTGCTTTCTTTCTTCTGTTCCGGAAGATACGGAAATTGGTTTCTGCGCGTGCGCCAGCTCGCATCAGAATAATGACTTTTTTTATTTGTGATCTTTGATCAGTTTTTAATTGATAACTACTTTAATTTTCAAAATTTTAAAATTCTGAGTCTCAGGTATACCAGGAGAGGGTTTGGACTACCTAAATCTAAATTTACAGACTTCTAGGTGTGCTAAATTTTCCTAGCCATCGCCAACAGACACACACAGAGAGACACACAGAGCGAAACTTTCTTTTATTAGTATAGATGTTTACTACACCCCGTTTGCTAAATTTAAGAAAGACTGTTACCCTGACGACAAAAAGACTTCAAAGTGCGGTTATGTATTTATTTTAACTTTCAGTTTTTTTCAGCTAATATTTGTTTAAATATTGTATCAGTTGTAAAAGTTAAATTTGTGAAGCGCGTTTTGTTATATAAAAGTAAGTTTTTGGAAATGGACTGTTCAAAGAACATTTAACAAAAGAAAACAAGTGTTATATAATTTTCAAGATTTTTTTTTTTTTAATGGCAGTTGGTGATCATAGTTTGAACTAGTTGGATGTGCCAATCCCAAAACTTTCTTCTATCTCATATATGTTAATACTTCAAAATTCGCTATCACAGCGCCACCTTTAGGCCGAATTTCTCCGAAATTTTATCCAAACCTCGGCTTATGATATTACGTTTAAATATAAAATTTCGTCAAAAATATTTACAACTTCTTCAATTAAACTGCCAAAAGTCACGAAAATAGCACAAAAATCACTATCACAGCGCCTCTTCCCGGCGGAATATCCCCAGATTCTATAGCCAAAAACATATATATGAAATTTGGTTCAATTCTATGCATAACTTCAAACACTTTTCGATCAAAGAGGACACACGAACACACACGGACACGCAGACGAACAGACCTTTTAAAAAAACATGTTTTTAGGGATCTTTGCACCCTAAAACGTGCAAATGCGTCGAAAATCGTAAGTCGAAAAAAATTTCGATTACAATACTTTTTTGTGTAATAATAGACTAAAGTAAAATGTGAAATTCATTTGCATAATGGAAAAAAGATTTAATTTTATTTCCTAAAAGCTTCATTTTGTCAAAAAGTAATCATCATCATCTTCATTATTATTATTATTATTGAGTAAATAAAAGTATTCGAAATTAGTTGGTAAAGTTTGATGCGTAGTTTTTTCTCTATAATTAGTTTGCATAATAATGTATACTTTTTCTAAATTTCGAGTCCTTTATGGCCATTGAACTTTGTTTTTTCAGCTACTTAATATCGAAAAGTTTAAAGAAAGTCATGAGTTAGAATGAGGTCGCTATTTAAAAAAAAAAAAAAAAAAGATCACAAATTTCAGTTTCTGTATTTAGGTTTGTCTAATCTGTATCTCATAAACAGATGGCATAAAGCCGATGAAAACTTCTCCGGATATGTTGTTTATTTATTTTATACTATATAGTTTCATAAGATGTTCAGTAGCTAAAAGTAGAAACAGGATTCTCGATAATCCCTTTCAATAAGAACGTTCACTTTATTACACAAGTAATCAAAAAAGTTTGATAAGTTTTTTATTTTTTATTTTTCAAAACGCGCAGCTTCTTATCTCTTTTAGAATGTGTTGAAATCTTTTGTATATTTCACTTTGCCATTTTTTGTATTAGTGTTAACGTTAACATAATATTGGTACACATTTCTCATTAATCAATTTCAACTATTATTAAAACAGGTGTATTTACTATTTATTGTCCATATTACCAATTTACATTCATACAATATCTAAAAACATGGTTAAAAATTTTCATTAAAAATAATGAGGGACTTTTTAAGGAAAATTTTTAACCATGTTTTTAGATAATGTCTGAATGTAAATTGGTAATATGGACAATAAATAGTTCAACTATTATTCTTTGCCTTTTGATCATCAAATCGAACACAGAATATGGATATAATTGATGTTTCTTTTCTTAAGGAAAAAGATAAATCTGTATTGAGAATAAGAGCAATCCTACCCAAAACGAAATGAAAAAAAGTACATACAGAAAAAATATTTATCACAACATTTATGAGGTATTCAAGACATTCTTGAGACAGATAAAATAACCAAACAGTTTATTTTCAACAGAAAATAACTAAACAAAAATACGCAAAATGATGTATTTTTTTCTATAAGAACACCAGGCAATAAAATAAACAAACCCTATTCAATTAAATCGCCTTTATGCCATAGGATAATTTTATGGTATTTTGACCACTTGCGAATGAAAGGAACAAAACTAAAAAATTGATTTCCAGTAAACAGAATTCAAAATTTTCACAATCTGAAACTATACAGAGTGTCCCAAAAACATTGATCTAGCATTTTATTTCTTAAAACCCTCTGAGCGTTTTGAAAAAGGGTAAAATTGTAATGTTGTTTTCTCTACATTTTGTTTTAAATGCTAAAAAAAAATGATTCTTTCAGCATTATAAATAAAACTTAATTACAAATATGAATGTAACCCTTGAGAATATTAATCATTCTTCAATGTCTTGAAAATTCATTAAATCTATAGAATTATATTATCTTAAACATTGCATATATTGCAGTGAAACCTGGAGCTTAGTGAACGGAATATTACGTTCTACACGATTAGAGGGTTAAATATTGATCATAGACATATATTATAAATAACAAAGTTACGTAAAAAAAGGTACAGAATTTTATGAAATCGATTAAACTTTTCAGGGGATTAAATTTGAAGAAATACAAAATTTAAATTTTTATACAGCCCCTGTAAAAAAAGTCCCCAATGAGTAAAATGTGCCTCATGCACTAATAAGATGATGTACAATTTTTCTGCATTTTCTCATAAAAAATCGCAGAGATATGAAAATACGTAAATGCTGACTTAAACCACTTTTCGATGCCTGGATATGAGTTCGCAATAGGGAAAAATGTCGTATGATGGCGTTTCAGAGGTCGTACACAAATTACGAAAGAAAACAATGATAGCAAAAACAAATAATAATTGTGCTATTTATTGGTACAAAAGTATCTAAACTGTGTAGAAATAATAACTTTACACAAATATTTACATTTAAATTTATGATTAACCCCTCACCAACATTGTTTAAACAGATCTCTGCAACTTTATATGATAAAATGCTGAAATTTTGTAGCTGACCTTATAGGGCATATTTTATTCATTGGGAAATTTTGTGTACGGGGCCGTATAAAAATTTTAATTTTGTATTTCTTCAAATTTAATCCCCTGAAAATTTTAATCGGTTTCATAAAATTATATACATTTCTTTACTTAACTTTGTAATTTATAATATATGTATGTCTAGTATCACTTTTAAGGAATAAAAGCCGAGGTCAATGTTTTTCAAAAGGTTATTCAAAACCCTATATAATTCTAACTAAATATAGGAGCCCTAATTCTAACATACGCTTAACCCGTGAACGTAACAGTGGTGCTATTTGGATTCCGTAAATTCAACTGCGTATAACTTTTTGGTGGCAATATGATGATAATGAAATATAGCATATTATTCCTATACGAAATTTAATGAGGAATGGAACTGTAATATTTATTTTTATCAAAAATTTATTTATTTTTTAATGACAAATGCAACTTAATGAACATTTTTTCAGAAAACGCTGACATTTGACCTTTTGGTCAGCGTAAATTCGCACTTGTATGGAGTTCACGGGATAACATAGGTCTAGATTTCTAAATTTTGGTCAGTAGCATCATCACACTATTTACTAGTCATGATTGTTCTAAACGAATAAAGCACTTTACGCAAGTATGACAACCATTATAAAAATTTCTACAACTGATCGAAACAGCATTTAAAAATGTGTTAAGTTGCATTTTCTGTTCAAAGCAACCCAAAACTGCCTTTTACTCGTAAGCTAAGGACTAACCCTCCAGTTCACTCGTGCAACGGGTCGGGTAACCCGATTTTGTCCGAACCCGACAGACGCTATTTTTTTTTTCTTTTTTTTTTTTTTTGCAGCTTGATTTCATGTTGGGATTTTGACTCTTGCGGGCCGGATTCGAGTTGACCCAATATTTCAAAAGAATCTATATTTTGTCAGAATATAAAAACTATATATTTGAACGTTAATGTGCACACACATCTTCATTTTTCAACATAGAAAATAAAATTGATATTAAAGATATAATTGTAGACTATTTTTCATAATTGTATAAAAATATGGATATGCACTGCAGAGGATTTTCCCAAATAGATCATAATGTGATGGCAATATCTTGTGCGTCCCTGTAGGCAAAGTATAAATGCAACTTACTCTATACGCACTAACGCACTAGAAAACATGTTTCCGTCTGCTTCAGTGGTTCAGTAAAGCATCTGTATAGGATTAATTTCATTATGTTTGAGTTATTGTAACATCATCAAAATATGCCGCGACTATTTTTTCCCTGCAGACCATAATGTAACGGAATTTTTTCTGTGTTCCTATAAACGAACTATAAATGCTAAACACTTTATTTTCAATAAAGATCATGTTATAGTAAACCTCAATAAGATATATTAATTACATGGCAATACGAGTATATGTACGAGTGTTAGAACACGGAAAGACGGACAGGCAGACAGACAATCCGAAGTCACAAACACTTTTCAATTATGTTGGAAAGTGTTAAAAATAAAAAATTCTCTGATAGATCCTGTGTGGGAAATGAAGGACTAGTTTATTTCAATGCAAATGGGGAAAATTATTAATTACCGATTACACATCATCCGGCTGTTTATAAGTAATAGTTTTTTAAATGATTATGTAACCTTGTTGATACTTGTGGACGATTTTGAGAAAAAAAAAAGAAGAAGAAGTTAAATTAAACAGTGATTCAGAAATATTCAAATATAGTTACGAACTGTATTTTCCTCATTTTTTTCTACAACATCAATCCTTTAAACTCATTCCAATTCAACAGAATGATCATAAAAGAATGTCTAGGGGGCGAATTCCGTAAGGTAGAGTTCTGTAAGGCTTGCATTTTTCAAGCAACTGAATATAAATAAATAAAAAAGGATTCCATCAAAATTATTTGTATTTTATTAAACTTTAATATTAAATTTTAAAATAAAAAATCAACATAAACATTTGTTAATACTAATAAAACAACAGTAAAACCATTTAGCATCGCAAACCTCTGGAACGCAGAATTTGCCCACTGTTCGGAGGTGTCCGTTTTCAGCTTTAAAAATATACAAATATGTAGGGGAGATGGGGGATGAATGGGACATTTTAACAAAAATGTTTATTTTAAATATTTTTTTAAGTTATTATCAATATTACATATCACATTTCATACATTAAGTGTTTAACTACATCTTATGCACAATATCTATTCAAGATTATTATTATATTGAAATATATTATGGAATTAAAAAAAAAAAAGTTCCTCTCTGTCCCAATCATCCCCACAGCAGGGATGAATGGGATACAATATATTTCCTTCCCTGTATTCAATGTTAAGGACTAAAAGCTGACAAAAATGCGTCCTTGGTAAAAGCTTAGAGATTATAAATTGTAATATGATCTCCAGGATTATTTGTCAGCCAATCATCTTGCACTCATCTCAACTTTGTCTTAAAAGGCCCATAAACGGAAGCATTCAATGGCTGAAGACGATGGATACAATGAGGATGAAATTTTAAAAGAATAATTACCATAAATTATTAATTTATCAACTTGTATAATATTTTTAGTTAATAAATATGTTTTTCAGCATCCTCTAGCGATGAATGAGACAGTCCCATTCATCCCCATTTGAAATGTCCCAATCATCCCCATGATGCATATATTCAATTGTCAGCCATTTTGTCTCAAAAATTATTTTGTCACAATGGTTAATATTCATTCATTTTAATTACCAATATTGAGCCTTGAAATAAAAAACTGCAACATATCTTAATTGTTTATATTGCATAAGATATTTAAGTAACTTCAAATGTAAAAAAAAATTACTTTTGAGCAGAGTTTTCAGGAAATGCAAATTTGAGGGAAAATGAAAACAGCCATGTGGTCTTGCTTTTGGTTCTGAAGCACACTATGTGTAGTGAAATCTATGAGGATAGGAAGCAACTAAAAAGAAAAGTTTATTGCCTGAAATATTGAGAACGTCCCATCCATCCTTTGCCCCATTCCTCCCCCATCTCCCCTATGTGTTTTGGATTGAAAAAGGTATTCGTAAAACAGAGGTACTCTCTACTCGGAAGTGTCTATTATAGAGGTTATACTGTATTTGTAAAAATGAACTTAAAATCACAACGAGGTAAACGCGCAATTTTACACCCTTAGACCTTAAGAGTGAATATACTTTTAAATTTTTTATTTTGTGCGAAATTTGAATTGCCAGCCCTTAATACAACAGGAAATTTTCTCGTTCGTTTCGAACATTCATAGTTTTGTAATTCAAAACAATCAAGAAATTATTAGACATATGTAAAGCTTTAATACAGTAACAAATTCAAATTGAAAAAAAAAAAAAAATAGATCAAAAGTTGTTTGAAATGTTGAACTCACCTTCTGTGTTTGTTTCTAATGTAATCACTTTTTTGGAGCACAAACCAGCCGCGACTGCACTCAAAACACAATTGAAATTAGCGACGTCTTGCGTACCAGTATGCTCAAGACTAAGGTTCTACTCGAGACTAATGAACAAAACAGGTTGCGGTAGTACGTTTCGCGTTTGTCTCCGTTGGGTCCACTAGAATCACGCGAGGCTTTTTTTGTGCGCCTGCATTCGTGCTTTTCCTGTACCTTTATTCACGAAAAGAGAACCACGTGACTCAATATTTCCGAAAAGAGACGAACATGTAAAGCAGTATGTCCAGGGACTAACTAATGCAGGGGGCCCCCTAGGAGTAATCAAGATTTTTGTTAAAAGGGTGCCAAATTGTTAAAAATTGGCCAAAAGTGACAAAAAATTCTTACATTTTCAAAGATTTAAGAAGTGCGCCTTCTTTTCTCTTCTCTGCTCCGCCAATCTCCACCCCCCCCCCCAAAAAAAAAAAGTAAAAAAAGAAATATGCGAACTATAACATTAGAATACTAATGATTAAAATTTTATTATGACAACTTAGTATTCCATTGTTTTTAAGAGAAATTCATTATTGACGTATTCCTCGTAACAAAGCCCAGTTAAAACCATAAATGTTGATCAGTTTGAGGCCTTTTTCTTTTAGACGTCCTATGACATACGTACATAAGCAAAGGCAAAATTTGCAAACAAGTATTCCGTACTGTTTTTCTTGTAGTATTTTTTTTAATGTTGTGGC
This sequence comes from Maratus michaelseni, assembly GCA_963931845.1. Classification (NCBI taxonomy): domain Eukaryota; kingdom Metazoa; phylum Arthropoda; class Arachnida; order Araneae; family Salticidae; genus Maratus; species Maratus michaelseni. Next base: position 494,518,697 of record OZ007586.1, read on the forward strand.
CATCTTTCTTGTGATACCCTGCATACAGATATAAATAGTACATGGTATGAAATTTATGTATGCATACAATTGGTATGAAATTAGTACTAATCACTTCAGCATAATTCATAATTTCTTAAGGAAAGATAGAAATAGTCTCCCCCTTAATGGGTGGGCCCTAGTCTAAGTCGGGACCTGAGTGCAACAGTCTGTCTATTTGGTTAGCTTCGATTTTGCCGTTATAACGAATGCGCACTCTTATCGCCTGCGCATTTTTACAGAACTCTACCCTAAGCATAAATTTTACAAAACACTGGACAAACTATATTTTAATAAAATACACTGCTAAACAGAAGCAAAAAAATAACTGTATTTAGACAACAAATCAAATAATGTAAGTATTCATAATTAATATTTATTAAGTAAATATGATTATCTAATCTCCATCTATCTTTTAATTAGCTGATATCTTATTATTCAAGTCTCCAGAGTCCTTCTGTGTATTTCTTCTTTCTATCTTTTATCTGGCTCACATGGATAGATAACTTAGACGAATCAACAAATATGATTGCTTTTTTCTTTCCAAATACGGTATATTAGACAGATCAAATTATGAATCAATCCTAAAAAAAAGTCACCACATATCTTCTTTCTTTCTCTATGTCAACAAAGCTTTTATTACATAACTTTTCAAGATTTTGATTAAATGAATTGAATGCATAAAGGGTTTATGATAAGATCAGCAGATTCATTTTTCTCTGTTGGGAGAATAAAATACTTCATTTACACTAGAAAATCTTTTAATGAGCTTATTTAACTGTTGGAGTAAAATAATTCAAGAAGAAAAATTACAATCATTGTATAAATGAAGTGTAATTGCCATGTACTGTGTTATTGAAAATGTAAGGGATTGGGAATAAATTCCATTGTAAACAGGTTTTTGTCATATAAGGTACACCATTCCTTATAAAATCAAACCTGCTAACACGAAATCGTATAGAACTGGAACAATTTCCGTTTTAGACAGTTTTTTAACTGACAGGTATAATTGTATTGCATTTTTTTCATCGGAAGTCGGAAGCATAAAAAAATGTCCCTGTAATTTTCCCCTGGATTCTGTTATAGACAGGTTTCGTTTTCATTGATTTTACTGTAATTGTATTTTATTGTTTTCGTCGAGATTATGAAGTTTTTCTTTTTACCCATTAAAGGACGGTGGGATATTTTTTATACTACTTAATTTAATCAAAATTTGTACTAGAATTTTTAAACAAAATTTTACTTTTATAACATTAGGTAAAAAATGCTGTGAAATTGCATTTTCTTATTTTCAAACGATTTTTTTTTAAATTGTAGTATGAGTTCAAAATCACAGAAACACAATTACTTGACCCTGAAAGCGTTAAGATAGGTTTCCGTTAGACATAGATATTACACTATTAACTTTGTTATAAGTTTTGTTATAATCCTAAAATTTTGATAAAAAGGCTAAATTATTTTTAATCAACGCACATTTTAAGAAGTTTAAATAAAAGTAAAATATATTTAACCAGCACACATTTTGCTAAGATTAAATTTCAGATTTGTTAATGAAATAGATAAGGGAAACTATGTCATAATTTTTTTAAAGATGCGATGCTGACAAAAATCAATAAATAAAATGTTATTGTAACACATAAAATATATCTGACTTTTCAATTTAATATTTTATATTTAGAAAATTATAACAGGAATATATCTATACTTTTTAGAATTTTAAATTCAGACCTCAATTTTTTTAAATGCATGTTTAGAACCATGTCATCTGATATTTCTATATTACAAGGAATGTATAGAAGCGCTATAGACTATTAAACCTTCCTTCATTCATTGTACTTCTTAAGACTGTCCAAAAGAGCTATTTTCTGACACATTTCTGAATTCATTTTTGTTCGGAAACGCAGGAAATTGGCAGTTGTTCTTATTCAGGAACTATGTAATTGAAAAACATTTTCCATTTTTTTGTAAAGGCTGAAAATTTTTCAGAAAATACTGTCGAAGTTGACGTTTTGTTTGAATTCCCAACGTGGCAGCACGAGAAAAGGAAAAATTCACGTGATCACGTGACATGAATCGTTTATAACTTGATAAATAATTTATTTATAAAAAAAATGGAAATCTCATTTCATTTCCAAATCACCTCAATAGTCAGGCTTGCCAATTTTATGCCTTTGCGTTTAAAAATGAGTCAGAAAATGTGTCAGAAAGTTTCGACTTCTTGAACAGGTCACTTGAGAACAACCTTATGATTTTAACGATTACAAAGTTGAGAAACTTCAGCAGTTGTGTTTGAGATTAGAAGCACACACAAGACTTTTAGTAACTAACGAATATTCGAAAATATTTCTACCGTACACTCCGGAAAACCATCAATGTCAGTGTATAATCTTTGTGAGTGATCTTTTTGATTCTTATGTACTCTAAAAACGACATTTTCAAAACTGAGCAAAAAATACTCAAATCTGAGTATGTCGCATAGTCAAAATGACTCCGAATGAAAATTACTCAAGTTTGAAACATGTATATACTCATTTCTGAAAACATGCACACACTCAAGAATAAACATCATGTGCTCCTATTTGAGTATGTCGATGTTTCAAAAATGAGTATGAACTGACTTCTATGTGCTCATTTTTGAGTATTTTCATGTTTCAAAAATGAGTTTGAACTGATTCTAATCATTTTTGAGTTTGTCCATGTTTCAAAAATGAGTATGAACTGACCTCTATGTGCTCAGTTTTGGGTATGTCCATGTTTCAATATTCTGAATGTTTCTGGTATTTCAGAATTGAAAGCATTGGTCGTCATATTTGAAACAAAAAGTTTCATAACAAAATGAAAACATCTATTTACTCAGATTTGAAAGTGGCATTTTTCTCAGTTTGGAATCAAATGCTAAACTCTGTGGTGGAACAATGCATCAAAGATCCTGGTCTAGAGTGTCCAACTCAGATTTCTTGTGCATGGGTCCAGTGGTGCTATACAGCATATGTCCCGATCAGGTGGTCATCCTAACGCAGAACCCCCATAGTGTTTAGATCCCAAGCAAGCTTGGCACTAATTTTATCGATCTAGAAGGGATGAAAGATTGAGTGAACCTTGCCCAAAGTACGGAGTCAAACTCTGGACCAGTAGCATGACGGCACGACGCGTTGACCACTATGTTCACTGTAAAAAAAAATCCTGAGGTTACTAAATTTTTTTTTAGTAAATTTGTATTCCAAAGAATTTTTTCGTTACATGTATTAAAAACCGGAATCGTTGCTCGCTGTTTTCTAGTAATTCTTACAGATTTTCTTGTAACTGAGAAAGAATACAAAAATTTTTTTAGTAATTGCAAGGATCAATGAGAAAAACTAAATTTTTTTAGTAGATAGACTCTTTTTTTTTTTTTTTTTTACAGTGTACCGGTCTTCTATGAAATCAAATTGCGTTTCTAAAATTTTTCTAAATGCAAAGCATCTTTCAAAAATAATCGCAAAATTGGTCTTCTCTACCGAAATTCTGGACACTACAGCCCGAAAAAGGACGCCATGACACATCAATCACTTATAACTCAAGATGTAATAAATTTATCGAAAAATGAAAAACGCTATTCGATTCCGAATCATTTACAGCTGTCTGCTAATTTCATGCTTTTATGTTTAAAACTGTGTCAGACAGTTCCCGCTTTTTTTTTTTTTTTTTTTTTTTTTTTTGGAGACTGCTTCTAAACACTACAGGGCCGGCCTTTACATTAAAGGGCCTGGATGCAAGATACATTTTTAGAACACACACACACAAAGAAAAAAATATACAAAAGTCCTCAACCCTATAAATTACAAGCTCCGGTACAAACCTTTTTAAGAGTAATCACACCCGTGTTAAAATTACAAGGGGTAAAAAATATTAAATAAAGAAAAATTTCCTCTCTCTTCATTATAAAGAAAAATTATCTATTTCACATATGATAATTCAAATAGGAATACACGCAAAATCCTCTTAAACTTTGATAAATAGAACTCCCTAATCACATTGAATATTCAGTTTTGTAAATGACCAGAAATTTGTGAGATAGTTAAAATCAACCGAGGCTTTGAAATTTTACATTTTATTTCATGAAGAATAATCAATAGTATATTTTTTCAGTATTTCAGTTCTATTTCAATATATTAAAATGTATGCTACATTTTAGTAAAATCATATTATTACTTCAATACTTTCGAAACAATGAAAAAAATGTAATAATGTTTTAGCAAGAAATTTTTTCTTTTATTTAAAGTTCTTTCATTTCACCAAATTTCCGATACTTTTTGAAAGTACTTTAAGTCAAACTTTCAGACAAGTTGTACTTTAAGCAAAACTTTCAGACAAGTTTTTATGTCACTTTCTTTATTTCTTTCTTTGTTTCATCATTAATTTTTCTTTTTTGACAAAATCATTGACGTATACTTTCACAATGTTTCTACTCCATTGCATTTTATCTTCACTCAATTTTCCTTCGTTAAGATACGTCATAAAAAATTCATTATTTTATAAAACTGTAAAAAAAATTATTTGTTTTCTGATCCATCTAGCTCTATACACTGTAAAAAATTTTGGTCACAAATTACGGTACATATGCTGGCAACTTTGGGACCAGTATATATACCATAATTTAACTGGACGGTATATGTACCGTAAAATATTTAAAGTATATGTATCGGCTGCACTCCCCCCTCTCCTGAGGCCTGCACGCATTACGTAACAAGAGCAAGAGCATCACTTCAGGGGTTGCCGTACATCGAAGCGGGCTACCAGCTTTTTCCTTACTGAAAAATAATTATTTTAAAGGTAGAAATAGCGTTTTTTTACTGAAAAACAATCATTTTACGGTATAAATACCGTTTATAATTGAAATGGCACATATACGGTTTCTTCACGCTTTATATACCTTAGAAGTACGGTACTCGTACCGTAAAGAGTGAAAACGGTACAAGTACCGTTAATTTACGGTACATCTACTGAAATTTTACGAAAATTTTTTACAGTGTATTAACTGTTAAAAATATTTTTTGGGGTGTAACATCTTAAACAAAATATCATGGAATGTGAATTCCTACATTTAGAATATACAAGACTGCCACTGGATCGCTTTTGAATACCAGTATTTTCGAAGAAAATATTTCGTGATAGATTTTTACAAAAGTTTTTCAATAGTAAAACTTTTGGGGTTAATTTCTGGCTAAATTTGCAAAAAAAAAAAAAAAAAAAAGAAAAGAAAAGAAGAAAGAAAAAAAATTGTGACAACTGAATATGTTTCTAATAAATAGTTTTATTTTTAAGTTTGCATCGAGTATTGAATAAAGTTGTTTAATGCAATTTTTTACATAATTATTCTTTAAAACTGATTCTAATTACTCTCAAAACTCATTTTCATTCATAAAGAAAAAACAAAAATAACGAAATAACGAAAAAGATCGCGCTTAAATTATGAAACACTTTCCAACAATTTTTAGATACTGTAAAGAAACTTCACTATTTAGTAAGGTAAAAAGAATATATTGAAATAAACAAATTAGAAAACGCATAACACAATTGACCAAACAATTTCAGCAATTAACGCCCAAAATCTATCTGTTGATTAATGCCAAGATAGCGTACACAATATTGCACGTATATTTGGATACAACCCTTCATCTTTTTGCTTCCTTTTGGGAACAACGAATTTCGAGCTTATTCTATCGACGATAATTTTCAGAATTTTCAAGCTATGATTTTGAGACTTTCACAAAAGTTTCTCTATATACTTAGCTAATACATTATGCATATTATATTTTGATTGTATTCGCGCATGCGCAGTGGAACATTTTTTAGTAAACCTGCTCATTTTTCATCCAATTTTTATTATTTTTTAATTCTGATTGCAGAGTATTATGTACAATGTTGTTTGTCATATTTTCTGAAAAGAGCTTTTTTTATATTAAGAACTCTGCAAATTATAAGCAAAAAACTTGGCGAAATTTGGGACTGTTTTTATAAAAACCTTAATTTCTCTACGAGTATACATGCTATCCTCATAAAAATGAACACAGTATATTACAATAAGCCACTTATTAATAATCTCGAGTTTGAAAGCTTTTGCTACGTTAGTTTTTAGAGGGTTATCCAAAAGATATTCGTTCTTTTTCAATTTGTTGAGAGTCCCCTGTGGGGTTTCGGGAAAAAAATCTTCGCGGAAATATATAACCTGTACTATACTGTTTACACACCTGCAGTTTCAGGTTAATTCCTCATGTATTTTTCTAGATAGTTTACAAAACGTATAAAATTGCAAGTGACCGGTCACCTTTGCAATATAGTGTATAATTTACAGGATTTGTATACACACCACATATTAAGCAAAAATTTAATTTTGCTTCTAAACTCATCATAACACAAATAAAATCATTACCATATACAAAGACTGCAACATATTCAGTTTTTTACGTAGCCCAGTACATGAATTTATTAATATCCTAAAAACATATCTTAGTATACTAAATATAGTTAAGCTGATTAAAAAATGCCTCTAAATAATTAATGTTCATACACAGTAATGCTCACGAACTTCTTTGGGCTGTCCTGTATATGAGCTATAGAATTTATCTACACCACGTAATGAATACTAAAATATTGTTAAACTTAAAAACACATACCGCATCTGAAAGATCATTTCAGGCAATTATCGCTTATACACAGTAATGTAACCGAATTATTTTTGTGCCCTGGTAAATGAACGAATAAATGCTATACAATACATATTCTACAGTAAGCCACTTGTAGTTCACCTTAGCAATACATAAATTTCAGTATGTTTTAAATAGTGAAACTTCTTTAAAATATACTGCAAACACTTTTTCTCACAACTCATAATGTAACGGAATTATTTTGTGTGCCCCTGTAAAGGATTTATAAATGCTATGCCCCCCCCATATCCTACTGAAAGAATGTTGTATTGCACCTCAATAATGCATATCACTTTCATTATATTTGAAATAATTAATTGCATTAAAATATACTGCAAACAATTTTTTCCCATAGCCCATAATGTAACGGATTTGTTTTGCGTGTCCTTGCAAGTGAACTATAAACGCTACATATTCAATTTTCAATCAGTAATGTTCTATGGTACACCTAAAACATATATGCTAAGCTCGTGTTAATCCGAGTATATCTTTACGCAAGTTAGAGCACGGATCGACAGAAACACAGACAGCCAGAGAGACAGATGTCCAGACAAACCGAAGTCATAAACACTTTTCAACTATGTTACAAAGTGTTATAAAGGTGAATTGATTTTTTAAAATCAATTTTTGAAACTAAATACATACTTTTTAAACACCTCATCATAATTAGATGCATTTTTAAAGTCAGGATGATAATAAATTACTATTTTAAAACAATGGGTTCGATTTCTTTAGTTTATTTTTTTATTGTTATTTTGACCTTTGATTAAGTCTTATTTTCGGAAAAAGCATGGTAAGCTATATACTATATAATTTTTGTAGAATTGGCATATGCCTGTAGAAATGCTAGATAAATTTATTATTATTATTATTATTATTATTATTATTATTTATTATTATAATTATTATTATAATAATAATTATTATTATTTATTATTATTATTATTATTATTATTATTATTATTATTATTATTTATTATTTATTATTGTTATTATTATTATTATTATTATTATTTGCTAAATCAGGCGTGAATGGCAGTTTACATCTCATGCTTGCCACATGAATGGTGGTTCATGAAGACTTTTCAACTTGTGCTACAGCACTGAGAAAAAAAAAATATATATCCTTCAACTAGAATGAATACTTAGACTGTTTTTAGATCCCTAAACTAGAAATATAGAAGTCTGAGCGATGCGAATAGGGTAAGCAACTATACTGAATAGACGAAATGATCGAGAATTTCTAGTCTCTTGTTTTCTAGGTGACGAAACAATAATGAATCGTGTAAATTGCGAGAAATTATCACTTTATTTCTGGAATGGATTTATAAACTAGCATTATAGTTACTAGTTACTAAAACTAGCGTCTTGTGTTCGAATCTATTTGCAGACATTTTTAAATAAGTTTGAGCACGAGAATATAGGAAAACACTGTTGAATTCTAATAAGAGACTCTAGAACTCTCTGGCAAAAGGAACTATGAGTTTTTTCTCAGTGAGGATTGTAGCCTTATGCAAACTTATAAGAGTGAAGAGTATCATCCTGGGTTGCTTAATGATTAGAGGGCATTGGCGGGCAATGACAATGGTCCTGGTTTGAATCCAGTGTTGGACTATTTTTCACTCTGTTGTTTTCACGCCTAATTTAGCCAAAAAAAAAAAAAAATCAGCTATTATAAATTTATCATCGTAAGCTAGTCCCCCTGATGAAGAATTTTACCAAGATGATAAATTCTGTACTTGACGGTCAACTATATGTGTCTGATTTTAACAGTTATAAGATGTATTGCTGATAAAGATATAGTCCGAAGAATAGTATATAAAGTCACAGTATATGCTTGCTTTTGTCCTAATTCTGAAGATTTATTACATTTCCTTTAATTCACGTGCAATATATAAATTTTATATAATTCCAGCATATCAAAATAACTTGATAAGCAAAACATAAAAGCAATTTTACACCCGGATAATCCACATAAGCTAAAATATTTCTTGTACATTCCACGATCTGTTAAATAAATGAAGCATAATATCCAAATACAAAGAATAAAACTCCCCGATTACACAGAATAAGCAAAACGCAAATTTAATACAAAGAAATATAAAAACATCACTTTTGGTAAATTGAAACTTACAATATTTCTGGAAATATTGCATTTATTATATGCTTTTTTCATCTAAAATACATAAAAATGTGTGAGATATTCCTTTTCTGTTTTGCGATAAACTAACATTTATATTTCATTCTTTTTGTACAATGATATGCCAAATTATTTTGTGAAAGAAGAAGCAAGGTTTGAAAAATGGACAAAATTGTGCATTTGGAAAAGAAAAGTTTTAACAAAAGTCATAAAATTTGAACAGATAAAAAAGTTTTTCTATTAACACAACTGTTTAAGGTGGTTCTCAGATGACCTGCTCAACAACTAGAAATTTTCTGACATATTTTCTGACTCATTTTTAAGCGGCAAAGGCATAAAATTGCCAGACGTGACTATTGAAGCGATTTGAAATCGAAATGAGTTTTTCATTTTTACTTACCCATCATACGTAGTATATTGCATAGGGTAAGTATTAAATCGCTTTGAAAAAAAATTTATTCTGACGGATTTAGACGTTTCAGACACCAGAGATTCCGAAAAACATATATTTTTAGAAAAAAAAAATTGCCGTGCGTCTGTCTGTGTGTATGTCTGTGTGTCTGTAACCGCTCTATCTCCCGAACGAATTGAGATAGAGACTTGAAATTTGGTATGTACTTAGTATGTAATAATGGGAAGAAGCTTATTGAATTTCAGTAACATCAATTATCCGGAACAATTTTTTTCGGACTCTCGAAATATTCGTTCAAATAAAAAGTATATACATTTTTTTTTTTTTTTTTAATTGTTTATTTTAAGGAGTGAATATAAAAGACAATAAACAAACACAAATTTTTCATAAAGAATGAAGTCGATCGGATAATTAGTTGACGAGATATTTGTAAACATATTTTCCACATTCTTCGATTTTTCATGACCCTGTATTTTATTCAAATTTCAATTCAAAGATATATTTTAATTGGAAATGAGGCGCTTAATCCGACGCAGTAGACCGTTAGTTAATATGATTATCATTTTTGGAGTTATAAGGATGTTTCTTTTACGCAATTCAGTAATAGAGCATTTAAAGTTTATGACGTCATCAAGCCACGATTTTAGTCGAATTGCAATGCATTTTATAAATAGTTTACACATGTTTTATTTTCATATTTTATATTATGCATATCCATGATGGGTAAGTATTACGGTGGCCCCCAACGACTAGTTTAATAAATAAATTATTTATCGAGTTATGAGCGATTTGTGTCACGCGACGACACGTTTTTCCCCTTTCTCGTCCTGCGTCTTCGGGAATTCGGTTCGAAACGTCGAATTTGACAGTATTTTGTGAAAGATCTTCTGCCTTTACCAAACAATAGAAAACTTTTTTCGATTACAAAATTTCTTAATAAAAGCACCTACCAAATCGATACATTTGCGAACAAAAATGAATTGAAAAAATGCAGCCAGTTTGAATTTGAGAAAAGCCTTATGGTGCATTTCAAAAAATTAGATTTTGTATTTTCAGTAATATAAATAATTTATTTTTAAAAATAAAAATTTTATGTAAACAGTCATTTTTACTCTATTTTACAAATGACATGACTTTTTGTGTCTTTTAAAACAATATCTTAAAGCAATAGTATTTTTAAAGTATAAACTTTTTTTGATATTTGAATATACAAAGAAAAAAATCATAACAAAATGAAATATCATGCATTAACAAAAACTAGTTTATTTTATCAAAATATTGCTACACAAAATTAATCATCATTTTAAAAATTAACATTACACAACAGAGAATACGAATAGTTATTTATTAATTTTCATTATTGAATGAAAACCTTTTATTGAACACGTTTAGCGATAATTATATTCAGAAGGTGTTTTGTGAAATAAATATATGGTTTTGCATAGATGAATTCTCTTCTGTATTGTTAAAATGCAAAATATTTAAGAAATATATATTTTTATATTCGCATGTCTATACTTTTATATTAATAAATGTGAGCAAAAATATACAAGCCGTTTTATAAAAGGTGGGACAAACTTTAAGAGTGGTAAACCAAAGCAAACAGTCTTTATATAGACAACCAGAATCGCAATACAGTTATACAATAAACATACACCAAGCCGACACGGACTTTCGTTCATATCTTTAACAATAATGAATTATTTTATCGAATTTTTTAACGTAATAGCTTTAATTTTAAACCTGATGAATTGAAAGTATCTTTGAAGTGCACTTTAATTTTGTCAATGAAATAGTTTTTTTGTACTGTAATCAACATTTCAAATTTTAAAACATTTATCTGGGTGTTGTTTTGACTCGAATAGTGACCATTTTCAGAACTTCTTATGGTATCATCAAATTTCATAGAAAATAATATTGAAAATATCGTTACAATATAATTGTTAAAGTTCTGAACGAAAATTTTTGCTAGCATAAACGGAAAAACACTGGATTTTTTATTGGTATCGTATTCAAAAAAATATTTTTCTAAATGTTTGTCTCATCTTTTCTAAACACTATAATATTAAATATTCAATTAACTCGCCTACTATATGGAATTGTTAACTTAATGGATACGTAACGAAATGTATTGGAGAAAACCTGCAAATATACCAAAAACTAAAGTTAAATAAAAGAGTATTATTGTACCGCAGAACATTCTTTCAGTTTATTTAATTCTAAGGAAAAGGACTAGGGTCGATATGCATAAGTGGTCATTGCGAAATTCCTGAAAATTTAAAAGTATATCATAGAACAATTAGTATTAACAACTATAAACATTTTTTTTTTTTTTAAGAAGGCTAAATAAATAATAAATATTGCGTATTAAAATTATTCAAAGATTTTTACTACAGTAAAATATTTTATTTATTGACGCTCCAGAAATGTAATTTATTTATTGAGTAGCTCACCCGCCCGGCGTTGCCCGGGTCCGTTATAGTACATTTAAAAAAACCCTCAAGTTTTCGATATCAAGTCGAATGACCCAAACCCTGTTGAAATCGGGCCTATAGAACCCGAGAAAAGAATGCGCCCCCAAGCGGTGGAAGGTTTCCCCTGTAAATTTAACGAATTACCTTTAACAGTAACGCGATTTTTAATTTACGGCTGTAGTGAGTAAACGTATGTTGGTGCCGAAAAATAAGATTAATATTATAATAAAAGGTGGTAGCTGGGGGGTCTAAGGAAATGTTTAGTAGTTTACAAAGTAGATAGAGGACACTAGAACTATGTAAAAGAAAATTGCAAGAGAATCCGATCATTTTTAAAGAAGCTGCACCAAGGCACCCAAGAAGGAGATTAATATTCAAAATTGGTGATAGCTAAGGTCCAAGAAATTTTTTTGTCATTCAAGTAGTAGCTGGGAGTCCTAAGAAGTTGTTCGAAAAAAAAGCCAGTGAATCGAACGATTTTTAAGGGAGCTACAGTAGGGGCTCAAAAGAGGCCAACTGATAGTTTTGAGCAGGACCATAAGCGGAAAACATCTTAAAAGGTCCTAGTACTTAGCACTTTAGATCTTCAATTAGTCAAAATTAAGCATAGGGTATAAATTAATCATTAGAATAAAATTTTAAACAAATGCTTTAAAAAGGGCCCTAGGGCCCCAATAAAAATATGAGGGTGGTGGGCTCTGGAGAGGTGTCCAAGACTCAACTTTAAGGTTTTGCGTTGAGAGGGGGACAAAATTAGGGTGGGTGAAAAATGCATGGTGCACAAAAACTTCAATTGGCTTTGGACCGGGCCCCAGGGTCTTAACTGGAATGTAGAAATAAGGAAATAAATAAATACAGAAAAGGCCCCAAAAACGAAACAGATCGTATTAAAAGGGGACAAAATATTAACAATTTAAGGAACAAAAAGCCCGTTGGGGGGGGGGAGGGGTCCGAGTCTTGTCCGAGAAAATTTTTTGTCGTTCATGTAGTAGTAGCTGGAAGTCCTAAGAAGTTGTTAGGGAAAATGCTAGTAAATCAGCCGATTTTTAAGGGAGCAATAGCAGGGGGCGCAAAAAGGGCCAGCTGATAGTTCTGAGAAGGGCCCTTAGATGAAGGGTCATAACTGGAATGTAGAAATAGGGGAATAAGTAAATGGCGAAAAGGCCCCCAAAACGAAGAAGATCAGATTAAAAAAGGGCAAGTTATTAACAATTTAGGAAACAAACATTTCAACGGGTCACATACCGTACCCCAGGGGTCCAGGCGGGTCTTCACTGGAACGCAGAAATGGGGGAAAAGCTAAATAGAGAAAGGTCCTCAAGTACGAAGAAGATCGGATGGCAAGTTATTAACAATTTCGAGCAAAAATATTAAAGAGGCCCCATGGGGCCTGGGTTTAAAAAAATTAAAAGTCTGAGCCTAAGGTGCATCAAGACCTGCCATGAACTATCCGCACCCAAATTTTCAGGCTTATACGTGCGGTAGATTTCGCTAGCCATCGCACACACATGCAGACACACACACAGACAAACAATTTTCTTTTATTAGTATAGATATTGTAGAAATATAATATTATATAAATATATAAAAATAAAAAAAATTGCATAATAACATAATATAATAAACTTTTATTTAATTTGTATACGAAAAGGATGTTTTCAGTTGTGAGAGAACTGAGCTACCAATTGTATTGTAATGTTTAATAGATCCAAATACGTCTAACATAAACATATATCAATATCAAAATGGTACTTTCATTCGTTCTGTGTGAAGCAAACCGATGAAATGTGAAAAAAAATATCAAAAATGTAAAGAAATGTGTGGTTTAGCTACTAAAAAGGATAAAAGAAAGATCTTATTATAACAATGGCAGTGAACCTAAATATTATATAATATTAATCTATACTAATAAAAAAAGTTTCGCTATGTGCGTCTGTCTCTTTGTGTATGTGTGCGCGATGGCTAGGAAAATCTAGCGCACCTAGAAGTCTGGAAATTTAGGTGAGGATAGTCCAAAACCTCTCCTGGAGCAACTGAGAATCAGAATTTTAATATTTTGAAAACTAGCGTTCATATTAATTAAAAACTCATCAAATATCGCAAAAATGCGAACAAAGAAAGAAGTCCATTTCTGCTTAGATTTGCACCTCAAGGCGAGGCTGGCTGGCAACGAACAAATGAGATGTCTTCTTCGAGAGGGACCCCGAAATTTTTATTTCCCCATTTGGAACGAAACTGCAGATTTTTAAGGTACTGGGACATTTAAAACTCTATTATTATTTTTTTTTAAATATTGCGTTTATCGATTTGAAAATTATGCATCTATGCGTATTTCATAACGCTTATTCCAAAAATGTCATTTTCGTGAAAATCCCATAAGATATCAATTAACATTTAATTAAATTGATTGCAGCAAAATACTTGATTTTTTCATGCCAGACATTTTGTCTTCTAATGTAAAGAATGAATTTTTTTACATTCGGCAAATTCGGGATCTATTAATTTTTTTTTTTTGAAGTACTGCATTTATCGATTTGAAAACTATGCATCTATGGTATTTTTTAACGGTGAACCCAGAAATGCAATTTTCATAAATATCACATAATTACAACCGAAGTTATTAATTAATTTTTCGTTAATGAAAATAAATATTTTCGAAGTCAAAACACAGCTGTCATTCAATGATGAAAGCGAGTCGAGGGTTGCGAGAAACACGGGCTGCCAATTTTTAAACTCAGCAATTTTAACTCAGCGATTTTAAGGTACATACATATTCTAAAATGTATATAAGATATGTATTTTAAAATTGGAATGCAGGCGCAAATTGATATACTGTGATTAAGATTTTTTAAATCGGAAAAATCCACCGGTAAGTTATTACTTTATAAAAATCCTGATTTTTACAGAAAAGAAAAAAAAATTGACAATGGCTTTAATAATTAAAGAAATGTTTGTATTTTTTATAATTGTGGGGATGGGGAGAGCGGGGACGACTCTTTATTAAATATCGTATTTAATCAACGTGATACATCGAAATTTTCTTTAACTGTTTATTTGTTATGTTTGCATTAATGGGGAGGGGGTAAACGACTTTTAATTAAATATCGCATTCATTGTACTTCACCGCGCGCTCCCTAGCGACGAATTTTTTTTTTCGTTATTTGACACATTTGTAATATATATATATCCACTGCCCTGATTTCGACAGAACTAATTCCATTTAACAAATTCCATTTTTAGCTTCATCTGTACTGTTTAATTGCTGCTATATGGAGATAATACCGGATTTTTCAAAAACAAGCTTCGTAAAACTTAAATTTACGTTCCTAATAAAAGTACACAACCCGTATTCAGTTGAGGTATACCTAAGTCAAAGTTAGTGATTTGTTGTTGAGCAGTTGACCTCGTGCTCCCTAGTGGCCCTTCCGTAACGTTTTTTTTTTTCTCTAACTCTGGGTTATATCCATAACTCAGCTAATAATGTTCCGAGCTTCTCTAAACCAGTTTCATTTTCCGAAATTAGCATAACAATCCGCATTCACAGCTTCAGAGTGTATTTCTAGAAAAGAGCTACCAGAATTATCGAATAATAATCTAAACGAAATTTAAATTAAGTTCCTAGCTTAACGGAATGAATCAATCTTTAAAGATGTATAGTGGTTCTTCTAATTAGTCATTTAACGAAGAGTACTTGAACATCCACCCCCTCCCCTGGCCCCTCCCTCATGGTTTTTCTTCTAACTGTGCCCCGTTTCCGTATCTCAGCAACTAACTTTCTAATTTAAACGCAACTGATTCCAAACATTATAATTAACTTAATAATCACCCTCTATAACATCAAAGTAAAGTTATAAGTTGTATATACAACTCTTTCGAATAATATTTTCAGACTTTTTTTTTTCATTTCAAAGTATCTCAAGTTCTATGGGTCCGATTAAGACGGGATTTGGCTCATTCAATTTGATATCGATAGCCTTACATATTTAATTCCACTTTCCAACGCCATGAGGCGCATTCTTATCTCGTGTTCTATGGGCCCAATTACGACGGGATTTTGCTTATTCGACATGTTTTCAATCGCCTAAGGTATTGTAGTTCCATTTTACACCACCAGGGGTGAATGCAAAATGTTAATAAATTTTAAGTAATATTTTAATGAAATATAAATTATTAAAAAAAATACATGACTTTTTTTTTAAATTATCAATGAATAAGAATATGGATCCTAATTACACTACTTTTTTGATGAATAAATAAGCATTATCGTTTTAAATGTCATTTAAAAAAATAACTTATACAAAATCGGGTTAAAGATATAAAATCTTGAACTTGAATTCTTAAATCTTTATATAAACTTGAGGTTTGTTTTAATGTATTATTACGGGCCCGGGCAATGCCGGGTGGGTCATGTAGTATTATATAATAAACAATTTAACAAAACTGAAAAAAATAGCATTTATTTGTGCTTTCAAAAGAAGACACATACATAATATTCTTGTCTAATACAAATTAAGTGATATAAGAAATTTCACAAAGTTTATCAAAAGTATAATATTAATAATATTAGTAGTAATAAAATTTTAGTATAATCCGCCTGTTTGATCAATTAAGAATCAATTAAGTGGATGTTCTACTTCTTTGGGTTTTTTTTTTTTCAGTTTTTTCATCTTTTAAGTGTGCAGATTGTTGCTCTAAAGCGGCTTCATGATATTCCAATTCTTTACAAAATATTGTGCTCTTTCAACGTAACGTTGTAGTAGCCAGAAACCGGCTTTCTATGCGTGCAGCTCTACGCTTGAAGTCTACGCTTGAAACCCTATCGGAAAAAACAATCTCGAAACTATGTCGAATAGGCGTCCCGAAACCCTGTCAAAAACAAGTCGAAAAAAACCCATGCCGAAACTATGTTTTTTAAACTGGGTGACCATTTTTCTCGAAAACTAGTCAACCTAATTCCCTTATTTTTTTAAAAAGAAAGGTAATCGTTTTTGCTGGAACTTATATCCGAAAAGTATAATTTTCATTGATTAATTAGTTTTTTTGAGCTTGTAAATAGTAAAAAGTACGCGAAAAAAATGATATTTTTTGTTCAAATGACCGCCATTTTGTCAGAAATCTTCTTTTTAAACTAAATGTTAGTATAAGCTCCACAGAATTTAATACCCTTTCATAATGTAGCAACCAAATTTGTTTCAGCTGCTTGTGACCGGAGAAAAACTGTCACCCGATTGGAAGTTCACGGCGCGCACCTGGAGGTACTCCCCGTCGCACAAGGCGTATTTTTCAATTATTTTACACACAAAAATTTAGATATATATATAAGTGAAATATCAATAAATATAATACAAAAAGTACGGAGATGATATCTCTTTTCTTTGTAACCGAGAAAAAAAATCATAAAAATCACGTGAATTAGGCCAAAGAAGTAGAAACTTCAATTAAAATATCAAGAAAACCAAACAATTGTGTATAAACTTAAAAGTGATCAAATCTATAAGCTCATTAGAAAAGAGTTATTTCATTTACTATTAGAGACTCCATTGGCAGGGTTCATAAGTCCAGATTTAGATAGAATAACCAGATTTTTCATAAAGTATTATTTACCTTATTCCATGAAAACAATTCTGTGATTAAATATGGCGACCATTACTTTAAGAAAATTCTGGTATTCAAACCTCATAAATCCTCTAAATCTCCTGAGACGTAAAAACCCCGATAGAGATTGTTAAATACAATTATCAAAACGTGTAAACTTATTGAGCAGTGATCAAATCGATAATCTTTTTAAAAAAATACATTTCACTTTCGAACGTTAAGAAAAAATTTAATCAAATCTCCCCGCCCCCTTGTTGCACTAGATTAAAAGTATCCTTAGGTGTCTAATAAAAAAAAAATCATTTTTTTTCCTATAAATAGATTTATGTCATCATCTGCACCAGCTTAATTTTAACTGCAGTTTTTTTTTTTTTTTTTTTTTTTTTTTTTTTAACTTATGTATTTTTTTATAATTCACATTCTTGATTAAGAGAAAAGAATTAACATCACAGAACGCAAAATTCCATGGGCAATAAATGAATTACGATATGTAAAAAAATAGGTTTTTTTAATGAAGGCGATGTTAGTTTTTATATGAAAACATTAATTTTTCTAATAATATATAAGCATTAATAATTAGATTTTATCCTACTTGTTTTTAATTAAGTAGAAATAATAAAAGAAATGTGAAGGTGTTTCAAGAGATAACGAAGGACTACTTATAATTTCTATTTAAATCACATTTAATCAAATTCAATTAATTCTAAAATGATGTAAAATAACGTTACAATACAAATAATGTATCATGTATAGCAACAGAAATTTTTATTTTAGAAATCAATTAAAATAATTCAAAATTTCAGATATGCAAGAAGTAAATTTGAAGTTATATTATACTGTTGTCGTTCTACTATATTAGACCAATTACTTAATATAAGAAGCTTGTTGCTGAGCTCAATAAGTTCGCTCCTACAAATATACCCAAAATTAAATTAAATAAGGATTTATTATTGTATAAGAATATTTTCTAGTTTCTTTACTTCTGCGTAAATTTCAAAGCCCCAAATAAAGACATTATTTTAGGGATTCCATAGAAATTATCAAACAAGATTCTCTAAATGTCTGTTTTCTGTTTCTTATTAAGTATAAAATGCTTATTGCATTATTTAAAAAAAAGAGAAAAACAATAAGAAATAAATTGGAATAGTGATCACATGTATTGTCTTATGAGAAAAAAAACAACATTTCGTTTACCATAAGAAATTCTATGGATATTGTCTAATACGATTATCAAAATGTGTGCTTCCCGTTTTTTACTAAGTTTTTATTGTATCTTTGGTTAATAATTTAAAAAAAAAAACAGGAAAAAGCGCCAATTGTCTATTAATTGGAACATAAACTTCAATTGTGATCAAATCTTATTAGAAAAAAGACATTTCATTTTCAAATATTTTATCATTCGAAGAAAGAAAATAAGATTTTGATCATATATTTTCCTTTGTATTAGATTAAAAACACACTTAAGCAAATAATACAAAAAAATATTTTTTTTTTCCGGTCCTTACATTCATTTCATCTTTTGCATCATTGTATTTTTTAATTTTAAATGCGTTTTTTTTAATTATGTGTTTTTTATAATTAGTTTTCCTTATTAAGAAAAAATAATATCAGAGAACATAAATTCCATGGACAATAAATAAATAATGATATGCACAAAAACAGTTTTTTTTAAATAAAGTGGACAATCATTAAAATACAATTTTTATGTGATGAAATTAATTTTCATAGGGATATTAAGCATTATTAATTAGATTTTACCCCAGTAGTTTTGAATTAAGTAAAAAATAAACAATATTTTCTTTGCACATTTTTTTCAAGTGATAATCTTATGCCAACATCTTTTCGGACAAGCATATTTTCAACCGGAAAATTTATTTAATCAAAAAATTTTAAATGAAATCTAATAAGCACCTTATAGAAAGAAGACACATTTCCTTATATACATTTTATGGTTTTAAACATGTTTGTTCTAACAGATTTTTTTTTTATTTCAAAAATCATTTGAAATAATGCAAAATTTCAGATATACATGAAGTAAATTTGAAGTTATATTATTTTGGTGTGTTTTTAATACATTACAGTAATTCCTAAATACAAGATGTCTTCTGCTTAACTTAATAAGTTCTCTCCTGCAAATATACCCAAATCTAAATTAAATAAGGATTTATTAGTGCATAAGAATATTTTTCAGTTGATTTACCTCAGTGTAAATTTCAAAGGTCCAAATAAAGAAGCTATTTTAGAAATTCCATAGATATTATCTAACACGATTCCCTAAAGGTGTGTTTCCTTTTTTTATTAAGTATAAAATATATTTATTTGATTGGTGCAAAAAAAGGGGCAAAACAATAATAAATAAACTTGAATAGTGATCACATGTATTTTCTTATTAGGGAAAAAAACAGTAATAAATAAACTTGAATAGTGATCACATGTATTATCTTATGAGGGAAAAAACAATAATAAATAAACTTGAATAGTGATCACATGTATTAGCTTATAAGGGAAAGAAACATTTCATTTACTATTAGACATTCCATGGATATTGTCTAATACGATTAGAAATGTGTGCTTCCCGTTTTTCATTACATTTTTTACTCGCGTTTTTATTTTTTTTAATTATTATTTGGCCAATGAAAAAAAAAAGCATGTAAAAACACCAATTATGTATAAACTTCAGTAGTGGTAAAATCTATAATCTTATTAGAAAAAAGATGTTACATTTGCGAATATTTATCATTCAAAGAAAGAAAATTAGATTTTGACCACATATTTCTCCTTCTGTTAAATTAAAAATACACTTAAGCAAATAATACATTTTTTTTTCTCTAGTACTTAGATTCATTTCATCATCTGCATCACTGTATTTTTAATTTTAAACACTTTTTTTTTTTACTTAAGTGTTTTTTATTGTTATTATTAAGAAAGAAAACAATGTCAGAGAGCATAAATTCCATGGACAATAAATGAATAATGATATGCACAAAAACAGTTTTTTTAATGATGTCGACAATCATTAAATTATAGTTTTTATGTGACGAAATTAATTTTCATGGGAATGTTTAGCATTAATAATTCGATTTTACTCCAGTAGTTTTTAATTAAGTAAAAAATAGAATATTTTCCTTGTAAAGGTTTTTTCAAGTGGTAACATATGCTACTATTTGACTTACACTTAATCAAATTCAATTAATTCTAAGGAGATGTAAAATAATGTTTCAATCCAACTAACGTATCACGTATGGCAACAGAATTTTTTTTATTTTAAAAATCATTCGAAATAATCCAAAAATTCAGATATGTGAAAAGTAAAGTTTAAGTTTTATTATATTTGTGTATTTTTTTTACTGCATTAGAGAAATTCTTAATTTAAGAAGTCAGCTGCTTAGCTTAATATGTTCACTCCTGCAAGTATGCGCAAAACAAAATTAAATAAGGTATTATTGTTGTACCAGAATATTTTTCTGTTTATTTATTTCTGTGTAAATTTTAAAGGCCAAATAAAGAAGTTAGTCTATAGAGATTATCAAACACGACTCTAAATGAGTGTTTCCCGTTTTTTTATTAAGTTTAAAATGCTTATTTGATTAATAAAAAAAGAGGGAAAAACAATAAGGAATAAACTTGAATAGTAATCACAAGCTTATTAGAAAGAAATTCCTTTACTATTATAAGTTTTCTGGATATATTATTAAATACGATTATCAAAATAGTTTCTTCCTTTTTTTTTTAACTAAGTTTGTATTACATGTATCTTTGGACAATAAAAAAAAGAAAAAGAAACCAGTTTATGTATAAACTTGAGTAGTGATCATACCTAAAATCTTAATTTTACTATAAAGTAAGAGATATTTCATTTTCGAATGTTAAAAAGAAATAAATATTATGTCATTTTCCCCCTTGTGTTAAATTAAAATTATCTTTAAACAAATAATTAAAAATATATATTCTTTTTTATGGCTCTTAGATTTATGTCATTTGCATCATTACATTTTTAATTTTAAACGCAATTATTCTTTCTTCTAACGATATCTTTTTTTTATCATTTGTTTTCTTGATTGAGATGAAAATCAATATCACCGATCTCAAATTCCATGGTCAATAAATTAATAATGGTATACACATTTTTTAATGAATTGAGCAATAATTAAACTACTGTTTTTAATGTGAAGAATTTAATTTTGATAAGAATATTTAGCATTAATAATTAGATTTGTCCCCAGTAAGTTTTTAATTAATTTAAAAAGACAATGCTTTCCTTGTAAGAATTTATCAAGTGTTACCGTAGAGATACTAAATCATTTCCAGTTGAATTACATTTAATAAAATTCAATTAATTCAACGACTTTATGTAAAACGACGTTACAATAAAACTAATGTGTCATGTATATGTTAACAGAATCCATAGAGTAGTATTAATTTTTTTAGAAATGGTTTGAAATGATCCAAAATTTCATATATGCATACAGTAAATTTTAAGTTATTAAATAGTATATTTTTAATACATTTGGATATTCCATAACCCTTTTTACGTAATATGGTGAGCAAGACTCGTCATGTGATGCAGAAAAAACCAAGGTAACTGAAATTGTATTAAAACTGACGCAAATAAAGCTAGTTTTTCACTACCATGCTTTTGGAACTTACTAAACTGTCCACGAGATTTCTGTTATATTCAATTTTTGCCAGTTAGACAGCTTTTTATAACCCAATTGCATCATAACCGAATATATACGTCCATTTCAGGACTTCCTATTTTATTCAGGATTTCCTATTTTATTCAGAATTTCCGAGAGAATTTTTTTTACGAAACGCATGTCATTAAATAAAGCAAGAAATTCAATTTAGAATTTCTGATATGAATTTTTTCTAGTTTTTCACTATTATGCTTTTGGAATTTACTAAACTGTCCATGAGATTTTTGTTATATTCAATTTTTGCCAGTTAGACAGCTGTTTATAACCCATTTGCATTATTAGCAAATATATACGTACATTTCAGGACTTCCAATTTTATTCAGGATTTCCTATTTTATTCAGAATTTCCGAAAGAATTTTTTTTACTTTATGTAATCACGAAACGCATGTCATTGAATAAAGCAAAAAATTATATTGAGAATTTCTGGTACGAATTCGAAATTTCTGAATAAAAAAGAAATTCCTGAAATTCACCATTCGTATGCAAATGAGTTAACTATTCAAACAAATAAGAAAATCTCCTTTCCTAAAAAAAAATTTCCATTATAGAGTCAATACAATAATCATTCCGTATAGTTAAAAAAGTCCACTTCAGAAAATATACCCCAAATTAAAATATATCATTGTTCCAGAACGTTAATTCTTCTTATGTTTGAAAGGACAAAATGAAGAAGTTATGTTAGAGATTCCATAAAGATTATCAAACACGATTCTCGAAATGCCTGTTTCCGGTTTTTTCTTTTTAATTAATTGTTTGGTCAATGGAAAAGCAGAAAAAACAAACCATTATGTATAAACTTGAATAGTGATCCAATATCTTATTAGAAAAGAGGAATTTCATTTACTATTAGAGATTCCATATGTGTTATTAAATGCGAGAATATCAAAAGTGTCACCATATATTACTAAAAAATAATATGCTTTTTAAATCAATAACAAGAACAAAAAATCATGCGTCAAGCATAGATTATGTAACACTTTCCAACACTTCCAAAATAATTTTACAAATCTTTACCGTAAGGTGTAAGGTGATATCTAAGTAATCAATTTTGAAAACACATAACTTATATAAAAATCCAATTTCAGGAATTACTAATAATATTTGGAAAAATATCCAAGCTCTTTTGTGCAATCCTGTATATGATCTATTGATTTGTAAATATACTAAATAGAATGCTAAATTTTACTTCAGTTAGGAAACGCGTAGCACAGTTTAAAATTTCCCTTCTGCAATTTCCGACAATAAACGGAGATGAACCCGAGAACTTTTGTGCTGCCTTGTATACAATCTATACAATATATACACACCAGTAATAGACAAAAAATGATTTAAATTTAAAAACACGTTCAGCAACTGAAAAAGCATTCCCAGCAATTATTATTAATAAGCAGTACTTTAACCGAATTATTTTGTCTGTCCCTGTAAATGAACGATGAAAGCTATACACACAATATTCTATAGTAAGCATCTTGTAATCCACGTTAGTGATACATATCAATTTCAATATGTTTGAAATAGTGAAACATTATTAAAATAAACTGAAAACGATTTTTCTTCGTAGACCGTAATGTAACGGAATTCTTTTGAGTAACTCTGAAAAGGAACTATAAGTGCTATGCACACCACATTGTATAATTAATCTCTTGTAGTGCACCTCAGTGATATATATCAATTTCAATATGTGTGAAATTGTGTAACATCATTAAAATAAACCGCAAATGATTTTTCCCCATAGACCGCAATGTAACGGATTTTTTTTAGTGTCCCTGTAAAAAAAACTATAAGTCCCACACACTTCATTTTCAATACCGAACATGCCACAGTAAGCCTCAATAACATATATCAATTGCATGACGATCCGAGCATAGTTACGCGAGTTAGAGCACGGACAGACAGACAAACCGAATTCATAAACACTTATCAACTATGTTGGAAAATGTTGAATAAAAAAGAAAAACAACCAATCATGCGTAAATTTTTAGTACTGGCAGAAAGTATAGTCATTTTAGACTATTAAAACTCAAAAGAAAATCATCTTCCCTAAGTATAAATTTACTGGAAATGATTAATAACCCTGCTGCTTAGCACAACAAGTTGACTTCTGCAAATAGTATACCCACAGAATTAAGTAAGAATGAAATAATGGAATACCCACAGAATGAAGTAATTTAAGGAATACTATTGTATCTGAACGTTTTATGTTTCTTTAATTCTGCGTAAATTTGAAAGGTCTAAAGTAAGAAGAGATATTAGAAACTCCATAGAGATTATTAAACACGACTCCATGGACAATAAATAAATAATGATATACGTTGAAATACTTTTTAATTAAGTCAACAATCGTTGAACTAAGAATTACATGGTAACAAACTACATTCCATAAGCATGTTTAGCATTAATAATAAGATTTCAATCTAACTATCTTTTAATTGATTAAAAATGACAATATTTTCCTTGTAAGGAATTTTGAAGTTTCAATATAAGGCTACTACCGTAATTCCTGGTGTATAATCCGCGGATCAAATAAATATGTTCAGATCCAGAAATTTTAATCAATTAAATATAATAGAATTCTACGTGGAATGTACAGATTAGACTACATTTATTAAGTAAATTTTTTGTGTATATTGAAATTACGGTTAATCATTTCTGGTTGATCTATATTTAATCAAACATATCAAAGTGTATTGAAAACGATGGCATAATAAAACAATCAAAATACTTCACAAGATTTTTTTTAGAATTTTACAATGAATTAGTCTTGAATAAAATTGATGAAATTTTAAATTTCTTCTAGGCAGTGTAATTAATATTTAAAATAAAATTTACAATACCAGCGTAAAAAATAAAAATTAAATTAACCTTCCAGCTTAAAACTAAAAATAAACTAAAAGTTATTTTGTTTTATTAATTACGCTTATTTATTTGCATGGTGGGAAAACGGTTTCTGAAATGGAATATCATATAAAGAAATGAGATAAGGATATTGATATAAGATATACCTGCATCGTGAAAGCAATAATTTTCTTTTTAAAAAAACTTTATAAAAAGGGAAATGCAAACCTTCGTTTATATTTCAGTGAATATACAGAATGTATACAGTTCTATAGGACAATTTTGTTAAAACATATCTCTCCTTATTTAATTGCAGAAAAATAATATGAACTCATTGATTAATCACATTCTAATTCGAAGTGAAAATATTACATGAAATTTCTAATCAGAAATTGTGGTTTCATACTCCTTGAAAATTTCAACGAGTGTACGTACTTTGCATAAAAAAATAGGCTAAAAAAAAAAAAAAAACATCATGTATAAAAGAAAACGTTTTTTTTTTCCTGTTATCATAAGACAAACATGCATCTTGAAAGAAATAATTTTCTTTTAAATAAAAATCTTTCTAAAAACTGAAATACAAACCGTCGTTTATAATTCAATGCATACACAGGACAGTTCTTACCACATTTTTCGCATAGAACATTTCGCGTTATAGTTATTCGCAGAAAAATATTACAAGCTTACACAAAAAATTTCTAATCTGAAGAAAACATATTAGGCAAATATTTCTAATAAGAAATTGTAGTTCCATACTCTTTGGGAATTTTAAGGAGTGTTTTTTTTCTTTTTTTATCAATTTACAATTTTTAAAATTAACATTATATAAAAGTATAAGAAGTTTGGTGATACATTGTTGCTTTTCCATGGATTAATTCTCTGTTATATGGGTTAAAGACTTAATATTTAAGCGATATTTTTTATTTAATTTCTGGTGCTTTTATATTTCAAAACGCCAGGGAAAATATATTTATAATGCTCAATAAACGTCCATCTCTACAATAGAAAATATTTTACTTAATGTAATGTAGAGAAAAATATCTGAAGAAATCCTGAAAATATACGCAAAACAAAAGTTTAATAAAAAAAATTAACAAAACATTATTTATTCTGGGTAAAATTACGAGGCCACAACAAAGAAGTTATAATAGAAATTCCATAAAGATTATCAAATTTCTGAAAATGTGTGCCTCCCTTTTTTTAAAAGTACAATATGCTTGTTTAAGCAAAAAAAAAAAAAAAAAAAAAAAAAAAAGAAAGAAAGAAAGAAAGAAAAGAAAGAAAAAATAAAAGGGAAAACGAAAAACCTAATAAACATCCAGTTAGATATAAACTTGACTAGTGATCAAAGCTATAATTTTATTATAAAATAAGCTTTTCATTTCCTAGTAAACAGGCCACAGAGATGGATTCTCGAATTGTGTACTTCACGTTATTATTATTATTATTATTATTATTATTATTATTATTATTATTAAGATGAGATCCATGTCTGATGCATCAAAAAGCAGGAAAAACATTCAATTATGTAAAATTTGACTAGTGACCAAATCTATAATCTTATTAAAAAAGAAGCATATCACATTTTCCCCTCGTGTTGAATTGAAAATAGCCTTAAGCAAATAAAAAAACCTGCATATTTAATTTTTTTCTGGCATTTAGATTCTTGGCATCTGCATCATCGAATTTTTAATTTTAAGCGCAATTTTTTTTCAGTAGTATGCCTGGTTAAAAAAATATATCACAGAATTCAAATTCCGTGGACAATAAATGAATAATAATGCACAAAAATATTTTTTAATGATGTAGACAATCGTTAAACTGTAGTTTTTTATGTGCACAAATTAATATTCATAATAGTATTTAGCATTAAAAATTAGGTTCATCTCTGAGTGATTTTTTAGTTAATTTAAAAAGACAATATTTCGCTTGTATGGAATTTTTAAGTTGTGGTGTAAGGCTACTAAATTACTTTAAATTGAACTGCAATTGATCAAATTAAACTAATTCAAAGGCGTTCGTAAACGATGTTACAATCATACATATATGCCATGTATGTAAACAGAATTTATACAGCAGTATTTACTGTTCAGAAAGGGTTTGAGAAATAATTAAAAAAATTCAGATATGGACAGAGTAATGAGCAAGATGGTTTAATGCATTTAAGAAATGTCTTAAAAAAGTAAATTTGTAACTTATCCGAATAAATTTGTTCATTAAGATTTAATACATAAATGAGATAACTAGAATTTCCAATTTTGCCGATTTAACCTTTTCTAAAGCAAATTAATTTTGAAATGTTGGAATGTCACCAGAATTTAAGAACACATTGATATTAATGCAATTCATTGCCTTTCGTCGCGTACGTATAAAAGCTACATTTTATTCAAAATTTCTGGTACAAATTTGGCATTTGAGGATTAAAATAAAATGGGATAATTACTTCCCATTGCCTTACTAAGGGATTAAATGGAAGCATCTACTTATCTAAAGTTATTTTTATCTTTCTCTTTTCTTGTAATTTAGTACAGAAACATAAATTACTCATGCATCATAAAATGTTATGTGAATATCTTATCAAAAATCTCATATAAGAAAAAAGTCATTTTCATTGTTATATTTTTGCCGCCAATTATTCAGATATTCAACAGGATTTATAGATAACAGACACTTAAACATATTATAAAACGTGTTTTATTGGTCAGGATTAGAGCGCAGTCAATGAAAGAGACAAGCCGCGCGGCTGCCTTTCAACCTACCTTTATAACATGGCAGTTCGATAATTGATGGACACTAGTTTCCATCACCTGACAGCTTGAGGGCTGGAAGTTTTGAAGCTTTTCTCTTTCGTTGCCGCAAAATAGGGAAATATATCAATATATCAAAAAATATTACGGTTACAGATTTACGAAAAATTGTTATTGCCATTCATATAGAACATATGTTTCTTAATTTCTGTATGATTAGCAAAACGCATTTACTTATATATTATAATACAGGCAAATCGTGTGTGTGTGTATGTGCAAGTTTTATCTAAAAAACTGCTCCAATGATTTTGACTAAATTTTGTATCCTACCGTTTTCGGGTACAAGAAGACCATTGGACTAAGTCACATGTTCTAGAAAATTCGTTTAGTGGGTTATTTTGGGGTCACGACGGATCAATGCATTTCAATGGGAATAAAAGTTGAAATAGTTGTTAAGTTGTTGAACAGTTGGCAGTAAACGATGTCGCAAAGTTGGCAATATTTTTCTGAATTTGGCGATATTTGGAGAAATATTGGCGAAATTGGCGGTAAAATCGGCAGTCAAGATTACAATACCAAAACACCTGCTTGGCGCCAAATGAAAGAATGTCGCCTAGTTTGCGACTTTTCACCAAAGAACTTTCTCGCAATTAATACCACACCTATATAAGGAAGTGTTTCGGTCGAAATCTAAAGTATGTGAAGTTGGACAGCGAATCTTGCGATCTGCAAAAGATTTAGAAGTTTGTGCCTAAATTTCGCGCCACCTACTGTACAGGGCAGACTGCTCTGAACTACCAGAATCGTGTTTCCTGTTGTACTGTGAAGATTGCTCTTGACTACCAGAATTACGTCTGCTGGATATCCTCGGAATGTGTTTCAGAGATGCAAGAGCTGAAAATTATCAAAGTGCGGAAAGATAACAACAAATCATTCAAACAGGTTGAAGTATTCTAACATAATTAATTCTGGTGCTAACACCAGCGCTTCTGACTGTTAACTAATTACTAAGCTAAGCTATAATTCATTAATACTTAAAGAATATATTACACAGTTTACATATACAATACAATTAAGACAAATTAAAAAACAGAATGACTATATAAAAAATCAGACTAAGATTCACCTGGATTAATTGTTTAATTCGACTTCAACAGCTTATGTGTGGATTAGAGTCCTGCACGTGTCGGGTAAAACCCGACCCAAACCCGCAAATTCCATTTGAAGTCAACCCACAACCCGAGTCTAACGCGGCAAAAAAAATTTCTTCGACCCGCTACACTTCAACCCGCAACCCTACCCGAACCCGCAATGAAAGGACAATGAAATCATGTTTTAATCCTATTATGAAAAGTAATTGTATCGCTAATACCAATTTTATATTTTATATAGAAAAATGGACAAATCTATATTCTTTTATATTCAAATGTAGTGAAATCTCTGAATAGCGGACACCTAGAGATCGTTGAATAGAGTCCTGCATCTTTCTATTTTTTTCGGGTCGGGATGACTCGAATTTTCTTTGTGCACTGTAAAAAAATTTCGTAAAATTTCAGTAGATGCACCGTAAATTAAAGGTACTTGAACCGTTTTCACTCTTTACAGTATGAGTACCGTACCTCTAAGGTATATTATGTGTAAAGAAAAAAAAAAACGTATATGTGCCATTTCGATTATAAACGGTATTTATACCGTAAAATGATTGTTTTTCAGTAAAAAATTGCTATTTATACCGTAAAATAATTATTTTTCAGTAAGAAAAAAGCTGGTAGCCCCGCCTCTGTGTACGGCAACTCCTGAAGTGATGCTCTTGCTCTTGTTACGTAATGTGTGCAGGCCTGAGGAGAGGGGGGAGTGTAGCCGGTACATATACTTTAAATATTTTACGGTACATATACCATCTAGTTAAATTACGGTATATATACTGGTCACAAAATTGCCGGTATATGTACCGTAATTTTTATCAAAAATTTTTTCAGTGTGGGTATCGGGTTCATCCTAGAATAATTCTTCTTTGTCATATTTAGGTTTTTTGCACGTCGGAATGTTGGGAATTTCACAAAGAGTTTGAACAGAACTACGTTTCATATGAAAATAAATACGCATTTGAATATTAATAAGCATATATTCAATTTACTGCATGAGAAAAAATAAAATGTATATAGAAAATGTAATCATTAGATTATTCTTTCTTTACGGTGCAGTTAAAGACATTTTTTCTTTTCTCAGAATAAGAAAAACATTAACAACATTTCGTTTATGATATACACAAAAACACACGTATCGTATTTGTGATAGTTTATTCACACATACACATACACACGTGTGCGTAGATTTGGAGGTGCCCTCTATTTCAAGGTATAGACGTACAAACATATAACACATGGGCTGATAAGTTCCCGGTCTAATAAAGAAAACAAAATTTTTTAACAAAACTTTATAACTTTATGACTTTATAAATTTATAGCTTTAATAAATAACATAACTTTAATAATAAATAATAATAATTTAATAATAATAATAATAATTTAATAAATGAATAATAATAATAATTTAACAAATGAATAATAATAATAATTTAATAAATGAATAATAATAATAATTTAATAAATGAATAATAATAATAATCATTTAATAATAAATAACATAATTTTATAACGAAAAAGCTCAAAACAGTGCTCAGAATTTTCAACTCGTTGTTGTTTTTGGTCAAAAGTCAACACGCGTGGCAGCCACTTTGACAACAGCTTTTTCATAGACAAATGTTCATTTAAAATAAAACCTACATGTTCCTTGGATAGCTTCAGAGTCTGAGCTATCTCCTGCAACTTCACTTTACGGTTCCCCAAAATGTTTTTGTGGACTTTTTTTATGTTTTCCGGAGTAACCACCTCTTTTGCGTGGTGCATCACTGGTGTCCGTACGACCACGTTTAAATTCAGCAAACCTGTCAATAATGGTTGATTTACCTAGTGCAGTGTCCTGATAACGCTTATCAAGTCCAGCTTTTGCTTGAACGGTGTTTTTTCCCATCAAATAACAATTCTTGAAATTCTTGTTAATCCATTTTTTTGTTTATCAACAAAGTCGTTCAACTGAAACCACTCTAACGTTTTATCCACACGGCGAATCGTCATGACGTTTTTCCTGCTACCTTTTAAAGGTTAGTATTTACTTAAAAAGCATCGGTTCGGCGATTGCAACACCATCTGTGTGCCAGACTAGGAACTTATCAGCCGATGTGTTAGGAATTGAAAAAAGTGTTCGCTAAATAGATGTGTCCGCTTTTCAAGAGTGTCCATTATGAAGGTCTTATTGTATATACATATATTTCAACCTGCAAAAATATTGTAGACATTCTTTTGAAAAAGCGGATGAACCCGAACCCGAACCGCAAGAGCCAAAATCCAACCCGAAACCGAAACAATGAAAATCAACTCGACCGGAACCCGACCCGCAACAAAAAAGTAGAAGTCAACCCGACCTGAACCTAAACCGAACCCAAACCGAACCACGGGTCGGGTGCGGGTAAAAGCGGGTAACCCGACCGATACAGGACTTTTGTGTGAATCATCGTTCCTTGGTTCTGGGTCTCGATAGTCACTTTCGATACAAAAAGTCACTTTCGATAGTAAGTTCTGTGCAGTCGTTTTTTCTCGCCGGATTTTCTTATCCTCTGACAATGATCACATGAGTTTACTAATTTCCTCATGTCCCTAATTACTTTGCACCAGAAATAATAATTTAGGATTTCAAACTTAGTTTTTAAGACAATCACATGTCTTATTACACCTTCGTTACAAAGTCGCAATATTTCTCTGCTGTACTGGGATGGAATTACTAATTGTTTCCATCTTTCTCCGAGATCATTCGCAGTTATTCGAAAGATTAAACCGTCCTTTAACTCGGGTGGGTGGTCTTTCTTTTTTGAGCTTTTGAGAATCCATTTTAAAGACTTATCACGCTGTTGGACATCACGAAATTCTGTTTTCCCCAAACTGCGGAGCTCACTTTTATTTTTCAAATTCTCGATGGTGAACGAACCGAACCTTTCTCCGTTTCTCCCTCTGCTCTTGTTCCTAAATTATCAAGCGACTAACTTGACACGCCCTGATTTGCCTTCGCGCTCTTTTCTCTCTCAGATGAGCTGGATGGGATAAAAATTGTGTCATTTTCTTTCAATGGCGCAAAATTTCCACCTTGATCGAATGCCTATTATTTTTTTCTTCATTAATTGTTGGATATTATTGACTAGCAAATAATAATTCGTCTCCACGTCTTTGTTTATAACTGCGGCCTATGTTGTAATATTTCCCCGCTTGTTCAATTCTAAGACAACTTTAGTTAATGGTAGCCTTTTAAATTCCTGATCTAACGGTTGTTTTGTAAAAATGAATTCGTCGTTTAATTAGTTTGGTCTAATTAACGATTTTGAATAACGAAACTCCCGCTATCACGTAGGATGGTAAACTTTTGACCGTTAAAACTGTCAAGGGGTAAATGACTCTCCGAAGTCGAGATTGTTGCATAGATTATTTACTATTCCGATAGTAATTCTGGGCAATTATACTTCTGGTGGTCAGAACAAGAACAAAGAAAGTATATGTGAGTCATCCGTTTTTAAAAAAAAATTATATGTCTCTTCTACATCTTTGTCCATCCAATTTCCTTTGCGTTCCGTTTATTTAAGCCAAATTAAGCCTTTACTGCGAATTTTTTTCCCTAAATTCCCTCCATTTACATTATTTTTCAGATCTGCTGTTAAAGGAACTTCTCCCCGTCTGGTACACGTCTAGTTTTTTGTTAGTACCCGGAGGTTTGTTATGGCGCTCCATGAATTTAGAAATTGCTCTTTGACTTCAGGGGATACCCAACGTTTTACCTGTTCGGTAATCTTTACTTTTTTTTAACTCATTGAAATCCGTTTTATCAGCCCGTCTAGCC
Organism: Maratus michaelseni; assembly: GCA_963931845.1. Taxonomy (NCBI): domain Eukaryota; kingdom Metazoa; phylum Arthropoda; class Arachnida; order Araneae; family Salticidae; genus Maratus; species Maratus michaelseni. Next base: position 494,551,246 of record OZ007586.1, read on the forward strand.
ATGTATCAAGATAACTTGTCAACTCAAACAAGATATTTTTTCATGACTCATTTGAGTTCTTTTCATGTAACACGAATTTCAACCAAAAATATTCTGAACTTAATTTGAATCGTTTCAAGAAATTATTCTTTACGTATTCAAAAAGTATCTGTTAGATCTGAAGGTTCTCAAAAAATTTTGTCTGCGGTATCAACCGAAAGTAAGCCTAAGATGTTCGCAACTCATTCACTCTCATCGAGTTTACCTTGTATGCTTGTATCTGGAAAAGGGTGAGAAATAGCGAAATGTCACATTTCTTGGGGTTGAATTTCAGCATCCTATATTTCAATTGAATCCTCTACGTTCTTTCCCTTTGGCTCGAAGTTAGACTAACCGTTTCTGCTTTTCTGTAAAGCTTTTAATTTCTGTACTTCATGTTGCCGCTCCGTTTTCCCTTTCAAATTCAAATGATTTTTCCACGTAGAACAATGTGTAACAGAATTATTTTGTTTGACACTGTAAATGAATAATAAATGCTTTGCGCCCCATATTCTACAAAAAGCATGTTTTAATGTGCTTTATAATTATATATTAATTTTATCATGTTTCAAATGGTATAGTCTCATCAAAATGCATTTGAAACTATTATTTCCCATTGACTGTAATGTAACGGAATACTTTTGACTGTCCCTGTAAATAAAAAACTATAAGTACTACGCACTTTTTTTTTTTTTTATACCGCTAACCAGGCCCCTACCTGCCCGGCATGAATGCCTAGCTTAACGGGTTAGTACCTGGGTGCGGGGCGGAAATCGCCTGATCACAGCATGGCTGTGATCCACCTGACTATTGATTTGTTAACATCGCTGCTGTGCTTGCTCTCTTGTGATTTGCTACCGCTATCTTTGTTTGCCGGTTCAAGGTTTCTGTTTAACTTTGTTGAATTGACAGATTTAATAGGTCTCGTAATTTAGAACCTTGATCAGGTGACGAGACCCTCACCTGACTAGGCACCCCCAGAGGTATTATTCACAGGTAACTTGGAGGGCTTTGCACCCACGACGGATTTTACATGCACCAGGTGCCATTAGCGTACATAGATTTACAAAGTACTACGCACTTCATTTGCAACAGGGAACATACTATACTAAACGTCAATAACATACAAAAATTTCAGGGCAATCCGAGTTTATTTACGCGAGTTAGAGCATGGACAGACAGCAGACGGCCAGACAGTCATACGGCAGACAAACCGAAGTCAGAAACACTTTTCAACTAGGTTAGAAAGTATTAAAAAGAGTCAGAAAATGTATCCGAAAAATTCACGCTGTTCAGCAGGAGAAAAATATTTTTTGAGAACCCCCTCAAAGTAGATAGGACAAAATCTAGAGAAATGCTTAAGTGATATTAAAAGAAACAACAAAAGGCTTATAAAAAAAACCTTTTAATGATCAACATACGTTTCAACGCTCCTACAGCGCCATTTTCAAGAAATATAACGATAAACAAAGTATTCTCGCAAATTTGGAAAATAAATTTGAAAAACATGAATCAGGAGATCAAATATGTAAAAAAAGAGAAAAGCAGGTGCTTGAAGTAGCCAACTGTAATCGTGAAAAAAAATATTTCGTTATTGCTTTTAAAACGGAAAAGCAGCTCGTGCCAAATTTTAAGCAATTCAAATGAGGCGGATTCATTGCAAATGTTTACGTTACGCATGTAGATTTCTATTGATTCACAGATAATAGATGGGCAGTAGACTCTTGATGGGTAAATTATTTTACTAATTTTAAAATCAATTTTTATTGCCTCTGTTCTATGTAGTCGTGCCAGTGCTGTAGTACTCCTGTCATATTTGATATCTGCTATATGCTCTTTTAATCTTGTTTGAAACTTTCTGGTGGTCATTCCTATATAATATTGTAACGTTCCATCCGCTCTGGTGAACGGGATTTCATAAACACCTGATAGTTGATATGGCTCTATTGGGTCTATTTTCTTACAAACTACACTTTTTAATTTTATGAATGGTTTTGCGATAAGACATATATTGAATTTGCTAAGTTTATATTTCAATTTTTCAAAGAACCCAGGGAAATATTGTAACGTAGATAACTTTGAATTTTGTTTATTGAAGTTTTTCTTCTCCTTCTTCTCCATGCTCGTAATTACTTTATTAATAGTGCTTTCTTTATATCCGTTGTCTCTTGCTATTTCATGTATTTTATTTATTTCACATGTTAACTGATCTGGAGTACAAACTGTAAAGGCTCTCTTAATAAAAATGCCTAAATGCCGAAACTTTGTATGAAAAAAGTGCTTGAGCATTATGTGGGATAACGGATTGATTGGCTATTGGTTTTCTACAGAGTGTCTCATTTATTTTGCAACCCACGTAAACGTGAAGCTTAATGAACAACACGAGTGTACGCGCACACCGTTAGTGCAGGTAGCGGTGTGGAGGGGCGTCCGAGCAACACTACCAAGACGCTAGAAAACCGCACGAGACACTTCAGTGCTAAGGAGAACGAAGTGAAAGGTAGTTTTGCGTCATGGTGCTATGTGCAGGAAAACGCGCGTTTATTATTGAACATTATTTTCGAACGTCTTCGTACAAAAAAGTCAAGGAACGATATGAAAACAAGTTTCCAGACTAGGTGGTGCCGAATAAAGGCACAATTAAACGAATCGTGGAGCATTTTCAAACAGAATGGACTGTGGAACCGAAAAGAAAGAACCGTCTGTCGTTTGTCCTGACTGATCACAAAATGAAGGAAATCGAGACGAAAATCAAGGCGAAACCGGCCACGTCAGTAAGAAAATTAGGAAATAAACGTTTCGTTTTGTTTCAACAAGATGGCGCTCCTGCACATACGGCCAATGACACTCTGTCATTGCTCCAAGAATGTTTTGGTGATCGGCTAATTACAAAAGGACTATGGCCTCCACGCAGTCCAGACCTGCCACCGCCCGATTTCTTCTTGTGGGGCTATTTGGAAAATGGCGTGTTCCGTGAACCGGTAGCCTCGATTACTGAACTGAAAACTCATTTACTCATTTATTTTACATCATACTCTGAAAAGCATTACGGAAGAGATAAACGCTATCACACCAAACACATTACACAATGTGTCTCGAAACCTCCTCAAACGGGCCCAGATATGTAAAGATGAAGACAGCGGTCACTTCTAACACCTATTGTAGTCGTTTAAGCACTTCTGTAAAATAAAAATTAATGTTTGTACATTGTTCTTTTTTTTTTTGGGGGGGGGGGTTGCAAAATAAATGAGACACTCTGTATATACTGTACGTTCTATTCCATGGCGGGTTTTGATTAATAGCACATCCAAGTAAGGAAGTGTGCCATTCTCTTCCACTTCTAAAGTGAATTTAATCTTAGAATCCAGGTTATTGATTTAAGCATTCACGTTATCAAGTAAGGTATCTGCATGTTGCCATATGACTTCCTTACTTGTATGTGCTATTAATCAAAACCCGCCATGGAATAGAACGTACATAGTATATAGAAAACCAATAGCCAATCAATCCATTATCCCACATAATGCTCAAGCACCTTTTTCATACAAAGTTTCGGCATTTAGGCATTTTATTAAGAGAGCCTTTACAGTTTGTACTCCAGATCAGTTAACATGTGAAATAAATAAAATACATGAAATAGCAAGAGACAACGGATATAAAGAAAGCACTATTAATAAAGTAATTACGATCATGGAGAAGAAGGAGAAGAAAAACTTCAATAAACAAAATTCAAAGTTACCTACGTTACAATATTTCCCTGGGTTCTTTGAAAGATTGAAATATAAACTTAGCAAATTCAATATATGTCTTATCGCAAAACCATCCATAAAATTAAAAAGTGTAGTTTGTAAGAAAATAGACCCAATAGAGCCATATCAACTATCAGGTGTTTATGAAATCCCGTTCACCAGAGCGGATGGAACGTTACAATATTATATAGGAATAGCCACCAGAAAGTTTCAAACAAGATTAAAAGAGCATATAGCAGATATCAAATATGACAGGAGTAGTACAGCACTGGCACGACTACATAGAACCGAGGCAATAAAAATTGATTTTAAAAATAGTAAAATAATTTACCCCTCAAGAGTCTACTTCCCATCTATTATCTGTGAATCAATAGAAATCTACATGCGTATAACGTAAACATTTGCAATGAATCCGCCTCATTTGAATTGCCTAAAATTTGGCACGAGGTACTTTTCCGTTTTAAAAAGCAATAACGAAATATTAATTTTCACGATTACAGTTGGCTACTTCAAGCACCTGCTTTTTTCTTTTTTTTTTTTTTTACATATTTGATCTCGTGATTCATGTTTTTCAAATTTATTTTCCAAATTAGCGAGAATACTTCGTTTATCGTTATATTTTATGAAAATGGCGCCGTAGGAGCGTTGAAACGTATGTTGATCATTAAAAGGTTTTTTATAAGCCTTTTGTTGTTTCTTTTACTATCACTTAAGCATTTCTCTAGATTTTAATTATATTTAGTGATCTTATTTTGTGATTATGTAGATATGACAGTTACAATTTAAACAATTCACTCATATAGGTATAAAGATGACTTTATAATTGCTTGCAGAAAGACTCGTGCTCGTGCATTTGAAGGAGGAAAGAAAAAAATTTAAAAAGTCCTAAAAAACACCAAATTAAAAAGAGAAAAAGTCGTAATGGAAATAGTAAAAGAAGTAGACAATGACTTCTAACAGTTTTCAAGGTGATTTATAAAGCAGACAAGCAAGATGCAGGAAATAAAGCAGACAGTCCATTTTCAAAAGTTATTAGAGAAAATATAAAATAAAAAAAAATGGTTTATGCCCTTTTTTTCAATAACGGTGAAAGTAAAAAGGCCTTATGCCTATCAAACATGGCGACAGTGCATGAATATTGGAAAAGATTGGTCGCTGTAAGACTTTGGTGGCTAAAAAAGTAATTACAGTTATTGTACAGTTCGTGAACAATGAGTTCCGTTTCATTCATATACTAGAGAATTATTACCTTTTTTTTAATAACGAAGTAATTTTTTTTTAAGTAATGTACGGCGTATTCATTTGTATAATATTCTTATATATATATATATAATCCTTTTTATATGTTACAATGCGATAACACCAAACGAAATAAGTAAAAGATTTTTATTATTATAATTTTCGTTATTTTTATTACAGCTATTTCAATCTTTTATCCCAAGAATCATAACTATAATTATTAAAAAAACGATATAAAATTATTTTTAGTTATTTAAATGTAATTTTATTATTTTTTTATCTAAGAAAAGGAAAAGAGAAAGAGAAATAAAAAGAAAGGTAAATGGTGGCTTTCTTTGGGTATTTATGGGAATGAGAAGTTTTTATTGGCACTCTATAATGCCGTTGTGACTCCGAAGTCACAGGTTTGATGCACCTTTTCGGAGATTTTTAATTCAAATACGAACGTTTTTTTCTACATTAAGGCAGTTTGTGACATTAAATGAAATGTTTATTTGTAAATATATTTTCCTTTTTTACCCCTTGAAATGCGTATAATATATTATATATATATTCCTTTTCAAAACTAAAATCTTTGAAATAATTTATAATTTAAAAAAAAGTAAAAGTTATTTAATTTAGACATATTTGAAAATCGATGCATCTTCTAAATGAATAACTGTTTTTGAATAGTTTTTACTTTTTATTTTTTTTATTTATTTTTATTTTTTTTTTTTTAGTACAAAAAAGAAAATATTAATTTGTCTTCAGGCTTTACAAAAACATTTATTAAAAAATATTTTTTTTTTTTTTTTTACGAAGAAAAAGTAATTTTTTAAGTCCTTTTTACAATGCGAATCATATTTTCACAACTTTCTCGGAAAACAACAAATTCTGAAGACAGAATCAATATACTGTGCATTTCAAAATAGAGATTATGGCGATTATCTCTGAAACAGCTGATGAATGATAGAATACTTCCAATTAGAAAAAGCATACAAATCAAGTACAGCTTTTAGATATGGCATTTATTTTGCAATAGCCTGTATAATTTTTAAATTACGAAGTTCATTTTTTTTTTATACGGACTCTAGGTCCTAAAAGTTATAGTATTTAGAAATATTCCCTCCATGCTCTGACAAGCAAAACAGTAAAAATTCCATTCTTCTATGACCAAAACTCCCCTAATTAAGACACTTTGAATTTTATGTCGGATCTTTCCAGCACTTTCAAACGGACAGCCGATTTTTTAGTATTGGAAAACTCCCAAATTTCATGAAATTCAAAGAATCATAACCCGGTGAGTTTTGGTTACAGAAGAAGGGAATTTTTACTGTTTGTTTTACGTATCAGAGTATAGAGAAATTGTTACTCAATATAACTTATACGACCCACAGACCTAAATTTCTTATTGTAATATGTATACAAGCCTTTGCAAAATAAATGCCATATTTAAAAGCTATACTTGAATAGTATACTTTATGTGTTTCGGAGTATTTTTCTATCGTCAGCGGTTTAAGATATATTAGCATTTACCTCTTTTTTGAAGAACTGAAAATATAGAAATCTATAAGAAAAAATCTCTTATTATCATTAAAATAAAATACATGTGCTAAAAGTGATTACAGAAAACATCAAGGCTTATAAACATTTTCATGAAACCAATCTACTAGTTTCGTACACACAAACGGTGACTTTCTCAAGATCAGAAATGATAAATAAATTATTTTCTTAATAAACTATTGATATGCATATTTCAGACTTTTTGTGAAAACAGTTTATTTATCATAACTGATCTTGAGAATGTCACCGTTTGTGTGTAAGAAACTAGTAGGTCTGTTTTATTAAAAAGTTTTTAAACCTTTATGTTTTCTACAATCGCTTTTAGAATAAATATTTTTTATTATTAATATTTTAACTGAAAATAAAGTCTCATAACTTTATGCACTCCTTAGACAACCCCAGATAATACAACCTAAAAAGAGTTATTTCTTTTCACTTAATATTATATTCACATGAAATTTGCGTCATTTCATACTAAAATCTTTAAATTATTCTGTAGGCTGAAAAAACAAAAATATGATATTTTCAAGGTTTTTCTGTTCTGTCCTGGACCATCTTTATTTGTTTAATTTTATAAGCCCTCATTTACTCAAAATATAAATGTCTCTTTTAACTTTCAATTTTATCTTAATATATTATTTTACAATATAAAAAATGTGACAATGCCAAATTAATTTCGTTAATAAGTCATTGTTTTCATGACATTGCTGTTTAGGGGATGCTTCACCGATACACGTTTCAGCCTCGCCGATCGCAAAATCCCATGTTGTGGGAAAATTTAATTAGGTGATTATTACTTATCTAATGTAATTGAATCGGTTGTTTTGAAAAGAGCGGAAGTCACACATTTTGAAGGAAATATGTATATAGTTCCATTTATCTATAGTAGCTTCATATTTTCACCAAAGATAGCACTTGTTCGCCAATCCATTTGGTAGATACGACATGTGTCTATTATAGAGTTTAAAGTTGCTGAAACACATTCTTAGTGCTTATTTGAATTTTTATAATAAAATAATAAATTGGAATACTAAAACTTATCACGACATTGAAGAAGATGGGTAATAGGTAAGATTAAAGTTTTATTGTAAGAAACTTGTTATTTCTTAAAGCAAAGACTCAATAAACAATATAAATAAGAATTTTTCATTAAATTTCTCTTAATTTAATATTGAAAAAGGCACAAGTCTACAACTTAAAAATATTTTTTTCTATGTTACCAATTATCAGTGTTTACAAAATGTGTATATTTAGTAAGGTTTAATAGTGTATTAATATACTATAAAAACAATAAAACACAACTACGGTTTGAATTTTTCAAACTGCATCAGTTTCTTCTGAAAAAAATAGACTTCCGTCTTTTTCAGAAAAACCGATTCAGTTATAGAAACATGGTTATCACCACCAGAAAGTAGACGTCGTAAAGTATTTTTTTTTTTTTTTTTAGTGTAATTTTAAGTGTTTTGAAAAACCCTGTAAACTTTGAAACTTCTAACTCTGGAAATTTTTCATATTTTATCATCGTCTTACAAATAAGTAAATTTTAAGAATTCTATATTATAAAGCAAAAATATGTCCATTAATAACGCTGACGTCCTATTCACGGTGGCAACACCTGACCAATAATTTTCGCTTTTACTGCAATCTTTTGTAGGTAGCTTTCATTACAAAAAGCTACCTATGGCAGCCGTTCGGAGGAAAACAATTCCAACATTTTGGTATATTTTCACCGATCATGACCCCTAGACCCCAAAACCATCCTCTGCTCAAATGTTGATTTATATATATATATATATATTATATATATCTGACATATGTCATTCTGTAATTCTATTATTTATGAATCGATTTGGATGGATGTGACTCAGTATGTGTGTAGGACATATCAAGGCCTCGACCGAGTTCATTGGTCAGCTTCATCTGTCATCTTGGTTCAAAATGGCGCCCAGTTAAAAAAAATTATTTATTTTTTTACATTCAAAAAGATGTAAAAAATGTATAAATTGAAAAAAATGTTTCTGTTATGTGTTGAACAATTTTTGTTTCGGATATATCTTAAAAAATGGCTGAGATATGGCAATTTGAAATTCTAGGGTGGCTGAGATTTTGAAACAATCTAATATTTGTTATTCTGTAACTCTCGTATTTGTGAACCGATATGAATGTGACTGATCATGTGTACAGAACATACAAAAGGTCTCGACCGAGTTCGTTGGCCAGCTTCATGCGCCATCTTGTTTCAAAATGGCGAAAAGTTAATTAAAAAAAATTAAAAAAGATGTATAAAAAATTATAAATTGAAAAAGCTGTTTCCGTTAAGTGTTATATCGTGATACAAGGATTCCCGAATTTTTTTTTTGTTTTGGCTTTATCTTAAAAAATTGCTGAGATATGACAGTTTGAAATTCTAGGATGACTTATATTTGTAACAATCTGATTTTTGTTATGCTGTAACTCTCATGCTGAAATTCCCATTCAAATTAAGTTTTAACGAAAACCCGGATTCAATCTTCTGTAATCGGGTTCCAAGCATTTTAGCTTCGGGTGTTTGAGTAAAATGAGTTGAATTTTTAAAAACATGGACTATGAAAGCTACCTTTTCCTCTCGGTACTGGCCGGAAGGACTTTCCTAACTTCGAAACATCGCACAATTTCAATGTTTACCATATCGAATTGGGGAAAAAAGGTTCTTTGAAAACTGTATTTCAATTTGAAAAATATTTAACTATGCTAAATTAATTAGGTCAGTGACAGGTTACAGCCATTCTTTTCACCAATACAGGTTTCACCCTCGTTGATCGCGAAATTCCTCGTTAACATATGGGAAAAATTACTTATGTGATTATTCCTTGCCCAAATATAATTATCGAAATACCGTTTTTGGCCATTTTTGGCCATTTCTTCGGCTACTATTCCTGGAATAGTGCTAATACGAAAGTATCGATTTTAATAAATTTCAAATCTTTATTTGAATACATAATTGTTATTTGTCATATAAAAATGATTTCTGGAGTTGTTCGTGCACAATCTAAAAAATACAGAAAATATGAAAAATTTATTAAAAAATGAAAAAAAAAAATTCTTATTTTCTGTAATCCCGGATTTTACACTTAATTTTTGAAAACGCACTGCGTCGGCATCTGATGTCTTTTTTCTAATAGAGAAAACCATATTTTGATAATTATATTAGCTAATGGGTTATCACCTAATTAAATTTTCACATAGGTTATCACGGGTATCGGGGAGGAACGGTGAAGCAGTTTTTCAAATTTATGTAGTGTAATAAACAAAAATTAATTATGTTCATGCAGAAACTGAATTATTGAAGCAATGCATATCGGTGTTCTGAGTGCTTTTAACTGAAATGATTGAAAGATCTAGAAAGCCAGAATATTCTCTTTGAAAAAATATTAAAGTAGCTTAGTGTTATATATATATTTTTTTCATATCAATCTTATGAAAATGTAAAAGCTATATTTTCAGCTATAAAAAAAAAAAAAAAAAAAAAAAAACAGAAGAAGCGCAATAATGAACATTCCACTTCCTGGAGCATCGGGAAACTCAATTCATACTATTGGAAATAAAATGGAAAATTATCGCAAGGAATTTGCGATAATTCTCTTATCTCATGACACTGTTATAGAGTTATAGTGGTGTTATACATAGAGAGTTCACTTCCTTATCAGGCGATGACATGAGGCAAGAATTTAAAGAAGCATCTTTTGTGAGTTTCTTCCCTTTTTCACTTCTCACATTCAAAGAAAAGTATAAACAGGGTTGGTTTCGTGTTTCAAAAACTGAGTTCCGGATATAGTGAGTTTCTATCGCGAACTATTGTATATCGTAAACAGCTGTAAAAGTGTTGCTTACACTGAAAAAAAAAAAAAGGAAAATCATTTATAACCAACGAAAATATAATATAACCGCGTACGAAAATATACAATAATCTCTTCAGTTATCCACGATTCCGAAAAGCTTTCTTTATCTTTAGAAACTTCCAAAACCAATATAACATATTTTCGAGATTTAAAGAAGCATTTAAGCATTTATAAAAACAAAAGTTTCTTTTGCTTTCACTGATTTTCATAAACGGAGTAGTTTTTATCAGTGTATTATCAGTTTTCTCAAACCGGAACATCGGATTTTAGGATTCTATCAATTGTCAATTAAACATCTTCAACTGCGTAACTACATTTATAAATTGAAGAGAAACAAAATAATATTAAATTTACTGTTAATATTAATGCTGTTAATTGAACATGTTTGCCTGTAAAAATTGTTTGTAGAACGAACGATATGAATATATTTACTTGAGAAGGGATAACATCCGAAAAACCTATATTCCAGGTGAAGAAAAGAAAACTAAATAATTACTTTATTATAACTAATCGTAAATGTTTCCGAAAATCAGTTTCAGAAAAAAATGGTTTAAGGTGTAATTATGACTGATTATCTGCACGAGGGATATAGGGCAGAGACAGGAGTGCCTTCCATGGGGGGGGGGGGGGGGGGGGGGGGGAGGGGTTCTTTCTAAGGAAACCTAACCCGTATTTACGCAATGTTATCCAAGGTTGGCAGCAAAAGAAACTTTGTTTTTATAAATGCATCTTTAAATCTCGAAAATATATTAATTTCTGAGATTTCTAAAAGTTAAAAAAAAAAAAAAAACGCTTTTCATGGGTAACTCGAAAAATTTTATTGCATATTTTAGTTTGTTGTTATGTTATATTTTCCTAAATTAAGAAACATGTGTATTTTTTGATAATGTGCGTTCGGAGCATGTTTTTCTTATGAATGCAATATACCGACGAAATAAATTGGTTTATAATTGAATTATGATATAAATCTATGAAAGCAAGAAAAGTTTTGTTTGTATTTTCACCAAGTTTTTAAAAATAAGTTAAATTTAAAAAATCATTTTTTTTTTTTTTTTTACCAGCAATTGCACATTCATTTCTAATTGATATTTTTTTTTTTTTTTTTTTTTTTTTTTTTTACCAGCAATTGCACATTCATTTCTAATTGATATATATATTTTTTTTTTACTATTATGGTATTTAGTTGTTTTTTAAAGCTTTTTTTTTCTTTTACGTGAAATAAACTAAAAGTTTTGAAATATATCAAAAATTGACTGAAATATGTTGATTTGTGTCCAAAAAGTCAAATTTGTCACTAAAAAAGGTTGATTTTTTTTTTCTGTTTAAATGTCTGTAAAATAAATAATTTTGATTACAGAACTTAACTTCTAGTTCATTACACATATAAATACGTATAAATGAACGTGAGAATGTTTCATAAGAATATCTGTCTCTAACATTTTGTGAGTTATTCATGTGACCACAAATTAAAGTTATATAGAAGAAAGTTTTTCAGAAACACTTTTGAAGTTCTTTTAAAACCAATTACTGTCTTTAGTATTTTTATTCGGGTGAATGTCCTAGAAATATTTCGGCATCTTTTCTATTTTCTTCCTGTGTTTATGTGTGGGTGGCAATGTTACCCCCCAAGTGCTTTCGTTTCGCACCCTCTTTCTTTTGACATCTTTATTACTCTAGTGTTTTCTCCCTTCGCACTTTGAGATCAAAGTATTAAAAATCTTCTCGGAACTAGTTTTCTCCCGTTGTCGGCAGGGCCTGTTTACCGAATAGGCCCGTGAAACCTGAGCTTACCCACTGAAATACAAAGGGGCCCCCAAATTTACTTTTCAAAACTAATTATTAGGAAAAAATATTTCAGCCATGGTAAAAAATGTATTTTTTTTTTCTTAATTATAGCTTACTATTTTTTCCATCAGACTATTACTGATACATTTATACTCTTTTTTTTTTTTCCTGTTGATTTAATAAATGGTATAAAAACAGAGATTAAATGCAACTTATTTTAATTTTTCTTACGTTTTACATTTTAATTTCAAACGTGCTAAAAATAACAGAAAATTTAATCTGTATAATTATGTTTGTTTATATTCATAAAGAGTGGAGAAATAATATAAAATTTGGAGAATAGGATCTTTAAATAAAGGGAAAATTAATTAGCATTCAGGTGATACCAAATTTCTGTTTATTAAATAGAAGCAAAATTGTGTTGCAGCCAAGCATAAATTTACGTCAAATGTTTGTTGTCTCTGCCCTGCTCTTAGCCCTGGCAAATACTGCAATTTGTAAAGCTAAAATATATTTTGAAGTTCAAATATTCGCACCTGTTCCATATTTGTAAATTCATTTACAAAATTAATTTGTTATGTATAATTATGTATATATAATAAAATATTTTTTATATGTATATAGGTAGTTAGTTTTAGTTTAATATTAAAAGTGTTGTTTTCTCGAAATTTTTATGGTAAAATTTCAAATTGTTGAAGCATAATTGGCAGAGTAAAAGGGGGCCCCTCTGCGTCACGTCGAGCTTCCCCTACTTCTAAGTCTTAAGCGGGCTCTGGTTGTCGGGTTATCTACTCTCTGTTATTAATCACCTGAAGAAGAGAGTCGATAATAATTAATTGCTGTAGAAACTATAGTTATGTTCTCTACTCATTATATGGAGATAAAAAAGAAGATCTTGTTCTATAGATGTTTCATCTTCAGACAACAATATCGTCTCTGACCCATTTGATTTGCCTCTATCGTTTTTTACACGTTTTGAGATATTCAGGATTTTCTGATTTTCCTGCTCACCTGAATACGATTTCGTCTGCCTTGATGTACGCAGCGGAAGGCTGTATAGGGCCATCCACTCTAGGTTAGTTTCGATGTAGTTTCGCTTAAAAATATAAAATCATGCAATCACGAGGTTGTCCGCTGCCGATGGCAGTGGCGCTCCCAACATTATGTTCGTTTGGAAAGATTGCCGCTTAAAATACAAAATTATTCAAAACAGATTTTAGGTAAATTTAAGGTTATTATCACGGGCCCAGACAACGCCGTCTTTTGATTAAACATATAAAATCAAAACAGACCAGAGCGTGCGTATCTGTCGAAGGCAGTGTGGTCTCCAAATCTAGGTTCGTCTGGATAGATTTTCATTTAAAAATGTAAAATCTTATAAATTTGGGGGTGTACATTGCCAAAGGAAGGATGTGTCATCAACATTAGGTTTGTTTGGAAATATTTTCCTTTAAATATACAAAATCATTCAACTTTAAATTTCAGATTATTGACACGGGCCCAGGGGTCGGGTCAACTTGTCGGCCATGATGTCTTACACTCACGCACAGATTTTTTTTTCTTTTTTAATCGGTTATGAAAAGGAAAAAAGTCGCCAAACTTTGATGATTTTTTCCTTTAATTGTAATCTGGCTATTATGCTTAGCTTATATTAATTTATTGGTTTGGCGCGGATTTGAAAAACTCGCTAATCAAAAACTCGCCAAACATCGGTGCGTGAGTGTAGCACATCTGAAGGAAATCATCGGAAGGACTCATCGGAAGGAAATGAAGTACAGAACGCGAGTTTCTATTTTTTTTCTTGTTATTTCGTATTTTTAGATCGACTTAAATTAACCAAACCACTTGATACAATTACAATTGGAAGACATATTCAGAAAGATCGTATTCCTGCGTCTCAAATGCCACAATTAATTCGAAAATATATAATTGTTAAACCTTTGAAAAAAATAATTTCAAAACGGGTTGTTTTCCCAAAGGACGTTGTCCCCCTTATGGCAAAGAGCCACCAGGCCGCAATTTTAGAGGTACCAACAAAACAAAAATATGCTCTTAAAACTGAAAGTTCCTTCTAATTGACAGTGTAAATGGTTTTAAAAAATACGAATTTTAATCCATTCAGAAACACTGACGAACGCAGGTCACCTTTTTTTACGCTAAAAGAAACTAAGCGTCCATATTCAAACACAACATTTTAGAGCATCTCGGTAGATCAAATTTACATCACCTACAGAATTTTCGAAACATTTGGACGTGTATAGATATGGGGTGTTTATGCGTGCCGTCACTCTACTTCGAGTCATGTTTTCACTACTAAATATGCATATTTTTTCACGAAATTTAAAAGAGAGCTTGGATACAGTTATATTTATAATCAATTAAAATTTCAGCGAGTTCGGTAGATGAGAACAATTTTTTTATTGTTATGTTAAAGGAGCCGACGCGAAAACAAACAAACAAACAGAAAAAAGGCTAGAAGAAAACATATTTCTTTTACAACTAGATAATACTTTTTCACGAAAATTTTACACGGGCTGTAAAAACGTTATATTTATATAATATAGCAATTTCAAACAGTTCGGGCAACAAGAACTTTTTTTTAAAAAACTATGAAACGACCCTACGTGAAAAAACAAAAAAATGTCTTCTTACGAGCCCTTTTATGACTAAATATCAATATTTTTTTCTCGAATTTTTCTTTAAAAAAATAATTTCGTTACAAAATCGGATTAAAGATATAAAATTATACAAACTTGTTGAGGTTTTATTTTAATATTACCACGGTCCAGGCAACGCCGGGCGGGTCAGCTATAGTGTATAATAAAGACTATTTTAAAACGTTATAATTGCATAATTTGTAAATAAATAGATTATTCAAAATCTTTAGATAGTAATGGTTTCAAAGACATTGTTTTCAAATTTCCAAATTTTTGTTTACAATAAAAAAAAAGAATGATAGTTTTGCATTAAATGTAATAAAGTAAGTGGCATATTGCAAATAATGATCAAAATGACTGTTTCCCTATATTTTCCCCTATAATAAACACATGTTGTACAACGTTAAAGCATCATTAATATATAAATATATAAAACAAAATCACTGGAAAGTTATTGCTTTATAGACATTGCTTCTAAATTTTTGTAGGTTTCCATATCGCCGGCTGTTTAAAAAAAAGTTTGCCAAACTATATGGAACGGCCTTGATAGTTTGTATTGCTACATCCTTTTCGTATCTTACTTTATTTGTTTAGTTACTGAATAAACAGAAAAATTAAGAAACGAAAAATTTATATGAATTATTACTAGTAGATTATATATATATATATATATATATATATATATATATATATATATATATATATATATATATATATATATATATATATATATATATATATATACACACACCACAGTATTGGCCGAAATTGTGACACATTTTGAGAAAAATGCTTTTTTGAAGTTTGATGGATCATAACACAAAATATTTCTTAGTAATACCATAAAAGCTATATAACACTGGGAAGATAATTTAATCAAAAATATTATGCAATAGAGTTTGTTGAATTATAATAAATTTATCAAACCTTATAGTCCAATATTCAGAAAAAGGCAGTAAAATCTGGTTATGTTGATGATAATTATTTTTCTTTTCTTGAATGTAAGCAATGCATATGAATGTTTGTAGTCACAGACAGATTCCATTTTATTTGGTAAAGTATCAATCAAGCTAGGGTAGGATTTAAAAAATATATGTCATATTTTGATGCTTATAGACGTACTTTTATCACTATTTTTTATGATTGCTATCAAGTTGCTAAAGTTCTTTGCCATCTTTCAATTTTTGAGCTAGTAAAGCATAATTAAATTAAACAAACATCATAAAGAGTTGATTAGTTACCCAGAAATCAATGTATAACAATATTTTTAAGTGTAGGAAGGTATGGTTATGATGAAATTGGAAGTAAAATTGGAAGTAAATTAACAAAGGGATGTCCAAGTCACGCAAAACAAGACTGATGAAAGCGGAAAAAGGTGAAGGAGAGCAATTAGCGGTAGAAGAGTAAGGTCCCTCTGTGTATAGGTCACAGAAAGCAATCATCTGGGTGTATGCAACATGAAATGGTGCACTGCAATGGAGAGCTGAATCAAAGTACAGTTTCGTGCAGAGTGCAGTATATTCCTTATAAAAAATTACAACAGTACTTACAATGTATCCAAACAAACATATGTCTAATTATAACAGTTTGAGCACAATAAATATTTATAATCAGGGCAAGACTTTTGGTTCACCCTATATATAGATAATTTTTTTTTCGTTCTTCTCATTTTTTTTCTCTCTGTCCACATTAACCAAAGCTTCGTCATTCAAAGATCGTGAACAGTGTGGGAACTTCTCCCTTTGTTTTTGAAAAAAAACATTTCAAACATTTCTTTCGCACTGAGAACGTCATACTCATACGCTGTCGAAACCTACGTCTGCAGGGTTTTTCACACTTTATTTACACATAAAGCGTTGTTTTTAAACTTTCATTAATCAATCCTCCATTTGTTTTAATGATTTCTTTAAATAATAAAGTTACATTTCTAAACTTTAGAGCTATTATTTTGTGTAGAGCTATCGATTAATTCTAAATAAAGCCATGATATTTTTCTTTTGGTAAAATTTTTAGCATCATCTATTTTTACATAAAACATAATGCACGATATTAGCTTATATAAATAACACTTATTGCTTAAATATTCAAAACTTCTAGAAAGTTTAATGTAGAAGAAACAAATTAGCTAATTCAATTACACTTCCATTTTACATACACACTTTTAAGTAAATTGCACTGAAAATTGAAATTTCAAAACGTTCGAAAAAATTTCTTAATAACGTTAATGTATTCTGTAGGATTATCAGCTAGTTGCACCAGCGTTTAAAATGGTAATGTCATTGATAAGAGGAAGAATGTACATATATACTTTTTTAAATACTGAAAAATATCTTTATTTAATTAATTATTTATTTATTTTACTAATACTGACAATCATCTGAGCGTCTAAGAAGCTCTTAGATTTCCAGAAAGCTACTAATAAGGTAAAAGTCAAGTAATTTTTTTTTTCTCAAAAACTATGAAAAATTATCTTACATTTAGCTTCATTTTATATATAAAATAAATAAAATTCTGTTAAAAATATTTTTTACAATAGATAATATACTTTGTACTTAATCAAGGCAAAATTACGACTCAAAAGCGTATAGAAAGCACCTTAAAGGACATCACAGTAATGAAGCAAATTTATTAAGCCTTCCTGTAATTTAAATTCGTTTATTAAAATAAAGGAAAATAGATGATATCGGAAGTAAAAAAGAAATCCAATATAGAAACAGCACTGATTTTTTTTTTAATTTAATTTATTTATTTGTTTCTTTCTTTCATTTGTTTGTTTGTTTGTTAATGTTTTTATTTATTTGTTTATTTATTTTATTTATAATTTTGTTTCTTTATACTTTTATTTTATGTATTTTATATTTTTGCTAATACTGACAATAAACTGAGCATCTAAGGCACAAATTTTAACTACCAAATTTTAAGCTATTTTATTACCACTAAAATTTAAATATTTTTTCCTCATTTAATCGCAGAATGTCGATGATTAAATATGGCAAAATTTACTATTAAATTTTAGATGTAAGAAAACGCGTAAATGTTGGCAGCTATGATCAAAGTGTCTCTTATATTTCCATAAAACTACCACGATGAAAATTTATCTTGCATTTTCCTGAATTTTAAATGCAAACTGAATAAAATTCTGCTAAAAATATCTTTGTAAAAAAATAATTTACGTTTCACTTAGTCAAGGGAAAATTACGGCAGAACATCTTAGAAAGCAACTCAAATGCTATCACAATAATAATAATAATAATAATAATAATAATAATAATAATAATATATTTAGGCTTTCCGCAATTTTAAATCAAATTTTCAAATAAGCGAAAATAGATAACATCTAAAGTAATCGTGTATTTTTTATGAAAAAATATACAACCGACCTCTAAAGATTATTTTTTACATTATTGCACTGATATTTACTTATTGCACATCAGTTGGCGTATTTTAGCAAAAGTGGTTTGACATAACATAACGGAGTGGTTTCCCTTTTTAGCACTTTCCAACCTAGTTGAAAAGTGCTTATGACTTCGGTTTGTCTGGCCGTCTGCCGTCTGCCGTCTGCCGTCTGGCCGTCTGTCCGTGCTCTAACTCCCGTAAATATGCTCGGATTGCTCTGCAATTTTTATATGTTATTGTCGTTATCTATAGCATGTTCCCTATTTCAACGGAAGTGTGTAGCACTTATAGTTTTTTTACAGGGACACTCAAAAGAATTCCGTTACATTGCGGTCTATGGGGAAAAATCATTTGCGGTTTATTTAAATAATGTTTCACTATTTTAAACGCATTGAAATTTATATATATCACTAAGGTGCATTAGAAGAAGCTTAATATGGAACAGGGTGTGCATAGCACTTATAGTTACTTTACAGGGACAGTAAAAATAATTCCGTTACTTTACGTCTATGGAGAAAAATCGTCTGCGGTTTATTTAAATAATGTTTCACTATTTTAAACGCATTGAAATTTATATAGATCACTAAGGTGCATTACAAGAGACTTACTACGGAATATTGTGTGTATAGCAGTCATCGCTCATTTACAGGGACACGCAAAAGAATTATCTACTCTCTGTTAACAATAATTCCTGGAAGTGCGTTTTAAGTTACTGAACGCGATTTTAATGTTAACTTGCTTTTTGTCTATTACGTGGTGTGTATAAATTCTGTAGATCCTATACAGGGCAGCACAAAAGTTCGCGAACACATTTCTGTTTATTGACAAACTCCAGACGGAGAATTTTAAACTGTGCTACGCGTTTCCTAACTGAACTAAAATTCAGCATCCTATGTAGTATATATACAATTCTATAGATCCTATAAAGGGCTGAATAAAAGTATTCCGATATTTTTCCGAATATTGTATATGTTGGAAATTCCTGAAATTATGTTTTTAAATATGTTATGCGTTTTCCAAATTGTTTACTCAGAAGTTATCTTTTAGCTTATTAAACGGTATGATTTGTAAAATTATTTTGGAAGCGTTGGAAAGTGCTACATAATCTATGCTTGACGCATGATTTTTCGTTCTTGTTTTTTTTTTGTGAGTGTGTGTGTGCGTGTGTCAATTGTTTACTTGTTATCCACAGTCATTTTAAATTCCATCATTATTGTCAATATCACCCCATTTCACGCGCAATAGATTGATTATAGACTAAATTTTGAAATATCACTGTAAAACGACTATTTTGTGGAAACATTAAGTAGTACTGCGTACTTTAAAGGTGTTCTATAATTGAAATTGGCTACTTTCTGACAAATGTTTTAATTCCTTTTTATTCGCAAACGTATCGAATTGGCAGGTGCTCTTATTAAGAAACTATGTAATCGAACTATTTTTCCGTTTTTCGGTAAAGACAGAAGATTTTTCCGACAATGCTGCCAAATTTGAGATTTTGAGTCAAATTTCTGGACACGACAGCGCGGAAAAGAAAACTACCGTCCTGAAACAAAAATTAATTATAACTCAAGATGAAATTAATTTATTGGAAAAAAAAGAAGAATTTGACAAAAAATCACTTCAATAATCATACCTGCAAGTTCTCGTTTATTAAAATAAAGGAAAATAGATGATATCGGAAGTAAAAAAGAAATTCAATATAGAAACAGCACTGAATTTTTTAAAATTTATTTATTTATTTATTTGTTCGTTTCTTTCATTTGTTTGTTTGTTTGTTTTATTTGTTCATTTGTTTATTTATTTGTTTATTTATTTTATATTTTATATTATGCTTTTATGATTCAAAATGAATCAGAAACTGTGTCAGAAAGTTTCGTTTTGTTATTTTTAATTATTTATTCATTTTATTTTATTTATTTATTTATTTGTTTATTTATTAAGAACCGTCTTAACAACATGCTCAAATTTTGGAATGATTGGCCAATTTTTGCGAAAGTTAGAACAAAAAATTTTGTATCGTCAGCAAAAAAATGTTTTGTTAATTCAAGTAAAATGGTTCAATTTTACTTGAATTAACAAAATTCTTTTTGTTACATAGATATATGCTATGTGTTATTTTAACAATCTATTTTCTTTTTTCAATAAACTATATTTTGTTTGTTTTAATAATAAAATATGTTATATTACAAACTTGTTTTGTTTATACTACAAAAACTTTTGTTAAATGAACCAATCTAAATAAGCAATTTTAACTATTTTCAGCAGTGAATCACGCCTGTAAACCTTGAATAACAACAAGTGAATTTTTATCCTGCTTTTTTTCAAACGCAAATAGAGAGAGTGAAAATTGCCCAAGCCGGGAGTCGATCCCGGGTCCTCAGAACAGCCACTGAGCTACAAGGAACGATATCAGAGATCGAAATTTCTCCCTCTTATATATGTCGGAACGGCTGCAACCGCAGCACAAGATATAATTGTCATAAGGAGCACGCAAATTTCTGCAGCAAACATGAGACGACAATACGAAGCCCAGTATACGGCAACACATATTTAATTTTTAATTAATTTTTAGTAGTGAATTACGCCTGCAAAAAGCAGGATAAAAATTTACTGGTTATTATTCAAAGATTACAGGCGCAATTCACTGTTGAAAATGAGATAGAGCTATTGCAGAAATCGCGAAAAATGCAACAGAGCAGCGCCACCTGTTTCGCGATTTACACCAAAAACTAATCAGCAACAATTTATATTCGGAAGTAACTGAATATAAAGTTTTATTAAATTCCGTGCATTAGTTCTTGAGATAGAGCGCCCACAAAATTTTTGTCACATACAGATAGATAGAGTCATTGACAGTCATTTTCTAAAAACAGTCAAATCGTGTTCAGGACCTTCCAAAATCCGTCGGAAACCGGAAGTCGAAATTTTTCATGATTCCAATACTTTCTTCTTGTAAAGATAGAAGAAAGTAATAAATGGGACAGGGGGATTTTTAAAACTACCTTGGCCCGTCCCAATGAAAATTTTTTAATTATCCAAAAATTATGTTAATATTTTAATTATATAGCTATATAAGTCAAATAAATTGAGTTACGTGTGGGAGTTATGGTTACTACACAACAATTTAAATTTTGCAAAAACAACAAAATTTTGCCGGAATTACAAAATTATTGTCAAATTTAAAAAATCAGATTTTGTTAATTCAAGTAAAATTGATGAAATTTTGTTAAAATTTTGTAAGAATGTTAACAATATTTTTTTTTCCAAGCAACAAAACCAATTTTTTTACTTCAACTAAAAATTTTGCTAAAACAACCAAAATGTACTCAACAAAACATGTTTTGTTGTTTTAATCAGTTCATTTTTCTGGGTGCTTTGTTGGAAATCGGCTAATAAGAAGTTCAAGCAAAATTGCATGAATTACGAAAGTTACATAAAATTTGTCTGCTATCTTTATTTGCAGTATCTAAGAGTTTTCAAAATATACCAAATTCCAAATGCCTTTCTAAAATCTGATTAGCAAGCGGCAGAAGCTTTATAATGAGGAATATTGTTCTCTTTGAGTTCGATTATTTTCTGAATGCTGATATTATCTCATAGTAATATTTTCTCAGGCATGAAATAAATTAACATTATATGAGACCTCTGTATTACACAGTCTGAATTCCCTGTGTCGTAAAATTTGAGAAGTTTATCAAATTTACGAATGCATTTTCTAAAATCTGATTAGAGAACGGTGATGCATTATAAGGAGAAATTTCATTCTCCTTTGAGTTCAACTAATTTCTGAATGTGAATATTTTCTCATAACAGTACGCTGGAAAACAGAAATAATCCTATTTTTTCATGTATTATACTTTTATTGCCATATTTTATTTATCGAAAGACGAGCTGTTTATGATGATTATTTTTTAATTTCTACATCTATATTATATAGAAAAAGCATGTCCGGGATTAAAACTGACATCATACCGATGGTTTCATCGACCTAGCAAGCAATCTCGTTTTATCGCATTTTTTTAACATGAACAATTCAATTTTTACATCGTCGAATAGAATAAAAATGTAATTTCAATCTCAAGTCCTATGAATACTGTATCTCAATTTACTTACATTTAATGTTTTTTTAAATTGTCTTTGAAGCACGATTTCTTTTCAAACCTGTCTCTGCAAAAACAATTACGGAAGATTCGCCGGTTTTGCACTTAAAAAAATGTAAAGAATTCAACATTTGTTTGTTTCAGTGTAATATTCCGTAACTAAATTTCCAAACGAAATTAAAACTTCACAAATAAATAAATAAATAAATGAAACACGAATTTAACAGACATTTAAATGAACTGCGTGCTTAACAATGAAGCAATCAAAATCAAAAATGGTTGCGATAAATACTGATCTTTCTTTGCCTACATTTTCTGTTCACTTCAAATGAACTATTTCTCTTGCATCCATTTTACATCTATATTTTCAAAGTACTATTTTTACTGTTGTAATTTCAGGAAATTATTAATATCTATATTAAGAAGCAAACACATGTCCATGAGTAACGCTGACGTCATATTGACGGTGGCAAGACCTGACCAAAAAATGTCGCCTTTACAACAATTTTTTTAACTTCTATAGATATCACACAATTTCAATTTTTACACCGTCTACTAAGGAAAAAAAATGTTCTTTCAAAAGGAAATTGTCGAAATCTGTATCTCAATTTACTGATTATTATGATTTTTAAAATATTTTTTAAGCAGGTATTATGTTTAATCTATTTCTATAACGTGCAGTCAGGTTAGAACAGAATAACGATTAACACGTTTGCACTTAAAGCAATTTGTTTGCGGCTAATATTCCATAATGCAATTAATACTTAATCAATAAATAAATAAAGTAATGAAATAATATAAAAACATACACACGAATTTAATAGACATGTGATCGCACTACGTGCTTAAACCACTGAAATCATCAGCATAAAAAAAATGTTCGTTCAAATGGAAATTGTTCGAAATCTGTATCTCAATTTACTGATTTTTATGATTTTTTAAATATTTTTTTAAGCAGGAATTATGTTTAATCTATTTATATCACGTGCAGTCAGGTTAGAAAAGAATAACGATTAACACGTTTGCACTTAAAACAATTTGTTTGCGGCTAATATTCCATAAAGAAATTAATACTTAATCAATACAAAAATAAAGTAATGAAATAATATTTAAAAAATGCAAATTTAACAGACATGTAATCGCACTATGTGCTTAAACCACTAAAATTATCAGAATAAAAGCTGCTGTAAGTAGCAAAGGTTTTGGTGATTTCTCCGGCTATTAACTCTTGACATGCGGCTAATACAAAAGTATCGCTTTTAATAAATTTCAAAACTTTATTTCAATACATTATTGATATTTTTTTACATAAAAATGCTTTTTGGTGTTGTTAGGAGACAATCTGAAAAATGTAAAATACCTATAAGAGTTTTCAATTAAATGAAAAAGGTTTTCTCCCATATTCTGTAACCCGGGAAGCCCGGGTTGGATCCCCTACTAATGGTAAACATATAAAAACATTCACCTAATAATAATAAACAGAAAAAAAGGGCCGATAAACTCAGAAAGGATTAATTGCCCTACCCTGCACGTCCTCCCTACATGACGCCCCTGTAATTTTAAACCACTACGAACGTCTAATCCCGAATTTGAATAAATTATATCTGACAGAACTAGAAGTAAAAAAAAAACACTTTAAAAAAATCGAAATAGTATAAACAAAGTACATTTTGCTTGCTTTCATTTTTCAAGAATGTCTGACCTTTAAATAAAATAACTAACTTGCAAAAAAAAAAAAAAAAAAAAAAAAAAAAAAAAAGCATCAGTTACGCAATTTAGCAAACATATTCTTTTTTTTTTTTTTTTTTTTTTTTTAATCAGCATTACTAAAAATAACTTGATTTTCCAGCAAAACAAAAGTTTGAAATTTAGCTACTTATAATGCAAAGAAAAAAAGTTAATGATTTCGCAACTGCTGTTACCGCTTTATCTCTTTTTAGCAAAGCGGATATTTCTCTTAAAAAAAAAAAAAAAAAATGCTAACAGTAAACACTATGTCCAGTAACACACAGGAAGTTTATCTTGAAAGAGAAGAATATATGGGGTCAAAAATTCTTTTCTGGGACTTTCGGGATTGATTAAAAAGGGGGGTGATGGGACTTTTCGAAGAAGGAAGAAAATTTATTGCATCGGCACCTTACGAGGCGGGAAAATATTTGAGTCCATTTTAGGTAATTTGATATGAAAGAATGTAACAGGGGTTAGAAAAGGTTCGACTCGGAAATCTCTAATCGTTTTGAGGAGTGAATGAATGTGCTGTGAGAAAGTATGTGGGGATATACCATACGCATAAATCTTGTCAGCTATGTACTCTACGTAAGTTGTTTAACGATTGATTTTCAGTGAGAAACTGTGGTTCAATGCCCGAATTATACCACATGGCAAGGCGTACATTGCTCACGCTAAAAAAAAAAAAAAAAATATATATATATATATATATCTACTTAAAAAATCTATAGTTACATTAATAAAAAATGATGTATTAGGTGACGCTCATACGAATCACTGCTTAACGGAATAAGCCACTTTTTCAAATTTATTGAAAGCAAAACGCAGATAATGTAATTTTTATTGCAGTTAATCGCTTAATTGAATCAAAATTTGTTTCAAAATCCTGATTGAATTAAGCGAAGTATACCGTATATTTATTATACATACTTTTGCCCAAATACACGTAAAAAATAATTTAAAAATTATTATTATTATTATTATTATTGCGAAATCAGCATAAGTAGCTTGTTCTTTTGAATAAATTAAGAGTTCTTTCTCGTCGATATTTTATTTTTAAACATTCATAAAACTTAGAGATCTACGTTGCGGTACAGCTCAAAATTTTAGTAGAATCTTATTTTACTTTATAAATATCTTTGATACTACAAAACAAACTTATTTTATTTCACACTTACAAAATAATGAGCTCTCTATTCCGAGAAATACGTGTTTTGAATGTAAAATAAGTGTAATAAAGTCATGCGCTCTCATAAGTGGTGCCCTCACCTTTCCATTTTTTGGTAAAGTCAGAAGATCTTTCAAAAAATACTGTCAAAGTCGGCGTTTTGGTTCGAATTTTCGACGCGGCAACGCAAAAAATAGGAAAAACTTGTCGTCACTTGACAATAATTGCTTATAACTCTATAAATAATTTATTTATAAAAAAAAATAGAACATGCAATTCCTTTCCAAAACGCTTCAATAATCAGGAATGACAATTTTATGCCTTGATGTTAAAAAATGACTCAAAAAATCTGTCAGAAAGTTTCGCGTTTTTGAGCAGGGAATTTGAGAATCAAAATAAGGCGAATACTACCTTTCGGAATTTGTGCTGGCAAACGACTTCCAAGGAAAAAATTTGAAAAGCCCTAGTGTATGTAACTAGTTTCATTGTTAAAGTACTTTACGTTAAGGGGGTCCGGGACACATTTAAAAAAATATATATTTATTGAGTTAAATTTTTGAAATTTTTTGTGATGGTTAACCATATCATCTGTAAACAAAATCACGTGATAAATCTTCTCATAACTTTTTAAAAAAAATTTTAATTTAAAATTTATTAAAAAAGTGGGGTAATTTAAAATCGTTACTATAACTAGAAATATTATTTGTAGAATTTCATTTTTTTTTTCATTTAAATAAACAGAAATATATTAATTTAAATTTAGATTCAGCATTTTAAAAAATATTAATCAAAAAAATTAAAACATTTAAAGTAAAAACTTTAAAAAAATGGTGTAACTTTTTTTTAAAAAGTCATATTTTCAAAAGTAAATATTTTTTTTTCAAATTTGCTGAATCAAAATTAAAGTAAAATAACTGAAAGAGACATGTTCCAAGTTTGAACCCTTTATCTTTAACATTTTTTGACTTATAACGATTTAAAGACGAGAATGCGTAAAAGAACCTATCATGCAGAAAAACGCAAAAACGTTTCCATGACAACCACTACTGGAAAGCTAGATTTTTAAAACAAAAAATTAATATATCCTGTTATATTTAAGATAGAAACATGATTTAAACGTCATTTTAAACGGAACAAAGAATTTTTTAATACAATAAAATATTTTTCCAAAATTTGATGATTTTTGTGTCCCGGACCCCCTTAATGAATAATTTGTGTAAATTAGTGTGTAATAATGTATGTAAATTAATATGTATTAATTAGCGTAAACTAGTGTATAAAGCAATTATAAATTTCATTTTCTCTTCTCAAATTTTCGAAATTATTTCATCAAAATCCCTTTAACCCCTTCAGGGGCAAAGTATTCTTGTAGCTAAAATATTGAAATGATTGATTGACACCAGGATTCGCGAACGAATTTATTTTTAAATAAGTAAAAGCTTTTCGTCACGTACCTTATAAATTCAAAAATTTGATTATAAAATTCTGGTGTCATTGTGGCATTTTGGAATTAAAATTAAGTGCTATATATAATATACCGGTGCCCTTCAAGGGGTTAATACACTAAGTAGCCTTGATATAACTAGTTTTACATTTCCAGGTCTAAATTATCTGGAATATTTTTAATCCATTTAAAATATATACTATATCATTTCTTTCTGCCTTCAAATTTCCTTTAAAGATATCATTATCAAAAGTGAAATATTCCGCACCTTAATTTCGAAGGTTTTAAAGTGAGAATATTTTTAGATGAAATATAAACGAGATAGTTAAAAAATATTTTAAAATGATTTATTTTTGCCTGCATTTCAAATATTTCTTGATGCATACGATTTTTTTCCCCTTAAACTAGATTTTCTTTCTGCAAAACATCTCGTTTGCTCATTTCCAGTATTGCTTGCTTCTTTGCAAGAAAGCATATAACTTAGAGATATCACTGTTATTGCGGGGTCGTTAGGCTGCGGGGAGTTTTGACATCATATTACAGGATGCTGGTTCAGGCACCTCAGTGGCGGTGGAAGGGTTTGGAAATTTATTACTACGGTGTAAACTAACACGTCGTAAATGAATTTACCCGCAGTCGTTCATACTGTTTTGAGACAACAAATTAAGGAGGTTGAAATGTAAAAAGATATGGTATTAAAAGACCGAAGAGCAATAAACATGCCAACTTGAAGTTCAAACCTAAGAAAATCAAAAACAAACGAGTGATTTAGTGAAGTTTGCCAGTGCGCGATCTCTGACATTTCTAGGTGGTTCCAGAATGTATATCATTTTCAAGATGTAATCAAGAGAAAAACACAGAAAGGCTTCCTTTTCCTGCGATATAAATGTCAAAGGGTCCGTACACCCCAGATAAGTGAATTTTCACCCTCGCACATTGCTCATAGATCTTATAGAAGTATTAGTATTAGTATATCTATGTCATTGCAGTTATGAGAGAAAAAAGAGAAATGTAAAAAGAGATTATACATATGGCTGTACCGTACCAAAGTGTCATATTCCCGAAAATACCTACCCAAGAAAATCAGAAGCACAGGATCTATTTACTGCAATATTTTCTGATTTGAGATCCTTGGCATATTTCTAGGTGGAACAAAAATTTATACAGCATTTAAAGCCGTATGCACGAGAGGGGGCCCGATGTGACCCAAGCATAACAAGAAATAAATGGAATAGGATCCGACTCATGCACTTTCATTTAAAAAAAAAACCATGTAGCTTAACATCAACAAGCTGCCCCGCCATCTCTCACTACAAACAATTCCAAAAGTATGAACTTCATTTTCGGCTAAATGAAGACTTGTCGCGAAAAATAGAAAAATCGCTGTACGAATTCCGAATAAGCTCTACTGAAAAGATGACAAATTTTGCTATAACTTGCTAAAAGATTGAATTGAATTTGGATCGCTTTGATGAGTGGGCCAACTTGGAAGATCGGGAATATACGCAAATCGTTCCGTTCAATATAAGATAACAAAATTTCTAATTAAAAAATCTAAAATCTTCGTCTATCCGGAACAAAAATTGTAGCCGTCGCCGTGCGATAGATTTCTAATATACAGCCAGACAGACATATTACACACAGACAAATATTTTTTTTTTCTTATTAATATAGATTAAGTAACATACTTCCAGGAAAGACATGAATAATGTTCAGAAATTAAAAAAATTAATTTAAGGAAAAATAATTTGCTTACATTTAAACAAAATAATTTAGGAAATAAATACAGACTTTTTAGGTTAAGATTAAAAATTCAAAGTATAATAAATTTAAAACAAGCTCAGACTAAATTATTAAAAACTTTTATATCAGTGTATTGTTATTTTACGATTCCTGGATTAGAATCGGATCTTAACTCGGTTTTATCCTAATCTATCTAACTCAGCCATACTCAACCTGCGGCCCGCGGTCCGCATGTGGCCCGGCGACCTTTTTATGTGCGGCCCGAGACACATAATCATTAATACCTATTTATAAAATTAATTGAGATGTGTGTAAAAAGCTTAATATTTTCACTGCTCTTTTATATATTTTCATGGGAGGACAATTTCCTGTTACTTATAATTAAATTACCTTAAAATATCTTAAATAAAGTTTCCTTAGTCAAAGTTATTTTTACATGTAGTTTTACTTGTGCTATAGTAGAGTTTACATTTCTTAATCTTGAACACTAAACACAAATTATTCCAAATTAATTTACTTTGCTATATTTATTTATACATTTAAAAAAAATAGTTTTTGCATTGAGAAAAAACTAATTTATTAAAAAAAAAAATCTTTTTTTTTTTTTTTTTTTTTTTTTTTTTTTTTTTTTTGAGAATTTGGAATTGCTGCATTGATATATTGTTACGTTTTATACTTATCATATAGCTAATAAGGGTTAAATATTTGTCGCAGAAAAAGTTGGCAGCAAAAAGTTTTATACCACTATTTCAAAACAACAATCTTCGCGGCATTTGCAATAGAAATTCACATTTTTTACATTATTATACAAGTGTGTTGCGGCCCGCCTAACGTCGCAAATATATGTTTGCGGCCCGCGAGAAAAAAAGGTTGAGTACGGCTGATCTAACTCGATCCGTCGGGTCGGGTGGACGCTATTTTTTTTTTCGCAGTATTTGACTTTAATTGTTTTGGGTTCGGGCCAGTTTCGGTTTGATATGACTCTTGCAGGTTGTGTTCGGGTTGACCCGATTTTTCAGAAAAAGTCTAAAATATTTTTTCAGATGAAAAGAACTATATATTTGAATATTAATAAGTGTCAGTGGTGCATCCTGCTATTTGGAGTTGAGTATGCTATACAGGTCATCCATATAAAAATCATTATCATTACAGCTTAATGCGTTAACGGAGATTTTATTTTTTAAATATTTAAGCATATTAAATTCCATTTTATCTCTTTTAAATTACAAATATAAAGTAATGCATAAATAAATATCTTTAAAATATGTAACGCTGTAACTGAATGGTATTTATTGTAATATTGCACTGTTTTTAAAATAAATATTGTAAAATTTTAAGAATTACTTACGTCTTGTCCTTGAAATATTGTTTAATTAAACCACTAAGCGTCGCTATATATATTTTTTTATGGAACAGTTTTTTTTTTTCTTTATGAATGGGAAGTCTTTAAAGTACTTCTGAAAAAATAAATAATCGAATATTTAGGAGAAACAGCCTGTTCCTAAAGTGGGAGCAATGGCACTGAATAGAGATAATAAAAAAAAATTCATATGCCTCTGTGTATTTAAGGTAGTTATTTTTCAGTTATTTAGCTATAAAAGAGATAATATCATTCTGAAACTAACTGATATTTTACGAGAAATTCATATAAATTAGTCCGGCATCTACATTTATAACAAAATAAGAAATAAAATTATCATTTTCATAAGCCTTTTCATTATTCTTTTCGTTATTTTTCATCATTAACATAATTTTTGCATGACTATTTTGCATGGAAAATAATTGAAAAAATTTTATGCAGCTTTTTTTCTTCGTTTTCTGAAATTGGATTTTTAACTATTTATTTTTCTTTTTGTACTTCGTTTAGTTTTTTCTACATCCCGATTAGAAGATTCGCCTGAACTTTCGTCTAAAAAATATCTAGTCTGAGTTTAATTCTTTGTCTTTTTTTTTTAAACACTAAATCGCATATTTCTTGATTGCCTGTTGATTTAAAATTTACAGAAAGTTCTACTTCACCAGATGTATTATGGGATAAATCGTGGCATAAATTGTTTCCTATTACATCTTTCTCATATGTTACTATACTGGGATCAGGTGGTAAACAAACGATATCTGAAACATCGGAAAAATCTTCTGAATCTAATTGTTCGAAATAATCCAAAGCTTGAGATATACAGTTAAAAATTTCACAGGCATATTTTCTCAAAAATAGAAATATATCCAAGGAGAAATTGAAAAGACTACTACAAATATATCGTTTTGGAAAAAGAAATATATTTCTGACAAAGTAAGAACCATATTTTATAAGTACAACTTCCAAGAAAAATTTTGTAGGAATGAAAAAACTTTTATAAAAAACGTTGCAGCAGTAGCATGCGTGACAAAAGCACCATAGTGAGAGGTCCGAATTTGGGGCATTCCGAATCGCTGTGAAAACTAACGAATGCGCCAATGCTCCCATTTTGAAAAAAAAAATTGTTCTTTCGGTAATTGTGATTGATCAATTAAGTCCGGATTGATGTTGTTGTACATTTTAGACAGTTATAAACATATTTTAACTACAGAATATATAATTTTTATTTTAAATTTATTTTAAAAAAGAATATTTCTTTCGAATGCTGCCAAAAAGATAAATTTCGCCTTTTTTCTAACACGTTTTAAAAAATAGAAAATTCAGATGAATTTCTTTTTAAACTACACAAGTCATCTCATATATTCAAAATACAAATAACATGAACTTTATAATAATATATGAAATATTCATTTTAGAAAAAAATCCTTAAGTAATGTTCCCAAAATGGGAGCAATGACGTTTAATGTTTTTTTTTTTTTTTTTTTTTTTTTTTTTTAAGTATATTTATGGAAATAGTTTTAAAAAAGCACTCCTAATATGCATAGCTGCCAACTTTTACGCTTTTTTGCTACCACTAAAAATTAATAGAAAATTTTGCCTTGTTGAATGACATGATTGCGGCGGTTTAATAAGGTATAATTTACTATACAATTTTAGTGGTAGGAAAAATGCGTAAAACTTGGCAGCTATGAATATGTAAACACTCATGTGATAACAGAATTATCGGAAAAGTTCCCAAAATTCGTTTCCCAATTTATTTATGTTTGTTTATAAATAAACTTTATATAAATGTTTCCTTAATACAACTGAAAAATGATGGCTCAGATTTTAATTGATCTTCCTCACTGAATATGATAAAATAGTTTGACCAACTCCTAAACAATAAACCTCACATTGCAAATTCTACATTATCAAACACGATCAATTAGAATTCACTCTACCTGTCGCTTATTACATTTTATACATTCCAAATTTACTAACGCTCAAATTAAAAAATCATTAAAAACTCTACAATCTTCTTTTTATAGTAATTATAGCTGGAAGAATCTTCGTAAATTCATCTTTGCAATTCCAAAGTATCATCTGCATCAATATCTTAAGGTTTTTTACTTCTAATACATTCACCACCAATTTTAGTGATACTTTTTGTGATTTACTCCATTTTAGGCTAACTGCTCTCAATGTTAACATTAATATAAAAACAAAGAACTTAAATAAAAGTAATTCAGACATAATCATTACCTTTACTAACCCAGTTTTTAATAAAATTAAGCTTAATCCTCTGTTTAACAATGAACAATGTAAATTTCTACTTCTTAGTATAAATCTTTAAATACCCTATTAGTTTAGGGCGTAGAATATTTATTTATAATAAATTCTCTAAAAT
This sequence comes from Maratus michaelseni, assembly GCA_963931845.1. Taxonomy (NCBI): domain Eukaryota; kingdom Metazoa; phylum Arthropoda; class Arachnida; order Araneae; family Salticidae; genus Maratus; species Maratus michaelseni. Next base: position 494,583,439 of record OZ007586.1, read on the forward strand.
TTTCGAACACAATAACGCACATTCATGTAAATGCAATGAACCCCAATTAACAAAATATATTAATGCCCACCATGGACACATCATAACTGGCAATCTAAACATTGTCACTTTGGAACTAAGGATCGCATTCCCTCACAATCATATTGCAAGTCCATAATTAAACAATTCACTAATGATTTGAATTTCTTTATTTACAAAATAGCTATCAACTATAATAAACGCACTGAATTCTTTGCAGAGTGGAAGCATATGTCATTTTTCTTTTACAACAAAATTTACAGAAATCACATATTGCTAAAAAATATGTTTCTTTCTCCACCCTTCCTTAAACCGCATTCTCGTGAACTACAAAGCAATTTCACCATAACATATCATGATAAGACTTGTAATAACTATGTCATCATCTGCAAATATTACAACCACACCTTCTAACAAATTAAATTACTTCTAATAATATTTTCACACTTCATTATGTTCAATTAGAAGAAAATACTAGACATATTTTAAGTTATCATAATTTATTAGCCTTAAAAATTAAAAACTTCAATTATCCTTGTATTGTTATAATTTCCTAAGTTAAAAAAAAAAAATCCTTTAAAATTCCGCACTGTCACTGTAGGATGTAATACTAAATACACGCGCTAATTGTAATTCACCTTTTTTTTAAATATTCTCACACAAATTTATGATTTATCTCTCAAAAAAAAAAAAAAAAAAAAAAAAAAAAAAAAACACCGTATCAAAACAGTTCTCTATTAGTTAATAAAATCAAGGCACTAACAAACGTTAACAATATCATTACATATGATTTCAAGGACCTATTCAACAATATTCTTTTGACAGATTTAAACTCAACTATTAATTCACTTTTATAGAAAATTTTTTATCATTACAATTACCCAAGAATATTGATATTGATTACTTCAAAACTTTAACTAATTTTTTGCTTTTTCATAACTATATTTTCCAAAATAATGCTATTTTTAATCAGATACATGGTATTTCACAAGACGCAGCTAGTCCCAGCATGCTATCAGATTTATATCTTTACTTCTGTGAAACAAAGTTTATTAAGACTAATATTTTGCTCTCTCTATATATATAGATTATACATAATTATTTTTCTCTTAATGATAATCAATCTATATCTCTTCCTGTTTACTATTACTATTATTTCTGATCATGCTTTAACATTCAATATTTATGATAAGCGTAATGATTTTTCATTTAATGTTATTAATTTTACTAACTTTTTAAGACCAAATTTATTAAAATAAAAATATACAGCATTGTCTTAGAATTATCCCTTTTCTTTTATTTCTTCATGGATCTAACATAAACAATTATCTAATCTTAACAATATGGGCATTAAATATGTAAAAAATATAAAATATTATAGAGGATATAAGTATTATGGAGATATATATTATTATGGAGGGTGAGCGTGGAAATAATTATAAAAACTTTGTAAAAAAATTAAAATATAACAATTAAAATAATTAATAAAATTTCTCCCTCCCAAAAAAATTATAAAATCGAAATGCTATTACGTAGGATTAATGTGGGAGTGCTAAATATTTTTAATTAATTAATTAAAAAAACGAGTTTTATGTATCTAACACAATTTATTTGTTATTCTTTCATTAATATAATCATTATATCATTTACACAATATATCCTCATACATAGCTATATATTTTCAAAACTTTAAATTATTAATTTTTTATATTAATATATCATTTACATATTAATATATCATTTACATATTCATCTCTTTTTAAATTTTTTTCTGTTTATACATTTTTAATTAATATTATCATAGTTATCTATTCAATTTTTAAGTTATTACCTACATATTTCCATATTTTTAAATACTATTAACTACATTATTTCTAATTTTAATTATTGTTTACAACCATGTTATTTCTCTTTAATCTTCATATCTACTTATATCCTCGTTTACATTAATTACTACAGTGTATGTAAATTTATCTTTAGATAAATACTCCTACTTTTAAAGCTAGATTGCAGCATTTCCTTTTTTATTTAACACTAGAAGGCAGCTCCAGCTATTTCTTTTTTAACACTTTCCAACCTAATTGAAGAGTGTTTATGACTTCAGTTTGTCTGGTCGTCTGACCTTCTGTCCATGCTCTAACTCGCATAAAAATGCTCGGATCGTCCTGAAATTTTTGTATGTTATTGTCGTTTACTATAACATGTTCCCTATTTCAATTGAAGTGTGTAGAACTTATAGTTTTTTACAGGGACAGTCAAAAGTATTCCGTTACATTACAGTCAATGGGAAATAAACGTTTCAAGTGCATTTTGACGATGCTTCGTCATTTAAAACATGATGAAATTGATATATAATTAGGAAGTGCATTAAAACATGCTTTTTGTAGAATATGGGGTGCAAAGCATTAATTATTCATTTACAGGGTCAAACAAAAAAATACTGCTACACATTTTTCTATGGGGAAAATCGTTTGCAGTGAAATTTAGTGATATTTCACTATTTCAAACATTATGAAAATTATATGCACCATGCACTGAGGTGCACCATAAATTGCTCTCTTGAAAGTGTGGCGTACATTGCGTTTATTTACAGGGACACACAAAAGATATTGGTTACAGTACATGTGCGATATTTACAGTCTATGTGTGATAAGGGCGTTTTCAACTTTGGTTTGCGTTTTTAAGTTTAACTAAATACAGTAAAACCTCCATAACGGACACTCCCGAATAGCGGACACATCTATTTAGCGGACACTTTTTTAATCCCCAACACAAATATTGTTTGCATAGTTTTACCTCTGAATAGCGGACACCTCCAAATAACGGACAAATTTAGCGTTCCCGCAGTGTCCGTTATTCGGAGGTTTTACTGTATTTTCATAGTACGTGTGTGTTTATAAACTCGGTTGTTCATATACAGGACTACACAAGGGAATTCGTAAGTATTATAGACTATGGGAGTGAATTGCTTAAGGGTAGTTTTTAATTGTGTTACGCATTTTCTTGCTGAACTATAACATATTTAGTAGACTAACAGAAGTTTGTGGAATGTAAATATATTCATACACAGGGCTACGCAAACAAAAATATACATAGTCGTTTACGGTTGGTAATTGCTGCGAGTGAATTTTAAGTTGCCTTTTAGCTTAATATGTGGTGTGTACAGAAGTCTTCAGGTAATATACAGGGCTGTACAAAGGATTTCGAGTCCATTTCCATCTATCGGAGAAAATTGCTAAATGTGATTATTCTAACTGAACTAAATTTTATCATGCTATATATTCACATCCATTGATCCTATACAGGGCTGCACAAATTGATTCGACTACTTTTTTGACACTGGAAGGTAATTTCGAAAACTGTGGTGTTATGTGTTTTCTAAACTGTTTACTAACATATCTTCTTTTCGCTTATTTAACGGTGAAGTTTCGTTACAGTTTTCTGGCTGTGTTGGAAAGCGTTTCATAATTTATGCTTGACGCAGGATTTGTCGTTTTTGTTTTATTATTCTTACTATACTCTTTTTTGCCACGAAACAGCATTTCCTAGTCAGGCACTTTGAATTGCACATGGATAATATTTTTAACCCTCTAGTCGCGGGCGATGTTTCCATTTTCTTGTATAAAACCGCGGCCTATTTTTATTCGTCACTTATAATAGTTATAAGGATTGAATGTCACCGGAATTTACAACAGATTTATTTCCAAATAAATAAAAGCAGTTTCTTCATCTACATTATAAAAACAAATTTTTATTTCAAAATTCCTGTAGGAATGTGGCATTTATGAATTCAAAATATTTCAAAAACCGCAGAACTTTCAGAATGCTCTAATAAATATGAAATTATATAGATATTATAATTTGTAAACAAACTTTCTATTTCTAAATAAAAGAAGATAGATTCAACGAACAACTAGAATCTCCCGATGCTTAAGTACTATAAAAATTATAGGGAACGTCAAAATAGCGTTCTCCGCGGAATTGTATAGAATAAGTGAAACGCGATAGGAGCGTTACCCGCGGCTGGAGGGTTAAGCTGAATTAATTATTTCCGCTCTTTATTTTACTAGTGAGTTGTGCTTATTATTATTTAATTTTTTATCTATTACAGTTGGATCATTATTTATTTTTTGGATCTCTTATTCTTTTCACAATTTTCGGGGCTTTTTCGATATATTATAATGAGTTTAATATTGTCATTTTTAGGTTTAATGCTGACAATTCATGAAGTAACGTATATTTACAATGAATTATTTTTATGAAGCTCCTCTGACGATTCCATAAGATATTCTTGGTTTTTGTTATTTGTATTTACATTTTAGTATGTTTAGTTTTTGTAGTATATTTTCCTTTGATTTTTATACATCTCTCTCTTTCATTTTCACACATGTGATTTCATTTTAACTACGTATGTGTGTGTGTGTGTGTTTCTGTATAACATCTAATAAATAAAACGTACCAAGAAATCTCAGTATATTTAGAAACATAAACATTTTTTAAAGGTTGGTGATACAAAACAATAAATCAAAAGAATTTAATCTCGAACAAATATAGAAATTTTTTTTATAATAAACTGGAACATAAATGGAATATAAATATCATATGATTTTGTATATATATTTAATCTAAAAGTATTTGCCATTGTTAGAAAAAATTCTTCTTATACGTAATTTCTTCCTAAAACAAGAAACTCTTGGCAATTTTTCAGATAACGGGCAGCTAAAATGTTCTGTTATACATTCCACGGTCAGTTAAATAAATGGAGTGTAATAATTCGAGAACAAAGCATGGAATTCTTTAAATGTGTGGGTGCAGTGAAAAGAAAAATTATCTTCAAATGAACAGAAGGAAACACTTTTTGACAAAAAATATAAATAAATAAATAAATGAATAAGAAACAGCAAGCATCCTTACAGAGCAATATTTCTTAAAATTCATTGCCCTAATATTAAATTATCGTGAAATGTATGCCTATATATATATAAAATGCTGTATTTTATTTTTTCAGTGGAATGAGATGTGTATTTTTTATAAATGACACATCTCTAAGAACAAATGGTAAAAAAAAAAAAATAGAAAGCCATGAAAAAAATCCATGTTTTAAAAATGTTGTCACTTTTCCGGTAGGAAAAGGATTCTTTTATGAAAGATATCCACTTCATATGTTTTTATCTTTATTTTCCTGCAAAAGTTTATATCATAAGATGCTTTAAAGCTGTTTAATTAGATTGTGGGACTAACGTTTTGAATATAAATACTCAAAATATCCGAAGTCATAAGTGAGGTTTACAGAAAAATAAATTTCATCGCGCAATACCCACACAAAATAAAGTTGAAATAAGAACTTTAAGCATATTATGTCGTTTAGTAACATTTGACGTTCTATGCAATACTGGCAGTGAAATGTTTCAATATTGCACAAGTATTGCGCCAATGTAAACACCCAAATGCTTGTGCAATATTTCATGACAACATATCCAATATTGATCACTGGTCCAATATTATTTTGTTGCTATACAATAGTCATTCTTTCTCTTTCTCTCAATTTTTTATTTTTGTTCCACCTTATTACCATCTTATGAGAATCCTTATTACTTACCCATCATACGTAGTATAGGGTAAATCTTGTAATTGTTTTAAAAATCGAAAAAAAAATTGACGGATTTACACGTTTCAGACACTGGAGATTCCGAAAAACACATTTTTAGAAAAAAAAATTTGCCGCCCGTCTGTCTGTGTGTCTGTAAACGGTCCAACTCTCGAACAAATTGAGATAGAGACTTGAAATTTGGTATGTACTTAGTATGTAACAATGGGAAGAAGCTTATTGGATTTCAGTAACCTCGATTATCCGGAACTGCTTTTTTCGGACTCTCGAAATATTCGTTCTGACAAAAGGTATATAAAAAGTTTTGAAATTGTTTATTTTAAGGAGTGAATATAAAAGACAATAAAAAAATACAAATTTTGCATAAAGAATGAAGTCGATCGGATAATTAGTTTCCGAAATATTTGTAATCCTATTTTCCCACTCTTCGATTTTTCATGACCCTGTATTTCATCCAAATTTCAATTCTAAGAAATATTTTAATTGGAAATGAGACGATTAATCCGACGCAATAAGTCGTTATTTATTATGATTATCATTTTCGGAGTTATAAGGATGTTTCTTTTACGAAATTCAGTAATAGAACATTTAAAATTTATGACGTCATCAAGCCACGATTTTATTCGAATTGCAATGCATTTTATAAGTAGTTTACACATGTTTTATTTCCATATTTTATATTATGCATATCAATGATGGGTAAATATTAAGGTGGCCCTCAACGACAAGTTTTAAAAGTTGCTCCAATTTTGCTGTTTCTGTAGAATTTGGTAAGACTGGATAAAACTATAAACTCTTTAAGTTGTGTTCACATTAAGAAATTTCTATGAAACAACCAACACTGTCATAAGTATAACAACTATTATTAGGATCTTTGGAAACAATTAAACATGATCAGCAATTATAAAATAAATATAAAATTAAAAATAGTTTTAAAAAAACCCATTTTCGTTAACAATTATTAACGTTTAACTTAAATTTACGCCTAATTTGATGACTGCAATTCATGTTGTCCTAAAATATGTCTGTTTACAATGCGTGAATTCGGCGTGGGCCCCAATTATGGAAAAATTGGTGCGTTTATTTATGCAACAAGAAGTTTATTCTCAGCCAATGCTATGATTAGTTTCAAAAGTTGTTTATTCACTATATATTGTAAGTTATAACTTTAAAACAGAAATATTAATAATAAGTTAATCTTTTAACTATGGCCAGTTATTATGGTTTTTCGCAAATCCAAACAACACTTTTCTTTCATAATAACATAAAAAATTTCAGATATCCTTAATCAATCTCCAAAGAATCAAATTACTTTATTTTATTTTACTTTATTTTATTTTATAAAACTAAAGCCTTTTCAGAAATTAGTCAAATTGTGTTTTAAGACAGTTTCTGAGAAATGAAAATCACGAAAAGATTGTGATAAGGAAGCAATTGAGTATAATTAAAAGTAATTTTACTTACCCATCATACGTAGTATAGGGTAAGTCTTGTAATCGTTTTCAAAATCGAAAAAAATTTTTTGACGGATTTACACGTTTCAGACACTGGAGATTCTGAAAAACGTATTTTTAGAAAAAAAATTTTGCCGTCCATCTGTGTGTCTGTGTGTCTGTAAACGCTCTATCTCCCGAAAAAATTGAGATAGAGACTTGCAATTTGGTATGTACTTAGTATGTAATAATGGGAAGAAGCCTATTTCATTTCAATAACCTCGATTAACCGGAACTATTTTTTTCGGACTCTCGAAATATTCGTTCTGATAAAAGGTATATAAAAATTTCCGAAATTGGTTATTTTAAGAAATTAATATAAAAGACAATAAAAAAACATAAATTTTGCATAAAGCATGAAGTCAATCGGATAATTAGTTGCCGAGATATTTGGAATCCTATTATCCACACTCTTCGATTTTTCATGACCCTGTATTTCATCCAAATTTCACTTCAAAGATGTATTTTAATTGGAAATTTGACGCTTAATCAGATGCAATAAACCGCCAGTTAATAGGATTATTATTTTTGGAGTTATAAGGATGTTTCTTTCAAGCAATTCAGTAATCGAGCCTTTAAAGTTTGTGACGTCATCAAGCCTCGATTTTATTTGAATTGCAATGCATTTTATAAGTAGTTTACACATTTTTTATTTTAATATTTTACATTATGCATATCCATGATGGGTAAGTATTACGGTGGCCCCCAACGACTAGTTTCATTTGCAGCAAAATTAAAACTCTGTGCGATTTGTAGCTACCTGAATGAGATTATCTGAAATATTCAGGCATGCAGGAATGAAAATAAACATGTAATGGTTTCAGAAAATTTCACTTTATCCAGTGAGGAAAATGACAGACTTGTGAAAATCCTAATGGGATGCCTTATATATAACTTATCTAACAGCACCGTGATTAAAATAAGAATAAAATGTTAATGCCCCGTAATCAAAATGCAACTCTTCGTTAATTTTGTCACATGCCATGGAAGTTGAATCGCATCTTATTCATGATAAAATCAATATGCCATACATTCTGACAAGTTTCATATGGCTAAAAAAATAGGTCATAGTGACTTCACTGAGGTGTTATGAAGAATGTGCTTCACAGATTTGATGAGATTATAATTAAAGAGGAGTTTTGCTTACCGTCGGACTGAGACTGTTTGCGAAAATCGTGACGACAAAGTGGCGGCACATAGACTGGCTATTAGGGTCATAAAAGGACGAAGTGATATAAGAATTATTTATATTTTCACAACAAGAATAAAGAAAAACCCGACCGAAGCAACTCTCTTGTCTCCATTATTTCGTTTTCTCCAAGACTCCATGCGTGCCCCTCCCTAATTACTATAATCCAGTTCTATGCATAGTTCCTAGTTCTCCTTTTCATGGAAAATCATGATTTTCGTAATATAAGTATAACAAAGATCGCTGCGAAGTTCAATTGTGTATTAATCAATTATCCAGTTACACGATATATGCATAATGTGCCTTTGCTCCAATTAATATTTTAACTGTGTCCACGTACAGTCAGCCAAGGAGAAAAAAACCCAAAGAGAACAAGCACCCCATACATTTTAATCCTCAAACTGTCGAAGGGTAAAATGAAAATAGACATTTGACTGGGAGTTATGTCTTTTCTCAATTTATGTTTTAACAAAAGGCTGGGGGAGGGGGGGGGGAATCTTCATGGAGAAATTGTTACAAGCTTTAAAATTTCTAACATCTAAATTTGATATCATATAGCTTCTTCGGAAAATTTTACTTTAGGATACCAAATGGGACGGGATGTCATTCGGAAAAGCAGTTTAGTAAATATGAAGGGTAAAATTGTGAGACAGCGTAATGTTAGATTCATTTTTAGTATTTGTAAAACAAAATTCAATGTGTAAGCTTTTTAAGTATAACTCAAAAGCTGCTTGACGCAATGTGCTGTAGTTTTGGATTCGTATACATTTTATATATATTTTTTTAATTATTATGTGAAAAAAATATGTAAAGTAACCTATAAAATGCTTTACAGAAATCGATTTCTACAAGCTTCAAATATGTGCGAATCCAAAATTATAGCGCCTTCCGTCAAGAAGTTTTGAATTATGTTTTTAAAAAAAAAACATTGTAGTTTGTTTTACAACTATTAAAAATTAATTTAATATTAAGAGTTCAAAATTTTAAATCTGCACAGTTCCTAAACAACTTGACAGAATGACCCATGGCAAAATTTTCAAAAAAATCCAAATATGATGCGAAAATTGTTCGTATTCAAATATTTAAAATTCTGTTAAATTTTTAAGTAATTTATTGCTCATTTTAAGTCATTTATTTGTTAAAATTTTAAGTCATATTTGGGGGGGTTAAGGGGCTCCCTTAACCTCCTCTTTTAAAAATAAATTAAAAGAAACGTAAATCCTAATCGTATGACTGCTCGTTTTTTCTTCGACAATTTGGTATTTAAAATGTTTTAGATACATTTTTCCCCTTTTTTGGCCGACAGTACGTGTTTGAAACCATTGAAACTAACGTGGATTTCGATGGCGACGCGTTCAATAAATAAGGACCGTAATTTCCGGCGTATAAGCCGCAGCTCAAAGAGTCGTTTTTCGACCCAGAAATTTTATTCAATAATTGTAGTTAAATATTTACAGCGATCTTTTAAGTTACATTTTATAAAATAATATTTCTGGGTCGAAAAACGACTCTTTGAGCTGCGGCTTATACGCCGGAAATTACGGTAATCATAATATTAATAAGTATCATGGTGTAAGAATCAAATATCAAGGTTTCAATATTTTCACTTATTCATTTGGTTTCTTTAATGTCACACAGAAGCTGAATTTCACGAATCTGGCATGAATGCATGATTTTTATAGATAAACTATACTCAAATATATTAAGCAAAAAAATCATTTTTTGTAGAATGCTAATAATCAAAGATTTAAAAATTTTATTCAACCACTGTTACATATGTTATCGTGAAAATATGTTAATGTTGATATATTTGAAGTTTACGTTAAATATAAAATATTTAATGTTATTTCAAGTCTATACCAATGTGAGTTTTGAGTATTTTCTGTGCTTCTTTTAACACTTGTACTTGTTTTCCTTCTTATATGCAGAAAAATATATTTTTTAACACGTTCCAATCTAGTTGAAAAATGTTTATGATTTCGGTTTTATGCAGTCTGCCGTCTTGCCGTCTGGCCGTGCTCTAACTCGTGCAAAAATGTTCGGATTGCCCTGAAATTTTGTATGTTATTATCATTTACTACAGCTTGCTCCCTATTTCAATTGAAGTGTGTAACACTTATAGTTTTTTTTTTTTTTTTTTTTTTTTTTTTTACAGGACAGTCAAAAGTATTCCATTACATTACAGTCAATGGAAAATAATCGTTTCAAGTGGATTTTGATGAGGCTACACCATTTGAAACGTGATAAAATTGATATATAACTATGAAGCGCGTTAAAACATGTTTTTGCAGAATACAGAGTGTAAACCATTTATTATTCATTTACAGGGTCAAACAAAATAATTCTGTTACGCATTGTTCTACGAAGAAAAATCGTTTGCAGTGTAATTTAAAGATGTTTCAGTATCTGAAACATAAGGAAATTTATGTGCATTATTATAAATTACTCACATAAAAGTATGGTGTGCATTGGGTTTATCGTTCATTTACAGGGACACACGAAATATATCGGTTACAGTATACGTGCGATATTTACAATCTATGTGTGATAAAAGCGTTTTCTATTTTTGTTTGCGTATTTAAGATTAACTAAATTTTTGCATAGTAAGTGGTGTGTATAAATTCGGTTCATTACACGCACTGCTACACAAGGGAATTCGTAAGTATTACAGACTATGGGAGTGAATTGCTTAAGGGTAGTTTTTAATTGTGCTACTCATTTTCCTCCTGAACTATATTTAGTAGATTAATAGAACTTTGAGTAAGATAAATAAATTCATATACAGGGCTTCGCAAAGAACAAGATACAATGTCGTTAATGGTTGGTAATTGCTGGAAGTGAGTTTTAAGTCGCCTTATGCGTTTTTACCTTTTAGTTGATATGTGGTGTGTACAAAAAGTCTTTAGATAATATACAAGGCTGTACAAAAGATTCCAAATGCCTTTCTATCGATTGGCAAAAATTGCTAAATGGGAATTTTCTAACTGAACTAAAATGTATCATGCTATGTAGTATATATCCAAATCTAGAGATCATATACAGGCTTGCACAAAATAATTCGACTACTTTTTTGACAATGGAAGGTAATTTCGAAAATTGTATTTTTCAATGTGTTATATGTTTTCTAAACTGTTTACTTACATATCTTCTTCCCCCTAATTTAACGTTGAAGTTTTGTTACAGTTTTCTGGATGTGTTGGAAAGTGTTCAATAATCTATGCTCTACGCGTGATTTTTTTTTCTTGTTTGAGTATAAATTCGAAAAAAAAAAGAAAACTTTTTTTTTTTTTTTTTTTAACAGTTGAACCTCGGTTTTTGAGCCATAAGATTGTCCTCGTTAAATTTATTTAATGAAAAAAATGTACCAAAAGCAGCCGATTTGTTTTTTGTTTTTTTTCCAAAATGAACATGCATGAGTTACAGTGATTGTAGCGTCAACAAAATTTTTGTATTTTGGGATGCCTGTGCAGCAAGTTTGATGAATCCGAATTCGTTGTTTTTTCTTCTTTATTTTTACCATGCATACTATTATTTTTTAAGTATGGTAGATAAATTGCTAAAACTACATTTTTAAATATGTTATATGTTTTTTAAACTGTTACTTACATATCTTCTTTCATCTTATTTAACGGTGAAGTTTCGTTATAGTTTTCTAGATGTGTTGAAAAGTGTTTCATTATCTATGCTTGATGCATGATTTTTCGTTTTTGTTTCGTTTCGACGCGAAGCACATGCATTTATTATAATGATACCGGTGCTAATGAATTTCACGCACTTTAAGATTCAAAAACAGTGAATTAGCTTAGTAGAATGTAGAATTTAGAATAGAAACCCTCCTTTTCTTCAATGTCAAGGCATCTAAGTCTCACCAATAAAGGTATAGGTACAGTTTTTTTTCTTTTATTAAAATATTATAATTGTATCATGCAATGTACAGCACTGAATGTATTTTTATATTTTGAAATATTGTACCATACATTGTATTGCTTCAAACAAGTAAATACAGGATTAACTTGTGAGGGGGAAACCAATTAATCGTATTTTCATTTCAGCTTTTTTTTTCTCACAGGCTATCAAAGCCTGAGAGCTAATGTGCCCGCAGGTTCTGTATGTACGTACGTGACGCGGTAACGCTTGATAGAAATATGCGATTTGCTTCAAATATTGTATGTAGGTTCATTCTGATAAGGTGCTTCCCTGATTAGTTTTGGGGGTTCATTGGTTAAGTATAAAGGGGGAACGGGGATTATCCCCCCGTTTAATTTAGATAAATGTGTTTTTCATGCAGAATTATCTGATTTGCTTCAAGTTTAGCATAATACAGGTGTATTCTGATAAGGCGTTTCCTGATTAGATTTGGTGGTTCATTGGTTAAATATAAAGAGGTAAAACGGGGGGACGGGGGGAATTCCCCCTTAGTTTAGTTAAATGGGTATTTCATGCAAAATTATTCGATTTGCTGCAAATTTAATATTCTTTGTAATAAGAGTCTATAATATACAAATAGTGTGAATAGCCTGTGAGCTCAATGCCATCAGTTTAACTGGGCACTTTTCTTATTATTTTATTATTTGTTTCGATTCTCGAGCAAGTTTTTGGAATGGATTACGTTCGCGAATCGACGTACACTGCACATAAAATAATAATATCTTGTAAAACAAATTACATACCTCAGAGCTACTTAATTTGAATATCTAAATTATAAAGCAAAAACATGTCCGTGAGTAACACTGACGTCATTTTAATTGTGTCAGTGTCTGAGTAATAATTTCCGTTTTTACTGCAATTTTGTTAACTTCTAAACATCGCAGGGTTTAAATTTTTACACCCTCAAGTAGAAAAAAAATTCTTTCAAATACACTTTGTATGCAAGCTGTATCTCATATTATTGTTTCTTTTTTTTTTTTTTTTCTTTTTTTTTTTTTTTTTTTTTTTTTTTTTTTTTTTTTTTTTGTGTGTGTGTGTAGTTTTTAAGAATAATTTTCAAGCATGATTTTTTAAAATCTCTCTCTATCGCGTACAGCCCGATTACGAAATATTAACACGTTTAACTTACAATAGTGTAAATAATTCAATTTTTTTCCAGTATTCCGTAACAAAATTAAACTTCATCAATAAAATAATAAAATAATATAAATAAAACACAAATTTACTAGCCATGCAATCGAACTGTGTGATTCATCCACTGAAATTTTCAGAATCAAAAAGGCTGTTGTAAAGAGCGATACCTTTGGTGATTTCTTCGGTTAATAACTTCTGACAAAAGGCTAATACGAAAGTACCACTTTAATAAATTTGAAACTTTATTTAAATACGTTATTTCTATTTTTCATATAAAAATGTCTTTTGATTAGTGGGCAAATCCAAAAATATATTAAATGTAAAAAATCTATTGGAATTTTTCCTAAAAAAATATTTTTCACCTATTTTCTGTAACTCGTGAAGCTTAGGTTGGATCCTGTAGTGTTTTAAAATTGGAAGTATACGTATATTATCAACATCATTTTATGAGCACTTGGTGTCCTTCAATTTACGAAAATATCAATTTTCCTATTCTTTGCTTAAAATATATTTACGCAGCCATAGTATATCCTGGCGATATCACGCAAAAATCCGATGCTTATATATATAAAACAAGAACGAAAAATCATGCGTCAAGCATAGATTATGTAAAACTTTCCAACGCTTCCAAAATAATTTTACAAATCATTACCGTTTAATAAGCTGAAAGATAACATCTAAGTAAACAATTTGGAAAACGCATAACATATTTAAAAACATAATTTCAGGAATTTCCAATATGTACAATATTTGGAAAAATATCCGTATACTTTTATTCAGCCCTGTATATGATCAATAGATTTGTATATATACTACATAGGATGCTAAATTTTAGTTTAGTTACGAAACGCGTAGCACAGTTTAAAATTCTCCTTCTGGAGTTTCTGTCAATAAACGGAAATGTGTTCGCGAACTTTTGTGCTGTCCTGTATATGATCTACAGAATTTATACACACCAAGTAATAGACAAAAAGTGAGTTAAATTTAAAATAGCGTTCAGCAACTTAAAACGCACTTCCAGGAATTATTTTTAACAGACAGTAGAGAATTCTTTTGTGTGTCCCTGTAACTGAACGATGACTGCTATATACACAACATTCTGCAGTAAGCCTTCTTGTAAAGCACCTTAGTGATATATATAAATTTCAACGCGTTTAAAATTGTGAAGCATTATTTAATTAAACCGCAAACGATTTTTCTCCATAGACGTAATGTAACGAAATTCTTTTGACTGTCCCTGTAAATTAACTATAAGGGCTATGCACACCATATTCCATAATAAGATTCTTGTAATGCACCTTAGTGATATATATCAATTACAATGTGTTTGAAATTGTGTAACATCATTAAAATAAACCGCAAATGATTTTTCCCCCATAGACCGTAATTCAACTAGGTTGGAAAGTGTTAAAAAGGCTTTAATGATTCCTCTCTAAATGATTCAGACTTGCATTCGTTAAATTCATTTTTTCTCCGTTTGTATTTTTCCAATATGTATCAGCACAATCGAAATATTTCAAATTCCAAAATATACTTTTCAATTAACTCGCTATTTTTTTTGGACGATCCTTAAGGTGGTTCTCAAATGACCTGCTCAACAACGCGAAAGTTTCTGACACATTTTCTGATTCATTTTTAAACGCAGTTGCATAAAATGGTCTATTCGTGATATTGATATACCTGACTATTGAAGCGATTTAGAATCAAAATGCGTTTTCCACTTTTTGTTAAATGAATTACTCATCGAGTTATAAACGATTCGTGTCAAGTGACGACACGTTTTCCCCTTTCTTCTCCTGCTTTGGGAATTTGGTTCAAAACGCCGACTTTGAAGTTTCTTAATAAGAGCACCTGCCAATTCGATACATTTACGAACAAAAATGAATTAAAAATGTGTCATAAAGTTGTCAGTTTGGAAATGAGAACTGTCTTAAGGTGCATTTCACGAAATTAGGTTTCTAATTTTCAGTAATATAATAGTTTATTTTTTTAAAATAAAAATGATAGGTAAGTAGTCATTTTTACTCTATTTTACAAATGACATGACATTTTATTTATTTTATCTTAGAGTATAATTAACCTTTTGAAAATCTGGACCTACTGTTATAGAACACCTTTGTAAGACATGCACGCCAAAGAATTGTTTCAAGAAATTCAAAATTGTAAAAGAAAAAAAGTTTTAAAATTTTCTTATTTTACTTACATTTTTCAAATTTTTCCACAAGTATTGCATTTTTTTATTAAATCATTTTCCTTTGTAAAACTATTTATTAACATGTAAAATATTTTTATAAAACACTGAAATAGAAAGAAAAGTCTTTAAAGTTAAATATCACAAAGTATTCGGGTGAAAATGAGAGAAATTTCGTAAGAAGTATAAATTTGATATAGCATTTAAGGAACAAAATGGGGTGAGGATTTTTGGCGTTCTAAAAGAGTGGAGTGCGAATAATAAATGATCACAAAATTAAAAATAAATAAAATTTTTAAAAGTTTACAAAATATTTGGCTCAACATCTCTTTATTTCCTTTGAGATAAAGTCAGCCAAAAAGAATGAAAATAATAAAGCACCAGAGGAAAAGTTATTTTCGTGTCAGCCTATTTATGATGTTATACATTATCGCTCAGCAGTGCTACCGTAAAAATATGATGAGGTTAATACTTCAGAAGAAACAACTGTCAAAGATTTCTATGAGCTTTTTGATAGCAATCTTTTAGAACAAATTACTGTGCTTTTCATCTTTTAAGACATTGTATTTTACTCCGAAATACTGAGTAAAAATAAAAACTAGTCGTTGGGGGCCACCGTAATACTTATCCATCATGGATATGCATAATATAAAATATGAAAATAAAACATGTGTAAACTACTTATAAAATTCATTGCAATTCGAATAAAATCGTGGCTTGATGACGTCATAAACTTTAAATGTTCTATTAGTGAATTGCGTAAAAGAAACATCCTTATAACTCCAAAAATGTTAATCATATTAACTAACGGTTTATTGAGTCTGATTAAGCGTCTCATTTCCAATTAAAATATATCTTTGAATTGAAATTTGAATGAAATACAGGGTCATGAAAAATCGAAGAGTGTTGAAAATAGGACTACAAATATCTCGGCAACTAATTATTCGGTCGACTTCATTCTATATGTAAAATTTATGTTTTTTTATTGTTTTTTATATTCACTCCTTAAAATAAACAATTTCAAAATTTTTATATATCTTTTATCAGAACCAATATTTCGAGTGTCCGAAAAGAATATTTCCGGATAATCGAGCTTACTGAAATTCAATAAGCTTCTTCCCATTATTAGTACATACCAAATTTCAAGTCTCTATTTCAATTTGTTCGGGAGATAGAGCGTTTACAGACACACGCACACAGACAGACGGACGGCAAAATTTTTTTTTTCTAAAAATATGTTTTTCGGAATCTCCAGTGTCTGAAGCGTGTAAATCCATAAAAAAAAAAATTTCGATTTTCAAAACGATTACAAGACTTACCTTATACTACGGATGATGGGTAAGTAAAAGCACTATAAATTCTTATAAAATTAGCATTTAGTTTTTTCTCAAATTCTGGGCGTGATGTAAATTTGTTATAATTTTAATTCCTTTTTTTTATACAGATTTATTTATAATATGTCTGATAAAATATTAGTACAAAACAGCGGTTAAAACTGTAAAAAATACTTCGTAACATTTTCGAAAATTACGGGCAGCAAAAGAGAATTTTATTTAAGAAATGTTTCTTTAAATCTTGGAAAATACTGATTTCTGAAGATAAAGGAACGCTTTATGGCATCGTGGGTAACTCGGAGGAGGTTATATTTCGTAAACCTTCCTGTTTCAGCAAGAAACGTTTCTCTTGCTTTTATAGAGTGCATTCAGCAAAAAACCTTTGAAAGAAAAGTTACCCATATTTTCGTTTTCGTGGATGAAGTGAAAAATTACTCACATAGCCACCTAGCTCAGGTTCGAATCCATCGAACGCCCCATAGTTAAGATTAGCACACTAAACTGGGTTAAGGGATCAGGTAACCTTTAAAGTGTCAGAAATTCGATTTTTTTAAATTAGATTATAATTAAATATGATTCTTTAGGAACGATTTAAAATAAACCCCGTGCAAAAATTCACTTTAGAAGTGGAGTTATGTCTAAAAGTTTGAGCTTTTTTTATTTCCTCAAGAGACAGTTTGAACTTTGATGTCAATTTTCTCAAAACGACGATTTTGGTCATTGCGCGCACGATTTAAGAAAAATGGTTGGTTAGATTTTCATGAAATTTTGACTGAATGTCTTAACCAGACAGATGCACAAAATGACTTACTATTATTTTTCTCAAGTAACAAGTTTAGAGTTTATGACTACTTTTGTAGTACAAAAAACTCGATATTTCGAATTTCTCTAAAAAAAAATTTTTTCTCAAGATCTACACATTTTATTTTTTTCATCCTAGGTCATTTTGAGAACACATTATATAGGTACTCATTAAAAAAAAAATTTGGCTGGTTTTAGAAATTCAAATGTGAAAAATCATGCGCGCAGTAAATGAAAGAATAATTCTTTCGTAAAAAATGTATTATATTTTAAAATAAATTTAAAAGCTATATATGAGTGTATACATTTTTGGAGAATTTTAATTTATAAAATAAACCTTTATTAATATGCATTTTAAATTTTATAATTCAAAGTCAAATAGTTACGGAGTTATGCTAATTCTTATAGAGGTGCCTTTTTCATGTATTTTGTGAGTTCAAAGGTTACCTGACCCCTTAAAAGGACTTTTTTCAGTTTCTTCTTTAAAATTTTTAACTTTTTAAAGTTGTGTTTGTTATTTTACGTGAAAGAAATTTGTTGAACAAAATTGTCTTGACAAGTATTTCATAAACATCATCAAATTGTAGATTTTATGTGAAATGATATTATGTTTTTCAAATTAACAATAACATCAATAACTCCCTAAAATCAATCTACATACCAAAATATCGCACTATTCTCCTGTTTTTAAACTTTTCGTTCTTCCATCACTTTTGAAAATTGTTAATTTAAATAAAAAATTTCGTGTCCTACTTCACATCTGGGCCACCTATATGATAAGTATAGTGTAGTAGAAATCAATAAATTAGAATCATAGTCAATATTTTCGACTATAACGCGGTGTTTGAGCAGGAAACAAGATTTGCGACACAATAAAGCAATTAAATTTTGAAAAAAGAAAAAAAAAATCCACTTTAATTTTTATCGAAATTATGGGGAGTATAATACTTAGAAAACATTCGTAATTATGTAAAGCCTAACATCTTTACACGTGTTTTTAACATTTTATCACATTTTAAGTAAATAAATATATGTTTCTAAGTATTATATAAATTAAGATGAAAGTTCCTTCACAGCACTGTTTTATTGTGGTGTTTTGATTTTATTACGGGGAGTATTTTAAATTATTGAAAACCCCCAGTTACAAACTTTTCACACACTATGAAAGCGTATAAAGTTATCGATTATTTTCAAAGCAAAGAAAGAGGAATTGAAGTTTGAGATTTTCCGTCATGCAGTGAAGTTATCACTGACACTCTTATTAAAATACATTTATTTTTTACTTAAACAAATCAGTGTTATTAGAAACATGCTCATTTATTAAATCTTACGAGTATCGCAAATATTCTGTAAGAAAATATGTTATCAATATTTATATAAGACTTTGTGAAACATGGTTAATTGTGAAACAATATTTTTTCGCAAATTAATGTATATTATCGATTGAAAAGAAGCAAATGACTGGAAACTTTCTTTCTGTCGTTTCAATGTCACATAATATTCTTTCATACTGACATTTTTATCACTTCATAGAATACCGACATATCGCACATCGCAGTACAGTAATAATGCGAAACGTGTATTTTACAAGAAAAGCACATTATATATCACTTTTAAAAAATAATGTACATTACTCATGTTTAATATAAAGCTATTATCAAGTAAAACTATTATTCTTAGTAGATGCTTAGAATTAATTTATTTTAAATTTTTAAAAAGAAAAATCAATATTGCCATATTTTTCCAGGTATGCCGCGCTATTATGTAATACGCTCTCCTAATGTTTCATAACTTTGGGGAGAAAAAATGAATAAAAAGAAAAAGAAAACATTTTACACAGATTTTATTCTATTAAAATAAAGCAGTTATTATTAATGTTACACAATAGTCACAATTAATTGCTTTATGATTTCGAAAATTTAAATAGAAAATTGTCACTCAATGATTTCATGCAGTGGCAAACGATTATTCATACAGAGGCGAAACAGGATGTCAAATCCCAAATCTTCATATATCAAACAAATTTCGATTTTTTTTAAAGTAAATTTTAGAGGGAAAAAAGCACATAAAACCACGCAGGCACGAAAACTACCGTATATTTACTTACCAGTTCATATAATTGTTTTATTAAGAATAATTCATTATAAAACTATTTAAAAACAATTTTTATTTAAAAAAAAATAATAAAATAAATAAAAAAACCTCGATTAAGTAAAAATTTATATAGTAATTAAATTATCTATATCTATTTATTATGTCTATTTCAACCATAATAATGAAAAAGCCTTAATAGATTCTGAGGGCTCTATTTCAAGTACGCACAATTTCATATACATAAATCAAATTGTATCACTATACTAATATCAAACTAACGATTACTGACATAAGATTTTCTTGTTGATTTTTTTTATCGAAATCTAATTAAGTTAAAAATAAAACCAATCATCATTCAAGAAGAAAAGTACCTGCTATATAAACTCAAAAATTATTTAAATTAAAATGTTTACTCTTTTTATTGTCCAAAAAGTTTTAAAAGAATTAAATTCGTCATAAATAAATACACGTATTTTTATTGATATTGAAAAACAAGATTGGGATAATTCGAAAACAATGTCTGATTTCCAGGAGTAAAAGTCGTCAATCATGTCAAAGATTCTTAAGGGTTGATATTTTTCGAAAAAAAAAAAAGGTATTTTCCTGTATTGGGCCAAGTATATTTTTTCCCAAAAAGTGTCCTATTCAAGCAGTTCCTAACATTGTTTGGCTATAAATATCAGGAAGACGACAAGATGCGTGGTTGAGTAAAATACCATACCCCACGGTATGGTATTTTACTCAACATCTACTTCAGAGCTATGCACGAATAAGACACAGACAGCGTTCAGACCATATTTTCAAAAATCAGTTACAAAAAGTTTTAAACTATTTTTTTTCCAAACTTTTCCAAATGTTCTGTGGTCACCAACAAAAGAAAGGAGAGGGGATAAACATGTCAGGGAGTCTCCTTCATAGAACGCTCCTCTCTTGCAGTGCTACAGAAGGCTCACCACATCAAATAGGCCGACAAAGGAAACCTGTAGATGAATCTAATCTGATTGCACTTTTAGGGGCATCGGCCCTGGAGACTTCAATGCCACAAGAGGATAAGAGATTAACGGTTAGTAAGTCAGTCGCCATTAAGAGGCTACTTCACACACGCGAAAACAAATGTTCGCTAATGTTAATCCTATGGAACAGTTATTTAACGATATCTCGTTTGCATTTCGATATTTTGGATTGGAGCCGAGGTCAATCTCTATGCAGTCCTTTTTCTACTTTTTCGATTTTAGTTGCAGGTTATATTAATGAGGATACTTTCAGTTTCGAAACCGGTTCCAAAAGTGAAAGTATTCTCATTAATAAAAACTGCATCCAAAATCGAAAAAGTAATAAACGGCCTGCATAGAGATCAATCGCAGCTATCCAATGTAAAAATTAAAAAAAAAAAAATCGTTTCAAAATATTAAAAGGCAAACGAGATACTCTAAAATAACTGTCCCATAGTATTAAAATTAGCGAGCGGGTGTTTTCCCGTAAGTGAAGTAGCCTTATAAGGTTTATTTTCAAATATAACTCTGTCGGTTGGCTGTTGGAGGGTAGACGAAATAGAGATTATTTTTTTCCTTAGTCTGGTTCCGTGGACTCCAAATCCAAACTATCTTAAGTAGCCAATATTTTAATGAAAATTGATGTTTAACTTTAGCAAATTGAATCTAGAATTATAGGCGGGGTCGTACCTCAAGTGCCTTACGCAAGTATCCGGGCCCTGCTTCTGAACTTTATAATGTATGTTTAGTTTGTTAGGTGAAAATAATAACTTTAATAGGCTAGCATTACTGATTATGCTAGTATATTTAGGTAAAGATTTGTAATTTTGTAATGATGAATATTACTATTATACAACATATAATTAGTTTATATCAGTATCTGATTACTATTAACTTTGAAATTACTTTTAATGTTAAATTTATTTCCAAGCTCCTTATTAACTTTTTCTAATGTGTAACATAGACTCAAGTTACTATAATAATTAGCTGTAGAAATAAAAGATAAAAGATATTCAGTAGTACTTATTAAAAATTAAATACATTTAAAAATGTAGTGGAGATTCGGTTAGTAATTTTTCCTTTTATAAAAACCTCATTATTTTCACATTTACTAATTAAAACTGTTGTATATGTTTCTGTTCTCTGAAATCTTAATATGCTTGGGATTAAACATTATTTTGTTTTAACATTTTCTAACAGTAATAAGCAATCTTTATTTAGCATACAATATGTGAAAATATTAATGAATAAAAATAGGCATCTCAATATTTCTTGTTAAAGATATTATCTAAATTTTAAATCACTGTTCAATTTTAACTCAGAACATGAAACTGAGATACCATTAATTGAATTTCTGCATGATTGATTTTCTGCGTGCACGTGATATTTAGGGATATCTTTTTATTGGAAAATATAAAGAAATCGATTCATTCTTTTTCTTTATAGGGCTATCACAATTCAGTTAATCTAAAGACTATTATAAATCATATCAATATAGTTCCTATAAAGTGGATGTATCCCTATGTGCTACTTTTTTTTTTCTCTAACACCGTCGGAAATTGAATGTTATTATAAAGGCATTGAAACTAATTAAATTTCCTGCAAGTGATGTGTGTTCATGTAAGAAGTTAATGGAAGTTAAAAATTACGTATTTGATGAAAATGGATCAGATAATGGGAGAGGTGTAAGTATACTTATTTTCTATTTCCCTAAATTAACCATTTCATAATATATTTATCGATTAATCGTGTATTAAACATAATTTTTTATCAGTGATTTCTTCCAAAATTTCTCTTTTCTAATAGAATATTAGATCAAAGTTTATTATTATTATTTTTTTACATTCTATAGATACAGGATACAGGGTTGCCAGAAAATACTGCAACTGGATTTTTAATAAACAATATATTCGTATAGGAATGTTTGCCTTATTTAACTTACAGAAGTTCTACGATTAAAATAAGGAGAATTTTACTATAATAAAATAGCGGCATTCAAAACTGAATTGTGGTATTTCCCTGGCATATCTGTCTAGATATTCACAAGAATGCGTGAAGTAGGAGATCACTTGGGGGAAGAGACTTGCTGTAAATACAATCACATTAATTCACACGCATGTGTTCATGTACTTCAATTCAGTCTTCAGTTTTAAATATGAGTAAAGAAGAATTCTTATACATTAATACGAAAGAAAATTATGGGTGAGGCTATCAGAATTGAAGAACATTAACTTTCAAGAGTTTGGGGGTTTATTTGTTCAATTTTAATTTTATTCATTTCATTGAAGCATGTATCATTTCTATCAAACACCAACAGACCATTTTAAAATTGAAGTTACGCATAAAAATTTAATTTTATTCGTGATTTGTATTTTCCTAATTTAACTTTTCCTTAATACCGGGTGTACCTAAATAAAGTACATCCAGAATACTGTAACAAAACTTGACAAGCTGTTTGTAGTCGAAACTATTCACCAGAATATCCGAAATTTGGAATGCGTCTAAAATAAGAGATGCAAAAGACCTTTAGCAGGAGACAATGTAATTTCAAAATCTGCCACTAGAGGGCGTTTTCGGATAAAATTTCGGCATATATGCAAATTTTTGCAACCACAGGATTATCTGCTCGCGCATAATGAAACTATGTTAAATAAAAAGACGCTCTTGAAAGAATCTCTTCTCAGTCTCATGCCTTTTCCACGGTAAATGTCGTGCAGTTTACAAGATCGTGCTGATGAAACTTTTTTTTCAAAATGGGTATTCCGCACAAGTAGCTTCGAGCTTTCAAAAACATTCGCAGAGGTGCAATGACTGAAAACCGAACTGCAATATCCGAAATTTGGAATGCGTCTAAAATAAGAGATGCAAAAGACATTTAGCAGGAGACAATGTAATTTCAAAATTTGCCACTAGAGGCAGTTTTCGGATAAAATTTCGGCATGTATGGAAATTTTTGCAACCACATCATTATCTGCTCGCGCACAATGAAACTCTGTCAAATAAAAAGACGCTCTTGAAAGAATCTCTTGTCAGACTCATGCCTTTTCCACGGTAAATGTCGTGCAGTTTACAAAATCGTACTGATGAAACTTTTTTTTTTCAAAATGGGTATTCCGCACAAGGAGCTTCGCGGAGGTTCGAGCTTTCAAAAATATTTGCATAGGGGAAATGACTTCAAACCGAATTGCAATATCCGAAATTTGGAATGCGTCTAAAATAAGATATGCAAAAGACATTTAGCAGGAGACAATGTAATTTCAAAATTTGCCACTAGAGGGAGTTTTCGGATAAAATTTTGGCATGTATGCAAATTTTTGCAACCACATGATTATCTGCTCGCGCATAATGAAACTATGTCAAATAAAAAGACGCTCTTCAAAGAATCTCTTGTGAGACTCATGCCTTTTCCACGGTAAATGTCGCAAGTTTACAAGATCGTGCTGATGAAACTTTTTTTCAAAATGGGTATTCCACACAAGGAGCTTTGCGGAGGTTCGAGCTTTCAAAAACATTCGCAGAGGTGCAATGACTGCAAACGGATTACGACAAATTATCAGGAAATTTGAAGAAACGGAATCGTTGAGTATTCGTCCTGGAAGAGAAAGATAGCCTGTTTCTACAGAGGTAATTCGAGATGCTGCGCTGATGGTGGAAGAGGAAATGGCTTCAAATTTAGTGGGTAGCACAAGCGTTCGCCCCACTGCAGCAGTGTTAGATCAGCCGACTGCTGATGTTCATAAGATTCTTCTGAAAATTCTGCGATATTACCCTTATAAAATGACACATGTTCAGGAGTTGTTAACAGCTAATTTTCCTGCATTTCTAACATTTACATTGGAATGCCTTGCTCGATGTCAGGTAGATGTGGATTGGCCTTGAAACATTCTATGGACCGATTAAGCTCATTTTCATCTGGATGGTTCAGTAAACACGCTCAATTGCTACAACTGGGGTGACGAAAATCCTCATTTGATTCTTCAAGGTCCGTTGCTTTCTCAAAAGTTTAAGGTATGGTGCAGATTTATTGCAGAATTTATGTTCGCTCCATTTTTCTTCAAAGAAGATCGCTGAGGGGTCTGGTGACATCACTGGAAAGCGTTATGCATCACTGCTAGACAGTAACACTGTCCCGTCCCTACAAGCACGTCAGTTCCTTGACAGAATATTTTTCATGCAGGATGGAGCTCCCTAACACATTTTCGATGGCCCTAAAAATATACTTAGGAGGAATTTTACAGAAGATAATGTCATCAGTCGGCATTTTTGTCATGTCTAGCCAGCAAGATCAGCAGACCTGAATCACTGTGATTTTTGGCTCTGGTGCTAGTTGAAAACTTCGGCTTCTATGGTAGGGACAACGCAAGAACATCGCCAGAACTCATAAACAGAATTCCCCGTCACGCCCTCAACATTTCCAAGAATTTACTTTGCGAACATGCTATTTTGAACATGCATGTTAAACATGCTATTTTGAGATTTCAAACATTATTTAACAATAATAGTCCACACATTGAACAATATTTGTCTTGATAAACAAACTCTATAGCGTATATAAGCTTGTATTTTGTTAAATTAATGAAAAAACAATAAAACGCGCATTGGTGGTCAATTTTGAAAAAAAAATTTCTGCTGAATGTCATTAGCATCCCTTCATTTTGACGTATTCCAAACTTTTATTTTTTTTATGGATAGTTTCGACGCGGTGCACACGCGGTATACACTGCCTTAGGCATTTGAAATACTGTACGCTGTCGAAGGCAGTGGGGCCCCGAGACTATATTCATTCAAAAAAATTTCTGAAGATATAAATTCACACAAACTTAAGTTTTGTTTAAGGTTATTATCAGCTAGTAATATATATATAATGAAGGTCTCAATAATTTATATATTTGATGTATATATGTCGTAGGATAATTGGAAAATCTGGCTCTTTGCAAACAGCCTAGGGTGTTTGCAAAGAGCCGGTCTCATTGGAGAATCATCTCCCTTTTCCAAATCAGCCTGCTATTTTTCAGGCCTATTGCAAAGAGCCTAGAAAGCGTTAGGCTAATTGGAATATGGTCATTTATTTCTCAATCAGCCTGATAATATTTAGGCTTATTACAAAGAGCCTAGATAGAGTTAGGTTAATTGAAAAATGGCCATGCCTATTTAGAAAATGATCAGCTCTTTGTCAGTATATGGTGTTGTACCCAACTCGAACCTGAAAATTCCATTTAAAGTCGACCCGAACCCGATAAAAAAATTCCATCGAACCGTAACCCGATCCTAAAAGGACAAAATAAATTCCTTCTAGTCGCAACCCTACCCGAATCAGAAAACTCAAGTTAACCCGAAACCCGATCCGAACCCGACAAAATAAACTCCTTCATGTCGCAACCCAACTCGAACCTAAAAATTCGAAGTTAACCAATAACCCAACCCGAACAAGACATAAAAATTCCATCGAACCGTAACCCGATCCAAACCCGACAAAATAAATTCCTTCGTGTCGCAACCCGATCCGAACCTGAAAATCGAAGTTAACACGACCCGAACCAGGAAAAAAATTCCATCGAACCGCAACCCGATTCGAACACGACAAAATAATTTCCGTCGTCATGCAACCCGACCCGAACTTGAAAATTGAAGTTAACTCGAAATCCGACCCGAACCAAACAAATAAAAATTCCATCGATACGTAACCCGGTTCGAACTCGCCAAATAATTTTCGTCGTCACGCAACCCTATCCGAACCAGAAAATTCAAGTTAACCCGAAATCCCACCCTAAACAGAGAAAAAAATCCAACGAACCTCAGCCATATCTGAGCCCGAAAAAATTAATTCCTTCGTCTCGCAACCCGACTCGAAACTGAAAATTGAAGTTAACCCAAAACCCGACCGAACCTAAAAATTTATGCTAACCCGATACCAGAACCAAATCTGAAAATTTAAGTTAACCCGAAACCCGACAAAATTAATCCATTGGACCGTAACACGATCCGAACACGACAAAATAAATTCCTTCGTCTCAATACCCCACCCGAACCTTAAAATTGAAGTTAACCCGAAAGCCGACCCAAACCAAACAAATAAAAATTCCATCGAACCGTAACCCGACAAAATAAATTCCTTCGCGTCGCAACCCGACCTGAAGATGAAAATCGAAGTTAACCCGAAACCCGACCCTAACCAGGAAAAACATTCCATCGAAACGTAACCCGATCCGAACACAACAAAATAAACTTCCTCATGTCGCAAACCGACCCGGAACTGAAAATTGAAGTTAACCCGAAAGCCGACCCGAACCAGACAAATGAAAATACATCGATACGTAACCCGATCCAAACTCGACAAAACAATTTTCTTCGTCACGCAACCTCATCCGAACCAGAAAATTGAAGTTAACCTGAAACCTGAAGTGAACCGGATAAAAAAATCTATCGAACCGTAACGTGATCTGAACACGACAAAATAAATTTCTTCGTGTCACAACCCGATCCAAACCAGAAAATTCAAGTTAACCCAAAGCCCGACCGAACCGGAAAATTTATGCTAACCCGAAACCCGACCCAAATATGAAAATTTAAGTTAGAATGAAACCCGACCCGAACCCGACAAAATTAATTCATCGGTCCGTAAGTCCATCCGAACCCGACAAAATAAATTCCTTCGTCTCGAAACCCGACCTGAATTTGAAAATTGAAGTTAACCCGAAAGCCGAACCTAACCAAACAAATAAAAATCCATCGATACGTAATCCGATCCGATCCCGACAAAATAATTTTCGTTGTCACGGACCCCGATCCGAACCAGAAAAATAATTTAAGTTAACCCGAAAGCCGACCGGAACCATAGAAAAAAATCCATCGATCCTTAACCCGATCCGAGACTGAAAATTGAAGTTAACTCGAAACCTGACCCGAATCCGACAAAAAACTCCATCAAACCGTAACCCAATCCCAACCTGAAAAAATAAATTCTTTCATGTCGCAACCCGAGACGAACCTGATAAGTTAAGTTAACGCAAAACCAACCCGAACCTGAAAATTTAATTTAACCCGAATCCTAAAAACCGAAAATTATTTTGTCAGGTTAGGATTGGATTACGTATCAATGGATTTTTATTTGTTTGGTTCCGGTCGGCTTTTGGGTTAACTTCAATTTTCAGGTTCGGGTTGGGTTGCATGACGACGGAAATTATTTTGTCGTGTTCGGATCGGGTTACGGTTCGATGGAATTTTTTTCCTGGTTCAGTTCGTGTTAACTTCGATTTTTTTTGTCGGGTCGGGTTGCGACACGAAGGAATTTATTTTGCCGGGTTAGGATCGGGTTACGGTTCGATGGAATTTTTACGTCTTGTTCGGGTTGGGTTACTGGTTAACTTTTAATTTTTAGGTTCGGGTTGGTTTGCGACATGAAGGAGTTTATTTTGTCGGGTTCGGATCGGGTTACGGTTCGATGGATATTTTTGTTGGTTTCGGGTTAACTTTAGTTTTCTGGTTCGGGTAGCGTTGCGACACGAAAAAATTTATTTTGTCGGGTTCGGATTGGGTTACGGTTTGATGGAATTTTTATGTCTTGTTCGGGTTGGGTTACTGGTTAAATTCGAATTTTTAGGTTCGGGTCGGTTTGCGACATGAAATAATTTATTTTGTCGTGTTCGGATCGGGTTACGGTTCGATGGATTTTTTAGTCGGGTTCTGCTCGGGTGTTGGGTTAATTTCAGTTTTCTGGTTTGGGTCGGGTTGTGACTAGAAGGAATTTATTTTGTCCTTTTATGATCGGGTTACGGTTCGATGGAATTTTTCTGTCGGGTTCGATTCGACTTCGAATGGAATTTTCAGATTCGAGTTGAGTACAGCACCACATATTGACAAAGAGCTGGTCATTTTCTAAATAGGCATTGCCATTTTTCAAATAACCTAACGCTCTCTAGGCTCTTTGCAATAAGCCTAAAAATTATCAGGTTGATTGAGAAATAAATGACCATATTCCAATTAGCCTAACGCTGTCTAGGCTCTTTGCAATTGGCCTGGAAAATAGCAGGCTGATTGGGAAAAGGGGGATGATTCTCCAATGAGACCCTCTCTTTACAAACAGCCCAGGCTCTTTGCAAAGAGCCAGATTTCCCAATCAGCCTACGACATATATATTGGACATACCAGCAAAGCTTCACTTTATGGAGCTAGAATCATTGTTCAGAGTATGCAAAACAAAAAAGAAAAATCATGCGCCAAGCATTGATTATGAAACACTTTTCAACATTACCAAAATATTGTAACGAATCTTGAACGATTATAAAGATGAAACAAAATATGTAATCAAACAAAATAGAAAATGCATTGCACATTTGAAAACCAGAATTCTTCATTTAGTCCATAGCCAAAAAGGTAGTATGACCTTTAGATCTGTATATACACTACCTAGTAAGGTAAAATTTAGCTTAGTTAAAACGCGCATAACACAATCAAATATTCGCCTTCAGCAATTTGGACCATTAGACGGAAATGCACCTGAATAATTTTGAACCAAAGATTTTTATATACTTCTCAGATTAAACTAAAATTTAAAAAACGCATAATAAAACTGAAAATGTTTTTTCAGAAAATATCAATAGATTACAATTTATCCAGTTCTTTGCTTAGTCCTGTATAGGAATTTTTTGAGATTCTGGAAACAACTTTTAGTGTACTAAACTTATTTCAGCTGGAAAATGCATTGCACAGTTAAAAACCACCATTAAGCAATTCACGCTCATTTCATAGACAATAATCCTGTCGAATTATTTTGTGTAGCTCTGTATATGATCTATAGAATTTATACACACCGCGTAGTATGCAAAAGTTTAGATAAACTGACAAAAACAAACCACAACTGAAAACAACAAACTGAAAACTAAACCGCAGTTCCAGCATTTATCACTCATAGACAATATTGTTCTTTCTGGAACTCTATGACTGTTCGTTAATTAGTAAAATATATATATATACATATTTCACAACACTAATGCTCATGAACTTCTTTGAGTAATCCTGTATATTAGCTACAGAATTTATCTACACTACGTAATGTATACCACATCTGAAAACGCCTATCAGGCGATTATCGCCAATAGATAGTATTGTAACAGATTTATTTTTGTGTCTTTGTAAACTGACGAATGAATGCTATGCACAACATATACTTCGGTATGCCACTTGTAGTTCACCTTAGCAATACACATTAATTTCATTATGCTTCAAATAGTGACAGATTTTAAAAATACACTGCAAATGATTCTTCCGCACAAGTGATAATGTAATTATTTTTTGTGTCTCTGTAAATAAACGATAATTGTTATGCATGTCGTATTCTACAAAAAGCATCTTGTAGTTCACCTCAGAACTGTATGCAAATTTCATTATATTTGGAATAGAGTAACATCATTAAAATACGCTGCAAAAAATTTTTCATCGTAGATAATTATGTAAATGAATTATTTTCTGCGACCCTGTAAAAGAACCATAGATGCTTTGCACTCCATCTTCTGCAGAAAACATGTTTTCATGACATCAGAAATGCAACTCAATTTCACTGTGTTTGAAAAAGTGTAACAATTTTTAACTACACCGCAAACGATTTTCCTCCGTGGACAATTATCTAACTGAATGAATTTATGTGACCCTGTAAATGAATGATAAATGCTTTGCACTCCATATTCTGTAGAAAACATGTTTTCATGCACCTCAGAAATGGAACACAATTTCATTATGGTTGAAAAGGTGTAACAGAATTAAACTACGCTGAAAACGATTTTCCCCATACACTATAATGTAACGTGATTCTTTTGAGCGTTCCTATAAACGAACTATAACTGCTACATATCCATTTTCCATAGAGATAATGCCATAGTAAATTTTAATAAAAAATATGAATTACATGGTAATCTGGTTATATTTACGAGAGTTCGGATAGAGGGCAAACAGGCGGTAGACAGAGAAACCGAAGTCATAAACACTTTTAAACTATGTTGGGAAATGTTAAAAATGACCCAAAACTTTTCACAAGTTTTAATTTTTGAGGAAAATGCGAAAGAAAACATTTGACGTCACTTACGGTGTTCGATAATTAGCAACATTGGAAACATGAACATTGATTGAGGCCGGTGGAAGGGGGGGGGGGGGAGTTAGTGGACAACTGCCTATGGGCCCAGCGTCGGAGTGGATGGGTAATTTCCCTTACAAGTTTATGGAAGCTCTATTTAATTTTTTTTTCATCTCGTCGTCTCTTGAACGATTGTCGGCAATGAAAAACATTTCCCAGAAAAATGCTTAATCTCCTTCCGACGAAATGGGTGTCTACTATCTACTATACTCTACTTACTATTGTTGTCAAATTGTGGGTCATTAACTATCCATATGGAATGGAATCCTGGAGAGTTTCCTGTTATAACTGAAAGTAAATGTGAAACTGCCTGAGATCAGAGGTCATTAGCGGGTGAGTTAGTAAAAAATAAAATAAAATAATATAAAATAAAACCTGTATTTCGTGCAGAAAGTTGACTGTTATCTTACATACAATTCTATATCTTGTGCGCGGGAAAAAGCTCTATAGTTAGAAGTTCTGTATTTTTCGTTCTTTCGGCACGGCACGTGTTGCAATAAATCGAAGCGCATAATTTAATGCATTAACTAAATTATGAGGTCCTTCAAAACGCAAAATTCTCAGCTATAGCTTAGAATTAGCTTATCATAACTTCGGCATTGTGAATCTCATGGAAGAGGGATTAGAAGTGATCATTCGATGTATATTTACGCAAGATATACACATGTAAATGATATAATTATATGAAATTTAGAAATTTACACACTTCACACCATCTTTCAAATAGAGCTCTTGATGCACTCCTCTTTCAATCAAATTAAACAGTAATTAAATTTTTGAAGAATAATTTTGTAAGGACTTTATTATTGTTTCTTTTTGTAAATTTTAATGTTTGATATCCCATTACGCATCGTTTTTTCCTCCATAAGCGAGTCAATGCGCTATTCTCCATGGTAGCGCCGACAGTTGGACAGAGCCGCAGTAAAGATGGTGTAGGTGGTGCCCTCGAACGAGACATCATCAATCAGTATATTCGCTGATAAACTTTATCGGCGCCGACACTTAGCGTTTCTGATGCGCCAACGATCGGTGTTAAGCTACGTTCAGTGCCTTCCAGAGCAAGTCGTTCTGAGATAGCCATAAATCAAATCTTTTCCCATTCTTCTCAAATAATTTTGTGGTCATCGACAAAAGAAAGGGGAGTTTCAACAAAAGAAATGGGTGTTTTCTAACCTGTCAATGACTCCCATTCTTGTCCTCTGACATTTAGACATGCTAAGAAAGTTATAAAATATCAAAAAGTCCGACATACTACATCATAGATATAGCGACACATAAAAACGCTGTCTGTTTGGTCCTTTAGCGACGATCGGTTAAAGCTAATATCGTGCTTCGCACCAGGGGCAAAATACTGTTGCTGTGGTTTGAGTGGGGGCCCACTCATCCCAACGGTTAGCATACTAGCCACGAAATGAGGAGCTTAAGTCGATGCTCCCGGGTTCGGAACCAGCATAGTCTGGGCTAAGTGTTCATGGTTTTCTTTGTACGAGAACAATAATTTTGGTCACTTTCCCTTCAAGAGTCCTCTCTGAAGGTATTCCTCTTATAGCAATATGACCGAAACTGGCCGATGCTTAGCAAAATCCCGTCTTAGCGGCGACATTTGAGAGAAAATACAAAGTGTTAGGAATACCGTCTTGCTTAGAAATGAATTCCGCTGATAATGTATTATATATGAGAACTTTGGAAGAAGAATTGCTTCTAAAACAATTAGAGGGGGCACACTCCTGATTTAAATATTACACAAAAATCACTAGGTGAAAAGAATTGTATGTATAAGAGAAAAAATAATAGGGACGTTTATGATAATACAGTAAAATCGACTAAAATCAAACCGGAATTGCTAGGGACCGGAAAAAATTCAATTTAGAAAGCTTTCCATCTTAGCAATTATAATTTTAAGGTATTCTTTTCGTCTACACCATGAAATGTTCCATTTAAGTCAGGATTCAATTCTAGACAGATTCTTTGTTCACAAGTTTTCCTATATAGTATAGAATCTGTTGTTGCAGTGCTCTTTTCTGCCGACGTGACGCATAGGGATTTTGTGTTTATGCATTAGGTGTATTACATATTAATTAATGGCAGATATCAAATATGACAGAAGAACCACTGCCTTAGACAGACAATATAAAAAGGAGCCGTTGTAGATTGATTTCAAGAATAGTAAAATAATTTTCAAGAGCTTATTTCCCATCCATTATCCGTGAATCAATAGAAATATATTTGCGAAAAGATAACATTTGCAATGAAGCCGCTTCTTTTGAATTAGCTAAAATTTGGCACGCGATGATCTGCAAATTGAAAAAGCAATAAAAATAAATAATAATTTTCACGTTTACCAGTTTGACCAATTTAAGCACCTGCTTGCCTTGGACATGCGATCTCGTGGTTTATGTTTACCACTTTCAAAAATATGCGAGAATATTGTAATTATCATTTAGATCAGAAGATGTCGCCGATAGAGCGAACGAAACATATGTAATCTACATTAAAAAGGTATTTTTAAATATTTCATGTTATGTTTTCACCACTTTAAGCATTATTAGACTTTTAAAAAAATGTATTATGTGAATAATTTTTCTATTAACTTATAAGAAAATAACTTTTTTAAAACTGTTTAAATTAGTAAATAAGTTATAAGCATGATATCTTCAAGTATTTTCATAGAAATCTTTTATTTGATAAATTCAAAATCCAAAACTGAGTAAAATCATTATCCTTATTAATCAAAATATTATTACTAATTTAATTTTACCCTAATTATTCAGCATTGTAAGATTGCCGCTATCACATAAACAATTCCTTCTGTAATAATAATAATAAAAAAAAAGTGAATTCTTCCTTATTTTCTTATGTTTCATTATATAATATCTTAAACTTGGATATTGCGAGAACTCTGTTATATAAATAGCAAATGCTTTGACATTTTTATTCTTACTAGCTGGCTTCGCCCGCCAGCGATTACATCGGTGCCTCGAATTGTAGAAAATCTCGAATCTTGTAAAACCTCAAACTGGACGAACCGCCAACCCGGGTCCCCGCTGCCTTCGGCACCGTATACCGGTCGTGCTACGCACGCACCGGGTAATCCCTTAATTAGCACATTGAATTGTACAAACCTCTAACCGAACGAACCTCCGACCCTGGTCCCCGCTGCCTTCGGCACCGGATAATCCCTTAAATTGCACATAGAATAGTATAAACCTCTAACTGAACGAACCTCCGGCTCGGGTCCCCGCTGCCTGCGGCACCGTATAGCAGTCGTTCCGACCCTGGTCCCCGCTGCCTTCGGCACCGTATGACGGTCGTGCTACGCATGCACCGGATAATCCCTTAAATTGCACATGGAATAGTATAAACCTCTAACTGAACGAACCTGCGGCTCGGGTCCCCGCTGCCTGCGGCACCGTATAGCAGTCGTGCTGCGCACGCGCTGCAGTATACGTTAGTTCCACCTTCCGCCACCAGGTGGCGCAATCTGTTTATATGATCATAACTGAAATCGTTAAGACTTTCGATGTCTAGTCGAATGAGCCATACCCCGTCGTTTTCATGCCCGTAGAACCGAAGATAGGAAAGCGCCCCCTAGTGGTGAAAAAACGAAATAAAATCGGTAAGCTCTATCGATGTCGAGTCGAATTGATTTAGACTACCTGAGTTCTAGTTCAAAGACAGGGACCTGTAGAAAAACTTAAAACTTAAAAAAAAAAAAAATCGATAACGGGCGAAGCCCGCTTTTCCCTATCATAATATCTGGATAGGGGGTCCTTATTACTTTAATTATGATGTTTGGAATCAGTTTGGTGGACATCCGTAACATAGTTTCTTAGTTATAGAAACGGACCACAGTTAAAAGAAAAAAGCGGGGGGGGGGGGGGGGTTGGCGATGACACTGCTTTTCCTCAAACAACTTATGTAGACTACCTGAGTTCTAGTTCAAAGACAGTGAGCTGTAGAAAAACTTAAAACTAAAAAAAAAAAAAAAAAAAAAAAATCGATAACGGGCGAAGCCCGCTTTTTCCTATCATAATATCTGGTTGCCACTCTAAAACAAAAACTGAAAATACTCGTAATGCAGTTTTTAGACGCGGCCTACTTCTTAAAATCGTAATATCTAGCCGGCACTGTAATGGAAATCTTTCTTTTGCTTTAATTATACAAATAACGATGATTAATTATACAATAAAATAATATATCGGCTCCTAATGAAGATATGAGAATAATTTTTAGATATTCTGAAAGCAGAATCCATTTTGAGTCGCCCTGTCAAAGTTTGAAATTAATGCGCCCCTTAGATTCGGAAATGCCCCCCCCCCCCCTCTGAAAAAACGCAGTTGACTATTTTATCTCTTTCAGAAATGACTTATCCACAGACGATTTGTCTCCGTTGAATGTTGAAATAAAAAAGAAGCTGTCTCTTCGGAATAGAAATAAATTCATTTGCCGTGTCATTAATGAGTTTTAATTGATATCTTCAAAAATTACTGGTCGATTTTTACGAATTTTTTTTTTGTTGAATTCGCGATTTTTTTATACACGTGTTAGCAAATTTTCGCGAATGTAGAGTCATTATTTCC
The DNA here is from genome assembly GCA_963931845.1 of Maratus michaelseni. Classification (NCBI taxonomy): domain Eukaryota; kingdom Metazoa; phylum Arthropoda; class Arachnida; order Araneae; family Salticidae; genus Maratus; species Maratus michaelseni. Next base: position 494,618,926 of record OZ007586.1, read on the forward strand.
ACTTGTTTCAAAAAGGACTGGGGCGATTCGATCTCGGATCTGTCGACCTGCATTCTTTACGGCAACCTCTTTTTACGTCTGGGGTCGATGTTGGATGTCTGGTCAGTTTTTGGCCGAAATAAAGAAAAGTTACGGTCCGAATTTCAAAAAATTTGACGTTTTGCAACGACAAAAATCGGCCGCGTGTGTACCCCGATTTTTGGATCGATACCTCCGGTACATTTTTTTTTATTCGATGATGCGTTAAAAAGCGACGATTTGGATGTCTGCGATTATCAAAACGGAAGGCGAACTTTTCGCTGTTTTGACTTCTCTTCCAACTTCGGTTTCGGTCGGCAATTAAAACACTTTCGCTCATTAATAACTCCCCGGGTCCGGGTCGGAATCCCGACCCGATCGAAACTTGAGCGTCGCGCCTTTTTTGCGAATTTTTCGGTACGCGTCCGCCGTCGGTGCGTCGATTAGTCCAGGAGCCTTTGCGGGTACAAAGGCGGAGTGCACAGACAGACACACACACACACAGACGTTTACCGTCCTTAATATTAGTGACTAGCTGGCTTCGCCCGCCAGCGGGCCCCTAATTTACATCGGTGCCTCGAATTGTAGAAAATCTCGAATCGTGTAAAACCTCAAACCGGACGAACCGCCGACCCGGGTCCCCGCTGCCTTCGGCACCGTATACCGGTCGTGCTACGCACGCACCGGGTAATCCCTTAATTAGCACATTGAATTGTACAAACCTCTAACCGAACGAACCTCCGGCCCTGGTCCCCGCTGCCTTCGGCACCGTATACCAGTCGTGCTACGCACGCACCGGGTAATCCCTTAATTAGCACATTGAATTGTACAAACCTCTAACCGAACGAACCTCCGACCCTGGTCCCCGCTGCCTTCGGCACCGTATACCGGTCGTGCTGCGCACGCACCGGATAATCCCTTAAATTGCACATAGAATAGTATAATCCTCTAACTGAACGAACCTCCGGCTCGGGTCCCCGCTGCCTGCGGCACCGTATAGCAGTCGTTCCGACCCTGGTCCCCGCTGCCTTCGGCACCGTATGACGGTCGTGCTACGCATGCACCGGATAATCCCTTAAATTGCACATGGAATAGTATAAACCTCTAACTGAACGAACCTGCGGCTCGGGTCCCCGCTGCCTGCGGCACCGTATAGCAGTCGTGCTGCGCACGCGCTGCAGTATACGTTAGTTCCACCTTCCGCCACCAGGTGGCGCAATCTGTTTATATGATCATAACTGAAATCGTTAAGACTTTCGATGTCTAGTCGAATGAGCCATACCCCGTCGTTTTCATGCCCGTAGAACCGAAGATAGGAAAGCGCCCCCTAGTGGTGAAAAAACGAAATAAAATCGGTAAGCTCTATCGATGTCAAGTCGAATTGATTTAGACTACCTGAGTTCTAGTTCAAAGACAGGGACCTGTAGAAAAACTTAAAACTTAAAAAAAAAAAAAAAATCGCTTTTCCCTATCATAATATCTGGATAGGGGGTCCTTATTACTTTAATTATGATGTTTGGAATCAGTTTGGTGGACATCCGTAACATAGTTTCTTAGTTATAGAAACGGACCACAGTTAAAAGAAAAAAGCGGGGGGGGGGGGGGGGGTTGGCGATGACACTGCTTTTCCTCAAACAACTTATGTAGACTACCTGAGTTCTAGTTCAAAGACAGTAAGCTGTAGAAAAACTTAAAACTAAAAAAAAAAAAAAAAAAAAAAAAAAAAAAATCGATAACGGGCGAAGCTCGCTTTTTCCTATCATAATATCTGGTTGCCACTCTAAAACAAAAACTGAAAATACTCGTAATGCAGTTTTTAGACGCGGCCTACTTCTTAAAATCGTAATATCTAGCCGGCACTGTAATGGAAATCTTTCACACACAGACGTTTACGGCGCTTAATATTAGGGATTATTACAGAGTTATTATTACAGTATTATTATTACAGTATTATTACAGAGTTCATTTATATTGCAATAGGAATCATCAAAATAAATATATATTTTTTTTTTTAAGTTTTTTACTTCATTCTGAAGTAGTTTATATGCAGCCATGTGTTTTAGAAACAGGATGCTCTCTCTTTTCCCTTTAAAAACGGTTATTTTCAGACATTCTCTGCTAAAGCTAATATGGTCTGGTTTCTGCCTGTTATGATATTTTTGCATAAATGATTACCATTTTCCGGGAATGAAAACGGCTCTTAATATAGGCTTCCGAAAGCATCCTAAGTTTACACATGATTAGTTTTTATAGCTTTCTCTAGAATTCTTTATAAGTGAAATAGCGATGAAAAATCATTTTCAAATGTGTATGCTAAACATGTTCAGCTTATACTCTTTTATCAGTCTTAGAAAAAAAATACAGAAATTATATAGAATACTCGGTAAAGAGGAGCAGTGTAATAATTGATTGCTTAAGGCTATTCTCGAATCCTAAGGAGCTACGTTCTGACACATTTCTGAATTCATTTTTGTTCGGAAACGAATGAAATTGACAGGTGTTCTTATTCAGAAACTGTAAAATCGAATGACGTTTATTCAGAAACTGTAAAATCGAATGGCGTTTTCCATTTTATGGTAAAGGCAGAAGATCTTTCAGAAAATACTGTCAAAGTTGGCGTTTTGAACTGAATTCCCGTCACGGCAGCGCGAGAAAGAGGATAAACTTGTCGTCACGTGACACGAATAGCTTATAACTCGATAAGTAATTTAGTTATAAAAAAAATGGAAAACGCTATTCGACTCCAAATCGCTTCAATATTCCGACCTGCCATTTTTCTGCCTATACGTTAAAAATGAGCGAGAAAATGTGTCAGAATGTTTCGCGTTGTTGAGCAGGGAATTTCAAAACAATCTCAAGTGTGTTTAGTTGTACAATTTTTTTGAGGTACTTTTTATTATGAGTGTTAGCATAAAAAAATTGCTGTCGAAAATTTATTTAACACTAGAATAATAAAAGCAAAAAAGTTGATTCATTTTTTATATTTTGCTCTATAATTCTTTAAACATAAAAAACCGCTGATAAACTATTCTTAAATGTGTAAGCCAAACATTCCCAGCTGCAAGTCTTTTCGATTTGCATTAAAAGCGAATAAATAATCTATTTAGAATTTTCTGAAAAGTGTAAAAGGGTAATATGCGATTACAGAAATATATTAATTTGAACGGTGTGCCTTTTTAGAAGTTTAATATATTTCGATTGCTGCCATAAAAAGTTTCTGCCAATAACGAATTTATCTCTAGATAAAGTAAAAGAATTAAGTTGATTCTTAAAAAAAATTGCAATAGAATTCATTAGAAGAAAAAAAGAAATGAAGAACTAGTCTATCATCTCCTTTTCATCTGTCTTTTTTATTCTTTTTAATTTTCTAGCTCACCAGAGAATCATATTAGGCCCCGCATATTAACTTTTTTTTGAAGATTTCTCCGATTTAATAAACTGATGATTAAATAAATTGCTTCGTAAAGTTTGAATATGATAAATTACGTTTTAATTTTTTAGAATTCTCTTGAGCAATGTGATTACTGAATTATACCTTTTTTTCAATATGTGTTGAGATTATTTTTTTTTTATCTAATGAGAAAATTGCTTGAATAAAGATAGAATAATATCCATTATTTCCCTTTTTATGCCCTTTTTTTCACAATCATTTAAATAACTGCATAACTGCCAATAATTCGTTTTTTCTTGAAGTCAAACATATATAATTCGAACTAGTAAAATTATTTAACGAATTTTTTTCTTGCTTTTATCTGTTATTTATTAGCTTCTTTTATGTAGTAAAATTTCTGGTTTTGTTTGATGTGACAAAAAAAAAAAAAAAAAAAAAAAAAAAAAGGGGAATGTTGCCAGGTACGTAATTAAATTGCCGCCATTACAGAAATTGCATTAAATATTTATAAAAAAATATATTAATATATTTCGTAAATTAATTTAAATTTCGAAATTTCTAAAGTCATTACGACATTCTCGGATCATTATGAAAAATTGGTGTTCTTTCCAACCCGTAATTGATTCTAATTTCGGAGGAATATATGCTAAATATGAACACGCAATCATATTTTAATATAATAGAAAAAATGTACCTAATGAATCGTTGAATTTTAAAAATAAGGAGTCCTTTTTTTGGACTCCCTGCAGTTATACTACTTCTCGTTAAACGATACCAAAACAAAGTTTGAACTGCACACATTTTTCTTTCTTTCCTTTTTCCCGCAGAATACAATTTTTATTATCTATAACATTAATTCTCAATATCAGTTTTTTTTTAATATTATATTATTTTTTAACCAGTGGATCAGTGCGAGATTTTAGACTTGTAATCTTTGAAATTATTTGCTGATACTTTTTTCATTATTTGTTAATTAACTGCAATTTTTAATCAAACAACGTGTTTTAACGAAATATGAGTGTCAAATGCTTGTTCAAACACCTGAACTATAATACCTCATTCATTGTTCTGAGTTCTGTAATTGAATAGAAAATGGGATGGCGACATAAAATATATGATATCTATTCAGATTAAAAACATTTTTTCTTTTAATGGGGAAATTACACCAATAAATGCCTAATAATAATACCCATTTTTTCTCATTTGAATAACCGAGTTGACACCATTATAAAAATAACAATAAATATTTATAAAAATAATATTTTGTAAATTGATTTAAATTTCAAAATTTCGAGAGTTATTAGTACAATCTCAAATCACTACGTCACCACATTATTTATTGGTGTGATTTCCAACCCGTAATCCATTCTAACTTTAAAAGAAAATAAGATGCTAAATACAAACACATCATTAGATTTTAATATGAAAGGAAATAGCTAAAGAATTATTGAATTTTAAAGTTAAGGTGTACTTTTTGGACAACCTGTAGATACACTACTCTTCATTAAACCAAACCATATCAAACTTTAAGAAGAAGGAAGCAAATGTTGCAAAATCACATGCAAAACAGCTATCATTAATCTTTTTCTCAGGAACTAATAAAACAACTTTCACAAAAAAAAAAATTGTTAGTAACTCGAAAGACGTTACTGTATATTTTCGTTCGTGGTTGTATTATATTTCCCTAGATTAAGAAATATCTGCCTTTTTTTACAGTGTAGCTAAACCATATATAAATTGATCATTCGATAAGAAATAAAAACAAAAAATACAACAGTTACAGGATTTCACACAAGAAAAGAAAAAAAATCGCAAGTAAAACATCTTTCATTTATGAATATATTTCTCAAGAACTACTGAAGCGATTTCCATATTTTTAAAACTAGTTTTGGCAGCTTTTTTTTTCTTTCAGCTATATTTTGATCGTTTTGATTTTCTGGAAAAATAGTTCTTTTAAGTAACGTTAATTTACAAAACAAAAAAAGAGGATTTTTTTTTTCTAATATTAAGCATAAAAATTAACTTTTGGCAGTAGCTAAACTTAAATTGGCTGTTCGGTAAGGAATAAAAATAAAAAAATACAAGAGTTACGAGATTTCGCAAAAAATAAAAATAAAAATAAAAATAAAAAATCACATGCCAAACACGTACATTTTTTCTCGCGAAATACTTGGCGGAAGCGAAATTATAAAATGATCACCCAGCGAGAAATAAAAATAAAAAATACGTAGTTATTTGTTTTACAAATAAACAAAATCTACTTTTACATTTTAATTATTTAAATTTTTAACTCTTGCATTTTAAAATTAATTTCTCGTTGACATGGATATACAGTAGACCAAAATAATAATAATGATAATAATATTTTCCAAACTGTCACACACACACAAAAGAACAGAAATAATCATTCGATTGAAAATTATGTCTTTAAAATTTATCCTTAAAAAATAAGCTTAGAAGTCGACTTCATACTGAAATTGTATTAAACTCTAAAGCTTTCAAAACGAACACTTAATTTTGAGATTATATTTGACTTTTTCGGTAAATTTTACCTTTTTCCCACACGAGAAGTCATTCAGTGAATTAGTTAAGGTGTTATGATTATTTAAAGTTTGAAAGACAATTTTAAATTCATTTGAAATGGTTGCAAAACAGATTTTAATTCGGGTAGTTTTTAAAGCATATCTAAAGAACGACTTGGTGGAATCCAGTGTAATTGTGGATTCGCATAGTTGAAGCTTCTAAAAATCGATTTCTGGTAAAACATTCATAGGTTACATATCATACTTTTACCCAAACTTAATTTCAAAAAGTATATATTTCCGAGAAAATTATGAATGATGCAAAACCATGTTTGTTCCCTAAGGTAAACTTTAAAGAAAAATCCAAATATGATGTCAAAAATAGGTGTTCATACTGGAAATTTTTGATTTTGATACAATTTCGGTATAAGGACGATTACCTAAGCTTTTTTAAAAACATAAATTAAAAGAAGACAATTTCCAGTTGAATGGCTATTTCCATTTATTTATTTATTTTTTTCTTCTGGGACAATTTGGTGATTAAAGTTTTTTTTTTTTTTTCCCTCTGTTTTGACCGACGCACGGTACCTTTTTCTCGGAAACTACTGAATTATTTCCAATACTTTTAAAAAATGGTTTAGCTGTAGGTAAACTATAAAGTGATCGTTAGGCAAAAAGTTAAAATAAAATATGTAATAGTTATACAATTTTACAAAAAGAAAAAAAATCCTTTTTTTTTTTGTAAATTAACGTTACTTAAAAGAACTATTTTTCCAGAAAATTAAAACGATCAAAATATAGCTGAAAGAAAAAAAAGCTGCCAAAACTAGTTTTAAAAATATTGAAATCGCTTCAGTAGTTCTTGAGAAATATATTCATAAATGGAAGATTTTTACTTGCGATTTTTTTTTCTTTTCTTGTGAAATCATGTAACTGTTGTATTTTTTGTTTGTTTGAATGATCAATTTATATATGGTTTAGCTACACTGTAAAAAAAGGCAGATATTTCTTAATCTAGGGAAATATAATACAATCACGAACGAAAATATACAGTAACGTTTTTCGAGTTACTAACGATTCCAAAAAGTCGTCTTTATCTTTAGAAACCTCATAAACAAATATATATTCGAGATTTAAAGAATCATTTATAAAAACACAGTTTCTTTTCCTGCAAGTGATTTTCGGAAACGTTTCCGATTAGTTTTGATAGTGTATTAATCAGTCTGGGAAAAGTCCCATAACCTGCACGGGAAGATTTGGCAAGTTTTTCGGCAGGTTTCTTTGATAATAAATGTTCCGATGTGATTGATGCGATCTTCAGCCATTGGGATTGCTTTATTTACTATCTGAATTCTAATGGTGGAACAATAATAATTCTACATATTTTTTTCAGAAGAATTTATAATTTTATCCTTATTATTATTTTTTTTAAACAATATTTTTCTGTAGATGTAATGTTATGAAAATATATTTTTCTGCATTTCTTAAAGATATTTTTTTTTTATTTTGCATATATATTTTATTAAATGGCAGTTGCGAATGAGATTTTTACCTTCTATCTCTGCCTAAGGAAATATTAAATAACAATAAAGACTTGTATAAAGTTTACAATTTTTTGCATTTTTACAATTTGACCTCTTCTCCATTTTATGATTTTAGTGCTATTTATATAAGATGTACTTTTTCTGAGATTCACACAAGTTATTTTTGGTAAATTGGTTTATTTCGTTTATTAATTGTTTACTATTATAGAAAACGGTGGGTTCAGGGGGGCGCAGCCCCCTGACAATAACGATTATTAATCACAAAAAGGAATCTTAGGTTTGTCAAATAGGTTTGTTTATGTATATTCATTACTTGTTAAAATATCTAAAATGGCGATAAGATGTTATTTTAGCATCGTACCTAACTTTTTAAGATAACGCAAAAAAAAAAAAAAAAAAAAAAAAAAAAAACATGAGTTTCTGCCATCTTGAAAATTTTTTTAAGATACTAAAAAGGCCCTTTGGCGTCATTTTGGATTTTCTCGCCAAGCGGCACAGGACACGAAACTCTTCCCATCAGTTTTCTTGAGATTTTTCTGAATTCCATTCCGATTTTCATCAAAATTTATGATTTTAATAAGTTATAAATCAAATTTAATTATCTTAACGAAGTCCAATTGTAAAATGCATTCACAGTTTCTTTATAAACAGTATCAGGATTCTTTGTTATCAGTTTCACGAATTTTGAAGACGCATGGAACATTTCAAAAATCTAAAAAATGTGTAAAATCTGTAGTGAGAAAAACATGTATAACGTTTACTAAAGCACCGAAAAATTTATTGTGTACATAATTCAAACGCTTGTAACTCGCATCTGTATGCAGTTTGTTTCAAATGGTTCAATACAAACTGAAGGATAATAATACACACGAAAACAAATTTTTAATTTTGGGTCTCTTTTTGATCAAATAAAGGTCCACGGTCCCCTTAACCTGGAATGTAGGTTTTTCGAATGCTATCAAATTTCAAGTAAACATTTTCATGTTCGACAAACATGTTTCGCGGACAAACATGATAAAAGAACAGCATTAACATTAGCATTAAAAATAATATCATTTCGTTACTCTTGCACGTAAACTGTAAAAAAAAAGATAGATGTTTCTTACTCTAGGAAAATGTAATATAACCATGAACGAAAATATTCAACATTCTCTTTCGAGATACCCACGATTCCGAAAAGCTTTCTTTACCTTTAGAATCCTGGAAAACCGGTATATTTTTTAGACTTACGGCATCATTTTTAAAAATAAAGTTTATTTTGCTGCCACTGATTTTCGGAAACGTTTCCGAGTAGTTTTTATATTCTATTATTCAGTTTTCTTAACCAGGAATATAAAATTTTCAGATTCTGTCCTTTCTCAAGTAAACATTTTAATGTTAAACAAACATCTTTTAAACAAACATCATACATTCCTCATATACAGCACAAACATCATATACAGCATCAACATTAATATCAAAATTAATATTATTTGGTGTTCCTGTATGCATAAATTGCATTATGCAGCTAAAAATGTTTAATTGAGAATTAATAGCATCTTAAAAACCGTTATTTTGGTTGGAAAAAACTGATTAATAGACCCTAAAAACTACTCGGAAACGTTTCCGAAAATCAGTTGCGGCAAAAGACAGTTTGTTTTTGTAAATGCTTCTTTAAATCTCAAAAATATATGGTTTCTGTGCTCTCTAACGATAAAGGACGCTTTCCGGAATCGTGAGTAGCTTGGAAATTATTACTGTATATTTTCGTTCATGGTTATATTATATTTTCGTAGATGAAGAAACATTTGTCTTTTTTTACAGTGTACTGCCAGAAATTATTGAAAAAAAAAAAAAAACATTGAAATTTCTTCATGAATAGATACATGAATTTCAACTGTTTTACATGCGCTTTCACAAGTGTTGTTGTTCTTTTAAACAATACGAAAGAAAAATTTAGACTGAACACATTTTTTTTTCCACAAAATATAATTGTTATCATCTTTATCATTATTTACCATTCTAATATGGTAAGTGAGAAATATTTATCTATAGATCTTTGTAGAAAATAAAGCACATTTTATGCAAACTAAATTAATATTGTAACAAATTAAGAAGTATTAAGCGAAATAAATGAGTTTGTTAAAATTTTCACAGAAAATGAAATTATAAATGTAACGAAAACGTAAGCTTTCCGAAATATTTCATTAAATTTGCGAAACCTAGTTTTAACAGTTTTAATCAGATTAAAATTCAGGTAATTAGTTGGAAGCTTGAAACCGGAAAACTGAAAACACTATGGTAGATGTTGAAAAGAAGAAAAATCTTCTTGCATAATACAGTTAATGCAGATTTATTGTATACAATAATGTAGTAAAAGAATTATCAATTTATAAATATTAAATGTAATTAAGACTGATAATACGTAAGCAGGCGCAACAGTATTAATTAAATCTTTTTTATTATTATTATTTCAGTCACTGGAAATAATATCTTTGTTATTTGAAATACAGTTTAACGTTAAGTCTCTACGAACATTTACACGCTTTTCGGAGCAGAGAAGTCACTGAGTGTTTCAATGCTGAAACAGAAAATCTAATCAAAAGTTCTCTATCACCTCACGTTTTCTACTTATGTAACTATAAATATCCCATTTATGTTATTTTTGGCGCGCAATAGAAAGTATCTACTATCTAAAAAACAATGAGTCATTCATATGGGACCACTAAATAATGAGTCATTCCCCGGGCAGAAACGAACAAAGCTTTAACCAATGAATCATCTACGCGGAACATGTTTTGAATAACTCAATCACAAAAGCCATTGACGGGTGTAGTTGTGTGTGATAATCCGCTGTAAATTCTGTCAGTTTAGTAAGTGCGCTATCCGTTTTACAGTTACGTATATAGACTTTTGTAATCGTAACTTTGGTGATTTCTGCTCAAAAACCTGTAACTGCGATGTGTTATTATGCTATTATGCCAATATGCTATTTGATTTTGTTCTAAATTTTTGAAATATTCTATTAATTAATTAATTAGTTTTTTAATTGATTAATGTAACTGCAATAAATATATAAAATACCAGTAAAATTTTAAGTTCAGATTGTTAAAAATGTGATGCTAGGTTGAACTAACTTTTGGTGTTTTAATAGCTTCAAAAATAACTTCTTGAACTACTTGTAACCCTTTCAAGATAATTCGTTTCCGAAAGTCACTTGAGCGATTTTCGCTTTTTTTCCGCAATGTTTAAAGACCTGCCTCGGATTTAAAAATCAAAATAGGAAAAAAAATTACAAAGTCATATCTATGAACGATTTCTTTTGAAACGACGCTGTCGGTTTAAAAAAAATATGAATCTCCCTTCCAAAAAAATTCTTTCCGAAACCCATGTTTGCGAGTTTCGTTTTTTCTGCAATTTTTTAAAATAGGAATCCATGTTCCTATTTTAAATAAAAAAAATAAAATACACACTTAATTAGCATACTTGTTAACGCATAAAGCGACGTCTTCGGTTTTAACAAGCGTTAATAATAAATGACCCTTTCAAAAAATTATTTTCCTAATGCCGTTTCAAGGTTTTCGCTTTCTTCTACAAAGTTTAAAAATCTGCATCCACGCTTTTAATCAAAATACGAAATATAGAAATAAACCGGAACATATCTACGTTCATTTTTCTTTAGAAAGGTGGCATATCTTATAAAAAAATATTAACATTAACCCTTTAAAAAATTCATTTCCGAAACCCACTTTAGAGCCTTTTTTTTTCTACAATGTTTAAATTTCTGCATCCGCTTCGGAAAACAAAATACGAAAAAAACAAACGATACCAAACCATATCTACGTTCATATTTCTTTATAACAGTGTAATCCGATAAAAAATATTAATATTAACACTTTAAAAAAATATTTTCAGAAAGTCACTTGAGCGATTTTTTTTTTCGAAATGTTTAAAATTCTGCATCAGGTTTGGGAATCAAAATATGAAAAAGCAAAAATTAACAAATCAAATCAACTTACATTTTCTATTGAAAGGAGACGGTGGTTTAAAAAAATATGATTGTTACCCCTTTCAAAAAATTCCTAACCGAAACCGATGTTTGCGAGTTTCGATTTTTCTGCAATTTTTGAAAATAGGAATCCATTTTCCTGTTTTAAATGAAAAAATAAAATACACAGATAACCAGCGTACTTTATTTATTATTATATTTTCTTTAAAATGACGAATTTAGTTTAAACAAGAGTTAATAATAAATGACCCTTTTAAAAAATTATTTCCCTAATGCCGTTTCAAAGTTTTCGCTTTTTCAACATAGTTTAAAACGTTTCTAATCAAAATACGATATACACTGCTCAAAACAATTAAAGGATATTTGAAGTTTTATATAAAATAAAGATATAAACGAATTTTTTTTTGCCGAAAATAGAAGAAGAGAATCACAAATGCAAATTTTTCTGGTTTTCAAACTGTGGAGTATGGAAATTTTGAGTTCGACGTCAAAAAAGTCGCTTCAGCGGCAGCGAATGAAATTTGACTTTCAACTGGATAAAAGAGAATGAAGACAAGGATTATCGGCATTCAGTGATTGCTTTGTTTCGATGAGTACGATGTCTCAGCGAAGTCATTTGACAGATTCAGAAGCTTGGAGAATTGTTGGTAGGTTAGAAGGGGGCCAAACTCAAGCCGAAGTAGCGCAAGCCATTGGAGTGTCACAAAGTGTCATTTCCAGGATCTGGAACCGTTTTTTGGAGAGTGGATGTGCAGGCCGAAGACCAGGGCAAGGTCGTAGACGGGCAACAACGCCCAATGAAGATCGGTATTTAGCGTTAACAGCTCGGAGACACCGAAACATGAACGCTACTCTTCTCCAACAACACCTTCGCTCGGCTACAGGCACCACGATTCCAACTCAGACTGTCCGAAACCGGCTCCATGCTGTACGTCTGTATGCTCGCCGACCGATGGTATGTGTTAGATTAACATCAAGGCATCGTCGCGACCGCAGGGAGTGGGCAACCGAGTATGCCAACTGGAGGAGAAATGAATGGAGCAATATTCTGTTTTCTGACGAGTCCCGTTTTTCTGTGCATCCGGATAATAGGCGTATTTTCATCTGGAGGGACCGTGGCAGTAGGAATAATCCTGCGTTCGTGCACGAAAGTGTCAGATTTGGCGGTGGAGGAGTGTTGGTGTATGGTGGCATCTCCATTGACGGGCGCACTGACCTCTACATCATTCGAGATGGAGCTCTGACTGGTCGCCGATATAGGGATGAGATCCTCAGACCTATTGTATTCCCTTACGCTGCAGCAATCGGAGATAACTTCATTTTAATGGACGGTAACTGCAGGCCACATCGGCAAACCTGGTGGAGGATTTCCTTTTCGAGGAAGGAATCGTTCGAATGGAATGACCAGCGTGTTCTCCAGACATGAATCCAATCGAGCACGTTTGGGACGCTCTAGGAAGACGAGTTTCTGGCCGCCAACAACCCCCACAAACTCTCCAAGAACTGGAAAAAGCTATTCTGGAAGAGTGGGGCAGAATACCCCAACTCGTCATTAATAGCCTCATTGAGTCTATGCCTCAAAGGTGTTCAACGTTGCTGGCCGCCCGTGGAAACCATACCCCCTACTGAAAATGATTTTCTTCGAAGAAAACACCTTTTCTTATTTTTTTTTCTCATATGCACAAATTGTGTTTTTTTCCTTTTGTACACAAATGCGCAATAAAATGCATTTTTTTTCTGCCAAACATGTGTAATTTATTCTCATATAACCTACTATGTCTGTCGACCATGTATCAATCAGCTAAAAAGTTTCCCAGATACAAAATCCACCTAAAACTGCAATATCCTTTAATTGTTTTGAGCAGTGTATAAAAAAAATACCAATACATATCTACGTTAATTTTTCTTTTGAAAGGTGGTATTTATACTAATAAAAGAAAGTTTCACTCTGTGTGTGTGTGTGTTTGTCTGCGATAGCTAGCAAAATCTAGCGCACCTACAAGCCAGAAAATTTAGACTTAGGTAGTCCAAACCCTCTCCTGTTGCACCTAAAACTCAGAATTTTAATATTTTAATTACTTACTGAAATATTAATTAAAATTACTGAAAGATTAATTAAAATGCACAAAGAACTCTCATAAAAATACGCCTTTTTTCTTCGGTTAATTGGTTGTATAGAATCTTCACAGAAGACATTAAATAAACCAGAGTAACGATGCATAGATAATGACTTATAACGAAACAGTGTCAATATGGATTGCAGTTACCGACGTACAGCCAAGCTAATGTAGCGCCACCTGCTCACAAGAATTCATTTCTCACAGAAAACATTTTCCAGGCACGTCTTTCTTCATGATAATTAGCTGGGTTTAAGTTTTTTTTTTTAAAAACAGGACATATATTATTATGATAGAGACTATTAATACAGAAAACTTTATTTAACAGATTATTTGTTATAACTGCGGAGATGGAGAAGGGTAAGGGTCTTATTACATTTAACGGTTTTAACATTTTTGAGCTTCACCCGTAACGTTTAATTTTTAAATCTCAGCTAATAATGTTCCGAACTTCTCCATTTACTTCCATTTTTACTAAATTATCGTGAAAATCATCATTCATAGCTTCAAGTTATATTTCTAGAAAGCAGTTACCAGTATTTCCAAATAATATTCTAAGCCAAATTTCAAATTAAGTTCCTAGTTTAACCAAATGAGTCAATGTTTAAAGATGCATCGTGATGTATAGCGATCCTCCTAATTAGTTATTTGCTGAAGTGCACTTGAACATCCGTCCCCCCCCCCTTCCCCCGAGCCCTTCTTCAAGGTTTTTTCTCTAACTATGCCCCGTTTCCATATCTCAGCAACTATCTTTACGAATTTAACGCAAGTGATTCCAAACATTATAATTAACTTAATAGTTACCCTTTATAACATTAAACTAAATTTATGCGTAGCGGTTACCACTATTTCTGAATAATAGTTTAAGCCAAAATTGTAATGGGGGGAAAAATAGCCGGATTTTTAAATTTCAATACAATCTTCCCGTTGTTTATTTACTTTTTTGTAAATAACAATAAATACTCAAAATTTTCGCTTAATTGAAATAGGCATAAACCCCTGTGACAGAACTCGGCAAATTGTCTCGGAAAATCGCAAAATTTGTCAGTTGAGGAAAAATCACGAAATTCATGAAATGACCACAAAAAAAGAAAACCAATTTTGTCAAAAAATCGTGGAAATAAATAGCAGAATTTGTCAATCGATCTCGAAAAATATAGCGAATTTCGCAAAATTATTGCAGGAAAAAAAATAATTTTGTCAAACTGTCGTGAAAAAAAAATCGAGAAATCCGTCATATAGTCTCAGAAAAAATATCTCAAAATTCATCAAATGATCACGGGAGAAAAATTGCGAAATTCGTCTAATAATTGCAGAACAGGATTGCAAAATTCGTCGAACGACGGTGGAAATAACGTGCACAATTCGACCGTCAGCGGAAAGAAAGTGTGCGATTTGTTGAACGTTCATGGAAAAAAAAAATCTTGAAATTCGTCAATGGAGAGTCGATAAATCATGAAAATCATCAATCGATAGCAGAAAAATCACAAAATTCATCAATTGATGGCGGAAAAATCACAAAATTCATCAAATGATAGCGGAAAAATCACAAAATTCATCAATTGATAGCGGGAAAAATAGCAAAATTCATCAATTGATAGCAGAAAAATCACAAAATTCATCAATCGATAGCAGAAAAATCACAAAATTCATCAATCGATAGTTGAAGAATCACAAAATTCATCAATCGATAGTTGAAAAATTGCAAACTTCATCAATCGATAGTTGAAAAATTGCAAAATTCATCAATCGATAGTTGAAAAATCTCAAAATTCATCAAATGGTCTCGGGGGGAAAAAATGCGAATATCGGCAAATGGCTTCGGGGAAAAAAATCACAATTCGTCAAATGATTTCGGGGGAAAAATTGCGAAATTTACCAAATGGTTGTGAAATTCATCAAACGACAGCAGGGAAAATTTTTTTTTCATTAAATCATCGCAATTGGCGAGTGTGACTATTAAGATGGCCAGTGGTGGCAAAACAGTCAATCGACAAATTTTCAGTATTACTCGCCGAATGGCGAGTGCTAATTTTGTCCTATATGTGAGTTTTATCAAAAAGTAAAACATTAAGTAAATATTGTTTCTATCTATGAAGTCGTAAACATCACTCAAAAACGCCCCAACAAAAAAATAATGAATATATAGAAACAGCGCAGCAAATCTGTTTCATTAAAGAGTATTTTTAGTCGCCCAAGAATCGACTGCTTTTCTTGAACTTTACTTTCTATAAAATGAAAACATTCAGTAAATAATTTCCGTTCTCAGGTGATTAAGAGTCCATTCATGTGTGATTCTTATGAAACTCATGTCACAAAACGCACATTATAAATATTTCACGCACTTGGAATTTCCAATCAGTTCATCAAAATAATTTAATAATTATTTACTGAATGTTTTCATTTTATAGAAAGTAAAGTTAAAAAAAATATTAGATTCTTGGGCGACTAAAAAAGTTCTTAAATGAAACTTCTTAAATGGAGTTAAAAATGGTTCTTAAATGGAGTTCAATAACAAATCTTAATGAGAACATACATCTTAACAATTTATCGCATGTTATGAATTCACCATTCTCGGGAACTAAAAATGTAGTCAAAAACAATTACAGGAACAAAAATTGTAAACAATAAATAAATACTCAAAAATTTAATGTAAGATGCACGTTCTCATCAAAACTATTTAATTTGTAAGTATGAGGTAAAAAATAAAT
Organism: Maratus michaelseni; assembly: GCA_963931845.1. Classification (NCBI taxonomy): domain Eukaryota; kingdom Metazoa; phylum Arthropoda; class Arachnida; order Araneae; family Salticidae; genus Maratus; species Maratus michaelseni. The sequence goes on from OZ007586.1 coordinate 494,635,217, forward strand.
CACAATGGATTCCTAACCGCCCAAGAACTCAAATTATTTACTGAATGTTTCCATTTTATAGAAAGTAAAGTTCAAGAAAATCATTTGATTCTTGGGCGACTAAAAATTTTCAAAAATGAAACAAACTGACTAAAAATACAGTCAAAAACAGTAATAGGAAGAAAGATTGTAAATAACAATGAATAAATACTCAAAAATTTTGTGGAAGATTTATGTTTTCATCAAAATAAAATAACGTACTAAATGAAATAGCTTCTATTATTTTTAAAAAAGAAATAAAAATAAGTAAATGATAGTTTGATATAAATAAATATTGATACACATTATTATTAGCGTTGCAGACACATGAAGATAGTTCTGTCACAAGGGTTTAGGTCTATTTCAATTAAGCGAAAATTGAGTATTTATTGTTATTTACAAAAAAGTAAATAAACAACAGGTTCCATATAACACGTAAATACTGATGTCATAATTAATTAGCACTACAACAGTAACAATAATAGATGTAATATGATATATATATTGCGTATTTCAAACCATTTTTGAAATATTATTAGCGTTGCAGATACATGAAGATAATTTATTTAGTTTCTGTTCCGTGAAGTGTAAGATGAAATAAGCCTAAACCCCAGTGACAGAACTAACTAACGGGAACTTAATATGATATATATTGCATATTTCAAACTATTTTTGAAATATTATTAGTATTGCAGACACACGAAGATAGTTCTGTCACTGGGTTTAGGCCTATTTCATCTTACATTTCACTGAACAGAAAGTAAATAAACTAACTTACGGAAACTTAAATTAATAAAAACAATAAATTTCACAATATATAAAAAGGAACAGAAAGTAAAGAAACTAACTTACGGGAATTTTAGTATAAAAATTAAATTTCACAATATAAAAAAGTTTCAAATGTAAAACTCACAGAAAACTGTTGCTTGCTTTTGCTATCCAAGCTAAGCTCTCGGAGCAGGGAATGTTGCCGCTATCGACAGCTCTTTCGCCTGCTCTCATTGGCGGAGAGTTGTAAATAGCCTCAAACCAGAATGTCATATGCACCTTTGCCGTGGCTTCGCTGGATCTCTCATTCGCTGGCTGTTTTATTGCCGGGGATTGGCAGAGAGCATAAAATAGCCTCAAACCCAAAATTCCATATGCATATTTTAGATTTTTTTAAAAATCTAAATTAAAATTTAAAAATCCGGCGGCGAGGTGCACTGTCCGGTGACAGCATCTACACATGACAAAAATTTCAGAGTCCTAGGTGTTATAATTACGGTGAAATCCGCGAGCAGGCAGACAGACATTTACTGTTTTATAGAGATAGAGATATATACTAGCAGGTCGCTTCCGAGTGGGACCCCAGATAGTGCAGTGTACCGCCCTGACTTCGCTTAGGGCTCAGAAAGTGTATTTTACATGCAACCAGAAAAATATAAATAACATACTTTAAATTAAAAGTATACGAAAATAGCTAATAAGAATATAAAAAAGCACTTAAATAAAGATTTCGCGACATAAATATTTTTTTTGAGAACATCCTGACAAAGTAATACTGGGGCCTACCCGTGATTGTCTAGGGGTGGGGCCCAACTAGTACTTTGTATCTGGGCCCAACTCGGAAGCGACCGGCTAGACGGCCGAAGACCGGCAGAGTTATATATATGAGAAATAAAATGAGACACATAAGTAATATTTTTTTATTATATATCTTCGACCAAAAAAAGAAATTACGTCGAGCCTGATTCGAACCAGCGACCTATGAATTTCTGATTACTCCGTCTTCTACAATCCACCGATCTGCCAACTGAGATATCGACGGACACTTATTTTGATTCGTTTAACACATTACATAAAATTCCAAATGAAACTCTTTCAGTTTTAAGCGATTTCTTAAAATTTCTCTCAATGTAATTATATATATGAGAAGAAAAATGAGACACATAACTAATATTTTTTTATTATATATCATAGACTAAAAAAGGAATTCCGTTAAGCCGGATTTGAACCAGATTTCTAATTACTCCGTCATCTACAGTCCACCGTTCGTCCAACAGAGATATCGACTGACACACCGTTTGTTTCGTTTAACACATTAAATAAACTACCAAATTAAACTCACTTTTTTTAAACGCATTCTTACAAATTCTCACAGTGTAATTATATGCATGAGAAATAAAGTTAGACACATACGTAATATATCATCGACTAAAAAAAGGAATTCCGTCGAGCCGGATTCGAACAAGCGACCTACGGATTACTGATTACGCCGTCTTCTTACAGTCCACCGTTCTGCCAACTGAGCTATGGACGGACACAGCCTTTGATTCGTTTAACACATTACATAAAATTCCAAATGGAACTCTTTTAGTTTTAAGCGCTTTCTTACAATTTCTCTCAATGTAATTATATATATGAGAAATAAAACTAGACACATATGTAATATTTTTTTATTATATATCTTCGACCAAAAAAGAAATTCCGTCGAGCCTGACTCAAACCAGCGACCTATGGCTGTTTAATTTCTTCGTCTTCTACAGTCCACCGCTCTGTCAACTGAGTTAACCCCTTGGGGACGAGCGACACGTATACGTGACGCATAAGATGCTCAGAATCCTCGATTATTCCCACCAGTAATTTTTTATTGTAAGCTTTGCCTTATTAAATCTTAGCATTTCTGCGATTCAATTAGGCGAAAATTTCTGTTTTGATAAACCGGTGGTAAAAGATTAAAAATTCTGTAAAAGACGCTCGTTGCGAAGGGGTTAACGACTGACACAGCGGATGTATGGTGATAAGGTGAAATCACCGAAAATTTTCGACCCTTCATTTAACCCCCTTTGTAGTTGAATTTCTAAAATCGCCTGAAATGCATGTTTAACTATCCTTTATTAGATTTGTTATCCCGAATTTCACGCTGCTAACTATAACTTCTACTGAGATATGGCAAAATAGCGTAAAACATTCGACCCCCATTTAACCCCCTTAGTGTCTGAATTTCTAAAATCGCTGAAATACGTGTTTAACTATTTTTTTAGTAGATTTGTTATCCTAAGTTTCCTGATTCTGCTTATAATTTCTACTGAGATATGGTAAAATGACCTAAAATATTTGACCTCCTATTTAACCCCACCTTAGTTGCTGAATTTCTAAAATTGCTGAAATACATGTTTGTCTATATTTTTTGTAGATTTGTTATCCCGAATTCCGAGCTCCTAACTAAAAATGCTGCTGAGATATGGCGAACAGGCAAAATGACCTAAAACTTTCGACCCCCCCCCCATTTAACCCCCATAATGGATGAATTTCTAAAATCGCTGAAATATGTGTTTAATTATTTTTTTAGTAGATTTGTTATCCTGAATTTCACGTTCCTACCTAAAACTGCTGCTGAGATATGGCGAAAACGCGAAACGACTAAAAACTTTCGACCCCCCATTTAACCCTCTTAGCTGTTGAAATATTTAAAATCGCTGAAATATGTGTTTAAGTAACTTTTAGTACATTTGTTATCCTGAATTTCCCGCTTTTAACTAAAACTGGTTTTGAGATGTGGCGAAAAGGCAAAATGACCTAAAACTTCAGACCCCCAATTTATCCCCCTTTTGTGGTTGAATTTCTAAAATCGCTTAAATACGTGTTTAATTATTTTTTTAGTAGATTTGTTATCTTGAATTTCACGCTCTTACCTAAAACTGCTGATGAAATATGGAGAAAATGTGAAATCACCGAAATTTTTTGAACCCCCATTTAACCCACTTAATGGTTGAATTTCTAAAATCGCCTGAAATACATGTTTAACTATTCTTTAGTAGAATTGTTATCCCGAATTTCACGCTCCTACTTAAAACTCCTGGTGAGATATGTCGACGAAATTATCTAAAACTTTCGAACCCCAATTTGACCCCCTTAGACTGTGAATTTTCAAAAATCCTTTCTTAGTACGCGCCTACATTGTGTAAAGAACATGACTTCCAAATTTCATTGTTCTAGGACAAACGGTTGAGGCTCGGCGTTGATTATGAGAAAATCAAGCTACTCCTTTATAAGTATAGATATATATATTAGAAAAATGACATTTACTGATTATTATTTTTTTTAATTGACTATCACAATCATCATTTTCCTGTCGCAAAATAATTTATTATTTTTATTCAAATTAATAATGTTTCAGGATTTAGTACATATATCAAAGATAGATAATTGGAGAGAAAACATCAGTCAGCAATCTCAAGACAATAGTCAGTGGAGGGATCACCAGGGTTTGTCCTCCCCTTCCCCCCCCCCCCACACACACACCGAAATTTCTATCCGGATGATTGTAAGTATGCCAATAAGGTTCAGCAAACTGCTCAAGATTCAAAAATAAAAATTTTATTCTAACATGTCAGCACGTTGTAGAAATGTGTGCGATTTCATCTACTTATAATAAAATCCGAAGGCAAGAAAGTGTCTGTAACCATTCCGGGCTGGACCACTCTGGTCTGCGAGTCCACCGTAATTAAACGCCATGTTAGGCTTACTGAAAAACATGTGCTAACATATGACTACTAAATGATAATTTCTTCTACTTGAAATAATGTATGTTCAGCATATTTTCGTATAAAACATGAATATCATATCCAGTTATAATGTTTTAAGTTTTAAATTAAAAATAACAGATTAAACATCGGATTAACTGATGTGAACAAACGAATACTGTTGCCATTCAGAAACACAAATTCCCTATCTAGAAAAAAATGAACTTTTGAACGTTTCGTTAAAATATCCGATTATGCTCTTAAAATATTTGTAAAAGCATATTAAAGTCTTACAAGGGATTTATTTAAAGGATTTATTTAATTTATTTCTGTAAGCATTTTTTTCCTGTAAGCACTTTTTCAGAAATAGCGCTGATAAATAGCTTTCATAGAGAGGCTTTGCGATGATCCATCTGTATTTTACATTTTGTTCCTAAGTACTGTTCTGGCGCCATCTATTGGCAATAAATATAACCGAAGGAAGTTTCTGTTGAAAAATATATATTTTTTATAAAATAGTAATAAAGTTGTAAAATAATATAAAATGTATATAAGCATATTTTAGCACCATCTATGGACAAGTAATATAAACAAAGGATCTTTCTGTTGGAAAAAACATTATATAACGTAATAATAAAGTTGTAAAATAATATAAAATGCATATAAGCATATTTTTAAACTAAGAAAAATTCAGGGTGTATTGATTTATTTCAAGATCAACTTTTAAAAGCTTCAGCTTAATATCATTTATTTCTTAAAAATCTAACTTGGTTAAATCAAATTTTAATCGCCTAGCTTATATCCAATTAAATTCTGAAATTTTGCTTGCATTGTAAAATGAATATTTCTTATGAAACACAATTAAAATATAAGGAATATATAGTACTGCATATCACATATGTTAATTATATCAATGCAGATCAAATTTTGATTTTTAACATAGTAACGTTTAAACCCAACTTTGTAATGAAAAAAAATAATAATTTAATAAGAGAACGTGAAAAGATATTTTTCAGACATACTAATGCATTTAATAATTTCAATTTACTTATAAAATAAAATAAGATGGTTTTTAATGATAAAAATTTATATAGATTTTTCAGGCATAGTTTTAATATAAGACAAAATGAGGTTTTAATTTAATGAATACTTTTAAAAGTTAAAGTTATATTATCTACTTTCGTCGTTGTATTGTATTTTATCTATTTCTTCATTACTGGAAAACTTCGTTTTTTCTGTCATTTTAAATGGGATATTTTCCTACTGTGAATTAAAAAGCTATCCATAAAAATGCAATTTTCTGTCTCTTTTTATGTTTTTCTGCTATGTATTTATTTCTTCATGACTGGAAAACTTTTTTCTTCAAGAAATATTAAAATTCAACTCTATTATACTATTAACTTAGACAATTTAAAACGAACAAAATTTTAATGTTTTGTGCAATCGTTAAACCATTTTCAGAATTTGCATTTAATTTTTCATATGTAATCAAACAATGAGCTGTGAGTCAAGCTCTTTAGAAACTCATTAATATTTTTTTTTTCAAAAACTTTCGCACATGAAATTTTTTAAAAAATATTTTTGAATGTTTTGTCCAATTGTTGAACTATTTCAGAAATTGAATATTGAGTAAAAAAAAATCCTCATCATTTGTATTTGAAGAAATCATTTGCCATTCTTAAAATGTACATTTCTACAATACAAACCTTTCAGTAACAAAATCTTCATGCTGTTTGTTTGTATGAAGTCTTATGAAAATGAAACGCAGATCAACATTCCGGCATTTTTGACGGACGTTATATACTAGTATGTCTATAAAATGTTTGCCAAGTTTTCGGAATGAGACCCGGTAAAAGTGGAATTTCAATGTTGTCAAATAAAATTGCTAACACAGCCTGGGACTGGTTGTCCAATTTTTTTAACTGAAACTTACTGCATGAATGCAGTAGTAAGAATACAGACTTACTTCCAGATACTCACAACCTTTCAAACAAATTGACAGATTGAGTCATTTTGTTTTATACTACTTCAAAGAAGACATTTCTGATAATAAAATATTTGAAAACATTTTATACAAAACTCTATAAAACATTAAATTATTGACGCTAATATCAACACATCGGCGAAACAACATAAGCAAAAATTAAATTTTAAATTTATTTCCAATGAAAAAGGATCGTAGATCCCCTTCTTTTGTAAATATTGGGTTGTTCGGAAAGTTCCTTCCTTTTAGGAAAGTTGGTTCATACCGGAAAATTCTATTATTTAATTATTAGACATTAATTCCGATATCTAATGTCTACTAATTGATAGGCAAAATTTTTCGGGACGAACTGGTTTTCCCAAACGGAAGGAACTTTCTGAACAACCCAATATATTAAATTCGAATTTCAATGAAATTCGAATTTCATTGAAATAATCGAATTCAAGTTGGAATTTAATTATTACCCTTTTGATATTCATATATATTCAGTTATTTTAAAAAAGAATCTAAAATAAGGTAATAAGAGTAAACTTTCAAGTTTGCAAATCCCCGTCCGAAATATTTTTCTGGATACAGCCTTGGGCAATCTAATTCCAAATGCCATGAACCCAATGTCTTCGGGGATTAATGGTCCAATTTCGTTTTCTTTCTTGATCGGCCGGGAATCTAAAAATTCGCCATTCATTCCGGGATGAATAGAACACTAGAAGCTGAACAATAACCCATAGTTTCAAATAAATTATTAAAAATCCATAGAATATTACGCATGTTTAAAGTATGTCAAACGGCTAACGCGATGACTAACAGTGACATTGACATATTTTAAGTATAGGGCAACCATACTGGGCAGCGGTTGTAAAGATATCAAAATGCATAAGCTCGCCTTATATGATTGATAAAATTTAATGACTATGAATTCATGAAACCCTACCACTATCCAAACAATATTGGGTTAATATGATTTGTATTGGTCATACATTGGCCAACAGTGGTGATTTTAGACTGAAATCGTACTCAAGTTTTGCGATGTTTACATTTTGCTAGTTCGTTTTTTTTTTTTCTTGATCTGCTGGTCATCTAAACATTCGGCATTCATTCCAGTAATGATTACAACAATAGTAGTAGAAAAAAAGCAATAATTTCCAATAAATTATTCCTAGAATATTACGGAAGTTTAAAGTATGCCAACGGCTAACAGTGACATTGACATCAACTAGTACATTTGCCAATATTGGTGATATTGGCCTGAAATCGTATTCAAACATAGGGAAGTTCACATTTTCCAAATACTAGTAAGAAGTTTTTCACAATATCATTGCCAATATTTCCCGTGTAAACCTATATTTTTTGGAATACTGGCTTTCATTGCATATATTTCCAATATACTGCACTTATTTTGGGGATACTGGCGTTTCATTGCATAGATTTCCAATATAATGCCAAAATTTTTGGAATAGCAGGCGTTTCTTTGCACATATTTACAATATAATTGTAAAATTTCAATAATAGTGGCATTCCATTGCAAATATTCTTAATGTAAAGGCAATGTTTTTGCAATAGCGACATTTTTCCACCGTAAAGCCAATATTGCCATTTTTTGGAAATATTTCTAATTACAGTATTGCTGCAATATTTCCCCCGACATAATCGATATATTAGTAGTAATTTACTGCTAGGATACCTACCAAAATAAATTTCTTACCTTAAATATTATCGAAAACTTAATTTAAAAAAATTTCTTAGAAACACTTGTTTGATGTTCTCACATATTTCTTTCAATAAATCAATAAGAGTTTCGAAGTTCAGGAAAAAAGAAAATCTGAAAAACTTTTTCTTTCGTTCTGCATTATCTTATATGGTATAGATTAAAATTTGAAAGTCAAGAATATATTTCTTAAAAACGTCACGACTTATTTACTTTAACATTCTAAACTTTTGGTATTCCTTTAGCATTTATATAGTTGAACCAATTTCATTATACTCGAAGGTATTCAATATTCTTTGCAGATAATGAACGCAGATCTTATACTAGAAACTTTATAAAACTCAAGCAAAAAACTTTCTTATGGGTTTATAAAACTGTTCTGATAAAGTTTCTTTAAAGTAACTTTCTAATAGAATTAAAGAAAATAATCTTCAAAAATGAATATCGAGTTTTATAAAAGTTTTAAATTAAAAAAGTTTCAAAATTCTCAAAAGTACAGTATTTCTCTCAAACAAAATTATACTTATTAACCCTTTGACTACGTCGCCTTCAAAACCCATGTAGCCGGATTCGCTCAATTTATATACTTTAATAGCACTATATCGGAACAGTAATCCTCTTTTCATTTAAACGCAGAATTTCTGATAGTAAATAAGTCAAATATTGCTATTCAAAAATAGTGGTACTCAAATTAAAAGACCGTACTAATCTTGCGTAGCTTCAACTATGTACATGGCCATAAGAAAAAAGGTTAATCATACATTTTTTTTTTTTTTTATCCTAGTTCTGGTAAGTTGTTATCGTAGTGTTCCAGTAAGCAGTTTAGAACAATTAAAGTGTGATTTTTGCTGTTATTGAATAAAGTCAGAGGCGGTGTCACTCACACTTACCACGATTTTTTTTTAATTCAGCGCTCCTAATCGTCCCTACATTTTATTTTTCGATATTTGATAAATTCGAATTTAATTTTCTTTATAAATATGTTTACAAAGGTTATAGGGCGCCAACTGAATTTCTGAAGAAAGGCGCCATACACTACTTGCCCGCCCCTGAAATTGAATTACTACAAGAACACTGCGAAAAGTAAGGAGCAATAACGGTAGGGACGATTGGGTCCATAAGCACATAAAATGGAAATCCAACCCTGCAGTCACAAAAACTTTCCTTCTACAATGCAAATCTATTCATGTTAACTGGCAGAAAGTGAGTCACGACATATCTCAATTTGTCGGCAATTAGAAAATTAATAGGTTGAACAAGGCTGCACATCATTTAAGGAATCTGTTGCGTTTACAAGCAACAATATCTTTGAATACGACATCGATCTGATTAGTTTTTGCCATGTTATTGTGAAATAGATTCTAATTAATATTATACTCACTTATTTCAGAAAAACTGAGTGTAAAGAATGATATGAATAAGCTGCTGTTGAATAAGTTACCAATAAATACTGTATTTGCCCAAAATGTTGATTATGAGTATTACAAAGATTACGGGATGGGACGGAACTTTTAGATTATGATTAGTAGTGCGAGAAAGCACTACTTACTATGTTATTATCTCATCAAAAACAACTCGTTGTAAATGATCCCGCCAAGCCACAAACCTAAAACGTCAGTCACAAAAATAAGTGATATCACATAAAAAGAAGCGATGTAGAAGTGCATACTCCGAGTCCCGTGTAAAAATCTATCACCACTCATAATGTTTCCAAAGGACTCGGAGTGAGGTACAGTATGTGAAAACTGCTTGGCGACCTGCAGGCTTTTATAATATATGTAGTATATCAATTTCGAAAATCGAAAAATAAATTTTATATTTTTGTAATTCCACTTTTATAAATATTTTTGTATGCGAAAGAACCGACAGAACGGATTTTCCCCCAGATCTATGTCATTCCCTTACGCTAGAATTACTGCAATATATCTCAATTTAGTTAACGTTTATTATAAGGTTTGCATATATATATATATATATATATATATATATATATATATATATATATATATATATATATATATATATTACAAACTCAAAATCTTTATAAGTTTACTTAAAAAATCCTCTTCATAAGAGTGGTGTTTTTAGTTTAAATAACGGTAAATAAAATCAACAAATTGATTTTTCAAGCTCATAAATAAGAAAGGACATGCAAACACAGAAGCTTCAACTTTTACAATTTTATAGGAGCAAAATAAATAAATAAATAAAATAAATAAAATAAAATAAAATAAAAATAATATAGCCATATGTAATTGCAGGAAACGCAAACATTATAAAAGTCTGCAGGTCGCCAAGCAGTTTTCACATACTGTACCTCACTCCGAGTCCTTTGGAAACATTATGAGTGGTGATAGATTTTTACACGGGACTCGGAGTATGCACTTCTATATCGCTTTTTTTATGTGATATCACTTCTTTTTGTGACTGACGTTTTAGGTTTGTGGTTTGGCGGGATCATTTACAACGAGTTGTTATGAGATATCACTCCTTTTTGTAAGGTATTTAATTTCAATTATGCGGATTCCATTTTTATTCAGAAAAGAAAAGATGAAAGGGGCAAAAAAAATAATAGTGATGCTATATACAGAATTATACATCAGAATTATACAATTTATTGAGTGACTTATTACAATGTACATGTCGCTACCATAACAACGGGAAAACTTTTATATTAATTTCCTTACATTGTATTCATCAGATTATTTATGACATATTTATTTTCCTTTTTATTTTATTTATATCACTCTTCCGTTTATATACATTCAAAAACAAAAAATTAGACAATTTTACAGTAGTTTACAAACTAATTAAAATACTATAGTTTCAGAAAGATGTGGAAAAATAAGAAGCACTTCTTTTCGGTCAACTACAACGATAAGTTTATGGAGCATACTTTACCGAGAATAATCAACATTTTTTTTTCTACGAACCTATTTCTATTAGTATAAAAATTTACAGGGATTTTTATACTAACATATTAAATATATTATTTTTGAAAATTACTGAGCACCATAGAAGTTTTTTATTTGTTTAAGTTTTTTAACTCAGCGTTTCGAGAATTTGAAAAATATAAAATTCGCAACATTTGCAAAAGTACTGTGAAAACTATTAAAGTGATTTCTGTTCATATAGTCTGTTCATTCCAATTCGGTGATCATAAAATATAGGTCCCCAATCTCCGGCAGTCCATGAATTAATTAGGACATATGTATGCAACTGTTAAAATGTTCTCAAAGTTGACAATAGAGGCAATAAGTATAGCTCGGCAAATATGAAACACGGCATTGCTTCATCATGGCTTTGTTTCGTGAGGTGTTCGTTCTCCGAACATAAAAATCTCACGCGAAAGTGTTCGTTAACCGATTTGTTCGTAAACCGAACAGTTCGTTACCGATCACCTATTATATACGAAATTTAGCATTTTAAGTTCGTCATAGCCGGAGATTCGATGAACGGCAAATATTTAAACGCAAAACTTGTAATCTTGGGGTAGCAACATTTTTACATTCTATTACTCAGCGCATGAACGTAAAGTCCTGTCAACAGTTTTTTGCTCTATGTTAAGTATAGGAATCAATAACTTTAAACTGATATAAATCAAAAACTAATTAATATTTTTACATGAAACTTACAAAGGTCCAAACTACTCATAAAAACGATTCAAATAACGTAAACCGCGTAAAAATCCGATAGTTACACATTGCTGTAGCCCTGTCAACAGTTTTTTGCTCTATGTTAAGTATAGGAATCAATAACTTTAAACTGATATAAATCAAAAACTAATTAATATTTTTACATGAAACTTACAAAGGTCCGAACTACTCATAAAAGCAATTCAAATAACGTAAATCGCGTAAAAATCCGATAATTACACATTGCTGTAGCCCTGTCAACAATTTTTGGTCTGAACAAGATTTAAAAAGTGCAAAAAACAGCACTTTTGAAATCGAATTTACTGAAAACCTATTCGTCGGATTTTGCTTTACTTTTGAATTCTTCGTCCCTTGGCACGCCCCATTCCATAGAATCAAAAATTTTGTTTCTATCATAAATAGAACGCGAGATATAGATGTGTCAAAAACCCGTTTTGTCCCGTCCGCAAAATATAAACTAGACAGAGTTAAAAAAAAAAAATTGTAAAATCGTTTGGCATCCATTGGGGCAAATCCCTTTCGTTTCGACGTTTCGGTTAACCTCGACGTTTCGGTTAATCTTTATAACCATCATCAGGAGAAAATGATGGTTATAAAGATTAACCGAAACGTCGAGGTTTGTTTTCTATATATGTAGTTTTAAAGTAACTCATATTTATTAAATGAAATTTACGTTGGAAGCAAGTGTTTGATGAGTATTTATATGTGCAACGTAAAGTCCTTATTAACTAGTTGATATTTTACATTTAGTAGATAGTCCTTTCTCTCGGTTTTTTTAGGTTTGCAAAACTCTAAGTAATACGAAAATTGAAAATTTCTATTATCTTTTGAGTCCACAGAACCCAAAATATCATTGTAATAGACACCTTTTCCCCTTTCTTTCTTCTTATCCTCAGACTCTTCGGGACTGTGGGACCACGAGAAATGCCAAAATTGTAACTCTTCTGCCCCTTCTTTTCATGGAACTGCCCGCCACACACACACGCACAAAAAAAAGCTAAATTGTAATTCCCCCCCCCCCCCCCCGAGTCTGCAGTACCTGAAATCTACAAAAACAACTTTTCAAAAGTAAAAAAAAAAAAAAAAAAAAGTTGTGGCTAAAAAAGGATGTGATATCAAATTTCCAAGCTATTATATTACTTATTTAACTTTTTTCCATTAAATAAGTTATCATATATATAAGTCGAGTGCCTACATATATGTTAATAGAAATTGTTTTCTCCTGTACTAAATACATCCTAACGAGTTTCTGAAAATTCAATTTTTTTCAAATTATGCATGATGGGCTTGGCGGCCATCTTTGCACATTATTCACCAAATTCTAAGCACCCAAATCCGTAGTTAAAATTCGAAGTTCAAAATTGTTATTTAAGCAAATATTTTAAGCGTTTCATTTATAGACTAGTATGCTCTGAAAATTGTGTCTTAAGATAATGATGACTTATCTTAAAGATTCATCTTATGATTTATTTTTTAGAGTAATTAATAATTTCAAACTAGTCAAAATCAATTTCTCAAAATATCAGTCTTATGTAATTTATCTGTCCGTAGTTAAAATCTGAAGTTCGAAATTGTTATAAACATATTACATTACAAACATATTACGCTTTTACTTTAAAAATTTGGGTGCTTAGAAATATGGAAAGATGGCCGCCAAGCCCATCATGCATAATTGGAAAAAAATTGAATTTTCAGAAACTCGTTAGGATGTATTTAGTACAGGATAAAACAATTTCTATTAACATATATGTAGGCACTCGATTTATATATATAACTTATTTAATGGAAAAAAGTTAAATAAGTAATATAATAGCTCGGAAATTTGATATCACATCCTTTTTTAGCCACAACTTTTTTTTTTTTTTTTTTTTTTTTCCACGCTTGGCTTTTTTTACTTTTGAAAAGTTGTTTTTGTAGATATCATTTCTTTTTTTTTTAAATAGATTAAACATAATTTAAATAATCTAAACATGAGAAATAATTTAAAATTACATTTTTCTTTCAGTCATTGTTTAAAGGGTTAACTAGAAATACCAGTAGATTTTTCAATTAAACTAATTACACTCTTAAAAACAACATATTAAATGTGGCTTGTTATAATACTTGTTATCCTCCGTTAAAAAATATCACTGACTTATGCATGAAATGAATAAATATGGAATACGTACACAGCGTGTCAGCGCTGCATTTGAAATCAAACGTGATATCACGCTCTTTTATTATTAGCACTAGCTGGCTTCGCCCGCTAGCGGGCCCCTAATTTACGTCGGGGCCTCGAATCTTGTAAAACTTCGAACCAAACGTACCTCCGACCTGGATAATCCCTAAATTTTCACATCGAATAGTATAAACCTCTAACCAAACGAACCTCCGACACGGATCCCCGCTGCCTTCGGCACCGTATAGCAGTCATACTGCGCACGCTCAAGTTCCATCTTCCACCACCAGGTAGCGCAATCTGTTCTATATGAACCTCGGGTACTGAAATCGTTAAGGCTATAGATGTCGAGTCGAATGATCTATACCCCGTCGTGATCCAGCCCATAGAAACATAAATTTAATTCAGTTTTTCAGGCAGAGTTGACTGCAATTTATCATGCAGTTCTTTGGTTTGTCAACTCAGATTTTCAGACTGCAATTTTATACACGGACAGTCTCTCCTCAGTCTCGGCGTTGGATAACCTTTTTCCGTCTAATGAATTATTATGCATGATATTTAAGCTATTTCTTGATTATCCTCAGAAGATTTTGCATATAGGATGGATTAAGGCCCACACGGGATTTGAGGGGAACGAACGTGCGGATATGTTGGCAAAATCAGTTATTGTTGATGATTTCTATGATATAGAGTTCCGGGTTCACTATCCTTTGTCAATGGTGTCTCGCCATTTTCGTTCAAAGATGTTGAAAGATTGGCAGTGTTACTGGGTCAGAATCTGAAAAAGGTCGTCAAACATATGAAGTTTTGAACAAAGTGGATTTGGAATTTATTTGCAATAAATAGGTACTTATTTACTATCTTACTGGTCATGGGAGTTTCCCGGAATTTTTGTTTAAGATTGGAAAAAGACAGTCTGTTGTGACAGATGTGGTTGTGGCTCTAGAGGAACAGCCGTGCACTACATACACTGCTCAAAACAATTAAAGGATATTTGAAGTTTTATATAAAATAAAGATATAAACGAAATTTTTTTTGCCGAAAATAGAAGAAGAGAATCACAAATGCAAATTTTTCTGGTTTTCAAACAGTGGAGTATGCAAATTTTGAGTTCGACGTCAAAAACGTCGCTTTAGCGGCAGCGAATGAAATTTGACTTTCAACTGGATAAAAGAGAATGAAGACAAGGATGATCGGCATTCAGTGATTGCTTTGTTTCGATGAGTACGATGTCTCAGCTAAGTCATTTGACAGATTCAGAAGCTTGGAGAATTGTTGGTAGGTTAGAAGGGGGCCAAACTCAAGCCGAAGTAGCGCAAGCCATTGGAGTGTCACAAAGTGTCATTTCCAGGATCTGGAACCGTTTTTTGGAGAGTGGATGTGCAGGCCGAAGACCAGGGCAAGGTCGTAGACGGGCAACAACGCCCAATGAAGATCGGTATTTATCGTTAACAGCTCGGAGACACCGAAACATGAACGCTACTCTTCTCCAACAACACCTTCGCTCGGCTACAGGCACCACGATTTCAACTCAGACTGTCCGAAACCGGCTCCATGCTGTAGGTCTGTATGCTCGCCGACCGATGGTATGTGTTAGATTAACATCAAGGCATCGTCGCGACCGCAGGGAGTGGGCAACCGAGCATGTCAACTGGAGGAGAAATGAATGGAGCAATATTCTGTTTTCTGACGAGTCCGTTTTTCTGTGCATCCGGATAATAGACGTATTTTCATCTGGAGGGACCGTGGCAGTAGGAATAATCCTGCGTTCGTGCACGAAAGTGTCAGATTTGGCGGTGGAGGAGTGTTGGTGTATGGTGGCATCTCCATTGACGGGCGCACTGACCTCTACATCATTCGAGATGGACTCTGACTGGTCGCCGATATAGGGATGAGATCCTCAGACCTATTGTAGTCCCTTACGCTGCAGCAATCGGAGATAACTTCATTTTAATGGACGATAACTGCAGGCCACATCGTGCAAACCTGGTGGAGGATTTCCTTTTCGAGGAAGGAATCGTTCGAATGGAATGGCCAGCGTGTTCTCCAGACATGAATCCAATCGAGCACGTTTGGGACGCTCTAGGAAGACGAGTTTCTGGCCGCCAACAACCCCCACAAACTCTCCAAGAACTGGAAAGAGCTCTTCTGGAAGAGTGGGGCAGAATACCCCAACTCGTCATTAATAGCCTCATTGAGTCCATGCCTCAAAGGTGTTCAACGTTGCTGGCCGCCCGTGGAAACCATACCCCCTACTGAAAATGATTTTCTTTGAAGAAAACACCTTTTCTTATTCCTTTTTTCTCATATGCACAAATTGTGTTTTTTTCCTTTTGTACACAAATGCGCAATAAAATGCATTTTTTTCTGCCAAACATGTGTAATTTATTCTCATATAACCTACTATGTCTGTCGACCATGTATCAATCAGCTAAAAAGTTTCCCAGATACAAAATCCACCTAAAACTGCAATATCCTTTAATTGTTTTGAGCAGTGTATTTGGTAGATGTTCTTATATAAAATATCATTTTCATTTTGTTAGACATTTAACTTTGCGTAAGAATATGCAGAAGACTCTGTTTGATGTCAACAACTATAAAAAATTGGCAGAGAACTACAATATTCTGAATGGCATGTTTTCGTTTATTAGATACAAATTTTGACTATGAAAGAAATATTTGACTGTTTAAGTTTCTTGGACGAATTGGACTTGAAAAGTGATGCTATCTAATTGAAAGAAATATTTGACTGTTTAAGCTTTATGGACTAATTGGACTAGAAAAGAGATGTTATGTAATTGTGATTCATCAGCACTGTTATTATAATTTATTTAAATAGTTTTAGTTAGTTTACTTTAGTTTTTATCGGCATTGTAACTTCAAATGTCGTAATTTCTTGTTTTGCTTTCAGGTTAGTCATCTTATTATTTTTTAGGTTTAGTTTTTTTTTAAGATTATTTGATGTAAAGTAATGTATGCTTTGCCTTTTTGAGAAAAAGATTGTGTATATTTGAATTGTTTAAATGATCGCCCGTTGTTTAGGGCCTGTTTCTGAGGCTGGGTTGCGCTGGATGGGTCTTGGTGATTTTCCCGCCGGAGCATGAACAGCCATAAACCTAACGGTTTGGCGCTCCGGCTGGGTGCTTCCAGCCCATAGAACCATATTTACATGGGATGGATTAAGTCACACACTGGTTTACAGGGAAATGAGCGAGCGGACAAGCTAGCAAAAGAAGTCATTGAGAATTCCCAGGCAGATATAGAAATAGCAGTACCTTTTCCCATATCAGTTGTAAAGAGTTATTATGATAAAATCTTATTAACAAATTGGCAGACACATTGGTGCAATTCAACGGCTGGAAGAGATACATTCCGCATAATCAATAAGGTCTCGAGAGACTATATTTGTACGAAAACTATAACTCAATATTATATTACGGGTCATGGCAGTTTTCCGGCATATTTAAATAAAATTGGAAAGCGAAGCTCAAATTTGTGTGACTGTGGAAAAGTGGGCGATGTAGTTCATTACGTTTTCGGTCGGTGCCCAATGATGAGTCATTATCTCGATTATTATCGCGATGCTACACTCAGAAAGAATTTTCAGAGGGTGCTGTTTAATACAGAAAATTATGACAAGCTAAAAACAAATTATAATATATTGAACGAAAAATATTCAATTATAAAATATAAGTTTTAGATGGCTTATTTATTCTGTTAGTGCATTTGGATTCTGTTTTATTCATCTTAATTGTTACTTAGATTGCCGTATAGCATGTGAACTATTTCTTTTAAAATAGACTATAGAGTATATTCGCAAGTGAACTCTGACTATAATATTAAGCCTAGCAATAATGCATTTGGATCTGTTGCATTCATCATAATTATTGCTTTGATTGCCGTGCCGCATGTGAACTCTTACTCTGAATGAGAATTAATTGAATTATGATCTCTTATTCAATTATGATTTATGAATTATTTCTCTGAATTATGTCAACTCTGTGTATACTTAGCTAGTCTTGAAAGGAAATTAAGCTGTGTGACGAAAACTTTGTTTATGCATACGTACTTTAATTTTGTATGCTTATTTGTATACTTTCCAGTGGGCAGCGTTGCCATACACTGATTCTGTATTATTCATTATTGTCTATCTAAGTGTTGGATTTCATTGTGTATATTTCTTTTCTTTTTTAAATACCTGTTCTTGCCATTGTGGGGGCGATCGATGGTTCGTGGTACTTTCCACCTTGGCATTCAGTCCATATGCCTAACGGCTGGCGCCTTGGTTGGATGACCCCAGCCCATAGAACCAGAGATAGGAAAGTGCCCCCTGGTGGTGAAAAAACGAACTAAAATCGGAAAGCTCTATCGATGTCGAGTCGAATGAGCCATACCCTGTCGTGATCCGACCCATAGAAACAGAGATAGGAAAGCACCCCCTGGTGGTGAAAGCTAATCGCGTTTGGGGGGCAAAGTGGGGGTATGAACACCGAAGATGCATAATAGGATTAAGCGGTCACAGACCTTTCCAACGATGTGTCACATGAGGGGTATGTGCAAAATTTAGAACCCCCCCCCCCTCTGCATAATATGATTAAGCGTTCACAGACCTTTCCAACGATATATCACATGAGAGGTGTCGGCAAAATTTAGAACAGTGCCCCTTTGGGAGGGGTTGAAAGTGGGAGGATGGACCCCGAAGATACATAATATGAATAAGCGGTCACAGGCCTTTCGAACAATGTATCACATGAGTAGTGTTGGGGCGAGGGGCGCAAAATGTGGGGGTGACACCTGTGGTGCATAACATGAATAAGTGATCACAGCCCTTTGTATCGATATGTGACATGACGGATATCGTTAAAATTTAGAAAAGTGTCCCCCCCCCTTTGTGTAGGCAAAACGCGCTCCGCCCCTCCCTATAATTCTTGACGCGGCTTTATTTTTCAAAATATAATATTCGACCACAAGGAGATGGCGTCTCAGATCGTCGCATGAGGGAAGAGTTCATTTTCTCACACTGGAAGGAGCAAGTATTTAGGGTTGTAACATATTTGAGCGTTCCTGTCTTTGGCGATGATTAGGATACCTTTCCCTCTCTCTTTCTCATCTGTCCTCTCTGAAATCCTTTCTTTAGTCTTAGAAAGTTGTTATTCTCAGCGCTCTTGATTATTATTATCATTATTCTCTATTTAAACTGTTCTTTTCAGAACAATACAAAATGTCTCGTAAAGAGAAAACTTTGCGTTCTGAAGAACATAACATTGTTAATAATGTGCTTACATTTTTTTGAAAATGAAGCAAAATCTTCGTCTTTTTCCATTCCGATTCAGAAAGGACAGGAGCGTACGTATGTTGCTACTGGAGTACCTCCTCGAACTATCCAAAGAATTAAACGTTAGTCGAAATCTGCTCCTGATGGAAGGCTCCAGGAAAAAATCGTAGTCGCCCTGCAAAACGGAATGCAGTTTTAGGTAGTTTTGATTTATGCGTCGTTAAGAATACAGTAAATAAATATTACACAAATAAAAAAGTTCGAAGCATTTCATTATTATTGCCAGTTTTGCAAAATAAGATTAATTTTTCCTGGAAAAGAGAAACTCTAAGAAAAATCTTGCGTCAAATTGGATTTCGTTGGAAACTATGCCAAAATAAAAGGAAATTGCTGATAGAATTACCGGACATAATCTATTGGAGATGCCAGTACTTGAAAAAAATAAAAAAAAATCGCGAAAGTCAATGAAACATTATTTATGTAGACGAAACTTGGATAGATAATAATCTTTGTGTCTCCAAATGCTGGCAAGATGAAAAAGTTGGTGCTTTTGTAAAAGACAGTGCTGGAAATCGATTGAACGTTGTGCACGATGGATCTTAGAATGGATTTGTGCCAAATGCAGATTTAGTATTTAAAGTAGGTGATTACCACGGCCAGATGAATAATGAAAAATTTCCAAAAGTGGGTTCGGGAAAAATTTTCTGCCTAACACTCTTTGTAATTCTGTCGTGGTAATGGATAATGCGTCGTACCATACAAAGATTTTAGGCCAAGTACCTACAAAATATTCAAGAAAAACTAAAATGTGTAAATATTTGGTTGCAATAAATATATCTTATGATAGCACCATGAGAAAAACTGAACTTTTTGAGTTAATTAAATTGAATTCCTTACCTACAAAAAATATCATATTGGTGAACTTTTAAAAGCACATGGCCATTTAAAAGAACATTTAAAAGCACAGCGTCTATGGTCTCCGAGCTGAGAGTCCATGCTGCTGTAAACGTCGTCGAACTGTTCGTGCAGGCACTTGTTGTCTTACAAACGACCCAGGACTCGTGACGTGGCTGCACGATCCATTACGGCCATGCGGATAACACGCCCGTCTTCTCGACTGCTAGGGATAGGGGGACGATGAGATGCCGCACGGCGTTCCGTATTACCGTCCTGAACCCATCGATTCCATATTCTGTGAACAGTCATTGGATCTCAACCGACGCAAGCAGCAATACTGCGATACGATAAACCGCAATCCAGACTTTATCAAAGTCAGAAACGTGCTGCTACGTATTTCTCCTTCTTACACGAGGCATCACAACAACTTTTCACCAGGCAACAACGTTCAAATACAATTTGTGTATGAGAAACTGGCTGAACAATTTCTTCATTTAAACACATTGTAGGTGTCGCTACCGGCGCCTGTTTTGTTTGAATGCGCTGAAAAGTTAATCATTTGCATATCACAGCACCTTCTTCCTGTCATTTAAATTTCACGTCTTCAGCATGTCGCCTTCTTGGTGTAGCAATTTTAATGGCCAATAGTGTATATCACAAAAATAACTTTTTCTTTTCACAAAATGGGCCCCAAGAAAAAAAAAAACTGCATCGACCGCTGAACCTATATTATTTATGTAAAATAAATTTAAATTATATTGAAAAACTGATTTTGAGAATGTTTCTAGGTTGATTGATTGGTTATTTGTTACGGCCGATTATCTGCACTAGGGATATAGGCCGGTGAAAGGAATGCCCTTCCGTGGGGGATCTTAACCCGTATTTACGCAAGGTTCGAAGAAAACCACGGAAAACTTCGAACGGTTTGGCCGACGAGTGCGACAGGGATTTGAACCCAGCACTTCACGTCTATCAGATTTGAGAGCAGAACCTCTCAGCCACTGGTGGGGCAATGTTTCTAGGTATCGCATTTTTGTATTTTAATATATGTGTATATAAAAATCTAGTTAAAAATAATCTGAGAAAATAATTTATAAAAACTATTTTTTTTTTAGAATATGCTTTAACCGAGAGATCTCACTGACTAAAATATCATGAATATTTCATATAACACCGAAACATAATACAAATATTTCCATCGCAACTTAATATTCAATAATACATAATATGCAATTACCTTTAAAGTTTCAATGTATTTATATGGTGTGTGAAGAAGTTTTCAAACTTTTATTTAAACAAAAAAATATATATGATATAACATTATGCGAAAAGTATCTTGAATAAAAAAGCACATTTTACTGAAAATTTTAATTTATTGCTTATGGATTAGCTTGTATATTTAATTCACAAGGTCTCTCACTCTGTAAAAACTGTCCTTACCTAAAATACCCTAACAAATTTTTTCTCAACAATGAATTCTCCCAATAAAAATTCACTACTTCCTATTTTGCCAATATTTTGTGGCACATCACGATGATAAAAAATTTCGAATTTTGATTCTTGTATAACACATGTACATGTAATCTTATTTTCATTCTACACTAGCCAGATATGGTAATTCGAGATCAAATAACTTAGTCCTGAAGTTTCTAATCTCAATCCTCCTTCTTTCGCTAAATCAGTCAAAGAGACTTCTCTGGCACCACGTGACTTTTACGTTACACCCGCCATCTCCCTGTGGTCGAATATTGCCAAATTCATAAAAAATAGATTGCAATTTGGAATGAAACGTGTACGTGATAGAATTTTTTCATTATTTTTCCAGTAATCAGCCACCACAAAACTATAAAAAATACCACTTACTTTACCGACAATTTTTTTCACAGTAGACCTGTGTTATTTCAATGTTTTAGTGCATATTTTAATAGTGTTTGTGTATTTGTTAAACGTGTGTTGTTCTAATTTATTTATTTATTTTGGGAAAGTTTTAAATTCTTCATGGAATATTAGTCGGAAATAAACCATTGACGTATTGTTTTCAGCGCAAATGGGTCAACCTTCTGTAATCTGGCTGCAGCTATAGAGATAGATTTTTTTTTAAATGTTTGAAAATTATTTTTAAAACCAGAAAAATCTGTAAATTAAGTTACACTTTTCAAACACATTGCATTAGAAAATACATTTTTTTCTTATTCGACAGTGTAAAAATTGTAATTATGGGATGTTTAAAAGTTAACGAACTTACAAAAAAGCAAACTTGATTGCTCAGATTGTTACCACCGTCGCTAAGATGTCAACGTTTCTCCGGACATGTTTTTGCTTTATAATATAAGTTCTTTAAATTCTATAAAAAATTTACATTAAAGCCTCTTTTAATATTTAACCTTCCGTGACGAGAATCACGTATATGTGGCTTACAGTCGTGCATCCGGCGAAACGCACTTTTTTGCATGTACCCCGAGTGATGATTCTAGCTCTGTACACTGTAAAAGATATTCCTTTGATTGCCAGTACAATTTCCGTATTTTTACGGATCATTTTTCTTTCGATGAAAATTATTTCGTTAATGTGTTAAAAAGTGTGAATTTAAGAATATCTGTGACGATAAATTTTAATTTTCTGTGAAGCTGTGGAGATTAGTTTTAATATTTATTACACTGTAAAAGAAAAAAAATCGTAAAAATACGGAAATTATTTTTAGAGTGTAAAAATATAAAAAATCCCAAAGATCTAGCTAAAGCGACAAATTAACTAGATTTTAAGCACTATTAGCTGTCAAGAATATTATCTTAAATCCATATTCGCAAATTTCTGACATATTCAGGCAATCATTTCATCGGTGAAAAAAATTACGCAATAATACGGAAATTGCACTGGCAATCAGCGGATTTTTTTTACACTGTAGATTTGATGGCATCTTGTTTGTACACGCTATATAACTACTCTTAGATAAAGCCTCATTATTACTGACTTCTTCAAAACTGCAGTAAAATGCGTCGAATGATGTCGCAGACTTGAGAAAAGGCGAGCATTAAAGTTCTCTTATTATTTTCCAATGTTACTTAACAGATTTGTATAAGTAATTTAAATTATGAACAAGCATACAATTAAAAAAAAATTCTTTAGGTTATAAATCCATTTCATAACTAATAGAATTGATGGACAAAATTTCCCTTCAGATTGCACTTATTTAATTATCTTAAAAGTATACGTACTCTCTCAATCTGAAGTTATGCAATTAGCTCTAAATATTTCTTCTATATACTGCATTTAAAACGGATTTATTATCTCTGTCAATTTACGCGTATGTTTATAGAAGCTTTGCTTATGCTTTCGAAAAAAATTCTGAATTTTAAATTAACTTAAATATATGCAAAACCTAGTTGCTGTCGACTATGTAAACTATTTTCACTTTTAAAATTATTAACTTGAATATGTTGAAAGAATATTGTGTGTAACTCTAAAATAATTACATTACATTTATCAAATTAGAATTTAGACGCGAAATTTAAGAAAAACGCAGGAAAATGCAATTCACGTTCAAGAGAAATTTCGAATTTCATACATTTTTGTTATTAAATTCCATAAGAATTGGTGCATGTACTATAAATATATAGCAACATAGAAGTGAAATTACTGGGTAGTCATAAAATTTGTTTCACTTTTTGAAGTCCTACGCCAAAGTACATACATTTCTACCAAAATTTTTTACAGAATTTTTTGCCTTTAAGAGGCTACTTCACTCACGCGAAAACACCCGCTCGCTAATGTTAATCCTATAGGAGAAAGTTTTTACAATATCTTGCTTACATTTAAATATTTTTAAATAATTTTTTTTCTTGCATTGGATAGCTGAGGTCGATCTCTATGCAGACCCTTTTTTATTTTTTGATTTTGCTTGCAGCTTCTTTTTCATGAGGATACTTTCACTTTCGAAGCCGGTTTTGAAAGTATAAGTATCTTAATAATAATAAAAATAAAAAAACTTGTCCAACAAGCAAAAAATATTATAAGGAATTGGAATATCACAAAACCGCTTCAGAAGAACAAACTGAACACAATCTGAAAATGAAAAAATAAATAAATTTTGACCCAAAGAAGTAGAACTAGAGGGCTGCACGGGACGGATTTTCCAGGCGTTGGGCCGGTCCGGTGTAAAAACTAAAAGTTCGGCCCGGGCCTGGCGCGTTTATGATTTTGCAGTTCACCTCCCGACCCGACTCAATTCTTACATAAATTCCGATTTTTCTTAATGTAGAATTAAGATTCTTTTAGTAAATACTGCATACATATTTATCGGAAATGTTTACAGTATATTTTAGATTATTATATCTTTGCAAGCCATAGAAAACAGAATAGACTATTAGACTCTTAGACTATTACATTCAAATAAAAACATTAAAAAAATTAATGTAGTTTGGAATAAAAGAAAAAAGATTGTTATAAACATCATAACTTCTGTTGCTATATAATAAAATGCAGATTTTTGAAAATGTTTTCTATATAATTTATTAAAGTATATTTCCGAAGTTCCGTTAACAAAAGTTCATTATCGCGATTACTATTTTTACAAAACAAGTTGCTTGTTCGACACGCCCTGGGAACAATTAAGTCCATTTCCGGCCCGAGTATGTAGAATAAAATATAAGCCTGATCCCACCCTGTATGGGTCTGCTTAAAAAATTAAGCCCGAACTCACACAGGATGTAACTGTTCAATGCCGATTTCTCCGCTGGACATGTCATATTTCGGTATTGATGTTGTCAAGCTTACCATCGGCTCAATCAGCAGATTTATACTTATTTTCGTCATAGTCACGTCCATTGAAAATTCTTCATATTTTATCTCCACATAGTATGATCCTAAAATACTAAATACTAATATGAAACACAAAAGAGCTTAACTTTTACTTAAAAGGTGATGTTTAAATATAGAAATAGAAGTTAAAATATGTTAAAATCCCCCTATTACATGTATTTCGATATTTAAATGTCACCTTTTAAGTAAAAGTTAAGCTTTTTTGAGTTTCATATTAGTATTTTATAAATAACGCAACGTGAATACTTGCTTTTCGTCCTATGATTTTAATTAAGTTTGATGCTTTTAAATTAGTTATATCGGGCCGGTTGGCCCGTTTAATTTTTTTGTCATCCTGGTTTGCCCGTTTAATTTTTATTATAAGCCCACCCCGGCCCGTTTATTACTTTCTATTGATCGGGCCCTGCCTGTTAAAAATTTGTCTTTTGAAAATTTGCCTTCATTGTGCCAGCCCGGACCCATGCAGATCTCTTAAGTATAGAACCTCGTCTTAAGTAACTGCAGAAAAATTGTACAAAATCTACGATGAAATGCGCTGATTACAAATTAGGCAATTTAAAAAATAAATAGAAATTTAAAAATTAAAAAGAAAACTGTTAGCTGACTCCTTAGAAATCCCAAGAAGTGTACGCACCTTGCATCTGTTAACTAAAACTTGTAACCGGAATGAGATAAGAGTTTATACAGTAAAAAATTCTCCCGATCATTTTTTTTTATAAGGAGCATGGAAAACAAAGTTATTGTCATTGAATTCATTGTACTTTCGTCCAAGTGTGTGAATATTATATTTTCATCTAAAAATGTTCAAAATTTAATCAATCTAAAATACATTGCACTGTTAAAAATATCCCTGTAAAATTACGGGCAGAGGCCGGCAGCAGAGATTCCAGTCATAATCCGTAAAAAAAAAAAAAAAAAAAAAAAAACATTCCCATCTTTTTGTGCTGTCCGTAATTTTACGGGGCAAAGTAATACAGCATTATAATGCAAGGATATAATGCACTTTAAAACACAATAACACTTTACTGACTGTTCCGTAGCACATTAGATAATCATCAAAGAATTGCTTTTTAGCGGGTTACAAAATATGTTACGGTCGCGGTTAAGTGACATTATTTTTCGAAACACGACTAAAATGAAGGGTTACACCTTAGCGAAGGAAAATGTATGGGATCGTACCGTATTTTAGCTAACAGATGGACTAGAACTGTAAGAATATGTGGATTGCTCTTAATTTTCTAAGTATCTAAGGGATAAGGCCGCTTATTTAGTGAATCAGACAGTTTTTCATCAAATAAGGTTGTTTCCCGTGAAAACTGAAAGGCAAACGCTCATAAATTTAATTTTTTCTGAGAGTGTATGCGCGGCGTACAGAGTAAATCGTGTTGGTAATTGCGCTTTTAATAATTATTTCAAACAAAATATTCACATGGATTCTTAAAATATATTGAATTATTTGGAGATCAAACCTAAAATTGATCAGATAAATCCAAATTTCGAAAATAGTGGCTTTTTGAAGTTGGAGGATAATTTGTGGCACAAATTCTTCATTTTAAAACTGTTAAAAATAATCGAAATTATTAAAATTTCTAATTTTTGAAAAGTTTGTCCTCCGATTGAAAAGTCTGGTTTAATTTTCATAAAACAAAACGTTGCTAGCTTGAACAGTTTAAGCGCAAGAACCAACACACATAAAAAAAAACTTGTTAAAAAAACGGATTTAAATTTTTTATTAGACATTTTGTTAGCCGTGACACTGAAGCGTTAAACTGGTCGTCACAACCTAAATATTGGATGGAAGAGTAAAATGTTTTAAGGGCACTTTAAGTTAAAAAAATATATATAAATAAATAAACTGAAATTGATTATTAGGAGGTTTTTTGAGAGAAACTCCTATTAAGGAAACTTCTAAATAAGGACTACCTTTATGTAAAGGATATTTCCTTAAGTTTCAGTCCATTCAAATAGGACAAATATTACATCTAATCTCTAAATAACTGATCTTCCATTTAACCGACAGTAATAATTGTTCGAAAGCCGCATGTTTCTAAAAGTAAGTAGATTAATAAATCTACCTTCGATACAGTGTGTCCGAAAAATTTGGAAATGGTCGAATAACTCGATAAATACACATCAAATTGAAAAACGGAAAAATACGTTTTCAATATTTTTGAAATATATGTTCAGTGATATCAAAGTTGCCTCTCCACCCCTACCTACTGGGGAGGCAGAGAGGGAAACTTTGAAATCTTAAATATAACCACTATTTTTTATTGCAGATTCAGATTCTGCAAGAAAACTGTTATGAGTGTAATACTCGATCTTGTCCACAACAGATGGCGCCACTGCGGTGTGCTTATGTGATCGGCATATCGTCGGTCGGTCACCAGTCTAGCACTAGCCGCGATGTAACGACGTTGTTCAGATCTGAATAAATGTTGTTTATGTTTTTAGCTGCCTACCGGCATGAGTTCTTACACTACCACGAACCTTAAGATGCAACAGTTGACGACGGGGATGGTTATGGTGATGTTAGAAGAAGTTTTTTCTTTTTTTCGGCGAATCTACACAGCCTATCTTTAGCCGCGCCGCACTAAGCCTAACACGCGGTCGCGGAGTTACCAGTTGCCGGTAGCGCTCGCCGAACGAAGCCTAAAGCGCCAGTGCGTGCGTGCTCGTGCTCCTTGCAGTAAGCTGTAGAAAATAGCTTAGGATGGTCTCTTTTGGCCAGATTAAAGAGTTAGATTCTACAACTGAATCATAGATATTGTATACTGAACGGGTTGAACAGTTTTTCATCGCAAATGGAATTGTGAATGATGATCGCAAGAGAGCTATTTTCCTGACGATCGTCGGCCCAACTACGTACGCTTTAATCCGCAATATTCTATCACCAGCGGCGCCGACTACAAAGACGTTTGCAGAAATAATTCTGGTGCTAAATTCGCACTTCGACGCGGCACCTTCTGTGATTGTAGAAAGGTACAAATTTAATAGCAGAGTTTGACACGCCGGCGAATCACTCGCTAATTTCATTGCGTAGCTTGGCAAAGCATTGCAATTACGGCGCATCGCTCGATGAAATGTTACGGGATCGAATCGTTTGCGGGATTCAAGATGAAGGAATCCAGCAAAAACTACTGGCGGAAAGCGTGCTAACCCTAACGAGGGCCACAGAGATCGCGGTGACGATAGAGACTGCAGCCAGGGACACAATAAATCTGCGTATGACCGATTTCGGCTCTGAGGTAAACAGAATTCAATCCAGGAATAGTAATGCACCGAAAAGTCCAGATCCTTATGTGACAAGCCAGAATGCTGAAAAATGCAATCTATGTGGAGGTAGTCACGTGGCGAACGAATGCAGTTTTAGAGATGCTACTTGCCAAGCTTGTAGAAAAACCAGGGACATCGCTAGAGTGTGCCGGTCTAAGAAGAGAAACCAGGGAGCTCGGGTGCATAATTTGCAGGTGGAGGAAGCAGAAAATAAGGTGCCACCAGTCTACACGCTATTCAACATATCAGGGATGGGAGAAGCCTTGCCACCTGCTAAAGTTGAATGCTTACTCCAGGGCAAGCCATTCGTTTTTGAAGTGGATTCAGGTGCCCCTTTTTCCTTAATGCCATTAAGTATATTTAATAGTGTAGATGAATATTTTTTTCCTTTGAAGCCAACTGCAATTAAGTTAAATTCTTATACAGAGCATCCTATTGAAGTGATAGGAATGACACACGTTAATGTGTCCTATGAATCAAAGTCTTGCTTATTACCTTTGATGATTGTTGGGCAAGGAAACATTAATTTAGCAGGCCGCAACTGGATTTATCCATTGCAGTTGATGAATATTTTTAAAAACCCGAACCAGTCTTATGCCACAAACAATGTGCCAACTCCTGAACTGATGTTACATAGCCTTTTAGAAAGATTCAAAGATTTATTTTCACCAGAATTAGGTATTGTGAAATACGTCAAAGTGCATTTGATAAAGAAAGATTCTTCAACACCTAAATTTTTCAAGGCACGTCCAATCCCTTATGCTCTTTTAGACAAGGTTGATCAGGAGTTAGTTCGCCTCGTTAAAGAAGGCATTCTTGAGCCAGTGAAGACCGCTGAGTCTGCAGCGCCAATTGTGCCTGTGTTGAAGCGTGACGGACGCAGCAGAATATGCGGAGACTTTAAATTAACAACCAACAAGGTGACTGAATTGGAACAATATCCACTGCCGAACATCGAAGATTTATTTGCCCAGCTTTCTGGCGGAGTTGTTTTCTCTAAACTGGACCTTCGTGATGCCTACTGCCAGTTGCAGCTAGACGAAGAGTCCAAAGATCTAGTCGTGGTTAATACCCATAAAGGACTTTTCCGCTACACTAGAGTACCGTTCGTAGTAGCCTCAGCTCCAGCTATGTTCCAGAGAGAAATTGACAAAATTCTACATGGTCTGAAGGCTACTTGCTATCTTGATGACGTTCTGGTTTTTGGAAAGGATGAAGCTGATCATCTACAGAACTTGACGACTGTTCTAACACGCTTACAGAAAGCTGGAATGAAGCTGAACTTTGATAAATGTGAATTTTTCAAGTCTTCGATCGAATACCTTGGTCATCGGAATGACAGGGAAGGACTTCATCCCCGGGAGTCTAAAGTGGATGCTGTGGTCAAAGCACGTGATCCCAAGAATGTTGATGAGCTACGTTCCTTCATCGGACTGATTACATATTATGGTAAGTTTTTACCAAACATGGCCACCCTGTTAGCTCCATTATATGAGTTGTTGAAAGCCAAATCTAAATGGAGATGGGAGACACAGCAGAGGGAAGCGTTTTCGAAAGTGAAAGAGGTTCTACTGCTGATACACTTGGATAACGGTAAAGAGGTTGTGTTGACCTGTGATGCGAGTCCTTATGGGCTTGGAGCCGTTTTATCCCACGAAACTGACGATGGCGATCGTCCAATAGCTTTCGCTTCCCGTTCCTTCACCGAAGCTGAGAAAAACTACACCATATAGAGAAAAAGGCATTATCTTTGGTTTTTGGTGTTACCAAATTTCGCAAATATCTGTTGGGACGAACATTCACATTGCTCACTGATCATCGTCCCTTAGTGAACCTTCTTTCTGCAGACGAGCCGGTCCCACTGGTAGCTGCTGCGCGAATCCAGCGTTGGGCTCTGACCCTTGCAGCATATTCGTACACGATCAAGTACAGAAAGGGGAGTTTGCATGCTAATGCAGATGCTTACAGTAGACTGCCCCTGAATACCAAGTATGCTGATCCACCAGTTCCAACAGAGTCGGTGTTGTTATTAACTCAGCTGGACGACACTCCAGTGACAGGGCATCTGATTGCCACTGAAATCGACAATTGTCCTGACCTAAGAAAGCTAAAATCTTACATCTTGAAAGGTTTCCCTAAGAAAATAGAGCAGAATTTGTATCCCTTCCTCAGAGTAAAGGATGAATTATCTTTGGAAGAATATATAATTTTTAGAGGCTCACGAGTGCTCATCCCCGAAAAATTTAGAAAATTCATCCTAGACGAGTTCCATTCATCTCACCAAGGCATAACGGCCATAAAAGCACATGCTCGTTCCTACGTTTGGTGGCCAGGGTTAGACACTGATCTGGAAGCTAAAGTAAAGGGTTGTGTTGCATGTCAACAAAATGCTTCAGCACCTCCGACAAAGTATGTTCCTTGACCTATGCCAGAGCAAACATGGGAACGGATCCATATCGACCATGCAGGTCCAGTGGAAGGCTACATGCTTCTTATAATTGTAGATGCCAAGACAAAATGCTAGAAGTTGCGCAAGTATTTAGTATATCTGCTAGTGTAACCATAATGGTATTACGTAGCCTATTTTCTCGTTTCGGCCTCCCCAAAAGCGTGGTCAGCGACAATGGCCCTGGATTCAAAAGTGAAGAATTTGGGAATTTCTTATCTCGCAATGACATTGCCGAGGTTCAAACGCCACCGTATCATCCACGTTCGAATGGTCTAGCGGAGCGAGCGGTTCAAACAGTGAAATCAGCCCTGAAGATAATGACTGGAGGGACTCTTGCAGATAGGCTCTCTCGGTTCCTCCTCAATCATCGAAATACACCATCAGCAGCGACAGTTATATCTGCAGCTGTGGCTATGTTTGCCCGTCCTCTCCGGACACGTCTGGACCTGATTAGAGATCATGTGAGCCAAACGCATGAGGAGGAAGAGACCAGCTCAGAGAAATATACAAAAGGCACTCCAGTTTGGGTGCGTTCGTTTGGTCGTGGCCCACAATGGGCTGCGGGCAATGTTTTACGTCCCGAAGGAAAACTTATGTGGGAAGTCTCAACCCCTTTGGGAAATTGGACACGTCACATCGACCAGCTGAGGCTCAGGCAGGAGGATCTGACTGGTGATGTTCGTACTCCACCTGACTTACCAGCTCCTACAGCTTCACAAACAGAATCTGCTGATCTGCAGGTTCCCACAAGCACCCCCAAACCCCCTGTGCTCCCCTCAGAAGTAAGTTCTCCAAATATAGTGAACAAGTCACCTGCAAATCCCCCAGTTCTATCACCACAAGTGTTCACACCTGATGTAAGTACTCCATTGCTTAGGCGTTCAGGACGTATTAAAGTGAAACCAGCACGTCTACAGTTTTAGACTGTTTTGCCTTGAACCTGACAAACTGTTCGTTAGTGTTAAACTGTTTTCTGTGATAGACTGTTTTGCTTTGAACTATCTCTGTGTAAAAGACTCTGACATTTTGTATGTTCTTTAAGAAGGGGGGGGAATGTTATGAGTGTAATACTCGATCTTGTCCACAACAGATGGCGCCACTGCGGTGTGCTTATGTGATCGGCATATCATCGGTCGGTCGCCAGTCTAGCACTAGCCGCGATGTAACGAGGTTGTTCAGATCTGAATAAATGTTGTTTATGTTTTTAGCTGCCTACCGGCATGAGTTCTTACTAGAGTTGCAAAAATCCAGTTTATTTCCAAAAGACCCGGTTTATTCCCAGGTTTATTCCCAAAAGACCTGGTTTATTCCCAAAAAACCAAGTATATTCCCAAAACACCCGGTTTATTCCCAGGTTTAAACTGGGTTTTTTCTAGCCTTTGCAACTCTAGTTCCTACACTACCACGAACCTTAAGATGCAACAAAAACATAAGTAACTTTGTATTTAAATTTTTTTCCGGATCGTCGTAGATGGCGCTGTAATCGAGCAAATGTGGCGTTAAACAATAACCCAGAATGGCGAGAGGCGGCAACGAGAACTGATGGCCATTCACGAAAAGTTGGGAAGAACTTCATTTTTCCACTAGAAATGAAGATCCATTGAGTCCCCAAAAAATAAAGTTGTTTTACGATGTTTTTTTCGAGGGGGGGGGGACAAAAGTGGGGCATTTATTTCACGGGGCCCAGAAACTCTAATATTCTGAAGTATGTCATGTGGGGTATAGTTTATTATATAATTTTATATTCTGAATCGTATGACACCATTTGCAAGTCGATACAAAAAATTGTTATAAAGTTACGGCACGTTTTTATTAATAAAAAGTCCAAAATTATACTTTATGAGAAAACCTAACTTCATTACACTTATTTTACGTTCAAAACATGTTCTTTATATCCCATTGAATAATCTTAAACTTATTAAATGTCCTCAAAATAGAAATAAACATGTGCTAAATGTACATGTAATAAAGTAGAATGTTCACTATTTTATTTATAAAACTTGCCGTGACTTTGTAAAAAAATCATCGTATCGACTGGCGGATGGTGTCATTCGATTCAGAATTAAAAATACATAAAAAACGGTACCCCACATGATCTACTTAAGAAAAGTTGATTTTTTCGCCCCCCATTAGTTTAATGCTTCACTTTTGCCCACCCAAAAGAAAACATGGTAAAACAACTTTATTTTGGGGGGACTCATCTTATCTTCATTTCTAGTGCCAAAACAGGGTTCTTCCCAAATTTTGGCGGAAGGCCATCAGTCCTCGTACTATTGCCTCTCATGATTCAGAGTTCTTGTTTAGTGTCGCATTTGCTCAATTACAACGCCATATACGATGATACGAAAAAAAATTAAATACAAAAGTTATGCACTTTTTTCCGTAGAATCCGAATTTGCAATAAAAAATATGTGTTATCATTTAAGATTTAAAATTATCCCCCATCTGCCTCGTTAGGAGTTGAGGGTAAAGGGTTTGATATCACTGAATAGATTTTTCAAAAATATTGAATATGTATTTTCCCGTTTTTCAATTTGATGCGTATTTCTCGAGTTATTCGACAGAAATTTCGGACATACTGTATACACTGTATATCGTAATGAAAGGATTTTATGAAACGATTTCATTAAAGGAATAATATATGCTAAATGAAGAGTTTGTAGAACGTTGACGGTATGTCAGTAATCTAATATTAATATGTTGTAACATTCACCTATAGCATCTTCTTTTCTATAAGAGTGTGCATTTAAATCTTTTCACAGAGTTACACAAAAGAATACGAATATACGTAAAGAATATATGTTACATGCGGGGGATGTATAATAGTGATGGGCGACATCGATCTTTTTAATCGATTTAAACGATACTAGGGCCAGATACATTTAATCGATGTTATCAAATTTTTATCGATGTCGATTTTTCTTATCGATTTAATCGATACTATGGCCAGATCGATTTCATAAATTTTTTTATCGATGTCTCTATGGATATTATCGATCGTTTATTTTTTATTTTCTTTCAAATCGTCATTGCAGATCAATCTTATCACCATCAGAGGATAATGCCTAGCGGAAATCTATAGATTATAGATTGATCTCTCTAGAACTAAATTCCATAGAGCAGCTGTTGCTCTCAAATTCCGTATAAATAAGGGATTTTTTCTTTCCATGTTAAATCTTTTATCTCTTTAGTTAATAAGTTAAAAGCCAAGTTATATTTAGTTTAGGTTATTAGTTTATTAAGTTGTATTTTTCAAGTTCGTCCCGTTTCTCCTCCCTCCTTTAACGGGAACATTTCTGACATTCTTCCTAAGTCTTTTGGTTAATCAATGAACATTGGTATTATATTTGCAACTGTTTGTCACCACTATTTATTAACAATAATCAAAGTTTTCGGCTTTTTTCCCTGTTAAAACACACCATCCTTGGTTTAGAGCCACTTTACTCATGATGCTCGGTAGTTAAGTTGTATCTGTCAATATTGTCTCTTCCCCGACTCCCTTCCTTGCCCCTCCCCCCCTCCCTTGAAATCATAACTTTTTTAATTATGTTCACATTTGAACGGGACCTTTTCTGACATTCTTCCAAAGTCATTTCATTAATAAATAAACATTGGTATTATATCTGCAACTGTTCGTTACCACTATTTATGAACAATAATCAAAATTTTTGACTTTTTTTCCAAATAAAACACACCATCCTTGCTAGAGCAACTTTACTCAGAATGCTCGTTAGTTAAGTTGTGTCTGTCAATATTGTCTCCTCCCCCCGTCCCCCTTCCTTGCCCCTCCTCCTCCCCCTCCCCTGAAATTATAACCTTTTTAATTATGTTCAGATATGAACAGGACCTTTTCTGACATTCTTCCCAAGTCATTTTGTTTATAACTAAACATTGATATTATATCTGCAACTGTTGGTCAACACTATCTATGAACAATAATAAAAAATAAATTTTTTTTACCTGTTAAAAGGCACTATCCTTGGTTTAGAGCCCCTTTACTCAGGATGCTCGTTAGTTAAGTTGTATCTGTCAATATTGTCTCCTCCCTATCTGTCCCCCTTCCTTGCCCCCCACCCTCGCCCGAAATCATAACCTTTTTAATTATGGTCAGATTTGAACGGGACCTTTTCTGACATTCATCCCAAGTCATACTGTTAATAAAAAAACATTAGTATTATATGTGCAACGGTTTGTTACCACTATTTATGAACAATAATCAAAATTTTTGCCTTTTTTCCAGTTAAAACACACCATCCTTGCTAGAGCCACTTTACTCAGGATGCTCGTTAGTTAAGTTGTATCTGTCAATATTGTCTCCTACCCCCGTCCCCCTTCATTGCCCCTCACCCCCTCCCTTGAAATCATAATTTTTTTAATTATGTTCAGATTTGAACGGGACATTTTCTGACTTTCTTCCCAAGTCATTTGCTAATTACTAAACATTGATATTATATCTGCAACTATTGGTAACCACTATTTATGAAAAGTAATAAAAATTTTCATCTTTTTTCCTGTTAAAACGCACCATCCTTGGTTTAGAACCCCTTTACTCAGGATGCTCGTTACTTAAGTTTTATCTGTCAATTTTGCCTCATCCCCCCACGTCCCCCTTCCCCCCCAACGCCCAAAATCATAACTTTTTTAATTATGGTCAGATATGAACGGGACCTTTTCTGACATTCTTCCCAAATCATTTGGATAATAAATAAACATTGATATTATATCTGCAACTGTTTGTCATCACTATTATTGAACAATAATCAAAATTTTCGGCTTTTTTCCCACTTCAAACACATCATCCTTGAATTAGAGCCACTTTACTCAAGATGCTCGTTACTTAAGTTGTATCTGTCAATATTGCCTCCTCCCCCCCCCGTCCCCCTTTTTTGCCCCTCCCCTGAAATCATCACTTATTTAATTATGTTTAGATTTCAACGGGACATTTTCTGACATTCTTCCCAAGTCATTTGGTTAATAACTAAACATTGATATTATATCTGCAACTGTTGGTCACCACCCATGAACAATAATAAAAATTTTCCTCTTTTTTCCTGCTAAAACACACCATCCTTGGTTTAGAGCCACTTTACTCAGGATGCTCGTTAGTTAAGTTGTATCTGTTGTGACGAGTTGAAATTTCAAATTGCACACTCAATTGAAGATTAAGGTATTTCTTTAGGTGAATGGAAGGGGACTTATGAATTGTCCCCATTCTGAGTAAAATAATCCAAATAGAGGAATGAATTTCATTGTCACCTTGAAATAAGCCAGGCTGGAATGTATGTGTTGTATTGAAGGTAATACTCTCTGAATGAGTGGATAAAATTTGTAAAAGCAATTCTTTTGATACAAAGGAACTAAGCTCCTATGAAGTGGAAATTCAAACTTGGTAAGTAAGGGATTGTCAATCAGAAGAGATTATAAGGCGTTTCTTTCCCGGTATAGAGAAAGACCAGTTTCCAGAAGGAAGTCACTAAGAGATTTGGAGGGAGGCAAAAAGGATTTTGAGGGAGACGAGCTACGGACTCGGATGTTGGAGGTTTGGAGAGGGAGTTCTCTCTGAGCGGACGTCAGAATACTCGTTTCTGAAATTGTACTTTTACAGCATGGATATGTTCATCATATTTTTTTCATTTTTATTTTATTTTTTTAATGTGTTAATTTACAATAAAGTTTTTTTCGTTTCAAACGATAATGGATTGTATTAATTATATATACATCGTTTCACGTTACCACACTGTCAATATTGTCTCCTCCCCCTCTGTCCCCCTTCTTTGCCGCCCCCCCCCCCCATCCCTCACCCGAAATCATAAGCTTTTTAATTACTGTCAGATTTGAACGGGATATTTTCTGTTATTTATTCCAAATCATTTCGTTAATAAATAAACATTGGTATTATATTTGCAACTGTTTGTTACCACTATTTATGAACAATAATAAAAAAATTTGACTTTTTTTCAGTTAAAACACACCATCCTTGTTAGAGCAACTTTACTCAGGATGCTCGTTAGTTAAGTTGTATCTGTCAATATTGTCTCCTTCTCTATGTCCCCCTTCCTTGCCCCTCCCTCTCCCCTTGCCCTGAAATCATAAATTTTTTAATTATGTTCAGATTTGAACAGGACCTTTTCTGACATTCTTCCCAAGTCATTTGGTTAATAAATAAACATTGGTACTACATCTGCAACTGTTTGTCACCACTATTTATGAACAATAATAAAAATTTTCGGCTTTTCCCCTATTAAAACACACCATCCTTGGTTTAGAGCCACTTTATTCAGGATGCTCGTTAGTTAAGTTGTATCTGTCGATATTGTCTCCTCCCCCCGTCCCCCTTCCTTGCCCCTCCTCCTCCTCCTTCCTTTGAAATCATAACTTTTGCAATTATGTTTAGATTTGAACGGGACCTTTTCTGACATTCTTCCCAAGTCATTTTGTTAATAACTAAACATTGATATTATATCTGCAACTGTTGGTCACCAGTTTTTTTAACAATAATAAAATTTTTTATTTTTTTCCTGTTAAAACACACCATCCTTGGTTTAGAGCCACTTTACTCAGGATGCTCGTTAGTTAAGTTGTATTTGTCAATATTGTCTCTCCCCACCTCCCCGTCCTCCTTCCTTTCCCCTCCCCCTTCCCTCGTCCAAAACCATCTCTTTTCTAATTATGATCAGATTTGAACGGGACCATTTCTGACATTCATTCCAAGTCATTTGGTTAATAAATAAACATTGGTATTATATCTACAACTGTTTGTCACCACTCTTTATGTACAATAATCAAAATTTATGGCTTTTTTCAAGTTAAAACGTTTTATTCTTGGTTTAGAAAAAATCGTTTAAAAATATTGAAATGCAAACGAAATAGTGAGAGAGAAATGTCACATAGGATTAACATTAGCGAGCAGATGTTTTCGCGTCGGGTGAGAGGAAAGGACGAGAACCCTTAAGAGTTCCTATTCCTAATACGAGATATAACTTACACGAACATTTTGACAAACTTGAGAGATACAACTTAACTAACGAGAAAAATTTCATTATAAAAATGTCTTGCTCTATCATTACAGCTATTACTACTAGAAGAAATTTTATTTAAAAAAAATTATCTATGTTTTAAGACATAAACAGCATTATCTCAAATATTTTTCAAGAATATATATGTAATACATATAAATGTTTTTCGTATTTCTTTTTCATATAATGTTAGTTTGTAATACATATGAAATTACTGATTTTGTAAAGACTTTTATTTTTGTTTTGTTTTATGATGTTCTTATATACAATACAAGTTTAATATTTAATTGGAACATCCACAAGTGTATGCATAGTGTATTGTATATAAGAAATAAAACAACAAATTTCACAAATGTACAAAATTCTCGGGGTCACATTGTTTAAATTATTTGATATATTAATATAAAAAATAAGTTTTAACGCATTATCATACGTGTACCCTTGAAAAACATTAAAAACAAGCACATTATTATTTAGTGTAAGAAAGCTCCGATATTTCATAAAATTCAAAGTATCATAACTCAGCGAGTTTGGTTCTAAACTCTAAACGACTGGAATTTTTACTGTTTTATCTGTCTGAGCACGGAGAAATTTTTAAAATATAACTTACACAAACATTTTGACAAACTTGAGAGATACAACTTAACTAACGAGGACCCAAAGTAATGTGGCTGTAATCCAAGAATAGAGGGTTTTAACTGGGAAAAAGCCGAAAATTTGTATTATTGTTCATACATAGTGGTGACAAACAGTTGCAGATATAACACCAATGTTTAGTTATTAACCAAATGACTTGGGAAGAATGTCAGTAAAGGCCCCGTTCAAATCTGACCATAATTTAAAAAGTTATGATTTCGGGGGAGGGGAGGGGCAAAGAAGGGAGACGGGGGGGGGGAGGAGACAATATCGACCGATACAACTTAACTAAGGAGCATCCTGAGTAAAGTGGCTCTAAACCAAGGATGGTGTGTTTTAACTGGAAAAAAAAGCCGAAAATTTTGATTTTTGTTCATAAATAGTGGTGGCAAACAGTTGCAGATATAATA
Source organism: Maratus michaelseni (assembly GCA_963931845.1). Classification (NCBI taxonomy): domain Eukaryota; kingdom Metazoa; phylum Arthropoda; class Arachnida; order Araneae; family Salticidae; genus Maratus; species Maratus michaelseni. The sequence goes on from OZ007586.1 coordinate 494,674,023, forward strand.
CCAATGTTTAGTTATTAACCAAATGACTTAGGAAGAATGTCAGAAAAGGGTCCGTTCAAATCTGACCCTAATTAAAAAAGTTAAGATTTAGGGGAGGAGGAGAGCCCCCTCCCCTTAATTTTAATCTCACATTCACGATCTTTCATTTTCAACGGCTTGGGCATCAGCCCTTCCTCTTTTTAAATTTTTATTAAATTCGGACAAGAAATTCTAGCTAAAACATAGTTAGCCCTCTACCCCCCCCCCCCCCAGTGGTTCCCTACGTGTATCGTTCATATTTTCAATATTATTTCTCCTCTGGAATCACTCTTAGAACCCTCTAACTCTAAACTGAAATGATAATATTTTTACCTGGAAAGAAAAAGGCCTTTAAACAAAATTTGACAGTAGCTAATATATTATATATTGCTATGCAAAAGAAATGAGCGCCAGAAATATCGATTATTACCTGCTAATCACCGTATCACGATTTATGATCACATTTCCTGCCATTTGATCGATAAGTTTAGGAGTTATTCTTTTTAAACTATCTGTGTGAGAGTCGATTCTAAAACATCGATACTAGAATTTGTTAATCGATTATTTTTTTAGTCGATGTTGTTTTAAAGAGTATCGATGTTAATCGATTATCAAATTTTTCAGAATCGGCCATCACTACACCGCACGCGCCGGAGACAATCGAAAAACAAGTTGAAGGAGCCAAATCCCGTAGTAATCTGCCCATAGAACCGGAGATAAGAATGCCCACCTACCGGTGAAAGATGGAACCAAAATCTATAAAACAATCGTAAGCTAAGTTGAATGAACAAATGCCCGTTGAAATCGGCCCCATAGAACCCGAGAAAAGAATGTGCTCCCCGGCGGTGGAAGATGCCATCTCCCCTGTAAATTAACGAATTACCTTTGACATTAACGCTATATTTAATTTATGGATGAAATACATCACCCGTCTAAAGTTAACCGCTTATCTTTAATAGTAACACAATTTGTAATTTACGGCTGCAGTGAGTAAACGTAAGTTGATGCCGAAAAAGAAGATTAATATATTTTTTAAAGTGCTAACTGGGGTCTAAAGAAATTTTTAGTAGTTTCTAAAGTAGCTGGTGGACCCTAGAACTATGTTAAACAAAATTGAAAGAGAATCGGATCATTTTTTTAAAAAGCTGCACCAAGGGTCCCAAGAAGGAAATTAATATTCAAAATCGGTGGTAGCTGCGGTCCGAGAACTTTTTTTGTCTTTCATGTAGTAGCTGGACGACCTAAAATGTTGTTAGAAAAAAAGCCTAATGAATTCGAAGATTTTAAAATCTGTAAAACAATCGTAAGCTAAGTTGAATGAACCAATTCCCGTTGAAATCGGCCCCATAGAACCCGAGAAAAGAATGTGCTCCCCGGCGTTGGAAGGTGCCACCCCCCTGTAAATTAATGAATTACCTTTAACATTAACGCTATATTTAATTTATCGATGAAATACATTACCCCTCTAAAGTTAACCGCGTATCTTTAATTGTAACACAATTTGTAATTTACGGCTGCAGTGAGTAAACGTAAGTTGATGCCGAAAAAGAAGATTATTAATATAGAAAGGTGGTAGCTGGTGGTCTAAATGGAAAATTTTAGTAGTTTATAAAGTAGCTGGAGGACCCTAGAACTATGTTAAACAAAATTGAAAGAGAATCGGATCATTTTAAAAAAAGCTGCACCAAGGGTCCCAAGAAGGAGATTAATATACAAAATTGGTGGTAGCTGAGGTCCGAGAACTTTTTTGTCGTTCATGTAGTAGCTGGAGGACCTAAAAAGTTGTTAGAAAAAAAAGCCTAGTGAATTGGAAGATTTTTAAGAGAGCTATAGTAGGGGTTCGAAAAAGGGCCAACTGATAGTTTTGAGCAGGGCCCTAAGATAAAAATATCTTAAGTCCTAGTACTTAGCGGTTTAGATCTTCAATTAGTTAAAAATAGGATATGAATTAATCATTAGAATAAAACTTTAAAGAAATGCTTTAAAAAGTAAAGCCCAAGGTCCTCAATAAAAATATGAGAGTGTGGCTCGGAGAGAGGAGTCCAAGACTCAACTTTAAAGTTATGCATTGAGAGAGTGACACATTTAGAGGGGTAAAAAATGCTTGGCGCACAAAAATTGCAAGAGGCCTCATACCGGGCCCAGGGGGTCAGGGTCTTAACTGGAACGTATAAATGGGGGAAGAGCTAAATGGAGAAAGGGCATCGAAAAAAAAGATTGGATAAATATGGGGCAAGTTATTAACAATTTAGGGCAAAAACTTAAAGGAGCCCCAGGGAGACCGGGTCTTAAAAAATTAAAAAATCTGAGCCTTCGGTGCTTCAGGACTTGCCTTGGACTATCTGCGACCAAATTTTCATACTTCTACGTTCAGTAGATTTCTCTAGCCATCGCACACACATACACAGACAAACAACTTTCTTTAATTAGTATAGATTACACAGAATACACCAATCCAAAGATATTGATACGTAATGATTACAAGCTTTTATTAGTATAGTTGGATAGTACGCAGCGCGAAAGCTTGACAGAACCTGATGACGGTTTATTGACAGTCCCTTGGCGTTAATTTGAATGCCATATCGGGCGGGGACGATATAGCACAATGCGAGTTAAAAAATAGTTTAGAATTATTGGAAAAATATTTCTGGGCCTTTTTTTTTCTTTTTGCCTTCCTTTCAAACATTAAATATAATTGATTATTTACAATCTATCATGAATGCTCATTGAGGTTCCGTTAGAATATTTTGGTAATATTGAAAAGTGTTTCATAATCAATATGGATATTGGAATAGCATACGTCATTTTTCAAGAAATTTAGTCTTAAAAAGTAATCTTGAGTATTTAAATATTTCGAAAAATACATATAAACAAAAATAAACATATTGTTGTAATTTAACACCATGTATAACTTACTTACACGTATAACTTAGCATACCGAAGGAGTACATATAGTTGGCTCCATCATTGCCATTTTGATGAAATCTTTTGGAAATGGTCGAATACATATGCCAACAAGTCAGCCATAGCCTCTCTAATCTAAAACGTTGATCGGCCAACCAAAAATAATTTTGTCTGTCCTCATCGAAATTTTCTGACATTTTTAAACAATTAACGGTCAGGTGACTGTTGGGTAAACTATGACTCCGTGCAACATGCTTGACGCATGTGCACGCTCAAAAAAATCTGTGAATTGGCGCACATTTTTCCGTTGATTTTTCACGAACATTTTCCGTTTTCTCAACGTTCATTTTTCCTCAAATAACGGAAAATTCCCTATAGCGGAGTGATAATTTCAGGAAATATTTCGTTCAGTTTTTACAACCAATAAAATTAGCCTCTGCACGCATGCGTGCAAAGAAACGCGGGATGTAGGCCAGAATTACAATCGAGAACAATGAAGATGAAGGTTATATTTTATAAACACTGATCGAAAAGAATAATTTAAAGATATGTTTATTTTATATTTCCCTTTTTTTTTTTTTTTTTTTTTTTTTTTTAATGTATGTTTTTTATAGTTAGCATTAGCATTAATGTATGTTGATTGGTACTAAAAAAATTTAACCTGCGACATTTGTAAAGCAAAATTTTAGCCTGTTCCGTCCATTGCTTAGTAAGTATAAATTATACATTTTTTATTCAAAATTTATGCTAAAAATGAATAAATATAAATCATCAAGAAATATTAGCGGTGGCGTAATGGTATAGGTAGCAGCGTTTATGTTCTATTAGATTGCAGACACTAGTAAAATTTTGAGCCGTTTGGAGCAGTAGTATTATTGTTAGTAACTTCTCAATAAGTTAATTTTAATTATAAAAATCCTGTGAATAGAGTTTAGTACAAAAATAATATCTTATTGTTTAATCGAGCCTTTTATTCATCTTTCGATTAAGCGGTCTCGGAAATAGCTTACAGTAGCGATACCACAACTTCTGTGACATATTTGTTAAATTGCAGTTAGTGTAAGTAAGTGCTCGTATAACACAAGACAATTTGTTTTATTTATTTCATGTTTTCAAAAGTAAAAGAGAAACCACATTTTCAAATTAAATCTGTTTCTGTTGCTCCAATTTTTTTTTAAACTGTATATATTTAATTGTTTCTATGATTAAAATAGTTCAAATTAATCAAGTAAATATGTTTATTTTTTTAAATTTTAAATGAGCTTTTCAAATCGTTAATTTTAATAATTTAGTAAAAGTTATTTTACTTTAAAATGTGTAATTTTAAAATTATGTATATATGCCTAGTAGGCAGAATCGCAGAAACACGGCGACAATGTCGCAGAATGGAAAGATTTATTGCAGAAAAAATTTTCATTTGAGAAAAAAAAAATTTCATGAGATTCATGAAACAGCAAAAAGATCTTCTGTATATGTTTCAATTCTGAACAATGCCTTTTTGCAGAAAGCCCCCCTCCCCCATCCCCCCCCCCCAAAAAAAAAGAAAAAAATAGTTTTCCCACTCCTACACTACCCAAACTTTAAAGTTGAAAATCTTTATAAATGTTAAGTTCTAAGTTCTGCCCAGTTTTTTAATATTGTTTTGCTCTAGTTGTTTTATCTGTTACTTTGAAATACTAATACATAAATAACAAATCACTTACGTTTCCTTCCCACTGAAATTTCTGATCATACCCCCCCCCCCCCTCCTCCTCACATAGTTAAAAATCTTAAACTTTGATCAATCATCTATCTTCCCTCGAAAATTTTAGTTTACCTCTCTTTCTCTAACATTCTTAACTCCTACGACAAAAACTGTTGCATTGATGCTGCGAGTGGTCTCTGAGACCGCTTAATCTAAAGATTAATAAAAGGCTCGATTTACTCATAGGATACTGTTTTTGTACTAAACTTTATGTACAGGACTATTAAAATTAAAATTGACCTATTGGAATGTCTCCAGCGACAGTACTAGGATTCTAAACAAAACAAAATTTCACTATTGTTAAATCATTATAGTACCTATAGTTAAACTTTGAAAATTGAAATAAAAAACAGCAGCCTGTGAGACCGTTAATAACAGCTAATGGTTAATGTAGTTAATCTTAAAAATTCTCAAGTTTTATTTTATGAAAGTTTTGTACCTTTGTTTAATGTTATTTTTCCTTAGTCTTTTATTTGTTTCTTTAAAATATTAATACATAAATATGCATTTAGATCCCCCTCTCAAAAATTCCGATCACCTCCTTTTTTTGTATCATCAGTTTAAAATCTTTTAAAACCATGTCATAGATTTTAAAAAAACCTGCCCTATTTATTACTTTATAATAACAACTAGCAAGCTACGCCCGCTACGCTGGTCAATTTCTTATAACGCACTTTTAATCCAACAAAATATTGACATTTCATAATTCACTTTTATATTTTAACAGAATAATAAGGCTACTATAATTTGTGACTCGTGCTATAGCCAATATACACGCCAGGACACGTCGCCCTTATCATTATCTTTTTACGCATGAAGGTCTCGCTATGGTACTCCATTGTGAAATTTGGTAAATTTAAAATTCAATATTTGAAAAATGGCATAATCATTAGATTTGACATTTATATCAAGAAAAATACAATTTTTTACCTTTCAAACGCAGTTTGCGTAACAATTTTATGACAAATACTTTTCGAGCTACACTGTTAAAATTTTGCAGCAAACTGTCCAGTCATTTGACCGTTTTTGTAGAAAACAGTTACATAACCGTAATATAACTCTATTGTGATCATAATATGGGCAATAATATGGTCAGAATAGAGTTAAATTGCGGTTATGTAACCGTTTTCTCTAAAAACGGTCAAATGACTGGACATTTTGCTGCAAATTTTTAACAGTGTACTATTTTTTTTCAGAAACTTCAAATGTTTCATTTTCCGAGATTAATCTGTGGCAACAATTAGCGAAAAACCCAGTCGTCAGAAACGCATAGTTTTTTATTAAAGAGGCTGTTGGAGCAGGGATTGTCACCACCAATTTGCCCCCATCACTTTTGAAATCGGTTCGGTAGTTCCAGAGATTCCGTAGAAATTGTAATTTAGAATGTTTTTAAAACGCTTTTCGCTCATTTCACTCTTTTCAATTTCGAATTTTTTTTTATTTTGTTCTTAGAGAGCATTTACATCTTATAAGTAACTACAACGCCAAATTTCAAATCGGTTCGGTAGTTCTAGAGATTCCACAGAAATTGTAATTTAGAATGTTTTTAGAACGCTTTTCGCTCATTTCACCCTTTTAAACTTCGATTTTTTTTTTAATTTTGTTCTTAGAGAGCATTTACATCTTATAAGTAACTACAACGCCAAATTTCAAATCGGTTCGGTAGTTCTAGAGATTCCATAGAAATTGTAATTTTGAATGTTTTTAGAACGCTTTTCGCTCATTTCACCCTTTTAAATTTCGATTTTTTTTTTTTTTTTTTTTTTTTTTTTTTTTTTTTTTTGTTCTTAGAGAGCATTTACATCTTATAAGTAACTACTACGCCAAATTTCAAATCGGTTCGGTAGTTCTAGAGATTCCATAGAAATTGTAATTTAGAATGTTTTTAGAACGCTTTTCGCTCATTTCACCATTTTAAATTTCGATTTTTTTTTATTTTGTTCTAAGAGAGCATTTACATCTTATAAGTAACTACAACGCCAAATTTCAAATCGGTTCGGTAGTTCTTAGAGATTCCATAGAAATTGTAATTTAGAATGTTTTTAGAACGTTTTTCGCTCATTTCACTCTTTTCAATTTCGATTTTTTTTTTCTTTTTTTTTTTTTTTTCTTAGAGAGCATTTACATCTTATAAGTAACTACAACGCCAAATTTCAAATCGGTTCGGTAGTTCTGGAGATTCCATAGAAATTGTAATTTAGAATGTTTTTAGAACGCTTTTCGCTCATTTCACCCTTTTAAATTTCGATTTTTTTTTTTTTTTTTTTGTTTTTAGAGAGCATTTACGTCTTATAAGTAACTACAACGCCAAATTTCAAATCGGTTCGGTAGTTCTAGAGATTCCATAGAAATTGTAATTTAGAATGTTTTTAGAACGCTTTTCGCTCATTTCACCCTTTTAAATTTCGAATTTTTTTTATTTTGTTCTAAGAGAGCATTTACATCTTATAAGTAACTACAACGCCAAATTTCAAATCGGTTCGGTAGTTCTGGAGATTCCATAGAAATTGTAATTTAGAATGTTTTTAGAACGCTTTTCGCTCATTTCACCCTTTTAAATTTCGATTTTTTTTTTTTTTTTTTTTTTTTTTTTTTTTTGTTCTTAGAGAGCATTTACGTCTTATAAGTAACTACAACGCCAAATTTCAAATCGGTTCGGTAGTTCTGGAGATTCCATAGAAATTGTAATTTAGAATGTTTTTAGAACGCTTTTCGCTCATTTCACCATTTTAAATTTCGATTTTTTTTTAATTTTGTTCTAAGAGAGCATTTACATCTTATAAGTAACTACAACGCCAAATTTCAAATCGGTTCGGTAGTTCTTAGAGATTCCATAGAAATTGTAATTTAGAATGTTTTTAGAACGTTTTTCGCTCATTTCACTCTTTTCAATTTCGATTTTTTTTTTTTTTTTTTTTTTTTTTTTTTTTTTTTGTTCTTAGAGAGCATTTACATCTTATAAGTAACTACAACGCCAAATTTCAAATCGGTTCGGTAGTTCTTAGAGATTCCATAGAAATTGTAATTTAGAATGTTTTTAGAACGTTTTTCGCTCATTTCACTCTTTTTCAATTTCGATTTTTTTTTTTTTTTTTTTTTTTTTTTTTTGTTCTTAGAGAGCATTTACATCTTATAAGTAACTACAACGCCAAATTTCAAATCGGTTCGGTAGTTCTGGAGATTCCATAGAAATTGTAATTTAGAATGTTTTTAGAACGCTTTTCGCTCATTTCACCATTTTAAATTTCGATTTTTTTTTTTTTTTTTGTTCTTAGAGAGCATTTACATCTTATAAGTAACTACAACGCCAAATTTCAAATCGGTTCGGTAGTTCTGGAGATTCCATAGAAATTGTAATTTAGAATGTTTTTAGAACGCTTTTCGCTCATTTCACCCTTTTAAATTTCGATTTTTTTTTTTTTTTTTTTTGTTCTTAGAGAGCATTTACGTCTTATAAGTAACTACAACGCCAAATTTCAAATCGGTTCGGTAGTTCTAGAGATTCCATAGAAATTGTAATTTAGAATGTTTTTAGAACGCTTTTGGCTCATTTCACCCTTTTAAATTTCGAATTTTTTTTTTTTTTTTGTTCTCAGAGAGCATTTACGTCTTATAAGTAACTACAACGCCAAATTTCAAATCGGTTCGGTAGTTCTAGAGATTCCATAGAAATTGTAATTTAGAATGTTTTTAGAACGCTTTTCGCTCATTTCACCCTTTTAAATTTCGAATTTTTTTTTTATTTTGTTCTTAGAGAGCATTTACATCTTATAAGTAACTACAACGCCAAATTTCAAATCGGTTCGGTAGTTCTAGATATTCCATAGAAATTGTAATTTAGAATGTTTTTAGAACGCTTTTCGCTCATTTCACCGTTTTAAATTTCGATTTTTTTTTTTTTTTTTTGTTCTTAGAGAGCATTTACATCTTATAAGTAACTACAACGCCAAATTTCAAATCGGTTCGGTAGTTCTAGAGATTCCATAGAAATTGTAATTTAGAATGTTTTTAGAACGCTTTTCGCTCATTTCACCCTTTTTAATTTCGATTTTTTTTTATTTTGTTCTTAGAGAGCATTTACATCTTATAAGTAACTACAACGCCAAATTTCAAATCGGTTCAGTAGTTCTAGAGATTCCATAGAAATTGTAATTTAGAATGTTTTTAGAACGCTTTTCGCTCATTTCACCCTTTTTAATTTCGATTTTTTTTTATTTTGTTCTTAGAGAGCATTTACATCTTATAAGTAACTACAACGCCAAATTTCAAATCGGTTCAGTAGTTCTAGAGATTCCATAGAAATTGTAATTTAGAATGTTTTTAGAACGCTTTTCGCTCATTTCACCCTTTTAAATTTCGAATTTTTTTTTATTTTTTTTTCTTAGGGAGCATTTACATCTTATAAGTAACTACAACGCCAAATTTCAAATTTCTAGCTGGTTCAGTATAGAAAAGATCGCAATTTTAGAACGCTTTTCGCTCCTGCACCCCCCTGGGTTAGTGGCACCGACATAAAATATAGCCTATGTTGGAGCAGGGGTTGTCACCATCAATTTGCCACTATCACTTTTGAAATCGGTTCGGTAGTTCCAGAGATTACCCCCTACAAACAAACAAACAAACAATCTTTACTCCTTTATAATATTAGTATAGATAAACGAATCATCACTCCCCCCCCCCCCCCCAAACTTTTTACTTCTCTTTCTCTTCCCCGTAATATACAAATTTTAAAATATTTAAAATTCTTTATTCTTTTTAAGTTTACTTGTTCTACTTGCTGCTTTTCATAAAGTATAAATAAATCATTTATCTTTTAATTATCCCTGAAATGTCTAATGTTTTGCTTTAATCTTTTATTTGTTTCTTTAAAATACTAATACATAAATATGCATTTAGATCCCCCTCTCAAAAATTCCGATCACCTCCTTTTTGTTGCATCATCAGTTTAAAATCTTTTAAAACCATGTCATAGATTTTTAAAAAAAACTTCCCTATTTATTACTTTATAATAACAATAAATGAATCATCACTCTCCCCCCAAATTTTTTACTTCTTTTTCTCTTCCCCGTAACACGCAAATTTTAAAATATTTAAAATTCTTTTTTTTTTTTTTAAGTTTACTTGTTCTATTTGCTGCTTTTCATAAACTATAAATAAATCATTTATCTTTTAATTATCCCTGAAATGTCTATCCCGGTCGAATCTGGATTGCATAATTCATCCAGTTAACCTTATTGATCATAGCATCTGGTCTGATATTTTAATCAACACAACAGAATAGATCGCAGGTAATGGAACTCTAGTAAACGGTGGATACTTATCCAGCGTCAAACAACTCTCTACGCCTAACAGAACTTGAGAAATTCAAAATTGAAAACACTTATCCAAGCCAAAAACTAATGATTTTTCAAAATTAAAAAAAATTATAATATAAAAATTTGATAAGATAAAAAAATACATAAAAATTTGTCTCATTTATATCACCGAGGAAAATAATTCCAGCAAGTTTCTTCAAAATCTACAATAGTCAGGGTGAATAGTGCAATTTTTTTGTTAATTTGGCATGGAATGACCCAAAATTTGGTGACTTTTACAGGTATTTTTATTAAAAGGGGTTAGTTTCACTTTCGAAAGTAACAGATCAACCTCAGAAAAACAAAACAAAACAAAAAAATCATTTAAAATTATTATAATGCAAACAAGATATTTTAAAATGTTTCTCTCATAGGATTAACATTAAGGAGGTACTGTTTTCTGACGAGTGAATTAGCCTCTTAAAAACCCTTGAATGATAATTAAATTATCTTTCATTTTTATCATATTTTATTTATCACAAATTGTCTATTTTCTGAAAAAGTCTCTTTTATAGATATTTTGCATTGCAAACATGGTCAAGTTTAAGAATAAAGAGTAGGATTGTAAAATTTGTAAAAAAAAAAATTAATCTAAGAAAGTATGTTTTTCATATGTCTATCCACAGAAATATCAATAACTGCATTATCCATGCCCTTTGCCAATTCGTAACGGCTTTTACCAAATTCTCTACATTGAAGTCTCATATTTCACGTGACCATGATAAAACCATAATTACTATTAACTATACTGGTCTTTCAAATCTAACATGTAATGTAGAAATGTGCAGTCAGAAATTGTCGAACAAATCAGAAATGATATCTCATTTACAAACACATTTAAGAAATGGAACAAAAGTTCAGTGCACATTTGACAGTTGCCATGCTACCTTTAAAGTAAGATCATCATTTTCATCTCACATTTCTATAATCATCGCTTTTCTGCACTAATAATAAATCCTGCTGATATTTCAACTGAGAATAGTGAAGATCATTTTATACAACATTCAGATTCGTTTTTAGCTACCGCTAATACTAGTAGTAAAATATCACAACCTGAATTGTTTACTACTTCCAAAATTGGTAGAATGGTAGCTCATTTATGTTTGCTTTTGTCGTCTAAATTTTATATATCATTTTCTGCGATACATATTATTTTACCTGAACTTCAGTCTGTGCATGATTTAACTAAAGAAAGCTTTCTGCATTGCGTGAATAAAGAGCTTCAACAGAAAAAAAATATTTTTGAAGAGAAACTAGTGGAAATCATAAAAAAAAACTGCAGATCAAAATTTATCGTCAGAAATTTTCTCTGAAAAAAGTACATTGAATTCCCAACATTTAAAAAATACCTATTATAAAGAACATTTTAATTATGTACATGGAGTTTCGATTTTTTTGGGTAGACATAAATACAACAAAAATTCTGTGTTTCATTATGTGCGTATTACACAAAGTATAATTGAATTTCTACAAAATCCTTCAATTAAAAATCAAGTAGAAAATCCAATAGTTCACTCTCAAATGCCCCCCCCCCCGGGCCACCCGCCTGAACACTGGTTCCTTGTTCGATGGTTTTGAGAGAAGGACAAAATTATTGAACACTCATTAACTGGCTTTAACCCCCCCCCCCCCCCCCCCAAAAAAAAAAAAAAAAAAAAAAAAACGAAAAAAAAAAAAACGAAGGGAATCGAAGGGCCGTTCACCGTCCCTTGATTTTTAAATTTAAGTAACTAAATTTTCTTTTCGCCTATTTAAAAAAAAAAATAGTAAAATACATTCTTTTGGAGTAATTTAAAATAAAAGAGGAATTAAGAAATTTAGGTTAGGTGACAGAGGGAAGGGGACATAGAAGGGTCAGTATCGCTAGATTTTGAAATTTTAATTAACTGAAATTTATTTTATGTTTAACTAGCAAGCTACGCCCGCTACGCTGGTCAATTTCTTTTAACGAACCTTTAATCAAACAAAATATTGACATTTCATAAATAACTTTTATATTTTAACAGAATAATAAGGCTTCTATAATTTGTGACTCGTGCTATAGCCAATATACACGTCAGGACACGTCGCCCTTATCATTATCTTTTTACGCATGAAGGTTTCGCTATGGTACTCCATTGGAAAATTTGGTAATTTTTTAAATTCAATATTTGAAAAACGGCATAATCATTAGATTTCAAATTTATATCAAGAAAAATACAATTTTTTACCTTTCAAACGCAGTTTGTCTAACAATTTTTTGACAAATACTTTTTGAGCTATCATTTTTTTCAGTAACTTCAAATGTTTCATTTTCCGAGATTAATCTGTTGCAACAATTAGCGAAAAACCCAGTCGTCAAGAACGCATAGTTTTTTTATTAAAGAGACTGTTGGAGCAGGGATTGTCACCACCAATTTGCCACCATCACTTTTGAAATCGGTTCCGTGGTTCCAGAGATTCCATAGAAATTGTAATTTAGAATGACTTCAGAACGCTTTTCGCTCATTTCACCCATTTAAATTTCGATTTTTTTTTTTAATTTATTCTTAGAGAGCATTTACATCTTATAAGTAACTACAATGCTAAATTTCAAATTTCTTGCCCCTTCAGTATAAAAAAGTCGCAATTTTCGAACATTTTTCGATCCTGAACACCATTGATGTTAGTGGCACCGACATAAAATATAGCCTATGTTGGAGTAGGGATTGTCCCCATCAATTTGCCATCATTACTTTTGAAATCGGTTCTGTAGTTCCAGAAATTTCATAGAAATTGTAATTTAGACTGTTTTTAGAACGCTTTTCGCTCATTTCACTCTTTTAAATTTCAATTTCTTTTTTATTTTGTTCTTAGAGAGCATTTACATCTTATAAGTAACTACAATGACAAGTTTCAAATTTCTAGCTCCTTCAGTATAAAAAATAAAAATAAAACTGCCCAGTTAAACTGAGGGCATTGAGTTCACAGGCTATTCATACTAATTGTATATTATACTCTTATTTCAAAGAATTTGAAATAAGCCCATCGAAAAATAAAGAAATAAACAATATATTAAGGTGGGGGGTCATCCACCCGTTACCCCCCTCATAGTTAACTAATGAACCCCTTAAACTAATCAGGTAACTCTCTAATTACAATGAATATATATATATACAAAATTTGAAGAAAATCGGATAATTCTGCATGAAAAACCCATTTATATAAATTAAGGCGGGATTAGCCCCCTCCGTCCCCCCCCCCCTTTATACTTAACCAATCAATCCCGAAAACTAATCAGGGAAGCATCTTAACCCAATGAACCTATAAACAAATTTTGGAGCAAATGGGATAATTCTGCATGAAAAACCCATTTATATAAGTTAAGGAGGGGATTAGCCCCCCCGTCCCCCCCCCTTTATGCTTAACCAATCAATCCCGAAAACTAATCCGGAAAGTGCCTTAACACAGCGAACCTATAAACAAAATTTGAAAGAAAACGGAATAATTCTGCATGACAAACACATTTTTATAAAATAAGGGGGGATTAGCCCTCCGTTCCCCCCTTTATAATTAACCAATCAATCCCGAAAACTAATCAGGGATGCGCCTTAACACAGTGAACCTATAAATAAAATTTGAAAGAAATGGGATAATTCAGCATGAAAAACCCATTTATATAAATTAAGGGGGGTATTAGCCCCCCGTTCCCCCCCTTTATACTTAACCAATCAATCCCGAAAACTAATCAGGGAAGCGTCTTAACACAGTGAACGTTTAACCAAAATTTGAAGGAAATGGGATAATTCTGCATGAAAAACCCATTTATATAAAATAAGGGGGGGATTAGCCCCCCGTTCCCCCCTTTATACTTAACCAATCAATCCCGAAAAGTAATCAGGGAAGCGTCTTAACCCAATGAACCTATAAACAAAATTTGAAGGAAAACGGAATAATTCTGCATGAAAAACCCATTTATATAAATTAAGGGGGGGGGGATTAGCCCCCCGATCCCCCCCTTTATACTTAACTAATCAATCCCGAAAACTAATCAGGGAAGCGCCTTAACTCAGTGAACCTATAAACAAAATTTGAAGGAAAACGGAATAATTCTGCATGAAAAACCCATTTATATAAATTAAGGGGGGGGAATTAGCCCCTTGTTCCCCCCTTTTATACTTAACCAATCAATCCCGAAAACTAATCAGGGAAGCACCTTAACAAAGTGAACCTATAAACAAAATTTGAAGGAAAACGGAATAATTCTGCATGAAAAACCCATTTATATAAATTAAGGGGGGGGGGATTAGCCCCCCGATCCCCCCCCCTTTATACTTAACTAATCAATCCCGAAAACTAATCAGGGAAGCGCCTTAACTCAGTGAACCTATAAACAAAATTTGAAGGAAAACGGAATAATTCTGCATGAAAAACCCATTTATATAAATTAAGGGGGGGGGGAGAATTAGCCCCTTGTTCCCCCCTTTTATACTTAACCAATCAATCCCGAAAACTAATCAGGGAAGCGCCTTAACACAGTGAACCTATAAACAAAATTTGAAGGAAAACGGATATTTCTATGAACAGTTATCGCATTACGTACGTACATACATACATACAGAACCGGCTGGCAAGCTCTCAGGGCTTGATAGCCATTTTGATAGCTAAAAAATCGCAAGTTTAGAACGTTTTTTGCTCCTCCACCCCCTGGGGTTAGTGGCACCGACATAAAATATAGCCTATGTTGGAGCAGGGGTTGTCACCATCAATTTGCCACCATCACTTTTGAAATCGGTTCGGTAGTTCCAGAGATTACCCCCTACAAACAAACAAACAAACAAACAAACAATCTTTACTCCTTTATAATATTAGTATAGATTAAAAAAAAACAATAAAATTTATTATTTTCGATAATTTAAAATAAAAGAGGAACTAAGAAATTTTCCGTTAAGGTGTGTGTGTGTACGGGGAGGGGGGGGGGGACATGAAAGGCCCATTGCCCATCTCTGGACTTTGAAATTTAATTAACTAAATTTTGTTTTCTCCGATTATTCATTAATTTTTAATAACTTGAGGTTTGTTATTTGAATCTAAGAGATACCATAATGTGTTATAATACAACTGTTATTAAAATATATGTAAACCCTTTCTTATGATAAAAATAAAATATTTACTGGTAGGTTATCATCTTTAGTTTTCAAATGACCTCTATTATATTGCGCTTTTTTGTTGTTTCGTTATAAGTGCAATATAAAGAAGGACTACTGTATATTGTATATTATGTGAAATTATTTTATGATACATGTCACTTTTATCATACAGTTTATTTGCAGGCATAAACCCATCACGTGGGAGTAAGAAAAAAGGATGCAAACAAAGGACTCCAGTCCACACCAAAATACTTAAAATATTTTTAATCAAGTTTTAATTTAGAAATATATTATGTTTGAATAAATATCTGAATTTCAATGTTATAATAAATTGTCATTATTTATTCAGCCATTTCATAAATTCATAATTTGTTTTATTGCTATATGTAAATGATCTTCATAACCATACAAAAACCATACAAAATAAGTTTTTAAACATACAAAAAGAAGTTTTTAACCGTATAGTTTACTCGATCAAAAATTTTTAAATGACATCTTCTAAGTATCTTCTAGAAAGAAGACACATTTCCTTATATGTGCTTTCTGGTTTTAAGAATGTTTGTCTTGGATCAGACTCCGAAATAATTAAGGGGTGTTGGCATGTATTTTATAACTCACATCTTCTCGCGTGTAAACAATGGACTTTTACAGACGAGAAATAGCTGAATTCCATATTTTAGAAATATTGCTTAGTTTCTAGAGTTTCAGACATTATATCCCCTTAATCCAGAACTTAAAAAAAAGAAAATTGCTATTGCTTGAAAATTCTTGGATTTAAATGAGTAATTAGATAGCATGTAGTGCTATTAGGAAAGTCATCTTTAAGCTGCACAACTTCTGGTTTTGTACACTACAGATTTTTATCTCTTATATGGATAAGTTCCAAACGTATTTGGCGGGCCCCACCAGTGGCTGAGAGGTTCTGCTGTCGAAGCTGGTAGACGGGAGATGCGGGGTTCGATCCCAATCGCGCCCGTCGGCCTAATCGTTCGGAGTTTTCGTGGTTTTCTTCGAGCCCTGGATTTATCCATGCGTAAATACGGGTTAGGTTCCCTTAGAAAGACCCCCACGAAGGGCATTACCCCCGGGCCTATATCCCTAGTGTAGATAATTGGCCGTCAATAATCAACCCAACCCAAACGTATTTGGCTATGTTTCTACTAAAAGTTTAATTGAAGCGTGATATCTGCACAATGCAAAAATCTATAAATGCGTACTGTTACTTTTCTCAACGTTTACGTTTTAAAGATCTTCTGCTGTATAAGGTGGTGATGAAAAAAAACTATTAGAAACAGCAGTAGTAAAAAAAAAAAACATTTTCTGTCCATTACAAAAACGAAAAGTTCCATTACGGAGATTTCGTGAAAAAACGGAAAATACCTGTTTTGAAAACGGAAAGTTTCATTACGGAGATTTCTTAAGAAAACGGAAAATATCCTTATTTTAAACGGAAAGTGCCATTACGGAGATTTCGTAAGAAAATGGAAAATATCAGTTCTGAAAACGAAATTTTTCATTACGGAGATTTCTTAAGAAAACGGAAAAGATCCATTCTGAAAATTTTCCATAACGGAAAATTTCTCAAATCACAGCGGTATTCCGGCAACTGTGCTGCCAGTAATTTTCCGTTTTTAGACGGGGTTTTTTGTGAGAATGTGTGCTGTGTAGATGCTGTCATCCCACAATGCAACTTTTTTTTTTTTTCTGACGAACCTTTTGCCACCATTGTTTCATATTACTGTCAGATCTTCTTATACATCTATATTATTTTTCCGTAATTTCTGTATAAGTTGATTTTATTTGAATTTTAAAATTATTCTCTGTACTTAAAATCCCGCATATTTAAAAATAAATAACTCAAAACTCAATAGAGAAAAATTATGTCTATAAAAACAGCGCTTTGTAGTGAAATTAGAAATGCTTACAAGAAAAAATTTATTTGTCATAATATAATACTTTTGGTGTATTTTACTTTTTTAGTGAGCTAAATTTGTTCTGATTTTATATCATGTATCTTCCCATATTAATTTCAGCTGCCTCTGACTGTTGAATCTCCATCACATAAATTACTGTGTTGTTCTACCTTTATTACCTCTAGATGTAGTTTTCTTTTAGTGTTGAAAGCAGAATTTTTTTTATATGGTAATATGTACATCGTGCATGGTAATAATTAGTTTCAGTAATTCAAGAGGTGGGTGCATTATGTGATAAAGATCATTCGTTATTCTCAAAAATATTTCTTTGTGTTTATTAGCATTAATCACAGACTAATTTAAATTTATCCTACATTTATTACCTTCGTTTCACTTATAATAAACTGATTGTAATCTATTAATATAAAAAAATGTGCATTTAAAGCTAATAATATTTCATATTGGCAGTGATTCTGTAACTAGTTTTTTCACCATACGTTTGGATATAATACTTTTCAAACATAAGAATTTTATTTATCTAATTGTAAGATTGATAAATTCATCAATCATAAAATAAAAAACAGATGTGAAAAAAGAACTAAAATCGTTATTTCATATTTCTTATATTTTATCAGTAGTATTTTACTATTATTGAAAACGTTTTTATTATACATGCTAAAGATAATGTTCTATGTTATTAATTATATAGTCTCTTTTTTTCAACAACATATTTTTTATCTTTTATTAAAAGTCTGTGTGTTTTTTCTTGGTGTTTTCAATAACTCATATTATTTTAATTCACGATGATGTTTAATTTTTTTGTAACTTTCCATTTTAGGAATAAAAGTATTTTTAAAAACTGGCTTGTTATTGCATTAAATCAGTATTTTCTTTACTTATTCCAAAACTCAAACTGAACTCAACTCATTTTGTTTTTTCATATTATTAAATTTTTGGTACAAAATAGCCATCTTCTGAATGATTTGCTCGGCGAAAGGTATTTTGATTAGTATCATTATTATTCACTTATTTATAGATTGTTTGTATGACTATAAATGGTAACATTTGTTATTTCCTGACACTTATTCATTTAATCGATTGCTAGCATTATAATATTTTAATAAAACAAAATACAATAAAATGATTTAAATTTTCAATATTTCTGTTATGGAAGATAAAAAATAATATAGTGCCCTCCTCCAAAACATCATATACAAACATCTGTACAAAATAGTCAACTTCAGAATGATTTGCTCGGCGAAAGGTATTTTGATTAGTATCATTATTATTCATTTATTTATAGATTGTTTGCATGACTATAAATGGTAATATCTGTTATTTTCTGACACTTATTCATTTAATCGATTGCTAGCATTATAATATTTTAATAAAAAAATACAATAAAAGGATTTAAAATTTCAATATTTCTGTTATGGGAGATAAAAAAATAATATAGTGCCCCCTCCAAACATCATATACAAACATCCGTACAAAGTAATCATCTTCAGAATGATTTGCTCAGCGAAAGGTATTTTGATTAGTATCATTATTATTCATTTATTTATAGGTTGTTTGTATGACTATAAATGGTAACATCTGTTATTTCCTGACATTAATTCATTTAATCGATTGCTAGCATTATAATATTTTAATAAAAAAAGTACAATAAAAGGATTTAAAATTTCAATATTTCTGTTATGGATGATAAAAAATAACGTGGCATAATAATAATAGACCCCCCCCCCTCCCCGTCCCCCGTTGAAAAGTGAACTTGCATAAAAGTCAACAATAAATATGAAAACAACAAAACTTGCTCTAAAAGTGCAAAAAATTCTTCTTTTTTTTTTTTTTTTCTTTTTTTTTTTTTTTTCTTTTTTTTTTTTTTTTTTTTTTTTTTTTTGTAAACAAATAATGCATTGAATATGTTATCAGTTAATTATCATTAACAGATACAATTTGATTGTGACAAACATGGTTTTTAATTATGAGATTTTTCATTGCTACAGTAACGAAATGAGAATTTCAATGAACTAACCTAAACAAAAATTAAGAATTCATTGAAATTTAAAAATGTAGACGCAATCTATGTTAATTGCACAAAAAATTAAAACAGCACGTTTATATGAATGTTCTAACAAAGAGTCAAAATTTTAACGAAATCTGATTTAATACTACATTCTGTATATTATTCTTTTGCTAAAAAAGTATACTATTAGCTATCTGACGATTAGTTATCTGATTAATTTTAAATAATAATCTGTTATATACCCTTCATTTCCTTCGTACAACCCGTGGATCAAATAAATTTGTTTTTAACCAAACATTTTGCTTAAAAGATGCTCCTTAATCTATACTACATAGAAATAAGTATATATTATTAATTAAGATTACTGGGTCTAAACTTATTTGTTTGATCCGTGAGTTATACGTCGGAAATTAGGGTTTTATACATGTGTCTGTGTGTGTTAATCCAATTGAATGATAAGTAAAATACTTACGATACGTAGTAGCAATATATGTCAAAACTTAGATAATTCTTTATATTAATATCAATATATCCATCCAAAAAGTCGCACATTTTAACTTAAATCAGTTTCATTTAATCAGTCAATCGCTTTTGTGTTTAGTTAAGTATTATTATTATTTTTAATTCGGATATAGAAAGATATTTTGTTAAAATAAGCAGTGTGCTGTTTTCGTCACGGAGGTACAATGTTCCCATTAGATTCTATTTATTGCCAACTTTCTCTTAAAATATAGAGACTTAAAAATGAAGATATTACAAATACAGATAATGTAATCTTTGAATCAGATTCAGCACAAAATAAAACTATCTTTAACAGCAGTGGCGTGCACAGAATTTTTGAAACCCGGTCGGATGTGGAATGGATCCCTAGAGGTAATAGGCCCCTCTGCATGCCCTGAATATGCATAAATACAAAATCAGCCCCTCATTCATTCTTCTTTAGCTTGGTACAATTTTAGCCTTTTAATTATCGTTTTTGGATTTTTTATATTATTATTCGGATATAGAGAGCTATTTTGTTAAAGTAGACAGCGCACTTCTTGTCGCACAGGTATAATGTTCCCAGTATATACTCTTTACTGTCAACCTTCTCTTAAAATACTTTAAAGTTACGATACAATTACAGATAATATAGTCTTTGAATCATTTGCAGCACAAAATAAAAATATATTTAAAAGCAAGAGCGTGCACAGAAATTATGTGTCCCGGTACAGATGTGGAATGGATCCCCTACAGATTTCTGGCCTGTGATGCATGCTCTGAATATTCACAAATACAAAATCAGCCCCTCATCGAGCCTTTTTTAACTCGGTATAAATTTACGAATTTAATTTTACCCTTGACCCCCATCCTGTGCACGCCACTGTTTAACAGAAGTATGTACTTTTACTACAGTTTCAGAGGAAAATACTTAATTTCGTTCATTTCTCAATTCCGAATTTATAGCTCAACATGTAATTAAAAAATAAACATTACAAATATTCCAATATATACAAATTTATTAACATGAAATTGGTAGTTGAATAAAACTACAAACACAACTTGTCTTAAATCAAAATTAGCAGAAAAATATACAATCCAAATTAACAAACAAATAATAGATTCAAATAACAAATTAATATTTTTAATCAGTTTGGACGTGAATTGTTATTTACAGTATAGGTTTTGAGAATGTTATTGATAAAAATGCTATTATTTTAAGTTTATTGAAGTACATAATACCAAAAATAGTTTCCATAGTAATTACATTTTTTCTAGTATTTACATACGGATATCGCTTGGCAAATATGGGTATGAAATTTATCAAAATTAATATTTTCACGCAATAAATAAAGTTACAAATTTACAAGTATATTAATATAACAAGTTGGAAATTGTACGTCAAACGTGACAAATGAGGTGCGTTCGTACTATAGCTAGTTATATAAATATTCAGATCTTGATGATTTTTAATTCTGTGAAATGAATTATATCGTCTGCAGATTAATTTCTGTCATAAAATAAGGATCTCGGTCGCTTGACGATTAAACCTCCGAAGCTCCTCTAACAAGAAAGCACCGATTTTTTTTCTTTTAATTCAAATTTCTTAATAAATATTTTTATTAATATCTCCTAAAGTTTTGATTCGATTTTTAAAAAAATTGAAATGCCTCGACTAAATTCTGCAAAGATAATATATCTTAAATTCCAAACCATTCGGTTGGGTAGTTTTTGCGTTGTTATATGCGGACGGATGGGCAGACAGACGGACGGACAGACAGATAGACGGACGGACCAAGCGGCGACAATAGGTGCTACGTATTTATATAATTACGAACGCACCTAAAAATGATGATAGAATAAACTACTAGAAAATTTGGATCAAGTCCAACAAAGTAGATAAACATTCAATTCAAATTTATAAATAAATAAATAAAAAATACATAAAAATTAAAATAAAACATAATAAATAAGTGTAACAAAATTATACCTTTAATCCTTACGGATAAATTGTAAAATATAACAAAATTTAATTTGTCCATCCAAACTACTTATATTTTGTAATTTTCACTTTTGTTGTAATCCGTAGATTTAATTTGCATTCGTGAAGGTTAAACACGTTTTTGTAGCAATAATTGATTTCAAAACAAGGAATTGTTTGAATCATTTCGATAAATAACTAGATCTAGATTACAAAAATTTTAAAGCTTTTTTAATAGATGTTAATTAGTAATTAGTATAAATTGAAATGCATTTCTATATGCAACACAATCAAATAAAAATCAATAGTGACATAAAATAAAATTATAACAGTAAAAAAAATCCATGAAATTAAATGTAAGCATACAATTCGACTTCATTTTCAGTTTCTCTCAAAAAAAAAACAGTAATATACAATGCAAAAAAGTAAATGAAATTTTTTCTTAAAGGTACATATTAATACAGCACTATTTAACTAAACAATGAGTTGCAAAATAAATTATTAGCATAGTTAATAAAACATTTTTAATGAATTATAGAACTAAAAACTTCATATTTAATAAGTGAACACAAAGTTACAATTAGAATAAGACTTGGTTTTAAATTAATCGTGAGAAAATTTTACATAGTAAATATAATGTATAAGTTCCAAATTTCATAAAAATTTCATAAATAAATTTCACATAAGAAATTTAAATGTCGTTCACTTCAGAAATGAATACTCAATCGAAAACAATAATTTAAATTTTCCCTTAAAGTTTGTATTACTAATTGTATTACATCAGCTCTATCTAGTTCTAGCTCAAAAGTAAGTTCAAGTATAAATTATTTACAAAGTCAAAAACATATTTAACGAATCATAGAAGAAAAGTGAACATTTCATAGGCATACACACATTTCCGATTTCAATATGACTTCGTTTACAGTTGATCGTCAGAGAAATTTATGTAGTAATACAAAAAAAATATATTTCATTTAAACTACATAAATATTTTACACATCTACATCAATTAAATGTCATTAAGATACGTATTAATACAGATCTCTGTCGCTCAACAGTCAGTTCAATAACAAGTAATGGACAAAATCAAACAATTTGTGTAATGAATTATAGAAGAATCACTTCATAATTGACAGATGTACACAAATTTACACTGGCCTCCAAAAGTTAAGGTACAACATGCATTTCGAAGCTCACCAGACAAAAAATGGCAGTCAGATTGAACTTCATAGTTTATATGAATGACAATAATAAGCTTTAAAAAAACTTACGCAAAAATTACAGCCACCACTTTTATTTTATAGAAAAAAATAGGTATTTGTGAATGAGAGAAAAATATGCAATTACGAAGCTTTCGTAATTTCGTGTGTAAGTTTTGTTGCATTCGAACTATTGTTATCAGTTTTGTTCACAACAGCCAGTAGAGTCTAGAAATGTCTAGAAGAAGTCGTTTTCCCGATTCATTAAGGTGGCGGGCGGTAGGATGGATGGTTGGAGGTCACACAATGGGGTTGTCACAGGCCGATACTGCTAGACGGCTCAGTGTGTCTCGCAGTGTAGTCCAACGACTCTGGGATCAGTATGAATCCGAAGATTCTGTGTCCAGAAGATATGTTCCAGGCCGCCCACGTGTTACAACACCTGCAGAAGACCGGTTTCTAGCTCTTTCGGCCCAAAGGAGAAGACGCACTACTGTGCCGCAACTCATTGCAGACCACTTTGCAGCATCAGGGAGAAGAATCTCCGCTACTACGGTTGAAGACGTTTTCACAATGCAGGTCTCTATGCAAGGCGATCAGTTGTGTGTGTCCCCCTCAACAGACGACAGAGAAGGGCCCGCTTATGTTGGGCAAGAGAACATGTTTCCTGGACCACACAACAGTGGGCTTCTGTACTCTTCACAGACGAGTCCAGATTCACACTGGAGAGTGATTCAGGACGTCTTCTTATCTGGAGAGAACAATGCACTCGATACCATCAATCAAACACTGTCGAAACACACAGGTACAGAAACGGTGGAATCATGGTTTGGGCAGGGATCTCACTCGGAGGCCACACTGACCTGCATGTGCTCCATGGAGGAACTGTGACTGGTGCGAGATATCGGGATGAGATCCTTGATTCATATGTGCGCCCATATGCCGGTGCTATTGGCAATGGTTTAATTCTTGATAATGCGAGACCACACCGAGCTGTGGTTGTTGAGGATTATCTTGAGGATCACGGTTTGGAGAGAATGGAATGGCCAGCTCACTCTCCAGACTTGAATCGATTAGAAAATCTTTGGGACTATCTTGGAAGACAGGTTGGGGCTTTAAATCCTCCTCCAAGGTCATTAAATGAGCTGGAACAAGGCTTACTCCAAGTCTGGTCAGCGTTACCTATTTCGGTGTCCGACAATTTAATTGAGAGCATGGAAAGTCGATGCCGCCAATGCATTCAAGTCCGGAGTGGACATATTCCGTATTAGAACCAGTTTTTTAATGTTTCTGTTACATTTTACGGCATAATACTGCGATGTACTGATTTCTCCAAGAATGCAATTTTCCACCATGAGAGCTTTTTTTTTGTAATTTCATTTATACGTTTAACTTAAGTAAATTTCTATGTCGCATTTAATAAATAACAATTTAGTGGACATTTCCTCCAAATTTGTTGTTTCTATATTCATTCATTTGCAAATTAGACGCAAAAAACCGGTTGTACCTTAACTTTTGGAGGCCAGTGTACATTTCCAATATCAATTCGGTTACACGTGATCGTCAAATCTAATATATACTGAATATAAGGTTTAAAGCATAATTCATGTAAATTCCATTATATATATATATGTACATCACAGAAATACAACATTTAAATGCCTTTCGACAGTAGAGTTTAATATATATTAAACTCTAAATAAATGGAAAAAAATATATATAAATTAATGTATTAATTAGTATATTAATTAATTTTTAATAATATATTTATGATATTTATCGTGAAATTTTCTCTTTTAGATGCGTAATACTACAGCTCTGTACGTAATACTACAGCTCTGTCTATTTCAACAGTGAATTCAAAATATTTTTTTAACAAAGTCAAAAACATTTTTAGTGAGTTATAACAAAAAATGTTCATATACGAAAATATGTATTTACAACATGACTTCGTTTACAACTAATCTTGTATAAAAATATTACTAATACAGCTCACATGGGATTCATTAATGTCATTTTTCAAACACTTAAATAAGCGTTATTTGCAAGGTAAAAGTATAGCTGTTTGAATTTCTGCTCTTTTGTAAGAGTTTAAAGTCTTAAAAAACATAGTTAATGAATCATAGAAGAAAACTAATCATTTTATATTTCATATAAATCCTAAAAATATGTTATACATCTACATCAATTCAATGTCATTAAGATACATATTAATGCAGATCTCTGTCGCGCAACAGTCAGTTCAATAACAAATAATGAACAAAATCAAACAATTTGTGTAATGAATTATAGAAGAATCAGTTCATAATTGACAGATGTATATATATATATATATATATATATATATATATATATATATATATATATATATATATATATATATATATATATATATATATATATATATATATATATATATATATATATATATATCAATTTGTATATTAATTAATTTTTAATAATATATTTATGATATTTATCATGAAATTTTCTCTAAGATACGTATTACTACAGCTCTGTCTATTTCAACAGTGAATTCAAAAAATATTCTTTTTAAAGTCAAAAACATTTTTTGTGAGTTATAACAAAAAATGTTCATATACGAAAATATGTATTTACAACATGACTTCGCTTACAACTAATCGTGTATAAAAAACATTGCTAATACAGCTCACATGGCATCAATTACTGTCATTTTTCAAACATTTAAATAAGTGTTATTTGCAAGGTGAATCCATTTATAAGTATATTATATAACCTCAAAAAAGTAAAGGAAAATCATAACTAAAACCTTAACAAATGACAGTTTTCAAACATTTATATAAGATTGCAATCAATAGAAAATAATTCAAACATTAAATTTTGGTTTGATAACATACTTTTCAATATTAATCTTCTCTCTCGAACATTTAAAAATCTAATTTCAAATATGAAAATGATTGATAAAGATTTTCAGATATTTTTGCATACAGATATTTAAAGAAAAAAAACCTCATCTGAAACTAACTTTCATACATAACTCATGTTCAATAAAATTTTGATGATCGTAAAAAAAATCTTTAAGAAATTTTTTCACTTCCATGAAATAAAAAAAAAATCTGACTACATTTTCGGGAGCAGTGTATTGGTGGCACCCTTCATCAGATAAAGCAGAGTATACAGCTACGATTGGAGGAAATCTTCGAAAAACATTTTTCATTCTTTGATACAGTTATCATGAAACGGAAGAATATAAAATAAGAAATATGAAATAAAACTGTCAATTAGAATAAAATGCACAAAGGAATCCACACGAAAATGGGGATAATTCCAACTCACATTCACTTTATCGAAGAGCAGTGAATGAATATACATTACATTAAATACTGACTTAAAGGAAAGAAAAATAGGTATAAATGTAACTAAAATTATCCTATTGAAGTGAATGATCCATATACATTCCATTAAATACTTACTGAACACAAAATCTGAATAAAGATTAGGTTTAAGAAGTTAGCAAAAAATTATTCATTGACAGGAAGAAAAGATAAAGACTGTTAAAACTTCAAGAAAACTAAGTAAAAAGAAATGTCTGATTCTCTCTAAAAAATTAATTCAACAGAAAGTGAATTTGAATTTTTATGCAGCTGAAAGAAGAATATTTTGTCTGAATATAAAAAAATAATAATCTTTAAAATTTTAAACTACTACTGTTTCTCCAGAAGAGTCTATGACTGTTACAACAGAAGGTAAAATAAATTATTAGTAAACTTTTTCATATTTCGCGGGGATCCCTTTTTCCATTTTCTTCTAACTGTCAGTTTACTTTTTTTTTTTTTTTTTTTTACATTCCTCCGTCTGATGATAAATGTATCGAGGAATTAAATATTTTCTCGCAGATTTGCCCCAAACATTTTTGTATGCTCTTTTTTACCTGATGAAGGGAGCCACTAATTAATTTCGCCCGAAAATCTAGTCATATTTTAAAAATACATTTGACTAAAAAACTAATTTCTTTTGCAGTTTTCACGATATCATATTAAAGCAACATTTAATAATGCAACATCTAAATCATAATATTTCAAAAGATGAATTTCCTTTTACAGTGTTTATGTGCAACTACAAAAGTAATTTATATAAATATCAATCAATAAATCAGTCAGCTCAAAACAACTGAAATAAACATCGAATAACAAATGCATTATCTAGACGCAGCCACATTCACCTTTTTTTTCTCTCTCTCTCGCAGAGCACAAATATATGTTAGTAATAATATAACAGAGCAATATCACCAAATTAATCAAATCAGTAATAGCTAAATAATAAATATAAAACATAATAGTATAATAATGCGGAATCTACAAATTTTATAAATAAAAAATAAGGGGATTTTTTTAATATATCAAACTTTTGCTGGATGCAAATATTTTTTTTAACCTTAAATACAATAATATGTAGTGCAAATTTAATTAATTTTAAATAACGTTTGATTAGTTTTGAAAATTTAATATATATATATATATATATATATATATATACAGCACAGTAACGCAAATAAGACTACATATTAAAAAGATGACTAAACAAACGGCATTTAGAATATTTTAACATAATTTTTAATTAAATATAAGTAGCAAGGCAATTTTTTTCTTTCCATAAAATCAATAATGAAGATCGTAAATATATTTTATGCGCATCTTAATCTTTTAAAAATACCCATTAATTATTGTGTAACTCGAACCACACAAAAGAAGTCGGCGGGCCACATGTGCCCCGCGGATCGATTGATTATGGATGGTCTAGAGAGAAATATTACATAGTAAGATAATTTTACCAAGGTATAGTAAATCTTTTCATTTTAAGGCTACATTTTAAAGTTTAATACCTAAAATTATAATATATCAAAAATAGAGTTTCACTTTTCATATTAAATATGCATTTTAAAATGGAACAGCTAAATTGTAATACAGGGTGTGATATACATTTATGCTAAATTAATTAATATATTATGCATTATTTAGATAAACATAATATATTTGAATTTGTTGTAAATTATACATTATAATCATATATTGTGGTTTACTAATCATATGAGTAATAATTTCGTCATATCTTAACATTTAAAAGAATAATCATGTAAATTATTAATCTTTGTAGAAATTGGCGGCTACAACAAAGCCACCAATTTCTACAATGCATAGTCTCTTGAAAAACATTCATAATAATAATACATAAAAAATATAAATGCAACTGAAAAGAGATGTAAATGAAAAGTTTGGATGATCTATAGAGAGAAATATTACATAGTAAGATAATTTTACCAAGGTGTAGTAACTCTTTTCATTTTAAGGCTACATTTTAAAATTCAATATATCAAATTATAATATATCAAAAATAGAGTTTCCCTTTTCATATTAAATATGCATTTTAAAATGGAACAGCTAAATTGTAATACAGGGTGTGATATACATTTATGCTAAATTAATTAATATATTATGCATTATTTAGATAAACATAATGTATTTGAATTTGTTGTAAATTATACATTATAATCATATATTGTGGTTTACTAATCATATGAGTAATAATTTCGTCATATCTTAACATTTAAAAGAATAATCATGTAAATTATTAATCTTTGTAGAAATTGGCGGCTACAACAAAGCCACCAATTTCTACAATGCATAGTCTCTTGAAAAACATTAATAATAATAATACATAAAAAATATAAATGCAACTGAAAAGAGATGTAAATGAAAAGTTTGGATGATCTATAGAGAGAAATATTACATAGTAAGATAATTTTACCAAGGTGTAGTAACTCTTTTCATTTTAAGGCTACATTTTAAAATTCAATATATCAAATTATAATATATCAAAAATAGAGTTTCCCTTTTCATATTAAATATGCATTTTAAAATGGAACAGCTAAATTGTAATACAGGGTGTGATATACATTTATGCTAAATTAATTAATATATTATGCATTATTTAGATAAACATAATATATTTGAATTTGTTGTAAATTATACATTATAATCATAGATTGTGGTTTACTAATCATATGAGTAATAATTTCGTCATATCTCAACATTTAAAAGATTAATCATGTAAATTATTAATTTTTGTAGAAAATGGTGGCTACAACAAAGCCACCAATTTCTACAATGCATAGTCTCTTGAAAAACATTAATAATAATAATACATAAAAACATAAATGCAACTGAAAGGAGATGTAAATGAAAAATTTGGATGGTCTAGAGAGAATAATACATATTAAGGTATATAATTTACACATCCAAGGTAAATCTGCACCCTTCTGTTACATACTATCCACCACAGTGGACAAAAATGCTATTTTTCCCTATTCAAAGCATTTAATTTACAGTTCATATTCAAAGCTTATGCTACTCTGTGACATCGAGATAGCACCACAACAACTGATAACTTACTTGTTGAGATATCATCAATATGGATGTCCCTTCAAAATACCGGCAAGTTGTTTCGCACAAACTAAAATGCTTCTAAATCAATACAATAATGTTTTTTATATGGTATTTTGTTTATTAATTATTGTTTTTTTAAACTTCTTGGTCTAATGCATAATTGAAACACAAGTATAAAAATACTTTATTTGTTTTGTTTTGACTATAGTGGACAGGCTGTAATTAGAAAAAATTAATAAAATTATTACACATAAAATACTATTTTTCCCATTTTGCGGGACCCTTTAGTTAGAAAATAAAATTCAGCACCTGAAATTACAATACATCAACAAGAGATTTTCCTTTTTCACATTAAAGATACATTTTTAAATGAAACAGCTTAATTTTAATACAAGGTGGTCCATAAATCCGTTCATATTTCAAAAATTTATACAAATTCAACAAATTTTCGTATCGGAGTGCAGTTTGAATCTTTTCAAGACTTACAAGGTGCCAGATTGTTTGCAACAACAACAAAAATAGTTTAAATTTTCTTTAAACAATTTTTTTATAACAAATTCTGACCATTTGCAAAATTTTATGGTGTAAACCGCACTCCAAAACGATAATTTATTTAATTTTTATGAGCTTTTAATGTAGACGGACTTGTGGAGTTCTTTGAACTATTTTTTTTTCCTTTTCTCGCGAAACATTCAAATTTCTGACAAGTCTTTCGGTGAAAACCGCATCTGATATGACAAATTGCTAATTTTTTATGAGTTTTTAAAATCCGAATTTATTTATGGGTCTGTTTAACTGACGTTTTCGGTTGCCACTTAAATATCGAACTCTGTGATATATTTTATAGTGTAAACAATTTGTTAATATTTTATTTTAAGATTTTTATCCAATTATAAAAGTATTTAATCTTAATGCTGAAATCAAATTCAATTATATTAATAATCAGTTAGTTCAAATAATGCAAAAGAATTTTTAAGGAAGAAAATTACAAAGTAAGCAAGTTTTACCGGCGTCTAGTAACTCTCCTTTTTGTGATTATCACATGTATGAAAATGCTATCTCTTTCCAACAAATTATCATTCGTCAGAATATCTGTTATATCTACATTATGTTCTCCAAGAGAAACATATTTTCCAAAAAACTCACCTTCACCGTCTAAATACACATTTGTCTCTCCAAATTTGTCGAAAAAAAAGATTTTATACTTAAAGCGCAGACGCTGTCTGTACAGAATAACGTCATCATTTATTGTTTTTCCCCACAATGTGAGTTTTATATGTTCTCTTCCAGGGTTAAGAAAACATTTCGTGCGACATATTAAATACCACTCAATTTCTGCGAACTGAAAGGGGGGACTACATATTCTATTAAGATGATGGTATCTTCTTTGAAAAGATTCAATTTCCCATCTATGACGGGATCTAATATTCCTTCCATATAACTTGTGCACGCGTCCAATTGTTGGATGAAATGTTGGATAGAGAAAGGAAGGGCGGAAATTAATTGAGATCGCCGGAATCGTGAAACAGCTCATTTCTTAAGTTCAAAGATTGATTATTAAAAAAAACATTAGATGCTAATTTTACAACGTTTCAAAATATTCTCAACGATAACCAAACCTTCGCCAAGCTACAAATCAAGTAGAGATGAGTGCATGAAGATAAATATTTTAAAGACTTTAAAAAGGAACACTTTAAACACGGGGAAAATGTATTTCGTCTTCAGATTGTTCACTAATCACATAATCTATTATGAATAAATTCTGAAAAATCACATCCCCGAATAAAACTTAATTGTGAGAATTACTGTGAACTCAATGAAAATTACTTATGAAGTGTTAAAATAATATTAACATACATGCACAAATAAAAAATTACTTTCAACAAATTTTCAAAAGTTTTTTCTAACACGAAATATTATAAATTTTCCTTTTCAAATTTATTTGTCAATTTATTCCTCTATATTAGTTTTTGAAAACGGGAGAATAATTCAAAAAATATTTTAAAGAGTTAATTTAATTCTTTATATCTTAAAAGAAAATTTCCATTCCTAAAATATTCTTTGAATTATTATACTATACTCATAGTACAAAAATAATAATTTTAATATGGTCACACTACTTACAGCTGAACCCGTCAACAGCCTTAGCAAACGTCTGTTTGGTCTCGAAGCTAGAATAAAAGGATTATCATCCCTTCAATATTTAGAGAATGAACAATTTTTTGACGTTTCCATGTGGGCGGGGAAAAAAAAAGATTTTTTTTTATTTTTTACGGGAATCTTTAAAAAGCACATCTGAGGATTATGATTTATACTTTGGAGAAGTCTTTTGGTGTTGAAATTACTGAAACATGCCGTTGGTAAATATTCTCAGTAAGCTGAATATAGACGTTTATAAGGAATGAATAGAAAAAGAATAAGGAATAAATAAAATAAAACCTGTTTCATCTGCAATTTACATGCAATATACAGCGAGATCAAAATGAAAAATACAATTACATCAAAAATAGAAACAAAGATACTCTATCTTTAAAAACATTTTTTTCGTCTGAGTTAAAAAAAAAAGCTTTTTGCATAAAAGGTGTGATTGCCCACACTAAACTGATTATCTATCGAAACAGGATTAGTTTTATACCTTAACTAGCAAGCTACGCCCGCTACGCCGGTCAATTTCTTATAACGAACTTTTAATCCAACAAAATATTGACATTTCATAATTCACTTTTATATTTTAACAGAATAATAAGGCTACTATAATTTGTGACTCGTGCTATAGCCAATATACACGCTAAGACACGTCGCCCTTATCATTATCTTTTTATGCATGCAGGTTTCGCTATAGTACTCCATTGTGAAATTTGGTAATTTTTGAAATTCAATATTTGAAAAACGGCATATTCATTAGATTTGAAATTTATATCAAGAAAAATACAATTTTTTACCTTTCAAACGCAGTTTGCCTAACAATTTTCTGACAAATACTTTTCGAGTTACTATTTTTTCAGTAACTTCAAATGTTTCATTTTCCGAGATTAATCTGTGGCAATTAGCGAAAAACCCAGTCGTCAGAAACGCATAGTTTTTTTATTAAAGAGGCTGTTGGAGCAGGGATTGTCACCACCAATTTGCCACCATCACTTTTGAAATTGGTTCGGTAGTTCTAGAGATTAGATAGAAATTGTAATTTAGAATGTTTTTAGAACGCTTTTCGCTCATTTCACCCTTTTAAATTTCGAATTTTTTTTATTTTGTTTTTAGAGAGCATTTACATCTTATAAGTAACTACAATGCCAAATTTCATATTTCTAGCTCCTTTAGTATAAAAAAAATCGCAATTTTAGAACGTTTTTCACTCCTGCACCCCCCCCCCTGGGGTTAGTGACACCGACATAAAATATAGCCTATGTTGAAGCAGGGGTTGTCACCATCAATTTGCCACCATCACTTTTGAAATTGGTTCGGTAATTCTAGAGAGTCCATAGAAATTGTAATTAAGAATGGTTTTAGAACGCTTTTCACTCATTTCACCCTTTTAAATTTCGAATTTTTTTTTATTTTGTTCTTAGAGAGCATTTACATCTTATAACTAACTACAACGCCAAATTTCAAATCGGTTCAGTAGTTCTAGAGATTCCATAGAAATTGTAATTTAGAATGTTTTTAGAACGCTTTTCGCTCATTTCTCCCTTTTAAATTTCGAATTTTTTTAATTTTGTTCTTAGAGAGCATTTACATCTTATAAGTAACTACAAC
Source organism: Maratus michaelseni (assembly GCA_963931845.1). Lineage (NCBI taxonomy): Eukaryota > Metazoa > Arthropoda > Arachnida > Araneae > Salticidae > Maratus > Maratus michaelseni. The sequence goes on from OZ007586.1 coordinate 494,706,928, forward strand.
GCCAAATTTCAAATTTCTAGCTGCTTCAGTATAGAAAAGATCGCAATTTTAGAACGTTTTTCGCTCCTGCACCCCCCTGGGGTAGTGGCACCGACATAAAATATAGCCTATGTTGGAGCAGGGGTTGTCACCATCAATTTGCCACCATCACTTTTGAAATCGGTTCGGTAGTTCCAGAGATTACCCCCTACAAACAAACAAACAAACAAACAAACAATCTTTACTCCTTTATAACATTAGTATAGATTTCTTATTTTTAAATCAGGCAAATTTTTGTAGATTTATTTATTTATTTATCTTTTATTTTTTGTAAAAGCAATTTTAAGAAATCTTTTTACGTTTTTGCATCTTTGGGTTATGGGTAGTTTGTTAGAGATCATGCGGTTTATTGTTTTTATAGATAATGTTGCAAATTTTGGAATGACGCAGTATCACATATCGAATGTGAAAAGGTACAACGAAATGTAAAAATCATGGTGTTTTGTAATGTTTCATAAAATTTCAGAAGCTTAGAATGATATTATATGATATATTTTTCTGCGTTTAATTCATTATATTACGAATTGTTTCTTCAGGCTGTTCTCAAATCCAAAATGGCTACTTTCTGACGCATTTTTTAATTTCATTTTTGTTTTATCAGGTCCTCTTATTAAGAAACTATGTAATCCACCTGTTTTCTCCCTTTTTCGGTAAAGGCAGAAGATTTTTCAGAAAATGCCATCAAAAATGGATTTTTTATCAGAATTTTCGGAAACGGCAGTGCAGGAAAAAAACTGTCGTCCTGAGACAATAATCGCTTATAACTCAAGATGTAATTATTTTATTGGAAAATGAAAAACTGTTCGATTACAAATCACTTCAATAATCACTTCCATCACGCCTGCGACTTTCATACATATAGTATGTTTAACACTAGAACTACCATGAACCGTCATTTTGACGGTTACCAAATGAATATATTCCGATTCGAACCAGAAATTTCTTTTTAAAATAAATTAAATATAAAACACATAGAAATACGTTAAATGAATAAGTTAAGTAATTTTAAATAAAATTTCTGGTGTGAAATAGTTTTAAAAAATTTGAGTAACATTTCCGGTTGTTCTAGTGTTAAGAATGGGTCCGTAAATATGGCAGAAGTTTCACGTTGTTGAGCAGGTAATATAATTTTTCTAGAACCAACTTAACCAATCGTGTTTCTTTCCTAACTAATATTAAAAAAATTAATAATATTGCTTAATATCAACCCCCTCGTTCTATGAGTTTTGAATAATCGAGAAGACTCTCGATTACCGTACTGCTATAGTATAATGTATTTTTGGTTTCCAGACGATTAAATGTTTCCGTCAAATTGCTGGTCCTGTGAGTGTCAGATAATTAATAACTCTATAGCTCTCACAACTATATTTCTACGGATTAAAAAATTGTTTTGACCACTAACTGATGTACACATAATGTTATATACAAGCACCGATGTTTAGTGCCCTCCATGGTCGCGAACATAAAGGTGCTCGTCTGCCAAAGTTTAGGTGCCGGGTTCGATTCCCAGTGACTCCGTTGCACACACTTTGTGGCACTGTCAGCTATAACTTTCAGTGGTGTCGATCCTATCCGAATCTCAACGAAGGCTTTTAAGCGGGCATAGTTGTAGTCTGCTGTATTTCACAAATTAATTAATAAATAAATGCCGATAATTAGTTTTAATGTCACACTTTTCAATCACATTTTCCTCAAAACTATGGGCCGTATAAGTATTCCCGTGCATCGTTTTTCTATATCCCGAGCAAAGTTTGTCACTCTGCAGAATTTATATCGCCTAGGCAGAGCTTCCTCTTTAGTATTGTCTGCTTGTTAGTCACTCTTATGAACTTAAGATGAAAGACAACGATTTACAGAATTTGAAAATACATTAAAATAAATCATGAAATCTCTTTGATAGGTGAAATCTTTTTCATATTTCATGCGACAGAATAATGTTTAATTAATATTTTAAGATCATTAACTTTGAATCCTAAACTTTAATACTTGCTGAATGAAAAGTAATAAAGTAAATTATTCGAAGTTTTTTTCTATTATTATTCTCTTTTTGTTTCTGTATTTTTTCATACTCCACATTTAAATCGTCATACAGAAATATTTCTTTCTTTCTTTATCATTTTTTTTCTTTCAATTTATTTATAATTGATAACAACAATAATTTAAAAATTCTGTGATTTTTCTAATGATAAATTTAAAAAGACAAGCTTTTACACAAGTGGATATTTAAAAAAAAAATCTTGCTCATCTTTATGATATTTTTTTCTGTATATGACATTTATTTCCATTGAGTACTTTGGACTGACAAAAAGAAACAGAGCTGAAATGCTCCTTTTCTTGAAATTGGTTAAAAGTAACCGTCATTAGAATTTTTTTAACGAAATGTAAGTTTTCCGATTAAAAAAATAAAGTAAATATACTGAAACCGTATTTTTTTTTCTTTCGTTTTTCTAATTACTGATAAAAATGGGAATCATCCATTATATATTCAATTTTACATACGAGAACAAGATTTGGGTTTCTTCTCCCTGATTTATTTTTCCTGGCTAATGCCGCATGAGCTTTTTTTTATAAAAAGGGGCAAGGATGACAATAAAATCTTTCTTATTTTTTAAGAGCTTATGGTATGTAGTCTCTCTTTTTTTTTTAACAATTAGAAAACTCACTAGTTTTTTCACATTTTCTTCCCAAAGTATTTGAAAGATTTTTTAAGTTTTGGTTTTTAAAATCCTATTTGTTGTAAAATTTATTTTTTTAAATAATATTTTAGTAAATTTAGCTTGTAAGATTTAATAAAAAGTTTGTGGATTTTTAATCAATGTCGCCAATAACTATTACAATAAAAACGAAAGAGAAACAAACGAATTCTAATTCCAAGAAAAATAAAATATCTGACCAGGTGATATCCAGAGAAAAAAATCAGCAAATCTAGATTATCTGGCTGACATAAAAATCTGCTAACACATATATGATGTGAATAATTTCGATAGTTCTTATCTACTTAATGCCTCAAACGTTGTTATCATAAATCTCAATACATCTATAAAATCTTTAATTTCGGACGCCTGGCTTCTAACCTTGTATACACAGAATAACGATGAGAAGTGTGAGTTACGTTGTTATTGTTAATCATTTGTGCCAGTGAATCGTCAGTGAATGAATTGTGAAGGGATGCCTGTGAGCGACACCCCCCTCCCCCCCCCCCCCGCACACACACATACACACTTCCTAAATTTTCTGCTTTTCTGCGTATTAGGAATTTGGGGAAAAAATCCCGCGTAATTCCAAAATTTCTTTCTCCTTGATAAAATAATCTGCATTCGACTGTGATCATCATGATGTAACACGTTGATTTATACAAAACATTCACAAATTGCATTTTTTTTCCTTTTGTGTGTAGGGGAATTTTTCACGGTTTAAATTGTTAAAGAAGGACAAAAGTTAAAAAAAAGGTAAAAAAAGTCTCATTATCTACTTAATGGCTCAAACGTTGTTATCATAAATTTCAATACATCTATAAAATCTTTAATTTCGGACGCCTGGCCTCAACCATGTATACACAGAATAACGATGAGAAGTGTGAGTTACGTTGTTATTGTTAATCATTTGTGCCAGTGAATCGTCAGTGAATGAATTGTGAGTACAGTTGTGAATACAGTTGTAGACAATTAAGGACAACAAAAAATTTCCCCCATTGGGTAACGCGAAATTTTCGGACACACTTACTCATTTTTCAATGCAAAAGTAGGACACTTGCAGGCCAAAATATTGAAGCGATTTTAATAGTTTTTTGTAATTTTTTGATAAATGAATTACTTATCGAGATATAAGCGATTATTGTCACGTGACAACAGGTTTTTTGGGAATTTCCACCAAATTATTAAAAATTACGACTATGTTTTTGGTACCTCAAACTGTTTTTAATTTAGTATTTTGGTGGAAAAATTGGCAGAAAATGTAAATGTTATGACAATAAACATGTCAGAAAAATTGTTTCTTAAACTCTTATCTAATGTAAAGTGCCCTAAAACTGACACTTTAAACATACTCTTCAGTGTTTTACTTGTTTTTCAAAGTAATTTTCTTTAAAAAAAATAGTTTTGTTAAGAGCAAGTATTTCCTTATGATATGCATACTAAATTCATTCAAACTTTGTAACATGTATTTCAGTTTTTTCATTTATATAATGCACTGGCCTCCAAAAGTTAAGGTACAACCAGTCTTTTGTATTTAATTTGAAAACAAATAAAGATAAAAACATGAAATTTAGAAGAATTGTGCTTTAAACAGTTATTTATCGAATTTTACTTAATTTTAATATCAAGCCTGATTTACATATAAAAAAATGCATATTTTGCAAAAGTCCACTGTTTGATAAAAAAAATAAATAGCAGTTTTTTGTGAAAAAAAATTAAATTAACGGATTTTAATAAGGCATGCGTCCGGGCCCTACTTGTAATGAATTTGTGGCATCGACTTTCCATACTTTCAATTAAGTTGTCGGACACTGGAAAGGGAAACAACTCCCATACATTCAGCAACGCTTATTCCAGCTCATTTAACGACTTCGGAGGAAGAGCTACTGCAGCCACCTGTCTGCTGAGATAGTCCCAAAGATGCTCTATAGGATCAAGGTCCGAAGATTGTGCTGGCCATTCCATTCGCTCCAAACCTAGATCCTCTAGATATTTTCAATGACTATAGCTCAATTCGATCGGGCATTATCAACCATTTAGATTAATTCATCGCCAATAGCACCAACATACGGTGTGACAAACGGAGCACGGATCTCGCCCCGATATTTCACAGCAGTCAGACTTCTTCCACGGCACACATGGAAGTTACTGCGACCAAAAGAGAGATTCCAGATCAAACCATGATACCACCTCCTCTATAACTGTGTCTTTCAACAATGTTACATAGGTAGAATCTGATGCCTTGTTCTCTCCAGATCAGCACATGAACTGAATCACTCTCAAAATCAAACCGGGACTCATCTGTGAACAGTATAGAAACCTGTTGTGTGTTCCAGGTAACGTGCTCTCTTGGCCAACATAAACGAACACTTCTGTGTTGTCGATTAAGAAGGCCACACACAACGGGTCGTCTTGTATAGAGTCCTTAATTGTGAAGACGTCTATGCATCGTAATCGAGGTATTGTCATCCCTATTGCTTTACGATGATCTGAAATGAGCTCAGCCACAGTAGTGATGCTCCTCCTTCGGGCAAAAAGAGCTAGAAAGCGATATTCTACAGGAATTGTAACCCATGAGCGGTCTGGAACAAGTTTTCTTGATACTGAATTTTCGGATTCAAATTGATCTCAGAGCCATTGGACGTTTGGACCACACTACGAGACACATTAAAACGTCTAGCAGCACCAGCTTGTGATAACCCCATTTCCATCCATCAGATTGCCCACCATCTTAACAAATCAAGTAAACGACATCTCCTAGACATAGACAATACTATTTTAATACCAGCAATTCAAGATCATCAACCATAAAAAAAATTCACACAAATTCCCAAAGTGAGATATTCACAGTTCCTCCTGACAAACATATAACTATCTAATACATTAAGATAATTGAGATGGGTATACTTTTTTCATAACATTTTATTGAAGTTATTTATGATCATTCATATAAACCATATGTTTTACCTTTATTTTCATTCTTTTAATAGTGAGCGTCAAAAAATGGTTGTACCTTAACTTTTGTCTTCGACGGCAGTTAATAAAATAATTTTAAAAGATTAACTAAGTTTTTCGACAAAATTAATGGAAATTACACTGGCCTCCAAAAGTTAAGGTTCTATATTTCCAAGATTAAATTTAAAAACGAGAAAAAAATGACAGCGATGTTTTGGGGGGAGGGGGAGGAATATTTTTTACTGGCTGCATGATACTTTTGCTGCCTACCATAATTTTTCCAATTTGTAGAGCCATAGTAATAGCGATATTTACCTATGTGACAATCAGAAATACACAACAGCAGTTACTGTAGAAATTGAATAGGGTTGCTACGGGTTTGGGAATTTGATTATCACTATTTTTATATAATAATATTTGCATTAAATCATCTAAATTTCCATAGAAAAGCATTCTGAAATGAAAGAAATTGTTCTATATTTTTTTAACTAATCAAGCAAATTAAACTTATAAGTACGCAGCTAATTCCAAATACCTCAACCATATATTTACCCAATTTCAAACTAATCGACTACTTTTTGCAGCAGTTATCGAGAGACATACATACACTAAAAACTTTTCATCTCTCCACAGTGAAACCTTACTGTTATATCGAAAATTACAAATTAACATCGGCGTACGCAGGAGAGCGCCCCCCCCCCCCCTCTAAATCTTGAAAATTCTAAGATATAAAACTCATACCAAGAGACATCGGCACCTGCAAAATGAAGCCTAGAGAAGGTAAAATTTTAGAACAGGTGAACCTGTAGTCCGCTGCACCATTTTAAAAATGCAGAATAAACAGTTTTTTTGTCAGGGGGCGGGGTCAGCCGCCGGAACCCCGCGTTTAAGATCAATTTAAAAGGCAGGAACGTTAAAAGGAAAGTCGAATACAAAAATTTCTTCCACAGAATGATTTGCCACCGCCCAATCCGGATAAAAAAATCTTGGTTCCTTTTACTCTTAATGCTGATGCTGTATTCTAGAGAAACTAGTAAATAATAAATGTTATAATTATTTTTTCAAATAATTAGAGATGAAGACAATTTAGTTTATTAAACAGCAAAATGCCTTCTCCTCTTGACGGTGCTTATGCTAAGAGAATGCACAAACTAGGTACTACTGAACCTTACCTAAAAAAATCCTGCGTTCTCCGATTTAAAATAATGCAATATAATCACTTTATTTATCACTAGCTGATCCGCACGACATTGCCCTGACCCGTAATAATAACTTTAAATCTACCTAAATTCGATGCTGAATGATTTTATATTTCTAAACGAAAATCTTTCCAAACGAACTTAAAGTTGGGGACACACCTTCGGCAGCGTACGCCCTCGGATTTGGATGGTTTTGTATTTTTAATGAAAATTTATCCAAACGAATCTAGAGTGGTGTCCTACTATCTTTGACAGCGTACACCGTGCGTGCTACGCACGTTCCAGTTTTTTGTCAACCAAACCTCAAACTTATGTGATTTTATATCTTTAAATCGATTTTGTATGAATTTATATTTTTAACTGAAAATCTTTCCAAACAAAGTAAGGGCCCTGATATAGTGGTTTCCTATTTAATATCTGACATTCTGACATTTAGCTATATTAAATTTTCAATTCTGACCAATAGTTCTCGAGGAAACCAAAACAATAAAAAAAACACCTTCCCGCCCCTACTAAGACATGAAATGGTATGTCCCACTCCTCATCCCCAAATTTCAAAAACACAATTCTCTTCAAATCTGAAATGAAGTTCAAATCGAAAGTAAGTAGAAGCACTGTTTCAGTTACAATGAATTCTGGGAAATCACTGCAAGAATTTCTGGCGAATTCATGGAAGAACTTCCAGAAAATCATATCATGAGAGACGGCAGTATCTCGAGTGACGCAGCAAAAAACGAAAAACGAACGCCCAAAACCAAAGATTTCCGTCACTCTATATATACGGCTAGAAGAACATCAAAGAGAAATCAAAACGCCGACATTTAATATCTCAGCAAATATGAGGCATATCGTTTTGATTTTTTCACATTAGTCTTATATCTATGGTCTAACTCTATCCTGAAATTTATATATTTCAACATGCAGTAGATTTTAAGAACTGGAAGTCCATTTTTAACTAAATTTGGGTAAATGTAAGGCTTCTGAAAAAAAATTTCTGTTATCTCCAAAATGGCTCGGGCGATTTTTTTAAAATTAATATATTATATTAATCGGTTTTAGACTAAGCGAATGTGGTTTCGCGTTAACGTAGGAAAACTCTTATTTTCTATATAATCCACTTTTAAAATCGAACTATTTTCCTACGAGATTTCTCATAGGAATACATGGGACCGCATCACCTCTTTTGTCTGCTCTAAGATAAGGTTAAATATCTCGTCACAGGATACAGTTAAGCCTTCTGCATGTAGCGAATAAATTATTTAGACTCATTTTTTCAACAAAAAAATATATTTTTAATTTGTAATATATATGTATTAAATTATAAATTGTCGCTTATATATTTTTCTTTTTTGTTCAGAATATATTTCACATTTTATATATCTGCATTTCGTTGAAAAACTATTTAGATTAATTTTTTATATAGGGCAAATATTTTTTAATTATACGCATTCAATTTTACTGTTATTTATAATAAGTTTTCAATTTTTTAAGGATAATATATTTCCGGTTGGTTAGATAATATTTCCCATTGCTCAGCAGAATATCGTTCTTACAACCAACCATCAACCAACCATTCGCTGCAACGCCTCATATCCATCCGCGTAGTTTTGTAAACAACAGAGGAATATTGCTGATTCATTTTCATTCACAGGTAACTTTTAAGCTTTCGGTGCTTCGTAAAAATTTGATTTTTTTATATATCTATTTAGTTTTAACCATTGTAATACAAAATAGAATAAAATATAATTAATGCCTGATTTTAATTATAATGACTTTAAAAACTTGACTTTATAACTTTTTTGTCTGTCATGACAAAAAATTTTAGCTTTTATCAGTTTAGTGTGTCTGTTTATTTATTTATTTTGTTTATTTATTTATTATTTTTGGTGATTGATTACCAAAAATCACAATTTTTATCGCTCAGTATTAAAAATTTTTGTCTGTCAGTCACAAAAATTCGCATTTTTTACCAATCAGTTATGAAAAAGAAAATCTTTTGCAGTTTTTGTCGATCAGCGAAGGAAGAAAAAAAAAAAAAAAAAAAAAGATTTTCGTGATTCCGTAATGCAAGAATCGCATTTTTTTAGTAGCTTGGCCAAAGGGTTCTGGTAAAATTACTTTTCTTTTGCATGTATACTTAAAAAAAAGTGTATATAGATGATATTAAATGATTTATTATATTATTTATGATAATAAAACGTATTGAACAGTGAGTTAAGGGTTTTTTCCCGGTTAGTATACCTAGCAAATGTGTCCTGAAATTATCCTGAAATATCGAAAAAGTATGTCCTGAAATATCATCTAGGGCTGTACTACCCCTGGTAATATCGCAGAATGTCTCAAATGTATTTTAAAATTAATTTAATATGAAAGCATGAAGTTAAAATAAATAGCCATGGATATTATTTTTAAATATTTTAAAATTATAATAAATAAATAAATAATAATTATTGCTTATATTTAACTTCAGATTAATATTTATATTTAAATGAATAAAATCTGATTCACTGGATCAATCTGCTGTCACATATTATAAATTATGATATGTAAGTCTAACCTTGTATAAATTTTTCATACCTAAAAAAAAAATAGTATTATTAAACATACTTCTATGACTGATAGAACTTTAATGGCATTTATTTTCCCCTCAGATTTGTTTAAATAAATTGGAAAGAGAGCGACTAAATTTAGTCTAAATATTTTTTAATGTAACATCTTTTTCGCAAAAAAAAAAAAAAAAAAAAAAAAAATGTTGTACAGTAATTAAAAAAGTGATTCTTCTTTGTATTACAATAATTAAGCGCTAAACATATCTAAAAAATTAAGATTACGGAACACTGAAAAGTATTTATAAACTTTGCCCTCTTTGTTATTGTACAAAACTTTTTTTTTCTTGCGAAACAGATGTTACATTAAAAAATAGTTAGACTAAATTTAGCCGCTCCCTTTTCAATTCATTCAAACAAATTTGAGGGTTTTTAAAGTCATCAGGCATTAAGTATTTTTTACTCTATTTTGTATTACAATGGTTAAAATTACATAGATATATAAATAATTCAGATTTTTACAAAACACTGAAAAGCGTCAAATTGACTTGTGAATAAAAAAGCATTCCTCTGTTGTTTACAAACTGTTTTCCTGATGTTCATGTATGCAAGCTATGTGCAACCTATTTCAACTGAAGTGTGTAGCACTTATAGTTTTTTTTACAGGGACAGATAAAAGTATTCCGTTACATTACCGTCAGTGGGAAATAATCGTTTCAAGCTCTTCGCCATTTAAAACATGATGTTATTAATATATAATTATGAAGCGCATTAAAACATGCTTTTTGTAGAATATAGGGTGCAATTCATTTCATTTACAGGGTCAAACAAAATATTTCTCTTACACATTGTTCTATGGGGGAAAAATCATTTGCAGTGTAATTTAGTGATATTTTGCTATTTCAAACATAATGAAAATTATATGCATTACTGAGATGCACTATATATTCCTCTCTTGAAAGTGTGGTGTGCATTGCATTTATTTCCAGGGGGACGCAAAAGATATCGGTTACACTAGATATGCGATATTACAGTCTATGTGTGATAAGTGCTTTTTCAACTTTGGTTTGCGTTTTTAAGTTTAAAACAAAATTTTTTCATAGAACGTGTGTTTTTATAAACTCGGTTAATTTTATACAGGGCTACACAAGGGAATTCGTAAGTATTACAGACTGTGGGAGTGAATTTCTGAATTTTAGTTTATAATTGTGTTACGCATTTTTCTGCTGAACTGTATTTAGTTGACAAATAGAAATTTGTGGAATATAAATAAATTTATAAACTGGGCTACGCAAAGAAAAAGAGTTGTCAATATTTTTTTTTCTGTAATGAACACTCATGACTTTATGCTCTGAAATAATATTTGCTCAAAGAAATTTAAATATGTAAAATTACATTTCATGCATCCAGTTTTTTTTTTTTTTTTTTTTTTTTTTTTTTTCGGGTAATTTACACAAAGTGTACATATATATAAGTTACTAACCGCTGCTTGTATGAGTTTTGTGTATTCTAGAGACTGCTACATGGCGAGTTACATGCATCCAGGGGGGTTTTGTTAATGTATGCGAAGAATACATATATGTAAGTTACTAGCCGCTGCCTGTATGAGTTTCATGCATTTGAAAAATCAGGAATCTCGAGATGCTCCCAATTATAAACTGTGTGCTTTGTGGCAGATAACTCGCTACTTACACAGTTACTATGAGAATTTCTTTTACGAAATAAACATTTATTTTGTTCCGTTTATTGCAATTTATAAAGTTTAAGCAAGGGCAAAAAATAGCTAAAAATTTGTAAAAATAGATAAATCTAGAGGAAAAAAAATTGTTAAATGTTTAAAAAAATCGAAATATCCGAAGGAAATATTGCTAAAAGTTTGAAAAATACAAAAAAAAAGAGGAAAATATTGCTAAAAGTTTGTTAAAATTGAAAAATCATGAAGAAAAACTTGCTAAAACTTTCTAAATATAGTCTCAAAACAGAATAAAATCGATGTTTACTTTGTGAAAAAGCTTGTCGTAAGAAGCACGCATTCTGATTGGGTAGAATTTCGAGGTTGCCGATTTTCGGCTGGCACGCGTCAAAAAAACTTTGCGAATTCGTGATTTTTATGTTCGATGTTACTGATTTTCGGTTGCCACGCGTCAAAAAAAACTTGGCAAATTCGTGATTTTTATGTGGCCACTTGAATTTATGATTTTTACGCACTCGTTCTGCAAAATTTACGGTTTTTACATGCCTGATTGACAAAATTCATGATTTTTACGTGCCCGATGGACGAAATTAATGGTTTTTACATGCCTGATCGATGAATTTCTTGATCTTTATGCACCCGTTAGGCGAAATTCTTGATTTTTATGTGCCCGATAAATGAAATTCTTGATTTTTATGCACACATTCGACAAAATTTATGATCTCCCCTCCCCTAATCCACAAAATTCATGTTTTTTCTGTGCCTGATTGACGAAATTCATGATTTTCATCTAATATACATTGATGAAATTCATTTCTGCAGCTGATTGACAAAATTTGCAATTTTTTAACTTGAATGATTGTTGAAATGTGCAGTTTTTTCTGTGAGTGGTTGACAATGTTCATGATTTTTTTGAAAGAGTGATTAATAAAATTCACAATTTTTTCCGTGAGTGGTTGACGAAATTATTTATTTCACAGCAAACCGACAAAATTCGGAACTATGGAATTTCCAATTTTGGCATCTACGGTTTCCATCGGCCGATTGTTGAAATTCACAATTTTTCTTCTCTTGACAATGGTGAAATTCGCAAATTTTTTTTTTTCTGCGACCGTTCGTCGAAATTTGCAATTTTTCCACAAACATTCGATGGAATTCTTGATTTTTACATGTCCAGTTGACAGAATTCGCGATTTTCCATGCCTATCGACAAAATTTATAATTTTACAGACCCAATAGACAAAATTGATGATGTTTTCCTATGATCTATGGACAATTTGCAATTTTTTTCTGTGACTGTTCGTTGAAATTTGCAATCTTTCCACGCCCTTTTGATGAAATTCGCTGATGTCCACTCTCGTTCCACGAAATTTACGATTTTACGTGCCTTATCCATGAAATTCACGGGTTTTTTCCAGTGGTTTACAAAATTCAAGATTTTTTTTTTTTCCTTGACTGATAGACGAAATTCTCAACTCCGAAATTTCCAAATTTGGCATGTCTGGTTTCTGTCGACAGATTATTGAAATTTGCGTTTTACGACAAAATGGCGAAATTTGTGAATTTTCCATGCCCATTCGACAAAATTTGCATCCAGTCGACGCAATTCTTGATTTTATGTACCCGATTGATGAAATTCATGATGTTTTCCTACGATCTATGGACAAATTTTGCAAATTTTGCTCGCGAATTATTAAGGAAATTCGATATATTGATTTTAGTTTCACCACCAGGGGGCGCTTTCCTATCTTGGGTTTTATGGGCCCGATCACAACGAGGCTCATTCGACTCAAATCAGCAGCGTCAAAGACTTCAGCTATGTTTGTATAGATCAGAGTGCGCCCCCTGGAGGTGAAAGATGGAACTAACGAATTTTGCAGCTAACTCGAGTTTTATGGGTCGCATCTCAATGCAGTTTGATTCATTCAACTCAACATCGACAGAATATATTGGATTTAGTTCCAAATGTCACCACCAGGGGCGCTTTCCTATCTCAGGTTCTATGGGCCCAATCACGACGAGATATGGCTCATTTGGCACGAAATCGACAGCCTCAAAGACTTCAGCTATGTTTGTATAGATCAGAGTGTGCCCCCTGGTGGTGAAAGACGGATCTAGTGGATTTTGCAGCTAACTCAAGTTCTATGGGTCCCATCACAATGCAGTTTGATTTATTTGACTCCACATCGACAGGATATATTGGTTTTAGTTCTAAGTATCACCACCAGGGGGCGCTTTCATATCTCGGGTTCTATGGGCCCGTTCACAACGAGGTATGGCTCATTCGACTCAAAATCGACAGCCTCAAAAATTTCAGCTATGTTTGTATAGAGCAGAATGTGCCCCCTGGTGGTGAAAGATGGAACTAGTGGATTTTGCAGCTAACTCGAGTTCTATGCGTCCCATCACAATGCAGTTTGATTCATTCGACTCGACTTCGATAGGGTATATTGGTTTTAGTTCCAAGTATTACCACCAGGGAGCATTTTCTATCTCAAGTTCTATGGGCCCGATCACGACGAGATATGGCTCATTTGGCTCAAAATCGACAGCCTCAAAAATTTCAGCAATGTTTGTATACATCAGAGTGCGCCCCCTAGTGGTGAAAGATGGAACTAACGGATTTTGCAGCTAACTTGAATTCTATGGGTCACATCACAATGCAGTTTGATTCATTCGACTCAACATCGACAGGATTTATTGGATTTAGTTCCAAGTATCACCACCAGGGGGCGTTTTCCTATATAGGGTTCTATGGGCCCAATCACGACGAGATATGGCTCATTTGGCTCAAAAATTTCAGCTATGTTTGTATAGAGCAGAGTGTGCCCCCTGGTGGTGAAAGATGGAACTAATGGATTTTTTCGCTAACTTGAGTTCTATGGGTCCCATCACAATGCAGTTTGATTCATTCAACTTGATATCGACAGGATATATTGGTTTTAGTTCCAAAGATCACCACCAGGGGCGTTTTCCTATATCGGGTTCTATGGGCCCGATCACGACGAGATATGGCTCATTTGGCTCAAAATTGACAGCCTCAAAAATTTCAGCAAAGTTTTTATAGAACTGTGTGTGCCCCTGGTGGTGAAAGATGGAACTAATGAATTTTTCAGCTAACTCGAGTTCTATGGGTCCCATCATAATGCAGTTTGATTCATTCGACTCGATATCGACAGGATATATTAGAGTTAGTTCCAAGTATCACCACCAGGGGGCGTTTTCCTATCTCGGGTTCTATGTGTCCGATCACGACAAAATATGGCTATTTGGCTCAAAAGCGACAGCCTCAAAGATTTCAGCTATGTTTGTATAAAACAGTGTGTGCCCCCTGGTGGTGAAAGATGGAACTAATGGATTTTTCAGCTAACTCGAGTTTTATGGGTCCCATCACAATGCAGTTTGATTCATTCGACTCGACTTTGGTAGGATATATTGGTTTTAGTTCCAAGTATCACCACCAGGGGGCGCTTTTCTATCTCGGGTTCTATGGGCCCGATCACGACGAGATATGGCTCATTTGGCTCAAAATCAACATCCTTAAAAATTTCAGCTATGTTTGTTTAGAACGGAGTGCACCCCCTGCTAGTGGAAGATGGAACTAACGGATTTTGCCGTTAACTCGAGTTCTATGGGTCCCATCACAATGCAGTTTGATTCATTCGACTCGACATCAACAGGATATATTGATTTAAGTTCCAGTTTTCACCACTTTGGGCGCTTTCTTATCTCGGCTTCTATGGGCCCGATCACGACCAGATATGGCTCGAAATCGACAGCCTCAAAAATTTCAGCTGTTTGTATAGAACAGAGTGCGCCCCCTGGTAGTAAAAGATGGAACTAACGTATTTTGCAGCTAACTTGAGTTCTATGGGTCCCATCACAATGCAGTTTCATTCATTTGACTCGACAGGATATATCGATTTTAGTTCCAAGTTTCACCACCAGGGGCGCTTTCCTATCGCAGGTTCTATGGCCTAACGGGTTTTGCAGCTAACTCGAATTCTATGGGTCCCATTACAATGCGGTTTGATTCATTCGACTCGACATCGACAGGATATATCGATTATAGTTCCAATTTATGTTTCCAAATAGTCCCCCATTTCTACATGCCATTTCAGACCCTTCATCTTAAGGTCCTGCTCAAAACTCTCAGCTGGCACCTTTTGGGGCCCTCACTATAGCTACCTTAAAAATCGCCCATTTCACTAGCTTTTTTCTAGAAACTTCTAAGTATTCCAGCTACTACATGAACAACACAAAATTTTCTCGAACAAGATCCGGTCTTCCTGTACCCAAGTTTTTGTGACTTAATTTTTTAATAACTTACCCCCTTTCCACCAATGATCTTCGTTTTTGGGGCCTCTTTCTGCATTTAGTTATTCCCCCCTTTCTGCATTCCAGTTCAGATCCTTCATCTTAAGACCCTGCTTAAAACTACCAACTGGCCCTTTTTGGGCCCCCTACTATAGCTCCTTTAAAAATCGTTCAATTCACTGGCCTTTTTTTTCTAACAACTTCTTAGGACTTTCATCTGCTACATGAACAAAAAAATTTTCTCGGGCAAAACCCGGGCCCGCTGGACCCTTTTAAGTTTTTGTGGCCTAAATTTTTAATCACTTGACTATTTTTTTGTCTGATTTTCTTCGTTGTTGGGGCCCCTCTCCAGTTATGTTTCCATTTCTACATTCTATTTAAGACCCTAGGGCCCGGTACGCGGCCCCTTGAATTTTTTGTTCCCTAAATTGTTAATAACTTGACTCCTTTTAATCTGATCTTCGTTTTTTGGGACCTTTATTCCATTTAGTTATTCCATCATTTCTACATTCCATTTAGGACAGTGTCCTCCTGGGAACCAGCCCGGGATCCTTGAACTTCTCTTGCGCCATGCATTTTCATCCCTCTAATTGTGTCACTCTCTCGCTGCATAACTTTAAAGTTGAGTTTTGGACTCCTCTCCCTGGGCCACCACCCTCATATTTTTATTGGGACCCTAGGGGTCTTTTTTATTATTTCTTTAAAATTTTATTCTAATGATTAATTTATACCCTATGCTTAATTTCGACTAATTGACATTTTCATCAATAACCACGAAAAAGTAATATCAGTACAAAAACCCTTAACGGGTTAAAAGTTGTGACGCAGCAGTTTCTTTCGGCTCTAAGAATTTTAAATATGGGTCTTAAAAGCAATGATATCAAATTTGAGTGACGCTATGTTAATAATTAAAAAAATACATCATCATTTTCTTTTTCGTTTTATTTACATTCACAGATGCAATTATTATTTTTGACATGAAAATATATATAAAATTTATTCGCTGATGCTTTTTCATTCACATCTCTCCTGAATTCAAAATACGGGTTTTAAAAGAAATGATATCAAAATTCGAGTGACACCTTCACATTAATTTAATAGTATTGTTTTAAAATTAAAATTAAATTATTTTTGGTTTGTCTTCTAAAGTATATTTACACATACAAAAAATGCTTATAAATTTCCAATACACTGTTAAATATATTACTTTCACTGAGCCTATCTTATGCATTGAAATGTATTTATTTCAATAAATTGATTTATCTTTTGTGCCACGCTATCCAAAATCATAAGTAAAATTTATGTAAATGATTATTTTGCGTCATAGTATCCAAACAAAGGGAGATGTATTCAAGTGGATAATATGACGCAAAATAATCATTTAGATAAATTTTTAATCGGGTTTTGCCCGAGAAAATTTTTTTGTTCATATAGCAGATGAAAGTCCTAAGAAGTAGTTAGAAAAAATGGCCAGTGAATTGAACGATTTTTAAAGGAGCTATAGTAGAGGTCCCAAAAAGGGCCAGTTGGTAGTTTTAAGCAGGGACTTAAGATGAAGGATCTGAACTGGAATGCAGAAATGGGTGAATAACTAAATGTAGAAAGAGGCCCCAAAAACAAAGATCATTGGTGAAAGGGGGGTAAGTTATTAAAAAATTAAGTCACAAAAACTTGGGTACAGGAAGACCGGATCTTGTTCGAGAAAATTTTGTGTTGTTTATGTAGTAGCTGGAAGATTTAGAAGTTTCTAGAAAAAAGCTAGTGAAATGGGCGATTTTTAAGGTAGCTATAGTGAGGGCCCCAAAAGGTGCCAGCTGACAGTTTTGAGCAGGACCTTAAGATGAAGGGTCTGAAATGGCATGTAGAAATGGGGGACTAATTGGAAACATAAATTGAAACTATAATCAATATATCCTGTCGATGTCGAGTCGAATGAATCAAACCGCATTGTAATGGGACCCATAGAACTCGAGTTAGCTGCAAAACCCGTTAGGCCATAGAACCTGCGATAGGAAAGCGCCCCTGGTGGTGAAACTTGGAACTAAAATCGATATATCCTGTCGAGTCAAATGAATTAAACTGCATTGTGATGGGACCCATAGAACTCAAGTTAGCTGCAAAATACGTTACTTCCATCTTTTACTACCAGGGGGCGCACTCTGTTCTATACAAACAGCTGAAATTTTTGAGGCTGTCGATTTCGAGCCATATCTGGTCGTGATCGGACCCATAGAAGCCGAGATAGGAAAGCGCCCCAAGGTGGTGAAAACTGGAACTTAAATCAATATATCCTGTTGATGTCGAGTCGAATGAATCAAACTGCATTGTGATGGGACCCATAGAACTCGAGTAAACGGCAAAATCCGTTAGTTCCATCTTCCAACACCAGGGGGTGCACTCCATTCTAAACAAACATAGCTGAAATATTTAAGGATGTTGATTTTGAGCCAAATGAGCCATATCTCGTCGTGATCGGGCCCATAGAACCCGAGATAGAAAAGCGCCCCCTGGTGGTGATACTTGGAACTAAAATCAATATATCCTACCAAAGTCGAGTCGAATGAATCAAACTGCATTGTGATGGGACCCATAAAACTCGAGTTAGCTGAAAAATCCATTAGTTCCATCTTTCACCACCAGGGGGCACACACTGTTTTATACAAACATAGCTGAAATCTTTGAGGCTGCCGATTTTGAGCCAAATGAGCCATATATTGTCGTGATCGGGACCATAGAACCCGAGATAGGAAAACGCCCCCTGGTGGTGATACTTGGAACTAAATCTAATATATCCTGTCGATATCGAGTCGAATGAATCAAACTGTATTATGATGGGACCCATAGAACTCGAGTTAGCTGAAAAATTCATTAGTTCAATCTTTCACCACCAGGGGGCACACACTGTTCTATACAAACATTGCTGAAATTTTTGAGGCTGTCGATTTTGAGCCAAATGAGCCATATCTCGTCGTGATCGGGCCCATAGAACCCGATATAGGAAAACGCCCCCTGGTGGTGATACTTGGAACTAAAACCAATATATCCTGTCGATATCAAGTTGAATGAATCAAACTGCATTGTGTTGGGACCCATAGAACTCAAGTTAGCGGAAAAATCCATTAGTTCCATCTTTCACCACCAGGGGACACACTCTGGTCAAACATAGCTGAGTGCGGAAGCACTTGCTCAGCTACACTGAGTGCACTCAGCTAAGTTTGTGCACTTGCTGCTCAAACATAGCTGAGTGCGTCCAGTTTTCACCAATATATCCCGTCGATATCAAGTTGAATGAAATTCAGACTGCATTGTGATGGGACCCATAGAACTCAAGTTAGCGGAAAAATCCATTATTTCCATCTTTCACCACCAGGGGGCACACTCTGCTCAAACATAGCTGAAATTTTTGAGCCAAATGAGCCATATCTCGTCGTGATTGGGCCCATAGAACCCGATATAGAAAAACGCCCCCTGGTGGTGATACATGGAACTAAATCCAATAAATCCTGTCGATTTTGAGCCAAATGAGCCATATCTCGTCGTGATCGGGCCCATAGAACCTGAGATAGAAAAACGCCCCCTGGTGGTAATACTTGGAACTAAAACCAATATACCCTATCGAAGTCGAGTCGAATGAATCAAACTGCATTGTGATGGGACGCATAGAACTCGAGTTAGCTGCAAAATCCACTAGTTCCATCTTTCACCACCAGGGGGCACATTCAGCTCTATACAAACATAGCTGAAATTTTTGAGCCATATATTGTCGTGATCGGGACCATAGAACCCGAGATAGGAAAACGCCCCCTGGTGGTGATACTTGGAACTAAATCCTGTCGATTTTGAGCCAAATGAGCCATATCTCGTCGTGATCGGGCCCATAGAACCTGAGATAGAAAAACGCCCCCTGGTGGTAATACTTGGAACTAAAACCAATATACCCTATCGAAGTCGAGTCGAATGAATCAAACTGCATTGTGATGGGACGCATAGAACTCGAGTTAGCTGCAAAATCCACTAGTACCATCTTTCACCACCAGGGGCACATTCAGCTCTATACAAACATAGCTGAAATTTTTGAGCCATATATTGTCGTGATCGGGACCATAGAACCCGAGATAGGAAAACGCCCTCTGGTGGTGATACTTGGAACTAAATCTAATAAATCCTGTCGATATCGAGTCGAATGAATCAAACTGTATTATGATGGGACCCATAGAACTCGAGTTAGCTGAAAAATTCATTAGTTCCATCTTTCACCACCAGGGGGCACACACTGTTCTATACAAACATTGCTGAAATTTTTGAGGCTGTCGATTTTGAGCCAAATGAGCCATATCTCGTCGTGATCGGGCCCATAGAACCCGATATAGGAAAACGCCCCCTGGTGGTGATACTTGGAACTAAAACCAATATACCCTGTCGATATCAAGTTGAATGAATCAAACTGCATTGTGTTGGGACCCATAGAACTCAAGTTAGCGGAAAAATCCATTAGTTCCATCTTTCACCACCAGGGGACACACTCTGCTCAAACATAGCTGAGTGCGGAAGCACTTGCTCAGCTACACTGAGTGCACTCAGCTAAGTTTGTGCACTTGCTGCTCAAACATAGCTGAGTGCGTCCAGTTTTCACCAATATATCCCGTCGATATCAAGTTAAATGAAATTCAGACTGCATTGTGATGGGACCCATAGAACTCAAGTTAGCGGAAAAATCCATTAGTTCCATCTTTCACCACCAGGGGGCACACTCTGCTCAAACATAGCTGAAATTTTTGAGCCAAATGAGCCATATCTCGTCGTGATTGGGCCCATAGAACCCGATATAGGAAAACGCCCCCTGGTGGTGATACTTGGAACTAAATCCAATAAATCCTGTCGATTTTGAGCCAAATGAGCCATATCTCGTCGTGATCGGGCCCATAGAACCTGAGATAGAAAACGCCCCCTGGTGGTAATACTTGGAACTAAAACCAATATACCCTATCGAAGTCGAGTCGAATGAATCAAACTGCATTGTGATGGGACGCATAGAACTCGAGTTAGCTGCAAAATCCACTAGTTCCATCTTTCACCACCAGGGGGTACATTCAGCTCTATACAAACATAGCTGAAATTTTTGAGGCTGTCGATTTTGAGCCAAATGAGCCATATCTCGTCGTGATTGGGCCCATAGAACACGAGATAGGAAAACGCCCCCTGGTGGTGATACTTGGAACTAAATCCAATATATCCTGTCGATGTTGAGTCGAATGAATCAAACTGCATTGTAATGGGACCCATAGAATTCAAGTTAGCTGCAAAATCCTTTAGTTCCATCTTTCACCACCAGGGGTCATCATCATTTTCTTTTTTGTTTTATTTACGTTCACAGATGCAATTATTATTTTTGACATGAAAAGATATATAAAATTTATTCGCTGATGCTTTTTCATTCACATCTCCCCTGAATTCAAAATACGGGTTTTAAAAGAAATGATATCAAAATTCAAGTGACACCTTCACATTAATTTAATAGTATTGTTTTAAAATTAAATTTAAATTATTTTTGGTTTGTCTTCTAAAGTATATTTACACATACAAAAAATGCTTATAAATTTCAAATACACTGTTAAATATATTACTTTCACTGAGCCTATCTTATGCATTGAAATGTATTTATTTCAATAAATTGATTTATCTTTTGTGCCACGCTATCCAAAATCATAAGTAAAATTTATGTAAATGATTATTTTGCGTCATATTATCCACTTGAATACATCTCCCTTTGTTTGGATACTATGAGTCAAAATAATCATTTACATAAATTTTACTTATGATTTTGGATAGCGTGGCACAAAAGATAAATCAATTTATTGAAATAAATACATTTCAATGCATAAGATAGTCTCAGTGAAAGTAATATATTTAACAGTGTATTGGAAATTGATAAGCATTTTTTGTATGTGTAAATATACTTTAGAAGACAAACCAAAAATAATTTAAATTTAATTTAAAAAAAATACTATTAAATTAATGTGAAGGTGTCACTCGAATTTTGATATCATTTCTTTTAAAACCCGTATTTTGAATTCAGGAGAGATGTGAATGAAAAAGCATCAGCGAATAAATTTTATATATCTTTTCAAAAATAATAATTGCATCTGTGAATGTAAATAAAACAAAAAAGAAAATGATGATGTATTTCTTTAATTATTAACATAGCGTCACTCAAATTTGATATCATTGCTTTTAAGACCCATATTTAAAATTCTTGGAGCCGAAAGAAACTGCTGCGTCACAACTTTTAACCCGTTAAGGGTTTTTGTACTGATATTCTAATACGAGCAAATCTTGTGTGTGGTTATATATGCAAATTTTATCCTAAAAACGGCTCGAACGATTTTTACGAAATTTCGTATCCTACCGTTTTGGGCACCAGAAAACCATTGGGCTAGGTCACATGTTCAAGAAAATTCGATTAGTGGGTCATTTTGGGTCATTTTGAGTCATGGTCTAGCTAATTGTATCTAAAAAATGGTTCAAACGATTTTGACGAAATTTTGTATCCGACCATTTTCGGGCACGAGAAGACTATTGGGCTGGGTCACATGTTCAAGGACTTTCGATTAGTGGGTCATTTTTGGGTCAACGCGGGTCAAATTAATTTTATCTAAGAAACGGCTCAAACGAATTTGATTAAATTTTGTGTCCTACGAGTTTCGAGCACGATAAAATCATTGGGCTACGTCACATGTCCGAGAAAATTCGATTACTGGGTCATTTCTAAGTCGTTGTGGGTCAAGATCTAAAAAGCGGCTCAATTTACACTAAATTTTGCATCCAATGGTTTTCGGGTACGAGAAGACTATTGGGCTAGGTCACATGCTCGAGAAAATTCAATTAGTGGGTCATTTTGGGTCATGGTCAAGCTAATGTTATCTAAAAAACGGTTCAAACGATTTTGACGAAATTTTGTATCCGACTATTTTCGGGCACGAGAAGACTATTGGGCTGGATCACATGTTCGAGAACTTTCAATTAGTGGGTCATTTCGGGGTCAAAGCGGGTCAAATTAACTTTATCTAAAAAACGGCTCAAACGATTTTTAATAAATTTTGTATCCTACGAGTTTTGGGCACGCGAAAAGCATTGGACTAGGTCACATGTTCGAGAAAATTCGATAAGTGTGTCATTTCTGGGTCATTGTGGGTCAAGATCTAAAAAGCGGCTCAATTTACACTAAATTTTGCATCCTATGGTTTTCGGGCACGAGAAGACTGTTGGGCTAAGTCACATGTTGGGCTAAGTCACATGTCAAAATTCAATTAGTGGGTCATTTTGGTCATGGGTCATGATATTTGAACTCAAATTTAATTTTGACCGAGCATAGCTCGGTCTTCCCTACTCGTATTTTTGAAATAGTAAGTATTAATATTTAAAAAAAAAAAACAAGTACATTGTTAGAAAATAAAAGATATCATCTATTTGTGGGGTTTTTTTTCGTATTTCGTTCTAGAAAACTGGTGCAAATTTTTACAAATTGCGGAAAAAACGAAAAGCGCGAAAACAGCATACTGGACATATTTTTTGAAGGATTAATATTAATATTTTTTAAACAAATAACACCGTTAAAATTGAAACAGTACTCCAAATAATTGGGTATTTTTTTCATATTTCCTGCAGAAAAGTGGATTCGGACTTGTAAAGATGAGGAAGGAAAAAAAATAGACGTTTGGAAAATATTTTCTTTGAAAGTATAAATATTATAATTTTATTAAACAGATAGCACCGTTAGAACTGGAAAAATACGATGGTTAAAACGGTGTATTCTGTTTTCTCTTATTCTGATTTGTTATGCTGATGCGGACTTGTAAAAACACGAAAAAAAAACTGACCGTGTTTCACCTCTTGTTTCTTTCCTGCTTTGAGATCTTCGGAACGGGGTTTTAGGCTGGACCTCTGCGACTTTTACTCTACGGAACCATGTTCATTATGTGGTTTAATTAATATCTTGGCTGGTTTTCAAAAAAAATGAAAAATCTGAGCCTTATGTGCATTTGGACCTGCCTTAGACTAGCCTCATCCAAATTCTCAGTTCTCTACGTACGATAGATTTCCATAGCCTTCGTGAACAGTCAGACAGACAAACACATACGGACCCACAAACACACGGACAAACATCTTTCTTTTATTAGTATAGATTATTTTATTAGTATAGATTATTTTATTAGTATTATTGTTCAATGGATCAGTATTTTTATTATTTATAATAACTGGGTTGATATTTTCGATAAAAAATAATTATGAATAAGATATACTCAAATAAAGGTAATATTACTTTTTTTTATTAAAGATGGGACTAGTAAAAAAATATGAAATTAGTTAAAGCCGCAATCACCAACGCATGGATAATGTATGAGCGCTTCGCGTCCATGATAACAGAAAAAACAGCACTGGGTGCATCATCCTCGCCATGTAGCAATCTCAAAATGCATGAAATTCGTTAATGCCACGATCACCAACGCATGTATGAGCGCTTCTTACCATGAAAGCCAAAAAAAAAAAAATCACTGGATGCATCAACCTTTTTATGTAGAAATCTAAAAACTGCGTGGAATTCGTTAAAAACGCAATCAGCATAACGAATATTAAAAAACATTCATTATATAAATTGCTAATATTGTTTTAAATTATTTTTTATAACTTAATTAAATATCGAAAAATAAAAATTTCCATATTAACAAGCATTCCGCTGCTTGGATTCGAACTGCGTTTCTGCAATACTGAAGACAGACACCATACCACATAGCTACTATATAGCTCAGAACAAAATTTTAATTCCCCAACCACCGCTGCGAAGACATTCGAAGTCAGTATGGTCTAGATATTTGAATCTGGCTAGCCAATCAGAACGGTTCGGGATCTCGTCCGTGAGATCTGACACATGCGCAGTGTGTGGAATCATTACTTCCAGCATGCGCTCGTTTAGAATAGATAGCGAACATGAACATTATATTCATCATATCGACAGAGTCAGCAAAAGCTATCCATATAGAATGCAACTCTGAGAGCAGAGGAATCGAATGAAATAACTGTACTCACCATTCTTTGCCAAAGGTTTACAAGGCAAAAGAGAGAGTTTCTTGCTAAGGTCGAAAAAATATTCGAGTCTTCTGTTAAACCTGCAAAAGAGCAAAACAATTTTCAATGGAAACGTGTAAAAAGTTCGTATAATGCTCTCATGAAGGGTATGGATTATATTTGGTGATTGGGGATATTTTGTACTTTTGTACTAAAACTCTTTTGTACGTTTAATTGCAAAGATGAGCAGTTTATTGAGAAAATAATTTGTATATATTCTAAAGTGCTAAATAAGTGTCTCTGTATGTTCTTAATGCATGCATTTGAATTATCCAAAACACTATCTATAGTAGGAGGACTACAGAACTACGGAATTGATGTTAAACGCAGTAAACACTTGCAGGCTTACAAATCGTAAACTTTATTCGACATTAACTATAAATGCAATTTCTAAAGGAGATAATGTTTTTCTTCAATTCTTAGTCAAGCATGGATTAAGCTGCTTTCCAGATGATAAATTGAATGAATTGAGAATTGAACATAAAGAATTGTGAGTATCTAATTTCAATAATCATTTTTTTTTTATTGCTTAAAGGCGTATAGCCAACATGGTGAAAAAGTACCCAAGCCACGAAATCAAAGAAAATCCAGCATCGATAATTGAATAAATTCATCATATATTTAATACTTTGGAAGTTTTTCCATAGAAAATTTCTCACGCCTTGCATTCATAATAATCTTTTTTTTTTTTTTTTTTTACTGCTTTATTATGAATGCAAGGCGTGTGAAATTTTCTATAGAAAAACTTCCAAAGTATTAAATTATGAATTTATTCAATTATCGATGCCGGATTTTCTTTGATTTCGTGTTTGCCCCAGGGTTGGTGGCTCACGGAAAATAATCCATCTTGTACTGCGTTTGTAGTCTTGCCAACATGTTATGTGAGAAAGTTCCAGGCTGAGTACCGTTCCCAAGTGGTTCAGTTGGTTGAACGTCAATGCGCTGTACTGATGACCCGGGTTCGAGTCCCAGCTTGGGTACTTTTCACCATGTTTGCTATACACCTATTAAGCAATTTTAAAAAAAAGTTGATTATTTTGAATGCAAGGCGTGAGAAATTTTCTATGGAAAAACTTCCAAAGCATTAAATATATGAATCTAATTTCAATTTCGTAATTCTGTACTCTCTCAGATTACCTGTAAAGGTTAGATTATTCTGCTTAAAAACATTTCTAGACATGATTAAATTAACTAACGAAAAATGGAAAAAATATAAAGTTCAATGTTAATCAGAATTCTTAAGTTTTAGTTTTAAAGTTATTGTAACTCGTATTGAACTATCGTATATTTAGGATATACGATACCCCAAATACACTCTTAAAGAGTGTATTTGGGGCTTGGAGAAGATTAGTTTTTAATCTAAATAAAAATATTTTTTCCTCGAGGGACGGGAAGGAGAGCGTTAGGCAACTGTATATAATTTTAAAGGAATAGGGTTGATAAGAAAGGTGAAAATAAAAATAATTATAATGAATGAGAATATTTATAATAAAGTAAATTAATATTTTCTTGGATCTTTTTTTCCTTTCTTTGCCATCCATGATATAAGATTACGTTACACAATTTACAAAGAGAATATTCAGATTAATATAATGTAATAATAATTATTGTATTATACATATAGCAGTTATAATTAAGGTACTAAAAGCGGGGTGAATCTGGCATAAATGGGTTAATAACATTGAAGCCGGAGAAAAATAATTTGTTTCCACATTTAGTAATCTTTTAAAAATAGGATCAAACAGTACTATAAAGTCTTAATCATTTTAGCTGTTTAGAGATCATACGCTTAAAGGGGTAAAATTATTTATGATATTGTATTCATACCTTTTTATAGTAAAGCATATAAACAATTAAACTTAACAGTTAATATTTAACAGTTTTTTTAAACTTTATAAATTTGAAGCACTAATATTACGTTCTGCCGCTTTTTTTTCCCTGTGGAATTCAATGGTCCAGTCTCATTTCGGAAAAGGAACAAAAAAAGAAATGCAACAAGCGACTCCCTACTATATAGGAGTGTGACAGAAAACGAACATTTAGTCTTTTTCGGAATAATATGGATACTACAGTTTTTTGAAACGAGTGACCAGTTTTCACCGACTGCACGTTATATCCATTTTCTCTATTTTTAAATACAATAACTGCCGTTTTAACGAACCACGTTTGTGAATAAAATTTGATTCAATAAAGAGTGAATTCTGATTAAAATAAAAAATACTAATGCTGATTTCGGTTTTGATTGATTCATAATTGCGGCTAATATCATTAACCAATGATTCACATATAAGCGACAGTAACTATATATATTTTTTTGGCTTTCAGTAATTAATCTTTTAAGTAAATAATAAAAAATATGTAAATAAATGGCTTAGTAAAAAATTCATTAAAATAAATGAACTCTCCTTTCCAACTGTACCAACCTCCATGACAGTTGAGCAGAAACAAATACTAAACTGTGAACAAGTAGAAAATGTCACAGGTAATTTTTAAAAAGTTAGTCTAGTAAAACACAGAACATAGTAGCACTTAAAAATGTCTACTTTAGCATACTGTATTTCACATGATTGAATTGCATTTCTTCAAATTCCAATAAAACAAATTTTTAACTTGGTGTCTATTTTGGAGTTTTAAGTTCAATAAAATACCAGTGCCATCAAAAAATGGCTATTCTTGTATATAATTCCATTAGTTAATTTATATAAATAGATATAAATGGTCCACTTTGCTGACATTTTCTTTTCAGTATAGCCCACAAATACAACGAATTTTTTCCGAAGAACTTCGAGATTGCACTGTTACTTATATTGATAAACAGTGTTAGCAGTTGCGAGGGCTTTTATTATTCAGTTTTGATTGATTACCACCACTTTTTTGAAATAGAAATATTGGCCTTATTTATTCTGTCATTTAATAAGGCGAGTATTAATATTTCAGAAAAGTGGCAACAATCAAGCATTCTGAATGAAAAAAAAAAACAATTGGCAACACTGTTGATAAATGTTGTTGAATGCTGATATATATATTTACACTATTGAGATACATTATTCAGTAAAGAAGGATTTGGTCTAATTTTATGTGATAATAAAACACACCAGTTTATAATTAATAAATTGGGATTTATCAGCAGAAATTACTTATTTAAAATATTTAGGAATACATTGGTGATTATGATCATTCGGTTAATTTTACTAATAAATTGTTACTTTTTTTCTTTAAACACTTTGGACTGCGTTTGAATTTGACTTATGACCCAATGTGCCCCCACTTTCTTGTCCTTTGGTTTTAGAATTTCAGTTTGTTATATTTCGGAATGTGATAAGATATTTAACAATTAATAACACGATAAATATGCAATTTTGAATATTTCCTATTCTTTTTTCAATTTTTCACTTTTCATATTAAAAATTCCATATAAATTGAGTAATGTTACTGCAATCTCATATCCAGGAACAAATTGCACTGTTGTCTATCACTACCTGTGAGTAGCAGTGTTTATTTATAGCTTCTTAAGCATAAGAAGTCCCAAATTTGCTATGTATCAATGCATAGCTGCCAATGTTTACGCTTTTTGCCTACCACTATTTTTGAACAAAAATAATTCACTTATTTAAAGACTAAATAAGGCAAATTTTTCTGTTGAAAAATAGTGGTAGGAAAACAACGAAAATTTGGTAGCTACGCCAATGTGTTCCATCTTTCCCTACATGAGAATATACGAAATGCTACAAACTACAAAAATGTATAATACAGAGACTATAGAAACAAAAGTACAAATTTTAAGAATCATTTGACTGTAAAGTATATTGAAAATATTTCTTTAAAATTATGAGATATTATAAAACAGAAAAAAATTAGTACTAAATATAATATTAATACAAAGAAACAGAAAATGTTATATACAACAAGAACATATTATACAGTCAAAGACTCCAAATATTAAACGAAAAAGATAAGACCGTAGAGTAGAGCAAGTAAATCAATCCGTGATAAAAGGAGAATCTGGCTCTTCAAGCCGGGTAATTTTCATCAGGAGCCTTTAAACCTGAAATGAGAAAAAGGGTTTATTTACAACAAATTCATTACAGCTGTTTTCAAATTCAAACTAGCTACATTTTCAGAGATTCAAAATTCGTTAATTTGATTATGAAATGCGCGAAATCTGCGCGTGTTCTTACTAAAAAAACTTTGTAATCGAAAAGCGTTTTCCATTTTCTGATAATGGCTCCCAATACATCAGAAAAGGCTCTCAAATTCCGCGTTTTAAACTGACAGCCATGAGTCATACAGCCCGGGAAAGTTTTTATATACATAAATAGATTATAACTCAAGATTTAACACAATTATAGAAAAATGATAAACGCTATTCGAAATCATTTAAAATAGTCATTGCTGCAGTTTTTATACATTTTTCGAAAAAAAAATTACTCTTGTATGTGTCAGCAAATTTTGTGTTGTTGAGTGGGCAAAAATATTTTTTTCTAAGAACCGAAATGAGAGAAACTTGTACGAAAATAAAATTTTTATTATTGATTTTATAGATAGAGATTTTTTACATTATTTCTTTTCTAGATTAAAAAATTCATTCTCAAATTACATACCTCTGTTATCATGATAACTTTTGAACTCAACTGGAAACAGAATTCCAGATCCATCAGCTCCCGATCCTTGTCCTGGCATCCATCCGTTATTTATTAGAATGGAGTAACCAGAGCCATATTTCCATGATAGAACATTCTGAAAAAAAAAATAATAAAACAGAAATCTAAAGTAAAATATTTCTTATATTACAATCAAAGAAACGAAACACTGTTCACATTTTCTGTAAAATCACGGAAAAGAATGATATTCTCGTTTAATTAACACTGATTCTCCGTTAAAGACATCCGATTAAGATTCTCCATAATGGACAATATTCATGTGACGTCACAGTGGGAATTACATGGTGTAAAAGTATTCATGCAGCAAAAATACAGGTAAATGCATGCGTAAAATACTTTAGATTTATTTTGGACGAATTATTTTCAAAAAATACACGCATTAAAATCCATATATACTTATAAATTAATTTAAAATATTCATTTTATAAATAAAATGAAAAATAAGCATGAAATTGCATTAAAATTGAAAAAAATACTTCATGTATAACATATATCTGCCCAGAAGAGGCCTGAAACTCTATATAAAAATAAAATATAAGCATAAATTTTCTAAACACAATGCTTTTTAATGGCGCGGTTCCGAATGTTATTCCCAAGCAGATGAATTTTTGTAACCTCGAACCCAAAAGATGAATATTGTCCATTAGTTTACAAGTTTGTTATAGATTAGTGGAAGAGATTATTTGTTGCACCGAAAATTTTGTATCGAAGAAGATTGGAGGTTTAATGAAACCATTCCAGTCTACAGTTGTAATATGGCATTTTTTAACACTTTCCAAAACATAGTTGAAAAGTGTTCATGAATTTGGTTTGTCTGTCTGTCCGTGCTCTAACTCGCGTAAATATGCTCGGTTCGTCATGCAATTGATATATGTTGTTGAGGCTTACTGTGGCATGTCCGGTATGGAAAATGAAGTGTGTAGCACTTATAGTTTTTTTACAGGGACACTCAAAAGAATTTCAGTCTGCGGGGAAAAATCATTTAAGGTTTATTTTAATGCTGTTACATAACTTCAAACATATTGAAATTGATATATATAACTGAGGTGCACTACAAGAGACTAATTACAGAATGTGGTGTGCATAGCAGTTATAGTTCCTTTACAGGGATACTCAAAAGAATTCCGTTACATTACGGTATATGAAGAAAAATCGTTTGCAGTTTATTTTAATAATGTTTCACTATTTCAAACATATTGAAATTGATATATATCACTAACGTAGATTACAAGAGGCTTACTATAGAATATTGTGTGTACAGCTTTCATCGTTCATTTATAGGAACATAGAAAAGAATTCAGTTAAAGTACGGCTTATTAATAATAATTGCTGGGCATGCTTTTTCAGTTGCTGAACGCGTTTCTAAATTTAACTCATTTTTTGTCTATTACTTGGTGTGTATAAATTGTATAGATTGTATACAGGGCAGCACAAAAGCCTTGTGTACATTTCCGTTTATTGCCGGACATTGCAGAAGGGAAATTTTAAGCTGTGCTACGCGTTTCCTAACGGAACTAAATTTTAGCATTCTATTTAGTATATATATACAAATCTATAGATCATATATAGGGCTAAACAAAAGAGCTCGGATATTTTTCTTAACATTGTTGGTAATTCCTGAAATTGGATTTTTAAATATGTTATGCGTTTTCAAAATTGTTTAGTTAGACACCTTATCTTACACCTTACGGTAAAGATTTGCAAAATTATTTTGGAAGTGTTGGAAAATGTTACATAATCTATGCCTGACGCATGATTTTTCGTTCTTGTTGATTTGTTGCGAGATTTTGTAATAATAAATTTCTGGACATTTTTTTTTTCAAACAAATTGCTCGCTCTTGATATTATGCGCCACACTGTACACTGTAAAAAAAAAAAAAGA
This sequence comes from Maratus michaelseni, assembly GCA_963931845.1. Taxonomy (NCBI): domain Eukaryota; kingdom Metazoa; phylum Arthropoda; class Arachnida; order Araneae; family Salticidae; genus Maratus; species Maratus michaelseni. Next base: position 494,738,036 of record OZ007586.1, read on the forward strand.
AAAATCTGACTTTCTTAATCTAGGAAAATATAAGATAGCCACGAACGAAAATGTGCAATAACCTCTAACCTATTTATCCCCGATTCCGAAAAGCGTTCTTTATCTTTAGAAATACCAGAATCCAATATATTTTTGAGATTCAAAGAAGCATTTATAAAACCAAAGTCACTTTTGTTGCTACTGATTTTCGGATATGTTTCCGAATAGCTTTTATAGTGTATTAATCAATTCCCTCAACCCGGAATATTGGTTTTTCGGATGCTATCAATTCTCAAGTAAATATTTTCATGTTCAAGAAACATGTTTTACAGACAAACATCATGAGAAATTAACAGTATTAACATTAACAATAAAATTAATATTATTTGGTACTCTTCCATGCATAATTCAATTACGCAGCTGAAAATGTTTACTTGAGAATGCATAGCATCCGAAAAACCTATATTCTGGATTTATAAAACGGATTAATACACTATAAAAAGAAAAGTGTCCAGTTAAACTGATGACATTGAGCTCACAGGCTATTCACACTAATTGTATATTATACTCTTATTTCAAAGAATAATGCCCCTTAAAAAATAAAGAAATCGAGAATAAATTAAGGGGGCCAACAAACGGACGAACAAAGAGGGGAACGGGGAAATAATTAAGCCCCCGTTTCTCCCTTTATACTTAACCAATGAACCATCAAAACTAATAAGGGAAGCGCCTTATCACAATTAACCTATATACAAAATTTGAAGCAAATCGGTTAATTCTGCATGAAAAACCCATTTATCTAAATTAAGGGGGGGGGGGATTAGCCCCCATTTCCTCCCTTTATATTTAACCAATGAACCCCAAAACTAATCAGGGAAACGCCTAATCACAACGAACCTATGTACAAAATTTGAAGAAAGTCGGATAATTCTGCATGAAAAACCCATTTATCTATATTAAAGGGGGGGAGATTAGCCCCCTCATTCCCCTCTCTTAATACTTAACCAATGATCCCCAAAACTAATCAGGGAAGCACCTTATCAGAATGAACCAATACATAAAATTTGAAGCAAATCGTATATTTCATCGCGTTACGTACATACATACTTACGTACATACAGAACCTGCGAGCACATTAGCTCTCAGACTTTGATAGTCTGCGAGCTAGTAAAAACTACTCGGAAACGTCTCCAAAAACGAGCGGCAGCAAAATAAACTTTTTTTTATATAAATTATCCTCTAAATCCTGAAAATATATTCGTTTCTGAAGTTTCTAAAGATAAAGAACGCTTTTCGGAATCATGGGTAACTCGAAGAGAGTATTGTATATTTTCGTTCGTGGTTATATTATATTTTCGTAGATTAAAAACATTTGTCTTTTTCATAGTAAAAAAGATGTTTCTAAATCCAAGAAAATATAATATAACCACGAACAAAAAATATATAATAACATCTTCCAAGTTACCCATGATTCCGAAAAGCGTTATTTATCTTTAAAAAGCTCAGGAACCAACATATTTTCGATATTTAAAGAATCATTTATAAAAAACAATTTTTTTTTGCTGCCACTAATTTTCGGAAACGTTCCCGAGTAGTTTTTATAGTGTATTAATCAGTTTTCCCAACCCGGAATATAGGTTTTCCGGACGCTATACATTCTCAAGCAAACAATTTCATGTTCAACAAACGTGTGAACACATGCACATAATAAACTAAAAGCATTAACATTAACACTGGACTTATTATTTTGTTACTCTTTGATGAATAAATTCCATTACGCAAATAAAAATATTTAATTGAGAATTAAATGATAACGTTTTCGAAAAATTCGGACAACAAAAGAAACTTTTGTTTCAGAAATCGTTCTTTAAATCTCAGAAATCCATTGGTTTCTGAGGACAAAATAACGCTTTTCGGTCTCGTGGGTAACTCAGAAGGGGTTATATTATATATTTTCGTTAATTGTTTTTGCTAGATGAAGAAATATTTCTCTTTTTTGCAGTACGTAGAAAATACATGTTTTCTTTCAAAATCATGCAAATGATTACTGATTTCGTTTTAATATGGCGTTTCTCTCGAGACGTTTCTCCAGCACTATAAACGCGTCTTTCCATATTTAGTGCCGGAAAACTACTATATTTCATAAACCTCAAAATATCATTTGCACCATTTGCATTCCACTAGGTCGTTAAGCATTGGTTGTAAAAGAATGGGATTTTGTTTTATGTCCTCTTTACACGCAGAACAACATTTTTCTAAATATAAGTTATAGGAAAAGAAGGTTATCTAAAAATTTAAATTTCGAATTTTAATTTATATACAGCTTCTTGTAAAACAAAAGACACATCTAAACAAGAACAAAAAATCATGCGTCAAGCATAGATTATGAAACACTTTCCAAGAGAGCCAGAAAACTGTAACGAAACTTCACTATTAAATAAGGTGAAAGAACATATGTAAGTAAACAATTTAAGAAACATATAACACATTGAAAAATACAGTTTTCGAAATTACCTTCCAGTGTCAAAAAAGTTGTCGAATTATTTTGTGCAGCCAAGTATATGATTAATAGATGTGGATATATACCATGATAAAATTTAGTTCAGTTAGAATGTTCACATTTGGAAAATTTCGCCAATCGATGGAAATGCACCCAAAATCTTTTGTACAGCCCTGTATATTATCTGAAGACTTTTGTACACACCACATATTAAGCTAAAAGGCAACTTAAAACTCACTCGCAGCAATTACCAACCGTAAACGATAATGTATCTTTTTCTTTGCGTAGCCCTGTATATGAATTTATTTATATTCCACAAACTTCTATTAGTCTACTAAATATAGTTCAGCAAGAAAATGCGTAAACACAATTAAAAAATACCCAATATATTTAGTGTGTCCCTGTCAATAAACTTAATGCATACAAGAGAACAATTTATAGTGCACCTCAATAATGCATACAATTTTCATTATGTTTGAAATAGTGAAATATGACTAAATTACACTGCAAACGATTTTTCCCTATAGAACGATGTGTAAATGAATTCTTTTGTTTGACCCTGTAAATGAATAATAAATGCTTTGCACCCCATATTCTACAAAAGCATGTTTTAATGCGCTTCATAATTATATATCAATTTTATTATGTTTTAAATGACGTAGCGTCATCAAGATGCACTTGAAACGATTACTTCTCATTGACTGTAATGAAATGGAATACTTTTGACTGTTCCTGTAAAAAAACTATAAGTGCTCACACTTCAGTTGAAATAGAGAACATGCTATACTAAACAAGTATAATATACCAAAATTTCAGGGGAATCCGAGCATATTTACGGGAGTTAGAGCACGGACAGACGGCAGACAAACCGAAGTCATAAACACTTTTCAACTAGGTTGGAAAGTGTTAAAAAGCTTTACTTTAATTCTAAACTTTTTTTAATTTAGAAGTGTCTTTCTATTATCAGTGGTGTAAACGATAATCGTCGAAACAACTATTTTGAATCACCCCGTATAGGGTAGGTACTCCATTAGTCCATCTCAGTAGTCGGTCACAGTGAGATATATCGATTTTTAAATATTTTATTTTTTGTTTAAAATGAATTAATTTAAAATTCCCCTAAGTGCAGCTATACTCTGAAAAAAGACAAATGTTTCTTAATCTACGAAATAATAATATAACCACTAACTGAAATATACAATAACCTCTTCCGCATAACCCATGATCCCGAAAAGTTTTCTTTATCATTAGAAACCTCAAAAAGCAATATATTTTTTGAGATTTAATTAATCATTTATAAAAACAAAGTTTTTTTTTGCTGCCACTGGTTTTTTGTAAACGTTTTCGAGTATTTTTACTTTCTTCTATCTTTATAAAAAGAAAGTATTGGATTCATGAAAATTTACGACTACCGGTTTTCGACGGATTTATACGTTTTAAAAGGTCCTGAACACGATTTGACTGTTTTCAGAAAATGTCTGTCTGTGAGTCTGTGACAAAAATTTTGTGAGCGCTCTATCTCAAGAACTAATGCACTAAATTTAATAAAACTTTATATTCAGTGAGTCCCTGATATAAGTTGGTGCTGATTAGTTTTTGGTGAAAATCGCCGGACAGGTGGCGCTGCTATGCTGCATTTTTCGCGATTTCTGCAATACCTCTATCTCAAGAACTAATGCAGTTATTTTCATCAAACTTCAGATTTAGTTAGAACTTGATATAAATAGACGCTGATTAAGTTTTGGTGTAGATATCCCAACAGGTGGCGCTGCTATATCACTTTTTTCATTATTTTTATGATAACTATATCTGAAGAACTAATGCACGGATTTTCATCAAACTTTAGATTCTGTTAGACCTTGGCATAAATAGATGGTAGTTACGTTTTAGTGTAAATAGCCCAACAGGTGGCTCTGCTACGCTACTTTTTTCATTATTATCACGGTAACTACATCTCAAGAACTAATACACGGATTTTCATCAAACTTCAGATTCTGTTAGATTTTGACATAATTTTTTTTATTAGGTTTTGGTCTAAATCTCCCAACAGATGGCGCTGCTATGCTGCATTTTGCAGGATTTACATGATTATAGCCATATATGATTATAGTCATATATCAAGAACTAATGCACGGAATTTAATAAAACTTTAGATTCTGTTAGACCTTGATATAGATTGGTGCTGTTTCGTTTTTAGTGTTTGCGAAACCTGTGTGAGATAGAAGAAAGTTTTGGGATTGACACATCCGACTAGTTTATAGTGTATTAATTATTTTGTTAAAACCAGAATATTGGTTTCTAGGATGATATCAATTCTCAATTAAACATGTTCAGCAGCGTACTTGAATTTATATATACAAGAGTAACAAAATAATATATAATTTTAATGTTAATTTTGTTAATGTATCATGTTTGTCTGTAAAACAGGTTTGTTGAACAAGCAAATGTTTACTTGAAAATTGCTGGCATTGGAAAAAATTATATTCCAAGTTGAGAAAATTGATTAATGCACCACAACAAGTACTCGGAAACATTTCCGAAAATCAGTGGCAGCAAAAGAAACTTTGTTTTTATAAATGTTTCTTTAAATCTCAAAATTATATTGGTTTATGAGGTTTCCAAAGATAAAGAACGCTTTTCGGAATCGTGAGTAATTCGGAAGAGGTTATCCCGTATTTTCTTTTATGGTTATATTATATTTTCCTGTGATTAAGAAGCTTTTGTCTTTTTTAGAGTATACCTGTGATAGATCATAAGCCATCCGCAAAAAAATTGTGGGTTTTTTATTTTACATTAGTAATTGGCCATTTCATTCCGATATATAATTGACTGGCTACTAAACTTAAGTGGCCGACCGCTGTTGTTTTTACCCTATATAATTGAAAAGTATTAGACGTTTTCGTTGGAAGTCAGTTAAAAGTAAATTATTCGAAATCGTGAGTAATTCGGAATAGGTTATTCTGTATTTTCTTTCATGGTTATATTATATTTTCCTAGATTAACCCAACTCCTAGATGTCGACTAAAGTCGACATCTAGGAGTTGGGTGCTATAGACTACATTAAGCGTCGACAAAAGTCGCCTTAGCATTCACGGTGTGTATTGTGCTCACTGTAGTGCGTCATGGGCTTAGCAGTGATGACGTATTGCGCCTGCGTAGTGCAGTAATTTGGCTATAACCAAAACCAGTAGCGTGCTTTTCGTATAACCATAATATATGATTTTTAGGTGCGTTCCTAATTATATAAATACGTAGCGCCTATTGTCGTCGCTTGGTCCGTCCGTCTGTCTGTCCGTCCGTCCGCGTATAACAACGCAAAAACTACCAAACCGAATGGTTTGAAATTTAAGATATGTTATCTTTGCAGAATTTTGTCGAGACATTTCAAATTTTATAAAAATCGAATCAAAACTTTAGGAGATATTACTAAAAATATTTATTAAGAAATTTGAATTTTTAAAAAAAAATCGGTGCTTTCTTGTTATAAGAGCTTCCGAAGTTTAATCGTCAAGCGACCGAGATACTTATTTTATTACAGGAATTAATCTGCAGACGATACAATTCATTTCACAGAATTAAAAATCATCAAGATCTGAATATTTATATAACAAGCTATAGTACGAACGCACCTCATTTGTCACGTTTGACGTACAATTTCCAGCTTGTTAGTTTTGTATTGGGTCGTTCGGAAACTGTTTTTATAAAAACCTGAATTTCTCTTCGAGTATACATGCTATCTTCATAAAAATGAACCCAAATTATTACAATAAGCCACTTAATCATAATCTAAAGTTTGAATGCTTTTGCAATATTAGTTTTTACAGGGTTATCCAAAATATATTCGTTTTTCTTCAAGTTGTTGACGGCCCCTTATAGGGTTTCGGGAAAAAATCTTCACGGAAATATATGACGTCTATCATGTTGTTTACACTCCTGAAGTTTCAGGATAATTCCTCATGTAGCTTTTCAGATATTTTACAAAATGTCTAAAATCGCAAGTGACCAGTCATCATTGGAAATATAGTGTATTAGACAATTTCAGCGGTGTCATTATTCAAAAGCATTTCACCCTTTAAAAATTTAGATTCTAATTTCAGAGTTTGTTTAATGAAAATTACGTCATTTCGTACACAGCAATAGAAAATATTTCAGTATTACAGGCTCTCTTTTGAAAATGATTGCACGTTCAAGCGCTATAGCATTCCACTTATAGAATCTTTGACAAAAGTCTTAAAAGTAATCTATTTATTAAAATCATTGTTAAAATATTTTTTATTTTAATTTTACTAAATTTGGCATCAATAAAGATGTAATAAGATAAACTAATTGTTACTTACCTGAATTCATCGTGGAAATTTTATTGCAAATTAAATATATGTGTATCTCAGAAAATAATACGAATTTTGAAATTTCAAGAGCTAATGACATCCTTGGAGTCTTATGAATACTTGATAAAGTTTCTATTTATTAAAATCATTGTTAAATATTTTTTTTAATTTTACTAAAATTGCCATCAACAAAGATTTATTAATCCCCGTTAACTTTCCTTCTTATTTTCTCAGCATTCAGATAAATTAATTGCCTCTATCTGAATCCATCGTAGAAATTTTATTACAAATTAAAAAATACATGTATCGCGGAAATTAATATAAATTTTGAAATTTCCACAGGTTTTATGACATCCTTGGATTCTTATGAATACTTGATATAAGTTTCAGCTCGAAATTCGTTATATTCTCAAGTAGAGCAGTAAATGTGAAATACACACCTACTGTCAGATTTTAATGCACTGGTGGAAAAATTAAAGACACAATCATGAAAAGGTTCCTTATATTCATCTATTTTAAGTGAAGTCCTAGTAGGTTGTTCGCTCAAGATCAAGGATATCACGTAGGCTAATGGCATTCACCATCGCTTCTCAGAAATATACAAATTCGATATATATTTCGCAAGTGGAAAGTGGAACATATCGTTGAGAAGGTATTTGACAGATTGTGAGATATGGCGTTTAATTGGGAGAATAGAAGGAGGACAGGAAGCTTATCAATATGTAAAGCTTACATTTTTGTTAAAAATGTCCTTACACTTATAAAGAGTTTCTACATATTTCTAAAAAAAAAAAAAATTAATGTAACAATCATCACATTTCGTATAATCTTATTTAAATTTATTTTTTACAGAAAAAAATATTCTGCATTATTAAAATATACCAGGCATGACAAAATAAAGACATTGTGCAAGTTCTATGTCAAGTTGTCAAGTTCGATTCAATGTTTAGCTACAGAGTCATTCCAGTTACGTGAGTTTTCATATATGCTACATTAATTTTTCCAGCCAATGTAAATGTTTGAGTTCCTAGTCCATTTTCTGCCGCGACTATCACATTTTCACTGCACAACAGCAATGAAGCCTGCTGCATTTTTCTTAAGGCACTTTTGGATCACCATATTTTCCGCGTATCATTTAAGGCTGTTCTCAAATACAAACTGGCTACTTTATGACACATTGTTTAATTCCTTTTTGTACGGACACGCATAAAATTGGCAAGTGTTCTTATTCAGAAACTTTGTAATCGAAAGACAATTTCCATTTTTTGGTAAAGGCAGAAAATCTTTTAAAAAAAAACACTGACAAAGTCGGCACGAGAAAAGGGGAAAATATGTTGTCAAAGGACACCAATGGCTTATAACTCGATAAGTAATTTATTTACCAAAAATGGAAAACATATTTTGATTCCAAATCACTTCAAAAGTCAAGATTGCCAATTTCATGCCTTTACGTTTAAAAATGAGTCAGAAAACGTGACAGAAAGTTTCTCGCTGTTGAGCAGGTCATTTGAGAACTCCCTTAACCCCTTCGGGACCGGCGGCTTTTACACAAATTTTATTCGGTTGGCACCACTTTTTTTTAAAAAAGCTACCTTTACTTAAACTATCACAAAAATGCTCTAATTAGAGAAAGTAAATATTACTTTTATTTTTTACTGGTGCCTAAAAATAATTCTGTATGCTCTTTTTCAGGGTGCATATATGCACCCATGGTCTCGAATGGGTTAAGGCTATTCTCAGATCAAAAGAGCTATTTTCTGACACATTTCTAAAATCATTTTTGTTCGGAAGCGCATAAAATTGGCATGTATCCTTATTCAGAAACTATTTAATCGATAGATGTTTTCGACTTTTTGGTAAAGACCGATCTTTGATAAAATATTGCCGAAGTCGGCGTTTTGAACCGAATTTCCGACGCGTCTGCACGAGAAAAGGGAAAAACATGTTGTCACGTAACACGAATCGCTTATATTTCGATAAGTAATTTATTTATCAAAAAATGGAAAATTCATTTCCATTCCAAATTGCTTCAATAATCAGGCCTGCCAATGTTATACCTTTACGTTCCAAAATGAATCAGAATATGTGTCAGAAAGTTTTGTATTGTTGAGCAGGTCATTTGAGAGCCACCTAAATATTAGAGGCATTTATTCAAACTTTTTGGCATATTTTTCACCAGTTTTGGTTATTTTTACACCTTTTTCATATTTGTATCAGCAATACTTATCAAATTTTTCATGTTTCTGGCTAAGTTTATATGAGATTTTATTTTATATGCGATAAAATTAAATATGTGTGATGAAAACAAATAAAATCTGCAGGGTTTTTTTTATATAAAAAATATAATAAATATCATTCAGGAAAAAATTGTAGCATCTTCGTCATATTTTTAAAAAAATCAAATTTAAAAATATCTACCCCATACTATGGGAGAAAATTCATATTTTGCCATAATTTTTCCTCCGAACAGAATAGGAAGTTAACCCTACTCAGCGGTGTACATAAGACAAGAAAATTACCTGCGAGAAAGATTCAAAGAATTTGCGTAGGTGCATATGACCATCAAAGCACAATATGGCGACACATTGCATCATATGTAGGTCTTCCAATGATGTCTGTTGAGAAAAAGATTTATTACATTAAAAATATTATTCTACAAACAATAAATAACAGAATAAGTCAGACATAATACTAGGCAAGTAAAAAGAAATCGCGTAATAAGGGATGTAAGTTAAGATGTTTTTATTAACTTTCGAAGGGTTTTTTTTTTTTTTTTTTTTTTTTTGTAATTGACTTAAAATGTGAATTATTGAATACGGCTAAAAATGTTGAACAACGTGTAATAAGGTAAAGCTAGGAGAGCCTGCGCACAATTCAAAAGAATAACAATAAAAAATCTAAATATGAATTTTTTGCTAAACTATCCATGAATAATTTTTACTTCATTTGTTTTTTATGCATTTCCATTGATATTTTGTTGTTATGCTGCGATTTAATAGAACAGTTGTAATAAAACCAAGAAAGTTATTTTGCGCAATCTGTCCTTACAGGGTTGGTGTGATTGTGCACATGGATAGGAGAGATTGTTACTAATAATAACTACAATTAAATTGTTAACAACAATAATTACACTTCAATGACATTGTTGTAAGGTTTTTGTGAACAAATATTATTGTATTAGGAGTGAATATTTAAACCTAATGATTAAAGAATCAGAAAAAGGAAATAATTTAAAAATCGATTAAAATTTTTTAATTAAAGTAAACAAAAAAATAAAGAATCAGAAAAAGCAAGTCCAGATAAGATTACAAAATAACATTAAGTTACTTGATAACACGTTTAACTTAAAATTAGTCCATTTTCATTTTTTCATTTTTTATGCAAATTTACCAATAAGCTGCGTAATTTCTCCTAACACGGAAACTAATGGGAACAATGCGCCATCTCTCCTAAGTAGCAGATGCGCAATCTCTCCAATTTCGGTAGGAGAGATTGCGTGGCCTTTTATTTAAACATGGCCGCTTCTAAAACGAACCGTTGATGTTCAAATTGTTAGTCTAGATTAGTATCTTAGGAGAAATCGTTTAAGTTAAAAATATATTGTACTACTGACATTGTATAGAAATTCTGATGAATAGCTATGAAAATTCAAGCACTTGCTTTGGGAAAACAAAACAAAATAGAAATGCTTTATCTTAGATGCTCAAAACAATCAACGTGCACTTTCAAGTAGACACTCCACTACTGCTGTTGTACAACTACCTGGAGTCACTTCACGCTCACTCTACTCCTTCCCCCCGAACTTCTATGTGCGCAATCTCTCCGACCGCGCCATCTCTCCTGGCTTTACCTTATAGTGGTACATTATTAAAGTTTATTTAATTTAATTTAATTAATTTTGTTGTACAAAATATTCATAAAAACAGTAATAGAATGGTACTTACGGAAATAAAATCAAAACTCAAATTGAAACAAGACATTTTTAATTTGTAAATTAGATTATAATAACCGAAACCTGTCAGGGAATGTGCCACTATCACCCTGTTTATGACGTTTTGTATTAAATGACTATATGTATGTACTTTTGTATTCACCACTTTTTAAAAATTAATCCCTGCCATACGCTTATACTAAGATATTTTCAAGAGAAACCTACCAGAAAGAAATATTTTTGTAAATTGTGGTACGATTGAATAAAAAATAGTCGCTAGTCCTTGCCCGCAATCAAAAGATTAATGCAAGAAAGAACGAAAAATGCTGATTTATTTCATGTAAAGGACTTTATATTTATATTTGGTTTATTTTGTCATATGGGGTTATCTATACATACTAAAATATATACCAACTTATTTTTTTCAAATGGTAACACGCATTTTTGATACGTTATTTCAATTCTATGGATATCAAACCAGCCCGCTAAAGTATTTAGTTTATACATACAGGGTTCCTACATGTCAGGGAATTTCCCTGTAGTTCACATAAACACCAGTATTTACGTAGAGTAAAACTCAGTTTACGTAATCGTGCGATTACATAATTTGAGTTTTTCCATGAGAAAATTTTGGTATATTTCTTGAAACTATAGGAGCCCTGTTTATATATAATTTTTGCAATTAACATAACTATTAAATCAGAACATTATTCGACACTATATAAATTAACCCATAATAAGAATTCGACAGAAAAAATATATCCATTATTGATAAGTGCACTCATTTAAGTAAAAATGCAAATACAAAATGTAATAACATTACAAAAAGGAAAATGGAAATTTATGTTGTGAAACACTTAATCAAGGGAAATATTCCACAATATAAGTAATTCACGAATGATTTCGGCTTGAACATATTAGCAAGCGATTGTTCGATCAACTGCGACATCAAATATATTGTATTATGTTATATTTATGTATATTCATATATATATATATATATATATATGTGTGTGTGTGTGTACATATATGTATATACATATAAAACCATTAATGAAACATTACCGTAACACCAACATAAACTATGAAATTATGATTTAGTATGTAATAATTAATTGACAACGATTGTGTTCCCCAACACTCTGAATATAGATACCAAATACTTATTTGAAAGAAGAAGAAATTAAATTAAAAATTGAATGAATGAAATTGAATGAATGAAGTTTGTGGAATTTAGACAGAATTATCAAATTCTTGCCTCTCGTCTACAACAGTGGAACTTATTGACACCAAATACCAAAGTAACTTATTACCGAAATTGAAGTCAAATTTTCTGCAGTTATTTCACCAAAAATGATTTTTTTTGTTTTTGCCATGATATTCCTGGACATCTTAATGCGATGAATCAAAATTATGATCCAAATGAATGGCGTTTATTTATCGATTCATCTAAATATAGCTTGAAAGCTGTATTACTTCATAACGGTAATATAAAACCATCTTTTCCAATTAGCCATGCCGTAAACAGTAAAAAAACCTATCAAACAATGTCTCTTTTAATAAAAATGATACAATATGAACAGCACAACTGGAAAATATGTGGCGATTTAAAAGTAGTTATTATGTTACTGGGCTTACAGGGCGGGTATACCAAATATTCATGTTTTTTGTGCTTGTGGGATAGTCGAGCTAAAGAACACCATTACATCAAAATATATTGGCCTGTCCAAAATGAATTTATTCCGGGAAAAATGAATGTGAAATATACATCTTTAGTGGATCAGCAAATAATAATTTTGCCACCGTTACACATTAAATTGGCCCTAATAAAAAAGTTCTTCAAAGCCGTGTTTCGTCAATACAAACAGTGCTGCTTTTAAATATTTACACAAAATTTTTCCAAGTATTTCAGACGCAAAATTAAAAGATTGAATTTTTATCGGTCCACAGATTTGTAAACTGATGCAAGATAAGGACTTTGAAATTTTTTAATCTACTAATTAAAACAACACTTGGGATTCTTTTAAAACAGTCGTCCATGGATTCGTAGGAAATCATGGGATTCCTTTAAAACGGTCGTCCATGGATTCTTAGGAAATCATAAAATATTGCTGTTTTATTAAAAAACTATCATGCAATAGGTGTGAACATGTTTCTGAAGATACATTTTCTCCATTCACACCTGGATTTTTTACCTGAAAACTTGGGCACTGTGAGTGACGAGCAGGGCGAGCGTTTTCACCAAGACCTTATACTTTTTGAAGACATACACAAATGTTTTTGGCACGAAACTATGTTAGGAGACTACTGCTGGTCTATTTTAAGAGAAACGGATCAAGAAAATTATAAAAAGAAGAGTAAAATCAATCATTTCTAATTTTTTCTTTTTATATTTCATGTTATTATTATTTTTAAGTATTTAATAAATATTTTTAAAACCAGACGTGACAGATTTTTTACAATAATTTTCTCGTACTCAGTGCACTAGAATCTATGGAAATATACACATTTTGGCGAAAGTATATAAACCGTGTAAACCAGTGTATTTATTCTTATTTAATTTCCCTTTAAAATTAATAATTGTCTTATTCAAAATCTTAATCCAAAACTCTATGTCAATTCGTAACTTTTATCAACTATCCAATCTATAATATTCTGAGAGAAGCTAGTTTTTCATTTAGAATGTTTTTTAAAAGCCATTTTGTTATTTGTATTCCACGGGCTGTCTTCGCGCGCTAGATTTTTTTACTTCAAAAACAATACGCCACTAGACCACTAGATCTGGGATTCTTTCTTATTAAAACTAGAGATCGACCGAAACAGGCTTTTAAGACAGAAACCGAAACCGAATTTCGGTGATCTTCCCACTTTCGGCCGAAACCGAAACCGTAAAAAAAACTGATTTAAAAACTTATTAATACACACATAACTGCATATAATTATTAATAAATTAATTAATAACAAATAATTAATAATTACTTAATAATAACTAATTATGTTACTAATTAATTTATTAAGACAACATTTTAAACCTAGAAATTATTAATTATAAACTTTATTTTCCAAATCAATATTCTCAAAGTGAGACATGTTTTAACATTATGTTGTACTTTATGTACTATTTTGTACTATTTTGTACTAATTTCAAATATATATGTATAAGGAAAAAAATGTAACAGTTGTCAATTTTCTTTTGAGGTGTGTACAATAAGATCAAAAGAAATCTTTGCTCACTCACCGCCCCCCCCCCAAAAAAAAAAAAAGCTTTGCCACTCCCTACCTCCCTAAGAAAGTATTGAAATGGCACCCATGTTTGAAAATTTTATCTCCGGTGCCAAGTTGACTGTCTGTGCCTCTATCAAAACTATTTATTTTCATATAAAATAAAACGTAATTAATTTATCGAATTTCATCTAATAGAAAATATTTTAAGTATACATACCTCGATATATCTTTTGTAATAAATTTCGTAAATCTTCATTTGTTTTAACAACACCTTTCTCATAAAGCATTCGAAACAATCTGGAGTTTCAAAGTAAAAATTTTCTACTTCTGTTAAGTTTACATCTTTTAAAGGTCACGTGATAAGCGTCTTTTAAGTTTAGTCATATATGCATTACTTGCTTTATAATTTACACTCGCATCATGAATCAGTCAGAACGGATAATGATAAACAGTGCAGCTCACAGCAATAAACAGTGTCTCATTTGAGCCGATACAACTCATATCAATGAGTAAAGTCGAAAATTTCCGAAAAAAGGAAAGCGATTTTGAAATACAGATAGTTTCGGTCAGGCCGAAATTTTGGCAGCAGTTTCGCCGAAAACCAATATTCGGCGAAACTCAGATTTTGCGCCCAAACCGAAATTTCGGTCGATCTCTAATTGAAACCTCTCCATCTCGCGTCATTCGCTTAGCCGCTCAATTCTTAAATTTCGCCTCTCACTGATTGGTTCGTGTACGTATTACGTCGATTCTAACGTATTCCGCGCATCTAACAAAAAGCAATTGCAAGACTTCGGAGCTCATAATTTCTTCTTGTTTTCAAGTGCTGAACAAACGGTTATCTTTCGTTCTTACGATTCGGAATTTCTAAACCAGCCATTTAAGATCAACTAAATGATGTAATGATTTATAGTCAAGCCAGAGGGCTTTAGAAAACATCTTTGTCCTATGGGAAATGTTTCTTCATCTCTCCTGTTCCTGAACAAACACTTTATTTGGAAAACTGGCTTAGTTTTTATGGAGAAATTACCCAATGGGTACATTCATTGACTACACTTCTCGCCATGATTATCGATTTATCGACTGCAATTATTCACCATCTTTAACAAGCTGCCAGTTTCTCGTGAATTTTTAATTCATACAGCTAAAACCTAACACACACACACACACGCATATATATATATATATATATATATATATATATATATATATATATATATATATATATATACATACATACATATATATATAAATATATATATATATTAGTCGGCATTTTGTTTTTCATAGTACTCGGAAATTTTCCTCCTTGGAGTCGGAAATTTATGAGTTTATACCCCCCTACGCGACTAGGGTGGTTTACGCCCCTGGTCGACACTGCTCTAAGACTGCTCTCTGTGTCCGTCCCTCCAGCAAACTCTCCTCATCTCTAAAAATGTAGTAAGAGAAAATTCCATTCTGATTGGTTCCTCGTGACATCATTGAATTTGCAAGAAAGTTCAACACAGTTTAGTAAATTTCACCTATTGCCACAAGTCGTAGAAATTCCCTTTTTTCACAGGTACGGGATTACGTTCAAGGTGAAACACAGCTATTTTTAACTGCTTCCCTCGTTTTTAAGTCTATTCAACTCAGTCTTTTGAATGGGTTTATCTTCTCCATTTCACACCGAGTCTTGAGTCTTGTTATCCTTTAACAAAAGGCCCATTTTCCTGTTAAGAAACTATTTATAGACCACCTCCAAAAATGAATACTGAACTCGGGATACACCACGTATTAATAACATGTCTCTGAATGTTTTTGCCCTCAGCATTGTTAGTCCTAGAATTTTTCCCAACCGATGATTGGTTGAGGTGATTCGATTCCTTGGCCTCCTCGACGTCCAGATTTATCTTCGTTGTATATTTTCATGTGCTGTTATCATAAGAATTGTGTGTATCAGACGTCTTGTACTTATTTCTAGGAACTTAAACAGCGGATCACAGCAGTTATTCAACCCATAAAACTCCTTAGATGTTTGGAAATATACATAGAATGAAATTGAGTATCGTTTGGACATACTACGCGCAATCAAGGGATTTCACATCTAGATCTCACGTTTGTACTTCTATTGTAAGTCGATAAAAACATTTTGTTTCGATACCATCCAGATTTTGTTTTACATAATTTTATAATATGTCCCATAATTCTCGGACACCCTATATATATCAAGGCTGTCTTGACTAAATGTTAAGAAATCGGATTACTCTTTTATGTAACCAAAAATGAATTAAGAAATGTGTCAGAAAGTAGCTCCTTTGGATTTGAGAACAACCTTAAGGCTGTTCTCAAATCCCAACTTGGCTACTTTATGATATTATATGTTAATTCGTTTTTGTTCGGAAACGCATGAAATTGGCAAGTGTTCTTATTCAAAAACTTTGTAATCGAAAGACGTTTTCCGTTTTCTGGTAAAGGTAGAAGATTTTTCAGAAAATACTATTAAAGTCGACGTTTTGAACCGAATTCCCAACGCCGCAACACGAGTAAGGGAAAAAAACATGTCGTCACGTGACACGAATAGTTTATAACTCGATAAGTAATTTATTTATTAAAAAATTGAAAACTCATTTCGATTCCAAATCGCTTCAATATTCAGGCCTGCCAATTTTATGCCTTTGCGCTTAAAAATGAGTCAGAAAATGTTTCAGAAAGTTTTGCGTTGTTGAGCACAGGTCATTTGAAAGAAGACCCGGTTGCACTTTTTATTTATGAATTTAAACCATGTTATTTTCTGAAACAATGAACACACATGCAATGTTGTCACTGGCGACCATTTTTATATTCTATTCGTATCACTATTGACACAATTTTTTTTTTTTTTTTGTAATATATCTCTCTATATTGATCTCTTGAAATTGTTCTAAATGTGTATAGCAAAGATTACTTCTACGAAAAGGTGGTAATGAATAGAATTAAAAAAATAGCTGCCAGTGGCAGCCCTGGATGTAGCTATGTAATAAACATAATTTTGAAAGTACAATAAACGTTAAATGCTGAAAAAAACTGCGAAAATAAAATTTAATATGAAATTTAGTCACATACAATTTTAGTTTTTAACAGTTTTATGTCATAGTATTTTGAAAGATCTGCATGATTTAATCATTTAAGGGGAGAGCAGCAGTTGTGAAACCATACATGAACTTTGATGTAAACGTGTGACATTTGATGTACCTTTTTCTCGGAAACTACTGAAACGATTTTAATTCATTTTGTTCTTTTATTTCGGCAATATCTAAACTATAAATTTGGGCAAAAAATGAAAACAAAAAATGCAATAGTTACTCATTTTCAAAAACAAAAATAAATCACATGTGAAACAGATGACATTGATGTATATTTTTCTCAAGAAGTATTGAAGCGATTTCAATACTTTTTTAACAGTTTTGATTGTAGCTAATCTTATAACTGATCATTTGCAAAAGAAAATAAATTAAAATGCAAAAATTATTTATTTTTTAATATTTATTTTGTTTACAAACTTGCATCACTGTTGCATTTTTTTATTTTTATTTTTTCTGAACGATTAATTTATTGTTTGGGTACTGTCGGAACTATAAAAATAAGTATTGAAATAGCTTCAGTACTTCTGAAGACCAGTGTATATCAATATCAGCTGTTTTACATGTAGTTTCGTAACCGTTTTTGCCTCTTTTAAAAAAATCTTAGTTAAGGTAATCCTTGTAAATTCCAATGGTATTTAACCGCATAAATTGTAACTTTGTATCGTTAGTTCAATGCTAAAAATTCAGAAAACTGCCAAAAACACTCAATAATACTGTTGCCCAAAAACAAAGTAATAAATTGATTTTATTGAATTTAAGGACTATAATTGCTATATCTTACATTTCATAAATTCTAAATATTAAGATTTTTAAAAAGCTGAAGAAGGCTTATAAAAATACAGTATAGAAAATTTACCTCTCCATATTCTATTTCCCTTCGTAGTTCTTTGCCGTATGATATTAACTCGGCTATTTGTTCCGAAGTACTCAGCTTTTCTAGTTTGTTTAGCACGTTTTTTCCAGTATAAGTAGACATAAATATTCCAAAAATCTGATCTTTCCAGTCTCTCTGAAAATTAAGTCGTACAAATAAATTAGTTATACAGTAATAACAATAAAAATGCCTTAAAATTACGTCTGTAAAAACCGCTAAACTACTCTGAAAAATTAAATGATTACCTTGAGCGTGTCGCAGAATCTAGTCAACATTACTGCATGAGCACAGGCGTTGGCCATAGTGTTTAGTAATGAGCCGCTAGCCGCATTTACCTCATGCAACATGAAGCTGCCTATATTTGCATCGTAATTTGAAAAAAGTGGACCACAATCTTCTAATATGAAGTCCAATTCTGCCAATATATCCATTATATTATGAGGGTGAAGATCCTAAAAAAGATATTAGCAATACAGTCAAAATAATAACTACTCGTTTGTTTCAGTTACACTATAACTTAAAAAATATATATCTAAAAATACAGGATTCCCGCCAACGTTCTGCCCACCCTCATTAACTTTAAATCAGCGATAGCTTAGTCATGTCATACAACGTTGGGTCTATATATAGTAAAGCGCTTATATGCTATGGGATGAGATAGATTATGACGTCACCAAGAGGAAAACGCTAGATCTAAACGCCTATCTCGAAAACGGTGCAAGATACGAGAAAAAAGTCATTTAAAAAGTTGTAGAGCGCCTCCGATTTAGTACGAAATAATATCTTCCATGTAAAAATTAATTTATTAAAAGCAATGAAATGCATTTTATATAGCTTACATTACAAAAAGTAAAAATCTACATATTGCAGTCATCTGATGGAAAGCAATTTCGGTATATATTAACCGATCATGACCCCAAACCCCAAAATCACCCTTCGTTCAAATGATGATATATATATATATATATGAATAATATGAATATATACATCTATATATATATATATATATATATATATATATATATACAGGGTTGTTATAATTAAAGTTCGCCTATTCAGAAGGCTCTAGAGCCGGCTCTATGGCTCCAAACGAAACAAAATTTCACTAGTACGTAGTTGAAGAGATGCGCTCTGCGAAAATCGAAAAATAAATTAGTTACATTTTTCGTCAGTAGGTGGCGCTGCGCCAATATTTAAGACGATGTTTGCAGATTCATTATATCAATGTCAGTCAATCCAGACGAAGCACACAAATTTAAAAGTTTCAACAAACTTCGACGAACTGCGAATTGTTATAATTAAAGTTCACCTAATCAGACAGCTCTAGAGCCTAACCTATGACTCCAAACAATACAGAAAAATGAATATAATTTCATGTGATGTAATCTACATCAACAAAAATAAAATATGTCGCTCGGCAGCGAGGAAATAACGAAGAATAGCATTACGCATGCTCAATGAATCCTCCACCATTTTCAATAACGCATTCCATTCTCAGAATTGTGCTTTCTACAGCATTGCGTAAACTGTCCTGTGAGATTGAGAGATTATGAAGTCTAATACTGTCTTTCAGATCAGAGATTGTCTGACATCTGTCTTTAGATACAGAATCTTTCCAAAATCCCCACAACCAAAAATCGCATGGTGTTAAATCAGGCGATCGTGGTGGCCAGACTGTTTGAAAATAACGACTTATGATGCGGTCTTCTGTAAAATGGCTTGTTAAGAAAGTCCGAACTGCTCTAGTAATGTGCGGTGGTGCACCGTCTTGCATAAACACGATATTTTGAAGGCATCCTCGCTGTTGCAGCTCGGGAATTAGAAAATTTGATAACATATTAGGATACCTTCTCCCATTTACGGAACATGTAATGGGTCCTGTGGATGTTAGTTCCTCAAAAAATATGGCCCTATCATAAACGTAGCTGTGAAAGCGCACCACACCGTCACTTTAGCTGCATGCAATGGAACTTCTTGGACAACAATAGGTTTCTTTTTCGTCCAAATTCGACAGTTGTGTGTGTTCACTTGTCCGTTTAAATAGAAATGCGCTTCATCACTCCATAGAATATTCCAGGCTCAAGAATTGTCCACATTCATTCGTGCAAGAAACTGTAGTGAAAAGGACAGCCGACTTTTGGTATCACCCTGTATTAGTTGTTGCACCCTCTGAATCTTGTATGGATAGTACCGCAAAATTTGACGTATCACTTTTCTCACAGTGGAAATCGGCATATCGACTTCATTCGCAATAGCTGGCACACTTGCATTACCAAATGATGACTGGCTTGCTAAATCCACGGCAGCAGTAGCAATATCTTCAATGCTAGAAATGTCTACCTTTTTTCGTCCTCTGCCACGAAGAATGTCAAGTTTTCCTGTTTCCTCGAACTTTTTAATCATTTTGTGAACCCCACGATCCGACATTAGTCCACGTCTAACAACATCTTTTAGTTTCCGGAATTCTCGAAGAGCTGCAGCTGCGTTGCTGTTATTTTGATAAAATAACTTTACAAGAAGTGTCTTTTCTTTCAAAGTTACCATTTTCCACAAAGCGTAGATTCAAATGCTTTTCAGAAACAATCAACTGTTCCAGTGTCAAAGAAATCACACACACATTATATCAGAAAGTTTTAAATCGTCAGGTGGTTAGAAGTGTATTTCAAGTTTTTGAAGTTGCGACGTCACTTTGACGTCATTCGTCGAAAATTTGAATGAAATGTGATCTTTTTCAAGCGTTGGGTGAAATTTTGTGATTTTGTGTGTTTCATCTGGATTGACCAAAATTGATATAACGAATCTGAAAAGTTTACTTTTACCAACTGTGAAATAAAATTTCCTGTATTTTGCTTTTTACAAAATAAAGGAATCTGCAAATATCGGCTTAAATATTGGCGCAGCGCCACCTATTGACAAAAATTTTAACTATTTTTTTTTTCGATTTCCGCAGAGCGCGTCTCTTCAACTACGTACCAGTGAAAGTTTGTTTCGTTTGGAGCCATAGAATCGGCTCTAGAGCCTTCTGAATAGGCGAACTTTAATTATAACAACCCTATATATATATATATTAAAAATGAAATCACACGTGTGAAAAACAAGGAATAGACAATACAAAACATAAATGAAATGATAAAACAAAATCAAACCTAATAAGATGAAAAACAAAATTTAAATACTATGAATAACTTATGGATTTGTCAGAGGAGCATCATAAGTGTAATTCATGGTACAGATATGTTATTTCCTCAAATATTGTCAGCATTAAGCCAAAGAATGACAATATCATGCCCCTTATAACATACCAAATGAAAACCAAGTAATATTAAAACAAAAAGAAAACCAAAAATAAGTAATTATCTAAAATCAATAGCTAAAAAACCAAAAAATAGTATAAAAAACTCACCGGCAACAAAAGTGTAGGATTGATTCAAACAGATGTAAATATATATATATATATATATATATATATATATATATATATATATATATATTGTTCACACACTCTGCAAGAAGATGTGCAACTGAATGGTGGAAAATTAAGAATAAATATAGATAGGAGTAGTGCTTCCATCTGTCTCCAGGAAGAGGAGCAATATTCTATAGATTAAGATATTATTTAAGGTATGAAGATCAAAGGGTGATAATAGTGTAGTAAACAAAATAATTAATAGTAATAAATAATATTGAATGAAAAATGTAGGAAATTACTGAAAGATAGAATAGATAAAGAAGATAATATTAAATAATAATATAGATAAAAGAATAAAATGAAATAAGAGATAATGTAAATGAATATATTAAAAAAAGGTAAAAATTTAATGGGTAAAAATATAGCCATGTATGAGGAGTTAATATGTATAATTTTGAAAATAAATAAATGTATTAAATGCATAAAATCCACTTATATATACAGGGTGATTATAAAAAAACTATCCCGATATATGAGCCCATAACTGTCATACCGTTCACAGAAACTGAATGAAATTCTGGCTTAAAGTATTTTGAGGTATGCGCTCAAGAATCACGTGAAAAACAACAGTTAAATTCTAACAGTTACGGTTACAGTGACAAAATTTCGAAAATTTCAAATGGCAACAACTACTTTTTTTTTTATTGGAATGTGATCTTCGTAGTGAAAAACCATAAAAAGCGTTGGAACGGTACCTGTAGCACGAAAATCGCCGGCGCTAGACAGACTAAGAAGAAAAGTGAAAACAACCAATAAAGGACAGAGAAGCAACATAAAGTAAAACATTTTATTGTTCAGTGCTATCCACCATCTGCCGCATGTAAAGTGTCGTCGTGTGTAAAATGGAAAATGTATGAAACACAATAAAATGTTTTGTTCTCTGTTGCTTCTCTGTCCTTATTGGTTGTTTTCACTATTCTTCTTAGTCTGTCTAGCGCAGGCGATTTTCGTACTACAGGTACCAATCCAACGCTTTTTTATGGTTTTTCACTATGAAGATCACATTCCAGTAAAAAAAAAGTAGGTGCTATCATTTGAAATTTTCGAAATTTTGTCACTGTAACAGTAACTGTTAGAATTTAACTGTTGTCTTTCATATATGATTCTTGAGCGCATACCTCAAAATACTTTAAACCAAAGTTTCATTCAGTTTCTGTGAACGGTATGATAATTAGGGGCTCATATATCGGAATAGTTTTTTTATAATCAACCTGTATATATATATATATATATATATATATATATGCCGGGTGTGACCACTTTGGTCTGCGAATCGACGATAGATAGACACCATGTTAGGCTTATGGAAAAACATATGCTGTCATATGACAGCTAAATGATAATTTATTCTACTTAAAATCTTGTCTGTTCAGCATATTTTTATATAAAACACATATAGCACATCCAATTGTAATGCTTTAAGTTCAAAATTAAAATAACTGATTAAACATTAGATTACCAGATATAAACAAACGACCAATGTTGCCATTCAGAATCGCAAATTCCAAATCTAGAAACAAAAGAATGACCCTTTGAACGCTTCATTAAAACATCCGATTCTGATCTTAAAATTTTTTGTAAAAGCATATTAAAGCCTTTAAATATTTTAAATGATTTTTTTTAATTTATTTCTGTAAACATTTTTTTTTCTGTAAACTCTTTTTCAGAAATAGCGGTGACAGCTTTCATAGAGAGGCTTTGCGATGAGTTTTACATTTCGTTCCTAAATATAGTTTTGGCGCCGTCTATTGGTAATTAATATAAATGAAGGAACTTTCTGTTGGAAAAAATACTTTATATAAAATAATAATAAAGTTTTAAATTAGTATAAAATGTATATAAGCAAATTTTTAATATATGAAAAAATCAGGACGTATTGATTTATTTCAAGATAAACTTTTAAAATCTTCGGCTTAATATTATTCCTTTCTTAAAATTTTAATTTGGTTACATACATTCTTAAGAGCCTAGCTTATATCCCATTAAAGTCTGAAATTTTGCTTGCATTGTAAAATGAATATTTCTTATGAAAATGAGAGAATATTTCTTAGGAGCATATTTTCATATAAAACATGCATATCAACTTTTCTGTAAACAATTTTTTCTGTAAACATTTTTTTTTCACTCGTAGCAGTGAGGGGACAGCTTTCATAGGGATGCTTTACATATTGTTTTGGCGTCATCTATCGGTAATTAATATAAACGAAGGAACTTTCTGATGGAAAACATATTATATAAAATAATAATAAAGTTGAAAAATAATATAAAATTGGTATAAGCATATTTTTAAAATAAGAAAATTTCAGGACGTATTGATTTATTTCAAGATCAACTTTTAAAAGCTTCAGCTTAATATTATTTCTTTCTTAAAATTGTAATCTTATTATATCAATGTTTAAAAGTCTAGCTAATATCAATTAAATTCTGAAGTTTCGCTTGCATTGTAATATGAATATTTCTTATGAAACGTAATTAAAATATAAGGAATACATTAGCACCGCATATCGCATATATTAATTATATCAATACGTAGTGACATTTTAAATTAACTTTGTAGTGAAAAAAAATTGTAATTTAACAAGATAATGTGAAAAGATATTTTTCCGTCATACTAATGCAATTAATAATTTCAATTTACTTATGAAATAAAATAAGATGATTTTTAATGATCAAAATTGATTATAGTTTTATCAGGCATATTTTTAAAACAAGAAAAAATCAGGTTTTAATTTGATGTTTTAATTACTTTTAAAATTTTTAGGTTATATAATCTACTTTCATCGTTGTATATGTTTTAAATATTTCTTCATTACTGGAAAACTTTGTTTTTTCTGTCACTTTAAGTGGGATGTTTTCCTACTGTGAATTAAGAAGCTAATATACATAAACATGCAATTTTTTGTCTCTTTTTATATCTATCTTTCTGCTACATATTTGTTTCTTCATTACTGGAAAACTTTGTTCTTCAAAAAAAATTAAAATTCAACTCTATTATACTATTAACTTACGTTAGACAATTTAAAACGTACAAAATTTTAATGTTTTGTGCAATCATTAAACCATTTCAGAATTTGCATTTAATTTTGCTTATGTAACCAAACAATGAGCTACTCAAGCTCTTTAGAAGCTCATTAATATATATATATATATATATATTTTTACAAAAACTTTCGCACATGGATTATTTTTTTAATATTTTTGAATGTTTTGTCCAATTGTTGAACTATTTCAGAAATTGAATATTGAGTGATAAAAAAATCATCATCATTCGTATTTGTAGCAATCATTTGCCATTCTTAAAATGTACTTTTCTACAATACAAACGTTTCAAAAGTAAAATCTTCATGCTGTTCGTTTGTATGAAGTCTTATGAAAATGAAACGAAAATCAACATTCCGTCATTTTTAACAGGGATTATATAGTAGTAGATATATATATATATATACATATACGTATGATTTTTTGTCATGCTGTAGCAGTCGTATTTATGAACCGATTTGGATGTGACTAAACATGTGTATAGAACTTACCAAGGTCTCGACCGAGTTCGTTGGCCAGCTTCGTACACCATCTTGTTTCAAAATGGCCCCCCACTTAAAATTTTTAAATTCAAGCTAATGTAACAAAAAAATTAGAAATTCAAAACGTTTTTGCCTTTAAATGTTTGGACTTAATACAAAGATTTCGGAGCATTTTTTGTTTTGCCTCAATCTTAAAAAATGGCTGAGATACAGAAATTTGGAATTTTAGGGTGGCTGATATTTTGAAAAAAATCTAATATTTGTCATGTGATAGCACTGATATTTATCAACCGATTTGGATGTGACTGAGCATGTGTACAGAACATACCAAGGTCTCGACCGAGTTCGTTGGCCAGCTTCATCCGCCATTTTGTTTCAAAATGACGGCTACACAAAAATTTCAAATTCAAAAAGATGTAAGGTGAATGTGCCTAATTGTTACGACCCCTAAGTGCGACAATGTTCTTGTACTTAAAATCTTAACACAAGAATAGTACATAAATGCTATATAAGGAGAGATCTGAACTTCAGGAACAAAACGCGAACATTTATCTGCATTTAAAACATTTTCTTAAAAGAAAAATCCCATTACAATGCACATCGTTTATTATAAAGCGTCCTCATATTCCATAAAAGCGATGAAAAATCCTGAAAATGCTCCACGGGTTTTCTTTTTTAACTTTGAAGATCAAATAACCTTATGGACGTCAAGGGCACAAACGTCTATTTCATTTATTGGAAGTTAAAGGCAACAAGTTTTCAAACTGGAGCTCTAAAATATTCTACACATTTTTGTGACTGATTTTCTTCCGAGACCTATTAGCGACGAACTGAATACCATAAATGCGGAGAGACTTATATGAGATTAGCTGAGGTAAGTTTATATGGTATTTTCATATATTGTATTAAAATGATGTTTAAAGCAGATATTGTGTGTTAATTAAGCTGTGTTGAGTTAATAAATTAGTAGTTTCAACATTATGTCCACTAGTGTTTTCTTTGACCAGGTACGTATACGTATTTGAAATTGTCAAGATAGAAAAATACGCGTCTGATAGAAAAGATAGAAAAATACGCAATCAGTGTGCTGTTCAAAAATCACCTTTCAATCCCAATGCTATTCAACGCTATAAAAAATTGCAAAATCATAAATATGGATTAAATGATTTAAATACTTCTAATACTTCTATACCACTCATACCCACCAATGACTTGGCTGATAATATTTTAGCTGTTAGCAATGATTTGTTCACTGACCTGTTTCCTGCAAATAAATCAAATTTTATTGATGATTTTCATGTTAATGAATCGAGTATTAATGATGATCTTCCAACTAAGGATGACATTATGTTTTCTGCTTTTTAAATTAGAGATGATTTGATAAAGATGGTTAATGAGAACTTAACAAGTACTGGTGACTGTTCTGCAAGTACAAGTTTTTAAATTGAGCGCCATGAAGATAATAATAATACAACTTCTCCAAAACTGTGTGATGTGTCTTTTCAAACAAAACATCGCATAGAAATATAACTGATGAAGATTTTGAATTTTTGCAAACAATGAAAGGATATTGTTTTTTTAAAAGTGCGAAACAAGATCAGATTCTATTTAATGAACAGTCTAGAGTGCAACCAGAATCTCACTCACAAACATATCTTCCTGAAGTTAATCCATCTATCTCATGATTTTGAAAGCTGTTTGTTAACAGTTGAAGCATATATGAAAACATAAAAGAGGACAATGAAGTGAAAGAACAAAAACAAAGCGGAAAATTGGAAAAGAGAAAACAATTAAAGCGTGAAAAAGCGAAAACAGCATTTCAAAAACAAATTCGGCAAAAACTCGAAGCCAGTCGCTGAAACGATCTGGAAGTAAAGGTGCAGAAGAAACAGAAGTTACGAAGAAGCCTAAACCTTAAAATTTTCTAGATCCATATCATTCAGAAACCAAAAGAAAAAAATTAAAGCCTACACAAGATGAAAAGCAAAAATGATTTAAAAACAAACTGAAAAGCAAGAGATTTTGTAAAAATTGTATCAGTCATTCATTATTTATTTCTTCTTCTTTTTTTTTCTCATGGTCAAAGTTATAAGTGCATAAAGTATGAATGTTAAAGTATAATTATAATATGTTCAAGATTATATGTATCTCAAAGTTTTTTTTAATTATTATTTAAGTTATTATTAAATAATGTTATTATTATATTAAGAAGTGCAGTAATAGCAGTCTATTCAACTTAAGGTTTTATGCATTTCAACTTTTTATTAAGTAATTCAAAAATTTATAGCTATATATTTAAGTTAAATTAATATTTTAAGATGAACTGATATGTATAAAAGATTGTCACATTAAGGACTTTCGATGTTTCATTTAGGTTTTAACTACCGCAAATGTGACAAAAATTACCTAAATGCGACAGTCGTATATTGTTGGCTTATATTATATATTGAACTAAAGGCACAGCAAATTTTCTGCTTAATAAAATGCCAAATATACCCATAAGGCGATAAAACTATGGGGAATCGCGTCGCATTTAGGCACAATCACCTTGCAAAAAAAATTTGAAATTCAAAAAGTTTTTATACTTAAGTGTTTGGCCTTGATAAAAATATTCCGGGGCATTTTTTGTTTTGCCTCTATTTTTAAAAATGGCTGAGATATTAGCAGTTTGAAATTCTAGGGTGGTAATTTTTCCATAATCAGGTTTCATTTATGACGTTTAGAGAACATGGTTTCTCGCAATTTTACTTTAATTGTTGTAACCATTCTTGGGTAATTACTCGTCTGCATGTTGACTTAACTTTTCTGGACCTTGAGATGTTACATCGTATTCGATTAGACAGTGCAGAGAGCGCGCACGCATATGCAGTGGTCATTTTAAACAACTACTTATGTAAATATAATGTCATAATATAATGTCTTATGTAAGTATCTGTTTATATCCTAACTTTTTTTTCTTACACCAGATGTGATGTCATACTTATTCTTTCGCAATTTTCTCAAAAACTATGCGTCGTCAAGGTATGGTTCTTTCGACTGGTATCCAAACACCCTTGTAACAATTTCATTAAATCTCTCACAGTCTGCTAATTAGGCAGAGTAATCAAAGATAGAAGTTCCCAAGAGTTGGAAAACTTTTCTCACGCTTAGCTGTGGTGTGACAAGAATGTCGTTTGCTACAATAGGAAAAGATGAGCTTCGATCAATCTTGTGAAACTGAAATTGCTAGACAGCAAATATTTCTCTGATCTGACCGTCTATATGTGGGGTCTCAGATCGTGGGAAAATTTCCGGCGAGAACATTTAAAAGTTCAGTAAGACCTCCCTAAAAAAGGCTTTATCCAATAATGTAAACTAAAACTTTTTTGATTGGTGATCGGAGAATCTTTTGTTCGAGCAAGCGGACCGGAGAAGAGAATCGAGGGGAAATTAGTTAGAGTTTCGGCAGGAGAACGAGTGTTGGTGGAAAACACTCTTCTCAGGACGGATTCCCTTCTTAGTAGGGAAGGACAGGTTTGCTGACAGATTTTTGAATGAGAGAGTGCGATCTCTCTGAAGTCAACGCAACAGCCTTGGATTTGATCTTTCGGGGAGAGTGAAAAGTAGCTCTAGTTAAGATTTTAAGATTTTAAAACTACTGTAAAAGACTAGACTATTTGGTGATTTGCTATAAATTACAAGTCGAGCGAACTCAGCTAAAAAAAATTGTTGTAAATAATTTTTACCTCTAGAAATTTCAAGAACGCTTTTTAATAAAATTTGTTCTGAAATATTTAATGAAGGTGATCCATTGTGAAACGGTTCCACGCTACCCCATTTCAAAAACACACAACATCATGGAGTCTTTACAGCTGGTGGCAAGCGAGTCGGATATTTCGACAAAAATTTATTAGCATTAGTGAAGAGAGTCCAGACAGTAGCAGTGACGCCCGCCCGCATCTAAGCGCGCAAGATCTGACGCCAGTTCAGGAGAGGAAAACAGAGAACAAGCCCGAAGCAAGCCCTTGCATTGTCACGACAGACCGCAATTCCGTCCTGGAAGCAAGCCCGTGTTTACAGAGAACAAGCCCGAAGCAAGCCCTTGCATTGTCACGACAGACCGCAGTTCCGTCCTGGAAGCAAGCCCGTGTTTACAGAGAACAAGTCCGAAGCAAGCCCTTTCTAGGAAACATCAGGAGCCGACAAACCGAGATAACCTGTGAAATCGACGACGTCTAGGCCAGACCCGAAACCGGCGACAGATGATGCAGACAAAGACTGTAGAAAAGGTAAGCTCAATTCATTTTTGAGTGGCTCTCATTTTGTTTATATATTCTTTAGTGAGGAAAATTCATTTCTGAGAAATTTTTTATGTGAATATGGATATATGATAAATTATGATAAATTTTTAAATCTAATAACTTTTAACATATTTGGAAAAATATATGTATATTTGTTATCAGCATAAAATTTGATAGTGTGAATTTTCTTTTGGCAGTAAAATAATATAAGGATTGTCAGGCTAAATGTGTATATATATAATTTTTTTTTCTCGAAAAAAAAAAAGAGATAAAAAGTTTGATTTTTCAAATAAGTCGATTGTCTAGTTATTCATGATTGAAAGATTTCAAAGGTGTACTTTTTTATATTATTAGTGAAACAATAGATGTTGTTGATAATCAAATATTTTGCATATGTGATGTTAGGAAAATTTTTTAGCAGTTGCAAAAAGTGGTCATTTTGTTACCTGCGGGGTCAGAAATATCAAGTATTGGTTGAATTATGAGCACAGAATTTCAAATTTCTAAATTTGTTTTAAATTTGGATGACCTACACCAAAACGTGTCAGTGTATTGAAAATTTTACAATATTGAAAATTTATTTTTATATGTATACTATTTTTATTATTCCTCAAATTGAATTGTATTTAAAATTGTTAGTATTATGTGGGTAGTAGCAGAAAATTTTCCATAAAGTGTTAGAATCCCTGTTGCATAAGTTAGCGAGCGAAACTATCATTTTCATCTTTATATTGTATTTACATAAAATTTTAAAATGCAAGAAGTAACTGATCTGAAACAGTGCAGGAAAATTGATTTGCAGAATTTAGCGGAAGAATTGGGAGTGGAAATAGGGAAAAATGACAGGATACCGGTAATTATCCAAAAAATCGAAGCTGCCGATGATTACGATAAAGATTTTGCATTCACGCAAGCTGCGTATATCATAAAAGATCGAGAAGAGAAGATAGCCGCGGATAAAGAAAGGGAAAAAGAGAATAAAGAAAGGGAAAAGGCTGAAATACAAAGGGAATATGAGGAAAAACAAAGGGAATATGAGAGGGAGAAAGAAGAAAGAGAAAGAGAGGAAAAACAAAAAGAACGCGAATTTACGTTGGAACAACTTAGATTGACGCAAGATGCAAATAGACGTAGTTCAACTAACAGTGCCGGGTCGGAACGCCCACCCAAATTGCCGCTCCGAACAATCATGCATCGATTTGATCCGGAACGCTCGGATATAACTTTGTTTTTAAATTTGTTCGAACGACAGGCGACCAAAGCGGAAATAGAGACAGGTGACTTAGTGACGCATTTATTAGCTTTAGTGCCGGTCGAAATTGCAGAGTTAATTTTAAGGGAACCGCAAGATCAGACGGATAACTTTGAATACGTCAAAAAGTTTTTGCTTGAACGATTCCGTATGAGTCCAGAAGCGTATCGTCAAAAATTAATGAAACATCCACGCAATCCAGATGCCCCATGGAAGGACATTATTTTCGAGATCAACAGTTATTTAGAGGGTTGGTTAAATGGGTTAGATGTTACGGATTTCAGTAGTCTGAAAAATTTATTGATAACTGACCAGATCAAGCTCCGTGCTTCTACTGAAATGAAAGAGCATTTCATTGATTCGTGGGCAAACTACAAAGACCCGTTAGTTTTGGCAAAATGTCTGGACGAATACGAAGCAGTGAAAGGGATTTCAGATAAAAAAGAGAATGCGAGATCTTTTTATGATAGGAAATCTGAAGAAACGAAACTCGAGGGAAATTCTGGAGAAGAAAAAAATTCCGACAAAAAAATAAATTGGCGAGACAAGGAAATTAAAGACAGGGAACGTATCTTTGAACGAAAGAGGCGTTGCCATACGTGTGGAAGCGAATTTCACCTAATGGCACGTTGTCCGAAAAGACAAAGGGATATTACG
This sequence comes from Maratus michaelseni, assembly GCA_963931845.1. NCBI lineage: Eukaryota > Metazoa > Arthropoda > Arachnida > Araneae > Salticidae > Maratus > Maratus michaelseni. Next base: position 494,769,156 of record OZ007586.1, read on the forward strand.
GAAGTAAAATCTTTCGAGAGCATAAATCACTTAGGCGATATAAGCGAAGACAAAAGCTTGTTCCGACCTTTTTTGAGTGAAAACAAAATAAATGGGAAGAAGGCGTGTGTACTTAGAGATTCAGGTAGCTCGTATTGTGTTTGCCCATGGAATTTGGTAAATAAGAGCAAATTAGGCAATGAATATGTTTGGCTTAAACAGACATTTGATAAATATCCAAAACGATTTAGAGTGGCACGTATAACAATGGAAATAAAAGGTCTCGGATATGTAAATACGAAAGCGGCAATCCTGCCTAGACACTCTAAAATTAAACACTATATCTTAGGTAATAAGACGCAGGCTTTAATAAATGAAAAGATAAAGCGAAAGCAAAAATCGCAAACTAATTCCAGTTTTGAGAACCCGGGGATTGAGATAAACCCTTTAACAGATCCACAAGGGCAGGAAGAAATTCTTTCGTCATTCCCCCCCGAAATGAAGAACCACCGTTCTCAGTGTATTGGGGAAAAAGAAACCCTTTTGAAAAGGTCAAGGAAAGTAGATGAGTTGGTTTTCGACCGGCAGGGTAATTCGAAAAATAAACGCGAAAATATGGAAGTGAGTGTTGACAGGAAGGGTTATCATTCGAAAGTTAATCTGGAGGAAGTGAGCGGATTCACAAAGAGTTTTCTAAAATCCTTCGAAATTCTGTTGAAAGAGAGTAGGGACAGTGGAAATTCACGCCTTTGTGACACTCTTGTTAAAGAAATTGAACGGTTGTGTAAAACGTATTGTTCGGCAAACACAAGTAAAGAAATTCAGTAGTAAGTTTTTGAGTAAAATCCAATCTTTTGTACATATTTGATTATTTTTAGTTTTATTGTTATTTTGGCATGTGTAGTAAAAAAGTATCTTTCAAAAAAAAAAAAAGTCTCTAAAGCTAGATGTTCAAGCAATGGTAAACAGTATATAAGATTGGATCACTTATGTATATTGTGAGGTTAAATTGTAATGTTATTTGAGCCACTCAGATATGTTGAGCTAACCCTTTTTTTTTTGCAGATTTTCCGCGTTTTAACCCGGAAAATGTTTTGATGGTGGGGGTGTTGTAACAATTTCATTAAATCTCTCACAGTCTGCTAATTAGGCAGAGTAATCAAAGATAGAAGTTCCCAAGAGTTGGAAAACTTTTCTCACGCTTAGCTGTGGTGTGACAAGAATGTCGTTTGCTACAATAGGAAAAGATGAGCTTCGATCAATCTTGTGAAACTGAAATTGCTAGACAGCAAATATTTCTCTGATCTGACCGTCTATATGTGGGGTCTCAGATCGTGGGAAAATTTCCGGCGAGAACATTTAAAAGTTCAGTAAGACCTCCCTAAAAAAGGCTTTATCCAATGATGTAAACTAAAACTTTTTTGATTGGTGATCGGAGAATCTTTTGTTCGAGCAAGCGGACCGGAGAAGAGAATCGAGGGGAAATTAGTTAGAGTTTCGGCAGGAGAACGAGTGTTGGTGGAAAACACTCTTCTCAGGACGGATTCCCTTCTTAGTAGGGAAGGACAGGTTTGCTGACAGATTTTTGAATGAGAGAGTGCGATCTCTCTGAAGTCAACGCAACAGCCTTGGATTTGATCTTTCGGGGAGAGTGAAAAGTAGCTCTAGTTAAGACTTTAAGATTTTAAAACTACTGTAAAAGACTAGACTATTTGGTGATTTGCTATAAATTACAAGTCGAGCGAACTCAGCTAAAAAAAATTGTTGTAAATAATTTTTACCTCTAGAAATTTCAAGAACGCTTTTTAATAAAATTTGTTCTGAAATATTTAATGAAGGTGATCCATTGTGAAACGGTTCCACGCTACCCCATTTCAAAAACACACAACATCATGGAGTCTTTACACCCTGTATACAGATTACTTTGTCATAAGTCTTACTAATAGAGCATTACGTACATAAATATGGGATTTAAAACAATCAATATAAATATTATAAAATGAAAACTTCTTACCACCAATCCCTGAACGATGTTGTCAATTAATAATCTTGGATCAAAACGTGCCATCCTACAAACGTAAATAAAGTCTTATATGTATTATCATGAATATTTAGAATATTTTGCAATAAATAGAATTAATCTTTTAATGGTATAGTAAATAAGTCATAAAATATTTCCCCATAAATAATCCCCATTGGAAAATACCTTAATACTAATACTAAGCACCAAACTAATTTAATTTGTTTAACTAAATTAAACTAAGAATATATTTATCGTACATTTTTACATTTTTTTTTAAATAAAAATTATAAAATTATAAAAGTAAAGTAATAAAATTATTTTTACAGGGATTATGTATAACGCCATTTTTTCCTTTCTATTGTTAGCATTGTGTTTTCTACAATGCTAACTTTCAGTACTTTAATATATTCTATAGCTGCCAAACCTTCTAATATTTGAGTGCCACTATTTCCGAATAATAAAAATCGATGTAATAAAAATATGTGATTAAATAAGACGAAGATTGCTACTTGGAGACAGTGGTACTCAAAAATTTGAAGGCTCGATAGCTATGCCTTTCACACTTTCAAACTTATAACAATTATGTTATAGTATATGTGGGGGCACTGTAGAAGTATAAATTTTTATGGCAATATAGATCTCTATTTATTAACCCCTTTTCTTCCAGATGAAATAACTCAGACAAATGTTACTTAATCTACGAAAATATAAACTAACCACGAACGAAAATTATGCAACAACCTCTTGCGAGTTATCCACGATTTTCTTCGAAAATCTCTGAAACCAATTTATTTTCCAGATTAAAAATTAAAAATGCTGCTTCTAATTTCAACATTTTTAGCTGCCAAACTGAATTTATACATGAAAAAGTAACAAAATATTATTAATTGTAATCATATATACGATCAAACGATCAATTCTGGTATGTGTATATCATGAGAGACGGTAGTTTCTCGAGTGACGCAGCAAAAAACCGAAAACTGAAAGCCCAAAACCGAAGATTTCCGTCACTCTATATATACAGCTAGTTTGAGTTCAAAGGAAAATCGAAACGCTGACTTTTAATATCTCAGCAAATATGAGGCACATCGTTCTGTTTTTTTTCACAGCTGTCTTACATCTCCGGTCTAACTCTATCCTGAAATTTAGACATTTCTACTTGCAGTAGATTTTAAGATCTGGAAACCCATTTTTAAGTAAAATGGGAAGTTTTTCTCCCTTGGATGTAATGTTGTCATGTCGTAAAATGCTTTTCTCGAAATCCGCTTGGACGATTTGTAAAAAATTAATATATGATATTAATCTGTTGTCTCTAAAGCGAATCCCCCGATCCGCTTAAATAGGAAAACTCTAGTTTTTTATATAATCCGGTTTAAAAATGGGACTATTTTCTTAAGCCTATTGCTGTAGAAATGCATAGCACTTTTTACCCCTTTTCTCTGCGGCGAGATAAGGTTAAAAATGGAAGTACGGTTTGCCATTAAAACTTCTGATATGTTCGCGGGCTGATTATTTAGATTTTTTTTTAAATGCAAAAACAATTAATCAAATACTCTAAACATGCAAAACATATGTATTAAATTCAATTGTTGTTTATGTTTTCTCTTTTTGTTACAAAGAAATAATTTCAGATTTTAAACATGCATATGGTCGAAAAATTATTTCGATTCCTTTTAAAAAATGAGGAAATATTTTTTAATTACATGTGTTCAATTTTACTGTTATTTATAATAAGTTTTCGATTTTTTAAAGATAAAATATTTTGCATTGTTTGCGGAGTTGAAATCTGCAACCAATCAATCTCTCGTGTGTATACTATGTATAAGTGCGCGGAGACTTCGATGGATCGATGGATAGCTTGTTGATCGCTTTATTACTGAGGATTACTACATTATAGGATTATCTATAGGTATTTTGTTATTTATTTATTGTTTACTTATTTTTACTTGTTAATTGTTCTTTTCATTTAGTTTTTTATCACTTAATACGTTGGAAATGTTGAATGTAAATCTGAAAAAGGGCGATCAAATTAAATTTGTGTGAAATATGTGGAGAACAATTATTTTAGTGTTGGTATTGATGTGATATAATGGTGGGTATTAACCCACGAGTAATGATTGTGATTGAATCATATTACAAAAAATCGTGTTAAATTAAGCATGAAAAACTTATGTGGAAACACCGAGAATGAAAATTAAAATTTTAAAAGTGAAATCTTACATTGGATGCTTAATCACAGTATTTTAAATAAGAAAACTTAAAATATTAACAAATTTCGTGATATTTTCCGCAGCCAATCGGCGAATTCCCACTTTCACAATATTATTATGCTATCTCAAGTGCTAATTTCATAAGTGACCCCAATTGTGCCTACATCTAAAACATTAAGCACCAAAATAATTGTTCTCCACATATTTTACCCAAATTTAATTTTATCCTCACTTTTTAGATTTACAATCAACTTTTAAAATTCCACACATTATGCTTAATGTAAATTAAAAAAATAAATGAAGTTTTTTTTTTTTTTTTTTTTTTAAATTACAGTAGAACTCCAATTATCCGAATCAATTGGGACCGAACCCCATTCGGATAATCAAAAATTCAGATAATTGGATTTTTTCCGAAAAAAGGGTCTATTTTAATTAATTACTGTATGTATGTTGGAAATGGGAGAAAAAACTATTTTTAAAGAAAAAGAGCTTTTAATTAATTAAATGAAAAGGCAACACTTTTACATGTTAAGCGTAGTTACAAGTGTTTTACATTAGTAGATTATGTACGTACCGTACTGTAAATGATAGTCATTGCTTGCTGAATATCTCGGTTAAAGTGAGCTGTTTGACAGTCTTCATCCGTTTTCGGACAGCCAAGTCGCGCATCCGCTTGACGTACGTGACATGAGTGAGAAGTTGCATGTGGTCACACTCGGGCTGACGCTCCATCCATTTCAACGCAATTTCAACGCCGGCAAATGCTTCACTAGCTGATGGTCCAAAATCTGCTTCAACTTCGACATTAAGGTCATCTTCTTCCTCGACACTTTCTTCTCTCACACTTTCAATAAGTTCATCATCATTTAGAATTTGAAACCCAGGATCTGACGAATCACACACCATCCACTCTCCTATATCTTCAACACTAACTTCAGAACATCCAGGAATTCAGGAACATTCTGAACATCCAGGTTTCTGAATTCCTCAAGTGGCACGTCATCCTCATCTTCTTCTGTCTCTTCCGCGGAGGGAAGGGCAATAGCGCGCGTAGACAGAATCATTATTTTGCGAATCGCAGTACGTTTCCGTTTTAATTTTTTTTCTGAAATTCCGTAGGCGATTCGGATAATCAGAGATTCGGATAGTCGGAGTTCGGATAATTGGAGTTCTACTGTACATCTGAGAAGGCATGAAAGAGTTCCTCCTAAAGGAGGAATTCCACCTTTTTGAAAGTAATTTTGGACATTATCTAGATTGATGCAAAAATGCAAAGAAAATATTGGAAACATGTGGAGGGGGGGGGGAGGGTAAATTTAATCCTCAGACATCTTGTATACATACACCCTTGAAGTTTCTGAATTGATGTACAAAAGAGCTTTCAAATCAAATGTCAGCTTATGTTATGAACATCTGAAAATCATGTTAATGAAGTTTTTTAAAGTTTCGATCCAGAGTGAAGTTTTTTTTAATCTTTAAAAGGGAAAGAAAGTTTGCATAAGGTTCTTATTGAAATAGTATATTTTTTCCCATTTACACACTTTTGAGTAGTTGCAGTGATGTATTCCTGAACCAAAGATCACTTTTAATGTGCATGTATGTAACATGGAGAATTTTTTCCCTTTTAGTTTTTTCCTTTTTCTTTTAGCAAATTTCCTACCATTTTTAACACTTTCCAACCTAGTTGAAAAGTGTTTATGTCTTCGGTTTGTCTGGCCGTATGGCCGTCTGCCGTCTGGCCGTCTGTCCGTGCTCTAACTCCCGTAAATATGCTCGGATTGCTCTGCAATTTTTATATGTTATAGTCGTTATCTATAGCATGTTCCCTATTTCAACGGAAGTGTGTAGCACTTATAGTTTTTTTTACAGGGACACTCAAAAGAATTCCGTTACATTGCGGTCTATGGGGAAAAATCATTGACGGTTTATTTAAATAATGTTTCACTATTTTAAACGCATTGAAATTTATATATATCACTAAGGTGCATTAGAAGAAGCTTAATATGGAATAGGGTGTGCATAGCACTTATAGTTACTTTACAGGGACAGTCAAAAGAATTCTGTTACATTACGTCTATGGAGAAAAATCGTTTGCGGTTTATTTAAATAATGTTTCCCTATTTTAAACGCATTGAAATTTATATATATGTATATCACTAAGGTGTATTTCAAGAGTCTTACTACAGAATAGTGTGTGTACAGCAGTCATCGTTCATTTACAGGGACACACAAAAGAATTCTCTACTGTAAGTTAACAATAATTCCTGGAAGTGCGTTTTAAGTTACTGATCGTGATTTTAATTTTAACTCGCTTTTTGTCTATTATGTGGTGTGTATAAATTCTGTATATCCTATACAGGGAAGCACAAAAGTTCGCGAACACATTTCCGTATTATTTAACTCCAGACGGAGAATTTTAAACTGTGCTACGCGTTTCCTAACTGAACTAAAATTTAACATCCTATGTAGTATATATACAAATCTATAGATCCTATACAGGGCTGAATAAAAGTATTCGGATTACTTAGATGTTATCTTTTAGCTTATTAAACGGTATGATTTGTAAAATTATTTTGGAAGCGTTGGAAAGTGTTACATAATCTACGCATGATTTTTCGTTCTTGTTTATTAATTCAATGAACCTATGCATTTTTTGTTAGTTGAATACACCATTTTTAATATTTTCTAAATTATTAAAATAAAATAAAAATCATATGTACAATTATATTTCACCTTACTGTGTAAATACTTCTTAAAATGTGTCTAAATTACAACAATTTACTGCCGTTATATAGATAGAAAAAATTTTCAACCTTTTCATCTATTTTTCGCATTCTAAAAAATAATTATTTACTTAAAAAAAAAAAAAAAAAAAAAAAAAAAAAAAAAAAAAAGCTTCAACGTTTCTATTGACAATACTTCTTAATGAGCACCCAACAAGTCAAAATGAGTAAATATAAAATTTACAAAATACCTATCTTATCAAACACTTCAGAGTTTGGGAATTTAATATAGGGAAAATTAACACTCGTCACTGGCCACAGAGCCACTAAATGATAAAAAATTTCTATTAAAAAATTGAGTAGGTACTTCTCTATTATCCCGTTGACCACTTTTCATAACAAAAAACTATCACCAAACTGTAAGATTAAAGGTAAAAAATGCAGTCCCATTTACTTGATGTCAGAAGCATTATACGTGTTTGTTATGTCATCAAGTGGTTTTTAATTCGACATTTGCATGTATTTTTATTATGTTTTACTGATTTATTAGTTAGTTCATTAATTAAAATAACAATTGTGTCCTTAAATTCTTATATTTTATTTATTTTGATATTCCAATGACAACGTTCTCCCGTTTATTTGGCGTTACAGTTTGATAGTTTTTTGTTATGAAAAGTGGTCGACGGGATAATAGAGAAGTACCCTTTTTAATTTAAAAGTTCTAAACAGTAAACTTTTGTTAAAATTTCAATTAGTATTAATCTAAAATTAAACAGCCCAAATAAATATGTTAATATAAACATATTTTTTCAACCTACAAAAGTAGAATCCTTGATGAAATGCCAAAACAAATTTTCTCTTTCCTTATAGGAAAGTGGCCGCTTACAGACAATTTTTGGAACTTTTTGGTTAGATGGGCGCCAGTGATATATGTACATATATAAATTCCTATGTATATACATTTTCCATGAGTGGTTAACAAAATTCGGGATTTTTTTCGCAGCAAAGTGATGAAATTCAGAACTCTGGAATTTCCAATTTTGGCGACTATGGTTTCCGTCGGTCGATTAATGAAATTCATATTTTATTTTCTCTTGACAATGGTGAAATTCGTGATTTTTTTTCTGTGACCGTTCGTCAAAATTTACAATTTTTCCACTAACATTTGACAGAATTCTTGATTTTTCTGCGCCCAATTGATGAAATTCGTGATTATCCATACCTATCGACAAAATTCATAATTTTACTGACCCGATTCGCAAAATTCATCATGTTTTCCTACGATCTATGTACAATTTGCAAATTTTTTCCATGACCGTTCGTCGAAATTCGCGATCTTTCCGCGCCCATTCGATGAAATTCGCTGTTTGTCCGTGCTCGATCCATGAAATTCATCATTTTACATGCCTTATCCACGAAATTCGCGGTTTTTTTCCAGTAGTTCAGAAAATTCAAGATTTTTTTTTTCTTGAATGATTGACGAAATTCATAACTGTGAAATTTCCGATTTTGTCATCTCCGGTTTCTGTCGATCGCTTGTCCACTTGCATACATTTCCCTTTGTTTGGATACTATGACTCAAAATAATCATTTACATAAATTTTACTTATGATTTTGGATAGCGTGGCACAAAAGATAAATCAATTTATTGAAATAAATACATTTCAATACGTAATATAGGCTCAGTGAATATATTTAACAGTGTATTGAAAACTTAAAAGTATTTTTTGTATGTGTACATATACTTTAGAAGACAAACGAAAAATAATTTAAATTGAATTTTAAAACAATCCTATTAAATTCACATCACGGTGTCACTTAAATTTTTATATCATTTCTTTTAAAAAACATATTTTGAATTCATGAGAGATGTGAATAAAAAGCATCAGCTAATAAATTTTATATATTTTTTCATGTTAAGATAATAATTGCACCTATGAATATAAATAAAACTAAAAAGAGAATGATGATTTTTTAAAAAAATTATTAACATAGCGTCACTCAGATTTGACCCATATTTAAAATTCTTAGAGCCAAAAGAAAGTGCTGCGTCACAACTTTTAACCCGTTAAGGATTTTTGTACTGATATATATACATATATGTAAATTATATCGTAAAACGGCTCAAACGATTTTCCCTACATTTTGTATCTTACAGTTTTCGGGCTCGAGAAGACGATTGGGCTAGGTCACATGTTCGAGAAATTTCGATTAGTGAATCATTTGGGTCACTGTGGGTCAGGGTCAAGCTAATTATATCTAAAAAATGGCTCAAGTTATTTCGAACAAACTTTGTATTCTACCGTTTTCGGGCACTAGAAAATCATTGGGCTTGGTCACATGTTCGAAAAAATTCGATAAGTGAGTCATTTTTGGGTCATCGCGAGTCAAGCTAATTTATCTAAAAAATGGATCTAACGATTTTGACTAAATTTTGTATCTTATCGTTTTCGAGCCTGAGAAGAACATTGGACTAGGTCACATGATCTAGAAAATTCAATTAATGAGTCATTTTTGGTCACTACGGGTCAGGGTCTAGCTAATTTTATGTAAAAAATGGCTGAAACGATTTTGATTAAATATTTTATCCAACAGTTTTCGAGCACGAGTAGACCATTAGGTTAGGTCACGTGTTTGAGATAATTCGATTAGTGGATCATTTTGGGTCACTATTAGTCAGGGACAAGCTAATTTTATGTAAAAATCGGCTGAGTAGATTTTCACGAAATTTTGTATCTTACCATTTTGGATTATGAGAAGAACATTTGGCTAAGTCACCTGTTCAAGAAAATTCGATTAGTGGGTGAATTTTGGGTCACTACAGGTCAAGCTAATTTTATCTAAAAAACAGCTCAAACGATTTTGACCGAATTTTGTATCCTACCGTTTTCAGGCACGAGAAGACCATTGGGATGGGTCGTATGTTCAAGAAAATTAGATTAGTGGGTCAATATTGGGTCACTACGAGACAAACTGATTTCATGTCAAAAACGGCAGAAACGATTTTGATTAAATTTTTTATCCTGCCGTTTTCGAGCACGAGAAGACCATTGCGATAGCTCACGTGTTTGAGAAAATTCAATTAGTGGGTCATTTTGGGACACTATGGGTCAGGGTCAAAATATTTTTTGTGAAAATACCGGCTGAAATGATTTTTACGACATTTTTTATCTTAACGTTTTCAAGCACGAGATGACCATAGAGTTAGGTCACATGATCGAGAAAATTCGATTAAAGGGTCATTTTGGGTCACTAGATCAGGGTCAAGTTAATTTTATGTAAAAATCGGCTGAGTCAATTTTCACGAAATTTTGTATCTTACCATTTTGAATCATGAGAAGACCATTTGGCTAAGTCACATGTTCGAGTTCGATTAGTGTGTCATTTGTGGGCCACTTCGGGTCATTCAATTTTTATATAAAAAATGGTTGTAACGATTTTGACTAAATTTTGTATCGTATCGTTTATCGTATCGTTCGACCCTTAGGATGGGTCATATTTTAAAAAAAAAATCGATTTGTGGGTCAATTTTGGGCCACAACGAATCAAGCTAATTTTATGTAAAAAACGGATGAAAAGATTTTGATTCAATTTTTATCCTACCGTTTTCGAGCACGGGAAGACCATTGGAATAGATCACGTGTTTGAGAAAATTCGATTAGTGGGTCATTTTGGGACCGTTATGGATCAGGGTCAAGCTAATTTTATCTAAAAAACGGCTGAATCTATTTTCACGAAATTTTGGATCATAAGAAGACCATTTGGCAAAGTCACATGTTTGAGAAAATTGGATTAGGTGGTCATTTTCGGGTCACTACGCGTCAAGCTAATTTTATATAGAAAATGGGTGTAACGATTTTGACTATATTTTATATCCTATCATTTTCGGGCACGAGAGGACCATTGGATAGGTCAAATGATCGAGAAAATTCGATTAAAGGATCTTTTTGGGTCACTACGGGTCAGGGTCAAGCTAATTTTATGTAAAAAATGGCTGAATCGATTTTAACTAAATTTTTTATTCTACCATTTTCGAGCACGAGAAGACCATTTGGTTAGGTCACGTGTTTGAGAAAATTTGATTAGTGGGTCATTTTGAGCTACTATGGGTCAGGGTCACGCTAATTTTATGTAAAAATCGGCTGAGCCGATTTTCTCGAAATTTTGTATCTTACCATTTTGGATTATGAGAAGACCATTTGGCTAAGTCACATGTTCGAGAAAATTCGATTAGCAGTGCATTTGTGACTCACTACGGGTCAGGTAATTTTATATAAAAATGGTTGTAACGATTTTGACTAAATTTTGTATCGTATCGTTTTCGGGAACAAGAAGACCATTGGGATGGATCATATATTCGAGAAAATTCGATTAATGTGTTAATTTTGGGTCACATCGAATCAAGCTATTTTTATGTAAAAAACGGCTGATATGATTTTGATTAAATTTTTATCCTACCGTTTTCGAGCACAGGAAGACCATTGGGATAGGTCACGTGTTTGAGAAAATTCGATTAGTATGGGTCATTTTGGGACACTATGGGTCAGGGTCAAGCTAATTTTATGTAAAATACTGCTGAATCTATTTTCACGAAATTTTGTATCTTACCATTTTGGATCATGAGAAGACCATTTGGCAAAGTCACATGTTCGAGAAAATTGGATTAGGTGGTCATTTTTGGGTCACTACTGGTCAAGCTAATTTTATGTACAAAAATGGTTGTAACGATTTTGACTATATTTTGCATCATATCGTTTTCGGGCACGAGAGGACAATTGGATAAGTCAAATGATCGAGAAAATTTGATTAATGTGTCATTTTGGTTCACTACGGGTCAGGATCAAGATAATTTTATCTAAAAAACGGCTGAAACGATTTCGACACTCATTCAACTTGGTTTTCGATTGTCTTCGGCGCGTGAGGAGAACTCGCGATATACGCTGCCTCATGCAGCGGGGACCAAGGTCACAGGTCCGTTTGGAAAGAAGTTTGTTCGGAACACACTATACGCTGCCGAAGGCATTTCTTACCCTGAAAACTAAGTTCGTTTGAAACACTTTACGCTGCATAAGGCAGTGGGGTCTTCGAAACTAAATTCGTTTCAAAGATTTTCCGAAGATATAAAATAATACAAACTTAAAGTCTGTTTAAGGTTATTATCACCATCAAGGTCAACGCCGGGAGGTCAGCTAGTCTATACTAATAAAAGAAAGTTGTTTGTCTGTCTGGTGTGTGTGTGAGTGTGTATTTGCGATGGCTAGCAAAATCTACCACACGTAGAATGAAAATTTAGGTGAGAATAGTGCAAAACCTGTCTGAATTTTAATATTTTTAAAATTAGCCTAGATATTAATTAATAATCATTAAATATCGCATAAAAAAACTTCGAAAATGGCTATTTTTATCGTAACCGCAAAAGAAATTACCGTTTTGATAATTCCAGACAAAGACTTATTCTCTTTTTTACTTATCCTCGAATATTAAAAAAAAACTATTTGAAGTATTGGTTCCAAACTCACAAAATATACATAGTTTATTTTTCTGATTACAAAAATGCAAATTTTGAAAAAAATCTGACGATAACCTATTTTTATTTCGGCCAAAAACTGACCAAACTTGAGAATTGGACCCACACAGAAAAGAGTGTTACTGTAAATGAGTGCTGCCAGATTGAAAGACAACTCACAGTTTTGTGGACCTATTCAAATATATAAAATTACGTATTAAGCTTATCGATTTGATATTATACATGAAAAAAATCGTCATTAAATATATATATATATATATATATATAATTCGATCAGTAACTTTTCGAAATATTAATTCAAAATTTGTTACTGAAAATGGATAATGATTTTATTTCTATTTCAGAAGGACAGGTGCACTGGAGTTGCACGCGTTTTGATAATTCCAGACTACGAAATATTCTCTTTTTCACAATGCAAACTGGTGGACTGGGAGGAAGATATAAAATACGGAATTAAAAATTGAATGGGATTATTATAGAGTACTTTAGAAAGGGGCGGGAGGGAAATTCGATTAAAGGATCTTTTTGGGTCACTACGGGTCAGGGTCAAGCTAATTTTATGTAAAAAATGGCTGAATCGATTTTAACTAAATTTTTTATTCTACCATTTTCGAGCACGAGAAGACCATTTGGTTAGGTCACGTGTTTGAGAAAATTTGATTAGTGGGTCATTTTGAGCTACTATGGGTCAGGGTCACGCTAATTTTATGTAAAAATCGGCTGAGCCGATTTTCTCGAAATTTTGTATCTTACCATTTTGGATTATGAGAAGACCATTTGGCTAAGTCACATGTTCGAGAAAATTCGATTAGCAGTGCATTTGTGACTCACTACGGGTCAGGTAATTTTATATAAAAATGGTTGTAACGATTTTGACTAAATTTTGTATCGTATCGTTTTCGGGAACAAGAAGACCATTGGGATGGATCATATATTCGAGAAAATTCGATTAATGTGTTAATTTTGGGTCACATCGAATCAAGCTATTTTTATGTAAAAAACGGCTGATATGATTTTGATTAAATTTTTATCCTACCGTTTTCGAGCACAGGAAGACCATTGGGATAGGTCACGTGTTTGAGAAAATTCGATTAGTGGGTCATTTTGGGACACTATGGGTCAGGGTCAAGCTAATTTTATGTAAAATACTGCTGAATCTATTTTCACGAAATTTTGTATCTTACCATTTTGGATCATGAGAAGACCATTTGGCAAAGTCACATGTTCGAGAAAATTGGATTAGGTGGTCATTTTTGGGTCACTACTGGTCAAGCTAATTTTATGTACAAAAATGGTTGTAACGATTTTGACTATATTTTGCATCATATCGTTTTCGGGCACGAGAGGACAATTGGATAAGTCAAATGATCGAGAAAATTTGATTAATGTGTCATTTTGGTTCACTACGGGTCAGGATCAAGATAATTTTATCTAAAAAACGGCTGAAACGATTTCGACACTCATTCAACTTGGTTTTCGATTGTCTTCGGCGCGTGAGGAGAACTCGCGATATACGCTGCCTCATGCAGCGGGGACCAAGGTCACAGGTCCGTTTGGAAAGAAGTTTGTTCGGAACACACTATACGCTGCCGAAGGCATTTCTTACCCTGAAAACTAAGTTCGTTTGAAACACTTTACGCTGCATAAGGCAGTGGGGTCTTCGAAACTAAATTCGTTTCAAAGATTTTCCGAAGATATAAAATAATACAAACTTAAAGTCTGTTTAAGGTTATTATCACCATCAAGGTCAACGCCGGGAGGTCAGCTAGTCTATACTAATAAAAGAAAGTTGTTTGTCTGTCTGGTGTGTGTGTGAGTGTGTATTTGCGATGGCTAGCAAAATCTACCACACGTAGAATGAAAATTTAGGTGAGAATAGTGCAAAACCTGTCTGAATTTTAATATTTTTAAAATTAGCCTAGATATTAATTAATAATCATTAAATATCGCATAAAAAAACTTCGAAAATGGCTATTTTTATCGTAACCGCAAAAGAAATTACCGTTTTGATAATTCCAGACAAAGACTTATTCTCTTTTTTACTTATCCTCGAATATTAAAAAAAAACTATTTGAAGTATTGGTTCCAAACTCACAAAATATACATAGTTTATTTTTCTGATTACAAAAATGCAAATTTTGAAAAAAATCTGACGATAACCTATTTTTATTTCGGCCAAAAACTGACCAAACTTGAGAATTGGACCCACACAGAAAAGAGTGTTACTGTAAATGAGTGCTGCCAGATTGAAAGACAACTCACAGTTTTGTGGACCTATTCAAATATATAAAATTACGTATTAAGCTTATCGATTTGATATTATACATGAAAAAAATCGTCATTAAATATATATATATATATATATATATAATTCGATCAGTAACTTTTCGAAATATTAATTCAAAATTTGTTACTGAAAATGGATAATGATTTTATTTCTATTTCAGAAGGACAGGTGCACTGGAGTTGCACGCGTTTTGATAATTCCAGACTACGAAATATTCTCTTTTTCACAATGCAAACTGGTGGACTGGGAGGAAGATATAAAATACGGAATTAAAAATTGAATGGGATTATTATAGAGTACTTTAGAAAGGGGCGGGAGGGGGTTCTTCGTAAATCAAATAGTGCGTTAATGTTAAAAGTAATTCGTTAAATTTACAGGGTGCACCTTCCACCACCTGAGTGCACATTCTGTTCTCGGGTTCTATGAGTCCGATTTCAACGGGAATTGGTTCAATCAACTTAGCTTACGACTGTTTTACATATTTTAGTCCCATCTGCCACCACCAATTATGTAAAAAATCGGACGGTAATCTTTTTTTATTTCGGCCAAAAACTGACCAGACATGAGAATTGGACCCACACAGAAAAGGGTGTATTCTCTTTTTCACAATATAAAATGGCAGACTGGGAGGAAGATATAAAATACGGAATTAAAAATTAAATGGGATTATTATAGAGTACATAAAATTATTAAATATATTGGATTTTCTAAAAATTTTGAAAATCGGCCCTGTAATTTTTCATTTTTGCTTAATTCTAATTTTTCTATAGAAAAAGAAGTCAAATGCTAGTGGACAATGGTGTAATTAATAAAGAAACATTGCCAAATGCGAATAGGGATTATTAATACAGAAGGGGAGAGGGGGGGGACTACTTTTTATTAAATATCGCGTTTAGTCCACATGACAGATATTATCATGACAATGACAAGTGGGCTTCTGCCACTAATTATTCGCCACTATTTATTATTAGTATCGGACCACTAATTTACATAGGGGTATTCTCTAATAGATTAACCATTATGTTTGCGTGGATGGGGAGGGAGTTGGTTTTAACAACTTTTTTTTAACTATCGCTTTTATTGTGCTTCACTAGGCGCGATTGGTGGTGGTGGGGGGGGGGGGGTCATTATTTGACCCACTTTTTATTAAATCACATGTACTGCTTTGATTACGACAGAACTAATTCCATTAACAAATCTAACATTTTTAACTTCCTACGTGCCATTTAATTGCTGATGTAAAGCCTGTTTTTTCGTAAAATAGTTTACGTAAAAATAAAAAAATTCCTAATAACAGTACACAACCGGTATTCAGTTTATGCATACTGACAGTCAAACAAAGTGATTTCTTGTTGAGCACTTGACTGCACGCCCTCTGCGTAATGGTTTTTTTCTCTAACTGTGCCTTATTTCAATAACTCAGCTAATAATGTTCCGAGCTTCTCCAAACCAGTTCCATTTTGCTAAATTAGCATAACAATCACCATTCGTAGCTTCTGGGTGTATTTCTAGAAATCAGTTACCAGAACTTTCCAATAATAATGTAAGCGTGTTAATCATTTGCTGAATGGCATTTCAATATCCACTGCCCACCCACAGGCACCTCCCTCAAAGTTTTTTTCTCTAACTGTGCCTTATTTCAATAATTCGGCAAATAATGTTCCGATCTCCTCCAAACCAGCTCAATTTTGCTGCGCGCGCGCATCACGCCTAATATACGGTGCCGTAGGTAGTGGGGACCAGTGTCAGAGGTTCGTTCGGAAAGAGGTCTGTTTAAAACAGAATGCGTCCCTTGCGATGGAAGGTGTAACTAAAAGCTTTTCCGGATAGTACGAGCATGCCCGGTATACGGTGGCGAAGCTATCGGAGACCCGGACCACAGTTTCGTTTTTTAAGAGATTTAGGTTTATTACACGGCCTGAGCAACCCCGGACGGATCAGCTAGTAAATCAATAAATTATCTTTAAGGCATTTTTCCGTTACTGGGTGCAGGCGATATATCACCAACTATTTGTTGTATCGGATTTCACGCATTTCATTTAAATTAAATATATTTCACTCATTTACCCTTTGATTACGGGTCGGGGCATATCAAAATATAATCTTCGCCAAAAAAATGTACCACCTTTTTTATTTTTTTTTTCTGTAAATTGTGGTAGGATTGAATATAAAAAATAAAAGTCGCCACTCATGGCCCGTAATCAAAGGTTAATAAAAAAAAGAAGAAATAATATCAAAACCAAAAATATTTTATCTCAACATGAAAGCAAAATAAAAACTACAATAAAAGATTAATTACACAAGCAAAAATAATAGCTGCTATTAGCGAGAAAAAATTGCTTCTGGTGCGATTTGTGCTACTATGCTAACGGAAAAGTACCAATATCATTAAATTCTGATTATATATTGAGAAAACAATATGGTTACAAGGTGCGTACATTCCATGGAAAGTTTCCAAGAAGTTGGGCACCATTTTTCAGAATAGAAAATTTCTATTTAAAATTAAAATAGCATAATATTTGATTTCTAGTTCGTGATATTAATTGCAAGTTTGTTCGTTTAATTGCAAGATTTGTGATGCATTCTACAATTAAATAATGCTAAACATTGTATAAGAAATTTGTAGTCAATTGTACTCACCCTGGGTTAAAGTTAAACATTGAAGTAAATTATGCACTAAACCACGCTCCAAAAATTGTTCAACTGCTTCTGAAACTGCAATAACGAAATATTTTCAACTCTAAAAAGTAGAAAAAGAAATATAAATAAAGGCGTTATAGTTGTTTAAAAAATATCATTTTATAATACAACTAAATTTTTTGAGTATTGTGCATCTTTACAGATTTTACGGCAAATTTATCAGTAGATCTTTTTTTTTCAAAAGATTCTCAATTTTCCGCTCCTTATAAATTTACACAAGACTTTAAGTAAGTGACTACTTGCAGATCCTGCATAATTCTACGGAATTTTTTAACAGTCTGCAACAGACGAGAATACATAACAAGAAAAATATTTTTTGATGAAATGTTTAACAAAAAAATGCAGGTAAAAAATATTCTGCAAATTTTCAGTGTCTTTGCAGCTAGTGATCTACTGGATAACAATACTCTAGTGATCTGTAAAAATCTGACACCTTATATAAGTATGAAATAATAAATAAATAAATGAAAAAAAAATAAGGCAATGAGTTAAGAGTTGTGTGCATGAAATATTCAAATTTTGAAAATTCATATATTTTGTTTTCTTTGTACATTACATAACATTTGATTATTCAATTTATACAAAATGCATTAATTTGTTAGTAAAACCTTGAAATTCTTCAAACTGATGGCGCAATACTTTATTGTTAATATACAATTCAAAATTTCCCAGCAATCAGTTTTCTTCTGTTTAACTAACACCTGTCATTGTCCCTATAATTTTAGTCACAGTGGAAATTACCTTATTACAAAAAAGAAGGAACAATTTTCTGACACACAAGGTTGCAAACATTTTGACGAATAATTAATTTTTTCGCCTGTTGCCAGCTTTTAAAGTGTCACATTTAATAGTGCCCGAAAGAATTAGTACACATCACAGGCTATGGACAGCAGTTGCTGAAAATGAAATTTTTACTGCGTTGCGCGTATGTGTGTGTGTGTGTGTGTGTGTGTTTTAATGTTTATTTAGATATATCATTTTATTCAAAAAAGTAATTTCTTATCTCTATTGCGATAGTATTGGAAAGTGTTTCATAATCTATGCTGGGACGCATGATTTTTCGTTCTTGTGTAACTTAATGGGTACATGTATGTAAAAATCGACTTTTCACTTACATTCTGATATACCAGAATTATGAAAATTATGTTTTAGATGTGTTTTTGATAACAGAGCATTTTAATATCTTTAGAATTTAATTATCTATAGTAATGAAAGAAAGTTGTTTGTCTGTCTATTTGTTTGTGTGACTATGTGTGTCCGATGGCTAGCGAAATTAACCGCACGTTGAAGTCAGAAAATTTGGGTGTGAAGGATATCCAAGGCAGATCCTGATGCACCAGAGGCTCAGACTTTTATTTTTTTAAGA
Source organism: Maratus michaelseni (assembly GCA_963931845.1). Lineage (NCBI taxonomy): Eukaryota > Metazoa > Arthropoda > Arachnida > Araneae > Salticidae > Maratus > Maratus michaelseni. The sequence continues at coordinate 494,787,971 of OZ007586.1, forward strand.
ACCGGGCCTCCTGGGGCTTATTGAAGTTTTGTGCCCTAAATTGTAAATAACTTGCCCCCTTTTAATCCGATCTTCCTCTTTTTGGGGCCTTTTCACTATTTAGTTATTCTCCATTTCTCCATTCCAGTTAGAACGCTGGCCACCTGGGTACCGGTCCGAAACCCTTTAATATTTTGTCCGCCATGCATTTTTCACCTCCTAATTGTGTCACCCTCTCAATGCATAACTTTAAAGTTGAGTCTCAGACTCCTCTTCCAGGGCCACCACCCTCATATTTTTATTGGGACCCTAGGGTCCTTTTTTAAGCACTTTTTTTATTTTATTCTAATGATTAATCCATACCCTATGCTTAATTTCGACTAATTGAAGATCAAAAGCACTAAGTACAAGGACCTTTTAAGATATTTTCCTCTTAAGGCCCTGCTCAAAGCTATCAATAGGCACCTTTTGGGCCACCTACTATAACTCCCTTAAAATCGTCCGATCCACTAGTTTTTTTTTTTTTTTCTAACAACTTTTTAGGAGTTCCAGCTACTTTATGAACGACAAAAAAATTCTCGAACCTCAGCTACAACCAATTTTGAATATTAATCTCTGTTTGGTGCCCTTGATGCAGCTTCTTTAAAAATGATCCGATTCTCTTGCAATTTTCTTTAACATAATTCAAGGGTCCTCCAACTACTTTATAAACTTTTAAAATTTTCCTTAGACCCCCAGCTACCACCTTTTTATAACAGTAATCTTCTTTTTCGGCATCAACTTACGTTTATTCACTACAGCCGTAAATTGAAAATCGCGTTAGTTTTAAAGATAAGTGGTTAACTTTAGAAGGGGGGGGGGGGATTTTCTCCGTAAATTAAATAGTGCGTTAATGTTTAAAGTAATTCTTTAAATTTACAGGGTGCACTTTCCACCACCGGGGTACGCATTCTGTTCTCGGGTTCTATGAGCCCGATTTCAACGGAAATTGTTTCAATCAACTTAGCTTACGATTGTTTTACATATTTTAGTCCCATCTTCCACCACCAATTTTGTAAAAAATCGGACTGTAACATTTTGTTATTTCGGCCAAAAACTGGCCAGACTTGAGATTTGGACCTACACAGAAAACAGTGTTACTGTAAATGAGTGCTACCAGATTGAAAGACAACTCACAGTTTTGTGGACCTATTCAAATATATAAAACTATTACGCTATCGATTTGATAATATACCTTTAAAAAAATTATAAAATTTGATTAGTAATTTTTCGAAATATTAATTAAAAATCTATTACTGAAATTGGAAAATGATTTTATTTCTATTTCAGAAGGACAAGTACACTGGAGTTGCACGCGTTTTGATAATTCTAGACTACGAAATATTCTCTTTTTCACAATATAAAATGGCAGACTGGGAGGAAGATATAAAATACGGATTTAAAAATTGAAAGGGATTATTATAGAGTATATAAAATTATTAAATATATTGGATTTTCTAAAAATGTTGAAAATTGGCCCTGTAATTTTTCATTTTAACTTAATTCTGATTTTTCTATAGAAAAAGAAATAAAATGCTAATGGACAATGGTGTAATTAATAAAGAAACATTGCCAAATGCAAATAGGGATTATTAATACAGAAGGAGAGAAGAGGGGAAACTACTTTTTATCAAATATTGCGTTTAGTCCACACATAACAGATATTATAATGACAGAGACAAGTGGGCTTCGCCGGATATCGGGCCACTAATTAACATAGGGGTTTTCTTTAACAGATTATTCATTATGTTTGCGTGGATGGGGAGGGAGTTGTTTTTAACGACTTTTTATTAACTATCGCTTTTATTGTTCTTCACTATGAGCTTGGCGGGAAGGGGGGGAGGGGGGCTCATTATTTGACCCCCATTTTATTAAATCCACTTCTCTGATTACGACAAAACTAATTCCATTTAACAAATTTAACTTTTTCAGCTTCCTACGTGCCATTTAATTGCTGATGTAAAGTTAATATCAGATTTTTCGAAAAACAGTTTACGTAAAAATTAAAAAGTTCCTAATAACAGCACACAACCTGTATTCAGTTTATGCATACTGACAGTCAAAGTTAGTGATTTCTTGTTGAGCACTTGACTGCGCGCCTCCTGTGTAAAGGTTTTTTCTCTAACTGTGTCTTATTTCAATAATTCAGCTAATAATGTTCAGAGCTTCTCCAAACCAGTTCCATTTAGCTAAATTAGCATAACAATCACCATTCGTAGCTTCTGGGTGTATTTCTAGAAATCAGTTACCAGAACTTTCCAATAATAATGTAAGCGAAATTTGAAATTATCTTCCTAGCTTATGAATTAATCTTTAAATATGCATAGTGGTCCTCCTAATTAGTCATTTGCTGAAGGGCACTTGTTCCCTCAAAGTTTTTTTCTCTAACTGTGCCTTATTTAAATAATTCGGCAAATAGTGTTCTGATCTCCTCCAAACCAGATCAATTTTGCTGTGCGTGTGCATCACGCCTACTATACGGTGCCGTAGACATTGGAAACCCGTGTCAGAGGTTCGTTCGGAAAGAGGTTTGTTTAGAACACTATTCTTCCTTGGCGGTGGAAGGTGGAACTAAATGATTTTCCGGAGCGTACGAGCATGCCCGTTATACGGTGCCGAAGGTATCGGAGACCAAGCCACAGGTTCGTTTTTTAAGAGATTTAGGTTTATTACACGGACCGGGCAACCCCAGGCGGATCAGATGTTAAATGAGTAAATTATCTTTAAGGCATTTTTTCGTTACTGGGTGTATGCGATAAATCACTAGCTATTTTTGGTATCGGATTTCACGCATTTCATTTAAATCAAATATATTTCACTCATTTAACCCTTTGATTACGGGTCGGGGCGTGTCAAAATATAACCTTCGTTAAAAAAAACTTTACCACTTTTTTTTTTTTTTTTTTTTTTTTTTTTTTTTTTTTTTGCAAATTGTGGTATGATTGAATATAAAACAAGTCGCCACTCATGGCCCGTAATGAAAGGTTTATACAAAAAAAGAAGAAGAAATAATATCAAAACCAAAAACATTTTATCAACCTGAAAGCAAAATAAAAGCTACATTAAAAGATTAATTACACAAGCAAAAATAATAGCTGCTATCGCCGAGAAAAAATTGCATCGTATTTTTTCAGCAAAAAGGAAAGTGTTCTTTTTACGGTAAAAATATGCTTATTTTATATAAGTACAATTTTTTTAAAATTTTTATGCTTGTGTCTTATATGCTTCGTCTGAAAGAGAAGTCAGAAATTGGTATAGTTTTCTGACAATTAATAATGAATTTGCAACAATCTTCTTTGCTAAAATAATTAAGAAATGTTTTACCTCGCATACACTGTAAAAACAAACTCCTGTAAAAAAACGAAAAAGGTACTGGCAGCAGAGTTGCCGTAACTTTTCCGTTTTTTCACAGAAATTCACTTTTGTGGTTTTTTTCCGTTTTCAAAACTGAGAAGTTCCGTTTTCGAAACTGAAAAGTTCTGTTTTAGAAATTGAAAAGTTCCGTTTTAGGAACTGAAATGTTTTGTTTTAGAAACTGACATTTTCAGTTTTCAGGATGGTTATTTTCCGTTTTACAAGCTGATAGTTTTAGTTTTTATTATCTGTTCGATATTTCTCCCATAAAGGGGAAAGTGAGATCTCAAATTCCCCATACTTATGTTAAACTTATCTGTGGCGGTTATAACTGTTTTTTTTTCTTGTTTTTTGTATTTTTATTATTAGGAATTAAATATTTTTAACTTTTTTTTTCTTTGTACTCTTCTGAAAGGATGTCTCTTTTGTAGTGGTCAAAATATTTCTGAAATATATACTTTATTTATAATTTTATGTATTAAAATCCTAGCAAAACCAAGTAATATTTTAAAACTTCAGAAAAAATTAAATGTATATTTTAGAAATATTTTGACAACAAAAAGAAAAGAGACATTCTGTAAGAATTGTACACAGAAAACAGAAGTTAAAAATGTTAATTTCTTAAGAGATATTATTAGGATACTTATACTTAATATACAAAATTTTATAAAAGGCAATAAATGTGATTTAATTTAGAAAGAAAAAAAAGTCTGTATTAAGGAATTAAATATATTTATATGAAAAACTATTTTTAAAAAAAATCTTAAGCTTAATTATAACAATATTGTAATTTTTCCATAAAGTATGCTAAAATTTGCAATTTTTAGCACTTGTTATTAATATATATTTTTTAATTTTTACCCCCCCCCCCCACCTCACTGTTTATGTATTTTTTTTTTCTTATTTCATACTGAGACATATTTTAAAGACTTGGGGCACTAAGTGTTATCTGTTATTTATTTATATCGTTGTTTTAATATCATTAGTATGTATAATCAATTCTGTTATACATATGTAAGATAGAAATCTCATTTTTTGAAGACAAAAATTGGACTCATTTGCCTAGAGAGAGAGAAAATCTATTTCAGTAAATCCTAAAAGGAAAATTTTACTTATTTTCTAGCTTTTAATTCGTTTATCCGTTAGTTTGTATTCGAAAATACTTGCTATTTTAAATCATATGTATATATTTATATATGTTATAAATTATTTTCTTTATCTATTTAAAGTTTTTGTTTATTCAATGTAGTCGTTATCCGACACCCTTGCGCGGATGTAAACACTTTCTGGTATTTAAACTATCAAATATAAATAATTAATAACGAGGCCTTATTGTACTCAAATTGTTCATATCGAAACTATTTTTATATAAAAAAATTTATGCTACAATAATTTTACAAGTCAACCTATAACTCTATAAATATCGCTAGGTGCTATTGAAAAATAAACGTGAGAAAAAGAAAAAAAAATAACACTTACAAGATCAAACAACTATCAGCATTCTCTAATCATAAAGAGAATAAATAGTAATAATAATAATAATTTGCTCCCATAAAAGCAACTTTAAAATTAAGAGTTAAAAAAAAAAAAAAAAAAAAAAAAAAAAAGATAATTGACAAAAGCAATATACGAACTGCTGCTAGTTAATACTGTGATAATATAAACATACTCTTGAAATATTTTATAAATTAATAAAACAGTGCATCCAGGTATAGTAAATGATTAGAAACTGTTAGAAAGTAAAATAATTATATGATTTAAAAAGTATATTCGAATACAAACGCATAAGCTGTAATTTTGAAAAATATATAATAACGAAATAAAGCATAGCTAAAGAACGGGGATCTTTTTTCTTTTTAAATCTGCATGAATAAAGATTATCTTTAGACACATATTACACATAACTTAATAACAAAGTCCGGTGAGGAAATAGTGAGTTGAAGTAAATTAATAATCAGATAAAATGCAAAATCATCCCTTTTTTTATGACTTAAAACAAAATATTTATTCTAGGCAAATGATTGAAAGCTATTGTCTTAATATACACGTGGTTTAAAAACTAAATTTATATCTTACAAACATATAAAGAAATTATACATATAATATTATTAAAACAATGATATAAAAAACAAAGATAAAACTTACTTTTATTCTGTAAAATATGTGCATTGATGATAATAATAATAATAACTATAATAATCATAGTTATTATTATACAATTACTACTAATAATAACTGTAATAATAATAATTATATAGCATTATAGAGAAATCTTTAATAAACACGCTGAAATAGACAATTTATAAATTGAAGAATTATTTAAGGAGATTTTTAATATTAAAGTCTGATCGAATGGTTCCATTATAAAAGTTTTTTAAGAACAAAATTATGCATAAGAATTTAATAATTTTTTGTAGGGATATACTGCTCAAGCTATATTGAGAAAAATGGCCCTTTCAATTCTCAGTAAATCGATGTTTTCATTTTGTTATGAAACTTTTTTTTTTCAAATAGGACTACCCAATGCTTTCAATTCTGAAATACCAGAAATACTCAGAATATTGAAACATGGACATATTCAAAACTGAGCACATAGAGGTCAGTTTATACTCATTTATGAAACATGGACATACTCAAAAATGATTAGAATCAGTTCAAACTCATTTTTGAAAGATGGAAATATTAAAAAGATCCCTGACGGCTCGGCCTACAGGCACAGGTAGATTTCAAAGACGCAGACCATAGGGCACCTGTTTATTGGGAATTGCAGAAGAAAGACCTATTTGCCATGATGTGGCAGTTGGTACCACCTACTTCCAAATATACCTCTGCCTGTAGGCGGAGCCAACAGAGATTCTTTCGTTTTTATTTTTATTTTATTTTATTTTTTATTTTTTATTTTTTTTTTGCCATAAGAGTTGGTCCTATAAAAAACTTGTCGATATAAAAGTTGTAGATAATATTAAGATGATTTATAATAAATTTAAGCGGATTTGATATCTTGGAAATTGACGAAGTTATGAATTTGTTTCTTCTGAAACCCCTATTTCTCCCCCCCCCCTTCTTGGGGGCATTTTTAATGAAATCAAAAATCTGTCATACATAAATTTTTGGCCCTTTTCCTAGAAGTAGTAATAACTTTAAACGGATTCGATATGTATAAAAATTAAGAAGTTATGGGTTTTTTTCTGTTTTCACCTCTGCCTGTAGGTGGAGCCAGCATTTTTTTTTTCTTTTTTTTTTGCCGTAAGAGTTGGTTCTATAAAAAAAATTGTCAATGTAAAAGTTTTAGATAATATTAAGAAGATTTACAATAAATTTTAGCGGATTTGATATCTTGGGAATTGACGAAGTTATGAATTTTTTTCTTCTAAAACCCCTATTTACCCCCCTCCCTTGGGGGCATTTTTAATGAAATCAAAAATTCGTCATACATAAATTTTTGGAAGAAGTAATAATAACTTTAGTAATAATAACCTTTTCCTAGAAATAATAATAACTTTAAATTAATTCGATGTGTATAAAAATTAAGAAGTTATGAGTTTATTTATGTTTTCACAAAAAGCACCCTCCCCTTGGTTCGATTTTGCACATTAACGAACTTGACCGAGATTTTATGCCGCTTGATTTTATGTATGAGTTTGGAAGAGATATGTGCAGAATTATGGAAGTTATCGTGTCCATAAAAAAGTGACATAAATAGATAGATAAAGTTTTGAACTGGGGGTGGTTTTGAGTTCTAGGAGTCATGATCGGTGTAAATCTGCAACAATTTTTCAGGTATTCCAACTTAGGGGAGAATGTAATAGGTAGTATTTCTTACGAAATCTACCTAAAAATGAGGACATAGAACTCAGTTTAAATTCCTTTTTGAAACATGAACACAAGTATTGTGTTAAACCAACCTTGGTTTAAATCATTTGTTTTTTTCTCCACCTCCCTTTTTTTAAGAACAACTCTAATACAATATTTCTCCCCTTTTTTGTAATTTAATGTTCCAATTTTCAGGGTTAAAATAATTTCTACTTTTAATACAGTCTTTTTTCTACAACCAACATGATACATAGTGAGTCTAAGGTCATGCTTGTATGTATTTTAGTATGAAATTTAGCATGCATTAATTAACCTAACTGGTACTCTAAAGAGTTATCTTAAAACATAGACAACGCGTATAAACATATGAACACTACATGATACAACTAATAGAAAATAATATAGATAAAAAAATATTCGACATTTAGCATAAAATGTTTTCATTTTTTTTTCTTTAAATGGGATTATTTACAGTAATTAGTAACATAAGATGCTCTTAAAGTATTTGTTCATATTAAAAGGAAATTTTCTCGATTGGGTAGATTATCCTTTAACAATTCGAAAAAAAATACGCAAGATATGAAATTGAATAAAAGGATATTCAAAATTTGGGTGCCAGTTACAGCATTTTCGTAACAACACCAGTGTATCTTTTCGGTTACTTGCTGAATTTAATGGCCAAAAATGTTGACTTACACTTATCACTGAAAGAAAACAAAGGCGCGAAAATTATTTAAATATGAAAAAATTCTTTATCAACCACGGATACTGAGATTTATATAAAACAGTTAGCCAATCGGGTGATACCGTCTTGAAGAAGAATTAGTTTATAATTTTAAAGTAATGTTTAGGTCAAGAAGAAAATATTAACATGTTCAGTGAACTAATTTTCGCTTTAAAAAGTTACTGCGTGGTCAATACATACAAAATCTATTATTGGTGGGAGTTTGTATAAATAAAATCGCACAAGAGATTGTGTAATAAAAAAAAAAGCGTTTATTTCTTCTTTTAAATTTTTAAATAAAAATTCTGTTGAATGTATAAACACCTATTTACTTCTAACTAAAATACATAATAAGATATATTTAAAGGCTCTTTAACACAACGAATCCCATTATCTTGAACGAAAGAGGAAAATAAGGAAAATCAGGTTTGCTTTGAGACATCAAGGTTTCCTAAAAAATAATGACTAAAAATATATAATGGTATTTAATAAATACCATTAAAAATATATAATGGTAATGCTTAATTTTTGTCATGTAAAATAAATGTGTATTACAAAAAAGCATAACGTAGAAAGCATTAGTATAAAATAAGTTTAAATTTCAGCATACTTAGGTGCATATGACTTATTTGATAGAATATTAAAGTCATAAAAATGTAATCAGAAGATCGTGAAAATACTTATGTTCAATAATTCGAAAAAATTAACATCCAAATACTTGAAACAGTTCAGTGCAATTGAGACGTATTTGTGGATCGCAGTTTCTCAGTAGCATCCAAACTAGATTCTTGGAAAGGAGGGGGGGGGGAATAATTTCCGGCCCGGTATATTTTAACCCGAACCCGATATAAAATGAAAGTAAATCATGTTTTAATGCAATTATGAAAAGTAATCTACAATTATCTCTAGAACCAATTTTATGTTTTATACAATAAAATGGACTAATCTATGTTTTTCATATTCAAATACAGTAAAATCCTCTGAATAAAAACTTCGGCAAAGTTAAATAAAGTCCTGTATCATGTCGGGTTGTCCTTACTTTTCTTTTTCGGGTCGGGATGACTAATTTTCTTTCTGTGGGTAGGTTTCACCCTAGAATAAGTCTTGCGTGTCATATTAAGTTTTTTTGCAAGTCGGAGTGTTGGGATTTTCACAAAAAGTTTCAGCAGAACTATGCTTCAGATGAAAATAAATACCTATTTCAATATAAATGCGAATATATTTAATTTACTGCAGAGTACTTTATAAAAAAATGTGATCATAAATTATTCCTTCTTTAAGAACCATTTATTCTTTTCGGAAGATGAAAATTATTACCAACATTTCGTCTTTCAAACAAACAAAAATACATATATCGTATTTGTGATAATTTATGCACACATACACTCACTCATGTGTGTGTAGAATAGGAGGTGCCCACTAATCAGAGGTATATTTTAGTGTACGAATATTTAGGAATTGAAAAAGTATTCGCTGAATAGAGGTGTCCGCTTTTCGGGAGATTTCATTATGAAGGTCTTATTGTATATAGATTTTTAACCTGAAAAAATATCGTGAACATTACTTTGAAAACTCGCGTCAACCCGAACCCAACCCGCAAGAGTCAAAATCCGAAAAAGACCCGAACTCGAAACAATGAAAGTCAATCCAAACCCTGACCCGACCCGCAGCAAAAAAGTAGAAGTCAGCCCGATCCGAACCTGACCCACAACGAAAAACTATCGCGCCAACCCAACGCGAACCGCGAGTTCGGTCAGGTGCGGGTAACCCGACCCAATTCAGAACTCAAATTCAAACCGCTGAATTTGATTTACTGTTTCATTGCATTTGAGGGGAAAAAAATTTTTTCGAACAAAAAAAAGTTGATTTTTCAATGCTTCTTTAGAAGAAGTTTCCTTTTTTTATCCAGTTTTACGATTCTCCAAAAATAATAAATTATTTGTAAAACACCTAAATACAATCAAAGAAGTTATGTTTTACGAAATTAGTACACTGTAAGAAAAAACGGCAAACATTTCAGCATAATTTGCTGTAAATTTATGCATCCAAATTGCCAGCATTTTTTGCTGTAAAATTTAATATGATTATAGTCGTATTTGCAGTAAAATTAGCACACGGAAAAAACGATTTGGTTGAGTTAACCAAATTTATTTTGTTACGGTGTTTGGTAGTTTCCTTTAGTTGTTTGAACCATATTATTTTTGTGACAACCAAATCCGTTTAGTTGTGTGACCCAAATAATTTGGTTATTTTATTTGGTTTAATTTCAACCATCCAACCATCCAACGCACTTCGGCGGCCATGTAAACGTAAACATATTACTGGACTTCGAGTAAGCTGGCATGAAAAGAAGTAGAAACGAAGAAATCTACCGAGAAAATAGTCAAGGTAAGGAAACTGATTATTATTGTTTAAATGTTAATGTATTACTATAATTTAGTTTTGTTGTAATTATTTTTTTTGTTGTTGTTGTTTACTAATTGATATACTGTTTAAGCCTAGTTACGTAGGAAATTCAAATACATTGTCAGTTAATTTTTCTAGATGTTATTACTCGTGAAATAGTTAAAAGCAAGCAAAAATAGTTAATTACTACCACTACAATGCATTTTCATAATTTTTTCCTATAAAATTAAAAAATAATATACAACTGAGGAAAGCTTAGCTTACTGTACGATAAAAATTAGCACAATGTTTACATCGCAGTGTTTTGTAAACTTGCAACATACAGCTCGCTAAATAGTATTAATATATATATATATATATATATATATTTAGCGTATTTTCTATAGCCTGCAGTTTTTCAAAATCACTCGCCCCATTATAAAATCCACTCGCCAGTGGCGAGTAAAATAATGTATTTCCCCACCACTGCATATATATATAGGGTAGATGTGCCAGTAATGACACCCTTAAGGAATTTCTTTAAAAATTATTTTTTAATTAGTAATAGTTATAATTGTTATAGTCCACATTTTTTAATATTATAATCTACCAACCATATTTAACCATGCTCATAGTCACATTTCCCAATGTGAATCGAAATTTAATTGTAATTAACAGAAGTAAATCAAAACACTCTAAATTCCAGTAATGGACACCCCACAAAAAGCAATAGATAATTGATATTAATGATTGTATTTAAAACTAGAATTTAAAGAAAGCATATTAATGAAATAAAAAAAGTTGAATTTTTATTGGTTATTTTTTTTATAAACCAAAAATGTTGAAGGTGGCCCATTACTGGCACATCTACCCTAGTACCAGGGCTACACTACATACCGGGCTTGCTCATTCATTATGATGACGTCACAAAAGGTGGCTGACTAGGAGGAAAGACATACAGCGATTGGCACAAAACGATGGGCGCATTGCTTTGGACCAATCGCTGGTCGCGGTCAGCCACCATTTGTGACGTTTTGAGAGTGAATGAGCAAGCCCGGTATCTAGTGTTGCCTTGCTAGTACTTAAATAATATAATTTAGGTGTTTTTTTTTAAATTCTTATGTCATTAGCGATGCTGTATGTAACTAGTGTCTGTCTTAAATTGCTATTTGTTGCCTAATTTTGACTGAAAATAATGTGATCAGAATCTTTATAATTATTTAAACAGGGACCGCACTAAGAAATTAAGACTTTTAATCAACAAATTAGCCAAATTTGAGAATCATTAGCCAACATAAGTGTTAGCCAATAGCTGCATAAAATCTTTTTAAAATATTAATTTATTTTATAAATAATATATAAAACTTAAATTTTACAATGAGTACAAAATTTATTTGCAGGGATCGCATTCGCCCTGTAATTCCTACAATTCCTAAAATTTCCTTACAGCCCTAAAATTGTACAAATTTTTTTTTTTTTTTTTTTTTTTTTTTTTTTTTTTTTTTTTTTTTTTGTTTACCTAAAATTTGTTTTGATAACTATTTTTGTTTACAAATGACTGATAAAGTTAGTTTTGTTTTGTATTGTGATCGCCAAAGCTGATTCTTGTTAGGCATTTTCATTGATTGTTCAAAAGTAAGTGGTAAACAACAACAAAGATATAAAGTATTGTAACTTTTTAAGTGTAATTTAAAACTGCACTTCTTTTACATCATGGTAATGCTGATCTTGAGAAGGGGTTTTCTATGAACAATTGTATGCTAAAAGATGGTTTCAATGAACTTACGATAAAAAGTTTGAGATTTGTAAAAGATGCTGTTAAAAATTATAGAGGTGTGAGTAAAGTACATATTAAAAGAAGAAAATTAAATGTGAAACTAAATAAAAGCGAAATTTTATTTTCTATGATACAATAAAGCATTTTGTTTATCTATTTTTAAACAATTGAATATTCTTTGTGTTTCATTTAACTATGCCTTTCAGATGTTAAAAATTTAGCATGGAATATATTTACCCTCTTAGTAATTGAAATCGAGAAAGCCCAACTTTGGATGAAGATAATTAAATGTGAAACAAAATAAAATTTCGAAATTTATTTTCTATTGTACAATACAGCATATTATGGATATTTCATTATCATGACAAAAAAATGTAATCAAGAATTTTCTAAGAATTTATGCTGTGTTTCTTAAATTAAATTACTTGTATTATAACACAAGTACATTGAAAAATCACTGGGGATGGTCGGCATAAATTAGCCCTAAAATATCCCTAAAATTAAAAAAATGTTTGCTGCACTCCCTGTATTTGTAAAATGCAGTATATCATAGCAATTTACTTTCCATTCAGTGTTATTTGAAACATTAAAAATAGTTTAGTGGCATTTGTACCTATTTTAAAAACAATCAGCATTAAAATAATCCTTAGCCACATATTTCGGATGGGGGGGGGGGTGACACTTTGCTTCCCATAGCTTCACAGGTAAATCGGGCCCTGGTATTGTACTGTCCTCTACAAAATACTAATTTTTGAAAATTCTTTATATAAAGAATTTGAAAAAATTAAACATGGCTAAATTTTTACAGCTTGTTCTGACTAAGATTTTAATGTTGAGCATTTTTCATTTTACCACTGTATTACAAAGTGGCAGCCAATTAAGCAAGAATTTGAAAAAAATCACTTTTCTAAAAATTAACCATGTTACAAAAAAAAAAAAAAAAAAAAAAAAAAAAAAAAAAAAAAAAAAAAAAAACCACAGCTGACGTAATCAGTTTAAAATGATCCATTTTATTACCTATTAATGGTTTAACATAAAAACAATTAAAAATTTATGTAGATATTCTAAAATTTTATTATAATAAGAAAATCTGTAAAAATGAAGCTCATGTTTTGCTAGAATTCTGCAGTTGTTAGTTTTAAATTATTTTAAAACTAAATAAGCACTCCTTACGTCTTTTTAAACTATTTTTGGTACTTCTCTATTATCCCGTCGACCACTTTTCATAACAAAAAACTATCGCCAAACTGTAAGATTATACGCCAAAATCTGCAGTCCCATTTACTTAGATGTCAGAAGCATTATACGTGTTTGTTATGTCATCAAATAGTTTTTAATTCGACATTTGCGTGTATTTTTCATTATCTTTTACTGATTTATGAGTTATTTCATTAATTAAAATAACAATTGTGTTCTTAAATTCTGATATTTTATTTATTTATTTATTTTGATATTCCAATGGCAACATTCTCCCGTTTATTTGGCGTTAGTTTTTTGTTATGAAAAGTGGTCGACGGGATAATAGAGAAGTACCCTATTTTTACTATTCTAAATGATGCAGAAAAACAAAACAAAAAAAAATGACTTTAGTGAAATATTTGATGTAGTACTAGAGTGAGTTTTTTTTTTTTTTTTTTTGGAGCACAGCACAATAACTATTGAGTATCAGGTGAGTAGGGTAGCTGGGGTAATTAACAGACAGCAGTAATACTTGCACAGTAATCTGAATCTGGCCAAAAGTTTTATTTTTAGTTAAATCAACTATTTTTATATTTCAGTTAGTACTTTCTTGATAACTAGCAGCTTACTCTGTCTTGTACAAAATTGATTTCCTAAATAGGTACTTTTATGTTATCCGGGCACCAGTGATATAATATCAATACATGTCAAATATATATCATATATAAAATCACATCAATATATATCAATACATGCATATATCTATACAGTAGACTCCTTTAAATATGCATATCTTAAAACCAAAGGTTGTGCAGATTTTAGATTTCTGGTCACTGTTTTGTTTATAATTTTTAAACAACAATTTGATTTTACTGATGCACTCAAAATTATAATGAATGCTTACAATAAAGTAAACTAATAAAAATTAAGAAAATTAAAAAAACATTCAAAATATTAAAAGTGAAGGTCAAGTAAATAATTAATATTGCATAATGATGATGAAACTTTTTCTTGAATTATTCAGTGAAACTCTCCTTATAAATGTACACTAACAATTCACATCAAAATCTTAAAATAAACAAAGTTTTATTTCATGTTTAGCCATACTTAATAACCAAAAAAGCTTGATTAATACATAAATTTGGTAAAAATATCACAATCGCCACTGATATCAGCACTATCTTGAAAATTTTCAAAAATAAATTTATACTTCTTTCATGATAAAACATGAGTTGAATCATATTAACCAAAATTACATATTAAAATGTGTACAGCATCTTATAAAACTTTTTAAAAAAGTGAATTTTATACTTGAATCTGAATTGTAAGTTTCATTGTTTACATTGGAAATGATGTGTGGATTTTAGGAATTTGCGTATTTGAGGGAGTCTACTGTTTACTGTATATGTGAATATATATCACTGGCACCCGTCTAACATAAAAGTACCCCTAAATGCTATAAAGAAAATTACTGTTTTAACTTTTTGCTTTGCTGATTTCAAATTTTAATTTATTGGGTTTAGAAACACTAGCATAAGTGCTACTTCATGTTTGATACTAGGCAGGGGTCGATGCAGGTTTTTTTTCTTCGTTATGATGAGAAATGCTTTACATTTAAAGTAAATAATAACTTATTTTAGGCTTACTTATCCATTTTATAGAATAAAACACTTATTCAGGATTAACTTTCTGCATTTTGTATTACAAAATAACAAAAGTAATATTTTTACATTAAAAAAAATATATATGTTGGGTAAAATGGTTAATACTGTTAGACTTAGCAAACAAATAGCCAGCTTTTTTACCTTTTTTATAATTTTATTATTTTGTATGTAATATATGACATTAAAACAGTATAATGCTCTAAAACTATTTACTTTAATAAGTTTATTAAAAATGAATTTGATAAATTAATATAGGGTCAGGTGGGAGAGAGTGGGCCCGTGGGAGATATATTGAAAAACACATATTCTGATTTTAAATTAAGATATTTAGTTAATTCTTTTTTAGAGACATATATTGAGAAATTGAGATTATGGCAAATATTTTTATTTTAATTTTAGAAACTGCCAACAAGTTTAATGTTTACAAACTATCTTGTTTATGCTTATTGCATGTGGTATGTTAGTTTAAGCTGATGATGAACTTGCTTCTAAAATCATTATTAACTGGCAAAAACTATTACTTTTAGTTCCGACTTGTAGAGGAACAGATCTGCTTAGAAAGATAAGAATAAATTTTGTAATTATAATTATTATGAGTTGTTTTCTGAGGTGGGGGTAATTTGGGGTTATGGTTAGGCTATATTATTATATAATAGTATTGTATGAAATATTATTATTAAAGAAGTATTATTATAGAATAGTATTGTACGAAAGGATTTTTTTTACCTCTGTGTTAACTTTAGTAAATGTCTAATGCTCTATATCATTATTATTAATTTCCGTAAACGTCTGTGTGTGTGTGTGTGTGTGTGTGTGTGTGTGTGTGTGTCTGTACCCAGATAAACATTGCGAGCGCAGCGACCAGCAAAGCGATTTTGGTATAAAAAAATTCGGAAAAATCCGGGTCTCCATGAATTATAGTTTCGAAGAAGTCGGCCCCTAATTAAGAATGTTATTAATTAAAAACCTCATCAAAATTAGCAAAACAAGGAACAGTTTTATCAAAACCCGAAAAGAAAATTTCCGTTTTGATAATCGCAGACATCCAAATTGTCGCTTTTTAACGCATCATCGAATTTAAAAAAATCTACCGAAGGTATCGATCCCAAAATTAGGGTACACACGCGGCCGATATTTGTCGTTCCAAAAATTCAAATTTTTTGAAATTCGGACCGTAACTTTTCTTTATTTCTGCCAAAAACTGACCAGACATCCAACATTGACCCCAGACGGGAAAAAGGTTGCTGTAAAGAATGCCGGGTTGACACATCCGAGATCAAATCACTCCATTCCTTTTTGAAACAGTGGAAAAAATTACTCTACATTCACGAAATTTTGCAAACATGTGTAAAAAAAAATCGCAAATTCAACAAAAAAAAATTCATAAAAATCGACCAATAACTTTTAAAGATATCAATTAAAACTCATTAATGAAAATGGAAAATGAATTTATTTCTATTTCAACTGGGTAGAAAATAAAATATTTGGTGTTCTCATCAGACATTTGGACGCCTTTCTGCCAAAACAGATAAATTGATAAAAAGATGCATTTTAAAATGATTCCAGTTTTTATGGGCAATATATGTATTTTTTAAATATCGGATTTTCGAATCTGAAAAATATGCATCCTTGCGCTGAGTGGGCTGGCATTTCAGGGATTCAAAAAATTTTCAAATTCGGACCATAATTTTTTATTTTAGCAAAATCCCGATTTTTGTATAGGAGAAAAAAAAAAAAAAGGCTAAGGAATTAGCTATTTCTTTTCAAAATATCTCCCGGCGTATGGGTCCCATCGCGAAGCGATATGGCTCATTCGACTCGACATCAATAGCGCTTACATATTTTAGTTTCCAGTTCCACCACCAGGGGGCGCTTCCGTAAATCTGATTCTATGGGCCCGATTACGACGGGGTTTGGCTCTTTCGACTGGATTTTAATAGCTTTACAGATTTGGGTTATATTCGTATAGAACAGATTGAGCCCCCTGGTGGTGGTAGGTGTAATTAAAGAATTTTGCCGCTAACTCGGGTTCTATGGGTCACATCACGACGCGGTTTGGCTCATTCGACTCGGCATCGATAGAGCTTATCGATTTTAGTTTTTTCACCACCAGGGGGCGCTTTCTTATCTTTGTTTCTATGGGCCGGATCATGCCGGGGTATGTCTCATTCGACTCGGCATCGATAGAGGATACTAGAGCGATTTTCGATTTTTGTTCCGAGTATCACCACCAGGGGGTCCTTTCCTATCTCTGTTTCTATGGGGAGGATCACGACGGGGTATGGCTCATTCGACTCTACATCGATAGACCTTATCTATTTTAGTTTTTTTTTTCACCACCAGGGGGCACTTTCCTATCTCTATTGCTATGGATATGAAGACGACGGAGTATGGCTCATTCGACTCGACATCGACAGCCTTAACTATTTCAGCTGTGTTCGTATAAACAGATTGCGCCACCTGGTGGTGGAAGGGGGAACTAACATATACTGCAGCGCGTGTGCAGCACGACTGCTATACGATGCTGCAGGCAGCGGGGACCCGATCTGGAGGTTCGTTCAGTTAGAGGTTTATACTATTCGATGTGTAATTTAAGGGATTATGTGGTACGTGCGCAGCACGAACGGTATACAGTGCCGAAGGCAGCAAGGACCAGTGTCGGAGGTTCGTTCGGTTAGAGGTTTATACTATTCAATGTGCAAATTAAGGGATTATCCGGTACCGAAGGCAGCTGGGACCTGGATCGGAGGTTCGTTCGGTTCAAGGTTTATCTTATTCGAGGTTTTACAAGATTCGAGTCACCGATGTAAATTAGGGGCCCTCTAGTGGGCGAAGCCAGCTAGTTTTATATTAAAATGACTAAAATTATTTATTTATAATCCTAGGTAGTAATTTTAACACTGAAAAACAATTTATTTTTAAATTTTATTTTTAAAAAAAAGTAATAAGTAATAACACTTCAAATTACTACTGATATTAATTTTTACATTGACTTTTATTGTTCAAATCTGCCAAGAAATTATATTAAGAAAACCAGCGAAAAGTACATATTGTATCTTCTGAAGCAGTTTCTCTCGACTCACTCTTAAAAGATTTAAAGAAAGCAATACTGTAAACTCTATCCCCCACTCTATTTGTAAATACTGTTTTAATCATTGAGAATTCACAGAAAAGGCGAAAAAGAGTACAGAGCAAGAGTGGTGAGGTTTTAACAAACGAAACTGTTTTTGAAAGGTTGGCTGTTGAAGAATGTGACGGTAAGAAAAAGTTCAGTCAAGAAAAAATGCAGAAGAAACTGACCATAAGAAAAAATCTATCAAGAAGAGGAATGGACGAACATCCAAAATCAAAAAAGCAGAGTTGTTATTGTCGTGTCAGAGAAAGTGCCATGGCACTTCTCTGAAAGAAAGGGTGCCAGAGCCTCAAGAGAGGTTGGACTTCTAGAGCTGGTCTAATTATGAACCAATTCCAGAGGAGACACCTGCATCTGGATTGGCACCCCAGAAGTATATTTTCAAACTTGAAGGACATTGGAACCACGGACAGATTTTATGTGCACCAGCTCCCATTAATGTACACGGTCCCAGGCACTGACCATGGTTGATGCTGCTTCATTTTCGGTGATCTTGACGAGAATCGTGCTTAATCGTCTGCGCCACTGCGGGACTAAAAAGCAGAGTAATTTTGAAAAGTAAAAGAAATGAAACAGATAATAGAAGTAGACTTATAAAAATAAAGCAAAGTTCAAGGATAGAAGTGAAGTACCAGCCAAAAAGTCAATCAGCTAAATTCATCAGCCAAGTGATAGAAATTAATAAGTTCTATGGTTCCATCACATAAAGTATTTGACTAAGTCACTATCGGGGGACTATTAAACTTTTCCTGCTATTGATGATGAAGATGTGTAGAGTTCAGCAATATATGTCACTTACTAAGTAAACCTAATTTGGTAGTCGTATTATTTCTTCAATTAAATAATTTGTAAAAAAAAATATATATTTGTGCATTTGTACCTTTAAATATATATAATTAAGGTACATTTATTTCAGTGTATTCTTATTTAAAAAACAATAGTTACGTTATTTTTCTTTAAACATACACTAATTTTAGAACTTCTCCCATTTTATCCCATGTTGGAGGAAAGTGGGGCTATCAAAACATGCTCTTTTAAATACATCAGTGTGAGAAAACAATCTGACAAATTGAGTGGTTTTGCTTCATATTTAATCTATATGAATCCAATGTATAAAAAATGCATCAAACGTTTCATTAAAATAAATTTAATAGTTTGGTTATATAGGGCCTTCTCTAAAAACTTGATTTTACACGCACTTTCTCCCACCTGACCCTATAATAAAAGCAAAATATTTTCAGCTTTATACTTACTTCGTACCAGTTGTACAAGAAATTAAAAAAAGTGACGGGAAAAAAAGAAGAGAAATAGAAGTCTGAATAACTAAATTATAGTTGAGTCTTACTAACAAAGTTATGGATTATTTAGAAGAGGAAAACTAATTTAAATAGTAATAGTAGTGGACAAACTATCAGAATTGAATTTCAGGTCAAGAGTGTTTGAACATGTTAACAAATTAGATATTTCTTGGGATCACAATAATGAGGAATACCAAGGCAAAATTTAGAGCCTCTCCACAAAAATAAATTTAATAAAATGGTCCTGCAAAAAATCAATTTTATAAAATAGGTCCTTTCACAAAATTCCTTTTAATAAATAGGCCCTTTCACAAAATTCTAGTTGTAATTGGTAATAAAAAAAAAAAAAAAAAAGTTCATCAGAAAGGAAGACTTTAAATCAAAAGACTTTAAATAAGACTTTTTCGCAAATAGGTCTTTAAAAAGTTTTTGTTATGTTAATAAATGCTTAGTTCGAATTTGAATAACTG
Source organism: Maratus michaelseni (assembly GCA_963931845.1). Taxonomy (NCBI): domain Eukaryota; kingdom Metazoa; phylum Arthropoda; class Arachnida; order Araneae; family Salticidae; genus Maratus; species Maratus michaelseni. The sequence goes on from OZ007586.1 coordinate 494,807,786, forward strand.
GACTTTGACTTTTAATTTTTTACAAAAGGTTATTTTTCACAAAAATATAATAAATTTCATAAAAAATAACTTCTACTTTTCATCAAGTAGGCCTCAAGAAAAAATAAAATAAAAAACCTGCATCAACCTCTGAATACATAGTTAAGTTCGCTAAAGAGAGCGACTTTAAACAAACCATTTCAAAATGTTTTCTGAACAGGGAACAAGAATGTCCCTTTTATTTATTAAATTCCTGCCTAAAATCATATTTAAGAATAAAGATAGCTGAATTGATATATATTTTTTTTTATTCCCATAGGATTCACTACAAAGTCTGGCATCTTTAGGAAATTGATTTTTGTTTTGTACACCAGCCTGTATTAAAAGGATCTAATCAAAGTAAGCCATAAAAACATTTTGTATAATTATTGAGTTGTTAATTTAATTTTTTTTCAATGGTATTCTGTCATGTCTGTATTAATGTAATTCTTTTAAATAGCCATATAAAATAATAGTAAGGTATAAAAAACAATTGCCCCCCCCCCTAGACAGCTTAACTCCCCTCCATGTATAAATGTTGGAAGGGAGACTCCCGTCCTACAAAAAACTGAATTTCAGGACCTGAAATTTCTGAATTTAGCTTTTATTAGATTTTGGGCGCTGAAGTCTTTTTCACAAGGTACACTCGTGACAGGCAGCACAAGAGTAACTTTTATAACTTTGGTAATTGTTGCAATTGTATGTTTATGCTCTCTTAAAAAAATATCAGAAAACTTTGTAATATCTGATGTGCCTTCATTTTTAACTGCTTGCATGAACAATGCATATTTGGTGATGGTATCATCAATATCTACTTCTGAAAAAAAGAAAAGCTTTATTATTCGTCGATCGTGTGTGAAAAAAGAATTAATTTTGTTGATCGGGCACAGAAAAATAGTGAATTTTGTCGACAGGCTACGTAAAAATAAAATTCCGTCATTCGGGAGTATAAAAATCCTGAATTGCATCGATCAAACACGTAAAAATCATTAATTTTGTAGATCGAACGCGTAAAAATCATTAATTTTGTAGATCGAACACGTAAAAATCATTAATTTTGTAGATGGAATGCACAAAAATCAGGAATTTCATCGATCGGGTGCAGAAAACTAATGAATTTTGTCGATCGGCAACGTAAAAATCAAATTTTGCCATTCGGGAGTGTAAAAATCCTGAATTTCATCGATCGTACGTGTAAAAATAATTTTGTTGATCGGGTGCAGAAAAATTGTGAATTTTGTCGATCGGCTACATAAAAATCAAATTTCATCATTCTTGAGTGTAAAAATCCTCAAATCGTAAATCCTGTAGTTTCAAAATTTGTCAAGTAACAGTGGAAAAAATGTCGCATTTTCCATTCAATCATCACAATTGGCGAGTGTGACTGTTTGGCCAGTGGTGGCTATAAAGTCAGTCACCAAATTTTCAGTATTACTCGCGGAGTGACGAGTGCTAATTTTATCCTATGGGAGTGGGGGGGGGCAGAAACCAAGACGAACTGTCCAAGTTGGAGAATAGAGTCCATAGAACCTGAAATATTGAATAAAGAAGAAATGTACACGATGCAATAAAAAATTACAGTGCCCCTAGCAGAGAGAACCAGAATTTAAATGGTGGTGATAGTAGTTAGTAAACATAACAAACCAAAACGAATGGTCCAAGTTGTGGGAGGATCGAACACATAAGACTTGAGATGTTGAATAAAGAATAAATGCACATTAGAGATCTCCAAATGTGTTGTTCATCTTTATTTCACTTTCAAATCATCAATGCCATCGATTCGATGCTTTGGTACAGGTATGATTGCTCATTTAAATTTTTGTTCAAATCGTCACTGCAGTTGATACCTCAATACTGGTAGTATCGTCATTTTTTAATTTTCTTAAAATCGTCATTGCAGATTAATCTCTGCCCGTCAGAGGCTAATGGGGATAGACCAATATTTTTGTGCTATATTAGCAATATATTTATTCTTTCAATCTTACTATTACTACTATTACAGCTGCTGTCAAATTTCATATAAGGGCCTTATTCTTTCTACATTAAGAAGCTGCTTCACTCATGTGAAAACACCTGCTCACTAATGTTAATCCTATCGGGCAGGTATTTTATAATATCTTGTTTGCATTTCAATATTTTTAAATGTTTGTTTTTTTCCATTGGATAGCTGAGATTGAACACTATGCAGGCCTTTTTTTTTTACTTTTTAATTTTGTTTGCAGGTATTTTTTATTAGCATTACTTTCACTTTTGGAACTGGTTTCAAGAGTGAAAGTATCAACATTTCAAAAAAACTGCAAACAAAGTCAAAAAAGTAGAAAAAGGCCGGCGTAGCAATCGACCTCAGCTATCCAAAGCAAAAAAAATCCTTTAAAAATATTGAAATGCAAACAAGATATTATAAAATAACTGTCCCGTATGATTAACATTAGTAAGAGGGTGTTTTCGAAAGTTTCGGTGTGTATCAAAATTTTCAGCTTTTTTACAGTTCAAACATTTCCATCTATGGTTTAAAGCCGCATTACTCAGGGTCCTTGTTAGTTAAGTTGTATCTCTAAAGTTTGTCTACCCCCCACCCGTCCCCCTTAGAGATAGTCCTGTACAGGTCAGATTTAACCCAACTCGAACCTGAAAGTTCCATTTGAAGTCTACCTGCTACCCAACCCAAAATTGACAAAATAACTTTCTACCTTCAACCCGACATATTTCAACCCGAAATAAGTCAGCAGAACCTGACCAACAAGTCAAAACGAACAGAAGTCAATTCATGTTTTAATGCAATTATAAAAGTAATCTTAGTTATCTCTTTCTTCTTTTTTTTTAATACCAATTTTATCTTTTGTACAGACCATAATTAAGAAAGTTATGATTTGGAGATAAGAGGGGGGGGGAGACAAAACTTGAGAGGTACAACTTAAAAGCGGAATGCTTTAACTGTAAAAAAGCTGAAAATTTTGATTATTGTTCCTAAATAGCGGTAACCAAGAGTTGCAGTGTTTAGTAATTAGCCAAATGACTTGGGAAGAATGTCAAAAAAGTTTCTGTTCACATTGGACAATAATTCAGAAATTTATGATTTGGGAAGGCAGGGACAAACTTGAAAAATACAACTTAATAAACTAGTAACCCAAATAACTAGGCTCTAAACTAAAAATATAACAATTTGACCTGGAAAGAAAAAGGCCCTTATGAAATTTGGCAGCAGCTCTGCCTCTAAAATAGTAAAATTGAAAGAATAAATGCTGTGAAATTCTCTCCAGAAGCATCGATCTATCCCCGTTATCATGATTCACAATTAAATTTCCTGCCAATTGAATGCTAAGTTTTGGATTTACTGTTTTAAGCTTATCTGTGTAATATTTATTCTAGAACATCCGATATTAAAATTTGTTTATCGACTCTAATTGTGATCGATGTTGATTTATAAGATATTGATTAGAGTAAGATTGTAAGATTTTTCCAGAATCGCCCATTACTAATATCACTGCTATTCAAGTTGAGATTAATTACCATGGAGTCAACTATATTATCTATAGCAGAGGTTCCCAAACTTTTAAACTGTTGTACCACTGAATCAAAGTTCATACTTCCATGTACCACCAGGTATCAAACATAATGCTAATAAAGGGGAAAATGTGAAAGTGGAACTTCCCATATTTTGTACGATTTCAAATCACCATTTTATAGAACTTTACTGCATTAAAAACTGATTTTTATGAAATAGAAAGAAACTTACACATTTGGTAAAGAAGAAGAGAAAAATTTCAATTGACAGGCTTAAATAAATAATGAATTACGTTTTAAATAAAACTTCAAAATTTAAACACCACCTACCAGCTCTTCCAGTAAAAAAAAAATTAGAAAAAAGTTCTGGATTACACTTTGAAAAAAAAAAATTGTTTAACTCTTCCTATTCGGACAAGCTCCTCTTACTTTCACGGATTCAGAGAATTTGCTAAAACAAAACTTTCTAATAACAGTAATAAGAACAGCGTTTACAGTCTCTAATTTTCATTCAAAAATTTCCAAAGTGATTAATTCATGCCGTTTTTGATTTTATAATATTATGCTGGTATTTCATTTTACGTACCAGCATCACACTTGTGCGTACCAGTAACCAGAGCATTGTGTACCAGTACTGGTATGCGTAATTCATCAATCAATTGTGAGGAAAATCACGACATTCATCAAACGATCACAAAAAAAGAACGTTAATTTTGTTAAGGAATAGCAGAAATAATTAGCAGATTTTGTCAATCAATCGTGAAAAATATAGCGAATTTTGCAAACTTATTGCAGGAAAAAAATCGTCAAATAGTCTGGGAAGAAAAATCACGAAATTAATCATATGATCTCGGGAATAAAATCACGAAATTCATCTAACAATTGCAGAACAGTGTACCATAGTTTGGGAATCCCTGATCTAAAATTTCTTATTAACGTATTGATTGATGAATAATTGTTTTAATTTAATGGCATTGTCTAAATTCCACATTTGTTTTTACACTTTATTAGTTATATCCAAACGTACAAATCTTTTACACAAAGCATTTTAAATGTTTTGTTTTCTTTCTTAACAAAGTTAAGTTGTTTAACCACTTAGAAAATCTGGAAAAGTCAGGAAAATTTTTATGAACTGGAAAAGTCAGTGAAATTTACCATTCTTTAGAAAAAGTCAGGGAAAATTTTCTGATTAAAATTCAAGAAAAGGTTTTGGATTAGAAAATTGATGATTTGAAATTGTGCTGTCAGGAAAAAAGTTAGCTCTTCATAAGCACTGTGAAATGTATTTCATCCTTAACAATTATTGAAATTCTTTTTGACCTCCTTTTTAATTCTTTCTTGTAACCAGAGAAAGAAGTTTCTGTAGATCTTTTTCTTCCTTTGTAGCTTGGGGAGTTGAGTGTTGATTTTCAGCTTTTACTATGTAATGCTTCATAGCAGTTTATTTATAAATGTAAAAAAATTATCGTCCACTGTGACCTGTTGGTATATATAATTTTCACTGTGTGAAATTTGATTATTTTGTTCATTATATTTCTCAATATTTAAGTAAAATTATGTTATGTCTGAAAATTTTATATCTTAAAAATTTCACCCTTTCATTATTAAAACAGGTGGAGAAATCAACCAGATGCTTGGAGCAGTTCCATTTTACCTAACTCAGAATCTTGATTCAGCCTGCAGTCCATCAAGCTTGAGAACCCTGCATTTATTTTTTTATGATCCTCATTTGTGCAAAAAGGAAGCTATTTTTTAAATAGGGCAGACAGTGTGCAACACCCATCTGAAACTATGTGAGAGAAATGATGTATGCAATGTTGTATTCATAAATATTAATCCGGTATATACATATATTTCTAAGAAATATATAATTTGTACTTTCAATAAATGGAGCAGCATGCCGCAAACCAACTGAATTGAGTTACTATTTTATTGTGTCTGTGATAATTTTTATTTCAGTTATTGCAAAGCAGCCATTGGCGACTTTTTTTTTTTTTTTCGTACTACTACTATTGAAAAAGGATTCTTCATTGTAGTTTATTGTTGTGTAGAAACACTGAATAAAAATAACGCCTTGTTGTTAAAGTGAGCCTAGCAGAAACAGTATTTTAATGTATGATATGGGAAATCAAGTGTATTTTAAAATTTATTAAAAGCAATTACTTTTGTATTAGCTCCATGGCAGAGATAATAAGCCACAGATTTTCACTGTTTGTGACTGCCCTTTTTTTTCTGATTATTTCAATGCTTAAGCGCATATCTGAATACATACCTTAAATTTTTGTTTTGTTTATTGACAAAGTGTGAAGTTCATTATGAAATATTAGCTAGAAACAAATTCTGGGGCATGTTTTCGTTTTAATATAAATAAGAATGTAATACAAATTATATATTTACTTAATCATCTATATTATTTCTCCTGTCAACATCCCTTTTTCTCAGAAAATACGAAACGCAGAACAACGAATGAGATGGTATATGAAAGGAATTTGAACTGGCTTCTGACATAGCACACTTAACAATTCGTTAAAACATGTTTTTGATTAAAATTTGCTGAAAATTAAAAATTAAATCTGCATTGTTTTCATAAAATAAATTAAAGGTTTTCTTCAAAGTATCGTTGCCACAAAAATAAAATACCACATTATATGATGCTCAGCAATGATTATAAAAAACACCGCACGGGTTTATTTTATATTTATGATTAAAAAGCGAAATTGAAATTGAAATGTTTAGATTTATATTTCTATGTCCCATGTTTTCCCGAAGCGGATGACGTCATCCTCTAATGCAGTTAAAATACGATTGTTATTTTTTTTTTCTCGCGCGTGCATTTTGCAATCTTGGATCAGTTTTTACTATAACTTTGATGGAATAAATTAGATGATATTCTAGCTTGACTAAAAATTATATGTTGTTTGCAGATATTTGATCCTTACTTTTTCTTTAGATGTTTAAACCTGCATCTAAGAAATATTCCATATTGATAAAAAATGGTACTTCTCTATTATCCCGTCGACCACTTTTCACAACAAAAAACTATCGCCAAATAAACGGGAGAACGTTGCCATTGGAATATCAAAATAAATAAATAAATAAAATATAAGAATTTAAGGACACAATTGTTATTTTAATGAATGAAATAACTAATAAATCAGTAAAACATCATGAAAAGTACACGCAAATGTCGCGTTAAAAACCACTTGATGATGTAACAAACACGTATAATGCTTCTGATATCAAGTAAATGGGACTGCATTTTTGGCGTTTAATCTTACAGTTTGGCGATAGTTTTTTGTTATGAAAAGTGGTCGACGAGATAATAGAGCAGTACCTAAAAAGTATTAGATTTCAGTGTGAAATTCTCGCACGGGCCCTCTGGTTACTTTTATAATCCTGCTATAGGGAAATTTAAATTTTTATTTAATTTTTATTTCAAAATGTATTAGTAAGAGTAATTGTTCAGAATTTTGGTTTAAGTCTAAAATTGTATTATTAAAATGTATAAAACATAAAGTAGTGAAAATACAAAAAATTCCTTATGTACAACCATTGATTTTGTGAAAAGAAGGTAAATGACTGTATATGAAAATTTCAGCATCCGTAGAAACAGGTACACAAAGTATAGTCTGAGTCCAGCACTGCGAAAAGACCACAACAAGTTTATGAGCCATTTTCAAAATTCGCTTACATATGCTGTCCTAGAAGAAAATTCAAACTATTAATGTTTAATTTGAGCTATGCATTATATAAAGAAGACTATATTAAATATTTCTAGTATTAAAAAAAAAAAAAAAATCAATACAAATTGTTGAGATATAAATCAATATAAATGGATTTGTGTCAAATCCGTTACCGTACAAAATTATTGAAAATAGTCACCTTTAAATTTTTTTAAAGTTTCAAAAATCAACTTACTTTGAAGTGACTTATGTCCCTAAATTTCAGAACATGATACTTAACAATAATGCTTAAATTAAATTGAAATGAGAGACATTTATAGCCACAAATTTTGACCACATAGAAATCTATACAAAACTTTTTCTAATACTAATAAATATTAATGTAAATTATTGAATTTAAAAATATTATATCTCCATTTCTTAGTTGAAAGAAAAATAACTATAGAACGGTGAAAAAGTGATATTAATATTAAAATACGTTTTAAAAATGTGCAGTAACGGATTTGACACTAATCCATTTATACTGATTTATCTGAACAATTTTTATTGATTTTTCAAATTTTTAATGCTAGAAATATTTAATATAGTATTTTTTATATAATGCATAGCTCAAATCAAACATTAAATGTTAATATATGTTTGAATTTTCTTCTTTTTTTCTCTGGGACAGCATATGTAAGCGAATTTTGAAAATGGCCCTTATATATTTTTTAAACACAAAATACGCAAAAATATGAATATTTTGAGAGAAAATATTTGTTTTACTGATCCTTCACTGAGAAAAAAAATGTTTAAAAGCCTACTTTTTTGGACTTAAAAGTGGAATCTTTTCTTAAAATAATAATTTAAAAACAATGTCACTCAAATATTAACCCCTTAATCGTCGTGCCCGAGACATTCACGGGCAGTGTAGGCTACGCCTGTTTTATTCAGATTGTTTCATTCCCACCAGTTTTTTAAAATAGTATCATTGGCTTTATTCTCGCATTATTTTATCTGCCTATTAAATAAACCGAATATTTCTACTTAAAAAAACTGGTGGTAATCAAGCAATCTGAATTATTAAAAAGTAGCTTACACTTAAAGAGCGCGACGATTAAGGGGTTAATGTCCATTTTTTTTTCAATTAAAAGCTTTAATTTCATGTCAAAGTACAAATATAAATTTTGTTTGATTCATTTAATTAATGGTTAATTATTACTATTCCATTATGTAGCTGTATTTCATCTGGAGTAATAGTTAATATAGTTGCTGTTTAGGAAACGTAAATCCCCATTCAGCTTGCAAAGTTTTTCGAGAATGAAATCTTTTCAGAATTTTCCTACACTGAAAAAACTTTAGTTGAAACAATAAAAATATAGTTGTGCCAACCAAATTTTTTTGTCACTATAGCTCCATCCAAATGTTTGGTTGGAGGGACCAAATTATTTGGTTAGCTTTATTTGGTTGTTGTAACCTAATAATTTTGGTTACAAGAACAAAATCGATTTGGTTAATAGTCATCGTAACTAAATGGATTTGGTTGTAAGAACCAAATCTGTTTGGTACTTGTAACCAAATCTATTTGGTTAATAGTTATTGTAACCAAATAGATTTGGTTGTAAGAACCAAACTGATTTGGTTCTTTCAACCAAATCCATTTGGTTATGATAACTATTAACCAAATAGATTTGGTTGCAAGAACCAAACTATTTGGTTCTTACAACCAAATCTATTTAGTTAGATAACTATTAACCAAATCGATTTGGTTGTTGTAACCAAATTATTTGGTTACGTCAACTAAATAAAGCTGACCAAATAATTTGGTCCCTCCAACCAAACATTTAGATGGAGCTATAGTGATCAAAAAATTTGGTTGGCACAAGTATATTTTTGTTCTTTCAACTAAATCGTTTTTTCTGTGCATGTTTGAAGCACATTTTGCTCTAAAATTCCAACCATAATGTAATTTAAGGCATATTTTGGTGTCAATTTACAGTAAAATATGCTGGAAATTTGAGTGCATAAATTTACAGCAAATTTTTCTGTAATTTCTGCCGTTTATTCTTTCAGTGTAGAAATTATTATTTGGATATCAAGAAATGTAATATTTTTTTTTCTAAAAAGACAAAAAATTACCTTTGATAAAATAGTGTCAAAGTCGATTTTCAATCGATTATAACTCAATATGTAATAAATTTATCAATAACTGAAAATCGCTGTTTGAATTCAAATCATTTGCATAGTTGCAAAATTTTAAGGCTGCAAATTTTAAGCTTTTAATTAAAAAAATACATAAATAAATAAATAAATAAAAGATTACGTATCGGATATATATTCAAAGATGTGTGTACGTATATATATGTGATAATATTTATATGTATATGTAATAAAAAATATTTAAAAATCTGAACTGTATGTTATTTCGAAAACAATATTAAAAACAATTTCTGCTTTCTTTCATTCGTTATGTAGATAGTGAAAAAGATGCGTCCTAAAAACTTTTAACAGGAAAAAAGGTAATGTGAGAATATATACGCGAAGAAAGATAGATTGGTGTTTTGGTGATTTGAAACATTGTACTTATTAAGTAAATTTACCCCCTAATGACAATCATTCAACTAATCGATTACTGGTTTTAGGGGAAGTTTGAGGTAGTTAAGTTTGGAGGAGAATCAAAATGGCCGGCTTGGCCCTTTTTTTTATCCTAAAGAAAAGGGTCACTTTTAGGAACTGTCCTGCCGAAAGTACTTGAATTATAGAGAATAATTACGGTGTCGGTGAATCTGGAAAACACGGATCTGTGCTATGCTAACGGAAAAGTACCAACACCATTAAATTTGATTATACATGGAAAAAAACAATATGGCTACAAGGTGCGTACACTCCATGGAAAATTTCTAAGGAGTTTGCCACTATTTTTTCTGAATAGAAATTTTTTATTTAAAATAAAAATAGAAGAATGTGTAGCCACCACGTTTCATTGCACGATTTGAAATACATTCTATAATTAAATAAGGGAAACATTTTATAAAAAAAAATGGTAGTAAAATTGTACACACTCTGGTTTACAATTGTATACGAGTTAAACGTTGAAGTTAATTATGTGCCAAACCACGCTCGCTAAAATATATCAACTGGCTCTAAAACTGCAACAACGAAATATTTTGATAATATACTTTCAAAAGATCAGATGCTTTTATAGGAGAAAGAGAAATACTGTTCGATGTCTTATTATTTTAATAATAAAACTATTTACTGTTTTTTTAGGTAGATTTCGTAAGAAATACTACCTATTACATTCTCACCTAAGTTGGAAATTTTGAAAAATTTTTGCAGATCTACGCCGATCATGACTCCCAGAACCCAAAACCACCCCCAGTTCAAAACTTTATATATATATATATATATATATATATGTGTGTCACTTTTTTATGACCACGATAACTGGAAAAATTCTGCATAAATCTCTTCCAAACTGATCAAGGGACATAAAATCTCGGTCAAGTTCGTTAATGGGCAAAATCGAACCAAGGGGGGGAGGGTGGGGGGGGGCTTTTTGTGAAAACAGAAAAAACCCCATAATTTCTTAATTATGACACGTATCGAATCCGTTTAAGGTTATTATTACTTCTAGGAGAAGGGTCGAAAATGTATGTATGACAGATTTTTGATATAATTAAAAATGGCCCCAAGGGGGGGAAAAAAGGGGGATTTTAAGAGAAAAAAAATCATAGCTTCGTCAATTCACAAGATATCAAATCCGCGTAAATTTATTATTAATCCTCTTAATATTATCTAAAACTTTTATATTGACAAGTTTTTTATAGGACCAACCGTTATAGCAAAAAAAATTAAAAACAAAAAAATCCCTGCCGGCTCCGCCTGCAAAAAAGTTATTTTTCGAAGTAGGCGGTTCCAACTCCCGCATCTTTTCGAAACTGATACATAAAATCAAGAGGCATAAAATCTCGGTCAAGTTCGTTAATGTGCAAAATCGAACCAAGGGGGAGATGGGGGGGGGGCTTTTTGGGAAAACAGAAAAAAACCCATAATTTCTTAATTATGATACGTATCGAATCCGTTTGAAGTTATTATTACTTCTAGGAGAAGGGCCGAAAATTTATGTATGACAGATTTTTGATATAATTAAAAATTGCCTTAAGGGGGGGGAGGGGGGTTTAGAAGAAATAAATTCATAACTTCGTGAATTCCCGCGATTTCAAATCCGCTTAAATTTATTATAAATCCTCTTAATATTATCTAAAACTTTTATACTGACAAGTTTTTTATAGGACCAACTCTTATAGCAAAAAAAAAAATTCCTTCTGTTTCCGCCTGCAAACAAGTTAGGTTTCGAAGTAGGCGGTTCCAACTGCCGCATCATCACAAAAAGGTCATTTCTTCCGTAATTTCCGACAAACAGGCGTCCCACGGTCTGCGTCTTCGAAATCTACCTGTGCCTGTAGGCCGAGCCGTCAGGGATTTTTAATTGTTACGCCACTGCGTCTAAAGACAATACAACAAGAGTAGCTCCGCATATTGTCTTGTCGATATCTACGTTTTATTTTTATTTTTTGGGCGGGGGGATAGTTTAGTTATCCTACTATTTTTGCTTTTAGTAAGTATTTACCTAAAATATTTTTTCTGAAAACAATGAATTTGCAAGATGCGAATAGTAAGTTTCTTCGGACTCCTTCACAATTACACAAAAAAAATGCTTTGTAAAACTGTAACTATATAATACGAGTACTGTTTAATAATATACTAATGTGCAGTACAAGTATCAAATTATTCACAAATATCAATTGGTCAAATGCAATTAAAACAACAGCTATGAAAAAGTGTAAATATATCTATCTATCTCTCTCTATATATATATCTACCCTATATATATAAAATCCTAATGAAACGAATTTGTGAAACGATTTTATGAAACGAATTTATGAAACGATTTTATGAAACGACTGATTAAACGACTGATTATGTTTCAGAGCTATTTTTAATAGAATATTAAACGCTTGATGGTGAAATTAATACCAATTGTCCATAAAAATCCGCGGATGTCAAAACTGGTAATATAATTTTGAAATTGGAATTAGTTTTCGAGATATTAATTTTTTTCTAATTTTAATGACATTTCTGTAATGATGGCAACTAATTACTCAGTTTTTTTGTGACAAAAAAGGGAAAAAAATAAAAAAGGATCCCGATAGGGATTATTGATTTATTTTTATTCGCCATTTTCAAATTGAAATTGAATTTATCTTTTATTTCAATCGATAATGAAGACAAGATTGTGATTAAATTATGTTTTTCACGAAAATTTGAAAAAAAAAATCATATTTCTATCATCAGGATTCAATCGTCTGTCAGCATTTAATTTAATTTATAAACTGAAAATATTTTGAATAAATTCGTCCAAATGACGTCATTTATGTAAATACGTCATTTATGTTTATACAATTTATTTAATATAAAGAAGCCATTTATCTATTTTTATGTACAAAAAGAGGTAAATTGAAAGACAATTATAAATAAATTGTATATATACATATAAATACATGTATAAACAAGCATAAAAGTTCGGTGCTTTTCCAGTATATGGGGCCTTGACGAAACAGAGAAAATAGCCTTGGCGGAAAAGGAAATTTGGCAACATACTTTCTGTCAACCTATTTACTTTGTCATTTCGTATACAGAAGCATTTTTTCAATATTTATAGAATTTGTTTAGCGTAAAATGTCATTTATCCTATTTTATATATAATCAGAAGTAATTTGTATAGAAAAAACAATAATAATATACGTATAATTAAAATACGCATATAAACAAAAAAAATCGTCGAATTTGTTTCCATGGCTGTTTATGTAATTTGGCACCAAATCTCACTTTCTGATGCCCGAATTGCGCCAAGCTTTTTAAAAAAGCGTCAAGACCCCTATTATAGAAAATCACCATAAGTTCATTGGGTTTGTTTTCATAACTTTTGGCAACAAATATATGTATATTAACGAATCTATTCGTTTTTGAAACTCGAATTACGACAAACCTAAAAGCAAAGGATCCTATAATGGAAAAGTACCCGATTTTCTTATGGACAGTATTCAAGTGACATAACATGGTGTAAAATTATCGCGGATAGCGAATTTGTTTAAATATCTCATCAATTGATGCCGAATAAATGCAGGCATGCATGCACAAAATATTTAATTAATTTTGTATGATAAATAATTATTAGAAAATTCGTATATACATATTAATTAAAATAAATAATTTACATATTTAAAATAACATGAAAATATGCATGATGGTGCACTAAAATACAGAGAAAATTAAAACCTGTTACTGAAACTGTCTATAACATAGTATTTTTCAATACCGTGGTTCTTAATGTTATTCACAAGCAGATGGAATTTTTCTCATCCTTAAACGCAAAGGAGGAATAGAATACAGATCGTTGTTATAAAAGTGCGAGAGGTAGCCACAATTTAAACCTAACCATTTTATACAAGCTGGTTTTCAAGGTGTAATTGATTTTACTTACCAATCCCTAAAACAGTCGTCAGTTGTCGCAACAGCTGTGCATGAGGCCATGATAATAAAAAAATGCCCCATTAAAACGTTAAAAGCATGGCAACCCAATTACAGATTTACCAATATTTTTAAAACGAAGCATGCTGTCATGTTTTTAGAGGCCTCGAAGTCTGAGCGTGGGTTGGCGAGCGTAGCTCGCAGGGGGTAGGCCCCCTAGTATATATATAAACAGGGAAGAGTCACTATCATAAAGATTCTAGCAATAACATATACGAATGCATTATATATCTTAAAATTATCATTATTAATACTTTACTTTTCTCAATCATGCTAGCCAAATGACAAATTAAATCTTGAATATCCAGTTTTTTACCCTCCTATCTCAAATAGACGTCTCACAGAGGCATATGATTAGAATTATTACTAATACTATTATATGATAAATATAATTAAAACAATACTTATATTAGAGGTTACTTAGAGATCACATATTATATATTGATAGGTCTTTTATGTTTTTCGAATAAAGTAAAAAAAAAAAGTATATTACTAAAATTGAGCTACTTCTAACTTCGAGACACTAAATTATGGGCGCTCTGGGCAAATGCCACACTTCCAATAGAGAAATCGTATTAATCTTTTCAGCTATATTTGAATCCAAATTAACTATTTTCAGACAGATTTCTGAATTCAGTTTCGTTCATAAACACATGGAATTGGCAGATACTCTTATTTAGAAACTATAAAGTCGAACAGTTTTTTTTTTTTTTTTTGCATTTTTCGAAAAAGGTAGGAGGTCTTTTAGAAAATGCTGTGAAAGTTGTTGTTTTGAATAGAATTTCAGCACGCGACAGCCCGAAAAATATCATCATGTGAAAAAAAAAACTGGCTTATAACTCAAGATGTGCTATAAGCGAGTCACACTCAAAACTTCATTTGTCAAAAAATGAAAAAGAAAAAAGAAAAACTATTGAATCCCAAATCATTTCCATTCTGATGCCTGCAATTGTCGTACTTTTAAAGTCTGTGTTGTTGACCGGGCAAAAATGGTCTCTTTTTTATAGAACCACCATAACCATTTAATTTAGATCCCAAAGTTTCTTTAAAATCATCTTTGGAAAAACATTTTCATTTCTGCCGTACGTTGCATAAATTGTGTTTTTTTTTTTTTTTTTTTTTTTTTTTTTTCACCAAATGTTCAAATTTTGAGTCACACTTTCTGTTTCTGCCTATAACACTGTCCCTCCTTCTTTGTAAAGATAAAAATAATGAAATTTTTCAATTTTCAAAAAATTTCATTTCTTTATCTTTATTTCAACCCCTTTAAAATCTCTACATGCAAAGTTTTATTTTTTTTAATTTCATATATCTACCAACTCCTTCGAACAAAGGCTACCGTTTACTTGTTATTGATATTAAATAATCGTTAGTCAATTTCACGATCACTTTTATAGGCCTTTAATAAATAACATTGTTCGTGTAAAAACATTTTAAAATGCGAAAAATTATATTATTTTCAAATTAAATAGCATTTGCAATATTTATGTATTTTTTATATCAAACTTATCACTAGACAAGGTGATTTGCTATCTACTTCTGCCCAAATTTATCATGAATGCAAAAAAGGTCGGATTTGAATTAGCCCTTCCAAAAAATTACAAATATCCCTTTGGTTTTTTGGTAAGATTATGGTGAAGTTTTAAAATAAAGATTGGGTTTAATTTGACAAACCCGAAAAAAATATGGTGAGTTAAAAAAAAAAACTTGAAAAAAAGCACCAAGCGGGTTTGTTTTTTCAAATTCCTTATTTGACATTGCACTTATTTAACTGATAATAAACATATTAATTTAAACCAAACCTAATATATATATAGCGCATAATATACATATACCATGGGCGTACAGTTTTCCTAAATATTGGAGCGGCCCAAATTGCTCTGCAGGACAAAAGTTTGAAAATTTCTTAGGGAAAAATAATTATCTTATGAAAAAAACATTGAAATAGTTATATAAACTATAATAAATCAGATCGTTTGTTAATATGAAGAAAAATACGGGGTTCAATCAAATCTCAAAAATTGTAGACAAGTGTTACTTTGGTATAATTAAAAATACTAAAATATATAGCATAAAACTAAAATCAATTTGTAAAAATCTAAATAAAAACATTAAACTTCTGTGAACTTGTTTCTATTTTTTTCCTTTATACATTAAGCATAAAGATATACAATTAACGTAATCATTACATAAACATTGATCTATAGGGGAGATGGGGGATGAATGGGACAAGGGATGGATGGGACGTTCTAATTATTTCAGGCAATAAACTTTTTTTTTTTAGTTGCCTCCTATCCTCATAGATTTCACTACCATAGTGTGCTTCAGAATCAAAAGCAAGACCACATGGCTGTTTTCATTTTCCCTCAAATTTGCATTTCCTGAAAACTCTGCTCAAAAGTAATTTTTTTTTACATTTGAAGTTACTTAAATATCTTATGCAATATAAACAATTAAGATATTTTGTAGTTTTTTTATTTCAAGGCTCAGTATTGGTAATTAAAATGAATGAATATTAACCATTGTAACAAAATAATTTTTTAGACAAAATGGCTGACAATTGAATATACACATCATGGGGATGATTGGGACATTTCAAATGGGATGAATGGGATTGTCTCATTCATCCCTAGAGGATGCTGAAAAATATATTTATTAGCTAAATAATATTATATAGTTTGATAAATTAATAATTTATGGTAATTATTCTTTTAATATTTCATCCTCATTGTAGTTATAATCTTCAGCAGGTGAATGCTTACGTTTATGGGCCTTTTAAGGCAAAACTGAGATGAGTCCAATATGATTGGCTAACAAATATTTCTCGAGATCATATTACAATTTACAATCTCTCAGCTTTTGCCGAGAAGGCATTTTTTTCAGCTTTTAGTCCTTAACATTGAATAAAGGGAGGAACACATTTGTGTCCCATTCATCCCTGCTGTGGGGATGATTGGGACATAGAGGAATTGTTTTTTAATTTCATAATATATTTCTGTATAATAATAATCTTGAATAAATATTGTGCATAAGATGTAGTCAAACACTTAATGTATGAAATGTGATATATAATATTGATAATAACTTAAATAAAATATTTAAAATAAACATTTTTGTGAAAATGTCCCATTCGTCCCCCATCTCCCCTACTGCTAATTAGCTGTAGTGAATAATTCAAAGCATTGGGTGGAATTCAATTGAGTAAAAAATAATCTAATAAAACAAAGTTAAATAATGGACTATTTAAATCCAATTTTTATTTGTAAAAGGCAGAAAAAATAAAATTTTAGGATATGGGTTTAACATTTCAACATTTATTTTGAACTCAATCATAAAATGTCTTTAAAAACATTACAAATTTTAAAAATAATTTTTGAATTTTTTTATAATAATAAGGGATTATCATTTATTTTTTTAAAATCATATTTATTATCATCTTGCTACAGAACAAAACAAAACAAAGCAAAGCAGAAAAAGTCCACAAAATTTTAGTACCACAGTATTTTTTTTTCTAAAAAGACAAAAAATTAACCACAAGAAACGTAGAAGTAGAAAGAAAACCTGAAACAATCAGAAACAAGTTGGAAATAGTACGTCAAACGTGACAAATGAGGTGCGTTCGTACTATAGCTAGTTACATAAATATTCAGATCTTTTCTGATTTTTAATTCTGTGAAATGAATTATATCGTCTACAGATTAATTTCTGTCATAAAATAAGTATCTCGGTCACTTGACGATTAAACTTCGGAAGCTCCTATAACAAAAAAGCACCGATTTAAAAAAAAAAAAAAAAAAAAAAAAAAAAAAAAATCAAGTTTCTTAATAAATATTTTTATTAATATCTCCTAAAGTTTTGATCCGATTTTAATAAAATTTGAAATGTCTCGACAAAATTCTGCAAAGATAATATATTTTAAATTGCAAACCATTCGGTTGGGTAGTTTTTGCGTTGTTATATGCGGACGGACGGATGGACAGACAGACGGACAGACAGACGGACGGACGGACAGACAGACGGACGGACCAAGCGACGACAATAGATGCTACATAATTATATAATTACGAACGCACCTAAAAATCAACAAAACCTAGAAAAAAGTAAAACCGGATTTTTGCCAACCCTGTTTAAAACAAGTTGGAAACTGTACGTCAAACGTGACAAATGAGGTGCGTTTGTACTATAGCTAGTTATATAAATATTCAGATCTTGATGATTTTTTATTCTGTGAAAAGAATTATATCGTCTGCAGATTCATTTCTGTCCTAAAATAAGTATCTCGGTCGCTTGACGATTCAACCTCGGAAGCTCCTATAACAAAAAAAGCACCGATTTTTTAAAAATAATTCAAATTTCTTAATAAATATTTTTATTAATATCTCCTAAAGTTTTGATTCGATTTTTAAAAAAATTGAAATGTCTCGACAAAATTCTGCAAAGATAATATATCTTAAATTCCAAACCATTCGTTTGGGTAGTTTTTGCGTTGTTATGTGCGGACGGACGGACAGACAGACGGACGGACCGAGCGACGACAATAGGTGCTACGTATTTATATAATTACGAACGCACCTAATAAGCTAAAAACCTAGAATTTATCTTATAAATACAGGCTACTAAAACGTGTGAATCAACGGGAACAGACTCATCGTTTTCTTTTTTTTTATCCATGTATCATTGGCTAATTCTCCTGAAAACATGCAAAACAATATCACAGAATTTTTTTTTTAAAGTAATTTCATCGATCTCAGTCCTTTTATTGAATACTAGTATTTCGCAGGAATTATTTTCGTAGTAGGTTTCTAGAATATTTCCAAAAAAAGTAACTTTCGCGGAAGTTATCCACAAATTTCCAAGAGAAATCTAGCAAAAAAAGGAAAATCATGCATGAGGCATAGATTTTAAAACACATTCCAACACTAACAGAGTATTAATAAGAAATTTCATTTTGTTTATTTCCATACAATGAAATCGATCATAGAACGTCCTGTAACCGAAATCTTTTGTGCGTCCCTGTAAATGAAGATTAATGCTACATGTTTTAGTACATCCCAGTGATTCTTTTTAATTTCATTATGTTTGAAGTATCGTAAAATTATTAAAAAGCATCGCAAACGACCCCCCCCCCCCCCTCTATATCATAATGTAATGGAAAACTTTTGTGCGTTCCTGTAAGCAAAATATACATTATACTTATTCTATACACCTAAGAAAACATGTTTAGCCAGTGTCAGTGAGGGTGTGGCATGTAAATTATATCATGTTTGAAGTATTGTAACATCATTAAAATGCATTGGAATTATTTTGTGCGCCCCTGTAAACAACATATAAATGCTACAAAATTCATTTTCAATACCGAACATTCTATAATAAACATCAATAACTAATAAATATTTCATGGTAATCCGAATATATTTACGAGAGTTAGAGCACGGAAAAACAGATAAACCGAATTCATAAACACTTCCCAACTATGTGTTGGTAAGTGTTAAAAAAATTGTACGAAATAACTGGTATTTAAAAAATGGACCAAATGGGAGCCCGGTAATTGCAATTGAAATATATATATATATATATATATATTATAATGGAAATATCGAGTGGTATAATTGAACAGTACATATAAATAATTAGTTAATAAAAACTTTTATTCTTTCATATAAATAATATATCCACAGAACCTGAGTATTGTTATTAGAGTATAATCATGCGTATGTAGCGTGTGACAGACCTAGTTTATGTTTGTACCACTAAAAAGCAGAAAATAAAAAAATTAATTCAGAAGAAATTAGAAGATTTCCCGATACAATACTTTATTTTTTTTTTTTTTTTTAAGTAAAAGTAATTCAATGGGTTCAAAGAATATATTGGTTTTTTTTTTCTAATTCACTACCCCTATATAAAATAAAAGCAAATTAAGCTTATTTAAATCTGAAGATGGGAAATAAAATGTTTTTCTTCTCTTTTTAGAAAAATTATGGAAATTTCATCCTTTTTTGTGTTTTTTTTTTTTTTTTTTTTTTTTTTTTTTTTACATCAGAAACAAGTGATAAATTGCTACTTACAGCAGCCTTTTTGATTCTCATAATTTCGGTTGTTTTTCATTTCTAATTACTGTTAACTCCTTCTTTTCTGTAATATTTATTTGTATTTTGAATGCATTACAACACTTGAAACAAAGGCTTTTTTCTAATTCAGAGAAGTTGCCCTGGATGTTGATTGGTGGATATTTTTTTTTAATTCTGTGTCATAAACCTAAATTTTGTAACAATTTTTCAATAAGATTTTTTTTCTAGTTTAAATTTTAATACCAATTACAAAATTTCTATTGCACTTCATATTGTAACTTTATGCTGTATTTCAGACATGTAATGTTTTCCCGAAATCATTAACTTAATTTAAATGTTTGTACGCCATTTTTCATGATTTCTTAGCATATTTAATTTAAGAATACTAGGGCACTCCGCTTTCCAAGCTACAGAATATAGGTAAAAACCATTTTTTTAATTGAAAACTAAAATACACTTTTTTCTACATATAATTATTATTATGTATATATATATATTGACCAGTAACAACACCAAAAATACTTTTTTTATGAAAAATATCAATTATCTATTCAATTAAAGTTTTGAAATTTATTAAAATCGATACTTTCGTAGCAGCCGCATGCCAGGGGTTAATAGTCGAAGAAATTGACAAAGATTTCTCTACTTGCAGCAGCCATTTTGATTCTGATAATTTCAGCAGGTTAAGCGTGCAGTTCAATTACATGTCCATTAAATATGTGTTTTGTTTATGTTATTTTATTATTTTATTTATTTATGGATAAAGTTTTAATTTCGTTAAAAAAGTATTACACGGAAACAAATGCTGAACTATTTATATTGTTTTACGTGCAAACGGGTTAATCTTTCGCAATAGGTCTGCACGGGATAGAGATATAGATTTACAAGAAAATTCATGCTTGATAATTATTTTTAAAACCATAGAAATCGATACGTTGAGATAGTTTTCAAACAAATTGAATTTGAAAACATTTTGTATCCAATTCCACATTTTAAAATTAATTTCAGTAAAAGCAAAATGTATTGGCCTGGTATTGACATCGTCAATGTGACGTCAGCTTTACTCAGGAACATGTTTATATTAATAATATGGATTCAAATAACAAAAGAAATTGGCAAGAAATGTAATTTTATGGCATTAAACCGTATTACATAACAATTGTTATAAAATGATCAAAAAAATAATTTTACAAAATTAAACAATTCTAAATTTATCAAAAAATATATATATTAACTAAGAAATAAGCTTACTAATGACTCAAGAAGTTCAGTATCTTTTGCAAGCACCGTCCGTGACACACAACTATTGAATAATTGTAAAGCTTTCTAACTTCAACACCAAATAACCCGGCAAAAGGTTTACATTTCCCCCTTCCTATTGTTACTCCAAACAATCCATGGAAACGTTGATTGGTGGTCTGCTAAGTTTAACAGAATTCAGTGGCAGCCAATTACAGAAGGTGTTTTCTTTTATTTCTTTACACCATTTTTTTAGTAAAAAGCAAAAGATTTATTTTTTGAACTGAAAACAGAAGATATAGTTAAAAATAATAAATATTCTGAATAATTCAAAAGAGTTGCCAGATATGCGATTTAGTGAGTGCGTAAAGTTGATTGAAAAGTACGTTTTTTTTTTTTTTTTCATGATACAATGATTGGAGATTACGAAAACATTTTTTTCATGAAACATTACTTATTTTTAATTCAGTGCTTTGTAAAACTAATTTCAGGTTCAATTTCACAATGAAATATTTCTTATTTATAGTTATATTTGATAAATTAGAAATGTCAAAAGATTTTGAGTCATATCCGTAGATAAAAAATTAATAAATTCTAAATAGCTCAAGAAGTTACATCAGAAGAGAAAAAAAAATCAGTGTGAAATAGCTTTTTTGTCACTTTAACGTGGCAAACCGTTGCAAGTGTGTGTAAAATATCATTATTTTTACATACCAGTGAAAAAAATCAGGAATGTAAATATGGCACCACATTTTCGTGGACAAGACAAAAGAAGGTAAAGATTATAAAATAGTAAAATTAAATATAATAACTTGTAATATTAATGACACGAAACTTAATCCATCCCGATCATTCAATCCAGTTTAATATTTAGTGTATTACAAATAATTTACGATAGAAAAAAGATCAGGTTTGTGGACATGCTTTCCGAACAAATCGTCGTTACTAATGTATCCAAGTAATAAAAAAATGATTTTCTAAGGCTGTTCTCACATATACAAGAGCTAATTTCTGAATTCATTTTTGTTCGGAAACGCGTGAAATTGGCAGATGTTCTTATTCAGAAACTATGTAATTGAAATAGGGTTGGCAGTAATTGATTACTTCTTTAATTGATTGATTAGTGGACTAAACATTCAATCATACGAAATTTAATCATGATGAGTGTAATCATGATTGAAATTGAAAAAAGTAATTATGTTTACAATTTTTTATGATTAATTCAATCTGAACTAATTCAATCACGATTACTTTAATCATTAATCTAGTTACACAGACGAAAATTAAATATGGCGGCCATTTAACTCTTGAAATTTGTTTTCATTGCTATGAGACTGTTATTAAGGGTCACTATAAAAATTTTCTGATTAAAAATTATACAGGGTCACATAAAATTAACCAGATACATGCAAGTCAAAATGTGTAAATCATTTAGATTAGAAGAACAGTTGAGTCCTTTTTTATAAAACTGGTATAATTTTGTTTTGTCATTATTATAAGCAAAGGCGAAGAAAGTTATCAAATAATTAAATTTTCAGTAAACTAAATAACTGAAATAAAATTGAATTACGTTTATATTGCAAAAGGTGTTGCGAGAGTAACTGGAGCATAAAGAATATTTTATGAGCAAAATATAACAGTTGAATGTTGGCTGTCCATCATAAATTTATAAGAATAAACCTTTAGCTTTGCTCTTTATTTATTTCACTTTCACCAAAATGAATCTTTCAGACTTGCTCACTAACCAATTGATATCGTTAATATACTCATGACATATTTGTAGGCAATTTTTAAACATTTGAAAGAATTATAAATGAAAGATTCTGAATCAGATAACTAATTTGCTGCTGCAAATGGCGTTCAAATAAACATACTATATTATGCTTTTATCATAAAGAATTTGCATCAATCTGAAAAAGAAAGAATGTTGTATCAACAAAATGTAACAGTTCGATGTTGGCTTTACACCATACTATAGGAATAAATCATCAGGGCTACTCTCCATTTTTACCCCTCTCACCAAAGCGAATCCTAAAAATATACTAAAAAAAATTAATTTCAGATATTTTAATTTTTTTAAAGTAAATACACGTTTGATTTACGTTCTTTTACAAATTTTAGTAATTAATGAACATTCTTTATTTACTTCCATGCTTTGTAAATAATACGCACTTTGACCCATTTTCTTAAAAAAGAATCTTTGTTTTATAGGAAAATGAATAATTTTGTTCCACTCTTTTGTACTTAACCCTTAACTCCTGTTAGCGGTCTTATACACCGCTGCTTTTTTATGTTTAATCCATTTTAGTGTATTTTTCAATCTGCCTCCTGAAATCTTGGTATACGATATTACTAGAATGGAGCGCCAATTCGTTATTTTAACGTTATCCGTTTTCACGCTATCCGTTATTTTCACGTTTTCAAGTTACGGCATGAAACTAGCTTTATTTGCTTTATAGCAAAAATAGTTTTATTAAAATCTGCCTGTTCGTTTTTATTTCATTGTTACTCCTACTAAAATATGGAACGACAGGCAATATCAAAAACAGAAATTTTAAGAAGTTTTTGTTATTTATTATTTTTACTTACCCATCATACGTAGTATAGGGTAAGTCTTGTAATCGTTTTGAAAATCGAAAAAAAAATTTTTGACGGATTTACACGTTTCAGACACTGGAGATTCCGAAAAACATATTTTTAGAAAAAAAAATTTGCCGTCCGTCTGTGTGTCTGTGTGTGTGTCTGTGTGTCTGTAAACGCTCTATCTCCCGAAAAATTTGAGATAGAGACTTGCAATTTGGTATGTACTTAGTATGTAATAATGGGAAGAAGCCTATTTCATTACAATAACCTCGATTAACCGGAACAATTTTTTTCGGACTCTCGAAATATTCGTTCTGATGAAAGGTATATAAAAATTTTCGAAATTGTTTATTTTAAGAAATGAATATAAAAGACAATAAAAAAACATAAATTTTGAATAAAGCATAAAGTCGATCGGATAATTAGTTGCCGAGATATTTGGAATCCTATTTTCCACACTCTTCGATTTTTCATGACCCTGTATTTCATCCAAATTTCACTTCAAAGATATATTTTAATTGGAAATTTGACGCTTAATCAGATGCAATAAACCGCTAGTTAATAGAATTATTATTTTTGGAGTTATAAGGAAAAACCTCTTTCAAGCAATTCAGTAATCGAGCCTTTAAAGTTTGTGACGTCATCAAGCCACGATTTTATTTGAATTGCAATGCATTTTATAAGTAGTTTACACATTTTTATTTTAATATTTTACATTATGCATATCCATGATGGGTAAGTATTACGGTGGCCCCCAACGACTAGTTTCATTATCAATCAATATTTAGTATTTATAATTATTAATCATCTAATATTCAAATAATATTTTCTCTGTGTTGTAAGAACCAACTGTGGTAGAGCGGACGGGGCGACAAAACTACGTCTGCGACTTACGAGATGAAATTGTGATATAAGACAAAGTTATTATTGGTTAGATGAAAAAATGACTTGCCTGCCTCGGTATTTTGGTACGATATGAGCAGAACGGGATGATTTTGTACCAATAGGTGATTTTGATGGAACTATTATGTTACCGATTTACAACAAGATTCTTTAATATATCATATATCTTAACTTGTACATACAAATTTTTCAATATGTCTCCTGATATCTTGGTACGATATTAGTAGAATGAAGCGCCAATTCATTATTTTAACTGTACTATCACATTTTCAAGTTACGGCGTGAAACTTTAGCGTGCGATCTCTCTTAACTAGTACATTGCAAATATTTCAATCTGCTTCGTGATATTTTGATATGATATGAGAAGAACGCGGCGCAAATTCGTCATTTTGACAGTACTTTCACGCCATCAAGTTTTGAGATGAAATTGTTCCAAATTAAAGTTAATTAAAGTTACAAATTAAGTTAACAATTAAGTTAATTAATTAACAATGATTTTTTAAAACCCTTTGAAGGGCAGTGGGATATAATATATCCCACTTAATTATAATTCCCAAAGGCCCAACACCGGAATTTCGGAATCAAATTTTACTTTTACAATATATGTGAAGAAAAGCTTTTACTTATTTGGAAATAAATTTGTTGTTAAATACAGGTGTGATTCAATGCTTCCAACATTTTAGAAATATAAGTACTTGCCCCTGAAAGGGTTAAAATATTTATTATAGTCTAAATGTAAGAAAATGCCCAGTTCCCCCCCCCCCCTTCTTTTGTTTCTTCAAACTGTTGGAATTATCACAGAAGATTCCACCGGAAAATTTAAAAGTAATTTTAATTAAGTTAAGCACACCACTTAGCGGACTCAATCAGGACTAGGTTTTTTTAATTCATCCGATAACCCCAGTGGTTTCGAGCTCATTCATTGCTCACACACTTGTTCCATTGTGCCCATATCGTGCCACTTGCCAGTGGGCTGCTTTTTTTAATTCAGTTTTCTTGATTGCCACCAGTTTTAAGTCAAATTCACCTTATTTAATGACAAATTAAATAAGCCGAACACAGGGCGAATTATACCATTTTAAAAAAGTGGTACCAATCAAACAATCTCAATTCTAAGAAAAGTAGCCCACTGGCGATACTGCATCGTACCCGAACCCGAAATTTCTGCTTAAAGTCAACCTGAAACGGGACCTGAACACGGAGTATCACACCCGGACACAAGCCAAACTCGAAGTGAAAGAATATTAATCTATAATTAAAATATATTTTTGAAAAGTAGTCTGAAATTAAACCTCTAATATCAATTCTGTCATTTTTACATAAAAACGAGCTTATATACAAACAATTATATTAAAATATACAGTTTGTTTCATATGATAAATATTCGGGACTTTCTTTTTAAAAATCGGTCAAACCAAGATTGACCTCAAATAGTAACAACCAAACACAAAATATTTAAATTCAATCCTTCCCAAGCCAATCCACGTGTTGGGCCAGGTAAAATTGTACCCGACCATATACAGAACTCTAGTTGCAAACCCAGGGGGATAAAACCGGAAGAAACATGAGAAAAAATAAAGAAAATAAAAGGGAAAGGCCGGAACAAAACATGATGGTTTTAATCATTAATCATTAATTAGATTAATCAATTAGATTGAGAAGTGATTTATCGGAGAAAGGGATTGAAATTAAATTAATTATTAATCATTAATCTTTATGTAGGATTGAAACGAAATTCAATCGTCAATCTAGATTAACGATTAAACATTTAATCGTTAATCATCAATCGTTAATCAAATTAAAATTTTGCACCACCCTGAATTTAAACACGTTTTCCATTTTTTGGTGTAAAGTCAAAAGATATTTAAGAAAATACTGTCAATGTCGGCGTTTGAACCCAAATCCCGACGGGCCAGCGTGAGAATCGGGAAAAACGCGTGTCGTCAAATGACAAGAATCGCTTATAACTCGATAAGTAATATATTAAGAAAAATGGAAAACTCGTTTCAATGCATATTCCATTGCCAATTTTATGCCTTTGTGTTTAAAAATTAGTCAGAAATCGTGTAAGAAAGTTTCGCGTTTTTGAACTGTTCATTTGAATAAAATTTGTCACGATCTGCGAAAATGATAGAGTTTCACTAATGCCATAACAGTAGAAAAACATTGTCATTAATAATTAATTAAATTGAAAATGTACGTTTTTGGATGAATAACTAAATTATAGTGCAAATTCAATAATACAAAGAAACTACTGATAAATATTTAAAATTTATATAGAATATTTATTTCCTACTAATAGTGAGTATAGATCGCATGAAGATTTTGTTCTATACAGCTTCATCTTGAAAAAGAAGATCTTATTCTACATCTTTTCATCTTGTAGAAGAAGATCTTGTTCTATACATTTTCATCTCCAGCTAATAATATCATTTCTCTATTAGCCTGGTTCCCCACCAGTGGCCTAGATGTACTGGTCTCAAAACTGGTAAACGAGAGGTGCTGGGTTCGAACCCCATCCGGCTCGTCGGCCTAATCGTTCGGAGTTTTCCGTGGTTTTCTTCGAACCTTGATAACCTTGCGAAAATACGGGTTAGGTTTCCTTAGAAAGACCCCTACGGAGGGGTTCGAGGAATGATAATGTATGATATAGTAGGGGGGGCGGAGGGGATCCAAAATTACCAAAATGTTGATAACGTTATATATGTACAGCCCTTTTTACGATAAATAAATTACTTATCGAGTTATAAGCGATTCGTGTCACGTGACGACACGTTTTTATCCTTTCTCGTGTTGCGGCGTCGAAAATTCGGTTAAAAACATACACTTTGACAATATTTTCTAAACGATCTTCTGCCTTTATCAAAAAATGGAAAAGGTTTTTCTATTACAAATTTTCTGAACGTGCCAATTTCATGCGTTTTCCGAACAAAAAGGAATTAATAAATATTTCATAAAGTAGCCAGTTTAGATTTGAGAACAGCCTTAAATGATACGGAAAATATACATGTTGATCAGAAAATCACAAAAGAAATAAAAATAAAATAATCAAATATTACTGATAGTAGCATGTTACAGTGTTTACATAAATACAAAGAAAGGCATGGGATGTTTAAGTGCAAATTAAAAATAAAGAAAGAAAAGAAAAGAAAAGAAAAAATGCCAGAATAATGGCATTTGACACAGAGAGTTAGGACTGCAATGGTCCCGAACCTGCTTCCTGTCACTATTTAAGCTATCATGTGAAAGGATCAAAACAGACACCCTTTAAAGCTCCTGCAGAATATTTTTCAGCGTCTGACAGCTATTAACACATATCCGTCAAATTGAACAGTAGATCGTAGTTACATTGTGAACAGCACTTCGCCACTGTACTAACTGCTCTCACAACTGAAATGCCATTTGTAGACGGTAAATGTAATTATTCTGGCAATAAAATTTTAGTTAATGTAAAAGAAAAAAATATGTATTTCTCTGTACATTTTAATGAAAACCACATCGTATTACTGCCTATACTTACCGAATTGTTGTATTTTTTATTTTTTGTGACCTTTGGATCACTTTTATATGCAGAGACAACTTAAGAGGGGCACGTGGTCAGCGGACTAGCTGTGGCGCTAAAAATTAAGGGGCTAAAAATAAGCAAAACACTTGCTTTAAATTTCATAAATTGTTTCAGGAACTGTTATTCGTGAATAAACACATTATTTAACATAAATATTAAAATTTGGTTTTTAAATATCAAAAGTTCAACGTCAATGTTTATTCAGTGTGTATAAGATACATGAATTTGAGACAAATAATTTTGAAAACATAATATGTCGATATCGGATGTCAGTTTTCTCACTGTGAAAATCTAGTTTCCATGATTGTAATAGATAAAGAGTAATTTTGTGTTTAAAATTTCTCGTAGATTAACATGGGATTTCGTCATCAACAATACAAAAATCATTTTCGTGTAGTATCTCTTCAATATTAAACATATAAAGCAGTTTTAATTTATTTTATATAATATTGAAATCGTTTTTCCTAAAAGTAGCCATCTGTTAATAAATCATTAAAAAAATCAAAGGCCACCTAGATGTTATTATTTTCATTCTCAATTCATTATTATTTTTTAACATTTCATGTATCAATAACTTTTTCATTAATATCATTATTAGTCAAATTCACATATCATCGAAGTACTGTAAATTTTCAATGATTCAATATTTATGAAAACGCGCAGTACCTCATTGTATAGTAAATGGCGCTGCCACACTAGAGGTCCGCGGTTCAAATTCGGATTAGGAAAAAAACCTCCCTCAAGCTTTTATCACTTTGGATTCGATAAAATGAGTACTAAGTGTGCTTAGGGAACTAATCTCTGTTGTTCCACTTGAGATAGATCTTTTGACCCAATCATATATGTAACATAACAGGTCTATAGTAAAGTCCTGCGCTGGTCGAGTTATACCCGACCCGAACCCCGAAGCTCTGTTCACAGTCAACCCAATCTGAACCCATAAAAAAAAAAAAAAAATTAAAATTAAAAAAAAGGATTGTTTGTTTACCGCAATTCGACTAAAAAAAATAAAAATAAAAATAAGAAGGAGAAGAAAAATAAGAAATGGGGAAGTTGAACTCACTTTAGATTATGCCTTCTTTTGCGTGTAATTGCTGAAGACGACTTTGCATTCCTCAAAATTTAACTCGGAAACGCAAAAATAATTCAAAATAACTAGTTACTGGACTTTTAAACTCCGTTAAAAGAAAACAAAACCACGAGATCTGAAAACGTGACGGGATTGATTTGACGTCACTACACATGAAATGCGGATTCTGCTTAGAGTAGTAGAGGCTCTAGAATTGCGAGCCGGAGCATTACCCCATATATATGCCTTTGGTACATCCCTACTTCCTATTTGGCGACTCAAGCGATTTATTGGCGATTTTTAAAAAAAATTATCATGTTACTTATAGATGAGTCGATGTGTCATACAAATATGTACAAGTCTTTCCATTAATACTATATATATTTAAATATGCGTATTTCCACGAGAATGACAGTTAAAGAATTTTAGCTTCCCTTAGCCATGGTAAAGGTAGAAAACAGTTAAAAGGCTTTTATATTAGAGGGCATTAAAAAAAATCGGCTACGATTTTAAGCATTTATATGATTTAAACACGGATAAACGCTAAACACCAGTGTGATAAAAACGCTAACATTTCGACCAAAGACATCGTTTTTTTTTTTTCTTTTATTATTATTATTGTTGTTTTGGGTAATTCATATAACATATAAAAAACAAAATGCGAAACATCGGCAAGATTGGAGAAAATTTCATGAACAATTATTTACATCTTGTCTATTTAAACAGCTAATTAAAGTTTGTCATTTATCTCATTCCTTTTTTACATTAACTCACTGTTTACATTAATAATTGATTAATTCATGAAGCTTTCCTAAACTATTTTAAATATCGTAAAAAAGGGGGAAAAAAGGCAAATTATTTCCTATTATAAATTACTAAACCTGTTTTTTTTTTTTTTTTTTTTTTTTTTTTTAATCTATTTGGCCTATCTATAATTTTTTTAGAGAATTATACATCGGAAGAAAGAGTTAAAATTCTATACGCATCACTTAAGTTGGTTCTCAAATTCCGTGCTCAGCAAACTTTCTGACACATTTTCTGACTCATTTTTAAAAGTAATTCATAAAATTGGCAGGCCTGACTATTGAAACTATTTGAAATAGAATAGCGTTTTTCATTTTTGGATAAATAAATTACTTATAGAGTTATAAGTGATTCTTGTCACATGACGACAAGTTTTTCCTCTTTCTCGTGCTGCGACGTCAGAAATTCAGTTCAAAACGCCGAATTTCACGGTATTTTCTGAAGGATCTTCTGCCTTTACTAAAAAATGGAAAACTTCTTCCGATTCCATAGTTTCTCAATAAGAACACCTGCCAATTTCTTGTATTTACGAAGAAAAATTAATTCAGAAATGTGTCAGAAAGTAGCTCCTTTTGATTTCAGAACTGCCATACGTAAAAATAAAAATAATCCCCACAAATTTCGGCTTTTCCCATTTTGCCCCTCCGGCCCAGAGTTTAATCTTTAAAAATATAATTTTAAAAAAATGACCTGGCACAAAACAATTGAAGCCGTCAAAAAATCTATTTATGTAGCTTTTACATATATAAAGGATTTTGTCAAAAATTTACAAACAAGAATCTTAGTATAAGAGTTATTTCAAATTCACAAAATTACAATTAATTTTTTTACAAATAAAAAATACTTTTATCAATTTCACAAAAACAGGACCCTGTGAAAAAAAGACTGGATAGATCCTTGGAAACATTTTTTTTTTCAAATCATTAAACTTTTCTCGTGTATATTTATATAAAAATTCTGTAAGGCTGTTTTAAAGCTATCTCAGCACATTTCGCTCTTTCTAATAAGTTTAGCTGTTTTTCAAAGATTCAAAATAGTTTATTTAACAGTTGAAGAGATAAAACATATAGTGGAACCAAGCCAAATTCTTAATTAAAGTATAAAATATAAATACAAAAACCCTTTTATAAGTTGACCCGACCCTCCCTAATGAAAAAAATCCTATTTGTACCAGTTTATTTTCTATTGTGCAATATAAAACAAAAAATGAAAGTATACATTATTCTATAAAACACAATATTGTAGTACGAGTATTAACCTGCACCGATATTTTATTCTTACATCGAGATCTGGAAATGAAAATTCTTAGAATAATCGTGATGGAATAAAAATCTCACCTAGAATTCACAGTATTATTTATTCATTACAGCAATTTACAATACTTTTAATTTGTAATACTAATCATTTTTAAGAAAAGAAAGAAATCATTCAGCGTAACGCAAGCCATCCCCATAGAAAAAAACAGGGAGAAATACGGGTTGGGTTTGTTTACAAGGAGCTAGTATTATAGTAAAGTATTATAGGAGCTCTAGGTTTGTTTACATGTGCAGAGACGTCAGAACCGCTTTCGTCACGTGACACGGCTTTATCCCGCCAAGACAAAAACTAGGTTTTAAAAGTTAAATTAATGAATTATACAAGTTTCAAATATATGTAAAAATGGTATCAAAATGTACGTATTTTTACACTCTATCAGATGCAAGTTAAATTGAAAAACGTGCAATTTTCCCATTGCTGACCCGAAACTAGACCAAAATTCGAGATCAAAGGAAATTGATCCACAATTTAGTGCAATTATATAAAAATAGTTTATAATCATATCCGTAATATCAATTTCATCTTCCGTGTAGGCAAAAAAAAAAAAAAAAAAAAACATGTAACGATTAATTCATATTCAAGTATCTAGTTTTTCATCGGAAAAAATTGTTTATTTTGGGAAAAAAAGTATTTTCCTTGGTTTTTCTATTATAAAATCACCTCCCCGATCTGCGGGAATTTAATCTGAACACAAAACGAGCCTGAACACGTAACAATTAGGGTGAACTGAACCACGTGTTGGACTGTGTTCGGGTGAAATTTAGTTACTCGAACCCGATACAGAACTCAAGCCCGAGATTCGCCTGTGGATTTGGGGAACTTCTGTTCAAACTTTATCTCACCGTGGTCGATAAAACGACTACCAAGTGTCAGAAGTGCTTGAGGAACCAAATACTGGGGTTCAACTCAAGGCCGACCACTTTTGATCGAGGCACCATGCACTATACAGCACCACAGAAGCCTATGTCTGTGGTCACGAAAGTGAAATTGGATATCCCAGACAGAAATTCTACACGGATTGTAGCGACGAGGATATTTTTATTTCTCTCTTCTTATTTAAAACTCATCTTGTCCGATAAACAGCTTATAAGAGAGTAAGCCTTTTATTATATATTTGCACTAGAGTATTCCAAAGCAGTTTTCATTTGAAAGGGTTAAATACTACAAATTTATTTTCTAGACACTTTTAGTAGCTACTGCATCGAACAGATGGCAGCACAACTGATTATTTACTATTCTTTGCTCAAAATTGAACATCAACACACAAGTGTAAGTATATATAAATTTGTTAATTTTTATCTAAATGATGCAGAAAATGTATGTATGGAGAGCCGGCTTAATAGGCTACAAGGTCAAGTAGCTGTCTCTAAAGCTAAAAACAGGAAAAAAAAAACTTACTTGAAATGTCTTAGATTACTTAGGTTGGTTGGTTGATTATTGACGGCCAATTACCTACACTAGGGATATAGGCCCGGGGGGAGTGCCCTTCGGGGGGGTCTTTCTAAAGGAACCTAACCCGTATTTACGCATGGATAAATCCACGGCTCGAAGAAAACCACGAAAACTCCGAACGATTAGGCCGACGGGCGCGATTGGGATCGAACCCAGCACCTCCCGTCTACCAGCTTCGAGAGCACAACCTCTCAGCCACTGGTGGGGCAGATTACTTAGGAGTTATTATTCGTGAATAATATAGTGTTATAGGGTATCACTTTAAATGTTTCTCAAAAAAATAATTTTCACCGCTCAATAACACGAAATATTCTGTCACATTATTTACAGATTAATTTGTAATCGCAAAAGCAGGGCACTCGCAGTCCTGACAATTGAAGCAATTTAGAATGGAATGCTGTTTTTCATTTTTTGATAAATGAATTACTTATTGAATTAAAAGGAATTGAAGTCACGTTATGACTGGTTATTTTCCTTTTCCGCGCTGTTTAGTCCAAACATTCTGTTCAAAACGCCAACTTTGGAAGTATTTTCTGAAAAATCTGCATTTACCAAAAAAATGGAAAACACCATTCGATTACATAGTTTTTTTTTTGAATAAGAACAGGTACCAGTTTCATGCGTTTCCAAACAAAAATGACTTCAGAATTATGTCAGAAAGTAGCTATATCGGATTTGAGAACAGGCTTATGGCTTTTCTCAAAATCTCAAATCTAAACTGACTACATTCTAACACATTTCTGAATTCATTTTTGTTTGAAAATATTTGTAATCGGTATGTCCTCAAATTCAGAAACTATATAATCACTTTGTCCATTTTCGGTAAAGGGAAAAAATCTTTCGGAAAATGCTGTCAAAATGCGCGTTTAGTACCAAATTCTATGACGTAACGGCGGCGAAGGAAAGAAAAAAGCTGACTTCGTGAGGCAAAAATCGCTTATAATGACTAAAGTTGCAATTCATATATCGATAAATGAAAAAAGCTGTTCGGTTACAAATTGCTCCAATAATTAAAAATTATTATTGAAACCCGCCTTAATATAACTATCAAAATTTGTTTTTCACCATCAGAAAGTAAACTTCAAATTTTACTGCGTTTTTGAAAATACATAATATAGAAAGAAATAATTCTGAAAATGTACTACTTTTATGTTGCATGCCAGTTTTCTGATTGTGAAAATCAAATTTCCATGTTTAAATTAGGTAATGTGTGATCTCGTATTAATCTGCAAATTTTGAGTTTTCAAAATAAGGTCTATATACCGGCTACCTCAGTTTTTTTTCCAAAATAATCACACAAATGGGGTTAATTTCGCTAATTAGAAAAATAACATTATTTTAATAAATTTTATTAATTAATAACATTTAATATGTGCAGAAAGAACATGAGATTTTCAATAAACAATCATTTTTGTCAAATTTATAAAAATCTTATTGACTGTATCTGAATTTATTCTTTCCATTCTGTTCCTTTTTTTTTTTTTTTTTTTTTTTTTTTTTAACGTGTTAAACAAAAAAAAAGTTTGCTGCTTGAAATGTAGATTACTTTATCTACAAATATCACAAACAAAGCGGCTCAAGGTGCACCACTATCTAATAATAAATAGATTATCATTACTCATTTCTTAAAATAATATTATAATTAATAATGAATCATCTTGGTATCCTTAGTTTCTCATACATGGCGGTATTACCGAAATGTTCTTTCATTTCTATCCTCACGGTCGCACTACAGCACCATCTTACCCGCTCTCTTGATAAAACACTTTTTATACCATTATTTCTAGTATCTATTGAAATTCAAACATTCTTAAGACTGTTCTCAAATCCAAACGGGCTATTTTTGGACAAATTTTTCAATCCATTTTCGTTCGCAAAAACACGAAATTGGCAAGTGTTCTTATTCAAAAAATATATAACAGCCTAATATTTTTTTTTTCATTTTTCGCTGAAAGCAGCAGGTCTTTCAGGAAATGTTGTCAAAGTGGACTTTTTCAAGAAAATTTCCAAACGCGACAGCGCGGGAAAGGAAAAAACTGCTGTTGTGAGACAGTAATCGCTTATAGGTAAAATAAATAAATTTCCGAACTATCGCAGTTACCAGAAGACAATGAATGAAGAAGCTTTGTAAAGGACTATTTGAGTGGCTACTGGCATAAAAAAACAAGTGTGTAAGTGTGATCAAAGATCGATCTAAGGGTTTCGTTTAATAATACTTTCAAAACACTTTATCCTTTCTTTAATAAATCCAAATAAATTTCATTTAGCAACCAAAAAAAAAAAAGTCATGTTTTTTATAAAGAAAAAATTTGCCGGTCTATTTTTCTCGTCTTTTCGAATATCTAAACCAGCTCGATAGCGGGCGAAGCCCGCTATTATATTCTGTCATAATAATATCTGTCATGTGGACTAAATGCGATAGGAAAATGAATTGGCTTGAATTTAAAAAAATTAAAAATTAACATGTTGTACACCTTCAAAATGTTAAAATATGCTAATATTTCTGTAATTGGGTTTTTATCGTGATTCAATACGTTTCTCAAACTTATATATTTACTACATTAAAGACGTGAGTATAAAACATCACAAATTTACTGAATGGTGTATATGTATACAAACGTTTTGTATACACCGTTCAGTAAGTTTGTGATGTTTTATACTCACGTCTTTAATGTAGAAATATTTCATGGTGTAATCATCCAGCATTTATATCATATATTTACTATTCTCTATTATTCATATTGATACTCGCTTTGTATTATTCTGAAACATTTGTAAAATCCGTTAAACTTCCGATATGACGTCATATTTTCTTTATAATTCTCTAATGACGTGATATTACAGCACCTAGAATTGTATTCTAGGCGCTGTAGTGATATTAATCTGCTTTGTGTACATTGCACATACTCATACTCCTTATATTATTGAGAAATCTTACAGTTTTATTACCCGAGGCTAACGAAAAAAAAAAGGCTACCGCGGTGCTTTACGCGTATCTTTTTTTACAGACCGCCGAAGTCACGTGATGCTCGAATGCACCAATGCAGGTGTACGAAAAGAGCAACACGTCACTCCAGCGGTCTGTAAAAAGGGATAAGTGGAATGCACGCGGTAGCCTGTCCTTTTCGTTAGCCTCGTTATTACCACTATGACGTCAATCAAAATTGATTGACGTCATATTTCATATTATTACATTTATTTCATATTAATCTTTTTTTCAATTGGTAAAACTTTTTATTTCATTTTTCACGTGGAAATCGTCTGATAGAAAATTAATTATTGTAGAAAGAATTTCATCGTGGATTTTTAATTTTTGGCATCGGCTATAACGAAAAATGTTTCAATTTAATAGGAAAAGACTGTTAGAATTTTGGTTTTTTTATCTCTATTTATTAAAATAATACACATTTTTCAAATTTTAATATTTTAAGCTCTTTAAAGCTGCTATTCAGATTTATACACTAAGTTCCAACTCTGTAAGTTACTTAGTTTTTGAGAATGGCTCTGTGACAGACAGACAACGCAGCGGGAGTAATAGGGTTTCGTGAGATGAACGAAACCCTAAAAATTAAGTGATTCCACACAAGTTATAACATTGGTCATATAGCATTCGCATTTTTACAAAGATATAATACACTAAATAAATAAAATCATTCATTTTGTATACCATTCATAAACTAAGTATTTAATCTCCCCTATTCAAAATTAATAGACTGCTTTCTATTTTCTGTTTATTCTATTGTTTTTGTTTTCTTTTTTCTTTTTTTTTAATATTTCATATTATGAATTCTTTATTCTTAAATACACGTTTTTTATCTAATAGTGCAGACATATCTAAAATTTAAATTCCAAAAATGAAATTTTGAAATTTAAATGCAATCCAAAATTAAATTAAACTTGAAATGTTTAATCTGTAGAATTGGCAGTGGTTATTATTTAAACGACTTGATTTTAGTCAAAATTTGTGACAGATTATTTTGAAAAAAATTTTGCTAATTTACTTTAATAAATAAATTGCATTTATTTATTTTCAATTGAAAATAATCGTAAATTTTGTTCATTTTTCAACATTACAGAATTACTTGCCCCTGAAATGGGTAAAAATTTTTCATTTATATAGAACAAGATCTTTTTGCTCCTGGTAATGAGTAGAGTGAACACAAGAGTGTCTTGTTCTATATATTTTCATCTCCAGCTAATTACATAATTTCTTAATTAATTTATATTTTTACAATATTTTAGTAGCTGCTCTATATAACAGATGGCAACACTACTGCAGAAATTACCGGTCTTTCCTCAAAATCCAATTATAATGAGTATAGAACGTAAGAAGATCGTGCTTTTACATTTTCATCTGGTAAAAAAATCATGTTCTATATATTTTCATCTTGTAAAAGAATATATCGTTCTGTATATTTTCATCAAGTAAAAGAAGATTTTGTTCTACATATGTTCTTCTCTAGCTAACAATATCATTCGCAATTAAAACTTATTATTTAAAATATTTTAGTTGCCTCTGTATCTAATAGATGGAAGCACTACTGAATATTTACCGGTTTTTATGTAAAATTTAACACTCACAGGTAAAGGTATGGAAATTTTAATTTAAATGATATAGAAAATATACAAGGGTAGTCAGAGTTATTCAAACAACCATTATTTCTAGTATCTATTGAAATTCAAACATTCTTAAGGCTGTTCTCAAATCCAAACGAGCTATTTTTGGACAATTTTTTCAATCCATTATCGTTCGCAAAAACACGAAATTGGCAAGTGTTCTTATTCAAAAAATATATAACTACCTAATTGTTTTTTTGGTTTTTTTTTCATTTTTCGCTAAAAGCAGCAGGTCTTTCAGAAAATGTTGTCAAAGTGGACTTTTTGAAGAAAATTTCCAAACGCGACAGCGCGGGAAAGGAAAAAACTGCTGTTAAGAGACAGTAATAGCTTATGGTTAAAATAAAATAAATTTCCAAATTATCGCAGTTACCAGAAGACAATGAGTGAAGATGCTTTGTAAAAGACTATTTGAGTGGCTACTGGCATAAAAAAAAATTAAGGGATTCCACACAAGTTATAACATTGGTCATATAGCATTCGCATTTTTACAAAGATATAATACACTAAATAAATAAAATCGTTCATTTTGTATACCATTCATAAACTAAGTATTTAATCTCCCCTATTCAAAATTAATAGACTGCTTTCTATTTTCTGTTCATTCTATCCCTGTCGCGCTCGTCGACCTAACCGTTCGGAGTTTTCCGTGGTTTTCTTCGAACCTTGAGTTAATACAGGTTAGGATCCCTTAGAAAGACCGCCACGGAGGGCACTCCCCCTAGGGCCTATATCCCTCGTGTTGATAATCGGCCGTCATAAAACCAACCAACCAACCAACCAACCTGTTTATTCTATTGTTTTTGTTTTCTTTTTTCTTTTTTTAATATTTCATATTATGAATTCTTTATTCTTAAATAAACTTTTTTTATCTAATAGTGCAGACATATCTAAAATTTAAATTCCAAAAATAAAATTTTCAAATTTAAAATGCGATCCAAAATTAAATTAAATTTGAAATGTTTAATCTGTAGAATTGGCAGTGGTTATTATTTAAACGACTTGATTTTAGTCAAAATTTGTGACAGATTATTTAAAAAAAAATTTTGCTAATTTACTTTAACAAATAAATTGCATTTATTTATTTTCAATTGAAAATATTCGTAAATTTTGTCCATTTTTCAACATTACAGAATTACTTGCCCCTGAAATGGGTAAAAATTTTTCATTTATATAGAACAAGATCTTTTTGCTCCTGATAATGAGTAGAGTGAACGCAAGAGTGTCTTGTTCTATATATTTTCATCTCCAGCTAATTACATCATTTCTTAATTAATATATATTTTTTACAATATTTTAGTAGCTGTTCTATATAACAGATGGCAACACTACTGCAGAAATTACCGGTCTTTCCTCAAAATCCAAGCCCCACCAGTGGCTGAGAGGTTCTGCTCTCGAAGCTGGTAGACGGGAGGTGCTGGGTTCGATCCCAATCGCGCCCGTCAGCCTAATCGTTCGGAGTTTTCGTGGTTTTCTTCGAGCCTGGATTTATCCATGCATAAATACGGGTTAGGTTCCCTTAGAAAGACCCCCACGAAGGGCACTCCCCCCTGGCCTATATCCCTAGTGTAGATAATTGGCCGTCAATAATCAACCCTCAAAATCCAATTATAATGAGCGGGAGGTGCTGGGTTCGATCCCAATCGCGCCCGTCGGCCTAATCGCTCGGAGTTTTCGTGGTTTTCTTTCGAGCCGTGGATTTTCTCCATGCGTAAATACGGATTAGGTTCCCTTAGAAAGACCCCCACGAAGGGCACTCCCCCCGGGCCTATATCCCTAGTGTCGATAATTGGCCGTCAATAATCAACCCAACCCAACCCAATTATAATGAGTATAGAACGTAAGAAGATCGTGCTTTTACATTTTCATCTGGTAAAAATATCATGTTCTATATATTTTCATCTTGTAAAAGAATATATCGTTCTGTATATCTTCGCCCCACCAGTGGCTGAGAGGTCCTGCTCTCGAAGCTGGTAGACGGGAGGTGCTGGGTTCGATCCCAATCGCGCCTGTCGGCCTAATCGTTCGGAGTTTTCGTAGTTTCCTTCGAGCCGTGGATTTATCCATGCGTAAATACGGGTTAAGTTCCCTTAGAAAGACCCCCACGAAGGGCACTCCCCCCGGGCCTCTATCCCAAGTGTAGATAATTGGCCGTCAATAATCAACCCAACCCAACCCTGTATATTTTCATCAAGTAAAAGAAGATTTTGTTCTACATATGTTCTTCTCCAGCTAACAATATCATTCGCAATTAAAACTTTTTATTTAAAATGTTTTAGTTGTCTCTGTATCTAATAGATGGAAGCACTATTGAATATTTACCGATTTTTTTTTTGCAAAATTTAACACTCACAGGTAAAGGTATGAAAATTTTAATTTAAATGATATAGAAAATATACAAGGGTAGTCAGGGTGATTCAAACAATCACAAAACTAAAAAAATTCAGTAAAACGAAAACTATTGATAAATAATTAAAAATTATATAGAACAATGTATCCATTTTCCTCCGTATAATGTGTGGAGAACGCAAGATTTTTTAATATATATTTACAATTTGTAAAATAATATCTTGTTCTAAATATTTTCATCTTGTAAAAGATATCGTTCTAAGTATTTTCATCAAGTAAAAGAAGATTTTGTTCTACATATGTTCTTCTCCAGCTTCTCCAATATCATTCGCAATTAAAACTTATTATTCAAAATCTTTTAGTTGCCTCTATATCTAATAGATGGAAGCACTACTGAATATTTACTAGTCTTTTCGCAAAATTTAACACACAAAAGTAAAGGTATGGATATTTTAATTTAAATGATACAGAAAATATACAACGATTGTCAGGGTGATCCAAAACTCACAAAATAAAGAAAATTTAGTAATAAGAAAACTATTGATAAATAATTAAAATTTATACAGAGCAAGATATCATTTTCCCTCCTTATAATGGGTGGAGAACGCAAGATTTTCAACTATATACTTATATCTTTTAAAATAATATCTTGTTCTATATATTTTCATCTTTCAAAAGATGATATTTTTCTACATATTTTCATCTCGTAAAAGAAGATGTTGTTCTACATATGTTCATCTCTACCTAACAATATCATTTCTCAAATAAACTTATTATTTAAAATCTTTAAACAGCCACTGTAAATATTAGATGGCAGCACTACAAAATACTTATCGGTCTTTTCGCAAAATGAAACACACGTGTATGAGAATTTTATTTTAAATGATACAGAAAATATACTAGGTGGAGCGACTATTTTGAATTTCTGCATTTACAGAGTGCCATTCCAAAAAATTCTATTGAATTTTTCAGATTTTTTAGAAATTAAATTTATTTTTTCAACATGCTAACGGAATCAAACAATATATCCTGGCGTAGAATTTTTATTTGGGAATTTTGACTATAGTTCATTTTCGAATCTTGACCATCTTGACTTATAGTTATGGTATATTTAAAGCCTTCCTGACAGAAATTTCGGAGCGAATTAAATCCTGGGGATACCCCCATTGGCTTCAGTCTTGAAAAGACACAAAATGAATAAACATTTAATAATCGAAAAGTACAGATAGTAGCAAGTTACAGGGTTTACATAAATACACAGAATGGCGTAGGATGTTTGAGAGGGGGAAAAAATGTGCCAGAATAATTGTGTTTGTGATTTTAAACTAAACTTAACAGACTGCTATTTCAATTAACTTCAACTTTTCAAATTATTGAAAAATTAAACTTTACATCTATAAGTAATCAGTTACATGTAATCAAGATAAGTTATATTATGGTATTATCAATTAAAGCTTTGATCTTTGGTATTGCGGAAAGAAAAATCAGCAAATATTGCAAACTTTGACACAATCATAATTTTTTTTTTCGACGAAATCTAAACATACGTCATTTTCACAGCCGAGAAATTTTTGTAGGTACGTTTCATATTCATAATTTTAAAAATATTTTCACGTTTAATAGATAATTAATAAATATATTTCAACACCTAATATCACGTTTGTGAGCTTCAAGTTTGCATGTGAACACTCGCAGTTTCGAAACTCAGTGTGGCTGAGAGGTTCTGCTATCAAAGCTGGTAGACGGGAGGTGCTTGGGTTCAAACCCTTGTCGCGACCTAACCGTTCGGAGTTTCCGTGGTTTTCTTCCAACCTTATCGTAAATACGGGTTAGGATCCCTTAGAAAGACCCCCACGGAGGGCACTCCCCATAGGGCCTATATCCCAAGAGTAGATAATTGGCCGCCATAAATCAACCACCTAAACTCAGTACCGGCAAAATTCAGAAATTTATACTTTTAGGCGAATTTAGTAAAATATTTAGTTTAATCGAAGAAAATACTCATTTCCTTTTTACTATGACATCATTTTCACAGACTGAAGCATTTTGCCTTCCTGTGAAATTAGCGTCTCAAACTCAGTATTAGCGGGAAAAAAATATTGAAATGTAACAGATTTATGAGGAAAAATGTGTGCTTCTTTGAAAAAGATAAAGTCATTTTTTGTTCACAATAAAAACAATTTCATATATTTTTTGTAATGAAGAAATGGCATCAGTAAAATTATAATGGTTTCCATTATTTCCTTTTTTCTATAACAATAGAAGTAACACAATTGCCACTATTTTCAAGAAATTTTATAAAAAAAAAATTTAATTAAAATATTAAATATAAAAATGGTAAAATAATAAAAATATATCTAGTGCGGGCACATCTACAAATGGATTCTAGAAAAACACGTATTGATAGCTTTTCTGATTTACTCCCATACATGTTCGAATCTCTCAAAATTTCTAGTTTATTATTGTCATCTAATGAGGCTGCTACAATTTCGGCATGTACTTTTCAAAAGTTTTGCATATTGGGAAAATAATTTTTCGCTTCCAAAAATTTCTTCTAAAAAATGTTAGAATCGAAAATTCAAAATAACAAAGATTTCAAAACAGAGTATTTAAAATCAATAATGGATAAATACGTTGGTTTAATATTGAAAATGGAGGCTGAAAAAGAAGAAATGTTTATTTATTTAGAGATACTGAAGAAATCGTAGTAAACAGGAGCATGATATCGAAGTTTCACTGTATTTTTAAGTATTTATATATTTTTTTAAGAAAAGAGAATACTACCCACTTAGAATCTCACTTTAAAAAACTCCACTTTTTAAACTTCCCATTTAAAATTTTCGTTTGGTCCGCACCATATCCTGCGCGAATCCGGTTGTCCTGACCCGAAACCAAAAATTCCATTGGAAGTCAAACCGAAACCTGATCCGAACCAGACCAAAAAAATTTTATCGACCCGAACCCGAAAAAATAGAAAATTAATCCACATTTTAATGGAATTAAAAAAAAATATATATAGTCTATAAATATATCTCTAATATCAGTTTTATCAGTTATATAGAGAAATAAACACATAGTAGTATATGAACATTAATATTCAAATACTGTAAAATCTCTAAATAACGGATAAATTGGGGCCGCCGACTTTGTCTCTTATTCGGAGGTGGGCGCATTTCAGAGGACAAAATATGTAAATATTTGTGTTGGGAACAGAAAAGTGTTTGCCAAATAGAAGTGTCCACTTTTCGGTAAGATTTAGGTGATGTTTTAAAATCAGGGTTGTGTTGAATTTGCCAAACACGAAAAAACTATCATGGGTTTAAAAAAAAAAGAAGAAAAAAACACTTGAAAAAAAGTACCAAGTAGGGTTTTTTTTCTGAATTCCTTATTTATATTGCACTTATTTAACTGATAATAAACTTATTAATTTAAAACAAACATAATATACATATTATACCTTTGGCGTAGAGTTTTCCTAAATATCGGAGTGTCCCAAATTTCTCTACAGAACAAAAAATTGAATAATTATTAAGGAAAAATAATTATATCATTAAAAACACATTGAAATAATTCAATAAA
This sequence comes from Maratus michaelseni, assembly GCA_963931845.1. Lineage (NCBI taxonomy): Eukaryota > Metazoa > Arthropoda > Arachnida > Araneae > Salticidae > Maratus > Maratus michaelseni. The sequence goes on from OZ007586.1 coordinate 494,851,109, forward strand.
CAATAATACATCAGACCGTCTGTTAATATGAAGGAAAATGCGGGGTTCAATCCAATCTCAAAAATTATAGACAAGGGTTACTTTAGTATGATTAAAAATACTAAAATCTCTAGCATAAAACTAAAATCAATATGTAAAAATCTAAATAAAAACATTAAATTTCTTCTTCTATGAATTGTTTTCAATTTTTTACATAAATATATACAATAAACTTACTTTTTATATAAACATTAATCTATACTGCTAATTAGCTGTAGTGAATAATTGAAAGCATTGGATGGAATTCAATTGAATATGAAAAATCTAATAAAACAAAGTTAATGGACTATTTAAATCCAATTTTTATTTGTAAAAGACAGAGAAAATGAAATTTTAGGATATTATTTTAATATTTCAAAATTTACTTTTAACTCAGTCATAAAATGTCTTTAAAAACATTACAAATTTTAAAACTAATTTATGAAATTTTTGATAATAATAAAGGATTAACATTTTTTTTTTTTTTAATCACCTTATTTATTATAGTATATATCTTGTTACAGAAAAAACCAAAACAAAATAAAGCAGAAAAGGTCCACAAAACCCTTAAAAGAAAGAAAGAAAGATAGAAGAAACCCTGAAACAATCCAAAAAATCAATAAAACCCTGCAAAAACCCACTGGGGTTGTTTTTTTTTTTTTAAAGAAAACCCAAGAAAGCAAGTATTTAAAATAAGACAAATACGAGAATTTATCTTATAAATAACTAAAACGTGTGAATCAACGGGATCAGACTCGTCGTTTTCTTTTTTTATCCCTTACTTTTAAAAATGTATGATTGGCTAATTCTGCTAAAAATATGCAAAACAATGTTCCAGAATTTTTATTAAAATGTAATTTCATGGCTCCCAGTCCTTTTGTTGAAGCCCCACCAGTGGCTGAGAGGTTGTGCTCTCGAAGCTGGTAGACGGGAGGTGCTGGGTTCGATCCCAATCGCGCCCGTCGGCCTAGTCGTTCGGAGTTTTCGTGGTTTTCTTCGAGCCGTGGATTTATCCATGCGTAAATACGGATTAGGTTCCCTTAGAAAGACCCCCACGAAGGGCACTCCCCCCGGGCCTCTATCCCTAGTGTAGATAATTGGCCGTCAATAATCAACCCAACCCAACCCTTTTGTTGAATACCATTATTTCGAAGGAATTATTTTTGTAGTAGGTTTATAGAACATTTCCAAAAATAGTAAATTCCGTGGAAGGTACCCACAAATTACCAAAAGAAATCTAACAAAAAAGGGAAATCTGCATGAGGCATAGATTATAAAATACATTCCAACACTAACAGAATATTTATAAGAAATTACATTTTTTTCCCCATACAATGAAATCGATCATAGAATGTCCTGTAACAGAATTCTTTTGTGCGTCCCTGTAAATGAAAATTAATGCTACATGTTGTAGTACATCTCAGTGATCCTTTTTAATTTCATTATGTTTGAAGTATCATAAAATTATTAAAATTCATCGCAAACTCTTCCCCACCCCTTATATCATAATGTAATGAAAACCTTTTGTGCGTCCCTGTAAACAAAATATACATTACACTTATTATATACTCCTAAGAAAGCACGTTTAGCCCATCTAAGTGAGGGTGTGGCATGTAAATTTCATCATGTATGATGTATTGTAACATCATTAAAATGCATTGGAGTTATTTTGTCTGCCCCAGTAAACGAGCTATATATGCTACACATTTCATTTTCAATACCGAACATTCTATAATAAACATCAATAACATATAAAAATTTCATGGTAATCCGAATATATTTACGAGAGTTAGAGTACGGACAAAAAGATAATCAGAATTCAAAAACACTTTTGAACTATATTAGAGAGTGAAAAAATTGGAAAGTATTGGCCGGGTATTGCCATCGTCAACGTGACGTCAGCGTTACTCAGGAACATGTGTTACCTGAATAATATACGAGGTAGAGTCAATAAATTCCCGGAATGGACGCCTACATTCACGCAGGTATTCGTTGGAGGGGAAATATCTTTTTTGGAGGTTGGCAGCACTGATAAAGAAAACACACAGGCATCTGAAATTCATTTCCGGTACTGTTGGCGTTAGCTGCAGATTATTTCTGACAAAGAGAATTTTTCATTCGTCGGATTTTGAAATGTCGTCTTTAGAGCAGCGTTCGCACATCAAATTCTGCGTTTTGCTTGAGAAATCGTCTTCTGATCAGCTCGAGAAGCTGAAGAAAGCATACGGAAACGATGACATAAGCGTTTTCGTAAAGGTCAGCAAAAACATCACAAAGGAAGGAAAAATTTCGCTTGGACAAAAGCCGAGGAAAAATGATGTTGGAGGTGTTTTTCGATTACGAGGGCGTCATTCACTACGAATTTATTCCTGAAGGACAAGCTGTCAATAAAGTTCTTTACCTGGAGATCCTTAAAGACTACGAGATGCAATCAGACGAAAACGAACTGAAAAATGGGCAACAAATGATTGGTTTCTTTTACACGACAATGCTCCACAAGTGTTTTACACGACAATGCTCCACCACATCGCGCTCTGATTGTGAAAAATGACCTTACCAGACACAATTACCCCTGGGTAATATGGGGGGCAACTTTGTAGGTGTCCCTTTTGCGCCCAGGGCAAATTAATTCCATGGAAAAGAACTCTGACTAGTTGTTGGTCTCTGGTTGCTCTTGTGGGCACCAGAAACGCCCGTAGCGAGGATGTCACGGTTTGATCTCTGGGACCGAACCTGATAAGACACCTTGGTGCGCCAAGGGGGCGCTGGCGCGCCGTTCTGGGCGGGACGATCTGTCGTTTCAACCGGATCATCAGAGGAAACCCTCTTGCGATGACCTGCATAGGTTGAAAGCAATACTACTTAGTTTTACCAGACACAATGTTACCATTCTGGAACACCCTCCTTATTCTCCCGACCTAGCACCAGCGGATTTTTACCTGTTTCCACAGCTGAAAATGAAATTGAAAGGACACAGTTTTATGGATTCAGATGAGATGACCGAAAATGCGGCGAAGCTACTGAAGGACGCCTCAAAAAATGGATTTAAGGAGTGTTTTGAACAGTCATACGAACGCCGGATAAAGTGTGTGGATGCAGGAGGAACGTACTTTGAAGGCCAATAAGGTAAAATTATTGTTCTATTTTTTAATAATTTGTAATTGACCTATTCCGGGAACTTTTTGACCGTACCTTGTAGATTCAAATACCAAAACAAATTGGTAAGTTGAAGAAATTGGTAACAAATTGGTAAGTTCTTTTCATTAAACCGTATTATATTACATAATAATATTGGTCTCTTATGGCTGGAAATGTTATAAAATGAACTAACAATTAATTTTAAAAAAAAATAAACAATTCCAAATTTAACAAAGGAAAAAATAAATAACTAATAAATAAGCTTACTAGTGGCTCAAGACGTTCAAATAGCCTCTCCATACACCATCTGATAGTACTATCGAGTGAAGAATACTTGTGAAGCTTAAATTCAAAACCAAATATACCCACAAGCATTTTTATTTCCTCCTTCCTATTGACACTATATTCCAAGCAATTCATGACAGAATTGATTGGTGGGCTACTAAGTTTTACAGAATTCAAAAGCAGCCAATTACAGAAGGTTGTTTCTGTTATTTCTTCAAATATTTGTGAACACAATATTTTTCATTTAAAAAAGGTGAGAAAAAAGCAGATTTTATTTTTTTAACTGAAAAGCAGAAGATGGGGTTAAAATGGAAAATGGAAGATGGAAACAGAATAATTGTACGAAATAACTGGTATTTAAAAAATGGACAGAGTGGGAGTATGTCATTGCAATGAAATTGATCAATGCAAATGAAATTGCAATTGATCTCTGTAATTGCAATTGAAAAACATAATATTATAATGGAAATATGGAGTGGTATAATCGAACACTACATATAAATAATTAATTAATAAAAACTATTATTTTTTCATATAAATAATATATCCACAGAACTTGATTACTTATTAGAGCATAATCATGCGTGTTTATGTTTGTACCACTAAAAAACTGAAGATTAAAAAACAAATTCAGAAGAAATTAGAAGATTTTACGATACTTTTTTTTAAGTAAAAACAATTCAATTGGTTCAAAGAATACATTGTTTTGTTTTTTTCTATTTCACTACTCCTACATAAAATAAAAGCAAATGAAGCTTTATTTAAATCTGAAGATGGGAAATAGAATGTGTTTTTTTCTCTTTTTAGAAAACTAATGGAAATGTCATCCTTCTATATTGTTTTTTTTTTCTTTTACATCAGAAACAAGTGATAAATTGTTTTCCTTTTAAGGCTGGTCTCAAATCCAAACTTGATATTTTATGATACATTTCTTAATTCATTTTTGTTCAGAAACGCATGAAATTGGCAAGTGTTCTTATTCAGAAACTTTGTAATGTAAGGATATTTACTATTTTTTCTTAAAGGCAGAAAATCTTTCAGAAAATACTGTCAAAGTCGGTGTTTTCAACGAATTTTCGGCGACGCCTCAGCGCGATAATGGAGAAAAACGTGTTGTCACGTGAATCGAATCGCTTATAACTCAATAAGTAAATTAATTCATCACAAAATGAAATCTTCTTTCAATTCCAAATCGCTTCAGTAATCAGACATGTCAATTTTATGCCTTTGCGTTTAAAAATGAGTCCGAAAATGTGTCAGAAAGTATCGCGTTGTTGAGGAGGTCATTTGAGAACCATCTTAATAAGTAAGTATTTGTTCATTATTTTTATCTCACGACATACTTAAACCGACGCACAGTGGAGTATTTGGCCCAAAAACCTGGCCATAAATGCAAAAATTAAAATTTCGTCAACAATTGTAAAAATTATATTTTTCAATAGCTAACTAATTGATGCATCGATCTATGTCTATTTTAGCAACCTGAGTTATATCCGGTGGCTCCTGGCCTCTGTTGAAGAGGAAGTTTCTTTGTGAGAGGACGTGTTTTTTTGTTGATTTTAGGCATTGTTGTTATGTTTAAATATAATTTTTTTGTGTCTCAATGAATTGTTGAATTGAAACTAAACAGGGCTTGCGTGATTAACAAAGGTCAGAGCTTAGTGTTAAACTATGTGTAAATTTAAATAGTTTAGTTTGTAATGTAATAAAAAAACATTAAATGTGTAAAAGGGTAATTTTTAAAGCGTTTTTCGCTCTAATTTAAACATATCGAAAGCTTTTTAAGTATGTGCCGGGCTTTGCCGGACCACGTTTGAATTATAATCGTATTAGTTATAGTCTTGAGTGCCAATTTCTGCAAAAAAATCTTCCGCATATTGTTGCCTTTTTTTTATATAATTTTTTTTTCGGGTGGACTACTTAAATCCCATTTTTTGCAGCAACCGAATTGAAGAGATAAAAACTTTATTTTTACTCTAGTATTGCAGGTTTTTAGCTTACAGGATATTGCCTGAGAGCTTTTGCCCCACATATCCTGTATGTGTGCATGTACGTACGTATGTAAGTACGTACATACGTACGCAACTCGATACCTCTTGATAGAAATATCAGATCGGCTTCCAATTGTAAATTCTTATTTACTGAAAAAAGTTTCTCCCATTAGTTTCGGGGGGTCATAGGTAAAAAATAAAGGGAGAAAGGGGGGAATTAAAGAAGTCTGGAGAAGACTAAGAAATGATTAAAAGGTTGTAAGTAACATTGGAAGTGATTACAAGTGGGCATCGCATTGACGAAAAAAAGTTCCAAACATCTGCTGATGAAACAGCAAGACTGTATGTGAAACTTTACAATTGGTACCCCATGATTCCAACAATGCACAAGGTTTTGATTCATGGTGGCACTGTAATTAAGAAAGCAGTCGTACCCATTGGCCAACGGTCAGAAGAAGCTGCCGAGTCCAGAAACAAACACTTTAGACAGTACCGTACAAAGTACTCAAGAAAGTGCAATAGAAACGTTCGCAATAGAGAAGTTTGCTATAGAGATGTTCCAAATTGGCTTCTTTTAAGCAGTGATCCTTTTATAAACTGCTCTAGACAAAGACCAAGGGAAAAGAGCAAGCCAAACAGTAGCGAGACCCTACAACTTCTTCTTCCAGCTAGGTCTGATGGTAGTCCTGATAAAAGCCAAGAAAAGAGTGATGAAGAAGATGAAAAACAGAGTTCTGAAGAATCAGATTGAAACTGGTAATCTATTAAATACACTGAAAAACCAGCATCTCTATACTGTAGAGACTCCACTGTATTAAATGTATTATCAAATGTAAATAATCTTTATTAAATGTAAATTAAATGTAATAATTATTATTAAAGTTAATTAAATGTAAATAATAAATTTTATAGATAGTACAATTAAATACATTTAATTAAACATTACTAGTAAATAAAAAAATCTATCAACAATTACTTTTCTCTTATAAACAGTAAACATTTAAGGCTGCTAGTCACTCGAATTCCAAACTCCCTTCGGGATAGTCCCATCGGGAGGGGGGGAGGGGGAAGATTATGTCTATGGGTATGTGATGTATTCGTAGTTTTAAAATATCTACTTAGTAAATTAATATTTTAACTTTTTTTTGCTTTGTGCTCTTCTTAAATGATGTCTCTTTATTTTTCTTAGTTGTCAAAATATTTATAAAATATATACTTATTACTATGTGAAGTGTTAAACTTTTACTTACACTTCGTCAGCTTTTAAGATATAAAATATTAAACTAAGCTATGGATTTGTATGTATACTACATAGTATGCTAAAAGTTAGTTCAGTGAAACGCATAACATAGTTAAGCATTTCCATTCAGCCATTTCAGTGAATAAACGGAAATGTGCTTGAGAACTTTTGTGCAGCCCTGTATATGATCTGTAGAATGTATCCACATCAAGTAATATTTTAAAAAAATTTCAATTTAAAAATGCATATCACAACTACAAACGCACTTCCAGCAATTATTGGTCATAGACTTCAATAGTTAAATTTATTCTTCAGCCAAATTCTTTTGTGTGTCCCGTAAATGAACGATATATTCTATGCACACCATATTCCACAATAAGTGCCTTAATACACCTCAGTGATATATATAAATTTCAGTACGTTTAAAATAGTGTGATATCATTAAAATACAGAGCAAACGATTTTTTCGCATAGGTAAAATGTAAGGGATTTCTTTCGGGTGTCTCTGTAAATGAACCGTAAATGCTATAGACTTCATTTACAATACCAAACATGCCATATAGCTACCCAACAACATCTAACAATATCAAGGCAATTGGACTATATTTACTTAGAAAAATATTTTTGGCCAGGATTTCGGATCAAATACTCCACTGTGCGACGGCTGTACTTCCACAGCACACAAAACTTATAAATGATTTTAAAATATATGACATGAAATATAGCCCTTTTTAAATTTATTTAATTTCAATTCTCAACAATTTCTAATTACTGTTAAATTCTTCTTTTCTGTAATATTTATTTGTATTTTGAATGCATTGCAACACTTGAAACAAAGGCTTTTTTTCTAATTCAGAGAAGTTGCCCTGAATGTTGATGATGGGTGGATATTTTTTTTAATTCTGTGTCATAAACCTAAATTTTGTAACAATTTTTCAATAAGATTTTTTTTCTAGTTTAAATTTTAATATCAATTAGAACATTTCTATTGCACTTTATATTGTATCTTTATATTGTATTTCAGACATGTAATGTTTTCCCGAAAGCATTAACTTTATTTAATTGTTTGCGCCCATTTTTCATGATTTCTTAGAATATTTATTTTAAGAATACTAAGGGACTCAACTAGCGCTTTCCGGGTTACACAATATAGGTAAAAACTATTTTTTTAATTGAAAACTCTAATTAGACCTTTCTACATATAATATATATTTTTTATTTTGACCAGTAACAACACCAAAAATACCTTTTTATGAAAAATATCAATTAGCTACTCAAATATAGTTTTTAAATTTATTAAAATCGATACTTTAGTAGCAGCCGCATGCCAGGTCGAAGAATAGTCGAAGGAATTGCCAAAGATTTTTCTACTTACAGCAGCATTTTTGATTCTGATAATTTCGGCAGTTAAGCGTGCAGTTCAATTACATGTCTGTTAAATATGTGTTTTGTTTATGTTATTTTATTATTTTATTTATTCATAAATCATGTTTTAATTTCGTTAAAAAAATGTTACACGGAAACAAATGCTGAACTATTTATATTGTTTTACGTGCAACCGGTTAGTCTTTCGCAATAGGGCTGCACGGGATAGAGATATAGATTTAAAAGAAAGTTCATGCTTGATAATTATTTTAAAAACCATCAAAAATCGATAAGTTGACATGCAATTTTCAAACAAATTGCTTTTGAAAAGCATTTTGTTTTCCATTCGACGGTGTAAAATTAATTGCAATAAAAAGAAAATTTATTGGCCGGGTATTGCCATCGTCAACGTGACGTCAGTGTTACTCAGGAACATGTGTTACCTGAATAATATAGATTCAAATACCAAAACAAATTGGTAAGTTGAAGAAATTGGTAACAAATTGGTAAGTTCTTTTCCTTAAACCGTATTATATTACATAATAATATTGGTCTCTTATGGCTGGAAATGTTATAAAATGAACGAACAATTAATTTTTTAAAAATAAACAATTCCAAATTTAACAAAGGAAAAAATAAATAACTAATAAATAAGCTTACTAGTGGCTCAAGACGTTCAAATAGCCTCTCCATGCACCATCTGATAGTACTATCGAGTGAAGAATACTTGTGAAGCTTAAATTCAAAACCAAATAACCCCAAAAGCATTTTTATTTCCTCCTTCCTATTGACACTATATTCCAAGCAATTCATGACAGAATTGATTGGTGGGCTACTAAGTTTTACAGAATTCAAAAGCAGCCAATTACAGGAGGTTGTTTCTGTTATTTCTTCAAATATTTCTGAACACAATATTTTTCATTTAAAAATAGTGAGAAAAAAGCAGATTTTATTTTTTAAACTGAAAAGCAGAAGATGGGGTTAAAATTCATAAATATTCAGAATGATAAAAAGAGTGCCCAGATATGCGATTTAGTAAGTGCGCAAAGTTGATTAAAAAGTACGATTTTTTTTTTTTTCATGATACAATGATTGGAGATTACGAAAACATTTTTTTTTTTCATGAAACATTATTTATTTTTATTTCAGTGCTTTGTAAAATTAATTTCATGTTCAATTTCAAAGGGAAATCTTTCTTATTTGTAGTTTTATTTGATAAATGAGAACTGTCACAAGAGTTTGAGTCATGTCCGTAGATAGAAAATTAATAACTTCTAAATAGCTCAAAAAATTATAGCAGAAGAGTAATAAAATCCTCTAGTATGAAATAGCTTTTTAGTCACTTTAAACGTGGCAGATTGTTGCAAGTGTGTGTAAAATATCTATTTTGCAAAAATCAGGAATGTAAATATCGCACCACATTTCCGTGGACAAGTCAAAAGAAGGTAAAGATTATAAAATAGTAAAATTAAATATAATAACTTGTAATATTAATGACACAAAATTAATTCATGATCATTCAATCCAGTTTAAGATTTAGCGTATATTACAAATAACTTACGATAGAAAAAAATATCCAGTCTGTGGACATCATTTCCGAAGACATTGTTGTTACGAATGTATCTATACGTAATGTAAAAATGATTTTTTAAGGCTATTCTAAAATATAAAAGAGCTACTTTCTGACAAATTTCTTAATTCATTTTTGTTCGCAAACGCGTGAAATTGGCAGGTCTTCTTATTCAGAAACTATGTAATCGAAACACGTTTGCATTTTTTGTTAAAGTCAGAAGATATTTCACAAAATACAGTCAAAGTCGGCGTTTTAAACCGAATTCCCGACGTAGCAGCACGAAAAGCGGGAAAAACGTGTCGTCACGTGACAATAATAGCTTATCACTCGATAAATAATCTATTTATAAGAAAAATGGAAAACTCTTTTCAATTCCAAATCGCTTCAATAGTCAGGCCTGCCATTTTTATGTCTTTGTGTTTAAAAAATGAGTCAGAAAATGTTTAAGAAAGTTTCGCGTTTATGAGCAGCTCATTTTAGTAAAATTTGTCATGATCTGGGAAACTGATAGAGTTTCAATAACGCCAAAACAGCAGAAAAACATTGTTTTTAATCTTCAATTTAAAAAAAAAAAATAAACTGAAAATGTTTGTTTTTGGATGAATAACCGAATTACAGTGCATGCATTTTATGACTAACTAGCTTACCCGCCCAGCGTTGCCCGTGCCAACAACCTTAAACGTACCTGAAATCAGTGTTGAACATTTTTTTATTTTTAAATAAATCTAATGTTGGGGGCTCCACTACCTTGGACAGCATACACTGGGCGTGCCATACACACTCCCATATATTACCGTAAGTCGAGTCGAAAGAGCCATAACCCTTCATGATCCAGCCCATAGAACCAGAGATAGAAAAGCGCCCCTGTGGTGAAAATCGATACGCTCTATCTATGTCAAGTCGAATGAGCCATACCCCGTCGGGATCCAGCCCATAGAAACAGAGATAGCAAAGCGCCCCCTGGTAGTGAGAGGAAGTTGATATAGAATAAATGCGATATTTAATAAAAAGTCGTTCCCCCTCCCCTTTATCTCGCCATTTTCGCTAATTATTACAAATATACAAATGTTTCTTAATTACATCTAATGTCCCGATCCGATAACGGCGTTTCCCTATCTACCTATCCTAATCTGCTTTTCCCTATCATAACAGAAAAAAGCCTATTTTATCAAATAATCGCTGGCAAACGCGAATTTCGTCAAAGGTTCGCAAGAAAAACACGAATTTCATCAAATAATCGCTGAAAAAACACGAATTTTGTCAAAGGATCGCTAAAAAAACATGAATCTCGTCAAAAGGCAGCAGAGAAAACAGGAATATTGTCAAAGGAACATTAAAAAAGAAAATTTCGTCAAAGGATCACGAAAAAATGCGAATTTCATCAAAGGATCGCGCGGAAAACGCAAATTTCGCCAAAGGATCACATGAAAAACGTGAATTTCGTCAAAGGATCGCTGAATAAACACGAATTATGTCATAGGATCACTGAAAAAACATGAATCTCGACAACAGGATGTGGAAAAAACACGAATTTCGTTAAAGGACCACAAAAAAAAGCAAATTTCGTCAAATGATTGCAGGAAAAACTTGAATTTAGTCAAAGGATTGCAGAAAAAATACGAAATTCGTCAAAGGATTGTGGAAAAAATGCTGATTTTGTGAAAGGTTTGCAGAAAAAACTTTCGTGAAAGGGTCACGAAAAAAATGCAACTGTCTTTATTAAAAACAGCACACACACAAACATCCCATTCCCGCTAATTATTACAAATATACAAATGTTTCTTAATAACATCTAATGTCCCGATCCGATAACGGGGTTTCCCTATCTACCTATCCTAATACGCTTTTCCCTATCATAATAGAAAAAAGCATATTTTATCAAAGAATCGCTGGCAAACGCGAATTTCGTCAAAGGTTCGTGAGAAAAACACGAATTTCATCAAATAATTGCTGAAAAAACACGAATTTTGTCAAAGGATCGCCAAAAAAACTTGAATCTCGTCAAAAGGCAGCAGAGAAAACACGAATATTGTCAAAGGATTATTAAAAAAGCAAATTTCGTCAAAGGATCACGGAAAAATGCGAACGTCATCAAAGGATTGCGGGAAAGACGCAAATTTCGCCAAAGGATCACTAAAAAAACACGAATTACGTCGTAGGATCACTGAAAAAACATGAATCTCGACAAAAGGATGCGGAAAAAACTTGAATTTCGTTAAAGGATCACAAAAAAAGCAAATTTCGTCAAATGATTGCAGGAAAAACTTGAATTTCATCAAAGGATCGCAGAAAAAATACGAAATTCGTCAAAGGATTGTGGAAAAAATGCTGATTTCGTGAAACGTTCGCAGAAAAAACTTTCGTGAAAGGGTCGCGGTAAAAAGGGAACTGTCTTTATTAAAAACAGCACACACACAAACATCTGTACAAACCTCAATACAAACAAACATATTCTGTCTTCCTGCCTATGAGGAAAGCTCCGTAAATGTAACACCTAGGCCTGATTTTTAATTTCAATTTAGATTTTTTTTTTTTTTTTTTTTTTTTTTTATTATTATTATTATTAAAACGTGCATACGGAATTTTGGATTCGAGGCTATTCCATGCTCTCCGCCAATCCGCAGCAACAAAGCAGACAGCCAATGAGAGCAGGTGTGAATATGGGATGATCCAGGATCCAGCGACGGCAGTTCATGTTCACAGATGAAAGCGGCTAGCCACAGATTTCATTGTTTTGTTTATGTTTGGGTTTTATTTTAAAGAAAAGGTATATATTTTTGGCTAATTGAGGTTCACATAAGTTAGTTTCAATTGTATTCATTCTTTGTATGCGTAGTTGCCCCCATATATTATGTGTTTGGTAAGAATATATTTTGCACTTTACTGAATGTTTTCATAGCGCAAGACATATCAGCTTATGTTCTTAAATGAAACAAACTGTTTTCAATAACAAATCTTAATGAATCAAATTAATCTTACTCTTTACTATAAAATGTACAGTTCTACAATTTATCGTATATTACAACGTTCTTGGGAACTAAAAATGTAGTCCAAAAACAGTAACAGAAAGAAAAATTGTAAATAACAATAAATAAATAATCATAAATTTCACATCATTGAATTAACAAACTCATATATAAGATACAACTTTAAACTGATATGCCTCATCAACTGTTGTCGAAATCAATAAAATGTAAATAATTCTTAAACATTATGAGTTTGCTAAGAAATTAAAATATTCAGTGCAGTGTAGGATGTATTCTTTCCTCAAAACAAATTAATTTGTAAATATGAAGTAAAAAAAAAAAAATCACCGTTTTCTCACATATTATGAGTTTTATCAGCAAGTTAAACAATAAGTAAATATGATTGATTTGCGGAGCTGTTTCTATCAAAAATTCAATAACATCGCCCAAAAACTCTCAACAAAAATAATTATAAAGAGTGCGATGACAACATAAATTTTATACCACATTGCATGTCCGTTCTTGGGCGATTCTTATAAAACTCAGAATTTGTCAAAAAATGGTGATTTTTTTACAACATGCTTACAAATTAAAATGGTTTATAATTATTTTTAAAAAAACTCGGCCAGAAATAACATTGATTTTACATTTTTAAAGACTTATTCTTTATAATTATTTTGAAACAGCCCCGCAAATCATTCATATTTACTTATTGTTTTACTTTCTGATGAAACTCATTATGTGAGAAAACGGTGATTTTTTTTTTACCTCATACTTACAAATCAAATTGTTTTGATGAAAAAGTACATCCTACACTTCACTTAATGTTTCCAATTCTTAAACAAAATCATAATATTTAAGAAATATTTACATTACATTGATTTCGACAACAGTTGATGAGGCATAACAGTTTAAAGTTATATCTTATATATATGAGTTTGTTAATTTACAATCTTTCTGTTACTGTTTTTGACTACATTTTTATTTCCTGAGAACGTTGCAACATGCGATAAATTGTAGAACTGTACATTTTATAGTAAAGTGTAAGATTAATTTAATTAATTAATATTTGTTATTGAAAACAGTTTGTTTCATTTAAGAACATGAGCTGATATGTGAACGCTATGAAAACATTCAGTAAAGTGCAAGTTATATTCTTACCAATCACATAATATATGGGGGCAACTACGCATAGGAAGAATGAATACAATCACATTATATTGATTTCGACAACAGTTGATGAGGCATATCAGTTTAAAGTTATATCTTATATATGTGAGTTTGTTAATTTACAATCTTTCTGTTGCTGTTTTTGACTACATTTTTAGTTCCCGAGAACGTTGTAACATGCGATAAATTGTAGAACTGTACATTTTATAGTAAAGTGTAAGATTAATTTAATTCATTAAGATTTGTTATTGAAAACAGTTTGTTTCATTTCAGAACATGAGCTGATATGTGAACGCTATGAAAACATTCAGTAAAATGCAAGTTATATTCTTACCAAACACATAATATATGGGGGCAACTAAGCATACGAAGAATGAATACAATCAAAACTAACTTACGTTAAACTCAATAATCCAAAAATAAATCCCTTGTCTTTAAAATAAATCTAAAAAATAAACAAAACAATGGAATTTGTAGCTAACCACTAACCAGCCGCGTAAGCTACGAACATAAATTGCCGTCGCTAGATCCTGGATCAGTACCATACATCACCTGCTCTCATTGGCTGGCTGCTTCATTGCCACGGATGGCGTTGCCGAGGCTATTTCATGCGGAGAGCTTAAAATAGCCTCGAACCCAAAATTCCATATACACGTTTTAATTTTTTTTAAAAATCTAAATTAAAATTTAAAAATCCGGCGGCGAGGTACACTTTCCGGTGGCAACATCTACACATGACAAAAATTTCAGAGTCCTAGGTGTTACAATTACTGTGAAATCCGCGGGCAGGCAGACAGACATCTACTGTTTTATAGAGATAGAGAAGAGATAAGCAGTTTTATTTAGGCTATTCGAATTTTAGCACACTTTTACTCATGCAAAGGATTAAAAATATCTATCCTCTGTTAAACATGCAACGAGTAAACGAACAATGCATATAAAATAAGAAGTAAAATAAAATAAAATAAAATAAAATAAATCCCCAAATTATAGCAGTAACGATCAGACAGTGAGGAAAAATTCTTTGTAAAAGGCTATTTGAGTGGTTACTGTTATAAAAAAAAAAAAAAAAAAAAAAAAAAAAAAGGTGATTCCTATACGATTTACACCATATGCCTTATAGCATTTATATTCTAAAGTTCCGTGTATTCGTTTATTTTATTGCATATATTTTTTACGAAGATATAAGAAACTAAATAAATAAAATCGTTCATTTTGTGTACCATTCACAAACGAAGTGATAAATATCCCCATCCCTCCACCTTTCATAGAGAATTTTCCATTTTCTGTTTTTTCTATTTTATTTCTACTTTTTTTTTTTTTTTTTTTTTTTTTTTTGAAAATACGTCATGAAGTCTTTATTCTTGAAAAAAAAAAAACGTTTCTACTCAAATAGAAGCAGACTTATAGAAAATGTAACTTTCAAAATTGAAATTTTGAAATTTCCAATGAAATCCAAAATTTCAATTATTTTAAACTATTTAATCCGTAAAAAGTGCGGGATGATTATTATTTAAACCACTTAATTTTAGTCAAATGTGTGCCAGATTATTTTGAAAAAATATTGCTTTTACAATTTACTTGAAAAAATAATTGCATTTATTTATTTTCAACTGACATTTTTTTTATAAATTCTGGTGAGTTTTCAGCAGGAGAATTACTTGACCCTGAAGGTGTTAAATAATTAAAATTTATATTGGACAAGATCTTTTTTTACCTCCTTATAATGTATAGAAAACCCAAGAAGATCTTGATCTTTGTGTTTTCATCTTGTAAAAGAAGAATTTGTTCTATATATCTTCATCTCCAGCTAATAATATAATTTCTGAATTAAAATTTATTTTTTAGAATCTTTTAGTAGCTGCTGTATGTAATATAGTGTAGCACTACCTAAAGTTTACTCGTATTTTCGCAAATATGAACACACATGGGTAAATATATAGGAATATTATTTTAAGGTGGTTCTCAAATGACCTGCTCAACCACGCAAAACTTTCTCAAACATTTTCTAGCTCATTTTTAAACGTAAACGCTTAAAACTGTCAATCCTGACTATTGAAGCTATTTGGAATCAAAATGAATTTTTCCTTTTTTGATTAAAAAAAAATTACTTATCGGGTTATACGTGATTCGTGTCAGGGGCCGTCACATTTTTCCCATTTCTCCTGCTGCGGCGTAAGAAATCTGGATCAAAACGTCGACTTTGACAATATTTTCTGAAAGATCTTCTGCCTTTACCAAAAAATGGAAAACGTCTTTCGATTACTAAGGCCCCACCAGTGGCTGAGAGGTTCTGCTCTCGAAGCTGGTAGACGGGAGGTGCTGGGTTCCATCCCAATCGCGCCCGTCGGCCTAATCGTTCGTGTTTTTTTTTCGAGCCGTGGATTTATCCATGCGTAAATACGGGTTAGAAAGACCCCCACGAAGGGCACTCCCCCCGGGCCTATATCCCAAGTGTAGATAATTGGCCGTCAATAATCAACCCAACCCGATTACAAAGTTTCTGAACCTGCCAATTTCATGCGTTTTCCGAACAAAAAGGAAAAAAAATATTTCATAAAGTAGCCTGTTTGGATTTGAAAACAGCCTTAAATGATACAGAAAATATACATGGTGATCAGAAAGTCAACAAATAACTAAAAATTCAATAATACGAAAATTACTGATAAATATTTAAAATTTATATAGAACGAGATATTTATTTCCTCCTTATAATGAGTACAGATCGCAAGAAGATCTTGTTCTATACATTTTAATCTTAAAAAAGAAGATCTTGTCCTACATCTTTTCATCTTGTAGAAGAATATCTTGTTCTACATATTTCCATCTCCAGGTAATAATATCATTTCTCCATTAAAATTGATTTTTGGAAACTTTAGTAACTTCTGCATTTAACAGATGGCAGCACTACTGACAAGTCTTTCTTCAAATATGAACACATATGTGTAAAGGTATGGGAATTTTATTTTAAATGATACGGGTTGGGTTGGGTTGGGTTGATTATTGACGGCCAATTATCTACACTAGGGATATAGGCCCGGGGGAAGTGCCCTTCGTGGGGGTCTTTCTAAGGGTTGGGTTGGGTTGATTGTTGACGGCCAATTATCTACACTTGGGATATAGGCCCAGGGGGAGTGCCCTTCGTGGGGGTCTTTCTAAGGGAAACTAACCCGTATTTACGCATGGATAAATCCACGGTTCGAAGAAAACCACGAAAACTCCGAACGATTAGGCCGACGGTCGCGATTGGGATCGAACCCAGCACCTCCCGTCTACCAGCTTCGAGAGCCGATCCTCTCAGCCACTGGTGGGGCTCTTTCTAAGGGAACCTAACCCGTATTTACGCATGGATAAATCCACGGTTCGAAGAAAACCACGAAAACTCCGAACGATTAGGCCGACGGTCGCGATTGGGATCGAACCCAGCACCTCCCGTCTACCAGCTTCGAGAGTCGATCCTCTCAGCCACTGGTGGGGCTCTTTCTAAGGGAACCTAACCCGTATTTACGCATGGATAAATCCAGGCTCGAAGAAAACCACGAAAACTCCGAACGATTAGGCGGATGGGCGCGATTGGGATCGAACCCAGCACCTCCCGTCGACCAGCTTCGAGAACAGAACCTCTCAACCACTGGTGGGGCGCATAAAATTGGGACAACTGACTATTGAAGCGATTTGAAGTTGAAATGAGTTTTCCATTTTTCGATAAATAAATTACTTACCGAGTTATAAGCGATTCGTGTCACTTGACGACACATTTTTCTCCTTTCTTGTGATGCGGCGTCGGAAATTTGGTTTAAAACTCCGACTTTGACAATATTTTCTGAAAGATCTTCTTTCTTTACCAAAAAATGGAAAAGGTCTTTCGATTACACAGTTTCTGAACCTGCCAATTTCATGCGTTTTCCGAACAAAAAGGAATTTAAAAATATTTCATAAAGTAGCCAGTTTAAATTTGAGAACAGCCTTAAATGATACGGAAAATATAAATGGTGATTAGAAAGTCACAAATGTAATAAAAATTAAATAATACGAATACTACTGATAGTAGTATATCACAGTGTTTACATAAATATACAGAAAAGCATAGGATGTTTGAGTGCAAATAAAAAATAAAGAAAGAAAAGAAAAGAAAAGAAAAAATGCCAGAATAGCTGCATTTGACACACACAATTACCACTGCAGAGACGACAAACCTGCTTCCTGTCACTATTTTATCTACCATGCTAATCATGTACGCTAATGGCGCCCGGTCCATGTAAAATCCGTCGTGGGTGTAAAGTCCTCTGTGAATTACACCTCTGGCAGCGCCTAGTCAGGTGAAGGTCTTGTCACCAGATCAAGGTTTCTAAATTACGAGACCAACTCGAGTAGCGATGGCATGACGTATATGTGAGCGATGCAGCGTGGTATTAGAAAATATCCTAGCATTTCACTGCCGTCCGGGATGGACCCACCAGTGGCTGAGACGTTCTGCTCTCAAAGCTGGTAGAGTGGCTGAGAGGTTGTGCTCTCGAAGCTTGTAGACGGGAGGTGCTGGGTTCGATCCCAATCGCGCCCGTCGGCCTAATCGTTCGGAGTTTTCGTGGTTTTCTTCGAGCCGTGGATTTATCCATGCGTAAATACGGATTAGGTTCCCTTAGAAAGACCCCCACGAAGGGCACTCCTCCGGGCCTATATGCCAAGTGTAGATAATTGGCCGTCAATAATCAACCCAACCCAACCCTCAAAGCTGGTAGACGGGAGGTGCTGGGTTCAAACCCCTGTCGCGCTCATCGACCCGTTCGGAGTTTTCCGTGGGGTTTTTTTCGAACATTGCCGTAAATACGGGTTAGGATCCCTTAGAAAGGCCCCCACGGAGGGCACTCCCCCAGGGCCTATATCCCTCATGTAGATAATCGGCCGTCATAAAATCAACCAACCGTCCGGCATGACTTCGCTACACTACTGCGCAGTGCTGAACCGTCTGATCCAAAATCAATTAGTAACCGGCCACCTAAGAAAAAGAAATTAAGGCAACAAGACGCATTGCAGTCACGTCAGCCTATAGATTTATCAAACACATCTTCGCTATGTGGAGAGCAGGCGAATACTCGCCCGATTGCCAGGCATCAACCCGTCAGCTGGGCAAAAATTGGCAGATAGAGACCTGGTCAGCGGTCTAAAAAAAAAAAAAAAAGCTACCATGTGAAAAGATCACAGCAGAAACCCTAGCTTTTAACACGTATCCGTCAAATTGAACATATATTTGTCAACTGTGCTTCGCCACTGTACAAACTGCTGTTACAACTGAAATGCTATTTGTTCACGGCAAATATAATTATTCTAGCAATAAAATTTTAGTTATATGTATATATTAAATAAAATCTTTCTGTAAATTTCAATGAAAACCACATCGTTCTACTGCCTATACTTTCCGGATTATTGTATTTTTTTATTTTTTGTGACTTTTAGATCACCCGGTATATGTAGAGACAAGCTTAAGAGGGGAACTTGGTTGTCGAACTACCTATGGCGCTAAAAACTAAGGGACTAAGAATAGGCAAAACACTTGCTTTAAATTTCATAATTTTTTTCAGGAACTGTTATTCGTGAATAAACACATTATTTAATATAAATATTAAAATTTGCTTTTTAAACATCAAAAATTCAACGTCAATGTTTATTCAGTGTTTATAAGATGGATAAATTTGAGATAAACAATTTTGGAAACATAATAAGTCGATATGGGATGTCAGTTTTCTCATTGTGAAAATCTAGTTTTCATGATTGTAATAGATAAAGAGTAATTTTGTGTGTAAATATCCTCGTAAATTAACATGGGTTTTCGTCATCCACAATACAAAAATCATTTTCGCGTAGTACCTCTTCAATATTAAACCTATAAAGCAGTTTTAATTAATTTTAAATAATATTGAAAGCGTTTCTCCTAAAAGTAGCCATCTGTTAATAAATCATTAAAAAATAAAAGGATGTTATTATTTTTATTCTCAATTAATTATTATTTTTTAATATTTTCATGTATCAATAACTTTTTCATTAATACCATTATTAGTCAAATTAACATATCATCGAAGTTCCTTAAAATTTCAATGATTTAATATTTATGAAAACGCGCAGTACCTCATTGTATAGTAAATAGCGCTGTCACACTGGAGGTCTGCGGTTCGCCTTCGGATTAGAGAAGACCTCCCTCAAGCTTTTATCACTTTGGGGTCGATAAAATGAGAACAAAGTTTGCTAATCTCTGGGGTTGGTTGATTTATGACGTCCAATTACCTACTCGAAGGATATAGACCCTAGCGGGAGAGTTCCCTCTGAGGGGGCCTTTCTAAGTGATCCTAACGCGTATTTACGGCAAGGTTCGAAGAACAGTTAGGTCGACAAGCGCAACAGGGTTTTGAACCCAGCACCTTCCGTCTACCAGCTTTAAGAGCAGAACCTCTCAGCCACTGGTTGGGCGACCAATGTCTGCGGTTCCACTTGAGAAAGATCTTTTGACCCAATCATAATATATAAAACATTGCAGGTCTATGGTAAAGTCCTGCGCTGATCGAGTTACACCCGACCCGAACCCCAAAGCTCTATTAAGTCATTCCGCAACCCGATCTGAACCCGTAAAAAAAGACGGGTGGTTGTTTGTTTACCGCAACTTGACTCAAACTAAAAAGAAAGAAGAAGAAGAAGAAGAAGTAAAAGAAATTGTTCACTGGAAACCAGACCGAAATTCGAGATCAAAGGAAATTGATCAACAATTTAGTGCAATTATAAAAAAATAGTTTATAATCATATCCGTAATATCAATTTCATCTTCCATGTAAAAAAAAAAAAAAAAAAAAAAAAAAAAAAAAAAAAACATGTAACGATTAATTCATATTCAAGTGTCTACTTTTTCATCGGAAAAAATTGTTTATTTTGGAAAAAAAAAAAATTCCTTTGTTTTTCTATTATAATATCAAATAATCCCTACCCCTGCGGGAATTTAATCTGAACACGAAACGAACCCGTAACAATTAGGCCTCCACAAGTGGCTGAGAGGTTCTGCTCTCAAAGCTAGTAGACGGAAGGTACTGGGGTCAAACCCCTGTCGTGCTCGTCGACCTAACCGTTCGGAGTTTTCCGTGGTTTTCTTCGAACCTTGCCGTACATACGGGTTATGATCCCTAAGAAAGACCCCCCACGGATGGCACTTACCCCAGGGCCTATATTCCTCGTGTTGATAATTGGCTGTCATAAACTCAACCAACCAATAGTAACAATTAGAGCCGAACTGAACCACGTGTCGGATTGGGTTCCGGTGAAATTTAGTTACCCGACCCGATACAGAACTCAAGTCCGATATTCGCCTGTGGATTTGAGGAACATCTGTCAAACTTTATCTCATCGTGGTCGATAAAACGACTACCAAATATCAGGAGTGCTTGGCGAACAAAATACTGGGGGTTCAATCGTTACCTTTGGGTATCGATGATCACGGTTCAACTCGAGGCCGACCACTTTTAACCGAGGTACTATGCACTATATAGCACACCAGAAGCCTGTGTCTGTCGTCACGAAAATGGAATTGCATACCACGGACGGATTGCAGCGACGTGGAGATTTTTATTTAATAGTTATAAAACTTATCTTGTCTGATAAACAGCTTATAAGAGAGTAAGCCTTTTATTATATATTTGCACTAGAGTATTCCAAAGCAGTTTTCATATGAAAGGGTTAAATACTAAACATTTATTTTCTAGACAATTTTAGTAGCTACAGTATCGAACAGATGGCAGCACAACTGATTATTTACTATTCTTTGCCCGAAGTTGAACATGAGCCTCAGAGAAGGTTTAGGACATGAACGCACACGTGTAAGTGTATATTAATTTGTCAATTTTTATTTAAATGATGCAGGAAGCGTATATATGGAGAGCCAGCTTAATAGGCTACAAGGTCAGGTAGCTGTCTGTGGAGCTAAAAAAGGCAAAAAACTTGCTTAAAATGTCATAGATTATTTAGGAGTTATTATTTGTGAATAGAATAGTTTTACAGGGTATCACTTTAAATGCTTCTCAGAAAAATAATTTTCACCGCTCAATAACTCGAAATATCCTGACACATTTACAGATTAATTTGTAATCGCAAAAGCAGGGCACTCGCAGTCCTGACAATCGAAGGAATATGAAGTGGGTGGTTGATTTTATGACGGTCGATTATCTACCCTTGGGATATAGGCCCTAGAGGGAGTGCCCTCCGTTGGGGACTTTCTAAGGGATTCTAACCCGTATTTACGGAAAGGTTCGAAGAAAACCACGGAAAACTCCGAACGGTTAGGTCGACGAGCGCGACAGGTGTTTGAACCCACCTCCCGTCTACCAACTTTGTAATTTGGGATGGAATGGTGTTTTTCATTTTTTGATAAATGAATTACTTATTGCTTATTGAATTAAAAGGGATTGAATTCACGTGATGACTGGTTTTTCTCCTTTTCAGCGCTGTCGAGTCCAAAAATTGTGTGCAATACGCCAACTTTGACAGTGTTTTCTAAAAGGTCTGCATTCACCAAAAAATAAAGAAAAAAAACCATTCGATTACATAGTTTTTTCTGAATAAGAACACCTACCAGTTTCGTGCGTTTCCAAACAAAAACGAAATCAGAATTGTGTCAGAAAGTAGCTCCTTCGGATTTGAGAACAAGCTTAAGGCTTTTCTCAAAATCTCAAATCTAAACTGACTACATTCTGACACATTTCTGAATTCATTTTTGTTTGAAAATATTTGCAATCGATATGTTCTCATATTCATAAACTCTATAATTATTTTTTCCATTTTCGGTAAACAGAGAAAACCTTTCAGGAAAAACTGTGAAAATGCGCGTTTAGAACCAAATTCTATGATGCAACTGCGGCGAAGGTTGTTGGTTGATTTATGATGGCCGATTATATACACGACTGATATAGGCCCTAGGGGGGGGGGGTGTCCTCCGTGGGGATCTTTCTAAGAGATCCTTCCTAATCTGTATTTACGGCAAGGTTCAAAGAAAACCACGGAAAACACCGATCGGTTAGGTCGACGAGCGCGACAGGAGGTTGAACCCAGCAACTCCCGTCTACCAACTTTGAGAGCAAAACCTTTCATCCACGAGTGGGGCAACGGGTTGGGTTGGGTTGATTGTTGACGGCCAATTATCTACGCTAGGGATATAGGCCCGGGGGGTGGGGCAACGGCGTCAAAGGAAAGAAAAAAAACTGACTTCGTGAGGCAAAAACTACTAAAACAACTATACTTTTAATTCATTTATCGATAAATGAAAAAAGGTGTTCGGTTACAAATCACTTCAATAATCCTGCAAGCAAATTTCATGATTTTACGTTTATATATTATTCTGAAAAATAGGTCAGAAAATTTCGCGTTGTTGAATGGGAAAAAAAATTGAGAACCGCTTTAATATAACTATCAAAATTTGTTTTTCACCACCAGAAAGTAACCTTCAAATTTTACTGCGTTTTTCAAAATACATAATATTGGAATAAATAATTCTGAAAATGTACTACTTTTATGTTGGATGACAGTTTTCTGATTGTAAAAATCAAATGTTCATGATTATATTAGGTAATGTGTGATCTCGTGTTAATATGCATATTTTGAGTTTTCAAAATAGGGTCTAAATACCGGCTACCTCAGTTTTTTCCAAAATAATCAGACAAATAAGGTTAATTTCGCTAATAAAAAATAATAATAAAAAAAAAATAAAAACATTATTTTAATAAATTTTATTACTTAATAACTTTTAATATGTGCAGAAAGAACATGGCATTTTCAATAAAAAAGCATTTTTATCAAATTTATAAAAATCATATTAACTACGTCTGAGATTATTCTTTCCATTCGGTTCCTAGCTTTGTTTTTTAACGCGTTAAACAAAAAAAAGTTTGCTGCTTTAAATGTAGATTACTTTATCTACAAATATCACAAACAAAGCGACTCGCACTATCTAATGCTGAAGTAGATTATCATTACTCATTTTTTTAAAATAATATTATAATTAATAATGAATCATCTTAGTATCCTTAGTTTTTCATACATGGCGGTATTACCGAAATGTTCTTTCATGAAGATAAAGATATTTCTATCCTCACGGTCGCACTACAGCACCATCTTACCCGCTCTCTTGATAAAACACTTTTTATACCATTATTTCTAGTACCTATTGAAATTCAAACATTCTTAAGGAAATTAAATTAAACAAATCCAAACGGGCTATTTTTGGACAAATTTTTCAATCCATTTTCGTTTGCAAAAACACTAAATTGGCAAGTGTTCTTATTCAAAAAATGTATAACAGCATAATAGTTTTTTTTTTTTTTTTTCATTTTTCGCTAAAAGTAGCAGGTCTTTCAGGAAATGTTGTCAAAGTGGACTTTTTGAAGAAAATTTCCAAACGCGACAGCGCGGGAAAGGAAAAAACTGCTGTTATGAGACAGTAATAGCTTATAGTTAAAATAAAATAAATTTCCGAATTACCGCAGTTACCAGAAGACAATGAGTGAAGATGCTTTGTAAAAGACTATTTGAGTGGCTACTGGCATAAAAAAAAAAAAATTAAGTGATTCCACACAAGTTATAACATTGGTCATATAGCATTCGCATTTTTACAAAGATATAATACACTAAATAAATAAAATCGTTCATTTTGTATACCATTCATAAACTAAGTATTTAATCCCCCCCCCCCTATTCAAAATTAATAGACCGCTTTGTGTTTTCTGTTTATTCTATTATTTTTGTTTTCTGTTTTCTTTTTTTAATATTTCCTATTATGAATTCTTTATTCTTAAATAAACGTTTTTTATCTAATAGTGTCGACATATCTAATATTTAAATTCCAAAAAGTAAAATTTTAAAATTTAAAATGCAATCCAAAATTAAATTAAATTTGAAATATTTAATCCTTAGAATTGGCAGTGGTTATTATTTAAACGACTTGATTTTAGTCAAAATTTGTAACAGATTATTTTGAAAAAAATTTTGCTAATTTACTTTAATAAATAAATTGCATTTATTTATTTCCAATTGAAATTATTCTTAAATTTTGTCCATTTTTCAACATTACAGAATTACTTGCCCCTTAAAGGGATTAAAAAAAAAAATTAATTTATATAGAACAAGATCTTTTTGCTCCTGATACACAAGAGTAAACGCAAGAGCGTCTTGTTCTATATATTTTCATCTCCAGCTAATTTCATCATTTCTTAATTAACATTTATTTTTTACAGTATTTTAGTAGCTACTGTATATAACAGATGGCAACACTACTGAAGAAATTACCGGTAATTCCTCAAAATCCAATTTTAATTAGTATAGAACGTAAGAAGTATTTTACATTTTCATCTGGTAAAAAAATCATGTTCTATATATTTTCATCTTGTAAAAGAATATATCGTTCTGTATATTTTCATCAAGTAAAAGGAGATTTTGTTCTACATATGTTCTTCTCCAGCTAACATTGTCGTTTATCAATTAAAACATATTATTTAAAATCTTTTAGTTGCCTCTGTATCTAATAGATGGAAGCACTACTGAATATTTACCAGTCTTTTCGCAAAATTTAACACACAAAAATAAAGGTATGGGAATTTTAATTTAAATGATATAGAAAATATACAAGGGTAGTCAGGGTGATCCAAAAATCACAAAATAAAGAAAATTTAGTAATAAGAAAACTATTGATATATAATTAAAATTTATACAGAGCAAGATATCATTTTCCCTCCTTATAATGGGAGGAGAACTCAAGATTTTCAACTATATATATATATACATCTTTTAAAATAATATCTTGTTCCATATATTTTCATCTTGCAAAAGATGATATTTTTCTATATATTTTCATCTCGTAAAAGAAGATGTTGTTCTACATATGTTCATCTCTACCTAACAATATCATTTCTCATTAACACTTATTATTTAAAATATTTTAACAGCCACTGTAAGTAATAGATGGCAGCACTACACAATATTTATATGCCTTTTCTCAAAATGGAACACACGTATATGAGAATTTTATTTTAAATGATACAGAAAATATACTAGGTGGAGCAACTATTTTGAATTTCTGCATTTACAGAGTCCCATTTCAAAAAATTCTATTGAATTTTTCAGATTTCTTAAAAATTAAATTTATTTTTTTCAACATGCTAACGGAATCAAACAAAATATGGTGGGGCAGAATTTTGATTTGTGAATCTTGAGTATAGTTCATTTTCGAATCTTGACCATCTTGACTTATAGTTATGGTGTATTTAAAGCCTTACTGACAGAAATTTCGGAGCGAATTAAACCCTGGGGATACCCCCATTGGCTTCGGGTTGGGTTGATTTTTGACGGCCGATTATCTACACATGGGATATAGGCCCAGGGGGAGTACCCGTCGTGGGGGTCTTTCTAAGGGAACCTAACCCGTATTTACGCATGGATAAATCCACGGCTCGAAGAAAACCACGAAAACTCCGAACGATTAGGCCGACGGGCGCGATTGGGATCGAACCCAGCACCTCCCGTCTACCAGCTTCGAGAGCACAACCTCTCAGCCACTGGTGGGGCACCATTGGCTTCGGCCTTGAAAATACACAAAATAAATAAACATTTAATAATAGAAAAGTACAGATAGTAGCAAGTTACAGGGTTTACATAAATACACAGAATGGCGTAGGATGTTTGAGAGAAAAAAAAAAAAGGTGCCAGAATAATTGTGTTTGTGATTTTAAACTAAAGTAAACAGACTGCTATTTCAATTAACACAATTGCCACTATTTTCAAGAAATTTTATAAAAAAATTTTTTTTATTAAAATATTAAATATAAAAATTTTAAAATTAAAAAAATATTTCTAGTGCGGGCACTTCTACAAATGGGTTGGACGAATTAAACCCTACCGAAATAAATCCTGCCCTAGGGTTAACGAATTAAACCCTGGGGATACCCCCATTGGCTTCGGCCTTGAAAATACACAAAATAAATAAACATTTAATAATAGAAAAGTACAGATAGTAGCAAGTTACAGGGTTTACATAAATACACAGAATGGCGTAGGATGTTTGAGAGAAAAAAAAAATGTGCCAGAATAATTGTGTTTGTGATTTTAAACTAAAGTAAACAGACTGCTATTTCAATTAACACAATTGCCACTATTTTCAAGAAATTTTATAAAAAAAAAAAATTTATTAAAATATTAAATATAAAAATTTTAAAATTAAAAAAATATTTTTAGTGCGGGCACTTCTACAAATGGGTTGGGTTGGGTTGATTATTGACGGCCAATTATCTACATTAGGTATATAAGCCCGGGGGGAATGCCCTTCGTGGGGGTCTTTCTAAGGGAACCTAATCCGTATAGGCCCGGGGGGAGTGCCCTTCGTGGCGGTCTTTCTAAGGGAACCTAACCCGTATTTACGCATGGATAAATCCACTGCTCGAAGAAAACCACGAAAACTCCGAACGATTAGGCCGACGGGCGCGATTGGGATCGAACCCAGCACCTCCCGTCTACCAGCTTCGAGAGCACAAGGCTCTACAAATGGATTCTAGAAAAACACAAAACGTATTGATAGCTTTTCTGATTTATTCCCATACATGTTAGAATCTCTCAAAATTTCTAGTTTATTATTGTCATCTAATGAGGCTGCTACAATTTCGGCATGTACTTTTCAAAAGTTTTGCATATTGGGAAAATAAGTTTTCTCTTCCAAAAATTTCTTCCAAAAAATGTTAGAATCGAAAATTCGAAATAACAAAGTTTTCAAAACAGAGTATTTTAAATCAATAATGGAAAAATACGTTGGTTTAATTCTGAAAATAAAGAAATGGTTATTTGTTTAGAGATACTGAAGAAATCGAGATAAACAGGCACGTGATATCGAGGTTTCACTGTATTTTTAAGTATTTATATATGTTTTAAGAAAAAAGGATACTACTCACTTAGAATCTCACTTTAAAAAACTCCACTTTTTGAACATCCCATTTAAAATTTTTGTTTGGTCCTCACTAGATCCTGCGCGAATCGGGTTGCCCTGACCCGAAACCAAAAGTTCCATTGGAAGTCAAACCGAAACCTGAACCGAACCAGACCAAAAAAATTTTATCGACCCAAACCCATAAAAAAAGAAAATTAATCCACATTTTAATGTAATTATAAAAAATATAGTCTATAAATATATCTCTAATATCAGTTTTATCAGTTATATAGAGAAATAAACACATAGTATATGAACATTAATATTCAAATACTGTAAAACCTCTGAATAACGGATAACTTGAGGCCGCCGACTTTGTCTCGTATTCAGAGGTTGTGCGCTTTTCAGAGGACAAAATATGCAAATATTTGTGTTGGGGACAGAAAAGTGTTTGTCAAATAAAAGTGTCCGCTTTTCGGCAAGATTATGGGGATGTTTTAAAATCAAGGTTGTGTTGAAATTGCCAAACACGGAAAAACTATCATGGGTTTAAAAAAAATTTTTTTTTTCTAAATTCCTTATTTATATTGCACTTATTTAACTGATAATAAACATATTAATTTAAATCAAACCTAATATACATATTATACCTTGCGCGTAGAGTTTTCCTAAATATTGGAGGGTCCCAAATTTCTCTACAGAACAAAAAATTAAATAATTCGTAGGGAAAAATAATTATATCATTAAAAACACATTCAAAAACTTCAATAAACAATAATACATCAGACCATGTATTAATATGAAGAAAAATGCGGGGTTCAATCCAATCTAAAAAATTATAGACATGGGTTACTTTAGTATGATTTAAAATGCTAAAATCTCTAGCATAAAACTAAAATCAATAAGTAAAAATCTAAATAAAATCATTAAACTTCTTCTATAAATTGTTTTCAATTTTTTCCCCTTATACATGCGAAACATAAATATATACAATAAACTGAATCATTACATAAACATTAATCTATACTGTTTATAAGCTGTAGTAAATAATTCAAAGCATTGCATGGAATTCAATTGAATCAGAAAAATGTAATAAAACAAAGTTAATGGACTATTTAAATCCAATTTTTATTTGTAAAAGACAGAGAACATAAAATATTAGGATATTATTTTAACATTTCAAAATTTACTTTGAACTCAGTCATAAAATGTCTTTAAAAACATTACAAATTTTAAAACTAATTAATGAAATTTTTTATAATAATAAAGGATTAATTTTTATTTTTTTTAAATCACCTTATTTATTATAGTATATATCTTGTTACAGAAAAAACAAAACAAAAGAAAGCAGAAAAGGTCCACAAAACCCTTTAAAAAAAGAAAGAAAGATAGAAGAAACCCTGAAACAATCCAAAAAATCAATAAAACCCTGCAAAAACCCACTGGGGTTGGTTTTTCTTTGAAAGAAAACCTAAGAAAGAAAGTATTTAAATAAGACAAAAACCGAGAATTTATCTTATAAATAACTAAAACGCGTGAATCAACGGGAACAGACTCGTCGTTTTCTTTTTTTATCCCTTACTTTTATAAATGTATCATTAGCTAATTCTGCTAAAAATATGCAAAACGATGTTCCAGAATTTTTATGAAAATGTAATTTCATGGCTCCCAGTCCTTTTATTGAATACCATTATTTTGAAGGAATTATTTTCGTAGTGGATTTCTAGAATATTTCCAAAAATAGTAAATTCCGTGGAAGGTACCCACAAATTTCCAAAATTAATCTAACAAAAAAGGAAAATCATGCATGAGGCATAGATTATAAAATACATTCCAACACTAACAGAATATTTATAAAAAATTACATTTTTTTTCTCATACAATGAAATCGATCATAGAATGTCCTGTAACCGAATTCTTTTGTGCGTCCCTGTAAATGGAGATTAATGCTATATGTTGTAGCACATCTCAGTGATCCTTTTTAATTTCATTATGTTTGAAGTATTATAAAATTATTAAAATTCATCTCAAACTCTTCCCCACCCCCCTATATCCAAATGTAATGGAAACCTTTTGTGCGTCCCTGTAAACAAAATATACATTACACTTATTATATACTCCTAAGAAAGCACGTTTAGCACATCTAGCAAGTGAGGGTGTGGCATGTAAATTTCATCATGTATGATGTATTGTAACATCATTAAAATGCATTGGAATTATTTTGTCTGCCCCAGTAAACGAGCTATAAATGGTATACACATTTCATTTTCAATACCGAACATTCTATAATAAACATCAATAACATATAAAAATTTCATGGTAATCCTAATATATTTACGAGAGTTAAAGCACGGACAAAAAGATAAACCGAATTCAAAAACACTTTTCAACTATATTAGAAAGTGAAAAAGTTAGAAAGTTGGAAAGTTGGAAACAGAATAATTGTACGATATAAGTGGTATTTAAAAAATGGACAGAATGGGAGTATATAATTGCAATGAAATTGATCAATGCAAATGAAATTGCAATTGATCCCTGTAATTGCAATTGAACAAAATAATATTATAATGGAAATATGGAGTGGTATAATCGAACAGTACATATAAATAATTAATTAACAAAAACTACTATTTTTCTATATAAATAATATATCCACAGAACTTGACTACTTATTAGAGAATAATCATGCGTGTTTGTGTTTGTACCACTAAAATATAAAAGATTAAAAAGCAAATTCAGAAGAAATTAGAAGATTTTACGATACAATATTTTATTGTAAAAACAATTCAATTGGTTCAAAGAATATATTGTTGTTTTTTCTATTTCACTACTCCTACATAAAAAAAAAAGCAAATGAAGCTTTATTTAAATCTGAAGATGGGAAATAGAATGTGTTTTTTCTCTTTTTAGAAAACTAATGGAAATTTCATCCTTTTATATTCTTTTTTTTTTTCCTTTTACATCAGAAACAAATGATAAATTGTTGTCCTTTTAAGGCTGATCTCAAATCCAAACTTGATACTTTATGATACATTTCTTAATTCATTTTTGTTCAGAAACGTATGAAATTGGCAAGTGTTCTTATTCAGAAACTTTGTAATGTAAGGATATTTACTATTTTTTCTTAAAGCCAGAAAATCTTTCAGAAAATACTGTCACGGTCGGCGTTTTCAACGAATTTCCGACGACGCCTCAGCGTGATAACAGAGAAAAACGTGTTGTCACGTGAATCGAATCTCTTATAACTCAATGAATAAATTTATTTATCACAAAATGAAATCTTATTTCAATTCCAAATCGCTTCAGTAATCAGACATGCCAATTTTACGCCTTTGCATTTAAAAATGAGTCAGAAAATGTGTCCGAAAGTATCGCGTTGTTGAGGAGGTCAATTGAGAACCATCTTAATAAGTAAGTATTTTTTCATTATTTTTATCTCACGACATACTTAAACCGACGGCTTAACTTCCACAGCACACAAAACTTATAAATGATTTTAAAATATATGAAATGAAATGTAGCCTTTTTTAATTTATTTAATTTCAATTCTCTACAATTTCTAATTACTGTTAACTTCTTCTTTTCTGTAATATTTATTTGTATTTTGAATGCATTGCAACCCTTGAAAGAAAGGCATTTTTTTCTAATTCAGAAAAGTTGCCCTGAATGCTGATGATAGGTGGATATTTTTCAAAATTCTGTGTCATAAACCTAAATTTTGTAACAATTTTTCAATAAGATTTTTTTTTCTAGTTTAAATTTTAATATCAATTAGAACATTTCTATTGCACTTTATATTGTAACTTTATATTGTGTTTCAGACATGTAAGGTTTTCCCGAAAGCATTAACTTTATTTAAATGTTTGTGCCCATTTTTCATGATTTCTTAGTATATTTATTTTAAGAATACTAGGGGACTCAACTAGCGCTTTCCAAGTTACAGAATATAGGTAAAAACTACTTTTTTTAATTGAAAACTCTAATAGACCTTTTCTACATATAATATATATTTTTTTTTATTTTTTTTTATTTTTTTTTTTTTTTGACCAGTAACAACACCAAAAAATAACTTTTTATGAAAAATATCAATTAGCTACTGAAATATAGTTTTTAAATTTATTAAAATCGATACTTTAGGAGCAGCCGCATGCCATGAGTTAATAGTCGAATGAATTGCCAAAGATTTTTCTACTTACAGCAGCATTTTTATTCTGATAATTTCGGCAGTTAAGCGTGCAGTTCAATTACATGTCTGTTAAATATGTGTTTTTTTATGTTATTTTATTATTTTATTTATTTATGAATGATGTTTTAATTTCTTTTAAAAAAATATTACACGGAAACAAATGCTGAACTATTTATATTGTTTTACGTGCAAACGGGTTAATATCTCGCAATAGGGCTGCACGGGATAAAGATATAGCTTTAAAAGAAAGTTTATGCTTGATAATTATTTTAAAAATCATAAAAAATCGATAAGTTGAGATGCAGTTTTCAAACAAATTGCTTACGAAAAGCATTTTGTTTTCCATTCGACGGTGTAAAATTAATTGCAATAAAAAGAAAATTTATTGGCCGGGTATTGCCATCGTCAACGTTACGTCAACGTTACTCAGGAACATGTGTTACCTTAATAATATAGATTCAAATACCAAAACAAATTGGTAGGAAATATAAGTTTTCTTCATTAAACCTTATTATATTACATAATAATATTGGTCTCTTATGACTGAAATTGTTATAAAATGAACGAACAATTAATTAAAAAAAAATAAGCAATTCCAAATTTATCAAAGCAGGGACCGCGCTTGTCATTCGCCTATGCGCCAAATACGAATACATCATGAAATTGGCGAATAAAAAATTATTATGGCGAAAAGACAGGCGAATAATTTATCGGGAGCTTTTTGTTCTTGTAATCATGTTTTGAAACGCGGATGATTTTTTAAAAAGGTTTGTAGTGAAAAATATGTATGCTATGCCCACAAAAGTAACAATAATAAAACGGTACAAAGTTGAAATTTAATCAGCAGTTTTTTGGGATTTTTTTTAGTTGGCGACAGTTTAATTTTAATCTTTACTTTAAGGCAGAACTACCAACTCTTCTGATTTTTGAATACTACTAAAATTTAATAGAAATTTTTGCCTTATTTAATCACAGCATTTCGACGATTAAATAAGGCAAAAATTTCTATTAAATTTCAGTGGTATCCAAAAATTGGAACAGTTGGCAGCCATGTTTTAAGGTAATACTTTTATTTTTGGATGGAGTATAACTAAAAAAAATTAAAAAAGAAAAAAATGGGCACAATTTTTGGACACACAGCAAATGTAATGCAGTGAGAAAATGCTTTTTTACCCATTCAATAAAGTCAGGGCTGAAAGAGTTAATGATAAAAAATATATTATGTACTTTCGGCTAATTATAGATAAATTTGGCTAAAAATATTTTAATTTGGCTAATTTATTGGCTAGCATTTTGAAAATCTTAGCGCGACCCCTGCAAAGGGAAAACAAAACTAACAAATAAGCTTACTAATGCCGCAAGACGTTCAAATATCCTATCCAAGTACCATCCTATAGCACTATCGAGTTAAGAATACTTGTGAAGCTTAACTTCAAAACCAAATAACACCCAAAAGAATTTTTATTTCCCCCTTCCTATTGGTACTATACTCCAAACAATTCACGACAGAATTGATTGGTGTGCTACTAAGTTTAACAGAATTCAAAAGCAGCCAATTACAGAAGGTTGTTTCTGTTATTTCTTCAAATATTTCTGAACACCACATTTTTCACTTAAAAAAAGGTGGGGGAAAAAAGCAGAAGATTTCATTTTTTAAACCAAAAAGCAGAAGATAGGGTTAAAATCATAAATGTTCTGAATAATAAAAGTGGCTGAAAAGTTTTGCTCTCAAAGCTGGTAGACGGGAAGTGCTGGGTCCAAACCCCTGTCGCGCTCGTCGACCTAACTGTTCGGAGTTGCCCATGGTTTTCTTCGAACCTTGCCGTAAATACGGGTTAGGATCCCTTAGAAAGACCCCCACGGACTGCACTCCCCCAGTTTTTGAGCAGTTCATTTGAGTAAAATTTGTCACGATCTGCGAAAATGGATAGAGTTTCACTAACCCCGTAACAGTAGAAAAACATTGTCTTTAATAATTAATTTAAAAAAATTATATTGAAAATGTACGTTTTTGGATGAATAACCGAATTCTAGTGCTTGCATTTTATGGCTAATAAGCAGTTTTATTTAGGCTATTCGAGTTCTATCACACTTATACTCATGTAAAGGATTAAAAATGTCTATCCTCTGTTAAACATTCTACGAGTAAATAAACAATGCCGTTAAAATAAGAAATAAAATAAATCCCCAAATTATGGCAATAACGATGAGACAATGAGGAAAAATTCTTTGTAAAAGGCTATTTGAGTGGCTACTGTTATAAAAAATTAAGGTGATTCTCATACGATTTGCACCATATGTTTTATAGCATTTGTATTCTAGAGTTCCGTGCATTCGTTTATTTTATTGCATATATTTTTTACGAAGATATAATAAACTAAATAAATAAAATCGTTCATTTTGTGCACCATTCATAAATAAAGTGATAAATGTCCATCCCCCCCTCCCCCCCCCCTAATAGAGAATTGTCCATTTTCTATTTTATTTATATATATATATTTTCTTTTTTGAAAATATGTCATGAAGTCTTTATTGTTGAAAAAACGTTTTTACTCAAATAGAAAGAGAATTATAGAAAATTTAACTTTAAAAAATGAAATTTTGAAATTTCGTATGAAATCAAAATTTAAATTATTTTAAATTATTTAATCCTTAAAAAGTGTGGTGATTATTATTTAAAGCACTTAATTTTAATCAAATTTGTGCCAGATTATTTTGAACAAAGTTTGCTTTTATAATTTACTCGACAAAAGAATTGTATTTAATTATTATAAACTGATATTTTTCATAAATTCTGGTGAGTTTTCAATATTACAGCAGGAGAATTACTTTCCCGTGAAGGGGTTAAATAATTAAAATTTATATTGTACAAAATCTTCTTTTACCTCCTTATAATGTATAGAAAACTCAAGAAGATCTTGTTCTGTATGTTTTCATCCGGCAAAGGAGATTTTGTTCTATATATCTTCATCTCCAGCTAATAATATCATTTCTGAATTAAAATTTATTTTTTAGAATCTTTTAGTAGCTGCTGTATGCAATATAGTGTAGCACTACCGAAAGTCACGATCTACGAAAATGGATAGAGTTTCACTAGCGCCAGAGCCGTCCTTAGGGGTGTGCGACAGGTGCGGCCGCACAGGGCCTCGCGCCTAGGAAGGCCTCGCGCCCGGGCAATTTTTTATTTATTTTTTTATTTTTTTTACTTATAAAGAAAAAACAAAACATTTGGCATTTGTTTGCATACATATTTAAATAATTAGCATTCATTGAGCAATTCACATTATTTCGCATTATAGTACCTATACCCGCGTGCGTTAATAAGTTCTAAATATCGCACCGAAAATGACAGTTCTACTCTTTTTTGTGTCTACTTCTGAATATGTATAAATTTTTTGAAATAGGGTTCGTCTGAATATTAAAAATCGTACAATTTTTGATAGTTTATTTGAGTTTCTTGGATAAAAAGAAAATAAGGGTTTTCAAAGAATTTCGAAAACTAAAATTAAGATCTTACAAGAAAAAGTACTGGGAACATTAAATTCGTTATCAGAAAGATATTTAGAAATTCTGTATATAAAATAAACTCACTTTAAAAGAAAATTCTATAATTTTTTTTCTATACGGTTCTGCTTAAGCTTTTCTTTTCGTGGATGCTAGGCTATAACAGAAGACGGAATATTACATTCCTGAAGGATGTAATATTAGATTCTTCTCGAACGGTCCCCTTAGACCACATAACAGTAAAATTCCTCTATATTTTGAAAACTAATGATAGGAATGAGCTGTAAAAGCACATAGCCATGTTTTCATTGACACTGATTTTTTTAATGAAAAAAATTATATAGATCACAATTAATATTTTTTTAAATATAAATTTATTAATAATTTTCATGATTAAAATATATTTTTGAATCAAAAAAATGTTCAGAATATGTTTAGGTCTATTCATTGTATCTCACTAAACGAGAACATTTGAATCGGATGTTTTTGGTGTAAATATAAATTAAAATTTGTCTGTTCTAAACTCTATGAATATTTAAGGAAAGTATATAAACTATACCTTTTTCCGAGCTGCTTTGATCCAAGGACATCAAATAAAATGTCAAAAGTGGATGTTACCACATGAAAAATGAAAGATTGTACAAATTTAATATGTAGACGCGATCCCTATTTCAAAAATTGCATTTATATTTGAAAAGCAGACCCAGTCTGGCAGTACCTGTCACATCTGTCTGCGATAATTTAGTGATAAAATGCACGGGGTTGCGGGGTTTTTCCACGGCTGTACACGAACACTCATTAAAAAATTAATGTAGTTTGGAATGAAAAGAAAAGATGGTAAAATAAAATTATAATTACAAAGCACTATAAAGTTAAGAAAGTATATATTTAAAAATATTTCTCTGTAATTTGTTAAACCAAATTAAATTTCTAAAGACATGTACAATATCGTTATTACATTTTAAAAAAAATATCTACCAACCCGACATGGACTCTGTCCAATTATCTTTCCTGGAAAAACAAAGTCCAGGCCCTATTCGTTTCGGATAAAATAAAATCCAGGCCCAGATAAAAGCCCCGGACGGGGCTCGGGCTTATATTTTTCTGCAGATTCGGGCTGGGCTGAACAAGGACTTTATGGCCTCCAAAATAAGTTCCTCTGGCATCAAACTAAAGTTTCAGATACGGTGCTGATTCTACTGGGTATAAGTTATAACCAATTATATACAGTTGTGATTAATTTGTTATTTTGAAGTTTTAATATCAACTGTTCAGAAGCCGATACTGTTGATGCTTTTAGATAAACGGCAACCATTATTTTATTCATTATTTGTAAAGTAATAACACATTTCTGTAAGAGTTATTTTATCATAATTTTGCATATTTTATTGTTTCAGGAAGTTTTTCTTTTTTATTATATGATATCCATTTCCTGTCCACATACAAGCAGTTCCCTATTACCTTCATGACACCAGATTTCAGGGGCTCGAAAGTTTCCAAAATAATTCATCTAAAACACGTTAATGTAATAAGAAATTTAAAAAAATCCTGATTTATTACACAACCAGAGGGCCCATGCGAAGATTTCGCACTGAAATCTAATATTTTTTAGGTACTTCTGTATTATCCCGTCGACCACTTTTCATAACAAAAAACTACCGCCAAACTGTAAGATTAAACGCCAAAAATGCAGTCCCATTTACTTGATGTCAGAATCATTATGCGTGTTTGTTACGTCATCTAGTGGTTTTACATTCGACATTTGCGTGTATTTTTCATTATGTTTTACTGATTTAGTAGTTATTTTATTAATTAAAATAACAATTGTGTCCTTAAATTCTTATATTTTATTTATTTATTTATTTATTTATTTTTTGATATTCCAATGGCAACGTTCTCCCGTTTATTTGGCGATAGTTTTTTGTTATGAAAAGTGGTCGACGGGATAATTGAGAAGTATCATTTTTTATCAATATGTAATATTTATTAGATGCAGGTTTAAACTTCTGAAGAAAAAGCAAGGATAAAAATATCTGCAAACAACATTTAGTTGTTAGTCAAGCCAGAATATCGTCTAATTTATTCCATCAAAGTTAGACTAAAAACTGATCCAAGATTGCTAAAGGCACGTGCGAGAAAAAAAATTAACAATCGTATTTTGACTGCATTAGAGGATGACGTCATCCGCTTCGGGAAAACCACGGGACTTAGAAATATAAATCTAAACATTTCAATTTCAATTTCGCTTTTTAATCATAAGTATAAAATAAACCCGTGCGGTGTTTTTTATCATAATTGCTATGAGCATCATATAATGTGGTATTTTATTTTTTTGGCAACAATAATTTCAGGAAAACCTTTCATTTCTTTTATGAAAACAATGCCGATTTAATTTTTAATTTTCAGCAAATTTTAATCAAAAACATGTTTTAACGAATTGTTAAGTAGGCTATGTCAGAAGCCGGTTCTAAAACCTTTCATATGGTATCTCATTCGTTGTTCTGCGTTTCATATTTTCTTAGAAAAAGGGATGTTGACAGGAGAAATAATATATATGATTTATGTCAGTTAAAATTGTCAGTGGCATTCAGTTTTTTTTCTTTTTTCGTATTCAAAGTTAACTTTTTCATAATGCACACAAAATATTTCTGACGTCTTTGTAATTATAAATATTTTAAAATTTTAGATTATATTTTGAACTTATCACTATCTTATCTATAGAATCACAATTTTTTTTTTGATCAAATTTAATTCTGTCAAATTAATTTTTTATGCAGAAGTTTCAATGCTAGTGCTAATAATATGTGTGCACAACGATTCTTTGTTTTTCATTAATATTTGTACTATTTATACACTTTCTTGTGTACATTTATAAAAACATGATAATCTACGTATAAGGGTTAAAATATTTTCTGTGCCCAAAGCCCAACATATGTTGATGATCGGGCTCTGCCAATAATGTGTGTCATAAGTTGTTTTTTATCCAAATATGATTGCGTTGTGGGAACAGGTGAGTGGGTGAGGATAGATTAACTAATTTGGAAGGAAAGGGCCTCGCAAAAGTTCTTGCACTGGGCCTCGCTTTCGCTAAGGACGGCTCTGACTAGCGCCTATATCCCTCGAGTAGATAATCGGCCGTTATAAATCAACCAACCAACTCCGTTAAAATTGACTTTTGGAAACTTTAGTAACTGAAGCATCTAACAGATGGCAGCACTACTGACTACTTAAAGGTATTTCTTCAAATATGAAAACAAATGTGTAAAGATATAGGAATTTTATTTTAAAAGCTACAGAAAATATACAGTGTAATCCAAAATGACAAAATAAATAAAAATTCAATAATAAGAAAAATACTGATAAATAATTAAAATTTATGTAGAACAAGATCTTCATTTTCTTCCTTATTATGAGTGAAGAACGCAAGAAGATCTTGTTATATATTTTTTTTTCATCTTGTAAAATACGATCTTGTTCTATATATTTTCATCTTGCAAAAGAAGATCATGGTCTACAAATTTCTATCTCCAGCTAATTATATTATTTCTAAATTAAAATTTATTTCTTAGAATCTTTTACCAGCCACTGTATCTAATAGATGGCAGCACTACTGATTACTTGCTGCTTTTTCCTAAAAATTAAATACACATACGCAAAGGTATGTGAATTTCTTTTTTAAGGTAGTTTTCGAATGACCTGCGCAACAACGCGAAACTTTGCGGGTCATTTTCTGACTAATTTTTAAACTCAAAAGCATAAAATTGGGAGACCTGACTGTTGAAGCGATTTGGAATTGAAATGAGTTTTCCATTTTTCGATAAATAAATTACTTATCGAGTTATAAGCGATTCGTATCACGTGACGACACGTTTTTCTCCTTTCTTGTGCTGCCGCGTCGGAAATTCCGTATAATTATACACCCCACCAGTGGCTGAGAGGTTCTGCTCCCAAAGCTGGTAGAAGAGAGGTGCTGGGTTCAAACCCCCCTGTCGCGCTCGTCGACCTAACCGTTAGGAATTTTTCCGTGGTTTTCTTCGATCCTTTCCGTAAATACGGGTTAGGTTAGGATCCCTTAGAAAGACTCCCCACGGAGGGCACTCCCCCCTAAGTCCTATATCCCGCGTGTAGATAATCGGCCGTCATAAAATCAACCAACCGACTAAAACCCAATTTTCTTTACAGATCAAAAAATTGAATAATTCTTAGGAAAAAATAATTATTTTATTAAAAACACATTGAAATAATTAGATAAACAATAATACATCAGACCATCTGTTAATATGAAGAAAAATGCGGGGTTCAATCCAATCTCAAAAATTATAGACAAGGGTTACTTTAGTATGATTTAAAATGCTAAAATTTCTAGCATAAAACTAAAATCAATATGTAAAAATCTAAATAAAATCATTAAACTTCTTCTATGAATTGTTTTCAATTTTTCCCCCTTATACATGAAACATAAATATATACAATAAACTGAATCATTACATAAACATTAATCTATACTGTTTATAAACTGTAGTAAATAATTCAAAGCATTGCATGGAATTCAATTGAATCAGAAAAATGTAATAAAACAAAGTTAATGGACTATTTATATCCAATTTTATTTGTAAAAGACAGAGAAAATGAAATTTTAGGATATTATTTTAACATTTCAAAATATGCTTGAACTCAGTCATAAAATGTCTTTAAAAGCATTTCAGATTTTAAAACTAATTTATGAAATTTTTTATAATAATAAAGAATTAACATTTATTTATTTTTTTAAATCACCTTATTTATTATAGTATATAATATCTTCTTACAGAAAAAAAAATAAAATAAAATAAAAATAAAGCAAAAAAAATCCACAAAACCTTAAAAAAAAAAAAAAAAAAAAAAAAAAAAAAGAGAGAGAGAGAGAGAGAGAGAGAGAGATAGAGAGAGAGAGAAGAAACCCTGAAACAATCCGAAAAAATAAATAGAACCCTGAAAAAACCCACTGGGGTCGGTTTTTCTCTGAAGAAAAACCGGATTTTTTCCAACCGCATTTAACACGTTCGCTGCCAACTACGAGTATACTCGTAGTGCTATCTACGTTTCTTCAATCTAAAATTAGTTATTCGCACCGGAAATTTCAAAAGAATTTTTATTTTATGTAATCACGAAATGTCTGTAATAAAACAAAGTAAATATTGCTATTAGTATTTTCTGCTATGAATTTGAACTTTCTAAATAAAATGAAAATTGCGGTATTTTTAGCTTGGCAGCGAACGTGTTAAAATAAGCTAAAAACCGAGAATTTATCTTATAAATAGAGGCTACTAAAACGTGTTAATCAACGGTAACCGACTCATCGTTTTATTTTTTTTTTATCCCTTACTTTTATCCATGTATCATTGGCTAATTCTCCTAAAAATATGCAAAACGATGTCACAGAATTTTTATTAAAATGTAATTTCATGGCTCCCAGTCCTTTTATTGAATACCATTATTTCAAAGGAATTATTTTCGTAGTATGTTTCTAGATCATTACCAAAAATAGTAACTTTCTTGGAAGGTATCCACAAATTTCCAAAATAAATCTAACAAAAAAGGGAAATCATGCATGAGGCATAAATTATAAAATACATTCCAACACTAACAAAATATTAATAAGAAATTGCATTTTTTTTTCTCCATACAAGGAAATCGATCATAGAACGTCCTGTAACCGAATTCTTTTGTGCGTCCCTGTAAATGAAGATTAATGCTACATGATGTAGTACATCTCAAAAGGAAGGTCTCCTTAAAGCGCATACTCAGAAAATTTTGAAAAACAATGCTAATGAAGCTACTCATGTATGTAATAAAGGAACAGTGAAATTTAGCTGCGGAATCTGCAAAAAAATAAAATACTTTCGAGTATTTGGCGAAAAAGACACGATTTGGCTAGCAACATATTTTCCTTGCCAAACGCAAACGACTTTAACACTAGAACTACTGGAAATTTTACTCAAGTTTTTTAAAATTATTTCACACTAGAATTTTATTTAAAACTACTTAACTTATTCAATTAACGTATTTCTGTGAGTCTTCTATATGTAATTTATTTTGAAAAGAAATTTCTGGTTCGAATCGGAATATATTCATTTTGTAACTGTCGAAATGACGGCTCATGGTAGTTCTAGTATTAATGTATTTTCAAATTGCTTATAAAATGATTATTCAAATGGGCAATACTTAATGTATTTAAACTTAAACGATGAAGGTTTATTACTTTTTGTATCATTTATGTATTTTCAACAAAGCTTTTTAAAATTACTAAACATGTCTATCAGATTTTTGTAAAATTCGAAATCTTAAAATTGTCACTAGCTTAAAAAATTATACTAATAGGTAATTCTAGGGATCATGATACCATACTCTCTTGTTTAGAATCGTTTGCATTTTGTGTTCAACATTTTCAACTCATTTCTGTCGTTTGCAGCATATTAATTTAAATCAGATTAAATAAATCATTCACGTTTTTTTTCTCTATTACCGATTGAATAGAATTTTGCAATTGTTTTATCCTCATTCCACAATTTTTTCTAATTTAAACGATTTCACAGGTTATATAAGTGATTTTAAATGTATTTTAAAAAGAAAAGCCCGATGACAAACGCATTCGTTATACATTTCTATATCGAAGAAGTCGTTTCCATAGCAACAATACTTTTTCCTTGAATTGACAATGTTCAGAATCGGGCTTATTTTTGATCTTGAAACAATTTCAATCAATTTAAATTTTGTTTTAAATCGTAAATTACGATCTTTAAATTTCATTATATGTACATATAAATGTGTACACAAAATTGTAGTTATAAAACTCTATTTATTATGTAAGTTAAACTTACATAAACAAGTTCAGCATGAAAAAGTTTTTCCTTAACCCATTACCACCCAGGATCTATTTCTAGATCACCTACAACCGAACAAAACTTTTCAATTTCAATACCAGTATTTTAGTACGGAAATTTTCTCATTATCTAATCTCAAATTTTGAGTCATTAAATAACTCAGAATTACTACATGGGAAAAACTGGTGTTGAAGAATTAAAAGAAATGTAAAAACAACTGGGCGTTAACTGGTTAAAGAGTACTTGTCATAAAACTGTATTTTTAAAAATTTTATTCCGTCGCCAACCGGTGATAAATCACCAAATAAACGAAATTTTCATAATTTTTTACGGACGTTATATCGAGGTTCCGCAGAAATTTTTTTATAGACGTATATATCCCCATGAGAAGAACATTCTGTAATTTTTTCAAAATTTTCTGAGTATGCGCGTATGGAGACCTTCCTTGTCAGTGATCCTTTTTAATTTCATTAAGTTTGAAGTATCATAGAATTATTAAAATTCATCGCAAACGCTCTCCCCTCTTTTATCATAATGTAATAAAAACCTTTTGTGCGTCACTGTATACAAAATATACATTACACTTATTATTACTCATAAGAAATCATGTTTAGCCCACCTCAGTGAGGGTGAGGCATGTAAATTTAATCATGTTTGAAGTATTGTAACATCATTAAAATGCACTGGAATTCTTTTGTCTACCGCAGCAAACGAGCTATAAATGCTACACATTTCATTTTCAATACCTAACATTCTATAATAAACGTCAATAACATATAAAAATTTCATGGTAATCTGAGTATATTGACCGGAGTTGGAGCACGGACAAACAGATAAACTGAATTCAAAAACACTTTTCAACTATGTTAGAAAGTGTTAAAAACAGAATAATTATACGAAATAACTGGTATTTAAAAAAAGGACAAAATGGGAGTATGTAATTGCAATGAAATTGATCAACGCAAATGAAATTGCAATTGATCTCTGTAATTGCAATTGAAAAAAAAATATTATAATGGAAATATGGAGTGGTATAATCGAACAGTACATATAAATAATTAATTAATAAAAGCTGTTATTCTTTCATATAAATAATATATCCATCAGAACCTGAGTATTGTTATTAAAGTATAATCATGCGTAGGGGGAACTGGGGCATAATCATGCGTACGCACCGTGCTTATGTTTGTACCACTTAAAAACAGAAGATTAAAAAAACAAATTCAGAAGAAATTAAAAGATTTTACGATACAATTTTTTTAAGTAAAAACAATCCAATTGGTCAAAGAATATTGTTTTTTTGGTTTTTTTTCTATTTCACTACTCCTATATAAAATAAAAGCAAATGAAGCTTTATTTAAATCTGAAGATGGGAAATAAAATGTGTTTTTCTTTTCTCTTGAGTTATCTTTCATCCATGTTCCATAGCTTGGAGACTTAGCAATCTGAAAAATGCTATACGGAAAAATCTTCCAAGATTGAATCAATACGCATAGCAGAGAAGAAAAATCCGTTATACAGAGGTTCCCTCAGCAGGTACACCGTCTGTTGTAAATGCATTATATTCGTTTCACACGTATTATTATATTCATTTTGCATGGATCAACATATTTTTCCGTTTAAGACCGGATTTCCTCATAGACAGGTTCTTTTTCGATGGTTTATAGGTTTATCTAGAAATATGTTATTTTTTAAGTATATATTATGTTTTAAATTTATTCTTTAAAAAGAATAAATTTTAATTGTAGAATAATGGCGATTTGAAATATATGCATTTTTCGCAAAAGTTGTTGGGGTGAGCCAAATTTTACTGATTTTTGAACGGGACAGGCCAATGATTTTCAAACGATCTACGTCGGCACCGGGCCTGAAAATTTCTTCCTGTACAGACCACCTAGGAATCATGTCCAGGACCGGCTTGAAAAAAAAAGAATTCTAGCCCAGACCGGGCCGAGTCTGCAGAAGAAAAGTAAAGAACAGGGTTAGCACAGCCCGGCCCGAGTCTCGTTAATTAAAATTGGTCTGAGACCGTGGAGGCCTCTTGGTCCACACATTTTTGCATAAAGATTTGTGTGTAACATCTTGATAAAGTAGAAAATTTCTTTGATCACTCCGATTCTACATTACAAGTAATGCACGTGTATCTTTATTCCCTATTCTTATATTGAAAGAGAATGAAAAATACTTCCATAACATAACGGATATTTCTAATGTAGTGGTGAATAATTTATATAATATATGTGTTAAATTATGTTTTTCTCAAATCTAAACTTGATGCTTTCTGACACATTCATTCATTCAGTCATTTTGGTACTTCTTATCCATACTAAAAAATCGAATAGCATTTCTCTGTTTCCGTTTAAAGGTAAGAAAGTTTTAGAAAATGGTGCCAAAGTTGGAGATTACGAAAGGTGTTATAAACACATCTATTGGAATCAATTGATTATAGATAAAATATATTTAAAGTAAAATAAAAAATATTAAATTCTAAAGCACTTGGATATCAGTTTCTGCAAATTTCCTGCACTAAATGACTTTGTTAATGTGCCAAGAATATTCGCAATGTTCAGTAGTATTATTATTTCTTTCAAGAACAGCCTTAAATACATTAAATTCAAAATATTGCCGAATAATAATACTGCATATAAAAAAAACTCGTAATACTATTTTTCAGTTTTAAATTGTACAAAAATTGTATTGTTTGTTTGCTTAAGTTTAAAATA
Source organism: Maratus michaelseni (assembly GCA_963931845.1). Taxonomy (NCBI): domain Eukaryota; kingdom Metazoa; phylum Arthropoda; class Arachnida; order Araneae; family Salticidae; genus Maratus; species Maratus michaelseni. The sequence continues at coordinate 494,896,064 of OZ007586.1, forward strand.
AGTGCAAGCAATGATGTCATATTAAATAAAAGCATTTTTCTTGCTGCAGTTTTGCATTCTTTATTTAAAGAAGCATTGTAACTATAAAGGTTAAAATGCATAATATATGTACTATATTTCATGTTTTAAATAGCCAGGATTTTTTTTACACTCAAATACCTTTCAACAAATCAATATTCGGCCAAAAAGTTGGCCGTATATTCAGGGCCCGCTTAAGACTTAGAAGTCGGGGAAGCCTGACGTCAAGCAGCCCCCCCCCCCCCCCCTCACTACCAATCATGCTTCAACAATTTGAAATTTTACCATCAAAATCTTGAGTAAACAACACTTCTAATATTAAATTAAAACTAACTACCTATATACTTATGAAAAAATATTTATTATATACATAATTATACAAATTAATTTTGTAAATTAATTTGTAAATATGGAACAGGTGTGAATATTTGAGCTTCAAAATATATTTTATGCTTTACAAATTGCAGGATTTGCAAGTGCTAAGAACAGTGCAGGGACAACAAATATTTGATATAAATTTATGCTTAGCTGCAACACAATTTTTCTTCTATTTTATAAACAGAAATTTGATATCACCTGAATGCTCATTACTTTCCCCTTTATTTAAATAACCTATTCTCCATATTTTATATCATTTCTCCACTCTATGAATTTAAACGAAATATAATACAGATTAATTTTTTTCTTTTTAGCACATTACAGTCTTAAACATTTGAAATTAAAATGTGAAACATAAGAAAAATGAAAATAAGTTGTATTTAATCACTGTTTTTATACCATTTATTATATCAACAGAAAAAAAGAGTATAAATATGTCAGTAATAGTCCCAGGTAAAATTTAGTAACTATAATTAAGAAAAAAATATATATTTTTTACCCTTGCTGAAATTTTATTTCTTAAAAATTAGTTCTGAAAAGTAAATTTGGGGGCCCCTATGTATTTCAGTGGGTAAGCTCGGGATTCATGGGCCTATTCGGTAAACAGGTTGGTTGGTTGGTTGTATAAGGCTTAATGGCGCAAGGTCCCATTGGCGACAAGCTGCGCCAAAGTAAAAGTTAAGAAAAAACTAATTTAAGAAATCCATAACAAAACCAAACAAGAACGAAAAATCATGCGTCAAGCATAGATTATATAGCACTTTCCAACGCTTCCAAAATAATTTTACAAATCATACCGTTTAATAAGCTAAAAGCTAACATCTAAGTAAACAATTTAGAAAACGCATAACATATTTAAAAACATAATTTCAGGAATTTCCAACATATACAATATTCGGAAAAATATCCGAATACTTTTATTCAGCCCTGTATAGGATCTATCGATTTGTATATATACTACATAGGATGATAATTTTAGTTCAGTTAGGAAACGCGTAGCACAGTTTAAAATTCTCCGTCTGGAGTTTGTCAATAAACAGAAATGTGTTCGCGAACTTTTTTGCTGCCCTGTATAGGATCTACAGAATTTATACACACCACGTAATAGACAAAAAGCAAGTTAAAATTAAAATCGCATTCAATAACTTAAAACGCACTTCCAGGAATTATTGTTAACAGACAGTAGAGAATTCTTTTGCGTGTCCCTGTAAATGAACGATGACTGCTATACACACAATATTCCGTAGTAAGCCTCTTGTAATGCACCTTAGTGATCTATATAAATTTCAATGCGTTTAAAATAGTGAAACATTATTTAAATAAACCGCAGACGATTTTTCTCCATAGACGTAATGTAACGGAATTATTTTTACTGTCCCTGTAAAGTAACTATAAGTGCGATGCACACCCTGTTCCATATTAAGCTTCTTCTAATGCACCTTAGTAATATATATAAATTACAATGCGTTTAAAATAGTGAAACATTATTTAAATAAACCGCAAATGATTTTTCCCCATAGACCGCAATGTAACGGAATTCTTTGAGTGTCCCTGTAAAAAAACTATAAGTGCTACACACTTCCGTTGAAATAGGGAACATGCTATAGATAACGACAATAACATATAAAAATTGCAGAGCAATCCGAGCATATTTACGGGAGTTAGAGCACGGACAGACGGCAGACGGCAGACGGCAGACGGCCAGACAAACCGAAGTCATAAGCACTTTTCAACTAGGTTGGAAAGTGCTAAAAAGAAACAAAGCATAATGAGCAAAGCATCTGGATGGGGTCACCCATCCAGATACAGTCAATGTTTAAAACAAATATTATCAGTTCTTAAAAAAAGTAAAGTATAAAAGTAATACACTAAAAAATACTATCTGGATGGGGTTACCCCATCCAGATGTCAAGTTAAACAAGTATAAATTAACATTGTTATAACTAAAACATGAAGGATGTATAAAAACTATATCTCAAAATAAAAGCCAGAATGTTTTAAAAAATGAAAAAGTGCCCCATGAGGTGTTTCCCCAATGAGGTTTGTCAAGATTGGTGATGATGAATTAAAATATATTCTATACAAGTGCCGGAGGCCCGGACAGTCAGTTAAAACATGATAAATGGTCAGGTAATCAAAATGACAATGTGGACACATGGGTGCATCCTCCCGAAGTAAGAGGTGTTTATGAGTGATCCTTGAATGTCCAATTCTCAGACGAGTCAAAAGAAGATCTGTTTTTCTTGGATAAATCGGAGGTTAGGTCATGATTGTGGGTTTGATATGGTGCAGCTTATTATTGTATTCCAAATCCCAACTTTCTTGCCATTTATTATAAACAAAGCGTTTTATAAGTATTTTAACGTCTGAGAATGGAATTTTATGCTGTAATGGATTAAGAGCAAGTTTTGCCGCCTCATCTGCTTTTTGATTGCCAGGAATACCCATGTGTCCAGGTACCCAGCAGAATGAAATATTATAACCACGTCTAGTCAATTTATAATAAAAATCCAGGATGGCTGAGACATAAGGATGCTTTTTAAAAGATTTGATTGCGTCAATAGAACTATTTGAGTCAGTATATATGATAAAAGATGTTTTATGATGATGAGATATGTGCAACATGGCTCTCTCTATCGCAATCAACTCTGCCGTAAAGACCGAAATTGAAAGGTGAAGCTTATAACTGAATTTAGTGTTATCAATAAATGCCCCACAACCAACAATATTCCCATTCTTGGAACCATCTGTATAAATATCAGTGTAGTTATTATATTTTGCACGATGTGCAGCAAATAATTGTTGAAAAACAGCAGGAGCTAAGTTGTTTTTATCATAACCTTTAAAAGGATGGAGAGAAGTAATATTAGGAGGATTCCAAGGAGGGAGAACATGCAAAGGACATGGACTCACCTCGATATTTTTCAATGGGCTATTATCGATAATGTTTCTCATTCTGACTCCAAAAGATGGGATGCATGATGGTCGATGCTGATAAAGAATATCATTGTCAGTATTTAAAAGATAGGTGTGAAGAGGATGACCAGGATGAGAGAGGACACGGTAATATAATTCTAATGAGAATTTTTCACGAGTATGTTGTAATGATGGTTCATTACAGTCAACATAAATACTTAAAATTGGAGACGTACGAAATGCACCAGAGCAGACACGGAATGCGCTGTGGTGCACAGTGTCACGTTTTTTAAGAACAGATTTACTGGCAGAGCCATAGACCTGGCAGGCATAGTCGATTTTTGTACGGATCACATCTCTATAGATTTTAAGGAGAGCAGTACGGTCAGCTCCCCAAGAAGTATTTGAAAGTACTTTAATTAGGTTAAGGGATTTTTCGCATTTTGTCCTTAATTGTAAAACATGTGGTAAAAAAGTAAGTTTACTGTCAAAATGCAGGCCAAGATAACGAGCATTGTCCACAACAGGAATTTGGGATGAACCGATAAAAATTTCAGGATTTGGATGCAGACCCCTTCGTCTACAAAAATGCACACAAGATGTTTTGTCATGAGAAATTAAGAAACCATTTTTGTTAGTCCAGTTAAGAATACTTTTGATTGCAATTTGCAGTTGTCTTTCAATAAAACGAATATCCTGTCCCATACACATAATATGGAAGTCATCAACATAGAGATCCCCTTCACAGAAGGAGGAAGTTGTTTAATGATGTCATTTATTTTGATAGCAAAGAGGGTGACACTCAATACACTACCCTGAGGTACACCCTCTTCTTGTACATAAAAACTAGATAGTATTTCCCCAATTCTAATTTGAAATCGTCGAATGGCAAGAAAGTTTTTAATAAAAATTGGAAGGTTCCCACGAAAGTCCAGGTTAAAAAGATCACGAAGAATCCCATAACGCCATGTTCTGTCGTAAGCTTTCGCCATGTCAAAAAATACTGAGACCAAATGGCTGCGTTTTAGAAAGGCTGTCCGTATGTGATGTTCCAAATGGATTAAATTATTGATAGTTGACCTACCACGTCGAAATCCACTTTGAAATGCAGCAAGGCAATTGTTAGTTTCTAAAATATGAATGAGGCGGCAATTTACCATTTTTTCAAGGAGTTTGCAAAGGCAGCTAGAGAGTGTAATCGGCCTGTAATTATTGGGATTTGTAGCATCTTTTTCTGGTTTAGGAAGAGGTATAATTATAGCTCTGCACCAAGCATTAGGAAAAGTCTGCTCCATCCATATCCTATTAAAGAAGGAGAGAAGATTATTTAAGGATATTGCAGAAAGGTGCTTGAGCATAATGTATGTAATCCCATCGTGACCTGGAACGGATAAATGGCTGTCTCTCAAGCATTTTATAATCTCTGATATAAGAAATGACTCATTATATGCATATGAGTGATGAGAGTTAAAATTAATCCTGGTTCTTTCAGTTTGTCTTTTGTATGATAAAAAGGATTCTGGGTATGAGTCAGAGCATGAAATTGATGCTAGGGTTACTCCCTATTGTCTCAGCGATGTTTTTAGGTGATGCAATGGTTTGACCGTTTTGTTTTAAAAGAGAAATATGATGATCAGAGTAGATGCCCATACATTTTTTTCACTTTGTTCCACAGTTCTTTACTTGAGGTATTGGAATTAATGCTTGAGATATAATTGATCCAGGATTCACGTTGGCTTTTGCGTCGCACTCTTCTAGCTTCAGCCTTTGCTTTTTTATATGCTATATAATTAATATTATTTGGATACCTCCTAAATAGATTCCAAGCTTTCTGTTGTTTTTTCTTTGCATTTTGGCAATCACTATTCCACCATGGCTTTCTATGTTTATGTTTAGATGATGTTTTAGGAATGCTAGAATCTGCAGCATTGATAATACATTGCGTTATATTATCAAGCGCATTGTCAATATTCCCCTGTATCATGTCAGCTGTGATATTTGCAAGTGCTGTAAATGTTGGCCAGTTGGCTCCGTCATATATATAACGATTGATAGAATTGTTACAATCCCTATCAGGAGTAGTCAGTGTAATAAAAGTGGGAAAGTGGTCACTGCCGTGCAGGTCATTAGAGACCCAGAAATTCCAGAATGGATAGAGTATTGGGGATCAAATTGTAAGGTCTATTGCATGGAAATAACGGGTTGGCTCATGAAAATAAGTGTGATCACCATTATTGAGCAGGCATAAGCCGTTGTCAGAAATAAATAAATTCTTTTTCAATAATATCACCGCGTTGGTTAGAATCACGGTTGCCCCAGAGTTAACTATGTGCATTAAAATCTCCAATAAGTATGTATGGAGCCGGGAGTTGGAGAAGGAGGTTATCTAGTTGTGCAGATTGAATAGTTTGGTTTGGAGGTAAATAAATGGTGCAGATTGTTATGAGTTGTTTAATATGTACACGGACAGCAACTGCTTGTAAGTTTGTATTTAAAGAGCGATAAGAATGGGGTTAATTATTGGAGATGATAAGAGCCACTCCACCAGTGGCTCTTCCATTAGCTGTAAAATCTTTTCGGTATGTAGCATAGTTATGTAATTTGCATTTGTCATTGGGCTTTAGATGGGTTTCTTGTAGAGCTAAACATATTGGTTGATGGTCAGATAGGATATTACGGATTTCAGCATGTTTATTTTGATAACCACGGCAGTTCCACGAGATAATATTAGTCATGATTAATTTTTTAGATAGAGAAATCTGCGTCATTTTGTTCGGAGGAGGTAGACATATCATCTTCTTCATCGTTCAATTCAGCATCCGATTCTGGATGAAGTGTTACAGCGTCTTCATCATGCATATGCTTCTCACCTTTATTATTTTTATTTGGACAAGTTTCTTTTTTAGTTTGTTTAATTTTCTTTTTCTTATTAGATGGGTTTTCAGATGATACAGTGGATTTTATTTGTGGTAGGCCATGTTTTTCTGAATCAGATCTGCGACTTTGTTTTATAGGTGTAGTTTTGTTGGTATTTTGAGAGGATTTTTTATGGATTGGAATTTTAGGAAACATTGATTGTGATGACTTTGAAGAGACATCTTGTGGTGATTTAGGAGGAAGAGAATTTACTGATTTAGAAGAAACAGATTGTGTTGATTTAGTTGTAGTAGCAGTATTAGTAAACGGTGTTTCTTTTTGCTTTGATAAGACACTTATTTCTGTAATGGATTCAGTTTGAGTTGCTATATTTTTACAAGTTTTGCAAGTAGTTTTTGATATGGCAGCAGCATATGATACTCCAACTTTGGGTGTCCTGGATTCAACTATTTTTCTGGCTTCAGGGTATGATATGTTTTCTTTAGTGCGTATTGTCTGTATTTCTTTTTCTTTTTTCCATTGTTCACAAGATTTAGAGTAGGATGGGTGGTCTTTTTTACAATTTATGCAGTGAGCTGGAGCGTTACAGTCAGTACTTTCGTGACCAACTGTACCACATCGACCACAGGTGATTTTACCACGATATGCTGTTTTAGAATGACCAAAACGTTGGCATTTAAAACAGCGCAGGGGATTCGGTAAACAGGCCCTGCGTATATTTCGTATTCAAATCACTGTTCATTGCACAATCAGTTCTGAGTAAGAAACAATTCTATTTAGCAGAACTTTTTTTAAGGGGTCTTGTACCTTTTAACCCTTCTTTGCATGAGTTTTTCTTTTACAATTGTGTTTTTTTATACATATATTAAATATTAGACACCAGAAATTTTAAGATAGATTTTTAACTTTGTTCAGCAACATAGTTCACGGGAAATTTACTGGATTAATATTTCTATATAAATATAGTGATGGCGAAGAAGTTGATTTATTTATTAAAATTTAAATAAACAGTGATGGAAATTTACATCACTATGCAATTAAGGGTTAAACGTGACGAAAATCGAGAAAAACAATCAAAGTTTGATTTAGTCTATTTTCAAAACCTTTATATGTATAAACATAAAGTTTTGATTATTAATTAAATAGATTGTGCTTTTTAAAATAATACTACTAGCAAAACCCGTGGCTTTGCTCGCGTAATTCTTGAAAAATGCCAAGTGGTATTCGTTGGCCTATTTTCATTAGAGGAAATTCTACTGCCACAGATAATTCAGAAATTACGAATTAAGCCACACTAATTAAGCAATTTCTGTAATGACTATATCACAGAAATTGCAATTTTAAAACTTTTCTGTTCCTGCTCACATTAAAATTTCAAAATTTTTAAAAACTGTTCTGTGGATGCATTTGTGTCTCTAACGTAACAGCCATGTAAAATTTCAAGTTTATTATATCCCTAACAATTTCAGGTAAAATCATTGTTTAGAAGGTTTTTAGAACTTTTTCAGCTTATTTCACTTTTTAAATTTATTTATTTATTTTTTTAGAAACCGTTTTTAGCGAGCACTGAAATCTTAAAAATAGCCACCATAACAAATTTCAACTCCCTATACCAGCAGCATCACTAAAATTGCAATTTTGGAATGTTTTTTAATTCTGCACCTTTTTTAAATTTCGAATTTTGTAAAAACTGTTCTGTGGAAGCATTTAAGTATAAAAAATAAATGGCATGTTAAATTCTAACTTTCTATCGCTAACAATTTAGAAAAAAACATAATTTATAACGTTTTTCGCTCAGTTTACACCTTTAAACTTCGAATTTTTAGTAGACTGCTTATACCGAGCGTCTGCATCTCAAAAGTTACAACTATACTAAATTTCCAGTTTCTAACCCGAATAAATCCAATTAAATCATATTGTAGAACGTTTTCAGACCGTTTTCAGCTCATTTCAGCCTTTAAATTTTCGATATTTTTAGAAACCGGTCTTAGCGAGCATTTTCATTTTAAGATTAACCACCATACCAATTTACGAAGCTTCTATACCAACCGTATCATATAAATTGCAATTTTAGTGAGTTTTTTTTTTTTTTTTTTTTTTTTTGGCTCCTGTCTTTTTACATTTCGCAATTTTAGTAAACTGTTCTGGGTGGTCATTTACGTGAGTAACAGCCAAGCGAAATTTTCAGTTTCTAGCCTTAATAGTTTAAAATTAATCGTAATTTAGAACATTTTTAGAACGCTTCTCTCGCATTTCACTCTTGTAAATTCTGATTTTTTTTCAAATTGCTCTGTACGACCAAAACAGCAGCTACGTAAAATTTTAAGTTTCTACCCCTAACAATTCCATAGTAATTACAATTTAGAACGCTTTTTAAACGCTTTCCGCTCATTTCACCCTTTGACATTTTGAATTTCTTTAAAAACCATTGTTAGCGAGCATTTGTATCTTAAAAGTAACTGCCATGCCAAATTTGAAATTTCTAATTATGTTAGTAAAAAAAAAAAAAATCTTATTTTAGAACTTTTTTCTTTTTCATCCTTTTAAATTTCGATTTATTTTAAAAGAACTGTTCTGGGTGTGTGCACTTGTGTCTTCAAAAGTATCAGCCATGTCAAATTTCAAGTTTCTGTCCTTAAGAATTCCATAGAAATCGTAATTTAGAATGTTTTTAGAACAGTTTCCCCTCATATCACTCTTTTAAATTCCGAATTTTTTCGAAACTGTCCTTAGAGAGCATGTATATCTTATAAGTTACTATCTTGCCCAATTTCAAGTTTCTAATCTCTTCAGTATAATAAAAATTGCAATTTTAGAACGTTCTTCGCTCTTGCAACCCCCTGAGAGTAGAGGAAAAGTGGGCGTCCGACGTCAGGTGGCGGGCATGTGGGCACGGAGGAGGGAGGAGGGAGGGCTGCCCACCGCTCGAAGTGTCCTCCTCCATGCCCACATGCCCACCGCTCGAAGTGTCCTCCTCCATGCCCACATGCCCACCGCTCGAAGTGTCCTCCTCCATGCCCACATGCCCACCGCTCGAAGTGCAGCACCTGCCTATCTGCCCACCGCTCGAAGTGCCCTTCACCACCTAAGATAAGGATTTCTACTATAAGATAAGGGGATAAATGTTAATGAATTTTAATTGGGGAACTTAGAAATTTTTCGAAGCAAATTTTTTTTTTTCAACGAGAGTAGGGTATTCGATATACATGTTAGAGGAGAATTTTAAAAGTCAATATTGATTTAATTAAAAATGGTCATTAATTAATTTTAATTGGAGAACTTAAGAAATTTTGGCGAGATTTTTTTTTTCCCTCAACGAGAGTAGGGTATTCGAAATACATGTTAGAGAAGAATTTTAACAGTCAATAATGATTTAATTAAAAATGGTCATTAATTAATTTTAATTGCAGAACTTAAGAATTTTCGCGAGATTTTTTTTTTCAACGAGAGTAGGGTATTCGATATACATCTTAGAGGAGAATTTTAAAAGTCAATAATGGTTTAATTAAAAATGGTGATTAATTTTAATTGGGGAACTTAGACATTTTTCGAAGCAATTTTTTTTTTCAACGAGAGTATACAGTTTGAATAGGAGTGTATGCAGTAGAAGTGAATGAAATAAATTAAAAATGGTCATTCATTAATTTTAATTGTAGAACTTAAGAAATTTTTGCGATTTTTAGTTTTAAAAATTGCCAAAAAATAGAATTTTTAGTTTTAAAAGTCGCCAAAAGTAGAATTTTTAGAGTTAAAAGTCGCCAAAAGTAGGATTTTCAGCTGAAAGTAATCTAAGATATAAACTCTCAACTGAAATGAATTTTGCCTTAATGTGTGAGCTTTTGGCTAGAAGTGACCTAGAGTCAAAACTTCCTGGTCCCAGGAATCACCACGGGGAGGTAGATCATACGAACGATTCCCAAAAATATTTTTTAGAAGATTTAGATATCTTCGAGTATGCAGTTTGAATAGGAGTGTATGCAGTAGAAGTGAATGAATAATTAAAAAGGATCATTAATTAATTTTAATTGGGGAGCATAGAAATTTTTCGAAGCAATTTTTTTGTTTTTTTTCACATAGAAATATCTATTACAATACAAGTGAATTTAAAAAGTTAATAATGATTTAATTAAAAATAATAATTAAAAAGGGTTATTCATTAATTTTAATTGGGGAACTTAGAAATTTTTCGAAGCAATTTTTTTTTTTTTAACTAGATTAGGGTATTCCATATACATGTTAGAGTATATTTGAGGTGAATTTTAAAAGTCAATAATGAGTTAATTAAAAATAATAATTAAAAATGGTCATTCATTAATTTTAATTGGAGAACTTAAGAAATTTTGACGAGATTTTTTTTCCCTCAACGAGAGTACGCAGTTTACATGTGCAGTAGAATGGTAGATGCTAGTAATTAAAGAGGGTCATTCATTAATTTTAATTGGCGGACTGCAACATTTTTGGGGCAAACAGGCGTGTTTTAATGAATTCGATACAGGTTAGGATATAAAATATAGGGTCCCGTATAAATTATACTGTACTCAATTATAATAGCTTCCCCTTCCCCTCCCCCCTTTTTTTTTTACTCAGAGGGCCCCTTCGATAGCTTAACAATAGACACTTAAAAAAATACAGAGTGCTACAAAACGAAGAATTTTAACGTATATATAAAATAAACAAGAATGAAAAATCATGCGTAGCGACATAATTCATGAATCACTTTCCAACATCATTGAAATGTTATGTGAACAAAATATAATTTTAACAGCTAGTGCGTAGTTAATTAAAATAGTGAACAGATCCCCTTTTAAATAAAAAGGAACCCTTCACAAAAATCCATTTATGCATAAGGACCCTTCATAAAATCAGATAATTTACACTTTACCCTGTTTTTTTTTTCAATTCAAGTTAGGCTAAAAGTAAAGCTTACACATCGATAGGTTCAAAATATTGAAATCCTTCAAAAGAAACTAGAAAAAGTTAAAGATTTAAGCCCTGCTAATAAAATAATGCGACTACCCAGCGTCCTTCACAAATAATATAACCTTATTCGAATCTCAGGGCCCTTCACAAAATAAATCCAATAGATTCATATTATATTACAACGACAGAAATACTAGGGATATTGACCTTTCATAAAAATGCAAGGTCCGCTGTTTGAATGAAAAGGCCTCCCTTCACAATATACCCTGTAAAAATATTATGATTCCACAGATATTTTAAGAAATAGAGTACTAATCTCAAATGAATACGAATTCATGCAATGTAAAAAATAGGTTTTACACGAATACATTTTTAGTATAAAGTTCAAAATATAGATTTTAGAAAAAAAAAAAAGTACATATTTCACCAAATTTATCATACAAGTCTGTAAAATAGGGTAGATCGTTTCATGAAAAATAATTGAATTTTCGAATGATTATGCTTTAAAATACATATTTATAACTGAAACTAAGATTTGAGTGTTACCCCCTCAACATGCATATCGCTGAATCATAATGAGTCATATTATCAGATAAGCGAAGATCTTGCTTTGACACGGTGAATCACTCGCGATAAGAAATACCTGAGACTCGTAATTTCTGACACATTTTTTGTAGGTAAATGAGCTATTTAAAACCGTCAATGTATACGAATTATTTCGTGTAGTCCTATATAATTATTAATCTGTTAAGTTTTAAAATGCTTCAATTAAAAATAAGAACTAGTCATTAAGCGATACCCTTAAGAAATTTGAGGCAAACATATGTTTAAATGAATTTGAACCTGTTTAAATGTACCTGTGTTTAAATGAATTTGACGCATGTTATGGTAAAAAAAAATACAGGGTCCCCTATAAGATATATGAATTAAACTTTAAATATTTTAAAATTACATTAGTCTATGCTTTTTTTGTATAGAAAAATTATACTAAATTGTGTTTTTAGTATTTTAACTTAAAAATTTCTTTTGAGGAATGAATATAATAACTAAGCTTTGTTTTTATAAAATATATATTGTACTAAATAGTTAGGGTATTATTTAAAAAAATTTTGTTTTTAATATTGAAAAAAAAGTTATCTTACCTAAATATTTAAACCCTAATGTACTGTGGACTTCATCCAAATTCGACTGCATGCATGCCTTACAACAACTAAACGGTATAACGTGTTCGCTTATCTCTTAAAATTACGGGATATCGTGACGTCATGGATAAAGCATAGGGTAGAATACAGAATGAATAGGTATTATAAAGCAGAATCATAAATTTTGCATACTTTACACTTGTAGTATGTGAAATGATTGCTACTATTGCCTATATGAGAAAATGAATCATCAACGAATCTTATTAGTGTATGTTATATTTAACCAACAGGCTTGAAATGCGTGAATTTTGACTAGAATTAATCATTGAATGTAAAAATGATTTATTTTTAGATCTAATATGTATATCGTTTAACATTTAAAAATATATAGATAAATTAATCTTACCTTATTCACAAACTTGAAGTGTCCTGTTTTAGGGTTAAAAGTTTCGTGAAGGGGTCTGTTTGAAGGAGCCTGTTTCGAAATGACTTAAGAACGCACAATTTATTCCTAAACGTTCAACTCGATTCGTTATATATGCTTTATTAAGTATTCAATAAAAAAATAATAACTAAGAAATAAAATTAAAAATAGTAATTAAGAGATACCCTTAAGAATTCTTGCGATAGGAGATTGGTTTTAATTAAATAGGTTAATGAATCTAATGCGATACAAGTCTTGTTAAAACAGAGATTATAGTTAAAATACACATTAATTATACAGTATTACACTGTATTACACAATGCGCTACCTCACCTATATTATCACAGAAATACCTTCGATAAAATTTAGACTAACAATACACACCTAAAAAAATATATACAGAGTACCCAGAAAATGATAGGAATGAATGAAAAATTTTAACGTAAATTATAAAATAGGATCTACAATAAGTGACAATAAATAAATATGAAGGAAAAATCATGAGTCATGGTATACTTTATGAAACACTTTCCAATGCTATGTGACTATCGTTAAGAATTTGAAATAAGTGAATTAGATTTAATAATTCATACTGGAAATTTATTTTAAAAAAAATTAGTAGCTTCGCCTGCTTTTAAATCATTCAAGACATATGATGAAGGCTTGGCTGCTGTAGAAAAGCTTAATACTTGTATCTTAATGAATCGACCTATTTATGTCGGATTCACAATTTTAGAATTATCTAAATTAGTTATGTATGATTTTCATTACAATTTTATAAAGAAAACATACAAAGATCGTGCAGTTATACTCTTTACGGATATAGATTCCTTAACTTATCATATTCAAACACATAATATTTATAAGGATATGGAGCACCATCATGATTTTTTTGACTTTTCTGAATACTCGAAATCCCATCGTCTAAACGGCACAAGTTTCGAACCCACAAACATATAATCAGACTTGTCATTTTATAACCAGGACGCTAACCACAGGGCTAAGTGAGCCCCCGCTTATTTTATAGTCACCACGCTGACTATTGGGCTTAGTAAGCCCCAGGCTAATTTATATCCACCACGCTAACTATTGGGCTTAGTGAGCCCCAGGCTAACTTATACCCACCACGCTAACATTTGGGCCTAGTGAACCCCCGCTTATTTTATAGTCACCATGCTAAGTATTAGGCTGAGTGAGCCCCAGGCTATTTTATAGCTACTACGATAACCCCAGGGCTAGGTGAGCCTCCCGCTTATTTTATGGTCACCACGTTTACTACTGGGCTGAGTGAGCCCCAGGCTATTTTATACCCACTATGCTAACTAATGGGCTGAGTGAGCCCCAGGCTATTTTCTAACCACCACGTTTACTGGGCTTAGTGTGCCCCCGGTTATTTTATAGCTACCACGATAACCACAGGGCTAAGTGAGCCCCCACTTATTATATAGTCAACACGCTAACTACTGGGCTGATGAAGCCCCAGGTATTTTATAACCATCACGCTAACTACTGGGCTGAGTGAGCCCCAGGTTATTTAGTCGCATGAATATGATTTCCAAGGTATATGTCCTAACTTGATTTAGACCATTGCCTATGGTAAGATAAAGCTAGGAAGTAAATTGGTAAACTGTGTACCTCGAAAACTCACTTGTATTTTATTAAATATCTGCAGAAATTAGCATAGTTTATTAAAATTATATACATTCTCATTAGTTTATGAATCTACTAACTTATAATATCTATATGGTAACTTGGATTATTAGTATTCCCACTTAAAAATTTCTTTTGTAGATTTAATATGATAAACACTAACATGAAACTGACTAAACCTTTACCATTTTCATTTCAACGTAGTTTTAGGAAATTTATCTACACAGCTTTAAATTTTACTGTTTAGTAAGTCTATTATTTCAAAGTATTATTTTTTAGTTCTAATATTCAAAAACATATTCATATCATTTTACATAGTAGGTATCAAATTAATTTAAAGTCATATTAAAAATATATATATACAAATACTATTCTTACCTAACACGCCAGCTAGCTAAGCACCCAACCGTCTCACACCAAGGCTCTGAGAAAAGTGAATGCTTGTTCAGGGCCTTATCAGCTAATATAATCACTGATAAGACTTGATCACGTGACATGTGACGTCACTGTTTAAGTGATATCACGTGACCATGTGGTATCATTCGATTCTGTCCTCTTTCGCCGAACAAATTCCCCAGATACCCTGTTGTTTCCTCTGACAGCCCCTACGAGCGAATGGAGATGACAGGGAAGGAAGTTAAAACGTGTTTGAAGAAACGCGAAATACTGAACTTCAAAAATGGGACATTTCCGAACCCTTTTCAGAAAAAATATCTTCCCCTCAAAAACGATTAGGCCACTAATTACAAGATTTCGTCCAAAGATGTTCGAGGTGACTATTAATTTCAAGATGACACTTCTCTAACCATTAAGTAAGAAAAGCAATAAACTAAACCATTAAGATAAATCCTTTCTTGTTGATTATCTTTCTTGTCAGTTCAACTTGGAAAATTACATGAAATTATATTTCTTCAGCAAAGTGGTCTTTTTACGTTAAAAACACACTTATTTTATATAAGTAGAAATTTTTTTAATTTTAATGCTTGTATTTTATATGTGTCTGAAAGAGAAGTCAAAAATTGGTATAGTTTTCTAAAAATTAATGATGAATTTGCAACAATCTTCTTTGCTAAAATAATTAAGAAATTTTTTATCTCGCATGTTTAATGCATTGATGAAAATAATAATAATAATAACTATAATAATAATAATTATACTACTAATAATAATAATTATACTAACAATAATTACATAGCATTATTATAGAGAAATCTCTGATAAACACGCTGAAATAGACAGCTTTTAAATCGAAGAATTATTTAAAGAGATTTTTAATATTAAAGTCAGTCAGAATCGTCCCATTAAAAAAGTTTTTTAGGAACAAAACAATGCATAAAAATATATTTTATTTTTATCTTTATTTTTTTGTAGGGATATACTTCTCAAGCTACACTGAGAAAAATGACACTTTCAAATCTGAGCAAATCGATGTTTTCATTTTGTTATGAAACTTTTTGTTTCAAATAGGACGACCCAATGATTTCAATTCTGAAATACCAGAAATACTTAGAATATTTAAATATGGACATATTCAAAACTGAAAACATAGAGGTCAGTTTATGCTCATTTTTGAAACATGGACATACTCAAAAATGATTAAAATCAGTTCAAACACATTTTTGAAACATGGAAATATTAAAAACTAAAGACATAGATGTCAATTTATATTCATTTTGAAACATGGACATACTCAAACATGAGTACATTATGTTTTATTCTTAAGTGTGTGCATGTTTACAGAAATGAGTATATATACATGTTTCAAACTTGAGTCATTTTGATTCAAAGCTATTTTGACTATGTAACATGCTCAGTTTTGAAAACGTCGTGTTTAGAGTGTAGCTGTGTGCAAACTGCGCTTATTTTTTTATTTAATTCTTTAGAGCTCTTTTTTTTTTTTTAATTTTTTATTCAAATTTTCATTATTTCAAGATTTTTTTTTTTCATATTTAGAAAAGGTCTTTTTTTTATGTTGTTGTCAATTTGTAAAACTGTGCAAAGAATTATATTTCCTCTCAAATAAAAAATGTATTTACACGTAATTATTAAAAAAAGAAAGGAAACTTTAAACTAATAATAAAATGATCACGTATAAAAAGCAGGAAATGTGGAAAACGTCATACAAATTGCATTTACACGTGAATATTAAAAAAAGTAAGAAAATCTCAAAATAATTAATTAAATTATTACGCGCGAATCGCATTTAATGGGGACAATTACGTCATATGTAAAGTACCGAAATATTGAATATCGTCATATGAAAAATGCCTAAAATAATTAAATTATTGCGTGCGAAAAACTTTTAATGGTGAAAATTATTTCATATTTAAAATTTTCATATACTGATATTCCCAAACATAATATATTTACACGCGAATCTTAAAAGAAAAGAAGTAAAAAAAACATTAATTAGATTTTTGCACGCGAAACGCACTTAATGGTGAAAATTACATCATATATTTAAAACGAGTTTCTTATGGACATTATTAATGTGATGTTTACATTGCAAATCACATGGTATACAAGCTCGACTCACGTAATACAAGGGGTTACTTACAATGTATGTAAAATGTATGTACAATGTATTACGTGTAATGTATGTAAAAGGTATGTACAAGGTATTACGTACAAAGTACTACATAATACAATGTATTACGTAGGTTTTTTCTACAAGCAGCGCGGCTAGCAAATTTGTTTATATATTTCATCACTTGATGCAGCCTAAATAGAAATAAATGCATGCGCAAAATACTTTCGATTTATTTTATACCAATTACTATTCGATAAATACATATTAGAAAATTTGCACATACTTATTAATTAAAATAAGCAATTTACGTTTTAATAATAGCATGGAAATATTAGTGTAAGTGCGATTATAGTTATGTTATCAATGTTACAGTTGAAATATATGTTATCATATTCTGTGAAATATATTAATGTCTAAAGATCATATGCAGGACTGCACAAAACATTTCGAATGCATTACAGTCGAAAATTGTTGGAAGTCAATTTTAAATTGTGTTATGCACTTTTAATTTTATCGTTGAATTAAGTTTTAGCATACCATAACGTTCTACATAAAAACATAATGTTTGCATAAATAAATTCGAATACCGTACTGCCTATGGGTGGTAATAGTTAAAATATATTTTTCAACTGAATTAAAAATCTTCCGGGACGGGCCGCATGATTTTTCTTTGTCTTTTGGTTACAGCATCCTGCGTAGTCTGGAAAAAATAAAATAAAAATAAAAATAAACCGTTCAATCTGTTATTTAAATATATTTATTCATGTACTATATATTTATTATTTATAAATAAATATTTATGTAAAAATCAATTTTATTTTGTTAAGTGGCTAATTTTACTAGAAAGCAAATATAACGTAATTTCTTTCATTTGACTTGTTTCATGTATAAATGCTTTTTTCTTTTAAAAGTAATTTATATAAACGGCACGTACTGTACAATATTTTAAATACCTTAATGATTTTCGTACTCTTTACTATTTTTCCACTGTCGGAGTAGTTAGAATTTTTCTGTTAAACATCTGGTCGCTATCTACAAACAGGTGTGACATATGGCACTTCTGAAACCATTTAGAATGTGAAGGAGGAGCTGTTTTTTTTTTTTTTTTATATTAATTATACTTAATACTCACAAACTGATAAAAATCCTTGAAATTCCCCTTTTTCAGTATACCCAAAATGCTTACAGTCAGTTATTCCACTGTAATCCTCAAGTGCAGTACGCCTTTCTTATAAAAAGAACGTCTGAAATTAGTTATATGAATAGTGAGCGTGGAGGTTTACTATTAATTTATGAAAATTAATTAACAAATTATTTAAAAAAAAATAAAAATTACTTAAGCATTGAAATTCAAACTGGCTTCTTTCTGACATATTCACAAAGTTATTGTTCATGCACAAAATAAGCAGTTATTCTTCTTCATGGACTGAGGAATCGGAAAGCATTTTTCATATTTTTATAAAGACAAAATACCATTCAGAATATGCCGTCCAAATTGGCATTTTAAGCCGAGTTTCTGGATTCTACAACCCGGGAAATGTTGTTTTGAGACAGCAATTAATTAGAACTCAATATGATATACAATTATAGAAAATGTAAAATACTGTTCGATTTCAAATTACCCCAATAGTCATGCCTGAAAATTCCTTACATTTATGCATAAAATGAGTCGGTGAATATATGTTTTGAGTTACTGAGTGAGGGAAAATATTTTAAAAACCACCTTAAGTGTTATAGAAACTTTCTAATTCGCATTTCAGAGAAAGAAAAATATCAAGTGAATGAAAATTAGAATTGTCTAATAGTAAATTGGTACAGCGCACTCAGAAAATGGCACGAAACAGTTTTGTACTAATTACGTCTAAATAAAACTCAAACTGTATTTCTCATATAATGCGAGCACTTTTTAATCAGTTTAATAATTAGAAATACACACAAATTTTGATCTGAAGATATTTGTTTTAAATGGAACATTTTTATTTTAATCACACGTTTTATTTCAAGGAATCATCGTATATGATAAGATTAAAATCTTGAAATTTTATTACTTTACTAATTCGATTCATTCATACTTATAAATTATCATTAAAATAAAGAGAAATTTTCATCTTTTAATAACATATCATTGATATATCGCTGCATAAATATGGTATTACCAAAATTGTTTCACCCATACTAATAGTATTGCAAAGAGTAATTTTTCAATATAATCATAATCCAGCATAACATTTGTATTTTAATTCATATGCTGCTAATTATTATGCTCGATACAAGTATTGTGTTAAATCAACCGTGGTTTAAATCAACCGGTTCCTCCCCCCCCCCCTTTTTAAAAAAAAAAAAGAACAATTCTTATACAATGTTTCTCCCCTTTTTTGTAATTTAATTTTCCATTTTTAGGGTTAAAATAATCTTTTTTCTACAACCAACACTATATATAGTAAGTCTAAGGTCATGCTTGTATGTATATTAGTATGAAATTTAACATGCATTAATGAACCTATCGGGTTCCCTAAAGAGTTATCTTAAAACATTGTCAACGCGTATAAACATATGCACACTACATGATACAACTGGCAGAAAATAATACAGATAAAAAATATTCAACATTTAGCATAAAATGTTTTCTCTCTCTTTTTTTTCCCCTTTTTTAATGGGATTATTTACAGCAATTAGTATCATAAGATGCTCTTAAAGTATTTGGTCATATTAAAAAAAAAATTTCTCGATTGGGAAGATTATCCTTTAACAATTCGAAAAAGAACACGCAAGATATGAAATTGAATAAAATGATATTCAAAAATTGGGTGCCAGTTACAGCATTTTAGTAACACCAGTGTATCTTTTTTGTTACTTACTGAATTTAAAGGCCAAAAATGTTGACTTACAGTTGTCTTAAAAAAAAAAAAAAAAAAAAAAAAAAAAAATCGCAATTTTTTTTAAATTAAGCTCAGATACTGAGATTTATACAAAATAGTTAGCCAATCAGGTGATACTGTCTTGAAGAAGAATTAGTTTATAATTTTAAAGTATCGTTTAGGTCAAGAAGAAAATATTAACATGTTCAGTGAACTGATTTTCGCTTTAAAAAGTTACTGCGTGGTCAATGTATCCAAAATCTATTATTGGTGGGAGTTTGTATAAATAAAATCGCAACAAGAGATTGCTTAATAAAAAAAAGTTTATATCTTTTTTTTTAAATTTTAAGTAAAAATTCTGTTGAATGTAAATATTTACTTCTAAGTAAAATAATAATAAGATATATTTAAAGGCTCTTTAACACAACAAATCCCATTATCTTGAACGAAAGAGGAAAATAAGGGAAAATCAGGCTTGCTTGAGACATCAAGGTTTCCTAAAAAATAATGACTAAAAATATATAATTGTATTAATGCTTAATTTTGTCATGTAAAATAAATGTGTATTACAAGAAAGCACAACGTAGAAAGCATTAGTATGAAATAAGTTTAAATTTCAGCATATTTAGGTGCATATGACTTATTTGATAGAATATTAAAGTCATAAAAATGTAATCAGAAGATCGTGAAGATTCCTATGTTCAATAATTCGCAAAATTTGGCGGGGGGGGGGGGGGGGGTGGAGATTCGGGTCGTACTCGACCCAAACACGAAATACTTCAACCGGCAATCCGACCCGAACACGACATAAAATGACAGTAAATCATGTTTTAATGCAATGAAAAGTAATCTACAATTATATCTCTAATACCAATTTTATGTTTTATACAATAAAATGGACTAATCTATATTTTTAATATTCAATTATAGTAAAACCTCTGAATAGAAACTTCGGCATCGTTGAATAAAGTTCTGCATCGTGTCGGGTTATCCCTAACTTTCTTTTTCGGGTCAGGATGACTTTAATTTTCTTTCTGTGGGTAGGTTTCACCCAAGAATAATTCTTGCGTGTCATAGTAAGTTTTTTTGCAAGTTGGATTGTTGGGCTTTTCACAAAAAGTTTCAGCAGAATTATGTTTCAGATGAAAATAAATACCCATTTCAATCTGAATAAGTATATATTTAATTTACTGCATGAGAGTACTTTATAAAAAAAATATGATCACAAATTATTCCTTCTTTAAGAACCATTTATTCTTCTCGGAATATGAAAATTATTACCAACAATTCGTCTATCAAACAAACAAAAATACATGTATCGTATTTGTGATAATTTATGCACACATACACTCGCACATGTGTGTATAGATTAGGAAGTTCCCACTAATCAGAGATATATTTAAGCGTACGAGTATTTAGGAATTGAAAAAGTATTCGTTGAATAAAAGGTGTCCGCTTTTCGGGAGTTTCCATTATGGAGGTCTTATTGTATATAGATTTTTAACATGAAAAAATATCGTGAAAATTACTTTGAAAGATCTCGTCAACCCGAACCCAACTCGCAAGAGTCAAAATCCGAAAAAGGCCCGAACTCGAAACAATGGAAGTCAACCCAAACCCGGACCCAACCCGCGACGAAAATATGTAGCGACAACCCGACCCGAACCGCGAGTTCGGTCAGGTGCGGGTACTCCCGACGCAGTTGAGAATTCTAATCCAAACCGCTGAATTTTATTTACTGTTTCTTTTCATTTGAGGGGGGGGGGAGAAAATGTTTGAAGAAATTTCCTTTTTTTTATCCAGTTTTACGATTCTCCAAAAATAATAAATTATTTGTAAAACACCTTAATACAATCAAAGAAGTTATATTTATTCGTAAATTTACGAAATTAGTAAAAATTCTTATTTGGATATCAAGAAATTCAGTATATATTTTTTCTCTATAAAGACAAGAAATTACCTTCGATAAAATAGTGTCAAAGTCTATTTTCAATCGATTATAACTCAATATGTAATATGTAATAAATTCATCAATAACTTAAAATCGCTGTTTGATTCCAAATCATTCGCATATAGTTATGGCTGCAATTTTAAGCATTTAATAATAAAAAAATACATAAATAAATGAATAAATAAAAGACTACGGAACGGATATGTATTCACATATGTGGATACGTATATATGTGATAAATATTTATATGTATATGTAATAAAAAATGTTTAAAAATCTGAATTGTATTTTATTTCAAAAACAATAAAAACGTAAAAGATGCTTCCGAAAACTTTTCAACAGGAGAAAAGGTAATGTGAGAATATAGATTGAATATATACGCGGAGAAAGATAGATTGGTACTTCGGTGATTTGAAACATTATACGTATCAAGTAAAGTTACCCCCTAATGACAATTATTCAACTAATCGATTACAGTTTTGGAGGAAGTTTGGAGCGTCCTGACGGAATCAGTTTAGAGGAGAATCAAAATGGCCAGCTTGGTTTTTTTTTTAGGATAAAAAAAGAGTCTCTTTCAAGAACTTTCGTCTGGTATTTTCCTACCGGAAGTATTTGATTGATAGAGACGAAGTACTGCTTCGGCGAGTCCGGACTTTACCGTATCATTCAATACGTCACCAATGACGTCAGAGATCACGTGACCAGGTCATAAAAGAAACAATTGCTAATTGCAATTAACAATTTACCTTTAATTGATTTGTATAATATATATAGATAAATTAATAAATGATTTTTCTATGTATTATTTAGTAATACATAGCACATGTACCTTGTTTTACGAAATAATAGAAAAATCATGTATTAATTTATTTATATATATTATACAAATCAATTAAAGGTAAATTGTTAATTGCAATAAGCAATTGTTTCTTTTATGACCTAGTCACGTGATCTCTGACGTCATTGGTGACGTATTGAATGATACCACATGGTCACGTGATATCACTTAAACAGTGACGTCACATGTCACGTGATCAAGTCTTATCAGTGATTATATTAGCTGATAAGGCCCTGAACAAGCATTCACTTTTCTCAGAGCCTTGGTGTGAGACGGTTGGGTGCTTAGCTAGCTGGCGTGTTAGGTAAGAATAGTATTTGTATATATATATTTTTAATATGACTTTAAATTAATTTGATACCTACTATGTAAAACGATATGAATATGTTTTTGAATATTAGAACTAAAAAATAATACTTTGAAATAATAGACTTACTAAACAGTAAAATTTAAAGCTGTGTAGATAAATTTCCTAAAACTAAGTTGAAATGAAAATGGTAAAGGTTTAGTCAGTTTCATGTTAGTGTTTATCATATTAAATCTACAAAAGAAATTTTTAAGTGGGAATACTAATAATCCAAGTTACCATATAGATATTATAAGTTAGTAGATTCATAAACTAATGAGAATGTATATAATTTTAATAAACTATGCTAATTTCTGCAGATATTTAATAAAATACAAGTGAGTTTTCGAGGAACACAGTTTACCAATTTACTTCCTAGCTTTATCTTACCATAGACAATGGTCTAAATCAAGTTAGGACATATACCTTGAAAATCATATTCATGCGACTAAATAACCTGGGGCTCACTCAGCCCAGTAGTTAGCGTGATGGTTATAAAATACCTGGGGCTTAATCAGCCCAGTAGTTAGCGTGTTGACTATATAATAAGTGGGGGCTCACTTAGCCCTGTGGTTATCGTGGTAGCTATAAAATAAGCGGGGGCACACTAAGCCCAGTAAACGTGGTGGTTAGAAAATAGCCTGGGGATCACTCAGCCCATTAGTTAGCATAGTGGGTATAAAATAGCCTGGGGCTCACTCAGCCCAGTAGTAAACGTGGTGACCATAAAATAAGCGGGAGGCTCACCTAGCCCTGGGGTTATCGTAGTAGCTATAAAATAGCCTGGGGCTCACTCAGCCTAATACTTAGCATGGTGACTATAAAATAAGCGGGGGTTCACTAGGCCCAAAAGTTAGCGTGGTGGGTATAAGTTAGCCTGGGGCTCACTAAGCCCAATAGTTAGCATGGTGGATATAAATTAGCCTGGGGCTTACTAAGCCCAATAGTCAGCGTGGTGACTATAAAATAAGCGGGGGCTCACTTAGCCCTGTGGTTAGCGTCCTGATTATAAAATGACAAGTCTGATTATATGTTTGTGGGTTCGAAACTTGTGCGGTTTAGACGATGGGATTTCGAGTATTCAGAAAAGTCGAAAAAATCATGATGGTGCTCCATATCCTTACAAATATTATGTGTTTGAATATGATAAGTTAAGGAATCTATATCCGTAAAGAGTATAACTGCACGATCTTTGTATGTTTTCTTTATAAAATTGTAATGAAAATCATACATAACTAATTTAGATAATTCTAAAATTGTGAATCCGACATAAATAGGTCGATTCATTAAGATACAAGTATTAAGCTTTTCTACAGCAGCCAAGCCTTCATCATATGTCTTGAATGATTTAAAAGCAGGCGAAGCTACTAATTTTTTTTTAAATACATTTCCAGTATGAATTATTAAATCTAATTCACTTATTTCAAATTCTTAACGATAGTCACATAGCATTGGAAAGTGTTTCATAAAGTATACCATGACTCATGATTTTTCCTTCATATTTATTTATTGTCACTTATTGTAGATCCTATTTTATAATTTACGTTAAAATTTTTCATTCATTCCTATCATTTTCTGGGTACTCTGTATATATATTTTTTAGGTGTGTATTGTTAGTCTAAATTTTATCGAAGGTATTTCTGTGATAATATAGGTGAGGTAGCGCATTGTGTAATACAGTGTAATACTGTATAATTAATGTGTATTTTAACTATAATCTCTGTTTTAACAAGACTTGTATCGAATTAGATTCAATAACCTATTTAATTAAAACCAATCTCCTATCGCAAGAATTCTTAAGGGTATCTCTTAACTACTATTTTTAATTTTATTTCTTAGTTATTATTTTTTTATTGAATACTTAATAAAGCATATATAACGAATCGAGTTGAACGTTTAGGAATAAATTGTGCGTTCTTAAGTCATTTCGAAACAGGCTCCTTCAAACAGACCCCTTCACGAAACTTTTAACCCTAAAACAGGACACTTCACACAACGTTTCGTATTAACAATAGGCCTTTCACAAGCATACTAATGTATATACTTTTAATAGGATTTTAAAATGTTAAACGATATAAATATTAGATCTAAATATAAATCATTTTTTTTTACATTCAGTGAATAATTCTAGTCTAAAAATAATCTTGCTCACGCATATGAATTGTATATAGGAGCTTGTATAATATAAAAATAAATTTCATATATCGTCCCATCATGCTGTGTGACTCATCGCATAAATTGTTAGTATGTATTTTTAAAATAATTATTTTTAAAATAAATTAGAGGAAACATGCAATAATTAATACCTATTCTTTTTTGCTTACCTATTCCTTTTTGCCTACCATACATATTGAAAAAATACATTAATATTATATCTATTCATATATTATAACTTTAAACATATAAAGTAAGGATACTTACCTAGATCTTACAACCAACTCATACACTTGCTTTTGGGAGAAATGAATTGAAATGTATTCTTATCAGTAAATCTTATATAGAATGTTATCGCAATCAGTCACGTGATGTTACTAATCTATAGATTAACAATAAGATAATGGACTTGTATTGAAATCATTTCTGGTCTAGTTGCTATACAAGTAGCACGCATGTTTTTTCATGCTGTAGTCATATATTGAAGACGGGATTGCAAGTTTGTGAATAAGGTAAGATTAATTTATGTATATATTTTTAAATGTTAAACGATATACATATTAGATCTAAAAATAAATCATTTTTACATTCAATGATTAATTCTAGTCAAAATTCACGCATTTCAAGCCTGTTGGTTAAATATAACATACACTAATAAGATTCGTTGATGATTCATTTTCGCATATAGGCAATAGTAGCAATCATTTCACATACTACAAGTGTAAAGTATGCAAAATTTATGATTCTGCTTTATAATACCTATTCATTCTGTATTCTACCCTATGCTTTATCCATGACGTCACGATATCCCGTAATTTTAAGAGATAAGCGAACACGTTATACCGTTTATTTGTTGTAAGGCATGCATGCAGTCGAATTTGGATGAAGTCCACAGTACATTAGGGTTTAAATATTTAGGTAAGATAACTTTTTTTTTCAATATTAAAAACAAAATTTTTTTAAATAATACCCTAACTATTTAGTACAATATATATTTTATAAAAACAAAGCTTAGTTATTATATTCATTCCTCAAAAGAAATTTTTAAGTTAAAATACTAAAAACACAATTTAGTATAATTTTTCTATACAAAAAAAGCATAGACTAATGTAATTTTAAAATATTTAAAGTTTAATTCATATATCTTATAGGGGACCCTGTATTTTTTTTTACCATAACATGCGTCAAATTCATTTAAACACAGGTACATTTAAACAGGTTCAAATTCATTTAAACATCTGTTTGCCTCAAATTTCTTAAGGGTATCGCTTAATGACTAGTTCTTATTTTTAATTGAAGCATTTTAAAACTTAACAGAATAATAATTATATAGGACTACACGAAATAATTCGTATACATTGACGGTTTTAAATAGCTCATTTACCTACAAAAAATGTGTCAGAAATTACGAGTCTCAGGTATTTCTTATCGCGAGTGATTCACCGTGTCAAAGCAAGATCTTCGCTTATCTGATAATATGACTCATTATGATTCAGCGATATGCATGTTGAGGGGGTAACACTCAAATCTTAGTTTCAGTTATAAATATGTATTTTAAAGCATAATCATTCGAAAATTCAATTATTTTTCATGAAACGATCTACCCTATTTTACAGACTTGTATGATAAATTTGGTGAAATATGTACTTTTTTTTTTTTCTAAAATCTATATTTTGAACGTTATACTAAAAATGTATTCGTGTAAAACCTATTTTTTACATTGCATGAATTCGTATTCATTTGAGATTAGTACTCTATTTCTTAAAATATCTGTGGAATCATAATATTTTTACAGGGTATATTGTGAAGGGAGGCCTTTTCATTCAAACAGCGGACCTTGCATTTTTATGAAAGGTCAATATCCCTAGTATTTCTGTCGTTGTAATATAATATGAATCTATTGGATTTATTTTGTGAAGGGCCCTGAGATTCGAATAAGGTTATATTATTTGTGAAGGACGCTGGGTAGTCGCATTATTTTATTAGCAGGGCTTAAATCTTTAACTTTTTCTAGTTTCTTTTGAAGGATTTCAATATTTTGAACCTATCGATGTGTAAGCTTTACTTTTAGCCTAACTTGAATTGAAAAAAAAACAGGGTAAAGTGTAAATTATCTGATTTTATGAAGGGTCCTTATGCATAAATGGATTTTTGTGAAGGGTTCCTTTTTATTTAAAAGGGGATCTGTTCACTATTTTAATTAACTACGCACTAGCTGTTAAAATTATATTTTGTTCACATAACATTTCAATGATGTTGGAAAGTGATTCATGAATTATGTCGCTACGCATGATTTTTCATTCTTGTTTATTTTATATATACGTTAAAATTCTTCGTTTTGTAGCACTCTGTATTTTTTTAAGTGTCTATTGTTAAGCTATCGAAGGGGCCCTCTGAGTAAAAAAAAAAGGGGGGAGGGGAAGGGGAAGCTATTATAATTGAGTACAGTATAATTTATACGGGACCCTATATTTTATATCCTAACCTGTATCGAATTCATTAAAACACGCCTGTTTGCCCCAAAAATGTTGCAGTCCGCCAATTAAAATTAATGAATGACCCTCTTTAATTACTAGCATCTACCATTCTACTGCACATGTAAACTGCGTACTCTCGTTGAGGGAAAAAAAATCTCGTCAAAATTTCTTAAGTTCTCCAATTAAAATTAATGAATGACCATTTTTAATTATTATTTTTAATTAACTCATTATTGACTTTTAAAATTCACCTCAAATATACTCTAACATGTATATGGAATACCCTAATCTAGTTTTAAAAAAAAAATTGCTTCGAAAAATTTCTAAGTTCCCCAATTAAAATTAATGAATAACCCTTTTTAATTATTATTTTTAATTAAATCATTATTAACTTTTTAAATTCACTTGTATTGTAATAGATATTTCTATGTGAAAAAAAACAAAAAAATTGCTTCGAAAAATTTCTATGCTCCCCAATTAAAATTAATTAATGATCCTTTTTAATTATTCATTCACTTCTACTGCATACACTCCTATTCAAACTGCATACTCGAAGATATCTAAATCTTCTAAAACCAGTGGCTGAGAGGTTGTGCTCTCGAAGCTGGTAGACGGGAGGTGCTGGGTTCGATCCCAATCGCGCCCGTCGGCCTAGTCATTCGGAGTTTTCGTGGTTTTCTTCGAGCCGTGGATTTATCCATGCGTAAATACGGATTAGGTTCCCTTAGAAAGACCCCCACGAAGGGCACTCCCCCCGGGCCTATATCCCTAGAGTAGATAATTGGCCGTCAATAATCAACCCAACCCAACCCTAAATCTTCTAAAAAATATTTTTGGGAATCGTTCGTATGATCTACCTCCCCGTGGTGATTCCTGGGACCAGGAAGTTTTGACTCTAGGTCACTTCTAGCCAAAAACTCACACATTAAGGCAAAATTCATTTCAGTTGAGAGTTTATATCTTAGATTACTTTCAGCTGAAAATCCTACTTTTGGCGACTTTTAACTCTAAAAATTCTACTTTTGGCGACTTTTAAAACTAAAAATTCTATTTTTTGGCAATTTTTAAAACTAAAAATCGCAAAAATTTCTTAAGTTCTACAATTAAAATTAATGAATGACCATTTTTAATTTATTTCATTCACTTCTACTGCATACACTCCTATTCAAACTGTATACTCTCGTTGAAAAAAAAAATTGCTTCGAAAAATGTCTAAGTTCCCCAATTAAAATTAATCACCATTTTTAATTAAACCATTATTGACTTTTAAAATTCTCCTCTAACATGTATATCGAATACCCTACTCTCGTTGAAAAAAAAAATCTCGCGAAAATTCTTAAGTTCTGCAATTAAAATTAATTAATGACCATTTTTAATTAAATCATTATTGACTGTTAAAATTCTTCTCTAACATGTATTTCGAATACCCTACTCTCGTTGAGGGAAAAAAAAATCTTGCCAAAATTTCTTAAGTTCTCCAATTAAAATTAATTAATGACCATTTTTAATTAAATCAATATTGACTTTTAAAATTCTCCTCTAACATGTATATCGAATACCCTACTCTCGTTGAAAAAAAATTGCTTCGAAAAATTTCTAAGTTCCCCAATTAAAATTAATCACCATTTTTAATTAAACCCTTATTGACTTTTAAAATTCTCCTCTAACATGTATATCGAATACCCTACTCTCGTTGAAAAAAAAAAAATTGCTTTGAAAAATTTCTAAGTTCCCCAATTAAAATTCATTATCATTAATCCCCTTATCTTATAGTAGAAATCCTTATCTTAGGTGGTGAAGGGCACTTCGAGCGGTGGGCAGATGGGCAGGTGCTGCACTTCGAGCGGTGGGCATGTGGGCATGGAGGAGGACACTTCGAGCGGTGGGCAGCCCTCCCTCCTCCCTCCTCCGTGCCCACATGCCCGCCACCTGACGTCGGACGCCCACTTTTCCTCTACTCCTGAGGTTAGTGGCACTGACATAAAATATAGCCTGTGTTAGAGCACAGACTGTCACTATAAATTTGCGAGCATTATGTGTAAAATCGGTTTGGTAGTTTCAGAGATTCCATAGAAATTGTAATTTAGAATGTTTTTAGAACACATTTAGCTCAATTCACCCTTTTAAATTTCGAACTTTTTTTAAACTGTTCTTAGAGAGCATTTACATCTTACAAGTAACTACCATGCCAAATTTCATGTTTTTAGCTCCTTCAGTATAAAAAAAAATCCCTGACGGCTCGGCCTACAGGCACAGGTAGATTTCGAAGACGCAGACCGTGGGACGCCTGTTTGTTGGGAATTGCGGAAAAAATTACCTTTTTGCTATGATGCGGTAGTTTGAACCGCCCTAAACATAACTTGTTTGCAGGCGTAGCCGGCTGGGATTTAGTTTTGCTTTTAATTTTTTTTGCTATAAGGGTTGGTCTTATAAAAAACTTGTCAATATAAATTTTAGATAATATTAAGAGGATTTATAATAAATTTAAGCGGAGTTGATATCTTGTGAATTGACGAAATGTTGATTTTTTTTCTACTGAAACCCATATTTCCCCTCCCCCCCCCTTAGGACTATTTTTGTATCATACATATTATTATATCATACATAAATTTTCGGCCCTTTTCCTAGAAGTGATAATAACTTTAAACGGGTTCGATTCGTATCATAATTAAGAAGTTATGGGTTTTATTCTGTTTTCATAAAAAGCCCCTCCATTCCCCCTTGGTTCGATTTTGCCCATTAACGAACTTGACACTTGACCGAGATTTTATGCCCCTTGATTTTATGTGTCAGTTTGGAAGAGATTTGCTCAGAATTATTGCAGTTATCGTGTCCATAAAAAAGTGACATAGATAGATAGATTTTGAACTGGTGGTTTTGGGTTCTGGGAGTCATGATCGGCGTAGATCTGCAAAAATTTTTCAAAAATTCCAATTTAGGAGAGAATGCAATAGGTAGTATTTCTTACGAAATCTACCTAAAATCTAAATTTTAGAACGTTTTTCGCTCCTGCATCCCCCTGGGGGAAGTGGCACCGACATAAAATATAGCCTATGTTGGAGCAGGAATCGTCACGATCAATTTGCCACCATCACTTTTTAAATCGCTTCGGTAGTTCCAGAGATTACCCCCTACAAACAAACAAACAATCGTTGCTTCTTTATAATATTAGTATAGGTTAGAAACTGGCTAATATTTTACTGAATTTTTGATTGTTGAAATTAAAATAGCTCTTTTTTACGGAATAAAAAAAAGAGCAACTTTATTTTCAACAATGATCAAATTATGTAAAAGACTAGTCAGTTTCTAATTGTTATTAAATTAAAAAGCACAATCTGCTTAATCAATTGTCAAAATTTCATGCTTATACATAAAAAATTTTTGAAGATACACTAATTCAAAGTTTGAAAGTTTTTGTTGATTTTCGGCGAGTTTAAAAAGGTACAAGACCCCTTAATACAGGTGCGAACAAGTATGTGAACATCTGGGAAACCGGTGTCACAGTGAAAACAGGATGCAAGGGTCCTAGAAGGGGCTGTCTGTCCATTTAATGAAAAAAGGTAAAAACCAAGATAAATTTCCTGCTTTTCGAAAGGAGTCAATCATTCGCTAATGACCAGCAACACCGGAAGTTATTGAGAAAGTAATTACGAATCAAAATGGCGTGGTTTCTGCTTTTTTCAAATTCAGAAAGGGTTTCCTGTCACTTTTGACAGTAATGGTCTTTCTTGGCTTTTACGGGAATTCCCCCCCCCCAAATATATATATATATATATATATATATATATATATATTTCGTCATACTGTTGTACGTCAGCTGCTTGAGAATCGTCGGGTTACCTGGATGCGAGCAGCCGATGTCTTATACTAAACTACGAAAAGTCCTTCTGGCCTGTACTGGTACGAAAAGATAGCCTCCCTATTGCTTGATTTTGAGATTTTAGAGAATTCTACTGAAAATACACGAAGCTAAAATGCACGGAACCAGATTTCGGAAGAGTCATTCCCAGTTCTCGTCAATATTGAATTTGAATGAGAATCACTGTAAAAAATTATTGTCAAATTCACTGCATTTATTGCAGTATATCGCAACGTAATATTTCCGTATGTAAAAATACCGCAAATATAACAGTAGATTTAACTAGTGTTTCCGATTTCAACATCCTTTCATGCAAACAACCAATCAGATCACATCGCTTATTTTACTGACCGGCGTCTGCGCGCTCAACACATTTTACTAGCATGATCTGCGCACAGAGGAATAATCTACTAGAGTCCACATCTCTTTGTTATATTGTTGAAAATCCAGTTTCAGGATCAGCTCGGATTGGCGCTTTAAAAAATGTCTGTTTTGGCGGTGATCGCTTTCTTGGCAACTTCGATTTCATTCTCTCAATAAAAATAAACATAAACAAACCAAAACGAAACTGTTGCTCCTTCTAGGATTTAATGTCAAAGAGGAAGGATAGAAATAAGTTATGAGAGTCCCGCCCATGGTGAAAAAAGGATTGTTTAATCTTCTGGATGGATTTTCTTTTTCTGTTTTTGCTGCTGTATTTTATTTTAATGTTATAAAATGGCTTTGTCCTTGTAATAAATGTTACTTAAATTATATTTTTTTTATTAGTGATATAAGATATTAAGTACGATAACACAAATTATTTCGAGATTTCTGCTTGGAAAGCTTCAATCTGACACAATCATTTCACGAAACGTAACAAATTAATGTCAGTTTTTTTTTTTTTTTTTAATTCTAAAAATGCATTAAATTTAGCAGGCATTATTAAAATAACAGAAAATCGAACAGTATTTACAGTATCTTTTTTTTTTCTTACAAAAGTGAAGAATTTGTGGAAAGTTAGCAGTGGCATGTTATAAAATATTATTTCATTTGATAATGTATTTTATAGGTTTTGAAAACGTGAAATCACATACTGTCTTTATGTAACAAGTAACAATACATTCGATAGAACCTATTTTTGCTGCAATCCAGAATTTTTGTTTTGCTTTTGATGTTCCAATTTAAAGGCATATTTTTGGCAATCTTTCATATATACATATATATATATATTTAATTGAAAGTATAAATGTATTCCAATATTTTTAATCAAAAGGAAAACATCGATAGATAACATTATACGCATGTATAGAAAAAAAAATACAAATGCACAGTATATTTTATTTATTTATTTATTATTATTATTTTTTTTTTTTTGTATGAAAAATAAAAATTCTAGGATATTTCATATCTACTAAGTTAGAACTTGTGTAATTTTTTCTCTGTTAAAATAACTATTATTTTGCATAAGCTTCTGAGAAGAAATAATTTGCAACTTTTGGATGCTATAAAAAATTAAGTTAAACTCTCAAGTGTTTTTTTTTTTTCTTTACAATTATTGAAAATAATAACCACCGGCAACTATTGAAGATGTTGACTTCTAAACAATACTTGCTGTCGTAATTAGATGCTATAAAACCTTCTCAAATACAAAATGGCTACTTTATGATTTTAGGTAGATTTCGTAAGAAATACTACCTATTACATTCTCCCCTATGTTGGACTTTCTGAAAAGTTTTTGCAGATCTATGCCGATCATCACTTCCAGAACCCAAAACCACCCCCAATTCAAAACTTTTATCTATCTATCTAGATCACTTTTTTATGGACACGATAACTTCAATAATTCTGCACAAATCTCTTCCAAACTGATACACAAAATTAAAGTGCATAATATCTTGGTCAAGTTCGATAATGGGCAAAATCGAACCAAAGGGGGGGGGGGGGTGAAAACAGAAAAATCCCCATAGCTTCTTAATTATGATACGTATCGAATCCGTTTAAAGTTATTAATACTTCTAGAAAAAAAGCCGAAAATTTATGTATGACAGATTTTTGATATCATTAAAAATTACCTCAAGGGGGGGGGGGATAGGGTTTAAGAAGAAAAGAATTCAAAACTTCGTCAATTCACAAGATATCAAATCTGCTTAAATTTATTATAAATACTCTTAATAGTATCTACAACTTTTACTTTGACAAGTTTTTTTATAAGACCAACTCTTATAGCCCGAAAGAAAAAAAAATCCTGTCTACAGACACAGGTAGATTTTGAAGTGGGTGGTCTAAACTGCCGAATCATGGCAAAAAGGTCATTTCTTATGCAATTCCCAATAAACAGGTGCCCCACTATCTGTATTTTCAAAATCTACCTGTGCCTGTAGGCCGAGCCGTCAGGAAATTGTTTCATTAATTTGTGATCGGAAATGTATGAAATTGGCAGGTGTTCTTATTTAGTTTGCTATCAAAAGAGGCTTTCAATAAAAGCAGAAGATATTTCAGAAAAGTCCGTCAGCATTTTGAACCGAATTTCCGATGCCGCAGCACTTGAAAGAAAAATGTTGTCACATGACAGGAATCACTTATTGTACTGTCCTCTTAAAAAAATAAATTTTGAAATTTTCTTTATATAAAGTATAATAAAGAATTTTAAAAATTAAACATAGCTAAATTTTTACAGCTTGTTCGATGATTTTAATATATTGAGTATTTTACATTTTATCACTTTATTACAAAATGGCAGACAATTAAGCTCTTGCTTAATCACAAATTCTTATTTGAAAAAAAAACACTTTTCTAAAAAGTAACCCATGTTATCAAAAAAAAAAAACCCTGATGTAATCAGCTGATAATGATGCATTTTATTACCTATTAATGGTCTAACCTAAAAACAATTAAAAAATTATGTAGATATTCTAAAATTTTATTATAATAAGAAAATCTGTGGAACAAATGGAACAATTTTGTGTCATTTTGATTTAATAAGTTCTTAAAAGAACTGTTTTGAATTTAAAATATTAGTCAATCTCTAGAAAAACAACAACAGCACAGACACAATATAAAGTTTCGGCGGGAAATTCCACGTAGATTTTGGCGGGAGAAAAACCAGTTTGGCGGAATAAATCTACCACCACCACCACTGATGTCTGTCAACGAAAAGGTTACCAATGTGGGGTCTAGTATATTGAAGGTCGATGGATCTGCGCAAAGAACTTCTGTGTAAGAGCTTTTTCCCGCGGGACTGGGAAAGCGAGCAAAATGGTGTGTTAACGTACGCTTACGAGACTGCATTGTTTATATATCAGTGTTTAATTACAAATAGTTTTTTATATTTGTATTAGATAAACGCGTTTCTAAGGTAAATTTGTAATTCTAGTCCAATTATCTAAAATATATATATATATTATCTAAATTCTTCTCGCCCTTCAGAATTGAAGTGTTTCTATTTTTAGTACTACAAATATATTCTCTCTATATATGTATTTACACATACTATTATAATGAATATTTGATGTCTCAGTTTTGCCACATTAAAAAAATTTCTATGAATAAATTCTGAATTCTTATATATATCGTATACAAAGCAGTAAAGAAATGTTTTAATGTTGGATTGAATTTCTATACATAAAATAATGAGTTCCAATGTTGTTTGTCAAACAAACGATGAGCTTTATGGATTATTCTAATAATCATTAAAAAATGAAAGCTGATTAAAATCAATGATTAAAAAAAATGGCTTTTAAAATTACAGCAGTTATTGTGATAATTTGTACGGAAATATGACTTAAAATTACAGAACTTTTTGTGGTAATTTGTACGGAAAAATGGCTGTGAAATTTACTACAATTATAACCATTGAAATGACGGGAAATATGCGATAAAATTTACATCGAATTTGCTGCGATTTTTACGGTAAAAACTGCTGGCAACATTGCTGCCAGCAGTTTTTGCCGTAAATTTGACGGATTTTATTTTTACAGGGTACACCAAATTAGACATACATAGCCAAGTTGGCTTCCTATATGGCAACCTATTTTTGTCGCCAAATTTGGCGATATTTCACCAATTTTCGCGAGAATTTGACGTTGGCTAATGTAAATATATATAGTGTTGAGCATGTAAGCGTTGAAACAATGGTTACAACAATGAAAGAAAATTTGGCGAAACAATGTTCACTAAAACTCATAAATTAAACCCGTTTACGGAGGAATCCTGATGTATTGTTTCAAAATGTTAGCCCCTCTATAATTTCAAACTGCTATATCTCAGCCATTTTTTAAGATAGAGGCAAAACAAAAAATGCTCTGGAATCCTTGGATCAAGATCGAACATTTAACGCAAAACGTTTTTAGGATTTCTAATTTTTTGTACAACTTTTTGAAATTGAAATATTTAAATGGCTATCACAGCGCCCCCTCCAGGCGCAATATCCGCAATTTCAACTGGGACCTGCAGGCTGTAGTCAAAAACATATACAAAAAAATCGGTTCAACTATATGTATAACTTCATACGCTTTTCGATGATACAATAGTGAAAATGGTACAAAAATTGCGATCGCAGTGCCCCCTTTCGTCGAAATATCCCCAACTTAGAGTGAGACCTGCTGGCAATAGCGAAAAACATAGAAAAAAATTGGTTCAATTTGAAGCATAACTTCATACACTTTTCGATTATACAATGAGGATAGACAGGCGGGCAGACAGACATTTTGTAAAAACATGTTTTACGGAAGCTCTGACCCCCAAAACGTGTAAATCGTCGAAAAAAAAAATCGATTACAATACTTTCTTTTATTATAGATAGAAGAAAGTAATAATATTTACCTTCAATTAAATATTTTTAAGTTTAATAATAGGAAGAAAACTTTGAAAATTACGTCATAATGAAAACGATACATTTAAAACGTCTTACTGAAAACATTTTTCGGTACTTCTCCATTATACCGTTGACAACTTTCCAATTAAAAACAACTATCATAAATTATTCGTCAAACTCTAATGCCCAAAAAACTAATGGAAGAATATTGCCACTGGAATCTAACGCCCCACTCACTAAGTGTCAACTATCAGTAACTTTAAACAATAAAATTTATAATACATTAATGAAAAGAGGAAAAAAAAAAAAGAGTCTTAAATATTTATTTAGAATATTTTTCTTAATTATCTCCCTCGGCTGATGCATAATGACGTCAGTTGAAACGGATCTGTTGTGCGTAACTATGCATAGCAACATTTTTTCACCTCTTTTTCTCTTTTATAATCATGGCGCACCATTTAAGGTCGTTATTATTTTTTTAATTAATGAAATAAGTAATAAACGGGTAAATTATCATTAAAATTACAGATAAATGTCGAATAAAAATCTCTCGATGGAATAACAAACACGCGTAATGCATATGATGTCAATTGAATGCAACGCAATGGTAACGCACTTTTCTTCCCTATATTTTGGCGACAGTTTTTTCTTTTCTGGATAGTGGTCGATGGGATAATGGATAAATACCCAATTTTTTATAGCATCATTATAAAATTCCCCGATGCAGCAACATTGTTTACTTAGCCATTTTACATAAGTTGATTTTCAAATGTTTAATTGATGTTATTTAATCAATCACGAAAACAGTTGGTAGCTCTTTCGACAGCAGCTGATTCGGCCTTAAAATACTTCAGTGAAAGGAAAATGAATGGAAACCCGATTACAGCAGATGGCCACTGATAGCCATAGGCGTAGCCTCGGGGGTCCCCAACTTTCTGAACATCAATTTCTAAAATTAATACAGTCAATTAAGACTTGTATTGTATTGTATTGACCCAAAATCGTAATGAAATAACTACTTTTATTTTAATTTTATATTTCTTCATTTTTTTTTTAGATGTCAGATCAGTAGACAGCTCATCTCTTTTTCTTTGAAGTAATGAATTTGGTAGCAAATTTTTAGAATTGACTTGTACGTTAATGAAAAAATCAATACATTTTCCTTCAAAAGTCTTTCTATAAAGTAGAGGTATGCACGAGTCCGGGCTTGGTTTGAAGCCCGTACCCGGCGCGGGGCAGGGCGGGCCGGCAGAATAAAGACAACTTTTTTAACGGGCCTGAATGAGAAAAAAAAATAAACGAACCGGAATAGGCCGAGAAATAAAATGAAGCGGTCGACTAACACAATATAACAAATTTAAAAGGGTCGGACAAAGCGGAGAAAATTATTTTTTTCTACATTCTCGGGCCGAGCCGGGACTTAATTGTTCCCAGAACGTGTCGGGCAGGCAATGTTTTTCTAAATAATAGAGATAATGAACTTTTGTTAACGGAATCTCTGAAAATATACTTTAATAAATTACAGAAGTATTTTTTAAATCTACATTTTTTTTTAATGTACAGCTTCAAAAGTTGTGTTTTTAATCATCTTTTTTCTTTTATTCTAAATTACACTAATTTTTAGTGAGTATATATTTGAATGTAATAGTATGAGAATCTAAGTGATCATTAATGTTGCTATCCTGTATTACACTATATTTCCAATGATGATTGGTCACTTGCGATTTTAGACGTTTTGTTAAATATCTGGAAAGATACATGAGGAATTATTCTGAAACTTCAGGAGTGTAAACAACATTATAAACGTCATATATTTCCGCGAAGATTTTTTCCCGAAACCAAATAAGGGGCCGTCAACAAATTGAAGAAAAACGAATATATTTTGGATAACCCTGTAAAAACTAATATCGCAAAAGCATTCAAACTGTAGATTATGATTAAGTGGCTTATTGTAATAATTTGGGTTCATTTGTATGAAGATAGCATGTATACTCGAAGAGAAATTCACGTTTTTATAAAAACAGTCCCAAATTTTACCAAGTTTTTTGCTTATAATTTGCAGAGTTTTTAATATAAAAACAAGTTATTTTCAGAAAATATGATAAACACAATTGTACACAATACCTTGCAATCAGAATTAAAAAATAATAAAAATTGTATAAAAAATGAGCAGGTTTACTAAATATTGTTTCACTGCGCATGCGCGAATTCAATCAAAATATACTGTGCATAATATATTAGCTGAATGTATAGACCAACTTTCATGAAAGTCTCAAAAACATAGCTTGAAAATTCTGATAGTAATCGTCGATAGAATAAGCTCGAATTTCGCTGTTTCCCAAAAGGAAGCAAAAAGATGAGGGGTTGTATCCAAATATACTAGCTTATGAAAGTTGACATAATAAGAATGAAGTGTCTCTCATTCTATATTTGATACAACCCCTCATCTTTTTGCTTCCTTTTGGGAAAAGCGAATTTCGAGCTTATTCTATCGACGATTACTATCAGAATTTTCAAGCTATGATTTTGAGACTTTCATAAAAGTTGGTCTATATATTTAGCTAATATATTATGCACAGTATATTTTGATTGAAATCGCGCATGCGCAGTGAAACAATATTTAGTAAACCTGCTCATTTTTCATACAATTTTTATAATTGTTTAATTCTGATTGCAGGGTGTTGTGTACAATTTTGTTTGCCATATTTTCTGAAAATAACTTGTATTTATATTAAAAATTCTGCAAATTATAAGCAAAAAACTTGGTAAAATTTGGGACTGTTTTTATAGAAACCTGAATTTCTCTTCGAGTATACATGCTATCTTCATAAAAATGAACCCAAATTATTACAATAATCCACTTAATCATAATCTACAGTTTGAATGCTTTTGCAATATTAGTTTTTACAGGGTTATCCAAAATATATTCGTTTTTCTTCAATTTGTTGACGGCCCCTTATGGGGTTTCGGGAAAAAATCTTCGCGGAAATATATGACGTCAATTGTGTTGTTCACACTCCAGAAGTTTGAGGATAATTCCTCATGTATCTTTCCAGATATTTAACGAAACGTCTAAAATCGCAAGTGACCAATCATCATTGGAAATATAGTGTATATAGCTTGTGGAGATGTTGTTTGAAATATACGGTAAAATTTTACCATAAATATGTATGCAGTACTCTTTTAAACGAATCTTAATTATATTTTAAGAAAAATCAGAATTTTTTTATAAAAATTGACTCAGGCCGGGTCTGATTTCATTGATTTTTGCACGGTCCGAGCCTAATTTCATTAAGTTTTGACTTTTAGTTTTTACAAATGCCCGGGCTGGAAAATCCGGCCTGTGCAAACCTTTACTATAAAGGCATTCCACTTTTGGCAGTGTAGCTAAAATATGTCTTGTGCATAATTAAATATGTTCCTCTCTCTTATTTATTATTATTTATTTTATTGACGGCACTTAATCTTCTACTATATACTTTCGCATATTTGAGATGCAATGGTTAGGATTTTTTTTTTTTTTTAAGTGTGAGCCTTCTTGAATAAGATGTTTTAAAGTTATATACAGCCGTATATAATTTTACCATCGTTTACCAAGGTAAACGATGGTAATCCGTTCCAGAAATACCACTATTAAGCAAAACCTATCCAAGATGCAATTTTCAAGGCGCACATACCATAAATGATTTATGGTATGTGCCCGTATTTCTTAAAAGTGCGGATTAAACTTATTTAAAATATCCTCAAAGTTTTATGAATGTCTTATTTATTATACTTGTTACAAAAATATTAATTTCAATAAAATGAACTAGTGGAGATTTCCTCATTTCCCTGGTCTTTTTTTTTTTTCAAGCGAACCTCGAATTAAATGAACCTGGTAGTGGGGCCTAACTGCCGTCAACAGTGTATACACGTGCAGGTTACGCCCGCTCTGGTCTCGAATCATATGAACTTTCGTGATTTTTTATTTCGACACAGATTAGTTTAATATTTTGAGCATCGTAGTTCGCGTTACGACGATTTTGTATTCTTCCAACTTTAATATCAGCAGAACAAAATTTAAGAATTAGTTCTTTACGTTTCGGGGGGGGGGGGATGTAAAAAATTAAAAAACACTAAACTCCCAAAATATACCATATTGGTCTAAAAGCTTGAAAACGGATTCATTTTACAAGTGTAAAAAATTTGCCGCTAACCGCGAAAAAACGCACAATATTTTATGTGATTTAAATCACGAAAAATTCAAAAATTTCGGAGGACAAAATTTACTATATTTGGGCTGAAATATTGGAACCGTATTCCTTTTACGAATGTTTAAAAAACGCCGCCGCAAAATGCAAAAAAACGCTAAAAATCTCCCCCCCCCCTTTTTTTTTTATCGCAGAGGACAAAATTTACTATATTGGGCTGAAAGGTTGAAACCCGATACTTATAACAAATGTTAAAAAATTGCTGCAAAACGTTAAAATCGCATGAAAAATTAAAATCATTCTTTTAATTCCGAATAAATTTTTTTGATAAGGGGAAAAAAAATATTCTGACTAAAAGTTTGAAACCGGATTCTTTTTACGAATATGAAAATATCCCCACAAAACGTGAAAAAAAAAATGAAAATGAAAAATCGCATAAAACAATTCACGAAAAATTCACGCAAATTGTCAAAAATCGCAGAGGACAAAATTTACTATAGTGTGTTGAAGGACTGAAACTACATTTCTTTTACTAATGTTTAAAAAATTGCTGCAAAATGCGTAAAAACTGGAAAGAAAAAAAAATTCGCGAAAAACTTAAAAATCACAGAGAATAAAATTTATTATATTGAGTTACAAGATTATAGCTGGTTTCCTTTTACGAATGTCAAAAAATCACCGCAAAGCGGGTGAAAAACGCTAAAAACCACATAACAAATTAGCGAAAAATTCAAAAGTCGATATACCAGTTCCGAATAAATTTTTATTGAAACGAGGCCAACATTTACTATATTGGGTTAAAAGGGTGTAACCGGATTCCTGTTACAAATGTTAAAATCTTCCCCAAAACGCGAAAAAATGCAAAAGGTCGCACGAAAAAATCGCGAAAAATTAAAAAGTCGCAGAGTACAAAACTTAGTATAATGGGCTGAAAGATTAAAACTGGATTCCTTTTATGAGTGTTTAAAGATTACAGCGGAACGCGAAAAAACGGAAAATATCATAACAAATTCCTCAAAAATTTAAAAATCGCAGAGAACAAAATTTACTATAATTGGTTGAAATGTTGAAACCGAATTAGTATCACAAATGTATGTTAAAATATTGCCAGAAAACGCGGAAAAACACTAAAAAATACATAACAATTTTGCAAAAATTTTCGAAATTGCTGAGGACAAAATTTAATATATTGAGCTGAAGGAGTGAAACCAGATGTATTTTACGAATGTTTAAGAAAATCGTCGCGGAACGCTAAAGAACGCTTAAAATCGCATAATAAATTCGTGAAAAATCGCAGATTGTACTAAAAGATTGAAGTTGGATTCAATTTGCGAATGTCAAAAAAATCGCCACGAAACGCAAAAAATTGCATTATAAATTTACAAAACATTAAAAAATATCAGAGTAGAAAATTTACTATATCTGTTGCAAAAATGAATCCAGATATCTCCTACGAATATTTAAAAAATCGCCGCGGGAAGTTAAAAAACTCTAAAAATCCCATAAAAATTTTGCGAAATATATTTTAAATGCAGAGGACAAAATTTACTGAATTGTGTTAAAAGATTGAAACTTAATTCCTAACACAAATGCTAATAAATTGTGGCAAAACGCGAAAAAACGTTAAAAATCACAAACATTTCGTGAAAAATTCAAAAATTGCTGTACGATTTCCGAAAAAACTTTTCTGAAACGAAGACAAAATTCATTATATTGAGCTAGAAGATCGAAACTGAATTCCTATTACCTAGTGTGGTAAAATTGGCGCTATGTCGTTAACTGAGGACATTTTTAATCAAGAAACCACACTGTATATATGTATATGTGTGTGTGCGTGCATGTGTGTTTAATAAACATTTGTGACCCCCCCCCCCCCAAAAAAAAAAAAAAAAAAAAATCAGGTCACGCTACGCCTATGCTGATAGCTTAATTATTATTCAATCTTCCGTAATCATTTTAGAGGTAATCAAATTAGCGTGTTTTCAGAGTTTGTTGTGTCAGAACGGGGGTTGGCGAGCGTAGCTAGTAGGGGGGCCCCCTAGTAGAAAAAGAAATAAAACACTAATAGACAATGATGTAATTAATAATGCGAATAGGGGTTGTTAATAAAGAAGGGGAGAGGGAGTAAATTTTTTTTTAAATATTGCATTTAGTCCACATGACAGATATTATTATGACAGAGTATAAAAGCGGGCTTCGCCCGCTATCGGGCAGGGTTCAGATATTCGAAAAAACAAAAAATAGACCAGTAAATTTTTACTTTATAAAAAACATTTTTTTTTAAATTAAATTGATTAAAGAAATGATAAAGTGTTTTGAAAGGAATATTAAACGAAACCCTTTGTGCGATCTTCGATCACACTTACCCACTTGTTTTTATTTCGGTTCGGATTAGGATTGAAGTATTTCGAATTTCGGGCAGACAAAAAAAAAATTTCAATAGAATTTGATTGCTGTAGGAGAAAATATTTTTATTTCGGAGTAGAGTCGAGATGGATAACCCAATTTTTCCGCACACCACCCGACAGTGGTTAGTTTTTAAAAATTGACTCGAGGTTAGTGTTTTTAGAATAAAGGACCCATGGGTTAGATTGGCGCTGATTTTTTTTTTTTTTTTTTTTTTTTGCATGTCGGGTTGACTGCAATTGTTTCGGTTTCGAGTTGAATTTTGATTCTTCCCCGTCGTGTTTGAGTTACCCGATTTTTTCAAAACGTGTCCAGAATATTGTTTTAGATTAAAGTCCTGCTTTGTGTCGTGTAACCCGCTGTTTGTATCGGGTCGGGTTGAAGTTAATTTTATTCGTTGCGGGTCGAGTCAACTTTTAACGTTTTGGGATCGGGTCTGTCTTGGGTTGGGTTTCCACTCTTTCAGATCGGGTTAGGGTTGACACGATTTTTCAAAAAAAAAAAAAAAAAAAAAAAAAAAAAAGGCATGAATATTTTGCAAATGAAAAAACTATATTTGAATGAATGTAAATGTGTTAATTTTTACACAAGAGAAAAAATATTTTAGAGATATAATTGTAGACTACATTTCAGTAATTGTATCAAATGATCTGCTGAACAACGAAAAACTTTGACAGAATTTCTGGCTCATTTTTAAACGCAAAGGCATAAAATTGACAGGCCTGACTGTTGAAACAATTTGGAATCTAAATGAATTTTCCATTTTTTGATAAATAAAAGACTTATCGCGTTATAAGTAATTAATGTCACGTTTTTCTCCTTTCTGGGACTGTAGCATCAGGAATTCGGTTCAAAACGTTGACTTTGACAGTGTTTTTTGAAGG
Organism: Maratus michaelseni; assembly: GCA_963931845.1. Classification (NCBI taxonomy): domain Eukaryota; kingdom Metazoa; phylum Arthropoda; class Arachnida; order Araneae; family Salticidae; genus Maratus; species Maratus michaelseni. The sequence continues at coordinate 494,939,677 of OZ007586.1, forward strand.
ATCTTCTCTCTTTACCAGAAAATGGTAAACGTGTTTCGATTACAAACTTTTTGAATAACAATGCCTACCCATTTCATGCGTTTCTGAATAAAAATTAATTAAAATATGTTTGTGAAAGTAGCCTCTTTGTATTTAAGAACAGCTTTAAGATATTTATTAATTTCTTTTAATTTGGGTTCAGGTTTGAATATTTCGGGTTGGGATTGAAATATTTCGAGCTTCGGGTTGACACACAAAGTTATTTTGTATAAAGATAGCCCTAGATACGGTACCCGAAAGCGATTTTTTAAAATATCGGCCGGAAATTATTTTAATTTAATGTTTTCATTTTTTTGTTTTGTTTTCTCCTCTAGCGTATGCTCCGATTTTCTGGAAACAAAACAGTTTTCATTGTTAGAAAGAGAAGAATATTGTTATAGTAACAAATTTTGTTTTAAATCACAAAAACATACTTCTGATTTTGGGATAATTTTTAAAAACTCTTTTTTTGTAAATCTTGAATTCATATTTGTCAATTATGAGTTTAAAAAATAATAATGAAAAAACCTTCTCGCTTTTTTTTCGAAAATTTTAGACAATTTAAAATAAAAGAAATGGTAAAAAATACTAATAAGATCAATTTTTAAACAATATTATAAAAAAAACACTTAATTTGGCTTTTTTTTTTTTTTTTTCTGATATGAGGAATTGTGGATTAAAATATAATTATCCTATATAATACGACCCGAGCAGGACTCTAATCCATATATTACATATATATATTACCAATCCCCCCCCCCGTCGGGGAAACCATGCCTCCCCCCGTCGGGCAAATCTTGGCGCCGCCCAGGCCTACAGGTAAAAAGGTAGATTTATTATTATGAATCTGGGACAAATGATCGACTTAGATCAATTATGGATGTTAAAAGGTACTGCAACAGGAATCAAATTAGTTTCAATCTTGACATTTTTTACTTCAAAGGGTCAAATCTATATTCTGGTCCAGTTTCAGATGCTAACAACTCAGATGGTGAAGATGATGACCCAGATGCTCCAGAAACAAGTTTAGTAAATCCCAGTTAATGACTAGATGGCCCAATCATACCTAAAACTTATAAACAAGCGATGGCATCCGTGCAATGCGAGATGTGGCTTGCTGCAATGAAGAATGAACTCAGAGTTATGAGTGAACGGAAGGTGTGGCATTTGGCTCTTTTACCTGCCAACGTATCTCCAGTGGAATGTGATGTACACTATCAAGAGAGACGAATTGGGGAGGATTGCGCGATATAAATCTCGTTTAGTTGTCCAAAGCTATAAACAAGTAAAAGACGAATCGTATGATAAGACCTTTAACCCTGTGGTTAACTTTGGGGTAATCCGATTCTTCTTTTCCCTCTTGGTATCAGGTTGCGGATGGCGTCACATTCAGTGTGATGTAACGGGCACCTACCCGTATCTACCACTACGAGGAAACATATATATGTCATAACCGCCCAGTTTCACCACACCTGAAAAGTCTCACTTGTATTGCAAGTTTGATCGAGCTTTATACGAATTACATCCAAGTGGCAGGGAATGGTTTTTCGAAATATACTAGGTTTTAATCAATATAGGTTTTATTAAATTAGAAAGTTGTAATTGTGTCTGCTCATTTAATTCTGACATAATACTTTTGTTATATGTGGACGATATAGTTATTTTTGGCAGAAATCAAAATGTCATCGATAATGTTTTAAAGCTATTGGGTGAACACTTTGATTTAAAAGTTTTAGGAAGAACCAAAAAGCTTTTGGGGGTTGAATTTGATGAAGGAAATGGAGGTTTGGAAATTCATCAAGCTCATTATATATAGATGAAATATGCAAGAAGTTTAAAAGTTTCAAAATTCCCATTTCATCACTCTCAATAAGCAAAGGTGTCTTTTCAAAGGTAGATTGCCCAACTTCACAGTCAGATATTGAATTTATGAACAAAACACCATATAGAAGTGTTCTGGGATGCTTATCGTTTCTTGCAAATCGCACAAGGCCGGACATCTTATGCTGTGAACATTTTTAGTCAATTTCAAAATAATCCTAGTTTATTTCATTGGGGCGGACTTCTACGGCTGTTGGGTTATGTTAAATACACAAAAAAAAAAAAAAAAAAAAAAAAATACCGCCTTCGATTATCTTGTAATCAGAAGCAGTTGATCGCCTATATTCTGATGCAGACTTTGCAGCAAACCGGGATGACCGTACATCAGTAGGTGGCCAGATAGCGTTTCTTGATAACTCACCTGTTGACTGGAGGACTTTTAAGGAAAAATGCGTAGGTCTGTCAACGATGGAATCAGAGTTTGTAGCATTAACAGAGGCTACCAAAAATCTGATTTGGTATGACCGGATCCTGCAGGAATGCCGGAGTAGGCAGATCATTCGCGAGTGCGATACTAAATCAAGACAACCGTGGACAACCAGGTTGCCATGGATTTTTTTTTAAGTCCCCAATTGAAAATCATCGCAGTAAACATATAGATGTAAAATTATATTTTGTTAGGGACCTGGCTTACAAAGAAATTTTTGATTTGTGTTTTGTTCGCAGAAAGGCAAACCTCACAGACGTTTTCACCAAATCCCTCACCAAGTTTATCTTTTAAGATTTATAACGGTTTTATTTAGAATTGATTATTATTATTTTTTTGTCAAATGCCCTGCTAAATTTTTAATGTATTTAAGAAAAATGTGTCAAATTTTTAGATGAAATGTTTTTAAATTTAGAATGAATGTTATTGTGTAAAGTAAATTGTTTTAAAGTATAAAGTTTTAGAATTTTTTATATATAATCTGGCTTGTAGCATATTTTATTCATTTTTAAGATTGTTTTTCAATATGTATATTTTTAAATGAAAGAAATTAGTTTTTGCATTTTTGTCTGGGTAGGCCGATTCATCATGATCAGATGGAAATGTCTATCGAATCGTCCAAATCCATCGAAAGTTAAAGTAAAATTAAATTTTTGGCTGACTCCATGGGAAAATTAAGTGTTTAAAGTATGTATAGATTTTAGTTAAATATATTTTTAAAAGGGATGTTATTTGTAGAAGAATCATATTCATTGTGAAATTTTTTCCTTTGTTACTGATTTTAGATCTATTTTATGTTTTTAGATATCTAATTCTTGTTCCTTTTAGGCACCTGAGACCTCAATAAATGTATATAAATTGAAATGAATCATAATATCGGAGGAGTGATAGAGATATTTGATTGTTTATGTAAGGAAGAAGGTGATTGTGAACAGATGTGGTTGTTCAACTTAGCTCAGATGCCAGATCATTTTTACTTATTTATAATTTTGGATATGAAGGTCAATATCCCAAAGTTAGAGTCATGTCTTTAAAGTTTTTTTCTGTCCAAAGCAGTTTTCTAGGAAGAATTTTTTTGCATTTGTTAAATAAAGAATTTATTGTTATATAATGAAATGTTTTCAGGGTTTAACTTTTGAATACAATTAGAAATATGTTAATAATGCTATTGCCTTAATTTTTAATCCTTCAAATAGAAGGTTATTATTATTGTTTTAATTGAAGGTACGTATTTGCATTTAATTGATAATCATGTTTAAATTTTTGTGTAAAATTGCAATGTATTAAATCGCTATATATTGTACACTGGTATTTCCTGCTAGGCTCAAATTTTTTTTAACTTTGGTTTAAGCTAAAGTATTTTCTTTCATGGAATTTTTGGAGGAAAACTTAAGTTTAGTGTTAAATTTGACTTGAATTTTGTGGTTAAATTTGATTGGGCTTGTAAAGGTAAAGTTGCGTATAAATTGGCAGTTTTGGTAATTTAAGTGGTTTAAATAGTGATGTAGGACATTGTTTTAGTTCAAATTTAAATTTTGTAAACTTAAATAAAGTTTTAATGTCATTTGTTGGAGTTTTACTAAAAGCTTTGGAGAGTAGCCATCGTTTAATGATAAGGAAATCCATGTTAGTATTTAAATTTTAACTTTGATTTTAACTATATATGAAAAAATTGTTGGCAGGTTTTAACTTATACTATCAGTTTTAAATTTTTTTAGCTAGTGATTATGTGTATTAAAGTGTAGTGAAATTCATTTGGATGATAAATCCAAATTTTTCTAGTCCTTTTTTCAAATCATTGTCATATAGTTCAAATTGATTTATAATCATTAATAAAATTGGCTGATGTTACTGCATTGAGGCAATGAGAGGGGGGACAGACCTCCAATGTATGTTAGTCTCATTGACTCAAGCAATATACTTATTTAAAATACTTTTATCAAAGTATTTCATTAAACTATATATTCATCATCAAATATACACACCTAGCATTCAACATATTCATAAATACATATCATGAGTTCATCTTTATTAAGTTTATATTATAACATACAAGGTCTATTTACAAATACATCGTTTCTACTTACCTTTAATCTTTTGTGTGTCAAACTGGTTTGATCTATTCATGGGTGGAAATGCTTTTAATATTTCTCTTATTAAACATAAAATGGAAACATATAGTCTAATTGGAATATAAATACATTAAATATTTAAGGAAACATGGGCAGTTGTATAAAATAATTTTTATCTGCGCATGCGCGAACAATAACAAGGAACTTTTTGCATAATTTAATAGTCAACTCTATGGAGCAACTTTTTTTTAAAAAATCAGTCAGATATCGTAAAAATTCAGAGAGATATCGGCGTTAGAGTGAGCTGTTTTTTAGTTTCTGACTAAAACTCGTTGAATGATAAGGGATTGTCCACAAATTGCTATTTTTAAGTTATATGGCAGCGTTCGGAGCAAATTTTTAGAAAAAAACTATTTAATTATAATTTACGCTTATGTTTAGGAATATTTATACTCTAAACTATACGATGAAAAGGAAAATATAGTCCATACATTGATTACATTTAGGTAAATTGAAGAGTTTATGGTAAAATTTTGTGAAATTTAGCCAAATGCGCAAAACACTCTACAGTAAATTCTATTGCATATATATGTATTTTCTGTATACACGTAATTTGTATACCAGTAGTGAAGATGATAAACTAAAATCTAAGATATGTTATACATTTTTCGTAAGTTATGAGTCAGTAACTTGCAATTTAATTTTTATAGTGATATTTCAATAGCTTTTTGAGAAATTATGTTTTGCGTATTAATCCAGTCAAATTAGGAAAGTTTGCCATAATAAAAGCTAAGGAGATAAAAATTGGTACAGTTGTTCATTGATGGCTACTGATGACTATGTAAAAAGTCCTGATGGATAGAAGGTGAATGGGGGATTAAAATAAATTACTTTTTTTTAGTTTTTTACAAAAATCTCAGAAACGGTTGGTTTTTATTAAAAAATTACTCCGACATAAATTAAAGAACATACAATTCTCTACAAATGACAGTTATATACAGTGGAACCTCGATTATCCCTCAGTCACAAGATCAAAGCCTTGACGGATTTTCCGCAAAAAAAAAAAAAATCACTTCAATTTCAAATTTATTTAGTTAACGTGTATTCAAATTTATTAAATATCAATGAATCCGTGCAAAAATTTCGCACTCCGGTCTAATATTTTTTAACAATACCTAATATTTTTTAGACTCAGTTTTAATTTTCTAAAGGAAAATTAAGGACTAAAATATCTGCAAACAACATTAGTCAAGCCAGAATATCATCTAATTTATTACATCAAAGTTACTATTGAAACAGCCCATTGATTTCCAAAACTGCGATATTATTATGGATGGTGGTTTCTTTCTTCAGAAAGTCCCTTGGTCAAGAGGTTCCACTTTTATTTCAATTTGTGAAGGTTACAACAAATATATCTCTACACATTATAAAGGAAAACGCTGCACAGTGTTTTTTTATGGCTACTCCGACATTGATTACCAATAGCACGAAATCAGCAGAGCAAAACCGAAGATGTGCACTGAAGAAGTCCGTGAATATTAGTTTCAACGGGGACACAGGGGTGCAACTCAAATGCGAAAGGTTCCATTCTCCCATTGGTTGACAAAAAAAATGGAAGTCACTTGATTTTTATGTTTTCGTATAAGTTTGCTTAAAGCACATTCTGTATGTGAACGATATAGCACGGTGGTTAAAACACCGGACTTGTAAACTGAAGGTTTTAAGTTTTGTCCTCTCTGATTAAAAAAAAAAAATCCTTTTTTAGAGTTTTGTTTTGATCTTTATGGAATTAATTAATAAAGATTATTTACTTGACTTAAAGATCAGTATCATTTTTTTTTTAAATTATTATGTAAATATATAATACATCTTAATTAATATTATATTTAAATATATATAGTTAATGTTAGTAATTAGTATTATACTTAAATATATATATAATTAATAATATTTAATAGTTTATTTAAATATGTGTGTGTGGGTATATACATATATAATTAATATTAATAAATTAATATTAATAAATTATTATTATTTAAATGCATATAATTAATATTTTCACTCAGTGGTTTGTAATACATTCTCTTCCATTTTCAGTAAATAATTAATAAGACATTTAAGAAAATAGGCCAATATATCTTAAAGAAAAACTTGGGATTTTTTAAAATGTAACTCAAGAAATGAATTTTAGTTTTGGATGATACACTTTGTAGAAGCCCAAACATTGCATGTACGTAAGTTTAGGATTAAACTAAACTTTTTTTTTATAAATATTATCTGTTATTAAAAATACATAATAGAAACATATGCTTCTTGGTTCTTATTAGAATCCAGAAGTATTGACTTTTTTTTTTTCATTTATTGTATGTGCCTACATGAATAATATAATAAAATATCATTGTGATCTCAATAAATTTTTGAAAACTAGAGTAGCAAATAATATCTAAATCATATAAAATCTTCGACTATGTTAGAAACACAGACATACATATATAAAAATTATGCAGACATGTATGCATGTACATATCCATATAATTATATATTACATATATTTATATACATACATATAAATATATGTAAATATAAATATACATACGTATATAAATATATATATTCATATAATTATATACATATATATATATATAAATATATGTAAATATAAATATACATACGTATATAAATATATATATTCATATAATTATATACATATATATATATATAAATATATGTAAATATAAATATGCATACGTATATAAATATATATATTCATATAATTATATACATATATATATATAAATATATGTAAATATAAATATGCATACGTATATAAATATATATATTCATATAATTATATACATATATATATTCATAAGTATATCATACATGCATATGTGTATTGTATATGTTTTCACTTTTACGAGAAAAAAATATGTCAGATTTATTGGATTGCACTGTAAGAGTAAGAAAATGTTAAAACTACAGCAATAATACACCAATATTATACTGATTATAAAAAACATTAATTGATTAATCTTTGTATATTACTATACTGTCATACTGGAAAGAAAGGAGTATGTACACAGGCAGACGTGTCGAGAGACTGGTAATTAAACGGGAAGCAAGACAGGTAGAAAGATGGATTGACAGATGGATAGCGAGACAGGTAAAGAGTTGGGTAGAGGAAAAAAAATTTATTCAAATATAAATATTTGTCACAAGGAAAATGTTGCAACAATGAAATTAAATTTGCGTTAAGCCACGCTTGCTAAAATACGCTATTGGCTGGAAATCTGATTACGTAACTTTAAAAAGCTTGGTGTTTTATAAAGTCAAGCAAAAAGAAATGGGATTATTTGCCAAATGTTATAAAAACAAATCTGATGGACGGTACTTCTTTTCTATTTGTTTAACAGTATATATGGATTTATGTATGATATTTTGTAATGCTATCATTTATTTTTCTCTTTTTCATTATGTCGTAATTGTTAATCCTACATTCTTAACAATATCACTCAGACTAATCCCTTTAAGGGAAATCCTAGTACAGTTGAAGTTTAATACATTTAGAATTTTATGAATCAGGTTCAATAACTTTAGAATACAGTTTTTAAATTTTTATAAGAACAAAATATTAAATGGAGGTATCACTAATAATTTTACAAATTGCATGCATGGGATAATGCCAGACAGACATTTCCATTGTAGTCACAGAAATTGCCCAATGATCCAAGTGATTTCAGAACGAAATATTATAGGTGTGACATCATGTATTTGGAATACTTGTGGCAGGATGTTTGAAATCAGAAGTAACAACAAACCTCATGTCAGTATCATGCAAAAACAACTGTATGGATAGAAATATTCAGCAAGGAACTTTTGAACAGTGCTAAACTAATAGAATATTTAACAGAAATACTGGAACCACCCACCAATTGCCAAAAGTAAATTTTCAAGATGTCGTAAATAACGATTGCTCTGAAGAAGAAAATTTAGCAGAAAGGACAACCCGTTATCCCCCAAACCGAAATGAATCAGGAACATCTATGGAAAAAAAAGAAAGTAATTCTTTGTCAGAAAGGGCTAACGAACAGTAGTTGAAGATGAAAGTGTCAATATGGAAGAGTTTAGAAGTGACAGAAATGTTCAACAGAACGTTTTTGAAGTAAAGTCATTGAACAAGCTGTGTTGTAAATAACGATTGCTCTGAAGAAGAAAATTTAGCAGAAAGGAAAACTTCTTATCCCCCAAACCGAAATGAATCAGGAGCATCTATGGAAAAAAGAGCAAGTAATTCTTTGTCATAAAGGGCTAACGAACAGTAGTTGAAGATGAAAGTGTCAATATGGAAGAGTTTAGAGGTGACAGAAATGTTCAACAGAATGCTTTTGAAGTAAAGTCATTGAACAAGCTGTGTTGTAAATATCCCCCAAACCGAAATTAATCAGGAACATCTATAGAAAAAAGAGCAAGTAATTCTTTGTCAGAAAAGGCTAAAGAATAGTAGTTGAAGATGAAAGTGTCAATATGGAAGAGTTTAGAGGTGACAGAAATGTTCAACAGACCGCTTTTGAAGTAAAGTTGTTGAACAAGCTGTGTTGTAAATAACGATTGCTCTGAAGAAGAAAATTTAGCAGAGAGGACAATCTCTTATCTTCCAAACCGAAATGAATCAGGAGCATCTATGGAAAAAAGAGCAAGTAATTCTTTGTCAGAAAGGGCTAACGAACAGTAGTTGAAGATGAAAGTGTCAATATGGAAGAGTTTAGAGGTGACAGAAATGTTCAACAGAACGCTTTTGAAGTAAAGTCATTGAACAAGCTGTGTTGTAAATAAAGATTGCTCTGAAGAAGAAAATTTAGCAGAAAGGAAAACTTCTTATCCCGCAAACCGAAATGAATCAGGAACATCTATGGAAAAAAAGCAAGTAATTCTTTGTCAGAAAGGGCTAACGAACAGTAGTTGAAGTTGAAAGTGTCAATATGGAAGAATTTAGAGGTGACAGAAATGTTCAACAGAACGCTTTTGAAGTAAAGTCATTGAACAAGCTGTGTTGTAAATAACAATTGCTCTGAAGAAGAAAATTAGCAGAAAGGAAAACTTCTTATCCCCCAAACCGAAATGAATCAGGAACATCTATGGAAAAAAGAGCAAGTAATTCTTTGTCAGAAAGGGCTAAAGAACAGTAGTTGAAGATGAAAGTGTCAATATGGAAGAGTTTAGAGGTGACAGAAATGTTCAACAGAACACTTTTGAAGTAAAGTTGTTGAACAAGCTGTGTTGTAAATAACGATTGCTCTGAAGAAGAAAATTTAGCAGAGAGTTACCACAACAGAGAGACCAACCTGTTATCTTCCAAACCGAAATGAATCAGGAGCATCTATGGAAAAAAGAGCAAGTAATTCTTTGTCAGAAAGGGCTAACGAACAGTAGTTGACGATGAAAGTGTCAATATGGAAGAGTTTAGAGGTGACAGAAATGTTCAACAGAACGCTTTTGAAGTAAAGTCGTTCAACAAGCTGTGTGAAAACACTCACAATCATAACACAAAAGACCAATCATTGCAAACAACAGCTTTTCAATGAAGTGCTGTTGATAATACTTTGTTGGCTGAACAAAATTTACTAGAAATGATGTATATGGAGTACCAATAGAACAAAGAACAAGTAATTCTTTGTCAGAAAGAACAAAGGAACAGTCAGTTAAAGATGAAAGTGTCGATATGGAGGTAGAAATTATAGGGGAGATAAATGTTCCGCAAGATGCTTCTGAGGCCTGAGACAGTTGAGGAGGAGACTGCCAATACGGAAGTAGAAATAAGTGAGAAAAGTGCCCAGAGAAGAGTTGTACTAAATATGTTTTTATAATTTCCCAAAAGATGGCAGAACTACTCAATTGTCTTTGAAGCAATAACAATATTTCAATATGGCTTTGTTCAGCTAAAGTTTATAGATTTCTTTACTATTTTTTCTTACATTGTAATGGCCAAAAGTTATTGGAAAATATTTTATCAATTATTTTTTTAATTCAAAAATTTTTTTTTTCGAAAAGTTTCAAATATTTAAAATTTTGTTTAAATTTCCACAAAAAGGATAATTAGACAAAATGCAATTTTGCAATCTTCAATAACACTTACCCACTTGTTAATACCTCATTTAGAGAGAAAACTGATTTTATTCAATTAAAATCTAAATCTAATGCTAAAATTACAAAGCTATGCTTACTATTTTCATAAATTTGAGCACAAAATTGTCAGTGAAAGATTTTATGTAGTGACCAATGGCCATATATACACAGACCAGTCAAATTCCAGATGATCATCATGTATCATATGCACTTAGATTTTAAAAGTAAATTTTGAAGGGAAACCATGCGGCATATACAAAAGAGTACAATAACTTTTTTTGTTGTTTCAGAATGGAAAGACTTACTATCACTTGAACTTTACCTTTGTAAACATAAGATTTTTAAATTACTTCCTTTAAAGGTTAATCTCTTCCAAGCCATACATGCTTAAGCAGTATTATTCACCATGTAATATACGTTTCCATTTTCTACTTTTGTGTACTTCATTTAAATTATTGTTAAACACTAAATTATACTTTATGATAATTTAAGGAATTTTTAAGAATTATTTTGTTTATTTAAGGAGTTCTAAGTACTCCTTGGAAACTTTTTCATTTCTAAAGAGTATATAAGTGGTCTATTGAGTCTGTATGAACCTTCTAATTGCAGTTGCTAAGTGATATTTTAATAGCACTGCATTTTAGTAGTTATATGTCTTTAGTGTGAAAGAAATAAGACAAACTGTGCATTTGTTATGGCAATAAATAAGCTTTACTAAACTCAATGATTATTTTTTGGTTGACACATGCATGGTTGACAGTTTGAGCCCTGAAATATCAATTGTTCACTACTTTTGGTGAATCTAAACACTTCATGCTAATGAAAATCCAATTATTAAAGCTAACTTAAATATTTTTTTATTACATTCATTTATCTAAACTTAAAATTTTTATTTTCTCCTTTTTTCTGTCTGATCCACAAAGCTGCAAAAACAATCTTCAGGTCCTTGTTCCATCTTTTCATGTTCTTTAGACAAATGGAAACCTAAAATGAAAACAATTGATATTCTTAATAATAGTTTTAAAATCTGTATGTTTTTTTAAAATGTGTGTAATTTTGTATATGTATTTTTAACTGTTATGTGGTCACTCTGGCTTGTAAGATGTAGATGTTTACATGCATAAAATGGTTGTAAAATAAGCTTTTACTTTAACTTTTTACAAGTAAATATGCTTAATTCTTTTATGTATAATAAATAAACATGATTTATTCATTACCAGATTCTTCATTTTATTTTTAAATAAAGATATTTTCTTTGATTTAAAAAACCTTTGTTACATTTTCCATCAGATTGTTCTTTGAGTTTGCTACTACTAAAGAGTTATCTACATATAAAAATATATTTATCTTTTTTTATAATAAATTCTGATAGATCAGACTTGAGCTTCTTCATTTTTAAACAAAATATCTTCCTTGATTTCAATATTATTTGTTACATTTTCAATCATTTTATTAATAATTCTCTTTAAGCTTCTACTACTTAAAAGTCTTTACATATATTCTAACATAAGTATTCTTCATCATCTTTCTTTATACAGGTTTTTAATATCTGAGCTTCTCTTATATAATTTACTTCTTTCATCTGTGATTATTCATTGTATGTATTCATTCAAGAGAAAGAAAATATGAAACACCTCAGTGTGCTTTAGTTTCTAATTTTATGCTTTTATTGTTATGAATTTTATAATAAACTTTAAGGTGTCAAACTGTACGATTTCTTCAATTCCAAAGCTCCTTTGGTATTTTGTCCTTTTGGTTCTCTTAGTAGGTGTTTCATTGTGCTTATATTCGGCAGTGGTAACTAGCTATGAAAAGAGTTCTTGATTTATCAAATAATGTCTGGATTGCTCTTTCCAATACACCATTGCTTATTTGTGTATAGAATGTTACTTTTTCATGCTTTATTCCTTTCTGGTTTAATTATTGATGGAAGTCTTCATTGACAAATTCTGAACCATTGTCGGATTCAAATTTTAACTTTGGTATTTAGTTCATTCTCTCTTATTATAAGGTTCTGTAAAGCTTCACTTGCTTCATCATTTGTCTTAAAGAACTCAACAAAATCTCTTCTTGGATATTAGTCAATTACTGTCATAATATTTATTTTCCCCGCTCAAAGATGCTATTCTAAATGGGTCTCATAAATCAACATGTAAGGCTTCAAGATGTTCTTTTCATGTTTATAAATAGATGTTTTCATAAGAACAACTGGTCATTTATCCTCCAACACATGAATCACAAATTTTAGTTACTTTCAATTAATTTATTTAGCCCTTTAACTATATTCTTTGTTAAAATCCTTTTCTTGTATTCAAAATAAGTATGACCTAGCTGCTTACGTTACAATTCGTACAAGTTTTCTTTTAGTTTGAAACATATGAGTCTTCTGAGGGTATTAATTTTGGAACAAACATTTTTTCCCCTTTATATAGATATAAATTTTCCATCTTCATCATAAATATAAGTTCCTTGAGTACAACTGCATTTCAATTTTCCACAATGCTTGGTACTAAGCTACGCCACCTTACGCAGACTTACTTCACCACTGAGTCTAGGTTCTCATAAACCCTTGCAAGTATCCACCAGGAGGGGCTGGTTTATCCAGGACCCCTCATAGAGGTGGGCTCTTTTGGCCATGGGGGGACTGCCACCTGTGCACCATACCCCAATCCCAACATACAGATGACACAGGTCACTGCGATTTTGGAGCAAACCCTCTTGGGACACACCACTTTATACTTGGGGAGAAGACTGAAACCCAAAAAGGTATTGGACCATAGGCTTTATGCCAAATTTCTCCGATAACTCTTGCTTTATCGCTGCTTTTGAACATCGAGCTCCTACAAAGGATACGACTGGACTCGGCAGTGATAGTGGCAAAAAATCAGTACCTCTTACTAAGCTCCTACAAAGAATACGACTGGATTCGGCAGTGACAGTGGCAAAAAATCAGTACCTCTTGCTAACCCAGGAGGTTAAGCAAAATCCCATCCTTGGATGCATACATAAGTCCCAGCTTAGACTTCGGTCTGCAAAGTCAGGACAAGCCCGTTCCCCAGTCCAAGAACTCTGTCCCCTTTCGGCTTTGCTTCTGACTTAAGACTAGCAGTGATTGACTCCTCAGGGGGACTGTGCAGAAACACACACAAAGAATTAGTAGCTTCAAAGTTAGATTTAGACACCACTCTTGGTCCCAGAAGGTTGTGGTGCATAGCGGGTGTGGTCAAGCACTAGGGAATGGTCAAGCACTAAAGAAATGCTCCCAATCAGGGAAAAAATAGGTACCTCTCACTAGCCCGGGACTCATTGACCCCAAAGGGGAACTGCACAGAGACATCTACGCTTACCTCCCAGCAACCAGGTCTGGGAACTTCGAGGAGTCTCTTCACTGTGCAGGGCCACCGGTACTGAGAAATCTAAAATGCCACTCTCAGTCCCAGAAGATCGTGGAACGTACCTTCCCAAGCACTAAAGAAACACTCCCGATTGGGGATTAGTTGCATGCAAGTTAGTTTCTAGATTCCTGCTCATCCAGCTGTTAGGCACAGAAAGAGACTATATGCAAAGACACACTGGATTGGTTTTCAACCCAAGGTCAGAGACTTTAGTCTGGATGCCATCAATTAACAGACGACACTCCAATTCCATTCCTCTTGGCTGGTCTATCTGGGAAGGGGAGGTCCCCTCCAAGTAGGCAATACACACCATATGGATCAAACGCCGACAGTGACCCCACATGGACACAAACAAGGCTCCCCCACCTTCTTGACTGGACCTCGAGGGCAACACACAACTACTCTAGCTACAGAGAGACCTGCAGGGGATGAACAATAGTGAAGGGCAAACCTTAAGACCTGGCTTTCACCAGGCCTCAACCCTTGCTTCGTTGTCTACGTTCCTCTGCTTGCCAGTACTGAAGGTTGTTTCATGTTGCCTCACACATTGACCAGACACCACAACGGAACCATAAGTGGTCCTTTTCATGAAGAGTCTAACCTTTCGTCCGCCTCGCCTTGGATAAATAATTTTATGTCATCAAAATTAGTGCTATATTGCCCGATGTCTCAACCAAATTAAGTCAAGGGTATAAACTGTCAGTCTCAATCTTTTGCCCGCTGTCTTCTAAGTCTTTCCCAAAGTGGTTAAAAATACAGATACAAAATTATACAAATTAAGTTGTTTAAAGTTAAAAAATGTCTATCAAAATGTACATTTTTAAAAACATACCTCTCCTGTCCTATATAGGTTTGGCAGTTTCAAGTTCAGCATACTGTCTTCCAGTTAATATAAAATCACACTTGAGATACAAGTCAAATTCAGTTTTACAATCATCCATCATCTAAAACAGAAATATTTATTTACTTTTTTTCCATTTTTATTGTAAGAATTAATTTGACACTTTTAGTATTACAGTGTGAGACCTAAATATCAGGAACATCCTGCTACAATAATATTGTCTCTGTTCTAGAAATGTAAAATTTCCAGAAATTTTGAAATGGAAAGGGGGGGGGGGGGGAATCCAGTTTTTTTTTCTAAAAAAAAAAAAAAAAAAGAGAAATTAAAGAAGAAACAGAAATTAATTTTCTTTGAAAACATAAAATAAACATGTTTTAGGCTTATTATACTTTTTTTTTTCACATTACATGAGTATGTTACAAAATAAATGGTTTTTAGTATTAAAAATTTAGTCTGTCAGTCACAATTTTCACAAATTAGTTCCTTATTTAATTTAACACCATTGTTTATAATATGATTAAACTCATTTCAGTTACATTTTTTAGTTTAATTTGTGATTAAAACTAATTTTTAAAAATTTAAAGGAGAGAAAGAAACTAACATTCATCTGCTATCACTAGCATTTGAAAGAAAATTTTAACTTTATTGTACATCCTACTTACACAGTACAGTATAAAACCTCCACAACAGACAATCTTGAATAACAGATAACTTTAGACAGCAGACAAATTTTATGTTCCCAAGGTGCCTAGTTTTAAGAGGTTTTACTGTATTTCCTTTTAATTAATATTTAATTGTTGCCAAGCAATCAATTCTTGATACTGACTTATTTTTATGCATTTATATTAAAAAATATGTCTAAGGATCTATATTTAAGGAAAACACAGATAAAAGGAATATTTCATTTTTTCCAAGAATTCTTAGTTATAATTATTAAATATTTCTTGTGATTACTATCTAATTATCTCTTAAGACTCAAAGTTTGATTAAGCAATATTCAATCAAAACAAAAGTTTTCAGAACCGGGAAATATGCACATATGGGGTATATTTGGCAGCAAAATTTTAAACTATGGAGCTAGAAGGCACTGTCACAATCATTACTGGTAGGCATTAACACATTTCAAATGCATTAAGTCATAATAACACTGTAAAAATTTAAAAAAAATTCACATGATAGAATTATATTAATTTATCAACCATACCATTTTCACTAATTGATCTTATAGATAAAATTTTCCATGTGAATTTTCAATTTTAATGAAAGTAGTAGCATTTAATTATCTTATAGATGATATTTTCCTATTTAATGTTTTCATGCAGGATTTGATGACCTCAAATATTCTTAGATCAGCCATACTCAACCTTTTTTTCTTGCAGGCCGCAAACTTATGTTTGCGACATTAGGCAGGCTACAACATACTTCATATAATAATGTAAAAAAATGATAATTAAAATAGTAAGATAACAAAAGCAGTATATCAAAACAAAATAAAAAGTTAAATATAATTAGTAGTACTGAACGTTTGTCATGGAAAAAAATTTTAACACCACTATTTCCAAAGAATTTACTTTGAGGTAGATTTCTATTGAAAATGATGTAGAAATATGACACGAAGATTGTCATTGTAAAACTTTTTTCTGCCATTCTTTTTCCACGACAATCCGAATAAGCATTATTAGCAATATGACAAGTATAAAATATAATAATATAACAATGCAGCATCACCAAATTCTAAAGGGAAAGAGAGATTTTCTTTAATAAATCATTCATTTTCAATGCAAAAACTTTATTTTATAATGTAGAAATATATACTGCAAATTTAATTAATTTGGAATAATGTTTCATTAGTGTACACCACTATAGCATGAATAGAACTACATGAAAAAAGGAAATTTTGACTTGATTAAATGGCATTTGATTTTTTTAACATGCTTTTAAATTAGTAATTACAAATAACTGGCTGATTTTGTCTTTCCATGAGAATATATAAAGGAACAGTGAAGATGTTAAACTTTTAAGAGACTCTTAATTAATTTTATAATTACCGATTGATTGTGTGTCTCGGGCTGCAGGTTGAGTATGGCTGTCTTAGATGTTTTAAGATCTATTTGGTAGAGCATACAGATATGTCTTGCAATGATCCTGAGTTTATTGTGCTGCAATTTGTTGCATTGTAGCTCTTTTGTTGCTGCACATGATATGCAGTGATGTCGCTGGATCCTAAAAATCCTGGGTACCAGGGACCCATGATTTTCAAATATCTGGGTCCTTTTTTTATAAAAGCGGGTCCCCATTCATAATAATTCAAATTCATATTTTAAAGGAATAAGTGAAACTTGTTTTTTTGGAAAAGAGAAATGCAATAGTTATTGTTTTGATAATAATTAAATAATGAATAATTAAAACCAGTATTTCCCAATCAAATAAGGAAATTTAAACTTATATTATAATTTCTGAACAATGGGCACCTTAATGAGTATAATAATTAAGCAAAAGAAAATATCAATTTTCAAGAAAAATTGCTGATTTCCTAAGAATTTTTTAACTATAAGATTAAGATGCACCAAGTTTCAATGAAAGTTATCAGTAATCAAAGTTGTAGAAGTTATGTAAAACAGAGAAGTGTGGCCGAGTAAACAACAATACAAACAGTTATGTTTTAGCACACATTATCATTAAATAGTTATAATTTTTAAAAGTAAATATAGACATGATTTGCAAATAACAAAGTACACATATTATTTATATAGTTAAACATTTAATAATATACTTACTTGGTTAATTTTCACCTTTTCTCCTTGCATGAATTAAAGAAAGTAGAAAGTGTAATAACACCATTACTTATAATTTTTATAAAGTACATATTTTAATTTTCTGAAGGCCTTTTTTTTTTTTTTTTGTGTGTGTGTGTGTGGGGGGGGGGGGTGTCTTATTCTTTAAAGTTAAAATTATGGGAGAATGGCTCTCTCTCACACACACCCAGAGTTTTAAAATCCCTGACGGCTCGACCTACAGGCACAATTAGATTTTGAAGACGCAGACCATGGGGTGCCTGTTTGTTGGGAATTGCGGAACAAATGAACTTTTTGCCATGATGCGGTAGTTGGAGCTGCCCACTTCAAAACCTAACTTGTTTGCAGGCGGAGCCTGCAGGGATTTTTTCTTTTTCTATAAGGGTTGGTCCTATAAAAAACTTGTCAATATAAAAGTTTTAGATACTATTAAGAGGATTTATAATAAATTTAAGCAGATTTGATATCTTATGAATTGACGAAGTTATGAATTTTTTTCTTTTAAACCTTCCTCTTGGGGCCATTTTTAATGATATAAAAAATCTGTCATACATAAATTTTCGGCCCTTTTCCTAGAAGTAATAATAACTTTAAACAGATTCGATAGTTATAATTAAGAAATTATGGGTCCATTAATGAACAGATTTTATGTAACAGTTTGGTAGAGATCTGTGCAGAATTATTGCAGTTATCGTGTCCATAAAAAAGTGACATAGATAGATAAAGTTTTGAACTGGAGGGGGGTGGTTTTGGGTTCTGAGAGTCATGATCGGCGTAGATCTGCAAAATTTTTTCAAAAATTCGAATGCAATACGTAGAGAGGTAGTATTTCTTATGAAATCTACCTAAAAAAAAAAAAAAAAAATTGGAAACTTCACTGTTTTTGAAAAAATTGATTAGATTCATTTTTAAAAAGAAAATTATATATAAAGATGAAAATATTTTTCTCTACATAAATAAATACTTTACCATACAAAACTTCTCAGACAACAGCAATTTTTCAACAGAAAGATCCATCTTGTATAACATCTCAGTGGGCCATATCTGCCTTATTTTGAATAGAAGACTTCTTATGTTTTCATCCACCTAAGCAAAGTAACAAATGAAATATTTTTTTAAGGTTAAAAAAATTATTAAATTGCTATATTCTTTTCAGAGTATGTTAAAACAAAAAAAACTATGCAAAAGATGAAGAAGCTAATCATGGAACTGTGAATATGTATGCGTAGGTGTCAGTGATGACCCATATTTGGAAAAGCAGGTAAAAGGTACATCAACAGGAAAAGGTCTTAAGACTGTTGGTCTATCAACTCCTCAATTTCTCTTGCTAAATGTTAAACCTATGGGCATAGAATACATTCGTCTATTTAAAATATCTCCTCAAGAAATAAATTTTTTTAACTTCTTTGTACTCTTTTTAAAGGATGATTTTTTTTCTTAGTTGTCAAAATATTTCTAAAATATGTGCTTAATTTAAAATTTTATGTGTTAAAAGCTAACAAGCTGCGAGTAATATTTTAACATTTTGAATAAAATTAAGTATATATTTTAGAAAGATTTTCGCTACTGAGATAAAAAGAGACACCATTTAAGAAAAGTACAAAGAAAAAAGAAGTTGAAAATATTAATTTCTTGAGGAGATATTTTAAATATACGAATGTATTCTACACCCATAAGTTTAACATTAGCAAGGGGAATTGAGGAGTTGACTGACTAACAGCCTTAAGAATTAGAAGTCTACGTAATAACCCAGGTCATGTGTGAATTAATTCCATGTATAAAACTCATTCTTACATTTAATGTTAGAGAAATTACATTTAAAATATGTAAGCAAAATAACAGAAAAATGTTTACAGGCATGCAAGATGTTAGAAAACAATATTAATCAAAATACCTGTATAATGAAAAATCTTTAATAAATTAATATGAAATCTCAAGTTATCAACTCTCCACCTTATAAATATATAACAAATGTGGATTATGCCATCATAAAATAACTTACTTTTATCAGCATCAATAAAACATCTTTTATGATTGAAATACTTACGAAAGTAAGTCTTTTTTGCTATATTGTATTTCTGCCAAATGTTTTTATTTTTTTAAGACAAATTTCTTTGCACAGACATGCTTGAAGATGGAAGTTTTAAAATGACCAAAATAAATTTTTAAACCTCAGTATAAATATCTTTATTTCTGTGAATATTTCATATAAGTTTTTGATGTGATATATTTCTCAAATCAACATTATACAAAACAATTAGCTTTGAGATTTTAAAATTAATGTTATAAGATTTTTTGTTCTCTTTTTTTTCTGTTACCATTTTTTGGAACCATTACCACTGTTAATGGTTCTATTCTATCATGACAAAGTGTGTCAGTTTTTTTTCTTTTGAGCAATTAAATAATGTTTATAATAAATTAAAACACAATGTTATTAGCAGAATGCATATTGAAATTTCTAATTTATAAAATATATATGACAAGAAATATATTTACAATTTATAGGAAACAATAAATGAAAATGGGAAAAACATTACATATTTGAGCATCAACTCATTTTCTTCTTGAGTGATGCCAGCCTCTAGTGTATGCCTTTTAGCTCAAAATCATTTAAGGCTGTGACTTCATACCTTTGAAAGTGTATTTAAAGAAAAAAATAGATCGCCTTCAGTTGGATTCGAACCGACAACTTTAAGGTTAACAGCCAAATGCACTACCAGTTACACTACAAAGGCTTCATTCAATTAATATAAATAATAAAACCTATTAGAATATTAGTTTTCAAAGAAATTTTAAATTAAAAATAATAACATTTAAATTTAACAAAAAAGTTAAAAGTTAACAAAAACAGTTTAAAAAAATTTAAAGTTAACAAAAATAAAGTTTATAAAAATTAAAAGTTAACAAAAAAAAATAAATTAAAAGTTAGCAAAAATAAAGTTTATAAAAAATTAAAAGCTAAAAAAGTTTTAAAATTTTTTAAATGATTTTAAAAATCTTCAAATTAATCAAAATTGACTTTTTAGTTTTATTTAAATATTTTTATGTAAATGTAAGTTTCAATGTTTTAACTAGAGAACGACCGAAATTTTGTTTTCGGTGCAAAATCGGAGTTTCACTTAATATTCGTTTTTGGTGAAACTGCTGCTAAAATTTCGGCCTGGCCGAAACTATTTCAAAATCTCGTTCCTTCTTTCGAAAATTTTCAACTTTACTCATTGATATCAGTTGTATCGGCTCAAATGAGGCACTGTTTATTGCTGTGAACTCCACTGTTTATACATCATGATTGATTCATGATGTGAGTGTAAATCATAAAGTAAGCAATGCATATATGACTAAACTTAAAAGTAATAGAAAATGTTTACTTTGAAACTGCAGATTGTTTCAAATGCTTTATGAGAAAGGTGTTGTTAAAACATATGGAGATTTACGAAATTCATTACAAAAGATATATCGAGGTATGTATACTTAAAATATTTTTTATTAGATGAAATTCGTATAATTGGAAACTATTTCTGTCTTATTGATAAAAATTAATTACATTTTATTTTATATGAAAATAGTTTTGGATAGAGGCACAGAGAGTCAACTTGGCACCAGAGATAAAATTTTCAAACAAGGGTACCATTTAATACTTTCTTCGGGAGGCAGGAAGTGGCAAAGCTTTATTTTGAAAGAGCAAAAATTTATTTTGATCTTATTGTGCACTGCCTAAATGAAAATTGACAACTGTTACATTTTTATCCTTACATATGTATTTAAAATTAGCTAAAGTACAAAATAATGTTAAACATGTCTCACTTTGAGAATATTGAAATGGAAAATAAAGTTTATAATTAATAATTTCTAGGCTTGGGCTTTCTAGGCTATGTTGTCTTAATGCTAATTTTCCTTTTTTAGTAAAATTGGACAAATTATTTTAGGTTTTGTGACCTTTTCTTAAACTAACCTATGACTCATACATTCTTATCACATTCTTTGAGGGGGAAACTGCCTCCCCCCTAACCTTCCCAAATAACACTCCTGTTTGTAAAAAATTGCATATATGGGTGCATAAAAGGTATTAATAATATTGATTACCGTAAAATCCCGAAAGTAAGCCCCCCTCCCACTTTTAAGCAATTTTGGTTTTCTTTTCCATTCCCGAATATAAGCCCCACCAAATATATATATATCCGTAAAATCTCGAAAGTAAGCCCCCCTCAAAAGTAAGTGCCCCTCCTACTTTTAAGCAGTTTTGATTTTCTTTTCCATTCCAAAATATAAGCCCTACCCTCTCACACACAAAAAAATTTTATGAACAAAAAATTGATTTTAAAAATCGAAGGGAGGCAATTTTCATTCTTTTGATATTTTTGACAGATTTCCACTTATGTTTTTATATAATGTTAATGAAATCCTTCCTCTCACATGAAATGTCTGTTTCCCTTCTATGCCCTGTTTAACATAAAAAGTTTGAAAACTTGAGAATCTTAAATCCTTCTGTACTTCTTTCTGCTCACTAGTAACGTAACAGTAAAAAAAAAAAAAAAAAAAAAAAAAAATCAATCTTCTACACTACAATCTCCGTTTCCATCCAAAATTTATGCCTCTTCTCCCTCAGCATATAAAGTTTAAAATCTTTAAAACTCTTTATAAAAAAAATTATGTTCTATTTGTTGCTCTCTACTAACAATAAATAAATAATCAGCCATTTAAATTTTCTCTCTACCACCAAGATGTCTGCTTCCGCTCTTTTGCCTCCCCCCCAGCAAAAAAATCTTTAAAACTCTATTTAAAAAATATATTCTGTCTTACATGTTGCTCTCTAGTAAAAATAAGTAAATCATATAAATTACCCTCCACTCTACTCCTTTCTCTCTGAAACTTACACTTCTCCTTCCTTCCCTCCCTCTACTCTCAGGATACAAAGTTTAAAATCGTTATTAAAAAAATTGCTGTCTAGTAACAATAAATAACTAATCAACCATTTCAATTATTGCTTTACCACCAAAATGTCTGCTTCTTTCACTTAACTAACCAATATTAAAAAAAAAAAAAAAAAATTAACTATTTATTAAAAAATTCCTCTGTCCTCTTTGTTGCTCTCTATTAACAATAAATAAATAACGGATCATCTAAATTACAAACTCCTTCCATCGAAATTCATATTTCCCTCTCATCCAAAGAGTACAAAGTTTAAAATTTATAAAACTCTTATGTGAAGAAATTTTATGTCCTACTTGTTGCCTTCTAATTTGTCACCTACGTTTTTTGTCTACTCCAAAAGTGTCTGACGAAGTTTACGAGATGCATTTGTAGGGGGAGGATCTTCATGAGATGGGATAACGACAATCTGACGGGTACTATCAATCAACACTGTGAAAGGGTGCGTCAACTACCTCTTTAACAAGAAGGTTGCCAGAGACTCTAAGCGGACTGAACTATTTACATTTACGCAAATTTCTTGGTTTGAGATAGTCCCTTCAGAGCCGCAGATCGATGATAATAAATACCACATGTTCTCCATCTTTGGAAACTAAAAATGATTATTTTAACTTCCGTAAAAAGGCACCTGCACACCTGCACTCTTTCTCTGCTTTGTTAAAATATTTGCTTTTTAGAGAAAGCTTCGAAAACGTTATCTTTTAAACATGCGTACTGATATAGGAACAAATTCTATTTGAGGCGAAATTGTTAAATTTTAAACTATTATATTAAGATTATTTTTTAAACATTATTATTAAAAGTGAATGAACTTTGGATTTATTATTAAGCTTGAATGTTGGATATTGCTTCTTGAAAACACTTACACCCGAAATAGCTGATAAAATTTCAACTAAAGCGTAAATGCCTTTAAGATTTAACACGGTTTTCACACATCTAATTATTTATATCATCTTTATCTTTTACTAGAGTTATTGTACCTATAATTTGACAACTTTTAATGTGTTGAGTAAAATAATTGGATTTCGCAATAGTATGTATATTTTGCAATGATAATTCAGCGGGGGGGGGGGGGGGGACAACACGAATATATCAATTTATAAATTATTACATAATTTATGCCCAGTTTTTTTATTCTTTTTTTTTTTAACTTTCATTTTATTTGCCCTTATATTTTGTTTTTAAATAATGTAGAATGTATTTCTCACGCCATCATTGAAGATTTATTAGGATAATAATAAAAACATTTTTCTTTTATTATTAATTAACGAACATGTTTTATGCTAATACTAACCTAGAATGGATTTATGAAGACTGAATATCACTGCATCAATGAATCATTACGGATTGCATCAAAGCTCTTTTTGTAAAACTTTTTATCAACTTTTTTTTAGTCTGGTGTTCAAGTAATTCCACATGTTTTAACATTCAGAGAATTTATCAAGAAAATAAGAAAAATAGACTTAAAGCGTTGATTTACATTATTTAGACTTTTATTTCAAACATGTATTTCATTTTATAAACAGGCACTTTTACCCCAAAACATTTGTTTGAGGGAGAAGAGTCAAGGGATAATACACTACATATGAATCTGGAAAGGTGTGATATCAATTTAAACCTAATATGCTAATAAATGGAACATTGACATAGGAAAATTGTACAAAGTCACTTCTAATATACTCGTATGATTTCATTACATATATTTTGGAAAAATACTTTGAATGATTTAAAGAAACAACAGCAACAAAAATACAGACTTCGGTTATATTTCAAACATGCAAGATATTTGATAAAAAATAAAAATCTAATAATAATTAAAAACTAAAACTTAGCAAGCACTAAACTGTATAAACATGCGTAGTTACTTTATCAAATTGTGAAATTTTAAGTTGAATAAAAAAGGGTAAAGATAAAATAATTCATGACACTATGAAAATTGATTGATGAAACTGAAATAAAATCAGTTGACTGCATGGATATTCTTCAAAAATTCTCTCAACGAAGTCATCGTTAAAATTTTTATCGGACTTTCTGTAAATTAGAGTAATATAATTATTGTAAATTATAGTAATGTCTTTATGAAAAGCAATTTCGCCTCGAAGTACCAGAAAAATTGCACTATTTACACTTCGAATGAAAATGAAAAATTGTTTCACTTTTGTTTGTCAGATTTATGTTTGTTCGCACTCTGAATGTCTCAATTTCAGTAAAAATACTTGTGTAAGAATGAAATTTGATTGTGTTGTAATCCTCAGATGAGCCGACATATATATGAATCCATTTTTGATCGCAAACGCATGAGATTGGCAAGTGCTGCTATTCAGAAACCGAATAGCTTTTCCATTATTCGTTAAAAATAGAAGGTCTTTCAGAAAAACCTGTGAAAAATGACGTTTTTAACAGAATTTCTGGATGCAACAGCCCGATAAAGGTCGTTGTGAGACAACAATTGCTTATAACTCAAGATATTACTTTCTCGAAAAATGAAAAAATATATATTCGATTTCAAATCACTGAAATGTGCTAGAGTTCTGCATTATTGAGTCGGGAATTTTTTTTTTTTTTTCCCCTCCAGAAGCGCCTTAAAAGCAAGGTTCATGATTTTTTATTTCATTTTTTCATTTTTATTTACCCCCAATAAAGTTCATACATACCAAATCCACTTTGACACGTAAATTAGATTAGTACTTAATTTGTCGACAAACTTTTGAAATAAATATTAGGTCGATTTCGTAAGAAATGCTACTATTACATTCTCCCCTAAGTTGGAATTCCTGAAACATTTTTTAAGATCTACGCCGATCATGACTCCCACAACCCAACCAACCTAGTTCAAAACTTTATATGTCTATATCACTTTTTTATGGACGCAATAACTTCCATAATTCTGCACAAATCTCTTCCAAAGTGATACATAAAATCAACCGGCTTAAAATCTCGGTCAAGTTCGTCATGTTCGTTAATCATTAATTTTTTGTGAAAACAGAAAAACCATCATAACTTCTTAATTATCATACGTATCGAATCCGTTTAAAATTATTATTACTTCTAGGAAAAGGGCCAAAAATTTATTTATATGACAGATGTTTCATATCATTAAAAAAGGCCTCAAGGTGTGTGTGGAGGGGGAGGGGGAGGGCGGGGGGATAGGGGTTTAAGAAGAAAAAAATTCATAACTTCGTCCATTCGCAAGATATCAAATACGCTTAAATTTATTATAAATCTTCTTAATATTATCTACAAGTTTTATATTAATAAATTTTTTATAGGACCAACTCTTACAGCAAAATAAATAAATAAATAAATAAATCCTTGCTGGCTCCACTTTACCGGCGCAGGTATATTTCGAAGTATTAAAAGTATTAAAAAATAAATCGTTTTTTTTTTTTTTTGTTTTTTTTGTTTTTTTTTTTAAATCAGATTTAATTTTTTTAATTACACTTTTTAAAGTAAAATAACCTTTTTACAAAATCATTAAAATTAACAACTAAAAAAGCTCATTTAAATTTATTTGAAATAAAATAATACTCAGTCACTTGGTTAATTTGAAATATTTTAATCATATGAATAATTAAATATTACAGTTACAGAAAATGGAGCAATAGAAACAGATTTAATTTGAAAAGGTGAATTATCTTTTACTTTTGAAAACATGAAATAAATAAAACGAATTATTTTGTGTTATATGATCACTTGCTTAAACTGCAATTTAACAAATATATACTATTCTATATAAAAATATATACCACTTTAAATTATCCATTTAATAAATTAAAAAGCATATGCACCCTTCATTACTAAAATCTAAACATTTTTAATACCAATTTTTTTTTAATTAAAAATCTTAAAATACAAAAGATAATTATATTTATAAAACAAGAAAACTGTTATGAATGAAATTTTAAACATTCTATTCCAGATTGGTACAGAATTCTTTTAAAAACATCTATTCCGGATTATATACAATATTCTGGAGTACATACAATATTCATTTAATGAATTTTGAGAATGTATTATACATACATAAAGATGATCATGATTATATGTTACAAATTGCAATGGATCTGAAAAAAAAGTTATTTTTTGTTATTAAAATATTTGAAAAGAAACCAATTTTCCAGCTGAGTTCCTAAGCAATTACGGAGTTCAGACCAAATCAAAGTTGGATTTATTTAATTTAAATTAAAATTTAAAAAAAAAATCTTTTTTTTTCTAAGACTTTAAAAAGTTTAGTTGTTAATTAGCTTACATTTATAAGTAATTAAAATTGAAATTATATTTAACAAGAACGAAAAATCATGCGTTAAGCATAGATTATGAAACACCTACCAGCACAATCAGAATACTGTAACAAAACTTCTTAGATTCATAAGGTGAAATGTGATATCTAAGTAAACAATTCTCGAAAACGTATAGCATATTTGAAATCCCAGTTTCAGTAATTAAAATGAATAATTAAAAAAATATCTGAATTATTTATTTATTTATTTTTGTGTATCCCTTGTACATGATCAATAGATTTGTATACATGCCACATAATATGCTAAAATTTAATTCAGTTAGGAAACGCACAGTAAAGTTCAAAAATTCCATTCTTCAATTTCGGTCAATGAAAGATAATGTACTCGACATCTTTTGCGCAACCCTGTATATGATCTATAGAATTTATATACACTAAGCAATATGTAGAAAATTAGTTACATTTAAAAACGTGTGGCACAACGGAAAACAAGCTTCCAGAAATTAATGTTCACAGACAGTACTGTACCGAATTATTTTGTATATCTCTGTAAATGAGCGATAAATGCTATGCTCTCTATAATCTATGATAAGCATTTTGTAATGCAACTCAGTGATATATATCAATTTCAATATGTTTGAGATATATTAACATCATTAAAATACACCGCAAACGATTTTGCCCCATAGACCGTAATGTAAAAGAATTCTTTTGAGTGTGCTTGTAAATGAACTGTAAGTGCTACATACTTCATTCTCAATACCGAACATGCCATAGTTGACCTCAATGACATATGAATTGCATGGAAATCCGAGTACATTTACGAAAGTTAGAGCTCAGACGGACAGACAAACAGAATTAATAAACATTTTTCAACTTTGTTGAAAATATATTATAAAATATTGTATAAAAATATATATAAAAACATATCAGACTATTACAAGCCATGAAATCATTTTATTTTCCAAATATTTCCATAAATAAACTTACATCAGAATATTGAACCACTTGTTATTTACATGTGGAAGTAATGAGATGTCTATATAAATTCAATTAAAAAAACTTTTGAATGGCCTATATTTATTTATTCTAACGTTTTCCATATCCTCGCAGAAAGTCCCCATGATTTTGTATTAAAAAATTTACATAAGATTTAGATGTTTTTTAATAGATAAATATTCCTTAATCTTTTAACGTTTTTCAGCTAAGATTCTCTATTTTTAAATTGGGATTTTTATTTTAAAGTGTGATATTTGATTTAAATAAAATTAAAAATCATGCATTTTGAGTTCTCAGTCTCTCCGACTCCTTAAATTTACAAAGTTTATTATTATTATTATTATTATTATTATTATTATTTTCAAAACATAATATTTATTACAAAATTTCTTGACCTGAATTTGAAATAAAATTTTTACGAAAGTTGTTTTAAATCAGAGATTAAAAAAAAAAAAAAAATCAGTTTAATCTTAATCAAGCTGATTTAAATCAACGAACTCTGCTTAAAAGTGGTATGAATTTGTTTCCCAGATTCAGTTTTAAAAAATCGCACACATTATTTTTTATGAAATGTTATATTTTACGTGCATTTTGAAGAGGTTATGTATATTACAATTAAATTAAGTAAGCTAGATTAAATACTAAAACCAGTGAAATAGAACGTATGTAAAACGGAAAACATTTGTCAACGGAAAATTTCATGGTCTCGGTGAAAATAATATAAACTATAAGGAATAGTGTACCTGCTAAGATGAAAACCTGTCTATATAGTCAAATGAAATTTGTCGAAATTCCTGCTGTGAATTCAACATTACAGTAACACAATTATTTGTACTTGAAAGGGTTAACAGTTCTTGTTGTGACAATTTACGTAGCGAATCCTTATTTCAATTTTAGCAATAATTTCCTAATTTCACATTTTTTTTATGTTAATTTTGTATTTCTATATTTCCGATTACGATAGAAGTATATTAACAGCACATGCATCTTTTTTACTGATTTGTTTTAATTATTATTTTTTTTAATGATTTATATGAAAGATTATAGTTGTTTTTGCTTATGATATATATATATATATATACACTGTAAAAAATTTCCAACCCTTTTCCGTTTCGTAAAAGATAAATTTCCTTTACGATACGGAAAACAACCGATAAAATAATTATTCCGAATCACAACAGAAAGGTTTTCTACAATCATAAAAATAATCTATTTATATCGGATTAGTTTCCGAAAGGATGGAAAACAGCTTTCTCCGGACTTACTGCGCAGTCTCGCTCTCTGCTGACGTATGAAAGGCGTTGCGTCACGTGATTGATAACAGAACAGAATCGAGTTTTTGGATGAAGATGGACGCCATGTTTTTAAATATTGGACAACTGCTCTACGTACTTCTAACTTCGCAATAGTTTTACCTCTGGTAGGAGTCTGGTTTTTGCGGAGTAAGACAGTTGTATAGGAATAAAAAGCTCCTCACCGGGCCCATGGGCCAAACCAACAACAACAACAACAACTTCGCAATGGTAAGTACTAAAATTTATGTGATTTTTAATATTTTGGATTTGATATGTACATATATTTATAGTGCATGATTATCAAATCGAATAACATCTTTAAGAAGCTGCGTAGCCTGAAATAAAATGCATGTTATCTTATGTCTCGCTCCGTTTATTTTTTATGAGAAAATTATCCCCGAAGTAAAAAATATTTTGATGTGCCAGAAATTTCTAACTTAGATATTATCTTAATGAAACTTATTTTTTGTAGGCTGTTTTTTAAAATGGTTTTTAACTTATTCTAAATTAAATTCCTTGTTTATTTGTTTAATTCTGTAAGACATCCAGTGTTGAATTCAGGGGGTGGGGGAACAGTCCCCCCCGGAGCATTGAAATGTCCCCCCGGAAGATTTCACATTTTATGCTTTTAATAGTCAAAAAGTGCAATCCCCCCGGAACTCTATAATATCCCCCCCCCGGAACCACAGAAATCCCTCCCGGAGAAAAATGTCTGAATTCAACACTGAAGAAAGACATCAATAATATACCTATGATCTTAAAATAAATTGATGATATTTTTCTATGTTCGATGCTATATCAGAATCATATTGTCTTTTTTCAGGTACTGCATTATTATAGAATCAATTTTACATTTTATTATTTGTTGGGATGTAACGAATAGTGATTTGGCCGAATAGCCGAATACCGAATATTCGGCGGCCGAATACTGACTTTAAAAAAATTATTTTATTTGTTTATTTATTTTTTTTTCCAATTTTAAAATAAAAAATTAAATTAAGGACTAATTGAAATAAATTTTTTGTTTGAGTGTTCAAAAATCATAACAGCTGAATGTATGTAAGCACGGTATATAGTGAACGTTTGTTTTCTGAAGCTGGTAATATTATATGAAACCAAACGAAACAGACTTCTTCCTGAAAATGCTGAAAAGTTATTTTTGCATCACAATTTCAGGCTTTACAGTGACAAATAATTTTGTTACCCCTGTATGTTATTTTGAAATAACTCATTAAATGTTTTTTCAGTATAGGTAATAATTTTTTTCTTTTCAATGTATCAAACTCATTAGTTCGTTTAATCAACATCTAATGTTTAATTCTTAATTAGTAAAGTAATTATATAGTCATATATTTATTATTTAAAAGTAAAACTAAAAGCTAGAAAAATTATTTAATTTGTGAAAGATTAAGCATTTTTACAAGACAGTAAAATATTTGTTTTTAATATTTATGAATTTTATTGTTTAAGAAACTTATCATTATAAATCAGATTAAAAAAATAGATATAAAGTTAATTTTTTTTAATTCACTGATGAGAGAGAGAGAGAGATTTAAACTTTAAATGCAGTATATATTTTGCATTTTAATGTAAAATAAATTAATGTTGCAATACTTACTTAAATTCCTATGATGCCTAAATATGCAGCAAGAAAAATATTTTTTATTTATGTAATTTCATTATATACAGTTATTTATAAGTTGTCATGAAGCTTTAAAATTGAGTAAGTATTAGGATTTATTTTTCTTATAATAATTAATGTATTTAGATATCATTCCTTAATATTGTTTGTTCAAAATATTTAAAATCACATTTTTTTTTCTGGAACTTATTTAACCAAATATCTTAGAATATTCGGCCAAATAAGTAAGTATTCGACAATATATCTAAATATATTCGGCTACAGGTATTCGGCAGAATATCTGTTCAATATTCGGCAAAAGGGCCGAATAAGCCGAATACCGAATAGTGGTCGAATATTCTTTACATTTCTAATTATTTGTAGTGTATTAAAATTCAATTGAAAAGGGGAGTCCTTTAAATTCTATAATGTTAATTAATAAATTGAGAACTTTATGCTAGGACGATATAATGAAATTTATATTGGTATATGGTAAAATAAATTTCAGTATTCTTTGCATATCAGACAAAATTTTAGTTGTAACAAACGTAAAGTTGAATATGCTGAATATCTTGAGGTTGATATTATCTATATTCATGCTGTAAAAGCTTGCATGCAGAAGCTTACATCTTGGGCAGCAGAGATCAACTGCATCGCCCTGGATATTCAAGTTTAATTGGCTAAATTTTATTTTTCTTACATTATTTTGAAAATAAAAAATGACATTTAATCTTTTCTAATAATTTATAATAAACAGAAAAAGGAAAAAAAGCAAACAGGGAATTTTTGTCAGTAGAGATGGATGGGGGAGATCTCCACTGCTGAACATCATGTCACATGTGGAAAGGAAGGCAATTTTTTGTTCTGATTTTTATTTCGTGCTCATGTCTTGAAAAATTATATTGAATGAGCTTCAGGGAGAATAAACCCTCAAAAGGCTTGATTTTTTTTAATTTCAAAAATATAAAGCTTCAATTCTTCATTCATTCATTTAAAAAAAAAAAAAAAAAAATTATGGTGTTTTAGCAAAAAAAATTTCTTACTTGATTTTATTTCATATTTCTGCTTTCATTTAACTAAATCTTGTCATGTATTTAAATGCACGTGTTAATACTATTCAAATTTCAAGAAATAAAAAATGTTCAAAAGAGTCATGATGTCAACATATAAATCATAAATGTCACTAGAACCCAACTTTAAACTTCAGAGTTCTAGGCACAGCATTTTTGCGTGCCCTTCCAAGCACTACTCTTAAGTAATCTCAAAGCTTAGAATTTTTGTGATACGTCCTCATCCAATCATTTCTACCAGGGCTGTGGAGTCTGAGTATAAGTCAGGCACGTTTTTTTTTTTTTTTTTTTTTTTTTTGGGGGGGGGGGGGGGGGGGGATTCGGTGTCGCTAAAAATCTGGCCGACTTGACTCAGTCTCCTGCTTGTTTTTTGGACAATTCAAAGTGAAATTAAATTAATTATATGTGATTTTAAATTTATAAACTGAATTATTTTTATTTTGGGACTATATACCGCATAGATGAAAACTGTTTTTAACTAGGACTTCCCTCAAAGGGATTAGTCTGAGTGAGTGATATTGCTGAGAATATAGGGTTAACAATTACAATATAAAAAAAAAGAGCAAATTAAATGATAGAGTTACAAAATATCATATATAAATTCATATACACTGTTAAAAAAAATAGAAAAGAAGTACCGTTCATCAGATGTGTTGTCATAATTTTTTCCTAATAATCCTGTCGACCACTTTTCATAACAAAAAACTACCGCCAAACTGTCAGATTAAACGCCAAAAATGCAATCCCATTTACTTGATGTCAGAAGCATTATGCGTGTTTTTTACGTCATCAAGTGGTTTTTAATTCGACATTTGCCTGTATTTTTCATTATGTTTTACTGATTTATTAGTTATTTTATTAATTAAAATAACAATTCTGCCCTTAAATTCTTATATTTTATTTATTTATTTATTTTGATATTCCAATGGCCACGCTCTCCCGTTTATTTGGCGATAGTTTTTTGTAATGAAAAGTGGTCGACGGGATAATAGAAAAGTATCATTTTTTATCAATATGTAATATTTATTAGAATGCAGGTTTAAACTTCTAAAGAAAAAGTAAGGATAAAAATTTCTGCAAATAACATTTAGTTTTTAGTCAAGCCAGAATATCATCTAATTTATTCCATCAAAGTTAGAGTAAAAACTGATCCAAGATTGCAAAAGGCACGCGCGAGAAAAAAAAAAAATTAGCAATCGTATTTTCCATTTAGTATACAGTCTTTTCACTCAGCTTTTTGGGGTTTGCAGAACCCGAGGTAAGGCAAAAATTGAAAATTCTGCTACTTTTGGAGTCTACAGAACCCGAAATATCATTGTAATAGAAACCTTTTTTAGCTCCCAGTCTGTCAAAGCCAGAAAGGGGGGCTAATTCGCCACCCCCTTAATTTAGATAAATAGGTTTTTCATACAGAGTTATCCGATTTCAATTTTTGAAATTTTGTACATAGGTTGATTCTGATAAGGCGGTTCCTTGATTAGTTATGGAGGTTCATTTGTTAAATATAAAGGGGGAGGAAAAGGGGGCTGATAGCCCCCTTAATTTAGATAAACGGTTTTTTTTTATGCAGAATTATCCGATTTGTTTGAAATTTTGTATATATGTTCATTCTGATAAGGCGCTTCCCTGATCAGTTTTGAGGGTTTATTGGTTAAGTATAAAGAGGAACGGGGGGGCTAATCCCCCCTAATTTAGATAAAGGGGTTTTTCATGCAAAATTACCCAATTTGCTTCAAATTTTGCATAAAGCTTCATTGTGAAAAGGCGCTTCCCTCATTAGTTTTGGAGGTTCATTAGTTAAGTTTAAAGAGGGAAACGGTGGTTAATACCCTCCTCCTTAATTTAAATAATTGGGTTTTTTATGCAGAATTATCCGATTTGCTTCAAATTTTGTATATAGGTTAATTGTGATAAGGCGCTTCCCCTTATCAATTTTGGTTGTTCATTGATTAAGTATAAAGGGGGGAATGGTGTCCAATCCCCCCTTAATTTAGATAAATGGGTTTTTAATGCAGAATTATCCAATTTGCTTCAAATTTTGTATATAGGTTCATTGTTAAAAGCCGCTTCCCTGATTAGTTTTGGGGGTTCATTGGTAAGTATAAAGGGGGGGACGGGAAGCTGATACCCCCTTAATTTAGATAAATGGGTTTTCCATGCGGAAATATCTGATTTGTTTCAAATTTTGCATATAGGTTCATTCTGATAAGGCGGTACCCTGCTCAGTTTTAGGGGTTCATTGGTTAAGCATAAAGGAGGGAACAGGGACTAATCCCCTCTAATTTAGGTAAATGGGTTTTTCATGCAGAATTACACAATTTTCTTCAAATTTTGTATATAGCTTCATTGTGATAAGGTGCGTCCCTCATTAATTTTGGGAGTTATTTCGTTCAACATAAAGAGGGGAACGGGGGCTAATCCCCCCATAATTTAGATAAATGGGGGTTTTATGCAGAATTATCGTATTTGCTAAAAATTTTGTATA
Source organism: Maratus michaelseni (assembly GCA_963931845.1). Taxonomy (NCBI): domain Eukaryota; kingdom Metazoa; phylum Arthropoda; class Arachnida; order Araneae; family Salticidae; genus Maratus; species Maratus michaelseni. The sequence continues at coordinate 494,973,868 of OZ007586.1, forward strand.
TAGGTTCCTTCTAATAAGTCGCTTCCCTGATTAGTTTTGGGGGTTCTTTGGTTAAAGATACAGGGGGAACTGGGGGCTAATGGGTTTTTCATGCAGAATTATCCGATTTGTTTCAAATTTTGTATATATGTTCATTCTGATAAGGCGCTTCCCTGATCAGTTTTGGGGTTCATTAGTTAAGTATAAAGAGGAGAACGGTGGCTAATCTACCCCCCCCCCCCTTAATTTAGATAAATGTGTTTTTATGCACAATTATCTGATTTGTTTCAAATTTTGTATATAGGTTAATTGTGATAAGACGTTTCCCCATATCAATTTTGGAGGTTGATTGATTAAGTATAAAGGAGGAAACGGTGTCCAATCACCCCTTTAATTTAGATAAATGGGGTTTTTTATGCAGAATTATCCGATTTGTTTCAAATTTTGTATATAGGTTCATTCTGATAAGGCGCTTCCTTGATCAGTTTTGGGGGTTCATTGGTTAAGTATAAAGGGGGAATAGGGGCTAATCACCCCTAATTTAGATAAATGGGTTTTTAATGCAAAATTACCCAATTTGCTTCAAGTTTTGTATAAAGCTTCATTGTGATAAGGAGCTTCCCTCATTAGTTTTGGGGGTTCATTTGCTAAGTGTAAAGAGGGGAACGGTGGCTAATCCCCTCCCCCTTAATTTAGATAAATGGGTTTTTATGCAGAATTATCCGATTTGCTTCAAATTTTGTATATAGGTTAATTGTGATAAGACGCTTCCCTATATCAGTTTTGGGGGTCCTTGATTAAGTATAAACAACAGAACGGTTTCCAATCGCCCCCTTAATTTAGATAAATGGGTTTTTAATGCAGAATTATCCAATTTGCTTCATATTTTGTACATAGGCTCATTGTGATACGTCGCTTCCCTGATTAGTTTTGGGGGTTCATTGGTTAAGTATAAAGGGGAAACTAGGGGGCCAATCCCCCTCTTCATTTAAATAAATCGTTTTTTTTATTCAGAATTATCCGATTTGCTTCAAATTTTTTATATAGGTTAATTGTGATAAGACACTTCTCCTTATCAGTTTTGGGGGTTCATTGATTAAGCATAAAGGGGGAACTGTGTCCAATCCCCCCTTAATTTAGATAAATGGGTTTTTAATGCAGAATTATCCGATTTGTGTCAAATTTTGTATATAGGTTCATTCTGATAAGGTGCTTCCCTGATCAGTTTTGGGTGTTCATTGGTTAAGTATAAAGGGTAAGGGAAGGGAGGCAAATCCCCCTCCTTAAATTAGATAAATGGGTATTTCATGCAGAATTATCCGATTTGCTTCAAATTTTGTAAATAGGTTCAATGTGACAAGTTTCTTCTCTGTTTAGTTTTGGGGGTTCATTGGTTAAGTATAGAAAGGGGGAACAAGGTCCAATCCCTCCCTTAATTTAGATAAATATGTTTTTCATGCAGAATTATCCAATTTGCTTCACATTTTGTATATAGGTTCATTGTTATAAGGCGCTTCCTTGATTAGTTTTGGGGGTTCAATGGTAAAGTATAAAGGGGGAATCGGGAGGCTAATCTCCCCTCCTTAATTTAGATAAATGGGTTTTTCATACAGAATTATCCGATTTGCTTCAAATTTTGTATATAGGTTCAGTTTGATAAGGTGCTACACTGATCAGTTTTGAAGTTTAATTGGTGAAGTATAAAGAGAGGGAACGGGGCTATTCTCCACCCCCTAATTTAATGAAATGGGTTTTCATGCAGAACCGGTAAATTTTTACTTTATAAAAAACATGAGTTTTTTTTGTTGTTGATGCTAAATGAAATTTATTTGAATTTATTAAAGAAAGGACAAAGTGTTTTGAAAGGAATATTAAACGAAACCCTTTGAGCGATGTTCGATCACACTTACCCACTAGTTCTATTATATTACTGTGGCACCATTTTTTTTCATTTAATGCTGATCGTGAAATCCCATGGTAACCTATGTAAATTTTAAAGAGGTAGTAAATTCCCTTATACAATTATCAAAATATAGCTTTCACCAGCAGGAAGCAGATGTCCAATGTGCATCTTTAAATTAACATTTTTAAATTGTACATTTTAAAAATTTTCCTTAATTTTTAAGTATTTTTAAAACTTATGAAATTTGAAATTTTTACTTAAAGGAAAATTTTCAAATTTTATGCTTGTAAAAATACTTATCGCTGAAGACGAAGAGTCCTCTTAATCATTCATTGCTGTTGTGCTGTTTTTGTCCCATTAAATATACATAATCACTAGAAATTAGTAAAATAAAAATATATTAATATTATTATTGTTATTATTGCAGGATAATACTGCAGTGATCAGTGTCGCATTCCAGCTAGAGCATATCATCCTTGCTTAGTAGCGAATGATGATGTAAGAAAGGAAATCATGCTGTTCGCGAATAATATTGATGGTTTGACAGTTTTTTCGGAGAAATGTCCTAGGACAATTTTGTTTTGGTAGCATCATATTGTGTAATCATTTAAGGCCTGGAAGAAATTAAAGAACCTAGGCCTACTTTTTTACTAAGTGCAGCTATTCGGAGGCAAGAACTGTCAATGGAAGTAATATCAGTATTGCTGTAATTTTTATTCATTATAACATTTTGATTTATAGTTTTGTTGCAAATAAATGTTATTTTTCAGTATAAATGTTTGTTTTATTTTTTCTGTCTTTTGTAGTTAGCCAGAAAAAAAATCGAGTAACTTATATATATATTTTTAAATAGTATTTTGTTAGTAATGTGCAATTTAATGTTTGTGCAGATTAAATGCGATTGATTTATTTTACTAAGTTTAAGTTTAAAAAAAATAGCACGTACACATTTGCGAAGTCAGATTTTTTTATTAAATAGACACTTATTTTTTATATATTTTTCCTGAATTATTTGTAATTTTTAATATTCTTCTATTAAGTGATCTGCCATTGAAGAATAAAAGACTCACAAACATTTCTTTCTTTGTCATTAATGATGATAAAATTTTGACTTTAAATATACATAAATTTTTACAGGCAACTGGACTTCATAAATATAGTAAAATAAATATAGGTCAGTCAACAGTATATTTATTGATATTTATGTAGATATCTCATGACTTCATTGTGCACATGTAAATAACAAATGGTTCAATATTCCAACGTAATTTATTTATGGAAAGATTCGGAAAATAAAGATTGCATGGTAAGTAATATACTTTGAAATGTTATATATATATTTTTTCATACAATTTCAATTACTTGCAAATGTAAACTCATAAACAACTAAAGTTTTAAAATCTTAAAAAAAGGCCTGATTTAATTATTTTTATTTTAAATTCAAATAAATCAAACTTTAATTCACTGTAAACTCTGTAATCGCTTAGGAACTCATAAAGCTGGAAAATTGGTGTTTCTTTTCAAACATTTTAATAACAAAGAATATTTTTTTCATATCCATTGAAATTTATAAAATATAATCATAACCATCTTAAGTGTGTTTAATATATGCTCTAAATTCATTAAAATGAATAAAGAAATTTGGTCAGAACAAAAAGCTTTAGCTTTTAGTAATGCAGAGTGCATATGCTTTTTATTTTATCAAAGGGGTAATTCAAGGTGGTATATGTATTTTATACAGAATAGGATATCTGTTAAATTGCAGTTTTTGTAAATAAGTGATGACACAAGACAATTTGTTTTATTTATTTCATGTTTTCAAAAGTAAAAGAGAATTCACATTTCTAAATTAAATCTTTTTCTGTAGCTCCATTTTTTTAAACTGTATATTTTTAACTATTTATATGATTAAAATATTTTAATTTAACCAAGTGAATGAGTTTCTATATATTTTTTTAATTTCAAATATATTTAAATGGACACTTCTAATTGTTAATTTTAATTATTTAGTAAAGTTTATTTTACTGGAAAATGTATAATTTTAAAATTGTATTTTGTATTTAAAAAAATAGCTGATTTAAATAATTAAAAATATATATGATTTTTTGATTAAATAAATAAGTAAAATCACGAACCCTGTTTTTAAAAAAGATTTTCATTTAGCAAGGCTTTTTGTTATATAATTTTCAGTTGAGCTTCAAGTTCAAAGTCTTGTACATTTTCAAATTGCATGGCTTCTAAAATTTGTTTATCATCAAGCTATATATTAGGATTAGTTGAATTCTGTATATTCTTATAAGTTACATGGCTTCAAAAGTTTTTAGATTTACTTTATTAATATTACACTGGTGTCCAGAAATTAAGGGGCAGTGACCGATTTCAGACGTTTCGTCGATTATCTTACTGAAACTCGTGAGGAAATGCCCGGAATGCCCTTAAGCTTTGAGGATGTAAAGAACATGTTTGACTTGATGTTTTTCAGTGAATATTTTATCGCGAGGACAACTATGGGGGGGGGGGGGATAATAACTTTAATAATAAAATAATATTTTCGATCACCCAAGTAACGAAAAAGGCTAAAAATGGTCTGTCACTGTAGTAAATGACTATGTAGGTTCTGTTCAACATTTGTGTGCATTTTTTGTAAGTATAGCATCTATATTCGTGAATATATTAACGTTTCTGTGAAAAATTCAAAAGTTTTTTTTATAACATGCAGAGTTTTCAGCCAAATTTAACACCACTTTCCAAAAACTTGACAAAGAATCGTAGAAATAGTATACTGTGATTAAAATATTAATATATTGAATATTTGATGAGATATAGGTATTTTTTTTTATGAAATTAATTTTAACTGCGCATGCGCAAACTACAGCAAACATTTTTGTTATGATTTGATAGCAATACTATAGGGCAACTCATATAAAAAGACCAGTGAACTATCGTAAAAACTCAAATAGTTACAGCATTGATAGATAAATTGAGAAATAAGTCTCATATAATTCTATGTTTTAAACATAACTCAAAAACTAGATACCAACTATCTGTGATTTTGGATTTGCATATTTGAAGCCTCCAGAAATCCACCTCTATTAAAAATTCATAGGTTATTATTTTTTATTTTTTTTTTAAATGAATTTAAAAATACATTTTTTTTTTTTTATAAGAGAGAACTAAACATAATCTATACAATTTTAACAAATAGATTTTGAAAATCTTCAAATAAGCGAATCCAAAATTATTATGTCAAGTAGTTTTTGAATTACGCTTAAAAAGCTACCCGCATTGCAATTTGTTTTTCATCAATTGCAAATTAATTTCACATTAAGACTTCCAAATTTTAAACCTTCATATTTCTTAAACCACTTGACCAAGTGATTTCTTGTTTCGTATCCTTGGGAGAAATTTACAGAAAAAAAATGTATAACGTCAAAATTAGGTGTATATATTGAAAAGTTGGAGTTTGGTACAATTTAAGAATGATGACGACCCCCTAAGCTTATTTTTTTTAAACCTATTATTGGAAGAAGATAATTTTCGGTCAAATATGGCTATTTCTGTTTTTTAAGGAGGGGTGGGCAATATTATGATTTAAAAAGATGGGTTTTGTATGTCCTTTGTTTTAGAAATATAGCTATAGAAATTCTTTCCAGCAACAATAAACTTCAAAGTAGTTGCATACACCTCATATGCATAGAACATGTTTCATACTTGTGCTACACCCAGTGGAATAAATTTGAGCTTTTTGAGGATACAGGCTTGTCCCTTTTTTTTAGTAATATTGAACAGTTGTTTGGCACAGTATTGAATTCAGGGGGTGGCCCGCTGGGACCCCCCTGGAACATTGAAATCCCCCCCCCCCCAGAAGATTTGAGATATTATGCTTTTAATGGTTAAAAAGTGCAATTTCCAAAAAGGAAATATATAATTCCTCCCCCCCCCCCCTCCCCGCCGGAGCCGCAGAAAAGGCTCTGAATTCAACACTGGTTTAGCATCATCTGAATATTTAGTTATATTATACTCATGAGCGCATCAGTATACTTGTAACAAATAAATAAAATTTCAAGCTGATTCTGTATTGTAAAGAAACTTTTGTTATAAAGAGTAGGACCAATAACAGATGAAAATATTGCTTTTGGACACTGTTTTGATTTCCTTTTATCTCAATTAAATATTACTAAGAACTTTTTTGAATACATACACACATTTCGTATCATAAAATGCATTTTGTTATCATAAAATGCATTACATGTAATGCATTTTATGATAACAAATACTTAAAATGTGTGTATGTATTCAAAAAAGTTCTTAATAATATTTAATTGAGATAAAAGGAAATCAAAACAGTGTCCAAAAGCAATATTTTCATCTGTTAATGTTCCTACTCTTTAAAACAAAAGTTTCTTTACAATACAGAAAATTTTCCGATCATAATGAAAAAAAATTCCGTAAAGCAAAGAAAAAGTTTCTATTCTACACAGGAATTTTTAATTTTTTCAAGATTAGTTTACTGACTGATTCGGAAAAATTTCCTTTTTAAAACGGAATACTTTCTATCTATTCTCCCATTCTTCCAAAACGTTTCTTTATGTGAATGGAAAGTTTTCCTTTTTAAAACGGAATACTTTCTATCTACTCTTCCATTCTTCCAAAACGTTTCTTTATGTGAATGGAAAGTTTTCCTTTTTTAAACGGAATACTTTCTATCTATTCTTCCATTCTTCCAAAACGTTTCTTTATGTGAATGGAAAGATTTCCGTAAGACCCAGGAATTTATTCTGTGTCTAAAGATTAGTTTCTGAATCAAACGGGAAAAGTTTCCTGACGGAAAGAAAAAACTTTCGTTTTTTTCCGTTTTTTTTTCCGTGTTGTTTCGGAAAAGTTTCCTGTACTATACGGGCAACTGGAAATCCTATTCCTACCGGAAACTTTTCCGAATTTTTTTTTACAGTGTATATATATATATATATATAGTACATTATAATTAATTTTATTATCTAAAATCTCCACCCCGCTTTTTTTAACACTTTCCAACCTAGTTGAAATGTGTTTATGACTTCGGTTTGTCTGTCCGTTTGTCCATGCTCTAACTCCCGTAAATATGCTCGGAATGCTCTGAAATTTTTGTATGTTATTGTCGTTATCTATAGCATGTTCCCTATTTCTACTGAAGCGTGTAGCACTTATAGTGTTTTTTTACAGGGACACTCAAAAGAATTCGGTTACATTACGGTCTATGGGGGGGAAATCATTTGCGGTTTATTTTAATAATGTTACACAATTTCAAACAAATTGTAATTGATATATATATCACTAAGGTACATTACAAGAAGCTTACTATGGTATAGGGTGTGCATAGCACTTATAGTTACTTTACAGGGACAGGCAAAAGAATTCCGTTACATTACGTCTATGGTGAAAAATCGTTTGCGGTTTATTTAAATAATGTTTCACTATTTTAAACGCATTGAAACTCATATAGATCACTAAGGTGCATTACAAAAGGCTTACTACAGAATATTGCGTGTGTAGCAGTCATCGTTCATTTACAGGGACTAACAAAATAATTATAATCTTTCTGTTAACAATAATTCCCGGAAGTGCGTTTTAAGTTGCTGACCGCGATTTTAAATTTAACTCACTTTTTGTCTATTACTTGGTGTGTGTAAATTCTGTAGATCATATACAGGGCAGCACAAAAATTCGCTAACACATTTCCGTTTATTGACAGAAACTCCAGAAGGAGAATTTTAAACTGTACTAAAATTTAGCAACCTATGTAGTATATATACAAATCTATAGATCCTATACAGGGTTGAATAAAAGTATTCGGATATTTTTCCGAATATTGTTGGTATTTCCTGAAATTACGTTTTTAAATATGTTATGCGTTTTCCAAATTGTTTACTTAGATGTTATCTTTCAGCTTATTAAACGGTAATGATTTGTAAAATTATTTGGAAAATTTGAACAAAATAAAATAAAGAGTGTAAAACAAAACATTGGACACTGCATTTTGCAGACATAAACTTTCGAAATTTTGCTTATAGTTTTTGCACTAAATTGACCATGTTCCAAAAAATGTATATCATCAACAAATTATACACTAAACTTAATAATCCTTAACGACAGCTATTTAATTAACACATTAAAAATAATCAAACTGTAAACACACAAATAGTATTAAAATAGCGATAAATATCAGACCGCAAGATTTCACCAAAGATAGTGAATACAGACCCTTTTAAACGTTGGTTGAAATGAAATTCATAGTTGCTAATGTTTTTATCAGAATTTATCTTCAAGTGTTAAAATATTACTCACAACTCGTCAGCTTTTAACACATAAAATATTAAATTAAGCAGATATTTCAGAAATATTTTAACAACTAAGGCGGAAAAAACATATTTTAAGAAGAGTACGAAGAAAAAAGAAAAAAAAAAGAATGTAATTTTCTAAGGAGATATTTTAAATGTACGGTGCATTCTTCTACGCCCATATCTTTAATATTAGCGAGGGAAATTAGAGAGCTGATTGAGCAACCCCCTTAAAGCTATTCTCAAATCCAAACTAGCTACTTTACGACATATTTTTAAATTTACTTTTGTTCAGAAACTTGGGAAGTTCGGAAATTGGCAAGTGTTGTAACTTGCCAATAACTTGCGCTTTGGTGAAGGCTCCATTTTTTGGTAAAGGCAGAAGATCTTTCAGAAAATTCAGTCAAAGTCAGCGTTTTGAACCGAATTTCCGACGCCGCAGCACAAGAAAGGGGAAAAACGTGTTGTCACGTGACAAGAATAGCTCATAACTCAATAAGTAATTTATTTATCAAAAAATGGAAAACTTATTTGGATTCCAAATTGTTTCAATAGTCAGGCCTACTAATTTTATGCCTTCACGTTTAAAAATGAGTCACAAAATGCGTCAGAAAGTTTCGTGCTGTTGAGCATATCATTTGAGAACCACCTTAACAGAATCTTGGGATATCTTTGATGAGGAAATAAATAAATAAATATTCTAAAAATGTTTGTACAATTATATTTTTTACATAATACATTTCTTGTTATTTTTTAGGCCACACGAAATTTGTTATGGTTTTTGTTAATGATACAAAAAGGTGAATTATATAGTCATAATTTTTATGAAACTTTTATATGCAGAATAATTTTTTTTCTGTAATTTTTACTTTGAAAACAGTACAACAGTACAGTTTAGAATTTATCTACAAGACGAACTGACATTGAAGAATGAATAATAATGGATGGGAGGGGGGATGTCTTACAGATGTCTTTTAATGAGCAAAAATGTTTCTTCGTTTTATCTCCATTCGGAGCCCGTATATCAATGATTGTTTAGCGAGTAAGGGTTGAATATGGCTACTTTTCTTATTTACAAGTCGCCAGGCTGTTAATTGCTTTTTCTTCTCCCTCATTCTCCCCTCTCCCGTGATAAAGACATGGACCCCTGAGATAAGGGTGGGGGTCAGGGGGGAGAAGCGGGGATTTTAGGAGGATGGGTTAATTTAGGTGGTAGGTTGGGGCTATTTATTTTTAATATAGAGTATTTAATAAGTCTGACAAGAAGTTTAAAGTTAAAATGTTATAAAGGTTAAACTATGCATTTTTGGTACCAGGAGGGGGGGCAATGGGGGGAAAGAGTAATTTTGAGAGCAGATTTAGATGATTATTTATTGTTACAATAAAATAAGAAATAAAGAAAAATATTTAAAAAATGATTTAATTTTTTTTTTTTTTTTTTTTTGGGGGGGGGGGGGGGGCAAGATTTTAGGGTTGAATTTATTTTTAGTTGATTTTATTTATTTATTTTTTAATCTGCAGAAATACGGAAGACTCTCGCTCTTTTTTTTTAATTTTACAGATTTTAAATTTTATGCGATGCATTTGGAGGGGAGGATCTTCATGAGATAAGGTTGGGGGGGGGGGGGCAGGGGGAGAGAAGCAGATATTTAGGAGGTGGGGTTAATTTAAGAGGTAGGTTGGATTTATTTATTTTAATATAGAGTATTTAATAAGTCTGAAAAAAAGTTTAAAATTAAAAAATATAAAGGTTAAATTATGCAGTTTTGATACCAGAGGGGAGGGGGGCAAAGGGGGGAAACAGTAATTTTGAGAGCAGATTTAGATTGATTTTAGATAGTATTTATTGTTACAATAAAATAAGAAATTAAGAAAAATATTTAAAACATGATTTTTAATTTTTTTTTTTTTTTTTTGGGGGGGGGGGGGGGTAGGATTTTAGGGTTGGGAATTTATTTTTATTTTATTTATTTATTTATTTTTTTTAATCTGCCAAAATACGGAAGATTCTCGCCCCTTTTTTACTTCTAAATTAATGATAAAAACATGTTTTTAAATGATTTTTAAAAAAATCCTGATTATAAGCCCCTTTTCCAAATTTAACCTTTTTTGATTTTGAAAAAGGGGGGCTTACAATCGGTATTTTACGGTAAATGCATTATTTTATATGTTTATTACAACTTGTAAATAATTAATTTAATTTCAACAAATAATTTTTACTTAAATTCACTTTTAATTAAATTAACGCTTAATTAATAATTATGTACAATGCCGTTTCTATGCAAAATATTGTTCAGATAACATGCATAGCAAAGTAAATTCAATATTATGCATCAATTTAGACAAAAGTTCTACATTCATGAATGTTTTTTTGAAAGGTCAATATCAACCATAAATCTTAAGAGAGATTGTTTTAAATTAAAACAAATTTATAAATTGTTTTGAGCGGTGTAAATTTCAAAAGTATCCATAATTTTATGTTTGAAGCTATAACACAATGTAATAATTTCTTCAAGAATTAAACAATTAAATTATATTAATATAATTACATTTTTGTTTGCACACTATTGTTTATCATAATAAGGAGATGGCTATCAAATTATTTCTTGTAAAAATAATTATTCACACATTTTTCGGTTTTCTCTGTATATTTTACGGAGATTTGTAAACATGAAAAGAACATTTATTTAGACAGTAAATTGTTTTATTGTTCGGAAAAAATTATGTTAGTAAATTTAGACCTTTAATTTAAATACAGTGATACTGGCTGCTTAACTTATTCATTTAACATTTTCGAAGAACAGGTATTTTGCTAGTGTTAGATAATTAAATATCAGACATCATATATATTTCTACAGATATAATTTTTTGTTTATTTCAGATTTAGCAGAATGGCTCAAAAGAACCCAATTTAGGATTATTTTGACAAATGTGCAACAGATAGCTCTAAAGCCGTTTGTAAACTATGTAATAGACTATGCGTTTAACATCAGACGTTGTTGACATTGCACTAAAAGAAATTGCAAAATTTTTAAACTCTCCTCGTGCAGACAGCAGTAATGAAAATAAAAATAAAAATTCTTCACTGCAGCAGGTCGATGTAAAGAAAAAAGAAGGGCTCTGGGATATGCATGATAATATCCTAGGTGAATGCAAAGAAACAGGCATTGCCATAGATCAAGAATTGATTTTAAAACAAAACATTCATTGCTATTTGGCAGAACCAAAATTATCAAGAAATGCTGACATATATTCATACTGGAACAGTTGTCACTATCCTTTGCTTAGAAAAGCAGTCTTAGGCTGCGGACATTGCATATCCCTCCAGATGGATGCCTATCCAGCCCATCCAAACTCATAAATCTTATCGGAGTATCGGAAAGGAGGGTGGCTAGCTTTGGCATTAATCGCCAACGTATAGAGGGCAGTTTTTTCTACTTTCTGTGAAAGTCGTAAGATTTTTTTTGATGTTGTTATTTTTTCTAATTATCTCTACTGGTTACTGAACAAATGCAACTGAAAAATTATTTCAACAGAGACATGTTATATTACAAACAATGGTGTTAAATTAAGCAAGAAAAGCTACTGTGAAAATTCTGAAACTGAAAGGCTAAACTTTTAAAAGCTGACTTTTATATATATATATATATATATATATATATATATATATATATATATACACTCATGTAAAGTGAAAAAAAAATATCTTTTTTCTTTAGTATGCATTCACTTAAAATATGCTTATTATTTGTATTTTTTAAGAAAATGTAACTTATTTTTGAGAAACATTTGTAAGAATTGAATTTTTTTCAGAAAAAACCCGAAAAAAAAAAAAAAACAGGTTTTTATTTTCCGCCACTTCAAAATTTCCGGAAATTTTACATCTCTACAGGTGTCTAAATTTTACGAAACATTAATAATCGTTATAATTAAGATAATTTTTTACAGTCTTGCTTTGCCGCAAAAAACTAATCAAAGCAATGAAAATTTTAAAATGTACTGTTTTGATTAAGCATACAATCTGACAAGTTATTATAATGCCATTAACTTGCTATAGTTACAGAAAGTAATATATTCTCCTGTGTCATTCATTGTATGTTATCTATTTTTATTTTTAAAAATGAAACACACAAATCTATAAATTTTATAATACCTTACTAGTCAAAATGAAATAAACAGTTTAATGTTTCATTAACTATTTAGTCCAATAATTCAGAAATTTAAAATAGCAATAAAACTAATAATTGACTCAACAATTTTTCAATATATCAATAATGACAAATTATTATACATAAGAAATATAAGAAATATTTCTCATGTCGTCACGTGACAACAATCGCTTTTATAACTCGATAAGTAATTCATTTATCGAAAAAGAGAAAGCAACATTCGATTCCAAAACTTTTCCAAAATCTAATAATGTATAAATAATCCTAACATTATTATTTTATTAGAGGTTAATTTTTAAAATGACTACGTAAAATAAATACATATTTGAATATGAATGAATATATATTCAATTTACTGCATGAGAAAAAATAAAATGTATGTAAGAAATGTAATCATAGATTATTCTTTTTTTACGGTGCAGTTAAGAACCATTTTAGCTTTTCTCAGAATATGAAAAATATTACCAACATTTCGTTTATGATACACATGTATCATTTCAGTATGAAATATTAGCTGCAAACAACTGGACTGTTTGTATTAAGTGAAAATGGGTTACTCTTCCATAATCGAGCTCATGGGAATACTTTTGCTTTATAATAGATATATAAATATAACAATAAAATACAATAAAAATTATTTATATATTGCTTACATGGATTTCAAGGAAAATAAATAAACCTGCAATAAGAGTTAATTTTAATTTAATGCTAATTTTAAAATAAATGCAGTAGTACGATTAACTCTTCAGAATAGGGGTATTGAACAGGACCTGTGAATTTTACTGTTGAAAAAATCTAAAATTGTACTATTAAAATGTGTAAAACCTAAAGTAGTGAAAATAAGAAAAATTCCATATGTCTACCATATGATAACCATTGTACTTTTATTAACAATATGAAGAAATATCTAAAAATATTGGTTACTAATTTTTTTTTTTTAAATCTTGTGAAAGCAAGGTAAAAATTTGACAAATGTGTATGAAAATTATAAAAATATAGATCTATAAAAATATAAGAAATTATCAAAATCAAATAGAAGAAGAAATATTTCAATTCTACTTTCAGATCGTAAAAAAAACCATTGTTTAAAAGAAATTCAATCCAAGTAATGTTTAAAAAATATATATTTTATTTCCTATTTTATTTTTGAAATATATGCTTAATTTTGTACGAAGATTTGCTCAGTTTCGCGCTAAGATTTTAGCACATAAAATTAAAAATAAATTGTATATTTTAGAAATAGTTTAACAACTAAGAAAGAAATACACATTCTTTAAGAAAAAAATTATATTCGCATAACAATACACTATTAAAAAAATGAAGGATTAAAAATAACTTATAAAAAAATTTATCAAGTATACGTTTAAAAAAAATAGAAATTCCTGTTGTTATTGAGAAACTATGTAATCGAATGATGTTTCTTTCTTTTTAACACTTTCCAACCTAGTTGAAAAGTGTTTATGACTTCGGTTTGTCTGGCCGTCTGGCCGTCTGCCGTCTGCCCGTGCTCTAACTCCCGTAAATATGCTCGGATTGCCCTGCAAATTTTATATGTTATAATCGTTATCTATAGCATGTTCCCTATTTCAACGGAAGTGTGTAGCACTTATAGTTTTTTTACAGGGACACTCAAAAGAATTCCGTTACATTGCGGTCTATGGGGAAAAATCATTTGCGGTTTATTTAAATAATGTTTCAATACTTTAAACGCATTGAAATTTATATATATCACTAAGGTGCATTAGAAGAAGCTTAATATGGAATAGGGTGTGCATAGCACTTATACTTACTTTACAGGGACAGTCAAAAGAATTCCGTTACATTACGTCTATGGAGAAAAATCGTCTGCGGTTTATTTAAATAATGTTTCACTATTTTAAACGCATTGAAATTTATATAAGGTTCATTACAAGAGACTTACTACAGAATATTGTGTGTATAGCAGTCATCGTTCATTTACAGGGACACACAAAAGAATTCTCTACTGTAAGTTAACAATAATTCCTGGAAGTGCGTTTTAAGTTACTGAATGCGATTTTAATTTTAAATCGCTTTCTGTATATTACGTGGTGTGTATAAATTCTGTAGATCCTATACAGGGAAGTACAAAAGTTCGGGAACACATTTCCGTATTATTTAACTCCAGACGGAGAATTTTAAACTGTGCTACGTGTTTCCTAACTGAACTAAAATTTAGCATCCTATGTAGTATATATACAAATCTATAGATCCTATACAGGGCTGAATAAAGTATTCGGATTACTTAGATGTTATCTTTTAGCTTATAAAAGAGTATGATTCGTAAAATTATTTTGGAAGCGTTGGAAAGTGTTACATAATCTATGCTTGACGCATGATTTTTCGTTCTTGTTTTTTTTTCGAAAGTAGAAATTCTTTTAGAATTTCTATACTTCGATAAGTAATTCATTTATCGAAAAAGAGAAAGCAACATCCGATTTCACTGGATATAATTAGAATAATTTATTCCAGTTATACATGGACATACACATATTATTAATTTAATTTATTTATTTATTTAGAATTAGTATAATTATTAAATGATTGGGTAACAAATTTTTTTTTTTTTTTTTTTTTTTTTTTTTTTTTTACAAATGAAATCTTGAGTTCTAAATATATATTGAATTACAAATCAAAATGCAGTATCTATATTATTATTGTTATTACTATTAAAGAAAGAAAGTGTAAAATACTTATATTAAATATAACTCATGATTTCATTTGTCAAAAAATGGAAAAAAAAAATCTATTATTTCAAAGCATCTTTGGAAAATAAAAAAAATCGAGGTTTCCTAATAGACGAAAAAACTTTGGCGAAAATCTAAACTTAGAATTTCACCTCATTAGGCAAAATCTGAGCCAAATCTGTGACAGTAACCTTTTTTTTTATTGCTTTGAGAGGAGATGGACAATGAAAAACGTAGTAATTATCTCCCCAGGTTAAAGTAATAAAGCTGTCAAAACCCATCGGACGCCGTCGGACTAGGGTTGGGTTGGGTTGATTATTGACGGCCAATTATCTACACTAGGGATATAGGCCCGGGGTGGAGTGCCCTTCGTGGGGGTCTTTCTAAGGGAACCTAATCCGTATTTACGCATGGATAAATCCACGGCTCGAAGAAAACCACGAAAACTCCGAACGATTAGGCCGACGGGCGCGATTGGGATCGAACCCAGCACCTCCCGTCTACCAGCTTCGAGAGCACAACCTCTCAGCCACTGGTGGGGCTTACCGTCGGTTGGTTGGTTGGTTGGTTGATTATTGACGGCCAATTATCTACACTAGGGATATAGGCCCGGGGGGAGTGCCCTTCGTGGGGGTCTTTCTAAGGGAACCTAATCCGTATTTACGCATGGATAAATCCACGGCTCGAAGAAAACCACGAAAACTCCGAACGATTAGGCCGACGGGCGCGATTGGGATCGAACCCAGCACCTCCCGTCTACCAGCTTCGAGAGCACAACCTCTCAGCCACTGGTGGGGCCGGACTAGGGAGAGAGACTGGATGGATTCCATCCGTCTCCGGCCAAACCCATAAAATATCAAAGGTTCCGAAAAACCACATCAAAAGAACCGCTAGAGCTGGATACTGGCGTACTCGCACTGATCGCAGCTTTAAAATATCTCTCTGCTCCTCCAACTACTGTCCCAAGTGAGCAGCTATTTAGTGCAGCTGCACAAATATTTGCTGATCGACCTGCAAGGTTGAAATTACTTTCAATTATTAAGAATCTTTTTACAGTTTTTTTTTTTTTTTTAGTAAGTACACAGGTTGGGTTGATTATTGACGGCCAATTATCTACACTAGGGGTATAGGCCCGGGGTGGAGTGCCCTTCGTGGGGGTCTTTCTAAGGGAACCTCATCCGTATTTACGCATGGATAAATCCACGGCTCGGAGAAAACCACGAAAACTCCGAACGATTAGGCCGACGGGCGCGATTGGGATCGAACCCAGCACCTCCCGTCTACCAGCTTCGAGAGCACAACCTCTCAGCCACTGGTGGGGCCGGACTAGGGAGAGAGACTGGATGGATTCCATCCGTCTCCGGCCAAACCCATAAAATATCAAAGGTTCCGAAAAACCACATCAAAAGAACCGCTAGAGCTGGATACTGGCGTACTCGCACTGATCGCAGCTTTAAAATATCTCTCTGCTCCTCCAACTACTGTCCCAAGTGAGCAGCTATTTAGTGCAGCTGCACAAATATTTGCTGATCGACCTGCAAGGTTGAAATTACTTTCAATTATTAAGAAACTTTTTACAGTTTTTTTTTTTTTTTTTAGTAAGTACACAGGTTGGGTTGATTATTGACGGCCAATTATCTACACTAGGGGTATAGGCCCGGGGTGGAGTGCCCTTCGTGGGGGTCTTTCTAAGGGAACCTAATCCGTATTTACGCATGGATAAATCCACGGCTCGAAGAAAACCACGAAAACTCCGAACGATTAGGCCGACGGGCGCGATTGGGATCGAACCCAGCACCTCCCGTCTACCAGCTTCGAGAGCACAACCTCTCAGCCACTGGTGGGGCCGGACTAGGGAGAGAGACTGGATGGATTCCATCCGTCTCCGGCCAAACCCATAAAATATCAAAGGTTCCGAAAAACCACATCAAAAGAACCGCTAGAGCTGGATACTGGCGTACTCGCACTGATCGCAGCTTTAAAATATCTCTCTGCTCCTCCAACTACTGTCCCAAGTGAGCAGCTATTTAGTGCAGCTGCACAAATATTTGCTGATCGACCTGCAAGGTTGAAATTACTTTCAATTATTAAGAAACTTTTTACAGTTTTTTTTTTTTTTTAGTAAGTACACAGGTTGGGTTGATTATTGACGGCCAATTATCTACACTAGGGGTATAGGCCCGGGGTGGAGTGCCCTTCGTGGGGGTCTTTCTAAGGGAACCTAATCCGTATTTACGCATGGATAAATCCACGGCTCGAAGAAAACCACGAAAACTCCGAACGATTAGGCCGACGGGCGCGATTGGGATCGAACCCAGCACCTCCCGTCTACCAGCTTCGAGAGCACAACCTCTCAGCCACTGGTGGGGCAGTAAGTACACAGAAAGATATTTAAGGATATTTCTTATGACTATACTTCGTAATTTCATGAATATTTTATTTATATTTTTAGATAAATGAATATTTTATTTCCCTTATAAAGAATACTTTCCTGGTTTTTAGAATTTTCTGTCATGTAATCATGTTATGCATATTTTTGATACATTTCATTTTATTTCCTATTTAGCTCTTTAAAAGTATCTGTTATTAGACTTGTTTTACACAATAATAAGTATAAAATAAGTTACTTGAAAATGATTTATATTAATCAGTTCTGTATTTGATATACGTGAAGTAAAATATGATGCGACTGAAAAGTTCTGTATCATAACACTGGTATTATTTAAATCTTAATATTATAAAATTTTTATATGAAAATGCAAAAAGATGTTAATAAAATATATATAAGTATTATGATTAGAGTTGTGGGTTTTCCGGAAAATTTTGAAATGGAAAATTTTCTGGGAAATTTTCCGAAAATTTTCTAAGCCACTAAATTAATAAAGTATTGTAAAATTAAACTCTCGTTCACTAGAGGCTGCAAGTAAACAAAACTGGAGTATTTTCATCAACTCTGGATGTGATGCGGTTTTGAGTTTTCCCCTTCCAACAAAAAATAATAAGCAAAAAAATTAAATAATTAGTAAATCATAGAAATTGTGATTTATAAGTTTCAATCATGTGTAAAGCTGAAAAGTTAAAATATAATTATTCTTTAAGGTGGTTCTCAAATGATCAGCTGAACAACACGAAACTTTCTGACACAATTTCTTACTCATTTTTAAACCCAAAGGCATAAAATTGGCAGGCCTGATTATTGAAGCGATTTGCAAACGAAACGAGTTTTCCATTTTTTGATAAATAAATTACTTATCGAGTTATAGGCAATTAGTGTCACGTGACAACACATTTTTCTCCTTTCTGGCACAAGAATTCGGCTCAAAACTAAAGGTGAAAATAAAGAATTTCGCTTAGTAGCCACTGGCCAGTAGGTTGATTTTTTTAAGTAGCCAATAACTGGCTAGTGAGGAATTTCTTTAGTAGCCAGTAAGTACATTTATGTCACTGAATATTTAATTTTTTAAAAATGTGACTTCCCAGTAAACAAGTAATTTATGTACTAAATAAAAATATTTTAATTTATATTGTTTTGAATAAACTTTAGATATTAATTTTCAATCTATTTTAAATTTAAAAATAAGTTAACAGCAAAGTTATACACAACATGCTTATGTAGCTAACTACATAAGTCACACTAAGCTTAGGTACTTGTGTAGCTAATTACATAAGTACTTTTTTTGGTATAATTAATATTTGAAAATAATAAAATAGGTATATTTATGCACCAAATAATAACCCACAGCATGATATCACACATGCACAATCTGTGGTCAGCGGGCCAAAAGTGACCAACATCTCCAGAAATTCAGGAATTGTGTGCATTTCGCCCATTAGTTTTGGAAAAAATTGCAAACTTTGTCATTCAGGAGCGTGGAAATCATGAATTTCATCGATCACACATGTAAAAATTATGAATTTCGTTGATCGGGTGTGTAAAAATCATGAATATCGTTGATTGGGTACGTAAAAATCATGAATAATGCCGATTGAGAGTGGAAAAATCACGAATAATGCCGATTGAGAGCGGAAAAATCATGAATAATGCCGATTGAGAGCGGAAAAATCATGAATTTCGTTGATCAAGTTCGTAAAAATCATGAATTTCATGATTCGAGAGCGTAACAATCATGAATTTCGTCAATCGGGTAAGTAAAAATCACAAATTTCATTGAATGGGTGCTTAAAAATCATGAATATTGTCGAGTGGGTGTGTAAAAATCGTTAATTTTGTCGAACGGACACAGAAAAATCATGAATTTTAGGGAAAAAAGGAAATTGGAAAATCTTGCATTTGGCTAGTGTTTTCCATATTTTTAATGGGCAGTTTTTCAAGTTTAATCGCCGAGTGGCGACTGGCTAGTGCTTATTTTCACCTTTACTCAAAACGCCAACTTTGATAGTGTTTTCTGTAGAATCTTCTGTCCTTACCAAAAAATGGAAGACTTATTTCGATTACAAAGTTTCTGAATTACAACACCTGCCTATTTCATGCATTTCTGAACAAAAATTTATTAAAAGATGTGTCTGAAAGCAGCCCCTTTGGATTTGAGAACAGCCTTAATAACTATTATGCATATATAATCAGGGGTGATTGTGGGTTCATGAAAAAATACCTGAAATTTTTAGCAAGAAAATATTTCTGTATGGAGAGAGGGGGGAGGGAACAAATAAATTATTACAGGGAGGTCAAAATATGAAAAATGTGAATTTTAATTAGGTTTAGCAATCATATGAAATTGCTATTTTAGTTTTATTTTATGAATTTAACTATCAGAAAAAACAAAACTTCTGTATTGAAAATGAAAAAAATACCTAAATTCAGGTATATAACCTGAACACAATTACCTCTGTATAATGTCTCAGTAATTAATTAAAAAATACCATATTTTGCAAAATATCAAATAACAAGAGAAATGGGTGATTCATTTTCTGTGAGTGCTCTTTTATTGTGAAAGGGTGAATTGACTTGTTATGAGTTTCAAATTAAACAATATGACAAATCTTAAGTTAGAATTATAACATGTAGTTTTTGTTTAAATGGTACAGAAATTGAATAATAAAAGAAAATATGGAAAGTTCACATATGTCCTGTAAAAAATTTACTAAAAAATTGCCAGTTACACATTTAAAATTTTCCGGAAAAACATAGTGGAAAATTTTCTAGAAAATTTTCCATTTTGGAAAATTTTCCACCCCACATCTCTAATTATGATGAAACTAAAATGTCATGTTTGATAGGAGTGTGGAGCCCCACCAGTGGCTGAGAGGTTGTGCTCTCGAAACTGGTAGACGGGAGGTGCTGGGTTCGATCCCAATCGCGCCCGTCGGCCTAATCGTTCGGAGTTTTCGTGGTTTTCTTCGAGCCGTGGATTTATCCATGCGTAAATACGGGTTAGGTTCCCTTAGAAAGACCCCCACGAAGGGCACTCCCCCCGGGCCTATATCCCTAGTGTAGATAATTGGCCGTCAATAATCAACCCAACCCAACCCTTGATAGGAGTGTTTTATTATACTTCAAATCTTAATGTTATAAAATTGCTGTGTGAATATATAAAAGTATTAAACATTGTTTTTTATATGAGTATTGTGATAAAACTGGAATGTTTTATTTCATGTGACTGGTATATTATTATGCAAAAATGTACATGAATATATATAAATATTTGAAAGGTTACATGAGTATTGCGATGAAACTAATTTTTTTTTTTTTTTTTTTTTTTTTTTTTTTTTATGTCAGTGATATATTATTATAAAAAAAAATTACATGAATATATATAAAAATGTGAAATAAGTTATATAAGTAACGTGATGAAAATAAAATATTATATTTCATGTGAGTAACATAATACAAATCTTTTTTTATTATCAAAATGTTACTTGAATATATAAAAGCATTAAATATTTTATATAAGTACTATCATGAAACTAAAATATTGTTTCATCTGAGTGATATATTATAATTAAAATATTACTATTATAAAAATTTTACATGAATATATAAAACTATTAAATATATTTTATAAATATTGTGATCTAATTAAAAATTTCTTGTGAGTTATTTATTCATTATTCAAATTTTACAAAATTGTTTATAATATAATGTAAATAAAAAGTTTCTGTATGAATGTAATAAAAAAAAAAATCTATTAACCCATTGTTGTCCCATTTTATTCTCCCTGTCCTACTATTGTCCCATTTTATTTTATAATTTAAAAAAATATATACATACATTTTTTTTTTTTTTTTTTTTTTACAATTCAAATTTTGAATTTTTATTCTTTTTTACAAAATTCATCCTGTTGCATATTGTAATAAAGTCAAATTTTTATGGATTATTGTATCATGCTTGAAATTGATGAAAAATGCCTTTAAAAAAAAATATTTTCCCTATGAACCCATTTTTGCCCCATTTTCTAATTTTGGAAACTATTTTACAATAATACAACCTATTTTCTATAAATTTATCAAAAATTTTTAAAAACATTTTTTTTACAATTTAAATTATTATTTTTTTTAACAACCTCTATCATGTTGCATATCATATTAAAGTTCCTTAAAAATGCTTCAGTATGACACTTCTTTCACCTTCCTATCTTAATTAGGAAAGATTTTATGACAATTTGAAAATCTAGCAGACTAGCATTTTTTGACAATTTTCGAGAAGTTTGTATATCCATGATTTTAAAAAAACTGATATTTTCCAAAAAAAAAAAAAATTGGCATTTTTCTTAGTCTATATAAATACTAACTATTTGCCACATTTCATTAAAATCTGAGATGGTGAGGTAAAATTTCTTCAAAAAGTCTGTTGACATGGAATGACTCTCCTCTATCTTTATCAAAAAGTGGCAAAAAACAATTCAATTTAATACGTTATGTAAAAGAGAACTTGCTAATCTCAAGCGTTTACGGAAAAAAAATTAACCCCCGAATGTGTCAGAAATTAGCCAGTTCCTTGTGGCAGAAAATTACTGTACTTTCTGCGATAAACTTTATTAACAGCAAAATCTTTCTACAGAAACAGTCCTGAAGTCAAACAAGAGTGATATTAGGCCAAACTATGAAAAAGTTTAAATACTTTGCAACCCCCCCCCCCCCTTCCCTCCCCGATATTTAGAATTTCCCCTTGGAAAATATTTTTTGTTGCCAAAAATATTTTAAACTTTGTATGCTTGTGGGGGGGGGGGAAGGGACAAACAAGAAGTAGACATTTCAGGGAACAATTAAAAATATATATTTATTTATCATTTACGAAAAGTAACACGAAGAAACTTAACACTAGAACTACAGTAAATTTTACTCAAGTTTTTTAAAACTATTTCACACCAGATTTTTTTTTTTTTTTAACTACTTAACTTATTCATTTAACGTATTTCTGTGAGTTTTATATTTAATTTATTTTAAAAAGAAATTTCTGGTTTGAATTGGTAACCATCAAAATGACAGCTCATGGTAGTTCTAGTGTTAAATAAAAGGGAAGGATTTTAAATACTTTAAAATTTGTGTATTAGGGGGAAGAGAAGCAACAAATTTGGGAGGAAGGGTTGGATGATCATTCATTTATTGTTATTTCAAAGTAATAAATATGGCAGATTTTTGTCTTTTTTTTAATGAAATTGTTTTAAAAGATTTTAAACTGTGATGATGGAGCAAAGGGGGAGGGGGGTGTGACTGGAATTTTCGAGGAAGGAGGGAGATCTAGATGGATATGTATGTATTAATATTTTAAAGTAACAAGAACTAGGACAAAACTAACAAGTTCAAAGTAACAAATATTTCAAAGTAAAAGAACTAAGGCAAAACAACATTAAAAAGGGACACAATTTTTAAAATAAAAACTTGAGACTTTTTAAGATTATCAACGTTAACACTTAACTGTTTGTTGTTAGCTGTCTCACAGGCTTCTATATATATATATATTTTTTCAATTTCCATAGTTTAACTATAGATACTATGATTTAACTATAGTGAAATTATGTTTCGTTTGAAGCCCTAATACTATTGCTAGAATTCTGAATAGGTGAATTTTAATTATAATAGTCCGAACTAAAGTTTAGTACAGAAACAGTATCCTATGAGTAAAAATTGAGCTCTTTTTTTCACTTTTCGATCAAGCAGTCTCAGAAATTGCTCACAGTATCTTGTCACAGCAGTTAAGGGATAATGCTGGAGAGAGAGAAGGGGTGCAAAGAAAGATAAATTAAAATTTAGTAACAAATAAAACAACTACAGCAAAACCCTATTAAGAAACTGAGCAGAACTTAGGGCTTAACAATTATAAAGATTTTCAATTTTAAACTTTAGGGAGTGTGAGAGGGGACAAAAATGTGCCAAAGTGCAGAAGATTTTGACCTCTTACCAATATCATTCTGCAGAATTGAAACATCTTTTTGCTGTGTTGCATCTCTCCCTCCCAAAAATATTTCTTTTTTCTCCAAATGAGAATTATTTCTCCAAGAAATCTTTCCTATTCTGCAACATTGTCACCATGTCACTGCAATTCTGTTACGGGGAGCCAGTTTGGATTTGAAATTAGCCTTAAATGATTTGCGTAATTTCAGGTTGGCTTCAAAAGAATTTTTAAGTTCAGCTTGGGGAAGTGCAGGTCAAAGATAAGGGCCACAGGTACTGTTGCCAAGTGTCCCAATTTATGCGGGATGTCCCCTCGATTTTCAGGGGCTCCAAGACCTGTACCACGTAACCATTGTATGGGACAGCAAAAATCACAATTTTTCCTGATACACCTGATTTTTTTTTTTTTTTTGTAACATCAACATGCTATTCATTAGTCTACATCGAGTGGAATTTAATATAGCAAAACCTGTCAAGACAGAACCTTTCAAAAATGAAATATTTTTATAGTCCCTTCCAAAGCAATACCTTATAACAGGGTTCTTGATTTAAAAAAAAATTTAAATCAGATTTTTTTTATTTTTTTTAAAAACCTCTCACAATATTATTATTTTATGACTTTTCTTAAGTATTACCAATACAGTAGAAGATCTTTATAACATAAACCTAAAAACATGAGGTTGTGTGTTATATAGAATTTTTCTTTATATAGATCACATTTCACACATCATTAAACTTACCTTGTGCACATGGCCAAATATGTCTGAAACATATCAAAATACAGTAGAGTATCTTTATATTGCATTCCTTGGGACCAGAAGTTGTGCAGGTTATAAATTTTTGCATAATATAGATCATTTCCCACATTGTTAAACTTACTTTGTAAACTTGGTTCCAAATATGTCTGGATCAAATCATTCATATTACTCATTTTCAAAAATTTGTATTGTAATAATAGCAATTTTTTCATTAGAAAGCTTTGAATTAAGGAGATAAAGATTAGCTAATGTATCAAATTTAGTCCTCTAGAGAGTAGCAATTTCTTTGCAACAGGTGCTCCCTTAGTGCAAAATTCATTGTTTACATCTGAGAAATTGTGCGTTATATAGAGAACTGCATTACATAGAATTGCATTATATAGATCTTCTACTGTATATATTAATATTACTACATAATTTACATGAATGATTAAAAGGTAACATTTTAGGCTATCAAAATATTTTATTACACAAAATGCATGGAAAACTACAAATCAGATGTCAAAATCAATTTAACCTTAAGTATTTTAATTAAAATAAAAATAACTGCAGCATATAAATTTTTTAAACAATTTTGACAGCAAATTAAGATGTAAAATTTTCATTTTAGTTAAAGTGCTGGTACTGAAAAATGAGTTTAGCAGCTTTATCAGTTCCTAAGCAATTCTTAATTTTCGAATGTACCAAACCAAAAGCAGAAAATAAGTTCTACTGAAGCAAATGAAGCTATTGAAGTAAAAAGCTAGTTGATGATGAATTCTATAAGTTTTTTACTATCATCCTTTTTGATAATTGTAACACATGCCTTCCACTATTCTTCTCTATATTAGATTCAAACAAAATTTCATTGAATGGTTCAGATTTTGCTTCAAACTTTAATATGATAGGCATTACCAAAGTAGAGTATTTCTCTTTAGCAAACAATAATGCTGACATTTTCTCAGAGCTTGTTAATTTCTCTCTTGTATAACCAGGTATCCAAAAGATAGGATAAAAAATGTGTTGAGCTCAATGCTTGCTTATTATTATTATTATTAAACCGCAGACCAGGCCCCTACCTGCCGGGCATTATGCCCAGCTTAACGAGTTTGTATACCTGGCCGCGGGGCGAAATTCGCCTAATCTCCTCATAACGGAGATCCACCTGATTAGCTTCTTGGGTGTCCTTGGCTGCAACGGTATTTCGTGAGAGTTACTTTGGTTGTGTTCAGGAAAGAAGATCGCGCGGCGCGCGCGCGATGGAGAGAAGGGTTATGGAGTAGGTCTTATCGGAAATTTAAATAATTTAATATATTGAAATAATTTAATTATTTCAATTATTTTAAGCTTCTGTGGCTCGGATTAGGTGAAACTAGCGACTACACATCTTTATCCTCCAAAAAAAATGGATCTTATAATAGGAATATCTATTTTTATTTCATCATAATAAACCCCTGAAACATTCATGAAAAGCATCACGTGATCAGATAGCCCGATCTGCGTTCATAACCTGCAAATTTTTAGCGCGCGCTGCGCGCGGGTGACTCACAAAAATTCTGTGGGCGATTTGATCACGTGATTGGGCTTTTTTGTGTCTTACTTGGTTTGGTAGGTTGATTGATACAGCTGTAGCAACATGATCGGATATCTGAAAAATTTAAAATTTTTAACATTCTAAACTGATTTTTTAAGCCTTTGATCCATCATAAAAATAATAGAATACGAAAGTATGAGGTGTATATATATATATATATATATATATACATCATATAGTTACATAACTGCTGTCAACTTATATGTCTCTACAGCACCTACTAAAACTGATATATTAGTTTAGTTGATAGCAGTTACATAAATATATATATTGTACAAAACAATGCATATAATATTATAAAGTTAAATTTTCTATAACCAGTGCACCTTTAACTAACAAGGGAGAGGACGTTCGGATCACCGAATTCCTGAAACACGGTATTGGTGGTTTCAATAAAATTAATGTAAACTCTAAAAAAAAAAAGGGTACTTTTTGGTTAACCGGGCACCAGTGAAACAAATATAAATATATACACAGACACACATATATATATATATATATATATATACATACATATATACACAAACATATATGTAGATATATATTTATATTTTTTTTTCACTGGCGCCCGGCTAACCGAAAAGTACCAAAAATTGTTATGTACTTTACTGACGTTTGGGTTGTCCTACACAGATGAACCTGAAAAGTATGGATACAAAGTGAATGCTCGCCGTTTATTTCCGATTTTCTGCCCCTATTTTTATTAATTTAAAAATTATTTATCAGTTGCTTTATATTTTTTGGGATAAATAGAATGTTAATAAATCAAGGTCGTGATACCAACATATGTTGGTATCACGACCTTGATTTACGATAAATCTTTTAACATATGTTAAAAGATTTATTTCTTTATTTATAATAGTAAAATAAAATCTTTGTTAAAATTTGATAAAAAAGCTTTTAAACATTTTATTAAAATATATTTTTCGATAACAACCTTGTTGAAACATAATTATTAATTTCTAAAAATTTATTTTTCTTGAAATTCATTTTTCGATGTAAATTGCATTATTTATTATATTGCAATAAACATCATAAAACACGAGAAACAAATGCTAAAATACTTGTACATTCAGTAGAAAATTTATAAACATTCTAACTATATTTTATTTATATTCATTACGAAACTAGACGGTAAACCACATGTATTTTACCTCTTTACAAAAATAGGTACTGATATTTCTAGTTTAAATAATGTAATATTTTACATTTTATTTTTATAATATTTTTTACATTGTAAAATATGCTTTGCATTCTATTCGTACTAAAAATTCACTGTTGAAGTACTCATTATAAAAACATGGAGAAATTCGTGCAAATTGACTATATTTTCATTTCTTATTTTACATTTGCTAAAAAGAAAATAATAATAATAATAATGTTTAAATATTAAAAGACACTGTAATGTAAAATTTTAATCGTAAAATAGCTGAATTTGTCGTATTTAATTAAATAAGTAATTGTTAATAATATCAAATTTTGCTTTTATAAAATATATTCCATTAATCATGAAAAATACAAAGCAACCGATTAAACATTTTTAAATGAAAAAAAAAAACAGAAAAATCAAACAGAAATTTTGGGGGATCGAACCCGCAACCTCCAGAATCAAGAGCAGTGCTCTAACCATTCGGCCACCAAGTTCACTTCTTAATTTAACAAAATATCATTAAAATACGCTAATTAGTCAAATGAAGGACCGTGATCATTATCATTGATTTGGATGTCCAAATCAATGATAACGAACGCAGGCCTTTCAATTTCATTCACAGTATAGACTCACTCGATATTTTAATCTCCATCGCCCGCGCGCCGCCTGATCTTCTGTTCTGAACAGCCCCTTTGATACTGTGTTGGCCGGTTCTAGTTTGTTATTAATTATGGTATCTGGGTATGTTGTCGAATAAGGAAAGGGGCTTGCTTTCGGGCCATATTCACACTGACTATGGTTGCTAATATAGACAGGTTTATATAATTCAGTTTAAATATTTGTGTTTCCGCTATGTATTACATCTTGTCTGTAGTGTTCTCTAGTGGTTTGCTACAGTTTCTCTACTTGACAGCTCACGGCATCCATCCAACCTCGCTGAAATGGCAGGTTTAAAAAAGAAATTTAAATTTTAAAAAAGAGAAAGGAATTGGTCTCGTAATTTAGAACCTTGATCAGGTGACGAGACCTTCACCTGACTAGGCACCTCCAGAGGTATAATTCAAAGGGAACTTGGAGGACTTTGCACCCACGACGGATTTTACATGCACCAGGCGCCATTAACGTACATGGCTTCGTTAATTTTTTTTTTTTTTTTTTTTTTGGTGCACATTGTGCTTTTAGTATATATTTTTTTATAGTTTTTTTGGTGCAGTAAAAGTAAAGTTCTTTTAATGCCTTTTTGTGCAAAAATAGAGGATTCTATTAATTGCTTTTTATTATTTCGCTATGCACTACGCTAGATTACTGTTGCTGCTGAGGAATTAATCTTGTGTGGATGGTGGGAAGGGCTTGTTCAGTTTTGCTTCACGTTAGTGTGAAATTAAGTCTATGTTATCAATTAACCATCTGATCACTGTTTTGGCTTTTGCTTGTACATGTTTGTTTTGAGCTAGCTGTTTGTGCCAAAGTTGCTCGTTGTTTGGTGTTATGCCTACCAGATGGAGTGCTTGTGTGAGTGGACAGGCTATGAGGTAGTGTTTGGAAGTTCCCATCAATCCACACTCACAATCTGGCGTTTCCACCAGTGCGAATCTGTGCAGATATGCTGGAAACGCGCCATGGCCTGTGTAGACTTGAGAAAGTAGTTTGCAGCTTATCAATCTGTGTGTATCCACTTTAGGGAAGTACCTGTGTGTCAGCCTGCCTGTGTCCCCGTAGTCCCACTCGAACTGCCATTGCTTAATTGTTAGTTCTTTCAGGGTTCTCTTTAGTTTTGTTATTGGTTTCTCCATGTGGTAAGGGATTGCATTGTATGGGTTTTGTGCTGCTTGTTTGGCCAATTCGTCAGCATCCTCGTTTCCTTGGATGCCCACGTGAGCCTTGACCCAGCTGATTTTAAATTTATTATTTGATTTTTTTACTGTTTGTTGTATTGTATCTATTATTTCAGTTACGTTAAAGGGTTTGCTTAATGCTTGTATTGCTGACATGCAGTCCGAGCGTATGCTGTAATCTTGCCCTGTGGTATTACCCCAT
The DNA here is from genome assembly GCA_963931845.1 of Maratus michaelseni. Taxonomy (NCBI): domain Eukaryota; kingdom Metazoa; phylum Arthropoda; class Arachnida; order Araneae; family Salticidae; genus Maratus; species Maratus michaelseni. Next base: position 495,002,811 of record OZ007586.1, read on the forward strand.
TCTGCGGCTTTCAGTATGGCCAGTAGTTCGGCTTGGAAGACACTGTTGCACTTTCTTAGTGGCACCGACCATGTCTTGATTTTTTGTTCATTTTTGTATGCTACGAAAGCCGATCCCGTAGCGCCTGATTCCAATTTCAAACCGTCTGTGTATACGACTATGTCTCTTAGATTGTGTCCGAATCTTGGTTTCAATGCTTGCTTTTAACAAGCACTGGAAGCTTTTACACATACTTCATTGAATGCTATTTTTTTTCTCCGTATTTTTCCATAAATGAACTCCATTGGAATATTGAACCATTTATTATTTACATGTGCACATCTCTACATAAATATCAATAAAAATACTTTTTAATAACCTATGTTTATTTAATTCTAACGTTTTCCATATTTTCGCAGAAAGTATCCATGCTTTGTATTAAAAAAATTACATAAGATTCAGATATTTTTTAATAGGTAAATATATGGATTAATCTTAACATTTTTCGGTAATTTTATTTTAGCCAGGCACCAGTGATATATATACATATATATTTTATTGATACATATGTATATATACACACATATATATACATATATATAAATATGTGTGTATCTGTATATCTATATAAATGTATATATATAGGGTAGATGTGCCAGTAATGGACAACCTTAAGGAATTACTTTAAAAATTGTTTTTTAATTAATAGTTATATTTATTATATTCCAGTTTTTTCAATATTATATTAATCTATCATCAACAATATTTAACCATTCTCATAGTCTCATTTCCCAATATGAATCAAAATTTAATTGTAAATAACAGAAATATATCAAAACACCTAAAATGCCAGTAATGGACACCCCATAAAAAGTAATAAATATAATTATTTTTATGACTGTATTTAGAACCAGAATTTAATGAAAGCATACTAATGAAACAAAATAGTTATTTTCAAATAAATTTAACAATTAGGATACCGGTAATTAATAAAATATTTGATAATCATTCACTGTTTGCATCAATTATTGTAATTATCAGAAGATCGATATTTTAATTATTATAGATGGATAGTTTAAAATACTAAATATCAGACAATTACAGCTATCAAATTACTGAGACAGTGGGGGGATTATTAGAAGGTAATAATTAGAAGAAAAAAAAGTTTGAGTATTAGTGTATAGCTTCGTCTCACTATTTTTAACAATTAAACTTCCAGAGACTACTTCATATATTACTTGAATTACTTAATATTACAAATATGAAAAAAAATGATACTGTGAGTTGGATATTTTAAATACTAAATAAAATTATTTCAAAATAAAACTGTAGAACTGATGCTTGAGGCCACTGATCTGCAGATTTACTTGTTTCATGATTCCTATAACTTTCATTTACAATTTTTTTTTTTCTGTAAGAGATGAATAAGCAAACCTTTAAGACAGAAAATAGATTTTTAACAACTCCTGTAACTTAATTGTTTTTATTTAAATAGGGAGGGATTAAGCCCTATGAGCTCTTCTTTGACTGTGCCCTTAAGCAATATTTTCTGCTTCCTGACTGGTTTGATTGCCAGATTATAAAATATGCAAAGGAGAATTATCTACATTAAAAAAAAAAAAAAAAAAAAAAAAAAAAAAAAATTGAAATTTTATTAACCACATAAAATAACTCAAAAGAAGCTATTTGTAAAAGTATTGGTGTTATTACATTTTGGTAAGTGTAATATTAAATTTGATTATTTAGGTTTTCAGTTAAGTCAAAATATTTTATGTAGTATAAACTATAAACATTACTGAAATTGCATTTTTAGCAATGTCTACGTGGGGTGTCCATTACTGGAAAATGACTAATTAAGCATCCCAGTAATGGACACCCCTCTTAAAACATTAAAAATAAATGAAATCTTATAAATGGCTATTAGTATATAAAATTCAAAAGTTTTCTATTACTACCAAAACAAAAAGCTTCAAATTTTGCAAGAAAATAAAGAATATATAAATTTATTAAATGAAGCCAGCTCTTAGCATGTTCATTAAGATTTTCACTGAAAAACATTGGATCTTCGAAACATTATTTTCTGCTTCCTGATTGGTTTGATTAAAAGTGTCAAAAAAAAAAAAAATAATAATAATAAATAAATTTTTATTGGTTATTTTTTTATAAACCAAAAACATTGAAGGGTGTCCATTACTGGCACATCTACCCTATGTATATTTATCACTGGCACCCGGCTAACATAAAAGTACCAATTTTTCAACTGAGACTATTTTTAAATTAGGATTTTTATTTTAAAGTGTAATATTAGATTTAAATAAAATTCAAAAAGCATGGATTTTGAGTTCTCAGTCTCTCCCACTCTTTAAATTTACAGTGTATTTTTGTTAAAACATAATATGTATTACAAAAATATCTTGACCTAAATTTGAAATAAAAAAATTTTAAAAGTTGATTTAAATCAATTTTTTTTTAAATCAGTTGATTTAAATCGTGATTAAAATCAAGCTGATTTAAATCAGCAAACCTTGCCTTGTAAATTTACCTGCCTAGAAGGAAACCTGTCTAAAACGGATATTTTTGTGGTTCCAAACTATTTTGTTTTCACAAGTTTTACTGTACTTTGTTCAGCAAACCCTATGTACATGGAACCTGTTTATAACGGTTCTGTTTTAAAAGTGAAAATTTTATTGTCCCTGCGACAGGTATACTGTATAATTATGCCTGTTAAATTGGAATTTTGTTTCAGTCTCCTAGCGATTCCGCTTTCAGGAGTTTTATTGTATAAAATTGTTAAGTTTATTTAGTACTATAAAACATGCTAAGACTGAATAGCATGGGACAGAAGAAAAGTTCCATTTTAAACAGGCTTTTTTCTTAGCAGGTGTAATTGTATGGTATTCCTACCATAGAGACAATGAAATTTGTATGGACAGATATTTCGTTATAGACAGATTTCGTGAGAGCATTTTTATGTCCCGATTTAGAAGCAGCTGTACCGCTTTTTGTGACACTGGACCTGGCAAGACTAGCCAAGAGCAGTGTTGAATTCAGAAATTTCTCTTCAAGAGATTTCTGGAGCTCGAGGAAGGAGGGGGATATTATGAACTTCCGGGGGGAAATTTGGACTTTGGAACCATTAAGATATAGAAATTTTAAAAACTTCTAAGGGATAATGTCTCAGCAAAGCCACCATCAGAATTAATTCCTTGTCATGTTAATCATGACTCACCCACCCTCAATCTAAATCAATAAAATTGCTACAAATCAGCACTTTTTTTAATGCTCCTATCCTCCATTTTCCTCCCGCGGAACCCAAGACTAGATTCGCCTCTGGGATCAGATCGCCTGGGTTGGGTTGGGTTGATTATTGACGGCCATTTATCTACACTTGGGATATAGGCCCGGGGAAGTGCCCTTCGTGGGGGTCTTTCTAAGGGAACCTAACACGTATTAACGCATGGATAAATCCACGGTTCGAAGAAAACCACGAAAACTCCGAACGATTAGGCCGACGGGCGCGATTGGGATTCAGATCGCCTGGATTCTACTCACACACCAAGAACCTTAAACTTAGTATGTTAATAAAACACACCTAGATCCTTAAAATCAAAAGCTGCAATTTAATGATTATTTAATGGGTAAAAAACAATGTAATGAAAAGCCGACACAGACAGAATAAATTTACCATAGTTTTTTTTTTTTTTTTTTTTTTTTTTTTTTACAGTTTCATATTTTGTTTATGCTTTCTATTACGATGGTTTTTAACCACAACATTTACTGGCAGTAAAAACTAATTCTAAACACGTGTAAAATGCAGAATTTGTTACTTTTTGTACTTATTATGACTAAAAGAAGTTTAAAAATACTCCCATATGAAAATCTTTGCTATACCATTGATAATAGATGTAATTTTTCATTACTTTACATCACCACATATTTTTTTTAAAGTATATAAAATTATAAAAAAGCACTTACTTGAAACTGTATCTAGTTAACGAGAGATGCAATATCCTTTTATCTTCGTTTTAGGCCATATGCAAGGAATATATTTCAGCAATACAAAATCGTTGTTAACATACCATTTTAAAATCTTATTAATACGATTCATTTTATGAAATTGGTATTTGCATTTTTCAATTTTACAAATAATAGAAACAAAGAAACAGAACATTTTTTTAATATATTACAAAAGACAAGCACAATGTGCTCTTCCTTCTTATAAGAAGCCACAGGCAGGATTGGATTCTATTGTCTGTGTAAACTTCTTCCTGCGACGCCTCTTCAAAATGTAGATGTAGAGGTTGGGGAATATTGGGGAAGGTGAAGCAGTCAAACAATTTTATTACTTATCACTAGATCACTAGATGGGATGGGTTTCTGCAGCTGCCATCTATTGACAAAAACCTAAAATATTAAATATATTTATATATATAATGTTTTTCCTTTATCAATAAACAAATAAATCATTATATGAAAAAAACAAGAACGAAAAATCATGCGTCAAGCATAAACTATGAAACACTTTCCAACACAGCCAGAAAACTGTAACGAAAACTTCACCGTTAAATAAGGTGAAAGAAGATATGTAAGTAAACAGTTTTGAAAACATATAACACATTGAAAAATACAGTTTTCGAAATTACCTTCCAGTGTCAAAAATGTAGTCGAATTATTTTGTGCAGCCCTGTATATGATCAATAGATGTGGATATACAGTATGATAAAACTTAGTTCAGTTAGAATATTCACATTTAGCAATTGTCGTCAATCGATGGAAATGCACTCGAAATCTTTTGTACACCCCTGTATATTAACTGAATACTTTTGTACACACCAATTACTAAGATAAAAGGCAACTTAAGACTCAATCGCAGCAATTACCAACCGTAAACGACAATGTATATTTTTCTTTGCGTCAGGGCCTGTTTACCGAATAGACCCGTGAAGCCCGAGCTTACCCACTGAAATACAAAGGGGCCCCCCAAATTAAATAGTTTTTCGGGAAAAAAATTTCAGTCAGGGTAAAAAATGTATTTTTTTTTCTTAATTATAGCTACTAAATTTTCCCTCAGACTATTACCGACAGATTTATTCTCTATTTTTTTTCTGTTGATATAATAAATGGTGTAACAACAGTGATTAAATGCAACTTATTTTCATTTCTCTTATGTTTTACATTTGAATTTCAAACGTGCTAAAAATAACAAAATTTAATCTGTATAATTATATTTTGTTTATATTCATAAAGAGTGGAGAAATGATATAAAATATGGAGAATAGGTTATTTAAATAAAGGGAAAAGTAATTCGCATTCAGTAATATCAAATTTCTGTTTATAAAATAGAAGCAAAATTGTGTTACAGCTAAGCATAAATTTACGTCAAATATTTGTTTTCCCTGCACTGTTCATAGCACTGACAAATCCTGCAATTTGTAAAGCATAAAATATATTTTGAAGTTTAAATATTCGCACCTGTTCCATATGTGTAAATTCATTTACAAAAATTTTGTTATGTATAATTATGTATATACTAAAATATTTTTTCTAACTAGTTTAACATTAAAAGAGTTGTTTACTCAAAATTTTGATGGTAAAATTTCAAATTGTTAAATCATAATTGGTAGAGTAAAGGGGGGGGGGGCTGCATGACGTCGGGCTTCCTCTATTTTTAAGTCTTAAGCGGGCCCTGCTTTGCGTAGCCCTGTATACGAATTTATTTATATTCCACAAACTTCTATTAGTGTACTAAATATAGTTCAGCAGAAAAATGCGTAAAAACACTTAAAAACTACCCTTAAGCAATTCACTCCCATAGTCTGTAATACTTAGGAATTCCCTTGTGTAGCCCTGTATATGATCAACCGAGTTTATAAACACACACGTACTAGGAAAAAATTTAGTTAAACTTAAAAACGCAAATCGAAGGTGAAAACGCACTTATCACACATAGACTGTAATATCGCGCATGTACTGTAACCGATATATTTTGTGTGTCCCTGTAAATAAGCGCAATGCACACCACACTTTCAAGAAAGCACCGCACTTTGTGATAGTGCACCTCAGTAATGCATATAATTTGCATTATCTTTTAAATAGTGAAATATCACTAAATTACACTGCAAACGATTTTTCCCCATAGGACGATGTGTAACACAATTCTTTTGTTTGACTCCGTAAATGATTAGGCCCCACCAGTGGCTGAGAGGTTATGCTATCGAAGCTGGTAGACGGGAGGTGCTGGGTTCGATCGCGTCCGTCGGCCTAATCGTTCGGAGTTTTCGTGGTTTTCTTCGGGCCGTGGATTTATCCATGCGTAAATACAGGTTAGGTTCCCTTAGAAAGACCCCCACGAAGGGCACTCCCCCCCGGGCCTATATCCCAAGTGCAGATAATTGGCCGTCAATAATCAACCCAACCGTAAATGATTAATTTACCCCTATAAATGCTTTGCACCTCCTATTCTACAAAATTAAAAAAATAAAAATAATACTAAGAGAATGTAAATACAAAAGTTGTTTGTGTTTCTGATTGAAGTGGTTGTTGCATGAATGCAATTGCATTCTATGTTTTGTTTTAAAACCCATTTATGCCTAGCGTCCCAAAATTGGAACGATGGAATTTTTCGGAAATAAATTAATATATATATTTTTTTTTTTCGATAGAATTCCTATCTTTAAAATTATTTTACACAATTTCTAAACGGAATATTGAGATTAGTATAATCATAATGTAATAATTATTGTGATATATAAATATAGTAGTTATAATTAAACGAAGTACTGAGAGGGAAAACAAATCAGGCACACATTTTTAAAGGGTTTTTACTTTTTTCATTATATTTCATTACATGTACATGTGTAAACCGTAATTTTATGTTAGCATTAAAGTCTTCTCATTCTCTAACATTGCATACCATAATCGCTAAATGTTTGTTTTTTTCTTATTTTTACTGTCTTTCAGTTTTCTAAGCTTATGATATTAAAGAACGATTTTTTTTTTAAATTTAAGTCCGTAGGCAGGATTTTCTTAGGCGGGAGGGACATGTTAGGTTTTCAACTACATTTTTTTTTTTTTTTTTAAGTATATGAACAGATCCTTTCCCATTTATTCCGGAGTGGGAGGGGAGCTCCCCCTCCTCTACCACATTATGCCTATGAACTTGGTTTATGTGATACTGTTGAAAATATTATTTAAAAATTTGTTTAAAGGTCTGTGTTTCGTGGTGTCAAAGGTAGGTATATAAATTTCACCCCCCCCCCCTCCCTCCTGCTGCGTACGACCATGTGTGTGTGTACATCTATGATGCTTTGAAATTATTTTGTGTGTGAAAGGGAGGGGGGAGGGTAATTTATAGCTTGCAGTGTTTCCCCTCTACTTTAATGATATATAAATTTAGACAAAATTAGAGGGCAAGTGCCCTTTCTTTTTAAAACTTTTGATTACAAAGTTTTAAAATTTTTCATTTTTAATATAGTTCATATTAGTAATGAAAGATTATGAAGTCTAGAGGGGGCTCAAGAAGTTGGTAGGAGGGCTCAGCCCAACAAGCGGCCGTCAGGTTACGGCCCTGGTGTGATGTGCGTGGCGTGTGCGTCTATATAGCATTTTCAAATGAAAGGCGTGTTTTACATGCATGGAAAAAAACACTTTTCTTTATTTAGGAGAAGCTATTTATGAAAGAAATTTAACAATTTATGAATATTGAGTATTCGGAAATAAATTTCCAAAATAAATGTATTAAATAAGAAACATTAAAAATCCAAAAATAAGCTTCTATCAGCTTTTTTCCAAAATGGAGTATTAAAACGTTTGTTTCTTTTTTTTTTCGACGGGGGAGGAAGGGGGGGGGGATGCTATAACTCTATGAACTCTTGATATAATATAATTTAAGCATATAAAAGTTAAAAAATAAATAAAAAATATATAAATTGCCTCGCAGGAGGAGCACAGTCATCAGGGGGGTGGAGGGGCACAAAAAATTCTTAGTTCCTTTTACTTTTAGTATTGATTATTTTAAGTCCTTTGGGAATTTTTTTTTTTTTTTTTCAAAATCATCAGAGGACAAAAATAGGTAATTAAATTTAAAAATTTAGGAGGGAGCAATGTCCGCCTCTATCCGGCGCATTTGGATATATTTATTACACGTTTCTTTAACAAAGTACATCTTCAGAATCTATATAATTTTAATTCTAAAATTGCAAAAGCGTTGATTAAAATAATAATAATAATAATAATATTAATAAGAATAATACAGTTTAATTTTTCGTTACTCTACAGTCAGTCTAAAAGAAAAAGAAAAATCACGGGAGGAAGAGTTTTTCTCTTGGAAGAACACTGCCAAAATATCGAAAAAAAAAAAAAAAAAAAAAAAAAAAAAAAAAAAAAAAAACGCTCTCCAGTGGTAAATATTCAAACTGAAATTTCAGTGGCGTATCCAAGAAGAGGACTGATAGGGCTGCAGACCCCCCCCCCCCCCCCCCACGAAATAATATATAACATACCTGACTTATTAACACGTTGAGTGCCACCATATGTATGGATTAAACTTTCATAGGGTGCCCGTATTACATTTACAGAGCTGCCACTGGCTACTATTTTTATATTCTATTCGCACCACACTATTTAAAAAATTGTAGTACATTTCTCTTGCACATGTTGTCAAAGTGCATGTGAAAAAATTTTGTTTTGAGATAGTGTGCGAGATAGAATTAAAAATTAGTCGCAAGTGGCAGCCCTGTCATTTAGCGGTAAACTAATAACTTCAATGTTATTTATTACAAGTGTAAGTAGAATTTATAAAAAATGCATTTTCTGCACCTCCGGCTGTCACGCAAGTAATTTTTTTTTAGGAGGGTGAGGGGGGATTAGGAATTTTTCTCTTTTTAACACTTTCCAACATAGTGTTTATGAATTCGGTTTGTCTGTCCGTCTGACTGCCGTTTGTCCGTGCTCTAACTCGAGTAAATATACTCGGATTGCCATGCAATTGCTATATGTTATTGAAGTATAACTATAGCATGTTCGGTATTGAAAACGAAGTATGTAGCACTTATAATACGTGTACAGGAGCACTCAAAATAATGCCATTACATTATGATGCATGGGGAATAATCCTTTGCAGAGCATTTTAGTGATGTGACACTATTTCAAATATATTGAAATTGATACACATCGCTGAAGTGCACTACAAGATGATTATTATCGAATACGGTACATGTAGCACTTATAATTAGTTTACAGGGAAACTCAAAAGAATTCCCTTATATTATGGTCTGTGGGGAAAAGTCGTTTGCAGTGCATTTTAATCATGTTATACTATTACAAACATAAAGAAATTTATATCAATTTGTGAGGTGCACTAAAACATGCTTTCTGTAGAATATGAAGCGTAAAGCATTTCTCATTCATTTATAGGGCCACACAAAAGTATTCGGTTGCATAATGGTTTACGGAGAAAAACTGTTTGCAGAGTATTCTGGTATTCTTGGTAAGTATTCTGGAAGTTTTGGAAAGTGTTTCATAATCTATGCTTGATGCATGATTTTACTTTCTTGTTTCAATTTATAACGGTGCCAATATTGTTTTTATTTTAGTAATAACCAGAATTAGCAATAAAAATAGATACAAGTTTTCTTATAGAGAACGTAAAATGGAAAACGTTTTTTTTTTTTTTTTTTTTTTTTTTTAAATGTAGTTTGCACTTGTTTCTTAAATGCATACTGTAATGCGTATATTTTTACATGTTCTGTGATACAACAGGAGGGACGCCACAAACGGGCGGCAGGTGCAATGCACCGGGGCCTCGCTCTTATAGGGACCTCCACTGAGACTAAAATATAATTTTTTCTACCTTTTAATAAAATAATTCATCTCTTAAAAAGGTTTGCATTGGGGCACGCACCTAACGATATCTAAATCTTATTTTTAAAAACAAAAATTCTTGCATCAACAGTGGTTAAAAGAAAGATTATGCTTAAGGGGTTGTTACTTCAGTCAGACGAAGACACTTGAAAGCTAATGTTAAACCTATGGACGGGTTATTTTAAAACATCTTGTTTGCATTTTGATATTTTTAAATATATATATATATATTCATTGGAAAGCTGAGGCCGATCTTTACAAAGACCCTTTATTATTTTTTCGATTTTGCTTGCAGATTTTTTTTTTTTTTTTTTTTTTTTTTTAATGAGGATACTGCCGAATACTTCAAAGCCAGTTTCGAAAATAAAGGTACCTTTATTTTAAAAAAATCTGGTACCAAAAAGGGCCTTTGTAGAGATCGACTTCAGCTATTTAACGCCAAAAAAAAAAAAAAAAAAAAAAAAAATACCGAAATGCAAATGAGATATTTTAAAAGAACCACCCCATAGGTTTAACATTAGCTTGGGAGTGTCTTTGTGTGACTGCTGGTTCTCAATAAATAAATAAATAAATAAATAAAATAGAATAAATAACTAAATAATAATTCCCCATTCAAGAGCGGGAAACTTTCTGACACATTTGCGAACTCATTTTTAAACGTAAAAACATGAAATTTGCATCCAGTTGTAAGTAGTTTGGTATCGAATAGCGTTTTTCATTTTTCGATAAAATGTATCCTTACATCTTAAGTTATGTGTGATTGATGTCTCATGGCGATCTTTCTCTGGCTGTAGCGTCCAAAAATTGGATCAAAGCATTAATTCTGACATTTCTTGAACTATCCTTTGCATTTATCGAAATAGTTTTAATTGAGTTTCATATTTTCTGAATATGAGCGCCTGGCAATTTTATGGATATGAGATTAAATTTGACTTCCTGAGTCAGAAAGTAACCATTTTGAATCCCCCACAAAGACCAATTTAAACTAAACAAAATGTGTTCTTATTTTATACTTTTTCTTAACTATTTAAAATGTGCGTTAATTAAAAATAATTTTGCCTTTTTCTCAAACTTTCAGGCCAACAAACTGATAAGAAATTTAATTTAGTAAAGTCTGTATGTAACGGACCTGCCTTAAAAGAAAAAAAAATCATGATCCCGATTACGAAAATAAAATGCAATTACAGTAATACCTGTGAAAACGGAACCTGTGTGTAACGGAATCCTGCCTTAGAGAGGAAATTTTATGATTACAATGAAAATTGGAGTAACTTTTGCACAGGCATAATTTACAGTATATTTATACCTGTTAAGACAAAAACCTGTCTAAAACGAATTTATTTCCTATCCCATGCGATTCCGTCTTAGCAAATTTGATTGTATAAGGAATGTGAAACCTGCTATGAAAATAAAAACTGTTTTAAAACGGAATTTTCACCGCTCTATTGCGATTCCGTGTTAGCATGTTTTACTGTAATATCAGACCCCCGCCACGAAATGAAAAGTCTAGATATGCCACTGTGAAATTGTGCCATACTTCTTGAAAAAATGTCGTTATAACGAAAAATTTTGTGTTGTGGCACTTTTTTTTTTTCAACTGAACGATATATACATGTACAATATAGAGTTACTACAATCATCTGTTATGATGACGCTGTTGCATCATCGTATTCTACGCTACTATAAATACGTTTTATAAACTATCCAATAGAGGGCGCCAACAGCTGAAGAAGTCGTAGAAAATGCTTTTGTTTAGTATTTTGATTTTGATTCATTCGGCTGAATTTTAAATTTTATTTCTACGTGTACGCAGTATCTACTATGTAGTATGTAGTAGTAGCACGGCCAAACTTGATCTTTCCCCTTATAAGGGGAAGAGGAAAGATCGAGTTTGGCCGTGGTAGTAGCAAAGAAATTCTACGTGTATAGGAGGTTCTTTGGTAGTTAGTAAGCATTGAAAAAGGATACTAGAAGGTAGAACGTTCGATGGTAGTAAGCAACAGTATTCATGCGACAGACAAAGACGAAACATGCGTTTGTTGCGCGGACTCGGTGTAGAATAAACTTGTTTCATTCAACCACGGTCAGACTCGATATTCAACAGATTTGTTCCTCTTCTGTCTATTTCTGTGATGTGGGGCGGCAATTTACGGAAAAATAAATCGCACGCTGACGCTCGCACAGACCTCATGTATGTACGATCATCGGGCTGAGAAGAAGAGGAAAAGGGTTCTTTGATGGTGTTATGGATTACTCTGTCTATAGAAATATCTTTAAATGAATTATACAGCAGAAATGCGTTATTTAACTCTTTAAGGAGACAGTGGATTTTTGAAATTATTTTTCTTGTTTATATTATTCAAAAAATAAACTTTCCAAAGAAGTGCTCTGTGTCACGAATTCAACAAATATTTAATAAAAACAAAATGTCAGTTTACTGAACATTTAAAAAATTTCAAAGCTATAAATTAAATTTGTAAAAAGAATTTTAAAACACTCCATGCGTTACAAATTTCAAAATATTTTCTGCTTTTTGAAAATTATAATTATTACTTAAAAGGACTTTATTTAAAAAAAAAAAAATAGTGCGCCCATTTTTTAGTCCGACAGAAAATTATTAAAAAGAAAAAATTGAAAAATAGCACAAAATGGAATTTTCATAACAACATTCCAAAATGAACGCATATATTTATTATAGTATGCATTAAGATTGTCCCTTAGACATATCGAGAATTTGGAACAAAAGTTAAAACGTATAGAGCATTTTAAACATGTATAGACTGCGGAAAATTTGTTTTGAGAAAATTGCATTTGAAATACATCATGATGTGTTATTTTTTTCATTACTTACCTTTTAAGTTTGAAAACACACTTTCTCCAAATAATTTGGCTATGTATATATATATATATATATATATACACTATATAGACAAAATCACCTGACACTTCCGATTTTACACATTTTGTCGAATATCTAGAGCAGGCATGTGATGTCAAACATGTGGCCCGCCGACAACTTATCTGTGGCCCGTGAATCCTTTGTCTTTTACCTGTTTTTAATTTAGTTGTTAGTTAATGCAGAATGCTATCACAATTTTCGAAAAGTAATATTTTGTCTTATTTATTCTGTCATTAAATAAAAGTCTTTCTTATTAGAATATGGTAACAATCTGAATTTAAAAAAATCCCACTTATCTGGCAACAGTGATGTATATAGACAGACATAACTTAATTTTATATTTTAGCACTCAAAAAAATTGTGTGTGGATACAACATACAAAGATACCAATCAGAACGTACCAAAGCGCGGGATCTTGAGTTTGAAAATTTAAAGATTCGTAAATTCTGTGCAGTTTTTACTTATAATTTTTATTTGTTTTATGTCGAAACTAATGCTTTTTTTTTTTGCTACTCCCTTCGATTTTACACCACTTTATAAAATAATATATTGTATTTATTAAATACTGAGAAATGGATTGTAAAATTAATAAAATTCGAGCTAAAATAAGAACATTAACACTTTAAAAAATAATAATATGAAATTAAATATAGCTTTAACCCCTTCGCGACGAGCGTCCTTTACAGAATTTTTAATCTTTTACCACCGGTTTTTCAAAATAGAAATTTTCACCTAATTGAATCGCAGAAATGCTAAGATTTAATAAAGCAAATCTTCCAATAAAAAATAACTGGTGGGAATAATCGAGGATTCTGAGCATCTTATGCGTCCCGTATCATGGAACTAAGAACAAATATTTATAACAATATATCTATTTATAGTTCCATGTCCCGTATACGTGTCGCTCGTCCCCAAGGGGTTAAATGAATTGCTTTGAAAGTGCCACAAATTAACATTTTTGTGCTTGACACAAAACCCCGAATATGCCATCCAGGTTTTGCACTTGGGCTTTAGTCGAACCTCATTCAGTCAAACGTATGAATTTTGGATTTAAACTCTTTATTTTCATTATTTATGTTAGTACCGTAATTTCCGGCGTATAATCCGCGGATCAAACAATCGTGTTTCGACCCAGAAATTTGATTTTATGAAATGTAACTTCCTAGATCGCAGTAAATATTGGCCTTCAATTATTGAATAAAATTTCTGGGTCGAAACATGATTGTTTGATCCGCGGATTATACGCCGGAAATTACGGTAATTGTGTCATTGTTAATGGGTACTGCGTGATGATCTTTCTTTCTTTTCTTTCATTTTTTACTGATATGCACACATTTTATTGACATACTCTCAGAAATATGAGGATATTTTTTTTTTTAAATGTTAAAGCTCTTTACCAATATGAAAAAATATGATAAACTGATGAACATCGTAGATTTTTTTAAAAGGTGAATTACAAAATAGTTATATTCAAAAGAAAACTGATATTTTATGCGTGATATGTAGACACTGTTGGATTTTGAAAGGAATGAAACATTATGGGGTACTACAGCACAAAGTATGAAGAAAACTCGGTAAAATATGGCTAAACATCGGATAGAGAAACTGTCAGAATTGAAACTAATACTTCTTAAAAGAGAATCAAAGTGCTTTGACTAAGCCTTTTGTGAAGAAAATACACTTGCTTTAAAAAAAAAACTAATTACTGTCTTTAATACATTAAATATCACGCGAGTCGAACTCGAAATCAGTCACTGCGAAATTGAAGAAATGATGTCTAGAGCAGTTAAATCAATTTGGAAAGTGCCATCACTAGAAAGATGTATACGATCATTACTCGTACATAGCGGATATATTTATACTCGTGCTTAAAAACTTATAGCGCTTATAAATTTATATTATATTTTTACGCACATGCTTAATCATCATCAATCTAGAAAATATCTTGGAAATATGGGTAGTGAAGAACAGGTATTTGACGGCTTTCCGTGATAAAGTTGTAACTGTAAATTTCGAACTTTTAAACAAGGTAATTCGACAAATTAAAAATCTGGATTATTAAAAGACTACCAATAGACAAAGTACTTGAGTTTCCATTTGAAATTACAAGGCAGCTAAGTAAACGTTAACTTCAAACAAACTTCATACTGCTATCTTGATATTTGATAGCATTATCGTTTTCAAATATAACTGATTACTTTGAAAAAATAATTTTCAAAGAGAAAATATATTTAAAGGCTGCCAGGCATTATTACAAATATCCTTGAAGTGAAAATTTTTAGAATATACTAATACTAAAAATATATTTAAAAATGAATTCAAAAGAAGATTTTTGAATTTCAAGAAGTATGAAAATTAGTTTAATCTATATACTTCACCTCTAATGACTGATGTTGAAATAATTATTCAAATTTCATTATTGAAGTTAATCAAAATTCAGGACGATTCTATATTAGAGTGAAAACACATGGATATGGTGTTTCCAAATTTATGTAATTATTTATCAATCGACCGTTTTTTTAACGTATAGTGTGCAATAGGGATATTTTAACTATGTTCGGTAGAGCAATTTTATGCATCTTTGCGTTGGTACCACCCTTTTGTTATTTTTCATGTCAAATAAACGTAATTTGAACCAAAAAATGTATATTTAATAAATGTAATTAAATAAATAGCGCATAGATACGACACACATTTTATGAAATAAATTTTCTGATTCAAAATATGTTTATTTTTATTTTTACTTGAAAAAAAAAAAAAAAAAAAAAAAACACGGAAGATTGACAGCTATGTTAAATCAAAATTAACAGACCAGCGTGTACAATCAATTTTTAAAATAAATGCAATTTAGAAAATTCAATTAAACTTTAAAGATCATGTTGATGGAAAGTGATTTAGAGGGTTTTTTTTCTTTTTCAAAAATAAAATAAAATAAACTATGTATAATAATAACTTTGGAAATTTGCATGAATATGTCTTTAACATGGCTGTGTTTTGCACGTATCTATTTTTTTATGTGGCCCGCGGCTTTGTATATAATGCTTAATTGGGCCCGCGGTGGTAAGCGAGTTTGACGTGCCTGATCTAGAGAAATACTGGACGAATTCTTCTGGAACTTCGGGAATATAAAGAAAATGTTTGACTTCATATTTTTCTGCGAAGAATTGATCACGAAGGAAATTAGGGGACCAACAACAAATTGAAAAAGGAAAATAATATTTGGTAATATTTTCTTTTTTGGTATTATTAACCTGCAAAAAAAAAAAAAAAAAAAAAAAAAAAAAAGTTCGAAATGATCTGTAGCTACAACTAATAACTATGTGGATATTGTACAATAATTTTGTTCATTTGTGTAAGAATAGCACGTATATTCATAGAGATATAAAGGTTTCTTTTAAAAAAAAATCAAGAATTTATCGCATGTTTTTTGTTTATACAAGGGTCGATCCAGGCTAAATTTGGGTCCTCTTTAGGGCCCCTTCACAAAAATAAATTTAATAAAATAGGCCCTTTCACAAAAATCAATTTGATAAAATGACCCCTTCACAAAATTTCTTTTAATAAAATAAGTCCTTTCACAAAATTCCATTCCATAAAAACTTACTATATTATTTTGTGACGTTTTAAAATGTTTAATTTGTAAACAAACAAGTTCACCAGAAAGGAACACTTCAGCAAAAGGATTTTAAAACATTTTTGTTGATAAATGTTTGGTTCGAATTTGAATAACTGGATTTCAACTTTCGTTACAAAATGTTATTTTTCACAAAAATATAATAAATTTCACAAAAATAGCCTTTACTTTTCACAAAATGGGCCCCAAGAAAAAAAAAACCTGTATTAACCCCTGTTGTAGCAAGCAGGATTGTCAATCAATTTAACTCCAGTTTTAGAAAATTGATAAAATACAGTAGAATCAACATAGTACAATTAGAATATAAATATATTTAATATTTGATGAAATGTGAGCATTTGTATAAAATAACTTTCAACTGCTCATGAGCGAAATATACCAAAGATATTTTCTTTTCATCATTTGGTAGTCAACTCTATAGAGCAACTCATATAAAAAAACCAGTTTAATATCGGGAAAATTCAGAAAGATATCGGCTATAGAGTTGGCGGAATTTCAGTTGCTTTCTAAAAGTAACTGGATGGTAAGGGATTTTCTACCAGTGGCGCAGCGAAGGCGCGTTCGGGGTTAAAACCCCTCCCAGAGCTTAAAAAAAGATGCAGTGTTTGTCGCGTATATGAATCATTGGTTTATCAAATACCACTTTTATGAATCAATCAAAATCAAAATAAGTATTAGTATTTTTACCTTAGTTGGAATCCACCGCTTTATTGAACCAAATTCGATTCAACAAACGTGATTCATTAAAATGGCTGTTATATCGGATTTAAAAATGGAGAAAGTGCATAACTAATATCTGTTAAAATTGGTCACTTATTTCGTAAAAAGCAGTGTTCGCATTTATCATTTCCTGTCACATTGCTGTACAGCGGTGAGTCTTTTAACTGAATACTAGATGGAACCCGTCAAAACTTGACGCAAAAAAAAAAAAAAAAAAAAAAAAAAAAAAAAATACTATAACAATATCAGTAAAATAAGCTTCTTTATTATTTATGAAGGGGTGCGTATAAAACAGTCTTTGAAATATTTTATTTTAATTATTTTCCCCAGTCAAATACAGTACTATTTCCGATGCAAACTCCAAACAAACAATCCGTAAATAACTGTGTAATGTGTAATGCAAATCAGTTTGACATTACCACCATATTCCCCACGGGAAGAAAAAAAATTCATGGACCTATGAAGTATATACAAATAGTATATTCCTACATTCATATCATATTCAGTAAATAACAGAACATAGTAAATAAAGCACGCATCTCTCTCCCCCCCCCCCCCCCCCTCCCTGTGGTAATGCAACCGAATGAGCTCCTATGCGCATGTGCATTGCATCTGCCCAAAAGCACCGTCGAAATTCGAAGTTAAAAAAGTTTTAAAATGATTAAATTAAAAGTTTTAAAATGTCCTCTTTAATCATTGTTCGTTTCAAATCCATATCTTCTAAAACGCATCCATTGTTTTAAGCTAATCAATTTTTATGCAAAGATTAAGAAGTTTTTTACAGTAATAAATCTATCTGCAGATGAGGGAGATTTTTAATGTTTTCAAGTGTAATTTATTTGTATGGTTTCTTCGGTTCCTTGTCATAATCAGGATGATTCATTGACGAATTCAACATATCAATTTTATGTTCAACATAAACTAAAAATAGTCATTTTTTTTTTTTTTTTTTTTTTTTTTTTTCACTGACAGATTTTTGTTTAGCGCCAAAATGTTCTATCTTATGGATAATCAGAGCCTTATGATTTATCACTTTTTTTTCTTTTCTTTTCTTTTTTTTTTTTTTTTTTTTTTAATTATTATTCACTTTTTATGATGGTTAGCGAAATCTATTTTCAATTGTGGCAACTTTCCCAGGGGCTATTTTACATTATTGAAGTAAACTGGTGGTCATTGATAAGATAGAATTGAAAAACTTTTCATGCTTGAAAATTATTTAAAAAGTCGTTAAATTAATCTGCCGTTTTCAAAGAAATTTCAATCGAAAGCTAATTTTTTTTCTAATTCATGATGTAAGAATTGAAATTGTAACATGTAGTAAAAAATAGAAATTTGTAGTATTTCGTAAGCGCGATGAAAGCTAAAGCGATAGCGCCTTTGTTGTCACAATTGTTGTACATTTCTAAAAATTGCCACTGTATTTTGGCTGGCGTCCAAAAGTGGAAAAACATTTTTTGACATCGAAAGAGAAATTCACAGTGAAAGAAATAAGGACTTTGCGCTAATAAGGAACTGTTAAATGAACTTATAATAAATCTACCAAAATAATTCCTATGAAATATTAGTCTTACATTGTTTATTCTAGCTAAAAATACAATCATTATTTCAAGATTATTTTCTGCCATAACACTATTTTTAATAACTTTAAATTTCCTGAAATCCTTTACTTTTGTGATTTTTTTTATTAAAAAAGGAAATCTTCTATCCTATAATTAAAAAAAAAGCAATTGGTAACCTGTAATCAAGGTATGCAATCAAGATGAAGAAATCAATGACGGCTCCAATTCTAATCTTTATAATTATGAATACAAAAATCAGTAAAATTATGTCACGTTAACACAATCATATACATTTTTCTCTTTAGTTTTATCAATGTTAAAATGCACTTCAAGCTAAGCATAACGTCATTTTCACCGGCGCAAACTTTTCACACGTACTTCATATACCTTACATTAATGCTTAAACACCATGCACACAAATATAAATATATTTTGTATTTAATTGTAATGAAAAAATGGCATCAACAAAGTTATAATGCATAACAAAGCCATTATTTAATGGCTTTGATGCATAATGATAAAATAAACCCAATGGACAATATTCCCGTGACGTCACAATAAATATGAATTTTTATTCGCTTATAAAACACGCGGATAAGTATTTTTACCGAAATTTAACTTGCAAATTAGCAAATTCGGCCTTAAAACCGCGTGCTTTTAATATTTATTATTTCTCTTTTATTCAACCACAGAGTTTAGATAATAAACTCTGTGCTTCGCAACAGTAGGCGTTATCCGATTATGACGTCCTTAGCAGAAGTAAAAGTTTAATTGAAAATTACGGTTAATTAATTAAATTTTCGAACAAACGAAGGCACGATAACAAATCTGTGACCAAATATCTTTCATTTAAAAAAAGAATGATGTAATTTGATGCAGTAGTTTGTTCTCACGGATTGTCGAAAGAAATCGCTTAGCGTTTTAAATATATAGATTTTCTTTGCTTCTTTTTCCGAAATGAAACTTAACCATCAAAATCAACGCATGATAAATTTTGGACGTACAGAAATGGAATTTGAACTGTTTTACCTGTTAAAGCAGGTGGAAATTTGCTCTAAATGCAGTGAATGGCTGGTAGGAATATGTTGTGGGAAAATTAACTGGTTTTGGTTAATATGCAATTTTCCCACCTCTTGTTAATTTTATTTTATTCTCTTAATTCTTATTATTTCCTTTTTTCATTAAAATCATAGATCTTTTATTCAATAGTTTTTGTTCCTATCTAATTTATATGTTTCTTGCATCTCATCACGTAAATAAGCACTACAACTTCTACTTCTATACAGATTTTTCTACACTGTTCTAGTCTCAGCGTAATAGAGTGAGGACTCTTGTTATCCCTTTTGAAAAGTTGAAACCAACATCACCCCGGATTTGCACTTTAAAGGCTGTCTGTTTTGGTGGTATTCGCTTCCTTGGAAACTTCGATTTCATTCTCGCAAAGAAAAAAAAAAAAAAAAAAAAATGAACGTAAATAAACAAACGAAACTGAAACTAAAAAGTGTCGCTTGTGTTGTTATCATATTCTAGGATTTTATGTCAGAGCTAGGATAGAAATGAGATGTCTGTGGATTTTATATGTGTAAAATCTACACAAGGCCGAAAGATATAATTGCAGTAACAAATTCAACTGCTATAAAAAATTAATTTTTATTAAATTTGCATATAATAAAATATTATTTGATTTGATTTCATGACTTGTAATTTCAAATGCTATTCCTATAATGAGCAAGACTAATTTCTTTTACTTAAATAGGGCCTTGGTAAAAGAAGCTTTTTCACGCTCCGTTTTATTTTGTACCCCCCCCCCCCTTCCCGACGAAAAAAAAGATTGATTAATCTTCTGGATTTTTTTTCTTTTTCTGCTGCTGTATTTAATTTAAATATTATAAAATGGCTTGGGAGCACGGATTGCACATCTCTCTTCTAATAAACGGTACTTAAATATATATATATATATATATATATATTAGTGATACAAGATTTTAAGCAAGATAACCCGAAATATTTCGAGATTTTTGTTTGGAAAGCTTCAATTTGACACAATCATTACACGAAATGTAACAATATTATCATATTTTTTATTTATTTATTCAAAAAATGCATTAAACTTTGCAGGCTTTAAAATAAAAAGAAATCAAACAGTTTTTTTTCCTCTCTCTCTCTTTTTTTTTTTTTAACAAAGGGGATGTGACAACTCCGACTGCCTATATTACTAATTCAATCAAGAGTTGCAACATGTAAATAATCAATTTTAATCTGATTGATTTCTAAATAAAATTGGTAAGATATAAATTTTCTTACCTCTAAAATTCCAATGGGACATCGGTGCTCCGGTTCTCCAATAGAGCATATCTTTCAGTAAACAAAAGGTGTTCACGAGAAACAAATCTTGACTCAAAATAAAATTCAGTATATTATTATACATTTCTATTTAATAACAAATAACACGACGAACACAAATCATTATTTACAGCTTTCGAATTGAGCAACACGCTCTCAAAATATCATAATCACAAACTAAACTAAACTAAAACTTAAAGTTCTAATAAAAATGTTCTGAAACAGTTACGTAATAAACATAATGTTGCGCGCATGCGTCAAAGTCTCACAGTCTCTTTTCTGCAAATCGAAGTACATCCCTACCTCTACACTGCGTAGGTGTAAATAATTGTCTTTTGATCTTGCATAACTTTAAGCGCAGAAAAGGGGTTTGGACGATGTAAATGAAATGTATTCCAAATTACAACATCTTCCCACCTTTGAGTTTCAGAGTCTGGAACTCAAATCTTCCAATTAGTTCGAGGTTTTATGACACGCCCATATCTGGAACGATGAACTGAAACGTCCGACGTACTGTCACTGACTGAACCACTAGGAGGATTACTAGCACATTTATGTTCATTAAAATCTTGTTTCTTTTTAATGTCCTGGAAATGGTTTCTCATACTGTCGTTATCTTGTGATACTTCTAAGGATATTAACCTGCTTGTAGGTCTTAAATATTCCCCAGTTTTCATTCTTATTTTCACTAAGCGGATGTGTCCATCCTTAGATGGAAAAATTTCAGTCACTTTGGCCAGAGGCCAATCAATTCTTTTATTATTGTCACTGGAAATAATCACAACATCACCTATTGCTAAAGGTTTCTGTATTTTCTTCCATCTACTAGATTGTCGCAAGTGGCCTAAATATTCTGATCTAAATCGTTTACGAAGGTCTTGTCTTATTTTCTGTTGATAAACAAGCCTTTCGTTCAATGATTTGGCATCTAGAATATCAATATCGGGTGTACCACTACCTTTCACTTCTAGCAAGAACATGGACGGAGTGAGAGGTACGAGATCATTTAAATCTTCTGACACATAAGTAAGGGGGCGACTGTTGATAACACTTTCTAGGTCACATATAATGGTTTGTATTTTTTCATAATTCAGAGAACTTTTTCCTAAAACCTTTCTGAGTATTCTCTTGGTTAGGCCAATCAATCGCTCCCACCACCCTCCCTACCACGGAGCTGAAGGAGGTATAAATTTCCAAATAATTTTCCTTGATATACTATCATTTTGTACTGAATTCCAGTTTATTTCTTTCAACAAATTTTCCGCTCCTACAAAATTTTTACCATAATCTGTATAGATAATAGAAGGTCTGCCTCTACGGGCTATGGATATTCTCAACGTTAGTAAAAACACTTCAGTTGATAATGAGGTAACTAATTCAAAATGAACTGCTCGAAAAACAGCACAAGTGTATATTACTAGCCAGATTTTCCTATTTTCTTTAAGAATAAGCGGACCGGCATAATCCAGACCAACAATTTGGAAAATGGCAGCTTCTCTTACTCTATCTTCAGGTAAGGGAGGAGTGGAAATTTCTACTGGTTTAAAATCGTGTCGGTTCTAATAATTTTTCTAACAGTTTTTCGGAATTTTAAGATCCAAAAATCTTCCCTTAAATTAGACATCATAATTTGTACCCCGGCATGTCCTAGTTTCAAGTGTCTAGATCTAATTAATTTTTCGACTACAGGATGGTCATGTGGAAGGATAACAGGAAATCTGAAATTCAGAATATCATCTCTCAAATGTATGCGTGATTTCAGCCGCAGAATTCCAGCCGAATCTGTCATGGTCTGAAATGTTTTTAAACGTTTATCTTGGGGACCAGTAAACGATTTTTGAACTAATTTCAATAATATATTTTCAGTTTCATTCTGCTCTTCTACAGTTAAAATTTTAAATTCTCTCTCTTCTTTAGCTTTCTTACAATTTTTGTAGAATCTGTATATCCACGCGATTACTTTTACTAATTTATCGTAGGAAGAAATTCTAGTGTAAAATTGTTCACTGTGAGCATCTACTTTGTTGGCACTAATAATTGTTTTTCTTCTTTCTGTTGCGAATTTGCGAGATACAAAGCATTAAACTAAATATCATCAGGAAATTCAGTAGCGCGCACTAATCTTTTAATACTGGAAAGAACAAATGGTAAGGAAAGTTTTTCAGCTTACCTATTTCGGCGTAAGAGCAGGGTCAGGCACATCGAGGCAGTTAATCCAATAGCATAAATCCTGGGTGTATTCATAACGAAAAATGCACTAAAATATTTCTTTGATATTTCCTACATTATCTTAAGATAAAATTATAATTAGCAAATGTTTTATAAACAAAATGCATGGTTTCGTATTTAATTAAACTTATTAAATGGTTCAAATTACTTTTAATAAGCATTAGATTTATCTATTACAAGAATTGAGGAGATTAACATTTTTGCTCCTCGTAAATATTTAGTCTTTACATTTTTGACTCGTTCAGATCAAGAGAGAGATTAAAAGTGAGTTTATTAGTCCTTTTAGAAGAAAGCAAAGTTCAGTTTTTGAATGATGCAATTGTCTCTGGTTATTACAAGGGAAGAAAAAACAGTCATGTCGTCAGCCGATGCGCTTTAGGATGATGCAAGACACACCTCCTATTACGATTTTCGGTTGAAGATCACTGATGTAACATATTTCTTGCTTAAATTGGGTGATTATTTATTGGAGTTTTCCAATACTTTCTGCATCGATAGTCTCGAAATCGGGAAACATTTCTGATTTTGGCCACTCGTCCATTGGTTTTCTCAACCACTGCGGTCCCTCCCACCATTTATCTCGGGCTAAAACCTCAGCGGTACAACCCCTTGAAGGCAGGTCAACAGGATTCAATTGGCCAGGAATAAAGTGCCATTTTGAAGGATCACTTAATGAGCGAATTTCGGACACTCGGTTGTAAACAAAAGGTGCCCAATTTTCATTTCTTTTTATCCAGTAAAGCGCATTGGCCGAATCAGTCCAATAAAAAATGGCAATGTTATCTAATTTCAGATCAGTTTTAACACTATTTGCTAATCTAGTCCCAATATTACAAGCCAATAATTCCAACCTCGGGATAGAAATTGTTTTCATAGGAGCAACTCGGCTTCTTGCTTGAACCAACTGACAGAAACCACCGTTCTCGTTTTCGGACCGTATAAATATACACGTAGCATACGCTATTTTACTAGCGTCGCAAAAAACGTGTAAGGAATGCAACTTATCTGCATCTCGAGAAAAACACCTAGGTATTTCAATAGTCCCTAATTTTCCTAATTGTTTTTTCCATTTTTCTAATTTTTTCTTGATAGAAACAGGTAATTCCATGTCCCATGTCACTTTAGCTTTCCAACACATAATATTTTAGGTTCTAATGTTACAGGACATGTGTATCCGATAGGATCAAAAATTCTGTGTACAGACGATAAAATGTTTCTTTTAGTTACTAGGCGATCATCCTCTGAAATTTCTTTTAAATCAACTGCTAGTGTATTCCTTCTAAAATCCCACATTAGCCCTAAAACAGGGACATTTTCCCCTGTAAAAACTTCTCGAAAACTATGCTCCCACCCACGAAGCTCGAATTTAGCATTGTTAAGAAGAGTTTTTGACTCTTCGATAAATCTGTTCAGCTGTTCCTTTATTATCAACACTCGTAACACAGTTGTCTACATAAAATGACTCTAACAATTTTAACGCAGTGTTTTTAAATTGTTCAGGTGCATTTTTTAAATGATATTCTAACGTGGCACTTAGAAGGTAGGGGCTACATGAAATGCCAAATACTACTCTTCTCTGTTGAAGCGTTATCAACTTTTGAGGGTCCCCTTCTTCATACCATAGAAATTTCAAGAATGATCGATCTTTTTCTGTAATGCCAATCTGTAAAAAAGCCTTTTTTATGTCAGCAATTACACCTATTTTCCCCAATCTAAATCTGTTTAAAATAGAAGGAATCAGTTCTACGAGGTTAGGCCCCTTTTCAATACAATCATTTATCGATGGTGAGCCCTTTTCCCGAGCTGAACCATCAAAAACCGGCCGCACCTTTGTAGTGGAGTTTTCTTTAAACACCGCTCTATGAGGAAGGAAATGATCACTACCTAACGCTTTTCTCTGATCAACTTTTTCTACTATTTTCTCGTCTAACCATTCATTAAATATTTGATTATAATCACCTAATTTTCCCATCTTTTTTGATGAATCGACACATGTTTTTAATCTACGTCGAGCGATATTTTCGTAACTAGGTAGTCTAGGGTGGCCCTGTATCCATGGAAGACTAACTTCATATCTACCCTCTTCATCTACTCTTATATTACTAAGAAAATATTCTTTAGTGGCTAACTCTATCTCTTCTCTACCCTTTTTCTCCCCAGGATCTCGAATTCCTAAAGTGTCAAGGGGCCATAACTCGGAAATTTTTGCCTCTTTGACATGCAGCGAGAAAACTAGATTGTTCATATTTTTATTTTCATAACCTTCAGTTTTTCCCGAGAATTGTCCTACCTAAACGAGTTCCCATGCAAACTAATCCGCCCTGTAATTGTTTTAAATTTCCGGTAAATAATTTTCCGGCGACATCTGCACCAATTAACACGTGAATTTCATCAGGAGAAAATTCGTATAGTAAATTATTAACTTTAGTGACTCTATCAGTCAATAAAATTCCGTACCGTTTTATTTCATTAACAAAGGATCCTTCCGGTATAGGTGAAATTTCAGAGCAAATCTTTTGTTGGTCTAATACCTCAAGTTTACATCGATAACTATTATCCATATTTCCCAAATTAATTAGATATCTATCGTGTAGTTCTTCACATTGTAGCTCTTCACGACCCCCAAATAAACTATGCACTATTCTTTCTTTACTTATACTATTATATCCTAACATGTTAGCAGCAAATTTTGATATATACGACCGTTGCGATCCCGTGTCATATAAAAGTCTAACATTTCGTACGATATTCCCATTGTATAATATGCGTACAACCAATGTTTGGAGCAAAACCCTTTTTCTAGAAGTTGTATTCGCAAGCATACAATCTTTATTAGGAGTAGAATCCTCTTTAGAATTATCGCCTAAGTTAATTTTATTCTTTTCTATACACATGAACTGGTGGTGATTTTTCCCACAACGAGTACAATTAGTGTTAATTTTACAAGCTTTAGATAAGTGGTTGGCATTGAAGCATCGAAAGCAAGCTCCTTTTTTTAATAAAGCATCTTTTCTCTTCGCGAGTGTCATTTTCCATACCGCTGTACAATTTTGACTACGGTGTTTATTTTCGCAAAAGACACACTGTTCTTCCAATTTTTTATCATCTGCATTATACAGTTCGGCCGCTGTAGGAAGGGAAAAATTTTTATCCTTACGATCGAATCTAAGTTCTCTGTTTACTGAGACATCTTTATCGAAAGAAAACCCACTCTTAGCCAATTTGACCTTTTGCTCCATTTCAACTTCAATTTGTAAAAATTTCATTAAAGTATTTAATTTATTAATTCCCTGATCTTTATCTTTATCATTAACAGATAAAGTGCCAAGATGTCTTTCCCATAATTTAAGAATATCTGAAGGCAATGCTGATTCGACCAATGGATATAAAATCGAAGAATAAATTTCGCTCGACACGCCTAACATTTTTAATGACCGAAAATAGGTTTCTATTTTATCATACAACTTAACAACAAGGGACAGTCTCTGGCCTTGCCCAAAGAATTATTAATAACTAATCCTAGAACTTCGCGTATGTATACTTCGATTAAAATATCTGTTCTACCGAACCGTGCCTTCAACGATTGTACCGCCTCGGGATAGCTATCGGCTGTAGGGGGAAAAGAATCCACGATTTCCCTAGCTCTAGATCCCTTTTGGGTAGCCTGAATAAGATACTGTATTTTCTCCTTGTTTACTATATCGGGATCTTCGTGGATTTTTTCAAATTGGCCCCAAAAAGATAACCAGTTTTTTATTTCACCATTAAAGGGCTTAAGTTCTAATTTTGGTAATTTAAACTTTCTTCTAGTGGCCATACCATCTAATGATAAAGAGGTATCCTGACTGCTCTCTTTCTCTAATTTAAGAATGTATCTAGATAATTTATTTTTATTTTCCCAATAATTTATATTGTATTTATCTATTTGCTCATATTCAGCATCAAACGCGTCTTGTTGGCAATTTTTGTCTTCAGATAAATTATCTAAGATTGGTTTATCGATTAATGAGAGTTCTTCATGTTTAGCTTCTAATCTATCTAAAAAAGACGACAGACTATCTAAATCATTACATTTAGCCTGCAAAGTATCTTCTATTTCTTTTATTAACTTCGTAAAATTGGACCGCACTGGCGTCCTTGATTTCTTTAATTTGTCCATATTTACTATTGAAATTTTCTAATTAACTATTTAAATCTCTTTTAATTAAATTTCGAGTTTATAATTCCAATGAACTACGGAACACCCTATCCCGGCAGGGATGCCACAATTATGTGACAACTCCGACTGCCTATATTACTAATTCAATCAAAAGTTGCAACATGCAAATAATCAATTTTAATCTGATTGATTTCTAAATAAAATTGGTAAGATATAAATTTTCTTACCTCTAAAATTCCAATGGGACATCGGTGCTCCGGTTCTTCAATAGAGCATATCTTTCAGTAAACAAAAGGTGTTCACGAGAAACAAATCTTGACTCAAAATAAAATTCAGTATATTATTATACATTTCTATTTAATAACAAATAACACGACGAACACAAATCATTATTTACAGCTTTCGAATTGAGCAACACGCTCTCAAAATATCATAATCACAAACTAAACTAAACTAAAACTTAAAGTTCTAATAAAAATGTTCTGAAACAGTTACGTAATAAACTGTGGTAACGTGGACACATGTATATATAATTAATGAAATCCATTTATCGTTTGAAACGAAAAAAACTTTATTTTAAATTAACATAAAAAAAATAAAAATAAAAATGAAAAAATAGGATAATCATATCCACGCTGTACAGTTACAAGGTCAGAAAAAAAACTGATTCTGACGATCACTCCAAAGACAACTTCACTCTCGCTTGTTCAACATCCAAGTCCCGTCTTTCGTATCTCTCCTTGCATTCCTTCCTCTCCAGCAAAAACTGGTATTTTTCCCCTAAGGAAAGAAACGCCATCTCGCCTCCTATGAGTGACAGCTATTTTAATCCTATACTTTTTCAGTTAGAATTTTCACCTCATATGGGCTAGATCCTTTGTATCCAAAGAAT
Organism: Maratus michaelseni; assembly: GCA_963931845.1. Lineage (NCBI taxonomy): Eukaryota > Metazoa > Arthropoda > Arachnida > Araneae > Salticidae > Maratus > Maratus michaelseni. The sequence continues at coordinate 495,031,086 of OZ007586.1, forward strand.
GCCTTTCACATTTCTTATCCACCCTTTTCAGATAACACATCTTTCAATACAAAGCCTGCATTGCAGCCTTTCTTATCTTAAAGTGAAATTGAAATTCACCCTTTTGATAGAATTTCTCTCAATAGAGATCAATCTGTCAGATTATTTTCTTCCAGAGAGATTATCCTTTTTCCACAAGTAAGGGAGGAGTTGATTCATGTCAACTCATCACAACACCTCCCCCTAAGGAAAAATGTCTAGAAAAAATTTGGCATATACATTAATAGAATAAGCTCCTTCAATCAATTTCTAAAGAGGTCAACAAAGCACAAAGGAATTTTGAATAACACATGAAAAATCCCTATAGAATACAAACACATTCCCATACTCAGTATTTGATAGACCACACTGTGAATAGGATTTACCATAATCTCCTACCTACAATACCTAAGTATAATTCCAGGAATAATTTATACTATTGATGGCCTAAGAAACAATTTTGAAATACTTCACATACATATAATACCAAATACAGATTACACTTTACATGATTCTAACAAAAAAAGTAATAATAAAAAGAAAGAATAAATCTATATACACCACAATGCCTAAAACAATTCTCTTAAAAACTTGCTTAAAAGCCTAAATTTAGACGCTTCTACAAACAAAAAGAACGCATACTAAATTATCCATTTATTAAATTAATGAAGTTTTACCATTGCGAAAATATTAAGCATTAAATGATAAATAAACACATTACAGATATTACAATAATGAGTACTCCCAAATTTAGAATAAAACTTAATTTAGAGAATTCTCCCAAAAACCCATATCTAAATTACTTCTATCAGAAAATCTTTTCGACAATAATTTTCGCTTTACGACCTCATGATCATAATTTTTCCTTTCAAAATCTTGTTTGATTTTAATAAATCTTTCTTTATGATCCGTTTTAAAAGTAGAATGCTCCATTCTTTTTAACTTTAAATTTCCATATCCATTTTCTTGGCATTTAGCCCCCCAATTTTCTCTATCATTATCTTTCATCCCAAAGTTAATTTTTCTGGCCACAGTCATAGGTGAACTCAATTTCTTTCTAAATCTATTTCTAACACGCTCAACTCCCATACTACCAACAAAATACCTGGGTATATTTACATCATGCTCAGAATTCTTTTTTCGAAATTGACCTCCTTTACCTGACCTTTTATCACTATCCGTTCGAGACGCATCATCTTTTAGATCGATCAATTTAGACCCTTTTTCCAAATTCTTATCAGTCACGTCTCCCGGTGAATTTACCTCCATCTCCATCTCATCAACAGACTTATTATCCCTTTCACAGATTTCGTTCACAACCGTTTTTCTAACAACTCTTTGCTCATGATCGCTAGATAATCTGAGGGTTCCTTGCCCATTTAATTCTCTTTGATTCCCCACTTGTTTATACACCAAATTTTGCTTTTCCATATTTCCTAACTTTAATAAGTCATAAACAGCTGGTGTTATAAGGGGCGGAGAATTTAGTTTTCTCACAACTGCAACCACCACATTTTTTTCAACATACTCTTTTTCACCTTCCATCAAAGCAACCGGCACTGACACCAAATCCGCTTTATGTCTATTTCCGATGGCCGGTATAAGAAAGACATTTCCCACTTTCTTAGCACTCCACGGAATGTCATTAGCATCAAAAACCGCAATTTGCGCACCTGTGTCCTTAATCGCTTTTACTTTCTTACCATTCACGCATAAATCAACCATAGGTAATTCGGTTTCCACACCTTCCCTATTATTTTCACTTTTCCCATCACTAGTAATGATCCAAGCTATGCTTTTATCCTCATAATTAGTTTTACTTTTTAACAATTCCGGACAATTTGGACGGATGTGGCCCACTGCCAAACAATTATAACATTGGACTTGTCTTTGCTTTTCGAAAGCATTGTCCTTCTTAAATTGATCAAATTTCCCACACTCTTTCGTATTCTCAAATTCCGATTTTGGTTTAATTTCCTTTCTACTTTTAGAATTAAAGCTGTCTTTTTGCTTATCCTGAAAATATTTATTTTCCCACGGTTTTCTATCCGACCTGTTAAATTCTCTTCTTATACTCTCAAATTTATCCGATTTTTCCGCGAGTTTAGAAGCAATCTTTATTTCCTCCCAATCATCCATAAATTTTTCTTTTATCTCAAAGGGACACGTTTTTTTAGTTGTTCCGTGAGCATTAGTTCTTTTAATGATTCAAAGTCTCTCACTTCTAATGACTCTAACCAATTATCTAGATAACCCCTTAACTCGTAAATCAGATCTACCCATAATTCACCCGATTTTCTTTGATGAGTTTCAAATTTTTGTTTTAAGGCGCCTGTACTTAGCCTAAACCTATCTAACAAAACTTTCTTTATGTGTTGAAAATCATCACATTTGTCTGCTGGTTGTTTTACTATAATTTCGGCAATATCAGAAGGTAACAAAGGAATTAATTGACTAACCAGATCTTCCTGAGAAATTTTAGCTTTCTCGGCTTGCCTTTCAAAAATCATAAAGAAAACAGTTATATCAATTAACTTAGAATCAAAGCGCGGAACTAAATCCTTTAAATTTACCTTAGGAGTTCTATGAAAACCTACATTTGATTCATTAGATGAAACACTAACAACATCCGCAGAATTTTGAATACGCAATTTTTCTAATTCAAATTGCTGTTCTTTTTCAAGTTTTTGTAATTCAAGTTGTTGCTGTTTTTCGAGTTTATCTGCCTCAAGTTGTTTTTCAAGTTTATCTAACTTAAATTTCCTAAGTTTATCTTTTTCCTCTTGCGCAATCCTATCTAATTCAATTTGCCTCTCTCTTTCTTTACGATCTTTTTCGATTTGCTTTCCTGCTCTTTCCGCTCCGCCTCCTGTTCAAGAAAATATTGCAATCGAATTTTAGCGAAACTTTCATCATAATCCTCTGCATCTACGATAGCCTGAATTATAGCTTTATTTTTACACGTTTTTGACACACTGGTCTCAAATTCCTCTGCTAATAACAGCAAGACACTTTTATTATATTTTCCTAAATATTCTGCCATATTTTCCCCCAAAATATAATAAATTTCAAAATATCAGATATATTCAATTTACAATAATACAATAAATACAGAAATAGAATTTTCTTCACTATACGTATAATAATGTATTCAAAAACGACACAATTTTAATATAGCAAATTCTCATGGAACAGTGACGTCTTTCAAACTGAGTATATCCCCCAAAATAAATTTTATACCCAACAGTACAGTATAACATCAATTTATTTTGAAACATTAATCATAATCATCCACAATATACCCATAAAATTAAGCTATACCTTTATTACTGTAATAAATAAAATGTATATAAACAAAACTCTTATTTCCAAAAGTTTTATACAAAATTATGATTAAAATACCCTGATTAATAATCTCAATTAATCAATAACAATTTACTATACCCCAAGTAAATTTTAACATATACATAAGTATATAATTTTCTTAACCCAATATTATACCAAACAGATACCAGAAAATCAACAAACACAAAAATCAAAATCCTAACTAAAAATTTAAATACCAAATTAATAGCTTCCCTAGAATTCTTAAATTTTTCATAGAGTTTTGTTCCCCAAAATTAAAATTTATACACAAAATTTAATTTAAAACAGACCTCTATAGAAGATTTCATAAAAGAGCTTACCTCCAGATGCAGATATTTCCTCCACACTGATACCAGGCTTCCAAGCACTTTTAAAGATGACACACACTCAGATTTTTGAAGATTTGAAGACACTCAATTCACTGATGAGGCACTAATTTCTCCTTAAAACCGTATGTAGACAACTTAGATGGTACACCGCATATCTTCATTCCACTGATATATTTTGAAGCACACACAAATAGCACCAAGTCTATAGTTGACTGTTCCTACACCTCACAGCTTTCGTCGATAAAGTTCTTTTTCCAGTTCTCTGCTTGCTAGAACTCCGAGAAAAAACCACGACTCCAATTAGACTTCACGAATCCACAACTCTGCTTGTCCGTTTTCCACTGGCTCTTCATCTGTTTCATCCGGTTAACACATAGATCCGTAATCTAATTTACTCTAGATTACATATCCCATTTGCTGCCATCAATTAATTATATATACTATTGCTGTGGTAACGTGGACACATGTATATATAATTAATGAAATCCATTTATCGTTTGAAACGAAAAAAAACTTTATTTTAAATTAACATAAAAAATAAAAATAAAAATGAAAAAATAGGATAATCATATCCACGCTGTACAGTTACAAGGTCAGAAAAAAACTGATTCTGACGATCACTCCAAAGACAACTTCACTCTCGCTTGTTCAACATCCAAGTCCCGTCTTTCGTATCTCTCCTAGCATTCCTTCCTCTCCAGCAAAAACTGGTATTTTTCCCCTAAGGAAAGAAACGCCATCTCGCCTCCTATGAGTGACAGCTATTTTAATCCTATACTTTTTCAGTTAGAATTTTCACCTCATATGGGCTAGATCCTTGAATGCCTTTCACATTTCTTATCCACCCTTTTCAGATAACAGATCTTTCAATACAAAGCCTGCATTGCAGCCTTTCTTATCTTAAAGTGAAATTGAAATTCACCCTTTTGATAGAATTTCTCTCAATAGAGATCAATCTGTCAGATTATTTTCTTCCAGAGAGATTATCCTTTTTCCACAAGTAAGGGAGGAGTTGATTCATGTCAACTCATCACAAAACATAATGTTGCGCGCATGCGTCAAAGTCTCACTGTCTCTTTTCTGCAAATCGAAGTACATCCCTACCTCTACACTGCGTAGGTGTAAATAATTGTCTTTTGATCTTGCATAACTTTAAGCAGAAAAGGGGTTTGGATGATGTAAATGAAATGTATTCCAAATTACAACAGGGGAAGACTTTTTCAGAAAAGGTATCATAGTTCATCATAGTTGAAAATTTAGGGAAAATTAGCACTGAAATGTTATCAAACGGAAATTAAACACGGGAAATTAAAAAGAAAATGAAAAAGCACAGTCAACTTTCCTGAGAAATACAGACGCAATAAATAAATTTCGGTGGGAATTCCGAAATTGCAAGCAAGCAGATTTTGGCGGGAAAAACCTGTTTGACTTGGCGGTGTTGTGGTGGATTCACGTGTTGGAGGAAGGGTACAAGGAGTGCCTTACTGCAACATATGTTCGTACCTTGTGAGACACCTACTAGGTTTAACTGTAACCAGTGTGGAAATACCTATTCTAGAAAAAACATGTTAACAAAACACGAGGCTGTGCATGGGCCTTATAAATGTGATGAATGTGGTAATCACTATGTACTAAAGTACCTGTTAAAAATGCATAAGAATTTGAAAATTGAAGCCTAAGACAACTCCTACCGTTTTTAAATGTGATCTATGTTTCATTACGTTTACAAAAAAGTATGAGTTTACTAGTCATAACAAAATTCAATATTTGAAATTTAAGTGTAACCGTTGTAAGGAAAGGTTTTCGAAAAAGAATTACTGGATGAATCGTGTTAAGAATCATAACATATCTAAACAAAAAACAATTCATAAACAAAAAAAAAACTGCTGAAGTATCGAGTGGAAACCAATAACAAAACTTTTTGTTTGTCTTGACTCATGTTTCGCATTTCATAATAGGGAAAACTTTAACCAATTAGATGAAGCTTTGGTAATACTCATCAATTTCGATTATGTATTATTTACGATTTTAAATGAAGTGGATTGTGTTTGTACAAAGTTTTGTCTAATATTCATGTGGAAACTATTCAAAGTGTACTGTTAAAAGCATGTTAATAAAAATTTATTGTTTGAACATTTATGTGTTTTTATTTCAAAACGTGTATTAGTGTGTTTATGTTAAAAAGTTTTAACTAGAATCATAATTTTTAATTAACAATACTCATCAAGTTTTATTAATTATTTTTTAAACAATTTATTGAAACGTTGAATATATTAAACTTTATATCTATCATTTGCAGTGATTAATTAAACCTTTGTTAAGTGACTTATGTTGTGATACTCATGTTTGAACTTGACAGCAGTACACATATATAAACATATTAGTAAAATAAGAATATTTGAAATGATTTTAACAACTAAACATGAAATGAATAAGCTGTATTCTAAAAACCTTTTAAACATATTATCATTAAAATATCGCCAAGTTATTTAAATATAGCCAAATAATTGACAGAATATCGCCAAATGACTAAAATATCGCCAAATAATTGCTAAAATATCTCCAAAAAGTCGCCAAAGTTGTTTAAGTACTTATCTGTGATTGGCTAAGCAATTAGTCACATGATTATTCTGAAACGAGCGCCCTTTATAATTTGATAACTTTAGATGATGCAAGACAAATTCGTCAGATTGTTTGCAGTCATTGCGGTGCAAAGACGTTCGCTGATGCTGTTTGTTTAAGTTAAATAATATATTATATACTTAAACAGTTTATTAAGTTAAAAGTTCTGCCAATATAAGACGACTCTTCGAAAAATAGGCAGTAAATAGGGATCACTTTCACAAAAAAATATTATACAGACAGGCAGATTTTTAAATTTATTAATCCCAGCTGCACTAACTGTTTTAACATTGCTGATTCATGGAGTACGCAAAGAAATATGCTTTGGTACCAGAGGAAAACCTGTCTAAACATATTGCTAGCAAGACGAAGATGAACCAGTTTGATTTGGCAATGTCGAAAATTTTAAACAGCACCTTACCTGATCACGAGAAAGTTCAACAATATTATGAACTTTTAAAAAGAAAAATAGACTTGCAAGAGTTTAACAATTCTTTACAAGTCAAACAAGAGAAAGAAGAGTCTATTTCTTAAGAAACAACGACTCTGCAAGAACCCAAGATTCAAGGCAATGCCTCAATTATTTTATCTTCAGTACCTTCTTACATGAAGAGACCTGCCCAAGCGCTACTAGATTGGTTAAAGAAAAATCTAGGAAAATTCAACTGGGATAACAATTTAGTGGTGTCTTATGAAGGAAAAAGCATTCCCGATTCAAATTTAGCTGACTTATTTCATCTTATTTTTTTCTGTAAACAAGAAAGCTCCTATTAAAGCAAATAAGGAATTATTACAATTTTACAAGAGATGCACATAACTGAAAGTTTTATAAAAAATAAATATCTGTCATCGCATACCCATGTTAATGAAAAAAGAAAAGCAGATATTGTTATACCTGCTATCATTGTAACTAAAAAGCAAAAGAAGAAAAAATCTAATGTATTGAAATGGGGGAAGATTATAAATAAAGCAGATGAAACGAAATAAAAGTGTTGTTTCTTTAACAGTAACAAATAAAATTTTTACACATAAAACAGTATTAAGAAACACATACAACATATACTTACAAAACAGTATTAAGAAACACATAGAAATTAAACTTATACTTACGAAAAACACGATAGGTTAGCGGCTACTTAACCGATAAATAGGCAAAAAGCTCTCGGCAGACAGTTGAGGGGTTTGCCGCGAGAGAGACGGTATATGTCTGGTAAGCGAGAACTAAACAACATACATCCTCACATTGAGCGCCAGCGAGAGAATAATGTTGGTATCTTTAATCTTGATCAGATCAACCAATCAGAGACGAGCACATAATTAACCGCAGGGTAGATGTTAGCCTGTGTCAATATCTTGACGACAGGCTGGTGTCTGTTTAATTTACAGGTGAGTGGGGGTAGAAAATTTATCCCCCACATATTTTTTTTAATTAACAGTACTAGTCAATAGGGGGGCTAAATTTTCCATCCTCTTGCAATCCATATTGCAATTTTACATCCTCCTCCATTAAATGCATCCATGTTAACTTAATAAACTGTTTAAGTAAATAATAATTCTTTAACTTAAACAAACAGCATCAGCGAACGTCTTTACACCGCGATCACTGCAAACAATCTGACGAATTTGTCTCGCATCATCTAAAGTTATCAAATTATAGAGGACGCTTGTTTCATAATAATCATGTGATTAATTGCTTAGTCAATCAGAGATGAGCACTTAAATCTCTTGGTGACTTTTTTGGCGATATTTTACCAATAATTTGATGATATTATGCTAGTCATTTGGCGATAATTAAATAACTTGGCGGTATTTTAATGATAATATGTTTAAAAGGATTTTAGAATACAGCTTATTTATTTCATGTTTAGTTGTTGAGTTATTAGTTTGACAGACAAGTATAAAGCTTCGTCTTATGTAAGTAAATATATTTATTTCCTTAAAAGAAATGTTAAAATACTTAGTGAAAGTTTAGCAATATATTTATAACTGTTGTTTAACATATTCTGTTTTATTAACTTTCATCCTAAAATTTCCTTCCATCACACCATTTGGTTTAAAACCTTTGGATTGTTAAAGAATACTTTGTGCATTTACTATCATGGAATTTTTTTTTAAACATTTTTAGTTATCAATGCAACCTTCATTTATTTCTTTGCGTTAAATTAAAAAAAGTGTTTGATATTTTTTAAAGCTTTAATACATGTTTTAAAGAAATACCTAAGGTTTTTTGTTTCATATTATTCGTGTTTAAGAAATCATTTCTTTAGTTTTTATGTTTCATGATTAAAACAATACGTTGGTTTAATTTTTTCGAACAACAGATACTTAATGTTTTATCTGTTACATATAAAATGAGTTTGATATTTATATACACTTGTTAACATATTTATATAATATATATATATATATAAATATATCACAGCGGTGTTGTTGTTTAGCCATCGGATCGAAATAAATGGAAACGAGACTGATAATTTTATTTTGCTGATTTATTGTTTTGTGCTGTTGGAGAGTTCTATAATGTGGACATGCAGCCAAGTAAAAATGAAAAAGAAGACACGGCAGTTTGTAAGTTTTGTTTTTATGGTTGATATTTTTATTTTGTTGATTTTATGCTGTTCGAATATTTTGATGAGTTTTTATTTTATTGTTAGTGATTATTTAAATTCTATTGTTGTTGTTTTTAAATGTTATTAAAATCGGGGCTTTGTAAAGAAAATAGGATATCTTCTTATATTCATATTAATAGAAATAATAGGAAAATGGATGAAATTAAGATGATTGCATTCGACCCTGATTCGGGAATGGGGATTCAGCAGTTGCTGGAGTATTTCGACCATATTTGTAGAAGAGAAAATAAGAATGAGGAATGGAGATTTAATCATATGTCTCAATATCTTAAGGGGGGAAGCTCTTAAAGTGTATGTTAATGATTGTTTAAATTGTGATGATTATGAACAAGTTGTAAATATTTTAATAGAGAGGTTTATTGACTTAAAATGCCCAAAATTTTCTGATTTTACTACACTTAAACTGGATAAATTGAGTGACTTAGAAAATTATTTTAGAAAAAAGGTGGAGATAGGTAGGCAGTTAAACTTAAGTGAAACCATTCTGTTACAAGGATTGACTGATGGATTACGACCAGAATATCAAAATTCCATCAATGTAAATCATCCTGAAAATACCACTGACTGGTATGGGATTGTGAAGCAATTTGTTGAAGTTTCTCCACCGCCCAATATCCGACAACCAATCAATCAACCATATCGTCAGCCAAATTTTTCTGCTCCCCGTTTCCCAATGCAATCTTTTCGGCAAAATTATCAGCCTTTCCGACCACTTAGGCAAGAATATGCTCCTCGGAATTGGCTACCAGCACGACAATTTAATCAGAGATCTCCTAATTATAGGAATCCTGTACAAAACAATCATTTTCAGAACCTTTAAACAAGCAGACCGTGCAGAATTTGCACTAATAAGGGGGTCAGAAATGCTTACCATTGGGAAAGAGAGTGTGTTTTTAGAAGTAATACTACTCCCTCTGATACTCCTAATGCTTCTTCTTTTGCTTGTAATCCCGGTAATGAGTGACAATTAATAGTGTATGGGTACACCCCTAGTTATAATTTACCTTGCATTGTGGATAGTGGATCCACAATTGCCATTTTACCATTAAAGTTTGTAGTAAAACTTAATGCTAAAATTGAGAAAATACCTACTACTATTATTGGTCAGGCAAAAGGGTTTATGGAAATTAATCAGAAGTGTAGAGTACTCCTCAGGGTTGGGAAAATTAGTAAATGGGTGGATTTTCTAGTTTGTAATATAGATCTAAATTATGCAATATTGGGGTTAAAAGAGTGTTCAAAATTTGATTTAACAATTAATTGTAAACATTGAATTATCAAACAGGGGAAAAGAATTGTAAATAGAGGTGTAGCCATACAAAATGAGAAAGCTCTCCATTTTCATATTATTGATGTTAATAAAGTACAACAAGTGAATAATGAAAGTATAAAAATTGAAAATGACAATAGTAATTTTGAAAATAAGTATGATCATTATAACAAGTTTAATTTTTATCAAGTGAATAACAATTTTGAAAATAATGAAGAGCATAATGATTTGGATCTTTATCATGATGAACAATTAAATTTTGAGAACTGTGGTAATAATATAATTATGCAGTCAAATGAGGAAAATAATGACTACGAAGTACAACCAGATTATAGAAGACTCATGGCTCCTCAAATTTCTCTCGAAGTTAATAATTCTAATTGTGAACTAATGGGGGAGATAAATTTGATTCAAAATGGGGATTTAAGGGAATTAATTCAAGATTACATGGATATTTTTGCTAAACATAAATATGATGTGGGTAGAATTAATATTGAACCGCAACGCGTTTATCTTAAATCTGACCTACCAATATCTTTGAGGCCTTATAGAACTTCGCCAGCTGAGGAAAAAGAAATTCAAAATCAAATTCAAGGATTGTTAGAAGCAGGATTAATTAAAGAGAGCAATAGTCCTTATTCGGCCCCTGTCACTTTGGCTATGAAAAGAGAGGAAGGCAAAAAGACTAGATTATGTATTGATTACCGAAAATTAAATGCAATAGTGAAAAATGATGCCGAGCCATTACCTCGTATTGATGGGATCTTGGATAAATTGAGTGGTGCTCAGTATTTTTCAACTTTGGACTTAGCCTCTGGCTACTGGCACATACCCATACATCCCGCAGATACTGAAAAATTAGCTTTTGCTACTAGCTCTGGGTTATTCGAATGGCTAGTCCTCCCATTCGGTATAAAAACGGGGCCCCCCATTTTCAATAGAACCTTTAGAAGAATCTAAATAAATACAAAATAGATTTTGCTTGCCACTATTTCGATGATATAATTTTCTCCTCCTCTCTAAAAGAACATCTTGACCATTTAAATCAAATATTCAAAATTTGTCAATTAGAAAACATTAAACACAAATTATCCAAATGTAAATTGGCTCAGACTAAGATTAACTGTTTAGGATATGAAATTTATGATGGAATTCTAACTCCTGCAAATGCAAATATTGAAACTATAAAGAAATTAAAACCCCCAACAAATATTAAACAATTGCAAAGTTTCCTAGGATCAATAAATGTTTATCATAAATTTATAGATAAATATGCTCAGATTCGACCACCTCTTAATAAATTACATAGAAAAAATAATGATAATGGAATTGGACTCCAGAATGTCAAGATTCTTTTAATAAATTGAAAGATGCTTTAATCCAAAAACCTATTCTTAAAATTTATGATGCTAAATTACCGCTTCATATGTTTGTTGACGCCTCACAGATGGCAGTAGGTGCAGTGCTTAAACAACCAGATAAAGAGGGGTTTCTGCATCCAATTGCTTACCATTCAAGGAATTTGAAGAGTTATGAACAGAATTACTTCATTACAGAGTTAGAGTGTTTAGCAATTATTGACACTCTAGATAAATTTTATCATTATTTCCATGGAGTCAGATTTACCATCCATACTGACCATGCATCTCTAGTTTGGTTAAAAAATGTTAAGAATCCTAGAGGAAGATTATTCAGGTGGTCTTTAAAATTAAGCATATTTGAGTATGAAATCAAGTATGAAAAAGGGTCAACAAATGTCGAAGCCGACATGTTGTCCAGAAACCCTGTAACTTTTTTCAACCAGCATATTAATTTATTGTTAGATAAAGATGAAATAATAGAGATGCAGAATAAGGAAAATGTAAATGATAGGAAATATCGATCAGAGAATGGAATAATCATACTTAAAAAACATGGATTTCGAAAAGTGGTAGTACCAATGGCTTTAAGAAAAAAATTATTACATATTGCACATGAGAATTATGGACATTTTGGTATACAAAAAATGCAAAATTTAATTTCTCCAAACTATTATTAGCCTAATATGACAATAGATATAACCCAGTATGTAAAACATTGTGGCACTTGTCAAAAAAATAAAAAACCCAAAACAAAAAGATTTGGCTTATTACAAGCTCTGCCAGCCACAGGTCAACCTTTTGAATGCCTCTCTATTGATACTGTGGGTGGATTTAATTATTATAACTCAACAAAGAAATTTTTACACATAATAATAGACCATGCCACAAGATATGTCTGGGCTTTTCCATCTAAAAATGTTACATCAGCCACATATATTAACTGCTTAAAACAAATTTTCAATAGTCAGGTTCCCCAAACAATACTCAGTGATCGGCACAAGGCATTCCGGTCACCTCAATTCAAAAAATTTCTCAAGACACATAACATTAAACAAAGATTTACCTCTTTACATCATCCACAAACGAATGGGAAGATTGAAAGGGTTAGCCAGACAACAGTCACTAGATTAAAATGTAAAGTAAATTCAGTCTCATCTAAAATTCCATGGACTCAGTTATTAGATCAAGTCATTCAAGAATACAATAATACTCCTCACTCCATAACTAATTTCCCACCAGTATATTTATTTTATGGCAAATTACCTTATAATTCTCCTTTAAATCAAAATTATTATCCACCTGTTCAAACAGCACTAAAAATTGCAAAAAAGCGTACTAAAGTGTTTCATTTCAAAAATAAAAGTTTATATGATAGGAAATTTGTTGAGTGTCCTTTAAAAGTAAATGATTTTTTAATTTATGAAGAATTTAAGTATCCCCATACTAGGAAGTTGAAACCCACTTTTTCAGGTCCATACAAAATCATAAACAAAATTAAAAAAAAAAAAACTTTTCTAAAATTAAATGTAAACTCTTTTTACCAGGTATATTCTTGGGTCGACACAGGGATACTACTTGTGTAATTCAATTTAACTTTAAATGTAAACAATAACTTCTCAACATTACTAGGTGTCTAGCCTGATCAACTAGTTTTGGTACTTATTTTGTTGAGTCTATTAAATTTAAATTAGATATTCTATATAATTACAGTTTTTAGTAAATATTATTTATATTATTTAATGTATTCGCATTAGCTATATTTATTTTGTTTAATACAGTAAAGGTCTTGAATTATTCTTGAATGCTGATATTCTGTATTATTCTAAAGGTTGATATTGTGATATTATAGTGAAATGTTTTGAAGAGATTAACTGAAAAATAAGGATTGAAATAGTGTAAATATAATAGTTTTATATTCCAATTCTCTGTCATCTATCTAACAACTATTATTATTATTATTGTTATTGTTATTATTATTATTATTATTTTGCTTATTACTTAAAAAAGTGTAAAAAGAAGCATATGATTCTACCCTTAAATTTTTTGGTAATTAGCTATACCCGATTATGTCATAGATTTTAGTAGTTAAAAGAAGAGTCTCAGAAAGGGATATTATTGTTCAAAATTATTGGTTGAGTGATTCCTATCTAAATATTTGGGCATGTAAATTATTTAGTATTGGAAATATAATATATTGTTAATTTTTTTATGCACAATTCGGCTAGTAAAAAAATTATTTCCTTATCTTTCATGTAAGGAAACAAACAGATTTTGCTATGTATTTTTTTTCCTCAACCAAGAATTTTATATGGAACTAGTATATAACCCCATCAGAAATGACGGATTGTTGATCTGCATTTCATTTTCATAAGACTTCATACAAACAAACAGCATGAAGATTTATCATTGAAAGGTTTGTATTGTAGAAAAATACATTTTAAAAAGGACAAATGATTTCTACAAATAAAAATAATGAGGATATATATATATATATATTACTCAGTATTAAATTTCTGAAATAGTTCAACGATTGGACAAAACATTCAAATTAAATTTTAACAAATAATAAATGTGCGAAAGTTTTTGTAAAAAAGTGTTATCAATGAGTTTTTAAACAGCTTGACTCACCATATAACTCATTGTTTCATTACATAAGAAAAATTAAATGGAAATTACGCTGTACTATGCATTTCTTATATTTTAATTACGTTTGATAAGAAAGAGTCATTTTACAGTATATGGACCCATTATCCGGAAATCCAAAATCCGGAAAGACCCGAAGTCCGGAAAGAAAAATTCGAAAATTTTCTAAATTTGTAAATTTTTACTAAAATATTAGATTTTCTGAAATTTTTCGAAAATTTTACCGATTCCTAATTTTTTTTTTCAGTCCATTGTGTTTCAATGTTTAATCACTAAAATATTGTTACTTCGGTGGCGGGTGAACACGGTACCCCGCCCCCCCCCTTCTCTTCCCGAAATTAAAAACAAATCATTTTTTCTCAAATTTCAGTTTAAAATTAATTTATATTACGATTCGTTAGAAACAAAAAATAGTTATGTATTTATTTCATCAGGGGTGATTCTGTTCAAGTTTTCCTAAAAATTTAAGGCATTCGATTTCGAAAATTTAAGTCTGCAGTCCAAAATTTCGAACATAAATATTTAGAATTTTGAACGATACTTGCCGAAAAAAATCAATTATATCTATCGTTCGCAGAAAAAATAGACAATTTCTTCAAAGGATTGTGGAAACAACGTGAATTTCGTCAAAGGATCGAAAAAAAAACCCCGCAAATTTCGTTGCAAGATTGAAAAAAAAAAAACGCTAATTGTGTTAACAAATTGCAGAAAAACGCGATTTCCGTCAAAGACTTACGAAGAAGACAAATTTCTTCCAAAGACTCCAAAAAATGTAAAATTTCATCAAGAAATCACACAAAAAAAAAAAAAAAAATTGGTTAAAGGATCGCAAAAAAAAAACTGCGAATTTCGTCAAATAATCGCGGAAAATCAGGAATTTCTTCAAAGTCTAGAAAAAAAAAACACAAATTTCTTCAAAGCACTGCGAAAAAATTTCTAATTTCGTTAAGGGATCACGAAAAAAGTGAAATTTCGTCAAAGGGTCGCAAAAAAAACCCGTTAATTTCGTCAATCTCAGAAAAAACTCGAATTATGTCAAAGGATCGTGAATAAAAGGCAAATTTCGTCAAAGAATAGCAAAAAACGCAAATTTCCTCAAAGGATCGCAAAAAGAAAACGCAAATTTCTTCAAAGGACTACGAAAAAATGAAATTTCGTCAAAGAAACCTAGAAGAAAAACGCAAATTTTGTCAAAGAACAGCAGAAAAAAATGCAAATTTTGTCAAAGAATCCGAAAAAAAGCATGAATTTTGTCAAATAATCGTGAACTTCGGGAGGACCCGAAATCCGGAAAATTCCAAAACTCGGAAAGCCTTTGGTCCGGAGGATTCCGGATAATGAGTCTGTATTTACGATGGAAGCCAATTTCAACATCCGCCAGTAGATGGCGCCACTATACTGAATCAACCTCAAATCTCTCCCTACGAAATAAATCACCGCTGCTTCTGAAAAAAAAATGATTACAGAAAAAAATGTTTACAGAAATGTTAATACACGTTTTTTTTATGAAATAATTTTTTAAGGTTTTAAACAAAATTAAAAGATTTAAAAGCTTTAATATGCTTTTACAAATATTTAAACAGCAGAATCGGATGTAGCATAATTTTTTCATTAAGCCTAACATGGCGTTTAACCATGGTCGATTCGCAAACCAGAGTGGTCGTGCCCGGGAGAGTTACAGACAGTTTCTTGCCTTTGGATTTTATTATAAGTAAGATGTAATATTTACTGTGATATATTGCTAGAATAGTTATTGAAGTTTGTTGATATTATTTATTATTGGAAGAAATTTATTAATGTTATTATTTATATATTAAGAGAATATATTAGAAATATGTTGAGAAATGTTATTAGTAAGACAAAATAGAATTCTATTTACAAAATGTTGACAAATTGAAAGTTGATTGAGTGAACTGCTTACAATGAATTCTAGTTACAAAATGCTGATGAATTTTGGTATATCAATATATGATGAATTGGAGAATATTACAATTTTAGTACCAAAGTAGTGTATATACCATGAAGTGCAATATGAACATAAATAAGGTAAATACAAAAAAGTTACTGACTGTGTCAAGAAGATAGCTATCACAAATATTCCACTCGTGGAATAAAATAGCTCTGATCTCCATTGTGACCACGAAAAGAGTGGCACCATAGATTAGAGTGGGGTCAATCCCAAACTAAAATAGAAACGAAAAAAGACTGAATTTTAGTGAGAACTGTTTAAGTGAGGACTAGAAAATATGAAGCTTCAGTTTTCCAATGGAATTAATTTCCATCTTTATTATTTATTATATTGAATTCTTTATATATTATGTTATTAATATTATTTATTATGTTAGGTATTTCTTATTTTATCTTGATGTATTCTCATTTATTTACACTTGAGTGTTATTGTAAAATTTATGTATTTTAGGTTATGCTTTACTCTAAAAAAAATAATAATAAATAAAAATTCTAATTTCTATTCTTCCAAAATTTTTAAGGCAATTGCTTCGTTCGTGGTTCTTGGTGATTTAAAAATTTAAAAATTTTAGAATTTTTTTTAAATTTTAGGAAAATTCAGAATTTTTTATGTCACTTATCTGAACTGCTGTTAGGTAACTGCTGTTCAGCTAAGCTTGTTTTTTTTTGTTTTTTTTTTTTTGGGGGGGGGGATATGAAACAAATTTAAAATTTTTCGCCGTTGGCCTCATCAAAGCTATAATTCTGTGTAAATTCCATTATTCTAAATTATTTTCTCGTTCTAGTATTTAGATTGTCAAAATTCCACCTAGCTAAAAATGCTTTATTCTAAATTCATTATCTTAAAAAATGGCTCTAAGCGCTGTTCTATTAAAATTACACACTTTTTGTTTCATTAAATAAATGCATCCTAGAATTTGATTCTTTTAAATATCAATCTCCCAGCTAAAAATATTTTAATTCTCTTGAAATAACAACCTATATCTTTTATTTTTATTTCCCTATGTTTTCTGACAAAACAATATTCTTTCTCAAAAGTATAAAAGCTAATTTCAGTCTCAATGTAAAATCTTATCTTGGCATCTTGCCCATACTCGGTAAAACCTACGTATTTTTTTTTCTTCTTATTTGTTCGAAGGAATTAGATTGTTCCGTAATATTCTAGAAATATATTTTCCCGCACTTTTTTAGCCTGCGGTCTGATAGCTTCAAAATCATAGCGCCAGAAAATTTAGTTCCGTAGCGCTGATTGGTCGAAAGACTGTTTAATGGCACTGTATTCTAGGGCGTTAGATAATAGTTATACGCTGATTTTTCCCGCGTAGCAGAAAATTGTTCCTGGAACCCGATGTACATGTAACCCCGGCGCGTACTTCGTGACCGTGGAATAATCTAATAATCTCCTTGGCTGCCGATAGACAAGACGACGCTGCCTGTTAAGAGCTAATGTCTTCTTCAAACATTGAGTTAATTCACCAAGTCTCTCCACGGTACTAAAAATCATTATTTATGGAATTATCATCTTAAAATAATAAAGCATGGCCTCAACTTTTCTCTGGGTTCTAATAAAATATGGAATAGAACCGACTGCTTATTATTTTCCTTCCGTACGCACACCATAACTTAGATTCTCGGCGCCACGACTACAAACTCCTCGGTGGGAACTCTCGCCTTGATAATTTGATCTACAAACAAATAAGGTGATTCAAGTGAAAACGTGACATATATATCATGTATATAACGTATGTATATCATGTATGTAACATATGTATATTATGTATAAAACATATGTATATCAGTGGCGCACCCAGGATTTCGCTTTTTTTTTTTTGGGGGGGGGGGGGGGCTAATGCATTTTAGAGGTCAGCACAGGCCTGTGCTTGGCCCGTACTCCGCAAAATGAAGGTAAACTTTAAAACAGGCCGGGCCGGCAAAATTAGAAGATTTTTGATAAGCCGTTCCCGGCTGATTGACAAAATAAACATGCCAACAAAAAATTTAATGGACCTGCAGGCCAGGCACGGGCCTCGAACCCGTGATGACTTGTAGATGTTTACTTTCTTCAGTTGTTTTCATGCATCGTCAGAATCAGAATATTCGAAATATATACGTATAACTCTCTTTTTTTCATCTTTGCATGAAAATCAGTTCATCACTGTCACTATCACTACCAATTTAAAAATTAATTTTACGTTTAACCGGTCCGATACAAAAATTTAAACGAAGTCGGTAAAATGTGAACATGATGTTTGCGAGAATAAGTATAAATCTGCTTCATGAAGTGACGCTAGTTCGGCAACATCATCAATAGAATAATATAACATGTCAAGCGTAGAGATAGGATCGGATGTTTACATCGTGTCCGAGTCCAAGTTTTATTGTTTTAGCAGACTCGGATCGAGCCGAGATCAGGCTTCAATTCTTTTATATACAGTCGAACCGGGTCGGAACTGTACTTAATTGTGCTCAAGCAGTTTGTTTTGTCAAAATAGCAATTGAAATAATAAGTTGCTGTTAACAGATTCAGTGAAAATATACCTTAAGTGATTCTCAAATACCCAGTTTAACAACATGAAACTCCCCGAAACATTTTTTGACTTATTTTTAACTGTAAAGGCCTAAAATTGACAGGCCCGACTTTTGAAGTGATTTGGAATCGAGTTCTATTTTCCATTTTTTGATAAATAAATAACTTACCAATATATAAGTATTCCTTTCTTGTGACTATAAGTTTTTCTCCTTTACCGTGCTATCGCGTCCGGAAATTTAATTCAAAACGCCCAATCTGATAATATTTTCTGAAAGATTTTTTGCATTTATCAGAAAAAGGAAAACGCTATTCGATTATATAGTTTCTGAATAAGAACATTTGTCAATTTTATGCATTCCCGAAGAAAATTGAATTCATAAATGTGTCAGAAAGTAGCTCCATTCGATTTGAGAAGAGCCTTAATAAAGTACGAAGAAATATTTTCAAAAATCTGCTTTTTTATACAGCTTAAAAGTTATGATTTTTTAACACCCTTTTTGTCTTTTCTTCTAAACTACATTAATTTTTTTGATGCATTTTTATTTGAAGGCTGAAAATCTAAATAATCATTATGTTGCTATTGTGCTTTTTCTGTCTTGTAAACATATAATAAGTTAAAATATATTGTAAAATTTCTCCAAAAATATGTATGCAATATTCTTTAAAAGAATCTTAATTTTATGTTGAGTAAACTCGGAATTTTTTAAATAGAAATTGAGTGGACTGGCCAGGCCATGATTTAACTGATTTTGTCACGGACCAGTGGCAGTATTCTGCCCTTAACGAAACAAACCGACTCGGAACCAACCGATCCCGTAATTCATAACGAGATTTGACAGTTTGCAATTCTGCCCTGCTTTCGGATTTTTCGACCGACGTTCAATCTCCCTGCTTTGAGCTTACCAGTTTCGACCAATCATTTCCAAGGTCACGCGTGGTTTGTTTATTTACGCGAGATGTGAACGTGTGTTTTATACCTATTTAAATGCAGACTTTTTTGAAATTTTTTTTTAAATGATTGATTTTTTTTTTTTTTTTTTTTTTCGAAGTTAGGTTTGCGGGAATTTAGAAGTCAATGATAAATATTATTTATAAATATTAATTAAGAAATAATTTTAAAATATTAATTAATGATGAGACTAGGGAGATTAGATGGGATATGGATTTTAGGTTAGAATTTAAATATTTTGATGAAATAAAGGAGAATACACCAAATTTAATAAAAAAAATATGAGGTATTTATCTAAATTCTGTAAATATACATTGTTGTTTAAATATATACTACATTTTCTTATGACCATACAGCAAAGATTTTATTGCTAATTTGTAAATAATGTAAATTATACATTTATTTTTTTTACTGTTCAGTTAATCTGAATTGTTGTAACGCATTTTTTTTATTGTAACTTTAATTTGAAATTAAATCTTCGTAGTCATGTGACATTTCCCTCTCCCCCCCCCTTTTTTTTCTACTTTTCAGTGAATATGAATTGTTCTTATGCCTTTTTCATTAGACTTAAAATTAAATAAATATTTTCTATATAAATTAAATATTCGTAGTCATATGACACCTTCCCTCCGCCCACTCGCTCCTTTTAGGTAGATTTCGTAAGAAATACTACCTATTACAATCTCACCTAAGTTGGAATTTTTGAAAAATTTTTGCAGATCTACGCCGATCATGACTCCCAGAACCAAAAAACACTCCCAGTTCAAAACTTTATCTATCTATCTATCTATCTATGTCACTTTTTTATGGACACAATAACTGGAAAACTTCTGCATAAATCTCTTCCAAACAGATACATAAAAACAAGGGGCATAAAATCTCGTTTAAGTTCGTTAATGGGCAAAATCGAACCAAGGGGGGGGGGGAAATGGGGGGGGGGGCTTTTTGTAAAAACAGAAAAAAACCCATAATTACTTAATTATGATACGTATCGAATCCGTGTAAAGTTATTATTACTTCTAGGAAAAAGGCCGAAAATTTATGTATGACAGATTTTAGATATCATTAAAAATGGCCCCAAGGGGGGGAGAAGGGAAAGGGGGGGGGGGTAGAAGAAAAAAAATCATAACTCCGTCAATTCACAAGATATCAAATCCGTATAAATGTATTATTAATCCTCTTAATATTATCTACAACTTTTATATTGACAAATTTTTTATTAAACCAACCCTTATAGCACAAAAAAATTAAAAACAAAAAAATCCCTGCCGGCTTCGCCTGCAAACAAGTTAGGTTTCGAAGTGGGCGGTTCCCATCTGCCGTATCATGGCAAAAAGGTCATTTCTTCCGTAATTCCCAACAAACAGGCGCCCCACGGTCTGCATCTTCGAAATCTACCTGTGCCTGTAAGTCGAGCCGTCAGGGATTTTTTTTTTTTTTAATCTCGTGTAATATACCTTTTAGATTTCATTTTAAAACTTGAATTATGTATATTGCAAATTGTATTTCCTTTCTACAATTTGAATTACATTCCGCATAATTATGAATGCAGCAAGTATATTTCAAACTAAAGATTTTTATGAGGTGTTTATCTAAATTTTATAGATATACAGAGTTATTTAAACATATATTACATTATCTTATGACTTGTAGCAAAAACGTTCGCAAAGCGAGTTTTTTTTTTTTTTTTTTTTTTCCCGTAGTGGGTGATTAATAATGTTGAGGCTTTTAATTATAGATTAATATGTTTTTAATCTCTTACACAGGGACCGGTTGCACTAAAATATCGCCCACTCCCACCTTTTTTATTATGTTAATTAGTAAATTATTAGGGATCTGTTTAGGAAGAAATTGGGTCCCTTTAAAGAACCCTTCACAATATTTTCCATTTCAAAACTGGACACTTGAAAAAAATTTTCATCTCAAAACAGGGCCATTAAAAAAATTATTTGTCTTAAAAAAGGACCCTTCACAAAATTCTTTGTCTTAAAAAACTTTTACAAATTTAATTATTTAAAAGTAAAATCTAACTGTCACTTTTACATAAAGAAACTGTATATTTTACACACACATATCTTCTTAAAAATGTATAAACAAGAACCAGAATATGACGATCCTTTCAAATTCACAAAATTATGACTAGATTTTTCACAAATGTAAAAAGCTGTTCATAATTTACAAGGACAGGACCCAGGGAGTTAAGTCTGGACAGACCTCTGATTATGCTAAGTATGCTATGAGATTTTGGAAAATTTTAATGCTGTTAGCGAAATATATTAATTAAACTATATACATTTTAATGTTGTTTGTGAATTATGATTTAAACTAAACAATTTTTTAGTGTTGAATAAATATTTAATGTAGGCAAAATCTTTCATTAAGTTATTTTTATTTATTTATTTTACGAATTATCTTTTTAACGAAATGTGTCAATTACATTTTGGAAACAAAACGAAATAAGTAGTAATGCTTTCCCTTATTAGTTTTCAATAGAAAATATGTTTCAATCTTTATGTATGTATTATGACTCACACTATATTTCATACATATACAAGACAGTGCAAAAATATTCCGGTAAATTTCATTAGTATATAAATTCTATCGGTAGTGTAAAACTGTTTTCTTGTAACATGCAAAAATAATTTTGTAAGCAAATAAAAATCTTTTCAATCTAGTGAACTTTTAACTAATTATTAGTACTATTGGATTAGGGCGTATTTTTTTCTTTTCCTAACGGGTCTATAATACTTTATTATTTACAATTCAAAATAGTATTAAAATAAATTTTAACTGAAAAATAATTTATGTTTAAAAATTTCGTGTAAACTGTATTCATTAGAAAATGTACCTATTCTAAAACACTGTCTTTTTGACCTGTATCCTCATATACTAACGGATAACTATCCTCATATATATCGGAGTGCTGCATATATACACGCGCCATCTTAAAACGATAAAGGGAACGCTTTCCGGCTGCCTAAAGCAGTCGGAAAAATTACCACATAACAGCCCCGAAATACGGGAACGAATTCCGAGACGGTAGGGGCAGAATGCGAAATTATCACTTCGTCGGCGCATTACGAGAAAGTCTTCCGTTCCGATGAGGGGAGAATGCTGCCGCGGGTCGGGCCTGTTTTTTTTTTATTTTTGTGCTTGCTACCGAACTTTTAACTTGGACAAATTAGATTTCGTTCGGGCCTGGCCTCAAAATTCCGGCCTGTCCAAACCTCTACTCTAGTGCATTTGCATGATACTCATGAGTCGGTGATTAAGTGACCAGCCGCATTTGCGCACTGCAACAGTCGCTGAAATTTACTGTAATCACTTCTGATATCAATCAATGATACAAAATTGTGTCGTCTAGTTGCAAAACCGTCCATCTCCAAAAAGTAAAATTTTGAGAAAAAACTGATTTTTTGCCACACTTAGCCAAAATAAGATTAGAACCAAAACTCTTTAGTTTTATAGTCATTAAGGCAGTATATTTGAAAACACAAAATAAGGTGGCAGGGGCACATGAAATGAGGGGGTTATTTAAGTCTTTGTTTTGGATTTGGCCACCTTTGCAACTTACTTTGAGTTGGCCGGTTTTGCAACAAACCAGAAATTAATTTTTGCTAAATTTAATGTGACATTGGGTTTTTAGGGGTAGCGAACACACAAAAATGTTCGAGGAAGCGTTGAGGAGCATTGGTAAGCTTTTGAAGAGTGCCACAGCTTGGATTTCTTGGATTACGAGTAGGGCAGTACCTGAAAAAAATAATGCCAGAAATTATGAAAATGTAATCACAAATGTATTCCCTCAGATTTTAACTGTAGCAAAAGCCCGTTTATTCTGCATCTACAATCCTCAAAATACTAAAATTTATAAAACAAAATTAAATGGAAGAATATTTTATTAAAAAATTAAATAGATTAAAAAATTCTTAAATTTATCAGAGAAAATTCACTTACAGTTTTATGAAAGCAAAGGGAGAGGGCGTAGAAAAGTATTTTGCTTAGAGCATAAAAACATGTTAATCCACCCCTGGTTATCACAAGGTGAAATTTGGATTTTTTTTCCTTTTCCGCGTCGTAGAGTCACTTTTCTTCTTCCTTGATTGATTGGGGAATACTTCCTCCACAAACTTTTCCATAGTCAGAGAAAACACGAAACTAAATTGTTAGAAACTTTCTGTGCACCAAGGAGGAGCAGTCACAGGCAAGAGAAAACACTATAACATTAATCTAATCAACAAGTGAGAGGTTACTGTGGGGAGAAGCAGAAGTGTCATCTAGCCGATATGGAGATGGCCGCTTTTGAACCTCACTAGTTTATGGATTTGGCCGGTTTTGCAGCACATCGTGATTTTCAAACGCATATAACACAGGGATTTGACCAGCTTAGGCTTTTTTTTTATTACAGATGGTAGAAAAGTTTACTTAGAACTTAAAAAGCTGAAAAAACACATTTTCAAATTTTGAGGAGTTGGCCGGTTTTGCAACTAGACAGCACAATTTTTTAATTATTTATAGATCTGTGCAGATTTTTTACTTCTTTCCTTTATACTTTACAATTACTGAAATATGTTACCAAAATGCTTTATTTTACGATATAAAGCTTACATATTCTGTAATATAATATTTTATGTAATATAATAGTACGGTATTCGTTGTAGTGCACGTAATGAAATTACGTGAATGCTCTTGTGCGTCTCTGCTTTATCATCAATAATTCGATATCGTTTGAATTTGAACACATGCTAAAACGTATATTATTTATCATAAATGAACAGAATGAAACATTTTGTGAAGAAAATAGAGGAATATAATTTTATAATAAAATAGTTAGCCTGTTACTATAAATAGAACTTTGATATGAATGACAGAAAATGTTATATACTTATTTATTTTTCAGTATCAATGGTTTTTTGCCGCTGTGTATTTACAGGGGCAAAACTATTCTTATATTAATTATTTAATATTATGAACATTCAATCTATTTTTAAAACTTTTTTTAATTAAAAAAAGAAAACAAAAGTGCCTTGTTAAACTGATGGCGTTGACCTGACAGGTCTATTCACACTGATTGCATATATTATACTCTTATTTCAAAGAATAATTGTGCATGAAATTCCCATTTAGCTAAATTAGGGGGGGGGATTATCTCCCTCATTCCCACCCTTTATACTTAACCAATGAACCTCCAAATCTAATCAGGGAAGCGCCGTATCAGAATAAACAGGTATACCAAATTTTCAGCAAATCGGATAATTCTGCATGATAAATCCATTTATACAAATTAAGGGGGATATATTAGTCCCCGTTCCCTCTCTATACTTAACCAATGACCCCCGTACTTAACCAATGAACTCCCAAAACTAATCAGAAAAGCGCCTTATCACAATGAACCTATCTACAACATTTGAAGAAAATAGGATAATTCTGCATGAAAAACCCATTTATGTAAATTAAGGGCGGGATTAGCCCCCCCCCCCCTTTACCTCTTTACACTTAACCAATGAAACCCCAAAACTAATCAGGAAAGCGCCTTATCACAATTAAGCTATATACAAAATTTGAAGAAAATTGGATAATTCTGCATGAAAAACCCATTTATCTAAATTAAGGGGGGATTAGCCCCCCTTTCCCCCTTTATACTTAATCAATGACCCCTAAAACTAATCAGGGAAGTGCCTTATCACAATGAACATATAAACAAAATTTGAAGCAAAACGGTTTGTTCTATCAAGAGTTACCGCGTTACGTACATACAGAACCGGCGGGCGGCCATTAGTTCTCAGGCTTTGATAGACAGCCTGTGAGCTAAAAACTGTTAACATGACAATTTACATCTATTGTGAATAGGAAAACGCAGTCAATTTTATAATATGGAGTCTTCTTGGCTTGGATACAATGGATACAAAAACAGTAAAAAAATGCTAAGACGGAATTGCAATAAATCGGTGAGAAATTCCACTTTAGACAGGTTTTCGTCTTAGCTGGTAAACTTTAAAGGTGTTTGTTTTGATGGAACCATGGAATGTTTGCGATTAAGATAATATTCCGTTATAGACAGGTTTCATTTACACAGGTTAAACCGTATACGGTTTAAACTGTATACGTAAAACTTGTGTAAATAACCCCATACTGTTTTACTTGTGTAAATGAAACTTTTCTATAACGTAATATTGTCTTGATCGCAAACATTCCATGGCCTCAGCAAAAGAAACACCTTGAAAGTTTACGTGCTAAAACAAAAACCTGTATAAAACGGAATTCTTCACCGATTCATTGCAATTTTGTCTTAGTATTTCTTATTGTTGTTTGTGTCCATGATTCAGTAAATTAGTACCTTGTTCGGCGCAGGAGGGAGAGACAGACCGCCAGATCTGCCCTCTCTTGGCTATTAATAAATTTGAAACTTTCTGCTTACGAATATACTTATACTAGTGCAATTATCCTTAAAAAGAAGTTAATATGTATGCTTACCAATCTAGTGACGAAGTGCTGGTGAAGTATTCTAATGTTAGACAATTTTCTCGAGCTTTGATGATATAAATTTTCCAAATATAAAATTTAAAACTATGGTTATTTTTTTACGCGTTGAGTTAAATGTTTTAACACGAATGTTGTTAAAAAACAGTGTATACCCAGAAGTGCTAATAAAATAGATAAAAAAGCAGAATCCCAAGCACACGTGCCTTATTAGAAATGTGGGATAAGAGTGTCCTCTGAAATTTTGTTTGGCCTTGAATGGGTCGTATTATCCATTACACAGTTGTACAACATAGAAGAAATACCACCCTCGTTTGGACTTGAATCCCCTTGACAGTGCTAAGAATATGGATGATGGATGTGTACTAAGAACTGGGAGAATCGGAGTACCACTATAAGTCTTTACGTATGTCGAAAATGGCAAAAAAAAATTTGAGAATAAAGATGAAATAAGATACAAAAACTTTTCATAATTTTAGGAAACTTTATATAGTTACTTCATTATTCAGTTTCAGGGTCTGGGGGGAGGGCTTCAGCCCCCGTAGCCCCCCCCCCCTCGTAGGTGCGCCAATAATGTATATCATGTATATATAGTCTATAACGACAAATCGACTGCTCAAAACATGTTTTGAGTGGTCGTTATAAGCGTTTGAGCGGTCGTTATAAGCATTGAGCGGTCGTTATAAGCATTGAGCGGTCGTTATAAGCATTGAGTGGGCGATTTATCCTACAAACATATGCTGGGATCTATTAGAATACATATGTTTAGTCTATAACGACAAATCGACTGCTCAAAAATGTATTGAGCGGTCGTTATATGTATTTGAGCGGTCGTTATAACTATTTGAGCGATCGTTATTAGCATTGAGTGGTCGTTATAAGCATTAAGCAGGTGATTTGTCGTTATATACATATTAGGGCGTATCGAAAAAAATCCAAATTTCTTAGATCTTTTTGCGATAGTGCGGAAAAGTTGTGAACTCCCTTTATTAAAAAACGTGCGAAATTTTAAAACTGTGGGTTGATATCTTCTGTCGCCTCAGTGGGCCTAAAGTTCCAAAAATTGGACTAAAAATGATTAAAAATCAAAAATTAATAAATAATCACAGATTTCGCTCATCGATTTGAGGTAGTGCTTACAAGTTACTATTTTGTAATAACAACAACCATAGAAAATCGTAGAATTATAGATTAATATCTTCTGTCGCCTCATCGGCATCGAATTTCGGAAATTTTGACGCATTTTGGTAGTTTTCTGCATAACTGTTTACTGCTTGCACAATACACAATCGAGACAGACAGGGTTTGGCGGTATGCCAAAATAATGAAAACAATGTGGGGACCCACAAGGAGTGTTCAAATGCGTTTAAAACTGGACAACACAGTTCTTGTCAGTGAAAGTATGCTGTCTTCAACAGAGCCACGGCTGCTATTGCATCGCGTGTTATGCAAGATTTGGGTTTAATATCAGAATCAGATACCAGCCTCGTCACAGGCAAAAATAAAATATGGAGGGAAAAATCGAGAATTTACAAAGAATTGGTCTCAAAATAAAATGAAAATCGTTCCACTCTATCTGGCCTTTATTTTGATGGACTACGTAACAAAACCTTAACATCAGAAACACTCGAGGACAAGCAGTTCTAAAGAACAATTGTAGAAGCGCATTGCTGTATTGTATCGGAGCCTGGTTCTACGTATATGGGAAATGTTACACTTGAAAGTGGATCTAGTCTTGATATATCTAATAGCATTTACGAATACGTAACAAGTGCTTTATTGGAGGATTTTAGCAACCTTATTGTTCTCCGGTGTGACGGCACTGTAGTGAACACAGGAGTGTATAATGGCGTAATTCGCAGGCTTGAATTGAAACTTCAAAGGCCAGTCCAATGGATTATCTGCTTACTTCATTTCAATGAGTTACCATTACGACACCTTTTTGAGTCCATAAACGGCAAATCATCTGGCTCCACATCTTACACCAGAGGCATTGGACGAAACCTCAAAGGATGCGAAAAGCTTTTAATAGTATTGAATGCAAGTTGCCAGACATTGATCCTACCACCCTCAGTTCCGATCAGAAATACTTATTCGACATTTGTAGCGCAATTAGTTCTGTCGTTTGTTTTTCAGATCTAGCTATCCGGGAACCGGGAACGTTGAATTTGTCCCGCTGGACAACAACTTCCAATCGAGTACTGAGGTTATATATATCAACACCAGACCCATCAAATGAGTTGCTAATATTGGTTGTATTCATTCTAAGAGTCTACGCACTCTCATGGTTCCGAATTAAGTTTCGTCATTCCATAAAGGATGGTGCTAGACACCTGTGGCATTTCATCAGCTCATCTCGGTAATTGCCAAAAAAGTATTGTGACATAATCGACCCAGTTATTTCTTGCAACGCTTACTTTTCGGCTCAAGCAAACATGCTTTTGGCCATGTTATCTGATGATAGGTGCCGTATTAGGACCCTTGCAGATCGGTGGATTATCAAGGCAAGAGAAATTAACCCAGACGGAAATTGTGTTCGCAAATTCGTTATTCCTGTTTTTAACTTTGGAGCTACAAACTATGTAGATCTCATTGACTGGCAAGCTTGTTATGTGATATCGCCTCCTGTTCTCAGAGAGATCAGTTCTCAAGAATTTCCGAAGATGATACAGGGCAGTATGCCAATGTATTGCTGGGATTTTAATAAATTTGCTTCACACACACAAGCGGTTGAGCGGATTGTGAAACTAGTCGCTGCAGCCTCCGGAAAAGCAGTTGGGATGCAGAACAGGGATAGATTTATATAGAGCGACACTAGAATCCAGAAAACACATGTCAAAATTTGAGACCAAAAATGATTACAAGCAGTAATGCTTTTGTCATATGTATGTTCGAAAGGTAAATTAAAGTTTGTGTTCGCATTAAAATAAGGTAAGTGTGACGTGTATTTTTTTTAAATTTTCCCTTCATTTTCCAAAATTTGGTGTCGATGAAGCGGCAAAAGATATTAGCGTATAATTCTAAAATGTTTTATGGCTGTTATTGTTATTTCTCGGCGTGAAAATAAGGGTGTTCCACTATTTTGGCAGATCGACAAACCCAGTCTGTCTTGATTGTGCGTTGTGCAAGCAGTAAACAGTTATGCAGAAAACTACCAAACTGCATCAAAATTTAAAAAATTCGATGCCGATGAGGCAACAGAAGATATTAACCTATAATTCTACAATTTTCTATGGTTGTTATTGTTACAAAACAGTAACTTGTAAGCACTACCCCAAATCGATGAGCGAAATCTGTGATTACTTATTAATTTTTGTATTTTAATCATTTTTGTCCAATTTTTGGACCTTTCGGCCCACTGCGGCGACAGAAGATATCAAACCACAGTTTTAAGATTCCGCACACTTTTTAATAAAGGGAGTTCACAACTTTTCCACACTACCACTAAACGATCTAAAAAATTTGGACTTTTTCGATACGCAATACTGCCCAGTTAAACTGAGGTCATTGAGCTCACAGGCTATTCACACTAATTGTATATTATACTCTTATTTCAACGAATTTGAAATAAGCCCCTCGAAAAATAAAGAAATCAACAATATATTAAGGGGGGGGGGTCATCCGCCCGTTACCCCCATCATAGTTAACTAATGAACCCCATAAACTAATCAGGGAAGTCTCTAATTACAATGAATATATATACAAAATTTGAAGAAAATCGGTTAATTCTGCATGAAAAACCCATTTATCTAAATTAAGGGGGGATTACCCCCCGTTTCCCCACTTTATACTTAACCAATCAATCCCGAAAACTAATCAGGGAAGCGTCTTAACCCAATGAACCTATAAACAAATTTTGAAGCAAATGGGATAATTCTGCATGAAAATCCCATTTATATAAATTAAGGGGGGATTAGCCACCCCCCGTTCCCCACCTTTATACTTAACCAATCAATCCCGAAAACTAATCAAGGAAGCGCCTTAACACAGTGAACCTATAAACAAAATTTGAAGGAAAGCGGAATAATTCTGCATGAAAAACCCATTTATATAAATTAAGGCGGGATTAGCCCCCCCGTTCCCCCCCTTTATACTTAACCAATCAATCCCGAAAACTAATCAGGGAAGCGTCTTAACCCAATAAACCTATAAACAAATTTTGAAGCAAATGGGATAATTCTGAATGAAAACCCCATTTATATAAAATAAGGGTGGATTAGCCCCCCGTTCCCCTCCCCTTTATACTTAACCAATCAATCCCGAAAACTAATCAGGGAAGCGCCTTAACACAGTGAACCTATAAACAAAATTTGAAGGAAATGGGATAATTCTGCATGAAAAACCCATTTATCTAAATTAAGAGGGCGATTAGCCCTCCGTTCCCCCCCTTTATACTTAACCAATCAATCCCGGAAACTAATCAGGGAAGCGTCTTAACCCAATGAACCTATAAACAAATTTTGAAGCAAATGGGATAATTCTGCATGAAAAACCCATTTATATAAATTAAGGGGGGTATTATCTCCCCCCCGTTCCCCCCTTTATACTTAACTAATCAATCCCGAAAACTAATCAGGGAAGCGCCTTAACACAGTGAACCTATAAACAAAATTTGAAGGAAAACGGAATAATTCTGCATGAAAAACCCATTTATATAAATTAAGGGGGGATTACCCCCCCCCCGTTTCCCCCCTTTATACTTAACCAATCAATCCCGAAAACTAATCAGGGAAGCGTCTTAACCCAATGAACCTATAAACAAAATTTGAAGGAAAACGGAATAATTCTGCATGGAAAACCCATTTATATAAATAAAGGGGGGAATTAGCCCCCCGTTCCCCCCTTTATACTTAACCAATCAATCCCGAAAACTAATCAGGGAAGCGCCTTAACACAGTGAACCTATAAACAAAATTTGAAGGAAAACGGATATTTCTATGAAGAGTTATCGCGTTACGTACGTACATACATACATACAGAACCGGCGGGCACATAAGCTCTCAGGCTTTGATAGCCTGTGAGCTAAAAATCGCAATTTTAGAACGTTTTTCGCTCCTGCACCCCCTGGGGTTAGTGGCACCGACATAAAATATAGCCTATGTTGGAGCAGGGGTTGTCACCATCAATTTGCCACCATCACTTTTGAAATCGGTTCGGTAGTTCCAGAGATTACCCCTACAAACAAACAAACAAACAAACAAACAAACAATCTTTACTCCTTTATTATATTAGTATAGATTTAAGCGGATTTGAAATCTTGGGAATTGACGAAGTTATGAATTTTTTTCTTCTAAAACACCTCTCCCCCCCCCCCCCCCCTTAAGGCAATTTTTAATTATATCAAAAATCTGTCATACATAAATTTTCGACCCTTCTCCTAGAAGTAATAATAACTTCAAACGGATTCGATACGTATCACAATTAAGAAATTGTGGGTTTTTTTCTGTTTTCACAAAAAGCCCCCCCCCCCCCCAATCTGTGATTACTTATTAATTTTTGTATTTTAATCATTTTTGTCCAATTTTTGGACCTTTCGGCCCACTGAGGCGACAGAAGATATCAAACCACAGTTTTAAGATTCCGCACACTTTTTAATAAAGGGAGTTCACAACTTTTCCACACTACCGCTAAAAGATCTAAAAAATTTGGACTTTTTCGATACGCCCTAATACATATGTCTATTGTTTTTTTCTAATACACACATGTTTAGTTTAGAACGACAATTCGATAAATCAACCACTTAAAACAAAAAAATAAACCACTCGTTAACAAAACATTAATAGAATTTTTTTTAAACTGCTGTTCTAATTTTTTTTTTTTTTTTTTTTTTTATGAATCAGTTGCATAAATGTTTCTAAATATTTTAAAATAACAAGCTAAAGTGATTCTGTAATGTTTTTTAAGAAAGTGTGTTTAAAGAACATGAAGTTATTTTTCAAAGTACTCATTTACAAAATTCATTCATATAATATTAATTTATTTTAAAGTTGAAACTAAATTCACTAGCTTAGTCTTTCTACCAATAGCGGTTAATGTAAGATAAATAAGGGATAATGCGTAAGGTAACGGTTACAATGAGAACGCACTTTCATCATATACATATATATGGTTGGTGATGTCTAAATCTCGACAAGTTCACATACATTTAGACAAAATGTATCAACACATATATAACTTACATACATAACATATAACTTATTTGAATGGTGAAACCTTTTATATTACTTACATAAAAAATTAAGTTATTTCAAAAAATATTATTAGCCAGTTAAAAAAAATTGTTTAACTTCAACTATAAAAAATATAATTATTTTACACATTGATAGAAAACCTGTTTACATGATTTTCTAAATTTATTAGTAACTGATAATTAAAAAAATATTTTAACTAATGATTCATTTTCAGCAAAACAGTTCCTTCAAAAAATAAACCTTCACTTAATTCATTAAAAACTCATTAAAATCATTAAACATTATAATCATTTAAAAATTAATGCCATTAAAAATTTATGTTTTCTTTATTTTCAAAACTTTTTATTCTGTAAAACTTGTTAAACACTTTCGTTACTTTATTTCACTTAAATTATTATCATTACAGTAATCTATTTCTTAATTTCCCGATATTTGGAAATCATTTTCAAAATAGTTGACAAAAAAATAATTAAAAAAATTACTTGATTAAAAAATAATTAAAATTTCTTCATGGTCTTAATTAGCAGCAATAAGTCTGGATCTCACGTGCTAAATCTTTGCATCATACTCGTAGCAGTGTTGTACTTTCATCCCCCACCCCTCGGGCGAAATAAAAGCAACCAATCAGAGCGCCGATCACAGCGTCCCCTAGGACGATGACGTCATAACCCGTGTTCATTGGTAGACTTAATATTTTAAAAAATTTAATTTGTTAAAAGTAAAATTCAACATTTCATTTTTTTAAACTTGAATTGCATCTCTTTGTTTGTGATTGCGTCATCTCTCGTGCAGAACGCGCGCAGAACTCGCGCATGCGTCGTAAGTCGTCTGATTGTTCTAGAAATGACGTCATCGAACCACTTTAGGATGGTTGGTATTGCTATCCCCTCAGATGAAATGGAAGCAACCAATCAAAAAGCATCATTCGTTTCGACCAATCAGAGCATCGATCGCAGCACCTTCTAGGAAGATGATGTCCTAACTCGTGTTAAAAGGTAAACCCCGTTCAATTACCCAGAGAATACCGTGATAGAAGGTCATCTCCATGCCACTCTGTAAATATGTTTTTTCCTACGATCTTGCCTCTTTCATCTTCATTAACCTTCTAATCTCTCTACTACACCTCTTTTGTCTTACTACTCCACGTTCGTCTTACACTATGTTTGTTCGTAACCCTTATTAACTCATCAAGCTTATTAATCACTTTTGTCAATCACTCACCTGTCACATATCACTTATCTGTCATCTGTCCATCCCCTTTAGGCCACACCCTCCACCTCCACCTCAGCTCTTTGCTCCTGTTGATGCATAACCCCCACTTTTCTTCTACTATCGTTTAAAATAGAAAATGTAGAACTTAATGGATTGTTGAATGACTATCGTATATGCAAACAGTAAACTCTTAACAGCGAGTTTGGCAAAACTTTGCAATTTTATTTAATCTACATCAATCTCGTACATTATTATTTAACTTTGTCACGAGGCATTCGCACAGGGGATTTTGAACTTTTTAAATTTGTACTGCCGAAAATTACAAATATATTTTTCATATGTAATCAACAAAATTATGCTCGATGAGCAGTTAAATACTATGATAATTTACAAAAAGTAGCAGAAACCCATCGTGATTTATATGAGGAGTTTAAGAAAGGTTGTTTTGGAATTAAAAGGGCTGACAAATTTTTTTCAAGACAACCCATTGACTTAGTATTGGAACAAACGATAAATGCAGATGCCGCCAGGAGATTTACAGGTATTATACATTTCACTAGTTCAATCTCAGCACATCAACGATGGACCCGAAGCCATGATCAACAATAATAAGCCATGTTTATGAAGAGTTAGACTTACAAAAACAGCAGGATGTATCAGGAGACTTGAACAATCATAACATTAAAAATAGCATCAGACAATTGCAAAAATGTATCAACACCTTTGATCAATTTATTGACCCATTCAGTTTGGGAGTGCTTAAAGATAAGTTAATTAATATTTTATCTGGTAAAGCAGCGTCGGATCCGGTTAAAAAATACCTCCTTAATATTGAACAAAATGGTGATTGTAAACGTAAAACGTTTATTGCTGAATGTGAAACAGATATAAACAGATTTAAAAAGAGTTTAAAAAAGACGCCACTTGAAAACTTTTTGTAAGATTATCAAAAGAAAAAAAATCCCCGACGGCTCGGCCTACAGGCACAGGTAGATTTCAAAGACGCAGAATGTGGGGCGCTTGTTTATTGGGAATTGCAGACGAAATGACTTTTTGCCATGATGCGGCAATTGGGACCGCTCACTTCGAAATTTACCTGTGTCTGTAGGCAAAACCGGCAAGGATTTTTTTTTTTTTTTTTTGGTAAGGGTTGGTCCTATAAAAAAACTTGTCAGTATAAAAGTTGTAGATAATATTAAGTGGATTTATAATAAATTTAAGCGGAGTTGATATCTTGTGAATTGACGAAATTTTGAATTTTTTTCTACTGAAACCCCTATTTCCCCTTCCCCCCCTTAGGGCTATTTTTAATGATATCAAAAATCTGTCATACATAAATTTTCGGCCCTTTTCCTAGAAGTAACTTTAAACGGATTCGATACGTATCATAATTAAGAAATTATGGGGGGTTTTCTGTTTTCACAAAAAGTGCCCCTATTCCCCCCCCCCCTCTTGGTTCGATTTTTCTCATTAACAAACTTGACAGAGATTTTATGCCTCTTGATTTTATGTATCAGTTCGGAAGAGGTTTGTGCAGAATTATTGAAGTTAGCGTGTCCATAAAAAAGTGATGTAGATAGATACAGTGTGTTTCACAAAGGACCCCTAACTTTAAAAATCAATAACCCGGGAACGGTGATAGAGAGAAGCATGAAACCAGTGGTATGTTTATTAAAAAAATCGTAAGAATCTTATACATAAATCTCCAAATTTAGTTAAAAATAGCACCGATATATGGCGCTGGGAGCGTTAAAAATCCTTCTAAAGAGAGTTCAGAAGCATAGAAAGACTAGCCGTTGAAGATTTCGCCATTGAAATCTGACCGCTATTAGCGTATAGTAAAAATAATTCGCATCGGACACGTTGCCTGTCTGTTGAACTTTTTGAAAAGCTCACGAATTATTTTCCCATCTGGGCCTTTTGCAACTTGAAATCGCGTTTGAAAACTTCTCCTTGTGGCAGTAGGACTCTGATTTAATCGGTGGTACTCCAACACAATAAACACACGTTCCACCACGGTATACATCACTTTCGGAATTATTTTCACTATACGCTAATAGCGGTCAGATTTCAATGGCGAAATCTTCGACGGCTAGTCTTTCTATGCTTATGAACTATTTTTAGAAGGATTCTTAACGCTCTCAGCGCCATCTATCGGTGCTAGTTTTAACTAAATTTTGAGATTTAGGTATAAGATTCTTACGATTTTTTTTAATAAACATACCACTGGTTTCATGTTCCTATCTATCACCGTTTCCGGGTTATTGATTTTTAAAGTTAGGGGTCCTTTGTGAAACACCCTGTAAGATAGATAGATAAAGTGGTTCTGGGAGTCATAATCGGCGTAGATCTGCAAATTTTTTCAGAAATTCCAACATAGAGGAGAATGTAATAGGTAGTATTTCTTATGAAATCTACCTAAAAGTAGATGGTAAAGTACAAGAAATGAGGATTCAGCGAGATTTATTCGGACGTATGCTTGGTATATCAATAGATTATAATATTGATATTGCAAAAATTTTATCTTATCCTATTACTTCAGTGCTAATGTCTATGTATCATTTAGATGGTACTATTTGCAAGACCGAAAAATCTGCCTTAGTGAAATGTTTAGAGAAACTTCAGGCAGTACCATTATTTTATCGTTGATAATCATAATACAGTAAGTGTCTGATACTAATGAAATTTTATCATGTCCAGAACATGAAAAAGCTGACACTAAAATCATCTATCACGCGTGTAACATCGATGCTCAAGTAAATATAGTAATCAGATGTTCTGATACTCATATTGTTGCAGTAATGCTTGGGTCACATACATTATTTAAAAAATAAAGATTCGCATGTTTGGATACTCACATGCACTGGAAACAAGCTGAGATATGTTGATCTAACTAAGATATATGCGCAATTGAGCTCGTCTCTGTGCAAAAGCTTCCCTGGATTTCATGCTATCACAGGATGTGATTATAATCCTGCTTTTCTCAAGAAAGGAAAACTGAGACCTTTCAAAATTTTAAAACAAACCCACGAATATCAGCAAGCTTTTCAGAGATTTGGCGATATTGAGTTATTTGATGATAACAACGAGAAAAAAAAATGTATTTGATATCATACAAAAATTTATGTATACAATCTGGCGGGAATAGCAGATGTAGATTCTGCTCGACTTCAGCTATTCATCCATACAAACACAGTTTTTGATGTAGATGAAACATTCAACAGCAAAAATGTTAGAAATTTCAGCGCAAGTAATCTTCTTGCAAAGATGAACTTTTCCAACAATTTCTCAGAGCAAATTATATTGCAAGCATCTGGAATAACACACACATGAAAATACCGAGTATTTATCTTCCCGAATCCAATCGTTGGATACTAAAAGATAACAAGTATAATTTTAATTGGTTCGAAGGCGATCAACTGCCAAGTTTTGTCAATGAATCACTGGCATCCCACCATAAGATTTCCAGTTTTCATGCATTATTTATCAATATGAAAAACTCTCGGAAAATTATCCTTTTATTTAATTTATGCATTTATAATTATTTATGAGGTTTCCATTTTCCATGTATTATTTATCATTATGAAAAACTATCAGGAAATTATTCTTTTATTTAATTCATTGTTGTTAAAAAATATTCATTCTCATAAGTATAATTTTATTATTTTATATTAAAAAATAAAATTTAATAAAATATCAATTTATTTTAATTGCATGAAATCAACTTTGTTAAATCAAATTCATGCAATTAAAATTAATTTTATCATTTATCATTAAAATATTATTGAATATTTATTAAAAAAATTCTTTAGGTTTACTAAACAACTTTAGTTTTATTGAATTGTCTGATAGACCCAAGTAATGCTCTCACTCGCATGCACAGATAATGCCTTCACGCTCACATTCACAGCAGACCTTTTACAGTGTCCACCGGGATCTTAGACCTGTTTGATCGATCTGGCTGCTTAGAAAATATGCCTTTCCGCATATTTTTAATATTATCCGAATGTAATTTCTTTCAAACAACAGCCTTCAAGAAATTTTTTTGCTGAATCAAGAAATAAAACATTTCTTCCATTCGCGTTATTTATTTTTCATACCATTTAAAATTGTTTGATAATGCATTTTATAAATAAAAAAAAAACCTGTTTAAACATCTAAATTATCACGTGACCAGTCTTTAAAGCATGGCTCAGCAGTAATGCTCTCACATGCACGGCCAATGGTCTCATGCTCGCACCTACAGCGGACCTTTTACAGTGTCCAGCGAGATGTTATTCCTATCGAATCGGTCTGGCTGCTTAGAAAATATCATAAAACAATCACCCGAATTACATATGTAAACTTCAGACTTGACACTATGACGTAGGTTCCCAATAATTTAGCAAACTTTAAATCGTCTGGCGGAAGTCATGACCAACGGGAAGTGTCTGGCAACAGTGAATATATGTTTCTAATGCTGTCCCATTAAACATATTAAAAAACTAGCTTTGATACTTCAACATAGGTTGGAAACACTTTTAGGTACCTTTAGTACCTTTTACCTGCCAAACGTCCCCTGATTCAAATTAGCTAATACCCATACGTTCTTACCTACTATAGTGTACATCCATAGAAATATTCTTAGGATTGATACTATAACGTAGGTCGTGCGGCTCTGGGAGCTTGTTCTATAATGGTCCGGGATGACGTTAAAATTACCTCCAGAGCGCATGGAATGCCCACACACTGGGATTAGAAGCGTGAAAGTTATTTGTTAGGAAAGCCTGCTAGTCCAAACGATGGCGCAGAAAACTCTGCCTGGAAATGGACATATTGGACTGGTTGATAACCTAGAGTTCTGATTTTGTCCCGAACACCACCGCGTTACACGTTCCATGAATCGCGACATGCATAACCCCGACATGGCTTCACAGTGGAGCCCCTGCACCACACATTTCAGGAAGGCTCGCTTCAGGGCAGGTTGGATTCTCTCTCATACGCACAAACCGGTGGCTGCTACAAGTCGCACCGCACCGCGTTTGCACTGACTGAGAAGGAACAACCCATTTTCGAACGCTTCAACGGCGTGCTCAGGACTGCCCTCTACACAGTTCACCACTGCGGGTCTCAGCGTCTTTGCCAAACCGAGGGTTGCTCGAAGAGAATTGACACCGCACAGTGGATCGTGTTTTGAGGGTGCATACTCGTCCCCAGATGAAATTTGTGATTGCCACATAGTTCGCGTTACATTTCCAGTTCCTACCGGAAAACCCAAGTGGGACGGACACCCAGAAGAATGCCGGGATCGAGGCCGAACTTCAAAATTCCCTGGATATGCTTGCTTTACCAAAATATCCAGATATCGAAAGTCTATAAAGACTACCACAAGCCCTTCAACAATCGATGGAAAAAAGAGATTCCGCTAGTGAGCCGGGAGGAGTATGGAAAGGTTACTCCTGAGTGCAAAGACACACCATCACTAAAGCTGTGGGCTAGCAAGGCCAGCATTTGTGCTGAGCTAAACAGAAACACTTACACACGAACAAGAACTTAGAAACCGTTCTTAGAAACGCACGACCGAGCGCATACACACACTAGAGTTATTGACAAACCAGAGGTCCGAAGTTTTATCGAGCGTCAACATGTCGCGAGTACCTGGAATCGCGACATGCCACCCGCTTGACAGTGAAGCTCCTGGCCCATCTTTTTCGGCGAATCGCTCTGGGAAGGCGAGGCACCTTGTAATACGCGCAAACCGGTGGTTGTGTTATCTAATCAGCCGGTTTTACTTGTCCCTTATGGGTAAAATGGATTTACATACTTACTTTTGGATTAAGGCGGTATTCAAAAAAAAATATTTTTCCACGCTCAAGAACTCAAAATTTTGAGACACATTCTCAGACTCATTTTTAAAACTAACAACAGGAAACTTGGCGGCGTGATTTATAAAGACATTTATAAGGGCCCCATGTTTTTATTTTTCGTTCAATTAATTAGAAATTGATTTACAGACAATTATTGTTATTATTTACAGAACAATTTTTTGCTTCCAGCGCTATCGCTTTGGGAAATTCGGTTCAAAATGTCCACTTTGACAGCATTTTTTGAAATATATTCTGCCTTTATAAAAAAAAATAGAGACAGTGGGGACATTATAAAGTTTCTGAATAAGAGAACCTGCCAATTGGATGCATTTTAGAGCAAAAATGAATATACAAATGTGTCTCAAAATACGCAGTTTGGATTTGAATACACCCTTAATTGCTGTCTTTACAATATTTCAATGCTTAAAAGTCTTCTTTATTTCAGTAGAAATAATTTCTTTGCCAAAAACATATTGTGTCGAAAGTCTTCGATGGATTGCGGCCCCTGATACACCTTCCGATCCCAAAAACCGGATCACTGCTCGTTGCTACTCTTTGGTGCAAACCTCTAATGGAGTGGCCATAATCTATCTGCAACAGAAGGAAGACAAATGGTGGAATTACCATCAAACATTCATAGCATTATCACAACAACATAACAATAAAATAAACGAGGACAGAGGTCAGTATGAACAATGTAAGAAGAGTTATGTCAAAATTGCGGATAATTTTTGACTCACCCTCGTAGAAAACATAAGGATAACCCCAAAGGTGTATGGAACACATTAAAGAAACACTTTGAACCGGACAACAGATCTCGACATATGTTCCTGTTTTCTGAATTTATACCATGTAAAGTAAAGACAGACAAAAAGGTAGACCTTTTCGCCGTCAGTTTTAACCGAATTGTCGATCAGCTGAGCGACATTGGTCATCCTGTTAAGAATTGTATAAGTCATTCTAACTCCTGCGTCATCTCCCAGGTCATTTCGACAGAGACTGAAGCAAAGCTAATTTATTACCATCACACTGTAATAATGTTAGCCAAAAAGATAAAAAAAACAATCCTATCTTTATTTTATATACAGGCAAATTTGAATGGCAGTGAAAGCAAAAATAGCTGGTTATTTGATATCGCAGCTTCACACCATTTTTGTCGTGATAAGAATTTGTTTTATATATTTAAACCTTTAAAAACTGAAAAGATGTTTGTAGCTGTAGATGGTGTTACATACTTGGTAGAGGGAATGGGAAATATGAAGTTGAAGTTCAACCAAAGCCTATTTTTCTTTTCTGACATAATGTATTCTTCCAAATTAAGACGGAATATTATTTCAGATCCAAAATTGGATGCAAACGGTGTAACATTCACTGGTGGAAGTAGTAAGGTGGAGGTATCTAAAGATTAGGGAAGGGAAATATAGTTACTTTTGGTTAACAGGTTGCATCGATCCACAGTTTTGATAGGCAACAGGTTCCAACAACTTGTTATTTTTATAACGTATAACTAATCGCTATCTATGCTGCCAACGGACATTTCAATTAAAAGGCATTTAAACAGAATGTTTGAAATAATTTTGGAAGTAAGTATATACGCTGTTTACTGTTGAGATGAATACCATTAAATCAGTTTACATGATTAAACTCCATTTTTGCCCGAAAAACCTTAACTAGTTATGATACATTAAATTTCATGCATTTTCAGCTTTTCTGCTACTAAAAACCCCTTTTTCCATTTTTAGTGAACTCTAACTTTGAAAAGTCATAAAATTTTAAGTATCCTAACTCAGTAAATTTTGGTCATTGAAGAATAAATTAGCATTGTTTTACTCTTTAGAACGCTTAGAAACTTTTCTAAATAAAACTTATAGGACTCAGGCATTGTATACATTTTTTTGAATTTCTTAACTATTTAAAAAGTAACCATTTTAACGTAAATCGATTTTTATATGATTTAAAACAAAGTTTGAGACATTTTTGCAATTGGAACTGTACCTCTAAAACTAACGGTTTAGACATTAGCTATTGGTACACGATAAGAAGAGTCATCCTGTATAAGAAAAAACACATTTTAGATAGATTTCGTAAGAAATACTACCTATTACATTCTCCCCCAAGTTGGTATTTTTGAAAAAAATTTTGCAGATCTACATCGATCACGACTCCCGGAACCCAAAACCACCCCCAGTTCAAAACTTTATCTACCTATCTATCTATCTATCTATCTATGTCACTTTTTTGTGGACACGATAACTGCAATAATTCTGCACAAATCTCTTCCAAACTGATACATAAAATCAAGGGGCATAAAATCTCGGTCAAGTTTGTTAATGGGCAAAATCGAACCAAGGGGGGGGGGGGGATGGGTAGCTTTTTTTGAAAACAGAAAACGCCCATAATTTCTTAATTATGATAGGTATCGAATCCGTTTAAAGTTATTAATACTTCTAGGAAAAGGGCCGAAAATTTATATATGACAGATTTTTGATATCATTAAAAATGGCCCCAAGGGGGGGGAAGGGGGGGGGTTAGAAGAAAAAAATTCATAACTTCCTCAATTCACAAGATATTAAATCCGCTTAAATTTATTATAAATCCTCTTAATATTATCTAAAACTTTTTTATAGGACCAACCCTTATAGCAAAAAAAAAATTAAAAGCAAAAAACAAATCCCTGCCGGTGCCGCCTGCAAACAAGTTAGGTTTCGAAGTGGGCGGTTCCAACTGCTGCATCATGGCAAAAATGTCATTACTTCCGCAATTCCCAACAAACAGGCGCCCCATGGTCTGCGTCTTCGAAGTCTAATTGTGCCTGTAGGTCGAGCCGTCAGGGATTTTTAACAACATATGATTTGTAAAAAAAATAAATCTGATCCCCGTTTCATTACAGTCATATCTGTCAACGCATATCCAAAGCGAATCCCACAAATATTATTTATACACTTATAATCAAATTCAATTCATCCTAACAAATTTTCAATGTGATTTTCAAATGAATTACAGTAGTATTAAAATTGAAGTTAA
This sequence comes from Maratus michaelseni, assembly GCA_963931845.1. Taxonomy (NCBI): domain Eukaryota; kingdom Metazoa; phylum Arthropoda; class Arachnida; order Araneae; family Salticidae; genus Maratus; species Maratus michaelseni. The sequence continues at coordinate 495,073,522 of OZ007586.1, forward strand.
TTTGTCACATACCGCAAAACATATACGATGCTATTTTCTTTCTTTCTTTCATCTTTTTTTTTTTTTTTTAGTAAAATAAAATCGCAGAAAAAAAGTTTTCCAGCTCTCATTTTCTAAAAACGCAGTAATGACAAAAAAAAAAAAAAAAAAAAAAAAAAAAAAACATATAATCCCCCCCCCCCCTTCTAGAAAAACATCAGAATAAACCCTCATACTCTATGAGTGTATAGCAACATCCCTTATAAACATTCAAATTTCAAAGAAACCACCATCCATGAGCATTGGCCAAAGATGTCTGCTCTCTAATACTACCAAAATGCAACGAGATCGAAATTAAAAATCATCTTCCAAACCCTTCCTTACTAAAGAACATCTTTTACTTTTCATTCCAAAACCCTACATAGATACAAATGATTTCATGAAACTCTATGCATCAATACAACAATTTACAATCTTTTTAAATTGCATCACTGTAAGCATTTAAAATGATTCTTTTATCTGTACTGAACGGGAAAAAATAATGATTATTTGCAATACAATAACTGTCGAGTTATTTATGGTTGCTTGGAACTCTAATGCTCGAATTCACAATCTACCTTAGCCATACTCAACCTGCGGCTCGCGGGTCGCATGTGGCCCGGCGGCCTGTTATGTGCGGCCCGAGACACATAATCATTAATCCATATTTACTAAAATAATTGATGTACATAAAAGGACCTTCATTTTATATATATATTTTTTTTTTTTTTTTTCATGGACAGAAAAAATTTGCCCTGTTATTTATAATTCGTTTAAAATTATGATAAAACATTCTAAAAGCAGTTTGCTTAAACAAATTTATTTTTACTAGTTGTTTTATTTGTGCTATAGTGGTGTGTACATTTCTTAATCGTCAACACTAATTGAACATTATTCAAAATTATATAAATTTACACTTATATATGTATCGATATTTAAAAATATATATAAGAAAATTAAATTGGGCAAAAGACTAATTTATTAAAGATATAGCTAATGCTACTTATTAGGGTTAAATACTTGTCGCGGATAAAATTGGCACAAAAAAATTACACCACTGTTTACAAACAAGCATCTTAGCGGCATATTTCTACATCATTTTCTATAGAAATCAACCGCACGAAGTATATTGTTTGAAAAATGTTATGTTAAAATTTCTACTTTAACAAACGTGCACCCCTACTGATAATATAAACTTTGTTATATTGCTTTGTTATACTACTTACACTACTTATTACTACTTTGTTATACGACTTGTTTTGTTATGCTGTTATCTGACTATTTCAATTACCCTTTTTTACATTACTATATAAGTATGTTGCGGCCCTACTAATGTGGCAAACATATGTTTGCGGCCTTCGAGAAAAAAAGGTTGAGTATGACTGATCTACCTCAACCTAAAAAAATTGGATCTAACGCTCATCATTAACCCAATACAGTATGCACCAAGTAGATGTAACTCCACAAGGCGTCCATCCACCACCAGACACCAAAGCACAGGAGAGAGAACTTAACCCTGTGGGCAACCCTTCTTTGCCTTAACCTGAATTGTATCCCCCAACAACTCAGCATGGATAGACCTATCCCTGAGCAGGCATTTGATACAATTCACATTCACCTCATCCGCACCTCTATTAGTCAATGCCCTGAGGATGGAATCCATAGATACCTTATCAAAAGCACCCCCAATGTCAAGAAAAACTGCAAAAGCAGTTTCATTTGCCTTAATACTTTTCTCAAGCACGAAGGAAAGATTATAAAGAGCAGTGTCAGTTGACTTGCTGGTTTGATAGGCATGCTGAGAGCATGATAGTGGACTTACACTCAAAATGCGCTCCCTGATGTGCCTATCTATCAACTTTTCCAATGTCTTAAGCATGAATGATGTCAGACTGACTGGTCGAAAAGATTTTGCTTCAAAATATGTGTCTTTCCCAGGTTTAGGGATAAAGATCACCTTAGTGTGTCTCCATGGATTTGGTATGCATCCAAAAGCAAGACACGCCCTATAAATTTGACTAAGCACTGGGACTAAGATCATCTTCCCTTTTTGTAACAAAACAGGTACGATTCTGTCCATACCAGGAGTCTTGTAAGGTTCGAACGAATCGATCTCCCGCACGATCCTATCGTACGTGACGACAACTCAAGCAAGATTCCAGCACTCCCTACTGACATTGAAGGCAGTAGGTGTACCCTGATCTTGGTCGTCACTAGTAGAATCAGGAAAGTGAATCCTCATCATTTCTGAGAGAATCTGTTTTCTCGCTTCAGCATATTGCTCATTTGGCAATTTAATGGCTTTAAGATTGGTAATTTTATCTCTAGCCATAATTCTCATAAGTTTAGCACTAGTAGAGACATCCTTAATACCATCACAGAAGTTTTTCCAAGAATCATACTTAGACTTTCTGATGACCTTATTATATATGGTGAGTGCAATCTTGTATTGATGCCAATCACCACCCTTCTTGGCTTTATTAAAAGCCCTGCGGGTAATTCTCCTGAGTGTGCTAAACTCAAAAGACCACCAAGACACAGGCCTTGGGGAGCTAGCAGCAGGAGGAGGACAATTATTATAAAAAGACTGGAGAATGGCCTGTTGCAATGAGTTAACAGCCACTTCCACGTCTGAGGAATTGTTAAAATTTAACTTACCCCTTAAGGAAAGGATCCTTTCTTCAAGCTCTTGTTGGTAAAAATGCCAGTTTGTTTTCCTAGCATTCCTTCTCATCATTGCTGGTCCTGTTGTCCCTGCAATGTTAAACACGATTAGTTGGTGATCTGATAGTGAAATAATATCTGACACCTTCCAATCACTAATGATGTCATAGCAGTTTCTGATGCAAAATGTGACATCAGAACCTCCTTTCTATTTTTACTAATAAAGGTCGGTTCCTTCCCCCTATTAATAATATATAGGTTATAAGCCAAAATATATTCTAGAATGTCATCTCCCCGTTTGTTGCAGTCTGTACTGCCCCAAACAGTATGATGTGCATTTGCATCCCACTCGAACACTAACTTGTGCCCCTTCCGAGAACAGTAACCCATGAGAGCTTTTGCCTCACTAGAAAGAGGGTCCTGTTTCTCAAATGGAAGATAAGAAGATGAGACAAGGATTTTTTCAGGTCCATTCTCACCCTTAAAATCCACCTTGACAGCGACACAGTCACCACTCAGGTAGTTCACCATATTAATTACATTTAGCCTAGGGCTGACATAAATACAAGCTCTTGGTCTGAAACAGGTTCTATCATAATAAAGCCTGTCCTTTCTACACCCTAGACCAAGAATGTTGTAATTTCCTGTCCAGGGTTCCTGAATAAGTGCAACATCAACCTTCCCTTCAGAGATCATCTTTCCTACAATGGCAGATGAGCCCCTACTATGATGGGGGTTGATTTGATCTACGTTTAGATGAGTCACCTGGTTCATTTTTACCAGCAACCATTTTGTCTTCTTCAGGGATACATGTATCCTCTGAGCCCTCAGTCAACAATTGATCCACCTCTTCCAAGAGCATGGAGGGAGAGTTCTGTTGGACATATACATTTCCAAGTCTAGTGTTAATATCATAAATACTGCTTAGGAAGTTTCTGTAGCTGGAGCTTCAGACTCCTTCCCTCTCATCTTCTTAGTGTTTGGATCATTCAAGATTTTGAATGATCCCTTGTCGAGGCCTGTGTACACTTTGTAGTTGGCTCTCTTGATGGCTTCAGATGCAGCAATATCAACCTCGAAGATCCAACGAATAGACTGGGGCTCTGCAACATGGTCCAGAACACGCCAGTCACCCGTCTTCAACTCAGGGTTGTATCTGTTGATCCTTTTCAACAGCTCATTGGGATCTTTGGTGTAAATATCCCTTGTTTTAAAAGCCACTTTGACCGGTTTCGGCATCTCATTCATGGCAAGTACCCTGAGAGGAATACCCTGAAAGACGGTAGCATTGCCATGATAAGTAGACCTAATCCAGTCCTCAGTGGCATCTCCTTCATAGCTGAAGATTAAGGCTACAGTAATATGCCTGGAGTCAGTTATAAGAGGTAGAGGTCTATCATCAGGAGTCAAATCAATACATCTGATGACATCCTTCAAGATAATATTCACCTCTTCTTGTGTCAGCCTGGTCGCTGGGACGTCTTCCTTGACCACGGCTAAAAAGACCTCTGGGTATCTTCCCAAGGCCTCTTTGCTGTTGCCGACATTTGTGGTGAAGGTGTCAATACTGTCACCTTCCTTTTGTTCCGATTTTCCCCAGATCCCTTCGATTGAGCATCAGCAGTGTTCCGCTTCTGCTTCCTCCGTCGTCAGTTTCTTCTTTGGGTCTTAGTGAGTAATTTCGGACCTCCTGCAGTGGTTCCAGTGTGTTCCCCACCGAGGTGGGTTCCACCTCCATTCCCACCAGCAGTCATGCCGATTTCCTCTTTTTGTTTTACTACACTCTTTCCGAAGAATCGAGCACAGTCTTCGATTGGGTTTCACTAGAAGCGACCCCCAATCCTTATTTTTCACATTTCTCGCTGTCACAACCATCGCCAACCTGAGAAGAAAGCGTTATATCTCGATCAGCCATAGTTGTAACCATAAGAAAAAATTTTAAATCCACTGAAAACTTCCAGTTCGCCACCACCCCCGCATAGATAGTGGTTCCCCACTCTTTCCTATCGTGTACAGAGTAACCTCCGAAGCCATTCGTGAACTGGAGATTCGGTTGCCACTCATAGCGTGTACCAGGTACACAATCTCTTGCGAACCAGAGAGGATTTCCCACTATGAGCTGCCCCACGCCCCCCAGCCTAACGCCACCGAGAGAGCTCACCTCTGGGACCGTTTTCTAAAAAACGTTCCTTAAAAACAAAATTATGGTAGCACGCTACTCCTTTTCCCCACACTGCATTCAAACTGGAGATCACTCCCACACCCAACTGGATGCCACTAGACAGAGCCTGAAAAGCCGGTACCGGTTCCCCATAAGTTCAAATCCCGAATGGGGTAGATCGGTGTTGATACTACCATAATCAGAGAATAACAAACTGAAGAAAGAGAATTAAAAAGAGTGAAACAAAGAATAAAGGATAGACAACTAAAATGAGAAGAAGAAAGAAAAGAAGAAAGATCGCTCAAGAATCCGGGGTCGCGAAACCCGTGAATACCTAAAGAAGGTATCCCCCTGGGGAATTTTCTAGCAATACATCAAATTCCACATATTGATGAGATTTGTCAAAAATTTTAAAGGTTTAAGTTCCCCATCACTTCTCTCACAATAAGAAAGCATGTAAAATTCAAAGACCCCATCCCCTCAATTTGATAACGAAATATTTGAAATGTCTAAGTTCACATATAAAAGTGTGTTGGGGCGTTTGTCATTCCTACCTAAGAACCAGACCCGACATTAGCTATGCAGTAGTATATTTAGCCAATTTCAGAATAATCCGGGGTTTGTACATTGGCTTGATTACTAAAGCTGTTGGTGTATGTTTGTTTAACTAAATTTTTGAAGTTAAATTTAAATTGTAATAATGTACATGTAGTTGCATATTCAGACGCCGATTTTGCTACCATTAAGGATGATTGAACTTCAATGGGGGTCAATTGTGGTTAAATAAGTCATTAATAATGTAAAGGTGTTTCAAGGAAAAACGTGTAAGTTTATGAACCATGGAATTTGAATTCATTGCCATGACAGAAGCTTCTAGAGAGATTTTATGGTTTGATAGGATAATGGACGAATGCATTGGTCGAAAGATAATTTGTGATAGAAAAGAAAAATCTTTATTATTGGTTGACAATCAGGCCACCATTAGTTTTGTCAATTCCCCTATTGAAAATCACAGGTTCAAACATATTGACGGAAAATTATTTTTTATCAGTGGTTTGGTATATGAAAATGTTTTTGAAGTAAAGTATGTTTAAAGTAAGGAAAATGACGCGGACATCTTCACCAAACCGCTTGCCAAATTTGACTTATCAGAGTTTAACCTTTTTAGTACCAGGTTTTAAATTTTGATTTAGTTTTGCATGATTGGAACCAGAAATTTAATTCTATTAAATGTAGTCTTTTTCTACGAAATGTCTATATGATGTTATTTATTAAGTTTAAATTATTATTTTTTCTGGTTCGAAACATAAAAAACTTCAAAACAAAAAATAATGGGGTCAAATAAAACCCAGTGGTTCTAAAAGGGTTAAGTTGATAGTTTTCTTTAAATGTCAAGTTTGTTCTTAGATTTATTTTTAAATATCCCTCATTGCACTAATGTGTATTTATAGAATCCTGTAATACTAGATATTCCAGCACTTTTGTATAAGGTCATTATTCTTAATGTTTTAAGTATAAGATTATGTATAAGGTCAATTTTGTGTATAAAGTCAGATTTAGTTGAAACTTAAATTTAATGCTTAATTATATATGAAGTCGACTTCATCGCGTTAACTTTGTTATAAGTTTATTGAAATTCCTGCTTTATCAATTTAATACTTTTATGTTATAATTGATTGTAATGAAAGTTTAACTTTGTTTTAGTTAAGTATTCAAATATACAAATTGAATTGGATTACATAATATGAAAATTGCATACAGCAGAAATATCAATTTGCATAAATTGTTTGATCATTTATAAAGTATGTTGTATGTTATGAAAGAGAATGGAATCATGGGCCCATATATGATGAAGGATGAAAGATGATGGGTGGATGAGATATTTAACGAAGTTTTGACATGTATGGATATGTTAGAAATTTTTTAAATTGTATTAAAAATGTATTGTATTGTTATAGAATTTTGCATCAAAACTATTTAATTTTCAGGAAGTTTTGAATTTATCTAGTAATGTATTAAAATACTTATTAATTGAAGCTGGTGAAAAATTGGGAAGTTTATACAAGAGTTAAATTTTAGGTACTCTGATTGGAAATATCGCATTTGTAAATGCATGAGGATAAAAAAATTTTTCCTGTTAAATCTTGTTTCTGTTTTCTTATTATAATGTTTAGAAATGTTATTGTTTAAATGGTTACAAGTTTCTAGATGAATTCATGTAATTAATAAGAAGATAGAAGCTGTAATGGTAAGGGTAATTTAATCTGAATTCTGTTTAAACTTTGCAAATTCAGAAAAAATTTTGGATATTTTGGGCTTTTGTACATATTTAATGGTTGTCTAAAGTTTTCTTTCCCATGAGGGACAAGTGTGCGCGTGTGTGTATTGGGGGGGGGGGGGGGTGGTCTTTGCTATCTAATCAGCCAGTTTTACTTGTCACTTATGGCTAAAATAAATTTAAATACTTATTTTCGATTTAATTGTTGTCTTTACTATATATTCTGCCCCTCGGGATTGCACTAGCAGTCTAAAGTGTAAGCTGAGTTCCCGAGGTGGTCATCCCTGTCTTTACTCTATTTCGATGTTTAAAAGTCTTTTTAATTTCAGTAGAAATAATTTCTTTACCAAAAACATAATGTTACTTTCTAGAATATAGATTACTTTAAAAGCGTTAAGATGTAGGCATTTGAGTCTCATAGATGGCGTTAGTTGTCTCGCAATCAGCTACTCCGGAATACACCCTCTTGCGCAAACGAAATAATTATTTCGTCTTTTCGAAAGTATAAATGACTTTCGATAGTACGAGGTAAACGCTTCGCTTCGTCTTGTGTCTTTTAAGCTTAGTATCGTTATGTTTTTTGATACGTTAATTTAGAAGCCTTGCTTGGTTAAGTTTCTGAGTTGATCTTAGTTACTTATGCCATTTTTATTTAATAGATCAAATTAATGTTACAATTAGATAGTTTAAGTTGTACGGTGTTTACTTTTAATGAAAGATTTTAGTTATCATGCTAAAGAACGTTTAAGCTATCTCACAGATCTGGTTTTTAACATTTCAATAGACTGCTTTTAAAATCCATCTTAACCTGAAATCATATTTGAGGGGGTTAGAATGACAGTAGAGTAAGTCAATTGTATTTAGTAATTTGCAAAAATAAAGGGTTTTGTAAAAATTGTCGTAATGCCGTTGCATTAAGTAGCCCAACTTGTTTTGCCCTCTAGCGACTCCCTAAGTGAACTATGACTTATTTGAGTGTCACACTGAACAGAAATTAATATACGTTCAGTGAAAATATGGTTATCTAGTTTTTTTCAAATTTTTAACTTACTCCACTGTCATTCTAACCGCCTCATTTATAAATCATGTTCAGTTCCAGTAATGACGAAATATAATTTCTGTCAATAGAGGTTAGTTTTATTTAGTAATTTAATCACAGATTTGCCCAGAATGAAAATCAATTTGAAGATGTTTTAACAGCTTCTCAAATGAAGTTTAATTTTGTTTTGAATGAAATTTAATTAAAGAACTGTGGTCACCAATAAAATGATTTTTCACTGACTTTGAAATTAACACCTAATTTTACTTCGGCTATCTTCCAAGGCACAATTTTAGACCTCTGCTAAATGCAGTATAAAGTATATCAGACCTGTACTGATACAGGCTAATAGGTTGCTACACACCGCATCGTGCATGCACTGAGAAGCTCATCCCTTTTGCAAGCACTAAGAAGGCGCGCACACGACTATCCTTAGGCAGGTTACTCTGCGGTACGCCAAAGGACCTATGAGGTCCACCGTCTCCGCATATACCGAGGTTTGGGAAATGCCGCTTCATGTACAGCTCGACGACACTATGGAGACACACATAATATCGTACAACCGACGCACTCTTGTCACCTTCTCGCCTCCACATGTAATTTGTAGGTACTGCCCTATCTCTGTTCGCTTAGAACCGGGCACCCACTTTTAGGAACTTGTTCCCTCTCACGCATTTGATCCCACCTTTCTACAAGAAACATAGCTATGGGTTAATACCCCGGAAAATCACAGACGCCGATAGGAGAGCCCCGTTATCCACGGAGTATCTGCATTGCATAGATCGAGATTCGTCTGTACCTGGCTCCTGTCAGACTACATGTACTGTATGCACTGCATGTCTTCCCGTCATCTTCCCCACTTAAGGGGATGAGTGACCAGCAAGTGGAGAGCCCTGCACTGAAAATGGTTATAAAAAAGAACTGCATTTTGTTAAAGGTAGAGTTATTCAAGTGACTGACAGCATTTTTTTTTTCAATGTGAAGCATTATTGTCAGTATTCAAAATCATGCCTTTACAGCTTATATTGACTTTCAATCAAGATCTCTGAAGAAGTGATCTGATCAAGCAGCAGTGTCTCAAAAATATCAAGGAAAAAGAGAAAAAAACATTAATGAAATGTTAAGAAGAGATGGGATGATATCAAAACTGACTTGCAGAAGCTTTTACAAGGAGTATTAAGGAGAGGAGAAGCCATCAGCGAAATTCCAATACATATCTTCTCTGCCTGTTAATGATTAATATTTAAATCACAATTTACCAATTCCCTTGAAAATGAAATTCTAAAGAGCCAAATACAATAGTACCCTGGCGCGCAAAACTTAAGCACGGACAACATTTGACAGCCATAAAATTTGCTAATGTAGTTTTAGCAACTAGCAAAATGAACTGCAATTTGGTAGAAATGTGGTGCATATGCAAATTTCAGCAGCAAAAAATCACAAATACCGTGAGAGGGCTTGATCTGGTTACCAGCATTACCGCAGTGTACATAGCGATATAAAACCAAGCTACGCCGCCGTAGGCGGACGTACTTTACCGCCGATTTAAGGTTCTCGTGAACCCAAACGAGTGATCCACCAGGGGTTCCCAGTTGACCCGGGACAACCCCACAGATGGGGTGTTTCTGTAAAGGGGGGTTCTCTAGCCAAGGGGAGCACCACCACCTGCGCATCACTCCCCTGCACCTAATTATTGTCGATATAGGACGCTGAGATTTGCGATGGAGCCCACTCTCTTGAGATACCACTACATCACACTTGAGAGGAGCCGGACTCCCTCGACGGCTTCGTAGTTGGAAACCCAAGAAGGTCCCGGGTCCTAGGCCTTTTGCCTAGTTTCTCCGAAACCCCTTGCTATGCAGTCGCTTTCGAACATAGAGCTCCTATAAAAGTTACTACTGGATTCGTCGGTGACGGCGAAAAAATAGGTGCCTCTCGCTTACCCGGTAGGTGTAGGAAACTCTATCCTTGAACGCAAAGACACGTTCCAGCTTGGGTTTCGGTCTACGGGTTGGGACAAGCCCGGCCCCCGGCCTAAGAGTTTTGTCTCTGTACCTGTACTCCCTTGGCTTTGCTTTCATCTTACGCTGGCCCCCAACGACCAGTCAGTGATCGACTCCGCAGGGAGACCGCACAAAAACACATATAAAACACACTAAAAAGGGTTAGTAAATTAAAAGTTAGGTTTAGACACCATTATCGGTCCTAGAGGTTGTAGAACGTACCTCTCAAGAGTTAAAGAAATGCTCCTGATCGAGGTTTAGTCGCTTGAAAGTTATGTATTAGACTCCTGCTCATCCAACCGTCGGGCGCAGCAAGCTCCGACTGCGCAAAGAGCCAAACACAATAGTATTTAGTCCATTATTTAGTCCAGCACGCTGGACTGGTTTTCGACCCAGGGTCCAATTTCGGTACACTTCACTGATGAACCAAGATAAAACAATGTGACCTATGATAAAACAAGAGTAGCCAAGTAGAGGATAGGCTCTCTATCTGATAGCTTCTTTTCCTTTTCATTTGGTGATTCTGTGGCGGACTTCACCAAAATAGTCCAATAACCCAATCCCTTACCACCCGTATCTTTCAGGAGGCTGGTTTGTATGTTTTATCAGTCGAAGTGATTGCCGATTATGTTTATTAAACTCATATTATTAAATTAAAGTTTAATAAATGAATGAAGTTTCGTGCACGATATGTATAAATACTTTTATAACTCGTATTACAAGAGAAAGAGAGGTATTAGGTATTAGTATTGTTGTTTCTACACAGTAACAGTTAGAGCAGATACAAATTTAAAACTCAGTTTACAAATTTGTGCGGTGGGCGACGAATTTAGATCTTGATAATTTATTGTTATTAGAGAAACAAATACAAAATTTTTTTTTAATTAAAGCGATGATGTAAATTTTAATTCCGAGATAATTAGAGCAACAGTTGTAATTAATTGTGTGTTAAATGATGAGTGCATTTTTATGATTTTTATTATTTTCGTGGATTTCATGTAATACAAGAAATTTTATCAATTTAACTGAGTTTTGCAGTATTAAAATATGCATCTTTTATGATTGAGACAGAAAATAAATCTATTTTGAATTTCAGTTACAACATTACAAAAAAGGCATTTTCGATTTATGTACGTTAACATAGTGAGCTGAAATCAGAAAGCTGTCTGTTAATGGGCCTTTATGATAAAAATTCCTAGATATTATTCTATTTTAAATTTTAGCAAGACAACAATAATTTCACTTTCAAGTGTTGGTTCATTTACTAATGAAATTTAAACAGGGAAAGTAACGTATCGTCTTTTGTTTCCCGTTATGGAATAATTTTTATTGTTTTCCAAGAAGAAAACTTCTTAGGTGTTGACTTTTTCAGATAGTTATTTCAATTATTTATAGCATAAATTTTCATGGAAACAATTTTTTATTGTCTATTTTATGTTAGCAGGTGGATTAAAACGCTGCTAAATAAGGCAAATCCATTTTTAATAAAATTCTCTCGATGATTCAATTTCAATTCTAAACATTTTCTTTTTTTTTACTTACGCGAATATAACGGACAGGTTATGAGAGTCATGACCTATTTTGAACGACGAATGTTTTTATATAAGAATATGTTTTTTAATGTAAATACATTTTAAGGGTGTGCTCCCCCCCATCACCAGAAAAATTAAAAAAACAAAATCCCACTCAACAATGCAAATATTCTTACAATCACGAAGTCATTTAAAACGGAAATTTGCAGAAATTAACCAATAAATGCCGAAAAATTGAGCAAAAGTTTTAATTTTCTTATATGAGGAGGTTAGAATAACATTGGATAAGTCAAAAATTTGAAAAATCTAGATAACTATATATTCACTGAACGTTTATTAATTTATTTTCAGTGTGACAGTCAAAAAAGTCATAGTTCACTTAGGGAGTCACTTTGGGCTAGAGGCGCGATTTCTCCCTTGCATTTCAATATTTTTAAATGATTTTTTTTTTTGCATAGGATGGCTGAGGTCGATCTCTAATGTTGTTAGTTTTTACTTTTTTCATTTTGGTTACAGTTTCTTTATAAGCGGACCTTTTCAATTTTGGAACCGGTTGGAACCATCACTTAACAGCTTACATCAGTCATGGGAAAAAACGCTCAAGCTAATGTTAAGTTTATGGGAAGGTTCTAGCGCGATTTCTCGCTCGCATTTTAATATTTTTAAATGCTTTTTTTGCATGGGATAGCTGAGGTGAATCTACAACGTTGTTAGTTTTTACTTTTTCGATTTTGGTTCCAGTTATTTTTATATATTATTATTTTTATGTTATTATTATATAAGAGTACTTTCACTTTCAGAACCGGTTTCAATAGGTTCCAAAATTGAAAATGCCCGCTTATAAAAAAAAACTGCAACAAAAATCGAAAAAGTAAAAACTAACAACGTTGGAGATTGACCTCAGCTATCCCATGCAAAAAAAAAGCATTTAAAAATATTAAAATGCGAGCGAGAAATCGCGCTAGAACCTTTCCATAGACTTGAGCGCTTCTTCCCGTGACTAGTGTAGGCTCTTAATGCAACGGCAATACGACAAGTTTCCCAAAACACTTTCATTTCTCAAATTACTAAATATTGGCTTACTCCACTGTCATTCTAATCCCCTCATATATTGCCAAATACAAAAATGTATTAAAATTAGCATTGTTTTTATTTATTTATTTATTTTCAAAATCTGAGGGTGATGAAAATTTTTCAATGCCGTTTTATTTTTCAACATCCTTTAAATTAAAAAATTATCACTTACTTCGTGAGAAACATATACGTTGTTGAACAGTATTATTAAGATTAAAGCTATTACCGGTTTCAAATTTCAATACCAGATTAATTCGAATATTGTAGTGCAAAACGTAATTACTTATGCAGTAAATGTATACAAATTTTATTAGAAACAAGAATTTGTAGTCATTAGAATTTTTATAGCAAACAAATAAAATAAATTGCAAAATTAAAATGCGTTACTTTCATCTAAATCTCACGAATTTTCAGGAAAGTAATAACATTAGTGTTCATAATTATTATTATTATAAGAAAAAATGAAAACGAATTCTTCAAGTCGTTCATTATTTGAAGTTATTACCGGTTAAAAAAGTGTAATACCAGATTAATTAATTCGAATATTGTAGTGCAAAGTATAATTACTTATGCAATAAACGGATAAAAATTTTATTAGAGACAAGAATGGAGTTTTCTATTTGTAGCCATTAAAATTTTCATAGCAAACAAATAAAATAAATTGCAAAATTGACTTACTCCAGTGTCATTTTAACCAATCATACATGCTTCTTCACTTTCAATAACTAACTTCACTTTCAATAACTAACTTCACTTTCAATAACTAATTGCTCCCTCACGAGCAATTTTCATGAATGTCGAGTCCTGTAAATTTTCTTAAAAGATTTTTTTTTTCTTTGATATTTTCTAAGAGATTCTTTGATTTATAAGGAAATAGGTAACTATGCACAATTTCCTGGTATTTGAATATAACTAGAAAATTTTATACATTTACTAATATACCTGTAAATTTTATGTATTTTGTGAATGAAATTTAGATATATATTCTAAAACAGCCAGTTTGGAGGGGTAGACAAAATTAAGATATAAATTAGTTCATGAAGAAACGTAACAACTACCCTTCCACTACCACGACAAAAAGAAACGTGATTCCTTTCTAAATGAGTCTGGCCCTATTATTTTTATATCCGATAAAAGCTTTGCTTATCTTTGGGAATTAAATAATTTAATAGTTTCACAACATTTTTAACAGTTTCACAACATTTTAGAAACTAAGAGAATTTATGATTTTAATTAATTGATTTAAAAATACATTAAATGATTAAAACCGCGATTTAAATCATTTGATTAAAATCACTGGCACCATTTTTATAGCAAATTTACTTAAATTTTAACGTTTATTTTATTTCCTTCATGAAATTTCTATTAAAATAAAAAAGGGATTAGAGGTCAGAGCAGTTTTAAATTATGAAATTGTCAAAGTTCTTCAGACCTAATAAAATATTTCACACTTTAAAAATTAGATATTTATTTTACAAAATTCTTATTCTACAATTGTTAATGTTAAAAATATTGATACGAATTGTGAAGTTGCGAGAGATAAAACATATTCTATGACACAGAAACCTCTCTTTAATTGCATACTGCGGTTTTCGATTTCATGTAGTATTTTGTCCATAAAGGTTTTTATATATCAGAATTTAATTAAATTTTATATCGTGAGAGACATGATGTAGTTCAGTTGGGATGGTTCATCCGCATTAAATGTTAATTAATATTTTTAAATAGAAATAATGATAGGATTTTATAGAAATTCCACTTTTACTATAAGTATCAATAGATGTCTTTTTACTGTCATTTGATTGTCACAAGAATTATTTCATTAAAACAAATTTAACTACATACCAAATAAAAAAATTAGTTAATTCCTGTTATCTTTATGATTCTATTATTTAATTACATAAACAAATCATAAAAATCTGCTGTCCAGTTCCGGTCGTATAACGTATAATGACATGCAGTAAGTAGTGTAACTAAGGGTGAGTAGATGGAGGGGGTGGGCGCAAAATTGAGAGAGGTTTTTAATAGAACTTATCTCGCATATTTTGACAAATAAAAATTGTTGACTTTTACTTATTTATTTATTTATTTATTTATTTATTTTGTGTGTGTGTGGGGGGGGGGGGATTGTGTGTGTGAATGTTTTCTTTTGTAAAATATTTTATCATATACAAATAATGAAAAAAAAATCTTTTGCAAGTATTTCTAGGGATGGTTCAACACATTTTTATATCTTACATGGTTACGTACGTGAAATGAGGCACAAAATGATTAAATGGAAATGGGCGCCCATGGATGAAATTCTGAGGAAAATTGAATGAACAAAACATCCCCTAAAACTAAGCTAATGATATCCTGTATGCAATATCAATTACTATTACAAGAAAAATCAAATTTGTTATTAGCATGAAATATAGATATAACAATATTTTACCACGGTTAACTTTTTTTTTTTAGTGTAGTTAATGATATTAAAGCAATAATGCTCTTAACTTTATTCTACTCATTTCGATAACATAATTTATTAATATTAGATTTCTGATATTAAATAAACAAAGCAGCCAGATTATACCAAATCCAATTCACTCTTTCAGGAATTGAAAATCGGTCTTTTCTTGCTTGTTATTTTGGAGCGAACACTAGGGTTGAGGTAAGTGGAACCTCTTTTTGGAATACTTCATTTCTGAAGCCTTATACAAAATTTTTTAAATAGTTTAATTTGAACATATCGACTTATTTTATTTAATACTATATTAATAAACAAAAGTTTATAAATAATGCTTTAAATATTTTTTAACTGCTTTTCTTTTAAAAAATCAGGTGGGTGTCCCACTTACCCCATAATAAGGGGTAAGTGGGCCCACCGCTCTTTATTTAAATTTAAAGCAAGCATAACTAAAGAAAAGGTAAGTGGGTGTTACTTGGTAAAGTATAGAAATTTTCAATATGAAATATTTTATTGTAAATGTATCCATGTACGCGATATCTACTCACATTAAGATTAGTTAATTATAGAATAAAAAACAAAACAAGTACTTCTATGAAATTTTTTGAAAGCCTAAAGGCATATGTTTTACTTTAACGTATAAAACAATGCTGAAGAAACATAAAAAGGTTGATTAAGATTAATTTTGGCACTTTAGCACACACTGCAAGTTAGAGATGGGAAATACACTTTATTTTGGTTAACAGGTTACAAAGTTCCACAGCAGTGTTGGTAACAGGTTCCAGTAACATGTTATTTTTGTAACGCATAATCAACCGCTATGTATGCTGCCAACGATCGTTTTAATTAAAAGTCCTTTATACAGAATGTTTGAAATAATTTTGTGAAGTAAGTATAGTCGCGCTTTCCCGTTGAGCAGAATCCACATCATTAAAATCTGTTTACATGATAAAATTCAATTTTTGAGCAACAAATTTTACCTAGTTATGATACTTTGAATTTCATGAATTTTCAGCGTTTTCTGGCACTAAAAACACGCTTTTCCATTTTTAGCAGGCATGGATCCACGGGGAGGGGAGGCGATCGCCCCCCAAAAATTGTTTTACTCACCTGTTTTTTTAATATATCATTTTTATAATGAAAAGCAATTACTTTTTTTTTTCATGAAACTTTTACGAAATGTTTAAGAAAAAGTAGCATGAAAGAGTCAAAATATGTCATTCTTTCAAATTGTCAGTATCATAGTGAGGTATTTTCAGAGTCTAATAGATTGCTGAAAGGTCCATCAATCAACAACAACCCTCCTAAGCAACTGCCTCTGTGCCAATGACTTAAACCCTTTTTCCTTCTTTAGAAAAATCATCTCCTGGAACATACAAGGAAGTGTAAAATAGGTTACACACAAGAAGCCAGATTAGTTAAAAGAACTTTTGTATTGACATTTTCTTTTCTTAATACTATGTGCTTAATCTTACCCTTGCCCTCTTCCAGCTAAGCTTTTGGGACAGGTTTTCTTTCTGAGACAAAATTCAAATACAGTAAAACCCCTGAAAACGTAACCAGTCTGTGATTCATGATCCTAACAAATGAAATGCAATACAAGTATACCTGCTAAAATAGAGGGTTTTTTTCGGTCCTAACGATTTCGTTTTGGCAGATTTTACTGTCATGTGTAATAACCAATGTAAGGATAAACACACAGTCACATAGATAGCTTGCAGCTATCTAGATGATGAGTATGAAGCTTGTTTCACAGCTTTAAAAAGGAGCTCTCCTTCTTTATGAAAAATCACAGAAGCAAAGGTGCTGCTCCTGTTTCTCAATATATTTTATATTGTACTAGCTAACCCGGCCGGCGTTGTCTGGGCCCGAGATATTAATCATCTGTTCTATACGAATATGACTGAAATCTGTAATAAGACTGGCGAAATCAAGTCAAATGAGGCAAACCCCGTCATAATCGGGCTCATAAAACCCAAGATCGGAAAGCGCATCCTGGCGGTTGAAAGTGCAACTAAAATATTTAAGGCTATAGATATCAAGTCGAATGAGCCAAACCCCGTCGTAATCGGGCACATAGAACTAGAGATACTCCTATAGTTCACCTTCCACCACCAGGGGGGCAATCTGTTTTGGAAGAGGCCTTTTCAGAACACTCGACCCAACCAAACTTCCTAGTAGAATTGAAATTTAACCACAGGTAAACATTGCCAAAATAGCGGAAATCGCGAAAGCGGGTTACGTAAACGATCGGTTTCGAAAGGGTTAATGTAGATATTTTTTAAAACCAAACGGTGCGTTTTAAAGAAAATGAACGTATCTATGATCTGGAGTATACTGTTTGTCCGTACTCGCATTTCCCTAGTCGATGTCGATTTTTAAATCTGGACCGAAAAATGAAAATCGCGTGATTGAATTTTGGAAAGGATTTTTTTGGAGAGTTAAAATTAAAAATTTTCAAAACGGATACCATATTTTAAAAAACAAAGGGATGTAGATTAGGCGCGGTATTTTTAGTTTTTCGTATCTTGTTTATAAACGCCAATTCGGATTTTTAAAGATAGGAGAAATAGTTAAAAAAGCGAAATTGACTTACGGTAAAAAACGTTTTCGAAAGGGTTAACGTGATTTTTTTTAATCTAAAGGTTTCTGCTTAAACCCAATAGAATGTAGATGTCTTTAGGTGTGTTTGCTTTTTGTTAGGTTATTTTAGAAAGCCGATGCCAGATTTTATATATCGCAGAAAATCGGAATTCGCAAAAGAGAGTCCTGCGAACGAATTTTTTTTAAGGGTTAATATTCGTATTTTTCAAAAACAAATACAGATGTCGAAAACGTAATAAATGTAGATATTGTCTGGTATTTTTAGTTTTTCGTACCTTTCTCTGAATCACCGATGCAAATTTTTAAAAATTGCCAAAATTGCAAAAATAGCAAAACGACATGCAGAAAATATACTTTTCTGAAGGGTTAATTTTTGTATTTTTTAAAACCAAAGGTGGCTTTGAAAAGGGCAAAATTTGTTCTTTAATTTGGTGACTTTTTTTCCGTATCTTTTGAATTCCGGTGAATGCAAGGCTCGGAAAACAGGAGAAAATAAAAAACATGAATTCGATGTTTTTTGATTATTTTTTTTGAAAAGGTTAAATGTAATTGGTGGAAAGTGTTTACCACCTTTTTGTGTTATACACTTAGAAATTTACATGTATATATTGAGTGTTCTTTTTTTAATTCTATAATTAGTACAAGTAAATATTTCTCCTTGCATTTATATATATAAGTATAATTAGTAATTACTGTGTTTTTTATATACATTTTTATGCTACACTGTAATTATCTAGACATCAGAGCGGTACAATGGTTGGTATAAATTTCACTATCAAAATGACTGGCATTTTTATGAGCGCTGTCTGGCGCTAAAGGTGCACTGGAGCCACTTTTGAAATCTTTATGACTGTAAATTTATGGGGGTTGACAATTACGCTTCGTGTGTGGTACCTTGAGTTTCGAAGCTAGGGGACTCAGGGTAGACATAGAGGTGCCTGGTTAAATTAAGGGGGCCAAAAGTTTGTGGCCATTGGCTCACTTCTTTTTCCATATACCAAGCGGCCATTTTTATTCAAAATTTTTTTTTTCAAATAAAATTGCATAACAGTTACATTTTTAGAAAGATCGTTCAAAAAAATTGTTTGCCTGAGAGATGAGTGACATTAAAAAATGTATAGATTCTGAGATAACTTCAGTGAAAATTAGGTTAAGAGCCGAATATCTCAATCATTTTGTCAAGTCATTAACCTTGACAAAATGACTGGCATTTTAACTATTTAAAATGCCTGAGAGTTATGAGAGTTATGAGAAATTTTTTAACTATTTCTCCTATCTTTAAAAATCCGAATGGGCGTTTATAAACAAGATACGAAAAACTAAAAATACCGCGCCTAATCTACATCCCTTTGTTTTTTAAAATCTGGTATCCGTTTTGAAAATTTTTAATTTTAACTCTCCAAAAAAATCCTTTCCAAAATTCAATCAAATGAACTAATCCCTGTAATATCTTCATCCGACGAGTGACATAAGGCAGAGTCGCTGAGGGAGGTCTTAGACCTGGGACCACCAACACAGATCCTTATCGCTCTGTAACATGTTTAGGTCAATGACTTGACACATTAAAGTAAATAAACAAAATAATATTCATTCATCGTGATTCATAGAAATATTAACCATGGAAGTAATCATTCGCAAAGTAATATCTCCAAGGTGAATTTACAGAGCTGTCTGGAGTCGAATAAAAAAAATAGCATCTGTAAACATGGCATACGTAAAAAAAAGGCATCCTCATTTCGTTTATAGCAGCCGATATAATTTATTTCGCTGAAATAATAACGATGATTTTTTACATTGTAAAACTAGTTATAGCACGAAGCGAACGCACCTCATTTGTCATGTTTAACGTACAATTTCCAACTTGTTTTTTTTTCTTTTTGAGGCAAAATCTCTTGACATTTACTTGTGAATATAGGCTATAGCTTACAATTTTACCTAATCTGTCTTATTTTCGTGGAAATTATGTTCTCGCATACTGTGTTTTTTTTTAAGGTGTTCTCAAATCTAAACTAGCTACATTCTGACACATTTCTGAAATCTTTTTTTTTTTTCGTAAACGCAAACACTTCGCAAGTGTTCTTATTAAAAAATTATGAAATCGAATAGGGTTTTGCATTATTCGATAAAGGCAAAAGCTATTTCAGAAAATTATGTCAAGTCGGGGTTTTGAACCGAAGTTCTGTGTAGGACAGCCTAAGACTGTGCAGGCAGTCTTCTCGGTAAATTGTTATTTAATTAACAGGGACTTTTAAGTAACATATTAATGCGGTAACAGGTTCTAACACAATAACAATGTTATTTATCGTGTTATGTTAAATAATGCCCATCCCTACTGCAAGTTGAAAAAGAAATTGGAAACACTAAATGGCAGCGTCTATTTAAAGGTGGCTGAGGGAGAATCAGTATTACTTCATCCGAAGAAATAATTCCAACATCATCTGCATCCGGCCAATCAAAAATCTCACTATTTCTATTTTTTCTTGCAAATTTAGCAGTTATTTTTTCATTTGTATCATCAGCTTCTAAAATTAGAACTACATACTTTTTTTTATGCAAGTTGCACAAATACATAGTCACTAGCTTTCGAAGTTTTTTAGCTAAACTATTAATTCCTTCTAGGTATTCATAATTGTCTTATAATTCGTCCATAGAAATCTCTTTATCAGAGTTGATTTTCACTTCAAAATCGTCATTGTCGTCAGATTCTTCTACATATTCAGTTTTCTTTCTTTCTTTTTTTTTTTTTTTTTTTTTTACTTTGAGTATTTTCTTTATTCTTTATATTTCAATCACCTTTTTCTCTTAATTGTTGCGCGTATTCTTCATTCTTAATGATTTTAACACCTGAAAATGCTTTAGACATATTTGATGGAATTGTGTTTGCACGCGGAAATGTACACGTAAAGGTGACACACCCTCTATATTCAGTTTGAAAAACTAAACATAACAGTAAGTAGTATAGCAATTTAAGGCAACTTGTTTAAGCCATAATTCAGAAACTTATTTAAATTTACTTAGTGGGGTAAGTGGGGCACCCAAGTCCTACTTACCCCTAGTAGGCTAAAATTACAGGGTAAGTGGGACCCCTCCTCTTAAACACGTCTTAATAACAGTTTTTAAAAAATTCAAAATACAGTATGAGGTTAAACTTTGCACAACAGTTTAATAAACATTAAAAGATAATGAAGACTAACCTGGAAACTAGGGCTGGGCGATATACCGATAAAACCGATATAAAATGCATATCGTGATACCGATATAAAAAAATCCTACCCAACGGTATATCGCAAATATCATAAATCTGACGAAAACCACGATATTAAAAGCGCTTCCTCGTCTTCGAGTATTCAAGAATATTAACGGCGTGAATTCCTCCAGCCTAAACCACGATATACCGTATTCATGAATACTAACGGTGTGAATTCTCCCAGCCCGCTAATATTATACTTTTAATTAAATATTAAACAGCGCTTCCTCCGCTTCGAGTATTCATGAATTGACGGTGTGAATTCTCCCAGCCTAAACCACGATATCAAACAGCGGTCCCTGGGTTATCGTATTCATGAATACTAACGGTGTGATCGCAGCCGAAAAGGTTTTTGAGAAGGAGAAAGGGTGATTTGTTCGGTGTTTATGAGACAGTTGGGATACCGTATTCATGAATACTAATGGTGTGAGTTCTCGCAGCCGAAAAGGTTTTTGAAAAGGGGAAAGGGTGATTTGTTCGGTGCAATAAATATCGTATATTCTTGTTTGCGGTTTCGCCAGCGACCACTGACAGTAGATGATATATTGTTTTTATAGTATTGACGGTGCAAGCTTAAACTCTGAGCGCATGCGTTGAATTTCGCATATGCTTTCTTTCCATTTCCATTATGATATTTAGATTTCGGCGGAGTGGATGAATATTTGCTCTTTTTTGTTGAATAATGTGTTGTAACGTATTCACTAGGTTTCAGCAAAGAGAAGGAAGGCTGTCCGAGGTTAAAGACCCCTCGTTTCCTGCCACCCCCGCGAGGTGTGAGGGGGCTGTAAGAACGAGCAGAGAGTCGATGGTCAGTTGTTGTTTTGGAGAGAGAGAGAGAAGGTCTCTCTAAAACAGATTCTCACCCTGAGAATCGTCGTCAGCGAAGTGAAATCGCTGTGAGGTTTGAAGCTCTACTGATTGGTGAGTAAGAGCGGATTAGAAGGAACCCCTTTGTTCCTTAGTAGTTGAGAACTTTTTTTTATAATTCTAAGACTGTACCTATTTTTGAGACCTCGAGGAGAGGTTGTTCTGATCAAACTGTTTTCAAGAGGATTTCCGAATTAGTTCCTGCTGCCACCTTCTTTTAGTATCTGTCCGTATCACCGAACTCTAATTTACATTAATTCAATTATTATCCTGTGCACTACACTATTTATCCGCACATGTTTATTTGTGAATAAAATATAATTTGCATAGGCTAAATAATCTGTGCTTTATTTCGGCAAGTTAACCAGTACAGCTACCATACCACATAACATCTACTATCCCGCCGAATTGGCACAGAAATGGTGGCAGCGAAAGGGATAAACGTACGAGTAAAGACAGAGACTGAAGGAAATAGCAGAGGAGCCTAACGGAAGAGTGGAACCAGGAGCAGTCTACACCCGCCGCACCGCTCAGGGGAGGGCATCAGAGTCGGAGGCCGCATCCAGTACAGTGAAGCAGAGCCAGGAGAGCCGCCGAATACAGCATCTATGAAACAGCATCCGCTAATCGAGGACTGAACCACAGCTGCTCCCCAAATAAAAGAAAGGCAGAGCATCAGAGCCAGTCTGCACCCAGTAAATTCAAGCAAGGCCAGAATAGCCGCCGAATACCGCATCTATGACTCAGCACCCGCTAATCTAGGATTGAACCACCGAAGTACAGCTGCTCCCTAGGTAAGCACTGTTTCAATATTTTACAGTAGGGGCTGAGGTGTGTAACAAAGTCTTAAAAGTGTTAAAAAAAATTAGTCTGTTATAACTGTTAGTATAATATGATTTTTTTTTATTTTGATTGCGTGAAATTCCTGTGAAATTCAGCGAATTTTTAAAGTAATGAAAAAAATTAAACTAAAATCATTCAGGTAGATGAAATTAAATGTGTTTAAAGTTAATATTGTTTTTTTTTTTGCATAGATGAAATGATAAAGAGAACTTTAAAATATAAATTTGAGTTTGAAAAGAAAAATGAGAGCAGAGAAAATCTTTTGTTAAGATTTGGTTGTTATTGAAATAGCTAGGTAAACCAAGCACTGTTAATTGTTTTTTTTTAGGGAATTCATGAATGATTTATTATTTATGAGCTAGATGCAGAGTTGTAATAATAATAAAAAAAAATTAATTAAGAAATACAGAATTTGTTACGTGTGGAATTTGGTTTTCCGGGAAGACAAATATGTCTGGAGATAGAGTGTTAGAAGTCTCAAATTTATGAATTGTTGCACATTGTATATTTTTATGTCGCGGTTAATATTTTGTTTTTATGTGTAATTTGCATGCCTATAGTGGGAGGAATATTATTGTTATCTATGTTAAGGGAAGTGTAGGATTTTGTAGGAAAATTGAAAATAGTAAAAATGGCAGGGATTGCCTGATTTCGGAAATGCGATTTGGCCACGTTGGCTGTAGAATTCGAGGTAGAAGTGTTACCAAATGACACTGTTCCGAAAATAATAAAAAAAATCACGGAGACATCCGAGTATGATGAAACGCTGGCGACAGCTCAATTAAAATTAATTGAACGTGACCGAAAAGAAAAAAGTGATCAAGAACACGAATTAGCCAAAATAAGAGCTGAACATGAGACTGATTCGTTATTGACGTCCAGTCAAGGGGAAAGAGAACAAAAAGTTTTGTTAAAAAACGTACTCCCTAAATTTGAATCTGGCAAATCAGAAATATCGTTATACCTTAACTTAATTGAAAGGCAGGCGACTAAGGCCCAGATTGACGAATCGCAGTGGGTGACAAATTTATTAGGACTACTACCGTTTGAATTAGCAGAAATTATTCTGAGAGAGCCGTTAGATCTAAGCGATGATTATGAATATATTAAGAACAAACTGCTAGAAAGATTCAAAATTTCGGCGAAAGGTTTCCGGATCAAGTTCGTGAACACGAATCGCCCCGAAGGTAAATTATGGAAGGACTTCGCGTACGAGATAACCAACTATTTCGATCAGTGGTTGGGTGGCATTCAGGTCACCGATTTTAAACAACTAAGGGACCTTATTGTCACTGACCAAATAAAGAGAAAAGTACCGCCTGATGTTAAATATCATTTCATTGATTCGTGGAGCAACATAATCACGCCGGCAGAATTAACGCAAAGGTTGGACAATTATGAGTCGGTACGTAAATCTGTGAAACGACCGCCCCCCACCCCCTCTGTTAGAAATCCAGTAAATGAGAAAAGGGTAGAGAGGAGTATAGTTGTAGAAAATCAGAATACCGAACAACGGAGGCCAGAAGCAAAAAGAGATTGGCGCGATAAGAATGACCAGCATTCCAGAGACGAAATTTTTGATAAAAGAAGGGATAGAGCCTGTTATCGATGCGGAAGTTTTTCCCACCTACGCTACAACTGCCCAGAAATAAAGAAAGTTAATGAAAAACCCGAGAGCGTAAATCAGTTAGCAAGTTTCCCCGAATTAGAAAGAACTAATGAGAAATTCGAAAGCGTGAACCTGCTACTAAATTTAGAAGAGGCCGACGAAAGCCTCACGCCTTATTTGAGCCGAGGATTTGTAAACGAGAAAGAGATGATTTGCTTTAGAGATAGTGGAAGCACCTTGGACCTTTTAAGTGCAAAATATGTAAATAATGACCAGTATACCGGAGAATTTGTTTATGTGAGGTCACCGTTAGAAAATGCCTTGAAGCGCATACCCCTCGCACGAATAAATTTGAAAACACAAGACGGGACAACTGTCACGACCCGTGCAGGAATTGTAGACGAAAACGTGGAGATGGATTATTATTTACTCGGAAATAAGACCCAAATATTCATCGATCAAGTCAATTCAAAACCCAAACTGATAAGCTCCGCGTTAACCCGAACTAGGGAGCGGCTCGTAACGAACGTACATATCGAAACTAAAACTCCCTCCTCACAATCCTGTATCGCAGAAAAAGAAAGAAAACCCTTTAGTGAACAGGTCAAAGAATTTGTGAAAAGTCCCACGTCCACAGTTGGTCCGGACGCTGATAACAATAAGTGTCATTTTTCCCATGTTGAGGGAAACCCTGAACCGATCGTTCTCCCGAAATGCGAGACAAATGTTAAGATTTCAAAAAAATGTTGGATAAGAGATAGGTTAGATAGGAAAACTATGAAATCGAAAGTACGCGATTTCGTTAAGTTAAAAAAACGCATGTGGGTGGAGATATTAATTTGCAAATCGCGCCACAGGCAGATTCGTCAGAGAATCGAAAAAGATAATGCGGATGACCAGAATAAATTATCAGGTCTTTCCGATCCCAATGTTAGAAGGGGGAAGAAGACTGGAATTGCCCTACGGTTCGACAATACCGAAGATAAAGAAAGGGATCAGAATAATGATAGCCTACTCCCTGAGTTACCGAGCAAAACGAAACTTGATTCCGAAATAGAAAAAATACGTGAGGAGACTATTTTCCCTTCTTGTCGTGGAGACAAAAAAATAGTGAAGAACCCACCAGAGTTAATTAAGTGCGCTGAGAAGAAACCCGCGTTAACAGCTAAGAGCACGGAAATGTTTCATTATTCGAGGGGGAATAAAGCCCAACTGGACAAAACGAATTCAAAACCACCTCAGGTCAACACCGGCTTGACTCCCCGACAAAACTCGAGCGGGCACAGCTCCGGAAACGAAGTTATCTGTTTACGAGAGAGCGGGGGAAAGTTAGCCCAAAAAGATAGGGTGATTTATGGAAAGCCCAGGCGTGAATCTGATATAAGAAAGAAGGGTAGTAAAGCGATCTTCGCAAAAACTGAAAGGCGATCCTCTATTGATTATTTTCCCAAGAGTGAAAGTGAATTCGGCCCAATTAAGCAGTTGTCTGATAGTTCTAGAGAAAAATTACCAGTTGTCAGTAAATTCAAATCGGTAAATTCGCTAGATGACAGGCAATCTATCGGTTACAAACCTGGGAAAACTGAATTCCGTCACTGCCGCATATCGGCATTGGGTATAGAAAAATAAGGATAAAGTAGATAATGATGTGTATATAGATATATTTTTTTTAGTTCTTTTATTTTTGTAACAGTATTTTTAAGTGTGTAAAATTTATAGTGTCATTATGATGTGCTGTTTAAGTGTTAAAATGTAATTAATTAATGACAGACAAGGATGGTGGTAAGCCCCTATTGTAAGTTTGGAATAAGTGCTGGGGATTTGCATTTAGATTTTTCTTCAGAAATAAAAATCTGACAGAACCAGAGGGGTGATGCTGTAACGTATTCACTAGGTTTCAGCAAAGAGAAGGAAGGCTGTCCGAGGTTAAAGACCCCTCGTTTCCTGCCACCACCGCGAGGTGTGAGGGGGCTGGAAGAACGAGCAGAGAGTCGATGGTCAGTTGTTGTTTTGGAGAGAGAGAGAGAAGGTCTCTCTAAAACAGATTCTCACCCTGAGAATCGTCGTCAGCGAAGTGAAATCGCTGTGAGGTTTGAAGCTCTACTGATTGGTGAGTAAGAGCGGATTAGAAGGAACCCCTTTGTTCCTTAGTAGTTGAGAACTTTTTTTTATAATTCTAAGACTGTACCTATTTTTGAGACCTCGAGGAGAGGTTGTTCTGATCAAACTGTTTTCAAGAGGATTTCCGAATTAGTTCCTGCTGCCACCTTCTTTTAGTATCTGTCCGTATCACCGAACTCTAATTTACATTAATTCAATTATTATCCTGTGCACTACACTATTTATCCGCACATGTTTATTTGTGAATAAAATATAATTTGCATAGGCTAAATAATCTGTGCTTTATTTCGGCAAGTTAACCAGTACAGCTACCATACCACATAACATCTATTATCCCGCCAAATTGGCACAGTGTGAATTAGGGCATTAAGAAAGGAAGTATTTTATTTGTAACAGTGGATTTAATGAGACACATGAATAAAGAATAATTCAGACATGTTTTTATTTGTTCTTTATAATTATTATTTTGTGAAAAAAATATTCATTCCTTAGTAGTATTCATTAATGTATATTCTAGGGCAAAGAAGGATTTTTAAAAATGCAGATATTTTTACTTCTATACCGCGAGTTTTTTCTTTCCAGAATTTATTTTAAAAATCGCGTTCGCATGATATATGTGAATGTTTGAAATTTGACTGCCTCTGTATATATGACCATTGGTCACTGCCAAAATACTGTTTGATCGAAATTTTGTATTTAAATTTTTTAAAACCATTAAGCATTATTATGTTTTATTTGAAAACGGTGGAAAGAATATTATGCAAAGTCTTTAATTTTAATAAAATAAAATATATTGAAATGTTTCTTCCCTATTTTTATCTGATTTACACCCCCTCCCCCCTTCTTCTTCACTAATGAGATATTAAAAAACAGTTTACGCGATAGCACGGCAAGAAAAAAAAAGATATATTTATTTTTTTATAATTATAGTTTGTAAAATATTAATGTACTGTGGGGTAAAAAATAATCGAACATGATGATTATTCACTTTTTAATTATTTTTCATACTCCCATCCATTTTTAGGTAGATTTCGTAAGAAATACTACCTATTACATTCTCACCTAAGTTGGAAATTTTGAAAAATTTTTGCAGATCTACGCCGATCATGACTCCCAGAACCCAAAACCACCCCCAGTTCAAAAGTTTATATATCTATCTATCTATCTATCTATCTATGTCACTTATTTCTGACCACGATAACTGGAAAAATTCTGCATAAATCTCTTCCAAACTGATACATAAAATCAAGGGTCATAAAATCTCGGTCAAGTTCGTTAATGGGCAAAATCGAACCAAAGGGGGGGAAATGGGGGGGCTTTTTGTGAAAACAGAAAAATCCTCATAATTTCTTTATTATTATACGTATCGAATCCGTTTAAAGTTATTATTACTTCTAGGAAAAGGGCCGAAATGGTATGTATGGCAGATTTTTGATATAATTAAAAATGGCCCCAGGGGGGGGAAAAGGGGGGTTTTAGGAGAAAAAAAATCATAGCTTCGTCAATTCACAAGATATCAAATCCGCGTAAATTTATTATTAATCCTCTTAGTATTATCTAAAACTTTTATATTGACAAGTTTTTTATAGGACCAACCGTTATAGCAAAAAAAATTAAAAACAAAACAAATCCCTGCCGGCTCCGCCTGCAAACAAGTTATTTTTCGAAGTAGGCGGTTCCAACTACCGCATCTTTTCGAAACTGATACATAAAATCAAGGGTCATAAAATCTCGGTCAAGTTCGTTAATGGGCAAAATCGAACCAGGGGGGGGAAATGGGGGGGCTTTTTGTGAAAACAGAAAAATCCTCATAATTTCTTTATTATTATACGTATCGAATCCGTTTAAAGTTATTATTACTTCTAGGAAAAGGGCCGAAAATGTATGTATGACAGATTTTTGATATAATTAAAAATGGCCCCAAGGGGGGGGGAGGGTGGTTTTAGGAGAAAAAAATCATAGCTTCGTCAATTCACAAGATATCAAATCCGCGTAAATTTATTATTAATCCTCTTAGTATTATCTAAAACTTTTATATTGACAAGTTTTTTATAGGACCAACCGTTATAGCAAAAAAAAATTAAAAACAAAACAAATCCCTGCCGGCTCCGCCTGCAAACAAGTTATTTTTCGAAGTAGGCGGTTCCAACTCCCGCATCTTTTCGAAACTGATACATAAAATCAAGAGTCATAAAATCTCGGTCAAGTTCGTTAATGGGCAAAATCGAACCAAGGGCGGGGGGCTTTTTGTGAAAACAGAAAAAAAAACCCATAATTTCTTAATTATGATACGTATCGAATCCGTTTGATGTTATTATTACTTCTAGGGACAGGGCCAAAAACTTATGTATGACAGATTTTTGATATAATTAAAAATTGCCTTAAGGGGGGGGGGGAGGGAAGGGGGTTTTAGAAGAAAAAAAATCATAACTTCGTCAATTCCCAATATTTCAAATCCGCTTAAATATATTATAAATCCTCAATCCTCTTAATATTATCTAAAACTTTTACATTGACATGTTTTTTATAGGACCAACTCTTATAGCAAAAAAAAAAAAAAAAAAAAAATCCTTGCTGGCTCCGCTTGCAAACAAGTTTCGTTTCGAAGTAGGAGGTTCCAACTGCAGCATCATCCGCAAAAAGGTCATTTCTTCCGCAATTCCCGACAAACAGGCACCCCACGTTCTGCGTCTTCGAAATCTACCTGTGCCTGTAGGCCGAGCCGTCAGGGATTTTTTAAGATTTTCTTCATGATTTTTTCCATTCCCTTGATGACTATTTACTACTCTAATCAGTCTTGAATTTAGACATTTTTCTCTGGGAGGTACTTCGGAGGTTCAGGATGGCAGGTGGGAGGGGGGGGGGAATATCAGGGGCGCCAGTGAGGGAGGACAATTTCCCCTCCCTGAATTTTGAAATCTAAATGTGTTCTGAAATTTAAATCTGTAAATTTTTATGTTGAAAAAAAAAATAATTGATTTATGCTCAAGTAGCATGATTAATTATGCACTAACGGAAGAAAGAACTATGAAATTTCGGGCACGGGAGATCTGCCCCGCTGAAACTCCCATGGAACAAAGTTTTTATTTTTTAAATTTTGAGTTTATGTGTTGAAAAATTATCTCCTCTGACGAAAAAGAAATGTAATATATATATATATATATATATATATATACAGGGGTCTTAAGTAGCGCGTTACAAGTATAGCAAAACTGCAGTAGCCGCTACTTTTTACAGTAGTTTGTAGTGTAGCGCGCTACATTTTGAATAATGTAGTGTAGCGAGTAGCGCGATACAATAATCAATAGTTTGTAGCGAGAACCGACGCTACTTTTAACGCTACTTCAGGGGGAAATAATTAACATGGCCGAAACTTGCTTCTTTTATGCAAATTTTTTTCTGTTCAACAATTTGCGCATTTCAGAGTCAAATCTCAGTTGCAGTGTATAGCAACGTTTCACATGAAGTCAAAGATTTCTCACATTGACACTTGATGCTAAAATCAAGTACTATCGCACCAAAATAATTAATTATTGTCTTGCTGGCAACTCTTGTCTATTTACTCATTACCTAAGTCTTCGTGTTTTAACACCGGGTTTCTTGTTATTCGGAATGGCTTTATTTACAGATTTATTTATTGTTTCCTTTTAAAGTTGTTTGTCTGTAACTTTCTAGATCATAATATCTCTCTTAATTTTGCTACGAAATTTTAATGTATGTATAAGCTAACATTTTGGAGACAAAAACAAAACATTTTCTTGTATGTTATCTTTTAATTTTTCAATGCCCTCGGATATGTCGTATTTATTTAATTATATCTCGGCAGACGCAATATAACGAGGGGTCGCTTTATTATTTAATCCGTGTCTTCAACTCAATATTGTAAATGGAACCCTTTGACAAAATCTAAAAGTAGCGATGTAGTGACTACTTTTGGAAAGTAGTTTGTAGTCGCTACTTTTTAAAACATGTAGTTGTAGCTGTAGTTAACTACATTTTTGATAAAGTAGTTGTAGTTCGCTAAAATAAAAAAGTAGTTTTTCCGACCCCTGTACATATATATATATATATATATGTGTTAAATTTCTGTATTGCATGTTGGGGACTAGCAGAACAACTGTTTTAATATCTTATACCTCCCTGTGTTTCGTCGGCGTCCATGGCATTATGGTATTCAGAGTGTGTATAGGGGGGTAGGGGGGGATTGCACTTTCCGGACATTAAATAACCGAAAATGTGGAACTCTAAGGGCACAGTGTCACTCCTGAATTCTTCACTGACTGTAATGCTAAATTAAAACAAATTCTGTTTAAATATTTTACGTGATAGATAATGTTTCTCTGAAGTGTTTATTTTAGTTATTTGGGATTTTGAATATATCAGTACAGGAAATTGCCGATTGTTTTAATGTAATATATACTGTTAAATTTATTATATTATACATTGAGCGGAGGAGGGAGTGAAGCGAATCAATAATTACAACGAGCAAATCGAAAATATTTGTTTGAATTGTTGTAATAAAACAATCAGTCTCATTACTTTGTTAGAGATTTCGCAAGAAGCTAAAATTTCATAAAACGCAAATTGGCAAATAATTTAGTAAAACTTATTTTATATTATTTATAGAATTTTTTCATGCAAGTAATGCTCTCTAAAAGATGTTATATATAGTAATTGTTCTCATAAAGGAATATGGTTGTATTTAAAATTTCCTTTTTTGATGCCAGATGCAGTTTTACTAGCCCTGTTCCCTTGAAGGCAACATTTTAATTCATTGCCACGAATGATATCTTAAATATATCTAAGTTTTAACCAAATATTTTGTCTATTTCAAGCCAGTTTAATTTTAGTGACTCAAGCGGTCGCCCTAATTAGCTTTCGTCTAAAGCCAGCCATATTATGGAAATACGAGTAAAACTGATTTTTTATTCTTTCTTTCTTCTTCTCATAATATTCTTTTATTTATTCTGTATAGTTTTGTCTGTATTTAGTTTTAATATCATGGTATATCGGCATATCGCGATATTTAGCTGATGATATATCACGATATTGAAATTGAGATATCGCCCAGGCAAAGGCGTAGGAACCGGGGGAGCTGTGACTCCCCCTGGAATATTTCAGATGGGCTCAGCTCCCCCGGAAGAAATTTTCGCACCACATCTGTTTACGATACATTGTTGAATTAAAAAATAAAGTCTACTTTTTCTAGGAAATTCCATTGACTAGAAATATAAATATTTCTAGTCAATGGAAAATTCGGCACTATGATACTGACAATTAGAAAAAAGAATGACATACTTTGACACTTCATGTTTTCTTTTCTTAAACATTTCGCAAAAGACTTCCATGAAAAAAAGAAAAAAAAAGTATTTCTTTTTCATTATAACAATGATATATTATAAAAACAGGTGAGTAAAAATGATTATTAATATTTTTGGGGGGAGGGGAGGGGGTGGGTGGATCTGCGCCTGCCATCTCAGCTCTTTTTCATAGCTGGTATCTGATGAAAAACACTCCTCATCTTCTGAGAAATGTTTTTGAAAGCATGGAAAATTTTTTGACACATTAGTCATTAATTTCTCAAAATGTCAGATATTGTACTGATTTGTGTTTCCACTGACTTGTGAGAATTTTAACATCTGAAATGCAGCGAATACTTCAGTGATTAAGGAAGCTTTGAACGTGAGAACCGTCAGCGTTACAAAATTTCGTTCTCGGGTCCGTGGAAATTACTCGTTGAGAATGAGCAGTACGTTAAATATAAATGTACGATAGTATAGGTCTGTTCTTTAGCTTTATGCTCTACAGAGAAACTTATCGTTCTGATGTCATCAGGTCGAGGTGAGAGCCGCGGCGCGAACCTCTGATTTCGAGCAGTTAAAGACGAATGTAGCGACTTAACAGCTCATCCGATCGGAGAAATTCCGGTGTCAGTTTGTGCGTAAAAAAACAAACAGAGTAACTGAAAAGATAACTAAGATAAAAAAAAATAATAAACACACATAGTAATTTTCTATTCAATAATAATTTTCGTTGCATAAGTCAAAATTGCTAAAAAATACAGTCATCTCTCACTTATGCGCCTCTCAATTATACGCGGCTCTCAGTTATACGCGAATTTCGTAAGGTCCCGCCACGAGGAATCTACTTATAATAAAATCCGAAGGCAAGAAATTGTCTGTAACCATTCCAGGCGCAACCACTCTGATCTGCGAATTGACCGTAGTTAAACGCCATGTTAGGCTTAATGAAGACCCTGTTCTAACATATAACAACTAAACGATAATTTATCCTACTTGAAATCATGTCTTTCAAAATAAATTAATGTTTGTGAGATGGCTTACATTAAATTATGTTTATATTCTGAGATAACTTCAGTTGAAATTAGGTTTATTGCTCCATGAAAGTAAACAAACAAATGATTCATTCGTCGTGAACGTTTAAAATATTAAACCATGAAAGCAACCGTTCGGAAAGCGATCGCAAACGGAAGAAGTTACTTTCCTCCATGATACTCGCTAAACTACTTCGTTCATTCGTTGTGAGCCTTTATCGCCATCTATCGGAGATTAATATAAACAAAATTTTAAATTGAAAACAGTGACCTCTCACGTATACGTGATACACTGTAATTAGAATATAATTAAAGAACATGTAATTGTAATACTACATATATTAATTATATCAATGAAATAAAATTTTGTATTTTAGCATAGTAGAAACTTTGTAGTGAAAATAAATTTGTAATTTAATAAGAGAATTTTTAAAAAAATACTTATTTAATAAAAGATTATCTTTAATGATCAAAATTTATCACAGATTTCTTTAGGCATGTTTATAAAAATTCAGAATTTAATTTAAGATAAACTTTTTAAAATTTAAATTATTTAATTATTATATTGGCATATAAACTTTCTGTTGAAATTGTACTTTGTTCTGTATTTAATCAATTTTGCTTGCATTGTAAATAAAATGAATATTTTATATCAAATATAATTAAAATATAAGGAATATAATGTAATACTGTGGTACAACAAGTATTAGTTATATCAATGCAGATAAAATTTTGAATTTTAACATAGTAACTTTGTAGTGAAAAAAAAATGATCAGTCATATTAATACAATTAATAGATGCGATTTAATCAAGAAATAAAATAAAATAAATTATTTTAATCATCGAAATTTATTACAGTTGTATACAGTTGTGAAAACGGGTTGGGTTGATTATTGACGGCCAATTATCTACACTAGGGATATAGGCCCGGGGGGAGTGCCCTTCGTGGGGGTCTTTCTAAGGGAACCTAATCCGTATTTACGCATGGATAAATCCACGGCTCGAAGAAAACCACGAAAACTCCGAACGATTAGGCCGACGGGCGCGATTGGGACCGAACCCAGCACCTCCCGTCTACCAGCTTCGAGAGCAGAACCTCTCAGCCACTGGTGGGGCGTTGTGAAAACGGAATTTGAATAATGAAATGTTTACTCTGATATAGCAGGGCAGTTTAAAAGATCGAAATTTTTAATGTCGCTTAAAAATATGCTTTGCAGCGCTGCCTGGTGAAATGCATTAGAAAAGGTCGTTGTACAAACGCGGCCTAAGCAAAAACTAACTAAAATTGATGACTTCTTAAAATAGGACTAATTGGCATTTTTTTAATGTAAGTATATCATCTTCTATGTCAAATGAAATTTTACTTTATTGTATTTTTTGAAACAAAATTTTATAGTGAAAGTGTAAGGATTTTTTTTTTTTTTTTTTTTTTTTTTTTTAGTGCACTATACTAAT
The DNA here is from genome assembly GCA_963931845.1 of Maratus michaelseni. NCBI lineage: Eukaryota > Metazoa > Arthropoda > Arachnida > Araneae > Salticidae > Maratus > Maratus michaelseni. The sequence goes on from OZ007586.1 coordinate 495,107,818, forward strand.
ATTACACCCCTTTTATTTTATAAAATGTCATTAATCATAATTCTTATTATTTCAATATGTTTTTCTTTCGAATAATGTGTATAAGAATTACTACATATACAACGTTCTCTCAGTTATGCGCGATTTTAAGTCAGTCCCTTCAAACGCGCATAAGTGAGAGGTGACTGTATATATATGAGTTAGGCGAAAAGGACACAACATGAATAGTTCTCGACAAGACAAATCTAATACTGAAAGGGCGACTCACCAACCTCAATTCCTTCCGCAGTTATATGAAGAAGTTGACAATTCTATGCAGCAGCGAAATGCGGAGACATCACGTGACGAAACAGACTAAACGACGACACAATCAGCAAAAGCGCATCAAGATAGATTGCAACAACTCAGAGAATTAAATGCAAAACAAAGTAAGAAGTCAATAGAATCTCCAGCAAGTATAATGAAAGACGTTTCAGCCATATACGGCTCAGCCAAACGAGCAGGACCTCTGAAACGATGAAATCCCTGGTGACTTCCGCAGAACGATTCAGAGCATAACCCCCCCCCCCCCCACCCCCAGAGCTAAAAAAATTACTATAATTGCCGCTTATATGAATCAAAACTACTAAAGTTAAAATTAAGATTTTTGGCCTTTCCGCCTTGGCAGAATCCACCGCTTTCTTAAATCAATTTCTATTCAACAATGTAATTCAATTAAACGGCGAAAATTCTACTTAAAACTGTGAAAGCGCATATTACACGCATAGGTTATGTCAAAACTTGATTTTTGGACTGCGTCACTTTGTCGAGACGTCCTATAGTAAAAGATGGGTCATATACTCTCACACATACGCTTTGAGTTACATTACAGTGGTATGTTTCTTAATTGCTTTTCAGTCTTTGTTCCACGTTCGAAACAATAACAGATCATCGAATTCCAGAGAAAAAAAAAACATACACTTTGTAAGACTATCTCAGTTTCAAGCGGCCTTTTTTTTTTGCGTTTTTTGCTCTCAGTTATATCTAAGACCAAGCTACGTGCGTACGCAGGAAAAAAATCTTTGCAAAAGTAAGAATTAAAAAAAAAATACTTAAAGTTATAAAAAGCTATTTTTCGATTATGAGCAGATTTTGCAATCGGTGTTTCTTTCGAATCATTTGTTTCGTAGGGGGTCTGTACTGTACACAAATTTAAAGACTATATTTCATTTGTTGGTAATGTAGCAACGACGTCTTGCTTATGATGAAGATTCATATATTTATCGTTAAAATTTTATAAATTAGTTGTGGTTCCTCTTTTAGCTATTTTTAATTCTATCGCGCTTCTGTGAACAGAAAATCTCTTTCCTTTCTATTTAAAATTCAATAATTCTTAAACTCTTTTATCGCAGCTTGAAATGATCTTTTTTCAATTAATGTACATGTCTAAATTCTTTCTTTTGTATGTGCTTGCGGTTTTCATATGAGAAATGAAATCATTTTCAGTTTGGCATCTGCGTGCCTTCCTAATGCATACATTTTGGATCACAGAATAAATAAAGAAAGATTAAATGCAACGTCTATTTCTCGATACATCTGCATGCTAAAACTCCTGCAGATGTTAAGTTCGGACAGTTAGTTTTCTGTTGTTATAAAGATGCTGATATGGTAATATGGTTTGGCGGTTTGCGTTCAAAAAAATTAGAATGTGTTTCTCCCTAACGAATTTTCTTCTGTACCCTATGGGTCGACGCGGATAAATTTGTGGCATCTCAAAAAAAGGCATTCGATTTTGAGTTATCATGATGTGAAGATATAGACGCTCTGAGTGCTGGGGGACCGCCTCATTTTTAGGGTTTCGTTCATTTCACGAAACCCTATTACTCCCGCTCCGTTGTCTGTCTGTCACAGAGCCATTCTCAAAAACTATATAACTTACAAAGTTGAAACTTTGTGTATATAGATGTATTATTAAAATAAAAATATTAAAATATTAAAAAAATTAAATAATAAAAAAATAATCAAAATATTAAAATTTGAAAAATTCGTATTATTTTTATAAATAGAGATAAAAAACCAAAATTCTAACAACCTTTTCCTATTAATTTAAACATTTTTCGTTATAGCAGATGCCAAAAATTGAAAATCCACGATGAAATTTTTTCTACAATAATTAATTTTCTGTCAGACGATTTCCACGTGGAAAATGAAAATGAAATAAAAAGTTTCACCAATTGAAAAAAATATTTATATGAAATAAAAATGATTGACGTCATAGTGGTAATAAAACAAAATTTTCAAAGATTTCTCAATAATACAAGGAGTATGAGTATGTGTATGTACACAAAGCAGATTAATATCACGTCATTAGAGAATTAAAAAGAAAATCTGACGTCATATTGGAAGTTTAACGGATTTTTCAAATGTTTGAGAATAATACAAAGCGCGTATCAATATGAGTAATAGAGATTAGTAAATATATGAGTTTGAGAAACATATTGAAGCATGATAAAAATCCGATTATGGAAATATTCGCATATTTTAACATTTTGAAGGTGTACAACATGTTTAATTTTGAAATTATTTTTTTTTTAATATCGCATTTAGTCCGCACGACAGACATTATTATGACAGAATATAATAGTGGGCTTAGCCCGATATCGGGCTGGTTTAGATATTCGAAAAAAAGAAAAAAGAGACCGGTAATTTTTTACTTTATTATAAAAAAAACATGACTTTTTTTTTTCTCTAGAAAATTAAATTTATTTGGATTTATTAAAGAAAGGATAAAGTGTTTTGAAAGGAATATTAAACGACACCCTTTGAGCGATCTTCGATCACACCTACCCACTTGTTTCAATTATCTTTCTTCAAATAAAATATTTTTTTTTTCATGGAAGCCTCAAGTCTTCGATATGTTTCTTCACAGGATGAGAGCCTTCGGGTTCTTGCTTATAGCGTATATGTATGAGCTCCGGTACTCTTTTTTCCTAGAATTTAAGCCCTGCCTGTGAGTATGGATTTTGAAAAAAAAAGGCGTTAAATGCGCGTTAAATGCATTTTTTTAGAAAAAATACTATCTATACACACAACTTTACGCTAACCATGCATTAATTTAAATTGATCAGCAACATATTTGTTTTACACTTATTACATTTTAACGAATGCTATCTGCATGTCATTAAAATTATACTAGCTGACCCGTCCGGCGGTGCCTGGGCTCATGATAATTACCTCAAATTTGTATGATTATATATCTTATATCAATTTTATATTTTTAAATGAAATTTTCACTAAAAAATATTGATTATTAGACAGAAAAGCATTTTTAAAAGACACCTTCTTGGTTTTTTTTTTTGTTGTTTGTTTCTATCTTTTCCTCGTAAGGGTCTCTCGTTTCATAGTTTTAAAAAAAATAACCCCAGTTGTCTGAATTCTATAAATTTTTCATCAGTTATAAACAGGTCTTGACAAATGCAGTCGCCAGGTCGCCACTGGCGACCTAGTTTTTCTATCTAGCCACCAAGTTATTTAACCCGATTTTTTTTATTATTATTATTATAATTTTTTGTACAAAAATTGACCTAAGAAATGACCATAAATGGCATTTTTTCTCATTTTCGGCATTTTTAATTAGGTAAAAATAAGTTTAACAAATGCAAATTTTAAATTAATAAAAAATAATTATTTGACTGACTTCGACACGAAAATAGGCAGAAATTGTTTTCCTGCTTCACTTTTTCATCCATGCCCCCCTCATCAGCTATAGATTTTGCAGCACTCACTTATCCAGACATTTGAAACCTTTGGCAATCAGCATTTCCTGAACATACCGGTTAATGCAGCCTTTACATTTTTTTCATAGATAAATAATTTTGATAAATTTCATTAGAAAACTTTGTTTATACCATCTTTTTAAATGATGTAACTGTTATAAAATACGTAACTAATAATCCTACAATAGGCTTATTATTTTTCTCAATTAATTGATAAAAAACTTTTGTGCTTTTGAAAATTAGTGACTTCGGAGGGGAGCAGGTTATATATTTTTTTACTGGTAACTAGAGTTTTTTACTGGCTACCAGATTTTATCAAATTTGTAAAGCCATGGTTATAAATATAACGGTTTTACAGACCGTGGAAAAATATTGATATCTAGCTGTAAAAGAAATGCTTTCTTCTCGCGTCTTTTTCTTTTTGCGACGTGTCCTTTAAAATAACAACACAAAAAAGTTACTGTCCGAACTCTCTGAAATTTTATTCTATTGTAAATATAACTGTATCCAACCCCTCTTTAAAATTCCGTGAAAAAAGTCGTCTTTGACTAAAGTCGAGGAGAACAGAGTCACAGAAACACAGAGTCACGTCAAAGAAGACTAAGTCACATTTAATACTGAAAACATGAGCCGACGCCGAGCAAACCCACGCCAAAATACCCAAATTTCTTTTTGCATTGTCAAAGAAAAATTCTCAGATTTTTTTTAAATACTTTTATTCATCAGAGCGTTTCCAAATTTTTGTAGGCGCTGTAATTTTGATCTTCCAAGATGGTTTTAATGGATTGTGTCGAAATACAGACGTTTAGTTATTTTTAGCATAGAAAAAAGATCGTCTTCGAAAGGCCCGATATGACATGAGGTTCTAAATAAATCGTAATTTAGAATGCTTTCAGCTGTTTCACACCTTTAAATTTCCCATTTATAATAAATTCTTTATGCCAAGCATTTCTATCTTAAAGTAATCTCTATACTAAATTTCAAGTTTCTAACACTAACAGTTTCAACTAAATCATAATTTAGAACACTTTCAGAAAGTTTTCAGCTCATTTCGACCTTTTAAATTTTTAAATGTTTTTAAAAATGTTATAAGGAAGCATTTACTACATAAAAGTAATCATCATGCCAAATTCCAAGTTTTCATATCAATTGTGTCACATAAATCGCAATTTTAGAATGCTTCTTACTCTTGCCTTCTTTTAAATTTCGAATTGAAAAAATAAATTCTGGGGAGCATTTACGTCTTTCAAGTAACATCCATATAAAATTTCAAGACTCTAGCCCTAAAAGTTCTAAATGACTTGTTACATTTGGCAAAAAGCAAGGTAAGTAAGTCTATTGAAAATTTTGTTAAAACTGCTTCATTATTATTAAAGTTAGGAATAAGAATTCGTGATTCTCTTTTAATGAAATCTTGTGTATTTTTGACTGAACAAATGGATTCCAACTCTGTTATTTTCTATGTAAAAATTATTTGCTGCACTGTGCTCTTCCATCTTTAAGTTTTCTCCTCATCATTTTTAAACACTTTATAAATCTAACCTAGTTTTGCGTTATTTCATTGGTGTATTTTATAGTTTGTAACTCTAATATTGTAAACGCTGTTTAAATGAGTCATAACCAACGTAATTGCGGAGAAAAGCATTATGATTTTATTCATTTAAAAGACTGATTCCATTAACCGATGATTCATATAACCGGCGACCATCTTTATTATAAACTCAACCCCCCCCCCCCCCCTAGAACCGAATTCTGGCTGCGCCACTGGTAGCCCTGCCAGTTACGGAAGAAAAAGAGAACACAGGACAAGAGAACTAGGTATAATCCATAATCAACCATCCACATCAAGGCATTTCACATTTCGTCAGACACATCACCGCTGGCGGCGGTGTATAAATAGTGCCGGTACGTGCTAATAACAAATAAATTGATTTAAAAACAGACCCACGCAGTCTTATCTTATTTTTTCCTCTCACCATCCATAGACGTTGTCACGTAAAAATACCTATGGCTGTGTAAGACCAGGGCTTTCCAGCGCGGCGACTTTTGAAGGTTTTCCTAGCTCCCTTTCGAATATTTCCTGTTAATAGATTTTTTTTTTTTTTAAGGCATGTTATAATTTTTTTTCTTTACGTATTTTCACTCCTTAAACTCTCAAAAGCTTTGTGGTAAAGCAGTTTTTTAAAAATTCGTATTGGTTCAAAAGTTATCCACCTTTTGGTGTTGCAGTGAATTAGGCTCGTTTTTAGCGTATTGTGTATGTAGAAACAAAATAATTGAGAAAGAGGAAGTCCAGGAGGGTTCATTATATGGGCCTGGTATAGATGATTTTATGCAAGTTGAAAATTGTCACCGTTATCTGTTGTTTGTTTAAAAACGTTGTAAAACTTTAAACCTGTTTTTCTCGAAACTGTTTTACAAATCGGTACCAGGTAGACTTCGAGATTGGATCGACCGATTTGGTTGACATTTTTCATGCTTTTCCAGTACATACTATTTTGTAGTCCCTCACGGACGCGTTTTTCAATATTCGAATTGTAAATATTTTTTTTGCGCGATTTAAATCCGAAAATTTTTGTCTAAAATTGACAACTTGAAATTTGAACGGCCGCCATTTTCTTCAGGATCGAAAAATTGATAAACCCATCCGAGGACTACTACAAAATATCGTAAATTTTAAGGTTTTTTTTTTTTTTGTTTTTTGTTTTTTTTTTGTTACAGATAAGCAAATTCCGCGATTCATCTGGTACCGCGGAACGATTCAATTTTTGCACTCCCCTGTATCAAAGGCCGCCAGAGGACAATTTTTCAACCTATTTCCAAATAAATAACTGTTTTTAAAACTTCAAGGTATGGTCTTTCATTTGCAAAAAAAAAAACAAAAAAAAAACATTATTATTACTGTATAATTGCGCTGAAAAAATCGCAAAAAATTGGAGAAACTTTAGGTTTTTTTTTTTTTTTTTTTTTAAGTTACAGCATGCCTTAGATAAATATCCATTCTAAAGGATGTTTTCTTTAAAATCAATAACATTTGCATGTTTATTATCATCATAGGCATAATTAAGGTTTCTGGCTCCGTTTCCTATAAAAAAATTTGAGATAAATATAATTTTTAAATTTACTGTATTTTTTTAACAAATTATTTTTACATCCTGAAATGAGTTTCTAAATCTTAGGGGCCTCCATTAGAACTCCTATAATATATCTAGTATAGAAGCCTTAGCCTCCATGTGATGATGAGAGTTTTGTATGATGCGAGTGTATCGCTACAACAAATATAGGGAGATAATATTGTGGCATGTTTCCAACACATGAGAATCAGTGACGTAGCCAACGGGGTCCAGACCCCTCCCCCCCCCTCGAACGAAGATCCGGTTTATCATGGATACAACAACAGTAAAAACTGCTAAGACGGAATTGCAAAGAAAATATGAAAAATTCTGCTTTAAACAGGTGTTCCTCTTCGCAAGTATAATTTAAAGGTATGTTTTTTGCAGAGGGTATGAAAATTTTCCGTTTAAGACAAATTTTTGTTATAGACACGTTCCATTTTGACAGGTGTCTTCTAAAACTGTTAAAACGTATCCACTCTATAGTATATCTCCGATGTATTGTAATAAAATCTGTGGACGACCTATCTTAAAAGGAAAAAATTCAAGGTTCGACGAAAACAACCATATATATTTATACCTGCTAAAATCGTAGTTGAAATTCCTTCTTGGTGGTTTTCTGTGAACATGAAATCCGATGATGGAAGGATAACTGTAGAAGTATACCTGATAAGACGAAAATCGGTCATCAACAGAATTTGTTAACTGTTACGGTTGGTTTCAACCATTTTTTTTTTTTTTAATCTACATTAATTACCTTAAATCACTTTCTCAACATTTATTTAACAACACTCTTTTTATGTTTTTAATAAATAAATAAATTAATTAAAAGTAATTGTAATAATAATAATAATAAAATCAGTTTTTATTTTTTCTTCTTTCTTTTTCTTTTTGCAAAGTAATTGCAACGTTTATAGTCTAGCTTTGCTTCCTGTTTTCAAATACGAAAAATAAATAGCAAGGAGGGATGTTTGTCAGTTAAAGACCACACAGGTGGCAAATTTGGAGACAGCCATGCACTTTCCCATGCTTGGAATCAGGGATTGGTGACACTGTGTCTATCTTTGGCTAAAAGAAAGCGAGTACACCCCAAGAGGTATTACGTTGTCTGGTGAATAGACTATGGACGCAATTAAGCATTGTGTGTTACAACCTGCAGTAAAAGAAATACTTGTCCATAGCGTCTGGCTGACGCGCATGTAAACATAAGCTCATGGGACCCCCTTCAGCACACGCCATGGGGGTGAGGCACGGTTGTCTTCCCCCATGTAGCGGCCGGCAGGGAATGAGCGACACAGTGCCGCCACCAGGGTTAGTCCATTCCTATTGTTTCCATTCCCGTACCCCCTTTGACAGAGTGGTTCCGGCCAGTTTTTGTAAGCAGCGCGGGAGAGAGAATGTTTACGAATTATCACTTGGCTCGTAAACTGACTTGTTGCTTGGTGCTTGGTTGAGACACTCATTACTTGGTTCGTAAATTTAGTAGGTGTTGCGTAGCGGCGCTCGAAATGATGTATTCTGTGCTACTGAGTTGAAGTAATATTAGCAGAGACATGGTAAAGGTCTAGAGCTATGAATACTCGAGTTTGTGATCGGCATTTTGCTTAAATAGAATGATCGTTGTCTTAGAATAGAGATGAATCTCTTACCGGGACCACTGCTAATACCCTATAGTCTCCAGTGTGAAGGACGAGGGAAATATTGTTAAAAGCTGAGAAAATTAATAGTCCTGCTCCAAAAATCAGGCTTCAAAAGTCCTCATCATGAGACTATTCTGTCCTTATTAAGACGAAGATTCCAAGTATTGTTCCTTATTAGAAGGCAACTAGATGTACGGAGGCTACCCAACCCGTTGAAATTAGGTGACTTAGCCAGGAACGAAAAGAAACCTGTCAGCTCGCCTACTGGTATATAGCAATAGTTTTTTTCTCAAAACAAAGAGGAAAGAGAAGCATGTTGTGCAATCGGCTGCAACATTAAAAGAGGAAAGGGGAGTGTAAAAACCTGCCCACTGATTCAACCATTGAATTCTTCGTCCTCTGTAAGTAGACTTTACATAGTTTTTATTTACATGTCTCCCTGATGAGGGAATATATATTTGTGTGACTCAGAGTTGGAGAGTAAGATGCAAAATAAGCAAGAATAACTTGCAAATTCATATATGTATATTTATATTATGATATGTTAAGAATTACAATGCGTATTTGAAAGGTAATTAATGACTTATCTCAGAAAAGTTGATCATCCTTTAATTTATGATGTTATGTTAGTCTTGAGAACCTTAATATTTGATTTAAAGATATTTAATAATCAATATTAATCAACTTTTATTTGGTGTTATTATAGTAAATTTTTTTTGGGGAATTACATTGTTTTTATAAATTTTAATTATTCAAATAAAGATTGTTTTTTGTTCACTCTCAAATATGGTATGTTCTTCTTTATATGATCTTTAATTAGTATTCTTATATCTACAGCAATCCTATAAGAGAGGTTTAACCTCTCAATTATTGTGAGTAAGGTTATGAAAGCTATGATCTTACTAAATTAATATTTTTAAATTTCTTAGATTTTAAATTCGTAGTAATAGTTTATTTGAAAATTAATTGAGGTTTACGTAAGGTTATTAGATGTAATTATTGTTCCTATCTCAGTATTGGATATACTGATAATTGATGCTAAAGTAAAATTAAGTCTAATTTCATAATTGATTAATTTAATTTTTAATTATCCTTTCTTTGAAGTATTATTCAAAACAAACAACAAAATGGTTGTTTTGTAAAAAAAGTAAAAAAAAAAAAAAAAAAAAAAAATTCAACTTTATTAAATTTAAACTTTGAAATTTCTTAAGTTTAAATTCATAAATGAGGGTTTTAATAAACATTAATTGAGGTTTACTCAATATTATCCAATCGTATTTTTGATCTTGATTTAATGATGGATAGATTAATAAGTGAAACAGTAATATTAAATTTAATTTCATAAATGTTAACTTAAGCTTTAACTTTCCTCTCTCAGGTATATTGTTATCGAAAATAAACATCAAAATGTTTATTTTAACAAAGTAAAAAAAAAAAAAGGTATTCAGTTATTTTATACCACTATACGATTTTCGGTTAACCGATCTGATCTGGTTCAAAATCTCCATAGTTGTTCTAAAATTTTGGTATCTCATCATATCTCTATTTTGTTAAACTTTCTTTTTCCCTTCTGGTCCTCATATTGGAGGAATTTCAGATTCTCTTCATTTTTCTAAATTATATGATGATTAAATTTTGATAATTTACTGTGTATGGAGATTTAAGCTTGATCGGGTTGGAGTGGAGTTAGGTGTTTTTTGTGCATCTCAGTATGCTACTTGATTTAGAAATCTGTTGCCCCTTACTACATTTAGTATTATTCTAAAATGATGAATTCAAAAATATCATGTTATATTAACTTATAACAGTTTTTCTTTGTTTTGTTATTTTGGTAAATTTATTCTAAATTGCTCCTTCATTTCATGGCAACAGATTTCAGTGGAGTTAATCCAGGCATACTTATTTCTTTTTAAATATTTAATTGTCAAGTAAAGAGTTGTAAATGAGTTTTTTTTTTTTTTTTTTTTTTTTTTATTTAATGTGGTAGCGTGAGACGTTGTATATATAATTAATAAATTCCATTTATCGTTTGAAACGAAAAAACTTTATTTTAAATTAACACATTAAAAAAAAGAAAACAAAAGTAAAAATGAAAAAATATGATTATTCATGTTCATGCTGTGAAATTACAATTTCAGAAAATCCTAAGATTCTGAAGTCTGCTCAAAGACAACTTCACTCTAGCTTGTTTTACAACCAACTGCCGTCTTTCGTATCTCTCCTCGCATTCGTTCCTCTCCGGCAAAACTGGTATTTTTTTCTCCATAAGGAAAGAAACGCCCTCTGGCCTTCCTATGAGTGACAGCTATCTTAATCCCATACTTATCCAGTTAGAATTTCCAACTCATATGGGCTAGATCCATTGTATCCAAAAAAATGCCATTCACATTTCTTATCCACCCATTCAGATAACATATCATTCAATACAAAGCATGTATTGCAGCTTGGCTTATCTCAAAGTGAAAATGAAATTCACACTATTGATAGAATTTTCGTCAATAGAGATCAATCTGTCAGATTATTTTCATTCCAGAGAGATTATCCTTTTTCCACAAATAAGGGAGGAGTTGAAACATGTCAACTCATCACAACACCTCCCCTAAGAAAAAATTTCTAGAAGAAATTTGGCATATATATTAATAGAATAAGCTCCTTCAATCAATTTCTAAAGAGGTCAACAAAGTATAAAGGAATTTAGAATAACACATGAAAAATCCCTATAGAATACAAACACATTCCCATACTCAGTATTTGATAGACCACACTGTCAATAGGATTTACTATACTCCCTCACCTACAATACCTAAGTATAATTCCAGGAATAATTTATACAATTGATGCCCTAAGAAACAATTTTGAAATACTTCACATACATATAATACCAAATACAGATTACACACTTTACATGATTCTAACAAAAAAAAAGTAATAATAAAAAAAAAGAAAAAAATCTATATACAACACAATGCCTAAACCGATTCTCTTAAAAACATGCTTAAAAGCCTAAATTTAGACACTTCTACAAACAAAAAGAAAGCATACTAAATTATGCAATTATTAAATTAATGAAGTTTTACTATTACGAAAATAATATTAAGCATTAAATGATAAATAAACACAATACAGATATTACAAAAATGAGCACTCCCAAATTTAGAATAAACTTAATTTAGAGAATTCTCCCGAAAACCAATATCTATATTACTTCTATCAGAAAATCTTTTCGACAATAATTTTCGCCTCACAACTTCATAATCATGATTTTTCCTTTCAAAATCTTGTTTGATTTCAATAAATCTTTCTTTGTGATCCGTTTTAAAAGAAGAATGCTCCATTCTTTTTAACTTTGATTTCTTATTCACATCTTCTTGGCATTTAGCCCCCCAATTTACTCTATTATTTTCCTTCATCCTAGAGTTAAATTTACTGGCCACAGTCATAGATGAACTCAATTTCTTTCTAATTCTATTTCTAACATGTATAAATCCCATACTACCGACAAAATACCTGGGTATATTTACATCATGCTCAGAATTCTTTTCCCGAAATTGACCTCCAATACCTGACCTTTTATCACCATCCTTTTTAGACGCACCCTCTTTTGTATCGATCAGTTTAGACCCTTTTTCCAAATACCTATCAGTCACGTCTTCCAGTGAATTTACCTCTATCTCATTAACAGACTTATTATCCCTTTCACAGATTTCATTCACAACCATTTTTCTAACAACCCTTTGCTCATGATCGCTAGATAATCTGAGGGTTCCCTGCCCATTTAATTCTCTTTGATTCCCCACTTGTTTATACACCGAATTTTGCTTTTCCATATTTCCTAACTTTAAGTCATAAACAGCTGGTGTTATAAGGGGCGGAGAATTTAATTATCTCACAACTGCAACCACCACATTTTTTTCAACACACTCTTTTTCACCTTCCATCAAAGCAACCGGCACTGACACCAAATCCGCTTTTTGTCTATTTCCGAGGGCCGGTATAAGAAAGACATTTCCCACTTTCTTAGCACTCCACGGAATGTCATTAGCATCAAAAACCGCAATTTGCGCACCTGTGTCCTTAATCGCTTTTACTTTCTTACCATTCACGCATAAATCAATCATAGGTAATTCGGTTTCCACACCTTCCTTATTATTTACACTTTTCCCATCACTAGTAACAATCCAAGCTATGCTTTTATCCTCATAATTAGATTTACTTTTTAACAATTCAGGACAATTTGGTCTGATGTGCCCCACTGCCAAACAATTATAACATTGGACTTGTCTTTGCTTTTCGAAAGCATTGTCCCTCTTAAATTGGTCAGTTTTCCCACTCTCTTTCGTATTCTCAAATTCCGATTTTGATTTAATTTCCTTTCTACTTTTAGGGTTGGGTTGATTGTTGACGGCCAATTATCTACGCTAGGGATATAGGCCCGGGGGGAGTGCCCTTCGTGGGGGTCTTTCTAAGGGAACCTAACCCGTATTTACGCATGGATAAATCCACGGTTCGAAGAAAACCACGAAAACTCCGAACGATTAGGCCGACGGGCGCGATTGGGATCGAACCCAGCACCTCCCGTCTACCAGCTTCGAGAGCACAACCTCTCAGCCACTGGTTTCTACTTTTAGAATTAAAGCTGTCTTTTTGCTTATCCTGAAAAGATTTATTTACCCACGGTTTTCTATCCGACCTGTTAAATTCTCTTCTTATACTCTCGAATTTATCCGATTTTTCCGCGAGTTTAGAAGCAATCTTTATTTCCTCCCAATCATCCATAAATTTTTCTTTTATCACAAAAAGGACACGTTTTTTCAATTGTTCCGTGAGCATTAGTTCTTTTAAGGACTCAAAATCCCTCACTTCTAACGACTCTAACCAATTATCTAGATAACCCCTTAACTCATAAATCAGATCCACCCATAATTCACCAGATTTTCTTTGATGAGTTTCAAATTTTTGTTTTAAGGCGCCTGTACTTAGCCTAAACCTATCTAACAAAACTTTCTTTATATGTTGAAAATCATCACATTTGTCTGTTGATTGTTTAACTATAATTTCGGCAATGTCAGAAGGTAATAAAGGAATTAATTGACTGACCAAATCTTCCTGAGAAATTTTAGCTTTCTCGGCTTGCCTTTCAAAAATCATAAAGAAAAGAGTTATATCAATTAACTTAGAATCAAAACGCGGAACCAAATCCTTTAAATTTACCTTGGGAGTTCTATGAAAATCTACATTTGATTCATTAGATGAAACACTAACAACATCCGCAGAATTTTGAATACGCAATTTTTCTAATTCAAATTGCTGTTCTTTTTCAAGTTTTTGTAATTCAAGTTGCTGCTGTTTTTCGAGTTTATCCGCCTCAAGTTGTTTTTCAAGTTTATCTACCTCAAGTTGTTTTTCAAGTTTATCTACCTCAAGTTGTTTTTCAAGTTTATCTAACTCAAATTTCCTAAGCTTATCTTTTTCCTCTTGCGCAATCCTATCTAATTCAATTTGCCTCTCTCTTTCTTTACGATCTTTTTCGATTTGTTTTTCCTGCTCTTTCCGCTCCGCCTCCTGTTCAAGAAAATATTGCAATCGAATTTTAGCGAAACTTTCATCATAATCCTCTGCATCTACGATAGCCTGAATTATAGCTTTATTTCTACACGTTTTTGACACACTGGTCTCAAATTCCTCTGCTAATAACAGCAAGACACTTTTATTATATTTTCCTAAATATTCTGCCATATTTTCCCCCAAAATATAATAAATTTCAAAATATCAGATATATTCAATTTACAATAATACAATAAACACAGAAATAGAATTTTCTTCACTATACGTATAATAATGTATTCAAAAACGACACAATTTCAATATAGCAAATTCTCATGCAACAGTGACGTCTTTCAAACTGAGTATATCCCCCAAAATAAATTTTATACCCAACAGTACAGTATAACATCAATTTATTTTGAAACATCAATCGTAATCATCCACAGTATACCCATAAAATTAAGCTATAACTTTATTACTGTAATAACTAAAATGTATATAAACAAAACTCTTATTTCCACAAGTTTTATACAAAATTATGATTAAAATACCCTGATTAATAATCTCAATTAATCAATAACAATTTACTATACCCCAAGTAAATTTTAACATATACATAAGTATATAATTTTCTTAACCCAATATTATACCAAACAGATACCAGAAATCAACAAACATAAAAATTCTAACTAAAATTTAAATACCAAATTAATAGCTTCCCGAGAATTCTTAAATTTCACATAGAGTTTTGATCCCCAAAAGTAAAATTTATACACAAAATTCAATTTAAAACAGACCTCTATAGAAGATTTCATAAAAGAGCTTACCTTCAGATGCAGATATTTCCTCCACACTGATACCAGGCTTCCAAGCACTTTTAAAGATGACACACACAGATGTTTGAAGATTTGAAGACACTAGCTTCGCTGATGAGGCACTAATTTCACCTCAGATCCGTATGTAGACAACTCAGATGGTACGCCGCATATCTTCATTCCACTGGATATATTAAGAAGCACAAACACGTATCACCAAATCTATAGTTGACTGTCCATACACTACACAGCTTTTGTCGATAAAGTTCTTTTACCAGTTTTCTGCTTGCTAGAACTCCGAGAAAAAACCACGACTCCAATTAGACTTCACGAATCCACAACTCTGCTTGTCCGTTTTCCACTGGCTCATCATCTGTTTAATCAGGTTAACATAGATCCGTAATCTAATTTATTCTAGATTACATATCCCATTTGCTGCCACCAATTAATTATATATACTATTGCTGTGGTAGCGGGAGACGTTGTATATATAATTAATAAATTCCATTTATCGTTTGGAACGAAAAAACTTTATTTTAAATTAACACATTAAAAAAAAGAAAACAAAAGTAAAAATGAAAAAATATGATTATTCATGTTCATGCTGTGAAATTACAATTTCAGAAAATCCTAAGATTCTGAAGTCTGCTCAAAGACAACTTCACTCTAGCTTGTTTTACAACCAACTGCCGTCTTTCGTATCTCTCCTCGCATTCGTTCCTCTCCGGCAAAACTGGTATTTTTTTCTCCATAAGGAAAGAAACGCCCTCTGGCCTTCCTATGAGTGACAGCTATCTTAATCCCATACTTATCCAGTTAGAATTTCCAACTCATATGGGCTAGATCCATTGTATCCAAAAAAATGCCATTCACATTTCTTATCCACCCATTCAGATAACATATCATTCAATACAAAGCATGTATTGCAGCTTGGCTTATCTCAAAGTGAAAATGAAATTCACACTATTGATAGAATTTTCGTCAATAGAGATCAATCTGTCAGATTATTTTCATTCCAGAGAGATTATCCTTTTTCCACAAATAAGGGAGGAGTTGAAACATGTCAACTCATCACATTAAGTTAATTGTTTAGAAAGAACACCAAAACGCCACAACATAACGATCCCTAGCGATTCCGGTTTCACAATTTATACTGTAACTAGAGTAAACGTAAAATTTCTTCAACAGGGACTTCGATGGGACCAACTGTTGCCAATACTTACGGGAGAAGATAACAGGGTGGGTAGTGGTCAGGGAAAAATACAGTAAAAAAAATGACAATTACCAGTATATTCTTATAGAAAAATTCAAGTTGATTATTTGATCGAATAATCAACATAAATTTTTCTATAAGAATATACTGGTATTTTTCCCTGATCACTAGCCACCCTGGATAAGTTCACACGAATGCATACCTGCCAACATCGCACGAAACTTCCGTACAATGTTATTTAACCTCGGTTAATTTAACCGAGGTTAAATATGTTTCAAACCATTTTTTTTAAAAAGAAATGCATTAAAATACACTGGCCTCCAAAAGTTAAGGTACAACCGGTTTTTTGCGTCTAATTTGCAATTGAATGAATATAGAAACAACAAATTTGGAGGAAATGTGCGCTAAACTGTTATTTATTAAATGCGACATAGAAATTTACTTAAGTTAAACGTATAAATGAAATTACAACAAAAAAGCACTCATGGTGGAAAATTCCATTCTTGGAGAAATCAGTACATCGCAGTATTATGCAGTAAAATATGACAGAAACATTAAAAAACTGGTTCTAATACGGAATATGTCCACCCCGGACTTGAATGCATTGGCGGCATCGACTTTCCACGCTCTCAATTAAATTGTCGGACACCGAAATAGGTAACGCTGACCAGACTTGGAGTAAGCCTTGTTCCACCTCCTTTAATGACCTTGGAGGAGGACTTAAAGCCGCAACCTGTCTTCCAAGATAGTCCCAAAGAGGTTCTATCGGATTCAAGTCTGGAGAGTGAGCTGGCCATTCCAATTTCTCCAAACCGTGATCCTCAAGATAATCCTCAACAACCACAGCTCGGTGTGGTCTCTCATTATCATTCATTAGAATGAAACCATTGCCAATAGCACCGGCATATGGGCGCACATATGAATCAAGGATCTCATCCCGATATCTCGCACCAGTCACAGTTCCTCCATGGAACACATGCAGGTCAGTGTGGCCTCCAAGTGAGATCCCTGCCCAAACCATGATTCCACCGTTTCTGTACCTGTGTGTTTCGACAGTGTTTGATTGATGGTATCGAGTGCATTGTTCTCTCCAGATCGGAAGACGTCCTGAATCGCTTATTTCAAATTCTTTGAAATAAGAGTATAATATACAATTAGTGTGAATAGCCTGGGAGCTCAATGCCCTCAGTTTAACTGGGCAGTTTTCTTTTTATTAACACTTTCCAACCTAGTTGAAAAGTGTTCGACTTCGGTTTGTCTGCCGTCTGGTCTGGGCGTGCTTTAACTCCCGTAAATATGCTCGGATTGCCCTGAAATTTTTATATGTTACTGTCGTTATCTATAGCATGTTCCCTATTTCAACTGAAGTGTGTAGCACTTAGTTTTTTTACAGGGACAGTCAAAAATATTCCGTTACATTAGTGTAAATGGGGAATAATCGTTTCAAGTGAAATTTGATGACGCTACGTCATTTAAAACATAATGAAATTGATATATAATTATGAAGAGCATTAAAACATGCTTTTTGTAGAATATGGGGTGCAAAGCATTTATTATCCATTTATAGGGTCAAACAAAAGAATTCTGTTACACATCGTTCTATGGGGAAAAATCGTTTGCAGTGTAATTTAGCGATATTTCACTATTTCAAACATAATGAAAATTATATGCATTACTGAGGTGCACTATAAATTGCTTTCTTGTGTGCATTGCGTTTATTTACAGGGACATACAAAATATATTGGTTACAGTACATGTGCGTATTTACAGTCTATGGGTAATAAGTGCTTTTTTAAGTTTAACTATTTTTTTTTATATAGTTCGTGTGTGTTTATAAACTCGGTTGATCATATACAGGGCTACACAAGGGAATTCGTAAGTATAACAGACTATGGGAGTGAATTGCTTAAGGGTAGATTTTAATTGTATTTACGCATATTCCTGCTGAACTATATTTAGTAGACCAGTAGAAGTTTGTGGAATATAAATAAATTCATATTCAGGGCTACACACACACACAAAAAAATATACATTGTCGTTCATGTTCGGTAATTTTTGCAAGTGAGTTTTAAATTGCCTTTTAGCTAATTAGGTGGTGTGTACAAAAGTCTTCAGATAATATACAGGGCTGTACAAAAGATTTCGAGTGCGTTTCCATCGATTGGCGAAAACTAAATTTTATTATCTATATATCTACATGTATTGATCATATACAGGGCTGCACAAAATAATTAGACTACTTTTTTGACACTGGAAGGTAATTTCGAAAACTGTATTTTTCAACGTGTTACATGTTTTCTAAACTGTTTACTTATTTATCTTCTTTCAGAAGTTTCGTTACAGTTTTCTGTCTGTGTTGGAGAGTGTTTCATAATAGTAGATAATAATTGACAGTTCTGCGCCAGCTGCACGCGCTGCACCAACCTCAAGGTCGAAGGAAGGTCAGTGCAGCCCGGAAGTACGTCGCGGCGGAAATACGTCACGGAGATAAGCAGAGTGGGGAGATAAGGGAATGGGGGAGATAAGGGAATGGGGGAGATAAGGGAATGTGGGAGATAACGAACTGTAAGAGGGGGGATTAGTTTAATTAATGGAATTAGTTTAATTAATGAATCGTGAAATGCTCCTTGGGTAATTATTGAGGGGGGAGTTTTTTTCGTAGAATTATCATGCTATAGTAGGACGAGGTATTTTTCTGTTAGAGAATAGATTTTTTTATGGATTTTCTAAAAAATAAATATTTTCCAAAATTATTTTTTAGCGAAAAAAAAAATTTTTTTTTTTTAATTGTGGACCCACCATAACCACCCGCTATGAAAACAATTCATAACGCCACAATTTTTTTAATGTTCGGTATAACCTGTTTTTAATAACCTGTATAACCTTTTTCACCAGTTTTATGCATCCTCTTCAACTGCAAGGAACCTGAAACGAAATAAAAAAGAAGAAAAATAAATATTATATATCACTCTATTTTCATGAAATGAGAAAAAAATATATAGTTACCATATCTTTAGGTTTTCTGTTTGGACCCGCTTGGCAGAAGCCTTCTGTTTAGACCTGTCTGGTAGACTGTTTGGACCCGGCTGGTGTTCTGTTCTGAGCCTTCGGTTCTAAGCCTTCTGTTTGGATCCGCATGGTGTTCTCAGCAGAAACCTTCTGTTTAGACTTGTCTAGTAGACTGTTTGGACCAGCATGGTGTTCTGAACTTGATTTCAATAAGTCATTCGCAGCAAATTTTAAGAATAGCAAAAGTTTTTACGTTTAAGGCACCGTGAAGCATAAATTCAGTTCTTTCATATGATAGTTCTTGGATAGGCACCATAAATTTAGTTCTTTAACATTACAGTTCTTGGATATGCACCATGAAAATTGAAGAAAATGATAGTTCTTAATTATGCACCATAAATTTAGTTCTTTAGCTTTACAGTTTTTGGATAGTCACCATGAAAATAATAGTTCTTTGATTTACACCATGAAAATCACAGTTATTGGGTAAAACATAACTTTAGTTCTTTAAAAGACACCATGAGAGAAAAACATATTTCACATCCATGGAAGATCAGTTCTTGAAGAAAAACTTTGATTTTATCTTGAAGAAAAATATTTGAAGAAAGAAAAATATATTTTTATGAATTGTACCCATCCGTCCGCCCGCCATGTTTAATCATGACGCTACAATTCATTTGGGGAGAAATTTTTTAAACCACCCGATACCTTTTATACACGGCCACTTTTCGAAGATATTTGACGACCACAGTTTTTCAAAGACTTGATTTTTTTGAAGACTTGAGAAGACATGACTTTTGAAGACTTGATATTTAAAGATTATTGAGTGCCCCTTATATTCTCGCCCACAGCTGCTAGCACCTTTAAATTAACTTTGAAAAGTGATTTGAAAATATATCTTGAATAATGCACCCCGTACATGAAAAATGTTCTTGAAACAAGAAGAAAACTTTTGAAGCTTGAACTTGATTTTTATCTTGAATTAAATCTTGCTTGGAAGAAAAAAAATCTTGATTTTTGAAAATCTTGAAGAAAAAATATGAAATGATTATTTAGGAATTTTATAGTGGCCGTGCGCGAGCGTGTGGACACCATCTTCTAAAATATAACGCTTATCATCAAAAGCTGACAAAGCGATTTTGTTAACTTGTGTTGTGTGAAGATGATGTCGCTCGCTTTGAATTCGATATTGGATCTCTCTCGTAGATTGTAGACTCTCTAAGCAGGTCTTATAATGATTATGTTTGATTTTATTTTTAACAACGTTTTTGGCCACCCCCTTTGCAGTTTTTTTCTCCCCATCGGCCGACATGATGGAATACATCTTGGCTCGTAGACCGATAAATTCATGAATCGGTCTACTGTTGAGCTCGTCTTTAAATTTTCCAATCACCTTCTTATTTTTCTTATCAAATAAGGGGTGATCTGTTGGATAATCAGATGTATCCAACATGTCGGAAAATGCCTGCATATCCGTGTATATATTTCGAGTACGGATTTCATACGTTAGAGAGTCCGTATCCGTGAACAGAAGCGTCGATTTATTTTGATAGATTTTTTTTATAACATTATAATGAAAGTTATACATGAGAATCTTACTCAGCTCCAATATAACAAACCCTACATAAATGGGTTTATTTAATGTGAGGGTTTGCTTTAACCTTTCGATTGCTACTAAATTATGATCAAAAGGAAGAAACCTTTTGAAAGTAGGAGCTGAGACAAGTTTTTTCGCTTTCTGTTCACTGTTCACTAGCTGTACATCTTTATGCTTCCGGATGTTCTCCAGCGACTTGCCATACACCGCATTATTCATCAATTTAAAAAAATCTTTGGCGAAGGGGGACTTTGCTTTTTTTCGCTGCTCGGTGTTGAAATCAATGTATGTCTTCAGCCACGGCTTTTGTTGGAATTTCAATACTTTATGTACAGCTAGTATTTGGAGGCCTTGCAGTAAATAAAATTTCAAATTTTTATAATATGTAATATAATTTTTCTTATCTTTTAAATTGGGGACTAATTTCGTAACTGGGCAGTATTTATTTCCGTGCAGAGTGTCGATAGAAAAAGGAGAGAGATCTTCATATTTAATTTCCATTTTTTCGGGCGCCAGTGGATAACAGTTGTGGTCGTCGTGAAGCTGCTGGGGGTATGCAAGATCGACTTCGAGAATATAACCCACTGAACTATTTTCAGGAAGTTCAAGTATCTCTTTCACAGAGATGCTCTCTTCAGAGACCCACTCAAACTCCCCGCATGGCAGAGATTGGCTCATGGCCCACCCATACAAATTATTGGCGTCTAAATACATAATATAATTATCATTTTCGCACCCTTCGCCATTGCCAATGACTTCATTTTTTGCTTGGGCCCAACGCTTTGTTATGACTGAAATACCCCCTCGAATGCCTTGCTCAATAAACAGATGCATGTTTATATCTGTGAGCAATTCGAGGGGTTGATTCGTCATTTTTAAACAACTCTGCCATGCTAGTCCAGGGGCTGTTAACAGGTGCACACAGTCGATATTGTAAAATTCGAAGCATATTTTTCTAAAGTTTTCGAAAACATCTGATAACTGGAGAACATCCACTTGAACGTAGAGATTATGATACTCGCCCATGTTTTTAATCTTGAAGGATTTCCATACATTTTGTGCATGTTGATAATCTTGATTAGAAATTTTTTCACCAGTTAAAGTACTGGTGAAGGCATCGGGTGGTGGCAGCTCGCTTTCCTCAAATTTTTGAAAACTATCCATATACTCGTAAGGATAAATTCCCTTTCTGAGTAATAGATCAGTATTGTGAGGAAAGTGCAGTTTTAAAGCATGAAATTTGTCATGTTCTAAATTATTGACTAATTTTTCTAAGGAGGTGGCCATAAATGCAAAACTATCAATGAATGTGAGAGACACTCTGCACTTGTTAATTTTCTTTGACAAAGAAAAAGATATATACTTTTCCATCGTAGATGGAATGACGGCAAATTCGTGATCGTCAATACTGCCCAGTTGCTGCATTAACAAGTGCCCGTCGTAATGTTTCAAATTATGAAATACGACGGGTATTTTCTTTTGAAGACGAAACTTCAAATTGCAGCTATTATGCAAGGCCCCCCGATAGCAACCATTTAGATGATCATGGTCATGAATTTTGTCCCCATTGAAAGCTTTTTTGCAAAGATAACATTGCGTGGCTGACTGGAAATTTTCTTCATCGTGCGGCGTCATCTTGATAGGTACAATAGTCGTCAATGAATTGGCAAGTTCTTTTTCTTCTTCTAATAAGGCATTTAAAAAGTGGCTAACAGCGTTGGGCCCGCGATAGACAACAATCTTTTTAGTGGGTTGACCATTAGGACCGATAATGATATAAGCATATCCACATGCTTCATGTTGAGCCACTTTTTCAGTTTGATTTGTGTGCACCTGATCTATGCTGACAATCAAAGATTCAAAGTCAGCATAGATGATGTAGGGGACCGGATGACAGTAATGATAATTATTGAATTGAAGAATATGGTCCCCCTGTTCCGGCATTCGAATTTTTTGTGGAGCATGCTTCTTGCATAAAGGCGTATGCTGTTTTAATAAATCTGGATTAGAAAATCGATGCAAACAGTAGTAGCAATAATAACTAGCTCCATCATGTTTTGTAAGATCCCCCAGCAGCCGTGAAAAGCTTCGAATGAGACAGTAGTGATGTTTATCTTCGTTATTGATAAGTAATAAATTGATGCAGTCTTCATCTTCTCTGTCTGAAACATACAATGGAAAAACTTCATCTTCATATCCAAAAACATTAATACGAATATCATTAAGTTCTTCAATTTTGGCTATTTTGCATAACGGAATGGGGCACTCAATATTTCCTAATTTGATTTCGTGTTCATGGGATTCATAATTTGACACTCTATTAGCATGTTCTAATCGATCGATAGGATATTTGTGGGCGAGAATAGACCAAACAAAGCACTTGTTATCTTTTTCGTTCTTAATATTGAGTACGGCCCTTTTCTTATGTATTTTCGGAGGAAGTTCGATATAAGTGCTAGCAGCGAGGGGGTGGTACTTTGCCATACAAAGTTCCAATTTGATTATACGTTCCATGGTCCAACCAGAACCCATTTGTACAAATGCTTCAAAAGATTTTTGAATCTTAGCAAAAGCTTGCTGCATATTACTTGTAATAGAAAAATCGGCCAGCTCGATCATGACATTAGAGCGAAAGTGTGCTTTGATGGTCTCGAAATCCCCCTCTTGTGTTATTTTGGATAGAATAACATGAACCACAAGATACCATTTTAGGGCACGTTTTTCACCTAACTGGAATTGGATTTCCTCTTTCAACAAAGGTGCCGTTTGCGAGAAAAATGCATTGAAATCATGCTCATTGTCTTCGCTGGACTCAAATGTAACAATGGAGAATACATTTAAGGCGTCAAAACTTTTATGTAAGCGAGACCTTTTACTACGGGGTGCATTATTATCTAAACTTTTGCGTTTTGATGCCGTTTGGTGCATGGTGCGTTGGTGCAACGTGAGATCTTTTTTAAGATTAAACTCCTCACTGCATTCGGTGCATGTCATTTTTTCATGTACTTTAGTATGTCTGTTTAAATCACTCCTTTGATTGAACGATTTGTTACAGATCTCACATGGGAAAGGTTTCTCACCGCTATGGGTTTTCAAGTGCCGATTGAGTTCAGAATTGCGTACGAATGACTTATTACATTGGGGGCAGGTCTGAAAAGATTAAAAAAAGCCCCAGTTTAAAATTTAGTTTACTAAACAACAAAACTTTTGAAAAAAGGATATCTTAACAAAACCCTTCAAACTATTTCTACGCTTTTTAAAAATTCCTTTTAAATTTTAAAAATAGATTTTACTTTTAAAAATAAATGTTAGTTAAAATCTTATTTTATAGAAAAATTATTAAACAATTTAAAAAATAACTCATCCAAAATAATATAGGAACTTAACTCAAACATTAAATCATATGCTACATTTTTTCCCATAACAAAACGCAATGAAAAATAAAACACTAATACAGAAAATAACCCCTCCAAATTAATATAGAAACACTTTGAATATAAATATGAAAAAGGTTTAATATTAAAACATATGACTTTAGAAAAATGGAATAATCGTGTATCCTTTTATTACAATTTATAAAAGTGAAATTATCTTAAATGATAGAAAAAAGGGTACAAACATTATTTTATATTACCAAATACTAAACCTTTTTCAAAACAAATATAGTTTTTAAATCAATTAAAAATAAATTCTTACCGGGGATGACTTCAATAACTCTCCCGAGTTATTAAGTGTACTTTTTGAAGCTAAAAGTCCTATAGCTTCCCCTGACGGTGCATCACTTGGAGCAAAATCACTTGAGGGCTTTGTCGCTACGAGCAATTGCTCAAGTAGCGATCGAGCACTATTAGGCTATAAAATAAAAAAAAATAGGTTAGAATCTAATCAGTTTTAAAACATTTTACACACACACACACCTACACACAGATACACTAAAATGAATCTTTAAAATATCTCTTTCAAACTGAAAATTAATTTATTTTTAAATATTAAGTCCCCATTCAATGTACTAAAAGAAAAAATCTTTTAAAAGCACACAAAGTATTTACTTTAACGATAAGTGAAAAATTTAGAATAATACCATTCATCTCAAAACAGAACCCTTCACAAAATGTTTCATTTCAAAACAGAACCCTTCACAAAACAGAGGCCTTCACAAAATGTTTCATCTCAAAACAGAACCCTTCACAAAACTTTTTATATCAAAACAGTCTCCCTTCACACTTATGAATATTAATAAAAGCAGAGCCCCTTCACAATAAGAAGAATTATTTAAAGTTACATGTTATGAAAAATTAATAGCATTCTATAAGGGGAGATATATTTTAAATGTGATTTTGAATAAGTTCATTTACTTTGAATAAATTGATTTTACTGAGATTTATGTTATATTCATATTATAGAAAAAAGACCCAACATAGAATATTATATTCATATTATAGAAAGAAAAAAAAAAAGAGTCCGATAAAGAATATTATCACAAAAGACATATGCATAGCATGCAAGAAAAATAATAAAAGTAATGTTATTTTAAATAAATGGTTTGTTTATATTAGCCAGTAATGGAAATATGTAAAACTTTTAAGTTATAATAGCATGAAAAATATAGAGTTACACATACTTAACCAGTTATATTTAAAAAAAAGTTATAATAAAACATCGATTTAAACATTGTTTATTTTTTATATATTTACCGCTTGAAAAATAGAGAGTCATTTCTTACTAAATACATCATAAGTTCAAAAAGTATTTAAAAATAATTTGAAAGCTTTCATTTAAATATAAATTGTTTAGATTATTAAAAGCGTTAAACAACATTGGTTAATTATATTTAAAAATAAGTTGTTTATTTAAACAGCTTTAAAATAAATCGTTTATTTAAAAAAAGCGTTAGCTTCGATTAAAAATTCTAAGAAAACGTTGATTTATTACATTTAAAATAATAAATATATAGTAATAAATATATAATAAATGAATTTATTTACTTGATTTTCTGATATATCCATTAAGTATGTAGATATGTTCTTTGCAGACATCCTAAATTTTCCGATAATGTACTAACTAAATCACTGGATGCAAGAGCGTAGACAGAGCACGTCTGGTTTGTTCAACGATATGAAAGTGAATGAGATCACCAAGCTATGCGTATTTCTTATCAGATAGCTGTTATCAGATAGGAAAAACCCAGCATGAGTCATTTGATAAGGAGATAGGTTAAGACGTGTATGCCTTCAGACCATAATTAAAAGTGACTTCGCTAATCTTTTTAATGAAGATATCCTAATGAGATTCCGTAATTAATTTGTATAATTTAAAACGATTCATAAGATTAAATTTCTTTCTTTTTTTTTTTTTTTCCCCATGAATTTACTTTAGAAATATATTTATGCCTATTTAAAACTTCCAATCTTTTAAGGAATCATAATAAATATAGAATTAGGATTCCCTAATGAGATTTCTTAATTTATTTATTTTGAAACCCATTGCATGAGATTTTAATGAGTAAATTTTTTTTTCGCTTTTAAAAAGACCTTTCTTAAATATATTTGATCTAAACTATTTAAATATAATAGGAACCGTTTAGTTTATTTTAAAAAGCGGTAAACAGCATTATTAAATAACGATAAATTAAAAAAACTTAAAAATAAATATTTAGACAAGTGTTCATTATTCGTAAATATAATTTTAAGTAAACGTTACAGTAATATGATAGTAAATATACAATAAATGAATTACTTACTTGACTTTGTAATGTGGAGGTTAAATCCATTTGAATTTGATTTCTTGCTGCCATTGTCACTTAAATACAAAATTTACTCTCCAATTTCACAATAGAAAAAACACTATAAATCTTGTAGCGTATATCTTGGAGCTTAAAATGATATAGGTCTTCACTCGATGAACTCTAGCGAAATACTAACCATTCTTATCTAGATAACGGGGTGATAAAGGGTGACGAGGCGATCATGATAAGACATGAACCAGGTGATTCAGCTATGAATCACTGATAAGAGACTCTATTATCACTTAGAGTGTAATTAAAGACTAGTTAAGCTTTTTAATGAAGTTAGTGTATTCCCCTCATTAAGATATGACGCTATTAATTAATAATTTATTAATTACATGATTATTCATTCTTTCTTTTTTTTTTTTTTTTCACTTTTAAATAAGACCTTTACTCAAATATTTTTTGTCTAAACTTAGAATCGTGTAACAGATATGAAATCGTAGATATAGATTAAATGAAATCTTCTCATTAAAATATGACGCTATTAATTAATTAATCACTAATGACTCATTAAAAGGTAGGATTTTTTTTTTTTTTTTTTTTTTAAATAAGACTTTTAAGGTGATTCTCAAATGACTTGCTTAACAACGTGAAACTTTATGACACAATTTCAAACTCATTTTTAAACGCAAAGGTATAAAATTAGCTTGCCTAACTATTGAAGCGATTTAGAATCAAAATGAGTTTTCCATTTATATATAAATAAATTACTTATTTGGGTTATAAGCGAAATGTAGCATATAATAACACGTTTTTAACCTTGCTCGAGGTGTTGCGGCGTGAATTTGGTTCAAAGCATTGACTTTGACAGTATTTTCTGAAAAATCTTGTCTTTACCGAAAAAAAAAAAAATAGAAAACGTGTTTCAATTATATAGTTTCTGTACAAAAAACACCTATCTATTACATACGCTTCTGAATTAAAAAAAATATATATATATATATATGAATTAAAAAGTAAGCCATAAAATAGTCAGTTTAGATTTGAGAACAGTCTTAAGCAGATATATTTGTTTCTTAAACTATATCGTAAGAGGGAAGTCATCATGTGTGACTCATAAACTATTAACGAACGGCTTATAAATCATGACATCATCATCATATATGACTCATACACCCTGATGTCATGTTTCCTCAATGACGGTGCGGAGTGATCATGTGATTCGATTGCATCACTGATCATGTGACTTGATGACGTCACTGATCGCGATAAGATTCACTGATAAGATTTACTGATAAGAATACATTTCAATTCATTTCTTCCAAAACAAGTGTACAAGCAGGTTGTGTGGACTAGGTAAGTAGCTTTCCTATATATTTTTTAAAGTTATACTATGTGAATAGACATAGTTTTAATGTATTTTAATGTTGTATAGGCAAAAAGGAATATACACAAAGTGTTACAATTCAAAGTCAATCTTTATTTATATAAAGTCGTCCATGGGAATACAGTGCGTTTAATAACAGGTGTTTTCTTCTTTTTAGCTTTTAAAAGCACATTTTGAGGAGTTACAATCTTCTTGGATTTCAAAGACAAATATTTATTTTTTATCATGGTTTCGGGAATTCCTTCTTCTCGTAAGGCTTGTAAAAAGGACGTCGGAGGATTAACGGGAGGTTTTTTGTTAGTACAAAAAATTAAATGAAAGAGTTCAGCCATATTGGCCCCTTCCAAGTTTTGTCCGTTATAGGTGACTGCTCCTTTTCGATCCCATTTCAGTTTGCTAGAATCCGACTTCAATAAATTCAATAAGGCATCTGCCTGTTTCCGCATAGGTTTGGGAACAGAGGATAGAATAAACTGGTCATAATCGTCTTCGTCTCGTTTCGTTCTAGTAGAAGGTTCTTCTTTCAAAGGTTCTTGTTTCAAAGGTTCTTGTTTCGAAGGTTCTATGCGCTCGTCCTCATCCGGTAGCTTCACTCTCCAAGGCAGGTTGTTTTCTTGCAAATTCATTTTCCTTTTTAAAAGCTCATAGTATTGCTGAACTTTTTGATGGTCAGGCAAAGGACTATTGAGTATCTTGGACATTGCCACATCGAACTCAGTCAATTGCTTTTTCGTAGGCACATGTCTCGTTAATTCCTCTTCAGGTACCAGAGCATATTTAGTAGCGTGCTCCATTGATAAG
Organism: Maratus michaelseni; assembly: GCA_963931845.1. Lineage (NCBI taxonomy): Eukaryota > Metazoa > Arthropoda > Arachnida > Araneae > Salticidae > Maratus > Maratus michaelseni. Next base: position 495,136,399 of record OZ007586.1, read on the forward strand.
ACCGGTTAAAACACTGAGGGCAGCAGGGATTAAAATATTCAGAAACCCCCCTTGTTGAATAATAAGCTTTTTTTTCTGAAATAAGGCACCTTTTTTCGTACCAATTTTTCGTAATGTTGTCTTATATTTCCTCAAAGACTTCTTTTGATACGTGGATAATGGTATATTTCCTTTTAACACGTTATGGCTACACTCGCAGATGGCTTTGACAGATCGGGATGGTAATTTTTTTAAAAGTTCTTTGCGCAAAAGTTTTGGGCAAGTTTGAATTAACTCTAAATCACGGAGCTGTTTCTTCGTTAACGTCATGATCGAAACTAAATTAAAAACCCATTGTCTTTCTTTTTAAACCTTTTTTCGGTACATACACGTATTACGTTTGACCTGGTAAGATTTGTGTTCTCAAACGCATGCGCTCTGCCGTTTCATTTCTTAAATCTACGAGTAAATATGAGAACGGTTTTTGAGTCGCGTCTTCAAACACTTCTTGGAAAAATTTACTCTGCGTCGGGTATAATTGCCGACCTAAATGAATAATTTGACTCATGTCACGTCGATTTTTAAATAGGATCAAATATTGACTGTTGAGGGAAACACCTCTTATTTCTTTGCCTTTATGAAACAAATTTTGTGTAATAAAGATTACACTAATGTTTAAATGATGACTTTCCTTTGTAAAGAGATCAGTGAGTCGTTCATCCTTACCGCATTCGATCATCAAATCATCTAAGATAACGAGTGAATTGGGTTCTAAATAATCATGATAATTGCATGGAAAACCCTTCACAAAAGTAATATGAGCCATTTCATCATACATAGTTTGATAAATTCCGTAAAACCAAATTATTTTATCGGGAGGTGGGTTAAACATACTGTTTTTTACTTCTAGCAAATCCCGTAAGAACCAGGTTTTACCGACTCCCGTGGGACCGGAGAGAAACATAGTACAAGGATGTTTAAAGCGTGGAAGCTCCATTGTAAATAAACACACACACGTTAGGTAACACTATAAATAATCACAGACACATAGGTTTACTTCAAGAAAGATTTATTGATAAAAATTAGCATGGGTACCAAATCGCTTGGATACAAAATTATAGACTCGTCGGTCGTTTGATAAATTTTCAGTTACAAAATTGGACAAAAATTGTCTCAGAGTTCTTCCTCTACATCGAGAATAGAGGTAAAATATACAATACTGCCCGCAGACGGCAGTCACACGAGTTTGTAATACGAGCGGATTAAACATCACTCGTGAAAAACGTGATACATAGTTTGATATAGATCCTTTAAAAAAGGAGGGCTTGTTTCCATAGGAGTCGAAGAAATTCACTTCATCAGGCGAAGGAATGTAGAAGGCGACCCAATGGCTTCCGGGTTCTGTAGACTTGTCCACATTACAGATGAAACAGGCGGGATATCGCTTGATCTTTCTAGTGAGTTGATCACGTGAAAATACACCCAAAAAGGAGTTTCGGGTCACTCGATCCTGTGATAAAATCTTCTCGATTTGTAACGAGTTCATGGTCTTCAGTTAGGAAAGTCACAGATCACGTGACGTGATTTGTTAATTTCAATAATATTTTCAAATTCTGCATAGACTAACACAGTAGTCGTTTTCTGTAAGGACTCATCGAACTTGATTTCAATACGTAGATTTCCTTGATGCTGTAAATTGAGGTGGGGACCATCACATAAATCAGGGCTCAAATCGAATACATATAATGAGTGTCCATCAGCAAATTCTTCACGTGTTATATAATTGCCGATATCTCGATGAAAGCCAGAGAACAGTTGATAATAGGCTCTTATATAGTTTTTTCCATCAAAATCCAATTCCAAGGGTTTAACAGGTACAGGCTGTCCGTCCACGTAAACACTTAAAAAGTTTACTTTGAAATGATGAAAGTAAAAGGGGTTCAAATCATATTGGCCGGTATAAGCACTATTGTCTAACAGACCAATAATGACACGTTTCGGCATTGCCCCTAAAAACACATTATCTTGCATAAAGGATTTACTTCCGGTGGAGATGGAATAGGTCTTGCACAAAACACGATCAATAGGATATTTTGCTGAAGTTTTTTCCAGTGCTTTCGCATGACCCAGTAGTACCCCGGGACTGACTTTCACTTTTCGAACAAACATAGAGGCATGTTCTAAAATGACTTTATAGCTTGGGAGTGGTGGTTTGGTAGCATCGAAATGGGTCATCAAACAGAATTCAGGTTTACTCCGTATCATTTTAATTTTCAAGTCGACCATATTCAAGAGCAGGCGATTTTGTTGGAAAATGTCACAATGCAGGGGTCCGATCATATCGAGAGTTTGGCTTTTTTTTGTCAGTTCATAGCGTTTCTTGAGTCCAGGGTTTCCCTTGGCGGGATCTGTTTCAGTTAATTTCTCGTCTTTGTAAAAACATTCACATCCCAATAAACTTTTCTTAGCGTCTTCTCCATAGTTTAGCAAGGTTTCAAGATAGGCACGAAAGGCATATGTATTACTGGAGGAGAATATGGCTCTGTCATTCAAACTAACATCCACTTGTGAAAAGAGGGCATGTAAAAATAAATTAACAGGCACTGCAATATCGGTATCCGTTAAGAGTGATCCATCGAACTTGGTGATTTTCACTTTCACGTAGATGTAGGAGGCGGATAAATCAATATAGTCTTCACCATTCCCAGAAATGATGAATTCCACAGGCCCTCCATCTCGAATATTAGAAAGGGGGTGATATTCGACGAAAAATCCTTTTTCAATAGCCGTTTGAGTAGGTGGGATTAAAAAGAGGTCCAGTTCGGATTTAGCGCAGGCAGCAGAATCTTGATGAATGAGTGCAGACATGTCTAAGCGAAAATATCATGTACTTTCACTTTCTTGGCTTGACGTGGAATGACGACTTTGTTAGAACGTTTCCTCTTTTTATACCGATGACCTGATCCAATCATTGTCTTCACTTTAGTAGCCGCTTTGTCAGTTAAGTTTTGGCCCGCTTCTTTAAGCCGTCGTTTAGCAGCGACTTTAATATTGTCGCCTCGGGATAAATCATTAAGAACATTCACACCAGTATGAAACAATTGTTTGCCTACGGCTTTCGCCCCTGATTTGAAAAGGGGTACCGCAGCACGAAACAGAGATCGGAACAGGCCGCCGAATCCATAACCTCTCTGTAGAGTAGTACCTTGATAATAGTTTAAGCCACTACCCGACTGATGGGTATAATAATCTTCAAAAGATTTCGCGCAGCACTGGTAGGGAACAAACATCACGAGAGGTACTTTTGTCGAAAATGAAGCTTCACGTATGACCGCCCACGTTCAAATGGCGTTAAATCACCCAGGTGCGTCCTTATAACGATTTCTAAAGAATCAAAGGACTTTCGACTAATCGGTAAGTAATGCGGTCGATCGAATGTCATACAAATCACTTCGCCGTTTTCTCCAGTCACATTCACAATACGTAACAGGGGCGCTAAGACATCACCGACCACTTGCGGTTCTACAATATCCGAATAAATCATCAGCACTCTATAATGAGCGCACGGATCTGCTACATACGAACTATCGACTGTTTGCTCAATATTACTGTCTAGGGAAGCAATTTCACACGGTTCGAATCCCAACATTTCAGATAATCCCGTTTCTAAAATTACTTTGGCGTTATCACGCACATTGATGGTCACTCTTTTCGTGATAGAATTATAGGAGAAAGCTATTTTCTTGTCCAAGTCTGGAATGGCAATCGCTTTCAAAATATCAGGTACCGACTCATAAAATCCTGGTGGAATGCGTCTTGCAATGAGTTCTCCCTCGTTCAAGTCGAATCCAATCAAGTTCGTATGATGATTTACATTATACCAGGTATGCGGGTAAATAAATTCCACAAGACCCACTTCCCATTCCCCTGTCAGTTCAATAGGGGTGGGAAATCGTGTAATAAAATGAGAAATTTTATTCCCAGGAAAATAATTCCTAGAACTGTCCGAGGGTAGTGTCAGGTAGAACGACATATTGATAAATGATCTAGTGTCCTTCTCGCAATCACTTATAAAGACGTTAAATCAGTGGAGGGAATCCATTGATTGAATTTGTTAGGATATCCCTTAAATTTCACAAAATATTCCAAACGTTTTCTTCGAGTGCGCTTCTCTAAAATTTTTTCAATCGTATAAGCCTCTTTCATTTGCACTTTTTGAAGTTCTTGCGGGTAGAAGGTTCCTTGAATGGGTTCGTCTAACAAGTCTTTAATTCGATAGACAGGGGGATCTCTCGCTACACACTCCGTCACCACAAACAGTTCCTCCGTCCAGTTTGTTTCATAGCCTTTTTCAAAAGTTAATTTTTGTTTCGAAACCCGAACCACATCCCCAGATTGAAATGCACAAGGTTTGCTTTTCACATTTTCTAGGTTCCCGTAAAGAGTAAACCACACATCACTTTCATTTTCCCGCGACACTTCAGCAGGGGCTCTCTTGATACTGGAATGGTAGGTATGGTTATAACTATGCACTAACTCGTTTAATACATCAATATATCGATACGTATGATTGTGGGTAAAATACTTCCACATTTTTGTTTTTAGGGTGCGGTTAAAGCGTTCCACCACCGAGGCTTTGGTATTATTATGCGTTGTGAAAAATCGAACCCCTTCTTCTTTTAACAATCGTTGCAAAGGCTGGTTCTTAAATTCTTTTCCAGCATCCGTTTGTAAAAACTTGGGCTTTCTCGTTGAGAAAATAGATCGAAAGCCTTTCACAATTTCTTCCCCTCCTTTTGTTTTCAAGGGAATCACCCACGCATATTTAGAGAGAATGTCGATACATGTCAGAAGGTACCGCATCCCTTGATTGTGCTTTCGTAAACTGCTGAGATCCGCCAGATCGGCCTGCCATTGTTGATCCATAGTGTAAACGATCACTCGGTTTGTCGGGAAGTGTCTCCATACCGGTTTGTGAAGCGTATACGAATCGACGCCGCTCAACCATTTCTGAATCGTCTTCTTCGTTACTTTGCCTTTGGCAGCATTATGTAAAGCATTTACACCACCAAAACTTGCTGCGTGACTTGGAACCGGATAAATCGCCTTCATTGCAGCATAAAACTTGATTATTAGTTACATTAATTCTAAAACGCATCATTTTCAGACCACTCTTACGCATGACGTCATCTCATAGAATGAACCTGTACGCTACTGTCCTCGTCTTTAAGTACTCTTTCGACCGCATGGTTAAAAGACTAAGAAAATGACTAAGCCATGATTACATTTTCCAAGTTCGAACCCTCGACCGAGATTAAGAAAAAAGTATTAACCGTTAAAAGAAATTTAATTTAAAATTTCTCCTATTCTCTAACAACTTAGAAAAATACCTCGTCCTACTATAGCATGATAATTCTACAAAAAAATCCCCCCTCAATAATTACCCAAGGAGCATTTCACGATTCATTAATTAAACTAATTCCATTAATTAAACTAATCCCCCCTCTTACAGTTCGTTATCTCCCACATTCCCTTATCTCCGTGACGTATTTCCGCCGCGACGTACTTCCGGGCTGCACTGACCTTCCTTCGACCTTGAGGTTGGTGCAGCGCGTGCAGCTGGCGCAGAACTGTCAATTATTATCTACTCATAATCTATGCTTGGCGCATGATTTTTCGTTCTTATTTAGTATTGCAGCGTGGCGTACGTAATATGCATATCTCGCATTGCAGTAAACATTTAGAATTGGTTAGAACTCGCGCGATTACGTGTTGAACATAAAAAAGCAAAAATTCGTCGAACACATTAAAAAAAAATCTATTTAAAATTTTCGAAATTTTTGCCCCAATCGTTCATGGGCCACCCATCAGCATTTTATCCTACCTTTAATGTAAGCAAATGCTTATGTTATATGAAACTGCATTTAAATACATTTAACTCTTCAGTACGTGCTCAGTTTTTTATATCGGTGTTTGTAAAAGCTTTTTCACTGGTAATTATTAATGTCATTTCACTGTATTTTAGCTGAATTACAGAGATTGATATTACTTTATTTTACAAAAAGCTGTTTTTTTATATTAAGAGGCTAATTCACTCAGACGAAAACACCCGCTCGCTAATTTTAATCCTATGGGGGAAATAATTTACGATATCTCGTTCGCATTTTAATATTTTTAAATGATTTTTTTTTTTTGCATTGAGTAGCTGAGGTCAATCTCTATGCACGCTCCTTTACTTTTTCGATTTTTGTTGCAGTTTTTTAAAATTATTATTGAAGATACTTTTACTTTCGAAATCGGTTCTGAAAGTATCTTAATAAAAAAATCCCTGACGGCTCGGCCTACAGCCACAGGTAGATTTCGAAGACGCAGACCATGGGGCGCCTGTTTATTGGGAATTGGAGAAGAAAGACCTATTTGCCATGATGCGGTAGGTGGGACCACCCACTTCGAAATATACATGTGCCTGTAGGCGGAGCCAGCAGACTTTTTTTTTTTTTTTTTGCTGTAAGAGTTGGTCCTATAAAAAGCTTGTCAATATAAAAGTTGTAGATAATATTAAGAAGATTTATATTAAATTTATATTTGATTTCTTGTGAATTGACGAAGTTATGAATTTTTTTCTTCTTAAACCACGATTCCCCCCCCCCCCCCCCCTTGGGGGCATTTTTATGAAATCAAAAATCTGTCATACATAAATTTTTGGCCCTTTCCTAGAAAAACTAATAACTTTAAACGATATCATAAGTAAGACGTTATGGGTTTCTTTTTGTTTTCACAAAAAACGCCTTTTGCCCATTAACGAACTTGACCGAGATTTTATGCATCAGTTTGGAAAAGATTTGTACAGAATTATGGAAGTTATCGCGTCCATAAAAAAGTGACATAGATAGATAAAGTTTTGAACTGGGGGTGTTTTGGGGTTCTAGGATCGGTATAGGATTGGGTATCTATAATCGGTGTACATCTGCAAAAATTTTTTAAAAATCCCAACTTGTAGAGAAGAAAGAATAAGATAGAGAAAAATCCCAACTTGGGAGAATGTAATAGGTAGTATTTCTTACGAAATCTACCTAAAAAACTTGGAATAAAAATCGAAAAAGTACAAAGGAGCGTTGATAGAAATTGACCTTAGCTATGCAATGGAAAAAAAAATAACATTTAAAAATATTGAAATGCGAACGAGATATCGTAAATTATTTCCATCATAGGATTAACATTAGCGAACGGGTGTTTTCGCCTGATAATAAGACAATTGACAAGAACATACGTAAATAAAGTTACTCGAAATACCTCTATTGCACATACACACAGTCAATCATGTCAAGACTAGAAAAAAGTTGCATTTTAGACAGGTTTTTGTTTAAAGAAGTGTAATAATACCTCTAAGATAACTCTACCTCAATAAGATGTATTGTGTGTTTCGTCGGGATCCCGAAATTCTTCCGTTTGAGATAGAATTCCGTCGTAAAAAGCTCCGCTTTGAAAGGATTTACTATATTTATAATATAAGTACAGAAAAACCTGTTAAGATGGAATCTGAATCCTAAAAGAGCATCGAAAAATCCCGTTTCAGACAGATTTAATTGTACGGTAATCCGTATCAGGACCGTGTATTGCTTCCGTTTAAGACAGGATTTTGTATTGAGAGGTTTTACTATACACATGAATAAGTATATTATACGGATAACATATAAATATTATAATAAATAAATAAGTATATTTTTATAAATACACCAAAACTTGTGGTACCGAAACCTGCCTATAACGGAACGCTGATTTAAACGGAAATATTCCTTCGTCCCATAGAAGAGAATGTCATACAATTACACCTGCTAAGACGAAAACCTGTTTGAAACGGAAATTTTTACCACTCTTTTCGATTTATCTTGGCGGGTTTTACTGTATATATATAACCAGACGAAAAATTCTGGACCCCTCCCAAAAAGAAATCTTGGCTTCGCCACTGATGAGAATAATGGCGCCTTTCATTGCCACCAGATGAGGTGCGTCCCTGCTTACTGAAGGATTGGACAGGCCTTGTGTAGACGACACAGTTCACCCCATTTTGATAGGACAGCAAAAACAAAGGAAGATACAATCAGAAGTCTCAACTTTTAAATCCTTCAGCGGCTTGTTAGGAAATTGAATGTGAATGGAAATTTGTTAAAAGTTTTATTTTTATTTCAAAACAAGTTATCAGAAAATCATATTACCATGATTTAATGTATCCAAAGTAATGTATCAAAGACCGAGTGTTGGTAATAATTTGACCACAACAGCAATAAAAAATTAAATTATTATTGAAGAGTAATGTTTTTATTAATATTTGGGTCTAAAATATATTCTTATACATGAATGATCCATATCTAATAGTATACCTTTCACTGCTGTGATGTGTGAGTGGGGGAGTATGAGCTTAAAAGGCACACTCATATCCAGTGTGAATAGATTTTCGCATAAGAAGAGAGGGAGTGCAGTACTAGTTATGCTGTTTATCTATATCTGGTCTATTAAATTTCGAAGATTCTATCTTTTGATTTGATGACATCAAATATACGCAATTTCATCATACATCGTTAAATTAAATTTGCCGTCGCATTTTTCATCGAATCCCTGGATTGCTTTGAACTCATCCACTATTTTTTAAAAGTGCAATTTGTAGACATGAGAGACTTCCTTTGCAAGTAAACAGCCATATAATCTATAAGATTTTGGTTGCTTTTAACAGTCGAAACACAAAATTTTTTTCCTAAATTTAAAATTTCAATGAAGGCCTCCACGCCCGATTTCTTCTTGTGGGACTATTTGAAAAATCGTGTGTTCCGTGAACCGGTAGCCTCGATTACTGAACTGAAAACTCGCATTACGGAGGAGATAAACGCTATCACACAAAACACATTACAGAATGTGTCTCTAAACCTCCTGAAACTAGCCCTGATACGTAAAGATGAAGACGGCGGTCACTTCCAACGTCTTTTGTAGTCGTTTAAGCACTTGTGTAAAACAAAAATTAATGTTTGTACATTGTTCTTTTTGGGGGGTTGCAAAATAAATGAGACACTCTGTATGTGAGCCTTTAACATTGCCATTTTTACTATACTTGACTGTCATTCCCATACAAAAAACCTCTATGAAACATTTCCATAATGGCTACAATAATGCAACTTAAGGAGAATCCATTTTTTGATTAAGACACAGAATTGTGCAACTTTAGATTTCATTTGTTGATTAAGACTGTAACCAGAGTGAAAAACTTTTTTTTTTAATAATTTTTCTCCACCTGTGTCATATTAGCTATTTTCTTCCCTTTAATATTGTGAACTATTCCAATGTTACAGGCCTTCACAACATAGTAAAAATATACACCAATTTGCTCATAATGGGTTAACTAAAGGTCAGATAGAAAAAAAAAAAAAAATAGAATGATTTTTTTCTTTGAGGGGCTGGATGTTCAACCAAGCTGATTCTAATGGGGACCATAAAAGCATATGTTTCTATTTATCAATTTTAATAACTATATTAATAATATATTTCAAGAAACAGTTTAGCTCAAAAAATGCATGAGATTTATGTTTGGCTTTCATAAAGTACTAGCCGGTCTCCGCCCGTCGTTTCCGAGTGGGGCCCAGATACATAGTGCAGCGTACCGTCCTGATTTTGCTTAGGGCCCAGAAAGTGCATTTTATATGCAACCAGAAAAATATAAATAAAATACTTTAAAAGTATACGAAAATAACTAATAAGAATATAATAAAGCACTTAAATAAAGATTTCGCGACATAATTTTTTTTTTCATGACCCTTCTGACAAAATACTACTAGGCCCTAACCGTGAATATCTAGGGGTGGGGCTCAAGTAGTACTTTGTATCTGGGCCCCACTTGGAAGCGACCGGCTAGTATATAATAAAAAATCAGCAATAGTTCTGTTTTTCGTCTAATCTTCCGCAATCGGGTTCATAGCCGATGTTGCCCACAAACTCGCTGAAATACTTGATTAACTACTTTTTTTGTTTTTGTAGACTTGTAAAGCGGAGTTTCACATTCTTACTTAAAACTGCTGCTGAGATATGGCACAATTACCTAAAATTTTCGACAAACAGTGTGACTCCCTTGATGAATTATTATCTAAAATTGCTGAAATACATAGTTACCTATTTTCTAGTACATTTGTTATCCTAAATTTAACGCATCTACCTATTACTGAGATATCGCAAAATAATATAGGAAATCCGACCCCCATTTAACCCTCTTTAGTGACTGAATTTCTAAAATCGCGGAAATACATGTTTAACTACTTTTTAGTAGATTTGTTATCCTGAATCTGTGATTTCAAGCTCATAACTAAAAATGCTGCGAACATTCGAAATGACCTAAAATGTTCGACCCCCATTTAGCCCCCCCCTTAATGTGTGAATTTCTAAAATCGCTGAAATACGTGTTTAATTATTTTTATAGCAGATTTGTTATCCTGAATTTCACGCTCTTATCCGAAACTACTGATGGGATATGGTGAAATCATCGACCCCCTCCCAATTAACTACCTTAGTAGTTGAATTTCTAATATCGCCTAAAATGCATGTTTAACTATTCTTTAGTAGATTTGTTATCCCGAAATTCACGCTCCTAACTATAACTTCTACTGAGAATTGGCAAAATGGCGTAAAACATTCGACCCGACCCCCCTTAGTGTCTGAATATCTAAAATTGTTGAAATACGTGTTTAACTATTTTTCAGTAGATTTGTTATCCTGAGTTTCATGATTCTACCTATAATTTCTACTGAGATATGGCAAAATGACCTAAAATATTTGACCTCCTATTTAAACCCCCCTTAGTTGCTGAATTTCTAAAATTGCTGCAATATATGTTTATCTATATTTTTTGTAGATTTGTTATCTCGAATTTCGAGCTCCTAACTAAAAATACTGCTGAGATATAGCGAGCAGGCAAAATGACCTAAAACGTTCGACCCCCCATTTAACCCCCTTAATTGATGAATTTCTAAAATCGCTGAAATATGTGTTTAATTATTTTTTTAGTAGATTTGTTATCCTAAATTTCACGTTCCTATCTAAAACTGCTGCTGAGATATAACGAAAACGCGAAATGACTAAAAACTTTCGACCCCCATTTAACCCCCCTCAGTGGTTGAATTTTTAAAATCGCTGAGATATGTGTAACTAACTTTTAGTACATTTGTTATCTTGAATTTCGCGCTTTTAACCAAAACTGTTGTTGAAATATGGTGAAAAGGCAAAATGACCTAAAACTTTAGACCCCCCCCCATTTAAACCCCTTAGTGGTTGAATTTCTAAAATCGCTGAAATACGTGTTTAATTATTTTTTTAGTAGATTTGTTATCTTCAAGCTCACGCTCTTACCTAAAACTACTGATGAGATATGGTGAAAATGCGAAATCACCAAAATTTTTGACCCCCCAATTTAACCCACTTAGTGGTTGAATTTCTACAATCGCCGGAAATACATGTTTAACTATTCTTTAGTAGAATTGTTATCTCAAATTTCAGGCTCCTACTTAAAACTTCTGCTGAGATATGCCGGAAAGACGAAATTATCTAAAACTTTTGACCCCCTTATGCTGTGAATTTTCAAAAATCCTTTCTTAGTACGCGCCTACATTGTGTAAAGAACATGTCTTCCAAATGTCATTGTTCTAGGACAAACGGTTGAGGCTCGGCGTTGATTATGAGAAAATCAAGCTACTCCTTTATAAGTATAGATTGTACAAAATAATAGGTAATGAAATAATTTTTTCTAAAATTTGTACTAAAATAACTGATCTATCTTTAAAACAAACTGGTTATTTTTTTAATAATTTATATTTCACTAACCACTGATGTAAAATTGATGTTTCTACACTTTCTTGCATGCAAACAGAAAAATGAAGTAAAATTATGATGTTGATTTTGAATTTAAGTATGTTCAAATATAATATATAGTGATGACCTCATATACAAAAATAAATTGCATACATTTATAAAGATTATTCCATGAATTAAAACAGTACCTTTATTATTGCATCAAATTAGAGCCAAAATAATAACATGTTTGTATTTATTTATTTTTTTGTTATTATTATTATTATTATTATTTTTTTTTTTTTTTGGGGGGGGGGGGGTATATTAAGTTAGAAGTATAAACTTGGCTTTATTGCTAAAGTTAGATGAAATGACAAAGTAAAACTTATTTGATACAATATTACAGCTTTTACAAAATCTGAGTCAAAGGTACACTAACTAATCATTCACAAGGCACAGATAAATAATTCAGTCATATAGTTAGCATAATTTCTTTTTTTTTTTGGGGGGGGGGAAGGGACTGAACACATTGTTAATGGGCATGGATTGTGTAATTAATTTATTATTTTACGCCAGCATAGTTACAGATCAAATTAAAAAAAAACTTTTTTTTATGCAACAGGAAAACAAGGTGTAAAAGTGTACAGAATGTTAAAAATCTCTTACTAATACTTGTAACAATTATCAGACTTCACATTTACTCAAATTTTACATGTAAATATCTGAGAAAATTTCTGAAACATAACTCACAATTTGTACAGTAGTGAGTCAATACAGTCAGACCCGGTTAAGACACTCATGATTAATATGCAATCCCGCTTAATACGCAGACTTTTCTGGTTAGTTGAACATTGCCCATAAGATTAATGGAAAAATATCATGTTTAATACGTGAAAAAGTTTCCATCTCTTATGGCAAGAAAATTTTGCTTAATATGCAAATTCATAGATCTAGATCTGAATTTCTTCTCTCTTCTCCAGTGTTGCCAATTTACTGGGTTTTTAAAATTCTGATATATTCACTATTCCTAAATTGTAATATTTGGCTTATTGAATGACAGATTAATTAAGGCAGATATTTCTAATCTGAAATAGTGGTAACTATTTGAATACAAAAATCTTGCTAAATTAGCAAAACTATAACTGGTCTTTGATCCTGCATCCTAATATTCTTTGTCTCTCACTTCGTGCTTGTTTTTACTAAAGTAGAGAAAAACTGACAAATTTTTGTCACTTTTTGTTATTTATTCATCTTTCTTTGCACGATATATTTTGTCAATTTTTATTCTTCTCGTACACTGTAGTAAATAAAGCCTCCCTAGCATTGCCCTACCTGTGTGCTTTTAAATGTGTTTGAAAAGAAATGGAAATGTTTTTTCGTTTTAATTCTATTACCCCGTTACTTTCTTCAAATTATTTCTTCTGGGTTGTTCTGCAAAGATTTACTATTTTTGGTTGTATTTTTTTTAAAAAAGGGGGGGGGGAGGTGATAACAGGAAAATCATTTTTATTGTTTTATTTTTGGTTGTAACATACACGTTAAAGTCATATTTGAATTGATATTTTTTCAGTTATTTTTTTAAGTCAGTCCTAGAAAACACAATGAATTAAGCTTGAATCAGTTAAATTTTAATCTAAATATACTTAAAACACACTATTTTTGACTATAACCATATAAACGAAAGGTCTAAAGTTCATTTAGATGATAAGATGTATAAATAACTCAGTTCCTAAAACATTATACAAATCACGTTCAATATGAAATCCCACTTAATACGGGACTTTCATCCAGTCCCTTTGAAATGTATCTTAACCAGGTTCGACTGTAATTGGCTCACAAATTAACATCATCCCCATCACTTCCCTCCAAGATAAAAAATAAATAAAATGCTCTTTCACAAATATCTGTTATTATCTGCTTGCTTAAACAATATCCCTGTTATCACTCTCTCTTTTACCAGCAATAAAAGCAACTGAGTAGGGGTGAATTGTTTTAAATGACGTGCAAGAAGTGGGATAAAAATGTCTTTCAAAAATCCAGTTCCAACCTGTAAGGGACAAAGGAATCACTTGTTTCAATCTTCATATTTTCTAAAATTAAACCTACCTTCACAGCTTATTAGAAACAATGCCTTTAAATATGTGTGGCACATCTGTCACCAACGTTCCATATTTTTGAGGGAATGAATAATAGACAAAAGAAATAAATTATTTTCATTATAATAATATTTATTTACGGTAGTTCTTAGTGATATTCTCTATTTTTTTAACTGGTTTGGTAAAAATGTACACGTTTTTTTTCTCAATTGATTCACATTTTCTTGTTGACCGACTCAAATGCAAATCCTGATCATGATATTTTGCATTATAAACATACATGTTGTCACAAACATAAATCTCTTTTCTCCCCATGCTGCTTTCTCCACATAAATTTCCAGTTCATTCATGGGGTGGGTTGGGTTGAATATTGACGGCCAATTATCTGCACTTGGGATATAGGCCCGGCCAGTTCATTCATGATGTGTGAGTAATAATCTATGGGTGGCGCCTTATTAGGGAACATGAGTGTCAAATTTTCAAACAAAAAAATTGACGACTTTATAGTCAAGTAAAGAAATTTGTAATCTTAAAATTTAATTTTGTTCTGGTTCTTTTGAATCTTGTAAAATAAATTATATTTCATGAAATACAAACTAGTGCAATAAAATATATTAAAGTGAATCTAATATATGTTGATTAAAAAAAAAAAAAAACAGTTCTGCAAATTTATTTTAAAATAAAGTGAATTTATAGAATTTTTGTTCTATTATGACATGTAAAGTTGAAATCTATGTATACAAACAGCAACAGAAAAAACAAAATTACAACATCTTAATAAAAATTTGGTTTATGCTGAAATATCTTTTTTAATGAAAGTTCTTAACCATTCTTTATCTTATAAGAATAAATTTAGATTTATCAACTCTTTGTTAAAGACATTGAAAAACAAACTGCTTTAAGTAACACTGAATATCCATAAAACATGAAACAAATAAGTATATAAGAAACTATTACCATTCATGTTAACTTCGTTGTCCCAGAAATATTTACTTCTTCACATGTGTAGAAAAGGAAAAACAAAGACTAAATATTTAATTACGAAAATTTAATTCTAAAAATTTTAGTGTTAACAAAATAACTCTATCCAAGAAACCAATGTGACTTTCCCTTAGAACTCGTTTAATTCACTATAATCTGAAAGATGCCAGGTGCCGTATTTTTATTTCCCCAAAAAAGAAAATAACATTTTGAGGGAAAAGGCCTTCATAAAAGAATGAAAGTTTACACAGCTAAATATAAACAAATAGATCCTTAAATTATAATTCATACAAACACTGACTATAAAAATATTTTAACGTACATATATATATATATATATATTTATTTATTTAATTATTTAATAAAATTTTCATGAAAATAAAAACAAAATAAGCACATGAATGTATAAGAAGTGTCTAAAATTCATTGATATCTAGTAAAATAAAATGCAATAATGTTTAACTTACAATACTGAATCATATAATCATTAAAATTGCTTTTAAAATAAATAAATAAATAAATAAAAATCAAATTATACTAGTAATTCATATTTTCATTATGATGAAATTCCATAAAATACAACACTCTTACAGACTGTACTTAACGTTTCGTTTTTGGACAATAACATTACATAACATCAGCTAACAAATGAGCTTGGATGTTTTACGAGTAAATATTAATTAAAAACATATATTTTCAGAGTACTTAAATTAGAATATTGCATAGTTACAACATATTCTTATCACTTTTTGTTAGTGCATAGCTTATCTTTGAAAGGATAAAAATACATATTGGGCAAGGTAAATAACACAATATCATAAACATATAAATAAATGAGTAATACAGGCTTCATAAGTATTATATGGATTATATGAGTATTATGAGTATTCATGAGTAATACAGGCTTCATAAGTATTATATGGATAATATGAGTATTATGAGTATTCATGAGTAATACAGGCTTCATAACAAACCTTGTACATTCTTTATTTAGAATAATTTATTTCAAAAAGTACTACGTTTCAAAACATATGGTTGTGTGTAGGCAGAACTTATATTTAAATTCTCTTTTTTTTTTTTTTTTTCTCTAATTTAGACAATAACATAAGTACATGAACTTTATAAGAATATTTACATATAAAAACAAAACATTTGTTATTTCTATACAGTAAGATAACTTAAATTCATTACTTTTGATAATAAAGATGGGAGTATATTATGAAAGTGCACATAAGGAATAAAAAATGATTAACTTTTTTTATAGTATTTATATTTTTCACAGCATGTTCAGATATAATTTTGAAAACTTACTTTTCTCTTGTACCCGTAATAAAAAGAATTAACAAATAAAAATCGAAACAAGAAATATAATAAGTAACTATATATATAATAAGGCTAAGTTTGTAGACAAATTATAATAAAACAAGTGCATTTAAGGCATATTATTTTGGTGCATTATAATAAATTATATTATGTTTATACATAATTTTGAAAATTTTATTTTACCCAAGTCTAGGGTTTTGTTCATCTCACGAAACCCTATTACTCCTGCTTCGTTGTCTGTCTGTCACAGAGCTAGTCTCAGAAACTAAGTAACTTACAGAGTTGAAACTTTGTGTATATAGCTAAACGAGCAGGGAAGACCAAGCTATGCTCGGTCAAAATTAAATTTGAGTTCAAATATCATGACCCATGACTAAAATGACCCACTAATTGAATTTTCAGGAACATGTGACTTAGCCCAACAGTCTTCTCGTGCCGGAAAACCATAGGATGTAAAATTTAGTGTTAAATTGAGCCGCTTTTTACATATTGACCCACAATGACCCAGAAATGATCCACTAATCGAATTTTCTCGAACATGTGACCTAGTCTACTGATTTTCGCGTGCCCGAAACTCGTAAAATACAAAATTTAATCAAAATCGTTAGAGCCGTTTTTTAGATAAAATTAATTTGACCCGCTTTGACCCAAAAATGACCCCCTAATCGAAAGTTCTCGAACATATGACCCAGCCCAATAGTCTTTTCGTGCCCGAAAATAGTCGGATACAAAATTTCGTCAAAATCGTTTGGACCGTTTTTTAGATACAATTAGCTTGACCATGACCCAAAATGACCCACTAATTGAATTTTCTCGAACATGTGACCTAGCCCAACAGTCTTCTCGTGCCCGGAAACCATTGAATGCAAAATTTAGTGTAAATTGAGCCGCTTTTTAGATCTTGACCCACAATGACCCAAAAATGACCCACTAATCGAATTTTCTAGGACATGCGACCTAGCCCAATACTTTTATCGTGCTCGAAACTCGTAGGACACAAAATTTAATCAAAATCGTTAGAGCCGTTTTTTAGATAAAATTAATTTGACCCGCGTTGACCCAAAAATGACCCACTAATCGAAAATTCTCGAACATGTGACCCATCCCAATTGACTTCTCATGCCCAAAAATGGTCGGATACAAAATTTCGTCAAAATCGTTTGAACCGTTTTTTAGATACAATTAGCTTGATCATGACCCAAAATGACCCACTAATCGAATTTTCTCGAACATGTGACCTAGCCCAACAGTCTTCTCGTGTCCGAAAACCATTGGATGCAAAATTTAGTGTAAATTGAATCGCGTTTTAGATCTTGACCCACAATGACCCACTAATCGAATTTTCTCGGACATGCGACCTAGCCCAATGCCTTTATCGTGCTCGAAACTCGTAGGACACAAAATTTAATCAAAATCGTTAGAGCGGTTTTTTAGATAAAATTAATTTGACCCGCGTTGACCCCAAAATGACCCACTAATAGAAAGTTCTCGAACGTGTGACCCAGCCCAATTGACTTCTCATGCCCGAAAATGGTCGGATACAAAATTTCGTCAAAATCGTTTGAACCGTTTTTTAGATACAATTAGCTAGACCATGACCCAAAATGACCCACTAATCGAATTTTCTCGAGCATGTGACCTAGCCCAATGGTTTTCTGGTGCCCCAAAACGGTAGGATACGAAATTTCATCAAAATCGTTAGAGCCGTTTTTAAGATAATTTTTGCATATATATATATATATATATATATAATTATAATATCTATGAATTTCAAAAAACATATCAAGTTCTATTCTACTTAAATCTCCAAAGAGATAATCAATGATACTGTGTATACAGAATACCACATAGCTAATAATTAACATGTGCAAACATAATATTACCATAGCTGATGCTTCAATGGTAATTGGCCAAATTTTACTCATACCAAAATAATATTGAAAAAAGAAATAGAGAGAAAGGGGGAAAAAAAAAAATTATAAATTGGAGTTGCAATTAAGTAAACACAAATGGATTAACAAATTAAATATGAACCATACACAATGGAAAATTGGACCACATGAGAATTAAATATGAATTGGACATGGAAAAACACATGCACATGTACTCATCAGCCTGGATGCACCCACATGTGTTTTAATTAATAATTCAGTGTTTCATAATTTATATATATATATATATATATATATATATATATAACCACCCACAAGATTTGCTCGTATTAGAATATATGATATCAGCTATGAAGAGCTCAAAATATTAAAATTTGAAAAATTCCTATTATTTTAATAAATAGAGATAAAAAACCAAAATTCTAACAGCCTTTTCCTATTAAATTTAAACATTTTTTGTTATAGCAGATGTCAAAAATTAAAAATCCACAACGAAATTCTTTCTACAATAATTAATTTTCTATCAGACTATTTCCATATGAAAAATGAAATAAAAAGTTTCAGCAATTGAAAAAAAGATTAATATGAAATTTAAATGATTGATGTCACAGTGGTAAAAAAAATGGAAATTTTCAAAGATTTCTCAATAATACAAGGAGTATGAGTATGTGTATGTACACAAAGCAGATTAATATCACATCATTAGAGAATTAAAAAGAAAATCTGACGTCATATTGGAAGTTTAAAGAATTTTTCAGATGTTTGAGAATAATACAAAGCGAGTATTAATATGAGTAATAGAGAATAGTTTGAGAAACATATTGAATCATGATAAAAATCAGATTATGGAAATATTCGCATATTTTAACATTTTGAAAGTGTACAACACGTTTAATTTTGAAATTATTTTTTTATATCGCATTTAGTCCGTGTGACAGATATTATTATGACAGAATATAATAGCTGGCTTTGTTTGGATACTCGAAAAAAAAAAAAAAAAAAAAACGAAAAAATAGACCGGTAAATTTTTACTTTATATGACTTTTTTTTGTTGTTGCTAAATGAAATTTATTTGGATTTATTAAAGAAAGGATAAAGTGTTTTGAAAGGAATATTAAACAAAACCCTTTGAGCTATCTTCGATCACACTTACCCACTTGTTTAATTCTTTATGACACAAAACAATAAAAATTATTGAATGCATTAGAAGCTATTCCTACTATTAAATTATTAAAAGTTACAACTACATTTACTTTAAAACTAGAACAATTTTAAAAGTAATATTACTGTACATAAATCCCTTTGTTAAACAAAACTAAATGTCAACAATAAATGAAAGAAAACAGATTTCTAAATCTGCCTGATTAGATTTGATTGAGCTTACTACTTGACATTAAAATAGTCTTTTGAAAATCCCAAACTTCAATTGGTCTAAAGTTTATTTGCAGTTTTTATTATTATTATTTTTTAAACTGTAAATAAATAAAAGGAAGAAAAAAATCTAAGACTGCTTTCAAGAATATTTCAACACATGATTATGTGTCAAAATAAATTTGTTAGTTTGTAAAGCTAAAAAGTTTCCAATATTGTGCTACATTATGCAAGTTGCTTGCTATTTCAAATTGCTCACTTTACTTCTTTAATGAGAAATCAATTCAGTAGTCTTAACACAAAGAATAAATAAAATCAGGAAGTTAAATCTTTATTTGCATCGTTAATATTACACAAAAAAAAATAATAATGAAAAAGAAAAGAATAAATTAAGAAAACATATTAGATATTGAAAAAAAAAAAAAAATCCAAATCAATAAATCAAAATAAAGTTATTAACTTATGAAGTAAAAGTTTCCAAAATCATATTATGGTAGTGTATTTTTACATGAGTTAAACCAATTATTAGTCACATTCAAACAATAATTTTTAATTCAACACCTATTGTAACTGGACTTTTTAAAATGTCTCATGGAGCAAGCATAATTTAGACTAACATTGGTTAAAGCTTTTTAAACCTACATCTAATTAAAAATCAATAATACTATAGATGAAGCATGCTGTTGTTTAATAAATTACAAAAGGAAGCTCTCTTCTGAGAATGTCTAGAGATTAAGGCATTCTGAAATCCAAAAGTCTCCTTTTTAAATGAATTATGAAACCATTCCCATCGCTAAATGCACAGAATTTTCTGAGAGATTCTTTGAAACCTTTAGACTATTTTTTTTTTCAATCCTCTTATACAACAGCTATTAAAACGTTACATTAAAATTTCAAGACAGCGGTTATCAATAACAAACTAATAGGAAAATGTAGCTAGAAATTAGTAGAGAAATTATATTTATTTACTAAATAGTGTAAGTTTTCATGAGTGCACTAACAATATTAAAAGTGCCGAGAATAACAAGTTTGAAGGGAAGTGTTTAAGGTTTCCAAAAGAAAAAAAAAAAAAAAATGTGTTTTTGTTTTCTTTTATTTTTTAAGCTAGTTGAAAAACATTTTATTGTTTATAGTATATTTAGTTAATTATAAACTTTATAGTTTACAAAATTTATGCATAAATGTTATGAAAAATGTCATAAATTTTACCACACAATTTCTTCTTTTTCGTTATTTTCTGAGTTACATTCAATTGAAAATTTTTACATTGGGCATGAGACCTTCATGCCCCCCCCCCCCCTCTCTCTCTCTCTCTCTCTCGCTCCCTTTCCAGACTCGTTTGTGTCTGCAGACCATGCTTTAAGAACTGCTGGTTTATATGAATTAGGTTTATTATAATAGAATTTAATAAAAGTAAGCTATTTAATACACTATTTTAATATTTTTTTAAAAGATACCACTTGGTAAATTGTTTAATTTAAAAAGATGTTGGTAAAATTTAAAAAGCTATTGCTTTCTTAATGTTATGGGTGGTAAATTGACTAATCATAAAAATTCCAATATTTTATAAAATTTTCAGTTTTTAACTTTATAACTTTGCAGATATTTTTTCTTTAACTGTTTTCTTAATTCATTGTTTTTTTTTTTTTAAACATGTGAATATAATTTTGTATGCCCTTGTCTTTTATTTATGTTTTACATTTTAATGAATTCTTAATCATGACAGTACTAAAAATATTTATGAAAATTTTCTGATTTTTAAGTTGGTTAATTTAACTGGAGCATATTTAGTTTCTTAAATGTTAGCCTGTTTTCTTCCTAATTTGTCTTCCAAAAGATTCCATCTGTTTTTATTATTTTACTTCAGGCCATATCTTTTCGTTGTTTCCACTTGACAAAACAGTTCAAGAATAATCATTCTAGTGCAATTATAAAGTCATTTTCCTCCCTATATGTTTCAAGGTTTCAACTGTTTTCTTGCTGGTTTGAAAAGAATGTTTTTTCTCTAAAACATGCTACATTTTCCTATTAGTTTGTTATTGATAACCGCTGTCTTGAAATTTTAATGTAACGTTTTAATAGCTGTTGTATAAGAGGATTGAAAAAAAAAATAGTCTAAAGGTTTCAAAGAATCTCTCAGAAAATTCTGTGCATTTAGCGATGGGAATGGTTTCATAATTCATTTAAAAAGGAGACTTTTGGATTTCAGAATGCCTTAATCACTGGACATTCTCAGAAGAGAGCTTCCTTTTGTAATTTATTAAACAACAGCATGCTTCATCTATAGTATTATTGATTTTTAATTAGATGTAGGTTTAAAAAGCTTTAACCAATGTTAGTCTAAATTATGCTTGCTCCATGAGACATTTTAAAAAGTCCAGTTACAATAGGTGTTGAATTAAAAATTATTGTTCGAATGTGACTAATAATTGGTTTAACTCATGTAAAAATACAGTACCATAATATGATTTTGGAAACTTTTACTTCATAAGTTAATAACTTTATTTTGATTTATTGATTTGGATTTTTTTTTTTTTTCGATATCAAATATGTTTTCTTAATTTATTCTTTTCTTTTTCATTA
Source organism: Maratus michaelseni (assembly GCA_963931845.1). NCBI lineage: Eukaryota > Metazoa > Arthropoda > Arachnida > Araneae > Salticidae > Maratus > Maratus michaelseni. Next base: position 495,158,447 of record OZ007586.1, read on the forward strand.
TTATTTTTTTTTGTGTAATATTAACGATGCAAATAAAGATTTAACTTCCTGATTTTATTTATTCTTTGTGTTAAGACTACTGAATTGATTTCTCATTAAAGAAGTAAAGTGAGCAATTTGAAATAGCAAGCAACTTGCATAATGTAGCACAATATTGGAAACTTTTTAGCTTTACAAACTAACAAATTTATTTTGACACATAATCATGTGTTGAAATATTCTTGAAAGCAGTCTTAGATTTTTTTCTTCCTTTTATTTATTTACAGTTTAAAAAATAATAATAATAAAAACTGCAAATAAACTTTAGACCAATTGAAGTTTGGGATTTTCAAAAGACTATTTTAATGTCAAGTAGTAAGCTCAATCAAATCTAATCAGGCAGATTTAGAAATCTGTTTTCTTTCATTTATTGTTGACATTTAGTTTTGTTTAACAAAGGGATTTATGTACAGTAATATTACTTTTAAAATTGTTCTAGTTTTAAAGTAAATGTAGTTAGTTGTAACTTTTAATAATTTAATAGTAGGAATAGCTTCTAATGCATTCAATAATTTTTATTGTTTTGTGTCATAAAGAATTAAACAAGTGGGTAAGTGTGATCGAAGATAGCTCAAAGGGTTTTGTTTAATATTCCTTTCAAAACACTTTATCCTTTCTTTAATAAATCCAAATAAATTTCATTTAGCAACAACAAAAAAAAGTCATATAAAGTAAAAATTTACCGGTCTATTTTTTCGTTTTTTTTTTTTTTTTTTTTTTTCGAGTATCCAAACAAAGCCAGCTATTATATTCTGTCATAATAATATCTGTCACACGGACTAAATGCGATATAAAAAAATAATTTCAAAATTAAACGTGTTGTACACTTTCAAAATGTTAAAATATGCGAATATTTCCATAATCTGATTTTTATCATGATTCAATATGTTTCTCAAACTATTCTCTATTACTCATATTAATACTCGCTTTGTATTATTCTCAAACATCTGAAAAATTCTTTAAACTTCCAATATGACGTCAGATTTTCTTTTTAATTCTCTAATGATGTGATATTAATCTGCTTTGTGTACATACACATACTCATACTCCTTGTATTATTGAGAAATCTTTGAAAATTTCCATTTTTTTTACCACTGTGACGTCAATCATTTAAATTTCATATTAATCTTTTTTTCAATTGCTGAAACTTTTTATTTCATTTTTCATATGGAAATAGTCTGATAGAAAATTAATTATTGTAGAAAGAATTTCGTTGTGGATTTTTAATTTTTGACATCTGCTATAACAAAAAATGTTTAAATTTAATAGGAAAAGGCTGTTAGAATTTTGGTTTTTTATCTCTATTTATTAAAATAATAGGAATTTTTCAAATTTTAATATTTTGAGCTCTTCATAGCTGATATCATATATTCTAATACGAGCAAATCTTGTGGGTGGTTATATATATATATATATATATATATATAACCACCCACAAGATTTGCTCGTATTAGAATATATGATATCAGCTATGAAGAGCTCAAAATATTAAAATTTGAAAAATTCCTATTATTTTAATAAATAGAGATAAAAAACCAAAATTCTAACAGCCTTTTCCTATTAAATTTAAACATTTTTTGTTATAGCAGATGTCAAAAATTAAAAATCCACAACGAAATTCTTTCTACAATAATTAATTTTCTATCAGACTATTTCCATATGAAAAATGAAATAAAAAGTTTCAGCAATTGAAAAAAAGATTAATATGAAATTTAAATGATTGACGTCATAGTGGTAAAAAAAATGGAAATTTTCAAAGATTTCTCAATAATACAAGGAGTATGAGTATGTGTATGTACACAAAGCAGATTAATATCACATCATTAGAGAATTAAAAAGAAAATCTGACGTCATATTGGAAGTTTAAAGAATTTTTCAGATGTTTGAGAATAATACAAAGCGAGTATTAATATGAGTAATAGAGAATAGTTTGAGAAACATATTGAATCATGATAAAAATCAGATTATGGAAATATTCGCATATTTTAACATTTTGAAAGTGTACAACACGTTTAATTTTGAAATTATTTTTTTATATCGCATTTAGTCCATGTGACAGATATTATTATGACAGAATATAATAGCTGGCTTTGTTTGGATACTCGAAAAAAAAAAAAAAAAAAAAAACGAAAAAATAGACCGGTAAATTTTTACTTTATATGACTTTTTTTTGTTGTTGCTAAATGAAATTTATTTGGATTTATTAAAGAAAGGATAAAGTGTTTTGAAAGGAATATTAAACAAAACCCTTTGAGCTATCTTCGATCACACTTACCCACTTGTTTAATTCTTTATGACACAAAACAATAAAAATTATTGAATGCATTAGAAGCTATTCCTACTATTAAATTATTAAAAGTTACAACTAACTACATTTACTTTAAAACTAGAACAATTTTAAAAGTAATATTACTGTACATAAATCCCTTTGTTAAACAAAACTAAATGTCAACAATAAATGAAAGAAAACAGATTTCTAAATCTGCCTGATTAGATTTGATTGAGCTTACTACTTGACATTAAAATAGTCTTTTGAAAATCCCAAACTTCAATTGGTCTAAAGTTTATTTGCAGTTTTTATTATTATTATTTTTTAAACTGTAAATAAATAAAAGGAAGAAAAAAATCTAAGACTGCTTTCAAGAATATTTCAACACATGATTATGTGTCAAAATAAATTTGTTAGTTTGTAAAGCTAAAAAGTTTCCAATATTGTGCTACATTATGCAAGTTGCTTGCTATTTCAAATTGCTCACTTTACTTCTTTAATGAGAAATCAATTCAGTAGTCTTAACACAAAGAATAAATAAAATCAGGAAGTTAAATCTTTATTTGCATCGTTAATATTACACAAAAAAAAATAATAATGAAAAAGAAAAGAATAAATTAAGAAAACATATTTGATATTGAAAAAAAAAAAAAATCCAAATCAATAAATCAAAATAAAGTTATTAACTTATGAAGTAAAAGTTTCCAAAATCATATTATGGTAGTGTATTTTTACATGAGTTAAACCAATTATTAGTCACATTCGAACAATAATTTTTAATTCAACACCTATTGTAACTGGACTTTTTAAAATGTCTCATGGAGCAAGCATAATTTAGACTAACATTGGTTAAAGCTTTTTAAACCTACATCTAATTAAAAATCAATAATACTATAGATGAAGCATGCTGTTGTTTAATAAATTACAAAAGGAAGCTCTCTTCTGAGAATGTCTAGAGATTAAGGCATTCTGAAATCCAAAAGTCTCCTTTTTAAATGAATTATGAAACCATTCCCATCGCTAAATGCACAGAATTTTCTGAGAGATTCTTTGAAACCTTTAGACTATTTTTTTTTTCAATCCTCTTATACAACAGCTATTAAAACGTTACATTAAAATTTCAAGACAGCGGTTATCAATAACAAACTAATAGGAAAATGTAGCATGTTTTAGAGAAAAAACATTCTTTTCAAACCAGCAAGAAAACAGTTGAAACCTTGAAACATATAGGGAGGAAAATGACTTTATAATTGCACTAGAATGATTATTCTTGAACTGTTTTGTCAAGTGGAAACAACGAAAAGATATGGCCTGAAGTAAAATAATAAAAACAGATGGAATCTTTTGGAAGACAAATTAGGAAGAAAACAGGCTAACATTTAAGAAACTAAATATGCTCCAGTTAAATTAACCAACTTAAAAATCAGAAAATTTTCCTAAATATTTTTAGTACTGTCATGATTAAGAATTCATTAAAATGTAAAACATAAATAAAAGACAAGGGCATACAAAATTATATTCACATGTTTAAAAAAAAAAAAACAATGAATTAAGAAAACAGTTAAAGAAAAAATATCTGCAAAGTTATAAAGTTAAAAACTGAAAATTTTATAAAATATTGGAATTTTTATGATTAGTCAATTTACCACCCATAACATTAAGAAAGCAATAGCTTTTTAAATTTTACCAACATCTTTTTAAATTAAACAATTTACCAAGTGGTATCTTTTAAAAAAATATTAAAATAGTGTATTAAATAGCTTACTTTTATTAAATTCTATTATAATAAACCTAATTCATATAAACCAGCAGTTCTTAAAGCATGGTCTGCAGACACAAACGAGTCTGGAAAGGGAGCGAGAGAGAGAGAGAGAGAGAGAGAGGGGGGGGGGGGGGGGCATGAAGGTCTCATGCCCAATGTAAAAATTTTCAACTGAATGTAACTCAGAAAATAACGAAAAAGAAGAAATTGTGTGGTAAAATTTATGACATTTTTCATAACATTTATGCATAAATTTTGTAAACTATAAAGTTTATAATTAACTAAATATACTATAAACAATAAAATGTTTTTCAACTAGCTTAAAAAACAAAGAAAACAAAAACACATTTTTTTTTTTTTTTTTTTTTTTGGAAACCTTAAACACTTCCCTTCAAACTTGTTATTCTCGGCACTTTTAATATTGTTAGTGCACTCATGAAAACTTACACTATTTAGTAAATAAATATAATTTCTCTTCAGTTCATAGTATTTTACATTAGATTCAATGAGCTCTGTTTTAATATTTTACAAATTTTATTATAGAAATTAACAGCAGTGCAAATGGATGCCCTAAGATCATGCAGGATATCAAGAATAGAAAGAATAAGAAATGACAGATTCAAAGAAATGATGAAAATAAAGGGAACCATATTAGACTATCTCCAAAAGAAGCAATTGATTTGGTATGGTCATGTTAAAAGAATGAGTGATGAGAGACTACCCAAAATCACATCTAATTATAGAACAAACCAAAAAAGGAAACTAGTAAGATCACCAAAGACCTGGATGGATGGTATAAAAAAAGCCATGAGGGATAGGGGTCTGGAAGAGGAATGGACCCTTGACTGGAAAAAGATGGAGTAATCTCTTGTAGATTTCTCAGATGGAGGCACCTGATGCCATAAGCAGAGTATATATATATATATATATATATATATATATATATATATATATATATATATATATATATAAAACAAATTTACCAAATTGTGACATTCATATTGTGGATGGAGAAAGATCAAACACTGTAAGCCCCATTGCAACTTTTGTTGGCATTAAATCATTAAGATTTTCTTTTTTTTTTAAATCCTTTTGGAAAAAATAAATTGAAAATTTCATAGCCAGTTCCCGATTTTTTTTCTGAGATTCCTTGATGAAATTTGCAATTTTTTCCTGCAACCAAACGATGAAATTTGTGCCCTTTTTTTTCTCAGATCAACTGATGAAATTTGCTATTTTTTTAGCAACTGATTGATGAAATTAGTGATTTTCTTTCACGACCAATTGACGAAATCCCCAATTCTTTTCTGCGATCAATTAATGAAATTTATGGGGGGTTTTTGTGTGTGTGAGCGATTCATGAAATTGGCAGTTTTATTCCACAAGCGATTCACAAAATTCACAGTTTTATTTTGCGAGTGATGACAAAACTCATGGATTTTTCAGCGATAGATTTAGGAAATTTCCAATTTCTTTTCACGACCAAATCAAAAAGAAAGTCAAAAAGAAAATAAATAAATAGAGGAATTCCATTAATTTGTGGAAGAATCACATGTAAATATCTAGGGTAAGAACATATCTGAATGACCTCAGAGCTATAAATTTGGTGAGTGGGAACCAAAATTTGTTTTTGGCATACATTTTTCTGTACTGAAGGCTAATAGTGTCCTGCTGCCGCCACTGACTTCATTCACAATGCCATGATCCCCCTCCCCTCGATTTTGCAGACATCGCAGATTTTTTATTTATTTATTTTTAAAGAAAACAGGAAATTATTTTAATTTGCAAAAAAAGTTATACAGAACGTGCAACTGAACATTGCCCTCAACATTTCAAAGACAATTTCAGCAATAAAATTGCAAATTATAAATTACCGTTAATGGTATTTTAAAACACACTGTCAATTAACTATTTGTTAGGAATCTGCAACCCTTGGTCTTGTCCCTATACTCACATCTTCATATATCCTACCATATGCTCCTCATTTTCCAATACTCATTAATCTTAATTTACAATAGTTTATTTAACTATCTATTTTTCCTTTACTTATAATTCATATCTTAAATCTTATTTATTTAATATCTAATAAAGTTTACTTACAGTTTATATTTTAATCTGATTTACTTAACATCTATTAAGATTTCAGTAACAGCTTTTTGTATCTTTTCTTAGCCTATGGTTTGTTTACTTACATCGCATACGAAGTACTAATATACGTCGCTTGTGTGTAAGAATTTATAGGATTATTATTTTTTTCTTTACACAGCTGTACAGAAAAGGTGAGCTTTTCTTTTTGGTATTTTGAGAAATAACTCTGTGAATCATACAGTTCAAGTCTGCAATAACAATACCACTATTTTGGGTATCGATATATATAAAAAAACATTACAATTTATTAATGTACAAGATTATTTTATGATATTTTATACATGACCCAATTCTGTACTTTTGAATAATTTTAAGGGTAGCTTATAACTAAATTTTGAGATACAGAAATTTTATATGAATATTTAAAATTTATGTCAAACTTTGGTCTAGTTTTTTTCTGAAAATTGATGTTATTAGTACATATCGTTATATTTTTCAAAATAAATAAATACATAAAATAATAATCATAATAATTTCTGTTGAGATAATATTTTCATATTTAATTATTGTATTTACAAGATGATATATTTTATCAACTGCTATTTTTTTTAGTATAGAAGTTATTATTGTAATTTGTATTAAATTTCATACGGTGATGTGTGTATGACTCTTTCAGTTTGCATTGAATTTGAAATTTATCTGATATTTATTTGTGTAAATTTCAAGGTACATATATAGTTTTGCAAATTTAATTTTACTACATTTTTTATTTTATCTATCTTAAGCTTTATAGATTAGTTTATAAGTAAATTTGTCATGCTTTTTGCTACCCTTTGTGTCATGCGTGCATTCACAATATATTCAATTTACAGAAAACTCATATTTGTTTTTCTTTCTCATATTGTTTCATATGAAAGTGCTATATATATGAAAGGATAAAAGTAAATCTTTGTTACATTCAAAAACAAAAGTAAAAATCTAAAAGTTAAAATCCCCAAAACATTTTTTCGAACATGCAAAAAACCAATACTTAAAACTGATTTACCAGGCATAAAGATCTTTAGCCATAAATTTTAATCAGCTCTCATCAACATGACAGTTATTGTATGAACCAAAAATGTAATCAAAGTAGATTTTTCTTATCAGAATTGCATCATAATATTTTGTAATATAAACAAATTGAGTTGTTCTTGTGATGCATGATTATTTAGGAAACAAATTATAAACAATATATTATTATTGCAGTTCAAAATTACTTCTAGATCATAAAGTTTAATAAACTTTCCCCAGAACGACAGTTATTGCATTGAGATTAAGAAATCAAAGTGAATAATTATGTCCAGACAATAAATTCTAATTAATGTCAAAATAAGAAATTGGTGAGTATATTTTAGGTTGTATATCCAAATTAACTTTTGTCTGTTTGACAGTTATTAATATGATTGGTTCATAAATAACCAGTAAGATTAAAATTAGAAATGACTGTTGTTGATGCAATGGGCAAGACCTATTGCATCATAAGACCACATTAATCAAGCCTTCTACCCAATTAAAAGTAAGTTCACGCCTATATTTGATTAGTTCGCCCTCTGCTGGAGAATATGAGAAATGCCAAATAAAAACATAGAGCAGGGATTTTTCAGGTTTTTTTAGCTTTTTAGATAGCCTTTTCTTCATCTAAAAACTCCTACCAGAAATGAAGGCTGCTCGGCCGTCCTGAAAATATCTAAATTAACTGATTAGGCTCAGTAATCCTAAATATGAGCCTGTAAACTTTCAGACTTTCAAACTCCTGCATCTGACTTGGAAAAGGATCATATTGTATATAACAAAGAATAAAGTCAGATCCCAGGAAAAGACTTTGTTGTTAATTATCCACGACTACACCAAGCAATGAAAAACCTGAAGCAGTCAGGCTTTGGAATATACTTCATGATATCAAAAAAATAGATGCCAGTGATGAAATCATTACATATATACTCTTCTCCATTTGCAAAAAAAAACCAGTCTTTTTATATTTTTAGTTAAAATTTGATACTTAAATGTGAACAAAAATATTCATGCATATAATTTTTTGCATTTTAATATTCTATTGCAAAATAAATTTTGGTTTCATTTTTACATTAAATAAATATATATATTAAAAAGAGCATTTCATTCTATTCTAGTTCTCATGGATTTATGTGATACTGACATGCGTTAAAACTTATTATTACAGCTTATTAATGCCACTTATATTTAGTTTTGGAAAAGGTTTTAAAAAAAAAAAATCTTGCTCTACATGTTTTCAATCATATCTTGCTTCATACAATATTTCGGATTAAAAAAAAAAAAAAAAAAAAATCATGTCTTGTTATTGCCTTTCAGCATTTTTACAAAAGTTTGAAATTTAAAGAAATCTTACGTGCATACTTTTGTACAATAATTAATTTCACACGCATTTGTATAATTCTTAATTCAATGAGTTTATACTTCCATTGGTCGGAATAGAGTCAAGATTTCATCACTATTATGTTTTCTAAATTTAATTTTTGTGTAGGTTACAGTTTTGGTATGCTCACATTCATTGGATATGATTTTCTAGTTTGTTGACAAGTATTTGATATCCTTATTTTTCAATATTGTTTCGGAAGCTCTTTTCATCCACTGTTTACGGTGCACAGTAAATAATGGATGATCCAAAATTTTACCATTTTTGTTTCTCATTTGTTCTCTTATAATGGTTAAATTCATAATTATCTATAGGATTTCATTTGTGAATCTGAAATGTCTTTTTTTTTCTTCTATTTTTCATACTGTAAATTTTTAAACTTAGATATTCTTTTAAAGTTTAATTGCTATAGACATAATATTTACAGTCTTCATTGCAGCTCATGCAAATATTTGTTATTTTTTACTCGGTTAATTTATTTAACATTGTCGTACTCGCTGCGAGGTATGCTTTGTGTTGATGCCCCAATTTTGCATTCGATGTCCATGTAGGGTAAAAAAATTTTTTTTTACATAGTGGGTCTTGTGTAGAATTGTGGTTTCCATACTTGGCATTCTTGAATGTTTTAGTTCATTATTAAATTATTCAGTAACAGTACTTTGTTTTTTTTTGTCTTCTCGCGAACGAAGGTGTCGGGGGTTCCATCTCTGCGGAAGTTTCCTCCGAGATGCGGGGTTACTGCCGTGACGACCTATGTCACCAACCTTGGTAAAATGACCTGTGGGTCCGCAGTTGGGGAGCGGCCTCAGGCCGATCGCAGCGCCGGGCGAGACAAAGCCCTGGTGCGTTATAAGCCCTTCAGAGGCTTGGGTGCGATGGTCGTTTACGCGCGACGGCGACCCCCGTGGGCGCCTGACGGCACAGGATAGTTTTATACCTTGGTTTTGCATTTGATGTCCATTTATGGTAAAATTTTTTACATAGTGGGTCTTGTGTAGAATTGTGGTTTCCATACTTGGCATTCTTGAATGTTTTAGTTCATTATTAAATTATTCAGTAACAGTACTTTTTTTTTTTTTTGTCTTTTCTTATACCTTGGTTTTGCATTTGATGTCCATGTATGGTAAAATTTTTTACATAGTGGGTCTTGTGTAAAATTGTGGTTTCCGAAATTGGCATTTAATTCAGTAACAGTATTTTGCATTTTTTTCTCCTCTTACATCAATTTCTTGTGCTAATTTTTCAGTGGTATATTTATATCCTCGGTTCATTGAGATCTGAATCCATCGTATTCAGATATTTTACACATGTTCATAGAGATTAGTTCCATCGTAACTAATATTTTTCACTACATTTATACTTTTTACTCGTCATTCTAGGCACAAATAGTTTGTCGAGTATTTACACACATACTGTTGAATTTTATTGCAATTTTCATGTTTATTTATAATTGAGATTTTTCCTTTTTCAATATTCACTTTTATTTTTAATAGCTGTTTGGTACATATTTGAATGCATTTTTCTGTATAAGGCTTTTGCCAGATTTTTTTTTTCTGCTCATGAGTATATCAATTTGCATGTTTCTCGTAATTTTTGAAACATTAATTTATTTTCTTATTTTGCCACACTTGTTTAGAATTCATTTACATATTTATTGTGTATAAAATCCAGCGGTAACTTTTTTTTCCTTCTAAGGTTCATTGTTTGTACACATTACACGAGTTCATTGAGTCTGGTCTCCTTTCATAGCCAGAGGTTTTTCTTCATTTTACACACACATACACGTTTTGTCGTACTCAATTGGCTAGGCACAAATGGTTATTTTGGGTACACCCTTCATACCGTTGGATTTGTTTAAATGTATTTTCTATTTTTCTCATAGGTTTACAATAAACATTTATGTTTAATTGGTATTTTAATTTTGGACAAAAGTTATTTTAACTTATTTTCTAAGGAAATGGCATTCAAGACACACATATAATTCAAACACCCTTTTGGTAACTTAAATTACTTGCGCTTTTATTTATTTTGATCACTTATCAAGTTATATTTTAAAGTCATTTTCTCCTATTTAAACTTTCATGTTACGTGGTTGTTGATAATTTTTTCAAATTACAATGCAATTTAATTTTAATTTTAATGTACAAGAGCTATCATTTCACCTATCAATCCATTTTTGTTTTTAAAAAAATTATATGTACTAATGTACTTTCTCTTTCAATATAAATATGGTTACAATATATGTATATCATATCTTTTTGATTAATTTGATAGAAATTTTTCTAAAGGTTAATTTTAATACTGCCCGGAATACACACAAAAGAAAAACTTTATTTGGCAATATAGTTCATAGGTTTATTCTAATTTAGATCAAACTTTATTTTTAAGTATAAAGTTATTTATAGATTACAGCTAAACTTTTGGCATTTTATGCAACATAATCATAGGTTGCATTTTTTCAAAACTTTATGGCAAATTGGCAGTATCCTACTTTAATATCCCTTATTTATGTCCATTATCAGAGTCCATATATCTGTATTTGTATTTTACTTATTATTATGCTTTTATTAAGTTATGCTCATAATAGACTTGAAAAATAATATATGGGTCTATAAAGAACATTACAGAATGGTACAAGTCCAGTCTGCACATATGCATAAAATTTTTCATTTTGTATGTTTATATATATTATTTTCATTGTTTATTTACATACTAATTAAAACAAAAATTACTATTTGTGTCAGTATTGCATTATAGGATATTTTAATGTTTATTATGATATATATTCTAAAGGAATGCCACTTGGCATTAAATTGACCTGCAGGTATATTTTTATTATAACAATTGCTAGCACTTATGTTATATATGAATGTGTACACACAGATTTTGATATAGGCATTTAAGAAGTCATAAATCTTGCAATATCTGTCTATACGCATTTGAATTTTCTTTTTAATCAAAATGCTTTTCATTCAAGTCAAGTTATATTTATTAGTAGCGCAAATTAATCTTATTGATTTATTTCTTTCATAATCAATTTTCAGATAATATGTTTTCATGAGTACATGTAATTTTTAACCGTTGCTTTAAAAAACATTAAGCTTTTAAGTGTTGACAGATTCTAATTATATAGGCAATCATTTTAGTTCAATATTTCGAAATTAATTTCCTATTGCAATGCAATAATATAATCAAAGGCTAATAAATCACTCACATCTGTTATTTTAAAAAAGCCTATCCCTAATAGTAACGGGGTTATATTTTGAAGGTTCTTAATTGATAAGTCGCCAATCTGGAATATGCTTGGTGTTACATCGTTCAAAAAATTAATATGTTTTTATCTTAAACGTACAAGAAATTCTGTTTTGGCGTGTTGGCCGAATCGCAAGGAAAATTGTGAAAAACACAAACTGAGCTAATTACAGACAGATCTTATCTGACTATCGAACAAGAAGGTTTATTTTAATGCACTAAATATAAAGACCACCTCTCCTCTATGACATCTTGATGTCTTATTATGGCCAATAAATAAATGGAAACTTGCAAGCGTATCCTGGAGTTGGACACAATACTAGGACAATGTACCAAATTATCCGGCCGTGTAGCATTTTCCAAAATCCGTTCATGCCTACATCCTAAAGTTATCTGGATGTATATCCTTGCTTGTATACGACGAGCAAAATCAACACCATAGATACTAGTCCCCCAGGGGAATACCTTCTTTAGGTATTTACGGGTTTTGCGACCCCGGATTCCCGAGCGATCTTTCTCCTTTCCTGTCTTCTTCTCTCTTTAGTTGTCTATCCTTTTTTCTTTGTTTCACACTTTTTAATCTTCTCTTTTCAGTTTGTTATACCTCTTTGTTCTTGTTCATGTTTGATTGTTTTAATTATACATTTATCATCATATCACTCTTTGTATTTATTATATTAATTTCATTCATCTTGTTTTTATGACAAAGTTTTAAATCGATATCATATTTCAATTTGATGTTCTTATTTAAATCTTTTTTTTTGGCGCAGCATGTCCCTAAAGGGACTTTGTGTCATAAAACCCCACTCAACCAACCAACCATAGATACTAGATGGCGGTAGCAGATTATTTCAGTCATTATTTGCAAAAGCATCTCTACTTCACTCTTTTAAAAACGTTCTAGATGCCAGAAGAGGGCATTGTCGTGTCATGATTAGTTAATCGGCATGTGTCCGAGACCGACATATATACTTCGGTGACTCGGCATATGATGCACTTGTTCTTTTAGTTTTCCAGAGGAATTATAATTGATGTTTTTCGTTTAAACTATTTTGCAGAAATGGTTTATTGTTAGCTTAAGGTGATTGACTCCTTTCATTGATAATGATGGCTCGTATTTAAAGTTCTGAAGGTCAGTTGATATCTTTACGTTTGTCGCTTGGAGATGAACTTGTCATCTATTAGTTTCGTCAATATTTTTCAAGTTCTTGGAAAAAATTTTCCCATTAACTATAGTGGTGTTAAACGAATAATATGACGGATATTTTGGAGTGTCTTCTTAACGACTTGAGCAGTTTAAGTTAATGAATGGAGCGGCTGAATCAACATGAATGTTATGCAGTTTAATCAACACGAACTCGTAGCCATTGTGTTTTTCATCTTAAATAGTTTTGGATTGGTTTTTCTAAAGATGTTCAAGAAGTTATGCTGTCCTGAATGTTATCTGCAGTTTATCTGAATTCCCTTTTAGCATCAATAAAAACTTGTTAGATTGTGGGGTTTAGAAGGAAATTGAACTGTTTTTTTTTTTCAGAAGTATATTAGAAGTATTTCAGAAGTATATTAAGTTTTTCAGTCAACCATACTGTGTAAAGTATTTGTGTCATGATAATGGATAATATGTCATCGTAATGAAATAATTCAGATAAGTGTTTTTCAGTAATGTTAATGTTTTTCTTAATTGATTTATTTTTATCTGTTGTTTTATTTTAAAGTTTTAAATAAATATTATTTGTTTTTAACTAGTTTTTTTCATTTAATCCACCATCATAGTTTAAGCTTTTTCTTTTTCAGGTTAGATTTTATTTTTAATTTCATTTGATATTTAAGTTTCATTTAATCGGGGTTTAAATCAGCATATACGCTTCACGCTGCTTAAAGCTACTCTGTTAATTACTTAACCCCTTAGGAGCTACATCGTATTTCCTAACACTATTTGATCCCATGCCAAGTAAAATAAGTATACTTATTTAAAGGTCTTAATTTCTTTAATAAAGTAAATGACTTTAAATCATATGAATCTGATTAAAAGTACTTTTCAAAATGCTGAAAATATTCAACAATAGATTTAAGAGAAGAAATAGTCTGGATTATGGTTCATTGGTGAATCAGAAAGGATAGCTGCAATTTGCGATACATGAAACATGTAATCTTTCTCAAGACACATGAAAGAGGAATACCCACTCTCTTTTGCAAAGATAACTATGTATTCCTGATTATTATGATACCAAAAAATATCTAATCTGTTGTCTTATTGTAAAACTCTGACCTATTGTCCAATTCTGATAGTTTGCCCGCCACTATTACTGCTTCAATTAGATAAAAGTTTCCCCTTCTAAAAAATAAAACCTTTTCTAAGAAATCATCCATAACTTTGTTGGTCAGACTTTTAGCTTTAGCCATGATTTGGTTAATATTTGAGGTTTCTATTTATCTGCTTTTTTTCCTGTTACTTTTCAAAATATCTTGTATAATAATTCACACAAAATATATAGCTGAAAATTGCATGTTTTGCTTTTACTATATATAATTTATTCAATTAAATTTATTTTTAATCAACTCATATCAAGTAAATAGTTTTAGAGCACTATATTGCTTTAATGAAAAAATATAAATGACGTTACATGAAAAAATATAAATTATGCAAAAAAATAAAGAAATATGCTTTTTTTTAAGCCTAAAAGTATAACTATTTTACCCCACATTGGTTTCTTTTTAATCTAAAATATAAATTTTACATTAATTTGTAATAAAAAATGCAGAAAGTTATTGCTAGCTAAGTGTTTATGCTGCACAAAGGATAAATAAGCAGAAAATAAGTTCTTATTAACTTATACTTATTTACTTAAAATCTAAAGTTTTTCTCATCATAACAAATAAGTTATCTCATTCATAAATTTTAAATCACTATCAAGTAAAGCAACAAATATTTTATTATTTCCTGAAAAATGAACACTCACTAATCTGGTAAAAATATTGCAAAAAATTACTTTGTATTTTTCATAAATTTATTTTTGAAACTTACCAATTTTACTCCACCTGACACTAACATGAAAGAGAAAACTAAGAATACTATCTAAAAAGATATATTTTGCAGTTTATAGTTTATATTTTGAAGCTTTTTATAGTTTATACATCTTTATTAGATTATATATATACTAAACAATATAAGTATTTTAAGTCCTAAATTCGGGGATCAGCAAAACCAGACACACGAAAAAGGGTCTGCAGTAATAAATTAAGAACTACTGATATAAATAATAGGTAGAAGTTTTATAAATTACAGCAATTTCGAAACATACTACAAATAATTATTAATTATGCTATTACATTAATTGAAACAAAATAAAACAATCCTTTTTTCTACATTTGAAATAAACTAATAAAATCGAGAAAAATAACTATGAAAGCAAATGTGAATTAATGATGAAAGCAGTCTGGTATTTAATAAAATAGTTAAACTGTCTGGATAAGTTTAAAAACTATATTTTTTCACAAACAATTGTCATGATCAATGAATTCGTCACTTATAACATAACCCATAAAGATAGAATATAAATATAATTTTATGTATTTTGTAGAAAAAAAAAAACTGAGAAGAAAGCAGACGCTAACTTCAAGAAAGAATAAAAAAATTACATGCATTCAAAAAACTTCTAAAAACGAAAATTTAAAATGATATGTTACAGTAACCACTTGTTATTTGAATCAACTTTAGGTGCAAGAAATATCAGAAATTGTACTTCCACCATCAACCCATTCAATAACTATAATATTAACCATTTGTGTCCCAAGTATGAAATATCTTACCAGTATATGAAATATCTTGTCAAAAAGTATATAGCAGCACACAATAGTGCTTATCGGACTTAATAAATAAATAGCATTAGTTTTTATTGAATAAAAATAATTAAAAATGATGATAACCAAAAACAAAATATAGTTTACATAAAAAAAAGAAAAAATTTGAGCAAATTGTATGACAGAGTACAAATGCACAAATATTTACAAATTAAGGTTGTATGTTGTGGCTCTTTTTAACATGAAATTGAAACAGCATGATCATTTTGTATGGGACTCAAATGGTATCAATTATTCTTTGAAGAATATTTACATCTTTTGTAAAAGAAAAAAAAATGAATGCATGAAAAAAATGTATGCTAGCTTTTAATAAGATATTCAAAATAAATAAATAAACTTATAAAGCTTAACTTATGCAGCATTAGCCACTACTTATTTGAATCACTAGAAAATCAATTCAGCCATCTATCGCAACTGGCTTTTTCATTAAATTCTAGTGAAACAAAATGATTCATTTAAACAACGGTTAGTGTTCCTTTAAAAATTATATTACTATATGTTCCAAGCATTATACTAAAATAAATGTGAATTAATTTGTTACACAAAGTACATAATAAATAAAAACAAGGACTTGTGATAAAATGAAGGGAAAAAGATCCAGAAAGCAAATAATCAACAAAATCTTAAAAAACAACAAAATATTAAAACAATTTTAACAAAACCAATAAATCCAATTAAATTAATCAACTCATAAGGGTCAATATTTTCAGGATGCTTGTAATAATGTATAATAAGTATTAATGGGTATATTTTTAATCCATTAGATCAATAATCAAACAACTCAAAACACAAAATTTATAAATATACGCCTCTTGAGGATGCTTGTAATATGTAATAAATATTAATTGATCTATTAGATCAATAATCAAACAACTCAATACACAAAACTTATATAAATATACGCCTATCAAAAATATTTTTATTTTTTGAGTATTTCATACATATGTGCATACAGTCAAACCTCTAAATACTGGAACAAGTATTTTGAAACAAATAATATTGCTAAATGCACTTATTTTATAATTTATCACACATTTTTAAAAACACATAACAGAACAGTACTCTACACAGTTAATAAAATACATTAAACAGTGATAAAAAAGGGGAAAAATTTTGTTAGAAATAAAAAATCTAATAACTTTCATCAAGTACAGCCAAAACTGTTGACCAAATATTCAAGTACCACACAATATCAGCAGGAGGTCATATTGTCTGCCTTCAAAGTTAGTTCCAATCAAAAATGGTACAATGTAAAATTGTTAAAATTTATCTTTCAAGAGCAAACCAAATTTTGTTTGCTGCTGAAACCAATTTTTGCAATATATTCTAGTTAAATCATATTACTTGAAATTTTGGTTACCCTATACTCCAGTAGAAAAAACAGTGCAGATTATTTTAGACCTTACAGATTAATCTAACAGCATAAAAATAAATACTGGGCTTAAAAAAATGCTAAAATATACTTTAGATATGCTTTTGGATTTAATGCATATATTTATTATATTTTCTTTGTAAATACAAATTTTGCTTATTTTATGGGTTACTACTATTTTTTATATTAAGCTTAGTCCAGCATTGTTGGGTCATACATAACTTTTGGTTTGCTGCAGATTGACATAGAATATTCTGCTACTGGGCCTGGTACAGTACTTTCTGAGCATTAATGTAAAGGATAGTCAGTAGATTTTAATACAATAAATAAAGATATCTTTTCTACTACAATAATCACATATGATACCTATATATTAGAGGGACAATAACAGCTAAAATCATTTACCGTTTCAAATTTCTCTTAAATAATTCAACACATAAAAGCTAAGTATTTAGTATTTTTAGTATAAGCTTGAATATTTCAGTATTTAAACTCATCACTCATCATGCAAGACTAATATTTTGAATACATGTCATATCAAGACATGTTTCAGCCACAACTTTTTCAACTTATATGGTTTATAATAACACCATATTTAATTGTTCTTTATTTTTTTCAAAGTATCACGGTTATAATATTTTTAAGTATTTAATAGTATATGTTGGGTTAAAATGTAAACATTGTTAAGATCATTTTAAAACAAAAATTAATATAATTATGTTGAGCAAAATTAGAAAAATAAAATCTTTTGGACACTTATAACAAAGCAAATAACAAAACAATAACAAGAGATATATATAAATAAATAAGAACCAAAACAAACCCCCTGTAAATTGACCAACCTACTAGGTACTTTCATCCAATAAAACACATTACTGGCATATATGGGCTGACAATATGCCCACTATTTTAAATGATAGACATAAATATACATATTTATTTCCACGAGTGTTAATAATATTCTGACACATAAAATCTATTTCGTAGTTTACCTAAAGCATCGCTTATTTCAGTGGCAATACTTGGCATTGACACAAATTTTGAATGAAATTTAAATTGTATGTAATTAATTTGTGAATTATTGGTATAACATATTTGCTGATAATTTCATTGCACTTTTTATAGAGAATTCTTGATGAAGGAGGGGGAGGCGAATTATGACAGGAATTACTATAGTCAGTAACAAGTTGAAACCAGGGTTGAAGGTTTCACAGCTAAAGAGTGTTTCAAGGTAATACTTAACTCATTTCTTGCATTGAGAAAGATTGTCAACTTTGTCATTTATTAAGATGCGTACACTCCTTAGAATTTTCAAGGAGTATGGCACGACTATTTCAGATTGGAAATCTTTACCTAATATTTATTTTCCTTTCGATTATAAATATTTTAGCTCTTAACAGAAGAGTTTGTACAGTTTTTCTGCAATTAAATAAGTCAAAGAATTCTTTTTGAAAATTCTGGTAAATCTGTACACACTCTGGTTGTTTATACCTGTATTTATGGTTATTATAGAAAATTGGGTTGGAGAATTTTATATTAAGTATTATACTTCTTTAAAAATATGGCAGTATTTATATATATATATATTGTAACAATTAAAGACTCAAAAACTTCAAATGTTGTAAACATGTATAAATAGCAAGAAATGAGTCAATGTATATTAAATTCACCTATTTTGTAGAACATGTTATATACCACCTCACTAAAAAAAAAAACAATTATACACCACATAAAGTATCCAGTAATAGAGGTTTAACTATAGCCATTTAATTATATATGCAGTTTATGAATATTTACCTTGCCCAAATTTTCAAACAATAAATAAATGAGTATATGAGGAAATGTACAAAGATTGGAAATACTGAGTTATTTAAAGACAACTGCAACAGTGACATATGAAATACTAATTTTAGAAAGTATAACTGAAATAGTTAAAAGTGAAAAGCTGCTATATATTTAGGCAGATGTGTAATTTTGTTTAGATTATTAAAATGCCAATTTCATAGTTTCTTTGAAAGGAAAATTTTACTTAATCCTTTTTCAATATCAAATTGCAATTAAAAACTTAAATTATTGAATTTACAATTCTACAGTGGAAAAGTGTGCAAGGATATTAACAATTTGGTCAATCAATATAATCAATCATTATGCATAAATCTAAGAATAAGGTGTAATTGAACATCTTTATGTCGAAATCTTAAAATGGTATATGTTTTGAATAAAACTACATTTTAATCAGTCATCTGGATGTGGAATTAAAACTATTAGGAATTTCACCAGCAGTTGTCTTTTTGCATAGATAGTAATATATGAATTTAAAGAACACATATGACAAGACTTGAAATTTACAAGTCTTGTTAATTTGCATAGTTATTTAGTATTATACACATTATAGTTTAAAATCAGTATTCCCAACCTTTGCATACACTCAAACTTATAAAAATGATATAAGCTCAGTTACATATATTATAAAAACAGTTTCTTTTTCTTTGCATAAGTTCAGACAATATCAACATTAATATTGCGTGTTGCCTATTCATAAATCAAAGGACATTACACAAGAAGAAAGACTCTTCTTAAATGAGTTTTCAATATGAACATCATACTTAAAAAAATGCTTCGCTTAATTGTTTGCTAGTTTGAAACTGGCCACAAAAGGGCCATAATTAATAATGCTCAGTTTATTTTAACAAACAGACACTTTTTTTAATAAAGTCATTCAAAAACTGTTAAAACTTTGAAAACATAAAACAATGTGTTTTACTTTATTTTATCTACAAAAATACCAATTCCTGCCAATAAGGGTCTCTTTGGTAAGAGTCACATTCTTTGAATACTTTAACTGCACATAATGTTATTGGCAGGGTTTTTTGTTTTTCTTTCTTAAATTTACATGACCTGACATGATAGTAATTAGTATCTCAAAATTCACTGCTAACTACATTCGTTATAAAACTAAAAATTAACGAACTTACCTTTTATTACAGAAAACAGCATACTTAACGCATCATCAAAATAACGATGTATTTTACAATGTATATGCTGCTAAAACTGCCCAGTACAAAAAAATGAAGTTTACACTTTGTGACTTACATTTAAATTACAATTTCAGAGATGTTTATGTTAAGGAAATGATGAATTTGTTGTTTTGTATTAGTTAAAATGCTTGTGCAAATATATTTCTTTTTCCTTTTTACAACGTGTGAAACAACAATACAGGTAATATTTTAAAAAATTAGGGAAGTATGGCATGGTATGTTATTTATGATGACTGTAAATAAAAAATTTAAAACTGCTGCCCAACTAGTCAACAGACTTTACAGGTACATAGAAACATCACTCTGATGTTATACCATAAAAAGTGTATTTAAATTCTGTAAATCTTTTAAACAAAGCTTCAATAAATAAGTTACATCAATTTATACTTTATAATAAGACCCACACCTTTTCTACCAGATAGGCTATACAGAAGCACTGTTAAAATATATCTGAGAATGTGTGAGTTCTTGCATAATAAGTCATTCAGTGCAACATCAGCAAGCTACATAACTTGCAAATGGAAGGTCTCATACTGTATATATATGCTGTTAAGTAACAGCAAATCACTTCAAAAATATGAAGTATAACACAGAAATAGGCGTTTGTGGTTTAGATAAATGGACTGAGTTTCAATACAGGTCCCATCATGATGAATCCATGTAATCTGGATCACTACCAGAATCCTCTGATGCAGAGTCTAATAATCGTTTCCTTTTCTTTTTATGTTTCTTTTTTACTTTCTCCTTCATTATTTTTGGTGACTTTCTGTGAGACCGATTACTGTGTGAAGGAGATTTACACTTTCTTGATATCACAATCTTTGTTTTCTCCAACAAAGGTTGGACTGGTTTAGTCTCATCACTGGTTTCATTTGCAACAGTCTTTTCTGTTGAATTAGGGACAGATGAAACTGTTAGTGTGGACGTAACAGGTTTAGCCTGATTGTCCTCATCATCATCATCATCAGATGGATCTATTGTTAACATTAACTGTTTAAAATGAAGATACTGATTAACAAGTTTTTCTTTACCTTTATCATCTAGCTCACCTTCGAATTCTCGCGTTTTTATAAAGTTTAACACTGTTTCAGGATTGAAACGAACATGCCCTTTACGATTTAAGGGCCGTTCATAAACTTTGGCAGTTTCATTTGGTGAGTACTGTTGTATCTTGTTATCGGTGAAACCATACATCTCCTTTAAAGTTTGTTTCATATACAAGAGCAGTATACATGCTTGAGAAGCAATGATGCATTCTTGAAGAACAGTTGTATCCTCAGGAAGACGTCCTAATATAGTGTCGAAGTCATCATCATCGTCATCATAATCATCTACCTCTGGATTGACTGGATTTTGTTCATTACCTTCTGCTGACTGCTTGGGTGCAAGAGCTTCACGAAATGTTTGTAATAAATTTGAACCAGATACAGATAGCATAATATCCAACTGATGCATTATGAAAAGGGGTTCATCTTGTGCCATATATGGAAAATAAGCAATATTATCTGCTATGTACAAAAGCTCTGTTAATGGTGTCCGGGCTTGTTCATCAAATAATTTCAATAGGGAAAACAAGAAAGCTCTGCGACTTTGCCTGGTTGATCTCATCACAGAATATAAGAAACCATTGCGACTTACTGGAGCTTCAGGGCACCTAAATCCTCTAAGACTATCATCAGGATTTTGAATTATTTGCTGCATTTTGTATGACATTCGCACACCAAACACAGCTTTCATTTGAATAAAGCCAGGATACTTTTTTTCAATTTCTTGCAGCAACTGATCAGCTTTAGTTCGAATTACAGGATCATCATCAGAGCCCAAGCATACTAAATATGGTACAATTTGCACAGGATGAACCAAGCCTTGCCCAAGAATGAGCTGAATTACAGAAAGGGATGCTCTACGCACACCTATTTCTGTATGTAAAACACACTCAAGGATCTGTTTTAAATATATTTGTATAACAGTACTTGCCATTCCAGATGTTACATCTCCCATTTCTTTTAAATCTTCCGATTTTGATGTCTTGCTCCATTCAGCATCTTTTTGAATCATACGCATTTCTTCTTCAACAAGATAGTTTGTAACATTTTTCAGAACTTGACATTTCAATACAGATGAAGCTACTGGTGATGTAAGAAGATAATGATATAAAGTTTTAACTTCAGGCCCTAACATGAATTCATAATGCCTAATCATAATAAAGCCCAAACCATTTAATGCTTTTAACCTAATATTTTCATCCTCATGCTGATTAAAATATATTACACCTTCAAAAACTCTATCTTTAAGTGAAATTTGACCATTTTGTTCAGATCCAGTATCTATTGCATCAAAATCAAAATGACAACAAAATAATCCAACAGTATATAGGGATCTTAATAGTTTTGGTTTCATACATTTAAGAACTTCATTTTCAGGGTTCTTTTCATATTCCTTTTTACACACTAAAAGAACAACAAAAAATTTTTGAAAGCAATCTTTTACAAGCTGGTAGTTGTGTGTGACCTTATTGACAACAGCACCTAGACAACTAACGCAACTTGGAAGCAATCCCATATGTTGACGGAGTATTAACTTTACCATATCTTCTTCTATTTGAGCAAGGAAAGATTCACTAGGATGCTCAATAAGAGGCACAACAAGCTCTAAAGTTTGTGCAACATTTTTTAATAGAAGAAAGTCTGACTGTGTGTTGCATTTCATGCTAAGATATGGTTGAATTGTAGTTGCATGAGGAACAACAAAAGGGGGATGAATTTTACTAAACAAATGTAATGTTGCTAAACATGCAACAAGATGAGAGCTTGCACCACCATCAACATTTTGAGAAGACTCTTCTAGCTGCAGCAGATTTTCAACAAGACAATCAACAATTTGCTTACAAGACTTTACAACAGATTTATAGTTATTATCTTCTTTGTTCTTTAGAAGATTCATGAGTAGTTGTTCAAACCATTCAAGTCCAGTATCTCTACAAGCTTCAACAACATGAGTTATATTTTTAACTTTCTGAAGAATCCTATCTTGCTTTTTATCAGAAACAGGACTAAACCACATACTCTGAAAGACCTCACCAACAAGTTTTTTAATACCATCTTCATCATTAACTCTTCTTATAATTTTAACACAAATTTCTGGAGTTTTGGAAAAATCAGGCTGCTCAAGACAAATATCTTTTAAAATTTTGATAACTCTTTTACGAACACTTACACCTGTATCAAGTATTCTTGCTGTAAGCATTTCATAATATTGACTTATGAGCTCAGGACGGATTAAAATAAATTTGCCCAATAAGTCAACTGCAGCTTCCCTAACACTTGTTGAATGATCAAGCAGTCTGCCATGGACACCTTTCTGCATATCAGGACGAGCTAAAATACTTGGGTCAGCTTCAACAACTAATGTTAAACACTTCATTGCTTTCGTTCTCACAGCTACCGCAGTTTCACTAAGTACACGTAAAATCTGTGATAAATATAGATCAAAACTCTTGGAAAAATGCCTCGTAGATGCTAAATATTGAGATATTAATTCAGCAGTTTTATAATCAATGTGCTCTTCCTCTTTTACATTAACTTTAGAAGATTCTTGTCGTTTAATAACTGTCAATAAAAAACGCTTCCTTTCTTCAGCTAAAGCAAGAACTCTGGCATTGATTTCATCACTTTCTAATTTTGATTCTTCTTTTTTCTCTTCTTCCTCTTCTTCCTCCTCCTCCTCTTCCTCTTCATAAGTTACTTGAGATGATCTTCTACGACTAGTTCTTGAACGATTTGCTTTTTTATTTTTTTGTGCAGAATCAGGCTTATCAGGGGCTTCTTCTTTTGGAAAATTTAAAGATTTATCTGAACGTTTAATTTCAGCAGCAGCATCCCTGTACCATTGAGCAATGT
This sequence comes from Maratus michaelseni, assembly GCA_963931845.1. NCBI lineage: Eukaryota > Metazoa > Arthropoda > Arachnida > Araneae > Salticidae > Maratus > Maratus michaelseni. Next base: position 495,182,458 of record OZ007586.1, read on the forward strand.
AAAATCTGCGAGAAAATTGAAGAGCAGGATCATTAGCCATGTTTGAATCCAAATATTGAAGGAGAGCTTTCTGTAGAATTTGAGCTTCATCACGTTTCACGGGCTTCTTTTTATTTTTCTTTTTACTTTTTGATGGGCTAGCATCAGCATCATCACAATCAGCTACAATTCTCTGTATTACATCATTTATCATATCTTTACGATCTTGACTTGTAACAGCATCTTTCCGTAAACGTGCTGCTACAACTCCCAAATAATCAAGGGATGCAACTCTTAGAGTCATTTCCATAGATTTATTGCTGAAATTTTGAACTAATATTTTCCCTAGAACAGATAAAAGTAATTCAGAAGCAGGCCATTCGGGCTTGTTAACAGTACTCAATAAATCTTGAACAAAGTTTTCAAACAATGGTCTATAATCCATTTCTTCATGTTTTGTTCCACATTTTTTCAAGAAAACTGACAAAAAACTAACTGCTGTTTTCATTGATGCTTCATAAGAAGTGATAATAAGAACATCTTTATCAACATATACCTTTTCTTTGTTTTCTGGATTTTTGGGTTTTTCTTCATTTGAAGAAAATTCAGATTTTGATTCAATTTCGGGCTCTGGTAAGCGTACAACACTGTGTATTAACTGCAATACCAAAGCTGTCAACATTTGAATATTTTCTTCAGAATTTAAACGATAATTTCTAAGGCTTCTTTTACTAGTAGGAAGTCTAGCTATAGATGCTAATATATCTTCTAAAATTAGTTGCCTGTGTTTATCATACCGAGAAAAAACAGTCGTCACAAGGCGAAGAGAATTTAACTGCAATTCACTTATACCCTCAACAAAGAAAGGGCTAACACCCAAAGTTGATACCTGTAAAATAATAGTATCGGTTAAGGTTTGCAATTCTAACAACTCAGCCAAAAGACTAACTGCTTCATGAAGTTTATTATATAATTGTATGGTAGATTTTTCTTTAACTTTATGAGCATGAGCTCTTTTTTGCTTTATATTTCCAGCATAACCATCCTTTGATTTGGGATCAAGCCGATATGCAGGATCAAACACTGGAAAAACTGTATTTTGAAGTTGATATTTTAAAAAAAGTACAATCCTTTCAATGACATCTTCAAGAAATACTTTTTCAGGCATTTTTGGAGAAGTCATTATATAAAGAGCAGTTAAAGATGCATCAGCACTTCTCATCACACGTTCCATCGTCAATTCTAACCATAAACGTGCTTCTTCTTCATCTTGCTCTTCCATCATTTGTACTGGTAATAATTTTGCTCCATCTACAATATTTCTTTCTAAAATTGTAAGTAAACGAACTAATCTTTCAGGTGGAAACTGATTCATTGCATACAGTCTTTTTAACTTTGCAGCTTCATTGCTAAGTTCCTGCAATTGAGCTAAAGGTATGAGAGCTTCTGCAGCACATTCTGTATCTTCATCAATCACAGTTGAAAAATCAATATCTTCCATACTATCAAATATAGCATCTACTGTTCGGGAAAAATGTTGATAGGTATTGGAATCCATTAAATCTTCTACAGATAAAGGTTCACTGGCTAATTCCTTCTTAGCTTTTTTATTTTTCAGTTTCTTTTTTGGTACGGATGGTGTAACTGGTTCTGATGGAGATTCTTCTCTGTAAGATTCATCACTCTTTTCATCTTCTGAATTTGAGGATTCAATGTAAGTAGCTTTTGAACTAATGCGGCGTCTCTTTATTCCTCGGTCAGTTGAAGTATTATTATTTACTTTTTCTGGAGATGAATTAAGGCTTCTTTTTGATCCCTTATCTTTGACTGGCTCTGAATTTTTACGATTAGAATGATATTCATTATTACGATTTCTTCTGCGAGGTGATAACTTGTTACTGGATTCTGATTCTTTCAACGATGATCTACGTCGATTCTCTGATATTTTATTTGGAGGTTCTGGAGAAGATCCAGGTTTTCTATTTTTTATCGTGAATTGTCTAACACTCTTTTGAGCAAGAAGTTGGTCTTCTAAACTAAGTTTTGCAAGTACAACTACAGGTTCTGTAACTGATACTCTCTTTTCAGAAATCACAGCAGGCTTTAGAGCAATATCAGTATTTTCTTGTTTGTTTTCCAGTTGGTTAACAATTTTATTTTCTTTGTTTGGTTCAGATCCAGGCACAGTTGATGGTTGAACAGTTGAATCAGGTATTGAATTATGTATGCTATTTACATTTTCTTTTGCATAGATTTCAGACTGTGAATTTTCTAATGAGTTATTTGGTACAGATTGCCATTGCTCTATGACAGGCTTTTTTATACAATTTACAAGGGGGACAGATGGTCCAACAATAACACTAGATGAATTTGTATGCTGTGGAGTAGATGATGATGATGATGATGGTGATGATATAGATACATCATTAGGATTATTTAGAAGTGAAATCAATGGGGAACAATTGGGTGCTACATTACTTATCACTTGTGCAGAATTCAATATATGGTTTTCTGTCCTTTCAGTTTGTTTTGCACTTACAGAAGTGAGATCAACTTCATCTACACAATTGCCATTACTAAATGGATGAACAGCAGGTGATGGCTGAGGTACATTTACAATATGTTGATTGACAAGTGATGAGTTGAATATTTGTTGGCTCTCTTGTAAACCTGAGGACAAGGAATCTGTAGTTCCTTGAGAAATTGCATTATGATGAAGAGAGGGGGCAGGATGTTGCTGACCAGATGGTGCCACTTGATGAGTATATGGGGAGTATGCTGCAGGTGATTTAGGTGGCACATTTAAAGTCTTGTTTTGAACAATTCTCGTGTTCTGAGGTGTTTGAGGATGCTCAAGCGGATAATAGCTAGGGCTATTTGCTTGAGCCTGACGTGGCTGACATGGTGAAACAGCAGATGCACTAAAGGCATGCTGCTGCTGTGGGTGAACAGAAATATTTGAACATTGTCTTTGTAACCACTGCCCAGAAGGAACATGATGATCACTAGTACTACTTTGGGATCCATGAACTGAGCCTTTAAAAAGGCCAGGATTTCTCCCAAGCAAGTATTTTACAAGCTGGGATATTTGTCCACTGTGGGATCCTCCCCCATAATAGCCATCTTTCACTTCAATATGCTCAGTGGTGGTACAACCCAAAGCATCAATCAATGGTGGAACAAGAATGGATTCTTGTGTATTTAAAAGCCGGCGTGCTTCTTCAGAGTCTCTCAAATGTGAAAGTAAGCTCTGGTGTCCAGTAACACCAGGTAGTGGTGTAGGGAGGGGCAACTCAAGCAAAAGATCTGTCAAGCTTTGTATACCAGCTAATGTAGTGATTGGTACACTAGGTCCTTCTCCATTCATCATGACGAATTCATGAATTATCTGCGAATCATTTTGCACCAATCTTTCACGTCATGAAGGCTGAAAAAGAAAGAAAAAATTGAGTCAATCAAAAAAAAATATATATATATATAACCATAAAATGCTTATTCATATTCTAATCAAATAAAACTTACCCATAAACCTTATTTAAAATGATCTAAATATTGGAATGCTTAGAAAAGAAACTGGATACTTTTTTGGGGGAAAAGTTTAATTGGGAGGTTTATTTTTTCTCATTAAAAAACCTCACATTATATTTATAAAATAATTTACAATAGCTTCATTCTGTTGTATTTCCTTCATATTTTTTCCAGGTTCAATATCCCTCATCTGAACCAAAACTATGCATATGTTACCTCACATTCAAATTTAAATATTTTAAAATAAATACATTAATAATATAATAAGAGAATTAAATACTATTTCTGTCACCATTTATGTCAATAGTTATTTTTTCAAAAGTTACGAAACTTAAATTTTATTACAGTCCCTATGTAAGTTATATTTAGAAAAACTTGCAATTAAAGGGGAAAATACATATGAAATGATTATTTTAACAATTGAATGATATGTTTATATTATAATGTTCCAGGAAAAATAACTAAAAATTATGATCCTGAAAATCTAAAATTTTAGTATTTATTTTAAGACGGTAAGTTGCAATCATATCATCATATTTTATTGTTCTGATTGTAAAAGATGCTAAAAAAATAAAATATGTTTTAGCAAACAATGAAGGATAACTGGATTAAGGATAATCTGTAACTCTACAACAATATATGCTATTTTTATTTATTTATTTATTTATTGGCAAATAGGTGTTAGAAAGGATATCAAAATAATGTATTGAACCCTGTTTTATTGGCATAAAAATAAATTAAATAAATACATAAGCTGAATTGCATAAAATTTAATTTTGTTTTTAAAATGTTTATACTTTTTGGGAAAATTTAAAGAATTGCAACACCTTTAGAAAACATGCTAAAGCAGTTAAATAACACAAAACTTAAAAACAAATACATAACATGACAACAAGCATGCATACCCCATCTTATTTTTTCTACACACTTTGAAAACTATTATTTCCAGACGATAGTGCTTATTTGCTATTGGGTATCTGGAGTACATAAATTTCATATTTCAAAAAGAAATTAATCATCTGACATGAGAGTCAGAGTCAAACTTATCTTTTTTTTTTTTTTTTAATTATTTATTTTGTTATAAGGTACATCTTTGATTTCATTAACATGGCTAGGTAACAGTCTAGTCTAATAAAAATTGTATAGGCTGAAACAAGGATAAAAATATAGATTTGGAACTTGGAACATTACCAGAGTTTGATGCACTTATTTACAGTGTATGATATAATAAAATAGTTAATTACAAAAAAGAACTATATAATCAGAGGCCAAATCATATAATCTGTTTGAAGCAAAATATTTAAATTCTAAGGAATTTTTATGAACATACTTTTTAAATACTCATTTTGACCATTTATTCGCCGTTATAATTCATAGACAAGATATTTTCATTAATTTGCATTAAAAAAAATTTTCATTTGATTTTATTGAGAATTCTGCAGTTTTCTGTTGAATTCTGCAATCTCTTTTTTTAAACTAAGGATTTTTCAAAATTGTCATTGTTCATTTATTTTTTCAGGTTTTTCTTTATGAATATGTAAATTTTCAATCTATAAATAGTGAATAATCATAGCCATACATAATGCATAACTGTATATAAAAAAAGAAAGTTTTATTATTGTAATTTATTTGGTAAATATTTGAAATATAATATCTCAAAATCCAATTTTCTACTGTGCAATTTTCTTTTTGCCCAGACTGTATATATTTTATTTAACACATTTATCATTAAAGATATTTAAACTTATTAAATGTACTACATAATTACCTTTTCATTACAAATTAAAATCAGTTTATTAACAGACTAAGTATAGACTCATGACTTACAGAAAAACTACAAATTCCCAAGGCCTTTTTTTATGTAGAAGCAGAATGTTTTGAAACATATATATATATATATTTGCAATAGGCTGCATTCTCCAATATGTTTGCCTATTCCTCCGGAAGAAATTTGTTCAGGGATAAACAAACCTCTGTGAGATTTAGAACAAACTTCTCTATAACATGATCATGCAGAATAACACATCTGGTTGACATCTAGAGTGTACATGGGCTATTTTACTTACCCATCATACATAGTATAGGGTAAGTCTTGTAATCGTTTTGAAAATCTGAAAAAAATTTTTGACGGATTTACACGTTTCAGACACTGGAGATTCCGAAAAACATTTTTAGAAAAAAAATTTTGCCGTCCGTCTGTGTGTGTGTGTGTCTGTAAACGCTCTATCTCCCGAAAAAATTGAGATAGAGACTTGCAATTTGGTATGTACTTAGTATGTAATAATGGGAAGAAGCCTATTTCATTTCATTAACCTCGATTAACCGGAACTATTTTATTCGGACCCTCGAAATATTCGTTCTGATAAAAGGTATATAAAAATTTTCGAAATTGTTTATTTTAAGAAATGAATATAAAAGACAATAAAAAAACATAAATTTTACATAAAGCATGAAGTCGATCGGATAATTAGTTGCCGAGATATTTGGAATCCTATTTTCCACACTCTTCGATTTTTCATGACCCTGTATTTCATCCAAATTTCACTTCAAAGAGATATTTTAATTGGAAATTCGACGCTTAATCAGATGCAATAAACCGCTAGTTAATAGGATTATTATTTTTGGAGTTATAAGGAAAAACCTCTTTCAAGCAATTCAGTAATCGAGCCTTTAAAGTTTGTGACGTCATCAAGCCACGATTTTATTTGAATTGCAATGCATTTTATAAGTAGTTTACACATTTTTATTTTAATATTTTACATTATGCATATCCATGATGGGTAAGTATTACGGTGGCCCCCAACGACTAGTTTGGTCTATCAAGAAACCTGGAGAAAGTGGCACAACATTCTTGAACATTTCTTGCTCTGTGTGCTTAAGCAGAATTATCCCAGATAATTCATGTTGTTTTACAAGTGCTCTTGGGACCAGGGAAGCAAAACGCACTCCAAGATGTTTTAATATGTTTGATAGTTTATTTTGACACTTTCATCAACAAAAGGAGGCAGTGTTTTGCTAGTTTATCAAATCCCACCCCAAACCATAACAGACTGGATGTTTTACATCTATAAATACCAGCTGCAGACTAATGAACTTCTGACCAAATTAGGTTATGGTCCAATATTGACTGGGAAAATTTTGAAAATTCTTTTTGCTGCTGATCATGTGTAGCCCACTTCATTGGTGCTATCCATTTATGAAGTCTTACCTTTCTGTTGGCCACTGTAAGTTTCTGCAGGGGTCTGTCCAGTTTTTTTTTTCCCCCAGGGTCTGATTTTTATCAATTTAAATTATTATTTTTGTGAAAAAAATAATTTCACAAAGCATTAGTTAACTCATTTATGCATAGACTCCCAAAATTGGGACATTTAAATTTTTCAGAAGTAAACTAATATTATTTTACTGTTGTACCACCGATTAGATGGAAAGGTGAACATCCGGTTTAAAGGCGGAAATGGAAGAATCGACTAGTTATTAGGGGTGACAACTAAAGCCTGATTACCGCAAGGGTGAACTCTCACCAGTTAAACGGAATAGAAATTTTCTGGATAGAAATTCTGCAGGATTAAGGCGCTAAAATCTGCCGAATAATTCTATTAAAAGTTACTGGTGGAAGTTTGCTTCTCCAGTAATTATATTTCTTATTTCTCCCTGCGAGGCGTCTGTATTTGGAATCGTCCTTATTTTATCCTTGATAATATTCCACACAATACGTGGTCGGACAGTAGACAGATTTCTTGTTCCATCTTTTTTTTTTATGATTATTTTATACTACACAATCCACAAACAGAATATTCAGACTAGATAAATAATGCAATGATTATTATTAGATTATATATATATATATATATATATATATGTATAGTAAAAGAAAGTTTGAATTTTTTTGCTGATAAAATTGATATTCATGTACATAAAAGTATAATTTACTATCACTCAAAAATTTCAAAAAAGACTGAAATCAATTCATAGATTGAAATTTTGCACCATTTGTATAACTACCATTCTTCTAATATTTGTCATTCATTTGGGATATAAACAAAGGAAATCGTGCATGGTTAACAGTTAGTCTCATAAAGCAAATTTAATATGGAAGTGATTTTATTATTTATTCCTTTTCAATAGAACTTTTTTGTGTTTATTAAAGAGCATAACTTTTGCTAAGGAAAATGAAGAATCAAATGTAAATGTTGAAAAAGCAATTACAATTTTAAGCTATGCATTGATAAAAACACCAAATAGTTAGAGAAATATAAAATTTAACAATAAGAAAATTTAATAGATTTTTGCTGGGAAAATTTATATTCATGTATATGAAGTATAATTTACTATTACAATATAACTGAACTAGTTAAGAAAGAAAATTTATCTATAACTAATAGGTTGTGGTACAATAAGAGAGTATGAGGCAGAGATTAAAATAATAATTCTTACAAGTATAAAAATAAGAATAAATTTCACTTACCAGTTCATTTGAAATCCCATTAATGTAAAATTAAAATATAGCCATCAAATCAATAGATAGAAAAGAATCGAGTTTTAACACTATAGATTAATTTTATTTTTTCAAAAATACCAAGTTCAAAACAAGGACTAACATCCTCTTCTAATAGCAAATCAGAAGAATAGCCATTCATTTAAATGTTCAAAATTTTAATATAGAAAATTATTTCATTAATTTACAACATAAAATATTTTGAATATATGCAAAATCATAATATTATTTATGAAATAAGAACTAATTTTATTTAATAGGTTACTTTAGTCTTGACTTCATCATATTAAAGGAAAAATTAAGATTAAGGAAAATGTTTAAAAATATATTTTTCTTCGTTTTCTGGATCTAAAAGTTGCTCTCTAATTCCTTTGATTTCTGCTTCTTTCGTCTTATAAAATATAGCATCTAAAGATTTTACAAGAGGTTCATACAAATCAAAAATCCTTTAACAATGTTAGGCCTGAGAAAGCCACCTAGTAACGGATACTTTCAGAGTTTTGAGTATATCAATTGCATATACATCACTTTGTATATCTTTAAATATTTGTTGTTTGGCAGGGTTATAATGGAAAAGTTTCAATACACACTAGCAATGCATCAACAACTTGTAAGAAATTATATTTATTTAAAAGATGTGCAAATACTAAAGCAAGTCTGATTCCTGCAATTGACATATAGAGAATGAGGAGACAAATCCACATCCATCCATATCTGGTATACAGACATCCTTCTCTGTATACCAGAAATTTTCCAGATCATTGGCTACAGCTAATGCTAAGAAAATATAATTAGCCATTTTAACATTTTTTGCAAAAAGAAAACTTTTAATGGCAGATGTGATAGATTCAGCATTTTTTTTTTTTATATATAAGTTTATATTTCCAGGATATTCTTCATTGATTTGCAAGTCCTGGAACTTTATACTGGGCTATTAAACCTAGCTGCTCTTGATAAGCTTCATCTGCCAGTAATGCAAAATTTCCACTTAAGTGCAATGACTTAAAGAAAATGATGACTGTCTTCAAGAAAGACAGAAATTGCTTCAGTTAAATTTTGCACTGAAACATTTGATAAATATGTAGAATTTTTACCACATGTGTTTAAATAAGATTCTATCTCTTTGTCGCCAAGATCTTGACCAATGAACTTTACTAATAATGCAAAATTTTCTGTAACTGCCCACTGCTTTTTGATCATAGCTCTAAGCTTTCAGAAACAGGTTTACTGATTTTTGATTCAGTAACTGCTTCATTATGTCTTGTACTTTCTTCAAGTCTGGTTTATACATCTGGATGGATGAGACCTAGATATTTGGCTTGGTCAATCTATGGCCTCTTTGAAAAGCAAACTTAACATAGTTTACAAAAAAATCCTTCACCTGACACACTGTTAATAAATCCAATTATTAAGTCATTCATACTTTTGAATATTCAGGGGATATTGTTGTTTCTGAGGAAATTTTTCTTTACCTTTCAGGAATTGGTCATTTGATTTTAACAATATTTCACTTTTTTCTCAAATTATCCTCTTTAGAAGGAGATTATTCCTTTTTAAACTTATCTTTGAGAGAAGATATTTTATTTTGTCCAAAATTTTTAGTTTTGGCAGAAATTATCTTCATCAGGAGATATTTTGTATTTTCTAAAATTACCTCCTTTGACAGGCAATTTTTCTTTTTCAAAATTATCATCTTTGGCAGAGAATAAATTTGATTTTTCAATCAGATCATGTGGAGAAGAACTCTTGATTGGATTGTCTGGAATATACACATTTGACTTCTTGACTGGATCATCTGGATGTGATAACTTTGAATTATCAATTGTTGAATGATCTCTTCGAGATGAACTTTTAATTGGTGGTTTGGTACACTTGTATCTTGATTGCTTGCTTTGAAATAGTTAAAAACTGTATTGCACAGCCCTTGGCATCTGAGGATCATATTTTTTTTTTAAATATAAATTTTGAGAATAATTAATTTTGAGAATTTTTTCCTGTGGAGGGTCGTCCATGCTTCATATTTTAAGAAATATAAGGGAAGAGTTGCACATGAAGATTAAAATGAATGAATGATGTTGCAAAATCACAAAAAACTTGAATTACCACACGGATGGCAGACACACAAAACAAAAGCAAGTGTTGCAAAATTAGGAAGTGAAAGAAATCACCAAAAATATGATCACCATATCTACTATTGTTATTATGACATCATTTATCAGCCAATCAACATTGATTTCAAATAAGGATAGACGGGAGAAAGAAAAGAAAGCCAGCTAGCAATAAATGAAAGAGGCTTTAGTTTGTTTACATTCAGATAAAATGAACAAAAAAAAAAAAAGATAGATAGATTTTTGCAAAATTTTACACTTACCATACGTGTGTGGTTCATGCTTTTTTTATGTAAAAGGGACGTTTTTCGGAAATTAAATTTTGTGAAAAGTCCGTTTTTCTGAAATTTATTTTTGTGAAGAGTCTGTTAACAGACTCAATTTTGCCCATGGACAGACGCCTGTTCCGGCACTGCTTTATTTTGTAAGACTGGCATTACTGTCTGTTGATTGATGTTCATTTCTTGTACAACTTTTTTCTTTGAAACATTAGGAATGCATCCAGTCTTCCTTACGGTCACTTTAGATCTTTTTAGATGGTCTGTGGATGTTTCTGTTTTTTTTTAATTATTATTTATCTTGGTTTGGTCTTTTCCTATTTTGAGTAAACTGTTTGAACCGTTCCACAGCATGTCACATAATCTAACTTGACCCAAACAAAAACTCCGATTGCCTCATGCCTTCAACATGTAAGGAAAGAATCACATTTTTCTTGGAGACAATTACTACAAAATCTTTTTACAAGCTATTGAAATTAAACGGAAAAATAAACCTTTTACTTCTTGAGTAAATACACATACTTTATGAATTTGCCTACCTAATGGTTTTCATATTTTAGATGTGATGTCACATGTCAATCCATTCCTCCCCCCTGTCACACACTTTGTGGAACCTCCCCCCCTCCTCTTTCTTGAAGTGTGACAAAATTAATTGATGATACCTGATTTGTTTTTTAGTGTTTTTGTAGCAGATAGAAAGAAAAAGATCACAGGAAACAAAAAAGTGAATTTGATGTTTTTGATAAACAGAACCAAACTACTGCAGTACTTTAAAATTTAAACAAATTGAGGAAAGAATATTGTTAGACTATATGTCATTGGAATCCAATTTCGGTAATTCAAGTTGCTATATTCAGACATGGTACAAGCTCACCAAAAAAAAAAAAAAAAAAAAAAAAAAAAAAAAAAAAAAAAAAAGCTGAACTTTCACACCCTCATGCCCCCCCCCCCCCCAATCAGTAACGTTATAATTGGTCAGCAAATTTAAATATGTAAATTTTATAATTTACATATTTCAATTTTCATGACCAATTAGAAAAATTTTAATTTATACATACAGTAAACATAAAAACAACTTCAATATTATCAAAATTAAAAAAATTAGTTTCAAAGCACTTCATAAGAGAAAATTATTACCCTCACTTGGAAACAATTATTTTTCTTTGAAATATATGTAGATGTAGTCCATATTATACATATAATATGAAAGATTAAAAAAAAAAATTCTTGGTTGAAAATAATGTAATATAACTAATATATCCATTTCATCAGATCTTTAGAATATATGTAGCTGTGGCATTGTTTCCAATTATTAGATTACAGATTAAAAATCAGCAGAGAACAGAGATCTGTTTAAGAAGAAATTGGGTCCTTTAAAGGACCCTTCACAAATTTTTTCATCTCAAAACAGGATACTTCACAAAACCCTTCACAAAATTTGTCTTAAAAATAGAAATTTCACAAAACTTTTCAATCTTCAAACAGAGCCTTTTACAAATTTAATCATTTAAAGGTAAAATCGGACCTGTCACATTTACTTACACACACACGTTTTCTTAAAACTGTATAATTAAGAATTTGAGTATAACGGTAATTTCAAATTCACAAAATTATGACTAGTTTTTTCCCAATTTCACAAAAACCAGATCCTGACATGAAGTCTGTACAAATTCCTGATCAGATCTATTCAAGATTAAAAATTAATCAGAGTTTGAAAGAAGGCAATTTATGGGAATCAGTATAACTTTCTCCACATGCTTCTTTGATTTTAAGTGGTCGGAAATTGCAGAAAATCCTCTTTTACTATAATATTGGAGATCTAAACAAAGACTACAAATTGTTCTCTCACTCACATAAACTTTTTGTATGGAATCTCCAACTATTACAAGTGATGTCGCTGGATCCTAAATATCCTGGGTGCCTGGGACCCAGGACTTTCAAATATCTGGGTACCCTTTTTATAAAAACGGATCCTCATTCATAATAATTCAAATTCATATTTTTAAAGTATCAGTGAAACTTGTTTATTTGGAAAAGAGAAATGCAGTAGTTATTGTTTTGATTTAACAAGCATAGAACTCTGTGTGTCTGCTGTTTTCTAAAAGAATGCTGCATCTTCTTTGTGACTATTTCATAAAATCCACGTTTTTTTCGTGAACCTTTGATGAAATTTGTGGGGGAGGGGTGGGGGGGTTTCCACGATACTTTGGCGAAATTCATGTTTTTTTCGTGGCCCTTCAACGAAACTCATGCTTTTTTCGTGATCCTTTGATGAAATTAGCAGCTCTTTCCGCAATCCTATGACAAAATTACCGTCTTTTCTGCACCCATTTGACAAAATTTGCATTTTCTTCATGGTCCCTTTGACGAAACTCATGTTTTTCTTACACTCTTTTGACAAAATTCACGTTTTCCATGGCCCTTTGATGAAATTTGAGTTTATTTTGCGATTTGTCAATGAAATTAGCCATTTTCCGAGCGATCCTTTAATGGATTTTGCGTTTTTTCCTTGACCTTCGACGAAATTTGCCTTTTTAGTGATCCTTCGACAAACTTTGCCATTTCTTTGTGATCTTTCAACGAAATTTGCCTTTTTGTGATCCTTCGACAAAATTTGCCTTTTTTTGTGATCCTTCGGCGAAATTTGCTGTTTTTTGTGATCCTTCGACGAAATTTGCTTTTTTTCCCTCCCCCCAAGATTCTTCGACAAAATTTGTCTTTTTCGGCAATCCTATGACGAAATTTGCCTTTTTTTTCAAGATCCTTCAATGAAATTTGTCGTTTTTTGGCGATCCTATGACGAAATTTGCCTTTTTCCCCCCCCCAAGATCCTTCAACAAAATTTGTTGTTTTTTGACGACCCTTCGACTAAATTTGCCGTTTTTTCGCAATCCTTCGACAGAATCCGCCATTTTTAGTGATCATATGATGAAATTTGCTGTTTATGGGATTCTTCGATGAAATTGACCATTTTTCCATGATTCTTCGACGAAATTAGCAGTTTTTTGGATTCTTCGACAAAATTTGACTTTTTTTCCCCCCGAGATAAGTTTGAAAAAGTTTGCTGTTTTTTCGAGATCCTTCAACAAAGTATACCATTTTTTCGAGATCATACAACAAAATTCGCCGTTTTTTTTTTAAGATTCTTCAACAAATGTTGCAGTTTTTTCGGATTTTTCGACAAAATTAGCCATTTTTTCTCAATCCTTCGACAATTTTGTCTTTTTTTTCTGCAGCCCTTTGACGAAATTTGTCTTCCTTTTGCGATTCTTCTATGAAATTTGGATTTTTTTGGCGATTCCTCGATGAAATTTGCCTTTTTTCAGCGATCCTTTGATGAAATTCGCCGGGTTTTTTTTTGGTCCTTGGATGGAATACGCATTTATTTTGAGATTCTTCGGAGAATTTACGCGTATAAAAATTATGCGTCCTATGGGATGCATAAAAACCTTTCATTTTGCATTCCAACTCAAATTTTTTGCGTAATTTATGTGCTACAGCGCGTCCGCGGCATCGCTAATTGCTTTGGTGTGAGTGATTAGGCAGTGGAAGAGAGGGCAGAGGGAAAGAGAAGGTTGGAGGAAAGCGAAAACCAACTCAATTTGGCGGCCACTATTCATTCATCCTTTTTTGGTGTATTTCTAATACTGGGTACAGTACAGAGAGCTTTTGGATATATTGATACATAAGAAAAATGACTAACACAAAAAAAAATCCAATATTGCTTTATTTAACAGGAGGGGAAAAAACTATTTCTGGAAAATGTGTGAAAGCAATGTGCAAACAATGTAATGTAGAAATGGTAGAAATTGTGGCAAAAATAAAAAAAATACAAAGAAACTTACAGCCTATGTGATAAAGATGACATTAGTGAATCTGAATCAGTTGAAATCAGGGTTGACTGTTTGCCGGCAAAATGTATTTTTGTCAGGACAGTGGAAAAAAGTGGAAAAAAGACAAAAATTGGCAAAAACAGAAATTGATCAAGATTGTAATTTAAACCACTGATTTTAATCTGTTAAAATTATGATTTAAACATTGAAATCATGTAATTAAAATAAAATCCTTACAACCCTGTTTTAAAATACTAGTAATTTTTGCCAATGGCAAAAATTGTGGCAAAAAGTATTTTTGCCAGGACAGTTTTTTCCACTTAGGCAATAATTGGCCAACTTTGGTCGAAATACACATATATATTCAGCATTTTTTGCTGCATTTATCATGTGATTAGATATTATATATATCATTGGAGTAATACCTTAATGAAAAATTTAATAACTTAAATTAACTAGAAATTTATACACACAACACATATAGGTATATCTTATCTATAACAATTTAATAGTTGAATAATATGATTTTAAGTTTTAAGTAAATCTGAATTTGTTTACAACAATTTTTTTATTTCAATTATTTTGAATTTTTATCTAGGAACTGTAATAAAATTAATATAAATGTGTAAATCTATGGAGAGAAAATAAAATAAATACACGCACAGTACACAGACACTATTAATAAAAAAAATCTGATTTAAATCAAATAAATGAGATTTTTTTGCTTTTTTTTAAAAAAAAATCATGATTTTTATCAACCCTGCTTACTATAGCATGTTCCCTATTTCAACAGAAGTGTGTAGCACTTAATTTTTTTACAGGGACAGTCAAAAGTATTTCCTTACATTACAGTCAATGGGGAATAATCGGTTCAAGCGCATTTTAATGACGCTACATCATTTAAAACACAATGAAATCGATATATAATTATGAAGCGCATTAAAACAGGCTTTTTGTAGAATATGGGGTGCAAAGCATTTATTATTTATGTACAGGGTTAAACAAAAGAAATCTTTTACACATCGTTATATGGGGAAAAATCGTCTAATCGTGTAATTTAGTGATATTTCACTATTTAAAACATAATGAAAATTATAAGCATTACTAAGGTGCACTATAAATTGCTCTCTTGTGTGCATTGCGTTTATTTATAGGGACACACAAAAGATATTGGTTACAGTACATGCGCGATATTTACAGTCTATGTGTGATAAGTGCGTTTTCAACTTTGGTTTGCATTTGTAATTTTTTTTTTCATAGTACGTGTGTGTTTATAAACTCGGTTGACCATATACAGGGCTGCACAAGGAAATTCATAAGTACTAAAGACTATGGGAGTGAATTGCTTAAGGGTAGTTTTTAATTGTGTTTATGCATTTTCCAGCTTAACTATATTTATCAGACTAATAGAAGTTTGTGGAATATAAATAAATTCATATACAGGGCTACGAAAAGAAAAGATACATTGTCGTTTACATTTGATAATTGCTGCAAGTGAGTTTTAAGTTGCCTTTTAGCTTAATAGGTGGTGTGTACAAAAGTCTTCAGATAATATACAGGACTGTACAAAAGATTTTGAGTGCATTTCCATTGGTTGGTGAAAATTGCTAAATGTGAATATTCTAACTAAACTAAATTTTATACTATATATCCACATCTAATGATCATATACAGGGCAGCACAAAATAATTTGGCTACTTTTTTGACACTGGAAGGTAATTTTAAAAACTGTATTTTTCAATGTGTTTGTGCTTCCTAAATTGTTTACTTACATATCTTCTTTCCCCTTATTTAACGGTGAAGTTTCGTTACAGTTTTCTGGCTCTGTTGGAAAGTGTTTCATAATCTATGCTTGACGCATGATTTTTCATTCTTGTTTTCCTTGTAGAGCTTTAAAATTATATTCATATATTATTATTATTTTCTTTTACTCTAAAGTACATTGATAACTTTAATTGTAGGACATTGTTGCTTCAGCAATATCGGCATGTTTAGTAGAAATTCAGTCTGGCTGGGCCAATTAAGTTTTTATATGGGTCAGTCCGAACTTTTGGCTTTTATACCAGGCTGGACCAATAAATTTTTTATAGCAGTTGGGCCAGGCATGGAAATTTTGGCCCTTGCAGACTTTGAATATATACAGTGCTGTTCAATGAAAGTGCATGTTTATTTGTGATTTTGAAACAGAAAAAGTAATTATAGGGCAATAATAGACTCAGACTGCATCAGTTGATTTCTATGTGCACATATATTGATGTACTTAGGTATAATTCGAAGTGAGATATCATTATCATTTTTGTACAATATTCAAATCCATATCATGTATATTAATGCTATTCCTAATCTGAGTTTCCATGGCCAGATACACTCAAGTGCCGCTAAACCAAAAGAGTTTTCATGATTAGAGAAAAATAGCTTTTCCCACTCACTCTTCATATTGCTCATAGAGTGTAATGTACTCAGTCAATAGTAAGCAGATTGCTTTCTAAACTGAAAAATATTGTATCAGTTGACAAGTATAAGAGAAGTATATGGAACAGTTATCTAAGCCAGAACAAGATCAAATATTCAAATGTTTATACATGAAAAACCTTTGAGGACTATATCTATGCTGAAACAAGTATGGTAAAAAGTTTGAAGGGTGGTAGTTAGAGCAGTAATGATATGAACATGCCAATTAGAAAATGAAATTGTAGCTCATTCTTCAGTGAAGAAATCTTATACCTAAGATAAGGCCCATACAGATTGGTGTAAAAAACATGCCAAATAGACCATCAAGCAGTGGTAGCCTGTTATTTTCTCTAAGAGAATCAGTTCAACCTGTATGGCAGTGATGAGAAGATCATTTGTTGAAGAAAACAAGGGAATTTACTTCCAGACATTCTTGCTTCTTCTGTTAAATTCCCCTTCTTGTGAAGTAGGGTGGGCATTTGCATCAGGAAGTATGTAGACTGCACCTTATACAATGTTATTTAAATGCAAAACTGTTATCTAGGCTATATTGCAAGCCAAATTGCCTCAAAATCAATATTGTTAAAATCTTTCAGCAATATGTAGTGTCTACTGTTAAAACAAATAATCAAAAACATTTTGTGAACCTCAGGTAGCCATAGTGTGTATTAAAAGTGGTGAAATTAACCTTGAATACATTCCGAAACTTGTCCTGACAATTTAACTAACATTTAATCTTGCATTGTCCTCTTTATTTCATAGTCTCATAGTCATATTTATGTGATCAATTTGAACATTTGACATGTTTCCAAGAACACTTGTGACATAACGACACAGTCAATAATACAGTGTAAAAAACACTCTTTTCTTCACTAAAGTAAAGTAAACAATACAACATTTTGAAATAATAAGTAAATATGAGAGTAAATAAATAAGTAAATATGAGACAGAATATACATATATGTATATTTCTGAAAGGAATTGCAGACATATAAATTGCAAAAACAGATGTTCTAATAACATTTTAAGCACACCAATGGTAAAAATTATGGCTTCATAAGAAATGAATAATAATTTATAACCTATGCAATTACTTCAGGAATTTTTTGAAATAATATATCTAACTTCAAGGAATTATATATTACAGTTAGATCACAATACAGCACTAAGAAAAATGATGGAGGATGTAATCACTTAGCCAAAAAAGTTTTTTCCCCCTTTATTTTTTAACTTACCGATATATTAAATTACAGCCACACCTATTTAATTTTTATGAAACAGCAGTAGAAACTTGGATGTAGACCTAGCCCATTATTTCAGGATATCACATGCAACAAGATCTTGAAACTACAAAAAAAAAAAAAAAAAAAAAAAAAATAATTGAGAAAAATTATAGATATGAAATTATAATTTAAATATTTGATTATCACAGACACTTAGTTTTATGAAACTTGGTCAATACTTTCTATTTACTGTGCTCATTGTCCAATGTTAAGTAATTAAGTCTAATATTGATTAAAAAAATTAATAAAATAAATCTAATTTTTTTTAGTCAAAACAATATATATTATTTAAAAAAAGGATTACATAGTTATCAATACTATTTTACAGGTTGATCAGAATTTAATACAATTCATTCATGATTCTGTCATGATTGTTAAAAGCTCTTTTGGTATTTTATTATCTTTTCAACTGTTAAGTCTATTGACCAACACAATACATTCAAAACTGATTTACAAAATTGTTATAAATACTTTTACTTTTTTTTTTTATTATTATAAGAAGCAGTTGTCTTTTCAAAATATGTGTTTTCTATTTTCTGCCTTCATGCTTGCTCCCTCTTCCCAGACAAAAAAAGAAAAAAAAAATTAATCATCCAAAAAGTTAAATATTTTTATAACATATGCACAGCATACCATTAGTATCTGAATGGACTCAATTAATTCTGTTAACAAATCAAAACGTGCTGGTTTCAAAATAAAACCATATTCTCAAGAAACATTTCCTCACAATATTCTAGCTACATTTACCGAAAGAATTAAAAACAATGTTATTTATTCATCTATCAATTAGTAACAAAACTTTAAAAGGCTGGCACTTTTCTCAATATTCTCTACAATAAAAATCCAGTTACATGAATTTCAAAGATTAATCAATTACAAAGTAAACTTTTGAAATTTCCATTACAACTGCTGGTTTCATATTAAAACCAGAGCTTGTTTAGACCATATCAGAAGCCTTGCATCTTTTATAGCTTATAAAAGCTTCAGAAAGAGTATGTGATATTACAAAAGCTGGATGTATAAAAAATTAATTTCTTATTAAGCATTTCCCAAAGACCATAAGAATATTAATTTTATGGAGAAGGAAAAAGAAAATGCCTGAATAAATAATATTTAATCATGTTTTCAGCACTTCATTTTTTTAAACTTTTTTTTTTTTTTTTTTTTGCAAATATATTAATATTTTCACTTGTTAAATAAACCATTTTGATGTAACTTTTTTTTTTCAATTTTTAGAATTTTAAGGAAAAATAATGCATTATTTGATACTTATTGTTCACATGACAAAAATAATGATAGTTTACTCATTTTTTTTTCTTTTAATAAATGTACTATTTGAGGTCCAACAATGCAATGAACTATAATCTAAGTCATAACATAAAAACACCTACAGATATACATACCCATTTCAATTATCATTCTAATGATTTCTCATACATGACATTATATATTTATTGTTATTAGAGAGCATCAAATAAGGTAGAATGTATATTTTGTAAGAGTTAAGAATTTTGAACTTTGTGTGCTGAGAGGAAGCAAGGGGGAAAACAGAAAAGTTTGAAGGGAGGGGGAGAATTTTGATAAAATTACAAGAAAAGTGGAAACCTGATGAAACACAGACGATTCTCATCCCGGATAACAAGTGTAAAAATGTGGTTTATAAACCTCTTCTGACTGCAGTTAAAGTTGATTCAAGATTTTTATAAATCTTTTAAAATATGTAGCATATGTAGCAGCAATGCTTGTTAACTAAATCAGTACAAAATTCGAACAAAACAAAAATTCAGCAAAAAAATTAAGAAAAAGATGCTAGTAAAGCCTAATGTATCAGATTAATTGCATGGGGAGTGTGTAGTCAGAACTTCTTATCAACAAAACAGGTGGACAACATTCTCTTCCTTTACTTTACTAGTAAACACAACAAGTATCATTTCAAACATACTTTGCACCTGGTTTCTCAGAAGGCAGATTACATTAGTAAAGAACGGGAGAAAAACTGGGGAAAATCACATTTAAAATAACATTTATGGGAGAGCAAAATAATATATATTAATCTGATATATTAAACTTTTAGAAAAAGAACATTTCAAAATATCTTATAACACTTATAACATTTGACAAGATTAAAGAACTAAATTGTATTACATAGGTTTTTGTAGGCAGAGTTAAAATTTTTAAAATGTATTTCCAAGATGATTCCAATTTGAATGAAGTGTGGACTTTCAAAGTTTAACCTAAACACACTATTTTCATGGCAAAAAAAAAAAAAAAATTGTTTAATTGCCGTCCTCTTAAAAATTTTGGATAAAATTTTCTGAAAGGGAAAAAAGGCGATTCATAAAACTTTTGTAACTAATAACAGCATTGAATAATTATCTTTCTTTAAATGGGAAAACTGCAGGTATAATTTTACATGGTTCAATAGTGGATTTTTTTTAATTTTAATTTTTTTTAAAGATAAAAATCCAAAGAGTTGTCATTCTTCATTCATATTTACCTGGAGACCAAAGATTATTAAGATGCCATTATATGTAATCAGAAGTATGCGTATTTTAGAAGTCTTTGTTATTTAAAGCTACAATTATTGGTTTCACCTGGAAACCAGCCATTGTTTAGAACATATAATCAAACCTCCTTAACAGGAACATGCTTAACACAAATTACTTTTAGCACGAACTGTTTCCAATTGCCCCGTCCAGTTGTATGTAATGTATTTAAGTTCGGATAACATGAACAAAAAAAGTTTCCCCTTGAGTGTTCCCATTAACGAGGTTCGACTGTATCAGTAGCATACTAATAAATATGACGTTACGGAGGATTAAAAGAATAAATTGCTTGTCAAATAATTATATTTTATCATTTTTAAGAAAAAAAAAAAAAAAAAAAAAAAACTAAAATTTGTTGATTGTAAAGTTTTATAATTATTATCACAAACTAATTTGCATTTAATGCTACGTAACTGACTTTTTTGTAACTCAAATGTCTTAGACAGATATTGGTTTCATTTTTTAAAAGGGGGACACTTAATTTCTTTATAAACAAAATTATACACCTTTGCAGCCTCCGATTGCTGCAGATATCATATTAATGTTTTCTTAAAATTTAAGGACAAATCATTGTCACTATTTTAAAAAGTCCCATTATATTAGGTTAATTTTGAAAATCAACTCAATTTAACATTACTGAAGAGAATAAACACTACCACTTTTTGAATTTTTGAAATCCTACTAGATTTAATACTTTTAATTCAATGTGCGTCTTTTTCAAAACCTCTAATACGTGACCTATATTTCTTTTAGTTTATCTGCTCATTTAACATGCACCTTGTAAGTTTAGAAGTTTTAAATCTGTATGATAGAAAATTTCTGTGAGTTCACTAATATTTTGGTTAATAAAGAAGCTTGAATATGCACAGTACATGGCTGAGAGAGGGGGTTAGCAACTTGCAAGAAATAAGTAAGAACAGTTTTACACTTCAAATTATGCTATCAAGGAAATATACTTTCAGTACCACTAACATAATTAAGATATCCTAATTAATAAAAATATGAAACATCAGTTTAACATTTTCTCATTATTTGCATTATAAAAAAGAAAATTAAAATGACCCACCTTACTTTAAAACACTATTTATTCTACATCTGAATTATATATCCATGAAAATTTTGTAGCAATGAAAATTATGTAAAAAAATAGAGACATTAGTAGTCTTAATTTGTATTTACCAAATACTTAGTTGCCTTCATTTTATGAAAGAGAAAACACTAATTCTGCATAATAATAGTGTTATCAGTCATTTATATCCTTTATTTAGTTTATTATCATTATTTTTCACATTTGATTTTCACTTGAGTTTCAAATATCACACCCAAACTTTAGAGAAGATTTAAAAAAAGGGGGGAAGGTGAGATAAACACTTTCTGTAAATTTCATAAAATTGCACTATATTTGTTTAATCATAAAATATGAATAATTTTATATACCTATATATAATGTTTATAATTGCAAACAGGCTTAACTGCTTATAGTACTTATCACACAACACATTCAACAAGACTAAGGAGAAAAATAATTTTTTTATACAATAGAAGAAAAGAAAAATAACAAAAAGTACCTTTTTAACTTCACAGGAAAATTATGATCCCAAAAGAACCTAATGTAAAAATAATAGTAATAATAATATTCATTATATATTTATAATTTATATACATGCACAACTTATCTCACAATAAATAAAATAATTTTATTTTGATTGTTGGCTTTATATGATACTTTTCAAAAACAAATGAGAAAACAGAAATAAGCTCCTAGAAGCTGATTACAAGAATTCATACCTTTAAAGTAATGCTTTAATAAGAAAGATGATATTGCAATATTAATAAACAAAACAATTGAGGATTGGTTGCTGTTTCACCAAGCATTTCCTTTTCTATATGTTCATAACTAAAGTGAAATGTTTTCTTTAAATCATATATAAATAAGATAAAGTAACAATCATAAATGCCAACATTCTGTTTCTTTTTTTTTTTTCAAAATCAAACGACTGGAACCAGAGAAGATGTTTAATATGTTTATTTTTTCTATGTGGTTAGTAATTAACTTCTTCTATTCAATAAAATTCCTGGTTTTACTGGATTTGAAAAAAAATCAGGTTAGAAACTATGTATGATGATCTGATGAAACTGATAGCATTTGATGTTAGTGATGCTATTGAATAGAAAAAATAGGTGACAAATTAAAAAAAAAAAAAAAAAAAAAAAATCAGTAAATAAACAGAAAATGACAGTTGGCTCACACAGATAAAGTACATAATTGTTAGTACATTTAAAATCAATATGCAATGTTTCTGATCTGTATATTTTCATTTTACAACTCTGCTGAATCTTCACTATCATATTAAGCAGGCTGCAGACTGAAGTGACAGGAGCAACATGTCTCATGTCTTAGGAGAAAAAACAGCTTAGAAAAAAGAAAAAAAACTGTTTCAAACCTGTTTCTTAACTTAAGACACCAGGCATGTTGGTCGAGTCATCTCAGTGTGTGGCATGCCTTATTTACAATTGTGCAACATTGTGTTTGAAGAAATACAAATGTGTGTCTTATAGTCTATAAAATGCAAAAAGTACATTGAAATGTAATATAAAATTTAATAAACACTAAAAAATTTAAATAGAAGTTTTTACACAACTAAATTAAAAAACCGTCAATTAATAGTATAACTATGTTATAGAGCATATTTATGAAATTTTCTCAATAAAAAAAGTATAAAAACATACGAAGTGTGTGAAAAGTATCTTTAACCTTAAATAAAAGAATAAAAAGAGCAAAAATAAACACTACATGAGGTCAATAAAGAAGTTCAACACTGTGTCTGTCTAGATCCACATATATAGCTTTAGATTTTTTTTTTTTTTCCTTTTTCCACTTTTCTTTTTTTTAAAAATAGGGAGACACGAAAGAAGAAAAAAAAAAACATTTTTATTAATTTTCTGAATTTGTGATAATTTTGAACTATAAAGGCAAATTACATCAGCCACTCAAATGCTTAATTTCTCAATGGTTCAGAGAGCCTGCTTGAAAATCCTTTACTATGTGTTTAGGTAGGTTGTGTTTTAGTATCCTAAATGTTGACTATTGAATAATGTTCTAAATACTAAAATAATAACAAAAATAAAATAAATTTTGATACTTTATTGAATGCTAAAAACTTCCAAGTGCATATACATACAGGGTTGGCAAGTTTTTGACATGCAACAGTTTTAACAGTGTTTAACATGGTTTAAACCGTCATGTGAAAAATGTCAAAAACCTAATTTTAATAAAACAGCGTCCAACAAGTTATTTAGCAGGGTTAGATAGACTTTACTTTAATCAATAAATTCTAAATAAAACTGCATAAATAACATTAAAACTACACAAATACATTCTTGCAGTAGCTTAGCCAATATCTATAATCTAGGATGGGTTTTTATCTTTTATTCATAAAAATTATAAAAAATCAGTATATCTTTTTCATCCTAAATATCAAGGTGATGGATTAAACAGTGTGCAAATTGAGTCTGCATGTATTTGGGCAAAAGAAAATTTTTTTGTCTTCCACTCTTAATTGCATTTGAAGCCTGTCAATCACCATTTCCTGCATCTTATTTTAGTGAAAGTGCTAGATTGACTAATCCTGTGACATGGTGAAAAGCAGTTTCTAAAGAATTTACAGAAAAGAATAGTGTGTCTTATGAGTTTGTTAACATGGCAATCTTATTTCATTCTTGTCCAGCCATTCATTTTCATTCTTGCCTCCATTGAAAGAATGTTTTCAAACTTTGGACTAGTACATTCAAAGATTCAAAATCATTTAGGATTAGAAAAATGTTCAAAATTAGTAATGTGCTATCGCACGTTACGTGGTTCTTTTGAACCAGATTATTAATTAAACATGTAATATAATTAATAATCAATCATAAGTAAAATGTAAGCTGTATATGTATTTAAAACAAATGTTTCAAAAGTTCTTACATTATTAAGTTTCCATAATTTGTATACAAAACTAAGAAGAAAAATTTCCTCATTTGGAAAGGTAAGTTAAGTAAATATTTCTTTTTCCCTAGTGATATGCTGAATGATTAATCTGTTCCTAATTTCATGAGAATTCTCTAAATAAGATAAATTTATATGTAAGGTAATTGCAGGGGTGATTCTGAGTAAAAAAAAAATTTCTGAAATTCACAGCAAATTTTCTGAAAAGTTAACAGAGGAGTAGGGGTGGGGGGGTGTCCACTCCCGCCACTTTTTTTTTGCGTTCCTTTGACGAAATTTGCGTTTTTTAGCCATCTTTTGACGAAATTTGCAGCTTTTTCGAGATCTGTTGAAAAATTTGCAGTTTTTTGACGAAATTTGCCGTTTTTCCGCGATCTTTTGATGAAATTTGCCGTTTTTCGCGATCTTTTGACGAAATTTGCCATCTTTTTTGCGATCTTTTAATGAAATTTGCCGTTTTTTCGTGATCTTTTGACGAAATTTGTCGTTTTTCCAGCGCTCTGTTGACAAAATTTGCTGTTTTTTTCGCAATGTTTTTGATGAAATTTGTCGTTTTTACGCGATCTTTTAACGAAATTTCCTGTTTTTCACAATGTTTTTGACGAAATTTGCTGTTTTTTCGCGATTCTCTCACGAAAGTCACGCTTTCGCCGCGATCTGTTGACAAAATTTGCCGTTTTTCGTGATCTTTTGACGAAATTTGCCATTTTTCGCGATCTTTTGACGAAATTTGCCATTTTTCGCGATCTTTTGACGAAATTTGCCGTTTTTTCGCAATGTTCTTGACGAAATTTGCCGTTTTTTCGCGATCTGTTGACAAAATTTGACTTTTTTGCGATATTTTGACATAATTTGCCGTTTTTTCGCGGTCTTTTGATGAAATTTGCCATTTTTCCCGCGATCTGTTGACAAAATTTGGCGTTTTTTCCCAATGTTTTTGACGAAATTTGCCGTTTTTCACAATGTTTTTGACGAAATTTGCCGCTTTTTCGTGATTCTCTGACGAAATTCACGTTTTCCCCGCGATCTGTTGACAAAATTCGCCGTTTTTTCGCGATTCTCTGACGAAAGTCACGTTTTACCCGCGATCCTTTGACAAAATTGGCGTCTTTTCTTCGAACGAATGACGAGATTGATTTTTTCGGCGATCATTTGCCGAAATACCGGTGCATTTTATGTCCGAATTTTCGGATGTATGACCGATATTTTTTTTAATTCTCGGAAATCATTGCCTTAATTTTTCGGAATTTTCGGAAAATTCGGACCAGAATCACCCCTGGGTAATTGACAGTCAATAACAAAAATTAATTAGGGGATAAAGGGATTAAAATATTTATTTAATCCTTTTATTCCACCATTTCATTCTTTTCCCAATAAATTTTAATTTTTATTATGTATTTGTCCCAAATGAAAAAAATAATTAATGCTGCGATAAAAATATTTCTATCTCTAAAAAAGCTATATATGTATGTGTATATATATATATATATATATATATTAATTCAAGATAAAAAATAATGAATACATGTGCTTGAACATGTTAAAAAACATCTTAAATTTGAAAAACATGAACTAGAATTCAAAAATCAACAACAACCCCTAGCTTTTCGGAAGGTGGGAAGAGCAAAAATCATCAAAATAATTGTAGCCTATCAGGTTTCACAAGGCACCACCAGCTTGCATGCTCCTTTAAATACAAAACAAATTGAAATTAACAAAATTAAAAAAACATATACAACAGTATGCGTAACCAAATAAATCAAAACTTAAATATGAGAGAATTTTTGCAAACATTTAAATTAAACAGATCAGTGATTTTTGAATTCTTGATCATGGTTCATGTTTTTCAAATTTAAGATGCTTTTTAACATGTTCAAGCACCTGCATTTCATAAGTTTTCATCTTAAATTTTAAAATATATATTGTTCGTGTGCTCATAAGAGCTGCTTAGTGCCTGGTGCACATAAATCACTTTTTTATACCTTTTATAAATATATATATATATATATATATATATATATATATATATTTAAAATATAAGATACTCAACCAAGGCTAACAAAAAGCCACACCAGAAATCCACATAAAAAATTTGGAAATTTAGTCATAAACAAAAAAAAAGTTATAATAATAATTTCACATTTGAGTACAGTTCAATTCAAAATATACTATAAAACTAAAGTGCACTATCATTAAACAAAAGCACTGGCTATATTACATAATTTTTCTTTTCTGTTATGATGGTGATGGTGGTAAAATATTGATGTTTTTGATGGTTTAAACCTATGCCACGTCAAAAACTAGTTATTGGCAGCTAAAACCCAACCTTGTATACATATAATTTTCTCTTGAATGATTTTCAAAAACTGTAAAGATACATTTTAATCATTCTAGATAATATTATTAACATTTGATAATGTAAATATTGAATGAATGATCAAATATGAGAGATTTCGTAGTCATAACTAAACATCATAGAAAGTGGTGCAAATGCATTTCCCTATAATGAAAAATGCAAAACACTACTGAACAACACTACTACAAAAAACTTAACTCTTAACATTTTGAAGGGTGCTTGTTTTGACATGAAACCACATTAAAATTTCTTCCTTTCCTAGAGATTTTGGCAAATTTCTATAAAAATGAATTTAAAATAATTCTATTTCTGATAGTGTTTATTAACACGTCACAAGAACCTCCCCCCCCCCCTTACAAATTTAAGAGCAGTAGTTACAATTTTACGCTGTTTAATATATGTCAGATTATTTTCTAAAATTAAAATTAAAAAGAAATTCTTGATGTTTTGCGTTATATTTTAAGGAAGTATACTGAGAATAATTAAAATGACAGTAGTGGCAAAAGGATGGGGGAGGGGAGCTTTAAAATTTATAATTGCTGTTTATGTCTTGAAAATAGTGCTAGTTTAGAACATATTATGCAAACACTTTACATGTTGGCTCATAAAAATAGATTGATAATGTGATATTAGAGGTTACATATAAAAGAAAATTAGAAATATGTGTCAAGATTTAATTAGTGTCTAGTTTTTGTGTGTTATAACCAAGGCTTAACAAATGCAGTCGCCAGGTCGCCACTGGCGACCAGATTTTTTATTTGCCGACCAAGTTTTTTAATCTGGCTTTTATATATTTTATTTTATTTATTTATATTTTTTTAAACAAAAACTGACCTAAGAAATGAACATAATCGTTTCCACCCACCACCACCCTTACTCGTCCGCAAAAAGCAGTGATTTTTCTCTTCTATCGTACTTTTAATAGAAGAGAAGTTTAAAAGACATTTATTTTCCATCCCTTAAAGAGTGATGTCCAGATGAATTTAGGAAACATGTGCCATTCTGGAGTGATGTTCAAATGGAAAATGCAATGGAATTTGGAAAACAATGCAGTATGTGGTTGCTGCACCTGTTTCTTGCATGGGTAGGCCAGATTAGGACTTAAAACAGGTGAGTCATACAGAGCAACAGAACTTTTGTTTTCCAAAGTTCACATGTTTCTCATGGAGGAAAAAAAGGGGCAAAAATATTTTGGAAAAAAAAAAAAAAAAATAGGGAGCACAAAGCTGCTACTAGGAAAAGGGCAAGGGGCATTTTCAATGTCTAAAAAAGGCAGGGCGTATCGGCACTTAAAACAAAAAGGCCAGGGCACAGCACCCTTTGAAAAATGTAAAACAAGAATGCTAGGAAATAACAGAATATAAGTAATAAATATTATGGTGATTTAATCAAGCATCAGTAGTGCAGAGGCAAAGTCTCTAGTTTCAAACCAAGAGGTCAGCGTTCAAATATAGCCGATTCCATAGTGTCAAAAGTTTATACCCCCGCCCCCTTTTTAAAAAACTTTCTGGACATGTACATTAGTGTTCGGAAAGTCGAGTGGAGTCACTCAAGATATTTTTTTTTATATTGAGATTTATTTTTCTAATGATAAGCAAAATTAATTCTTAATTTCTTTTATGTGTTTTTAGTTTTTCCATTCCAGAAGCTCATGTTTGAAATTCATACACGAGTATTTTATTAGCCCAAATGCTCTCTATACTTTGGCATTTTATAAATAATTCTTGTTCAAGATACACATTTTGATAAATAGCATTTAATCAAGATATTCCCAAAATAACCATATACTATATATAGCATGAAAAGACAGCTGTTACTCTACTTTTTTTTAATTATAATTCATTCAAAAACTTATGCTAATCAAATTGGTAAAAAATAATTAGCAAGAAGAAAATAAATAGGAATCTTATTATATATGGACATCATTATGAACATATAATAAATTATATTTTGGTCTCTAATGTACTGAAGTGAATTCTCAGTTACACATTCTTCAGATGATGGTTCATTCTTCAGAGATGGTTCCTTGGAAATCATTTGTGATACATAATTTAATTTTCTCTTTTTGGAACTAACTGTAGCAGATATATCTATTTTTGAATATGTAATAATTAAGTACATATCACATTATTTTTCTAATGTTATAAAAACATAAAAAAAATCAATCAGTGTCAGACTAAACAATTAAAATATATTGATGCATTGATTACTATACAGTTAGGTTTTCTGAAATATTACAGTAAGAAAAATCTAGTCAGCCGGTCAATTCAGCCAATAAAAATAATGTATCTTTACATTTTCATTTCTCAAATACATTTAAAAAATTAAAATAAATGCTTAATTTAATATACATACATTATAATTACAAAGTAGAAGACGTATTACAGAATCCAGAACTCTGGCAAAATGAAGATCAGATTTTTTTCTCAATAGATAAGGAAAATGAGCATAAGAAAGCATTTCTCCCAAATGTGTATAAATAAATCCTAGAGGAAGTTTAAAAATATGTAATCAATTACACATTTAAAAATCATACATCAATAATTCAACTAAAGTTTAAAATTTCAGAGAATGAGATATAATCCTTTAACTCATCTGAATCTCGCAACTTAAAGGGATGATTCATCATTCCTCCCCAATCATGAAATCCCATGTTAACTAATGGAAAAATTTAATTAAGATGTTACTCATTACCTAATATAATTATCAAAATACGGTTTTCACCATCAGAAAGTAGACATCAGAATTTAAGCGTTTTCTAAGAAGATAAAATTTTCCGCAAGAAGAAATTTCAAAGTTTACAGAGTTTTTTACTTGAAGTTACATGGAGACATTTTCTTAAATGCACTACATCAGCAGCTGACATTTTCTGATTGTGAAAACCATATTTTGATAATTATATTAGGTAATGAGTAACTGCCTAATTAAATTTTTCTATTATAAGTTAACATGGAATTTCAGGATCAGCGAGGCAAAAAACCTGTATCGGTAAAGCATCCCCTTAATTATGAAAAAAAAAAAAATGGTTTAAAATCTTATTAACATTTGAGTGACACCTCTTAAATATTCATGCTTTACATGTAATATGAATATTTTTTCCTACAGAAATTAGATTATTATTTTATTTTAATCCAGTTCACAGAATTATTCCCCCTTTTCTCCTCCTTATATTTATATTCGGCAAAAATAATGAAATCTGTCAAAATGCACAATAATGACAAAAATACCACTAAATTTATCTAATTATTAACCAGCTTTTTTAAAGAATAAAAAGCCAGAAAAATATTAAAATTTTACAATATCATCTTGTTTTAATCATGTTTTCATAAATCCATATTTCTCAAATATTCTAGACTTAAATTTTGCGTAGCATAAAATATCTATACAGAAAAGTGGTATAATGTTTTTAAAAGTTGCTAGATGATGTATGTATCCTTTTTTTGCTTTATTAAAACCTCAATAAAACTTTTAATTTTTCAATGCATTTGAAAATGAAAGAAAAGACAGAAACAAAATAGTTATCACAGTACTAAAAATTTGTACCGAGTATTAGTATTAAAAATTTGAATTACAAGTACAAAAAATATAAAACAAAAGTTATGTTTTGAATAATTAAAATGTTAATTACAGCAGAAAAAATATTTTAACAGTATAATTTCACATAAATAAGTTATGCTTTTTCTTGTCTTGGTAATTTTTTATAATTGTCCAGCTGCCCCCCCCCCCCCCATATAACATTTAATGTTGAGACTATTTTACCTTTTATAATAAATTCATATCTTTCACCAAAAAATTATCATAAACCAAAACTAAATTATGAATTATTTTTCAAGAAATCAAAATTATATTGTAATAGCAGAAATATTATAAATTCAGTAGTAGGGAAGATCTCTTTTTGCAGCTTTAATTTTTATTTTGGAAAAAACAAGTTTTCATTGGAATGTTTTTATTCTTTATTAAAAGCTCTTTTTTTTCTTTTTTTTTTTAAATACTATATTCCGTATTTTATTTATTTATTTTGGAAAAACCATTTAAAAAAAAAAAAGATAAGTTGTTTTCCAAGAATTGAAAAAAGGATCAATCTCTCTAATTGCTGGAGGCTGCAATTTGTGAGATGTATGTGGTAGTATTATCAGCAAAATTATGTTTGCCATAATTTAAACTGTGTGAATTTAAATTAAAAAGTGATTAATTAAAAAGTGTGGATTTAAGCATAGGGCACACATCAAGGAAATGCTTCACTGTTCCTCCTCAATCGTGAAATTTCATGTAAACATAAGGGAAAATTTAATTTGGTATTTACCTAATATAGTTATCGAAATATGGATTTCACCATCAAAAACTACATGTCCGATGCTGACATAGTGTTTTAAAAAATGATCTCTTATTTATTTATTTTTTAAATATGATAAAATTTGAAAAATTCCCACAAGTAGAAATTTCAATGTTTACATTTTTTTTTTTTAAATACTTTTAATTTAAAGAGGAGACAATTTTTTAAAATGCACTGCATCAGCATCTGATGTCTAGTTTCTGATAGTAAAACCATATATCGATAATTATATTAAGTAATGGAATGTCCTGTTTTGTATTTCTAAAAGTATTTATGGAATCTCCATTTCCTCCTTCAATGGAATTAAATAGCTAAAACTGAAAGCTCTACCGCATCATCTGGCTTCCAGTCTTCACATGGTGAAATATTTTTAAAAATTTCCAAAAATACTGCTGCATAATTTTTTTAAATATTTTATCGATTCATGAAAATGTTTCTAAACACATGAAATATGATTTTATTGTTTTAACTCAATCATGCTAATTGGCAAAGAAATCATACAACTTGATTTGTTTTTCATCCCCGACTGAGTGAAAATGTTCAGACCAGGAGTGAAACCCAGAACCTATGGCTTAAATTGTCAATACTTCTATCAAATAAGCTACCTGGATGACAACCTGTTGACACAATTCATTCAACATTTTGGTAACGCTTAAGATCAACTCCTGGTATGGATAATTTTTCACTAAGTGAGGAAAAAAAAATTTCAGCATGAAATACACATCTATGCGAGTAACGGCTGACACTGCTCTTTATCAATGTCAGATAGTTATAAAAATAATATATTTGCTTTTTTATAATACTTTATATATCACTTCTAAATAAATGTTTTCATGACTCAAATAAGCAAATGAGTATAATAAAACAAAATATATACAGAAGAGGACCAAAAATTAGCGCAACTTGGGAGTGATTGAAGAATTTTGGTCTAGAAATTTTAATTAGGATAAAAAACTCCATAAATGCAGATGAAATAAAGAAGTTGTTTAATTGCACCATTTCACTGCTAAAATAAAAGTATTAATCCATAATATATACAGGCTCCTTTGTATGGAGCACGGCCCCACCTATACTTCTATATTCAATTAGCTATAGACAATTGTCTGCTCAATCCTTTCATGAGGGATTCAGTGCACTGATCCCATAGAGCTGTATGATATTTTACACAACTGCACATCTTGGCTTCTTTCTGGCATTTTATCGCCAAACTGTGTTAGGAACAGCTTGAATAGGACGGGCAAAATCTGCCTGGCCCCATGTGGAAATTAATGTTGTTTTGAAAAATATCTACCCTTAAGAATCATCGACATGATTGGCGACTCAGACTCAATGCTGTGGAGTCTGAGTCAGACCCATTTTTGGGCAAAAAGAGTTGGAGTTGTAGTCGCTAAAATCAAACTGATTCCAACTCCAGTTTATTGTTAGACAGTTTGGAGTGAAATTAAACCAATTATATGTAATTTTAAATTTATAAACTATTTTCTTGGACTATTTATACCAGGTAATTAAACCTGAGCTACCCAGGTTACAGATGACCAGTGTACAGTGTAGATGAAAATTGTTTTTTATTGAAAACTCTGATAGATATTTTATATTTAGTATGTCAGAGTTTCACTCCAGTTTAAAAAAGGGCAGGTTGCTGCTGGTGATCAAAAGGCACTTTTTTTTAATTCTTAAGAGCACTTTCTGGATTCTTGAGGGCACTTTTCAGATTCTATTTTTATTGTTAAAAGGCATTCTTTTGGTTTTTAACCCTTAATTGCATAGTGATGTAAATTTCCATCACTTTTTATTTAACTTTCAATAAATAAATCAACTTTTTTGCCACCACTATATTTATATAGAAATATTAATCCAGTAAATTTCCCGTGAACTATGTTGCTGAACAAAGTTAAAAATCTATCTTAAAATTTCTGGTGTCTAATATTTAATATATGTATAAAAAAACACAATTGTAAAAGAAAAACTCATGTAATTAAGGGTTAAAGCCAATTTTAATATTTTAAAAGTCAGGGCACTCTTTTCAAGACAACATTGAGTCAATTTTTACTATAAAAGCAAATTTTTTAATATAACAAGAACGAAAAATCATGCGTCAAGCATAGATTATGTAACACTTTCCAACACTTCCAAAATAATTTTACAAATCATACCGTTTAATAAGCTAAAAGATAACATCTACGTAATCCGAATACTTTTCATCAGCCCTGTATAGGATCTATAGATTTGTATATATACTACATAGGATGCTAAATTTTAGTTCAGTTAGGAAACGCGTAGCACAGTTTAAAATTCTCCGTCTGGAGTTAAATAATACGGAAATGTGTTCGCGAACTTTTGTGCTTCCCTGTATAGGATCTACAGAATTTATACACACCACGTAATAGACAAAAAGCGAGTTAAAATTAAAATCGCGTTCAGTAACTTAAAACGCACTTCCAGGAATTATTGTTAACAGACAGTAGAGAATTCTTTTGTGTGTCCCTGTAAATGAACGATGACTGCTATACACACAATATTCTGTAGTAAGCCTCTTGTAATGCACCTTATATAAATTTCAATGCGTTTAAAATAGGGAAACATTATTTAAATAAACCGCAGACGATTTTTCTCCATAGACGTAATGTAACGGAATTCTTTTGACTGTCCCTGTAAAGTAACTATAAGTGCTATGCACACACTATTCCATATTAAGCTTCTTCTAATGCACCTTAGTGATATATATAAATTTCAATGCGTTTAAAATAGTGAAACATTATTTAAATAAACCTCAAGTGATTTTTCCCCATAGACCGCAATGTAATGGAATACTTTTGAGTGTCCCTGTAAAAAAAGTATAAGTGCTACACACTTCCGTTGAAATAGGGAACATGCTATAGATAACGACTATAACATATAAAAATTGCAGAGCAATCCGAGCATATTTGCGGGAGTTAGAGCACGGACAGACGGCAGACGGCAGACGGCCAGACAAACCGATGTCATAAACACTTTTCAACTAGGTTGGAAAGTGTTAAAAAGGAGAAATGGCACTTTTTTTACTTAGGGGCAAGAAAGGGTGCTAATTTTTTTTAATGAGAGGCAAGAAAGGTGCTATTTTGTAAACCAAGGCCAGAGAGGGTGCAGAACCCTTCTGAAACTGTCTGGGAGAAACTCTAGTATGTAGTCCTTTCCCTTAAATTTTGCAGGTCTGCGGAACTTGTTGTAATGTGAAAATTGTAAATCTAAATGCCTGTTATTTTTGAGAGTCCATGTACAGGAAATCAAAATAATGTTGAAATAAAAACCTTTTTTTTTTTCTTGTTTTCCCTTGGATTTTTTGGTCAGAGCTGCCACAGAAATTGTAAATTTCCACCCCTTTTCTTTGTGAGTGCAGGATCCAAAATAACGTGAAATCAGAGGTCTGTCCAGACTTTTCTCCCAGGGTCCTGTTTTTGTAAAATTTTGAACAACTCTTTACATTTGTGAAAAATCTAATCATAATTTTGTGAATTTGAAATGATCGGTATATTCAGGTTCTTCTTTATACATTTTAAAGAAGACATATGTATATAAAATACATATATTTTCTTTATATGTAAACGTGACCAGTCAGATTTTACTTTTAAATGGTTAAATTTGCAAAAGGTTAAGTTTGGAAAGGGAAAAGTTTCGTGGAAGGTCTATTTTTAAAGACAAAAAACTTTGTGAAGGGTCCTGTTTTAAGGTGAAAAGTTTTGTGAAGGCTCCTGTTTTGAGATGGAGAATTTTGTGAAGGACTGTTTTGAAATGAAAAAAGTGAAGGATCCTTTAAAGGACCCATTTTCTTACTAAACAGATCCCTGGAAATTGTATATATATTTTTTCCTGAGTTTGCAACACCCGAAATAAAGCTAAAATTGTAAAATTAATAATGTGGAATAAAAATTCATTTTTTCTTTCAAATCTGCGGAATTTGTCGTGCCCTCCAGACCTGAAATAACTCTAAAATTGTAATAATTTTGTCTTTTCTTTTCAGAGTCTGCGGGAATAGATATAGTAAAATTTTACGTTTTATTTCTTCTTTCAATTTTTTTGTCAGTAGGATCAAAAATTATAAAATTAATAATGCAGAAAATGTGAAATGTGCACCTTTTTTGTTTAAAGCTGCCGGAACTGAATTAATTTCGTACTAGTAAAATTTTCGCTTTTATTTCTAGGGTCTGCAGTATCCAATATAAAGCCAAAATTATACATTTTTGGCCTATTATATATTTTCAAAATTCAGACTGCTTGATTGTTACCAGTTTTTAAAAACAGTAATATTTTCATTATTATAATTAATGAAAATTAAATAAAGTGAATATTACTATTTTAAAACAAGTGGTAGCAATCAAGCAATCTGAATAAAAAGAATCTGCCCAACACAGGCAACACTACTACATTAGTCATTCCAGATCTGGAGTTTGTATCTTAAAAACTCCAGGAGTCAGTAGGACATTTTTCCCACCGACTCCACAGCCCTGCTTTTATTGATGGAAATAATTTTTTTCTAATTATCTGAATCTTAGTTTTCAATATCAATAAAAATAAACATTTTAAGTTAAATTAATTTTTGAGTTTACATGTAGCGTGTATTTGTTTTCTTGGAGGATGATAGGTTCTTTTTTTAATTTAAATAGGGTTTGATAAAAAAATTTCAGCCAGAAAATCTTTTGTAATTTAATCATTAGCTTGATATTAAATAGAAAAGTAGTGCAATTTGATTTATGAGTATGAAATTACCAATTTTTAATTTAAATAGAGCTCTTGGAATCTCTCGACTTTTTCATTTACAAAATAATTATGGCCAAAATCGACATAATAAATGGATATAAATAATTGAATTACTATATTAACTTGCATTTAATTGATGTTTTGTTAAATAAAAAATGGTTTTTAATTAGTGTTATAATGAATAATTTGTAAATAATGATGCACTGTAAATATATGGTATTTTTCACACATGTGTGGTTTTCCTCTCCTCCAAAATTTACTTTGAAAAATCAAAATTTGCTTGATACATGAAAATTTGGGATTTGACATCCATATAAATTATCATTGGCCATTAGAGTCTGCATTGGTCAAGTTATACCTGACCCGAAATTTCTGCTTAAAGTCAACCTGACAAAAAATTCATCAACCTGATCCGAACCCAAAATATTCAAACCCGGACCCAAAAAGGTGGAAAATTAATACATATTATTTTAATACAATTATGGAAAAATAATCTACAATTATATCTCTATTATCAATTTTATCATTTTTGTATAGAAATGCACACATATACACTTAATATTCAAATATATGGGTTTTTTTTTTTTCCCATTTGAAAAATATTCAGGATTTTCTGTTGAAAAATCGGATCAACCCGAATCTGATCCGAAAGAATCAAAACCTAACCTGAATTATTTAAAGTCAACATGATCCACAATAAAAAAATTAGCATCAACCCGACCCTATGCAGGACTCTATTGGACATGACATGAAATCATTGAGCAGCAATTTTCTATTTAAATTTCTGCAACCACAAAGAAATTATCTGTGACTATTGTGTAACTTTAAAAATAACTGTTACATTTTAATAGAATAAAATCTGTTTGAAATGTTCTCTTATTTTGTTTCTTGGATTCTTCACCCCAAAGGTATTAAAAATGTGTTATGTGCATGTGTTACATGATAGCATGGCATACGTGGAAAAATATGGTAATGTTGATTTGGATTTTAAACTTTTAAAGTAAATTAATATTTTAATCAAACAACTACTAAGAGTAGTAGTTTTACTTGAATGATAGCTTTACATTAAACAGGAGTAATGTACATTATTTATTTATTTATTTTTAATTATATATTGTGCTTTTCTTATAACATACACATTCTGCATTATTACTGCACTGCGATATGTTGGTATTTTAGGATAGATACACAGGAACCTGAATATAATGATAATTTCAAATTCACATACTTATGACTAGAATTTTCACAGATATATATAAAAAAAAAAAGTTGGAAATTGTACGTCAAACGTGACAAATGAGGTGCATTCGTACTATAGCTAGTTATATAAATATTCAGATCGTGATGATTAGTGTCTCGGTCGCTTGACGATTAAACTTCGAAAGCTCCTATAACAAGAAAGCACCTATTTAAAAAAATAAATAAAATTTCTTTATAAATGTTTTTATTAATATATTCTAAAGTTTTGATTTGATTTTTATAAAATTTGAAATGTTTTGACAAAATTCTGCAAAGATAATATATCTTAAATTTCAAACCATTCGGTTGGGTAGTTTTTGCATTGTTATATGCGGACGGACGGACAGACCAGATGACGACAATAGGTGCTACATATTTATATAATTACGAACACACCTAAAGAAATAATTCACAATTTTACAAAAACAGGATCCTGTGGGAAAAACCTGGACAGACCCTTGATATTACTGTAGCATCTTCTAACTTCCTTTCTTCTTTCTATAAATAATATTTAAGTTCTGCTAAGCTAAATATGCCTGCTGTTCTAAAATGTTAAGAAAAATGATTGCTAATTATGTACAAATTCCTTAATTCAAGCTTCCACTGCTTTTTTTTTTTCAAAATTGGGGTAGGAGAATGTATGTATATCAAACCTTATTAAAAATTTCATCATCAATCAACACATTTATATCTTTATCTGAATTTAACATCTGGTTTACTATGCTATTATTTCTAAATATATGTTAATTTTTAAGGTGTATTTTTTTTTAAGGGAATTGGTATTAGAAGATTTTTTTTTTTAAAACCTCTGTCACTTTCAATAAAAAATGCTCCAATGTAATTTTATAATTTGTTTTAAATTTTTCTTTAATGCAGCATTTCACTAACAGATGGCACTACCACACATCAGCATACTTTATTACCTATCAGTGAATGCAAGGGTTTAAATAATTTAATAAGCCACTTATATTACTTGGGAAAAATGATTATCATAATTTACACCTTGCATAAAAAAATATAAAAAAGACTGAAATTAAATCCTTATTTTTTGTATTTATTTCATAACTTATATATACTTTTAATGCTGCAACATAAGTGTTACTTTATTTAAAGGTCAGGGGTCAACTAATAAACCATTTAAATTACTTTAAAAGATTAATTTGATCATAACTTATGCTATACATTAAAATAAATCCTGAAAATGATTTCTTATACCAGTTACAGATAAATACTTCCTAAAACTTAAATATTTTTGTCTATTTGCATCTGAGAAGTTGTGCAGAGATTTCAGACATAGGTTTATTTTCAGTGCTCAACAGTACATAAAATAAGAATAAAATACTGCACATAAGGTAATTTTTCAAAGTAAATGTAATAATGATTTGATTATGATAAGCAAATAAAATCAAAACTCTTTTAAAACAAGTGAGGAATTTAAATTATCCTTAAGAAAGCAATTCAGGAAATTTTCCAAAACATTTTTAACAATTTCTATTACACATAGTGAAGGGATTATTTTTATTAATGAAACTTTCATTACATTATGGCTTGGTAATGATTTTTCCCCCATTACTTTTACAAATGATTAGGGGAGAGTGGTGTGGAATGGGACAATAGATTTTTCTCCTTATGTATCTTTCTAAACATTTCATCAATCACACACAAGATGGAATAGTGATAACCCAATCTTCAGTTGAAAAATTTAATTGATCTGTATAAGCTTGCATGCAATTGTATAAAAGAAAAAATATTATTTCAAGAATCACAATTAATTTTATTTCATATACTTTTTATGCTTTCTGTACATTAATGACATGTTTATGTGCAGATGTAAGTTTCCATATTTATGTAACATTATACTGATTTAAATTTAAACTAAGCCTAAAAGCAGTATAGTTTTCTATACAAGTAGTTTAACATAAAAGAAAGTAGTGGAGAGGAAAGGGACATGCAAGCAAAGGGAGGAATAAGACTTCTCTCATTCCTCACCTTTTAATAAGATGAATGTAAATTGCTTATAATATGCAAATTTCACATGAAATAGAGAAAAATATAGTATCTGTTAGAAGGAAAAAAAAAATGGAAATTTCCCCTTTAATAGTGAACCATTCACTGACTATGATTTTTTGATGTCATCTGTGACTGACCATCTTGAATCTTCCCATGAGTGTTTTTGTGTAGACTTTTAAATGGATTTATCAATCTACAATCTTTATTAGATTATATATGTAGTCTACACTAGATTACACTACACTAATTGTCTTATAATACTTTTTTTTTATACCTGTCCCATACCTCCCCTTTAGTAGGGAGGTATGGGACATATTTTGAAACTTACAATTTCTTTCATTTTAAATCTGTTTTTGCACATTATGATTTTTTAGTTGTTTGTGGATATTACAAAGTTGTTGATTTTGTATTCTATAAATTAAAATTTTTGTTTTTGTGTCAAAGTTGATTTTCTGAATTTTGTAAAAAGTGTCCCATTTTTTCCCACTCTCCCTTATAAAATAAAAATTATATTTTTACTTATCACTACTGATGTGTCAACGATTGGTAGAAAAGCCAACAAGGAGTTTCACACCAGGCGCAAAATAGAGTTGCTGCCAATCAGTATGATTGAGCTAAAAATAATAAAATGTAGCTACATATCCATCATTTAATGGAGTTCCATTACCTGTGATTTATTTTGTTGAGCTGTTTCACATAACAGACAAGATGAGTTTGCCAAAAGGCTGTCTGAGTGACTTGTGTCAACATGTCAGTTAAGATGCTCAATAGGTTGAGCATCTTCAATTAAAGGCAGTTCTGGGTTCTTCCCCTGGCTTGGACACTTTTTCACTCAATTAGAAAACTTAATTTGTAAAATAAGAAAAACCCTTGCAACCTAAATATTTAGATTATTTTTTAATAAACATACTATGGATAGCAATCATAAAACTGTTACATAAAGGAAACAAAATAAACAGTAAGTTAATTTGAAAAATCCAAGCTAAGCTAATAAAAATAGCATAATATTATTAATACAAATTAATAAAAACCTAAATTTGTAAAATTTGCTTTTATTTTTCCAATAGCTATGCATTTTTTAAAAAAAAGGCATAAACATAGAGATAAAATATTAGTTCAGAGGATGATAAAAAATATTGCATTTTTAGTACAAAGAAAGTTATTTGATAATAAAGAGGAAATTATTAAATAGTTAATTTTTTTTTTCATTTAATTATAGTTTAAATTAAACATTACTTACCAAAATGCGACTGAATCCAGAGCTTATAAAAAAAATAATTAACAATCCTGGCAATCTAACTTATGATGGCAAAGGTCTTCTAATAATGGCAAAGGTCTTTTAATAATGAGACTGCAATAATATGAGAAAATTATTTCATTAAAAAGAAAGATATCATTTATATAAATAAATATATACAGCACATGTTCATATATAAAACAATACATTTAATTTTTAAGTTAACATTTATTTGCACACTATTTCTGCTACCTAGTTTTGAGTTCTTAACAATAAGCTCATAATGATTTTTTAAAAAAATGTTTTTGATACTTGTTTAGTACGTTAGATACTTAAAAATTATAAAGATGCTTATTTTTCTGAACAATATTTCTGCCAAAATAATGTCAGAAGAGATCTTTAC
The DNA here is from genome assembly GCA_963931845.1 of Maratus michaelseni. NCBI lineage: Eukaryota > Metazoa > Arthropoda > Arachnida > Araneae > Salticidae > Maratus > Maratus michaelseni. The sequence continues at coordinate 495,223,259 of OZ007586.1, forward strand.
GATTTAGATTTGTTGTTCAATTTATAATATTTAAATTAAATTCCAAGTCATCTTTTAACAGATCAAATACTTATTACCACAGTCATCAGCTTTCAAAAGAATTGGGGTTATAAGAAATATTTTGGAAAAAAAATATTTTAATAAAACAGCATTAAGTTTACTATGTTTATGATTTTTTTTTTTTTAAGTTATACTACTTTTACTAATAAAAGAAAGTTTCACCGTGTGTGTGTGTGTGTGTCTGTCTGCAATGGCTAGGAAAATCTCACGTGCCTAGGTCTGAAAATTTAAGTGCGAGTAGTCCAAGGCCTCTCCTGGTGCACTTGAGTCTCAGAATTTTAATATTTTGAAAATTAGGATAGTTATTAATTAAAAGCTGATCAAAGATCACAAATAAAAAAGCACTCTTCCGAAATCCACATGCGCATGCTCAGAAGCCCTTTTTCCACACCTTCCATGAATAGAAGAACAAAGCACGAGTCAACCCTTTTTTTTTTTCCATTTTTCTAAATTCACCACAGGCGAACAGCCGGAAGTATGGAAAAACCATCTACATATTATCGAAGAACGTACTTTTAAGTCTCGAACAATCTGGTCAGATCGAAAAAATTTTATTTAACACTTAAAAATAATAATAATAATGAAGAAGTGCCGAATGTTTTTTATTTTCTTCCATTTTCTGAGCCTCGCATCTGCCGGAACAAGAGATACAGAAAAACAGAGTTCATCAAATTAAAGATCTCACTTTGCCCTTTTCAAAGCCACCTTTGGTTTTAAAAAATATGAAAGTTAACCTTTCAAAAAAGTATATTTTCTGTATGCCGTTTCGCGATTTTGCCGATTTAAAAAAAATTCACATCGGCAGTTCCAAGTGAGTTACGAAAAATTAAAAATATCAGACAATATCTACATCCATTCTGTTTTTGACATATGCAATCGTATTTGAAAAATACGAATATTAAACCTTTGAAAAAAATTTACACACAGAACTCATTGCGAATTTCGATTTTCTGCAATATATATAAAATTGCATATCGGCTCTCTAAAATAACCAAACAAACATAAGGTCATCAGAATTCTATCGGGTTCAAGCAGAAACCTTTAGTTTAAAAAAAAAAAGTAAAGTTAACCCTTTCAAAAACATTTTTACTATAAGTCAGTTTTACATTTTTAACGATTTCTTCTATCTCTAAAAATTTGAATCTGTGTTTATAAACAAGATACAAAAAACTAAAAATAACGTCCCTAATCTACGTTCCATTGCTTTTTAAAATCTGGTATCCGTTTCTAAAAATTTGAATTTTAACTTTCCGAAAAAAAAAAAATCTTTTCCAAAACTAACTCATGCGATTTTCGTTTTTCAGCCCAGGTTTAAAAATTGGCATTGATTCGTGAAATGTGAATACGGACAAACAGAAGACACCCGATCATAGACACGTTCATTTTCTTCAAAATGTACCATTGGGTTTTAACCCCTTAATCGTCGCGCCCGATAAGCGTAAGCTGCTTTTTAAAAATTCAAATTGCTTGATTACTACCAGTTTTTTTATGTAGAAAAATTCGCGTTATTTAATAGACAGATAAAATAATGCGAGAATAAAGCCAATTACACTATTTTAAAAAACTGGTGAAAATCAAACAATCTGAATAAAACAGGCGTAACCTACGCTGCCCGTGAATGTCTCGGGCACGACGATTAAGGGGTTAAAAAATATCTACATTAACCCTTTAGAAACCGGTCGTTTACATAACCCACAATAGCAATTTATGCTATTTTGGCAAACCCGTGGTTAAATTTCAATTCTACTAGGAAATTTGGTTAGGTCGAGTGCTCTGAAAAGGCCTCTTCCAGATCAGATTGTGCCCCTTGGCAGTGGAAGGTGGAACTACAGGCGTTATGTAGTTCCATAGGCCCGATTACGATGGGGTTTGGCTCATTCGACTTGATATCTGTGGCTTTAACTATTTTAGTTGTACTTTCTATTGCCAGGGTGCACTTTCTGATCTAGGGTTCTATTGGCCCGATTATGACGGGGTTTGCCTCATTCGACCTGATTTCGAAAGCATTACAGATTTCAGTCATGTTCATATAGAACAGATTGTTATTATCATAGGCCTGGGCAATGCTGGCCGGGTCAGCTAGTACTAAACAAACATGAAATTTTATAAACCATTAGTTATTATAAACTTTTTTAAAAACTGAGAGATTCAAAGTAATTTTTATGAAATTTGACAATAACAGCTAACAGCCTACAAGAAATTTTAAGTGTGATTATTTCAATTTCTTTCACATACTGGTACATATAGTAGTTATTTTTAAAGTGAACTATGATCTAAAGAACTATAATTTAACAGTAAAAAAAAATGTTTGCCTAGTCTTTAATGTCATTTATCCAAAATATTCAACTTTTTCCTTTCAAACAAAAACAGTCAAAAATAGAAAAATATTATATCTACCTCAAAACTCTTAGTTTGTTTCATTAACAGTAACATCTGAAACATTCCTTGGAAATTTTACCAAATTATCTTGACTGTATCTTAACATACAATAAAGAGTTGAGAATGTTTAGAAAAAACATTTTGAGGAAAATGCATTTGAAGTATGAATGTTCAGAAAAAACATTTCGAGGAAAATGCATTTAAAGTATAAAACTATTGTAAAAACATTGTTAAAAATACATAGCAAAAAGTAACTAGTTAGTACATAGTTAAAAGTAGACACATAAGTTACACAAAAAAAAATTATACAGGTAGTCAAAAAAGCACTTTTTGAACATACGCAACAACACTGGACTTGACAAGTTCCAAAATGAAAAAAAGCCAGAGACTATTTACTTTATTGACATACTGACATTTCCAGCTCCACACATTAATGCAATAAGAATACATGTGTTAAGGCAATTTAACAATTTTCTCTTTTTTTTTTTAATACCATTTCTCATAACTTAGGAACAAGCAGAAATAAATAAGATGAGAATAGATAATATTCCTTCATTATACAATCATTTTTCAATTTGCATTCCAGTACATTCTAAAATATCTAAGACCAATGTCTGTAGTGTTATAGTGCCTATTTTAAAACTTAAATTACATGGAAAATCTTATGAAATACTAAAAACAAAAAGTAGCCAACTTCAAGTAAATAGTTAGAGTAATATTATTACAAAACTTTTTTTTTTTTTTTTTTTTTTGGTACAAAAATAAAGATTTTTATTCCATGTTTTCTGATAATAATGAAAAATTATTCAGAATTATCCTAAACATTCTTTTTTAAGCCTAAATTTATATTAAAGAAACCCATATAAAATTCATGATGGATAAATACATAACAAACAAATAACACATAAAATAATGGAACAAACTTAACTTAATATTCACAAAATATTTCTGTTGTAATTTTGGATGTCTTAAATTTGGCACCATACTGAAACAATGTTTCATATTTCTCAAAATAAATTACCCATAACTGAGATTCTAAACTAGAGGCCTGCATCGGGTCGGACAACCCAATTTTACCCACACGACCAAACCTTGGGTCAATGCTAATTTTTTTCCATTGTGGGTAAGTTCCAATTCTTTCAAATCGACCCAATTTTTCAAAAAGAAAAAGTCATGAAAATTTCTTAATTGAAAAAAAAAACAGAAACATATTTGAATATTAATGCATGTGTAATGTTCATTTTTATATAAAAAAGATAAAATTGATATTAAAGATATAATTATAGACTACTTTTCCAATTGTACTAAAATGTGGATTAATTTTCTTTCACTTTGGATTCGGGTTGAAGTGTGTTGGGTTTCAGATTGACTGTAACCAAAATTTGAGAGTTCAAATCAGATACCTCACCTCTATTCCAAATTACTTGCTTAAAAGATGTGGCCAAATCATGGTCGGGGTAACTGAATAAACTCTAAATATCGATATAATAAATAAAATCCCCCAATAGCTTCCACACTAAATAAAATAAACAAAAACATAAAAAGTATTCAATCATCTCTCATGCAACGCACGTGCATCGGACGATACTAACTATCCAAAATACAGTTTCCGGCCTTCGAAATTTTCAATCCCTTTGCTGTGCCAATGGCTCCGAACGAATGAGCATACTCTTTTGCATATACAGGTGAATAGTAGAGCACGCACTTTCATTTTATTGGAGGAATGAACCACTTCTCTTCTTATACAGGGTTGTTATAATTAAAGTTCGCCTATTCAGAAGACTCTAGAGCCGGTTCTATGGCTCCAAACGAAACAAAACTTCACTAGTACGTAGTTAAAGAGATGCGCTGTGCGAAAATCGAAAAAAAAATTCGTTGCATTTTTCGTCAGCAGGTGGCGCTGCGCCAATATTTAAGGCGATGTTTGCAGATTCATTATATCAATTTCAGTCAATCCAGACGAAGCACACAAATTTAAAAGTTTCAACAAACTTCGACGAACTGCGAATTGTTATAATTAAAGTTCACCTAATCAGACAGCTCTAGAGCCTGACCTATGATTGCAAACAATACAGAAAAATGAATATAATTTCATGTGATGTAATCTGCATCAACAAAATAAAACATGTCGCTCGGCAGCGAGGAAATAACGAAGAATAACATTACGCATGCTCAATGAATCCTCCACCATTTTCAATAACGCATTCCATTCTCAGAATTGTGCTTTCTACAGCATTGCTTAAACTGTCCTGTGAGATTGAGCGAATATGAAGTCTAATAGTGTTTTTCAGATCAGAGATTGTCTGACATCTGTCTTTAGATACAGAATCTTTCAAAAATCCCCATAACCAGAGTTGTATAATATAGACGCACGCGCGCACGGCGTGCGTGGAAAATTTTCTGCAAAATTCAAAATTTTGCAAAAAATATTTAAAAAAAAAAAAAAAAAAAAAATTTTTTTTAAATACCAAAAAATTAAAAATATTCCCCAATTTTATGTACGATTTATTTTCTGTTTGTGTACAATTCAAAATTTAAAGATACAAAACATTGTTGTGACATTAAAGATGCTTGCGAAGTGGTCAAAATATTAAGGATTGGATTGTTTCTAAATGCATTGACAAAATAATTGATAATAATTCAGCTCTTCCTATCATGGATTTTTAGCTTTATTATTATTTTTAACCAAAATAATTATTCTTTAATTAATATTAATTAATTTTAAATGGTAATTATTTTAAACTACTGTTTTTAATTTATATCGTCAAAATAATACAACACGTAATTTTATTAAACATTAAATAAATTTGCAGAAAGTTTTTGACTCAATATTTATGTGCGCAGAAAGTTTTTGGTTTTATACAAGTCTGCCCATAACCAAAAATCGTATGGTGTTAGATCAGGCGATTGTGGTGGCCAGACTGTTTGAAAATAACGACTTATGATGCGGTCTTCTGTAAAATGGCTTGTTAAGAAAGTCCGAACTGCTCTAGTAATGTGCGGTGGTGCACCGGCTTGCATAAACACAATATTTTAAAGGCACCCTCGCTGTTGCAGCTCGGGAATCAGAAAATTTGACAACATATTGAGATATCTTCTCCCATTTACGGAACATGTAATGGGTCCTGTGGATGATAGTTCCTCAGAAAAATATGGCCCTATCATAAATGTAGCTGTGAAACCGCACCACAGCGTCACTTTAGCTGCATGCAATGGAACTTCTTGGACAACATTAGGATTCTCTTTCGCCCAAATTCGACAGTTGTGTGTGTTCACTTGTCCGTTTAAATAAAAATGTGCTTCATCACTCCATAGAATATTCCAGGGCCAAGAATTGTCCACATTCATTCATGCAAGAAACTGTAGTGAAAATGATAGCCGACTTTCGGTATCACCCTGTATTAGTTGTTGCACCCTCTGAATCTTGTATGGTTAGTAGCGCAAAATTTGACATATCACTTTTCTCACAGTGGAAATCGGCATATCGACTTCATTCGCAATAGCTGGCATACTTGCATTACCAAATGATGTCTGGCTTGCTAAATCCACAGCAGCAGTAGCAATATCTTCAATGCTAGAAATGTCTACCTTTTTTCGTCCTCTGCCAGGAAGAATGTCGAGTTTTCCTGTTTCCTTGAACTTTTTAATCATTTTGTGAACTCCACGATCTGACATTGATCCTCGTCTAACATCTTTTAATTTCCGGAATTCTCGAAGAGCTGCAGCTGTGCTGCTGTTATTTTGATAAAATAACTTTACAGGAAGTGCCTTTTCTTTCAAAGTTACCATTCTCCACAAAGCATAGATTCAAATGCTTTTCAGAAACAATCAACTGTTCCAGTGTCAAAGAAATCACAGACACACTTTATCAGCAAGCTTTAAATCGTCAGGTGGTTAGAAGGGTATTTCAAGTTTTCGAATTTGCGGCGTCACTTTGACGTCGTTCGTCGAAAATTTGAATAAAATGTGATCTTTTTCAAGCGTTGGGTGAAATTTTGTGATTTTGTGTGTTTCATCTGGATTGACCAAAATTGATATAACGAATCTGAAAAAGTTTACTTTTACCAACTGTGAAATAAAATTTCCTGTATTTTGTTTTTTACAAAATAAAGGAATCTGCAAATATCGGCTTAAATATTGGTGCAGCGCCACCTATTGACAAAAATTTTAACTAATTTTTTTTTCGATTTTCGCAGAGAGCATCTCTTCAACTACGTACTAATGAAATTTTGTTTCGTTTGGAGTCATAGAACCGGCTCCAGAGCCTTCTGAATAGGCGAACTTTAATTATAATAACAATAACCCTGTACTTTCAGTGTCCACGATCTTCGCTATGCCGCCAGTGTGAATGCACGAAAGAGATCCATTCTAAGCAGGCTGCACACAGCACCACAAAGAGAAGAGGATCAAGTTCCGATTTGCATTGGTGCGGCGACCCGGCCATAGCAGTCCAGTCGTACACCATGGATTGAAAGCGAAACTTAAGGGTTCAAAATTAAAAAGAGCCAGAGATATTTCATGGTAATCCGGAGATTAAGGTATAGTCGAAAAAGCCAGAGACTTGGCAAGTTTGAACAACACTAACACCTTATCATAGAATTCTTGAAATTTCGAAAAATAACTTTTTTTCCTCTTTATCAAAATCTGAACATTCTGTGACTTTAAAAATTTAATTTTTTATGCGATATTTAATGTTTTTTTTTCACATTTTGCGGCGAATTTCCCACATTGGCAAATGGAATCCAGTTTCAATCTTTTGGCCCAATATAATAAATTTTGTCTTCTTTTCAATAAAAGTTATTCATAAGTTGTACAGTGATTTTTTAACTCGTGAAATGTTTTATGTGATTTTTAGAGTACTCTGCGATTTTTGAATTTTTAATGTTTCAATGTATTTTTTTGCATTCAGCAGAGATTTTTCAACATTCACGAAAGAATTCGTTACAATGTTTTAGCTCACTATAGTAAATTTTGTCCTCTACGATTTTTGATGAGATTTTTATTGTTTTTCACGTGCAGCAATTTTTCCACATTAGTAAAAGGAATCCATTTTCAATCTTTTAGCCCATTATATATAATAAATGTTGTCATACAGCAATTTTTTAATTTTTCAAACATTTTTTAAAGCAAGTTTTAAGGGTTTTTTTTTTTTTTTCATTTTGCGATGATATACTGACATTTATAAAAAGGAATCTGGTTTCAAATTTCTTGACTAATAGTAAATTTTGCTCTCCAAGATTTTAATTTTTATTTGCAATTTTTAATGAGATTTTGAATGAGACTTTTCACTTTCCGCAGCGATTTCTTGATAAAATTTGAAAGACTTCCAGTTTTTCACCTTTTTAAAAAAATATATTCTTGTATTTAAATATTTGTTTTAGTATTATCTTTTTTTCTTTTGTATTGCAAATGTGTTCCTGAAGTAAATAATTAATTCGCAGGGTTGGGGGGGTTCGATTAGGAGGTTTTGTTTGACAAATAAACTGCAAATGATCTGAAATTCAGAATAACCAATGTCCAGAGGATTCCAGATTTTGGACTTCATACTTTATCGCCAGGAGATGAATTTTAGCCTCAACCTCAGGTCGCATGCATAAAGTCCATTGAATAACAATTTTCTGCTGAATCACCACCCATTTTTAAAGAATTTACAATTCAATAATTATTCAAATGCATAGGCATCACTAAATGGATAACAAAATGTAGGAGCTCTAGTAAAATCTGTTTATAGTTTTCTGTTCTGCAACAGAAAACAAGTAGTATCTGACAGTATTCACATTCTGCAGGAATGATTGTGGGTTCATGAAAAAATACCTGAAATTTTAGTGAGAATACAGGTGACTTTTAGAACAAAAGGATCACCAGTGAAAGGGTTTATTTTTGGGCCTTCTTTTGCCCTATGACAAAATTTCACATCAGAAAGCATGAGAAATAGGATAGTTGGTTAATAGACAATTTTGTCCTAAATACTACATACATGAATAAATCAGGTTTCATACTCAATTTTGGAAATATAAAAATAGGAGTTTTACAGTGGGAGGGGCGGGGGGGGGGGGGGGGGGGGGGGGAGTTATTTTTAGCATTTTCGAAATTGTAAAAAAAAAAAACTCAATTTACAACAGGGTAGAAAACTAAAAAACTGACAAATTTTGCATTTTTTTCCCGCAATCGATCAAAGAATTTCATGTGTTTTTTCCATACTGACGAATTTCTCGATTTTCTCCCCGAAAACAATAGACAAATTTCTAGATTTTTCTGCTGCAAACAACTGACTAATTTTGCAATTTTTTCCTGCAAACAACTGAAGAATTGTGATTTTTTTTCCTGTGAATGACTGAAGAATTTCGTGATTTTATCTTTGATCGACTGACGAATTTCGCGATATTTTCCTGCTACCAATTAATGAATTTTACAATTTTTCCTTGTGACTGATTGGCAAATTTCTGGATTTTTCTCTGTGGCTTACTGCCAAAACCTGCGGGATTTCTTTTTTCTCCCGTGAAAGACTGACGAATTGGCGACTTTTGCAATATTTTACCATGACCGGAGAATTTCGCAGTTTTTTTCCCGCGATCGACAGACAAATTGTGCTTTTTTCATGAGCGACTGATGAATTTCATGATTTTTTTTTCCCCACAAATGATTGAAGAATGTGTTTTTTCTGCAAATAACTAAAGAATTTCATCCTTTTACCCTTGATCAAGTAACGAATTTCATGATATTTTTCTCTCCCGACTAAATGGCGAATTCTGCAATATTTTCCTATTACCGATTGGTGAATTTTGCATTTTTTTCTTGTGACTGATTGGCAAATTTCAGAATTTTTTAGAGTGTTTTCACAATCGGTGGTAATTTTTTGACATTCGTAAAATGAATCCAGTTTCAAACTTTTAGCCTATAATAGTAAATTTTGTATCCCATCCTCCCCGAAATTTGGGGGGGGGGGGGGGGGGGGGGGGTATGGTTCCATGCGACTGACTGAAGAATTTCCAATTTTTCCATGCATCCGGTGGTGCCAACAGATAATTTTGCAATTTTTTTACATGACCAATTGACAAATTTCGTATTATTTTCCTGTGGAGAATTGATGAATATTGAGATATTATTCCCGCGAAAGGAATGATGAACTTTATGATTTTTTTTTCTGGCGACGGACTAGCAAATTTTGCATTATTTTGTTTCCCATGACCGATTAAACTAACTCGATCTCTATCAGAAAACCCAGAATTCTGGTACTGGAAATGAAAAAAATATATATACCAGAATTCTGGTAAATAACCAGAACACAATTACCCCTGATCATAGAATTTATAATAATTTATGTGGCTTTGAGAATACAAAAATAAAAGGGCACGCCAGTCGGCCATGGAGAAAAATCATGAAATTTTTTTAATCGTACACGAGGAAAAAATCATGAATTTCGTCAATCTCTCTCAAGAAGAAACTGAAATGAATAAAATCAGCCATGGAAAAAAAATAGGGAAATTTGTCAATCGCTTGCAGAAAAAAAAAAATCAAAATTTGTTGATCTGTTGCGGGGAAAATTCCATGCAAAGCTTGCCAATTGGTCGCAGGAAAACATTGCAAAATTCACCATTCGGTCGTGGGAAAATATAGCTAAATTTGTTAATCGGTCATGGGAAAATATAGCGAAATTCGTCAAAAGGTAATGGGAAAATATCGCAAAATTTGCCAAACGGTCATGGGAAAACATTGTGAAATTTGACAGTTGGTCGCTGAGAAAAAGTGAGAAATTATTTGGCCAGATGCAGGAAAGTTTCGTCAATTTGTCGCAAGAAGAAATCAAGGAATTCAAGAATCAGCCCCAGAAAATATCACGAAATTTGTTAATTGGTCACAGGAAAAAAAATGTGAATTTCGTTGATCTGTCATAGAAACACAACCACTGCAAAATTCATCAATCTGTTGCGAGAAAATATTGCAATATTCGTCAGTCGGTCGTGGGACTTGATAGTCGTTTCAAAAAGCAAATTTCTCTGCAAAATGATGAAATTTTTTGGGCATGAGATTCCCACCCACAATATTCTTTTGGGCAGGATTTCAAAATTTTGGGCGTGAATCCCGTCATCCCACCCTCAAATTCAAGCCCTGTACAAGTTTATAATAATTGAAGCAACTGTAAAATTGTAAAATTGATATAAAGCATTTTTAATTATTACTATATTTAGAAATTAATAGAAATGTGCACTTAATCATGTAAAATAAAATTAAAACTTGAAAACTTTCTAGTTTTTTGTATATCATCTAGACAGTCAGAAAGAAAATTTTATTCAATGTTGATAATTACTCTTGAATTTAGTAAAAAAACACAAACTTGTTAACATAAAATCAAAAGGTGCACTTATTTTTATGTGTGTGTGTGTGTGTGTGTTAACTATTAAAATAAAATAATAGTACCATCTTTTCAGTTGGGACTGTATTATTAATTCATGCCAAGCGAAATTTCACATTAAGCAATTTAATGCTAACATTGTTTGACTGCATATAAATTGCAAAGATGAAACTCAAAAAATAGCCACTAATTTTAATAAAGTTAGATACTAAAAAAGAAGTTTTCAGATGACATGCAGGCAACAATTTTTTTACTTACAAATCACGTAATCATTCAAACAGAATTTTTTAAAAATCTGGATATCTAATCCGTTCTTCAGCTACATTATTCCCCCAGAGATTTATAGCTTTATGTAAACAAAAGTCTGCTAAATTGGTCCATACAGTATTAACAATAATAAATCATTAAACAGTCATGTATATCATTTTTTTTATTAAATTCAACTGACTGAAATGAACTTACAACACATACCCCTATCTCCTGCGCTCTCTTTTCAAAAGCAGGTTATCAGTTTTGGAAATATCACGTGTGACAAGAAAAATAAATATTTAATAGACTATGAATGTAGCTTTTAAAGTTAAACAAAAATAAATGTTTAAAAAAAGCTAGGCATCAAATTTGACAACTGGGAATAACTATTTAGTCGCCAAATGCAATAATTTAGTTGCATTTGACAACTAACGATCGCTAATTTAAAACACTGCTGTAGCGACTAGCAGTTTTTGCTGGCTAACAGTTTTTCAAATTTATAGCACCCTGGGTATAATCGTTTTCATGTTGTAAAGAGCTTTAAATTAGCATAGAGAAAATGGAAAATGATGAGCAGGGGGAAGTAAAAGTAGAAAAATGCTGAAAGATTCAATTTTAGTGTGGTGAAAAACTATAACAAGCAATTAAAGCACATAAAGAAAAAAAAATCACAAATGGATAGCCAACAGTTAGCGATCTAAAACCTTTAGAACACTCTGAACAATTATAATATAAATTATGTATAATGCATATTATACATGTTAATTTTTCAACATAAGGCATTAATTCATGTTTAATACACATATAAGTAAACACACAATTCAATATTTTGACTGCAATATTTAAAAATACATTAAATTATTATTAACCCCTTGACAACAGCCATGTACGATGCATACATGATATACGTGTTGATTCCCAAAATCTGGAAAGAGCCAGTGGCTCTTACACCCAAAAAATACAGTGGCCACATTGTGAAACAAACACATAAAAACAATATTGTTTCTCCATTAAATTTGTACAAATCTTCCTACAATAAATGTTTGTAATGTTGAACATTGTATATGAATAAACGATTCTCAAAAGTTTTTTGTTCGATAGATAAACTTTTCCTCTCAAAGTATTTTTCATAGCTAAAAATAAATGCTCAACATGGGGATTTGCATAAAAAAATGTTTATAAAAATGAAAATTAAAAATATATATGAAAAAAAAAACATGAAGAAAATTTATTTTCTTTTAGGTTAGGGGTGCACAACCTTTTTAAGCGAAGGGCCACTTACAAAATTGACTGGGTTGTCGAGGGCCACCATCAGAAAATTTTTGTTTCGAGGAGGTGTGGGGGGGGGGGGGGGGGGATCAGATTTAAAAAAACATAAATTTCGGAAGGGTAGATTTAGCCCCCTAGGTTCCTTCCTTCCAGTCAACGTATTCATTTCTGTTGGCAATGATATATCAACAGTTTACGTTTGTATTTATACAAGATATATAGCTAAGATTATTTTCAAAGAGTGAAAATACTCCTTGACTTTATTTGAAGGAGCTATTTAGCTTTAAAGATTGCCAGTGTCGAAAAAAAAAATTCTGCTTTCACGAATAAAGGTGGAGAGGAGGAGAAACATATATTATTCTAAATTGTACTTCTTAACATATTCAGTCATAAAATGTGGATATCAAAGGGGTGCACAACCTTTATAAGAGGAGGGGCAGTCACAAAAATGACTGGATTGTCGAGAGCCAACATCCATAGGGTGGACAAAATTTTGTTTCGGGCAAGGAGGTGGGGTCGGCCTAAAAGTTCATAAAAATGCTAATTTTAAAAGGAGGGTTAGCTCCCTATACTCAACCACCTCCTTAGCCAGCATAACCCAATTCATTTGGAAAGGATGGAAAAAACTTTTTTTTTCCATGCGCGATTCACAATATTCATAGTTTTTTTCCTAGTGATTGAAGAAATTCCCGATTATTACGCACACGTTCGGCGAAATTTGCGATTTATACGCACCCGATTGACAAAATTTGTGATTTTTACGCGCCCAATCAGCGAAATTTGCAATTTTTTTCGCATTCGATCGGCAAAATTTGCAATTTTTCGCACCCGATTGGCAAAATTTGAGATTTTTTTACGCGCCCGATTGGCAAAATTTGCGATTTTTTACGCGCCAGATTGGCAAAATTTCCGATTTTTTTAACGCGCCCGATTGGCAAAATTCGCGATTTTTACGTGCCTAATAGGCAAAATTCGCGATTTTTACGAGGCCGATCGGCGAAATTCATGATTTTTACGCATCCGATCGGCGGAATTCGCGATTTTTATGCAGGCGATCGGCAAAATTCGCAATTTTTACGGGCCCGATCGACAAAATTCATGAATTTTACGCATACGATCGACAAAATTCGCGATTTATTCGCACCCTATCGGCAGAATTCGCAATTTTTACGTGCCCGATCGGCGAAATTCATGATTTTTACGCACGCGATCGGCAAAATTCGCGATTTATACGCATACGATCGGCAGAATTCGCGATTTTTACGGGCTCGATCGGACAAAATTCGCGATTTTTACGCAGGCGATCGGCAAAATTCGCGATTTTTACGTGCCTAATCGGCAAAATTCGCTATTTTTACGTGCCCGATCAGCGAAATTCATGATTTTTACTCACCCAATCGGCGGAATTCGCGACGTTTACGCGCCTAATTGGCAAAATTTGCAATTTTTACGCATCCGATCGGCGAAATTTACAATTTACACTTACCCGATCGGCAAAATTCGCGATTTATACGCACCCGATCGGCGGAATTCGCGATTTTTATGCGCCTAATCGGCAAAAATTTCAATTTTTACGCATCCGATCGGCAAAATTTGCGATTTTTATGCAGACGATCGGCAAAATTTACAATTTACATGCACCCGATCGGCAAAATTCGCGATTTATATGCACCCGATCGGCAAAATTCGCGATTTTTACGCATATGATCGACGAAATTTAGGATTTATACGCACGTGATCGGCAAAATTCGCGATTTTTACGCATACGATCGGCAGAATTCACGATTTTTACGGGCTCAATAGGACAAAATTCACGATTTTTACGCAGGCGATCGACAAAATTCGCTATTTTTACGCACCCGTTGGGCAAAATTTGGCAAAATTCGCGATTTCTATGCACCTGATCGGCGAAATTCGTGATTTTTTCGCGTCCGATCGGCGAAATTGATCCGCGGGCCACCAGTAATCCAATTGCGGGCCACAGGTTGTGCACCCCTATAGGTTTTAGATTTAATCAAATAAATTTAACTGTTTCTGTCATTCAGGGATGATGGAGAAAGATCGAACACTATAAGCCTTGTTGAAACTTTTGTTGGAAAAGGGATGCTTTAAAGGATTTTTCTTCGTCCCCATGGAGACAATAAATTACAATTTTCGTAGCCGTTTGCCAATTTTCACATTTTATTATCGCGACTCCTTGACGAAATTCGCAATCTTTTGTTGAAATTCGCTATTTTTCCCACGATTGACGAAATTTGTGATTTTTTTTTGCAACTGACTGATGAAATTCATACTTTTTCTGCAACTAATTGAACATTCGGTATTTTTCAGCGACTGATTAACAAAATTCGCAATTTTTTTCTGCAACCGGTTGACAAAATTTACAATTTTTTCTGCGAAGATTGGTGAAATTAGTGGGTTTTTTTTCTGCAACCACTTGATGAGATTCACGTTTTTAATCCAAGAGCAATTTACGAAATTCGCGGTTTTATTTCGTGATCGTTTGACAAAACTCTGGATTTTTTTGCGAATGATTGGTGAAATTCACAATTTTTTTCTGCAATCGATTGATCAGCTTTGCGTATATTTCGCGAATGACTGATTAAATTTGCATTTTTTCTTCTCGACAGATTGACAACATTTGCATTTTTTTCAAGACCGATTGGGAAAATTCACAAATTTATTTAGCGAACGATCGACGAAATTTGCAGATTTTTCTGTAACAATTTTCACAAAGTCTGTGACCGATTGAGGAAATTCCTGATTTCTTTTCTCAACCAACTGACGAATTATTTTTGCGAAAATTTAAAAATAAATAAATAATGATAATTCGAGGAGTTCCACTAATTCATGGAAGAATCGCATACAGATATCAATGTCTACCTGTAAGAACATATATGAAAAATCGCACAGTTACAAAATTAATGAGTGGAACCCAAAATTATTCTCTTCTCAGCATGAATTTTTCTGTGTTGGTTAATTGTGATATGCCACGGCACATATCAACATGAACTTTTTTTTCTGATTCCGCAGAAATTGCAGATTTTCTTTCTTTTCTGTTTCTTTAAAAAAGAAGAAAGCAGGAAATTAGAGGATCAGCAGAAATGTGGCATCCATGACTAATTATATTTTTTTAAATTATGGACAACAGAAAAGAGAAAAAATACGATAAATATCGCAAAATTATGGAGGACAGTGTGCAGATTTGATATAAAAAAAAGGCAGAAATCCAGGTTCAACAGAAAAAGGACATCCCTGTAAAATGCATGGTGACCTAGACATTGAAAGTTTGTGGCCAAAGCAAAAAATTTAGTCACCAAATGGCGACCGTAAATCTGCACCTATGGATCTGATCTGCATACATGGATGAAAACATGAAAGGTTTGTACAGTTCCTTAATTTAAATACCAGTATTTTTTAATAGTAATAATTGGCCAATTTAATAACAGAAATTATGTGATTAAACAACACAGTGTACTATTCAGAAATTGTGGAATTGTAAATATAAAAAATGAATAAAACTTTCTATGTGGATTTTGAGTTTGACGGCGACATATTCAATGTTTTAAATAACTTTATATCAGGGTTGGTATTTTTGCCAGGACAGTGGCAAAAACTGGAAAAAACCAGGGCAAAAATGGAAATAAACGGCAAAAATGGCAAATTCTTATTGGTCTTTAATGTGTGATCTATAAATTAAAAAGGATCATAATGGTATAAATAATTAGATTTAATAACATACCATTTAATATTTTTAATTTAATTTGCTAATTAATAAACATAATTAAAATAATTTTGTATATTTTAAATGTTTATAAAATAGATGGAATTCAGTCTAATAGGAACTTAAGAACCAAATTAAAAACCAGATATCTTTTTTTTCTTAACTACAGCATTTTGTTATAGGTAAAAATTTACTTTTTTACTTACTGGCCACTGACCAGTACATGGATTTTTTTTACTCGCCAGTGTTTTTCAGCACTGGCCAATAACAAATTTACAAATACTTGATAAAAAATTTGCGAAATTTGTCAAACGATTGTGGAATAAACAGCGAAATTCATCAAATAGTGTCGGGAAAGAAATTGCGACATTCGTCAAATGGTCTCGGGAAATAAATCAGGCATTGCAGGAAAAAAATTAAATTTTGTCTAACTGTCATGAAAAAATTCGAGAAATTCGTTAAATAGGTTCGGGGGGAAAAAAATTGCAAAATTCGTCAAATGATCTTGAGAGTAAAATAGTGAAATTCGTCTAACAATCGCGGAACAGAATTGCAAAATTCATTGAACGGCAGCGGAAATAAAGTGCGAAATTTGTCAAACATCAGTGGAAAGAAAGTGCACAATTTGTTCATTCATGGAAAAACATCGTGAAATTCGTTAATCAATAGTCGATAAATTGCAAAATTCGTCAATCGATAGTGGAAAAATCGCAAAATTCATCAACTGGTTTCGTAGGAAAAAAATTCAAACATCATCGAATGGCTTTGAAAAAAAAAAAATCACAATCCGTCAAATAATTTCTTTGTAAAAATCGTGAAATTCGCCAAATGGTTTCGAAATTTGTCGAGTGACAGCGGGGAAAAAAGTATTTTTCATTCAATCATCGCAATTGGCGAGTGTGACTATTAAGTTTGACCAGTGGTGGCAATAAAGTCAATCGACAAATTTTCAGTATTACTCGCCGATTGGCGAGTGCTAATTTTGTCCTATACATTTTGTCAGTCATCATATTTATTATTTTTGCTGCTAACATTCCTTTATCTAAGCAAATACAAAACACAGAACAATAAATTATATACCATATAAAAGGATTTTTAACAGGCTTCTGACATAATACACTTAGATTTTGTTGAAACATGTTTCCTTATTAAAAATTGTGGTTAATTAAAAATTAAATTGGCATTGTTTTCTTAAATGAATAGATAGATTTTCTCAAATTAATGTTTTCACAAAAATTATCAATTTATAAAAAAATAGTAGTACAAACATGGCATATGTAATAAGAGTACATTATTTACGTAATATATAATATGTAGAATATGTAAGTACATCCGCACAGGTTTACTTTATATTTATGATTAAAAAGGAAATGATTAAAAGGAATCTGCATTGACAGGTAAAAGATCAAATAGAACAATTAAAACCTATATTGATCGCTTTAAATGTGATACAAAAAAATTCAACTACCATAGCAGATGGTTGTCATGTATGGCACAATCTTTTGAAAAATTAGGATCTAAAACCACATTTTTCAAAATTAAAAAAGTGATTTGAACAAGCGGTTTTGCCGTGCCATCTAGTAGCATATTTGTTACATCCAAAGTACAGAGGTGAACTTTTAAATTACGAACAAAAAGAAAGTTGCAAAGCATGGTTATATAAAATTAATCCCAATTTCATATCATATGTTATTAATTTCGGGCTAAAAGAGAAACCCTTCCCCAATTCATATTTTGCAGAAAAAGTGATTAGTAGCGTCAATGCGTATAATTGGTGAAGTATCGAAAAAGCTTGTGAGATTTCAAAAGACTTCTGTTCATTAGTTGCACATCTTGAAATATGTCCAGCAAGTAGTGCTGCTATCAAAAGATTTTTTTCGAATTTTTCATTTGAGCAAACTAAAATTCGAAATAGATTGTTTACAAATATTCTTTCTAAACTAGTTTATTGTTATGCAATGTTAAAACAGCAAAAATTAGGTTGTGATGGAGATATTACTGAATTAGATGAAATTTAAGTGTTCTGCTTTAAATATAATTTTATATAAATTGAATTTAGAATGATTGTTTATTTGAATTTCTAACATATATAAACATAAATGTTTTACACATTTAGAGCCTGTACAATGTGAATAATCAATAATATGTGTATAATCAATAATAATTATCGTATAAACATGAATAAATAGTTAAATTTTCTATTTATTTATATAAAATTAGTATTTTTTTCATTTATAATTTTGTTATACTTTTGTTTCTGTTTAACGTTTTGTTTGTTCGTTTATAATTTTTGTTATAAGGCAGTATTCTTTCATAAAAAGGATAATTATATTTATTTCACTTCAAAAATAGTGCTTAGAGTTAAAAAATAAATTTAGAATATTGACTTTTAACTACATATTAAGTTTCTTTTTTCTTTCATGAAATATTTTTTTCCCTTTTTCTGGGGAAAAAACTAAATGGACATAGCGTATTTTTGCCACCATTTTTGGCAAACATCTATTTTTGCCACCTGGCAGAAACCTAT
This sequence comes from Maratus michaelseni, assembly GCA_963931845.1. NCBI lineage: Eukaryota > Metazoa > Arthropoda > Arachnida > Araneae > Salticidae > Maratus > Maratus michaelseni. The sequence goes on from OZ007586.1 coordinate 495,241,820, forward strand.
TTTTGCCAGGACGGTTTTAACCAGGTTTTTTCCGCCCATGGCAAAAACTTGCCAACCCTGCTTTATATTATACATGCTCTCTAAAAACTTTTGAAAATGCCACTATAGTTATAAATTACATGAAAGTATTATTGAACAGAGAAATGGAATTCCTTAATGGTTGTCATTTTGGTAGCGACATTTATAAAATACAAACAGTGATAGAAATTGGGAAATGAAAGGTATGTGTAGTGACGCCTACTGTAAATATCTTAGGCGTCAAAAAAAATTTTTAGTTGCAATTTCTAAAATTCACATAACTGTATCATTATATGCTACTTTATAGAAAATCATGAATATTTTGTTTTTATTTAAATTATTGAAGTTCATAATCTACAATATTATAATAAATTGAAGCAACTGTAAAACTGATAAAGCCTTTTTAATTAATACTACATTTTCAAATTAATAGAAAAATGCACTTAACCATGTTAAACAAAATTAAACCTAACAAAACTTTATCCATTGTTGATAATTACACTTAAATTTAGTAAAATAAAAACTATACATATAATTACAGACTAATATTGTTAACAATATATAAAGGATCACATTTTTGTGTGTGTGCGCGCGTTAACCGTTAAAATAATAGTACCATCTTGTCTGTTGGGACTGCATTATCAATTCATTTCATGTTAAGCAAAATTTCACATTAAGCGATTTAATGCTAACAATGCTCGACTGCATATAGATTGCAAAGATGAAAGTCAAACAATACCCACTAATTTTAATAGTTAGATAATAAAATCAGGATGTCTGACCGTCCTTCAGCTACATCATTTCACAGGGATTTATAGCTTTATCTGGACAAAAATCTGCCAGATTGGGTCGATACAGTTTTACCATTAATAAATCATTAACAATATCAGTGGATAAACGGTTATGTGTATCATTTTTTATTAAATTAAACTGACTAAATCCCTTTTCACATTCAGCAGTGGTAAATGGCAGGTTCAATATAAAGTTTCGAAGTTTGCATAAATATATTCATTTGGATTTTCACGCTACTAAAAATCGCTGTCAAACTGTCTCACATTAGAATTTATGTTTGGTGTGAGACCAAATTTTCAAAAGCAGGTGATTGGCTAAGTTAAACAAAAAATAAGTGTTTAAAAATGTTACACATCAAATTTGACGCCCTAGAATAATTTTGTAGTCATCAAATGCTATAATGTAGTGGCATTTGACGACTAATTTTGCACACTGACATTAATGTAATATAATTTTTTTAATGGCATGTTTTTCACACTTAATCCTTATCTAGTATGTGTTGCTACTAATTTTTACTTTTAACTTAACCAATTCAATATTAACATTTCATACTGTACTGCAGAGGAACTAACTTAACATATTTTTGAAAATATCACATTTTTATTAAAAGAAACTGTCAGAGTTACTTTATATAGACATTTTTTTTTATAGTGTAAATTTCACCATTCAAACTGATTTTCAACCAAACCTTAGCTTTATAAAAATTTAGAAGATAAACAAGTCAATGCTAATTGTGGATAAAACACAAAAATTTGAAATAGTTAAAATATATAAACATACACCTGCAATTTAATTCTATTTATCAGTATTCTTACTTAAAATTTATTAGGAAAACAGTTTCAGACAGATAACACACTTATCCAGCTTGCTAATACCTCATTTAGGAGAAAAAACAAGAGAAAAACAAAAAAAAAAAAAAATCTCAATATTAATAAATACTGGTTCAGAGTTTCATCCGTGCAAAAAATATAAATTTTATGATCATAATCAAAGAAAAGATGCTAGAAAACTCTTTGTAATAGGAATATACCAGAAGAAGTTATATTCTGAATTGTTGAAAGTAAATTTAAAAGCTTTGTAGCTGAAAATTTCATTTCACTTGCCTTGTTATGGCACCGGGCCCCTCATTTGTGAATTGCAAACAATCTGAAAATATGTGGCTAAAAAGGCTTTATAACTTTCCAGGGGTTTGTCCAGACTTTTTTCCCAGGGTCCTGTGTTTGTGAAATTGTGAACAGCTTTTCATATTTGTGAAAAATCTAGTCATAATTTTGTGAATTTGAAATGGTCGTTAGATTCAGGTTCTTGTTTATGCATTTTTGAGAAGATATATGGATATAAAATACATATATTTTCTTTATATATGTAAAAGTGACAGGTCAGATTTTACTTTTAAATGGTTAATTTGTGAAATGTTTGGTTTAAAGATGAAAAAATTTTGGGAAAAACCTATTTTTAAGACAAAGAATTTTGTGAAGGGTCCTGTTTTAAAAAAATAATTTTGTGAAGGGTCCTGTTTTAGGGAAAATAATTTTGTGAAGGGTCCTTTTTTGAAATGAAAAATCATGTGAAGAGTCCTTTAAAGGACCCAATTTTTTTCTAAACAGATCCCTGCTTTCCCAAGTTTGAACTTTCCACGTCCCATAGTTTACCAGAAAAAGGGCTCTGACAGACAAATACTGGAGCGATCTTACATAATGATTCCGTTTTTACTTTTAAGTATGGAACCCTAAATACAAAAAACTATAGGATCAAGTATCAAGAAAATTTTGTTTTATGCAACAAAATTTTAAATACATTTTTGTTTTATTGAAAAATTTGAACATAAATGTAAGCTTGTCTGCTTTTTAATTCCTTAATCTGTTGTGCAATTTAAACTGAACTAAAGCAAAATACGAAAAAATTCTAATGAAGCGGTAAGCAATTATCTAAATTAGACAGTTTATCTTTCAATGGGTGTTCTACATTAATATTGTCTTGTCCCACATAATTCTTGGTTCTACATTTAAAAATTCTGCCTGGAATGTAAAGTGTAAAGCTTAGAAAATATATATAGATATAGATACCATATTGGCTGTCATTGCCAGAGGCAAAAGTTCTTTGTCTACACAGAATGACACTGTCAATATTCAATAACAGTTGAAAAATTCATTTACACTTGTTTTGACAGAAAATATCATGCCCAATATTTTGAAAATAAATAAATAGTACATGGAAATATCAAGCAACATGATATTTTGGAAATAAACATCAGATATATTATATATATCATCAAACCCTGTGTATAATGCAATAAAAGGGAGGGAGCTATATGAATTTTTATTTTAATAATCTTTAACTTATCATTAATGAAACATCAAACTTGCATAATACAATAAATGTATTAATAATTGCCTTGGAAAATACTTTATACCCGGTTCAAACTGTTATTTTTAGTAATACACATAGCAAAATTGGATTCACTTGTCTTTTTATTGCAGTAAACTGTCTTACAACATTCATTTGAAGAAATAAAACTTTATAAATCCACATTAAAAAAAAAAGTTGCATATCGATGCATATCATTTCAGAAAAAGAAAATTTGCTAATGTGTTAATGAATTGAAAAATAACTGCACTTTTTGCAATTGTCTGCGACTGTAATTTTACTTATTATAATAAGGAAAAATGGATTTTATCTATATAATGATTATCAAATTTAAACTTTTTGCGCGCCAGACAAATTATCATGCATATGTGCTATAGGTTCATCACTCCTGATACAGTGTAGATGTGCCAGTAATGGGCCACCTTCAATATTTTTTGTTTATAAAAAAATAACCAATAAAAATTCAGTTTTTTTTATTTCATTAATATTTTTTCTTTAAATTCTAGTTTTAAATATACAATCATAATATCAATTATCTATTACTTTTTGTGGGGTGTCCATTACTGTAATTTATGGTGTTTTAATTTATTTCTGTTATTTACAATTAAATTTCGATTCACATTGGGAAATATGACTATGAGCATGGATAATTATTGTTGGTAGATTAATATAATATTAAAAAATGTGAAATATAACAATTAGAACTATTAATTAAAAAATAATTTTTAAAGAAATTCTTTAAGGGTGTCCATTAAAGGACATCTACCCTATATTATATTTAAATATTAAACATAAATCACAAACAGTACTATGACCAAAAATAAATAAAAATCACATTTAACTAAACTAAGCTATTTAAGAAAACATGACAACACAGACCAGTTCCAAAATTTTAATATTCATATAACATGTTGATAGATGCTACATATTTTCTTTACTTTTCATACATAACTAAACACTATGTACATATAGAAGCTAGACACATTTTATAAAATCTATATGCATCATGGATTATCAAGACAACTAATTAAATTATTTAAATGATTAGAAATACACGAAGGTAAGAATAATGCAATGATCACTAAAGTAGAAACAAAAAGAAAAGAAATTATAAACATAAGGCAGTACTATATAACATAACATTAATAAATTATTTTATAAAGTTATTAAAATTATTTATTTTCACTGTAAATATTTATTTTTTATCTTAAATTGAAATATTATCAACAAACTGAAAATGCAAAAAAAACTTGACCTTACAGCATACTGAAATAAAACATTAACAATCAATTCAATTCTTCAAAACTAACTGTCAACTCACATTTTTTTTTTTTTTTTTAACTGACATAAAATAAAATGTTTCTATAAATATTCTCTCCATAATAAAATATCCCACTCACCAGTTTTCAGACCATGTATACATTTAAATTTACAGGTTAAAAAAATAAAACAACCAATCAGCAGATTAAAAGTGAATTTGATTATAACAAAACATATATAAAATTTCCACAAACAAAACCTAGGACAGTAGAATTTATAAATTGTTATTAAGTTTACATTGATTATTATTTCTTTAAGAGGAAAAAGTTCTGTTTAGAAAAACTTTTTCCTGAGATGTTACTTGATTAATATCAACAATCATTCTACAATGAAATAGTAATTGTTTTTTTTATTTATTTATTTTAATGAGAAACACTTAGAATAATGCATCAGTAAGTTTGCTCATTGAAATAATTTAAATGTTGAGCCTAACATATTATCTGTAATACATTGTTACAACTGTCAAAAAAATTACATTTCTTCTCCATGGTAAACATAGATAAAAGTTCATATTTTAAATACCTAAATTTCTAAAATTCTCTAAAATATTCATATATTACGATACATTACCCTGCCAAAAAATATGTCGATTCAATCACAAAGTGCTGAAAAGCAGCTAACATTAAAAAATAAGTTTAGCGACTAATGTCAACAAAGCGAAGTGCACCACTAGCTTTCAGATCGTTCAACGAGTAGCTAGGCTTAACACCTCGCCTCAGCTGATACTCGATCGGTTTATAAACACACCGATCGTTTTCACATCATATTACAAAATTAAAAATCCGGCATGAAATCGTTTACTCACTATCATAAGTGCATTATCGTAGAAATATAAAGGACTCACCTGGGAGTATCACAAAGAGCCATTTTATATAGTATGGACATATCCTGGTTATAGGAGGTTGTAACGCTAGGGTCAGTGAAACACTGCCATCACTAGCGTCGCTTCATAAATTAGTAGCCCACTTTCACAAAACACAATTCCACATAACATTATAACAGTTCGATGATGCTTTATTCATGTGCACTTTTTAATTTTTTTTCCACTTACGTATGAACGGACCAATAACAACAATCAAATGCTCGCAATAATAATTCATGGGGTGACTCAAATTTTCCAACTAATCACGATCCGCCATTAGATGATAACATACATGAACGTAACCTCGACTTCCGATCTTTCCACATTTAAAAAAAGCCTATCCAAAATTTATTTAACGTTGGAGAAAGAAAAAAAAAATGTAAACATCGTTGTAACATTTTTTAAATCAATATTTCAAAAATTCTAATTGCACAAATTATAGTTTATATCGATGATTTTCGTATTTAAAATGATATTTATAAGGAATAAAGTTTTCAAAATCCGTTATTATGAAATTCATGTCTTCATATTTCCATTAGCAGGATGATATTCACACATTTAAAATAAGAATATTGAATATTTTGTTATTTTTACTACAGATCAATTTTAATAAGTTGAAAACTGTATAGCAACACACGCTTTAATTGTTGTTGCATCCGTGGATTTATGTATATACTACAAAAATATTTTAAACAGGCGCTAGGGATATTTAAATCCCGCAATTTATATTTACAACATTTTAGAATTAACAAGATTACTTCACCCCAATACATTGGAATAACACTTTTCGACTCATGCATGTCTGTCTGGTCGCGTTTATAGCTGCTCAGACTTGGAAAGTTAGTTAATTTGCTTAAATTTTATTAAAATTGAAACTATGCAGCATGAATTCTCCGACTTAGGATGAAAACTTAACTTACTAAACTTCGAGTAATTCCTAACAAAGTTTAGACTGCGTTAAGTTGAGTAGACACGCAACAAGACAATATGTCGATAACATGCACATTGATTAAAATGCACAGCTTGTAAACAAAAGAGAAGATATTACTAGGCGCATTTTTGCCGATCCCACCAAAGAGAAGAAGACTTCTGATTGGTTGAATAATTTAAAGAGCAATTTGGTTTTGGTTAATTTTTGAGTTTATGTCTATTTAATCATCAGTTTCTGTTTGAAAACCTTTTGGAAGATGGATTTTGATAAATTTTCTTCTATTTCCTTCTGCCTGTTACATATTTATTAACAGATAAAAAAAAAATCTGGAATTTAGAATTAAAGAAGTTAATTATGATGTTTCGCTAAGGTTTCGTCTGGAATTATGCAATATCTTTCTTTCGTGATTAAATCTTGAATGGGAAAAAAATGTTATCTACTTACGTCATTCATTTTATAGTTCTCATTTCTTTTGATATGTTAGTCTTCTTTATATTATTCTTCCAGATAATGTATTCCTATAGTACTAAATGTTTTATTTATTTCAGTAGGTCCAGAAACTTACCAGCAAACTTAATTCATAAATTTAGTAATAATAATAAATCCGACAGATTGACAAACAAAAGATTTTTTTCTCGAATACTTTACTTGGGTGAATAGTTAAGATAATTGATTGTTTGTACTTACTTCAAAGTACATATTTTTTTTTCTGTTAAGAATTAAGATTTTTGAAGATTGTGAAAGGGGAAATGACATTTCAAGGGGCGAAAATGTTTCTGCTCTATGACAAATAGGACAAAAAGGTAAAAAATTCTCACACTTGTGTGAAGAGGAAAACATAATTCTCTTAAAAGGGTGGAGTGAGTGATTAGTCATTTATTTGTTGTTATAGACTATACCCAGATAGCAAGCAGGGTTTCGAAAACGGTCTTTTTTCATTTTCTTTCAATTTTTCTGCAAAGGTATATTATCTTTACCTTATATCACGGTCACAGTAATGTTTTCAATATTAGATTTTTGAAATAACCGTCAGAAAACCTACGTTCTAAAATCATCTTTACTCATTCATTTTTCGCGCATGCGCAACTTATTTCGAGCTACCAATTATCCATGTGCTTGCGTTCACTCACTCATGACTCATTGAAGGTGATATTGGCGTGCGAGCAGGTCACTATAGCGTCTCTCTGCCAGTGCCGGCTTTGCATTTGGTGCAATCATGTTCCATCTAAAGTATGTTAAGCTATACGCCGCTGAAGTCGTGACATCATCAATATGGCGCTGGGCATAAACAGACTGAAGTGCCCATTGAAATATCATGGACGTAAAAAATAAAATCTTCTAGGAGTAATAATTTTCATATATTAGAACTTTCAGGCACTGTTCTACAAACTTTAAGGTACGCTTTTCATTATGAATTCCACAAACTTCTGATTTTGTGCTTTAAATTTGAATAATTTATTAAAAAGTCATTAGCTTAACTCCAGTTAGACAAACAACACGGCTGAATTGGTGATATTTACATTCATGTCTATCAAGATATCTCCGTCTCTCTCTATTTATAAGTAAAACTTTCATTTAATTTAAATTAATAATTTTACTAATTTTATATTTTTAAAAATTATTAAAGATATTTTATAATTTATAAATTATTATAATACATAAATTATAAATAATATTTAAATTAAGTATATAAATTATATATTAAATATATAAAATATGATGTACTATAATAATATAAATAAATATAAAATATTAAATTATAAAACTAAAATGATATACTATATTAAATTAAATATTAAATCAATTTAAACATATTAAATTATTTGTATATTACATTAAATTAATATTATGCATAATTAATACTAATAATAAATAATTATTTATCATTTCAAATGTTTAATAAATATAATTGATATTAATAAATAATATAAAATTTATTATTAATAATTTTAATTAATAATTATTTATTATATATATATAAAATTAAATAATTATTAATTAAAATTATTAATTTAATGATATTAAATATATATATATAAATATATATATATATAATTAATTAAATAATAATTATTAAAATTATTAATAATTAATTTTATATTATTTATTAATCATTTAAAATGATAAATAATTATTTATTATTAGTATTAATTATGCATAATATTAATTTAATGTAATATACAAATAATTTAATATGTTTAAATTATTATTATTATTATAGATTATATTATAATTTTATATTATATTATTATCAATATTTATAATTATATTAATATATTTATATTTAATATAAATTAATAACATAAACAATATTATTACAAATTATTAATTTAATTTATCATAGTAGCATGATTTAATTATTATTAATTAAAAATAATTGTAATATAATAATATGAACTAAAATATTAATTATTTAATAATTATATTTAATATTTCAAAATAATTATTTAATAATTATATTTAATATTTTAAAATAATTATTTAATAATGATATTTAACATTTTAAAATAATTATTTAATATTAAAAACAATAATTAATATTAATAATAATAAAATATTTATAATTATAATTAGTATTAATCTTAATAAATAATTAATATTGTAAATATAAATAATATCCTGATGATTTATATTAAATTAATACTTTATTAAATTAATAATATATTAAATTAAAATACTAAATTTTAATATATTAAATATATAAAGTATTATAATATGTAAATTATTAAAAATAATCTAATATTTTTTAAATTTTAATGTGATTTTCTCTTTACTTATAATTAAAACATTAAATTACTTATTGGGAATTCAAGCGCTTGAATACGCCATCTGGTGGAAAAAAGATATAACTGCTCCCTTCAGGAAAATCCCTTGCAATCCCATTGCGTTACAAGCATTTTTAATTTGTTCATAATGATTATTTTTATGCACAATTTCAGATTTCATGTGCTATTTGTGTTCCGTGTTTATATGTCAAAGTAAAAATTATCCGCATTTGAATATCTAACACTTTTAAACGCGTTTACAATAAATAATGGTTTCAATGGCACTTTAGCATTAGTTAAAGGGCCAATTTTCCTGTACCGACGGCTGCAATCAGCGCCTCTATAGGCCGTTTTAAGTCCCAATAAGTAAAGAGAGATAAATACATCTTGACAGACATGAAAGTAAACATACCCGATTCACAGACGATGTAAAAAACCGCCATGTTTGTCTAACCGCAGTTGATTTTTTTAATAAATTATTCAAATTTAAAGCACAAAATCAGAAGTTTGGTGAATTCATAATGAAAAGCCTACTTTAAACTTTGCAGAACAGTGCCTGAATGTTCTTAAATATGAAAATTATTATTCCTAGAAGATTTTATTTTTTACGTCCATGTTATTTCAATGGGGACTTCGATCTGTTTATGCCCAGCGCCATGTTGAAACGTCACACTTCAGCGGCGTATTTTGTATTTATTTAATTTCATAAAGATGTACCTTATTGTAAGAACTACATACATACGCATATTTCTGTTGTAGTTCTTGAAATTTCCATTTATAATATGTTTTTTATTCTTAACGAATTAATGCGAGTTCTTTAACCATATTTTCATTGCAAAATACGATAGATAGAGAATAGCATTTGTTTATGTTTATCTTTTACAATATATTATTATCGTTTATGTTATCTATACGCTATCGAAGTGTGACGTCATTTATCACTGGTCGTCTGCTCCGGCCACGCGAGACACGTAGACGCATAGGGATATTAATTTAAAAAATCATATTAAAACAAATATCATTTATCTAAAACTTTTATCCCTTGATTAGAATACTTTGATATAAGAAGTATCATTTGCGTAAGTGTAATTAACGTATTTTTAGCTCAAATTTGTGTAATTTAGTTTTAAAATTTCAAAACGGTAATGTCTCGATCTAAGACATCGTGAAATATGGTTCAGGAGTGGCGCCATCTATGATCAGTAAAGGTCATCATTCTCTTATTTATGTGATATTATTTTAAAATAACTTATTTAACTAGATTTTTATTTACTAAATATTTATGATTTCCAATAATTTAAAATGTTTTATAGAGTAGTAGAAAATTAATATTTTTATTAATCTGATCATTAAATATAATTTATTTATCTTGTGTACTGTGCAAAATTTGTTGTTTAATAAGAAACTCAGAAAACTAAATAGTGATAATTATATATAGAGACAAAGAGAGTAAGAAAGAAAATAGTTTGATAGTATGTCATAATCTTTAATTAAAAACGTGAAAAAAATCTATTTTATCCAAAATATTCATTAAAAAAACTTTATATATATATATATATATATATATATATATATATATATATATAGCAAGCAAATTTTTAATTTAACATGCTAAAAAAAAATCATGTTTGCTTATAAAAAAATATCTTCGGGATACCTATATGAGATTTGAGCAATATAAATAATAATTAATTTACAGTAAAGAAATATGCCTCAAATATATGTATATAAACTGCTAAAACATTTTTAAAATCTTCACACTTTAGAAACTCATAAACACTTTACCCCCCTCCCCCTCAAACTACCGTAACATAAAAAATAATTTACTAATGTCATAATCTTTAATTTAAAAAAAAATCTAATAATCTACCCAAAATAACTATCAAAGGAAATTTTATAAGCAAACGTGATTTTACAAAATATAAAATAATCGCTTAATTTTAACATTCTCACATTTCTAATCTGACTGTCATATTTGTAAATATATATATGGAAAAGCAATATGACATTAACACTTTTTAGTTCCTAAGGTTTTTACTAAATACAAAATTTTCTATTATTGCAAAGTAAATAAATTTGTATTTTATGATTAGATCATTAACATATTACTTCTGTTCTATAAAAATTTTAAATGATTCAAAAACTTAAATATTCAGTAAAAAAATATATATGTAAATAAGTTTTTAAAAAATCATTTAAATCGATCATAAACAAATTAATAAATACATATTATGTGTAAAAATATGAAAAATATCCGAGATTGATTGTACTTTCTTTGAGATTACTGATCCTAGATGGCGCTACCCCTAAATCTTAAATTGCTAGGAACTTTGGCGTTTTTAAATTTTAAAACTAAAAAACATAAATTTGAGCTACAAATAATTTAATCACATTTCCGCAAACGATACCTCTTATATCAATGTATGCAAATCAAGAGATGAAAATTTTAGAAACAAAAAATTTATTTTAATACGATTTTTTAAAACAATTTCTCATGTTATCTATCACTAGAAACTCAGCCATTTGTGGCCCATAGCAGACGAAAACACACGAGTGACGTATTCACTTCGGTGGCGTATTGATGCTCCCCAATTTTAAAATATTCATCTTATAGTTCATGTGCTTAAAAATTACCGTCAAAAGTTTTAAATATTGCGTAATAATAATAATAATAGATTTTGTACTAGTATTTAAACTGTAATTTAGTCAAAGTTAATTATTTTTATGCATACGTTTTATTTTCTTATATTTTAGTAATTTATGTTGTATAAAATTTCATTTTAAAATATTCAATGACAATTGTTTTTATATTATGTACGTTTAAGATATAAAATTTTTATTGCATGCTCTGCTACAAAATTTTTAAATATTGTTATTTTTATTACTTTGTTTAATACATTTTATTTTCATGGAGTTTAAAAAAATGAGTTTTAATGAAATTAAACTATTTAAAATTTTAACGTTTCAATATACATACTAATAATTATGAAAGATTTTGAAAATGAATTTTTATATTTTAAAGAAAAAAGGGAAAAAGAAAAGTCTAAATAATCTTAACCGATTTGCTGGTAAGATCTGGGCCTCCTAATTGGAGATGGTTACTAATGCCCAATTACATAAACTCCCTACATTAGTTAAAGGAAGCACGGGTTAATGCTTCTTCCGGAAACGCTGGGGGTTGGATTATCAGGTTAAAGGTGTGATCGTGGCTTCTGGACGTCGGTGAAAATTTATAATGATCCCATAAAAGTTACCCATATTATTGAATTAAATTAACTACTCTAGTAAAAAAAAAGATCAGATTATTACGTTGTGATTATTTACGCCGCCCTACGTCTTATGAAGCCGGACTAGATAAAGTATATAAATCCCTAACCTCTCATAAATTATAAACTAGTCCTCCTGATAAACCAACTAAAATTAATAAACAATTAAATTAAAGAAAAAGAAGAAAAACACTACTCGATGACATATGAGTGTTAACCCATATAAATTAAATACAAAGAGTTAAAAGTAAACGAAAAAACATTTATTTACATATCTATTTACAAAGACATAAAAAATAAAAAAAACAAACATCCCTAACAGAATGTTAAATTTTAAGTATAAAAAATAAGATGAAACAATTGAATACTCATTAAAAGAGTTAGTGAGTCTTTTTCCGACTCGCAATACCGCACTTACGTGCATTAATTATATTTCAGAGAAGGAACAATTTCTCTACATTTACTAAAGTACCTCTACCAGTATTTATTTATCATTATACACATTCAATATGAGGGAATAGTAAATTACAGATACCTGTACCTTCAGAGTACTTTTGGTCTGCATTGTTAGCAATAATCTACCTCCACGGGATAGGCAAAGATCATCTGTTAGGTCATTCTTTTGTCTTTTGTCGCCACTACACCATTTTTGGAACTATCTTCGTTTTTACACACTATCAACACTCTACTCTTTCTTTTTAGATGTTACTTCCTCGGACAGGACGTCAGGTTCTGGTCCTCTTCCAGATTTTCTCTTGGGGCTCACTTTTTTCTTTTCCCTCGTCACTGGGCCGTCTATTGGCTCCAGTGGTTGTAAAGACGTCTCCCCCCTCATCTCTTATTGGTTTTCGCTAAATGTTATTCAGGACCACCTAGATGGGGTCCTAAATTGTAAATTTGCTATGCACTTCCAAACAGCTATAAATTTTTCAGCTCGTAAATTTTTTTCTCCGTAAAAGATGTCCTTGTTAGATCGCAGACCAGTGTCTCCGAAGGTAATAAAACTACTCTGGGTGGTCGTTTCTATTTTCCCATACGAAAAAGAAACTATGTACACTAATAAAATAAATACTCCACAGAAATTCCTGGTTATACAATATATATACATAAAAAATACATATTAAAAAAATAAAAGTATATAAAATAAATAGTCCACAGAAATTCCTGGTTATACAATATATATACATGAAAAATACCTATTAAAATAATAAAAGTAAACTAATTTAGTCAGAAATTGGGAGGTGGCTCATATCTGACCACCATCCTCCCCCCCAAACAGAGAGCTGAACGGCTCACGTCAGCTGTCAGGAACACACTATGAAATTCAGTCCATTGTGTAGATCCATAGGACAATCTCCATCCTCCGAAAGACCGGAAGAGATCCTAAAAAGTTTGTAAGAAATGTCTCTGTAACACTGGGCAGAGACGAGCACACAGAAAAGTTTTTTTTTTTTCAGAATTGTCTCTATAAAACTGAGCAAAGACGAGAACACAGAAAAGTTTTTTTTGAGTTGTCTCTTATAAACCTGGGCAGAGACGAGCACACAGAAAAGTTTTTTTTTTTTTCTTGAATCTGTAGGTGGGACCACAGAACGGTTTGTCTGTCGACCAGATTTACAGTCGCTTGTGGAGTCGAAGACAGGTGAACACATTCACGTACCCTATTCCCCTCTGTGTATAACCAATTTTGAAATAATCACTTTTAAAAATTAGCCAAAATCCATACAAAGCAAACGCAATTTTGAACTAAACTTTTAAAGTCTAAAAGCCTCAACACATAGAACAATATACGGCTGGCACATACTTTTACATTGGAATCATACCAGTCATGACTTAATATACACCAAATACACTAAAAATTATATATATATACAAGGACGTGATACCCAGAAAGAGTTTGTACTGCATAACCTTCTATACATTGTAACATTTAAAAGAAAAGTGAAAATCCACATAATACATTAACGCTAAGTATATGAACACGTACAACACATTACAACAAAATTTCGTTCATATATTAGAGAAAAAAAAATGTATTGTATGATAGAAATTACATTTATGAAATATATACATGTCCTACCGAGAGAATGTTCCCTTCTCTCCCACTTTAATATTACTTAAAAATTTTCTTTTTAAATTATCACCTAAGTGAAAAACACAAGAGAAATACATGTGAACTCTAGTTCACTTAATTATATGACCGCAATCAAGAGTAACGACTTCAAAATCCAGCGGGAATAGTCTACACATGACAACGAAATCGACCACCTGAAGTCATGCTCTCCATCCTCTCCCCAAGTGGAGGAAGGATCCGTGGAGAAAAAAGAGAGAAAAAATCTCGCTCTATCTTCGCTAACGAGGAAAAAGAAGAAACACATCGAGACTCTGCGCCTCCCTTCTTGCCTAGCAACCGCTTGACCGGGGGTCGTGTGAAATCGCTAATCGACTCAACACCCCCTCTATCCCATCGATAATGAGTTGCTCCAACCCTTGCTAGAAGAGGAAATGACCACTTGGCGCCAGCTTCCGTCTGAAAATTTTGTCATCTCATCCTGTGAAAGACGTCGGATCGCCGCAAAATAAAAGGTACGTTACCATTTTGCCTTTATAAATTATCCTTTAGTCGTAAAACCTTTGAATAAATTTTCCCAAACTCTTGTCTAGAAAGAGCCCTAAACTTAACTCTAACCGTACCTAAATTTTGAGACAATTACTGCCAAAATAACCGACTTTACGAATAGAATTTATGTGAAATGCTATCCAAATTTCTTTCTTTCGTTACAGGGGACTCACCGGCTACCGTGAAATCTCCTTGACTCGTTACAGAAGAAGAAGAAATCACATTTTGGCGTGGTCGGACTGTTGGTAACTATAGCTAATGGTACAATTTTATTTACAGCTGTAAAATTTAATACTTCTGTCTGAATGTACGGAACGCATTTTGCTGCCATTCCCAAAATACTCCTTCCCGAAATTTAAAGCGTATGCTTCCCCTGCCTAGAGAAGAATTACTGCGAACAAGGAAAAAAAAAAGTATTGGAAACGGAAAGGTCCCATAAATATGGCCAAGAAGAAAGAGAAAGGAAAAAAAATATATTATTATCTCTCGATACTGACCCGCAAGAAAATGGATGAAAAAGGCTGTAGAAACCTGCTGTAACCGTAGGAAACAAAAAGGAAAAGAAAAAAAAGAAAAGAACAAATCGACCTAAGAAAAACAATTATTATTATTATTATTATTATTATTATTATTTTTAATTGTTTAATTTCGATAAGCTAAAACTTGTGTACATCAATTTTACTTAAGTGTCTTCATATGTTTTATGTCAATTTATATAAATCATTTATTGTGAATTCCCTCTATTATTTTGTTTGTTTTATCATTTTAAGGACAGATGAAACAAGAAAAATGCTTATCTCCCCTCAAGAACACTGAGCTGTGCAGAGCCTCACCCGAGTCGCCTGTGGCCACAAGCTTAAAAAAAAAGGCCCCGGTTGACCAGCAACCAGGAGTCAGAAGGATAAAAAAAATAAAACCCAGGGAGCCCCACCAACGCTGCTACAAAAGAGGGGTAAGACATCTTCTACTCCAAAATTTAATTGTTACTATTGTATATATTTATAAAAATGTGCACTAAAAGGAAATATATATATATATATATATATATTTTTTTTTTTACTTAAATGTGCATTTAAATTACAACTACAGAAAGTTAATAAGTAAAAACCAGTGAATAAATCAAACTCTTAAGCAAAAAACAAAAAAAAACTGAAATATATGTATTTATTTATTTATTTAAATTTTTTTTGTTTTCAAAAATCTCCGAATACTATACCTTTCGGAAAATTAAAGAAGTGTGCAGAGCGTATACTAGCCTAGTATTACCACTAAATCAATGTCAATTTCAATACTTTCTTATAAAATACCAGTATTATATTTGTACAACACTATGCAATTTACAAGTAGAATGTAAATTTTTTTTTTTTTTGAAAATACTTATAATAAATATATTTTATACCGTAAAAAAAGTATGTTTTTATGATGTAAGTTGTTCTATAATTAGAAAAAGAATTAATTATACCTACACCCGCGGTGTTGTGCTATGATATTTAAATACCATATTTACCTATCTTTCTAATGTATATAATATCTCTTTATAAAAGAGAAAAGAAAATTATATGTTTATCCTGATCGCTACAATCTTGCTTCCAAACCACTATTATATGTTTACTTTTTGTTACCTAGATTCAGTGACATTACAAACCCCCCAAAAAAATTGTACTCTTTCATAAATACCCTTCTTAATACCAATAATCATTACCTTCTATCCCGTCGTAGTACTTTTGAAGGAATTTTGAAAATAAAAATATGTAACCGTAGTTTTAAGACTCTCCGCTAATAAACTCTTCTTCGTGTTGATCGATAAACTATCATGTTTGTTTACCTACTCCGTACCTAATCATGTACCGTATTGATTTATTTAATTTCGATTTTCAAAAGAAATCTACTTTTTATTTATTTATTTATTTTTTCATATGTTTTAGTCCCTAATTACTATCCAAAAATCTCCTCCTGTCAACAATAATATGTATCAATATCTTCACACATCGTACCTAATTTTGCAAATCCAAGAAAAAAAACATTGCTTTCTTTTTACGTAAATATTCTATACACGAAAGAAGTACCTGACACTTATTCATTATGCCATAAAAGAAGTAAAAACTATTTTACATATGTACATATGCTTACTATTGTTTATATACTAACCGAAGTACCTGCGTAAGCAATATCCAACTACCTATTATTATTATTATTAAGTACAATCGTTGTACACTGGAGAAAACATTATGTAAAGTATATGTCCACATAAATAATAAGTTATAGTTGTTCTATAAGCCACGGAAACCAGAAAGAGGATTCGCTCTTGGCTTCCCTCTTCAATCTCTGTCCCCCCCTCCGCTGGCTGCAAACCCTTGCTAACACATTTGCAAAAAAAAAGAGGGTTCTCCCCGAACAATGGAGGTCGGAGAAGAACGGCGCACGAAAACCAGTCTGTGCATTTGCATAAAAAAACAAACTACTTTTCTCTCCTTTTACTGCTCTGCGAACCTGGAGGGAAGAAAGCGGATGATGGCCCCAAATTCGCCTGCCTCTCCGGTGCGATTTTTTTTTTCTCAAAGCCCAGAGAAACGAAAACAAAACTGCATCGCAATTTTGAATACTGAGCTCGCTCTATCCGAAATACAGTTCTGTAAACGCCAACCCTACTCATTCCTCGCCGTAATAATAAATGATAATTGTTTTTAATCTAATAAAATGTAGTTTTTTTCTCACAGCACTCAGAAGCAGATGTCTGTCTATACGTCTAAGAATGTACAAGAAATTTTTCTTTATTATTATTTTATATGCTGTATATATATATATATATATATATATATATATATATATATATATATATATATGTCATCTAAACATATTTTACCTATATATTATTAATAGTGCATTCATTATTACATTTTTTTTTTTTTTGAAAGGCCCCCAACTATTTGTAAAATTTTGTCTATATATACACTTATTATTATTATTATATACATATATTTTTTTTATTTTCTTACAATACTGTTAAAATAGGTGAGGAGGAAAAAACCAATAGTCTACAAAAACTCCGAATTTCTAGAATATAAATTTATAAATACCTACTTAATAGAGAATAAAAAAGAAAAACAACGACTGAATGTTAATTCTTTGTATAAATTATTCTTCTTGAGTATTCTCTGTGCTAGTTTGAGGCAAATTAATTTTAACTTTTGGTTGCCAGAAATGGCTTATGTGGCGCTTAATTTTCTTAGCATGGGGTTCAATCATATGTTGAACCAAATAATTATTGTTTCTAAAAATCCTTACAACTTCATAAGGCCCTTCCCATGTTGATTCCAAAGCCCCCGGTTTTATAACTTTTTTTAGATAAACCTGATCGCTATGCTGTAATGTTTTGACTTTTTCAAAATCTTTGTTGACGTATTCACTCATAACGCGTTCCTGGTTGGCCAAGGACAGTTTTTGTATCTCTTTCATGTGTTTGATACGCTGTTTCACATAAGCTTGGGTGCATTTTTCATCGGAAGTATTCAGCGCTGTAAAATGATTCGATACCTCCCGTGCAAAAAAAAGCATTGCAGGCGTGTACCCTGTGGCCCGATTTATTGAGGTGTTGTAAGCCAATTTATAAAACGGTAAACGAATATCCCACTCTGCCGTTTTGTCACACATACTTTTTAAAGATGACTTTAACAATTTGTGACTCGTCTCCACAATTCCATTTGAATTCGGTTTGTAACAGCTTGTAAAATGTCTCTCTATGTTCAGTGCTTTTAAATACTGGCAATAAACGTCACTCCTAAAATAGGGCCCGTTATCCGTCGTAATTGATTTAGGTATCCCGAAAGAGCTAAAATAGTTATTTAGAGCATTCAAAATTGTCTGCGCTTCTACTCCACGTAGAGGTATGGCCTCTAGGTACCTCGACGTCGAATCAATTATAGTTAGAATGAAGGAGTTTTTTTTAAATGTCGTATGCAATTTGCCTACTATATCACAATGTAGGGCTGTCCCTATTGGGGCATCCTTAATAACCTTTTGAATAGGTACTTTAATAGCTTGGTGTTGCTTATTTTTGTTGCATGGGATACAACTTGTACAATAGCTCCTTATATCTTTGTACATCCTATACCAAAAGAAACGAGACTTTACAGTTTCGTATGTTTTCGGGAACCCGAAATGACTTTTATGCGCCTCTTGTATAATTTCAAAAACCAAACTATTAGGAGCGATGAGGAGTTGTTTGTCCTTATATTTCTGTTTTAAAATTAGTGCATTATTCTCATTTAATTCAAATTTTCGAGTAATTTTGTTTTGTTTATTATTTTCTATCTTCTTAATGATTATGCTAAGTTTTGCGTCTTTACGTTGCTCGACTTTCACATTCTCTTCCGAGAGATTAACATTTACTTTGAACAAATTATTATGAATTTTGGTTTGAGCCGAAATATTATTTATGTTGCGAGAGATGTAATCTGCCGGATTTTTCACACCCTCAATAAATTCAATTGAGTAATCAAAATCACTAAGCCTCATCAGCCATCTAGCGACAATGTCACTTTGATGTTCCAATTTTAAAGGGTGAGTGAGAGCTTTTGAATCAGTGAGTACTGTAAACTTCCTTCCTAGCAGGATATTTTTAAAATATTGAACAGCATCGTGGATTGCCAAAAGTTCATATTTAATGCTAGGGTATCTCTTCTCAGACTCTTTTAGCTTTCTCCCATAAAACTCTATTGGAATATGTTCCTCGCCTTCCTTCTGTGTTAAGACCGCAGACAAGGCGACTTTTGAAGCGTCCGTGATAAGAAAAAATTCCTTTTCGAAATTTGGGGGTTTTAATGTAGGATTGTCAATAATTGCTTTCTGAATGGCACAGAATGCTGCTTCTGTTTTGTCCGTCCATCTAAACTTAACTTTGTCTTTCGTAAGCTCGATCAAGGGGTCAACAATGTCAGAGTAGTGATGAATTAACGTTCTGAAATAATTAGAAAGACCCAAAAGCGACTTAACTCCTTTTTTGTTCTTCGGTCTAGCTAATTTCTGTATTTTCTCCACATTTTTGGTTGATGGGGAGTACCCATTCTGATTAACCTTAAACCCCAAGAATTCAATTTCTTCTTTACAAACCTGCATTTTGCTGGGTTCTATCGTTAAATTATTCTCTATGAGTGCCTGTAAAACTTCTTTTAATAGCTGAGTCATACGTTCAACGGAATTCGCGGAAACAATGACATCGTCAATAAAATATCCGACTTCCTCCTTGTTAAAATGTCCCAATACTTTATCCATTAATTCGGCGAAAATTGTGGGACTTAATTTTAATCCGAAATTTAGCCTTACTGGGGCGTATTTTCCGTCTTCTGTAATGAAAGCCAATTTATCTCTATCTTCCGGGCGTAAATTTATTTGAAAAAAAGCACTATGCAAGTCTAACACAGTGTAAAATTTTTTTCCGCTTATTTTTTGTAAAAGTTCTTTGATATCCGGTATAGCATATGGGTATGCCTCTAAGATTTCGTTTAGCAAACGATAATCCACCGCCATCCTATATTTAGGTTTCTGTTTATCTAAAGACTTCTTTTTTACAAACAATACCGGGAAAGCATAATGAGAATTACTTTTTTCGATAATATTCGCTTCCAGTAATTTTTTTATTTCCTCTTGTGCATATTCTCGCACCGTATGAGGAGTCTTATAGGGCTTACACTGTATAGGGTAGTCGTGATGTAAATTTATCTTTGGGACGACCAGAGAAGAACTACCCAAAGTTTTATACGATTTTGAG
The DNA here is from genome assembly GCA_963931845.1 of Maratus michaelseni. NCBI lineage: Eukaryota > Metazoa > Arthropoda > Arachnida > Araneae > Salticidae > Maratus > Maratus michaelseni. The sequence continues at coordinate 495,262,528 of OZ007586.1, forward strand.
AAAGCCTGGGCGTGTTCTATTAGTACGGTTTCCATCTGTAATTTTATCTCCTCGGATAAATGAGCTAAATCAAAATCCTCTTTACTAAGTTCTGCCTCTCTAAGACTGCGTACTTCCTCGATGGTCAGGTTGTTTACCTGGTATAACGAACCCTGTTCCACATCGTCTAACTCCTTTCCCGACTTTGCATCGAATTGTGTAGTAATTCTACCCAAATTTGCATTTCCCTGTATGACTACTTTTTTATCTGATACATTCTTTAAAATTATATTTATTGTTTTACTCTTCGTTACCTGGTGTATTGAGTCTTCGCATGTAAATCCCCTTTTTATTCTATCTGGCTCGAATAAGATATCATTTTCTGGTTCTAACTCTTCCGAAAAAGTTAAGGTGACAATTTTTTCGCCCCCCGGTGGTAAAAATACTCTTCTCGTTGCTCTAGCGACAATCAACTTATTTTCCTTAGTTTTTTTTCTACCATTGTCCATATTATTTTTTTTCTGTTTATTGTTTTTCTGCGTACTCGAGGCGTTTATCTGGCACCCCTTTTCCTCGTCTTCTTCCTCATCTATTGTAATTGTAGTGTTTTTTATTCTTAAACAATTTTGTTTTAAATCAAGCACCATCCTATTATTTTTTAAAAAATCGTAACCGAGTAGCATGTTGTAATTTCCGCTAAAATTGTTACTCGTGACATAAAATGTACCCGAAGTAAATACATTATTTAGTTTGAATGATATTTTAATACACTGTTTAAATGGAATATTTACTCCATTAAAAGATCTTATATGAATTCTATTTCCTAAAAATTTCATTTTAACCTGTTTTTCTTTTAAAATATCAAATAAATCACATGAAATTAGAGACACCGCTCCGCCGCTGTCCAAAAGACCCTCTACATTAACCCCTTCGATTTTAAATTTAATAATAGGAAGGTTATTACTATCTGCGCCCTTTACGCTAGCAATCACTCGCGTATCCGGGGATCTGTTACGGGGCTTTTCGACCTCTCTCTCGCTATCTACAGACCCCCTTTTCCATTTCCCGGGTGAAAACCTTTCTTTTGATATTTTCCCTTTTTCCGGTAATTATTTCCTGCATTACTGCTCCCCTCATTTCTTCTGTTTTGTTGACTTTCGTAATTTTGGGTGTTAGGGAAATTTGTATTCTGAACTTGAAAATTCCCCCCAAAATTCGGGTAATTAGCGCCCGTACGTTGAACAAAATTATTCTGAGGTGAGAAACCATTATAAGGATAAGGATTTGTAGTAAATTGAGGCCCTGGAGCCGGTGGCAGCGAATGAAATGTGGAATTAGGATTATAATTTGGCATGAAGCCATACCCTTGAAAATTATCCGTAAAATTTGAAGGGTGAGCCCCCGGAAAATCTACCTGTTTGAACTTAGGAAAATTCGTTCGAAAATTCTGTTTATACTCAGATTGCTCAGAAAATTTATATCGACAATTTTGTGTCGTGTGGTTGATGCGTTTTCAGATCTCACAGTACTTGTCTTTAACAAAAGTACTTTTTTCGACTTTATTTCGTTGCGCTAACTTTAAACTTTCCAATTCTAACTGCAACTTAGCCATACTCTCGGCTTGCAATTGATTTTGCTTAATTAGGCTTTGACACAACTCCGCGGTCCCATCCTTACTTACGTTGTTTACCTCTGCAAAATTTGTAGAGTTAATTGCGGCTTCCATAATTAACGCTGCTTCCGTTGCCTCAGAGAAAGATTTTACCGCACGCTTTCGAATTTCAAAAGAAATATCGGTTTTGACTGCATCCATAAACTTATGCAATTTCATAAGTTCGAAAAGTTTTTTCGCGTCATTCTTATTCGATAATCCAGAAATTTCAAAAAACTTCGCTGCTTCTATATTAAAACGAAGAATAAAATCGCTTATCGACTCCGTTGGACCCTGTTTTAATTTTGAAAAATTCTCGTGGGCTTCACCAAAGGAAAGTTTTGAGCCGAAAGCATTCAGAAGTTTTTCTTTAAATTTTTCATAATTAGTTTCGGTATGTAGCTCCGCATCTGATATTAGTTTCTCGCGAGCTAAGCCGGTTAGTTTAGATTTTAGGATAATTAATTTGGCTTCCACAGGAATTGCTGCTTGTACAGCCGCTTCATCAAATTGAGTAACGTAGAAATTTATATCATTTTCCCGTTTTGTATCAAAAGCGGGGATACAATTTAGTAAATTGTCCATTTTAGGGGTATTATTATCCGTATTTAGAACTTGAGAATTTTGAAGTCGTGTTCTTGCTTTATACAAAAAACTGTTAAACTCCGTAGAAGAACGCTTATTTCTCTTAAATTTGCTACCCATAAAATTTGTACACAAAATTTATATTGATCAAATTTCAAAGTTTTACGCATATAAATAGCTTCTACAAATTTCAAGAAATACAAATACACAAAATACTTATGATACCGAAAAAATCTTTCATAGTAGTAATTTCACTTTTGCACCTAGCAATCTGTACTACAGAAATATTATTTAGAATAATATATAAATACAGAAATATTACCTAAATTATTTGTTTTGTGTGCCAAGCACTACATTACACTACCTGTTTTATTATTTGTCATTTCCTTTACTATTTGTAAAAACACTTGTAAACAGAAATTATTATTATTATTTTTTTTTTTTTCAAAATAGCATAATTACCCCCAATTTGTAGTACTGCGATCACAAACTTATCTATTTACTTAACATATTTTATTTATGAAAAATATATATATGTATATAAGTATCATTTGTACTACTCAGTAATTTTCAATAAATATTGTCATGACTGTGGAACTATGTGCCAGCTATACTTGACATAGAAAATGAGAGAAATTGTCCTTAAAAAAAATTATTTAATTTATTTATTTATGTTAAAAAAAAAACTAAAATCAAGAATTTTAGACATCGAGTAGATAAAATAATAGTTAAATTTTGAAACATATAAAAAAAAATTACTTTAAATACAGTATTAAAATTATAATCTCAGAATATTCATAATAATAATAATAATCATAATACTAGTAATAATAATAATAGAAAAAAAACCCGTATTGTAACCATAAAATTAATGAAAATAATAACCTAGGCTTTAAAGTTGGCAAAGGTCACGTCACCATACAATTCCCGGGGCTAATGCTGGTAAGATCTGGGCCTCCTAATTGGAGATGGTTACTAATGCCCAATTACATAAACTCCCTACATTAGTTAAAGGAAGCACGGGTTAATGCTTCTTCCGGAAACGCTGGGTGTTGGATTATCAGGTTAAAGGTGTGATCGTGGCTTCTGGACGTCGGTGAAAATTTATAATGATCCCATAAAAGTTACCCATATTATTGAATTAAATTAACTACTCTAGTAAAAAAAAGATCAGATTATTACGTTGTGATTATTTACGCCGCCCTACGTCTTATGAAGCCGGACTAGATAAAGTATATAAATCCCTAACCTCTCATAAATTATAAACTAGTCCTCCTGATAAACCAACTAAAATTAATAAACAATTAAATTAAAGAAAAAGAAGAAAAACACTACTCGATGACATATGAGTGTTAACCCATATAAATTAAATACAAAGAGTTAAAAGTAAACGGAAAAACATTTATTTACATATCTATTTACAAAGACATAAAAAAAAAAAAAACATCCCTAACAGAATGTTAAATTTTAAGTATAAAAAATAAGATGAAACAATTGAATACTCATTAAAAGAGTTAGTGAGTCTTTTTCCGACTCGCACTACCGCACTTACGTGCATTAATTATATTTCAGAGAAGGAACAATTTCTCTACATTTACTAAAGTACCTCTACCAGTATTTATTTATCATTATACACATTCAATATGAGGGAATAGTAAATTACAGATACCTGTACCTTCAGAGTACTTTTGGTCTGCATTGTTAGCAATAATCTACCTCCACGGGATAGGCAAAGATCATCTGTTAGGTCATTCTTTTGTCTTTTGTCGCCACTACACCATTTTTGGAACTATCTTCGTTTTTACACACTATCAACACTCTACTCTTTCTTTTTAGATGTTACTTCCTCGGACAGGACGTCAGGTTCTGGTCCTCTTCCAGATTTTCTCTTGGGGCTCACTTTTTTCTTTTCCCTCGTCACTGGGCCGTCTATTGGCTCCAGTGGTTGTAAAGACGTCTCCCCCCTCATCTCTTATTGGTTTTCGCTAAATGTTATTCAGGACCACCTAGATGGGGTCCTAAATTGTAAATTTGCTATGCACTTCCAAACAGCTATAAATTTTTCAGCTCGTAAATTTTTTTCTCCGTAAAAGATGTCCTTGTTAGATCGCAGACCAGTGTCTCCGAAGGTAATAAAACTACTCTTGGTGGTCGTTTCTATTTTCCCATACGAAAAAGAAACTATGTACACTAATAAAATAAATACTCCACAGAAATTCCTGGTTATACAATATATATACATAAAAAATACATATTAAAAAAATAAAAGTATATAAAATAAATAGTCCACAGAAATTCCTGGTTATACAATATATATACATGAAAAATACCTATTAAAATAATAAAAGTAAACTAATTTAGTCAGAAATTGGGAGGTGGCTCATATCTGACCACCATCCACCCCCCCAAACAGAGAGCTGAACGGCTCACGTCAGCTGTCAGGAACACACTATGAAATTCAGTCCATTGTGTAGATCCATAGGACAATCTCCATCCTCCGAAAGACCGGAAGAGATCCTAAAAAGTTTGTAAGAAATGTCTCTGTAACACTGGGCAGAGACGAGCACACAGAAAAGTTTTTTTTTTTTCAGAATTGTCTCTATAAAACTGAGCAAAGACGAGAACACAGAAAAGTTTTTTTTGAGTTGTCTCTTATAAACCTGGGCAGAGACGAGCACACAGAAAAGTTTTTTTTTTTTTTTGAATCTGTAGGTGGGACCACAGAACGGTTTGTCTGTCGACCAGATTTACAGTCGCTTGTGGAGTCGAAGACAGGTGAACACATTCACGTACCCTATTCCCCTCTGTGTATAACCAATTTTGAAATAATCACTTTTAAAAATTAGCCAAAATCCATACAAAGCAAACGCAATTTTGAACTAAACTTTTAAAGTCTAAAAGCCTCAACACATAGAACAATATACGGCTGGCACATACTTTTACATTGGAATCATACCAGTCATGACTTAATATACACCAAATACACTAAAAATTATATATATATACAAGGACGTGATACCCAGAAAGAGTTTGTACTGCATAACCTTCTATACATTGTAACATTTAAAAGAAAAGTGAAAATCCACATAATACATTAACGCTAAGTATATGAACACGTACAACACATTACAACAAAATTTCGTTCATATATTAGAGAAAAAAAAAATGTATTGTATGATAGAAATTACATTTAGGAAATATATACATGTCCTACCGAGAGAATGTTCCCTTCTCTCCCACTTTAATATTACTTAAAAATTTTCTTTTTAAATTATCACCTAAGTGAAAAACACAAGAGAAATACATGTGAACTCTAGTTCACTTAATTATATGACCGCAATCAAGAGTAACGACTTCAAAATCCAGCGGGAATAGTCTACACATGACAACGAAATCGACCACCTGAAGTCATGCTCTCCATCCTCTCCCCAAGTGGAGGAAGGATCCGTGGAGAAAAAAGAGAGAAAAAATCTCGCTCTATCTTCGCTAACGAGGAAAAAGAAGAAACACATCGAGACTCTGCGCCTCCCTTCTTGCCTAGCAACCGCTTGACCGGGGGTCGTGTGAAATCGCTAATCGACTCAACACCCCCTCTATCCCATCGATAATGAGTTGCTCCAACCCTTGCTAGAAGAGGAAATGACCACTTGGCGCCAGCTTCCGTCTGAAAATTTTGTCATCTCATCCTGTGAAAGACGTCGGATCGCCGCAAAATAAAAGGTACGTTACCATTTTGCCTTTATAAATTATCCTTTAGTCGTAAAACCTTTGAATAAATTTTCCCAAACTCTTGTCTAGAAAGAGCCCTAAACTTAACTCTAACCGTACCTAAATTTTGAGACAATTACTGCCAAAATAACCGACTTTACGAATAGAATTTATGTGAAATGCTATCCAAATTTCTTTCTTTCGTTACAGGGGACTCACCGGCTACCGTGAAATCTCCTTGACTCGTTACAGAAGAAGAAGAAATCACATTTTGGCGTGGTCGGACTGTTGGTAACTATAGCTAATGGTACAAGTTTATTTACAGCTGTAAAATTTAATACTTCTGTCTGAATGTACGGAACGCATTTTGCTACCATTCCCAAAATACTCCTTCCCGAAATTTAAAGCGTATGCTTCCCCTGCCTAGAGAAGAATTACTGCGAACAAGGAAAAAAAAAAGTATTGGAAACGGAAAGGTCCCATAAATATGGCCAAGAAGAAAGAGAAAGGAAAAAAAATATATTATTATCTCTCGATACTGACCCGCAAGAAAATGGATGAAAAAGGCTGTAGAAACCTGCTGTAACCGTAGGAAACAAAAAGGAAAAGAAAAAAAAGAAAAGAATAAATCGACCTAAGAAAAACAATTATTATTATTATTATTATTATTATTATTATTTTTAATTGTTTAATTTCGATAAGCTAAAACTTGTGTACATCAATTTTACTTAAGTGTCTTCATATGTTTTATGTCAATTTATATAAATCATTTATTGTGAATTCCCTCTATTATTTTGTTTGTTTTATCATTTTAAGGACAGATGAAACAAGAAAAATGCTTATCTCCCCTCAAGAACACTGAGCTGTGCAGAGCCTCACCCGAGTCGCCTGTGGCCACAAGCTTAAAAAAAAGGCCCCGGTTGACCAGCAACCAGGAGTCAGAAGGATAAAAAAAATAAAACCCAGGGAGCCCCACCAACGCTGCTACAAAAGAGGGGTAAGACATCTTCTACTCCAAAATTTAATTGTTACTATTGTATATATTTATAAAAGGAAATATATATATATATATATATATTTAAAAGGAAACTAAAGGACTAAAAGGAAATATATATATATATATATATATATATATATATATATATATATATATATATATATATATATTTTTTTTTTTTTACTTAAATGTGCATTTAAATTACAACTACAGAAAGTTAATAAGTAAAAACCAGTGAATAAATCAAACTCTTAAGCAAAAAACAAAAAAAAACTGAAATATATGTATTTATTTATTTATTTAAATTTTTTTTGTTTTCAAAAATCTCCGAATACTATACCTTTCGGAAAATTAAAGAAGTGTGCAGAGCGTATACTAGCCTAGTATTACCACTAAATCAATGTCAATTTCAATACTTTCTTATAAAATACCAGTATTATATTTGTACAACACTATGCAATTTACAAGTAGAATGTAAAAATTTTTTTTTTTTTTGAAAATACTTATAATAAATATATTTTATACCGTAAAAAAAGTATGTTTTTATGATGTAAGTTGTTCTATAATTAGAAAAAGAATTAATTATACCTACACCCGCGGTGTTGTGCTATGATATTTAAATACCATATTTACCTATCTTTCTAATGTATATAATATCTCTTTATAAAAGAGAAAAGAAAATTATATGTTTATCCTGATCGCTACAATCTTGCATCCAAACCACTATTATATGTTTACTTTTTGTTACCTAGATTCAGTGACATTACAAACCCCCCAAAAAAATTGTACTCTTTCATAAATACCCTTCTTAATACCAATAATCATTACCTTCTATCCCGTCGTAGTACTTTTGAAGGAATTTTGAAAATAAAAATATGTAACCGTAGTTTTAAGACTCTCCGCTAATAAACTCTTCTTCGTGTTGATCGATAAACTATCATGTTTGTTTACCTACTCCGTACCTAATCATGTACCGTATTGATTTATTTAATTTCGATTTTCAAAAGAAATCTACTTTTTATTTATTTATTTATTTTTTCATATGTTTTAGTCCCTAATTACTATCCAAAAATCTCCTCCTGTCAACAATAATATGTATCAATATCTTCACACATCGTACCCAATTTTGCAAATCCAAGAAAAAAAACATTGCTTTCTTTTTACGTAAATATTCTATACACGAAAGAAGTACCTGACACTTATTCATTATGCCATAAAAGAAGTAAAAACTATTTTACATATGTACATATGCTTACTATTGTTTATATACTAACCGAAGTACCTGCGTAAGCAATATCCAACTACCTATTATTATTATTATTAAGTACAATCGTTGTACACTGGAGAAAACATTATGTAAAGTATATGTCCACATAAATAATAAGTTATAGTTGTTCTATAAGCCACGGAAACCAGAAAGAGGATTCGCTCTTGGCTTCCCTCTTCAATCTCTGTCCCCCCCTCCGCTGGCTGCAAACCCTTGCTAACACATTTGCAAAAAAAAAGAGGGTTCTCCCCGAACAATGGAGGTCGGAGAAGAACGGCGCACGAAAACCAGTCTGTGCATTTGCATAAAAAAACAAACTACTTTTCTCTCCTTTTACTGCTCTGCGAACCTGGAGGGAAGAAAGCGGATGATGGCCCCAAATTCGCCTGCCTCTCCGGTGCGATTTTTTTTTTCTCAAAGCCCAGAGAAACGAAAACAAAACTGCATCGCAATTTTGAATACTGAGCTCGCTCTATCCGAAATACAGTTCTGTAAACGCCAACCCTACTCATTCCTCGCCGTAATAATAAATGATAATTGTTTTTAATCTAATAAAATGTAGTTTTTTTCTCACAGCACTCAGAAGCAGATGTCTGTCTATACGTCTAAGAATGTACAAGAAATTTTTCTTTATTATTATTTTATATGCTGTATATATATATATATATATATATATATATATATATATATATATATATATGTCATCTAAACATATTTTACCTATATATTATTAATAGTGCATTCATTATTACATTTTTTTTTTTTTTGAAAGGCCCCCAACTATTTGTAAAATTTTGTCTATATATACACTTATTATTATTATTATATACATATATTTTTTTTATTTTCTTACAATACTGTTAAAATAGGTGAGGAGGAAAAAACCAATAGTCTACAAAAACTCCGAATTTCTAGAATATAAATTTATAAATACCTACTTAATAGAGAATAAAAAAGAAAAACAACGACTGAATGTTAATTCTTTGTATAAATTATTCTTCTTGAGTATTCTCTGTGCTAGTTTGAGGCAAATTAATTTTAACTTTTGGTTGCCAGAAATGGCTTATGTGGCGCTTAATTTTCTTAGCATGGGGTTCAATCATATGTTGAACCAAATAATTATTGTTTCTAAAAATCCTTACAACTTCATAAGGCCCTTCCCATGTTGATTCCAAAGCCTCCGGTTTTATAACTTTTTTTAGATAAACCTGATCGCTATGCTGTAATGTTTTGACTTTTTCAAAATCTTTGTTGACGTATTCACTCATAACGCGTTCCTGGTTGGCCAAGGACAGTTTTTGTATCTCTTTCATGTGTTTGATACGCTGTTTCACATAAGCTTGGGTGCATTTTTCATCGGAAGTATTCAGCGCTGTAAAATGATTCGATACCTCCCGTGCAAAAAAAAGCATTGCAGGCGTGTACCCTGTGGCCCGATTTATTGAGGTGTTGTAAGCCAATTTATAAAACGGTAAACGAATATCCCACTCTGCCGTTTTGTCACACATACTTTTTAAAGATGACTTTAACAATTTGTGACTCGTCTCCACAATTCCATTTGAATTCGGTTTGTAACAGCTTGTAAAATGTCTCTCTATGTTCAGTGCTTTTAAATACTGGCAATAAACGTCACTCCTAAAATAGGGCCCGTTATCCGTCGTAATTGATTTAGGTATCCCGAAAGAGCTAAAATAGTTATTTAGAGCATTCAAAATTGTCTGCGCTTCTACTCCACGTAGAGGTATGGCCTCTAGGTACCTCGACGTCGAATCAATTATAGTTAGAATGAAGGAGTTTTTTTTAAATGTCGTATGCAATTTGCCTACTATATCACAATGTAGGGCTGTCCCTATTGGGGCATCCTTAATAACCTTTTGAATAGGTACTTTAATAGCTTGGTGTTGCTTATTTTTGTTGCATGGGATACAACTTGTACAATAGCTCCTTATATCTTTGTACATCCTATACCAAAAGAAACGAGACTTTACAGTTTCGTATGTTTTCGGGAACCCGAAATGACTTTTATGCGCCTCTTGTATAATTTCAAAAACCAAACTATTAGGAGCGATGAGGAGTTGTTTGTCCTTATATTTCTGTTTTAAAATTAGTGCATTATTCTCATTTAATTCAAATTTTCGAGTAATTTTGTTTTGTTTATTATTTTCTATCTTCTTAATGATTATGCTAAGTTTTGCGTCTTTACGTTGCTCGACTTTCACATTCTCTTCCGAGAGATTAACATTTACTTTGAACAAATTATTATGAATTTTGGTTTGAGCCGAAATATTATTTATGTTGCGAGAGATGTAATCTGCCGGATTTTTCACACCCTCAATAAATTCAATTGAGTAATCAAAATCATTAAGCCTCATCAGCCATCTAGCGACAATGTCACTTTGATGTTCCAATTTTAAAGGGTGAGTGAGAGCTTTTGAATCAGTGAGTACTGTAAACTTCCTTCCTAGCAGGATATTTTTAAAATATTGAACAGCATCGTGGATTGCCAAAAGTTCATATTTAATGCTAGGGTATCTCTTCTCAGACTCTTTTAGCTTTCTCCCATAAAACTCTATTGGAATATGTTCCTCGCCTTCCTTCTGTGTTAAGACCGCAGACAAGGCGACTTTTGAAGCGTCCGTGATAAGAAAAAATTCCTTTTCGAAATTTGGGGGTTTTAATGTAGGATTGTCAATAATTGCTTTCTGAATGGCACAGAATGCTGCTTCTGTTTTGTCCGTCCATCTAAACTTAACTTTGTCTTTCGTAAGCTCGATCAAGGGGTCAACAATGTCAGAGTAGTGATGAATTAACGTTCTGAAATAATTAGAAAGACCCAAAAGCGACTTAACTCCTTTTTTGTTCTTCGGTCTAGCTAATTTCTGTATTTTCTCCACATTTTTGGTTGATGGGGAGTACCCATTCTGATTAACCTTAAACCCCAAGAATTCAATTTCTTCTTTACAAACCTGCATTTTGCTGGGTTCTATCGTTAAATTATTCTCTATGAGTGCCTGTAAAACTTCTTTTAATAGCTGAGTCATACGTTCAACGGAATTCGCGGAAACAATGACATCGTCAATAAAATATCCGACTTCCTCCTTGTTAAAATGTCCCAATACTTTACCCATTAATTCGGCGAAAATTGTGGGACTTAATTTTAATCCGAAATTTAGCCTTACTGGGGCGTATTTTCCGTCTTCTGTAATGAAAGCCAATTTATCTCTATCTTCCGGGCGTAAATTTATTTGAAAAAAAGCACTATGCAAGTCTAACACAGTGTAAAATTTTTTTCCGCTTATTTTTTGTAAAAGTTCTTTGATATCCGGTATAGCATATGGGTATGCCTCTAAGATTTCGTTTAGCAAACGATATTCCACCGCCATCCTATATTTAGGTTTCTGTTTATCTAAAGACTTCTTTTTTACAAACAATACCGGGAAAGCATAATGAGAATTACTTTTTTCGATAATATTCGCTTCCAGTAATTTTTTTATTTCCTCTTGTGCATATTCTCGCACCGTATGAGGAGTCTTATAGGGCTTACACTGTATAGGGTAGTCGTGATGTAAATTTATCTTTGGGACGACCAGAGAAGAACTACCCAAAGTTTTATACGATTTTGAGAAAGCCTGGGCGTGTTCTATTAGTACGGTTTCCATCTGTAATTTTATCTCCTCGGATAAATGAGCTAAATCAAAATCCTCTTTACTAAGTTCTGCCTCTCTAAGACTGCGTACTTCCTCGATGGTCAGGTTGTTTACCTGGTATAACGAACCCTGTTCCACATCGTCTAACTCCTTTCCCGACTTTGCATCGAATTGTGTAGTAATTCTACCCAAATTTGCATTTGCCTGTATGACTACTTTTTTATCTGATACATTCTTTAAAATTATATTTATTGTTTTACTCTTCGTTACCTGGTGTATTGAGTCTTCGCATGTAAATCCCCTTTTTATTCTATCTGGCTCGAATAAGATATCATTTTCTGGTTCTAACTCTTCTGAAAAAGTTAAGGTGACAATTTTTTCGCCCCCCGGTGGTAAAAATACTCTTCTCGTTGCTCTAGCGACAATCAACTTATTTTCCTTAGTTTTTTTTCTACCATTGTCCATATTATTTTTTTTCTGTTTATTGTTTTTCTGCGTACTCGAGGCGTTTATCTGGCACCCCTTTTCCTCGTCTTCTTCCTCATCTATTGTAATTGTAGTGTTTTTTATTCTTAAACAATTTTGTTTTAAATCAAGCACCATCCTATTATTTTTTAAAAAATCGTAACCGAGTAGCATGTTGTAATTTCCGCTAAAATTGTTACTCGTGACATAAAATGTACCCGAAGTAAATACATTATTTAGTTTGAATGATATTTTAATACACTGTTTAAATGGAATATTTACTCCATTAAAAGATCTTATACGAATTCTATTTCCTAAAAATTTCATTTTAACCTGTTTTTCTTTTAAAATATCAAATAAATCACATGAAATTAGAGACACCGCTCCGCCGCTGTCCAAAAGACCCTCTACATTAACCCCTTCGATTTTAAATTTAATAATAGGAAGGTTATTACTATCTGCGCCCTTTACGCTAGCAATCACTCGCGTATCCGGGGATCTGTTACGGGGCTTTTCGACCTCTCTCTCGCTATCTACAGACCCCCTTTTCCATTTCCCGGGTGAAAACCTTTCTTTTGATATTTTCCCTTTTTCCGGTAATTATTTCCTGCATTACTGCTCCCCTCATTTCTTCTGTTTTGTTGACTTTCGTAATTTTGGGTGTTAGGGAAATTTGTATTCTGAACTTGAAAATTCCCCCCAAAATTCGGGTAATTAGCGCCCGTACGTTGAACAAAATTATTCTGAGGTGAGAAACCATTATAAGGATAAGGATTTGTAGTAAATTGAGGCCCTGGAGCCGGTGGCAGCGAATGAAATGTGGAATTAGGATTATAATTTGGCATGAAGCCATACCCTTGAAAATTATCCGTAAAATTTGAAGGGTGAGCCCCCGGAAAATCTACCTGTTTGAACTTAGGAAAATTCGTTCGAAAATTCTGTTTATACTCAGATTGCTTAGAAAATTTATATCGACAATTTTGTGTCGTGTGGTTGATGCGTTTGCAGATCTCACAGTACTTGTCTTTAACAAAAGTACTTTTTTCGACTTTATTTCGTTGCGCTAACTTTAAACTTTCCAATTCTAACTGCAACTTAGCCATACTCTCGGCTTGCAATTGATTTTGCTTAATTAGGCTTTGACACAACTCCGCGGTCCCATCCTTACTTACGTTGTTTACCTCTGCAAAATTTGTAGAGTTAATTGCGGCTTCCATAATTAACGCTGCTTCCGTTGCCTCAGAGAAAGATTTTACCGCACGCTTTCGAATTTCAAAAGAAATATCGGTTTTGACTGCATCCATAAACTTATGCAATTTCATAAGTTCGAAAAGTTTTTTCGCGTCATTCTTATTCGATAATCCAGAAATTTCAAAAAACTTCGCTGCTTCTATATTAAAACGAAGAATAAAATCGCTTATCGACTCCGTTGGACCCTGTTTTAATTTTGAAAAATTCTCGTGGGCTTCACCAAAGGAAAGTTTTGAGCCGAAAGCATTCAGAAGTTTTTCTTTAAATTTTTCATAATTAGTTTCGGTATGTAGCTCCGCATCTGATATTAGTTTCTCGCGAGCTAAGCCGGTTAGTTTAGATTTTAGGATAATTAATTTGGCTTCCACAGGAATTGCTGCTTGTACAGCCGCTTCATCAAATTGAGTAACGTAGAAATTTATATCATTTTCCCGTTTTGTATCAAAAGCGGGGATACAATTTAGTAAATTGTCCATTTTAGGGGTATTATTATCCGTATTTAGAACTTGAGAATTTTGAAGTCGTGTTCTTGCTTTATACAAAAAACTGTTAAACTCCGTAGAAGAACGCTTATTTCTCTTAAATTTGCTACCCATAAAATTTGTACACAAAATTTATATTGATCAAATTTCAAAGTTTTACGCATATAAATAGCTTCTACAAATTTCAAGAAATACAAATACACAAAATACTTATGATACCGAAAAAATCTTTCATAGTAGTAATTTCACTTTTGCACCTAGCAATCTGTACTACAGAAATATTATTTAGAATAATATATAAATACAGAAATATTACCTAAATTATTTGTTTTGTGTGCCAAGCACTACATTACACTACCTGTTTTATTATTTGTCATTTCCTTTACTATTTGTAAAAACACTTGTAAACAGAAATTATTATTATTATTATTATTTTTTTTCAAAATAGCATAATTACCCCCAATTTGTAGTACTGCGATCACAAACTTATCTATTTACTTAACATATTTTATTTATGAAAAATATATATATGTATATAAGTATCATTTGTACTACTCAGTAATTTTCAATAAATATTGTCATGACTGTGGAACTATGTGCCAGCTATACTTGACATAGAAAATGAGAGAAATTGTCCTTAAAAAAAAATTATTTAATTTATTTATTTATGTTAAAAAAAAAACTAAAATCAAGAATTTTAGACATCGAGTAGATAAAATAATAGTTAAATTTTGAAACATATAAAAAAAAATTACTTTAAATACAGTATTAAAATTATAATCTCAGAATATTCATAATAATAATAATAATCATAATACTAGTAATAATAATAATAGAAAAAAAACCCGTATTGTAACCATAAAATTAATGAAAATAATAACCTAGGCTTTAAAGTTGGCAAAGGTCACGTCACCATACAATTCCCGGGGCTAATGCTGGTAAGATCTGGGCCTCCTAATTGGAGATGGTTACTAATGCCCAATTACATAAACTCCCTACATTAGTTAAAGGAAGCACGGGTTAATGCTTCTTCCGGAAACGCTGGGTGTTGGATTATCAGGTTAAAGGTGTGATCGTGGCTTCTGGACGTCGGTGAAAATTTATAATGATCCCATAAAAGTTACCCATATTATTGAATTAAATTAACTACTCTAGTAAAAAAAAAGATCAGATTATTACGTTGTGATTATTTACGCCGCCCTACGTCTTATGAAGCCGGACTAGATAAAGTATATAAATCCCTAACCTCTCATAAATTATAAACTAGTCCTCCTGATAAACCAACTAAAATTAATAAACAATTAAATTAAAGAAAAAGAAGAAAAACACTACTCGATGACATATGAGTGTTAACCCATATAAATTAAATACAAAGAGTTAAAAGTAAACGAAAAAACATTTATTTACATATCTATTTACAAAGACATAAAAAAAAAAAAAAAAAAAAAAACATCCCTAACAGAATGTTAAATTTTAAGTATAAAAAATAAGATGAAACAATTGAATACTCATTAAAAGAGTTAGTGAGTCTTTTTCCGACTCGCACTACCGCACTTACGTGCATTAATTATATTTCAGAGAAGGAACAATTTCTCTACATTTACTAAAGTACCTCTACCAGTATTTATTTATCATTATACACATTCAATATGAGGGAATAGTAAATTACAGATACCTGTACCTTCAGAGTATTTTTGGTCTGCATTGTTAGCAATAATCTACCTCCACGGGATAGGCAAAGATCATCTGTTAGGTCATTCTTTTGTCTTTTGTCGCCACTACACCATTTTTGGAACTATCTTCGTTTTTACACACTATCAACACTCTACTCTTTCTTTTTAGATGTTACTTCCTCGGACAGGACGTCAGGTTCTGGTCCTCTTCCAGATTTTCTCTTGGGGCTCACTTTTTTCTTTTCCCTCGTCACTGGGCCGTCTATTGGCTCCAGTGGTTGTAAAGACGTCTCCCCCCTCATCTCTTATTGGTTTTCGCTAAATGTTATTCAGGACCACCTAGATGGGGTCCTAAATTGTAAATTTGCTATGCACTTCCAAACAGCTATAAATTTTTCAGCTCGTAAATTTTTTTCTCCGTAAAAGATGTCCTTGTTAGATCGCAGACCAGTGTCTCCGAAGGTAATAAAACTACTCTGGGTGGTCGTTTCTATTTTCCCATACGAAAAAGAAACTATGTACACTAATAAAATAAATACTCCACAGAAATTCCTGGTTATACAATATATAGACATAAAAAATACATATTAAAAAATAAAAGTATATAAAATAAATAGTCCACAGAAATTCCTGGTTATACAATATATATACATGAAAAATACCTATTAAAATAATAAAAGTAAACTAATTTAGTCAGAAATTGGGAGGTGGCTCATATCTGACCACCACGATTATTATTATTTATTTTTAATTATGGAGCATCAATAGATTTAATTCAGAGATAAATCATTCTGAAAAATTATTGTTCTTCTGTTTTAAGTAAAATGAAAACATGCTTAAAGTAGACTAAAAATAAACAAATTGGTAATATGCATATGATATAAAAATGTTATAAATGGAAATTGCATATTTGTTTCTAATTTTTCTCAGTAATTATATAAACACCAAAATTTGGTTTTATATAGTTCTTAAATGAAGTTCTTGAATCTTTATGAAATTAAATTATGCAGTAATGTTTAACTTACTTCAGTTTGTCAATAAACTAATAAATAGCAGTAATTGATAGTGGGCTGACCATTATCACTTTCCAAATATAAAAACAATAAATAAAGACAACATTAAAACCAAGACATAAACAATTCCAAACTCAGAAATTTAAACTATTGTGAAACTTTCAGGATAATGTAGTAGGGCTTAAGCAAAAATATACTATACAAATTTTCTTGTTGCCCGAATTCACTTTAAAAAGAAAATATTATCCCCCGTATATTTTAGACTTTATTTTTAAAACTAATTAATGGTAAGAGATACAAAAAAAAAAGTTATCTATTTTAATTAGTTCTGTCAAATTCAAACAAAAGTTAGAAAACTTTCGTAAAATTTATCCTCACAGTTCATTCTAACAAAATGCATATTAAATTTAAAAAATTTTAATGTTATCAACAAGTAATATTTTTTTTTTAGAAGCAGTATATTAGTTAAAATATAGAAAATAAAATATATTCAAATTTTAGCAATTACATATAGGAAAGGAATATATTAATTAAAATATGTAACTTACTATGATTTCTTAAATATAATGTGGGCTAATAAAAATCCTTATTTTCCATTTTTTTTCTTCAGTATATAAAAATTCCCACAGCAACAAAGGAAATTTCTAAGTCAGGTTATTTTGATGAAAATCTAATGCCTCTGTCAGTTAAGATTTAAAACTAACAGATTAATCAAAACCTTTCTGATTTCCTTTATAGATGCATATAATAAAAGCATTATTATCTACCTTTGATTGTAATTCTTATTACAATGGCTAATAAGAAATACTGTAACTAGCCTTACATTTCTACCTTTTGCTATGCTTGTCCTAAAACACTTACAAAGTACCTCGGATTGTGTCAACTAGCAACCTTTTATAATCCTTTTTATAATGTTTGCACACTTTTCAGACAAAGCCTTTAAAAAGCATCTAGTCATTTACATGTTAAGGTTAGAAAAATGTTTTAAAAATCAAAAATTGTTATCTGGGTAGAAACACACAAAATGATTAAATTACATTATGATCTATGGGAAAGAAAAACTTTGCATTGCCTTTTAGTGACGTTATAATACATCAAACATAATGAAATCACTGAAGTACACTGCAACATGTTTTATATAGATTATGGGGTGCATAGCATTTATCGTTCATTTACAGAGACACCCAAAAAGAATTCGGTTACAGGACTGAATCAGATCGATAATTGCCGGAAATGCATTTTCTTTGGCGATATACAATTTTAAACTTATGTAATTTTGAGTGTGTAGGGTGGTGTGTATGAATTCTATAGTTCGGATACAAAGCTATACAGAAGAATTTGCACACATTTCCCGATATGAACAGCAATTGCTGAAAATGATTTTTACTGCATTATGTGTTTTTAAATTGTTTATTTATATATCTAATTTCAATGTATGAAAAACCAAAATTGAAAAAATAAAATCTCTTAGAGCTGTTTGTTCTCAAATCTAAATTGGCTACTTTTTCACACATTTTTAATTCATTTTTGTTCGCCAATGTATCAGATTAGCAGGTGCTCTCATTCAGAAACTATGTAATCGAACTGTTGTTCTACTTTTTGGTAAAGACAGAAAAGAGTTTTCAAAGAATGCAGTCAAAGTTTTGAACCGAGTTTCTGGACGCGGTAGTGCAGGACAGGAAAAAAAACTATCGTCCTGAATCAATAACCTCTAATGACTTAAGATGTAAATCATTTATCGGGAAATGAAAAGAACTATTCGAAATCATTTCAACAATCATACCAGTGGGTATCTTGCTTTCATGTTTAAAAATGAGTCAGAAAGTTTTGTGTTATTGAAAAGGGGGGGGGGGGTAGAATCGCCTTAAAATATTCTATTAGTGTTGGAATGTGTTTCATAATCTATGCCTAATGCATGATTTTTCGTCATTGTTTCATATTCATTTAAATTTTTGAGATTTTAAAGGCTTACAAAATGTCAAATATTTTACTTAAAAAAATATGTTTCAAATAAAATCGCACACATTAAATATATATATATATTCAAAACGATATAATTTGCTCTCCTATGTGAATAAATGAGGTTTGGAGATGAGGCATATTTATAATTAAAAGACATAATTAAAAAAACGATTCAACTCCCTTCCTTCACCCCCTTTCTGTAATTGAAAATTTAAAATGATCAGGCTACATTTTTTTAGTGTTTTATAGATTTTTTGTAACGCTTTAACAGATACCTAAAAGATATAGCTCACTGTCGCTAATAAAAATATGAATAAAAACAATTTAATATTTTTAAGTTTATGATTATGTTTCATCATCTCCTTTAAGAAAATCACTTTATGGAAAATGAGCCAGAAAATTTTGTGTTATTAAAAGAGGGTGGGGGGGGGGGTTCGAATCGCCTTACAAATATCCTATTAGTGTTGGAAAGTGTTTCATAATCTATGCCTAATGCATGATTTTTCGTCAGTTTCTTTTCGGGTGTATTTGACATGCATAAGCTGTTGAGTATATAGCCCATTTTATCTGACCCGAACGCAACAAATGTTTTTTGTCGATGAGAAAATACGACCTGAAGCTAGACACAGTTGGACCTTGTTATCCCGACACCCGGTTTTCACATCACTCCGCTTATCACGTCAGTTTTTCAAACTCCCGATTTTCTGTATATGAATTTAATGTAAATAGACACCGGATTTTACGTCATTTAATAATTTTCAACTCCAGATATCCCGACGGTTTAGGAAAATTGTTCATTTTTCATAATCCATCTTACAAGCACGGAAATTTAGCGGTAAGAAATGCAAAAGTATCTAAAATACCCATTGAGATAAAGGAAAAACTTTATTTCAATCCTTTATCTGAATAAATAAACCCACACACTATGAATGAGATACGTATTTTTCCCCTCTTCCTGTGCGCCCTCCCCCCCCCCCACAATTACTCACCCGCCACGTGAAAGAGGGAAAAGATTAGGTGTCGCTGAACTTGTTCTTGTGGCGCAGACGCAGATGCCCATTCGAACTGTAAAACATTTCATTTTCACACTTTATTCGTAGTGTTTCTGTTTAAAACTGTTTACAGCAAAATGGCAAGTAAACTCGGTTCATGGACGCTGGATGAAAAATTAAAAATGATAAAAGACTACAAAAAGTCTGGATTATCGACAGCTGCATTGGCTAAAACAAAAGGAATTCCTAGAACAACTTTTGTGACTATACTTTCTTCAAAACAAAGGCTCGAAAATTCTTTACGTGTTCGAGATGGAGTTAAGCGGAATAAAATGCGAAATCGAACTACGAAGACGTTGAATAAGCAGTTCTTAAATGGTTCACCTATGAAAGATCTCAAAATGTGCTGATTTCAGGCGTGCTTTTAAAAGAAAAAGCAATCGAAATATCGAGTGAAATGGGTGTTTTGGAGTTCTCAGCAAGTAATGGGTGGATTGAAAGATTCAAGGCGAGGAATAAACTTTCTTTCAAGAAAATGTGGGGCGAAGTAGCGGCAGTAAGCCACAGTCAAGTCAGTGATTGGAAAGTTTCTTCGTTGACAGATATATTGGAACGTTACACTTCAGATGATGTTTTTAATTTAGATGAAACTGGTCTCTTTTTTTACTCTTACCGTGAAAGACTTTGTGTTTTCAGTCTGATATTTGCTCAGGAAGTATAAAGTGTAAGGAAAGGGTAACTGTTTTATTGGGAGCAAACATGTCGGGTTCTAAAAAGCTTAAGCCATTAGTTATCGGAAAAAGCGAAATACCGCGTTGCTTTCGAAATGTGAAGTCTTTGCCAGTGTACTACGAAAGTAACAGAAAATCATGGATGTCATCCGAAATTTGGGAAAAGACTTTAAAATCTCTGGACAGAAAATTTCAGTCTATGAATCAAAAAGTAGCTTTCTCAGTAGACAATTGTGCTGCACACGTTGAAGTACCAGGCATAAACTCGCTTGAACAGATTTATTTGCTGTCGAATGCTACTGCAATTTTGCAGTCATTAGATCAAGGCATCATTTTGAACTTTAAGTGGAATTACCGTATACTACTGGTTAAAGACTGGATAAAGGTAATTGATGAAGGCCGCGATTTCAGACCGTCTCTTCTATTAGATGCTCTAAAATACGTTCATAAAAGTTGGGCTGATGTATCTTCTCAGACAATTCATTACTGTTTCAAACATGCTGGCTTCGCAGGAAATAATCCAAGTTCATCAGATCCCGAGTGTATAGAAGGTAATGAAGACGAGAACAGCACTCTTCCAATATTGATTAAAGAGTTGTTAAATCGCGAAATAGATATAATGGGGGATGTCCAGATGTCTATAGATTTTGATAAGGATGTCACCACATCACCAGATGCAACGATTTCTGAAATTGTAAAAGAGAAAAAGACAGAAATTTCTTCAGACTCGGAGAGCGAAAGTAATATGGAGCTGGAACAAAACAAGCCTCCGACTAAAACCGAAGCATTGCACTGCATTGAAACGATCAGAAATTATCTGAAGTCCATTTCTGAAACAACGGATGTTGATTACAATTCATTGTATAATGTTGAAAAAAGAATTGTAGAAAGCACATCTAGGGATGAGCAAAACTTAATTCAGCAATATTTCATGTAACAATAAAAAGTAAGTCAACAGAAATCTGATTTTATTCTTTTCAATTTTGTTTTTGTGTTTATTTTGTTTAATAATAATGTTTTATTGCTTAAAAATGCAAGAACAGTTATGAATTTAAAATTGTTTTAAATTAATTAAAAATACAGCCTTTTATAAACATATTTTTCTCCAACTCCTGTTGCCGCGAAACTCCGCTTATGACGACACTTTTTTCTGGTCCTGAGAGTGTCGGGATCGGGATAATGAAGTTCGACTGTATATCCCCAAATCAGGGTTAGAAATTAGCGGTCGTTAGTCGCCAAATGCAACTAAATTATTGCATTTGACGACCACAAAATTATACCTGGGCGTCAAATTTGACGCCTAGCTTTTTTTTTTTTTTTGCAAGAGAAACTACTATTCAAATTAATATTCTTTTAAGACTCTGTGAACGTGTCAGCAGAAAAAATAAATAAATTATTGAGCTGTAAGTAATCAGAAAAAAGAAAAGAAAAACCAAACCCTTAAAAAAAAAAAAAAAAAAAAAAAAAAAAAATCAATATATGTTGTTAATTGAGCAATTTCCTTTAAATTTTCACCAAGTTACAATAAAAGTAAATTAGGCAGTGTAATTTTTTTTTATTAAAATGTAATAGCTTATTAGAAAATTAGAACCCCCACAAAAATTGGCCAGTACAGATCAATTATAAAGAAGCAATGTGTTTTTTTGTTTATCCAAACGCCATGAAGTCTGAATTGGAACTGAAACATGAGGTCTGCTGTGGGGCCTGCGTTATCAAGCATGCAGAGATTTTTTTTCCTAATAGGATTATTTTATATTTTATCATGCTTAACAAATCAATCCAAGTATTAGAAATAATAAACATGCTATAGTAAATAGTTTTGCTTCCTTATAGATACATAATGTTATCATAATCGTATACGATTTATTTATATACAGTAAACTTCTTCTAATCCGGCATGACATTAAAAAAAAAAAAAAAAAAAAACCCTTGTTTAACATAAAAAGAGCCGAAAAATTAAATTGTATAAAAATTGCTTGTACCAGAATTTTTATTTAAAGCTTTTTAACATATTTACTTGATCATATGTTGTACTTTATATTATTGAGTATTTTTTTTAAATTCTATTCAAGCTATTTAAAGAATAAAAAACATGCTTTACTGTCATGTTTGGTTTAATTCTAACTTCTACACTTTTCCTCCGACATTCATTCTGTAATCCGGCATGCTTAAAGTACCGAACGTGCTGGATTAGAGAAAGCTTACTGTATAAAATATCCTTTATTTGATCATGGATGATAAAATTCTATTTTCGTGTTATTTAATATATGATTTTTTTTTATTATTTAATATTTCTCCTTCCTTATTTGCTCCTAAAATAAGATACTGTATAAAGAATGTTTTAAAATTTCAGTGTTTTCCCTCAAAAAAAAAAAAAGTGTTTATATAGAAATTAATATTTTTAAATGCCCTACAAATATACAGTAATTGGTATCTAAAAGTTAATTTATTTGCTTCTTTTTTTTTCATTTCCTGATGTACTTTCAGTCATAAGATTTTTTTTAATTAAGCTTATACCTGGTTGTATCTAAAAGTTCAAATTTTCTTTCTATGGATATAATTGCTTGATAATCTGTTTTGTATGCATATTAGCTTTATAGAAAGAATTGTACTATTTTGGCACGAAAGTGCTTTTTTTCGATATTTTTCTACGTTTAAAAATTCTATGTCTATTTTTACAAAAAGTATTGAACCGAAGGTACTAATTATGCGGACGCAGAATTATGCAAATTTTCAATTTTATGGCAATTTACCAGCTTTGCCCTGTTCACGTTAAAATGCCATACATTTAATTTATAATTAAGTTCTAAAAATATTAAAATGTTGTATTGTCATCGGAAACACACCTGTGTACATCATTTTTATAGTTCTAGCTTATCAAAAAGTGAATGGAAAATCGATTTCAAAATTCCATCTTTAGATACATGAAGCAAGTTAAATTAAATAAAAGAATGTAAAACCTATTGTAATCATGCGATAACCAGATAACCATGTTCAATCAAAATTAGATGCACATTTTGATATTTGTATTCTATATAATTTTTCTTTAAATTCTTACCGTATTCAAAGATTTACAGAGGGGGCAGGACGTAGCTTTTCCTTGCATACTCCTGCGTACGCCTATGCATATTAAGGTTATTCGGAAAATACAGCCTTTATACAAATACCAACAGGCGTAGAGTTGTATGGGTTCGTGGGGCTCGAACCCCACCAGGACTCCCCTTTTTTTCCCTTTTAATATTAAAAAAAGTTTATTTATTATTTTCTTTTTAGTATTTTATAGAATTTTTAAATGTTCCATTTTTTCCTTTTTTTCTGTTATAGGGATAAACGGTATTAAACTTTTCACTGTATGTTCTTTTTTTTTTTAATTAGTATAAAATGCTTAATGTTTGAACTTTTTATATAAAAAATGAAAATAGAAAAAAAATCCATATTCCGCATATATATATATATATATATATATATATATAAAGATGTTATTTAAAGTCAACTTTCGTTGTATTTTATTTTATAAACGGGTCTGTAGATTAGAATTTTTATATTGTCTTAATGTTTTATTTAACTGGTGATTATTTATCAATATACGCGATTATGTTTAATTTCTTTAAAAGGGAGTTAAGGCAACACTAAATTGGTAATCGATCTTTTTTACACTAACATACACATATCTGTGTAAGAAAGAGTTGAGCCCCGCCAATAATTTTCAAAACTGTAGGCCTATGCGAAATACCATCAGATTCATAATAAGAAAATCTACCATTTGAGCATTATTTATTTAATGTAGATTAGTAAAAATTAGTATAAAGATTTAATGGATTACACCTGAATAAATACTATTTAAAAAATATATATATTAGATAATATTAAACTTTTATTTTAAAAGGACAGCGTAGCATAAATGAGAAAAAAATAAACTTAGATATACAAAAGTTTCTATATAATATTTTTTGTAATGTTTATTCTTTATGTTTTTTTGAAAATGTTCAGTATTGACGCTTATATTTATTTAATAAGAACTTATATTTATTTAATAAGAGCTTATATATATTTTGTTAATGTTTTTTATACTATCTAAAACTGTGGAAAAAGCTTTTTCTAACGATAGTTATTAAATTTTCTTGAGCAATGTGGAAATTTTCTTATTCTTTCGAATTTAAAAGTAAAAAAAAAAAAAAAGCAAAATTTCACTTTTAATTTCCGTTTTCTGAAAAAGTTCTTGTCATATCATTTAAAAATCTTTATACAGCTTAAAATCTAAACCTTTCCACTCTCGTTTTATAAAATGTCATCAAACTATCTTAAGTTATTTTCAATGGTTTATTTTAAATAAATCTGAAGATACAATCGCTTCAAAATTACCGACTTTATTTTTTTTCCTCTTCGTTTATCTAACCATAGAAATAGACAAACGAGTTGGCGCGTTTTCCTACCGTCAAGAGATTAAGACACGAAAAAGACACGACTAAATGACCAATGAGGTGGCTGGATTTGCCAATAATGCTAAAACGTGACTATCTTTTAGAAGTTCGCGGGCGGTCAGTGTTTTGCTAGTGGAATCGCGACCTACGTTTAGAGTTGCAAAGGCTAGAAAAAACCCGGTTTAAACCTGGGAATAAACCGGGTTTTTTGGAAATAAACTTGGTTTTTTTGGAAATAAACCAGGTCTTTTGGGAATAAACCGCGTCTATTGGAAATAAACCTGGGAATAAACCAGATTTTTGCAACTCTACCTACGTTATACCAGGGCTACACTAGATACCGGGCTTGCTCATTTATTATCATGACGTCACAAAAGGTGGCTGGCCGCGACGAAAGACACACAGCAATTGGCACAAAACGATGGGCGCGTCGCTTTGTACCAATCGCTGGTCGCGGTCAGCCAACGCCCCCTAGAGATAATGCCTCAGGACTGGCAACACTGGATTGAATGACGTATTTGCAGATCGGCCATTCGCCTTTCCCTCCTTTCCTTTGTGCTGTAGCATAAGGAGACAGAGAGTAAGCCATGCACGTTGTAGCGGCAACGTGCTTCGTAATCAGAAAGTTCTTGTCGTCTAATTCTAATTTGATAAAAACCGGATTGCTTTCAATTAAGCACATAAGTACATATTTACAGTATATATGTGCATTTTTATGAGTATTAACTATGTTAATCACTATCTATTAAAATATGTTTACTTTTGTCCTTGTTGCACGATTAGGCTTAATCGCACAGCTTTGTTGAAGCTGGTAATGTGACAGACTTTTTTCCCAGGGTCCTGTGTTTGTGAAATTGTGAACAGCTTTTCACATTTGTGAAAAATCTAGACATAATTATGTGAATTTGAAATGATCGTTATATTCAGGATCTTATTTATACATTTTTAAGAAGATACACGGATGTAAAATACATATATTTTCTTTATGTATGTAAAAGTGACAGGTCAGATTTTACTTTTAAATGATTAATTTGTGAAATGTTTGGTTTAAAGATGTGAAAATTTTGTGAAAAACCTATTTTTAAGACAAAGAATTTTGTGAAGGGTCTTATTTTAGGGAAAATAATTTTGTGAAGGGTCCTGTTTTGAAATGAGAAATTTTGTGAAGGTTCCTTTAAAGGACCCAATTTTTTCCTAAACAGATCCCTGAGTTGTTTCTCATAAAAAAAATGTAAATTTTATTTATAAAAATAAGTTTTGAGAAATTCACGATTGTTTCATTCTGATGCTCCCCTCCCCCCCCCCCCTGTTTAATGTATTTTATCGCTAAAATATTGATATATTTTTTCATACAGAGATTAAATTATAAATTTATTAACTTAATTAAATGTTTCTCTTGTCACTAATTCATATTCAAAAATATATCAGTTAGTGAAAAGTGTAAGATAAAACTTAATATAATGTACTGACTATCGTTTGATGATTACATAATTGATTTATTTCGCCATATATGCAGTTTTTCTATAATCACCAATAAAAATCACCAGAGATATTTTACTATTATTAGAAAATATTAAATATATATTTTTACTAATGTTCAAATTAAATTATTACGGCTAGCATTCAAATCTGCCTTTGCCTTAAATATACTACACTTAGCTAAAAAATGTTTTTTTAATTACTTATTTGTTATATAAATGCATGTTACATGTATACCACACTGATTACACCCTCTTCAAATAAGGTCTAAAAAACATCATAATTCCGATTACAATTTATTTTATTTTTATATTTATTATTACATAATTTATTATATTTTTGGGATTATATTTAGTTTATCTAAATTCTATCATTATGACATCATTATCATTTAGTTTATCTAAATATAATCACATTATTCAAATAAGGTCTAAAACATCATACTTCCGATTGCAATTTATTTTATTTTTATATATTTTACATTTATTATTATATAATTTATTATATTTTTGGGATTATATTTAGTTTATCTAAATATAATTACATTATTCATATAAGGTCTAAAACATCATAATTCCAATTCCAATTTATTTTATTTTTATATATTTTATCTTTATTATGTTTCTGGTATTATTTTAGTTCATCTAAATATAATAATCACATTATTTAGATGACCACGATGAATACATAATTACATTCGCATTATATGGAATTTTAGGTATTTATAATAATTATTTTATAATTAGAATTATTATATTACATAATAAAACATCTTTGGTTATATTTTGAAAAAAAAAATTAAATATTACATTCATACGTGTGTGTGTTGTGTATAAAATGCAAATATCTAGCAAATTTTTTAGAGCTATCATTTAAATTTTGTAATTACTTTTGTGTTAAAAATATTTAAAAAACTAATTAAAAGTTAGTTTTTATCTTATCATGTTTTGCATAACAGAAACAAAATATTTAAATATAAACCAAAACAAAATTATATCTTTTCAATTGCACATAACTAAAATATATATTTAATATTTTCTAATAATAGTAAACTATTGCTAGTGATTATAAAAAACACTGCATATATGGAAAAATAAATGAAATTTGTAATTATCAAATGCAAATATTCAATCAAGTGTTCAGCAGTGACAAAGTAAACATATTTTAATAGATAATGATTAGCATTGTTAATATTGATAAAAATGCACATATATACTGTAAATAAGTACTTTAATTGAAAGCAATCCAAACTTTAATCAAAATATTATTAATTTTCATGAAAATATGCTAGAACTCAAATATGCGAGCTTTATTTGCACATTAACAAAAAAAAAAAAAAAGTGTTAATGAAACCTCAAAAGATAGCTTTTATTTTTCAATAAAAATAACTATTTTGTATTTCAAATTTTGTTACATAAAAAAAAATTTCTTGCTACTAAATCCTACAGTCTTTTTTTTTTTTTTTTTTTTTTTTTTTCGTGAGTGTGAAAAGTAAATAGTGTGTTTTGAATTAGTGGATCTTCAATTTTATTATGAAAGTTAAAAAAAAAAAAAGTCATTTAGAATTTTGTTTTATTGTAGTTGCAGGAATGGATTATGTTATCAGTTGAATCATTAGCCGATCTGCCGTGACGTCAAAATTGAGCTCTTAGGCATTATCTCTAGGGGGCGTTGGGTCAGCCACTATTTGTTACGTTATGAGATTGAATGAGCAAGCCCGGTATCTAGTGTTGCCTTGGTTATACACGGCCGTGGCATGACGTTTAAAACGTCACATGAAGTGGATCATTTTTACACGGTATTTGGTGCAAAGCGACGCGCCCACCGTTTTGTAACAATCGCCGTGTAAAAATGATCATTTTGATCGAGGCTAACGAAAAAGACAGGCTACCGCGGTGCATTCCACTTATCTTTTTTTACAGACCGCTAGAGTGACGTGATACTCTTTTCGTACACCTTCATTGGTGCATTCGAGCATCACGTGACTCCGGCGGTCTGTAAAAAATGATACGCGTAGAGTTGCAAAAATCTGGTTTATTTCCAATAGACCCAGTTAAATTCCCAGGTTTATTCCCGAAAAACCCTGTTTATTCCCAGGTTTAAACCGGGTTTTTTCTAACCTTTGTAACTCTAGATACGCTTAAAGCACCGCGGTAGCCTTTCTTTTCGTTAGCCTCGATTTTGATTATATTACTTTTTAAACGTCATGCACCGGCCGTATATAACGTAGGTCGCGGTTGACATTTTTTATTAACATACATCTGACCTGCGTACTTGGCGTCAAGCGCCCACTTATAAGTCATCTCCAATATATACAGGAACGGGATAGCACACACAAGGAAATTTACAACACACAGAAATGCAGCAAGTTCCACAAAGAGTGTGCAACGGAGCCAGCGGGATTCGAACCCGCTCCCACCTACTTTTGCAAGCGATTAGCGGTGTGATGCCTTCACCACTCACCCGCGGTGGGCCCCCGCGGTTGAATTGGCAGCACACCGAGGCGACAACTGACACAACTAGAGTTGCAAAAATCCGGTTTATTCCCAGGTTTATTTTCAGTAGACCCGGTTTATTCCCATGTTTATTCCAAAAAGACCTGGTTATTCCCAAAACAGCAAGTTTATTCCCAAAAAACCCGGTTTATTCCCAGGTTTAAACCGGGGTTTTTCTAGCCTTTGCAACGCTAGACACAACGCACTACTTAGGGCACAAATTCTGAAATTCAAATCTGTTTCTACTCCTGTGTCAATTGTCACCTCAGTTACTGACTTAAAATGTTATAGCACTATTACATGGATAAGTTGATGTGACAAAAATTGCGCGACTCGTCCGTTTTCCAAGCATTTGATTAACTGTTCCGAGTAGAGTTGCAAAGGCTAGAAAAAACCCGGTTTAAACCTGGGAATAAACTGGATTTTTTGGGAATAAACCGGGTCTATTGGAAATAAACCGATTTTTTGCAACTCTAGTTCTTGGTGACAATGCTGGACATTTACTTAAGTAGACATTTTAGGTGATAAAATTGTTCCAAAAACAGAAAAAGTTTCTTGTTTTTCGAGCAATTCTTTTAAAGCCATGGGTTAAAATTGTGTCGCTCGATAATAGCGGCAACTTTAACGCCTCGTTTAATACACTTTTATTACACGTAGAGTTGCAAAAATCTGGTTTATTCCCAGGTTTATTTCCAATAGAACCGGTTTATTCCCATGTTTATTCCCAAAATACCTGGTTTATTTCTAAAAAAACAAGTTTATTCCCAAAAAACCCGGTTTATTCCCAGGTTTAAACCGGGTTTTTTCTAGCCTTTGCAACTCTAATTACACGTGATAATTTGAATCGACAAAAATTGCCACAACACACGATCAAGCTCCTCCTTCGTTAGCTTTCCAAGCATTTCATTGGCTATTTCAGGGAATGTTCTTCTCTCGTCAGTTTTGCAAGCATTTGATTGGTTGTTCCGGGCGACATTGCTCGACATTTACTTTAAGTGACATTATAAACGACCAAATTGCTCCCACAATAAAAAGTTGCTTGTATTTCGAGCAACTCTTTCTGAAGCCATAGATTAACCTCGTTGTGGTGTATTTGACTGTAACCGTGAGGAACGTGAAATGTAAACAGAATGTTTTGTATTTGAGCGGTAACTGGTTGTTCTGACGCCGACCGCGACCAACGTAATACACGGCCGGTGCATGACATTCAAAATGTCAGATGAACTCAAAGTACGCATTTGTAATGCTTGCGTCGGTGACTGAACAAATGCTTCAGAATGTATGGCGTGAAATGGACTACCGCCTAGATGTTGTCCGTGTGACCAAGGGAAGTCACATAGAACATCTATGACGCATGTATACAAAATTTTGAAGTTCCGTCTACATTCTGTGTTAATCTTATCGATAAATTCTTTTCCATTAAATAGTTATAGCCGTTTGTAATAGCTATATTCATTTTGACTTACCTTGTATATTCGACGACGCCGGTGGATATTTAAATGAATAAATAAATCCCGAAGATTGCCAAGCTAAAAGAATTTTCTGTGTTTATCTTTGAAAGAAGGACAAAAAGTGGAGGCCCGGCCCCGTTGTTTGTAAAAAAGGCAAAAACTTTTTTTTCTTACGAGGATGTTCGAACCAAGAAGTTTTGTGATTCATGTATATTGGACGTCGCTGGGGGATATTTAACCCTTTCCGGCACAGTGATCCCACTCTGGGCACACCTAATTTTAATTCCAAACTTGCAAACGGCACCAAGAATATTTTAATAAAATGTTGTTTCTATAATGAAAGCTTAAAATTAGGAGTTCTTATTTTCTGAAAAAATCGTTTGTAAATTCCGGTGTCAGTCAGCAATTTCTCATTTTACGAACAGACTTTGTCTGTGCCGGAAAGGGTTAAATGGATAAATAAATCCCGAAGACTGCCAAACTAAAAGAATTTTCTGTGTTTATATTTGAAAGAAGGACAAAAAGTGGAGAAGCTGGTAAAATATTTAATGGAATAAAATAAAGCTTTAATAGAGGCTCTGTCTACTTTTGTCGAGTCAAAATACCAAGAACAAAGAGTTTCGGTTCAATTTGAAAAGTTCGATATACAAACCAAGCTTTTGATTCATTTATAGACCGCTTCAAGGCATTTATGGGTAGAGTTGCAAAGGCTAGAAAAAACCCGGTTTAAACCTGGGAATAAACCGGGTGTTTTGGGAATAAACTTGGTTTTTTGGAAATAAACCATTTCTTTTGGGAATAAACCTGGGAATAAACCGGGTCTATTGGAAATAAACCTGAGAATAAACCAGATTTTTGCAACTCTATTTATGGGCATTCAAAATGTTCCTGAAGGCGAACGTGAGAAAGTTTTTATTTCTAGTTTGTCGTCAAAGTGATACAATTTGTTAAAAACCTCCTGACAGGCCTTCTGATAAAGATTTCCTCACTCTAAGGAATACGTTAAAAGCTTTACTCACTCTGACGCCGTTTATAATTCCTAATTCCTAGTAGGCATGTGTTTCTAAATCATAAACATCGGGGGAGGGAGGGGGGGTTGTCAGTGCTTTTATGGCTGAACTTGGCTCCTTAGCGATTCCGTGTCAATATAAACACGAATGTTAAACATAGAGTTGCAAAGGCTAGAAAAAAAAAACGGTTTAAACCTGGGAATAAACCGGGTTTTTTGAAAATAAACCAGGTCTTTTGGCAATAAACCTGGGAATAAACCGGGTCTATTGGAAATAAACTTGGGAATAAACCGGGTCTATTGGAAATAAACCTGGGGATAAACCAGATTTTTGCAACTCTAGTTAAACACGATGTTAACGGATGTTTTTGTAAGCGAATTACGGAATAGAGCAATATTAGATAGACTTTTAGAAAAAGATGATATTGATAATCATACTTTGAAAATTGCATTAGCTATGGAGAAAGCTAAGGCTTCTACAGTCCGGGCTGACTCACGTCGCCATTTAATTGCCCGTAGAAGAAGAACGATTCGCCACGCCGCGTGGGCAAAAATCGCTGATTAGTCTAAGTGGACAACAAAATGCTTGATGATTCAGCATTTATTATAGAAGCCATAGTGAAAGCTATGAAAGGTGCAAATGTGATAATGGGGAAATCTTTGAAAATTAAGGAATTTAGCACGTGGAAAAATAAATAGCAGTCAAAATTTGTTTCGCTAAAGTAAAATTTCGGAAACAAAATTATTCGGGAAAGAAGGAAAAAACAAATTGCACACGTTGTACGGAAAATGATCACGATACGCATTCCTGTAAATTTAAATTAGCTAAATGTCATAACAAAAAAAAAAAAAAAAAAAAAAAAAAATTAGGAAAAGCCCCATTTATTAATGCATCATTTATCAGTAACTTTAAACAATAAAAATTACAATATATTAATGAAAACAGAAACAAATATAACCCTGATTATTTATTTGCTTACATTATTATTCTGAATTATTCCTCTTGACTGCTGGATAAATGTATGGAACGTCAGTTGAAATCATGGGCGGATCGAGAACGTCATTTTTTTTAGAAAAATGGTCATTTTTGTTAGAAAAATGGGCACATTCAAAGAGTTTGCTTTGTCGCAAAAAGGGTTAAAAGCAAACACGGTAAAACAAAAGCAGGTAGATACACTCTGTATTCAGGTGAAAATGTTGTTCCGATGTGTTCTTTTAATTTAAACTCACTAAAGGAGGAGGGGCAAAGAAAACCTCCTATAATGTTAACAATAAATATTGAAAACAAACCTGTGAGTATGGAACTGTACAGGAAGTGCCGTTTCAGTAATGAACGTTAAATAATTTCGTAAGATTTCGAAGAAAAAATATTCCACCCACAAAAATAGTTTTTAAACATAGGTGAAAAAATTGTACCTTTGGGATTTGTTAGCATTGATGTAAAATACAAAGTTAAAAATTTATATTAAATTTGTACATTGTAAAGAAAAATTTGATACAATTTTTGGCCGTGAATGGCTATATAATATCAATTTGGACTGGAATTCTATAAAAACAGTGAGAACATCTAATGAATATGATTTGAATAAGCTGTTAGAGGAGGATAAGGAACTTTTCGACGATCAATTAGATTAAATTAATAATTATGAAGTAAAGTTGGAACTTAAGTCCGATGTGGTACCAAAATTTTGTAGAGACCGATCGGTACATTTTGCGTTAAAAGATAGGGTTGAACAAAAAATTGATAGGCTTGAAAAAGAAGGCATAATAGATAGGGTAGAATCCTCGGATAATGCAACACCAGTTGTCCCAGTAGTAAAAACAAACGGGTCTATACACCTATCTGCAGAATATTCTGTTACCGTAAACCAAAATGTCGACAACATCCTTTACCAAAATTAGAAAAAAAAATTTGAAGCTTAAATAAGGAAAGGGCATGTTTACAAACAAACACTTCCATCAACCAATCTACCACTACATTTTTGTCGTAGCGATCATTGCAGGAATCGTCATGGCGACGTAGGCGAATCATATCATAGACGTTTAACGTAGACCAATCAAATCGCCTTTCTCATGTGTACAATAGGAGTCATAAAGAACAAACAGGTTTCTCTTGCTACCCAAGGGTAATTTAACCAAAACTGACGTCAGCTGCTCTTTCCTTATGGTAAGGCTCCTAGAATCCGGGCTGACTCACGCTGCCATTTAATTGCCCGTAGAAGAAGAACAATTGGCCACGCCGCGTGGGCAACAATCACTGATTGGTCTATGTAGGCAACAAATTGCTTGATCATTCAGCCCGCATTATAGAAGCCCTACTTATGGGGGAAACATTTTTCGAAAATAGATTTTAAACATGCATATAGAGTTGCAAAAATCTGGTTTATTCCCAGGTTTATTTCCAATAGACCCGGTTTATTCCCAAAAGACCTGGTTTATTTCCAAAAAAACCAAGTTTATTCCCAAAAAACCCGGTTTATTCCCAGGTTTAAACCGGGTTTTTTCTAGCCTTTGCAACTCTACATGCATATATACCAATGAAAGTGCATTCCGAAAGTCAAAAGCGCTTAACGATAAATATTCATAAAGGGTAGAGTTGCAAAAAATCGGTTTATTCCCAGGTTTATTTCCAATAGACCCGGTTTATTCCTAGGTTTATTCCCAAAAAACCTGATTTATTCCCCAAAACCCGGTTTATTCCCAAAGAACCCGGTTTATTCCCAGATTTAAATCGGATTTTTTCTAGCCTTTGCAACTCTAATAAAGGGTTATCTATATGTTTAAAACACTAAGCGTTTTCTTTCGACAGTCCATGAGAACAAACTACTGTATCAAATTACATCATTCTTTTTTTAAATGAAAGATATTTGGACACAGATTTGTTATCGTTCGTCTAAAGTTTTATTAATTAGTCGTAATTTTAAATTAAACTTTTACTTCTGCGTATGACGTCATAAAGTCAATTGCCAGAGGACGCTATAACTCTGCAGAAATTGAAGTCTGACTCTGAGCGTAACTTCAAGCTATCTGTTCAAAAAGGTTGAATTGTAAACAAAGATTGATTACGGTCTAAAAATATCAGTGTCATTAATTTATATACTTTTAACATTTGCTGAAACTAGAGTTGCAAAGGCTAGAAAAAACCCAGTTTAAACCTGGGAATAAACCCAGTTTAAACCTGGGAATAAACCGGGTTTTTTGGGGAATAAACTTGGTTTTTTGGAAATAAACCAGGTCTTTTGGTAATAAACCTGGGAATAAACCGGGTCTATTGGAAATAAACCTGGGAATAACCCAGATTTTTGCAACTCTAGCTGAAACTATAAAAATGATACAAAAATATTAAAATATATTAAATTACTCATAAATTTGTTTTTAAACATTAATAAATTTTATTTATTAAATAAAAAATACTCTTACATAATTTAATGGAACAGACGTCGCAGACACACTGGGATTGGCGCGATTTTTTTTAGCCATTTTGGCGAGAAAACACGATTTCCACACATTATTTTTATTAAACACACGCATTTAATTGTATTAATTAATTATTTTTATATTATTTTATTTCATTTATTTACACACACATTCAATTTTATTATAAAACACCAGGTTGCTATAGAAAGCAAAAATCGCCATTTTGGCGCCAAAAAGAAACCCCGGTGCATGCGACATACCGATTTAATCAAAAATTGTTTTACAATTGTTTGATCGATCGGAAATTTCTTTCTTAGTTCGGATTATACCAAAAACAAACATTTTACAGGTAACAGAAAAATCGCAAAAAATGACTGTTTCATCAACAGTTATGACAGTTGAAATTGGATAAAATCTAATAATCTTAATTTTACAACATTTATGCGAAACACCACAGAAAACACAAGCTATTTTTATATAAGTAGGGAATATTTAAAAAGAATAACAGAACTGACAATCTTCACTAATGTAATGCATGAAAAAGTAAACAAATAAGTGATTCAGCAAATCTTAAGTATATATATTTCTTAATATAACTATAAAATGCAGAAAAAGGGAAGAGTTCCATATCCTGTGCCGGTTGGTGTGATTGGCGAGGAAAAAAAAAATATATATCCAAAATAGCGCCAAAAATGGTGTGACGTTACGTAGATAATTCCAGTCATTTTAAAAGTAACCCCAAAGGCTGAAAATCATAATAACCACATCAAACATTTATCGTCAAAAACAACTCGCCAAACCTACCGGCACAGGATACGGAACTCTTCCCCAGAAAAATATTCTGGTACTTCTCCATTATCCCGTCGACCACTTTCCATAAAAAAAAAAGACTATCGGCAAATTATTCGCCAAACTGTAGCGCCCGATAAACAAATGAAAGGATGTCGCCATTAGAATTTAAAAAAAAAAAAAAAAAAAAAAAAAATTAGGAAAAGCCCCATTTATTAAAGCATCATTTATCAGTAACTTTAAACAATAAAAATTACAATATATTAATGAAAACAGAAACAAATATAACCCTGATTATTTATTTGTTTACATTATTATTCTGAATTATTCCTCTTGACTGCTGGATAAATGTATGGAACGTCAGTTGAAATCATGGGCGGATCGAGAACGTCATTTTTTTGGGGGGTGGGGGGTGGGGGGAGATACATTGTTACATATAATAGACATAGTATAATATAATAAAACCTTTGAAAGTGAAACCTGTGTGTAACGGAAATTGTCATGGTTCCGAAGGAAGAAACACCATACAAAAATATGCCAACAAAACAAAAACCTGTCTAAAACGAAATGGAAGTCTGATTCCTAGCGATTCCGTTTTTACAGGATTTACTGTATGTAAAGGAATACATTGATTTAATATTTACAATTATTTATTTGTCATAATTCCTGTTGGTTAATGCATACAGTAAAACCTCTAAGAACGAAGCCTGCCTATATACCGGAATTCTATCTTAATTGAAAAAAATATATATATAGTCTTGGTGGAAGGAATACTATACAAATCTATCTTCTAAAACGGAAACCTGTATAAAATAATTTATTTTTAGCTCATAGCTGAGTCGATTTCATGAGTTATCACTATAATTTGTAATTTATTATTAGTTAGCTCACCCGCCCGGCGTTGCCCGAGCCCGTTATAATAAATTAAAACAAACCTCAAGTTTGTATGATTTTATATCTTTAACCCGATTTTGGGGTTTAAGGAAATTTTTAGTAGTTTATAAAGACTAGCTGGAGGATCCTAGAGCTATGTTTAAGAAAATTGAAAGATAATCGGATCATTTTTAAAGAAGCTGCGCCAAGGGCCCGAAGAAGACGATTAATATTCAAAATTGATGGTAGTTGAGGTCCGAGAAATTTTTTTGTCGTTCATGTGCTGGGGGACATAAGAAGTTGTCAGGAAAAAAAAAAGAATCTTTAACTAAGATCAATGCTTTACTCGATGCATTACAGAAATATAATTAGTATATTATATTTATTAAATTTTAATAATAATTAATCTACTAGGTGCTGTCCTACTTGGAGTTCGTTCGAGGAATGATCAGGGTTGGTCCTACGGGGGGGAGGGGGGGGGGGTGTCACAAAACCCACTTAGACTTCAGTCTTCAACTTCAGCATAGATAGATCGGAAATTTTAACTGGAAAATTTCTGCAAATTGTTGACAACAAATTTACAGATTATCGAGTCGAAAAATTTTACATTTGCAAAATTGATGTATATTCGACATATTCTTTATCAGGAGCACCAAGAAAGATTTTTATTCGGTAATTCAAAAATATTTAGAGTAGCAGTTCTCTATAGTCCTCCTGTATCGTTGTAGCATAACTTAATAAAACTACAGGGTTTGCCGAATGCAAAGCTTCTCGGGGGGGGGGGGGGGTGACAACCTTAGCCAGAGTGTGTCTATGCGTCAGGGACTCTTTTCCTCGAAGTTTCGGACTGGCGAGAGGCCTCTCCCGCTCACCGCGGCCGATGAACTAGTTGTTTCCTCTCTCCCTAGGACTCGCCGATCGGAAGCCGTGGTAAAGTAAGGGTCGTTGAGGAAGTTCGATATATGGCCTAGGATCCGGTTCCCTGTTTGGGGTTCCGGCTACGAATCCGTAGGAAGACTCCAGCGTCTCACCAGGTGTTTTCGCGGTGGTCTCCTCTGATTTTGGGATCCACCGCGTATCGGAACGACCTTTGTCGTCAACACGTGGGTTCAATGGGAGTGATGCACAGGTGGTAGTGCTCCCACCGGTCGCAGCGCATACGGGAGGTTCCTCCTGGTCGTTCGCGTTAAAAGTCCCTCAGGACTTGGGTGCGACGATTGACGCGCCTGACGGGCGCCACTCGGCGCAGCTCAGTTTTATAACTTAATAAAAACTGAATTCGGCAGGTTATGGTTGGTTTTTTTAACTCAAATTCTCTACGTGAAGGATAAAGCCCTTAAGGGAGGTAATCCTTGGATGGAAGTCTTTCTAAAAGGGGGCGGGGTCTGGGGTCTGACTCGTATTTACGGTGCATTCGAAAAATTCCAAACTAAAACTTCGGCTATTCAGCTCGACTGTGTGAGATCGGCAGATCAAAGATGTAGATACGAAAAAATTTGAGAAACTATTAAAATTAGCAGACTCCAATAACTTAGATTTAGGTAATAGATAGTACCATAAACCATCTGATAAGCAAAAGCAAAAGTTAGAAAAATTACAGAAGATTAAAAAATATTAAAAAAAATTATAATCTGCAAAATACCGACTCAATAAACATGCGTTTTTTGAAAATTTACAAATTAGCAACTCGTAAAACATACAGCTTCCCACATAAGGCAGATTTTACATATTTTTATGCTCCGAGGAAATTAAATTTGTTAATAGAAATAGTACAAATTACTGACTTGGCACTAAATATACTTGAATAATTGTCCAATTAAATAAATTATTTAGCAAAGAGAATTTTGAAGTGTTTGGCGAACCATTGTTTTGGAAATATATTTATTATGAAAGAATAGGAATACCTACACACATAACACACACAACAAAAAGCGGACTTCGGGGATTCGGAAAATTTTGAAGAAGCCCAAATGAAATTAATACTAGACCCTACACGAGTTTGCAACAGTACTAGAGTTGCAAAGGCTAGAAAAAACCCGGTTTAAACCTGGGAATAAACCGGGTGTTTTGGGAATAAACTTGGTTTTTTGGAAATAAACCATTTCTTTTGGGAATAAACCTGGGAATAAACCGGGTCTATTGGAAATAAACCTGAGAATAAACCAGATTTTTGCAACTCTAAACAGCACTCAAAAATCGCCAATAGTGTAAGGGATTTGTCAGAATAGAATATCTGACGCACGGATTTGAGCCGAATTGGAGCTGTATGTATTACTCTATGAATGAAATAAAGTCTAAATTTACCGGAAGTGCTTAATCTCTGTTTGATTATGTAAATGGATGATAAAGTAATTATTCTTGAAATTTCCTTTAATGTTGTAGTGGGCTGGGCTGAGTATTACAAAACTCGCAGCTTCAATTTCAGCACGAATTTGCATCCACTGATGATAGCAAGGAACAAGTATGTCCTCTCTTTTTAGTGTAGCTACTCCATAAGAGGTCAAAAGCTGTTATGAAAGAAAGGTTCTCAGATTTCTTTTCTAGAACATCAGTCGTACCGTTCAACTACCTGTCAGTCACACCGATTACGTTTCAAACATATTAACAATGGTCGCTTTGAATGAATACTCCACATTTCTTATAATGACCTTGGTTTATATGAGTTCCTCTTTCCCACGTTTAACAAAATAGCCAAGAGGTGAAACAGCTATAATGTTGACCACTTGTTCACTTCTGTACCAGTAAGGTACGAATCAATAGCATGTGTCAGATATCAGAAATGTGTACAAATGTTGAAAATAATGAGTTCAAATGTTGAAAATTGTTAGTCTCTGTCCTGCCTAGCCTATAGGAAAATACCCATGTGGTTAATGGGTCTCGCATCGCTGTAGTTTTGTTATTATTTTCCTTAAAAAGAACTCGATCCCAAGAACCGTTAGGAGTGACCTTCACACAGTCAGAAAAATCCTTGCAATGCACCTATAACGAAAACTCGCAAAAAGCACCTCGTTATACCTTAAACAGAACATGTACATTATTCAAGAACGAATCACAATGTCGCATCAAGTTTTTTTTTAACTTTCAAGAATTTAAAATTAATGAAATTATATCTATGTATTTATTTTTTAGTCAATGGATTATGCATATTGTTTTTATTTTATGATATATAATTCAGAAAAAAACAAAAGAAAATGTAAAAGTAATATCAATTTTTTGGCGGCCTTGGGCAAATGTCCGGTTTGCCCCCTCCTAAGCACGGCCGTGTATCTCAAGTATTTAAACTCTGAAAACATTTATAAATTGTTTATTTTATCTTACTTAAAAGGCATACGGGGAAATATTTCATTTCACCCCCATCGATAAATCGGCCACACACTTGTATGAAGCTGAAGAAGAAAAATATTAGAAACCGTAAAATAGTTTTCTTCTAATTTTATTTTCCTCAGTCTTAATAGAAGATAATTACTTGTTTGATGCAGTGAATTTTAGAAACGGGTCACCTTGGACGAAATAAATTCCCAAACTGTAGTGGGAAAAAAAGGCGTTTCGCTTTATTCCGAGAAAACGGTATCTGAGGAATTCAAATCTCATTTAAACATTTTTTTTTCAATTTCAACGCATCAATGAACGATATGTATGATTCGTCGGTCAAGTGTGGGAAACGAAATTGTTACCCCTAATTTTATCTTTACTTATTTATGTTTTGAGCGAGAGGGAGTGATTAGCCGAGTGTGACCAAATTTAGACTGGGCATTGTTTAAACTTATCTCTTGAATTTTCTCAATTCATAGAAATGAATAATTAAGAGTTCATTCTGATGTAAGGACAAGGCCCGACAAACCGTTCGTGGAGCCCTGGGGGCAAAGATTCAGTTGGAACCATATGGCATTTTTGTATAGCTACAATTTATACTCATTTTTACTTGATTATTGTCTTTGGGGGCCCTTTTAAAAAACACCTGTAGATTTAACGGAAAAAAATCTGTCAGCTATGTTACTAGATTACCCCTGAAGTTTGTACAGAGAAAATCTGTTAACGACTAGTCTAGAGTAGAGATCCGAAGATCGTAGACAAATAACTTTACCGGCAATACAAGTTAAAAGGGAGGAATCGTATGACGATAAAACTTTCCACCAGAGGACAAAAATGATATCTGTGCTGGGTAACAGAGAAAATCTGTACTTTACATAAAATGGAGATATTCTGTTAAAAGTACTGTAGGATATCTATTAAAACAACAGGTTTTTTGGAGTGTAGAAATGGGGACCCGGTTCTGCTGCCCGGTTTTACCTTGTTATAATCTGGACTTTTATAAGGGAGTTTAAAAGAGAGAAAAGAAACCGTAGTTTACGAGTGAGAAAGTTCTATGGTACCTAGAGTTGCAAAAATCTGGTTTATTCTCAGGGTTATTTCCAATAGACCCGGTTTATTCCCAGGTTTATTCCCAAAAGAAATGGTTTATTTCCAAAAAACCAAGTTTATTCCCAAAACACCCGGTTTATTCCCAGGTTTAAACCGTGTTTTTTCTAGCCTTTGCAACTCTAATGGTACCACTACTTTCCATATGACTGAATTCAGTATTACTGCCGGTAGAGTAAAAGGCTCAATAACAACAATTAGAGTTGCAAAAATCTGGTTTATTCCCAGGTTTATTTCCAATAGACGCGGTTTATTCCCAAAAGACCTGGTTTATTTCCAAAAAAACCAAGTTTATTTCCAAAAAACCCGGTTTATTCCCAGGTTTAAACCGGGTTTTTTCTAGCCTTTGCAACTCTAACAACAATAGCAACAACAACAAAAAACAAGTGGGTAAGTGTGATCGAAGATCGCACAAAGAGTTTCGTTTAATATTCTTTTCAAAACACTTTAACACTTTATCTTTTCTTTAATAAATCCAAATAAATTTGATTTTCAAAAAAATAAAAAAATAAAATAAAATAAGTCATGTTTTTTATAAAGTAAAAATCTACCGGTCTATTTTTTCGTTTTATCAAATATCTGAACCGGTCCGATAGCAGGCTAAGCCCGCTATTATACTCTGTCATAATAATATCTGTCATGTGGACTAAATGCGATATAAAAAAAAATCAATTTCAAAATTAAACATGTTGTATAGAGACCTTCAAAATGTTAAAATATGCCAATATTTCCATAAGCGGGTTTTTATCACGATTCAATACGTTCCTCATACTCATTTGACGTTATAATCACTTGCTGACGTCATATGTACTTGCTTTCTCTATTACTCATATTTTGCTATCTTTGTATTATTCTCAAACATTTGAAAAAGTCCGTTAAACTTCCAATAGGACGTCAGATTAATTTTCTTTTCAATTCTGTAATGACATCATATTAATCTGCTTTCTGTACTTACACATACTCATACTCCTTGTATTATTGATAAATGTTTGAAATTTTCCATTTTATTACCAATAAGACGTCATATTAATCTTTCTTCAACTGGTGAAACTTTTTATTTCATTTTTATTTTTCACGTGGAAATCTTTCAATAGAAAATTAATTATTGTTGAAAGAATTATATTGTGGATTTATAATTGTTGGCAACTGTTTATAACGAAAAAGGTTTAAATTTAATAGGAAAAGGCTGTTAGATTTTTGGTTTTTTATCTCTCAATATTAAAATAATACGATTTTTTTTTAATTTTATGATTTTCAGCTTCATAGTAGATATTCAGCTATAAGCACACAAAATTTCAAGTCTGTAAGTTATCAAGTCTGTAAGTTTCTTAGAACCGGCTCTGTAATGGACAGACAACGTAGCGGGACGAATAGGGTTTCGTGAGATGAACGAAAACCCTAAAAACCACATCGAACGCGAGTTAGAGCACGGACAGACAGACAGACAGACAGGCAAACCAAATTCATAAACACTTTTCAACTATGTTGGAATGTGTTAAAAACAAGAAAGAAAAATCATGCACCAAGCATAGATTATGAAACACTTTCCAACTCTAACAGAATACTTTAACAAACCATTGCTGGTTAATAAGGTAAATAAGGTATCTAAGTAAACATTTCAGAAAAACGCAAAACACATTTGAAAACCATATTTCAGCAATTACCTTCCACAGCCGGAAAAGTACTCTAATTATTTTCTGCAGCCCTGTATATAATTTATATATTTTCATATACTCTATAGTATGCTGCAATTTAGTTTAGTAATAAAACACATAACACTGTTGGAAATTCATCTTCAGCAGTTTCTACCAATAGACGGAAACATACTTGAATTATTTTGTACAGCCCTGTATATTACCTTAAGCTTTTTATACCCCCCACATATTAAGTTAGAGTTTAATTCTGGCAAATACACGCTGAAATTACACTGCCAGAAATGATCATACATAGGCAGCCATGTATTCAGTTCTTTGTGTGGCCCTGTATATGATTTTATTTATATTCTACAAACCTTTCTTGGTATACTAAATATATTTCACGTTCAAAATGCATAGCTCGATTAAAAACCCATTTTAATCAATTTACGCTGATGCACCGTAATGATTACGATTTTTTTTTTTTTCTTGTAGCCTTGTATATGATCTGTAGCATTTATACATAATAGCATTCAAAAATTTAGTTAAACGCATACCATACTAAAATACCACTTCCAATTATGGCTTATAAGGAATATTTCGGACACAGTACTGTACCCGATATATTTTGTGTGTCCCTGTAAATCAGGCGTGTCAAACACGTGGCCCACCGACAACTTATCAGTGGCCCGCCAAACCTTTCGCCTTTTCCCTGTGTTTGATTTAATTCATATGTTTGATGCAGAAAATATATTTTTCCTGAACACGCCTGCACTGGCCCTAGCTGGAATACTGCCAAGTTGGAGAATTTTTTTAGTCTAAATAACTACCACTATTGCGGAATAGTAATCTTATTCGCTTCATTTATTTAGAGGCATTCCGTGAAAAATAAAGAAAAGATTACTAGTAAAAAAGATTGGTAGCTATTTTGAATAAAAAACTTCCACAATATGGCAACGTTGCCTTTGTGTGGCAAATAGTATAAGAAAGTATAGTATATGCATATGGTCAGATCAAACTTATCTTAATGTTTCAGCTCCAAGAGATTGAGGTGCAAAAATAACTAATCGGAAAATAACAAATAATTTCAAAATTTTTAACATTTATAAAATTGTTATAGTATATTTTGTATTTCTATGTTGAAACTAATACTTTAATTTACTGTATTCTTTGACTTATAGCGCATTACAAAATGAGTGCAGTATTTATTAGGTACTAATACGTAAGTGTATAGGAAAACTATTAAAATACAGCGTTAATTTACGATAATTAAACGTTTAAAAAATAGCTTTGAAAGTGACATGAATTCTCTTGTTTTTGTGAGGAAAAACAATTCCCTGGCTCTACAACACAACACGAAGATTTTGTATTTGAGCTCATTAATTATTTTCATTACTTAATTTAGCAAACGTGTCGTTATTATTGATCCCTATTTGATCTTTATCCTCTTTTTATGTCTTTTTGACAGACATATTCATACTCAGATACATTTTGGTATTTTTAAAAACTATGTTAAAGGCACGAATATTAAAAAAAACAGGAGTAATTAAAGGTAAACATCACCGATTGAAAAAACTCTATTTACAACACTTTTATATTCCAATAAGAAATGAAATTTCATGTTTGATATGTGACACTCTGTTGGAGTTTGCAAAGAATGTACTCAGAAGTCAGAAATATCTAGAAAACTCAGAATATCTAGAAAAACTTCGGAAAGATAAATTGTTAGATTTGAAACTGATACTTCATTAAAAAAAGTGAATTCATTAAGACCATTAAAGGTAATGCATATTCTTAAAAAAAGGGGGGGGGGGGAATAATTACATTCAATTGTACTTAAGTCGAAATTATTCACTGTGAATTAGAAAAAATAATGTCCTGGGCAGTTAAAGAAATTTGAAAATAATATAAACTGAATTGTGTAAGTATCATTACTAGAAAGAAATCATGATATAGCCAGAAATTATAACAGTAAACACAAATCTACTATTTCAATATTTATTGCCCATAACATTGTAATTAATGAAAATAGTACTGCACGAAATACTACCCAGTTCGCAGTTTTTATTCGCAGACATGACGTGCAATTAAAAGTGGTGAAGGGCTTATGTAAATTACTCCTGTTCTCGATACAGCCACCATAGATGATATTTTTGAATCAATTATGAAAATTTTTAATTTAATAATGTTTGTCGCTATAAAAAGCTAAGCTTATATTGCAAATGCAGCGCTGCTGCAATGATTGTTTTTATACAGAGGAGAAATTTCAACAGAAAAATTCAAATGTCAA
Source organism: Maratus michaelseni (assembly GCA_963931845.1). NCBI lineage: Eukaryota > Metazoa > Arthropoda > Arachnida > Araneae > Salticidae > Maratus > Maratus michaelseni. The sequence goes on from OZ007586.1 coordinate 495,307,208, forward strand.
AGTAATGAACTTAATAATACATTTTTTTAAACATTTTGATTACGATTGAAAATTTTAAATACCTGTAAATATATGTGTTTAAAAATCTTATTTATTTTTATCTGAACGCATTTTTACCTATGATCGGCAGCACACTTCTATAGGACATCCTTGCTACTTCTAATTTTACAGATTAATACATGTTTGTACAAATGGAACAATGGAGCAATGTAGTTAGCAGCATGTGGAATACCTAGTTGTGTACCAACTGAACTTCCAGGTTAAAGGTAATTGACTTGCGAGGCAAAAGGGAGCCGTGAAAAATTTAAAAATTTAAAAATTAAATAAACATTTTTACAGATATAATAATGAAATAGAAGTATAACAAATTCGCTCGTACAGATTAAATTGATGTCTTTTATTTAATAAATATTTCTTTTAAATTCTTCCATTGAATAGTTTAAATTTTTCCGGTAGGCAGCTTTGGAATTTTTCATGTTCTCTTTCTTTTTTCCTCTCTCTCTCTCTTTTTTTTTTTTTTTTTTAACAAAGTTGACTTTTGTACGCACAAATTTCATTTTGTGCATTAGTAATGTAATAAATTTTCTTTTTTTTTTGTTTTGTTTTTGTAATGTGGCCCGCGGCTTTGTATGAAATGTTTAATTTGGCTCTCGGAGGTAAACGAGTTTGACATGCCTGCTGTAAATGAACGATAAATGCTATGCACATAACAAGTATTTTGTAGTAAACCTCAATAATGTATATGAATTTCATTACATTTGAAATGGCGTACCGTAATTAAAATATACTGCAAACAGTTTTTCCCCCGTAGACCATTATGTAAAAGAATACTTTTGTGTGGCATTGTAAATGAAAGAAAAAAGCTCTACACTTCATATTCTACAAAAAGCATGTCTTAGTGCATATCGAAGAAACTGATATCAGTTTCATTATGTTTAGTGTATGATTAAAATGCGCCGCAAACGATTTTCCACATTAAACCATAATGTAATGGAATTATTTTTAGTTTCCCTGTAAACTAATTATTAGTGCTAGATGTACCATGTTCGATAGTAAGCATCATGTAGTGTATTTCAGTGATGTATATCAATTTCAAGATTTTGAAATAGTGACACATCATTAAAATGCACTGCAAAGGATTTTCACCCTTAGACCATACTGTACCGGTATTCTTTTGAGTGCCCCTGTAAAAAAAGTATAAGTGCTAGACGTACCATGTTTAACAGTAAGTATCTTGTAGTGTATTTCAGTGATGTATATCAATTTCAATATATTTGAAACAGTGTCAGATCATTAAAATGCACTGCAAAGGACTTTACCCCGTATACCATAATGTAACAGCATTCTTTTGAGTGTTCTTGTAAAAAAAGTATAAGTGCTACACACTTCATTTGCAATATCGAAAATGCCATAGTAAACCTCAATAACATATATCAATTGCATGACACTCTGAGTATATTTACGCGAGTTAGAGCACGGACAGACAGACAGACAGACAAACCGAATCCATAAACACTTTTCAACTATGTTGGAAAGTGTTAAAAAAGAAAATAAATCGGTAAGTGCGAGTTTTACTCGCACACAAAGGATTCCGTACAATAGTTGGAAGCATGATTATTGAACTGATTTGTAATCGAAAAGTTTTTTCTTTATAAATGAATTACATATTGAGTTATAAGCGATTGTTGTCTCAGAACTACTGACTTTTAATGTCTTGGCATTATTCCATGAATTATTTTTCAATAATTGCCTTAAATAATTGAATTCAATTGAAATGAAAATCGTTGACAATTTATTCCTATGATTCGCATTACCTAAAACAAAGACCTTTTACAAAGTTTAAACTTGGCATTGTGCCAATCCCAAGTGTGCTTTGAAATGAGGTTGCAAAGCTCCAACGCCGCCATTGTCCATGCCGTGTTTTTCTAGATAGGTTTTTAATTAATATCTCGGCTAAATACTCGAATACTGTACTGCATCCTAAGTACTGTCTATTAACTATAATTGCTGTAAGTTTGTTTTCAGTTATGGTATGTGTTTTTTGTAATGATATTGTTGCAGTAAAAGGAAAAAAAAATCTAATTGACCAATTTCGCTTACAAGAGTTGTTAAAAAGTGTAACTTTTTGAAAATTAATGGGAGAATTATTTCATTATCTTATTTGCTATATTATTTTGAACTAGCTGACTCGTTCGGCGTTGCCCGAGCCCGTCAAAAAATCGCATAAAATGTGAAAAAACTTAAAATCGTGAAAAATTTAAAAATCGCTGCACGAATTCCGAATACACTTAATTAAAAAAAAAAAAAAAATAGAATTTACTATATTCGGCTAGAAGACATAAACTGGATTCCTCTTACTAATGTGAAAAAATCGCAAAGGACAAAATTTACTATACTGGAGTAAGAGATGAAAACAGAATTCCTTTTACAAATGTTGAAAAATCGCCGCAAAGCGCGGAAATTTTCTAAAAATCGCATAAAAGTATTCGCGAAAAATAAAAAAATCGCCGTACAATTTCCGAATTTACTTTATTGAAAAGAGGACAAAATTTGCTATATTGGGCTAAAAGTTTAAAGCCGGATTTCTGTTTAATTATACGGAAAAATCGCCGCGAAACGCCAAAAACACCCCTAGAAATCGCATGAAAAATCACTAAAAAATCAAAAATCACAGATGACGAAATTTAGTACATTAGGCTAAAACATTGCAACCGGAATTCTTTCACGAATATAAAAAAAAGTGGCGTGGAACGTGAAAAAACGCTAAAAACCGCATTGAAAAGCACTAAACATTTAGAATTCATTGAAGACAAAATGTGCTGTATTACGCTAAATGTTAAAAACCGAATTCCTTTTACGAATGTCAAAAAATTGCCACGGAACGGAAAAGAATGCTAAACATCCCATTGAAAATCGCATTACAAAACGAAAAAACTTCAAAAATCGTGGAGGATAAAATTTACGGCTAAAAGTTTAAAACATAATTCCTTATACGAATATTACGAAACCACTGCGGAACGTGAAAAAACACTAAAAATCGGATGGAAAACATTGGATATCGCATTTAAAATTGCTAAAAATTCATATCTCCACGAAACGTGAAAAACACTCTGCTAAAAATCCATTAAAAATCGCTAAAAATTCAAAAATTGCAGAGAACAAAATTTACTATAGTGTACGGAAATTTCGAAACCGAATATCTTTTATGAGTATCATAAAATCGCCACAAAACGCTAAAAATCGCATTAAACTTAGCTAAATTTTCAGAAATCGCGGAAGACAAAATTTACTATATTAGGCTAAAAGTTTTAAACAGAATTTTTTTGCGAATGTCAAAAAATTGCCGCGAAACACAAAAAAATGCTAAAAATTGCTTTAAAAATCGCTAAAAATTCAAAAATAGCAGAGGACAAAATTTACTATAGTGAGGTAAACCATTATAACCGGAATTCTTTCACGAATGTCAAAAAATCGTCGCGTAACGTGAAAAATCCCAAAATATCACAAGAAATATTTAAAAATCGCATTAAAACTGGAAGTAAAAATCTTTAAAAAATCAAATATTGTGGAGGAAAAAAATTATTATATTAGGTTAAAAGTTCGAAACTTAATTCCTTTTACCAATGTCAAAATATCGCCGCAAAATGCGAAAAAAACCTCTACAAATTGCATAAAAATATTCGCAAAAAATTCGGAATAAATTTTATTGAAAATAGGACAAAATTTACTATATTGAGCTAAAAGATTGAAATCGATTCATTTTAATAATGTAAAAAAAGAAACCCTGCTAAAGATTGTATAAAAAAAATAAATTAAAAAAATCTAAAATCGGACTTGGGATTTATAACTACATACACAGAGGTACCTTCGTACCAAATTTTATAGCTCTGCCTGCGGTGGTCTCTTCAGAACACAGCCGACAGCCAGCCACCCAAACTTCTTTCGTTATTTACTTTGCAATTATAGGTACATACCTCCAACAGTTAAAAATTTAACTTTTTGGGACTGAACTGTATACACTTTGACGGTAAACCCCAAGTTCTCTTACATCCCAGCGAAGGTTTAAAATTACTAGAATTTCCTTGAATTTCATTTGGCATCATTTGACTTTCCTTATTTTTATTTGAGATAAGCGCAGAAACAGAAAACTTCCTTGTGATCTGCGACTACTAACTGTGTCTTTTAAAACTTTCTATTTTAAATTATAAACTAAAATCTGACCAGTTTTCTGAAAATTAGAGCAATATTTGACAGATAAACAATGAGGCTGGCAAATCATAATTGTATTCTTATACTTTATACATGGTCCACCTGATAAAGATTTCCTAAAACAGAACTACAGGGTGAATTCGCTACCACGCAAACAAACTTTGAGGGGTGGTACAGCTCATTAAAACAAAAAAATATTTGTATGGGAAAGCTGGGAAGCAATCCACTTATTCAGTCATAAATACAGGGTGTCTCGAATCTTAGTTTCTTTCACGACTTTAACGTTAATGAAGGCATTTTACCAAGAAATTCAAGACTTACTTTATTTTGTGTAAAATATGATAGATATCACGGGAAGTCTACGGTAATTGTGTCAGTTATTCATATGCATTGAGAGCTACATTCCAAATTATGTTGTGAGTGAAACGTTGTGGGATACGTCGTGGTCAGTGATGTTTGGACGTAGATCGTAGCCGTTTCCAGCAATTCTTGGGATGTTATTACATTTCATATACAACAAAGCATGTCTGTTGAAAATATCGGTAAAATATTTTCAATTATTGCTAAAGCGATGAAAGAAAGCTCGGATATGACTTAGAGTGAGACACCCTACCCTGTATTTTTGGCTGAATAAAGTGGTTTGTGACTCAGCTTTTTGGCCCAAAACATGTTTATTTTATCGAGTTGTACCACCCCTCAAAGTTTGTACACGCGGTAGCGAATCACCCTGTTTAAATTCGATGAATTGATTCCAAAGTTATGTGGACAATCATTTTATAATAGAGAAGGATGGAGCACCATGGGGCATTTTTTTTATTATTAATTTTTGTATATTTTACTTTTTGATCAATTTTTACGCAATGGATGTTATGTATTTATTGATCTATTGTCTTAGAAAAAAAATATTGAAATATGCGCCTTAGAAAAAGTTTAATAAAAAAAATGCACATCCTTTCGATTGTCCCAAATCACCCTACCAGGTTGGGACAGGTTGAATTTAAAATATATATCCGAATACAACACTTTCGAAAACAAGCGAAATGTAAGTTGAAATGTGTTCGGGGACTGAGTCAGTATTGGGAAATGCATTTTTAAAATCGCGTGATATTGCGGCTAAAGGTGTTAAAATTAATGATGAAAATATAATTTGCAAACGAGAGTAACAATACTCATCAGGAAATTCTTAAATATATAGTTTATTTGCTATATTTAGCGTTCAAGAAATAGCAGAAAGAGATATTTAATAATAATCAAATTTTAATTGCTTAATAGGCGTATAGCCAACATAGTGAAAAAGTACCCAAGCCGGGACTAGAACCCGGGTCATCAGTATAGCGCATTGACGTTCTACCAACTGAACCACTTGGGAACGATGCTCAGCCTGGAACTTTCTCACTATAACTTATTGGCAAGGCTACAAACGCAGCACAAGATGGAATATTTTTCCATGAGCCATCAACCCTGGGGCAAACAGCCTTGCCAATAAGTTATAGTGAGAAAGTTCCAGGCTGAGTATCGTTCCCAGGTGGTTCAGTTGGTAGAACGTCAATGCGCTATACTGATAACCCGGGTTCGAGTCCCGGCTTGGGTACTTTTTCACTATGTTGGCTAAACGCCTATTAAGCAATTAAAATTTGATTATTATGAATGCAAGGCGTGTGAAATTTTCTATGGAAAAACATCCAAAGTATTAAATATGGAGATATTTAATATTAATATAAAGTATGGCCCGTTAAAGTTGCCGACTTAACATATCTACTGATAACTCGACAACTTATGGTCAGAAGGGAAAATTTACATTGCGGGGTGAGGGATGTTGGAGGGTTTCAATGGTGGCGAAAAAAATATGTTATCTATTTATGAAGTTTTAATATATATATATATTTTTTTTTAATATATATATATGTATATATATATATATAGCAATTAATAATACAAAAACATATTAATAAAAACTATATGCATCGCGTTATGTTTGGGCATGTACAAAGTATCATATTAAAAAAAGTAATGAAATACGTAAATTATTGTTCGAGTTATGCCTAAACAATGGATGTTTATAATCGTTTGGTTCTTTTTCCAATAATTTAAATCTCACTAACTTATCGTTCAAAATTGCTGCCAATCTCCATTTAAAAATTTTCGCATGGGAACTTAAATGTACAATGCAATTTTGGCGTTGCTATTGAATTTTTAAAAGTTAAATTCAAATTTAAAATGTAGATGACGTTTTATGAAAAATAAATAACATACAATTATGAAAAACTTCATACCAATTAAAACTGTACTATTCTTTTTTTTCTTCCATTAATTAGAACTGTAGTGACAACCATCATTCGAATTTTTTATGTACTAATTGAAAACCTCCATCATGATTGAAATTTTCTAGAATTAAGCAACACTAATTTCATATTCCAGGGTTTATATTAGAAACTTGTTGAATAATTCTATGGTTATTGGAAAACTTATATTGAAAATGGTTGAAGAACAACATTAAGCTTTCTGTTGTCCATTAATATCACTGAAAATTGCTGCATCTAATTACTTTCTTTAAATTTTTTGAATTAGAGTGCCGAAAGAAAATAAGAATCTATAGACTAAGATAGTTCAAAAAATAAATGGTTTATTATCTTAAATTAAAATTGTATTAATGTTCTTTTAAACTTTAAACATTTAATGTGTTTGAAATATCTGCATCTAGCCCATGGAAATACAGTAGGGGAACGCTTGAAATCATATAAAACAGTGAGGGGGTGTTCCCCGTGCGCCTCCCCTCGCCTCCGGACTATACCATTGTTCCAAAGAGATTTTAAAAATAGAAGTAACTTTATACACTTTATACTTCTAAAGAAATGCGAAATAACAAGTTTTGGTAGCTATTTTGAAAAGAAGATTATATTTCGTTATCCACAACATCATAAGAATCTACGTTCGGCCCTACAAAAAACAAAATGTTTATATACAATTATTCAAACCTACAACACATTTTTCTGTTCAAGTTGTTTTGAGTGTATATACCATAGAATAAGAAATTCTATGGTATATACTTAGTAGCCATGTTATTTTTTACTGGTCATTATAGAATTCGGAGAACACCGAGAAAAAAAATATACAGTTGCGCCAACAGCCCTCAGTTTGAAGGAGGGGGCGGGAGCCTCTTAATTTGGCGGTGCAGCCATGACCCCCGTAACCCCCTAAACTTGGTACCGCGCTTGGTCAATGTAAAGTTTTCTTTGAGCCATTATAAATAACAGTTATTTAAAGTCTGAAATAGCCATTTAGTACAGTGTGAATTTTTTTATTCCCGTTCGAAAGTGAAAGGTATGCCAACAAAGCGAAACGCAATATTCCGCGAATCATTATATTAGTTCTGTAGAATCTTGAAATAAGCAATTTGCAATCCACTAGACCATACGTCGTCACGCCCTCTAACCTGCAGTCCATATTTGTTCTTTTGTTAACACTCCTTAGGGCCAATTAATGCCGAAATAATTTAAATTATTGTTTAGCAGTAATTTGAGCTGTGTATTATATTATATATTTCACAATTTCGCAATATTTTCATTTATGAATAATTTAAGTTCCTATTTATTTCAGTTAAAATTTCTTTTTCTTTTCTTTTGGGGGTTTTTAATGGTAGTTCACATATCTGCTTGTATTATACGATTACTGTATCATAACAGGTATTACTTTCATCTTTCATTTATTTCCCATTTGTATGATGACTTATAATTGGCTGACTAATGGTTATATATATATATATATATATATATATATATATATATATATATATATACAGTAAAACCTCCATAACGGACTCTCCCTTATAGCGAACGTTTTTCGATTCCCAACATCTTACTATATATATATATATATATATATATATATATATATATATATATATATATATATATATATATATATATAATATATTAAACGGCATCAACTTCTAATGGTTATAAGCGGTCAGGATTCTGTGCTGAGAATTATTGTTTTTATGAAAATATAAAATTTGAATTGTTGAGAAATTTTAGGTTAAATCGGGAAGTCTGAGAAAGATTTTGGGGGTTTCAATCCACCGGGATGACAGCTCTGTACAATTTGTATCCAGTATGCACATTCCAATTGCGCGATTGCAACTGCGAATAATAATAATAATGATGGCTTTCACAGTTTTCTCGAATGAATAGTAATCAATCAAAAAAAAAAAAGTTAAAAAACACCATAAAAAAGCTGTTTGGATTTTTTTCATATGATGAATTAGTGTTGTCAGATGTTCCGATTTTTAAGAGTAAAAAGGTTCGTCCCGTGGAACCACTGCTCGGGACGCCTAACACCCCGATTTTTCATAGTGTACAACCTCATTAATTTTTCCCATTTTAAGAAAAAACGTCTAACTAAACATTAAACTAAACATTTTAAGAAAAATAAGTCATAATATTCATTTTATAAGCATTTTACTTACATAGGTTATAGCATGATTTTTTTTTTATTACAGATTGTTTCGATTTACAAACAGGCTTTCTTACAAATTGGCGTGAACTCCACAGTTAAAGAAAAATAAATAAAACATTTGAAGCTTTAACATTTTAAAATTAATTATTTGTTCAATTAAAAAAAAAAGAATGTGGTCAGTCTCGTTTATTGTAATGCTGTTAATTAATAAGATTTCTTCACATTCTTTGAGTTTTTGCTATGTATTGCAGCTAACCAGTGTGTTATGTCATGTGTTTTGAGTAAGCATCATTTATGAAAAATAATTCACATAAAAATATATGCCAATTACTGCAAAGAGTATTTCTATTTAACTGACTTTCTACTGTATTCTCTAAGGATTATTTGATTAATTTAATATTATGAAAGAAAACTAAATTATGTTTCCATATGTCTCAATTGAGAAACATTAGTCCCATTTTTTTTAACCCCTTGACCCATTTTTTACCAAACTGGACCTGATAACACTACTGATGAAGGATCGTTTTTATATTTCTGTCTAAAACGAACTCATCGTATTATTTTATAACAGTACAGTTTTTTATTATTACTTTTTTTTTTACTCCAATTATCTGATGCCAGTTTATTTATTTATTTATTCTTACTATAATAATCTATTGTTTTTCTTTTAAAGGGATCAGGTACGTTTGTATCAACCGAAAAGCTCATTTTCATTGATGTATTGGGTTGTCTGGAAAATTCGCTCCGTTTGGAAAAATTAATTCGTACCGGAAAATTCCGCCATTAATTATTAGACATTAGCTATCGGAATTAATGTATAATAATTAAATGATAGAATTTTCCACTACGAATTAATTTTCTCAAACGGAACGAATTTACGGACAACCCAATACAATTTTGAGCTCCTAATTTTATATTATTTTTAATACTTTCAGTCATATCTTTTGTAAGAGTTATTTTTTATATAGATTTTCTATGTGGTATTAGTATTAGGCATACCAAATGTAATTATGAGATTTCCACGCATGTTTGAATTTTTAATGTTTGAAGTATGAATTATGAAGACTAAGCAACATAATTATTATGAATTTTAACTAACACTATTTGAACAGGGAACAACTTTTAGGGATTTTAATATACGCATGCAAAATTCCAGCTTATTTCTAAGTAGTGTATGAGTTATGCTTAAAAAATCTTCAAAACTTCAAATTGAGGGACCGTATATTCTTAGAAAAAATGATTAATTACTTAAATTTATTAAATGTATTGGCTATCTTAATTATTTGATAAAATATTTATTAAATATTTTTATAACACTACTGATGCTTTTTATTAAATAAAATTTTTATTTGTATTAAAATATTAACCTTACAGTATACTTTTTGTCCGAATGTACCTTTTTGATTTCACTTCTCAGACTGAAAATCAGACCAATTTTTGATATTGAATATCTCTGGAGCTATTCATAAACACTTCGTGAAAAATTCTATGGGCTAATTTAAAGGACTAGATTCATACTCCTATGACAAAATTAAGGTTTGATATTGAAAACTTTAACGACTGGCCGTCTTTCAAAATGAAAACGGCTCCCTAAACCTATATTTTTATATAAATTTAAATAAGATACAATTCTCATGGCAATTCTTGCGTCTCTCTGTGTCAATTTAGCAATTACAAATTATGAAATGTTCTCATTCTCTCTCTCTCCCTCCCCCTTCCCCCTCTCTCTCTATCAATGTACCTGTGTATCTTTCTGTCTATCTATCTATGTATGTATCTGTTTAACCATCTCTAGCTTTCTCACTTTCTCTCGCCCCTTTCTGTGGCTGACCACCACTTATAATTGATTAATTAAAGGCTAATTTTTCGAGATTTTCAAGCGCAAAAATTGATTTAAAACATCGAAGTCTACAGTATTTTCTAATAGTTGTTTACTTCCACTTAAATGGTAAAGATGAACTATATTTTCTGGAATCTGAATAAGAGTATTTGAAAAACTTTATGCATGTATGAATGAAAATAATATCGTGATTTTTGTCATAAGGTATTTTTGGATCTGAGAAAAGTCTTAAAACACTCATAATGTTTGTGAAAATCGATTTTATCTTTACATAATGTTATAATTAATAACAATGCATTTTTCACATGATGGTAATCTATACTAATAAAAGAAAGTTTCGCTCTGTGTGTGTGTCTCTCTGTGTGTGTGTGTGTCTGTTGGCGATGGCTAGGAAAATTTAGCCCACCTAGAAGGCTGGAAATTTAGATTTAGGTAGTCCAAACCCTCTCCTGGTGCAACATTACTTCAGAATTTTAATATTTTAATTATTTTCTGAAATATTAATTAAAATGCACAAAGCACTCTCATTAAAAATACGCTTTTATTCTCTTGGGTTGGTTGGTTCACTGGTTGGTTGAATCGATTCTTCACAGAAGTAATTAAATAAACCAGAGTAGCGATGCAAAAATAAGGATTTCTAAGGAAATAGTGGTCGCATGACTCTGCCGTTACAAACATACAACCGTGCACACGTAGCGCCATCTGCCGACGCGAAACTGAAAGTGTCATTACGCAGAAGAACTGATGCAACTGTCCTACTCGAGCGCCATCACCATCTATTTGAAACATTTTAGAGGGACATTTTTCGTTAGAAATCTTTGGATGAAAGTCGAGTGTTTCATGAATTACTGTTTTTTTTTTTTTTTTTTTTTTTTTTTTTTTTCAGCTAAATATTAATATTTTCACACAAAAATTATACCAATGCTTAGGAAACATTTTTTTTAATACTCATAAAAATTTGGATAATAAGATTTTTTTTTTAAAACATTAAATAAAAAATTAGAACACTTCTAACAGGCAATTTTGTCACTACAAAATGGCAATTCTTAAGTTCTTGCTTGAGCTGCGGATAGTTTAGCGAGAATTCTTGAAACTTTCTATTGCAAATTTATTAATATTAATATGTTATATCTATATTAATAAAAGAAAGTTTCGCTCTATGTGTGTGTCCGTGTGTGTGTGTCTGTTGGCGATGGCTAGCAAAATCTAGACCACCTAGAAGTCTGGAAATTTAGGTGTGGATAGTCCAAGGTCCAAGATAGTCCAATTGCCATGTGCACCTGAGCCTCAGAATTTTAATATTTTGATAATTAGCCTAGATATTAATTAGATTCTCATTAACCATCGCTTCTAAAATGTCATCTTTTAAGTCAAAATGGCGAAAGAAACGAACTGGCGCGTTGGATTTGCAAGCGGAAATGAACAAATTCGAAATTATTTTACTAATTAGCGAATTTTAAGAAAACTAATTGAGATATCAATTTGAAAATTTCTGAGCATATGTAAAAAAAATATTCTGTATCTGAATATGTGATTTTTGAAAAATTCGGTTGGTAATTTTTTTTATTTATGCAAAAATCTGCCGGCGCCAGTGAAAACGATCCGAGAAAGTTTCAGACAGGGATCTGCTTTCATTAAAAACTGAACTACAAAGAGATCTGTTTCTCGGGCCGAACCCTCCATTTAGTTTGCGAAAATGAAAGGAAATAATTGCCAATTTTTACTAATGAACAAAAATTTAGGTAACTAATTAAGATATAGATTTGAAATTGAGGTCGGGAAGGGGTGTCATCTGCCGGCTATTTTAGCGTAGCGTCTTCGTTATGTTCTAATTATCAGAAAAATGTAATTCTTTTTTTAATGATCGCGTTAATGTAGGTGACGGTGGTTCTCTTGAACAAATTATTCATTATATTTGCGGGTATGGGGAGGGAGGGGGGGTTAACGCCTTTCTCTGAGATTGTAATTATCTCGGGCCGGGCAACGCCGGGCGGGTTAGCTAGTAATAAATAAATAAACTGATTAAACTAACCCGTTTACTTTAAATCTGCTTGATAATTTGGTAACTTAACAGTCATTAACTTGATGTTAATTTTTTGCTGTTCTGTCTGCCATCAATCTGTATTTTTGTTGACAGATTTCAATTTAGCGTCAAAGAGGGGTATCTTATGGCTAATCTTACGAAATCAGGTCCATAGCCAAATGGCGTATTTGAGTAGATATGATATGGCGCAAGAGTGTTTTTAAAAACCTTTAATGGTTATGGTATTCACGTTCACTTAAAAAAATATTGTAACCATGAGAGCAACGCTTGCAAGTGGCGCCCGAGTTACGTAAGATTAATCAAACGTAGAAAAAAAGAAAGAAAAAAAAAGAAAAGAAAGAAAGAAAACACTTTTTTTCTTTTTAATAGCGATAGTGTAGGTCGTTTCCACCATAGTTATGACATTGGCATACAGTACTATTTTCGGGATACATTTCTAATATTAACTGGACAACATATTTCTGACGACGACGAAAATGTCCGTAGGGAAAGTACTAGGACTTGGTCACAAGAGAAAACGAAAAAGATATCGCATATTAGGGTTTGCGCTAGAGCGCCGGTTCATTCGATTCCCGCAACATTTCTAAAATCCCCACTCAAAAATAATCCCCTTGCGCTCTTTTTCCGCACAGTGTGTCTACCAGTTACGAAAATTATGAAGGAGGGGGGGGGGGGGTGTCACGAATTTCGTCAGACATCACAAAAATCATGAAAGAGCTGTGCTTTCCGTCAACCGGTTACGAAAGCCAGAAATTACGTCAAATGATGTGTGAAATGCCACGAATAATTTAAAAATACTAAATAATATGCATACTAGCTGACCCCCGCCGGAGTTGCCCGGGCCCGTGATAATAAATTTAAAAAGAAACATCAAGTTTTTATTATTTTATATCTTTAACCGGATTTTGTATATGAAATTATATTTTAAAATGAAAAATTCGTGAAAAAATATTGATACTTAGTGATAAAAGCGCTCATTTTCTTGTTTTTTTACATAGGGTTGTTTCATAGTTTTAAAATAAAAAGTTCTTTTTGTCCGAACTCTTTGAAATCTTTATTGGTGATGGTAAAGCAGTTTTACAGCCCACGTAAAAATTTCGTGAAAAAATATTGTTATCTAGTCGTAAAAGAAATGTTTTCTTCTAGGTTTTTTGTTTGTTTTCGCGTTGGCTCTTTTAATTCAGCAATAAAAAATAGTTCTCATCTTCCGAACTCTATGACATTTCAATCGGTTATAAATATAATTGTAGCCAAGCTCTCTTTAAACTTTTGTATGAAATTATATTTTAAAATGAAAAATTCGTGAAAAAATATTGATATTTAGTGATAAAAGCGCTCATTTTCTTGCCTTTTTTCGTAAGGTGGTTTCATAGTTTTAAAATAAAAGTTTTTTTTTTGTCCGAACTCTTTGAAATCTTTATTGGTGATAAATAAAACGGTTTTATAGTCGTGTAAAAATTTCGTGAAAAAATATTGTTATCTAGTTGTAAAAGGAATGTTTTCTTCTCGCTTTTTTGTTTGTTTGCTCGTTTTCGCGTCGGCTCCTTTAACATAGCAAAAAATATTGTTCTTATTTTCCGAACTCTCTGACATTTCAATCCGTTATAAATATATAACTGCATCCAAGCTCTCTTTAAAATTTTGCAAAAAATATGCATATTTAGTAGTGGAAACATGAGTTCTTTAAAAAAAGGTTTAGCTTTCAATCTCAGAGTAAAAATATATTAGAAGCTCTATCCTTTCAATGCAGTGGTGACTCCATTCGTTTTCAATCAACCCTTTTCAATCCCCCTAAGCTAAACAGGTGATGGCTAATCCATCAGGTTTCCTCTTTCTGAGGGGAGAAGCCTTCAAAAAACGTTGGCGCATCGCAAAGAGACCATATTCGTCTGGAAAATTTGACAGAATGCGCTTTTCGTTTTAAATATATGGATTGAAGAATATTGAAATATTGAATCATTTAAAAATATTGAAATGCAAAGGAGAAACTTTCAGAGAACGTTTCATTTGTGTTAACATTAACTTGCGAATGTCGTATGCTGACTGTTTAGATTCTTACGATAGATAGACGTCTTAGATAGATACGTCTTAGATAGACACGGGCGGCGCACAGTGGGGCGTTTTGAGGATCTAGGTGGACAAAATTATTGTGTTGAAGTTTAATTAGGTTTTGCTGGGTTTTCGAATGTATCAGTAATAAAATAACCAAACAGTGATAAATATTTGACTTATTTAATTATTTATATTATTATTATTATTATTATTATTATTATTATTATTATTATATTATTACTTATATTATTATTATTTTTTAAATTATAATATTGTATTGTCATTGAAACTACACATGTATTCAAAGTTTCAGCTCAATCGGATAATTAAAAGTGGTGAAAATTGACTTGCAAGATTTGAATTAAACATCAGACGCACACTTCAAGTTAATATAACTTAATGATTCGCAAACTTTTGCAGGAGCTGTCTTAAGTTTTCAATACTTTAGGAATGGCACTTTGATTTAAAAAAATGCTTATTGCTTAATAATGCTTAATACTGTATTAAAAGTCAAGATGAAGTTTGAAAACAAGATGGCGCTTATTTTCAAACAACAATATGTTAAATCGTGTGACAAACATGTGACATATGTCCAGTAAACTCCTGCTTTCAAATAAAACAGAAAAATCACGACTTGCTTTCGAACTTACAGAAAAATAATGCAACTGTTGAAAGTCTCTCAAATCAACTGCCTTCTTTACGGTCGTAGTTAATCGTCACATCGGGTTTTTTCGACAAAACTCATACGGATCTCGACAAAAGAGACATTCAGCTACCAGTATACGCGGTCTTGTTAAATTCTGAGGTAATCGGAAAAATGAATTTTGTCCACCTAGATTCCTAGATCATCAAAACGCCCCACTGTGCGGCGTTACTGAAAAATGAGAAAACAGTTGTGAAGTCTAAAATATTTACGTGATTTACATTTCAGCTTCATTTACCATCTTTCCAAAGTCCCTTCAATGTTCAATCAATGTTTAAAGTTGAAGTTCGCAAGTTTTTCTGCTCTGTTTTATTATTTTTATTGGAAAGTCATCACTGGTGTAACGGAATATGCCGCCCATGTATTTGCGTAATATATTCCATTTTATGTATTAATTACACCTTTTTTTTTTTTTTTTTTTAATAAATGTGATATCTATTAGTTATATGCTAATACCAGACATTAGACAATATTATTCTTTCGTATCAAAAGTTGATGTTTAGGCTTTAAAAGTCGTTGGCGCATGGAGTACGCCGCCCGTGTCTTTAAGTTACTACAAACCGTCCGTGTTATATTAATTCTAATTAAAATAGTTTTTTAATATTTTCATGTTTATTACTTTTATACTACCGCTGGAAATTGCATTATACAAGGATATCTTTAAAAGGTCTTACTTAGTCTTTAAAAACAGATGACGTATAGAGTGCGCCGCCCGTGTTTTTATGTTTCTACATACCGCCAATGTATTTAAAGGTTAAGTAATGATTGAAATTAAAAAAAAATCCCTGACGGCTCGGCCTACAGGCAAAGGTAGATTTCGAAGACGCAGACCGTGGGGCACCTGTTTGTTGGAAATTGCAGAAGAAATGACCCTTTTGCCATGATGCGGTAGTTGGGACCGCCCACTTCGAAATCTACCTTGTTTGTAGGCGGAGTCGGCAAGGATTTTTTTTTTTTTTTTTTTTTTTTTTGGCTTTAAGGCTTTGTCCTATAAAAAACTTGTCAATATAAAAGTTTTAGATAATATTATGAGGATTTATAATAAATTTAAGCGGATTTGATATCTTGTGAATTGACAAAGTTATGAATTTTTTTCTTCTGAAACCCCTCTTTTTTCCCTCCCTTGGGGCCATTTTTAATGATATCAAACATCTGACATGCATAACTTTTCGGCCCTTTTCCTAGAAGTAATAATAGCTTTAAACGGATTCGATACGTATCATAATTAAGGAGTTGTGAGTTTTTTTTGTTTTCACAACCCCCCCCCCCCCCCCTAATTAGATTTTGTCCATTAACGAACTTGGCCGAGATTTTATGCCTCTTGATTTTATGTATCAGTTTGGAAGATATTTGCGCAGAATTATTGAAGTTAACGTGTCCATAAAAAAGTGACATAGATAGATAGATAACTAGATAAAGTTTTGAAATGGGGGAGGTTCTGGGAGTCATGATCGGCGTAGATCTGCAAAAAATTTACAAAAATTCCACCTTAGGAGAGAATGTAATACGTAGTATTTCTTACGAAATCTACCTAAAAAATATATTTTAAATATTATGTGATTCAATGATAGTTAGTGATATCAGCATGAAACGTGTGCTCTTAGTAACAGTTATAGAATCAGATTTCTTTAAAATGTTGATGGTGGCTTCCTGGTGAATAAATACAGATTCCTTATAATAAATGTAGAATTCAGTTAAGTGCTTGAAGTAATTTCATCTGTATTTCAAATCAGAATTGAAATGTTGAAAATTTACTACAAAAAAAACAGCAAAAAGTTCTAATTGGAAATAAAAATGAAATATCTTTAAAACTCTAACTCTTCAGTACTACTCAATCATCATAACTTTAAAGTTTTAAATAAAATTTTTCTATCAGATAGGTTCCCAGCTAACCACTTGTCCATTTTTTCGAATAACAGTATTTCAGAAGAAAAATTTTCGCGATAAGTTACTGGAGTATTTTCAATATAAATAATCTTAGGAATAGGTGTCTGCAAAATTTAAAATGTAAATCTAAAAAGTCCTTCCGGCCTGTACCGGGAGGAAAAGGTAGCTTTCATAGTCCATGTTTTAAAAATTCAACTCCTTTTACTCATACACCCGAAGATAAAATGCTTGGAATCCGATTATACGAGATTCAATACCGGTTTTCATTAATACTCAATTTGAATGCGAAATTTAGCATGAGAGTTACAGCATAACAAAAATCAGATTGATTCAAAACGAGAGCCACGCTAAAATTTCAAACTGCCATATATCAGCCATTTTTTAAGGTAAAGCCAAAACAAAAAAATATTCCGGAATCCTTGTGTCACGTTCAAACAATTAACGAAACAACTTTTTCAATTTATAATTTTTTATATATATTTTTAAATTTTTAAATTAAAAAAAAAAAATTAACTTGCCGACATTTTGAAACAAAATAGCGCATGAAGCTAGCCGATGAACTCGGTCGAGACCTTGGTATGTTCTGTACACATGATCAGTCACATTCATATTCCTTCATAAATACGAAAGTTACAGCATAACAAATATCAGATTGTTTAAAAATCTCAGCTTCCCTAGAATTTCAACTGCCATATCTCTGCTATTTTTTAAGATATAGCCAAAACAAAAAAATTTCAAGAATCCTTGTATCGCGTTCTAACACTTAACAAGAACAATATTTTCAATTTATAATTTTTTTGTACATCTTTTTGAATTTTTAAAATTTCGTAAAGAATTGAGTCTTTTCACCCAGGTGCAGTGTGTGTCTTCCTAAACTTTACGCTAGAAGGAACGAAGAAGAAGCTAGAAGGAACTTTTCCCTGCATAACTTCCCACGGTAGCGTAGCTTTGAAGAAAGGCAAGACGCCGAATATCCTTTATGCTGCGAGTGAAACGCTCGGACATTGATGCATTGGAACGGACCACTCCAGTGGCGGCCTTGTGCTTTGATCTGTGCCGGTAGCGTGGGAGAGTAAACACCTGTCGGGAGAGATGAACTCTGCACACGATTTTATGTTTGCACACGATTCTTTGTGCTTTGTTATGGAATATCCAATAACAGACAACAGACTTGTTATAAACGGGAGTGTCGTATCCAAAAGTTGCTTAGAGGCTGAGGATTTTGAAGATGCTCCGTTTCGATCAAATCCCCGCCCTTAGTGAAAAATCCCCTGTGAGATTAAAAGTTAGGGAGATGAGTTTTTGAGAAGCTCATGACAAGTGAGGTTGCTCTCAGGAGAGAATAAGAAACACCAGTTTCGGTCTTAGCGTAGTTAAGGCGCTGGAGAGGTCATACCTCTAACAGATAGATACGTGACGTATCGGAGAAAACCCCGACGAAAGGGAAGCACGACAAGTGCCATCGAAGGAGGTCATTATCCTGTCTGATCAGAATAACCAAGATATTCCGAGGGACAGAACGGGTACATCTGGGCCCGAACGAAACGAACTATTGAATCTACGACGGATTGTGTTTTGCAGAAGACTTTGTAGTGTGAATTAAACTCCGAGTCAAGGGATCCTAAATTGAAAGTTGATGACCTACGAAAAATAGTCAAATGATGTAACCAACCCTTGTATATATTAATTTTAGAATCGATATTATTCATAATAAAAGTTCTATTTTCTAATTCTACATAAATTCTCTTTGCCATTGATTCGATTCGCTACCATTTACCAACATTATCGGGTCGGCTTAGAGGAGGTGTTACAACTGGTGGCAAGCGGCGAGATAAATCAGCAAGAATTAAGGGCAATCTCTAAAGACAAAGAGTGAAATCTGGAATTTGAATCGTCAAAGTGCTCCAAGAAAGAGTCTCCTTGTGACCTGAGTCTCCTTAGACGTCCCCGTGGATCAACAAAGCATACGAGAGAAACCTTGTTCCCCATCCGAAAAAGTCTGTGCTCTGTGCATCCGGAAAAGTCTGTGCTCCTGTACACCCGTGAAAGTCTGTGCTCCTGTGCATCCGTCTGAAGTCTGTGCTTCTGACGCCTGAAAGACTCTTAGTAATGAAGGTAAGCTCTTTTTATATTCAGAGTGGCTTTCATTGTTAATAGTGTTTGTATAGGTGTTGTAGGCTTTAGAAAAAAAAGAAAGTTGTATGTTTATTTTTGTGAGAGTAAATTTTTGAGAAATTTTTCCGGTAGAAAAATAAATAAAGAAGTATTATGAGATATGTTTCCGATATAACTGTAACTTATTTAATAGACAAATTTTGTAGTTAAGATTAAGTTATTGTAGAATTAAATTGATGCAAACTGAGAGTTGTGCAGTGTTACAAAATTTTAGCTGAGTCTATAAATGAGAGATCTTTGAAAAAAAAAATGTCGAACGCAGTTCATATTTTAAGATAACAAAGTTGATTTTATATATTTTTTTGAGAATTATTCTAAATCTTTTAAGAGTGGATGCAGAGATTAAGACCACCATTGATTAAAAGAAAAAGGAATTGAATAAGACTTTTGCAATTTAAATATTTTTACTGTACTTTTTGAAATTGAAATTGTTGTTTTGTGTAAAATTTATCCCATATGTATTTTATAACCAAATACCAAGGTGAAAGTGGACGATAGGATAGGGTTGCTTAATTTTATATGTTGCATATTTCCTATATATTATTGTTATGCGTACTTTTTATGAGTGTATATTTCAGTATTATTTTAGCGCGCTTGGTAGGAATAGCATTAAATCTTATTGTATTGTTTTATATTTGTGGGAAAGATAATTTCTAATTTTAAACTTTAAAATTGTCGGAGCTTAAATATTTTAGGAAAGCTGATTTGCAAACGTTAGCTTACGAATTTGAGGTCATTTTAGAAGAGAATGATGCAGTACCGAAAATTATAAAAAAGATAGAATCGTCAGAGGGATTTGAGAAAGAGCTAGCTTTAGCACAAATTAAACTTATAGAAAAAGATAAGGAAAATAAATTATTGGCAGAGAATAAAGAGAAAGATAGACTGTGGGAAAAAGCAGAAAAAGAAAAACAGCGGGAACATGAGTTGGCTAGATTAAAAGCAACACAAGAGTCAGATGACCGGAGTACAGCATCCAGTAGCATCTCAGTTAGAACGAATCATTTACCCCTAAAAACAATTATGCATCGCTTTGATGAAAAGAATTCAGATATTTCATTGTTTTTGAATTTATTCGAGAGACAGGCAAAAAAATGTAATCTAAATTCGGATGAGCTGGTGACGAACTTACTATCATTATTACCTGTAGGAATGGCCGAGTTAATTTTGAGAGAACCTGAAGACAACATTGATGATTTTCAATATGTGAAAGAAAAATTGTTATAGCGCTATCGCTTGAATGCAGAGACGTACCAACAAAAATTTAGCCAACATCCGCGGAACCCTAATTCAGTCTGGAAAGACCTGATCTTCGAACTTAATAATTTTTTAGAAGGTTGGCTGTCATGCTTACAAGTTTCGGATTTTGAAGGATTGAAAAATTTGCTTGTCACGGACCAGATCAAAAGGAGGGCGTCTCCAGAAATGCGCGAACATTTTATGGATAACTGGGCGGAAATTAAAGACCCGGAAGAATTGGTGAGGCTTTTAGATGCGTACGAGGCAATCAAACGCCCGTCGAAAAAGACGTGGAATCCTAAACTACCTGTAGAGAAGAAATTTGAAAGACCCAGAACTTTTGAAAATGTGCGAAACGGTAACAGAAATCCGGAGACTAAATTAAATTGGAGGGATCGAAATGATAATAAAGAAAGGGAAAAAGCGTTCGAAAAAAGGCGAGAAGTCAAGTGTTACGTGTGTATGCAAAGCGGTCACTACAAAGTAGATTGTCCGGAAATTAAAAAGAGAGATGCTGCGCGGGTCGGTCACTTAAAAAGTAAGCCGACACTTGAAGAAACCTTCTCCCCCTATTTGAGTAAAATATTAGTGAATGGAATTCAGGCAACTGCTTTGAGGGACAGTGGTAGTGAGATTGATTTACTCCCATACGACTTAGTCAGTCAAGATAAATTGAATGGAGACCACGTATGTATTAAAACTCCGCTGGACAGTAAATTACACTGTTTACCTATAGCAGAGATCACGTTAGAAAATGAAGGTGTGGGGGTTATTAAAACCAAGGCAGGAGTAAACAATAGAGATTCAGACGTGAATTACTATTTGTTGGGTAATGGAACTCAAAAGTTGTTAGAGCAGGCAAAGGGAAAGGTTGACCAAGCTCCAAAACCAGAAAATAAACAGATTATGATTTCCGTGGGAGAAAGGGAGAATTTTCGTCAGCGCGATGAAGCGGAAACCTTGAATTCGGTAAAAGAAGAAGATATTTCTAGCGGGAGTGTTGAAGCGGAAACTTTGAATTCGGTAAAAGAAAAAGAAGAGGGAAATTTTCGCGAGAGCAGTGAAACGGAAGCGTTGAATTCAAAAGAAGAGGGTGAAGACCTAGAAAATCCTATTGAAATGGTCAGTGTGGATAAGGGATTATCGCCTTTGTCGTTAAATAAGGGGTCTTCGATCTTAGCAGAAATTGGAAGGAAGGATAGTAAAATTGAACTAGACAGGGATCAATCTCTCAAAGAGATTAGTAAAAAAACGGAAGTTGAAGAATCGTATTGTAATGCAGGAGATTCTTTGATAGTGGCAAAAGCGGGAGGCAATCGCGTAAGTGAGGGAATGCAGGCGCTTGTCCCATTGAATTATCAGATAGATATTTTTGGCGCGTGCCTAGAAAAAGTGTCATTTCACTTAGGGAAAACGAAAGTTAAAGAAAATGTGTCAGGTTACTTAGACCTTGGGAGAAGATTGATAAATAATTCAACGACCGCATTTCTAAAAAGGTTCGGTATTAAGTAAGATGAGAGATTCGAGAGTGTGTCGCACAATAAGCGATAGTATTGAATGTTGGCATCGAAAAGTTAGAAAGCTTTTGAAAGCGTTAGTGTTTGGAAGATGGACAAGAAAAGCGGAGGAAAATGAATTCGTGAAGGAATATGTGTTTAATCTCATGGACAGGTTTAAAAGGCGTCGAGTTTCAGCCGTTAAAAACGTGTCAGCAGAACGAGAAAAGAGGAAATTTTGGTTTGACAGAAAGGCGGTGAAAAGGAAATTTAATGTGGGAGATGAGGTACTGGGTTTGGCAACCAGTAAACCAAATAATATGTCAGATAGATGGATAGGACCGGGAAGAATTGAATCAAAAATTTCGGAAACAAATTATATTGTGAATGTTCCTGGGAGGCGACAGAAATCCCAGATTTCTCACGTGAGTTTAGTAAAGCCTAATAAAAACGGGTGGAGTTAGCAAATATTTTAGCACGAGAGATAAACGGGCTTGAGGAATTCTGTTTACCGTATCTAGATGACATGGCGATCTTTTCAGATAGTTGGGAGGACCATATGCGTCATCTAGAAATAGTACTTAAAAGGGTTAATGACGCGAAACTCAAAATCAAATTGGCGAAATGCAAGTTCGCTCAGAAAACCGTAAAATATCTTGGGCATATTGTAGGAGAGGGAAGTCGTAGGCCAGCTGAGGCAAAAGTAAAGGCAATTAAGGAATTACTGGTTCCGAAATCGAAAACTGAAATTCGTAGATGTTTGGGAATGGCTGGATATTATTCTCGTTACATAAAAGATTATGCAGTGATTGTAGAACCGTTGACTAGAGCACTAAAAGGGAAAAATAAAAAGGAACGGATCGCATGGAGCGACGAAATGGGCAAAGCCTTTGAAACTTTGAAAACGAAACTTACGGAAGAACCGGTGCTATACGCTCCTAATTTTCAGAAAGAATTCATAGTACAAACTGATGCTAGTGACTGAGGTATTGGCGTTGTTTTGGCTCAAAGAGAGGGATCGGAAGAACATCCCATTATTTATTTAAGCCGCAAATTTACAGATAGTGACAAAAGTTTCTGCGCCACTGAAAGAGAGTGTGCTGGAATTATTTTCGCGATAAAAAAATTAAGGCATTATATTGATGAACAAAACTTCTCTAACGAAACGGATCACAATCCCTTGGTATTTCTAAAAAGAAATTCTGGAAATAATCCTAGATTGTTGAGGTGGTCTTTAGCTCTACAACCTTATAATTATGCTATTTCTCATCGCCCAGGCAGAGATATCCCGCATGTTGTTTGTCTGAGTCGAGCTTAATGAAATTTCTGGATAAACTTTTGTACATAGTTATTTTAAGGTATTTTTTATTTTTTATTTCACTGTGTTTTATTTCAATATTTGTTCATGTTTCTTATCAGAGCGCGCAAGAAGAAAATGAAGGTAGTGTTAATTTATTCATGTATGTTTTATTTCTTGCCACTCTGATGTAATTTGAGCTTGCAATTCTTTATCCGCCACTTAGAGATTCTTAGTGTTTCACCCTTAAGAATCGTTTGAGGAGGGGGTGCTGTAAAGAATTGAGTCTTTTCACCCAGGTGCAGTGTGTGTCATCCTAAACTTTCTCGTGAGAACGCTAGAAGGAACTTTTCCCTGCATACCTTCTCACGGTAGCGTAGCTTTGAAGAAAGGCAAGACGCCGAATATCCTTTATGCTGCAAGTGAAACGCTCGGACATTGATGCATTGGAACGGACCACCCCAGTGGCGGCCTTGTGCTTTGATCTGTGCCGGTAGCGTGGGAGAGTAAACACCTGTCGGGAGAGATGAACTCTGCACACGATTTTATGTTTGCACACGATTCTTTGTGCTTTGTTATGGAATATCCAATAACAGACTTGTTATAAACGGGAGTGTCGTATCCAAAAGTTGCTTAGAGGCTGAGGATTTTGAAGATGCTCCGCCTCGATCAAATCCCCGCCCCTAGTGAAAAATCCCCTGTGAGATTAAAAGTTAGGGAGATGAGTTTTTGAGAAGCTCACGACAAGTGAGGTTGCTCTCAGGAGAGAATAAGAAACACCAGTTTCGGTCTTAGCGTAGTTAAGGCGCTGGAGAGGTCATACCTCTAACAGATAGATACGTGACGTATCGGAGAAAACCCCGACGAAAGGGAAGCATGACAAGTGCCATCGAAGGAGGTCATTATCCTGTCTGACCAGAATAACCAAGATATTCCGAGGGACAGAACGGGTACATCTGGGCCCGAACGAAACGAACTATTGAATCTACGACAGATTGTGTTTTGCAGAAGACTTTGTAGTGTGAATTAAACTCCGAGTCAAGGGATCCTAAATTGAAAGTTGATGACCTACGAAAAATAATCAAATGATGTAACCAACTCTTGTATATATTAATTTTAGAATCGATATTATTCATAATAAAAGTTCTATTTTCTAATTCTACATAAATTCTCTTTGCCATTGATTCGATTCGCTACCATTTACCAACATTATCGGGTCGGCTTAGAGGAGGTGTTACAATTTTTTAAAAATTTAACTGGCCTTCATTTTGAAACAAGAAGACGGATGAATCTGGCCAACGAACTCGCTCGAGGCCTTGGTATGTCCTATATACATATTCAGTCACATCTGAATCGGTTCTTAAATAAGAGAGTTACAGCATGACATACGTCAGATAGATATACTGTGTGTCCGAAAAGTCTGGAAACGGTCAAATAACTCGAGAAATATACATCGGATTGGAAAACGGCAAAATGCATGTTCAATATTTTTGAAAAATCTATTTAGGGATATGAAAGTTGCCCCCCCCCCGGGGGAAAGGGGGGCACCTTTGAAATCTTAAATGATGACCCTCATTTTTTATTGCAGATTCGGATTCTACGGGAAGAAATACGTAACTTTTGTATTGAACATTTTCTTCGAAACATTGTAGATGGCGCTGTAATCGAGTGCAATGCTGTGAGAATCGTTACTATTGCAATGTTTGGAAACGCTCGAATAACTCGACAAATATACATCGTATTGAAAAATGGAAAAATGCATGTTCAATAGTTTTGAAAAATCTATTTAGGGATATCAAAGTTGCCATTTTTCTAAAATATTAAACATGTATTTTTCCGTTTTTCAATCTGATCTATATGTCTCGAGTTATTGGAGTATATCAACACATTGCAATGGTAACGATTTTCACAGCATTGCACTCGATTACAGCGCCATCTACAATGTTTCGAAGGAAATGTTCAATACAAAAGTTACGTATATTTTCTCGTAGAATCCGAATCTGTAATAAAAAATGGGGGGGGGGGGGTCATCATTTAAGATTTCAAAGTTGCCCAAACTTTCATATCCCTAAATAGATTTTTCAAAAATATTGAACATGCATTTTGCCGTTTTTCAATCCGATGTTTATTTCTCGAGTTATTTGAGCTTTTCCAGACTTTTCGGACACCCTATATATATATATCAACATTTGAACGGAGGGTGGTTCGGGGGTCTGGGGGTCATGATCAGTGAAAATATACCAAAATATTTTGGAACTGTTTTCCTCCGAACGGCTGCAATAGGTAGCTTTTTGTAATGAAAGCTACCTAGAACAAAATTTTTGTTTGAAAAACTTTTATTCAATAGACGGATCAAGTGGGATCCTCTTGCTGATTGAAAAAAAAATGTAGTTCTCACTTAAATTTCAACAATCCCACTTAAAACTTTGGTTACAGTGCGGGATCCCGACTAATTTTGTCTATTAGAGGGAATCTTGCATGTAATTTTACGTACAGTCGGCCAAAGAAAAACAAAGACGAAAATAATGCGTCAAGCATAAATTAAGAAACACTTTCCAACACTTCCAGAAGACTTTAACAAAACTTTACCTATTAATAAGGTAAAAGTTGATGTCTAAGTAAACAATTTGGAAAACACATAACAAATTTGAAAATCCAATTTCAGCAATTGCCATCAATAGTCGGAAAAATACTCGAATTCTTTTGTGCAGCCCTGTATATAATCTATAGGTTTGTATAGATACTACAGTTCGCTAAAAATTAGTTCAGTTAGAAAACGCACAGAACAGTTAAAAATTCATATTTAGCAATTTCCTTATATAAACAGAATGTATGTGATATCTTTTGTGCTGCCCTGTATATGATTTATAGCATATATACACATCAAGTAATATGTAAGAAAATAGTTAAATTTAAAAACTCGTACCACAACTGAAAACGCACTTCCAGAAATTATTTTTCATCGACAGTACTGTAACTGTATGGCTATACTCTTGTGTGGCTCTGTAAATGAACGAGGAATGCTATGCGACCATATTCTATAGTAAGCCTTTTGTAGTGCATCTCAGTGATATATATCAATCTCAATATGTATGAAACAGTGAAACGTTATTAAATTAAACAACAAACGATTTTTCCCCATCGATCGTAATGGATAGGAATTCTTTTGAGTGCGATTGTTAACGAACTATACGTGTTATGCACACCATATTATATAGTAAGACTCTTGTAGAACACCTCACTGATATATATCAATTTCACTATGTTTGAAATAGAGCAACATCATTAAAATAAACAACAAACGATTTTTCCTCCATAGACCTTATTGTAACGGAATTCGTTTGAGTCTCTCTGTAAATGAGCTATAAATATTACACATTTCATCTTCAATACCCATACCATAGTAAACCTCAAAAACTTATATCAATTGTATGGCAATCCGAGTATATTTACGCAAGTTAGAGCATGGACAGACAGACATACAGGCAAACCGAATTGATAAGCACTTTTCAACCATTTTATAAAGTGTTAAAAAAAGAGAACACCTTATGTTACATTTATTCTCTATATTCTCACAGAAAAAAATGGAAATAGCTATTCGACAGGAAATTATGTCTTTTTCAATGTATGTTTAAACAAGAACGAAAGATCATCCATCAAGCATAGATTTTAAACACTTTCCAACACTTTCAAAATAATTTTCCAAGTGTTTACCATTTAATAAGCTGAAAGAGGATATCTAAGTAAACAGTTTGGAAAACGCGTAACATATTTAAAAACTCAATTTCAGCAATTACCAACAATATTCGGAAATATATCCAAACTCTTTTGTGCAGCCCTGTATATGGATCTATAGATTTGTATGTATACTACATAGAATGCTAAATTTTAGTTTAGTTA
Organism: Maratus michaelseni; assembly: GCA_963931845.1. Taxonomy (NCBI): domain Eukaryota; kingdom Metazoa; phylum Arthropoda; class Arachnida; order Araneae; family Salticidae; genus Maratus; species Maratus michaelseni. The sequence continues at coordinate 495,334,505 of OZ007586.1, forward strand.
GTGTAGCACAGTTTAAAAATCCACTTCTGGAATTTTCGTCAATAAACGGAAATGTACTCGAGAACTTTTTTGCTGCCCTGCATATGATCGATAGAATTTGTACACACCAAGTAATAGACAACAAGAACGAAAAATCATGCGTCAAGTATAGATTATGTAACACTTTCCAACACTTCCAAAATAATTTTGCACATCTTTACCGTAAGGTGTAAGATGATATCTAAGTAAATATAGTTTGGAAAACGCTAACATATTTAAAAACTCAATGTCAGCAATTACCAACAATATTCGGAAAAATATCCGAGCTCTTTTGTGCAGCTCTGTATATGATCTATAGATTTGTATATATACTAAATAGAATGCTAAATTTTAGTTCAGTTAGGCATTCAGTTAGGCATTCAGTTCAGCATAGCTTATGTAACACTTTCCAACACTTTCAAAATAATTTTACAAATCGTTATTGCTTAATAAGGTGAAAAATTATATCCAAGTAGACAAGGGTGATAAGGGATGACAAGGGATGTCCGCCACGGGAACCTAGCTTTCGCTTTAGAGTATAAGTGCAATCCCAGGGCGAATATCCAAGTAGACAATTTGGAAAACGCATAACATAGTTAAAAATCCCAATTTCAGGAATTACCAAGACTATTCGGATAAATATCCGACAAGGCCGGCCCAAAGGGTGTGCGAAGTGGGAGACAGCATGGGGCGCCTAGTCGCAGGGGGCGCCAACCGGCAGAAGGCAAAAAATATTCTACTTTCATTTCTTTTTTTTCTTTTTCTTTTTTTAAAATTAGATTGGATTTATCTGTTCGGTCTATGGATCTGTTAAGCAGGGGACCTTCTAAGGTAATTTTGACACGTAATGGCGTCTATATTCTTTATTTGAGGAGAATACAAACAAAAACTTATAATCAGAGTAACTTATCGGAGGATAAAATGCGTTATTTGATAGAAATGCCTTCCTGGAAACTTGGAAAAGGACCACCCCCTTTATAACTCTATATCGCAATGACTATTGCTATTCCCTATAGGACTAACTAATTGCGTCGTTGCCAAGGGGCGCCAAATTGAGGGAGGCTAATCAAAATGTTGTGTGTGTGATCGAATTTTATTTAGACTGTGAAGAAAAAAGCATATAATGAATTTCGTTTAAGAGTACTTCCCTAAAAAAGTCATTAGGTGCTTCAAGGGAACTGATAAGAAAAACTAATGGAACCCAACCTTTCTTCTCCTTCTTTCTGTCTGGAAAAAACATAAAAAAGCCTAGAGGTACAAGGCAGAAGTGGTTCAAGTTTGTATTCAAATAAGAATACACATGATCTGAGGCGGGCGGGAGAGACAGGAATCAGGATAACATAAAGGCAGTAAGCTTACATTCAATCAACTATTTGTTAAAGTTGTCAAGTACACCCATGACCAGAGGTATATTCAAACTAATCTTCCGATAGAGTAATATCTTATCTTTAGTCATGCTCATGGCTTGTTTTTAATTGGGCAAATAGCTTATTTTACGGTAAGCTCTTAAATGCACGTATTTGTGATGAAATTTTTTTCAACAATCCGAATCAGGTACGTTTCTCTAATCAAAAATATGTATGCAAATCAATCCTTTTAAATTTTCACCGTGAAACACTAAATTTTAGGAATTGTTGGTTTAAGGTAAAAATAATATGCAAAAAATGCAATTCGAATGTTCAATAGTTATTATATCTAATTAATGTAAATGAAGGCCTTAATATAACCGAATCAAACCAAGTATTTTTCGTATTATTTGATTCATTTATTATTTATTTCTTTTAACTGTGTACTTAGCATGACATTCAAATGTACAACATAGTAAAAATTATATTTCTATCATAAAAACAAGAACGAAAAATCATGCGTCAAGCATAGATTATGTAACACTTTCCAACGCTTCCAAAATAATTTTACGAATCATACTCTTTAATAAGCTAAAAGATAACATCTAAGTAATCCGAATACTTTTATTCAGCCCTGTATAGGATCTATAGATTTGCATATATACTACATAGGATGCTAAATTTTAGTTCAGTTAGGAAACACGTAGCACAGTTTAAAATTCTCCGTCTGGAGTTAAATAATACGGAAATGTGTTCCCGAACTTTTCTGCTTCCCTGTATAGGATCTAGAGAATTTATACACACCACGTAATATACAAAAAGCGATTTAAAATTAAAATCGCGTTCAGTAACTTAAAACGCACTTCCAGGAATTATTGTAAACATACAGTAGAGAATTCTTTTGTGTGTCCCTGTAAATGAACGATGACTGCTATACACACAATATTCTGTAGTAAGTCTCTTGTAATGAACCTTATATAAATTTCAATGCGTTTAAAATAGGGAAACATTATTTAAATAAACCGCAGACGATTTTTCTCCATAGACGTAATGTAACGGAATTCTTTTGACTGTCCCTGTAAAGTAAGTATAAGTGCTATGCACACCCTATTCCATATTAAGCTTCTTCTAATGCACCTTAGTGATATATATAAATTCCAATGCGTTTAAAATAGTGAAACATTATTTAAATAAACCGCAAATGATTTTTCCGCATAGACCGCAATGTAACGGAATTCTTTTGAGTGTCCCTGTAAAAAAACTATCAGTGCTACACACTTCCGTTGAAATAGGGAACATACTATAGATAACGATTATAACATATAAAAATTGCAGGGCAATCCGAGCATATTTACGGGAGTTAAAGCACGGCCAGACGGCAGATGGCCAGACGGCAGACGGCCAGACGGCAGACGGCCAGACGGCAGACGGCAGACGGCCATACGGCCAGACAAACCGAAGTCATAAGCACTTTTCAACTAGGTTGGAAAGTGCTAAAAAGAGCAAAATTAAAATTGCGTTAAAACGACTTAATTTTTAAATGTTTTTTTTTTTCATTCATCAATAGGGATTATTTTTTACTAAATTTTAGGCTTTGACACATTATTAAATAAGTATTTTGCATTACTGGAATGCAATAACTGAAAATTTAATCAAATATTATTGAAACCCATTCCGTGCAGGTGGTGCGAAAACGCACCATTCTTTTAAGTATTTTTTAATTCTTAGAAAATAAATGTTTGAATCAATAACAATATTTTTCTTGAAAACTACAATGTTTGTTTTAACTAATTAAATTATTTTGGTTGCCAGTCGCAATTTTTATATAAAAAAAAAAAAATTAAATTATGAAATGTAATTATTTACAAAGAATGAGAAGTAACTGTATATTGTAATTGTATTGCCCCTGCAATATAAAAAGTCTTATTTTTATTTCATGATTTTCCCCCCATTTTAGAAAGAATTCATGCAAGTTGTACTTTTGTTTCTTTATAATATCCGATTACATATATTTGTTATATATATATGCATATGTTAGCCGAAATTTCTCGTCCCAGTCCCTGTCCGACCCGTAGACAAAAAAAATTGTTGGCCCCGTCCGGCTCGGTAGAAAAGTTATAAGTTCGGCCCGAGCCCGTACAAAAAATTTATTGGTTTGACCTATACAAAAATTTAATTGGCCCGGCCCGACTGAATTTCTACAAAACATAAATTTTTACGCCGATATGGTTAAAAATGAATTTGTACGGGGAATTCTGACAAAAAATACTTATTTTAGCTTTTTTTTCATGTTTATATTCTTAATTTTTTTAAAGCGACCAGTGCTGCAAAGTTCAAGCACATCTCTTCCAAAATACTGCCCCGCCCTAGATTTATTTCTGCCTGTGTCCATGTAAACTATCTATATATTTTTTTAATGAATCTCTATTTGTATGCAAATGTCTGAGTTATCATTAATATCGTTAATCCATATTCCATGGCTTGGTGACTTAAAGATCTGAAAAATGCCATGCAATAAAATCTTCTGAGATGTAATCGCATAGCAAAGAATAAAAATCCGTTATAGCCAGGTTCCCTCCTCAGCAGGCACATCGTCTGTTGTATATATATTATGCTCTTTTATAGCTTATTATATTCATTTTGCATGGATCAACACATTTTTCTGTTTAAGACAGGATTCCGTCATAACCTTCAGACAGGTTTCTTTTCATAGGTTTTACTGTATTTTACTTTTAAAAATGCCTAGAAATATATGTACTATTCTTTAAAAAGAATAAATTTTAAATTTTAATTGTAGAATAATGACGATTTAAAAATACATTCATTTTTTGCAAAAATTGTTGGCCCGGGACAAATTTTACTTATTTTTTCACGGGCCGGGCCACTGATTTTCATTCGAGCTGAACGGGAGTTGGGACCATGCCTGAAAATTTCGGCCATGGAGACTCCTAGGAAGAATGCAGTCCAGCCCCGGCTCGACACAAAAAAAGAGAAGTCTGGCTCAGCCCGGCCCTAGTTTGCGGGAAAAAGTAAGGCCCGGGCACGAGCCAGCCCGGAAAGACTGATGACCGGTCTCTGCCCGTACCGAGCCTATAGAAAAATAGTCCCGGACCAAGTCTCTTGAAGGAAAAAGTAAGGCCCGGGCATGATCCAGCCCGGAAAGAGTGATGACCGGTCTCTTCCCGTCCCGAACCTATAGAAAAATGTAAGTCCCGGGCCAAGTCTCTTGAAGGAAAATTGTTCCGAGCCCGCGCAGACCTCTAACATATATAATTCCTGCTGATGGTTTTATAATTCTTCTAATACAGTTTTTTTTCCCCAGTATGTCAATAGTATGAACTATTTTTCATAAGATAAACCTCATAAGATAAGAACTATTTCTCATAAAATTTTTAACAATAAGTAAATGCGTAATGGGTTAATTATATATAATTTTTAAATAATGTTCAAAAGTTAACTAAAATTAAACACATCACGCAAACTGTATCTGACAGTTTGAATCAAAAATTATCTGAGAAGTTCGTATAATAATAATAAATGTTTTTTCTAATTTATCGAAAATTATTAGGATAAGTGAGTCCTTTTCAAAATTCAACATTTAAGAGTAGTGATCACGATCAGTTTTAAGCCATCAAAAAATCCATGTTTTTTAAAAATAGATATGTATTTGTAAAAAAAATTTCGAATAAAACAAACTGCATGAAAATATTCAAATTAAAACTGAGTAATTTTGCAATTGATAATGTATATTTTAACACTGACTCAAATTTATTTTCCACTTTGCATGCGTTTTTCTCAAAACAGGGTTTTTACTGCTTGTGTACACTGTAAAAAAAATCTTTTGAAAGATAGATAAATTGTTTTGCATAGATATGCAGAAAATGATTATATTAAAATTTCTACCTACGTTTTCGACTACTTAAACGACGTAAAATTTATTTGTTGCAATTAGGATGTGTTTTCTTTATGTGATATATACCTTAAAAAGCACTTTCTAATAAAAAAAAATAAAATTTGCGTCGTTTTGACACAAAGGTAGTTAGAGAATGTCGATATAATCATTTTATTCATAAGAAATGATCTATCTGCAAACGAAACGATTATTATTATTATTTACAATGCACACAGGTAACAAAACATATTTTTGTGGAAAGCGCATCCAAAGTTATGAATCGGATTTTGTTAAAGTACACATTTTTAATTTCAAATTGATCCGTTTGTAATTTGAATATTTCCATGGGGTTTTGATCCGTTTGTAATTTGAATATTTCCATGGGGTTTGTTTTGTTTCATTCAAAATTAATATAATTTTTTCAAAAATATGAAAAATAAAAAATCGATTTTTTAAAGATTTTAAAACTGCTAACTCACCAAATATAAAATTGATTGATAGTTTCTGTAAACTAAATAACAAGACAGGATTACATTTTTCATTATTCCAAACAATAAGCATAACTTTCTAATAAAGTTTCTTTTTTCAATAAATTAATTATTGTTATTTTTGTCCTATGTCATAGTTGCCTTGTGTTTCATTTTTCAATCATGATGTTACATATTGAGATTGATATTTACTATAAAATTCAGATTTCCATTTTAAGACTTAAAAAACCCCTTAAAGATAGGATTGAATATGGGTTCTTTTATCTATTTTTGTACCTCTTTAAATAATATCTTAAGTAATGAGGAATAGCACGTATAAAGTTTATATACGAATATTTAAAAAATACAAGGGGAAAAATAGTATTTTTAACTTAGGGGGGGGGGGGGGGCGCCCAAGTGAAAGCTCGCACAAGCGCCAAAATAGTCTTTGTGCAGCCCTATATATGATCTATAGATTTGTATATATATACTACCTAGAAAACTAAATTTTAGTTCAGTTAGGAAACGCGTAGCACAGATTAAAATTCCCATTCTGGAATTTCCGTCAATAAACGGAATTGTACTTGAAAACTTTTGTACTGCCTTGCATATGATCTATAGCAGCGTTTCTTTGTGATCTCGCGGACCCCTTTTTATGTGATATGCATTTCGGGGACCCCCAACAAAATTTTTCTTAATATAAGATAAGCAATTATTTTAATTGATATACACCTTATTTGTATTTCATTACACACATTGTATATTTATTTAATGGTGTTGGAAAAATCAGCTGCATTAATTAGAAAAATAATTATAGTTATACATTTTAAGACATTTAAAATATATGTACTAGCATTTGCTAAGAGAAGTATGCTGCTTATCTTTTGCTACACATATATAATAACACAAATATGTGTTGCAGAATATAAGTAATTCTTCAATGGCTTGAAAGCAATTTTCATCGAACCACGGCATGATAATTCCGCATCTTCTTCCCTGTTCCATATCAAGATTTTTATTTCACTAATTTCTTGGATATTAGTGAATTAATTCCCTCATTCACTAATTTTCCGACTTCGAGGAAGAAAAATAAAGTCTGAAAGATTTTTTCATATGCTTCAGGTATATAACAAAATTTTCGATAATATCAGGGGTAATTGTAATCGCCAGACGTTTGTAAGAAATCAAATAATGTTGGGAATGATTCAAATATTACTTTCAAGTTGATTTGCCCACAAATCTTTTTTTTGTTGTTGTTGTTGATTTTACTTTGTTCTGGACTTGGATGTGTTGATGTGTGCCAAAGTTCCTTGTAAGCTTAAATTCAGTTCATTGAAAAAATTAAAAATAACAGTCAAATACGCCATTTGATGTGTACCAAAGTTCCTTGTAAGCTTAAATTCAGTTCATTCAAAAATTAAAAATAAAAGTCAAATACGCCATTTGATGTTTACCAAAGTTCCTTGTAAGCTTAAATTCAGTTTATTAAAAAATTAAAAATAACCGTCAAATACGCCACATTGACAAGCCAGGAGAAATCATTTGAAACGATCATTCAAATGGGATTTAGAGTCCATTAATAGCAGTCTTACTTCATCACGTAAGTGCAAAATTGCAATTTAACCCTCGTGATAGCCACCTAATTTCTGTATGCAAAAATATTTCTTTGCGTAGACTCCGCAATTCCTTCGCATATTATTTTTAAAATCATGAATTCAATACATGAACGTTGATATAATTTACTACTGAAACAATTTCATTGAATTTAGTCTTCAAATCTTCAGGCATTTTTTGATAACCAGCGACTCAACGGCGAATACAACAGTGTCCACACAATATGTGGTGCATTAGCTTTAACCAAGCTGAACAAACCATTAACAGTTTTACTCATAGCTAGAGCCTCAACTATACTTATTCCGACACATCTTGAAGAGCTTAATTCTTTTTCTTGTGTGAAACTGTTGAAATATGTGAATAGTGCTATACTTGTTCTGTGAGTTGCAAGGGATTTGCAAAACAAAAAAATGTTATGTATCTTACCACCAAATTCATAATTAGCAAAAATTATTAAACTTACAGTATTCGATATATAAACTTTCATTTAGTTGCAATGCGAAAAAAGGATTGGTTATTTACATGCTCAATCAATCGGTTCTTAATATTTTCTCACAGATTCCGCCTCCGGAGCATTGAAATGTTCCCGTCGACAGATTTGAGGTTTTATGTTTACTAATGATCTATATTAGAAGTTGTAGTCCTCCAAATCATTCCCAAGCTACAGAAATTCCTCCCGAAGAAAAAGTATAAATTCAACATTGGGCTTGAGGATCCCCGGCTGTAAGCTCACGGACCCCCAGGGGTCCGCGGACCACAGTTTAAGAAACGCTGATCTATAGAATTTATAAAGACCAAGTAATAGACAAAAAATGAGTTAAATTTAAATACGCGATCAGCAACTGAAAACTCACTTCCAGCAATTATTCTTAACCGACAGTACCGAATTATTTTGTGTGTCCCTGTAAATTAATGCTAGACAAACAATATTATTATATGAACTACTAGATTATTATATTACTCCTAATGTTAATATTTGTGATTTTTCCAAAACAGTTTGTAATGTGGGTAGTTTTTCAAGCATAACTCATAAACTACTCTACGGAATTAGCTGTAATTTTGGATTAGATTATTTGTAGCTTTTCTAAATCGTTTTCTGTTTAAAAATTTTTTTGACTGTAAGTATTCTTTATATGTTTTTCAAAAAATTATTTAAAAACATTTTTTTTTTTTCAAAATAAATTTTAAAAACTATGAATTGTAACTTTTGAATATTTTTTTAAATGAAAATCGATTTCTAGAAGTGGCGAATATGTGAATCTAAAATTACTGTTCATTCTGTCAAGTAGCTTTTGAGTTATGCGTATAAAACTACCCACATTACAATTGATTTTGTAACGATTACAAATGAAATTAACATTAGGAGTTCCAAATTTTAAACTTACATAAATCCGAAACTACTTGACCAAATAACTTCCCGTTTGGTATCCTAAGGTAACATGTGTCGAGAAAACCAAATGTGATGTCAAAATTACGTGTTCGTATTGGAAAGAATCAGGGTCCATACGCTGTGTTTTTGGTCCATAAAATAAAACTAAAATTCGATTTTGTTATAACTGACTTAATTATTGCACTTTTTAATATTAGAAGTTTTATGCTGTACGATTTCAACAATATATTTTGTATTTTGTTCGGATTTATATAAGTTACACAAGCTCAAAGTTCGTATTATTCGTAGTGTTTGATGAAAAATATGCAATTTTTCCTAATTTTACCTCAATTTTTAATATATTTTTTAATATTTTACTATGAGCGTAGCTTTGCAACACTTTTATTTTTACATATATTGTACATTTTGATGTTTTTATAATATATGTAAAGAAGAAAGTATTGCACGATTGCGCTCATATACATAATTGAGGTAAAATTAGGAGAAATTGCGTAATTTTTATCAAAAATTACGAATGATGCGAACTTTGAGCTGTTGTAAGCCATATAAATCCGAACAAAATGCAAAAACTATTGTTGAAATCGTACAGGATAATAAACCTTCTAATATTAAAAAGTGAAATAATTAAGTCAATACAACAAAATCGAGTTTTAGTCTTATTTCATGGGCCAAAAACACGGCTTATGGACCCTGATCCTTTCAGAGTTTTCATATATAAATGACCCCTTGAGCTCATTTTTTTAACATAAATTGAAAAAAGACAATTTCCAGTTGAATGAAGTGATTCTCTTTTATATATTTAAAGACATTAAAAATTGAAATTGTTATTGAATTCATATATAAAACCTATGTAACCTAAAAAGAATTGCTTTTCACAGTCGGGTTTTTACTGTTCTAATTTTTCAATAACAATAATAAGAAATTGTATGCCGTGAGTTCAAGGAAGTAAACGCAATGACCCTTGTGTCCTAACAGTTATTCTATCAAGCGAACGTAGCCCGGGTCGGGAACACGTTTTATGTTATTGTCAAAATATTTCGATTTAAATTACTTTTCTTGCAAAATAATAATTATTTTGATAAAGAACACAGACCGTTATTGATATACGTTTTTCTGGTGAAACAAAAAGAAAACTCTTCGAAAAAACACCATTGTTTTTGTATCCTTATGTAAGTTTATTTAATATATTTATAATGATTTGTATATAAGAGGAAAAAAGTGTTAGACGAAATTACTGGCCCAAAAGTTAGAAAGCAGATAATAATAATTGGTTTCTGTTCAGGTTTTTGGTTCTGTTGCATCCAGTTCTCTATAATCCTAATATAATATTATAAATCTGATTGTGAGCAAATGTTAGGCTGAAGCCAGCGTCAAAATGGAGCATTTAATGATCCTGTATCTTTGCATATACGTTGATTATAACCCTCAAATGAACATAGGCCGGTTTTTGTTCATTTTATTCAAATATTTTTCTTAATAATTCAAAAATTTCGTTATTTTCATAGAGAATAAATGGACATTTTCCGATAAAATTTAACCATTTTACTTTATCGTTGATAGGGCTTTGATCGTTGCCAATAAATAAAAACACAGAAGAATAATTTTTCCTCAACAATTAATTTTCAATTGAACGATTTTCACGTGAAAAATGAAAATGAACAAGAATTCAAAAGAAGATGAATTTACGTGATATTTGAAACAAAAATATGGAGTATTTGTTATTGTACATGAAGTATGAATATCGGTTACATTAAAAAGATCTTTTCCTGTCAAAAAACTGCGTTATAATTAGAAGGAAAAATGAACAATTATTATACTCTTAAAAATAGATTTCGCTTGGACCATGGAATTATGAAAAGGATCCTCCTCGGCTTGGACAAATATGACGTCATAAATAAAACATGTATTTTCAAATAGTCGTAATAATACAAGGAGCATGAATATCAATGTATAATGAAAGTATATAGATAATGGACGTAATATTTAAGATGAAAAACTGACATATTTTTTATCGATACTGATTAATAATTAGCTTGAGCACCAGTTACATACAAATGTGAGTTTTCAGCTAAAATTTACGTCCTGATTGCCAGAAAAAGAAAATTAACAAGAATTATGGTACTAAAAAGAGATTTCTCTGAGGAAAATGTGACGTCATATTTGAAATAAAACGGGAATTTTCAAATGTGTTTTACAAGAAGCAAAAATTAATTCCTTACTTTAATAATACAAGGATCGGTAAGTTTAGAAAGCATATGAGTTTCGCGCCATATTTAAAACGAAAAATTTAAATATTTTTTTTATCTATACCGATTATTAAGCATGAATATCAGTTACATACAGATGAGAGTTTTTTGCCAAAAACCACACCATGATTATTAGGAAAAGAAAAATAAATACGAATATATTATACTAAAATCTGACCGCCTGTTTGTATTTCGCAACTACTCTTTTCAGATTGCCGAACGCAACGCGATTCACTTAACACCGGTTATCATTCATCCGAGGATGTCATAAACTCTCAGAATTTAAAAAAAGATTTAAATTCCGAGATATTATTATTATTATTTTATTTTATTTATTTATTTATTTATTGTAAATTTTAACGAAGTTTCTCTAAAAATGGCAACTAAATTATTCCATTTTTGTGGATAAAAGAGAAGAAATAAAACGGATTAATATATTTTTTCTCATTAAAACTGAAAAAAAAGAATAATTTATTTTCAATTTGAATAGATGGTTAAAGAAAGAAAAAATCTTGATTACAGTAATTTTTTTGAAAAATAAAAACGTGCTTTCACATATTCAAACTTCATGAATTAATTTATTCTGGAGAACAAAAATCGTCTGTCAACATATTTTCATTTAGAAATAAAGATTTTTTTTCAGTTATAGATTAAATCAAGGAGGCAAATTTAAGCTCTTTGCATTTAGGTCTACAATAATTGCTGCCTATTCACAAGAATTGAATTTAATGAAAAAGAATATACTATTTTTATCTTTGAAGGATGGCTATTAAAACGTTTCACAAAAGAGTTAAAAGTTAAATGGTTTACCAGGTAAACTTGACATATGTTTTTACACAATTCGCTGATTTCCACGATTTTATTTGACCCGCCTTTTTTCATTGGTTGCAGTTTCCTTTTCGTGATTATTTGTCACAAAATTTCACTTTTTTAAAACTTAGTTATGTCAAGGCCTCTATAACATAGAAATACTGTATTGTCTCCTATGGAATGTGATAAAGAGTTAGTTAATTATTTACGTTTCTAATTATCGGGAATGAAATATTTTGCTTAATTAATGCATTTATTCTTCTTTTAATGATACGTGAACGAAGTCACGGGTAACAGCTAGTTAATAATAAATACTATAAATATTTTAGTAAATGGAATTCGCTCTTTTTTTTTCAAAATCTGGCTCTTATAAAAAATATATCCTCTTAGATGGTGTTATGACTGTTCTAAAACCGCAAACTTTTAATTGTTTGTTCAACAGACCATGCATTACCCCACACAAAAGCGGTTTTCAAATATCGGATTTGTTATTATTAGTATTGTTTTTGTATGCGAATGCACATGAAAACAGAAATTCCATATAACTAAAATCTTCGGGTGATCTCTATGCATGATGGTCTCTTTGTATTCTTAGAAAGTATTATTTTAACGGAAAAAATAACTGAAATCAAAATGCAATAAAGAAAATAAAACCAAATGCCTTTAAGGGGTAACAGCACTTTAGAACATGAAAAAGGTGTAGTTTTAGGGAAACGTTCCTTCTTTCTTTCTTCTGTTATCTTATTTTTTCTTTTGAGTGAAAGATAAACAATGGTGTATATAATTGAAAAGGTAATTTATCAGAATTTTCGTGTATGTTAAAATGATGATAATTTTTTTTAGCAAAGTGTCCTCATTAAGCATGTTCAAAAATCGCGGATTCCAAGACGAGCATTCAGGGGCCGAAATGGAAAAATGCACGAACCGGAACGCTATTTCAAAATTATTGTTGATTAAGCATTTTTTTTTCTTTTTTTTTTTAAATTTAAGTATAGACACATTTATTTCTAACCATACAAAAACAATTTAAAAAAAATGCATTAAAGATCCTAAATAATAATAAAAACAATAGACAGAGTATACAATAAGCTATAATATACATATAACACTCCGTTTACGTGGCGGAAAATAACGAATAATTTCTCATTTGCCGATAGCAGCAAGCAGAGTGTACACAAACTGCGTGTCTCCGCTAACGACTAAATTCAGCTTGCTTCCACCTTTGTTATATTAAAAGATTAAAATTAAAAAGCTTGGATGTGGGGCCTGACATATTTATTTAGTAACTAATATTTAAAAGGGTTGAATGTAGGATCATGATCACTGTATGAATTATGAGTGCCGAGTTCAATCATCTGCCTCGTGAGTGATAATTTGGAGTAGGAACTATTGCAATCGCTTCACGGCCGTATGGATGGTGGCTTATTATAGTGATGTTAAGCGCATCATTGCAGGTTCTATCCATTTTTTCAAATGAACCTGAACATGAATGGAAATATTAATGTTTTTCTGGAACTGTAGTAATATTTTTTTTAATAATAATTGCACGAACCGGAACAATATTTGCCCAGATTTCACGATCCGGAACAATATTTACTATAATTTTACGAACCGGAATATCGTTGCGGTTTGCTCCGGTACATTTCGAGCCTTGCGAGCATTGTGATATGTCAATGGGAACTCTGAGAATATAGCGTATTTACTTCTGCGTAATGCGCACCTTTTTTTTTTTTGGGGGGGGGGGGGAGAAAAAAACAATATATATATTTCGTGTATAATTCGTACCATGCTATTTAAAGACAGATAATTTGGGATTTAAAAAAATATCTGCAGAAATCCTGACTTACAGATTTCCAATTACCATATTCACTTACATATATTTCACATAAATTGCTATAAAATTAAGGTTTCTGCAATGTATTTTTTTTTTCTCGTTGGAAACTTTGTTTTAATCCTCCAACGCTCCTAAATAAACTTTTTTTTTCCCTTCAAATTCATAAGTCGTATTGTATTGTTTTCACCAAAAAAGAGTAATAAAAACAAATTTTATTAAAAAGTACATGTAAGGTTATTACATCACACAAATTCAAGATCGCATCACAGCAATAAAAATTGATCAAACATCAAAATCCTATAAATATCAATTCACCATTTAGTTAACTTTTAAAAGATTTACTTAAGATTTACTTAAGATTTAGGCAAAGAAAAAATAAAGACGTGATCTTTTTTACACATTTTTACACTTTGACGAATAAAGAACAGAAATAGAGAAAAGTAGTGATGATAAGGTTATGGAAAGGGATTCATATATATTTAAGAAAGACCAAATGGAATAAAAAGATTTAGAGAAAGCTTGGCAGTTAGCTAAAAATGATAAAGGGTGTTATTGCGGAAACGTCAGTGAAGGCTCGCTGTGGAGACGCAAAAATTTTTTGGTTTCCGTCTGTCTGTTTGTCTGTCCAGCCTTTTTCCCAGGGTCCTGTTTTTGTGAAATTGTGAACAGCTTTTTACATTTGTAAAAAATCTAGTCGTAATTTTGTGAATTTGAAATAATTGTTACATTCAGGTTCTTGTTTATACATTTTTAAGAAGTTATATGTATGTATAAAATACACATATTTTCTTTATTGCCGAAACGTCAGTTGAGGCTCACTGTGGAGACCCGAAAAGTTTTTGGTTTCTGTCTGTCTGTCTGTCTGTCTGTCTGTTTGTCTGTCTGTTTGTCTGTCTGTCTGTTCCGCGATAACTGCCGTAAAAATGATCCGATTAGTTTGATTTTTGGTAGGTATATTGGTGAGATACCCGGAATTAGCTGTATAGTTTTTAGTTACATTTGGTTCATTCGTTCGGAAAATATAGAACATTTCTTTTTTGATCATAATGCTTTCCTATGGGATTTCAGACGATTTTGAAATTTTTCAGTCGTTGAAAATAAAATGTCGCATTTGATTAATGTATTTAAACGGTAAGTTATGAAGGCTAAAATTTATCAAGTCAGGTGTTAAATTATTCAAATTAATTTGAAATTTTGTTTATACATTCGTCAGATTTTTTAAATGAGGTGTATAATTTTTGGTGCAATTTTATACATCTGTTCTAATAATATAATCCTTTTATTTTATCATTTTTTGCAAATATTAAAATGCATTCATTTTTATTTTCCTTTTCAATTTAACCGTAACCTAGCAACCATGTTTAAAGAATATCAAAATGATAAAATTCAAGTAACTCAGACGATTTTGCTACAATATTTCATTCGCAAAATAAAATATTATTGGGTGATTTTATATTTTATTGAAATAAATGAGAATTTATTTTGGTACAAGTTACCTTTTAACTACTATAGAATGATAGCCGAAACATTTTTATATGAGATATTATTAATTTTCTGGAAGAGATGCGGATTTTTCGTGGTTGAAAATTAGTATTATTTTAAAAATATAATGTAATATCTCATACAACGAGGTAGTTAATCTAAAGAAATTAGCGTAGTAAAACGAATCCATACAGCCTGAAATAGCACAATTATTGGTAACTGAGATCATAAAAAGTTATCACAAAAAATACTTTATAGCGCCAAATCAAGATTGCTATTTAGTGAATTGGCAGTGGGCACGATTATGAAGGATTACACAATAAAAGTTTTCAGGTTTAAAAGTTTCCAAATAAGCCTATTTTGGGGAGATTTTAGTATGCTATTGCCATCGAATTAAATCAGGATGTACTACGGTCAAATAAATATTGTACAATGACCATCAAAACTGTTTTTTCGAAACAAAAATTGTAATAATACTAGATTTCTGAAATAGATAAGTGAATATATAGTAGATTCAGTTTACATTTCCATAAGTTGATTTTGTACACGTGATATTATTCAACTTATCTATCAGATGCGAGTGCTTCGTGGTTGGAAGGTAAGTAAATATTGCTATTTAGGTATTACATGAAATTATTTTCGAAATTTTTGCTTTTCATAATAAAACCAATGTGTAGAACGAAATCCAATATGTACTAGAATCATTCACACAAACAATAGGAAACCACGAATATAAATTTAATAAGATTACGGGGCGTTCAGGGGGGCAGAGCCCCCCTGAAGAAATGTATTTTTTTACCTAAAAAATAAAATAAGAAGTTCATAAGAATGTCAGAATATTATTGCATAAACCGTGTTTAATTTAATGTTCCTAATTTCTGAAACCTTCGAATTATTTTATATGCGTATAAATATACATGTAATAATTTAAAAAATTTAATTTGCGTATTATAAGATGTTAAATATTATGAGAAATGAGATTAAAAAACATTGACTTTCATATAGCTGACGTTGAGGCTCCTGATCTGTAGATTTACTAGTATATGTAAAAGTGACAGTCGGATTTTACTTTTAAATGTTTAAATTTGTGAAAGATTCAGTTTGGAGAGGGAAAAGTTTTGTGAAAAGTCTATTTTTAAAACAAAGAATTTTGTGAAGTGTCCTGTTTTAAGGTGAAAAGTTTTCTGAAGGGTCCTGTTTTGGAATGAAAAATTTTGTGAAGGGTCCTGTTTTGAAATGAAAAAAATGGTGAATGGTGCTTCAAAGGAACCATTTTCTTCCTAAACAGATCCCTGCTGTCTGTCTGTTTGTCTGTCTGTCTGTTTCGCGATAACTGCTGTAAAAATCGTCCTATTAAGTTGATTTTTGGTGGGTATGTTTGTGCGGTACCCGGAATCAGCTGTATAGTTTTTATTTACATTTGGTTCATTCGTTCAAAAAATATAGAACATTTTTTTTTAGGCCATAATGTTTTCCTATAGGAATGCAGACGATTTTCAAATTTCATTTTTAACTGAAATGGAAATCGCATACAGTGTCTCACAAAAGTGATGGGACACTTGTGCTTTATAAAAAGAAACTGCAATAAAATAAATAAACAAACATGTGCAAAAATTTTTTGGGTGTGTTTCATATTTAAAGTTAGTAACAATTATTACATAACATACATTTTGTCAAAATATTAAAATATTAATTTAGTAAAAATACAATTGTTCAGAACGGAGCAAAAAATGGCTCACATAAGTGATGGGACACTTACTTTTCCATCAAATATTTATCCAAAAATTTTACTTTTTAAAAGGTTTTAATATTTTGTTGGATTTCCTTTTACTTTTAAAACATGATTTAATCTTTTTGGGATGGATTCGACTATTTTTTTTGTGATTTCTGGAGTGATTTTACCCCATTGTTCTTGAAGCACCGATTTTAGTTGTTGTTTTGAAGAAATGGTGTGTTTGCGAATTCTTGATTCCAATTCTTGCCAAATATTCTCTATGGGATTTAAGTCTGGAGATTGTGGTGGTGTTTTTATTATTTCAGGACAGTTATATAGCAGCCAGAGTCTAACGTTCAGAGCAGTGTGCTTGGGGTCATTGTCCTGGTAGAATTTAAAATCGTTATGAAGGTTCAATTTTCGTGCTGAAGATTTCAAATTTTGCTTTAAAATATCAATATACTTGTACTGATCCATTATACTGTCAATAAAAACAAGATTACCAACTCCAGCGGACGACATACACCCCCATACCATAACTCCTCCTCCACCATGTTTTACTGTTGGTACCAAGTTCTGTTTGCGAAGTTCTTCCCTGGGTTTTCTCCACACCAAGATTCTACCGTCAGAACCAAATATATTAAATTTACTCTCATCAGCAAATATAACTTTATTCCAGTAATCAGAATTCTTATTTATGTTGGATTTTGCGAAAGCTAGTCTGAGTTTTCTATTCTTTTCACTTACGAAGAATTTTTTCCTGGCTACTCTACCGTGATATCCAGCAGATCGAATTACCCTTCTAATAGTTTCAGGATTAACAATTATTCCATATAATGCTTGTAAATCAGCAGCAACTTTTGAAGCACTAATTCTTGGATTTTTTTTAATATTTCGAACGATAATTCGCTTTATTCCATTGGATAGCTTTGATGGTCAGCCAGGTCTTCTTTTATCCTGAATCATATGATTCTTTTTATATCGTTTAATGATATTGAAAACTGTTGAACGACTCAAGTTAACTGTTTCAGCAGTTTTTCTAATAGATTTTCCACGTTCAATATGCAAATTAATAACTAATTTTCGAATTTCAGGCGAAGTTTCTTTTCGTTTAGCATTCATGACTACACAGAGCTAAAAAACACAAAAATTCCAAAACAAACTGGAGAGAAATACTGCAGACGATTTTATAAATTATTGCCAATTGCTTTTAAGTAAAAATAAAACCCCAAAAAATATTTTTATTGCTTATTTCAGACGATTTTTGTTGCATATATAATGGTGTCCCATCACTTATGTGAGCTATTTTTTGCTCCGTTCTAAACATTTGTATTTTTATTAAATTAATATTTTAATATTTTGACAAAATGTATGTTATGTAATAATCTTTACTAAATTTAAGTATGAAACACACCCACAAAAAAAATGTGTACATGTTTTTTTAATTTATTTGATTAGTTTCCTTTTGTAAAGCACAAGTGTCCCATCACTTATGTGAGACACTGTATTTGAATAACGGATTTAAACGTAAAATTACGGATACTAAATTTTCGATATGGAGGTCTTAAATATATGCAATAGCTTTGAAAATTTGCCGATACATCTATTAGAATTTAGAAATTAATTGTTTAAATTATTGGAAATTTTTTTGCAAAAGTTCGGGAAATATAAAACATTTTATTTTCCTATTTTTTACATATTTTAAAATGCATTTCTTTTTCTTTCCTCTTTATTTTTATTTTATTAGTTTCTTAGCAACCCTATTTCAAAGAATATCAAAATAAGAAATGCATTTTTTTTTTAATCTAAAAAATCACAAGAATAAGAAGTTTCAGAATAGTGTTTAATTTAACTCTTCTAATTTCTGAAACCTCCGAAGTATTTTATAAGTCTATAAATATGTACGTAACATAAAAAAAATTAAATTGCGATTTGTTAAACATGTTTATGCTAAATAATATGAAAAGTGAGATGAAAAAAGATGACTTTCAGAGCTGGCGTTGAGACTCTTGATCTGCAGATTTACTAGTTACATTGTAAATGGGTTATTGTATCATAAAGAGAATTTGATAGAAGAAATGGTACCCCAAATAGTGGAACCTAAAATAAAACGGGTAGAAATGTTAAAATTAGCGCATATTCTGTATATGGGTGTCATCACACGACAAAGGAAACGTTACGTATAATTAAATATTTCTTTTTTGGGGAAGATAACTAAACAAATTTGTAAATCATGTTTAGAGTGTCAACTAACTATAGAGGGGTGAAAGTGAGTGATGGAGCGAAAGAAAAAACATTTCAACATTCGTTTCTATTTGAGTTAGCGGACGGTAGCAAAAAGCATATGCATCAAAATAAAACTAATCGGATGTGCCAATCCCTTAACTTTCTTCTATCTCGCACAGGTTTCGCATACACTAAAAAGAGTCAGAACCAATTTATATCAAAGTCTAATTGAATCTAAACTTTTATTAAATTCCGTGCATTAGTTCTTGAGATATGACTATTGCTAAAATCGTATAAATCCTGCTAAATGCAGCATAGCAGCACCACCTGTTGGGAGATTTAGACCGAAACCTAATCAACAACAACTTATGTCAACGTCTTACTGAATCTAAAGTTTGATGAAAAT
This sequence comes from Maratus michaelseni, assembly GCA_963931845.1. Taxonomy (NCBI): domain Eukaryota; kingdom Metazoa; phylum Arthropoda; class Arachnida; order Araneae; family Salticidae; genus Maratus; species Maratus michaelseni. The sequence continues at coordinate 495,353,950 of OZ007586.1, forward strand.
CCGTGCATTAGTTCTTGAGTTATACTTATCGTGATAACAATGAAAAAAGTAGCATAGAAGCGCCACATGTCGGGCTATTTACACTAAAACGTAAGAAGCATCTACTTATGTCAAGGTCTAACGGAATCTGAAGTTTGATGAAATTCCGTGCATTAGTACTTGAGATATAGCTATCGTAAAATTCATGAAAAAAGTGGTATTAGCAGCGCCACCTGTTAGTATTTCCACACCAAAACATAATCAGCGTCTATTTATGTCAAGGTCTAACTGAATCTGAAGTTTGATGAAAATAACTGCATTAGTTCTTGAGATAGAGCTATTGCGAAAATCGCGAAAAATGCAGCATAGCAGCGCCACCTGTCGGGCGATTTTCACCAAAAACTAATCAGCACCAATTTATATCAGGGACTAACTGAATATAAAGTTTTATTAAATTTCGAGAATTAGTTCTTGAGATAGAGCGCCCACAAAATTCTTGTCACATACATACAGACATACACTCACAGACAGACATTTTCTAAAAACAGTCAAATCGTGTTCAGAACCTTCTAAAACGTATAAATCCGTTGAAAACCGGAAGTCGAAAATTTTCATGAATCCAATACTTTCTTCTTGTAAAGATAGAAGAAAGTAATAAGAGAGTTTATTGCTAGGAGTAAGGTGGTAAATATTGCCTTTGATAGTCATAAAGAATCAGGAGACATGGACACATTAAAACCAATTGTGGGACATAGAGTTAAATTATCTACAGTAAAAACTCATGCATCTATTGAAGTTGGCGCAGTTTGCAGGTGTAAATACAATTATGCCAAAATGAGAGGATATGTTAATTGTTGTTTTAGAGAATTATCATATTACATGTTTAAAGATCAGGCAAACTAAGTCCTTGTATTCGATCATTCCTAATGGATTAAATTCTCGAAAGGAAATGTGAAGATAAGGCTCATTTTTGCCCCCTTCCCTACCAACATTGCCATTTTTTTTTCTAATGTGATTTTATTTTTTAATGTAATTTAAGATCTATATTTACTATTTATCTGATTAATTTTTTTTTCACGATAATTTAAATGTGTTACATATGATCAGAAATATAAGTTTATTTGGCAAATTTTAATGTATTAAGACCTATATTTTATCTCATTTTTTTTCAACAAAAAGTGCTTATACTCTATAAAAAAGAAAAACGTTTGTTAATCTACGAATATATATTATAACCCACTTACGCAAATATAGATAGCAGAAGTATAATATGTAATACTTCTGAATTACTCACGATTCCGAAAAGCGTTCTTTGTCTTTCGAAACCTCCAACACAATTATATTTTCGAGATTTAATAAAGTATTAATAAAACAAAGTTTCTTTTGCTGTCACTGATTTTCGAAAACGTTTCCGAGTAGTTGTTATAGTGTATAAGTATTAATAATTTTTCTAAAACCGGAATATTGGTTTTAGAATGCTATCAATTCTCAATTAAACATTTTCAAATGTGTAACAGAATTTATATATATGGAAGAGTAATAAAATATTAGATGTAAATTTTGGGTTTTATTCAAAATTCTCCTCTAAACTATATTTTATTTTAATCAAACTTATCCAAATTTAAACCAAATACCAGCCCCCCCCCCCCCCCTTGCTATTAAATCTATAAAACATGTTTGTTGAACAAAAGAATGTTTACTTGAGAATGAATAAGCATCCGAAAAGCCGATATTCCAGTTTGAGAAAACTGATTAATAACGCTATAAAAACTACTCGGAAACGTTTCTTAAAATCAGTGGTAGAAAAAAAAAATAAAAAAAATAATTGTTTTTATAACTGTTTTTTTAAGTCTAAAAAATATCTTATTAGTTTCTGAGGTTTCCAAATATAAAGTAAAAATTTTGGAATCGTGGGGTAACTTGGGGATAAGAGGTTATTGTACACTTCTGTTTGGGGTTATAGTATATTTTCACAGATTGAGAAAGATTTTTCTCTTTTACTTACACATCATACGTAGTATAGGGTAAGTCTTGTAATAGTTTTGAAAATCGACAAAAAAATTTGGACGGATTTACACGTTTCAGAGACACTGAAAATTCCAAAAGAGCTATTTTCAGAATTTTTTTTTTTTGCCGTGCGTCTGTTTTTGTGTGTGTGTCTGTAAACTCTCTATCGCCCAAAAAAAATGAGATAGAGACTTGAAATTTGGTAAGTACTTTGTATGTAATAATGGGAAGAAGCTTATAGAATTTCAGTAACTTCGATTATCCGGAACTTTTTTTTTCGGACTTTCGAAATATTCGTTCTGATAAAAGGTATATAAAAATTTTCGAAATTGTTTATTTTAAGGAGTGAATATATATGACAATAAAATAACATAAATTTTGCATAAAGAATGAAGTCGATCGGACAATTAGTTGCCGAGATATTTGTAATCCTATTTGCCGCACTCTTCGATTTTTCATGACCCTGTATTTCATTCAAACTTCAATTGAAAGAAATATTTTAATTGAAAATGAGATGTTTAATCCGATGCAGTAAACCGTTAATTAATATGATTATCAATTTTGGAGTAATAAGTATGTTTCTTTTACGCAAATCAGTAATAGAGCATTTAAAGTTTATGACGTCATCAAACCACGATTTTATTCGAATTGCAAAGCATTTTATCAACAGTTTACACATGTTTTATTTTCATATTTTATATTATGCATGCATATCTATGATGGGTAAGTATTTCGATGGCCCCCAACGACTAATTTTATTCGTACCGCTTTTTCAAAAGTATACTCTTTTCCATAGGGGCTCTATTACAATTTTAAGAGAGACCTACAACAAAGAAAGGTTTTTGTAAATTAGTGGTACAAATAGAATATAAAAGTAGTCGCCAGTGACAGACTTGATATTTCTAAGTGGGATATACATGTCCCCCATATAATAGTAGTAGCTTGTTTTGAACACACCTAGTCTAATTGATCCATATGAACTGTCTAATGTTAGCTTGAATGATGACTGACATTCATCATCTTGCATTTGGGCAAAGTAAATGCATAACAAGTTTCAATCGTGAAAAGCACCCTAGATGTTAAGGGGCCGCTTCACTGAAACTCCCCTATCGCTCAATCCCATATTAACCTATGGCATGGGAAAATTAAAAGCATGATTACTCATCACTTAATAAAATTATTAAATTATGCTTTACACTATCAGAAAGTAGACGTCAGATACCAATGATGTGCGTTTTTAAAAATTGTCTATTTAATAATCGTGTAGTTCGATAACATATCTGTTACATTTGGGTTTTATTTTATTTTATTAAAAACACACGTCGCCGGCATCTGATGTCTACTTACTGATGGCGAAAACCGTATTTTGATAATTATATCAGGTAATGATTAATGGCGCTTTCAAATTTTCCCTCGGGTTAACATGTGGGATTACGAGATCGGGGAATTTCAGTGAAGCAGCCCCTTAGCAATGTCAAGGCACTCCGAAGCTAATGTTAAGCCAATAACAGCGTTCTTTTCAAATTTCTTGTTCGCATTATAATATTTATAATATTTTTTTTTTCATAGGAATTTTTATTTATTTATTTATTTATTTTTAATGAGATCGATAACTAAACAGATATTTTCGTACATTTTCGATTTTGGTTGCATTTTATTTTCTTTGGGGGGGGGGGGGGACTTTCACTTCCGCAACTGATTTCTCCTATTAGCATATCCCCAGATATCGTATGCAAAAAATCCTTTCAAAATATTAATAAGCAAACTAGCAATTTGAACAGAATACTGCCATTGTTTTAACATTAGCTTGCGAGTTTCTTCGCGTTACTAAAGTGGACTCTTAAGTCTTAAGTAAGGTTTGAAAACTTCCTTCTACTCTCGTTGTCGCCAACGGTAATTAAAAAAAGTTAACCATTTTGAAATAATGTTGGAGAAGTTACTTACGGAGAAGTGAGTTAAAACTTTCCGAATATAAGTAATTTCGTTCTAAATCGAAGCAATTTATTGAGATCCAAAACAAGGAATATGCCGATTAAAACAAGTATGATCTATCCATAATAACTTGTTAATCACAAATAAAAAATTAGAGATATCTTTGCTGATCTTTATTCCGCCCTTTCACATTTTGCGCCCTAATCATTCGTGTGCCTAGCAGTTGGCTCCAACTGCTCCACGGTAGCTACGCCCCGGATGTGAAGTAATCACAATCCATTTTAGAGTCATTTTTACACGTAATTTGCCAGTTTTAAAGATACCTGACCCCTTAAACAAACTTAAGTATAAGATCATGTGATAACATGTTTTAAAACAATCCGCTGACAAAAATCAATGATAGAACCAATAAATATAGGTCATACATTTTATCATAACAAATCATCGTAGAAAAAAAGCGAAAAACATTGACCATGCCTGGGGCCAAAAATATATGCTTGTCTACCTATCTCTTTTAGGTTTTCCCACGATCTACGGCAATACAAGCACATATAAATAGTTTCTGTATTTATTATACGTTTTAACAATTTTTATTTTCCCGTTATTTGTGCTTTTCTTACCCATCAAACGTAGTATCGTTTTGAAAATCGGAATTTTTTTTTTTTGACGGATTTGCACTTTTCAGACACTGGAGATTCCGAAAAACGTTTTTTTAGAAAAAAAAATTGCCTTCCGTCTGTCTGTGTGTGTGTCTGTAAACGCTCTATCTCCCGAACAAATTGGGATGGAGATTTAAAATTTGGTATGTATATGTAATAATAGGAAGAAACTTATTAAATTTCAGTAACCTCGATTATCCGGAACTATTTCTTTCGGACTCTCGAAATATTCGTTTTGATAAAAGGTATATAAAACTTTTCGAAATTGTTTATCTCAAGGAGTGAATATAAAAGACAATAAAAAAACAAATTTTGCATAAAGAATAAAGTCGATCGGATAATTAGTTGCCGTGATATTTGTAAATATATTTTCCACACTCTTCGATTTTTCATGACCCTGTATTTCATTCAAACTTCAATTCAAAGATATATTTTAATTGAAAATGAGATGTTTAATCCGACGCAGTAAACCGTTAGTTAATATGATTATCAACGACAAGTTTTTCTTAAGGGGCCGCTTCACTGAAACTCCCCGATCGCGAAATCCCATGTTAACCTATGGAAAAACTGCGAAGCGCGATTACTTATTACCTAATATAGATATTAGGTAAAGTTTTAAGTGCAAACGGGTTCATCTTCCGTAATCGGATTGAGCGCGATAAAGATACCTTAAAAAGATGTTTGAAAAATATTTTAAAAACTCCCCAAAAAAAATTTTCTGATAAAAGGTATATAAAAATTTTCGAAATTGTTTATTATAAGGAGTGACTATAAATTACAATAAAATAACATAAATTTTTCATAAAGAATGAAGTCGATCGGCTAATTCTTTGCCGAGATATTTGTAATCCTATTTTCCGCACTCTTCGATTTTTCACGACCCTGTATTTCATTCAAACTTCAATTCAAAGATATATTTTAATTGAAAATGAGATGTTTAATCCGACGCAGTAAACCGTTAGTTAATATGATTATCAATTTTGGAGTTATAAGAATGTTTCATTTACGCAATTCAGTAATAGAGCATTTAAAGTTTATGACGTCATCAAGCCACGATTTTATTCGAATTGCAATGCATTTTATAAATAGTTTACACATGTTTTATTTTCATGTTTTATATTATGCATGCATATCTATGATGGGTAAGTATTACGATGGTCCTCAACGACTAGTTTTATTCGTACCGCTTTTTTAAAAGTATAATCTTTTCCATAGGCTGTATTACAATTTTAAGAGAGACCTACAACAAAGAAAGGTTTTTGTAAATAGTGGTACAAATAGAATATAAAAGTAGTCGCCAGTGACACACTTGATATTGCTAAGTGGGACATACATGTCCCACATATAATAGTGGTAGCTCGGTTTGAACACTCCGAGTCTAATTGATCCATATGAACTCTCTAATGTTAGCTTGAATGATGACTGACATTCATCATCTTGCATTTGGGCAAAGTAAATGCATAACAAGTTTCAATCGTGAAAAGCACCCTAGAGGTTAAGGGGCCTCTTCACTGAAACTCCCCTGTCGCTCAATCCCATATTAACCTATGGGAAAACTTAAAAGCATGATTACTCATTACCTAATAAAATTATTAAATTATGGATTTCACCATCAAAAGCAGACGTCACATACCAATGATGTGTGTTTTTAAAAATTGTCTACGTAAATTTTAAGTATTTATAAAGTCTCTAGACTTTGAAATTTTCATTTGATGAAAATTTATTATCTTCTTAAAAATACATAAAATTTACGGAGATAATTTTTAAAAACACACGTCGCCGGCATCTGATGTCTACTTTCTGATTGTGAAAACCGTATTTTGATAATTATATCAGGTAATGATTAATCGCGCTTTCAAATTTTCCCTCTGGTTAACATGGGATTACGAGATCGGGGAGTTTCAGTGAAACAGCCCTTTAGCAATGTCAAGGCACTGGGAAGCTAATGTTAAGCCAATGACAGCGTTCTTTTCAAATTTCTCGTTCGCATTATAATATTTTTAATATTTTTTTTCATAGGTTTTTTTTAATTAATTTATTTATTTTTAATGAGATCGATAACTAAACAGATATTTTCGTACGTTTTCAATTTCGGTTGCAGTTTTTTTTTTTTTGGGGGGGGGGGGGGGGGGAGGGACACTTTCACTTCCGCAGCTGATTTATCCTGTTAGCATATCACCAGATATCGTATGCAAAAAATCCCTTCAAAAAATTAATATGCAAACGAGCAATTTGAAGAGAACACTGCCATTGTTTTAACATTAGCTTGCGAGTTTCTTTGCGTTACTAAAGTGGACTCTTAAGTCTTAAGTAAGGTTTAAATATTTCCTTCTACTCTCGTTGTCGCCACCGGTAATTAAAAATAGCTATCCACTTTGAAATAATGTTGGTGAAGTTAGTTACGGAGAAGTAAGTTAAAACTTCCCGAATAGAAGTAATTTCGTTCTAAATCGAAACAATTTATTGAGATCCAAAACAAGGAATATGCCGATTAAAACAAGTATGATCTATCCATAATAACTTGTAAATCACAATAAAAAAATTATAAAGATTTCTTTGCTGATCTTTAATCCGCTCTTTCATATTTTGCGCCCTAACAATTCGTGCGCCTAGGAGTTGGCTCCAACTGCTCCACGGTAGCTACGCCCCTGATGTGAAGTAATCACAATCCATTTTAAAGTTATTTTTACTTGTAATTTGCCAGTTTTAAAGATACCTGACCCCTTAAACAAACTTAAGTATAAGATCATGTGATAACATGCTTTAAAACAATCCGCTGACAAAAATCAATAATAGAACCAATAAATATAGGTCATAAATTTTATCATAACAATTAAATCATCGTAGAAAAAAGCGAAAAACATTGACCCTGCCTGGGGCCAAAAATATATGCTTGTCTACCTATCTCTTTTAGGTTTTCCCACGATCTACGGCAATACAAGCACATATAAATAGTTTCTGTATTTATTATACGTTTTAACAATTTTTATTTTCCCGTTATTTGTGCTTTTCTTACCCATCAAACGTAGTATCGTTTTGAAAATCGGAATTTTTTTTTTTTTGACGGATTTGCACGTTTCAGACACTGGAGATTCCGAAAAACGTTTTTTTAGAAAAAAAAATTGCCGTCCGTCTGTCTGTATGTGTGTCTGTAAACGTTCTATCTCCCGAACAAATTGAGATAGAGACTTCAAATTTGGTAAGTATACTTTGTATGTAATAATGGGAAGAAGCTTATTGATTTTCAGAAACTTCGATTATCGAGAACTATTTTTTTCGGACTCTCGAAATATTCGTTCTTATAAAAGGTATATAAAATTTTTCGAAATTGTTTATTTTAAGGAGTGAATATAAAAGACAATAAAAAAACATAAATTTTGCATAAAGAATAAAGTCGATCGGATAATGAGAATCAGATTGCCGAGATATTTGTAATCCTATTTACCACACTCTTCGATTTTTCATGTCCCTGTATTTCATTCAAACTTCAATTCAAAGATATATTTTAATTAGAAATGAGACACTGAATCTGACGCATTAAACCGTTCGTTAATATGATTGTCAATTTTGGAGTTATAAGGATATTTCTTTTACGCAATTCAGTAATAGAGCATATAAAGTTTATGACGTCATCAAGCCACGATTTTATCCGAATTGCAATGTATTTTATAAATAGTTTACACATGTTTTATTTTCATATTTTATATTATCCGTATCCATGATGAGTAAGTATCACGGTGGCTCCCAACGACTAGTTTTTCTTAAGTGGCCGCTTCACTGAAACTCCCCGATCACGAAATCCCATGTTAATGTATGGGAAAACTGCGCAGCGCGATTACTTATTACCTAATACAGGTATTAAAATACGGTGTTCACAATCAGAACGTAGAAGTCAGATAACAACGTTGTGAGTTTTTAAAATTAGTATAGTTAAATTTAAAGTATTTAAAAAATTTCTATTAACTTTGCAATTCTTACTTGATGAAAGTTTATCATCTTCTTAAAAATACTTAAAATTTATGAGGCAATTTTTAAAAACCCACACCGTCGGCATCTGACGTTTCTTAGTCTGATGGTGAAAACGGTATTTTAATAATTATAATAGTTAAAGAGTAATCGCGCTTCGCAGTTTTCCCATTTGGTTAACATGGGATTTCGTGATCGGGGAGTTTCAGTGAAGCGGCCTTTTAATACTGGGGTACTTATACTCCAACCATTTACTTCTAATATAAATGTATGAGATGTCAATGGATCCAACCCGGGATGCAGAATATAGATAAAAACAATTTTTAATAGAAAACTGCAATAGAAATTTTATATTTAATCTATTTTTAGACTCTCTACTAACAACACCAAATAAATATTTTTATGAAAGGTATCGATTATGTATTCAAATAAAGTTTTGCAATTTATTAAAAGTGATATTTTCATATTCTCCGCATGCCAGGAGTAAGTAGCCGAAGAAATCGCTAAAGATTTCACTATCGGCAGCAGTCTTTTTTATTCTGGTTATTTTAGTGTTTAAACGTGTAGTTCGATAACATATCTGTTAAATTTGGGTTTTATTTTATTTTATTCATTTAGGAAATTTTAATTTTGTCATGAAATATTAGCCGGAATCAAATGCTGAATTATGTACATTGTTTTAAGTGCAAATTGGTTCATCTTCCGTAATCGGGTTGAGCGCGATAAAGATACCTTAAAAAGATGTTAGAAATTTTTTTTAAAACGTCCCCAAAAATTAATAATTTAGGATACAGTTTTCGAACAAAGTACATTTTCCCCCTATTCGATGTTGTAAAACAGGCATGTCAAACACGTGGCCCGTGGACCACAATTGGCCCGTCGAGAACTTATCTGTGGCCCTCCAAGCCTTTGGAATTTTACATGTGTTTTTCTGTTGTTCGTGCAGAAAACGAACACACATGCAGAAAATACAATTTGCACGAACACATTTGCACCAACTGTGGTCTTAGAATTGGTAAACATAAAAAAGAAATAAAACACACATGCAGAAAATACAATTTGCTCGAACACACTTGCACCAACTGGTGGTCTTAGAAATGGTAAACATAAAAAAGTATAGACGTATCAATGCTATCAGCTGGGCATTTTTTCTTAAATTCAGAATGCTACCACTATTTTCGAATAACAATATGCACCTTATTTAATACTGCATTAAATATTGCGAATATTTCTCTTCTGAAAAGTTCATGTCTTAACAAACTTAAAAAAACCGTTCAACCTGTAACACTGTTGTATACAGAGAGATTCAACTCTATTCTAAAATACAGATTCAAGAATTTTTGGATACAAAGATAACCATTCTGAAGGTAGTAAAGCGCGGCATATTGAAACTGAAAATTTAAAGTATAATTTAAATTTGAAATTTAAATCTAAAAAATTTAATTTCTATAGTATTTTTCTTGTAATTTTGTTATGTGTTTTATTTCGAAACTAATACTTTATTCTGCTACACGCTCTTTGATTTTACATCATATTACGAAATAATATCCTGTGTTTATTAAATGCTAAGAAATGTATTCTAAAATTAATAAAATACGGCACTAATTAAGAACATTTAAAAATATCAAAATTCAAAATACAAAATTACAGGACTTTTTATTGAGTATAGCATTGAAAGTGACACAAATTATGGCTTTCGTGAAAGAAAACCGTCCAATATGTCCATCCAACCTCTTCACTCTGGCCCTTGTCGAACATAATGGCTTTTAGATTTAAGATATTTCACTATTTCATTATTTAGGTTAGTTTACAGGTGTGATTGTTAATGAATCTTGCTTGATAATGAATGATAATGAATCTTTTCTCTTTTTATTGGTATATTCCTATTCACACATACTTCAGTATTTATAAAAAAATATTTAAAGCTCTCTAGCAATAAGAATAAATATATTAACTGAAGATGAACTGAACTTTGTAGATTTTTTTTTTAAAGTGGTTTATAATACTCAAAAAACTGAAATTTTGTGTTTGATATATAGAAACTCGGTTGGAGTTTTTTAAAAATGTATCATAACTTGGCACTATAGCACGATAAGATAACTTACGTAACTTACAATAACGTAATAACGTAAACTTACGATTACGTAAATTACGTAATACTTACGTTACTTACGATAAATTACGCACGTATAAGATAACTTACAAAAAAAATGTCCAAGCATCAGAAAGATAAACTACTGTAGTCAGATTTGAAGCTAATACTTCCTAAAAAAAGAAAGAAAGAAAGAGAAAAGACTTTTTACTAAGCCTATTGTAAAAAAAAAGCTACTTTAAAACAATGAATTGCCCGCAAGTCTAATTCAATCACTACGAAATGAAAGAAATAATACCCACAGTAGTTATATATTTTTTAAATACTATATAAGCATAAGTAGCATTGCTAGAAAGATTTATATATAACCGGGAATTTTAAGAATCATTTTAGTTTAGTTTACAGGTGTGATTGTTAATGAATCTTTTTATTGGTATATTCCTATTCACACATACTTCAGTATTTATAAAAAAAAATTAAAGCTCTCTAGCAATAAGAATAAATATATTAACTGAAGATGAACTGAACTTTGTAGATTTTTTTTTTTTTAAATGGTTTATAAAACTCAAAAAACTGAAATTTTGTGTTTGATATATAGAAACTCGGTTGGAGTTTTTTAAAAATGTATCATTACTTGGCACTATAGCAGGATAAGATAACTTACGTAATCTAATTAACTAAATTAACTTACGTAAATACTAGGCCAGTGCGCTGACAAAAATGGCGGCGGTCGCAGACCGATTTTTTTTTTCAGCGTTTGAACGGTCCCTCGAAATTCCACACCAATAATTTCTAAAAAATCCAAAAGTAAATTTTCTAAACTTACGATAAGTTACGCACGTAACTTACAAAAAAATATGTCCAAGCATCAGAAAGATAAACTACTGTAGTCAGATTTGTAGCTTACTTCCGAAAAAAAGAAAGAGAAAAGGCTTTTTACTAAGCCTATTGAAAAAAAAGGCTGCTTTAAAACAATGAATTGCCCGCAAGTCTAATTCAATCACTACGAAATGAAAGAAATAATACCCAAAGTAGTTAATTTTTTTAAATACTATATAAGCATAAGTAGCATTGCTAGAAAGATTTATATATAACCAGGAATTTTAAGAATCATTTTAGTTTAGTTTACAGATGTGATTGTTAATGAATCTTGCTTGATGAATGATAATGAATCTTTTCTCTTTTTATTGGTATATTCCTATTCACACATACTTCAGTATTTATAAAAAAAATTAAAGCTCTCTATAGCAATAAGAATAAATACATTAACTGAAGATGAACTGAACTTTGTAGATTTTTTTTTTTTTTTAAATGGTTTATAATACTCAAAAAACTGAAATTTTGTGTTTGATATATAGAAACTCGGTTGGAGTTTTTTAAAAATGTATCATTACTTGGCACTATAGCACGATAAGATAACTTACGTAACTTACAATAACGTAATAACATAAACCACCGCCCCCTAAATATTAGGCCTGCGCGCTGACAAAAATGGCGGCGGTCGCAGACCGATTTTTTTTTCAGCGTTTCAACGGTCCCTCGAAATTCCACACCAATAATTTCTAAAAGGTTTCTTCGCCTTGTTTTTCTGAGATCGGGCAGGGCTAGTGGAGTTTAAGCCAAATGGTAGGCCACTCTGCCCGGCATGAACCTGTTTTTCTGAGATCAAATAAGTCAAAAATAACTTTTAGATATTATTGGTGTTGAAGTTCGAGGGACTGTACAAACGATTCCGCCTGCGTCAGCCGCCATTTTTTACAGCGCGCAGGCCTAGAATTCAGGGGGCGGTGCATAACCTTACGATTACGTAAATTACGTAATACTTACGTTACTTACGATAAATTACGCACGTAACTTACAAAAAAATATGTCCAAGCATCAGAAGATAAACTACTGTAGTCAGATTTGAAGCTTACTTCCTAAAAAAAAAATAAAGAGAAAAGCCTTTTTACTAAGCCTATTGAAAAAAAAGCTGCTTTAAAACAATGAATTGCCCGCAAGTCTAATTCAATCACTACGAAATGAAAGAAATAATACCCAGGGGTCATAGCATATAGGAAAAATTTTATTGTTCATACCAGTATCCCTAATCAAAAATCTTCAGAATAAATTTCTTTACCGTATGCAATAGAAATATACCGTGAACATAACTTCTTCCAAAATAGTGGTAGGAACAATAAAATATTTCCTATACGCTATGACCCCTGAATACCCAAAGTAGTTAATTTTTTTAAAATACTATATAAGCATAAGTAGCATTGCTAGAAAGATTTATATATAACCGGGAATTTTTAGAATCAACTGAAATGTATAATTTCAATATTTGATGCCTGTCGTATTGTAATTCATGAAAGTAGTACTGATGCACAAAATTTCACTTAGCTGCTTGTTTTTATTTCAAGACATTATGTGAATTTAAAAATAAGTGAGGAGTTTCCGAAAATTACTCCTATGCTCGGCACAACTAACCGTAGCTGATATTTTTGACTCAATTGTCAAAATTATGGTTGGATACAGTTTCTCATTGAAAAAAAAAAAAAAAAAAAAAGAAATGAAAAGGAAAAAAAAAACTTTCTCATTGTACTTTTTTCAAATCTGGCTTTATAAAATGGAGAATTACAGAATTAAAAGAAAAATGCATTTCAAAGAATGTGAAAAACTATCATTTATTCTCCTTTACATGACATCTAACATTTGATGTTGAAATTGTTGTTTAGAATTATTATTGCATTCAATCGAAACTGAGTGTGATTTCATATTGAAAGGATAATCGGTGGATGTGGGTTTTTCCAGTATATCTCTAATTATTTATCAGTCGCCCGATTTTCTAAAATATGCTTTTTCTTTTATCATTTTCGATAGTTTTCTTTTTATTTTTTTTATTTTTTTTATTCATTTATGTTATATTTTATAAATTTAAATTTTTCTGTTTATACTTTCATTTATGTAGTTTAACAATACTTAAACTTAAACTTCTTTAATGGCTTGACTTATGCTTCTGCAAGTTGCTTAACATGTCGCGTTGCCTGGAACTAGGAAGCCCAATAACATTATTCTTTCTCAGGTTCTTTCTCGGCCTATATTAAGAACTATCAAAACTGCTAGTTTAAAAAGCAATGTATGATAATGATTTGCAGCACACAAATTTTAAGTCGAAGAACTATTTTAAATGCTATTTAATATTGAAATCGGCCAAACTTGTACAGTTACAAAGGTTTCATTAAGATAAAAATCTATGTAATAGCAATTCAACCATCTTTTGTAGACGCATGCTGGACTAGGTTGTGGTTTGCAGTGTCAATCATTTTTTTAATTTGTCTATTTTCTTTTAATTCAAAATTTCCTTATTTGAATGGAGATTAATGACGACTATGAATAATTACTTTCGAAATTCGAATGAATATTTCTTTAATATGGTTGTACGAGGGAAAGTCATTAAGTAAGTCACAAAATATAACTAAATAATAACTTACAATGATATTCACATCAAAACTATTTTTATTTTTCAACATATTCTCCACCAATATTTATGCACTTATATCACCGTTTTATCAGTTCCCCAACACCAGCTGCATAAGATTCTTTGAGTTGCTGTCTCAGCCACATTAGGACTTCAAGTTGAACCTTTTTATCATCTGTGAACATCATCTTACTTCCAAGATGGTTTTTTAGTGGACTAAACAGATGAAAATCGCTTGGGGCTATGTCAAAGCTGTATGGCGGACCTTGAAGAAGTTGCACGATGATGTTCAGAGATGATGAAAAAGTTCAAATTAAAGTCCTAATGGTGATGAGGTTATGGAATATTACACTGAAACAAATGATGAACTATTGATCTTGTTTTAAATGTAAACGGGTTCATCTTTCGGTTGCACGCGATAGAGATAGATTTTTTTTTTAAATCATGCTTAAATGCTATTTTAAAAACTGTAAAAAATCAATAAATTCATATAATTTTCAATCAAATTGCATTTCAAAGTACATCTACCCCTCTACTGTTTGACAGTGTAAACATTGAAATCGTGCGATATTTAGAAAAAAAAAAATTACAGTCAACGTGAAATTTGTTTGTCAGGTGTTGCCACTGTTAATATGACGTCAGTGTTATACTCACAGACATATTTTTTCTTTAATTAAAATTAACTAGAAAATAGCCCGTCAGAGTGACGTGTTTGCATAAAAGAACACACGTTATAAGGTTAAAAAATCAAATGTAAACAGTAAACATTCACTCGTGATGCCACTTGAAAGAATATATTTTTTAGTAATAACAATGGAGTCATTTTCAAAAGTTATTCAATAATAATTTCTTGATAATTATAGTTATAATTAATTAATAAATATAATTATCATTATTTTTCTTTATAAATATCAATTTAAATGTATCATAGCTTAAAATGCATTCCTATTTAAATTTTGGTAGAAAGCGTGGCAACAACAGACAGTACAACATAAAAAACGTTATATTTTTTGCTCTAATTATGGTATTCACGTGCGGTTTCCGTAATTTTTTTTTTCTAAAAACTGTAGTATTTCGTGTCTTAAAATGTAAAAATGTTATTTTTTCGAAATTTTTGTGCCCCGGACAACCTTAATAATAAAACAAATTAAACAAATCTTGAATAAAAGATAAGTTTAGAGAATTTTTTACAAATATAACAGATGAAAGCTTCACGTTTTTAGGAGGAAAAAAATAGTTGGGAAATCGGGAAATCAAATATTTAGTAAATGTAACACAATTGACACATTTTTTATCATAATCAAATTTTATTTTCTTAATAGGAGTATAGCCAACACAGTTAAAAAGTATCCAAGCCGGGACTCGAAACCGGGTTAACAGTATAGCGCATTGGCGTTCTACCAACTGAACCACTTGGGAATGATACTCAGCCTGGAACTTTCTCGCTGTAATATGTTGGCAAGGCTACAAACGCAGCACAAAATGGAATATTTTCCATGAGCCACCAATCCTGGGGCAAACACGAAATCAAAGGAAATCCAGCACCGATAATTGAATAAATTCATATTTAATACTTTGAAAATTTTTCCATAAAAAATTTCCCACAACTTGCATTCATAATAATCAAATTTTATTTGCTTAATAGGTGTATAGCCAACATAGTGAAAAAGTACTCAAGCCGGGACATCAGTATAGCGCATTGACATTCTACCAACTCAACCTTTTAGGAACGATACTCAGCCTGGAACTTTCTCACTATAATATGTTGGCAAGGCTACAAACGCAGCACAAGATGGAATATTTTCCGTGAGCCACCAACTCCACCATTCCTTTGATTTCGTGTTTGCCCCAGGGTTAGTGGCTCACGGAAAATATTCCATCTTGTGCTGCGTTTGTAGCCTTGCCAACATATTATAGTGAGAAAGTTCCAGGCTGAGTATCGTTCCCAAGTGGTTCAGTTTGTAGAACGTCAATACGCTATACTGATGACCCGGTTTCGAGTCCCGGCTTGGGTACTTTTTCACTATGTTGGCTATACGCCTATTAAGCAAATAAAATTTGATTATTATGAATGCAAGGCGTGGAAAATTTTCCAAAGTATTAAAAATTTTTATCGTTAGAAAAATTAATAAGACTAAGTTCAACCTTAAATTAAAGTCAAGATTATCAATTTTTATTAAGTTTATTCATAAAAATAATTATTTTTAATGATAAAAAAATAAAAATCCTTCTTCCTAATGAAATTTAAAAATTGTAAATTATACTTTGAATTAAAGTGAAGATTATTGAATTTTATCAAGCTTATTTTCGAAAATAGAACGAATAAAAATTTAATTGTGCTAAAAAATAAACAATAATAAAAATAAAATTATATCACAATGAAATTCAGAATATTTATCTTGAATCAAATTTAAGTTTATCGAATTTTCAAGTTTATATTCACAAATAAAGCAAATAAAAAATTTCTTCTGCTAAAAGTAAAATTATGCGAAATCAAAATTTAAAATATTTAAATTTTGAATGAAAGTCGATTTTAACAATTTTTCAAGTTCATTTTTCCACAACTATAGCAATATAGATTTTCTATTTGTTAGAATGAAAAATTATATGAAAAACAGATGTAAATTTAAATTCGGATAAAAAATGAAAATAAGTAAAACCTCTTAATAAATCCAAAATGTGTTACTTATACCTTGAATAAATTTTAAATGTATCAAATTTTACGAAATTTATTTTTCACAAACATAAAATTCCGCTTTGTTGGGGGTAATAAATAAAATTTATTAAAAAGGAAAAAAAATGATTACTCACCAAGCATAAGAAACTTCTCTTGAAGTACATGGCTTACTCAGTTATATTCTAATCGTTCACATCTGAATATTTTCTCCGAATTAGTCCTTGTATTTTTCTCACATTTTTAATAATATAATTTCATGCCATAAGGCCACATAAAGTTTCTTTTAGCTTTGGTGTACTTAAGTCACAAGTCATTCTCCTTAATTATGTAAATATATTATCAGGATCACTTTTAACTTAGAAATTAACTCACATATCGCTCGCGCGCGTATTTAAAAAGTAGCATTTGCTGACATGCTTCTCAGGTAGTTTTCGCTGTTACAGAACGAGTATTTCGAATAATACTGCTTCTGACGTCTATCTGGTTTGTGAATGAGGTTGCCGAAGTATATAAAACATTCTCGCCAAGTCGCTATCGCCAATAGGGCTAAATTGTATATTAAGGTTTCAAATTGTGATTTTGAAAATGCGAGAAACAACTATTGAAGTTGGCGAAGTTTGCAGGGGTAAATACAATTATGCCAAAATAAGAGGATATGTTAATTGTTGTTTTAGAGAATTATCATATTATATGTTTAAAGATAAGGCAAACCAAGTCCTTGTATTCGATCCTTCTTAATGGGTTAAATTCTCGAAAGGAAATGTGAAGATAAGGCTCATTTTTGCCCCCTTCCCTACCAACATTGCCATTTTTTTCTTTTTTAGCTCACAGGCTATCAAAGCCTGAGAGCTTATGTGCCCGCCCGTTCTGTATGTATGTATGTATGTATGTATGTATGTATGTACGTATGTACGTACGTAACGCGATAACTCTTGACAGAAATAACCGTTTTGCTTCCAATTTTGTTTATAGGTTCCTTGTGATAAGGCGCTTCCCTGATTAGTTTTGGGGATTGATTGTTTAACTATAAAGGGGGGAACGTGGGGGTAACCCCCCTTAATTACGATAAATGGTTTTTTCATTGAGAATTGTCCAATTTTCTTCAAATTTTGTATATAGATTCATTGAGATAAGGTTCTTTCCTGATTAGTTTTGGGGGTTCGTAGGTTAAGTATAAAGGGGCTAACGGGGGGGGGGGAATCCTCCCCCTTAATTTAGATAAATGAATTTTTCATGCAGAGTTATCCGATTTTCTTCCAATTTTGTTTATAGGTTCCTTGTGATAAGGCGCTTCCCTGATTAGTTTTGGGGATTGATTGGTTAACTATAAAAGGGGGGGGGACGGGGGGCTAACCCCCCTTAATTTGGATAAATGGTTTTTTCATGCAGAATTATCCAATTTTCTTCAAATTTTGTATATAGGTTCATTGTGATAAGGTTCTTTCCTGATTAGTTTTGGGGGTTCATAGGTTAAGTATAAAGGGGGTAACGGGGGGGTTAATCCTCCCCCTTATTTTAGATAAATGATTTTTTTCATGCAGAGTTATCCGATTTTCTTCAAATTTTGTATATAGGTTCATTGTGATAAGGTTCTTTCCTGATTAGTTTTGGGGGTTCATAGGTTAAGTATAAAGGGGGTAACGGGGGGGGTTAATCCTTCCCCCCTTATTTTAGATAAATGATTTTTTTCATGCAGACTTATCCGATTTTCTTCAAACTTTCTATATGGGCTCATTGTGGTAAGGGACTTCCCTGATTAGTTTTGGGGGTTCATTGGTGAAGTGTAAAGGAGGGAAACGGGGGCTACCCCCCCCCCTTAATTTCGATAAATGGGTTTTTCATGCAGACTTGTCCAATTTACTCCAAATTTTGTATATAGGCTCATTGTGGTAAGGCACTTTCCTGATTAGTTTTGAGGGTTCACTGGTAAAGTATAAAGGGGGGAACGGGGGGGACTAACCCCCCTTGATATAGATAAATGGGTTTTTTAAGCAGAATTATCCGATTTTCTTCAAAATTTATATATATGTTCATTGTGATAAGGCGCTTCTCTGATTAGTTTTGGGGGTTCTTTGGTTAAGTATACAGGGGGGGGGGGCGGGGCTAACCCCACCCCTTAATTTAGATAAATGGATTTTTCATGCAGAATTATCCGATTTTTTCAAATTTTGTATATAGGTTCATTGTGGTAAGGCATTTCTCTGATTAGTTTTATGGGTTCATTGGTTAATTATAAGAAGGAGAAACGGGGCATGGTTCCCCCCTCTTAATATATTGTCGATTATTTCAAATTCGAGGGCTTATTTCAAATTCTTTGAAATAAGAATATAATTTACAGTTAGTGTGAGTAGCCTGTGAGCTCAATGCCGTCAGTTTAACTGGGCAGTTTTCTTTTATAAGATATTAACTTTCATTTTTCTAAATTTATGGATAAATCACTAACACATTTTCTTTCATAACTCTATGAAGATTTGGGAAGAAATGCAGAAACTAAATATTTTTTATACAATTTCCATTTAAAAATCATTTTTAGCTCACAGGCTATCAAAGCCTGAGAGCTTATGTGCCCGCCATTTCTGTATGTATGTATGTATGTACGTATGTACGTACGTAACGCGATAACTCTTGACAGAAATAACCGTTTTGCTTCCAATTTTGTTTATAGGTTCCTTGTGATAAGGCGCTTCCTTGATTAGTTTTGGGGATTGATTGTTTAACTATAAAGGGGGGAACGGGGGGCTAACCCCCATTAATTAAGATAAATGGTTTTTTCATGCAGAATTGTCCAATTTTCTTCAAATTTTGTATATAGGTTCATTGTGATAGGGTTCTTTCCTGATTAGTTTTGGGGGTTCATAGGTTAAGTATAAAGGGGCTAACGGGGGGGAATCCTCCCCCTTAATTTAGATAAATGAATTTTTCATGCAGAGTTATCCAATTTTCTTCCACTTTTGTTTATAGGTTCCTTGTGATAAGGCGCTTCCCTGATTAGTTTTGGGGATTGATTGGTTAACTATAAAGGGGGGGGGGAACGGGGGGCTAACCCCCCTTAATTTGGATAAATGGTTTTTTCATGCAGAATTATCCAATTTTCTTCAAATTTTGTATATAGGTTCATTGTGATAAGGTTCTTTCCTGATTAGTTTTGGGGGTTCATAGGTTAAGTATAAAGGGGGTAACGGGGGGGTTAATCCTCCCCCCTTATTTTAGATAAATTATTTTTTTCATGCAGAGTTATCCAATTTTCTTCAAATTTTGTATATAGGTTCATTGTGATAAGGTTCTTTCCTGATTAGTTTTGGGGGTTCATAGGTTAAGTATAAAGGGGCTAACGGGGGGGGGGAATCTTCCACCTTAATTTAGATAAATGAATTTTTCATGCAGAGTTATTCGATTTTCTTCCACTTTTGTTTATAGGTTCCTTGTGATAAGGCGCTTCCCTGATTAGTTTTGGGATTGATTAGTTAACTATAAAGGGGGGGGGACGGGGGGCTAACCCCCCTTAATTTGGATAAATGGTTTTTTCATGCAGAATTATCCAATTTTCTTCAAATTTTGTATATAGGTTCATTGTGATAAGGTTCTTTCCTGATTAGTTTTGGGGGTTCATAGGTTAAGTATAAAGGGGGTAACGGGGGGGTTAATCCTCCCCCATTATTTTAGATAAATTATTTTTTTCATGCAGAGTTATCCAATTTTCTTCAAATTTTGTATATAGGTTCATTGTGATAAGGTTCTTTCCTGATTAGTTTTGGGGGTTCATAGGTTAAGTATAAAGGGGGTAACGGGGGGGGGGTTAATCCTCCCCCCTTATTTTAGATAAATGATTTTTTTCATGCAGAGTTATCCGATATTCTTCAAATTTTCTATATGGGCTCATTGTGGTAAGGGGCTTTCCTGATTAGTTTTGGGGGTTCATTGGTGAAGTGTAAAGGAGGGAAACGGGGGCTACCCCCCCCCCTTAATTTTGATAAATGGGTTTTTCATGCAGAATTATTCAATTTACTCCAAATTTTGTATATAGGCTCATTGTGGTAAGGCACTTCCCTGATTAGTTTTGGGGGTTCACTGGTAAAGTATAAAGGGGGGAACGGGGGGGACTAACCCCCCTTGATACAGATAAATGAGTTTTTTAAGCAGAATTATCCGATTTTCTTCAAATTTTATATATATGTTCATTGTGATAAGGCGCTTCTCTGATTAGTTTTGGGGGTTCTTTGGTTAAGTATAAAGAGGGGACGGGGGGCTAACCCCACCTTAATTTAGATAAATGGATTTTTCATGCAGAATTATCCGATTTTATCAAATTTTGTATATAGGTTCATTGTGGAAATGCGCTTCTCTGATTAGTTTTATGGGTTCATTGGTTAATTATAAAAAGGAGAAACGGGGGATGGTTCCCCCCTCTTAATATATTGTCGATTTCTTCATTTTTCAAGGGCTTATTTCAAATTCTTTGAAATAAGAATATAATTTACAGTTAGTGTGAATAGCCTGTGAGCTCAATGCCGTCAGTTTAACTGGGCAGTTTTCTTTTTTATTCTAATGTGATTTTATTTTTTAATGTACTTTAGGATCTATATTTACTATTTAACTGATTAATTTTTTTTTCACGATAATTTAAATGTGTTACATATGATCAGAAATATAAGTTTATTTGGTAAATTTTAATGTATTAAGACCTATTTTATCGCTTTTTTTTTCAACAAAAAGTGCTTATCTATACTAATATTATAAAGGAGTAAAGATTGTTTGTTTGTTTGTTTGTTTGTTTGTTTGTAGAGGGTAATCTCTGGAACTACCGAACCGATTTCAAAAGTGATGGTGGCAAATTGATGGTGACAACCCCTGCTCCAACATAGGCTATATTTTATGTCGGTGCCACTACCCCAGGGGGGTGCAGCAGCGAAAAACGTTCTAAAATTGCGATCTTTTCTATACTGAAGCAGCTAGAAATTTGAAATTTGGCGTTGTAGTTACTTATAAGATGTAAATGCTCTCTAAGAACAAAATAAAAAAAAATTCGAAATTTAAAAGGGTGAAATGAGCGAAAAGCCTTCTAAAAACATTCTAAATTACAATTTCTATGGAATCTCTAGAACTACCGAACCGATTTGAAATTTGCCATTGTAGTTACTTATAAGATGTAAATGCTCTCTAAGAACAAAATAAAAAAAAAATTCGAAATTTAAAAGGGTGAAATGAGCGAAAAGCGTTCTAAAAACATTCTAAATTACAATTTCTGTTGAATCTCTAGAACTACCGAACCGATTTGAAATTTGCCGTTGTAGTTACTTATAAGATGTAAATGCTCTCTAAGAACAAAATTTAAAAAAATTCGAAATTTAAAAGGGTGAAATGAGCGAAAAGCGTTCTAAAAACATTCTAAATTACAATTTCTATGGAATCTCTAGAACTACCGAATCGATTTGAAATTTGGCGTTGTAGTTACTCATAAGATGTAAATGCTCTCTAAGAACAAAATAAATAAAAATTCGAAATTTAAAAGTGTGAAATGAGCGAAAAGCGTTCTAAAAACATTCTAAATTACAATTTCTATGGAATCTCTAGAACTACCGAACCGATTTGAAATTTGGCGTTGTATTTACGCCATATATAAGCGTATAAGCGTATAAGAACGCGTATAAGGCGTTATAAGATGTAAATGCTCTCTAAGAACAAAAAAAAAATTCGAAATTTAAAAGGGTGAAATGAGCGAAAAGCATTCTAAAAACATTCTAAATTACAATTTCTACGAAATCTCTAGAACTACCGAACCGATTTGGAATTTGGCGTTGTAGTTACTTATAAGATATAAATGCTCTCTAAGAACAAAATAAATAAAAATTCAAAATTTAAAAGTGTGAAATGAGCGAAAAGCGTTCTAAAAACATTCTAAATTACAATTTCTATGGAATCTCTAGAACTACCGAACCGATTTGAAATTTGGCGTTGTATTTACGCCATATATAAGCGTATAAGCGTATAAGAACGCGTATAAGGCGTTATAAGATGTAAATGCTCTCTAAGAACAAAAAAAAAAAATTCGAAATTTAAAAGGGTGAAATGAGCGAAAAGCGTTCTAAAAACATTCTAAATTACAATTTCTACGAAATCTCTAGAACTACCGAACCGATTTGTAATTTGGCGTTGTAGTTACTTATAAGATATAAATGCTCTCTAAGAACAAAATTAAAAAAAAAATCGAAATTTAAAAGGGTGAAATGAGCGAAAAGCGTTCTAAATTACAATTTCTATGGAATCTCTAGAACTACCGAACCGATATAAAATCTGGCGTTGTAGTTACTTATAAGATGTAAATGCTCTCTAAGAACAAAATAAAAAAAAATTCGAAATTTAAAAGGGTGAAATGAGCGAAAAGCGTTCTAAAAACATTCTAAATTACAATTTCTGTTGAATCTCTAGAACTACCGAACCGATTTGAAATTTGCCGTTGTAGTTACTTATAAGATGTAAATGCTCTCTAAGAACAAAATTAAACAAAAATCGAAATTTAAAAGGGTGAAATGTGCGAAAAGCGTTCTAAAAACATTCTAAATTACAATTTCTATGGAATCTCTAGAACTACCGAACCGATTTGAAATTTGGCATTGTAGTTACTCATAAGATGTAAATGCTCTCTAAGAACAAAATAAATAAAAATTCGAAATTTAAAAGTGTGAAATGAGCGAAAAGCGTTCTAAAAACATTCTAAATTACAATTTCTATGGAATCTCTAGAACTACCGAACCGATTTGAAATTTGGCGTTGTATTTACGCCATATATAAGCGTATAAGCGTATAAGAACGCGTATAAGGCGTTATAAGATGTAAATGCTCTCTAAGAACAAAAAAAAAAATTCGAAATTTAAAAGGGTGAAATGAGCGAAAAGCGTTCTAAAAACATTCTAAATTACAATTTCTACGAAATCTCTAGAACTACCGAACCGATTTGGAATTTGGCGTTGTAGTTACTTATAAGATATAAATGCTCTCTAAGAACAAAATAAATAAAAATTCAAAATTTAAAAGTGTGAAATGAGCGAAAAGCGTTCTAAAAACATTCTAAATTACAATTTCTATGGAATCTCTAGAACTACCGAACCGATTTGAAATTTGGCGTTGTATTTACGCCATATATAAGCGTATAAGCGTATAAGAACGCGTATAAGGCGTTATAAGATGTAAATGCTCTCTAAGAACAAAAAAAAAAAATTCGAAATTTAAAAGGGTGAAATGAGCGAAAAGCGTTCTAAAAACATTCTAAATTACAATTTCTACGAAATCTCTAGAACTACCGAACCGATTTGTAATTTGGCGTTGTAGTTACTTATAAGATATAAATGCTCTCTAAGAACAAAATTAAAAAAAAATTCGAAATTTAAAAGGGTGAAATGAGCGAAAAGCGGTCTAAAAACATTCTAAATTACAGTTTCTATGGAATCTCTAGAACTACCGAACCGATTTGAAATTTGGCGTTGTAGTTACTTATAAGATGTAAATGCTCTCTAACAACAAAATAAAAAAAAATTCGAAATTTAAAAGGGTGAAATGAGCGAAAATCCTTCTAAAAACATTCTAAATTACAATTTCTACGGAATCTCTAGAACTACCGAAACGATTTGGAATTTGGTGTTGCAGTTACTTATAAGATATAAATGCTCTCTAAGAACAAAATAAATAAAATTCGAAATTTAAAAGGGTGAAATGAGCGTAAAGCGTTCTAAAAACATTCTAAATTACAATTTCTATGGAATCTCTAGAACTACTGAACCGATTTGAAATTTGGCGTTGTAGTTACTTATAAGATGTAAATGCTCTCTAAGAACAAAATAAAAAAAATTCGAAATTTAAAAGGGTGAAATGAGCGAAAAGCGTTCTAAAAACATTCTAAATTACAATTTCTTATGGAATCTCTAGAAGTACCGAACTGATTTGGAATTTGGCGTTGTAGTTACTTATAAGATATAAATGCTCTCTAAGAACAAAATAAATTAAAATTCGAAATTTAAAAGGGTGAAATGAGCGAAAAGCGTTCTAAAAACATTCTAAATTACAATTTCTATGGAATCTCTAGAACTACCGAACCGATTTGAAATTTGGCGTTGTAGTTACTTATAAGATGTAAATGCTCTCTAAGAACAAAATAAATAAAAATTCGAAATTTAAAAGTGTGAAATGAGCGAAAAGCGTTCTAAAAACATTCTAAATTACAATTTCTATGGAATCTCTAGAACTACCGAACCGATTTGAAATTTGGCGTTGTATTTACGCCATATATAAGCGTATAAGCGTATAAGAACGCGTATAAGGCGTTATAAGATGTAAATGCTCTCTAAGAACAAAAAAAAAATTCGAAATTTAAAAGGGTGAAATGAGCGAAAAGCATTCTAAAAACATTCTAAATTACAATTTCTACGAAATCTCTAGAACTACCGAACCGATTTGGAATTTGGCGTTGTAGTTACTTATAAGATATAAATGCTCTCTAAGAACAAAATAAATAAAAATTCAAAATTTAAAAGTGTGAAATGAGCGAAAAGCGTTCTAAAAACATTCTAAATTACAATTTCTATGGAATCTCTAGAACTACCGAACCGATTTGAAATTTGGCGTTGTATTTACGCCATATATAAGCGTATAAGCGTATAAGAACGCGTATAAGGCGTTATAAGATGTAAATGCTCTCTAAGAACAAAAAAAAAAAATTCGAAATTTAAAAGGGTGAAATGAGCGAAAAGCGTTCTAAAAACATTCTAAATTACAATTTCTACGAAATCTCTAGAACTACCGAACCGATTTGTAATTTGGCGTTGTAGTTACTTATAAGATATAAATGCTCTCTAAGAACAAAATTAAAAAAAAAATCGAAATTTAAAAGGGTGAAATGAGCGAAAAGCGTTCTAAATTACAATTTCTATGGAATCTCTAGAACTACCGAACCGATATAAAATCTGGCGTTGTAGTTACTTATAAGATGTAAATGCTCTCTAAGAACAAAATAAAAAAAAATTCGAAATTTAAAAGGGTGAAATGAGCGAAAAGCGTTCTAAAAACATTCTAAATTACAATTTCTGTTGAATCTCTAGAACTACCGAACCGATTTGAAATTTGCCGTTGTAGTTACTTATAAGATGTAAATGCTCTCTAAGAACAAAATTAAACAAAAATCGAAATTTAAAAGGGTGAAATGTGCGAAAAGCGTTCTAAAAACATTCTAAATTACAATTTCTATGGAATCTCTAGAACTACCGAACCGATTTGAAATTTGGCATTGTAGTTACTCATAAGATGTAAATGCTCTCTAAGAACAAAATAAATAAAAATTCGAAATTTAAAAGTGTGAAATGAGCGAAAAGCGTTCTAAAAACATTCTAAATTACAATTTCTATGGAATCTCTAGAACTACCGAACCGATTTGAAATTTGGCGTTGTATTTACGCCATATATAAGCGTATAAGCGTATAAGAACGCGTATAAGGCGTTATAAGATGTAAATGCTCTCTAAGAACAAAAAAAAAAATTCGAAATTTAAAAGGGTGAAATGAGCGAAAAGCGTTCTAAAAACATTCTAAATTACAATTTCTACGAAATCTCTAGAACTACCGAACCGATTTGGAATTTGGCGTTGTAGTTACTTATAAGATATAAATGCTCTCTAAGAACAAAATAAATAAAAATTCAAAATTTAAAAGTGTGAAATGAGCGAAAAGCGTTCTAAAAACATTCTAAATTACAATTTCTATGGAATCTCTAGAACTACCGAACCGATTTGAAATTTGGCGTTGTATTTACGCCATATATAAGCGTATAAGCGTATAAGAACGCGTATAAGGCGTTATAAGATGTAAATGCTCTCTAAGAACAAAAAAAAAAAATTCGAAATTTAAAAGGGTGAAATGAGCGAAAAGCGTTCTAAAAACATTCTAAATTACAATTTCTACGAAATCTCTAGAACTACCGAACCGATTTGTAATTTGGCGTTGTAGTTACTTATAAGATATAAATGCTCTCTAAGAACAAAATTAAAAAAAAATTCGAAATTTAAAAGGGTGAAATGAGCGAAAAGCGGTCTAAAAACATTCTAAATTACAGTTTCTATGGAATCTCTAGAACTACCGAACCGATTTGAAATTTGGCGTTGTAGTTACTTATAAGATGTAAATGCTCTCTAACAACAAAATAAAAAAAAATTCGAAATTTAAAAGGGTGAAATGAGCGAAAATCCTTCTAAAAACATTCTAAATTACAATTTCTACGGAATCTCTAGAACTACCGAAACGATTTGGAATTTGGTGTTGCAGTTACTTATAAGATATAAATGCTCTCTAAGAACAAAATAAATAAAATTCGAAATTTAAAAGGGTGAAATGAGCGTAAAGCGTTCTAAAAACATTCTAAATTACAATTTCTATGGAATCTCTAGAACTACTGAACCGATTTGAAATTTGGCGTTGTAGTTACTTATAAGATGTAAATGCTCTCTAAGAACAAAATAAAAAAAATTCGAAATTTAAAAGGGTGAAATGAGCGAAAAGCGTTCTAAAAACATTCTAAATTACAATTTCTTATGGAATCTCTAGAAGTACCGAACTGATTTGGAATTTGGCGTTGTAGTTACTTATAAGATATAAATGCTCTCTAAGAACAAAATAAATTAAAATTCGAAATTTAAAAGGGTGAAATGAGCGAAAAGCGTTCTAAAAACATTCTAAATTACAATTTCTATGGAATCTCTAGAACTACCGAACCGATTTGAAATTTGGCGTTGTAGTTACTTATAAGATGTAAATGCTCTCTAAGAACAAAATAAAAAAAAATCGAAATTTAAAAGGGTGAAATGAGCGAAAAGCGGTCTAAAAACATTCTAAATTACAATTTCTATGGAATCTCTAGAACTACCGAACCGATTTGAAATTTGGCGTTGTAGTTACTTATAAGATGTAAATGCTCTCTAGGATAAAAATAAAAAAAAATTCGAAATTTAAAAGGGTGAAATGAGCGAAAAGCCTTCTAAAAACATTCTAAATTACAATTTCTACGGAATCTCTAGAACTACCGAACCGATTTGGAATTTGGCGTTGTAGTTACTTATGAGATATAAATGCTCTCTAAGAACAAAATTAAAAAAATTCGAAATTTAAAAGGGTGAAATGAGCGAAAAGCGTTCTAAAACCATTCTAAATTACAATTTCTATGGAATCTCTAGAACTACCGAACCTATTTTATATTTGGCGTTGTAGTTACTTATAAGATGTAAATGATCTCTAAGAACAAAAAAAAAATTCGAAATTTAAAAGGGTGAAATGAGCGAAAAGCGTTCTAAAAACATTCTAAATTACAATTTCTACGAAATCTCTAGAACTACCGAACCGATTTGTAATTTGGCGTTGTAGTTACTTATAAGATATAAATGCTCTCTAAGAACAAAATTAAAAAAAAATTCGAAATTTAAAAGGGTGAAATGAGCGAAAAGCGGTCTAAAAACATTCTAAATTACAGTTTCTATGGAATCTCTAGAACTACCGAACCGATTTGAAATTTGTCATTGTAGTTACTTATAAGATGTAAATGCTCTCTAAGAACAAAATAAAAAAAAATTCGAAATTTAAAAGTGTGAAATGAGCGAAAAGCGTTCTAAAAACATTCTAAATTACAATTTCTATGGAATCTCTAGAACTACCGAACCCATTTGAAATTTGGCGTTGTATTTACGCCATATATAAGCGTATAAGCGTATAAGAACGCGTATAAGGCGTTATAAGATGTAAATGCTCTCTAAGAACAAAAAAAAAATTCGAAATTTAAAAGGGTGAAATGAGCGAAAAGCGTTCTAAAAACATTCTAAATTACAATTTCTATGTAATCTCTAGAACTACCGAAACGATTTGAAATTTGGCGTTGTAGTTACTTATAAGATGTAAATGCTCTCTAAGAACAAAATAAAAAAAAATTCGAAATTTAAAAGGGTGAAATGAGCGAAAAGCGTTCTAAAAACATTCTAAATTACAATTTCTATGGAATCTCTAGAACTACCGAAACGATTTGAAATTTGGCGTTGTAGTTACTTATAAGATGTAAATGCTCTCTAACAACAAAATAAAAAAAAATTCGAAATTTAAAAGGGTGAAATGAGCGAAAATCCTTCTAAAAACATTCTAAATTACAATTTCTACGGAATCTCTAGAACTACCGAAACGATTTGGAATTTGGTGTTGCAGTTACTTATAAGATATAAATGCTCTCTAAGAACAAAATAAATAAAATTCGAAATTTAAAAGGGTGAAATGAGCGTAAAGCGTTCTAAAAACATTCTAAATTACAATTTCTATGGAATCTCTAGAACTACTGAACCGATTTGAAATTTGGCGTTGTAGTTACTTATAAGATGTAAATGCTCTCTAAGAACAAAATAAAAAAAATTCGAAATTTAAAAGCGTGAAATGAGCGAAAAGCGTTCTAAAAACATTCTAAATTACAATTTCTTATGGAATCTCTAGAAGTACCGAACTGATTTGGAATTTGGCGTTGTAGTTACTTATAAGATATAAATGCTCTCTAAGAACAAAATAAATTAAAATTCGAAATTTAAAAGGGTGAAATGAGCGAAAAGCGTTCTAAAAACATTCTAAATTACAATTTCTATGGAATCTCTAGAACTACCGAACCGATTTGAAATTTGGCGTTGTAGTTACTTATAAGATGTAAATGCTCTCTAAGAACAAAATAAAAAAAAATCGAAATTTAAAAGGGTGAAATGAGCGAAAAGCGGTCTAAAAACATTCTAAATTACAATTTCTATGGAATCTCTAGAACTACCGAACCGATTTGAAATTTGGCGTTGTAGTTACTTATAAGATGTAAATGCTCTCTAGGATAAAAATAAAAAAAAATTCGAAATTTAAAAGGGTGAAATGAGCGAAAAGCCTTCTAAAAACATTCTAAATTACAATTTCTACGGAATCTCTAGAACTACCGAACCGATTTGGAATTTGGCGTTGTAGTTACTTATGAGATATAAATGCTCTCTAAGAACAAAATTAAAAAAATTCGAAATTTAAAAGGGTGAAATGAGCGAAAAGCGTTCTAAAACCATTCTAAATTACAATTTCTATGGAATCTCTAGAACTACCGAACCTATTTTATATTTGGCGTTGTAGTTACTTATAAGATGTAAATGATCTCTAAGAACAAAAAAAAAATTCGAAATTTAAAAGGGTGAAATGAGCGAAAAGCGTTCTAAAAACATTCTAAATTACAATTTCTATGGAATCTCTGGAACTACCGAACCGATTTCAAAAGTGATGGTGGCAAATTGATTGTGACAACCCCTGCTCCAACATAGTCGATATATTTTTTGTGGGTGCCACTATCCCCAGGGGGGTGCAGGAGCGAAAACTTTCTAAAATTGCGATTTTGTTTATACTGAAGGAGCTAGAAATTTGAAATTTGGCATTGTAGTTATTTATAAGATGTAAATGCTCTCTAAGAATAAAATTTAAAAAAAAATCGAGATTCAAAAGGGTGAAATGAGCGAAAAGCGTTCTAAAAACATTCTAAATTACAATTTCTATGGAATCTCTGGAACTACCGAACCGATTTAAAAAATGATGGTGGCAAATTGATGGTGACAACCCCTGCTCCAACATAAGTTATATTTTATGTCGGTGTCACTAACCCCAGGGGGGGGGGGGTGCAGGAGCGATTAACGTTCTAAAATTGCGATTTTTTTTATACTGAAGGAGCTAGAAATATGAAATTTTGCATTGTAGTTACTTATAAGATGTAAATGCTCTCTAAGAATAAATTAAAAAAAAAAATCGAGATTCAAAAGGGTGAAATGAGTGAAAAGCGTTCTAAAAACATTCTAAATTACAATTTCTATGGAATCTCTGGAACTACCGAACCGATTTAAAAAATGATGGTGGCAAATTGATGGTGACAACCCCTGCTCCAACATAGGCTATATTTTATGTCGGTGTCACTAACCCCAGGGGGGGGGGGTGCAGGAGCGATTAACGTTCTAAAATTGCGATTTTTTTT
Organism: Maratus michaelseni; assembly: GCA_963931845.1. Taxonomy (NCBI): domain Eukaryota; kingdom Metazoa; phylum Arthropoda; class Arachnida; order Araneae; family Salticidae; genus Maratus; species Maratus michaelseni. The sequence goes on from OZ007586.1 coordinate 495,384,765, forward strand.
TATACTGAAGGAGCTAGAAATATGAAATTTTGCATTGTAGTTACTTATAAGATGTAAATGCTCTCGAAAAACAAAATAAAAAAAAATCGAAATTTAAAAGGGTGAAATGAGTGAAAAGCGTTCTAAAAACATTCTAAATTACAATTTCTATGGAATCTCTAGAACACCGAACCGATTTCAAAAGTGATGGTGGCAATCCCTGCTCCAACAGCCTCTTTAATAAAAAACTATGCGTTTCTGACGACTGGGTTTTTCGCTAATTGTTGCCACAGATTAATCTCGGAAAATGAAACATTTGAAGTTACTGAAAAAAAATAGCAGCTTGAAAATTATTTGTCAGAAAGTTGTTAGGCAAACTGCGTTTGAAAGGTAAAAAATTGTATTTTTCTAGATATAAATTTTAAATCTAATGATTATGCCATTTTTCAAATATTGAATTTGAAAAATTACCAAATTTCACATTGGAGTACCATAGCGAAACCTTCATGCGTAAAAAGATAATGATAAGGGCGACGTGTCCTGGCGTGTATATTGGCTATAGCACGAGTCGCAAATTATAGTAGCCTTATTATTCTGTTAAAATATAAAAGTGAATTATGAAATGTCAGTATTTTGTTGGATTAAAAGTTCGTTATAAGAAATTGACCAGCGTAGCGGGCGTAGCTTGCTAGTACTCTATAAAAAAGAAAAACGTTTGTTAATCTATGAATATATTATATAACCCACTTACGCAAATATAGATAGCAGAAGTATAATATGTAATACTTCTGAATTACTCACGATTCCGAAAAGCGTTCTTTGTCTTTAGAAACCTCCAACACAATTATATTTTCGAGATTTAATAAAGTATTAATAAAACAAAGTTTCTTTTGCTGCCACTGATTTTCGAAAACGTTTCCGAGTAGTTGTTATAGTGTATTAGTATTAATCATTTTTCTAAAACTGGAATATTGATTTTAGAATGCTATCAATTCTCAATTAAACATTTTCAAATATGTAACTGAATTTATATGTGGAAGAGTAATAAAATATTAGATGTAAATTTTGGGTTTTATTCAAAATTCTCCTCTAAACTATTTTTTATTTTAATCAAACTTATCCAAATTTAGACCAAATACCCCCCCCCCCCCCCCCTTCCCTGTTAATTTATGTTACTTGCTGTTAATGCTGTAAAACATGTTTGTTGAACGAAAGAACGTTTCCTTGAGAATGAATAGCATCCGAAAAGCTCATATTCCAGTTTGAGAAAATTGATTAATACGCTATAAAAACTACTGGGAAATGTTTCTTAAAATCAATGGTAGAAAATGAAAAAATAATAATAAAAATAATTGTTTTTATAAATGTTTTTTTAAGTCTCAAAAATATCTTAGTTTCTGAGGTTTCCAAATATAAAGTACGCATTTTGAAATCGTGGGTCACTTGGAAGATGTTATTGTACATTTTTGTTTGGGGTAATAGTATATTTTCACAGATTGAGAAACATTTTTCTCTATTACTTACTCATCATACGTAGTATAGGGTAAGTCATGTAATCGTTTTGAAAAAAAAAAAAAAAAAAAAATTGACGGATTTACACGTTTCAGAGACACTGGAGATTCCGAAAAACATATTTTTAGAAAAAAAAAAAATTGCCGTCCGTCTGTGTGTGTTTTTGTCTGTAAACGCTCTATATCCCGAACAAATTGAGATAGAGTCTTGAAATTTGGCATGTACTTAGTATGTAATAATGGGAAGAAGCTTATTTAATTTCGGTAACTTCGATTATCCGGAATTTTTTTTTTCGGACTCTCGAAATATTCGGTCTGATAAAAGGTATATAAAAATTTCGAAATTGTTTATTTTAAGGATTGAATATAAATGACAATAAAATAACATAAATTTTGCATATGTCAGAAGTCGATCGGAAGTCGATCGGATAATTAGTTGCCGAGATATTTGTAATCCTATTTTCCGAACTCTTCGATTTTTCATGACCCTGTATTTCATTCAAACTTCAATTGAAAGATATATTTTAATTGAAAATGAGATGTTTAATCCGACGCAGTAAACCGTTATTTAATATGATTATCAATTTTGGAGTTATAAGGATGTTTCTTTTACGCAATTCAGTAATAGAGCATTTAAAGTTTATGACATCATCAAGCCACGATTTTATTCGAATTGTAATGCATTTTATAAACAGTTTACACATGTTTTATTTTCATATTTTATATTATGCATGCATATCAATGATGGGTAAGTATTTCGATGGCCCCCAACGACTAATTTTATTCGTACCGCTTTTTCAAAAGTATACTCTTTTCCATAGGCTCTATTACAATTTTAAGAGAGACCTACAACAAAGAAAGGTTTTTGTAAATAGTGGTACAAATAGAATATAAAACTACTCGCCAGTGGCAGACTTGATATTGCTAAGTGGGACATACATGTCCCCCATATAATAGTGGTAGCTTGTTTTGAACACTCCTAGTCTAATTGATCCATATGGACTGTTTAATGTTAGCTTGAATGATGACTGACATTCATCATCTTGCATTTGGGCAAAGTAAATGCAATACAAGTTATCAAGTTTCAATCGTGAAAAGCACCCTAGATGTTAAGGGGCCGCTTCACTGAAACTTCCCTGTCGCTCAATCCCATATTAACCTGTGGGAAAACATAAAAGCATGATTACTCATTACCTAAAAAAATTATTAAATTATGGCTTTCACCATCAGAAAGTAGACGTCAGATACCAATGATGTGTGTTTTTAAAAATTGTCTACGCAAATTTTAAGTATTTATAAAGTCTCTAGACTTTGAAATTTTCATTTGATGAAAATTTATTATCTTCTTAAAAATACATAGCATTTACGGAGATAATCTTTAAAGACACACGTCGCCGGCATCTGATGTCTAACTTTCTGATGGTGAAAACCGTATTTTGATAATTATATCAGGTAATGATTAATCGCGCTTTCAAATTTTCCCTCGTGTTAACATGGGATTACGAGATCGGGGAGTTTCAGTGAAGCAGCCCCTTTTCAATGTCAAGGCACTGGGAAGCTAATGTTAAGCCAATGACAGCTTTCTTTTCAAATTTTACGTTCGCATTATAATACTTTTAATATTTTTTTCATAGGAATTTTTTTATTTATTTATTTATTTTTAATGAGATCGATAACTAAACAGATATTTTCGTACTTTTTCGATTTTGGTTGCAGTTTTTTTTTTTTGGGGGGGGGGGACACTTTCACTTCCGCAACTAATTTATCCTATTAGCATATCCCCAGATATCGTATGCAAAAAAATCCTTTGAAAAAATTAATATGCAAACGAGCAATTTGAACAGAATACTGCCATTGTTTTAACATTAGCTTGCGAGTTACTTCGCGTTACTAAAGTGGACTCTTAAGTATTAAGTAAGGTTTGAAAATTTCCTTCTACTCTCGTTGTCGCCAATGGTAATTAAAAATAGTTATCCACTTTGAAATAATGTTGGAGAAGTTACTTAAGGAGAAGTGAGTCAAAACTTCCCGAATAGAAGTAATTTCGTTCTAAATCGAAGCAATTTATTGAGATCCAAAACAAGGAATATGCCGATTAAAACAAGTATGATCTATCCATAATAACTTGTTAATCACAATTAAAAAATTATACAGATTTCTTTGCTGATCTTTATTCTGCCCTTTCACATTTTGCGCCCTAACAATTCGTGCGCCTAGCAGTTGGCTCCAACTACTCCACGGTAGCTATACGCCCCTGTGAAGTAATCACAATCCATTTTAGAGTCATTTTTACATCATGTAAGTTGCCAGTTTTAAAGATACCTGACCCCTTAAACAAACTTAAGTATAAGATCATGTGATAACATGTTTTAAAACAATCCACTGACAAAAATCAATGATAGAACCAATAAATATAGGTCATAAATTTTATCATAACAATTAAATCATCGTAGAAAAAAGCGAAAAACATTGACCCTGCCTGGGGCCAAAAATATATGCTTGTCTACCTATCTCTTTTATGTTTTCCCACGATATGACAATACATGCATATATAAATAGTTTCTGTATTCATTATACGTTTTTACAATTTTTATTTTCCGGCTATTTGTGTTTTACTCACCCATCATACGTAGTATAAGGTAAGTGTTGTAATTGTTTTGAAATTGGAAAAAAAAATTTTTTTTGACGGATTTGCACGTTTCAGAGACACTGGAGATTCCGAAAAACATATTTTTAGAAAAAAAAAATGCCGTCCGTCTGTCTGTGTGTGTGTCTGTCAACGCTCTATCTCCCGAACAAATTGAGATAGAGACTTGAAATTTGGTAAGGACTTTGTATATAATAATGGGAAGAAGCTTATTGAATTTCAGTAACTTCGATTATCCGGAACTATTTTTTTCAGACTCTCGAGATATTCGTTCTTATAAAAGGTATATAAAATTTTTCGAAATTGTTTATTTTAAGGATTGAATATAAATGACAATAAAATAACATAAATTTTGCATAAGTCAGAAGTCGATCGGAAGTCGATCGTATAATTAGTTGCCGAGATATTTGTAATCCTATTTGCCGCACTCTTCGATTTTTCATGACCCTGTATTTCATTCAAACTTCAATTGAAAGAAATATTTTAATTGAAAATGAGATGTTTAATCCGACGCAGTAAACCGTTAGTTAATATGATTATCAATTTTTGAGTTATAAGGATGTTTCTTTTACGCAAATCAGTAATAGAGCATTTAAAGTTTATGACGTCATCAAGCCACGATTTTATTCGAATTGCAATGCATTTTGTAAACAGTTTACACATGTTTTATTTTCACATTTTATATTATGCATGCATATCTATGATGGGTAAGTATTTCGATGGCCCCCAACGACTAATTTTATTCGTACCGCTTTTTCAAAAGTATACTCTTTTCCATAGGCTCTATTACAATTTTAAGAGAGACCTACAACAAAGAAAGGTTTTTGTAAATAGTGGTACAAATAGAATATAAAAGTAGTCGCCAGTGACAGACTTGATATTTCTAAGTGGGATATACATGTCCCCCATATAATAGTGGTAGCTTGTTTTGAACACTCCTAGTCTAATTGATCCATATGAACTGTCTAATGTTAGCTTGAATGATGACTGACATTCATCATCTTGCATTTGGGCAAAGTAAATGCATAACAAGTTTCAATCGTGAAAAGCACCCTAGAGGTTAAGGGGGCTCTTCACTGAAACTCCCCTGTCGCTCAATCCCATATTAACCTATGGGAAAACATATAGCATGATTACTCATTACCTAAAAAAATTATTAAATTATGGCTTTCACCATCAGAAAGTAGAAGTCAGATACCAATGATGTGTGTTTTTAAAAATTGTCTACGTAAATTTTAAGTATTTATAAAGTCTCTAGACTTTGAAATTTTCATTTGATGAAAATTTATTATCTTCTTAAAAATACATAACATTTACGGAGATAATCTTTAAAAACACACGTCGCCGGCATCTGATGTCTACTTTCTGATGGTGAAAACCGTATTTTGATAATTATATCAGGTAATGATTAATCGCGCTTTCAAATTTTCCCTCGGGTTAACATGGGATTACGAGATCGGGGAGTTTCAGTGAAGCAGCCCCTTTTCAATGTCAAGGCACTGTGAAGCTAATGTTAAGCCAATGACAGCGTTCTTTTCAAATTTTACGTTCGCATTATAATACTTTTAATATTTTTTTCATAGGATTTTTTTAATTTATTTATTTATTTTTAATGAGATCGATAACTAAACAGATATTTTCGTACTTTTTCGATTTTGGTTGCAGTTTTTTTTTTTTTGGGGGGGGGGGGGGCAGGGACACTTTCACTTCTGCTACTAATTTATCCTATTAGCATATCCCCAGATATCGTATGCAAAAAAATCCTTTGAAAAAATTAATATGCAAACGAGCAATTTGAACAGAATACTGCCATTGTTTTAACATTAGCTTGCGAGTTACTTCGCGTTACTAAAGTGGACTCTTAAGTATTAAGTAAGGTTTGAAAATTTCCTTCTACTCTCGTTGTCGCCAATGGTAATTAAAAATAGTTATCCACTTTGAAATAATGTTGGAGAAGTTACTTAAGGAGAAGTGAGTCAAAACTTCCCGAATAGAAGTAATTTCGTTCTAAATCGAAGCAATTTATTGAGATCCAAAACAAGGAATATGCCGATTAAAACAAGTATGATCTATCCATAATAACTTGTTAATCACAATTAAAAAATTATACAGATTTCTTTGCTGATCTTTATTCTGCCCTTTCACATTTTGCGCCCTAACAATTCGTGCGCCTAGCAGTTGGCTCCAACTACTCCACGGTAGCTATACGCCCCTGTGAAGTAATCACAATCCATTTTAGAGTCATTTTTACATCATGTAAGTTGCCAGTTTTAAAGATACCTGACCCCTTAAACAAACTTAAGTATAAGATCATGTGATAACATGTTTTAAAACAATCCACTGACAAAAATCAATGATAGAACCAATAAATATAGGTCATAAATTTTATCATAACAATTAAATCATCGTAGAAAAAAGCGAAAAACATTGACCCTGCCTGGGGCCAAAAATATATGCTTGTCTACCTATCTCTTTTATGTTTTCCCACGATATGACAATACATGCATATATAAATAGTTTCTGTATTCATTATACGTTTTTACAATTTTTATTTTCCGGCTATTTGTGTTTTACTCACCCATCATACGTAGTATAAGGTAAGTGTTGTAATTGTTTTGAAATTGGAAAAAAAAAATTTTTTTTGACGGATTTGCACGTTTCAGAGACACTGGAGATTCCGAAAAACATATTTTTAGAAAAAAAAAATGCCGTCCGTCTGTCTGTGTGTGTGTCTGTCAACGCTCTATCTCCCGAACAAATTGAGATAGAGACTTGAAATTTGGTAAGGACTTTGTATATAATAATGGGAAGAAGCTTATTGAATTTCAGTAACTTCGATTATTCGGAACTATTTTTTTCAGACTCTCGAGATATTCGTTCTTATAAAAGGTATATAAAATTTTTCGAAATTGTTTATTTTAAGGATTGAATATAAATGACAATAAAATAACATAAATTTTGCATAAGTCAGAAGTCGATCGGAAGTCGATCGTATAATTAGTTGCCGAGATATTTGTAATCCTATTTGCCGCACTCTTCGATTTTTCATGACCCTGTATTTCATTCAAACTTCAATTGAAAGAAATATTTTAATTGAAAATGAGATGTTTAATCCGACGCAGTAAACCGTTAGTTAATATGATTATCAATTTTTGAGTTATAAGGATGTTTCTTTTACGCAAATCAGTAATAGAGCATTTAAAGTTTATGACGTCATCAAGCCACGATTTTATTCGAATTGCAATGCATTTTGTAAACAGTTTACACATGTTTTATTTTCATATTTTATATTATGCATGCATATCTATGATGGGTAAGTATTTCGATGGCCCCCTACGACTAATTTTATTCGTACCGCTTTTTCAAAAGTATACTCTTTTCCATAGGCTCTATTACAATTTTAAGAGAGACCTACAACAAAGAAAGGTTTTTGTAAATAGTGGTACAAATAGAATATAAAAGTAGTCGCCAGTGACAGACTTGATATTTCTAAGTGGGATATACATGTCCCCCATATAATAGTGGTAGCTTGTTTTGAACACTCCTAGTCTAATTGATCCATATGAACTGTCTAATGTTAGCTTGAATGATGACTGACATTCATCATCTTGCATTTGGGCAAAGTAAATGCATAACAAGTTTCAATCGTGAAAAGCACCCTAGAGGTTAAGGGGGCTCTTCACTGAAACTCCCCTGTCGCTCAATCCCATATTAACCTATGGGAAAACATATAGCATGATTACTCATTACCTAAAAAAATTATTAAATTATGGCTTTCACCATCAGAAAGTAGAAGTCAGATACCAATGATGTGTGTTTTTAAAAATTGTCTACGTAAATTTTAAGTATTTATAAAGTCTCTAGACTTTGAAATTTTCATTTGATGAAAATTTATTATCTTCTTAAAAATACATAACATTTACGGAGATAATCTTTAAAAACACACGTCGCCGGCATCTGATGTCTACTTTCTGATGGTGAAAACCGTATTTTGATAATTATATCAGGTAATGATTAATCGCGCTTTCAAATTTTCCCTCGGGTTAACATGGGATTACGAGATCGGGGAGTTTCAGTGAAGCAGCCCCTTTTCAATGTCAAGGCACTGTGAAGCTAATGTTAAGCCAATGACAGCGTTCTTTTCAAATTTTACGTTCGCATTATAATACTTTTAATATTTTTTTCATAGGATTTTTTTAATTTATTTATTTATTTTTAATGAGATCGATAACTAAACAGATATTTTCGTACTTTTTCGATTTTGGTTGCAGTTTTTTTTTTTTTGGGGGGGGGGGGGGCAGGGACACTTTCACTTCTGCTACTAATTTATCCTATTAGCATATCCCCAGATATCGTATGCAAAAAAATCCTTTGAAAAAATTAATATGCAAACGAGCAATTTGAACAGAATACTGCCATTGTTTTAACATTAGCTTGCGAGTTACTTCGCGTTACTAAAGTGGACTCTTAAGTATTAAGTAAGGTTTGAAAATTTCCTTCTACTCTCGTTGTCGCCAATGGTAATTAAAAATAGTTATCCACTTTGAAATAATGTTGGAGAAGTTACTTAAGGAGAAGTGAGTCAAAACTTCCCGAATAGAAGTAATTTCGTTCTAAATCGAAGCAATTTATTGAGATCCAAAACAAGGAATATGCCGATTAAAACAAGTATGATCTATCCATAATAACTTGTTAATCACAATTAAAAAATTATACAGATTTCTTTGCTGATCTTTATTCTGCCCTTTCACATTTTGCGCCCTAACAATTCGTGCGCCTAGCAGTTGGCTCCAACTACTCCACGGTAGCTATACGCCCCTGTGAAGTAATCACAATCCATTTTAGAGTCATTTTTACATCATGTAAGTTGCCAGTTTTAAAGATACCTGACCCCTTAAACAAACTTAAGTATAAGATCATGTGATAACATGTTTTAAAACAATCCACTGACAAAAATCAATGATAGAACCAATAAATATAGGTCATAAATTTTATCATAACAATTAAATCATCGTAGAAAAAAGCGAAAAACATTGACCCTGCCTGGGGCCAAAAATATATGCTTGTCTACCTATCTCTTTTATGTTTTCCCACGATATGACAATACATGCATATATAAATAGTTTCTGTATTCATTATACGTTTTTACAATTTTTATTTTCCGGCTATTTGTGTTTTACTCACCCATCATACGTAGTATAAGGTAAGTGTTGTAATTGTTTTGAAATTGGAAAAAAAAAATTTTTTTTGACGGATTTGCACGTTTCAGAGACACTGGAGATTCCGAAAAACATATTTTTAGAAAAAAAAAATGCCGTCCGTCTGTCTGTGTGTGTGTCTGTCAACGCTCTATCTCCCGAACAAATTGAGATAGAGACTTGAAATTTGGTAAGGACTTTGTATATAATAATGGGAAGAAGCTTATTGAATTTCAGTAACTTCGATTATTCGGAACTATTTTTTTCAGACTCTCGAGATATTCGTTCTTATAAAAGGTATATAAAATTTTTCGAAATTGTTTATTTTAAGGATTGAATATAAATGACAATAAAATAACATAAATTTTGCATAAGTCAGAAGTCGATCGGAAGTCGATCGTATAATTAGTTGCCGAGATATTTGTAATCCTATTTGCCGCACTCTTCGATTTTTCATGACCCTGTATTTCATTCAAACTTCAATTGAAAGAAATATTTTAATTGAAAATGAGATGTTTAATCCGACGCAGTAAACCGTTAGTTAATATGATTATCAATTTTTGAGTTATAAGGATGTTTCTTTTACGCAAATCAGTAATAGAGCATTTAAAGTTTATGACGTCATCAAGCCACGATTTTATTCGAATTGCAATGCATTTTGTAAACAGTTTACACATGTTTTATTTTCATATTTTATATTATGCATGCATATCTATGATGGGTAAGTATTTCGATGGCCCCCTACGACTAATTTTATTCGTACCGCTTTTTCAAAAGTATACTCTTTTCCATAGGCTCTATTACAATTTTAAGAGAGACCTACAACAAAGAAAGGTTTTTGTAAATAGTGGTACAAATAGAATATAAAAGTAGTCGCCAGTGACAGACTTGATATTTCTAAGTGGGATATACATGTCCCCCATATAATAGTGGTAGCTTGTTTTGAACACTCCTAGTCTAATTGATCCATATGAACTGTCTAATGTTAGCTTGAATGATGACTGACATTCATCATCTTGCATTTGGGCAAAGTAAATGCATAACAAGTTTCAATCGTGAAAAGCATCCTAGAGGTTAAGGGGCCTCTTCACTGAAACTCCCCTGTCGCTCAATCCCATATTAACCTATGGGAAAACATATAGCATGATTACTCATTACCTAAAAAAATTATTAAATTATGGCTTTCACCATCAGAAAGTAGAAGTCAGATACCAATGATGTGCGTTTTTAAAAATTGTCTACGTAAATTTTAAGTATTTATAAAGTCTCTAGACTTTGAAATTTTCATTTGATGAAAATTTATTATCTTCTTAAAAATACATAACATTTACGGAGATAATCTTTAAAAACACACGTCGCCGGCATCTGATGTCTACTTTCTGATGGTGAAAACCGTATTTTGATAATTATACCAGGTAATGATTAATCGCGCTTTCAAATTTTCCCTCGGGTTAACATGGGATTACGAGATCGGGGAGTTACAGTGAAGCAGCCCCTTTTCAATGTCAAGGCACTGTGAAGCTAATGTTAAGCCAATGACAGCGTTCTTTTCAAATTTTACGTTCGCATTATAATACTTTTAATATTTTTTTCATAGGATTTTTTTAATTAATTTATTTATTTTTAATGAGATCGATAACTAAACAGATATTTTCGTACTTTTTCGATTTTGGTTGCAGTTTTTTTTTTTTTTGGGGGGGGGGGGACACTTTCACTTCTGCAACTAATTTATCCTATTAGCATATCCCCAGATATCGTATGCAAAAAAATCCTTTGAAAAAATTAATATGCAAACGAGCAATTTGAACAAAATACTGCCATTGTTTTAACATTAGCTTGCGAGTTACTTCGCGTTACTAAAGTGGACTCTTAAGTATTAAGTAAGGTTTAAAAATTTCTTTCTACTCTCGTTGTCGCCAACGGTAATTAAAAATAGATATCGACTTTGAAATAATGTTGGAGAAGTTACTTACGGAGAAGTGAGTTAAAACTTCCCGAATAGAAGTAATTTCGTTCTAAATCGAAGCAATTTATTGAGATCCAAAACAAGAAATATGCCGATTAAAACAAGTATGATCTATCCATATTAACTTGTTAATCACAATTGAAAAATTATACAGATTTCTTTGCTGATCTTTGTTCCGCCCTTTCACATTTTGCGCCCTAACAATTCGTGCGACTAGCAGTTGGCTCCAACTGCTCCACGGTAGCTACGCCCCTGTGAAGTAATCACAATCCATTTTAGAGTCATTTTTACATGTAATTTGCCAATTTTAAAGATGCCTGACCCCTTAAACAAACTTAAGTATAAGATCATGTGATAACATGTTTTAAAACAATCCACTGACAAAAATCAATGATAGAACCAATAAATATAGGTCATAAATTTTATCATAACAATTAAATCATCGTAGAAAAAAGCGAAAAACGTTGACCCTGCCTGGGGCCAAAAATATATGCCTGTCAACCTATCTCTTTTATGTTTTCCCACGATATGACAATACATGCATATATAAATAGTTTCTGTATTCATTATACGTTTTTACAATTTTTATTTTCCCGCTATTTGTGTTTTACTTACCCATCATACGTAGTATAGGGTAAATGTTGTAATCGTTTTGAAAATGGAAAACAAAAATTTTTTTTGACGGATTTGCACGTTTCAGACACTGGAGATTCCGAAAAACATATTTTTAGAAAAAAAAAAAATGCCGTCCGTCTGTCTGTGTGTGCGTCTGTAAACGTTCTATCTCCCGAACAAATTGAGATAGAGACTTCAAATTTGGTAAGTACTTTGTATGTAATAATGGGAAGAAGCTTATTGAATTTCACTAACTTCGATTATCCGGAACTATTTTTTTTGGACTCTCGAAATATTCGTTCTGATAAAAGGTATATAAAATTTTTCGAAATTGTTTATTTTAAGGAGTGAATATAAAAGACAATAAAAAAACATAAATTTTGCATAAAGAATAAAGTCGATCGGATAAGTAGTTGCCGAGATATTTGTAATTAACTTGCCACACTCTTCGATTTTTCATGTCCCTGTATTTCATTCAAACTTCAATTCAAAGATATATTTTAATTAGAAATGAGACGCTTAATCTGACGCAGTAAGCCGTTCGTTAATATGACTGTCAATTTTGGAGTTAGAAGGATATTTCTTTTACGCAATTCAGTAATAGAGCATATAAAGTTTATGACGTCATCAAGCTGCGATTTTATTCGAATTGTAAGGTATTTTATAAATAGTTTACACATGTTTTATTTTCATATTTTATATTATGCATATCCATTATGAGTAAGTATTACGGTGGCTCCAACGACTAGTTTTTCGTAAGGGGCCGCTTCACTGAAACTAACTCCCCGATCACGAAATCCCATGTTAACGTATGGGAAAACTGCGACGCGCGATTACTTATTACCTAATATAGGCATTAAAATACAGTGTTTAAATTAAAATACGTCTATTTTCTGATTTTGAAAACGGTATTTTAATAATTATAATAGTTAAAGAGTAATCGCGCTTCGCAGTTTTCCCATTTGGTTAACATGGGATTTCGCGATCCAGGAGTTTCAGTGAAGCGGCCCCTTAATACTGGGTGATCAAACCATTGACTTCTAATATAAATGTATGAGATGTCAATGGATCCAACCCGGGATGCAGAATATAGATAAAATCAATTTTTAATGGAAAACTGCAATAGAAAGTTTATATTTAATCTATTTTTTAAGACTCTCTACTAACAACACCAAATAAATATTTTTATGAAAGGTATCGATTATGTATTCAAATAAAGTTTTCCAATTTATTAAAAGTGATATTTTCGTATTCGCCGCATGCCAGGAGTAAATAGCCGAAGAAATCGCTAAAGATTTCGCTATCTACAGCAGTCTTTTTGATTTTGGTTATTTTAGTGTTTAAGCGTGTAGTTCGATAACATATCTGTTAAATTTAGGTTTTATTTTATTTTATTTTATTGTATTCATTTAGGAAATTTGAATTTCGTCATGAAATATTAGCCGGAATCAAATGCTGAATTATGTACATTGTTTTAAGTGCAAATGGGTTCATTTTCCGTAATCGGGTTGAGCGCGATAAAGATACCTTAAGGAGATGTTTGAAAAATATTTTAAAACGTCCCGAAAAAATTTGTAATTTTGGATACAGTTTTCGAACAAAGTTCTTTTTCAACCTATTCGATTATGTAAAACAGGCATGTCAAACACGTGGCTGTGGGCCACAATTGGCCCGCCGATAACTTATCTGTGGCTCGCCAAGCCTTTGGAATTTTACATGTGTTTTTCTGTTGTTCGTTCACATATGCAGGAAATACAATTTGCACGAACACACTTGCACCAACTGTGGTCTTTTAGATGCAGTGAACGCGAAATTTGTTTGTCGGGTGTTGCCACTGTCAATATGACGTCTGCGTTTCTCACAGATATACTTTTTCTTTAATTAAAATTAACTAGAAGATAGCCCATCAGAAGGACGTGTTTTCATTTTTATAAATTTGTTAGCTAATAGTAAAAAAGAACAAACTTTATAAGATTAAAAAATCAAATGTAAACAGTAAACATTCACTCGTGATGCCACTTGAAAGAATATATTTTTTGGTAATAACAATGGAGTTATTTTCAAGAGTTATTCAATAATAATTTCTTGATAATTATAGTTATAATTAAATAATTAATATAATTATCATTATTTTTCTTTATAAATATCAATTTAAATGCATCATAGCTTAAAATGCATTCCTATTTAAATTTTGGTAGAAAGCGTTTCAACCACAGACAGTAGAACATTAATAACGTTATATTTTTTGCTCTAATTATGGTATTCACTTGCGGTTTCCGTCATTTTTTTTTATAAAAACTGGAGTATTTCGTATCTTAAAATGTAAAAATGATATTTTTTTGAAAATTCTGTGCCCCGGACAACCTTAATAATAAAACAAATTAAACAAACCTTGAATAAAAGTTAAGTTTGGAGAATTTTTTACAAATATAACAGATGAAAGCTTCACGTTTTTAGGAGAAAAAAAATCTTTGGGAAATCAAATATTTAGTAAATGTAACACAATTGACACATTTTTTATCACAATCAAATTTTATTTTCTTACTAGACGTATAGCCAACACAGTGAAAAGTTATCCAAGCCGGGACTCGAAACCGGGTTATCAGTATAAGCGCATTGACGTACTACCAACTGAACCACATGGGAATGATACTCAGCCTGGAACTTTCTCACTATAATATGTTGGTAAGGCTACAAACGCAGCACAAGATGGAATATTTTCCGTGAGCCACCAACTCCAGCATTCCTTTGATTTCGTGTTTGCCCCTGGGTTAGTGGCTCACGGAAAATATTCCATCTTGTGCTGCTTTTTTTGCCTTGCCAACATATTATTGTGAGGAAGTTCCAGGCTGAGTATCGTTCCCAAGTGGTTCCGTTGGTAGAACGTCAATACGCTATACTGATGACCCGGTTTCGTGTCCCGGCTTGGGTACTTATTCACTATGTTGGCTATACGCCTATTAAGCAAATAAAATTTGATTATTATGAGTGCAAGGCGTGCGAAATTTTCTATGGAAAATTTTCCAAGGTATTAAAAATTTTTTATCGTTAGAAAAATTAATAAGACTAAGTTCAACCTTAAATTAAAGTTAAGATTATCAATTTTTATTAAGTTTATTCATAAAAATAGTTATTTTTAATGAAAAAAAAATAAAAATAAAAATCATTCTTCCAAATTAAATTTAAAAATTGTAATTTATACTTTGAATTAAAGTGAAGATTATTGAATTTTATCAAGCTTATTTTCGCAAATAGAATGAATAAAAATTTAATTGTGCTAAAAAAATAAACAATAATAAAAATAAAATTATATCACAATGAAATTCAGAATATTTATCTTGAATCAAATTTAAATTTATCGAATTTTCAAGTTTATATTCACAAATAAAGCCAATAAAAAATTTCTTCTGCTAAAAGTAAAATTATGCGAAATCAAAATTTAAAATATTTAAATTTTGAATTAAATTCGATTTTAATAATTTTTCAAGTTCATTTTTCCACAACTATAGCAATATAGATTTTCTATTTGTTAGAATGAAAAATTATATGAAAAACAGATTTAAATTTATATTTATTCGGATAAAAAATGAAAATAAGTAAAACCTCTTAATAAATCCAAAATGTGTTACTTATACCTTGAATAAAATTTAAATGTATCAAATTTTACGAAATTTATTTTTCACAAACATAAAATTCCGCTTTGTTGGGGGTAATAAATAAAATTTATTAAAATGAAAAAAAAAATGATTACTCACCAAGCAAAAGAAATTTCTCTTGAAGTACATGGCTTACTCAGTTATATTCTAATCGTTCACATCTGAATATCTTCTCCGAATTAGTTCTTGTATTTTTCTCACATTTTTAAGAATATAATTTCATGCCATTCAAAGTTTCTTTTAGCTCTGGTGTACTTAAGTCACAAGTCATTCTCCTTAATTATGTAAATATATTATCAGGATCACTTTTAACTCAGAAATGAACTCACATCTCGCTCGCGCGCGTATTTAAAATGTAGCATTTGCTCACATGCTTCTCAGGTAGTTTTCGCTGTTACAGAACGAGTATTTCAAATAATACTGCTTCTGAGGTTGCCGAAGTATGTAAAACATTCTCGCCAAGTCGCTATCGCCAATAGCGCTAAATTGTATTATGGTTACAAATTGTGATTCTGAAAATGCGGGAAACACTTCTTGTAATTATTACCGAAGAAAGGGGCCCAGAGAGGGACCAAGGTAGCCTAGTAAATAGAAAAAAAAATTAATTTGACATGAACATAAAAATGGTGCAATATTTATTTATTTACTTATTTTGAATATTTCATCCTTCATTTTTTGTAGTATCTGTGGCATATGGCACTACCACTTCAAAAAGATATAATAATTTTCACATCACTAATTCTTTTATGCTCTTTTTGACTTTAGAAGGACCTTTTCTCAAAAAGTTGTGAATTTTGAGGAATTAAGAGTTTTAGCATAAAGTTAACTATATCTTTGTTTTTAAATAGCACCTACATTGGTGTTTGTATTTAGGTGCATCGAGTTTTAGATGCAGCAACTTTTTCTTTAATAAATTAAATTATTTGTTGTTAATTGTTATTATTATTATTTTGTAATTAGTTTTTTTAAATTGGTTCTGAAGTGCACTGATGTGGTGACGCGTATCTTATTCTTACATTTCATGTTACTGCCATATATACCTAACCCCTTGTTTTCTTCGAGCCGTGGATTTATCCATGCGTAAATACGGATTAGGTTCCCTTAGAAAGACCCCCACGAAGGGCACTCCCCCCGGGCCTATATCCCTAGTGTAGATAATTGGCCGTCAATAATCAACCCAACCCAACCTAACCCCTTGTTGAGTATAAAGTTTCTTCTAATGACGACTATTCAAACAGGTAGAAATGTCCGAATAAAGATCATCCAAGCAGCGAGGGGGCCCCTTCAGTATTAACAGCCCCTGGCCTTCAAATGGGTAAAAAATACTGCGTTTCTTCTTATTTTTCTTTATAAATTAATTCAATATCAATAAGTTAAGAAAAGAAATGCAGTATCGTAAAATTAAAAAAAAATCATTTTCTCTTAAGCTCTTTGTTGAAATATTTCTGATCAAACCATTTCAAATAATTAGGCTTTAGCCATAAATCTCGCTTGAGAACGAGGTTGCCGAAGGGAAAAAATCGCCAGGGAAACATCGGTAATGGCGCTAATTTTAAGACTATAGATATCTATTCAAGAGCTCAAATTGCACGGATCAGTTCTCTCAATCGTATTTTCTGCAAAAGCGACTGGACTGCTTGCTTCGGTGCAATTTAAAAAAAATAATTGTACATTAAAAATATATTAAGAAGGTTCCAGTTTGTTACTAAAATTAATTATAAAAAACTATATTAATATGATTTTAAAGATCAATATGATTAGTGATTGAATGATTAATATGATTATAATTAACATGTTTATAAAATAATTTATTAAAATTCAATTATGAATATGATACAATTAAAATTATGATAATAAAATTGTTTATTTGTATTGAAGAAATTGGTAATTTTGAACAAATATTGGCTATGATTTCATGATTTTCTATTTAATCTATCTTACAGGTGACCTGTTAAATGATAAATTGTTTCATTTATTTCATTAACCATATAAAAAATATATTTTTGTGTCAAAAATCAATCTTGAAATTTTAGCATTTTTAACGAATAACAACTTTTTTTGTAGCTTTAAATACATAAAATAAATTAGAAATAAGTAAGCACATGTATTCACTCATTATACATTCAATATTTCTTAGAAATTTACTAAGAATTTTCAAGGATTGGAAAAGCAGTTTTTTAAAATTGGTATCAAAGTTGAGACTTCGCATATTTTGTATGCTATAAAAATGTTCTTCGTTTTGCAATGGCTTTAGTTCTTGTGTGAGTTTTGATAAATAGTTTCATTTGTTATAGTATCATACTTTAAAGTATTTCTTAAAGGTTATTTTATAATGATAAATTAGCACATAAGCTGAAAAGTTCCCGGTCTGGCACACAGATGGCGTTGCAATCGCCGAACCGATGCTTTTTTCAGTAAATGCTAACCTTTAAAAGGTAGCAGAAAAAAATGTTATGACGATTCGCCGTGTGGATAAAACGTTAGAGTGGTTTTAGTTGAGCGACTTTGTTGATAAACAAAAAAATGGATAAACAAGAATTTCAAGAATTGTTATTTGATGGGAAAAAACACCGTTCAAACAACAGCTTGGCTTGATAAGCGTTATCCGGGCACTGCACTAGGTAAATCAACCATTATTGACTGGTTTGCTGAATTTAAACGTGGTCGTACGGACACCAGTGATGCACCACGCAAAAGAGGTGAATACTCCGGAAAACATAAAAAATGTCCACAAAATCGTTTTGGGTAACCGCTAAGTGAAGTTGCAGGAGATAGCTCAGACTCTGAAGATATCCAAGGAACGTATATGTTTTATTTTGAATGAACATTTGTCTATGAAAAAGATGTTGTCAAAGTGAGTGCTGCGCATGTTAATTTTTTACCAAAAACAACAACGAGTCGATGATTCTGAGCACTGTTTGGAGCTTTTTCGTTATAAAATTATGTTATTTATTATAAAATTATTATTTTTATTTATTTATTAAATTATTATTATTATTAAATTATTATTATTATTATTATTATTATTATTATTATTAAATTATTATTTGTTATTAAAGTTATGTTATTTATTAAAGTTATGAAGTTATAAAGTTATAAAGTTATGTTAAAAAGTTGTGTTTTCTTTATTAGACCGGCAACTTATCAGCCCATGTTGTTAAAACACAAAAATGATTTCCTTTAATAAATTAAAGCTTACATATTCACATAAGGAAAATACTCCCAGCTTCACAAATGAGTAATTTATGAAACTTTAAATGGTACAAGGTCCCTTAAAGCAGACATAACAAACACGTGGCCCGCCAAGCCTTTGGAATAATTTTACATGTGTTTAGTTCTGTTGTTCGTACACATACGCAGAAAATGCGCTTTGCACGAACACACTTGCACCGACTGTGGTCTTAGTGATAGTAAACGTAAAAAGTATGTACATGTCATTGCTAACAGTTGGGCGTTTTTTTTAAATTCAGAATGCTAACCCTATTTTTGAATAACAAAAGGCGCCTTATTTAATTCTTCATTAAATAATGCGAATAATACTCTTCAGAAAAAATGGTACAAGTCTGAATAAACCTTAAAAAAAAAAAAAAAAAAAAAAACACTCAACATGTAACACTCATGTATACAGACAGACCTAACTCTGTTATAAAATACATCTTCAAGAATTAGTGGCTACAAAGATAACCAATCTGAATGTGGCAAAGCACAGAATCTTAAGTTTGAAAATTTAAAGATTTGGAAAATTTGTATAGTATTTTTCTTGTAATTTTTTAATGTTTTATATCGAAACTAATACTTTTGCTACTTTCTTCGATTTTACATCATATTACGAAATAATATCCTGTATTTATTAAATGCTAAAAAAATGCATTATAAAATTAATAAAATGCGGCGTTAATTAAGAACATTTAAAAGTATCAAAATTCTAAATACAAAACTGCACATATCTCTTAATTGAGTAAAGCATAGAAAGTGACACAAATTATGGCTTTCGTGCAAGAAAATCCTCGAGCATGTTATCCAGGCTTACACTTTAGCCTTTGTCGAATGTATGGATTTTAGACTTAAGATATTTAATTATTTTCCTTATTTAGACTTGTTTACACGTGTGATTGTTAATGAATCTTGCATGATCAATGTTTATGAATCTTTCTCTTTTTTACTGGTATATTCTTACTCACACATACCTCAGTATTTATAAAAAATATGTTAGTTCTCTGTCAATAAGAATAAATATATTAACTAAAGATGGATATAGTAAATTTTTTAAAAAGTATAATACTCGAAAAACTGAAATTTAGTGTTTGATATGCAGAAAGTCGGTAGGAGTTTGTAAAAAATGTAACATTACTTGGCACTATAGCACAAAGTATTAGATAACTTACAAAAATATGGCCAAGCATCGGAAAGATAAACTGTATTCAGATTTAAAACTGATACTTAAAAATAAAAATATTTTTACTAAGCCCATTGAAAGGAATACAGCTGCTTTAATACAATGAATTGCCCGCAAGTCTAAATTCAATCCCTACGAAATGAAAGATGTAATACCCAGAGCAGTTATATTAAAAAAAAAAAATACTATAAGCATAAGTGTCATTGCTTGAAAGATTTATATGTAATCGGGAATTTTAAGAATCAACTGAAATGTATAATTTCAATATTTGATGCCTGACGCATTGTAAGTTGTGAAAGTAACAGATGCACGGAATTCCACTTATAGCTGGTTGTTTTTATTTATTTTTTCTTAAAAATAAGTAAGGAGTTTCTGAATTTTTTTTTCCTATTCCCGGTACAACTACCGTAGCTCATTTTTTTGACTCACTTGTCACAATTATGATTCAATACAGTTTTCCATTTTAGAAAGAGGTCTCATTGTATGTTTAAGTGTTTCTGCAAAGCCTGGTGTTATAAAAGCTAGAATTACAAAATTAAAAGGAAATGCATCTCAAAAAATGTGAAAATCAATAATTTATTATATTTACATAACCTATTGTGGTATTATAATTGTGTTATCAACTGAAATTGACGTGTTATGTATAATTGATGTTGAAATTGTTGTTTAGAATTTATTTTTTGCATTCAGTCGAATCTGGGTGTGAAGAATAATATGCGGATGTGGGGTTTTCCAATATCTGTAATTATTTATCAGTCGCCCGATTGTCTAAAATATTATCTGTGATTACGTGTATATTATTAGCTATGCTCGGAAACGCACTTTTATACGACACATTTACATAGCTGCTAATCCTCCGATTTTTTTCTAAGTTAAATAAACATAGTTTGAATCAGAAAATTTAATTATTAGACTAAATCAAATAAGTGCCGCATAGAAACAAGATGCATTTTCCCGCTCAAAATATGTTTTTGTTTCTCTCTATTCTTAACAACAACAACAACAAAAACAGTAACTAACGCTGCGCCGTAATTAAATTCATTTTGTCCGGGGTTTTTTCTCGACTTATGTTAAAAAATTATTGCATATAAAAATATAAAAACTGCAAGTTTTATAGGTAAATGTATGATAAACACACTGCAGAAGACCGATTTTAAATCGAAGAATTACAACTATTCAATGTTGAAATTGGCCAAAATAATTCATTTTTAAAAGTTTTATACGATCAAAAACTATGTATAGCAATTCAACCATCTTTTACAGACACATTTTGGACTTGGTTGCGGTGTCCAGTGTCCAATCATTTTTAAAATTTGTCTAATTTTTAAAAATTTCTCATTTTTTATTCAAAATTTCATTATTTGAATAGAGATTTAATCACAATAAAGAATGGATAACAACTTTGGAAATTTGCATGAATATTTTTTTAACATGGTTGCTTTCTCTATGTGCATATTTTATTCGATGCATTGGTAATAATATATACCGTATTTTCAGGCGTATAGCGCGCAGCTAAAACAATCATATTTAGACTCAGAAATTTTATTTCTTAAATAAAATTAAATAATTAAGACGAAGCAATAAGTAACATTTAATTAAATAAATTCGAGGTCGAAATATTGAGCTGCGCGTTATATGTCGGAATATACAGTATATATATATTTTTTTTTTTATTTTTTTTTATTTTGTATATAATACTTAATTTGGTCCTCTGTGGTAAACGGGTTTGAAATGCCTGGTGTAAAAGTTATGATTAGAAGTTAATAAATTTCCGATAAAAGCAAAATTGTTTGTTCAAGTCGTTGCTACCGTCGATATGACGTCAATGTTAATCACGGACATCGTTTTGCTTTATAATATGGATTCCAGGATTTTATTCATTTTCTTTCATGTGTATAAAGATGGAATTGGTAATTGATTTTCCACTCAATTTGTGCTAGAATTCTAAAATGTTGTACAGTCGTATATGCTCCAACGACAATCCAATATTTTAATATTTTCAGAACTTAACAACTCATTTAATTAATTTTTGATTCCATCTGAGATGATGTATAGTAAACAATTTGCAAAAGGCACAATACATTTGAAAAGTACTAATTTTAGGAATTACCATTAATAGTCGGAAAAATATACGAATTATTTTATGCAGCTCTGTATATGATCTATAGATTTGTATATATACTATACACTGTATACTAAAATTTAGTTCGGTTAAGAAAATCATAGCACACTTGTAAACTACCCTTCAGCAATTTCCTTCAATAAACGGAAATGTACTCGATATGTTTTGTGCTGCCCTGTCTATCATCTATAGAATTTATACACACTAAGTAATAGGCAAAAAATCTATACTATAAAAGAGTAGCTTGATTTTCTCATAATCAACGCCGAGCCTCAATCGTTTGCCCTAGAACAATAAAATTTGGAAGACGTGTTCTTTACACAATGTAGGCACCCACTAAGAAAGGATTTTTGAAAATTCACACCCTAAGGGGGTTAAATAGGGGGGGGGGGTTCGAAAGTTTTAGGTAATTTCGTCTTTTCGGCACATCTCAGCAGGAGTTTTAAGTAAGAAACGTGAAATTCGGGATAACAATTCTACTGAAGAATAGTTAAACATGTGTTTCAGGCGATTTTAGAAATTCAACCACAAAGGAGTTAAACAGGGGGTCGAAAATTTTCGGTGTTTTCACATTTTAACCATATCTCATCAGCAGTTTTAGGTAAGAACGTGAAATTCAAGATAACAAATATACTAAAAAAAGGCCATAATGTAACCGAAATTTTTTGAGTGTCCCTGTAAATGAACTATAAACGTTACGTACTTCATTTTTAATATCGAACATACCATAGTAAACCTTAATAATATATATAAATTGTATGGAAATCCGAATATATTTACGCGAGTTAGAGCAAGGGCAGACAGACAGACAGAAAAACCGAGTTCATAAACACTTTTCAACTATGTTGAAAAGTGTTAAAAAGAGAGAGTAAGAGAATAAAAATTTCTCAATGAAAGAAAAAAAATGTCACATTTAAAAAAAATATTGCTAAATGCTTCCCCGAATTTGATTCTAAGAAATTTTAGAATTATATATATATATATATATATATATGCTACCTGACCCACCCGCCGTTGCCCGAACCCGTGTAATAAACTTAAATCTCTTAAAAAACGAAATTTTGGCCACTGTCTCCGATGGCTTCGACACCGTATACCGGGCATGCTCGTACGCTCCAAAAAAAAAAAATTTTTTTTCCCCTTCCACCACCAGGGGAGCATTCTGTTCTAAACAACCCTCTTTCGGAAAGAGCCTCTGAGACAGGTCCCCGCTGCCTACGGTACTGTATAGTAGGCGTGCTACAAAATTGAGCTGGTTTCGAGAAGATGAGAACATTATAAGCCGAGTTATTGAAATAAGGCACAGTTAGAGAAAATAACCTTGAATGAGGTTCCGGGGGGAGGGGATGTTCAAGTGTCCTTCAGAAAATGACTAATTAGAAGGACCATCATGAATCTTTAAAAATTCGTTCGTTTGGTTAAGCTAGGAACTTAATTACAAACTTGGCTTAAACTATTATTCGGAAATAGTGGTAAACGCTACTCATAAATTTACTTTAATGTTATAGAAGGTGACTATAAGTTAATTATAATGTTTGGAATACTTTGAAATCGGAAAGATAGTTGCGGAGATATGGAAACAGGGCATAGTTACAGAAAAAAAAATCTTGAAGGAGGGGCCGGGGTTATGTTTAAGTGCCCTTCAGCAAATGGCAGATTAGGAGGACCACTATGCATCTTTAAAAATTTGTTCGTTTGATTAAGCTAAGGAACTTAATTATAAATTTGGCTTAAACTATTATTCGGAAATAGTGGTAACCGCTACTCATAAATTTACTTTAATGTTATAAAGGGTGACTATTAAGAGGCTACTTCACTCAGGCGAGAACACCCGCTCGCTAATGTTAATCCTATGGGGGAAATAATTTACGATATCTCGTTTGCATTTCAATATATTTAAATGATTTTTTTTCTTCTTGCATTGGATAGCTGAGGTTTTTTTTTATTGAGGATACTTTCACTTTCGAAACCGGTTCCGAAAGGGAAAGTATCTTAATTTAAAAAAAAATGGTAATCAAAATTGAAAAAGTACAAAGGAGCGTGCATAGAGATTGACCTCAGCTGTCCAATGCAAAAAAAAAATCATTTTAAAATATTCAAATGCGAACGAGATATCGTAAATTATTTCCCCCATAGGATTAACATTAGCGAGTGGGTGTTTTCGCCTGAGTGAAATAGCCTAGTGAAGTTAATTACAATGTTTGGAATCACTTGCGTTGAAATCGGAAAGATAGTTGCTGAGATACTATGCTAGTATGGAAACGGGAAATAGTTAGAGAAAAAAACCTTGACGGAAGGGCCGGGGGGAGGGGATGTTCAAGTGCCCTTCAGCAAATGACTAATTAGGACAACCACTATTGATCTTTAAAAATTTGTTCGTTTTGTTAAGCTTGGAACTTAATTACAAATTTGGCTTAAACTATTATTCGGAAATAGTGGTAACCGCTACTCATAAATTTAGTTTAATGTTATAAAGAGTGACTATTAAGTTAATTATAATGTTTGAAATCAATTGCGTTGAAATCGGAAAGATATGGAAACGGGGCATAGTTAGAGAGAAAAACCTTGAAGGAGGACCCGGGAGCGGATGTTCAAGTGACTTTTAGCAAATAACTAATTAGGAGGATCACTATACATCTATTAAAGATTGATTCATTTGGTTAAGCTAGGAACTTAATTTGAAATTTGGCTTAGACTATTATTCGGAAATACTGGTAACTGCTTTCTAGAAATAAACCTTGAAGCTATGAATGCTGATTTTTACGATAATTTAGTAAAAATGGAACTAAATGGAGAAGTTCGGAACATTGTTAGCTGAGATTTAAAATAGCGGTATTCTGTATATATAAAACAGCAATTAAATGCTACGGGTGAAGCTACGGGGATGTTAAAATTGTTAAATGTAATTAGACCCTTACGCCTGTCCATCCAAACAAATATAACAAATAATCTGTTAAAGTTTTCTGTATTAATAGTCTCTATCATAATAATATATGTCCTGTTTTTAAAAAAACTTAAACCCAGCTAATTGTCATGAAGAAAAACGTGCCTGAAAAATGCTTCAAGCTCAAAATTTGCTTTCATACCATTTAACTACCAGAAGTAAAACATCATCGATATATCTAAAACTGATTAAATTTTCATTCAAAACGCTATTATTTTCATAAATATCCGCTAAAATTGAATTGCACCACACCCCTCCATAGGGATGCCTTTAATTTGCCTATAAATTATATTTCCATCATATAAGTAGTTTTCCTGAACCACTAATTGAAATAAATTTTGAAAACCAACAAAATCAATCTATTTATCACCATATTTTTATAAACATCTAATAATTTGTTCTTTAAAATCCATAATATGTATATTATTGAAGAAATCTGCAAAATCATATGTATAAATTCCTATGATACTAATTTTAAACTTGTTTAATCTTTCCAAAAGGTCGTAACTGTTATTTATTATGAATGTCAAATTTGTACTTTTGATTTTTGAAAATAATCTCTGAAAAACTTTTAGCAATATTTTGTTAGCATACTCAGTATAGGAATTATAACCACAAGTAATCGTTCTAAATTTTATTGGACACTTATGAAATTTTGGTACTAAAACCAAATACGGAAAATTCAAATTATTCTGCTTCGTTTTAATTTTCTTATGCATTGCCTTGATTCTGTTTCCCACCTGTTGAACCTTAGATTTCATCATGTTATAGTGATTTGTATTATCACAATTTTCACTTAATTCTTTACCATATAGTCTTTTGCAAATGATTGCATAATTAGTACTTGCTTTGTCTACATGTGTTATTATGAAATTATCTTGGAAATTTATTATAGCTTTTTTTAGATTAGCATATCCCTCTTCAGTTAAGCCCTCACAATTTTTAATATATTTATTTTTAGAGCTCTTGAAATATGTTTATTTCCACTCTACAAATAAAACCTCAGGGACACTGTATTTGTAAGTTAACTTTTGTATAAAAATATCAATATTGTTTTTAAATCGTTTCATAGCACTACTTTTCGTAACAATTCGCTTTAATCTGTATTTTGTCCCATAACTCATATGTTTTTTTAAATCCTCATCTTCTACAATATTTATATCACCAGTGACTATATGTACATGATGTTCGTCCACATATTTATTATAATTTTCTTCATTACATTTACAAATGCCAATATTTTCGTTTCTATTAATAATTTTAGAATAGCTATTATAAATTAAAGATAATTCTACCTAAAAATTTGTCATATTTAAATGCTTTAAGAATATTAAAGTTTTTTATAGGTAACAAATCGTGGTATTTATTAAAAATTCTTTTTAAATTTACATATAGCATACTCCAATGTAATCTATAACAAAATATTTTATATTATCTTTATTTTCCTTTTGTTCATTTTTAACCACACAATAACTTTGCCAATTATTAAATTTTATTCTATATTTTAATAGATTAATTACTCAGATCTATATAATGAATTCCAACCTTTTTTGCCAACAAATTAAAAACTTCAGGTATCAACCTCTTCTTTAGCGTTAAATATTATATGTTTAATACTTTTTTTACCTTACCCAAACCCTTACATTTCATCACAGCAGTTACAATGTCCTCACAGTCATTCAGTTTAACCAATTTATCACCAGCAAATTCCGAGTCAAAATTTTCTTGATTATCACTATAACTGTAAATATCATGCTTGATCCTTGCATAGATCGAATCATCCATATTAAGATTTTTAAATGTTTGTATAACTTTACAATTACCAAGCATAACATTCAACCCATAGGGATAAACTGCTGCATGTTTGATCATCATTTCCTTTTAATATACCTTTCTTTTAATATTATTTAGGACAATTTTCAAAATTGATATCTTACTGTTATTTATACCATCATGTTCCGCGAAATGCTTTATTTATATGTCCTGTTCCTCTTTTTACTTACCCATCATACGTAGTATAGGGTAAGTCTTGTAATCGTTTTGAAAATCGAAAAATTTTTTTTGACGGATTTACACGTTTCAGACACTGGAGATTCCGAAAAACATATTTTTAGAAAAAAATTTTTGCCGTCCGTCTGTGTGTCTGTGTGTCTGTGTGTGTGTGTGTCTGTAAACGCTCTATCTCCCGAAAAAATTGAGATAGAGACTTGCAGTTTGGTATGTACTTAGTATGTAATAATGGGAAGATGCCTATTTCATTTCAATAACCTCGATTAACCGGAACAATTTTTTTCGGACTCTCGAAATATTCGTTCTGATGAAAGGTATATAAAAATTTTCGAAATTGTATATTTTAAGAAATGAATATAAAAGACAATAAAAAAACATAAATTTTGAATAAAGCATGAAGTCGATCGGATAATTAGTTGCCAAGATATTTGGAATCCTATTTTCCACACTCTTCGATTTTTCATGACCCTGTATTTCATCCAAATTTCACTTCAAAGATATATTTTAATTGGAAATTTGACGCTTAATCAGATGCAATAAACCTCTAGTTAATAGGATTATTATTTTTGGAATTATAAGGATGTTTCTTTCAAGCAATTCAGTAATCGAGCCTTTAAAGTTTGTGACGTCATCAAGCCACGATTTTATTTGAATTGCAATGCATTTTATAAGTAGTTTACACATTTTTATTTTAATATTTTACATTATGCATATCCATGATGGGTAAGTGTTACGGTGGCCCCCAACGACCAGTTTAATATTTACATTTCTTATATCTGATTTATGGTTATTGAAACGTATGGTCAATGGACTTGATGTCTGGCCAATATAAACTGCATTACACACATTGCATCTTGATTTATACACACCATTATATATTCTTAACCTACTCAAAAAAGGAGGAGGTTGTCAATTCGACGTGTATGTATTTTTTTTTTTTTGTTTATGTATGTACACCGATTACTCCGAAACTATGCGTCCTATTTATGTGATTTTTTTTTATTCGAAAGAGAATACTCTCGAATTGGTCCCATTTCAATTTTATGAAAATTGGTTCAGTACTTTTTTAGAAATTCAACAAAAACTAAAAAAAATAAGTATTTTAAAAATAGTTAATTTGTTGGGCAGACGATTTTCATTTAATATCCTAAAATATTCTATTACGTGAATTTGCAAATAAAAAGACTGACATATTTAAATCAGCTTTAACTTATCAGATTATAATTCTGCATAAATAAATTAAAGGGGGGGATTAGCCACTGCCCCCCCCCTCTTTTATACCTAAGCAATGAGCGCCTTATCACAATGAACGTATATACAAAATTTGAAGCAAATCGGATATTACCAAGAGAGATGTTCGGGTTTCCAGTTGTTGGGCAGACAACTTTCAAGTTGCAAATAATAAAAAGACTGACATATTTAAATCAGCTTTAACTTATAGGATTTATGTATATAGTAGTAGTAGATGTAAGTAGATGTTCTGAAGTAGATGTAATTTTGCTTTTCAAATTTGGCAACACTCAAAAGTGTTACCAAATTTGAAAAGCAAAATTACATAAAATTATGAATATGATGAATATAATACAACGTACGGATAAAAACTATAAATTATGCCACAACAAATCTACTTTTGAATCTTTTAAAAGTTCCATTGTTGCAGTTTCACAGCAGTTTGGCATATTTGGACGAGCGTTTATTGGGGCATAATTAAATACATTGTTGTTTCAACTCCCATACAAAAGTACGAGTTACAGAAAATATTTAGCGATTTATCACCTGTGGCACACAAGTTGGAAACTGCCTTTAAAATACCCAATTATCTATATTATATTATACAATACAGTTGCATATTATATTGTGCATTTCTGCAATTGCCTTTTAATATTTCTACTACATAATATTAACTATAGAGTGAAAATATAGAAAGAAAGAAAGAAAGGGTTACTCCGAATAGTATTATAGGCGACATTGTTAGCGCAGTGTATTTACCTTGTACGGATCGTAAAAACCAATACACATTAAGCATAAGCACCGAAATCAGTGAGTTACGTAATTATCAAAACTGTAGTATACAGCCCGATTATGACACATTATCCAAGACGATTAGGTGAGAATAATGATAATTTTTCTAATCTTCCGTAATCGAATCTACTGCCAAGGTTAGCGTGAAATAAAAAAATATATTAGAAACAATATGGTTTTATGTAAATATAGATATCATTAAAGGCTTTAAAGACATTAGATGAGAATAATGATAAATTTTCTAATCTTCCGTAATCGAGTCTACTGCCAAGGTTAGGATGAAATAAAAAAGATATCAGCAACGATATGGTTTAATGTAAATATGGATATCACTAAAGTAATAAATAAATAAACTTTTTAACCAAAAAAAGAACCGACTTCAAAAACTACTAAAAAGCGAAAAATAAACTTTTTAACCAAAAATTGAACCGACTTCAAAAACTACTAAAAAGCAAAAAATAAATTTTTTAACCAAAAATAGAACCGACTTCAAAAACTACTACAAAGTAAAAAATATTTTTTTTTAGATAATAGTTAATAAGAAATTAAATTAAGAGCATTCTATTTACCATGCATATTATTATATTTATGTACATTAATTTGATTTTTTGGAGTCGGTGCCAGCCAAGCCAAGTACAAAATTCAAAACAAAATATCCAATATAAATCGTAACACGCGTATAAATTATATCTACATAAATACGAAACAATAAAAAAAAAATACATATAACTCTTCAAATAGGAGAAAATACAATGATTTAAATGATTAACTAATTTCCAAAGGAATGTTTGTCGACATATATAGTTGCTAATCTCATTTGAAAATACACATTTATAACATCACATGAAATGTTTAAAAATGGTAAGATGGCTTTAATTTGGCTTGGCTGGCGCCGACTCCAAAAAATCAAATTAATGTACATAAATATAATAATATGCATGGTAAATACAATGCTCTTAATTTAATTTCTTATTAACTATTATCTAAAAAAAATTATTTTTTTACTTTGCAGTAGTTTTTGAAGTCGGTTCTATTTTTGGTTAAAAAATTTATTAAAAATTTTAAACGATTTTTAGTATTACTCGCAAACTTATTTTCCACATTTTCTGCACAGATACAAGCCTTACATTATTTATCTGTACATTTTTAACACTTTCCAACCTAGTTGAAAAGTGTTTATGACTTTGGTTTGTATGCCGTCTGTTCGTCTGTCTGTGCTCTAACTCGCGTAAATATACTGGGATCGCCCTGAAATTTTCATATGTTATTGTCGTTTACTATAGCATGTTCCCTGTTTCAACTGAAGAGTGTAGCACTTATAGTTTTTTTACAGGGACAGTCAAAAGTATTCCGTTACATTGCAGTCAATGGGAAATAATCGTTTCAAGTTCACTTTGATATTGCTACGTCATTTAAAACATGATGGAATTGATATATAATTATAAAGCGCATAAAAACGTGCTTTTTGAAGAATATGGGATGCAAAGCATTAATTATTCATTTACAGGGTCAAACAAAAGAGTTCTGTTACACATTGTTCTATGGGGAAAAATCACTTGCAGTGTAATTTAGTGATATTTCACTATTTCAAACGTAATTAAAATTATATGTATTACTGAGGTTCACACTATAAATTGCTCTCTTGAAAGTGTGGTGTGCATTGCATTTATTTACAGGGACACAAAAAAGATATCGGATACAGTACATGTGCGATATTTACAGTCTATATGTGATAAGTGCGTTTTCAACTTTGATTTGCGTTTTTAAATTTAACTAAATTTTTTCATAGTACGTGTGTCCTTATAAACTCGGTTGTTCATATACAGGGCTACACAAGGGAATCTGTAAGTATTACAGACTATGAGATGAATTATTTAAGGGTAGTTTTTAATTGTGTTACGCATTTTTTTGCTGATCTATAATATATAAAGTATACTAATATAAGTTTGTGGAACATAAATAAATTCATATACAGGGCTACGCAAAGAAAAAGAATAATTGTCGTTTACGGTTGGTAATTGCTACGAGTGAGTTTTAAGTTGCCTTTTAGCTTAATATGTGGTGTGTACAAAAGTCTTCAGATAGTATACAGGGGTGTACAAAGGATTTCGACTGCATTTCCATCGATCGGAGAAAATTGCTAAATGTGAATATTCTAACTGAACTAAATTTTATCATGCTATATATCCACATCTATTGATCGTATACAGGCTGCACAAAATAATTCGACTACTTTTTTGACACTGGAAGGTAATTTTGAAAACTGTATTTTTTAATGTGGCATATGTTTTCTAAACTGTTTACTTTCTTATCTACTTTCATGTTATTTAACGGTGAAGTTTTGTTACAGTTTTCTGTCTGTGTTGGAAAGTGTTTCATAATCTATGCTTGACGCATGAATTTTCGTTCTTGTTCCATATTTAAATCAATAGCATTATTATCAAACCTACGATACTTATTGTAAAAATATCTAGTTCTATATCTTTTATATATGACAATATAATCTGATTTATACATATACACTATACTGCCAAAGGTGACCGGTCACTTGCAATTTTAGACGTTTTGTTAACTATCTAGAAAAATACATGAGGAATTAACCTGAAACTGCAGGTGTGTAAACAGTATAGTATAGGTTATATATTTCCGCGAAGATTTTTTCACGAAACCCTATAGGAGACTGTCAACAAATTGAAAAAGAACGAATATCTTTTGGATAACCCTGTAAAAACTAATGTAGCGAAGGTGTTCAAACTCGAGATTATTAATAAGTGGCTTATTGTAATATACTGTGTTTATTTTTATGAGGATAGTATGTATACTCGTAGAGAAATTAAGGTTTTTATAAAAACAGTCCCAAATTTTGCCTAGTATTTTGCTTATAATATTCCGAGTTCTTCATATAAAAGAATGTTCTTTTCAGGAACAATGACACATAACACTATATATAATACCCTGCAATCAGAATTAAAAAATAATAAATATTGGATGAAAAATGAGCAGGTTTACTAAATATTGTTTCACTGCGCATGCGCCAATTCAATCAAATTATACTGTGCATAATATATTAGCTAAATTTATGGACCAACTATTGTGAAAGTCTCAAAATCATAGCTTGAAAATTCTGAAAATTATCGTCGATAGAGTAAGCTCGAAATCCGTTGTTCCCAAAAGGAAGCAAAAATATGAGGGGTTGTATCCCAATACGTGCAATATTGTGTACGCTATCTTGGCACTAATCAACAGATATTTGATACAACCCCTCATCTTTTTGCTTCTTTTTGGGAACAACGGATTTCGAGCTTATTCTATCAACGGTAATTTTCAGAATTTTCATGCTATGATTTTGAGACTTTCACAAAAGTTGCTCTAAATACTTAGCTAATACATTATGCATATTATATTTTGATTGCATTCGCGCATGCGCAGTGAAAAAATTTTTAGTAAATCTGCTCATTTTTTATCCAATTTTTATTATTTTTTAAATTATATTTTATTTAAATTATTTTTTATTTAAATTATAAGCAAAAAAACTAGGCAAAATTTGGGACTGTTTTTATAAAAACCTTAATTTCTCTACGAGTATACATGCTATCCTCATAAAAATGAACACAGTATATTACAATAAGCCACTTATTAATAATCTCGACTTTGTACGCCTTTGCTACAATAGTTTTTCAGGGTTATCCAAAAGATATTCATTCTTTTTCAATTTGTTGACTGTCCCCTATGGGGTTTCGTTGAAAAATATTCGCGAAATATATAACATATACTATACTATTTACACACCTGCAGTTTCAGGTTAATTCCTCATGTATTTTTCTAGATAGTTAACAAAACGTCTAAAATCGCAAGTGACCGGTCACCTTTGGCAATATAGTGTATATATATATATATATATATATATATATATATATATATATATATATATATTTAGCCATTAATGAAACATTACCAAAACACCAACAGAAACTATGAAATTATGAATAAGAATGTAATAATTAATTGGCAACAATAGTATAAATGATTTTGAAATACATTATGATACATTATTTTCGTTATTTACTTTTAAAAAGTATGAAAACGTACATTCTACCAAGTAAATTATAATATATTAATATTTTTTAATTTTTATCAAGTTTTCACACAAAACAAAAATTCATGTTTTCAGTCGATTTTTGCTCATGTCACCTACCTTAAGCTTGTCCAGCCTTTGAGCGAACAGGGGCGCACATCAGTTATTGGCGAAATGAAAGGCGCCATTATTAACATTATTTCAAACATACAACAATGTTATCTCACTACATGATTAGTGTACGAATACGTGTACACGACACATATCCATTTCCACCCCACAAAATAGCCATGTGCAAGAAAGAATCTCATGTAAAAGGATAATGCAGGAAAACATAAATCATAGTAAATTTAGCATTACATTTTTCTGAGGGGGAGGATCTCAAACTTTTTCCCTTGATGTCTCATGTAATAAAAATGCATGCAAACATTAATGATTCAAGAGCAAAGCGTTATTAAAATGGATTTTTGTTATTATTTTTAAGAGCTACCAAGTGTGCCTAGTCGTACAACCAAACACTGCCTTAAGCCATTAAAAAGGGTACATAAACAAGCAAAATGAGATACTCTGGCTTGTAAAATAAATTGCTTTGTTTTAAATACTTTTTATTTTTCTTAAGCTGATGTTAAACATTTGAGGACTGAACTATGCAAGAAATTCCAAATGTGTTTTGTCAAGTTCAAGGTGAAATTTAAAAGTGAATACTGATGTTTTAGCTATTTTTATAGAAGTTAGCTCATTATATAGAACCACTGGACCAGAACTCTCGATGTGTACCCATTATATGTAAATAGTAATTATTGGTTATTTAAACAATCTCTGCGTTTTACATCTACATTTACTCAAAAGTGCGTAAATACAGAAGTTTATTTACTGCAATGATATCGGTCTGCAACGCGTCGACGCCCCCTCCTTCTTTTTTTAAATTGCTTTTTCTACCACCACTATAATTTCTGGTTGACGCTAGACTTTATTCTTGGAACACCATGTGATGTTATTTCTTTTCTTTTCTTTTATTACCAAAAAACTGGCATATGCAGTACAGTGTCGATTATAGCCGATTGAAATTCCATTTTGAAGATGTGAACACTTGGAGTATGCCAAGCAGTGTACCGAAACGACGAATTTCCACGAAATTGGTGAAAATGGTGTGTATTTTCCCAAGGTTTGTCAACTATGTAGAATTATTTTATAAGTCCCACAGCATGCGAAACCATATATGTTTTACCCTTACATACTGTCGAGCCCCGCTTTTAGAAAGAAATATATCGGAAAAGTATGGAAAACAGGTAAAAACAAAAAATTATTAACTTTCGAAAAAAATTGTTTTGTAAGTTCAATTTTTAACACTTTCCAACCTAGTTGAAAAGTGTTTATAACTTCGGTTTGTCTGCCGTCTGCCGTCTAGCCGTTTGTCCGCACTCTAACTCGGGTAAATATACTCGGATCGCCCTGAAATTTTTGTATGTTATTGTCGTTTACTATAGCATGTTCCCTATTTCTTCTGAAGTGTGTAGCACTAATAGTTTTTTTTACAGGGACAGTCAAAAGTATTCCGTTACATTACATCAATGGGAAATAATCGTATAAAGTGCATTTTAATGACGCTACGTCATTTAAAACATGATGAAATTGATATATAATTATGAAGCGCATTAAAACATACTTTTTGTAGCATATGGAGCGCAAAGCATTAATTATTCATTTACAGGGTCAAACAAAAGAATTCTGTTACACATTGTTCTATGGGGAAAAATCGTTTGCAGTGTAATTTAGTGATATTTCACTATTTCAAACATAACGAAAATTATATGCATTACTGAGGATCACTATAAATTGTTTTCTTCAAAGTGTGGTGTGCATTGCGTTTATTTTCAGGGACACACAAAGGTTATCGGTTACAGTACATGTGCGATATTTACAGTCTATGTGTGATAAGTGCGCTTTCAACTTTGGTTTGCGTTTTTAAGTTAAACTAAATTTTTTCATACTACGTGTGTTTTTATAAACTCGGTTGTTCATATACAGGGCTACACAAGGAAATTCGCAAGTATTACAGACTATGGGAGTGAATTGCTTAAGGGTAGTTTTTTTATTGTGTTACGCATTTTCTTGCTGAACTATAATATAATTAGTATACTAATATAAGTTTGTGGAATATAAATAAATTCATATACAGGGCTACTCAAGGAAAAATATACATTGTCGTTTACTGTTTATAATTGCTGCGAGTGAGCTTTAAGTTGCGTTTTAGCTTAATATGTGGTGTGTACAAAAGTCTTCAGATAACATACAGGGCTGTACAAAGGATTTCTAATGCATTTCCATCGATCGGAGAAAATTGCTACATGTGAGTATTCTAACTGAACTAAATTTTATCATGCTATATATCCACATCTGTAGATCATATACAGGGTTGTACAAAATAATTCGGCTACTTTTTTGACACTGGAAGGTAATTTCGAAAACTGTATTTTTGAATGTGGTATATGTTTTCTAAACTGTTTACTTTCATATCTTCTTTTACCTTATTTAACGGTGAAGTTCCGTTACAGTTTTCTGGCTGTGATGGAAAGTGTTTAATAATCTATGCTTGACGCATGATTTTTCGTTCATGTTTATATTGTTGTCTTTTTTTTTTTTTTTTTTTTTTTTTTTTTGTCTTTGGAGCAATTTTTAGAGTCCAAATTGTTTTATTTTTATTTATTTTTTAGTTTCAACAATTTCGTCTTGTAATGTTCATATCCCACTGAACCCCCAAAAATCGTTGCTGCATTCTTCTTCTGTAGTCATCTGAAGAGTGCGAAACGTTGGAATTACCTCTATTCAGATGCAACATTGGCAGTTAGCGTTGTTTGATTAAAGCAAAGTCCACGTAAAACAATGTGTTTCTGCACCAACATGATTAAAAAGAATGGTGCTTTTTTTGTGTAAAAATAACTAAAATGAGGTTTTTTTGGAGTTTTATTATGGAGGGTTTTTTTTTAAATTAACAAAAATTGCCGTGATTGGGAATTTTGAACCGACTAATAACAATAAAAGTCGCTTCTTCAATGTCTGCAAAAAAGCCACTTCGCGACAGTGTGCGACACACAGTGTCGACATATCTCAAAATGCTGACCAAAAACCAGAAATAAAAGTTGCACTCTTTATACGCACAATTTTGCATAATTATATACAAATGTCCTTAACCGCTATTTTATCACAGATAAAAAAAAAATATTATTTTTGCAAATCCATGTTATTACAGACCAATGCGACAACAAGCATAAATTTACCAAAAGTTTATTGGCTTCTTTTTGACAAATTGTCCTGTATGTAGAACGATGGTAGAATAAACTACTATAAATTGTACATATATAATTTACAATTATTCAGCAATATTTAGTTTTACTCAGCAATTATAAAATGCATTTTTTATAGAGACAACAAATATAAATATTAAATTCTTAAATTTACCAAAATGTTGCTGGTTTCTTTTTAATAAATTGTTCTATATGTAGGACGATGGTACAATAAACTACTATAAATTGTGTATATATAAATTGAAATTATTCAGCAATACATAGTTTTATTCAGCATGAAAAAAAATGCATTTTTATAGAGCCAACAAATACAAATGTTAAATTCTAAAACTTACCGAAACATTATTGGTTATGCTGTATGTTTTTTCAAATAATTCATATCATTGTTGAATATGAGAAAATATTCAGTATGAAAAACTAAGACTTAATGTTTGAGATTTTCTGATTACAAATTTTATCTTTCTGACTTATAAAGTATTTTGGCATTTCCTTTTAATATCGGCCTTGGCATAACTCAATCTTAAAAAAGATGGGATTTCTTTCTAAATATAAATACACAAATAAAAGCGGCGACCAATAAAAATATTTCTGTTTCTTACGGCTGATTTATGTCTATTTTAAATAAATTGCTTCTTACTGTATGTTTTAAGTGGCATAAATATTGAAAAATTGCTTGTCCATCTGATACATTTATAATTAGAGCATAAAGATATAACAATCTGATGGCATTTAAAAATGTAAATAAAAGTTGCTAGAAAGTACTTTTGAAAAAAAGTCCCTGTTTACCCTGCTCTATCGCATCAAGGTTCCTATAAAAATGTAGTTGTTATAAGAATTAAAATCCTAAAATGAATCTTTAAAACACCAAAAGAATTCATAGCCTGTTAATTTTATTTCATTTCTAATGATTTTTTTGATTTTCCCCTTAAAAGCTGAAAAGATTCTTCATTAATTTTAGAAACTGAAAAATAGCGTTTAATTTGCAATAATTTTCGCATTTTTTTTAATTAATGAATTTAAAATGTCGAATGCAAGTCTGTAATATATGCTGTGGAGGCCCTCTGGAAAAACAAGGTAAAGAGCACTCATACATATGCTGAAGGACATATGCTCATACATATGCTGTCTAGGAAGTATATCTTATGATTTTGTTTTCTGGAAGCACGCAGTTGTTGGGTCTGTATGCAATTACAGATAAAACGGGCTGAGTCCGAGCAAGGACATGCACGGCCTCAATTTTTCAGTCTTCGGGCTCGAGTTCAAAGAGAAGATTTTATTTATTCACAAGTTAATTTTTTTTTTAAAATATCAAACGTTATTTCAGAAAGAAGAATGTACTCCAAGTTTTTTAAAGTGTTTTCCAATCCTCTAAAAATCAGTTTGGAAGGAAATTGAATTATTATTCGTGGGATATAAAGAGAAATATTCTGATTCAGAAGCCTTGACACTTTCAGTGTTAGTAACACAAAGAAGCCGTGGGTTATCCCTTGCCTCACCCCCTTTTCTGCTTGAAATCTTTTATTATATATATATTTTTTCAGAATTACTTGAAAACAAAACTCATATCTCTTTGCTATAGTTGTACAGTGACATTTTAAAAGAATAAGAATTGTGACTTTCGTAGATTTCGGCTAGAGGTAACAACAAATTTGTGATTTCAAACAGATTTTCAGGGACATGAAAATTACGAAATATTGTCATGGGTATGTATTTAAGATTAATAGTTATTTTCATGTAAGAGGTTGTATATTTTAAATGAGAAAAATAATCTTGAAACAATTTAAAAATGTTATTAACACTTTTCTACTACGTACTTTCCATATAGGTCTCGGGCTCTTGTGGCACAGAATTTTTCAAGCTCGGTTGTGCTAGGATTTCAAATCGTCGGGCTCTGGCTCCGACAAAAAAGAGCCCGAACACATCTCTATTGTACCAATTTTAGATCAAATCCAATTTTAGATAAGTTTTTTTTTCAATTTTATGTTTTAATTTTTTTCCCTTACATTTTCGTATTTTTTGAAAAAGTAGCATATATGCAAACTAAGGGTTAATCCTATTCTGTAAGGATTTTGGTCATATTGTAAAGTTATAAAAGTAACATTTAGATTGTAAGGTTTTAGGCATAATTTCTGTAAAATAGTAACTTACAGCGCTGGATTCTATAGCGCTGGATATATATATATCTATCTATCTATCTATATATATATATATATATATATATATATATATATATATATATATATATATATATATATATATATATATATATATATATATATATATATATATATATATATATGAGAAAATATTCAGTATGTAAGTCTGAGACTTAATGTTTGAGAATTTCTGATTACAAATTTTCATGTTTCTGACTTATAAAATGTTTTGGCATTTCCTTTTAATAGTGGCCTTGGCATAATTCAATCTTTTAAAAATGTGACTTTTTGGTAAATATCAACACACAAAATAAAGCAGCTACCAATAAAAAAAGTCCTTCTGACCAGTCAGCATTCATAGTCAATGTTTTTAAAAAATCAACTAATTTTACTCAAACACCTGGAGCTAAATTGCTTGGAACAATATTATATATAATTCAATCCCGGTTTTCGTTAATACTGAATTTGAATGTGAATTTCAGCATGAGAATTACAGCATAACAAAAATCCGATTGTTTCAAAATGTCACCCACCCTAGAATTTCCAACTGCCACATCTCTGCCATTTTTTAAGATAAAGCCAAAACAAACAATGTTCCGGAATCCTTGTATCACGATCTAACACTTAACGGAAACAACCTTTTCAATTTATAGTTTTTTGTACATTTTTTTTTAATTTGAATTTTTTTTAATTAACTTGCCGCCATTTTGAAACAAGATGGCTCATGAAGCTGGCCAACGAGCTCTTTTGAGACCTTGGTATGTTTTGTACACATGATCAGTCACATTCATATAGGTTCATAAATACGAGTTACAGCATAACAAATATCAGATTGTTTCAAAATCTCAGCCACCCTAGAATTTCAAACTGCCGTATCTCAGCCATTTTTTAAGATATAGCAAAAACAAAAAATGTTCTAGAATCCTTGAATCACGTTCTAACATTTAACAAAAACAGTTTTCTCAGTTTATAATTTTTTGTACATATTTTTTAATTTTTAAATATTTTAAAAATTTTAACTGGCCACCATTTTGACATTTTGAAACAAGATGGCGGATGAAGCTAGCCAACGAACTCAGTTGAGACCTTGGTATGTCCTATACACATACTCAGTCACATCTAAATCGGTTCATAAATAAGAGAGTTACAGCATGACATATATATATATATATATATATATATATATATATAAATCAACATTTGAACGGAGGGTGGTTTTGGAGTCTGGGGGGTCATGATCGGTGAAAATATAGCAATTTTTTTTTAATTGCTTTTCTCCGAACGGCTGCAATAGGTAGCTTTTTGTAATGAAAGCTACCTAAAAATTCCGATATTTTATGGCTTACTTTATTTTAAACTAGCTGACCCGCCCGGCGTTGCCCGAGCCCTTGTAATAAACTTAAATCTCTTAAAAACGGAACTCTGGCCACGGTCTACGATGGCTTCGGAACCGTATACCCGGCATGCTCGTACGCTCTAGAAAATCTTTTATTTCTCCCTACCACCGCCAGGGGAGCATTCTGTTCTACACAAAGCTCTTTCCGAACGAACTTCTGAGACAGGTCCCCGCTGCCTACGTTACTGTATTGTAGGCGCACTACAAAATTGAGCTGGTTTCGAGAAGATTGGAACATTATTAGCCCAGTTATTGCAATAAGGCACAGTTAGAGAAAATAACCTTGAGTGAGGTGGCGAGGGGAGGGGATGTTCGAGTGTCCTTCAGAAAATGACTAATTAGGAGGCCCACTATGCATGCATAAAAATTCGTTCGTTTTGTTAAGCTAGGAACTTAATTACAAAGTTGGCTTAAACTCTTATTTGTAACTAGTGGTAACCGCTACTCATAAAATTAATTTAATATTATAAAGGGTGACTATTAAAATAAATATAATGTTTGGAATCACTTGCGTTGAAATCGGAAAGATAGTTGCTGATCTATAGAAACGGGGCATAGTTAGAGAAAAACCTTGAAGGAGGGGCCGGGGGGGGGATGGTTGTTCATGTACCCTTCAGCAAATGACTAATTAAGAGGAGCA
Source organism: Maratus michaelseni (assembly GCA_963931845.1). NCBI lineage: Eukaryota > Metazoa > Arthropoda > Arachnida > Araneae > Salticidae > Maratus > Maratus michaelseni. The sequence goes on from OZ007586.1 coordinate 495,425,403, forward strand.
CTATGCATCTTTCGAAGTTCGTTCGTTTGCTTAAGCTAGGAACTTAATTACAAATTTGGCTTACCCAATTATTCGGAAATAGTGGTAACCGCTACTCATAAATTTAGTTTAATGTTATAAAGAGTGACTATTAAGTTAATTATAATGTTTGGAATCACTTGCGTTGAAATCGGAAAGATAGTTGCTGAGATATGGAAACGGAGCATAGTTAGAGAAAAATCCTTGCAAGAGGGGCCGTAGGGGGGGGGGGTGTTCAAGTGCCCTTCAGCAAATGACTAATTAGGAGGACCACTATGCATCTTTCAAAATTCGTTCGTTTGCTTAAGCTTTGAACTTAATTACAAATTTGGCTTACACAATTATTCGGAAGTAGTGGTAACCGCTACTCATAAATTTAGTTTAATGTTATAAAGAGTGACTATTAAGTCAATTATAATGTTTGGAATCACTTGCGTTGAAATCGGAAAAATAGTTGCTGAGATATGGAAATGGAGCATAGTTAGAGAAAAAAGGAAACGGATCATAGTTAGAGAAAAAACCTTGAAGGATGTCCCGAGGTGGAGGGGATGTTCAAGTGCCCTTCAGCAAATGACTATAATTAGGAGGAACACTATGCATCTTTCAAAATTCGTTCGTTTGCTTCATCTTTGAACTTAATTACAAATTTGGCTTAAACTATTATTCGTAAATAGCGGTAACCACTACTCATAAATTTAGTTTAATGTTATAAAGAGTGACATTAAGTTAATTATAATGTTTGGAATCACTTGTGTTGAAATCGGAAAGATAGTTGCTGAGATATGAAAACGGAGCATAGTTAGAGAAAAAAACCTTGAAGGGAGGGCCGTGGGGGAGGGGTTATTCAAGTGTTCTTCAGAAAATGACTAATTAGGAGGACCACTATGCATCTTTCAAAATTCGTTCGTTTGCTTAAGCTTTGAACTTAATTACAAATTTGGCTTAAACATTTATTCGTAAATAGTGGTAACCGCTGCTCATAATTTTAGTTTAATGTTATAAAGAGTGACAATTAAGTTAATTATAATGTTTGGAATCACTTGTGTTAAAATCGGAAAGATAGTTGCTGGGATATGGAAACGGAGCAGAGTTAGAGAATAAATCTTGAAGGACGGGCCGGGGGGAGGGGTTGTTCAAGTGTCCTTCGGCAAATGACTAATTAGAAGGACCACTATGCATCTTTAAAAATTTGTTCGTTTTGTTAAGCTTGGAACTTAATTACAAATTTGGCTTAAACTATTATTCGGGAATAGTGGTAACCGCTACTCATAAATTTAGTTTAATGTTATAAAGAGTGACTATTAAGTTAATTATAATGTTTGGAACCACTTGCGTTGAAATCGAAAAAATAGTTGCTGAGATATGGAAACGGAGCATAGTTAGAGAAAAAACCTTGAAGGACGGGCCGGGAGAGGGGGGGGTGTTCAAGTGGCCTTCAGAAAATAACTAATTAGGAGGATCACAATACATCTTTAATGATTGATTCATTTGGTTAAGCTAGGAACTTAATTTGAAATTTGGCTTACACTATTATTCGGAAATTCTGGTAACTGCTTTCTAGAAATACACCTTGAAGCTTAAATGTAATTAGACCCTTGCCCCTCTTCATTCCCGCAAATATAAAAAATAATCTGTTAATTAAAATTTTCTGTATTAACAATCTCCATCATAATAATAAATGTCATGTAAAAAAAAAAACTTAAACCGGACTAATTGTCATGAAGAAAAATGTGCCTGGAAAATATTTCAATCAGTGGGACGTATGTGTAATTTGTCATGTACAGGTGGCGCGGCATTCGCATGGCTCCTCTAAGCTGATAACTTCAATCCATATTGACACTAGCCCCACCAGTGGCTGAGAGGTTGTGCTCTCGAAGCTGGTAGACGGGAGGTGCTGGGTTCGATCCCAATCGCGCCCGTCGGCCTAATCGTTCGGAGTTTTCGTGGTTTTCTTCGAGCCGTGGATTTATCCATGCGTAAATACGGGTTAGGTTCCCTTAGAAAGACCCCCACGAAGGGCACTCCCCCCGGGCCTATATCCCATGTGCAGATAATTGGCCGTCAATAATCAACCCAACCCAACCCATATTGACACTAGTTAGAAATCCTTATTTATGCATCGCTACTCTGGTTTATTTAATTACTTCTGTGAAGAATCAATGCAACCAACCAGTGAACCAACCAACCCAAGAGAATAAAACCTTATGTTTAATGAGAGTTCTTTGTGCATTTTAATTAATATTTCAGAAAGTAATTAAAATATTAAAATTCTGACGCTCAGGTATACCAGGAGAGGGTTTGGACTACCTAAATCTAAATTTACAGACTTCTAGGTGCGCTAAATTTTCCTAGCCATCGCCAACAGACACACACACACAGACACACAGACACACAGAGCGAAACTTTCTTTTATTAGTATAGATAAATAGCTTCTCACTGTATGTGTTAAATTGTATAAATATTGAAAAATTGCTTGTCCATCTGATACACTGATAGTTGCCGAAACGTCGGTTGAGGCTCACTGTTGAGACCCGAAAAGTTTTTGGTTTCTGTTTGTTTGTCTGTTCCGCGATAACTGTCGCAAAAAGTGCCCGATTACATTGATTTTTGGTACGTATGTTCGTGAGGTACCCGGATCTGTATTGTTTTTTAGTTAAATTTGGTTCATTCATTCGAAAAATATAGAACATTTCTTTTGATGTCATAATGCTTTCTTATGGAAATGCAGACGATTTTCACATTTCATTGTTAACTGAAATGAAAATGGCACATTTCAATAATGGATTTAAATGTGAACTTGTAGATGCTATATAAATTTTCGATATGGAGGTCTTAAATATATCCAATAGCTTTGAAAATTTGCCAATGCATTTATTTGAATTTAGAAATTATTTGTTTTAATTTTTGGGAAATCTTTTGCATCTTTTCGAGAAAGATAAAACATTTTATTTTCATATTTTTTTACAAATTTTCAAATGCATTTCTTTTTACTTTCCTCTTTAATTTAGTAGTTGCTCAGCAACTGTATTTCAAAATAGTAAAATGCAAGTAAATTGAACAATTTTACCGCAATATATGTTTTTGCAAAATAGCTTAGTTTCGGGAGATTTTAGAATTCTATTGAAATAGAGGAGGATGAGGATTTATTTGGATAAAAGTTTTTTTTTTTTTAAACTACTTTAGAATGATCACCAAAACATAATTTCCAAACGAAAATTGTGGAAACGTAAGACGTATAATTTGGACTTAAGTCTCATAATAGTAGCTTACATTTGTATAAATATATTTTTTACATGAGATTTTATCAGTAATTGATGACATAAAAATAAAGTGACATTGGCAGGAAGGAGGCCCCTCTGAAGAAATGTACTTTTCGTTCTTTCAAAATAACAAGAATAAACAGTTTATGAGAATATCGTTGCATAAAACCATATTTAATGTGACGCTTTTAAAATTAACACAAGCTTTGAGAAATCTTTTATGCTTATAAATACATATAGAACTTAAAACAATTAAATTGCGGATTCTACAGAATTAATTATTATGCAAAGTGTGATTAATAAACAATGACTAGCAGAGCTGACGTTGAGGCTCTTGATCTGCATATTTACTAGTTATATCATAAAGATACAACAATTTGATGACATTTAAAATATAAATAAAAATTGCTAGAACGTGCTTTTAAAAATTTTGCTTTTCTCACCATTATCTATCGCACCAACGCTCCTATAGAAAGGTAGTACCAATGTTTTAATAATTAATGTATAATAAATGGCAGGGAATATGCGAAATAACCGTGAACAGAAAGTCTTTTTTTGTGTGTGTTTGTGTGTGTGTTATAAAAATTAAAATCTTAAAATGAATCTGCGAAACACCAAAGAATTCATAGTCTTGTATATTGGATTTCATTTATTATGCTTTTTATTAATTTTTACCTTAAAAGCTGAAAATATTTTTCATTAATTTTAGAAACTGAAATATATCATTACATTTGCAATTATTTTCGCATTTTATTTTTGAATTTAAAATATAGAATGCATGTCAGTATTGTATGGTGTGTACACCATGGATATCAAGTTTGTGCATATAAGTATATACGGTACTGAGATACTGACTCAATTGGAAAATAGCAATAACTCAAGGAAGAGGCCACCTAGACTAAAAACGGAAATAGCGTTGGGAAGGGTGGAAAGAGAATTAACTAGAGGATCCAAAAATGGGACCGGGGATAGAAAGGGAGGCCAAAATTCCATTAAGTGCCATAAAGAGTCTCACGAGGAGGGGCTCTCCTATGCTAATTCAGAAATGCATGCTAGATGGTGACTACATAGCATATAGTATATTACTTAATTGAAAAGTTGGCATACGGTGGACAGCAGGTCCTAGCAATGAGAGATAGACTCTTCTTGAAGTCTCTAAAGACGACCTGCAGTCCACAGATCCATCTCAGACACTAGCAATCACCTCCATGAAGAGGAAAAGTACTACTATATTAAGTAAGATGAAATTGTAAGTTGGAAATGGCAATAGTCCCACGCCTTTCTGGTACTTTGGAGAGACTCTTTCTGGCCCTTTGAGGAGACTCTTTCTGGTCTTTTGAAGTAGTTTGGACTGTCCCTCCTCCCCCGGTCCCAATTTTTTGTCCCCCAGTTAGCTGTTCTTTCCCCTTCCCATCCCCATTCCAGTTTTTAGCCTATGTGGCCTCTTTATTGACTTATGGTTATTTTCCGCTTTAGACAGTATTTCGGTACCTTTAATACTTATATGCACAAACTTGATATCCATGATATCGACTAACTCTTAACTATATGTTTAAGTCTTATTCTGAGGTCCTTTGGACCCTAGGCACTTTAGTTTTCGTGGTATGGGGTTTTTAACTTTTTGTTTTAGGCATTTTTTTTTGCCTTTCCAACCATTCCCAGTGATTTAGAAATATGTTTTTAGTTTTTGACCCCATAGGCCGCTGACGCATCTCCACTATTAAGCTTGAATCTCTCAGATATTTATTTGATGTAGAAACATTTATTTACTCACATTTTCTCTCCCCAGCCATCAAATGGCCTTCCCTACCTTTTTTTTTTTTTTTTTTTTTTTTTTTATCATTGATAGGTTTTTTTTTCAAGTGTCTTTGCTCTCTTGCTACTGCCTATCGATCCAAGTAAAGAAAGTATTCTAATCAAGATAAAATCCCGATTGTGGAAAATTTGGTACATCATTACATGTGATGTTTTTGAATTCGATTTTGCTATTTTACAATGATTCCATATGTGTATGTGTGTGAATTAGAGATGAGACGGGCTCAGCCCGAGCCCGAAAGCCCGAGCCCGGGCCCGACCCGGGCTCGGGCTCGATTTTTATATCAGTCTTCGAGCCCGGACGGGCTCGGGCTCATTCTTTCTGAAACTGACAATTTTATTTATTCTCATATAGAAAAATAACAATAACTTTTTTCCCCTAAAAAATTACGGATTCCATTTTAAGTCATTTTAATGCTATTTTGATCAGAATGAATAAAAGGGGAAGCAGAAATCTTATTTTTCTTTTCCAGTTTTAGAATGCTACTTTAAAAGAAAATTTGCAATATTTGCAGATTTATGTGTGACGCGACGACTGGATGATATGGCGCCAATGAAAAAGGCGCGAATAATTTCGATTTTCGTTTGTAAAAGTAGGATATTTTTTCAATTGGAACGTTTATTTATTTATTTATTTTTAGATATCTAAAGCGAAGTAAATACTTTCTTTTGTTTGTAGTTAATCAGCACTAGCTTAAGATTTGGAAATTTGTAGTATTCAATTGCGTGCGAGTCATAATGGCTCTTCATATGAAAATAACGTTTGCTTTTCATCATGAACTCTGCTCATGTTAAAGCTCTGCTCTGAACATTTACGAAGTCACTCCCATTCGTCATAATAATTGTCATGTATTGTTATTCCGATAAGAACGCAATCGAAAAGTGTTTCTACTTTGCCTATAAAAGCATTAGGATCTTTCAGATAACGGTGCCGAATTTGAAATTTAAGCTGATTTTCAGGAACACGAAATATTGTTTTAATTAAGGAATCAATTATAATTTACGAAATACACCTATTATAGGAAATAGAAAAACGGCATAGAAATAGTAATTTCTGCAAATTTCATTATTCATAAAACGCATTTCCTTAATGTGTCCATCAGGTTTGTTTGTTAGGTGAGAAAATTATGAGAATCTTTTAAGGAAGTCTATTTTTATTTCATACCAAAATTCTCTTTTGAAAAGATTGAATGTAAATTCCCATAAAATTTAATTATGTGCTGTAGATTAACAGTTATTTTCATGTAAGAAGTCTTTTAAATATGAGATATTACTTTAAAAAAAAAAAATTAATATTATGCCTTTTTAGCACTTTCCAACCTAGTTGAAAAGTGCTTATGACTTCGGTTTGTCTGGCCGTATGGCCGTCTGTCCGTGCTCTAACTCCCGTAAATATGCTCGGATTGCTCTGCAATTTTTATATGTTATTGTCGTTATCTATGGCACGTTCCCTATTTCAACTGAAGTGTGTAGCACTTATAGTTTTCTTACAGGGACACTCAAAATAATTCCGTTACATTGCGGTCTATGGGGAAAAATCATTTGCGGTTTATTTTAAAAATGTTTCACTATTGTAAACGCATTGAAATTTATATAGATCACTAAGATGCATTAGAAGAAGCTTAATATGGAATAGTAGGTGTATAGCACTTAGAGTTACTTTACAGGGACAGTCAAAATAATTCCGTTACATTACGTCTATGGAGAAAAATCGTCTGCGGCTTATTTAAATAATGTTCCACTATTTTAAACGCATTGAAGTTTATATATATTACTAAGGTGCATTACAAGAGGCTTACTACAGAATAGTGTGTGTATAGCAGTCATCGTTCATTTACAGGGACACACAAAAGAATTCTCTACTGTCTGTTAACAATAATTCCTGGAAGTGCGTTTTAAGTTACTAAACGCGATTTTAATCTTAACTAGCTTTTTGTCTATTACGTGGTGTGTATAAATTCTGTAGATCCTATACAGGGCAGCACAAAAGTTCGCGAACACATTTCCGTTTATTGACAGAAACTCCAGAAGGAGAATTTAAACGGTGCTACGCGTTTCCTAACTAAACTAAAATTTAGCATCCTATGTATATATACAAATCAGATCATATACAGGACTACATAAAAGTATTCGGATATTTTTCCGAATATTGTATATATTGAAAATTCCTGAAATTACGTTTTTAAATATGTAGTGTTTTCCAAATTGTTTACTTAGATGTCATCTTTCAGCTTATTAAACGGTAATGATTTGTAAAATTATTTTAGAAGCGTTGGAAAGTGCTACATAATCTATGCTTGACGCATGATTTTTCGTTCTTGTTTTATATCGGGCTCGGGCTCTGATGACACAAAATATTTCGGGCTCGGGTGGGCTCGGATTTAAAATCGTCGGGCTCGGGTGGGCCCGGGCTCCGAAAAGAGAGCCCGAACTCATCTCTTAGTGTGAATGCATGTACGTTGGTACTTTTTAACATTTTCAAATCCCCAGATATAATTTCTGTTGTTTTGGGGGTTACATATAATTATGGGTGTGCATATTTGAATAAACATTATAGTGACTAAACGGTGTTTCCGATTGAAGTATCATTTTACGAAGACGTTATAGCTCTCCTATAACATAAACCTCCGAATACCGAACAAATGTCGCGGGCCAGAGGTTTCCGCTATTTAGAGGTTTTGAAAATAAATAGGATTTGTAAGTTGAAAAAGTGTTCGCTGATCAGATGGGTCCCCTATTTGGCAGCGTCTATTATGGAAACTTTATTGTATAACGATGAGAAGGAGACACACTTGTTTTACTTGAAGTGTAGAATCTGCGTGCTCAAATAAATTTTCTAGTTTTTCAAGCTATTTTATACATTAATAGACGAACTCTTTTCAGCAATTATTTGTGGGCCCCTTTTTCCTGGACGCTTTATTATGAGGCCATTTTTTTACTGAGAATTTTTTTTTCCTAGCGCTTTCTTTCGGGATTCAAATAGCATTGAAAGTTTCTTTGAAAAATGATTAAATATATAATTATATTCAATGCTAAATATAATTTTAAAATTTTATCTTATTTATATCTTTTTTAACTGCTAGGCCAGATAAGTTATCAATTTCTTTCTTTAACTTTTATAAGAGTCGAATAATGAAAATAGAAAAATATTTGGTTGATTGAGATTTCTAATCAATGTAATTGTGGAAAATCTGAATAAATTTTTCTAATGAAACAAACGTGTGTTTTTAATTTAGGTTATTGACTGTAAGCCTACCAAAAATGCTTTGAAAATATAGTGATTATTTTTCTGTAATCTCTTGCTTGTAAGCTTTCAATATGCATATCTTGCAATAAAAAAGTATAAAAAATTAGTTACTATTTATGAAAATTTTCTTTTGTTGAAAAATACCAATTCCTTAAGTTATTTACACCTATATAGAATATGAAAGAAGTCATGCACATTAAGATTTCATCAGTTCTATGCATTTTTAAAATCTGCGAAAAGGAAAATAAAAATTAATATCATTAAAACCTTTTAAAAAACCTTTTATTTTTTATTACTTTCTTTTAAATAATTGATTAACATTGGACTCACAATATAATTTTGTTTGACATCAGACTATCAATGTACGCAAATGTATGCATGTAAATACGTTGTTTTTCAAAATTTAGAACCTAAGTCCTTCTACCGTGTCCATTTTTTTCATTTAAATTAATTAAAACTAAATAACTTCTCACCTATTAAGTGGACTGTCTACTTATCAAATAAATATTTTAATTTGTTATTCGTTGTTATCAAATAAAGGTTATAGAACTAATTTTGTGTAAAAAAATATATTTTTTAAATACTAATACTGTACCACAAACTGTTTAGCGTTAAACTTTGTTTTATTAAATAAAATTTTTGTTTCAAACATTTGTATGTTGTCTACTGTAATGCAAGTCAAAGCTTCTAGGGATAAATTTTGGTTAAAGGCATGAGTTTCCAAGACAAGGAATTTGAGCTCTAAGCATGAGCACGCAAGTAAAGAAAAAGTGTCGAGTATAACTCAGGAAGAAAAAAAAATCCGGTTGCGCAATGCAGATTAAAATTTCATTAAGTAGGTTATGCAGTTGTGAAAAGTTTTTAAGAAACTTTTATAGGGTGAAACCCCCAGTAACTGACACTTTGAGGATTTTTTTTTCTTCAAATCACTATTACTAAGTTTTAAATCTATTTGGTATTTATCTTTGATTTTGCAAGTATAGTAAAGATACATTAAAAAATTATTGTTGACAAAATTTTGAAAAAATTATAATTTTTATTACTAAAAACTGTTTCTTGTCATAAATATGGTCAGTATCTCCCGTAACTGACACTAGCCCTTTTTTGAAAAACCAATAGCTGAAAAATAAGTTATATCAGTTAAGACAAATAAGTTACCACTAGATGACATTGCTATGCAGAATTTTACAGGAAAAGGCTTACTTGAGTTAGAATTCTGCTGAAGTGTCAATTACTGCACTGTAAAAAAAAAATCTGTAAGTCTACAAAACTAGTTTTTGTAAAGCTACAGAAATCTGTATGCTTACTAACATTTTATTTGTAACGCGGGTAAAATGTTATCCATCGCTTTGTGAACGTACATGAAATATTCATGTTTCTCATATCAGCCAATTAGAATGCTTTCTGTGGTGACGTAGTGACTATTGACGCAGTCGCAGAAGCGTAAAAGCCCAGGCAGCTTTTTTTTTTTTTATACCGCTAACCAGGCCCCTACCTGCCCGGCATGAATGCCTAGCTTAACGGGTTAGTACCTGGGTGCGGGGCGGAAATCGCCTGATCACAGCATGGCTGTGATCCACCTGACTATTGATTTGTTCACATCGCTGCTGTGCTTGCTCTCTTGTGATTTGCTACCGTTATCTTTGTTTGCCGGTTCAAGGTTTCTGTTTAACTTTGTTGAATTGACAGATTTAATAGGTCTCGTAATTTAGAACCTTGATCAGGTGACGAGACCCTCACCTGACTAGGCACCCCCAGAGGTATTATTCACAGGTAACTTGGAGGGCTTTGCACCCACGACGGATTTTACATGCACCAGGTGCCATTAGCGTACATAGATTTACATATTTACCATGTCTGTTGGCTTGTCACGTTCATGGTGGGTTGTCGCTGTAGTGTTTATCGCCTCTTTTATGGGCTGATTTCCCTTCTTGTTGTATTTGTCTCTGTCAAGGCTTTTTGGCGTTTTTATAGGCTCGCCCCTGTTGTGGGTTGTTTTTTGTCTATCATTCATTGGTTTTTTGTCTCTTGGCACCAGACTGGCGAGATCGAGGCGTGAAATTTTCTTGTTTGCTTGCGGCGTGAAGAAATCAGGTTTCAGCACGTGTTTGTAATGTCCTAAGTTTTTGAAAGGTAAGTTATTTTCTCTTATTTATTGTATTATTTCTCTTTCAGTTTCAATGTTTATAAATTTTTTGTACTAGTATTTGTTATATTTTTTTCAGTTCTGAAAAAATGTTTTCTAAACCAGCCAGAAAGATCTCGATGCCGCTGAAATAAGTAGAAAATTTCAACAGACTCGTCGTTTCGTCTTCATAAAGATGTCTGCAATGGAGAAAGAAAAATCCGCGTCTCTTATTTAACCATCGGAGTGTGAAAAGTAGGCTATTTATAGATTTTTTCTTTTATTAAACAATTTTACACGCTAATAATAAAAAAAATGTATACGTGTAGAAATATCATCATCAACATGTTTAAAAAAAAAAAAATAATATGGATTTTTTTTCTGCATTAAAAGCTTTAAAATAAATAGTAATTGCTTTTGAGGTAAATATTAAGCAAATTTGAGTTTTAAAACATTAAAAACTACAAAATTTCTTGTAAAACACAGGCATTGAAAGTTTTTAGCTTTTTCACTGAAATCAGAATTTTCTTAATATTAATGTCATTTTGTCTCTTTCTGAGACATACAAAATCATGAAAAAAATCATGATCTAAAATAGGGGGGGAGGGGGAGGTAAATGGATAAAATTATAATGGTGTACAAATTCTATGCTTTTAAGTTTTCCTTGTAACATTTTCAACATTGTAAATATATGAGTAACAATATAAGCTTATTTTTTTTTCTAGTTTTCCCAGTTTCACAAAATATTCTTTGAAATGTAAAATGAAGCGGTGGGGGGGGACTAAAGAAAAAAAAGAACTAGATTTAAAAAATATATATTTCTTTAAAAAGCACTAAACTAAAATACATAATAAATTACCTCTATTTTGTGCTCCTAATGCCTGCACATGTAAATTTTATGACATTATCTCTGATTTTTTTTTTTTTTTTTTTGCTTCAGTTTGAGTATCTATGCCAGGGTCGGCAAACCTGTTCACATCCGCGTGCCAATTTTCTTTCAAAAATTTTTCAAGGGACCATGGCGTGCCAACCCCCAAACCCCACCTATCTGCGCCAAAAAAATATATATATAAAAATAATGAATAAAATTACTTTTATTATTATTAGATTAAGATATATATGGATAACATACCTGCAGGTAATAATATTAACATAATATTAATATCAACATGCATATTAAATTAAATTATGTATAATATTGAAAACTCAAACCAAAATAACTTGTCACATGAAAATAATAATTGACTATAGTAATAATTATAGAAAGAAGATAAGTATAAGAAATAATTTTAGCAATCGTAAAAAATATTAAAAACTCAAATCGAAACAACTTGCCAAATTACTGTAAAAATTATGGTAATAGATGGTGTCGCCCCTTGGGATCTGTTGATTTTGACATTTTAAGCAACGTGGGGGTTTTATAATTAAAATAATTTTAATTTAAAATAGAAAATGAGAAAAGAAACATCGAAAAAAAATCATTTACGAATCATATCTGCAAAATATTTGTTTTACACCTGCTATTAAATGGAAAATTATTATTTTAAAAATATATTACAATGCATAAAAAGAAATTAGCAAATATAAAAAACATTATCTAAAAAGTCTACGAAATAAATCTGTTTTCTCTTTGGTTTTCGTTGATTCACTTTTATTTTCTAATTTCATAAGCATTGCAAAATCGTCTCTTTTTCAGAAGAAAATTAAAAACTTTGTAAAGTACGTAATACAGCAAATTCTTGGAATTTCGGTGTTAGTTTCTCTTCACCGAGTTCACAATTACTCTCATTTAACTCATTGTCATAAATGGTTGTTTCTTCTATCAATTTTCCGCTATCGTTTGTACAAAAAAGATAAATCGTAAGTCGAAGATAAAGTAAGTGAAGGTTTAACAGATCTCATATTTTCAAGTCAAGATTTATTAGGATTTTTTACCGCCATTTCCTTCTTTGGTTGGAACCTCAATAAGCTGGCGTAATATGCAGAGTGATGGTTTAACAATGTCTAACTGTAGTTACATTTTTTAAAGTAATTAAACAAATTAATGTGATTTCTTATGTTGCATCTTGGATGCCATATGATGGGCTCATAACTGGTTATTTTTAATAAAATACATGATCAACTGTAGTCATCTGACAAGTTGATTCGATTAGAATTTTTAATATTGTTCATCTCTGATTATAATGATTCACAAGCATAAGTAGAGGGAGAGATTGTTTACATGGGGCAAATGCCGACTTCTTCTGGAATTGAATTCAAAGTTTACATAATTTTACTACCAAAATTTTTGTTTATGATGCCTGGCAGTCTTTCTTTTTCGATCATCTCCAAATCCTCTGTCAATTTGACAAATTGCTGAGTCCATATTGAGCTGGATTAGAAGTCGATAAGCTACATTTTAATTTCTGAAATTTCCAAACAATAGAATACAATCCGTTTATCAATTGGAGTCACATCTGGGTAGATAATAAATTTAACCATAAATGCATGAATTTTTCTTTTAAAATTGAATTTTTTTGCACTTATATTAAGGATTAGACACCAGAAATTTTAAGACAGATTTTTAACTTTGTTTAGTAGTATATTTTATGTGATTTTTACAGGATTAATATTTCTATATAAATATAGTGGTGGCAAAGAAGTTGATTTATTATAAGTTAAATAAAAAGTGATGCAACTTTGTATCACTATGCATCTAACCCTTTCAAGGGCGGTGTATGCAAGGCGCGAACGCTTAATTTTAATTACAAACTGCCAAGTGACACCCAGAAATTTTTAATAGAATTTTGCTTTCATAATATACGCAAAGAAAATCTTTTAGTTATTTTGAAATAGATTTGATCGTTAATTCTGGTGTCATTCAAATATTTCAACATTTTAGTAAAAGAAGCCATTTGCCCTTGAAAGGGTTATGGGTTAAATGATTCCGAAATGGGTAATTCATTGATATGACAAGTACACAAGTACTACTTATAAGAATCAAAAGCTATTGCCAGTCAAGCTCGTGTATTAATGAAAGAAAAATAATGAGGTGCAGAATTTTGGGGAGTTTGACTAAATTTGATTTAATCAACGGCGTGCCAAAAATATCCTCTCGCGTGCCAGCTACGGCACGCGTGCCATAGGTTCGCCGACCCTGATCTATGCTAATACAGTACAGAAATTTTAACACAAGGATGTGCTTGAACTCATAATATAGTATAAATAAAAGAAATTAGCGTGGACAGATATAATACTGGTTTTAACACCTAAATCAATAATACTAGAACTATGTTAGTGAAGAACTGCTCAGTAAATCGACAAAGAAATTGCATATGAAAGTATATAGATATATTTATTTATTTTTGACAGTGTAAAATTTGAAATTGAGTGGTGTTTAAAAGTTAATAAGTTTGATAAAAATGAAATTGTTCGCCCAGGTCATTGCCACTGTTGATATGATGTCAGCGTTACATGTTTTTAGTTTATAATATAGATTCTTAATTTAGAAAATTCGGCAAACTTGTTACTTTTGAATTCCAAATTAAATTTAAAATTAAAATGTTTATTCTGTTTATTGGGATTTGTTTTCATTCACTTTCTATGTAAAATTAAATTATTTAAATATTTTAATAATTGTTTTGACCGCTTGGTCAAAACATATCTTCATATTTATCAGGATGTTTAAAACTACCTTTTTTACATAGTTGAAACCAATACAACCCTGGTCTGTAAGCTGTTTACATTCTTTTGTGAGTACTTGTTTTTTAAATTATTCAAAATATTTCCAAACGACAAAAAAACAGAAAAAGGAAATTTGTTTTTAATGTAACATTCTCATTTCATATATCATTCAAGATCTCTAAAATTACTTTTTGTTCAGTATTAATAGCTTTAGTTTAAATAATATAATACCACAATCTTAGGCACTTAATTAATAAAATGTATTATGACAGGGTGCACTTACCTGCTAATTCTGTCTATTTATAAATAGTTAAATTAATTTATATGAGTTGAAGTTTTTATAGCAATCAGGGGTCTGTCCAGACTTTTTCCCCTGGGTCCTGTTTTTGTGAAATTGGAAACAACTTTTTATATTCATGAAAAATCTAATCCTAATTTTGTGAATTTGAAATGATCGTTATATTCAGGTTCTTGTTTATACATTTTTACGGAGATATATGGATGTAAAATACATGTATTTTCTTTATATATGTAAAAGTGACATGTCAGATTTTACTTTTAAATGATTAATATGGGAAATGTTTGGTTTAAAGATGAAAAAATTTTGGGAAAAGCCTATTTTTAAGACAAAGAATTTTATGAAGGGTCCTGTTTTGAAATGAAAAATTTTGTGAAGAGTCCTTTAAAGGACCCAATTTTTTCCTAAACAGATCCCTGGCAATAGGTATTCAAATGTCTGTTTTTATCAGTATTGAAAGGTTATATATCATTAAGTATATCACATTTCAAGAGGAGGAGGCGAGGGATGTGAAAGAGAGAGGGTGTTTACACATTTTGTGACATTGAATCAAAAATTGAATTGAAATATATCAACGACAGATTTTCATATGTTGAACATACAAATTATATAAAGCTAAATTGGGTAAAAGATGTGTTGCATCAGAATGCTTAATTTCTAATTGTATGATTATCATTTGCGGAATTGTTAGAGAAAGAATTGGACTTAAAAACGTAAACGAATTATCTTAAGATCTCTGAATTTGGTTTGTGGTAAATTTCAGTGCTTCAAAAGTTTTGCAGATATTTTTATGAATTTTTTTTTACACACATATATATATATATATATATATATATATATATATATATATATAGATAGATAGATATAGATATGCTGTGAACTGAAAGTTAAAATGTATGTTGTATTTTATTTTAGTCATTTATATATATATTTAAAAGTTACCTGCAGTTTGTGCTCCTAATGCCTGCACATGTACATTTTATGACATTATCTCTGATTTTTGCTTTAATGCATTTTGTTGCTGCAATGTTTGCTTCAGTTTGAGTATCTGCTAATATAGTACAGAAAATTTAACACAAGGATGTGCTTGAACTCATAATATAGTATAAATTAAGGAAATTGGTGTGGACAGAAATAATACTGGTTTTGGTTTTAGCGCCTAAATTAATAATACTAGAACTATGTTAGTGAAGAACTATTCAGTAAATCATCGACAAAGAAATTGCATATGAAAGTATATATATATATATATATATATATATATATATACATACATGTTTTTTTTTTTTTTTTTTTTTTTTTTTATGTTGTAAAATTTAAAATTGGGATGGATATTAGATAAATAAATGATACTTTAGAACTCATAGACTGTAAATTCTTTATTGAAAGAATAACTAACAGTGTTTTTGCATGATAAAAATTGGTTTTTATGCATATTATTTTTATAAATTTTTATTTTCTATTCATGTTTGCGATTTCAACTAAGTTTTACAATTAGGTCTGAAAGGTATCTCATGAATAAAAATTACCATATTATATGTGAAAAAAATACGCATGGAGCATTTTTGCTTTTTGATCAACCAAAGCGCAGCGTTACTGCGAAAGTATCTCGTAAAACGATGGATATTATTTTAGTAAAAATGTAGGTTTTTTACATATTTATTGTTAAAATTTTATTGTATGCATATATACATATATATTATAAGTAATATTCATTTATTTTATGGTATTTAATGTTCATTAATATTGAAATACTAATGTTTCTGACTTAAAAGTTGATTTTCTCAAAATGAAAATTTTTGAATAACGTCAATTTTCAAAATGTTCCATGCGCCTTCCTAATTTTCAGAGTTCTTCAAAATTTGTTATGTATTTACCTTATGGTACATAAAATGGATATTAGATAAATAAATAGTACTTTAGAACTCATAGGCTGTAAATTCTTTATTGGAAGAATAATTAACAGTATTTTTGCACGCTAAAAATTGGTTTTTACACTTATTATTATTTTATTAATTATATTTTCTATTCATTTTTACGATTCCAACTAAGTTTTAATCTTAGATATGAAAGGTATCTCATAAATAAAAATCAGTGTATTATATATGTAAAAGAACTGCGCATAGAGCATTTTCAATTAATTATTTCAATAATTAATAATTACCAAAATAATTAATATTTTTCCTTAAAATTTTAGTTATTTTTACATAACTACATTTGCAATCACATATTTAATTTTCAAGCAAATCGGTTAAAAAAATTGTTTTTTTTTTTTTTTTTTTAAAAGTCCACTTTCGCCTTAAACTGATTTAGTTAAATCAGAATTTTCGATGATGGCTTGAAATCTATTTAGTTAAATCGGAATTTTCGATGATAGCTTGAAATCGATTTAGTTAAATCTGTTTAACGATGTTTGCTTTAAATCGATTTAAGCCAATAGATAAATACGATTTCCGGTGTTAATTTTAAATCTATTTAAAACCTATTTGTTCGACTGCAAGAACACCAATCGTTCTACATTTTCAAGAGATAAGGCATTTCTTTTATTATTGTAAATACCTTAGGAAAAGTGTGTTTGCTTCACTGTGTTTTAAAATTTTCATATGTTTAAATAAAATGCATCTTAAATTATGTCAAAGTTCATAAAAAAAGCTTGTGTATTTCCTGAAAATTAGCTGATACTGATAATTTTGTATAGTAGTAAGACTCTAAAGACTTGTTTTTTTTATCTAGTTAAAGCAAAATTTTGTCTTCCTGATTCTGCATCCTTCAACTTGATATATTAGACCTGGATACCATGGATAAATCCAATGTAAGTAAATATTTATATTATATAAATTAAATTTTGTCATGGTTTTAAAAATTTTGTGGTTTATTCAGAGTTTTCAGAAGGGTACTGCACACTGCCCTACCCTTTTATTAAAAAAAAAAAAAAAAAAACACCCTTCTACCTTGGGCTGGATTTTTGTCGGCAGAAAGGGGTTTCTTCTGTGCCATTGGTAGAAAGTCGTTATAACCAGTTTTAACTGGCAAACGCATTTCGTTACATATTCTGAGGCTTTTTAATAGTATTAAATTCCTTAAGTTAATTTTATTCAGGATAAATAACAAATAAAATACAGTAGACTCTCAAAATCCGCAACCCTAAAATCCACACATTGTTTCAGATGTAAACAGTGAAACTTACAGTTAAGATATAGGGGGGAAATTCAAGCTTTTTTATTTTTATCATTCTGTACTCATTTTATTATGTAATTCTGGTTAATATTGAACTCTTGCTTTTTCATAAAGGAAGTATAAATTTATCTCTGAAAATTTTCAAGATAACACTTATATTAGTGGTGATTGATCTTTTTATCAAATACATTTATGTATTAATCAAGCTTTTCTGTTTATTAAATCTGGCCAAACATCAAATAAAATTTTGTAATTTTATGGTTTTGTAATTTTTATGGTTTATTAATTATTTATGTCACCTTTACATTATTTTACATAATTATTTTAATATTTTACTTTATTGTAAGCATTCATGATAATTTCCAGTGCATTCAAATTACTGTTTAAAAAATGTAAACAAAACAGTGACCAGAAATCCGCACAACCTCTGGTCCCCAGCTGTGTGGATTTGAGAGTCTACTGTATTGTGGATAGTTTGTATTAAAAAAAAATGAATAATGTAACAGATAAAATTTTTGTTAGATTATGGTTGTGTAATTTTATTTATAAATATTAGATTTAGATTAGATTTTATTTATAAATATAAGAGTATTTAAAAATCTCAGTTTTATATTTCCTATAAAAGGTGTATATCGTAACTTATAATTGATTCCTTAATTAAAGCAATATTTCATTTTCCTGAAAATCAGCTTAAATTAAAAATTTGACACCGTTATCTGAAAGATCCTGTGCTTTTATAGGAAAAGTTGAAACACTCTTAGATTGCTTTCTATCGGAATAAGAATATATGAAAATTATGTCTACTAACGAATGAAAGTGACATCGTAAATGTGCAGAGCAGAACTTTAGCATCAGCAGAGTTCATAATTAAAAAAAGTCCTTCCGGCGTGTACAGGGAGGAAAAGGTAGCATTCCTATATCTTCATTTTAAAATTTTAGTTAATGTTACACGAAAACAGCAAGTTAAAATGCAAAGAAACGTTTACAAAAGATTCGTTAATACTGAATTTGAATAAGAATTTCGCCAAATTATTGAGCAATAACCAAATTGGCTTCATTTATAAAGACTTATTTTGGTCGCCAAATTTGGCGATATTTCGCCAAATGTCACAAATGTTGCCAATTTTGTCGTCAATTTTGCCAATTTTGTCGCCAATTTTGGTGCTAACGGATATGAATATATAGTTTTATGCGTATGATTGGGAAAATTATTACAACAATGAAAGAAAATAATTTGCGAGTAATCGCGTTAATGTGCTGTTTTGTTTCAAAATGTCAGCCACCCTAGAATTTCAAACTGCTCTATCTCAGCCATTTTTTAAGATAGAGGTAAACCAAAAAATGCTCTGGAATCCTTGTATCAAGGCCTAACACGTAATTAAAAAATAAATTTGAATTTTTAACTTTTTTGTATATTTATTTTAGTTTTAAATTTTTAAATGGCCGCCATCTTGAAACAAAATGGCGGACCAAGCTGGCCAACGAACTCGGTCGACACATTGGTGACCTTAATACACACAATTAGTTTAATAAAAATCGATTTTTAAATACGAGCGTTATCGTATGACATAGGTCAGATATATATATATATATATATATGGATATATCTATATATATAAATCAACATTTGAACGGAGGGTGGTT
Source organism: Maratus michaelseni (assembly GCA_963931845.1). Taxonomy (NCBI): domain Eukaryota; kingdom Metazoa; phylum Arthropoda; class Arachnida; order Araneae; family Salticidae; genus Maratus; species Maratus michaelseni. Next base: position 495,444,650 of record OZ007586.1, read on the forward strand.
TTGGGGTCTGGGGGTCATGATCGGTGAAAATATGTCGAAATTTTCCGGAACTGCCTTCCTCCGAACGGCTGCAATAGGTAGCTTTATACTTTTTTGTATTGAAAGCTACCTAATAGAATCGCTAATGTTGTCTTCATATGAAGGGCGAGTATGACTCGAACACAATAGAAGACTAAAAATTTGCAAACCTAAGCTAATGCTGATTGACTAAAAATGAAAAAAAGTATTTATGTCGCATTAGATCTCGAAAAAAAAAATAAAATAAACGGTCCAATAAAAAAAATTATCTACTGTCACAAACGAAAATCTATCAAATAATTTATAAAAAATATTTATTGAAAATAATTTATTAAATTTTTCTTCAGTTTTTATGTTTACATGTTTTGTGAAATTCTAGATCATATTTTAACTGCGTGTAGTAAATCAGGTGAAGTTTAATGCAAAAAAGTTATATTTTTCTTGCATTAATGAGAAATAAACATTAATTTTTTTAAGGGAAAATTCTGATTTTATGGAGTTTTGACTTGCAACTTCTGAAAAGCTCCTTGATTTTCAGTTTGTTACTCACAGCATGAGTGTAAAATATCATTGTTTATCCACAATTGTATTTGTCATCCAAAACAAATTTAAATATGTTTAATAATTCAATTTTGTTTTCATATTAAAAAATGTCGAACAGTAAAAATTGAAAATATTGCTCAAAATACGTAAATTTTATATAAAGCAGTGTCTCTTGCATAAATTATATCTTATTTTAAGTGTTGCAAGCAATCTGAACATACTATGTTTCTTAAATTTTTACATTTGAAAAATAATCTTAGAAAAAGTCCTTCATTTTATGGAATTTTCATTTTCAATGGTGTCGATCACTCGCATGCATATATGTACTTAGTTTGTGTTATGTAAATACAGTTTGTTTACATGTTTTGTGAAATTCTAGATCATATTTTAACTGCGTGTAGTAAATCAGGTGAAGTTTAATGCAAAAAAGTTATATTTTTCTTACATTAATGAGAAATAAACATTAATTTTTTTAAGGGAAAATTGAAAAACACATGATTTTTACATGTTTGATTGACGACATTTTTTTTCTGCACCCAATCGATGAAATTAAGGATTCTTATGCAACCGATAGATGAAATTAATTATTTTTACATGTATGATGAACTATTTTCTTGATTCTTATGTGCCCGTTTGACAAATTTTGTTAATTTCCTCCCCCTTTTCCTCCCCAAGAGGCCCTTTTCTAAATTTATTGACACTCCTCATGTCATATATCTTTGAGAAGGTCTGTGACAGCTTAATCATATTATGTATCTCCGGTGTCCCCCCCCCCCTCTTCGCCCCGCCAATAGTTACCCGGTTAGGTCGACGCGTGCGGCAGGGGTTAAGTCCACTTCCAGAAATTTAAACAAAGACTATTTTAAACGTATGCTGAGTTTTAACTCCCGAATTCTCCAAAACTAAGACCAATTTTAAAAAATCCTTTCAAAAAAGTAGTTAGGTGTATGACACCTACAACATACTTTAAAATCATCTGTGCAAAATTGCTATGCACCATCCTTGTTAGTACTTTTATTTTTATGTTATAAAACAATGCCTCAGAAAATTTTATGAATTTATTTTGGAACTCTGCTGTTTCATAAAGTTGGCTGGTATTGTCCTACCCCCCAAAAAAGAAACCTGGTTGTGAAGATATATATATATATATATATATATATATATATATATTCGGATTTAAATAGTTCTTGCTCTGTTTTCATTTTATATAGGTAATGATTTAGATAACAATTTTTTTTTTTTTTTTTTTTTTTTTTTTTCAATTTACTTAGTAATTTTAGTTTTTATATCATAAAATAGTGTCTCATAAAATCTTCTAATTTATTTTGTAAATCTCCTGCTTTTTTTGGTAATAGACGTTGACAGGCATGCAGGAGGAGAGTCAAAATTAATTTTATCAGTTAAAAGGGGTTACTCGGGAAAATTACAAATAAATCAAAATATTTCTTTTTTTTTTTCACTCAGTTTGTGTGTTTATTTTTTTATAATATTTAAAATATTTATGTAATATGTGTTTTATCTTTTAATAGGGAATACTTGGTTATATGTAATACAAAAGATCAAAGCCCCTCCCCACAAGAAGATGTGCAAACTAAAGATTCAGAGCCTGATTGATACTAATGCAAATTTTTATTGTACATGTTTATATATCTTCAATAATTTTACTAAATATGTATATAAAAATAAATATTGTTTGTAAAAATATGTTTAATAAATGTATATTAAGATTCTAATATTCTTTTTCTTTTCCTTTTTTTAATGATATCGCAGTAATAATAACAAATGCAGGGTGTGTACAGCCCTTAAAAAAACTTATTTCTGATGAAGAATTTCTACAAAAAAAATTATTTGCTCATTGTTGCTGTACCTAGTTTATTATAGAAATAACATTCAAGAATTTTTTCCTTCAAATTCTATTATCACTGATATTTGACTGTTTATTTTATGTTTGAACAGATTTTATGAAATCACACTATCCTAGATTTTTGCAGCATCAGAAACCTATATTTTCTGAGTTTACAAATTTAGGTGAAAACTGAATAAGGACTAGTGAACATTTTGGCCAAAATGTTAAATGTTACATAAACATACTTTATTAATGTAAAAAAAGGGCAAGTTTTACAGAGCATCATTCATAATCAAAAGGATTGTTGTTACATTTAGTTGTGAGTATACCTATGTTTTCATATAGCTACAAGACACGTTGAAAAAAAAATCACCATATTTATTTGCAGAAATCTGCAACTAAATAAAGTGAAGATTATTTTTAAAATATAATGGTTACATAAAATCATTATTAAAAAATATATATTTTATTTGAGATTGCTGGTCAATAAAATATTAAATCATTTTGTAAGGATAGGCACATTTAATATTATGATTGCCAGTTAGGCAGTTTTTTTTATTTAAAATGCTACTGCGTTTCCAAACAGCAATATTTACCAGATAAATGATAGTAGAAATAATATATAATAATGACAGATCAAATGCGTCAAATATTGCTATTTGAAAATAGTGGTAGCAATCAGAAAAAAATCCTTCCCTTCCCATATGATAACACTGTAATTATCCCCTTTTTCTTCCTCACAGAATGAACCCATAAAAGTAATATTGCCTGAAGACACCAGTTTAAAATTTACGGGCAATCGTACTTTTTTAACATATTAAACAGATTTCTAATTTTACGGGGAGTTATACTTTTTAACATATTAAGCTAATTTTATAGGCCATATCCATTTTTTCACAGGGCACATATCACCAGTTGTTTTATTTATAAACTCAGTAAGGATATTTTATTTATATTGCTGTATTAAAATCTTTTTTTTAGTTTACCTAAAAATCGTAAAATCAGCTTCTGCTCATTTAGTGCTGTTGTTATAATGCTCATTTAATATCGAATTGAATTTCTACATATTTAAATATCTATAGTAAAACTGAAGTCAATTTTCTTATCCATAACATACAAAGACTTATGGCGATTGCTGTGGTAATATTGAAACACGTTAGGACTTATTGCTTATTTTGAATCTAAGTATTTTGATATATGTGAGGAAAACTCCATTCTAGATATTTAAAACTGAAAAATTCGATTTCATATTAAAAGAATACCATTACAAAATCTCCAATATACAAAAATATTTACGTAAAATTTTTTCTGTATAATATTGAAAAGCCATTAGTAAACTACTGCAAAAATTTTGTGCAGTTACAAATACTTTTTGGTGAGTGTAAATAAAATATTTTCGATACAATACAAAAAAATTATTAGCAAATTTACAATTCTTCTAAAGTGGCAATGAACTTTCTGGCGAGAATACAAAAACTGTTTCAGATACAATAATATAAAATCACTGGTAATTTTTCTGACATTACTTTAATAAAATTACCAAAAACTGTTTTGCTAAAGTACATAAAAGATTTTTTTGTACATTTACTAAGAATTGTTTTGTAAATTTGTGAGGGACTTTATAGTACATTTACTACGATTTATTTAGTATTGTACTTAAGGGGGAAGTTCAGGTTGAGCAGCCGGAAAATGACAATAATTTGACCATTACTAAAAGTTCTGTAGTTTCAAAACCAATTAATGAAATACAACAATTTTTTTCTATACTTTCATAAAATACTAATGGTTTTTAAAACACATTCAAATATATATATTTAGCAACATTAATTAGTTAAATTTTAATGACAAAATTAATGTTTTAAAAATATATTTTCAGATATGCATTTTGCGTGCAAGATTTTAAAAATTCTACTGCAGATACATATTTAATATTGTATTTATATTTACTTATACTACTATATTTTACACTGAACCTCAATTTAGCCTGAGTTTTGTCATAGAAAATTTTTTATTGAATAAATAAGCACTTTTTTTTTTTTTTTTTTTTTTTTTTTTTTTTTTTTTTTTTTTTTTTACTAAATTTAATAAATATGATTTTTAAAGCCATTAATTATGCAAATGAATTTGAATGTACTTTTAAATTTAGGTTCAGTGTAAAATGTAGTAGTATAAGTAAATATAAATGCAATATTAAATATATATCTACAGTAGAATTTTTAAAATCTTGTGCGCAAAATGCATATTTGAAAATTCATATTTTAAAAATGTTAATTTTGTCATTAAAATTTAACTAATTAATATTGCTAAATGTATAGATATTTGAATGTTTTAGAAAACCATTAGTATTTTATGAAAGTATAAAAAAAAATTCTATTTCATTAATTGGTTTTGAAACTACAGAGCTTTTAGTAATGATCAAATTAATGACATTTTCCGGCTGCTCAACCTGAACTCCACCCTTAAGTACAATACTAAATAAATCGTAGTAAATGTACTGTAAAGTTCCTCACAAATTTACAAAACAATTCTTAGTAAATGTACAAAAAAATCTTTTGTAAGTGTACTAAATAATCCTTAGTAAATTTACTAAAAATTCTTTAGGAAACATTTTAAAAAACGTTAGTACGTTTACTAAATAATCCTTAGTAAATTTACTAAAAATTCTTTAGGAAACACTTTAAAAAACGTTAGTACGTTTACTAAATAATCCTTAGTAAATTTACTAAAAATTCTTTAGGAAACTTCCAGAAAAAAAGTTAGTACGTTTACTAAATAATCGTTAGTAAATTTACTAAAAATTTTATAGGAAACTTCCAGAAAAAACGTTAGTACGTTTACTAAATAATCCTTAGTAAATTTACTAAAAATTCTTTAGGAAACTCCTTAAAAAACGTTAGTAAGTTTACTAAATAATCCTTAGTAAATTTACTAAAAATTCTTTAGGAAACTCCCTAAAAAATCGTTAGTAAGTTTACAAAAAATTCTTTAGTAAACTTCCTAAAAAATCGTTAGTAAGTTTACTGAACATTATTTAGTAACAGTTACTAAAACAACTTTAGTAATTTTACATGATTTTTTTTGTTACAGTTACATGAAAAGTTCTAGGCATCCCAGTTTCCTAGAAAATTCTTAGTAACCTTACAGATTTCTTTTTACAGTGTGGTTAGGTGTCAATAACTGGGGGGGTTTCACCATACTAGTCCTAATAGAAGTACAGCAGAAATGTTATTTTGATATAAACAAACTATTTTAATATAAAGTTTTAAAACCAATATTTTCCTCAGATTTTGAGAATATTCTTATTTTTATCTCTTTAGCTGAACAATTTGAATCTTCCTAACCTATTTAGAACAGATTTCTATCTGTAAGACATAACTATATTTAAATGTCGAAGAATATTTTTACTTTTCTTATAAATATGAAACATTTTGAATTTTAAACCTTTTCTTGACAATTGTTTCAAAATTGATTTTAACAATATTTTCTTAAAGAATCCTTTCTTTTATAGAAAAAAAGTCTATATGATTCTTTGGTATTTGAGCAATAATACCAGCAAATGTTACGGGTTTATGAATAAAAAAATTTCAAAGAGTTCTCGAAATCTGAATTAAATTTTCAAAGTATAAATAAGAAATAAATAAAAGGTGATATAATAATTTTAACTACCGATGTATTACATAATTTCTCATTACTTTGAAACACAAGAATATCCATGTAACCAAAAATAAAAAAATTTACTACACTATATTCTATATATCAAATTTAATAATATTATCTTGCACTTATAAAGTAAGCGAGTAAATAATAAAAGTATCTTTTAGTTATCGCCTTTTTATTTTATATTTACGTTATTATTTAGATATAATAAGTAGTTGTTCAAAATGTTGAACTCAACATTATAAAAACAATGGAAATGAATATGATTTACATATAATTGGTGTTAAGGCTGTTCTCAAATCAAAACTGGCTACTTTCTGGCACATTTTTTAATTCATTTTTAGTCGCAAATGTATCAAATTGGTAGGTTATTGCTCTTATTCAGAAACTTTGTAATCGAAATACATTTTACATTTTTTGATAAAGATAGAAGATCTTTCAGAAAATATTGTCAAATTCGGCGTTTTGAGCAGAATTTCCGATGCCGCAGCACGAGAAAGGAGAAAAACATGTTACGTGATATGAATCGCTTATAACTCGATAAGTAATTTATTATATTACTTTTAAATGCTAAAGGTGTAAAATTAACAACTATAATATAAATTAAAATAACTTTTATTAGTTGTTTTACATGTTTCGACTCTTCTGAGTCATTTTCAAAAACAAAATGAGAATATTCTAAAGCTGCACGGGCTTTGAAGTTATTATTTACATGTACTTTTTAAAAAATTACGCACGTTATCTATTATTTTTTACTTGATTGTTTATTTTCATATCTTTGAGCATGGAGTAATTCTAGCCACAGTTTCGGTAAATTAAAAGATGCCGCATCGTTACATATTGTATTTTTGCGCGTGAGTATCTCTATGGTTTCTCTTATTATGGATGGATAGTGTAGGCTGGAGGGAAATATTATTTTACTTTCATTGAAATTTATTTGGATGGTTTCTTCTTGATATAATCTTGCTAGGGCTGTAGTTCTTCTATTGTATTTAATATCAGCTATATGCTCCTTTTTTTTTCTGCAATTAAATTTCCTGCTGGTCATGCCTATGTAGTAATTCTTGGATCCGTCTTCTTTAATAAAAGGTATTTCATATACTCCTGAATAATTCTCAAAATTAATTGGGTCAATTTTACTGCAAATGATATTCTTTAATTTCTTAGGTGGTTTGGCTATTAAGCAGATATTGAAACGTTTAAGGCTGTGTTTTAATTTTTCGAAGAAGCTTGGATAATATTGCAGAGTATAAAGTTTGTATTTTTGTGAATAAAATTTATTTTCTGAATACTTATTATTGGTGATATCTATGGTTAATTTATTAATATGGTGTACTGTAAAACCATTATTATAGGCAATTTTACGAATATTATCTAATTCATTATTCAATTTATTTTCAGTACATATTATAAAGGCTCGTTTTATGAGAAATCTGTAGGCTGAAATTTTGTATGTAAAGGGAGAACATGCGTTATTTGGTATGGTAGATTGGTTAGCCATGTTTTTCCGGAAAACAGCTCTGTCGATAGATTTATTTGTTCTTGTTAACATAACATCAAGGAATGGAAGACTGTTATTATGTTCAATTTCAATAGTGAATTTAATGTTATTGTCGATTGAGTTTAGTTGATTTATAAATATTTTAAGTTCATCAAGACTATGCTGCCAAATTATAAAAATATCATCAACATATCTGAGCCAAGTGTGAGGTGTTAAGTGAAATGTGCCAAAAACTTTATTTTCCAATGGTATATTCAGCTAATAAGCCTGAAATAGGTGACCCCATTGGAGCTCCGTGATTCTGCTTATAATATTTACTATTGAATGTGAAATAGTTATTATGGATGATTAGATTAAGTCCTCTTTTTATTGTTATTTTCATATCATCACTAAATTCTTCTATCTGTTCAATATCATCACAAATCTTATTACATACTACATGTGTGTCAATTGATGGATACAATGATATAATATCAAGACTAGCCATTATATAATTATCTGGTAGCTGTATATGTTTGATTTTTTGAATGAAATCTTCCGTTGATTTAATAGTTAATGTAGAATCTGGTAAAATATCTCTTAAGAAGGGAACATAAGCTTTTTCTAAGAAGTAAGTCGGTCCTGAGCACTTTGAAACTATAGGACGTAATGGCATGTTGCTTTTATGATCTTTTAGTCTTCCAATAATCCTAGGGATAACAGCTAATTTATGTACTTTTATTATTTTCTTCATAAATATGGGCCAAGTTCCATTTTTAATGATGTCATTGACCTTATAGTTGATTAAATTAGTTGGATCTTTTTTAACTTCTTCACAATTCATATCTTTAATGCATTTTTCCATTTTATTTATATAATCATCTCTATTAAGTATAGCTAATTTGTTGGATTTGTCAGTCTGTACTATAATTATACTGGGGTCTTGCTTTAAACTTTTTATAATTTTAAGTTCTTTATAAACAAGTTTGATAGGTTTGTTAAAAAGTTTTCTCACTTCATTAAACATTAAGTTCCTCATTTCTTCTCTATGCTCGTCTGCTGTCGTTTGAATTATACTTTCTATTTCTGGAATAACATTCTTTAAATCTGGTAAAACTGGAAACATATATTTAGGTCCGAGTTCTAAAACATCAGATTCTTCTTTGCTTAGCTCACGATTTGATAAATTCAAAAAATCTACGGGTTGGCAAATAGGTTTTAAACTTCTTTCTGGGTTGTTGTTTAATAGTTTATTTAGCTTTCGTTGTTGTACCATCTCTTTCTCGTTATTTTGAATGTCTCTGTAAAAATCTAATTTGTTTCGTAAATTATCATATATTAACGGTGGAATGGAGTAAACAACTTTCCAATGCAGATCTAAAGTCTTTTTTTCTAATACATTCCGGATAAATTGAATAATGAATTAGATAATATTCGTAAAATTGCCTATAATAATGGTTTTACAGTACACCATATTAATAAATTAATCATAGATATCACCAATAATAAGTATTCAGAAAATAAATTTTATTCACAAAAATACAAACTTTATACTCTGCAATATTATCCAAGCTTCTTCGAAAAATTAAAACACAGCCTTAAACGTTTCAATATCTGCTTAATAGCCAAACCACCTAAGAAATTAAAGAATATCATTTGCAGTAAAATTGACCCAATTAATTTTGAGAATTATTCAGGAGTATATGAAATACCTTTTATTAAAGAAGACGGATCCAAGAATTACTACATAGGCATGACCAGCAGGAAATTTAATTGCAGAAAAAAAAAGGAGCATATAGCTGATATTAAATACAATAGAAGAACTACAGCCCTAGCAAGATTATATCAAGAAGAAACCATCCAAATAAATTTCAATGAAAGTAAAATAATATTTCCCTCCAGCCTACACTATCCATCCATAATAAGAGAAACCATAGAGATACTCACGCGCAAAAATACAATATGTAACGATGCGGCATCTTTTAATTTACCGAAACTGTGGCTAGAATTACTCCATGCTCAAAGATATGAAAATAAACAATCAAGTAAAAAATAATAGATAACGTGCGTAATTTTTTAAAAAGTACATGTAAATAATAACTTCAAAGCCCGTGCAGCTTTAGAATATTCTCATTTTGTTTTTGAAAATGACTCAGAAGAGTCGAAACATGTAAAACAACTAATAAAAGTTATTTTAATTTATATTATAGTTGTTAATTTTACACCTTTAGCATTTAAAAGTAATATACTATTACAAGGTGTTATATTTTATTATATTGTTATATAAATATCGATGCTGGATAAAATGTTACAACCGAGAATATTCTCAAGTTTTAAATATGAACGCCTTCGTTTGGATCGGGAGCAGCTGAATTTGCAATTTCTATTATCATGCAAGAAATTGAATATTATTCCCAACTTTCTGAAGAATCGTAACAAGTTTGTACGGCAGAATTTTTCCTATACTAATCGTAAGTTTGAACAAAAATCTTTAAATTTATGTATACATAAGAAATTTGCACTTGTGAATGTATTAGAAAAAAAGACTTTAGATCTGCATTGGAAAGTTGTTTACTCCATTCCACCGTTAATATATGATAATTTACGAAACAAATTAGATTTTTACAGAGACATTCAAAATAACGAGAAAGAGATGGTACAACAACGAAAGCTAAATAAACTATTAAACAACAACCCAGAAAGAAGTTTAAAACCTATTTGCCAACCCGTAGATTTTTTGAATTTATCAAATCGTGAGCTAAGCAAAGAAGAATCTGATGTTTTAGAACTCGGACCTAAATATATGTTTCCAGTTTTACCAGATTTAAAGAATGTTATTCCAGAAATAGAAAGTATAATTCAAACGACAGCAGACGAGCATAGAGAAGAAATGAGGAACTTAATGTTTAATGAAGTGAGAAAACTTTTTAACAAACCTATCAAACTTGTTTATAAAGAACTTAAAATTATAAAAAGTTTAAAGCAAGACCCCAGTATAATTATAGTACAGACTGACAAATCCAACAAATTAGCTATACTTAATAGAGATGATTATATAAATAAAATGGAAAAATGCATTAAAGATATGAATTGTGAAGAAGTTAAAAAAGATCCAACTAATTTAATCAACTATAAGGTCAATGACATCATTAAAAATGGAACTTGGCCCATATTTATGAAGAAAATAATAAAAGTACATAAATTAGCTGTTATCCCTAGGATTATTGGAAGACTAAAAGATCATAAAAGCAACATGCCATTACGTCCTATAGTTTCAAAGTGCTCAGGACCGACTTACTTCTTAGAAAAAGCTTATGTTCCCTTCTTAAGAGATATTTTACCAGATTCTACATTAACTATTAAATCAACGGAAGATTTCATTCAAAAAATCAAACATATACAGCTACCAGATAATTATATAATGGCTAGTCTTGATATTATATCATTGTATCCATCAATTGACACACATGTAGTATGTAATAAGATTTGTGATGATATTGAACAGATAGAAGAATTTAGTGATGATATGAAAATAACAATAAAAAGAGGACTTAATCTAATCATCCATAATAACTATTTCACATTCAATAGTAAATATTATAAGCAGAATCACGGAGCTCCAATGGGGTCACCTATTTCAGGCTTATTAGCTGAATATACCATTGGAAAATAAAGTTTTTGGCACATTTCACTTAACACCTCACACTTGGCTCAGATATGTTGATGATATTTTTATAATTTGGCAGCATAGTCTTGATGAACTTAAAATATTTATAAATCAACTAAACTCAATCGACAATAACATTAAATTCACTATTGAAATTGAACATAATAACAGTCTTCCATTCCTTGATGTTATGTTAACAAGAACAAATAAATCTATCGACAGAGCTGTTTTCCGGAAAAACATGGCTAACCAATCTACCATACCAAATAACGCATGTTCTCCCTTTACATACAAAATTTCAGCCTACAGATTTCTCATAAAACGAGCCTTTATAATATGTACTGAAAATAAATTGAATAATGAATTAGATAATATTCGTAAAATTGCCTATAATAATGGTTTTACAGTACACCATATTAATAAATTAACCATAGATATCACCAATAATAAGTATTCAGAAAATAAATTTTATTCACAAAAATACAAACTTTATACTCTGCAATATTATCCAAGCTTCTTCGAAAAATTAAAACACAGCCTTAAACGTTTCAATATCTGCTTAATAGCCAAACCACCTAAGAAATTAAAGAATATCATTTGCAGTAAAATTGACCCAATTAATTTTGAGAATTATTCAGGAGTATATGAAATACCTTTTATTAAAGAAGACGGATCCAAGAATTACTACATAGGCATGACCAGCAGGAAATTTAATTGCAGAAAAAAAAAGGAGCATATAGCTGATATTAAATACAATAGAAGAACTACAGCCCTAGCAAGATTATATCAAGAAGAAACCATCCAAATAAATTTCAATGAAAGTAAAATAATATTTCCCTCCAGCCTACACTATCCATCCATAATAAGAGAAACCATAGAGATACTCACGCGCAAAAATACAATATGTAACGATGCGGCATCTTTTAATTTACCGAAACTGTGGCTAGAATTACTCCATGCTCAAAGACATGAAAATAAACAATCAAGTAAAAAATAATAGATAACGTGCGTAATTTTTTAAAAAGTACATGTAAATAATAACTTCAAAGCCCGTGCAGCTTTAGAATATTCTCATTTTGTTTTTGAAAATGACTCAGAAGAGTCGAAACATGTAAAACAACTAATAAAAGTTATTTTAATTTATATTATAGTTGTTAATTTTACACCTTTAGCATTTAAAAGTAATATACTATTACAAGGTGTTATATTTTATTATATTGTTATATAAATATCGAAGTAATTTATTTATAAAAAAAATAGAAAACTCATTTCGATTCCAAATCGCTCCAATAGTCAGGCCTACCAATTTTATGCCTCTGCGTTTAAAAATGAGTTAGAAATGTGTCAGAAATTTTCGCGTTGCTACACTGTAAAAAATGACCAATGTTTCTTATTTTAAGAAAATATGCTATAACCACGAACGAAAATATAATATAATCTTCTGAGTTATCCGAAATTTCAAATAGCATGTTACATTGTCTTTTGAATCCCCAGAAACGAATACATTTTCAAAATTTAAAGAATAATTTATAAAAACAAATTATTTTTAGCTGCCCGAATTTTTCAGAAACGTTTCCGAAGGGTTTTTATAGTGTATTAATTAGTGTCCTCAGGCTGGAATACCTGTTTTTCGAATGTTATCCATTCTCAAGTACACGTTTTCAGCCGCATAAGTTAATTTATACATGAAAGAGTAAAGAAATAATCTTAATTTTAATGTTATTGTTAACGCTGTTAATTTTGCATGTTTGTCTGTTAAACATTTTTTTTTTAGCATGAAAATGTTTACTTCAGAATTGATAGCATTCAAAAAACAGGTATTCCAGGCTGAGGACACTAATCAATACACTATAAAAATCCTTCGGAAACGTTTCTGAAAAATTCGGGCAGCTAAAAATAATTTGTTTTTATAAATTATTCTTTAAATTTTGAAAATGTATTCGTTTCTGGGGATTCAAAAGACAATGTAACATGCTATTTGAAATTGCGGATAACTAATAAGATTATATTATATTTTCGTTCGTGGTTATAGCATATTTTCATAAAATAAGAAACATTGGTCATTTTTTACAGTGTAAGTAGGTCATTTCAGAACCACCTTCACAGCAGTAAAAACACTAAATTATGAATTCTGCATTTTTACAGCAAAATAATAATCGTATTACATTCTTTACTATTATGCCACATATGCAAAGAAGGTATAATAGATTGAAGTTCTTTGACACATGTATGCACCGAATGTTACTCGATGATATACTGAAAAAAGATTCACACCCGTCCCTTTTAAATTGTTTTAATCCCTAGAACCCGTTACTGAATGGCGCATTTTATGGCCTGGTTTATCGCGTTTTTTTTTTCGGTATACACCATTTATCTTCTATTTTCTCACACTAGTTTAAGTGATCGTTTTGGGATCAAATGAGCATAGACCATTTGTAGTTCAATTTTCGGAAAAATTCCAAGACATATAGGAGTGCGCCAAATCTAAAACTCCAGATTCCAACAGCGTCTATGACACGTTACTGATAACAACGAATGAGAACGCAGCCCAAGCTAACCATGCTAAAGCATGACTATCTGTTAGAATCTCGCGAACCGGAACCGGGTCGAATATTTAACTGTTGGTACGGGTTTAGAACAGCCAATAAAGCTTTCGTAGAGCTAAAGTGTTAGCTTTCGTAACGGACTGGGCCGAGTCGGGCTCTGCCTTAGAAATTTTGGTCCAAACCTCTTCCCCTCCAGCCAGAAACATTTAATCTTTATTCTAAAAAAAAAAAAAAAAAAACAGTACAGCATGATGAAAAAATAAAAGCACCACACAAAAATTGCATTGTGTAGTCATAAATGGTATAGTGTGTGCCATTAAATGTGCAATCGTAGAATCACAAATGTTTTATTGTATTTTTTCTAAGGCAAAAAATAAAATATGTGCAGTCATAGAATCACAAATATTTTATTGTATTTTTTCTAAGGCAAAAAAATAAAATATTTTTAACAAAAATATTTGATAGTACACATCAATTTTGAAATAAGCTGTTTCAAAAAAAAAAAAAAAAAAAAAAAAAAAAAAAAAAAAAAGAGGAAAGAAACAGAAACAGAAACAGAAGAAGAAGAAAAGAAAAAGAAAAAAAACCCCAAAAAATATTGACATTTAAAAAAATTATAAAAATTTAATACCCGTAGACAGAAAACTACAGCTTTTTAAAAAGCAAAAGAACATTTTTCAATATTGTGAATTTGAATTATGTGAAAAGACTTTAGTAATGTAAAATAGAAGTCTCAAACTATATATAATAAACAATGCAAACAGAATTTCTAAGCATTATTGTACATATCCCAACACATTTTGATTTTTTTTTTTTATCATTTTAAATCACAGAAACGAAAGAACAGAAGGCATGTAAGATTAATTTTAAAATTTATAATTTTATCCTGATGTATTTTGCCTTCCTATTTTTTATTATGTTCAATTAATAATATTTTTGACATTTAATTGTAATTAAAATAATCCATACAAAAATCGATATAATCATTAAATAAATTCGAGTTTAAAATTTATAGTAATAGTATTATGGAAAGAAACCGCTGTCGGTAAAAACTGTTGTTTTATAGTAAATTTCTCATTAATAACGTATTCTTTCATTTGTTGAAAAAAGAATAATTATAATTTGTTGTATGTATTGAAAGTTTTATGTTGCATTTTATGTATGTAGGATCCGGCGTTGATAAATAAGTCCATACCGTTTTCAAAGTTAATTACGTTGAGATTTAATGTCTTGGTTAGAATATACAGGGTGAATCTAAACTCTTGGGCAAAACTTTAAGGAGTGATAGTACACATCAAGACAAAAAATATTAAATAGGAAACTAAGGGTCCCAAACGTCTTCCGAAGGAGATAGGGGCAGAGAATAGAGAATAGTAAATATATGAGTTTGAGAAACGTATTGAATCATGATAAAAACCTGATTATGGAAATATTGGCATATTTTAACATTTTGAAGGTCTCTATACAGCATGTTTAATTTTGAAATTGATTTTTTTAAATATCGCATTTAATCCACATCACGTGACTTTTCTTTTATTATTGAAAGCGCTGAAAATTTATTTAGTGCAAAAACTTTATTTATTTATTCTGAAGTTCACACGTTTGCACATATTACACTTTGCACTTTATATTATGGCCTTATATGAAATGTAAACACAAATATTGCAATATACTAAAATATATATAGTTACAATTACATACAGTTAATATATAAAAATAACTTGTTAATAAGATGAATATATGAAAAATGAAAGATAAAAATGTAGTTTTCGTGTAAAATCTCAGAAGAGGCTAAAAATGATGCAAGGCTCCGGCATCCTAAAAAAAGTCTCCCCTTAAACTTGTTGCAATAACAAGGAAATGGATCTCGGTTTAGGACTTTGGTCATCCAGGACAGGGTGTAGTATGGGAAGAAAATTTAGTTTGGTAAACCCCCCTGCTCCGCACATACTTGGGACAATCCGCCTATGTTTGGAGCCACCTCGGGTACACATTATGCTTCACGGAATATTGTGTAATCGAAATTACGTTTGCTTTCTACTTTTACTTTACTTCTGAATGGACTGAATTAAGTGAGATCACTAGAACTATAATATAATATATTATAAAGTACCACCTAAATCAGTATTCAACGCATGATTTTTTTCAGTTTACTTTCGTTAAGTAATCACTTGCTTAAAGCTTGTTTTAACACCAGTTAATAATTTTTACTTATTATATCATTGTGAATGTAATAAAAATATTTTGACATACTACATTTTCCAAAATATGCTCAATAAATTGAAAACAGTAATAGGCTATGAGAATTGAAAAATTTACGCTTACCAGTGTGCAGTGCCAGTGCATGATTTTTCTTTATTAAAATTTGAATGAAATAATTTTTTTTTCTATGAGCTGTCGGATGCAATTTATGTTTTGCATTAAATACAGTAAAAACCTGCTAAGACAAACTCCCATAGGATGAGGAAAATTGTATTTTACATAGGTTTTGGTCTTAGCAGGTACACCGCTCTTTTGTATTCCTTCCCTGGATCATGAATGTTTTTCTGTTTAAGAATGTAGATAAAAAGAAGTTCCCTTAAAGACAGGTTACGCTATAAACAGTTCATTTATAATCAGGTCCGTTTCCACAGGTTTTACTTTATTTAGTTTGCATAAGAAATATGTATCGTTAAAAGATGTTAGCTCCACGAAAAATTTTTAGAAACCCCCTGATATTACTCGCTGGTTCCACCCCTTAAAGTTTGTCTCATCTTTGTTGAAATGTAACATCTTTGTATAAATGTAACATCAGCTTTATGTTATTTGAATAGTACATTTTACGTTTTGTAATTCTAAGTTAGTAAATACTGTTCAAATGAATCGTGTTTAACACTGTGTCTGATTCTAATAAACAGAAAAAAGTAGTTTTGTTTTATTGAGAACATACATCTGACTTGTGTGCTTGACATCAAGTGCCCGCTTATAAGTCATCGTCAATATACAAGGACGAGATAGCCACAAGGAAATTTACAACAACAGATAATTACGACCGAGAGCTCCAGAAAGTGTGTGCAATGGAGCTGACGGGAGTCGAACCCGCCGACCTGACTCTTACGCTCTCAAACGATTAGCAGAATGGTGTCTTAACCACTCGGCCACGGAGCAACGCCGCCTGTACATAATGCCTAAGAGCTCAATTTAGACTTCGCGGCAGATCGGCTAATGATTCGACTGATTACATCCAACCATTCCTGCAACCACAATAAATAAATTTTTAAATGGACTTTTTTTTTAACCCTTAACTGCTGTTACAGGTCTCACAGATCACTGCATTTTTCACTTTTCAGAGTTTAACTCTTAACTTTCGGTTTAACTACAGATACTAGTGAAAATTTGCTTCGTTTAGATCCCTAGTACTATCGCTAGAAACTTCTGAAGGGGTGAATTTTGATTAGAAACAGCCTGTACATAAAGTTTAGTACAGAAACAGTATCTAATGCGTTAATCGAGCCTTTTATTCATCTTTCGATCTATCGGTCTCAGAAACCGATTCACTGTAGTTATGCAACACTTTTTGTCACAGTAGTTAAGGGTTAACTTAAAACGATGGGTGCGTTGCTTTGCACCGCGACCTACGTTGTATACGGCCGGTGCATGACGTTTAAATCGTCACATGTAGTGGATCATTTTTACACGGTGATTGGTGCAAAGCGGCGCTCCCACCGTTTTGCACCAATATCTGTGTAAAAATGATCCACTCCGAGGCTAACGAAAAATACAGGCTACCGCGGTGCTTTACGCGTATCTTTTTTTACAGACCGCGGGAGTCACGTGGTGGTCGAATCCACCAATGCAGGTGTACGAAAAGAGCATCACGTCACTCTGGCGGTCTGTAAAAAAAGATAAGTGAAATGAACCGCGGTAGCCTGTCTTCTTCGTTAGCCTCGGATCTACTCCATGTGACGTTTTAAACGTCATGTATCGGCCATGTATAACGCAGATCGCGTTTGTACCAATCGCTGGTCGTGGCCAACCATTTGTGATGTCATGAGAATGCATGAGCAAACCGCGACCTACGTTATACACGGCCGGTGCATGACGTTTAAAACGTCACATGAAATGGATCATTTTTACATGGTGATTGGTGCAAAGCACCGCACCCACCGTTTTGCACCAATCCCTGTGTAAAAATGATCCACTCCATGTGACGTTTAAAACGTCATGCACCGGCCGTGTATAACGTAGGTCGCAAGCAAACCCGGTATCTAGTGTTGCCTTGGTTAGATAGTTGCAAAGGCTATAAAAAAACCCGGTTTACACCTGGGAATAAACCGGGTTTTTTGGGAATAAACTTGGTTTTTTGGAAATAAACCAGGTCTTTTGGGAATAAACCGGGTCTATTGGAAATAAACCTGGGAATAAACCAGATTTTTGCAACTCTAGCATTGGTTAAGGCTTCTATAATAGGAGCTGACGCATATCCATTTTGTTTCGCATTATTCGGGTCTCAGTTCAGTATCTCAATCTACCGCTGCCGGAGCTGGGGTTGCCTAAGGCCTCGTTCCTCCACCTTCTGAAAGAGGCTGGATGTTAAATGGCGGAAAATTAGTTTGGTTTTTCGACTTTGAGACACATATCTGCGAGGATGCGTCAGCCTGTATTATAGGAGCTCTAGCCTTGGTATAACGTATGTCGCGGTCAACTCAGCGTAGGCAAAATGTTGAGCTAAATTGCTTGAAGTTTCACTAAATTTTTCGTAATTTTCAAATAGTTAGAATGCATTACATTATGTGTAGGAAATAATATTGTATGAATTATTGACTATGCAAGAATTTTTACTTTTTGCGTACAATTAGTTGAGAAACACGTCTTTACTTGAGTGCATGACGTCACATGAACATTATCTATTATGATTTAATTTATAAAAAAGTCTCATTTGATTAACCAGTAAAGTCGAAAACTAGATTATCTATCAATAACTCAACCCCTCCTCTCCCCATCCCCTAGATCCAAATTCTGGCTTCGCCACTGAATACTTGGAACTTCACTCATTTCAATGCACATCAGCTAAATTAATAGTAAAATCGATAAATGATTATGATATTAAGTGAAGATCTCTTATATTATTCAGATCTATTGCATAGATTTTTATTTTTCATAAGCAGATTAAAAAAGTTACAGCCTCGAACCCAAAGGAAGAATATTGTCCGTTTTCCTCAGCGATTTGCGATTTAGGTATTTTCAGCCGTATCGATTGGCTGCGTTTGCGGCTTCGGGATATTAACTGTGAAAGTAAAGGTGGAAGAATAAATATGTAAGAATAAATTCGTACCTCCTGTTAAATTCATACAAATTTTTCAATTAGATTTTTATTTAGAATTAGAAGGGTAGATTTTGTAGTCTGTCAACAGATATGTGATTAAAGTTTTGTTCTATATTAGAGTTCAATGCAAAAGAAGGATCGAACGAAGTCTACACGTTCGAAAATGGATTTGATTTTCAATTTGTTGTATCATCAAAACTAGGCACTACGGGTTTTGACTGATGGTGAAGGGACCAGTAAATGGATTTTGTGATGTTGAACGGGCATAAAAGCATCCATTCTGTCTGAGAGACTCAGTTGGAGGTTAAAAAATTAGGCAACTGGTTATGCAATCTTTTACGGCATTCCATGCCAAGACTTGTCCCTTTATAAAGGCTTATTTTAAAAATATTTTCAAGCCAACCACCGAACTGGTACGATGGAGGACATATGCATGTTCTGCCTGAATGTAGTTGGCACAAGCAGTTGATGTAGGTACATATTCAGGAGCTACGTATACACCTGGGATATTTTTAACAATGAACACATACGTATATAACTCCAGAACTCTAATATCAATACCTCAGTGAAGCAGCATGAACACAAATGAGATTATAAATTTGTTTGTAATGAAGATTGAGATAAAAATTTCTTTTTTAATAAATATAATAGTGAATTATTTGAATTCACAGTAAAGTTTAATAAGCACTTTAATATCATTCACCTCTATAAATAAATAAAAATAATAAAAATAAATTTTGAGGAACAAGTCCTCCAAAATATTTTTCTGGCTATGGCTTTGTATGGCAGACCGATCTCATAATTTTGATTAAAAAAAAAATCTTTACTAAAACTTGCCCAAAGAAGTGATTGAAATGAAGGAGAAGGAAAAAAGATAACATTACATGATACAAACACTAAAAAGTTGTTTAATTGCAAGTTTAATCATTACAAAATAATAGAATCTTGTTTAAGTATCGCACATTGTTGGTGGGATAATTTGTTCTGCCTATTTGAAATAAATTTGTGGTTTTTTGGTTTCAATGATGTTACTTCAAGCCAGAGTGTCTCATCTAATTATAAGAAAATCAAATGCATATTTAACCATAACAATTTCTGTTAAAAATGGTTTAATGTAACAAAATTGTTAAAAGTAAATTTAATCGGTACAAAATAATAAAAACTTCAAGTAGACCAGTTCATACATATGCCAAAGTTTCAGGTGTGAATTTTGCCAGCAAGCTTTAGACGTCTTGTAGTCAGCAGAATAATAAAGGGCAAAACTGAGAAACTTCATTAGTGTCCATGTCCAGTTTATTATCTACTTTAAAAAATTTGGATAAAGCCTCAAACAAGGGCGACACTTGACGGAGTCGAAGTTGGCGAAGCGATAAATGAGATTTTCTTGCTACCTGTTCGTTTGTTATGTTTCTTCCACGATGTATGGCTTTGTATGACAGACAGATCTCATAACTTTGATAGTAGAAAAATCTTTACTAAAACTTACCCAAAGAAGTGATTAAAATGAAGGAGAAGGAAAAACTAAGTAAGTTAAGATGACATTACATGATACAAACACTAAAAAGTTGTTTAATTGCAAGTTTAATCATTACAAAATAATAGAATCTTGTTTAAGTATCACACATTGTTTGTGGGATAATTTGTTCTGCCTTTTTGAAATAAATTTGTGGTTTTTTGGTTTAAATGATGTTACTTCAAGCCAGAGTGTCTCATCTAATTAATCAAATGCATATTTAACCATAACAATTTTTGTTAAAAATTGTTTAATTGAAACAAAATTGTTAAAAGTAAATTTAATCAGTACAAAATAATCAAATCTTCAAGAAAACCAGTTCATTTGCCAAAGTTTCATGTGTGAATTTTGCAAGCAAGCTTTCGACATCTCGTAGTCAGCAGAATAATAAAGTGCAAAACTGAGAAACTTCATTAGTGTCCATGTCCAGTTTATTATCTACTTTAAATTATTTTTATAGTTTAGCCTGAAACGGCTATAAATGACCACTTGGCGAAAACGGCTTTTTCGTGCAAAAATTTCCATGATGTATGGCTTTGTATGACAGACAGACAGGGTTCGTACGGATCAGGGAATTTTCCAGGAGTTATACCATTACTTTTTTATAGAAAAAAAAATCCAGGTTAAACTCGAAAACCGTCGCCTTCTTTTAAGGAGCGATATTCTGTAAGAAAATACTGGTACCGAAGAATTTCCTGGTCGCAAAATTCCAGGAGGCGTACGAACCCTGGACAGATCTCATAATTTTGATACAAAAAAAATCTTTACTAAAACTTACCCAAAGAAGTGGTTGAAATGAAGGAGAAGGAAAAACTAAGTAAGTTAAGATAACATTACATGATACAAACACTAAAAAGTTGTTTAATTGCAAGTTTAATCATTACAAAATAATATAATCTTATTTAAGTATCGCACATTGTTGGTGTGATAATTTGTTCTGCCTTTTTGAAATAAATTTGTGGTTTTTTGGATTCAATGATGTTACTTCAAGCCAGAGTGTCTAATCTAATTATAAGAAAATTAAATGCATATTTAACCATAACAATTTTTGTTAAAAATTGTTTAATTCATACTTGCCAACTTTTACACTTTAGGTGTAAAATTTACACTTTTGGAGCATTTTTTAGACTTTTACACTTAAGGCACATATTTTTACACTTTTTTGCAAAGTTTCTTCCAAGTTTCATTTTTCATCCCTTAATTTATGAATTACTTTCTAGTTGCTTATAATAATGGTAAATGATGAATGTGAGGGGAATATTTAGTGTTGTCAAAGAATGAGTTCAGGTTTCATTGTCCTAATTTTATCAAGAAGATTTTGAAAATTTGTGTTGCATGTAAGAAGTCGTGTTTTAAATAAATTTGCTCCGACATAAAGCAAAAATTAGATAAGAAAAGCTGTGTATATGTCTTTAAAATCAGTTTCTTAATGAATGGTGTTATGTTTTTGATATTTTTCTCATCAAACTATCTTTATAATGGTCAGCACTGTATTGTTTAATAATATTCATCTATTATATACTTAAAATTATAATATTCATCTATTATATACTTAAAATTTTTTGAAAAAGGCCGTGTATGTGTTACTTAAAAACTGGTTACATGGGTTTTATGTTAAAAAAAATTGTATGAAATACTCTTCACGCGTCATTTTACACTTCGCCATTTTCAAAAGTTGGCAGGTATGTAATTGTAAAAAAATTGTTAAAAGTAAATTTAATCAGTACAAAATGATCAATTCTTCAAGAAGACCAGTTCATTTGCCAAAGTTTCATGTGTGAATTTTGCAAGCAAGCTTTAGACATCTTGTAGTCAGCAGAATAATAAAGGGCAAAACTGAGAAACTTCATTAGTGTACATGTCCAGTTTATTATCTACTTAAAAAAAAAATTTAAAGACTAAAACGGCTATAAATGACCACTTGGCGAAAACAGCTTTTTTGCGTCAAAAGTTTCCAAGTTTGCGGACAGCAGGATAATTCCAAAGCTGTTCCAATTAGCAACTTTTCTATTTAAAAGTGCTAAACAATACACTTTTGTTTCGTATCGATGGAATTCTTGATAAATTAAGAAGTCTCAGTATTTTTCCTACACAAATAAACATGTTAATATTAACAAATTGCTGCCAGCAAAAGTGGAATTATTGATGGAATGTGAGAAAATTTTACTATCCTTGTAAGAAAAGTGGCCCTAAGATGGTTGCAAACAATTTAATAGCCACTTTTTTCATTCAGTGGCCCTGTGGCTGGTACTAATTTTGTCCTGTACAGAACAATCTATGGGTAAACCTTACGGTTCACCACTGCTTGGTGTCCTTTTTTTTTTCTTCCAATTGGGATTTACAATTTTAAATGTCTGATATGAAGTGTTGTGTGCTTTTTTGTAACATACACAATGGAGTCAACTATTTTGATCAAGATGATAAAATTTCAATGCATAAGTTCCTAAAAGGCTATAAACTATAGATCAGTGATGCCGGGAATGCGCTATAGCGCATCATTTAAGCAAAAAATAGGAGAAAGGATGCATAAAAAAAAATTCTTATGGGTCCTTCAGGATGTATAATTTTCTCCTTGAAAGATCACAAACATGGCATCTTTTGTATTAAATATATAGAATCTGTCTTATTTATGAAAGAAGGACCCAATTTTGTGAAAAAAGACCCTGTTTTTTGGAAGTGTTTGGGTTCCAGGGACTCTGGATTTCAAAAGTCTAGCAGCATCCCCGATAGATCCAAGCAATAGACAGATAAGGTATGGTTTTTTTTTTAAATATTTTAATTAGGTTGATTAACCTTAGTTATGCATTTAATCTATTAAAATTGTTCATAATTTAACTGCAAAAGGAACAGCAAAGTATAAAAAAAAAAGTACCAGTTTAACATTAAGGCTGTTCTCAATTTAAAATGTGCTTTTGTAATTACAAGTCCACAATAATTTGTGTTTTTAAGTTTCACAAATCTATAAATATATGGTAATAATTCAGAAATCAGACAAGAAACCTTTTATTCTATGTATGAATGTATTCTTTTTTAAAAAGTTTATTAAGATGAGGTTTTAAATTAATATTTTGGTAACTCAAAGCACTGAAATGTCGTCGGTTAAATTATTTTAAAACTAAATGAGAAAAATCTGAATTGTTTCATTCATTTGTAATTTATTTTGTAGTTGAAACTTTGGGTATGATGTCTTACATTCACACGCCACTTTTTTTAAAATCGGTTATAAAAAGGAAATGAGTCGCCAAATTTTGGGGATTTTTTCCTTTAATGGTAACCTGGCTATTGTATTAAGTTATGGGTAACACAAACTGTTCCAAAAATTTTTAAAATGAAAAATTGTAGAAAGTTTTAATATTGCATCATATGCATAATACTGAGCTATGTCTTACACTCACACAGTTTTTTTTAAAAATGAGTTTATAAAAACGAAAAGTCACGAAACTTTGGAGAATTTTTTTCGGCTATGATGTCATACACTCATGCAAAGTTTTTCTTTTTTTTAATCGGTTATAAAAGGGAAAAAAGTCGGCAAATTTTGGGGATTTTTTCTTTCTTTAATGGGAACCTAGCTATTGTATTGAGTTACTGGTTTGGCGCTGGCTTGGAAATTGCGCCAAACAAAAAATCGTCAAACATCGGTGTGAGTGTAACACATCTGTTCCTTTTTTCTTTTAATGGTAACTTGGTTATTATGCCTATTGGCTTGGCACAGGCTTAGAAAATGCACCATTCAAAAAGTTGCCAAACATCCATGTGCATCAGTGTTCGAAATTAGCAGTTGTTAGTCGTCAAATGCAAGTACATTTATAGCATTTGACGACTACAAAACTATTCCCGGGTGTCAAATTTGACGCCTAACTTTTTTTAACACTTATTTTTTGTTTATCTTAGCCAATCACCCGCTTTTGAAAATTTGGTCTCATACCAAACATAAATTCTAATGTGAAACAGTTTGACAGCGATTTTTAGCAGAATGTACAAATCCAAATGATATTATTAATTTATGCAAATTTCTAAACTTTATATTGAACCTGCCATTTAGCACTGCTGAATGTGAAAAGGGATTTAGCCAGTTTAATAAAAAATGATACACATAACCGTTTATCCACTAATATTGTTAATGATTTATTAATGGTAAAACTGTATAAACCCAATTTAGCAAATTTTTGTCCAGATAAAGCTATAAATTCCGGTGAAATGATGTAGCTGAAGGAAGGTCAGACATCCTGATTTTATTATCTAACTTTATTAAAATTAGTGTGTATTGTTTGACTTTCATCATTGCAATCTATATGCAGTCAAGCATTGTTAGCATTAAATCGCTTAATGTGAATTTTAATTTTTGCTTAACATGAATTGATAATGCATTCCCAACAGATAAGATGGTACTATTATTTTAACAGTTAACACACACACACACGAAAAAAAAAGTGGTCCTTTAGATTTCATTTTAACAGTATTAGTCTGTAATTATATGTATAGTTTGTTTTTATTTATTTATTTTTTTTTTTTACTTAATTTAAGTGCAATTATCAACAATGGATAAAATTTTGTTAGGTTTAATTTTGTTTAACATGGTTAAGTGCATTTTTCTATTAATTTGAAAATGTAGTATTAATCTTTATCAGTTTTACAGTTGCTTCAATTATTATAATATTGTAGATTATGAACTTCAATATACAGTTATGTGAATTTTAGAAATTGCAACTAGAAATTTTTATTTGACGCCTAAGATATTTACAGCAAGCATCACTTCACACCTACCTTTCATTTCCCAATTTCTAACACTGATATGCATGAGTTGTAATACATCTGTTCCTAATACAGTATTAATTTTCATTTATGTATATATTAATAATGCAAGCATATACAGTAGAAGATCTTTATAACGCAATTCTATATAATGCACAACTTCTCAGATGTAAACAATGAATTTTCAGTTAAAAAACACCTGAATTCCTACATTATAAATAGTTGCTATTCTCTAGAGGACTAAATTTGATACATTAGTTCAACTTTATCTCCTTAATTCAGAGCTAATTACTGAAAAAATTGCTATGATTTAATACAGTGTATGTTTGGACAATGTTTATAAAGTAAATTTAACAATGTGTGGAATGATCTATATTATGAAAAAAATTATAATCTGCACAACTCCTGGTAATAAAGAATGCAATATAAGATAGTCTAATGTATTTTGGTATGTTTCACACATTTTGGCCATGCACAACCTCGTGTTTTTAGGTTTGTGTTATAAAGATCTTCTACTGTATTTAGTATTTAGGAGTGTGCTAGTGCATATTAATTTTGTCAGCATGTGTACTACAGTACATATTAGACAATATAATACACTAAGCTCAGCCTCCTCCTCCTACTCTCTAATGTTTGTCAAACCCTGTGAATTGCTTTGCAATTCACCATTAAGACCACTACGCCGTCCCAGTTTGCTTCGCTCGCTTGTCCCTTTTTGTTTTTGCAGCAATTCTAGCTGGAATAAAATAAGTACTACCATAAATCATTTTAACATATGAAATTGACAATTTTTTTAATGTAAAAAAAGTAGTTGAAAACTTTGTCAAAAACACAATTAAAAATGCATTTAGTTAGTGCTACCAATTATTAGCGTAGCTTGGATGGGTGACACCCAGGGCGGATGTAAATGGTGTCACCCCTCACACACCACTACCACCAATACGAGCAAAAAGAAAATAATTATATTTCAAATACAGTAAAAATTTATCTGTTACAATAAGTAATACTACATAGTAATGTAACTATTTATAACAAAAACAAAAATAAACCTTTTTGTTTTGTTAATGTAACTATTTATAACAAAAATAAAAGTAAAACCTTAACTTTAAATTTTTTAATTTATGTTTACTTTTCCTTTACAAAATAATCAATTAACAGCTGTAAACACAGTTTAACTAATCTTAAATAAAAGTAAGTAACTGCACACAACTTAATATATTTAAAATTTTCTCTTTCTTTGTTTTCATACAAGAAAACTTGGAAATTACTTTGTTGAAGTCTATATTTTATGCGGCCTCATGGTCTATGCTCAACGTAGCCAAGTTGCTCAACCAGCTATCACCATTGTTGACCGCAAATAGTTTTTAATCAGCTTCATATTACTAAAACTCTGCTCACAAGATGAGACTGACACGCAAATCGTTAAAAATAACTTTAACGATAAAACTAAGTTTGGAAGAGATTCTATAAAATCCCATTCAAGAATAAACTTCAAAAACTCTAAGGCAACCCAATCTTCGGTTTTTGGAACATCAAGATTGGCAGCTTTCAAATGTCGTTTTAACCTTGGTATTTCAAGGCAAATTTTTCTTTCAGACATTTCGTCATAGAAGGAAGTTAGTTTTGGTACACAGCTTTTTAACTGTTCTCCACATGTCAGTAGTAAATTGTTGATTTTTAGCACTTCAAATCTTCAAGTTATATCTTGAATGGCATTTGAACGAGTCTGAATTTCAGAATGAAATCGATCGAGGCATTCCAACATGTCTTTTCTATTTTCATCTTGCATAGATAATCCTTCATCTCTACCTTGTTCCCCAGCTATTTTCTTTTTGGTGTGAATTTTGTGCTCTATTGGAATGTCGTGTTATATTCAGATGTCTTGAGTGCATTTTCAATGGCTCTTCCTACAACTTCAGTCCTTTCCCCGTATATGTGATTGTTATTTTTTAAATAAGGTCCGTTTTTTAATAAGAAGAATAATATTGTAGGGGAGAGTGGGGGCTAATGGGACAAGGGTCTAATGGGACGGTGGCCAAATTTTATTGAAAACATTATGTTACACCTAAATGGCAACACCAAAGCTGCTGTCTTCAACAACAAGAAGTCAGCCATTTGCAATTATTTGAAAGAGTGCATGAAGAAAGTTTGTTTTCAACTATAAAGAGTAAGTTTGATTTTTTTTACTTTAATGACATTTACAATTTATTATTATCTGAAATTGTAAATGAGGCTACTAATAAATATAACACAAATATTCCATTTTATAATAAACCTAGTTAAATTGTCTTTGGATAAACATGTGCTATGTAAATTAGAAAAATATAAAATATCAGCATATGGGGACTAATGGGACTCAGCATATGGGGACTACTGGGACAACTGGATTGGTGATGCATAGGTACTTATTAGTGATAGGTATGCATTTTTTATTTAAAAGATTATTGTCTAATTAAAAGGTTATATAAAAATAAGTTATAAAAACAAGCAATTATGAAGGAAATTAGTTAGAATTAATATTAATTAACAAAACAATACATTCCAAAGATATGTATGAACAAAATGTGCTTAACTATATTTGTCAATAGATCATTTAGAGCTAATACTAACTGCTGAATATATATAACTTTAACCTTTTGAGGGGCGGTGGTATATATTATATACCACCTAATTTTAATCCGATTCAAACCAGAAACTTTTAATTAAATTTTACTTTTTTAACTTTGACGAGAAAAAGTTGAAAAATTGCTTATTGTTATTTTGAACTAAATTCTTTCCTAAATTCCGGTGGGAATTCAACGTTACAGGAGCACAAGTGCTTGCCCCTGAAAGGGTTAAACAACTGTAAATGAAATAAATGAAGGCATAAATAAATTATTTTATTTTTTCCAGTTGGAGAATTTTATTAATTTGAAAAATATAATAAAATTTGAAATGATTTAAAATTTACAATGCATTTAAAGCTTTTTTTGCATTTCATTTCAGATGTCACGCAATAAAATAAGAAAAACTGAACGACAGCGGGCATCAGAAGAAGCTATAAATGCTGCTGTTAAAGCAGTTCTCGGTGAAAATTTACCAATTCGAGTAGCAGCTGAAAGGTTTAATATATCAAAATCAAAACTTTCTAGGCATGTCTATGAAGCAAAAAAACAGGAGGGGTCATTTGTTCTAACACCGAGGACAGTACCAAATAAAGTGTTTTCCCAGAAACAAGAAGATGAACTGGTTGAATATTTGGTAATGGCATCAAAAATGCACCATGGTTTAACAACACTGGAAACTAGAAAATTGGCATTTCAGTTTGCTTTAGCAATAGGAATAAAAGTTCCGGAGAATTGGCATGTTGTTGATAAAGCAGGTCGCGATTGGCTCTATGGTTTCATGCAACGCAATAAGAGTTTATCAATCTGAAAACCAGAGGCTACAAGCCTGGCCCGATCAACCAGCTTTAACAAATTCAATGTTGATAAATTCTATTCAAATGTAGCAGAAGTCCTTAACAAATACAACTTTGAACCACAAAGGATTTTTAATTGTGATGAGAGTGGTTGTACAACTGTACAAAAGCCACCAAATATTATTGCAAAAAAAGGGATGAAACAAATTGGCCAAGTCACGTCTGCTGAGAAAGGCAAAACAGTAACTATTTGCTGTTTTATTAATGCTACAGGAAATACCATACCGCCTGCATTTGTGTTTCCTCGTAGTACAACTACCAATTTTTTGATTCATGGGGCACCATATGGAAGTCTTTCACTTGTACACAAGTCTGGTTGGATGACTGCTGAAAATTTTCTTAAGGTATTGGAACATTTTGTAAAGCATACAAATGCAACCAAAGAAAATCCTGTCTTGCTCACACTTGAAAACCATGAAAGCCATGTAAGTCTTGAGGCCATTAAATTTGCGAAAGAACATGGAGTGGTTATGCTGACTTTCCCCCCACATTGTTCACATAAATTACAACCATTGGATCTGAGTGTCTATGGACCCTTTAAAAAGTATTATAATAGTGCATTGAATAACTGGATGCTTACTAACCCAGGCCAAACCGTCACTTATTATCATGTGCCCAGTATTGTAAATGAAGCTTTTACTCTTTCCATGACGTCAAAGAATATTCTAGCTGGATTTTCAAAAAGCGGAATATTTCCTTTCAATGCAAATAATTTTACAGAAACTGATTTTCTCTCTTCTTATGTGTCAGATCGTCCAGAACCAGCAACAACAAGTGAAGTTGATACTCGAGATGTTGATATTTTAAAGCTTTCAATGAATGACATGAGTTTGACAACCATACAGGCACATAGCTCTGCTGCATCATCTTCTGTACCAGTTACACCGGAGTCAGTTAGGCCATTTCCAAAAGCTCTCCCTCGAAAATCTGATACCAAACGAGGAAGAAAAAAAGGAACAACAAGAATTTTGACAAAAACACCTGAAAAAGTAGTGGATAATACTAAAATAGCACAGAAAAAGAACTCAAAAATGCCTAATTTAATATCAAAAAAGAGAAAGCGTGTTTCTTCTTCAGAAAGTTCTGAAAGTAGTTTTGTACTAAATGATTCTTCAAGTAATGAAGACTTTCCAAAAAGAATTGATGTCGAAGAAAATGCTCTTTTAGAACAAATATCTGAAAATGATTTTGTCTTAGTAAAATTTGAAGGGAAACGTTCTATATCTCACTATGTGGCGGTTGTTACTGAAATAAACCGTGGAATTCGAGAATTGTTTCTGAGTTACCTCACAAAAAGATGCGATTCACAAAAGTTTGTCTATCCTGAAAAAGAAGAAACTGGACTGAAATTAAAAGACATTGTAAAGAAATTGCCTCACCCTACAATCAATCAGAAAACTATTCGTTCATCAACTTTAATGTCTTTTGATTTTAATTTTTCAAATTTTAATATGCAATAATTTATATAGTGTTTATGTACATTTTATTTTGAATTAAAATGTGCTGTCTTTAAATAGGTACTCCAACTCTACTTTTTGTGTTGATTTTGATATGTCCCATTAGACCCACAGGGTGTCCCAATAGACCCCAACATAGGGGACTAATGGGACAAGTACACTAGTGTATAAAAGTCATTATAGGTAAAATATAACAAATGCTATTTTTTCTAATTATTTTTTTTATAAAGCCAATACTTTTCTTTTTATGCATAAAAAAAAATGTAAAAATTTGTTGATTTCATTTTATAATAATTAAAACATTAAAATTGTCCCATTAGCCCCCACTCTCCCCTAAATATCATTAAAATATTTTTATTTCCATATTCTACATGTTTTCATCTACTTTTTTACATGATTTCCATTTTTTATCAAACATTAGTCATACCATTCAACAAGTTTTTGAATTTCGACGTCAAAGAAATCTGCCGCCAATACTCCAGTTTCTCTGAAACAATGGTGCACAAAACTGATCTTGAAACCTGTGGAAAATCAATTGATAACTGTTAAATCGTGAATCGTCAAATCTCGAATTTTGTTGTCTGCATCAGGAACCACATCTTCAGAAATCAGAGAAGGTCGGCCTGGGAGTATAGGTGCAGATTCCCAAAATTTGGAAGGCGTCACTGGCTCTTACACCCAAAAAAATCCAGTGGCCACAATTGTAAAACAAACGCATAAAAACAATAGTGTTTATATAGGGTAAAAAAAAAAAAAACTCAGGAATTCAAAGAAAGTAATTTATTTAATATAAACATGTGTACAACAAAATTTGAATATTAATTAAATCTTAAATCATGTGCAGTCAGAAAATAAAGTTGGGCAAGATACGGTTTAAAAAAAATACGTATAAGCTAAGCAATCGTGATAGTGGGGAATATCAGAAAAACAATATTTCTTATTTTGATTTTGCCAGACAAAAGTACATATGAAAGAGAATCTGAATTTGTGAGATTATTTTGCACTATAAAAATCAAAACACACTTCCAACATTTGTTTATATATATATATATACAGGGTGATTCATAAAAGATGGGCAGAACTTTAAGGGGTTATAGTACACTTAAAGACAAATAATATTAAATAGGAGACTAAGGGTCCCAGACGTATTCCCAAGGAGATAGGGGGCATTAAAGTTTAGGGTCCGAAATTTCAAATGATTATAAAACATGGAAAAATTGGTCGATTCGTTTGCGGTTTTTGCAAAAAATTTTCTTTATGCCAGTATTTTCTTGAAATAAAATTTTAAAGTTCAATTTCAAAAAATGCCGATAGGGGGCGCTTTAGACTTTGGAGTAACAAACAACTATTTTTTAACGTTATTTTTTGTATTTCTTTAAATGATTTCGAAAGCTTAGACTTAAACTTAAATTTTGATCTAAAAATCTGAGTCCTAACGAGTAGTTAAGTAGCGTAAACTGAAATTTGAAATTTGAAACCCTTCTCCCCCCAGAACAAAAATCAGTTATTCCCGATCTTTGTGTCGTAGATTAGGCTCTAACTACTGCCGCGTTTTGCTAAAATTATTCTTTATGTCAGTATTTTCTTGAAAATAAATTTTAAAGAAAATTTTCAAAAAAATCCGATAGAGGGCGCTTTAGACTTTGGAGTAACGAACAACTATTTTATACCGTTATTTTTTGTGTCTCATTAAATGCTTTCTAAAGCTTAGACTTAAATTTTCAGCCCAAAATCTGAATCGTTAGACGTGGTTAAGTTTCTGGGGAGAGGGGTTTGAAATTTCTACTCCTGAGCACAGTTCAGTTTACCATGTCCACACATTGTGTGCTGTGATACGAGGTAAAAAGACACAAATTAGGATTATGTTACCAAAGCATATTTATTAACATGTAATCACAATAAATGTTCAAAATTGTGACCACCAGAGGTTATGCACGCAGAACAACGGCGACGAATGGAACGGCGAACATTCGCGAAAACATCAGGCTTTTCGAGCACTTCCCCTACAGCGGCGGAAAGTCTGGCGACCAGTTCCTCGGGGGATTCAATGGGTGTCTCATACATAAGAGCCTTCAATCGTCCCCAAAAAAAGAAATCGAGGGGTGAAAGATCTGGCGAGCGAGCAGGCCAAGCAACAGGACCACCTCGACCAATCCATCTGTTCGGAAATGTGATGTCCAGATAGTTGCGGACGTCTCGTACGTAATGGGCTGGCGCTCCATCGTGCTGGAACCACATGACCCGCCGGATGCGTGGAGGAACAACGTTTAACAGGTCTGGCAGCACATGTTGCAGAAATGTGAGGTATGTTTTACCGTTGAGGCGTTCAGGAAGAAGGTACGGTCCGATTAGGTGGTCTCCGAGGATTCCTGCCCAAACATTGATGGAAAAGCGTCTCTGATGAGCATGTGGATACGTAGCATGTGGATTGACATCCGCCCATACATGTGCATTGTGTGTGTTAAATGTACCTTCACGTGTGAAGGTACATTCATCGGTGAAAAGCACAGTTCGTCCAAAATGTGGATTTAGCGCGTTCTGCTGCAGAAACCAGCGGGCGAATTCAATACGATTTGGATAATCCCCTGGAGACAGTTTCTGGACTCGTTGCACATGAAACGGGAGCAAATGTTCATCCTTCAGTACCCTCCAAGTCGTGGACTGTGAGGTATCCACCTGGCTAGCCACTGTTCGTGTACTTGTACTTGGCTGCGCCGCTACTACATCCAGAATGGCTTCTGCAACAACTACTGATTCGTCCTTTTTTGCACGACCTGCATTCGACCGGGAAGCGAGAAATGATCCCGTCTCACACAACTGTCTGTGCAAGCGCTCGAAAGTTTTGCGGTTAGGCAACCGCCTGTTAGGAAATCGCTCTCCGTACATTCGTTGTGCCTCTGCACCATTTCCATCTGCCGCTCCGTAAATTAAATGCATCTCAGCCTTTTCCTTATTCGTGAAGGGCACCATCTTCCGATTCATTACTACAGCGACTTACACTTGACTCACCGTTCAGTGGTTTTTATGCCTGAATCGTGTCGAAATTTTGCATACGTGTTCTTCTTCTTCCCCATTTGACATTTGCATACTTTCTGTTTCCTTCTTCACCCGGTGACTAGCGTCAGGAATGGAGCTTTAACGTTTGCATGAGCGACGTTTCCAACTGTGCCAGTGCCTTTATGAGTGAATTCCGACTATGCAGTCCTTGACGAAAGTTGTATTTTTGCCTCGTATCACAGCACAGAATCGTTGGGCATGGTTAAGTAGTGCAAACTGAACTATGTTCAGAAGTTGAAATTTGAACCCCCTCCCCTCGCTACTGAACCACGCTCAGCGATTCAGATTTTGAGCTGAAAATTTAAGTTTAAGTCTAAGCTTTAGAAAGCATTTAATGAGACACAAAAAATAACGGTATAAAATAGTTGTTCGTTACTCCAAAGTCTAAAGCGCCCTCTATCGGAATTTTTTGAAAATTTTCTTTAAAATTTATTTTCAAGAAAATACTGACATAAAGAATAATTTTAGCAAAACGCGGCAGTAGTTAGAGCCTAATCTACGACACAAAGATCGGGAATAACTGATTTTTGTTCTGGGGGGAGAAGGGTTTCAAATTTCAAATTTCAGTTTACGCTACTTAACTACTCGTTAGGACTCAGATTTTTAGATCAAAATTTAAGTTTAAGTCTAAGCTTTCGAAATCATTTAAAGAAATACAAAAAATAACGTTAAAAAATAGTTGTTTGTTACTCCAAAGTCTAAAGCGCCCCCTATCGGCATTTTTTGAAATTGAACTTTAAAATTTTATTTCAAGAAAATACTGGCATAAAGAAAATTTTTTGCAAAAACCGCAAACGAATCGACCAATTTTTCCATGTTTTATAATCATTTGAAATTTCGGACCCTAAACTTTAATGCCCCCTATCTCCTTGGGAATACGTCTGGGACCCTTAGTCTCCTATTTAATATTATTTGTCTTTAAGTGTACTATAACCCCTTAAAGTTCTGCCCATCTTTTATGAATCACCCTGTATATTTAAATCACAGTCTATGTAAAATTATCAGATTGCTATTCGAATACATTTAATAGTTTGCTGTGTTAAACAGATCATTCTGAGATGTTATTAAAATATAACAATAATATTTGTTAAATGTTTTGGTCTTAAATCTTTAAAAAAAAATCTCAACATTTCACGATGGGGACTGGGAATACCAGAAATTGGTTACTTTTAAATCATATGGCGACTTAAATACCAAAAGTTAGTGGCCACAGCAAAAAATTTAGTCGCCACGTGGCGACTGGCGACCGTGAATCTGCACCTATACCTGGGAGAAGGTCATCATTTACATTAACCTGCCTGTCCTTGCACATTCTCACCCACTTTCGAACTTTACTATCACTCATATTATCACCTTAGATATCACACATCTCACGGTGAATTTCCGCTACTGCTAAGTTTCTTGAACTCAAGAATGGAATTACAGGTCGTATCTCAGTCGTCGTGTGAATCAATTTTCTTAAACATTATAAACTTCTACAGCTCGGCACATATACAGACAAAACGGCTGCAAATGGCATCTAAATGCCCGCAAAGTATGCTGGGAGCAAACGTGCATGTGCACTGTGGCTAATGTTCACGGTCGTTCTCCCTCTTATTCACAATCGGACCTTATTTGAAAAATAACCCTCGTACAAAGACAAAGTGTCTCTAATTTTATTAGCACTTTACCGACCGGTAGCGGTTCGAACATACTATGCCCTTTCACCGCCCGGTCAGCCGCAGATTATCCGAGACACCGGCTTGGTTTCGGCCTAGACTGACGCGCGGGAATATAATGCGCTTTTCTTAAACTCTGGTAAAATTGTACGCTTCGTGTTATTCTAGGGTAACGAAATTTAATAAAATCTGTTACTTTAACCCCTTGGGGACGAGCGACATGTATACGTGACACATAAGATGCTCAGAATCCTCGATTATTCCCACCAGTTATTTTTTAACGTAAGATTTGCCTCATTAAATCTTAGCATTTCTGGGATTCAATTAGGTGAAATTTTCTGTTTTGAAAAACCGGTGGTAAAAGGTTAAAAATTCTGTAAAGGACGCTTGTCGTGAAGGGGTTAATCATATTAGTGTTAAACAATATTTATTTTATCTATTACAATCGTTTTCAGTTTATTATTTACATAAAATATACCACAATCCATATAACAATATTTGTCGAAAAAAGAAGTTGTTTAATATTTTTTTAAACTATGATAGCGCTCGAAACAGTCACCTTTGTGTAATGGGACGTTGCAGTATTTACAAGCGAAGCCTGTTCTAAAGGGCTAAAGCTTATAAAAAAGCACCGATTATCTGAATAAAGAATGCTTGCTACTTGTCAATCTAACCTAACTAAATCTAACAGAAAGATCAAAAGTCGATTAATCGACAACCGGTCGGTAAGTGCTGTGGAGCAAACGTCGAATAATCGACGGCCGGTCGGTAAGCGCTGGGGAGCAAACGTCGATTAATCGACGGCCGGTCGTTAAGTGCTGGGGAGCAAATGTCGATTAATCGACGGCCGGTCGGTAAAGTGTTAATGTTTCATTAAGGATTTGGCTTGCAATGATTCCTGGGTACAGTTCGCTTCCTTTAATACATCATTCAAGAAAAAGAGATAGCATAGGAAAGTGAAATTGAGGAGAGCAGGCAAAAGGTTTTTTGCAGCTTCTGTCACATTTTTGTTCAAATTTTCTCGTGAATCGGGAATCGCACAATTTTTCAATTGCTGCTACAACTTCATAAATATTTCTGCCATTACTTTAACTGCTTCATAATGAGCACTCCATCATGTTGTTGAAACTCTCTTAACTGATATTTCACGGTGTTTAATCAACACTTTCCACTGATTTGAAAAACCACTGATACAGAGAAAAATGAATAATCTGCTTCCAAAGTTCCAAAAAATCGAACACAAGAGGAATTTTGTGCAAAAGAATTTTGGACTCATAAGTTAAGGGGATGATTAATACATACGAAGAAAACAGCTTTTTTATTCTTAGTCTTGATAATGGCTTGTATCCCCCACCATATATTCCACTCATATTTGCTGCATTGTCATTGCCTCAGTGGCACCTCATAATATCTAAACCATCATTATCAAGCTTTTGTTAGAATTTCTTTACTAAGATCAACAGCTTTTTTTTTCCTTTCAAAGAAAAAAATCCTGAAAATGCTTCTTTTATTTCAACTTTTCTGTCATCAATTTTCACACAACAAATCATCTGAGACATTTAATCAGTATGAGCAATATCTGGTGTACTGGGTGTAATCAAACATCATGTCAAAATATACAGCAGATTCTATCTCTTCAACAAGTTTGCTTTTAGTTGTAGTTTGATAAAATTCTTATGAATTCATTTTGTATAACTGGGACTATATAGGTAAAAATTAACTTTTTTACTCACTGGCCGCTGGCCAGTACATGGATTTTTTTACTCGCCAGTGTTTTTCAGCAGTGGCCAATAACAAATTTACAAATACTTGATAAAAAAATTGCGAAATTTGTCAAACGATTGTGGAATAAACAGCGAAATTCGTCAAATGGTGTCGAGAAAGAAATCGTGACATTCGTCAAATGGTCTTGGGAAAGAAATTAATTTTGCCTAACTGCCTTGAAAAAATTCAAGAAATTCATCAAATAGTTCAGGGAAAAAATTGCAAAATTCGTCAACTGATCTCGGGAGAAAAATAGTGAAATTCGTCTAACAATCACGGAACAGAATTGCAAAATTCGTTGAACGGCAGCAGAAATAAAGTGCAAAATTTGTCGAACATCAGCAGACAGAAAGTGCGCAGTTTGTTTGTTCATGAAAAAATCATGAAATTCATTAATCGATGGTCGATAAATCGCGAAATTCGTCAATCAATAGCGGAAGAATCTCAAAATTCATTAATCGATAGCAGAAAAATCGCAAAATTCATCAACTGGTTTCGGGGTAAACAAATTTTGAATACCGTTGAATGGCTTCGAAAAAAAAATCACAATCTGTCAAATAATGTCGGGGGAAAAAATCGTGAAATTCGCCAAATGGTTTCGAAATTTGTCGAGCGACAATGGGGAAAAAATCATTTTCCATTCAATCATCGCAATTGGTGAGTGTGACTATTAAATTTGACCAGTGGTGGCAATAAAGTTAATCACCAAATTTTCACTATTACTCGCCGATTGGCGAGTGCTAATTTTGTCCTATATGGGACTATAGGTGCACAGATAAGAAACTTTCTGAGATGAGAACAATGTTCCAAATTCAATGGATATTCTTTCAATACAGCATCATACCTTGAAAGCAACTAAACCAATTCAAGAAAATTACCTCTATTTGCGAAAATATTGCTTTCATCGCGGCCACAAAATGGCAGATTTTGTTTAGCTAAAAATAGTGTGAAAACCGAATAATCTAGTCAACAAATCCTTCCATTTCTTTCTTTCGTCATTCATTTCTTGCAAGGTTGTGTGATCTATTGTTGAATGAAATCTGAGTCTTGTTTCTCAATTTTCCATTTCTTGAGATTTTGGATATGTTCATTTGAGACTTCATGTTCATGCACTAGGGTTTGGCTACCACCACTTCCAAAATCCATTCACAAATGAAGAAGTTGCCTTTTGTTTTCCCATGTAAGAAACCACAGTCATCCCATAGTCCGCATAAGTCAATGCGGTGCCTATATGCAGAAGAAAATTCTTTTATTTTAAAGTTTGCTTTTCCTACCCACTCGTTGAATAGTTAGGTTTTTGTTCACTGGTGCATATCTAATTTAGACACCCCACTCTGTGTAAAATTTCAAATTTCCCAAGAAAAGAAAATTAACTGTGTTGCGTGGTGCGTTAGAATTTAATTTTTTGTCATAATTATTTTCTAAATCTTATAAGATTAGATATATTTTTTTTGCAAATAAAGATCGAGTGACACCCGGGGTGGACCGCCCCTTCCATTACCCCCTTAGCTACGCCACTGCTACCAATAACCACTGGGCATAAATCATTTAAATACTATGAAAAATAATCTTGGAAACACAATTAGTTTAAAACTCATTGCACTTATAATATTGTACAGCACAGCTTAGGTTCATTTAAAAAAACACTGATAGGAAGATAGTTTATATATATCATCAATCATTGTTTAAATTTCGTTCGACATTTTACTGTTCTTATTGATTATAGACTTTTGCAAAATAAATTATGTTTTACTTCATCTAGTCAGCAACAAATGGCAGCAGGTGCAATCTAGACAGTTGATATTTTTATTCTATCCGATTTTTGTGTGAGTGAAATTCATAAATAAATTCTAAATAAGAGTTGAGAATTCATTTGAAATTAGCGATATTGCTCATAATTAAAATGAGGAGTCATTTCATATGCTTTGGATTATGTACATGTTATTTTATTTTTAACAATTGCTAGTTTGAATTTGACTGCTCTCACACTGACCGCCATATTGTAGACAAAGCTGATCTTACCCAATCTAGTCTGTTCATTGGTCTGAGCTCTGGAAACTGTGGTTGTTGCCAAACGATAAGCTAGAAATTCAGCCTTATATCCATGCCACGCCAGAGAAATATTATAGATATTCCCTAAGAAGCTTTCTTTTGCTGAAATCTTATCACCTTTTTTCTCTTTAAGTGGATGGTAACCCATTTGAACAGATTTTTTGGAGTATTTTCTAATACCTTTTTTGACATATCTGGTGTCAAATTTTTTTTATCTAAACTAGGCGCCAGTTTTAAAAAGCAATAAGTTTTATGTATATTACATAGACAGACCAATAGATGTTTTGTCTTACAGTTATAACCTCATATCTTATAATCTTATAAAAGTTTCAAACTTGGTGAACCCATTTGTTCAACAGCAATTAATGGTAATTTTAATAAAATGGCAATATATTTTACAAAGCTTAGTGTTAGTGATTATATTTTGTCATTGAATATACTTTTAGCTTGAATACTAAAACATAAAGGGCAAAACTGGGAAATTTTGCCAGTGGCCAGTAACAGCAGTTTTATAAGTGGCCAACTTTTTATTTAAAAGTTCTAAACAGTAAACTTTTGTTAAAATTTCAGTTAGTATATCTAAAATTGGTTAAATACTATGAAAAATAATCTTGGAAACACAATTTGTTTAAAACTCATTGCACTTATAATATCGTACAGCACAGCTTAGGTTCATTTAAAAAAAACACTGATAGGAAGATTGTTTATATATATCATCAATCATTGTTTAAATTTCATTCGACATTTTACTGCTCTTATTGATTATAGACTTTTGCAAAATAAATTTTTTACTTCATCTAGTCAGCAACAAATGGCAGCAGGTGCATTTGATTTGGCGAGGTAGTAAATGAGATTTTCTTGTTACAAGTTTGTTTCTTACATTTCTTCTCCGCCTACGTTATTTGATCTGGAAATTTGATGCAAGTTAAATCGATTGGTTGGTTTATTGCGTGCCGTATTGTTGGATTCACAGAGTTATGAGGTAGAGATGCACTATACCATAAAAAGTCTTTCAAAATAAGATAGTTATTGCTGAATTCACTAGGACCAAAGTGCTGAATTCATTGCAAGTTGTTCAGATCCTGAAATTTTTATCGGTTCATCCCAAATTCCTGCTGTGGACAATGTTTGTTATCTTGGCCTGCATTTTGACAGTAAACTTACTTTTTTACCACATGTTTTACAATTAAGGACAAAATGCGAAAAATCCCTTAACCTAATTAAAGTACTTTCAAATACTTCTTGGGGAGCTGACCGCACTTCTCTCCTTAAAATCTATCGAGCTGTGATCCGTGCAAAAATGGACTATGCCTGCCAGGTCTATGGTTCTGCCAGTAAATCTGTCCTTAAAAAACTTGACACTTTGCACCGCAGCGCACTCCGTGTCTGCTCTGGTGCATTTCGTACATCCCCAATTTTAAGTCTTTGTTGACTGTAATGAACCATCATTACACCATACTCGTGAAGAACTTTCATTAGAATTATATTACTGTGTCCTCTCTCATCCTGGTCATCCTCTTCACACCTATCTTTTAAATACTGACAATGATATTCTTTA
Source organism: Maratus michaelseni (assembly GCA_963931845.1). NCBI lineage: Eukaryota > Metazoa > Arthropoda > Arachnida > Araneae > Salticidae > Maratus > Maratus michaelseni. Next base: position 495,484,983 of record OZ007586.1, read on the forward strand.
TCAGCATCGACCATCTTGCATCCCATCTTTTGGAGTCAGAATGAGAAACATAATCAATAATGGTCCGTTGAATAATATCGAGGTAAGTCCATGTCCTGTGCATGTGCTCCCTCCTTGGAATCCTCCTAAAATTACCTCTCTCCATCCATTTAAAGGTTATGATAAAAACAACTTGGCTTCTACTGTTTTCCAACAACTATTTGCTGCACATCGTGCAAAATACCATAACTTTACTGATATCTATACAGATGGTTCCAAGAGTGGGAATATTGTTGGTTGCGGAGTTCTTATCGATAACACTAAATTCAGTTATCGCCTTCAGACTTCAATTTCTATCTGTATGGCAGAGTTGATTGCGATAGAGAGAGCCATGTTACACATATCTCATCATCATAAAACATCTTTCATCATATATACTGACTCAAATAGTTCTATTGATGCAATCAAATCTTTTAAAAAGCATCCTTATGTTTCAGCCATCCTGGATTTTTATAAGAAATTGACTAGATGTGGTTATGATATTTTATTTTGCTGGGTACCTGGACATATGGGTATTCCTGGAAATGAGAAAGCAGATGAGGCGGCAAAACTTGCTCTTAATCCATTACACCATAAAATTTCATTCTCAGACGTTAAACTATTTATAAAGCACTTTATTTATAATAAATGGCAAGAAAGTTGGAATTTAGAATACAATAATAAGCTGCATCATATCAAACCCACAATCATGACCTGGCCTCCGAGTTATCCAAGAAAAATAGATGTTCTTCTGACTCGTCTGAGAATTGGACATTCAAGGATCACTCATAAACATCTTTTACTTCGGGAGGACACACCCATGTGTCCACACTGTCATTTTGATTACCTGACCATTTATCATGTTTTAACTGACTGTCCGGGCCTCCGGCACTTGTACAGATTTTATTTTAATTCATCACCAATCTTGACGAACCTCATTGGGGAAACACCTCATGGGGCACTCTTTCATTTTTTTAAACATTCTGGCTTTTATTTTGAGATATAGTTTTTATATACTCTTCATGTTTTATCTGTAACAATGTTAGTTTATACTTGCTTAACTTGACAATCGGATGGGGTAACCCCATCCAGATAATATTTCTTAATGTAATATTTTTATACCTCACTTTTTAAAGATATATTTGTTTTATATAATGTATGACTATATCTGGATGGGTAACCCCATTTTTTCTTTTGGCGCAGCTTGTCCCCAATGGGACCTTGCGCCATAAAACCCTATACAACCAACCAACCAACCAACCATTGCAAGTTGTTTGGGCTGACTTTAGTGTTGCATTTCTAGTGTCACGCCAAACGTATTCATTTCATCTTTCATCTCTATTTTCCTTTGAACTGTTTCTGGGAATAGTTTCGTGAAGTGAATTGAATTGTTTGACGTGGGTCTGTGTCTGTGACGTGGTTGTTTTTAGAAGAATTCTGTATTACGGTAAAAACAATTTTAAAATTGTGTAGCTGTGTATTGCTGTGAAAGCATTTTGAAATTCTATTGTAAAGGTTATTGTAAAGGTTCTATTGTAAAGGTTAGGGGTAAGTTTGAATTTTGTCCTCTTGAGTGAGCAGTTTTGTTCTTCAGGGTCCTTTTTGTATACTTTTAAATATACTTTCATAAGCGTTCTATTTTAAGTGTGAGGGTGCCTCAAAAATCTGTCTCAAGGAATGAAAGGAATGATTTCCGTTATGTTTTGGAAATGAGTGGTAAGGGTAAAACAGCTGTGGTTGATTTTTGTATGGAGAAAGGTTTGATTGCGAGTGAGTATGAATGTCTGAAATGTGGGAATGGTATGAAATTGTGTGAAAACAAGAAGATCTTGATGGATTTGAATGGCGGTGCGATAGGAGAGTGAAAGGGGAAAAGCATTGTGGGGATGAGTTCCGTATCCTGTGCCGCTTGGCGAATTTGTGAAAAAAATTGCACCAAAATGTTTTCCCGACATGAAAATTTTCTAAGATGGCTGAAAAACATTTTTAAATCTTTGTTATTTATAAATCAATGATTTTGCACCATTTTTAAAAATAGAAAATGATGTAAAAACATGGTTTTATAAATAACATAAAGATTTAAAAACTATGTTTTTACGCCATCTTGAAAAATTCGTTACGATGCAATTACAAAAATTTTAGCAGCATTCTAAAACATTTTAGACAATAAAAAAGAGAAAAAATCTTAATAGAAAATTTTTTCAATCTTTAGTGAAATATTTCAAAAACAGTTATAAATTTAATGCAGGTAAAATCTCGCTCACAACTGCCAAAAAAAATTTATTAAATATAAAATAAAAGTAAAAAGATAAATATAAATAAATACCAATAAATGAGACGGCGATTCAGAAAAAAAAGAAGTTTCGGGCAAAAAAAATATATAAAAAAATTTAAAAATATTTACAGAAAAAAATAATCGGTTAATATTTACAAAAAAAAATTATCAATTTAATGTTCACAGAAAGGGATAGCAATCAGGGTCTGAAACATCGTCAGTATAAGGTACTTCGCTTTCTAACTGAATTAAATTTAAATTTTAGATGCCTTTTGGTAATGCACCCTCGATGTTTTCAGACTTTGCCGTTGATCTTTGAAATTCCAAAAGCTTTAGCCCCTCAATCCTGTACCCTGGGTAGACTTTAATAATGTCATCTATGAGGACTTGAATATTTTCGCCAGCCATTGTTAAAGGATCTAGCTTGCGTCGGCGATAAAAATGAAGATCCATATATTGTGACAACATTTTATCGCTCCTGCGCATGGGTGCAAGATTTCGGTCTCAGGACTGATTTCAGTCCTGGAGAGATTTTTGATTAATAGTAAATTCTACTTTTTATACTTAAATAATAGCAATTTTACTCTCAATAACTTTTAATCACTATCTTTTTTGTAAGAGATCATTTTTTAGCCATAATGCAAGATATAGAAATCTTCTAGTCCGTTTCCATTTGGTTATTTCTAATACTCAGAAAAGTTTTCAGTCTTGACTTGGATAGACTTCTTGCACCCATGCGTCCTGCGACATTTTAGAGAATTTTTAAACCAACGATTTCATTTTCTAGATCATTAATGGTGTTCGCTTTATCGTTTTTTGACTCAAATTCGCATTTACTGTGATTTGTAACTTCGTGCGTTGTCTGACTGGAGAATAATTTTTCAACATCATGGATTGTTTGGCCGAATCTGTATAGACAACGTGCGTATCTTTATGTCCAAAACGTACAACATAAGGCCAAATCCCTCTTTGTCCTGTTATTGTATGATTTGGAGTAAGCCGACCCATATTTCCTAATTGTTAAAAAAGTTTCATCAATTAAAATAGATTTTCCCGGGGTACTTCCAATTCAGAATACCCATGAAAAAACTGAATTTCGCAAACTTCGAAAAATATCAGAGTTTCTTTTGATAGGGTCGGTTCATTTCTATTTTTTCTCCAGTTACACAATACTCATATAAAAAATTTGTTTGAATTTTGAATACAAATGCAAAGAGAATAGCCAAAAGGTTGCGAACTGGAATTTTAGAATTTTCCAAAAAGGTATTATACACGGGATTAACGGTGCCTGTACAAGGATCTGGATTCGATTTAGTTTCACTACGAAGCCAACAGACCCATCTCCACTTCAATTTAACAATATGCATTTTTCAATACAGAGTTTAATTTTTGTAAACACAACTTTTAAACATTTAAATGGCAGGGACGGGGGATTTCGGCAAGTGGAAGTAGAAACTTAGAAGACTATTACTTAAGTTATTTTAAAATAACAAATATAACAGAAAACAAAAGGAAATTTAAAGATTTTAAATTCTGTATACAGGAGGAAAAGGAAAGGAAGGCAGGGTTAATACAAAATTCTGGAAGGGTGACTAAGACAATCATTTAACTATTAAATAAAATTTTAAGGGGATAAAGAGGAGGAAGCAAAGATTTATTTGTGGGGTGGGGGGGGGGAGTTCAATTAGATGATCATTTATCATTACTATCAGGGTGGGATGGCAGGATTCAGGCCCAAAATTTGGAAATCCTGCCCAAACAATTTCAGAATTTTCCAAAAAAAATTGCTTTTTAAAGCAACGATCAAGTCCCGCGACCAGCTGACAAATTTCACAATTTTTTTCTGCACTTGATCGACGAATTTTGCTGGAGTTTTCTCGTTTTCTGTGAAATTCACAATTTTTTCCCCACAACTATATGATTGATCAAAGAATTTCCTGATTTGTGACAGATTGACAAATTTTTCGATATTTTCCGTGACCGATCACCGATTTTAATGGTTTCTTCCTGTGACCAGATTGACAAAATTCAAAAATTTTCCCTGTGTCCAATTGACGAATTTCGCAATATTTTCCCGCGATTGATTGACGAATTTTGCAATATTATGACATGACAATTTAAGGTGGTTCTCAATTTCCCTGCTCAACAATGTGAAATTTTCTAACTCATTTTTAAACATAAAGGTACAGAATTGGCAGACCTGACTATTGAAATGATTTGGAATCTAATAGTTTTCATTTTTTGATAAATAAATTACTACTTATCAAATTATAAGTTACTTGGGGGCTCAGCCCCCTACTCGCTAACGCTCGCCAACCCCTGTGAATTACAGAGCAATTCACAGGGGTTTTTCACAGGTGTCTTTTTTAATTTCTTATTCAAAATTTCGTTATCTGAATAGATTTATTTCGTAGTTCGAAAAAGTCTTTTTTTTACCTATTGTTGCCAGATTTTAAAAAATTGCGAATAATATTTTCAAACATCTTTCAATTGAAAAATACATTTACACCTTAATAGTAAAAGAGAAAGAAAACTTAAAAATATTTAAATTATGTGCGAAAAACATTTAATGGGGAAAATTACATCATATTAAAATCTATTTTCTTCTAGGCTTTTAAAGAGAACTTTTCTCCTAGACGTTATTATAAAAGTCCATAGTTCACAACATTTTATACAAGCTGATTTTCAAATGTGTGACAGATCTTACTTAATCGTGAAATAAGGCATCAGCTGTTGTGACAGCAGTGATTGCAGTCTTGGGGGCCAAAAAATATCCCATTCAAAGGGAAATGAATGGGAACCCAATTACAGGAAATCTCTATTGTTCGACATAGTATAATATCATTCAATCTTCTGTAATCAGGCAATCTTTTTAAAACAGCAAATTAGTGTGTTTCTAGAGCCTTCAGGGTATGGACAGGTGTTTGCTAATGCAGTTTGTAAAAGGCAGTGCCCCCTAATAGTTATACAAAAAATTAATGTAACTTATAATGAAAGAAAAAAAATCGCAATTTTTCACCCTCTGTGTTGGCAATGGCTAGGAAAATCTACTATGCACAGAGGTCTGAAAATTTATATGAGAATAGTCCAAGGTGTTTGTGAGGATAGTCCTCATGCATCTGAGGCTCAGATTTTTAATTTTTTGATAATTAGCTGAGATATTAATTAGAAACTCATCAAAATCAATCTTTTTTTTGGCAAGTTGGCAAAGGTGCTCCCACTCATGCTCAGTGCCTGCATTTCCAAGTGTTTAGAAGGGAAGAAATGCTGCTTTATTTTAGCCATTTGCCTTAATGTGCATCGGCCGAACCGTTTGTGATATGGGGGGGGGGGAAGCAAGACATATTCTCAAATTTCATACTTAAATGTCGCAATCGGTTAAAAAATATATTGTTGTTGACCCTTTGAAATAACTTTTGAAAAATGGTCCTTTTCATAGTTGACTTTTTCTCCCTTTTAAGGTTGCTTCCCTAGGGCTCAATTTCAGATATACCCCGGTAGCAGAAAATTGGAGATGGGCATAGTATGCCACAGATTTTTTTTTTTCCATGGAGCATTCTTCGGCTCAGATTTTTTTCCCTCAACTGCAGATTTTTTTTTTTTTACTTCGTCGGCGGGCGCTGTGCCGCAGCCACGTTTTTGCTTCGTATCAAGTGGAGCACGATGATCTACTGCGCACCCTTAGTGTGCATCTCATCATTCATTGCAAGCTAAATGCCAATTTTTTCTCTCTGACATCTCTGCTCTCTGGACCAACAGTGTTTGCTCCTATACTGTGTGTTAGGGTGGAGCGTTTTTTTTTTATACCAAAGATGGGTAGGTGCCAAAAGTTGCCTTTATACTAATACATCAACTGTCTGCAATTTTACCGCTGAAAAAAATGGCTTAGGTCTGCGCTTTTGGTTCAAAAGTCGAAATTTTGGGTAAAATTTGACAATTTTTCAAAAAAAAAATAAAATAAAATGTTTCTATTGAACTGGTTATGATTTAAAAGTGTCATTTCAACCTTTATTAAAAAAGATTTAAAATGTTGAAACGATAGAACGATATCTTTATTCTGTATAACTAGAGCAAAACTGACAACTTTCTGTAAAAAAGAAGTGTTGCTCCAAAAATTGAAATTTTGAGTAAAATTTGACAATTTTTCAATAGAACTGGTTATGATTTACAAGTGTCATTTCAACCTTTATTAATAAAGATTTAAAATATTGAAACAATAAAATGATATCTTTATTCTGTATAACTGGAGCAAAACTGACAACTTTCGGTAAAAAAGGACGTTGCCATTCTGGTTAAACGTTCAACGAATCTTTGTTTTCAATGCAGCTCTTGGTTGGTTGCTTTTACAACTACCCAGGACATACCATGTGGAGGTGGGTGCATATCATGTCCCACCCGTATCCAGCCCAACCACTTTACCATCTGAGCACAATGTTTTATTTATACCCTTGAATTGTGATTTTTTGTCAAAGACTGGCTCGAGTTTTCTATGTATCAATCTAGTCTTGGTGTATTCATATCTTCTTTCGTATACACAAACTTTAGATGATGCTGTTGTGACCTCCTTCACGTATCTTTCTACTGTTTGTGTATGAGAAGGCATGCAAAGTAACTAATTGGGGATGTTATTAATAAAATTTATTCAGCCATTAATTATCTTCAACAAAATTGCATCCGATAAATGCATAATGATTGTGGATTCTGTTACTACAATAGTTTTCCAATCAATTAGATTTATATAATAATCTGCTTCAAAGTTGATTATCAGTATTTCAAATTTGCATATGTCATCATTTATTTTTCCTCTTGCATTTATTATGTGAAGAGCAGCTAGTTGTTCAATGTGAGGGCGATCGTCAGAGAGCATTGCAATCAGAATTTGCTCTGGGAGTGCAAAGTAACCATTGTCCTGAATAACTTTTTAAACTATTTGTTTTATGCAGTTTTCTGTGCTGTTTCGTAGCAGAGTAATTTCCCATAAGGTTTTAGATCCATTCTTTAGGTGTGGATTACATTTGATGGTAAACCATTCTGGGGCATAAACTTAGATCACATACTTTGTGACTGAAAATAGAGACTCTAACGCGTAGTCGATGCTTTTATAAAGGTGAAGAATTACATTCGCCGTTGTAAGCCATTTTGTGTAGGACAATTTTCTTGGGCTCCTATTCACTAGTTGTTTTGAGCAATACCCTGAAGAAATAGCTTTGCAAATGTCCAGCAGGTATTTGTGGTCTATGCTGAGTGCCTTTTACAGATTTCAGGAAATATGTTTTCAAAATTACTCTTAATGGGATTAAAAACTGCAATAGGAAGTGAATGGCACATGGACAAGCACTTTCCTATTGGTCCCAGGGCTTGAAATTCAATTTTTTCATGGAGGAGAGTCTCCCTCCCAACATTTTTTAAACGGAGGGGAGTTGTAATGTTCAGAAGGGAGAAAAAAATATCTTTAAGCCCCACTATTATTTTATGTGCTATTTAAAGAATTGCATTAATGCAGACATGACAAAATACCATTGAAAAAATTAAGTCAACTCAAAATAATTATGTAAAATGTTTATTTTTATTATAAAAAAAGGAAGAAAGTTAAATTTTATATATGCAGTGTATTTTTCAACTTTCACCAAATATTAGGGGCTCTTAACAATTAGGTTGTTAAATGAATTTCTGAATTTAGATTTTATTTGATTTAGGGTGCTGCTGAAGCCTCTTTCACAAAATACACTTTTACTCCTTCACAAGGATTAAAAAGGAGTCTAACGAAACAGTGTTAATATCGATTTTCGACTTTGGAACTACATGGGAGCCAGTGTACAACTGTACTAAGATAACGCCACCTACAGACAACAATATGGATACATACCATAGAATAAATCTATTATTCTTACCAGACGATGGCTGTCAAGCAGACAATTTGAAAAAGTAGGCGAACTAATACAACTTTCCTACACAGACGTATTCGAAACATTTTTCGACAAACGATTTTTTTTTTCGAAAGGCTATTTTATTAGAAGTCCTTATCTATGTCTATATTCATAGAAAAAAATCATTAAATATGTGGATCAGTCGCAGGAAAAAACGGCGAAGTTTGCCAATCGGTCATAAGAAAATAATGCGAAATTCGTCAGTCAGTTGCATCAAAAATGGTGAAATTTTTCCATGAGGCGCGAGGAAAAAAAAGTGAATTTCATCAATCTGTTGTCAGCAGAAACCGAATAATTCGCCAATCGGTTACAAAAAAATTCGCGAAGTTCGTCAGTCGGTCAAAGAAAAAAAATGCGAAGTTCGGTGATTGCTTGCCAGAAAATATCGCGAAATTCGTCGATTGCAGGCCAGAAAATATCGCGAAATTCGTGAATCAGTCCTGGGAAAATATTGTGAAATTCATCCGTCAGTCGCGGGGAAAAATTATGAAATTCATCGATCGGTCGCGGAAAAAAGCCGCAGAGTTCGTCGATCGGTCGCGGAAAAAAGCCGCAGAGTTCGTCGATCGGTCGCGGAAAAAAGCCGCAGAGTTCGTCGATCGGTCGCGGAAAAAAGCCGCAGAGTTCGTCGATCGGTCTCGGAAAAAAGCCGCAGAGTTCGTCGATCGGTCGCGGAAAAAAGCCGCAGAGTTCGTCGATCGGTCGCGGAAAAAAGCCCGCAGAGTTCGTCGATCGGTCGCGGAAAAAACCCCGCAGAGTTCGTCGATCGGTCGCGGAAAAAACCCCGCAGACTTCGTCGATCGGTCGCGGAAACAACCCCGCAGAGTTCGTCGATCGGTCGCGGAAAAAACCCCGCAGAGTTCGCCGATCGGTCGCCGAAAAAACCCCGCAGAGTTCGTCGATCGGTCGCGGAAAAAACCCCGCAGAGTTCGTCGATCGGTCGCGGAAAAAACCCCGCAGATTTCGTCGATCGGTCGCGGAAAAAACCCCGCAGAGTTCGTCGATCGGTCGCGGAAAAAACCCCGCAGAGTTCGTCGATCGGTCGCGGAAAAAACCCCGCAGAGTTCGTCAATCGGTCGCGGAAAAAACCCCGCAGAGTTCGTCGATCGGTCGCGGAAAAAACCCCGCAGAGTTCGTCGATCGGTCGCGGAAAAAACCCGCAAAGTTCGTCGATCGGTTGCCGGTAAATTAAATAACGTAAATTTCTCCGGGAAATGGTGAATTTTTTTTTGGGCGGAGGCTTCCGCCCTTAGATATTTTTTTGGGCGGAATTTCAAAATTTTCGGCGTGAATCCCGCAATCCCGCCCTCAAATTCAAGCCCTGGGTCCGGTTAATACATGTGGACCAGAAGTTTAACTATCGATCTTGCCTGACAAATGACGCAGAGGCAATTCATTGGAATGGAGTTGGCATATGATCCATTGTCTTGCAAGCTTCACTTCCATTCAACGGATTACTCCAGTATGCTTCCCCGTATTCACAGGACACCCATCACAACCCAAAGACAAGAGGTTGGACAAATCAATATTTTCATCTTCTGAAAACTGCCATATGCATTTAAAAATATTTTTTTACACTCCAGATGAGGAAGTTATGTGTCCCAAATATTTGAAGCCAGGCTCTTCTAAGATAGTAACATGTTCTCCTTTCATAATTCTACGATACGCATGTTTATCACTTCTCTTTTGTATACACATTGTGACATCTTTTCCGGATTCAAAATATAAGGCTCTTATGTTTTAAGGTGCTGTTCTTTACATTGAGACGGACGAGCTAATTGGCATTCACGCTTTACCTTGCTTCTGTCTATAATGGGTACGTGTACATTGTGTTCCAGTGTCATTTGCTGCATGCGTACAATTTTGGAGAACCGCTGAAAAAGAGCTGCAGCAGACCAATCAGAAATTTCTCCGGTATTTGAGGATGAACGTGGGAATTCAATTTTATCTATTATTGCATGCTGATTATTTTTCTTCAATTTCCCATGCAGCATCTTCTAATTGGAGCAGCGATGCCGCGGACGCGCTATAGCGCGTAAATTACGCAAAAATTGAAGTTGGGACGCAAAAAAATAGTTCTTACGCGTCCCATGGGACGCGTAAATTCTTCGAAAAATCGCGACATCCGTCCAAGGATCGCGAAAAAACGGCGCATTTCGTCAAAGTATCGCGGAAAAAACGGCAAATTTCGTCGAAGAATCGTCAAAAAACTGTAAATTTCGTCGAAAATCTCGAAAAAACGGCAAATTTCGTCGAAAGATCTCGAAAAAAACGGCAAATTTCGTCGAAGGATCTCGAAAAAACGGCAAATTTCGTCGAAGGATCTAAAAAAAAACTGGCAAAATTCGTCGAAGGTTCTCGAAAAAAACGGCAAATTTCGTCGAAGGATCTCGAAAAAACGGCAAATTTCGTCGAAGGATCTAAAAAAAACGGCAAATTTCGTCGAAGGTTCTCGAAAAAAACGGCAAATTTCGTCGAAGGATCTAAAAAAAAACGGCAAATTTCGTCGAAGGTTCTCGAAAAAAAACGGCAAATTTCGTCGAAGGTTCTCGAAAAAAAACGGCAAATTTCGTCGAAGGATCGCCCAAAAACGGCAAATTTCGTCGAAGGAGCTCGAAAAAACAGCAAATTTCGTCGAAGGAGCTCGAAAAAATGGCAAATTTCGTCGAAGGAGCTCGAAAAAACGGCAAATTTCGCCGAAGGATCTCGGAAAAAACGGCAAATTTCGTCGAAGGATCGCCAAAAAACGGCAAATTTCGTCGAAGGATCTAAAAAAAAACTAAATTTCGTGGAAGGATCTCGGAAAAAACAGCAAATTTCGTCAAAGGATCTCTGATAAAACGCGAATAACGTCCAAAGGCTAAGGAAAAAATGCGAAATTCACTCAGCCTGAAATCGACACGAATCAAAAGTTAGTTAATCTGACCTACAACAACAAAAATAGTGCTGAGTGAGGATTCCCCCCCCCCTTCTGCTGTAACGTAACCTTTCAGAAAATATATTTTTAAATTCAGAATCACTCCTGAAACTCCTTTCCAAAGAAAATGTTTGATTCTAACACTGATCTATGCTGACAAATAATCCAATGGGAAGTTTAAACAAAACATCCATTCATTCAACAAAAACTGCCCTTTTACTCAACAAAAGTATTCTTTTATCCAACAAAACTGTCCTCTTCAAAAAATCTGTCCTCCCCCTTTTAAAAGAAATGCAAATATTAGTGATACTTGTTATCTTCTACACTCAAATAATCATTATTTTATAATCAAGCATTTACATAAAAAAAAGGCAAAGAAAATTTCTCATAATAGTTTAAAAAAAAAAATCTTATTTGATTGGGAAATACTGGTTTTAATTATTCATTATTTAATTACTATCAAAACAATAACTATTGCATTTCTCTTTTCCAAATAAACAAATTCACTTGTTCCTTTAAAATATGAATTTGAATTATTATGAATGGGGACCCGCTTTTTTAAAAAAGGGACCCATATATTTGAAAATAGGATCCCGTTCGATCGGTCGCGGAAAAAAGCCGCAGAGTTCGGCGATCGGTCGCGGAAAAAAGCCGCAGAGTTCGTCGATCGGTCGCGGAAAAAAGCCGCAGAGTTCGTCGATCGGTCGCGAAAAAAAGCCGCAGAGTTCGTCGATCGGTCGTGGAAAAAGCCGCAGAGTTCGTCGATCGGTCGCGGAAAAAAGCCGTAGAGTTCGTCGATCGGTCGCGGAAAAAAGCCGCAGAGTTCGTCGATCGGTCGCGGAAAAAACCCCGCAGAGTTCGTCGATCGGTCGCGGAAAATAGCCGCAGAGTTCGTCGATCGGTCGAAATGATGAATTTTTTTTGGGCGGAGGCTTCCGCCCTCAGATATTTTTTTGGGCGGAATTTCAAAATTTTCGGCGTGAATCCCGCAATCCCGCCCTCAAATTCAAGCCCTGGGTCCGGTGAATACATGTGGACCAGAAGTTTAACTATCGATCTTGCCTGACAAATGACGCAGAGGCAATTCATTGGAATGGAGTTGGCATATGATCCATTGTCTTGCAAGCTTCACTTCCATTCAACGGATTACTCCAGTATGCTTCCCCGTATTCACAGGACACCCATCACAACCCAAAGACAAGAGGTTGGACAAATCAATATTTTCATCTTCTAAAAACTGCCATATGCATTTAAAAATATTTTTTTACACTCCAGATGAGGAAGTTATGTGTCCCAAATATTTGAAGCCAGGCTCTTCTAAGATAGTAACATGTTCTCCTTTCATAATTCTACGATACGCATGTTTATCACTTCTCTTTTGTATACACATTGTGACATCTTTTCCGGATTCAAAATATAAGGCTCTTATGTTTTAAGGTGCTGTTCTTTACATTGAGACGGACGAGCTAATTGGCATTCACGCTTTACCTTGCTTCTGTCTATAATGGGTACGTGTACATTGTGTTCCAGTGTCATTTGCTGCATGCGTACAATTTTGGAGAACCGCTGAAAAAGAGCTGCAGCAGACCAATCAGAAATTTCTTCGGTATTTGAGGATGAACGTGGGAATTCAATTGTATCTATTATCGCATGCTGATTATTTTTCTTCAATTTCCGATGCATCATCTTCTAATTGGAGTGCTTCTTTATTTAATCTTCTTTCTATTAATGTTTTTTCAATGATTCGTTGTATGCTGTACTAGAATGGCAACACTTCTTTTTTACCGAAAGTTGTCAGTTTAGCTCCAGTTATACAGAATAAAGATATCGTTTAATCGTTTCAACATTTTAAATCTTTATTAATAAAGGTTGAAATGACACTTTTAAATCATAACCAGTTCAACAGAAACATTTTTTTTTTTTTTGAAAAATTGTCAAATTTTACCCCAAAATTTCGACTTTTGGACCAAAAGCGCAGACCCAAGCCATTTTCTTTTCAGCGGTAAAATTGCAGACAGTTGATGTACTAGTATAAAGGCAACTTTTAGCACCTACCCGTTTTTTGTAAAAAAAAAAAAAAATCTCTCCACCCTACTGTGTGTGCATCTCGCTGGGCAAGTTCAAAAGAGTCTGTCTTTTTATAACTGCAAATGCGCCCTGCCCATTTTTTTTTATGGCTGTTTGTTTTGAGTTCACAAAAAATTTGCCGTCGGCATATTTCAACCCGTGAATTTCACAAACAGAAAAAAAATTGCCGCAGAAAAATTTCACAAAATTTGTCTAAAGGTCATGTCAAATATTGCGAAATTTGTCAATTACTCGCATGAAGAAAAAATTGCAAGTCAGTTGTGGGAAAAATCGCGAAATTCTTCAGTCGATTGCAGGGTAAAAATAGCAAAATTTGTCTACGATCGCGTGAAAAAAAACCCACAGGTTTTCCCAGCAAGATGTGAGAAAAAAAATCCGAAAAATCGACAATCAGTTGCAGCAAAGTATCACGAGTTTTGTCAATCAATTGTGGGAGAACATTCTCGAAATTCTGCCATCAGGCGCAGAAGAATATCGTAAAATTCGTCTATATGTAGCAGGAAAAATTGCGAAATGCAATTTGTCAATTGCAGTTGTCAGTCACAAGAAAAAATTTCGAAATATTTGCACTTGGCCGTGAGAAAAAAAAAAAAAGTAAAATTTTGTCAATCTATTGCAAGTAAATAGCAAAATTCACCGATCAATCACGAAAGCAATCATGAAATTTGTCCACAGTCACGTGTAAAAAAAAAAAAGTTTCACCTGAAAGGCACAGGAAAAAAATTCGGAAATTCGCTTATCAGTTGCCAAAAAAAAGCAAAATGTGTCAATTGGTAGCAGGAAAATATCGCAAACTTCTTCAATCGATTAGAGGGAGAACAATCGCAAAATTCTTCAGTCGGTTATGGGAAATAAATGTGAAATTCGTTAATATGTCGTGGAGAAAAACAGCTAAATTCGTCAATAGGTTGCTGGAAAATATCGAGAAATTAAGTTTAAAAAATTGCACATAACATTAACACTTTACTAGATATTAATTATTGATATACAGTAAAAGACTATAAAATCGGGTTAAAGATATAAAATCATAAATCTGAGATTTATTTTAGGTTATCACAGGCCCAGGCAATGTTGGTCTGGTCAGCTAGCAATGAAATAAAATATTTCTTTGTAATTTATTAAACCAAAATGTAGTGTCACAATTGGCCTAACTGTGCGAGATTCATTTCCTCATTGCCAACAACCACCCCACTTTGCAAGTTGCAGCTTAAAATGTATCACTTAAAATAATGTGCCCTAAGAAACATTAATGTAAAATAGAGGAAAAATAAATACTCAAAAATTGAAAAGATAACTATTATATTTCTTGTCATTCTTTTATTAAACATGAAGAGAAACAACTGGTCTTCAATCATCTGTTTTGACACTTCGTAACACCTTTGTATAAACATTTGATCCCAGGAATTAGCACCTTTTTTTTAGAAAAATTTCTTTAAACACAGCCAAGCAAAATGAACTAGCTTTCAAAATATTGAAGAGAAAACAATGCACTCAACATAACTAACATTTTCATAACAACAAGCAAGTAGGTAAGCACATCAGCTAGGTAGCACATACTTCACTGCTGTGTAAACAACATTTAAAATGATGGCTATTTAACATCAACCAATCAAAGCAAAGAATCAAGAGTCATTCACCAAAAACTCACAAGCATATGCAAATCAAAATGATTAACTTCAGTCAAAATAAATTTAAGAAAGCATGACTTAAAAAAAAAAAATTACATTTTGCAGTTTGTGAAGATGCATACGAATCTCAATACTGAAGTGAAGAGATGAAATGTTTTGAAAACAAAACATGGTGTCTGAAAATAGTGTTGCATCTGTTAAAAAAAAAATCTATCAAAATTAAATTATTAAAAAGTTAAGAGATGGGCAGGAAATAATAAAATATACTACACAGAATATAATCTAAAGATTCCATTAAACAAATGCAAATTTCACTATTTCTCACAAATTACCGGTCTGGCACTGTCCTGAACAAATTAAATTATTCCTGGTACGGTTTGAATCTGCAGGAAAAATGTAGGCCCAGGTCATATTCCAGTCTTCGAAAGAAAATTAGCCAGAGAAGTGCCTGTGCATGCAAGTTTTTTCAAAGAGTGAATGCATTGTGAGGAGGCAAGGTTAGTTAACTAGTTTGAAAGGGAAGGACCTCACAAAAGTTTCTCAACCGAGCCTAGCTTTAGCTAAGGATGTTTCTAAATGTTACTAATTCGATTTTATGTGTAACTGAAGTTCTAACATAAAGCAACTTTAAAATGTAAGTGCAGGGCATAATTATTGCTGTTAAATAAATGTATTTTTAATTATTAAAAATTAGCCCACAAGTGATATTAAACAATATATATCTATATTAATAAAATGAAGCATTTGTCTCTGTGTTCATGTTTTTTCCCACCCCAAAATTTTGGTATACATAGGAATATGTTTTGTACATAAGGAAATACGGTAGTGATATAAAATGTTTTCTGTATTCATAATTGTAAAAGCATTTTGTATATGTGCAAAAATATTTTGTCTTTATTTTTAAATAAGGTTTTAATAATATGAAATTAATTTATATTTTCTTTTTTTTTAAGGTGAATCTGGTGAAGGGAGAGTCAGTCATATGCCATGCCGTCATCATTTAAAAAATGACATTTTTAAAACTAGGCTGAATCATGCCGCCATTTAATCCTTTTAGTACGGGAGTCGACAAAAGTCGACATAAGGATTCGAGTGCGGGAGTCGACTAAGGATCAAAGTGCGGGAGTCGACATCTAGAAGTTGGGTGCTGTAGACTACACTAAGCGTCGACAAAAGTCGTCTAGGCATTCACGGCGTGTATTGTGCTCACGGTAGTGCGTCATGGGCTTAGCAAAAAAAAACCCCAAATAAATTCCGCACTGAAAGGGTTAATAAACCAACGCACCAAAAACCAAGCTAAAACTGGACCACTTTTTCTAGATGCTATTCTATTTTTAAGGATTATCCTCTGCAGAGTCTGCGCTGTACAAATGGTTAGTCTTGTTACTAGTGCCATCTAACGCTGTACGGTGTTTCCTAGGAAGTGGACACAATAAAAATACGATTGATTAATCTTATGTAAAACTGTTAAAAAAAAAAAGAAAATTGGTTTTGATCTCACAAATGGGTGATTAATTGCCAATTATGGCAACTCTGTCTTTTCTCCTTAGTTACTTAACATTGTAGTAAACAGATGTTTATTGTGGAGGTATATATATAAAAAAATGCTTGAAAAATTATTTGAAAAGTTTTGAAAAATCAACAAATTGAGCTACTGTGCTACATTTTATTTTTAGACTTTTAAAATTTTATTTTTGATACAAATTGCTGTGCATATCTTCTCCACATATGTAATATTGTTGTTATAAAATGGTTTTATTGGCATTTGTGACTAATTTTAGAAGTTGACATTGAGACGATCTTGGCGAATTGCAAATTTTGCGCCAAACATGCATTTAAAAACTGTAAAAGCTCTACGACCTGTAGGAGTCTGTTTATCGAGAATATTCCAAATTCACTTTGTAGAAGTTACAGTATTTCTCCCTAAAAAGCAAGGGTATAAATTTCAATGTCCAGCAGTCAATGAGTTAGTATTCTCTCAAAATTAGACTTCAACAATAAGTTGCTTACAGTTAGTTCTTAATAGGTAATTGTTTGCCACTTTAGAGAGTAATCTTGATTTTCTGTTATATTTGTGTTCTGCTTATGGTATTATGTTTTGATGCATTCTCTGATATAAATTTTTATCAGTGTCATGATTAAATAAATTGTTCTTTTAGCAGGAAATAATATGTTGGACAATTTATTTTCACATAAAACACCTTGCTAAAGATCAAATTATTGTTGGTGTTCTTATAATGTTGGAAAGAGTTTCAAAATTTATGTATGACTCACCATTTTCCATGTGGCATTTGAAAAAAAATACTTCAATTTTATCTTAGTGATGGGTGATATATAAAGAATTTTGATATAAATTTAATTTAAGAAGAAATAAATGTGCCTCTAATCAAAAGGGTCTATCTGCCACAGATGTTTGAAGGGAAAAATAGGTTACGATTAATCCTAGTCTTCTGATATATTACTTCCGGATTGCGTTGTTTTACCTGATCTTCAATTTCGACTAACATTTTAATCCTACCACGATTATCAAAGGACTCAAATACAGTCATGTAGATGTCTTTTACGCACAACTGTGGCTTTACTGAAGAAAAGCAGGCATGTCCCTTGTTTTAAATAGTCACATTTTAAGAGCCCATACTAGTCACGGGAAGAAATGCTCAAGCTAATGTTAAGTCCATGGGAAGGTTCTAGAGGGATTTCTCGCTCGCATTTTAATATTTTTAAATGCTTTTTTTTTTATATAGGATAGCTGAGGTCAATCTCCAACGTTGATAGTTTTTACTTTTTCGATTTTTGTTGCAGTTTTTTTTTATAAGCGGGCATTTTCAATTTTGGAACCGGTTCTGAAAGTGAAAGTACCCTTAAATAAAATAACTGGAACCAAAAATCGAAAAAGTAAAAACTAACAACGTTGGAGATTGACCTCAGCTATCCTATGCAAAAAAAAGCAGCAGATCCCCCCCCCCTTCCCTTTAATTCCATGATCAGGTTCATACTCATCAGGGGATTCAGGGGAAAATCAGGTGATATAATTTCAGTCTTAAAAATCAGGGGATAGTTAAAAAAATTCCCCAAACCTGGGAAAAACTGACAAAACGATCAGCTACTCTGGGAAATGAGGAAAATCGCTGCTATTTTGCGTGCTTTGTGGTGTCATAATGAAATCAAACTAAGACACGCCTTTTATTTAACATCGTGATAGAATTAGAAAGTAGCCACTCTTTCTCTCAGATTACCTTGTTTTTATTTTATCTTATTTTCTGAATTTTTTTTTCGGGGAGAGGGGTCACATTGTCGTAATCATAAAAAATGTCGTAAATTGTTGACATGTGAAAAATATTTAATCCCGGAAAATACATCAGGGGAATCTCAGGGGATTTTATTTTGAAAAATGACTATGAACCCTGATGATTGTTTTTATGCTGTGTTTTTATTATTGTCTATTGTTGTGTTCTTGTTTTGTTGTTCTTTTGTTAGGTTATATTTATTTTAGTGTTGTGTCTATTGTTATCAGGGTTGTAAAAAACCCAGCCCGGGCAGCTACCCATTACAAACCTTATGGTTGTAAAAAACCCAGCCTGGGCGGGTAGCTGGGTGGGTACCCGGGCAGTTACCCTCTACAACCCTGATTGTTGTGCTTTTGTTATGTTGTATTTTATTGTTGTTCTTTTGTTAGGTTATATTTATTTTAGTGTTATGTCTATTGTTATCAGGGTTGTAAAAAACCCAGCCCGGGCAGCTACCCACTACAACCCTTATGGTAAAGATGAAAATAAGTAATTTTGCTTAGTAGCCACTGGCCTGTAGTTTTTTTTTTTTAAGTAGCCAGTTAGTGGCAAGTGAGAATAATTTATTTAGCAGTCAGTAAATACATTTGTCACAATATTTAATTTAAAAAATACATAATTAGCTTACAGTAAAGTAATTTATGTACTAAATAAAAATATTTTAATTTATATTGCTTTGAATAAACTTGAGATACTAATTTCCAATCTATTTTAAATTTAAAAGTAAGTTAACAGCAGAGTTATACACAACATGCTTATGTAGCTAACTACATAAGTCTCACTAAGCTTAGGGGCTTGTGTAACTAACTCATAAGTACCTTTTTAAAAAAAATATTTGGCTAGAATTAAGATATGACAATAATAAAATACGTATGTTTATACACTAAATATCCCACAACACGATATACATTACTCATGCACAACCTGTGGCCCGTGGATCAAAAGTGGCCAACATCTTCAGAAATTCAGAAAATGTGTATTTCGTCAATTAGTCCTGAAAAAATTGAAAATTTCGTTATTCGGGAGCGTAAAAATCATGAAATTCCATCATTCGGGAGCTTAAAAGTCGTAAATAGCATCATTCGAAAGCGTAAAAATCACGAATTTCGTCGATCGGGTGCAGAAAAATTATTAATTTCGTCATCGGGCGCGGAAAAATTATCAATTTCGTCGATCGGACGCCGAAAAATCATAAATTTCATCGATCGGATGCGAAAAAAATAAAATTTCGGCGATCGGACGCAGAAAAATCATAAATTTCGGCGATCAGACGAGGAAAAATCATGAAGTTCGTCAATCGTACGCGAAAAAAATCATGTAGTTTGTCGATCGGGTGCAGAAAAATCAAGAATTTCGGCGATCGGGTGCGGAAAAAAATCAATTTCGTCATTCGGGAGCGTAAAAGTCATTAATTTATATCATTCGGAAGCGTAAAAATCATGAGTTTCGTCTATCGGGTGCAGAAAAATCATAAATTTCGGTCGGGTGCTGAAAAATCCTGAATTTCGTCAATCGGACGCGAAAAAAAATTTGAATTTCTTCGATCAGACGCGAAAAAAAATAAATTTCGGCTATCGGACGCAGAAAAATAATAAATTTCGGCGATCGGACGCATAAAAATAATAAATTTCGGCGATCGGACGTGGAAAAATAATAAAATTCGGCGATCGGGTGCGGAAAAATAATGAATTTCGGCGAGCGGGCACAAAAAAATCATTAATTTTGTCGAACGGGCGCAGAAAAATCACGAATTTTAGGGAAAAAAAGGAAATCGGGAAAATCCAGCAATTGGCCGGTTCTTTCCATATTTTTAATCGCCAGTTTTTCAAGTTTAATCGCCGAGTGGCGTATGGCGAGTGCTTATTTTCACCTCCACCTTATGGTTGTAAAAAACCTGTTTAAAAAAAAAACCCAGCCTGGGCGGGTAGCTGGGTGGGTACCCGGGCAGTTACCCACTACAACCCTGATTGTTGTGCTTTTGTTATGTTGTATTTTATTGTTGTATCTATTGTTGTTCTTTTGTTAGGTTATATTTATTTTAGTGTTGTCTATATTGTTATCAGGGTTGTAAAAAAAACCCAACCCGGGCAGCTACCCACTACAACCCTTATGGTTGTAAAAAAAAGTTTTTTTAAAAAACCCCAGCCCGGGCGGATAGCTGGGTGGGTACCCGGGCAGTTACCCACTACAATCCTGATTGTTGTATTTTATTGTTGTTCTTTTGTTAGGTTATATTTATTTTAGTGTTGTGTCTATTGTTATCAGGGTTGTAAAAAACCCAGCCCGGGCAGCTACCCACTACAACCCTTATGGTTGTAAAAAACCCGCTTGTTTTAAAAAGAACAGCCCGGGCGGGTAGCTGGGTGGGTACCCGGGCAGTTACCCTCTACAACCCTGATTGTTGTATTTTATTGAGTCTATTGTTCTTTTGTTAGGTTATATTTATTTTAGTGTTGTGTCTACTGTTATCAGGGTTGTAAAAAACCCAGCCCAGGCGGGTAGCTGGATGGGTACCCGGGCATTTACCCACTACAACCCTGATTGTTGTGCTTTTGTTATGTTGTATTTTATTGTTGTCTATTGTTGTTCTTTTGTTAGGTTATATTTATTTTAGTGTTGTCTATTGTTATCAGGGTTGTAAAAAACCCAGCCCGGGCAGCTACCCACTACAACCCTTATGGTTGCAAAAAACCCGTTTTTTGTTTAAAAACCCAGTCTGGGCAGGTAGCTGGGTGGGTACCCAGGCAGTTACCCACTACAACCCTGATTGTTGTGCTTTTGTTATGTTGTATTTTATTGTTGTGTCCAGTGTTGGGTCTTCAACAGTCAGAAACCTATCTGAGCCTTCTACAGCAATGGCAAGAGATCTGATACAAAAGTTGTATAAAAATATTATTAGCACAGCAAGAGCTTTTTCAGTAGAGATTGAATACATTTTTATTTTATTTATTTTATTTTATTACTTTTAAACTCGTATACATTAAATAAAGAAATTAGTTACTGATTAGAAATGATTGAATACTTTTTTATTTTTATTTTTTGAAACTCTGAATGCAGATTCACAATTGCCAGTCGCCACCTCCCTCCCTTTTAATTCCGTAATTGTTTTTATGTTGTGCTTTTATTATTGTCTATTGTTGTGTACTTGTTATGTTGTATTTATTTTATTGTTGTTTTTTTTTCTTTTGTTAGGTTATATTTATTTTAGTGTTGTGTCTATTGTTGTGCTTTTGTTGTGTTGTATTTTATTGTTGTGTTTTTGTTATGTTGTGTTTATTTTATTGTTGTTTTTATTCTGTGTTTAAAATTGTCTTAACTGTGAACCACAGGCACACTTACAAACTCTCGGCCCTGCCTTTATGTCATTGTGCTGATACCCATGTTTGCTATATAATAAATTTGCATACTGAATAGTTTTATCTTTTCATCTATGTTTTTTTTTTCTCTTCTCTTCTCTTCTCTTCTCTAAAAGCTTCTAGTTGTTCCATTTAAAAGTCAGTTTATGTTGCAAGATTTATGTGGTATGCCAACTGAGAGTTAGAACTGAAGCATAATAAATATTGTATGGCATGTGTTGTACTGTATACAGTGGCAGACTACACTAAGGGGATGTGGTGCACTACTAGAAATATTACATTGTTCACAGTGTAAATCATGTGAACTAACTTAACTAGGATAGATATTATTTCAAAGCTGCGTTTTTTCTTAATCTGTATACATAAAGTTAAATGCATCACTGTTGATGATTATCAGGTGTTTGTTTTGAAATAATTCATTGTTTTATGTTAGAGGAGGTTGTTTTTTCGCATTGTCAGGAACAAAGAATGAGTTATTGTTGCATTATCACTTTATATTTGTTTTCAAAATGAATGATTTATAAATGAACGTTAAAAAAAGACTTGGATATAACGAAAATATTAGATTAATGAAAATAAATTCTTTAGATTAAAATGATATATTTCATTGACTTCTTTGCTGTGTCAAGCCCCTTTTAAAATTTGAAAAACACTCTCTGAAATTCAGAAAGATGGTATCTAAAAATTTAAATATATCACAAAAAAGTTCATGAAATTTTCAGATTTGTTTTAACTTTTTTTTTATATCCTTCACATCATTTTTTAAATACATAGTTTTAGTATTCATTTAGTCAGGCAAACGGAATTATATATTTCATTTCATCCTTTATCTGTCATTGTCCAAATATAAATTCTTTCCAATGGTTGGAGTATCATAGTTGAGATTTTTTCCAACCGAGAGAAAATATGCAGGGACCAGGGCTCGAACCTGGGTACTTTGATTTTGGTCAGGATATCGTCGGGATAGTTCAGTAGGGAGATCGTTGATACGGCAAACGAAAGTACCCAGGTTCGAGTCCTGATCCCGGCGTATTTTCTCTCTGTTTGAAAAAATCTCAACTATGATACTCCAACCATTGGATATAATTTACCTAGTTGAATATACTTTCCTCTGTTCATTATGATATAAATTCTTTGTTTTCTTTAGCTTGTCTTATTAATGTATGAGAAATGAAAATGTGTTTACGTGTGTAGTAGAATTTGTCTTATCTCACATTCATATATTCAGAGATCAAGGTGTTCTCTTAGTCTGACACCTGCAGGACAGTTGCAGAGTGAGTCTCAAAGAAATTCAATTAATTAATTGCTCACAAGTTATACAAAAATCACAATAAGATTCATGCAGCGGATTACTAGAAATATTACTTTCTAGAAATATCTCCTTCCAAGATTTATAGAGTATGTCAATTAAGAATTTGAAGTGATGCATAATAAATATTGCATTGCATGTATTATATTATACTGTATAGCTAGACCCTTTAGCGATAGTTTATTGCCGAAACATCAGTGAAAGCTCTTTGTAGAGACGCGAAAAGTTTTTTGTTTCTGTCTGTCTGTTCCGCAATAACTGCCGAAAAAAACGTTCGATTAGGTTGATTTTTGGTGAGTATGTTGGCGAGGTACCCGGAATTAGCTGTATAGTTTTTAGTTACATTTGGTTCATTCGTTCGAAAAATATAGAACATTTATTTTTAGGTCATAATGCTTTTCATTGGGAAGTCAGACGATTTTTTAAAATTTTAACATTCACCAAAAAGAAAATGTCGCATTGGGATAATTGTAAATGCTAAATTATGGATTCTAAATTTATGAAATTGAGATTGTAATTTAATCCTATCGCTTTGATAATTTACCAATATATTTATTAGAATTTTGAAATAAATTGCATAAATTATTGGGAAATTTTATGCATTAATTTGAAATATATAAAACATTTTAATTTTTTATTTTTTACAAAAATTTCCAATGCATTTTTTTCTTTTTTTCATTTAATGGTTGCTAAGCAACTTTATTTCAAAGAATACCAACAAAGAAAAATTCAAGTGACTCGCATTATTTTGACGCGAAATGTTATTAAAAATAGCTAATTTTTGGGTTATATAAGTTTTTAATATGCTTTTTTTAATGAAATAGATGAGAATTTATTTTAACTACTAAAAAATGATTACCAAATCGGTTTTCCAAATGAAAATAATAAAAACATCGATTGCGTAAATTAAATATAGGTCACTGGTCACATAAGAGGAATTTACATTTGTATACGTACATTTTATACACGAAATTTTATTCAATTTTAGCAACATATGAAGTTTAGTAGTTGAAATATAAGTATTTCTTTTAAGGATAGTATAAAATCTCTTGTACAAAGAGATGGTTATTCTAATGAAATTAAAATAGTAAATTTATTCAGACATGTAGTCAAGAAATGAAATAGTGCAATTACTGGAAATTGAGAATAGAATATTAAAGCGACAAGGGGGGGGGGGTTCAGAGGGGCTTCGCCCCTCTGACGGAATGTAATTTTATTCTGAAAAAATACAGTAATAAGTAGTTTATCCTATCATTGCATAACATTGTGTTTAATGAGATACTTCTAAAATTTCCGGAACTTTCACTAAATTTTATATTCTTATAAATGTATAAATATCTTAAAAATATTGAATTTTAGGGTATCAAATATTTTGCAGATAATATAAAATGAGTGAGATTAATGAACAATGATTTGTAGAGCTGACATTGAGGCCTCTGATCTGTAGATTTACTAGTTAGTTTACTCGTGAAAGAATACTGTTTTTTCAAATACTGTCTTGGCTACAATGGCAGGGCAAATGGCAGATTAGAGGTTTTATTGACAAAACTTAGCACCAGACACCTATTGAAAAAAAAAATCTTATGATTAAGAGGACTCGATTTATCAAGAATGTTCCGGATTTAATTTGAATAATTTACAAGTTTTTCTTGCCAAAGCAAGAGTATAAACATGAATGCTTGATGATAGCTGAGTTTGTATTCTCACAATGTCAGAGACTTCAGCAATATTTTGCATTTTTTGTACAATTGGAATTTTTATTAGCTAACTGCTTACAAATTTAGAGAGTGAGCTCTAATTTCTGCTATTTTTATGTTCTTATTGTATTATGTTATTTAAATGCATTTTCTGATAACAACATTGATTGCTGAGTCTTGATTGTCCAATATTAGAGCTTCTATACAACAGGCTGAATTATCCCCGCCATTTATAACCTGTGACTAAAAACAAAGTTGAAACCTTTCAGTTTACCACAGTGGTGGATGGCGAGTGCCAGTGAGAGGAATGGCAAACTCCTGCTCTGGTGGTAAATGAATGGTGAGCTGGGTTACAATGTGGCGGTTATTTTGAGCAACAAGATGGAT
This sequence comes from Maratus michaelseni, assembly GCA_963931845.1. NCBI lineage: Eukaryota > Metazoa > Arthropoda > Arachnida > Araneae > Salticidae > Maratus > Maratus michaelseni. The sequence goes on from OZ007586.1 coordinate 495,509,872, forward strand.
ATGCGTCAGCTCCCCATATAGGAGCTTTATCCAATATAAGATAGACAAGTTGCATCCTTTTAGTAGGAAACAGCATGTCCAAATACAATTTTTTTTTCATTGTACCAAAAGATCAAAATTGTGTAACATAGTTCTTATGTTTCTGGAAAGTGTTTCCTATGTGTGACACACAATTTTTCTCTTTTATTTATTCTTGAAAAAGGATTTAACACCAGAGAACCAGTTGTTAAATTACTGGAATCCCTCTACTGTGGGATTGTTGGTATAATGTGTATTAACAAGCAAATATGTTTTTCATATTCTAACTATACTTAAGTTATCCTTCTATAGGCAAATTTAGGTATGTTAAGAAATAAAGAAAACATTTTAGAGGTTTATTAATGGAAATTTATTGGGTCTAAATCTAGGATAAGTAGCATGCACTGATAAGTTCTTGACATCTTCAACAGCCTTATTGAGATCATTCTCATCATATCATGAGTGCTTTCCTTATATACATGCAAGGTATGTCTAGAAAAGAACTACTAGATTAGCCTATAGGTTCTAAAATTGGATCGTATAACCATATTGCACCACATATAAAAGATAAAAATTATATGCATTACCATTTAACATTAAACTTTTATGTCAAGTGTTCTGTATTTTACCTCCCTTAAATTCTTTCACAGGTATGCGATTCTTCCGCGAATACATTTAATTGCTGTTGAAGTAAGCGTTTTTTTTTTTCTTTTGTGGAAATTCGCAATATTATTTCGTAAATCAGTCTCATAGAAATTCACGGATTTCATCAAACAGTCGTAAAAGAATATCGTTTATTTCGTAAAAGATCTCGGAAATACAGTGCAACCTCGAGTATACGTGCTAATTGGGACCGCTAGTACATCGGAAATCTCGGTTAAGGCGGTATTTAAAAAAAATATTTTTCCACGCTCAACAACTCAAAATTTTGACACATTTTCAGACTCATTTTTAAAAGTAAAAACAAGACACTTGGCCGCGTGATTTATGAAGAGATTTATAAGAGACCTATGTTTTTATTTTTCGTTCAATTAGAAATGTATTTACAGACAATTATTTTCACAGTACGATACTTTTTTTTTTGTTTCCAGCGCTATTGCTTCGGAAATTAGGTTTCAAAATGTCCACTTTGACAGCATTTTTAAAAATATATTCTGCCTTTATCAAAAAATCGAGACAATACGGACATTATAAAGTTTCTGAATAAGAGAACCTGCCAACTGGATGCATTTCAGAGCAAAAATGAATTTAAAAATGTGTCTCAAAATAAGCAGTTTGGATTTGAATACACCCTTAATAGAAATTGTGTATAAAAACTCGCCGTGCTCGCGAATTTAACATATCTTGGAATAAAAAGACAATAAAACGTTTTTTAAATGATAAAAATGAACATATATAAAGTTATGTTTCGCAGCTCAACAGCTTTAAAAAGGAAATAAACTACTAGAAGTAAATTTTGGAAAGCAATTTAATTTTTTTTTTAAACTATACTAAGTTAAATATTGAAAAATGCATTTTCAAAAATAAAACCTCAAGAAAAAAATATTTTTTAAATTTAATTACATTAATTATTTTAATTTACATTATTTTTTTTTAAGTCTGTTATCTTTCGTTGAAAAAGTCCAGATTTTCTATCAGTGGCTGCCCGATCACGTCAATTTTTAAGCAACAGAAGATCTATCGGCGTAACATCGTTTCTTTGTTCCAAATATTTTAGGGCAGTTGTTAGTGCTTGAACACCTTCCAGTATGACTTAAAGTCCTTGAATCCTCAAAGTCCTGGTCCTCATTGTCAGCATCATTAATGTCCGATGAGGAATTAACGGCTTGTATAATTTATTCACCATTAAGGATTTGAAAACTTGTATGTTGGTTTTCAACGTTCAGCCATTAGGAAATGTCCACTTCCAAAACTTTCCATATTAGGATATAAAATGAGCTCGCGCCGCCAGGAGCCCACGGGGGTCGCCGGCTCGCGTTCGACCGCCGCTCCCAAGTCTCTAAAGGACTTATATCGCACCAGCAGCTTTGTCTCGCCACGGCGCTGCGATCGGCCTGGGGCCGCTCCCCAACTGCGGACCCCCCAAGCCAATTTACCAAGTGTCGACGACACAGGTCGCCGTGACAGTAACCCCACATCTCGGAGGAAACTTCCGCAGTCCATATTAGGATATGGAAAATTTAAAAATGAAGCTATTTCAATCGTAATAGCAGTAATGAAAGGCCGTAGCATTCCCATTTATGGAATGTTTTTTTAGCATAATTTAAAGGAAATTGGAAGAAAAATTCAATCATGTAGGAAATGTTTCCATGTGATTTTGAAACTGTCGTAATTAAAACTGTAGCAAAACTTTTCCCACATATCACAAGAGGATGTATTTTTCATTTTGGTCAAGCCCTCGTGAGACATATGACTGCAGGGCTCCCAGCGACATGGAAAGTCAGGGAATTTCGAAGTAGTCGTGGAAATTTTAAAATATATAGGAAAAGTCAGGGAATTTACAAATATTTTCTAAAAAGTAATGGAAAGGTCTGGGGGGGGGGGGATTGAATTTGGAATAATTTCTTTTTCAGAAAAGTGTTACTATATTTCTCGCTATATGGCGCCTCTGAAAAATCTCTAGACTCTTGTCGGTTTCAAAATTGAGAAATTCCTTCAAATGCAATGCAGAAAAACCTTAATATGAACAAAAGTTTTCTACATTTTTGAGACTTTTTCATGACATTTCACATTCTAGACTTTGTAGTATGGCATTCATTTGAAAACTGGCAAAGATGTTTTTTTGCATTGTAGTATTTTATGGAATTTCATTTTGCAATTTTCTTGAAAGGTGCTTGAATTTTCTCCTGGAAAAAGAGTATGAACCCTGTTATTACGATACAAATTTCTGATTTTTTTTATGCTGCTTATTATTATGTGTTATTTAAAGCATATTTTGTGTATGCTCGTTTGGTCATGGAATTTTTTTGGATTTGGTCAGGGAAAATCATGGAAAGTCAGGGAAATTGCCAGATATGTTTTGTTGGGTACCCTGGGCTGGCATCCGAGTGCATTTGATGGATCCAAATAATCGTATATGTGTCTGGTTCAAAAGTGTAAGAAGGTCTAAGTGTGCTACCTGAAGAATTGGTGCAATTTACCTGGAGATTTATTTTGGTACCAAAAGCGCATGAACTTGCAAAAGAACTTAATAACGAGCAAAAGCAATCTTTGCTATCGTTTGTAGAATATTTTTATAATACGTGAATATCAGGAGTATATTATTCTATAATTCTGTGGAACCATTTTCTAAACAATGGACCGAGAATCGCGAACCACATAGAAAGTTACCACTTAGTGTTAAACAAAAATGACATTAGAAAAATGCATTCATCTCTCAAAAATTTCTTAACTAAAAAACAATTAATGCACAATCGCTTACAACAAAGAATTAGACGTTTGAAAAATGGTGTGGATCAACCCTCAGAAGGAAACAGTATATGTATAGAGATTTACATTTCAAGATAAGTCTCATCGAAAGAAATTTTTAAAAGAAGAACCGAACATTTATGGCCCCATGTTTCCAATTTAACAATCGCCGACTTCACATATGTGCAACGAAATAAATGTGTACATAAACCATGTAAGATATCTCGTAGGATAGTAATATTTTAAAATAAAATTTAATATTTATTAAGTTCCTTTCTACATTTGTATATTTCACTGTATGATAATTTTAAAATTATTTCTTAAATGATGTTATTTGTATAAAATATTATGAGGGATCTGTTTAGGAAGAAATTTGACTTTTTGAAGGAGCATTCAATTTTTTTTTCATTTCAAAACAGGGCCCCTCACAAAATTCCTTTTAATAAAATAGGCCCTTTCACAAAATACTATTCCATAAAAATTTACCATTAATTAATTATTTAATATTTTGCGACATTTTAAAATGCATAATTTGCATACAAACAAGTTCGCCAGAGAGGAAAACTTCAGCAAAAGGATTTTAAAAAGTTTTTGTTAATAAATGCTTTTGGTTCGAATTTGAGTAACTGGATTTCAGTTTTCGTTACAAAATGTTATTTTTCACAAACCTATAATTTCACAAAAAATAACCTTTATTTTTCACAAAAATGGGCCCCAAGAAAAAATAAAACCTGCATCGATCCCTACTTACATCTCAAGATTTTAAATATTTTTCGAAAACGGAAAAATTCTATTTGACACCAAACCTCATTAACTCTCGTGCTTGCAGCTTTCATACTTTTGAGTATAAAAATGGTTCTACGAATGTGTAAGGGAAAAAAAATGTTGAGTAGGGAAAAATATATATTTTAACAGCCTTGTGGAAACTCAAAAAGGAAGTTAGATAGACCTCTTCAGCCCTCGTAAATATCATGATATTTTCAAATATATCCGACATTTTGTTATATCCCCAGAGTAACAATATCTAGAGATCCCCATTGCTTTTGCCGACAGGAAGTGGTATTTAATTTCATTATATACTTATTTTTTTATTTTTAATACAAAGTAGAGATGGGAAATATAATTACTTTTGGTTAACTGGTTTACAGAGTTCCACAGTACCGTTGGTAACAGGTTCCAATAACATGCTATTTTTGTAACGCATAATCAATCGCTATGTATGCTGCAAAGTACGTTTTAATTAAAAGTCCTTTAAACAGAATATTTGAAATAATTTTGGGAAGTAAATATAGTCGTCCTTTCCCTTTGGTAATGAATCAGCGTCATTAAAATCTGTTTGCATGATAAAATTCAATTTTTGCGCGACAAATTTTACCCAGTTATGTTACTTTGAATTTCACGAATTTTCAGCGTTTTCTGGCACTAAAAATACGCTTTTCCATCTTTAGTAGCATAAAATACCGAAAATTCATAAAATTCTAAGTATCGTAACTCAGAAAATTTTCGCCATAGAAGAATGAATTTTTATTGGTTTACTTGTTAGAAGATAAAACTTTTTCTGAATAAAAATAGCTTGATTTTGCCTAATTTTAATTGAGCCCCACCAGTGGCTGAGAGGTTGTGCTCTCGAAGCTGGTAGACGGGAGGTGCTGGGTTCGATCCCAATCGCGCCCGTCGGCCTAATCGTTCGGAGTTTTCGTGGTTTTCTTCGAGCCGTGGATTTATCCATTCGTAAATACGGGTTAGGTTCCCTTAGAAAGACCCCCACGAAGGGCACTCCCCCCGGGCCTATATCCCATGTGTAGATAATTGGCCGTCAATAATCAACCCAACCCAACCCTAATTTTAATTTACTATCCGCTGTTCATTGATCGTCTGTTCAGAAGTGTCATGTTAGTCAGAAATAGCCCGTTGGAACGATAAACCAAATTTTATTATAAGCTGCACATTGCGAATAGTGCAAGTTACACCTTTAACACCAGTATTTTGCATTATTCAATGAATTTTTACAGCATTCAATAACAATTTTTGATAGACAGATTTCAGGTATCAGAATGAGTTAGATAGGTTGAAGAATCAGTTTTAAATCATTGGTTAATTGCACTTTTTATGTATAATTTTTTTTTCATATTTTTTAAATAGTACTACCGTTTTAAAATTTTTGAATTTGCAAAAATTGTCTTTAAAAGGTGCAGAATTACATTTTGAATTTAATTAGATAATTTTTTAAAAGTTAATTAAAAAAAATTCTCAAGATGCATGTTTATACAGTATGCCCACTAAAATCCCCTGCCACCCTCTTAATTTCGGAACGGCTGCTGCTATATTCATAAGTGGTATCTAGGTATAGTAAAGTAGCCATGCGCTACACAATGAAACCGATTACAGCGCCACCTGGTGGAATGCTGCTGAGTTAGCATTACTATCTCGAAAACTGAAATAGATAAAGAAAAAAAAGTGATTTACAAAGTTGTAGAGTATCATCGATTTAGTACGAAAAGACACCTTGTGGACATTAACGCGAAAAATAGAACGGTTAAAACGTGCATTGTTTTTTTGTGATTTCCTACACTGTGACGTGACAACACGATCTTAGAAAGAAAGAAACGACCAGTTATGAAACAGCAGGTGTGTGCGACCCTTCCACAAATATTGCAGGACATTAAACGATGATATTACGGACGGTTGTGCCAACGTGTCACCATCTATTCTCCAACGTGTGCAACGTGAAATTCAAACAAGCATCCAAATAATCATTGCAGTTGACGGTGAGAAGTTTGAACATCTAAAATAAAGGTATATTATTAAAACTAGTTGTTTTTTTTCTTTCTAAGATCGTTTTGTCACGTCACAGTGTAGGAAATCACGAAAAGACAAATGCGTGTTTTAACCGTTCTATTCTTCGCATTAATGTCCACAAGGTGTCTTTTCGTACTAAATAGATGATACTCTACAACTTTGTAAATCACTTTTTTTCTCTATCTCTTTCCGTTTTCGAGATAGGAATGCTAACTCCGCAACATTCCACCAGGTGGCGCCGTATTCGGTTTCGTTGAGTGGCACATGGCTACTTTACTATACCTAGACACTACTTTTATGAATATAGCAGCAGCCGTTCCGAAGTTAAGAGGGTGGCAAGGGACTTTAGTGGGCATACTGTATATCTATATCTATACTACTATATAAAGGAAACGGTGACTGCCTGACTCATCAACGCCAAGCCGAAACTACTAAAGTCAGGGTCACGCAATTTGGACTGTACATTGCTGTTATGGCCTAGGCAAGCAATAAGAAGGGATTTTTGAAAATCCCCCCCCCCCGAAAGGGGTTAAAGGGGGGGTTCGAATGTTTTAGGTCATTTTGCCATATCTCAGCAGCAGTTATAGGTAGGAGCTTGAAATTACAGAAAACACATCTACTAAAAAAATGATTAAGCACCTATTTCAGCGATTTTAGAAATTCCCCCCAGAAGGGGGTTACAAGGGGGTGGTCGAATGTTTTATGTCATTTCACCACATCTCAGCATCAGTTATAGGTATTGAAATTCCAGAAAACAAATCTACTAAAAAAAAAAATGATTAAACACCTATTTCAGCGATTTTGAAAATTCCCCCCCCCCGAAGGGGGTTAAAGGGGGGTTCGAATGTTTTAGGTCATTTTGCCATATCTCAGCAGCAGTTATATGTAGGAGCTTGAAATTACAGAAAACAAATCTACTAAAAAAAAAAATTAAACACCTATTTCAGCGATTTTAGAAATTCCCCCCAGATGGGGGTTAAAGGGGGGGTCGAATGTTTTAGGTCATTTCGCCATACCTTAGCAGCAGTTATAGGTAGGAGCGCGAAATTCCAGAAAACAAATCTATTAAAAAAATGATTAAACACCTATTTCAGCGATTTTAGAAATTCCCACCAGAAGGGTCGAATGTTTTAGGTCATTTCGCCATATCTCAGCAGCAGTTATAGGTAGGAGCGCGAAATTAAGGGAAACAAATCTACTAAAAAATTGGTTAAACACGTATTTCAGCGATTTTAGAAATTTCCCCCCCAAAGAGGGTTAAAAGGGGGGGGGGTCGAATTTTTTAGGTCACTTCGCCATATCTCAACTTTTATGTAGGAGGGCGAAATTAATTAAAACAAATCTACTAAAAAAATTGGTTAAACACGTATTTATTTCGGCGATTTTGGAAATTCCCCCCAGAAGGCGGCTAAAGGGGTATACAAAAGTTTTGGGTCATTTCGCCTTATCTCAGCAGCAGATTTAGGTAGGAGCGTGAAATTCAGGAAAACACATCTACAAAAAAATGGATAAACACGCATTTCAGTGACTTTAGAAGTTCCCTCCGAAGGGTTTTAGGGGGTGGTTTCGAAAATTATAGGACATTTCGCCATATCTCAGCAGCTGTTTTATGTAGGTGCGCGAAATTCAGGAAAACAAATGATTAAGCACGTATTTCAGTGAATTTAGAAATCCCCCCTCCCCCCTCGAAGGTGGTTAAAGGGGGATTCGAAAGTTTTGGGTCATTTCGCCATATCTCAGCAACAGTGTTTGGTTGAAGCGCGAAATTCAGGAAAACAAATGTACTAAAAGAATTACATTGTCTACCCGTGCAAAGCCGGGACGGGCCGCTAGTATTATACACACACACACACACCCAGGCATGTTATCAACCCACACTCACTTCATATGCGCACCAGTGGTTCTTTCTTATACACAACTACTTGGCCAAAGTATTACTCAGTACACCACTATCTGTAACCCTTTATGCATCGATGGTAATTTAAAGTACCATTAAAAGGAACTTGTTCTAAAATTCATTTAACACATCTATTTGCAGTAAATGCAAGTTAGCATGAGTTCTAGATACTTCACAGTATCATGTCCCCAAAGCATTATATGCTGTACAAGACAAAAATATTTTTAAATTGATATTTTCGTTTTCCAGTTGTAGCTGCTCAGCTTTGTTGATGTTGAAAGACATTCAATGGAAAGTTTCGGTTTTCAAAAATTTCTATGTTTATATGCAAGGTCATTCATTACATGTAAACATTTCCTAATTCTATAAAATGCTAAAAACAATACCTTGAAGAAATCATTTGGGTACAGTTGTAAATAGTCTACAAAATACCTGTAAATACTGGTTTAGTCAATTACATTTTTATAAATGAAAACTTTCTAAAATTTATTTAATTGCAGAAATCTACTGACATATTTTCAAATATCAGTGGTTCTTTCTTATACACAACTACTCGGCCAAAGTATTACTCAGTACACTACTATCTTTAACCCTTTATGCATCGATGGTAATTTAAAGTACCATTAAAAGGAACTTGTTCTAAAATTCATTTAACACATCTATTTGCAGTAATGCAAGTTAACATGAGTTCTAGATGCTTCACAGTATCATGTTCCAAAAGCATTATACGCTGTACAAGGCAAAATATTTTTAAATGGATATTTTCGTTTTCCAATTGTAGCTACTCAGCTTTGTTGATGTTGAAAGACATTCAATGGAAAGTTTGTTTTCAAAAATGTCTATGTTTATAGGCAAGGTCATTCATTACATGTAAACATTTTCTAATTCTATAAAATGCCAAAAACAATACTTTGAAGAAATCATTTGGGTACAGTTGTAAATAGTCTACAAAATACCTGTAAATACTGATTTAGTCAATTAAATTTTTATAAATGAAAACTTTCTAAAATTTATTTAATAATTGCAGAAATCTGCTGACATATTTTCAAATATTCAGAAAAACGCTTTGGAAGGCGAAATTTCCATTAATTCATAATTTGGTACATAAAGGGTTAAAGCTCTATTTTTTAAAAAGATTTTATGCTATTACTAGTCGGTCTTCGCCCGTCTAGCTGGTCGTTTCCGAGTGGGGCCCAGATACATAGTGCAGCGTATCGCCTTGACTTCGTTTGGGGCCCAGAAAGTGCATTTTATATGCAACCAGAAAAATATAAATAAAATACTTTAATTTAAAAGTATACGAGAATAACTAATAAGAATATAAAAAAAGCACTTAAATAAAGATTTTGCGACATAAATATTTTTTTTCCCCATGAGCCCCCTGTCAAAATACTACTGGGCCCTACCGGTGATTATCTAGGGGTAGGGCCCACTCGGAAGTGACTAGCTAGTATATAATAAAAAATCAGCAATAGTTCAGTTTTTCGTCTAATCTTCCGCAATCGGGTTCATAGCCGATGTTGCTCATAGCTAGCTTTGACTCGCTAGCTCTAAAATCACTGAAATACATGATTAACTACTTTTATTTGTATATTTGTAAAGCGGAGTTTCACATTCTTACTTAAAACTGCTGCTGAGATATGGTACACAATTACCTAAAATTATCGACACACAGTGTGGCTCCCTTGATGGATTATTATCTAATATTGCTGAAATAAATAGTTACCTATTTTCAAGTACATTTGTTATCCTAAATTTCACGCACCTACCTACAACTGAGATATCGCAAAATAACATAAGAAATCCGACCCCCCATTTAACCCTCTTTAGTGGCTGAATTTCTAAAATCGTGGAAATACATGTTTAACTATTTTTTAGTAGATTTGTTATCCTGAATCTGATTTCAAGCTCATAACTAAAAATGCTGCTGAAATATGGTGAACATTCGAAATGACCTAAAATTTTCGACCCCCATTTAGCCCCCCCCCCTCATTGGGTGAATTTCTAAAATCGCGGAAATATGTGTTTAATTATTTTTATAGCAGATTTGTTATCCCGAATTTCACGCTCTTATCCAAAACTATTGATGAGATATGGTGAAAAGGTGAAATCATCGAAAATTATCGACCCCCCCACCCATTTAACCCCCTTAGTAGTTGATTTTCTAAAATCGCCTAAAATACATGTTCTTTATTAGATTTGTTATCCCGAAATTCATGCTCCTAACTATAACTTCTACTGAGATATGACAGGGGTTGAATTTCTAAAATCGCTGAAATACGTGTTTAATTATTTTTTTAGTAGATTTGTTATCTTGAAGCTCACGCTCTTACCTAAAACTGCTGATGAGATATGGTGAAAATGTGAAATCACCAAAATTTTCGACCCCCCATTTAACCCACTTAGTGGTTGAATTTCTAAAATCGCCTGAAATACATGTCTAACTATTCTTTAGTAAAACTGTTATCCTGAATTTCACGCTCCTACTTAAAACTCCTGCTGAGATATGCCGGAAAGACGAAATTATCTAAAACTTTTGACCCTTCATTTAACCCCCTTAGGTTGTGAATTTTCAAAAATCCTTTCTTAGTGGGTGCCTACATTGTGTAAAGAACACGTTTTCCAAATTTCGTTGTTCTAGGACAAACGGTTGAGGCTCGGCGTTGATTTTGAGAAAATCAAGCTACTCTTTTATAAGTGTAGATTATTACTTTGTAGCAACAATAAATAAATAATCATCTAACTCTCATCTTAAATTTCCATGCCCCATGCCCTGAAAAGTTGGGAATTTCTAGACATGGCGGAAGGGTGGGGGGAGAGGGTGCAGAGAGAAGTTTTTCTCATTTTTTGTAATTTTGTTGTTCTTAACCCTGATATTTTGTTAATGGGTGGGGGTGGAAAAGTTATTTTAGAGAGCCTTTTTATTTTAAAACATAAAATATACATCTGATTCAGGAGTCAGAACAGCCAAACTGCAAACAAGGAAAAAAATGTTGGGGGAAAAAGGACTGAGCAAAAATTTCAAAGGGGATTAAGATTTTATATGAATGTTACTTATTTGAGATGATGTAGATGAGATTTTAGAGTCCCCTTACTACAAAATAAGAAATAGCTCAGAATTTTTTACATATGGCATATTTTCATAAATTAAAATAAAACGTAAATTAAACATAAAAAAAAAATAATATTAAAAATTGTAAACTATTTACTGGGAGGTGGACAGGAAGGGAAGTGGAACTTTTGGAGAAAGGAAGGTAATTTAGATGACTCATTATTCATTTATTGTTACTAGAGAGCAAAAAATAAGCAGATTTAAAAAAAATAGATACTTAAGATATTTTTAATTTTGTATGTGAGGGGGGGGGGGGAGACATAAATAGAAAATCTGCCACCTAAATTATCTCTCTATTTTTACTAGATAGAAACAAATTGGACAGAAGATTTCTATATATAAGTTAAAAAAAATAATAAACTTTGTATATTAGGGACATGAGGAAAAAACATGAATTTCGAAGATGGGGTTTTGGGGTGGGGAGTGTCATTTAGATGATTGGTTACTAAACTACTTATTGTTGCTAGAGGTTGCAAATAGGACAAAATAATTTTTAAAAATAGTTTGAAAGATTTTGTTTTTGCTGGAGGGGTTGGGGGAGGGTGACATTTTGATGATATAGGGATGTTTAAATGGAGATTATTATTGAAGATTATTATTGATTATTATAATGGGAAAATTATTCTTACTAGAGAACAACAAATAGAGCATATATTTCTTATAAAGATTTTAAACTTTGTATGTTGAAGGGGGTAGGGGAAGCGTAAATTTTAGATGGAGGGGAGAGGTTGTAGTTTAGATGATTGATTTTTTACTTATTGTTACTAGCGAGCAACAAATAGGGTAGAGTAATGTAAAATTCTCAAGATGTTAAACATTTTCTGCTAGGGGGCGAGGGGAGGATTTCATTGAGATTATATAAATACACAAGTGGAAATCTTCCAAAAAAGCCAAAAGATGAAAAATTCTCTCTTGGATTTTTTAAATCAATTTTTTGTAGATGGGAATTTTGTGGGTGAGAGGGGGGGGGGGCTGTTTATATTTAGGAATGGAAAAGAAAATCAAAAATTCCTTAAAAGTGGATGGGGCTTACAATTGGAATTTTACGGTAATTAAAAAAAATGGTAGGTTTTATAAAATAAAAAATCAATTTATACCTAAATTACCCTAACTGAGGATATACAGTTAACATACTAAAATTAGTTCAGCTGGAAAATACATAATATCGTTGAAAAACATGCTTTAAGAAATAACATCAGAATGAGATAATAAATGTAAATAATTTTGACACCCTGTATCCTGTATAAAGGATTTCACATCATTTTAATGCAGAACGTACTGGAGGTCTGCACGGGCCTAAATTTCCACCCCCGGCCCGAACGAAAGCTATCTTTGCCCGGCCCATTTATATTTTCTCAGTTTATTGTTCGACCCGTATAAAAATTTTAGAAATCAGACCCGGTCCGACTCAATTTCTGCGGAAAAGAAAGAATTATTTTTCTTACTATGCAATTAAGATTTTTTTCAAGAATACTGCACACATATTTCAGACTATATGTCCGCAAGCCATAGAATACAGAATAGCAACATTAATGATAACTTAGATTCTTAAACTATTACATTCAAATAAAGACTCATGGAAAAAATTACTGCAGTTTAGAATAAAAGAAAAAAGTCCTTCCGGCCTATACCGGGAGGAAAAGGCAGCTTTCATAGTTCATGTTTTTAAAAATTAAATTCATTTTACTCAAACACCCTGAGCTAAAAGGCTTGGAACCCGATTATAGAGGATTCAAATCCGGTTTTCATTAATGCTGAATTTGAATACAAAAATCATATTGTTTCAAAATCTCAGCCACCCTAGAATTTCAAATTGCCATATCTCAGCCATTTTTTAAGATAAAGCCAAAACAAAAAATGTTCCAGAATCCTTTTATCACGATCTAACACTTAACGGAAACAACTTTTTCACTTTATAAATTTTTATACATATTTCTGATTTAAAAAAAACTGGCTGCCATTTGGAAACAAGATGGCCCATGAAGCTGGCCAACGAACTCAGTCGAGACCTTGGTATGTTCTGTACACATGATTAGTCACATACATATCGGTTCACAAATACGAGAGTTACAGAAAAATATCAGAATGTTTCAAAATCTCAGCCAACCTAGAATTCCAAACTGCCATATCTCAGCCATTTTTTAAGAAATAGCCAAAACAAAAAATGTTCCAGAATCCTTGTATCACGTTCTAACACTTAATGGAAACATTATCTTCAATTTATTACTTTTTTGTACATATTTTTGAAAAAAAAAATTAACTGGCCGCCATTTTGAAACAAGATGGCGGATGAAGCTGGCCAACGAATTCGGTCGAGATCTTGGTATGTCCTATACACCTACTCAGTCCCATCCAAATCGGTTCATAAATTAGAGGGTTACAGCATGATAAATGTCAGATATATATATGGATATATATAAATCAACATTTGAACGGAGGGTGGTGTTTTGGTCTAGGGGTTATGATCGGTGAAAATATACCAAAATTTTTTGGAATTGCTTTCCTCCGAACGGCTGCAATAGGTAGCTTTTTGTAATAAAGGTTACCTAAAAGATGGTTAGAAGCATCATAACTTTAAAAGCTGTATAATAAAACAAAAGTAGTTTTTTGAAAATATTTCTCAGTAATTTATAAAAGTATATTTCCAAAGATTCCTTTAACAAAAGTTCATTATCAGTATTATTTGTACAATAAATAAATAAATAATTGCCCCAATAAATAAATGAATAATTGTTCCCGAGTCTTGGGAACAATTAAGTCCAGGTCCGGCCCTGCCCGGCCCGAGTATGCAGAAAAAAATGTGAGCCTGACCCCGGCCCCAGTATGTAGAAAAACATGTAAGCCTGAGCTTTGTCCGCAACGAGTCTGCTGAAAAAAATGAAGACCGGGCTTAGACACGATGTAACTGTCCGATGCAGATCTCTATGCTAGACATGTTAAATATCTGTATTGATGTTAAACTAGCATCGGCTCGTGCAGCACATTTATAACTTATTCTCGGCCCAGCCAGGTCCATTGAAAATTGTTCATATTCTTCGGCTTAGTGCGACCCCTTTAAATTTGTTATATTGGGCCTGTCGCCCCACTAATTTTTTTGTATCAGCCTCGCTAGCACGTTGAATTTTTTTATCGGCCCAAAACGCTTGAAAGTTTTTTATTCTGCCGGTACGGGCCTCGGGCCAGGTCCTGGCCCGCGCAGACCTCTAGAACGTACTGCAATACACAGTACGTAAAAAAAAAAAATAAATAATAAAAAAAAAAAAATAAATAAATAAAAAATAATAATAATAATAATAATAATCATATTTCCAATTCTAAAACTTTCAGAATGAAAGCTGCACTATCTTGTCTCTAACTTATCATTCAAAATTGATGACAATTTTATTTCCACATTTTTTGGCATGATGGGGAATTCAAATGTGCTATAAAATTAAGGTGTTGCTGTTAAATTTTTAAAAGTTAGGTTCCATTTTAATATGTAGATGACCTCTAAGGAAAAAATAAACCCAATGTACTCTTATAAACAACTTTATACAAATAAAGACTGTTCTTTTCTTGTTTTCTTTCATTAATTAAAGTTATAGCTTTCGTTCTTTTGTTTTTTTTTTACTTCTTTTTTTTATTACCTCAAAAATATATCTAAATATGGACGAGTTAAAATTTTTTAACATTATAAAATCTATAAACAATTACTATACCTGTAGACTATAATATAAGTATAATATCCAAATTATTTTATATGGCCCTCTTAAAATAATTACAAATGCTACATGTACTATTTTAAGTATAAAACAAGCTGTAGTCAGCTTTAATAAAATATTTCAATTTTGCAGGACCAGGGTCTCCCAATTAACTGGAATCTACTGTATCTTTTTTGAAAAAAAACCTCTACTTTCAACATAATAATAAGACCTTTTCGCAATAAAATTTTATAGTGTAAAATGGGTTAAAACTTTATATATTATTGATATGTCAGTTTTTGACTAATAATATGCTAATTCATATTCTACTTTGTAAATTATTAACAAATCTTTAAAATATGTATTTTCAGCAATGTCTCTTATTACCCCCTTTTTTTTCTAGGCTAATAAGAGACAAGAGTCTGATATTAACACAGTGATCTGATTTTAAAATTCTATTCTTTTCCACCTTTGTCCAATTTCTGTTGCTTAAATATATCATTTGTAAACAATTTTAAAAATTGTTAAAATGGGAAAGTGTGACCCTTCCATGTCATTAGTGAGTTGCTAGCAAAAATACGTTTTGTATATAGAAAACTAAAAACTAAAAAAATCCTGGCATTTGTGTAAATTTTTTATTGAAAAGTTTTTTTTATCAATTTTTTTTAATTAATTTCTCTCAATTTTTAAAAATTCTTAAATATGAACATATTTGAAATTACTGAAACTTTTTTATACTATGTGTAACATAATAAAGATTTATCTTCCACAATGGAACTATTGGTAGAATTTATTGGATCATTTTTATGGCTTGCTTTCCGATCTCATGATACCAACATGTAAGTGAACTGTATCAGGCTGGATATCATCTGGGTAACTTAGTGGTAAGGCATTGGTGCGTATAGCCAAGGTCCCAAATTCGAATTCTGGCCTAGATACTTTTCACTCTGTTGGGAAAATTTGCTAATTTTTTTCTCCACCTATAAAGTCTCTAGTATTTCAGGTTGAAATCTCATATACGTGATTATTATCCATAAGTAATGGAGTTTTCATTGGTAAGCAATTTCATTGCCCGATTCGCAGATCTGATACCAACATGCAAGTGAATTGTATCAGGCTGAATATCATCTAGGTACCTCAGTGGTAGAACATAAACACGTATAGCTCAAGTCCCATGTTTGAATCCTGGCCTAGGTACTTTTCACTCTGTTGGAAAAATTTGTTCAATTTTGACCTCAATCTACAAAGTATCTAGTATTTCAAGTGAAAGCTCATATGTATAACATTTTTTCCCCATTAATTTATAGGTTATTTGATATTAATATTTTATTATGTTTTATAATTACTTTTGTACAATTACATCATTCTCATTCCTGAAAAGAAAAATAAAAGAGATTATTGTTTATTCTAAAACATACAGGATGATTCCTTGTTCCGCCTCAAATACTGGTCAACCGAGTTAGCTACGTCCATGAGTCTGGTCTCGAAGTATAGTAAAACAGCTAAGTGCTATACGATGAGGTACTTCACGGTTCCCCTAGCGGTAAATCTTGGAATCAATATCTCGAAAACTATAAGAGATTCGACCAAAAATTCAATGACAAAGTTGTAGAGCACCATAGATTAGTAAGAAAAGACATTGTGTACGTGAATACGATAAATAATCTCCTATACAGATGAAAATATTCGAAACCAATGTGAGATATATTCATTACAATTTTAGACACTCGCTTTTTCATATACAAATGTTTGAGCTCTAAAAAATAACTTTTATTTTAAAAACAGACGATTCCCTTTTTATCTTGCCTGTACTACGTCACAGTTTTTGCTTCATAGTTGCGTACTTTTGCATTCTGATTTGATAAAATTACATTTTCACACTCTTAATTTCATTTCGCTTTCAGAGAAAATCAATGTTTTTCATAAACAAAATGTCTCTCATCACTGTCAGATATTTTGGTGTGTATATAGGCATCTATTGATCGTATTCGTGTGCACAATGTAAATCTTAGTAAATCGATGAAGCTCTACAACTTTATCATTGAACTTTTAGTCGTATCTTTTAAAATTATAGATCATAACTTCTGAATTTACCCCGAGGTATATCTCAGCGTGTTGGGTATATCCGTTTAATTATACCTAGACACCGCGTTCATGGCTGTAACTAACTCTGTTCAGCAGATATTTGAGGCAAAACAGATGGAAAGGATAATCCTCTCTGAATATTTAAAGTTGCACTCAAATCCAAACGCGCAACTTTTCTTTTCTGACATGCTCATGAAGTCATCTTTATTCTTAAATGAACGGAATTTCCAGATATTTAACTATTAAGAAATAGAATAGCATTTCTCTCTTTCCTATAAAAGTAAATGATCTTCCAGAAATTGGTATTAAAGTTGGCTTTTAAATTGATTTTAGAAACACAGTAGTAAAAAAAAAATATCATCGGGGAGTAGTCTATTTCTTACTCAAGATGTATATTGGACGCTTTTCAATTCCAAAGGACTTCAATTCAATAGTCATGCCTGAAATTTTCATGCTTTTAGATATAAAAGTGACTCCGTGAATGTGTCACAGTTTCGCGGATATTTTCCTTTCCTTTTATTTTTCTTTTTGAAGATAGTTTAAAAAGCTTTTTATCCTCCACTCCCCCCTCCCCTTTTTTTAAAGAAAAACGTCACTCAAAAGCAATACTAAATAAAAATCAAGTTTATTAAGCTTCAATGAATATATAAATGGTTATTTACAATGATATAATACCACATGTAAGAAATACAGTAAAAACTGCCACCAAACACTAGTTTCTTGCACATATTTCTAAACTCCAGTTTCCTGTACAGATAAAGTCATTTGCAATCCATCTCTGGATGCATATCCCTCGCTTCTGCTGTCCGAATCATTATCATCAATGCCATCTGGGTCGTAGTTGGGCAATGTTAATGGGACTTGAGAATCTGTGTGTTTGGGCACATGGGCTTCTGCCCTATGAACCTGCAATCTTGGTCCCCATGCTGATGTTGGCTTTGAAAGGTTTTTTATTCTCTAAATTGGAAAGAATTAAGCTTTTAATTTTGGGTTTTCAGATATATATATATATATATATATATATATATATATATATATATATATATATATATATATAGTTAAAATGAAATCACATGTGTGAAAATCAAAGAAAAGGATGGAATAAAAATTAAACACAATAAAATGAAAATGCAAATATGAAAAACTATGAATATACAGGGTGCAAAATGTTATCTATCGCTGACCTTTAATTTCGCAACCGTTGGTTGTAGTCAAATAGTTCCAATTACAAAAGCGTTTAAAATGAGGTAAATATTCATGTTGTGGCGTTAATTAAAGTAAAAAAATCAATTTTATAAAAATTACGAAATCTAACTTTTTATACGGTCCCCCGGTCCCTATAGTTATATTTAGTAAATGATTGCACATATCATAACAAATACAACACAAAAAGTTTGACTTCTGTACGACAAAAATTGACACAGTTATTAAATTTCAAAATTTGATATTTTTTTCACATGATTTTGCCTTTTTTTCAGGGATCAGTTAAAAAATGGATTAGAGTAATTCGAGATCGAAATCAGGGTGCAATGTCCTTTTTACGGCAAAACTACCTTTAGCCGGTATCGCTAAATCGGTGTACGACCAAAGAGGGTTATTTCATCTAAAAATTTGAGCTGACTTTGAGGGGTCGTATTTCGTATCCAAAGCGAAGAATGAAATATTGAAATTAAACAGAAAAATAAATATCAATTTATTATCATATTAGAAAACGGTCTACTATAAAAAATGAATACATCAAATACCGAAATCTGCTAGAGATACTGCTCAAAGTGTTCCCCATTGGTGCCAATGCACAATTGAATGCGTGACAGTACTGAGTCCTGGACACGTTGGAGCATAGCAGGCGAAACAACCTTTAACCGGTATCGCTAAAACCGTGTATCACCAAAGAGGTTTTTTCATCTAAAAATTTAAGCTATCTTTTAGCGGTCAAACAACATTCAAAAGTCAAATTAGACAGTGTTGAATTCAGGGGGTGGCGCGGGAGGGATATTCCCTCCGGAGCAATGAAATGTCCCTGCCGAAAATGTGAGATTTTGTGTTTTCAATGGTCAAAAAGTGCAATTTCTCCCCGGAACTCTATAATGTCCTCCCGCCGGAGAAAAGTGTTTGAATTCAGCACTGAAAGTAGGTATTGTTTGTTATCGGGAAATAAAACCTTCCGCTCTTTTGCAAAGGCATCCAGTCTGTTTTGATTTTATCAAAATATGGTTGAGTCGAGTTTATTTAGCTGCGTTTGGCTGAGTGCCAATCTTAGTGACCGCCTACAAGAGAACGCAAACTAGAACTTTGGAAAATACTCATGTCAGCGTAACACCCCTTTCGATTGTAAAATCGTCCCAGAGTGCTAGGCGCGGGTTTCAAAAACGAACAATAGAATCGACATCAGTAAAATAAAATATACCCACTAAAAACTTGATAAATGGCAGCGGAATGCAAACGAACAACCGAAATATAACGAGCATGAAAATCAAGATTATGCAAATTACAATAGTACCGCAGCACAACGCGTTCGGAATAAAACACGAGCCACTAGCAGCAGAGCCCTATTTAGGTCGTCTTGGGCCCAAGGGCCATCAACTTTTTGTGGCCCCCTCAAATTAAAATAGTAGCTCGAAATTTTTTCGAGGATTATTATTAGACACTATGATACAATTGTCAAACTAAGCAAAATATTTTTATTTTGTTTTTTAGAAAATAATTGCAGAAAACTTCCTTTTTAAGAAACTTTTTCCAAATTATTTTATTCATTTTGGGGCCTTCAACAGCAGTGGGCCCAAGGCCGCGGCCTAGTTGGCCTGTGCGTAATCAGGCCCTGACTAGCAGTGGACATGCTAGTCAGCGCAGAGATTTGTGATGGCAGGTTATGCGTACACACAATATACTGAAATTATACTTATTTATGGTGAATGTCAAAGGAATGACAGAGCGGCTGCGAAGGTTTATTCAGAGCGTTTTCCTGGAGATCGACATCCAACGCATGAAACAATAACTGATGCATTGCGCCGTTTTAGAGAGACCGGCTCTGTTGCATCACGAACCAGAAGAAGTAGACGCGCAAGGTGTAATGTTCGAGTGATACCGGAGGAACTGCTGGCATTCGCCCTTTTAAATCCACAAATGAGCAGGGCGGAAATAAGCGAGGCATGTGGATATATGCGTCAGTGTGTCTGGCAGTTATTACATGCACATGGTGCGCATCCATACCATCCAACACTGGTGCAAGCATTGATGTTGGGTGACCACGAAAGGCGGTTTGATTATTGTAATTTAATTCTTAACACTATAGAGAAAAATCCATCGTTCCTTTGTGACATTCTGTGGACAGATGAGGCAACGTTTACACGGGGTGGCATTGAGAACGTGCAAAATGTGAATTATTGGTCTCTGGAAAATCCTCACATCGCCCGCACATAGAGTTGCAAAGAACCGGTTTATTCCCGGGGTTTTTCCAATAGGCCGGGTTTATTCCCAGGTTTATTCCCAAAACACCTGGTTTATTACCAAAAAATCCGGTTTATTCCCAGGTTTAAACCGAGTTTTTTCTAGCCTTTGCAACTCTACCCGTACAGTACGTCACCAGGTACACTGGTCAACGAACGTGTGGTGCGGTATATGGGGAACTCAGATTGTTGGACCCATCTTCTACGATGGAACCCTAACGGGCGAACTTTACCTGCACCTACTACAAAACACGGTACGTGGAGCTGCCTCTCCGAAATGCATGCCGGGTGTGGTTTCAACATGATGGGGCTCCTCCGCATAAAGCATCAAACGTCCGTGCGTATCTGGCCAACGAATTCGTTCAACAGATCATTGGATATGGTGGTCCGTTATAGTGGCCACCGCGTTCACCGGACTTGACTCCTATGGACTTCTACCTCTGGGGATACATCAAGGCACAGGTGTATGTGACTGAGCCTACTTCTCTGGTTGATCTGAAGCAGCGCATCATCCTTGCTTGTCGCACAGTTACACCTGCTCTGCTCCAACGTGTCCAGGACTCAGTACTGTCACGCATTCAATTGTGCATTGCCACCAATGGAGAACACTTTGAGCAGTATCTCTAGTAGATTCCGGTATTTGATGTATTCAGTTTTTATAATGGACCGTTTTCTAATATGATAATAAATTTATATTTATTTTTCTGTTTAATTTCAATTTTTCATTCTTTGCTCTGTATACGACCCCTCAAAGTCAGCTCAAATTTTTAGATGAAATAACCCACTTTGGTGATACACTGATTTAGCGATACCGGCTAAAGGTAGTTTATTTTATTTTCTCTTTCTGATATGTTCTGAAATTCAGTTGCTAGGCAACTGTTAAATAGAAACAAAGCAAGAAAAAAAAATACAAGTGTTATTTCAAAATTGTGAAAATGATAAAGAAAAATGTTTTATATTTCTTGAACATATGCACAAATGCCATAAAAAAATTACACAAAGAAGTAGTCGACAAAATTATTGGCAAAATATGAAGCTGAATGGATTAATTTATGACTTTGCATAGCGAAAATTTGGCATCTATTATGTAACATTTAAATCAACTATTCAAATGTGCCCAATTTTTTTTCTATGAATGATAAAATATGAAAATTGTCTGAATTCCCATAGAAAGGCATTATGACGTAAAAGAAATCGAAAGAAAGAACCAAATTTAACGATAAGGTATACAGGTAATTCCGGGTAACTCACCAACATACCTACCCAATTATACAAGCTAATTGGATGCATTTTGCGGCAGTTGTCGCGAGACATACAGGCAGACAACAAAAACTTTCCGGGTCTCCACAGTAAGCCTCAACTGACGTTTTGGCAATTAACTTTAAAAAACTTAAAAGTTCTATATTGCAGCTGACTCATCCTATCGGCTATCATGTTCATTTTCTACAAACACGAGCTGTTTAAAGCTGAAGATCGTGTGTTTGATCCTGCACAATTCGAATGGAGTAACTGTGTAAGTTTAAGGCTTTAAGAGGCCTAACCCCACATGAGTATGACATTTTGGGTAGCTTTCTTTTGGAAAGACCTACCAGAAGCCACCCTTCTAATAAAGATGTCCACAACAGTGATCATTGTCCAAGTCCATCATAATTATCCCCGTATGATGTATCACTATTCCAAAGTAAAACAGTATTAAGCCAACTGTATAATTTATTCTTAAAATTTTTATTCTTATTATTTTATTCTTTTCTTCCTATTCTTATTTATTTAAAAAATAATTCTTAACACAATTTAAGAAAATATTTTTTTTTCTTAAGTATATGGTTTGCACCAGAAAAAAAAATCCATTGTTAACCAAAATTTTAAAGAGTGCGTTTGAAATTTAAGCTACTTAAAACATTGGTTATTTTAAGTGGATTTTTAAAAATATTGCAGAAGTAAAAAGCTGCACTCTAATGTGAACCGTGACGTTAAAAAAAGGTACACCAATATTATTTAAAATAATATAAATATTATTATAAATAATAACAATTATTGCCGAAACGTCAGTTGAGGCTCACTGTGGAGACGCGAAAAGTTTTTAGCTCACAGGCTATCAAAGCCTGAGAGCTTATGTGCCCGCCCGTTCTGTATGTATGTATGTATGTATGTACGTACGTAACGCGATAACTGTTGACAGAAATAACCGTTTTGCTTCCAATTTTGCTTATAGGTTCCTTGTGAAAAGGTGCTTCCCTGATTAGTTTTGGGGATTGATTGTTTAACTATAAAGGGGGGAACGGGGGGGCTAACCCCCTTAATTAAGATAAATGGTTTTTTCATGCAGAATTGTCCAATTTTCTTCAAATTTTGTATATAGGTTCATTGTGATAAGGTTCTTTCCTGATTAGTTTTGGGGGTTCATAGGTTAAGTATAAAGGGGGTAACGGGGGGGTTAATCCTCCCCCCTTATTTTAGATAAATGATTTTTTTCATGCAGAGTTATCCGATTTTCTTCAAACTTTCTATATGGGCTCATTGTGGTAAGGGGCTTCCCTGATTAGTTTTGGGGGTTCATTGGTGAAGTGTAAAGGAGGGAAACGGGGGCTACCCCCCCCCCTTAATTTTGATAAATGGGTTTTTCATGCAGAATTATCCAATTTACTCCAAATTTTGTATATAGGCTCATTGTGGTAAGGCACTTCCCTGATTAGTTTTGGGGGTTCACTGGTAAAGTATAAAGGGGGGAACGGGGGGGACTAACCCCCCTTGATATAGATAAATGGGTTTTTTAAGCAGAATTATCCGATTTTCTTCAAATTTTATATGTATGTTCATTGTGATAAGGCGCTTCTCTGATTAGTTTTGGGGGTTCTTTGGTTAAGTATAAAGGGGGGACGGGGGGTCTAACCCCCCCTTAATTTAGATAAATGGATTTTTCATGCAGAATTATCCGATTTTTTCAAATTTTGTATATAGGTTCATTGTGGTAAGGCGCTTCTCTGATTAGTTTTATGGGTTCATTGGTTAATTATAAGAAGGAGAAACGGGGGATGGTTCCCCCCCTCTTAATATATTGTCGATTTCTTCATTTTTCGAGGGCTTATTTCAAATTCTTTGAAATAAGAATATAATTTACAGTTAGTGTGAATAGCCTGTGAGCTCAATGCCGTCAGTTTAACTGGGCAGTTTTCTTTTATTGGTTTCCGTCTGTCTGTTTGTCAGTCTGTCTACTCCGCGATAACTACCGTAAAAATCGTCCTATTAGGTTAATTTTTGTTGGGTATGTTGGTAAGATACCCGGAATTAGCTGTATAGTTTTAGTTACATTTGGTTCATTCGTTCGAAAAATATAGAAAATTTCGTTTTAGGTCATAATGCTTTTCTATGGGAATGTAGACGATTTTGAAATTTCATTTTTAACTGAAATGAAAATCACATATTTGAATAATGGATTTCAACGTAAATTATTAATGCTAAATTTTCGATATGGAGGTTTTAAATATATCCAATAGCTTTGAAAATTTGCTGATACATTCATTAGAATTCAGAAATTAATTGTGAAAATTTTTGGAAAATTTTTGCATCTGTTCGGGAATTTATTTTCATATTTTTTACAAATTTTAAAATGCATTTTTTCTTTCTTTGCTCTTTAATTTATTAGTTGCTTAGCAACCCTATTTCAAAAAATATTAAAAAAAAAAAAAAAAAATCAAGTAACTCGCACTATTTTGCTGCAATATTTTATTATCAAAATAAATTATTTTTGTATTCTATTGACATAAATGAAGAATTTATATTAATACAAGTTTTTTGTTTAATCTAAAAAGTTACATAAATAAGATGTTCATAAGTATTTCAGAATATCATTGCATAAACCGTGTTTAATTTAACGCTTCTAATTTCTGAAACCTAAGTATTTTATATGCCTATAAATATGTATGTAATATAAAAAATATAAATTGCGAATTGTAAGATGCTAAATATTATGAAAAGTGAGATTAAAAAACAATGACTTACAGAGCTGACGTTGAGGCACCTCATCTGCAGATTTACTAGTTTAAAATAATGGTTAGATTTGTAAGTGGTGATAATATATGTCAAGATAAACAATATTTGTATAGCAGTCCATTTATTAAATCCTAAAGAGCACAAGATGCCGAATGCTGATTTTCGTTTATAACTAACAAAAATGAAGATATTTTGAATTTTTCAACATATTTACATTGCTTTCTGTGAAATGTGATAAAATCATGAGGGGTGAAGGAAAAAAATGGTTATCCACGTTCAAACAACGCTGAGCACTGCAAAATTCAGAAGGATGCTTCAAAGTTAATACGATGTCATTGACCGAACTACATTGCGATCCGAGCACTTCTCTTGATTTCACAGAGATCGCTTCTCTGTTGAAGATTTCGCCAGAATATCTTTATTAATGTTACAGATATGAACGAAGATCCGGGTTCGGCTTGGTGTGTATTTTGGATTGAATAAGTGGATTGCGATCGTGGTTTTCTAAATAAAAATTGTTTGTCTTGATATGTAATATTATCACCCCTTACAGTTCTGACCATCATTTCAGATACACCCTCTGTATATTTTATTTAAATCTCAGCAATCCAATTTATTGTATTGTACAACTGATTCAATGGCGGATCTAAGGGGGGGCGATGGGGCGATCGCCCCCCCCCCCCACTTGGGCTAAAAAAGGGTCGTAAACCGACATTAGAGGCCTCCACGGGAAAAGGCCTGTGGCGAAGCCCGGCCCGACCCGCGGGTCGGGCCAGGACAGGTCTTCACTCTTTAAGGGTCGGGTCGGGACCGGGTTTTATTTTTTTCTGGAGACTTGGGACTGGACCGGACCTCGCTTTTACTGAAGACTGGGGCCGGACCAGACTTCCTTTTTTTCGGGTGGAACCTGGCTTAGATTTCATTCTTTCTAGAGGTCTGCACGGGCCGAAATTATCAGGCCTGGGCCCGGCATAAAAGCTGAAAATTCGGCCCGGTTGTGACCAATGGCGGATCGATCGCCCCCTCCTCCCTCCCCCACTTTGCGCTAATAAATGGTCTGCAAACTCTGACCTTGCCTGTTCTCCACTCTTTCCTGGCCGGGTATTCCTTTATTCTGTAGACTCGAGCCGGGCCTGGCTAGACTTCTTTTTTCCGGGACGAGTTTGGCATGGAATTTATTCTTCCTACACTGTAAAAAATATTTGGAACGTTTAGTATTCTAACAGGAATGTTTCTGATACCATCGGATATCTGAGAGCTATTTTCACTTTCTGAAACCATCAGAAACCTTTCCGAATGTTTAGGTTTATTTGATTGAAACCGACCCTCTTCTATAGCAAACCAGTTTGTGCGCATTCCAAATATTTCTCTTCTCAACTATTTCAAGCAGTTTACCCTGTTAACGGCAAAGCTAAAGCAGCACGTTTTTGGGGCTGTGGAAAATATTATGTTAGTTATTCGAGCGGTCCAAAAAGGGAATTTTAAAAAAGGAATATTTGAAAAGGTAAGAATTTCTGCTATTTTAAATACTCTAATAATATTTTTTATAATGATTCTGTTTTATATTCATTATTATCTCATACATGACGTGATATTTTTCAGTTTATATCAATATTTTTAACAAATGTCTTAACCCTAACATTTAGGACTATTTACATGAGCATTTAGATACTTTGAGTTGGAAGGATAATTATTAAAATATACTCTAAAATTTAAAAATACAAATCCTTTGTCTCTCATTTTAAGTTTTTTTTAATGTTGCTTCAATAAATATGATTTATAATACCATTTAGTAGCAATTTTATCTCTTAAAGAATAATATCTAGCGGCGATACCGTGTGTTTGTTTATATATATATATTTAACGATGTTTCAGAACTCTAACTTTTACAATACTATATATTGAAAATTGACTTGTCTGACTTTAAAAATATCGTTTTAAAGTAAACAAACTATATTTATTTATTTTATTCTAATTCTGAAAAGAAAATTCCTAGGTGTTTTTATTAATCTCAGGGTTATGTCCAGATTTTTCTCACAGGGTCCTGTTATTGTGAAACTGAAGTATTTTTTAATATTTTTAAAAATTCCGGTCATAATTTTGTGAATTTGAAATTATCGTTATATCAGGTTCCTTTGTATCTATCCTTTACACATAAAAAAGCTAATGCACTTTGATAAGTTCAATTGTTTTGCGATAGGTCAGATTTTATTTTTAAATCATTAAATTTGTGAAAAGTTCAGTTTTTGAGGTGGTAAAGTCTTGTTTTTAAGACAAAGAATTTTGTGAAGGATACTGTTTTGGAACGAAAAATTTTGTTAAAAAAGGGCTAAAAAAGGGTCGTAAACCGACATTAGAGGCCTCCACGGGAAAAGGCCTGTGGCGAAGCCCGGCCCGACCCGCGGGTCGGGCCGGGACAGGTCTTCACTCTTTAAGGGTCGGGTCGGGACCGGGTTTTATTTTTTTCTGGAGACTTGGGACTGGACTGGACCTCGCTTTTACTGAAGACTGGGGCCGGACCAGACTTCCTTTTTTTCGGGTGGAACCTGGCTTAGATTTCATTCTTTCTAGAGGTCTGCACGGGCCGAAATTATCAGGCCTGGGCCCGGCATAAAAGCTGAAAATTCGGCCCGGTTGTGACCAATGGCGGATCGATCGCCCCCTCCTCCCTCCCCCACTTTGCGCTAATAAATGGTCTGCAAACTCTGACCTTGCCTGTTCTCCACTCTCTCCTGGCCGGGTATTCCTTTATTCTGTAGACTCGAGCCGGGCCTGGCTAGACTTCTTTTTTCCGGGACGAGTTTGGCATGGAATTTATTCTTCCTTAGAGATCTGCACGAGCCGAAATTTCCTGACCCGGGCCCGACGAGGTACAAAAGTTAAGAGTTTGGCCCGTGTCTGACTCAACCCGTATGAAATCCATTATTGACTCATGCATACATGCCTCTAAATTCTTCCCCCCGAGCCTATGTTCGTGTGGTATTTTTTACTTTCTTCAATCTTTACAAGAACAAAGTATTGGATTGGTAAAAATTTTCGACGTATTTCTACAATATAGGAGGTCCTGAACACGAATTGACTGTTCTTAGAAAATGTCCGTCTAATCTGTCTGTCTGTCTATATATATGTGACACAAATTTTGTGGAAGCTCTATCTCGAGAAGTAATGCGCGTAATTTAATAAAAATTCATATTCAGTTAGACCTTGACATAAATTAGTGCTGATGAGGTTTCGGTTTAAATTACTCAACAGGTGGTAATGCTATGCTGCATTTTTCGCAATATCCGCGATAGCTATATCTCAAGAATTAACGCACGGAATTCATTAAACTTTAGATTATGTTTGACCTTGGTATAAATAGATTTTTATGAGAATTGGGTATATACCGCCCAACAGATGTTGCCACTATGATCTGTTTTTCCCGATTCCCGTGTTAGCTATATCTCAAGAACGAATAGATTGTCATTTAATTTTTATTGCAGACGATTTGATTTATATAGAAGAAAGTTTTGTGATAGTCACAACATACTAGTATTTATTTGCTTTCGTAAAAATTGCAGTGATGTTGTGCATTTTTTTAGCATAATTTTTAGAAATTTAATTTGGTTTAATAAATCAAAGCGATATATTTTTAGCTAGTGGGATGTGCCAATCTCAGAACTTTCTTCTATCTCATACATGTTAACACTTCAAAATTCGCTATTACGGAATTCTATTTTACGTTAGCTTCTTGCAAAGCGCTGGGTTACCTTCGCTGCATGAACAGCCTATGTTAAACTACGAAAAATTGTACAAAAATCGCTATCACAGTGCCCCCTTGCCTTCCGGTTGAATGTACCTAAATTCAATTAGAACCTGCTGGCCATAGTCGAAAACCTATAAATAAAATTTAGTTCAATTCTATGCATAACCTCATACACTTTCCAATGATACAACAATGAAAATGGCACAAAAATCGCTATTACAGAGGTCCCATCCGGCGGAATATCCCCAAATTTAAGTACGACCTGCTAGCCGTAGTCAAAAACCTATAAATAAAATTTGGTTTAATTCTATGCACAACTTCATACACTTTCGATGATACAAAAAGGACACACACACGGACAGACAGGCATTTTGTAAAAATGTGTTTTTGGGGATCTGTTTCGGTATAAATCCTTCGAAAACCAAAGTCGAAATTTTTTCAATTACAGTACTTTCTTCTGTTATATATAAAAGAAAGTGAAAATGTACTTTTTATCTTTGTAGAGCTTTAAAATTATGACTTTTGTTTATTTGTTTATTTAATTCTAAGCTATGTTAATATTAATGAATATTCATCTGAATGTAATTGTATAATTCAAATATTTAATGAATGTTTATATACACAATTATCTAACTGTCATTAATATTGTTTTCATTCTGTATTCCATCAATTACGAACGTTGAAAAAAAAAATCTGCTTATAAGTAAGTGGGCTTTATGAATAGTTTTAATTGTAGAATTTTTTTTTTTAGAAATATCGGCATGTTTTGTAGAAATTAAGTCTGGCGGTGAAGTACCAATTAAGGTTTTGTACGGGCAGATCAGGGTTTGGGGCAAACTTTTAGCTTTTATAATGGAGCGGGCCAAGCCGAGCTCGGGCTTTTATACCGGACCGGGCCAATACTTTTTGTACAGGTCGGGCCTGGCCCGAGGTTGGAAATTTCGGCAAGTGTATACCTCTAACCGAGATATCTAAGTTAGTTTTAATTTTTTTTCTAAATGCCTCTTTCAAGCAGCGTCCCATAGCTACTGAATATATGTTTCGTTAATAAGTTTTAAAAAAGTCTTTACTGAATTAGAACTGATATTTGATATAAAGAAACAAGCAGTCTTATGCCCAGTTTGTATTTTTTTACAAAATTTTGAAATGTGGCGACCAATCAAAGTTTAAAATTGTCTCCGTATGATTATATTAACCTTCAAACAATTGAGCCCTCATGCGACTTCTAAAAGGTATCTCCCCAAGTGACCAGAGATACATATTGCCTCTAAAAAAAGTTTGTATGAATTCTTTGTATATTTTTCGTCCTGCCGCTGTATAATTCTAATAAAAATCTGGACAACCTTTTTATTGGTGCTGCAATGTGATGTCGTTCTTCCCTATAGTTCTATCTTCGAAGTGTTCGTTGTTTCTTTGGGCGTTTTATTACAATGTCCAGTACGTCGATTGCGTCATAGGCGATGCTACAGGGAGAAGAGCTTGCCCAGTCTCATTGTACCCATCCCTACATCTGTCTAGTTGGCGACAACTTTCATGTTAGCATAACTACGATAATCTTCGCTCCCTCCTGATGTCCTCCATACCCCGTAATTTACTATCAGTGACAGTAAAAAGAATCTAGTGATACAGCAATTGCTTACATGTACAAAATGTTAGATAGCAGATATTCACATTCAAAATTTGATGTGTTTGTTGCGAAAAACGACAAAAACTGGCGAAGCATATATAATTCAGGGGGAAAAGGAAAAAAATCAACATTTCATTTAAAACAGAACCAGAACAAGGCACGAAATTTCGAAGTAAATTGGGCTTCTTCCATTATAAAAAAAAATACGCTTAAAAAAGCGTGATAAAGATTAAAAAGGTAAAGACATTTAAAACATTTGTTTATTATTTTTTTAATACTCTCAGCAACAGTAAGCCCAGTAGTGTAATGCTCAGTTTTTCTCGCTACCAAGCTACAGGTCCCTAGTTCAATTGCGGACTGATCAAGGCTAACTTAGGCCTTAATCCATTCGGGGTCTATAAATTGGGTACCAAGCTCACTTGCGGACTAAACATTGATGGTCCCTCCCGCGTTAGGCTGACAACTTGACAGGGGCATTATAGCACCCCAGGTTCCATAATAAAAAAAAAGAGGGCTCGGTACTATAGGCCATAAGCCTTAATGAATTGTAAGTTTAGTTCTCAAAAACAAACTCACTTTTTTTCTGACACATTTACAAAATCATTGCTATTCATACACATATAAGAATACAAGATCAGTAGCAATGGCTGTGTTTTAAGCGCCCGTAGCAATTCAAAAATTTGCTCTCGCTCCCTAGAGACTACTGTAGTTTCTTATACCGTAATTTTTAATACAGCGATGTTTTGGAGTTTAGCGCACTGGGCAATTTTTAAGATACTACAAAAGACCCATTTAAAAGAACTCCACCTTTTGAACATACAACTTAAAATTCCACCTTGGGACCTGCGCGGATCTGGTTGTCCGAAACCGAACCCAAAAATTCCATTGTAAGCAAAACCGAACCCCGAAAAAAATCTTCGTCCTCCCGAAACCGAAATGAAAGAAAATTAATCCAAATTTTAATAGAATTATAAAATGTAGTAGGCAATTATATCTCTAATTTCAATTTTCTTTTATATAGAAATATAAACATATATTATATATATATATACTCATTAATATTCAAATACTGTAAAACATTTAAATAACGGACACCTCGGTGCTACGGAATTTATCTCTTACTCGGAGGAGTGCACAAAAATATGCAAATAACTGTATTGGGGACTGTCTTCGCTCTTCAGGAGTGACCGTACGTAGGTTTTACTGTACATTCTATATTACTTCTGAATTTGCGGATAAACTCGACGGCCCCCAGGTGTCCGTAATTCGGAGGTTTTACTAAATAAAACATTTAAAAAGTATTCCCTACATAAAGCTTTCCGCTATTTGGGACTGTCCGTTATGAAATTTTTACTGTATATAGATTTTATCGGAAAAAAATAATTTAGATATTCTTTTTAAAAATCGGGTCAATCCGAACACGACACGCAAGAGTGAAAAAACCCAACCCGATAATGTAAGTCAATCCGACCCGCAGAAAAAATGTAGAAGTCAACCCAACCTGCAGCAAAAAAGTAAAAATTAACCCCACCCGAACCCATCTCGTACCAAAAAACAAGTTAACCCGACCCAAACTCGACCCGCAGTAAACAAGTAGAAGTCAACCCGATCCAAACCCGACCCGTAGTAAAAAAGTAAAAGTAAACCTGACCCGCAATTTAAAAAAATAGGCCCGACCCGACCAAGATTGCGGGTCGGATATTAACCTCCAAATTTCTGATATCGCCCCCCCCCCCCCCCTTGAAGACTTTCTAGATCCGTCCTTGAACTGATCTATATTTTGTTGAAAAATAACACACATCTACACTGTTAAAAATCTTCAGCTTTTGCTGCAGACACACTCCACCGCTTTTAGAGAAAACGGTTATTTTACTATATTATGGAGCATTTTCATTGGTCAAGGTAGAGATATTCTACAAAAGCGGTGGAGTGACTATGCAGCAAAAGCTGAAGATTTTTAACAGTGTACACTATTTTTGGAACAGATAAATCTGTGAGTGTTTTATAAAGCATTTTGCATGCTACAACAGAAAATGTAAGCAAAAATGCTCTATCACGTCACATTTTCTAATATAACTTTAAAGATCTCTGTCATATTTGGCACATAATAGAAACGATCCGATGTCCTAAATAAAAGAAAACTGCCCAGTTAAACTGACGGCATTGAGCTCACAGGCTATTCACACTAACTGTAAATTATATTCTTATTTCAAAGAATTTGAAATAAGCCCTCGAAAAATGAAGAAATCGACAATATATTAAGAGGGGGGAAACCATCCCCCGTTTCTCCTTCTTATAATTAACCAATGAACCCATAAAACTAATCAGAGAAGCGCCTTACCACAATGAACCTATATACAAAATTTGAAAAAATCGGATAATTCTGCATGAAAAATCCATTTATCTAAATTAAGGGGGGGGTTAGACCCCCCATCCCCCCTTTATACTTAACCAAAGAACCCCCAAAACTAATCAGAGAAGCGCCTTATCACAATGAACATATATATAAAATTTGAAGAAAATCGGATAATTCTGCTTAAAAAACCCATTTATCTATATCAAGGGGGGTTAGTCCCCCCCCGTTCCCCCTTTATACTTTACCAGTGAACCCCCAAAACTAATCAGGGAAGTGCCTTACCACAATGAGCCTATATACAAAATTTGGAGTAAATTGGATAATTCTGCATGAAAAACCCATTTATCAAAATTTAGGGGGGGGGGGCGTAGCCCCCGTTTCCCTCCTTTACACTTCACCAATGAACCCCCAAAACTAATCAGGGAAGCCCCTTACCACAATGAGCCCATATAGAAAGTTTGAAGAAAATCGGATAACTCTGCATGAAAAAAATCATTTATCTAAAATAAGGGGGGAGGATTAACCCCCCCCGTTACCCCCTTTATACTTAACCTATGAACCCCCAAAACTAATCAGGAAAGAACCTTATCACAATGAACCTATATACAAAATTTGAAGAAAATTGGACAATTCTGCATGAAAAATCCATTTATCTTAATTAAGGGGGGTTAGCCCCCCCGTTCCCCCCTTTATATTTAAACAATCAATCCCCAAAACTAATCAGGGAAGCACCTTTTCACAAGGAACCTATAAACAAAATTGGAAGCAAAACGGTTATTTCTGTCAACAGTTATCGCGTTACGTACGTACATACGTACATACATACATACATACATACAGAACGGGCGGGCACATAAGCTCTCAGGCTTTGATAGCCTGTGAGCTAAAAACAAAGTCATCCCTACCGGGCCAATAAATAATTAATCATTCACCCGGAAACAATGAATAACGCTTTAAAGAATGAGTCATCCGAGCGGAACCTATTTAAAATCACGCACTCTCTCGGAGCACCTAAAGCCACTGGCAGGTGTGGTTGCGTGTGGTAATTCATGTTAAATTCTGAGAGTTGAGTATGTGCCTTATACTTCTTCCAGTTACACAAGTTTAGTTTATTTTATTTTGTATAATTTTCTATACCAATAAACTTTGTCATTTTACAAATTTTAAACTTTACCACCATTTTCTCAAGGTTGCATAACAAAAATGTGATGCGTGATGGTGAAAAACTGAATTCAATTATTGCGATTTTAGTTCCAAAACATATTTCTAATTGACCTAGTGTAATCAAATTAGAATAACAAAGTACATTTTATATGTCACAAAAAATTGTTTATAATGGAAATTAAATATTTTTCATGCTACGAAAAGTTTGTGAAATGGACTGTTTCAGACTTTGCTGTTAAAAATAAAAACAGCAGTTATAATAATTGTAACTTTAATAATAATAACAATAATAGTCATACCTCAAAAATTGGTCCCTCGGCGCAGTAAACTTTACATACAAAAACAAATGGAATGGCGCTCACTGAAAATAAGGACAACAGCCATCCCATTCCAGTAGCCCAACTTGGAAACACGTAATCACCATATTCGGTTGGTCTCATATCAATCCAGCTGAAGATGAGGATGAACTGGAATAAAGAAATTTGTTTACTTACAATAAATGCAATTAAGAACACATAATCTGTATAAATAATAATAAAAAAATACACACATTTGTTTTTAAAGAATGTGGATAAAGTTTGGTCTTATTTTGCCCATATGAGTAATTAACATGAAAGATTTTTCTCTCTTCTAGTTCCATTTATAACTAAAGCTATCGTATTTATATACTAATAATTTAAAAATATATATACAAGAGTGAATCGTAATAACAAGTCTTCAAATCTTCATTATTTATCAGCTGTTGAATTCCGACCTTTGACTCCTGGTACGGGGAGAGGATTTTTCTTTTTATGTCATTATTAATAAGCGAGGAGCTAAAATATTTCAGCTCCGTTCAGACAAAACTGAACGAGAAAAGTCATAAATTATTACTTTGGGCTTTCTTTTCTAAAGACTGTTGTAACGTTTTTTATTGCCCGTCAAAACTTTCGAAGCAAGGCTCAAAAAATAAATAAAAGGACTCTTGGGGGAATGCGATAAAGATGTCCTGCATGGGGCTCGTTAGCTTGTCTCAAGCGACAACATAACAATCGTACCAAACAAGCC
Organism: Maratus michaelseni; assembly: GCA_963931845.1. Lineage (NCBI taxonomy): Eukaryota > Metazoa > Arthropoda > Arachnida > Araneae > Salticidae > Maratus > Maratus michaelseni. The sequence goes on from OZ007586.1 coordinate 495,544,246, forward strand.
GATAAAGAACCAGAAATTCGTCACACTGGTGAGATTCGAGCCTATAGAGGTATTTATAAGGTTTCTGAAAAATCTTGTGTCGAATCCTTCCTCAACCATCCCTTGAATTCTTCATTATTTTATGACATTTTCGATGTTTTCCACCGCTTTCAGTCACCATTTTCAGTAAGAATTTCTGCAAGAGCCAATGTTTATTTACGACAACATATTTCTCAAGCTTCTGTAGGAATATTATTTATTTTTCACGTAGAGGTTCTTACTGAAAGAAAGATTAAAAATTCTAAAAAAGCGTTAAAAATGTAATAAAAGAAAATTGGCTCGTTGAAGACCTGTTAATAAGATCTACTAATGTATTTTTCATATAAATATTCTGTACAAAATTAAGATTTTTATATCTTATTCTATTCTATCTTCAGATACAACAGAAACGAAAAAAATATTGTTTTATGAAACTTTTGGCCAAAAAAGGAGCAGATTTGCCCACTTCCATTCTAACTACTTATAATCAGTCACTGGCATAACTAAAGGGTTGCTGTAGTCAGCGCCGCAGCAACATTATTTTGGCGTCTGGGTGCGAAAAAATGTTTTTATATCAGTCACTGCTGCATCGGTAGTGATAGCTGATGGTGTGTGATGGATTTAAAGGAGTTGCCAAACTACCCAGGTTATGGTGTTTTAATTTTTTCACAAGTTTTCCCGTTACCGGAGGAGGTGATGAACCTCCCGTGACTTTGTACATCCATCCCACCTTCCAGTGAGAGAACCCTCCATACCAATGATTTTCATTGCAGGTGTATATATAGGAAGGGTTGAACGTTTGTCGCAGAGAAAATGGACCAACATTCGCGGAAAGTCGCGCGAAAGTTAAAAAAAATTCGAAATTTTCACTCGAAGAAAAAAGGTGAATAACTGACATTTTTTAAAGAGACTAATCTTTCCTCGTGCCCCTCCCTTTTTCACTTTTTACCTTTCAAAACCACATTTTTTATTATCCCAAAAATATATTGCATCTTTATATAAAAAAAGCCGTGCTGGCAGTTAGCCACAATCGAAATGGTATTGGTACATTTTCAAACAAGCAAATCATTTAGACCTTATTTTAATATTCGAATTTATTTTAACAATAAATTATTTTAGGCATACAATACTACATAATACCTATATACCACTGCATTAACTACTTTTTTGTGTTGATTTTGTAGCAAAACCACCTAAAATATTAATATAGACGAGCATAATCAATGTTATTGATGCTTAGAATTATTATTATTATTATTATTATTATTATTTTCATTCTAATTGCATTAATCCCACCTAACACGTCAAATGAACATGAAAGAGATAATACTTCTATATAATACTCAAAAGAAATAGGATTTCCTTGGAGTATCTTATTTCTGTTACTGTTATTGGCATTATTTAGTTCCAAATTTAAACTAGAAACCTGTTAATTTTCGTTTGCTAAATACAAATTACTATTAAAACATTAAAAAACACAATTTGTAGATAAAAAATTGGGAAGAAAATTGGAATTTAAAACAATATTGGCCATTGGCAGAAATAGAGAAAAAATGGCGAAATTCGCATCGCGACAAACCTTTAACCCTATGTATCCACACAGAAACTAACAGCACGTAGTATTCCTAGGCGATCAGCCGCCCAAGTATTGATCACGCTCAATGCTCGTTTACTTTGGTATTTGTATTGGGATTTTACAGAATGGCCTGATAGATGATAGCGCCGATGAAGTGTTATACAGCTTGATGCCTGGGTGCCAGGACATCACCCGCACGCTTTGGCTGGAGTGGCAAGTGCCACAGGTTTCAAGATTCAGGGCGTGCCATCCCAAACATTGAAAAACGATTGTAAAAGTAAACATTAAAAATTGTGAATCTATAACAATAAGGAAAGAAGTTTGTCTGTCTCTCTCTGTGTGTGTCGACTGTGTTCTGAAGAGACCGCTGCACGCAGAGGTACAAAATTTTGGATTTAGATTAATTTCGCACCTCGAAGCCCGATTTTGGAATTGTTTAATAGAATTTTTTTTTAATTTAGTTTTTATGAGTTTCTTTTTTCCAAATTATGAGGCGATTTTCTACATTAATGAAAATAATGCTGCTTCATTTTTTTTTTTAAATTTCGATAGAGTAAATTTTGTTCTCTATCCATTGTTTCAAATTTCGTAAAAATTCACCTATAATTACCCGAGATATTAATTAAAAACTCATTAAAAATCTCCCGGGAAAAAAGCGATGCTTTTATTTCAAAATTTTATATCGAAAGAAATAAAACCCCTGTGAGGACCTGAAGAAATAAAACCCCTGTAATTAATCCCCAGTGAGGGATTTATTTTTTGGGGTTCTATGAGCTTGACTTCAACGAGAATTGGTACATTCAACTTAACATGAACTAATTAAGATATAGATTTGGCGCCCTCTTGTGGCTTGTGGTGGATCGTGTGGGAAGAGTTTTGTTTAGAACAGAGCAGCGGAAAGTGGAACTAAAAGATTTTCCTTCCAAGGGAAGTCTTTCATTTACTTCCGCAACGGGGCCGTCTCTCCATTTACTTTCCGATACGAAAGGTCCGAAACTGCAAGTTAAAATTATTTCAAGTAGGGATTTGAAAATTGGCATATATACGCAATAATAATAATAATAATATCTTTCAGAAAATCGAATTTTTCACAAAATCGGCCTGCAACTTTTCTTTTCTTTTTCTTTTTTTTTTTTTTTTTTTTTTTTTTTTTTGGAATACCAAATTGAAACTAGATAGAATTAATAAAGAAACGTAAATTTCAAAGTCAAACCAAAAAATAGCGCCATTTTGTTTCTGTTTCGAAAATTAACGATAATTGAAAATGTTAACGTTCCGTGGTTTAATATTGAGGAGGAGAGGCGGTGTCCGATCGTAATTTAAATATCGCGTTAATGCTCTAATCGACCCCCCCCCCCTACTCCTTTATGCCCCCCCCCCCCAAATGAGAACTTTTTTAATATTGGTTCGATTCAAACGAAATCTTTTCTAACATTCTTCCCAGGTCTCCCATAGGTACTAAATAAACTTCGGTATCATTTTTTCAGCCCTTGTTTACCACCATTTCTGAATATTAATCCCCAGTGAGGGATTTATTTTTTGGTGTTCTATGAGCTTGACTTCAACGAGAATTGGTACATTCAACTTAACATGAACTAATTAAGATATAGATTTCGCGCCCTCTTGTGGCTTGTGGTGGATCGTGCGGGAAGAGTTTTGTTTAGAACAGAGCAGCGGAAAGTAGAACTAAAAGATTTTGCATTTAATATTATTCCGATTCAAACGCAATATTTTCTAACATTATTCCCAGGTTGGAGTTTCGCTTAGAATAGAATGCGTCCCCTGGTGGTGGAAGGTGGAACTAAAAGATTTTCCGCCGCAGGCGCCAAAAATGGCTATTTTTATCGAAACCGGAAAAGGAAATTATCGATTAGATAATTCCAGACAATGAAATATTCTCATTTTCTGTCATCTTCTAATATTAAGAAAACTATCGAAGGTATCGATTCAAAAACCCCAATATGTTACGCAACGTGGTATATTTCTTTGATTCCGAAAATGCAAATTTTGTGAAAATCGGACGGTAACCTTTCTAAGTTTTGGCCCAAAACTGACCCGACGTGAATCAAATGACCCAGACTTTTGAGAGGGTCGTATTGAATTTATTTCCGCTTCGGGGTCTGTCTCTCTGCTTATTTTCCAAAAGACGAAAAGGTTACCAGAGGACTGGCCTTGTGAAGCGATTTTTAGAGTGTTTTCGAGGTTCGTGCTATATTTTTTGACGGAACGGGCAACGCCGAACGGATCAGCTAGTTAAAAAAATAAACTGATGAGGAAACGGATGTCATTACAGAAAATTTCAATTAAGAATTTTTTTAACAAAACAACTCTAAATCATATGTTGCTGATATTGAATAAAATTCTGTGTGTTAAATATACTTATACAAATGTAAATTCCTCTTATGAGACTTCATTTAATTTACACATTCAACGTTTATATAATTTTTGTTTGGAAAACCGATTTGGTCATCTTTCTTTAGCAGTTAAAATAAATCCTTATCTATTTCATTAGAAAAAGCATATTAAAAACTTAAATCACCCGAAAATTAGCAATTTTGTTTATAAAATTTCGCGTAAAAAGTAATGCGATTAATTTTAATTTTATTTTGTTGATATTCCTTGAAATATAGTTGCTTGGCAACCATTTAATAAAACAGAAAAAAAAGAAATACATTGGAAATTTTTGTAAAATATTAAAAATTAAAAAGGTTTCATATCGTTCAAATTAATGTATAAAATTTCCCAATAATTTTTAGAATTAATTTCGAAATTCTAATAAATATATCGGCAAATTTTCAAAGCGATCAGATTAAATTAAGATCTTGATTTCGTAAATTTAGAATCCATAATTTAGCATTTTACAATTATCCCAATACGGGATTTTGTTTTCGGTGAATGTTAAAATAAAAAAATCGTCTGACTTCCCATTGAAAAAACATTATGGCTTAAAATAAAATGTTTTATATTTTTCGAACGAATGAATCAAATTTAACCAAAAACTATACAGCTAATTTCGGGTACCTCGCTAACATACCCACCAAAAATCAACCTAATCGGACCCTTTTTGCGGTAGTTATCGCGGAACAGACAGACAAACAAACAAACAGACAGAAACAAAAAAATTTTCGGGTCTCAACAGTGAGCCTTCACTGACGTTTCGGCAATTATAACAATAATATAGAAAATCATATACAATGCGAAAAATATACTATAGAAGTAGAAAATGATATGCTTTAATTTTGAGTACAGCTTAATGATGCGACATTTAGAATGAGAGTTATGACGCATTCGTGTATTATTATTTATTTTTCTGCACTGTAAAATGAAACTCCGTATATAATCTACATGATTAAGGTGCCATTATTGTGCTACAATAAAAACGGAACCTGTCTGAAACGAATCCTGCTTTAAAAGGAACAATTTGACGGTCTCATCGAAAATAATGATTTACAATTATACGTGCTAAAACGGAAACCTGTCTAATGAGGAAAAATGTTCAGGTCCTTTACGATTCTTTTGAGTAGGTGTTTTATCAAAAAGTGTTCATGTATCACTCCATCTTTATTGCATACTTATAACATGAAGATTTTGCTTTGAGGCAGCGGAGCCTGAACCCTTATAAGGTTGCCCAGGCGCTGAAATGAAAGAGCCTACCAAAAACCAAGTAAACAATATTTACTATTTATTCAGCTTTTGATTTGCTTTTAATATTTTAATGTCATTTTTTAAAATTGAGTATTAAATGCTTTTGTTTTAGATATCATAAGTAAATACCAAAGTTCTTATGGGATCAATATCGTACGATATATGAAGCATTTATGGAAAGGGAATAGAAATTAAAAATTTCAGTAATTTATCATTAAGAAGCAGCTTATAAATTAGCTTGACACCGGATCCCAGAAAAAGGAACAATATCATTTCCCGTTCTCTTTGCTTATGTGTACTGTTAATAGTAGGACTTGGGTCTTATTGTAAAGTTATGCTACAAGTCCTGACCAGTGTGATTACGCTACTGTATTGAACTGAAGATTTGGATTTTAACTCCTTCGGGAGAAGCGTACCGTATAACTAATATTTGTAGATTTTTGTGCATGATTATTTTTGAATAGTAATTTTTGTCTTATTTAATCGCTGAAATTCTGTGATTAGATAATTACTATTCCGAAATAGTCGTATTCAAATTCAAGGATTTTGTGCACCTTATACGGAACACATTCGTTCCTCTCGTCTCGTAGGGTTTAAACTACATTAAAAGTAAGAAATAAATAAGTTAATTTACAAGTTTAATAATAAGTTATACTAAAAATAAAAGTGACAAATAAATAACAGCTGTTACCGTTATCAAAAGTGGAACTATGAAGCGGTAGATAATTCTCCAATACTGGTAATGGAAGGGATAGTGTCCTATCATTAGTTTTATATCGTCTAGAAATCTTTCAATACCTGAAAACAAAAAAATAAAGCATCCTCAGATATCTGATTAATTTACAGTAAAAGCTAATTTATGCCTTTTTAAAAATTATTTTTTTACGTCGCCCCCCCCTCCCCCCTCCCCAGAATCAGAGATTGAAGCGTATAGGAAAAATTTGATCTCGAAGCTATGATATTCGGGGTAATTTGCTTTAATATATGCACTAGAAATATACCATGAAGATAATTGTTTCGAAACAATGGTAGAAACAATAAAATTTTACCTATATACTTCGAACTCTGCAGAATCGGAAAATTTTTACCTACAACTTTAAATCATCTAAGAATGAATTTGTGTATTTTTACTTTGTTATAAGCCATAAGTTTCTTTCCCAGTATCCTATTTTATAAGCTTCTTTTTAAAAATGATAAATAAGAGGCAATTTATTAATATTTTTATTTACAATTTTTTTTTTAATTAGCTTTCTCTAAAACTACAATCATGCTTAGAAATATACCATGAAGATAATTGTTTCGAAACAATGGTAGAAACAATAAAATTTTACCTATACACTTCGAATTCTGCAGAATCGGAAAATTAATAATTAATTAATAATTAATGATTAATAATTAATAATATCTTTGCCAGATATTCTTAGCCATATAATGTTTTACTATAATCATATCTCTAGCAACAGGAAATACAGTTTCTATATATTCATCTATATATAAAGTAGGTACCTTGGCGGAAAGGAGGAGTTCGAACAGTGGTTATAATTTCCGTTTTAATGATTGCGAGAGAATCGCCTAATTCAGTTAATATATATTCAATTAATTAATAATTAAGTCTACCGCCGAACTCGGGGAGCGGTGGCGCGCGACATTCTCATCGTCCCTACGCTTTTTTCCCGACACTTGGCCGGATTCTTCAAAAGCCAAATTTCAATACCGGAAAAATTTAGACGGGAAATTACACAAATTTAATGCACAGAAAAGGAAGAAGGGGCTCGGGGCTCTGAGGATGGTTAAAACGGTAAATGGCGTTTTAATATATATATATTTATAGTAATTGTGGCTCGTTTCTACAGGGTATACCCCCCCCCCCCCACACACACACAAAAAAAAAAAAAAAAACGCTTATGGGAGTTTAAATAATCCACGAGCAGGTAAGACTGAGCTATGCTCGGTCAAAATTAGCTTTGAGTTCAAATATCTTGACGCATGACCAAAATGACCCACTAATCAAATTTTCTCGAACATGTGACCTAGCCCAACAGTCTTCTCGTGCCCAAAAACCATAGGAGGCAAATTTAGTATAAATAGTCTGAGCTGTTTTTAAGATAAAATAGCTTGACCCATAATGACCCATGACCACAATGACCCACTAATTGAATTTTCTGGAAAATGAGACCTAGCCCAACAGTCTTCTCGTGCTCAAAAACCATAGGAGGCAAAATTTAGTCTAAATAGTCTGAGCCGTTTTTAAGATAAAATAGTTGACCCATAATGACCTATGACCAAAATGACCTACTAATTGACTTTTCTCGAACATGTGACCTAGCCCAACAGTCTTCTCGTGCCCGAAAATCTTAGAATGCAAAATTTAGTGTAAATACTCTGAGCGGTTTTTAAGATAAAATAGCTTGACCCATGACTAAAATGACCCACTAATCGAATTTTTTCGAACACATGACCTGGCCCAACAGTCTTCTCGTGCCCGAAAATCTTAGGATGCAAAATTTAGTGTAAATACTCTGAGCGGTTTTTAAGATAAAATAGCTTGACCCATGACTAAAATGACCCACTAATCGAATTTTTTCGAACACATGACCTGGCCCAACAGTCTTCTCGTGCCCGAAAACCATAGGATGCAAAATTTAGTGTAATTAGTCTGAACCTTTTTTAAGATAAAATAGCTTGACCCACAGTGACCCAAAAATGACTCACTAATCAAATTTTCTCGGTCATGTGACCTAGCCCAATGATTTTGTCGAGACCGAAACTCGTAGGACACAAAATTTAATCAAAATCGTTAGAGCCGTTTTTTAGATAAAATTAACTTGACCCGGGTTGACCCAAAAATGACCCACTAATCGAAATTTCTCGAACATGTGACCCAGCCCAATAGTTTTCTCGTGCCCGAAAATGGTAAAATACAAAATTTAGTCAAAATCGTTTGAACCATTTTTTAGATATAATTAGCTTAACCCTGACCCAAAATGACCCACTAATCGAATTATCTCGAACACGTGACCTAGCCCAATGGTTTTCTGGTGCCCCAAAACGGTAGGATACAAAATTTCATTAAAATCGTTAGAGCCGTTTTAAAGATAAAATTTGCATATATATATATAACCACACACAAGATTTGCTCGTATTAGAATATATGATACGCTGTAAGACAAGTGTAAGGGACTTACTTAAAATAGCTCAAGTAAATTAAGAGAGGCATGAAGAATTTTAGGGAGCCCCTTTAATAAGGAGTTTGCCTAAGGTTCCCAAGATAATAAATCGGTCTCTGAATATAACATTTTGCTATTTTCTTGTTTTTCGTTTAAAAATTTAAAATTTTCATCAGCAATCAGTTTTATATTGTAAATTAAACGTGTCTTTCTCCACATTCAAAAGGCTCACCCTAGCACCTTAATGCTTCAGTTTCAACCAAAGATTTTATCGTAAAAAATGCTTTTCACTGACTGAGTTCTGCTGCCTCTGAAGTCTGCCCATTAGTTTTGAAACACTCTATAAAACCCATATATATCTGGAAACGTTGTACACTTTAGTGATGATTCAGTTTTTTAGTCCCCATGTTACGCTACAGAGATACACCTATTTTTTTCTGTAAAAATGTCATTAAAATAATTATTGTTGCAACAATAAGAAACATACCATATACCCAGGAAATGACCGCAACCTCTGCCATTCCAATAATTAGTGCTGAAAAACTTGCTGCATAATTATCCATCAGTTGAAGCACGTACATTCCTCCCTGGGGCAAAGAAATTTTCATTATTTTATATTAAAGAAAAAGAAACATCAGGCATTATTGATAAATTTTATAAGTCTTAGAATTTTTTAAAAATTATAATGATATTACTACTCAATTTTCCTATTTCTAGACTTTATTATTTGGTGCGTTCGTAATTATATAAATACGTATAGCACCTATAGTCGTCGTCTGGTCCGTCCGCCTGTCCGCATATAACAGCGCAAAACCTACCCAACCGAATGGTTTGAAATTTAATATATACAATCGTTTGCAGAATTGTGTCGAGTCCTTTCAAATTTTATGAAAATAGAATCAAAACTTAAAAAGATATTAATAAAAGTTTTCTTCAATCTATTAAATCCTATCATACGTAATTAGTTCAATGATATCCCATGATAGGTAATGATTCTAGGTTGACATGTTCATTACGTCATATTTAAGATGGAGTTATATTATTTCCGTATTACTGAATTTAAAAATCGAATTTGTATACTAAAATTGTTTAATTATAGCAATCATATAGTCTACCGACTGTTTTTTGATAGGTGTTTGCGGAGAAATATATATTAAATGGAAAAAGAGTCTAAATATGGATTTCAAGTTCTGAAAATTTCAAAGCTAGGATTAAGTTTCCCATTGGAATTTTCAGTAAATGCCAGCAAAAGATAAAAAGTTGCCAACTTAAAATGTACTTATTTTATTACGGAAATTAATCACATCATAATAACAGACGGTAGAATTCATTTTTTCAGTGTAATAATAACGATGATTTTGTTACATTGTCTTGTATTGGATATTTGCGCATAGTATAATTTTAATGTAACAGAATTGTAATTAATTGTTTGTAAAAGTGTATTGAAATTTAATTTCATAAAATAAAATTAATATCTACAATGTGATAATCTGCACACAAAATAAATTTTCTATTCATGCATTTTTGCATAAGAGTACAACATCTAATGCACCAAGATCTGAATAGTTATAAAACTAGTTACAGTACGAACGCACCTCATTTGTCATGTTTGACGTACAATTTCCAACTTGTTTAATTCTTGTAATGAGTTTCAGTTAATGTATCCATATTAACCACTTCCCGGCGAGCGTCATTTATACTTCTTTTAACTTTTGGGCACCAGTTTTTCCAAAATAAATTTTTGCGTTTTTTAATCGCTGTAAATCTGCGATCAAGTGAGGCAAAATTTTCAATACGGAAATACTGGTATTCAAATTTAAGGATTTCATATGATCTATACAGCACGTACACGTGCCGCTCGTCACGAAGGGGTTAATTAGTATACACAATTTCTTTTATTGATTCGAAGAATAAAAAGGATAGGGATATTATCTGATGATTTATTATAAAAAAAATATGAATGAAAACAGTAGTTTAAAAAGTTATTATTAAATATCATTTATGAAAGAAATATGAAATGCACTATAAGTTTATGCAGTTTTTGGGACCCACATAATAGGTATTGCAAGTGAACCCTCAAAGCATGGGGGACTAACAAATCGTGACCGCTATCCGTTCATAAAAAAAAAAAAAAAAACGTGAGCTCCCCGTTGTTATCACGTCGTACGCATAATCCTGGGATAAAAACTTTAATTTTGGCAAAACTAATTGTATAAAAAGATACTTAGATTGGGAATAATAGCTACTTTTAAACTGTATATGCAGGAACAGGAATTATACAGAGTATCCATAAATGATTGCCCCGGTTTCCTTACCTCATAACTTTTGATTTAGGAATATGACGAAAAGTGTTATCACATATTCGTAAATTACAACTCAAATAGTCCTTCCGGCCTGTACCGGGAGGAAAAGGTAGCTTTCACAGTCCATGTTTTTAAAAATTCAACTTATTTTAATCAAACACCCGAAGCTAAAATGCTTGGAACCCGATTATAGAAGATTTAATCCCGGTTTTCGTTATTTCTGAATTTGAATGCGAATTTCAGCATGAGAGTTACAGCATAACAGAAATCAGATTGTTTCAAAATCTCAGCAACGCTAGAATTTTAAACTGCCATAGCTCAGCCATTTTTTAAGATATAGCCAAAACAAAACATGTTCCAGAATCCTTCTATCACTTTCTAACACTTAACGGAAACAATATTTTCAATTTATAATTTTTTTGTTCATCTTTTTGAATTTTTTTAACTGGCCGCCATTTTGAAGCAAGATGGCAAATGAAGCTGGCCAACGAACTCGGTCGAGATCTTGATATGTTCTATACACATACTCAGTCACATCAAAATCGGTCCATAAATAAGAGAGTTGCAGCATGGCATATGTCAGATATATATATATATATAAATTAACATTTGAACGGAGAGTGGTTTGGGGGTCATGCGATCGGTGAAAATATACCAACATTTTTTTGAATTGCTTTCCTCCGATTGCAATAAGTAGCTTTTTGTAATGAAAGTTACCTAAAAGATTTTTTAATAACACAATTCAAGTTACATATGCGTAATTATTAATGAATTGTGTAATATCTATCTATCTAACTTTGCACTCATAATTCATTAACAGCTTTTTGATAAATTTGATAAAATTTTAATATTAATTATTATTTGATTATAATCGTTATTTGATTAATAGCGTTTTGAGTTGCAACTTTCCCATATGTAACTTTGTTTGTGTTATTAAAAAAAACTTTTTGAGTTGTAATTTACGAATATGTAATACTATTTTTCGTCATATTCTGAAAGGAAAAGTTATGAGGTAAGGAAACCGGGACAATCATTTATGGATATACCCTGTACTTTCAGAGTCGTCTACATATTGAAATTTACATTAATTTATAAATTTTTATTAGCGATACCGATTTCGACACAAATTTTTTAACTCAAGGTTAACTTATGCGTAAATAACTGTCAAATACCTGCTTTCATTTTATCTGGACGATTAATTTTTTAATTTTACAACCATTTAACATTTAAAATTAATTTAATTTAACATTTAATTTTAATTAAAATTTAATTTTTAAAATTTAAATTAACATTTAATTTTAAATTACTGTTGCATATTTTCATTTATATTTCCAAGAATTTTATCCTGATACTTCCATTTTTAATTTTAAAATTTTATTCTTTACGAAATAAGCATGCAGAATGAATTATAATATAACCCATGAATCATCTATTTTTTTATGCAAGAAAACAACAACAAAAAATACTGAGATTTAAAAAACATGTCTGAATACCTGCTGTGAGAAAATTAAATCTGTCTGAAATCGTGTTCCTAATAAAAATATATGTTTCAATTGGTTGTCTTAAAAATATACTTCTCTATCAGAATGATATAATAATAAGAAAGTAAAATCATGCAACAAGCATAGATTATGAAACACTTTCCAGAATACATTAACAAACCTTCGCTGTTTAATAAGGTAAATAAGATACTTAATATACCAAATAATATATTTACCAAATAAATATTTTAGAAAACGCATAACGCATTTGAAAACCAGATTTTAGCACATGCCATTTAGATTACATGCCATAGCCAGAAAATTCTCCAATTATTTTGTGCAGCCCTGGTAAATAATCTATAGATTTGTGTATACTCTTTATAGTAATGCTACAATTTAGTTTAGTAAGAAAACACATAACATAGTTGAAAATTCATCTTCAGCAGTTTCTAGCAATAGACGGAAACATATTCGAATTCTTTTGTACAGCCTGTATATTACCTTAAGATTTTTATAAAAAGTACATATTAAGCTAAAGTTTAATTCATGCTACAACACTCTATAAACTACTGAAATCACACTTCCAGAAATTATCATACATCAGTGGCAATGTATCCAGATCTTTCGTTGCCCTGTATATAATTATATTTTTATTCAATAAATATCTCTTAAGTATACTAAATATATTTCAAGCTCAAAATGCATAACTCGATTAAAAAAATCTTTTCAGCAATTTACGCTGACACACAGCAATGCTTACGAATTCTTTTGTGTAGCCCTGTATATGATCTATAGCATTTATACATACCGCATAGTATGGAAAAATTTCGGAGAAATGAAAAAATTACGCATACCTAACTGAAAGCGCACTTCCAGCAATTATCACTTATAGACAATACTTCGGATACAATACTGTATCCGAAATCTTTTATGTGTCTCTGTAAATGAACGATAAATGCTATGGACATCATATTATACAACTGGTATCTTGCAGCAAACCTCAGTAATGCATGTCAATTTCATTATATTTAAAATAGTGTTACGTAATTAAAATACGCTGCAAACAACTTTCTCCGTAGACGATTATGTGACCAAATACTTTTGTGTGACCCTGTAAATTAATAATGCTTTACACTCCCTATTCTACAGTGCACCTTACAAATTTATATCAATTTCTTTGTGTTTGTAATAGTGTAACATGATTAAAATGCATCGCAAACGATTTCTCCCTTAAACCATAATATAACGGAATTCTTTTGAGTTTCCCTGTAAATTAATTGTACCACACGTACCATGTTCGATAGTAAAAATCTTGTAGTGCACTTCAGCGATGTATATCAATTTTAATATATTTGAAATAGTGTAACATCATTAAAATACACCGCAAAAGATTTTCCCCCATAGACCATAATGTAACGGCATTCTTTTGAGTGCCCCTGTAACCGAAGTATAAATGCTACATACTTACTTCATTTTCAATATCGATCATGTCATTACATATATCAATAACATATATGAATTGCATGGCAGTCCGAGTATATTTACGTGAGTTAGAACACTGCCAGACGGCCAGCCAGCCAGCCAGACAGACATACAGGCGGCCAGACAAACTGAATTCATAAACACTTTTCAACTATGTTGAAAGGTGTTTAAAAGACCAATCGAATGAAAATACAAAAAAAAAAAAAAAAAAAAAAAAAAAAAAAAAATGAATAAATAAATAAAAAAAATAAATAAATAAAAAGGTCGAATAGATTGCGTGTTATTTATAAAAATCCATAAACATAGTTCAATTTATATAAAAAAGATAGTCAAATGTCTTGAAAATTTACGAAGTTATCGGCAATAAAGTGAGCTAAATTTCAGTTATTTTCTGAAAGAAACTTGATGATAAAGGATTCTTCACAAGCTGTATTTTATATAATATGAAATATTGTATCAATATATGGGATATATTTTTCTTCATTTAAAAGTATCTATGTGTATTTAGAGCATAAACTTTTTATTATTTAATTCAACTTGTAATTATCCTGTGATTTATGATGAAAATTTGTGAAAAATCCGTTATATTCCAGTCTTTTTAGCACTTTCCAACCTAGTTGAAAAGTGCTTATGACTTCGGTTTGTCTGGCCGTCTGCCGTCTGGCCGTCTGGCCGTCTGGCCGTCTGGCCGTCTGCCGTCTGGCCGTCTGCCGTCTGTCCGTGCTCTAACTCCCGTAAATATGCTCGGATTGCTCTGCAATTTTTATATGTTATTGTCGTTATCTATAGCATGTTCCCTATTTCAACGGAAGTGTGTAGCACTTATAGTATTTTTACAGGTACACTCAAAAGAATTCCGTTACATTGCGGTCTATGGGGAAAAATCATTTGCGGTTTATTTAAATAATGTTTCACTACTTTAAACGCATTGAAATTTATATATATCACTAAGGTGCATTAGAAGATGCTTAATATGGAACAAGGTGTGCATAGCACTTATAGTTACTTTACAGGGACAGTCAAAAGAATTCCGTTACATTACGTCTATGGAGAAAAATCGTCTGCGGTTTATTTAAATAATGTTTCACTATTTTAAACGCATTGAAATTTATATAGATAACTAAGGTGCATTACAAGAGACTTACTACGGAATATTGTGTGTATAGCAGTCATCGTTCATTTACAGGGACACACAAAAGAATTATCTACTGTCTGTTAACAATAATTCCTGGAAGTGCGTTTTAAGTTATTGAACGCGATTTTAATTTTAACTGGCTTTTTGTCTATTACGTGGTGTGTATAAATTCTGTAGATCCTATACAGGGCAGCACAAAAGTTCGCGAACACATTTCTGTTTATTGACAAACTCCAGACGGAGAATTTTAAACTGTGCTACGCGTTTCCTAACTGAACTAAAATTATCATCCTATGTAGTATATATACAAATCTATAGATCCTATACAGGGTTGAATAAAAGTATTCGGATATTTTCCGAATATTATATATGTTGGAAATTCCTGAAATTATGTTTTTAAATATGTTATGCGTTTTTTAAATTGTTTACTTAGATGTTAGCTTTTAGCTTATTAAACGGTATGATTTGTAAAATTATTTTGGAAGCGTTGGAAAGTGCTATATAATCTATGCTTGACGCATGATTTTTCGTTCTTGTTTAGAAAGTAACTGAATTATAGCCCACTTCACCGTTGATAACTTTCTGAATTTTCATGATATTTTGACTGGTCTTTTTATATAAGTTGTCCTATTTAGTTGACTATGAAAGATATATTGTGTTATTATTCGCGCATGCGCAGTTAAAAATATTTTCAGACAAATGCTCGTATTTTACCAAATATTCAAAACATTCCCTTTTTTTATTGCAGTATGGTGTTTCTCTTACACTTTTTAGCACTTTCCAACCTAGTTGAAAAGTGCTTATGACTTCGGTTTGTCTGGCCGTATGGCCGTCTGCCGTCTGGCCGTCTGCCGTCTGCCGTCTGTCCGTGCTCTAACTCCCGTAAATATGCTCGGATTGCTCTGCAATTTTTATATGCTATTGTCGCCAATTATAGCATGTTCCCTATTTCAACGGAAGTGTGTAGCACTTATAGTTATTTTACAGGGACACTCAAAATAATTCCGTTATATTGCGTTCTATGGGGAAAAATCATTTGCGGTTTATTTAAATAATGTTTCACTAATTTAAACGCATTGAAATTTATATATATCACTAAGGTGCATTAGAAGAAGCTTAATATGGAATAGGGTGTGCATAGCACTTTTAGTTACTTTACAGGGACAGTCAAAAGAATTCCGTTACATTACGTCTATGGAGAAAAATCGTCTGCGGTTTATTTAAGTAATGTTTCACTATTTTAAACGCACTGAAATTTATATATATCACTAATGTGCATTACAAGAGGCTTACTACAGAATATTGTGTACATAGCAGTCATCGTTCATTTACAGGGACACACAAAAGAATTCTCTACTGCCTGTTAACAATAATTCCTGGAAGTGCATTTTAAGTTACTGAACGCGATTTTAAATTTAACTCACTTTTTGTTTATTACGTGGTGTGTATAAATTATGTAGATCATATACAGGGAAGCACAAAAGTTCGCGAACACATTTCCGTTTATTGACAAACTCCAGATGGAGAATTTTAAACTGGGCTACGCGTTTCCTAACTGAACTAAAATTTAGCATTCTATGTAGTATATATACAAACCTATGGATCCTATACAGGGCTGAATAAAAGTATTCGGATATTTTTCCGAATATTGTATATGTTGGAAATTCCTGAAATTATAATTTTAAATATGTTATGCGTTTTCCAAAATGTTTACTTAGATGTTATCTTTTAGCTTATTAAACGGTATGATTTGTAAAATTATTTTGGAAGCGTTGGAAAGTGCTACATAATCAATGCTTGACGCATGATTTTTCGTTCTTGTTGAAGTTTTCTGAAGGTGACGTTAGATTTGGTTGATAACCCTGCATGTTATAAACAAAAAATATGCGTTTTTAGCACTTTCCAACCTAGTTGAAAAGTGCTTATGACTTCGGTTTGTCTGGCCGTATGGCCGTCTGCCGTCTGGCCGGCTACCGTCTGCCGTCTGGCCGTCTGCCGTCTGCCGTCTGGCCGTCTGCCGTCTGGCCGTCTGCCGTCTGGCCGTCTGTCCGTGCTCTAACTCCCGTAAATATGCTCGGATTGCTCTGCAATTTTTATATGTTATTGTCGTTATCTATAGCATGTTCCCTATTTCAACGGAAGTGTGTAGCACTTATAGTTTTATTACAGGGACACTCAAAAGAATTCCGTTACATTGTGGTCTATGGGGAAAAATCATTTGCGGTTTATTTAAATAATGTTTCAGTATTTTAAACGCATTGAAATTTATATATATCACTAAGGTGCATTAGAAGAAGCTTAATATGGAATAGGGTGTGCATAGCACTTATAGTTACTTTACAGGGACAGTCAAAAGAATTCCGTTACATGACGTCTATGGAGAAAAATCGTCTGCCGTTTATTTAAATAATGTTTCACTATTTTAAACGCATTGAAATTTATATATATATATATCTAAGGTGCATTACAAGAGGCTTACTACAGAATAGTGTGTGTATAGCAGTCATCGTTCATTTACAGGGACACACAAAAGAATTCTCTACTGTCTGTTAACACTAATACCTGGAAGTGCGTTTTAAGTTACTAAACGCGATTTTAATTTTAACTCGCTTTTTGTCTTATTACGTGGTGTGTATAAATTCTGTAGATCCTATACAGGGCAGCACAAAAGTTCGCGAACACATTTCCGTTTATTGACAGAAACTCCAGAAAGATAATTTTAAACTGTGCTACGCGTTTCCTAACTAAACTAAAATTTAGCATCCTAGCATATACAAATCTATAGATCATATACAGGGCTGAATAAAAGTATTCGGATATTTTTCCGAATATTGTATCTGTTGGAAATTCCTGAAATTATGTTTTTAAATATGTTATGCGTTTTCCAAATTGTTTACTTAGATGTTATCTTTTAGCTTATTAAACGGTATGTTTTGTAAAATTATTTTGGAAGCGTTGGAAAGTGCTACATAATCTATGCTTGACGCATGATTTTTCGTTCTTGTTTTTAAATGTTTTAAAAAAATTATATTTTTATGAATATACGTGCTATTCTTACACAAATGCATACACATATCAATACTGTGCCTATGTAATCATTTGTTCCAGCTACACATCATTTCGAGCTTTTTATAATACAAGGTGATCGCAGATTATATTTTTTAACCCTTCTAGTACCAGGTTTTAAATTTTTATGAGTGGTTTTTGTTTTGTATGATTTAAACCAGAAATTTAATTCTATTAAATGTAGCTTCTTTCTACGAAATGGCTATATGATTTTATTTATTAAGTTTAAATTATTTTTTTTTCTGGTTCGAAACATAAAATACTTCAAAACAAAAAATAATGGGGTCAAATAAGACTCCCAATAGTACTAGGAGAGTTAAATTAAACTTCTTGTTGGTCCCCTAATTGTCCTTGTGACTAAATATTCACTGACAAATATGAAGGGAGATATGTTCTATGCACCAACTGAATTTCAAGCACAATTCGTCAAGTATTTCTTCATATTTTTGACAGATCGTCTAAAATCGAAAGTTTCCGGATACTTTTGATCCAATAGTGTATCCCGCATTTATTTTTAAATTGCCACGATACAAAAAGTGAAGTTTTTTTCAAACAAGCGAAAAATGTTTCCAAATCTGAAAATAATTTTTTTTTCTAGGCAAAATAGATGAGAAATAAATTAACAGTTTTTGAATCCTACGTCAGAATTATATTAGTGCTACATAATAATTTGGAGACAACCTCTGTGTGGAGATATAACCCATCTAGATAAACGCAAAACACCATGCAACGTATAGTAATAACTTAAGCGCTAAAGAGCGATAAAATTATTCAGAAAAATAGTCTCAATAGCTTACCTTTGTACAAATGACAAGACCTAGTAAATACATGACTGAACAAGAGGAGAAAAGGACCCACGGTTCTCTTAAACGTAGTTTTTCAGGAAAAGTGTCGATGAGGGTTGTTACAACAGTTTGGATTATTGTAAACTGTAAAAAAATCATAATATAATAAACAATAAACATAGAATCGAAAGTAATTACTCATACAAAAGTCACACAGTTACTCACACATTATAAATGAAAATGAAATTTAAGCATTGTGCAAATTATTTTTGTAAAAATATTTCGTCGCAAATGTTTTAAAAATAAGAGAAATGAAGATATCAAAATGACATATATTTCACTTCATCAAAATGTAATTATGTAAATTGTATGAACTATAAATTAATATAGAACAGATTTTTTGCTGACGTTAAAAGGGGAAACAGTTCGAATTGCCAAGAAATAGATTTTCAGTAAACATAAAAGCAGAAAAAAATTGGTATCGACACTGCAAATTTACTTTAGAACACGCAAAATATTAATTTCTCTATTTTTCCAAAAAATGGATTTACAGTGTGTTTTAAATGGATTGAAGGTTTCAAAATTAAATAGAAAGTTAACGGTGATAGTTATTAAAGTTATTTTGCAGAAGATTAACTGCTTTGCGACGAGCGGAACGTATACGTACCGTTTTGGGTGCAAGAAATCCTTGAATATACTTGAACACAAATACTTTAGTCAGAAATTTGCGCCTTATCTAATCACATATTTTCAGCGATTTAAATAATAGGAAAATTACATTTTGGAAAAATTTCTACCAAAGAATTAAAAGACGTGTGAAAGATGCTCGTCGCGAAGGGTTGATGTAGGAAGTCGAAAATTTCTTTGGTATTCCTCGCCGGTTTACTACAAAATGTCACCGACAGGTAGCCTGATACTGCACTGTCTCAAACTATAAGAATGCTCAGGATACCTTTAAAATAAAATTTCAAAACGAAACCCTCTTTTGTTCACGTTCCAACAGCTAAAAAGATTAAAGGGTAAAATTTAAGCGAACTTTAGTCCATCTTTATACGTTAGTTTTAATATTCTTACAGTTCGAGACAGCGTTGAGCTATTTGTCTGTGACATTTGGAATTTACTCAAGGATACACAGTAATGAAGTTCTTGATTTCAAAATAAGTGAAATGAAGATATTAAAATTTATATGAAATTCTATGAAATAAATCGAAATTGCATTGAGCGAAAGTTCGTTTTGCATTGAGCTAAAATTCGATCTGCATTGAGCGAAAGCGATTAAAGTTCGCTCAACTCCAATCTTTTTAACATGAAATTAATCTTCTGCAAGATAAACTTTAATTGCCTTCACAATTTGCTTGTTATTCCATTTAAAAATTTCACAGTTCACATTAGTACACCCCGCAGGTGTGACATCTAAGTAATTTCAGTTCGGTTATAAAAATTGTTCTTCGATTTGACAGAGGATATTTCAAGTTTAGTTTTTCGAAAAAAATATGTGCAAATTGTTTAATTCAAAATGGAAAATGAAATTGAGCATTTTTGACGTAATTTGAAGAGTTTGTCAACATTTCGAAATTTCCTATCTGTAACGGCTGTTTTTCCCATAAAATTAGGAGCAAATACCTCTTCGTATCCGAAAAATCTTATCATTCTACTTTAACAAAAGTAGCAAAATGTTTGAATGTGAATATTGAAAATCAAAGGTTTTATTATTATTGAAACAGACCCATCACATTTTGACGCGTCTGAAATTCTTGTTTTAAAGTCAAAAATATGACAAAAGCACGTAATGAGATTTGTGATGTGTAATATGACGGTTCTTTATTATAGCGCATGTAATTTCGATTTGGCCTTTCAACTTAAATATGCATCATGCTCAGGACGACCAATGGCGTTCGAAAGGACAAAATATTATATTTTGTAAATGTTAAAAATTGCATTGTTCTTAAAATTTTTAAGAAATTGTGTCTAACATTATTATATTTTGCAATTATTAAATTGTAAAGTATCCGTTTTCTTTATTATCTTCCAATAAAAATTTTAAGTACTGCTCTGCAATAATAACATTCTTAATTCTATCATCCATATTAAATTTCATTGTTTTAAGATTATTAAACTGTAAAACGCCTGCTGTCTATTTTATCTTCCAAAATTAAATCAAGTATGCATTTACAATTACATCATTCTTTATCATAACGTCTGTTTTAAACTTAGTTGTGTTTAAGATTCAAGGAGAAATTTCGAATTATTGTTTAACATTAAATCGTAAATGGGAAACATACAACAAATCCCCGGTTATAAATGTAAACCAAACAGTAAGATAATACTCCCCAATCTTAAAATTCATAGTAATTAGTATATGTGCAACTTTAAAAATGAAAATTTGTTAGTTTTTAGTGGGCAACCAATATTTTAAATTAGATTACTTTTTTCTCAGGCTGAGGAAAATGGAAGGGGAAGTTCACAGAAGAGGGCAACACGAGCTCGGGCCCATTTTCATTCACGAGACTCGAGACGAGCCGGGACTGATCATCATTCTTTTTGGGTCGGGTCGAGCCTTACATTTTTATGCAGACTCAGGGCGGGCCGGGACAGAATTCTTTATTTTCGGGTCTGCCCGGCCCGATATAAACGATAAAAATTCGACCAAGGGTCCGACCCAGCCCGTATGAAAATCATCAATGGCCCGGCCTGGCCCGTGCAGATCTCTAAATACTTTCCCCCGAGCCCATGTTGGGCTGGCATTTTATTTATTTATTTTTGTAAAAATTATAGCGATGTTATATATCTATTTAGCAAAATTTTTAGAAATTTAATTTGGTTTAATAAATTATAGAGATATATTTTAAAAACCTACTTTTTTTTCTTTGTAAAGCTTTAAAATTATGGTTTTCTTCTACCATCATTTTCTTTTATTCTAAACTACGTTGATTTTCCTACTGAATTTTCATTTGAATCTAATTGTCTAGGTCAATTTATTTTAAATCAGTGTTTATGTACGTAATTGTCTAAGTAGTCATTATTATTATTACTATTTTGTATACTATGAATTTTGAACATCATCTGAAAATAAAATGTATGCATAAGTAAGTGTGCTTTTTGAATAATATTAATTGTAGAATAATGTTGCTTCAGAAATATCAGAATGTTTCGTAGAAACTTAGTCGTGCCGGGCTAATTTAGTTTTTGTACGGGTCGGCGTCTGGCCGAAGTTTTAGATTTTATGACGTGCCGGGTCGGCCGAATAACTTTTTGCACGGATCGGGTCCGACCGGACCCGGACTTATAAATTTTGGCCCGTGAAGACCTCTAGTTCACACTGTCTGTCGTGCGCAATTGGGTTAAATTAGGTAATCCCTATACGCAATTAGGTAGCAGTTAAAGGATTTTAGTTTTTCTTTTAAAGTATAATGATGCTCTGAAGAAAAATCTTCCCTGCAGCATGTGTCCCACGGTCTGTCGTGCGCAATTGGTTGAAATTAGGTAATACCTATACGCAATTAGGTAGCAGTTAAAGGATTTCAGTTTTTCTTTTAAAGTATAATGGTGCTCTGAAGAAAAATATTCCCTGCAGTATGTGTCCCATTGCTGAATTGCTGATTGACTAGAACTAGCTGACTTAAAATATTTACCACCCACCCTTTTATTAGCCATGTAAGGTAAAAACGTCATATTTCAGTGAAATGTACTCATTCTTTAATTTCTCTTTCGCCACAAATTGTAACAATATCAAATATGTTTATTATTAAGAGTTTCCAAAAGATGATTTTTTTTCAGTTTCAGACAACTGCCCAGCTCAGCAGTTGGTCATTTGAGCACTAGATAGTAAAATAAAGCTCAGGAGCCTTTTTACAGCTTGGGACCAGGACATCAGCCTCCTCCCCTACAATTCTATTAAAAATAAGAGTACTTAATATTTTTATTATTTACATATAAGTTGTTGATATTTCCAACAATACCCAAATAATTGTTAAAATAAAAATATAAAATCGAGATTTAGAAACCCTCTAACGTTTCAGTACCACAGATGCAGAGGTAATGCAGTAAAAGTTCATGAAATAGCATTACACTTAGAATATTGACCAATCTATTTTCATAAATTACAAAGTAATAATAATAATAATAATAATAATAATAATAATAATAATAGTAATCTACTACAGCCCATTTTACATTTTCATCCAACTATAATATCAGAACTTTTCTAGATACTTTATTGTGTTTAAAAATGAACAGATCTTTTATATATATATTTTTAGAGCTAGAAACATATTAACATACTACTTACTTGTGTTCCAAGACCCAGTGTCATGAGCATAGAGAAGAAAAGAATGGACCAAAGTGGAGAAATCGGAAGACGGGAAACTGCTTCTGGATATGCAACAAAAGCTAAACCAGCCCCTGTTTATAAATAATAATAATAAAAAAAATTACGTTAGTTTAAAGTTGCTTTTTAATATTGCCTAAAATATATATATTAAATATTTTACAACCTTTGAGATCTCATATCCTCAAAAATACTTTAAAATGTCCATAAACTGAAATTTTATTTTTGATTTCTATTAAAATGATTTATGAAGCGCATTTTTAAAATAATAGTTTAGATTATTTCATTGAATATAGCTATAGATTGATTTGTTAAAAATAAAAATAAAATTTTATTTGTGTACTACTGCCTATTTTACGTTACGCTGCTGTGGAAAATTGTATAAAAGTCTTGATGTAGATTGAATAGGATATGTAGTACTCATTCATGAAAAATACTGAAATACATTATTTATAATATAAACTATTATTATCAAGAATACCAGACTACTAATCCCTGATAACAACAGTTCAAGGAACCATCAATTTTCGAAACATATTTTCATAACTTAAGCCATAACATAAGTTACAAATATAAAAAAATTCTTACCTTGAGCCGCTACTTCGGACACTGGCACACCAAGTTCATGAGCCATGAAACCAACAATACTAAAAATGACAAATCCAGCGAAGACACTTGTAGCGCAATTTCCAAATGCAATATATATTGCATCCCTAAAATTAAAGAAGTGAAAATTATATATTGAAAATTACTAAATCATTTCCGAACTTCTCTTTAAAGAGACCATAAATTACCTTCAATGGAAAAACAAAAACACTTTTAACAGACTCATTAGGTGTTGTATAAGTGCAGAGGCCAGGTGAAATCCTGGGTGTAAAATTTTATTAACCCTATTTGAAAAATAATCTCTAAAAACAGGTCTTTGAGTCTTATTGGGGGTCGTTATAAGCTCAGAATTCCAGTGCGCTGCACCCTCCGCACCCCTCTTATGGACGTCTCTATACACAGTTGGTAAAATCGTTAAGACTGAAGTTAACCAATACGACCGAAAACAAATAATAAACTATTCCAGTGTTATACAACCGGAGCCTGCGGAATATCATTGAATTCTTACAGAAATCTTCGTTTTGTTTCATTTAAAGGCAAAGATTTCTGTAACAAATTACTGGTATTCCGCGGGCGCCAAGTTGGACAGCCTTGAATTACTCTGTATGTTTCTCCAACAAAGTAAGTTTTAATTTATTTTGAAGAAAGGCCAAGGAAAAAAGTTGATAATCAAAAAGGCAAAAAGGGGAATCGTAGGGGAATTCTGGCTTAGTCCAGGGTTTCTAGTTTAGTCTCCTTTTTCAGTCAGAAATTATGAATTCATAACGGAAATTCCGAAAGAAGAATTACTTTATATGATCGCGAAATGTCTGTCATTAAAAAAAGCAAAAATTACTATTCAGAATTTCTGAATAATAAAGGAAACCAAACTGGCAATCCTAGCTAAGTCATTCTATTGTATGTCAATGAAGGTATGCAGTACATTCAGCAAAGATGTTTTTAAATGAATGCCAGTTTGTATTTTTATCTTTATATACATAGAGAAAACTCATCTAAATTATTAACTGCTAGACAAGCAACGCACGAATATGTAGATGAGCCATAAGTTATATAATATTAGTATTTTGTCCAATAAAGAAAGTGTTGAAATTCCAAATGGAATTTCAAACATACATTATAATTTAAATTTTTTTAGTTTGTTCAATTAAATTGCGACCCCCCCCTTTTAACTGAGAGCCTGGGTGCGTGCCCTGTTTGACCTGTGGGAAATCCGTCCCTGTATACCTGGTTTTTAAACGTGTGTTTCGATATAATAAAATTTGGTTCTTACTTGAAGCAGTTGTTATGAAATCGATTGTAACTTGCCAGAGTAATAAGTCCTCCCCAGCATGGCGACAAGGAAAAGAAAATTTGCATTGCTGCATCACCCCATACCTAGAATCATATTCAGAATGTTAGGCAGGAAAAAAGGGGATTTTACGAAAGAAATTAAGTTCTAAAGCTATAAAAACACTTACGCGTGCTTCTTTCAATCTTGAAAACTCAGGAGTTAAATAAAACATCACTCCATCGGTGGCTCCATCTAGAGTCAAACCTCGGATTAGCAAGATCGTCAATACAACGTAAGGAAACGACGCAGTGAAAAAGACCGCCTAAAAATGAAAAAAGTTCCACGCTTTTAGAATTTAAATACTTAAATCTTGAGATGTGAATATCTTTCTTTGTTGTGTTCGATTTTGTGGAGTTTAATTATAAAAGTGATTTTTTTTACTATTAATGACGGCTTACTGGTGGAAAATGAAATTCAGAAGCTAATGTAGAATTTTAGCATTATTTGGTAATCTTATATAGCTAAATCTTCATACTAGTAAGAAGTCCACCATGTACCTTAATTAAGTATTATGTATAAGTATGGTAAATAATTTTTAGACAAATAATTACTACTAATATATATATATATATATATATATATAACAGAAATATATAATTTGTTTGTGACTTAATAGCTTTTTTTTAATATAAAAAAGCTTGGAAAGCAGTAATGCAATTAAGGCTATGAACCATTTCAATCGATTATAATTAATAACAACTCTTGTCGCAAATCAACTATTTTATAAATAAAAGTACAGGTATTAAAAAAAAATAAATGTTAACTTCAACTAGACGACGACGTGTTGAAGCTATGAAAAATAGTTCATAACTAAGTTTAGAATATAACTAAATATCATATTTTTAAAAGGCACATTCTTAATATTTTATTGCTCAGTTATAACATATTGTTTTGATTCACTTATGAATTATCTGAGAGTAAACGTTTCTTTATTTGATTGTCACAAGTACAGAGTAATTATAAAAAACTATCCCTATATATGAGCCCCTAGTTATCACACCGTTCTCAGAAATTGAATGAAATTTTGGTTTAAAGTATTTTGAGGTATGCTTTCAAGAATCATATGAAAAACAATAGTTAAATTCTAACAGTTACGGTTACAATGACAAAATTTCGAAATTTTCAAATAGCAACACATACTTTTTGTTATTGAAATGTGATCTTCATAGTGAAATACCATAAGCACGTACCATGGCAAGAGGAATCTGTTGAACCTGACATCTGATGGCATCTTTTAAATCAGATGCAGATTGCGGATTATATGCATACACTTTGGATTTCTGGTATCCCCACAGCCAGAAATCCATTGGAGTGAGATTGGGGGACATTGGCGGCCACGGAAACGTGAAATGGCGGGAGATAACTCTGTCACCAAACTGTTGTGTTAAGAAACGTTTGACATAAAACCTCACATGCGGGGGGAGCGCCATCTTGCATCCACATGATGACATCAGATAGAGCATTTCGCTGTTGCATATTGGGAATTACGTAATTAGTCAATATTTCTAGATAGCGAGCACACGTTTGTAGACCTGTGGCAGTAACTTCTTCAAAAAAGTAAGAGCCGAAGTTGAAGGTGCTTGTTATACCGCACCGCACAGTAACTTTTTCTTCGTATAACGGAAGTGCAACCACATCATGGGGATTATTGTTTGCCCAGTGCACTCAGTTCTTCGAATTAACTTTACCAGTCAACGAGAATTGGGCCTCGTCCGTCGCCAGAATGCGCCAAGGCCAGTTGTCATCGTTGTCAAACCGGATGAGGAATTCATTCGAAAAATCTAGCTGTTGTTGCTTATCACCTGCTTGCAAAAAACTGGACACGGTGGGACCGATATGGAAACATGTGGAAAACAGAGCGCAGAATTTTGCGGACCGTATAATTCGGCAACTGCAGAACGCGTAAAACACTGCGCGCACTTGCAAGAGGAACGTCGATTATCGTCGCATGGATTTCTGCAACAGTCTTGACAGGAATGGAAGATCATCCAGGCCAAGATCGATCGAATGTGCAACCAGTTTCTGCAAATTTGCGTATGAAGTTCCCTTCAGTTTTTACAGTACATGGGCCACGGCATAGCCCATGGTTTCTGCGGTACACACGCAATGCCCCTGCGGCATTTAGTTCGTTCAGGTAATAAATCTTTAAATCTCACCACGTTCTATCCCTGTAAGTGGCATGTTGTTCAGAGTGCAAGAAAGCAATATACGCGGCACACATTTCACAGTTCCTTTTCTTTAAATTAGTGCGACGACGTCAGTCATGACGGAGTCTTACGCCGAACTAGGAAATCTGCGTACCTTGGTCTCTTCTTCTCGTTTCGAGGGAGATTCAGTAGTCTGGGATCAGAGCCGTAGACACAGTGTGAAACGTGACGTCATTAGAAAGAAAAGTAGTGCTCTGGTGAAAGCCACAGTTGTTTTCTCCTTTCTTCTTGATCTGTCTAGAGACAGCGATTTTCGTGCGACATGTACCGTTCCAACGCTTTTTATGGTTTTTCACTATGAAGATCACATTCCAATCGAAAAAGTAGGTGTTGCCGTTTGAAAATTGCGAAATTTTGTCACTGTAACCGTACTGTTAGAGTTTAACTGTTGTTTTACATATGATTCTTGAGCGCATACTTCGAAATATTTAAACAAAAATTTCATTCAGTTTCTGCGAACGGAATGATAGTTTGGGGCTCATGCATTGGGATAGGTTTTTATAATCATCCTGTACTTGTAATTTATTTCAGTTTAAAAGTCAAATATAGATAAAATGATTTAATTATAATTATCTAATTAGTACTAAACAGAAACATGAAATTATATATATATATATATATATATATATATATATATATATACGTATATATATACCGGGTGATTAAGTTACGCTTTCAAAAATCAATAATTTTAAAAATGGAATTTTGTTTGGCGAAGGAAAAAAAAAGTTCCAAAATGTGTCGATAAATGGCGCTGTCAGGGTTCACATTGTCTGGAGATATGCAAATTACTAATACGTGACATGCGCACCGCAGACATAGCTGCCATAGGTGCAGATCCCCAAAATCTGGAAGGAGCCAGTGGCTCCTAAACCCAAAAAATCCAGTGGCCACATTGTGAAACAAACACATATAAACAATATTTTTTTCTGAATTAAATTTGGACAATGGAATATTGAATCTTCCCACCATAACTGCATACAGTTTGTAGGAATAAATTTTGTAATGTAAGGCCCGAATATTTTGTGAATAAACGATTCTCTGAAGTTTTTTTATCTGTAGATAAACTTTCCCCTCCCCCACCCCCTAAAAAAAAAGGATTTTTCATAGCTGAAAAGAAATGCTCAACGTAGGAAACTTGCATAAGAAAATATTTCTATAAAAATCAAAATTAAAAATAAATGTGTATGAAAAAAATATGGAGATTTATTTTCATTTAGGTTTTAGATTTTAATTAAATTTAACAATTTCTGACATTTTCAAGGATGATGGAGAAAGATCGAATACTATAAGCCTCATTGCAACTTTTGTTGCAAGGGGATTTTTTAAGGATTATTAAAGAATTATTTTAATCTCCCTATGGAGACAAAAAAAAATAACAATTTTTCTGGCCGATCGCCAATTTTCATGTTTTATTATCACAACTCCTTGACGAAATTCACAATTTTTTTTTTCTGCAATCGATTAATGAACTTTCGCGACCAATTGATGAAATTTGCAATTTTTTTTTCTCTATATTTGAGTTTTTTTTTTCTCGAGAACAATTGGAGAAATTCTCGCTTTTATTTTACGACTAATTGGCGAAATTCCGGTTTTGTTTCATCAGCAATTGATGAAATTCGTGGTTTTATTTGGCGAGCGATTGACGAAATTTGCAAAATTTTTCAGTGACCGACTGACGAAATTTTAGATTTCTTTTCATGACTGATTGGCGAATTGATTTGCGGAAATTTAAAAATAAATAAATAAATAAATAATTATAATTCGAGGAGTTTTGCTAATTCGTGGAAGAATCGCATGCCTGTAAGAACATATATGACAAATCCCAGAGCTACAAATTTATTCTCTTCTCGGCACAAATTTTACTGTGTCGCGGGCTTATTGTGGCATGCCATCGGCACAGAGTTCATTCGCGACGCATATTAAGAGGATTTTTTTTTCTGATTCTGCCGACATTGAAAACTAAATAAACCTGAAATTTGTGAATTAGTGGAAATGTGGCATTTATGTTCAATCATATTTTTTAATTATGGACAACAGAAAAAAGAAAAAAAAAGAGCTAAATATTGCTGAATTAAGGAGGAGAATGCCCGGATTTTATATTCAAAAATAAAGCGGAAATGTGCCTTTCGGCGAAAAAGGGACATCCATGTAAAACACATGGCGACTTAGACATAGAAAGTTAGTCGTCAAAGCAAAAACTTTAGTCGCCACGTGGCGACTGGCGACCGTGAATCTGCACTTATAAGCTGCCATAAAAATGCAGAGCACCAGCTCTTTGCCTGAATGCTTCATCATGCCTCTGACTATGAAGGATCGCGCTCTGCTCGTGAAGATTTTTTATAAGAACAATGACTGTGCATTTACAGCTATAGGAAGTATCGGACATTAAAATCCATAAAAAGGGGTCTTATAACCTCAAATGGTCTGCAAAAAATGATTGCTAAATTCGAAGAGACCGGTTCATTTGACGTTAAATGGGGTAGAGGAAGAAAATCAGTGTCGGCTGCGGCAGGGGAAGATGTGGCTACAGCATTACAAGAACAGACTAACAGTGATGCTGGAATCAGCAGTACACGGTGAATTGGCCGAATGCTGGATATGCCGAACAGCACGGTGCGTAAAGTTCTACGGAACATCTTGCGCTGTCATCCGTACAAGATAACTCATGTGCAGGAGTTGCTACCTGCTGACCTGGAAGCACGTCAATCTTTTGCACCACAATTTCTTGCCCGGGGGGAAGTGGACAACGGATGGCCATGGAACATTCTGTGGTCTGACGAAGGCCACTTTCATTTGCAAGGTTCTGTAAAAACGCAAAATTGTAGGATATGGGCGACCAGGAATCCGTCCCAGCTACAGTCATTACCTCTTCAGTCTGAAAAAGGCACTGTGTGGTGCGGAATAACGGCAGCGTTTATCATCAGTCCGTTTTTCTTCGAGGAGATCACACCTGTGGATCCCGTTACCTGATTCGTTACTGGAAAGCGGTATGAAGCACTTTTGCGTAACCATGTCCTTCCGGCACTTCAGCAGCGTCAGTGTGTGGATTGCACAATATTCATGCAAGATGGCGCTCCTCCGCACATTACTACTCCTGTGAAGCAGCTACTGAGTGCTAATTTCGGAGATGATAGGATCATAAGCCGCCTTTTTCCAATAACGAGGCCGCCAAGTTCACCCTTCTTAATTCCGTGTGATTTCTGGCTTTGGGGGTACCTGAAGATTGTTGTTTACAGCGGGCGGATTCAGGATTTAGCCGACTTGAAGGAAACCTTAACACACCACACCCATTGCATCAGTACAGATACCCTCCGATCTGTTGTGGAGCATGCCGTTTTGTGCTTCCAATTAGTAACGGAACAAGGCGGAGGGCATATGGAACAAATTATGCCTTAATCATCGGTAAGGTGTTTCTTCCATAAGCTCTTTTTTTTTTTTTTTTTTTGCCATATCGCTGTTGTTGCTGTAAACACTTATTCTTGTGTTTTCGCTAATAAACATTTAGTAAATCCCTGAACCCTATTTTTTCCTTTTGGCTAACAACATTCCTGCGTTTAACGAATACATTTTTGGTCTTTTCCCTGACAATACCCTGACAGCGCCATCTATCGGCACATTTTGGGACTATTTTTTTCCTTCGCCAAACAAATTTCTATTGCCTCACGATTGTTCTGCTAAAATATAAAGTCATTCTGACCAGTAGTTTTAAAATTATCGATTTTTGAAATCGTAACTTTAATTATAATCACCTGGTATATATATATATATATATATATAAAAGACTTAAATTGTGACTTTATGCGGATGTCCAGTGATAAGAATAGGTTTTGAGTGCGGTGTGGCGAAATAAATTGAAAACTATGCAATAAAGTATGTATGCAGCGTTAAACGAAATTTTAGTAAATGTGCTGACATGTTTGTATAACTACAAATTACCTTAGAAGTCTATATGTATCCTTTACGGAAAGATCAACGAAAGATTTTGGACATGATGCCTTTGAAATCTTACACTTCATTATATTAACAGAATCATACTAATAAAATAAAGATGTTTGTTTGTGTGTCTATGTACGATGGCTTGGAAAATCTGCCGCACGTAGAAGTCTGAAAATTTGAGTAAGGATAGTCCAAAGAAGGTTCTGATGCACCTAGGGCTCAGATTTTTAATTTTTTGATAATTAGCCGAGATATTAATCAAAAACCGAAATTTAAAAACGCAACTCAGGCATCACCGTAGAGAGATCCAGTCTGGATGACATCTGCGGAGCGCCGGTCGTAACGGAGAAGAAATGAAAACTATTTCTTTTTTTTTTCTGTGTTTCTTAACGCGCTATGTCTGAACCTTTCAAATACGGAAAACGGTTAACACATTTCTAAATTTCGAACTATTACGTTTTAAATGGCGCAAGCCGTTTGAAAAAATATTGCTGTTAACCCTTACATTTGTTTTTTCAGAAAGTTTTGATTTCACGGTTGCCTTTTTCTCTCTATTACCAATGCTCCTATCGGGCTCAATTTAAGAGATACTGATTAACCAAAACTACCCTCTTAAACATGAAACCTTCTTCTCTTTGACGGTGAATTAGTTTTCAAAAATACTAATTTTAACCGTTTTAAAAAAAACCGCAACTGCAGGTCACTTCGCGCCTCCCGGAGACACATTTTTTGTACGCTAAAAGTAACTAAACGTCGATATTCTATTTTGACAAAATCTTTTAACACTTCCCTGGCACACCGCATTTACATAATCTACAAAAATTTCGCAGCGTTCGGACCAGTAGAAGTATTAAAAAAAATAAAATCTGCGAAATTTTTAATGAAAATGGTTAAACGCGAGTGGCTCATATTTCATGACTAAACATGCAAATTTTTTAACGAAATGTTTACACAAGCTTGGAAACAGTTATATTTATAAAAGAGAAATAATTAAGAGAGTTCGACTGATAAGAATTACATTTTTTTTTAAAAAGAAACCGACGCGAAAAAAGATAAAGCGAGAAGAAAACACATTTCTTTTACGACTAGATATCAATATTTTTTCACGAATTCTTTACTAGGGCTGCAGAACTGTCATATTTATAACCGAAAAAAATTTCAAAGAGTTCTGACAATAAGAACAATTTTTTTTACAGTTAAACGAGCGGAAGTGAAAATACAATAAGAATGTCTTCTTACGAACGCTTTTACCACTAAATTTCAATATT
This sequence comes from Maratus michaelseni, assembly GCA_963931845.1. Classification (NCBI taxonomy): domain Eukaryota; kingdom Metazoa; phylum Arthropoda; class Arachnida; order Araneae; family Salticidae; genus Maratus; species Maratus michaelseni. Next base: position 495,576,581 of record OZ007586.1, read on the forward strand.
TTTTTGAAAATTTTGTACACAGGCTACGAAAACATTATGCTTTTAACTCATAAAAATTCCAAAGAGTTTGGACGATAACAAGTATTTTATGATAGCTAACGTACACGACGACCCCCCTCGATCCCTTTCTTCGGCAAGTTTCAAAATTACGCATCGGTTCGGGAAATCAAAATACGCATATATATATATATATATATATATATATGTATGTATACCAAACCACATGTACATTCATTTCTCATTTCTGTTTAAAAAAATACGAATATTAACCCTTTGAAAAAAATTCCTGTCTGAAAGTCACTTTTCTTTTTCTCCGCTACCTTGCCCGTAGGAATAACATTACGCACATTTTGATTTAAAAATACACTTAATTTTATACAATCGCTCTGAAATTTTAATACCATATACTAACATTTTAGCTAATGATCGAGTATAAATTTGGTTAAGAAATTATGAGATTTAGGGGGAAAATAATCAGTTTGAAAATTAAAAAAAAATTCCATGGGATTGCGCTTTCTTATTTACACTTATAACGTAAACTTTTTTTGCGCTAATAATCTAAAGTTATAATAATTTAAACTAACTTTTTAGCTATTGTTCGAGTAAAATTTTCATTTAAAAATAATGAGATTTAGCAGTAAAATAATCAGTTTGAAAAAAAAAAATACTATAGGAATCCAATCTTAAAAAAGCAAACAAATATTGCTTTTTACAATTCAATATCAATATTTTAGCACGAAAATTATATACAGATTTTGGAAATATTATATTTATAACTCATAAAAAATAACTATTTTTCTTTTATATTAAATGACTCGATGTGGAAAAAAATAGTTAGAAGAAAGCCCCTTTTTATTGCCAAAGGCATGGGCATTATTAGGTTCAATTGGAAAGATTTCAGTTTAAATATATTATTTTACTGAACAGTGATTTTTGGTATATTTAAGAATATTATCTCGAGTTCGGGCTACGCGCGCCGGTCTTTTAATGAAAAATATAAAATAAATCATACCAGAGCGTGCGTAGAACGCCGGGTGTACGCTGTCTAGGGCAGTTGGACCTCCAACTCTAAGCCTGTTTTGATAGACTTTCAGTTGAAAATAAAAAAATCATACAAAATCGAGGGTACTCGCTACCGAAGGCCGTGGGGCTCCCATCATTATGATCGTTTAGAAAGATTTTCGTTTAAATACACTGCTCAAAACAATTAAAGGATATTTGAAGTTCTATATAAAATAAAGATAAAAACGAAATTTTTTTTGCCGAAAATAGAAGAAGAGAATCACAAATGCAAATTTTTCTGTTTTTCAAACTGTGGAGTATGCAAATTTTGAGTTCGGCGTCAAAAACGTCGCTTCAGCGGCAGCGAATGAAATTTGACTTTCAACTGGATAAAAGAGAATGAAGACAAGGATGATCGGCATTCAGTGATTGCTTTGTTTCGATGAGTACGATGTCTCAGCGAAGTCATTTGACAGATTCAGAAGCTTGGAGAATTGTTGGTAGGTTAGAAGGGGGCCAAACTCAAGCCGAAGTAGCGCAAGCCATTGGAGTGTCACAAAGTGTCATTTCCAGGATCTGGAACCGTTTTCTGGAGAGTGGATGTGCAGGCCAAAGACCAGGGCAAGGTCGTAGACGGGCAACAACGCCCAATGAAGATCGGTATTTAGCGTTAACAGCTCGGAGACACCGAAACATGAACGCTACTCTTCTCCAACAACACCTTCGCTCGGCTACAGGCACTGCGATTTCAACTCAGACTGTCCGAAACCGGCTCCATGCTGTAGGTCTGTATGTTCGCCGACCGATGGTATGTGTTAGATTAACATCAAGGCATCGTCGCGACCGTAGGGAGTGGGCAACCGAGCATGTCAACTGGAGGAGAAATGAATGGAGCAATATTCTGTTTTCTGACGAGTCCCGTCTTTCTGTGCATCCGGATAATAGGCGTATTTTCATCTGGAGGGACCGTGGCAGTAGGAATAATCCTGCGTTCGTGCACGAAAGTGTCAGATTTGGCGGTGGAGGAGTGTTGGTGTATGGTGGCATCTCCATTGACGGGCGCACTGACCTCTACATCATTCGAGATGGAGCTCTCACTGGTCGCCGATATAGGGATGAGATCCTCAGACCTATTGTAGTCCCTTACGCTGCAGCAATCGGAGATAACTTCATTTTAATGGACGATAACTGCAGGCCACATCGTGCATACCTGGTGGAGGATTTCCTTTTCGAGGAAGGAATCGTTCGAATGGAATAGCCAGCGTGTTCTCCAGACATGAATCCAATCGAGCACGTTTGGGACGCTCTAGGAAGACGAGTTTCTGGCCGCCAACAACCCCCACAAACTCTCCAAGAACTGGAAAGAGCTCTTGTGGAAGAGTGGGGCAGAATACCCCAACTCGTCATTAATAGCCTCATTGAGTCCATGCCTCAAAGGTGTTCAACGTTGCTGGCCGCCCGTGGAAACCATACCCCCTACTGAAAATGATTTTCTTTGAAGAAAACACCTTTTCTTATTCTTTTTTTCTCATATGCACAAATTGTGTTTTTTTCCTTTTGTACACAAATGCGCAATAAAATGCATATTTTTCTGCCAAACATGTGTAATTTATTCTCATATAACCTACTATGTCTGTCGACCATGTATCAATCAGCTAAAAAGTTTCCCAGATACAAAATCCACCTAAAACTGCAATATCCTTTAATTGTTTTGAGCAGTGTATATAAATTCATTCAACATTGATTTGAGGTATACAGGTGACTTTTAATTAACCTACAACTTTAAATTGAAATAACTTCTCGGAGCCTCACTGAGATTTTATGCTTTTAATGGTTAAAAAATGCAATTTCCCCCCGGGAGCCACAGAAATGCCTCCCGGAGAAAAGTGTCTGAAACTGAACACCCCCCCCCCCCCCACCACACACACACACACACACTTCGCTGTTGAGCCAGCTAACTTGCAGTTTTGTTATCTGTATCTATACATCATAGATGGAGGTACGAATGCGTGCAGTGAGAGAGGGCATAAAAGGAATTTGTTTAGTGTCAGTTCCACGTAATTTTGAAAATGTCTCCCAAAGCGTCATATTCAACTGAAAATCGTATTTTTATTGTTAAAAATTGGTATGAATGGGGAAAATGAAACACTATTTCTACGGAAGAGGTCTTCACCATTCAGAAACCGCCCTAATTCTTCTAGAGCAATGGTAAGAGATTCGCTAAGAAAATTAGCCTCCTTATTCACCAGATATGAATCCATATGATTTCTATCTTTGGGGTCATATGAAATATTCGGTTTACAAGAAGAAGTCGACAGACCTTATTAGCCTCAAAAGTTCCATAACTGATTCATTTTCAAGCATAAAAAAGAAGCGCTCGATTTTGTTACTGACAACTTTGTGACTAAGTTGTGCTATTGTATCACCTATGAAGGTTCTCACTTTGAAAACCTTATCCATTAAATTCCTTTTCCACGTTATTTTCAATAAATAAATGTTTGTAGTGCTACCTACAACGACTCAAGAGTTATTTCAGTTAAAAGTTGTAGGTTAATTAAAAGTCACCCTGTATTTAGGTTATTATCACGGGCTCGGGCAACGCGGGGCGGTCATCTAGTTTGTTAATAAGGTAAGAAAAATAAGTAATTTATGAGTTATGAATTATTATCTTATGTTACACTTTCATTTCAAACATTTATTTTTTTATTTAAAATAGGCACTATGTTTGACCAAAACATTTTATTTAGAAGGGACGAGTCAAAAGATTCACGAGAATATGAAGTGTTATGGTACCGTTTTAAATAGCTGCTCTCAAAGCTGGTAGACGGGAGGTGCTGGGTTCAAACTCCTATCGTGCCCGTCGACCTAACCGTTCGGAGTTTTCCGTGGTTTTCTTTGAACCTTGCCGTATAAATACGGGTTAAGATCCTTTAGAAAGACTCCCCAAGGAAGGCACTCTCCCTTAGTAGGGCCTATATAGGACCTATTCCTCGTGTAGATAATCGGCCGTCATAAATCAACCAAACCAAACCAACCGTTTTAAATAGTTACTGTACTAATAATTATTGTTGGACTATTACTTTTGAAGGATCTGGGACTCAGTACTTGTTATGGGGGTCTCCAAGATTATATACGTTTTCGAAAATCAGAGGCAGCAGCAAAAGGAACTATGTTTTTATAAATGCTTCTTTAAATCTCGGAAATATTAAATTTCTGCGTTTCTATAGATAAAGTACGCTTTTCGGACTCGTGGGTAACTCGGAAGAGGTCATTGAATATTTTCGTGCATAATTCTAGTATTATATTGTAGTAGATTAAAAAAACATTTGTCTTTTTAGGGTTTCGTTCATCTCACGAAACCCTATTACTCCCGCTCCGTTGTCTGTCCGTCACAGAGCCATTTTCAAAAACTACATAACTTACAGAATTGAAACTTCTTGTATATAGATGAATACTAGCTGTAAAGAGCTCAAAGTATTAAAATTTGAAAAATTCGTATTATTTTAATAAATAGAGATAAAAAACCAAAATTCTAACAGCCTTTTCCTATTAAATTTAAACATTTTTCGTTATAGCAGATGCCAAAATTTAAAAATCCGCAATGAAATTTTTTCTACAATAATTAATTTTCTATCAGACGATTTCCACGTAAAAAATGAAAACGAAATAAAAAGTTTAACCAATTGAAAAAAGATTAATATGAAATAAAAATGATTGACGTCATAGTGGTAATAAAACGAAATTTTCAAAGATTTCACAATAATACAAGGAGTATGAGTATGCAATAATTAATTTTTTATTGAAAGTAAAAAATGTGAAAAATGAAAATGAAGTAAAAAGTTTCAACAATTGAAATAAAGATTAATATGACTTCACGATGGTAGTATAACGGAAATTTTCAAACATTTCTCAATAATACAAGGAGTATGAGTATGTGTATGTACACAAAACTAATTAATATCACGTCATTAGAGAATTAAAAAGAAAATCTGACGTCATATTGGAAGTTTAACGGATTTTTCAAATGTTTGAGAATAATACAAAGCGCGTATCAATATGAGTAACAGAGAATAGTAAATATATGAGTTTGAGAAACATATTGAATCATGATAAAAATCCGATTATGGAAATATTCGCATATTTTAGCATTTTGAAGGTGTGCAACATGTTTAATTTTGAAATTATTTTCTTTTAAATATCGCATTTAGTCCGCATGACAGATATTATTATGACAGAATGTAATAGCGGGCTTAGCCCGCTATCGGGCTGGTTTAGATATTCGAAAAAAAGAAAAAAAATAGACCGGTAATTTTTTACTTTATAAAAAACATGACTTTTTGTTTGTTTTGTTTTGTTGTTATTGCTAAATGAAATGTATTTGGATTCATTAAAGAAAGGATAAAGTGTTTTGAAAGGAATATTAAACGAAACCCTTTAAGCGATCTACGATCACACCTACCCACTTGTTTTATAGTGTTCTTGCACAGTGTGAAATTTCATCCTCTAGTAATTTTTTAGTACCATATACAGAAAAAGAAAAAACTTTTTAAAATTTTATATTATTTTGTTATTATTATTATTCGTACATTTTAAGGGGGGGAGGGGGGATGCCGGTTTAACATCCGTTAAATTAAGATAATTTTTGTAGGTTTTTTGAAAAATAAAAAATAAAAGACAAATTATTTTCAAACGGGGATCACCATTAAATTAGACAAACGTTAAACAACAGATTTAATAAAAATTAAATTAATCTGATCATCAGGAATCTCAGAACAAGAAATTAATTCTCAGCATCCATGCTGACTGATGAGCACTGCTGTTTGGTGCTTGGTAACGATGGTTATGAAGCAAAAGAATAAAACGAGAAAAGGTTTGAGAATTTTAAATTCGGGCAAACCAATCATTTACACAAAAATTATATTATTATTATTATTATTGTTATTATTATTATTATTATTATTATTAATATTTTAATCTTTAAGTCAAATTTTAGGGGAAAAAAATCTTAGAGCCACGTTTCTTTATAAAGAAAAAAATAATTGTTTGGTGATAATGTCTCATTTAGGTGATAATATCTCATGTCTCCATATTTGAATTCAATAGCTCAATTACTAACCTTCTCAGAATAATCGTAAGTTCAAATACACAGTTTTGAGAAAAATACATTTAAAATTAGAAAAGGCGTTGATACTTTGGCAAAAGACGCAATCAAAAACTCGTAGAAGCACGTTTTTCTTTTTTTTTTTTTTTTTAAACTGAGCGCCGAGCAAAGCGACGTTGGAAGCAGAAAGAAACAGATAATTTTTTATGCTAAAAATATGATTCTTTTAATATTTTACACCGGCATTCCCCTTCGAACTGGGGTGTATAAGTTTTAAAACTGTAATAAATAATTTACCATTTCAAATTATTTATTAAGGGATTTATAGATAGTGTTAAAATTAAGATATAGCACAAGCAGTAATAGTATTTTATATATTAAGATATAGGTAAAATTATATTGTAGCATATTTGTGAGAGAAGCCGATGTGCTTCTTCGAAATAAAAATAATACATACCTTTCCCATACTCTTAACTCCTTTTAGCAGACAAAAAAACACAAAAACCCAACAAGCTAGGAGACAAAGAGCGAGTTCCCATCGGATAGGACCTAAATCATGAAGACCTTCCGTAATATCTAGCACGAAGTTGCTGAAATAAAAAAGAAAAATATTTGTAGTATTGGGACAAAATGAAGATACGCTTATAAAATGAAAAAAAAAAAAAAAAAAAAAACACATTCTTTTAAAAATTATCTTTTGAAACACTATTTCGTTTTTTAATTTGCAAGTTTAATTGTTTTACTTTACAATATTGTAAAGCTTAAAAAAGAAAGTAAAATATTAACTCTTGTAATAAACTGCATTATTTTTAAATATTTTTAACTTTCCGCCGGCAATAAGAAACCCCGAGCTCATTATCGGCCTTCAATCATCCTTCACATTCGTGCAGATATGCAGCTGACGTTTTAATCTACTAAGAAATCCCGAGCTCCTTATTGTCTTTCGCCTTCGTTCATGAGTGCAGCTGATGTTAAAATGACGTTTTTTATCTACTCACATAAATATGAAAAACGTCCTTTGATAAATGCGAACATATTTTAATAAATAAATAAATAAATAAATAAATAATTTATTGGCTAAAATGTAACCAAAATTATTCACCGTAACTAAATACTTCTTAGAAGTATTTTCTTATAAATTTTCTGGCACAATTTTTTTCTATATCTATAGTCTTCACTTATATCGATGATATAACTTTCTCTATATGTGTGTCACTAATCTTTGAATAAATTTAAACCTGTGGTGTTCCCTACTTTTTGCGAAAAGTATTTTTACACCATTATTTGTAAAAAGTAATATTCATCTTATTTAATTACATAAATTTTGCAATTAATCCTTTAAAGGGCGGTGGTATGTTATTTATACCACTTAATTTTAAATCCAAACTGCCAAATGACACCCAGAATTTTTAATTAAAATTTTGTTTTAGAATGTAGGGGAGACCGGGGCAAGATGAAGAGTGGGGCAAGATGACGAATGTCTTAATTTTTCCGTTTTCCGCTAGGTGGCAGCATCAACCGGACACTACTGGCTCTCCTATCGGCCGTTCGTTAAACATTACTATAGAGACGCTGAAATCGCCATTTTTGTGACAGTTGTGAAGCTTTGATTGTTTTCCGCTGCCACGTTATAACTTTTATACATGTGTAAATAAGCTCTGCTACAGATACAGGTAAGATATATCGTTTCTCTTTAATATTTATGAGTAACTTAGTTTAAATACTACATATTACCATGAATAAATGTCAATTAATCGCCTTCCTTCATGGCAATGAAAACGAATATTTTTAAACAGGTAGTCCGGGTCAAGATGACGAGCTCGTCATCTGGCCCTGTGTTTCGGAATTTATTAAACTAACTATGTTGTCCATTCTATTTAAATCCTGTAAACCAGTGGTTCCCAACGGGGGGCGTACGCCCCACAGGGGGGCAATTTGACTTTTCAGGGGGGCAATTTAACTTTTCAAGGGGACAATTCGGAATTTCTGTGAACTCATATCTTCTGAATTGTTTTTCTAATAGTAATTTTGTAGACTGAAAATAAAAGTTACACATTCAAATTTAAGAAAAATAATTAAAAAAAAAGATTTTTATTCAATTTTTAAAAAGTATCCATTCAAAAGTTTCAAATACAATTCTACCAGAATAATTATAGAGAAAACTTTTAAAGATATTTAGATACTTTTGTATATTTAAAAATTCTTTATAATTTTTCTGATTTATAAGTATTTTAGAATTTTAAACAACTTTTTCGATTATTTATTGAATGAGTCGCACTGCAATATGTCACATGAAAATCAATTTTACACATGAAACTATTCAAGTGTATATTTAACAATTACTTGACGACCTTCCTTTACAGAATCTTTTATCACGTTTTATTCTGATTAGAAATTGTTGTATAATTTAATCGCAGAAATTTTGCGATTAAATAAGGCAAAAAAATTTTTATTCAAAATTATTGATTTTTCTAATCAAGGATTCTGAGCACTCTATACATCACGCATACGTGGCGACCGTGTGCCAGTAAACTACGGGGAGTATTAGATGATTATAAAAAATATTTGATTCATCTATAACCTTCGGCGCGTTTCAGTATCAATGTTAAATGCTTTTGACTCTATCAGGAGTAAATTCTTTAAAAATTTTATAAGAATTATATGTTATAGGGGTAGGGGGGGGGGCATCATCATTTTAGAGATGTTTTGGTGGGGCGCGGCTAAAAAAAGGTTGGGAACCACTGCTGTAAACGCTTGTTTGTCTGTGTGTTTGTTCGCACGACCTTGCGCTTCTATCTCCTCTGGGGCTAAGGGGCGCATGGGATCGGGGGAGGTGTCGTTCCAAAGGGGGCAACCAGAGAAAAACATTTTTGCCATCCGCTAAGCCCCCCCTAGCCTCCCGAAAGAAAAACCCTATCGGGTTCCGTATCTCCACTTCCAAGCGTCCGATCAGTACGAGAAGAGTACCGTTCGACGGGGTCAAGACCTCCCCCCTCCCCCGCTGGTCCCCCTCCCCAGAAAAAAATTCAAAAAGCGTCTAAGGCCCACCAACAGAAGAATGGATCCAGTGTTGTAAATGCCAAGAGTGGTGGCATGAGGAATGTTCCAGTTATGAAAATGGCATTTTTATTTGTGACTATTGTTAGCCGCACAACTAAACACTTCAAAATTACGTTACAATCAATGCATTATGCTTAGTTTGATACTTTGTAAGATGTAAAAACACAGTTATTATTTGTTAAACCATGTAACATATTCAAAAGATAAAATATGTTCAATCTTTTTCAGTGTTGTCATCGATTTGTTAATGTTATGAAAAAATAAAATTATCCTTTATTTTTTTTATTTGAAAAATTAAATGGTAATGTATTTAATACTACAAAGGTATACTCTATCAGTTCATGTAAAATTAATTTTACTATTACTTCAAAATAAATTAATAAACAACAAAAATTGTTAACATAGTCATCTTGCTCCGGCCTCCCTTACGTCATGAAGAGCATTTATTTATTTTCAAATGAATTTGTTCGCAAATTCTGGTGGCAGTTGATCATTTCAACATTTTAGAAGCAGAACTACTTTGCCCCTGAAAGGGTTAAATTAGAGGAATATTTCTTTTTTTTTAAAGTGCTTCTCTTCGGGATACGTAGTGAGTACCACTGATCTATCTAAAATAAATTTATATCATTTCAGCCATTATCACATGCAGATACTGAAGTCACAGATGATACCGATTTTAAAACACAACATAATAAAACACTCTCAATTCCACTCATAATTTTTCAAATGTTATAAAGTGTAACAATGAATAAAATGATTTTCAAAAATTCGATTTTGATATTATTAGAAATTTTGTTGTGCATGATGCAAATCTACTACCAGTGTGATTTAACAGTAAAAATAGAACTGAAATACTGCAAAAATGGCAACTATATTCAAAGTTATGTATAAACAAGAACGAAAAATCATGCGTCAAGCATAGATTATGTAACACTTTCCAACGCTTCCGAAATAATTTTACAAATCATTACCGTTAAATAAGGTGAAGGATAACTTCTATAAGTAAACAATTTGGAAAACGCATAACATATTTAAAAACGTAATTTCAGGAATTTCCAACATATATTTCCAACATATAGTACAATATTTGAAAAATATCCGAATACTTTTATTCAGCCCTGTATATGATCTATAGATTTGTATATATACTACATAGGATGCTAAATTTTAGTTTAGTTAGGAAACGCGTAGCACAGTTTAAAATTCTCCTTTTAGAGTTTCTGTCAATAAACGGAAATGTGTTCGCGAACTTTTGTGCTGCCCTGTATATGATCTACAGAATTTATACACACCAAGTAATAGACAAAAAGTGAGTTAAATTTTAAATTGCTTTCAGCAACTTAAAGCGCACTTCCAGGAATTATTGTTAACATACAGTAGAGAATTTCTTTTGTGTGTCCCTGTCAATGAACGACGACTGCTATACACACAATATTCTGTAGTAAGCCTCTTGTAATGTACCTTAGTGATACATATACATTTCAATGCGTTTAAAATATTAAAATTGTGTAACATCATTAAAATAAACCGCAAATGATTTTCCCCATAGACCGTAATGTAACGGAATTCTTTTGAGTGTCCCTGTCAAAAAACTATAAGTGCTACACATTTCAGTTGAAATAGAGAACATGCTATAGATAACGACAATAACATATAAAAATTGCAGAGCAATTCGAGCAAATTTACGGGAGTTAGAGCACGGACAGACGGCAGACGGCAGACGGCCATACGGCAGGCAAACCGAAGTTATAAACACTTTTCATCTAGGTTGGAAAGTGTTAAAAAGAGCAGAATATTTTTTTCACATTTATTTTCTTTTAAAAAATACGAGTATAGTTTGAAATAGTTTATGCTATCAAAATTAACAAAGTGAAACATTTATATCAATATATAAATGTAAGTAAATCTGCTCTTTCAAGTGCCGTGGCCATTTGTTGCCTAATTATATGAATATAGAAGAATTTTTTACTTCGGATTTCATCTGAAGTTCTCTAAGAGTTTCTAACCAATACACAAGGCATCCTTTCTTATCTCAGACCAATAGCTAATTCCCATACTGCTACTTTTAGAGGTATAGTTCCAACTTCAAAAATGTTTCCTATGTTTAATTTTTTTACTTGTATGAAAATCAATTTACGGCAAAATAGTTATATATTTTTTTAAGTAAAATTTTTATACGATCCCTGGGACCTATAAGTTATATTTAGAAAAAAAAATCCTCATGCTCTAACAAATAAAGCAGTAAAAATTCCATTCTTGTACGACAAAAAACTTACCGAGTTATGATATTTTGATTTTAGAGTTTTTGGCATTTTCTGGCAGTAAAACGGAAAAAGGTGTTTTTAGTGGTAGAAAACACTGAAAATTGATTACATTTAAAGTATCAAAACTCTGTAAGTTTTGGTCATAGAAAAGAATGGAATTTTTACTATTTTACTTGTTAGAGCTTGGAGAAAATTTTCTAAATATGACTTATAGGACCCACGGACTATATAAAAATATAAATTTTGTAACTTTTTAAAAAATAATTAGACAAAATTGGACTTTCATATGTTAAAGAATAACATTTGGAACAATTTTGCAATTGGAAGCATACCTCTGAAACTAACAATTTAGGAATTAGCTATTTGTCAACGATCGGGAGGAACACCCTGTATAATAGACATACATTTGAATAAACTTACTGGAAATATTCATCGCTGGCCATTTTATATTTTGATGCTGATTCTGTCAGATTTTTCCAAGTCTCATTTGACACTTCGTTTTCAAAGAAGCAGGTTCCATTATCCGACATTGTTCCATTGAGAGCAGTGCAGTTCTTGGAGTCAAACTTTTTACATGCTGTAAAATGATATTAAAATGATACGTCACATACATAAGTAAAATAAATAACAGAAAAAGTAAAAAAAAAAAAAAAAAAAAAACGAAAAAAAAAAAACGAGCTCTTGCATAAACACTTTTAAAAATTTCTATAAAACACACAAAAGAAACAGAGGAACTCAGTAAATTTATATTAGTACTTGTTTAAAAGCATTCGATCAAGACTCTTGACAATTAGTTCACTCGTGTTTCTTAGATTATTGAAGGAAATTAGTACTTGCAACGGAAATTTTATACAGAAGACAGGAGGTAAATCCGCAGCAATCTTTTTAGGTAGCTTTCATTACAAAAGCTTACCTATTGCAGCCGTTCGGAGGAAAACAATTCCAAAATATTTTCACCGCTCATGACCCCCAGACACCCAAAACCACCCTCCGTTCAAATGTTGATATATATATATTATATATATATATATATATATATATATATATATATATATATATATATATATATATATATATATATATATGACATATGTCATGCTGAAACTCTTTTATTTGTGAACCTATTTGAATGTGACTGAGTATGTGTATAGGACATACCAAGGTCTCGACCGAGTTCGTTGGCCAACTTCATCCGAATTCTTGTTTCAAAATGGCGGCAAGTAAAAAAATTTAAATTTTTTAAAAAGTCAAAAAGATGTACAAAAAAATTATAAATTGGAAAAATTGTTTCTGTAAAGTGTTAGAACATAATACAAGGATTCTGATTTTTTTTTTGTTTTGGCTTTATCTTAAAAAATAGCTGAGATATCGCAGTTTGAAATTCTAGTGTGGCTGAGATTTTGAAACAATCTGATATTTGTTATGCTGTGACTCTCGTATTTATGAACCGATATGAATGTGACTGATCTCATGTGTACAGAACATACCTAGGTCTCGACCGAGTTCGTTGGCCAGCTTCATGTGCCATCTTGTTTCAAAATAACGGCAAGTTAATTTTTAATTTTTTTTACATTCATAAAGGTGTAAAGAATTATAAATTGAAAAGTTGTTTCCGTTAAGTGTTAGACCGTGATACAAGGATTCCGGAACATTTTTTGTATTGGCTTTATCTTAAAAAATGGCTGAGATACGGCAGTTTGAAATTCTAGGGTGGCTGACATTTTGAAACAATCTGATTTTTGTTATGCTGTAACTCTCATGCTGAAATTCTCATTCAAATTCAGTATTACCGAAAATCGAGATTGGATCTTCTATAATCGGGCATCGGGTGTTTGAGTAAAATGAGTTGAATTTTTAAAAACATGGACTATGAAAGCTACCTTTTCCTCCCGGTACAGGCCGGAAGGACTTTATTTCGTGAAAAATTACATTCTTCAATATTTTTATGCACGTCAATTTACAGGATCTTGAGTGTATAAGATGTAACTTCCGGTAAATTTAGAGAATAATTTCTCTGTTAGATAGCTTTCATTACAAAAAGTAAAAAGCTACCTATTGCAATCGTTTGGAGGAAAGCAATTCCAGAAAATTTTGGTATATTTTCACCGACCAGGACCCTCAGACCCCAAAACCACCCTCCTTTCAAATGTGGATTTATATATATATTAATGTCTGACATTTGTTATGCTGTAACTGTCTTATTTATGAACCGATTTGGATGTGACTGAGTATGCGTATAGGACATACTCCGGGCGTCAACCGAGTTCGTTGGTCAGCTTCATCCGCCATCTTGTTTAAAAATGGCGTTCAGTTAAAAAATTTAATTTTTAAAAATTCAAAAAAATCTATTAAAAAATCATAAATTGAAAAATGTTTCCTTTAAGTGTTAGATCGTTATACGTGGATTCCGGAGCATTTTTTTGTTTTGGCTTAGCTTAAAAAATGGCTAAGATATAGCTATTTTTTAAATTCTAGGTCGGCAGATATTTTGAAACAATCTGATGTTTGCTATGCTGTAACTCTCATACTGAAATTCAAATTCAGTATTAACGAAAACCGGGATTTAATCTTCTATATTCAAATCGGGTTCCAAGCATTTTAGCTTCGAGTGAATGTGTTGAATTTGTAAAAACATGGAATATGGAAGCTACCTTTTCCTCCCGGAACAGGCCGGAAGGAGTTTTTTAAATTAAAAAACCCCCCAGAATCTAGGTTTACAGCTACCTGTAAATTTACATAAGACTTAAGATAAATGATTATCAATAGATTCTATAGATTCTCAGATTTATCAGTAAATCAGATTTTTTTTAACAATGTTGCTTTGATTAAAACTATTTCAACATACCCATGGTATTCCACCAATTATCACAAGAGCTCCAAGGTAAAGTGCTGTTCAAAGACGAGACAAGGTAAAATAGAGCCCAGGCTAAAATCATATTGTAGTAAATCCCAACTAACGTGCTCATCAAAAACATGGCATATCCAATTCCTGAAAGGGGAAAATATACATAAGTTAATAGCACACCATTAATTATTATTATTTATTTTTTACTCCTTCAAAATTTTATTCATTCATATACTGACATCATAGTAAAATAGGTGAAAAAATTCTTGACGCCAAACGATGATAGCCACCAATTAGTAGAATTTAAAAAGAATCAGAATCCCAAAACATAAAACTAACAATACTAGAGATGATTCGAGATGTCTTTCACCCCGTGTTCAGAAGATGACATTAGCACCTCTAAAAAAACACAGAACTAGGGTATTTTTCACACCTAGTAAAATAAAATCAGAATAGCTAAAAATAAAACTAATAATATTAGAGATCAATAAGGATTCCTTTAACCGCCGTGTTCATAATATGAACTTAGCCCCCCCCCCCCCACACACACACACAAAAAAAAAACAACTAAATATCATTTAGGGTAAATTTTACCTTCTGTAAAAAAATAATCAGAATCACAAATCATAGACCTAACAATATTAAAGATGATTAGAGATATCTCTAAACAGGTGTTTAAAACACTACTCTAGCATCCTTAAAACCAACAATGAATCAACTAAATATGACTAAGGAAAATTTAAAATTTATAATTTTAACTTTAATTTATGTTTAATTAAATTTTACCGTTTCTTTTTTGGGGGGTTTAGTTTTTAAATTTAGCTACAATTAAAATAATTATAAAACATACAGTTTTATTTATAGTCTGTTTAATTATAATCAAAATAATGACTAGTTCAATAAATGTAGTGTTAAAATCGCTGATACATTGAAGCTAAATTCAGAACCAGGATATGTTATTCAAGGGCAAATAAAAAAGTTTGAATACGAAAAACATATTTGCAGCATAGAACTTGCATCGAAATTCCGAATCATGCCAATATTGTGTAATTTTCGGTAGTTCTTCTTTTGAAATAAAATAAAACGACGAAATGTGGCGACTTTAATATAGGGAAATTCAAACTTTTTGCCTGAAATTCGTTTGCCACCACAATTTTCGTATTGTAACATTCGCCTTATCTAAGCGTAAGGTTCCTATCATTAATACAAAGCAAATTATTCTATTCTAAAATAGCGGTAGCTCTGTGACGCGCGGGCCACAGGTTCAAGACCCTACTTTAATATATGATACTTTAGATTTAGCTTTTAAAGTAAAATTTCATGCCAGGAAAAAAAAGAAACTACATACGAAGCTACTTACCTTGAAACAACGGGGATATCTTCCAGATAGTGATTGGACTTTCGCTTGCAAACTGTCCAAAAGCAAGTTCTAAGAAGAACAATGGGAATCCGACAAATATGAGCATAATGACGTATGGAATCAAAAAGGCCCCTGAAAAAAAATTATGCTGATTTTATTTTACTGAACAATACTTTAGTAATTTGTGCGGTTGTATTTATCTTTGTAAACAAAAAATCTCGTTGCTTTATAAATAAAATAAGTTGTTTTATCTAATCATCTGTGCAACTTTTTCCCGCTTCGTTTATGTTATTATAAATTGTATATAGATACATATATGAAATCCTTTCAAAATAATGTTCTTATTAAACATAACACAAAATTAATTTTCGGCATTAGCAAGAAATAAACAGCAAAAAATATTTGTAAAATATTACTTCAAACTATTAAGAAAAACCAAATAGCTGCTCCTTTAATCCTATGACGATTAATGCCTATATATACGTCACGAGACCCTCATTGATGCAGACGAAAAAGACAGGCTGCCGCACTGCGTCACTCACTAGGGAAGGTCCCCAAGTGCCAGATACGGATTTTGTTGCGAGTGGTGTCGTTGGAAAACTCTTACCATGGGGATCAAGGAAATGTATACAACTACCCGTCCGAATGCAACTGGTGAATAGTTATAGGCCGATGTATTTCTGACATTTATTGATTTCTCCAGGTCACTAGCTATGCAGGAAAGACACTCTGTGTGGTAGAAAAGACAGCTTACAGTACAATTATGTACTGTAAGCTGTTACCTGTTGTTGCCAGTGTGAAGTTAGTGAAGGTTCCATGTTCTTTCTAGTAAGAAAGAGAAGATTGTGACCACATTTTTACAATCATATATAACTAATCGGACTGCACTGACTTGGAGTGCGCTTTAAAGAACATGAGGAACTAAATTCTCGCCTGATCCAACGGGATGAAAAGAGGGCATGGGCAGGGCCTATGGGGGCAGTTCTCGAGGCGCTCAACCATGGAGAATTTTAGCAGTACTTTTGGCTCACGTTCCAGGCGCGCTGGTTTAGGGGAGGTGGCATGCATTGTGAAAATGTGGTCACAATCTTCTGTTGCTTACTAGAGGGAACATGGAACCTTCACCAACTTCACACTGTCAACAACAGGTTACATAACTCTACTGTAAGCTATCTTTTCTACCACACAGAGTGTCTTTCCTGCATAGTTAGCGACCTGGAGAAATCAGTAAATGACAGAAATACATCGGCCTATAACTCTACACCAATTGAATTCGGATGGGTAGTTGTATACATTTCCTTGATCCCCACAGTAAGAGCTTTCCAACGACACCACTCTCGACAAAATCCCGATCTGGCAGTTGGGGACCTCCCCTAGTCAGTCGTTTCCCTTCGGACTTCTTGAGTCTCCTGATGCTCTTTTTGTGCACCTGTTTTCGTGCATTTGTCGCACTCGCATCATGAAAATAGCATCACGTGAGTCAAGGGGTCCGAAGGGAGACAAACACGTGACGCAGGTGCGGCAGGCAGTCTCTTTCGTCTGTCTCGACCCACATAGAGTAAGCCAAAACTCACTCATCAAAAGCTCAAATGCTGTTTCCCCTAAAAAGCGTGCGAAATAACTACTTAACAGGATTCTATTTTAAAGATAACGATGTGTAAATGACATTTAAATCTAAAGCTGAAACAGAGCAACTTCCAAGAATATTTCGTTTGCATAGACAAATGTTACTGAATGGGGTAAAAATTACCAAAAGAAAAAAAAAACACTCTTTAGCAGTTCATCATTGCATATTTTTCACATTACAGCAGCGTTCGACCCAAAGTCCATATTTTTAATATCACAACCGTATACAGGGTGATTATAATTAAAGTTGCACTTTCAAAAGGCTGTAAAAAAAGAACCACTGGTCAGAATGACCTGATGTTTCATCTGAGTATACGTGAAACAATGGGAACTTGTTTTGCGAAAGAAAGAAGTTCAAAAGTTGACCGGTAGATGGCACTGTACTCGCCATAAGATGCTAATTAAAAGACGTGACATGCTGTTTGAGCAAAGAGTGCCACAACAGCATGTCACGTCTTTTAATTAGCGTCTTATGACGAGTACACGCCATCTACCGGTCAACTTTGTAACTTTGTAACTTTTTTCTTTCGCAAAACAAGTTCCCATTGCTTCACCTTCACGTATACTCAGATAAAATATCAGGTCATTCTGACCAGTGGTTCTTTTTTTACAGCCTATTGAAAGTGCAACTTTAATTATAATCACCCTGTATAAATAAATGTGTAGTGGAAAATGCACAGTCCAACATTATATAGATATTGGCTGGATATATATATATATATATATATACAGAGTTATTCTGTACCAGTGTGACTAACATTAAAAGGTGATAGAAACCATTGCAACAGACATTTTTCGTATAGGGAAGTTGGGTCGCAATCCACTTATTCAGTCAAATACAAGGTATCTCATTCCAAGCCGAACACGGATTTCCCTTCATAAATTTAACAATAATGAAACTATTTAGCGATATTTTCAACAGATTTACTTTTCTTTCTATGAAATGTGATAACTACCAGAGACTTGATGAAAATGATCAATGATCCGCATCCAAACAAGACTGACCTAGACACTCCGTAATTCTGAGTGTAGCTCACAGTACGTATGGATCATTGATCTAATTACAATACACTTCCTGTTATATCATCACATTTCACACAAAATAAGTCAGTCTGTTGAAAATATTCATAAAATAAGGAGTAAAAGTGATAAAGTAAAAAAAAATAATGCGAATTTACCTCCTCCGTTTCTATAACAAAGATAGGGAAACCTCCACACATTGCCGAGTCCAACAGCATAGCTGAGACAAGACAGTAGAAACTCTATACCACTTGACCAGTTTCCCCTTTCTTTGTTTTCATCTACTATCACCTGGGGATTCTTATTATCTACTAAAAGGTCTGGAATAATAGCCATGGAAGGGGTTGGCATGGCAACAGATTTTTGCTGCAATAAAATAAATTACAAGTTACAAATTAAAGTAACATTCTTTACAGTTTTAATTAGAAGCTAAAAATTTAAGGATTGATTTTAAATAAAAATAGAATAGAAGGTAACACACGTCCTGCGAATGCAATTTTGCTACAATAATAAAATAAGTTACATTTAATACACAATATTGGTTGCTGTTGAAACTAACATCCTCACCCTTTGAAATCAGTACCTAAACAATAATAACTCAAGGATTTATTTTCGATAAAGATAAAATAAAAGGTAACACACATCCATATAAAAGTGCAGTAACATAGTACATAGTACAACAGCATCTTGTAACCACATATTGTCGCTATTATTGCCATGCTACTGTTAGTTTTATCATTGATATTCCGTTTTTTTGGCTAAATTGTTGGTGAAGTATCTAAAATCCAAATTAAATTAATAAGAAGCTTAACATTAAAAGAGTAGAGAGTAGATCCAATAAAAAAAATCCTGTTGAAAAAACTTTTATTTTTTCATGAGGGGTGTATTTTTTCATGAGTAATAATCTACTTATAATAAAATCCGAAGGCAAGAAAGTGTCTGTAACCATTTCGGGCGCGACCACTCTGGTCTGCGAATCAACCGTAGTTAAACGCCATGTAAGGCTTAATGAAAAACCTATGCTATGACAGCCACTGAGCTCCAAATATAACTGATCTGTCTTTCTAATGCCCAACATGATTTCCAGCGGTCAGCGCGGAAGGATACAGTGACGATAATTTTAGCTCACATTCATGGCAAAACATGCTGTGTATCGCATTCCCTTACATGATTATCGAATCAGTTATTAATTAGTTAAGCATAGCTTAATTATAAAAGCATAAATTAGGATAATAGTAAATTAGAATACGAATATCTGACATTGACAACGCGGACTATTTTTTACTTTTGCCTTGCAAGCTTCATTTGCCTTTCA
This sequence comes from Maratus michaelseni, assembly GCA_963931845.1. NCBI lineage: Eukaryota > Metazoa > Arthropoda > Arachnida > Araneae > Salticidae > Maratus > Maratus michaelseni. The sequence goes on from OZ007586.1 coordinate 495,596,174, forward strand.
TGCTTCTGATCGCTGATTCTGAACTCCTGTTATATATAGAGCTCAGTGATGACAGCTAAATGATAATATCTTCTACTTGAAATCATGTCTGTTCAGCATATTTTCCTATAAAACATGTATATCATATCCTATTATAATGTTTTAAGTTCTTAATTATAAATCTAGTTTAAACATCGGAACCCCATATATAAACAAACGAACACTGTTTCCATTCAGAATCACAAATTCAAATGAATCACAAATAAACGACTCTTTGAAAGCTTCATTAAAAAAATACAGTTTAACATACGATTCTACTCTTAAAATAGTTGTAAAAGCATATTAAAGCTTTTAAATATTTTAATTTTGTTTAAAGCCTTCAAAAACTATTTCATATAAAACATGTATATCAACATTTCTGTAAAAAATGTTTTCTGTAAACACCTTTTCAGAAATAGCGGTGATTTCTTTCGTAGAAAATTGCTTTGCGGTGATCGATATCGATCCAGTATATTGGCGCCATCTACCGGCGGATTGTGAAATTTAGCTTCCATCGTAAATAAAATGTTTTTTTTCTTATGAAACGTAATTAAAATATAAGGAATACATAGTATCGCGTAATTTGCATTTAATTTTGCTTATGTAATCAAACAATTAGTTATGTGGTAAGTCAAGCTGCTTAGAAACTCATTGATGATATTTTTTTACAAAAACTTTCGCACATGGATTATTTTTTTTAAATATTTCATTTGAATGTTTTGTCCAATCGTTGAACTATTTTAGAAATTTAATATTGAGTGAAAAAAATATATAGTATATATATATGCACATATATATCCTCATAATTTTTATTTGTAGAAATCATTTGTCATTTTTAAAATGTACTTTTCTACAATACAAACCTTTCAATAATAAAATCTTCATGGTGTTTGTTTGTATAAAGTCTTATGAAAATGAAACGCAGATCAACAATCCGTCATTTTTGACGCGGGTTATATACTTGTCATACATAGAATCACAAAAGCTTTGAAACTGTAGCACATGCTTAGGAGACTTCTTTTAATGAACTAGGTTCATTTTTATGAGGAAAGCACGTATACTCGCGGAGAAATTAAGGTTTTTATAAAAAAAAACCCCAAATTTCACCAAATGTTTTGCTTATAATTTTCAGAGTTCTTAATGTAAAAGAATGTTCTTTTCAGGAACAATGACAAACAACATTATATACAATATCCTGCAATCAGAATTAAAAAATATTGAATATTGGATGAAAAATGAGCAGGTTCACTAAATATTGTTTCACTGCGCCTGCGCGAATTCAATCGAAAAATACTGTGCTTAATATGTTAGCTAAATATATAGAGCAACTTTTGTGAAAGTTTCAAAAACATAGCTTGAAAATTCTGTTAGTGATAGTCGATAGAATAAGCTCGAAATTCGCTGTTCCCAAAAGGAAGCAAAAAGATGAGGCGTTGTATCCAAATGTACTAGCTAATGAAAGTTGACATAATAAGAATGAAGTGTCTCTCATTGTACATTTGGATACCGCCCCTCATCTTTTTGCTTCCTTTTGAGAACAGCGAATTTAAAGCTTATTCTATCGACTATCACTATCAGAATTTTCAAGCTATGTTTTTGAATTTTCACAAAAGTTGCTCTATACATTTAGCTAATATATTAAGCATAGTATTTTTCGATTGAATTCGCGCATGCGCAGTGAAACAATATTTAGTGCACCTGCTCATTTTTCATCCAATATTCAATATTTTTAAATTCTGATTGCAGAGTATTGTATATAATGTTGTTTGTCATTGTTCCTGAAAAGAACATTCTTTTATATTAAGAACTCTGAAAATTATAAGCAAAACACTTGGTGAAATTTGGGATTGTTTTTATAAAAACCTTAATTTCTCCACGAGTATGCGTGCTACTCTCATAAAAATTAGCATAGTTAATTAAAATAAGCCTCCTAAGCATGTGCTACCGTTTCCACGCTTTTGCGATATTAGTTTTTACAGGGTTATCCAAAAGATGTTCGTTTTTCTTCAACTTATTGACGGCCCCCTATAGGGTTTCGGGAAAAAATCTTTGCCGATATATATGACGTAGACTATGCTGTTTACACGCCTGAAGTTTCAGGGTAATTTCTTATGTATTTTTCTAGATATTTAACAAAACGTCTAAAATAGCTAGTGACCGGTCATCATTGGCCATATAGTGTATTCCCTATTATTATTTCACACGTAAAGCTGACATTCGATTGATTTTCTGGTCATTTATTTTAGTCAAACCGTCACTTATTTATCCCTAAATAATGTTGATATGAAATGGATATACAGGGATTTTATTTACAAATTTACCTAAGTATTGAATTTATAATTATAAACCTATGCAGATATAGCTTATAAATCCTATTATGAATATTTCGTCTCATTTGTATTTTCTGCACAATTTCATAGCCACGAAATATATACAGCGAAATATATACGAAATATATTACTTAATAGGATTCATCTCTTTATATAGAGAGAGACAATTTATGAATTATCTAAAATCCAAATTAAATTAATAAGAAGCTAAACATTAAAAGGGTAGAGAGTAGATCCAATAAAAAAATCCTGTTGAAAAAACTTTTAAGGCACCTTACAAGCTACAAAGGTATATTTCTTGCTGCATTATTGCAGACGAAATGACCACCAATATTTAAGTGAGAATGAATGCTGATGAATCCAAAAAATAACGATGAAAACAGTACGAAACTATATACATAATAAAAATAACACCAACAAAAACACGTTTTTATTAGCGTACTAAAAAGCAGATTTTTTTTTAAATAACAAATCAGGAGGTCAAAACAGAAATGGCAAAACATTCATTAAAAATTAAAGTATAGATACGAATGGGATTAAAATTGCAATTCACGTAGAGTATTTCTATCAGTGCTTCACGCTTTTACTGTTTTTGACCTCCGAATTTTTCATTTTTTTTTTGTACGCTAATAAAAGCGTGTTTTAAAATTTTTATCAAAAAATATCATCCATCACTACATAGTATAAAACAAAGTCGCTTTTTCTGTCCCTATATCCCTATGTACGCTTAAATCTTTAAAACTACGCAACGGATTTTTATGCGGTTTTTTTAATAGATAGAGTGATTCAAGAGGAAGGTTTATATGTATAATAACATCCATTAAATAGTGGAGAAATACTGTTATTTTTGAGGTTTTTAATGTGATGTCGTAAATAATTTCATTTTTTCCGCTTATACATTGCAAACGCAGGCTGAACCCTACAAGATTTATCAAAATAATGTACTAATTATTGTACACATTAAAAAGGTCTACAGAAAACACAAAGAGATGAAGGTTTTCAAGGTTAACCCGAAGCAAAGCGAGGGAGGGCCGCTAGTATAACATAAAAAAAAATAGAAACTAACCCTACATACATCATCTTTCTGCTTCTATGGAAATACCCGAACAGGTACTCGGACCCTGGACCGTTAGGTTAAAACACATTTAATTTTAGAGATCGACTGACGAGTAAAAGGAGAGATTTCAAAAACGATATTATTTGTTAATTAATATTTGTACTGTTTAAATGTATTATGGAAAGCCATACTACTACCGACTGAGCTGTCTGGCATTATACATAACCCACCATCCTAATCTATAAATTAAAAAAAAATCTTTTCGAACACATAACTAAAATTTTATTAAAATTAATCCATTAATTAATAATTAAGTAATGAAGATATTAAATTATTGTATTGTCATTGTGAATACACAACTGCACGTAATTTTTATAACTCCAGAACACGAGGAAGTGAGTAAAAAATCGATTGCAAAATTCCATCCTTACAAACATGAACCATGTTTAGTAGGCATTTTGAATCGGATTTTTTGACATGACAGCTCGAGAAAGGTCGAAATCATTTATAAGTCAAGATGTAATACTTTTATGGAAGAATGATAAACGCCATTCGATTCCAAATCATTGTAATTAGTCAAGCCGTCAGATTCCACTTTATTATACTTAAAAGTGAATGTGTCAATGTGTAAGAAAATTTTGAGTCGGAGAAAAATATTTTTCCTAGAATAACCTAAACGCAAAATAACTTTGCTTTACTATGTTTTAGAAAGTGTAGTCAATCTTTCGAAGTTAAATATTTAAACAAGAACGAAAAATCCTGCGTCAAGCATAGATTATGTAACACTTTCCAACGCTTCCAAAATAATTTTACAAATCATTACCGTTTAATAAGCTGAAATATAACATCTAAGTAAACAATTTGGAAAACGCATAACATATTTAAAGACGTAATTTCAGGAATTCCCAACATATATTTCCAACATATACAATATTCGGAAAAATATCCGAATACTTTTATTCAGCCCTGCATATGATCTATAGATTTGTATATATACTTACATAGGATGCTAAATTTTAGTTTAGTTAGGAAATGCCTAGCACAATTTAAAATTCTCCTTCTGGAGTTTCTGTCAATAAACGTAAATGTGTTTGCGAACTTTTGTGCTGCCCTGTATATGATCTACAGAATTTATACACACCAAGTAATAGACAAAAAGTGAGTTACATTTAAAATCGCGTTCGGCAACTTAAAACGCACTTCCAGGAATTATTGTTAACATACAGTAGAGAATTCTTTTGTGTGTCCCTGTAAATGGACGATGACTTCTATACACACAATATTCTGTAGTAAGCCTCTTATAATGCACTTTAGTGATATATATAAATTTCAATGTGTTTAAAATAGTGAAACATTACTTAATTAAAGTAATTCACTTTTCAACTAGGTTGGAAAGTGTTAAAAATGAGTGTCACATTACTTGTAGTTGGATGTTATTATGAACTGAATAGGTTTTACTTGGGCACGTGCTCAAGTTACTAGCCCTAAGAGCACGTGTGGTGATCGCTTAGTTTGGACATTGTGACAATAACCAGACTCGTTACTCGCTTTTGTTTTACAGCAACGAGATTGATTAAAAGATTAATAAAGGGTATTTACATTACCAAAAACAACGATGTCGAAGATTTACTCTGAAAAGGTGAGATCGTTGGAGAAAACGAGAGACGACTATTTGCTTAACCATTTATGCATGGATAGCTTTTATGTTGTTGTAAGATGTGCAGTACAGATAAAATCATAATACAGCGTGTTAATAAACTATTGTCGGACTTTCTTTGCCTCATAACTTTTGATTTAAGAACGTGACGAAAAATATTATATATTCGTAAAGTACAGCTCAAAAAGTTTTTTAATCATACAAACAAAGTTACATATGCGTAAAGTTGCAACTCAAAATTTTATTAATGAAATAACGATTATAATCAAATTATTATTATTATTAAAGTTTTATCAAATTTATCAAAACGTTATTAATGACTCATAATTAATTATAACTTTTTGATAAATTTGATAAAATTTTAATATTAATTATTATTTGATTGTAATCATTATTTGATTGATAACATTTTGAATTGCATCTTTTCGCATATACTCATATATTCGCACTATTCGCACGCATATACTCATAATTAATTATAACTTTTTGATAAATTTGATAAAATTTAATATTATTATTATTTGATTACAATCGTAATTTGATTGATAACGTTTTGAATTGCATTTTTTCGCATATGTAACTTTGCTTGTGTTATTAAAAACTTTTTGAGTTGCACTTTACTATGTACTTTTGTATATGTAATAATATTTTTTGACATGTTCTTTAATCAAAAGTTATGAGGTAAGAAAACCCCGATAATAATTTTGGACAGTTTATACATTTAGTTGTATTGTTTTATGAGATTTGAAAAACGATATTAATTGTTAATTAATATCTATGCTTTTTAAATGCATTACGAAAAGCCATACTACTATCGATTTAAAAATCAGTTTAATGAAAAAATTTCTTTCTAAATTATAGAGCTAGAATACATATAAAATACTAATGAAACGATTTTATGAAATGACTAATTTGGATATTTGAAACGAATATATAAAATAATTTTTCATAACGAAATTAAAGCTTCGTAAATCAATTATATTGCTATCAAATTTGCACCACGTATCCGCGTGGATCCGAGGATGTAAAAAGTGGTTTTGGAATTTTAAAATTTGAATTAGTTTTCGAGATACTAAATTTTTGTAAATTTTACTTACATTTCTGTAATGATGGCAACTAACTCACTGTATTTTTGAGGATAAAAGAGAGAAAAAGGAAAACGTTAGGGATGATTATATTTCTTTTTTTGACGTCATTATCAAATCGAAATTATCTTTTATTTGAATAGATAGTGAAAACAATATTGTGATTGAATTATATTTTATTGAAGAAATAAAACTTATTTTCACATAGTCAAACTTCAGGAATCAGTTTACTTTAGAAAGCTAAAAATCGTCTGCCGTCTTGAACATTGACATAAATTCCATTCACGAAAATAATAATAATAATAATTCCATCGTAGCATTTTCAGTTTTACCTTCAAGACTAAGAAGGTTAAAGAAAAATACATTTGAGCTCCTTGCATTGAAGTAAAGAATAATTGTCTCCCTTTTACATGAAATTAATTTAAAGAAGAAACACAGTTTTTCAAGTAATTATTTCTTATAGATGGCGATTAAAACTTTTCACAAGGACGCTTAAAGCCGGAATGGTTTAGTGAGAAAAATACAATTTCGTCAGCACTTATTTTAATTCATAAACTGGGAATATTTTGAATAAATTTGTCCAAATGACATCATTTATGTAAACGCTTTTATAGAATAGAAAGGGGGAAAAGAAATTAATAGGGATTATTATTTATTGATCTCATTTTGTCAATCAAATTGATAAGAATAAACATTTTATTTTGAGCAGATGGTGAAAGCAATAGCACGATTAAATTACATTTTCAATAAAATTTGAAGAAATAAATACTTATTTTCCCATATAATTAAGCTTCAGAAGCCAATTTATCTTAAAAGAAAAAAAAAAAAAAAAAAAAAAAAAAAACGTCCGTCGACGACAAAATGACCTAAAGGAAAATATTTTTAACTTTTTAAGAATTAACATTCAACCAAGGAGGTAAAACAAAAACTGTGTTAATTTCCTTGCGTTTAACTAGGGAGTTATTGTTCCCTATTTAGAAAAAAGTAATTTAAAGAAGAAAAGCAGATATTCAGCAATTTCCTTACGATGGCGATTAAAACTTTTCACAAGGGCGTTAAAAACAAAATGTTTTAGCGAGAAAAATTAGAACTTTGTTGGCATTTAATTCATAAACATAAAATGCTTTTGAATAAATTCCTCAAAACAAAGTCATTTTTGTATAAGTTTACCCAAATGACGTCATTTCAACAACTCCGAAATTAGAAGCCAAATCTTGGAAGAACGAAAAGCTTTTGATAAACAAAGTTACAGAAAATGTGAATTTTTATTGGGAAAGCTTTTGAGTCAAATTGTAAATATACTTTATTATTTGAAATACTGTATTTAATCAAATTAGTATTATAATTCCCTTCCAAATGTACAACAAAGTTAGATTTCATTTTCCACCAAATAATCGAATGATCTCAGGCAATTCAAAAGCAACACATCGGGTTGTAACGCAGCTAGTATATATATATATATATATATATATATATATATCTTCTAAACTATCTTAAAATATTGAGACATAAAGGGTTAAATGATAAACAAACGATGTCATACATAGGTATAAAGTTAAAAATATGTAGGAGACAAGGTGTCTAATTGTTAGCAGCATGCTTAATATTTGCACACGAGTTAGCACATGGACTATGCGGTAGTAAGTGGAAAGATTCTCGAAGCGCTAAATCACTAAGTGAGCCACATCCCGCTTTTAAGAACGATTTATTAATTAAATGCGATAGATAGGGGATTTGCTGACCTCAATATGAATAGAAATCACTTCCTATAACCGACTGCTCTTGAAATCTTAAATTTCACGCACCAGACAGTACAATTGTAATAGCTGTCGCCCATCTAAACTGTCGCCTATATTACAACTGCACTGGAGCCTTTGAATGAGATGCAACACACTATAAAAGCTGTTAGCAAGAACGAAAAATCATGCATCATGCCTAGATTATGAAACACTTTCCAAGATTAAAAGAATATTATTATGAAAATTTATTTTTTCATACAGTGAAATTGATCATATATTTCGGTCTTTTGCGCGTCTCTGTAAATGAAGATAAAGGCTACGTACTCCTTAATCTATAGAAAACGTATTGTAGTGCAGCTCAGTAATTATTTTTAACTCCATTATGTTTCAAGTATCATTACATCATTAAAATGCATCGGAAACGATTTTTCCCCATTGATCATAATGTAACGGAATTCTTTTGTGAGTCCCTGTAAACGAACTATAAACGCTAGACACTTCATTTTCAATAGCGAACATTCTATAGTAAACATCAATAACTTATAAAAAATTCATGGCAATCCGAGTATATTTACGTGAGTTAAGAGTATGGAGTGACGGCAGACAGACAGACAAACCAAATTCATCAACACTTTTCAACTATGTTGGAAAGTGTTAAAAACGATATATGTGTATATAGTTCTTTTACAGTTCTTTTACCGGGCCGCATCAACGAATTCGGATGCATTACAGTACACTGTAAAAAAAAAAAATAATGGGTCGATCTACTAAAATAATTTTAGTTTTTCTCATTCATTTTTGCAATTACTAAAATATTTTTTGTATTCTTACTCAGTTACAAGAAAATCTGTACGAATTACTAGAAAACAACTAGCAACATTACGAGAAAACAGCTAGCAACGATTCCGGTTTATAATACCGGTTACTAAAAAAATCTGTGGAATACAAATATACTAAAAAAAGTTTTGTAACCTCAGGATTTTTTTTACAGTGTATGGACGGTATTTGTTTGACGTACAGACAAATATACATACATGCATGTATACATATATTTATACGCATACAAATGCATCCATATAATATATGTATGTACAGAGTGACGCACGAGAAATCAGCCGTCTGTCCACTACGAGTATGCATATACAAATACTAGATAGATTTATATAAACATTGCTGATGTATTTACCAATAAATGATTAAAAGAAATAAGCAAATGCTAAGTTCCATACAAACTCTTTACGGAAATGTGTTTGTTGTACCTCTGTTTACAGAAAGGGGTTGGAAATGATGTGAGCCGGTTTTACTGGCGCCACACTGTATATACATGTATCCACACATACATACAGCTTGAACTTAAATTAAAATGGAGTGGAAAATGGATAAATATTAAACTTTATTGCATGATTTTTTCTATCGCTACGAAAAAACTACTTGATACCTGAGAAAGAAAAAAATAATTTAAAAAATATCTCTTCAATCTTTAAGCCGAAATTTAGAATTTTACCTCAATTTGTTGACATAAGTGCATCATAAAATACAATAACTGAGACACACATATGAAGAGTCAGGGGTAAAAATGATGATAGTCCACCTTTTGTTCATTTGAGGTGACAGTGTCAACTGTTAACTTTAGAAATCTAATATCGTTTAGTAAATTTGGATCGAGATAAAAATGAAGGATGTCCTTAGAAAAATACAATTGGAGATAATTATAAAGGGGGAAGAATGAGGCTAATTCACGCACGTTAGGGAAATAATGATGAACAGCTAGTATGTAACTATCATCGATTTATCCCTTAACCCTTTATATATATATATATATATATATATATATATATATATATATATATATATATATATATATATATATATATATGTAGATTGTCCTAAAAAATTACAAGAATATAATATTTAGTAACCTTAAATACAATATTTAATACTTTTGCATTTGCTAAAGCGAAAGTTTTTGTACATATTTAAATCACACACCTACACTGTATCACATGGAACTAGAATCCTGAATAATTTTTTTTTATTTTTTTTATTTCAAGGCAGTCCGGGCCATCAAATTTTATTATTTTTATTTTTATTATAATCAATAATATTATTATTAATATTATTATTTTATTATATTTTATTTTTTTGTTTACTTTATAAACATTTTTACTAGTTTTTTCTTGATAGGTATATTTATTTCTATATTTCTTTTCAAATGTAAATTCTTTAAAAATTTTGTAATTTAAGTTTTAAAAATTAAAAATCATTAAATTTAGCCGTACTTAAAAATTGATAACCGAAAGAATAACGCTTTTTACGTACATTTTTCATTTTTATTGCAGAAAAGAATAAATATTAATTTGCTTTCAAGATTTACAAAACTATTAATTAAAATAACTTTTAAAAAGAAAAAAAATCAGTTTTATGAGAATTTCTCACTACAAGAATAATATTTTCAATCTATTCTCTCAAGACAAAAATACTGAAGTGAATTTAATCAATAAATAACTGAAAATAATTGTACGAAGCCTCATAAATTCATTTTTCACAGAAATTTAGATATATCAAATTAAATATTACAATTCTTGAAAAAATATATTCTGAGATAAATGAAATTAGAATTTTAAGCACTACTTTAATGACCACAGTTAATACAACATACAAATATTACATCTTTTAATATAAATATTGCATTTAAATAATTTGCGTTATTTTATTCTAAAAACTGTTTTAAAGAGAACAAAAATGTATATTTTTCGAGATTTTTATGTCCCAATCCCCAATCTATCTTAATTCAATATATATTTTAATAAAAATATTTTCGAATGATAAACTTTAGAAAATCGTTGCATATCTCTGATTTAACTCTATATATGCCAACAACCGTTCATTTGAAAGGTACCAAATGAAAATATTTCGATTCGAACCAGAAAATAAATAAAATATAAATCACACAGAAATAAGTTAAATAAAAAAGTCAAATACCAAATGAAAATATTTCGATTCGAATCAGAAATTTCTTTATAAAATAAATAAAATATAAATCACACAGAAATAAGTTAAATAAAAAAGTCAAATACCAAATGAAAATATTTCGATTCGAACCAGATATTTTTTCATAAAATAAATAAAATATAAATAACACAGAAATAAGTCAAATACCAAATGAAAATATTTCGATTCAATCCAGAAATTTCTTTATAAAATAAATAAAATATAAGCCACACAGAAATAACTTAAATAAAAAAAATTAAATAATTTTAAATAAAAATTCTGGTGTGAAATATTTTTATAAAACTTGAGAAAAATTCTTAATATGTTTAATGTTAATAATAAGTTAAATAAAAAAGTCAAATTCCAAATGAAAATATTTCGATTCGATCCAGAAATTTCTTTATAAAATAAATAAAATATAAGTCACACAGAAATAACTTAAATAAAATAAGTTAGTTTTAAATAAAAATTCTGGTGTGAAATATTTTTATAAAACTTGAGTAAAATTCCCAGTATGTTTAATGTTAATAATAAATTCAATAAAATTAATTTTCTAATTTATTTTAGAAATCCATGACATAAGTTTAATTTGATAAATTACGATTTTTTTTTCAAATAATAATTTTATTTACAAAATGTTCAACGTACGTTAATAATAAATTCACTAAAATAAATTTTCTAATTTATTTTAGAAATTCAAGTTTAAGTTGATATACGATATTTTCAAATAATTTTATTTACAAAATGTTCAAGATACGCTAATAATAAATTCAATAAATATCATTTTCTAATTTATTTTAGAAATTCATAACATAAGTTTAATTTGATAAATTCTGATTTTTTTTTTAAATAATAATTTTATTTTCAAAATGTTCAACGTACGTTAATAATAAATTTACTAAAATAATTTTTTAAATTTATTTTAGAAATTCACGTTTAAGTTGATAAATTACGATATTTTCAAATAATTTTATTTACAAAATGTTCAAGATACGCTAATAATAAATTCAATAAATATAATTTCCTAATTTATTTTAGAAATCCATGACATAAGCTTTATTTGATAAATTACGATTTTTTCAAATAATAATTTAATTTACAAAATGTTCAACATACCTTTGAGGAGTCATCCGGAGTTTTTAGAGTTATAAATTTGAAAAGTCTTCCTTTCCTATTACTCATAATGAAGACAATCTACTATCAGTCCGTAAAAACCAAAACACAGGGATATGAATAATTCTTCTCTAGCAGAATACGACTAAAACTGAGAGTTCCAATCGCATATTAAACCTTATATGTTACGCGGCTACTGTTTTAATCCCTTCGGTCCAAAATCCTTTGAAAAAATCGTCACTCTGATCGTAGCCAATCAGAATGTAGATCATTTCTGAAGATTTTCTTACGTCATTCGTACGACGGAGTTATGTTTGAAAACAAAACTGTTTTCATCTGGTTCTTCGCACATGGACACTTGACTTATCAGTTAATTAATAGGGTGCGATGAAACTTCAATACACTATTACCACTTCCACTGTCACAAAAGAGTTGGACAAGTAGGCGAAATAATTAGGACATCGGCGTTTTAATCGGGACAAAAAAATACAGTAAATCCTAGGAAAACGGAACCTGTCTATAACGCAATGCTCTCTTAAACGTAAAAAAATAATAGTTTATACGGTAAGAATACCGTGCAATTATACCTGCTAAGACGGAAGTCTGATTAAAACGGATAGTCGCTAGGAACCGAAACAAATTCCGTTTTGGAAAGGTTTCCGATTGAACAATCATAATTATGCGCTATTCCTTTCATAGGAACTATGGTATTTTTACGTTTAAGACAGGATTCCGTTGTAAACAAGTTCCGTTTTCACAGGTTTTACTAAACAAAGCACAACAAAACCTGCAAAAACAGAATAGATAGATATCGAAAGATTTTCCGTCTTAGAGGTTTCCATCATAGAAAGTAGATTTGTACAATACTATTTTCAGCAGAATCATCAAAAAATTCCATTATACACAAGTTCTGTTTTCACAGGTTTTATTGTATTAAGTTCTACTCTATATATTGGGATATCTGGCAACACTACTTCCATATTTCACTCCTCAATCAGGTAGATTAATGCATGAGCTCATAAAACTCAAAATAATTTTAAATAATCAAAATATCAGGTCTTCCACAAATATTATGGCATAATTTTTAATATCATACAGAGTGTTGGTAAACTGTCTTTATTAAATAAGAGAGGTGATAGACAGCATACATCAAGCCGATTAATTTTTGTGTATGAACCCAGGATCACAAAACCCTTATTCTGCCAAAAATACAGGGTGTCTCACTTCAAGCGTAACCCGGATTGTCACCGACAACTTTAACAATAATAAAAATATTGCAACAAAATGTCACACAGAATAACTTTTCTTTGTGCGAAACATGGTGACATCATGAGAAATGCTGAAAATGATCCCTATTCGCGCCCATACAACATTCAAATAGTCATTCTATAAATCAGTATATACACAGTAAAAAAAGACAGATGTTTCTTAATCTAGGAAAATTTAATATAACCACGAACGAAAATGTACAATAACCTCCTCCGCGTTATCCACGATTCAGAAAGGCATTCTTTACCTTCAGGAACCTCAGAAACCAATATATTTTTGAGAATTAAAAAAAGCATTTATATCAAACTTTTTTTTTGCTGCTACTCATCTTCGGAAACGTTTTCCAGAAGTTTATATAGTGTGTTAATGAGTTTTGTAAAACCGAAATATCAGTTTTAGGATACTATCGATTCTCAGTTAAACATTTTCAGTTGCGTGGTGATTGAATTTATACACCCGTAATTAAATTTATACATGCAAGAATAACAAAATAATATTAATTTCAATGTTAGGGGACAAATGTTACGAAACAAAGCATCAGCAATGACATTTTCCTCTCTGGTCGTATGTTTAATATAAATATTATAATAATCAAATTTTAATTGCTTAATAGGCGTATAGCCAACATAGTGAAAAAGTAGCCAAGCCGGGACTCGAACCCCGGTCATCAGTATAGCGCATTGTCGTTCTACCAACTGAACCACTTGGGATCGATACTCAACCTGGAACTTTCTCACTGTAACATGTTGGCAAGGCTACAAATGCAGCACAAGATGGAATATTTTCAGTGAACCACCAACCCTGGGGCAAACACGAAATCAAAGAAAATCCAGCATCGATAATTGAATAAATTCATATTTAATACTTTGGAAAAATTTTCCATAGAAAATTTCACACGCCTTGCATTCATAATAATCAAATTTTAATTGCTTAATAGGCGTATGCAAGGCGTGCGAAATTTTCTATGGAAAAAAATTCCAAAGTATTAAATATGAATTTAAATATTATACTCTGCTTAAAGTCCAACGATGATTCTCGACGACAAACCTTTACCGTTCGTTAACTTCGTCAAAGCTGAATGATAGGAAATCACCTTTACCGGTAATTCAATAAAATAGCAACGAAACTTATTAAATACCCAAATAAGACACTATCTTTCCGTAATCGAATAATTCAGCCGAACGTTCAGACGAATTCAAAATCCTAGAAGCTATAGATCAACTTTCTTGGGCTAATATTGCACCAACCCTAACAGAACTAGCATCACAGCACACCTCAAATTGCAGTGAATAATTTTGATGGGCAAAGACGGGAGATAAATTAAAGTTTTCTTTAAAAGTTCAAAAGATTTCTGAGCTGCCGCTGACCACGTAAACTTTCCTCTTTTCCTCTTCAAAGCATACAGGCTCACGAAACAATGAAAATCGAGGAATACATTTTGGAAACGCTGTAACTACGCCTAAGAACGTTGAAACTTGCATAAAGTTTTAGGAGTGGACATGGAACTAATAGCCTCGGTTTTCTCCAAATCAGTTTTGATTCCATCCTGAGTAATTTTAACACCTAAATAACTTAATTTCCCGCCTTAAAAATTTACATTTCTCCAATTTTACTGTTGAACCAGTATTACGCAATACGGAAAAACTTCTTGCAGCCACTTTAAATGCTCTTCGAAAGTAACCGCCATGACGATAATATCGTCCAGATACACCAAAACTCCCTTACCTAACAAAGGTCTCAAGATTTCATTCATTACATTTTGAAACATGGTGGTGCCTCAAATAAGCAAAAACCCACCCGTTTAAAAGCGAAAGAGCTATTTTTAACACTTTCCAACCTAGTTGAAAAGTGTTTATGACTTCGGTTAGTCTAGCCGTCTGCCGTCTGGCCATCCGTCCGTGCTCTAACTCGCGTAAAAATACTGGGATTGCCCTGAAATTTTTGTATGTTATTGTTGTTTACTACAGCATTTCCCTATTGAAAATGAAATGTGTAGCACCTAGTCTTTTTACGTGGGCAGTCAAAAGTATTCCGTTACATTACAGTCAATAGGAAATAATCGTTTCAAGTGTATTTTGATGATTGTATGCCATTTGAAACATGATAAAATTAGTATACAATTATGAAGTGTACTAAAACATGGTTTTTGTAAAGTATGGGGTGCAATGCATTTATTATTAATTTACAGGGTGACACAAAAGAATTCTGTGAACATTGCTCTACGGGGAAAAATCGCTTGCAGTGTAATTTAATGATGTTTCACTATTTCAAACATATTGAAAACTATATGCATTACTGAGGTGCGCTATAAATTGTTCGCTTAAAAGTATGGTGTGCATTTCGTTTATCATTCATTTACAGGGACACACAAAAGGTTTCGGTTACAGTATACGTGCGATAATTACAAGTCTATGTGCAGTGGCGTATCCAGGATTTAATTTGGGGGAGGGGGCTGACTTAAATTTCGATAATGTTCTGAGTCTTACGAAACATGTCGAACTGCATTATAAACAGAAATCATGTTTGACAATAAGACCGTAGGCAGAGAAAAACGGGAGGGGGGAGTACGGGGCCGAACCTGAGCACCCCCCCTCCCGCCGAAATACGTTGAAAAGTGAAATGGATTGTTTCATATACTTTCATTTAAAAGAAAGTCATTGTAGCTTATCTATACTAATATTATTAAGTAGTAAAGATTGTTTGTTTGTTTTTTTGTTTGTAGGGGGTAATCTCTGGAACTACTGAAACGATTTTAAAAGTGATGGTGGCAAATTGATGGTGCCAATCCCTGCTCCAACATAGGCTATATTTTATGTCGGTGCCACTACCCCTAGGGGGGTGCAGAAGTGAAAATCGTTCTAAAATTTCGATTTTTTTTATACTGAAGGAGCTAGAAACAGGAAATTTGGCATGGTAGTTACTTATAAGATGTAAATTCTCCCTAAAAACAAATTCTAAAAAAATTCGAAATTTAAAAGGAGGAGATGAGCGAAAAGCGTTCTAAAAACATTCTAAATAATAATTTCAATGGAATCTCTGGAACTGCAGAATCATTTTCAAAAGTGATGGCGGCAAATTGATGGTAACAGTCTCTGCTGTAACATAGGCTATATTTTATGTCGGTGCCACTAACCACAGGGCGCTGCAGGAGCGAAAAACCTTCTAAAATTTGATTTTTTTTTATACTGAAGGAGCTAGAAACATGAAATTTGGCATGGTAGTTGCTTATAAAATATAAATGCTCTCTTAGGGCAAATTCTAAAAAAATTCGAAATTTAGAAGGGTGGGATGAGCGAAAAGCCTTCTAAAACATTCTAAATTACAATTTCTATGGAATATCTGGAAGTACAGAACCGATTTCAAAAGTGATGGGGACAAATTGATGGTGACAGTCTCTGCTGTAACATAGGCTATATTTTATGCAGGTGCCACTAATCGCAGGTGTGTGCAGGAGCGAAAAACGTTCTAAAATTGCATTTTTTTTTATACTGAAGGAGCTAGAAATTTGAAATTTGGCATGGTAGTTACTTATAAGATGTAATGTTCTCTAAGAACAAATTTAAAAAAAATTAATTTAAAAGAGTGAAATGAGAGAAAAGCGTTCTAAAAACATTCTAAGTTACAATTTCTATGGAATCTCTGGAACCACGGAACCGATTTCAAAAGTAATAGTGGCAAATTGATGGTGACAATAACTACTCCAACATAGGCTATATTTTATGTCGGTGCCACTAACCCCAATGGGGTGCAGGAGTGAAAAATATTCGAAAATTGCGACTTTTTTTATACTGAAGGAGCTAGAAACTTGATATATGGCATGGTAGTTACTTATAAGATGTAAATGCTCTAGAAAAAATTCTAATAAAATTCGAAATTTTAAAGGGTGAGATGAGCGAAAAGCGTTCTAAAACCATTCTAAATTACAATTTCTATGGAATTTCTGGATCTACCCAACCCTTTTCAAAAGTGATGGTGGCAAATTTTTGATGACAATCCTTGCTCCAATACAGGCTATATTTTACATCGGTGCCACTACCCCCAGGGGAGTGCGTGAGCGAAAAACGCTCTAAAATTTCGAGTTTTTTATACGGAAGGTGTTAGAAACTTGAAATTTGGCATGGTAATTACTTATAAGATGTAAATGCTCTCTAAGAACAAATTCTTTAAAAAAAATTGAAATTTAAAAGGTTGAGATGAGCGAAAAGCGTTCTAAAAACATTCTAAATTACAATTGCTATGGAATCTTTGGAACTACCCAACCCTTTTCAAAAGTGATGGTGGCAAATTTTTGATGACAATCCCTGCTCCAACATAGGTTATATTTTACTTCGGTGCCACTAATCCCAGGGTGGTGCAGGAGCTAAACACGTTCTAAAATTGCAATTTTTGTTATACTGAAGGAGCTAGAAATTTGAAATTTGGCATTGTAGTTACTTTTAAGATGTAAATGCTCTCTAAGAATAAATTAAAAAAAATTCGAAATTTAAAAGGTTGAGAAGAGCGAAAAGCGTTCTAAAAACATTCTAAATTACAATTTCTATGGAATATCTGGAACCACGGAACCGATTTCAAAAGTAATGGTGGCAAATTGATGGTGACAATCCCTACTCCAACATAGGCTATATTTTATGTGGGTGCCACTAACCCCAATGGGGTGCAGGAGTGAAAAATATTCGAAAATTGCGACTTTTTTTATACTGAAGGAGCTAGAAACTTGAAATATGGCATGGTAGTTACTTATAAGATGTAAATGCTCTAGAAAAAATTCTAATAAAATTCGAAATTTAAAAGGGTGAGATGCGCGAAAAGCGTTCTAAAAACATTCTAAATTACAATTTCTATGGAATTTCTGGAACTACCCAACCCTTTTCAAAAGTGATGGTGGCAAATTTTTGATGACAATCCCTGCTCCAACATAGGCTATATTTTACATCGGTGCCACTACCCCCAGGGGAGTGCATGAGCGAAAAACGCTCTAAAATTTCGATTTTTTTTATACGGAAGGTGTTAGAAACTTGAAATTTGGCATGGTAGTTACTTATAAGATGTAAATGCTGTCTAAGAACAAATTCTTAAAAAAAAATTGAAATTTAAAAGGTTGAGATGAGCGAAAAGCGTTCTAAAAACATTCTAAATGACAATTGCTATGGAATCTTTGGAACTACCCAACCCTTTTCAAAAGTGATCGTGGCAAATTTTTGATGACAATCCCTGCTCCAACATAGGCTATATTTTACTTCGGTGCCACTAATCCCAGGGTGGTTCAGGAGCTAAAAACGGTCTAAAATTGCAATTTTTGTTATACTGAAAGAGCTATAAATTTGAAATTTGGCATTGTAGTTACTTATAAGATGTAAATGCTCTCTAAGAACAAAATAAAAAAAAAATCGAAATTTAAATGGGTGAAATGAGCGAAAAGCGTTCTAAAAGCATTTTAAATTACAATTTCTACTGAATCTCTGGAACTACAGAACCGATTTCAAAAGTGATGGTGGCAAATTGATGGTGACACTCCGTACTCCATTATAGGCTATATTTTATGTCGGTGCCACTAATCCCAGGGGGGTGCAGGCGCGAAAAACGCTCTAAAATTGCAATTTTCTTTATACTGAAGGAGCTAGAAATTTGAAATTTGGCATTGTAGTTACTTATAAGATGTAAATGCTCTCTAAGGATAAATTAAAAAAAAATTCGAAATTTCAAAGGTTGAGATGAGCGAAAAGCGTTCTAAAACATTCTAAATTACAATTTCTACGGAATCTTTGGAAATACCCAACCTTTTTCAAAAGTGATGGTGGCAAATTTTTGATGACAATCCCTGCTCCAACATAGGCTATATTTTACTTCGGTGCCACTAATCCCAGGGTCTTAGCGATAGCGCTGGAAACAAAAAAAAAATGATCGTACTGTGAAAATAATTGTCTGTAAATCAATTTCTAATTAATTGAATGAAAAATAAAAACATGGGGCCCTTATAAATGTCTTTATAAATCACGCCGCCAAGTTTCCTGTTGTTACTTTTAAAAATGAGTCTGAGAATGTGTCTCAAAATTATGAGTTGTTGAGCGTGGAAAAATATTTTTTTTGAATACCACCTTAAGACAGCTCTGAACATACTGATGAGGCTATCACAGTAAATATTTTATTCTTTAATCCAGATGCATAGTTAGTGAGGTAATAAAATAAATTCTGGCACTTTATTCTTGGAAAGGTATTTGGAAACCAAATTGTAGCCACAAAATTTTTGAGGTATTGAAAAAAAAATTGTACATTTATTATTCTACTAAATTTGTCATTCTCCATATGCTCGTGAAAATTATTTTCATTTTCACAAAAATATGTTCAGGTACGTAATCTGATTTTACATTTTATTCTGAAAGATGTCTCAATCTTTAATATATATATTAAACAAAGCTGATCATACGGGGATCCAGCGGGTACAGAAGCCTATAACAAAAGTAAACGAAACGGAAGTAAATATATTTTCCAATATAATGATTAAAGAACACAACTATAGTATCAACAGAAATTAATTATAAGCTCTCATCATCAGACGATTAGAAGCAAAGAGTAGTTACACCGGCAAAAATAAAAATATATTCTGTAAGGAGATATTTACTCTTTGATGTAAATAAAGAATTAAACACTCAGGATAATTGTATGTCCCCAGAAGCGATGAATTCAGTTGGTTGTACGGGGGTGGGGAACATCTCCCCGGATCATCAAAGTGTCAGCACCTCGGAAGTTTTCAAATGCCGTATTTATCCATCGTCACCGCTAGCGGTGGCAATGATTTATTCCCAGGAACTCTATAATCCCCCCCCCCCCCCAGTAAAATGTCTGAATTCAACACTGGCGTCAAATAATAAGACTGTCGAGACGGAGGATTAAAGTCAACGGAAAGCGCCAGAGGAATAGACACAGCCACCCCCACACACGTAAACAAGGGCTGTGTGAAAGAAATGCTGATAAATCTAGAAAATTGATCCAGAGGAAGAGAGACTAAAAAAATAGAGATACAAAGCAGTTAAAAGGTTATATAAGAAAAATGGCAATCTAAAGGACCATTATAATAACCGAAAGAAGGAAAACAATTAATTAATAATTAAGGGAAAACACTTTTTTTGCTTGCGGTATAAGTGCTCTCTGCTACTAATAACCTAATGCTGATTTCGTAAGAAATACTACCTATTACATTCTCCCCTAAGTTGGAATTCTTGAAAATTTTTTGCCGATCTACACCGATGCTGACTCTCAGAACCCAAAACCACCCCCCAGATCAAAACTTTATCTATCTATCTATCTATCTATGTGACTTTTTTATGGATACGATAACTGCAATAATTCTGCACAAATCTCTTCCAAACTGATACATAAAATCAAGGGGCATAAAATCTCGGTCAATTTCGTTAGTGGGCAAAATCGAACCAGGAGGGGGGAATGGGGGGGGGCGTTTTGAGAAAACAGAAAAAAACATAATTTCTTAATTATGATACGAAAGGTACGTATCGAATACGTTTAAAGTTATTATTACATTAGGATAAGGGCCAAAAATTGATGTATGACAGATTTCTGATATCATTAAAAATGGCCCCAAGGAGGGGGGGGGGGGGGGGTTAGAAGAAAAAAATTCACAACTTCGTCAATTCACAAGATATCCAATCCGCTTAAATTTATTATGAATCCTCTGAATTTTATGTAAAACTTTCATACTGACAAGTTTTTTATAAGACCAACCCTTATAGCAAAAAAAAAAAAAAAAAAAAAAAAAAAAAAAAAAAATCCCTGCCGGCTCCGCCTGCAAACAAGTTACGTCTCGAAGTGGGCCGTTCCAACTGCCAGATCATGGCAAAAAGGTCATTTCTTCCTCAATTCCCAACAAACAATCGCCCCACGGTCTGCATCTTCGAAATCTACCTGTGCCTGTAGGCCGAGCCGTCAGGGATTTTTTAATATTTCCCTCGAAACTATAATTGTGTTCTTTAATTATTAAATGAAGAAAAGAGAGAATCTACTTCTGTATATTTTCTATCTCCAGTGACTATATTATCACTTAAGACAAAAAGTTTTTTCTTTCATTCTTTCTTTCTTTCTTTCTCTTTCTTTTTTTTTTTTTTTTTTTTTTGTTGTAATCTTTGAATTAAAAGTAAGAAAGAAAAATTATGTAACAAGCGTAGATAATGAAACACTTTTCAACACTATCAGATCAGAATATTGTTAAGAATTTTTCTTTTTTTCATAGAACAAAATTAGATATCTAAATAAAAATTTTAAAAGCACACAACGCAATAAAAATTCATTTTCAGCAATTGCTGTTCATAGCCGGTGATGTGTGCGAATTATTTCATGCAGTTCTGTATATGATGTATAGAATTTATACGCATCACATAATACACTAAAAATGAGTTAAGTTTTAAAATGCATACTACAGCTGAAAACGCATTTCCAGCAATTATCGCTCATAATCAGTCACTACTGTAACCGATCTCTTTTGGGTGTCTCTGAAAACAGCGATTGATTCTACGGACTGTTTAATCTATAAAAAACAATCTTTTAGTGCACCTCACGGATTCATATAAATTTCATTATGTTCGAGGTTGTGTAACGTCCTTGAAATAATCTGCAAACAATTCTTCACTATAGATGATAATGTCATGGATTTTAAAGTTTGTGCGTCCCTGTAAACGAACTATAAATGATACTTATCCCATACTCTTCTATAGAAATAATGTTGTGATCCATCTCAGGGATGCATATACCGGGTGTGCCCTAAATTCGTTAAATTTTTATAAAATTCATTGAAAAGGGACAAATGATAACAAAAAATTGCGGTTTGCATGAATGGGTTTAGAGAGAAATCAGATTTTTTTTAATAACAAAAAATTTGCTGTACAAAAAATTACCGATAGATGGCGCTGGCCTGCATAATATGAAGCAAGCGTCGAGGAGGGACTTCCACTTCGTGGGATCCTCCAAATGACCCCTTTCTTCGAAGCGTCTGACAAGCTTTATTATTCCAGCACATGAAACAGCCCTTTTTACTTACCCATCATACGTAGTATAGGGTAAGTCTTGTAATCGTTTTGAAAATCGAAAAAATTTTTTTGACGGATTTACACGTTTCAGACCCTAGAGATTCCGAAAAACATATTTTTAGAAAAAAATTTTTGCCGTCCGTCTGTGTGTCTGTGTGTGTGTCTGTGTGTGTGTCTGTGTGTCTGTAAACACTCTATCTCCCGAAAAAATTGAGATAGAGACTTGCAATTTGGTATGTACTTAGTATGTAATAATGGGAAGAAGCCTATTTCATTTCAATAACCTCGATTAACCGGAACAATTTTTTTCGGACTCTCGAAATATTCGTTCTGATGAAAGATATATAAAAATTTTCGAAATTGTTTATTTTAAGAAATGAATATAAAAGACAATAAAAAACATAAATTTTGAATAAAGCATGAAGTCGATCGGATAATTAGTTGCCGAGATATTTGGAATCCTATTTTCCACACTCTTTGATTTTTCATGACCCTGTATTTCATCCAAATTTCACTTCAAAGATATATTTTAATTGGAAATTTGACGCTTAATCAGATGCAATAAACCGCTAGTTAACAGGATTATTATTTTTGGAGTTATAAGGAAAAACCTCTTTCAAGCAATTCAGTAATCGAGTCTTTAAAGTTTGTGACGTCATCAAGCCACGATTTTATTTTTTGAATTGCAATGCATTTTATAAGTAGTTTACACATTTTTATTTTAATATTTTACATTATGCATATCCATGATGGGTAAGTATTACGGTGGCCCCCAACGACTAGTTTCGTCTTGAGTCCTTCTGCCGTGCGAAATTTTCGCATTGCGCCGGCCGGCTGCTTATTCCCCGTTCTTGTAAAAGAGCTTAACCGACAATGCTTGATCTGGTAAAGATTCTTGTGCATCGAGGTGTTTGATTGACAGTTTGATTTGCATACATCTGCTTCATATTATGCATACCAGCGCCATCTATCGGTAATTTTTGAACCACAACTTTTTTTGTTATTAAAAAAAAATCCGATCTCCCGCTAATCCTATTCGTGCAAATGATAAAAAACCGCAATTTTTTATCGTCATTTGTTCCGTTTTAATGATTTTTTAAAGTTTTAATGAATTTATCGCGCACCCGATAAATTTCATTATGTTTCAAGTATCGTAACACCATCAAAATGCATCGCGAACGATTCCCCTAACCATAGACCATAACGTAACGGAATTCTTTTGTTTGTCTCTGAACGAACTATAAATGCTATGCACTTTCAATTTCGAACTTGCAATAGTAAACCTCAATCATATATCAATTACATGGCTATCCTAGTATATTTACGGGAGATAGAGCGCGAACATAGGAAAGTGTAAACCCCTTCGGGAGCATTCTCCCCTACACGAATTTTATTCGGTTGTCACCCCCTTTTTTAAACAGTTACCTTTACTTATTTAATCACAGCAATGCCCTAGTTAAATAAGGCAAATATTACTTTTTTTATTACTGGTACAACACACAATTGTTGTATGCACCTTTGGAAGAAGCATATATGCACCCATGGTTCCGAAGGGGTTAAAAATGGGTCACAAAAGGTTCTGCACAAAGGTCCACATCGACCTCTTCATTTGCAAGAATCATTGTTCCCAATAACAGTGTTGAAATCGGATCTTTTTCTCCGGGAGGGATTTCTGCAGCTCTGGGGGAGGATATTATGGAGACCGGAGGGGGATTACATTTCTAGGATCTTAATCCGTATAAAATCCTAATTCTTCTGACTCTCTTGAATTCCTCATGGTACAATGAGACTAAAAATACCCTTTTTTATTGTTGAAAAATCTTGAAGCCAAGACCAGTTTAAAGAGAAGGCCAGCCCTGATACGAAATATTACTTTTTTTCGTTTTGAAACTCCGTGAATAGAGTAAGTTAATGAGTAGTGAAATTGACTTTTCTGATGAAATTGCCACGAGGAACACCTCGTCTAAAAAAATTACTATCGAAACACGAGGAAATCTAAATCAAATAAGCAGACGCGTAATTCTCACTTGACCCTTCAATGAAACGCATTCTTTCTCTCCGAAATTCTTGGGAGTTGCAAAATGACATGAACATTTTATTTGACCTACGCAAAGAATTTTTCTCTAAATTACTTAAACTAACTGCTTTTGCAAGAAATCACTCTATAAAAGAATATCCTGCCATCAAATTTGTGCAATACGTGGAACTAGAAATTAGGTTCCATATAATTGCTTAATAGGCTATAATTTATCACAGTGTTTTATAAATTTATTTTATTACTCATCATTTTTTACTCTAAAACAGTGCTACTCATTACGCGGCCCGCTTCGCCTTAATTAATTGCAGCATTTTCGCCAATAAATAAGACGAATATTACATTTTGAAAATTTTGATGTGTAAAATCACTGTATTTAATACTTGGAAATTTTTCCAGAGAAAATTTCTCACGCCTTGCATTCATAATATTCAAATTTTAATTGCTTAATAGGCATATAGCCAACATAGTGAAAAAGTACCCAAGCCGGGACTCGAACCCGGGTCATCAGATTAGCGCACTGACGTTCTACCAACTGAACCACTTGGGAACGATACTCAGCCTGGAACTTTTTCACCATAACATGTTGGCAAGGCTACAAACGCAGCTCAAGATGGAATATTTTTCCGTGAGCCGCCAACCCTGGGGCAAACACGAAATCAAAGAAAATTCAGCATCGACAATTGAATAAATTCATATTTCAAATATGAATTTATTAATCTGAAACCTTATGTATTTTATGTATTCAGCCTGTATTTCCAGGCTGAGTATCGTTCCCAAGTGGTTCAGTTGGTAGAACGTCAGTGCGCTTATCTGATGACCCGGGTTCGAGACCGGCTTGGGTACTTTTTCACTATGTTGGCTATACGCCTATTAAGCAATTTGAATATTGTGTAAAATTACTTTTCGCAAAAAATAGTCTGTACCATTGCTCTAAACTCGCAGGAAATACTCATATAAACGCCCAATCCAGGAGAGCGTGTCTGAAAACTTATGCACCTAAATTAGCTTAGTGCTTTGTAAGGGTTGTAAGGATTTAAACGCCAAACTTTTAAATTACTGTTTTTTTCATTTAACCAACTTGTATTTATCTTGATATAGCATTATCGAAATTTTAAAACATCTTGCTTAAATAAAAAAATATTTAATTAAAATTATTTTGGCTTTAAACCTTTTACGTACGAAGCTAATTTAGGTGTAAAAATGTTAGAGACGCCCACACCCGTCCCCATAGAGTGGACATAAGTAGCTTGTAATAAAATATTTTCTTTATTGTGAAAGTATTTTGATGTAGGATGAATTGCTTTATTACAACCAATTTACATAAATATTCTCTATGATCATAGAGTAAAAAAAGCTGCATACACTGTCAAAAATATTCCGAAAACTGACAGAAAAAGTCAGCTGAAATGATAATAAAATATTGTATATTTTTCAAAAATAATTATGTTTTTTAACTGCAAAAACATAGCTTGACTATTAAAACCCTTCCAGAAAGTTCGTAAAAAGAACAGATCCACCCCCCCCCCCCCCCCCGTAATATAAGGGTCTTCTTTACTGTTATCACAGCTGAGTTTTTTTTTTTTTTTTTTTTGTAAGTTTTACAGTATATTTTTTACAGCGGAGTAATTTAAACTTATAAATCACATCTTAATTCAATATAGTTTATTTTTTTAAAGTAGATGTATCATTTTATTAGACAGTTTTTCTTTTCGTAAATATCATTATATAAATATTTTAATTAATAATACTAAAAAAATGTTAATATAGACAGTCTAATATAATCTTATAAATCACACCTTAGTTCAATATATTTAACTTTTAATATAGCTAAATCATTTTATTACACGCTATTATCGATAAAAGTCATTATATAATAGGAAATATTTTGATTAATAATTATAAAATAATAACTATAATGTAGACAGTGTAATACGTGACATCATTTATGAACCAACAAACGCATTTCAGTGATTAGAAACTGCATAGTCACTGTAATCTCGCTGAAGGATGGGGGAATTATATCCGGACATGTTATTTATTATTACATTGGGATCTTGCTAAAAAATAATGCGTGTGAAATATGCAATTGACTATTTCCTACTATTTGCATTCTAGAGAGATTTGAGATTTTAGCTGAAATTTACCTTTTATTGCAGAACATATAAAACACATTTCATAAAAATTGAATTCATAAAAAATAATTAAACAAATTAAATGGTTAATTAAATTACGCATTTAATCGCTCATTTTAACAAATTTGCGCATTTAAGTGTTTAAATTCTAAAAAAAGAAATGTTTCAAATGAAAAATTTTCACACATCAGCGACACGGAAAAAATTCGCTACTAATTTCAATGAAAGACACGGAAATTAGATGTAATGAAAGGAAATAGGTGGCAAATACTGAAATAACTAATGCAATTATGATGATTTATTTTGAAAAAATAAAGTATGTTTTTATAACGGATTTATTTTAGAATCTTTTCTCAAAAGAAAATCTTTTATAATACATATTTTAGAATATTTTCTCTCAATCTTTTCTCAAATATTTGTCCAATATTAGCTCAATATTGCACTTATGGTTATGAAATATCGCTCTCGTTGCCATGAAATATTGCTCCAATATTGAACCAATATTATACTAAATGTCATGAAATATTGCTTCAGTATTGGACTAATATTGTTAAAAAAAATTCGTCAATATTAGGGAAATTTTGGCGTTTTATTAGAAATATTTCCAATGTAATATCGATATTGGCTTTACATTGGCAATATTTCCAATGAAATTCCAACATTGTATATTAAAACTGTATATTAATGTTTTAAATCGGAAAGATTTCGAATGAAGCACTAACATTATGTACAAATATTGGCTTTAAATTGAAAATTTTTCAATGAAACTACAACGTTGAACAAATATTCGCTTTATACTGGAAATGTTTCCAATGAAATATCAATATTACTTCAGTATTTGCTTTATTGGATTTACATTGGTGAAATATTTCTTTCTAATATTGGCAAAGCGTAACCATCCTAATATTGGAGCAATATTTCATGCTAATAATATTCAAAGACCAAATATATAAAAAAAGATATAGCCAATATTGATTTGCTACTTTTTTTTTGATTGATTTAGGCCATTGTTATATTTAAATTTATAACAGCAATACGGAAACAAAAATGCATTTTAAATCTTTTTTTTTTTTTGCTCTGGTAGTATAACACGTTTTTTAACTCAAAGAAAGATTCATTCTTTCAGAATACAACTTCGAAATACTACTTTTCAATACTTTTATAGTATACTTAAGTAGTTTGTATTTTATTAAGTATTTTTACACAAATTTTCACTATTAATTAGCCGTCTACTGCCTTTAACTATTTTAAGTGCGGAAAAAATGAGTTTCTATAGTTTTTGCTGCCATCGACCTTCAGTGCATGCACTGAAGTCACCCGCACCAAGTGTTCCAAAAATAAAATAGCAGATAACTCTTCTATTTCAAAATTACTGATAATTTTTTTCGCTGGAAGTATTACTCTCGGATGAAAGTTCGAACTTGATTCAGAAAAAATCACGCAATAAAACGCAAGGCTATCCCCATTCATAAAAGTGTATCTTAATTTTCTATTGGAGGATTTTGTGGGTGTGCAATTCATCTGAAAGCTCTTTGATTATTCGGAGGATTGAATCATCCATATTTTGTATCTGAAATTACATTGCTGTGGAGAAAAGTCAACGTCAGAAATGTTTATAAACAACCAGAAATTTCTACGCAATCGATCTAAATGATAACTCGTTGATGTCTCATTGAAGAGCAAGGTTGTTGCAAGGGGAATATATGTATATTAAGCAACATTTATTTTTCAAAGTTTGAAGGTTCCAAGCATTTGATAATGGGTCCATTGCATTGAAAGATTAAATTGTGCCAATTCATTTTTTACAAGAATAGAACAAGTTCAAGGCTGAAAATAACTGTTAAACAGAAAGAGATACTTAATTTTTTGCTTTTATTAAAATTTATTCACGTGAGAGGCGTAATCTTGAAAGATTCAAACAAAATAAGTAAAAGTTTTAACCTAATTTGTAATTCCCCCCCCCCCCAATATAATAGTTGACTAATCTTTCAAGAATTTGATGACGTAATTAAAAAGATTAAACTTTACCGATGCATTTCTTATAAGCTTAGAACAAGCTCAAGGCTGAAAACAATTTTATAACAAAAAGAGGTAGATATATTTCGCTTTTTTCAAAATGTATTCACGTGACAGTTTCAACTAGAAGTGTAACCTTAATTGTCGATATTTTGTTTTACTTAAAGTAGGTGACTTATCTGGATTACACTGTTGGTACATTTAAGCTTTTAAGTATTTGATGACGGGTACATTGCTTTAAAAGATTAAACTATCCCAAGTAATTTTTTGCAAGGATAGAACAAGTTTAAGGCTGAAAACCAATGTTTAACAGAAAGTTATTCCTAATTTTTTGCGTCATTTCAATATTTATTCCTGTGAAAAATATACTAGTCAAAGTTTCATAAATCTGCAATAAACCATAGGTATTGTTTATAGTCTTTCAAGTTACATTTCGTAGCCTTGAAATGAAAGTTTCTAATTGTTTCCACAACTCTTAGAAAATACAAAATGCAAGTTTTTTTTTCACACAGGCAACATTATAGTCATAACGCATTGAACTATCCTAACTCTCGAAATACCTCCTAAAATGTGTTAATTAAATGTGTAAAATGTGCCCCCTTAAATTAAATCCTACAATTAAATGTCAGCTTAAATTTTGAGACAAGACTGAAAATACTTAGTAAGCTACCCATTTTAACCGAATTTGTCAGTTAGAACCTTATTAATCCAAGGCAACGATTTGGCGATAGGTTTATTATTTTGAAAAATTAAGCTGTACCTATGTCTGCACGGGCCGAAAATTTCAAGACCATGCCCGGTCCGCAAGAAAACCCGGCTCTGTGTAAAGTACAAGGTGAGTACACTCCTTAGAATTTCCAAAGAGTCTGGCACCATTATTTTAGATTAGAAAATTAGAAATTTTCTATTTGATATTTAAATCGGGGAATTTGTAACCACCTTGTATATTAATTGTTGTAATAATTTTCAGCGATAAAATAAGGCGAAAAATTCTGTTTAAAAATTTATGGACCCTGGTCAAGGATAAACGTTTACGTTTGGACCATCCCGGCCCAGACCAACTCAGTTTCTAACCAATATTATCCTACAATTAAATATTTTAAAAAGAATATTGGATACATATTTATGGTAAAAGTACAACATTTTCCAGATGAAATGCTCGCAAGACATAATATACGGAATTACAACATTAATGATCACAGACAATTACTTAGATTTATATTCAATTGAAGACTCAATAAATTAATTTAATTTAGTTTAGAAGAAAAGAAAAAGATCATTAATTTTTTAGGTCTATAAAGGAAAAAAAATAATTAGATTAAAAAAAATATTTTTCTGTGATTTATTGAACCAAAATGCATTTCTAAATTTTCCGTTAACAAATGTACACTATGACTATTATTTTAACAAAAATGAATAAATAAATAAAATAAATAAATAAATAAATAAATAAATAAACAAATAAATGATGGCCCGTAATGGCCCAAGTTTAATGGAAGAATTTTGGCAAGACTTTAAGTGATAGGTAGATTTAGATTTTCTCAAAAATTTTTACTTGAAAAACATAAGTTTCAACATGATAGAAAGAGAGGATTCTTCCCCCCCCCCCTAATTTATCAAATTTTCTTCTCGTACTAAAGTTGTCGACTTATTGAATTGAAAAGTTGATTAATACGAATCGTTTTCCGAATTTATCGATTTTTCTTTTCGTACTTAAGTTGATTAATATGAATTACACATTTTTTTAAAGAAAAAAATCATTTGAACACAGTTTCTGCTTGGTTAATATTGTTTTCATATTATTGAATTTCATAAATTAGAGTATCTTCTTCTATGTTTGAATTTTTGATATCTATCTTTCGCCATTGCATCAACAGAAGAAAATTTATTCTAGATTTCTTTAATATTGCTGTTATATAACCTGTCAACTAAAATTAGTAAAATGTAGTAAAGTATAAGCGTGCAAAAACGTCACTTTCACGGAATAAGAGTTATTAAAGTACTCCTATTCATTCACTATCTACCTTCTAATATATAAATAAAAAGAATAACGTCAGGATCGTCTTTTACCTTGAACTTGATAACATTTCACATGCAAAACAAATATGCACAATCGCAGATGTGTAAATGAATAATGATTAGGAAAATGCAAAACACACACCGTATTTCAAAGAGGAATTCCTCCTCATTTTTCTTATACCCCATAAAATCTATTTAATGGGTATGCTTCTCCTTTCCTCACTGATTGTAAATACCACGTTACCTATTGGAAAAAATTAATTAGGTGATTACTCATTACCTAATATAAGTATCGAAATACGGTTTTCGCTATCAGAAAGTAGACGTTTATACTCTAGAAAAGGACAAATATTTCTTATTCTAGGAAAATATAAAATAACTACAAACGAAAATATAAAATAACCACTTCCGAGTTACTCGATTCCGAAAATCCTTCTTTATCGTTAGAAACCTCAGAGACCAATATATTTTGTGGATTTAAAGAAGCACTTACAAAAACAAAGTTTCTTTTGCTGACACTGATTTTCGGAAACGTTTCTGCGTAGGTTTTATAGTGTGTTAATCAGTTTTCTCAGCCTGGAATATAGGTTATTCGGATGCTATCAATTCTTAAGAAAAAATTTTCATCTTGACAAACATGATAAATTAACAACATTTACATTAACATTAAAATTAATATTATTTTGTCACTTTTGCATGTATAAATTTAGTTATGCAGCTGAAAATGTTTAATTGAGAATTGATAGCATCCTGAAAACCGATATTCCGGTTTAAAAAACGTTTACAAAAATCAGTGGCAGCAAAAGAAATTTTGTTTTTATAAACTCTTCAATTCTAGAAAATATATTAGTATCTGAGGTTTGTAAATATAAAAGATGCTTTTAAGAATCATGGGTAACTCGAATGTTTTTTTACAGTGTAGGTGTCGACGTAGTGCGTTTTCAAAAATTATTTTCCTACATACTAAGTATTTCTGAAAAGGCAATAAATGCAGAAATTGTGGCCAAGCATGGTTCCCACTCGATCCGTTTTGTGAATACCAGTTTTCTCAAACAGTAATTTTGTTTTTAGATTTCCCTTGCAAATTTTGAAGAAACGTACCCCAAAGTTTATTTCTATTGCAAATGTTGTGAAAACCTACCACAATTTTTTTTCCAGAAATACTGGTATTCAAATAATGGACTAGTGGGAGTCTGCCCAAGTGAAAATTTCGAAATTTACAGCTCTCTTAAAAATATTCGAAATATAGGAAAATAATTTTTGTATATACGCATTACGTCGGAATTCGGAATCTAACTTCTACAGGGTGTCCATAATTAAACGACCCTATACTTTAAAGTTGTCTACAGACGAAACTATTGATCAGAAAGTTGTGAAATTTTGGGAAGGACATAATGAAGGAATGGGAATTTGTTTAAGCGGAAAAAAAATTAGTTCAAAATATCGCCACCAGATGGCGTTTTTAATGAATTACACATTTATCATACACTTACGATAGTTTACAAATTTTTATTTCAACAAAACTTTTTTCACGACATGTTTTTAGCATTTTCCAGAACACACTACGGGCAACATAACATACAACTGTGGAACCTGCTATCTTACGATTTCAGATGGTAGCTGAAAATGATGGCTGTCAAATGGAAAATGTTTTGTTGCAATAAAATATGTAAATGTATGCTAAATGTGTAATTAATTCATTAAAAACGCCATCTGGTGACGAAATTTTGAACTACATTTTTTTTCGCTTAAACAAATTCCGATTCCTTCATTATGTCCTTCACGAATTTTCACAACTTTCTGACCAATAGTTTCGTCTGTAAACAACTTTAAAGTAGGGTCGTTTTATTATGGACACCCTGTACTTTCTAATGGTGAAACCGTATTTTGAGATTTATACTAGATAAGGAGTAGTCACCTAATTCAATTTATCCCTAAGGTTAACATGTGATTTTCGCAATCAGCGAGAGAAAAGCCTGTATTGGCGAAGCATCCTTAGCGTACTGCTGGATTTTGACACTTTCCAGTCTTCATACGTTATCGAATATACATTAATATTCACATCTTAGTCAACAATTTTTATATAATACAATAATTTTAATTGTTTTTGCCTTTACAAAATACAGGGTGACCATAATTAAAGTGCCTGTACTCGGTACAGTCCAGTATATAGTACAGTCTCAGTACAGCACGTGCTCTGTAGCGCGATCTGAGAAAGGAGCCAAATTTTGTATTACGATTAAACAAGACGGCGGACGAAGGATACACAAAGAAATAAAAAGAAAACTGCCCAGTTAAACTGACGGCATTGAGCTCACAGGGTATTCACATTAACTGTAAATTATATTCTTATTTTAAAGAATTTGAAATAAGCCCTCGAAAAATGAAGAAATCGACAATATATTAAGGGGGGAACCATCCCCCCGTTTCTCCTTCTTATAATTAACCAATGAACCCCCAAAACTAATCAGGGAAGCGCTGTATCACAATGAACATATATATAAAATTTGAAGAAAATCGGATAATTCTGCTTGAAAAACCCATTTATCAAAATTAAGGGGGGGTCGCCCCCGTTTCCCTCCATTACACTTCACCAATGAACCCCCAAAATTAATCAGGGAAGCCCCTTACCACAATGAGCCCATATAGAAAAGTTGAAGAAAATCGGATAACTCTGCATGAAAAATTCATTTATCTAAATTAAGGGGGGAGGATTAGCCCCCCGTTAGCCCCTTTATACTTAACCTATGAACCCCCAAAACTAATCAGGAAAGAACCTTATCACAATGAACCTATATACAAAATTTGAAGAAAATTGGATAATTCTGCATGAAAAAACCATTTATCTAAATTAAGGGGGGGTTAGCCCCCCGTTCCCCCCCTTTATAGTTAACCAATCAATCCCCAAAACTAATCAGGGAAGCGCCTTATCACAAGGAACCTATAAACAAAATTGGAAGAAAATCGGATAACTCTGCATGAAAAATTCATTTATCTAAATTAAGGGGGGAGGATTAGCCCCCCCCCGTTAGCCCCTTTATACTTAACCTATGAACCCCCAAAACTAATCAGGAAATAACCTTATCACAATGAACCTATATACAAAATTTGAAGAAAATTGGACAATTCTGCATGAAAAAACCATTTATCTAAATCATTATCTCAGGCTTTGATAGCCTGTGAGCTAAAAAACGAGTTCCAAAAGTCACCGCTAGGTGGAAATGTGGCGCTGTTTAATAAAAAAGAGAGTTTTAAAAATAGAGAATCAGTACTGAAATAAAATTAAGTTTTATTTAGCACATTTAACGATTAATATCAATTTCAATATGGCAACGGCTTTAAAAAAGCTGAAAATTTACAGAAAAAGAGATAAAGTCTCTTTATCTGCAGTTTCACTCACTGAGTCCCAAAGAAGTAAGAAGAAATCTCTTTATTTAAATTTTACATCACATCCTTTGGCACATTAAAAGGTAATGCGTTGCTTTTGGAAACAATTTGATTGAATGCCACGTGCAATAGCGCCACATTTTCACCTAGCGGTGACTTTTGTAACTAATTCATTTTTTTTGTGAAATCCTTCGTAATCTACAGAGCACGCCGAATACTATCACTTTAATTATGGCCACCCTGCACATATAATACGGCTCATGCGTTTTTAGCGGGTATGGTTATACCCGCTAAAATATTGCCTGAACGACCATATTTTTATTCATTATTTTGTGTACCACTATTTCCAAACAATGATCTTCGT
The DNA here is from genome assembly GCA_963931845.1 of Maratus michaelseni. NCBI lineage: Eukaryota > Metazoa > Arthropoda > Arachnida > Araneae > Salticidae > Maratus > Maratus michaelseni. The sequence goes on from OZ007586.1 coordinate 495,630,424, forward strand.
GCTAAACTTTGAGTAGAAATATACCATGGAGATTATTGTTTGTAAATAGTGGTAAAAAAATGAAAAATAATAAAAATGACAGTCGACTGCGGCAACCCTTCGTTTGATTGATAATCCTCAGAAATCACGGGAGTCGTAGCTGCCAACCTTCTAATTTTTTTTCCAAGTCAAATAAACGTAATCCGAATCAAAGCAAAATTTAATGAAATGATTTTTGTTTCTATATAGTTATATTTATTAGTTTATTTTATTTAAAAAAAATCTGTTTTTATTTGATTAAAAAAAATAAAAACGGAAGGTTGCAGCTATGGTTAAGATGTAGAAAAATAAATTTAGTAGTATCCAACAAATGAATATTAAATTATTACTTGTTATGATATTTATTAATATTTATTACCATAAATGGTATGGCATTTTTTTTTTCTACATGTATATGAGCTGGGGTTGCCAGATTATTTTAGAAAAAATTAGTTATTTTGTCAGGGTAAGTACAAAAAATCGTGATTTAGGTCTAAAAACTAGGTCAAAGTTAAAAATAACTTTTAAATTGTTCAAAATGTTTATTTAAAAAAAATTCAATTGATGTGAATAATCTTGCAATGATAAAACACCATCTAGGGAACAACTTTATTAACAAAATACAATTACAACCTGTTAAACTCAATTTTCAGTGTTTTCTGGTCATAATAATTAATAGACTAGTTTTTAAAGACAGGAAATACTGAAAATTCATAAAGTTCAAAGTATCATAACTCGATAAGTTTTGATCTTAAAAGAGTTAGATTTCTTTAATGTCCTTCTTAAGCGCAAGGCAAAATTTTTCTAAATATAAGTTATAGGAATATAAGCACCTAATAAAATAAAATTTCGTACTTTATTATGTATACAGCTCCTGGTATAACAAATGCCATATCTAAAATCTATACTTGAATTGTAAAATTTTTGTAATCGAAGTATGTTTCTATCATCAATGGTTTAAGATAAGAGATAATCGTCATAACCTCTATTTTGAATCACCGGTGTATCACCTTTAATCAGAGATCGGAAAAACTACTTTAATTTTGTAGCGAACTACAACTAATTTATCGAAAATGTAGTACAACTACAACTACTTGTTTTAAAAAGTATCGACTACAAACTACATTTCAAAAGTAGTTGCTAATTCGCTACTTTGAGATTTTGTCAAAGGATTCAATCTAAAGTTGAAATTGAGGAGACGGATTAGTATAATACAACGGCCCCTCGTTATATCGCTTTTTCCAGGATACAATCAAATGAATGCGATAAAACCGAGGACAATAAAAATTTAAGAAAGATAACATACAAGAAAATGCCTTGTGCTATTCTCTAAAATGTTACTTAAAAAGCGCATTACTCGTTATAAGCCGATCAGAGCAATTTAATATTAATTTTCTGTTATGATGTCAAAAAATAATAAAGCTGTAAATAAAGCAATGCCAAAATAAGAAACGCGGCATTAAAACATGAATGTCAAATAATGAGGAAGCAGACAAGTGTGTCCATCATGAAAATTAATTTCTTTGATTTGGATTTTGGCACTTGGATTTACTAGCAAGTGTCAATGGAAAAATCCACGACACTATGCGATGCAATGTTAAACGCTGCAGCTGAGTTTCTGACATTAGCAAATTGATTCACTGAACGCATTTTGCACAAAAGAAGCAAGTTACTATCACGTGACTAGAATAATGGCGCATCCCCTCCTTTGAAATAGCGTTAAAAGTAGCATCATTGTTCCCTACAAACTATACTGATTTTTTGTGTCGCACTAATCGTTACGTTGCATTTTTAAAATGTAATGCGCTACATTACAAACTACCGGAAAATGTAGCTACTACTGTAGTTTCGCTACTTGTAGCACGCTACTTCCGATCACTGCCTTTAATCTATAATAATAAAAGTTAAGCTTAACGCAATGAAAAAAAAATGGATCAGCGAAATTTAAATTCAAATAGTTTAAATAAAATTAATAGACGATTATTAATATCACTGATGTAGAGGAATCTCTAATGACTCCACCCCCGTTCCCCCCACAAACAAACAAACAAAACAGTTGGGCTTATCGCTTACGAGTGGTCTTTGACAGACCTGATCATTATAGATTTTTTTTTTTACAACAGCATTAAAATATGGCATTAATTTATAATTTCGGGTAAAGTTCGGAATTATGTACATCAGTTTCGGATTCTCGGTTTCGGGTTCTCAAGTTCGAATCAGTTTCGGGTTCTCGAGTTCGGATCGGTTTTCGGGTCGAGAAAATTATTTTGTCGTGCTCAGGTTGCGTTTTGGATAAACTTCAAATACAATTTTCGGGTTTAGGTCAGATACATCCCGATCTGTGCAAGGCATTAATTTACCAAAAAATGATGAAAGAAGAAACGTGACAAATATCTGCGTAGTTTGAATCATAACCTAAAGCTATCAAGCGATTGGGTATTTACGCTCATTTGTAGGGATCAATCATCAGATTATCGATAAAGTGGTTCAGTAATCTTTTTAATTTAACTTTTTGCAATTTGTTTGGGTTTCTCGAAATTTCGACATAAAAACTGAAACTTAAGAGTTCTGGGTACCAGAGTGGGTACATAAATTTGACCTTATAAATTTATTTTTACTATGGCGACAGATTAGCTGATGTTTCAACAGTTCTTGCGATTGATGGAAGTTTTCCAATAACTTTCCTTAAAAGGGTCTACTTATGGGGGTTTTCGTAAGAAAATTCTAGCTCTAAATTCCTAAACGTTTATGCATTATTATCAAAAGAATTTAAAGGACATTTCCAAGAAATGTTTAACCCTTTTCTTCTAAAATTTATTTTCTTTAAAAGAGTCGTTGATTTTGAAAGTCAAGCATGTTCAGTTTTGTTATTGCTAGATTTTGAATGTATCGCATTAGGATGGGTTTAAACATATTCGTAAAAATATTTTTCAAATATTTTAAAGTCCACCAGACTTATTTTATATTTTTTGTGATCTTATTTCATGTAAAGGATTAGGGTCCATAAGCCGTGTTTTTGGCCCATGAAATAGACTAAAATTCGATTCTGTTATACTGACTTAATTATTTCACTTTTCAATATTAGAAGGCTTATCCTGTACGATTTCAACAAAAGTTTTTGCATTTTGTTCGGATTTATATGACTTACACAAGCTCAAAGTTCATATTATTCATAGTTTTTGGTGAAAAATACGCAATTTCTCCTAATTTTACCTCAATTATTTATATGAGCGCAATCGTGCAACACTTTCTTCTTTACATATGTTATAAAATACATCAAAATGTACAATATATGTAAAAATAAAAGTGTTGCAAAGCTGCGCTCATAGTAAAATACTAAAAAAATATATTAAAAATTGGGGTAAAATTAGGAGAAATTGCGTATTTTTCATCAAAAACTACGAATAATACAACCTTTGAGCTTGTGTAAGTTATATAAATTCAAACAAAATGCAAAAAATATTGTTGAAATCGCACAGGACAAACCTTTTAATATTAAAAAGTGAAATAATTAAGTCAGTTTAACAAAATCGAATTTTAGTCTTATTTCATGGGCTAAAAACACGGCTTATGGACCCTGATCCTTTACTATGCAATAACGTTTATCCCACTAAGTTTGTTTGGATAGATTTTCATTTGAAAAAAAATATGCAAAATTGAGGGTGTACGCTACTGAAAACAGTGGGGTCCCCGGCACTAGTATAGTTTAGAAAGATTTTCGTTTAAATGTATGAAATCATTCAACATTGATTTTAGGTGTATTTAATGTTATTATCACGGGCCCGGTCCAACGTCGGACAGATCAGCTAGTTGTATTATAATTTTAATAAATCGTTTATTACTTTATTAATAATTTCTCTTACCATTATCAAAGCAGAGAAGGCGAACTTGAATATTATATACCGAACGTCGCTTTTTAAAATGATGTATTAGTTTTAATAACTATTTTAATATTTCTTAGGTGGAGATGAAAGAAAACGTTAGAGGTGTCCACCCGAGCCCGACGATTTTGAATTTGAGCCCGCCCGAGTTCAATACCGAAAGTATGCAATAGAATAAAAAAATATTTAGAAATTGTTTTAAAAATAATATCTCATTTTTAACCATCTTACATGAAAATAGCTGTTAATTCCAAGAACATAATATTTTTTTTCGAAATTTACATTCAATCTTATCAAAAGAGAAATTTGGCATAAAAAAATGTTACTTCCTTAAAAGGATTCTCACATTTCCCCCCCCCCCCCAAAAAAAAAGCAAATCTGATGGACACATTAACGAAGTGCGTCTTATGAATAAATGCATGATATTTGCAGAAATTACTGTTTATATGCCGAAGAATCAAACAGCGTTTTTCTATTTCCTATAAAATATGTACATCTTAAATTGTAATCGATTCCTTCCTCAAAAGAATGTTTCGTGATTCTTGTGTCACTGAAAATCAGGTTATATTAAAAACGCTGTAATTGACATCGTTATTTGAATGTTCCTATGCTTTTATAGGAAAATAGGAAACAGCGCTCGAATGCTTTCTATCTTAGTAAAAATACATGCTAATTATATATACTTACGAATGAAAGGGATTTCGAGTGAATGCAGAGCAGAGCCGCAGCATGAGCAGAGTTCATGATGAAAAATAGACATGAGTATCACTAACATTACTTTCACATGAAGAGCGATTATGACTCGTAGACAATAGAAGACTAAAAATTTTATATTATCTTAAGCTAATGCTGGTTGAAAAACAAAAGAAATATCCATTTCGCATTAGATTCCTAAAAAAATTAAAAAATAAACGTTCCAATTAAAACATTTCCTACAGTCACAAACAAAAATCGAACAACAAATTATTCGCGTTCTTGCAATTGGCGTAAACAGGTCGTCGCCGTCAATGCCAAACATAAATAAATCTGAAAATATGACAAATTTTCTTTTAAAATAACATTCAATGCTAGAAAAAAAAACAAAAAAAAAAAAACAAGATTTCTGTTTTTCCTTCATTATGACCAAAATAACATTAAAATAACTTGAACTGCAATAAGTATTTTTTTTAAAATAAGGTTATTTTTATTTTTTCTATACGAGGACAAATAAAATTGTCAGTTTCAGAAAGAATGAGCCCGAGCCCGTCCAAGCCCGAAGACTGGTATAAAAATAGAGCCCGAGCCCGTGTCGGGCCCCGGCTGAGCCCGTCTCATCTCTACCATGCACCAGTGTTCTGCCACCTGAATTACCCAGACGACTTCGATCCGACGTAATTCTCTCACATGTTGGTATGATCAGATCTGCGAACCTGAAACGTTTTACTGATGAAAACACGTTACGCATGGAAGCTCCATTTCTCAGATTTCATGATACCAATATGTAGGTGAATTGTGACAAACAAGAAAGAAAAATCATAGCATAGATTATGAAACACTTTCCAATACATTCGGAATACTATAATAAAACTTCACTGTTTAATAAGATGAAAGATGATGTCAAGTAAACAATTTGGAAAACGCCTAACGCAATTGAAAACCTAATTTCAACAAATAACACCAATAGTCGGAAAAGTATCCGAATTTTTTTGTGCAGCCCTGTATATGATCTATAGATTTGTATATATACTACATAGCATGGTAAAATTTAGTTTAGTTACGATACGCATAGCACATTTAAAAATTCCCTTTCAGCAATTTCCATGAATAAACGGAAATGTACTCGAGATTTTTTGTGCAGTCCTGTATATGATCTATAGAATTTATACACATCAAGAATATGAAAAAAAATTGCTACATTAAAAAAGCGTACCAACTGAAAACGCACTTTCAGCAATTATATTGTTCATAAACTGAATTCTTTTGTGTGTCCCTGTAAATAAACGGTGAACACTGTATTTTGTAGATAATTTTTTGAACTTCACCTCAATGCTATATATCAATTTAAATATGTTTGAAATAGTATAATATCACTAAAATACACCGCAAACGATTTTTCGAAATATATCATAATGTATTGGAATTCTTTTGAGTGTCCCTATATTATCCCTTTAGCGGGCGGTGTCCACAAACAAGGACACCTAATTTTAATTACAAAACTGACAAACGGCACCAAGAATATTTAATTATTTTTTTCATTTTATAAACTACGGGAAAATAAGCAAGTTTTTATTTTGTAATAAATTCTTTTGTAAATTCTGGTGTCAGTCGATAATTTCATCATTTTGAAAACAGACTTACTCCGCGCCGGAAAGGGTTAAATGAACGATAAATGCTATGCACAGCACACTATATTCTATCGTAAGAATCTTATAGTGCACTTCATATTTGTATATAATCTATCATATATTAATTTCGGTATGTTTGAAATAGTGTAACATCATTAAAATACACCGCACTTTATTTTCTCCCAAAGACTGTAATCTATCGGAGTTTTGATTGTCCTTGTAAACAGACTATAAATGATGCACGCTTAATTTTCAATACCGAACATGTCATAGTAAACCTCAATAACATATATCAATTTCATGGAAATCCGAGTATATTTACGCAAGTTAGAGCATGGACGGACAGGCAGCAGACAAACAGACAAACCGAATTCATAATCACTTTTAAACTATGTAGGAAAGTGTTAAAAATTACAAGACCGCCTGTTTGTCTCTTTGGTTGTTCCTCTGATATCAAAATCCCTAAATCTGAATATGTTGTTAAGGTATCCATTAGTAGTTCCCATTTTAAAAATAGTCTTTATATTGCACATAGATTTTTTAAAAGGAACACTTTCAAACTGCAATTGTAAATTCATAATGTAATTTCATACATGGCCTCTATAAAAATGTTCAAAGAGCTACAAAATTTGAACGTGTCTGGATAAATTTTTCTCTTTTGCAAATAGTTAACCTATCAAATATTTTTTAAATAGCTACATTGAATTAAAACACATTATACCAGCCGTACTCAACAATTTTTTCTCGTGGTCCGCAAACATATATTTGCGACGTTAGGCGGTCCGCAACACATTTGTATAATAATGTAAAAAATATATAGATTTTCATTGTAAATGCCGCGAAGATTGTTGTTTTGAAATAGTGGTATAAAACTTTTTACTGCCAATTTTTTCTGTGACAAATATATAACCCGGATAAGCCTTATTAGCTATATGATAAGTATAAAACGTAACAATATAACAATGCAACGATTCCAAATTCTCAAAAAAAAAAAATAAAGGGAATTTTTTTTTATAAATTAGTTTTTTCTCAATGCAAAAACTTTTTTTTTTAAATGTAGAAATATATGGTGAAAATTAAATTAATTCGGAATAATGTTTGTTTAGTGTTCAGGATTAAGAAATGTATATGTTACGGTCAATAGGATTAATCCGGCCATTATTAATAATAATCTCGGTCATTATTAATGATAACCGGTTATTATTAATATTGACCGGATTAATCGCATTGACCGTAACATATACACTATTATAGCACAAGTAAAACTACATGTAAAAAGAAATTTGACTAAGGAAACGTCATTTAAGATATTTTAAGGTAATTTTAAATTAGCAATTATAAATAACAGGAAATTGTCTTTCCATGAAAATATTTAAAAGAACAGTGAAAATATTAAAAACTTTCTATACACATCTCAATTAATTTTATAAATAGGGATTAATGATTATGTGTCTCGGGCCGCACATAAAAGGTCGCCTGACCACAGGTTTAGTATGACTGCATTATAAGGTGTTTGCTATTTGAATTTCATGCATACTTCAGGGGTGGCGGACTTGTGCTCCAGCGGAGACCCGTTGTCACCAGCATTTCCGAATATTAATATTCACATTATTTAATGTAACAAATTCTGCGATTAAATAAGACGAAAACAACTATTCTGAAATGGTTGTGGCAATTCGCTCGCTGGCACGCGTGTTCTCCCCTCCTGGCATTTTTTATATTATTATTAGATATTGCAACCCATCTGTCACAATAGCATAATAATCAACATATTTATGCGATATAGTATAATGATAAACAATAATAAAGATTCTAAGCTCTAAGCCCGGGTAAGGTATAGATTAAATGAAAAAAATATTTCAGATCAATTATATATAAATAAATAATTACACTTACTGAATACTCCTTCTTTCTCAAATAATTAAAGATGATCTACCCTTTCTAAATCTGGCCTTTACTCAAGTTAGTCTGATTAGATCAAGTTAGTTTGATTTTTTTATTTTGAAAGAATATACAAATCTGAGTATATAAATAAATTTAAACTACTTAAAGCAGCTCTTCGGCGTAAATCCAGTCGCACACTGGCTGGTAAAATTGCATAGCATCTTTTTTCAACGTGGTTTGCGGTTACTTTCTGCGTAAAATCGTTCATTTTTCCATCCCAAAATTCGCGAGATTGTATTCCCTAGTGGGCTCTGAATTCAGTGAATCAAAATACACTTGTTTCTTGATTGTCTTTCGCAGAGAAATGCGTTAAAAATGAAGAAGTCATAGAATTCGGCTGTATTTTCACAAATCTCTAAAGAATGAAAGTTCTCAATTAGTTCTAGGTAGTTGAAATAAGTTTTTTAAATGCGAATGTGTTACATTTCAAGAAGAAATATATCAGTCAGTAATTAGTATTACCTATAGGCTGTTCTTCTTAAAATTCTGCTGCAATAGATCATTGTTTCTTAAGATTAACGAAACTGGATACACTTTGCGAAAAATGAAAATATAATTTTTTTTTTTAATTTATTTAGACATCTCTAGTATATTCTGCCAAAACTGCGTAAAGATACTATAATTATAAATATATAAAAAATACTTTTAACTGCATCCATTTCCCCTTTAATGTATCGGAGTTCCAATCTTTAAATTCATTTTTCTCAGTTCGAGGTTTTTTTTTTCTTTTTGACATTTTTTACCTTTAGAAGGCTTAAACTTCAACAGATATATAAGAAATGACATATGTATTCTTTACATAATCGAAAAGATATATTCAATTGAACTAGGGTGGTTCAGTTACAATAGAATGCATACAATTATTTAAAAATGTAAATATTAAGAAATTCGTATTTTTCACACAAGTTTAGCATAGATAAGGAAGTTTAATTTTTTTTCCGTCATGAACTAAAGGGTTTATAAGAAAAACTATCTTTAAAGTTATGAAGGATACTCCTGTGAATATAAGAGAAAAATGTGTAAGAATATTAAAAATTGAAAAGTTTGAACGTTCCTAAATTTTCTTAATTTTTTTAATAAATATATATATATTTACTTTCTTCTATCTTTACAAGAAGAAAGTATTGGATTCATAAAAAAATTCGACTTCCGGTATTCGACGGATTTATACGTTTTAGAAGATTCTGAACACGATTTAACTGTTTTTAGAAAATGTCTGTCTGTGAATCTGTGACTCTGTCTGTCTGTCTGTCTGTATGCGACAAAAAATTTGTTGGCGCTCTATATCAAGAACTAATGCACGAAATTTAATAAAACTTTATATTCAGTTAGTCCCTGATATAAATTGGTGCCAATTAGTTTTTGGTGAAAATCGCCCAACATGTGTCGCTGCTATGCTGCATTTTTCGTGATTTCCGCAACAGCTCTCTCTCAAGAACTAATGCACTCATTTTCATCAAACTTCAGATTCAGTTATACCTTGATATAAATAGACGCTGATTACGTTTTGGTGTAGATATCTCAACAGGTGGTGCTGCTATAGCACTTTTTTCATGATTTTTACGATAGCTATATCTCGAGAACGAATGCACGAAATTTCATAAAACTTCATATTCTGTTAGACCTTGACGTAAATAAATGATGCTGCTTACGTTTTGGTGTAAATAGCCCAACAGGTAGCCCTGCTATGCAATTTTTTTCATTATTAACTCGATAACTATATTTCAAAAACTAATGCACGGATTTTCATCAAACTTCAGATTCAGTTAGACGTTGGCATAAGTTGTTGTTGATTAGGTTTTGGTCTAAATCTCCAAACAGGTGCTGCTGCTATGCTGCATTTTGCAGGATTTACACGATGTTAACAATAGTCATATCTCAAGAACTAATGCACGGAATTTAATAAAACTTTAGATTCAGTTAGACCTTGATATAAATTTATGCTGATTCTTTTTAGTGTATCCGAAACCTGTGTGAGAAAGAAGTTCAAAATTTAACCATGATATTACATTTTTCGCCATAAAAATAATTTTGTTTAACAATTTAATTTTATAATATATAAAAGACGTACAAAGAAAAAACAAAAGACACGAATAAGAAAATTTTCAAAGGGTACCGAATCCCCTTAAAGTAGTGTCGTATTTGTATCTTGCACCTTGTACTGACTAAACAAAATGTAGTCCCCCATCATATCGCGCCTCAGTCTATCGCTCATTCGGATGTATCATCATTTTTAGGTGCGTTCGTAATTATATAAATACGTAGCACCTAATTGTCGTCGTCTGGTCCGTCCGTCTGTCTGTCTGTCTGTCCGTCCGTCCGCATATAACAACGCAAAAACTTCCCAACCGAATGGTTTGAAATGTAAGATTATTATCTTTGCAGAATTTTGTCGAGACATTTCAAATTTTATGAAAATTATGAAATAAGATATTCATAAAACAGTTATTAAGAAATTTGAATTTTTTTTAAAAAATCGGTGCTTTTTTGTTATAGGAGCTTCCGAGGTTTAACCGTCAAGCGACCGAGATACTTATTTTATGACAGACATTAATTTGCAGACGATATAATTCATTTCACAGAATAATCATCAAGATCTGAATATTTATATAACTAGCAATAGTACGAACGCACCTCATTCGTCACGCTTGACGTATAATTTCCAACTTGTTGGTATCTCCCGAAAGAAGTAAAGAAAGTTCTACTTAAACTGTATTTTTTAAGAATATATGTTGAGTACAATAAATACAGGGTATCCCAGAAAAACCGCTAGTGAAATTTCGAAAAAAAAAAAAAAAGAAATTCCATAAACGTATTTATTTGTTCTAAACTACAATAAATGTTCAAATTGCTCTACTTTACAATCTCTAGACACGCATGTGCATGCTTAATCATGTTCACAAAAACTCATATCAGCACGTCAGTTTATTGCATGATCATCACGAAATCGCTGTATTTTTCGGTTAATTGTTAAGTCGGATAGGGCCTATTTTTCACCAACAGTCTTCTTACTTCTTTGAACTATTTCTTATTGGGACAGTAAACTTCGATAGTGTAAAAATACTCTTCCAAAAAGGGAAAAAAAAAAAAAAAAAAAAAAAAAAAAAAAAAAAAACATGTTAACGTATTACTTATGCACACATTTCTGGGCAGTACTGCTGAACTCCGCTCGTTACATCTATTCAGCCACCCACATTACACACTCCATTGTTGTTGCATTTGGTAGTATTCAAAAGTCTCGTGCACTTTTATATCTAGCGTACGAATAGCTTAAATTCCCACTACATTTTTTATTTTTTTGGAAAACCCTGCATATTTTTTATCGTTAATTTTAATAACAATATAATAACAAACAAATTAAAACACAGCCTTAAACGTTTTAATATCTGCTTAATAGCCAAACCACCTAAGAAATTAAAGAATATCATTTGCAGTAAAATTGACCCAATTAATTTTGAGAATTATTCAGGAGTATATGAAATACCTTTTATTAAAGAAGACGGATCCAAGAATTACTACATAGGCATGGCCAGCAGGACATTTATTGCAGAAAAAAAGAGCATATAGCTGATATTAAATACAATAGAAAAACTACAGCCCTGGCAAGATTATATCAAGAAGAAACCATCCAAATAAATTTCAATGAAAGTAAAATAATATTTCCCTCCAGTCTATACTATCCATCCATAATAAGAGAAACCATAGAGATACTCACGCGCAAAAATACAATATGTAACGATGCGGCATCTTTTAATTTACTGAAACTGTGGCTAGAATTACTCCATGGTCAAAGATATGAAAATAAACAATCAAGTAAAAAAACAATAGATAACGTGCGTAACTTTTAAAAAAGAACATGAAAATAATAACTTCAAAGCCCGTGCAGCTTTAGAATATTCTCATTTTGTTTTTGAAAATGACTCAGAAAGAGTCGAAACATGTAAAACAACTAATAAAAGTTATTTTAATTTATATTATAGTTGTTAATTTTACGCCTTTAGCATTTAAAAGTTAATTTTAATATTGAAAAGTTGTAATAAGTGTATGAAATAAACTTTTTAGAGAAAACGTAAAACATTTAAGTGTACCTTATTATTTTTCTTCATTTTTTTAATGCCCTCGGGTATGTCACACTTTCATTCGGATATATTGCGCTCTCAGCTTATCTCTCGATATGGGCGATGTAACGAGAGGCTTACTGTATGTAAAAATGGTAATATATCATAATATGCTATATATATGTTATATATGATATATGATATATATGATATATGTTATATATGATATATATCGTAATGGATATATATCATTAAAAAAAAAAATGGTGTGACTCAATACGAGCTCCGTAGTCACAATTTTTTGCAGAGACCAGAAAGTTTTTAAAAAAAAGAAATAATAACATTTTAGAGACCATCCAAAAGTAGTATTAAAACTTTTTTTTCTAAGTGTTATTATTATTATTGTTAATTTCATTTATCATCTAATCACTACATCGCACAAAACAATAATATTTAGATTATTGCTGAATGTTTCATTAGCTCAATTTTTTATATTCATTGTTAATTGTAAGACAATTTCTATCATTTTTTTTAAAATTAATGACTTGTTACGTGAAAATAATTTAAACAAGAACGAAAAATCATGCGTCAAGCATAGATTATGTAACACTTTCCAACTCTTCCAAAATAACTTTGTGCAAATTTTTACCGTAAGGTGTAAGATGATATCGAACTAACAATTTTGAAAACGCATAGCATAGTTAAAAATCCAATTTCAGGAATTTCCAACATAAATTTCCATCATATACAATATTCGGAAAAATATCCGAATACTTTTATTCAGCCCTGTATATGATCCATAGAGTTGTATATATACTATATAGGATGCTAAATTTTAGTTTAGTTAGGAAACGCGTAGCACAGTTAAAAATTCTCCTTCTGGAGTTTCTGTCAATAAACAGAAATGTGTTTGCGAACTTTTGTGCTGCCCTGTATAGGATCTACAGAATTTATACACACCAAGTAATAGACAAAAAGTGAGTTAAATTTAAAATCGCGTTCAGCAACTTAAAACGCACTTCCAGGAATTATTGTTAGCAGACAGTAGAGAATTCTTTTGTATGTCCCTGTAAACGAACGATGACTGCTATACACACACTATTCTGTAGTAAGCCTCTTGTAATGCACCTTAGTGATATATATAAATTTCAATGCGTTTAAAATAGTGAAACATTATTTAATTACACCGCAAACGATTTTTCTCCATAGACGTAATGTAACGGAATTCTTTTGACTGTCCGCGTAAAGTAACTATAAGTGCTATGCACACCCTATTCCATATTAAGCTTCTTGTAATACACCTTAGTGATATATATCAATTACAATGTATTTGAAACTGCGTGACATCATTAAAATAAACCGCAAATGATTTTTCCCCATAGACCGTAATGTAAGGGAATTCTTTTGAGTGTCCCTGTAAAAAAACTATAAGTGCTACACACTTCAGTTGAAATAGGGAACAGGCTATAGATAACGACAATAACATATAACAATTGCAGGGCAATCCGAGCATATTTACGGGAGTTAAAGCACGGACAGACGGCCAGACGGCAATACGGCAGACAAACTGAAGTCATAAACACTTTTCAACTATGGTTGGAAAGTGTTAAAAAGAATATATGTGATCGATCATTGTGACCATTTCACTTTAAGAACTCAACCTATTTTGAATAAAATGGTTTCATAAACTATTTTGAAATGTGGTCGATCATTGTGGAGCCTATTTTGAATAAAATGGTTTCATAAACTATTTTGAAATGTGGTCGATCATTGTGGAGCCTATTTTGAATAAAATGGTTTCATAATCTATCTTGAATAAGTTGTCGTTAGTTGTCAGCTATTGCTATAGAAATTAAATTTATAAAATAAATATTTCAAAAGACATATTGACAACAGTGCTTCAATAATATTTTCGTAAAATGTCAAATGTTCTACATCATGAAAGAATGAATGAATCATATTTCTAAATGCAGTGGTATTAAATAGCTTCATTACAGAATTTTTTTTTCTGTACCTTAATTTATCTAATTTGTAAATCTCATTTATAAAGTAAAGTTAAAAAACGTAACAGTCAACCCTTTTTATACATGAATGCAAGAATTATGTTTTCTTACAAAAAGTTATATTGTCCTTGCTCTGTCAGATTATCTCACATGTTGATTTTACTTTACAAGTGATACTTCATTATTAGCTTACACTATATTAATAATTATTGTTTAAATTACTTCCTATAAAATGTATTTCATGAAAGAAAGCCCTCATAGATAAAAATTGCTAATAAAATTTTAAATACAAATATAATCACACAGAATACTGAATTTAGCTATGTATTTTAATTTAGAATAAACTTTGCTTCATAGTAACCTTTTAACAAAAAATATTATATACATACAAAAATTATTAATGTGTTATGTGTTCTTATCCAGATCCAAACTGAACTCTTTTGTTTCTGTTCAGTTGTAAATGTGATACATTTTTTTTATTATAAGTTGGTCGTTAGCTGATGACTATCTACATATTTGAGTGGCAGGGGAGTATCCCTCTTCACGTCCTCGAACCGTACATACAAAATTTATAAGGTTTTTGTTTATGTTAGCATTTTTTACCGCAAAATTAATAAATTTGCACTTTTTGGTATTAAATACTAAATTTATGACGTTCACAACTTTCTCCTTGAGGCTATTCGACTTTTAACAACAGTTCTAATTAGTCAAAATTTTTACTGATTGGCCATTTTTTGTATCTGCTTTATTGTTCAAACCCATTTTAGAACATCTTTTTAAAATACGGGCTTTACAGATCCGTTTCAGAAGTTTTTCAAAAAGTAAAAAAAAAAAAAAAAAAAAAAAGTGTAAACAAAACAAAATACTATAACAGAATGTGTAACAGGTGTAGTGAAAAGTAACTACAATGCATAATAACAAAAAGATAAATGTAATATGATTTGAGAAACCTATATAAATAAAAATAAAAATTATAAATTATCTTAAAAAATAGTAAAATTTATCATGCGTTTTAGGAATAGAAGAGTCCTATTCCATTCTGGAAATCATAGACGTTTTCTATGCAGAGCATTTCACAACACACTACATAGTACCGTATCATAAGATATAAAGAACTACAATACGTTTCTCCCTAAAAAATTGGCTTCTCTCTACCAACTAAAGCTGCCAATTCCAACTCGCCAAACCCTTAAAAGTTTTGTTGGTTTGTAATGTCGCGCCCCGGACATATAGATACTGTTTTACAGTCGTAATGTTCTCAGCTGGGAACATTAATAGGAAAAAAAAAAACATAAAAAAAAATAAAATTCCGTTGCTATCGATTTGAAACAATTCGCAGTTATAACTGAAAGATGGCATGAATTTTTAAAACAGAAATTATGTTTAAAACTAAATAAGAGTAAATGTAAGCACGAGTGAAAAATCATGCGTCAAACACAGATTATGAAACACTTTCCAACAGGTCCAGAAACCTGTAACGAAACTTCACCGTTAAACACTTTGAAAGAAGATATGTAGTAAACAGTTTAGGAAACCTATGACGCATTTAAAAATCCAGTTTTAGCAATTATCTTTCATAGTAAAAAAAGTAGTCGAATTGTTTTATGCAGCCCTGTATGTGATATATATATTTGGATATATACTACAAAGCATGATAAAATTAAGTTCAATTAGAAAATTCATATTTAGCAATTTTCGCCAATCGATGGAAATGCACCCGAAATCTTTTGTATAGACCTGTATATAATCTAAAGAGTATTGTACACACAACATATTAAGTTAAAATTTAATTCAGGTAAAAAATGCATAAGGCAGCTTAAAATTCACTTCCAGCAATTACCAACAATAAACGACAATATATCTTATTCTTTGCGTAGCCCTTTATATGAATTTATTTATATTCCACAAACTTTTATTACAGTCTACTAAATATAGTTCAGCAGAAAAATGCGTAAAATAATTAAAAATACCCTTAAGCAATTCACTCCCATAGTCAGTAACACTTAAGCATTCCTTTGTGTAGCCCTGTATATGAGTAACAGAATGTATGCACGCCACGTACTATGCAAAAATTTAGTCAAACTTAGAAAAGCAAACCGAAGCTAGAAACGTACTTATTATACATAGACTGTAATTGTCGCAATAAGACTGATACCAAATTCTTTTGTGTTTCCCTGTAAATGAACGATAAACATAATGGACACCATACTTTTCAGTGACCAATTTATAGTGTACCTCAGTAATGCATATAAATTTCATTATGTTTGAAATTGTGAAACACCATTAAATTACATTGCATACGATTTTCCCCCGTAGAACAACGTGTAACAGAATTATTTTGTTTGACCCTGTAAATGATATAATAAATGATTTGCACCCCATATTCTACAAAAAGCACTTCATAATTATATATCAATTTCATCATGTTTCAAATAGCGTAGCATCATCAAAATGCACTTGAAACGATTACTTCCCATTGACTGTAATGTAACTGTATGCTTTTGACGGCCCCTGTACATAAGCTATGAATGCTGCATACTTCATTTTCAATAGGAATCATGCTATAGTAAACGTGTAACAGAATTATTTTGTTTGACCCTGTAAATGTTATAATAAATGATTTGCA
Source organism: Maratus michaelseni (assembly GCA_963931845.1). NCBI lineage: Eukaryota > Metazoa > Arthropoda > Arachnida > Araneae > Salticidae > Maratus > Maratus michaelseni. The sequence goes on from OZ007586.1 coordinate 495,647,278, forward strand.
CCCCATATTCTACAAAAAGCACTTCATAATTATATATCAATTTCATCATGTTTCAAATGGCGTAGCATCATCAAAATGCACTTGAAACGATTACTTCCCATTGACTGTAATGTAACTGTATGCTTTTGACGGCCCCTGTACATAAGCTATGAATGCTGCATACTTCATTTTCAATAGGAATCATGCTATAGTAAACGTCAATAACATACAAAAATTTCAGGGACAACCGAAAATATTTACGAGAGTTAGAGCACATTACGAACGGCCAGACGAACAGACGGCCAGACAAACCGAAGTCATAAACACTTTTCAACTACAGGGGTTGGATAAAAATAATGTGAACACCTGTGAAAAGAGAATTTTCTTTTATTAATAGACCGTTGGTTCTCCTTTTGCATGAATTACAGCTTGTATCCGAAGTGGAATTGCCAAATACAAGTCACGTACAACATTCAGAGGAATACGCTCCCATTCAAATTGCAAAAAAGTCCCTAATTCAGAAAGTGTCCTTGGAGGGGGGAATCGACTGCGCAGCTTGTTTTCCAAAATACTCCTCAAAGGTTCAATTATATTGAGATCAGAGGACTGACTTGAGGTGCTCTAATTCATCGTCGTGTTCATAAAACCAGTCTCGGGCAATTCCACATGTGTGGATGGGGCATTATCATCTTGGAAGACTGGTCGTTTATCAGGAAACACAGTTTGCACCATTGGGTGACGATTTTCGGCAAGAATACTGACATAATCCGCTCCTGTAACACGGCCATTCAGAACAACAAGTGGGCCAAGACCACGGTGTGATATCGCACCCCAGATCATCACAGAACCGCCGCCATGTTTAACCGTAGTCCGAGTCCGAAGACAGTCAACTTGATAGGCTTCTTTCGGCGTTCTCCAAACGTAAACACGTCCATTTGTCGGGAATAATGTGAATGACGATTCGACTGACCATATTACATTCTCCCATTGTTCTTGTGTCCAACTTTTATGCTCGCGACACCATATTCGTCGCTTCGAGGCATTGCATGGTGTAATCAATGGTTTTGAAATAGCCGCTCTACCATGAATATTTGCCATACGCAGTTCACGCTGGATAGTTTTTGATGAAACTGGTTCCTCTAGATGTGTGTTCATCTCAGATGTTATCAGGGTCGGACTGGGCAAGGGAAAAGGGCGCAGACCTTGGATTTTCAGAGGGCGCAAAAATTTTAACGACCTTAAATAAACTTTACTTACATGTGTTGTGTCTGAGTTGACAAAGTTTAACATATTCGCATGGCACCAAGTAAGAAAAAGGCTTAATAATGAGTTCATGAGTTTAGATAGACAACTTCGCTATATTCCCCCTGCACGTTTGAAGTTCCATTAAATGTACACAATGCTACACAGTTTTTCAAACTATGTCATGTAATATTCAAAAACTCTTGAAAGTTGAATACAGATTACCTTGTAAGTAGATTGACTGTAGACTAGGACTTTCCTTTACTTTATTCTTTTGTCAATAGAAACCCTAGAACAGTCATGGTATAAAAGTGATCACTCCTTACTAATTATCCTGCAAATAGAGTATAAAAAAAGACATAGGTACCAATTTATTGGGAATAATTTCTACTATTAAATTATATTTATAAATTTTGTTTCGGAGATAGTCTACATATTAAAAAATGCACGAACGTTGATTTTTCATATTCATAGAGTTATAAAAGAAAATGTAAAATGTGTTAGGGATTTTTCTAAAAATTTCGGAAAATAAAATTTAAATCTTATGAGAAAATGTACTGAACACTCATTTAGTCAGTAGTAAAATTATACAGGAACTTTAAATTTATAATAAACTTTCTTTTTATAAAAGTAAATACTACGAAATGTTTTTGGTAAATGTCTACGTGTTATTTTCTGTAGATTCTTTGAACGCAGAAGACGATCTCCTAAGACTGTAGGAATGTTTTCTGCATCTCGAAAACTAATTATTCAAATGAGCTGTACACTTACACTCAGTTTTTTTTAATACAAAAATTAATGTAGGTGATAATTCATAATTTTTTAATATGACTTTATTAATAATTTTCATAATTAAAAAAATGTCTTTGAATACAAAAAAACTGGAATATGTTTGGGTCTATTAAGTGTATTTCATTAAAAAGTTAATAAAAATTCAATCGGATGATTTTTATAACTTTGTCAAGTGGATTTAATATTGGCATTCTCAAACTTTAAACTCGTCTTGCTCTATGAAAATTTAACATATAGTATTTAAACTTTACCTGTTCGCGGGCTTTCTCGATCCAAGGAACTCAAATAGGGTCTCAAAAATAGGTGTTATTATTTGAAAATTCAAAGTTAGTATAATTTTTAAGAAGTAGACGACTCCTGTAACATACTTAATCCATAGCTTTAATTAGTAGTCATTATTTCCAATCGATTAGTGCCTATAGAGTTTTTACAATTAGTTTTAGAAGAATTGGTAGGGGGCGATCACTTTTTTTTTTCCCAGGACTGTAAATTAACACACCTGATCTATCCATAGTTGTGTCCATTAACGCAGAAAAAAAATCTTGCTTTACTTTTTTAGAAATTTTAGACCATTATTAAAAGATTGACGATATTTATGATTTTTTTAAACCGTCATCGGGCTGTGAGATATGGCTTGACTAACTCTTCCCTTTTATACAATTCTTTTTTCACTCAATCAACACAGAATTGTTGGATATCATTAGTTCATATTTTTCTAACTTCATTGGCCAACGATTGAGTTTCGCTGCTTCCAATAGCTAATACTGCGCCTGAGCCAATGGTTAGCTGATCGTCAGTCTAAAGATATGAGTTTCCATTTGATCAACAGTTATGTTTGCTAGCAAAACTGCGCTAATAATAATATTAAAATATGCAAATAATTGATCCTATTTTAATTAGAAACTTCAACTAATTTGTTGATTTTTTAGGCAAAAATTATTTATACTTCTAGAATTGCCTATTGAAATTGCTTCTAATTTGGTTTCCTTGGTTTCCAGAAATGTTTCCTCATTTACCATTTGTATTTAAACAAATATCTCTAAAACTACTATGCTGTAAAACTATTATGCTATATAAAATTTTACTTTTATGACTACTAAAATGCAAGAATTTCAGTGCTAAGAGATCCAACCTCTATTTAAAAAATATATATTTATTTGACATAATATGAATTAATTATCAATTCAGTTATAAACATGGTAGATGCAATTTCTGATATAATCTGTTAGAAACTGCTGTTTATTTCCTACAGATTTTTTTTCTTTAATAAAATAGCATCTTTAAATGTGGTCTCTGACGGTGTCTGCCTCATCACACATACAAAATAAAGATTCAGTATGCAAAATTCGTTTTAAAATTATTTATATCGAGAACAAAAATGTACTTTTAGTATAGAAATAGAAATTTTGAAACTAAAACTCATGCTTGATTTTTAGGTAGATTTCGTAAGAAATACTACCTATTACATTCTCCCCTAAGTTGGAATTCCTGAAAAATTTTTGCAGATCTACACCGATCATGACTCCTAGAACCGATACCTCCCCCAGTTCAAAACTTTATCTATCTATCTATCTATCTATCTATCTCTAGCACTTTTTATGGACATAATAACTATGCATCATGGCAAATAGTTCTTTCTTCTGTAATTCCCAATAAACAGGCGCCTCACGGTCTGCATCCTCGAAATCTACCTGTGCCTGTAAGCCGAGCCGTCAGGGATTTTTTCTTTTGAAAAAATACCACATATTATTAGCAGTATTTGAATATTCAAATATAGGGGTATTTGAATGGGGAAATAACACTTGCTTGTGAAAATATTACACTTGTAGCATTTAAGATAAGGAGAGGCAGGAGGAGGAAGAGACATTTTGTGTGCTTAAAAATGACTTTATGCATCCTTAAAATGCTGAATTGATATCGCACTATAAAAAGGTTGCTACTGAAAAATGACAAAAAATAGCGATTAGTAGCCTAATCGCTAAAATAATTGAGTAAATGTACTTTTCTCAGCACAATCTTCCCATGATTTGCAAATTTCTTATCATAATTAGAGGTCAAGGGAAATTAAGTTTCCATAATTGAAAGAAATCCTCCGGGGATTGAAATCCTGCAAGCGACAGGATTTTGCTGCCAGTGTTTTATAATTAAAAAAATCCACAATAGTTTCTGAATAGTAATCATCGCTTTATTTAATGATCGATTTTTCCGTGATAATATATATATTTTTTAATTTAAAATACGTATCAGAATTTCCAAATAGTTATTTAATTACGGAAAGGCTGTCATTAAATAAAGCTAACTGAAATTTGTTGTAGGTATTTTGAATGGAAAAAACGCTGGCCGCGGGATCCCAGCTTGCAGAAATGCAATCCAGAAGTTTCATCGAAAAGACAGATTATGTTTTCCAGTCAGCAACAAAATCCGCAGAAAACGTTTTTGCCTTCCAATATTTATCTCTTTCTTTTATAAAGTTGTTTTTCGAAAAGCATGGTTTCAATTATAGGTCCATTCAGGGACGGCTTTAAAAGGGCGCAAGGTCTCCTGAGTACTACAATCGAGGGTACGCAAAATATTTGATCTGAGATTAAGACCTAAAAAATGTCATCCTAAGAACCGATGAAAAAAATCTCTCTTAGGACGCGGGAGTAGCACATGGGCGTGAGCTTTATTAGCCTGGGCGCGCTAGGGCTATTAAAACTTTCCTTAGGTGCCCGTTTTCTATCCTCAATCGCATGCAAACACGTCCGCTTTAGTTTCCGACTCTGAAAATTCCCTCGATGCATCTTCAATTTCTTTATGATAATAAAAATCCCTCTCTTTTGCTATCTGTCTATTAGTTGATGATTATCCATAAGCAAGTTCTCGACATTTAGTACACTAATCAGAATATGTCTGTGTGGGAAAATATTGGAGCGGCCTAGGGGCGCGAAACTTTCTCTGGCTGAGGGCGCACCGGCCCTCGGGCCGATGGGCCGGCGGGCCAGTCCGAGCCTGGATGTTATCTGGGATGCTGTTGTCTTGTGTTTTTTTTTTTGCCACAATCTGCTTCAAAACTCTTCTGTCTCTGTCATTCAGCTTCGACTTTCGATCACTGTTGTGCTTTTTAGATGATGTTTTTCCGTGTTTCAAATATGCTGACATTACAGTCGACACGCTACTTCTCCCAACACCTAGAAGGGTTGCCGTTATCGTTACTGGGGCTCCAGGAAGACGGGCCCCAACAACCATGCCTCTTTCGAAATCAGAGAGGTCAGCCATAACGCAATTTTAACACGTAAATATATTTTGCATCCGACTTCTATTACTGCTAGTTGCAGATTGATGTGTGTACTTTCTCATCCGCTAGGTGGCACACTTCACCGCTAGAAGGCAGAAGTATACGAGAGGTTTCTTTCGAGTGCTATTTTTTCACAAGTGTTCATATTATTTTGTCCAAACCCTGTATTTTGGAAAGTGTTAAAAAAATAATAAAAACGACCTTTTGTTTTTTTTATAGTACACAATTTAAAGTTTTTATGTGTATATATATAAAAAATTGAAAATGATCCAATACTTCTCGGATTCGATAGACGTACTTAAAACGATTCACAGTATTAAAAGAACGTAAGAAATAAAAAATACACTTACTGCAACTCGTTAAACCCTCCTGTTTTCAATTGGGAATACTAGCCTGTGAATGCAAGCTTAGGATGCAATGAGTGAAAAAAAAATTCCTTTTAGATTTCGTACTGTTCCAAAAAATGAAGTTATCATAATTTTATGATTTTTCGTTCAAAAATTTATTTGCACTTAAATCTACAAATTTCCAACTTAAGTTACATATATATTTAAATTAAAAACTAAATCTTTCAAATTGTGGCATTACTTTACTTATTATTTAATTTACTCATCACTACATTCTATTTTTGAATATGCCTTAAAGAAAATATTTAGAAGTGGTCAGTGTCCCCATTTAGGAACATCATAAAAATCATATAATTTTTCTACCTTCTTTACTAGCACACCTGCTTATCAAGTAGTTAGGACGTTAACTAACTAGATAAAAGGTGCCGGGTCCGAATCCTAGTTCAGGGATGGACGTCTGCAATGGGTCGGATTCCACTTTAAGCAGAAGTCTCTGTCTGTTTAATCCTCGTGTTTGAAAGTAACTGTAGCGCCCATAAACAACAAATCCAATTTATAATTGATATCTGTAAATTAATACATTAGAAGGCGTAATAGGCAAAACAATTAAAATAAAAAATAAAGTATACTTGGATCCTAATTTGGTCTGTAAAGGGTTCATCATTTCAAAGAATAGCAACATTTAGTTTACTAACTTCAAATTCTCTGTTAAGGGTTATTTAAGTTACATAGATGTAATGCGATGAAAGAAAAAAAATGTAGTGTTATATGCACAAAAAATGTTTTTATTTTACGAAAATATGAACATAAGATTTAAATGCGTATTTCTTTATAAGTTACAATGTTAGATACCATTTATTCAAGAAATAGTTAATAAAATCATCCACTTAAATGAATGAAATTTTAATTAACAAACACGAATCATGTAAGCGGCATTTACTCATTTCTAAGATTTAACAAATACAAAAAAAAAATTAATCAATATACCCACACTGGATCATTTAGACCAGCCACACCGAAACTTATTTTCGTGCGGGCCGCAAACCTATGTTTGCTTACGTTAGGTGGGCCACATCATAGTAAACTTAAATAATAAGGTTTAAAGAAAAAGTCATTAAAATAGTCGGATAACAAAAGTAGTATATCAAAACAATAAAGGAAAATTAATGTAACCAGTATTATCTATATAATAAGTATAAAATGTAATAATATAATAATGTAGAATTTCCAAGTTCTAAAGATAAAATACAGATTTCTTTAATATATTAGACTTTAACTCAATCAAGAACTTTTTTTAGTGTAAAAATATACAGTCAAAATTTAATTAATTTTAAATAATGTTTGATTAGTGTTGACCATATATATATATATATATATATACACCATTGTAACGCATAGGACTACATGTAAAAATAACTTTTGACTAAGCAAATGGCATTTACGATGTTTTAGCATATTTTAAATTAATTATAAATAACAGGGTAAATGCTGTCTTCTCAGAAAAATATATGAAACTAATGTCTAATAACATTTATGTTCATATAAAATTTTTATAGTTGTAAATTAATGATTGTGTGTCGGCGGGACACATATGTCCCGCAGGCCGCAGGTTGTGTGTGGCTAATTTAGACCAAACTAAGTAAAATGAATTATTATCAACATATTCAATTAATATAAAACAAACATTAAAAAGTTACTATTTCACATTTATTAAATGCTTTTAACTTGTTTAATTATTTAAACGAATAAAGCAATTTAAATGTCATATTTAATTAAATAAGTGGAACTTAGTACTTTTTACGAAAAGTTTTTTCAGACCGCTATTTACATAAAGTAATATTCTTCTTGTTTAATGACATACATTTTCTGATTAAATAAGATGAAGATTTCTTTTTAAAAAAGTGGTATCACTGCGTCCCACAGGATGTATAATGAGTACCACCGAATTAGATAAAAATAATTACTAAAGATAAAAGCAATTAAATGTCATATTTAGTTAGATAAAAATATTTACTAAAAAGAAAAGCAATTCAAATGTGATATTCAGGTAGATAAAAATATTTACTAAAGATAAAAGCAATTTCAATGTCTTATTTAATTTTAAAAAAAAACATTTTCTAAAGAGAAAAACGAACAAAAAAGAACTACTAGAAAAAGCTACGCCTCTTCTGAAAATTTTCATTGGGGGCGGCAATTTTATAACTCTGTTGTTAGCCTTTAAATTTACCGACATTTATAGCCAAAATTATATACCCACCTACCTATATATTATTTTCTTTCTCTGTCAATTTTGTATCGCTTCTTCTTTCACTGTCAAGTGCAAAAAATGTGCGATATTCATCGAAAGCGCATTTTGTGTGGAATAAATGTGTATACAGCTGAAAGGGGTTTTCGTACGCATATTAATGGCAAAGCGAAGCTATTGGGTTATGGGATTTCTGTGGCGTAGTATTACGACATTGATGTAACTGATAATAGCATTTTTACTTACTTTTACAAGTCGGCACCAAAATCCCCCCAGTAAATATAATGATTAATCCTTATAGATTTCAGCTCACTAAACAAAATATGGCAATGAAATTATTGTATTATGTACAAATATTTATGTGGGGTGGCTTGTTTATAAAATTAAGATAATTTATGTCTTACTAAAACGTAAATGGAAATAGCGTAAACAAAAATATGCAAATGTTACTATGTAAATAACCTATAAGTATATGTATATAAAAATCAGCGAAGTTACAGAGGTAAAATTAATTAAAATATGTTAGTGGACACTGCTGAACACGAAAGAAGGGGAGACATCAAAAGCACAATGCACGATACAAATATCTCCAAATGTATTTTCGTGATATACAGGGTAGTCCAAAACTATTGAGAGCATTTCATGTTTGAAAAAAGAAAGAACAAAATGAGGTGCGTACATGTTTATTGTTTTCTTGGAAATACATTTTAAAACAGTTTTACACAACAACATTTTAAACATTAAAGAAGTTTCTCATAAGCCGGTAGATGGCGACAACATTGCGGGGGGGAAATGTACTGATTGCATCAGTCTGCAAATGTCTACCGTACAGGAAAAAGGAATGGGTACGCAACTCCAGTTCCAGATTTCGATGACCTAAACGACGAATAACAGAAGTCATTTGAGGAATACTTAATGAAATACTGCAAAAAACTTGACGCGAAATTGAATATTGGCTGGATGTTTTGCGTGCTACACAAGGAGATGATGTGAAATTTATTAAATGTTTAAAATGTTGTTGTGTAAAACTGTTTTAAATTGTCTTTCCAAGAAAACAATAAACATGCACGTACCTCATTTTGTTTTATTTTTTTAAAACATGAAATGCGCTCAACAATTTTGGACTACCCTGTATTTTGTTGATTTGTTAACTAAGACAGAGAAAAGGTATTTTTAGTTGTGTGTAGTTGAAATGTAGTTGTAAAACAAATATGTTTCCTTCTCGCTTTTTTGTTTGCTTGTTTTCGCGTCGAATCCTTTAACATAACAATAAAAACTAGTTCTCATCTTTCGAACGCTCTGAAATTTTAATCGGTTATAAATATAACTGTATCTAAGCTCTCTTTAAAATTTCGTGGAAAAATATGCATATTTATTAGTGAAAACATGAGTCGAAGCAGAACGACATCACGCCGAATCACGCCACTTTTTCACCTTTTTTCCAAAACTATCTCAGATTTTATTTGTTTTAAATATTTCAACACGTTCAACTGTTTCGAAAATTTTGTAAATGATGCATATCTAGTCTACCGAAATGCTCTAAAAAGGTTGCATCGAAATACGGACTTTTTGTTACTTTTAGCGTAGAAAAAGACCGCCTCCGTGAGGTGCAAAGTGGCCTGCGTTCGCCGGTGTTTCTAAAAGGGTTAAAATTCGTATACTTTAAAACCGATTACGCCGTCAATTAAAACAAGGTTTCAGCTTTAAATGCATATCTCTAAAATGCGTACCTCTAAAATTGCGCCTTGGAAGGGCGCTGCCATAAGGGATAAATTGTTCTTTGGGAAAACAACTATTTTTTAACAAAATTTCAAAGCTTTAACAACGATATATTTTCGAATTAATTACGGCATTTGAGACGTAAGAGTCTTTCTGAATATATCTTCTGATTTAACTGTACCAAGTGGTTTGGCTGATTTAAGCCGATTTAAAACTGAGAAATAACACAAAAAACTGCCCGTTTCGTTTTTCCATTCCCCCCCCCCCCTTTGCGTAAATCGGGTTCTGGGCATGCGCGAGTGGTGAAAGTCTCAAAGAAAGAGATGAGTTATTCATGAGTTTTTAATTATATTTCAGCTAATTATCAAAATATTAAAATTGTGAGACTCAGGTGCATCAGGAGAAAATTTGGACAATCCTCACCTAAATTTTCTTACTTCTAGGTGCGCTAGATTTTCCTAGCCATCTCCGACAGACACACAGAGCGAAACTTTCTTTTATTAGTATAGATAGGACAGGAATTCATACCAAACTTGGTTGAACGAAAAATTGAACTAGATCCACTTTGTTTCCCAACGCCTCATATGTAAGTTACTTTGTAAGTTATGAATAAGTGCATTTTTTGTTTTAAGGTACACTGTACCCTGTGACCTATATTTTTTTACTTGAGTATTTTATAATATCTTTTTGGCATTTTTCTAAATTGTTTTATGAAGGGACATGATTTAATCAAGAAAAAAATATAATTGTTATAGTTATTTCAAAAATTTCATTAAATTAAAAAAAAATAAATAAAACACACTTCTTTTACAATCTGGAACTTTTTCTAATAGTTTTTTTTTTTTTTTTTTTTTTTTTTTTTTTTACAAGTTTTTTCTACTCTCTAAGAGTAGTAACTCTAAGTAACTCTAAGAGTTACAAATAGTTAATTATTTTAGGAGAAAAAATTAATAAAATATCATGACATATAAATAAACAGAGCAAAAAAAGTCTATTTTACTTAACATTTTATTTTTAAAAAATAAACTACTTACACTATTGCAAATCCTATTCTCAATTTCATAAAACACACCGTAAGAATCATCAATACAAAAAAAATCCAGTAGATTGAGAAATATATGTTGAGGTTTTTTTTTTTTTTTTAACATAATGATATACCGATAAAACACAAACTGAGATAAAGTGAATTTAACGATTGTAATTCTGAATAATTTAAAAGGAAATTGATGCTGTAAAATGCTCTTTTAACACATTTATAATTATAGGATCTTTACTTAACTTTACCATAACATACTAAAAAATTAAACCGAAACCTACGGCGCTACAATTCATTAAGGACCATGGCCCACGGTACCCTGATTTCTTGACCACGGACTTCACAATATCTGCCTCAGTCAGGTGGTCAGCCTAATGCGACAGCCTCAATGTTTATTTCCCAAGCAAGCTTGGTACTCATTTTATCGACACCGAATAAAAGAAAGGTTGAGTGAACTCTGCCCAAGTGGGGAGTCGAACTCTGGGCCTGTAGCTTGGTAGCACGACGCGCTGATCACTAAGGCTTCGCCATAATATACTGTGGATGTCTAAATATATTTTAAGCAAGAAAAAAATGTTTAATTTTATTTTAGATATCCCACGCATCTTTAATTTTCGCTCTTGATTGGAAACTCCGATTAAAATGGTTTAGTTTGCTTAGTTGTAAGTGTTTCAAGTGTAAAATCGGCTGTCTCTCGTACATAAGGTTTCGGCGACTTGTGAAAAAGAGTTGGTGGATGCATTTTAGTGTTCAATATTTCTACAGTAGCTACTGGTAACAAACGGATGCTGGTTATATTAGTTATATTGGGGGCTAATATTGTACCAATATTGCATTCATCTGAAATATTTCCAATGAAATATCAATATTGGTTAAATATTGTTTTTGATGGGAAATATTTGCATTGAAACGCCAATATTGCGCCAATATTCGCAAGGAATTGACGAAATATTTCATGGCAATATTGTACCAGTATTGCCAAAATGTAAACCTCTAATATTGGATTTATGTTCCAAGCCAATATTGCCAATAGTAGACAAGATATAGCCATTAAAAATAACATTGGCCTAATGTTCTTCCGAAATTACATCTCTTCGAGTTAAATAAATATACATTAAACGTTGAGTCACAAGTTAGAGTATCTGAAAATAGTTTTCGTATTTGTCTAGAATAGTGTGGATAGTACTCAATCCATAGAAAAGTCCGTTTACAATTCGTGTAATCAGCCTATTCAAGGACTTATTAAACTAGTGTACAATAACTATCAGTGTCGTTATTGGAATAACAGCGCTCAGAATCAGCCACATACATACAAAAATAACAGAAATTCAGCGATTAAATAAAGGCGAAATTTACTATTAGGAAGTAGTAATATTCAAAGTACGGAATACCACTACCATTGATGCTCTTTACGTTTTTCAATGTCAATCAACAGAAAGTAATACTCAAAAACTGTTAAATGGAAATATACACACTAAAATATTTATAAAGTATGCAAAAATTTATTAAATGCTACTAAAATTTAAATATCTGCAGCTAATCAAGAAATGATTGATTCGCCTTAACGAAAATCCGTAAAAAATGACACATAAAAAAGCATATATATTGTAGAATAACATAACATTTAATTAATATTCAATGATTTTCTTTTTCGTTATTATTATTATTATTATTATTATTATTATTATTATTGGCTTCTCACATTGGTTATTTGTTGAGTGTTCTCAAACATTTTAAAGTATTTATATTCAAAATTTTCTTGTAATATTTATGCTATTAAATATTTATATTAAAATATTTATATTAAATATTTATATTAAAATATTTATTAGGTTAATATTTATGAGGCTATACTAAATATTTATTAGCCTCTTTTAGCTATTAAATTAATGACTCTTTTTTTTTTCAATGCCACTACTAAAATAAATTGTTAAAATAATTGTGTTTGAACAACGTAACAAAAGAGTAGACTGTAATTTAATTTTTAAAAATCTAAATTTAGGTTTAGAAAGTTGTGATTTTGATTAACCACGATTTTTGATTAAAAAAAATTCAGCTTGTTATTTTTAGAAGTCAACATCATTAATCCCATTTCTGATAGCCCCACCAGTGGCTGAGAGGTCGTGCTCTCGAAGCTGGTAGACGGGAGGTGCTGGGTTCGATCCCAATCGCGCCCGTCGGCCTAATCGTTCGGAGTTTTCGTGGTTTTCTTCGAGCCGTGGATTTATCCATGCGTAAATACGGATTAGGTTCCCTTAGAAAGACCCCCACGAAGGGCACTCCTCCCGGGCCTATATCCCTAGTGTAGATAATTGGCCGTCAATAATCAACTCAACCCATTTCTGATAATACGATCTTTCACTGGTTCATTTTACTTTTAAGAAAAATCACTTAAGGAAAAAAAAAAACCCGATGAGATAAATTTGACAGATAAATTTTAAAAGAATGAAAATAAATAAAGGAAAAATAAATATAAAATCTTATCATTTATCCTGCACTAGTTAAGCAATTTTATTATTAAACATTATGCTGATGATAAAAACAATTGCAATGCAATTAATTTCAACGATTCTCTTGCAGTTAGTCATGTCATAGTTATTCCTGTGGTTATTCATGTCAACTCATGTTATACAAGTTTAAACAATCTCGATTTAAATTGCCATAATTCAACTCGGTAGCTTTTGAATTTTTTTTATTTTTACTAAAGCATTTTGATTTACCTCATTCATATTATTAGAAGTTATTACTAGATAAACTCATCTTAACTGGCAAAAAAAAAAGATAATTTGTTTGGTAACATTTAAAATTTAAAAAAAATCAACGATTTAAAAAAATCATTTTACTTCAATTTACATACAATAATAAGTACTGATTTTTTTTTATATTATGTTTATAACAATCTACTCTAACTTTAAGGATCTATTTCGCAATTAATTAATTAGCTTTTGAGGGGGTTATTACTGAGTTATTACTAGATAAAATCATCTTTTCTTTATTTTTTATTATGTTTATAAGAGTCTACTCTAACTTTAAGGATCTATTTCGCAATTAATTAATTTTTGAGGTGGTTATTGGTAGAGTTATTACTAGATAAACTCATCTTAACTGGCAGAAAAAAAATTTTTTTGGTAAAATTTAAAATTTAAAATTAAAAAAAATTCAACGATTAAAAAAAATCTCCTTCTTCAATTTACATACAATAATAAGTACAGATTTTTTTATTATGTTTATTAGAGTCTACTCTAACTTTAAGGATATATTTTGCAATTAATTAATTAGTTTTTGAGGGGGGGGGGACACGCATATATCTACGGAAAAATGCTGGAAATAATACGGATTCTATTACATTTTCATTTATATTTTTTTCTTCTCATTATATTACAAAATCCATCCCTAATTTTATTAAGTAAATCAAACTGAATATATAAAATAATAATTTTACATTTAAAAAATAATTGTTGACGTTTTTGCATTTTAAATACAAAGTTTTTTTAAAAAGGGCAAACTGCGAAAATTCAATTTAAAAATTTTATGTTTAAAAGTTATTATGGTTTTATTTTTCTTAATATTAACTGAATATCTTTGCTGCATATATACCTCTAAGTTACAAATGTTACAGTTGTATTGGTGAACATTTTATTATGTAAACATTGTAGTGGGCTTGGCATTTAAAGGGCTGGCAAAATAATAAAAGGTGTTTTTATTACACTTATGATTGTCAGATTGTTTCAAAACTTCATTCATATATCCTAGAGGTGTGAAAGTTTATTTTTAGAAGAAAAAAAATCTGTATTTTCGTCATTTTTGACGATTTGAAGAGTGCCAAGTCACCTTAAAATTTTTTCGATTTCTTCATTATCAATTGAGCTACATTAGTTTAGGAAATGTTTTAGATTTCATTTGCTTCCCTCGAGAAATCAGAATGACGTCTAAAACTGAATAAATTTACTGGGTGAAGCTTTGAAAAATACCCATTCTTAAGGGTAAAAATGCTTTGAGGAAAATGCAAGGTATATACAGGGTGACAATTATTGAACTATATGAAATAAAACGTAACTTATTTAAAAACTACTGAGTGCACAAACTTTATTCAACGTGTAAACGTCACTACAGATATTCGGATTTAGGTTATGATATGATATATACGGCTGCCATCATTGGCTATGATGTGTCGCAGACAAATAGTAAAAATTCTGCATGACCTGCTGAACTGTCGGAACATGGATGCTGTTGATGACCACCTGAATGGGGGTTTTGAGCTCAGCAATGGTTTTGGGATTATTTCTGTACACATTGTCTATAATGTAGCCCCACAAAAATGAGTCCCATGTATTCAGATCTGGAGAATATGGCGGCCAAGCAAGTCCTATTCCAGCGGCCTCTGGGTTCCACAGAGCCAGATTGCGGTCCCCAAAATGCTCCTCCAGGATATCAAGCACTTTCTTGGTTCGATGGGGTTGAACCGACATTGTCAAATGTCAACACTGTCATCACAAATGCTACTAGTTCTCTCAAACTTGCGAATCAAATTCTTGATTGTTAGCACACTTGGACCGGGTGTCTTCAGCTTCTACTCGGTCGCAAACTGCCTTTGAGCCGCAATCGGGCTGTTATTGCTTGCATAGTAGGTCTTCACAAGCGATATACTCTCAGACACGCTGTACCGTGACATTTTCACTTTCAAATGGCCAACAACAACAAGTTGTGTGCGCATGCGCATACTAATTCCCATCATGCCCTGTGGTCAACCACGAGGTTTGAACTTCATCACGCAAACCGTTCAGAAGTTATGGCGGTTTAATTTCATATAGTTCAATAATTGTCACCCTGTATTAATTGGATATTATTTACGCTCCTTAGAATTTTGAAAAATATGGCACCTCTATTTCAGATTAGAAAACTTATTCTTAATTATTCGCAGAATTTGTAATATTTTTCTGTGGTTAAATTAAGGCGAAAATTCTATAAAGAAATTGTGACAGAACGCACACTGCACATGTTTTTTCTGAGGTTTACACGGGATCAAGTCTATGATATACTGAATATTTCCATTGTTACCCTATTACTTTCTTTACAGTAATTAGGATATTTTTTAGATATTATTCATGTATATATTAATAGGATATTATTTATAGATAGATATAAGTATTAGATAGAAGATACGTATTAATTGGATATTATTTATAGATTGATATCGATATTAGAGAGATGATAGATATTAATAGGATATTATTTTGACAGTAATGAGATATTAAAATATTTTATATTGGAGAAATAATTGTGGATTATTCAGTATTTACACTGTAGAAAAAGAGATAAATGTTTCTTAATCTAGGAAGATATAATGTAACAACAGACTAAACTAGTCGTTTCGGGCCACCGTAATATACTTACCCATCATGGACATGCATAATATAAAATATGAAAATAAAACATGTATAAACTATTTATAAAATGCATTGCAATTCGAATAAAATCGTGGCTTGATGACGTCATAAACTTTAAATGCTCTATTACTGAATTGCGTAAAAGAAACATCCTTATAACTCCAAAATTGATAATCATATTAACTAACGTTTTACTGCGTCGGATTAAGCGTCTCATTTCCAATTAAAATATATATTTGAATTGAAATTTCAATGAAATACAGGATCATGAAAAATCGAAGAGTGTGGTAAATAGGATTACAAATATCTCGGCAACTAATTATCCGATCGACTTCACTTTATATGCCAAATTTATGTTTTTTATTGTCTTTTATATTCACTCCGTAAAATAAACAATTTCGAACATTTTTGTATACCTTTTATCACAACGAGCATTTCGAGAGTCCGAAAAAAATAGTTCCGGATAATCGAGGTTACTGAAATTCAATAAGCTTCTTTCCATTCTTACGTACTAAGTGCATACCAAATTTCAAGTCTCTATCTCAATTTGTTCGGGAGAATTTATTTAACACATTTATAAAACAAAGTTTCTTTTGCTGCCGATGATTTCCTGAAAATTTTCCGAGTAGTTTGTATAGTGTATTATTCAGTTTTCTCAACCTGGAATGCAGGTTTTTCGGATGAAAACCATTCACAAATAAACATTTTCATGTTCAACAAACATTTTTTGCAGACAAACATGATAAATTAACAACATTAACTTTAACGTTAAAATTAATGTTATTTTGTTACTCTTGCTTGTATAAATTAAGTTTCGCAGTTGAAAAGGTTTAATTGAGAATGGATAGCATTCTAAAAAACTGATATTTCGGTTTTAGAAAATGATTAATACACTACAATGTCTACTCGGAAACGTTTCCGAAAACCAGTGGCAGCAAACGAGACTCTGTTTTTATAAATTCTACTTTAAATGTCAAAAATATATTGGTTTCTGAGTTTTCTAAAGATAAAGAACGCTTTTCAGAATCCTGGATAACTCGGAAGAGGATACTGTATATTTTCGTACATGGTTATAATATGTTTTTTGTAGATTAAGAAATATTTGCCTTTTTTCACAGTGTATTTTATCATTTGTTTTTGTTTGTATACATAAAAACTTTCTAAAAAATCTTAAAAGCTACGCTAACTTTTCAAAATGCTTTCTTTCCGATATTGGATTACGTCAGTTTAGAAACATTTTAGATTTCATTTGCTGCCTTCCGCAGTTTAGAATGACGTTGTTAACCCTTTCCGGTACAGTGATCCCACTTCGGGCACATCTAATTTTAATTCCAAACTTGCATACGGCACCAAGAATATTTTAATAAAATTTTGTTTGCATAATGAAAGCTTAAACTAAGGAGTTCTTATTTTCTAAAAAAGTCGTTTGTAAATTCCGGTGTCAGTCAGTAATTTTTCATTTTACGAACAGAATTTGTCTGTGCCGGAAAGGGTTAAAACTGGGTATGTTTCGTTTTTGTCCCTTTTAGAAAATGCCCAACTTACAAAAATTATAATAATAAAAAAATAAAATAAAATAAAATAAAATAAAATAAAATAAAAGTTTTGATATTGAATATTGTGGTTAAATCTATAATAATGAATATTTTCATTGTTGTCTTATTACTTTCTTTGCAAAAAAAAATAATTTATACTGGAGAGATAATTAAAAAAAAGATAAGTATTTACTTTATCATTTGTTTTTGTTCGTTATGTATGAAAACATGCTGTCTTACAAGATAAAAATTCTTCTTGAAAGCTTCTACGTTATCTCTCAAGATATAATTTGATAACAGTGTAAGATGGACTTGTATTTATTTAAAAACATAAATATTAAATATTACGTTGTTTTTAGCGTATCAAAAATCTAATCCTAAGATCAAAAGCATTTTTTTAAAACGTAGTATTATCTATCGATAACCATTCATCAGATTAGACATAATCTAATATTAAATACTAAATCTCGTTAGTAGTATGTTTTGCGTGTAATCGGATATTTGCTTGTTCACAATTTGAGAGGATGGGAAAAAATTAAATAAAAAACAACATATGTCGCGCACTTAATTTCTGGAACGTACATATATGAAGCATACAGAGAACAACAACACAAGAGAGTGACAAAAACACGAGGGAGTGAAACCAATTTTACATAGGCTTTTCATGTTTACAACTTTACATTTTTTTTTTTTCGGATTATATATGAAGTGTCCCAAGTGTCAAATAAATGACGATAACATATTTTTCTATAAAATTTTAGAAAAAATAATGAATAGTTAGTTTTCATTAATTTTTTCTCTAATTTTATTTTATTTTTTGCAATTATATCCATTCTCCCCTCTTTTAGTTATTTAAATTAAGGCTGTTCTAAAACCCAAACTGGCTACTTTGTGAAACATTTTAAAGTCATTTTTATTCGCAAACTTATCAAATTGGTTCTTGATAACAAACTATGTAATCGAGCTATTTTTTCCGCTTTTTGGTAAAGGCATCAGTTTTTTTTAGAAAATGCTCTCAAAGTTGGCGTTTTGAACCGAATTTCCTATTCCGACAGCGCAGGAAAGAAAAAATACCTTCTGTCCTGAGACAATAATAGCTTATAACTCAAGAAGAAATCCATTTACCGGAAAATGAAATAAGTGTTCGATTACAAATCACTTCAATGATCACGCCCGCAAGTATCATGCTTTTATGTTTAAAAATGAGTAAGAAATGTGTCAGGAAGTTTCGTGTTGTTGAGGGGGTAAAATATCTCTTTGAGAACTGCCTTGGTAAATGAATTACATCTTGATTAATAAGCGATTGTTGGCTCAGGACGGAAGTTTTTTCCTTTCCTGCGCTCTCGCGTGCAGAATTTCGATTCAAAACGCCAACTTTGACAGCCTTTTCTGAAAACTTTTCTGCCTTTACCGAAAAACGAAGAAAAAAACCAATTCAATTACATCATTTCTTAAAAAGAGTACCTGATAATTTAATATGATTGCGAACAAAAATGAATTAAACTAGTCGGATGTGTCAATCCCAAAACTTTCTTCTTATCTCACACAGGTTTGCCATACACTAAAAAGAATCAGCACCAATTTATATCACGGTCTAACTTAATCTAAAGTTTTATTAAATTCCGTGCATTAGTTCTTGAGATAGGACTATTGCTAAAATCGTGTAAATCCTGCAAAATACAGCATAGCAGCGCCACTTTTTGGGAGATTTAGATCAAAACCTAATCAATAACAACTTATGTCAACGTCTAACTGAATCGGAAGTTTGATGAAAATCCGTGCATTTGTTCTTGAGATATAGTTATCGTGTTAATAATGAAAAATTAGCATAGCAGCGCCACCTGTTGGGCAATTTACACCAAAACGTAAGCAGAATCTATTTAGGTTATGGTCTAACAGAATCTGAAGTTTGATGAAAATCCGTGCATTAGTTCTTGAGATATAGCTTTCGTAAAAATCATGAGAAAAGTGGTTTAGCAGCGCCACCTGTTGGGATATCTACACCAAAACGTAATCAGCATCTATTTATGTCAAGGTCTAACTGAATCTGAAGTTTGATGAAAATTTGATGAATGCATTAGTTCTTGAGATATAGCTATTGCGGAAATTCCGAAAAATGTAGCATAGCAGCGCCATCTGTTGGGCGATTTTCACCAAACACTAATCAGCACCAATTTATATCAGGGACTAACTGAATATAAAGTTTTATTAAATTTCGTGCATTAGTTCTTGAGATAGAGCGCCCACAAAATTTGTGTCACATACAGACAGACAGACAGACCGACTCACAGACTCACAGACAGACATTTTCTAAAAACAGTCAAATCGTGTTCAGGACCTTCCAAAATGTATAAATCCGTCGAAAACCGGAAATCGAAAATTTTCATGAATCCAATACTTTTTTCAAGATAGAAGAAAGTAAAAATATGTCAGAAAGTACCCAGTTTGGATTTAAGGATACCCTTAAGTTGACTAAACGACTATAAATTCAACTTTTAAAGACTATATTTCTAAGCATCATGCGGAACATAAGATTTATTTGTTTTAATCTCATTAATAGTTTTAATAAAATAGAAATTAAAATTTCTGTTAATTATTATTTCTGATTAATTAAAATATTTATTTTTTTACGATATGCAATTAATTTAACATTTGCCCTAGAAAAAAAATGTAACGTCTGTTTGTTTATTTCTCTTTAGAGAAATGAATAAAAAGAGCTGTGTTTTCCCATGAAAAAACTATTTATATATAATGCAGAAAACACTTCCTAGAAAAGAAATCTGGTGCCATTTTGACTTCATTCATCACATGTTTAGAATTTATTCTAAATACATAAGTTAAATATAAATAATAAATATATATATTAAGTTAAATATTGTTAGTTAGTTTACCGTAATCTTATTTTGGAGTACAATTTTAAGCATTTCATCAACTTCATAGAAAATTCTCCAATGAATGTGGCGAACTGTAAATGTTGTATTTATTTGAACTTCATGGATAATGCAGTAAATCGTTATATCTTCTTTAAATTCCTGCTCAATTTAAATACTAAACGATACACATTTTCTAACTGAATCACTCAATGAAATAGAAATTTAAATTCAACAGAGATCGCATATTAAGGTACAATTTGAATGCTATCCTAAGCAACCCAGAAAATTATGTTAAAGTAAATTGTAACATTTTAAATTAACTCTATTCATACACAAGGAAAAATTTTTTAACCGCTATCACGGCTTACGATTAATGATTGTTGTTGTAATAGAAGACAATATATAATTCATCCTGTATAATGATAATCATTTTAATTTTTATATTATCTCTTACTTATTAATTAAAAAAATTCATTAACTCCATTTTTACCATCTATTACTTATAGATTACTATTTTTCTACTCTTATGTTTTATTAATATTTTTTATCGTGTTGTAATCATTATTCATATTGTATATTAAATTATCCTGCAAGTCATGTAAATGTAATTTTTTAAATGCATATCGCTGGAGCACAGAAGCCATAAACTTCATAAGTTGGCTGCTCCATTTGGTCTGATTCTGATTCTGATTCTGCTCGTTTATATAAGTAAAGAAACCATCTGATTGAGTTGGCACGAATTATTAATTGTTTTTTTTTATATAAGTCGTTTTCTATATGGTGCCAGTAGTAAACATCATTCACGTTTCAATAAATTTTCTTTGAACACATTTTTCAGTTTTAAATTCTTAATTTACTTAATTCGAGTTTTTTAGCACTAAACTCAAACAAATATTTTTTCAAATTTACATTTAAGAAATTAATTAATGCATAAAACTTCAATATAATTTTACGTTTTAATACATTTTAAATAGTCTGAGTGGGTGCTATACAAATTTAGTTGAAGCTAAAGTTTCAATTTCTAGATACTAGTTTCAATTACTTGAAGCTAAAGTATTTAATGGCAAAAGAAAAGCTTTGTTACTTCAAATCTTTCATATTTATCAAATTGTACACCAGAACCAGTTTTATTTTCCATACTAAATTTCAAATAAAATAACGAATTAAATAATAAATAAATAATCGCAAAATGTGAAATAAATAAATTTACCTCAATCTCTTCCACGGATTTCGGGAGTATTGCACCATCTAGGAGTTGCAATGATCTATTGATTTTGCATGATATATTTAAGTAGGGATTTGTCAAAAGAAAAAAAAAACTTCCTTGATACGTAAGGACATGTGTCACAGTAGGTAAGTGTATATGCGGTATACGACATATACATGCATCACATGTCATGCTTTTTAGGATTAAAAGACATCCATCATCCCACTCTATACACCTCGATAAACAAATCGCAATTTTAAATAATGACTAATTTACAAAATTCTGAAGGACAAGTGAATTAAATGTAATGTTTTTCTTTATAATCTTAATTTCTGTATAACCACTTTGACATTGCGCATTTTCCTTCTAATTTAATACAATGAACGGAAGTAAACAGAAAAATCTTTTGCGAATTTGCAAAACTTTAATCATTATATTCGAGTTCTCCTCTTAGAATCAAAGTCATTTTGCAATACAATTTTATTTTATAGCAATCACATTTTTGCTCGTTAAAATAGAGTTCCAGTTAAATGTTTGAAGTTGAAATCGTTAAAATTTAGATGAAATAAAATATATATCTCCCTTCTTCTGCGGATATACATATTCAAGAGCTGAAACGATGTTAACATTAAAAAAAGAAAAAGTATAAATCATTTTAATTATTTTTCTATTGTTGCTACGAGATATATATATAAAAAAAAAAATCTTTCATTGAAGCAATTGCTGTTGAAAATGAAAAGTTAAAATACTATTTTAAAATTTCCTTTGACCTTTTTTTTTTTTTTGGATTATGTTCAAGAGTATTTTGTTTATCATCGAAAAGTACACTGAAATAATAATTAAAAAAATGTTGATTTTACGGTATAATACTGGCATCCCAGCTGCCAGTATTATACCGTAAAATTAACAGTAATAAACAGGAAAATAAGCAGTAATACGCTAATACGCCACCGCGCATGCGCGCAGCGTATTACACTGCTTATTTTAATGTTTATTACTGTTAATTTTACGGTATAATACTGGCAGCCGGGATGCCAGTATTATACCGTAAAATCAACAGTATTTTTTTTTTTTTTGCAGTGTATTCGCTTCCTTTGGATTCTATTTTCGACACCAGGAACAAAACCCTATACCAGCTCTGCATACACTGAAATGGTAGTAATATATGAAATATTGTTTTAATGTATACAATATGCAACTATATATAATAGCATGTGCTCTAATTATTACTACTGACGCATAGTGTACAGGGCCAATGCGGACTTTGGTCAAAAATTGAATTGTTCAATATTTGCTAACTTTTGGCAGTAATCAATTATTTGTGTATCTATCTGTTGAAATATGCAACCAATAACTCAAAATGATACGTATAATAAGCCAAAAATAAAAAATAAACCTCCTCTCCCAAATAAACATTAATTAAGTTTTTTTTCCCTTTTAAAACTGAGAATTATAAAATTTTTAACATCTACATATAGTAAAATTACTTAAAAATAATAATAATTCAGATACACTGTAAAAATAAAAAAATAAAAACAATTGATTTTACAGTAAAAATTTTTTAAGCCGGGATGCCAGTAAAAACCTTTATTTTACAAATAAATAAATAAATAATAATAATAATCTGGCAACCATTTACTTTATTGCAAAATTTGTTAAAATAACAGAAAGTTCCTAATAAATGCAAATTCTATTTCGGAGGAAATGTATAAGTTCGTTATTTTTCTGGTAAAATCTGTTAAAGTAACAGAAAGTTTGTAATAAATACACATTTATTTCGTAATATAACAGTTTTTTACAGGCATCCTGACTCTTAGACTTTTTCTGTAAAATCGACAGATTTTGCGTTGTATTCTGAAAAACATATCATTTATTTACTTTTATTTTGTCCTGTGGAGAAAATTTGTGGATAATGCTTTGCAAAATAAATCTAGCAGTCGGAAAATCATGAAAGATTCCACCTAAATATTTTCCAGAATGTTTAAAATTCAATTATATTTTACGTATTGACGCCCGGTCTGACAGTTTTTCTTGGTAAAATAAACAGATTTTTTCTTTTCACATATATAATATTTACGTTTAAGGATCAGCTGAAAAGTTATTATGGTGTGAGGTTTGAATGTATATTTCTCTAGACTCTCGCATGATCCTGGTTTGAAATATACAAAATGTTTACAGTAGACAATCAAGTTTTTGTGAGTGTATTTGATTTTTGCCACTATCTAAGACCTTGAAGGACATTGAATGAAATTAAAATATGTTTGATTAGAAATGTAATGAATTTTTGATTAGAATTTAATCAATTTTTGTTTAGAAATTTAAATAATAATGAGTGTTTACCTGATTTCTTTACATTTTTCTTTTCTTTTTCAATTTTTTTATATATTATCATGAAGTCACTTTTATAAATAGCAAAAGTAATGAATTATTGTCACCCTAAGCCCAATGGTTTTCGTAAAAAGGCCTTATCCAGTTATTTACATTAATTCGGTTTAATTATTTAATGTCGTACACACACATAAATTTCGTCATTGGTATTATTGTATATTTGTCAGAAATATAGATTCGTATATTCGTCAAAATATAAAATTTGCATGTTCAATTCAAATACCAAGAAATCAAACAGTTTCCCATTTTATTATAAAGGGAATGACGCTTTAAAAAAAAAAAAATCCCTGACGGCTCGGCCTGCAGGCACAAGTAAATATCGAAGACGCAGACCACGAGGCGCCTGTTTGTTGGGAATTGCGGAAGAAATGACATTTTTTTGCCATGATGCGGCAGTTGGAACCACCTACTTCTAAACCTTAATTGTTTGCATTCGGAGCCGACAGAGATTTTTTTTTTCTATAAAGGTCGGTCCTATAAAAAACTTGTCAATATAAAAGTTTTAGATAATATTAAGAGGATTTATAATAAATTTAAGCGGATTTGATATCTTATGAATTGACGAAGTTATGAACTTCTTTCTTCTAAACCACGCCCGTTCCCCGCTCCCCCTTTGGGCCATTTTTAATGATATCAAAAATCTGTTATACATAAATTTTCGGCCCCTTTCCTAGAAGTAATAATAACTTTAAACCGATTCGATATGTATCATAATTAAGAAATTACGGTTTTTTTTCTGTTTTCACAAAAATCCCTAAGAGAAAAATATCTAATTGGTATTAAAATGTTAAACATAGCAACAGCTTCTTCAGTAGAAGTTGGATATTTTTTTTCACTTTTAAACTCTCATATACGCCAAATAAAGAAATTAGTTGGGGATTTAAAAGGGTGCAAACTTTTTTATTATTATTATTTAAAATGCTGAATGCTAATAATCCCCACCGAGTTGTAACAATGCTGCTATTTAATATTTTGAGAGTTTCAGATATAACTGATTATTCTTATATTTACTCTGTGTCTGCATGTGTGCATGAATGAGTAACTCATTTTCATACTTTTTTCATCTTACACGTACGTATGTGTGAGTTTAGATTTAGGCTATTAATAGTACAAATACAAAACAAGTTGCAGATAATATTTGTTTGTTTTGTAATTTGTGCTACTAAATAATGAAATCACGTATTTACAGTTTTTATTAATTTTGTAATTACCTACTGTTCCCTCTAAGCCATTTTTTTAAGGGTGCAACACCCTACCCTTTATTAAATTGGCAAAATGCATTCTGTTAAAAAAAAAAAAAAAAAAAAAAAAGTGAAATTGAAAAATACCCAGAGATTTCTTGCAAAATACTTCTCTATACCACAGTATTTCTAAATCTGTGTTTCCAGGTGTCAGGTTCTAAATATGTGTGCTGTATTTCCAAGGTCTTGACTTTGCAAAAATTTTTTTGCAAAAGCAATTTATGTAAATGATTATTTTGCGTCATATTATCCACTTGAATACATCTCCCTTTTTTTGGATACTATGACGCAAAATAATCATTTACATAAATTTTACTTATGATTTTGGATAGCGTGGCACAAAAGATAAATCAATTTGTTGAAATAAATACATTTCAATACATAATATAGGCTCAGTGAAAGTAATATATTTAACAGTGTATTGGAAAATTATAAGCATTTTTTGTATGTGTAAATATACTTTAGAAGACAAACCAAAAATAATTTAAATTTCATTTTAAAACAATATTAAATTCATGTGAAGGTGTCACTCGAATTTTGATATCATTTCTTTTAAAACCCGTATTTTGAATTCAGGAGAGATGTGAATGAAAAAGCATCAGCGAATAAATTTTATATATCTTTTCATGTCAAAAATAATAATTGCATCTGTGAATGTAAAATAAAACAAAAAAGAAAATGATGATATATTTTTTTAATTATTAACATAGCGTCACTCAAATTTGACATCATTGCTTTTAAGACCCATATTTAAAATTCTTAGAGCCAAAAGAAACTGCTGCGTCACAACTTTTAATCCGTTAAGGGTTTTTGTACTGATATCATTACTTTTTCGTGGTTATTGATGAAAATGTCAGTTAGTCGAAATTAAGCATAGGGTATAAATTAATCATTAGAACAAAATTTTAAAGAAATGCTAAAAAAGACCCCTAGGGCCCCAATAAAAATGTGAGGGTGGTGGCCCAGGGCGAGGAGTCCAAGACTCAACTTTAAAGTTATGCAGCGAGAGAGTGACACAATTAGAGGGATGGAAATGCATGGCGCAAAAGAAGTTCAAAGGTCCCGGACCGGTTCCCAGGAGGACACTGTCCTAAATGGAATGTAGAAATGATGGAATAACTAAATGGAAAAAAGGTCCCAAAAAACGAAGATCAGATTAAAAGGAGTCAAGTTATTAACAATTTCGGGAACATAAAATTCAAGGGGTCGCGTACCGGGCCCTAGGGTCTTAACTAGAATGTAGAAATGGAAACATAACTAACTGGAGAGGGGCCCCAACAACGAAGAAAATCAGACAAAAAAAGAGTCAAGTGATTAAAAATTTAGGACACAAAAACTTAAAGGGGTCCAGCGGACCCGGGTTTTGTCCGAGAAATTGTTTTTGTTCATGTAGCAGCTGAAAGTCCTAAGAAGTAGTTAGAAAAAAAAAGGCCAGTGAATTGAACGATTTTTAAGGGAGCTATAGTAGGGCCCAAAAAGGCCCAAAATATAGTGGCCCAAAAAGGGCCAGTTGGTAGTTTTAAGCAGGGACTTAAGATGAAGGATCTGAACTGGAATGCAGAAATGGGGGAATAACTAAATGTAGAAAGAGGCCCAAAAAACGAAGATCATTGGTGAAAATGGGGCAAGTTATTAAAAATTTAAGTCACAAAAACTTGGGTACAGGAAGTCTTGTTTGAGAAAATTTTGTGTTGTTCATGTAGTAGTTGGAAGACTTAGAAGTTTCTAGAAAAAGAGCTAGTGAAATGGACGATTTTTAAGGTAGCTATAGTGAGGGCTCCAAAAGGTGCCAGCTGACAGTTTTGAGCAGGACCTTAAGATGAAGGGTCTGAAATGGCATGTAGAAATGGGGGACTAATTGGAAACATAAATTTGAACTATAATCGATATATTCTGTAGATGTCGAGTCGAATGAATCAAACCGCATTGTAATGGGACCCATAGAACTCGAGTTAGCTGCAAAACCCATTAGGCCATAGAACCTGCGATAGGAAAGCGCCCCCCTGGTGGTGAAACTTGGAACTAAAATCGATATATCTTGTCGAGTCAAATGAATTAAACTGCATTGTGATGGGACCCATAGAACTCAAGTTAGCTGCCAAATACGTTAGTTCCATCTTTCACTACCAGGGGGCGCACTCTGTTCTATACAAACAGCTGAAATTTTTGAGGCTGTCGATTTCGAGCCATATCTGGTCGTGATCGGGCCCATAGAAGCCGAGATAGTAAGCGCCCAAAGGTGGTGAAAATTGGAACTTAAATCAATATATCCTGTTGATGTCGAGTCGAATGAATCAAACTGCATTGTGATGGGACCCATAGAACTCGAGTTAATGGCAAAATCCATTAGTTCCATCTTCCATCACCAGGGGGTGCACTCCATTCTAAACAAACATAGCTGAAATTTTTAAGGCTGTTGATTTTGAGCCAAATGTCGTCGTGATCGGGCCCATAGAACCCGAGATAGGAAAGCGCCCCCTGGTGGTGATATTTGGAACTAAAACCAATATATCCTATCGAAGTCGAGTCGAATGAATCAAACTGCATTGTGATGTGACCCATAAAACTCGAGTTAGCTGAAAAATCCATTAGTTCCATCTTTCACCACCAGGGGGCACACACTGTTCTATACAAACATAGCTGAAATCTTTGAGGCTGTCGATTTTGAGCCAAATGAGCCATATCTTGTCGTGATCGGGCCCATAGAACCCGAGATAGGAAAATGCCCCCTGGTGGTGATACTTGGAACTAAATCCAATATATCCTGTCGATATCGAGTCGAATGAATCACACTGCATTGTGATGGGACCCATAGAACTCGAGTCAGCTGAAAAATCCATTATTTCCATCTTTCACCACCAGGGGGCGCACTCTGATGTATACAAACATAGCTGAAATCTTTGAGGCTGTCGATTTCGAGTCGAATGAGCCATACCTCATTGTGAATGGGCCCATAGAACCCGAGATATGAAAGCACCCCTGGTGGTGATACTTGGAACTAAAACCAATATATCCTGTCAATGTGGAGTCAAATGAATCAAACTGCATTGTGATGGGACCCATAGAACTTGAGTTAGTTGCTAAATCCACTAGTTCCATCTTTCACCACCAGGGGGCACACTCTGATCTATACAAACATTGCTGAAATTTTTGAGGCTGTCGATTTTGAGCCAAATGAGCCATATCTCATCGTGATTGGGCCCATAGAACATGAGATAGGAAAACGCCCCCTGGTGGTGATACTTGGAACTAAAACCAATATATCCTGTCGATGTTGAGTCGAATGAATCAAACTGCATTGTGATGGGACCCATAGAATTCAAGTTAGCTGCAAAATCCGTTAGTTCCATCTTTCTCCACCAGGGGGCGCACTCTGATGTATACAAACATAGCTGAAATCTTTGAGGCTGTCGATTTCGAGTCGAATGAGCCATACCTCATTGTGAATGGGCCCATAGAACCCGAGATATGAAAGCACCCCCTGGTGGTGATACTTGGAACTAAAACCAATATATCCTGTCAATGTGGAGTCAAATGAATCAAACTGCATTGTGATGGGATGCATAGAACTCAAGTTAGCTGAAAAATCCACTAGTTCCATCTTTCACGACCAGGGGGCACACTCTGATCTATACAAACATAGCTGAAATCTTTGAGGCTGTCGATTTCGAGCCAAATGAGCCATATCTCGTCGTGATTGGGCCCATAGAACCTGAGATAGGAAAGCGCCCCCAGGTGGTGACACTTGGAACTAAATCCAATATATTCTGTCGATGTTGAGTTGAATGAGTCAAACTGGATTGAGATGGGACCCATAAAACTCGAGTTAGCTGCAAAATTCGTTAGTTCCATCTTTCACCACCAGGGGCAACACTCTGATCTATACAAACATAGCTGAAATCTTTGAGGCTGTCGATTTGAGTCGAATGAGCCATACCTCGTTGTGGTCGGGCCCATAAAACCCAAGATAGGAAAGCACCCCCTGGTGGTGAAACTAAAATCAATATATCGAATTTCCTTAATAATTCGCGAGCAAAATTTGCAAAATTTGTCCATAGATTGGAGGAAAACATCATGAATTTCATCAATTGAGTACATAAAATCAAGAATTGCGTCGACTGGATGCAAATTTTGTCGAATGGGCATGGAAAAATCACAAATTTCGCCATTTTGTCGCAAAACGCAAATTTCAATAATCGGTCAACAGAAACCAGACTTGCCAAATTCGGAAATTCCGGAGTTGAGAATTTCATCTATCAGTCAAGGAAAAAATAAAAAATCTTGAATTTTGTAAACCACTGGAAAAAACCCGTGAATTTCGTGGATAAGGCACATAAAATCGTAAATTTCGTGGAACGAGCGCGGACAAACAGCGAATTTCATCAAAAGGGCGTGGAAAGATTGCGAATTTCAACGAACAGTCACAGAAAAATTTGCAAATTGTCCATAGATCATAGGAAAACATCATCAATTTTGTCTATTGAGTCTGTAAAATTATAAATTTTGTCGATAGGCATGGAAAATCGCGAATTCTGTCAACTGGGCATGGAAAAATCAAGAATTCCATCGAATGTTTGTGGAAAAATTGCAAATTTCGACGAACGGTCACAGAAAAAAAAAAATCGCGAATTTCACCATTGTCAAGAGAAGAAAAATTGTGAATTTCATCAATCGGCCGATGGAAACCGTAGATGCCAAAATTGGAAATTCCATAGTTCCGAATTTTGTCGGTTTGCTGTGAAATAAATAATTTCGTCAACCACTCACGGAAAAAATTGTGAATTTTATCAATCACTCTTTCAAAAAAATCATGAACATCGTCAACCACTCACAGAAAAAACTGCACATTTCAACAATCATTAATGCTAAAAAATTGCAAATTTTGTCAATCAGCTGCAGAAATGAATTTCATCAATGCATATTAGTTGAAAATCATTCGTCAATCAGGCACAGAAAAAACATGAATTTTGTGGATTGGGGGAGGGGAGATCATAAATTTTGTCAAATGTGTGCGTAAAAATCAAGAATTTCATTTATCGGGCACATAAAAATCAAGAATTTCGCCAAACGGGTGCATAAAGATCAAGAAATTCATCGATCAGGCATGTAAAAACCATTAATTTCGTCCATCGGGCACGTAAAAATCATGAATTTTGTCAATCAGGCATGTAAAAATCGTAAATTTTGTAGAACGAGTGCGTAAAAATCATAAATTCAAGTGGCCACATAAAAATCACGAACTTGCCAAGTTTTTTTGACGCGTGGCAACCGAAAATCAGTAACCTCGAACATAAAAATCACGAATTCGCTAAGTTTTTTTGACGCGTGCCAGCCAAAAATCGGCAACCTCGAAATTCTACCCAATCAGAATGCGTGCTTCCTACGACAAGCTTTTTCACAAAGTAAACATCGATTTTATTCTGTTTTGAGACTATTTACAAAGTTTTAGCAAGTTTTTCTTCATGATTTTTCGATTTTAACAAACTTTTAGCAATATTTTCCACTTTTTTTTTGTATTTTTACAAACTTTTAGCAATATTTCCTCCATATATTTCGATTTTTTCAAACATTTAACAATTTTTTTTCCTCTAGATTTATCTATTTTTAGCTATTTTTTGCCCTTGCTTAAACTTTGTAAATTGCAATAAACGGAACAAAATAAATGTTTATTTCGTAAAAGAAATTCTCATAGTAACTGTGTAAGTAGTGAGTTATCTGCCATAAAGCACACAGTTTATACTTGGGGAGCATCTCGAGATTCCTGATTGTTCAAATGCTTGAAACTCATACAGGCAGCGGCTAGTAACTTACATATATGTATGCTTCGCATACATTAACAAAAACCCCCTGGATGCATGAAACTTGCCATGTAGCAGTCTCTAGAATGCACAAAACTCATACAAGCAGCGGTTAGTAACTTATATATATGTACACTTTGTGTAAATTACAGGAAAAAAAAAAACCTGGATGCATGAAACGTAATTTTACATATTTAAATTTCTTTGAGCAAATATTATTTCAGAGCATAAAGTCATGAGTGTTCATAGAATACAGAAAAAAAATATATTGACAACTCTTTTTCTTTGTGTAGCCCAGTTTATAAATTTATTTATATTCCACAAATTTCTATTTGTCTACTAAATACAGTTCAGCAGAAAAATGCGTAACACAATTATAAACTAACATTCAGAAATTCACTCCCACAGTCTGTAATACTTACGAATTCTCTTGTGTAGCCCTGGATATGATTAACCGAGTTTATAAAAACACATGTTCTATGAATTTTTTTTTTGTTTTAAACTTAAAAATGCAAACCAAAGTTGAAAAAGCACTTATCACACATAGACTGTAATATCGCATATCTAGTGTAACCGATATCTTTTGCGTCCCCCTGGAAATAAATGCAATGCACACTAAACTTTCAAGAGAGGAATATATAGTGCATCTCAGTAATGCATATAATTTTCATTATGTTTGAAATAGCAAAATATCACTAAATTACACTGCAAATGATTTTTCTCCATAGAACAATGTGTAAGAGAATTATTTTGTTTGACCCTGTAAATGAAATGAATTGCACCCTATATTCTACAAAAAGCATGTTTTAATGCGCTTCATAATTATATATTAATTACATTATGTTTTAAATGGCGTAGAGCCCTAAACGATTATTTCCCACTGACGGTAATGTAACGGAATACTTTTATCTGTCCCTGTAAAAAAAAACTATAAGTGCTACACATACTGCTATACACACTTCAGTTGAAATAGGTTGCACATAGCTTGCATACATGAACATCAGGAAAACAGTTTGTAAACAACAGAGGAATGCTTTTTTATTCACAAGTCAATTTGACGCTTTGCAGTGTTTCGTAAAAATCTGAATTTTTTATATATCTATGT
Organism: Maratus michaelseni; assembly: GCA_963931845.1. Classification (NCBI taxonomy): domain Eukaryota; kingdom Metazoa; phylum Arthropoda; class Arachnida; order Araneae; family Salticidae; genus Maratus; species Maratus michaelseni. The sequence goes on from OZ007586.1 coordinate 495,679,449, forward strand.
AATTTTAACCATTGTAATACAAAATAGAATAAAAAATACTTAATGCCTGATTTTTATGACTTTAAAAACCTGACTTCGCAACTTTTGTCTCTCATGACAAAAAATTTTAGCTTTTATCAGTTACAGATGTCTGTCTGTTTATTTATTTATTTTGAAAATAATTTTATTTGTACTATACATTAAGTAAAATTAGTAGTCAGATGAATCTTTAAATAAAAATAATAAGAAGACTATTTTCGCTTTCAAAGTTTTGCAGACATATTTAATTATAATCTATAAATCTAACCTGATATGGATTTTTGATACCTTAAAAAAAAAAAAAAGCATAATGACTATTATCAAACACATTTCTATGACTGATAGAACTTTAATGGCATTTACTTTCCCCTCAAATTTGTTTGAATGAATTGAAAAGGGAGCGACTAAATTTAGTCTATTTTTTAATGTAACATCTTTTTCGCAAGAAAAAAAAAAGTTTTGTACAATAACAAAGAGGGCAAAGTTTATAAATACTTTTCAGTGTTCCATAATCTTAATTTTTTAGATATGTTTAGCATTTAATTATTGTAATACAAAGAAGAATCACTCCTTTAATTATTGTACAGCATTTTTTTTTTTTGCGAAAAAGATGTTACATTAAAAAATATTTAGACTAAATTTAGTCGCTCTCTGTTCAATTTATTCAAACAAATTTGAGAGAAAAATAAATGTCATTAAAGTTCTATCAGTCATAGAAATATGTTTAATAATACTATTTTTTTTCTTTTTTAGGTATGAAAAATTTATATAAGGTTAGACTTACATATCATAATTTAATATGTGACAGCAGATTGATCCAGTGAATCAGATTTTATTCATTTAAATATAAATATTAATCTGAACTTAAATATAAGCAATAATTATTATTTATTTATTTATTATAATTTTAAAATATTTAAAAATAATTACCATGGCTATTTATTTTAACTTCATGCTTTCGTATTAAATTAATTTTAAAATACATTTGAGACATTCTGCGATATTACCAGGGGTAGTACAGCCCTAGATGATATTTCAGGACATACTTTTTTCGATATTTCAGGACACATTTGCTAGGTATACTAACCGGAAAAAAACCCTTAACTCACTGTTCAATACATTTTATTATCATAAATAATATAATAAATCATTTAATATCATCTATATACACTTTTTTTTAAGTATACATGTAAAAGAAAAGTAATTTTACCAGAACTCTTTGGCCAAGCTACTAAAAAATTGCGATTCTTGCATTACGGTATGACGAAAATCTTTTTTTTTTTTCCTTCCTTCGCTGATCGACAAAAACTGCAAAAGATTTTCTTTTTCATAACTGATTGGTAAAAAATGCGATTTTTTGTGACTGACAGACAAAAATTTTTAATACTGAGCGATAAAAATTGTGATTTTTGGTAATCGATCACCAAAAATAATAAATAAATAAACAATATAAACAAAATAAATAAACAGACACACTAAACTGATAAAAGCTACAATTTTTTGTCATGACAGATAAAAAAAGTTATAAAGTCAAGTTTTTAAAGTCATTATAATTAAAATCAGGTATTAATTATTTTTTATTCTATTTTGTATTACAATAGTTAAAACTAAATAGATATATAAAAAATTCAGATTTTTACGAAGTACCGAAAGCTTAAAAGTTACCTGTGGATGAAAATGAGGCAGCAATATTTCTCTGTTGTTTACAAAACTACGCGGATGAATACGGATACGAGGTTACGAGGCGTTGCAGCTTGCAGCGAATGGCTGGTTGATGGTTGGTTGTAAGAACGATATTCTGCTGAGCAATGGGAAATATTATCTAACCAACCGGAAATATATTATCCTTAAAAAATTGAAAACTTATTATAAATAACAGTAAAATTGAATGCGTATAATTAAAAAATATTTGCTCTATAAAAAAAATTAATCTAAATAGTTTTTCAACGAAATGCAGATATATAAAATGTGAAATATATTCTGAACAAAAGAGAAAAATATATAAGCGACAATTTAATTTAATACATATATATTACAAATTAAAAATATATTTTTGTATGAAAAAATGTGTCTAAATAATTTATTCGCTACATGCAGAAGGCTTAACTGTATCCTGTGACGAGATATTTAACCTTATCTTAGAGCAGTCAAAAGAGGTGATGCGGTCCCATGTATTCCTATGAGAAATCTCGTAGGAAAATAGTCCGATTTTAAAAGTGGATTATATAGAAAACAAGAGTTTTCCTACGTTAACGCGAAACCACATTCGCTTAATCTAAAACCGATTAATATAATATATTATTTTTAAAAAAATCGCCCGGGCCATTTTCGAGATAATTTTTCAGAGGCCTTACATTTACCCAAATTTAGTTAAAAATGGACTTCCAGTTCTTAAAATATATTGCATGTAGAAATGTATAAATTTCAGGATTGAATTAGACCATAGATATAAGATTAATGTGAAAAAATCAAAACGGTATGCTTCATATTTGCTGAGATATTAAATGTCGGCGTTTTGATTTCTCTTTGATGTCCTTCTAGCCGTATATATAAGAGTGACGGAAATCTTCGGTTTTGGGCGTTCGGTTTTCGGTTTTTGCTGCGTCACTCGAGAAACTACCGTCTCTCATGATTTTAAAAATATGAAAAACAAACAACGGATTTTTTGAATACTGCAACCTAACGAATCCGCTTAAAAAAAATTTGAATTTACAATAAAGTTGAAACTGCTATAGAAAAAAAAGCCTATAGATGTGCTTACTATGTTTATTAAGAAATTATTACTTTATGGGAAAAAAAAAAACAATTACTATTCCCTGATAAAACAACAACAACTAATAATTGTATTAGAAAATATACATTTAAGTTATAAAACTTACCACTAAATCAGCTTCCTTATACTCTCATAAAATTATCTCTGAGACGCAACGCCTAGCAACCCAGTATAGCACGAAAGAAACGAAATCCACGTTCTACCTTCCACGTTGCACGTTACACCGTTTTCCACGAAATTAAAAGCCAAGCATTTCTGCATATTGCATTCTTGTTGTTGTTGTTGTTGTTTGGTAGTTAGCTGAAAGATGTTAAAACATCAGATTATTGAGAACCGCAGATCCAGGTACATTGGAATAACTTACCTGATGCTTTCGTTGTTCAGAATCTCTTGGGACATTCTCTCTCACAACTCAAAAAATATTTCTACTAAGGAAAATGCGCATGTAAAAGCGAGTTGGTTTGAAAAAGAAGTAAGAGGTTTGAGACGTATTTTAACGTAGAAGAAATAATAGAATTAAAAAAAAATAAAGAAGACTTTTAAGTTTAAATAATAAAAGTAATAAATGGGTCAACTCGCGCTCAAAGGGTTCCGTACATTGCATTTATTAATTAATAAACTCTAATTTTTTTTCATAATTTTAGTTTCAGTAGATTTGGAAATAGGAGGTGGGGAGGGGGGGGGGGCATATTTTTCCAGTACTTTCGACGATATCTCTGAAAATAAAATACATAAAACTAAAACAAATATATTTTTGTGTTCGATGTTTCGAACGATACCCTACACGGTACATAAAATTTATGTTTTTCATTTCCAAGTAACTTAATATCTCGGCTAATTACTGACATTTTTTTTCGAAAATCATTATCGAATATCATTGGATGATTCTGCGTCGATAGATACCTCGAGTGCCCGTCAACTCTCGTCAATTTTTGGGTTGACCACCCGAAAATTAAAGTTTGTGTGTAACAGTAAAATGGGTTTTCCTCAAAAACTATGATGCCTAGAAAAATCTCTATAGTTTTCCTGCAAGGTTTAAATTAACTTCTACTATGCTTAATTTTTTCATAATTTTAATTTCAGTTGATTGGGAAATAGTGAGCAGGAGCATTTTTTTTGCAGGGCTTTTCGACGATATCTCTGAAAATACAATACCTAAAATTAAAACAAATATATTTTTGAGTTTGGTATTATGAGACTTTTCACACGATATATAAAAGGAAATCATTTTTTTTTCCAGTAGCTTAATTAGCCACTTAATTTTTTCCTAAACATATTTGTGAATGGCTAATAATCTGAAAAAAATAAATTTCCCTAGTTTGAATTTTCCACGTCCCATAGTTTACAAGAAAAAGGACAGATGGACAGAGGAGTGATTAATGGTTCCGTTTTTACTTTTTTAAGGGGTCTTCTACCATTTAAGTGTGACGAAAATTGAGAAAAACAATCAAAGTTTGAATTAGTGTGTTTTCAAAACCTTTATATGTATAAACATAAAATTTTGATTATTAATTAAATAGATTGTGCTTTTTAATATAATACTAATAGAAACAAACTAATATTTTACTGAATTTGTGCATTGTTAAAATTAAAATAGCTCTTTCTTTTTACCCCGTAAGTCATTGCGCGCATGATATCTTGAGAACGTATGCATGGATTGTTATGAAATTTGATTTCCAATAAGCGCATATGTACGTTTAAAATGATCTATTTTTAAATATTTACAATGATAAGATTTTTAATTATGACAATTTTTATTCATTAAAAAGTGCAAAATTTTGAAATTTTTTACAAAAATATTTTTTTTACATTGTTAATGAAATAATTTTGACGTAAGAGTAGATCATTTTAAAAATACATATGTGCTTATTATCTATATCAAATTTCATAACAATCCAGTCATACGTTCTCAAGATATCATGCGCACAATGACTGACGGAATAAAAAAAATAAAAAATCTCTGACGGCTTGGTCTACAGGCACAGGTAAATTCGGAAGACGCAAACCGTGGGGCTCCTGTTTGTTGGGAATTGCGGCAGAAATGACCTTTTTGCCCTGATGAGGCAGCTGGAACCATCCACTTCGAAACCTAACTTGTTTGCAGGTGGAGCCGGCAGGGATTTTATTTGTTTTTAATTTTTTTTGCTATAAGGGTTGGTCTTATAAAAAACTTGTCAATATAAAAGTTTTAGATAATATTAAGAGGATTTATAATAAATTTAAGATATATTCTTTTAAACATGACAAATAATAATAAAAAAAATCCATTCTGAGACAAATGGATTTAAAAGTTTTAGTTACGGGCGAGGAAAGACTGATAGTACAACATAAATATTGTTATATCTGCTGATGCAATCATCGTAGAAATAGCCGGTTTGGTTTATTTAATTTATTTACCATTGTAGTATTTTATTAGTACAAAAAACAAAAATGCATTTTTTTTTTTGAGAATTCTGAGTGTAGTTAAAGTAAGAAAAAAGTATTGTTGTATAGAAGCTCTTTTCTTTCAGAGAGGCGTAATGAGCTTCGTGATCTCCCCTTTGAATAAGATGTTGCTTGCCATGGGTCTAATGCAACACATTAATTAAACACAACTGTTCCCTAAATGGCGAATTCAAGAATTATATCAGCATTAATTATAAACTCCACTAACAAAATCTTAGTTTTGAAATTAAATTTTCTTTTTAATTTCATAAAACTTACTAAAGGAAAATTGATTGAGTTCTTTATTATCTTGTCATGCTTTTTCTGAAGGTTAATTTGGTAAAATGGTATTAATTTTAACAGGAAAAACTAATTAAGCATATTAAGTTTTTGTACTCTAATTGTATCATTTAACAAAAATTTTAAATTCACTGTTTGTATATAGTCACTTTGGTCCCCGAATCTGACATATTCCATTAGTCCTCATACCATTTTAAACTGCATTTAGGCTTATTGTATATTAACTAATCATCACTAACACAAAACGAAGATTGCGAATGAATAGATGGTTTGGAAGCTTCATAATCACATGTAATATGGTTAAAAACAGAGGTAATACTTTATAAAAATAAGTATTTATTAAACATAAAAATATCGCTCACAATTAGGCTTAGGAATATTTTGCTTCTTAATTTGCAATGAGTTAATGGAAAATAAATTGCCCAATACATGTGCTTCCGTAATTTCTGTTACTGCTATATAATATTGACAAAAGCCTGAACATTCAACTAATCTAAGAGAAAATCCACTTATTCCGTTATCTCTGTGTTTCATTACACCCCAATCTTCCCTACTCATTCCTATCTTCGTTTTTTTTAAAATCCCAGCGTAGAGGCAATAGTGGCCAATGTGCCGAATTAGAAACAGCATCGAAATCATCTATAATTTTTTTCCCTCTACTTTGTAAAAAAAGACAAATGTTTCTTAATCTAGGAAAATATGATATAACCACGAACGAAAATGTACAATAACTTCTACCGAGTTACCAACGATTCTAAAAAATGTTCTTTATCTTTAGATACCTCAGAAACGAGATTTACGAGATTTACATAAGAATTTATATTTCCTTTTCTGCCGCTGATTTTCGGAAACACGTTTCCTTGCAGATTTTATAGAGTATTAATTAGGGATGCACCGAATATTCGGTATCTATTCGGCCTATTCGGCCATATTACCGAATATTTGGTTAGGCCGAATATCAAACTATTCGGTCTGCCGAATATCGAAATATTTGGCCAAACCAAATACTTGAAAAAACTTTTTTTAAATATTTTTAAAAACCCACAATTTCTACTTTTTAACTGCAAATTAATAAAGATATTCAAAATAATTAAAAATATAATCATATTTAAATGAAAGAGAATGCTTTTACATTATTTATTCGCTGTTTGAAAACTGTCACTTACGAAAATTAAACATTAATGATGACCTTCATAGGAATTAATGATGTACAAACAAATGCAAGTTCCTGAAAACCTGTCTAGTAAATAATCTGTTTCTTACTTTTTCGCAAACAACATGTTTCAAAACAAAATGGAAAAAAAACTTTCACAGGTGATAATAGACATCAAGGCAGACAATTTTTGTCTAGGAAACCAGGATCGCAACATATTTATTCAATCAAAAATAAAGTGCATCTCACTCCAAGACAAATTTGAATTTTCGTCTGTTACTTTAATAATATTGAAAATATTATAACTATATTTTCAACATAGTTACTTTGATTTCTGTGAATCATGAGAAGTACTGGAAATTGCCGCCATTCATATCTAAACAACACTGAGCTAGATATTCCTTTATTCAGAGTGCAGCTGACAAAACGAAAATTCAGTTTCAGCTTACGGTGACACACTCTGTCTTTTTGATTGGATGTATTTATTTTTGATGGAATAAGTGGATTGAGATAATGTTTCTTGCTTTAAAAATGTTTGCCTTGACCACATTATCTATGCAGAAAGTTTGTTCCAAGATGTATGAATATCCTATATGTTTACAACCTCTGAATATGATCGCCCATTCCAGACACTTGCTCTCTGGTTCATTTAAACACTTCCTTGCCAAATCAAAAGGAGCAGATTGGGTTGGGTTGATTATTGACGGCCAATTATCTACGCTTGGGATATAGGCCCGGGGGGAGTGAAAGACCCTCCTTCGTGGGGGTCTTTCTAAGGGAACCTAACCCGTATTTACGCATGGATAAATCCACAGCTCGAAGAAAACCACGAAAACTCCGAACGATTAGGCCGACGGGCGCGATTAGGATCGAACCCAGCACCTCCCGTCTACCAGCTTGGAGAGCAGAACCTCTCAGCCACTGGTGGGGCCAAAAGGAGCAGGAAAATTATTCTTGCTGATTTGCCACCATTTTAATATATTGCATTGTTTTACTCTAGTTCCTGCCTGACAAATAAACACTATATTATTGTAAAATGTTTCATAATTCATTCAAAAATTTTTTTTTGATTTGAAAGTATTTGTTTTAGAATATAAGAACATTTTATAAATTTATTTTAATTCACAGACGAAACAACGAAGTTTAAAGCTTTATTAATTAAAAAAGTTTTAAGACAATCTTCTTTTGAAGTTATAACTCAAAGAACAGATTATTTTTTGTGTAAATGTTTCTTGTAAAAAGGTAAAGTTCATAAAATGGTAGCATCTATGTTAAATATTATGTAAAATTGTTTTATAATTTAATTTTTAATACTTTTAAATTCTGAAATATAAAAATATTCGGCCAGCCGAATATTCAGTATTCGGCCGAATACTTACTATTCGGTTGGCTGAATATTCGGTGTTCGGCTTCACTGTTATTATTCGGCTAGCCGAATATTCGGTATTCGATTTACCTGTGTGCCGAATATTCGGTATTCGATATTTGGCCAAAATCACTATTTTGTGCATCCCTTGTATTAATCAGTTATCTCAACCCAGAATATAGATTTTTCGGATGCTATCAATTCTCAAGTAAACATTTCATGCTAAACAAACACGTTTTGCAAACATATATTTTAAATAAACAGCATTAATATTTACATTCACATTAAAATTAATATTATTTTGTTACTATTGCACGCATAAATTCCGTGACGCAGCTGAAAATGTTTTATTGAGACTAGATATCATCCTAAAACCGATAGTCCGGTTAGAGAAAACCGATTAATACAATATAAAAACTACTCCGAAACATTTTCAAAAATCAGTGGCAGCAAAAGAAACTTTGTTTTTATAAATGCTTCTTTAAATCTCGAAATGATATTGGTTCTTGAGCTTTCTAAAGATAAAGAACGCTTCTCAGAATCGTGGGTAACTTGGAAGAGGTTATTGTATATTTTCGTTCGTGGTTATATATTTTAGTAGATTAAGAAACATTGGACTGTTTTTACAGTATACTTTTTAATGATTTATCTCTTTAAATTAAAGCGTTAATAGGCGAAATATGAATAAACAAACAAACAAATAAATAAATAAAAATAAAATAAAATAAAATGTATATATCTAAATCGTAATTAGGTTTGTAAAAGTTTAATCAAAATCAAAAATCATACGTTACATCCTGATACATTTATCTTTGAATGTTAAAGAGATTTTAGAAACTAATTAATCCCTTAGCAGTGTCGCTAGATTCCTCCCTGGTGAAATTAGAATAATAATAAAATAGGCAATTATATATTTAAATGTGAATTTGAAACAAAAACTAACAGGATTCAGCCTTTATGTAAATTAATCAAATGGGCCGTTGATTTTGTGAAAAAAAAATAGCTTAAGCTAAATCTTATTACAAATCAACATAAAATGTACACTTGCCTTCAAAAGTTAAGGTACAACCGGTTTTTTGCGCCTAATTTGCAAATGAATGAATATAGAAACAACAAATTTGGAGGAAATGTGCGCTAAACTGTTATTTATTAAATGCGACATAGAAATTTACTTAAGTTAAGCGTATAAATGAAATTACAACAAAAAAGCACTCATGATGGAAAATTCCATTCTTGGAGAAATCAGTACATCGAAGTATTATGCAGTAAAATGTGACAGGAACATTAAAAAACTGGTTCTAATACGAAATATGTCCACCCCGGACTTGAATGCATTGGCGGCATCGACTTTCCATGCTCTCAATTAAATTGTCGGACACCGAAATAGGTAACGCTGACCAGACTTGGAGTAAGTCTTGTTCCAGCTCATTTAATGACCTTGGAGGAGGACTTAAAGCCGCAACCTGTCTTCCAAGATAGTCCCAAAGATGTTCTATCGGATTCAAGTCTGGAGAGTGAGCTGGCCATTCCATTCTCTCCAAACCGTGGTCCTCAAGATAATCCTCAACAACCACAGCTCGGTGTGGTCTCCATTATCATCCATTAGAATGAAACCATTGCCAATAGCACCGGTATATGGGCGCGAATATGAATCAAGGATCTCATGCCGATATCTCGCACCAGTCACAGTTCCTCCATGGAACACATGCAGGTCAATGTGGCCTCCGAGTGAGATCCCTGCCCAAACCATGATTCCACCGTTTCCGTACCTGTGTGTTTCGACAGTTTTTGATTGATGGTATCGAGTGCATCGTTCTCTCCAGATCAGAAGGCGTCCTGAATCGCTCTCCAGTGTGAATCTGGTCTCGTCTGTGAAGAGTACAGAAGCCCACTGTTGTCCGGTCCAGGAAACATGTTCTCTTGCCCAACATAAGCGGGCCCTTCTCTGTCGTCTGTTGAGGGGGACACACACAACTGGTCGCTTTGCATAGAGACCTGCATTGTGAAGACGTCTTCGCACCGCAGTAGCGGAGATTCTTCTCCCCGATGCTGCAAAGTGGTCAGCAATGAGTTGCGGCACAGTAGTGCGTCTTCTCCTTCGGGCCGAAAGAGCTAGAAACCGGTCTTCTGCAGGTGTTGTAACACTTTTTCGGCCTGAAACATGTCTTCTGGACGCAGAATCTTCGGATTCATACTAATCCCAGAGAAGTTGGACCACACTGCGAGACACATTGAGCCGTCTAGCAGTATCGGCCTGTGAAAACCCCATTTCCATCCATCTTACCGCCCGCCACCTTAATGAATCGGGCAAACGACTTCTTCTAGACATTTCTAGACTCTACTGGCTTTTGTGAAAAAAATGACAACAATAGTTCGAATACAACAAAACTTACACGCGAAATTTCGAAAGCTTCGTAATTGCATATTTTTCTCTCATTCACAAATACCTATTCTTTTCTATAAAATAAAAGTGGTAGCTGTAATTTTTGCGTAAGTTTTTTTAAAGCTTATTATTGTCATTCATATAAACTATGAAGTTTAATCTGACAGCCATTTCTTGTCTGGTGAGCTTCGAAAAACATGTTGTACCTTAACTTTTGGAGGCCAGTGTATATTTTTAATGAATTAACAATCAATATCTTTTAATATCAGTATAAATTTGTTACTAATAATTTATTGGGTCATGATATTTTAAATGCGTTGATTTTGAAAATGAGGCAAATCCACTTTGAATAGAATTATTTTTTATGTTGCGTAATATTAGCAATCCTAATTGCCGAAACGTCAGTGAAGGCTCACTGTGGAGACGTGAAAAGTTTTTGGGTTTTGTCTGTTTGTCTGTCTGTCTGTTCCGCGGTAACTGCCGTAAAAAACCTCCGATTAGGTTGATTTTTGGTAGGTATGTGGGAGAGATACTCGGAATTAGCTGTATAGTTTATGGTTAAATTTGGTTCATTCGTTCGAAAAATATAGAATATTTCTCTTTAGGTCATAATGTTTTCCTATGGGAATGCAGACGATTTTCAAATTTCATTTTTCACTGAAATGAAAATCGCATATTTGACTAATGGATTTAAAAGTAAACTTATGGATGCTAAATTTTCGATATGGAGGTCTTAAATATATCCAATAGCTTTCAAAATTTGCTAATGCATCTCTTAGAATTTAGAAATTAATTGTTTAAATTATTGGAAATTTTTTGCAACTGTTCGGGAAATATAAAATATTTTATTTTCCTATTTTTTACAAATTTTAAAATGCATTTCTTTTTTTCCCTCTTTATTGTATTAGTTGTTTATCAACCCTATTTCAAAGAATGTCAAAATAACCAAATTCAAGTAACTCGCACTATTTCGCTACAATATTTTATTAGCAAAATAACTTACCATACATATCGTCAAATCCTAAGATATTACAATTACTGGAAATTGAGAACAAAGAAGATATCACAAAAAATGCTTTACATCTCCAAATCACGTTTGCTATTTAGTGAATTGGCAGTGGGCACAATTGTGAATGATTACTCAATAGGTTTAAAAGTTTTCAAATATGCCTACTTTGGGGAGATTTTTGTATGCTATTGCCATAGAGTTAGATCAGGATGTACTTAGATAAGATAAATATTATAGAATGACCATCAAAACTGTTTTTCCGAAACAAGAATTGTAATAACACTAGATTTTTAAAATAGACATAAGTGAAATATCGTAGATTAAATTTACATTTTCATATGTTGCTTTTGTACATGAGACAACTTATTCATCAGATGCAGATGTTTCATGGTTGGCAGGTAAGTAAATATTGCTATTCAGGTACACTATATTGCGAAAGGTGACCGGTCACTTGCGATTTTAGGCGTTTTGTTAACTATCTAGAAAAATACATGAGGAATTAACCTGAAACTGCAGGTGTGTAAACAGTATAGTATAGGTTATATATTTCCACGTAGATTTCTTCCCGAAACCCTATAGGGGACTGTAAACAAATTGAAAAAGAACGAATATCTTTTGGATTACCCTGTAAAAACTACTGTAGCAAAAGCGTTCAAACTCGAGATTATTAATAAGTGGATTATTGTAATATACTGTGTTCATTTTTATGAGGATAGCATGTATACTCGAAGAGAAATTAAGGTTTTTATAAAAACAGTCCCAAATTTTGCCAAGTTTTTTGCTTATAATTTGCAGAGTTCTTAATATAAAAAAAAGTTATTTTGAGAAAATATGTCAAACAACATTGTACATAATACTCTGCAATCGGAATTAAAAAATAATAAAAATTGGATGAAAAATTGTTTTACTGCGCATGCGCGAATGCAATAAAAATATAATATGCATAATGTATTAGATAAGTGTATAGAGCAACTTTTGTGAAAGTCCCAAAATCATAGCTTGAAAATTCTGAAAATTATCGTCGATAGAATAAGCTCGAGATCCGTTGCTATCTTGGCACTAATCAACAGATATTTGATACAACCCCTCACCTTTTTGCTTCTTTTTGGGAAGCTTATTCTAGAATTTCGAGCTTATTCTATCGACGATAATTTTCAGAATTTTCAAGCTATGATTTTGAGACTTTCACAAAAGTTGCTCTATATACTTAGCTAATGCATTATGCATATTATATTTTGATTGCGTTCGCGCATGCGCTGTGAAACAAATTTTTAGTAAACGTGCTCATTTTTCATCCAATTATTATTATTTTTTATTCCGATTGCAGAGTATTATGTACAATGCTGTTTGACACATTTTCTCAAAACAACTTTTTTTTATATTAAGAACTCTGTAAATTATAGGCAAAAAACTTGGTGAAATTTGGGACTGTTTTTATAAAAACCTTAATTTTTCTTCTAGTATACATGCTATCCTCATGAAAATGAACACAGTATATTACAACAAGCCACGTATTAATAATCTCGAGTTTGAACGCTTTTGCTACAGTAGTTTTTACAGGGTAATCCAAAAGATATTCGTTCTTTTTCAATTTGTTGACAGTCCCCTATGGGGTTTCGGGAAAAAATCTTCGCGGAAATATATAACCTATACTATACTGTTTACACACCTGCAGTTTCAGGTTAATTTCTCATGTATTGTTCTAGATAGTCAACAAAACGTCTAAAATCGCAAGTGACCGGTCACCTTTGGAAATATAGTGTATTAGACTAATATGAAATTATTTTCGAAATTGTTTTTTATCCTAATAAAACCACTGTGTAGAACGAAATCCAAGATATACTAGAATTATTCAAACAATCAATAAGAAATCACGAATATAAATTTAATAAGATTACGGGGGGTTCAGGGTAGCAGCCCCCCCCCTGAAGAAATTTATTATTTTAATCTAAAGAATTACAAGAATAAGAAGTTCATAAGAATTTCAGAATATCATTGCATAAACCGTGTTTAATTTAACGCTTCTAATTTCTGAAACCTCCGGAGTATTTTATATGTCTATAAATATGTATGTAATATAAAAAAAAATTAAATTGCAGATTGTAAGAGGGTAAATAATATGAAAAGAGAGATTAAAGAACAATGAGTCTCAGAGCTGACGTTGAGGCTCTTGATCTGCAGATTTACTAGTTAGTCATGAATACTTTAAAATTTTTCACTATCTAAATTAAGCAATAAAATTGCCGAAACGTCAGCGAAGGCTCACTGTGGAGACGCGAAAAGTTTTTGGTTTCTGTCTGTTTGTCTGTCTGTTCCACGAGAACTGCCGTAAAATCGTCCTATGAGGTTTATTTTTGATAGGTATGTTGGTGAGGTACCCGGAATTCGATGTATTGTTTTTAGTTACATTTGGTTCATTCGTTCGAAAAATATAGAACATTTATTTTTAGGTCATAATGGTTTCCTGTGGGAATGCATACGATTTTCAAATTTCATTTTTAACTGAAATGAAAATCACATATTTCAATACACATCATTTATGGATTTAAACATAAAATTATGGATGCTAAATTTTTTATATGGAGGTTTTAAATATATCCAATAGCTTTCAAAATTTGCTGATACCCTTATTAGAATTTATAAATTAATTGTTTAAATTATTGGAATTTTTTTCATCTGTTCGGGAAATACAAAATATTTTCCTTTCATATTTTTTGCAAATTTAAAAATTCATTTCTTTTACTTTGCTTTTTAATTTATTAGTTGCTTAGCAACCATATTTCAAAGAATATAAAAATAATAAAATTCAAGTAACTCGCACTATTTTGCTGCAATATTGTTTTCGCAAAATAAATTATTTTCAAGTGATTTTAGTATTCTATTGACATAAATGAGAATTTATTTTGATACAAGTTACCGTTTAACTACTATAGAATGATTACCGAAATATTTTTTTCCAAACAAAAATTACAAAAACTTTGAATGTGTAATTTGGATTAAAGTGTCGTAGTATGTGTTTACATTTGTATTTTTTTCTTACATGAGATATTATTCATTTTCTGGAACAGATGTGGATGTTTCGTCGTTGAAGAGTTAATATAGTTTTAAAAATAGGATAAAATCACTCGTACAACTGGGTGGTTAATCTAAAGAAATTATATTAGTAAAACGATCCTGAAATATTACAATTACTGGAATTTGAGAACATAAAAAGCTATCACAAAAAAAACAACTTTATAGCGCCAATTGCTACTTAGTGAATTGGCAGTGGGCACGATTATGAATGAGTACCCAATAGGTGTAATAGGTCAATATATACAATATACATATTGAAAAAATAGTTAAAACATTAATATATATATATATATATATATATATATATATATTAAATAATCATTTCTAAAATTTAAAAATAAAAGTGAGAGTTATCAAACCTTATATCAATTGCACACCTTGAATTACACTTTTTTAAATCCACTATCGAATGTACAAACAGATTTTAATTAAAATCTTTAATCATCGATCGACGTGCCGATTTATTTTGAGACAGCAAAACATTATGTATGGAGTTAAGTTCCTGCAAAGTTTTCTCACAGTATTGTGCGAAACATTTCTCTTTTAATGAAAGTGCCTTTAGTTATCGGAACATTTTAGGCGTTCAAAAGATTCCAAAAGAAAATATTGAAATCGCGCTCAAATGTGGTCTAAATTGCAACGAAATCAGGCATGAAGCGACATTTATTAATGTCAAATTTGTCTCATGAGCAGTCCCCCCATTGTCCATTATTTTCGTCCCACTCCCTCCACAGGTCTCACGAAGTCTAAATAACCCCTATAGCAGTCATACATGCTCTTTGTCCTTCATATTTACCCAAATATTGCTAGCAGAAAAGGAAAAAGAACGAATATTGGGGGAAAATTCTGAGAAAATCGGTTCCGCACGAAATAAACGACGTATAACCGAAGTTATGCGTCTATAGACGAAACATTACCAGTATTAAAATACACAGGGATTAATCGGGACCGCACTGAAACGACGCGCGACGTATGAATGTAAAAGACATATAAATGAGAAACGTATAAACGGTGCTTTCTGTATGTATAATCAGTGGCGCCTCGTGACCGACTCTTTTTGGGGCACTAAATACATGCCTGAAAGATTTATTCTTCTCGTACCACTATTTTTAAAAGAAATTCATTATTTGTTTAATGGCAGAACTTTTTGCCAATAAATAAGCCAAAAATTTCTTTTAAAAAATAGTTCTAAGAAAAGAATAAATTTGGCATATATGCATTTAGTGCCCCTAAATAAAGCCAGTCACGCCGAGCCGTCACTGTGTATAATAATTTAGTGCAATTGGATTTTTACAAACATTTCGCATTTCTCAAAAAAATTCCCGATAAAGCATTAAATTTCAGAACGTCAAAGTGTTGTTACCACAGTTTTCAAGAAATTATTTTTCCCCGCTCAACAAACGCAAAACTTTCTGACATATTTTCTGATTAATTTTTAAACGCAAATGCATGACACTTGTAGACCAGATTATTGAAGTGATTTGTCATCGAACGACTTTCTTTCATTTTTAGATAATTTAATCACATCTTGAGTTATAAACTATTATTGTGTGGGAGACATCAGTTTTATTCCTTTCCTGGGCTGTCGCGTCTGGAAAACGCCATTTTGACTGCATTTTCCAAAAGATCTTGAACCTTTACCGATAAATTGAAAAACAGTTCGATTACAAAGTTTGTGAATAAGACCACCATCCAATTTCATACATTTTCGAACAAAACTGAATTAAAAAATGTGTCAGAAAGTAGCCAGTTTGGAATTGAGAACGGCCTTATGTAAATACATATGACATGTTTTTAATGATAACCATAAAAAATTAAGTAAACCAATTCTTTAAATATCCAATAACCTATACAAATAATGTTAAAAGATTATACACTTTGTTTGGAAGCACTGGCTGAATAACTATGTAGGTGTGTAAGAAATCTCACGTCTGAAGCAGCAGCTAAATACATTTAGCTGGCTATGTTATGCACATATATCAACTAAAAGTATAACCAGCTGTGTTTTGAGAATACTGACATGCATTTGAGGATAATTTCATAATTTCTATGTGCATTTACACTTCCACACCCACACACATAGAAAATATAAAACGGTACATCAGAACATGCTGAAACGAAATATTTTTTTTAAATTTAAGATATAAATAATATTATTTATAAATTTGGCCATAAAACGTAGGAAATATAGCAAAATAATAATAAAAAGAAAAACACTATTCTTAATTTTCGTGAAAATTACAAAGTTTAAATGATTTTCTTTGTTGAAATTAACTTTATTAATACCATGAATCGTCTAGAAATTTAATTAATATTTACGTGGCTTTCAAATAACAACAAGTTGGAAATTGTACGTCAAACGTGACAAATGAGGGTTCGTACTATAGCTAGTTATATAAATATTCAGATCTTGATGATTTTTAATTCTGTGAAATGAATTATATCTCTGCAGATTAATTTCTGTCATAAAATAAGTATCTCGGTCGCTTGACGATTCAACCTCGGAAGCTCCTCTAACAAGAAAGCACCGATTTAAAAAAAAAAAATTCAAATATCTTAATAAATATTTATATTAATATCTCCTAAAGTTTTGATTTGATTTTTAAAAAAATTGAAATGTCTCGACAAAATTCTGCAAAGATAATATATCTTAAATTCCAAACCATTCGTTTGGGTAGTTTTTGCGTTGTTATATGCCGACGGACGGACAGACAGACGGACAGACAGACGGACAGACAGACGGACGGACAGACGGACGGATTAAGCGACGACAATAGGTGCTACGTATTTATATAATTACGAACGCACCTAAAAATGCTTAAAATGAATATCTCCCAATTATTTTTCGTTTTATTCTGTAGAAGAACAGAGGAAAATTCATGAATACCACTATTTAAAAAAAAAAAAATAAATAAATAAAATAAAAATAAAAATCTTTCTATTTAATTTCAGAATCCTGCAATTAAATAAAGTGAAAACTTCTTTTCGGAAATAATATTACCTATGAACCTCCCCCTCCCCTGCCTCTTGTTCCGCCACTGGTTATATCTTATTTGAGATGATGTAAATGCTCACATATCTAAAAGAAATTGTTTTTATACTACATTTTATTGTTTTAAAATTATACAAATTCATTATACTGGAAAGTATGTGCAGCAAAAGCATGGTTTTATGGTACACAATTTTCCGGTTGAGACCAGACTGGAATATTCCGGGAATTCTTCATTTACCTTAAAAGCATTTTTTACGCTAATGTTATTCGTTAAATTTTGTTATATTTTTACTAGCTAGCGATAGCTATACCAGAAGGACGAGGAGCTTTTGAGAGGATGAGGAGCTGAGCAGGGATGATCTCAAATTTTGTTATGGAAATGGACAGAGCATGCTCATAAATAGAAAAAACCTCACAGATTTCGGACTTATGGCTATCACCCCTGAATACTAGGCGCTTACACAAAAATGGCGGCTCTCGTAGGCGGATTTTTTTTCAGAGTTTGTTTTCAAATTAATTTTAATGCCAGTATTATCTAAAAGACATATTTATTGTTAGAAAAGACATATTTATTGAATTAAAAATTGACATATTTATTGAATTAATTTTAATGCCAGTATTATCTAAAAGACATATTTATTGTTAGAAAAGACATATTTATTGAATTAAATTATATTATTAAAAGACATTTATTGTTAGAAAAAGAAAACGAAAGATAGTCTTAGAAAACAGTAGTATTTAAATTCGAGGTATCATACAAACGATGAAAAAAAATGCGCCTACGACAGCCGCCATTTTCATGCCAGCGCGCCGGCCTAGTATTCAGAGGGCGGTATCCCAGCCTCTGGTGACTCAGCTGCTAGCTTTTATAAGGAAACTGCAACATATACAGGATGATTCTACAGCAGAGGTACTCAATAAAATGCTCTGCGTCACAGTTTGGTAAAGAAATGAGCTCGAGAGCCATACTTACGTTTTCGTAATCATACGTCTCTATATTATTATGAAGTATCAATATATATCATATACTAGTTATTAATACGTAAATATTAATTTTAATCAATATTAACTGGGCTGTGGATAAGGTTAATAGATCATAGTTGAGGTTGCTGAAGGTGTGATGAAACTCTGCAGACCAGGTTTGCAATATTCTACTCAACCATCGGGGTAATTAATTGGAAAATATTTTATAGAAACCTTTTGTTTATATTTGTTGTATCAGATTTTAAAACAATTGCGGGATTTAAAATAATACATTATAAATATAAAAAATACATATAATGTGTGTGTGCGATGGTTCGGAAAATCTTCAATGCGTAGAGATCTGAAACCATATCCCAGCGCGGCGGACAGAACGCTGTTGCACAGAATCCGTAGCAGGAAAAATCCGAAGGTAAAAAATCGTCATTTTTTCTCCCGTTTTAAAAATACGAATATTAACCGTTTTAAAACATTCGTTTGCGAAATTCATTTTCAAAAATTCCGCTTTTTTTTTTCTTTTTTGAGATGTTTAACATTTTGTATAGGCCTTGTAAGTCAAAATACGAAAAACAAACAAAGATACTAAACTACATCTACGTTCAATTAACTTTCGAATGCCGAAATCCATAAAAAATATGAATATTAACGTTTTGAAAAAAATCGTTTTGGAAAGTCACTTACGCGATTTTCGTCTTTTTGTGCGATATTAAAAGTTCTGCACCCAGAATTTTTAATCAAATACGAAAAAACAAATAACACATGCTTAACTAGCGTGCTTTAAAAATACGTCTTTGGATTTAAAAAATATTAATATTAACCCTTTCAAAAAATTTGTTTCTAAAAGTCACTTCAAGATTTTTTCTGATCACTTGCTTAAATCGTGAATAAGCCCGTGCATTTTGCTTTCGTGCAGAGCTCTTTTAGCACTAAATATCAATAGTTTAACACGAAAATGATACATAGGTTTGGAAATAGTATATTTATAACTCATAAACATTTCAAAGAATTTGACCAATAAGAAATATATATATTAGGTAGCTTTCAATACAAAAAAGTATAAAGCTACCTATTGCAGCCGTTCGGAGAAAAGCAATTCCGGAAAATTTTGGTATATTTTCACCGATCATGAACCCCAGACCACAAAGCCACCCTCCGTTCAAATGTTGATATATATATATATATATATATATCTGACCTATGTCATACGATAACACTCGTATTTATAAATCAATTTGGATGAAACTAATTGTGTGTATTAAGCTCACCAATGTCTCGACCGAGTTCGTTGGCCAGCTTGGTCCGCCATCTTGTTTCAAGATGGCGGCCACTTAAAGATTTAAAGCTAAAATAAATTTACAAAAAAGTTAAAAATTCAAATTTATTTTTTGCTTACGTGTTAGGCCTTGGTACAAGGATTCCGGAGCATTTTTTGTGTTACCTCTATCTTAAAAAATGGCTGAGATAGAGCAGTTTGAAATTCTAGGGTGGCTGACATTTTGAACACAATACAAGACAGCACATTGCAAAAAAACAACGATTAATTTATGAGTTTTAGTGAACGCGATTTCTCGCAAATTATTTTCTTTCATTGTTGTAATCATTTTCCCAATCATACGCATAAAACTATATATTCATATCAGTTATCGCCAAATTCTCGCCAAACTTGGTGACATTTGGCGAAATATCGCCAAATTTGGCGACCAAAGTAAGTCTTCATAAATGAAGCCAACTTGGCTATAGCTCAATAATTTGGCGAATTTCTTATTCAAATTTAGTATTAACGAATCTTTTGTAAACGGTTTCTTTGCATTTTAGCTTGCTGTTTTCGAGTAACATTAGCTAAAATTTTAAAACGAAGATATAGGAAAGCTACCTTTTCCTCCCGGTATACGCCGAAAGGACTTTTTTTAAGTTTAAGTGTATTCGATGGTAGTCGAAGAAGAAAAATGAACGGGTCGGTGGAAAAAATATAACATTCCGGCTGATATAAATGTTGAAGAGACACAAAAAAGATTTATGTAAAAAAAAAAACAAAAAAAAACTACCCAATTTTAGAGAAATGTTGACCATTATTCTCTTTTGTAAGTACAGTCGATGAGAATTCATACTATAAATTTCAAAGAAAAGTACAAATTTATTTATTAGTTGTTATTAATTTAAACTATCTCATTTCATTTTTCATGCTTTTGGAATGTTATCCTTTTTCCACTTACCTGTTCAGTTAGAAGAGAGCTTCTTACAAACCTTTTTAGTTAGATTTTTGTTGAAAAATGTAAAATCATTCAACACTTATTATAGGCATATTTAAGGTTATTTTCACGGGCCCGGGCGGATCAGCTAGTATATATAGAGAGAAATAATACATCGGGCTATCCCGGCGACTTTGAGCCTATTTATTGCTCTCCTATTCCTTGAAATTTTAAGGAATTTAATGATTCTATTGCAACTTTTTTCGCCGCTTCTGTAAAAAGGCTAGAATAGTACTTTATTTTACACAATATAAAGGAAGAAATAAAAGCTTTTGCTATAATTTCTTGTATGGGGTCCTAAACTTTAGAAATTATTGTGTGGTTTATGTTTTCCCAAAACTTCGGAATATTCAAGCTTAACTCTAATTTTCGTTTAAAAATTTAAAAATAACGAAAGCATTTCAACGATTTTTTAACAGATTTTCTTTGAATTATATGAAATGCGATGACATCACGAAAAGTTCTGGAAATACACAGCAATTTTCTCAGTGACCGTATATACTGTCAGCTACATTTTGAAGCATGGAGCATCGAGCTCAGTGTTGCTGGAACACAGTTGGAAGACCAGATTAAAAAAAAAAAAAAACATTTTTCAAATGTAAGGAAAAATGTATTTCAAATTCACAGAAATATACAGTGTTATTGCTCTTAGGTATTGGGTATCATGTTCCTCTTTGAGCCAAAAACTTTCACAAAATTTTCGCATTTGAATCTCAGAATGACCGATTAATCGCTTATTATTTTTTATGTACCTTGCTTATGCTTATGTATATTATATTATGATTGATTAGAGTTTTCATTAAAAACGTACATTACTAATAAAACTGAATTTTACGGACTATAACAGTTCATGACAGACACTAAAATTTATCATTTTCTTAATAAAATTAATTTATGGAAATTAATCTTGTCAGATTAATGTAACTCGTTGTCATTAATTACATTTTCTGACTGGCAATTATTTATTAAACATTAATTACATTTTCTGACTTGACACTATACAGTAAAATACATTGAATTTCCACACACGTGTTACTTTTTCTCTATCTGCAGCTAAATTTGTCGTAGGTATGTGGGATCTGTGACGAAAAAAATATTGCTGGACTTCTGGTCGAGAAATAACGGTCTGTAGAAAATTCTTAATCGAAAAATATTGCATTTAATATTCGATTTACGTTTATCTATATCTTGATATCTGCTACACAAAATCTCGGGGAATCTGCCGTCGAAATTTGTTGTGTTACCTCAGCATCAGAGTCAAATAGGTACAGTGCTAATAGACTCTTATACATAACCCGTCTTACAGAATCCGTTTACAGACTGATACGACATGGACAAAGAATACACACACATACGCATTGTCGGAAAATTATTTTATGGTGCATTGTAATGATATTATGATGCTTCAAACATAATGAAATCACCGAAGTCTACAACAACATATTTTCTATAGATTATGGAGTGCATAGTATTTATCGTTCATTTATAGAGACACATACAAGATAATTCGGTTATAGGACTGAATAAAATAGATAATTGCTGAAAGGGAGTTTTCCGCTGGGGTATATACTTTTAAACTTATCTAATTTTTAGTGTAATAAGATGGGATGTATAAATTCTACAGATCGCGTACAGGGCTACATCAAAGAATTCGCACGCATTACGCGATATTGGCAGCAATTTCTAAAAATGGATTTTTACTGAGTTATATGTTTTTTCAAGTTGCATTTTTAAATATCCCTTTTCATTCTATGAAAAACAAAATTCTAATAATTTTCTGAACTTCACCCTTAAGTACAATACTAAATAAATCGTAGTAAATGTATTGTAAAGTTCCTCACAAATTTACAAAACAATTCTTAGTAAATGTACAAAAAAATCTTTTGTAAGTGTACTAAATAATCCTTTGTAAATTTACTAAAAATTCTTTAGGAAAAACTTTAAAAAACGTTAGTACGTTTACTAAATAATCCTTAGTAAATTTACTAAAAATTCTTTAGGAAACTTCCTGAAAAAACGTTAGTACGTTTACTAAATAATCCTTAGTAAATTTACTAAAAATTCTTTAGGAAACTTCCTGAAAAAACGTTAGTACGTTTACTAAATAATCCTTAGTAAATTTACTAAAAACTTTTTAGGAAACTCCCTAAAAAATCGTTTAGTAAGTTTACTAAATAATCCTTAGTAAATTTACTAAAAATTCTTTAGGAAACTCCCTAAAAAATCGTTACTAAGTTTACTAAATAATCCTTAGTAAATTTACAAAAAATTCTTTAGTAAACTTCCTAAAAAATCGTTAGTAAGTTTACTGAACATTATTTAGTAACAGTTACTAAAACAACTTTAGTAATTTTACGTGAATTATTTTTGTTGCAGTTACATGAAAAGTTCTAGGTATCCCAGTTTCCTAGAAAATTCTTAGTAACCTTACAGATTTTTTTTCACAGTGTAGAGTTGGAAAGTGTTTCATAATCTATGCCGGATGTATGATTTTTCATTCTTGTTTTCTAATTCAACAATTTCTATTGCCCCATCAGTCCCGTATTTACCATCTTTCTAAGCAATTGGGTATGAAACCTATTTGGACATAATTTTAGATTTCCTCGATCCCGTTACAAATATAATATGTCAAAAAAGAATAAAAGATCAGTTGCATGTTCGTAAGAAGAGCTAGCAATCCATTAGTTCACGAATATATAAAGGCAAATAAAAGAACAGTTATTTCTAAAAATAAGGTTTCTCAGTAACTGAATTCTTTGAATAGATAAATTAGATACTTTTAAACTAAGTAGGTATTACATATTTATCAAGCGTCATTAGCCCACCGTTAAAGTATTTGATGTACTAATAAAAAATGAAGTCTTTGTGTTTAAAATTCATACATAAATTATTGGACGATAAAATAGTTTATTACAACAAAATAGTATAATACATATAACAGAAGAATCAGACTAATGTTTCTGAATTTAAAAGAATTTGTTTTGATTTGTATATCTTGTTTAGAAAATTCTTATAGGTGTAGCTTAAATTTCATTGAAAATGTTTTTTTTAGAAAAAAAAAATTATGCTCTAATTTGTGCATGTAGTTTAAAGTTTAGCGAAAGTAAAAGTTAAAAATGCTAATTAGTATTTTTTTTTCATAAAATATAATATTTATTTCGCATCAACTTAAACTTTAATATTTATTTCAAATCATAAATAAAAAAAAGAAAGAAAAGAAACAGCATACTAAGAATGAGAATTGCTGTTTTTTGTATATATTTTTTTTCTCAGAAGAGCAAACATAAATTCTTCTTTCTTTCTTTTTTCTTTGTGTGCGTGTGTGGTGTGTATGCGATGTTCATTTGTAACCTTCAATAAATATAAAAAAAGCAGAGATGTTAACAAAATAGTTTTAATATAATTTTTTATTTTGAATATTTTAATTCCGATAAATAAACAGTAGAATTTATTTTTAACGCTTTCCAACATAGTTGCAAAGTGTTTTTGAATTCGGTTTGTCTGTCTGTCGTCTGCCGTATGTCTGCTCATGCTCTAACTGTCAAAAATATACTCATATTTAATACTTTGGAAATTTTTCCATAGAAAATTTCTCACGCCTTGCATTCATAATAATCAAATTTTAATTGCTTAATAGGCGTATAGCGAACATAGGGAAGTTTTTTCACTATGCTGGCTATACGCCTATTAAGCAATTAAAATTTGATTATTATGAATGCAAGGCGTGAGAAATTTTCTATGGAAAATTTTTCAAAATATTAAATATGAATTTATTCAATTATCGATGCTGGATTTTCTTCGATTTCGTGTTTGCCCCAGGGTTGGTGGCTCACTGAAAATATTCCATCTTGTGCTGCGTTTGTAGCCTTGCCAACATGGTATAGTGAGAAAGTTCCAGGCTGAGTATCGTCCCCAAGTGGTTCGGTTGGCAGAACGTCAATGCGCTATACTGATGACCCGGGTTCGAGTCCCGGCTTGGGTACTTTTTCACTATTTTGGCTACACGCCTATTAAGCAATTAAAATTTGATTAAAAATATACTCATATTGTCATGTAATGTTTATAATGTATTCAGGCTTACTATAGAATGTTCGGTATTGAAAATGAAGTATGTAGCATTTATAGTTCGTTTACGGGGACGCTCAAAATATCTCCGTTTCATTATGGTCTATAAGGAAAAATCGTTTGCGGTGCATATTAATGATGTTACGATGTTTCAAACATAATGAGATTGATATGCATCAGTGACGTGGAGTAAACATGCTTTCTCAGGATAATATAAGTAGCATTACAACTCAATTACAGGACGCACAAAAGAATTCTTTTACATTATGATCTATGGGAGAAAGTCGTTTGCTGGGCATTTTAATGATGTTATGATATTTCAAACATAGAACATGATGTGGTGGAACCTAAAAAATATATATCATTTTCGAGGCAATCTACGTATAGTTAGACAAGTTAGAAGGCATACGGACAGACAGACACGTACTAAAATCAAAAGCAGTTTTCAGCTATGTTGGAAAGTGTTAAAAATAAAAAGTATAAAAACCTCTTTAATATACTAGAAAATATCACGTATCAAGCATCCACGAAATGCAAAAATAACAGACTAAAAAATGACTTCTCGTGTTAAAAAAGAATCCAGACATAGTGAGGTTACTTATCATTTTTCTACTACAAAACAAATGTTAAACATACTAAATGAAACATAATTAGATAATGATAATTATACTATATTAAATATCATTATAACCCTAATAGCAAATTAATATTGGTTATATTGGCACCCAATTGCACCAATATTCCATTCATGGTAATACTTATAATGGAATGCTATTATTGATTACACAATAGCTCTACGTTCAAGAAATATGTAATGAAATGCTACTGCTCAGGCATATTGTCATTACATTAAAAATATTTACAATGAAACGACAATATTTGAGAAATATTGGCTTAAATGGCAAATACTGGCAGTGAAATGGCGAAATATTTCGTTTCGATATTGATGCAATATTGAAAAGTGTAAAAAATCCAATTTTGGGGCAATATTTTATGCCATTCAATTTTGGTCAAGAAGTAGCCAATACAAACATTATTGGCCCAATATTGTTTCTTTTTATCGAACATATTACGCACATTCTATTAAAATAAATTTGAATATTCCACTGAATGAAAACATCGTCCCCTGAATACTAGGCCTATACGCACTGACACAAAAATAGCGACTCTCGTAGGGGGATGATTTTCAGCGCTTATATGGTTCCTTGAATTTTAATACCAGTATTTTCTAAAAGTTTTTTTTGCCTTATGTAATATCAGAAATAAAAGGCGAAAAATACTTTTAGAAAATGCTGGTATTAAAATTCAAGGGATCGTACAAACACTGAGAAAATTACGCCTACGATAGCCGCCATTTTTGTGTCAGCGCGAAGGCGTAGTATTGAAGGGGTAGTGAAGAAAATCGAAATAACGTCATATTTATAAAAATCATTCTAACAAATCATTTTTTATTATCCAAGTATTTATAAATTAAAACAATAATGTAAAAACATTTTTAATTTCTAAAAATTCTAATAGAAATCAGATTTTTGTATCAATTAACCTACGTGATGGAATCGCATCTTATTTTACAGACAGAGCAACAACATATATTCCAAAGTACACTCTTTAAAAGACAAACATTATTTGCTAATGCAATTTCTGAATTTTTACGAATATTTTTTATTCCGATGAAAGTGATATCGTGAATATGTTGAAAGTAGCGAATATGGATTTATGAATATCTTTGACAAATAACATTTCCAAACGTCTAATTAAAATTATCTACGATTTCTTTTTTTTAGAGTAGAAAAATAAAAATAAATCCTACAGCTTTTTTGAAAATACTTTTAGCACTTTCAAGGATATTCGCAAATCCACTTTCGCTACTTTCTGGTACATTCACAAAATTACATTACTGGAAAAATTGTTCCGTAAAATCACAGAAATTTCTCGCGAAATACGGAATGTTATTTTACAGTGCATTTACCTTTGAATGCTGAACAAAATACCTGAGAATTTAGAAGTTATTTAATTTTAAAAACTCACATGATAATACTGACAATATAAAAATAATAAAAGCAAAATCATTGTAGTTTTATATTTTCTGAGAATCTAACATCAATAATGCAAGTTACTTTATCAAAATTTTAATTTTACTTACATCACGGTTGTCAAAATTATGGTCAGCCACCTAAATATTTGGATCTACAGACGCCATACTTCTGACGAAATACCAACGCCGGCTGGCAGAAAATTTGAATCAAAACTTAAAAATTAAAACAAGTTATTTAATATTACTCATAAGCTGTAATACAGTGTGATCTAGTTAGTACAGGGTTTCCCTTCCTTATTTTCTCACCATTTTGGCAGAGCTCAATAAAAAGGATCATTGAATATTTTTCCTTAATTTTTTATATCAATCAATGTTTTCAACAAAATATAAACGTCTTTTCCTCCACATTTCTTTTGAATTCAAGCCAGCATATTTAAGTAACCACGTAAATAAAAAATAAACATTTCATTTATTTACAAAAAGACGCAGACAGTAATTTTTTTTATTAGTTTTATGAGTCTTGATTCATCGCGCAGAGCATCATTTTGATGTTCATAATCATGAATTTCTACTTTCTATTTCGGGTATATCTCCGAATTGGACCCTGTAATACTAGAATAATTTGTACTTTTTTTTTAATTATTTTGTCTGCTACCCTAGGGTACAGGAGTGCCCTCAAATAAAAACATTAATTTTTTAGATTTCATAATGACTATGTAATTTTTTTTTTCTTTAAAAAAGAGAATTTGGATGGGATTGTTTTAAGCATCTGGCCATATCGCTAAAAGAGGAGTGCTTCAGGGAGAACTTTTGCAGCAAAAACAAAAGAAAAAATATAAAAATGATGTAGAATTGTAGGAGTGCAGGTGTACCCTAAGTGATAGAACAGGGTTTAAGAGAAAATCGTTTTTATAACATGCATTTCCTATTTTTTTTCAATACGTCTACAGCATGCGCAGGCATAATTTTGGAATTATCTTATGAGCATTAGTTTATACTAATAGTTATACGAATATTTCATAGTAGATGATTTACAAATTGGTTTTCCGTAACTTATATGATACAAATTACATTTCAACATTTCAGTGAGCAAAAAGTACATTCTAATGTGAAAAATGTTTTGCAATATTTATTTTATGTATTGCCTTTTATTGCGAATATTTTTTCTCTTTCGCACATTGACTATCCTTTGGGGTGTGGAAGTACTTCAAATACAAATTCTATTTTAAAAACACTTATTCCAAAAGTTTTTTTTTTTTTACGTGTAAAGCTTATTTAAGTGTAATTTAAATTATTTATACAAAAAAAAATAAAATAAAATCAGAAAAAAATATACAAAATATATAAGAAAAATATATACGTTGTTGAAGTAGAGCTGTACCCCAACTACCATTCCAAGGTTAAAGAGAAGCACTTTCATAACAGGCATTCTTAATTTATTTTTCAGTACCTCCACAGCTTCCACACATAATTTCGTGATTATCATACGATTACTATTGTATAACATTGTTTGTATAAAAATTCCATGTTGCATGATTTGAAAAATGTTTTCCATTAATTTAAGAAATATAAATAACGTTTACATTTAAGTGGGAAAAATTATCTTATGTGAAAAAGTCACTTAATAACCGATATCTTCTTGAATTTTCACAATATTTGAGTGGCTTTTTTATATAAGTTGCCCTATATAGTGGACTAAATCATGAAAGTGAAAAATGATCAATCATTCGCGCATACGCAGTTAAAAAATATTTTATATAAATATTCATATATTATCAAATTATTCGATATATTCATTTTCTAAATATTTCTTCTGTTCAAGTTTTCGGAAACTGGCGTTAAATTTGGTTGAAAACCCTGCATGTTATAAAAAAAACTTCAGATTAAAAATAAATAAATAAATAAAATAGACGTTTATGAATATACGCGCTATTCTTACATATATGCATACAAACGTTGTACAGGGCATATATATAATTTTCAACATTTTTTACAGCGACATATCATTTCAAGCTTTTAATAATACAAGTGGTCGTAAATATTATTTTCTCAATCAATTTCTTACTGGTTCCCTAATTGCCCTCCTGTCTAAATGTTCATTGAAAAAAATGAGGTTAAATATGTTCTTTACATTCCGAAATGCAAGAATTATTTAAACATTTCTCTAGATATTCTACAAAATATCTAAAATCCAGAGTTTTCTTTTGATCATTTAGTGTATTTAAAGAAAAAAAATACGTTTTCGAGTATTTCAAAAAACTGTAATAATAATAATAAAAAAGAATAGATTATTTGATTTTAACATCCGTTATTCAATTAAGAAAGGTATAACATTGATAACTTTTTACAACGAGCTTTTAAATTCGAGTTTAGTTGAGCTCTCAGCGTTTTCTTAAAAAAAAAAAAAAAAAATCATCATCGATTCTTTACAAAGCACAAAATAGCACGGATTGCTTCAAGTCATTGATTTTAAATGAAAGTCACTCCAATCTTTCAAAAAAAAACTTTAAATTTGTTTGGATAATAATAAAATTTGGTCTAGTTGAAGTGTTTACATGCACATTCCAGCGTTTATATTTAAATAAGAAAGCGATTTAACCTTGATAATTGTTTATGCTTTATTTCGTTTCATACTTTAAAAACCAATAATAAGAAAATTTTCCTGTCTCAACCCAAATTTTATTTCGAGTTTGCTTCATTATACACTTACCTTGTACCCATATTTTACAGATTTTCTTCCAAGGCGAAATAAACACTGGATAGATTGTCAAAAAGCAAGTCTGACAGATGCGTTCATCTGATTTTTATTTTCATCTCTTTTTATTGGCTTTGCATTAGATCTGTTACGTAAATTTGTTTAACGTCAAAACTATATACATCTAGTTCTTATTTTGCAGTTTTGCATTACTCAACTAAATGTAAAAAGTAAAATGTTTATCTGTGATAAATAAATATTTCGCTTGGATGCTCGTCAATTTACTGTTTATAAAACAAACGGGAACGAAAAATCATGCTTGAATCAGAAAATAATGTGTACTTTCTAATTTATTTTGCAAGTATAAGTTACAATTTATGTGCTAAAACAAAATTACAAAATGCGAGATTTCATTAAATTGTTTTATTGGAGATAAATGATATATCAAAACAAAAAGTAAAGGAAATTTTAAAATTTATACATTTTATATTGATAAATCTATTGATAAATCTATATATAATATTGATACATCCGATATTGATTAAACCTATATATCTTAGTATTGATAATTGTAACACGTACTTTTTACGAAAAAAATAAAACCGACTTCTTACCTTCCTGTTTTGGGGGCAACAATTTATTGTTACACATTAAAGTCCTGCACAGTTCGCGTTATAACCAAACCGGAACCCTAAAATTCTATTTGAAGTCAACCCGAAATCCAATCCGATTTTTTTTTTCTGTTGACAAAAAACCTGTGACACTATACCTGGCTCACTTCAACCCGAAGCCGACTCGAAATGAAAAAAAAAATCCATATTTTAATGCAATTATCAAAGAATACTCTGTATTTATATCTCTAATATATATTTTATCTTTTATGTAGAAAAAGTAACATAATAACTACAACATTACTCATTTATATTCAAATAGATAATTTTTCGATCGATCTCAAACAATAGTGTGGACTTTCTTTCGAAAAAAAAAAAAGGTTACCAAACCCGACCTGTAGGAGTCAAATCCAACCCGAAACCGACCCGCAACGAAAAAATCAGTGCTGACCCAACCCAACCGAAAACCGACCCAGGCGGGTTCGGGTAAAAATCGGGTTACATGACCCAATGACTCTAATCCCCATTCATTTTAATTTCCATTGTTGCCACTCAATATTAGCTCAATTTGATGCACAGTACCCGGCGGTATATTTAAGACGTACCCCTGTGAAAAAAACGAAAACAAAAAACTATACACTGACACTATACGACGAGCTAACTGTGTAGCTTAAAATCATATTCAAATTTCGTGACAAATGTAATTTTTGTAAGAGAAACGAAGATTTTGCGGATCACGCGTAGTAATACAAATAATAATAATAATAAAAAAAGATAGCCAAATTTTTATGAAAATTTAACATATTGTACACTAAATGAATGTACACTAAAGAACCTGAAATTTTTGTTTCTAAGTTTTTTATTCATAAAATTATGCTTGTTTATGTTTTTAAAAAACTCTCGAATTTCCAGCTTTTATGAAATATACTATATGTATTTTGAAAGAATAAGAGTCTTGGAGTAGAGGTTCTTTTTATTAGATACTGCTTGACTGTATGTATAAAAAAAAAAAATTAGCTTATAGGGTTAGGTTATGAAAGCATTATCTTGCCCGCAGTTGAAAATATATTCATCTGCTTAAAGCGCTCCCACAGGGTTCGTATTTTTAATAACGCTTTTTTTTTTTTCAAACAATTATTTTCTTCTTAGAATTTCTTTTGCAAATTTTGCGGAAAAGTCATTTCTATTGCAAATATTGTAGAAACTAACCACAAAAATTATTTTTTAACACGTTGATATTAAAAAAAAAACGTACCAGTGGGAACCCTGTGATTAAGAATTAAAATTTTTAAAAATTAATATACTTCAAATACAAAACGGGTCGGGTTTTAAATATTAATATACTTTTTTTTTTTTAAGTAACAATTAAAAGAGTTTAAAATATTTCTTTAAAATTGGCAGAAGTGAGTCTAGATTGTTAAGAGAACATGCTTCAAAAATTTCACAAATTATTTCAAATGTACCTGAAACCTTAACGATTTCAGATTACCGTTCTTTTTTTTTTCTTTTTTCCGTTTTACCACACTGGAAAAAAAAAAAGAGAGAGAAATGTTTCTTGATCTAGCAAGAAAGTTTACGAAAATATAATATAACCCCATTCGTGTTAGCTATGATTTTGAAAAGCGTTCCTTTATCTTCAGAAATCTCGGATATCAATAGATTTCCGATATTTAAACAGGGTCTGCTCAAAGCATGGGTCAATTGGGACGACGGGTGCCACCAAATTTGGTTAGCAATTTTCTTAAAGCTGACATTTTAAATTTGCTTTCCCCTTCTAATGATTATAATCTATATTTCGTACTTTTAACGTAAGGATGAGTATACAGACAAAAGATATGGTCAAAGAAAAGCTTCAGGTCCTTTAACATAACAAAAAAAAATGTTGTTATCGTCCGAACTCTCTGAGATTTCAGTCAGTTATAAATTAACTGTATCTGTACAGTAACTCTATCCCAGCCGTCTTTAAAATTTCGTGAAAAAAATATGCATATTTAGTAGTGAAAACATAGCCGAAGCCGCGCCGAAACAGCACGCGTTTTAACGTTTTCATCGAAAATGTCTTAGATTTTTTTTTAAACTATTGTTTTTACTCGCCCGAGCATTTTGAAATTTTCATAGGTGATGTAAATCCAGTCTACCGAGATGCTCTAAAAGATTGTGTCGAAATACCGACGTTTAGTTACTTTTAGCGTAGAAAAAATATCGTCTCCGAGAAGCTCTTAGTGACCTGCGGTCGCGAATTTCTTGAAAGGGTTAAAATTTGTATATTTGAAAACTGATTGCACCGTTGTAGAGAAGAAGGTTTCAGCTTTAAAAGCGTATTTTTTGTTTATCAGTACCTCTGAAATCGAGTTCTGGGGGAGCGGCACCTAAAGGGAGAAAAGATCAACCGCGAAAACGGCTCTTTTTGAAATGATCGTTTCAATGAGATAACAACGATATTTTTTCGAACTGATAGCCGCGTTCAAGGCGTAACAGTACGAACTTTAATCGTCTGTTTAGCCGTATTTCAAACGGTTCGGCAGATGGGCGTTAAAAAAAAACATTTGATTCTTTCCTTCTAGGTTCTGCGGAAAACAGGGACTGAGTATGCGTGAACGCGTCTGCCGTTTTTTCCAAAAACGATCGCCTTTTTGATAAGTTTTTAATTATTAAAATATCAGAGTCTCAGGTACATCAGGACCTGGAATATCCTCACCCAAAATTTCAGACTCCTACGTGCTCTAGATTACGCTAGCCATCAAACACAGACACATACACACAGAGAGAGACAGACAAACAACTTTTATTAGTATAGATTAATCACTTTTCTCAACCTGGTATCAACATGAAACATCGATTTTTCGGATGCTCTTAATTCCCAAGTACACATTCTGTTTCAGTTGCGTAACAGAAATTATCCATGCACGAGTAACAAAATAATGTTAATTTTTCTCTGTTAATTTAGCTTTTTTGTTGAACATGAAAATGTTTACTTGAGAATTGATAGCATCTGAAAATCCGACATTTCTTGTTTACACTAGAGATGAGACGGGCTCAGGTTCAAAGAGAAAATTTTATTTTTCACAAATTGGAAAAATTAGAAAAATCTATTTATTTCAGAAACAAGAATGTAGTCTAAGTTTCTTAAAGTATTTTACAATTCCTTAAAAATTAGTTTGAAAGGGAGCTGAATTGTTCGGATTGTTATCGGATATAATGATAAATAGTCTACCTGATACTGAAGCCTTTGCACGGTCAGTATTTATAACATAAAGAAGCCGTGGGATATACCTTGTCTGCCTTTGCTCTTTGTTCCTTTTCTACAATTACTTGAAACAGAACTCATGTATTTTTGTCATACCTGAACAATGATATTTTGAAAGGATAATAATTGGGACTTTTGCAGATTCCTGCCAGTGGACATAAAACTCGCTTTCATGGACATAAAACTCACGAAACATTGCCATGAGGGAGAATATAGGATTAATACTTAGGAAAGAAGAGATTTTTAAATGAGAAAATTAATCTTTAAGCAATTTTAAAATGTTATTAACAAATTTCTATTGCTTTCGATATCAGGCTCGGGCGGACTCGGGCGCTGCCGATGACACAAAATTTTTCGGTTTCGGGCTGGCGGAAATATCAAATCGTTGGGCTTCGGGAAAAGAGCCCGAACTCATCTCTAGTTGATACTGGGTTAAAAAATATAATTAAAACACTGTAAACTGATTAAAACTAACTTCGTACCGTTTTCGCAAATTACCAGCATCAAATAAGACTTTGTTTCAGATATATATGTGTCTTTAAATCTCGGCAATCTATTGGTTTCTGAAGATAAAGAAACGCTTTTCGGAATTGTGTATAACTCGGAAAAAGGTTATATTATATTTTCGCAAACCTTCTTGCTAGATAGACCTTCTTGCAACTAGATCAAGAAATAATAATTTTTTTTACAGTGTATGTACCACGGATATTTTGCTGATTTCCCTTAATGTATCCATCAAATGAGTAACCATTGAACGCAATTTCTCTAGTGTTTACATCGGTATTTTCTAAAATTTTCTTGACATTAGGTTACTTTGCTCCAAGGCTATATATATCCTGTTTTTTTTAAGCATTTACCTTTATGGGCATGGGCATGGCTAAATCTACCATTAATGCTCTCTTCCCTGGCATCTTTAACTGCTCTTTTGTACTTATTTTAAGCTAAGAATAGAGACAGAAAATAGCAACAATCACAAACACTAAATCGATTGTTTATGCAAATATGGAAAAAAAGAATCTGCTTTTTTTCAATAGATGTGTCCATTGGTATAAATTAAAGACGATTTACAGAGAAATATTTACCTGTTTCTCAAATATACTTATGTGTAAAATTCTGTTGATTACCAATTAAATGTTCAGATTACTGAACCGCTTGGGATTAGATTAACATGAAAACAAAGGATTCGTTTGATTGTCGTCCAACAGGCAATGTTCCAAGTAAATCTTCCTCGAGGCAAGTTCAAATGTTTTGTTGAGACACAAACCACCTGTACACACCTTGCCTATTTCCAAGTCTTAATTTCAAATTTGGGTCTTAAGGTAAAAAGACCACCAAGTTCATGGAATGCGACAACGCTGAAACTCATTGCGTATTGAAGTATAAACAAGTGCAATAAATAATTACATTAAGACATTTAAAATAATTGCGACAAAAGAAAATAAAGTTTTGTTTTTGAAAAATGTCAAAACATTTCGTTTCTTTAAAATATAGTAGGAAGTTTGAATTCGTTTAGCCAGTTGGAAAATAAAGAGGGTGAGTATAAAGTCTTTCTCTGCACTATAAGTCAAAATTCGAAAGTTACATCAAAATTTGCTGTATATTTACGCACCTAAATTGCCAGCATTTTTGCTGTAAAATGTAATTATAATTATAGTCATTCTTGCAGAAAAAATAACATGATTGAAGCACTTTATCCTGTAAAATTCTAATAATAATTTAATTAAAGGCATATTTTGCTGTCAATTTACAGCAAAATAGGCTGGCAATTTAAGTGCATAAATTTACAGCAACTTTTGCTGTAATTTATGCTAATTTTTTTTTTTACAGTGTGTTTAAAAAAACATCATCGCGCTAAAACTGTTATACTTAGACGTATGTTTATTTTTGTAAATTGTAAATACAAAATTAATACAAAAGTTTTTTGTTAAAAATTGTTAATACAAAATCAGTAATCGAGTTTGAAAAAGACCAAATACCTTAATAAATTTCAGTATGCGCCCCTTTTGCAGTTTGGAGAATGTCACGGCTGGGCAGCATCCTACTTCTCGCCACGTGTTGTTCTTTATTTCTTCTGTAACAGTGGACGCAGTATTTATTATCCTAGCCTTCAACAGTTTAATATCATAAAGTAGTGTGGAAACTAATGTCCTTGATATAACCCCAAAAGTAGAAATCAAGAGTATTAAAAGAAAGGGTTGGAAAATTGGGGCTGGAACTAGGATATCCCTTTAACATTTTCCGAACTACAAAAGGGAAACACGTTGAAATTTACAGAGGTAATGTTTTTTTACAACCTCAATTACTGTATTTACAATTTACAGAAATAAACTTATGTTTAAGTATAAGTTTTTGCGCAATCAATTTTTGTAATCAGGGAAAGACACTGATTAAAAACGAAATAACACAAAAGTAGGTAAACCTTTTACGATTGCAAGTTCAAATGTTTTGTTGAGACACAAAGAACCGGTACACATATTGTCTAATTTTCAAGTCTTAACTTAAAATTTGGGTCTTAAGGTAAAAATACCACCAAGTCAAGGCAACACTAGATACTGGGCTTGCTCATTCATTCTCATGACGTCACAAACAGTGGCTGGCCGCGCGCGACCAGCGAATGGTACAAAGCGACGCGCTCATCGTTTTGTGCCAATCGCCGTATGTCTTTTGTCACGGCCAACCACCATTTGTGACGTCATGAGAATGAATGAGAAAGCCCGGTATCTAGTATAGCCCTGACCAAGTCCATGGAATGCAAGTGTGATGAAACGCATTGTGTGTTGAAATGCAAAAAAAAAATTACAACAGAGACTTACAAAATACTTAAATCAGTTGCGATAAGAGGAAATGAAGTTTTTTTTTTTTGCAAAATGTCGAAACATTTCGTTAATTATTTTAGCAAGACAGAAAATTTATTATTAAAACCGAAATAACACAAAACAGTAGGCAAATCTTCGACGAAGCATACAACTTCGCTTTGCTCATTATGTGTTGGTGTAGTAGTATAAACATATACAACGGCGGGTTAGAAAAAAAAAACATAATTGGTATAAAATGAGATAAAGTCTCGTTTCTGTAAATCATTAAAATTTTCCATTTATTTTTCCTTAAACATAAGGGTGAATTCTTTTAGCAATTTGGCGAACTTATCATTAAAAACGAAATAACACAAAAGTAAGTCAAGGTACAAAATGTAGATATTACTTTTTCTGATAAAGGACATATCGCTCGCTTATTCGTAAAGTGACGCAATTCAAGAGATGATTTGTTTTTAGAAAAGGCGGAAAACATTCGCAAGTATGAAAACAAATCGTTTGTTGTATACTAATAAATATCTTGAGTTATTATCTCCAGAGAAAGAAATCAAAATTTATTTTAATTATCGAACAATTTTTTTTAAAATTTAAAATGCATAACGGACAAATTCAAAATCTTTATAACTAAGAGTCTAAAATACCTCAATTACTTCAACAAGGTGATCCAACCCAGGCTACCGGGATTAAAGATGCTCGATATAATGCCCGGTGTACGGAATGTAGGTGAACGTAGGTGTTTTATTAAAATCTCTAATTGTTTTTTTTACATTTAGTATATTTTTTCTTAGATTGCTCACCAACAACATCAAAATGAATAGTTGGTATACTTTCGTATTAGCCGCATGCTCGCGATTAATCGAGAAAGGTTTCAGTATTTATAGCAGTCTGTTTTATTTTAATTGTTTCAGTGTTCAAGTGCGTAGTTCGATTACATGTCTGTTAAAAACAATTTTTGAATTTTTCACAGAGACGTTAATATCTTCACGAATATGCATGCTATGCTTACAGAAACGCAAACAAACATTTTGAGTAGGATCCACGTACATTTGCTACAGTGACATACCATTTCGAGCATTTGCTGTTACTTGGGTGATCCAAATATTATTTTATTATTACATTTATTATTGGTCCCCTATTTGCCCTCGCGATTAAATTTTCACAGAAAAATATGAAATCAAACATATTCTTTACATCTTCGAAGTTTAAGAGCAATTCGTCAAGAATTTCAGTAGATATTCGACAAACCGTGTAAAATCGAAAGCGTCCGGTCACTGCCCCTTAATTTTTGGACATCAGTACATTATTCAAACTTATATATATATATATATATATATATATATATATATATGTCGTTCATTATAAAATTGGTGTAAGACCATTATTTTAGATATTTTTCAAACAAATTTTGATTTCTATCAGTAATTTATGCTCAATAAAACTTTGCTTGCTAACTTACGATAGCAGTTGTAAAACAATTAAAAGGAATTTGATTTTTTTTTCTAGAAATAACTTTCCAAAACACTTTAATATACCACAATAAACAGTTAACTGGAGATTTAAGAAAAAAACTGTAATGAATGATAAGGTAAAGCCAGGAGAGATGGCACGGTCGGAGAGATTGTGCACATAGAGGTTTGGAGGGAAGGAGTAGAGTGAGCGCGCAGCGCCTCCAGGTAGTTGTACAACAGCAGTAGTGGAGTGTCTACTTGAAAGTGCACGTTGATTGTTTTGAGCGTCTAAGATAAAGCATTGCTATTTTGTTTTGTTTTCCCAAAGTAAGTGCTTGAATTTTCATGGCTATTCATCAGAATTTCTATACAATGTCAGTAGTACAAAATATTTTAAACTTAAACGATTTCTCATAAGCTACTAATCTAGACTGACAATTTTAACATCAACGGTTCGTTTTAGTAGCGGCCATGCTTAAATAAAAGACCGCGCAATCTCTCCTACTGCAATTGGAGAGTTTGCACATCTGCTACTTAGGAGAGATAGCGCATTGTTCCCATTAGTTTCCATGCTAGGAGAGACTACGCAGCTTATTGGTAAATTTGCATAAAAATGAAAAATGAAAATGGACTAATTTTAAGTTAAACGTGTTATCAAGTAACTTAATGTTATTTTGTATTCTTATCTTGACTTGCTTTTTCTGATTCTCTATTTTTTTCCCTTTTATTAAAATTTTTTAATCGTTTTTGAAATTATTTCCTTTTTCTGATTCTTTAATCATTAGGTTGAAATATTCACTCCTAATACAATAACATTTATTAACAAAAACTTTACAACAATGTCATTTAAGTGTAATTATTATTGTTAACAATTTAATTGTAGTTAGTATTAGTAACAATCTCTCCTACCCATGTGCGCAATCACACCAACCCTGTAAGGACAGATTGTGCAAAATAACTTTCTTGGTTTTATTACAACTGTTCTATTAAATTGCAACATAACAACAAAATAGCAATGGAAATGCATAAAAATCAAATGAAGTAAAAATTATTCATGGATAGTTTAGCAAAAAATTAATATTTAGATTTTTTATTGTTATTCTTTTGAATTGTGCATAGACTCTCCTAGCTTTACCTTATATATAGAAGAATTTTTTTACAGCTACTGTCTTCTAGTAATTCTAAAGCAATTAAAAAGGACTTTGATTTCTTTTTCTGAAGATGTGGAGATTCGAAACATTTAATAAGAACTACGATATATTAAATGAAGACAAAAACCGTTTTTATAACAGAAATCACATAAAAGCAAAACCTTAAAATTTATTCGCGGCTATATTGCGGGCAGTATTAGCACGTGACGTATGGTGCTTCTGTTTTCCATTTCCGTGGTGACAGAGTTTTTTAAACGCGAGGTTAGATATATTCTTGTTTAAATTAAGTTTATGTTTTTACATAAGCAGGATATTAGCTTTCTAGATTTTGATTTCGATGAGACATTTAATGCATTCTTCAAAATTTTTCACTATTCTGAAATTTATTTTCTTTTACATTAACTGTTATATTAATCCAGCTAATGACAATTATTCAGGAGTAAAATTGAAATTCCACTGCCGTAATTTCCGGCCTATAATCCGCGAGTCAAACAATTATGTTTAGACTAGAAATTTTATGCAATAATTGAAGTTCAATATTTACAGCGATCTAGTAAGTTATGTTATATAAAATAAAATCTGTGAGTCGGATCTAAACATAATTGTTTGATCCGCGGATTATAGGCCGGAAATTACGGTACATTAAATAATCGTTTTTTTCTCTTCAAATTCAGATTTTCGAATTTTTATTTTTAATGATGACGTTCTTCATTGTAAATATAATTTAATTATTTTTATTTTAAAGTTTCTACTTGATTAGTTAACATTTTAAAAAATCAACTTTGAAATTCGTTGATTATTTACTAGTGGCGGTAATCTGTTCTGTTACACCTGCCACATTAAGGCTACTATATATATTATAGTAGCTCTATGCCACATGTATAGCACGGAGTAAAATATATTAAGAGAAACGAAAGCTTTTAGATTTGCATCGGCACATGAATCCATTACAATATTCAAATAAATATAGTAATTTAATTTATTAAAGCTAAGCTGTTTAACCCATTTGTTCCGAGAATTAATTTTTAAGCATCTTCGCATTTTAAACATACAACTGTATCCTTTATCATCTATTGTTAATGCCTGAGGACATATTTGGCATTTATTGTTGAATTGTTGGTTGTATTTTGTCTGGCAGGAAAACTTGCCTATAAGAAACCGCACAGTCCACAGGCGTGAAATCCACGGGACAACACCAAATCTAGCAATTAGATTTTGTTCAGACAAAACAAAGACTAAATGTAATAGTGGATTACATTAACAGTGGATGAGAGTGTTACAACTAAGTAGCAAAATTAAGTGCGGTTGCTTTTACATTTTATGTATCTAAGTGCAAAAAACAGGATTCGTACTTTTTTAACCTTTGAATACCGCTATTTTAAAATAATCATAATTATATTTTATCTTGACCTTATTTAATTTCAAATTTATGTCATGTACACTAACTATAGCAACAACCTGTCATTTGACTGGTACCAAATGAAATTCATCATAAAATAAATAAATAAATAAATAAATAAATAAATAAATAAATATATCACACAGAAATAAGTTTAATAGTTTTAAATAAAAATTTTGGTGTGATATATTTTTTTTAATATAAAAATCGATTAAAATTCCAGGCATGTTTAGTGTTAAATAAGGCAAATATTACGTTTAGAAATTAGAGGTACGAATCCTGAAATTATATATTAGCAGAAAAATCCTTCCAATCGAAACAAATGGGTTCTAACTTAGTCAATTAAAATTTTGAAGATTTATATTGGTCATGTTTTGAAGCATATTTTGAGAATATGTCTCAGAAAAACAATGATTAAAGCAGGAAAAACATAGTGGGAGAGAGAGAGCGAGCAGGTGCTACTGGTTTTAAGTCGTTGTTATACTCTTACGCGAGTCTCAGATCCAAAGGGACGATATTCGATTCTCACGTGATAAACTGATAGTCCCATGACCTGATTAAAGCCTGGACCAACTGAGGCCCGTATCTTTGGGGCTCCCAAATTTTGTATGCAATTTTCGTAAAGCTAATAACTTTAAATGTATTGTAAAACTTTGTACTCATTACAATAAATATTTTGTGCTTTTAGAGTACGATAAATTTAAAAATAAAAAATATATTTATTTAAATACTTATTTATAAATTCATGTCTGTATTTTAAAATATAGAAAAATTTAATATTTTGGACAGTACAGATCCCGAATGAATACCAGGCCGTGGGCCTCTCTTTGGCTTTATCAGACCCTTTATACCCTAGCATGCAAAAATGTAAATATTGTACGTTTTGAATGGCTCTAGTTTAGTTTATATTCTGCAAGTCGTAATTAGAATACTCGTGGAGACGATTTTATTAGTTTTGGAACTAATCCCACAGTTCTTCTGAGAGCATCCCATTCATTCAAGGTTCTTAAGACTCCACGTGCTCTTTCACGAGACACAAGCTGAGAGAGAATTTATTTTAATTTGTGACATTCCCTGATTTTCTTTCATTACTAGTTCTGATAATTTGATAAGAAAACTATTAGACTATCAGATTCCGGTATCTTAATATCATCACCATGTCGTTTATATTTTAAAATTCAAATATAAAACCTGTGAGTTTCTATTATCTTTCATTTAAAATTTTAATATTATTTTATATTAAAATTCTGGAAATTTAGAAGTAAAGACTAAAATTATTGGATCATGTTCCAGATTGTAAATGAATGAGAATATTACTGGATTAGTAACATGACATAAGTGCATCTTTAATAGAATCTAATGTGAATATATTTTTTTGTTTTGTGAAAGTTTAATAAGAATGTGGGTCACGTTTGAAAACTAATTTGAGGTAATTGTAGTATGTAGTTCAACTTGCAATTTGTTAGGATTGGTTCCCAT
The DNA here is from genome assembly GCA_963931845.1 of Maratus michaelseni. Taxonomy (NCBI): domain Eukaryota; kingdom Metazoa; phylum Arthropoda; class Arachnida; order Araneae; family Salticidae; genus Maratus; species Maratus michaelseni. The sequence continues at coordinate 495,721,115 of OZ007586.1, forward strand.
TCCGATTTGTAACATAAAATACAGAAGGCTTATTAATTGAGTGCAATTTAAATGCCAGGAAATTGAACAAAATATTAAGAAATGAAACCGGCTGAGATTAGAAACTTATTTTTTAAAGTTATTTGAATTAAGTTGTTTTGAAACTGTTTTTACGAATAGCATATGACTTTTTTAAAATAAAAATGATTGAAAGTATATATAATGTCTTTGTTTTCATTTTTTGCTAGAAGTTGTCAAGTGTGTTATATATGCAAACCATAAAAAAGTGCCTAGATGATATTTAAATTTATTTTATGTAGATTTAATTATTATTTATGCAGAGATATTATATGTTATTTATTTATAATATAACATTACTAATTATATAAATTATTTATTTGGTATATTCAAAATTTCATATAAAAATTATTTGCTTTTTCTATTTTAATTTATGCTGAATTACCGTTCAACTCTTTAAGCATAAATTTTTGGTCAATAATAGCATTTTTGGGCAAAGTTTTACGACTGAATTAGTAATATTTTATAAATATTCAAAATATTGTTGAAATAATAAGAAAAATGATAAAGTATCCTACGTTTACGTGAAGAAAAACGGTTTTAAATTATTTATTTCATTTTTAAAATGCTATTTCCATCGTTTTACCTGTCTTTAAATACCGTGACATACTTAAGAGCTTACATACTTTGAATTATATATGATAATTTATTACAAAAAGAAAAATTGTATTAGAAAAAAATCACAACAAAGTTAATATGGTAATTTGGGCTTGATAATTCTGCCATGGTTCCACAAAAATTAAAAAAAAAAAAAAAAAAAAAAAAATCATTTATTTCAAAATTTCATTTTTTTCTTTAATTGTTAATTTTGGTTACATTTCATTACAGATTTGAGTTTCAATTTTCAGGTTTTTCATTTTCTTTTCATTTTCCCTCCAATCTATATTATATTCTCTTTGTTTTAAATTCTATTCATTCTTTTTTCTCTACATATTTATGGATATTGATCAAACAGGTACGTGTTCATCTTTCATATTTAATATTATTATTTTTCCCCCACATGTTGTATGATGTTTCTGTGATCTTTTAATGGTTTATGTATATATATATATATACATTAGGGTGGGTCGTAAAAACCGAAATTTATATAATCGAAACATAATAGTGCGGGAAAGTTGCCATTGGTAATAATGAATAAATTTGCAAAATATTACATCAAATGGTTAATATCTTTTACCGCCGCAGTGTGTGTGTGTGGGGGGGGGGGGGGAATTTCAAAAAATCGCAAAAAAAAAAAAATAATTATCCAACCATACAAATACAATTTCAGATAGAATGCAAAAGCTACATCAAGATGTTATTAATGTTCCAATAAAATTTCATTATGGTGAAATCATTTCTATTACCGCCGCAGGGGCGGCCATAATTTTGAAAAAAACGACAAAAGTTTCAATTTTCCGTTTTTTACAATTTTTCCAATTTTTATTATATGTCTACTATTAAAAAAATTTACATTGTATATAGTAATAACTAATAAATGTCTAGTAATTTTGATGATGCGGATTTCCAACCAAGGGCGAGAGGGGTCCGCCCCTCCTAAATTTGGAAGAAAGGAGCTTTTTGAAGAAATTTTTGCGATTTTACGGTAAATTTTGGTGATTTTTTTGGTAGGGGGGGCTCTTACATAATTTCCCCCTCTTTTTTCACTTTTGCCCCCCCCCCCCTCCCAACAAAAATCCCCAAAACGTTCCGGAAAATCCCCAAAATCCCTTCAAAAAGCCCCTTTCTCTCAAATTTAGGGGGGGGGCGTGGCCCTCTCGCCCCTGGTTGACAATGCCCATGATCAAAATTACTAGACATTTATAAGTTATCACTAGCTATAATGTAAATTTATTTAATTGCAGGCATATAATAAAAATTAAAAAAATTAGAAAAAAACAAAAAATTTAAATTTTTGCCGTTTTTTTTAAAATTTTGACAGCCCTTGCGGTGGTAATAGAAATGATTTCACCATAATTAAATTTTACTGGAACATTACTAACATCGTGATGTAGCTGTTGCATTCTATTAGAAATTGTATTGGTATGGTTGGATAATTAAATTTGTTTTTTGAAAAAAAAAAAAAGTGCGATTTTTTAAACTTTGCCCCCCTTGCGGCGGTAAAAGATATTAACCCTTTGGTGTAATATTTTGTGAATTTATTCCTTATTACCAATGGCAACTTTCCCGCACTATTGCGTTTCGATTATATAAATTTCGGTTTTTTCGACCCACCCTAATATACATATATATATATATATATATATATATATATATATATAATATATATGAATCAACAGAACACATTGAAATGTTACAAGTATTGATAGCATTCATACAAGATTATTTCGTTTTTCAGAGAAATTTATATTTTACAATTTTGATAAATAAAGTATGGGCTACAACATAAATACCTAGGTAAAAGATTAATAATAATGAAAGTATATTTAATTAACTTACTCAGATTGCAATGACTCATATAGTTCGGAATTATTATCATATAATATATATATGAGTGTTGCAAGTAATTTAGTGTCACTCATATATACAATATAATTATTAAAAACGACAATCACCAAGCACAGAATATCATTTGAAAAAAAAAAAATCAGCTTATAAATAAATTACAAAACATAAGTTATGCAAAACGTATAAAAAACATTTTAATGTGTTTACTTTTTAAAGAATACAAATCTCAATTAAATTTAAAAGAATATATCTGTTAGATTCTTTGAAACATTATAGAACTTTACCTTGCATCATAATTATATTATTTATAATAATACCATTTTTAAACAATGTCAAATAATTACTCAAAAAGGTACAGTTACAAAGTTACAAGTATACTTTCTGATCTTTACTACGAAATGAATTCATTGGCTAATAACAATGTTTATGTTTAATATCCTTTTATAGGTCATATAATTACATTTTATTTCAGTGACTCTAATATTACCATGTCACCTACTCAATATGCATTCAGTTTACATTAAGTCAAAATGATATGATAAATAATGAAATAAACTTTCTTGACATAAAAATAAAGCTTAAAAATAAAAATTAATTAACATTTGCTGTTTATGATAAAATAATTGATTTTCCTTTTAAAGTACATATATTTACGCATTTTAATCCATGCTTACATAAATCTTTTTATAAAAATATTTTACTTAATGCATTTTACTTAATATATTAAAATATTTTATTTAAAATATGTATGCTCAGATAAAAATAAAATAAAACATTAAATATATCATAGTCAATTCAATAATTAATTCATTTAAATAATTTTAGGTGTTTATATACAAAAATATGTAAATATTAGAGGGAGGTCAGGTTAGGTTTGTGATACGCAGGGCTTATAATATATATAGAATATGTTATAAAAATTAAACTAACTGTGGAATTTTAAATTAAATTTTATTTGAATTTAAAATTCTTTGATATATAGCCGACTTCAGTTACTCAATATTGCATTCAGTTTACATTAAGTCAAAATGATATGATAAATAATGAAATAAACTTTCGTAACATAAGAATAAAGCTTAAAAATAAAAATTAATTAATATTTACTGTTATACATATTACGGTAGGAAAATGCTAGGGTACAGAGGCCCCTCTAATTTGGAGCGTATCTGAATAGCTAACAGTTGGACCACTGTTGGGCCTTTGTTGACAAATGGTTCGTTGGCCAATGGTACGGCAAGGTGGAAATTTCTTGCTGTGAGCCAACGTGGGCCAACAATTAGCCAAAGTTGGCCCAACCATTTTGTGCTACTTGGGCTTTGTTAAGAAGCATTTGGATTTCTTTAATTTCGTTTTGGTTATAAATAATTGCAATTTCAGCTATTTACAATCTTCGAGAATCAAATTACTTAATATTTTAAAAAAATATATAAATGTTCTTTCTGTTATATTTACTTCGAACCAATATAAAGACTTATCTTTACCTGCCATCGGATCGAAGATATACTGAGTCTTTTTTAAGAGATTCAACTCCCATTAATCCACAATTTTAGTAAAAATGTACTTAAGGACACGGTGGACGTTAAAATTGAATTATTTTATTTTTCATCATATATATATATATATGAAATTTTGTCTATATATAGATTTCACCATAAGTATATAGAATAGCTTAAGGAAATATCCTAATCTTAATATAATTTTAAGATTTAAAAAAAAAAATTATAAACCAAATTTTAAAATGCTCCTCGCGTCTTAATTTTTAAGATATTTCCCCGATTTAACATTTGGATCACTTAAAACTATATTACAAACAAATCTGTGTATCAGTTTTTTAATCCCCCGAATAGTTAATTTCTGAGAGATTTTTTCTAAATTCCATTCCGATTTTCATCAAAATTTAGCATTTTAATAAGTTATAAATCAAATTTAATTATCTTAACGAAGTCTAATTATAAAATGCCTACACAGTTTCTTTGAAAACAGTATCAGGATTCGTCCTTGTCAATTTCATGAATTCTGAACCAAAATTAAGACGCATGGAGCATTTCAAAAATTTAAAGAACGTGTAAAATCTGTATTGAAAAAAAAAAAAACAGGTATAAAGTTTACTAAAGCACCGAAAAATTCATTGTGTACATAATTCAAACGCTTGTAACTATGCGAAAAATTATCGCAGCTGTATGAAGTTTTTCTCAAATGGTTCAGTACAAACTGAAGAATAATATTACACATAAAAATAAATTTAGATTTTTGGGGCGATTTTTGATCAAATAAAGGTCCACGGTCCCCTTAAACAGGAACATTTGTATATTATTAAAATGCCCAATTTTATTTATTCATTTCATATTGTAATAAATTTATATTCAGCGTTATTTAATTATTAAAATTAGTTATCCATTCATTTAAAGCTTAAGTAAAAATATTTTAAAAAGTTCCTGTATTGAAGACTATATAATATATTTCTGAATTAGTAAAGAGATTTAACAGTGTAATTTTAAGAACTCATAATTTACATGCTCATGTAAATACATCACGTTTTACTATAATTAATCACTGTGCCATAACTATAAATAATAAAATTATTAGTCGGAAATATGTTTATATATATTTTAATAATACATATGTGTATTTGTTATTAACATCGTTATATTGCATTTAAAACACATTTTTATATCGCTTGAATTTTCATGATAATGCATTTTCCTATATTACAAATTAATATATAAAATTTATCAAATAGTGCGTAGATGACGTATTTAATTATACACATGTCTTAAAGTTTCTAATCCTGCTATGAAATGAATATTAGAAATAAGGTGATTATTTATAGAAGAAAAGCCCCGGGAAATATCAGTCAGAAGAAATTTTCCATTAATTATTACTCTCTACACAGTTAAAAACTGAAGCGATCATAAGAAATATTAAAAACGCAACCTGCACATTTTACGAAGTTATCATGAAACATATTTCATTACAAAACATCAGAGTCAGTAGCAAAGCATTCAGGTTTAAAATTTTACATACAGGGCTAAATAAATAGTAAATTTTTATAATCAATATTGACACGACACGAAATGTTTCATGTGTTTGGCGCATGGGCTGTTTTACTTTATACGGGGATGAAAGTGTTGCGCAACAGTTTTGGGCGATTGTCACCACTAAATTTTTATCGTATTTTTTGCCTTATTTAATGACAGAATTTGAGAAATTTAATAAAGTGTGATATTAATACTATTTATAGGTTTTATACTATTAAAATTTAGTGGTGACAGTGAGACAGTCGGTCCACTGTGACGCAGCGCTTTCATCCGGTTTTATAATGTTAACAAAATGAAATGCAATTTGTTTCGTAAAGCTTTATATTTCCCAAAAAATTATAAAAAACAAATTCCTCTTATTTTTTAAATATTACCATATTTGTATAATAAATAATAATAATGATAATGATGATGAAATATTATTTATTAAATAAGAATATTAATTATTACTTAGCTATTTTTAGAAATGCGGTAAATATTTATCAAATCTTATTTTTTCTTTTTCTGAAAACATTTTTAATAATTTACATCACCGATCTTTTCATATTGATGACATCTCCTGCATAACATATTGACAATTCTTGAAAATAAACCAAACAAAACTCACCGCTACTGAGTAGACTGGGGTTCCACTGGGATGATTGTTCATTTTCCCGAAAACTTCTATGGAAGAAACCTTTCCTCTGCATTCACCCACCGGTCAGCTAAAATTCCAACACAAAACTGAAAATTCCTCTCAAAACAAATTATCCAGGCTATAACTAGGTTAGAATGACGCTCTCACTTCTTAGAGAATTGTCTAACTCCCAGGAAAATGCTTCAAGACAGCAGGGTTGCTGCAGCGGATGAATTTTACCGCCAGAGATAGCAACAGGTAGGGAAATCGCATCTTGGTTTGTCATTTCACATAAGAGGAATGTTTGGCGGCATTCTTTCTAATTATTGAGTATTAGAATTACAAGCAATCCTTAATAGCCAAGTAAGAATGGGCCAATATTGTTTGAATTGACCAATATTTTATATTGTCCAATATTGATATTATTGGCAACTATTGCCTCAACATGGTGCTTTAATTTTTTGTCAATATTTCACCAATATTGGCCAATGTTAGGATGATATTTGGAACAATATTGTTTCTATTGACTATATCTTGGTTATATTTTTTCAATATTAGTAATGGTATTATTAAATATTTGCCACAACATTTATATGTTTACATTTTTTTATTGCCAATGCAAAGCCAATATTTCTGTAAAAGGGGCATTTCATTGCAAATATTTGTAATACAAAGTCAATATTTAACTAGCATTGTTAATTCGTTGGAAGAATTTCTGACGAAGACAATATTGGTAGCCTGAGTACCAGTGTAGCCTGAGAGATATTAGTTTGGCATTAGTATTATTTTACTTACGTACTTTGATTCAGAGTTAAAACGTTCAAGTAATTTACCGTTAAACTTGGTTTATTGTCTGCCAGAACAAGATAAGCACTCTTCAAGAATGCCAGATGGTTGAATTTTGTTGCTTTAATTAGCAGTAACTTTTCGAAATTATGCGTACTATTGCTTCTAATCTATTGGAAACATCCACTCCGAAAAATCTGCTCAAAGTTATGGAGCAAAATTGCAGCAAACAACAGCACATTGAAACTAACTAAAATATGATATTTTTAAATACGCATATATAATTAATGAGAAAAATATTAATGAAACTTTGTAAATGGTTCTTTGGCAGCCACAGTATACGCATTTCTTATGTCACTTATGCACAAGCTCTTTGGACACATTTTATTATTATTTTATCACATATATTATTTCTGTTGTCAACATACATTTTTCTAAGCAAATGAAAAACGCAGAACGATAAATGAAATACCATATGAAAGGATTTTGAACAGGCTTCTGACATAGTACACTCACATTTCGTTAAAACATGTTTTTTTTATTAAAAATTGCAGTTAATTAAAAATTAAACCAGCATTGTGTTCATAAATGAAATGAAAGCTTTTTTCTTAAATCAGTGTTGCCACAAAAATAAAATACCGCATCATTGATTATATAAAAAAAAGTTCAATAAAGATAAAGTGGGACATAGTTGCTGCACGGGTTTATTTTATATTTATGATTAAAAAAGAAAAATTTAAATTTAAATGCTCAATTTATTTTTCTTTGTCCCAAGTATTTTTTCCGAAACAGATGACGCCACCCTGTAATGCAGTTAAAATACGATTGATATACTATATATATGTTGCGTTTGCGATCTTCGGTGACTTTTTACTGTAACTTTGATGGAATAAATATGATGAAATATTCTGGCATGACTAATGTTGTTTGTAGATATTTTTAGTCCTTAATTTTTTCTAGAAGTTTAAACCTGCATGTAAAAAATATTAGATATTGCTAAAAAAAATATTAGACTGCAGTGCAAAATCCCCGCATTGGTCCACTGGTACATATATAGCCGGCTTCAGTTACTCAATATTGCAATAACTTTTTTTTAAACATAATTTTTGTCAGAATGGTTATTTTTTTTACTTTTATTTTACAAAAAGAACTAAATTCTTTTCAAGGCATTGCTTCTGGCAGACTATTATTTGATTAATTGCTGACTAACTAGGCTTGAAAAAAAGTTTCGGAAATCCCCTTGTTATAAGAGACAATTAAATAAACCATTCCCTTGCTTTCATATTTCTTCTTAAGCTTATATTTTATAATAGGGGTTTCTTTTTGTTTGTCTGTAGAATAATAGAAGCTTTTCTAAGCTTTTGGGCTTAAGAAAGGGTGAAATAACTTCCACCATCTACTAAGAAAAATGACTTTTGCCTAAAATTTCTTATCTACCAACGGAAATTTGATTTAATGGATTTTATTTGAGCTTCTGCATATCGTGACAATTGTTCATTTTTATAATGTATAAAAGCCTACACTAGTAACGCGAAGACACTATCAAGTCAATGTTAAACCAATGACAGCACTCTTTTCAAATTTTTTGTTTCCATTTCATTATTTTTTAGTGATTATTTTTTGCATAGAATGTCTTGGGTTTATATCTAACCGAATACTTCTCAAGGGTTTAGTGGAGAATATACGATGATATGCGGCGTATATCCTCTGGATTTTTTAAAAAGAAACTGCGTATGCACCTTGTTTCTCAGGTGAAGCTATGGCGTATACTCCTCTAGCGTATATCATCTGCTTGTAGCGTATGCTCTCTGGTGTTTTCACGACTACAGCACTGGTACTTCCGTACTTTTTCGAATTTGGTCGGAAGTTTTTTTCTGAGGATACTTTCATTGTCGGAACCGGTTTCAAACCCTCAGAAAAAAAAAAAAAAAAAAAAAAAAAAAAAAAAAAAAAAAAAAAAAGGGCAACCAAAATCGAAAAAGTTAAAAAGTATCTGGTTAGACATTAACCTCAGATATCCCTGAAAAAAAATAATTTTAAAATTTTAAAATGTAAACGAGAATAAGAAAAAGAATGCTTCCATTGGTTTAACAGCCCATTGTCTTGCGAGTGTCTTTGCGTTACTAGAGTAAGTTCTTAATACCAATCAATATACCTGTTGTGAAGAACCTTTGATAAATACAGGGTGATTCTGAACTCATAGGCAAAGCTTTAAGGAGATATAGAACACACCTAGATAAGATCAAAACACCATACAATGAATGGACTTCTTTATTTTGTGTTACTCTGTCAGGTTTTTCTTCGAATGATACCTAAGCCCTTATGGATATTATGACAAGTAACACTGTAACTTTGAATGTTCAAGTTCGGGATTCAGCACATTAACAAATATGTATAACAAGAAATGCGTAGACCAGGCACGGCGAACCAGCCTACCAGAAGGCCAATTGCCACCACTTTTTTGAAAAAATCTTCTGCAACTTCTTCAATGAAAGAAATTCTGTGATTAAATAAGGCGATGATAATTATTTAAGAAAATTTGTGGCAATTTACTTTTTGGCATGCGGTTTCGGCGTCACTGATGTAGACTGCTTAAAGGTTAAGAACTGTTATTGCAAAATGGCTCGATGTCGGAGAGTTTTGCTAGAATTTATAAATTCTTTGGCTGAAACTTTTCAAACTAAAACCAGAATCTACCACAAAATATTCAAGTAATATTAAATAGAACTAAAGATTTTTATGAAATGCATAAAAAAAAATTAAGCAAAATAATCTCTGGATTTCACATTTTATTGAGATCGTATTTAGGTTATTCAGATCTACTCACCAAGTAGCTGAGTTATTCAATAACTTTCTGAGTAGTTTATAAAGAAATACACCTCTACAAGTCTTTTAAGTGAATAAAATAGTTGTTTATGAGTAGTTCCAGAAGACCTTTTTCATCAGTCGCTCTCAGATTTTTCTTCTGAAGAATATCGAAAAATTAGTCGCATGGGTATGCGACTAATTGCGCATGAGTTCAGAATCATCTTCTATTATGTCGCGTACTATTTTGTACTTGCAGCTTAATTCTAACCTGTGATATCCTTAACCTGGAGAAGCCTATTTAGCTTCAATTTATTATTTTCAGTCCCAGTACTTGATGTCCAGCCACCTACTTCGTTTTATTTAATTTTTTCCATGTTTAAACACTGCATAAACAGTTATTTTTTGTACATTACCAATAACAAAATTGAACTCATCAAACCCAAGAAACTTATTGAATATGAGTCAATTTGTTCCTGAGGCAATTATCTAGGCAACTATCCAGAAGTTCAACTACTCCAGTTACTTGGTACTATCACGGAAGATGTTCCTAACATCCTCAACTACACGGAAATTTGGAAATATTTTTAAATAGCTACTTAACCCTTTGAACGGATGTCCTGTAATTTTCCGTGAATTAAATGTACATAAAATATTATAATGTGCAGTGTTTTCCAATACAAGCTGTATTAACCTCTTCAGGATGGGTGTCATGTATAAGTTACATATAGGTTTTATTTTTGAGTATCCATATTTTTTAATTGTAATTTTTCTTTGTTTTATCTTAGAATTACTCGATTAAATAAGGCGAAAAATATTAGCTGAAAGTAGTAGCATCAAAAACTTAAATGTCGTTAATTGACTTCCGGCCTGAAGGGATTATGAAATATTTAAATGTTCTAGTATCAAACTGAATGCAATCATTTTTTATGAAATACTTTTTAAAATTTAAAACATTCATGGACGCTAAAGGACTAATTGTTTTGCGATTTTCAGATGCTTCAGAATTTTCTTGTGTTTTTTAAATTTTCTTGTGCACTTGATTTTGTTAGGACAATCGTTTCGGTAATGTTTAACTCCCACTCGAACTAAGCTGGTTTAAAATTGTATTTCCCAATTAAATAGAAAATATCTTTACACGTAGTGATAAGTTTAAAAATACTAGAAAGTCTTTAAAAAGGAGAGACGTTTATAAATTTACTGTGAGGAGGTTTTCCATTTAAGTGAGAGGATTATGAAGAAACTAGTTCCAAGGTTATTCTGCAAAGGTGAATCTGGATCAAGTAGAGCGTTTAAAATAAATATCGGCTTTGCAAGGTGGAGGACAAAGAATCTAGGAGGAGAAAGAATTTATGAGAAAAATTAAATACTAAAGTTTCTGTATTAATGTTTAAAATATTTAGTGCAACTAAATGTTTTTTTCTAGGAAGAAACTGTTTTCAAATTTAATTTAACTGTCTCATGCATTGCAACCTCATATGAGGTTGCATTCCACCCCCCCCCCCCCCCCCAACCAACTGTGCATATGTTATTTTTATTCCTGTGTCATATGTAAACATCATATAAAGTTCAATGATGCTTCTGAAATTATATATAATAGTGTATACTCTCTAGCGTATATCTTCTGCCTATAGCGTATGCCCTCTAGTTTCTTTACGACTACAGCACGGCCTGTAAATGTTATATCAGGGTCGTTTCGTAGTTTCGCAAGGTATTTTTAAATATTACATTATTTGTTCTTAATACTCCATTTAAAATATATTTTGAGTTTAAAAAATATTTTTCATCCACTTTAAAGTAATTCATGGAGGAGAGGTCTAAATACTGAATCAGCTTAATCCATCACTGCCCAGGAATGTAGTGGAGGGTATACGGTGGTAATGTCGTATATCTTCTGAATAACTCGGTATACCGTCTGTAGCTATAATGTATACTGCCTGGTAACGTATACCCTCTGCTTTTTAGGATTACACCACTGTCTCCACCTAGCTTCCTCTTTATTAAACACTTCCAAAAATATTATTTTTACTTGTAAAACACACTTCTGACGATCGAACTATACATGTTTGCATGTTAGTATATTTAAATTAGTACGATGTATTTTTATACATGGTGTAGCATACAATAAGATGATGTTGTCAAATTTTAAGCTTGAAAGTTTTGAAAATGGCAAAAATAATATTTAAGATATTTTCTTTCTAACTGTAATATTTGTCTACATTTTTTATACATATAAAAAATCACATTATTGAGACATTTTAAGGATAATTTTTTAAGGATCCTAGAGTGTAAGTTATAATTAAAAAATGGTAGTTGGATTATTTTCCTGCTTATTGCTTAGCCTTTTACAAATATTCAAGCAATAAGTGGTCAAATTTCGTAGCATTTTTCTGTAAGCAACGAAATATTCCAATAATTTTGAAAGATTTGCCAATCGACCCCGTTATATATGCTTTTTGTAAACCTAAATTTTACGTAAGAAATAATATTATTTATTTAATTTAATTTAATTTAACTTTATGATTTTTTAAAGATAAAATATAAAATAAAATAAAAATAAAATATTTTACTTAAAAGATTGAATGAGATTTTAATTAATCAAAATTTGATGAAAGGGGAGAAAAAAAGGGGGCACAGGAATCGTTCAAAATTGAGTTATTGGAACTTGTAAAGACAATGTAAGTATTAAAGAAAATAACTTAAACCCTCTTATCAGATAGATCTCGTAGTAATAGTTCAAAATTAAATAACAAAATAAGTGTGACGCTCCCGCATAAGAATAAAGTTAAGATAAAAAATCCTATATCAAGCAATATCACCTGGCACGTGCTACGACGATTTATTAAAGCTTGTGAGAAAGTGTCCATATCTTTCCTCTGTTGTCTGGTCTGGAGCCACCTTACATTAATGTGACTCCTGATTAATCAGAAGTCGCCGTTTTCTTGGTTGAGACATCACTGTGTATAAAAATTCTAAAAATAAATATAGATTTTACTTAATGAGTACGCATTTATCTTGGTATCGTTGAGATTTGATTCCGGGACTACGGGCTTAGAAATATGTCTCGTCGAGTGAAACGGAATAGCACTCGTTCACTTTCACTTTTCATTGTGTTTCTTTCGGTAAAATTTCACTAATTCTTGTATCGTCTTTCGATTTCCGTGTATTTATTTATTTATTTATTTATTCGTTACCACCTTAAAGGAAATTTTTACTGTAACAGGTCAAATGTCTGTTAGTACAAGTGCAAAAATTACCATTTAGTTTCGTAGAATATATATATGTTATAAGTCATTGAGTATATGTGTGTATATTGCATGTTACATGTCTCCTAAAATGTTTGTTGGATTTCAAATTTAAAATGCATGTTTATTTGTGCTATACTTAAATAATTGCAGGTGTTCAACCCTTCAGTTCCCAATGCACCTTCCAGTGTACGTCTCTCTTTTTTTCTATAATTCTTGAAAAAATTGTCACTGCAAGTTCAGGCCAATCTCTTGGCTTTTTGACCCTCCAGTGTGCGACTCTTTTCTGCTCCATAATTCTTTAAAAAAATCGTCACAAGCAAGTTCAGGCCCATCTCTTAGCTTTTTGGGTAACTAATGACGGTATTGATATCTAATCAACACTTGCTGTTATTACCAGATACTTTTTATACCTTTCCAAACTTCCTCGTGTCCTTTTTACTCGCCAACGGTAACGTTGTAGGTATTTTACATGATTAAAGAAGTTGGGTTCTCACATTTTTTTCGCAACTTATCGTTGGTATAACAGTTTTATATCTTGTGTATGAAAATTGTCAAGGAATTATTGTTCTAGTGTTCAATGTACCCTGCCGTGTGCGGTTCAACAACAATCAAATAATAATAATTAAAAAACCTGTTTTTCTCCGCAATTCCAAAAAGAAAATATCCCAGACAAATTCAGTCCATCTCACATTTTGTGTAACTAATGAATGTGTTGGATATCTAATCAACACTTGCTGTTATTATAAAATGTTTTTTTATAACTTGCCAAACTTTCTCGTGCCCTTTTCACTCGACAACTTTATCGTTGTCTAAGTTTGGTGTTTATCATGATTATAAAAGTTTAGTTCTGACTTTTTTTCACGACTTATCGTTGGTATAATAGTTTTATAAATCTTGTGTATGAATTGTAAAGGAATTATTGCTCTAGTGCACAATGTACCCTGCAGTGTGCGGTATTACAACAACCAAATAACAGTACTAAAACATTAAAATTGCATATATTTGTCTTATGTACACTAAAAACATTTGAAAAAATAATGAAAATTGCTATGATAGAAAATAAGTAGAAACTTAAGAGTTAATTGACTTCACGCTCTTCATTTTCGAAAAGTTTGGTGAAAACGATCTTCAAACTTCATTTTTGACTGAAATTAAACCCCTGAGACAAAAAAAAATTATGTCTCACTTTAATGGGAGAATATATTTTATAGGATTATATTTTATATTTAGTAGAACAATATATATGTTATGTTTCAATATATTTTTATGTCCAGCACTTTTAAGGTATGTTTACAAGTTATTAAAAAAATAAAGTAAATAAATAAAACTAGCCTCTTAATTAAACAAAAATTAGTTCAGAGTTTTTCCAAAAGAAAATTCTTGAAGATATTGATTTCCAGTAAGATGTAAGTAAATATTTATTCTTTATGAGTTAAATTTTGTTATATTTTGTGGTCTACTTAATTCATAATAAATAAGAATCTATATTTTAAGCCATTTTTATATAATTTTTAGTTCCTTGGAAGAATATTCTATGTGTCCGCAATTTTGGGGTCTTTGTGAAAAAGATTACCTTTATTAATTTTATTTCTGAAATGTAGGTACGAATTTTAGACTACTCTGTTATTAATTGTGAAGTGGCGCATGAATAAAGTTTATACTTATAAATACTGGCGACTAATAATTGTACAGCTAACGCCATGACATGTAGAAAATGTTAAAGTGGAAACTTGTTAATATCGATTATCTAGTCAAGGATAAGCCATGCACCTTATTTACTTATTAAATCTGTAGATATATTGCAAGAAAAAAGTGTGTACTGCTAAAAATCTGCATCATACTGTCTAGTCATTCAACCCGTAATTATCTTTATTCTACCTTCATAATATGGTCAAGTACCCGTTATTTGCGAAAACGGTCGAATGACTGGACAGTTTGCTGCAGATTTTTAGCAGTGTAGGAGAAAATTTTGCTGCAAAACTTTGTACGATTACATCATTTTTTTCTGCAAATTAACAGCAAAATCAGTGTCGAGTTGGGCGAGGATTTTTTATTCAGATTGCCTGGTTGCTACCACTTTTTTGAAGTAGTAGTATTAGTTCACTTTATTTAATCTGTCCTTAAATAGGGTAATATTAATATTTTTAAAAAGTGGTAGTAATCATGCAATCTGAATAAAAAGAACTCGTGTCCAGCTGGCAACAATGATCAAAATGCATCTCAAAACTCTTTTTTCATTACAAAGTTTATTGAAAAAATGATTGTAATGATACCAATTACTGGAGCAAAAAATGATAACCAAATCGCCAGAAGATTTTGCTGGATATAGTGGTATAATCACAAACAATAATTCATATATAAAACAATCCTTTAGAAAGTTCAGTAGTAGCTCCATCATTGCATTTAATAATTTACCCTACTCTGCACAAATTTTTCTTTTAGAAGTATGTTTTCTTATACTCATAGTTAGCGTTAGGTACTAGCAATTTTAAAGAGAAATTCTTCACCTTATTTAATAGCAGACTTCTGTGATTACATGTGATTACATAAGGCGATTTTTTTAATTTACATATGGTGGTTGTTTGGAACTGAACTTATTTATTAAAAGTAAAATTTTAATTAATTAATATATGCATCACCGCGCAGCGTAGGGTTAAATTTAACACATCGTTAAAAAGGGAAGTAATTTTTTCGTCAGATTTAGCTAAGTATTCGAAAACTAAGTGATAATTTTACAATTAATTCAATGTATGTTTTAAGTAAGCAATTTAAAAAGAGCAAATATTAAATGATTATGTATTTTATTTTTTGAATTGTAGAATTTTAAAAAAGACATAGTGAAACAATATATTACTTAATAAATTCAATCAAATAAGTACCACATAGAAATACGATACATTTTATTAAATACATTTTATTGTTCAAAACATGTTTACTTCGCTTGATAAAAAGCTTAATGGTTGGCAGGTATGTAAATGTGACTCTTCTTTTGAATCTTATATAATAGATCATAAAATAGGTCTACTCTACTATCAATTTTAAAAGCAGTGGATTAAGTAAAAAAGTGATTAAGCATATATAATTTCTGTAAGGCAGAAAAAAGTAAAAATAAATTTAGATTTTCTTTTCTTCTTAAGAAGATTAATAAACTGAAATATTTAACAATTTCATTGAACAAAAGGAATGAAATTTCTAAAGGATCAAATAAAATAAGAAATCCGCGCGTTTATAGTTTTATACATTTTACACGTAAAGTCAGCACATAAACAGTCATAGTTATTAATATTATATTGTAACAAGAATTATTGTAAATCAAGTTCATTTAAACTGATTTTATGTAATCTAAAAAAAAAAAGTAAAATAAATGCAGTAAATAATTTTTTTTTTTAACGCAGGTCTAATTAGATACTATCTTTTTAGTATTGATTTTGAATTAGGATAATTAATAAAACACTTAAATTGTCTGTTTTAAATGGAATTTGTATGGAGACACAAAGGGCGAAAGTCAAGTTTAATTATTAATATAAATTCCGTAACAATATTTTAGCTTTATAAAGTTATGTTTGAAAATGTTGTGAGAAAAATTGAGAGCAAAATTCAGTATAGACACCCAAGACCCAATTCTCGAAATAATGTGAATTAATTGTAATGACGTGAATTTATGTATAAAGTATGTTAGAAGAAATAAATAGCTGGTATTAAAAAAAATTAATTAACATATGATTATTATGCTGAAAATGAATGTAAGTTCATCTGAATTTCCTACCACAAAAAATAACTTTTAAGTAGGCAAAAATTTAGATCTTATGATCAGTATGTCAATGATACTCGTTAATATGTTTTATTCAGAATGTTTTGGCTTTGAAAAATATTTTTCCTTTGTTTTAAATTTATTAGTCTCACATAATATCTTTAAAAACATATATTTCACCGTAAAAAGCTACTGTGAAAGAAATTTCATATTTTCATCATTGGAAAATCAATGGTGCATTAAACTGTTTGCAGTGAAAAATTTAGTAAACATTAAATTCTTTAAATTTTGCAGCCAAGAGTGCGAGGAATTTGACAACTGGATGCAGGCATTGCAAGACAGGCGCATGCGTCAGGCGCAAGGCGCTTTCTCAGGAGAAACCAAGATCCAAAAATATCAGACGGCATTCAAGAACGACACCTTTAAATAGCTTAGCGAGGGCTCGAGGTCCGTACTTTTCTTTCCCTCCTACAACCGGCAAAAGTGACTAAGATCTCGTTTACAAACATAAACAACGCAAACAACTTGTAAAAGGATTGTTTTTCATAATAGAGACAGTGAATCTCTAGGGTAGTAAAGATTCAATTGGAAATAATGTAGATTGACTATTATTGATAAAGTGAAACTTATTGGACATATAAATCATTTAATAATTGATCTGAACATGTCCGTAAATATTTCCACCGAATGACATCAGTCGCTATGGTTACATTTCTAGGTATCTAGGAGCTTTTCTGTTCTAACTCTCTGTCCTTTTTACGAAATTAATTTATAAAAGTGTTGTTTTCTATAACAGCAAAATTAAATCTGTAGAATATTAAAGATTCAAATTAGGGATTATGTAAATGGTTGATTATTGATAGCGGTGGAGCTCATTCGAAATTAGCATGACTTAATATTTGACTTAAATGTGTCGATGAATATTTTGATCTAATTAATGAAAGCAGCAGCTTTGTGTACATTTAATTCTTAGTACCTGGAAATTTTACAATTCCGATTTTTACTTTTTGAAATAAACGTTTTGTAAAAGCATTGTTTTCCTCAATTGCCGCAATGCATCGTCAGACTATTGAAGATTCCTATTATATGGTATATAAATAGATGATTAATGTCAGCAGTGAAGCTAATTTGAGGTTAAAATACTTCGATATTCGATCTGAATATGGCTATCAAATCATCAATTCAGGGCTCGAAATGAAAAAATCCACGAACCGGAACGCTATTTCAAAATTATTGTTTGCTAATTATTATTATTTTTTTAAAGTATAGACAAATTTATTTCTAAGCATACAAAAATAATTTTTAAAATGCATCCAAAATTCTAAATTATAAAAAAAAGTTACATAGGCAAATAGTTAGAAGAGAAAAATTTTGCCATACTTTAGAGAGCGGTAAATTTTTGTCACTCAGTATTCCTAAATCTTTCTTTTTTTGCAGACTGTACTAAGCAGACTATACCTAAGGCATCATTCTCTACAATGAACCAATTTTGATTATCTGTTAATCTTTTCAGTTTTTCTTGAGACAAAAAATATGGCAATTCATCCTTGTCTCTTATTGATTTTTTTTCTCAAATTAATTTGTGTTTCTTACTTGGTGAGTGACAATATATTTTAATAATTGCACGACAAATCGGAGCGATATTTACCATAATTTCACGAACTAGAACAATATTCGTCATAATTTTTTCCGGTTTGCTCTGGTACATTTCGAACCCTGCATCATTCGAATATGACACCTATCATTTTAGTTACATTTCTAGGAGCATGGGAATATTCCAGGCCCACTTTTTTTGTTTTCATTTTTTTCATTGAATTCAAATTATCCGAAGCACTTCAGAATACAAGGAATAAAAATTTCACGCGACAGATTTTTTTTTTTTTTCATTTTAAATCAGGTAAAAGCGCTTTACATGTCTCAACTGGAATTTATTTAAATTTTTTGATTAAAATTTGGAAATGCATATTTCATTGCGCAACAATTAAATTGCTTCTGAAGTGAAAGTGTGGAATCCTGTATGAAATTAATCGGCTGAACACGGATATCGGCATGAAAACAAATCATTGGCTCTGGATTGTGCAAAGTTAAGATTTGTTGAAAAAATATATTATTTGAGATTAATATTAAAAAAATATATATGAAACCTATATATTTTAAGGGAAATAAGTTTTTAGAACTTCAAATTCGCGAATTCAAAATTACAGCTTATTTTGCTTTGTAGTTTTGAGTTATGCTTAAAAAGCTATCACCCTCATTGCAGTTTGTTTTGCTATTGTTTGTTTTACTATTGAACTAGAATTAAACACTAAGAATTCCAAACGTTATACATCTATGTAATTCTTAAACTACTTCACCGATTGACTTCCTGTTTGCTATCCAAAGGTAAAAGTAAAACGTACCAACAAATCCAAATGTGATGTCAAGATCGGGTGTTTATATTGAAGTTTGTTACAATTTGAATATGAAGATGGAACACTAGGCTTAATTTTTTAAACATAAATTGGAAGAAGACATAATTCCCTATCGAATGAATATTTTTGGATGGGTGTTCTTGACTGTACATATCTCAAAGCTAAATTGAATAGAACTGTAAAAAAAAAAAAAAAAAAAAAAAAAAAAAAAAAAAAAAAAAAAAAAGGCATATCACACTGTATAATTTTAACTCTATCATGATTGCAGTTATTGTTTTGATAAATTCATTTACATTTATTGTTTCTGGTTGTATATATTTACAAAGAAGTCTCGAGGCAGATGAAAAAGACAGGCTGCCTCACAACGTTTAGCTTTCATCTCCCTTAGGACTGCTAGACTCACGTGATACTCTTATAATGCACCGGCATTCGTGCTTCTCCTATACCTGCATCATGAAAATAGCATCGTGTGACTCAAGTGCTCCGAAAAAAGACGAATGTGTAACGCAGTGCGGCAGCCTATCCTTTTCGCCAGCCTTGGAAAGTCTAATGTAATGCATTCAGTTTATAGAGTGATAGAGGTATTCAGGTGTAAAATCTGTAAATTACGTAACAATTTTAGCCAAATCAATCTTTTTTTTTTTTTTTTTTTTTTTTTTTTTTTTTTTTGTCGAAAGCATTAACTTTCATCGATTTTTGTTGTACAGTGTTATGATAGATGCATGCATTGATAATTTATTTTTATTAATTAAAAAATAACCCCTACAATTATATAAAATGAGAGAGCGTTAAACTTCGATGATTATATAAACAAGGTGAACAAAGATCAGTACTCGGATAAATTAGAGCATGAAAGGTAATCTAAAAAATATCTCAAACTAATGTAAAATTTAGATAAATAAAACAACGGTTAGAGCCCACCGAAAATACATCAAATATTGCATACCATTTTCGGTAGCATTCATCGTATCGTCATCAATATCAACGCTTAGAGCACAACAATCTCATCAAATATTACATACCATTTTCGGTAGCATTCAATAACGTAACGTTATCAGTGCCAACGTTTAGAGAACAAAAATATTCATTGAATATTGCATACTGTTTTCTAACATTCAGCATACCGTCATCAGTGCTGAATTACACCGAAAGTGGTATGAAATATATGATGATTTTTCTTTGCGCTCTAAAGATTGTTTTGTTTACTTATGCTATATAGCGCTAAGCCTCATCTCAGTCTTCATCTGATGTATAATTTCTGAGAGAGATTTCTAATATGCAGATCTGTCATTACTTAATTTATGCCTTAATCTGCTCATAATTTTGTCACAAATCGTCTATTATGACAAAAAAGTATAAGCTATGATGAATGCTATTTTGAGGACAATTATTATTTCATTTAACCCATTTTCATCATAGACGCGTACATGCATATATGCGTCCATTTCAGGGATTTTATTTTTGTTCAGAAATTCCGAATCCATATCGGAAATTCCGAAAGAAGGATTTTTTACTTTATGTAGCTACGAAACAAACGTCTGTCATTAAATAAAGCAAAAATTATAATTCAGAATTTCTGAATTAAAAAAAAATCCTGAAATGCATGCTTCGGATACAAATGGGTTAAAAATTTCAACTCTGTTTCACCACATATACTGGTTTAAATATATTCATACTTTTTACATAATCTAGTGACTAACAACTTTAGTTTTGGCTGATTTCCTTTATTCTATACACCATAATATTGGGATAGATATTGTCATTTTGCTATTCGATCCAATTTCTTGAAAGTTATTCGAATTTGAAATTACCTGAAAATTAAAAGCTAACATGTTAATTATTTAGAAATGAATAAAGAGGGAACAAGAAATTCAAGTCGAATCGCATAAGATATTTTGAAAACAACTATGAAGAAAAAAAAGCCAAAATACCGCTCACTGTTCAAAAACTCTCACTGTTCTCCCTTTTGAAAACATTTTTAAACACCAATCTTAGTAATATATTTCTATAGCAGATGCTTTAGAAATCTACCAAAAATATGTTTGTTTCGAAAAAAAAGTATTTAAAGAAAACTGGGCCAGTGACAGCCTTGCAATTATAAAATCATTAAAAATATTCATACAGTAACCTTTACATTTCTTATTAAATGTAACATATGGCAGAGATTAATATCATCATGTATTTAACAGGAAATCTGAGAGAATTTTTAATAGAATTATGCTTTTAAAAGAGCTTGGCTTGGTATACTTTGAATATAATACTTTTAGGATATATATTTGAAATAAGAGTGAAGCACTAAGTAAGTGGTTATTAGGGAATCAAAGCCATGGAGTAATTCAGTTCATCAATGTTCACTACTACTGCGCAACTTTGAGCAGCACAGATCATAATTCCCTCTCTTAAGAACCCAGCGATTTATCTGTGTGTGATTTTAATACTGAAAGTTTATGTTTACACGTCTTTTCCCTCTTAAACGATTTACCAGCATTTTGATCTATTATTTGGCGGTTTTAATCTTTCAAGGTAACTTAGTTTTTCATCCTATTTTGATTGCCTTTCTGTTTTACCTCATATACTAGCAACTTAGCTAAAACTGGGTGGCCCGAAAAGTTCATTTTGAGGTGTTGGGACGGCGTGGTGAGCTTTTTTGAAAAACGCAAACAATGGGAGAATGACATTCACGCCTTTGGGGAAATCGCAGACCATAGCAGTGAATGATCGTGATTTCTCAAAATCGTTTCTCTTAGAATTTCAGGTTTATTTCATCACATATATACTGTTTTTTTTTCATTTGAACCTAATATGAACCTTATGTAGGTAACGGTTGGTTGGTTGATTATTGACGGCCAATTATCTACACTAGGGATATAGGCCCGGGGGGAGTGCCCTTCGTGGGGGTCTTTCTAAGGGAACCTAATCCGTATTTACGCATGGATAAATCCACGGCTCGAAGAAAACCACGAAAACTCCGAACGATTAGGCCGACGGGCGCGATTGGGATCAAACCCAGCACCTCCCGTCTACCAGCTTCGAGAGCACAACCTCTCAGCCACTGGTGGGGCCTTATGTAGGTAACAACAATTGTTTATGTATGTATTTATTTCATTCTTAGCAAATTTCCAATGATAATAGAAATTTTATTATTTTTTAAAGAAAGTTTTCTGGAAAATAATTATACTATCAGTTTATTTATCGTCAGCACTCCAAGATTATTGTTGATTTACGAATTTATTTATTTACAGATGCCAAAAAACAGATGAAAAATAATAACAAGAGCCCCTTAGGTAGAAGAAGACTTCCACTTGACCATGGACTCCGTGAGGGTAGAAGATTGCAGTTTGCATTCAGCTACCATGAAGTTCATCCCCTACAGCACTTTCAAAGAACGAATGAAAAATGATAAGACAGATAAACCTAGGATGGTGAACGCGGCTATATTTACTGAAACACAAAAAGGTATTTAGTCCAGAACATTATGCTTTTTTTTCAAACCTATTCTACTACGTCACACCTACACATCTTCGTAAGCTTGAATACCAATATGCAGAAGCTAATAATATAAAACATTCATTCAATAAAGACACTAAAACGGCAGGATATGATTGGTTTTATTGAATGATAAAAATAAACCTATCCTTGAGCATAAGGAATCTTGAGACATCATCATTTCACAGAATATCAGCCTCCAACAGAGGCAGTTGGAGTTGACTTTGAAACTGTGATGTCCAAGTACTACTTTCCTCCCAATCTTATCTTTAATATGGACGATATGCTGTGCTATAGTTCAATGTTTATCAACTCCCCTCTTTTTTAACTCTAAATAGATTCTAAATAGCACTATGTAAGAATAATGTTTTTTTCTTATGTGTGGTGATTTGTCATTGTTTAATTAAATATGATTTTTAAAATGTATAATAAATGTGGAGTTATGTTATATAGTTACAAAACCACAACTTGAAGTATAATTTACTACATTCTCCTGAATATGTAGATATTTCTTTTAGACATATTCCCTTCATGCCTTCCAAATTTTTGACCGCTATTGGCTATCTGCTATCCTGGACAAAGATCCTATTGGGGTTCCAGCTGTTCCGTTTTTCTTTGCAATAATCAGATCCTGCTTGTGATGTCCACGAACGTTGAAACCATGTCCTCGTTCACCATAATTGCAATACCTTCAATTTCTTCAGCAGAAACCGGCTTTCTGCCTCTTCTGCCTTCTGTTTCCTTGAATTTCTTGATCAGTTTCCATAATTAATTTGGAGTCATTGGACCACTGTGGACGTTTTTCAAATCATGAAATCTGTTTAAAGCTTCTGATGCAGAATTGTCATTATCAAAAAAGCAATTTCACCAGAAAAGCGCAATCTCGTAAACTTAACGTCATTTTCCTTGGAAAAAGCACGAGAATGAAAACGGCTTTATTGTGATTCTTTGTATGCACTTTATCATTGTGTCCGAACAGGTATGTCACGGGGTTGCTAAAATTTTTATTGTAAACTAGTTTTTTTCTAAAGCGCAACAAAACATGTGTAGGCACAAAATGCACAGGAAATTAGCATTTTTTTAAAGTGGCTTTAGTTAGTGAAAGTTATTTTCTCAGTAGAGGACGGTGAAATCAGACCCCGGTTTGTCTTTTAAGAAGTGATTTAAATACTGTTGTTGTTGTTTGTACTGATGTCTATTTCTTGGCGACTTTAAACGGTAGGCCATGTTCCGGAGGCGCGAGGTGAAGGACAGCAACTTGCTTCAAAAGCTAAAAATACTGGTTTAGGACATTAAAAATAATTCTGTATGAGATATTTTATTAGAAATACATACGTCATATCAACAATCTCTACAAAGCACTTAAATTTAATTGTTGTCTCAATTTTTGCCATGTCTCTAAAATGTTTTCATCTGTAATGAAATGTGTTCACTGAAATTTTATGATGCATATTGTGTCATGACTCCCTCTTTTGTACGAACCACTAATGTAGTTGCATAACATAAGCAACCTAGATTTTGGGACTTTTCCAAGTTAGACTGATAAACCTGAAGGTCACGTTAAGTGAACCTGAAAATTGTTTTGTGTGACGAGTAAGTCATTTCGAGAAGTGTTTCTATTTTTGATTCAACCACCTGCTTAAGAAATTTGCAAAAACTTGTCATTTGTTTACTTGCATTGTGTTTAGCAACAGGCATTAAAAGTCCACTGTTAAAAAATTTGTAAAACTTGCAGCATCAATCGTTTTAATCCTTCTCTGCATTTTGTATTATACACGTTACATGCTAGTAAATGCTATGCATTTCATCATGTCCCATCAATGGCGAACACAAGGGGATGGTTAAAGAGGTCTGGAAATCCTTCACCTTTGAACATTTTCTGCGTATATATTATATAGCCATGTGCAATCACATTCATAAAAAAAGATAGAAAGTACTTGTGTTTTTTCATCGTTAGAATAACTTTTGGAATTCCTAACATTCAAATCTTTATATGTATTTTTATTGAAATGATTCTCAAACTTTAATTAAGCATTTGTTTTTTGTTATTGTGTTTGAAGTTTCCTCGGACACAGATCTAAATGTTATCTGAACTTTTGAACTGCAGTAGTTGCAAAAATAAGTGCAATAAACACTTTAAAAGTTTATTTTGGAAAAGTCAGTCATATGTACATCCATAATTAATGGAACATTTAAACTCTTTTATCTCAAACTGTTGTTTTTAGACACACCACTATTTCAGTGCATGCGAATTATGCACAGTAAACACAATGTTGTGACTAACAACAATGAAGGTACCATATTTGTTATTCTATTAACACAAAATAAAGTACGGGATTTTTCTCTAATCGTTTAGTGTTAGTTAAATGATAAATATGTTTTAGAGTTTTTAATTATAACTTATTTAATTTCAAATTATGAAAACGGCAAATATATATATATATTATGACTTATATATAACTTTTTGTTAATTTTATTATTTATTTGTTAGTAGTTAATTTAATTAATTAGTAATATTATTCTTTATTAGTTAATTTATTATTGCGTTATATTCTTTCCAGACAATAGAAATTAAAAAAATTGTGTAACTAATTGGATATGACAGAAAAAGCTTGATTTACAAGAAAGTTGAACCTTCGACCTTCCGCTTGAAAAATTCCCATGTGCACCACTGTGTGCCCTGCTTTTGTACAACGGGAAACTTGGTTCACCTATGAAACAATAATAAGATGTTTCAAAATATATCAATACAGTCTATTTTATGACGCTATTACACTAAATATTGCATATTTTGTTTTGAAAAATCATAGAAGTGTAAGCCAAGAGTTTGGTATTATTTTTAAATTATAAATACTCAACAATAGTAAAATCAGGTAAATATATTTTGGACTCTTTCTCATGCTTCTCGCATTCTTTCAAATAGGCAAACTGTAGTTTGTGCGCCATTTATATCACTAATGATAAAATACAAAATTTTGACTGAAAATTTGAAGTAAAATCGTAAATAGGGGTTACTTGGACCATGATGTACTACTTGGATACAAAATAAAAAATGTGTTTTAAAGTTAAAAAGCGTTAAAAATGTTAAAAAGTGTTGAGAACATTTACGTGATTCACCAATACTCCTCAAGTAACAGCACTAGTAATAGTTGCACAGTACTCTCAGGACTGATTTAACACATTTTTATTTGGGTCTAAGTAACCCTAAGTTACGGTATTTTTTAAATATATATATTTTTTTGTTATAGCACCCAGATAGTATAAAATAGTTTTTCTTTCGTATTAGTGTATAAAAAAATACATTTCTACTATTATACTACGTATCACATGAGAATCCGCTTTAAATGAATAAAAAAATTTAATTATTGAGCAATTGAAGCTATTATCATAAAAATTCATAAAAATTAAATTTAGGAGCTATGGCTTATATGTTTTGGGATACTCTGAATAAGATTGCACTATTTTTTCTGTGGATGTCTGTCTGTATGTCTTTCTGCGTGCTACATTTATTAGGCGCAGTAACTCAAGAACTAATTTATTGAATTCTACGAAACTTCATTTGATTTTGACATAAAGTTTTACTGATTAAATTTTAGTATACATTGCCCAAAAGGTGGTTCTACTATGTCGTATTTTTTACAATGTGAGCGAAAGTTACATTTTGGCATCTGTGGTGTGGGATTTCTCCAAACCTAATATGTTAGACATCTTTTTATGAAATGCCATGCTGATGTAATTTTGGTTTTTATCAGTCAACAGAAGGCGCTTCAATATTATATTTTTTGCTATGAGCATTATCGCTGTATCTCAGTTTCTATTGGGTAAAAATGCACCATTTTAGCACTGAAGTACAGAAGGTAACATTAACAAATATATCAAATACCAAGTAAGGAAAGTATGCTTTATGAAGAAATACGCCTTATTCGGCAAAAGTTTTATGTAAGAGGAATTACGCCTCTCTGTCATAGGGGTGGATGTTCGAAGGAGTACAGATTTTAATAACAGGGCACCAGCTTCAAAAAACTCGAGAATAGGCATATGAACAATACCGAGAATAACACAACTGCTCAACTTAAATTAATATAACATAATAATGTAGAAGAAGGATTTTGATCACAGCATAATAGTTCTTTTATATGGACTTTTCTCTCAGCTGTGTTCAAATGATAAAACGACAATTGTTATTTCAGTCGCTATTACTGCCATGTTCCGCGCGAATATTTAACTGCTGAAGCTTGATTATTTTACCAGGATGAAAATTTTGACTTTTGCCTATTTTCCCACATTTAATAATATATACAGTTATAATGGGGAATTAACACTAAACACATCGGAAATTTTACTCAAGTTTTATAAAAATATTTCACACCAGAATATTTATTTAAATATATTTAACTTTTTCATTTAACTTATATCTGTGCGTTTTATATTATAATTATTTTATGAAGAAATTTCTGTTTCGAATCAAGTATTTTCATTTGGTACATGTCAAATGACCGGTTCGTGGTATATTTAGTGTTAAATACATTGTATTATAATATGGATATTTCGATGTGTGATACTAATTTGTTGAGACATAATTTCTGTTTATACATTCGTTAGAACAAAATATTTTCATACATCTATATATTTGTTTATGTATATGCAGTCTTAAACATAATAAAGGCACAAAAAATATCGACACGTATATACCGATATTTTCATTACCTCTTTTATCTATATATTGAAACCTCATATAGCACAATCTCGTACATATCACATTACATTTTAAGAACTTTCTAGCTATGTCCTATTAACTGTGAAATATCCATGCCCAGCAACGTCTACTAAAGATTTCAATGCTACATCTATGTTTTGTTAGGTGGAGACGTCCCAGTGATATTCTATAAATGGTAAAATGTCCGGACCCAGCAACATCTAGTGCAATGTATTTTGTATGCGATATTGCTGAACCAGATATTTCACCATGTAGAATATCACTGGGGAGACACAAATTATTAACACATAGATGTCGCTCCTCATAGTTGTTGCTGGGCCCGGACATTTACCAGTGCATATAACATTGCTGGCATGTTCTTAAGATATAATGTGGTATCCAGGAGATGCCTGTTGCATGGTAACATTTCTAGTGCACTTATTTTCGCTTCAAAAAGCACTTCGTTTAATATAATGCAACAGAAATGTTATTTCACTCTGTTTTTTATGTTTTTAACTTATGGTTTACAGCCTGATTTCTTGCTGTACAACAATTTGTTTGTTGCAATTTAACTTTACAACAATTTTTTTTAACATAATGTATCACAATAAATGTTTCTTTCAAGTCTAAACTAATGGTGTCCAAGGATGACGTGTTGTGCAATGCGTGGACAAAACGAAAAAGAAAAAAAATGTGTTGGCAGAAGTTGCGACCGGTATGGGAATTTTGCAGTTTATTTTATTTTATTGGTTGTTTCTAAAGCTTGGTAGAAAAGGGCCAATGTCACAGTAATGGTGTATTTTCACCAATCACTTCACGAAAGTCATAGATAATAAATAAATAAAAAACACCTTCCGATATTCATTCTTAAACCTTTTCACGACAAGCGTCCCGTATACAACTTTAAATTTTTAGCACCCGTATTTTCAAATAGAAATCTTTGTCTTAATTTAATCGCAGAAATTGTGTGATTAAATAAGTCGAATATTACTATTCAAAAATACTGGTATGGAAAATTAAGCATTGTCCCTATACGTCACGTATTCGCGATTCTCATTGCGAAAGGATTACTATACCCCATAAAGAAATTATTTTTTGAGAAACTTTGAATAGCGATTTAAATAAAAAACTCATGAGCTTTTCTTTAAATGTCGAAATCGGACATTTGCCCTTTTTCTGCAAAAGTAAAGAATTAACTTCTATATTTGCTTAATTGTTTTCCACTGAAACAGAACAAACTGGATATATATGTGATAGTTAAACAAAGCGATATTTTATTTAGAATGATATTTGATACCATGCCTCATTTATTACATGTTTAATTTTTAATGATATGGTAACTTCAAAAAAGTTTAATTCGAATTTAAAAAAGGCTTATTTATTGCGTTGACGCCAGTTTCTTGGTATTTTTTCCGTATGTTTTTAAAAGGAAGTCTAGCACTTTAAGTCGTTCTGAAAGAATTATGTAAAGAAGTATATGTCGGTACAAGTAGAGATAGTTGATATGTTTTACAACTTATTATTTGTAGGTGATATATTGAAGAAAAAATGCAAACCGTTTCATTATTTGAATATTTACTCGCTGAAGATATTCTCTAAATTTATTTAGGATTGAATTACTATTTTGTATAGCAGTGGTTCTTATCCACCGTACCATGTCTTATTATTGTGCCGTGATAGAGCTTTTCAGGTATGCCGAGAATTTTCAATAGTTCAATGACGATTTTACGAATTAACATAAATATAATACTTTCACACACAACATTAAATATTAAACTTTACTTTCTAATGAGATTCAGTGCTATAAAATTGTATTTTTGGGAAATTAACTTTAGTGTTTCTCATAACAAGAGTGTATACGAGAAAATCATGAAAATGGTCTCATATATTCAGACAATCTTAATTACTTTTAGAAAAACCGATTCTTCCGTAATGAAAAGGGTTACCAAAATTTCGGGCCTATAATCTGCGGGTCAAACAATCATGTTTGACCCAGAAATTCTATTTTATGAAATGTAACTTACTAGATCACTGTAAATTTTTGACTTCAGTTACTGAGTAAAATTTCTGGGTCGAAACATGATTGTTTGGTCTGCGGTTTATAGGCCGGAAATTTTACGATACTTACAATATAAATATAGTAGAATTGTTTAAAGCTCATATATGGTATAAACTGAATAAAAATCTCATGGAACAAATTTTACAAACTTTAGATTCATGTTACATAAATTCTAGTCATACATTATTATTTGTCTTATTTAATGATATAATTTCAGAGATTTAATAAAGTGAAGACTACTATTAAAGTTTAGTGGTGACAATCATTTTACTGCTGCGCATCTTTTCCACCCCTGCAATTAAAAAAAAATAATAACGCATATTACGATTTGTTAGTTTTCTGTCAGTTATGAATTTTACAGATATTTCAAAAACAAAAAAATCTTCCATTCTCCCCAAAAATTTTTCCCCCATAAAATTCTTGTATGTGAAATGTCCCTTACTGCGACGAGTAATATTAGAAATAAATCTAAATCTCGGCTAGATCTTTAGGAAAAGATTTAAGGTTATATTAATCGAAAAATTCTACTTTGCAAAGAAAATATTTTAATTTAAAAGAAAGTTCAAGCTTTGACAGCTAATTAAATGTTAATGCGTATAAACTATTAAAAATAAATGAAGATTTTTAATATTTGTAATGCAAATTAAAACAATTTGTTTCGTGTCATTTGGCTCTGATGGAGAATTTTGTTTTTATTAGCAAATAAATTAAAAGTGGCATATATTTTTTCATACGTACATTAACATTATCCTCATAATTTCGGAAAATTTAACCATGGATTTAAATGTGCGATGAGATTGATGAAAGTGGTGAAGATTTTTTATTCGAAACTGTTTTTACATTTTTTAAATGGGGGACGTTTTTAGTGAAAATTTTTTGACCATTTTTTTAAATAATGTCTGAATGAAAATTGGTAAAATGGACAATAAACAATAAATTGTGCTAAATTGTGTTAAAATAATCTTCACACCCGATCAGAGAGAGAGGAGGGCGGGGGCAGGTGGGTATACTGAGTTGTTACCCTTGTGCTCCGGTCCCAGAAGCGCAAAAAAAGCGCCCAAGTGTTTTATAACAGATTAAGATTCACATTGAGACTAAATATTTACATGATAACTTTTTAATGCATTTTATTTCACCCACTACTCGCATAATTAGAGTTCAACACCTGTCGTGGTAAAGATGTTAAGGGGTCCTACCGTTCACCTTGTAATACCACTATTTTCAAACAATAATCTTCATTGAAGATTTCTAAAACTATTTGCTGTAGAATTTTACCACAAAGATTATTGTTTGGAAATAGTGGTATTAAAAATGTAACCAGTGACGATCTGCCAATTTGTCTGTGACAAACTCTGAAACTTAGGCATAACGCCTTCCATTACTTTGATAATGTCATAAAAATATATTATGAGTGTTAAAAACAGTGCTTGAATGCATTTTCTCGAAAAAAGGTTTTTAAGATTTTATAACAACCAGAATTTTTAGTTTTTAAGTAACTAGGATTACATACTGAGTAATTTAAGCATTATGTTAAACACATGCTAAAAATGATGTGAAGAACCTGTTCTCTCTGTTTACTGTAGTCAAAAAATAGTTTTACTGTGTTAATTAAAGAAGGGGTTAATTGAAATACACGTTTCAAAACAGCTGTAAACGTGTAATCATTGCTTTCCAACACAAGATATCTCATTTGAGTGAACAATACCGTGTTCTTGAACTAAACCTCATTTTCATGCGTTGTTCTTGAAGTTTGGCTAAGAGAAATGCGTATTTACAGGAGAAAAAGAAAATTTACGCTGACAGCGCATTTGACTGTTTTTATTGAGAGCATTTCTGAAGAGTTCAACTTCTGAGAAAAGCACAGCACCATAGAAACTGCACCCAACATTCTGGTGCATTATGTTATAATTTATATACAAACTTTTGGATTAAATTACGGAATAAGCCAGAAATAAGTTGCACACTTCAAGGGGCTCTGGACAATATTCTAGTCCTCCGATTAATGCGAAATGAAAGCTACAGATAAAACAAATTATGCACTTGTCTATATAAAATTAGGCTGTTTGTGATTTTAAGAAAAACACCTATTTCTAAGTTCATTCGTCTATTTAGGCTATGCATAGTAAAAGGTAATAATTTTTTGTTTGTCTGCGTCTATTTGTTCGCAATAGGCTCAAACACAGTTTCAGAACAAACTTTAAGCTTATCAGCGGCAGATGGGGAATGCTTCTAGCTTCAGTCTGCAGTTTGTCGGATTAGATATCTGAAATAGTTTTTGAGAAAACAGGGGAAAACTAGGAGATTCAACCGATCAACCATTCTTAAAATACTAAAAAATTCGAGACTTAATTGATCGATTTTAAGGAATCTTACGGCGATTGAAATGTCTATTAAGATTTATGAATGATAAAAATTACATTCTAGCTTATGATATATACATTTTAATTTAAAAACTGGGTAAGTAAGTATAAGGGTCCAAATTCAAGGCTTGTATCATTGCTAAAAAATAATAATAAAATATCACCCAGTATACCATTATGTTTGTATCTTAAAAATTAAATCTGGTTACATCAATGAATTTAATTTTGCGCCAAACCACACTAATTTTAAGTCAATCCGATTTTTAACTTACAATGTATTTATTTTAATTTAAAACTTTATTAGCAAGCACAAATAGCTAATATTTAATTATTGTGTCTACAGCCCAGGTTGGCATCAATGATAAGCAAAGAAATAATCACCTTGGATGCCATGAAATGTTTGGCTTATAAAAAAAAGTATAAAGCTAGTTTTAACAATACCTATAATTTTGTGCCAAATTCCTCTCTCTAAAATATGGCAATTGAAAGTGGACACGATTATGGAAGATTTATAGATGATAATAATTTTATGTCGATCTGACTTTTAGCTTACAATTTATTCATTTTAATTTTAAAATTGAAAAGATAAGTATAAAAAGCTAATATTCCGTAATCGTTTTCATAGAGAAAGTTAGTGTCAATGATAAGCAAGAAAATTGTCATATAGGATACATTCAATGAATGAAAATAGACCGTGCTGTTCAAAATCTGTTATATTAAAAATCTGATGGTGTGTTTGTATTTCACAACCTTCTCCCATATGGATCAATGTGCGATTAAACTATCTTGGATCGATGAATAAACAAGGATACGAGGATGTCACAATATCTCTGGGAATCTTGAAACTGAAATTAGTTTCCGAGATATAAAATTTTCTATAATGATGGCAGATAAATTGCTTTATTTCTACGGAAACAGGGGAAAGAAAGGGAAAATATTAGAATTATTATACCCTTTTGTCGTCATTTTCCCATCAAAACTGAGAAGAAAAATAATCATTTTGAATATATGCAATGTCACGATTATCGTCTGCTATCCAAACTGGCGAACAAATAACTTTGATTTTATTTTGTTTCTATGAATATATTCAATGATTTTTAGTTTACCTTCTATTTAAAAAATGTATTGCAAAGAATATTTATGCAACTTACCTCCACTTTTACCTAATTACTTCCAAAAACCTGAAAGATTGCAAAATTATTATTCCGTCTGAAATATCATTATCCAATTTAAAAGAAAACGTTAATGAATGGCCTCTGACAGAACATGAAGCTATTAGAAACTATTCTTTTCGACGAGTTAGACAAGTAAAGGAATATACCATCAAAAACATCTCATGTAAAAAAACAAAATGTAGCCGAGTCTCGGGACTCTTTAATCGTAAAAAGTTCTGAAATCACGTAGAGCCAAGTCTAGCTCTCTTATAAACTCTGACATTTACATTCACAAATCACTCCTAGTTTCTACATCTTTAGTGAAAAATATTTTGTGACTTGGCAATGGCGCAGCACGACAGTTGCTTACATTTTAATAATCACGTTTATTAATAAAGTACTGTATAAAATAGTATTTATATGAGCGCTGAACGTATATGTATTTGTAGCGTGGACGTAATATTACATAACATTAAGCTTACATAACATTGTAAGCCCGGTTGCGATACCTCTCTCGCGGTTAAGCTGGATGTCCGGAGTTTTGAATAGGTTTTTTCGAATGTATGTGAATTCGAGCCAGAACCCCCTCCTTTTAGAAATACATCCACCCAAGGTATCCTTCCTTTAGGCTTATATCCCTCGCAATCATAATCGTCCTTAATCAAATAATATCATCCCATCCAATAACATAGTAATGTGCTGTGTAATTGCTAAGTCACAAAATATTCTTTAATAAAGATGTGGAGACTAGAAGTGATTTGTGAATGAAAATGTCAGAGTTAATAAGAGAGCTAGACTTAGCGCTACATGCTCTCAGAACTTGTTACGGTTAAAGAGCAACGAGACTTGGTACAATTT
Source organism: Maratus michaelseni (assembly GCA_963931845.1). Classification (NCBI taxonomy): domain Eukaryota; kingdom Metazoa; phylum Arthropoda; class Arachnida; order Araneae; family Salticidae; genus Maratus; species Maratus michaelseni. The sequence continues at coordinate 495,754,888 of OZ007586.1, forward strand.
TAACACTTTCCAACATAGTTGAAAAGTGTTTATGAATTCAGTTTGTCTGTCTGCCGTCTGTCTGTCTGTCTATACGTGCTCTAACTCGCTTAAATATATCCGGATAGTCATACAATTGATATATGTTATTGAAGTTTACTATAGCATATTCGGCATTGAAAATGAAGTGCGTAGCTCTTATAATTTTTTTACAGGGGCACTCAAAAGAATGTCGTATCCTCGGAAAAAAATCCTCTTGCAGTGCATGTTAATGATGTGACACTATTTCAAATATATTGAAATTGATCTACATCGCTGAAATACGCTACAAGATGCTTACTATCTAACATGGTTACGTCTAGCACTTATAATTAGTTTACAGGGAAACTGAAAGGAATTCCATTACATTATGGTTTAATGTGGAAAATCGTTTGCGACGCATTTCAATCATGTTACACTATTACAAACATAAATGAAATTGATATCAATTTCTGAGATGTACTAAGACATGCTTTCTGCAGAATATGGAGAATTTCTTTCATTTACAGTACCACACAAAAGTATTCTTTTAGATAATTGTCTACGGGGTAAAAACTGTTTACAGCGTATTTTAACTATGTTACACCATTTCAAATATAATGAAATTAATATACATTATTGAGGTTTACTACAAGATACTTGTTATGTGCATAGCGTTTATCGTTCATTTATAGGGAAACACAAAATATTTCGGGTACGAATTTCGGGTACGAGTGTATCTGAAATATTGTTTATAAGCCATAATTGGAAGTGGGATTTTAGTAAGGTATGCGTTTAACTAAATTTTTGAATGCTATGAGGTACGTATAAATGCTACAGATCATATACAGGGCTACACAAAACAATTCGTAAGCATGGCGGTGCATCAGCGTAAATTGATTAAAATGGGTTTTTAATCGAGTTATGCATTTTGAACATGAAATATATTTAGTATACCAAGAAAGGTTTGTAGAATATAAATAAAATCATATACAGGGCCACGCAAAGAGTTAAATACATGGCTACCTATGTATATGTAAATTCCTGGAAGCGTGATTTCAGCGTGTATTTCCCTGAATTAAACTATAGCTTAATATGTGGCATGTATAAAAAGTTTAAGGTAATGTACAGGGCTGTACAAAATAATTCAAGTACGTTGCCGTCTATTTGTAGAAACTGATGAAGATGAATTTCCAACTGTGTTATTTGTTTTATTACTAAACTAAATTGTAGCATATTATAGAGTATATACAAATATATAAATTATATACAGGGCTGCAGAAAAGAATTGGAGTACTTTTCTGGCTGTGGACGGTAATTGCTGAAATCTGGTTTTCAAATGTGTTTTGTGTTTTTCTAAAATGCCTTCTTAGATACCTTATTTACCTTATTAAACAGCGATGGTTTGTTAAAGCATTCTGTTAGTGTGGGAAAGTTAGTTTCTTATAGTTTTTTTACAGGGACAGTCAAAAGTATTCCGTTACATTACAGTTAATGGGCAATAATCGGTTCAAGCGCATTTTGATGACGCTATGTCATTTAAATCATAATGAAATTGATATATAATTATGAAGCGCATTAAAACATGCTTTTTGTAGAATATGGGGTGCAAAGCATTTATTATTCATTTACAGGGTCAAACAAAAGAATTCTTTTACACATCGTTATATGGGGAAAAATCGGCTGCAGTGTAATTTAGTGATATTTCACTATTTCTAACACATAATGAAAATTATATGCATTACTGAGGAGCACTATAAATTGCTCTCTTGTGTGCATTGCGTTTATTTACAGGGGCACACAAAAGATATTGGTTACAGTACATGTGCGATATTTACAGTCTATGTGTGATAAGTGCGTTTTCGACTTTGGTTTGGAATATAAATAAATTTATATACAGGGCTACGGAAAAAAAGATACATTGTCGTTTACGTTTGGTAATTGCTGCAAGTGAGTTTTAAGTTGCCTTTTAGCTTAATAGGTGGTGTGTACAAAAGTCTTCAGATAATATACAGGGGTGTACAAAAGATTTTGAGTGCATTTCCATCGATCGGCTAAAATTTCTGAATGTGAATATTCTAACTGGACTAAATTTTATCATACTATATATCCACATCTATTAAACATATACAGGGCTGCACAAAATAATTCGACTACTTTTTTGACAATGGAAGGTAATTTCGAAAACTATATTTTTCAATGTGTTATGTGTTTTCTAAACTGTTTACTTACATATCTTCTTTCACCTTATTTAACGGTGAAGTTTCGTTACAGTTTTCTGGCTGTGTTGGAAAGTATTTCATAATCTATGCTTGACGCATGATTTTCCGCTCTTGTTTACTGATCATTGTAACTGCGACATAAATTGAAAGAAATGCACTCCATTTCATAATTGCTGGTTAGAAGCCAGTGCTATAAATTAATATCTATGATATTAATAAAGTTAAATGTTTGTATGTGCATGCGTCTGTGTGCGGTTTTCTGAAGAGACCACTGTGCGCAGAGCGACAGGATTTGGCATGAAGGTACGCCTATGTCTGAAGTTATACATCTCGGAGCCAGTATTTCAAATTTTTTATTAGAATGTTAAAATTTGATTTTTTATTCGATTTTTATCATTTTTAACACTTTCCAACATAGTTGAAAAGTGTTTATGAATTCGATTTGCCTGTCTGCTGTCTGTCTGTCCGTGCTCTAACTCGCGTTAATATTCGGATTGTCAAGCAATTGATATATGTTATTGAGGTTTACTATGGCATGTTCAGTATTGAAAATTAAATGTGTAGCAATTATAATTTTTTACAGGGACACACAAAAGTATTCCGTTACATTACGGTCTATGCGGGAAAAACATTTGCGGTTTATTTTAATGCTGTTGCACAATTGTCTGCACTGTTGTCTTTTATTGGATGGACGTTTTTTTCGTACAAGAATTTTCAAACGTCGCCACAAATTTTCAATTGGATTGAGATCAGGGCTGTTTCCTGGCCATGGTAATATATCTATGCTTTTATTTTGAAACCATGCTTCGCATACGTTTGCTGTGGGGCATGGAGCTGAATCCTGCTGAAAAATAAATGGTGCGTTGTTGGGGAAGAGATCCCTGATGGAAGGTATCAATTTTGGTTCCAGGACAGTTTCGATGTATTTTTTGGCATTCAGGAGGCCATCAATCATTTGAATTCGGCCCACACCATCTGCAGACATACATGCCCAAATCTTGACATTTGTTGGGTTTTTTGTAGTTGCTTCAATGCAATCAGGATGAAGTGCTTCTCCTACTCTACGTCTCACGTATTTTCTACCATCACTATCAAAGAGCGATATTTTACTCTCATCGCTCCAGATTACTTGCTTCTATTGATTTTCTGACCATTTAATGTGTTCTTTTGCCCACTTAACTCGTTTTTTACGTTGCTTTTGATTTAAATATGGTTTTTTCCTTGGAATTCTAGCTTGTAGTCCAAATCCTGATACCCTTCTTCTTATTGTTCTTGAACTTACTGCAATACCCGCTGCATTCATTTCATATATAATGGCATCTGATGAAATTTTTCTATCTTGAAGGCATAGCCGTTTAATTTTTCTATCGGCAGTAGCACTTGTGCATTTTTTTCGGCCTGATTTGGCCTTATTTTCCACTGATTTCGTTTTTTCATAACGTAAACAGAACTTTCGTACACCAGAACAAGTCACTCAACCACCAACTTGTCTTGCAATTTCAGCATAAGAGAGGCCATTTTCTCTCAATATGACAATCCGGCTTCTTTTTTTAGATGTCCAATTAGTTCTTCTTGTTGATGACATTGTTTAAAATTAGTTTAAATAAAAAAAAGGACTTTAAATATTCAAAAACAGCAATACTCTATTTAATTGTTCTATTTGACGCAGCTTGTCCCCAATGGGACCTTGCGCCATAAAACCCTATACAACCTTAATTGTACTAGTATGCATCATTCCGAAAAATATTTCCACAACAATAACTCTTTTACCATACAAATAACCTAAACTATAGTTACAGACATTTGATTGGTCCTCAAAATAGTGTTTGTGATTGGCTAGTACGCTTTTATTACAAAACGCGTCCTTATTCAAAACGATTTGTGTTTGTTTGTTCTACTAAAATGAGCATAACTTTTTTTGTAATACAGATATTGTAATACTGTTTTTATTATTAAATTCAACATTAAATTACCTTCAATTTGATATGTAAACGTTTGTATTTAAGTAGAAATTAATATATTCTACAAGCACACAAAGTTGAAAAACATGAAACTTTCAAAAAATGTCCAAACTTTTGGTCACCACTGTATATCGTTTTAATTATGAGTAATTTTTACCGTTCATTGATTTTCGCACGTAATAATTTAATTATTTTAAAAGTTTCTTTATTTTTTAAAAATGATGTGTAAATAAATGTTTCGATTGAAAAGTATTTGTAAATGTTATTACATATTTAAGGTATTTTATATCTGGTAAGAGTGGGTAATAAAATTTTATTTCAAACTATGAATTATATCTTTATTCAGATAATGAAATTTTCAATGAAAAACTTGAAAAAAACTTTAAAATTTAACAAATTAAAAAAAATGTTTGCACATTGCACACCACAATCTAGTTAAGTATGCCTACGAAAGATGATTAAATTGCTATGCATAGTTTTTGATCCTATAAAAATTTTTAAATGAGCTATTTTGACCAATTTTAACATTAAATAGCAGTTAAAATAATTCTTTGATTTAAATACTGCTTGCTTCAGCGTATTTGTTATACATTTCTTTACAAAACTGCATGTTTTCATGTTTTTATATGCAATAGTTTCTTTATTATGAGCCGAGAAAGTCAAAATGTCACAACAAATTCAATTTTTAGAATAATGAGATACGACGAAAATGAGAGATTGATAAAAATATCGTAAAGACCAAAGCAGAAATAAATTTCGAGGTAAAAAAATTCAAAATACTTGCAAAAAACCCGAGCCGAGAACCATGACGCCGCTTGCTAACAAAATGTAAACATTGCACATCGTGAACAGTGACGTCATAGCCAATCACGCAGTGTTTTCAGGTCTCGTGGTTTTCTCGTAACTTTAAACTTAATTTAACAATTATTGAATGATTTTTTTTGCACTTTTGAAAATCAGAAAAATTTTGAAACAGAAAAATATAAAGTTGATCGATTACCTCATGTGTGCAAATTCATCATTTTAGTTTCCATTTGTGGAAAAACATGCTATTTATCGCATGCCCTTATATGATTAGAGAAACATTTATTAATTAGATAAGCATAGCTTAATTAGTATAGAATAATATTAACTGAGAACACTAATATCGGACATTGACTTGCTTCATTGGCCTTGCATGCTTCCCTTCGTTTGCCTTGTATGCTTCACTTCTTTGGCCTTGTACGCTTCGCTTCATTTGCCTTGCAACTTGCAAACTTCTGACCGCCACCGGCTCAGAACGCCTGTTTAAATGCGATTTTAAACATAAATAAACGTGGGTGGGAACTCGACGACCTCCCGCGGATTTCCTCCTTTCAGAGATACTTTTTTTTTTATCTACAATAAACATAGTACCCACTTCTAGGCACTATACCCATACTGCACTTTCCTTTAATTGGAAGTTTGTTTGGTAAAAACCGACCATTGAAACGGAGGAAATGCCTTAGAATAATATAGAGATAGTTTTGTGATGGCTACAGCTTGCTAGTATTTTTGTTTGATCTTTAAAAATCCCATTAACAGAAGCTTAATCTGTTATCATCACTATATCGCCCTAAACATATTGTTTTTAAATATATAATAGCACTTTTTATAATGCCAAACGAAAACACGTTTTCATTCCTTCTAGCTTTAGTGATAAGCTATGCAGTTTTTTTTTTTTTCATCTCATAGCACATTTGTTCCCACGATTATACCTCAGTGCACACTACGATTAGGATAGCAAAACACATGAAACGGATATGTCTTTTTTAATTAATTTAATACCACAGACGAAATGCTTTGAAACTGAGAGAGAAAATGCAGGTGGTCCAAAATTACTGGGCGCATTTCATGCTTGAAAACAAAAAGAACAATAGGAGGTACGTACATGTTTATTGTTTTCTTGGAAAGACAATTTAAAACAGTTTTACACAACAGCATTTTAAACATTGAATAAGTTCCACATTTCCCGTCTCCTTAAATTGTTGGTACCAACGTTTTATACAGTCCTTACTTGGAGGACGACGATTTGAGTATTCTAAACGAAAACGTCTTTTCAACGGATTTTCTTTCATGGAACCACAAAACTCACATTGCTTTTTCCTGTACGGTAGCCATTTGCGGAATGACACAATCAGTAAATTTTCCCCGCGCAATGTTGTCGTGCCATCTACCGGCTTATGTGAAACTTATTTAATGTTTAAAATGTTGTTGTATAAAACTGATTTAAATTGGCTTTCCAAGAAAACAATAACCATGTACGTACCTTATTTTGTTCTTTTTTTTTTCAAACATGTAATGTGCTCAATAATTTTGGACCCCCCTGTAGATTGCGCCCAACTAGTACAAAACGGTTGGGCAAACGTTGGCTAGTTGTTCTTCCATGTTGGCGCACAATAAGAAATGCCCACCTTTCCAGACCATTGGTAAACGAATGATTTGCCAACAAAGGCCCAACAGTGTTCCAAAATTTGGTTACTCAGATATACTATAAATTATAGAGTCTCTGTACCCTATCCAACGGTTTCCACAAACTGCCAATGATGAGCTAACAATTTTTGATTGCAATTACCTTCTATTTCTTATTTATTTTAATTTTCTTCGTCTGTATAATACACACAAATATTTGCTGACACGCTGGACAACTCATTCCGTAAAATATTTCTCTTCTAATCCAGAGAAATCGTGTAAAGCACTAGTGGGTCGATGAATTCTTCAAAATTTGTGTACATAAACATAAAGTATGTAAAGATTTTTCAATAAGGCTTTTATCTAGTTTACGCTTTATCCGCTTTTTCGAACATTTCTACTGCATTTTTCTATTCTAATCATTTCTTTTCCTGAAACCATTATCTTTATCTTAATAAATGAGCTCATTTTCATAATATCTCACGTGAATTCAAGCACTGAACTTCATTACATATAGTAAACTACAGAATTTGGAATGTTGCATTTTGAAGTAAAGATACTTTTGTTAATTTAAAATATCTTGATAGAACTTTGAAAATTTTTGAGGAACACCTGAGGTCCTCTCATCTCGGCATACCGGTTGAGAATCTCTGAGCTATAGTAATAATTTAAGCTTAAAATAATTCTGTATTTTTATAATGAACAGTTTTACATCTTTTTTTTTTTTTTTTTTTTTTTTTTTTTTACTTTCTTCTATATAATAATGTATTGGAATCGTGAAAATTTTCGACTTCTGTTTTTTGATAAATTTAGATGTTTTGGGATATCCTGAACACGGTCTGATTATTTTTGGAAAATGCCTGTCTGTCTGTGTACGACACAAATTTTGTGGCTAACTGAATCTGAAATTTAATTTACCCCTTGAAGGGCAGTGGGATAATTTATATCCCACTTAATTTGGAACAGATGTGTTACACTCACGCACCGATGTTTGGCGACTTTTTGGTTGGCACGATTTTCAAGCCCGCGCCAAACCAATAACTTAATACAATAGGTAGGTTGCCATTAAAGGAAAAAATCCCCTAAATTTGGCAACCTTATTCTTATTGGGTAGAAATGCACCAAATTTTATATTTGAGTTTTAATAATTAAAACTGTATACATTGATCTAATTAAAAATTTTAATACCCAATAGCTGTCGTTGTGGTTCTGTTCTTCCTTTAACTCACTGATCACTGTAATTTCGTGTGAAATTCATAGAAAAGCACTTTATTTTATACAGTAATCCCTTAACATTCGCGAGGGTTACGTTCTGGGAAAAACTCGCGAATTCAAATCCGCGAATGTTGTGTCTCTCTCTGCACTAAAGAAGGAGTTACGTTGTATAACATTTTAATTAGAGTGGCACAGCATTTCAAAGAACGAAAGGATATATGTATTAACAATACGTTATGCATAACATATATGCAGAAGGTATCACCTATAAAGTACACACATATTCATAAATATGAAATTTATTTATTCAAGTTAATTCAAATTAACTGACTAGAGAATTTATCACAGCTAAAAAAGCATAGTTTTGAATAAAGTAATTTTGACTCTCTCTATTCACAAAGAGATGTTAATGTATTAGTGGATCAGTATGCAATACAGTATTTAAATACGGTATTTAAATACAGCTATGTAAATGCTTCAGAAATGCTTTTATTTTCTTATTTTCTATCTAAGTGCATCTTCAGTTCCATCTCCACGATAACTTGCACATTTTAAATTAATAGATTGAAGACGCCGTTACATTACTATTTCTAATATTCCCATTGCAGTGAGTATCCTTCTGTTTGTATTTTGCTCTCTTACAACTCTTGCTCTTTTTTCAGTTGACAACTGAAAATTGATTTGTAAATAGATACTAAGAAAACACGGGAAATAATCTTTAACCACTAATACATTCTGAAAAAAAGAAATAGATTAAAACAATCGCGAATAATCAAGTAAAATTCTTGCGAATGTGTCTATTTATTTTTGTGTCTATTTAAAAAAAAATTGTGTGAAAAATATAAAAACTGGAGGCGGTGTCTTTATTTTAAAACGCGTGTAGGCAGCTTGTATGGCTTTTCGTGATGCTCGATTGTGCCGCGTAGAGTCATGCGAAAGACAGAAATGATATGGGTTATAAAACCTAATTAAATTTGTGGGCTATGAGCCTAATTTCATTGAAATTGACCTACAGAAGACAAATGTACACTTGTTTGAAAAGCAACCTATGGATTTCGAGTTTTTTAGCTCATGGTAATCACAATGGTGTAAGCCCGGCCATCAATATTTTGAAATTGCGGCGCAATTTTGAGCGACGCCGACTTTGAGCGATGCCCACTCTTGAGCGTACAGCGAACTACATGTGTCCTTCAGGATGAACACAAGGAAGCTTGAGGCAACATCAGTGGACAGAATGAATATCTGACTTCAACAGAAGCAGTTGGACTTTTTTGGCAACCATAACTGTGATGTCCAAGCACAACTTTCCCCCCAACCGTATCTTTAATATAGACGATACGTCCGATTTAATATGATATTTCAACTCATATAATTTATTTTAAAGTAAAATTTTACTTTCATTGGATTTAAATAAATACATTATTCAGTTTATTGGTATTTTTTAAATATAATTATCATTTTTCAGTGCTCATTTCCTTTATTTATGTTTGTCACAACTACATAAAAAATAGTCTAGTATCAGATGGATTGCATTTCCCAACATAGCTGGTGTTTCCCTTAAGCATGGACGGGATTACCCAAATAGTAAGATTAATGCCGTCCTTTGGGGCCGTCCCCTTTTTTGGGTTTTGCCCTTCAAATCATATCATGTTGATATTTGGCCAAAAATTATATTTCGTTTGAAACTATATTATCCTTGTGAGACAATCATGAAAAAATAAAATCATTATCGTAATTCTATTATAATTGGGAGCGACTAAAATATAAGAGGCTGTTATTCCCCATTCTCTCTTACATTCAACAAAATTGTACTATAAAGGAGTTGGACAGATAATGATCCCTCTACCCTACAGGGTAAATCCCCCCCCCCCCTTCTATAAGATATTTTGACTGTTTTAATATAATTTAGGATAAATATTTACTACCTCGCTCTGATTAATGTTTGTTTGAAGATTATTTCCCAATTCCGTCCTTAACGGGTTAAAATCCCGGAAGGAGATGTTAAGATATGGCTCATTTTACCCCCCCCCCCCACCTCTCCAATATTGTAATTTTTTTTTCTGTTTTGAATATGTTTTTATTGTTTTAATATAATTCAGAATCTATATTTACTACATATCTGATTAATTTTTGTTTACAAATTATTTAAATGTGTTGTACAAGATCAGAAATATATAGCTTTATTTAGCATAATTTAAAGTATTTCAATTATATCATTTTTATATGTGAAGTGCTCATAACACCATCGTAGTTTTGTTTTTAATATGTTTGACTTTTTGATAGACATATTAATATCTAACAAAAACATAACTGTGAAAAAAGGAAGCCAAGTTCTGTAAAGAAACAAGAAAAGAAGTGATATGTAAGTGGGTGCCAAGTTCAAATAAAATTTAATCAAACTTACCTACTGAAATATTTTTAGCATTGTTTAAATTGTTTAAAAATAAAAATTTTTGATAGCATATTAATAATAAGTCTAGAACTTGGCAAGTTTTCCTCTAAGAGTCATTTATCTATATTAATGACATTATTATAGCAAAACTTGTTACTTCATGTTTGGAGGCCTTAATTTGAGTGTATTGAGGCTCCTGAAAGGGGTGGAGCCTCTAGAGTGATGACCAAGGACAAGCGTAAGTGTATCTGTCTCTTTGTCAGGCCTTAGTCTGTATTGAGGTTTCCAGGAGTGGGGGTCGCTAGAGCGATAATCAAAGACAAGCGGAAGTGTGTCTGAGTGTTTATTTGTTTATCAAATCTTTAACACGAGTCATTTGTTTGTAATAATAACAATATTAAAAATTATTATAATAACAGTGTTATTAATATTATCATCATAATTTCATTAAGACATAAAAATGATAGGCATAATATTTATCAAAAACTTGCCAAGTTCTAGATTTATTATTAATATGCTACCAATAATTTTTATTTTTAAACAATTTAAACAATGCTATAATACTTCAGTAGGTAAGTTTGAGTGAATTTTATTTGAATTAGGCACCCACTTACATATCACGTCTTTTCTTGTTTGTTTTTTTTCTCTTGCAGAACTTGGTTCCCTGTTTTCACAGTTATGTTTTTTTTAGATATCATTACTTTTTGTACAGTTACAATATACTTAAATACTTTACTTAATGGTTTTTAATGTGTTTACAAGTGACTATTTTATTCACCAGGCAACATTGAATTTAATTTAAATTTCCTACAACAAAAAATTTGGCTGTCAATCTGCGGCAGAAATATGTACTTTAATACTGTTGTATTTAATGTTTGTTTTGAAAAGTATTGATTCGAAATTACAATCGTCAAATAGATTTTATTATTTCTGTAATAACAATAATCATATTGACATAATTTTATGTTTTCCCATTACAGACTCATTAACATATAAATCAACATTACGATTCATATTTACAAATAAAATGACGAAGCTATCCAAATAATATAAAAAAAAATAGTATAAAATTTAAACAAGCACTAACAAAAAAATCCGGTTGACTTTTAGCCCTTACTAATGTAGGTTTTTAGTCTGGTGAAAGAAAGTATTGGCTCAACATATAATTAAAAACAAAATGCTAATGCACCTTTTGCTTAATTATAACATTTATTTGACACACTCGTGACAAATTTCGCATCTTTTGCGAGAGTTAAAGATGCACTGTCCCCTTATAGTGTAAACGAACTTCGTACCAAATTTGAAATCTGCAGGTGCAGTAGATATATGAGATCTTTTTGATGAGTGAGTGAGTCAATGATAAAATTGCCGAATATCAGACGTTTTCAAATATCATTATCTCGGAAGCTAATTATGCGTTATTTATAAAATTTTGGATTCTGGATAATTAAGGGGGCCTTACTACACATCTAAAATTACAAGTACGTAGGTCAAATAGATTTTCAGTGGTAGAGTGTCGAAATTTGGCGAAAACAGCTCGAAATTGTTCGTGTAATATAACACACTAGTATGTCAGACGAACTTGGCTGACACACTGCCGTGTGTCTAGATTTAAGCAATCATCAAATAAAAATCAATCATAGTGAAACTAAATACAGATTCTAAAATACACTAACTCCCTGAAAGGTTGTCGTTCATTTTTGGACTATTTAATTTTAATCCCTAAAATGCCATAATGGCACCAGACTTTTGGAATGAAAAATTTCTTTTTATTAAGTACACTGTGAAAAAACGACAAATGTTTCTTAATCTACGAAAATATAATACAACCACGAACGAAGAAAAAGAGAAAGCTAAAGAAATAGCCGAGCTTGGCATTTTTAAAATATTAGAATATTTTCTTTGTACGGTAAAATTTTCCAGTAGGCATACTCTTAAATATTTTGTCAACGATCATTTCTACTGCATTTTATATGGTAGTTCTTTTTGTCCAGGAGACATAACCTTTCTCTGAAAGAAGTAAATTTATTTGAAGATGTGATGGCATTTTCATGAATTCCTCGCACATTCTTATAATGAGTTCACAGTAAAAAAAGACAGATATTTCTTAATCCGGGTAAATATAAAATAACCATGAACGAAAAAATACAATAACCTATTCTGTGTTACCTTCGATTCCAAAAAGAGTTCTCTATCTTTAGAAATTTCAGAAATCAATTTATTTTCTAGAATAAAAGAAGTATTTATAAAAACAAAGTTTCTTCTGTTTTTCCACTGATTTTCGGAAACGTTTCTGAATAGTTCTTATGGTGTATTAACCATTTTTCCAAACCCGGAATATTGGTCTTATGGATGCTATCCATTCTCAATTGAACATTTTAAGCTTTTGTAACTGAAGTTATACATGCAAGAGTTACAAAATAAAATTAATTTTAATGTTAATGTTAATGCTGTTAACTTATTATGGTTGTTTGTAAAACATGCTTGTTGAGCATGAAAATATTTGCCTGAAAATTTATAGCATCCGAAAAACCTATATTCTATGCTGAGAAAACGGATTAATACACCATAAAAACTACTTGGAAACGTTTATGAAAATCAGTGGCAGCAAAAGAAATTTTGATTTTATCAATTCTTATTTAAATCTCGCCAATATATCTGAGGTTTCAAAAGATAAAATACGCTTTTCGGAACCTTTGGTAACTCGGAAGAAGTTATTCTATATATTCGTTTGCGGTTATATTATATTTTCCTAGATTTAAAAAAAAACAAAAACAAAAAAAACCCTGTTTCTTTTTTACAGTGTACGTCAGGAATAGCTTTTACTTATTTTCGCATAAATTTGTAAATTCTTGTGTCAGTCAATCTTAATACTATTTCAGCATTTAACGAAAGAAGTATTTTGCCCCTGATAAGGTTAAGGCTGTTCTCAAATCCAAACTGTGGCTACTTTATGAGATATTTTTTATTCAATTTTGTTCGGAAACACATAAAATTGATAGGTGTTCTTATTTAGATACTTTCTAATCGAAACACGTTTTTCATTTATTGGTAAAAGCAGAAGATCTTTCAGAAAATACTGTCAAAGTCGGCGTTCCGAACCGAATTTCCGACGCTGCAGCACGAGAAAGGCAAAAAACGGGTCGTCACGTGATACGAATTGCTTTATAACTCGATAAATCATTTATTTATCAAAAAATGAAAACTCATTTCGATTCCAAACCGATTCAACAGTAAGGCCTTCCGATTTTATGCCTTTGCGTTTAAAAATGAGTCAGAAAATGGGTCAGAAAGTTTTGCGTTGTTGAGAAGTCATTTGAGAACCACCTTAAAACAGTCAAAACTTCATAAAAAGGAAACAAAATGTTGACCCTATCGGTAAGGGAGGATGGACAAAAATGAGCCTTTCTTACCCAACTCCTTTAGCATGTTTAGACATGATACAAACATTTGAAAGAAACGCGTTTTTTCCAAAAAAAAAAAAATAATAATAATAAAAATAAATAAACAAGAACCAAAAATTATGCATCTGGCATAGATTATGAAACACTTTCCAACACTAACAGAATATTACTAAGAAATTTAATTTTTCATACGATGAAATGAGATATCTAAATAAGCTATTTAAAAAAAAATACATAACTTAGTAAAAATCCATTATCAGCAATTGCTGCTCGTATTCAAAATATTTCGTGCAGCCTTGTATATGATCTACAGAATTTGTAAACAACAAAAAATTACATAAAATTGTATATCACAGCGGGAAGGGCACTTCTAGCAATTACCAATCGTAGTCAGTCCTTTAACCGAATTCTCTTGTTCGTCTATGTACATGAACGATAAATCCTACGCACTCCATAATTGCCGAAACGTCAGTTGAGGCTCAGTGTGGAGACGCGAAAAGTGTTTGGTTTCTATCTGTCTGTTTGTCTGTCTGTTCCGCGATAACTTCCGTAAAAATGGTCCGATTAGGTTTATTTTTGGTAGGTCTGTTGGCGAGGTATCTGGAATTAGCAGTATAGTTTTTTGTTAAATTTGGTTCATTCGTTCAGAAAATATAGAACATTTTATTTTAGGTATTAATGCTTTCCTATGGGGAAGCAGACGATTTTTCAAATTTCATTTTTATCTGAAATGAAAATGGAATATTTGCATAATGGATTTAGACGTAAAATTCTGAATGCTAAATTTTCGATAGGATTTCCAATAGTTTTAAAATTTTGCCGATAAATTTAATAGAATTTAGAAATTAATTGCTTAAAATATTTGAAAATGTTTTTGCATCTGTTCGGGAAATATAAACATTTTATTTTGATATTTTTTACAATTTGTAAAGGCGTTTATTTTTACTTTCCACTTTAATTTATTCGTTGCTTAGCAACCGAATTTCAAAGAGTGTAAAATAATAAAATTCAAGGAACTCGCACTATTTTGGTGAAATATCCTTTTTTTTTTTTTTTTTACCAAAACGAATGTAAATTTACTGAGACTTCGGGGGATGAATGCCTATTTATTTAAAAAAATTTAAAGAATAAGGAGTTCATCAGAATTTCAGAATATCGTTGTAATATAACACCGTGTTTAATTTAATGATTCTAATTTCTGGAACATTCGAAGAATTTTATATGCTTATAAATATGCATGCAATTAAAAAAATAATAATTGCGCATTGTACGATGTTAAATGATATCAAAAATGAGATTTAAAAAACAAATGACTTGCAGAGCTGGCGTTGAGGATCCTGATCTGCAGATTTACTAGTTTATAGACAATAAGTTGTATTGAACCTTAGTGACACTTTTATCTTTCGTTATGTAAGTGTCATAGCATATTTAAAATGCATCGCAAATGATTTTTCTTCATAGATCATAATGTAAAGGAATTGTTTTGTACGTCCCTGTTATTGAACTATAAATGCTACCAGTTGTATACTCCAGTAAAAGCATACTGTAATCCACCTCAGTAATGCATCTTAATTTCATTATGTATGAAATATCGTAACATCAATAAAATGCACCGCAAACGATTTTTCCCCATAGACCATAACGTAATGGAATTTTTTTGTGTGTCCCTGTAAATGAACTATTAATGCTACACACTTTATTTTCAATACCGAACATTCTATAGTAAAATTCAATAATGTATAAAAATTTCATGACGATCCGAGTACATTTACAAGAATTAAAGCACGGACAGACAGTCAAACCGAATTCATAAACACTTCTCAACTATGTTGGAAAGTGTTAAAAAGAGATAACGTAAAATAGTCATATGATCTAACCATCCTTTGTTCTCTGGTGATTAAAATTTCATTGAGTTGTAATATTATCAATTTCAGTTCTCTCACAATTATGATATTTTGAATCATGAGAATTAAATAGTTGCTTTGATGCTGGGAAAACGGTTACTTTGTATAATTATGTATCATATATGAATCATATACTTGTGGCTTTTATTGTCATCATTATATTTCTTCATGCGTTTTGGCACGTGGACCTTTAACGATGTATTGGAAGCAATACTTATCCATTTTATTCGAAATTACAGAGAGTAAAATAAAATATTTTTATCATCACTTTTAAATTGAAGGAATAAAATTTTAGGAAAAATCTGCGTTAACAATATAATATTTTACCATTATATCTGATTTGCTGTTTTAATCCTTTGATAACTAAAACTATTTCTTAAAAGAAAAAAAAGAAAAGAAAAAAATTGAATGACATTTTATTAGACACTTTTGACATTATCATATAATATATATAGTGTATATATATGAAAGCACTCATAATAGTGCATAATTATGTCTATAGCTCAATAAAAATAGAAATAATTGAAATAATTTGGTAAAACAAATTTCATAAAATAACTGGATCTTAATAATAAATATGTCTTATTATAGTACAATGGAAAATACTCTCCATCTCGCGTGCTCAGTTATCAAAGGGTTAATGACCAATTAATACCGAATATAAAATTTTCAAAAATATTTGTCTGTAAATAAATGGTATGGTTTTTAGTCTGCTTTTCGTGCATTTAATAAATTATGAGGACCAGGGCCAGATAAAAGGGGGATGCATTCACAGATTTGTTTAAGATGGATTTGGGTCCTTCAAAGAATTTTTCACAAAGTTTTTCATCCTAAAACGGGATCCTTCACAATTTTTTTTTGTCTGAAAACAGAACCCTTCCCAAACATTTTCATCAGGAAATAAAACCCTCCACAAAAGTCTTTGTCTTAAATATAGACTTTTCATAAACTTTTCCATCTCTAAACTGAACTTTTCACAAATTTAAACATTTTTAAATAAAATCTAATCTTCGCCAAACAGCTGAAGTTGCCAAATAACCTATTATCTAGATTTTTATTTACACATAAAGGATCGTATTAAAAATAGATAAAATAGGAACCCTCATATAACGATAATTTCAAATTCACAAAATTATGACATAGGTTTTTCCCAAATATAAAAAACTTTTCGCAATTTCACAAAAACAGGACTGCATGAGAAAAATCTGGACAGAACTCTGTCATTGCATTGCGGCCCTGCACTACGAAACTGAAAGACCTTCTTTTTTTTAAACATCTGAAACACAAATTAAGGCCCAATATATTTTGCATTCCTCTCCATGCTGATAGGGACATATTCAATGAGACTAAACTACCTTATATTTTATTTTTTAAAGTAATTTAACGTTCTCTATTTTTTTCTCCACTCGTGTATCTATAAAGAGAGAACTATTACCGATAGGACCCTGCACTAATGAGAGCCCCCTACAAGACTGAAAGGCATTATCATTAAAAAAAAAACCTCTGAAACACAAATTGAGGCCCAATATATTTTGCATTTCTCACTATGCTTATAGGGATATATCCAATGAGACCAAAATACCTTATATTTTACCTTTGAAAGTAATTTAATGCCCCCGATTTTTTTTCACTCATGTATCTTTAAAGAGAGAACTATTACTATTACGACCCTGCACTAATAGAAGCCCCCAACGAAACTGAAATACATTCTTTTTTTTTTTTAACCTTTCAAACACAAATTAAGGTCCAATCTATTTTGTATTCTTCTCCATGCTTATAGGGACCCATCCAATGTGACTATAATACCTTATCTTCTACGTTTGAGAGTAATTTAATGCCTTCATTTTTTTTTTCACTCGTGTATCTTTAAAGAGAGAATTATTATCATTAGGACCCTGCACTAATAAGAGCCTCCTACGAGACTGGGAAGTATTCTCTTTTCTTAAAAAAAAACAACAACTCTGAAACACAAATTAAGGCCCAATATATTTTGCATTCTTCTCCATGCTTATAAGGACACATCCAATGTGACTAAAATACGTTATATTTTACCTTTGAAAGTAATTTAATGCCCCCATTTTTTTTTCACTCGTGTATCTTTAAAGAGAGAACTATTATCATTAGGACCCTGTACTAATAAGAGCCCCCTACGAGGCTGAAAGACATTCTCCCTTTTTTTAAAAAAATCCTGAAACACAAATTAAGGTCGAATATATTTTGCATTCCTCTCCATCCAACGAGACTAAAATACTTTATCATTTATCTTTGAAAGCAATTTAACGCCCCCATTTTTAATTTTTTTAAATTTTATTTATTTAATTTTTTGCGAATTCCATTTTGTCTTTCACAAGTTTTAAAAATAATGAAGAATAATACTATAAACATTGAAATTTGCATTTTCAACTGCTTCATAAATAAGAAGTGCAGTTTCCCGTATGACTTCAAATGAAATTTAAAAATACTGTAAAAAAAAAATTAAAAAAAAAAACTATAAGAGAGAAAATTGTTCTTGAGAATATAGTTTTCTTATGAATTTTCTTGGATATTTTACTTATATGAGCATTATACAGGGTGTTCATAAATTATTCTCGGGGTTTCCTTACTTCGTAACTTTTGATTTAATTACCGAAAAATGTTATTACATATTCGTAAAGAAAAACTCAAAAAGTTTTTTAATAACACAAACAAAGTTACATATGTGTAAAGTTTCAACTCAAAACGTTATTAATCAAGTAATGCTTATAATCTAATAATAAATACTTTTAAATTTTTATCAAATTTATGAAAAAAAAAATATTAATGAATTATGAGCACAAAATTATATAGATAGATATAATTCATTAATAACTCTTTGATAAATTTGATAAAATTTTGATATTAATTATTATTTGATTACAATCTTTATATGATTAATAACGCGTTTTGAGTTGCAACTTTACGCATATGTAATTTTATTTGTGTTATTGAAAAACTTTTTGAGTTGTACTTTACGAATATGCAATAGTATTTTTCGTCATGTTCTTAAATCAAATATTATGAGGTAAGGCATCATCTACAATAATTTATGGACACCCTGTATGTAAAAGTATCGTTTCTAGAATAGTGCAAAATTCATTCTGGGAGGCTTATGATCTGAAAACGGACATTAAACATATACAGAGTTAATAGATATAAAAATGACGCCAGCTTGTCACACTTAGGCTTCTTCAAATGAAATAAGCTTTGCAGAAGATGAATAGCAACGGTAAATCTGTCGAAAATGTAGAGAGAACTGAACCAATTGAAGGTCGTGGGATTACGAAAGAGCTTAATTACTTAAAGCTGTTCGCAAATTCAAACTAGCTACTTTCTGGCTCATATATTCTTGAATTCATTTTTATTCGTAAATATATAGAATTGGCTTTATTTAATTCAGAAACAACTAAATCGAATTGCGTTTTTCATTTCCCGATAAAAGCAAAGGAACGTTTAGAAAATGCCGTCAAAATTGCATTTTTAGCCGAATTTCCGGATGCAAGAGCTCGAGAAAGTTCGTCAGAAGACAGCAATAACTTATAACTCAAGATGTAATACATTTATCAAAAAATTAAAAACTCTATTCGTTTCCAAATCCTTCAGTAGTTATGATTGCTAAATTTCATGGTTTTAACGTATAAAAACGAGTCCGAGAATGTGTCAGAAAGTTATACGTTGTTAAGCGGGGGAAAATGTTTTTGAGAACAGCTTTAAAAATATTTATTTAATGAAACATTAATTAAACAAGTGGAAGTCGCATGAATTTAATGTAAGAGAATTTTAATTGAAATATCACATAAAAATGGACTTGAAATAAAATGTTGACAGGATGAGAAGTGTAAATATAAAACTGAAATGTTTTTATTGGACACTGTTCAGTAAATTATCTTTTCACATTTTTTTCAAATTCTGCGATTTAGCTTTAAATTGAAACAGCTCCAAAAACTTTAATGACACTTTATAAGAATTACCACTTAACACAGTTATAAATAGTAGTCGTTTTTAAGCATTTATATACAAAAGACATGCATACCAAGCAAAACACGGAAATTTTCAAGACTTATGTGAAATAACTTTCATTTTAACGTTTACAGTATTTATACCGAGTAATTCAAAATAGATTTGTATTGGCAATAATATCTTAAGCCGCTAATGATAGAAACATACTTCCAATTACCGTAATTTCTAGAGTACAAAACGCGGCAAAAATAAATCTGTAGCAAATTAGAAATTTTATTTAGTAAATGAAGTCAAATAAGTACCAAATAAAAATATGTTAAATTTTATAAAATAAATTTTCGGGTCGGAAACGGATTTATTTGAGCCGCGGTTTATAGACTGGAAATGACGGTACAAAAGTATGTAAATCAAGTATAGATTTTAGATATGACATTTGATTTACAATGGTGTCTATACATATTAAAATAAGAAATTTATTTTTTATACGACCCCATTTCTTACAAGTATATATGCTTTAAATATAGAAGCATATATAAGTCTAATAAATATTTACGGAGGTTAGAGCCGTTGTTCGGGATACGTATTTTACCAAGCATTTTACCATACCTTTTGAAACACCTGGGAATGCATTGAACAGATTGGAAACACATCTTGACACCCCAAGGGTTTATAAAAGTTTTGTGAGAAAATATGTTTCAGGGATGTGCAGTGTAGTATATAAGGATTGTTATATAAGGATATAAGTAGCATATAAGTAGTATATAAGGATAGGGTTGTACATACCCAGGCTGTATACGGTTTTTATATTTGTCACCATTATTTTAAGAAAAGTAATCTTCGACTTATTTTATTGCAGAATTTGTAACAGCTATCTGCGATTAAATAAGGCGACGATAAATATTTGGAAGCATTAATAAAAACTCTACGCATCCCGGGTATGTCATACTGAGTGCTGAGTCGTAAAGAAAACCACATAGCTATAGGCAAAGAGTGTATGCTGTAGCTTTACTTGAGAAAAAGAGGGTATACGGAGTTCTTTAAAGACCGAAGATATACAGTGTATACCATCGTATATTCTCCGCTACAGTCCTGGATATCCTGCGCGTGCATACACCAGCTCATCAAAAATTTATTGTAGCCCATTCTCTGTGATTCAGTTTAAAGTACTGATGTAGTAGTTTTTATTTTATCGTATTTCTATATTATATTTTGCCTAAGTTTAGAAAAGCAGCAAAATCCATATAGGAAATTCTACGTAAAAGTATGAATTTAATTTTAAATAATATAAATAAATACATAACTGTATAATTAATCGTAGAGCAAAAATACTTGTAGTTGCTAATTGGAAAAAATTCAATGTTCATATACAGTGCGACAGTAAATAATCGCCCCAATAAGAAATTGTAATATCTTCAAAACGACTGTATATAATTTGTTCAAGCTTTGCGGTTAAACAAGCTTTTTTTTTTTTTTGTCACCCTGTACATCGGCGTACGATGATTAAAAATTTATTTAACGTAACTTGCTCTAAATAAGTATAAAAATAAGTTTTTAATTAAAGTTTTAAACGACCTTGATAATGGATTGCTTTTTTGTTCTTATATTTTAATTCATAAGCATATTTGATTTTATTTTTATTTTATACAAATTATTTTTATTATTTTTGAAAATAAGCTTTATTTATAGTTCAGGTACAAAATATTTAAACAAATAAAATAACAATAACAACAACAACAAAATATTATAATTAATCCTTTGATTACGGGTTGGGACATATACGTTCCAATGGACTATTTTTTATTCTATTCCTGCCACTTTTTGGAAAATAATTTATGCCATACACTTATATTAGGATTTTTTCAAGAGAAATGTACGACAAAGAAATTTTTTTATAAATGTTGGTACGATTGATTCTAAAAATAGTCACCACTCCTGTCCCGTAATCAACGGGTTATCATAACAAAATTTTTCCTCCCACTTACATTTAATTTAAATTTAAGAAGTATTATTAATTAAAAAATTACATAATCAAAAATTAAACATTATTCGTCAATACGAAAGTTAGAATGTTGCTTTTCATCTCGTAATTTGTTATTTTATTACCATTCAGGCTGATCTTAAAAAAAAAAAAAAAAATAATAATAATAATAATCCCGCTCAATAACGCAATGTTTTGATACAATCAATGGATCATTTTTATACATAAAAGCATTAAATTGGAAGGCATGCCGACTGAAGTTACATGAAATAGAATATAGTTTTTCGTTTTTCGATAAATTCATGACTTATTTGGTTACTAGTGTTTATTCTCTCATGGAAATCTTTCTCTGGCTGTCATGTGTGGAAATCCGGTTTAAAATGACAAATTTGACAGTATTTTCTGAACGCTTCTTTACTTTTATCGGAGAATGGAGAGTGCGGTACCTTTAGAAGGACAGTTGATGATTGCTTATAATGATGATTCCCTATTATAGCTGCGACAAAATAATATTCGTCTAGGGCGGCAAATACTTTGGCGCCAAACCTGGCATTTGTGCATAAAGCCGGTTACAATACAAAACTCTGATATTCAATTACAGTCAAAGCACCTTATAACGAAATCGAAAGTGCTTCGAAGATTTGCTCGTTATAACGTGCTTTCGTTAAAACGTTATAACGAATTATTTCGCTAAAGCGTTATAACGAATTATTTCGTTATACAGTAAGAACTCCAGTTATTGTTAAGAACACTAGCTCTAATGTGGTTTGAACTTAATCTGAGTATGTAGAAGTTCGGATAAGGGAGACAATCATATAAAGGGTGGTTTATTACATAAAAATATCTCCAAAAATTGATTTTGTTTAATAAAAAAAAAAGCTAGGCCTTATGTATTACTAAATAAGTTATATATTCATATTAAGCCTTCATAGGATGGATAACTTTTATTACAAACAGTAAAAAGAAGAAAAGCGTTGATTTAAAAAAGAACTTCAAGATAATTGTATTTTTACGAATATATACTTACAATTCATATCACAAAATTTTTAATTTGTGATTATAGATCTAGATGACTTTATTTCAGATAATTAGAGTTTTAATCTGTAATTTTAATGGTATATATATAATATATATATTACTATGCTGCATATGAAACAAGTTGGAAATTGTATATTAAACGTGACAAATGAGGTGCGTTCGTACTATAACTATATTTACACTGTAAAAAAATCATAGTTATTAATTCAATGACATGAATTATATCATCTGTTAGGAACAAAATGAGCAAGCCTTTTTTTTTCTTATTACGTATGCCACGGTTACAGATGGGAATTTTTTTCTCGACACCAGACAGCACTGCAAAATTCACCATGGAGATATTTTTTATGAATGATTACCTCCATGGTTTAACATTTCTATGACTCACGATGAACGAATATCTTGTGTTTATTTACTTTAATGGATTGAGATATTCGACAGTTAACATAATTTTCACTGAAGTTATCTCAGAATCTATACATTTTTTAACGTAACTCATCTCTCAAACAAAGAATTTTTTTGAACGATCTTTCTAAAAATGTAACTTTTATGCAATTTTATTGGAAAAAAATAATTTTGAATAAAAATGGCCGCTTGGCATATGAAAAAAGAAGTGGTTAGCCCGTATTTGATTTCCCCAGTCACATGTCTTGCGTTTTTATTATACAGATTACGTAGGATAGGATTTAATAGAATGAAGAAAACTTTTATTAATGTATTTTTAAGTTTTGTTTCAATTTTCATAAAAATTGAAATAACTCGACAAAATTCTGCAACAATTATATGTATAAAATTTCAAACCATTCGGTTGGGTAGCTTTTGCGCTGTTATATGCGGACGGACGAGCAGACAGACAGAGAGACGGATTTTCGACGACTATAGGTGCTACGTATTTATATAATTACGAACGCACCTAAAAACCGGACAAATTTAAATGTAACAAAAAATGTTCCTTATTAAATATATAAAAAAAGCGAAAAATTTGCTATATCGCTTTTTTCTCACTTTTCATGTGCGAATTCTTTTCGTTATATCGTGCTTTTCGTTATAAATATTTCGTTATATCGTTTCGAATTCCGTATTCTTTAACACACAGACCAACTAAGTGATTGTGAGAATTTCGTTATATGGTGCTTTTCGTTATATCGTAATTAGTTATAAAGTGCTTCAACTGTACATAAATTTATATAATTTATTAGATGAAAAGAGATAGGGCTATCATTTCTCGATGGCCCACCCAGTAAAAATGACTCATAGTAAGTAGAACATTGTCTTTAACATTTTGACTACCGAACTCTATAGTCAATGCTTCTCAATTTTCTTGAATACGCGTCACCCTTTGAGTTTATTAGAAATTCAGCAAAACACCTCTTTTTTTTTTTCAAAATATGTGAGTGTGAGTATGTGATGTATTTATTACGGAAAAAATAATATTGTAAAAATCTAGAGTGACCACTCAAGTTTCCGAACGTTGAAGTAAGTCCTGAAAGTAATAGATATTTATAACTTTCTGACACAATGGAATCGGTTGGATTCGAACGTCAGACATCAAGCTTTGAAACTGGAGACGTTGGCTCTGCGCTACTAATGCTTGATTACATCCCTAAATATTTACCACCTATACTCTGTCATATTTCCTAGGTGATTTCGGTTGCAAAATCGTTTAAAATTTTGTTAAATACCCAAGCCTTCGTCCAATTTTTACGAAAATCTATTACAGTTCTTGTGACGGTGGTTTATAACATATTCGCCAAATATAAGATCAATCGGAAGTACCATTTGGAAATTATTGTGTTCACTCTAGCACACACACATACAAACAAACAAACAAACACACAAACAAATCTTAATTAATAAGATTTACCTTATGCAGAAAAATTAAAAAGGTTAAATAATAGTCATTTATTCACTTAAGATAAGTTACCCCAAATTTAATAATTCATAAACAAGTGTTTGAGTACATTGATTTTGTTTTCCCAAATACCTAATTTGGATTTAAAGTGCATCATGTAAGCAAAGACATTCTTGACTTTTTTTTTTTTTTTCAAAATAATAGGTTCTTTTTTTTTCTTTTAGCTTTTTTAATATACATACTCTCATAAACGGGCAAAATAAATTATGATTGATTAAAAATATACAAGTAACAGACAATTTAAATACATAAAATCAAAAGCTCAAATATTTTTTATGTTTTTGGATAGGAATTTTTTTTTTAATGCCTTAGTCTACATAAATAAATATTATTAATTATTGACCTGGTCAAAATTATTGTTTAAAGATATTTTCAGAGCTTTGGTAAATAGTAAAATTCTGACTTTTGAAATAAAAATATCGCAGAGTACTTTCCCGTACTTTCAAAAATGTAATCTACATATAAAATACCCCCCCCCCCCTTTTTAACACTTACCAACCTAGTTGAAAAGTGTTTATGACTTCGGTTTGTCTGGCGGTCTGCCGTCTGGCCGTCTGCCGTATGGCCGTCTGCCGTCTGCCGTCTGGCCGTCTGTCCGTGCTCTAACTCCCTTAAATATGCTCGGATTGCCCTGCAATTTTTATATGTTATAATCGTTATCTATAGCATGTTCCCTATTTCAACGGAAGTGTGTAGCACTTATAGTTTTTTTACAGGGACACTCAAAAGAATTCCGTTACATTACGTCTATGGAGAAAAATCGTCTGCGGTTTATTTAAATAATGTTTCCCTATTTTAAACGAATTGAAATTTATATAAGGTTCATTACAAGAGACTTACTACAGAATATTGTGTGTATAGCAGTCATCGTTAATTTACAGGACACACAAAAGAATTCTCTACTGTATGTTAACAATAATTCCTGGAAGTGGAATAATTTCTTTTAAGTTACTGAACGAGATTTTAATTTTAAATCGCTTTTTGTATATTACGTGGTGTGTATAAATTCTGTAGATCCTATACAGGGAAGCACAAAAGTTCGGGAACACATTTCCGTATTATTTAACTCCAGACGGAGAATTTTAAACTGTGCTACGTGTTTCCTAACTGAACTAAAATTTAGCATCCTATGTAGTATATATACAAATCTATAGATCCTATACAGGGCTGAATAAAAGTATTCGGATTACTTAGATGTTATGTTTTAGCTTATTAAAGAGTATGATTCGTAAAATTGTTTTGGAAGCGTTGGAAAGTGTTACATAATCTATGCTTGACGCATGATTTTTCGTTCTTGTTTTATTTTATATTTGAAAGGACCAGGTGGCGCACACAGAAATTTGCCAAGGGGAGGGTCGGAGGTTTGATATCTGTGTAAATCAAACTTTTTGTATCATGCCCAATGAAATTCACTATTTTTTAAATTCTCTTGCTTTACGAGAATGCAAATCAATAATAAAGTAATTATTAAAGATTAACATTTCAAATTAATAAAATTAACAAATAATTAATAAAATTCATTAATAATAAATTAATAAAATGATTATATGCAATTCTTTCATGCTGCACATAGAAAATATATATTTACTTTTTCATAATTTGAAAAAAAAAAAAAAACTATATTAAGAACTGTAAAACATGCATGATTAGAGAGAAAAAAAAATCTTACTTTATTTCATATATTAATGGGATAACAAATATAGTTATACCTCCAACATTTCATTAATTGTATTTATAACATTAATTCCAAGGAGTGTTGGCAGTCCACTATTTTTGTTTTAACACATTGAGGACGCTATAGACACAAATTCACGTCTTTTGGACATATATGTAATTCAGCCCACGGGCGCTACTTTTACATTTTAAGCGTTACATTATTTCTCAAAAAGCACACACAAAATTCGTATTTTAACAATTAGAATACTATACATATAAATGCTTCGATTAGAAACAATATCATTATTATATGCATTCATTTATAATATAAACACGAACATACAAAATATTTTTGTTATATAATGTAACATACAAATATAACGCCCATAGACAGGGCTTCCTGTTTAAAAGACGTAAACCACCCATCCTCAATTTGTTACTGCGGATTGCTTGCTGCTACCACTTTTTTGAAATAAAAATATTCGTCTTATATAATTACAGACTAAATAAAGTGAAAATAAGGCAAATTGAACTATTTCAAGAAAGTACCATCAAGCATTCTAAAAAAAAGTAGCGGAATTGCAACACATTATCCACGGTGTATATTTCTCATGGTATTTTAATAGTGATACTGTTCAAAAACAGACAATTTCAGATAAAAGAGTTAAAAGTTTCATTTACCATGGATAATGTGATGTTTTAGACTAAAGGTAAACTTTTTCCAGTAAAATTAAACCTTATATTGCAATTAGTTTTGCGACTGTAGCACTTAAAAAGGACACAATTTTTATTCTGAATACTCTACTTATCTCACATATATAATTTGTTTAGCTGTGTCAATGTTATAGTCGATGTAAAACATATTTACCTACTTTGTACTTACCCGTCATACGTAGTATAGGGTAAGTCTTGTAATCGTTTTGAAAATCGAAAACAATTTTTTTTGACGGATTTTGATTGACACTGGATATTCCGAAAAATATATTTTTAGAAAAAAAAAATTTGCCATCCGTCTGTCTGTGTGTGTGTGTCTGTAAACACACTATCTCCCGAACAAATTGAGATAGAGACTTGAAATTTGGTATGTACTTAGAAAGTAATAATGGAAAGAAGCTTATTGAATTTCAGTAACCTCGATTATCCGGAACTATATTTTTCGGACTCTGGAAATATTCGTTCTGGTAAAAGGTATATAAAAATTTTCGAAATTGTTTATTTTAAGGAGCGAATATAAAAGATAATAAAAAAAATCATAAATTTTGCATAAAGAATGAAGTCGATCGGATAATGAGTTGCCGAGATATTTGTAATCCTATTTTCCACACTCTTCGATTTTGTATTTCATTCAAATTTCAATTCAAAGATATATTTTAATTGGAAATGAGACGCTTAATCCGACGCAGTAAACCGTTAGTTAATATGATTATCAATTTTAGAGTTATAAGGATGTTTCTTTTACGCAATTAAGTAATAGAGCATTTAAAGTTTATGACGTCATCAAGCCAGGATTTTATTCGAATTGTAATGCATTTTATAAATAGTTTACACATGTTTAATTTTCATATTTTATTTTATGCATATCCATGATGGGTAAGTATTACGGTGGCCTCCAACGACTAGTTTCAAATAACTTTCGATATTAAATATAAACAGAAAAATTACAAATAAATTAATTTATAAAAAACGTTTAAGAAAAATCTATTTCAGCCTCCATATAGCGAAGTCACTTCTTTCGTTCAAAGAACTGATATATAAACACGTCACACTTGCAGGAAAACCTTCTACCTGATAGAATAACTATCCAGAAAACAATGCCAAATTGTCAACCAAGGAATCTTCAAATAAAGTATCAAAAAATGTTTATTTGGAGTTTCAGAATTATTTCAACAAAATTGCATATAAAGGATTTAAAGAATGCTACATATTTGAAAAGTTATTCTAAAAGTGATAAAAAATTTTTTTATACAATCGCTTTTTATGATAGGACTGCACATGGAATTAAAATATGTTCGCATATAATATTCAGGGGTGAGGTCAAAACCTTCTGATCACTCCATTGTGTACGCCCCTGAAATAACCTCTTAATATATTGAATCATGTTTTAAATAATTTAAAGTTAAAAAGATTGGGAATATTCACTTTCTCAGTAATAAAATAGATGAAAATAAATGAAATTTTAATATGAATTATATTAAAAATTCAAAAGTATTTTAATTTGTCATGCGATTACATGTGGCTCATTTGAGGCGCTTTCATAGCACACTTATGTTTTCCACATAACAGGTTTAGAACCGCTGCTCTATCGCCCGTATTCGCCATCTCAGGTCCTGATTACCAACGGGGCAAACTTCCACCAGTAGAAATAAATATAAATTTTTGCTTTGTTCATGACAGCAATTTTCCCATGAATAAGGCATTTAAATAATAAATTTATTGGTGAAAGTTTGCCCCGTCAGCAATCAGGCCCTGCACCATCTACCTGAATTGTATTTGTCAGTAATCAGGCCTTGCACCATCTACCTGAATAGTATTTGAAGCCGAAAACGTCGGTCGAACACACATATGTTATTCCCCATCAACCTTATTGAACCTGATCGCGGCCGAAGCCCAATCAGATTAATGGTGAATACCACCTGAGCGTTCAACCAAGGAGTTCGCGTTTAACCGGCAGTTGAGATAGATGGTGAATACAACCGTAAGTTGAAATGCTTTCCCGCGATCGGCTCATACACGTAACCGAGCACAGACACTACAGCGCATACTGCCTTAGCACTTTAAAATGTTTATTATTATTACCGCTACTTAGGAAACGGTACAGATATTGGAAAGATATTGCAAGTTAAAATATTGCGAAAAATCATTGGGATAAATTATTGAAAAATAAACAAAATTTGATTTAGCCCGTAAAATGAAATTCGGATATAATACATTGCACGTGCATGCTCACAATGAATTAAAAGCGTTGTGATACAGGTGTGAAAAATAAATCATTGTAAAAAACACTCGCCATAAATAAACTTCCGTTAGCTTACCCCACTTCGCCACTAGACCAGGGACGGCGAATCGGTCATGTCAATTCATGTCAAAATGCTTTTCTATGGTGTTACATTAGTTTTTAAGCATTCAAACAATTTTATAAAATTTTATCATTCGCTGAAAAGGAAATGGCAAAATTAAATGAATTATTAAATTATAGACTCTAGATTTTCATGATACGGACCGCAAAAATAACACATCTGTTTGAAATTCAATGAATAACTTTATCAGATATTTGAAATTTAGCTGTATAGATTTCGGTAGAATTTGTTTCATCCGTTCGGAAAATAAACTGGCCTATGAGACATCGTATAGCAAAACCAGATGAAAAGAAAGTAAGACTTTTGTAATATATACGGTAAATCAGAAACTGCAGAGTAGGCCTTCTACTATGCAGTGTAGCCAACCCGCACAGTTACACAGGGCGTACAAACACAGTCTCACTAATGTTAATCTTATGGAGCATTATTTTTTTTTCTAATATCTCGTTTGCACTTCAATATTTTTAAACAATTTCTTTTGCATTGGATAGCAGAGACCAATCTCTATTTCCGACGTTGATAACCTTTTCGATTTTTCCTTACTTTTTAGCTCACAGGCTATCAAAGCCTGAGAGCTTATGTGCCCGCCCGTTCTGTATGTATGTATGTATGTATGTATGTACGTATGTACGTACGTAACGCGATAACTCTTGACAGAAATAACCGTTTTGCTTCCAATTTTGTTTATAGGTTCCTTGTGATAAGGCGCTTCCCTGATTAGTTTTGGGGATTGATTGTTTAACTATAAAGGGGGGAACGGGGGGCTAATCTCCCTTAATTAAGATAAATGGTTTTTTCATGCAGAATTGTCCAATTTTCTTCAAATTTTGTATATAGGTTCATTGTGATAAGGTTCTTTCCTGATTAGTTTTGGGGGTTCATAGGTTAAGTATAAAGGGGCTAACGGGGGGGGGGAATCCTCCCCCTTAATTTAGATAAATGAATTTTTCATGCAGAGTTATCCGATTTTCTTCCACTTTTGTTTATAGGTTCCTTGTGATAAGGCGCTTCCCTGATTAGTTTTGGGGATTGATTGGTTAACTATAAAGGGGGGGGACGGGGGGCTAACCCCCCTTAATTTGGATAAATGGTTTTTTCATGCAGAATTATCCAATTTTCTTCAAATTTTGTATATAGGTTCATTGTGATAAGGTTCTTTCCTGATTAGTTTTGGGGGTTCATAGGTTAAGTATAAAGGGGGTAACGGGGGGGGTTAATCCTCCCCCCTTATTTTAGATAAATTATTTTTTTCATGCAGAGTTATCCGATTTTCTTCAAATTTTGTATATAGGTTCATTGTGATAAGGTTCTTTCCTGATTAGTTTTGGGGGTTCATAGGTGAAGTATAAAGGGGGTAACGGGGGGGGGGGTTAACCCTCCCCCTTTATTTTAGATAAATGATTTTTTTCATGCAGAGTTATCCGATTTACTCCAAATTTTGTATATAGGCTCATTGTGGTAAGGCACTTCCCTGATTAGTTTTGGGGGTTCACTGGTAAAGTATAAAGGGGGAACGGGGGGGGACTAACCCCCCTTGATATACATAAATGGGTTTTTTAAGCAGAATTATCCGATTTTCTTCAAATTTTATATATATGTTCATTGTGATAAGGCGCTTCTCTGATTAGTTTTAGGGGTTCTTTGGTTAAGTATAAAGGGGGGACGGGGAGCTACCCCCCTTAATTTAGATAAATGGATTTTTCATGCAGAATTATCCGATTTTTTCAAATTTTGTATATAGGTTCATTGTGGTAAGGCGCTTCTCTGATTAGTTTTATGGGTTCATTGGTTAATTATAAGAAGGAGAAACGGGGGATGGTTCCCCCCTCTTAATATATTGTCGATTTCTTCATTTTTCGAGGGCTTATTTCAAATTCTTTGAAATAAGAATATAATTTACAGTTAGTGTGAATAGCCTGTGAGCTCAATGCCGTCAGTTTAACTGGGCAGTTTTCTTTTATTTTTTCTTTTACGAAGATATTTTTATTTTCGAAACCGGTTTCGAAGAAGTTCGTTTTTACTTTTTTTATCTCTATATTTTAGTCAAACTTTATCATATATAGTCTAAATCAAATTGATTAACGACTTAAAATGAATAATCTCGCCAATTTAACTAATTATTGCCGAAACGTCAGTTGACTGTGGATATTTTAACAGGTTTTTTTTTTCATTTGTCTGTCTTCCTGTTTGTTCCCGGTAACTGCCGCAGAAAGTACCCGATTACGTTGATATTTGATATTTGGTAGGCATGTTGGTGACGTACCCGGATTTAGCTGCATAGTTTTTGGTTAAATTTGGTACATTCGTTATAAAACATAGAATATTTATTTTGATGTCATAATGATTTCCGATGGGAATACGGACGATTTTGAAATTTCATTTTTAACTGAAATGAAAATGACACATTTAAATAATGGATTTAAACGTAAACTTATGGATATTAAATTTTCGATATAGAGGTCTTAAATATATCCAATAGCTCTGAAAATTTGCAGATACATTTACTAGAACATATAAATTAATTCTTTAAATTATTGGAAAAATTTTTGCAACAGTTCGGGAAAAGTAAAATATTTTATTTTCATATTTTTTACAAATTTTAAAATACATTTCTTTTTACTTTCCTCTTTATTTTATTAGTTGCTTATCAACCTTATCAACATAATAAAATTCCAGTAAATTGCACTATTTTGCCGCAATATTTATTATTTTTTTTCTAAGGAAAATAGCTTATTTTCGGGAGATTTTCAGTATCATATTGAAATAGACGAGGCTTTATTTGGATAAATTTCTATTTTAACTACTTTAGAAACGAAAATTGTAAACGAAAAGTGTAATTTGGATTTAAGTCTCGTAATAGGAATTTACATTTGTAAGAGTATTTTTTTTTTTCATGAGATTTTAAGCAATTTCTGCAACAGACGTGGATGTTTCGTGGTTGAAAAGTTGGTACTCTTTTAAAAATGGAATAAAACCTCTCGTATAAAAATATGGTTATTCTATAGAAATTAGAATTGTAAAACACACCCCTACATATAATTAAATCTTGAAATAGCACAATTAATGGAAATTGAGAACATAAAATTAAAGTGACAACTGCACGGGGGGCTCCACCCCCTGAAAAAATGTGCTTTTCATTCTTAGAAAATTACAAGAATAAGAAGTTTATGGGAATACAGGGGTAGTACTAGCCCAGGAAATATTTCAGGACATACTTTTTACGATATTTCAGGACAATTTCAGGACACATTTGATTGAAAAGAAAAACCGAAAAAAACCCTTAACTCCTTGTTCAATACATTTTATTATCATAAATAGTACATTATATACACAATTTTTTTGTTGTAAAAGTATACATTTAAAAGAAAAGTTATTTTACCAGAACTCTTTCACCAAGCTGCTAAAAAACTGCATATTTTGCATTACTGAAAGACAAAAATTTCGATTTTTTTTCCTTCACTGATCAACGAAAATTGCAAACGATTTTTTTTTATATCTGACTGGTAAAAATTGTGATTTTTTGTGACTGACAGATGAAAATAACAAACTTTTTTTAATGAGTAATCGATAAAAAATATGATTTTTGGTAATTGATCACCAAATATTGATTTTTTTTTTTTTTTTTTTTTTTTTTTGCAAATCGACGAAAATCACTATTTTTAATGATAGACTGAAGAAAATTGCAACTTTCGTGATCGTTTTGCATCAGTAAAAAAGTACACCTACCCCCATTTGATGATTTCAAATACCGATATAGCACAAAACTCGCAAAATTTCAGGAATATTAGGAAAGACTACCATATTTTAGGACATTTCAGGACGTTTTTATTTTTTTTCAGGAATATCAGGAATTTCCGGACAAGTACTACCCCTGGGAATATCATTGCATAAAAACATATTTAATGATACGCTTTTAAAATTTTTGTAAGCTTTCAGAAATCTTTTATGTTTATAAATATATACAGAACTTAAAACAATTAAATTACGTATTGTACAGTATTAAATACTATGCAAATTAAAATTTATAAACAATGACGTCTAGAGCTGACGTTGAAACCCCTGATCTGCAGATTTACTGGTAAATAAAATTAAATAAAAGGATTGATAATAATTAGTATAAATAATATCATACGATTTGTATCTTCATTTTAATGAAAATGTTAAAAAGATATTCTGCCGAAAGATTTTTTCATCTCTTACGGGAGAAAAATAAAGAAATCTTTCTCGTACACATGGAACTTGAATCTCAGCAATCTAATCTAAACTCTCGGGAATAAAATTATTTGTAAATCCGCCCGCATCAAGAAATTAAGATTAAGTTCGATCTATGTACCGATTCGAGTATGGATAGAATCGGTTTACTCCACTCGATGAAGGATTCTATTGCATCCTGTAAAATCGATTCTGTTGTATCGAATTATTATTATTATTATTATTATTATTCGTAGTAGTAGTAGTATTTTATGAAAGTTTCTTCAAAGAAACAGTTCTGAAGTGTTGTAACGTGGTGCTGCCGCCTGGTATGAAAAGATTCAATCTCTAAACTTTGAAAATTCATATCGACAAAACTGTCGTTAACGCCGCAACCAGTAGATGGAGTCACTTAGAACTTGAAATGTGATTTTTTTTATAAAGTCTGGGAATTATTGAAATACCCAATACTTTTCCTACTTATATGACATCACTATTATTTAAATATTAATTGCTCATCTCTAAAACTAATTAGCACTTATTTTGATTTTGAAAAGTGAATTCTGTTCGTTCAGCAGTAATAATAAACTCATTTTTAAGCATAAAAGCATGACACTTGCAGGCATGAAAAAATTAATTTTCTAACAATAACTATTTAAAGGAAAGATAAGATTTAGGTTTCAATATAAAATCCACATTCGGAGATGCTAAAACATTTATGTGCTCTTTTTAAGATATTTATTACATTTTATTAAAACTGGCTACCCATCGATAACAATATTTTTTATTGCAAAAAAGTAATATGCAATGAGTTTCTTTAGTAAAAAATTAACATTGAACATAGAATATTCAAGGAATTCGAAAAAAGTTATTCGTGATATTTTTATGGCAGTTTTAGAGACAGATTTTTCGGTATCACTGACCGAATTACAGTTCACTTTCATCACTTTCCATGATCTTATCACATTTGATACAAAATAGAGTTAATCTGATGACTATCTTATCTTGCTAAAATATCTAGATTATTGTTAAAGTTGTGAACGAAAATTTGAGTTCAGCTCCTAATATAGAGGGAGCCAATAGTGGCAATATCCAAAATGAAGCACGAAATTATTCTTTTGTGTGCTATACAGGGTGTTTCTAAATTGATAGGAGAAACTTTAAGACGTGATAATGCAAGTTAAGAGAAACAATTTTTGCATTAGAAACTAGGCTTGCAACCTATTTATCAGTCAAAAATATACGGTGTCTCACTACAAGCTGAACTTGAATTTTCGTTCCCTATTTAAAACATAAACTGGATTTTTTAGCGAGATTTTCATCAGATTAATTTTTCTTTGCATCAAATGTGATAATATCATGCGAAATACTGGAAGTGCACTGTAGTTCAGCCAGTGATGCCGTATTTAGTGTCAGCTATATTCCGAACTGTGAAGCGTCCGGCTCATTATTGTTTGAACGCGAATAGTGGTCATATCCAGTGCTTCTCGTGCGATATGCTATTTCAAATAAAGCATCAAAGTGCGTTTGTCGAAAATATTGTTGCACTAGCGTCCTCTGTGTTAAGGCTGTTCTCAAATTCAAACTGTCTGCTCTCTGAAACATTCCTAAATTCATTTTTATTCGTAAGCGCAAAAAATTGACAGGTGTTCTTATTCAAAAACTACCAAATTAAATAGTGTATTCCATCTTTCGATAAAGGGAAAGGATCTTCAAAAATTGCTGTTTATTTAGGCATTTTGAACCGAATTTATGGTCGCGACAATTTAAGAAATGTCGTCATGAGACAGCAATCTCTTATAACTCAAAAAGTAATTCATTTATCAAAAAATGAAAACCGTTTCTCGACTTCAAATAACTTTAACAGTCATACTTGTGAATTTCATGTATTTTCGTTTAGAAATTAGTCCATGAATGTGTTATAAAATTTTGCAATAGGGGTCTAGTTTTCCTTTGAGAAAAATCCGAGTTCCGCTTAGAGTGTTTCCGCTTAGATGTATTTTGTTTTTGTCTGTATAAGTGGATTGTGTTCTTGGTTTCCTATACAATAATTGTTTGTTTTGACGTGTATATGAAACCTTTTTCCATCAGTTTAGAAACACCCTGCATAAAGATGAACTAATACGAAGATCAAAGAAAAGGGTTCCGTTTTTGAGATTTCCATAAATATTGGCTGAGAGGACTTTTTCCAAGAAAATCTTCGAAAAAGCCAAATTCAGTGATAAATTTCTCAGATAAGAACGTATTGAAAATTACTATTGCAGGGTTTAATTTCTAACAAAGAACGAACCGGAGCGCTAATTTTCTTCAGTTACTAACAACGGTAAGCATACCGCTTTGTCCCCGCCACCACTAGCACAGTTGCATTTCATACATTATTTGCAAAATTTAATGCAATATTTTCGTCAGCAAAGGAAAATTTAAATATATTTATATGAATACATTTAAGAAATGAAACAAATTTAAGAAATGAAAAGATAGCAAAAACATTTAAAATCAGAGGTGAAGTATTTTCAGAAAAGCTTTAGTCGCCTAGAATTGTTATTATTATTGTTATTATTATTTATCTACCAGCAAAACATAACATACAGCTTTTTTTCGGTAGGCTTTGGTGCTCTGTATCTAGGAGCTCCGGAAGGCTCCAATTAATATTTAAATACTTACTAAAAGTAAAGAAATACGCGATAAAGTAAGATGCTGCCATCTACTGACAGTATCTAACATTACGCTTGCATTTATAACGCCATTATAACTTGAAAAATGTTATTATTTTCAATTCGCAGATACTAAGGGTTTAGAGTACTTAAATATATATATTTTTTTAAAATTTAGAGTACAAAAAGGTCGGAATCACTTACTAGGTTTTACTTGAAAATCAAAATTTCAAAGGCATTATTAGTAGTATAAACTATTTTCAAAAGTATATTTTGATCGGCTGATAAATTGCAAAACTATTAAAAACAAGAACGAAAACTGATTCCTCAAGCATAGATTATGTAACACTTTCCAACGCTTCCAAAATAATTTTGCAAATCATTACCGTTTAATAAGCTGAAAGATAACATCTAAGTAAACAATTTGGAAAACGCATAACATATTGAACAAGAACGAAAAATTATGCGTCAAACATAGATTATGTAACACTTTCCAACGCTTCCAAAATAATTTTACAAATCATTACCGTTTAATAAGCTGAAAGATAACATCTAAGTAAACAATTTGGAAAACGCATAACATATTTAAAAACGTAATTTCAGGAATTTCCAACATATATTTTCAACATATACAATATTAAGAAAAATATCCGAATACTTTTATTCATCCCTGTATATGACCTATAGATTTGTATATATACTACATAGGATGCTAAATTTTAGTTTAGTTAGGAAACAAGTAGCACAGTTTAAAATTCTCCTTCTGGAGTTTCTGTCAATAAACGGAAATGTGTTCGCGAACTTTTGTGCTGCCCTGTATAGGATCTACAGAATTTATACACACTAAGTAATAGACAAAACGTGAGTTAAATTTAAAATCACGTTCAGCAACTTAAAACGCACTTCCAGGAATTATTGTTAATAGACAGTAGAGAATTCTTTTGTGTGTCCCTGTAAACGAACGATGATTGCTATACATCGTTCACACTATTATTTTACACACTATTCTGTAGTAAGCCTCTTGTAATACATCTTAGTGATATATATAAATTTCAATGCGTTTAAAATAGTGAAACATTTAATTAAACCGCAAATGATTTTTCTCCATAGATGTCATGTAACGGAATTCTTTTGACTGTCCCTGTAAAGTAACTATAAGTGCTATGCACAGCCCACCCTATTCCACATTAAGCTTCTTAAATGCACCTTAGTGAAATATATCAATTACAATGTGTTTGAAATTGTGTAACATCATTAAAATAAACCGCAAATGATTTTTCGCCATAGACCATAATGTAACGGAATTCTTTTGAGTGTCCCTGTAAAAAAACTATAAGTGCTACACACTTCAGTTGAAATAGGGAACATGCTACAGATAACGACAATAACATAT
Source organism: Maratus michaelseni (assembly GCA_963931845.1). NCBI lineage: Eukaryota > Metazoa > Arthropoda > Arachnida > Araneae > Salticidae > Maratus > Maratus michaelseni. The sequence continues at coordinate 495,792,287 of OZ007586.1, forward strand.
AAAAATTGCAGGGCAATCCGAGCATATTTACGGGAGTTAGAGCACGGCCAGACAAACCGAAGTCATAAACACTTTTCAACTAGGTTGGAAAATGTTAAAAAGAAGTAATTATACGTACTTTTTAATGTTAAAAATGCTTCTAAATACAAGATTTGTTAGAAAAATATATACACACTTTGAATGATTTTATAACTCACTTTTTATTCACATATAATTAATACTTAAATTGCAAAAAAATCTCCATAAAATGTATGACTTTTCCTCCTACCGCAGATGTTGAAAATTATTACCGTTCTGGGCAATACACTGATTATATAACGGTGGGCCATTGATTCACAAACTTCAACAAACATTTCATTTGATGTTGTGACACATTCTTGCTCAATTTCGGTTCCGGAACGTTGTCTATGAACGTCCATTCGTTTGAAATTTATCTTTTATCCGATGAATTGTAAATCGCCTAGGTGGATCTGCCCGAAACTCCTTGCGTTATTGTTTTTCTACTTCTACCATATTTTCATAGTATAATAAAATAAATTTTCTTTTTCAAAAGTTAATTTTGGCTCACTCATTATTTCCAATTAATTACACTTTGAAAAGAAATTTGGAGAGTTATGACCCGTTATACAGTGCATATACATTTTTCTGACGCACCTTGTATTTAAAAAAAAAATGCTTTGGAATGTGAAATGTTCATTAATTCATAATGTGGGACATAAAGGGTTAAAAAGATGAAAAATAAAAATGCTATTTTTGATAGAATTTTCGAAAAGCAATCAAGCCACGCAATGGCTTCAAATAAATACATTTATTGTAATTAATTACATCGGTAATTTCTTATTTCCAGCTATTCATAGATGAAAAACGAAAGGCAAAAGGCCATGATCATGTATAATTTATGTTTTTAGTTGAACTTGCTGGCATCCCTTCTATTTATTCTTGACATAGTACATAACCGATCTTTCAGTGAATCTGCACCAATTCCAATAGTTAATTATATACAGAGATTCGTGAATCGTGAGAATTCCGTCAAACGTTAGAGTTTAATCCAGACTTGCGCAGACTTCTTACAGGATCTTCATTCATTGCTTAAACGTGATTACTGAGTTAATTATTAGTCACGTTGCATGCAGATACGGTATTATTACAGATTATCTTTCATTTGCCAACATTTTAAACAAGGCAACATATTTTCAAGTTTTATTTTTGAATTTTTAATAGCTTGTCCTCATATTTCGTTTTATTTTTCAATTTCTGGATTAATAAAAAATAAACAACCCCGATTTCCGAACTTCCCTCGATTTTCGAAACTCCCTGCGATATTATTTTTGTACTTCTGCTACATTTTCATATTTACAGTAGTATTTTAACATATTTTTATTTTCAAAAGTTAATCTTGGTCCACTCATTATTTCCAATTAATTACACTTTGAAAAGAAAGAAAAATTAGAAAGTTATGACCTGTTAAACCCGTATATATTTTGAATAATTTTAATAAACCCAAATCATTTTCTGACGCACCCTGTGTTGTATCAAACTGATAGAACCGCTGAAATTTTTATTCGTTACTAAAGAGTTTTTTGAAGACAAGTTTTATTCATCACATGCTATTTACTATACAAGTTTTCGAACATAAAGTTTAATTCCTTTGATACGGAATTTTATTTATTTAAGGTTTTAAAATACACGTATATATGAATAGTTCAAAGAAATGGTTTTAAAGATCAAGAACCGTGTGAAATTAATAGAACAATTTTATAAATATAAACTGTCATTTCGGAGCATTGTCAGGAACGTTACTATAGTTTAAAAAAAAAGTTTTCTGCATAATTTTATTAAATTTGTCAAGCAGTTAATTGCAATTATTCCTGTAACCTTCTTTTAATGTAATTAAGTAGAATGGGGACATACTCAAATTTTAGTAAGATTAATGTTGATTTAAGTTCAAATACACAGAGCGAAAAAATAAATAAATAAAAATAAAAAAGCCTTCCAAAATTACGGACCCAAAATTTTATTGGTAAATTTGGACCTGCATATTAAGTATTGTGTATGTATCTTTGCTTTATTTTTATGCAATAGAATATTTAAATGTATTTCTTACTTCCAACCCAAATAATTTTTGTGCAACAAAATGACTGCGTTTACAAAGCAGTCTTTTGTGAAAAGAAGCAGTTAATTTAAAAACATTGTTTTTTTTTTTGTTTTTTTTTTTTTTGGTACAGTGTTTTTTTTAAATATTTTATTCATAAAAAAAATAATGTACGAAATTAAAGTTAAACGTAGGGGTAGCAGGAGCGCAAGCGTTCTACTTTTACTTTACCAGTACTTCCAAATAATAATATTCTAGGTATATTTCTTTAAGATCTGCAGTAGAAATTTACCACAAGTATTATGGTTTGGAAATTTTGGTAGAGAAAAAAATAGGACGCTGCAAACCCTGGTGGTGGTGGGGACAAGTACATACTAACCAACGTTTACCAGACATGCACCATAATGTTTTTGTATAATTGCAGAATACTATAATAAGTGACCTGTTGCCAGTATACAAATAGCTTATTTGAGAACGACTGCTCCCCAATTTTAGTAAAACGAATGATGATTTTGGCTTACATAAAAAACGAAAAAATTAATAATCCACAATATTTACATGTAAAGCTGGACCTCGACATTATGCTAACTGGATATATGGTTTCCTGTTTCAAAACTACATAAATTATACCGGTTATTAAGGAGGTTCTCAAAAAAATATTTTTAACTGGTCACATACGCGAAATTTCCTGACTCATTTTTAAACGTAAAAACATGATACCTGCAAGCATGACTGTTGAAGTGATTTGTAATCGAACAGATTTTTTATTTTACAATAAGCTAATTACATCTTGAGTTATAAGCGATTGTTGTCTCAGGGCGGCAATTTTTAGAGTTTCGTTCATCTCACGAAACCATGTTCGCCCCGCTACGTTGTCTGTCTGTCACAGAGCCGGTTCTCAGAAACTATATAACTTACAGACTTGAAATTTTGTGTACTTATAGCTGAATACTTACTATGAAGCTGAAAATCATAAAAAAAGTATTATTTTAATACAGAGAGATAAAAAACCAAAAATCTAACAGCCTTTTCCTATTAAATTTAAATATTTTTCGTTATAGCAGTTGCCAACAATTAAAAATCCACAATAAAATTCTTTCTACAATAATTAATTTTCTGTTGAAAGGTTTCCACGTGAAAAATGAAATTCACCAATTGAAAAAAGATTAATATGACGTCATATTGGTAATATAACGGAAATGTTCAAACATCTCTCAATAATGCAAGGAGTATGAGTATGTCCAAGTACAGAAAGCAGGTTAATATGATGTCATTAGAGAATTAAAACGAAAATTAATCTGACGTCATATTGGAAGTTTAACTGACTTAGTTTGAGAATAATACAAAGAGAGTATCAATATCAGTAATAGAGAAAGCAAGTAAGATGTGGCGTCAGCAATTGATTATAACGTCAAAAGAGTTTGAGGAACGTATTGAATCATGATAAAAACCCGATTATGGAAATATTGGCATATTTTAGCATTTTGAAGGTCTTTATACAACATGTTTAATTTTGAAATTGATTTTTTTTTAATATCGCATTTAGTCCACATGACAGATATTATTATGACAGAGTATAATATCGGGCTTCGCTTGCTATCGGACCGGTTCACAGATTTTCGAAAAAACGAGAAAAATAGACCGGTAAATTTTTACTTTCTAAAAAACATGTCCTTTTTTTTTTTGATTTATTAAAGAAAGGATAAAGTGTTTTGAAAGGAATATTAAACGAAACCCTTTGTGCGATCTTCGATCATATTTACCAATTGTTTTTCTTTCACTGGCTGTCGTGTACGAAAATTCGGTTCAAAAGCCAATCTTGACAGCGTTTTCAGAAGTTATATTTTGTATTTACCAAAAAGCGGAGAAAACTGCTCAATTATAAAAATTCTGAATAAGAGCACTGCCAATTTCATGTGTTTGCGAATAACAATGAATTAAAAAATGTTTCTGAAAGTAGCAAGTTTGGATTTGAAAACAGCCTAGAACTTGCGAGAAGCAGTATTTAAATTTAAAAGTTTCATGTTTTTACTTTTATGCGTAATATTTTTTTTTATCTGTATCTTTTTTCATTAAAAAAATGTCAGTCACACAAATCGCTTTCATTCAGCTCAATGTTTTGTTGCTGTTGTGATTCAGGTGATGATATTTCTCTTCAGCAATTTATACGAAGACTAATTAAACACAGGGAATTTATCCAGATAATAAAGAAAATTATGAACAGTTTGGATGTATTTTAAAAACACAAATTGCACAAATTGTGCTTATTAGTTGCTAAAATCAGTGTAAAAATTATTTTAAACTCATAAAAGAGCTAAAATCCTACATGTTTCGGCTTTAAACTTAAAACCATCATCGGGGAAGAGGAACAACACAAACGACTACTGATCTTTTACTTTTCGACACCTATATAGGATTGTGATATAGGTTAGCAACTAATAAGCACAATTTGTGCAATTTGTGTTTTTAAAATACTAGTTAACAGTGTAGTGTCCAAATGGATTCAGCAGTTTGTATGTTTTTTAAATTATTTTTGATAAAAATAGATGTTTTTATATTTAATTTAATTTCATATTCAGTATTTTCATAAGAATTAATATTTTCTCACAGAAATTATTAGGCGTGTTCAAATGAAACCCGTTCGAAGCGTGCAAATTGAGGAGTTGGTGCTTAAGGCTTCCGTTGACTCATACGAAAACACCCGATCGCTATAGTGTTAATCCTATAGGACAGTTATTTTACAATATCTCGTTTGTATTTCAATATTTTTATTTTTATTATTTTTTTTAATTATTATTATTTATTTGGATAGCTGAGATACGTTTCTGCAACTTCCCGGATTCATCGGGGAATGGTTTCTCTGTATGTAGAAAAGTGCGTATCAAAGACAACTGTTACGGATCGGTTGCGAATGTTCCGCAAAACGGCCGTGAGGAAACGACGGATTTGCCTCGTCCTGTTCAGGCGTACAAAGTTGTTACCCAGACACAGACTGCCGTTTGGGCCATTAAAGAAATTTCTAAAGGGACAAAAAATTTTCTCAAATACGGCGGTACAGAACGCAGTGCACGATTGCTTCAAGCAACAACCGAAATCTTTTTTCGCCGACGGCATTCGACACCTTCCCAAACAATGGGATGCGTGTCTCAATGTCATGGGTAATTTTTTCTAAACAAATGTCTATGCTGTAAGTTCAAATATATACTATTCTTTCTATACCATTCAGCTTTGTGTTTCTTTTATTCATGTTCCGCTTACTAGAACTGTCGAACGGGTTTCATTTGAACACGCCTCATATTTTCAGAAATTGACCTTTCATAGCCTTACGTTTTTATACTAATTAATTTTTATCAGTGTTTCGGTGAAGTATATATTTTTTTCAAATATAAAAATGGATTTTTTATATATAATTTTATTCTACATATAAAACTTTTTTTTATAATTTTGTCTTGATTTCTCAGAAAATGGAGCTAAAGCGTACTAAAATCTATTTCGGAAGCAAGAAAGTGTATTATTTCTTCACTAGATGGCAACACTATTCTCACTTTTGGTACATCTTCTCTGAACCTCCGAGCAAAGATACTAGAAGGAGCTATAATAGAAAGTCTATGCTCTGAACCAGGTCTTGCTCTGAACATTGTTTTGACACGTCATAATTTTTTTATGCATACAGAAGGAAGTACAATAAGGAAAAATTAAGCTCCAACTTCAGTAAAATAAATTAAATCTAAAAAAAAAAAAAAAAAAAAAAAAAAAAAAAAAAAAAAAAAAAAAAAAAATTAACATGCTTTTATTAAAATTCACAAAAAGTCAACTTGTATTATAAAGCACAAATGTGTGCGTTGCTCAATGCTGACGTCATAGTGATGCGGGCAACAATGGAGCTATTTTTTCAATTAATATTAAACAATCGTAACGTTATTTCTATGAAGAAAATGCAAGTTTTGGGCCAACGTTGTCCCCCTCCCCTTAGGGTCAAATTAAAAAAAAAATCAATGTCCAATTAGTGTATTGACCTCAGGAATACATATATATTCCAAATTTCAAAGCTCCATGTTACCAGGAAGCAGGTGAAAATGAGTATCAAGATTTGGCTGCCACACATACAGAAATGTAAGTTAAAAGAAAGCATGTAATAAAAGAGGACACAAGCTAAAATCTTTATAAAATAACACAAAAATTTGTTATGCAAAGTTTTTACTTATAAATTTGGAGCTTGTTATGAAGTAATCTGAATATACGCATATTATAGTTATGTGCAATTCCTTTGGTCATTATCACTTTTATAAAAAAATTTTCAAAATCAAATTATTTACATATAGAGTATTAAAGCGGTTCTCAAAAAGAAAAAAAAATCCTCGCTCAACAACGCGAAACTTTCTGACACATTTTTAAACATAAAAGCATGATACTTGCAGACATGATTATTAAAGTTGTTTGTAATCGAACAGTTTTTTTTTCAGTTTCCGGTAAATGTATTAAATCTTGAGTTATAAACGATTTTTATTTCAAGACGGACGTTTTTTTCCCTTTCCTGCTCTGTCGCGTCCGGAAATTGGTTTAAAACGTCAACTTTGACAGCATTTTCTGAAAAATCTCCTGCCTTTACCGAAAAATGAAAAAAAAAAACAAGTTTGATTACATAATTTCTCAAAAAGAATATCTGCCAATTTGATATGTTTGCGAACAAAAATGAATTAAAAATTGTGTTAGAAAGTAAACAGTTTGGATTTGAGAACAGCCTTAAATGTGATCGTATCCTTTTTCCAAACTGTATGAAATATACTGGTTATTAAAAAGATGACTGCGGTTATATAGTTAATTGCAAACTTTTGCGAGAAGCAGTAAATAATTTTTAAAGTTTCATGTTTTTATTTTCAACAAAAGTTTTTTACATTTATGTTTTTTCATTAAAAAACTGTCAGATACACAAACCACTTTCATTCAGAAGCTCAGATTTCTTTCTTTCTTTTTTTTTTAAATGATTCAGGTGATGATAATACTCTTCATTAGTTGTATGATTCGTATGCTAAGACTAAATAAATTGCACGAGGGAATTGATATAGTCAATAAAGAAAATTGTGACCAGTTTGAACTATATTTTTTACATTTTTTTTGAAGTATTTACGTAAAAAGTAATATTTTCACACAGTGTCATTTTTGAACGAAATTATTTTCAGAAATGAACTTGACCTTTATTGCCCTAAACTTTTATACTAATTAATTTTTATCAGTGTTTCGGTAATTATTATACAATTATATAAATTTTGCAAATATAAAAATAGATTATTTTATATTTAATTTTATTTCATATGTAAAACATTTTTTGTAATTTTGTCTTGATTTTTCAGAAAATAGAGATGGACGTGCTAAAATCTATTTCGGAAAGCAAGAAAGTGGATCATTTCTTCACTAGATGGCAACACTATACTCACTTTTGGTACATATTCTCTGAATTTACAGTTTTGATACGTCAGATTTTTTATGCATACAGAAGGAAGTACAAGAAGGATAAGAAAAGATTAAGAACCAACTTTAGTAAAATAAAAGAGGACTCGGGTGTTTATTATGACAACACCAAAATTCAGGCCCGGCACAACCATCAGGCAAACGGGGCTGCTGTTCAGGACCCCGAGACAATTGAGCTCTAGTTATGGGCCCCAATTCTCTTTATACAATTCAAATTAACGTTTCCTCTGTATAAAATAATAATATTTTTGCTCTAGATTTGGTTTTAAATGTTCCAACGTTGAGCAGGCCCTACCAAAATTTCGCGTGCAGAGTTTTTACTTATTAAATATAGAGCTTGTTATGAAGTAATCTGGATATCAGTAGTGGCAGATGAACAAAATAAGAAAGGAGGCTGAGATCGACACCCCCCCCCCCCAACCTCACACACACCACCACCACCACCAATCCATCCCGAACCTCGATTTAGTTATCGAAACTAGCAGTTGTAATTTAAAGGCATGTATTATTGAAATAAGCTCTTATGTTATGTATAAAATATACATAATTTATTTGTAAAACATACTTTATGAATAATTAAAAAACGAAACGGCATCTGAATATGGAAACTGGGTACACATTTGCGTTGTTCTTTTTAATAAAACATACAAAAATGTTTTAGAAATGAAATATCTAGAAAGATTAAACATATACACTTGTACAATAAATCTCACTCGACCAGGACTGTAGAGAGAGATCGTAGGCCCCAGTAGTAATTAGAATGCAGGCCCCCTCCCCCACACACAATAAATATGATAAATTAAAACCTACTAAGACGGAAACGCAAACGTTCCGTGAACATACCGTTTTAGACGGTTTTTTCCGTTTTAGGAGATATAATTGTATTTTATTAATTTTAATGTGATCATGAAATTTTTCCGTTTAAAGCAGGATTACGTTATAGACAGGTTTCACAGCATTACAAAATAAATTTCCTGTATAGTACTTAAAAAAATACTATATATTATTTTCTTATAATTTTATTATTTTTCTTTTACAGTATTACGTTTACGATGCATTTGTAATACTTTTTCACCTAAAGATTTTAAATAGGAATTTAAAACACAGAAAAGAAAACTAAATTTTAATTGGTTTCATCAATATATTTTAAATGAAAAATTTAAAAAGTGTTTAAAAGAAATAAAATGTAATACCTTAATATGTTACTTTACGCAACTTTCCACATGATTCCTGTTTGCATGAAATCATTGAAATCATTCACCTCATTAAAAGTACCTTTCATTTTTGAACTATTAATATAAAGCTTAGATTACTTAATCGATGTACCAGGAAACACTAACATAAAAAATATATATTCATTATTGATTTTTGTCAGTAAAATTCAGTACCTAAAATTGCATTTAAACATGCTGCAGATAACATTTTGACTTAGAATACCGCTTTCTAATGTTGCTCTATAAGGCTAAAACAAAAGTAAGACTAGATTTATACCAAGTTAATTGTTATCTGATATTTTTGTTATGTTCAAAAACTAGAATAGCTTTGAAGAAATAAATTAGAACCATTCATATATTAAGTTTTTTTCTATTATACCACAGAAAACTAATTTTTTGTTGCAATAGACATTTTCGATATAAATTATTCAAAATTCACTAATATTTTGTAACAATCGACCATTTTTTGAAAAGCTACAAATAGTAATACTAATGTAATATACAGACAAATTACAATCATGTGGAGCGTTTTTTTTTTAAAGGCTGACCAAAATATTATCTCATCACTAGGAAATAAGAGAAAAACTTTCCCCTGTATTTATCATAATAAAATGGAGTTTTTGTGCGTCCCTGTAATCGAGCTATAAATGCTACCTACTCCATACTCTGTAGAAAGTATGTTGTAGCTCCCCTCAGTGAAGTATAGCAATTGCATTATATTTGGTGCATCTTAACATCATTAAAATGCATCGCAAACAATTTTCCTTATACATCGTAATGTAACAGAATTACTTTGTGTGTCTTTGTAAACGAACTAAAATAACTATATACTTCCTCTATAATAGGGAACAACATGTTATAATAAAGCATAATAGCTTATATCAATATCATGGAAATCCGAGTATATTTAAGAGAGTTAAAACGACAAACGGCGAGACAAACGGAAGTCATAAAGACTTTTCAACTATGTTGGATTAAAAACAAGAACGAAAAATCATGCGTCAAGCATAGATTATGTAGCACTTTCCAACGCTTCCAAGATAATTTTACAAATCATACCGTTTAATAAGCTAAAAGATAACATCTAAGTAAACAATTTGGAAAACGCATAACATATTTAAAATTATAATTTCAGGAATTTCCAACATATACAATATTCGGAAAAATATCCGAATACTTTTATTCAGCCCTGTATAGGATCTATAGGTTTGTATATATACTACATAGAATGCTAAATTTTAGTTCAGTTAGGAAACGCGTAGCACAGTTTAAAATTCTCCATCTGGAGTTTGTCAATAAACGGAAATGTGTTCGCAAACTTTTGTGCTTCCCTGTATATGATCTGCAGAATTTATACACACCACGTAATAAACAAAAAGGGAGTTAAATTTAAAATCGCGTTCAGTAACTTAACATGCACTTCCAGGAATTATTGTTAACAGGCAGTAGAGAATTATTTTGTGTGTCCCTGTAAATGAACGATGACTGCTATGTACACAATATTCTGTAGTAAGCCTCTTGTAATGCACATTAGTGATATATATAAATTTCAGTGCGTTTAAAATAGTGAAACATTACTTAAATAAACAGCAGACGATTTTTCTCCATAGACGTAATGTAACGGAATTCTTTTGACTGTCCCTGTAAAGTAACTATAAGTGCTATGCACACCCTATTCCATATTAAGCTTCTTCTAATGCACCTTAGTGATATATATAAATTTCAATGCGTTTAAATTAGTGAAACATTATTTAAATAAACCGCAAATGATTTTTCCCCATAGAACGCAATATAACGGAATTCTTTTGAGTGTCCCTGTAAAATAACTATAAGTGCTACACACTTCCGTTGAAATAGGGAACATGCTATAGATGGCGAGAATAACATATAAAAATTGCAGAGCAATCCGAGCATATTTACGGGAGTTAGAGCACGGACAGACGGCAGACGGCAGACGGCCAGACGGCAGACGGCCATACGGCCAGACAAACCGAAGTCATAAGCACTTTTCAACTAGGTTGGAAAGTGCTAAAAAGGTCAAGATACTTGAGTGTTATCGTGTGCGCAGGGGAAAAAAAAAGACATCTATTTATGCCTTAAAAGTAATAAATATTAAAAATACTTCTTTAATATTTCGTAGAAGTGAGTCTAATAGTTTTAAGATAACAATCTTTATGACATTTTAAAGATACTTGACCGCTTAAATTCAAATATATCAGAAAGTACAATATTTACCTGCAATAGCAATTTATATCCTTAATTTTCCTGTAAATTTCTTAGTAAATTTAAATGAAACAGGAGCATCTAACGACCGAATTATTTGGCTGATAAAAATTGTATCAATAAAGAGCAACTAAAAAACTTGATATTTATTTAAACATGAATCACTAGAGAATTTGGTTGTTTAGATTTCAGGCGCCGATTATCTGACGTCTGCGTCTTTACAACGTGATTTCTGCTGAATTATTTTAAAAGCTAGACTGTTTTTCGAACGTAAAACGCCCAACTCTCAAATCTATACTTATAAAAGAGCATGTGCCGCCAGACGAAAAAATCAACGCCGTGCTTCAACCGTTGGTCCTAGGGCAATGAAATTTGGCAGACATATTACTTACACAATGTAGGCACCCACTAAGAACGTATTTTTGAAAAATCACACAATAAGAGGGTTAAATGGGGGGGGGGGGAAATCGAAAGTTGCCATATCTCTGCAGCAGTTATAGGTAGGAGCATGAAATTCGGGATGACAAATCTAATAAAGAATAGTTAAACATGCATTTCAGGCGATTTTAGAAATTTAAGCACTAAGGGAACCCCCTTAGTGCTTATGGTGGGTGGACAGTTTTCGGTGATATCACTTTTTCGCCATATCTCAATAGCAGTTTTAGTTAAAAGCATGAAATTCAGGATAACAAATCTACTAAAAGATAGTTAAACACGTATTTCACAGACTTTTAAAATTCGACCCCTAAGTGGGTTAAATGGAGGGTCGAAAGGTTTTGGTCATTTCGCCTTTTCGCCATATCTCAGCAGCAGTTTTAGGTAGGAGCGTGGAATTCAAGATAAGAAATCTACTAAAAAAAATAATTAAATACATATTTCAGTGATTTTAGAAATTCACCCATTCAGAGGATTAAATGAGGGTTCGAAAGTTTTAGGTCATTTCCTTTTTTTCATATCTCAGCAGCATTTTTAGGTAGGAGCGTGAAATTCAAATTAACAAATCTACTAAAAAAATAATTAAACATGTATTTCAGCAATTTTAGAGCTAGCGAGTTTGTGGATAACATTGGTTATGACCCCGATTATGAAAGATCAGACGAATAAGATAACTACTGCGGATATTTTATTATATATTTGGCGTGACATTTTTCCAAGGAAAAGTTTTTTTTCTTCATATTTTATAAATTGTTTTCACGCTTTCCGTCTTTTAGCGATCGGATATAAATTTTTATTCAAAATATAATACATTTCCTCCTCTTTTCAAAATACATTATTTGGAAGTAAAGATTTGCGATTTAAATGCTGATTGCCATATTTATGGGCTCGGGTATGCACAAGGCTTCCTTATAGTGACTGCCGTATAATCAGTTTATAGGCGTGCAACCCGATGGCCCAGTTAAAATGATTTCATTTTAGCGATTTATGCACGCAAAATAACTGAACCACGTTACAGTGATCGCTGCATTAACGATATATGGCTTGAAACACCCAACCGGGACACCAACCGTAAAAGGTATAGGATACAATGTCCCGGCGGAAAAATACCCAGAGCTAGCCAGCAAATCACCCCAACAAGACAGACTCAGAACAATGAGCAAATATAAAACCATACAACAAGAGCTCGGAAATGGAGTCACAAGAAGGCCAAACAAACCTCAGCCCAGACTATATATTAAAATACAAACTAAAAATGAAAAACTAACCTACTGAATTATACAAAGTTTAATGACAATTTCAGTTACAATTGTCAACTAATATTAAAGTAACCTAAAATAATAACAACTTTAAGGACAATTGAAGTTACAAGTGTCCAACTAAACTAAACTAAAATAAGATACAATCTAATTGAAATATAATATAACTTTACAATCAGACAATCTTCAACTGTAAAACATTAAAATCTTTATTAGGACAATGCCATTTCCATCACTATTATCTCACTTCGTCATAGATAATTGTAAATGTCTCCATTCACTTGATTGAAGACCAAATGTCCAGACTTTACAAGACCAAATAGATTCTTACTACAATGCACAGATGAGATTGAACAAGTTCTTGCTTATCCACTTTTAAGTATTTAGGTTACCATCCAGATGATCAGCAACTTTCAAAAACCAGTAAAATAAGTGTTCGTCATGCCACAACCAATATCATAATTTAAAAGTCATTGTTCATGATGCTACACAACTCATATTAGAAGTAACCATTGTTAAATTAATTAATTTATTCAAATTGCAGTTTTACATCGCCACGCTACACTAAAGGTAACTCACTGTAAATAAATCTGTATTGATGCATACACTCCTAGAATTCAGCAAGCCAGTCTTAAAATCTTGACCATAATTATATAAATACTTAACTATTTCAAAATACTTCAATTACGTATCCAATGTCAATACCAACTACCATGTAAATATTCTATAGACAACGATTAAAATATTAATTCATTCGGGTATTTGTTAAAAGCAAACGTTCATGATGATGCAACTAATACAATGATTAAAACCAATGTTCAGAATTCATCATTAAAACATTGCAAACACACTTGCTCAAGAAATAACTCAAACTATGCACTTCAATAACACAATGATTCATCATTGCTGCAAATGCAAGCCCGATTGTGACTTATTGTCCAATAAAGCAACAGTTCACTAAACATTTACTCTACGCATCAAAATGCACTGAGATTAAAATAATTTTCCATGATACACTGAGTAATTCCAAAATCAGAATTTATATCTAATGAACGAGTATAACTCATTCAATTTATTGTAATTTTCCCTTAACTTATTGTAATTTCCAAAACTCAGCAATGTTTTTTGTATATTTTTTCTCACTGTCAAAAAGTTATCAAATGCAAAATGATGTGGCATAAGTCTGCATCTACCGAACAGATAGTGCAAAATATTACCCCTTTGTCCACAGTCACACAAATCATTACTTCGCTTACCAATTTTCTTCAAATACTTTGGAAAACTTCCATGACCCGTACAATAATAATGAACCACTCTACTACCTATAATTCTATCCGTCGTTACTTCATTAAAAACATTATAGGTATCCCTTCCAACTGTTGAACTATTCCAGCTCTCTTGCCAGTCTGACAGTGCCTTAACTTTATAATACCTCTTAACTGTGTAAATTGGAAAAGGCATAACTTCCATTATATCAAACTCTTCATTTTCTATTACATTTTTGGCCAAAGTGTCAGCACGCTCGTTTTCTGCGTACCCAGCGTGAGCCTTAATCCATCCTAATGACAATTTTTTATTATTTGACTGAGACGTTATTTTAAAAGTATCCATGATAATTTTATTATCTGGGAAAGTATGTTGCAATACCTGAATAGATGAATAACTATCTGAATATAAAATCATTCTATTAAAGCTGGAATTATCAAACCAATCAACTGCATATTTAATAGCTGTAAGTTCCGCCTGAAAAATCGAATTTAATTTGTGTAGTTTAATTTTATATTCAAAAATATTTGCACCATGCAAATAGACTGCAAAAGCAGCTGACGTGCCAGACTCCATCTTAGACCCGTCTGTATAAGTCACCAGCCCATGCATTACTGGGTTAACCTCTCTTACAGAAGATATGATATTTATATTATTTTCAGTTAAATACTCTGGATAATCATAAGTACAAAATTTCCTCATTACATTTTCTCTGTTAATGCAAATGTCTTCCAGATAAAGTTGGCTTGACCCATTCACTACACTATATATTTCAAAATCATTTTTTAACTTAATGTAGATTGGCTCAATTCCCGCTAATACACATAAGGCCTCAGTAGATACGCCTTTATTATAGACATTAACCCAGACCTCTGGCAAGAGCTTAATCTCCGAATGGCATGTATTTTAAGGTCTGGGAACCAAACCTCCCAACCATACAAAATTCGCTTCTCAATGACAACTTTATACCAAGTTTTCTTAAAATGCGCAGCAAGACCTGTATCTCTACACCCCGTTTTACCTATATTGATAATAAAATTCATAATGTTTTCCCTGACTTGATCAAAATGGTCCATCCAGTTAAACCTTCCGTCCAACTTAAAACCTAAATAATTAGCATTATCTTTTACAGGAATCGAAGTATCCTGAAGTTTAAATATCGGTCTTCTATTTATCATCTGATTAGGGCCAAACATCATTGATTCACACTTATTCACACTTAATTTCAGCCTTAATTCCTGACAAACATCATTGAAGAGATCAATTGCCATATTAGCTTTCACTTCAAGACTACGACGTGTATTGCCACCAATAATGATGACGAAATCATCTGCGTACGATACAATATCCGAAAAAGACTGTTTATATACTTTCAATAACGTATCTGCAACTAAAATCCACATCAACGGACCAATGCATGAGCCCTGGGGCCATCCTCTATTAAGGGCAAACCATCTTATTCCCTCTGAAAATAAAAAGCCAATCTTGCGATTATTAATATAATTTTTAAGAATAGATCTTAAATAAACAGGAATTGGTAAGTCATCAATAATTTTAGATAGTGTCTTCCAACACACTGTATCGAAAGCACCCTCAATGTCCAAGGAAATTAAGGTACAATATTTACCAGATTCTAGTTTTTCTTTAACCATACTCTTCAATGAATATAATGCTGTAATCGTACTGTTTCCTTCTCTAAAACCATGCTGAGCAGCTTCAAAATAACTTATAGATTCAAGTTTCGTCATTATCCTAATTTTTATTATTCTTTCTAATAATTTCCCAAAAATAGATAAAAGTGTAATGGGTCTATAACCTCTGGAAGAATGTGGACTCTTGTTCCTTTTTCTAAAAAAGATCACCTGTCCGCATTTCCAAATCCTAGGAAAATGACCCAGACCCAAACATTTGTCAAAAAACTGTTTAACAAAAAGCCTATATCTCTTGCAAATATGCTAAATTATAATATATATAAATTATAATATATGGCTGAAGAATACACAAGGCTCCATTATTTTGATCACCGCATTAACAATTTATGGGCATGAAACCACAGTGCCCATTTACAATGATCGCCATATATCTTAGGCAATCCCATTTTTATTTATTTTATCTGAAAGCTCTCCGCCCACTCTAGATAATCACGGGCAGGGCCCAGCAGTACTTTATCAGGGAGCTAATAGGGAAAAAATATTATTAATGTCTCGAAATATTTATTTACGTGTTTTTTTGATATTTTATTAGTTATTTTCGTATAGTTTAAAATAAAGTATTTTATTTACATTTTTCTGTTGCATGTAAAATGCATTTTGTGGACCCCAAACGAAATCAAAGCAGTACGCTGCAGAATGTATCTGGGCCCCACTCGGGTTGGGTTGATTATTGACGGCCAATTATCTACACATGGGATATAGGCCCGGGGGGAGTGCCCTTCGTGGGGGTCTTTCTAAGGGAACCTAACCCGTATTTACGCATGGATAAATCCACGGCTCGAAGAAAACCACGAAAACTCCGAACGATTAGGCCGACGGGCGCGATTGGAATCGAACCCAGCACCTCCCGTCTACCAGCTTCGAGAGCATAACCTCTCAGCCACTGGTGGGGCGGGCCCCACTCGGAAGTGACCGGCTAGTATTAGATACATATACATGAGTAGGGACCCTGAAACTGCGCTCCGTGTCTAGCCCGTAAAGAAAAACATTCTGACTGTTTAATTAATTTAGTTTAATATTTATTTTTACTTAAAAATGTTACGTAAGAAAGTACGATTATATTTTTTTGCTATTTTATTTTTAAAAACCAGGGCCAAAGCCAGGTTCCAGTAATTTGTATCGGTTCCACTCTCCCTTCTACGTTCCAGTAATCGAAAAAACTTTTAAATATGAAATCTAATAAATGATTAAACTTAATCTTAATCCCAAATATCTAAAACATTCAAATTGTACAATTTACAAAGATATGCTCAATATGAAAAAGTGGGAGTGGAAAGAATATAAAATTTGGCAAGAACAATTTATAAAGTTTCTTTTATTACGAAAGGACACAAAAATATGCTATTGAAAATTAGATGAAGTTAACTTCTCTAAATTGATATTAATGGTTTTGAGAAAAGCAATTTCAGATAAATAACAATAATTTAAGTTTTTTACATATCGATCCAATTACCATAGATCTGTTTATAGAGCAATACATTTTCAAATAAGAAAAGCGTCTGCATTTTACTAAAAGCTCGAAGAATTATAAATTCGTTTAATACTTTTAAGTTATCAATATTCACCTATATTTAAGACTTTTAAAGGAAAAATAATGCAAAATGTCACAATGTTAGCAATATTACAAAATATTGCAATCAGCGGTTTAAATCTGATGCATTTTATAGTTCATTTACAAACATTTAAGCGATTTTCAAATTACATAATAAATTACATTTAGGGAAAATATCATGTTGCTTACTATTTATATACACAGAGAGGATAAAAATTTTGAAGCCTCCAGATGCCATTGACGCGTAACATCTCTCTTCTCCCCACTCCCTAGGCGAATTCGTTCTCTTGTAATCAGAATTAGAGGCGACAACATTTTCAGCCTCCGTCTCCGTAAAACATATATGAATATTTCTGTTGTTCGTTATGGGCTATAGGTAATTTTTTTAAATACTATACTCATGAACAATTCGATCGTAATCTTAAATTTTATTGCCGAAACGTCAGTTGAGGCTTACTGTGAAGACGCGAAAAGTTTTTTGGTTTCTGTCTGTCTGTCTGTCTGCCTGTTTGTCTGTTCCGCGATAACTACCGTAAAAATCGTCCTATTAGGTTGATTTTTGGTGTGTATATTGGTGAGGTACCCGGAATTAGCTGTATAGTTTTTGGTTACATTTGGTTCATTCGTTCGAAAAATATAGAACATTTCTTTTCAGGTCATAATGCTTTCCTATGGGAATGCAGACGATTTTCAAATTTCATTTTTAACTGAAATAAAAATCGCATATTTGAATAACGGATTTAATCGTAAAATTATTAATGCTAAGTTTTCGATATGGAAGTTTTAAATATATCCAATAGCTTTGAAAATTTGCTGATACATTCATTAGAATTTAGAAATTAATTGTTTAAATTATTGGAAATTTTTTTGCATCTGTTCGGGAAATATAAAACATTTTATTTTCATATTTTTTACAAATTTTAAAATGCATTTCTTTTTACTTTGCTTTTTAATTTATTAGTTGCTTAGCAACCCTATTTCGAAGAATATCAAAATAATAAAATTCAAGTAACTCGCACTATTTTGCTGCGTTATTTTATTAGCAAAATAACTTATTTTTGTATTATTGAAATAAATGAAGAATTTATTTTAATACAAGTTTATTTATTTTTTTATCTAAAAAGTTACATGAATAAAAGTTCGTAAGAATTTCAGAATAAACCATGTCCAATTTTACGCTTCTAATTTCTGAAACCTCCGAAGTATTTTCTATGTCTATAAATATGTATGTAATATAAAAAAATAAAATTGCGGATTGTAAGATGCTAAATAACATGCAAAGTGAGATTAAAAAACAATGACTTTTAGAGCTGACGTTGAGGCTCCTGATCAGAAGATTTACTAGTTTATATTAGAACTATTTTAATTTGGGTTTTGTTTATTTAAAAAAAAAATTACAAAGGAGGCTTAGCCTCTCTTGCTTCCTCTGATGAGCTGCCCCTGTTGAATTTACACTTGTTATAGTTATTATGTATAATTTCTTTGATCGTAATCACTTTTAAAATATTTTTTCTAAATCAAAAATTGTTTATACTAAGTATTAAGGGTATTCTGAATTTTTAATTTTCCCGACAACATGTATGTTTCCAAAGCATTTATAAAATTAATTTTTCTCCTACAGAGCTGAAAAAATTAAACATTGTGATTTATGTTCTCAAAAAGTGAAAAAGAAAATCATTTTGCAATAAATGGGATACTCTTTGATTAGAGTCGATTGCGATCTCGCGAGCACCTTTCCATAATTACTACGGCCCGAAAACTTCTCAAATCACCCCCATTTAACCCTTTCAGGGGCAAGCACTTGTGCTCCTGTAACGTTGAATTCCCACCGGAATTTAGGAAAGAATTTAGTTCAAAATAAGAATAAGCAATTTTTCAACATTTTCTCGTCAAAGTTAAAAAAGTAAAATTTAATAAAAAGTTTCTGGTTTGAATCGGATTAAAATTAGGTGGTATATAATATATACCACCGCCCCTCAAAGGGTTAAAGGTAGTTTTTAAAGATTCGTTACTTTTATAGGAAAAATGAAGCATGTGTATGAGAGTAAGAATAAACGCTCTTCGATTCTGAAAAACCTAGTTAAGAATATAAGCAACCTTTGTATATTTACGAATGAAAATTATTTTGCAAATGTGTCGGAAAACAGCGATGGATTTCATAGTTCATATTTGACAACAGTCTTAAAGTATTTTCGTAACAGATTCTGTTCTGAAGATGTAAGGGCTTCGAACCGAAACCGAAAAAAAACCCGTTAATTTTGATGGAAGAAAAACCGAAACTGAACCTAAATTGTTTTTCATTTCCGGAATGAAACATGTAAAAATATTATACTGGTGAAAAATGAAGCATGTGTACGAGAGTGGGAATAAATGCTCTGCGATTCTGAAAAACCTAGTTAAGAATATAAGCAACTTTTGTATATTTACGAATGAAAATTATTTTGCAAATGTGTCGAAACACAGTGATGGATTTTACAGTTCATATTTGACAACAGTCTTAAAGTAGTTTCGTAACAGGTTCTGTTCTGAAGATGTAAGGGCTTCAAACCGGTGGAAGAAAAACCGAAACTGAACCTAAATTGATTTTCATTTCCAGAACTGAATTGAAATTATTTTTCGTGCCCAAACTGAACTGTAAAAACGGTTTTATATTTAAAAGTTCTATTTCAAACTGTCACTTATTTGAAATGTAGATTAAAAAGTAAGCTTAAAAGTAAGCAAAGAGAAATTATGTATACTGATGCTAATTAAATTGAAAAAAATGAAAATATTTATTAACTAAGGGACGATACTAACTAGTGCCATCTCAACGTTTGTACCTAAAATACTAACCTGATGACCTGACCCAATATGGACAAAGTATTTTACACCTCTAATATTAAGACAGAAAATGTTTTTTAGGACAGAATACAGGATTGTCATTAAGATTAAGAAGGAAGTTAATTGAATATGGACTATATGAGTATTAAAGCAAGCCTTTAGTAACATTGTGGAAAAGCCTAGGGCGAAAATAAGATCAGAATTTGATAATTTGGCAAGATCTTTTGACGATTTATTGAAATGAAGATTTTAGACAGGATCTAAAACGGAAAAAAGCTATTTCTGATGGGTATAAAACCAGAACTGAAACGAAAGCTCTCTTTTTTTCTGATAAAAACCGTAAACGAAATGAAATATTTTGACTGAACCGAAATGATAAACGGAAGAAAGAATATTACGTTTCTAAACGTTGGGGTTTTGGATTCTTAAAAGAAACACCAGTTAACTTAAACTAGTAAATCTACAGATCAGAGGCCTCAACGTCAGCTCTACAAATCATTGTTCATTAATCTCACTAATTTTTAATATAATCTGCATACTATTTGATAGCTTAAAATTAAATTTTTTAACGTTATTTATACATTTATAAGAATATAAGATTTATTGAAAGGTCCAAAAATTTTAGAAGTATCACATTAAACACAATTTTATGTCGGATAAATGATAAGATAAACTACTTATTACTGTATTTTTTTCAGAATAAGATTACATATCTTCAGAGGGGCGGAGCCCCCCTGAATCCCCCGTTGTCACTTTAATTTTATATTATCAATTTCCAGTAATTGTGTGCTTTCATTAATCGAGTGTATGTCTGAGTGCATTTACTATTTTAATTTAATTAAAATTAACTATCTCTTTATATAGGAGGTTTTATCCTATCCTTAAAAGAATACTTATTTTTCAATCACTAAATATCATATGTTGCTAAAATTGAATGAAATTCCGTGTATTAAAATATGCTTATACAAATGTAAATTTCTCTTATGAGACTTATATTCCATTTTCACATCCAACGTTTTTATATTTTTCGTTTGGAAAGCCGATTTGGTCATCTTTCTTTAGTAGTTAAAATAAATTCTCATCTATTTCATTAGAAAAAGCATATTAAAAAATTAAATCACCCGAAAATTAGCTATTTTGTTAATAACATTTCGCGTCAAAATAACTCACTTGAATTTTTCTTTGTTGATATTCTTTGAAATATAGTTGCTTAGCAACCATTTAATGAAAGAGAAAAAGTAAATGCATTGGAAATTTTTGTAAAAAATGAGAAATTAAAATTTTCATATCTTTCAAATTAATGCGTAAAATTTCCCAATAATTTATACAATTAATTTAGAAATTCTAATAAATATATTGGGAAATTTTCAAAGCTATCAAATTAAATTAACATATCCATTCCGTAAATTTAATATCCATAATTTAGCATTTGCAATTATCCCAATGCGTGATTTTCTTTTCGCGGAATGTTAAAATAAAAAAAATCGTCTGACTTCCCATTGAAAAGCATTATGACTTAAAATAAAATGTTCTATATTTTTCGAACGAATGAACCCTATTTAACCAAAAACTATACAGCTAATTCCGGGTACCTCGCCAACATACCCACCAAAAATCTACCTAATCGGACCCTTTTTGCGGCAGTTATCGCGGAACAGACAGACAGACAGACAGACAGACAGACAAACCGACAGAAACCAAAAACTTTTCGGGTCTCAACAGTAAGCCTTCACTGACGTTTCGGCAATTATTTATCATTTTTTCTTATGATAACAAAATGTTTTTATATATATTTTTTATTTCTTTGTTCTTTTTATTAACAAGAAATGCTAAAGAGATAAACTGCTTCTAATCAGTTGAGAGCAACAAAATATTCTTGACTGGAAATTTTCTCCTATTTGCAGATATGTTTTCTGATACATGTTGTCAGTTGGAAACAGATTTCACCAGATGGCATCAGATTTCAAAGAGTTCAAATCTGAACAATCACCATTTAAATAATTTTAAATAATTTTATTTTATTTTAAAAAAGTAGTTTCATCCCATTAATACTCGATTTTATGTACTTGAAATATTTAATTAAAAATTGTATTTCCCATTTATTATCTACAATGGAAATTTATATGTGTAATGAGAACATATGCAATGAATCAGCCCCTTTTGAATTACCTGAAGACTTTTTATAACTCTCCCGTCAACCAATTGACGCCCCTTCACCCCCGGTATTTATTGCAAACGCACCGATCAGATAAACTCGTCATCGTTCGTAAAACAGATCATCTAAACTTTTTTCTTCTAAGATAAAGGGCTTAAAAACTTACCCTAGAAAAGTTTTAATTCTGACCCTAGTGACGTCAGCTACCTTTTCCTTATTCTAGAATGGAGCAAAGGCTTTATTATAAATCCTATTAACAGAAAATTCAAAGCGCTAAAATTGGTTTACTAACACAAATTGTATGTTCTTTTTGTTTTGATTTTTTGAAATTTTTTTACTTAAATGCTTGAAATTAATTAAATGATGATACCTCACTGATTCATTTAGTATTTAACAATTTATATCTGTTGACTTCCTTTCATTTCCCAAGAAAATAATTTTTTAATGTGATTTATCAAGAAATTATTAAAATTATTTGATTAATATTCACTCATAGGCAGTAGCATGCTTCTATTATTCTGGCAGAAGACACCGAAAGAAAAGATAGACATTGTAAATTGATTTCCTCCTACCTATAGTATACATTAAATATACTTAAAACATTGTTTTCATATTAAAATCTTTCTCCACCACTCAAGTTTAGAGGCAACACTTTAGTTTGATGACTTTTGTTTCAAAAACGATGAAAAATTTGGCTTCAGATATCAATTTCGATAATATTCAGATGTAAAGTGTCTGAAATATAAATATAAATTTTGTTGAGTTTCCAACAATGTCTTTTCTATTATTTTATTTCTTCTATAAGCGTTCACGAGTATCGCAATCATCTGCAAAAATAAAGCACATTTTATAATCTTAAAAACAATCCATTCTGTTTGATACGAACAGCAATGAGAAAGCTAGTGTCAGAATAAACTTGTCAGAATATAGTGTCAGAATTCTTACTTATGTATTTATTTCAAGACACAACAAAAACATTACGATCTCTGAAACTCTTATGCCATCTTCAAATGACAAAAAACCGGTGTAGCAATCTATGTGGTCCGAAGAATTTGATATCTGTTTTTATCAGAAAATACAGTTCCATGAATGCCTGTTCGAAATAAAACATTTTGAAGCATTGAAGTTTTTCGAGCATTTTGAAGTTTTGACGAACATTTCCATTTATTCTGAATGAAAATGAATGGTTAATTACATTGTTTTGGGGAAAAATACGTGGTACAAGGCAAAAGATAAGTCAGCCATTCTTGTCAGTAATTTAAAAGCCTTTACTACGTTGTGGCTAAACAGACCCCGTTAATTTTTTTAGTGGTGAAATTAACAATAATCATATGATTATTTACAGTTTGCCACTGAGGCGTATTTAGCCTTTCGAATCGAGATTTTGAACTCTGAATATATGTAATATTTGAGGTATGTGAGGATGTCGACTACTAAAACACATTTCTCATAATACTTTTCAGTGCTCGACATGCTGACTTAATTCCACCACCCATAGTTTATATATAAAATAATTCTAACATATATTCTCTATTGCGTACCTCTTACGTAAATCACAGTTAGCTCGGAAACAGGATGAATGAATTCCATCATATTTTATGAAAATCTGGCAAACGAATTTCCATTCTTAATTTCTAAAGAAGAGGCAGGGACCGATTTAGAAATTTGGGGGCCCTGGGCACAGATGTATATGCCCCCCCCCCCTCGTACAGATTCTTTTAATAAAAAATTTAATATCGAAAGCAGTTCTTATTAAGATAACCACTATTGACTTTGATAATTTCTTTAAAATATTAATTAAAAAAATTAAATTTGATAATCATTAATTTACTTTTAAATAACTATTTGATAATTATGAATTTTTAATTGAATTTTATAATAAACTATGTGGTGCTGATTACCTTTCTCTATGCAAGTCCATACATCTGGAATGATAAAGTAGGGCAACAACTAATAATAAATTTACCGCAGTACCAAGCTATAATTATTTAAAATTTTAGCATATCCTATTAATCAAACAACTTTTTCTTTCAAATACAAACTTTGTATGAAAAAAAAAACTAAATTTACACAAGTAACTAGCAGAACCACACGGCTTTGTCCATTGAACCATGAGGGTCTTACATGTAAAATAAATAAAAATGAAATAATATGACGATCCCAAAAATGGAGTTCTGTACATTACTGCACATAAATTGTTAAAAAACAATCAGCAAAAAGTGAAGTTACTTTGACATATAGACAATCTCTGACAAACAGATTTTTCCATTTTAATTTTGTTTTTTGACAGTTAAAACTGTTTTGGTCAATAATTGAAAAATTTTTAGTAGCATTTGGGGGCCCCTAAAAATCGGGGGTCCTGGGCCCGTGCCCCGAATGCCCTGCCGTAAATCAGGCACTGAGAAGAGGGTAGTTCTTTCTAATTTTGTTAATAAAAACAAGTAATTTTTTTTAATTACTTGTTTCATAGTTGACTACTAGTTTTAAAGTATGATTAGTTATTTTTATTCTTTTTAGGTCTTTAGGCAGTAAAGAAGTTGAACGAGGAACTAGCCTGTTGCAACAACCCCCAACCTAGAGGACGAGGGCCCTCTTCATCTGGACTCTGGACACTCACCTTGAACCTGTCCGGCTTGGTTGAGCCTACAAGGAGCAGATGTCCCTCCAGCATTGCCTCAAGGATCCCTGTGTTACGCAAGTCCACACCGACGCAATATTGGAGACATAATCAGAGGGATTAATTAACAAGTTAATTAACATCCTTGTTAAAATTTTAACAAGGTATATGATTTTTGGATGCTGGAACATTCAAGGGATAAATAAAAAAATTGACTTATTACCAGAAGAGCTAATGGCAGCTAAAATTGACGTATCAGAGACGAAGAGGAAATGAAAGGGAGAAGAAGAAGCAGGCAAATATCTCTATTTTTGAAGTGAAGTAGGAAAAAACAAACATTTTAAAGCAGGAGAAGTCATGATTAGAAAGCAGCTCTGGAATGAAATAACAAATTGGAATTTTCACAGTGAAAGGATTCTGTCAGTGTGCATGACAATTTTCGGAAGATAAATTTGTATTATAGGAACGTCTGCACCAAAAAGCGATGCCAGTGAGGAAGGAAAATAGGTATTGGGATGCATTACGGGATATCATCGAAAATACACCAAACAGAAAAGAGATCTTTTTGTTGGGAGATCTTAATGCAATGGTGGGAAAAAGACTAGGAAATAAAGTTATTGGAAGATTTGGGGAAGAAATTCATAATGGCAACGTGAAACGTTTGATTGAAATATGTGAACAATCAGACCTTAAAATAAAGAATACGTTTTTCCAAAATTAGGATATCCATCATTACACATGGCACCAAGAACGGAAGAACCAGAAATCGTTTAACGATCTGATTTTACCTAGACAATGTACCTCAGCCACAATTAAGGATATTAGAGTATATAGAGGTACAGACTATGGATCCGATTATTATTTAGTCACAGCAAAATTTGGATGGAATTCGTTAAAGAGTAAAGCAAAAATATCTAGTTAACAAAAACAAAAATGAAATACTGTTATACAGAATTTAAAGTGAGATTACTACAAGATGAGAGCACGAGAAATATATGAGAAAACAATGAGAGACAGACTGAATGTAGATTTGGAAGGTACGCAGAGGTCTATATGTATATAACCATCTTAAACAGATTGTTAGCGCTGTTGCTCTTGAGATATTGGATACAAGGAGTAGAAATGAAGGCAACAGTAAGAGGCTAAATGAAGAAATTCTTAAAGAAATTCAAGAAAAGAAAGAAGCATTTTTAAACTGGTTAAATAAAAAATATGATGATAGTTTAGAAATATACAAAAGTAAAAAAACAAAAAAAACAATAGAGAAATTCAAAGAAATTAGACGATGCAAAAATGAAGATTGTGAAAGAGCTAGCATAAATTGCACTAGCATAGCATTGCACTAGCATAGAGCATGTGCTAGCATAAATTGCCAACTAGGATTTAAAAATATCTCAGAAGCCTGGAAGATTTTAAAGAGAATGAGAACATATATTCATTATAAAACTAAACTTGAAATGGTTAAGATTAGTGCTTGGAGGTCATATTTTAAGATTATGTGCTAGCATAAATTGCCAATTAGGATTCAAAAACCCCAGAAGCCTGGAAGATATTTTGAAAGGGAATGAGAACTGATACTCATCTTAAAACTACATTTGAAATGATTAAGATTGGAGCTTGGAGATCATATTTTGAAGAACTTGCAGATGAATTTAAAGATTCAGAAGTGTTTGAACACCAAAATGTTGGATTTCAAATCACAAGCGCAGAGGTCGAAAAAGCATTCAGTTAGGGAAAAAAATGGTACATCACCTGTACCTGGTGGAGTAAATGTTGAACTGCTAAAATATGGTGATAAAAGCATTTTAAGTATATTAATTCAATTATACAACAGAATCTGTGCAGGAGATTCATTGTCCCAAGAATTAAATGAATGATATTGAAGTTTACACGTATTGAATTTTACTAAGGCAGTAGGAAAAACTTTTTGAGTTATTCTATCTATTGTTAGGTGCGTTCGTAATTATATAAATACGTAGCACCTATAGTCGTCGTCTGGTCCGTCCGTCCTTCCGCATATAACAAAAAAAAAACTACCCAACCGAGTGGTTTGAAATTTAATATATATCATCGTTGCAAAATTTTGTCGAGTCATCTAAAATTTTATGAAAATCGAATCAGAACTTAAAAATATATTAATAAAAGTTTTCTTCATTCTATTAAATCTTATCAAACGTCACAAAGTCATGTGACTGAGGAAAACAAATACGGGCTCACCTTTTTTCATATTCCAGGTGACCATTTTTATATAATTTTTTCGAATTAAATTGACATAAAAGTTACATTTTTAGAAAGATCGATTAAAAAATTGTTTGTTTGAGAGATGATTTACATTCAAATATGTATAGATTCTGAGAAAACTTCAGGTGAAATTAGGTTGACAGCCCAATATCTCAATCCATTAAAGTAAATAAACACAAGAGATTCGTTCATCGTGAGTCATAAAAATATTAAACCCTGATGGTAATCATTCGTAAAGCAAGATCTCCATGGTGAATTTTGCAGCGCTGTCTGGTGTCGAAAAAAAAATCGCATCTGAAAACGTAATAAGAGAAAAGGCACACTCATTTCGCTCATAAGAGACGACATAATTAGTTTCACTGAAATAATAACGATGATTTCTTTACATTGTAAAAAATATTTATTGTACGTACGCACGTTATTCGTCACATTTAACGTACAATTTCCAACTTGTTGTAACTAGTTTTGCTGTAGGCCTAATCTTTTTAGCACTTTCCAACCTAGTTGAAAAGTGCTTATGACTTCGGTTTGTCTGGCCGTCTGCCGTCTGGCCGTCTGGCCGTCTGCCGTCTGGCCGTCTGGCCGTCTGCCGTCTGCCGTCTGCCGTCTGTCCGTGCTCTAACTCCCGTAAATATGCTCGGATTGCTCTGCAATTTTTATATGTTATTATCGTTATCTATAGCATGTTCCCTATTTCAACGGAAGTGTGTAGCACTTATAGTTTTTTTACAGGGACACTCAAAAGAATTCCGTTACATTGCGGTCTATGGGGAAAAATCATTTGCTGTTTATTTAAATAATGTTTCACTATTTTAAACGCATTGAAATTTATATATATCACTAAGGTGCATTAGAAGAAGCTTAATATGGAACAGGGTGTGCATAGCACTTATAGTTACTTTACAGGGACAGTAAAAATAATTCCGTTACATTACGTCTATGGAGAAAAATCGTCTGCGGTTTATTTAAATAATGTTTCACTATTTTAAACGCATTGAAATTTATATAGATCACTAAGGTGCATTACAAGAGACTTACTACGGAATATTGTGTGTATAGCAGTCATCGTTCATTTACAGGGACACACAAAAGAATTATCTACTGTCTGTTAACAATAATTCCTGGAAGTGCGTTTTAAGTTACTGAACGCGATTTTAATGTTAACTTGCTTTTTGTCTATTACGTGGTGTGTATAAATTCTGTAGATCCTATACAGGGCAGCACAAAAGTTCGCGAACACATTTCTGTTTATTGACAAACTCCAGACGGAGAATTTTAAAATGTGCTACACGTTTCCTAACTGAACTAAAATTTAGCATCCTATGTAGTATATATACAATTCTATATATCCTATACAGGGCTGAATAAAAGTATTCGGATATTTTTCCGAATATTGTATATGTTGGAAATTCCTGAAATTATGTTTTTAAATATGTTATGCGTTTTCCAAATTGTTTACTTAGAAGTTATCTTTTAGCTTATTAAACGGTATGATTTGTAAAATTATTTTGGAAGCGTTGGAAAGTGCTACATAATCTATGCTTGACGCATGATTTTTCGTTCTTGTTTAAATAAAATTTTGAAGAGTTACTAATATTTTTTAAAACGCTGTATTGTCTCTCATTGAATAGAGAGACAAAATCATAAAATAGGCTTAAAACTAAATGATAGTAAATATATCCATCATTTCGCATTTGTCTATGATCAAGTCCTCATAGCAGAAGATGAAGAAGACTCCACGTACAAATTGCGGAAACAAAAGAATACTTATGATGAATGGGGATTAAAGATAAATATGAGTAAAACTGAGTACTTAACAGCAAGTCTGAAAGCTAGTATTTTATTGGATAATATAAATATAAAAAGTGTTGAGGAATTCAAATACCTTGGATCTATCATTCATCAAGATGGATCCTGCCAAAGAGATGTATAGAGAAGAGATTTGAAGAAGACAGAAAAACAATTGCAATGTTGAATTCTGTTCAGTGGAGTAGTAATATTCTCCCAAAACTGAACGACTAATTTATAGAGCAATCGTACAAAGAATTTTACTGCATAGTTCAAAGACATGGACTTTAAATCTCTGCCTAAAACAGAAACTCCTTCCTACCGAAAAGGACTTCTCGGGAAGATCAGTAACAACACCAAGTCAGTAACAACATGAAAAGGTTAAAAATTCATAGAATGAGTGAAATCACGGAATTCAAACAGGATTTTCTACAGAGATGGTTTGAGTTGTTCGCAGAATGAAAAAAGAGCGTCTGCCAAAAATCTTTTAGAATGGAGTCCAAAAGGTAAAAGAAGGATGAGCAGACCAAGAATGACATAGAAAAATACTATTGAAGAGTCTTTCAAAGCTTATAAATTAAATGATGTTATTGCACGGGACAAGGAGAAATGGAAAATAATTCTCAAAAATACTTTTACCGGTCGAGTAAACCCACTACTTATTGGAAATTTCTAAGGATGATGATGATGATGATTAGTTATTTTATTTTTATTGCTTCTTTGACTGAGTCTGGTTTCTAACTTTTAACCTGCCAACTACTATTTCTTTCACTTTTTGATAGTGTCAACTACTGAGGTAAAAAAATAAGTTAAACTTTTTCGGCTAATTTGATCCAGTGCGAGTGTGCTTGTTTTCATTTTAAATAGAGAAGAGGGGGGGGGGATTGCACTGCTTGGGGGTGTTTCTAAGGGAATCTAACCCGTATTTACGCAGCGTTACACAGGTTCGAAGGAAGTCTCGGAAAGGTTAAACCGACGAGCGCGACAAAGGTTCAAACTCAGCTTCTCCTGTCTACAAGCTTGAGAGCAGAACCTTTCAGTCGCTGGAGGAGACTATGTGAAACAGAATATGTAATTACAAATATGCAACTTTAATTTAATTATAAAGAAGAAGTAAAGTGACTATAGATCTCATTAGCTGAAGAATGAACTGATGAGGAGTTTCTTAAAGAAGAAGATTAAAAAGCAGTTGATAACGAATTCTGAAAAGGAATTAGATTAAAGTCACGAATTGCACATTTGTGAATTTCCTGATTATTATTATAGCAGAAATAGAATTACTAAATGGAGTAAAAAGACACCAGGATTGAATGTGAGAGCTTCTGCACAAAATATATTTCAAGAAAATAAAATATCATGCATATATTGTGAAATATATATATAGTGGGCCAGAAAGAGCCAGCGCGCGCTTTCCTGTAACAAAAAGAGACGCGCGTTCTCCCAGGTTAATTGACAAAAGAGTCCGATTACTGTGGGTAAGAAGGCACATTACCAGGCGTAAAAAGAGTAAAACGCGTTTTTAGTGCCATGAAACGGTGAAAATTACTAAAATTAACAGCATAATTTAGTATATTTTTGTCGTAAAAGAACTGGATCATTTTTATTTTACTTGATAGTGCATGGGGAATGTTTTTAACACTTTCCAACATATTTGAAAAGTGTTTATGCATTATGTTTGGCGGTCCGGCCGTCCGCGCTCTAACTCGCGTAAATATACTCGGATTGCGATGTAATTGATATACGTTATTGAGGTTTACCATAGCATGTTCGGTATTGAAAAGGAAGTGTGTAGCCTTTATAAGTTCATTTAATGCACTCAAATAATGCAATTACATTAGGTTCTATGGGAGAAAATCGTTTACATTGTATTTTAATGATGTTACTCTAATTCAAACATATTGAAATTCATATACATTACTGAAGTGCACTACTACATGCTTACTATAGAGCATTGTATGCATAGAACTTATAGTTCGCTTACAGGGGGGGGGGGCACTCAGATAGATTCCATTATATTATGGTATATTGGGAAAAATCATTTGCGGTGTAATTTAATTATCATACACTATTACAAACATAATGAAATTGATATGAATTTCTGAGGTGTACTAAAACGTGCTTACTGTAGAATATGGAGTTTAAAGCGTTTATTGTTCATTTACAGGGACACACAAAAGATATCGGATACAGTACTGTATCCGAAGTACTGTCTAAGCGATAATTGCTGGAAGTGCGTTTTTAGTTATAGTATTTTATGTTTAACGTTTTTAAGTTTAACTAGATTTTTTAATACTACGTAGTGTGTATAAATGTTGTAGATCATACACAGGGCTACACAAAAGAATGCGAAAGAATTACTAAGAATGAGCATGAATTGGTTAAAGGTGGTTTTTAATAGTGTTATGATTTTTCAAGCTGAACTATATTTAGTATACTAAGAGATGTTTGTAGAATATGGATAAAATCGTATACAAGACCTCGCAAAGAACTGGATAGATGACTGCCTAATATGGATGATAATTTCTGGAAGTGTGATTTCAGTAGTTTTAAGCGTGTGTTTGCCTCAATTAAATGTTAGCTTAATATGTGGCGTGTATAAAAATCAGTAGGTAATATACAGGGCTGCACAAAAGAATTCAAGTGTGTTTCCGTTTACTGGTAGAAATTACTGAAGGCGAATTTTTACCCGTGTTATGCGTTTTCTTACTAAACTAAATTTTAATGTACTATGTAGAATATATAAAAACCTATAGATCATATGCAAGGTTGCAAAAATGAATTGGAATACTTTTCCGTCTATACATGGTAATTGGTGAAATCTGGTTTTCAAATGTGTTATGTGTTTTCTAAAATGTTTGCTCTTATTTACATTATTAAACAGCGAAGTTTTGTTAAAATATTCTGGAAATGTTGCAAAGTGTTTCATAATCTAGGCTTGACGCATGATTTTTCTTTCTTGTTTTAAATATTATATGGTCATTTTCAGACAATTATAAATTTTGCATTTAAAAAAAAAAGAATAAATTTTATCATTTTAATTCATGATTTGTAACTAAAATTACTCCATATAATAACATAATGTCAATTTTTACTACGGAATAGTAATGAATTTTTAACAAGAACGAAAAATCATGCGTCAAGCATAGATTATGTAACACTTTCCAACGCTTCCAAAATAATTTTACGAATCATACTCTTTAATAAGCTAAAAGATAACATCTAAGTAATCCGAATACTTTTATTCAGCCCTGTATAGGATCTATAGATTTGTATATATACTACATAGGATGCTAAATTTTAGTTCAGTTAGGAAACACGTAGCACAGTTTAAAATTCTCCGTCTGGAGTTAAATAATACGGAAATGTGTTCCCGAACTTTTGTGCTTCCCTGTATAGGATCTACAGAATTTATACACACCACGTAATATACAAAACGCGATTTAAAATTAAAATCGCGTTCAGTAACTTAAAACGCACTTCCAGGAATTATTGTTAACATACAGTAGAGAATTCTTTTGTGTGTCCCTGTAAATGAACGATGACTGCTATACACACAATATTCTGTAGTAAGTCTCTTGTAATGAACCTTATATAAATTTCAATGCGTTTAAAATAGGGAAACATTATTTAAATAAACCGCAGACGATTTTTCTCCATAGACGTAATGTAACGGAATTCTTTTGACTGTCCCTGTAAAGTAAGTATAAGTGCTATGCACACCCTATTCCATATTAAGCTTCTTCTAATGCACCTTAGTGATATATATAAATTTCAGTGCGTTTAAAATAGTGAAACATTATTTAAATAAACCGCAAATGATTTTTCCCCATAGACCGCAATGTAACGGAATTCTTTTGAGTGTCCCTGTAAAAAAACTATAAGTGCTACACACTTCCATTGAAATAGGGAACATGCTATAGATAACGATTATAACATATAAAAATTGCAGGGCAATCCGAGCATATTTACGGGAGTTAGAGCACGGACAGACGGCAGACGGCAGACGGCCAGACGGCCAGACGGCCAGACGGCAGACGGCCAGACAAACCGAAGTCATAAACACTTTTCAACTAGGTTGGAAAGTGTTAAAAAATGTCTAAAAGTGTCAGTACTATGTCCCTGAAATCATAAATCCAAAACGCCATGGTAATGACATTTTTAACGTTAAACTCATTTTAGAACTGAACAATAACAATTGAATGCCTGTGAGGTACTTATTCTGAAAGCACTCACAAGCCTTTTTTTTTTAAATTCCTACTATTAGCTCACACTCTCTCTATATATATCTTGTTGGAATTTTCAATCGTTAAAAAAATATTTTCTATTCATCCATTCAAGTTCAAATAAATTTTTTAAAACTTTTACTGGATGACAATTGATGTTAATGCAGTTTTTTCAAATATTAATTAATTCATTAAATTTAATTAATTAATTTTAATTTTATATTTCATTTCTGTTCAAAAGTACTGACTCACTCCATATTTATAGTCTCACCTTCACACGTAAAAAGATAATAGGTCTGTTCAAGGACGAAGATCAGGCAGCTCGCGGGCGAAGGAGAGTATAAATGTGGAGTGAGTCTTACTTTTGAACAGAAATGAAGTATAAAACTAAAATTAAATAATAAAATTTAATTAATTAATTAATATTTGAAAAAACTGTATTATAGCTAACTGTAACACCGCTATGGCACTTTATTGTGAAGTCTGGTAATTTTTTTAATTCAATATTTGAAAAACGGCATAATCATTAGATTTTAAATTTGTATCAAGAAAAATACAATTTTTTTACCTTTCTAACGCAGTTTGTCTAACAATTTTGTGGGAAATACTTTTCGAGCTATTAATTTTTGGTATTTTAGCTATTTATTTTTTATTTAATTTTTAATACATTTCAAAAATTTCTCTTATTTAAGATATTTAGCAGGATATAAATATTGGAATAAATACCGCCAGTGGCGAAGCGTGTAGATCGCTGGAAAAAAATTTTCTATTTGACCTAAGTAGGAATTGACTTTAAAAAAAAGTTTTTATATTACTTGTTTTATAATTCATTCAGAAAAATGAAATTATTAAATATATATAAATCAGTAATAATAAACTAGGTAATGACATAAACCATGGGAATGAAATTTGCAACTTTTCATTTTTAAAAATTTTTAAATTTAAACTGTTTAACACTTTCCAACCTAGTTGAAAAGTGTTTATGACTTCGGTTTGTCTGCCGTATGGCCGTCTGGCCGTGCACTAACTTCCGTAAATATGCTCGGATTGCCCTGAAATTTTTATATGTTTGTTATCGTTATCTATAGCATGTTCCCTATTTCAACTGAAGTGTGTAGCACTTATAGTTTTTTTACAGGGACACTCAAAAGAATTCCGTTACATTACGGTCTATGGGGAAAAATCATTTGCGGCTTATTTTAATGATGTTACACAATTTCAAACACATTGTAATTGATATATATCACTAAGGTGCATTACAAGAAGCTTAATATGGAATAGGGTATGTATAGCACTTATAGTTCTTTAAAGGTACAATCAAAAGAATTCCGTTACATTACGTCTATGGACAAAAATCGTTTGCGGTTTAATTAAATAATGTTTCACCATTTTAAACGCATTGTAATTTATATATATCACTACGGTGCATTACAAGAGGCTTACGACAGAATAGTGTGTGTATAGCAGTCATCGTTCATTTACAGGGACACACAAAAGAATTATCTACTGTGTGTTAACAATAATTCCTGGAAGTGCGTTTTAAGTTGCTGAACGTGATTTTAAATTTAACACACTTTTTGTCTATTACTTGGTGTGTATAAATTCTGTAGATCCTATACAGGGCAGCACAAAAGTTCGCGAAAACATTTCCGTTTATTGACAGAAACTCCAGAAGGAGAATCTCAAACTGCGCTAAGCGTTTCCTAACTAAACTAAAATTTAGCATCCTATGTAGTATATATAAAAATCTATAGATCACATACAGGGCTGAATAAAAGTATTCGGATATTTTTCCGAATATTGTATATGTTGTAAATATATGTTGGAAATTCCTGAAATTACGTAATTAAATATGTTATGCGTTTTCCAAATTGTTTACTTAGATATTATCTTTCAGCTTATTAAACGGTAATGATTTGTAAAATTATTTTTGAAGCGTTGGAAAGTGTTACATAATCTATGCTTGACGCATGATTTTTCGTTCTTGTTGTCATATTTAAACTGGTGCGCAGTGTGTGATCGCAAAGAATTGTTGACAAAATATTTTAACATTAATGCTGGACTTTCTTAATTGACATTTTTATACTGGAACATAAAATTTACCATTATCGGAGAATGACCCTATAGAACTCGGGGACTGTATAAAAATTTAAGTTTCATAACTTTTACAATAATAACTGTTTTTGCGTAAATGTCTCTTAATATGATGGATCTTTTAATATGATCAGTATTTTCTAAAGGGACTTTGTTACTATTTACATGTAATGTGTATCTAAGTAGGAGGTAAACTTCATGCATGCAAATAAAATAAAACGAAAATCCCTGTCTTTAGATATGCTTCATTAAGTTATTATTAGGGCTCAGTGAAATATGCAGAAGTGTTAACACTATAATCTAAAAGTAATTTTCGTCTTTCTTATTTTCAGTATTTTTGTCATTAAATAATAAAATATATCTTTTAGAAAATAATGAATTTTCGCATAATTTATGGTGTCCTTATTATTATTATATGTTTTTCAAAACTCATGTTTATCCGTTTGTATTTGAATATACTTACTAATCTAAATTATATAATTATTTTATTCTCCAACAGTTTTAGGTTTACTTTCTGTGCTTATTTAAATATTTTTATTTATTTATTGTATTACCGCAGATCCCGGCGTATAAGCCAGGACTACAAAAATCCGTTTCACACCAGACATTTTATTGTATTCTTAAATTATTCGTTTTTCGATTCTTCCCCCGTATTTGACAAATTCCCATCCTAAAGGAATTTGAATGTTCTCACTGTTGGCATATGGAATGCCAATGGACTTATACGTCAGGCCTCTGAGTTTAAATATTTTATTTCTAGTAATAATTTACACATCATGTTAGTCACAGACACCAAGTTCCAGGGTAACTCTATTAGGGTTGCCAACGTTATGCTTTTCAATGTTGATAGTCCACCTATCGCTGGCGGCCGTCCTAGTGGTGGCACTGTTGTGTATGTTAAAAACAGACTCAATGCAACCCTTGCTAAAATCCCCCAGTTTCACGGCATTGAGACCACCCCCATTGTCTTAGAATTTCCCTCCATTCCCCAGCTTTTGATTGCAGCTATCTACAATCCACTTAATAGGGATCACCGTCTGATAGAACAGGATCTTTCGAATTTAACCCGCTCTTTTCCAAATTTTATCATTTTCATTCCAATTCAACTGGTTACAAAGTACGCAGGTGGACAGATCAAAATCACGTAAATGTTTTAGCACTCATACAGTCCACCCACCATAATACTCACTCCATCATCGGTTTTGCCATCACTCGCATTTTTCCCTTCCCGCACACCATTCAAGCAGTGAACGACCTCTCGTCGGACCATCTCCCAGTTGTGCTTAGACTTGAAGTGGGTAATTTTCAATTAGACGTCCCCCAGGCCTTTTCGGTCAACTGGGAGGATTTCGGACATGTTTTGGAAAATATGGGCACCCCTCGCACTGAGATTCCTTCTGCCGAGAACGTAACTTCTTCCATCCAAGCATTTGAGGACTCACTCCATTTCAAGAAGTTGCAAAACCTAGGCAGAGGGTGATTGAAACATTTCGGCTACCTGAGCACATCAGGGATTTGAAAAGACTGAGAAATCGTACAAGAAGTGACTGGCAGATGACTTGGGACCCCTCTTAAAAGCTGATCTTAAAAACCATCAGGTTTCTGCTGCAATCAAAGAGTGAAGTATTTCACGTTGGAACACCTACGTTGAGTCCTTATCGACTGCTAACAACACATTTTGGTCAGCAACGGCCCGAATCCGCAGGACACGAACACACATTCCGTCCCTAAATGGGCCCAATGATATAGACTATTCTAACACTGACAAGGCTGAGCTCATTGCTGACAGTCTTAGAAGACAGTTTACACTCAATCAAGATTGTTAACTGTGAAGTTGAACAGTTTTTAAATGCAGATCTTAATCCGGCAACCTTCTCTGAGGTGATTTCTTACATCGGGAATCTCAAAAAGAACAAATCGCCTGGACTCGATTGCATCTCTACCAATATGCTCTTGCATCTCCCACTTAATTTCATATTTTTTCTAACTATTATCATTAATTGCATGTTAAACCTATGCATGTTTCCTGATTTCTGGAAGAAGGCGCTGATTGTACCGATCCCAAAACCGGGACAGGACAGGCACGTCCCTACTAGCTTCAGACCTATCTCCCTTCTATATTTCCTCTACAAAGTCTACGAATACATACTTGTGAACCGTCTGAAAGAGTTTGTTACCTCCAATTCAATAATTATACCTGAGCAGTTTGGGTTCAGGCCCAAACACTCGAAGCAACATCAGCTTTGGAGAGTGACTGAACTTGTTCACGAGGGCTTCATGAAGAAAGAAAAAAATGGTGCTGTATTCATAGACATTGCTAAGGCCTTCGACCGGGTCTGGCGTTATGGACTTATTTATAAGTTGATTTTGCTCAAGGTCCCACCCCAACTTGTCTTTATTTTTTTTAACTACCTGGAAGGTAAAACCTTCTCTGTTAAAGTTAATAATTCTATCTCCTCCTTTCGCAAGATCGAAGCTGGCATCCCTCAGGGCCATTTAATTATCACATGGCTGTTCAACATCTACATTAATGATATTCCTCGTATTCCCGGCATCCTCTTAGCATTATATGCGGATGACACGGCCATAATGTACTGCAACATATCACTCTTCAACGTGATTGAACAACTACAGTCCTAGCTTCAGCTCTTTTTTATTTGGCTTTGTAATTGACGTATCAATTTCAATGCAGCAAAAAGTGCCACCATGATTTTTTCAAATATGTCTATTTCCCCCAATTTTAATCTTTCTCTTAACGGTGACGACATACCCTGGGTTACCAACTATAAATATCTAAGAATTTATCTAGATTCAAAATTAACCTGGGCTAGGCAGATTACGGGCGTATTAGCCAAATCTACCAAAGCTCATGACTCCCTTAAATCTCTATTTGCTTACCACAGCCATTTGTCAATTTCAACTAAGTTATTACTGTATAAATCCTTTATCAGATCAACCATGATGTACGGGTCTGCTGTCTGGGGAACTGTCTGTGAAACTCAGATGCCAAAACTTCAAACTTTTCAGAATTCTTTATTGCGTAGGATTTGTCAGGCGACAATGTTTGTCCGGAATGACGTCATTCATGCTGATCTCAAAATTAGGTCTATCTCGCAAATTATTAAAAAAACTTGCACAAAATGTCCACAGAGATCGAATCTTGATACCCAACGATGCATTGAGGTCCATCAAACCTTACAGAGTTGATGACTCTCGAGGTAAGAAAAGACCGCTTGCCATCTTGAGCAGAGATGACGGCTTTGCACCACCTTCCAAAAGGGAGAGGAGAGAGCCACCTTAAATGAGGCTTTCCAAATTCAAATTTAATTTGGTTGAATTTTATTTTTCATTCTGATATATATCTCCATTAACTCTTTTATGACGTCTTCCCACCTTACATTTGGCACCGAGTTACGTTCACCTTCCTAATTCAAATTTAAATGTTATTTTGTTAGTTATTAAATGTTATTAATTTATTATTTATGTTTGTACCTGTGTTAGGAAAAATCTTTTTTGCAGGATTCTTTTTAGATTTTATTATTTTTTCCCTCCCTACCCTCCCCCCTTAAGGCACTCCCATGTCACTGTCAAAGCACATAGAGTTTAGTACTCCATCCTGAAAACTCTCCTACTTTATTTGCACTCCACCACAGCCTGCTCCTGGACTGCGAGAAGAACTATCTAGTTTTCAAGTACAATCCTGATAATTCTTGCTTATATCGTTCCAGCTTAGATACTAGATAAACGCGGGCATTACGACCCACGTAGGTACTCCATGGACTTTGACTTGAAGATTGTATTTTTTTGTTTTCTTTTAATAGCCCTGTAAAGTTGGGATATTTATTTATATACACTCTGTATATTCTACAGTATAATTGAAATTGGTATATGGAGTGCTTTTTAAAATAAGTTACAATGGTTTAAAAATTTCTATGTGTTGCTTTTTTGCTGTCTTTATTAATTAATTTATTATTTTGCTTTATAGTTCTCAAATGAAGCTGTCCTCTTTGTAATGAGATATAGTGGGAAGAGAAAATCAGTAGGCAATACGTATTCGTAGTCGTTATAGGTATTAGATGATGCCCCCGAAAATTTTAGTCGACAAGTAGTATAATTTCCTAAATGCCTTTCATGTGTCCCCAGATAATGATGAATGCATTCTTCTTGTTCCTCATTTTAGAGTTGTTTTTATAGCAACAGATTTTGTCATTTTTATTTATTCTCTTTAATTATAATTAAAGATTTATCACAGCTGTTTGACTTTCTAAGTGGACCTTCTTGTGTTGTTAAATCTTGACTTATAAAAATATTTTAGCGTAAAAAAGTTTCTTATAAATAAAGTTTCCGTATGAGCAAGTTGTGTGCAGTAAATTCTGTTATTAATTATTTACGATTGATGATTTAAATACCAGTGAGTTGTTAGATCTGTGCAGTCATAATGAATGCACTGAATAAACAAAAATCTTTAAATAGGTACAGAAAACAAACCTAAAATTATTGGCGGAATATATATATCTATATATACATATATTTGTGTGTGTGGGTGATTTAGATTAATAAGTATTTTCGAATACAAACAAACGAATAAACAAAGAATAATGAATGATTAGGTAAATTAATTTAAAGCTATACATAAACAAGCACAATGTTCCTTTGCTACGATTTACTGAAAAACACTATCTCTAGGTATATGACTAAAATTTTTGACGGAGATATGCGTAGCCAAAAAAAGAAATTTTTATCTTCAATATTTAACTACTGAATTAGGTTACATTCAAAAATACATAAAAGTGGAAAAATGTGTCGCATCATATGAGTATGATTTTAGAAGCAAAAAAGTACATTTTATGGACACTTTTTTCAAGATTCATAAAATATACTAACACAAATATCTATAAATATGTTATTAAAACAATTATATAAGTAAACATAAAGATAACACTTAGTGCCCTCATTTCTTAAAATATATTTCAGTATAAAATAAGAAAAAGTTACAATAAATAAACAATGCAGAGAGAGAGGGAGGCGGGGGGATAAAGAAGCTACAACAGAAAAAGCTAAAAAATGTATAGTTGTGCTGTTAACAGTGCTGTAAAATTAACAGCAAAAATACTGTACATCTTATAAATTTGCTGTAAAAGCTATAAATTAAAATTGATGTAAAATTTACTGCAAAAAATGCTGTAAAATCTACACATTTTCTATTTACCCATAAAAAACAAATTACCTGTAATTTACACTAAAATATGCTGGTATCCGTATTGCCAACATTATTTGCTCTAACAATACAGCGTTTTTTTTTTTTATAGTGTGTACTAATTCCTGTAAAGTAACTTTCTTCAGCGCATCTCACTGTCTTCGTTTTATTCTTCTGTTTTCACCACCAAAAAATTATTTTCCTGTATTAGTATACTTTATGAATCTTGCAAAAATTGACCGCGAAATGTAGTTCTTTGCTACCAAAATCATACTCTTATGATGTGACATATTTTTCCACTGGTACACGTTTATGTACTTTTGAATGTAACCTACTCAGTAGCTAAATCTAAGTTTTTTTCATGCAGTTTAAAATTTTATTTATATACAGGTCAGCGCAAGGAAATGAGAAAATTTGAAGTAACTCTCACAGAAGTAAAAGAAAGGGAAAAAAAAAGAAATTTTAAGAGAAGATTAATTTAATAAAAGAAAAATTAATTTCTAAAAACAATGTTCACAAGATGACGATCTTTGCACTTATGCATTCCTGGAATCGAACAGTAATATTTCACATGGCACTTTTCAACACTTCCATGGGAATCGTTGACCACTTGATGGTTTCTTTTTAACACTTTCCAACCTAGTTGAAAAGTGTTCATAACTTCGGTTTCTCTGTCTGTCCCTCCGTCCGTGCTATAACTTCCGTAAATATACTCGGATTGCCCTGAAATTATTGTATGTTATTGACGTTTAATATAGCATGAACCCTATTGAAAATGACGTGTGTAGCATTTATAGTTTTTTTACTGGGACAGTCAAAAGTATTCCTTTACATTACAGTCAATAGGAAAAAATCATTTCAAGTGCATTTTGATGATGTTATGCCATTTGAAACATGATAAAATTAATATACAATTATGAAGTGTACTAAAAAATGCTTTTTGTAAAGTATGGGGTGCAATGCATTTTACAAGGTCACACAAAAGAATTTTGTTACACACGGTTCTACGGGGAAAAATCAATTGCAGTGTAATTTAATGATGTTTCACTGTTTCAAACATAATGAAATTTATATGCATTACTGACGTGCACTATAAATTGCTCACTGAAATGTATAGTGTATTTAATTTATATATGTACAATTTATATATTTTTATTAATTAATTTATATTAATAAAATATAAATAAAAAATAAAATAATAATAGTATATAAAATATAATTAATTTATATATTCTAATCTGTGTATTTATCGTTCATTTACAGGGGAACACAAAAGAATTCAGATACAGTATTAGTGCTATAATTACAATCTATGTGTGATAAGTACGTTTTTAACTTTGGTTTGCGTTTTTAACTTTAACTAAGTTTTGCATAGTACGTGGTGTGTATAAATTCTGTTGATCAGCAGGGCTACACAAAAGAATTCGCAAGTATTACTGACTATGGGAGTGAATTGCTTAAGGGCGTTTTTAATTGTGTTACGCATTTTCTTGCTGAACTATATTTAGTAGAATAATAGAAGATTTTGGAATATAAATAAATTCATATACAGGGCTATGCAAAGAAAGAGATACATTGTCGTTTAAGGTTAGTAATTGCTAGAAGTGAATTTCAAGTTATCTTATGCGCTTTTTACCTGAATTAAATTTTAGCTTAATATGTGGTGCGTACAAAATTCTTTAGATAATATACAGGGATGTACAAAAAATTTCGACTGTATTTCCATCGATTGGCGAAAATGTCTAAATATGAATTTTCTAATTGAACTAAATTTTATAATGCTATGTAGTACATACCCAAATCTAAAGTTCATATACAGGGCTGCACAGAATAATACGTTTTTGACTGTGGAAGGTAATTTATAAAACTGGATTTTTAAATGTGTTATTTCTTTTCTATATTGTATAGTTACATACGAGCAGGGAAGACCGAGCTATGCTCGGTCAAAATTAAATCTGAGTTCAAATATCATGACCCATGACAAAATGACCCACTAATTGAATTTTCTCGAACATGCGACTTAGCCCAACAGTCTTTTCGTGCCCGAAAACCATAGGATGCAAAATTTAGTGTAAATTGAGCCGCTTTTTAGATCTTGACCCCACAATGACCCAGAAATGACCCACTAATCGAATTTTCTCGAACATGTGACCTAGCCCAATGATTTTCGCGTGCCCGAAATTCGTAGGATACAAAATTTAATCAAAATCGTTAGAGCCGTTTTTTAGATAAAATTAATTTGACCCGCTTTGACCCAAAAATGACCCACTAATTGAAAGTTCTCGAACATGTGACCCAGCCCAATAGTCTTCTCGTGCCCGAAAATAGTCGGGTTCAAAATTTCGTCAAAATCGTTTGAACCGTTTTTTAGATACAATTAGCTTGACCATGACCCAAAATGACCCCAAATGACCCACTAATTGAATTTTCTCGAACATGTGACCTAGCCCAACAGTCTTCTCGTGCCCGAAAACCATTGGATGCAAAATTTAGTGTAAATTGAGCCGCTTTTTAGATCTTGACCCACAATGACCCAGAAATGACCCATTAATCGAATTTTCTCGGACATGTGACCTATCCCAATGCTTTTATCGTGCTCGAAACTCGTAGGACACAAAATTTAATCAAAATCGTTAGAGCCGTTTTTTAGATAAAATTAATTTGACCCGCGCTGACCCAAAAATGACCCACTAATCGAAAGTTCTCGAACATGTGACCCAGCCCAATAGTCTTCTCGTGCACGAAAATGGTCGGATACGAAATTTCGTCAAAATCGTTAGAGCCGTTTTTAAGATAATTTTTGCATATATATATATATATATATATATATATAACCACACACAAGATTTGCTCGTATTAGAATATATGATATCTTCTTTAACCTTATTTAACGGTGAAATTTCATTACAGTTTTCTGGATGTGTTGGAAAGTGTTTCATAATCTATGCTTGACGCATGATTTTTCTTTCTTGTTTAGATATGAAATCGTCTCCCCAAAATTCTCGAAAACATGCATTGGCAGCACACGCCATAGCGTAAATTTTAAAACTAAGAATATTTTCAGAAGATTAGCAACTCCCTCAATATGATTTTTTGAAATGTAAAATTCTTCAATATAAGTCTTAAACAGGCGATAAATTGAATGTTTATTAGCCTAGTACAGTTATCAAGTAGTGTGTTCTTCAAACATACGCAGAATAACACTCGTTTTTGTTGAAACTGCATTTCTTTCATGTTGACACTGTAACTACAAAGATATGTAAAGATGAGGTCTGTGAATTTTATGTGAAGCTTTATTGAAGGTCAGATTTTAATTTTATGGAAGATGAGTATTCTGTTACTCTAGGATTATCTGTAGAAAGAAATTATTTGCGATATTTTGTGTCCAGCAAAATTACAAGCTTAAATCGCATGTGTCATATTTGAAATGATCTAGAAAATTCCAATCTATTGTAAGATGTCAAACTCGATTTAATGCTTTCCAGACGTTGATATTCCAAGAATTTGTTGCCACAAGTTCTTTACAATCCAAGAGATCTCAAACAAGTAAGCCGAACCTAAACAAAATTATTAAAAATATAAGGGCTTATTGTGCGTCTGATGCATCTGAGCAAAATGGCTACATTTTCTACGTGCAGGCATTTTCTGAAGATATCATGCTTTAACCATTTCTGGTGTTTTATTTTTTTTTTAATATTTCAATTGAATCGGTGATGGATGAAAGGAACCAAGTCCACATTTTTATATTTCTCATTTGAAGATGGTTTCAATGTTTTTTCAAGTTTATTGACCGTTTTGTGAAGAAAGGAAATCAATTCGGGTACTACCTATGCATGTTTGTGAGCGAAGAATTTAAAAGTTGAGTGCTGAAAATCACTATGTTCATGACTTGGGAAATTTCAAAACTAGGACTTAGTTCCTTTCAACAATCACCGATTCAATTATTTGATTTCCGCTTCTGTATTTCTGTTACTACAAGATGTCTGAAAGTCTGAAGAATTGGAGGTATAAACGTTTTAGAGTCGTAACAATATACAGGTAACTTTATAACAATAAATCAATAGTTTTTTATTTATCGTAGAGCTAGTGTTTGAATTCTTAATTTTTGACTCTAGTGCAAATGAATGCAAGTGAGTTTGCTGTTTATTTTAAAACATTAAGGAAAATAGTATTTAAAAACTTCCACGCTGTTCTAAGGATTCAGGTAATAGGTAAAAG
Source organism: Maratus michaelseni (assembly GCA_963931845.1). NCBI lineage: Eukaryota > Metazoa > Arthropoda > Arachnida > Araneae > Salticidae > Maratus > Maratus michaelseni. The sequence goes on from OZ007586.1 coordinate 495,836,862, forward strand.
ATGGCAAATAATAGTTGCCTTTTCAAAAAATTAAATAAAACAATTACCGTTTGAAATTTTTTAGCAATTTTCCTGTAAAGGTTATGAATAACGTTTATTTGGATAATTTTAACATTTGAATTCAATAATAATAATAAAAAACCTGTAAAAATAACAACAAAATGATTAACAAGAAACTGCTGTTTTATATATTTAAGAAAGGTTGTCGAATATTGAATAGTAAAACTTCATAATATCATATAGGAATTTATTAGGCTGGTGAAACACAAACTCTTATTGATAGCTCAGATGTTGTATTTTAATTATATGTTATATTGAAGTTGTTATATGTTATATTACATGCATTATGCAATAGCATAACATAAAGTTTAACTGTATAGACTAAATTATGTTGTAAATTCCTTTATTGCAAAAATCACTAGAAAAGCTAACTGTTGTTCTCAATTTCGGCACACAGGTCTTGAGCCCATCTAAGATAATTGACGTATCTTATCCATTTCTCACCTCTTTTGTATAATATTTGGGGTACAATAACCCAGTGATGTTGTAGACGGGGTACGTGTGACGGCGTCCCCTCACTTTTTTATTTTATCTCAAACACCCCTTACTTTTTAAGGTGTGTCCCACCGAAATAAAGCCACTGTAATTGTGTGCCGTAACTGGACATGAAACAAACCAATAAGAACGAAACAAATATATTAAGAAAGTCTATATACAAATACATAAAAGTGCCCCGCCGAACTGAGGATACTCCACACATTTTCTTGGGGATTAAGATTAGGGGAAAGGGCAGGCCATTCCATGACATGCACCCCATTATCCAAAAACCATTGCCAAGAGGATTTTGCAACGTAAATGGGGGCGTTGTCCTGATGGAAAATTCAATTTAGGCCACCAATTCTCTCTGCAAATGGCAGTAAATGGGTTTATAGCATTTCTTGGTAATCAGCAGCCTTCATGCGGCTTGAGGGAAGAGCCAGGTTAAGTTTACCACCATAGCCGAAGTCTCCCCACACCATTAATGAGCCTCCGTCTTGCTGTTTTTCGGAGAAAATATCCTCTTCTTTCTTCACGTCATGCCAATAGAAGGCAAGACCGTCTGGGCCATACAAATTAATTTTTTTCTCATCTGAGAATATAACACGATGTCACTGGTCCTTCGAGGTTTGATGATATTTGGCCCAATCGACTCTTCGTTGCTTGTGAATAGGTTTCAACATGGTCTGGTGTTTCCTTTTTTTATATCGCAAGTTGCTTGTACGTTTCACAATCCGTGACCGGGTTGATTGTGTCACTGAGATGTTATCCTCTTTGTCAAATTGTCGTAGAGAAATACCACCTCGTGAAAGACGACGCACAACATCGCTTTCCTGCCTGGAAGTCATTTTTCTGCATGTACACCTCCATTTTTTATACCCGTACGCATTGCCCTGATTCACAAAATTGTCTATTACGGTTTCAGATCTTTCGATTAGCTTAGATATTTGTCTACGAGAAAGACCCTGTTCCTTAAAAGCTGTTATCTGGCCTTTCTTGAACTCTGGTAGCTGGTTCCCTTTCCCATTGCATTACTTCAGGAGAAATAGAAAATACAACCTTCTGAAGTCTGCACAAAGTTCGACTGGCATAGAACAGGTATTTGACAACTTCCTGACATCATAAACCTGTTGACCTGTAGCCGCTCTAATGTCGGGCGTTCCCATAAACACTCATAGGGGTGGTGGCTTTATTTCAGCGGGACACTTCCCCCCCCCCCTCTTTTTTCACATTTTAATTTTTTTTCCTGTTGAGGTGGGGCAGAGAGTGAGTTACTCCTTGTAAATATGTATTTGTATATAGACATTCTTAATGTATTTGTTTCATTCTCATTGGTTTGTTTCGTGTTCAGTTACAGCACACAATCACGGTGGCTTTATTTCGGTGGGACACACTTTATTTTCAAGAGGACGCTAGGGACAGGGGAGGAGGCAGTCTTTTCAAACTTATTAACTTTTTAACGGATAAGCAAGCTAAGTAAATATTTTTTAAAATAAAGCACTGATTTTTAATACTTTTCATAACAGTTGAAAAGTGTTTATGACATCGGATCGTCTGTCTCCCTGTCTATTTAGCTGTTCTTACTCTAACTACCGTACGTTGGCTTGAATTGCGACAAAATTGATGAATGTTTTTGAGCTCGAAACCATCGTTTGAATGCTATCATGTTCACTCATTCACTTAAGCATAGATACAAACTAATTGTAAAACAGAAAAAAACGGACTTTGGGGATCTGAAAATTTAAGGAAACATGAAGATACGCACATACATATAGAATCGCTGTTAAAAAGGCAAAAGCGGATCCCGGGAACCTCAAAATGTAAAGTTATGCCAACATTTCAGTTTCTCTCTCTTTTTTTTTATGGTTGCAACACTTTTCTGACACTACACATGTCTGGAAAGTAAAAATGCAAAAATTTTCATTGTTGTCAGTGGACAACAAGTTTAATGTTATTTTACGACTGTTTCAAAAACAAAAGTTGTAAAACGAAATTTAACGAAAATCGCAGTGAGGGAATTAGCATTACTGAATTCTAAATTCTATTGTTCAGACCCTATGTTCTGGACTATGAGCGTCCCCCTACTTTTTTTCCCAGCACTACAACACTGCAATCACCTAACTGTAAATTCAAAAGTCAATACGAATAGCTATGCCTACTTTGAAGAAATTGTAAACTTAGCCAGATATATTATGATAATAATATCATTATGGTTATCATTATTGTCTAAAAATCTGAAAAATATTTCAGATCTCAAAATACCACAAAATAATTTATTGGAAAAGAAAGCGTTCTATAACAGCGCTGGGAACTGAATGGTGTAATGACCCTTAACTGAGGAAGTAATTGCACCTTCAAGGTGAATTAAATACGCAAGGCGGCATATTAGGAACCTGTGTGACATTTGGCACTTTTCTCTAAAGGAGTATAATAAAAAGCATAAGTATATTTTAAGCATAATAAAAGAACAAAATGAGAAAGAGAAAGTTACAAATAACGCGGTCGAAAGGTCTTGTAATTTTATGTTATTATGTAGTATTCTTCCAAAAGTTTGGGGAAGAAATTTTTTAAACAGTTAAACAAAAGTATTCTCTGCCATCTATTTTATAATGCTATTATATTTTTTCAAATGACAGTATAGAACGAAACTTAATATTACCTTAAAACTTCGTTTACCCCGCCATATTTGCTATTTTTTAAATATTCCAATAACAAAAGTTCATTTTTAAATACAAAGGGCATCGAAATAACATGTAGATATCACGAAGTACTAAAACCCTAAAAATCGATTGTATTACTTTTAAAATGTCATATCAGAGAAAAAAAAAAGATTAGAAAATTTCCCGTCTATTGTAATTCTTTAAACATATAATTGCAAATATTTCATTAGAAACAGAAAAATCTAAATGCAGAGGAACTTTTTTGAAGATAGAAATTCTTTCGCCTCAGAGAATGCATGTTTCATGTTAACTTTTTACGATTATCTTTGAAGAAAAAAGGATATAAAACAAAGATTTTATTGGGGAAAAAAAATGCGAAATTTCTAAAACGAATAAGTTGATTTATCAAACAATATTACAGAAAGAAATAATTCTTTAAAAACGTTTCTTAAACGAATTAGCTTTCAGTGGGGGGAAAAAAGATATACGTTATCAGATAATTTTATTAAAGAATTTTCAAACTGTAAAATTTCCAACATTCTGAATCTGTTTTATTGGTATATGAGTTATTTGGTCTTATAAAGACGCTTCGAATTCATGAAATGCAAAACGTTTAACATTCTTTTTTGTAATTTTTGGTTTCTCTTTCTATACTGCAAAAAGTTCCAAATGATACATTCTAAAATAGTTTGAAAGCAATCCTTTATCGTAAGTGAACCGAAACTTTCTTGAACGCATCATCTGCTTTGGTTGTAAAGCAACAGTCACCTGTTCGTGTTCGTTTATAATTAGGATCCAACATACAGTTCACGGGGATATGTCACTCAAGGGAAACCTGTTAAGAGAATGCGTAAATTTCCGACTGTGCATTATCGTGAATGCAGCTGTATCATCTACCGAATGTTGACTTGGGTATGTCTCGCGAGGTTTGGGGGGAATATAAAAGCTTTAAAGCTTCTTTTTTCGATGAAATTTATCGAGAGCATTGAGCACCGGTATTGACGGAATTTAATTTCCTAGGCAAACAAGGGTGACTAAATTCAGTTATTCGGGCCAACGATCCTCAACTTCATCTTATTTTGAAATGTTGAACTTTTTCTTTACTTCCCTTTTTAAACCTTCAATTTCTTATGGAAACCATTTAGGTATATATATCAAAGAATAAGCTAAAGATATCTCTTTTTCTTCTCGAATGCACTCGAAGTCAGAGTTTTGCTTCGAATATTTAGTTCTTTCCCTACTCTTTATGAAACTTAAATTCACTAGTGAATACTTTTGTGTAAGCGTTTATTCGGAATAAAAATGTAACTCTTAGAAAAGCAGCGATTTAATTTTTTCTCATAAATGAAGAGGTATTTCCAGAAAAGTTATACCCGCTGTCAATAAGGGGTATATTTAAAATGTTCAAAATATCGTTCGCAGAAAATAATGGAAGAATAATTAAGATTTAAATAACAAAATGCGTGTAACTATGAATAGTCTATTTTCTGGCTATGCATGACAAGAAGTCATTTGAGTTTGGAAGAGTTCAATAGAAAGAAAGTGCCTAACCCAGGGTGTGTATGCTTCTACCACAATTTTTTAATAGAATTTTTCGCTTTATTTAGTTGCAAAAAAATATTACAAATTCCGTGAATGAACGAAGCGATTACGAATTCTGTGTGATTTAAAAATAAATAGAAATATTCTTAGCATTAATAGTAGTGTATGACACCTTGAAATCTCGAAGGAGTGCATGTACTTTTCTAACGTGATAGACAACCTAACTGCTCCTTGAACTGAGATTGGATACATTTTTAGTTTCTTCTTTTAACACTCGAGTCTCCATGCCTTGAAATCTAAGTTGTAACTAAAAGGTGCAAAGCAAGTACTATATAAACCGGATTCTTGCATATAATGGGGACAAACCGAACAGAGCGTTTTCCTTGCATTGTTTATTTTTGATGCTTTATTCATTTCGGAAGGAGTTGCACTACAAACAAGTGCATAAAATCAGATAAATAATTAAAAGTCAAGAGGCAACATTAATGAACAAGTGGGTAAGTATGATCGAAGATCGCTCAACGGGTTTCGTTTAATATTCCTTTCAAAACACTTTATCCTTTCTTTAATAAATTAAAATAAATTTCATTTAGCACAAAAAAAAAAAAAAAAAAAAAGTCATGTTTTTTATAAAGTAAAAATTTACCGGTCTATTTTTCTCGTTTTTTCGAATATCTGAACCGGCCTGATAGCGGGCGAAACCCGCTATTATACTCTGTCATAATAATATCTGTCATGTGGACTAAATAGGATATTAAAAAAAAATCAATTTCAAAATTAAACATGTTGTATAGAGACCTTCAAAATGTTAAAATATGCCAATATTTCCAGAATCGGGTTTTTATCACGATTCAATATGTTTCTCAAACTCATATATTTACTATTCTCTATTACTCATATTGATACTCGCTTTGTATTATTCTCAAACATCTGAAAAATTCGTTAAACTTGCAATATGACGTCAGATTGTCTTTTTAATTCTCTAACGACGTGATATTAATCTGCTTTGTGTACATACACGCGCGTACTCATACTCCTTATATTATTGAGAAATCTTAGACATTTTCCGTTTTATTACCATTATGACGTCAATCAATTTTATTTCATATTTATCTTTTTTTCAATTGGTGAAACTTTTTATTTCATTTTCATTTTTCACGTGGAAATCGTCGTATAGAAAATTAATTATTGTGGAAAGAATTTCATCGTGGATTTTTAATTTTTGGCATCTGCTATAACGAAAAATGTTTAAATTTAATAGGAAAAGGCTGTTAGAATTTTGGTTTTTTATCTCTACTTATTAAAATAATACGAATTTTTCAAATTTTAATATTTTCAGCTCTTCATAGCTGGTATTCAGCTATATACACAAAGTTTCAACTCTGTAAGTTATATAGTTTTTGAGAATGGCTCTGTGACAGACAGACAACGCAGCGAGAGTAATAGGGTTTCGTGAGATGAACGAAACCCTAAAAAATTGACTCCCTTAACTAAAATAGTAATTAATAAATGATAAGCAGATATGAGCAAGTGATTTTATCATGGGTGTTACGTTTTAATATACTTACTATTGAATGGAACAAGCTCCATCGTGTAGCTTAGTGTATAGCTAGTTTTGTATTGCCTTTGATACTTATAACCACGTCAAATGTGAGCATTATACTCATATTTATTAAGTTAAAACCATTTTTATGATTTCTGAGAGTCTCAAAACGAAGAGTGGTACTATAAAAGGAAGTGACAGAGAACATAACAAAAATAACATCGAAAACTATTCGATAAGAAAATGCACGAAAGTTAATATATCAAGTTAAAAAACGCGTCTATTTGCATTTTAACACGTACTTGACTTTACGCAAGAATTTTGTTACTTACTAAAAATATTTTCTCGAAGGCTTTTGTAGAATGATACTTAGGGATGTGATCTATGAAAAACGAGCTGAAAAGCATTTTGTTTAAAATATAAATTTCATATTTCAACATTTTTTAAAATATAAATTTTGTTTAAAATATAAATTTTGTTTAAAATATAAATTTTGTTTAAAATATAAATTTCAAATGTTGAGGTGGTGTTCCACCGCTGCACCACTATGCGGCGCATGGTGGCGACTAGTCATGGCCAAAACTCGAGTTTTTTCTTCTTTTCTGAGTCTTCTTAGAAAATAAGACAATTGTCAGAATAACGAGTTGCGTTACGGAAAAGCTGTGAATCTGTATTGTATGAAACGTAGAACTCAGGGATACCATAATGGGTGAAATTTTAAGTAAACAGTGTTGCATGAAATTTCATGTATTTATAAATACATGAAATTTCATGCAATTATTAAGTAAAACAATTTAATAATAAAGCAAGCTTTTCATAGCACACAAAAGCCATTAAAATGATTCCCGTCGTAAAGTTAAATTTAGAAATGTTTTGACGCATTCATTATTTCTGCAGAATATAATGGAGTTTCAAATTGTTTTCGGGGACTTATGTGTAAAAATACAAAGATATTCATTTTGTGGTCATTTTTCTTTTGAAAGCTGTATACATTTATAATAAAAACCAATTGATATACCTTTCTAAAACATAGCACAACATAAAAAACTAAAAAGGATCTCTAAATAATTTATTTTTAATGCAACAGTTTTAACAGTTCGTTAATTTGCTATATATTCAATCTCGCCAACGTATTATCTAAAAATAGCTATTATGGAGTTTCCTAACGCAATAATGATATTCTAAAAAATTTCTAAGGATATTAATATGCAATTATTCAAAATTTCGCACGGAAAAAGTGGAAATTATGTTTCCTGTTGGGCAGCACTTTAGGAAATTTTGGCAATGTGCGGCGCATTATAGCAGTTTTTAAAAAAAATATATGCGACAAATTTATTGTTACAAAATCTCTCAATAAATCGAAAACTTAATCAATCTATAAAAAAGTGGGAAATTAGTTATTAGTTTGATGAAGAGGTTTGAGTGAATGTCTTTAACTGAGAACTAGTGCACGTGCAAGTTTATCAAGAATTTATGTTTCTTTCTGTCTTTTTGCAAACAATTTTTAAGTGTAAGAGAAAAATGAAAACCGACACAAAGACATGCAAAGAAGTAGATTGCTTAGAAATGAACTGAAAATAACTGGTTTTTAGATGTACAGAAAACAGAATCATACAGAAATATTTTATTTTAGAACGAAGCCGCTTGAAAAGTTAATAGAACGAAGCACTGGTGCACAATGTGGGAGAATTCAAAAACATACATTAATTTTTATGTTGAAAATTAGAAATAAGTGTAGTTTTGATATACACTTCTGAAATAAAATCCTGGTTGACTACATGCTACGCAACTGGTAAGAAACTCTTTTTGCACCCACTTTTTGGAATCAATTGTTTCACTTATTATTCAGATAACAGATGGCAGCACTCATGGAAATATTATTTTCAGAAACTGTTTTTCACTTATCGTATTCACAGTTCTTACACCTTTTAGGGATAATGAATCTTAATATTAATAAACTAATCACACTATTCACATTACAGGATTCTTGAATGTAAAATTAAAATTTTGGAGGATGAGACATTTTTCATTTGATAGCAGCTGAGAAGTATTTTGAATAATGATTATTTTTTTTTCAAAAACGAAAAAAGATTAAATAAAAAGTATTTTATGGGATCCGGAATCATTAGGACTTCAGCGATCCCGGATCAAGGGATTTTCTGAAATATGGATCATGAATTTTAATCATGTATAAATAAATCTCAAAAATGTATTTTCATTTTTTAAAGATGTGTTAAATTTATTTTTCTCAGTGTTTTTTAATTCCATATTTAGATAGGAATACAATCTTCATCAGTTTTTTCCTCTACTACTATAATTGCTGTATGGTTGTATGGAGTACTTGAATAATATTGTCCAATGGAATTCCCTTAATACTTTAAACTAGTTCTTAATCACTTTTTAGTATAGGAAATAATTTTCAAATTTCAGTACAGGAGATAATTTCCATTTATCCGTAAGCCTGTATAGGATCGTTGCATTTTCATCATATTCTATCAATTCGACTAGATGATTTTCATTAATGATATTTATATAATGGTATAATATCGGTGATATATTCTGTATAAGGATTCATTTCTGACTTTGCATTAAGTAAATTGAATTTCTAATCCTGGTTCTATTATGAAAACATTGTTAACGGTCACTAATTATGCCTCCTATGTTAGACCTGTAGTTGACTCTGATGCAGTAAGGTGGTCGTACTCGCTGTAGAAGTGCTAGTGTTTAGTAAGCCTTTTGACAAGCAAATTTAACTGCTTTAATCCTATGTATTGACCTGTGTAAATATATTTGCCTTAGTTTGGACCAGGCAAACTAAGGCAAACTAAGGTACCGCCAAGTTCTGGAATATGGGTTTGCCTTAGTTTGGACAAAACATTCTGTCTGCGTATATTGCCTCTCTGTTACACAGGAACTGTACCATCCGCGGGTCGCAGGTCGGTTTGGATTTCATTATTTTCTTTTTATTGGCGTTATCACAAATAAAATCAAAGATCGTGATTAAAATATTTTATTATCATCAAATAACTTGCTTTTTAAGTTTTCTTCTAATATGTTCAATATGGCCTGAAATTCCTCCTGTATTTTTTCTACCATTTGAAATGATCTTCCGCTAATCTTCATTTTTAAATTTTGACGCTAGAAAAACAATGTAAAAAAAAACTGTTAAAAATATATTACAAAAAGTAAGGTCAGGCACGTTGGTCATTCTGAAATAATAGTGAATTTTGGCTTCTTAAAAAATGATAACATTTTATTGTTTTAATTCTTCATTTTTAGCTGAAATTACTCCTTATGATAAAATAATTGTGATTTTTGATAAGGAATAATAATGAGTTTTTAAAAATGTAGAAAAGTGTCATTACTTTGTCCGCGAAATCATAACTTCAAAACGCCTTACTAATGACCATGGTAATGGCATTTTTAACATTAAACCAGTTTTAGAGCTAAATAATAAAAAAAATTAATATTATAGGGTACTTATTCTGAAAGAAGTCCGAAACCTTTTATTATAATTCATTCAACACATTGTTAAATATACATTTATATTTAATATTGTTAAATAATTGTCAAATATATATATATATATATATATATATATATATTATATATATATCGTTAAGTATGCATTTCAGCAATAATTAACTTGGATATATCTCAAGCCTTTTAAATGACAATTACAACTTTTTAATTTTTTAAAATATTGAACTTTTTAAATACACACTGAAAAAAAAAACCGTCGATTGCCAGTACAACTTCTGTACTTTTACGGATTTTTTAAAATGATAACATTTTATTGTTTTAATTCCTCATTTTGAGCTGAAATTACTCCATATGATAAAATAATGGTAATTTACACTCTAAAAAGAATTTCTTTATTTTGACAGTACAATTTCCGGATTTTTACGGATTTGTTTTTGCAGTGTAATAATAAAAATAAACCCCACAGCTTTAGAGAAAATGAAAATTTAGCATTATGGTTTCAAATATATTCTCGAATGCATACTCTTTTGACACATTCTCGAAATCACTTTCATCGAAAAAAAAAAAAAAAAAAAAATCCGTTAAAATAAGAAAACTGTACTGCCAATTAACGGACATTTTTTATAGTGTATATTTAAACTAGAGCACAGTGTAGTGCTTGAAAAAAAATGTTGACAAAAAATGAAACGTTTATAGTTGACTTGCTGAATTCCCTTTATTTAGCTACGGACATAAAATTTATCATTATTTGAGAATGACCAACGTAGAGATAAAATGACAATACATTCATGGGTCATCTCAAATAATGGAAAATTTTATGTTCTTGGCTAAATAATGTAAATTAAGCAAATCAGCCATGAATGTTTAAGTTTTTTGTCAACATTTCTTTTCATGCACTAAACTGTATACTATTTTAAATATGAAAAAAATCTATTCACTATTTAAAAATTAATAAAAATTTTAATTGTAAATGTCACTACCAAGGTTGTCACAAATTTAAAATTTATAAAATGAAACCTTTATTTTTACGATATAGTAAGCTTTAGAGAAAAAGGAACGATTATTTTGGTGTATTTCATTTCTGTATTTTGTTTTATATATTTGACCCTTTATATATAACAGAAAACATTTCTATTAATTATCCTTGTTTATAATTGTCACAATAGGTATTTGTCATTACCAAGGTACGCAGAATATTTCATTTAGTTCTCCATTAGATAGCATTTTCATCTTGATAACGTTCTTACAGTTCTTCTTGTTCTTACAGTGCTCCTTTATTATTATTATTATTATTATTATTATTTAACTATGCAGGTACCATCTCATATTTTTTCTTTTTGTTCAAAAATTTTAGTCAGTGTATTTATTATGTATCATTAACAACTTCGTTGTTGCTGAAATATATACTCACTTTGCAGAATGAATTATGAAAAAGGTTTTGGAGTGTGTTCCAAATAACCATTCCATAAGCTTTCAACTGTTATAGTTTAGCACTAAAATAGATTTAACATAAAAAATGTCATTACCAATTTGGTAATTACAATGTTTTGGAGTTATGGTAATGACAATTTTAGACATTTTTAAAAATTCATAATATTTCTTAGCTAAAATTGTCATCATTTTATTACGCGGAGTAGATTGAGCTAAAAATTACAAATTTAAACAATAAAATTTAATATTTAATTAAAGCCAAAATTTGCCGGCCCGGCAGCGTGGTTGATAGCGAAGGCGACAGCCACGGTGAGGGCCCCGTGGTTCGAATCCCGGTAAGGCATGGATGCCATTGTGTGTGTGTCTTCAGTGCTGTCTACTTCCTTGTGTCTATCCCGTTCCCAAGAAGATTTATGTAATTTGTTAAAGTCCTGTATGTATTTCTGTGAATAAAAAATATGGATCATTCGAGACAACAGACTTGTAGCTTATAGGTCTCAAAGCAATCTATGTCAAAAGCCAAAATTTATAATTATCTGAAAATGACTCTCGGGTTGTGTTTGTCAAATTTCATTATTAATATTGCATCAGGAGTTCGTGTAGTGTCATCTTGTAGATGAAATGTGCTGTTACGCCATTCATCCAATCGCTACCTTTTACAATTTTGTTCCTGTACACTTCGTCACTAAAGTGTAAAATAATGACTTCCATGAATAGTCTGAAGTACATTCTCGATCAATTTCTGGATTAGAAAAGGATATTATGAACAGGGCTGGCACTTGATATGGAGCGAAGGCAGCAGCCTTCGAATGACATTAGTCAGTTATCAGTAGTATTAAACGTTTGTCGCGGAAGAAATCCTACCAAAAATGTCTAACACAACTATTTCAAAACAAATAATCTTCATGGTAGATTTCTATTGCAAATGTTGCAGAATTTTCATTTAAATATTTTTGCTGCCAATTTTTCAGCAACGAACTTTCAACCATACTCATCAAGCAGCATAATTAATGGCAACTAGGAATTTAAATAGGGCATTTAATGGTACAGTAAAATAGTATTTTCATTGGATAGCAAGACATCAAGTGTTTATTAACCCATTTGCATATATGCGTGCAGTTCAGAAATTTCTGTTATTTAGAAATTCTGAATTCATACCAGAAATTCTTAGTAGTAATTTTTGCTTTATTTAATAACAGACGTTTCGTGATTACATAAAGTAAAAATTATTCTTTGGGAATTTCCTGTATGGATTCAGAATTTCTGAAATGCTCGCATATATGCGCCAATGGCGCCAATGGGTTAACCAGTGTTAGAATGGAAATTCTGTCTGTATTAAACAGGAAAATACTGAAACGCTTAAATGTTTGAAAGAAGCCGACAGCTTGTTCTTCAGAAAATATCATCAACAAATCAAAGCATAATGAAGTATTTTAGTTTTTAGTTTGTTACCGAACTGGATGTCAGCCCGTTGTTCGCGGAAATCTCTAATCTCGATAATCACAGAGAGCATGTTGTACCTTGTGTGATAAAAGCTAGAGTAGCATCCCAAACGATAAGCTCAGAAAACTGGCTTTCTGCCAGTGATCCTCGAATGATACTTATGAAAGTAATACTTTTTGCGGATAATGTGATAACTACACTGGGGAGAGTGTGAAATACTTCATGTGAAAACTTATTGACTACATTTTTAATCCTTTATAACTCAACGGTACTCTAACCGCTCAGCGACATGCGTAACATATACATGACATACAACATGCCAGAATCCTTGATTATTCCTAGCAGCGAATTTGAACAATAAATTTTGCCTTATTTAATCACAACATTTCTGCGATTGCATTTGATAAAAGTTTCTATTTTGAATTAGCGATGAGAAAAGATTAAAACTTCTGTAAAATACACTCGTCGCGAAAAAGTTAAAGTACCGTTAAAAATTCCTTGTTATAAAATTCACTTAACATATCGATTGGCAGTTACACAATTTAGGATGAGTTCTAGATAATTTGCTTTATCATGTCCCAGAATCATTATTCGTTGTTCAAAACAACACTACTATTAAATGGATAATGTTTTTTAATCATAACTGTTCAGATTTCTTGATGTTGAAAATATTGAGTGGAAAATTTCAGTTCTATATTTATATTTATACAATGTATTTGTATATTTCCTAGTTCTATAAAATAGAAAAATATTATTTTTAAAAAATGATTTGAGTAGAGATGCTTTCTATAAATGTCGATTTAGTTTATAAGTTTCAAACGACGAAATCGTACTAAAATTTATTTAATGATTTCAGAAATCTTCTAAGGGTTTTCAAAAATTCAGAAACAATGCTTTAGAAGGTAAAATTTTCATTAATTCATAATTTGTGACATAAAGAGCTAGTGTAGAAATATCAAATATAGTTTTTGAAACAGAAATCTTAAAGATGTTTTCTTGAGTCACATGGGATTACGATTACGTATACTCACGTATTAGTCACCCTCGCATAATAGTCGTATTTTAGTTTAGAAGCAAAAAAATCGTCAAAACATTAGGTCAAGATGAGCGATTCGTATTCGTGAGCGTTTTATTTTTCAAATTTATTTTAAATAAAATAATTACAACAAATTATTCAATAATATATTATTGTTTACGACTCCCTCTCATCGTTCAATTACTTTTTTGATGCCTCAGTGATAAGAAATTTCCCGGTTTTGACAGAAAGTATTCGTCTATTCAAGCCCCCAATTCTACTACATTATTGAACGATACATTACGCAAAGCGTTCGAAAGCGAAAGAAACTGCTGAAAATCTGACGGCTTCAAGTCTGGAGAGTATGGAGAATGCAAAGAGCAAATAGCGTCGAAAATGCTCAATTTTTGTCCACTTGACATTGTATTTTAATGATCTAAAAATACACAAAAATCAATAAAATTAAAAATCAAAATACTCACTTGTAGAGCAAAAAATGCTCTTTCAAATAATATAACACATTTTGCCAATACAGTTTTATTTCTGCGCGCCTTTTTCAATTTGATAAAAAAAGCTCACGAGGCATTCCAACAAAATACTTTCCCCGCGTAAAAATTGCAGACTATTTCTCTTTGATTAATTGCGGCATTATTCATCATCTAATAATTCTGTTCTTACGAAACTAAAAGTTTTTTCTTTGTGTAAATACGGACAACGTGTTCAAAACAAACATTTCAATATTTGACACAGGTTTTTTTTTTTGGTGTTTCATCATTGTTGTTTTACTCGTTTAGTCGTGTGTTGTTTAAATATTATGTGACCGTAAAATAAATGCCGCCCCCCCTTTTTTTACAACTGACAATGTACTTTTTATAAACAGAATATGGTTTGCAATTAATTGGTAAGTAACGGATTTTATTATTACAGGTTTTTATATACCGGTGTACTTTATGAGCATAATGATTTTTTCCCCCAGCTGCAATTTTGCATTTAAATTTCGGTACAAAAAGCGCGATTAATAAGCCTGTAAATATGGTAATAACCAAAAATTTAAGGAGTTTTATTCAAGAACACATTTCGAAGATTCCTATTACTGCCTACTAGGCTTGTGGCGGACACTTCGGGTCCGTCATCTAAATAAGAAACCATAAGACAGTAATTAACAATAGAAAAACAATTGATTTAAAATAAGTAGTAAAAGACAATGGCAGTGGAGCAGGGCAGTTATGTTAATGATGGGCAAATTAGTAGCTTAAGCACTGAAGTAATGAAAAAGGGAGAAGCTAAATCCCAAAAAAATCTCTAAATTCTAAAACTAACTCCGACAAGATCGCTTCGTGGCTTGTATTCCGGAGCCTAAGAAAAGCTGCTACGAAAATGTCACTTAATAACGCTGAAAGAGCACTAGGATATAAATCACAATAGCACTAGAAAATATGTCAATGTCACTAATTCAAGGGAACCCCGTGGATTCCAATGTACTTTATTTGAAGTAATTAACACAACACCTTACCACGAAGGAAAACTTCTCAGCTGAAAAATCTAATTGCAAACTCAGTCAAACTGGATCTTCTCTGCTAACAGCAAACGGCTCGAGGACAGTTCAGAAACTGTCTTGTTGTTCCGCAGGGAAACAGATAAAAAAACGATAATATTCACTATTACCACCTTATTTATACTAGCTAATCGAACACAGCAACCTAATTAACATATTACTGCATAAAATAACCACTGTAAACAGATCCCTGGAGTTTCAACCACACTTTGCGATAGTAAAAAGAATGGCAGAATAGATGGTTTGTTCACGAACAAATGTTAGAATCAGGAGGACAAGCTCAGCACAAAACTGAAAAATCATTTTGATCCTAGACTAATTTCATAGATCATTCATAAGAGAGTAGCTAGGCACTATTTGCTACAGACTCTAGTAAGACATTGCTGATTAGGTGCTTCATGAGGATGAAACACGTATTGGAGGCACATATCATGTTGATTTGCAAAATATTTCATGATTTTTTTTAATGGACATATTGAAGTTTTAAGAGGGTTTGGTTTGTACATTGAAATTCCGTAATCAGTAGTTTGATAGATACCGAACCAATATATCACTGTAAAAAAAATCCGTTAATTGCTTGTACAAGTTCCGTATTTTTGCGGGAATATTTTTCCCCGATGAAATGATTTCGTGAATGTGTCAGAAAGTAGCGAATATATAGATTTAAGAATAGCCTTCACAGATAATAGTGCAAAAAGTCCAGTTGATTTATCACTTTCGCTGAGGCTTTGAAATTTTTTTTTACATTTTTACACTATAAAAAGATATTTGCTATTTTGCGAGTGCAATTTTCTTATATGTATGGGTTTTTTTCTTTTGCAGTGTAATAATAAAAATAAATCTTACAGCTTTAGAAAAAAAATTAATATTTAGCATAATCTATCAAGGATATTCTCAAATCCATGTTCGAAATATTTTTGATTCATTCACGAAATCATTTTCATCAAGAGAAAAAAAAAATCCATAAAAATTGGGAATTTTTACTATCAATCCAAGGATTTTTTTTTTTTTTACCGTGTATAGAAACTGTTAGGGGAACCGTCGGTAGCGTAATAAATTTTCTTATTTTTATAAATAGTTAAATCAGTCTTCAAATTTAATATACATTTTCATCTTTTGATATGTTAAAGAAGTTTGTTCAGCTTACCTGAAATTTTCCTTTGTGCGCCAAGTAATATCCACAGTAATCCAAAGTGTTGTAGCGATATTTATCTTATCCATTGATTCACTTATATTGGAGTAATAAGAAGTAGTATTAGTAGAAAATAACAATTGTGTGAAATGAGCAGAAGATTCATTTTCCTTTGAATATAATATTATAATTCTTGGCTAGATGTACATGTTTAAAATCGCGTTTTGGAGGCTGCGTATAAGTGCTCCAATTTTATATTATATTAAAATATATTTACATCATATATATACAAGAGCGTCTTAACTGCTCGGATACATTTTGGAAACTGAAGGGAGATTGTTATTTGAGTTCTGTGCACACGCGCGGGACAAACAGCTGTAGTTTGAAGGAGGGGGATCTGCAGTATTTCTCCAGGTTAGTTAGTTTCGACAGTCTCTGGTTTTATTCACTGTTTTGCATCTGCGGTTGTCACTTAAAGTACTTATAGTTAATTGGGGTCTGGTTTTTAACATGTTTTTCAATCGTTCGCTGCACGTGGAGATTAATTAACTGCATATAAAAGGTTTCTCCGTCACTCCCCCGTAATCTCCTGTGTGGGGAATGGTTGAAGATTCAGTTTCTTACGGTGTTTTTCATACACAGGCTTGGAAGTGGGCTTCGTGAGAGTGTCGGCTATCATTTCTTCACTGGGGCAGTGTTGTAGATCGATTTTTCCTTCTTCTTTCATAAGTTTGATGTTGTGGAAACGTATGTCGATATGCTTGGATCGCTTAGTATCTCTATCGTTTCCAGTCATTTTTATACAGGACATATTATCCTCAAATATCGTGATGGGTAGTTTTTGTGGAATGTTGAGGTCGCTTAGCAAGTTTGTTATCCAACTTAATTCTTGTGCTGCGTTGCTAGCTGAAACGTATTCAGCTTCGGCTGATGAAAGTGCAATGCAATTTTGCCTTTTTGTAATCCAGTAAATCGGCGATTTTCCTAGCATGAATAGATTTCCTGACGTTGATTTACGTGTTTTCGAGTCACCAGCCCAGTCTGCATCGGCGTATGCTGTTAGGATGGGCTTGCTGTTTGCGCTAAGAGTTAAATTCAAATTTTCTGTAGTTTTGAGGTATCAAATGATTCTTTTTACTGCTGACCAGTCCTTTTGGCGTGGTGTTTCATTTCTACGACATAATATGTTTACTGCTGCAGATATGTCAGGACGCGTGATTGTTGATATGTAAAGTAATGTGCCTGTCGCTTGTCGATATTTCGTGTTATTAGGTAAAAGATTATCGTCGTCTTCAAGTCTGTTGAATCCAGCAATCATGGGTGTGTAATGAGGTTTCATGTCGTTTAAATTCAGTTTTTTCACTAGTTCCTGTATTTTATTGTTTTGATTTAGGTAATATGTATCGTTGATTTTATTAATGTTTATGCCTAGGTAGTTATTCACTTCTCCTAAGTTTTTTAGTTCATATTCTTTCTTAAGTTGGTTTATTGTTTCTTGGATATCACTGTCCTTTCCTGCTATCAGGATATCATCTACATAAATGATGATGTATATCGGATTTTCTTGATTTGATTTAAAGTACAGACATGGATCATTTTTGCTCTGTATGAAATTATTGTTTATGCGTGTTTCCGATATTTTGGTGTACCAGGCCTTTGCTGCTTGCTTAAGACCGTAGATGGCTTTTTGAAGTTTACAAACTTTTCTTTCATCGCCGGGTTTAATATACCCGTCTGGTTGACTCATATAAACAGTTTCAGTTAATTCACCATGCAAGAATGCTGTGGTTATGTCAACATGTTTCACGTTCAAATTTTTGTGCAATGCAGAGATGAGAAATGCACGTATTGTAGCGTGCGAAACTACAGGTGCGAAAGTTTGATCATAGTCAATCCCGAATCTTTGACTATATCCTTGTGCTACTAAACGCGCTTTATAGCTTTGAATATTTCCTAAATTGTCCTTTTTTAGTTTAAAAGTCCATTTTGAGCCGATAATTTTTGTTCCGGGTGGTGGATCTGTTAAAGTCCAAGTGTTATTTTTTCTTAGGCATTGTATTTCATTTTGTGTTGCTTTTATCCAATTTTGTTTATCATTAGTATTTTTCATTTTTTCGATATCTTCCCAATTTTCGGGAATGTTTTCAGATGAACTATTTGTGAGACAAACATATCTGTCAGGAGGAACGCCTCTATTTTTCCTATTAGACCTTCTTGGTTCAATTGGTTGCTGTTTGGGCACGGATGGTGTCTCCTCACTGTCAAGTTTTATTTCTAAGTGATTTTCATGTCTATCCAGTAATTGTGTATTGTCATCTGATGTTTTTGTGGTGTTTTGTATCTCCTCAATGTTATCTGAGTGTACATTTTCATTTTCAAGAAATTTTACCGTTCTCGCTATTATAATTTGTTTTCCTTGTGTGTGAATTCTATAACCAGTCGATCGTGTATCATAACCTACGAACGTTCCGGTTTGAGCCCTGTTATCGAGTTTTCCTCTGTTTACTTTATCGACGTAAAATAGCGCTTTACAACCGAATGTTCTTAAGTGTTTTAAATTCGGTTTAACTCCTTTCCATAATTCGTAAGGTGTTCTGTTGTTGTTTGCTTTAGTTGGGAGTCGGTTTTGTAAATATGTTGCAGTGTTTATGGCTTCACCCCAAAAATGTTTGCTTAATTTTGCTTGTGATAGCATGCTTCTAGTCATATCTAATAAACTTTTATTTTTTCTCTCTGCAACTCCATTCTGGCTCGGATTATGCGGGACAGTCAATTGGTGTAAAATTCCGTTCTGTTTTAAGTATTCATCTATCTCTTGAT
This sequence comes from Maratus michaelseni, assembly GCA_963931845.1. Classification (NCBI taxonomy): domain Eukaryota; kingdom Metazoa; phylum Arthropoda; class Arachnida; order Araneae; family Salticidae; genus Maratus; species Maratus michaelseni. The sequence continues at coordinate 495,856,023 of OZ007586.1, forward strand.
TTACATATTCACGACCGTTATCCGATCTAATTTCCTTAGGTTTTTTACCGAACTGATTGTATATCATCGTTATATACTCTTTTATCTTTTCAGCAACTTCGCTCTTTTTAGATAATAAATATATCGTAGTATATCGGGAATAGTCATCAATAAGAGTCATAAAATAAATTTTTCCGCCTAAAGTCGGTGTATCTAAAGGACCACATACGTCACTATGGATCAAATCCACGATATTAGTAGCTCGGTTTGTTGCTGATTTAGGATACGGCATGTTAGTTAATTTAGTTTCGATACAAGTTACGCATGTTTTATTTTGATGTTTACATTTTCCTATCTTTATTCCGTCCGCAAGTTGATTTGTTATTATAGATTTAATCGCGTCATAATCTCTGTGACCGAGTCTGCGATGCCAGAGATCTATGCATTGTTTGTTGTCACAGTTATACGTTATGTTTACATAATTTTGTGGTTCTTCCACATCGTCCATTTCCTCAATAATGTATAAATTTTTCTCATTTTTCGCCCTAATATATATTTCTTCATCAAAGATCAAATCGCATTTATTATCGTCGAAGATTAAATTACACCCGTTTTTAGCGGCTTTACTAACCGAAATTAGGTTTGACTCTAAGTCTGGGACATAAAGCACTTCGCGTAATTTCGTTAGTTTTTCTTTTCCTTCGGGGGTTAATGTTTTTATAAAAACTTCTCCTGAACCTAACGCTGTCAGTTTATTACCATTCGCGATCGTTACTGAAGTTTTATTATAATCAATAAATTTACTAAATAGGCTTTTATCATTACAAATGTGCGAGGTAGATCCTGAATCGAGAATCCAGTTATTTTTGCCTACTTTTTCGGTGATTAATGCTTTATTTTGCGTTTGATCATTTGCGTATTTTCTTTCGTTTGGAATTTTATTTTCTCTACGAGTTTCGGTCTTTTCATAACATAATGAAGATGAGAAATTCTTTTTATTTTTGAATTGATTGTTACGAGGATTTCCGGATTGTACCGTGTTTCTGCTCTTGTAGTGCCAGCATTCGTAAGTGGAATGATTTTTCATTTTACAGTTGTTACAATATTTTTGTTCTCTTCTATTTTCAGTGTGTGTATATCTCCTATTTGTTTTAAATGCTCTCTCGTTGTTGTTATATCCGCTATGTGATTGTTCTGACATTTCATGTCTACGATTATATTCATCCGTTAATTTGTTTTTGATAAAATCAGGGGTGAGCTCATTTTCTGGTCTCGCCTCCAACGCAGTTATCAAAGTATTGTAACTGGGGGGAAGAGAACACAGAAATAGCGCGGAAATATGTGAATCGCTAATATTTTCTCCAATGGCATTAAGTTTATCTATAATTTGCAAGATATTAGTGATATGCGTGATCATGTTTGCACCCTCAGCTAATTTAGTACTGTATAGTTTCCGTAACAGGTAAAGCTTACTAGATAAATTGCTTCTCTCATGTATATTTTTCAGAGCTTCCCATGTTAATTTGGCAGTATCTAAGTTTTTTACATTTACGATTTGAGAATAATCGATGCTTAGGTTTATTAGAGCTCTGGTCTTGCGATCTTTTTTGTGCCATGCGGGATCGGCTGGATCCGGTGGATCTTGTACTATAATATCGTCGAGTTCCTCTTTAATCAGGAACATCTGCATCTTGAACTTCCATGTACTATAATTTGTAGAATTGAGTTTCTCAATAAATTGAGTATTTTCTTTGATCGCATTCATTATTACTTTTTTAGTGTTCTTTTATTTATTATTATATTTTTAGAAATTTGTTAAATTATCAATTTTTTTTTTTTTTTAATACTGGGATATTCTTTTTTTCAGTCTTTCATAATCTTTGTTAGGGGAACCGTCGGTAGCGTAATACATTTTCTTATTTTTATAAATAGTTAAATCAGTCTTCAAATTTAATATACATTTTCATCTTTTGATATGTTCAGCTTACCTGAAATTTTCCTTTGTGCGCCAAGTAATATCCACAGTAATCCAAAGTGTTGTAGCGATATTTATCTTATCCATTGATTCACTTATATTGGAGTAATAAGAAGTAGTATTAGTAGAAAATAACAATTGTGTGAAATGAGCAGAAGATTCATTTTCCTTTGAATATAATATTATAATTCTTGGCTAGATGTACATGTTTAAAATCGCGTTTTGGAGGCTGCGTATAAGTGCTCCAATTTTACATTATATTAAAATATATTTACATCATATATATACAAGAGCGTCTTAACTGCTCGGATACATTTTGGAAACTGAAGGGAGATTGTTATTTGAGTTCTGTGCACACGCGCGGGACAAACAGCTGTAGATTTAAGGAGGGAGATCTGCAGTATCTCTCCACTTAGTTAGTTTCGACAGTCTCTGGTTTTATTCACAGTTTTGCATCTGCGGTTGTCACTTAAAGTACTTATAGTTAATTGGGGTCTGGTTTTTAACATGTTTTTCAATCGTTCGCTGCACGTGGAGATTAATTAACTGCATATAAAAGGTTTCTCCGTCAGAAACACAAAAATTTGCTTAAAAATTTGCTTAAGGAAAAACTGTATATTTCATAACCTTGATTAACTAAAACATTTACACTGTCTCTGAGTATATTTGTTTATGCAAAATCTGTCAGCCATGGAATGGTTTTTATCTGTGCCACTCCTTTCATTGAAAAAATATTATGTAACATGTGAAAACATAAGCGTATTTTTAGGAAAACTGCTACGGAATACATTATAAAATGCATATACTATTACATTTTAATACTAGAACGGTCATAGCGGCCAATTTTATTGGTATCAAATAATTACATTTCAATTCGAAGCAGAAATTTCTTTATAAAATAAGTTAAATAATATATATATATATATATATATATATATAAAATACAGAAATAAGTTAAATAGTTTTAAATAAAAATTCTGGTATAAAATATTTTCATAAAACTTTAGTAAAATTTCTGGCCGTCCTTGTATTAATCTTTAATTAACCATTTGGTGACGGGGTCGGGACATATTCGTCCCAGCGACTTATTTTTATTCTATTCGTACCACTTTTTGAAAAATAATTTCTGCCATACACTTATACTACGATTTTTTCAAGACAATATTTTGTAAATTGTGGTACGATTTTATATAAAACTAATTCCCAGTCCTGGTCCATAATCAAAAGTTTAACCGATGCCACATAAATTGTCGCATAGATATTGTGCGCGGTCTCTGAGACTGCTTGATCGAAAGATGAAAAAAACGGTCGATTAACTCATAGGCTACTGTTTTTGTGCAGATATTTATATACATGATTATTGTTATTAAAATTAACATATTCAGAAGTTTCTAGCGATAGTACTGGGTTGCAAAACGAAATATTTACTTCATTAGTATCTAATTAAACTGACCAAAGAAAACAGCGGTTTGCGGGACCTTTAACAGCAGTTAATGGCCGATTACCGTATATATACTGGTGTATAACGCACGTCTAAAAATAAAGCATATCTCGAAACAGATTTTTTTTTTTTAATAAAAGGTAACTTCTAGTTGTGTCGTACTTATTTCACTTTATTTATTAAAATTAATTTCTGGTTCTGAATAAGTTTATTTGGGACGCACGTTATGCGTCGGCATTTATAGTACTTTGTTCCAAATTTTGTACCTCTCAAAAACTCTCAGCTTCTGAACTATAAATCTCTCATGCCACTAACTAGAAATATAGTAATTAGCAAATAATATTGCAAATGCAACTTACTTTTAGGAGACGCTGTAAGATGAGAGTGGAAAAAATCTCTTACAATTCAACGTTACCGGAGTAAAGAGTTTAGTTTATAGTGGGATTTTTTTTATTATTATCGTGTAATGAAAATTATTGTTTGGTTAATTCAATTAAGGATGTCGAAACTGGCTACTTACTGACACAATTTTAAATTCATTTTTGTTCGTAAAAGCATGAGACTGGCAGGTAATCTTGTTCAGAAAATACGAAATCGAATAGTTTTTACATTCTTGACAAAGGCAGAAAATCTTTAAAAAAATTCTTAGGAAATGCAAATTAGGAATTTACATTAAAGATTTCAAAAACTATTTTCACTAAATTTTCTGTTTATTCATTGTTAAAATAAATAAAATACAAAGATTTAGTTTATTTTCATTTATTCGTGTGTTTCGCCTGGATGTTTTTTCTTCTTTTTCTCTCACACAGAGAGGATTCTATATGCAGTTTTTCAATAAAGAAAAGGAATTTAGCGCCTTCCTGCGATTTCTTTCAAACAATCCGCAAGTCACCGAAAGAAGCAGGCTGTGGTACTCCACCGATCTCTGCTACTTTTCAGCCTACCTTGATCAAATAGCAGTTCAACAATTGGTGCAAACCAGCCTATCTTGATTACATGACAACCAAGACGGATGGAAATATCGCGACCAGTCTCTTTCGTTGACTGCACAACAAATCAAAGCTTTTTAAATCTCTTTTTAAAGTTGAATTTGTGGAAAGTGGGATAATTTAGAGTTTTCGTTAAAAACAGGGACTTTTAAGAAAACCTCAGAATGTCGAGACATTAATTTATTATCCTGGCTATCCTGAGAATTTTTTCAATTTTTAAGAAAAAAAAATTAAAAAAAAATTAATACGGAATTATTTTCTCCAGTAGTAGTTTTTGTAGTTTTCTTAGAGTAAAAAAAACTGCTCGGACATTTCTTCGCTTCTTTTCGGAAGACTCAGTAAAAGAGCGATATATTCGAATGAGTTATATATCGGAGGGCGGTATAACGAGGGCTACACTTTATAGAATATGTAATTTATCATTTTAAAAGATTCCGTTCTGTTCCTTTTTATAACTTTTTTACTCCAGTCCTGCGCGGGACTGGCATAACCGACCCAAACTTGACAAGTTAATTATCGTCGATCCGAAACCCTATTCAAACTTGGCAAAATTTTTTGACGACACACAAGCTAACCCGCACCCGATATAATTCAACCCGAGCCCAAACCGAAAACCAAAATGAAAGAAAGGTAATCCGTGGTTTAATGAAATATTGGCAAAGCACTTTATAATTATATCTCCAATATCATTCATATTCAAACACATAGTTTTACGTCTAAAATATTATTCTGGATTTTGTTTATGAAAAATCGGATACACCCGAACCCGAACTCGAAACAAAAATCTATCGCCAACCCGACCCACCGCAAAAAAAAAGAGCCAACCAGACCCAACAGCAGGGTCGTTTTCAGTAAAATCTGGTTATTCGACCATTGCAGAGCTCTAATAAGCAACCAATGTTGTTACGCAGAAGCGAATTCATTGCGCTGAAACTCGTGACTCATTTTCTGTGAGTTTTGAGATCGAGTTTGATTCACCTTTATGAAAAGTAAGCGTAAGTTGAATTTAACTAAAAAAATCCGCGAGTTTGAGTCAAAGTTACAAGTCAAACTTATTCATTTTTTTTCGCACTGATGTAAACTTCGGCATTTATTACGATAGACAACAAAATTTCACCAAACACATTGTAAATATTCAATACAAAAACATAAAATTTTACTTTTGTATATTAGGATTTTAATTTTATATATTAGGATTTTTTTTATGAAAATTCCTACATTTTAATAGTTAGAAAATAATATAGAAAACATACATATTTCTTATAATTTCTTAAGACTATTTAAGAAGCTTCTATGCTGTGGGCAATTCGTATAATTTCATTAGTGTCAAAAAAAGGTATACATGATAGCACTTAAACTAAAAAAAATATACTGCTTTAATGTTCCTATTGGTAAGTCACATTTTGCCGATAATATTACCCTGAGAATTTAACATTATTAACTTATCTATTAAAGTAGAATTAAGAAATTAAGATTTATTGACAGAAAATCATTATATTAATTACAATATTTCAGTTACATAGACTAAATTAAATAAATAGATTTTGACACCACTAAAGTCAGTTCACATAGTTAAGTAAAATATTTTTCCCATGATTTTTTTTCTTTTTCTTTATTATTTTTTAAAGGGAATACTTAGCGAGTTTTGTTCGTTTTAAAAAATGAGTATGAATTGATCAGATTATTTTTATAAATTGTGAATTTCAGCGCAAATGAAACTCATTTCATAGAAGGTGAATTTAGTTTGATTTAGTTCCTTTTTCAGTTTGATGAGTTTCCACAATTGATATACTTGGTAATAATATAAAACTTGAAAATTTTCAAGTAGAAATTTCAAAGTTTATAGCGTTATTTTAGAGTTTAAATTTAAGGAGATATTTTTTTAAATCGCTCTATATCGGCATTGGTCATATACTTTCTGACTGTGAAAACAATATTTTGATAATTATCCTACTCCTTTATTTGTGAGTTTCAACCAGTATTCAACCACTGTTGGGTGAACTCACCATACACAGAAAAAAAAGAAAGAAAAAAGTAAAAAAGAACTAATTCAGACTCAAGTTAAACGTCTCAAAAATAAGTCAAGTTCATTCTTAAATTCAAAATTTATAAAACGAGTCCGCTTGATTCAAACTCATTTTTTAAAAAGAGAGAAACTCATTAAGGATTTTTTTATAAAGAAAAAATATAAATAAATAAGTAAAAGAAAAGGAACATGAAAAAGGAAAAACCTTATTTTGCATAATTTTATGAACTTACCATAGTGATGTCCAAATCTATTTAATTAATTTTATATTGGAATAAGACTTAAAGTACCTAAGTGTAACTAAAATAGTGTAATTAATATAATTAATTTCTACCAATTAATATTAAATTCTAAAATACTAGAATGGTTTTTAGCGTTAAATTCCGGCCACATTTGTGAGGAAATGTCGGGGCTCACATATACACTGTACTCTTGTTCTTCCCCTTTTCCCCCGAGATTTTCGGCGTCACTAACTTATGTTCTGGTATTTATAAAAATAATATATTGGAATATAAAAATAATACATTGTAAATTATATGATCTGTGAAGAAAAGCAGGGGTGACTACTATTTTTCTTTTCTTTACGTTTGTTTTAACTCCGTTTTATTTGCAAAGCCTATTTTCAACGCTCTTGTGCAACCAAGTACAGTGTTTTGCTGCTTTGTTTTTTCTTTTCTTTCTTACTATATTTGGCCCACCAGTGGCTGAGAGGTTCTGCTCTCGAAGCTGGTAGACGGGAGGTGCTGGGTTCGATCCCAATCGCGCCCGTCGGCCTAATCGTTCGGAGTTTTCATGGTTTTCTTCGAGCCGTGGATTTATCCATGCGTAAATACGGGTTAGGCTCGCTTAGAAAGACCCCCACGAAGGGCACTCCCCCCGGGCCTATATCCCAAGTGTAGATAATTGGCCGTCAATAATCAACCCAACCCAACTCTTACTATATTTGGACATCGCGGCGGTCAAAGCGTTAAGGGAAATTTCTTTTCAAGAATGATTTAAAAGACCAAATTGAATTTCGGAACTCATATACTTTTTATAAAAAAAAAAATAATAAAAAAAATTATGCCTGATTTTCGTTAGTATACTCTGCATATACTCTGCATTACTTGTAAAATATTTTTATGTTTTCAGAGCTGAGATGTATGGAGGTGTGTGTGTGTGGGGGGGGGGGGGAGGAGCAGATTACTCCAGAGATTGAGTGTGAGGGTGAGACACTATACATAAACATATCACCGCACACATGTTTTCTCAGTTTTCTGCACTGGAGTTTATAGTATACTTTGTGTGAACTGGGAAAACGTGTTTTTAATGGAGATAAAATGTTCTAAGAAAGTATGAAAAAAAATGAATGAATATAGGTTGTGATTTTGATTCAAACTGTGGGACTTTTTTAATTTAACTAAATTCGCCCTCGTTTTTCAAAAGGTGAATCAAACAACTCACAATTTATAGAAAGTAATTCAAACTCAAATTAAAACTCACAGAAGTGAGTCAAACTCAACTCAAAATTCACAGAAATGGAGTCAAACTCAACTCAAAACTTACAAAAAATGAGTCAAACTCTCGAATTTCAACTCAATGAGTTTGCTCAGTTACAACCCTGTATTCAACCATATAAACTTTTGCAAATTACTAAGATACAGTTAGTTAAATGTAAAATAGATGGCAGCACTAAGACACATTTGCTATTACATTTGCAGTGCGATGAAAGGGGTGGAGGGAGGACTTCAGGAGAAGCGGAAAATGGGTTTTGGAAGGGGCGCTTAAGGCTATGGGCGAGGCTACTGAAGCATGGCACTGCCGCCCACCTCTCCCTCGATGGCCTAATCCTGCAGCGGTCAAGTAAAGCGATCGGTGTCTCACAGTAATGATCTAGTCGAGAAGCAAACAGTTTGCGCGGAACGAATTCGTTTAGAGCCGAGGATTAGGACGCTTAGCTACCGGGAAGCCGAGCCTTTCAACTGAAAGCCTTTCAAACACACCTGAAAAGAAGGAAAGTTTGCCACTCTTTTCTTTTATCTTGCCCGATATATCTACATACCGATTTAAACTTTTGATACTGGTTCGGAGAAGTGATGTTTTCATTAAGAGAGATAAATCGCTTAAATTGGAAAAAACTGAAATAAATAAAAATTATAAAAAATGTATAAAACAGTGATGCCGCACGGTTTTGGTCTGAGAGAGGTTTCAGCTGACTATCGATGATAAATTCCGATGTTTTATACGTGTATGATTTTTTTTCTTTCTTGTGCTAAGTATGACGTTTAATAATGAATATGAAGCAAGACACACTCAGCTAGGCTAAGCTTGCGAGTTAAAAATTTCCAAATTAAAGCACTCAAGCCAAACTAAGACCTCAGGCTTAAGGTGCCAACGCTGGGACAACCAACTGGACTATCTTGATCAACCTAGGCCTACACAATTCACTAAACAACCTTTTGGCATTAACATCCAGTTTGCAATATTATGCAATTCAACAGATTATACTTCAAGTAAAGAAACTCCTCTAAACGATGGATAGCTGTATTTATACTTTATTACTTTACATTAGGACTCTTAGCTACCAGGCAGCCCAGCCTTACAGCTGAAAGTCTTTCAAACATACCTGGAAAAAAGGAAAGTTTGTCACTCTTTTATCGTGCCTGATATATCTGCCATACCGATCTAAACTTTTAATACAGGTTTAAAGAAGCTCTTTTAAACGATAGATAGATATTTATACTTTATTATTTTATATTAGGGTGCTTAGCTACCCTATAGCATAGTCTTCCAGCTGAAAGCCTTTCAAACACACCTGCACTGAAAAAATAGGTTCTCAAAATTGAGTAAAAAGTAATCAATTTTAAATACGTCACATACTCAAAATAGCTCCGATCCAAATGTTCTCAAAATTGAGAAACACATGTACTAATTTTTGATTCCATGGATGTGTTCAAATATGAACTCTGTGTAGTCTCTGTTAAATATTCAATATTTTTATCTTGTTTTATGTAATCAGCAGTACCTCCTGTAAATATTAAATTAATATAAATATTAAATTATACACAGTGTTTTAAAAAGTTCTTGAAAACAATGCTCTGGGTCATAAAAATATGAAGTAAAACAATATGGCGTCCAAGATGGCTGATTAGTAACACGTGGGAAACCAAAATTTAGGTAAAAACATGGGCTAAAATACATTTAATAAAACAGTTTGAAGACAAAAATATAAGTTGAACGTAACAAAAATATTTTTCTTGTCAAGAGAGCTCTGCCCCGAACCCCCTCCCCCCATTTATTACAGATTAAAGTAAAAATGTACTGGCATTTATTTCTCTCTCAAAAGTATTATCAAGAAACATTTAATTATTTATTTATTTAGGAGAAATAGCAAAATTATTATCAAGATACTCAAATAAAATATTTTTATGACAAGAGCATTGTTTTCAAACACTTTAAATTATTTTAAAATACTGTGCATAATTTAATATTTACATTAATTTAACATTTATAGAAGGTACGGCTGATTACATAAATATATATATATATATTGAATATTTAACCGAGAGCACTAACTTTCAAATTTGTCGGAGAAATCTTGAATCTAATTTTCTTTTCACAAATATCCATGCCACTCAGCGCACAGACCGGATCGACTGCCTATGAACATACGAAGTATTCATAACAACGCAATGTACCCTTACACATTATAATGGAAGCGCAAAATGTAGTTCCTTCCGAGGAATAAAAATGTAATATTGTTCCCTTATTTCCATGGTATATTGCATTGTTTTCCTATTAATGAACATCTTTTAGGCCACCATGAATGAAATAAATCATTACAAAGTTTTGATTTGATAACATGTGATGTTTCAAAATTGAGAAAGAATAGGTTCATTTTTTATTCAAACATACTCATTTGGATATGAGTACATCGATTTACTCATATTTGAGTGCTTCATTTTCTTCAGTGTGGAAAGAAGGAAAGTTTGCCACTTTTTTCTTTTATCTAGCCTGTTATATCTATATACTGATCTAAACTTTTGATACAGATTCGGAGAAATGTAGTTTTCATTAAGAAGGATAAATCATTTAAACTGCAAGAAAAAAAACTGAAATAAATGAAATTTAAAAAAAATGTAAAACAGTGGCGCAGCCAGGACTTTTGTCTAATAATAGTTATGAATCATTGTTAATGATCAATTTCGTTGTCTTATACGTGTAAAATAGTTCAGCTTTTTTCCTTTCTTTTGCAAAACATGATATTTAATTACCAATGCAATGCAACACACATAGTCAGCTACATTAAACTTTCATCTAATAATGAGATTCAAGCTGTTTCATGATATCATAAAAAAGCTCTTTCTTTTACAGCGAAAAGAAAAAAAATGAGAAACAGAAACGTACTTTTGCTGCTGCTCTCAAACACACCTGAGAACAAGGACAGTTTGCACTGGTGGTTTCTTTCCTAAGAAAGGAATAAGCATAAAAACATATGAAACGTGAAAGATTTTGCAGCTAAAAACATGGAACTTGCACAAAATCTTTATTTTGTCATGTCAATTTCGTTGTCTTATACGTGTAAAATAGTTCAGCTGTTTCCTTTTCTTTTGCAAATATGATATTTAATTACCAATGCAATGCAACGCAACACACATAGTCAGCTAGATTAAACTTTCATCTAGATAATGAGGTTCAAACTGTTTCATGATATCATAAAAAAGCTCCTTCTTTTACAGGGAAAAGAAAAAAAATGAGCAACAGAACCGTACTTTTGCTGCTGCTCTCAAACACACCTGAGAACAAGGACAGTTTGCACTGGCGGCTTCTTTCCTAAGAAAGGAATAAGCATAAAAACACGTGAAACGTGAAAGATTTTGCAGCTAAAAACATTGAACTTGCACAAAAATCTTTATTTTGTCATGCCTGACATACCTTCAAAATGAAAAAAAAAAACCCTATTTCTGTAAAATATATAAATGTAAATACGAATATAGGAAAAGCGACATAATGTGGGTGAAGTAAAGTTTGTGTTACTTTTTATAATTTTTTAGAGGAAAAAGAATTACAAATTGTGTGGATACCCCTGACTAAACTGCAAGCTTTAAAACTTTACAAGCTTTCTGTCTTCCTTCCATTCTCCCAATTAAACGCCATTTCTCACAACACGTCAAATCCTTTCTCAACGACATGTTCTACGCAGGCCCTGACTATCGCACGGGCACCCGGGGCCCATGCCCTGGGCACGAAATTAGAATTTAAAATATAAGTTGTTTTAATATACTTTTAGGACTTTTGTTTGCACTCAGTTTGGTTTTATCATTTAATATCAATAACATCATTAATAAGTAGACTTCCTATCATTATTTTCTAGTAAATGATTTACTGTATTTATCAAGTCATTCAATTGTATCATATTGCACATTTATTCGAAAAGTGACACAACTGAAAATATGTGATGTTTGAGACATTAATACGATGAAATGACAAAAATATATCTCAATCTATGGTTAAAAGCACGTTTCAATAAATAACAGAAAAAAATATCTTATTTTTATTCCTGGAACTGTTTTTTAATTTTCCAGAAAACTTAATTTTTTTAGTTAACACTTTTCGAATAAGTAGACTAAAAAACTAGTATCAGTAAACCAACCAATCTATGGGGACACAAAAAATTGAAAGTGCCCTGGTTCTACGTCCCACACACGAAAATTTTATGGAATTTGTATATTTCTGTGTAGCGAAGGTTAACAATATTGGACACGTGAAAACGTTGACCTTGACTTACCAATCTACTACTTTTCTTTGGACTTCACTTAATAGAATTAACATAAAGTACTTTTTTAAAGTTGTTCCTTTAATTTTTCTCGCCAGTGTAAATGAAAAATTAAAAAATTGTAAAACAGTTGTGCAGCAAAGCTTTATTAGCCTGGGAATTATTATTAATCATTGTTAACGATCACTTTCGTTATCTTATAAGTTTATGAATTTTTTAATTTCTTCGTTCTATTTTGTTAAATATGTAACTAAGATAGAAGTTTGCCCCGGAAAAAATGGCACCAAAAAAAAAAAATTACCACCACTATTTCCAAACAAAAATCCTTATGGTAGATTTCTTCAACACTTACATCTACCACGAAAATTATTGTTCGGAAATAATGGTGTTAAAAAAAAATTGGTGTTATTTCTTCCGCAACAAACATTCAACCCTAGTAATAATCAACGTAAAGCAAGGTATACAGTTAACTAGGTCAAGCTTGCACCTAGATAATGAGATCAGAGGTCCGTCTGGTCTTTTTTTTTAGTTACAACTAAATCTTCGCGAAAGATTTCTAATACGTATGTTGCAAAAATCTAATACGAAGATCATAGTTTAGAAATAGGAGGCAAAAACGAGACTAGTGGGATCCTTGTGAGTTTGAAGCTGTTTGAAAGAGTCATAAAAGAGCCCTTCTTTTACAGCGAATTGAAAAAAAGAATGTGAGAAACAGCAACAGAATAGTACGCGTGCTATTTCATTCTCTGTCTTTTATTTCATTTGGAAGTGAAAAAACTCCTTTTTGTGAATCTTTGGAACAATTTAATGCTAATTTTTTAAGATGTTTTTGCTTTTCTTTACGTTGTTTTTTACGCTTTATTCATCAAAACACAAGTGCTTATCTTCACTTTGACGCTAATCCAGGTTGCATATAGTTTTAATTTTATCCCCAATATTTACAAATAATTTGATCGCAGACAATTGTTTCAAATGAAACAAGCCGAAGATTATTATTTAAAAATAGTGGTGACAAATATAAAATCCGTACGCACCCAGGTTATGTCATCCGAGTGTTCCCAGGTTAATTTAAATTTTGGGATCGGAGTTTGGATGTATGTACATGGGGAAACATAAAATAAAAGAACCTCTAAATCCCTTATTCTTCGCCGCGCCAATGTCTAAAATATAAAAACTAAACAGCAGAACGTGGTCTCCATGCCATGTATTTTGTAAAAATAGCCGCGATCTAAAAGTTATATTTTCCTCTCCGAAAACTCCCAATCTGAGGAGTTTGTTTTACTTTCACTCGGAAGGGGAAAAAATGCGATTGACTTAGTATCAAAATTAAGGTACTTAATTCGACTGTAAATTGCGAAGACATATAATTGAAGCGTAAAGTTGTAAGGAAAAGTAAATTTATGCTTCACCAACCTGTTTCATTTTCGATTTTGTGTAACATTTTACTGCAAAACGATAAAACGTTTGAGTTAAAATAAAAGAAATGCGAAGAACTTGCTATTTTTTTTTAAACGGGTAGAAGTAAATTTTAATATTACTAAAACTAGAAGTGTTTCAATTGCACATGGAAATGAATTATGTCTCAAGATGTGAGCGATATATTTTATTCTAATTTTAACAAGATGAAGATGTAAAATATTTTAATACAATTAAAATATGACATAAAATGTGAACATACTTTTGTTAATACGTGGTAGTATTTGACATGAAATTGAAGAATAATTGTGTTTATCAATAATGAAGCTTTATTTTGCGATAATTTTTGCTGTGTTTCTCCACTTTTTTGTTTTTTGTAATAGTAAAAATTATATTGGTCTTTTATATGCAATTTTTCGTTGTGTGTGTACATACTTTTGAGAGTTTCTAAATTTAAATAACCTGCTTATAGTTAAGCGTTTTCCCTACCAGGCAATCCTGTTAAATCCCAGACTTCTTAATAAACCTTCAAGACCTTGCTTAAGGCAAAATTGATTTTTTTTAAGTTAATACCACATCTCATGGATTCCTGATTTAAACAAAATGTGATATTTGCATATCATCTATTTCATCTAAATTCTGGCACTAATATACCGATTGATTTAACACAGTGTTAATCAGTGTGCGGACCACGGGCTTCAGAGTTACCATTTTTTTCGAATAGTGAAAAAGTAGTAAGTCTCTAATATTCAAATTTTAATTGCTTAATAGGCGCCAACATAGTGAAAAAGTACCTAAGCCGGGACTCGAACCCGGTTCATCAGTATAGGGCACAGATGTTCTACCAACTGAAAAACCTTGGGAACGATACTCAGCCTGGAACTTTCTCACTATAACTTGTTGGCAAGGCTACAAACGCAGCACTAGATGGAATACTTTCCGTGAGCCACCAACCCTGGGGCAAACACGAAGTCAAAGAAAATCCAAGTTATAGTGAGAAAGTTCCAGGCTGAGTATCGTTCCCAAGTGGTTCAGTTGGTAGAACATCTGTGCGCTATACTGATGACCCGGGATCGAGTCCCGGCTTGGGTACTTTTTCACTATGTTGGCTATACGCTATTAAAATTTGAATATTATGAATGCAAGGCGTGTGAAATGTTCTATGGAAAAATTTCCAAGTATTAAATATGAATTTGTTTCAATTATCGATGCTGGATTTTTTTTGACTTCGTGTTTGCCCCAGGGTTGGTGGCTCACGGAAAGTATTCCATCTAGTGCTGCGTTTGTAGCCTTGCCAACAAGTTATAGTGAGAAAGTTCCAGGCTAAGTATCGTTCCCAAGTGGTTCAGTTGGTAGAACATATGTGCGCTATACTGATGACTCGGGTTCGAGTCCCGGCTTGGGTACTTTTTCACTATGTTGGCTATACGCCTATTAAGCAATTAAAATTTGAATATTATAAATGCAAGGCGTGTGAAATTTTTCTATGGAAAAATTTCCAAGTATTAAATATGAATTTAGTAAATCTCTATTTTATTTCATCGCAGAATTTCTGCCATTAAATAAGTCAATTATTATATTTCGAAAATAGTGGTGTGATAATACTTTTCTCAACAGATAGTGATTACCGCATATCTTTTCAGAATTGCGAAGAGTTCCGCGCCGAAGTTTATTTGTCTAAATCTGTGTGGTCCATAATTTTCAGAATTTTCTCCTTCTATAACGATAATTAGGACCACTTTCTCACATAAAAAAAATTGCTGAAGCACTTTTTCTGTGGGAATGTGGATGAAAACTAAATAGGAGGTCTGCCACAGAATCTAAAGTTGAAATTAGATTAGTTAGGAAAACACATTGGGTGGAGTAAACGTTAAATGTCCTAAGACATTGAAAAGTGTGCTGGACGAAGGACAAGCAGTATATATGGACGTTCCAGAATTATTGGATATTAGATTACCTTGATTTTTGGAACAATGCAAGAGTAAAGTTCCTGTAAAAAACTGAGATGTCTAGCATGAGATCCAGAATTAATATAAAAATATTATTCTTACTACAAAAATAACATTAAATGCAAATGAAAAGAAATGTTTGGTAGTAATTGCAAAACAGAATTGGTGTCGATTTTACAAGAACATTAAGAACATGTGGTGGAAGATAGCGCCTGATTCTGCACTGCGAAATCAAAGGAATAATAATAAAAAAAAGGCATTGGTATTAAAAACAGAAATAGAGAATATTCATTGCTGGCAAGGAAATCAATGACTCTCTTTAATATCAAAGTGCAACAACAGGCACATAGAGAAATGTGCGATATACTCAGAATTCGGCTATTTTATTAACTTTATTCAAAGAGTATTAATCAATAGGGCATCAAATCCAGTAAAACGTAAAGAAAAGTAGAAATGGAATTCGCTCAGTTAAGGTCTTCTTTTATTTTTAACACAATAAGCATATAGGATAATATAATTCTTGAAAACCCAGATTTGAGAACTGTATTAGAAAAGTTTTAGACAGAAGGTTTTTTTATTTTATTATTATTATTTTTTTTGCTTCATATGGAAAGTTGAAATTTTCTCTTGTTTTTACTAGCACACTCATGATCTTCTAGCAAAATTAGAATCAAATATATTAAACTCATGACTATGTGGATCCTGTGTAAGAGGGAAATCTGTCAAAGATCTTCAAATAACGGCTAATCCATGGAAATACAGTAAACTTTGTCTAAGGCAAAATACAGCCAAGGAAAATTTTCTCGGTCCTTCGAAGAAAAAGAAATAAAAGAAAATAAAAGCAAATAAATAAAAGAGAGTTAAAACGATCTGTTTATAAGTGACTAAAAATACAGACGATACCAGTACAAAATTACATGTTCAAAATATAACGAGAACCGAAACGTTGTCATGAATTTATATTAATTATCTTACACGCAGAAATCAAAAGGTTAGGGACCGTCCCCAAATGATGTAACGCCTGGTGGGAGGGAGGGGGTTGTGTGTTTCGTGAAATTGTGACAAGGGTGTGGGAAGGGAAAAAAAGAATCGCACACTTTTGTTAAAATAAAAGCATTTAAAATCGGCAACTTAAATTTTGAAGTTATTTTGAAATTGCCAGAATTTGAGAGTATTTTTTAATCGGGGCTAAAACAACTTTCATGTAATTTGTTTTCACTTACATTCCTTCCAGTGTAGGTTCTGAGAATATGGTAACAGCAGAAATTCTTCACTTAGAAGACACCTTTTCCTGTCACACCCTTGAAATGTCCAACAAAAGATAAGTTGCCCCACCTGGGTAAGTGGTAGAACTGGTAGTGACAAAAACAGGTTGATCTTTTGTTTTGTATACAGCAGAATAATATGTTTTGAAAATATCATTTGAAAATGGCTGACCACTGACTATGGTGTAGAAATCAAAACAATTCTTCCTATTTTGAATGTAAACAATTATCCTATCTCCACCCACATATATCACTCTGACAAGGGGGGTGTGCTACAAGGATTCTTCAATTCTCAAGTGTCTACAACTTTAAGGAAGCCTTGGAAAGGAAGCCTGTAAAAAAAGCCTGTAAAGGAAGCCTTGAAAATTCGTGAAAAGTGTGGCAGGCTGAGATTGGAAGCAGATCAACCAGAGTTATTAAAAGCAATTGTTGATATTGCGATTCATGGATCAGCTATACATGAAAACAGACAGAGTGACGTCTATCGTAGTATAAAATCGTTGGATGAACTGACTGCCAGCTAGAACTGGATGGACTTTCAGTATCAAGAAGTGGAGTATGTTTTCGCCTTTTTCCAGAAAGGAACTCGACCCTTGAAAGAAAACGACGTCGTTACAGCACCTGTCAAATTAATTCATGCTCAGAATGATTATCACCTGAAGCATATCGATGGGCAGTTCTGTGTGGCGAATATTAAACGATTAGAGAACCTTTCATAATTTCTTGGACAATTAGAAGTTTGTTTTATTAGCCAGGACGACAATGCAAGAGTGCCAATTGGCTTAACCGCAGCTAACAAACAGTCCCCTTTGATTATGACGTGGAATACAAAGTTTCACTTCAAGACCATGATTGGGTTGTTGCAGCGATATATTAGTTAATCCCATCGGTTTATGCTGAAATAGATATCCAAAAAGATGGACTTGGCTGAATAGAAGCTGTTGTATATCCCGGTCTTACGTATGTAGCCATTCGTTCAGGGAAACACACAACATCAACTGCTTATTCTCATGGATTAGATTTTGAAAGACTTCTGGAATTATAAGAATTTGATAAAATAATGAAATTTGGCAATGCTGTGAAACCTGTAGTTGTTTTTGTGGGTGATGAAGATCCCAATGAAAATCCAAGATACCAGAAAACTGTTCAAGTTGGAGTGCATCATTTCCGCCAGAACAATCTTGATGCACTATTTATTGCAGTTAGGTGAAGTGATTTAATACGGTAGAAAGAAGAATGGCCCCATTAAGGAAAGAGTTGCCCGGACTCATTCTACCTCATGAACAATATGGGAGTCATCTTGATGATCAGAGGAACACAATCAATCCGAAGTTGGGAGAAAAGAATTTTGAATATGCCGGGAAGTGTTTGGCAGAAGTATGGTCGCCTGTTGTTTTAGACAATTACCCTACTGTAAAGAGTTTAAAAAAGGTGGATGATAAATTGCTTTCTACACATATATGTACAAGCCAGTATCTCACTCAAATAGTCAACTGTTTTAATGTGAATTGATGCAAAAAAGTACGGAGTTCATTTTTCAATATTGTGGCATCAAGATTCTTGCAAATGCAAATTCCAGTGTGTCAGACAGTAGAAGGTCTTAAAGCACCGATTAATCGAGCTTACTCAGAAAATTATAAATTTCCGTCACTCTTTGCTGCACAAATTTTGAAAGCAAATGAACTTCTTCCCCAATCAGTGGAGAGTAGTTACAAAGTGTCGTCATATGACTTCTATTGTCCTTCAGTGCAAAGTGTGCTTCCTACTCGTGTTTGCAAGTATTCTGGTTTGTATTTTGCATCTAATGTCATGTTGAAGAAACACATAATTGCTGTGCATAAAATCAGTGGAAAGTATCAACCAGAAATTTTCAGAGTTAGACCGCTTCGAATAGCTGCGCGCAGACAACAAGAACTCATGGCTGTAATTGCTTTCACCGAAAATGTGGAATTTGCAGATTGGGTGGATGAAGACTACATTGACATTAGAGTGCTTACTATCCCCGAGGATGAGAGCAATGTCAAAATGCATACGTACTCGATGGACGAGCATCTATCTTCTCCATGGGAGGAAGAGTCGTAATAGTAAATGATTCAGAGTAATTTCTATTTTATGATTTAGTAGATAATTTTATAAATGTTCATATTAATGTGACAAATGAACCGTGATGACAATTCCATTTAAGTAAAATTAATATTGAGGCTTCTTTTTAAAAATCAATCTGTTTTAAAGTATTTTGTGGTCATAAAGTAAAAAAAAAAAAGATTTAAAGCCAAGTATATTAAATTCCATTTCAAATTCCAAAATACTACTGTTTTCAATTGCTCTTTCATATTAATATTTTATTACTATTGTATATTAATTATGTTTTTTGTTGTAAACCTTAATCTTATTTTATATAAAATAAGTACACGAATAATTTTTTATTGTTATGCTCACAAATGTCATTAAAACACATAGTTAAAGTTTAAAAATAAAATTTGAAATATGATCTATAATGCAGTGCTTTGTTTCTGAACTGCAAGTATATGACATGTGACAAGGGGGGGGGGCGGAGGGGTATGGTAAAGTATGATACTTTGAGACAAAGGGGGAGAGGGGGGTAAAATATATTGAATAAAAATGTGACATCATTTATGGACAGCTCCTTATATAAAGTTTAGCTAATTATTGCAAACTTGTATGCATTTTATCAGACACCCAGATTGCTAGGTATACAGGTTGGTGATAAAAAGTTAATGTTTTTACGAGAGTAGAAGCAATAAAACTACAAGACGACGATATCACAAGCAGCTTCAAAATGTCAGCAATGAAAAAGGAACAGAAAAGTGATAGTTTTAATGTAAAATGATCTAGGGATATTTGTCTTTGTGTCCGGGAGAGAAAGCCTTGTCGCTGCGTCATCAACTGGAGGCGGCTTATCAAGTTCATGCAGATACATACTTTATTCGAGATGGAAATTTTACATAAGTTCATTTCGTTCGGTTAATAAAATTTAGCCAAATTTTACTAATGAATAAAGTGAAGTCATTCTGTAATCATGACCACATACCAGACATATTGATATAATGCTTCATATTCTTTCAGATTTGGATAAATTTCTTCATTTAGTTGTAAATTGTGGATTTATTTTGTGTATTTGTTGGTGCTCGTACAATCATACAAACCCGTTACCTCACGGAAAGACAGATCCTTAGTGCTGCATCATCAACTGGAAATAGTTTCTGAAGTTCGGACGAAGTCGTTGAATTTTTGATCAAATCGTTGCCTTCAGAGCGCAAAAAAATTGTATCTGAAATAAAGCCCTGCGGGGGTCGAGTTATAGCGACTCCAACCCGCAAATTCTATTTAAAGTCAACTAGAAACGACACCCGACCCGAACCCCACAGAAATTTTTTGCTGACCTACATCCCAACCCGAATCAGAAGTACTTCAATCCGAACCCGACCCGAAATTCGCAATCAAAATCATTGCCTTTCAGATTAAAGTTCTGCATTGGGTCGAGTAACCCAATTTTACCCGCATCCGACCTGATTCGCAGTTCGGATCGGGTCGATTTAACGCTTATTTATTTCGTTGTGGATGGGGTTCAGAAACCATCCACATGTCTGCAACGCTTGTCGCTATAAACGGAAATTTTGGCAGCGGAGGCAAAACAAAATTGTTTTGGCTTCTGCTTCATGTAAGTGGGAATTGCTTATTATTCACGTATACAGCAGTCGGCTGAACAGTTGATTTTATCAAATAATGTTGATCAAGAAAGCCTATTTCCCACAAAAGTAATGGCACCACATTCAAGGGATATCGCATGCTTACATAATTTTGGTTAACATAGAGTGTCTGTATGAGAAAATGACGTTATACTCACAGAGCGCATGCTCAGACTGAAGTTTTTGTACAATCTATGGTAAGCTCACATCCCAGAACTTAGAGACACTTGCCTAAACGAGTTCGGTTAGACAAGTGCGCCGGTTAACAAACATTAGCTTGACAACAATGGAAGGCTTTCGGCGCATGGTGCTTGGCGGTAGGTTTTTGTCCAAAAATATATCAACCAATCAGATTTTATTGCCCGTATGTCACCACTCTCTTATGTAGGCAACCTAGCTAACATTTTGAATGAATGTGCATCTTCTTCATCTGCTTGGGAGTGAGTAAGTACAGCGGCCGCCTGGTTGTATTCTTTGATTCTTTATACAGGGTGTTTCAGTTAAACGTTTCAGAACTTCTAAGAGGGGTAGGGTACATCCTGACAACTCGAAATCATATAGCAATGTGGGGTCAGAAATGCTTTCCTTAACCCTTTGCGGCGCAGAGAAGTTCCGTTGCTTAACTATTGAAATTAATGAATGACACCAGAATTTGAAAACGAACTTTCTTGTAAATATGAAAAAGCTATATTTCACGCAACTAATAAACCGTAATTTTTT
This sequence comes from Maratus michaelseni, assembly GCA_963931845.1. Classification (NCBI taxonomy): domain Eukaryota; kingdom Metazoa; phylum Arthropoda; class Arachnida; order Araneae; family Salticidae; genus Maratus; species Maratus michaelseni. The sequence goes on from OZ007586.1 coordinate 495,877,248, forward strand.
TAACAAAAATTCTGGTATCAGTGAGGGTTTGGGGAATTAAAATTAAGTATGTTTATGAAACCACTTAATTTTAATTCCCAAAACCCTCACTGATACCAGAATTTTTGTTAAAAAAAATACGGTTTATTAGTTGCCTGAAATATAGCTTTTTCATATTTACAAGAAAGTTCGTTTTCAAATTCTGGTGTCATTCATTAATTTCAATAGTTAAGCAATGGAAATTCTCTGCGATGCAAAGGGTTAAGGAAAGCATTTCCGACCCCACATTGCTATATGATTTCGAGTTGTCAGGATGTACCCTACCCCTCTTAGAAGTTCTGAAACGTTTAACTGAAACACCCTGTATATACCAAGAAATCTAAAATAGGTCCATCGTTTGCTAACTTCTAAAAATAATAAATTTTTCGACCTGTTTCCAATGTAAAAAAAAATATTTTTAATCTCACTGTTGTTTTAGACAACTGTTCATTTACTAGCAACAAGCAATTGGCTGTTACTATACAGAAAACGTTACAGTCAGTCCATGGATTCATAAATAGATTGAGTTCATGAGATCCTATCGCGGTTTGATCGTCTCAAAAACCAGAATTCATTTCACATTGCAATACCTTGTAATCTTTCATAATTTTGGTGACACTTCAAGCCGTGTTACGAGGAGTAAAATTGACAGCCTGATCTTTTATGTGCCACAGACAATGTAATTTTGAAACCTTTGTCATCTTGTCATGGCCAATTTAAGACAAATAGCAGTTTTTCGTAAGGAGAAGATGTTAAAAGAGTAATTATACATATCAGTATTAAAAATTGAATTTCAATTTTGCTGCCATTTGTGATAACAAATTTTCTGTAAAATCACGTTTGTAGTAAAATTTGTGACAGTGTACCCGCTTAGTTGTCTTACATACCTACTTCTGACAAAAATTGCAAATACACGGTACTCGATGGCTTGAAATATAGCGTAACTTCAACTAGTGTATACAGGGTGTCCCTAAACTCATGGTACATACGCTAGGGGGTGATAGAACACATCAAGACGAGTAATAGTAAACAGGAAACCAAGGGTCCCAAACGTATTCCAAAGGAGATAGGCTCAATCAAAGTTTAGGGTCCCAAATTGCAAATGATGATAAAAAAAAGGAACAAGTTGGAAATTGTACGTCAAACGTTACAAACGAGGTGCGTTCGTACGCACGTTTTAGAATTAAATTCATGATATCCCGTGCGTAGAACGGGTTAAACAGCTAGTTAAGTATATATTTTATGACACTGTTCATACAAATATCTTAACTAGTTATATAAATATTCAGATATATATGTATCAGCTAGTTATATAAATACTCAGATCTTGATAATTTTTAATTCTGTGAAATGAATTATATCGTCTGCAGATTAATTTCTGTAATAAAATAAGTTTCTCGGTCGCTTGACGATTTAACATCCATCGGAAGCTCCTATAACAAAAAAGCACCGATTTAAAAAAAAAATCAAATTTCTTAATAAATATTTTTATTAATATCTCCTAAAGTTTTGATTCGATTTTAATAAAATTTGAAATGTCTCGACAAAATTCTGCAAAGATAATATATTTTAAATTGCAAACCATTTGGTTGGGTAGTTTTTGCGTTGTTATATGCGGACAGACAGACAGACGGACGGACAGACAGACAGACGGACGGACAGACGGACGGACCAAACGACGACTATAGGTGCTACGTATTTATATAATTACGAACGCACCTAAAAATGGGTCGATTTATTTGCGGTTTTCGCTAAAATCATTCTTTAAATTAGTATTTTCTTTAAAAAAAGTTTTAAAGAGAAAGCTATAAAAATGCCGGTAGATGGCACTGTAGACTTTGGAGTACCGAATAACTACTTTTTACCGGTTTTTTTTAACACTGTTAAATGTTTTCTAAAGCTTAGACCTTAACTTAAATTTTGTGTGCACAAGTGAAATCATCGGGGGTGGTTAAGTGGAGCAAATTTAACTGTGTTCAGGGGGTTGATTTTTGAACGATCGTATGTAATGAGCAAAATAATAACAAAATGATGGAAAACAGGACAGACAGAGATGGAATGAAAAGAAACCAACAAAAGGAAGAAAAACACTTTATTCAACCAAATAAATATAAACAACACGAAGTACTCCATCACAGGAATTGTTCAAAATTGCGGTCTCCAACAGGAACGCAGGTTTGAAGCCGTCGATGGATTGACCGCCGTACATTGGCGAAAACACCAGGCATCTCTCTTATGGTGGCCGAAGCAACGGATATCCGGGCAACAAGGTCTTCAGCAGAATCTACGGGACCATCTTCGTATATCAGGCTCTTCATATGACCCCACAAGAAAAAGTCCAGACAGGATAAATCGGGTGAACGGGCCGGCCAGCTGATTGGACCGCCACGACCTATCGATCGCCCCGGATACATGATATTCAGGGCGTTACGGGCATCCAGGCTGTAATGGGCCGGTGTTGGAACCACATTACGTCGCCTGATAGGTGCTGGAACATGGTTTAATAGTTCTGGCAACACCTCTTGCAGAAACACAAGATATGAATCTCCATCCAGGCGAGTTGGCAGTAAGTATGGCCCAATTAGATAATCGTCAACGATGCCGGCCCAAATATTGACCGCGAAACGTCGCTGGAACGAACGTTGACGTATTGTGTATGGGTTTTCATTTGACCACACATGATAATTGTGGATATTCAAAATACCCTCGCGTGTGAATGTGCATTCGTCCGTGAACAACACATGTGCACAAAAAGCAGGGTCCACAGCCGTTTGTTGGAGCAACCACGTGCTAAAATTGACACGTGCCTGGTAATCCGCTGGTTCTAGGCCTTAAACTCTCTGCGCATGGTACGGATGCATTCCTTCATCTCGCAGAACTCGCCACACCGTATTACGGGAAACGTTCACTTCTTCGGACAGTTCCCGCGTGCTAGATTCAGGCCTCTCGCTGATACGATCCAAAATGTTATCCGTAACGGATGGCGTTCTTACACTCCTGGAACGTCCGGTATCCTGCATGCAACTTGCAAAGGAACCCCTTTCGCACAGTTGTTGGTGCAGTCGTTTTTTTAACACTGTTAAATGTTTTCTAAAGCTTAGACCTTAACTTAAATTTTGTGTGCACAAGTGAAATCATCGGGAGTGGTTAAGTGGAGCAAATTTAACTGTGTTGGGGGGGTTGATTTTTGAACGATCGTATGTAATGAGCAAAATAATAAGTGATGAAGCAAACTTTAAGAGGTGATAGTACACATCAAAACAAACAACATTCACTAAGTAATGCATGATTTGAATTCAAACGCAAACGTGTTAGATCCTCGCATCAGGAACACGTCTGGTTGGAAAACGCTCTCGGTACAATCTTTGAGCTTCTGTTGCATTGCCGTGTGCAGCTCCGTACATGTAATGCATCTCGGCCTTCTCCTGTTTAGAGTACGAAACCATATTATCGGCTATCCACAGAGCAAATGAAGACAGCTGCTGTGAACAGTTCCCAGTTTTACAATTACGCACTCGAATAAGTAACTTTTATGTTAGCGAAAATTTGCATACGCGTTCTTCTTCTTCCCCATATCACATTTTCATATTCTTCTTCCGGAAATTTACAGCATAATGGTAGCTATAGCGCTTGCATGTATCTAGTTTGAACATGCTCTAACACGTTTGCGTTTGAATTCAAATCATGCATTACTTAGTGAATGTTGTTTGTTTTGATGTGTACTATCACCTCTTAAAGTTTGCTTCATCACTTATTATTTTGCTCATTACATACGATCGTTCAAAAATCAACCCCCCCAACACAGTTAAATTTGCTCCACTTAACCACTCCCGATGATTTCACTTGTGCACACAAAATTTAAGTTAAGGTCTAAGCTTTAGAAAACATTTAACAGTGTTAAAAAAACGGTAAAAAGTAGTTATTCGGTACTCCAAAGTCTAGAGCGCCCTCTACCGGCATTTTTATAACTTTCTCTTTAAAACTTTTTTTTTAAGAAAATACTAATTTAAAGAATGATTTTAGTGAAAACCGCAAATAAATCGACCCATTTTTCCCTTTTTTATCAGCATTTGCAATTTGGGACCCTAAACTTTGATGGCGCCTATGTTCTTTGGAATACGTTTCGGACCCTTGGTTTACTATTTACTATTACTCGTCTCGATGTGTTCTATCACCCCCTAGCGTGTGTATCATGAGTTTAGGGACACCCTGTATTACTAAAATGCGGTCATAATTCATTCAAAGTGAAACTATTTTCTTCTAATGAAACAGGTTAATTTCTAAATATTCTGTGATTAAAAAAAAGGGGGCTGGTATTCTAAACAACGTGCTAAGTAGAACTGCAATACGCAACAATGTTTTAGTCTAATGTTTCAGTCCCTTTATACAGAATGATTAGTATTCCTACTCGGTATATAGCAACTACAGAAGCCCTATACATCATCTTTTATTAATCAAGTCTTGCAAGGTAATTTCCCGTAAAAAGTCGCGTTTGAACGTGTCTCAACTAATAAGTTTTGTAAAATGAAAAAAGCTAGCATTATCTTGTCTATGGCACTGTGGTCGATTTAATAAATACAGTGAATCCGTAAAATATAGTAAATTGTGTCATGGAATTTCAGACGAAACAATTCATATATTGGAGGTCGCCGAGTTGTTTTACATTTTATGGGTTGAAAATGATACCTAAGAAATGAGAAACGCCACTTCTCTAAAATAAGGAAGGAAATAGGATTTAACCTGCAACAGGTGAGGTGTGGTCACTGTGTCAACAAAGCCTAATGATATATTATGATGAAGTAGACTCCATGTTTTAAAAATGTCTTCTGTGTGAAAAATTCTGTAAAAGCTGTTTTTTTTTTCTTTCGTAAGGTAAATGTTGAAAGTACACATTTATTAAATTTCATAAAAAATTATAATAAAGAGAGATGTTTGTGTGTCTATCTGTCTGCTGTTTTCTGATGAGACTTCTGCGCGCAGAACTAATATTTGAAAGAAAGGTGTTGCCTTTATGAACCTTGAAGTAAAAGTCTTCACGGGCCGGATTTTCCAGGCCCGGGCACAGGCCGAACGAAAGCTATCTTTCCCCGGCTCGGTGTAAAAGCTAACAGTTTGGTCCAGCCCGGTCCGTGCAAAAATCCATGAAATCAGTCCCAGCCTGGCCGGACTCGACTCAATTTCAACAAAAATTTCCGATTTTTCTTAATATACAATTACCCTTTTAATATACATATTTATGGGGACTTTTTACAGTACATTTTAAATTATTATATCTTTACAAGCCATAGAAAACAGAATAGCAACACTAATGATCACTAAGACTCTTAGACTATTACATTCAAATAAAGACATTAAAAAATTAATGTAGTTTAGAATAAAAGAAAAAAAGATGGTTAAATCATCATAACTTTTATTATTTAATAATAAATAAATACATTTTTGAAAATGTTTCTCTATAATTTATTAAAGTATATTTTCAAAGATTCCGTTAACAAAAGTTCATTATCACGATTACTATTTTTACAAAACAAATTTCTTGCTCGACACGCCCTGCGAACAATTAAGTCCAGTTCCGACCCGGTCCGAGTAGTATGTAGAATAAAATGTAAGTCTGATCCCACACTGTCCGAGTCTGCTTAAAAAATTAAGCCCGAACTCATACATGATGTAACTGCCTAATGCTGATTTCTACTCTAGACATGTTATATTTCTGTATTGATGTTGTCAAGCTAACATCGGCTCGTGGAGCGCATTTATACTTATTCTCGTCCTAGTCACGTCCATTGAAAATTGTTCATATTTTATCTTGATCCTAAAATACTTATGAAATTCAGAAGAGCTCAACTTTTACTTAAAATGTGACATTTAAATATAGAAATAGATGTTAAAATCCTCCTATTACATCTTTTTCTATATACAAATATCACATTTTAAATAAAAGTTGAGCTTTTTTGAGTTTCATATTAGTATTTTATAAGGAACGCAAGGCGAATATTTGCATTTCGCCCTATGATTTTAATTTAGTTTGATCCTTTTAAATTTGTTATATAGGGCCTGTTGTCCCACTTAATTTTTTTTGTCGGTCTGGCTTGCCTGTTTAATATGGGCCCGCCCCGCGTTTATTAATTTTTATCGGCCCAGCCTGACTCGTTGAAAAATTGTTTTTATTCTGCCAGCCCGTTTGAAATGTGTCGGCCCGACCCGGACCGGCCCGTGAAGTCCTCTACCTTAAAGGCTGGTTTTGGATTAGATTTTTTATTTAATTTTTTATGCGATTTTCGCGTTTTTTCGGGTCTGTAGCCGTTTTTCCACATTTGTAAAAGGAATCCGGTTTCAATCTTTTAGGCCAATATAGCAAATTTTGTCCTCTTTTCGAAATTCGTACAGCTATTTTTGAATTTTTCATGATTTTTAGAGTTTTTCCGCTTTTTGCGGCAATTTTTTGTCATTCGTAAAAGGAATCCTGTTTCAGTCTTTTAGCCGAATATAGCAAATTATGTCCTCATGCTATTTTTAGCGTTTCTAGCGTTCCGTTGCGAATTTTTTAATCATAAAGAATTATCAAGTAAAGTTTGCTACTGCGGCTACCCGGAAATCTTACTCAAGCTTTATAAAAATATTTTACACCAGAATTTTTATTTAAATCTATTTAACTCATTTATTTAACTTATTTATGTGTGGTTTATAATTAACATATTTTATTTTTTTGAGAAATTTCTGGTTCGAATCGACTTTTAATCATTTTGTCGGTCCCGTTGGCGTTTTAGTGTTAAATTCATGTTGGAAGAATGCCAAATCTGTTACTATTGCAACGTCAGCGACGATGTTGAAATTTCAATTTAATTTGGGTAGAAAGAAAAAATCCCATTAATTCAAAGTTCGTTGCAACCAACCACAGGTTCGTTTAATTCGTGGTTCTTTTGAAAAAAAAAAACCCAACCACAGAGACGGGCATAGCTCTGCTAGTATTTAAATGAGGAAATTTATTGGATCCATAAATTATTGCGGTCTTAGAAACCTCACCTCTCAATTATGCTTTACTTTTCCCCTCCTCTGTTTCGGGTTAAAAATTTCTACAATTTATACATTTAAAGTATCCGAATAAGTTCGGATACGACAAAAAAGCGCGCTATATGAAAAGAGTGATTTTGAGAAAAATGCATTCCTAATTAACATGACAAAACTAATATTGCCAGACTTAAATTAAAGTCTTCGTTTCCAAGTACTCTCGTAAAATGTTGTACATTGTACAAATATTTAAAAAATATTCTTAGAAAATTATCTTTTCTAAAAATGTGGTACTTCAATTTCGTTTGACAGCGTTACAGGCTTAATACTGGCTATTTTAATGGGCACTTCTGGTTTGTTGGAGCTTTACGAATTGTTTAATATCTTGGCTTCTAATTGGCGTAGGTAAAAAATGAAAACTGTTTTGTCAAGCTAAATGAATGATCTATTCAATAAACTCAAAAATTTAAAATGTCATTTTTTGCAAAATTTGACCATTTTAGAGTATTCGGATACCGTAACATACTGTTGTCGTCCAAAAAGAATTGAACGCTGTGACGTGATTCGTAACGTACTTTTTTAATGAATTATTATTACATTATTACTGCCGGTTAATTTTTTTTCTATCATCATTAATTTACAGTGTGATGCATTAATATAAATGCACTATGGTCAAAACTCAAACTGGCATATTTAAGCGATATATCAAGATTTTCAACGAACCCCTTTGTAGAATGGGTACACTTGGCCAGATCAGAAATGGTAAGTACCTATGAAATTTATACTCAATACGGCTATTTATTTTTTATACACTAAATATCATTACATAAAATTTTAAATGCGTCTTTTTTTTTAACTATTGTTATTATTATTTTTGATTGGTGTGCATTAATATTTTTTCAGCGTTTAATAGGACATGTGCAAGGCTCTGCAAATTTGATAAAACTCTGGTAATCAGCAAAAAAGCAAGGCCAGTAAAAAATATTAACCCCACCCCCCCGTTTGTCATTCCCCCCCCCCCCATATTTTAAATTTAGACCTAGGAGAGATAAACCATTCCTGAAATAGAGAAAAAAGAAACTAAAATCTTTAAAAAAAAAATCGGGTCCGGTAACTTGATTTTACACGACCCGACCCGACCCGACCAGAGGTTTTGGTTTGAGGTAGAGTCCTGCATGGTATGGGGTAACCCGATTTTAAGCGCACCAGGTCGTGTTGGTGGATATTTTTCGCTGCAGGTCGGGAAAACTAATTATTTTGGATTCGGGTGGAGTTTGATTCGCATCCGAATTAATCCGATTTTTCGAAAGAAAGTCCGGAATCTTGTTTTAGATCAAACATTACATATTTGAATATGAATGATTCTTTACATGTTCATTTTTCGTCACAAAAGATAAATTTGATATTAGAAATATCATTATAGCTTATTTTTCATAAATGCATTAAATTGCGGATAATTGTCTTTGACCGCGGTTCTCACGGCGAACATTTCGGGTTCGGGTCGGATTGCGTATCGACGATTTTTTTTAAAATTTTTTTGTAGGATTCGGTTTGGATGGGTTACGGGTCAGTGAAATTTTTTTGTCGGCGCCGAGTCGGTTTGCAGGTTGACTTTAAGTAGAAATTGCGGGTTCGGGTCAGATATAACCCGACTTCTGTCTTCTGCCCCCCCCCTCATATGCATCTGTGGTGCAGGAGACATTTCTTCGAAACAGGTTTTCCTCTTTCCAGTCACAAACTTCCATGTTAACCAGTGTAAGAACTTAATTAGGTTATTACCCATTAGCAATATAATTATCACAATACGGTTTTCACTTGCAGAAAGTAGACGTCCAATTCATATTTAGTTCATTAAAAAAAAATATTTCCTTAAATTTTAAGTATAATAGAAAAAATCAATAAACTTTGAAAAATCTATTTGAAGAATTTTTCGAATTTTATAGTATTGCCGTGTATACCCGTAGCAGTGTTGTGCAAACTAATCAAACTGAAAAAGGCACTAAATCAAACACAAATTTACCTTCTGAAAAATGAGTTAAATTTAAATTTATAAAACGAATCAATTCAATTGAAACTCATTTTTAATAAAGAGTGAAACTCACTAAGGATTCTTTTAAAAAATTAAATATATAAAGAAATGATAATCATGGAAAAAAAAGCTAAAAAAAAAGTATATTTTGTTTAATTTTATGAACTTAGTGTATTGGTGTCAAAATCTCTTTAATGAATTTAGTATTGGAACAAGTCTTCAAATCCTGCAGTCTAATTAAATATTTTAATTTTAAAATTAATTTCTGTCAATGTTAAATTCTCAATTCTTCTTTATTTGAGTAGTTTTTAGTGTTAAATTCTCATGGTAATTTTCTCTACAAACTGTGACTTACAATTATGAATATTAAAGATGTATATAATTTAATATTCATTTTTTTTAAAAGTTTTTAAGTGCTATCATGTCTTTCTAACTGCCGACAACAAAGAAACGTGTTAAATAGATTTAACAGATTATAAAAAAAAATGTATGTTTTTTTATGTTATTTCTTAACTTATGCATGTAAGTTAATTTAATTTTAAAAGTTATAATATACAAAATTAAAATGCTAATATACAAAATTAAAATTTTATGTTGCTGTACAGTGTATTTGAGGAAATTTCATTAACTATTGTTTTACTTTAAATGCAGATTATTGAAAAACTCAAAATTTAAAGTAAAAGTTTAAAAAAAATGGGAAAAAATGGGAAAGAAATGGAATGAGTTTTGAGTTGTAATTTTTTACTCGAACTCACCGATTTTTTTAGTGTAACTCAACTTCAACTCACGCTCACTTTTTAAAAAGTTAATCGAATTCAACTCAAAACTCACAGACTCTCATTAGTTAAGCTCACGAGTGAACTCATTGAGTTCGCTCCTTCACAACAGTGATCGGTTAGTTACTTTTAGAGCGCTTTTCTATTTACCGATATACGACACCAATAAATCGTGCATGCATGATTGTCTTTATCCGACATCGGTGCACGCAAATTGTATAGATATACACTACCCACTTTTACAACGACCGATTCGATCATGATTTTGTCGTTATAATATAATAAATACATTTTGATTGCAATTGATGCAGGATAACGACAACCGTGTACGATTTATCGGCGTCTTCTCGGTAAATAGAAAAGCGCTCTCTTTCAAGCCCATAGCATCTACGAGTGAATTCGTAGTCGATTTCCTATGGATTATCTTGTTGATGACAGTGAACGTATTAATATCAGTTTTCAGATATATTTACAATTTGAAGATTTGTTTATACACTATATTGCCAATGATGACCGGTCACTTGCGATTTTAGACGTTTTGTTAAATATCTGGAAAGATACATGAGGAATTATCCTGAAACTTCAGGAGTGTAAACAACATGATAAACGTCATGTATTTCCGTGAAGATGTTTTCCCGAAACCCTATAAGGGGCCGTCAACAAACTGAAGAATAACGAATATATTTTGGATAACCCTGTAAAAACTAATATTGCAAAAGCATTCAAACTGTAGATTATGATTAAGTGGCCTTATTGTAATAATTTGGGTTCATTTTTATGAAGATAGCATGTATACTCGAAGAGAAATTCAGTTTTTTATAAAAACAGTCCCAAATTTTTCCAAGTTTTTTGCTTATAATTTGCAGAGTTTTTAATATAAAAACAAGTTATTTTCAGAAAATATGACAAACAAAATTGTACACAATACCCTGCAATCAGAATTAAAAAATAATAAAAATTGTATGAAAAATGAGCAGGTTTACTAAATATTGTTTCACTGCGCATGCTCGAATTCAATCAAAATATACTGTGCATAATATATTAGCTAAATGTATAGACCAACTTTTATGAAAGTTTCAAAAACATAGCTTGAAAATTCTGATAGTATAATCGTCGATAGAATTAGCTCGAATTTCGCTGTTCCCAAAAGGAAGCAAAAAGATGAGGGGTTGTATCCAAATATACTAGCTTATCGAAGTTGACATAATAAGAATGAAGTGTCTCTCATTCTATATTTGATACAAGCCTTCATATTTTTGCTTCCTTTTGGGAACAGCGAATTTTGAGCTTATTCTATCGACGATTGCTATCAGAATTTTCAAGCTATGTTTTTGAGACTTTCATAAAAGTAGGTCTATACATTTAGCTAATATATTATGCACAGTATATTTTGATTGAATTCGCGCATGCACAGTGAAACAATATTTCGTAAACCTACTCATTTTTCATAGAATTTTTATTATTTTTAAATTCTGATTACAGGGTATTGTGTACAATTTTGTTTGTCATATTTTCTGAAAATAACTTGTTTTTATATTAAAAACTCTGCAAATTATAAGCAAAAAACTTGGTAAAATTTGGGACAGTTTTTATAAAAACCTGAATTTCTCTTCGATTATACATGCTATCTTCATAAAAATGAACCCAAATTATTACAATAAGCCACTTAATCATAATCTACAGTTTGAATGCTTTTGCAATATTAGTTTTTACAGGGTTATCCAAAATATATTCGTTTTTCTTCAATTTGTTGACGGCCCCTTATGGGATTTCGGGAAAACATCTTCACGGAAATACATGACGTCTATCATGTTGTTTACACTCCTGAAGTTTCAGGATAATTCCTCATGTATCTTTCCAGATATTTAACAAAACGTCTAAAATCGCAAGTGACCGGTCATCATTGGAAATATAGTGTATATAATATTTAGAGTATGTCTGGGATAGTTGCCCTACTTAAGCCCCCCCCCCCCCTTCATGTTCCTTTTTCATAGTAATGATTTTTGTAATGCACATGTATCCTATATACTCTAAATTTTATGTAGTATTTCATAAAAAAAAATTATATATATTACTGTAATATATATACCATATAAAATAGAGTTTTTATCAAATAACTTAATGCTTTTGGCCATATATCCCGGACCTAAGGGTTAGACTCCCCACTTGATCGGGATAGATGCCCCATTCGTAAAAGAATAGGGAGCATAGGTAATTAATATTTAGAATTCAAAATCTGGGTTTGCATTTGACTTAATATCCTATTTACATCAAATTTACGATTTTTTTTTATTAGAGCTTACAGATTCCTTACAGGTCCAGTACTAATCCTGCATTACACTCTCATATCAAAGGATATTTACTATTCCCAATTCTTCAAATAAATGGGTATACAAAATTTGAAGCCAATCGGATATTTCTAATGAAGGCAAAACTTGTTTAATCTAAACTAAGAGGGATTCCCCAACCCACCACCCCCTTTTTTATATTCGATGTACAAACTCTAAAAACTAATTCAGGAAACAAATTTAAAATTCTCAAATTCAATGCGTTAGATTTTTATGTTTCATAATAAATGAGTTCAAAATATTTTATATATTCTATGGAAGGTTAGACTTGTGTAATTTGAATTAAAGGGGGGGGGGAGGCAGAAAAAGTGCCAACAATAGAAGAAATATTATTTAAATAAATAAATAAACATAAAGAGGGGTTATACCTGTAATATGGTGCCCCGGTTTAATTTTTTGAATTCTCTGAGAGAATGATATACTTAAGGGATTTTAGATTTCTATTTTGAATTTAGATTTCTATTTAGTGTTTCTAAATATATTTTGATATGAAGAGAGAGAAAATTCGGAATATGTGAATTAAAATGTTCTGCCACAGCTATAATACCAAACACTTCAATAATTTTCACTTAAAATGTAAGGGGATTGCAATCTTTTGGACCAACTTTCTGAAATGAAACAAATAAAATGTTTTTAATCATTGCTTAAATGGATAATTTATCACTACTAACACCGACTCACAATTTATTATGTAATGATCCTCCATCAAAGGGCCATGGTCAACCAATAGAAGAAACAGATTTTTTTCTCCAAATCCTGAAGTTTAAAAAATGTATTCTCACGCATCAAAGTTATTTGATAATTATAAATAGAGAGGGGGGGGGGGCGTCTTATCTAGAATCACAAGTGAGGCATATATCCCCGATGCAGGTGCGGCATGTATCCTTTTAATACGGGATAGATGCCGCAACTAGTAGCTCTGGAAGTAGGAATAAATATGGCTGCAATCTATAACTAACACATTAATTGATGGTTGTTTCAACAATACTCACTAAATATTTCATGAAGATTTTCTAGTAAGTACATTATATTTCATATTTTAATCGACTCTATCTTATAAGAGCATACGATAAAAGTCAAACTTACCCTTCTTTGATGGAGAAAACATTTATTGAAGAACTAAATTGCTATAACTTTCGGGTCGGATTGATTTTAAATATTTTGGTTTCGGATTTGACACTTGTGGGTTGGTTTCGGGTTAACCCACTATTTCAAAGAAAGGTGTAAAATATTTTACTGATGAAAACACTATATACATTTGAACTTTGATGAGTATTTATCTCCGTTTTTGAATATAAATGGCAAAACTGGATATTAGAGATGTAATTGTGGACTACCTAAATTTACCGAAAAAGCCAAACATGATGTCAGAATTAGATGTTTGAATTAAAAATTTCAGAGTTTGGAACAATTTCAGTATGAAGACGTCCCCTAAGGTTTTATTTTTCTTTTCTAATGTAAACTGAAAGAAGATATAATTTCCAGTCGAATGGCTATTTCCGTTTTTTTCTGTGACGATTTGGAGATTGAAATGTATGGAGTGTTCTCTTTTGTTATGGCTGGCTGTACTGTAGATGTGTTTCTTAAAGTTAAAAAAATAAAGTGTACCAACAACATAAGGATAAATTAAAGACAAATATTCTGTTACAGAAGATGCTCATACGGCAAAGAAAGTAAACTTGTATACATTCACTACGTCTCCTTCTTTTGGAGCAGTCGTTTGTCTGAGAGCAACAAATGTTCCGGTCGAGAAGTGATAATCTAAAAATAAATTGTTAATAAATTTTATTTATTACCGATCTCATTTATCTGCATCTTGACCATCTTCAGGATTTGATACCAATATCTTTGGTTTTCCTTACCGTTTCAATGATTTCAGTCTCGTTGTTTAAATTCCCCGATGATTTGAAACTGAGTTGCTAACTTTGTATAAATAATAATAATAATAAAAAAAAACTGATTTTTTTTTGGACCTAGACACTTTTTTCAAAAACTTGTTTAAAAATTCAGCTTTTTTTTCGAGCAATTATTTCATTGTTCAGTTTTCCTAATCACCTATCTGTAAGCAATATCGAACACATCACTAGAATTTCTACAAATAATAATTGAAAGGAGAGTGAAATGTCAGACCAACTTTCTATTACACAGTCAAGAATTCCTTCCAGAAGAAAAACGGAACTTCAGGGGAAAAAAAAACTTTCCTACTCCATTTCAATTAATTTGCAAAATTAAATTACAGCCTTACAAAGATTTTCGACTAATAAATCTGAAGAAATCGCACTTTTTGCAATGCATCTCACAAAATCCAATTTCAAGATTTAAAAAAAATGAACACTTCAGTGAAGAAGTAATTTGAACATTATTTTCAAAAGCAAAATCACCTACACGCAAAATTGCGCTCTAAAGAAAAAAAAAAGCCCAGTAAAAGTAATATCTAAAAAAAGTTTACGCCAAAAAACAATTTCGACTATTATACCGGCCATTTTTCCACCGCTTGGTACACGCTGCTTCTCATTACATGCAGCGTTTGGCTCCTTACATCTCCGTATACTTTGCTGACTTTACAAAGAATAGAAGAGAGAGAGAAAAAAAATGCGAAGCACTGGCAGACTTTTTTTTATTATTCGCTTTACCATTTGTGAAAGAAAATCTTCTATTCCTCGACGGGCACCACAGAGAATCCCCTAAAAAAATTATATATTTAATAAAAGAGGAAAAGAAATCGAGAGAAGGATAGAAGAAGCGAAAAAAGAAAAGGGAGCATACTTTTGCGGGAGCCATCTGTTTCATTACGTCGCACAGTACCCCCCAATTAAAGGTGCCTTGGTTCTTAGCAGGTTTTCTCTTGCGAGGCGCTTTAGCATGTCATATTCTTTCTTGTACCTTTTATTTTTTCCTTCTAGGCTTCCTCATTCGTTCACTTCTCATCCCTGGCATCTTCCTCCCTCCTCCATTTTCGGCGACGTCACGCGGCGTTTGAGGCTATAATGGTGTTTTGGGAGCTACTCGAGGGAAAAATTCCCTTCTCTCCTCTGTCTCCATTAGAGCACCTTTTTTGCAAGGATGCTTTTCTTTGCTCTTGCCCCTCCTCCAGAAACGCTGAAAAAATCATTTATTGGCTTTGGATGAACCCTCCTTAACCATTTTCTATTTCATGTTTCACCTAGACGAGGAACTGCGGCGGATATAATTATGTGATAGGTTTAGTTTCCCCTTCCACCTAGGTTAAACACCTAGATTTTTCACAAAGTTAGAGGGATTGGCTGAAAGTTTACTTCAAAATAAGCTACTACAGCTAGAAGCTCTTCAATAACTTCCGCGTCTAACATGATGGCTTTTCTTCTATTTTAGCGAGAGATTTTTATATTTATTATGAAATAAAATTTTAATTAACACGTTTTTCATGTGTTTAATGCCCACACAATTTTAGATACGACATTTATTTTATTTCTTTTAAATCTGTATTTTATTTTCTGCCGTATATTATAATAATGTAATGATTGTTTCAAAAATTGAAGGCTGAAAAACATGATTTATTGACTTCGGATGAGCCCTCCTTAACCATTTTCTATTTCATATTTCTCCTGAACGAGGAACTGCGACGTATATAATCATTTGGTAGGTTTAATTTTTCCTTACACTGATATTCAAATAAGCCCTTCAATAACTGCCACATCTAACGCGATTACTTTTCTCTATTTTAACAAAATATTTTAATATTCATTATGAAATAAATTTTTAACTAGCATTTTTTTGCCTACACGTGTATAACATACCTTGATATCTGTTTAATGCCTACACGTGTATAACATACCTGAATATCCGGTATTTAAAAAAAAATCTCCTTTAAATCTGTTTTTTTATTTTCTTACACTTAATTTAAACTTATAGTGAACTCTGAAAACCGCCATTTTTTGCTTCGGATGAACTCTCCTTAACCATTTTATTTCATCTTTCATCTGCCCGAGGAACTATGGCGGATATAATTATGTTATAGGTTTAGTTTCTCTTCCAATTAGATTAAACATCCAGATTTTTCACCAAGTTAGAGGGTTTGGTTGAAAGTTTACTTCGAAATAAGCTACTACAGTTCTAACTTCTGCGTCTAGCACGATGATTTCTTTTTTATTTTAGGAATATACTTTTTACATCTATTATAAAATTAAATTTTTATTAACAGATATTTGCGTGCTTAATGTGAACATGTATATAACACACATTCTGACATCCGACACGTATGTCATTTTAATTCTTATAAATCTGTATTTCATTTTCTTATGTGTAATTTAAAATAATGAGTTTTAAAAAATATATACCTTACAAGGAAAAAAATACAACGAATTTCAAATAAAAGATTATTTTGCTTCTAATGAAGAGAATTGTAATAACTTACATTGATTTTAAGTAGGCTTAATCCCTATGTAATTTGTTATGGCATCATTATTACATCATGATTTTCTGTTAAATAATTCCAACACAAGTGATATCAGAGAAAAAATATTATTAGATCTTATTATTCTAAAAGCTTGTAATAACATGACCCGTAACTTGTAAAACGTATAATAACATAACCCGTATAGTATTGTGAGGTCACTTCAACGTCGCAGTGACATCGCACTGTGATATTATGACTATCTTTATGTCACAGTGACGTGGATGTGAAATTGTTTGGACGATTTGAGACCTTCTGTGACGTCACACTGTGACCATTTTCTGAAGTCACAGTGTGACCACTTTATAAAAAGTGTGATGTTTGTGACCAGATTTCACACTGCAGAGAAGGGTAGACAGAATCAAACCCAACCTTATTGTAGTATGTTAGTATTTTTGTCAGTACTTTTATTTATTCATTCATTTATTTTGGCTGCAGGTTGGATTTGGACTTATTTGGTCGGATTAGAATTGCGCATCGGCTCGGGTATCTAAATTTAACCCGAGACGGATGCATTTTTTTTATATTTCTGCAGATTGGATTCGAATTAGAACCCTGCATCCAGGTGACAGCATTTAACTCGAATCCAATTAAAGTCTATTCGCCCCAGGTCAAATCGATTTTATTTATTTTTTTAATTTTTGTCGATTTGTTTATTTAATTTTATAATTTTTTTTCAAATTTGAAATTCGGGTCCGGTTCGAGTATACCGGATGGATTAAAAGAAAGTCTAGACTATATAAATGAATATGAATGAGTAGATATGTAATCCATTTATCCAAAAATAATTTTCGTTGATACTAGTTGGATTACGCGACGGAGAAAGTTATTTTGTAATGGTTGCGAAATGACATAGACTTCTCTCGAAGTAAAGTAGGATATTTTTCGATCCTCACGGAGATCTTGTTCATATGACTGAAACATTTTACAACACTTATGTTGACTTTGTTGAAATGATAATTCAAAAGTTGTATGAACCTGAACAAATGAATTTCCAAAGCAAACTAGTCTTTGGGGGCCACCGTAATACTTACGCATCATGGATATGCATAATATAAAATATGAAAATAAAACATGTGTAAACTATTTATAAAATGTATTGCAATTCGAATAAAATCGTGGCTTGATGAAGTCATAAACTTTAAATGCTCTATTACTGGATTGCGTAAAAGAAACATCCTTATAACTCCAAAATTGAAAATCATTATTAACTAACGGTTTACTGCGTCGGATTAAGCTTCTCATTTCCAATTAAAATATATCTTTGAATTGAAATTTGGATGAAATACAGGGTCATAAAAATCGAAGAGTGTGGAAAATATAGTTACAAATATCTCGGCAACTAATTATCCGATCGACTTCATTCTTTATGCAAAATTTATGGGTTTTTTTTATTGTCTCACTGATATTCACTCCTTAAAATAAACAATTTCGAAAATTTTTATACACCTTTTATCAGAACGAATATTTCGAGAGTCCAAAAAAATAGTTACGTATAATCGAGGTTACTGAAATTCAATAAGCTTCTTCCCATTATTACATACTTAGTACATACCAAATTCCAAGTCTCTATCTCAATTTGTTCAGGAGCTAAACGTTTACAGACACACACACAGACACACAGACAGACGGACGGCAATTTTTTTTTTTCTAAAAATATGTTTTTCGGAATCTCCAGTGTCTGAAACGTGTAAACCCGTCAAATTTTTGTTTTCGATTTTCAAAACGATTACAAAACTTACCCCATACTACGTATGATGGGTAAGTAATGAAAATAAACATATGTCGCAACTTTCTATTTATTTGCAAATAATTTAATTAAAAATTATGTTAAGTATTGTCGCATTTATTGCATTTATTAGAACTAATATCAGATTAAAAATATTTTATCGATTTCTGTGGATTTACAATTTCTAGAGAAAACACTCTAATAAATATACTAGATAATATAATAAAATCACATTTTAACGTTAAATTAAAGATTTAATTACTGCTCTTAAAGTGATAAAAACATTACACAAAAGACTTAAAATTATCTTTTAATATAAAGATGACGTGTTTCATGCGTTATAATGGTAACTTCTTTGAGATCACAATAATAAAAAATAATTATATTATCTTTATAACAACTTTATATTAAAAATACCTTATAATATAAAGATGACATGTTTCATATGTTCTAACGGAAACTTCTTCAACATCACATCAAAATGCTAAAAAAAAAAAAAAATACCTTTTAATATAAATATGACGATTATATTTGTACGATGACTTAGTTCCTTTCAACAATCACTGATTCAATTGTAAATTTTATTAAAGTATTTTTTTTTATATTGTAAGAAAGATATAAACGAAAGATTAACAGTATAAAGGTTTTTTTTTTAATCATTTGATCTAGAAGAAGTTGCTGTTAGAGCGCATGAAATATGTCATATTTATATTAAAAGGTATTTTTAAGCCTTTTGTGTAATGTTTTTATCACTTTAAGCAGTAACTATACATCTTTACTTTAAATCTAATTTAAATCTTTCATTGTCTAGCAAAGGACAAAATTGTAATTGTTTTTCTATAAAAATTTTAATATGTAAAAAAAAAAGTAGTTCCAACATGATATGAAAAGATTAATTATGTATATGAAGGTAAACCTTGAGAGCATTAATTAATAATTAGTTTTCAAAAACTGTTCAAACTGTAAAATTATGTGAATTTAAATGATGGACCCTTGCATCTCAATGAACGAGTATTCTCGTGCTACACAATAAGTAAGTTAAATAAAAAATATATAGATATGAACACATTAAAAATGATTTTAATAAAAATTTACAGCTGAATCAGTGATTGTTAAAAGGAACTAAGTCCTAGTTTTGAAATTTGAAAGTCATGACCGTATGTTCCTTTCAACACTCAACTTTTAAAATTCTCCCTTCCCAAACAGATATAGATAATATCCGGACTGAGTTCCTTTCTTTAAGAAATGCTCAATAAGCATGAAAAAACATTGAAAGCATCTTAAAATGAGAAATGCCAAAATATGGACTAGTTCCTTTCAACAATCACATGATTCAATTGTGAAAGTCGATTATGGAAATACTTTGTTTTAAATTTTAGTTATTTCCGATTTTATGCATTTTATTCTGTGTATATGAAGATAAACCTTAATAGTATCAAACATTACTTAATTAAAAAAAAAACCGTTTTAAAAACTGTTTCAAATCTGTAGAATTATGTGAGTTTAAATGATGCATACATGCCTCGACCCTTGCCAGCTCAGTTAACGTGTATCCTCGTGCTAAATGGATTAAATAAAAAATATATAGATATGAACATAAAAAAATAATTATAATAAAAAGTTTAAATCAATATAAATAAGTTTAAATAAATTAGAAATGTGAAAGTCGATTATGCAAATACTTTTCTTTTAGGTAGATTTCGTAAGAAATACTACCTATTACATTCTCCCCTCAGTTGGAATATTTGAAACATTTTTGCAGATCTACGCCGATTATGACTCCTGGAACCCAAAACCACCCCCAGTTCAAAACTTTATCTATCTATCTATGTCACTTTTTTATGGATACGATAAATGCAAGAATTCTGCACAAATCTCTTCCAAACTGATACATAAAATCAAGGGGCATAAAATCTCGGTCAAGTTCGTTAATGAGCAAAATCGAACCAAGGGGGAAATGGGGGGGGGGCTTTTTGTGAAAACAGAAAACCCCCATAATTTCTTAATTATGATGCGTATCGAATCCGTTTAAAGTTATTATTACTTCTAGGAAGAGGGCCAAAAATGTATGTATGACAGATTTTTGATATCATTAAAAATGGCCCCAAGGGGGGGGGAAGGGGGGGGGTTAGAAGAAAAAAATTCATAACTTCGTCAATTCACTAGATAACAAATCCGCTTGAATTTATTATAAATCCTCTTAATATTATCTAAAACTTTTATGCTGACAAGTTTTTTATAGTCCCAACCCTTTAAATAAAAAATAAATAAATAAATAAAAAAAAAACCTGCCGGCCCCGCCTGCAAACAAGTTAGGTTTCGAAGTGGGCGGTTCCAACTACCGCATCATGGCAAAAAGATCATTTCTTCCGCAATTCCAAACAAACAGGTCTGCGGTCTGCGTCTTCGAAATCTACCTGTGCCTGTAGGCCGAGCCGTCAAGGATTTTTTACTTTTAATTACTTCAAAATTTATGTATTTTCACAAACACAAATCTTTTGAATAAAATATTAATATTATGCAATTTTACTAATCGTTTCAACTTTCAAATGTTCACTTTATTAAATTTCCCAAAGGTTTTTAAATAGGATTTAATTTTTATTTATTTTTTTAATGAAAAGCCATGTTCGGCGGGGTTTAGAATACTGCAGGTGTTAAGTCATCATTTTTTTTCCTTTTAAACAATAATGATCTATTATAAGATGATATCTACGAAATATTAAAAATAATCTTACCCACGCTTTTAAAGTGAAAAGCAATAAATCAATAAAAATAATAAAATATGTTATGAATCATTCATAGAAACAGTTTTTTGATTTTTAACTACTGTTAGTTCCGTTTGTCCAAGCTAATCTTTGTCCACAGTTAACTGACTAAAAGAAAATACTTATAAACATAAACTATTTATATATTCTGCACTATGTCTCGGATAATCAGATTTAATTCAAATTCGTGCTATGGGTCGGTTTCAGTTTAAAGTCCTACTCTGCCTCGTGTAAATCAATATAAATACATTTTTTAAAACGAAAGTGGTGAAATGCGTGACAGATTTAATCTTTTTTTTATATTTATAAAATATTAGATAAATAAACATAAGTTATGGTAGCATGAAAAACATCTAACATCTTATTCTAAATAAACATAAAAATTAAGACTATAAGCACAAAATATTATTCATTTTGCTGTTAAATTATTAAGCAGCAATTAATAAGAAATAATTATATTTAACACCCAAACATATATAAAATGACAACATTGAACATTTGCTTTTATCATGTTTAAAATGTAATTATAACTTGTAAATAATTACCTAGACGGAACAAAACAGAAAATTACACTCTCCAAAAAAGTACATTGCTTCTCCAAGCTATAATTCAAACTAACCACCATCACTTCAATTGTAAAAAATAGATTATAGACTAGCTTCTACTTTTGTAACATATACTAGAGAGTATTTGACAGTAATAATTTAAAGCAAGCTAATAGTTGAAAAAGACAGATTCACTGTTTCGTAATGTGCAAAATTTTCGTTGTTAATATTTTATAAGGAGTATTATACATTTACATATATGTTTTGAGTCAGCTTTTAGTATTTTACTGGTTTACTATTTTTCTTCCTAATTACATAACAATAAACATAAGTATAATTAATGTACTACTATAACATAATTAATAACTTCTTATATTATTTATTTTATATTAATATTATTATTATAATAATTAATATTATATTATATTTATTTTATATAAATTATTTTCTTTTATATTACTTAATAGACACCAAATTTCTGAATAAAATATTGAAAAATTATCAGAGTAATTTATTACGCAACAGTCGGTTAACTATTTTAATAATATTACATTTTTTTAAAAATTCTATATTGGTTAAAAATTAATTTAAAATAGTTCATAATAAATCGCGTGTTTTACCTAGGAACTTTCATATATATATATATATTTAAAACATTGATAAAATCTTTTCAATTGCACTGCACATATATATGAAGAATAATCTATACTAATATTATAAAGGAGTAAAGATTGTTTGTTTGTTTGTTTGTTTGTTTGTTTGTAGGGGGTAATCTCTGGAACTACCGAACCGACTTCAAAAGTGATGGTGGCAAATTGATGGTGACAACCCCTGCTCCAATATAGGCTATATTTTATGTCGGTGCGACTAAACCCAGGGGGGTGCAGGGGCGAAAAACGTTCTAAAATTGCGATTTTTTTTTTACTGAAGGAGCTAGAAATTTGAAATTTGGCATTGTAGTTACTTATAAGATAAAAATGCTATCTAAGAACAAAAAGAAAAAAAAAATTCGAAATTTAAAAAGGTGAAATGAGCGAAAAGCGTTCTAAAAACATTCTAAATTACAATTTCTATGGAATCTCTGGAACTACCAAACCGATTTCAAAAGTACTGGTGGCAAATTGATGGTGACAACCCCTGCTCCAACATAGGCTATAACTTATGTCGGTGTCACTAACCCCAGGGAGGTGCAGGAGCAAAAAACGTTCTAAAATTGCGATCTTTTCTATATTGCAGGAGCTAGAAATTTGAAATTTGGCGTTGTAGTTACATATAAGATGTAAATGCTCTCTAAGAACAAAATAAAAAAAAATTCGAAATTTAAAAGGGTGAAATGAGCGAAAAGCATTCTAAAAGCATTCTAAATTACAATTTCTATGGAATCTCTGGAACTACCGAACCGATTTCAAAAGTGATGGTGGCAAATTGATGGTTATAACCCCTGCTCCAACATAGGCTATATTTTATGTCGGTGTCACTAACCCCAGGGGGGGGGGGGTGCAGGAGCGAAAAACGTTCTAAAATTGTGATTTTTTTCCTACTGAAGGAGCTAGAAATTTGAAATTTGGCATTGTAGTTACTTATAAGCTGTAAATGCTCTCTAAGAATAATAATAAAAAAAAAAATCGAAATTTAAAAGGGTGAAATCAGCGAAAAGCGTTCTAAAAACTTTCTAAATTACAATTTCTATGGAATCTCTGGAACTACCGACCCAATTTCAAAAGTGATGGTGGCAAATTGATAGTGACAACCCCTGCTCCAACATAGGCTATATTTTTTTGTCGGTGCCACTAACCCCAGGGGGGTGCAGGAGCGAAAAACGTTCTAAAATTGTGATTTTGTTTATACTGAAGGAGCTAGAAATTTGAAATTTGGCATTGTAGTTACTTATAAGTTGTAAATGCTCTTTAAGAAATTAAAAAAAAAAATCGAAATTCAAAAGGGTGAAATAAGCGAAAAGCGTTCTAAAATCATTCTAAATTACAATTTCTATGGAATCTCTGGAACTACCGAACCAATTTCAAAAGTGATGGTGGCAAATTGATGGTGACAACCCCTGCTCCAACATAGGCTATATTTTTTGTCGGTGCCACTAACCCCAGGGAGGTGCAGGAGCGAAAAACGTTCTAAAATTTTGATTTTGTTTATACTGAAGGAACTAGAAATTTGAAATTTGGCATTGTAGTTACTTATAAGTTGTAAATGCTCTTTAAGAACAAATTTAAAAAAAAATCGAAATTCAAAAGGGTGAAATAAGCGAAAAGCGTTCTAAAATCATTCTAAATTACAATTTCTATGGAATCTCTGGAACTACAGAACCGATTTCAAAAGTGATGGTGGCAAATTGGTGGTGACAATCCCTGCTCCAACAGCCTCTTTAATAAAAAACTATGCTTTGCTGACTACTGGGTTTTTCGCTAATTGTTGTCACAGATTAATCTCGGAAAATGAAACATTTGAAGTTACTGAAAAAAAAATAATATCTCGAAAAGTATTTGTCAGAAAATTGTTAGGCGAACTGCGTTTGAAAGGTAAAAAATTGTATTTTTCTTGATATAAATTTCAAATTCAATGATTATGCCATTTTTCAAATATTGAATTTGAAAAATTACCAAATTTCACAATGGAGTACCATAGCAAAACCTTCATGCGTAATAAGATAATTATAAGGGCGACGTGTCCTGGCGTGTATATTGGCTATAGCACGAGTCACAAATTTTAGTAGCCTTATTATTCTGTTAAAATATAAAAGTGAATTATGAAATGTCAATATTTAGTTTGATTAAAAGTTCGTTATAAGAAATTGACCAGCGTAGCGGGCGTAGCTTGCTAGTGAAATAATATAAATTGAAAATAAATACATATAAACCCCAAATCTACAGAAACTCACAAGAACTTAAAATAGGATATTAATACTTATTATAAGTTCTAAAAAAATACTTGAAATTCGAATTTGAATTTATTATTT
Organism: Maratus michaelseni; assembly: GCA_963931845.1. NCBI lineage: Eukaryota > Metazoa > Arthropoda > Arachnida > Araneae > Salticidae > Maratus > Maratus michaelseni. The sequence continues at coordinate 495,901,866 of OZ007586.1, forward strand.
CATAATTTGAATTTAATATATTAAAAATAATTTATTTTTCCTTTAATGCAGTGTAATTTGTAACTTCTTAAATACAACGCATTTTAAAAAATTCACTAACATAATATTAATAAAAAAAATTTTAAAATTAAATGTTTCAATAATTAATATTATCATACTTTGTACTTAATTACACTTTGTAATCTCTGGAATCTGTTATAGGTTCACAGAAAAAATGCTTTGTATATTGCTTTATAGTCCGTAATCGTATCCTTTTGAAGACGAATATTTTTCAGCAAAATCTTTCAGACAAGCTGTTACCCGTGACTTTGTTCACGTAACATTTAAAGAAAATTAATGCATTAATTAAGCATTAATTAATGCATAACATATACAATTAACAAACTCTTTACCATATTTTACAGTAGAAAATACTTCTGTTATCATAATCTGCATAAAAAAGAATTACTACTCTGCATGAATTGTTACTTTTTGCCTACAATAAGTGGAGAAATACGCCTTTACTTGAGTGCATGACATCACACGCACATTATCTATTTAAAACATGAAAGCACTTAAAGAAATCCAAGATTATTGTACTCATAGAAAAAAATAAATTTTAATATTATTAAATACTAAATTTAACTAAGAAATTTTATTTACAATATAATTTAAACAGAATTTGCTGAAATTGTGTTTTGAAATTATGTGATTTTTGATGCAAAACATTATTTCTCAAAAATATATTGTTCTTTTAAGAATTGAATATAATTTTGAAGCTGGTAAAATGAAAATGAAGCTGCTTTGTCGATCTTATAAAAATATATTAGTTTTTAAAATTAAAATGAATGTTTCATATGAAAAAAATCAAGTCTTTTTTTTTTCGATAAACCATTTTACTATTAATCCCTTTTGTTTCAACAATCATCTTTAAAAAATAATTAATCAAAAATATTATATTGTTTTCTTTAAATCCAATTTTTATTAATAGTGTGAAATTATTGTCCACCTAAATCCAAAGAGCTTAAATATGCCTCCTTGGTTGAAGCTAAAGATGAAAACTATTACGATGTAATGATTTCTATATGACGATTTTTGGTTATGTTAATTGGTTTTATAAATTGAATCATGAACTTTGAATACGCAAAAATATATTTTTATTTCTTGGAAAATTTAATATTAACAAACCAGTAGAAACAATTTACCTTTGTAAAATTAGGAGCTAAGTTATTTTTTTTTTCTCCAGACACATTTAAATAAATGTACTATTAGTAATCTTTGTAATATATGAAACAAATCACATTATCTGGCCAAAATGTTTCGGATTTCAAATTATAGTGAGATAATCTGAATTTTTATTGGTTTAAAAATATGCTGTCCATACGCAGTTTCTTTTTATGGCAACTTGAAAGAAATTGCATTGGAAATTGAAAAAAAAAAAAATAGATTTCTGTAATGGTAAACTATGGGAGATGTTTGAAAAAAGTGATAAAGCATGGTCTGAAATTTTTTTAAAGTTGACAGTAATTTTACTCGTGTTATAAAGCATATATAAATTAAATTTTGTTCAAATCGGACAAAATCTGCAGATTTGATAAAGAACATACGCACACATACCAAGAACGGCTTTAATATATATATAGATAACTGCCTTTTTTACTTAACAGAACTTCTACCATGAAATCCCTTAGCTAGACGTCTTGAAATATGTGATGTTAAATATAATATAACGTCCTTCTATTTTTTGCTTGCCGCATTTTGTCTTTGAATAAATTTGTCGAATGAAATAACTTTTCAAATTATCCACGACCGTAGAGTAGAGCAGACGAATTCATTGAAAATGAGCAGGTGGTCAATTTCCCGACAACGTGATTCATGGAAAAAGTAAATGCTTTCAACTTCTTTCCCCTTCGCCATGGAATACACATGTTTTAATTGTATTTTTGTACTTCAAGTCTAAATTTTTCTATTATACACAGAAGATATGATGTTTTTTTTTTCCTCAAGACGTTCCAAATTAATTTTTTTTAATATTATGTAACATTTACAAATTAAGTAATGATGAGAAAATTGATTTTATTTTTCCATATAAATGCTTGCATAACTAAATAAAAGTTATATTAAAATTTCTGGAAGAAAAATAAAATATTTTTTCTTCTAAACCGAAGGAAATTGTTTATATTGGATGTTTATAATATTCATGACTACTTCAACCATGAAAGCACGAACAAAATTCATATCCATAAATTTAAATAGAGCACTTGCATACCATCTCTCTACAGCCCCCTAAATGAATAAAAAGAAAAAAAAATGCTCCGGGTATAGGATTATTTGAATTCACATTTGGGGTCACAATATGACTTCACAATTTATATATACAATAATTCTAAAGTAAATTCACAATAATTTTTACTTCACAATAATTTTTCAGTAAAACATGTTTAACAGTGAGTAACGTGTTTTGAATTAGTCTTGCATTATTTTTAAAGTTTTCGAAGAAGTTCACAATTTAGTCACAATGTGACGTCACTGACTGGTGGCATTTTGGTCACAGATGTGATATGATCGACGCACTTCTAGAGACGTCATACTGACGTAACTGCCACCATGCTTGCGATAAGAGAATGAAGATGCAGTGCACTATCCTAAAATTTTATAAATTAATGTCATATAAAAATTTCAAATATTTCTGAATTTTTAAAAATATTAAAAATTATTATTAAAATTTACAAGATAAACCTACGAATACAATTTTAGTTTATATGTAAATTCAGTCAAAGAAATAAATTCAAGCCAACTCTTTGTTAAATGGTTGAAAGTATAATTTTCAGAAATTAAACAAATCCAACTTATGAAATAAAATTTTTACGAAAAAAATAATCAAAGTCAAGCAGTATCTGATATTTATTCATTAAAATATCGTATTATACATAAAATTTATAGTTATGATTGAAATAGGCTATAAAATAACAATCGACAATTTCTTTACTTAAATAATAACAATAATAATAATAAAAAAACATCATATAGAAGTCGTGTTGATAGCTAAAATTTGATGCATAAGTCACAAACCTTGGCAAAAAAAAAAAAAAAAAAGGCAAGTTAATATATTTTTTAAATATATAAGCTATTCGTTTCTTAAAGTACAAAGTATTTTCATAAGTAGAATCTTAATATAGAGAATGAACGCATGTTACTGAAACTACATGCAAAAATAATTTATTATTATCAAAGTTTCAATTATGGAACAGTCGAAGAAAACTATTTTAAAAGTATGTAAATTTATTTACCTCTTTATAATAACAAGCGCAACTCATGTTATGCTGTCTCTTTTATAAACTAGTGCAAACTTCAATAGACACGTATACCACGGAACCTTCGGCTAAACAGCCGTACAGATTGAAACTTGATTGCACTTTCCTGTAATCATTAGCAATGAAATTAAAGCTGACATCCCAAAACATAACATCATAACATAACTTTAATAACATCATTTATAACTGTGTTTTAAATCAAAACTCTTAAAAGCTGCAGATGTCTAATACATTAGCCTAGTGGTACTCATTACTAGCCCGCAGAGCTACCACTTTTCCGCATAGAGATGTTCGCCTTATTTAATCGCAGAATTTCTTTCATTGAACAAGGTGATTTTTCAAATAATGGTGTGAGAATAATTTACGCAAATAAGTGAGTTACTAATGCATTAGCATAATCTTTAAATCAAAACTTTTTATTTCAGACCGATCACGAAACAGCTTTTTTTCTTCAATGAATAAATATTTTAGGTAGTTTAATTTAAATTCAACAAGAACGAAAAATCATGCGTCAAAAATAGATTGTTAATCATTTTCCAACACATTCAAAAAACTATTAAAAAAAAAACTTGCCCTTTTAATAAGGTGAATGATGATGTATAATTAAACAATTTGGAAAACGCATGACACATTTGAAAACTCACTTTGAGGAAACCGTCAATAGTAGGAAAAGCATCAATATTCTTTTGTGCAGCCCTGTATAGGATATATAGAATTGCATATATACTACATAGTATGCTACAATTTACTCCAGTTAGGAAACGCATAGCACGGTTGAAAATTTCCCTACAGCAAATTCTGTCAACAAACGGAAATGTTCTCGAGATTTTTTGTGCAGCCCTGTAAAGGATCTTTAGAATTTATATACACCCAGAAATATGCAAAAAAGTACTTCAATTCAAAAACGCGTACCACGAAACTGAAAACGCTTTTTCACCAATTATTATATGGACAGTACTGTAACTGAATTCTTTTGTGTGTCCCTCTAAAGCAACGATGAATGCTATACACACCTTATTCAACAGTAAGCATTTTGTAGTGCACCTCAGTGATATATATCAATTTCAATACGTTTGAAATACATTATTAAAGTACACCGCAAACGACTTTTCCCCATTAGATCGTAATATAACTGTATTTCTTTGAGCATCCCTGTAAATGTACGATGAATGCGATGCACACCATATTCTATACTAAACATCTTGTAGTGCGCCTCAGTGATATATTAATAAAATACACCGCAAACGATTATTCCCCATAGACCGTAATGTATAATGTAATTTTATTGAGTGTCCCTGTAAATGAGCTGTAATTCTATTTTCTATTTTACAATTATCCTTATTCTCTATAAAAAACATGTTGTCGTCTACCTCAGTGGCGCATATCAATTTTATTATGATTGAAATACTGTAACATTATTAAAATGCACTGAAAACGATTTTTCCCCATTGACCGTAATGTATCGGATTCTTTTGATTGCCCCTGTAATCTAACCATAAATGCTACACACTTCAGTTTCAATACCGAACAAGCCATAGTAAACATCAATAACATATATCAATTGCATGGCAATCCGAGTATATTTACGCGAGTTAGAACAAGGGCAGACAGACAACCGAATTCATAACCACATTTCAACTGTGTTGGAAAGTGTTAAAAACAAAACTGAATTGCTTCTTTAAAAAAAAAAAAAATCCACAAATGTAATACACATTTGAAAACTCACAGCCAAAATTCAAGTCTTAATTAAATCTTTCCACACAAAAATTTATCAATCAGCAATAAACTAAAATCAAAGCTTTATGAGAATAAACACAATAAAAAAAAGTTTTGTTTCCCAGATTCTGGTTTAAAATGCCTAGAAGTTTTTATAAGGTTCTACATATATTTGTGTACAATAATTTTACAAACAATTTGGATTTGTGTCAATAGATGGCGCTGTGCTGCCTAGATCTGTAAGAGTGGTGTAGGAAATCTCATATATTAAAAGGAAAAGGGATTTTCGTCAAATAAATTTTTCACAGGAATTTGCCTCATTTGCGCATGCGTAAACTTAAATCTAGAACCTAACGAGTTTTACAGCACACTGGAATGAGAAAAGGGTGGTAGTGGTATAAGGCGCGCGTTTCTTCTCTGTTCCTATCATCGTATCGGTTCGATCCCCGCTATGGACAGAATGATTTTTTATTGGCAATAATTCATTTTAATAATGCCATATTTAATTCAGGAGGAAAAGTTATATAATTTATATATATTTTTTTAATTCGAATACATTTATAATTAAAATTTAACACCCAAGAATTTTTGTTTTAATTACTAAATTTATATTTAAAGTATTTAAATTAAAAGCTCGTGCATCTAATTATCGATTAAATAAATTGAAGTGGTCTACAATTTTTATTATATTTGGTATGACCATTATCAAGATGTCATATATATATATAATAAGATAAGTATGGGATTATTTTTCGTAAAAAAGGAAAAATATAAGGAGAGAAAACAAAAAGAAGGGAAAATATTCATACAGGAACTCTAAATTATCTTGATATCCATTATTTAACAATTAAATAATGTGTGAAAATGGAAAATATAAATTCAAGTAATTAAAAAATATGTATTATAAATCGTTAGCTACAAACAGCAAATTTTAAATTCGGGGTTTTAGAATCAGACTGATAAAAATTAATTTAATGAAAATTTTTAAAGGTCGTGTAGTTTAACCCTTTGAGGGGCGGTGGTATATATTATATACCACCGCCCCTCAAAGGGTTATTACTAATTTTAATCCGATTCAAACCAGAAAGTTTTAATTAAATTTTACTTTTTTAACTTAGACGAGAAAAAGTTGAAAAATTGCTTATTCTTATTTTGAACTAAATTCTTTCCTAAATTCCGGTGGGAATTCAACATTACAGGAGCACAAGTGCTTGCCCCTGAAAGGGTTAAAAATAAATAAATAAATAAATAAATCAGAAATACTAAATATTGTTATTTTTTCAAAGTATTGGGACTGTGGTAAATAAAATTTAACAACCGACAATATTTTTTAAATTACTTATTTTATATTATAAATATTTAAATTAAAAGATTTTGCATGTAGTTATCGATTAAATAAAGTGATCTAAACTTTTATTGTACGTTGTATAAACGTTGTATATACGTTTTATTGTACGTTGTATTGTTGTATATTTTACGACAATTATCAACAAGATATATTTGAATAACTAAGAAAAGTATATTATTATTCTCCTTAAAAGAAAAGAAGAGAAAAAAGAAAGACTCAAAAATATCCATACAAGAATTATAAAAGAAATCACATTGATATCCATGATTTATCTGGGTTTTAGAGTCAGGCTGATAAAAATAAAATTAATGAAAAATTTTAAAGGCCGCGTAATTTAAAAAAAAAAAAATAGAAAATACTAAATATTGATATATATATTTTTTAAGTTTTTGAGACTGTAGTAAGTAAAAATAAATCATTCAATTAATATTTGTAGTTAAATTCTTGCTAAATTAATTCAAGTATAATAAGATGTAAATTACAAGCTTAAAATTATTCCACTTCATTAGTTGAGCAGGTTGGACTGACAATGCAATCTATCGTTTATATCTATAGCAATCGCTTACCCAATATAACAATTCATAAAAATTTCAAGATTTAATTAATTTAAAAGCAGCTAATTAAAAATAAAAGCATATTTCTAAAGGAGCTTTCAAGTTATTTACCGTCAAATTTTGACGGTACCAACTAGTTTTTTTTATATTCTTGAACTAAATTTACTTAGAAACACATTTCAAGAGAAAGAATATAATTTTTTCTTGAACTATTATACTTTTCAATGGAAACAATACATTTAATTTGTATGTCACCAGGTTGCAGATATTTAATATACCGAATCAACTTATTCAGTTCAAAACCAAGCTTTTTTAAAACCATTGTTGCATTTCTAAAACAATACAAGGAAGTAGCAGGAAAAGATGCCGCTTTTTGAATACCAGTATTTTTTAAGAGTTATTTTTAAAAGATTTTTCTTGTAAAATTTTCAGAAACTGTCTCCAAAGGTTACTTCCATTGCAAATATTACAGCAACCTAGCACGAAATTTAACTTAGGAAATACTGGTATTCAAAAAGCGAACTATTTGGGAGCCCTGAAAATATTAAGTAAACAAAATATAGAATCAGAATTACCCATTAAAAATCAGTCTACAGAAACCTAATTACGTATTATATTGTATATCATAACGCATAAACGTTTTCCGTTTGTCTAAGAAATTGGTTCTAAGAGTTTTATATATAGATACCCATGGTTCACATTAGTTATTCGCCGATGTACCAAATGGGAGTAAATCATGAAATTTGCGAAAAAGTATTTATTTTGGCGAAGCATTTGGTGAATCATATTTTCAGTGCATGAAAAATAATTTTTTTATAACCAAAATATTTTCGGGTTTTCAAATCAATGAATGTCCCAAAAAATACAAAGTAATAAGGTAAAGCCAGGAGTGATGGCGCGGTCGGAGAGATTGCGCACATAGAGGTTCGGGGGGAAGGAGTAGAGTGAGCGCGTAACGACTCCAGGTAGATGTACAACAGCAGTAGTGGAGTGTCTACTTGAAAGTGCACGTTAATTGTTTTGAGCGTTTAAGATAAAGCAATGCTATTTTGTTTTGTTTTCCTAAAGTAAGTGCTTGAATTTTCTTAGTTATTCATCAAAATTTCTATACAATGTCAGTTGTACAAAATATTTTAAACTTAAACGATTTCTCATAAGCTACTAATCTAGACTAAGAATGTGAACATCAACGGTTCGTTTTAGTAGCGGCCATGTTTAAATAAAAGGCCGCGCAATCTCTCCTACCGAAATTGGAGAGTTTGCGCATCTGCTACTTAGGAGAGATGGCGCATTGTTCCCATTAGTTTCCATGCTAGGAGAGATTACGCAGCTTATTGGTAAATTTGCATTAAAAAAATGAAAAATTAAAATGGACTAATTTTAAGTTAAACGTGTTATCAAGTAACTTAATGTTATTTTGTAATCTTATCTGGGCATGCTTTTTCTGATTCTTTAATTTTTTTCCTTTTAATTAAAATTATTTATTCGTTTTTAAAATTATTTCCTTTTTCTGATTCTTTAATCATTAGGTTGAAATATTCACTCCTAATACAATAATATTTGTTCACAAAAACCTTACAACAATGTCATTTATGTGTAATTATTATTGAATGCCTAAGAGGGACTGCTCAGACTGGGAACCAGATCTGTAGAGCATAGATGTCCCTCCCGGTCCCTTTATTAAGGTCTTAAAAAAACAAACATATTTCAGCTGGAGCTGAACCCGCCAGAAAACGCGACAGGGGGCGGGGTGGAAATAGACATGCTAAGGTGATACTATCTTAATGTACATTACAGGTAGTTCACTGCCGGAGACATACCTCCAGCGCGACACTGGGCAGTGAAGATGGTTTATGATTGAATGATGTTCATACCAGGAATGAAGGACATATCTCAGGAGCGGGTAAAGTTAGAAAGATCCATCAAGAACTTAAAGATGTTTTTCAGTTTATTTAAAAGTGCTGGGCGGGAAAGGATATTATCTAGCCAACCACTAGGGAGAGAAGAGGGGCGACGGATGTGCCAGCGAGCTGTAAGGGGGCAGTTAAAATAGAAGTGTGAGGCTGACGCCTGCGTCACCACGCGACAGGCAGCGACAGACAAGGTGAAGGGGGTGATGTGCAGTTCGGGGGTACGACTGTACCAGATGTAACAGTTCGAGTACGACTACACCAGGTGATTGCAGTGACCCGCATGTGATCCCCACGCGACATGGAGCACCACACCAAATGCGCTGAGACCACGTACGGGCGGTGAAAGCAGGTGATGATATAGTTTGATGTGGAGGTGGTAGAGTGGTGAGCTAATATGGTTCATACATGTGACAATGGTATCCCCACGGTGGCTCACGATCGTTTGAAGTGTCAATGTACTGGGTACGTCTCTGTTGGTTGTTGTGTGCAAACTGTTGTCGGTGGAGTGTTGGTGGCTGCTGATGTGACTGTGGTGCTGATGTAGTGTAAGATGATGTTGGGGTGAATTCCTCGTCAAGTTGGCGTCTGAAAAATTTGTAGAGTCTTCTGTACACTGTGCAGGTCGAGTCAGATGCCTGATGCTGTGTGTTGAAGTGGGTTCTTTCTTTCTTGTTGTGATCATGGCAGTTTATGCAGCAGGGTGGTTTGGAGCAGTTGGAATCGTCATGATTTTCCGCGCAGTTGGCACATGTTGGTAGCTCACTCTTGCAGTGTTTTCGGTGTGCTTTAGTGACTGGCAGCGTCTGCAGCGTGGTACGGTGGTTTGTGGTTTCAGGAAGTAGGATTTGAAGCCAATGATGAGGCCTCCATCCTCTATAATTGAGTGCCCTAGTGTCTTAGGAATTAGAAGGATGAGGTCTTTTGCAGCATCATTTCTTCTATTTTGAAGTGTTTTCAGGATGTTTATTTCTTCTGCGGTTATTTCAAATCTTGTTGTTATTGCTGCTTTGATGGTTTCTTCTGGTGTGTGTGTCGGTACATTCAGGAGGATCATTTTCTGCTGTGGAAGTGTTTTTGGGACTACTTGTAGTGTTTTATTAAGATCTTGATGTCGGTGTATGTCGTTTTTCAGGGTGTTGAGATCGTTGATAGTGTTGCATTCAATTTCGATGCAGTTTCTTTTTCTTGAGATGTTGTTTTGCTGAATTGGAGATATATATGTGTTTTGGTGTAGGGTTTTATCAATATCATTACATGTGAAGTCTTCTTTTCCTTTTATTATGAGTGTGTGTCTAATGGCGTTGTTGCGGAGTTTCTTCTTGCATTGCTGTGTGCGCACTTGGCTGGATGTGGGCTTTATGTTTTCATCTTGTAGTGCTGGTGTGTTGTCTGTTGTGGCCGGTGTTTTCTTGCTGATGGTGTTTTGGACAGCATCAATGAGTTCGGCTGTGTTGGGGAGCTTCTGCATTAATTGCTGATAGTTCTGTTGTGAGACTTCTAGATGTTCTTCCAGGCATCGAACCCGTTCTGTCAGTGTTGTGTTCTCATTTTGGAGAGCTAGCATTTCTCTTAGGGTGAGTGTGTCTATTTGAACTACGTGATTTAGAATTGTTTTGAGTGATGGTAGACTTTGTTTTTCTGGCTGACAATTTCTTTCTAGTCTATCTGCTATCTGTATGAGGATTCCCCGGCTTTGTTGGGGAGTTTAGCAATAGTAACGTCTTCCTTTTCCTCCTTGTAGAGGGAGGAATTGCTCATATGATGATGTTTTGGTTTTAGTGAGACTCTCAGCTGGTCATCTGTGCCTTCGTCAGTGCTTGACGGAGCTTCGACCGAAGGGATTTTGAAGGTGGGAAAGGAATCCTTGCATGACATTCTAGAACCTTTGTTATTTTTGGTATTGCTTTTAGGAGTGTGGCTCATGCAAGCTGTGGAAAAATTTTGAGATGAAGTAAAATAGACTACAGACCCTCGGGCACGGGCAACACTCTTCCTGTCCATGATGTCTCCATAGGCTTGCAGCATGTTTCTAATGAGAGAAGGTGAGTGACGAGAATTTTTGGGGTGTTTTCCATGCACTACTAATAGGAAAAAGAGGTCACGGAAAGAATGGGGAAAGCTGAAAAGAAGGGGCTGGAACAGAGCCAGCACCAGCAAGGCGCATGCCCGCAGAGTGGCCACTCGAAAGTATTTTGCGTACTAAAAAGAGATAAAGTTAATTTGAGTTACGTGTTCAGTTCTAAAAAATGGTGAAAAATGACAAAGTTATTTTTTGTCGAAAATAAGAAGTCCGAATTGTGTGATGTAAATGTTAAAGTTTTGAGTTAGGTGTGCAGAACGGGACTCTAACGAAATAACATGAAATGTCAAAAATTTCATCAGAGTCCGCTGTTCCCGTGTGCTAATGTCTTAAAGAAATTTGCAGAGGGGTTTGGACTTAGACGGAATTTGGAACATTAAAGACTTTGACAAAAAAACAACAAACTTGAAAAATTTTAAATGAAGTTAAAATGTTATACTTTTATGAGGTGTTAGAAAACATAATAAAAGATGATAAAAAGCAAAAATTAACGTATATAAAAAGAACTCAGCCATATTTTCGAGGTGGTGAAAAAGGTAAACATTAAAAATTTAAAGTGTGATAAAACTGAAAATAAACATAGAAATGTTTTAAAATTTTTGGTGTGTATGCGAAAAATATGTCTAATATAAAAACTAGTTTGCAGGGAAAATGTATGTGCGAAAATTGAAATATTTAAAAAAGTTTGATAAGTGCAAAAAAAAAAAAACCGCTAAAGCCGTGGAAAAATTAGAATATGAAAAGAATAATTGGATAGGGGAAGTGATTAAGTATTGTTTAAATTGAAAGAAAACCAGTTTTTGGGAATTTTGACTGAATAGTTTAATTATTATCTGTGTTTGAAGTTTCAAAGTTGATGTTCCGTTGTACGACGCACCCATCGAGGTTGACGGTAGGGACGGCTAGAAGTCCCCGAGCCCCGGTGGATGGCAATCGCCGTACTCGGAAAAAAGTTTGAATTTTAAGAAAATATTTGGAGAGGTGAATTTAATTAAGTTAATTATATGATCAACAAATTATGTGTGACTTGAAAGAATTTTTTTTTTAAATTTTTGAAAAAGTGTGAAAATATGACAAAGTTCCACTAAGAAATTTAGAAAAAGTTGAAAAATAAGACTAAGTCATATAATTGTGCAGTAAAACAAATAAAATACAAGAAAAATCAAATATTTAAAATTTGAATCAAAAAAGTTTAGAGACCAGATCATGAAAATGACTAAGAAAAATAAATTAAAATGTTGCGGAAAAAGACTAAGTTTTACTAAAATACTGAATTGATGTAGAAATACAAGTTATTTAATTGGGTGCTAAAAAGTTTAAAATTATTCTTTGTCCAAAGTCGATGAAAAACTCTAAGTATTGGAATTAAATTGGAAAGTTGGGAACATCTGAAAAAAGTTAAAGTACCTTCATTAGATAAATTAGATTAATTAGTAATTACAAAACCCAATCAAGCGGACCTCTACTTTGGTCTTGGACAACAACGTCGGCCATTGTTCCAGCTCCAACTGATGTAACTGCAGACTAGGGCTGGACGATATCAGAAATTTAATATCTCAATATATCAACGAATTAATATTGATATTGGTGATATATCGCGATAACTACCTTAAAGTGTATGGGAATAGAAAAATTGTTAATTTCCATAGATAAATGATATGGTAGCAGCAATTTAAGTACAAACATGTGTAGAAAGCAACGAATCAATTCTGTATACCTATTTGCTCACACAGCATCCCTTAAATATTATAGTTTCATATTTGTACAACAGAAATATTTTAGGGAAAAAACGCGTTGTTCGATATCTATTTGGGTTTATACCATTGATTGGATAGTGTTTTTTTTGTTTTTTTAAATAGTATGTTGCCTATTCTTCCTATTTTATACACTATTTTCACCATTGCCTCTTTATAACTGAGGATATTAAGAAAAAGAAACTAAAGTAAAAGTTCTTAAATTTAGGACGTTGCTCATTTTAATATGATTAAAATAAGTAAAAAGCAACAGCAAAAACTGAAATTGGTTTATTACCATATGTAATGCTAATATATTTGTGAAACAAGCTTTCAATGGATGACAGATGCAGCAGAAATGTTGGTTTTCAATCTTTCTCTAAGGTATCAATGCATTCTCAATAAAATTTCTAAAATGTAAAAATTCACCTTCCTATCTATTTACTATACATAAATACAAAATTGAAATCTTTTTTGAAATATAAATATTCAAATCACATTTTGAAATAGTTTTATAGTACTTATTTTTTTCTTTTTTAGTTTATTTTAAGCTGAAATAACAATACAACATATATTAAATTCACTGGGATTCATGCTCTCACTACCGATAAAACACAGAGGGAAGCAGGAATGAGTCTCTTGGCCGATATTCAGCGTACGCACTACTAGACGTTAATAGCTAGGAAGCCCCGCTCAAAGATAACCAATCACAGTGAAAAAGTGGCGAGGCTTCCCTTCACGAACGTGGCGAAATGCAAAATTTTACCCGCTCTGTGATTGGTTGCTCGCGAACCGAGTTTCCCAGCTGCTAAGCTCTAGTAATATTATCGACTACACAATAACTCGTACATATTTGAGCGCTTATTTATTCGTCATGACTTATCAATATGTGTGAACTATTGCAATATGTCTAGTCTAGAGGAATAGCAGCGACGGTAGTGAAACACAGACGATAGGTTCAGTAAGGAACGGAGAGTGAAAAATGCGGTTCCGTGGAAATAAAAAGTAAAGCGAAGAATGTATTCGGATATATTGAGATAACAACGAAAAAGAGATAATCGTTGGAAGGGATAGACGGCTTTGAATAAATGCGTGGGGAGAAAGGATTATTCAGATATTAGTACAGGATTTTCAGCGCTTTTTCTAGGATTTCGAGGTTGCGCTGCGGGAAAAAAAATTATACTGGCATATATCGGTAGAGTTAGAACTTAGCTATCGTTATTGGGATATATTGTCACAATCGAAGCTCTGTTATCGTTATTGCGATAATTAAAAAATATCAATATTTGATCGATTTATTGATAAATAATCCAGCCCTACTGCAGACTTAAACTTAACACATGGCCTCTCTAACGCGTGAAGCCAAGGTGGCAGACCCATAGGATGACTGTACAAAATAGTAGGAATATATATCTTAATATATATCCCCAGAGCCCCAAAAGATGCAATTCAGAGAGGTACCATGTGGGCAAGAGAATAATTAAAAACTTTAATAAAAGGCAAAATTATTAAAAAAGAATCTAAAGTTTAACATCAGCGGAAAGAGAAAAATTTTTAGAACAATAATAACACTAAGAAAATAAAGTTACATTAAGATTTAAGCAATCAAAAGGCAGAAAACAAAAGATAAATTAAAATGCATGGCAAACAGAATAAGTACGCAGTAATGAGCAATTTTAATAATTGCTCATAAAACAACTACTAAGTGGGCTAGAAACATGCTGCTTACCAAAAACAATAGCTGAGACATTCATGAACTGGATTCCAGTTAGTGCGCTCAGCCCTCAGGTCTTTGAAGGGCGCTTAGCCTTGCATTTACGGGAGCCCCTGCAACACACCGTGTAATTATTATTGTTAACAATTTAATTGCAGTTATTATTAGTAACAATCTCTCCTACCCATGTGCGCAATCACACCAACCCTGTAAGGACAGATTGCGCTAAATAACTTTCTTGGTTTTATTACAACTGTTCTATTAAATTACAACATAACAACAAAATAGTAAGGGAAATGCATAAAAAACAAATGAAGTAAAAATTATCCATAAATAGTTTAGCAAAAAATTAATATTTAGATTGTTTATTGTTATTCTTTTGAATTGTGCGCAGACTCTCCTAGCTTTACCTTATTTGATTTTCTTAAATAACAACGCAAACGGAAATATACAACTTCTGCAATTTTGCTACATGTCCCAATATTGAAAGGGGATTTAGTAGTCAAAATATAGTAAAGAGTGCTCTCAGAAACAACATGAAAACAAAAAAACCTTAATGATTTCATTCTTATCTATTGAAAAGATCCAAGTATGCGAGATTTAAATTTTGATACAGCTATTATTAATTGGTATATTTAAACCTGGGTGTTTAAAAGGATTAGATGCAATGTAACTGAATAACTTTTCTTTCTGTGCAAATTAAAGGTGTTTTCATAAATAATTACAAATTTATTTTTACGTACAATAATTTAACTAGTAAATATATGTTAAGTTTATGTTATAGGTTTGTTATAAAATACATTTTGGGCTAATTGTTATTGCAATATTGTGAGTACTTACAAAAATTTGTGTATCAGTTAAAGAATGTCTCCCATACAGTAATGATAGTTATGACAACTAATACTTACCAAATTCGACTAATGATTTTACATTTTGGCTAATTTGCTGGGTAATAATATAAAATTCCTAATGCTGGCCCTGGAAATCTGTGTTTATTTAGATAATTATGCAGTAGAAACAATTTATTGGAATATTGAACTTTAAAAAAATATATATATATTGAATTTTTGATGTAACTAATCAGTAACCTTGATATAATTAAGAACTGGAGATGTATAATCATGCAATTTATATGCAGGAAATTTTCTAGTTAAAAACACATAGAGAAAAAATAGCACACAATGGGTAATTCAGACAGAAGCAATGGTGTGCAGAAACTCTTCATTCACTGAAGGGTGTGCGCCTTTATTTTAATTAACTTGAAGCTCTGGAAAAAGGGGACATTTTATGGGAGACCTGCGTTTAGTAGACGAGCCATTCTTTCGAATATAATATGAGGTATGTGTATGACAAGTTAATCTCATGAGTCTAATAATAAAAGACAATGGTCATTCTTTTCTCTAGTATATACAGGGTGTTCCAAAATTCGCCCGACAACTTAAGAGGGATGATAGAAGGCATCAAGAGGATGAAAACTTACTGTAGAGCATGGTGTCGCAAACCACGTTTAGTAGGAGAAAAAAAAATAGTTATGAAGGGTGTGATGTCCAGTGGAACAAAATGGGACAATAATAAGTAGAAATAACATTTATATGACGTCAAGCATTATTACAAGGCATTGCAGTTTAACGTCAAAAAAGAGATGACGACATATTTTTATAGAAATTGTTCGAATTTGTGGCCACGAAGGTCATTGCACAGCCGACACCGGTGGATGAAGGGTTGCCGGACGCGTTAAATCATATATTCGTATAAAAATGTCTCGTCGTCTCCTTTCTGACGTTGAACTGTAATGCATTGTAATCATGCTTTATGTCAAATAAAATGTTTTTTCTATTTATGATTGGCCCTTTTAGTTCCACTCGACGTCACACCCTTCATAACTATTTTTACGATTTGCACCCTGTCAACGTGGTTTGCGACCCCATGCTCTATGGTAACTTTTCATCCTCTTGATGCCTTCTATCAGCCTTCTTAATTTGTCGGTTGAATTTTGGAACACCCTGTATATACTAAATATATATTTCGTTCTGTGTAGCGCCTATAAGGAAGCTGTATATTTTACTCTTAACTAACTAATCGTGTATATAAATTTGAAAACAAAAATTTATTGACAATTGCATGCACAGTAGTAAAAATAACAAAAAACAAAAACAAACAAACAAAAACCTATCACTGACTAGTTCTAAGTAATGCAGAAAAAAGAAAAAAAGAAAGAAACGTATTGTGTCTTTATAATTATGTGTGGTTTATTTTGCTATAAGGAGTTATCTGCATATTAAAATTGATCCTAATTATTAACAGTTCAATAACAACACCATATTTTTATTACAGTTTTAATTTCAACAAGCCAGAAGACGTGCAAAAACAAAATTTCCATAATCTTTGAATGATTAATTATAGCGAGCCATACAATATTGAAAAATGAACCAATGAATGAAAAACATCGGTTATTTTGAGATAACTCGAAAAATAATTTTCATATTTCGTTACTTTTTGTATTTTATGACACTTTGTACAGCTCAAACATTTTTAGAAAACTGTTTTTGAAATATTAATTAATAATAAAGTGATTGTTAAAATTTCATTAATATGAAAACGATAATATTTGATATATTCATAAAAAATTGAATTAATTTTGAACTTAAATAAAAATAAATCGATATTTAATGATAAAAAAGGAACGACTAGTCTGATTTACTTTATTTACTCGTATTAAACTTTTAAATTTGGCATGTGTGCATATATAAAATTTTACACTTTTTTTTTTTTTTTTTTTTTTTTTTTTTTTTTTTAAACTGATTCTATAATTTTCAAGATTAAAAATATTTAAAAAACTATTTAATTTTAATTATTTATTTATAAAGTATTTAATTTTAAAATTATTTATCTTATCTTATTTAGTTTAATTACTATTTAATAACCTTAATTATACATAAAAATGATGATCAATATTTTTACCTTGTGGATCTATAGATGCACGCTATCAAAACCTGCAACACTTTTGATTTCCATTGAGAAACAGGTCGTAAAAAAAAAATTCACATAATTTACTATGTATATTGTAGATTATTCTTCATTGATATTTTCGTAAAAACACAGTAGAAGCAAAGATTCTCCGTAAATTTACATTAAAAAAGTTTAAAAGCAATCGATTAACATTCTTTACCAGTTCATAACATATTTTATAGATTAGTGAAAGAATCTAAAGCTTGTGCCGGAAATTTTACATCACACAGGAAGGCAGGAGGTGTAATCCGACTTATTTAAAGTTACAGCAGCGTTATAACAATTTCTGATTTATTGTGAATTTTTATAACAATAAACTTCTCGCATATTTTTCGAAAAATCGCCCCCTTTGATATATCACGCCTGTACGAAGCGCAAATTTACGATGTGTTATAATTTACTGACAGTCTTAATAACAAATTCGCAGCTATTTTCGTTTTTCTTTCATGTAAAATTACAAAAGTCTTCAGTGTTTATATGCATCACCGCAGCAACTCTATTTGGCGCCTGGTGCGAAACATGTTGTTAGTTTTTCTATCGATCGCCCATGCATTAGTAGTGGTTATAGAGTAATGAATAAACTCGAAGCTTATTAATATTATATTAGTGAAAGAATCTAAAGCTTGTGCCGGAAATTTTACACACAGGAAGGCAGGAGGTGTAATCCGATTTATTTAAATTTACAGCAGCATTATAACAGTTTCCGATTTATTCTGAATTTTTATAACAACAAATTTCTCGCATATTTTTCGAAAAATTGCTTTCTTTGCTATATCACGCCCGTACGAAGCGCAAATTTACGATATGTTACAATTTACTGACAGTCTTAATAACAAATTCACAGCTATTTTCGTTTTTCTTACATGTAAAATTACAGAGTCTTCAGTGTTTTTATGCACCACCGCAGCAACTCTATTTGGCACCTGGTTCGAAACATGTTAGTTTTTCTATCGATCGCCCATGCATTAGTAGTGGTTATAGCCCAATGAATAAACTCGAAGCTGCCTCGGTCGTCCGATGTATTGAACGCTCCAGTCATCCCGGATCCGCTCTTTGATGTGTTAATTTAACGAAAATAGCTTTTACTTTTCCGGAAGGGGATCTTCCGTGATCAGGCTCTCAAATGCAATAAAAGTAATTATAAAGTAATAAATTACTCTTCAGCAGTTAAAAGATATTTCTGTGTCATTAACAGATATTTCTTTCTTTTCTTTATACTGCACATATATATTTATATATACTGCACATATATATTTATATTGCTCAATGAGAAATGGCTCGAAGCCTCCTCATTTGTTCGATGTATAAAACGCCAAGACCCACTCGTCGATACCTTTAACTTAACAAAAATAGCTTTTAAAAATTTTCGTTGGGATCGTCCATGAGTAAGCATGGCGCCGTTGAAGTCTAACCTATAATTGAGGGCGCTTGGTGCGGGAGAACCGCCCACACCACCCTTACTGCGGCTCTGTTTTTATGCATATAAATTTATAGAGTTTTGGGTATTTTTTATAGATGTCAATATACAAAATCTACGGAAAATCTACAGAATAGTTTATCTGTTTTCCATTGAATCTCAATTTTTAGTTCCCTGTAAATTTGCATAAGATAAATGATTACCAGTAGATTCTCTGTTATTTCACATAAGAAAATTTAACAGTGTTTTAACCTTTAGATATCGTTGAGCGCATCTCTGAAACACAAAAAATAATTTGAACACAAATATTTCGCTATACAGAGTGTGACCTTTCTATCGTTGGGCATTAACTAATTCCAAAATCGTCAGTTTTAGATTCAGAATTTCAATTGCAAAAATTTTTCAAATATAGGCCTTCAGCATATGAAAATCGAAAAATCAATTTACGTCAAAATAGTTAAAGTTCTGAAATTTAAATTTTTATTCGGTCCTTGAGTCTTATAAGTTATATTTAGAAAACTTTCTCCACGCTCAAACGAATAAAACAGTAAAAACGCAATTTTTGTACTATCAAAATATACCGAGTTATGATACTTTAAATTTTATGAATTTTCAGTATTTTCTAATAGAAAAAAGGTGCTTTTCTGTTTTTAATGCCCGAAAACGCTGAAAATTCATAAAATTCAAATTATCATAACTCGGTAAGTTTTAGCCGAAGAAGAATGCAATTTGTACTGTTTTTACTAGTTAGTGCATGGAAAAATCTCTCAAATATAACTTATAGGACCGAGTGATTGTATAAAAATTAAATTTCAAAAAATTTTTAAGTTAACTATTTCTACGTATAGTGCATTTAATCTGAAAGAGAACAACATTTGAAGCATTTTTGCAATTGGAACTATATCTCTAAAACAAGCTATTTTAGGTATCATATATTCTAATACGAGCAAATCTTGTGTGTGGTTATATATATATATATATATATATATATATATATATATATATATATATATATATATATATGCAAATTTTATCTTTAAAATGGCTCTAAAGATTTTGACGAAATTTCGTATCCTACCGTTTTGGGGCACCAGAAAACCATTGGGCTAGGTCACATGTTCGAGAAAATTCGATTAGTGGGTCATTTTGGGTCATGGTCAAGCTAATTGTATCTAAAAAACGGTTCAAACGATTTTGACGAAATTTTGTATCCGACTACTTTCGGGCACGAGAAGACTATTGGGCTGGGTCACATGTTCGAGAACTTTCGATTAGTGGGTCATTTTTTGGGTCAAAGCTGGTCAAATTAATTTTATCTAAAAAACGGCTCTAACGATTTTGATTAAATTTTGTATCCTACGAGTTTCGGGAACGCGAAAATCATTGGGCTAGGTCACATGTTCCAGAAAATTCGATTAGTGGGTTATTTCTGGGTCATTGTGGGTCAAGATCTAAAAAGCGGCTCAATTGACACTAAATTTTGCATCCAATGGTTTTCGAGCACGAGAAGACTGTTGGGCTAGGTCACATGTTCGAGAAAATTCAATTAGTGGGTCATTTTGGTCATAGGTCATGATATTTGAACTCAAATTTAATTTTGACTGAGCATAGCTTGGTTTTCCCTGCTCGTTAGCTATTATTAGTCAACGATCACCTTGTATATCTTTCATCAGAAAAAACTACTTAAAAAGGTGAAGTCCGGTAACAGATATATAAGTCGCTCAGAATGAAAGTGGATCAAGTCCATAAAACATTATACAGAGGGATTTGAATGTAAATTTAATGGGCTTTCATACATTTCATTCAGAATCATAAGCAACTGTGCGCTATCCCATTGTTCACATTTTGAACCTGGGACTTACTGTATTAAGGCGTTGAAGAATTGACTGTCTATCGAGCAAGAATTCCTCTTAAACTTGGTCGAACGAAAACTTGACCCTCTTTGGCTATGTTACGAAAAGATTTTGATATTTGAGTAGAAATTTTGTTTTTTTATTCCGTTTTAAAACTGATATTATTTGTAAGATGGTCTAGCACAGTGGATTCCAAGTTATGGGTCGCAACTCACCAGTGGGTCGCGCGTGGTGTTTTGGTGGGTCGTATAAGAATAAAGGAAACTTTTATGTTAGCTAGGAGCAGGTGATAAATTGCCAAATATTGTTCCAATTATATGCATTAATTTTATTTAAAATGTAAACACTTCACTCATTTAATTTGAAATACATAACATTTATTTAAAATGTATATCTTACATATATTTAAAATATGACATGGCTTTCTTTGATATTAGTTGAAATACATAACATTTATTTAAAATACATATGTTAAATATATTTAAAATGCATGCCTTTTATTAATTTCATTTTAAATACAAAATAATAATAATAATAATAATAATAATAATAATAATAATAATAATAGATACCATCAAACAAAACATTTTATTTCAACATCAAAGCATTGTTTCTAATTTACACAAGCAAAAAATAAAAGCTGCTGTTGGCGAGATTTGCACTCGGCAAAAATAAAAATACCGAATAAAGTTTAGGAACCACTGGTCTAGAATAAACGTTTACGTCTTTTTTTATTTCAAATAGGTTCAAAATATTTACTTTCTCAATGACCAATATATCATTCCACTGGACTAGGATAGACATTTAAAATTATTTTACAAAATCATAAAATAAATTTAAAATTAACTTTTTAAAAAATTTCTGAGCTTGAAATTTCTGAAAATAAATTCAGTTCCACAAAATTATACTTTATTCACCAGATGGACCTGGAACGTCTGTTATAAACATGATCAAAATATTTGAAATTGAAGCAAAATTAAGATTGATTATAATGTTGATAAAGCACAGAGCTTAAATGATGTGAAGTGAGAATCGTTCTTTGTCCTCCGAAAAAAACACACAGTTGACACGACTAAATCGGGAACAATTAATTATCGGTTACCTTCATTAGTTGGAGCCGAATTCATGTATACCACAAGTCGTGTCAACTGCTGTTTTTTGAGGACAAAGAAGCACTCTCAGATTATATCGTTTTTATCTTCCAGTGTACCTAAATGTTTGAGATGTTTAAGATCTTTTAAGAATTTTTTTGGACATCCTTAAAAAACAATAAAATAGTAAAATAAAAAATAATAAAATAAAATAACGAGCTAAACTGTTGAATTCTTGGTATGTACAGTGTGCGTGCGATAAATTTACAGTAACTTTGTATATCTTTATTTCACGTGTTTCTTATTAATTTTGAAATAAATTGTCTTTAAGTTTACGATTTTACATTTTTTTCAGCTATCTGGGTTACCAGAGGCTTTTTTTTTCTTTTTTTTTTAAATTTTAGTGTTACCAATATTTAAAATGACATATTCTTTGTGGTAAATTGTCTTTGCAGTTATTGTAGAAGTGTATGGAAAGGATTATAGTTTGCAAAAAGTGGTGCGAACCCTTTGAAGTGCCATAAAAATATAGTCGCCTATGAGAACCCTGAGATATAAGCGTTAAATTATGATATGAATCATCTTGTCGGAGGTATATGCAACGAAGGTATATGCATGAGGAATGTTATAGCAACTAAATGTTTTGAACTACAAATTGTTAGCGGAATTCTAGACTTCAATAAAATTCCTTTACATACAGTTTACAATGTGAAAAGATGCAATCACTGATTCTTGTGTCGATACAAAGCTTAAGGTACCCAAGTATGACAAAAATCCACCAAATATCGTGCAATCCTTCGGTGATTTTTGAGTACAATTTTTTTTCTTGCAGATGTGGCAACAGCAGAATTATTTGCACCTCTTCAAAATGTTCTGCGTACAATGATGTTACTGAAGTCTACAATTTCTGTAGCAGTTCGCCCTGTGAGCAGTGGAGACATGGTGAAATTGCTATAACTTTGTATTCCTTCGATATATTGATTGTCATCGCCAGTTAAAATTATATCTGAAAAAAAAGTTATATCATAACCTTAATTAATAGTTTTCCAAAATGAATAAGAATCACGTGAAATAAGAGCATGTAAAATTATTGGAAATTTACCGGGAGCACCCTGTATTAAGGGTACGCAAAGTCCCGCATTTTTTTCCGAAATCTTGATAAACACTCGAATTGTTTTTCGCTTTTATCAAACTAATAGTGACAATGGTGAATTGAATTATTAAATAGTTTGAGGGTCTATATTTTAAGAAACGTAGAATTCATAGGTACTATGCAGTGTAATTTTTTGAACAGTGCAAAATTCAAGAAATTGAGTGAAATAATTGAATAATGAAATAGCAGAATTTCTCAAAATAGAAAAAAGTAGCAATCAAAATCAATTATGTTGCAAAGGCAAGATTACAAGCTGTTATTTTCTTTTTCCATTTATTAATTCAAATGGATTCGACAGGATTTCGATTTTTTTTTTTTTTTTTATAAAGACATGTAAGAAAATGTGAAGTTGTTCATTCTGTGTATTTCACAAAAACTCGTAAATTGTTACGATCAAAAACTACTGACAGATTTTTCCTGAAACACAGTCCATGATAAAATAATACAAATTATCGCAAGAAAGGATTAATTTTTAATGTCTCATTTTTAATAACGAAGTTCATTAATTTTTAAAATATTCAACATCACGATGGTATGAGCTGAATAAACTAGAATGCCTTTGCTTTACACATTAAAGATGAGCTAAACATATTTTAAGGATATTGATATACAATTGTGGAAAGTTTTGCGTAGGCAAGTATAATTGTTGTTTCGAGGCTTCGAACAGCAATTTGGGACATTTCGCTAGGGTGGGAAGATTCAACGATCCTTTCCAACTTTCAATGTGAAAATGTGGTGAAATTTAAACATTGGATTACTTAAAAGAATTATTAATCAAAATTCGATTTTCAACATCAGAAAATAGACATCCAATGTCGACGTACTGTTTTTTAAAAACTGTTTCCTTAATTTTATGAACTTTTAAAAATACGATACATTTTGGAAATTTTGCTCAAGTAAAATCTTCAAAGTTCATTGCTTTTTTGACAATACTTAAAATTTAAGTTTTTTTTTTTTTTTAATGATAACACAATACGTATGCTGAAATCGAAAATTTGATAATTGACTTAGGTCATGAATAATTCTGAATTTAAAAATCCCCATAGATTAACATGGCATTTCGCGATTTATGAAGGGAAATCTTATTTCGCTCTAGAACGTCCGTTTAAGTATTATATTTTATGTTGTATTTCCTCCGTTAAAAATAACATGTAATAATTATCATATTATAAAATTTTTGCCACAATAATGCAAAATAATGTATATAAAGTATAGTGGCATACTTTTTCAATTTAAAAAGTACTGCTGCAAGATTTTAATATACATTTTATTCCAGCATCATATTTTGATGAAGCTCTTTCCACAAAACACATTTGGAGCATATGCACAAAAGTAATCTTTTCCTTTTAAATTTAAATGTTCCTCAACTAAATTACGTCTTTACTGTGAAAATAAGCTTATTAACGTAATTAATGCCATACATTAATCTAAAGGAGCTACGCAATCTTATTTATTAATTGATGAAATTATTTATTATAAAATTCTTTCAAAATAACCAGATCTCTCTTTAGGAAAATATTTTCCAGCTTTTGGATTCTTCAAAATCCCGGCTCTTTCTTCAAAACTCTACATGATTGATCAAATTTAAAGTACAACTTATCCAATGATACTTGAAATAAGAAAAATCGTAGCCAATTATCATTAAAAGATAAAAGATTGTCACAAAATAAACCCTTTAATAAATACACTCGGGTAAGAATATTATAAAGCAAGTC
The DNA here is from genome assembly GCA_963931845.1 of Maratus michaelseni. Taxonomy (NCBI): domain Eukaryota; kingdom Metazoa; phylum Arthropoda; class Arachnida; order Araneae; family Salticidae; genus Maratus; species Maratus michaelseni. Next base: position 495,926,455 of record OZ007586.1, read on the forward strand.
AGAGATTCTCTGGTCGTCGTGTTTGCGTAATAATTGCTTAGTGCTTAGTCTCCTTTTGGGAAATCAGTTCTTCAACAGAATGAAGCTTAAAGACACAGTCGTCGATAATGGAGTTATAGCAACAAGAGCCGAGTATTCAATCAGTATTAGAGGGCAGAATCTCAGGGCGCTTTTAACAGAGCAGCTCTGGAGATCATTATCTGGAGAGACAGAAAGAACACAAAAGAGAGAGGATCGAACGATGGAATAAAACCGAAAATGGATGGTGGCTGCGAAATGTGGAACAAGGAATATTCGCTTCTTAGTGGTGATGAAGCATGAAAGCATTGGATGGCAATTAATGGACCTCCATTTAAACATGTGCTTCACTAAGTTTAATTTCGAAAATCTTTTCGATCTCGTATAACGACGCAGGAATAAACTTAAGCAATGACTTTGTATGATTACGGTACCAGAATTAACGGACGTGTGATAAATTAACAATGAATTCCGTGCAGTTGCTCAGGCAGATTGCTAATTTCTAATTTAGATATTAGAGTCGTCTTGTCTTCTTTTTGCGAGGAGTTGGCAAATGTCTTACTTAAATTACGACTTTCTGGGAAGAAGACTAATATATTTGCATGAAAACCTCGGACAATTTAAAGACGCTAATGTGGTATTAAACACAAAAGGAAAATTACATTTATATTTAACAGAATGTATAATAAAGTAAAAATTACAAATATACTTATTGGTTTATCGAGCAAAAATCATGTAAAATGTTTGAGAAGAAAATAAGCAATGCACATCTAGATAAGAAAATATGTTGAAATTTCAAAGGCGATTTTAAATGACATATATAGAAATTATATGTTGTAAAAAAACTGTTGTAAAACACTACTTTTACTATCATATTAAATATCGAGGGATGTCAGGAGATGTAATATGAATATTTTTCAATGATGAATAATTATGAATAATTTTCAAATTTTTTCATATTTTTATTTTATTTAAACTAATATTACATGTTCATAAAATAACTGAAAATTGTCCAACTGTACGACGAAACAATGTAAAACATGATAGCTATCTAAAACGTATTAACAATTTCTGTGTTTGTAAAGCATACATATTTGCGTAGTAATCTATCCTAAGGTAGTTTTAAATATAAAAGGGATGGGTATTATTTGGAGGACCCTGACATTTATTGCTGTTGGGGACCTTTATATTCGTTTATATTTCTAAAAAAGTATTGAGATGTTGAAAAGCGTACTCTTATACTGTTTTAAAAATATGGTGATCATCACTACTAACTGAATTTTACAACAAGAAAATCGATAAATACATTAATAAATATGTATGAAAATATGAAAAATATTAAATAAAACTACAAAAACCTCAGTAACACGTGAACTCCAAACTAGTGCAAATTCGCACTGTCTTAAATTTCAAATGTCGGCGTTTTTTGAAAACAGTCTTTCTTCAATTTGGATTTTTCATTAACAAAATGAATTTTTTGATAAAAATAAATATCACTGCTCTATTCTTCATTAAATGTCGTACACGAATCATGCATTATATTTCATTATCACTATATTGTAAACAAAGTTATACACAGCAGAAGTTACTGAATCCCAAGTCGCACTAGTATGGAGTGCGCAGGTTCTGAACCAAAGTGTGGAGTCCACGGGTTAAAATACGCTAAATATTGACTTTGAATTAAAAAAAAAAAGGTGTAAGTACCATTATAAAAGTGGTGTCTTCACATTGACATAAGTATGTATGTTCAAAAACTATTGGATATATATGAGATAAACGTCACTTAAAAAGTTGTTGAACGTCATCGATTTATTAGGAACTGACACTTTATGTACATAAATAGCCTCAACCGAAAGCAAAGAGTTAATTCAAATTTCAGCGATTCCCGTTGATACTTACAGTGGTGATTTCGTTACAGAGAAAAATAGTGCGAGAAAAAAGTCTGGGAATTACAATCAATGTCTAAGAGATATAAAACAAAATTTTATTGCCTATGCTCGAATTAATCACTTTCGGCCTCAGATCGTTTGTTCTTGTCGGAGCAATGCTGCAAATTGCACTGATTCCTTTTACCGTAGGGTATTCAGAAGAAGTGTCATTTTCCAATAAATCAATGACGCTGAATAATTTTCTAATTGATTTTTTTTCTCACATTTTCAATAGTTTTCGCGTGCACACACTTACCTATGTGAAGGCACTACTTTTACAACTCTACCTACATCTGTTTTTATTTTTGCTTGATTTCAAAATTAAAAAAAATATATTTAGATATTACATTAAAAAAAAAGTTAGTTATTTCTAGTTTTATTTAGTTATTTCCATACCTATTTAATAATGGATTTATCGATTATTTTGTAGTAGTAGTTTACGAGATAAGACCATCAAAGTTCCGCATTTCACTGCTAGGTTCGATGCGAGGGTCTCATTGTGTAGCGCATACTCATTTACCTATAAGTAGCTATCACTTTTATAACTCTAAGGTGGTTCTCAAGAAAAGAAAAAAAAATCCCCGCTGAACAATGCGAAATATTCTGACGTATTTTCTGACTCATAACGTCAAAGTATGACATTTGTAAGGCATGATTAATGAATTGATTTGTCATCGAACAGTTTTATAATTTTTTTCGAAAAATGAATTACATTTTTAGTTATAAGGGATTGTTGGTTGATGAAGGAAGTTTTTCCCTCTACCATACGGTCACGTCCGGCTATTCGGTTCAAAACGCCATTTTTGGCAGCATTTTCTGAAAGATCTTCTGCCTTTACTGAAAAATAAAAAAAATCACAGTTCCATTATATAGTTTCTGAATAAGAGCATTGAGGACAAAAAATATTTTAAAAAATATGTCAGAAAGTAACCAATTTGGATTTGATAATAACCATAACTAGAGCAGTTCGCAAAATAAAAAAGCTGCGTAATTTATACACTTTAAACCCTATATATATTTTTTCAGTCTTTGCGGATAATTCTGTTCGGCGATTAACTACTTCAGTTTTGCCCGACCACCACTCGGGCAAGAACAGTTTGCTTACTTCGTTACTTAAGCTTTTGGATACTGCTAATTTTTAACTGTAATCTTCGATTTATTAATTGGCAGATTTTCGATTATATAAGGGAAATATTTTAGTACGGAAAAAGTGATGTTTTGCCCATATTTTTAGTTTATTGCGTAAAAAAAAAACTGTTAAGGGGTTAAATGAATAAAAGAAAACACTCCTTTAGAAGTTAAATAACTCGTAACAGTTTTTGTTTACAATTGGGAAAGTCTTGTAACGCCTTCAGAATGTATGCAGCTTTATTTTGAATTACTTCTGAATTGCTGGGATTTTCGAGAATACACATTATTTTTTTGACCCTCCACGTGTAACTTTAATTAGAGACCCACAAAGGGTATATTGTGTAAGGGGTCGCTTTCATGGATCGCTGAAGCAAAAAGAACCGACTCCTTGTAAAAGACTCCCCAAATTCCCTTGGCGCAAAGCTCCCGAGAGGATCGGGGTGATCGGAAGCCTAACGGTCTAGCAGTAAAAAAGGGAAAAACTGTTTCCTGTTGTCTTCAATAATTGAGTAAGAAAAATCTAACAAACCGACCCGTAAACAGCGACTAGAAACATTTATATTAGGGTTTTTCAACCTTTTCATCCTACGTCACATTTGAGCACATAATTAAACTTTCGCGATACACAAAATAAATACGTTTTTTACATTTAGTTATCAACACAAATAAAATTATTAATTAAGAAAATAACAAGAATTTTTAACAAAAATCTCTTTTGAAATCTATTTTTCCATTTATTTTTATTATGCATTTGCAGTTAATCCATATATTACGTTCATTTATTACACTAAACCTCATCACAAAGTAAACCGCATAATTTAAACAATAAACAAAAATAATGCGCCAAGCATAGATTATGAAATACACTTTCAGAAAAACACAACACGTTCAGAATAGTGTTACAAAACTTTATCGTTTAATAAGATGAGAGATGATGTCTACGGAAATATTTGGAAAATGCATAATACATTACAAAACCCAATTTCGGCAATTATCATCTATTGTCGGGAAAATATCTGAATTATTTTGTGCCGTTCTGTATGTTATCTACAGATTTGTATATACAGGGTAATTATAACTTAAGTCCCAATTTCAAAAATCTGTAAAAAAGGAACCACTGGTCAGAATGACTTCTAATTTGTACTGAATAGATGTGGCAAGGGGGGAACGAAGAAGGGGGAAGTGGAGTGGTATGGCATAAGAAAAAAAATAATTCCAAAGTGTATCAATAGATGGCGGTGTAAGCGGCATACTATGCAAATTAAAAGACACTTATGCGCAATTAAAACCGAATCATTATGTGCTTTTTATGCTGTTTTTGTCCCAAGGACAATTAAAAACCGATTTTTCCCATCCAATGTGGTACGACCTTGCCGTGGTGGATGAGCTTTCCACTAACAATAGCATAACTGTTGACTCATTTGGAAGTCATTTTTTCTGTCAAACAACCGAAACACTCATGCACATTGAATAGTACGGTTGGTTTACTGTGCAACTCATGCCAAATCCGTCGTATTTCGATTAAAATGTCACTTGTAGCTGAATCCACTTTCGTTATGCCGCTTACAGAGTCATCTATTGATACACTTTGGAACTTTTTCTTTCTTAAGCCATACCGTTTCCCCTTTCTTCCAGTATATTCAGTTCAAATTTGAAGTCATTCTGACCACTAGTTCATTTTTTACAGCATTTTGAAAGTGGGACTTTATAATCACCCTGTATATTCTACACAGTATGCGAATTGTTAAAAAGTAAAGAAATGCTTAACACAGTTGAAAATTCCATTTCGGCACTTTCTGCCAATAAGCGTAACAGTACTGGAATTCTTTTGTGCAGCCCTATATATCCAATATATAGAAAAAAAAGTAGTTATATTTAAAAACGCATACTATAAATGAAAACGCATTTCCAGCAATTATTGCTCATAAGCAGTAATGTAACTGAATTCTTTTGTGTGTCCCTGTAAATAAACGATAAATGTTATGCTCACCCTATTCTATAGTAAACATATTGTAGTTTGCCTCAGTGATGTATATCAATTTCAATGTGTTTGAAATAGTGTAACATCATTAAAATACCCTGCAAATGATTTCCCCATAGACCATAATGTAACGGCATTCTTTTGAGTGCCCCTGAATATAAATGCTACACACTTCATGACATTCTAAACCTCAATAACAACTATAGATTACATGGCAATACGACGTAACCAATTTGGATTGGTGAAGTATATTTACTCGAGTTAGAGCACGGGCAGACATTCAGACAGACAGCCAGACAAACCGAATTACTAAACACTTTTGAACTATATTGGAAAGGGATAAAAAACAGTATTTCAGTTATTTCGTAATATCTTGATAGGAATTTCAAAAGTTATCGCGGCACACCTGCTAAAAATCCCTAATTGATGCAGCTTTATATTTTTGATACTTTGCTTTTATTTTTCCCTTAATACAACGTTACACATAATGTAAATTTTCATATGAAAATTGTATATTTTTACAAACAAAACAAGAACGAAAAATCATGCGTCAAGCATAGATTATGTAGCACTTTCCAACGCTTCCAAAATAATTTTACAAATCATACCGTTTAATAAGCTAAAAGATAACTTCCAAGTAAACAATTTGGAAAACGCATAACATATTTAAAAACATAATTTCAGGAATTTCCAACATATACAATATTCGGAAAAATATCCGAATACTTTTATTCAGCCCTGTATAGGATATATAGAATTGTATATATACTACATAGGATGCTAAATTTTAGTTCAGTTAGGAAACGTGTAGCACATTTTAAAATTCTCCGTCTGGAGTTTGTCAATAAACAGAAATGTGTTCGCGAACTTTTGTGCTGCCCTGTATAGGATCTACAGAATTTATACACACCACGTAATAGACAAAAAGCAAGTTAACATTAAAATCGCGTTCAGTAACTTAAAACGCACTTCCAGGAATTATTGTTAACAGACAGTAGATAATTCTTTTGCGTGTCCCTGTAAATGAACGATGACTGCTATACACACAATATTCCGTAGTAAGTCTCTTGTAATGCACCTTAGTGATCTATATAAATTTCAATGCGTTTAAAATAGTGAAACATTATTTAAATAAACCGCAGACGATTTTTCTCCATAGACGTAATGTAACGGAATTATTTTTACTGTCCCTGTAAAGTAACTATAAGTGCTATGCACACCCTGTTCCATATTAAGCTTCTTCTAATGCACCTTAGTGATATATATAAATTTCAATGCGTTTAAAATAGTGAAACATTATTTAAATAAACAGCAAATGATTTTTCCCCATAGACCGCAATGTAACGGAATTCTTTTGAGTGTCCCTGTAAAAAAACTATAAGTGCTACACACTTCCGTTGAAATAGGGAACATGCTATAGATAACGATAATAACATATAAAAATTGCAGAGCAATCCGAGCATATTTACGGGAGTTAGAGCACGGACAGACGGCAGACGGCAGACGGCAGACGGCCAGACGGCCAGACGGCCAGACGGCCAGACGGCCAGACGGCCAGACGGCCAGACAAACCGAAGTCATAAGCACTTTTCAACTAGGTTGGAAAGTGCTAAAAATAAAGATAGAAAAAAAAAATAAAGAAAAAAAAATCGTTTACTATGCCATTACTTCATCAATAACAGAGTCCGTTTGTTTATTTTTGCTAATTACTATTTCCAAATATTATTCTTTGGCTTATAAATTAACAAAATTCTGCAATTAAATAAAGCAAAGATTATTATTCGGAAATAGTGGTACTGAAAAATAAGAACTTCTATAGCCAGCAAAGAGAAATATTTTATGGTTTCATAATTTGTTAGAGTATTTTTTAATATCTTATATGTCATATAAGTTTTTATATTAATGTAAAAAATTTCGTTAAAAAATTTTAATATTTTTCTACCAATTATTGATCAATAGGTAATTTTCGATTTTATATTTATATCGCAATTTGCAAATTGATAATAATCTTATATTTTAGGAATTTAAAGAGAGGTTTTGAAGTACAGAGTAATTACTTTTCTTCAGGATAATAGGATTTGATTATCGTTGATAATAAATTAAATTTATTAAATTTTTAATTCGAAAGACTCAAAGACATTGGAATGAAGGTAAGATAGAACAAAGCTTTCGTACTTTAAAGTCATCATCAAATTTCTAAGATCGATGATGCATTTCTCGTTATTTAAAGATCATAATGAATTTAAAACTTTTGTTGTTATCAAATTTAATTTTAGTGGTGATTTAAATGTCACATCTAAGGGTTCTCCTTTTTGCGATAATTAAAATTTATGATATTATAAATGGGCTGTATATTATGTGTCAGAAGTGGTATTATATATTATATAGAGGTTCCATTAATTTTTAACTAGCTAAACTGCAAAATTGTATATTTTCCCCTGTAATTTTCCAGTTTTCGCAAAGCCACTTCAATTGCATTTAGTCTTAGGGAGAAATATTTGGTTAGTGCACAGTGAAAAGAGAGAAATGTTTCTGGATCTACCAAACCTTTACGAAAATGTAATACAACCTCTTCCCGGTTATCCACGATTCCGAAAACACGTTCCTTTATCTTTAGAAATTTCAGAAACCAAAATATTATACGAGATTTAAAATAGCAGTTTTGACACAAAAGTTTCGATTCTGCCTTTTTTACAAAAATGAAAAAAAAAAAGAAAAAAGAGAGAGAAACGTTTCCGAATAGCTTTTACAGTGCATTAGTCAGTTTTCTCAACATGAAATATCGTTTTTTTTCTATGCTATCACTTCGCAAAAGCCTTTTCATGTTTAATAAACATGCTCAACAGATAAACATGCTAAATTAACACCATTAACTTTAATATTAAAATTAACATTATTTTATTACTCTTGGATGTATAAATTCTGTTACGCAGCTGAAAATGTTTATTTAAGACGATAGCATCGGAAAAACTTATTGCGTGTTGAGAGAACTGATTAACATACTGTAAAATCTACTCGGAAACTTGTTTTTTAAACGGGCAACAAAATAAAAATTTGTTTCAGAAATGTCTGTTTAAATCTCGGAAACCTATTGGTTTTTGAGGTTTCTGAACATAAAATAATGCTTTTCGAAATCGTGGATAGCTAGATTATATTATCTTTTCGTAAGTTTTGCTAGATCCATTCTCATTTTTTGACCGTGTAGTTACAATAAATTGATCGCTGATAGAATATATAGACATCCATTCTAACCCCTGTTACTGCCTGCAGTATACAATGGTAGATTTTCAAAGGAACAAGACTAAAAATTTCCTGGTGATCCAAAAGTAACAAAAGAAATAAAAATTCAGAAAGTATAGACAGTAGTACAATGATGTTTATTAGAATTGCGCAGTATTGTCGGGAGATTTTTCAGTAACAAAAAAATTATTTTCAGAGTCACTATAGTTAGCACTCTAGTGAACCCGAAGCTGTTGCATGTGGCTATTTAAGCTGTCATGTGACAAGAATCACAGCAGTAATAATTTTCGATGCTCAACAGAATATTTCTCTACATCTGGCAGTTATTCTTACTAATATCATCTGTCAAATTGAACATCTAAAATCCCAGTTTCGTTCCGAACTTTGCTGCGCGCCGCTGTATAAACTGAAACACTACTTGTTTGTGGTAAATGTATTTATGAAACAGCGGATTTTATGCACTTTAAAATTGCTAAATTATACATGCGAATATGCGATAAAAAAACGCTTTAAATATGCTGTTAAAATCCAAGCTATGTACTTAGAATTTTTAATGAAGATGAATTTACCTGTAAATGCATTTTCGGTATCCTTAAATTTTATTATTATGTAAGCATATTTGATAGTTAAATTAGAATGAACTTCTTATAAACAAGTATATTATACATATTATTTGCCTTCTTATTGTTCTCCAATAGCTAATTGCCTAGACTGTTATAGATTTAGAGGTATATTGAAAAAAAAATTTAAAATATTGTTCTTCACCTTCTTAGAAGCTACTTACATTAAAAATAGTTATTTTTGTAAAAGTAACGCTATTTAATTTTTTATACTGTCGCTGGTTTCTATAAGTTATCTAAATAAAAAAAAAAAAAAAAACTTTTTGTGCGCTCTCACAAGTAAAAGAATAATTTTCCTTTTTGTATGAATAAAACTTAACGTGTTATGATACTTTGAATTTTATGAAATGTCAGCTTTTTTTTTTACACTAAAAGTACATAAACGTGCTATTCTACTTTCTCTAATATCTTGATGGATTCCATTTACAATATCGTGCTAAATCGAAGCTTTAAAAATATGCAGTTTTATGAGATTCTATTCATTTATATACGCCTTAGTTGGGAAAAGCTTTAAAATATGAAATTGCATATGTAGCTATACAGTTTCATATAATCCACTGTCTAGTAATTGTTGAGGCAATGCAATTTTCGTTAAAAAAATACCCATGTCTTTCTGTACATTTTTGGGAAAATCGCATCGCGCTACTGCCAATGTCCATCGAATTACTAAATTTGTATTTCTTTTGCGATTTACTTTTTGTGAAAGCATTCTATAAGAGCTTTCAGATGATTTGTGTAAAGACTTCTGAACCTTCATAGTTGGGTATGCGACGACGGAACTCATTTGGAATAGAATATGGATTATTACGCTCCATTCATCGTTGTTCATTTTCGACGATTTGCTTGGAAGTGTTCCCAAGAAATACAGCAATTGTCTAAAAATCATGAAAATTATCTAACAGCGCAATAGTGTCATTTTCAAAGCACTCAAAATGTTGTGAAACGGTTAAACCCCTTGATGGGTGGTGGTTCATTTTTGGACCACTTAATTTTAATCCCTGAATGCCAACGTGAAGAAAAGTTTTTACTTGTTTTCAAATCAAACTGTTTGTAAATTTTGATGTCATTCAACCGTTCCAGCATTTTACAAATAGAAGTACTTTGCCTCTGAAAGGGTTAACTAAAAGAACAAAACACATCCACGTTACGAGGCGAGAAAGTTTTGCCTGCCCATAGAAAAAACGCTCTTCAGGGATATTTTTTGGTCTTCTTGAAGATTTTTATTGGGTGCTCTTCTATTTAATCTCAGTCTAACTCTTCATGTTATTCATGTTCAATGTTTTTATCGCAACCACTGGAATGTGGCTCATTGAACATCGATGGAAATTGGTCCCAAATGCGCACCTATTCACAAAAGGAAAAAGCCGACATCTTTGAGTTGGACTAATTGCAACAACGAATGATAACTTTTATGACTATGAGCACCACACTGCACACAATCATATAAAAAAACTTAAATCAATAACTGACGTTTTAACGGTCAGAAAAATACTTTTCCACAACTTAAATCACTTCCATACGCCACTAATTAAAAATGGTGGCTTGAAAAATTTTTCATTAGTATATCCTTAAAAAATCTTAAATTTTCAGAACATTTTTATTGTTATTTAGTTCTATAACCTTTCGCCTTTTGATATAAAATATTTTTACGGCTTGCCGTTTTAGAATTTAATGCTCAATAAACTAAAGAAATTAGAGCAAAGAATGTTTTCAATAACACCTCTAATACTGTTTTCGTTTTGATTTCAGGCTAACTTGAAGTGAGGTGCATATTTAAAACAAAATCAAACAGCTACGTATTTCAGTACTTTTTGGACTATATAAACTTTATTTTTCTATTTTTGTTCAAAAAGGTTCACTCTACGACGTGTTATCGTGTCCACCGAATGGTACGCTTTTTTCGAAGCGCCACCACCCATCATTTGTCGTTACCATTTTTGATGTGTATATTAATAAAATAAATATGTTTGTCCGTGCGTGTGAATTTTTGTAATGGCTAGGGAAATCTCTCGCACGTAGAGGTTTGCAAATCTATAAAAGGATATATGAAAACTGGTCCCAATGCACCTCAGATTCATATATTTTTTTTATTTTTTGATAATTAGCCGAGATATTAATTAAACACTCTCATCGAACGCTAATTTCAAAAGCTTGAATTGTTTTCGGTCCACGGGCGTTAATGATCCCTTTCAAACATGTCCGGTTAAAACATTTTTTTTTTTTAACACATAGCTCGCAGATGGAAAAAAAAAAACATTCCGTTTTTACTAAAGTTTAAATTCGCTATTTTTTGGTGGGCCAAGGAAATACTATTATTACTACTAATAATAAAAGGAAACCTGCGAATATTCGGGACTTTCATTTTGCTCGGAACTTTTCATTTTTGTACTTAGTACAAACCTGCAGGGCTTGTGGAGCTTTAGCCGCACGGTAGGTCACCCTGCCTGGCATGCACCTTGTGCTTTGTACAAAAATGAGTGTTTAGTATTATATTTTCTGAAGGTCTTTTTCATATTTTCTGTTTGCTGAGCATTTTAAAATCTTAATCGCCTGGGCTTGGGTGGAGTTATATAGTAAAAAAAAAAACAGAAAGTACCTATTTGTTGCCGGTACTTTCGTGGTACTGATGGTACCTTTTATTAAAAAAGTAAAAAGTATGAATATTTACTATTAAATATATTGTCTGGGCGTTGTTGTTATATTTTTCGTTTTTTCTGTAGTTTTAAATTGCCATCCCCGTAGCCCAGATAAAATAAACACCGATATAAGGAACTTTTTGCTCTCAACGGTAGGTTCATTTAAAACATTATTTACCATTTAAAAAAAAACATTATTTACCATTTCAAAAAAATATATTTCTTGAAGCTCATTTTATAGCTTTCGGATTTTTTTATCAGTTGAGCCAGGCCCAGGCTAAAATTTCTCGCCAGACTTCGATGGAACCGAGACTTGGCAACGCTGGGCGGGTTTGGTAGTCTATATTAAAAAGGAAATATGTTTGTCTCAGTGTGTCTGTCTGTTGGCAATGACTAGGAAAATTCTATCGTACATAGAGATCTTCAAATTTGGATAAGAATAGACGAAGACATGTGGCAATGCACATGAGATATCTCATTTTTTTATTATCCGAGTTATTAATTAAAAACCCTTATCGAACGCTAATGAATGAGTTTCTATTGTCTTCAGTTCCTACGCGTCATGATCGCTTCCACGCATGTCCGGGTAACAAGCACATAGATCGCAGATGTGAGAAAACATTCTGTTTTTCTCAGCGTTTAAAATCGCAATCGCTGGGTGCGCGAATAAAAAAATATTGGACACCTAGAAATAGCCGGTACTTTCTCGGTACCGGTGGTACTTTTCATTAAAAAAATGAATATACACAATTAAAAAAATTCTGAAGGTATATTTTGTGCATTTTAAAATCACTATCATCGGGTGGAGTTATAACAACTCGGATGAAGTTATAACAAAACAAAACAAATAAATAAATAACCTACTTGTTGTCGGTACTTCCGTGGTACTGATGGTATATTTTATAAAAATATATGAATATTTTCTATTTAAAAAAATGCGGAAGTCGTTTTCATATTTTCCGTTTTTTTTTTTTTTTTTTTTTTTTTTTTTTTTCTTTTTGTGCAGTTTTAAATTGCAATCCCTGTAGCCCTGATAGAAATACATAAAAAAAAAAACTTATGGATAGAATATAATTTTCTTCTCTGAACGGTATCTTTTCTTTAAAAAAAAAATAAATAAATAAAATAAATATTTCAAAGAATATCTACGGATAAGAAGGCACCTTTCTGCGGCCTCTGGTAATGCCGCGCGGGTTTGCTAGTATCAAATAAAATAAAATACCGTTTTCTTCTTTAATATATATATAATAAATTAATGCCAATAGATTTTTATAAACATTTCGCATTTCTTTAAAACACAATCCCGAAAAAGCCTTAATCTTCAGAGCGTCAAAGTGGCTTATTCCTTAACAAGACATCAGACGCTTTTTGAATTCGTTGTTAAGGCATATTTTAATGAATTTATGTCGCAAATTAAGGCCTTTAATAGAATATCAAAATTTCGCAACGATTTGCCAGTTTTTACGAAAGTTACAGCTCAGAAAGTCAGAAAAAAAGACAACGGGTAAGGAGACAAACATATCATTTTTGAGTTCTTGTGAAATTCATAATGGGACCACCACCAAAAGGAGCCCTTTCCAACAAAACAAGAATTATTAAAACTGGAGCATATTTTCAAATGTATTGTCATATATAATAGACATTTATGCATGAACATGTACATTTATATATGAACATGCATAAAAAATTGCATACAAACAAATTACATCTTTGTTGGACTTTAGTTATAAAATCGTCAAACGGATGTAAGAAATTTCCCCGAAATCATTATTAAAAAATAGCGTTTGCTTTTTGTAATATTTAACTGCCAATCTGGCATTTCATATTTCATTTAAAAGAATATTGAAATTACGAATGCAATTTAACTATGCGTATAATTCTTTAAGTAACGTATCAACATGAGAAAATAAGTGTAGAACATTTTCGAGACTGAATTTTATAATTTTGGGTTACTTTTAAGTTAAAAAAATTAGATTTACTTTTATATTAAAAAAATGAAAATTCTTCTCTAAATCACAAAAATTAAGGTTTACTGAAATCTAACGAAGATTGTTATTTTGCGCATTGTTAATATGACAATAGTGGAAGATTTTTTGAGGACGTTTGGAAAATGTTGTATTGCGAAAGGATTAATTAGACTTAACAACTTTTCGATGTTTTTAACAAGACTCCCTTATCATAGATCAGACTTGACAATCCGGAGAAAGTCTATGGGAGAAAATGTCCGCGGTAATTGCCATTTTCATTTCATTTGAAACCCTTATAAGTCAAGAAATACTGCTATTACAACTATATCTTTGACCTTTGAAGGGTGGTGGGCTTTGAGACCTATAGCTACTAGGCTGTCGTCTCGAATGATCCATATACAATTATTTTTTTTATTGTTCACAGAAACATATACATGAATTCCACAATTACATAAATCTTGACGAGATAGTACAAGGAAGTATGACAACACAAGAGACACAACCTGGGGGTTCCACACAAAGTGTGTGTGCAATGGAACCAGTGGGAATTGAACCCACAACCTCCTACACTTGCAAGTGATTAGCAGCGTAGTGCCTTAACCACTCGGCCACGCGCGGTAATTGCCAACTTATTAATTGACTTTCTCCGGAAAGTATCGCCGCCTGGTGGATACTACCGATACTAGTTCATAAGCAAATGCATAGAACAAATGGAGCTGTGAAAAAATTTCGTGTTATTTCGTGTCGTAAATACTCCTATTACCATGGAGATCATGCCTATTACTGACGATTGATGGCGCTAGTAGCAGGACAACCATGCGGTCAAAGGAAACTTGCTGATTGTGAGGCCTGATACTATGATAAGGAGGCCTTGGTTTTTAATTTTTTTATCATAACGTATTGGTTTGGAAAAGTGCAATTTTAAATTTAAAGAATGAAATATATGTTTAAAATAAAAGAATCACAAGTGGTGCAATGATATTTATGCAGCGTTTATTTTATTTTATCACCAAAAGCTGAAACATAAATGGAGTGATAATAGGAAATGTATACACATATACTATCATTAATACTACATACAGATAATTGTAAAAGTACTTGTTAAGACACAATAATAGTAACTTTAAATAGGTCGGTACTTTTAAATACGGTTAGTTCCGAAAGGGTAATAAATCTGAAATGAATTAGGGCAGTTAACACTAAATATACTATCAATCGGTCATTTGACCTGTACCAAATGAAAAAAATGTCGATTCAAGCTAGAAATTTCTTTATAAATTAAATAAAATATAAATCACACATAAATAAGTGAAGTAAAATGTTAAAGAGTTTTAAATAAAATTTCTGGTGTGAAATATTTTTACAAAACTTGGGTAAAATGTGTTAATATATCGTTGAGTGTTCGAAATTTTAAATATTTTGTGCTCATTTTCTTTCCATATTGAAATGACTAAGTAACTGTTATAAATTAAGGCTGAAGTCTTAAAAGAAAATGTTACAGTTTACAATTTAAATTTTCCACTGACTGCTAAAGGGTGATTAATTCATGTACACGGATATAGAAGATGAACATTCTGACTAAGCGACATTTTTAAATATCTTTTGAAAAAAAAAAAGAACGAAAAATCATGCGTCAAGCATAGATTATGTAACACTCTCCAACGCTTCCAAAATAATTTTACAAATCATTACCGTTTAATAAGCTGACAGACAACATCTAAGTAAACAATTTGGAAAACGCATAACATATTTAAAAACTTAATTTCAGGGATTTCCAACATATATTTCCAACAAATACAATATTCGGAAAAATATCCGAATACTTTTATTCAGCCCTGTATATGATCTATAGATTTGTATATATATTACATAGGATGCTAAATTTTAGTTTAGTTAAGAAACGCGCAGCACAGTTTAAAATTCTCCTCCTGGAGTTTCTGTCAATAAACGGAAATGTGTTCGCGAACTTTTGTGCTGCCCTGTATAGGATCTACAGAATTTATACACACCAAGTAATACTTAATAAGCTATACACACAATATTCTGTAGTAAGCCTCTTGTAACGAACCTTAGTGATATATATAAATTTCAATGCGTTTAAAATAGTGAAACATTATTTAATTAAACCGCAAACGATTTTTCTCCATAGACGTAATGTTACGGAATTCTTTTGACTGTCCCTGTAAAGTAACTAACTATAAGTGCTATGCACACTCTATTCCATATTAAGCTTTTCTTGTAATGCACCTTAGTGATATATATCAATTACAATGTATTTGAAATTGTGTAACATCATTAAAATAAACCGCAAATGATTTTTCCCCATAGACCATAATGTAACGGTATTCTTTTGAGTGTCCCTGTAAAAAAACTATAAGTGCTATAAGTGCTCCGTTGAGATAGGGAACATGCTATATGGATAACGACAATAACATATAAAAATTGCAGAGCAGTCCGAGCATATTTACGGGAGTTAGAGCACGGACAGACGGCAGACGGCCAGACGGCCAGACGGCAGACGGCAGACGGCCAGACAAACCGAAGTCATAAAAACTTTTCAACTACGTTGGAAAGTGTTAAAAAGGTATTGTGAATTGCTATGAAAGTACCAATAAAAACCTTTGTTCTAAACACACATATTTGAGAATTTAATGAAAAAAAATTCCAAAAGAAAGTACCGAACAAGGTCCAAGAATACTGATTTATGTTTTTTCGTAAATTAATATTAATGTGTTATTGATTATTGTGTTATTGTATTTTTTATGTGCTTTATATTTTATTAAAAGCTTGGTAAAAATATTTTTTGAAACACTGTTAAGAACTTAGCGCACTTGTATCAGTATGGAATTGAAGAATATTTACGCGGTATTATATACAGAATATATAGCACTGAGAATTATCATGTGATTTTTCTATTTTCTTGTAAAAAAAGTTTTGTATTATGCGATGTTGCCGATCATAACTAAGAAAGAGCATGGAGTATAACTAATACTACTGACTGTATATTAACTTTGATTACGCCGAAAAATCTCAATAATCGTTTTTAAGCACATATTACTGTGTAATAGAACCAGTTGTACATGTGTGTCAAATTATAACATGATGTAGATCAGAGGTCACCAATCGTGTGCCCGTGAGCACCCTTGAACTATTTCTTGCTCCTACAAAACCTCTATGAAACAATGAAACTTATAAGTAGTGCTCCCTATTAAACGTTTATACGAGTATACGTATAATACGTATTATACGGGGGTGCAGATTTTGGATACGTATGATACGACCAAGGCAGTTATACGTATTATACGAAACAGCATATACGGTACATCGTATATACGTAACTTACATCAGCGTTTAAACGTATAAACGTTTAAACGCTTTTCGTCCATTGCTTAAAAAATATGCCTTTCTCCTGCTGGTCTGCGGATCAGAGACTTTGAGAAACACCCGCTGTGTCATGTGCAGTCGGTACATGCAAAAAAAAAAAAAAAAAAAAAAAAAAAAAAAAAAAAAAAAAAATCCGAATATTTCCCCCCCCCCTCAAATCTAAACTATTAATTAAGAAATAATTTACTATGAAATGATTTACCTTTTGCATGTATGTAACACACGCACCTAGCTTATTTTAGTTTATGGCGTATACATTTCGCCTGAAACATTAGTATTGCAGAACACAAACTTACATTGACTTCATATTTTATACTGACATTGATCAATTCAATTCCTGAGAAGTTTCATAATCTTATTTTTATTTTAAAGACCCCCACGGAGGGCACTCCCTCCACCGGCCTATATCCCTAGTGCAGATGATCGGCCGTAACAAATAACTAACTAAACATACTTTTATTTTATTTAAGAATTCTTTTTCCTATATTAAAAATATTTTGAAAATACGTTTTACAGCAAAAAAGAAAAGAGAAGGCAAGTCATTTTAAGCTTGTGTGATTGCGTTCTGAAACCTGCAGTGACGATTATTTGTGAGGCTATAAGTAATCGAAATTTATAGGTACTAACACAAAAAATGAAATTTGTCAAGATTAACAACAATTCTTAAAACGAAATATCTTGTAATGCACATACACTTTGTATATAAAATACCACGAGTGTCATGGTTAAAAATATGAAATTGCGTTACACATTAACACAGAGTAGAAAACATTAGCATCGTGGAAAGAACAACATTTGACCCCCCCGGGCGCCATTTGAGTATACGCAAACAAAAATAAATATTTTTTAAAAAATTAAAAAAGAAAGAATAATAAGGATTAACAATAAGGATTAACAATAAATCCGAAACGTATATATTATCCTTATTTTCTCAAAAAAGTATTTTTACTTACGTTATATATTTACAATAATTGTTTATAGGGAAAAATAACAAGATTCTATGTATGAAACATATTATACAGATTGCTAAACTAACACCACCGATTTCCAACTTGTTCTCCGTTCAGTGACGTAACACTGATGAGATCCATTGGCATTAAAAGTAAATACGATACTTGAAATATACGTATACTTGAATTAAACGTATACTTGAATTATACGTTTAAACCAATATATGCTTATACGTATCCGGATACGTTTAAACGTATAGTTTAAGGTATACGTATTTCTTAAATACGTATTATACGTATATACGTATATAGGTTAAACGTATAACTGAAATACGTATCGCATCGGGAGCACTACTTATAAGTATAAACACATACTTTGCTCTGGTGGTTAGTAAATACTGGTTTTGATGAAAATGTAGAAGGTTCGCAATCTGTATAGTTTTTCTTTAAATATACTGGGAACAAAATATTGAAAGCTTCACTTGCGTAGGAAAACATAAACAAGTATTTTTTGACATTGATTTTATTATTTGTATCCTTGATCGAGTGATGTAGCTTTTTCTTCTTTTTCCACATAAAATTTTTCGTAAATGTACGTTACATTTTTATCCATCCAACATCTATCTATAAGAGTATTAAGCTTGTATATGTTTATGCAAGGTACACCGGCACACCACACGCACTTATATAAATGAATGTGCATTCGTGAGAGGGAAATGCGTACACAAAAATGATTAGTATAAATTTCAATTGCGCTCATGATAATAAAAAGATTGGTGACCCCTGATGTGGATGGAACGAATAATGTGATGCCTACACTAGGACTGCGCTCAATTTAACCGAGGTCCAATATACACTGCTCAAAACAATTAAAGGATATTGCAGTTTTAGGTGGATTTTGTATCTGGGAAACTTTTTAGCTGATTGATACATGGTCGACAGACATAGTAGGTTATATGAGAATAAATTACACATGTTTGGCAGAAAAAAATGCATTTTATTGCGCATTTGTGTACAAAAGGGAAAAAACACAATTTGTGCATATGAGAAAAAAAAGAATAAGAAAAGGTGTTTTCTTCAAAGAAAATCATTTTCAGTAGGGGGTATGGTTTCCACGGGCGGCCAGCAACGTTGGACACCTTTGAGGCATGGACTCAATGAGGCTATTAATGACGAGTTGGGGTATTCTGCCCCACTCTTCCAGAAGAGCTCTTTCCAGTTCTTGGAGAGTTTGTGGGGGTTGTTGGCGGCCAGAAACTCGTCTTCCTAGAGCGTCCCAAACGTGCTTGATTGGATTCATGTCTGGAGAACACGCTGGCCATTCCATTCGAACGATTCCTTCCTCGAAAAGGAAATCCTCCACCAGGTTTGCACGATGTGGCCTGCAGTTATCGTCCATTAAAATAAAGTTATCTCCGATTGCTGCAGCGTAAGGGACTACAATAGGTCTGAGGATCTCATCCCTATATCGGCGACCAGTCAGAGCTCCATCTCGAATGATGTAGAGGTCATTGCGCCCGTCAATGGAGATGCCACCATACACCAACACTCCTCCACCGCCAAATCTGACACTTTCGTGCACGAACGCAGGATTATTCCTACTGCCACGGTCCCTCCAGATGAAAATACGCCTATTATCCGGATGCACAGAAAAACGGGACTCGTCAGAAAACAGAATATTGCTCCATTCATTTCTCCTCCAGTTGACATGCTCGGTTGCCCACTCCCTGCGGTCGCGACGATGCCTTGATGTTAATCTAACACATACCATCGGTCGGCGAGCATACAGACCTACAGCATGGAGCCTGTTTCGGACAGTCTGAGTTGAAATCGTGGTGCCTGTAGCCGAGCGAAGGTGTTGTTGGAGAAGAGTAGCGTTCATGTTTCGGTGTCTCCGAGCTGTTAACGCTAAATACCGATCTTCATTGGGCTTTGTTGCCCGTCTACGACCTTGCCCTGGTCTTCGGCCTGCACATCCACTCTCCAAAAAACGGTTCCAGATCCTGGAAATGACACTTTGTGACACTCCAATGGCTTGCGCTACTTCGGCTTGAGTTTGGCCCCCTTCTAACCTACCAACAATTCTCCAAGCTTCTGAATCTGTCAAATGACTTCGCTGAGACATCGTACTCATCGAAACAAAGCAATCACTGAATGCCGATCATCCTTTTCTTCATTCTCTTTTATCCAGTTGAAAGTCAAATTTCATTCGCTGCCGCTGAAGCGACGTTTTTGACGTCGAACTCAAAATTTGCATACTCCACAGTTTGAAAACCAGAAAAATTTGCATTTGTGATTCTCTTCTTCTATTTTCGGCAAAAAAAATTTCGTTTATATCTTTATTTTATATAAAACTTCAAATATCCTTTAATTGTTTTGAGCAGTGTATTTAGAACCAGAAATTTCTTATTAAAATAAATCGCATATATATCACACAGAAGTAAGTCAAAATAAATATTATTGAATAAAAAATTTGATGTGAAACATGTTTATATGGATTGCATTAAATTTGCCCATACAGTCGTCCTAGTGTTAGTGGAATCAATAAAATTTATCATTGACAAGAGAAACAAATTCCATGTGACAAAATAAATGTTTTCCGTATATTTTTATGAGCGATGTAATTCTACACTACGATCTAGACTGCGGTAAAATAACGGAAATATAAAAAAGTGATCTTTTTGATCCTGGATTGAAATACTTGTTTTTAATTAGGTTTAACAACGATAGCTTTATGTCAGATCCTTGTACAAGAGGAAGGTGTAATGCTGCTCGTTGAAGCCTGAAGGGACCATAGCACAGAAGTCACTGTAACGATGTCGGCTCTATTTAACTAAAACTGAGGAGTCTACTCAACGTCATGCTTAAATGATTCCTCCCTCAATAAACGTTTGTCAATTGCATCCTGGGAGATTTCTCAATCTAGCGACATGGAACTCCCCCACACTTTTTCTTTTTCCAAATTTTCTGACTAACGAATCTTTATGTGTGTTCTAAGCGTTTCCCATGTCTGATTTTTGACATCCCACCACCGTCAGGATAAGAACACATCTTTTAAATAGCTATCTTTTCCTCTTTTCCATCACCATTAGTTTTGCTACGTAAATCAATAACATTTTTTAGAAAGGAAATCCATAATGAAGACATACATTACGTCTTTTAAATAAGAGATAGAATCTTAGCGGCTGTCTTCTTTTATGTGCTACAGTAATTTTTTTAACAGAAATATGCTTAACTTTCTTCATGGGAAAATAGTTTCTATAACTTTTAGAGCAAGAACACATTGAAACCTACGAACAAAACTTATGTATCTCATTACGATTTCTGTGTTTATTTCTGCAGATAATTAATCACAGCCTTCTCTATTAATCTCTTCTGTCTTTTACACAAAAATGATACGTTAAATTATATTAATGTTTGTTGTCTAAATCAAAACTATTTAAAAATATTTAACACCGTTTCATTTATTTTTATATTGTTGAAGAAGTTGACGTAAAAATATCGGAGAATATAGAGTGATAAACAATCAAATTTTAAAAAGAACATAAACTTTTTTATCTAAATATAAGTAACATAGTAATTAATAATTTTAATATTATCATTTTTAGTAATATAAGAAATGATTCAATTAGTTTTTATTATTAAATGCTATTAAAATTTCTTAGAATCGTGAATCGTAATGTTTCATTTAAAGATAAATGCTGTCTTTTCTATCGATTATTCATAAATTTCACTGTTTCATTTTGGCAACGGTATCATAATGTCATTTCTTTTATATCTCTACTACTTTTTCCCACATAATGCATTTAGATCTGTTAATAGATTGTTAGGTTTAGTTTAATTATGAATAAAATATGTGATGACTCTTTTTTATGGCTTTTAGTGTTTGTACAAATTTTAATAATGAATATTCATTTTAATGTAATCCCTTTTTATTTCTTCAAATGTTAATTAATTTAAAATGCATTTATTGATATAATGATTCAGATGTAACATGTACACGCTCTAAGAAATATATTCAATTGTAATTTGGTTTTAATACAAAACCAAAATATAATTTTAACCTTCCATTCCAATCATTATGTAGAATTTACGTAAAGAACATTATCTACTTTATATTTGCCATACATTTTAAATAAATACACTTTCAGTTTTGTTAGATCTATAACTATTTTGTTTCGTTTATTGAAGTTATCTTTTTGTACTGAAATAATATTGAAATTATTAGAGGAAAAGGTGTAAATGTGGGCACCCTTTTTTGTTTTTGTCTTAAAGTGACTTTCCCTTTGAAAATTTCCAGATTTTTTACCTTCATTCACAACTATAACAAGTTTACTAAATGATAGGAGACAAAACAATGATTAATATCAATTATTTCAATTCGGAAACGAAGATTTACAAAAAGCTTTTAAAAAAGCACCAGAAAAAATGGGGTACAATTATAGGCCCTCTCCGAAAATGCCACAAAAATAGTTTAAAATGTTTTAAAACATGCTGAAACAATACAAAATTGTAGATAATTTATTTATTACAGAAAAAAAAATATTTACAGAAATTGCAAACATAACTGGCCTCTTTCAGCCCCGGCGCAATCTAAGTGCGCCCACATTTGGCACATAACACATTTAACGCACACTTCTCCGCGAGTGTCTTCAGAGAAATTTCCATCACAAAAGGTACAAGTTATCGCTCGAGTCTGGTTTATCCCCATCGTTGATATCCAGATTGATATCATCATCACTGTACACAAGGTGAGGGTCAAAGTAATCTGATGAATCCGGAAGGTTTTTGATCTTCCCACCTCTTCCTCCTGGAATTACGCCATTATGTTAGATTATGCATATTACCAGATATATTATAAAATAAAACTATTTAACGAATGCATTAAGGATTTATAGATAATAAAATGCCCTTATAATTACCTATAACTTTATTATTATATATATCAAAGGTAATTTTAAAGTTCTCTTACCTCAAAGCATTTGTTAGGTTTATTTTAGAATATATTTGGTAATGTGTATATTGTAGGTAATTGCTGTTTTCACGTTAAAAAAATATTGAAATAATTTATGTTGTTGCAGAGAAAAGATAGTGTAATTAGGGGGCACCTTTCAATGAGTGCCCATATTTACACCAACCCCATCTAAGAGGCCACTCTTACATGTAAACTAAAGGCGTGCGTGACTAAAGGCGTGCTTCTAAAAGTAGCTTAGGATCTCCGCTTTCCGGATATCACTGTGAAATTATTTTAAACTAACTATGATAACATAAAAAGAAAACTATTTCAGATAGCTGTCAAAAGTTTACAGTCCAGAACAAATACCAATTCACACAATAACTCTCGCTGCATCCACACTACTTGGATGAATGGTTCCAACTGCTCTCTGCTATCTCATATCCACAAATGCGTCCTCCACAGTCTTCAGCACCTCCCATAGCCACTTAGGTTGGGGTGCCCATATTTACACCTGTGCCCATATTTACATCTGTGCCCATATTTACACCTGTGCCCATTTTTAAACCTTTTCCTCTACCATTATATTAGACAGCTTAGGGGGAAATTAAAATTAAAAACAAAAATGTATTAATTTATTAATTTATGAATTGACAAAATTAAAAAAGATCTTGGGTTGGACTCCCGGTCTGGAAACTTTTTCAATCAGTCGGGAAAATTTCAAATCGTATGATATCTTCACCAATCAGAATGATTGAATTAAAAATATTCAAATGAAAAAATAAAATTGTTTTAATATTTATTGGAATTCAAAACTAATTTAAAAATATGAAGGAACTGTACCCATCCTGTGGAACCGTGTGATTTTCAAAAACCCATGGAATCGGAAGGTTAAAAATGTGGTTCAGGTTTCCATATTTCTATTTTTTAGGATTTTTCTTTTTTTATGATCGGGAAGCCATTAGAATATAATATTTCTCTTAAATTTATTTACAAAAGAAAAGTATCTCTTTTCTCCATAATCTCTCATCGCAAATCTTCTACATTTCCTTCAGCCCTGGAAAAGAAGTAGTTCATAATATTTTTTTGCAACATATACTATATACTGTAATAATCTACCCTAGAACCCATGCACGTATATCGCAGGGCTGCGAAATTTGGCACACGAGTTGATGGTAGAGGGCCCATGAATGACTGGGGCAAAAAATTCGAACATTTTAAATAGATTTTTTTATTTTATGTTTTTGACGAATTTTTGCCTTTTTTATGTTCAACCCGTAAGCGCGCGAGTTTTAACCAGTTCTAAATGTTTACTACAATCCGAGATATACATATTACGTACGCCATGCTGCAATACTAAGCAGCTGTAGCGGGTATTACGATAATTTTTTTACCTCGCATGTAAATAATTAGAGATTATTTAATTGCGCTTAGTTATTACCTTTTTTAAAAAATAAAGAAAAACATTTTATCACAAACATCAACAAAACTTTTTGTTCTATTTATTACCGTATTCCAAAGTTATCGTTTTATCGTCTGCTGCCATAGCAACATGATAAATTAAATTTCTTTAAAAAAAAATTCACAGTAGTAGAAAAATATTTTTTAAAATCGAATAGTTGAACAACTCGTCACTTTAACAGGGAAATTCTTATTTCTTATTTAGATATTTTAAAATTGCTTGTTGTCATTTTTATTTTTTATTTTGGTTTTAGAATTAAATTTATGAACTCTCGTGCGTAGAACGGGTTAAACAGCTAGTATACACACTAAATTTTGTATATATTTTTATAATTGTAACAATATCAATAGACTCATTTTTATATTAATTTCAAACCTATATAATTTAAAAAATGTATTTGCAAGTGCATTGTTTTCAGATGTAATATTACAATGCAATTCATACAGTGATCTACATCGCGTACATACGCGCATAGTACATCACGTAAAAGAAAAAAAATCATTGAGTAATAATTTTATTTCGATAGAAGCCTACAATATCTATATTGTAAAGCAAAAATATGTCATTGTGTAACACTGACGTCACATTGTCTGTGGCAACAGCCTGAGCAATAAATTTTGCGTTTACTGCAACTTTTTTTAAACCTCTAAATATCTCACAATTTCAGTTTTTAGACAGTTGAATAGACAAAAAAATGTACTTTCAGAGGTAATTTGTTTCTTTATGGGTTTTAAAATAATTTTCTAGCATGATTTTAAAAAAGAAAATCAATTTCCATCGCGGGCAGCCTGATTACCAAAGATTAACCATTTTCCACTTAAAACAATATAAACATTTTAGTATTTGTGGCTGTATATGTGTATTATGTTTATAGTTCAGTATATGGGCTTATATCCCATAAATAAAACACAAAGTTAACAGTTACGTAATCGAGCTACGCGCTTAAACACTGAAATGATCAGAAGTATAAAAGATGATGTAAATAGCGAGATCTTTGTCTATATCTTCGTCCTGGTATGCGGTTTATACGAAAGCACCGCTATGAATAAATTTCAAAGCTTTATTTGAATATATAGTTGATATGTTTCATATAAAAATACTTGTTGGTGTTGTTAGTGGGCAATCTTTATATATATATATATTAAATGTAAAAAAAAAATACTAGTTTTCAATTAAAAATGATTTTAGCCTATGTTCTGTACACCGGGCGATATGTTCTGTAACCCGGGAAGCCCGGGGGTAATTTTTGAAACGTAGATCATTTTTTCCCATTTCTGTTGTATTATGATTTTCTTTTATGATTCGGAGGCTGTCATAATCCAATATTTCTTTTAAGCACACTTCCAGAGGAAACGTATTTCCTTTCTCCATTATCTGTCATCACAACTCTTTTATTTTCCCCTTAGCTTGTAAAAGGAGTAGCTGACAGCTATCATCTAACAGTCCTGTTTGGTCGTTCAAACATTTGGTTACAAGTTTCATAACACTTAATAAATTGTATCATCTCCTCAAGATACGGCATCTGTATGGGTCTAGAAGCAGGTGCAGTGTAGAAATATACATCGTGGGAGTTACTGGGAACAAGAGTTTTAAACGAGTGAAGTTAAGATAATAACGCACCTCATATTCTCACAAGGGATTCATTCACGAATTCCCATCTTTCGACAATCACAATCAGACATTTGAAACGCTATTAGACTGAGGAGTTCTCCTTAATGACATAAACCATCAAGTTTAAATAGTGCCTGCCCATTTGGATTTGCTGATTTCGGAAATAATCTCTTTAAGCGGAAAGTAGTTACACGAGTGGAAAATGAATAAAAAGGCAAAATATACATCAGACAAAAAAGAAATCCTTGTTCTAATTTTGACACGCCCAGATGTTGCCCTTTTAGTATTTTGTAAAACTAGCCGAAACGTGATTGAAAACTCTGATTTAACTTATTACAGCAATTTGCTCTATGGTAATAATAATGCGAAAAAATTTTTGCTGTACCGTAGTGATAAGAGAAATGAGAAACTAAAATTAGATGCATTTAACACATAAAATAAATAGTATAGAAAGCATTTAAAAAATACTCACTTTCATTTTTACATCATACTACCAGCAGACTCGGATTATGGATTTATGCTCCTTTACTGAACTGAAAAAAAAATGCATAGAGACAACATCAGTATTATTCATTACATAATTTAAAATACCCGATATTCCAAAGTTTGATAGAGAACTAAATTTTAAAGACATTGTTCAGATCACTAAATTCATTTATAGATGATACAGTACTCGCTATCAAAATACAAAATTCTACAGTATAAATATTCTGACTCAAAAATGATATGCTGTCGAATACATATATTTTACTAGAAAGATAGAGTAACTTTTTATGCTACCGAATATTTGTTTTATTTATGACGTGCCCAGATAATAAAATAAGTTACTTTTAATATGTTTAAAGCCAGTCGAAACTTAAAAGAAAGTACTGACTTTGCTTAATACAATAACTCGTTTGATGGTACTAATAACTCTATTGTTTTGTGTGTCTGAATTCTACCGTAGTGATAAGGGAAAATCAGAAAATGAAATATTTAAACTATGAAATAAAATATTATAGGATATTATAGGAAACATTTAAAAATATTTATTTGTGTCTTTACATTTCTGTTCATTAAAAAAAAATACTCCGTTATTATACGAAAATCGTTCATACTAAACTCACACAAACACAAAAAAAGAAATTAAATTTGAAAAAAATACTCTCTTTACCAGAAGTTATCGAAAATATTTTCCATGAAAATCAAAGAAGTGTTTTAATGAAAGTTTTTTTTTCCAGAGTTTTAATGTATTTTTTTTTTTTTTAACATGAGTCATTTCTAATATATTTATTTTGGTAAAACTGTAAGTTTTAATCATCAATATTAGAGATGAGATGGGCTCGGACTCGATTTTTATACCAACCTTCGGGCTCGGGCTCATTCTTTCTGAAATTGGCAATTTTATTTATTCTCGTACAGGAACAAAAAAAAAATATATAACTTTTTCCCCCTTAAAAATTACTTATTCCATTTTAAGTCTTTTTAATGCTATTTTGATCAGAATGAAAGAGAAAAAGACATTTTCCCCACTTTGTAGTAGTAGCAGTAGAATGCTATTTTAAAAGAAAACTTGTGATATTTTCAGATTTATGTTTGACATTGATGTGCTACGAACTGTTATGGTGCCAATCAAAATATGGTACATTTTTTAATTGGAATGTTTATTTTTTATTATTTTTTTAAAGATCTAACGCAAAATGAATATTTTTTTAAAGTCACTTAGCATTAGATTTAGGCTTGCAAATTTTTAGACTGCTATTGTTTGCGAGTGCTAATCACAGTTTATATGAAAATAAACATTAGTGATTCTATCAGTTTTTCTTCTTGAACTCTGCTCATTCTGTAGATCTTCTTTTTACATTCATGAAGTCATTTTTATTCGTAAGTAGATAAAATTGGCATGTGTATTGTTATTCTCTATAGAAATCAATCGAGCAGTGTTTTCTCTTTTCCTATAAAAGTCTATCAATCGGATCTTTAAGGTAATGTTGTCAAATTTTTAATTTAAGCAGATTTTCAAGGACACAAGAATTACGAAAGATGTACACATTTTATAGAAAATAGTAAAACATTGTTCGATTCTTCATCATATAAATCGTAATTTTTGCAAATTTCAATTATTTATTCATAAAACTCATTTCGTTAATTTGTCCATCAGATTTGCTTGTTGCGGGAGAAAAATATTTATTTTTAGGGTTGTGATTGATACCAAACTTCTCTTTTGATAAGATTGAATGTGAATTTCTTAAAATTAATTATATGCTAGGGATTAACAGTTATTTTCATGTACAAAGTTTTAAGAAAATGAGATATTATATTTTTAGAACAACTTTTTCTTTTAGTATACTTTTTGGTATCGGGCTCAGGCTTTAATGACAGAAAATGTTTCGGGCTCGGGCTCTAATGACAGAAAATGTTTCGGGCTCGGGCGGGTTTGGATTTAAAATAGTCGGGCTCGGGCGGGCCTGGGCTCCAAAAAGTGAGCCCGAACTCATCTCTAATCAATACAGCATTTTTTGTTATTCTAAAATAATTCGTCTCCTTGCAGATGCCTTAAATATAACATTTCGTGAGAGTATAATCATAAGTAGATGAGTTGTAAAAAAAAAAAAAAAGTGCTAAAAATCCATAAATTTGGAAAACTTAAACGAAGATTGTATAAAAATAAATTATTTTGCATTATTTAGTTCGAAAATTTTGAATAACGATTCAAAAGTTATTTGTGGTACCATTAAAGAAAAATGATTTGGGGAATGTTTAATATGTGGACGATTCATTATGCAAAGAAAAATATTCATATTCGAAAAGAAGACATTATTGACATATTACCATATTACACTATATTGCCGAAAATTACCAGACACTTACGATTTTACACATTTTGTCGAATATCTGGCGAAAAACTTGCCGAATTCTTCTGGAACTTTGGGAATATAAAAAAATGGTCTGACTTCATATTTTTCAGCGAGAATTGATAATGAGGACTATTAGGGAACAAACCACAAATTGAAGAAAAATATAATATTTGCCCGCAAAACATTGTGACGTCACGGCCATTTTACTGTGAAGTTACATTGCGACTTTGTGTCCGTCGATATGACGTCACAGTGACTTGAATGGGAGGTCGTTATGGCCGTTTTTAAGCTCTTCTGTGACCTCACACTGTGACCACTTTGTGAAGTCACAGTGGGACTAATTTGTGAAAATTGTGACGTTTGTGACGATTCTGCATCGTTGTCGGGTGGCCACATTTTACCCGATCACAACCCGACCCCATTGGGACGGCTCTTTTTTTGGCAGGTTTTGGATCCTTCATTGGGTCGGGCACCCAGATTTTATCAGAACCCGGCCCGACCTTATTGTGCAGGCTGGTGCCTTTTCTTTTTTGGCTCTAGTTAGAATTCGGATTAGAATCATGCATCGGGTCAGATATCCAGGTTCTACACGAACCCGACCCGTGTCCGGGTTAATAAAATCTGATTACTCAACTCGATGTAAAATGCAATCAAAATCCAACCTGTAGCAAAATAATAATAATAATAATAATAATAATAATAATAATAATAATAATAAAAGACTCAATAACTTTGGGTGGGGTTCGAGTAAAATCTAGTCACCCGATCCCATGCAAAATCGGATGCCAGAATCGTCACGTGTGTTTTGAATATTGATAGCTCTTACGTAAAGTTCCGAAATAATTTTATTGCAATCGCAACATCTTTCGAAATCGCATCTATTACTTTACATTACCCATTTTTTACTATAATTCAAGATATTAAGAACCTAAGCTAGTATAACGCGGAGGAACTTGCGAGCTAATGGTAAAACAATAGCAGCACTCTTTATTCCACGTTCGTTTGCATTTCAATATTTATTTTTCTGCAGGCATTTTCAATTTTAGAATCAGTTCCAAAACTAAAAGTGTCATCAGAAAAAATAACTGCATCAAAAATCAAAAATGCATGAAGATACGCGGCAACACCTAAGATATTATATGGAAAAAAAAACTTATAAAATATTGAAACGGAAATTTGAAAAATACGTTGTCATTGCTTTATCTGGGGAGTGCCTTCGCATTATTACTCTCTAGGTCCTTAAGGGGCATATGACTTTTAAATATAAACTGACTTTTTCTTCAACAAATTCAAATTTTTACAAAACGTATGTATTAAAGAGCAATATATTCTGAATATTTTTAAACAAACCGCACAACAAATTCGTATAATTTCATTAATTTTGACTAAAATTGTGTCAGTTATTTTTATTCTAAAAATGTTTAAAATAATACAAAATAATACATAAAAATTTAAAGTTGACATATAGTAATTATAAATGGTTTATCTCAAAAACGTTTTCCTTAAAAAAAAAATAGCTTGCAAGATTTATATTAAACTACTTTATATTTTTTACAGATAAACTTTACGGGTTCACATATTGTATCTGTGTCTTAACATTGGGCCAAAATTTGATTCAGAAAAAAGAAGCAGAAATAAACTCCGAAAAAAAAAATGCAACCCGTTCACTTTATTTTTAAATAGAAATTTTTCTAAAATATAAGGTAAAGCCAGGAGAGATGGCGCGGTCGGAGAGATTGCGAACACAGAGGTTCGTGGGTAAGGAGTAGAGTGAGCGAGCAGCGATTCCAGGTAGTTGTACAACAGCAGTAGTGGAGTGTCGACTTGCAAGTGCACGTTGACTGTTTTGAGCGTCTAAGATATAGCATTGCTATTTTGTTTTGTTTTCCCAAAGTAAGTGCTTGTATTTTCATAGCTATTCATCAGAATTTCTATACAATGTCAGTAATACAAAATATTTTAAACTTAAACGATTTCTCATAAGCTACTAATCTAGACTAACAATGTTAACATCAACGGTTCGTTTTAGAAGCGGCCATGTTTAAATAAAAGGCCGCGCAATCTCTCCTACCGAAATTGGAGAGTTTGCGCATCTGCTAATTAGGAAAGATGGCGCATTGTTCCCATTAGTTTCCATGCTAGGAGAGATTACGCAGCTTATTGGTAAATTTGCATAAAAAATGAAAAATGAAAATGGACTAATTTTAAGTTGAACATGTTTTCAAGTAACTTAATGTTATTTTATAATCTTATCTGGACTTTCTTTTTCTGATTCTTTAATTTTTTTTTCCTTTAATTAAAATTTTTTAATCGTTTTTAAAATTATTTCCTTTTTCTGATTCTTTAATCATTAGGTTGAAGTATTCACTCCTAATATAATAATATTTGTTCAAAAAGCCTTACAACAAAGTCATTTAAGTGTAATTATTATTGTTAATAATTTAATTGTAGTTATTATAAGTAACAATCTCTCCTACCCATTGCGCAATCACATCAACCCTGTAAGGACAGATTACGCAAAATAACTTTCTTGGTTTTATTAAAACTGTTCTATTAAATTACAATATAACAACAAAATAGCAATGTAACAAATAAAGTAAAAATTATTCATGGATAGTTTAGCAAAATATTAATATTTAGATTTTTTATTGTTATTCTTTTGAATTGTGCGCAGACTCTCCTAGATTTACCTTACGATATTTAGGTTCATTCTGAAGATAATAAATTCACAAAGATTGTAGGTAAAATTTAATAAAAATGTTGTGCACAGTTTAAACAAAGTACTTTTTTAACTTTTTGAGATAAACTTCTTTAAAGTATCTTTTTAATCACTGCTTACAGTGAGAACGGATACATTTTTTAGCCATAACTCGTGTAATTATATGTTTTTTTTTTATGAAGGTATCTTAAAATGCTCAAACACTGTTGTTCTTTCGTGTATAGTCCCCCACCCTCCCCGAAAAAGCCTATCTTTTGAATATGTCCCTTTTAAGATTTCAAAATATTAAAGATTTCAATTTTTTGTGGTAAAAAAAAATAATATAATTCGTTTAAAAAGCACGCATACTTCAAATATACTACCATATTAATATTTTTCATATATGAGTGAATGTACATTTTAAAATATTATAATCCTTGCAATATAGGCATAACTTTTTTTCCTTTTTTTCGGGTGATTTTTAATAGGACAGAAAACTATTTTATATACTTACATTCTGTTGCTCTCAATGCATCCATCAAGTTATAATAATAATAATAACAATAATAATAATTATTAACATTATTATTATTTTACACTCCCATCTATGGATGTTATTTTGTACAAAAAGTTACATATACAACTCTAAAAGTCAAAAGCATAAAACAAATAATAATGCTTTAAACAGCATGTAAGTTTCCTAATTTTAGATTGTAGAAGTTAAAAGCTTAAATAAGAAAAAAAACTGAATCGTGAAAAATGTTTACACCATTTATTGATTTAAAAGTTTTTTAAATTATATTAAAATACTTACATATATTACTTACCCATCATACGTAGTATAGGGTAAGTCTTGTAATCGTTTTGAAAATCGAAAAAAAATTTTTGACGGATTTACACGTTTCAGACACTGGAGATTCCGAAAAACATATTTTTAGAAAAAAAATTTTGCCGTCCGTCTGTGTGTCTGTGTGTGTGTCTGTAAACGCTCTATCTCCCGAAAAAATTGAGATAGAGACTTGCAATTTGGTATGTACTTAGTATGTAATAATGGGAAGAAGCCTATTTCATTTCAATAACCTCGATTAACCGGAACAATTTTTTTCGGACTCTCGAAATATTCGTTCTGATGAAAGGTATATAAAAATTTTCGAAATTGTTTATTTTAAGAAATGAATATAAAAGACAATAAAAAAACATAAATTCTGAATAAAGCATGAAGTCGATCGGATAATTAGTTGCCGAGATATTTGAAATCCTATTTTCCACACTCTTCGATTTTTCATGACTCTGTATTTCATCCAAATTTCACTTCAAAGATATATTTTAATTGGAAATTTGACGCTTAATCAGATGCAATAAACCGCTAGTTAATAGGATTATTATTTTTGGAGTTATAAGGAAAAACCTCTTTCAAGCAATTCAGTAATCGAGCCTTTAAAGTTTGTGACGTCATCAAGCCACGATTTTATTTGAATTGCAATGCATTTTATAAGTAGTTTACACATTTTTATTTTAATATTTTACATTATGCATATCCATGATGGGTAAGTATTACGGTGGCCCCCAACGACTAGTTTGTTTTAGTTATCCAAATGTCTTTAAGTGGAATCGTAGAAATGAGAATCGTAGGAAGAATAAAATTCCAGAACATTTAATTAATAAAATATTATCTAAAAAGTAACCAGGTAAAAATGAAGGAATTATTAAAAGCACCTCGCAAAGTTACCCACTTACCATTTGACTATTATTACACGAAATTATAGTAAAATAAAGTTTTTAAATATTTTGGCTAGCAAAAAAGCATCATTCGTCTAATGTGTAAAAGAATAAAAGGGCGGATTTTCGACAGAGTCCGGTGGCAGCTGTTATTTTTTCATTGTTCAAGAGTATACTTGCGCAGACGATTTGGATATTTCAATTAATTTTCAAGTTTGATTCTTTTTAAAGAAGTGAATAAATAAAATATTTTTTCGAACTTAGATCATTGCATTTTGAAATATATGTGACTATTACAACTGATGATTTTTCAATAATTAACTCGTATTTTTTCATTAATTTTAAGGAGTTATATAGTAGAGTCCTTTTCTACACATGCATACATAAAAGTGCTATATGTTACGATTATAAATAATTCTGTATTAACACACATATTCCAAGAATTAGTTCTTGTTTTCTTTCATTAAAATTGCTCCAATGCTACCATTTTTTTGAAATAGTAATAATCGCCTTATATAATTTGGCGTTAAATAAGAAGAATATTACCAATTCAAAAATATTCCAGCTATGAAACATTTTTTTATATAAAAATTGCCCGCCCAAATGACAACACTTTTTGGCATGAAAACCTGCCACTCGGATAACGTGGGTTAATTTAGTCCGCCATAAATATTTTCAAGATAATTAAATTCTGTTTAATTTCAAATTATCGGAGCGGATAACGTCACCTGAATTATGCCATTAAAATTTTGTGGTTTTAATCTTGGAAAAGGAAAAATAATCTAAATTATTTAACGTATCTAAACAACTCGCTCCCCCCCTCCCCTTCGTATATTTTTTCTCCTGTCTCGCTGGTAGCAGTAATTTAAAATTTATAAATTTGATGAAGTTATTTAAAATCAATTTATTCATTTTTCTAGAAGACATAAAACGGAAATGAAAAACTCTCTTAAATTAAAATGAAAACATTTTTTCTTGAAGTACATGCAGAATTATGTTTGAGGTATAATTTCCAATTACATATTAACAAAATTGATCTATTTAAAATTAATTTGCCTATAATTTGAT
Source organism: Maratus michaelseni (assembly GCA_963931845.1). Lineage (NCBI taxonomy): Eukaryota > Metazoa > Arthropoda > Arachnida > Araneae > Salticidae > Maratus > Maratus michaelseni. Next base: position 495,960,659 of record OZ007586.1, read on the forward strand.
AAATTAAAGAGTGACAGACCTGTACTGACGGCTCATTAAAACAGCCCTTTTTTTAAAAATGTTTCCTCTCACTTTAAAAGATTTTGTAAACGATTACATATCCATCATATATATGTAGCGTACGACATGCAACCGCTTTCATTTATGTAAAAAAAAAAAATAACTTTATTGAAAGTAAAGTCAATTCTGAATTAAAAAAATAAAATTGTAACAACACAATTATTTCGTGCATTCGTCGACTATTATTGACAGTTTGTAAAGGAATTAAATAGTTCTTGCATACAGAACACAGTCTTTGAGTTTGGCACCAGTTCTCTAGATCTCTAGATAGTGGAATAATATTCGAAGGAAAACTAGCTGACTTAGAAGTTTATCATTTTGTTGATGATAACTAAAGTTTATCACAGAATTTCACAAAGTTCAAAAAATGTGTATTTCTCGTTGCTTTCTTCACTCAAGTATCCAGACTTTTTTTTTATATCGAAATCTTGAGACCCTATCTCAGCCACAGAATAAATAGCCTCAAGAGTTCTTATTCTTAAACTCTCCCTCAACTCTTTACAGAGCCAATACTTTTTTCCAACGTTTATCCGGAAAAATAAACCCAGCTCCTCAGCTGAGCTTTTACACTTTTCAGGACTTTTCTCTCTCTTACTCAATCTCGTCGATGACTTAATTCACTTCTCGTGATTAAATATACGAAGTACTCAACCCGTCCTATCCAAAGATGAGGAAATGATATCATCCTCAAACTCTATTATCATTGGTTCAAGAAGAGGGGGGGGGGATTAGACTCCATCATTTTGAGAGAATTCCACCTTCTACACTGTCGACACCATGCATCTAGAAGAATCTACCCCACACGTAGAGGTCAGCAACTTTAATCTGTCCAAAGCCTTTTAAACGAAAGATTGGTTATGATAGATTTTGATCTTCAAAGGTTACCCGCCATGGGAAAACATCAGTCGGACCACCTAGACAGAATTCTTTCTCACGTTGTCAAATGGCCAGGAGTTTCTATCATTTCTGAAAGATAGTTTCTTTACAATTTTAAAAATTCCTATTTTGGTCACAACGAGACTTCACAATATCATGGGTTTTTGGTCACACTGGGACTTCACAATATGGTGGATTTTTTATCACAGTCGTCATGTGACGTATATGGCATGCAACAACGTTATAGTGACGTCACAAAAATAAAAAAAATTCCAGAACTATAAATTTTACAATGAATATCCCTTTTTCCAGTCTTCTAGTCTGTTTTAAAACTTTTCGGAGAAGTTCACATTTTAGCCACAATGTGGCGTCACTGAGCGGTGGCATTTTTGAGACAGATGTGGCGTGACCACCGTGACTTGTAGTGACGTTGCCGTCACTGCCACTATGCATGCTATACGGTTGGGATCACCCAGTGAAATGAATTGCTCGAAATGATCTGCAGCTGCAGCACATGACTATGTGGATATTGTACAAGATTTGTGTAATAATAACATGCATATTTATGAAGATATAAAGGATTCCTTAAAAAAAAAATCAAGAAATTTTCGCACGATTTTTGTTTATAGCATACAGGTTTTTCAACCAAATTTAACGCCACTTTCAGAAAACGTGACAGTGTACAGCAGAAACAAAATCCCTTATCATCTGGCTACTTTTCGAAGGCAACCGAAATTCAGCTCACTATATTGCCAATATCTTTTTGAATTTTCAATATATTCGATTGGTTTTATATTAGTTGCTCTGTAGTAAAGTCTCTCTTGTAACTCAGGGGAAAATTTTTTTGCTATAGTTCGCGCATGCGCAGATGAAAATTATTTCATATAACTGCTCATATTTCATTAAATAATTAATATATTTATATTATAATTGTACAATGTTGTTTTTACTTCTTTTTTTCAAATTTTCTGAAACTGGCGTTAAATTTGGTTGAAAACCTTGCTATAAACAACAAAAATGAAAAATCATGCATCATGCATAAATTATGTAACACTTTCCAACATTTCCAATAAACTTTTACAAATATTTACCGTTTAATAAGGTGAAAGACGATGTCTAACTAAACAAATTGGAAAAAGCATAACATATTTAAAAACCCAATTTCAGAAATTACCAACAATATTAGGAAAAATATCCGAAATCTTTTGTGCAGTCCTGTATATTATAAATAGATTTGTATATATACTACATAGAATGCTAAAATTTAGTTCAGTTAGGAAACGCATAGCACAGTTTAAAATCCTTCTTCGGGAATTTCCGTCAATAAACAGAATTGTGCTCGAGATTCTTTGTGCCACCCTGTATATGATATATAGAATTTATACACACCAATAGGCAAAAAATGAGTTAAATTTAAAAACGTGTACTGCAACTAAAAACGCACTTCCAGCAATTATTGTTAACAGATAGTACTTAAATGAATTATTTTGTGTGTCCCTGTAAATGAATGATGAATGCTATGCACAAAGTATTCTATAGTATACCTCATGTAATGGAACTCAGTGATATATACCAATTTTGATGTGTTTGAAATTGTGAAACATTATTAAAATAAATCGCAAACGATTTTCTCCCGTAGACCGTAATGAAACAGAACTCTTTTAAGTGTATCTGTAAATATACTACGAGAGTTATGCCCACCATATACTATAGCAAGCCTCTTGTAGTGCAGCTCAGTGGTATACATCAATTTCAATATTTTAGAAATGGTATAACATCAATAAAATAAACCGCAAATGATTTTTCCCCATAGACCATAATGTAACGGAATTGTTTTGAGCGTCCCTGTAAAGTAACTATAAGCGCGACACGCTTCGTTTTCAATACCGAACTTGCCACAGTGAACATCAACAACATGCATCAATTGCGTAATAATCCGAGTATATTTACTCGAGTTAGAGCATGGACAGATAGACGGCAGACAGACAGACAAACCGAATTCATAAACACTTTTAAACTATGTTTGAAAATGTTAAAAAAGCCTTCAAAATTTTTTGAATTTTTTAAAGAAATCGTTGTATTTTCCTGAATATACGTGCTACTCTTACATAAATGAACAGAATATATCCACCTAATCATGTGCTGCAGCGACAGATCATTTCGTGCATTTTATTTTACAGTGTAATAATATTTTTTTCTGCAATTTGTTGTTGGTCCTCAAATAACCCTTCGTGAAAAAATATGAGGTTAGGTCAAACATGTTCTTTATATTCTCATAGTTCTAAAAGAATTAATGTAGTATTTCTTTAGATATTTCATAAAACGCGTCCAAAATTGAAAATGTCCCTTGATTTTTTACAATATACACTGGTGGTCAAAATTATAAGCACAAGGCAAAAATCGCCAAATCTGGGCTGCACTTAGCTGGAAAATTATGTAAATTTAATGGCTGGAAACCAATGGAAAATATTTTTATAAGTTTTTATGGAAATATGTGGAAAATTCATATTCATAAAATGTATTATGGATTTATACAGCCATATATGGACAAAATTATAAGAATAACTGTATTTGTGTGTTCTAAAAGTAAAATTTGCATGTATTTGTTCTGCACACGGAACTCCCAGACGATATAAGAGCGTAATAAGCGTCATATTTTGTTTTTAAGTCATGCCGCTAGGTACGTACAAAGCTTTCGGAATTTGAGAAAAGGAAAGTGGATGCATTTAAAAGTTCAGGACTTTCTGTACGTCAAATTGCGACAAAGCGTCAAGAACGGTTATTTACAATTATCTTAGAAATCGCGGTAAATATGGACGGCAAAGACATACAGGTAAGCCATCCTCTGTTTCTGTACGGGAGAGAAGAATGATAATAAGGCGAGCTTGCTCCAAAAAACAAACGTCAACAGAAATAAAACGTGAACTGAACTTAGAATGTAGTGCTCGAACTGTTCGACGTGTTTTACAAAAAGAAAAAATGTTTGCTATTGTAAACATACAGTAGCGCTCAAAAGTATTTTGACAACGTTATATTCGCTCTTATTTTGTTTAATATAAAATTATAAAAAAAATATATTCCCTATGATTGAGAATAATATGACTGCAGTATTCAAAGGTATCAAGTTTCAACTTATGTTTATTTACATTCGGCGCAACCGAAGAAGCTCCTTAGCTCAAAAGGATTTTGACAATTAGTTTGCAATGAATTGTTGAAGGCGTCAGTTGCTCTATAGCTTAGCTTTGATTAGTGTTTATATTGACTTATTGTGATTATTTTTATATACCGAAACGCAAAGAATATTCTACTGATTTTAAGAAAGCCGTTGTAAATGCCATTAAGCAAGGAAGGACGCAAGCAGAAGTTGCTCGTTCTTTTAACGTGTCTCGGAAGCTTGTTAGTACACTGAATAAACTTTTTAATAACCGGAAATCTATCAAAAATAAGCCTCAAAGTGGCTGTCCGAAAAAAACAACAACGTGCAATGTTGACCGTATTATAAAAAAGCTATCTACAAGTGATTGTGGTAGGTCTGCTGTAGTAAGAAAAAATGAATTGAAAGAAAATTACGGCATAGACATACACGTTTCAACTGTCAAACGACGTCTAAAACTCTATGGTTTAAATCGCCAAGGACCAGCAAAAAAGCCTTTGATATCTGCTAAGAATAGGAAGGCTAGACTTGCATTTGCAAAACGGCGTAAATCGTAGACAAGTGTAGAGTGGTCTAATGTTTTGTGGAGCGATGAAAGAAAGTTTAATTTAGTGTCATCTGACGGAACCAAGTATATTCGACGTCCTAAAAACAAAAAATATGATGTTCGATACCAAATACCCATAGTCAAACATGGAGGCGCCAATGTGATGGTTTGGAGTTGTTTTTCACGTAGCGAGGTTGGACCCTTAGTTCGACATGAGGGAATAGGAATCGGTTCATTTGTGCTGATATATTAAAGACTAATTTGCTACCATACGATAAATAAAACATGTCTGCTAAGTGGTATTTCCAACAACATAGTGTCCAGAAACACAAATCCAATTACATAAGTGATTTTACGAAACGCAGAAAAGTCAAGGTTCTAGAGTGGCCAAGGCAAAGTACGATTTTGAACCCATTAGAGCATCTGTGGGAGGAGTTAAATAGTAGAGTAAGATGACAAAATTATTCAAATAAGGAGGCTTTGTACGAAGCTCTTTAAAATGAGTGGAACCGAATTCCTTTAGATCAAATACAAAAGTTAGTCGACTCGATGCCGCCGCGTTGTGAGGCTGTCATAAAATCGAGAAAATATGCTACTATATATTGACTGACTCATTAATATTTGATAATTGTTGTGTTAAAACAATTTTTTATTATATTGTGAAAGTACATTTGATTTATCATTTTCTGATTTTTTTTTGGGGGGGGGAGGGGGGGGGGGGTTCACGTTATTTTCTAGCAAATGATAGGTAATTTACTACAATTTTGTAAAACATTGAATATGGTTAAATAAAATAAATGATGGATTTTTGTTTTTCATTATTGTTTTTAATTATATCAGGCAAAACATTCGTTGTTCTTATAATTTTATCCAATTTTTACAATGACATATTTTGTTAATTATATGGCAAAACATTCATATTTTGCATTTTCCAATGTTTTGCATTCTACAATGATTTCTAGCATAAAAAGCATTTTATGTATAAATTTCACTTTATTTAGTACATAAATAAATTTTTTTCTGTGTAATTTTCAGTTGTTCTTATAATTCTGAATACCACTGTATTGTATATTCGATAAATCAAACAAAACATCTATGGCAGTATATTTTTGACTTCGTCCTCGATAAAGATCATTACCAAACACAATATGAATTGGCTTCTACATTAAAAATGCTGCAGGGTTTTAATACTTGTCTTAATATCATTTTATTTTAATGATGTTAGATCATTTCAAACATATTGAAATTGATATATACCACTGAGCTATTTTAGTTCGGGAATCAATTAGGTACTTGGCAACTATTTTTATATTATATTCGCACCATTATTTAAAAAAAATAAAGTTTGTAATATATTTCTCTTGAACACATTGTCAAAGTGTATGTGACAGATTTTTGTTTTGAGAAAATGGTGCGGGGTAGAATTAAAAAAATAGTCGCCAGTGGCAGCCCTGATGCTGCAAAATGCTTATTTATTACCCTTCCATGCGCTTCGCAACATCTACATGCAGTGAGTATGCTACAAAAGCAAGGAAATGGGGTCCCATATCAATGAGGAACGTCGTGGAACATTAAAAATCCAATACGTGAACTGCTGCTTCAAAGACAAAAAATAATTTTTGTATTGCATTCTTACGGAAGATGAATAATGGACTCATTAGGGTAGTCTCAAAAGACTGAAGGCATGGGTGCATCTAAGTGAACCAGGTCCGTCAGTGCTGAAACAAAACATTCATGGCAGTAAGTTTACGCTGTGTATCTGGTGGAAGACAATGGGTGTAGCCTACTGTAAAGAATTTTAAGCACGTCAGACAGTCAATGGTGGATGTTATAAGCAATAAGCAATTAATTTGAACGAATAATTGAAGTATAAATGCCTACAATAAAGCTGAAAGACAGGACAACTTTTTTTGCAATGTGATAATGCTCGCCCACATGTTGCAAGATCAGTAAAACTCAAGAAACACTTCTTCACTGTGAAATATTGCCCTCACCGCTGCATTCACCACATGTTGATCTATCAGATCACTACTTGTTTCGCTCTTGGTAAAAATTTATTTCTGTGTAGTGGTTCAGTTTTTATGCAGAAATCAAAAATTGGTTTGATGTGCAGATATCTTTAAGAACCAAATTTCTTGCATTCCAGAATTTTCTTACAGCCTGACAGATGTACGATCATTGAGGCTTCTGATGGTAAATAACTTGAATAAATCAGTCTTTCATTTTGGCGAAAAAGAAGTGTTTTTCCTTTATTCAGGAAACAGCGAAGTCATACTTTAAATATACAGGGTGCAAAATGTTATCTATCGCCGACCTTTAATTTCTCAACCGTTGGTTTTAGACATATAGTTCCAATTAGAAAGCGTTCAAAATTAGGTAAATATTCATGTTGTGGCGTTAATTAAAGTAAAAAATCCATTTTATAAAAATTACGAAATCTAACTTTTTATACGGTCCCCTGGTCCTTATAGTTATCTTTAGTAAATGTGTGCACATATCATAACAAATACAGCACAAAAAGTTTGACTTCTGTACGACAAAAATTGACACAGTTATTAAATTTCAAAGTGTGAGATTTTTTCACATAATTTTGTCTTTCATTCAGGGATCAGTTAAAAGTGAATTAGAGTAATTCGAGATTGAAATCAGGGTGCAATGTCCTTTTCACGGCAAAACTACCTTTAGCCGGTAACGCTAAATCGGTGTATCAACAAAGAAGGTTATTTCATCTAAAAATTTGAGCTGACTTTGAGGGGTCGTATACAAAGCGAAGAATGAAATATTGAAATTAAACAGAAAAATAAATATCAATTTATTATCATATTAGAAAATGGTCTACTAAAAAAAATGAATACATCAAATACCGGAATCTACTGGAGATACTGCTCAAAGTGTTCTCCATTGGTGGCAATGCACAATTGAATGTGTGACAGTACTGAGTCCTGGACACGTTGGAGTATAGCAAGAGAAACAACCATTAACCGGTATCGCTGAAACAGGGTATCACCAACGAGGTTTTTTCATCTAAAAATTTAAGCTAACTTTTAGGGGTCAAACAACAATCAAAAGTCAAATTAGGCAGTGTCGAATTCAGGGGGTGGCCCGGGAGGGATATTCCGCCCCTTCCACCCGCCGGAGCAATGAAATGTCCCTCCCGGAAAATGTGAGATTTTGTGTTTCCAATGGTCAAAAAGTGCAGTTTCTCCTCGGAACTCTATGATGTCCCACCGCCGGAGAAAAGTGTCTGAATCAACACTGAAAGTAGGTATTGTTTGTTATCGGAAAATAAAACCTTCCGCTCTTTTGCGAATGCGTCCTGTCTGTTTTGATTTTATCAAAATAGGGTTGAGTCGAGTTTGTTTAGCTGCATTTCGCTGAGTGCCAATCTTAGTGACAGCCTACAAGAGAACACAAACTAGTTTATTCAGAGCGTTTTCCTAGAGATCGACATCCAACGCAGGAAACAATAACTGATGCATTGCACCCTCTTAGGGAGACCGGCTCTGTTGCACCACGATACAGAACAAGTTGACCTTCAAGGTGTAATGTTCGAGTGACACCGGAGGAGGTGCTAGAATTCGCCCTTTTAAATCCACAAATGAGCACGGCGGAAAGAAGCGAGGCATGTCGATACACGCGTCAGCGTGTGTGGCAGTTATTACATGCACATGATGCGCATCGCTACTATCCAACACTGGTGCAAGCATTGATGTTGGGTGACCACGAAAGACGGTTTGATTAATGTAATTTCATGCATAACACTATAGAGAAAAATCCATCGTCCCTTTGTGAAATTCTGTGGACAGATGAGGCAACGTTTACACAGAGTGGCATTGTGAACGTGCAAAATGTGCATTACTGGTCTCTGGAAAATCCTCACATCGCCCGCACAGTACGACACAAGGTACGCTGGTCAACGAACGTGTAGTGCGGTATATGGGGTACTCAGATTGTTGGTCTTATCTTCTACGATGGAACCCTAACGAGCGAACTTTATCTGCATCTACTACAAAACATGGTACGTGACTGGTATGAAGAGCTGCCTCTCCGAAATGAATACCGAGCGTGGTTTCAACATGATGGGGCCCCTCCGCATAAAGAATCAAACATGGGTGCGTATCTGGCCAACTAATTCGGTCAACAGGTCATTGGATATGGTGGTCCGGTAGAGTGACCACCGCGTTCAACCGGACTTGACTCACATGGATTTCTACCTCTGGGGATACATCAAGGCACAGGTGTATGTGACTGAGCCTACTTCTCTGTTTGATCTGAAGCAGCGCATCATCCTTGCTTGTCGCACAGTTATACCTGCTATGCTCCAACGTGTCCAGGACTCAGAACTGTCACGCATTCAATTGTGCATTGCCACCAATGGAGAACACTTTGAGCAGTATCTCTAGTAGATTCCGGTATTTGATGTATTCATTCTTTATAGTAGACCGTTTTCTACTATGATAATAAATTAATATTTATTTTTCTGTTTAATTTCAATATGTCATTCTTCGTTTTGTATACGACCCATCAAAGTCAGCTCAAAATTTTAGATGAAATACCCCTCTTTGTTGATACACCGATTTAGCAATACCGGATAAAGGTAGTTTTGCCGTAAAAAGTACACCCTGATTTCGATCTCGAATTACTCAAATTCATTTTTTTAACTGATCCCTGAATAAAAGACAAAATCATGTGAAAAAATCTCAAACTTTGAAATTTAATAACTGTGTCAATTTTTGTCGTACAGAAGTCAAACTTTTTGTGTTGTATTTGTTATGATATGTGCAAACATTTACTAACGATAACTATAGGTACCGGGGGACCGTAAAAAAAGTTAGATTTCGTAATTTTTAAAGAATTGAATTTTTACTTTAATTAACGCCACAACATGAATATTGACCTCATTTTAAAAGCTTTTGTAACTGGAACTATATGTCTACAACCAACGGTTGAGAAATTAAAGGTCGGCGATATATAACATTTTGCACCTTGTATATACAGAGGAGTGTTCATACATTTTTGTAACGATTTTGTAAAAAGAAACATATAAATACAGATATATTTTTTCTAATACATTTAATCTGATAGCCCTTTTATTGAACTACCATATTACACCTTGATTTCCAAGATGAAAGAGCTTTTCTTAAAATATCAAGATTTATTTTGTAACATTCCTCCACCACAATATTCCACAGTACCTTCAATGCTTTGGGATGCCGCTTATAAAGAGCTTGTCCACATGCACAGTAATCCATAGGAGACACGTCGGGACACTTTGCTGGAGTGCAATTAAATGGAGTAGTATCAATTCCTGTTTCATTTCTGATTTTTTCTAAAAAAATAGGAGTAGATTTAGAGGCACACCCAGAAAAAGGAATTGATTAAAACTACAAAACATGTTTTGTTGAGTACATTTTGGTTGTATTAAGCAAAATTTTTAGTTGAAGTAAAAAATTGGTTTTGTTGCTTGGACAATAAAATATTGTTAACCCTCTTACAAAATTTTAACAAAATTTCATCAATTTTACTTGAATTAACAAAATCTGTTTTTTTTAAATTTTACAATAATTTTGTAATTTAAATTTGTAATTCCAGCAAAATTTTGGTGTTTTTGCACAATTTAAATTGTTGTGTTGTAGCTATAACTCTCTCACGTAACTTGGTTTATTTGACTTATATTGCTATATAATTAAAGGATTAAAATAATTTTTGGATAATTAAAACTTTTTTAATTGGGACGGACCAAGGTAGTTTTAAGAATCCCCTTTTCCCATTTCTTACTTTCTTGTATCTTTACAAGAAGAAAGTATTGGATTCATGAAAATTTCCAACTTCCAGTTTCCGACGGATTTTAGAAGGTCCTGAACACGATTTGACTGTTTTAGAAAATGACTCTGTCTGTCTGCATGTGACAAAATTTTGTAAGAGCTCTATCTCAAGAACTAATGCACAAAATTTAAAAAAACTTTATATTCAGTTACTTTCTGATATAAATTGTTGCTGATTCGTTTTTGGTGTAAATCACGCAACAGGTGGAGATGCTATGTTGCATTTTTCGCGATTTATGCAATAGCTCTATCTCATTTTCAGCAGTGAATTACGCCTGTAATCTTTGAATAATAACCACTGAATTTTTATCCTGCTTTTTGCAGGCGTAATTCACTGCTGAAAATGAATTAAAAATTAACTATGTGTTGCCGTATGCTGGCTTTGTATTGTTGAATCATGTTTGCCAGAGAAATTTGCGCGCTCCTGATGACATTTCCATCTTGTGCTGGAGTTACAGCCGGGCCGACATATATAAGAGTGAGAAATGCCGAGTTGGGATATCGTTCCTTATAGCTCAGTGGTAGAGCCTCAGAGCGCTATTCTGAGGACCCAGATTGGGGCATTTTTCACGCTGTAGGTTTACGCTTGAAAAAAACAGGATTAAAATTCACTTGTTATTATTCAAGGATTACAGGCGTAATTCACTGCTGAAAATGAATTAAAAATAGTTAAAATTACATGTTAGATTGGTTCATTTAACAGAATTTTTTTTGTATAAGCAAAACAAGTTCGTAATATAACATATTTTATGATTTAAACAAGCAAAATATATTCTGTTGTAAATATTATAATTGTTTCTTTAACAAAACCTTTTTGTTGTTAAAACAAAGAAAATTCTTAAAATTAAACGAAACAGTTGTTGTTTAAACAAAAGTTTTTGTTGCTGAAACTGTAAAGAACTTTTAAAGTAACAGATAATTATATTTATTTTGAGAACACTTTCAATAAAAGTATTGTGTTAATTCAAGTAAAATTGAACCATTTTTACTTGAATTAACAAAACAATTTTTTGATGACGATACAAAATTTTTTGTTGGAATTGCAAAAAAAAAATCAACAATATTTTTCTTGTTGATTCAAACAAAATTTTCTTTGACCCACATTTAAACGAAAAGTTTTGTTGGGTCAACCAAATTTTTGTTGATTCAAGTAAACTTTTTTTCTGTGTGCATGAATACTGATGGAACTTAACACAATGAAGATTGTTTGCGTAAAGTGATGGAATGTCTTCTTTGGAAATAGGTATTAAACATATTTTTGATAGTAATCCGAGTTAATTTTGACATTACTTTCCTTATTTTAAGTTTTGCGTCATAAGAGAATCCAGCAATAACCATATATCCTTTAGCAAAACTTTCCTTGTTTTCTCTGAACACGCATTTTAGGTCTTCTTCTCTAACTTTTCGGTAGTAAATCGATCTTTTCCTATTGAAATCAGATAATATATAGCCGTGCAATTGTAACTATATAATTCCATTTTTTGCATGCCAAATAATTTTCATACAACAGTCTGCACGCATAGTGTTAAGCTGAGAAAAATGATTTCGCATTAGGCGGTGAACATCAAGTTTTTTTTGTTTTGATTAGCTTTAAAATTTTATTCTATAGTTTTGTTTATAGTTCCTTTAGCGAGGTTTAAGTATTTGGCGATAGTTCTTTAGGGGATGGGGGTGGATATTCTTTTAAAACATGAGATGCGACTTTAAATATAACCAGCTGGGAAGACCGACTTATGCTCGGTTAAAATTAGCTTTGTGTTCAACTGGATATAACAATAAATTCTTTATACAACATATAACAATTAGTTCTAAGTATCCTGATTGGTTGACTTCTGCTTTTGAGAACGTTATATGGACTCTGATTAATTGAATCATGTATCTCTGCTCTTATTGGGAAGTTCTAGAAAATTCCTTCAGATTCTAAAAAATGTCTTTGGCACTGATAATCTTGAAAGTTGATTTTACCGCCAAATCTCGCCAATGTCGCCTAGCGAAATGTTGCCAACTTTGCGAATTCGTTTACTGCCAACTGTTCAACAACATAAAAACTGTTTCAACCTTCATTCATACTGAAATGCTTTGACCCGTAGTGACTCAAAATGGCCCACTAATTGAATTTCTTCGAACATGTGACCTAACCCAGTGGTCTTATTGTAACTCTAAATAGAAGTATACAAAATTTAGTCAAAATCGTTCGAACAGTTTTTTAGAAAAAATTAGCTTGACAACTGTGACCCAAAAATGACCCAAAAATGACCCACTAATCGAATTTTCTCGAACATATGACCCAACCATATGGTCTTCTCGTACCCCAAAACGGTAAGATACAAAATTTAGTGAAAATAGTTAGAGCCGTTTTTTAGATAAAGTTAGTTTGACCCGTAGTGTCCCAAATCTGACCGACTAATAAAATTTTCTGGAACATGTAAAGTAGCCCAATGGTCTTCTCGTATCCCAAAATGGTAGGATACAAAATTTAGTCAAACTCGCTAGAGCCATTTTTTAAATAAAATTAGCTTGACCCGTAGTGACCCCAAAATGACTCACTAATCGAATTTTTTCGAACATGTGACATAGCCTAATGGTCTTCTCGTAACCCTAAATAGAAGGATACGAAATTTATTCAAAATCGTTCGAGCCGTTTTTTAGATAAAAGTAGCTTGACCCTGACCCGTAGTGACCCAAAATGACGCACTAATCAAATTTTCTCGGACATGTGACACAGCCCCAATGGTCTTCTCGTATCCCAAAATGGTAGGATACAAAATTTAGTCAAAATCGTTATAGCCGTTTTTTCGATAAAATTAGCTTGACCCGCAGTGACTTCAAAATGACCCACTAATCAAATTTTCTCGAACATGTGACCTAGCCCTATGGTCTTCTCGTTTCCGAAAACGGTAAAATACGAAATTTAGTCAAAATTGGTAGAGCTCTTTTTTAGATAAAATTTACATGTAATATATACACACACATAGCCACAGACACAAGATTTGCTCGTGTTACAATGTATGATAAGAAGTGAACGTACTGTTATTGGGTGTGAATTTTTTACCTTTTCGACAGTCAAAAGTAAAGTTACTTGTTTGTTTCCTTTTTTTATTAATTATGTCACTTATTTTACGTGTATAAATATTAAAACTATGCTTTTCACATCTTTTTTTAAATAATCGACTAAGCGTATTTGTATTCGTAAAGCGTAAATTCGCGCCTTCGATCCATAGTTTATTTTCCAGCGACATTTTAAAGCAAAGAAACTATATTATAAAAGACAAACGTGTCCATGCATAACGCTGACGTCATTTTGCGAATGGCAACACTTGACGATGAAATTTTGGTTTTGCGATTTTTGCTACTGCAATTTTTTTTCTGCTGCAATTTCTAAACATCGAACATTTTCAGTTTTTACACCGATGTATAGGAAAAAATCTTCTTTCAAATGCAATTTGTTTGAAAACTGTATCGCAATTTACTCATTTATTAAAGCATTTAAATTAAATTCCAAACATGATTGTTTTTAATCTATCTCTATCGTTTACAGACGATTACAAAATATTAATCCGTTTGCACTTTAAACAATATAAATGTTCAGCATTTGTTTCCAGCTATAACGAAATTAAACTTCATTAAGCAATAAATAAAACACAAATTTAACAGAGATGTAATTGAAATAAGCACTTAAAATCGCTGAAATTATCAGAATAAAAAAAAAAAAAAAAAAAAAAAAAAAAAAAAAAAACTGCTGTGGATAACGAAATTTTTAGCGCTTTCTTCGGCTATTAACTATAAGAATGTAACTAAGAAATTATATGTACACTGCATTTTAAACAGAATTTGCTAAAACTACGTTTTGAAATTATGTGATTTTTGATGCAAAACATTATTTATCAAAAATATATTGTTCTTTTAAGAATTGAATTATTTCAAGCTGGTGAAATGAAAATTACACCACTTTGTGGAACTAATAAAAAATCTGTTAGTTTTTAAAATTAAAATGAATGTTTTACATGAAATAAATCACGTCATTTTTTTCCGATAAACCATTTAACTTTTAATCCCACCCTTCTTTTTTTCACACATTTAAATAAATGTATGTCAAACACACTTATAGTAATTTTTATAATATACGAAATAAATCACATTATCTGCCCAAAATGACGCCAGTTTCGGATTTCAAATTATAGTGAGAGAATCTGAATTTTTATTAGTTTATAAAAATATTGTCCATACGCAGTTACTTTTTATGACAATGGGAAAGACATTGCATTAGAAATTGAAAAAAATATAAAATATATATTAGATTTGTGTAGTTATACACTGTGGAAGATATTTAAAAAAGAGGGGTAAAGAATGGTCCGAGAATTTTTTAAAGTTGACACCAATTTTACTCATGTTCTAAAGCATATGTACATTAAGTTTCATTCAAATCGGACAAAAACTGTAGATTGGTATCAGGAACACACATACATACATACCAAGAACGGCTCATATATATTTGTATATAGATATATATAGATAGATTAATAATTAATAAATTGTTAATATTATTTAATAATTTAAATAATATTAATAATTTTGATATTTTAAAATTAAATGTTAATAAGTTTTTCTGAGACAGTTTAGTACCACCTGTTAACTTATTAAACATTTGCTACCGAAAACAAAATACAGGTAGAACTTCTAAAATCCGAAATCGCTCGGGTGTAGAGTATTATAACCTCTACAGTATGTGTTTCTTATTTTTAAGTGTGGCTTTACTTTAGAATTTAAATTGTTATTTCTCAGTCTCTAAAATCTGGAAATTTCGAAAATCTGGAATTGCGGAGTCCCGAGTGATTCCGGATTTTAGAAGTTCTACCTGTATATCAATAAAATTTACACCAAAGAGCTTTTACCATTTTCCTTAAATTTAATTTTTATTACATAGCATCTTCCTTCACTAAGCTCTTCAGTTGTCCTTAATGTTACCCAAACAGAAATTTTGTAATTAAAAAACACTTTAACTATGAATAATCCGTTTTATATTATAATAGCGTGTGTTTCCAGACTGGACTGGGAACATATTTAAATGTACCCTCTGTCTTTGCACACGATAATGTTGGACTTCTTCAACTTTCAACTAAAATCTTCAAAATAGTTCTAACCTCAAAAGAACCCACTACACATAAAAGACCCCGTGTTATTTTTAACTACGCATCATTTAGGCCATTTGACAGAAGCTACTTTAGAATGGGGAGAAAATTACACAATTACAGCCTCTTTTTTGACAAATTACTTTTTACTGTATATGTTGGCAAGTCACTTTTTTGATGAAACCTGATCATTGGAAGAGTCTCTAGTACTTGTAATATGAAGAATCTAATTTTTGAACAAACAAATGCATGCATCTAGTTGTAAAATAATATTGAGCCATTATTGGCTATATCGTGATTAATTATGGAATATGGATAATTAGTGAGAAATGTATATTTCTGTTTTGTCAACATAATTTTTATTGAAATTCATAAAATATCTAGAGTTGTTACGGCATTTTTATGTATAGCTTATATACCTTTAGACAATACACTAATTTTGTATATTTTCGATTTTTAATAACACGAGGCATTTCTATTGTTATCATGTGCAGAGTACGTGAAATTTATATAGAAATTTAGGACCTGTACATATAAAGAATTAGCCGTGTTTCAATGTGCTTGAATATAAGAAGTATTTAAAATAAAAATAAAATATTTCTATTGACAATTCTATTTAATTCAGCAGGCTGAAATTTGATTGCATTGTTTGTGATTTAAAACAATAAAGTCATTATACCACGTTTATAATTGTTTTAAAAAATTAAAGATCATCTACTAGCAATTTCATGCAAATTTTTTAACTAAAATACTTTTAAAATATGCCAATCATTTAAATATATCTGAAAATACGAGCTGTAACAAAAGATTAACGATAAAAAAAAAATTAATAAGAAATAAAGCTGTTTGATATTAATGTTATAATTGTGATATCGCATGACAATTGACTAGCTATTTCGTCTCCACATACTAAGTTTTTCCGTTTGAATAGTTTTTTTTTTTGTCTGGAAGTTGGTTCTAATCAATATCTGAAGTTTAATGTTATGAACTATATCAAAAATATTTTTCGAGTGAATGCTGAAATGCTTTTGTATTAAATATACGTATTTATCAATTCTATTAATAAGTCACATTTCAGGGACTTCTTCACTTTAGTGAGAATATTCCAACTTGACATAAAAATCTGTAATTAAACCCTAGCACCAAAACGTAATTGGGATAATATTGTTTGGATTTAGAACGGACAGTATTGACAATATTGCCATAACACTAGGATGTATATTTGGCCAATATTGCACAAATATTAGCAAGAAATATTTCGCCATTTCATTTCTAATGTAAGCCTATATTTCACCAATATTGGCGGTTCATTGCAGATATTTTCAATGTAATGCCAATATTTTTGTAATAGCAACATTTTATTGAAAATATTTCCAATGTTAAGACAATATGTAACCAACAGTGATATTTCATTGGAAGTATTTCGGATAAATGCAATAATGGCACAATATTGAGCTCCCAATCTTACAAATATAGATTTGGTACCAGAAAAAACATTTTTACTTGGAGATTGGGTAGTTTTCTTTATACTGATATATCTCGTAACTAGTAACATTGATATAATTAATATTTCAGGGAATCTTCCTATATTGACAAGAAAGAATGCTACTCTGAAATACATTTAATGCGATTTAAAAATAAATTTCGCCCACTTCAGGCATTAAGGATATAAGACCCGCAATTTATCCAAATAGTGTAAAAGCTATAGCTTCTTATTACGATTCCCGTTTCCGTTAGCTATCGTGAGAACCGCTGCTACCCTTTAGCCAATTAGTTGGCAGAGGAGACGCATGTTGGCAGCTTCTGATGTCAAGGTTGTGAGGGCGCATGCGCTTCAATTGAGTAGTCATTAGCAGGGACAAATTACCTCATTAGTCGCTATGATTTGTTATCTGACAGACGAAGAATTTTCTAAACAGCTGTTTTGAGAGAACCACATTTCCATCACAACTTTTGAGACCCCAGACCTTAAGTCAACAACCGTTATTTTAGTTGACAGCCAAAGCAGATTAATAAGCTCCACTACTGCAAATCATGATTCGGATTTAGTTACACCGAATTCGAAATCCTATTTTTCTGAGATTTTGAGTAGTAGGAATTTTATAATTACACGGATGGTAAAGTTGCGTGTAAATTATAGACAAATTGTTGGAACTACTTATCTTTTAGATATCTATTCTAGGTAGGTTATTTATTCCAGAGATTTAAACTACAGTCTAAAAAACCAAGTTATTAACAAAATTAAGAGGTATTGAATGACGAACCTTTCCCCCTGAAAATTCCTAATATATTTGTAGAGTATAATTTGCTAATGGCGGCAAGAAACATTAATCTACAGATCGTACACTAATTCCTAAAATGACGCAACTCATAAAACGTGATTTCTGATATATTAGTAAGAGTCAATCAGGAAAATACGACTCAACCTGTCATTAAAAACATTACAAATGATGGAACCCGACGGTTGTAATATTTTCTTGTGTTTGACGTTATACATTCTTACTGTCTACAAATCTCCACATAATCGATTAATGCGTAACACATATAAAAAAAATAATTAAATCCAATAAATACTTTGATTTAATTTCCGATCCTTTCTATCTAAATAAAAAAAAATAATTTCCTTTCTTAGCTGGAAAACATTTTTTGCGTTTTCTTGGAAGAAACGCGGTATTTATCGTTACTTCCAAGTTTTTTCTTTGGTTGTATTTCTCGCGGACAAAAGAGGAAGGAAAAATAATTAACAAGCTTAGAGGAGAAAAAATACCTGCTGAAAGACAATGTTAATTTTTATTTTATAATATAATGCTCGTTTAAAAATCTCATAACTTTCAGAAAAAGAAAAAAATAATCTTAGAAATTATTGCAAGGGCACAAGCCAACTGTACGCTTATGTTAACCGAATTAATTACCGTTTGTTTAATCTTTAAATCAGTGTTTGTCAATATTTTTACATCTCATTGCACACTTAAAACCATAGTTAAAAATTTGCAGCACACTAAAATTATGCTGATTAGAAATGTATATGAAAGGATTATAAAATATTTTTAATTCCTTTACTAACTCCAACAAAATGCTCCATCCGAGCCAAAATAAATGTAAAATCATTTATTATAATTATCTTTAATATACCTTAACATTTAAAGAGATACCCGAGCTTGGCGTTTTAAAAAAAATTAGAATATTTTCTTTTTAAGGTAAAATTTTCCAATAGGCATACTCTTAAATCTGTTGTCAACGATCATTTATTTCTACTGCATTTTATATTGTAGTTCTTTTTCTCCAGGAGACAACCATTCTCTGAAAGAAGTAAATTTATTTGAAGATGTGAGACCATTTTCATGATTTCCTTGGACATTCTTATAATGAGTCCACTGTAAAAAAAGACAGATATTTCTTAATCTAGGAAAATACAAAATAACCATGAACGAAAAATACAATAACATATTCCGTGTTACCCACGATTCCAAAAAGAGTTCTCTATCCTTAGAAAGCTCAGAAATCAATTTATTTTCTAGAATAAAAGAAGTATTTATAAAAACAATTTCTTTTGCTGCTACTGATTTTTGGAAACGTTTCCGAGTAGTTTTTATAGTGTATTAATCAGTTTTCTCAACCCGGAATATAGGTTTTTCGGATGCTCTCAATCCTAAAGTAAACATTGTCATGTTCAGCAAACGTGTTTTATAGACACACATGATAAATCAACAGCATTAACATTAATTTTATTTTGTTACCCTTGCATTAATTAATAGCATCCTAAAATTCGATAATCCGGCTTGAAAAAACGGATTAATACACTATAAACTAGTCGTTGGGGGCCACCGTAATACTTACCCATCATGGATATGCATAATGTAAAATATTAAAATAAAAATGTGTAAACTACTTATAAAATGCATTGCAATTCAAATAAAATCGTGGCTTGATGACGTCACAAACTTTAAAGGCTCGATTACTGAATTGCTTGAAAGAGGTTTTTCCTTATAACTCCAAAAATAATAATCCTATTAACTAGCGGTTTATTGCATCTGATTAAGCGTCAAATTTCCAATTAAAATATATCTTTGAAGTGAAATTTGGATGAAATACAGGGTCATGAAAAATCGAAGAGTGTGGAAAATAGGATTCCAAATATCTCGGCAACTAATTATCCGATCGACTTCATGCTTTATTCAAAATTTATGTTTTTTTATTGTCTGTTATATTCATTTCTTAAAATAAACAATTTCGAAAAATTTTATATACCTTTCATCAGAACGAATATTTCGAGAGTCCGAAAAAAATTGTTCCGGTTAATCAAGGTTATTGAAATGAAATAGGCTTCTTCCCATTATTACATACTAAGTACATACCAAATTGCAAGTCTCTATCTCAATTTTTTCGGGAGATAGAGCGTTTACAGACACACACACACACACAGACACACAGACACACAGACGGACGGCAAAATTTTTTTTCTAAAAATATGTTTTTCGGAATCTCCAGTGTCTGAAACGTGTAAATCCGTCAAAAAAAAATTTTCGATTTTCAAAACGATTACAAGACTTACCCTATACTTACGTATGATGGGTAAGTAAAACTAATAGGAAATGTTTAAGAAGATCAATGGCAGCAAAAGAAACTGTGTTTCTTAAAAGTCTTTTTTAAATCTCGAATGTACATAAGTTTCTGAGGTTTCTAAAGATAAGGAGCACTTTGCGGAATCTTGAGTAACTCGGAAGAGGTTATTGTACATTTTCCTTCTTTGTTATATTATATTTTCGCACCTTCTAGAAACATTTGTCTTTTTTTACAGTGTATATGAGTAGCGAAATAAAATTTGAAATAAATCAAATTTAGGACAATAAACCTGTTTCAAAGTAAATTGTATAATATGAACCGATGTATGTTAAAGTATCGATACTTCTGTAAATTTTTAATAACTTTATGCAATTGACTTCAAATTTTCGTGCACCTGAAAAGCCTTATCACGGCGCACAACTGTGCTGCGGCACATCGGTTGAGAACCATTGCTTTAAATCATTCTTTCATAGTTTTGTAGAAATTTATTTTACTCAGGCTTTCAGCAGCAAGTCGTTTAGAATGTCCGTCGGATAAAGGTCACGCGTGGCTCTCTCCAACCCTTCTCGTTGACAGGAAAATGCCACGGATATCCGGTGAAAGGTAAAAGTTCATCTTGAAACTCTCTCTGGGGTCAAATTAGGTAGGGATGGATGGATGAAAAATCTGGGATATCCAAAAAACGAAGTGTAAACAACTAATTTTCAGAGTGTTGATAAAATTTCCATTCTCTCTACTCGAAAAGACGAACATTTTTGACACAATTCTAAAACGATTCTTATACCTGGATTATTCCGGATTTCAGATATTTCCATTCAAATGCTAAATAATTAAATAGTGGTTTTTAAATGTCCCTATAAATGTGATGAATCTTTAATTAAGGTGATTGTGTCTAAATGCAACGCGTTTCCCCATACTTTTATTGCATTTAGGGTATATTTGGCATTTTATTAAATAAATATATTTTTTTAAGCAGAATAATAATTATATAATTATATAATATATAATAATATAATATATATATATATATATATATATATATATATATATATATATATATATATATATATATATATATAAATATATAATATATAATATATAATATATAATATATAATTATATAATATATATATATTATATATATATTATATTATATATATATTATATAATTATAATAATAATTTTTAAGCAGAATTCAATACTGTGCCTTTAGTCTAAACCAAGTTGTTTTTTAGAATTTGAACCATTATCTGTAATATAAGCCAACAATAAATGACTTTCGCATTTAGGTCACTTTTGTCACATTTATAAGGCGGGTAAAACCTAAATGATACGTTAAAATTCCTAAATGTGACAATACGTTTTATACATGCCAGTTCATCTTAAAATATCCATTTAATTGCTATAAGTTTTTGAATTACCTAATAAAATTTTGAAATACATAAAATTGAAAGTTGAATAGTAATATTATTGAACTACTTAATATACTAATAACTTTATTTAATAATAACTTAAATAATAAAAAAGTAACTTCGATATACATAATCTTGAATGGATTATAATCAATGCATGCTTCAACATTCATACTTTACACACTTTTAACTTAGACCATGGAAAAAACAAGAAGTAAATAATGAATGACTTATACAACAAGTTTTACCAAATATCTTGCTTTTCAGTTTGAGTTTAACTCATTTTTGTTTTTCATCTTCCGTGTAGGCGTCATTTTTTTTTTCTTTCGTTCCTGAATGATATGGATCATTTTGAAAGAAGAAGTTTGAGGTTTAGGCTTCTTTGTAACTCCTGTTTCTGTTGCACCCTTACTTCCAGATTGTTTCAGCGACTGGCACCGATTTTTGCCGAATTTTGTTTTTGAAATGCTCTTTTTGCTTTTTTAAGCTTTAATTTTTCTATCCCAATTTTTATTTATTTTCTTTTCTTTCTTTTTTTTTTTTTTTTTTTTTTTTTTGCTTTTTTAAGCTTTAATTTTTCTCTCTCAATTTTTATTTATTTATTTATTTATTTATTTGTTTTTTACTTCATTGTCCTCTTTTGCGTGTTTCATATATGCTTCAGTTGTTAAGCATTCAGCAAAGTTTGACCCTACTGCTTTTTGGCTTTTTGACTAAAATTTGATTTGTTGGCAAGATTGTTTATAAGAAACATCTTTCAAATGCATGAGATGGATAAGCTTCAGGTAAATGAGTATGATTCTAGTTGCACTCCAGATGGTTCTTAAATAATCTATGTTTGCAAGTTTGTTTTTTAAAATATGCATTCATTGTTTGCAAAAATTAAAAATATTCATTACTGACATTTCTCTGCAGTGTTAAATTTGTTTGAATTGGACACATCACGCATTATTACAGAAGTTGTATCATTACCTTCATGGCGCTCAATTTAAAAAACTTGTGCTTGTAGAGCAATCAGCAGCAGTCGTTAAGCCCTCATTAACTATCTTTATTAAATCATCTCTAATTTAAAAATCAGGAAACATATTGCCATCTTCAACAAAAAGATTATCATTAATACTCGATTCATTAACATAAAAATCATCAATTGATTTATTGGCAGGAAACAGGTCAGTATACAAATCATTGCAACAGATAAATTCTTATCAGACAACTCATTGGTGGGTATGACTGGTATAGGAGTATTAAATTCATTTATAGTTCGTATTTTGTAAATTCTTATAGAGTTGAAGGGCATTGGGATCGAAAGATGATTCACCGATTTAATGGGAAAATGCCATTTTTTATACTAAAATTTAAAGCCATGTATTCTTTTCTAATTTGATCATTTGAAACATGTATTTAAGTACCCAGTAAAAGAAAAACACTATTTGAGAATCATGTTGCAATTCCTAATACATTAAATAAACACAGCTTAATTAAACACAATATCTGCTTTAAGCATAATTTTAATACAATACATGAAAATATCATACAAACTTACCTCAGTTAATTTCCTAAAATCTCACTTTATTTAGGGCATTCAGTTCGTTACTAATAGGTATCTGAAGAAAACCAGTCACCAAAATGCGTAGAATATTTTGGAATTCTAATTTGAAAACTTGTCGCCTTTTCCCGAGCTTATACTTCAGGTAAATAAAACAGGCATTGTAGCCCTTGACGTCAATAAGTTTATCTGATCTTCAAAGTTAAAAAAGAAAAACCATGACCCCTATTCGGGATTTTTCGCCGCATTTATGGAATATGGGACACTTTATAATGAACGATGTGTTTTGTAAAGGAAAATCTTTTGAAAGAAAACGTTTTAAACGCATAGAAATGTTTCGCGTTTTGTTCCTGAAGTTCGGATGTCACATTATATTTTATTTATATACGATTCTTGTGTTAAAATTTTAAGTACAAGAACATTGTCGGAATTACATTTCGTCACATTTAGGCACAATGACCTTATTGTTAACTGTTCCTTGTTAACTATCTTCATGTGTTGCTTATGTCACGAAAATCATTTTTGAAATACATATTTCCACAATTTACATAAATTTCCAAGCACTTAAGTGCGTAGTTAAAATATAAATTTCGAGATTATTCATATATATTTTTAAGATGGTCACCAATCCTGTCATGCATAATTTTATTTAACTTTAATTTTCAGAAACATATTGTGTTGTATTTAATACAGAAGAAAAGGATATCTATCAACATATCATACGTAGGTATTTGATATGTTTACATATAATAACTAAGTTAACAGAAAACTTTAAAAAAGTGCAAGAATGTAAACGTGGAAAATTTGTATCACATCATTTTTTAGACACAACTTTCAGCCTGTTTTCTTTCTTCCTTTTCTTTTTCATTTTTTTTAAACTTTTTAAAATATTTTTAATTTGTATTTTTGTAGATATTATTTATTTTTCTTTAAACAGCTTATATAATTTAGATAAGTTAATCACTGAAATTAACATGAGCTCTCGAAAAATCTTGAAATGAATGGTTTCTAATGCATACATACAGCCATGACCCAATGAAGGCATAGCAGGACCCAGGGCCCGATTTCATTTGCGGCTTCCTTATGCTCTCGCAAGAAGATCAAAAGTAATTGGAGTGTGGAAATTAATGAAATCGTGATGTATATGGTGAAATAAGCAGTTTATAATATTTTCAGTTGCTTTTAGAAGTAATCAATATATTGTTTTAAGTACTATTATAATACAATATTACAATATATTGTTACAATATTACAATATATTGTTAATCAATATATTGTTTTAAGTACAAAATATTGTTTTAAGATTTAACAAGAAACACCTGTAGGCTTTTTAATTAAACTAATTCAAAGTTTAGAAACGGCATTACAAATATGGTGCATCCCCTCCTCCTCTTTGTCTGCTTATACTTTATTCAGTATACTATATACAGTTATAATATGCCTTAGAGTGACATAAACTTATTCTTACTAAGAATCAGTTAAATTTCATATTTACATTAGTTTGTAGATTAATACATAATAATCCTTCATATAATTATAAAAATGACCCACTAATTCAATTTTCTCGAACATGTGACCTAGCTCAAGAGTCTTTTCGTGCCCGAAAACCATAGGATGCAAAATTTATTCTAAATAGTCTGAGCCGTTTTTTAGATAAAATTAGCTTGATCTAACACATGGGCTGATAAGTTACCGGTCTAATACAGAAAACACAACTTTTTAACAAAACTTTATAACTTTATGACTTCATAAGTTTATAACTTTAATAAATAACATAACTTTAATAATAAATAATAATAATTTAATAATAATAATAATAATTTAATAATAATAATAATAATTTAATAATAATAATTTTATAATAATAACTTTATAAATGAATAATAATAATAATTTAATAATAAATAACATAATTTTATAACGAAAAAGCTTCAAACAGTGCTCAGAATCATCGACTCGTTGTTGTTTTTGGTCAAAAGTCAACACGCGTGGCAGCCACTTTGACAACCCCTTTTCCATAAACAAATGTTCATTCAAAATAAAACCTACACGTTCCTTGGATATCTTCAGAGTCTGAGCTATCTCCTGCAACTTCACTTTACGGTTCCCCAAAACGATTTTGTGGACTTTTTTTATGTTTTCCGGAGTAACCACCTCTTTTACGTGGTGCATCACTGGTGTCCGTACGACCACGTTTAAATTCAGAAAACCAGTCAATAATGGTTAATTTACCTGGTGCAGTGTCCGGATAACACTTATCAAGCCAAGCTTTTGTTTGAACGGTGGTTTTCCCATCAAATAACAATTCTTGAAATTCTTGTTTATCCATTTTTTTGTTTATCAACAAAGTCGTTTAACTGAAACCACTCTAACGTTTTATCCACCCGGCGAATCATCATGACATTTTTTCAGCTACCTTTTAAAGATTAGTATTTACTAAAAAAACCATCGGTTCGGCGATTGCAACGCCATCTGTGTGCCAGACCGGGAACTTATCAGCCGATGTGTTATAGTGATCCAAAAACGACCCACTAGTCGGATTTTATCGAGCATGCGACCTAGCCCAATGATTTTCTCGTGCCCGAAAACCGTAGGATACAAAATTTAGTTCAAATCGACTGAGTCGTTTTCAATATAAAAATAGCTTGACCCATAATGACCCATGACTAAAATGACACACTAATCAAAATTTCTGGAACATGTGACCTAGCCCAATAGTCTTCTCGTTCCCTAAAACTGTAGGATACTAAATTTAGTTCAAATCCTCTGAGCCGTTTTTAAGATAAAAATAGCTTGACTCATAATGACCCATGACCAAAATGACCGGCTAATCGAATTTTCTCGAACATGTGACCTAGCCCAACAGTCTTCTCTTGCCCGAAAACCATAGGATGCAAAATTTAGTCTAAATAGTCTGAGCCGTTTTTTAGATAAAATTAGCTTGACCCCGCAGTGACCCAAAAATGACACAGTAA
The DNA here is from genome assembly GCA_963931845.1 of Maratus michaelseni. NCBI lineage: Eukaryota > Metazoa > Arthropoda > Arachnida > Araneae > Salticidae > Maratus > Maratus michaelseni. The sequence goes on from OZ007586.1 coordinate 495,986,746, forward strand.
TCGAATTTTCTCGAACATGTGACCTAGCCCAATGATTTTCTCGTGCCTGAAACTTGTAGGATACAAAATTTAATCAAAATCGTTAGAGCCGTTTTTTAGATAAAATTATCTTGACCCGCGTTGACCCAAAAATGAACCACTAATCGAAAGTTCCCGAACATATGACCCAGCCCAATAGTCTTCTCGTGCCCGGAAATGGTAGGATATAAAATTTATTCAAAATCGTTTGAACCGTTTTTTTAGATAAAATTAGCTTTACCCTGATCCATGGTGACCCAAAATGGCTCACTAATCGAATTTTCTCGAACATGTGATCTAGCCCAATCGTTTTCCGGTGCCCCAAAACGGTAGGATACAAAATTTCGTCAAAATCATAAGAGCCGTTTTTAAGATAAAATTTGCATATATATATATATATATATATATATAACCACACACACACACACAAGATTTTCTCGTATTAGAATATATGATATTTGTATACTTTTACCTCAAAAAAGCGTAAAATCAAGGGTTGGGGTACAGGAACATGACCCAGGTTGGCCATGCTTTAATCAGGTTCTGCTTCTAAAACAAACTCCAGCCCTGCTTTAAGGTAAAATATTTTCCCATTTATTGAGGATTCAATGTGGTCAAACATGGCTGCGTTCAATGCTTAAAAAGTGGTCAGAAATGACTTCTTAATGTCAACAAATGGCCGCGTTTGAGACAGTTCAAATGTCTGAAATTCAGACACAAACAACAGTCTTAAAAATTAAGACACTTTAAAGTGTGTCTTTTTAGAACCATCCGTTTCAGACACTTAATTTTTTGAATTTCAGACATTTCAGTTTGCATTGTGGTTGATAGAAACCATTCTAGACTTTGTTAAAATTTGCATAATGTGTTAAAACTTTTGATACAGTAGTATTTTTTAAACAAAAATCAGTAATAATGCTGATCTAACCATTCTAATAGTTCTACTATCTTTCATTTCAATTACATTTTGAGCATGTTTTTGTAAAATTAGTCCATATATTTCTCCTCATTATCATAGTTTAGTGTATGAATTTTGAGACAGATTATACATGTGCGTCACATTAATATTGCGAATAACATTTTGATTATTATAAACTTATTACTTGGTTATGTTGCGGTGCGAGTAGAAAATGCATATAATACACACAGGTGCGTATGTGATGACGATGAGTTCGGCTAACGTCTGTCTCACTGTTCTGAAAGTGGCATTTGTAGTAGTTCCTTTTTCGACGTAAGAAACATTTCCAAGGTAGTCGTTTTGATGGAACAATTATTAAAAATATTATTAATCTCAATTTCAATACTAAATTTTATTAAACTTTACTCACCAAATCCTAGATTTGAATCCACTTAATTTAATTTTTCTTTAATTTCTTTGTATTTATATCACTTCATTTTGTATCTTTAATGATGTTTATAAAAATTGCACTATCAAGATATTTCAAACTCTTATAACGAAATTCTTTTTTTCTGCAAAATCTCGTGACATTTCTGCGTCCTCTCTTTACCTTCCTGTTTATTATCTATACCTCAACACCATGCCTGTATGCTAGATTTTTAGTTTTTCTTATAGGTAAAATCCGGATTACTAAACGTTAGCCACTTAATACAGGGCTATTTATTTCTATGCTTTTTGGTGAGTTTTTGTCGTTTCTTTCAATTATTTTTGCTTTTTGGTTTGTTCAACGTAATTGTGACCGAATATTTGTTTCCTTTACATATTTTCTTTATTATTTTAACATGTATTTTCACTTATTTGAGTTTATATTTTACTTATGAGAAATCGGGAATACAGGGATGATATTTTCATCAAAAATCCTACCAGCCTCGAAAATATATCTCGTATTTCTAGTGTCATGAAAATAACCCGCTGATGAAGTATCTCATTGAGGAAAAGGGGAAGTTAAAATAAAAATATTTTAAAATTTAAATTGCAGTATATTTGAATTTTTAAACTTTGAGAAATTATTCACCATGCCAGAACAAGAAACAATCATAAAATGCATAGTTCAGTTAGCATAACTTTTAAAATTATTTCTTATACAAGAAAGATATTTACTGACGCTAAAATCCTCTAAATCACAATCGCTAAGTCACAAGAAAAAAAAAAAAAAAAACGCGTAACTGTAAGCAAAAAAAAAAAAAAAAAATTGATTACGGGCTAGGACTAGTGACTATTTTTATATTCATTCGTACCACATAAACAAATTGCTTTGTGGTAGATGTCTTTTCAAAGTATCCTAGTGTAAGTGTATTGCAGAGATTATATTTCAAACAGTGGTGCGAATAGAATAAAGAAATAGTCGCTGGGGCGACATATATCCCAAACCCGTAATCAAACGGTTAATTATTCCTATTGATAAATATTTTATTTAATAATTTAGAACTCCAAGAATCGCAACGAAAAATAAAATAAGAATTAAAAAAACATGACTTTATTATTCGATAGGATTCCAAGTTTCGGGTAACAAATACTTCTAGAAGAATCAGTAATTTTACCTCAGTTAATAGTAAAGCTGGAAATAAAACGACTGCGCTATTTTCTCTGTGTTTGAAAGGCAAATAGGAATTCCAAGCACATTATCGTGCAGCTCCAAATTGAATTTGAAACTGAAAGATTGGTAGAAAGTAGCTCGTGTATTTTTCAAGGTTCATTTTAGAGAAAACTGACTTCTGTTTAACACCTTAGAGACGAGCGTTGCGTACACGTTGTGACGTATATAGGGTGCGTAGGATCCTTCATTTTTCCTACCAGTAATATTTATCAGAATTTTCATCTAATTTAATCACAGCTTTTCTGCAACTAAATGAAAAGGATTTCTGTTTTAAAATACTGGTTCTTAAATATTAAAAATTGTGTACCAGATGCTCGTCGCGAAAGGGTTAAATCGTGGAGATATGGCTTCCCAGCCCCGTTAGTATAAAAAAAAAAAAAAAAAAAAAAAAAAAAAAAACGTGTTTCTAGCTTGTGTTATAATTCCTTTGCGTATGAAATAATTTGCATATTATTTCACAATTTGGAGATAGGAAGGAAACAACCCAATATTAGAAACGACATAATTTATCTAGCTTTCCTGTTAAATAGGAAGTTGAATAGTACCATAATATTTATTGAAGAGTATGAATAAAAAAAAATTAATCTTTCCTTTTTACTCTCTTTATTTGATACTTTTCGAAGGATAAAGTTTAAAATAAAGATGAATATCGGTACATCTATAATACTCCCTTGGGTTTAAATAGGGGAGTTAAAATGGGAATAAAGAAAAGATTAATAGGCAAATTGCGTCTTAACGTATTCGCCGTTTATATTCCCCAAAATAGAGATTCTAGTTTCGAGTTTCATCCGCCTGCTATATCTAAAAACAAAATGCTTCGGAATATATACGTCTATATAAACTCCGGATTAACGATAAGTCAGCCGTAACTGGATATTTTGTGTGGCTCTACTGCGAATGGCAGCTAAATACAGCGCTTAGTAAAGGTCGTGTCATGTTGATCTATGTCGATAGAGCTCGCCTTTCTCTCGGAAAGTGTTGTGTGGTACGCAATTTTTTACAGAGAAGTGGAAAAAATTTCCCATCTTTTTCAAAAATCGGGAGGTATCATGTGATCGTTTTTTTTTGTTTCATACATTTAACTTTGCTTTGAAATGCAGATAAACTATATTTTATAGCCGTGCTTAATATTGTGTTTATCCTTTTTCAAACAGTATAAGAGATGAATAAAATTCGAATATAAAACAAGATTCAGTAAAAACATTTTTTTTTAAAGCCTACATAGTTGCACACCTATTAGAAAAGCAATATTGGACCAATATTGCTGGCTATATCTTGGCCAATATTGACTATATCTTGGTTATTGTATGATTATTATTGAAAATATTTGTGTGAGATATTGTCCCTACTTTGAGGTGTTAACATTTTGCCGATATTGCATCAATATTGGCAAGAAATAGTTCGTCATGTCATTGCCAATATTTCCAATGTAAATCACTAAGAACAACAATAATTCTTCACGATAGTAATAATTCTGTAATAGTGACAATTCATTGAATATCTTTCCTTTGTAAAGCCAATATTTAACCAACATTGGTATTTCATTAGAAGTTTCAATGAATTCCATACTGGGCCCTAATGTACCAAGTTAGTTTACTACTAGGGATGTTAATTTGTTTTTAATCGGCTAACCGTTTAGTTTTGATAATAAATAAAGAAATAAATTATAAAAATATTTGTAATTTGAGTAATAAATAAATACATGAATAAATACATAACTATAGAATAACATATGGTCATGAAAAAGAGATTAGAATTATATCTTAATGATGTTAAATGTTTTAGATAAATTAATTGATACAATTAACAAGAAAAAGTACACTTGAAAAATTACTATAAATATTGAACAAGAAATATTTCGTAAAAAAAAATGAAGCTCTATCTAATGCATCAATATTCCCAAAGAATGTGATGGAATATCTATGAAATATTGGTTTTGCGTATGGTCTTCCAGTTTGTAGGAAAGCCATAACAAACGTTGTTTTTGCAAATTCGGCATCAAAAATCAATAACCATTGTTCTTTAATAGCTAAATACTCCAAACAGACTTTAACAATTGATAAGTATAACGTATGGGCGTTAAATACGCTCAAAAAATGTAAATATTGCAGGTTTATTTTTTCAGAACATATATTTATTATCCAGTTAATTTAATTTGACTAAACTTCGTGAATCTTTGAAAATATTTCCATAGAAAGAATGGCTTCATGCAGGTTTTAAAAAATGAATTGAATATTCGTATCGTACAAAAGAAATCAGATATATCTGACAATAAATGACAATTCTATTGTAGAAACACGTGCTGATTTGGATGTCCATTGCTAGTCTGTTTCTAGGATGTCCAACCCGCATACCATGAAGTCCAATTGCCACCACTTTTTCGCAAAAAAAAAACCTTATTTTTTACGTATTTAGTGAAATAAATTATGAGATTCATTAAGTCCAAGAAAACTATTTAAGAAAAGTGATGATAATTGGCCTTTAGGAACGTGGATTTGCTGTCCCTGTTTTTTTTTTTTTTGTTGCATTACTAAGCTCAAGATTATCAGGTGTATAAATATTAATCCGCTTTCAATGAAGATCATTGTCAAACACAATCTGATATAGTTTCTGTATTAAAAGTTTAGCGAAATCCTTGTTTATTATCCTGCCATGCAGCGGACATTTTTTCAAAAGCAAGGAGATTCGGTCTCATGTGTAATATCGTGGAACGTATCTGAACTGCTGTTGCTTCAAATACAGGAAGTAAAGATTTTCTGCATCCAATTCTTACAGAAAATGAATAATGGATTGATTACAACATTATCAAAGGACTGTAGACATCCAGAGTCCAGGCGAACCAGGTCCGTCTGGGCCGAAACAGAACATTTATGGCAGTAAGTTTACACCATGGATCTGATGAAACCGAATGTAATTAGTCTACTATGAACAGTATCCACCACATCAAATAACCAATGGTTAAAATTTACAAGCAAAAGGTAATCAATTTGAGTAAGGAATTTAAGTAAAACATGTTCAGAATACAGGCGAAAGGCTGGACAAGTTTGTTTGCCAATGTCAGAAGCTCACCAGAAAGTTGAAAGATCAATCAGTTACACTATAGAAACATTGCGCACCCCTCTGTATTCACCAGATGTTAAACCTTAAGATCTCCATTTATTTCGTTCCATGCAGTCCACCCTTTCTGAGTAGTGGTTTAATTCATACGCAGAAACCGAAATCTGGCTTGATGAGCGGATTCCTTCAAAACAACCAGACTTCTTTTAATCCATAATTTGCTTGTTGCTTGACAGATGAGTCAATGTTGAAGCTTCTGATGCTAAATATCTTGAATAAATCTTTCTTTCATTTTTACAAAAAACAAGTTTTTTTCCCGTAGTCAAAAAAGGGCGGAGTCATAGTTTAACACCTAATACCATAGAGAGGTTCATTTCCTATTACTATCATAAATTTAAACATATCCGTGTAGTTGTCATTGAAGAATTTGTCATTGAAAGGCCACTAGTGGAAAAAAAATTAGCTCTCTTGTTTTTATAGAATCTATTTTGATTTTATAGGCAATTGATTAAATACAGTACAAGAAATAGTACGCAATTAATTACAGAATATTCTGGCTTTGAGTATTTTCACTCTGTCATACTTCCTCAACGTGCCGGAATAATGCTGATATGCGAAAAAATAGATCCTATAATCGAGGCCGAGTATTTTAATCCAGATCTCCACTCTTATTCTTGAGAAACAACTTCATCAAAAAACAGCGTGTAAAACGGAATCTGAAGAATTTGTCGTCGAAGGGCCACTAGCGGAAAAATTCGCATCTTGCTCTCACTTATCTAAAGCCTATCTTGGTTTTAAATGTAATTGATAATGTGTTATGCAATAAATGGTATACATTTTATAATATAAAACGTACCAAAATAATTAAGTGCTGATTCAACTTCCTGAAAGTGCCAAAATAATACTTATATGCGAGAAAACATACCCTTTAGACGAGGCAGAATCAAGATACGTTTGTGAAAAGGAATCTGGGAAATTTATCATCAGTTGTGAGAAAACATCGCATTTGCTTTCACTTCTCTAAAGCCTGTCTTGATTTTAAAGTTTATCGATTAAACACAATACAAGCAATGGAATGCAATTAATTATACAAAATTCTAGCTTTAAATATCCTCTCTCTATTATAGCTATTCAACGAGCCAAACAAAATACTGATATGCGAGAAAATATACACTTTAAACCATCAAATAGCAGTGTGTAAAATGGAATCTGAAGAATTTGTCATCGAAAAGCCACTGGTGGGAAAATTCACATCTTGCTTCCACTTCTTTAAGGCCTATCTTGGTTTTAAATGTAATTGATAAAGCATAATACAGTCCAACGGTATATATTTACTTATAGAGAATTTTCGCTTTGAATATTATATCTTTATTAATATCTTCTCAAAATGCCAAAATAATACTAATATGCCAGAAAACATACCCTTTAGACGAGGCAGAATCAAGATCAGTGTGTTAAAAGGAATCTGAAGAATTTATCGTGAACTGTGTGAAAAATCCGCATTTTCTCTCACTTCTCTACAGTTATCTTGAATTTAAAGTTTATTGATTAAACACACTACAAATACAACCAATGGAATGAAATTAATTATACGAAATTCTAGCTTTGAATATTCTCTCTCTATTGTCGCTACTCAACGAGCCAAAATGATACTGATATGCGAGAAAATATACACCCTGTAAACGAGGCAGAATGTTTTAATCAAGATCTGCCACTCTTATTCTTCAGGAAACAACTTCATCAAAAAACAGTGTGTAAAATGGAATCTGAAGAATTTGTCGTCGATGGGCCACTAGTGGGAAAATTCGCATCTTGCTCTCACTTCTCTAAAGCCTATCTTATTGCCTGCATGCACATGTCTGACATAGCGAACACAATCAGTCAGTCACAGTGTAACGCGTCTTACAGTGCAGTCAAGGCTCGGCAGTAACTCATTCCACGAATATGTGAAACGCATTTAACTGCACTAGAAAAAAGATCCGTCTTCTTAACGACTTTGCGGTGGAATATTTGGGGTATGCGGAAATTTTGGACTGCGATATTCGATGGAGATGAAATAACCAAGATAATAGAAAAGACAGGAGCACTTTTCTACTCCTTCCTGTACACTGAATATAATATTTCACAACCTCCCTCTTTTTTTGTGTGTGGCTTTTTGAAGCTTTGCGTGTATATTTCAGTTTTGGTATCTGTCACATGTTTTTGTTATATGATGAAGTAATTTGCGTACATATCCTATACTGCTTAAAGAGACTATCTTGAAATTTTCATTAGAGCATGATATTTAACGTCCGGAAATTTATTTTTTGATTTTTGTTATTTCGCATAATTACACGAATTAATAACTAATAATTATTTCGTGCATTAACAGGGTTTCTATGCCACTGGGAGAAAATGGAAACACTCTTTTCAAATAGGAATTTTGTCTTTTGTAATCTGGAGATTCGCTATTTAAACACGATGAATATTACTATTCGGAAATAGTGGTATACTAAAATTAAAAAAAACAAAATGACCCGTGGCAATCCTGACTAAGAAAGTTTATTAAATAACTGAAGAAGAATGCTAAAATTAATAAAGCTGATAGAGAATGGTAAAGGCAATGAAAGGGAAGGTTATTAAACAGGTAATAACCAGCTTACTTTTGTGGGTTTTATAGATTTTGCGTATATTTCAATTTTACTTACCCATCATACGTAGTATAGGGTAAGTCTTGTAATCATTTTGAAAATAGAAAATAAATTTTTGACGGATTTACACGTTTCAGACACTAGAGATTCCAAAAAGCATATTTTTAGTAAAAAAAATTGCCGTCTGTCCGCCTGTCTCTGTGTGTGTGTCTGTGTGTGTGTGTCTGTAAACGCTCTATCTCCCGAACAAATTGAAATAGAGACTTGAAATTTGGTATGTACTTAGTATGTAATAATGGGAAGAAGCTTATTGAATTTCAGTAACCTGGATTATCTGGAACTATTTTTTTCGGACTCTCGAAATATTCGTTCTGATAAAAGGTATATAAAAATTTTCGAAATTGTTTATTTTACGGAGTGAATATAAAAGACAATAAAAAAACACAAATTTTGCATAAAGAATGAAGTCGATCGAATAATTTGTTGCCGAGATGTTTGTAATCCTATTTTCCACACTCTTCGATTTTTCATGACCCTGTATTTCATTGAAATTTCAATTCAAAGATAGATTTTAATTGGAAATGAGACGCTTAATCCGACGCAGTAAACCGTTAGTTAATATGATTATCAATTTTGGAGTTATAAGGCTGTTTCTTTTACGCAATTCAGTAATAGAGCATTTAAAGTTTATGACGTCATCATGCCACGATTTTATTCGAATTGCAATGCATTTTATAAAATAGTTTACACATGTTTTATTTTCATATTTTATATGATGCATATCCATGATGGGTAAGTATTACGGTGGCCCTCAACGACTAGTTTCTGTTTGTCGCATATTGTTACCATCTGATGTAACATTCTTGTAATTTATTACATACAGAAATGTCAGTTATCAACTCAACAAAGATTTTTCTTAATACCTTTTTAATTAAACAATTTCTATTTGCATATTTTTCATCAAAATAATACTTAAAGTGCGCATATTATTTAAAATACAACAACGAATAAAATAATAAGCATTTGTTATTTCGTAAAGTGTTTGAAAATCTCATGCAGTTTTGTGTTTTTCGTTTGGATTTCTTTAGAAAAAGATTAATAAAGAGAATGAAAAAGCATCCGAAATATATAGAAGCTTTTAATAAAAAAAATCATGCATAACTAGTTTTAATTTTACTCCTTTTTTATAGCGCCGGTTAAACTTTAGAAACGTGTCCGAAATTAAGGGGGAATGAGAGTTTTAAGCTTCAAAAAATGAGTTCCTTTTTCATTTTCTGAATATCTGACATAACATGAGTGTTGTCCCGAAGCCGTTTTTAAAATTTAAACACATATAGAAGACAGTGTTTCTTGTCGCAGAGTTTGATAGCGAGTGTACTTGTTGTAAACCTTTAAACGCGACTTTTTTAAAACAATATTTGAAAAGACGATACCCAAGGTATCTCCGCAACGAATGAAACGATTTTATATATTTTTTTTAATAAAAGCCTATATATTTCTCTTGTTCTTGACCTATTTTTTTTTTTTTTAATTCGTTCGTTTTTAGGTTCCGTACTTAAAAAGTAAAAACGGAATCATTACAAGATCACTCGTGTGTCTATCCGTCTGTCACAGCCCTTTTTCTCGTAAACTATGGGACGTGGAAAGTTCAAACATGGGAATGTTATAAATCATTTGTACCCACATATTTTCAGATTATTAGCCATTCACAAATATGTTTAGGAAAAATTTAGGGGGATAATTAAGTTACTTGAAAAAAAAAAAAAGTTTTCCTTTTACTTACCCATCATACGTAGTATAGGGTAAGTCTTGTAATCGTTTTGAAAATCGAAAAAATTTTTTTGACGGATTTACACGTTTCAGACACTGGAGATTCCGAAAAACATATTTTTAGAAAAAAAATTTGCCGTCAGTCTGTGTGTCTGTGTGTGTGTTTGTGTGTCTGTAAACGCTCTATCTCCCGAAAAAATTGAGATAGAGACTTGCAATTTGGTATGTACGTAGTATGTAATAATGGGAAGAAGCCTATTTCATTTCAATAACCTCGATTAACCGGAACTATTTTTTTCGGACTCTCGAAATATTCGTTCTGATAAAAGGTATATAAAAATTTTCGAAATTGTTTATTTTAAGAAATGAATATAAAAGACAATAAAAAAACATAAATTTTACATAAAGCATGAAGTCGATCGGATAATTAGTTGCCGAGATATTTGGAATCCTATTTTCCACACTCTTCGATTTTTCATGACCCTGTATTTCATCCAAATTGCACTTTAAAGATATATTTTAATTGGAAATTTGACGCTTAATCAGATGCAATAAACCGTTAGTTAATAGGATTATTATTTTTGGAGTTATAAGGAAAAACCTCTTTCAAGCAATTCAGTAATCGAGCCTTTAAAGTTTATGACGTCATCAAGCCACGATTTTATTTGAATTGCAATGCATTTTATAAGTAGTTTACACATTTTTATTTTAATATTTTACATTATGCATATCCATGATGGGTAAGTATTACGGTGGCCCCCAACGACTAGTTGTATATCGTGTGGGGTATCGCGTGAAAGATCTCGTGAATACCGAACTCAAAAATATATTTTTTAAATTTTAGGTATTATATTTTCAGAGATATCGTCAAAAATGCAATGCAAAAATATATCCCATGATCGGTAGTAGGAGTTTATTTAAACCTTGCAGGAAAATTATAGCGATTTTCCTAGGTAACATAATTTTTGAGAAAAACGCATTTTCCCGTTACACACAAACTCTACTTTTCGGGTGGTCAGAGGGACAGTTGACGGGTGCTCGAGGTATGTATCGACGTCGTATCATCCAAGGATATTTGATAGTGATTTTCGAAAAAAATGTCGGTAATTAGCGTGATATTAATAAAGTTCCTTGATAAAAATTCTTTTTATGTATCGAGTAGGGTATTGTGCGAAAGATCTCGTAACATCGAATTCAAAAATATATTTGTTTTAATTTTAGGTATTATATTTTCAGAGATATCGTCGAAATTATACTGGAAAAATGTGTTCCTCCCCCCTCTTATTTCCGAATCTATTGAAACTAAAATTATAAATAAATTAGGGATAGTAGGATTTTCAAACTGATGCAAGGTTCGTACGCTTTTACCGCATTTTTTTTAAATAGAAAATTTCTATTTAATATTTAAATATCAGAAATTGTAGAAGCCTAGTTTAATTACAGGATTTGTAATAGTTTTCTGCATTTAAATAAGTCGAAAATTTCCATTTATAATTTGCGGTAGAAGCGTATCGAACCCTGTGATATATAAAGTTTGTTAGTCCGTGTTTTTATTAACCGTTTCGGGACCGGTTGCCAACCGATTAAATTTTCGGGTATGGGACACGCGAAATTTAATCAGTTGAAACCACTTTTGTTTAAATAGAAATATTTGGATATAATGTTCATACATATTCATAAACATGAAAATTATTTATTGAAGGTCCCTCAAATTAACTGACTGGAAAAATAATTACAGCTAAAAAAACATAGGTTTTTGTATAAAGTAATTTCGACTATCTCTTTTCGCAAAGACATGATAATATATTAGTGGGTCAGTATGTGATACAATATTAAAATACGATATTTGAAATAGCTAAATGCTTCAGAAATGGTTTTATTTTCTAAGTGCAGCTTCAGCTCCATGGAATATTTGAGATTAAGTAAAGTAAATATAACTTTTCGGAATTTGTGGTAATAAAACCAAATACCGTATGCAACTTTTGAAGACGCATAAATTCGGCCTTCGTTCCAAAGGGGTCAAAGGTGCAACATTTCAAAAACCATTGATCAAGAAGTAGCTGATTATGTGTATTTTAACATGTATTTATTTCAGATTAAATCTCTCAGAAGTTTCATCAAGAGACGTTTCTTGGGTAGTGGGGAACGCTACACTCTGCGCAACATCGGGGATAAGCGAGTCCAAAAAGCGCATTTTTCAGTAAAAATTTACACAAATTTGGTTTTGGAAAGTTCAAAATAGGGTAAATGTACAAATAGTCGGCCACATTGAGATAAAATGCCTTACGAATAGCTTATTTTTAGTTCTAAATGAAATATTACAATTTGGTTATATATGCAGCCATCTTTCATAAGTCATAAACCATCCCCAAAGAATTGTGGGTGTTTTTATTGAATTAGCCATTTATTTCAAGATAGAGGTCAAATCGAAATGTTTCCTATTTTTTTATTAACTGATGGTAATTTTTTTGAAAGGCAAGTATTAATTAATTTTTTTTTCTAAAATTATAGGACTCGAATATTAGCAGGGCAAATAAACTAATGTTTTTGAGTATAAAAAGTAAATAAATTTGTTGGTTTAAATTAATTTTAATGTGGCCGACCATTGGGTATTAATTTTTCTTACAATTTCAATAGTCGACCACCAGGAGCTTAATACCATATATAATAATAATTTCCAAAAGTATAATTTATCTTAATGTTAATTGGTACACAAATATACCACTTGCCGTATTTCAACAATGCGTGCAAAGCCGTTGGTTTTGAGAAAAGAAAAAATTGTTACCTGATTGTTTTATCCAATAGTTAGTCGCTCTATTAATAAGAGGCTAACTACTGGGATTTAGAATCATTTTCACAGCCTCTATTAAACTTAAGTAATAAAATAAAATAAAATAACGAAGCTTTCTGCATGTGTCGCTTTTGATTGAACTGCCACATTAAGATTTACATTACACAGAAAATCCACTTCGTTGAAAGGTAAAGAGGTATTGTGTTATTAATTTCTCATAGTTTAATACTCATAAAGTAATTATTTATGAGATAAAATAAAAAATTAAAAAAAAAATGTTTATGATTGATGATTTTTATTGACATTACTTTGAAAAATAACATTTATAAGAAATAACTTGAGATTCCCAGAAGAATTTCCAAAAGTATGCATTTATACATGGCACTGTTAAAAACCTTTTGCTGTTTTTAAAAAGTTCTACTTTAATTTAATTAAAACCAGCTGGGAAGACCGAGCTATGCTCGTTAAAATTATATTTGTGTTCAACACGATATAACAATAAATTATCTGTACAACATATAACAATCAGCTCTATGTACCCTGATTGGTTAAATTCTGTTTTTTAGAACGTTCTATGGACTCTGATTGGTTGAATCAATTATCCTCGCTGTTAGTGGGAATTTCTAGAAAATTTCTTCAGATTCTGAAAACCAATCTGTTCGCCAAATGTCGCTATAATTTTGCAAAAATTCGGAAACTTGACACATTCTTTTATTTGACGGTAAGCATGTGCTTTGGCATTAGTAATCTTGAAAGTCGATTTTCCTGCCAAAACACTCCAATGTCGCAAAACTTTCACCAAGCTTAGCGAAGTTGGCGAAATATTGCCAACATTTCAACTTCGTTAACTGTCAACTGTTCAACGACTGTCTCAACCTTCATTCACAAAGAAATGCATTCACCCATAGTGACCCCAAAATGACCCACTTATCGAATTTTCTCAAACCTGTGACCCTGCCCAATGGTCTTTTCGTACCCCAAAACGGTAGGATACAAAATCGATAGAGTAGTCTCTTTGATAAAATTATCTTGCCCTGTAGTGAACCCAAAATGACCCAGTAATCAAATATTCTCAAACCTGTGATCCAGCCCAATGGTCTTTTCGTACCTCAAAACGGTAGGAAACAAAATTTAGCCAAAATCGTTAGATTCGTTTCTTAGATAAATTTAACTTGACCCATAGTGACCCCCAAATGACCCACTAATCGAATTTTCTCGAAAATGTGACCAAGCTAAATGGTCTTCTTGTACCAAAAAACGGTGGGATACAAAATTTAGTCAAAATCGTTAGAACCATTTTTTAGATAAAATAAGCTTGAACCATGGTAACCCCCAATTGATCCACTAATGGAATTTTCTCGAACATGTGACCCAGCCAAATGATATTGTATCCCAAAAAGGTAGGACACAAAACTTAGTCAAAATCGTTAAATTCATTTATTAGATAAGATAAAATTACCTTGATCCGCAGTGACCCCAAAACAACTCGCTAATTGAATTTTCTCGAACATGTGATTCAGCTCAATAGTCTTTTCGTACACCAAATCGGTAGGATACAAAATTTAGTCAAAATCGTTTCAGCCGATTTTAGATAAAATTAGCTTGACCCGTAGTGACCCCAAAATGACCCACTAATCGAATTTTCTCAAACATGTAACTCAGCCCAATGGTCTTTTCACACCCCAAAAGGGTAGGATACAAAATTTATTCAAAATCGTTAGAGACGTTTTTTAGATAAAATTTATTTGACCCATAGTGACCCCCAAAATGACGCACCAATGAAATTTTCTCGAACATGCGACCCAGTCCAATGGTCTTCTTGTATCCCGAAATTGTAGAATACAAAATTTAGTCAAAATATGTTAAGCCATTTATTAGATAAAATAAAATTAGCTTTACCCGTTGTCACCCTAAATGACCCACTAATTGGATTTTCTCGAATATGTGAGATAGCTCAATTATCTTCTCATAACCGAAAAGGGAAGATCGCAAAATTTAGTCAAATTTGTTGAGTCGTTTTTGAGGTAAAACAAAAATCTGAAGTGTCCGACAATTGGTTCAGTGATGGCCGAACGTTAGATTTAAGGTGGCCGACTATTGGAGAACTTGCCCTTTTTTAACTTAACTTTGTCTAAAAAAAACAAAAAACTATTACCGTGTTGTTTAAAAATAATTGCTGAAACATAATAAGAAACGTATGTTTTAATTTATATCACTGTTAAAAATGTTGTGTCGTTTTTTAAAAATTCTACGTTAAGATTTATATATATAAAAGCAATTAAGTTTCCGACTATTGGTACATTTACCCTATTTCTTTTTTATGCAAAAATCCAAATGTTCCTACTTTGGTCCAAGACAAAGGAAAAAAATCATCCTTTTTTTCATCCCTAAACTTCTGAACTTCCATAACCCTTAATGGAAATGGCTTTATGAAGATTAACTATCAAACATATCATATATTCTAATACGAGCAAATCTTGTGTGTGGTTATATATATATATATGCAATTTTTATCTTAAAAACGGCTCTAACGATTTTGACGAAATTTGTATTTTGGGGCACCAGAAAACCATTAGGCTAGGTCACGTGTTCGAGAAAATTCGATTAATGGGTCATTTTGTGTCATCATGGGTCAGGGTCAAGCTAATTCTATCTAAACAAGAACGAAAAATCATGCGTCAAGCATAGATTATGTAACACTTTCCAACGCTTCCAAAATAATTTTACGAATCATACTCTTCAATAAGCTAAAAGATAACATCTAAGTAATCCAAATACTTTTATTCAGCCCTGTATAGGATCTATAGATTTGTATATATACTACATAGGATGCTAAATTTTAGTTCAGTTAGGAAACACGTAGCACAGTTTAAAATTCTCCGTCTGGAGTTAAATAATACGGAAATGTTTTCCCGAACTTTTGTGCTTCCCTGTATAGGATCTACAGAATTTATACACACCACGTAATAGACAAAAAGCGATTTAAAATTAAAATTGCGTTTAGTAACTTAAAACGCACTTCCAGGAATTATTGTTAACATACAGTAGAGAATTCTTTTGTGTGTCCCTGTAAATGAACGATGACTGCTATACACACAATATTCTGTAGTAAGTCTCTTGTAATGAACCTTATATAAATTTCAATGCGTTTAAAATAGGGAAACATTGTTTAAATAAAGCGCAGACGATTTTTCTCCATAGACGTAATGTAACGGAATTCTTTTGACTGTCCCTGTAAAGTAAGTATAAGTGCTATGCACACCCTATTCCATATTAAGCTTCTTCTAATGCACCTTAGTGATATATATAAATTTCAATGCGTTTAAAATAGTGAAACATTATTTAAATAAACCGCAAATGATTTTTCCCCATAGACCGCAATGTAACGGAATTCTTTTGAGTGTCCCTGTAAAAAAACTATAAGTGCTACATACTTCCGTTGAAATAGGGAACATGCTATAGATAATGATTATAACATATAAAAATTGCAGGGCAATCCGAGCATATTTACGGGAGTTAGAGCACGGACAGACGGCAGACGGCAGACGGCCAGACGGCAGACGGCCAGACGGCCAGACGGCAGACGGCCAGACGGCCAGACAAACCGAAGTCATAAACACTTTTCAACTAGGTTGGAAAGTGTTAAAAACGGTTCAAACGATTTTGACTAAATTTTGTATCTTACCATTTTCGGGCAGGAGAAGCCTATTGGGCTGGGTCACATGTTCGAGAACTCTCGATTAGTGGGTCATTTTTGGGTCAACGCGGATCAAGTTAATTTTATCTAAATAACGGCTCTAGCGATTTTGATTAAATTTTTTATCCTACAAGTTTCGGGCACGACAAAATCATTGGGCTAGATCACATATTCGAGAAAATTCAATTAGTCGGTCATTTTGGTCATGGGTCATTATGGTTCAAGCTATTTTATCTTAAAAACGGCTCAGACTGTTTAGACTAAATTTTGCTTCCTATAGTTTTTGGGCACGAGAAGACTGTTGGGCTAGGTCTCATTTTTGAGAAAATTAAATTAGTGGGTCATTTTGCTCATGGGTCATTATGGGTCAAGCTATTTTATCTTAAAACAGCTGAGAGGATTTCAATTAAATTTAGTGTCCTAAAGTTTAAGGGAACGAGAAGACAATTCGGCTTAGACACATGTTCAAGAAAATTTGATTAACGGGTCATTTTGGTCATGCGTCATGATATTTGAACTCAAAGCTAATTTTGACCGAGCATAGCTCGGTCTTCCCTGCTCGTTTTATTGAAGTGAATTAGAATTTGTGCAGTCAATCACCATTTGAATCACATGATAAAGCATTTTAAAGACACATGACGACACACAAGAATACAATAAGTAACCATTAGAGGACTAGTAGACTTTTCCGTTAAAAATACGGGAAAATCAACAATGTTCGTTTTCAAGAAAACATCCAGAAAGTAAATTAATAAAAGTATTTCCGGTTCAGTGTGCTTAGATTGATTTTTTTTTTCTTTTTCTCTTTTTTAAGGCACGCACACCATATTTAATACAAATTAAACAAATTAGTCTTACTCGTTTTAAAATCGGTATTTTGGCAAAAGTGTAATTTGTAGGGAAATCTTATATTAGGCTTACCATATGTAATTGATTAAATATAAGATAATTATATAAAACGTGTTAAAAATTTGTTGAAGTCATAGTTTAAAAATCGTTCATGTACGTACACTCTAAAATTGGTAGGAGTGAAAAGTTGACTCTTTGAAATAGTGAGAGGCATTTTAACTCTTTTTGGAGTGATAAAAATACACTAATAAAGAGTGGAATTTTCCACTCCCTAGAAAGGAGGGAAATATTTCATCTATTATCGAGAGTAAAATATCTCACTCCGTTGACAAGAGTGAAATTTTTCACTCCGTTGACGAGAGTGAAAGTCTGGCATTGTATAATTTTGTCCATATTTATTTACTGAGATAAACAAAATTATCATTTTTTCTTGATATATACGGTTAAAAATAAATTCGTAAATTCACTGTAAAACTACTGACAGCAACGTTGCCGGACCTTTTTTCGTTCCGTTAGTAGATCTCCCGTTTTGAGGGATAAAAGAAGGAAAAACTCCGTTTGAAGAAGCGTTAACTTTCTGTTACGCTCTCAGAAATATTGCCTTCAAATCACGGAAATATTCCTGGCAGCACTGACAGGAAGGAAATTCTTCCGTTATGAATAAACTCGGTTTAAAAAAATTACATCTCTCCTTGTGCTGCCATCTGTGGACTATTGCGGGAGTATTTATTATCTGATATACTTCAAGAAGATTTTCTGGCTGACCTTGAGTTTCGAACTAGGGGTGTCAGGGCCTTGAGTCGAGCTTCATGCCGATAAGACCAGTGGGCGATAGCTAGAATAGCAGTTTGAAACGATGATATGGGATTTCTTAAAATGGCGCATTAGAACTAAAACAATTTGGCGTTTAGAAACTTGATAATTTTATTAAGTTAATTGCGGAGAGATTTTGTTATGAGATGATGTTAAGGTTTTAAAACTGTAGTATTAATAGAGAATAAAAACATCAATTATATATATTCTTAATTTGATTGTTAGATGTAAAATATGAATATTATATTTTGAATTAGATTCGATAAAAAATGTTTGCTTTTTTTTAACTATTATATATTTTTAAAATGTGTTTGCTTAGAATATATTTTCAGTGCAAGTGCTTTTTATAACTTAAAAAAATAAATTGCGAATAATTAAAAAAAATGAGAAAATTATTATTATTATTATTACTTTAATTCGAAAGCAACATTTTTGTTTGTTGCTTTTTTGAGTGAAATCGATTTTTTTTACTTAATTTAACTATTATATATATATTTATTAATCTGATTGTTTAGAATATATTTTAAGTACGAATATTTTTTATAACTTTAAAAAATAAATTAAAAGCAATTTTAAAAGTATGGGAAAATTAATTGTTACTTTTTTTTAAATTCGAAAGCACTATTTTGTTGTTGTTGTTTTAAATAAACTCGAAATTTTAATTTATTGAATTTTTAGTTTTTTTTGTGCAGCAACATGTCAGTTTTTTAAACATTGAAAATAAATAGGCAGCAGATAACGGAATATCTCCGTTAACCCTTTTCGTCTCCATCCGTTTCGTTGTTTTCAGGAAATATGAGGAAATTTTCTGTTTTTTAACGGAAAATACCCCTTTGTCGTGAAAAGGGACTTTTTTTGCAAAATACAGGTAAAAAATACCCGTGAATTGCAGATTATTTTTAACAGTGTATATATTTTTTTCATTAACATGTTTAAGGGGACACGGTACATTTTAATTCCATAAAAATGGAAGTATGGTGATAGATGGAAAATCGAGAATTTTATCTCATGGAAGGAGACTATGATACCTCTACCTATAATTTTTAATAATGCGGCTTGAAAATTCTGAAAATTATCGTCGATAGAATAAGCTCGAAATCCGTTGTTCCCAAAAGGAAGCAAAATTATGAGGGGTTGTATGCAAATATAATAGTACATGCAATATTGTGTACGCTATCTTGGCACTAATCAACAGATATTTGATACAACCCCTCATCTTTTTTCTTCTTTTTGGGAACAACGGATTTTGAGCTTATTCTATCAACGATAATTTTCAGAATTTTTAAGCTATGATTTTGAGACTTTCACAAAAGTTGCTCTATATACTTAGTTAATACATTATGCATATTATATTTTGATTGCATTCGCGCATGTGCAGTGAAACATTTTTTAGTAAACCTGCTCATTTTTCATCCAATTTTTATTATTTTTTTATTTTGATTGCAGAGTATTATGTACAATGTTGTTTGACATATTTTCTCAAAATAACTTTTTTTTATATTAAGAACTCTGCAAATTATAAGCAAAAAAACTTGGCGAAATTCGGGACTGTTTTTATAAAAACCTTAATTTCTCTACGAGTGTACATGCTATCCTCATAAAAATGAGCACAGTATATTACAATAAGTCACTTATTAATAACCTCGAGTTTGAACGCTTTTGCTACATTAGTTTTTATAGGGTAATCCAAAAGATATTCGTTCTTTTTCAATTTGTTGACAGTCCCCAATGGGGTTTCGGGAAAAAATCTTCACGGAAATATATAACTTATACTATACTGTTTACACATCTGCAGTTTCAGGTTAATTCCTCATGTATTTTTCTAGATAGTTAACAAACGTCTAAAATCGCAAGTGACCGGTCACCTGGCAACATAGTGTATTTTTTGTGCATTTTGTATAGATATATTTTTTAATTTCAATGGCAGTTGTGAACAAGATTTTTATTTTTTCTATCTCTGCCTTCGAAAATATTAAACAAAAAAGATTTGTTATAAAGTGTATAATTTTTTTCATTTTTATGTGGCCAACTTCTCTATTGTATGATTTTAGTTATATGTATTTGAGATATACCTTTCCTGTGATTTCCACAAGTTATTTTCAGTTATTTTGTTTTGTACCTTTATTATTTGTTTACAATATGACCCCCTGACAATAACCATTATTTATCACAAAAAAGCTTCTTAGGTTTATTAAATATGTCTCAATGTATTTTCATTACTTGTTAAAATATCGAAAATGACAATGTTTTAATAAACGTATGTTTAAAATATTTAAAAAGCATGTTTTTCCGCCATCTTGAAAAGTTTGGCAAGATGCTAAAACTGGGTTTTGGCGTCATTTTAGATTTTTTCGCCAATTGTGTCAACCGGAACAAGATATGGAACTCTTCCCCAATTTTTTTCAGGTAAACTAAAAAATAAACGATAATTTAGAAAATATCCGGATTTCAGCAATAAATTTAACACTTGACGGATAATTACTATTCAAGTGTGATACAACCGAGAGCATTAAAAATTAAGAAATAACATATAAGAAAATGTTTTGTGTTTGTCTCCAAATTGTTAGTACAAATTACTTGAAATAAAGAGTGATACATTTAATGTAATCAATATTTAAACTAAAAAAATGCGGAGCTACTCCACTCGACTTTCTGAGCACTTTTCAAAATACTGTGGTTTCAAATACATATCAATATAACCAGGGGTATAAAAATTGGGCGCCAATGATCCGATTGTCAACACTAAATTTTATTAGTATTCTTAGCCTACATTTTATTAGTATACTTCACCAAAATTTTATTAGTATTCTTATTAGGCGAAGAATAATAAAATTTAGTGGTGGAATTCAGCCTATTGGCACCCAATTTTTACATATCTGAATGTAACAATAAATAAAAACTCCGAGCCCAATTTTACAAAGGTGAGCCCTGGTTACCTGAAATTGTGAGGAGTTCTAATATACATCCACAAATACATATGGAATCATTGTAAAAATGGCTAAAACCAATCCAGGTCAACTCAAAATGTAAAAAAATATACCAGAATTTTTATGATCGTGTTTTTATCATGAATACAGTACTGTCCTTACACTGTATCTGCACGGAAAGTAAAAATGCAATTGAACTACAATTTAGTACTTGTAGTACTACTATTACTACTTGTAGAACTGTACATTTTTTCCTGAAGTAGCATCGTTTAGTGCTACAAACTACTGATTTTTTGTATCGCGCTACTCACTACACTATTGTTCAAAATGTTGCACGCTGCACAACATACGGTAAAAAGTAGTGACTACTGTAGTGTGCTGCTTTCGAATCTCGACCCCTGAATCAGCTTATGTATATAAATAAGCTTATTTTAATTTTTTTGGCATTCAACTATCCAGAAATTTGAAGCATTCTACAATCAGCATTTCCTTAAAAAAAAAAAAAAACCGGCTAATTCAGCTGTTACAGAATTTTTTTTTCAAATATGACCTTTTCACCTTGAATTTTTTAACACTTTCCAACCTAGTTGAAAAGTGTTTATGACTCGGTTATGATTCGGTTTGTCTGCCGTATGGCCGTCTGCCGTCTGGCCGTCTGGCCGTGCTCTAACTCCCGTAAATATGCTCGGATTGCCCTGCAATTTTTATATGTTATTGTCGTTATCTATAGCATGTTCCCTATTTCAACGGAAGTGTATAGCATATGTAGTTTTTTACAGGGACACTCAAAAAAATTCCGTTACATTACGGTCTATGGGGAAAAATCATTTGCGGTGTATTTTAATGATGTTACACAATTTCAAACACATTGTAATTGATATATATCACTAAGGTGCATTACAAGAAGCTTAATATGGAATAGGATGTGCATAGAACTTTATAGTTACTTTACAGGGGCAGTCAAAAGAATTCCGTTACATTACGTCTATGGAGAAAAATCGTCTGTGGTTTATTTAAATAATGTTTCACTATTTTAAACGCATTGAAATTTATATATATCACTAAGGTGCATTACAAGAGGCTTGCTACATAATATTGTGTGTATAGCAGTCATCGTTCATTTACAGGGACACACAAAAGAATTCTCTACTGTCTGTTAATAATAATTCCTGGAAGTGCGTTTTAAGTTACTGAACGCGATTTTAAATTTAACTCACTTTTTGTCTATTACTTGGTGTGTATAAATTCTGTAGATCCTATACAGGGAAGCACAAAAGTTCGCGAACACATTTCCGTATATTGACAGAAAATCCAGAAGGAGAATTTTAAACTGAACTAAAATTTAGCATCCTATGTAGTGTATATACAAATCTATAGATCATATACAGGGCTGAATAAAAGTATTCGGATATATTTCTGAATATTATATGTGTTGGAAATTCCTGAAATTATGTTTTTAAATATGTTATGTGTTTTCCAAATTGTTTATTTAGATGTTATCTTTCAGCTTATTAAACGGTATGATTTGTAAAATTATTTTGGAAGTGTTGGAAAGTGTTACATAATCTATGCTTGACGCAGGATTTTTCGTTCTTGTTTTATATTGGTATGAAAAACCAATAACATTTTCAAGACCATCAGCATCATTAAATATAAAAGGTAAGTGGAAAATTTTACATCGATTGCCATTTTCTTAACATGCGGTTATTTATTTTTTTGCATTTTCTAAATACTTGATATTATCTTAAATTGTTTGAATTTAATATTTGACCACAAAGTTTTTTTAAACAGCGTTATTTTATTTGTTTTTTCCTTTTGTAAAAGGATTTGAAATTTTTTGAAAATGTATCTGTGAAAATAATGTTTTCAAAAAGAGAAATGCTTTTGAAGTCGGGTCGTACTCGATCAAAGTCTTTTAGGGTCGTGGACGTCCACGACCCTAAATTCTATGTATCATTGCAGATGTAAACAGTGAAACATACAGTTAAGTTGTAGGAACAGAACTCAAGATGACGCTGAAATCAGCGGTGATCAGAATGTTTTTTTAATTAAATTGCTTGTTAAACATGCACTTTTGGGTATTACAGCTAATTAATTACTAAATAAAATTATGTTACTTTTGATTTTCATGCATATTAGCGTATCTATAGTAAAAATTCGCCATATTGTAGGTCCTGCGCATTATTCACAAGGTTAAACTGTAACCGAACTGTTTGTTTATTTTTCTTGTATATATATTTTTTTCATAGTTTTCAAATCAAGTTTATCAAAAATATCTAAAAACAAATGAATATAAAAAGAAAAAAACTGACAATGAATAACATAGTCTTTGACACATTACTCATTCGGAAACATACACTAGTGTGCAAAACTTAAGCAAAAATCACAAAATGCTAATTTCTGAAGACGGGAGTACTCAAAAGGAAATTCTATAAACAGCAAGTGTAGAAAATAGGTACCACCCTAACAGCACAGCCAGTTGATGTGACGTCTCCTTGATGTCACACACGGTTACAAGTGTGACAATAACTGCGGTGAATCAAAATATGGGATCTTTCACTCGCCTCATTATTACTCTCAAATGATTGTTATCACTGAAAAGTCACTGTGACTGTTGCTTTGTGATGGGTCACCAGGTGACAATACAATGAAGTCACTTTGTGGTTCTCACGTGACTGTCATTTGAAGATTCAACTTTAAAGTCATTGTGAGCATTGCATTGTGATGAGTCACCAAATAATGTCGCAATGAAATTGCAAGGTGACTTTCAGGTGACCGACACTGTACTTTGAAGTCACCATTGCTCTCCTTTATAAAATGTCACCAGATGATTTAATTTTCTGTCCCATGGGAACTCATCACAGAACAGCTATCATGATGACTTTACAATGGAATCTCCAATCTACAGTCACATGAGAGTCACAAGGTAATTTCATTATAAAGTCACCTGTGACTCGTCAATAAGTAGCGGTCATGGTGGCTTCTCAATGGAGTGACCAATTGGGAGTATAAATGAGACGAACGAAAGATATTACATTTCAGTTCATTGTGGTGACCGCGACAATTGTGACCCTTTGTGATTTCAAGGAGACGTCACATCGACTGGCTGTACTGTTAAAGTAGTATACCTGTTTTCTACACTTGCTGTTTATAGAATTTTCTTTTGAGTACTCACGTGTTCAGAAATTAGCATTTTCTGTTTGTTGCTTAAGTTTTGCACACTAGTTTTTTAAGCAATATGAGTAAGAACAGTATATAGAAGACAAACCTCACAGTCCCGAGGTATCCGCTATTGAGAAGGCAAACTGTTATATTCATTTTTGCAGTTCATTTTCTTAGTAGAAAGTACAAGTTTCTTTCTTTGAAGTATGCTTTGAATTAGTTTAATATTTGAATAGTAGTTTCAATAATAATAATAAATAATGAAAAATAAACATGTCTTTTAGCTATCCTTAAAAAATGTATGTATCCTTTTTTAATAACATATAGCAAAAAATAATTCTAGTTTCAAAACTATTTATGTCTTAAATATAAAGCTTTACTTTTTGTAAGTAAATATATTAAATTTTAGGTTTTTTCTAATTTTCATTTTTAATTTCAAATAATTATTAAAAAAAAAGAATAATAAAATTTATTTACATTCCTTCCAGTTTCTTATAATGTAAAGCAACAATTTTAAGCATTAAACCAAAAGTAAATAATGATTGATATATTGGGAAGGGTTGACTTTACATATTTCGGGTTTGGTTCGGTTTTGAGTTAGGTTTGACTCTTTGAGGTCGAGTTTGGGTTGACCGACCTTTCAATTGTAAGTCCTGAATATTTATCAAATGAAACAAACAATATACAGGGTGATTATAAAAAACTATCCCGACATTTGGGCCCCTAACTATCATACCATTCACAGAAACTGAATGAAATTTTGGCAAAAGGTATTTTGAGGTATGCGCTCAAGAATGAAATGGAAAACAACAGTGTCACTCAAATAGTTACGGTTACAGTGAGAAATTTTCGAAAAAATCAAATGGCAACACCCAGTTTTTTGTATTGGAATGTGATCTCCATTGTGAAAAACCCTAAATAGCGTTGGAACATCAACTGTAGCATGAAAATCACCGGAACTAGGCAAGGGAAGAGTAAAAAGGACTTTGCCGTGCACCAGAGCATTCATTTTCATTTCATTTACGTCAGACGTCACACCGTTTCTTTGGCTGATATCCCAGCCTGATCAGTTCTCCACAAAACGAGAAGAAGAAACCAAGAAACGCAAATTTCGGGTTCTACGTAAGACACAGTCATGACTGACGTTGTCACGCTAGGTGAAAGAAAAGGCACTGCGAAATGCGAGCCACGTATGTTCCTTTCTGCCATTCCGAACAAGATGCCGCTTTTAGGGAAAGAACGTGGGGAAATCGTAAAGATTTATTACCTGAATTGACAAAATACCGCAGAGACATTGCGTGTTTACCTCAGAAACCATGGATTACGGCGAGGCCCGTGCACTGTCAAAGCTGTACGGGACTTGATTCACAAATTTGAAGAAACTGGTTGCACATGCGTTCGACCTCGGTCTGGACAACCTTCCGTTCCTGTGGAAGCTGTTGCAGAAGTCCATCAGACGATAAGCACAGTTCGTCCCGCAACTGCACGCGGTGGTTCACGTGTTCTGGATATGCCGAATTCAATTGTACGCAAGATTCTGCGCTCTGTTCTAAACATGTTTCCGTATCGATTCCAGGGTATACAGATGTTGGAAGCGGGAGACTATCAATTACGGCTGGATTTTGCAAATCAATTCCTTATCCGGTACGATGAAGATAGCAGCTGGCCTTTACGCATTCTGTGGACAGATGAGGCGCATTTCTCGTTAACTGGTAACGTGAATTCAAAAAATTGTGTGCACTGTGCAGAGAATAATCTACATGATGTGCATGCACGTCCATTACACGAGGAAAAAGTGACTGTGTGGTGTGGTATAACGAGCACGTTCATCCTCGGCCCTTACTTTTTTGAAGAGGTTACTGCCGGTGATCTGCAAACGTGTACAGTAACGAGTGCTCGCTATCTGGACATGTTAACTCATTACGCGATTCCCGCATTGCAACGGCAAAATGCTCTATCTGAAGTTGTGTGGATGCAAGATGGAGCTCCTCCACATGTCGGGTCTTCAGTCAAACGTGTTTTAACTCAACAAAAGGATTCAAGAGATTCCTATTGCCATGATACGTGCTGTAGTGCTATCCACCATCAGCCGCAAGCAAAGTGTCATCTTGTGTGAAGGAGGTCATATGGAAAATTTGTGAAACACAATAAAATGCTTTATTTTATGCTGCTTCTCTGTCCTTATTGGTTGTCCTCACTTTTAGACTATCTACCGCCAGTGATTTTCATGCTACAGTTGCCGTTTCAACGCTATTTAGGGTTTTCCACAATGGAGATCACATTCCAATACAAAAAACTGGGTGTTGCCATTTGATTTTTTCGAAATTTTCTCACTGTAACCGTAACTGTTTGAGTGACACTGTTGTTTTCCATATCATTCTTGAGCGCATACCTCAAAATACCTTTTGCCAAAATTTCATTCAGTTTCTGTGAATGGTATGATAGTTAGGGGCCCAAATGTCGGGATAGTTTTTTTTATAATCTCCCTCTATTTGAATGTAATGAGTATATATGGCTCATTTTTATACAAAAATGATAGAATTGATATTAGATTCTTAATTGTAAACTACTTTTCAATAATATTTTTTTAAATATAGATTAAATTTCTTTCACTTCGAGTTTGGGTTGTGTTCGGGTTTGATTCTTCGGGTTCAGGTCGGGTTTCGAGTTGACTTTAAGTAGAAATTTCGGGTTCAGGTATGATACAATGTTGCCAGTGGGGTACTTTAAAAAAATATTGCTACAGTGGCACAACTTTTTTGAAATGGTAGAATTCGCTTTGTTTTCGCCTTATTTAATATACTATTAAATAAGGCGAATTTTAGTTTCTCAAAAAACTTGTGGTAATCAAGAAAACTGGTTTTAAAAAAAGTAATACACTGCCAACGCTTGTACGATATGAGTACAATAGGACCAGTGTGTGGGTAATGAGTGATCTCGAAGCCACTGGGGTTGTCTGATGCATTAAAAACCCTAGTCCTGATTGAGTCCGCTGATTGGTGTGCTTAAGTTTACGAAAATTACTTTTAAATTTTCCGGTGGAATCTTCTTTTCCGACAGTTTTGAAAAAAAAAAACAAGAACGGAAAATCATGAGTCAAGCACAGATTATAAAACACTTTCCAACACATCCAAAAAACTGTAACGAAACTTCAGCATTAAATAAGATGAAAGAAGATATGTAGTAAACAGTTTAGGAAACATATGACACATATAGAATTCCAGTTTTAGCATTTAAGTTCCATAGTTAAAAAAGTAGTCAAATTACTTTTGCAGCCCTGTATGTGATCTATAGACTTGGATATATACTACATATAGTATGATAAAAATTAGTTCAGTTAGAAAATTCACTTTTAGCAATTTTCGCCAATCGATGGAAATGCACTCGTTATCTTTTGTACAGCCCTGTATATCATATAAAGACTTTTGTACACACCACATATTAAACTAAAATTTAATTGAGGTAAAAACGAATAAGACAACTTAAAACTCTTACCAGCCATAAACGAGTATCTTTTTCTATGCGTAGCCCTGTATATGAATTTATTTAATTCCAAAAATTTCTGTGAGTCTACTAAATATAGTTCAGCAATAAAATGCGTAACACAATTAAAAATACCCTTAAGCAATTGATTCCCATAGTCAGTAATACTTACGAATTTCTTTGTGTAGCCCTGTACATGATCAAGAATAATTATACCCATCGCGTATTATGCCAACATTTAGTTTTACTTAAAAACCCAATCCAAAGTTGAAAACGCACTTATCACGCATAGACTACATATATCGCACAAAGATGTAACCGAATTCTTTTGTGTGTCCCTATAAATGAACGATAAACGCAATGCACACCATACTATTCGGTAAACAATTTATGGCGCATCTCAGTGATACATATAATTATCATTATGTTTGAAATAGTAAAACATCATTAAATTAAACTGAAAACGATTTTTCCCCGTAGAACCTTGTGAAACAGAATCTTTTGTGTGACCCTGTAAATGAATAATAAATGCTTTGCACACTATATTTTAGAAAAAGCATGTTTTAGTGTGCTACATAATTGTATATAAAATTCAACGATTTTTTCACATTGACCGTAATGTAGCTGAATATTTTTGACTGTCCCTGTAAATAAACTATAAATGCTACTCACTTCATTTTCAATAGGGTTCATTCTGTAGTAAGTGCCAGTGACATACAAAAAATTCAGGGCAATCCGAGTGTATTTACGAGAGTTAGAACATGGACGGACGGACAGACGGACAGACAAACCGAAGTCATAAACACTTTTCAACAATGCTGGAAAGTTTTTTAAAAAAAGGGGGAGGGATGTCTTACATTTATACTAGAATATTAAAAAAATTATTATTTCAAATTTAATTTGACAACAATTTCATCTGGAAACTTGATGGTGTGAAAATACCGGCAAAATGGCGAATTTGCGCCTCGTTCTTCTCATATCATACCAAGATATCACGAGGCACACTGAAACATGTTCATTGTACTAGTCAAGAGAAATCGAACGCTAAAGCTTCATGCCGTAACTCGTAATGATAGTACAGTTAAAATAACGAATTGGCGCCCCATTACTCATATCGTACCAAGATATCAGAAGGTAGAATGAAAAATTTGTATTGCACAAGTCAAGATATAAGATATGTTAAAAATTCAAATTCAACCAAGCAGGGAGGCCTACCATATGGCTTAGGCTCTACAAGCCCTGCTCGGCAAGTTTATTAAAAAAATACAAATGAGGCTATTAGGCTTTTACATAATTACAGTGATATCAAATTATTCAGCAATCCAAAATTCTACTAATCTCTTAATTGGTCTACAACTGCCACGTTTTGAAAAATAAGTTTTTTTTTCCAAAATTTTAAA
Source organism: Maratus michaelseni (assembly GCA_963931845.1). Lineage (NCBI taxonomy): Eukaryota > Metazoa > Arthropoda > Arachnida > Araneae > Salticidae > Maratus > Maratus michaelseni. The sequence continues at coordinate 496,015,898 of OZ007586.1, forward strand.
ACACTTTATTATGTTTGGTTGTAAATTTGCTCTTTTTTAGAACATAGCTAAACCAATTGGATAGATGCATGGAGACAGGTTTCTTTATATGGTATGTTGATATGAGAGTGCACTCTAACATATAGTGAAGAGATATGCCCCTGAGGCCCCATACACAAAGACTTGAAGGCGATTTTCCAAACTTATGCAAGTAGGATGTAGAAAAGACCGGATTTTTTGCTAATTGGTATAAATTTTTCTGAAGCAGAATTACGTCTTCTTTTATTTTTGGAAATAGTTGATACGTATACCGACCAATCTCTGTATTATCCCATTCACTTTTCTAGTTTGTGAGGATTTCATGTGTTATTAATCTCTTTAAGAGAGAATGAGAAAATGGATGGAATTTTATGTCGTTTAAAGCAGTTGCTTCTTTCGCTAAACTATTAGCTAATTTGTTGCCTCTTATTCCTGCATGACTTTTCATCCATTGGATTAGACTAGAATGACTATCTGTGCCAATAACTCCGCTTTGTGGTCTTTTTAGAAACCGTAGTCTACGTAGATTGTACTTGTTTACCCAGCGTATCGGCTGCCTATGTGACCACCTCGAAATTTCTTAAACGAATTTGACGAAGTAAACTATTCATAAATATGCGCCACAGGGGCACGTAACGTTTATTCTTGAGATGGATTTATGTCCTGTTGGTCTTCCAGTTTAAATAGAAATTCTTTATGACAGGAACACTGTGGACAACCCAGTTGAGACCAATGGATTTCACCTGTCATCAAATGCGGAAAGGCTTCACTGTTTTGTAGATATGATTTAGTTGTATTATAATATGGGACATATCATTTTAGGTATTTCAATTCTATCAACGTTGTTTCCCATGGCAAATAATCAAACGCATTTTGAAAATCTAGTGAAATCAGAGATGTGTAAAAGTTATTTTGTATATTTAAATAAATTTGTGATTTTTTATCTTGTAAAATAGCACCGTTTTCTCCCGTTATACATTGTAGTAAATGCCAACTTTATGGTCGCAAAGAGATAAACTGTAAACGAAGGCTGACATGTGCATTCTGTATGCAAGAACACCTATCGGAGACTCCCCGCAGAGGAATAAACCAGATACTCATAAATGTGAACTGCTATTATACCGAAGACTCCACAGAAAATCATTTTCAATTTAATCATAGTGCGCAATCTGTAAGGTGCAGGGTCTTTCGTAAAAACATTAAATTTTTCCTCAAAAGAAATTACTCATCAAAATCAGAAAGCTTTTTTTTTTCACACCTTAACTTACCCCTTTCAAAGCCACTAAGCCTGAAAAATATAAAACTAGCACAGATTAATTTATAAAAGAACAAAATAGCGACTTTAGACCTAATTAGAAACCTAACAAAAAGAATTATACACTCGCCTGCCTACAAGATACCTATCAGAAAATCACCCGCACGGCCTCCCGTCGTCATGGGAATTTAAAGAAAAATTCATATAATATTATTAGATACAACCTTACAGCATATTCAAGTAAAGAATAATGTAAATTCAATTTTTATCAATATCAAAACAACTGAAGGTGAATTAACTATTGGCTCACAATATTCTCCACCATCAGCAGAAACATCTTAAAACATCAATTGAATTCAAAACATCTGATTGTATTAAATGATCCAAATTGCAAGCCAACATTTGAAACACGTCATTGCAAGGGCTGGCCGGACGTCTTGCTTGCATACCATTCCATATTCCCGAAAATTAGAAACTGGGAAGTAGAAGATGATATAATATATGGAGATCATCTCCTGATCACGCCGACAGTAGATCTTTTTATACCAAATATTCCACTGAGAAGGTATAGAACTAAGCACTGTTCATTCAAGTAGTTTAACATCATACTAAAAAGAAAATTAGAAGAAAATCAAATATCCTTCACAAGCATATTAACAATACAAGACTTTGAAAGATAATATCAAAAATTCAAAAATACGCTAACAGAAACCTGCAATACCTACCTAAAAAAGAAAAAGACGTCCTTTCAACCAAATCTTACATGGTGGACACCACAATTGTTAGGGTAGGGCAAGATAGTGCTAAGCCACATTTTTGAACTTCTGAAATATTTCAATTTGAAAATTTGAACATATACTCAAATCAAGATATATAACATAAGGTTTTCTCGCAAATGTCTTAGTAACATTTGAGATAGTCTGAGTAACAATATGGCATTACTTTAATGATATTACTATTACGTTTTGTGTAAATTAGCTATCTTCATCAGGGGCATAAACATCAGGGGCAAAAACGAAACCTGGGACATGTGACATTAGAAACAAATGATAAGTAGGATATTATAATTTAGAATATTAAGTAACAGATTACAGTGTCAGATTTATTTCAGTAAAAATGTCGCTTGGCACTTTCTTGCCCCGACCCCCTCCATTAAGAAAACAACGAAATGATGTAAAGGCCTTATATCGAAAAACAAAATTGTCTATATCTAAACTAGCAGATCTCATAAAAAACAAGATGGAAAGAAAACGATAAAAAAAACAAATTATAGAAGAGAAACGGAAAGCATGGTGGTCCTTTTGTAGCAACTCCAGAAATCCCTATGGAAAGATAAAAAAAAGTCGCATTCCAAGACTTTTATAGACAAGAGGTCTATACGCTGCAAAATTCCGTAGAAAATACAAATACTAGATTAAACCACAACAAAGACCTTACAACATCCATATTTGGTCATTCAACTCTAAATCAATCAAACTTAATAATAAAAAGTCATAGAGCTCCAAATTTTACTTTAAAATAACTAGACACAGCACTGCACGCATTTAATAGCAGTAAAGTCCCGGGCCCAGATAACTTCGATCATATCATATTAAGAAAAATTCTTCTCAAGTCATCCAACACTACTTCTGGATATATTCAACGATTCATTACAATTCAATTATTTTCCTGCAGATTGGAATATTGGGGAGCTCGTTTATTTTTTGAAAAACAACAAGCCCGCAAAATTCCCACAGTCATATCTTACGATCCCACTACTACCAATACTTGGAAAAGTATGTGGAAAAATGATATAAGGTATATTAAATAATCTTAACGTAAATCGATAAGTGATAGTTTCTTCAAAATCACCAATTGCGCACCGTTGTGCCCATATCGCTCCAAAATATGCCGAGCCAAACAAGTCATTCTTTCATCTATTCGTAATAACCTTGTCTTATATCACAATTTCATCTCGTAACTCGATGATGTATTCATTTTTGTCGCCGCCGTCCGCTCTAAAACAGTTGGTTCTTACAACACAGAGAAAACATTATCTAAATATTAGACGATGAATAATTAAATACTAAACATTGATTAATAAAGGGGTTCAACTGTCCCTTCTTCCCTAAATGATTTACACATTTTGACCTCGGTGTATCTGGATAATTTTAGGTAACCCTGTATAATTTTCAATAAAGAAAATCGCATAGTGACTCTTAATAACAGTCTTGTAGCAATGAAAGCGAATTTAAAAAAGTTAAATGGCGGCCATATTTAATTTTCGGCTTTGTAATCAGATTAATGATTAAAGTAATCACGATTTAATTAATTCAGATTGAATTAATCATGAAAAAATTTGAAAGGGTAATTACTTTTTTAATTTCAATCATGATTACATTCAACATGAAAAAAAAAAAATGCAAACATATTGATAAAAATTTATTTGTTATTGTAATAGGCGCATATACTAAAAATACAGTTTTAAAACATTAAAAACTATTTATGATATAAAATCAGATGTCAGAATACCTAAGCGCTTTCGGCTAAACATTAGCCAGCATCAGAGGATAAAAAACCAGTCGAAAAACGCAGTTTTGAAGAAGTGCGCTGGACAGGTGGAAAACGGGCGAAACCAATCAAATATGAAATGGAGGCAGTGAAGGAAGATGAGGCGATACCATTTAAACATACCATTTCATAGTTGGCTACAGTAACGATTTTTTGACATTTTACTTTTTCAAATAGACGCCCGATCTTTAAGTTATCTGGCTCTTCGATCTCGGTTAAGGACACTATCACGTACTTGGGTTTCGTTATCGATGCTTGGTTCACCTGGCACGAACATCTGAAAATATTCAGGGACAAAATTCTAGACTTTACGATTAATCTTTAAAAGACCGGATGCTGACATAAAAAACTATACGCTGAATTTTTAAAACTAAGGTACTTAGTTGTTATTGAAAAGCAAATCTCCTATGGTTTTGAGGTGTAGACTTCAGATTTAAAGATACCAGCTCTAAAAAGGCTCAGCTCATGCCAGCGGTATAGGGTTTACGTTCTATGACAAAGGTATATCGCTCTGAATCTACTGATGTGTTATTGCTGGTGTTCCTCCAATCCATCTTGCACAGAAATATAGAGCAGAAAAATTAAACTTTTTAGATTGAGAAATACATTGCCGTTACACTCTGTTAAGGACAAACTCTTTTAGTTGATCATTTACAGTAAATTTTGGTAAATAACGATAAAACGATATGCTATATACTATAACCATCCTTGAAAACTCACCAAACTAACAGTGAAGGTTCCGTCAAAATCCATTCGGCAGAATATTTTTAAAAGGCTAAGCTTTCATAATCGGGTTCATCTGATTATAAAACTTTCCCCCATAATTCTGTAACTAAGCAAAGTAGAACAATATGCGAGATACTAAAACCACCTTTGATAAATTATATAACCAACAGTGCAAGTCTCGACAAAATCCATTAAAAAAACATTTCCGTTTTGATTCAGCAAAAATGTAAATTATAATTTAATAAAAAGTATTTACGATTCAAAAAATAGTAAATTAAAATGTTTTGCATCTTTACGATTAAATAATAATAATAATAATAATGAAAAAGAGTTTCGCGTTGAATAAATAGCGAGTCACAGTGCTTGGCACGGTGTGAAATAAAAATTATTTGCACATTCAGGGTTGAAATAAATGGCACATTATCATATATTTTGGCATGATGTTGGTATAACGGAAAAGTACCAAACGGTATCCAAAAAGCTTCGTTCAAAATTAGGCCAATTCTCTGTAGACTCTCTTATTGAATACGTCAGCTTTAAAATAAATGAATAATTGTGTTACATCATGGTGTCTAAGGGGTTTACATTATGATGTCTATGGAAAAAAATCATTTCAGTTGGATTTTAATGAAGTTAAAATACTTCAAATATATTGAAATTGATATGCCTCACTGAAGTGGACTAAAATATACTATTTGTCGAGAATTAAATAAAAATCATGCTCTCGTGACATCATAATTCACTTTTATATTTTAACAGAATAATAAGGCTACTATAATTTGAGACTCGTGCTATAACCAGTATACACGTCCAGGAAACATTGCCGTTATCATTATATTTTTACGCGAGAAGATTTCGCTATGGTATTCCATTGTGAAATTTGGTACCTTTTGAAATTCAATATTTGAAAAACGGCATAATCATAGGATTTGAAATTTATATCAAGAAAAATACAATTTTTTATCTTTCTAACGCAGTTTGTCTAACAATTTTTTGACAAATAGTTTTCGAGCAATTAATTTTTTCAGTAACTTCAAATGTTTCATTTTCCGAGATTAATCTGTGGCAACGGTTAGCGAAAACCCAGCCGTCAGAAACGCTTAGCTTTTTATTAAAGAGGATACTGATGGCTCCAGGATAGAACACGGTGTGGGTGCAGCATTCACGGTTAACTACAAAGACCACTTTATTCTTGATTATCGAATTAGACTGAGAAAATTTAACTCAATTTATCAGGCTGAACTTGTAACAATATTGCATGCTGTTGACTGGTTTCTCTGCAAAAATTTTTACGAAGTGACAATTTACTCAGATAGTATAACGTCAGCGCAAGCTCTATTTCGGGCTTTGCTTATGAATAGTATCATTAAGCAAATATATGAAAAATTACTGCATAACAGTTCAAGAATTATTAACATGGGATTGATCAAAGCTCATGTGGAAATTCACGGAAACGAGTGCACTGATGCCTTGACGAAATCTGCTGTTGTCGACATTACTCTTGCTTTTGACGATCGAGTCCTCTACCTAAGATCATTAATTATTACATATTACAGAGACAAAATTATTAACCATTGGTAAATGGACTGGTCTAATTCAAACAACGGCAGAGACACTTATAAACTTATCAACAAAGTGAGCATGGACTTTTTGTGCAGCAAGCAAATACTGGTGTACTATCTAACTGGGCACGGCAGCTCCCCGAATTTCGACAGAAAAATTGGTAAAAAGAATTCTGATATTTGTGATTGCGGCCAGGCTGCAGGTAATGTGACTCATTATAGCTTCGGAAAATGCCCGCTGCTGAGACATCATTTTGTATTCAATTGTGATCGCACTTTGAGGTACAACTTATATAGAACATTATTCAATCGTTCGAATCTTGAGGCACTCACTGAGAATTACAACACTCTAAATGATTTTGTAGTGGATTGGCGACTCTTCAAAAAGGCAGTCGTTTGTTTTGATTGAGATCGGATTGTGAAAATAACATCTGTGTGCGTGCAGAGACATCTATAGATTATTTACTTTAACTTTCGATGAATACATGTGTCCTTTGGAATTTGTGAGTTTTCTGCGTTTCGCAGCAGTTTTATGCAAATTTTGGCTTTTCTGGTCAGACAGCAATGTATTTAAGCAAATGTGTGTGTCGTTAGATTTAATCGCATCTCGTCCCAAGGGAAGTCAAGGCTATTTTTAGCACCAGAAGGAAGTTGAGTTTCGGTTTTGAAGGTTGCCTAGAGCTGAATCTTGATTTGGTAAGAGAACTTAATTTGTTGAATTCAATAAAGGTTGTTTTGGCGGCCACGGGCTGCTTTAATTAGATAGTTCGCCATCTTGTACGGAAGCTGTTGAAGGCGGCGCATCGCTGCAAAAAGAGTTCTTGAGTTGTAAAGTAAGATCTCATTTGTGTGTAACTTAAAGTTTCATTTACTCGTCTTATTCAAGTGTTTTTCTATTATAGTATAGTCACGTACATTGCTCTAGTGGGATTATTTAGATAACAGTGGTCAATCAGAGTTCAAAATTCAGTGAATGAGCCTCACCCATCGTCGTACCCTTAAGATTTTAAATAAAAGTTAATTTTAAACTTACTTTCTGACTTTGTTACTGACCTAGCTACGGTTCATCATGCACCGGCACACCGCCATACTGTATTGGATATTTTTGGACTACCGTGGACTAGCTCAGGACAATGTGTTCCAATATAGCAACATATCCTGTATTAACATCACACTCCTGTTCTTCTACAACTCCCTGTTTGGAATGATTAGTTCACCTACTTGTCTGAATCTTCTTTTTTCCCCTTGATGTATTTGGTTCTGCATTCAAGAGGCTCATTCTGTTTAATTATATTCAGGCTTAGTCATTATCTAGTTAAATGTACTTGCTTTATGTTAACTGTTTTCAGTGTCTATTGGTTTAGTTTTAGTTACATTTAATTTACAATTACATGTATTTGTTTTAGGTTATTAATCAGACAATTCTAACTGTAATTGCCTTTCAAATCTGTTCATTATCTGATTCGGTCTAATAAGTTTTACTATTACTATTCTATTGGTTAGTCATTGATTTTAAGTTAGTGTAGATATTTGTTTCTGTTAATTGTTCTTATTCTATATTTCTGTTATTGCTACTTTTATCTTCCTGCATGTAGATCATGGAAGTATCTTTAGTTCTATAAAATAGGATAGTGTTCTAAATTTCTTCTGTTCTTAACTATCTCCCGCTGTCTGGGCTGTTCCCCTTGCTAGTGTGTTTGCTGGATGATTTTGAGGAACTTACCACCGGTGTGTTATGGCCGTAAACCTTCGGGTTGGTGCTCCAGTTGGGCGTTTTTGTTTACTTAGATAACATCTTTCACCTTATTAAACGAACTCTTGTTACAGTTATTCTTTATATGTAGGAAAATGTTTCCTAATCTATGCTTTATGCATGATTTTCCCCTTTTTTTAAGTATGAAAATGATTTTTTAGATGCTGCGGTATTAAGATAGATAAATGTCTGTTAAATATAAAAATATTTAATTTAAAAGTTTGACCTTTAAATACAGGGTGATCTTTTTTAAAGTGACAGTGTTTGGAGCGTCCTGTAGCGCGATCTAATAGCCGAAATGGCACCAAACTTGGTATTTAGACTAATCAAGACAGGGGAAAAAGGATTCCATGAAAAAATTTTAGTTCCAAAAATCGGCGCTAAGGCATTTTGTGGCGCTTTGCAATGTATAAAATGTGAGAAAAGAAAAATACTAACACATACAATCGTACAGTTAAATTATTAATGTTTATTTACTACATTAACTTCCCCTATGAGGAATTAGACCACCTTCAATGTGAGCACCGTTCTCAGAAATAACACCGTGCATTCTGTGCACAACGTTCTCCACAGCCGTACGTAACATATCACGAGGAATATTCCGCACAGTCTTTGTTATGTTGTCCTTTAGAATAGACAAATTTGATACTCTACCAACATAAACTTGAGATTTCAAATAACCCCAGAGCCAAAAATCGCATGGCGTGAGGTCATGGGAACGAGGCGGCCATGCAACTGGAAAACTCCAACTTATGATTCTATCATCAGTGAAGGTTTGGCGCAACAGCTGCTTTACCTTATTACCAATGTGTGGCGGAGCACCATCCTGCACAAAGATTGTCTGTTGGAGACGGTTTCTTTGCTGAAGTTGTGGAATAACAAACGATTGCAGCATTTCGTGGTACCTTTCTGCATTTATGGTGCACGTTTCGGGTCTTGTCGGAGTGATGGTCTCAAAAAAGAATGGCCCAATTACGAATTCGGCTGTGAAACCACACCAAACAGTGACCTTTGGGAAATTTAATGGGATTTCAGGCACGGTGTGGGGATGCTCAGAAGCCCAAATTCGGCTATTTTGTGTGTTTACGGACCCATTGAGATAAAAATGGCACTGATCCCCCCACAGAATGTGCCATGGGAAAGCATCATCAATTTCTACCCTGGCAAGAAACAATAGAGCGAATGTCACTCGCTTATCATAATCACTTTGTTTCAGTTCGTGCAAGAGGCTGATTTTGTAGGGGTAAAATCCAATAACGCGCCGCAAAACTCTCCATACCGTGGAATAATTCATGTCCAATTGTCGAGCTACATCCCGGGCGCTGCTAGTACCAGCAATGGTTCCCTGTGATCCTTCGACAATTGCAGTTTCCACATCAGTTATTACATCTTCTGATACTTGTTTACGTCCTCTCCCAGCGTGAATGGTCAGTGACCCCGTTTCCTCGAACTTCTTAATCATTTTCTTAAGACGATTCAGCGATAAAGGCCCCTTTCGTAATTTTTTTCTGGTTTGAAATTCCCGAAGAGCTGCGGGTGCATTACATTGATTCATATAATACAGCTTCACCAGTAACGCACGTTCCGGTAACGTGAGAGGCATGTTCACTGGAGCTCGTTTACTTCAGCTGAGATTATTTGTCAGAGCTGTCTACTACTTGCTTTTATAGGCCCTATTACTGGCGCTGTCATCGCACAACATTTGCATTTTTCTTTGCTACCCGTGTTCTATGCTAATTCTTGTTATTGTAAGCTACAGCAGCGTCACAAAACGTCCTAGCGGCGATTTTTAGAACTAATTTTTTTTTCACGGAATCCTTTTTCCCATGTCTTGATTAGTCTAAATACCAAGTTTGGTGCCATTTCGGCTATTAGATTGCGCTACAGGGCGCTCCAAACACCGTCACTTTAAAAAGATCACCCTGTACTTGAAATACATAGCTAATTTAAGTGAAAACGTCTGAGACAAGGACCCCCCATGTATTGGGATATACTGTGTGCCCGCTAAAGTCCGTTGTCATCCCAATAATTTCTGAACGGCAAAAGCTATAGTCATAAAAGTGGGGTCTAGGTATAGTAACGTTGCCATGCGCTACGCAACGAAACCACTTACAGCGCCACCTGGTAGCTAAATTTAGAGTTAGCGTTTTTATTTCAGAAACGTTACGAGATACGGGAAAAACAGTCAGTTAAAGTTGTTCCGCGTCATCGATTTATTACAAAAAAAAATCTTGCTCACAAAAATGATACAAATGAAAAGCACAAAGCACTGACGTGTTTGATCGCGTTGTGCAAAACTGCAGTTATGTGAAATAAGACTCATCTATCAGTGATACTCAAAATGGTGTCCTTCAGCAACAATACACATCTGGACACGGGATTGCATTTCTTGCTGAACATTGTACAACATGGCAGGTGACACGCTGGCACAAGCATCCGTAATATGGTTTCGAAGTTCCTGCAATGTTGGTGGAGGTGTTGCATATTCTCGCTGTTTCCTGTATCCCCCCCCCATTTATACAAAACGGACAAAAGTACTTTTTCACGGTATGTGACATTAAGATTTATTTATGTAAAGATGAATACTGTATATCTACTGACAAGTGAAACTCTGGAGTGTGATACTTTCTCTTTTCTTCTGCATTATGTCGCGTTACAATTTTGGGAGTTTCGAACCAAATAAATATGCATTTTACGCCTTCTACTTTTAAAATTACTTTACGAAAGGTGTATTTCCTTACTAAATCGATGATACTGAACAACTTTGTAATTGACTTTTTTTTCGTATCTCTTACCATTTTTTAAATAAGAACGCTAATTCCAAATTTAGCCGCCAGGTGGCGCTGTAAGCTGTTTTCTTGCGTAGCGCATGGCAACTTTGCTATACCTAGACCCCACTTTTATGACTATAGCTCTTGCCATTCAGAAATTATTGGGGTGAGAACGGACTTTAGAGGGCACACTGTATATATTTTGCTTAGATAATTCTCACGATTTGCTACACGAGTCCTCACAGAAAACACGAGAGTTATAGTGATCCGTCGGCACTGTGTTCGTGACCGAGCAAGTAGTACACAATGCTGCCAACTTAGCCCTTTCGTGGCCTTTAGAAAAATGTTTTTTTTCAGTCCCTTAGCCGAAATCTATTCAGTTTTAATATTGTTGTTTTTACAATACCACCAAAACAAATCTAAAACCGGAGCAAAAACGTCTAGAAAGGGCTAAATAGGAGCTGATTTAGCCCCATTTGCCCCATTTTAGCAATTTTTGAGCCACGTTAGTCCTTTTTTTTAACACTTTCCAAAATAATTGAATAGTGTTTATGAATTCGGTTTGTTTGTCTACCGTCTATATGTCCGTGCTCTAACTCTCGTAAATATACTCGGATTGCAATGAAATTTTAATATGTGATTAAGGTTTACCATAGGATGTTCAGTATTGAAAATGAAGTGTGCAGAATTTATAGATTGTTTACAGGGAACCACAAACAAAATCATATTATGTTACAGTCTATGTGGAAAAATCGTTTGCGCTGCATTTTATCGATGTTACAGTATTTCAAATATAATGAGATTTATTTATATCAATGAGCTGGCCTACAGCATGCTTTCTCAGGAGTATAGAATAAGTAGCATTTACAGTTCATTTACAGGAACGCACAAAATGATTAGATTACTTTATGGTTTATGGGAGAAAAAATTTGCGGTGCATTTTAATGATGTTATGTTACTTCAAACATAATCTCTTAAATGCACTGCATGCTGTCTATAGTTTATAGAGTGCATAATATTTATCGTTCATTTAGAGAGACTCACAAAATAATTCGGTTAAATGACTGATAAAAGCAATAATCGCGGGAAGTGCGTTTTCCTCTGTGGTTATGCATTTTTAAACTGATTTAATTTTGAGTGTATTAGGTGGTGTGTATAAATTCTATAGAACGCATACAGAGCTACCAAAGACTTCGCACACATTACCGTGTACGGACAGCAACTGCTGAAAATAGATTTTTACTGAGTTATGTGTATTTTTTTAAATTGCTTATTTAGACATCTCATTTCATTCTAGGAAAAAAAGAAATTTCTTAATAATGTTAGTGTTGGAAAGTGTTTCATAATCTATGCCGGATGCATGATTTTTCGTTCATGTTTTACTTGATTAGATGGCAGCACCGATGGAACTATATATCATTTGTATGGTTATAAGTCTGTTCATAAGCGTTACTTTCACATTATACAGGGTCGAAAATTTTATCTATCGCCGACCTTTAATTTCTCAATCGTTGGTTGTAGACATATAGTTCCAATTACAAAAGCGTTTAAAATGAGGTAAATATTCATGCTGTGGCGTTAATTAAAGTAAAAAATCAATTTTTGAAAAATTACGAATTCTAACCTTTTATACGGTCCCCTGGTCCCTACAGTTATATTTAGTAAATGTTTGCATATATCATAACAAATACAACACAAAATGTTTGACTTCTGTACGACAAAAATTGACACAGTTATTACATTTCAAATTTTGAGATTTTTTCACATGATTTTGTCTTTTATTCAGGGATCAGTTAAAAAATGAATTAGAGTAATTCGAGATCGAAATCAGGGTGCAATGTCCTTTTTACGGCAAAACAACCTTTAGCCGGTATCGCTAAATCCGTGTATCACCAAAGAGGGTTATTTCAACTAAAAATTTGAGCTGACTTTGGGAGATCGTATATAAAGCGAAGAATGAAATATCGAAATTATACAGAAAAATAAATATGAATTTATTATCATATTAGAAAACGGTCTACTATAAAAAATGAATACATCAAATACCGGAATCTACTAGAGATACTGCTCAAAGTGTTCTCAATTGGTAGCAATGCACAATTGAATGCGTGACAGTACTGAGTCCTGGACACGTTGGAGCATAGCAGGAGAAACCACCTTTAACCGGTATCGCTAAAACCGTATCACCAAAGAGGTTTTTTTCATCTAAAAATTTAAGTTAACTTTTAGGGTTCAAACAACATTCAAAAGTCAAATTAGGCAGTGTTGAGTTCAGGAGGTGGCCCGGGAGGGGCATTCCCCCCTTCCCCCCGGAGCAATGAAATATCCTTCCTGGAAAATGTGAGATTTTATGTTTTCAATGGTCAAAACGTGCAATTTCTCCCCGGAACTCTATAATATCCCCCCGCCTGAGAAAAGTGTCTGAATTCAACACTGAAAGTAGGTATTGTTTGCTATCGGAAAATAAAACCTTCCGCTCTTTTGCGAAGTCTGTTTTGATTTTATCAAAATAGGGTTGAGTCGAGTTTGTTTTGCTGCGTTTGGCTGAGTGTCAATCTTAGTGACCGCCTACAGGAGAACGCAAACTAGAAGATCGGGTAATACTCATATCAGAGTAACACCCTGTCGATTGTAGAATCGTCCCAGAGTGCTAGGCGCGGTTTTCAAACACGAACAATAGAATCGACACCAGTAAAATAAAATATACTCACTAAAAACTTGATAAATGGCAGCGGAATGCAAACGACCAACCGAAATATATCGAGCATGAAAATCAAGATTATGCAAATTACAATAGAACCGCAGCACAACGCGTTCGGGATAAAACACGAGCCACTAGCAGTGGACATGCTAGTCAGCGCAGAGATTGTGATGGCAGGCTATACGTACACGCAATATACCGAAATGATACTGATTTATGATGAATGTCGAAGGAATGTCAGAGCGGCTACGAGGATTTATTCAGAGCGTTTTCCTAGAGATCAATATCCAACGCATGAAACAATAACTGATGCATTGCTCCGTCTTAGAGAGACTGGTTCTGTTGCACCACGACGCAGAACAAGTAGACGTGCAAGATGTAATGTTCGAGTGACACCGGAGAAAATGCTGGCATTCGCCCTTTTAAATCCACAAATGAGCACGGTGGAAATAAGCGAGGCATGTGGATACACGCCTCAGCGTGTCTGGCAGTTATTACATGCACATGGTGCGCATCTCCATACCACCCAACCCTGGTGCAAGAATTGATGTTCGATGACCCCGAAAGACGGTTAGATTGCACACAGTGCGACACCAGGTACGTTGGTCAACGAACGTGTGGTGCGGTATATGAGAAACTCAGATTGTTGGACCCATCTTCTACGATGGAACCCTAACGGGCGAACTTTACCTGCACCTACTACAAAACACGGTACGTGACTGATATGAAGAGCTACCTCTCCGAAATGCATGCCGGGTGTGGTTTCAACATGTTGGGGCCCCTCCGTATAAAGCATCAAATGTACGTGTGTATCTGGCTTACTAATTCGGTCAACAGATCATTGGATATGGTTGTCCGGTAGAGTGGCCACCACGTTCACCGGACTTGACTCCCATGGATTTCTACCTCTGGGGAAACGTCAAGGCACAGGTGTATGTGACTGAGCCAGTGGCGCAGCCAGGATGGGGGTTCAGAGGTTCAACATATCATTATTTTAGTATTGTAGGCATCGCCTCATTCAAATCCAGAATTTTTTCTATTAAATAAGCTTAAAAAAATTCTTAGAAAAAAGTGGTATCCAGTGCCTCAAAACCCCTGCCCTGGCTGCGCCACTGGACTGAGCCTACTTCTCTGTTTGATTTGAAGCATCGCATCATCCTTGCTTGTCGCACAGTTACACCTGCTATGCTCCAAAGTGTCCAGGACTCAGCGCATTCAATTGTGCATTGCCACCAATGGGGAACACTTTGAGCAGTATCTCTAGTAGATTCCGGTATTTGATGTATTCATTTTTTTATAGTAGACTGTTTTCTACGAGGCTAACGAAAAAGACAGGCTACCGCGGTACATTCCACTTATCTTTTTTTACAGACCGCTAGAGTGACGTGATGCTCTTTTCGTACGCCTTCATTGGTGCATTTGAGCAACACGTGACTCCGGCGGTCTGTAAAAAAAGATATGCCTAAAGCACCGCGGTAGCCTTTCTTTTTCGTTAGCCTCGGTTTTCTAATATGATAATACATTGATATTTATTTTTCTGTTTAATTTCAATATGTCATTCTTCACTTTGTATACGACCACTCAAAGTCAGCTCAAATTTTTAAATGAAATAACTCTCTTTGGTGATACACCGATTTAGCGATACCGGCTAATGGTAGTTTTCCCGTAAAAAAGGACATTGCACCCTGATGTCGATCTCGAATTACTCCTATTCATTAATCAACTGATCCCTGAATGAAAGACAAAATCATGTGAAAAAATCTCAAACTTTGAAATTTAATAACTGTGTCAATTTTTGTCGTACAGAAGTCAAAGTTTTTGTGTTGTATTTGATATGATATGTGCAAACATTTACTAAATATAACGATAGGGACCGGGGGACTATATAAAAAGTTAGAATTTGTAATTTTTATAAAATTGATTTTTTACTTTAATTAACGCCACAAAATGAATATTTAAATCATTTTAAACGCTTTTTTAATTGAAACAAACAGTTGAGAAATTAAAGGTTGGCGATAGATAACATTTTGCACCCTGTATATGTTGCCCAATTTTAGAATTTTTGAATAGATTTTTTAAAATTAAATTTTTTATGCGATTTTTCCACATTAGTAACCGGAATCCGTGTCCAATCATTTAGCCTAATAGTGTAAATTTTATCTTCTTTTCAATAAAGTTTAAGCGAAATTCGTACAGCAATTTTTGAATTTTTGGCGAATTTTTTCCTTCGACACTAAGAAATTTTGACCAGAATACTTGATTGGTTCGATGGTTGCTTCCATGTCAGCCTCTGCTACGCTCAGAAATGTCAATTTTTTCACTTTTAGGTTGATTTCGTAAGAAATACTACCTATTACCTTCTCCCCTAAGTTGGAATTTTTGAAAAATTTTTGCAGATCTACACCGATCATGACTCCCAGAACTCAAAACCACCCCCAGTTCAAAACTTTATACATATATCTATCTATCTATCTATGTCACTTTTTTATGGATACGATAACTCCCATAATTCTGCACAAATCTGTTCCAAACTGATACCTAAAATTAAGCGGCATAAAATCTCGGTCAAGTTCGTTAATGGGCAAAATCGAACCAAGGGCGGGGGAAAATGGGGGGGGGGGCTTTTTATGAAAACAGAAAAAACCCATAATTTCTTAATTATGATACGTATCAAATCCGTTTAAAGTTATTATTACTTATAGGAAAAGTGCCGAAAATTTATGTATAACAGATTTTTGATATCATTAAAAATGACCACAAGGAGGGGAAAAAAGGGGGGTTTTATAAGAAAAAAATTCATAACTTCGTCAATTCACAAGATATCAAATCCGTTTAAATTTATTATAAATCCTCTTAATATTATCTAAAACTTTTATATTGACAAGTTTTTTATAGGACCAACCTTTATAGCAAAAAAAAAAAAAAAAAAAAAAAAAAAAAAAAAAATCCTGCCGGCTCCGCCCGCAAACAAGTTAGGTTTTGAAGTAACTGCTTCCCAACTGTCGCATCCTGGCAAAAAGGTAATTTCTTCCGCAATTCCCAACAAGCAGGCTTTCCACGGTCTGCATCTTCGAAATCTACCTGTGCCTGTAGGCCGAGCTGTCAGGGATTTTTTTAGCTTGGAGGAGATTGATAATTCTAAACAGATAAAAAATCATGATTTTAAAAGGTAAGGGTGAATTATTTATTACACCGATTTTTGTATTAGTTTTTTTTTATTTCATTTTTTATGCGTTTTTAACCTTATTTTCATGTTTTGCAGCGTATGACGTCACTTGATGCCACTGGAAATCAAACACCGTTGGAGGACAGTTGTGATTGGTAGCTGATAGGATTGTAGACACAGCGAGAAGTCAACCGGGCAATTGTGATTGGCAGATGAAAAGGTCAAAAGGTCGTCAGTTGATTGCAATTCGAACAGCGAGTTGTGAATTTTTCGGGATTTGTTTTATGTGATTTTTTGAGTTTTTTCATGTACGTGTCGTCATTTATGTATTTAAATTCAGAAATTATCAACGATAACTTACTGTTTTTGTATGTTTAAAAAAAGAAAAAGAAAAATAGTAATTTTGTTTCTGTTTCAGAAATTAATGATAATTCCTAATTTTTTAACGTTTTTGGTTTAATTCTAGGGAAGCGGGGGGGAGAATTCGATTGTAATTTAAATATCGCGTTAATGCTCTGATCGAAACTCCCTCCTTCTCCCCTGCTTCCAAAATCATAACTTTTTTATTATTAGTCCTATTCAAACGAAACCTTTTCTCAGGTCCCCCACGTACTAGATAAACTTCGGTATATTTTTTTCAGCCCTTGGTTACAACTATTTCTGAACATTAATCACTCGAGAGGGGTATTTTCTCGGGTTCTATTAGCCCAATTACAACGACAATAAGTTTATTCAACTTAACACGAACTAATTAAGATACAGATTTGACGCCACCTGGCGGTATAAATTGGAACTAAAAACCGTTCATCTGCTATACGGTGACACGTGCCGGAGTTTCGATTGAAAAGAGTTTTATTTAGATCAGAGTACAACACCTAACGGTGGGAAGTGGAACTAAAAATGGTGCATTTAAAATTTGTCCGATTCAAACAAAGAGCCCGATTTCAACGAGAATTGATTCATTCAAATTTACATGAACTAATTAAGATATAGCTAATTAAGATATAGCTAATTAAGACATAGATTTGCATAAGCCATAAGACATAGCCCCTGGCTGTGGAAAGTGTAACTAACAGATTTTAAGCGCATACACGTCACGTCTTCTACACGGTGTCGTAAGCAGCGGGAATGAGTGCCGGAGTTTCGTTCGGAAAGAGGTTTATTTAGAACAGAATGCTCCACCTTGTGTTGGAAACTGGAACTAAAAGATTTTGCAGCGCGTGCATAACACGTCTGCTATACACGGTATCGTAGGCAGCGGGGACACGCGTCGTAAAATTTGTTTAGAACAGAATGCATTCCCTGGCGGTGGAACTAAAATATTTTCTGTGCGTGCGCCGCGTATGGCTATTTTTTATGAAACCGGAAAAGGAAGTTACCGATTTGATAATCTCAGACAACGAAATAGTTTTATTTTCACTCATCCTTGAGTATTAAGAAAAGTATTGGAGTTATTGAATCGAAACTCGCAATCTTTATGTAGTTTATTTTTCTGTTTCCGAAAATGTAAATATTGTGAAAATCCTACATTAACCATTTTAAATTTTGACCAAAAACTGACATTTGAGGTTGTGGTATTAAATTTACTTCCACTTCGCGGTCCATCTCTCTATTGAATTTCCGAAAGACAAAGAGTTACCAGAGGAACGGTTTCGTGCAGCGATTTTTAGAGTGATTTCACGTTCGTATTATTTTTTGGCGGGAACGGAGTAACGCCGGGCGGATCAGCTATTAATACAATAAGCAAGTGAAAAGTCCACAGAGTAGTCTTAATTTTCACCAGACCAGAACAAGTGGTCACAGATCACAAATGTGTTAAGATGCTTTATCTATCATGTTTTGTCAAATCACAATAACTTTCAGAAAGTAAATATTTAAATACCGATAAAATAAATATCGTTTTCTGAAATATGGCTCTAGAAAAACGGTTTCCGAGTAAAAATTATTAAAATATTAAAAATAAGCATTCACAACCGAGTTTCTTTTAGAAAGGAAAACCTTTGAGAATCTACTAATTGCAGATTTTGTAAAAGCTTTTATCGAAACATCTCAATTCAAAAAACATTGCTGTTGTTAATTTACAACGCCATTATGTGATCAGATTAAAGCAATTTTAATTGTTGATAATTCGATCCAATTTTCGATAGAAAAACGATAATAGCTTCGGTTACAATGTAGGTGTATTCAGTTTCGTAAAACTAAAAATAAAAAGAGAAAACTCATTAGCAAAGCTATCCGAAACCTCTCGTAAAAATAGTCATTAAAATTACCCAATCAATTAAATATATGAATTGAATCAAAATAAGAATTAAGGGATAAATTTTTGTCATTTGACGCATAAATATACTGTCCGTAATTTTTAGTGGATTTTTTTGCTATTTTTAGTTTGAGTAATTTTAATCTTTACAACGATGGCGTGTGGGATTTTAGTAGAACTTTGCTGGCGATTTCTTAACGGGCTTAAAAATAAAAGGATACTGACATTTTTATTAAAGCTGTAACTTGTAATTAATTGTATATTCTGCATATTTTTGCAAGTATCTTATAAATTATTTGGTTTAATTTTATTTCGTTATGTTGTGATATATATTTGGTACTTTGTCACATTTTGTGTTCTGTCGCCTATTTTGTTTGGATTTCTTCGACTTTGTTTGGTGTTCTTCGAAGTGAAAAGAAACATGGCGTCAAAAATTTTGTGCAAATATGGCCCCTTTCATTGATAAAAACAGAAATATATTCATTACCTTACTTACTATTGCAAGCGGAAAATTATTTTATGTTTTAGTTTAGAGAATAGTTAATGCGTTTTTCCCATGTTTTTCGCCTTACAGTTTTTTTATAAACAGTTTTATCCTTTTTTGTGTATAATATAAACTGATGCAATATGAAATACATCGTAAATATTAAGTAATAATTTGCTTAATTGTTGAAAAATTGGCGACAAACATTATTAATTTAGAAAAAAATCGAAGAAAAGGATTCAAAAGATAATAATAGAGAATAAACAATCTTTGTAAATGCAACAAATGGTAATAAAATATCAGTTTAAAGACAGAAGATTATTTCATCTAATTAAAATGGAATTATGCTAAAATTTGCTATTTTAAAACCACGACACACACAAAAAAATGAATAATTATGAAATAAAATTAGAAAACACCATAAAAACCATGAAATGAATTGAACATAGAATGAATGTGAAGATAAAATGTTAAGGAATGTATGAACTACTTGGAAAATGACAAAACTTACAAAACTGATAAAAACAAACTACGGAGTAATTTCCTTCACAGAATGCCCAACAAAAGTACTGGATATAAAATGCTAATACAAATACGGTATTTTCCGGCGCATAAGCCGCGGATCAAACAAACATTTTAAGACCCAGAAATTATAACTCATTAACCGCTAACACTTCAAGGTAGGGTCTTCAACTGTTTTGCTAAAAGTTGTTTACCTCGAGAAATTCTGAAATGTAATCTTCAATTTATGATGACTTCACTTATGTAGATTTTATTTAAACACAAAGTTCTTGCAATTAATAAGACAATTTTTTAAAATTCTAACATAGTGGTAGCTTGGGAGCTAATTTTTCATACTTTTTTTTTTACGGTTGCGTCAACGGAGCACCAACGGATAACACATTAAAAATTGTAGCCGTAAAAAATACCGCGTTCAAATTTCTAAAACACGTTTTTTTTTTTTTTTTTTTTTTTTTTTTTTAAATCCACGCAAATGTTTTACTTAAAGAATGCTGAAACTGATTTCCATTACATGTTTAGTGGTTGGGTAAATTGGTAAATCTTTTCTTATTACTCATTTTTATTAGTACTGCTATGGTAACACTTTCCTTATAAATTTCCTAATTTCACTACAGACTAGTAGAAAGAACGTGATTGCGATGTAAAAGTATCACAAAAAAAAAAAAAAAAAAAAAAGAAAAAAAGAAAAAACAAAAGCGAACCCCCGTACTAACTCTACCACAAATCAGAGTATCGAAATCTGACTGGTATACTAATCAATTAATATGTATGTCTACTAATTAATACTACATTTAAATTTTGCTTAGGTGGTCTTCTACATATAAGAAATGTTACAAACTTTAATTTTCAATACTAACACCACATTTTTACATCATATTTGGATCCTTTGGTAAAGTTTATTTTCGGATACTAAACAGGAAGTCATTTGTTTAAATAGTTTAGGAATTTTGAAGTTGTAAAGTTTAGAACTTCTAATGTTAAATTTATTTTTGATTGTTGCAAAACAGATTGCAATGCGGGTAATTTTTAAAGTATAACTGAAATACTACTTGGCGGAATGTAATTTTGGGTTAGAATATTTGGAGGTTCTAGAAGTCTTCGTTTAAAAAAAAAATTACAGCTTACAATTCATGTTTTTTTAATTAATTTTTCAAAAAATATGTACAGTTAGCCCTCTAACAAAAGAGAGAGGAGATACCATATATTTTAATCTCTAAAATTATCCAGAAAAAAAAAGGGAAATAGTCATTTGACTTTAAATTATGTCTTCAATCAATTTATGCAAAATATATAAGTTTAGAGGATCGTCTTCATAGTGAAAGTGTACCACATTCTGAAATTTTCAATACCAGCATCCAATTTTGACATTATATTTGGTTTTTTTCGGTACATTTTACCTTAGGTACATTTTACCTTACTAAACGGGAAATCTTTCTACCAAGTAGCAGGAATTGTGAATGTTCAAAGTTTCGAACTCCTAATGTTAAATTCGCTTGTAACGTTGCAAAAGATTGCAATGCTGGTAATTATTTAAGTATAACTCAAAAACTACTTGGCTGACTGAGCTGTCATTTGGGATTAGCATATTTGAAGGTTGTAGAAATCGTATTCTATTAAAAAAAATCGTTGATTACAATTTATATTTTTTCGAAAATTAATTACAAAATTTTTTTCGAAATAAATTTTCAACGTTTTGCAACGTTTACAAATCAATTTAACATCAAGAGTTCCAAAGTTTTAACCTTCATAATTCCGAACTACTTGATTAACTAACTTTCTGTTCGGTATCTTTTGGTAAAATTTACCGAAAGAGGTTGAAAGTTAGGTGAAAAGTTTGTATTGAAAATTTCAGAGTTTGGCGAATTTCAGTATGAAGACGACCTACTAAGCTTATTTTTTTAAAACATAAACTGAAAGGAGATATAATTGGTTATTTCCGTTTTTTTTTTTTTTTTTTTTTTTTTTGCGCCAATTTGAAAATTAAAATGTATCTTTATTTTTGGCTGACTGCTCCTTAATAATATATTGAAAAATTCGAGATATTGGCGATTTTTCCTTTTTCTTTCTTTCTTTTCTTTTCTTTTTTTTCTTTGTTTTTCTTGCCGACTGTATTTTGAAACTTCCCTTAGTCGAACGTGTTAACGATTTGCAGGAGAAAACACGTTACGATTGAAATTTTTATATGCTTCCCAAGAATTAAAAAAATGCATATTGTATATATTTCATCAATAATCACACCCAGAAAAAAGTTTTGTTGAATCAACAAAAATTTGGTTGACCCAACAAAACTTTTTGTTTAAATATAGGTCAATGGAAATTTTGTTTGAATCAACAAAAAAAAATTTGCTTTTGCAATTCCAAAAAAAATGTTTTGTATCGTCAGCAAAAAATGTTTTGTTAATTCAAGTAAAATGGTTCAATTTTACTTAAATTTTGCTAAAATAAGCAAAATGTACTCAACAAAACATGTTTTGTAGTTTTAATCAATTCCTTTTTCTGGGTGCATTCTCATGTATAAATTGCTACAAAATTTTTTCCTATGTAGGAGCTGTTGGTTTTTCTCACTAATTTCCGTTCTCTCCTTATTCATGAAAATAATGCGTTTGTCATATTTTCTTTGTAGTATACATATTTTCAGAAGATTGTTCGACGTATGTTCCATACGAATGCTAATTTTGCTAATAGTAATGAAAATTAAACAGAGTTTTACAATAGATATGTGTATAACAAATCATGCTCCCTCAACAACGAGAAAATTAATTATTTAAAATCTCTATTAGTTAATATTTAGATAATAACAATATTATTCAATGTTAAAACGTCCCTTTCAGTCGCAACCCGAATCAAGGCAGTAGCCAACGAAAGAGACAAGCCGCAGCACATCACCGATCTCTGCTGCGTTTCAGCCTACCTTGATCACATGACAGTTTGACAATTGGTGGAAACCAGCCTATCTTGGTCCGTGAAGCAGAAGTATTGTGTCCTGTCTCTTCCGTTTGCTGCGATGCGGTCATGACCTAATTTTAAAAAAATCTCTGACGGCTCGGCCTACAGGCACAGGTAAATTTCGAAGACGCAAACCCTGGGGCACCTGTTTGTTGGGAATTGCGGAAGAAATGAACTTTTTGTCATGATGCGGTTGTGGGAACCTGCTCACTTCGAAACCTAACTTGTTTGCAGGCGGAGCCGGCAAGGATTTGTTTTTGTTTGTAATTTTTTTTGCTATAAGGGTTGGTCCTATAAAAAACTTGTCAATATAAAAGTTTTAGATAATATTAAGAGGATTTATAATAAATTCAAGCGGATTTGATATCTTGTGAATGGACGAAGTTATGAATTTTTTTCTTCTAAAACCCCCCCTTTTCCCCCCCTTGGGCCCATTTTTAATGATATCGAAAATCTGTCATACATAAATTTTCGGCCTTTTTCCTAGAAGTAATAATAACTCTAAACGGATTCGATACGTATCATAATTAAGAAGTTATGGTTTATTTCTGTGTTCACAAAAAGCCCCCCCCCACCCATTTCCCCCCTTGGTTCGATTTTGCCCATTAACGAACTTGACCGAGATTTTATGCCCCTTGATTTTATGTATCAGTTTGGAAGAGATTTGTGCAGAATTATTGCAGTTATCGTGTCCATAAAAAAGTGACATATATATTACATAAGTTTTGCACTGGGGGTGGCTTTGGGTTCTGGGAATCATAAGCGTAAATCTGCAAAAAATTTTCAAAAATTCCAACTTAGGTTAGAATGCAATAGGTAGTATTTCTTACGAAATCTACCTAAAATCGGTGGTCTGGCAAAGATACTGTTAGAAGCTCCCATACACACATATCTTCGGGGGTACTATGTAACCTAAAGGTTAGACTAACTTAGATTATTTTTTAAGATGCATAATGGTTTCTATATTTAATATATGTGGCAATATGGTTTCTTTTAGGAGGGGAAAAATTCATTGTGCTATACCTCAAATACTACGAAAAAGTGGGTCATAGATAACAACATACCATTATTTGATTAGCCACATGGGTAGCACGATAAGAAAATTATTGGAATGTCATAGGAAACTTTCTTTTTACGTAAATGGAATGCAATATCCATGCATTACAGATCTTCTGGAAACTATTTACAATTCCTGGGCAGCTATATCCACATCATAATTAGTAGTAGAAGAACAAGAGTTAGGCCTCAGCAGGCGCTGTGTGCGTGGTGGAGGTGGGTACCGGAAGTGAGCCTGGTAGTGGAAGCGGAAGTGATGGAAGATAAGACAGGAAGGGATGGAAGATAAGACAGGAAGTGAACCGGAAGTGTTGGAAGATAAGAGAGGAAGTGAAGTAGGGGAGGGCTTAATTTTTTTAACCGATAAGGGAGAGAGGGGAGGGCTTATTTTTAGGGGGCTTAATTTTTTTTGCAAAAAATAAAGGGTTTTAATCAGATTCTTTCTTGTTAGGGAATTTTTTTTTTTTTTAAATTGGGGGCCCACCATAACCACCCGCTATGAAAACGCCACATTTTTTTTTACCTATTCTTTTACACTAGTCATCTGCGTGAGACCTGTAACGAAATAAAAGTGTTTAATTATTATTATGCTTCAGCAAAGTCGAGTAGAGTTGAGGGGTAGGAAGCCTGCTTTAAAAATAACAGAATGCGAACAGTACGAGTAGAGTTGAGGGGTAGGAAGCCTGCTTTAAAAATAATAATGTTAACAGAATGTACAATATTTTTTTTTTTTTAATTGTGGACCCGCCATAACCACCCGCTATGAAATCAATTCATAACGCCACAATTTTTTTTTTTTAAATCTGTCAATCCTGCTTCATCAGTCATCTGCGAGAGACCTGTAACGAAATAAAAGGGTTTAATTATTATTATGTTTAAGCGAGAGTTGTGTCATACGGGAAATCAGATGTGTGACGTCTGCTAAAGATGTAGAGTGTCTATGAGGAAATTCAGCTTCACGGAACCTAGAAAAAAAAAAAAAACAAGTCTTGCTTGATGTATGTGATAGCTAAAGGCCCCCCAACCTATACAAAATTTTAAATAATTTTATATAGGTTGTATTATCTGACTAAGCAGGGGTCGCATGGCCGCCACACCACTCATTGTTGCCTTCGATTCGCATACAACAAACAATACTTTTTGTATTTCGCGCTCGTCGATCTAAATGTTCAGAGTTTAACATGAAACTTACTTATAATTCACCTGTAGAAGAATTTTTTCCCTTCTTTAAACATTAACTTAAATGTGAATGAGATTAAAATAGATGTGAGGGCTAAATTTTTAGTAACAGAATGTCAACAGTGCTAGTGGAGTTGAGGGGTAGGAACCCTGCTATAAAAATAATACCTGTAAAAGAAATATTTATGTGCTACCTTTCGCGCTCGTCGACCTAACTGTTCAGAGTTTAACATGAGATTTACTTATAATTCACCTGTAAAAGATTTTTTTTTTCATTCTTTAAACATTAACTTAAATGTGAATGAGATTAAAATAGATGTGAGGGCTAAATTTTTAGAGAGTTAAAATGAAAATTCACTAAGAGTTGCTAAATAAAAGAAGATGATCAACTTTGACAGCATTTTTCTAAAAGTTTATTTATCGAAAAAGGAATCATACGTTTCGATTATATTTGTTAACTATTATAGTTTAACATTAAAAAGCATGTAGACATTTACCTTTCGTGTTCGGAATTTTCTTCGAACCCATTATTTTTGACTTTATAAAAGTTTCATATAAAAAATTATTCTTTAAGTATTAACTGAAATGAGATTAAAATAGATGTAATGGCCAAATTTTTAAGGATTTAAAATGAAAATTGTGATAGCCATGTAAATGAAAGTAATGCGATTACTTTGCTTCATAAAAACCTAACACGAAAAAAGCTGGTAGACGTTTACCTTTCGCACTCGTCGACCTAACCGTTCGGAATTTTGTTTAAACTTCTCTCGAGTTCGTCGACATAACCGTTCAGAGTTTTCGTCGAAATCCGTATATAGATTAACTTACAATAGCTAACTTTTTTAAGGGAAGTTTAAATAACATATTTCCCAAAGTGTCTTACAAACATTTAAGAATTTATACACACATAAGCACCTCGCCTATAGGTGCAAGGTTCTGACTTTAAAGCTACTAGATGTTGAAATTTAAACTTCTTGCGCTCGGCGACCTAACCATTCAGAGTTTTTTTTTTTCAAACCTTGTGTCAATACGTGTTAGGAACCCTTAGAAAGACCTACATGGAGGCACTTATCCCTAATATAGATAATCAACCCTAAACTAACCAGTTACAACACACAAGACATAATCATTACATTCAGTTAATAAGTGATTTGACATGCAAAATATTAGATATAAAAACATACAATATGATATATACAAAACAATTTTAAAGATTTTTTTCCCTTTCATATGAACAATTTTTAGCAATAATTTAACTTGAGAGCAGATATTTGTTTAGAGTTATACGATTATAATAAATTTTCATTAGATTTGACATTATACAACCAACATTTAAAAAAAGAGAACGACATCTAGTTTTTTAACGTCACATATTTGAATTATTAACCTATTTTAGTTAAAAGTATGATACTTAAGTGATTTTATTTGAAAAATCAATACAACATTTTAAAAGCAGTCGAAAGATTTTTGCTTTTGAAAAATAACTAACATAATTTTAATTTTTTAAAGCAGTTAGGTAGATGACACTAACTTTAAATAAAATACATATTTTTTATTATTATTAAAGAAATATAAACTACTCACACATTATTATTATGCTGCATTTTAACATAACAACATTCACAGTAATAGACATGCGATTAAGACCATTGGAATTCTACAACTTTTCTGCTGACATGTGGTCACAGAGGAAATCTTTTCATATAGAAGGCAAAATAAGATAATGATAAACATGATTCGTTATGCATATGTTGAAACAGGAAATTATTTAAGACGTGTGATTAAGACCATTTTACATGGTATTACAGAATAAATCTTTTCATAGGATGCAAGATAATATCACATAAGGTATTGATAAACGCGATTCGTTATGCATATTTTAAAACAGGAAATACATCCGTCAGATAACATTACTTTGTTTATATGAAGTGACCAAATACAAATTTTGCTGATTTAATTAATTTTATTTTGAATTTGAAAATAGTATTGACAGAACATTCAAATTTTACTTTTGCACAATATTTAAATAAGGGAAATTGTATACAATATTTAAAAAAAATTAATTAGGAATATTAGAAAAGGAGAGTGCTTTAAGGAAAATACGTTACGATTTTAAAACTTTTTTTTTTAATACATTTCTAAGTTTTATAAACTTTATCGAAAAAAAGAAAAGAAACTTTTTGCATGTGACTTTTTTTAACCAATAAAATGCTAGTATTTTGAAACAAGCACCCCCTACATGAGAATGTTATTTTACGAACAAAGTGTTTAATGCTATACAATACTTTGTGATTGATGTAAAAGGTTGTGATTTTCGTCTAAGTATTAAAGTTGATATGGAACGATTCATGCAGTCTTGTGAAGGTGATAAAACCATGTCACCTTTAACAATTAAAAAGGTACCCTATTTGTGCAAGTCATGTAACAAAACATTTCCTCGAAAAGTTAACTTAGTGTTTCACATGAAAAATCATCTAAAGGAAAAGTGTTTTCGCTGTGAGGTGTGTGGTGAAGTTTTTTCGCAAAAGATTCACAAATCGCCCAAACAATTCAAGTGTAGTGATTGCAACGAATTGTTTTCAAGAAAGACAGACTTATTGAAAGATAAGAAAACTCACAACTTAGCAAAACAACATTCATGTACAAAGTGTTGTGAAATATTTAATTGTGAATCTGATTTTTTACAACATTGTGATACATTTCATAAAGCTTTACCTAACATTGCGAAATCACCCTGTTTGAAAGATTTGTTATTTGAACTGATAGTGAAGCTTATAGATTAGTTCGAACTTATAGTGAATTAAAAGACAAAATGATATGCGAAATATGTGAAGTGGAATTAACAGATCAAAACGTGCATGTATAGAATGCCTTTTACAAGTTGTTTAACTGATTTTAAGATTTCACTGAACGAGTGACTTATTGGACATTACAAAAATTTTGAAATTAGAATTGTATACATCTTAATATGACAGAATTATTTGATGTGTGTTATTTTAAATGATGAATAAAATAGTTTGATTGCGAAAAAAGTGTTTTCTTTAACCCACACTGTTAAAACTGATGTTGTGTATTTTGAATGACTTAGACAAAATGTTAATTTAAAAAAAGATTTTAACATGAGATAAGAGTTTTATAATAAAAATTGACTCACCTAAAATTTTTTCAAGATAGTCTATCTACGTTTCCAATCTAAACTTGTTATCAGCTTGCTATATGCATGTTTGAGTGACTCATTTTTACCTGTGTCGAACTGTCTGTTGGGAAAATGATTGCCATTTTTAACACGTGTAGACGATTTTTACCCGGAAGCTGTTTGAACTATTAAATTTCAGATATCACCCATTTTTCTACAACATTTAAATATTTTAATGTATTTTCACTTGTATATTGGAAACTTGGGATTATCACCTTTATATCGGAACATGGAAGATAGAAAAAATAATAACTTTACACTGAGACAATATTTTAATCTAACAAAAATAGACTTAACACATTGTTAGAGGTTTTGGAAAAATATATAGTTGGTTAAAAATTTTAGAAAATTTAACATAAAGTAACAAATTTTAGAAAATAAACATTTCGATAAATGAAAAAAATTAAATTTTGGTAAACTTTACACTTAGACAATACTTCAAACTAGGAAAAAATAATAACTTTACACTGAGACAATATTTTAAACTAAGGAAAAATTAGACATAACACATTGTTAGAGTTTTTTTTTTAAACTATCTAGTTGGTTATAAATTTTAGAAAATTAGCAACAAATAAACATTTCATTAGATTGACAAAAGAAAATAATTAAATTTAAGTAAACTTTACACTTAGACAATGTTTCAAACTAAGAAAAATAATAACTTTACACTTATACAATATTTTAAACTAAGGAAAATTAATAACTTACACATTGTTAAAGTTTTTTTTTTAAAACAACACAACACTTTCAAAGCAGTGGAAATAGTATACCTGTAAAAAATTCAACTTAGTGGAATTTAATAGTGAAATTTTTTAACCTCACTCATTTAAAAAATAAAACTTTATAAAATTTTAAGTAAGCAACTGTTAAACATTTTGAATGTCTTAGACAAAGTAGGAATAAATTTGTTGAAATTCTATAAAACATGAAAAATTTCATAACTTTTAAAGGAAATTTTATTTATGATGAAATAAACTCGAGGTATTTATTATATGTTACTTAAACTACAAGAGAATTGATTGAAAATGTGCTACTTTTAATCACTCACAAGATAAGACATGATGTTAGGAATTATAGATAGGTTTTTCTCCCACACATGACGTCACTGATAACATATTTACTGACCAAGTCATAAAATTATAGTTTAGGGTAGGTTTTTCTACACGAAGTTGAGTTGAGATTTAAGATATTTGAGAAATAAAAACTACAACTTTGATTACTTTTTGAAATTTCCCCCTACATAAGAAAAATAACATAGAAAAATAAAATGAAAAGTCGTATTTGAATGGAATCGAATTATTATCCTTTCACTTAACAGTTGAATGCGTCGGCAATTACATCACAAAGATACTGATTGAATATATTGTGTTTCTTTTTTAAGGTTAAATTGATTTAATATTCAAGTTATTTCTTAATGTTACACTTAAAAACAATAAATTTAATTAGCATTCAAAAAGCAAACGATCACATTATTGTATAAATCAAATGTTTTAAAAGTCACGAGTTAAAATTTGAAATGACTTAGAGTTTAATTAGAATTTAGACGTGAACCTTTTAAAATGAAATAATAGTTATTTTTGTATTGCCCTCTATCGGTGGGTAATAGAATTAAGAGATAATTAAAAGTTTTAACTTGAATTCGAATCCATAACCAAAATTATTTTTCGGTTTTATAATTTAGGGTAGGTTTAACTGAGCAAGCCATGATATAACAGTATTTAAGATATTCGATAAAGGAAATCATCTAAATTTCTAATTTAATTGAAGGGTTTACTGCTTAAAGTACTACAAAATGAGTACAACACGATGCATAGTTTTTTAATTAATTATATTTTTCGAAAGGTTAAATTGAATTATTGATAAACTTAGGATTTATGTTTAAAGTGAATAAATTTGATATGTTAGGTTCACTTAATAACAGAGGGTTGAATAAGTTATTTTTAATAAAAATAAAGTTTACTAAAAGTTTTTAAAGTTAAAAAAAATGTAAGTTACGTTAAAAAAGTTAACAAAAATATAGTTTTAAAAAATTTAAAGTTTACAAAAAGTTTAAAAATCTTTAAGTAAATCAAAATTAATTTTTTAATTTTAACTAATGAGAGACTATAATCTAACTGTTTATCCTTGTAACCAACTGGTGCATATCAACTATCTGCACATGTGCAGTAAAAACATACACTAACTTGAGTCCGATTTTAAATTATTTGCTAATTTTTATACAGCTCGGTTACCTTTCAGAAACAAAACAGAATGAAATACTTACCAAAAAACACGTCAACGTCTTATACTTGCTTTCACTTAACTAATCTTTCTACATTAGCTTTGCTAGGGGGCGCTGCAATCGCCGCTAGAGGCGCTACTAGTTTCCGGTTTGTGACGTAGTTTCCGGTTTGCGATAAGAACAAGGTTAAAATAAAACCCACGTGCATTCAGTTGGTGTTGTTTACCTGTACCTTGTTATAAGCCGTTTGCCTTCTCTTGGTCACTCGCTTGTCCAGACTTGTTTATGTGCTGCACGCCTGTTTTGCTGACTCATCTCTTGCTTTAACTGTTTGGACTTGTCTGATGTCAACTATCTCAGGTCTTTTGTCATAGCTTGAATGTATTTTATGTCGATCACTTTAATATAAAAGTTATGTCCCAACTTACTTAAACTTTGATAAAAATATTATTTATTTATAAATTATATCAAATTCTTATTTTTCTAACACATTTACTAAGTCACTTTCGTTCAAAAATATGGTAAAGCCCGATTTTAAATTGAAGTTTAGGATAAATTCCCCAAATTTTGTAACATTTTAGCACTAATAAGAAATATTGTAAACACCCTGTACATACAAGTTTTGTAAAAATAATATTACTTATAGCTAACTCGTTTAGTCGCATGATAAGAACCTTCAATATCGCTAAAATCAGTGTTAAACGAAAATGCAACCATAGGTTTTACCGTCTAATTACATGTCTTTACATATTATTTTAAAATGTAAAGCATTATATCTGAACGAATGATATAAGAAAAAGTTAGAATAGATCACATATTTTTGTTATTAAAAAAACTTATATGCAAACACACACTTACAAGGTTACAAGACTCGACAAACGATTACTTTAAAAATTCTTAAATATTCTTATTTAAAAATATTTTATTTTTAATTTAAATTTATAAATTTAAAATATTTTACTAAGTTTAAAAAACATGGTGAATCGTTTGTCGAGTCTTGTAACCTTGTAAGTGTGTGTTTGCATATAAGTTTTTTTAATAACAAAAATATGTGATCTATTCTAACTTTTTCTTATATCATTCGTTCAGATATAATGCTTTACATTTTAAAATAATATGTAAAGACATGTAATTAGACGGTAAAACCTATGGTTGCATTTTCGTTTAACACTGATTTTAGCGATATTGAAGGTTCTTATCATGCGACTAAACGAGTTAGCTATAAGTAATATTATTTTTACAAAACTTGTATGTACAGGGTGTTTACAATATTTATTATTAGTGCTAAAATGTTACAAAATTTGGGAATTTAATATTATTTTTTATGTACAGGGTGTTTACAATATTTCTTATTAGTGCTAAAATGTTACAAAATTTGGGGAATTTATCCTAAACTTCAATTTAAAATCGGGCTTTACCATATTTTTGAACGAAAGTGACTTAGTAAATGTGTTAGAAAAATAAGAATTTGATATAATTTATAAATAAATAATATTTTTATCAAAGTTTAAGTAAGTTGGGACATAACTTTTATATTAAAGTGATCGACATAAAATACATTCAAGCTATGACAAAAGACCTGAGATAGTTGACATCAGACAAGTCCAAACAGTTAAAGCAAGAGATGAGTCAGCAAAACAGGCGTGCAGCACATAAACAAGTCTGGACAAGCGAGTGACCAAGAGAAGGCAAACGGCTTATAACAAGGTACAGGTAAACAACACCAACTGAATGCACGTGGGTTTTATTTTAACCTTGTTCTTATCGCAAACCGGAAACTACGTCACAAACCGGAAACTAGTAGCGCCTCTAGCGGCGATTGCAGCGCCCCCTAGCAAAGCTAATGTAGAAAGATTAGTTAAGTGAAAGCAAGTATAAGACGTTGACGTGTTTTTTGGTAAGTATTTCATTCTGTTTTGTTTCTGAAAGGTAACCGAGCTGTATAAAAATTAGCAAATAATTTAAAATCGGACTCAAGTTAGTGTATGTTTTTACTGCACATGTGCAGATAGTTGATATGCACCAGTTGGTTACAAGGATAAACAGTTAGATTATAGTCTCTCATTAGTTAAAATTAAAAAATTAATTTTGATTTACTTAAAGATTTTTAAACTTTTTGTAAACTTTAAATTTTTTAAAACTATATTTTTGTTAACTTTTTTAACGTAACTTACATTTTTTTTAACTTTAAAAACTTTTAGTAAACTTTATTTTTATTAAAAATAACTTATTCAACCCTCTGTTATTAAGTGAACCTAACATATCAAATTTATTCACTTTAAACATAAATCCTAAGTTTATCAATAATTCAATTTAACCTTTCGAAAAATATAATTAATTAAAAAACTATGCATCGTGTTGTACTCATTTTGTAGTACTTTAAGCAGTAAACCCTTCAATTAAATTAGAAATTTAGATGATTTCCTTTATCGAATATCTTAAATACTGTTATATCATGGCTTGCTCAGTTAAACCTACCCTAAATTATAAAACCGAAAAATAATTTTGGTTATGGATTCGAATTCAAGTTAAAACTTTTAATTATCTCTTAATTCTATTACCCACCGATAGAGGGCAATACAAAAATAACTATTATTTCATTTTAAAAGGTTCACATCTAAATTCTAATTAAACTCTAAGTCATTTCAAATTTTAACTCGTGACTTTTAAAACATTTGATTTATACAATAATGTGATCGTTTGCTTTTTGAATGCTAATTAAATTTATTGTTTTTAAGTGTAACATTAAGAAATAACTTGAATATTAAATCAATTTAACCTTAAAAAAGAAACACAATATATTCAATCAGTATCTTTGTGATGTAATTGCCGACGCATTCAACTGTTAAGTGAAAGGATAATAATTCGATTCCATTCAAATACGACTTTTCATTTTATTTTTCTATGTTATTTTTCTTATGTAGGGGGAAATTTCAAAAAGTAATCAAAGTTGTAGTTTTTATTTCTCAAATATCTTAAATCTCAACTCAACTTCGTGTAGAAAAACCTACCCTAAACTATAATTTTATGACTTGGTCAGTAAATATGTTATCAGTGACGTCATGTGTGGGAGAAAAACCTATCTATAATTCCTAACATCATGTCTTATCTTGTGAGTGATTAAAAGTAGCACATTTTCAATCAATTCTCTTGTAGTTTAAGTAACATATAATAAATACCTCGAGTTTATTTCATCATAAATAAAATTTCCTTTAAAAGTTATGAAATTTTTCATGTTTTATAGAATTTCAACAAATTTATTCCTACTTTGTCTAAGACATTCAAAATGTTTAACAGTTGCTTACTTAAAATTTTATAAAGTTTTATTTTTTAAATGAGTGAGGTTAAAAAATTTCACTATTAAATTCCACTAAGTTGAATTTTTTACAGGTATACTATTTCCACTGCTTTGAAAGTGTTGTGTTGTTTTAAAAAAAAAACTTTAACAATGTGTAAGTTATTAATTTTCCTTAGTTTAAAATATTGTATAAGTGTAAAGTTATTATTTTTCTTAGTTTGAAACATTGTCTAAGTGTAAAGTTTACTTAAATTTAATTATTTTCTTTTGTCAATCTAATGAAATGTTTATTTGTTGCTAATTTTCTAAAATTTATAACCAACTAGATAGTTTAAAAAAAAAACTCTAACAATGTGTTATGTCTAATTTTTCCTTAGTTTAAAATATTGTCTCAGTGTAAAGTTATTATTTTTTCCTAGTTTGAAGTATTGTCTAAGTGTAAAGTTTACCAAAATTTAATTTTTTTCATTTATCGAAATGTTTATTTTCTAAAATTTGTTACTTTATGTTAAATTTTCTAAAATTTTTAACCAACTATATATTTTTCCAAAACCTCTAACAATGTGTTAAGTCTATTTTTGTTAGATTAAAATATTGTCTCAGTGTAAAGTTATTATTTTTTCTATCTTCCATGTTCCGATATAAAGGTGATAATCCCAAGTTTCCAATATACAAGTGAAAATACATTAAAATATTTAAATGTTGTAGAAAAATGGGTGATATCTGAAATTTAATAGTTCAAACAGCTTCCGGGTAAAAATCGTCTACACGTGTTAAAAATGGCAATCATTTTCCCAACAGACAGTTCGACACAGGTAAAAATGAGTCACTCAAACATGCATATAGCAAGCTGATAACAAGTTTAGATTGGAAACGTAGATAGACTATCTTGAAAAAATTTTAGGTGAGTCAATTTTTATTATAAAACTCTTATCTCATGTTAAAATCTTTTTTTAAATTAACATTTTGTCTAAGTCATTCAAAATACACAACATCAGTTTTAACAGTGTGGGTTAAAGAAAACACTTTTTTCGCAATCAAACTATTTTATTCATCATTTAAAATAACACACATCAAATAATTCTGTCATATTAAGATGTATACAATTCTAATTTCAAAATTTTTGTAATGTCCAATAAGTCACTCGTTCAGTGAAATCTTAAAATCAGTTAAACAACTTGTAAAAGGCATTCTATACATGCACGTTTTGATCTGTTAATTCCACTTCACATATTTCGCATATCATTTTGTCTTTTAATTCACTATAAGTTCGAACTAATCTATAAGCTTCACTATCAGTTCAAATAACAAATCTTTCAAACAGGGTGATTTCGCAATGTTAGGTAAAGCTTTATGAAATGTATCACAATGTTGTAAAAAATCAGATTCACAATTAAATATTTCACAACACTTTGTACATGAATGTTGTTTTGCTAAGTTGTGAGTTTTCTTATCTTTCAATAAGTCTGTCTTTCTTGAAAACAATTCGTTGCAATCACTACACTTGAATTGTTTGGGCGATTTGTGAATCTTTTGCGAAAAAACTTCACCACACACCTCACAGCGAAAACACTTTTCCTTTAGATGATTTTTCATGTGAAACACTAAGTTAACTTTTCGAGGAAATGTTTTGTTACATGACTTGCACAAATAGGGTACCTTTTTAATTGTTAAAGGTGACATGGTTTTATCACCTTCACAAGACTGCATGAATCGTTCCATATCAACTTTAATACTTAGACGAAAATCACAACCTTTTACATCAATCACAAAGTATTGTATAGCATTAAACACTTTGTTCGTAAAATAACATTCTCATGTAGGGGGTGCTTGTTTCAAAATACTAGCATTTTATTGGTTAAAAAAAGTCACATGCAAAAAGTTTCTTTTCTTTTTTTCGATAAAGTTTATAAAACTTAGAAATGTATTAAAAAAAAAAGTTTTAAAATCGTAACGTATTTTCCTTAAAGCACTCTCCTTTTCTAATATTCCTAATTAATTTTTTTTAAATATTGTATACAATTTCCCTTATTTAAATATTGTGCAAAAGTAAAATTTGAATGTTCTGTCAATACTATTTTCAAATTCAAAATAAAATTAATTAAATCAGCAAAATTTGTATTTGGTCACTTCATATAAACAAAGTAATGTTATCTGACGGATGTATTTCCTGTTTTAAAATATGCATAACGAATCGCGTTTATCAATACCTTATGTGATATTATCTTGCATCCTATGAAAAGATTTATTCTGTAATACCATGTAAAATGGTCTTAATCACACGTCTTAAATAATTTCCTGTTTCAACATATGCATAACGAATCATGTTTATCATTATCTTATTTTGCCTTCTATATGAAAAGATTTCCTCTGTGACCACATGTCAGCAGAAAAGTTGTAGAATTCCAATGGTCTTAATCGCATGTCTATTACTGTGAATGTTGTTATGTTAAAATGCAGCATAATAATAATGTGTGAGTAGTTTATATTTCTTTAATAATAATAAAAAATATGTATTTTATTTAAAGTTAGTGTCATCTACCTAACTGCTTTAAAAAATTAAAATTATGTTAGTTATTTTTCAAAAGCAAAAATCTTTCGACTGCTTTTAAAATGTTGTATTGATTTTTCAAATAAAATCACTTAAGTATCATACTTTTAACTAAAATAGGTTAATAATTCAAATATGTGACGTTAAAAAACTAGATGTCGTTCTCTTTTTTTAAATGTTGGTTGTATAATGTCAAATCTAATGAAAATTTATTATAATCGTATAACTCTAAACAAATATCTGCTCTCAAGTTAAATTATTGCTAAAAATTGTTCATATGAAAGGGAAAAAAATCTTTAAAATTGTTTTGTATATATCATATTGTATGTTTTTATATCTAATATTTTGCATGTCAAATCACTTATTAACTGAATGTAATGATTATGTCTTGTGTGTTGTAACTGGTTAGTTTAGGGTTGATTATCTATATTAGGGATAAGTGCCTCCATGTAGGTCTTTCTAAGGGTTCCTAACACGTATTGACACAAGGTTTGAAAAAAAAAAACTCTGAATGGTTAGGTCGCCGAGCGCAAGAAGTTTAAATTTCAACATCTAGTAGCTTTAAAGTCAGAACCTTGCACCTATAGGCGAGGTGCTTATGTGTGTATAAATTCTTAAATGTTTGTAAGACACTTTGGGAAATATGTTATTTAAACTTCCCTTAAAAAAGTTAGCTATTGTAAGTTAATCTATATACGGATTTCGACGAAAACTCTGAACGGTTATGTCGACGAACTCGAGAGAAGTTTAAACAAAATTCCGAACGGTTAGGTCGACGAGTGCGAAAGGTAAACGTCTACCAGCTTTTTTCGTGTTAGGTTTTTATGAAGCAAAGTAATCGCATTACTTTCATTTACATGGCTATCACAATTTTCATTTTAAATCCTTAAAAATTTGGCCATTACATCTATTTTAATCTCATTTCAGTTAATACTTAAAGAATAATTTTTTATATGAAACTTTTATAAAGTCAAAAATAATGGGTTCGAAGAAAATTCCGAACACGAAAGGTAAATGTCTACATGCTTTTTAATGTTAAACTATAATAGTTAACAAATATAATCGAAACGTATGATTCCTTTTTCGATAAATAAACTTTTAGAAAAATGCTGTCAAAGTTGATCATCTTCTTTTATTTAGCAACTCTTAGTGAATTTTCATTTTAACTCTCTAAAAATTTAGCCCTCACATCTATTTTAATCTCATTCACATTTAAGTTAATGTTTAAAGAATGAAAAAAAAAATCTTTTACAGGTGAATTATAAGTAAATCTCATGTTAAACTCTGAACAGTTAGGTCGACGAGCGCGAAAGGTAGCACATAAATATTTCTTTTACAGGTATTATTTTTATAGCAGGGTTCCTACCCCTCAACTCCACTAGCACTGTTGACATTCTGTTACTAAAAATTTAGCCCTCACATCTATTTTAATCTCATTCACATTTAAGTTAATGTTTAAAGAAGGGAAAAAATTCTTCTACAGGTGAATTATAAGTAAGTTTCATGTTAAACTCTGAACATTTAGATCGACGAGCGCGAAATACAAAAAGTATTGTTTGTTGTATGCGAATCGAAGGCAACAATGAGTGGTGTGGCGGCCATGCGACCCCTGCTTAGTCAGATAATACAACCTATATAAAATTATTTAAAATTTTGTATAGGTTGGGGGGCCTTTAGCTATCACATACATCAAGCAAGACTTGTTTTGTTTTTTTTTCTAGGTTCCGTGAAGCTGAATTTCCTCATAGACACTCTACATCTTTAGCAGACGTCACACATCTGATTTCCCGTATGACACAACTCTCGCTTAAACATAATAATAATTAAACCCTTTTATTTCGTTACAGGTCTCTCGCAGATGACTGATGAAGCAGGATTGACAGATTTAAAAAAAAAAATTGTGGCGTTATGAATTGATTTCATAGCGGGTGGTTATGGCGGGTCCACAATAAAAAAAAAAAAAATATTGTACATTCTGTTAACATTATTATTTTTAAAGCAGGCTTCCTACCCCTCAACTCTACTCGTACTGTTCGCATTCTGTTATTTTTAAAGCAGGCTTCCTACCCCTCAACTCTACTCGACTTTGCTGAAGCATAATAATAATTAAACACTTTTATTTCGTTACAGGTCTCACGCAGATGACTAGTGTAAAAGAATAGGTAAAAAAAAATGTGGCGTTTTCATAGCGGGTGGTTATGGTGGGCCCCCAATTTAAAAAAAAAAAAAATTCCCTAACAAGAAAGAATCTGATTAAAACCCTTTATTTTTTGCAAAAAAAATTAAGCCCCCTAAAAATAAGCCCTCCCCTCTCTCCCTTATCGGTTAAAAAAATTAAGCCCTCCCCTACTTCACTTCCTCTCTTATCTTCCAACACTTCCGGTTCACTTCCTGTCTTATCTTCCATCCCTTCCTGTCTTATCTTCCATCACTTCCGCTTCCACTACCAGGCTCACTTCCGGTACCCACCTCCACCACGCACACAGCGCCTGCTGAGGCCTAACTCTTGTTCTTCTACTACTATAATTATCAAAACTTGTTACAAGCTTGACGAATCGCATGGCTGAGTGTCTCCAAAATAAAGAAAAGAAAAGGAAGAAGTGAAGGACAAAATAAAGTGATGAAAAACAAAGAAATATGTAGAAAAAAACTATAGTGAATTTAATTAGTATATTAAAATATTAAAATTTCTTCCAAATCTCTATATAGGAGACAAAACTTAAGATAGAATTCAAATTTTCCCTGATCCTAGATCTATACTTACTGCGCCTAGTAAAAAAAAATATGTTCTGACCTACTTATAAAATGCAAAGGGGGTTGTAGTTCTTATTAAAATTGTATGTATTCGAACTCATTAGCAGTGTCCTTATAATTATGGCCATAAAAAATTTCAATATTTTTTCTTATTTCGTATATATTTTTTAAAACTTATTATTATTTTAAATAAAAATGAGCTAGGGTGAAACCCCCCAGTTATTCACACCTAACCAGTAACTGACACTTGATCAAAAATCTAATTCACATAAGTATTTTGTTGTAAAATTCTGCAAAGTAATGTCATCTAGTGGTAAATGAGGCACTTTTTTTTATTTAGTCAATTTATTCACCATTAGAGGGTCAAGCACATATTCATTGAGGAAGAAACTTTTGAGAATACAAAAAGTGCAATTTTGCAGCAACTATCTTATTTCTAAAATTAAGGAAGTGTTTTTCTAATCTATTTGTAATTCAACCATCCTAAACTTTTTTCTTAAAGTTATACTAGTAGAAATTAGTTTAAACATGCATATTATATATTAGGGCCATGATTTAGGATTTATAGTTATTTAATTTAGCTTAATGGGGGGTGCCAGTTATTGGTTCCTAGAATTTCGTTTCACCAGTCTCTGACAGAGGTGTTAGTTACTGGTTAGATTAAAGAAAGTTGAAATCTATATTTGAACTGTTTAAAAATGCATAATAATAAATTAAATTTATCTTGTAGTAAACACCATTAAAATTTAAGTTGTTTTACCAGTGCCTGACACCAGATGTCAGTAACCGGTTCATAAATGTCAGTTATTGGAATAATGCTGTATAATGTATTACCCCTTCATGCTCTTACTATATACTCTGCAGTACTAATAATGCAGTACAGCTTACTAAATACCACTTTTTATGTTTTTGTAATAAAGAATAAAAAATTTTTTAAAGCATTTTAATCGTTTAAAATAAAGTGGCAATCACTGATTCACTTTGTGTCAGTTATTGGTGTTTCAAAATAGGGATGGTGTCAATTGCTGTAATTTTTGACCATATTTATGAATAAAATTAACTTTTAATAATAAAATGTATAATTTTTCAAAATTTTGCGAACAATATTTTTTAAATATATCTCTACTATCCTTTCAAAGGCAAAGATAAGTATAAAATAGATTAAAGTTTTTGTAATAGTGATTTGAACAAGAAAGAATCCTTAAAGTGTCAGTTACAGGGGGTTTCACTCTATACAGTTATCTTTAAATTATAAATACGTGTTATATGATGTTTACGAATACTTACACAGAATAAAATTTATGATTTTTTACGTGTTTTAGTGTCCTTAAAATTTTGGCCAGGGGTTTATTTGTATACACTAGAAAGTCATTTCAGTTAAAATACTAATTCTTATACGATTGAAAATATAAACTAAAAGAAATACGTAGGAAAAAACTATAGTGAATTTAATTAGTATATTAAAATATTAAATTTACTTTCAAATCTCTATATAGGAGACAAAACTTAATATAGAATTCAAATTTTCCAGGATCCATGCTTATTATGCCTAGTGAAAAATAAGGCTCTGCCCTACTTATAAAATGCATATATTAAATTTCTTACGCAATCAGAGTGATATTGGGATATATCTCTTTGACAGTAATGAATATTACTGCTGAAAAACAGAAAAAAAAATTATGCCAAATATGCTACAGTTAATTTGGTTAATTTGATTACCATAAATCAAATTAATACTCTTTCAAACCACAATTTATAAAAATGACTCTTTTACTTCTAAGAATTTCCCTATATTCTCGAGTTTTTTAATGTACCTCATTGATAAAATATAAAAATTTGAAAACTAAATTACCGGACTTCTCTAATATCCGCTTAGCATTCAAAGATTCAATGATTCATCAATCAGACCACACTTGGGCCTCTTCCCAAAACAGGAATTAACTCAATAGCTTTCTTTTGTTTAATAGTTTCCTCCATCTAAATAACGATGGTGCACTAAAAGGTTCCTAATGACGAGTTTCTCAACGTTAATGTTTACTGCCAAGCCTTGCAAATGAAGGAACTATCACTTTATGGTAATCAGGAGGCTCATTTTGAATTCACCGTGACACTGAAATAAACGTTCTTTAATAAATGTTTGCGTTAGGTTAAATAATTAACCCCTCGTCTTTAGCGGAACTTCTAATGGGGGATGAGATATTTGCTGTCTGTAATGCTCTCAATATGTAGAAAATGATGGCACAGGGTTGAAGGCATAATGGAAGAGTTTCCCCCCTCTTTTTTTTCCTTAAGATCCCCTTTCACATCATCTTTAGGATTTCTACTTTTACTTGAGGGAAATTAAAATTTTCAGTTGAGCGGAAAGCTAGATCGAGTGGCTTGGAGGAGGTTTTCCTCGTGATTTTCCCCCCTCCTTCCTCCTCTTCAGTAGCGAACTGTGTCAGCCTCCTCCCCCACGCACACACATACTCTCAAACTCCTTTTGCGCTCTTTGAGCGACTGCTAATGCTCAGTTTTAAGCCCATTACAAGGCTCGTTTCACGGGGCCATTTTATTTTCAAATTACCGCGCTCTGGGAGCCAATTAAAGGGTCCGCCGGTCCGCGCCTTTGCGCCGAAGCTTTGGTGACAAATTGCGTTAAATTACTAGGGTTATGGAGGCATTGCGTCGGCCAGAATAAAAGGCTCCCCACTCACCGCTTGCATTCGTGCTACCATGCGGGAAAGCCAATCATTTAGCTCTCCCCCCGCAAATAGAACAGCCCCCCTTTTCGAATGTTGCGTCAGGTTGCTTGCGCGGGGGCGCTCGATACAATAGCCAATTTGTTCCAAATGTCTATTCATCACCGTGATTATTCGAGCCTTCTTGCATGATGCACTGAACGACCTGCTTATCCTCTCTCGCTCTCTCTCCCTTTATATACTCGTCTCCGCATCAGTGATCTCGGGACCACTTACCCCGGTAGCCATAGTAACGGGCTTCGGCGAATGATTGGCGTGATCTGTTTCTTCGTTTGCCTTTCTGCATAACAGGTTAACTCTCTAATTCGGGGAGATTTCCGACCACTCCGCACTTATTATATATAGATTAGCGAGCGGATCACAAGCCTCTTCACCCTACAATTGACTGACGGAACTCTATTCTTTTCACATCTTTCAAATTCCAAAAAATGGAAACTTGACCTCCGCTCAGACCTTAAATAGATACATTTCGATACAACTCACAAATTTAGTCGTACTTTATTATCTCTTTTCACTGCTCTTACAAAAATTCTTTTTTACAATTATTTCGGATGACTGTAGATTTTCTGATAAAATGTTTCACCGTATTTTATGATTGAGTTCAACTCGTTTCATTTTCTTATCAATGAAGATCACACCTTTCATCCTATAACTAATCAAATTTTAAAAAATCACTTATAATCATTAAATAATCATGTTACTCATGATGATAACAAATTCATCAATGTATAATACAATAAGGAAATAATCCTACAATTCACTGACGAAACTCAATTCTTTACGCACATACATTTCCGGGCAACATCGAAATAAAAAAAAAAAATAGAAATTTTACCTCCATTCGTAAGAGAAAATGTATCTTCTCCAAATGCATTTCGATACAACTCATAAAAGTAAATTGCAGATCTTTATTTTAAAGATTATGTCTTACTTCAATAATTTTTACTTCAGTATCTTTTTTCATTGCTTTTACATAAAAATATATTTCCAATTATTTCGAATGACTATAGATTTTTCTATTAAAAAGGTTTCAGTGCTACTTCTGTTCGAGTTCAATTCGTTTCATTTTTTTTTTTTTTTTATCAATGAAGATCACAATTTCCTTCCTATAAATTATGACTGATAAGCTAAAGAATCACTTTTTACTCTCAATAATAATAAAATAATCAATGCATTATGCAATAAAGAAATAAACCTATAATTGACTGACGGAAGTCAATCCTTTTCATACGCGCACTCCAGCGAATCTTCCACATTCGATATATATGTATATATATGGAAAATTAACCTCCGCGCATAACCCACTAAGAGAAAATTTATCTTGTTCAGATGCATTTTCATACATCTCATCTCATAAAAGTAAAATACAAAGTAATAGCTTTGTTACATTTTAGACCAAATCTTTTTTTCCACAAATGTTTTGGATGGCTATAAATCTTTCTGCTAAAATGTTTCGATATTATCTATATTCAATGTGCGGACACTCCTTAAAAGTTCCAACGAGTATGGCACA
This sequence comes from Maratus michaelseni, assembly GCA_963931845.1. NCBI lineage: Eukaryota > Metazoa > Arthropoda > Arachnida > Araneae > Salticidae > Maratus > Maratus michaelseni. The sequence goes on from OZ007586.1 coordinate 496,059,118, forward strand.
GCTATTTCCTATCAGAAATCTTTACCTGATATTTTTCTTCTGATTAAAACAGTTTTGTGTTTAATCGCAGAATTTGTAATATTTTTCTGCGATTAAATAAGGCAAAATATCCTCTTTGACAACTGTGGTAGAACTGTACTCACCCTGCCTATTATTGAGTTGAATTCGTTTCATTTTCTTACAAATGCAGATAAGGACCTTCTTGCTATATAAGTAATCACCTATTACTTAAAATCATTAATTATTGACTTTAATCACGATAGTAGTGAAATAATCAGTGTATCCATTAATAAGGAGAAAAACTACAATTGTCTGACGGAATTCAATTTTTTTACGCAATCCAATTCAGTGCAGCGCATTTTCCTTCTTGTAAATTCTAATAAAAAAAGAAAGGAAAAAGGAAGAAACTTGATCTCCGCTCATAAATTTACTAATAAAAAATTTACCTGCTGTATAGATTAATTTCGATACATTTTGTCAGAGTGAAATGCAAAGAAATATCATTATGTTATATGTTCCTTCTTTCTGCGTTATCTCCTTTGTAACAAATTCATTGTTCTTATACAACAAATCATTTTTACAATTATTTCGGATGACTAGATTTTTCTGCTAACATGTTGCATTGTTACTTATATTTGAATTCAATTTGTTCCAATTTCTTACTACTGAAGATCATAACCTTCTTCTTATATAAGTTATCACATATTTTAATTACTTAAAATCATTAAATAATCACTTTACTCTCGAAAGCAGTGCAATCGTTAGTGTAGAAAGCAAACCTCCAATTGTCTGACGGAACTCAAATCTTTCCACGCACGCATTCCAGCGCATCTTTCCTTTTTTGCAAATTCCAAAAAAATAGAAAAATATAGGAAAAGGAAAGAAAAAAAGAAACTCTAGCTTTAATAAGCCAGAAAAAGAAAATTTACTTTCTTTAGATACATTTAAATACATATAAAAGTAAAATGCAAAGAAATATCTTTATATTAAACTTTACTTCTTTCTTCAATATCACTTTTCTTGCAAAACATTCATTGTTCTTACAACAAATCATTTTTACAATTATTTCAGACGACTATAGATTTTCTGCTAAAATGTTGCAGTATCATTTATGATTGAGTTAAATTTATTTCATTGTCTTACCAATGCAGATCACAACCTACTCCCTATAAGTAATCACCTATTAATTACTAAAAATCTTTAAGTACTCACTTTACTCACGATAGTAGTTAAATAGACAATGAATAAGGAAGAAAACCTACAATTGTGTGACGGAACTCAAGTCTTTCCATGCATGCATTCCAGCATAGCTTTCCTTCTTGGAAATTCAGAAAAAGAAGAAAGAAAGAAAGAAAGTAAAAGGAAAGAAGATAGAAAGAAACTTATCTTCACTCATAATCCACTAAGAGAAAATTTACCTTCTTTAGTTAGATACATCGCATAAGTTAAATGCAAAGAAATTATCTTTATATTAAACGTTCCTTCTTTCATCTTATATACTTTCTTGCAACAAATTCATTGTTCTTACAACAAATTCATTGTTCTTACAACAAATCATTTTTACAATTATTTCGGATGAGTATAGAATTTCTGCTAAAGTGTTGCAGTGTGACTTATGATTGAATACAATTCATTTTATTTTCTTATCAATGAAGATTACAACTCCCTTCCAATAAGTAATCCCCAATTAAATAACGAATTATAATCGTTAAATAATTACTTTACACGCAGAAGTTGTTTTTCTTTGCTTTTATTCCCACATTTACATTGTGTATTTTTTTCTATTTAGAAATAATCACTTTACACACGATAATAGTTAAATCGTTCAACTATACTAATAAAAGAAAGTTGTTTGCCTGTCTGTCTGTGTATGTGTACGTGTCTCTGAGCGATGGCTAGCGAAATCTACCGTACGTAGAAGTCCGTACGAAATCTACCGTAAGTAGAAATTTGAGTGAGGATAGTCCAAAACAGGTCCTGTTGCACTTGAGGTTCAGATTCTTAATTATTTAATAATTAGCCGAGGTATTAATTAAAACTCATCGAAAAGCGATCTTTTTTCGCAAAAATCGGATGATGCGTGCTCGCATTCTCAGTTCCTATTTTCCGGAACCCGTTGAAAAGTAGAACCAATTTCTGTATAGTTTTTGGCCATTTGCCTTAGCGACCTACTGCCGAACCGTTTGGGATACGAAAAAAAGGAAGACATATTCATAAATTTCGTACTTTTACGTTTTAAACACTGCAACCAATTTGAAAAAAATATTGTTGTTAACCCTTAGAAAAATAAATTTCAAAAAGGGTCGTTTTTGACGTTGACTTTTTCTTCCTTTCGGCGACGCTGCCCTAGGGTTCGATTTTAGATGTATAGATTCACACACACACACACACAAACAAACAGAAACAAAAACAAAAAAAATACTACTATTTAAAGTTGAGACCCTTCTTCTCTTCGATAGTGTAATCGGTTTTAAAAAGTATGAATTTTAACCCTTTCGAAAAAATTCGCGGCTGCAAGTCACTTCGATTTCCTTCGAAGACGTTCGTTTTTTCTTCGCTAAAAGTAACTAAACGTCAATATTTTAATACAATCTTTTTAGAGCATCTCACCAGACAGAATTTACATCATGTATGAAAATTGTGAAACGAGAAATTTTCGATGTAAACGCTAAAACACGGTCTTTCGGTGGGGTTTCGGCTCATGTTTTCATTACTAAATATGCGTATTTTTCCACTAAATTTCAAAGAGTGCTTGGATACAGTTACATTTATAACCAAGTGAAATTTCAGAGATTTGGACGATTATTATTTTTTGTTTTTGGTATGTTAAATGACCAGACGCAAAAAAAAAAGTCAGAAGAAAACATATCTCTTTTACAACTAGTTAGCAATATCTTTGAAGGAATTTTTACACGAGCTGCGAAACCGTTATATTTATAACCGACAACCATTTCAAAGTGTTCGGGCAAACAAAAACTACTTTTTTTAACTATGAAACGAGCCTAAGCGAAAAAATAAGAAAATGTCTTCTTATGAACCTTTTTACCACTAAATATCAAAATTTTTTGGCGAATATTTCCTTTAAAAATATAAACAAACATTTAAAAATTTAAACAAAACCGGGTTAAAGATATAAAAGCATACAGATTTTAGGTATATTTAAGGTTATTATCACGGGCCCGAGCAAGGCGGGGCGGGTCAGCTAGTCTATAATAATAAGGAAAGAAGTTTTACTGTGTGTGTCTGTCTGTGTGCTGTGTTCTGAAGAGACCGCTACGTGTAGAGCAACAATATTTGGCAGGAAGGTACCTCTATGTATGTGGTTATGCACCTCGGAGCCATTTTTCTTTTAAAAATTTTAATGAGTTATTTTAATTAATTAAAAACTATAATGAGCATTGCAAAATGGCATGAAAAGTCGCAACGATTCGGCGGAAAATCCTTTTTGCAAATGAAGAAACGAGAGTCGTAAAACGATTTTTTTACCGGTCTTCCGCTGCGCGCATCGGTTTAACTAGTCGAAATACGATGAAACAACAAAAAAAAAACAGCTTAAATTTCGTACTTGAACCTCTCCAACTGTGTCAAATAATATTTTTAAAAAATATCAATATTAACTCTTTCAAAAATATTTTTAAAACGTCTTTTTAGTGGTCCCTCCCCCCGTTTTTTGTAACCCGCATCGGGTTAAATGTTTAAAATACGAGAAAACGCAAAAATACCCGGCTATATCTACATATGCGAAAAACAAAATTTATACCAAATTAACCAGTGAACATTTACCTTTAAAACGACGTCTTCAAATGAAAAAAATATTAATATTAACCCTTTCACCAAAATTATTTTCTAAAACTTACTTTTCAGTCTGACTGAGTGACATTGAAGATAATTTACTGTTCTTCTTTAGAACATTTTTGATTCTGCGCATGCACTGCGTAAGCTAAAACTTTCAGCAGAGAGAGGTATCTTCCAGAGTTTAACAGAGAGAGATGAATGAGAGGTGCGGGGGGGGGGTGCGTTTTATGTTATTTACGTTTTCTCAGGAACGTTTGGTCAGAATTAAAAGTTGAATATATCTATACGTCAAAAACTAAATCGGCAATCACTATAACGAGGGCTCCTTAATTCGTTTGGATAGACTTTCATTTAAAAATATAAAATCTTGCAAATTTGAGAGTGGACGTTGCCGAAGGCCGTGGGGACCCCGACATTAGGTTAGTTTGGAAAGATTTTCGTTTAAATATATAAATTCATTCAACACTGATTTTAGGTATATTTAAGGTTATCATAACGGGTCCGGGCTGCTGCGTTCTTTCGTTTAAAAATACACTGCTCAAAACAATTAAAGAATATTGCAGTTTTAGGTGGATTTTGTATCTGAGAAACTTTTTAGCTGATTGATACATGGTCGACAGACATAGTAGGTTATATGAGAAAAAATTACACATGTTTGGCAGAAAAAAATGCATTTTATTGCGCATTTGTGTACAAAAGGAAAAAAACACAATTTGTTCATATGAGAAAAAAAGAATAAGAAAAGGTGTTTTCTTCAAAGAAAATCATTTTCAGTAGGGGGTATGGTTTCCACGGGCGGCCAGCAACGTTGAACACCTTTGAGGCATGGACTCAATGAGGCTATTAATGACGAGTTGGGGTATTCTGCCCCACTCTTCCAGAAGAGCTCTTTCCAGTTCTTGGAGAGTTTGTGGGGGTTGTTGGCGGCCAGAAACTCGTCTTCCTAGAGCGTCCCAAACGTGCTCGATTGGATTCATGTCTAGAGAACACGCTGGCCATTCCATTCGAACAATTCCTCCCTCGAAAAGGAAATCCTCCACCAGATTTGCACGATGTGGCCTGCAGTTATCGTCCATTAAAATGAAGTTATCTCCGATTGCTGCAGCGTAAGGAACTACAATAGGTCTGAGGATCTCATCCCTATATCGGCGACCAGTCAGAGCTCCATCTCGAATGATGTAGAGGTCAGTGCGCCCATCAATGGAGATGCCACCATACACCAACACTCCTCCACCGCCAAATCTGACACTTTCGTGCACGAACGCAGGATTATTCCTACTGCCACAGTCCCTCCAGATGAAAATACGCCTATTATCCGGATGCACAGAAAAACGGGACTCGTCAGAAAACAGAATATTGCTCCATTCATTTCTCCTCCAGTTGACATGCTCGGTTGCCCACTCCCTGCTGTCGCGACGATGCCTTGATGTTAATCTAACACATACCATCGGTCGGCGAGCATACAGACCTACAGCATGGAGCCGGTTTCGGACAGTCTGAGTTGAAATCGTGGTGCCTGTAGCCGAGCGAAGGTGTTGTTGGAGAAGAGTAGCGTTCATGTTTCGGTGTCTCCGAGCTGTTAACGCTAAATACCGATCTTCATTGGGCGTTGTTGCCCGTCTACGACCTTGCCCTGGTCTTCGGCCTGCACATCCACTCTCCAAAAAACGGTTCCAGATCCTGGAAATGACACTTTGTGACACTCCAATGGCTTGCGCTACTTCGGCTTGAGTTTGGCCCCCTTCTAACCTACCAACAATTCTCCAAGCTTCTGAATCTGTCAAATGACTTCGCTGGGACATCGTACTCATCGAAACAAAGCAATCACTGAATGCCGAACATCCTTGTCTTCATTCTCTTTTATCCAGTTGAAAGTCAAATTTCATTCGCTGCCGCTGAAGCGATGTTTTTGACGTTGAACTCAAAATTTGCATACTCCACAGTTTGAAAACCAGTAAAATTTGCATTTGTGATTCTCTTCTTCTATTTTCGGCAAAAAAAATTTCGTTTATATCTTTATTTTATATAAAACTTCAAATATCCTTTAATTGTTTTGAGCAGTGTATAAAATCCAAACAGACCGGAGGGTGTGTATAGCATGATTCGAGTATGGTACCGAAGGCAGCGGGACATCCCCTTTCGCCCACACACACACAACTCTATGTTCGTTTCGAAAGTGGCTGTAGCTTTTCATTTAAAAATATAAAATACGAATTCGAAAGGCTGGGGCCCCTAACATTAGGTTATGTTGGAAAGATTTTCGTTAACACTGATCTTAGGTATATTTAAGGTTATTATCACAGGACCGAGTTCGACAGGTGGGTCAGCTAGTCTAAAATAATAAAGATAGACGTTTATGTGTCTGTGTTCTGTTTTCCGAAGAGACCGGTGTGCGTAGAGATTTGGCAGGATTTGGTAGGAAAGTACATCTACAGTGGTGGCCAAAAGTTAGGACATTTTTTGAAAGTTTCATGTTTTTCAACTTTGCGCGCTTGTAGAATATATTAATTTTCCCTTAAATACAAACGTTTATATATCAAATTGAAGGTAATTTAATGTATAATTTAATAATAAAAACAGTATTACAATATCTGTATTAGAAAAAACGTTATGCTCATTTTAGTAGAACAAACAAACACAAATCGTTTTGAATAAGGATGTGTTTTGTAATAAAAGCGTACTAGACAATCACAAACACTGTTCTGAGGACCAATCAAATGTCTGTAACTATAGTTTAGGTTATTTGGATGGTAAAAGAGTTATTGTTGTGGAAATATTTTGCGGAATGATGCATACTAGTACAATTAAATAGAGTATTGATGTTTTTCAATATTTAAAGTCCTTTTTTTTAATTAAACTAATTTTAAACAATGTCATCAACAAGAAGAACTAATTGGACATCTACAAAAAGAAGCCGAATTGTCATATTGAGGGAAAATGGCCTCTCTTATGCTGAAATTGCAAGACAAGTTGGTGGTTCAATGACTTGTTCTGGTGTACGAAAGTTCTGTTTACGTTATGAAAAAACGAAATCACTACAAAATAAGGCCAAATCAGGCCGAAAAAAATGCACAAGTGCTACTGCCGATAGAAAAATTAAACGGCTATGCCTTCAAGATAGAAAAATTTCATCAGATGCCATTAGATGTGAAATGAATGCAGCGGGTATTGCAGTAAGTTCAAGAACAATAAGAAGAAGTTTATCAGGATTTGGACTACAAGCTAGAATTCCAAGGAAAAAACCATATTTAAATCAAAAGCAACGCGAAAAACGAGTTAAGTGGGCAAAATAACACATTAAATGGTCAGAAAATCAATGGAAGCAAGTAATCTGGAACGATGAGAGTAAAATATCGCTCTTTGGTAGTGATGGTAGAAAATATGTGAGACGTAGCGTAGGAGAAGCACTTCATCCAGATTGCATTGAAGCAACTACAAAAACCCCAACAAATGTCATGATTTGGGCATGTATGTCTGCAGATGGTGTGGGCCGAATTCAAGTGATTGATGGCATCCTGAATGCCAAAAAATACATCGAAACTGTCCTGGAACCAAAATTGATACCTTCCATCAGGGATCTCTTCCCCAACAACGCACCATTTATTTTTCAGCAGGATTCAGCTCCATGCCACACAGCAAAAGTATGCAAAGCATGGTTTCAAAATAAAGACATAGATATATTACCATGGCCAGGAAACAGCCCTGATCTCAATCCAATTGAAATTTTGTGGCGACTTTTGAAAATTCTTGTACGAAAAAACGTCCATCCAATAAAATACAACTTATTGAAGCTATAATTGATTCTTGGCACCATGTGATTACGAAAGATGAACTCCAAACACTCGTTCACTCGATGAAAAGACGCTGTGAAGCTGTCTTAAAAAATAAGGGTTATCCTACTAAGTATTGATTGTGTAAGAGTAGAGAGAAAATGACAGTCCGACCCCAGGAGGTGGAGTGTGGAGTGAGGAGGGAGGAGGGCTCCTCCTCCCGAAGTGCCCTCCTCCTCCTCCCAAAGTGCCCTCCTCCTCCTCCTCCCGAAGTGCCCTCCTCCTCCTCCCAAAGTGCCCTCCTCCTCCTCCCGAAGTGCCCTCCTCCTCCTCCTCCCGAAGTGTCCACCACCTAAGATAAGGGGATTAATTAAGGATTAGTGTTAATTAATTTTAATTGCGGGACTTAGAAATTTTTCGAAGCAATTTTTTTTTTTCAACGAGAGTAAGCCATTTGATATACATGTTACAGGTGAATTTTAAAAGTCAATAATGGTTTAATTAAAAAGGGTCATTCATTAATTTTAATTGGGGAACTTAGAAATTTTTCGAAGCAATTTTTTTTTTTCAACTAGAGTATATAATAGAGGGTAGAATTTTAGAGTTGAATGGAAAATAACAATACATTTTTGGTGCTGCCATCTATCGTTTGAATTTAGTACTTTTAGGAAAAGTCTGGCTGAGGATCGAACCCTCACAAAATGAAATCATAGCACACTGATTTGCGTTATCTTAACCATTGTGCTATGATTTCATGTCTCAGAAAGTATTTTAAAAGAAGAGGTCTGTGATATCACCATATGTGCAGGTCATACGTTTTTAGTGTGCGAATTATTTTTGTAGATTATTAAGCAATGATAACTATTTATTCACGAACCAATCACACAGGAGTTTTTGTAATCATGCGCGCCTCCTAGATTGGTATAAATTGATGTGAATCCTGTGCATTACATTATTCATTACATTGTCGTTAATGTGCAAGGTTGTATGATTTAAGTGGAACTCGATTTAAAAAAATGTCTAGTGTAGAAAATCAAAAATCCTTCCTGATACCCAAAGAAGAACCTCTAACGATGGACATTACCCCCAAAGAGGAACCTGTTTCGAGTATTGAAGTGAAACCGTCATCGTCAGGAGAGATCAAGTTACCCCATTTTTGTGAACTTTGCAAGAAAGGCTATTCTACAAAATTTGCGTTTAATAGACACATGACTCATCACTCAGATGAAAAAGTTCTTACCTGTGGTGTTTGCGGAGAAACCTTCATTTGGAAATATGATTTACGAAATCATGCTAAGACTCATTCAAGGACATATGATTGTAAGCTGTGCAATATGGTGTTTCCACGATATTGTGATTTGTATAAACACAAGAAGATTCATAACACTTCCAAACCGAAGAAAATGACCAGGTCTTCCAAACAGCAAAAAGATGAACAGCGTAGAATACTGATTAATCGACTTTGTAATTTATTACAACAAGTATGTGCTTCCTATGAGCAAACAAAGTAACTTATGACGTCATCTATTTTTCGAGTTATATGATTGGGTTAAGCCTTTTAACTGTAACTGAGACTGATTTTTCAACCTATATAAGCAATGGATCCAAACACCTCAGCTAATTCCGTATAAACTTTAAAGAAGATTGTATCATGGCAAAAAGAAGTCACGAAGAACAAGTGCTTTCGCCTAATAAACGTTCTTGTGTAGATTCACCTTTAGTATCAAGAATTGAAAGCACTGAAGGCCTTGTCTACATTGACGAAACAACCTCTTTTCCGGACACCTGTTGTGAGCCCACCAAGGATATATTGAATGAATTTTTCATTGACTTTAACTTTGCAAAACCTTCTACCCCAACGACATACCATGAACTTATTCAAGAATCTTTGCAAGAACCCATTCAAGAACCACTACAAAAATCAACTGCTCATGCTTCGAATGATGACTCATTCGTATTTTGGAAAGAACTTGGAAACTCAATCTTTTTAGGGTTCGAGTTACCGAATTCTGATTATTCTATCCACATAAGGGAATTTACGTCTGAAGGAATTCCCACCCAGAATGGAATTACTATGGACATCCAGACTTGGTATGAGTTCCAATATAAAATCGTTGCCTTTAATTTAAGATACAAAAGTTCCTCCTTCGTTAGCAATAACAAAATGTTAGTTTTAAATGAGGATAATTCTGTTATGTGTCTTAAAAGTTTAACGAACGATTCTCATATCAAATTAAACAATTATCAATTAGAACAATTAAAAGAAAAAACCTATAAACTGAATAAGAAATTGATTCATCACCAGTATGAAAAACATTTACCTAACTTATTAAAGAAAAAATGTAAACAGGCTACAATGACACAAGAAAATGAATTTGTGTTATGGTCTAAACTAATTTTCTACATCGAGAATAATATTATAAGTATATTTAATGAAATTTATCAATGTACTGGATGTGTTTTTAGACATCCAAGTATTAGCCTGCATTCGTGTTTTACATTTAACAACCGTGAAAAATTTAAACAGGTTGGAGATATAATTTTAATGCTGGTTAATTTTGATGATGTACTGTCCATGTTTTTAAAGAAAGTGGATTTTGTTAGCGATCACTTTTTATGTAACCTGAATGTGCAAACTTTTAAAAGCGTATTGTTTGAATAAACTATCTTAAATTTACATCTGTGTCATTATTTCTATAAAATACATGTTTAAAATATAGGCAATAAACTTGATTAAAATATAATAAACTGAATGACTATACAAATGAATGAAAAAAATACTTACACACCAGATTGAAGAAAACATGCCTTGTACTAACCACTGCTTAAACTGTTCATCTTATCTAATGGGGAATCCCCACAAGTGAGATCATCCTATCCTGTGCCTTCATGACATCACCTGGGATATCGCTACGCATGCGCGAGCTTATCTAATCAGTGATAAGATTATCAGATAACAACCCCTATATAAGGTCGAACATATCGTGAGGAATCATTGCTTAGCTGTTCCTGCCTCGGTGTTCCTGCTTAGTTCGTGAATATTCCTTGACTTGCTTGCTCAGTGATTTTCAACGTGTAAAAATGTCTTCAATCATCTTTTCGGATAATGGCTTGAACGTCCAATATATAAGTGACTTTATAGAGAAAGCCCATGCTGATCGTTATTTGACGGAGTTAAAAACATTACCATTCTACAGACCTACTTTTCATTTGCGAGGAAAGGATGTGAAACCTAAGCGATTGGTTTTAGCTTACGGTGATCCCAATACCAGCTATGCCTTCAGTGGAACAAGTGTGCCCTCCAAACCTTGGACTTCACTTATGATTGAACTTCGTGATAAAGTGGAAAGAGAAACAGCCTGTACTTTTAACTATGTGCTACTTAATTTGTACCAGGATGGAACTACCTATATCAGTCACCACAAAGATAATGAATCCAGCTTAAATGCTATGTTCCCTATCACAGTACTCAGTTTTGGTGCTCAAAGAACTATTGAATTCAAGAGACCTAGTGTACCCTCGACATTCATCAAGCTAGAACATGGATCCTTCTACAAGATGTTGCCACCTACCAACGAATTATTCACACACGGTATCGGAGCAGAACCTGCTATTAAAGACGTTCGAATTGGCCTCACTTTTAGACATTTAATAGTTCATCCTCTTGATTTGAAAAAGCCAAGACTGGACTTGATGAATGATCCTGAACTGAATTTAGACTTGTTTGCTGTATCCCCTGACTATGCTCCACCTAAATATGCTTCACCATTAAACAGACCTCAAGAGAAACTGTCTACACATACATTTCATGAATCAGATGGATATTTCTCAATTCCTTGGAATCTTGAATGGAATACCTGTGCTCAAATTGAAATGGATAAAAACTGTAATTTGAAACTGCATATAAGAATTTTTAAAGAAGGTGCACGCGGCGAATTATTTCCAACCAAAAATGGCATTGTAATGACACCTTTAACGTATGATCATTTCCAACAAAATATGATCAAGTTCAACTTTTATTCTGTGAAAGACAGTTACGTGTCCAATAATCAACTTTTAACAGCATTTTCCGATGAAGGACATTGCATATTACAACAGATTTTCAAGGCTAACCAACATAGCTTTCATTTTAAACCAGAAGGAATACGTTTATCTATAGATCAATTTTTAAAATTACGTGAAGCAATTCCTGAAATTACCGACTGCATGATTGATATGCTTCTTGTAAAAGCGATTCCTATGTCTGTATTACGAAAATCAAAAAAGTGTATTCAGACACACACTAATGAGGATAGTGCGAAGAAGCATTTCCTTTCTTGTTTTGACCAAGAATTAGAAAGATCTCTTAATCAAGTATATACTTGTTATGCCTGTACCATTAGCCAGTTATCGCAATTAGACCATGACTGCTTAAATACTTCATTAAGAGAAAAATTTGTTCTGTATAGAGATAGTGCATTATTAAATTTTAATGTCTATCAGTTTGTGAAGAATATCACTGCAAACTGTCTTTGTCACTATACACCTGCATTTTTTGATACTTTGAATTCAAACTTTTATGTAAACTATTTAGAAACTCTGTTTGTAAATTCCCGTGAAGCATAATGATTTTAAAACTACAAAATGTTTGTAACATTTGCTTGAATAAAAATATTTTTTTTACCCTAAATAATTTCTATGTGATTATTTCATATCTTTAAGTGTTTCTTTTTTTCAGATTTGAGATATGTAGAAAACAGTCATGAAAAGTAGTTTTGAACTAAGAAAAAAGGTTTTAAGATTGTTCTAAAAAAAAAAAAGTATACTTTCTGACACATTTTTAAATTCAATATTTGTTCACAAATGTGTTAAAATTTTTCGCGTTAAGAACTATCTTAAAATAGTATCGGTTAAAAAAGCACTGAAACATTCTTCACTTGATTGAAACTTTACAAAGAAAAATATTTTATGTGAAAAAAAAAAATCACAAAAAAAAAATTTCAAAAAAAAGTCTAAGTTCTACAATTAAAATTAATGACAATTATTTAGGAAAATTAAATAAGGTTATTTGCTCATGAGTTAAAATTTCTTATTACAACGTATCTGTCATGAGTAATCGCTAAGGAGTTTTCCTATGAATGATTCATATCTATCTACCACTAATCGGCTTCGCCCTTATCAGATCCTCTTATCTATGAATCATACGCGTTGTATATTAGCAAGATCTTTCGGGGTAAACTTTAGTCTGTTCTAGATTTCGTTTCTTGTAGCATTACAAACCTTAGCTCTTGGATTTATTTTTCTACTTGTGTGCGTGTGTTTGAGTTTCTGAAGTTATAATATGGATTCATCTAACCAACAGCAAATGTCTTTAAACTTTGATAATGAAGTAAGTGAATTTTAATATATATTTTTTTATTATATAATGTACTTTCAAATCTAATTTTAATTCAGCAAATTTATTAAATAATTTGTGAAATGACTTAGCCTAAAACAGGCATGATTTTTACCCGAGGGGTATATTAGAGTTACTTAACTAAACTAAAATTTTATGAAGGATTCTGTATATTCTAAAATTACTATTCTAAGCTGTGATCATTATTTATTGGTATATTTTACTGTAAAACATGATAAAATCTATTTTTCAAATTTTTATTAAGGAGATCCCTATATTCTAAAATGTGATTATTCCTATATTTTACTGTAATGCATGACAAAATCTATTTTAAAATTTTATGAAGGGGGGTCCGTATATTCTAAAATTACTATTCTAAGCTGTGATCATTATTTATTGGTATATTTTACTGTAAAACATGATAAAATCTATTTTTCAAATTTTTATTAAGGGGATCCCTATATTCTAAAATGTGATTATTCCTATATTTTACTGTAATGCATGACAAAATCTATTTTCAAATTTTATGAACGGGTTATATACATTTATTATGAATAATTTTTACCCGAGGAGTATATTTTACTTTGCCTAAAGCATGATAAAATCTATTTTCAAATTTTATGAAGGGGTCCGTATATTCTAAAATTATGAAGGTTTTATTTACGAGACAGGAGTATAATTTTTTGAAATATCAGATTGATTAAGTATAGCAATGATTTTATTAAGGGTAACTATTTTTAATACCTATTTAAACTATTTTTAATGTATATTTAAAATATTTCACCTTAGTAGTGTATATATCTTAATAATGCTACTTGTAATTTATTTTCATACCAGTATAATGTATTAGTTCTAAATAATTTGGAAATATATATCGAAATGATTTTATTCTGTGGAAATATCTCTCAATATTTTTAAAAGTTTTGTGGAATGCTATTATTTATATGGAAAACTTTTTAGGACTCTATATTTTTAAATTGTTAGTTTAAAAAGAACTTTGTATACATTTTAATACTTCTCACAAGTAAATATGTTTATTATAAAATTTATATGTAGTAGGGAAAAAGTTATTTGAAACAGTTTTTCTTCTTATTATAAATTTTTAATCCAATGTGTGGACCTTCATTAGAATATTGCAAAGTTAGTTTATAATGTCAGCCATGAATATTTAAAATAGATCCTTTTTTATTTAAAGTTTTTACTTGAATATTTAAAACAGTATTCACATTTTTTTTTCAACTCGTTAAGTATTCTAATTAAACAATCTTCATTAATTAGTAGCGATATCTTGTAATGACTCATTGTGGGAAATCCCATGACGTCATGCTTGGGGGAAAACCGATGAGGTCATAGATAAGATTCTCTTATCTGATTAAATAGATAAGCGCGCTGAGGTGGATTCATTCTTATAGTAGTTGTCCTAGAGACTGTACGCTATAATTAGTGCTCCAAGCATTCTACATTATTAATCTTTGTGAAAAAGTAATAAACGATGAATTCAAAAATTCAAACTCAAGTAAGTTGAAAAACTGTTTAGTATCATTCTCTATTTTTTTTATAAGATTATTTTCCTTTCTAAATGATTTTAACCTAAGAGTTTTCCATATGTTATTTGATTGCTAAACGATTTATTTTTGAAACTCTCTAAATGAATCTATTCAAACACCTATCTATTGTGTGGACCTTCATTAGAATAATACACTAAAAATACACATTCTAAAATGTGATTATTCATATATTTTACTGTAATGCATGATAAAATCTATTTTAAAATTTTATGAAGGGTTCTGTATATTTTAAAATTACTATTCTAAGCTGTGATATTTTACTTAGTATAAAGCGTGAATAATTTTTACCCGAGGGGTATATTAAATAGAGGTACTTAACCAAACTAAAATTTTATGAAGGGTTCTGTATATGCTATGAAATTACTATTCTAAGCTGTGATATTTTACTTAGCCTAAAACATGATAAAATCTATTTTTAAATTTTATGAAGGGTGACCGTATATTCTAAAATTACTATTCTATGCTGTGATTATTCATATATTTTACTGTAATGCATGACAAAATCTATTTTTAAATTTTATGAAGGATTCTGTATATTCTAAAATTACTATTCTAAGCTGTGATATTTTACTTGCCGTAAATCATGAATAATTTTTACCCGAGGGGTATATTAAATAGAGATACTTAACTAAACTAAAATTTTATGAAGGGATCCAGTATATTCTAAAATTATAAAGGTTTTATTTACGAGACAGGAGTATAATTTTTTGAAATATAAGATTGATTAAGTATAGCAATGATTTTATTAAGGGTAACTATTTTTTAATGCCTATTTAAACTATTTTTAATGTATATTTAAAATATTTCACCTTAGAAGTGTATAGGCCTTAATAATGCTACTTGTAATTTATTTTCATACCAGTATAATGTATTAGTTCTAAATAATTAATTTTGGGAAATATATATCGAAATGATTTTATTCTGTGGAAATATCTCTCAATATTTTTAAAAGTTTTGTGAAATGATATTATTTATATGGAAAACTTTTAGGACTCTATATTTTTAAATTGTTAGTTTAAAAAGAATTTTATATACATTTTAATACTTCTCACAAGTAAATATGTTTATTATAAAATTTATATGTAGTAGGGAACAAGTTATTTGAAACAGTTTTTCTTATTATTACAAATTTTTAATCCAATGTGTGGACCTTCATTAGAATAATGCAAAGTTAGTTTATAATGTCAGCCATGAATATTTAAAATAGACACTTTTTATTTAAAGTTTTTACTTGAATATTTAAAACAGTATTCACATTTTTTTCAACTCGTTAAGTATTCTAATTAAACAATCTTCATTAATTAGTAGCGATATCTTGTAATGACTCATTGTGGGAAATCCCATGACGTCATACTTGGGGAAAACCGATGAGGTCATAGATAAGATTCTCTTATCTGATTAAATAGATAAGCGCGCTGAGGTGGATTCATTCTTATAGTAGTTGTCCTAGAGACTGTACGCTATAATTAGTGCTCCAAGCATTCTACATTATTAATCTTTGTGAAAAAGTAATAAACGATGAATTCAAAAATTCAAACTCAAGTAAGTTGAAAAACTGTTTAGTATCATCCTCTATTTTTTTATAAGATTATTTTCCTTTCTAAATGATTTTAACCTAAGAGTTTTCCATATGTTATTTGGTTGCTAAACGATTTATTTTTGAAACTCTCTAAATGAATCTATTCAAATACCTATCTATTGTAATACTAATTTTCTTGAAAAACTTCTAATTAGAAAAAAAAAGTTGTTCTTTTAGAAACATATGACTTTTCTGTTTTGATCTCGATATTAATATCTGTATGTGTGCTAAATGTATAGTTATTTTAGTGAATGAAATTTTAACTTAATTTAAACTATAAACAAAGTAATTATTCCCTAGCACTATTCTATATGAAAATTTTTTATAACATATTATTGATGAACCCTTTTCGAAAAATAATTTATGTTTTCTAATTTAGTGGGAAACTGATTTAAACATCAGTCCCAGAAAAATCGACGCCATAGAAATAAGAGTTTTGAAGGAAATGGCTGAAAAAACCCCAGCACCTTCAACGCAAGAGTCTTCTCTGGTATATTATTACTATTATTATTTATTATTAGTGTGTAAAAATTTTAATAAATGTCGATTGTAAACGAGAATTTTCTTTTAAAGTGGGACATGGATTTTTCCCTCACGTCTAACCAAACAAATCTGATCGACCAAGTTGAGAAGATGTATAGAAGTGAGAGAGAGAAAAAAAATCAAATGATGGAGTCTCTGAAGGTATTTTTTAAAACTTTATAAAGCAACTAAAGTTTAAATTAATTTTTTTTTTTAGTAAAAGCTTATAGGGGATATTCTTTTTTTTTTTAGCGTAACCTGCCCAGTATGGTTCAACCAACCACATCAAAACCCCATTCTGATGTTCCTAAGGTATGTTTTCTTTAGTATATAATAATTATAAGTTGTTTTAAAATTACCTATTTCAAACTTGAAAAGATAAAGTTTAAATCTTGATAAGATAAAGTTTAATTCTTGATAATGTAAAGTTTAATTCTTGATATCTCAAAGTTCAATTCTTAAAGCTTAAAGTTTAAATGTTGATAAAGTTTAATTCTTAAAGTTTAAATCTTGATATTACCTTTTTTTTAGTAGGCATGTTTATAAAGCTAGGGTATGTATTTCTTTTCAGGATCAGCATGTGTGTGAATTGTGTAAAAAATCGTTTTCACGTAAGGACAACTTAAAGCGACACCAACTGATTCACACAAAGCAAAGAGAAGGTCCATCAAATATGAACCCTTCTATCTCAGTCGCAGGCCCATCTAGTGCCCGCCCTTCCGTCGCAGGCCAGTCAAACGTGGAGTCCTCTAAGGTAATTCTTTAAATATATTTTTTGTCTTTTTTTTTTAATGTTAGTCCTCGAGAAAGATTAAATAGTTTTAAAGATTTTTTTTTAATAGTATCATTTAGAAAATTGGGAGGGTTTCGAGAGACTGAAATACATTTTCTGTTTAACTTAGGTTTTGTTTAATAAAGGGTGAAACGAAGGGTTTTTTTTTTAAATAAAAATTAATTCTTTTTTTTTTTTAAATGTAAAAGTTTAATGAAGACTTAAATTTGAATGAAAATTAATTCTTTAAAAAAGTTAAATAAAATTTTAAATGAGGGTTTTTTCTTCTTTTCAGGATGTTCACACTTGCGAAGTGTGTCAAAAATCTTTCTCCAAAGCCTTCAATTTGAGACGTCATCGTGCTACCCACACAAAATCATCTGACAGTCTATTCACCTGCGAAATTTGTCAAGAAATTTTCACCCGGGCTGATAACTTAAAACGGCATTTAATAACGCATGAAAACCCTCAATATAGATGCCCTGAATGTGGAGGAAAATTCCCAAGAAAAGAAAATTTAAATCAGCATATACGCACGCAGCATAGCAGCACATCCAAATACGTCTCGGTGAAGCGACCCAGGATAACCACACGATCCAGTACAAGACCTCGAAAAGAATCTACAGCCTTAAATGTTTTTAAAGTAGTCACGATTGATTCTGATGAGGACACTCACCATGACATCACAGTTTTCTTTGACTCTGCTCGTGAAGAATTAAGGGAGGCTCTGGAGGAAGCTGTTGCAGAAAGGGATGCAATCAAGTGGCATGTGATGATAAAGGTTATACTTGAAAAAATATCTGTAGAAGGCGAGCAGGAGCTACTCTCAACGTATTTCCACTCAGACACTTACGAACAATTTACGAATGATTCCATTGAAGAAAATTTAGAAGAAGCACATCGGAAAATTATCAGTTCATTCGAAAAATTTGTCCAAAGGGGGTCCGGATGGCTTCTCAAGGAAGTGTCATATCTTGAACTTAAAATGGGAAAATATTCCCCTTTGAAAGGTAGCAGCTATCTTCAACTCCCAAAAGACTTGAAAGGCAAAGAAGCCATACTTAATATCCAAAACTTCGAAGATCAGAAATGTTTTCTCTGGTGCGTCCTGGCACACCAATTAAATTTAGATCGTAAGGAACATCCCAACAGAGTCACCAAGTACCAACCGTTCAAAAATACAGTCAACATGAATGACATATCCTATCCAGTACCATATCAGAAGATTCCTCTAATTGAGTCAATGAATGATTTAAGAATCAATGTTTTCGGGTACGAGGAGGGCGAACTTTACATTCTCTATGTATCTAATAAAACGAACGAGGATGTGATTAACTTACTTCTTCTTTGTGATGGTGAGAATACTCATTACACCCTTATAAGGAACTTTTCAAGATTCATGTCACATCGAAGTGGTCATAAAAGTACTGCCTATTACTGCTATACCTGCTTACACGGATTCACAAGACCTGAATTACTAGAAGATCACAAGCCCTATTGCAGTAACCACACCCCTCAAGTAATTAAAATGCCAAAACCCGGTGAAAATATACTCTCATTTACAGGAATCCATTTGCAAGCTCCTATGCCCTACGGCATCTATGCAGATTTCGAATCCCTGCTCGTACCCATTCACACTACTGAACCCTCCAATAAGTCATCTTACCAAGTAAAGACTGCTCGTCACGAGGCTTGTGGGTTTGCGTTCGTTATTGTGGGCTCTGACGGACGCACCTATAAGAAGATAGAAGTGTATCGTGGTGAGAATGCTACAGAAGAATTTATTAAAGCCATCCTAAAATTCAAAGAAGAAATCACATCGAAATTATTAACCATCGCCCCGATGAATCTCAGTGACGAAGAGGAAGAAGCTTTCCAGCAAGCCACAGAATGTTGGATATGTCATAAGTCATTGGGCAAGGAACGCGTCAGGGATCACGATCACATTTCTTCAAAGTATAGGGGAGCTGCCCACCCCTCTTGTAATATTAACTTCAAGCAGAGTAAAGTGATTCCTGTCGTGTTTCACAATCTTAAAAAGTATGACGCACATCATATAATGCGTAAGCTAGGTTGCTTTAAACAGCTGAAAATAAGTGTGATTGCTGCCAATATAGAAGACTACATCACATTTAAATTACAAGAATATGATTCCTCTATTCAATTCTCATTCATTGACTCACTGCTCTTCCTCCCGGCCTCCTTGGACAAATTAACATCAAATTTGAAACCATGCGACTTTAATATATTAAGAGAAAACTTTGCTCAAAATACAAGAACTGAACTACTATGTCGCAAAGGTATTTATCCCTACGAATATATGAATTCGTTTAAAAAATTTCAAGAAACCCAGCTTCCTCCACCCTCTGCTTTCCACAACACATTATCGAATCAAGATATCACAGAATCAGACTATGCACATGCGAAAAATATATGGAATACTTTCAGAATAAACAATCTCGGGGAATATCACGATCTATATTTAAAGACCGATGTGCTTCTACTAGCTGATGTATTCGAAAATTTTAGACGTCTCTGCAGTCAATATTATAATATTGACCCATCCCACCTCGTCACTTCACCAGGCTTGTCTTGGCAGGCCTGTTTGAAAATGACTGAGGTGGAGTTGGAATTATTGACCGATGTGGACATGCTGCTGTTTATCGAAGAAGGCGTACGCGGGGGTGTGTCGCAGATCTCCCACAGGTTTGCGACCGCCAATAATAAAGATGTTCCAAATCACGTCCCCAGTGAAGAAACATCCCATATCATGTACTGGGATGCCAACAATCTTTACGGTTGGGCGATGTCCCAGTATATGCCCCATGGAGGGTTCCAGTGGTGTGATGGCTCCAACTTCACAGAAGAAAGCATATTACAGATACCAGATGACTCAAGTACTGGTTACATTTTCGAGGTGGACTTTGAGTACCCTGAATCCCTTCATGATGACCATAACGACTATCCTCTTGCCCCGCAAAGACTCACCGTACAAGAAGAAATGCTGTCTGACTACGCAAAGAATCTTCTACAGAAGGGGTTCAGAGGTACTCCGAAACTCATCCCCAACTTGATGAGAAAAGTCAAATATATTTCTCATTATAGAAACGTTAAATTATACATTGAATTGGGGTTAAAGCTAACGAAAATTCACAGAGTTCTCCAGTTCCAACAGTCCCCTTGGCTCAAACAATATATCGAATTTAACACGGAAAAACGCAAGCAAGCAACTAGTACCTTTGAGAAGGATTTCTTCAAATTACTAAATAACAGCATTTATGGCAAGTGCATCGAAAATCTTAGGAAGAGGCGAAATATTGAATTATCTAATCAAGAAAGAAGATGTGAGAAACTAGTCGCCTCTCCCTACTTCAAAAATTTCAAGATATTCGATGAGAATCTCGTAGCTGTTGAAAGGCAGAAGCCCAGTATCTTGATGAACCGGCCTATTTACGTCGGGTTTTCGATACTAGAGCTATCAAAGGTGCTCATGTACGAATTCCATTATAAATTTATCAAACCAATTTATCCTGGAAATCGTTCAATTCTGCTTTTCACGGATACAGATTCTTTAACCTATCTCATCACGACTGAAAACCTACAAAATGAGATGTCTCTCAATAGGACGCGATTTGATTTTTCAGATTACCCCCAAGAACACCCCCTTTATTCTGACACGAATAAGAAAGTCTTGGGGAAATTTAAAGACGAATTAAATGGTGTGCCTATTCATCAGTTTGTAGGTTTGAAGTCGAAAATGTATTCGATTAAATCCTCCAAAGAAGAAAAAAAGCGAGCCAAGGGGGTCTCAACATCTATAGTTAAAAATAAATTGAAACATGAAGATTATGTGAAATGTTTGGAAAGACAAGCTACAACCTTTGAAGAACAGTCAAGAATAGGGCAGCAATCACACATACTTTACACCCTTAAACAAAATAAAAAGTGTTTGTCACCCTTTGACGACAAACGTTACCTGCTAGAAGATGGAGTAAGTAGCCTAGCTTACGGCCATTATAAAATTCCAAGATAGTTAGAAAAAAAAAATCTAAAATCTTTAGAAAAAAAAAAAAAAAAAAAAAAAAAAAAAAAGGAAGATATCAAAATCTTCCAAACAAATTTTTGGGAATCGATTGTGTGATCTACCTCCCCGTGGTGATTCCTGGGACCAGGAAGTTTTGACTCTAGGTCACTTCTAGCCAAAAGCTCACACCTTAAGGCAAAATTCATTTCAGTTGAGAGTTTATATCTTAGATTACTTTCAGTTGAAAATCCTACTTTTGGCAATTTTTTAAACTAAAAAATTCTATTTCAACTCTAAATTCTATTTTTGGTTTAAAAGAAAAAAAAATCTTAATACCTTTTTTAATGCATGAATCATTATTTCTAACATATATATTAAATGACCTACTCTAGTTGAAAAAAAAAAAATTGCTTCGAAATATTTCTAAGTTCTCCAATTAAAATTAATTAAATTTCTAATTCGCTAAAATAAATCCCTTGAAACACACCTCGTATTCTAGTAGGAAATTCTCCGCGAAAAAAAAAAAATTTGCTTCAAAAAAATTTCTAAGTTCCCTAATTAAAATTAATTAACACTAATCCCCTTATCTTAGGTGGTGGAGGTGGGCACTTCGGGAGGAGGTGGGCACTTCGGGAGGAGGTGGGCACTTCGGGAGGAGGAGGGCACTTCGGGAGGAGGAGGAGGAGAGCACTTCGTGAGGAGGAGGAGGAGGACAGTTCGGGAGGAGGAGCCCTCTTCCCTCCTCACTCCACACTCCACCTCCTGGGGTCGGACTGTCATTTTCTCTCTACTTGTAAGTATCACTTTAAAAAAATGCAAATCTAAGATAGATCTTACTATTAGTTGCATAACTTTTTTGTAATACAGATATTGTAATACTGTTTTTATTAATAAATTCTACATTAAATTAACTTCAATTTGATATATAAACGTTTGTATTTAAGTGAAAATTAATATATTCTACAAGCACACAAAGTTAAAAAACATGAAACTTTCAAAAAATGTCCACACTTTTGGTCACCACTATATGTCTGTAGTTATGCACCTCAAAGCTAGGTTTTGGATTTTTTGATTAGTTTTTTTATTTAATTTTATATGCGATTATTAGAATTTTTCAAGTTACCCGGCGATTTTTAACATTAATAAAAAGAATTCGGTTTCAATCTTTTAGCCCAATATAGTAAATTTTGTCTTCTTTTCAATAAAGTTTATTCAGAATTTGAACAGCGATTTTTTAATTTTTCGTAAACAGTATTTTTAATCGATTTTAAGAGTGTTTTAGCGCTTTGCGGCGATTTTTTGACATTCGTAAAAGTAATTCAGTTCCAAACTTTTAGTCTAATGTAGTAAATTTTGTTCTCCGGGTTTTTTTTTATTGTTACTGATTTTTAATCGATCTAGCTTTTTTCCCCGTACTGCGGCAATATTTTGACATTCGTGAAAGAATTCCGGTTACAATGTTTTAGCCCACTATACAAAATTTCGTCCCATGCGATATTTGAATTTTTAGCGTTTTTTTTTTAACGATTTTCAACGGGTTACTTTTGCGTTTCGCGGAGATTTTTCTCCATTAGTGAAAACAATCCGGTTTCAATCTGTTAGTCCAATATAGTAAAATATTTCCCTATTTTCAATAAAAATTATTCAGAAGTCGTACAGCAATTTTTTAATGTTTCGCAATTTTTAGAGTTTTTCGTAGTTGGCGGCGATTTTTCGTCATTCGTAAAAGGAATGTTATTTTAATCTTTTAAAGCAATATAGTAAATTTTATCCTCTTAAAGTTTTGAAATTTTAGCGATTTTTTATATGATTTTTAGAGTTGCTTTGCGTTTTGCGGCAATATTTTGGCATTCTTAAAAGGAATTTGGTTTCACAGTTTTAGCTTATATACATTATGTTTTGTCCCCCGCAATTGATGATTTTTTAGCGATTTTTAATGCGATTTTCAATTCGATTTTGAATGCAATTTTTATCGATTGTTTGACATTCGCGAAAAAATTCCAGCTACAATGTTTTAGTCTACTATAAAAAATTCTGTCCTCTGCGATTTTTTAATTGTTAACAATTTTTAGTTTTTATTTATTTATTTATTTTCGTTTCGCTGCAATTTTTTTCAAATTAGTAAAAGAATCTGTTTTAACCTTTTAGCTTAATATAATAATATAGTTAATGTTATATTTTCAATAAAGTTTATTCAAAATTCGTACGACGATTTTTAATTTTTTTGTGATTTTTTTATACATTTTTTAGAGTGTTTTCGTGTTCTGCAGAGATTTTCTGACTTTCGTAAAAGAAATTCGGTTTCAAATTTTTAGCCTAATACAGTAAATTTGTCCTCCGCTTATAAGTGTGATAATCAGTTTATCGAAGATTCAGTCACACTTTTCGAAATTTAAAGAAAAGACAGAATAGATAGCTCATTCACGTGCAAACGTTAGAATTTAGGACATCACGCTCACCAGCAAAATCTCAAAATCCACTCGACCATAGACTACTCTCATAAAAGAGTTCCTAGGCCCTCACCGGAGTCTCTTGGGGCTAAACCCGTCGGAGATAGTTTTTTAAATGATTTTAGAGCCCAAATAAATAAAACTTATGATGAGAAACAACATTTAAAATTTTGTTCAAAAGTAAATTTTTACTTTTATCATCTTTTACTTATCAATAGTGTGGTTGTCTAGTAGCGCTATTCAAAATGAACTACCTTCCAAATTCAAATTCATTTTCAGTTCGAAAATACATCAAATTCATACTCTCGCTACTCTAGGAAAATATATACGAAGAATTCATCTCACCACTCTGAGAAAACATTTACGCAGAAATCACCTCACAACTCTTAGAAAATACTTGCATAATTTATCTTATCACGTGTTTCGGATGTGAAAAATGAACTCTTAAGAAAAGCTAAATAATTAAAAAAAAAATTTCTAAAAGCTAAATATCGATGCAAATTTTACTCAAACTTGCATCCGAAAAATTAACACTACTACTAAAACAGCAAACACTTACAATGCGGATTCTCCATTTCACGTGCATTTTCCAAATGCAAGACTCCCGACAATTTGCAAGCTAAATCTACACAGAACGAACAGAAAGACAGCAATTTTTGCTGCGTAATTCAAAATCTAGAAATAAATGTAAAATTAAAACTTTAACAATATTTCAGCCATCAGATACAACATAACTGTTCTTCTGTATTACTAAATATAAAAAAATATTAGAGTAAAATATAAAGGGGTAGCTTTCTCTGAATCAAATATTGTTTATATAAATACATTTTGTACAGACATCCTTGCAAAAAGACACTGGTATACAACTGCAACAACCTTTTCCTGAGAATGCGGAACCTTCCCAAAACAACAACTATCGAAAAGCGTAAACGACCTCGAAGCAGCAAGTTCAGTTTTTCAAATGATTGTAACACAGTAGAAACGCATGGGGAGGACATCTTGACCCGCCTACACGTGACTACGGCACGTCTCGAAAACTCTAAACTAAAATAGGAAACTTCAAATTTTGAGCTGCATGCTCACTGAACAAATAAATATATTAGAACAAGATTTAAACATACATTTAGACAAAACTTTTTCAATATAAAAATACTAGCCGCTCTCACCCGTCTAGCCGGTCGCTTCTGAGTGGGGCCCCAGATAGTGCAGTGTACCGCCCTGACTCCGCTTAGGGCTCAGAAAGTGTATTTTACATGCAACCAGAAAAACATAAATAAAATACTTTAAATTAAAAGTATACGAAAATAAATAATGAGAATAGAAAAAAGCACTTAAATAAAGATGTCGCGACATAAATATTTTTTTTCATGAACACCCTGACAAAATAATACTAAGCCCTACCCGTGATTATCTAGGGGTGCGGCCAAAGTAGTACTTTGTATCTGGGACCCACTCGGAAGCGACCGGCAGAGTTATATATATGAGAAATAAAATGAGACACATAAGTAATATTTTTTTTTATTATATATCATCGACTAAAAAAGGAATTCTGTCGAGCCAGCGACCTACAGATTTCTGAATACCATGAATGTCTTCTACAGTCCACCGATCTGCCAACTGAGCTATCGACGGACACAACCTTTGATTCTTTTAACACATTACAGAAATTTCCAAATGAAACTCTTTTAGTTTTAAGCGCTTTCTTACAATTTCTCTCAATGTAATTTTATATATGAGAAATTAAATGAGACACATAAGTAATATTTTTTTATTATATATCTTCGACCAAAAAAGAAATTCCGTCGAGCCTCATTCGAACCAGCGACCTATTGATTTCTGATTACTCCGTCATCTACAGTCCACCGCTCTGCCAATTGAGCTATCGACGGACACACCGTTTGTTTCGATTAACACATAAATAAACTACCAAATGAAACTCCTTTTTTTAAACGTATTCTTACAACATCTCTCAGTGTAATTATATGCATGAGAAATAAAATTAGACACATATGTAATATTTTTATTATATATCATCGACTAAAAAAGGAATTCCGTTGAGACGGATTCGAACCAGCGACATATGGATTTCTAATTACGCCGTCTTCTACCGTCCGCCGCTCTGCCAACTGAGCTATCGAAGGACACAGCCTTTGATTCGTTTAACACATTACATAAAATTCCAAATGAAACCCTTTTAGTTTTAAGCGCTTTCTTACAATCTTTCTCAATGTAATTATGTATATGATAAATAAAATGAGACACATAAGTAATATTTTTTTATTATATACCATTGACCAAAAAGAAATTCCGTCGAGCCTGATTCGAACCAGCGATCTATGGATTTCTGATTTTTCCGTCTTCTACAGTCCACCGCTCTACCAACTGAGCTAACGACGGACACAGCGCATATATGGTGATAAGGTGAAATCACCGAAAATTTTCGACCCTTCATTTAACCCCCTTTGTAGTTGAATTTCTAAAATCGCCTGAAATGCATGTTTAACTATCCTTTAGTAGATTTGTTATCCCGAATTTCACGCTCCTAACTATAACTTCTACTGAGATATGGCAAAATAGCGTAAAACATTCGACCCCCATTTAATCCTTCTTAGTGTCTGAATTTCTAAAATCGCTGAAATACGTGTTTAACTATTTTTTAGTAGATTTGTTATCCTGAGTTTCATGATTCTGTCTATTATTTCTACTGAGATATGGTAAAATGACCTAAAATATTTGACCTCCTATTTAACCCACCTTAGTTGCTCAATTTCTAAAATTGCTGAAATACATATTTGTCTATATTTTTTGTAGATTTGTTATCCCGAATTCCGAGCTCCTTACCTAAAAATGCTGCTGAGATATGGCGAACAGGCAAAATGACCTAAAACTTTCGACCTCCCATTTAACCCCCATAATAGATGAATTTCTAAAATCGCTGAAATATGTGTTTAATTAGTTTTTTAGTAGATTTGTTATCCTGAATTTCACGTTCCTACCTAAAACTACTGCTGAGATATAGCGAAACGTGAAATGACGAAAAACTTTCGACCCCCCATTTAACCCTCTTAGCAGTTGAATTTTTAAAATCGCTGAAATATGTGTTTAAGTTACTTTTAGTACATTTGTTATCCTGAATTTCCCGTCTTTAACTAAAACTGTTGTTGAGACATGGCGAAAAGGCAAAACGACCTAAAACTTCAGACTCCCATTTATCCCCCTTAGTGGTCGAATTTCTAAAATTGCTTAAATACGTGTTTAATTAATTTTTAGTAGATTTTTTTATCTTGAATTTCACGCTCTTACCTAAAACTGCTGATAAAATACGGAGAAAATGTGAAATCACCGAAAATTTTTGAACCCTCCATTTAACCCACTTAATGGTTGATTTTCTAAACTCGCCTGGAATACATGTTTAACTAGTCTTTAGTGTAATTGTTATCCCGAATTTCACGCTCCTACTTAAAACTCCTGCTGAGATATGTCAAAAAGACGAAATTATCAAAAACTTTCGACCCGCCCCCCATTTGACCCCCTTAGACTGTGAATTTTCAAAAATTCTTTCTTAGTACGCGCCTACAATGTGTAAAGAACCTGACTTCCAAATTTCATTGTTCTAGGACAAACGGTTGAGACTCGGCGTTGATTATGAGAAAATCAAGCTACTCCTTTATAAGTATAGATATTTATATGTGATTAAAAACTGGAGTTATAATCATTCAAATTGTGTATACATTTTTCTGACGCAACCTGTATATGTATATATAAACATATATACAAATATATATCTGTATATATATATATATATAACTTTTGTTAATAGTAACTTATTTTATTTCCTGCTTTATCAGTAAGGCAACCGCAGGATATATCACATTATATACAGTAAACGCTTGATTTTGCGAACCTATTTTTTACGAATTCTTCGTCTTTACGAACTGAAGTGCCGGTCCCGACCAGCATCCCATTGAACTAACGATAAAATATGCTCCATTTTGCAAACTAAAATCACAGAAACTCTCTTTTTTACGAACTTAATCTTAACTTAAACATTACGACGTTGATGTGCTCGGTGTGATGCATTCTTGAGTTACCGCATGTAACGATGTTTCACAAAATACAATTGCAAACTCGTTTCGGCATGCAGGTTTCAAGAGAGAAGAAACAATCGATGTAACCCGAAGTGATACTGACGTCTACTCAGATGAATTATTGATGCAAGATTTTCGAACGAGGGATCCCCAAGTTCCTGCAGACCTAACTTTCAGAGATTTTCCATTTGTAGACGAAAACGTAGCTTGCATTGAAGAAGTTTCAGACGATGAAATCATCGGGAAAATATTGGTCAATTACACTGGAGAACAGTCTGATACGGAAGAAGGGACAGAACATGATCAAACCATCCCCAGGCCTAGTCTTAAAGAAGCTACTGAATGGCTCTTAGGACTCCGTCGTTATTTCGAATCAGATGACAATATTGAGATGTTTTCCCACATCTATAGCCTTGAATCATATGTTTATAGCAGTGTTTGAATAAAACAAACAAAAATAACTGAGGTTTTTTTTTTTTTTTTTTTAACATAAATGAATAAAGATGAGTTATTTCACATTTCTTTGTTCTTTTCTTGTACCTTCCCATTTACGAACTTTCGATTTTACGAACACATTATAGGAATGCACTCGAGTTCGTAAAATAGAGCGTCTAGTATATATAATCGCATTATTAATTGATAATTAATATTAGAAAAACATATTTATTAAAAATATGAATGCACGTTATGTTTGGATGTTATGATGTAGCATATACAACAAAAAATAATGAAATACATTTATTATTAAAGTTATGCTTAAATTATGAACGTTTATCTTTAACGCTGATTGGCTCAATTCTAATTATTTATATTTCACTAAAAATAAACTAAACTTACTCATTAAACTTATATCTTTCCACATTCTTTGGCATGTAAAATTGAACTATGAAATAAAATTTTGTTTTTTTCTGTTGAAGTTTTAGAATTTGGGTTCAATTTTACTATATAAGGTACGGGGGTGCACGAGTGCATGGTGTACTCAGAGCAATTATCCAACCACAAAATAGAGTTTTACGTTTAGCTACAGTTGTAAAGGATGTAATGACATGATACGTTTATGCTGAAAATAACCTGCGTATTTTGGCGAAATGTTTAGAAGAGAAAAAGTTATTTTGTCCTTCTCGTTATGATATTTATGGATTTTGAAAACATGATCTTAATAAAGATTACAAAGGTAATTTATTTTATTTTTTGTTTTTTCGATTAGGTTATCATTGGACTACCTGTCACATAAGTGATTTGGATTTCTTATGAGCAGATGGTATTACTGACGTTTCAAATTTATTTGGTGGCGATAGTACAAGAGTGCGCCGTGCCAAAGTGTGCAAGAGTGCGCATGCGCTATTGTCCAACATATCTGTTATCTATTTTACTTGTCATTTATAGCTGTAAAATGGGTTTGAAACTTGCTTTTTGGTTTAATAGCTTATTTTATTTCCTGCTGTATCACTAAGGCAACCAACTTAGACGAGCATTGCAGGAGCCATGTACTTTAATAAGCCACAGGTAGATCGCTTCTGCAAAAACTTATTAGATCTTTAAGATAAATATCACTTTTAACTGCACAAAATATTCAATATGGACGAGTGTGATGTCTCTACAGTACCTAACAAGCCACCAAAAGTCATATTCAATAAAGGAAAAAGTGTGTTAAAAATATTTCAAGTTCAGAAAGAGGGCAAAACGCTACAGTGTTTTGTGCAATGAGTGCTAGTTCGCAGTTTATACCACCCGCTTTCATATAAAAAAGAAAGAGAATGAAAGCAGAACTTCCATATAATTCACTTTCATCTGCCTTTGGAATGGTTTCCAACAACAGCTTTATAAAAAGTGATATTTTTCTTGATTCGTTTCAACATTTTAAGAACCACACTATCAGTGGCGTAGCATCAGGGAGGGCGCGATCATTTTACTACCAGTATAATTATAAACTACATTTGGCCTTATTTAATCTTTGAATGATATGAATTAAATAAGTCCAAATATAGTATATAAAAATACTGGTAGTAAAGTGTTCGTGCCCCTCTTGACGCTACGCCTCTGCACACTGTGCCAACTCAAGAGCAGCCCGGGCTTTTGATCCGCGACAATCATTCATCGCATTACACACTTGCAGCTGTTGATTTCTATTTACAATATCACATTGTTTTTCTTTCATAGCCTCCGAATAGTAGCCACAGAATACAATCACTTCATAGATGTTTTTTAGACCACAAAAAATATTACTTCTGCTGAGTGCGAAAACTGGATGAAAAATCTTTCAGGTCGAACAATAACGACCTTTCAAGTTAAATCAATATTTACACCTGCTTTTGGAAAAACTACTACCTTTGCTAATGCCATTGAAGGATTTAAAGTAACCGTATATGGCCTTTTAAAAATGGCTTTTTTATACTGACTTTTTAGCAAGCAGCGTCACTGAAAGACCATTAGAATCTGAACTTGTTGAACCACATATGTCAGTAGAACCACATAACACTGAAAATGAGGATGAAAGAAAATTGTTTTCAATAGAAAATGATATTTCAGAAAAGGCAGAAAAGCTATGTAAACAAAAGACGCACGCTCACTGTGAAATAAACCCGAATTTGGTTTCGCAAGGTGTAGCTTTCACTTCAACAATTTCATCTTACATCAGATTAACAGAGTTGTCACTGTATCCACAGTCATCTGTGCTGTGATCCTATAGGAAGAGCAGCCGAAGGCCTGACATTTTAAGCAGTTCATCACACACACACAAAAATAAAACAGCTTGAAGATAACGCTCTGGAAAAAAGCCACAATCATTTACCGAAGAATAGTAAAAGTAAACCAAAGAAGCCAAAAAACTGCACTAAATAAAGAAGTTTGGATATGTCCAGGCTGCTCAGAAATCTATTGAGAATCATTCGTAGAGGTTTGGATCGAGTGCATTTCTTGCACTGGTGGCACGAAAAGTGCACAGACTACGCAGGTCGTGGTCACTACAAATCTGATGTTTGTAAGTGAAGCGATTCCTTAAATTTATTGCGCACTCTTGCGCATTCTTGCACACTTGACTGCACTCTTGCACACTTGACTGCACTCTTGCACACTTGACTGCACTCTTGCACACTTGACTGCACTCTTGCACACTCTTGCACACTCTTGCCCTCATTGGTTGTACAAAAAGTGCGTATTTAAGAGGATAGTCTTTATTCAAATAATACCGAAAGTGTTTGTTATAAGTTGACTAATGCAACCTTTTATATTTGCTTAATAATCTAAAAGTATAAATAAAGTAAAACATCATGCATTAAATATCTTCATTTAATGATATTTAATGAAATAGCTAAAGTGCGCGCTCCTGCACCACGCTATCCTAGATGACTCATTTTTCCAAAATAAATCGCTTACAATTTTATTGAACTTTATCAGAATTAAAACGGCCTTTTCATTTTCCGTGCATTTTGCATTTTCCGCGCACAATTTGAAAGTTACAGCCATCGTTCGTTTTCTTTTCTTCTTTTTCTACTTCTTAATTACGTCGTGTACCTTTTTAAATGTCAATATTTACCAAAACTTTTAAAGATTGTTAATTTAAAACTTTTAGCCCCATGCCCAAAACTTTAAAGGAATATTTATAAAACTTTACTCTTTTCAATTTCACCTTTTAAAAATTAAATATAAAATTTAATTCTTATTAATTTTAAGTCCTTAGCAAATTATATTTTACGCACTGCGTGTGAAGTAACGTTTACGTAACTCAAGCGTATGGGCTAATTTGTCTTAATACTTAAGATGAATAATATATAACTAAAATGACCATCTAAACAAACACTTTATTATTTCAATAATAAAATCTAAACATTTAATAAAATTCGGAAACGTTTAAAAAACAAAAATAAGCTTTTTTTTAAGAATTTGTATTTTATTAATATTTAAAAAAATATTAAACTAAATATTCAAATAATAGATAATTTTATGTACACTTATTACATGATGTTAAAATTTTATATAAAAAAAAAGTCTGGCGAAATCTCTTACGCAAATTCCAAGATAACTTATACCAAGATTACTACTTATAACAATAACCAAGATAACCATTTTGAATAAAATTAATTTAAAAATGAAAATTACCTATTCTGTATGTGGTTATAGCTGATGATTTAAGCCTACTTAAGACTGAGAAAAATAAATAAATACATCATTTTGTCTCGTCTAAAGTAGAAGGATTAAAAAAGGGAACATATATAAAAAAAAAAAAAAAAAAAAAAAAAGTCGTATTTTTTATACGAGATAACTTCTACTAACTTCATGAATGTTTAAGAATATTAGAAATCTTTACCCTCTTTAAATACTCAAAAAATAGAAAAGCACAAGCGTACGAAAAATATTCGAAATAATTTTTGTTTTTTTAATCTTTAAACGAACTTACGTTTATTATTTTAATTGAATATCTTGTTGTGTTCTCGCAATTCACAATATTACTGACTTTATCTCTTTTAAATGGAGAGAGAATTTAGGAAACAGGTAGGCAAATTTCTATCGATGATATTTAATCTCATTGGCGTAGAAATAGGGAAAATTTCCGTTATAGGCGGAAATGGAGTTTCGGGAGAGCTTAGTGTAGTAATAAGGCTTGTGCAGCATATCTTTGTAATACTAATCTCATTCTACAATTTTAGATAAGTAATTCTGGCCTCAAACAATGCATTGCGAGCTATAGTTAAGAAAGTAAAATTACGCCGCCGTCATGATTAGATGGCTGGTTTGAGGGGATTGTCCCCACTTTACTGATAATATGTAATCCCAAAAGGAGCTTTTAGAATAAAGACAATTTCTGGATATAATAGAGCGCCGAATACTGTCCTTATACTGGACATTAAATCAATTATAGTGAAGTTTCACTCATGTCATTGCTGTGGTAGCTTTACTGCGCAAAACATAATTTTTTGTACATTTTTAAAAAATAAGATACTGTTTATTCAAAACAGTATTTTGAGTGATCCATCTGCAGAACGCAGGTAAAATGTATTATTCATATTTTTTTTTACATATATTGACATGTTCAACAAAATGGATAATACAAAATAAATGAAATAAAACAGTCTCTATTGAATATTTTATATAATAAAAATAAAACTCATGGAGTTTCAGCAATTAAAAATAAACATAATATGTGATCCAAAAAGGTGCTTTTAGAACAAAGACAATTTCTGGATATAATCGAGTGCATGATCGAGTAATATGAAGTCACTTTGATGAAACTTTTCTTTTAAACACCATTCGTTTGTTTATTATTAAAAAACTTAAATAGGATTTAAAAAATTTAGTGAGTGGGTCTGAAAATAAAATAATTAAAAATTTGTAAATGTCTGTTAATGAGAAAAAGTAACTGGGAAGTTTAAATTTACAAAATTGCATTTATATCCACATTCTTCTACAAATAAGTGAGCTACACTTATTCGTGAACGCAATATTGATTGCAAGTAATTTTATTCTGGGAAATCAAAATTAATAATATTGCTCATTGTTTAATTATTAAAAATGCTTTGAATATTTTTTGCTTTATCGCGTATCCAATTGTGAAATTTCTTTCAATATATCTCTTTCCTTTTTTAACGATCATTTTGACTCATGTCCTCTTTTTATCGCTGCAAGAAATTTGTTGCGAAAGTTATTATATTCATAATATGACGCATTGTTAACATTGACGCATGTTTGTCTCAGTATTTCCCTTTCATATGAGAATTTGGATTTGTTTTTCTTGTCAGTAAACATTATTTCCATTATTTAAAAAAAAAAAAAAAAAAAAAAAAAAAAAAGAACTTGGCCGATATTGCATAACATTTCTTTATATTGGATACTCCCCCTTCTTTATACTCCCCAATACATGGATCTCTGACCGTTCAATTATCAAACGCGACGATTTTTTACAAAATCGTTATTAGAAATAACGTTGTTCTAAACCAGAGTTCTGCTCTAGTAGGGTTAACTTGATCCGACCGCGAAAATTCTATTTCAAGTTAATACCGAAACCCAAAAAGAACCCGACAACAAAATTTAGTTGATCCGCATTCTGACCCAAACTCAATAAACTTCAACACGAAACCGACGCGAATCCTACACACTTCAATCAGAACACAACACGAACCCGAAACAAAAGAAAATTAATCCATAGTTTAATAAAATTGTGGAAATGTAGACTATAATTATGTATCTAGCATCAATTTTCTCTTTCAAGAAAAAAATCAATATACTATATATATAATATACTCATTAATATTGCAGTATATAATTTTTCACCTAAAAATATTCTGGACATTATTTTGAGAAATTGTATCAACCCGACCCACAACGAAGTTAGCACTAACCTAATCCAGCCCGGACGGGTTCCGTTAAATAGGGTTAACCAATCCGACACAATATTCTACTGTAAAATTAGCAACATAGTGCACATTTTGAGGCATTTATTTTATATAGCTGGAAAATTAAAAAACAAAGAAGATAGATAAGATAAACAATAATAAGATAGATAGAATCAATTTGAACAGTCCTCTAGTGAGTAATGGCTTAAATTCTTATCTCTAAAGAAGAAAAGAAGAAGAGGCCTTTACGGTATCTCTATACTAGAATTTGTGTAGTTTGTGTTGAAAAGTTTATTTTATCTTTGTTTGTAATAATGTTTGCTAGTTTTCACATTTGGACACACTTAAAGTTACTAAAACTTTTTATACATTTGTGTGTAGCATATTTAACAGGGATTTATTT
Source organism: Maratus michaelseni (assembly GCA_963931845.1). Classification (NCBI taxonomy): domain Eukaryota; kingdom Metazoa; phylum Arthropoda; class Arachnida; order Araneae; family Salticidae; genus Maratus; species Maratus michaelseni. The sequence goes on from OZ007586.1 coordinate 496,093,792, forward strand.
CCCAGAATAAAACTGTTGTTAGCATTTATAAGTGCGTTTTTATGGCTTGCTTTCCGATTCTCCTTCTCTTGGGGCAAGACCGACTATTTTATGTGGTATAAAAACGGATATAGGAAAACGATGCTTGAAGTGTCGGTAAACAATGCTTGAAGAGAAGGCTGTCAAAACTACTTAGACGAGAATGATTAAAGGTGATAAAGAGGTGAACTTCTTTTGTGTAATTTCTCAAATTGTGATGAAGAGAATTATCATTTTGTATTTAAATATTAAATCATTTTGAACTTATAATTGAAATAATTTTAATTAAGTACTTTCGTTAAAGTTACAAATTAAAATATTTTGTTGCTTTTCAAACAAAGCGTGTACTGTCTTTTATTTTCTGTAAAATTAACATATCCATGTGGTCTTATCTCACTGCTGGGGTAAAAGCGGATTATTTGACTTTTCTTAGAAAAACATGTATTAATAAAAATGTGATAAACTAATCATATATTTATAATGATATTTTTGTACTTGCAAGGTATTTACGCAGTTACATTCAATTCTGTAGGAAATTCGGACTTCAGGAAGCAACTAACAATAACATTTCCAATTGTATCCTAAGTTTCCCTATTTTTTCAGGTGAAGAATCTGAAAATGATTTGCTAAAAAAAAGACATTGTTCCATTTATTGGTGGACCTACTAATAAATTTTCTGGGAATATTATTTTGAAATAGTTTTTTTGTGTGGGAAGGGACACTTACGAGTATCGTATACTGGTTCCAAACATTTTTCTACTTATTTTTTTAGGCTTACATAATTACTTGAAAGTTTTAACTAGTATTGGATTCATAATTCTTATATCTAGCATGAAACATTTGTGCATATTTAGTAATCGCTGAGTTTGTAAAGAGCCCTTTCGTTTTTGCAACGACCATGTCGCACATTCTAGAGTTGGTCGTTAAGAATCGTAGCTATACTCCAAAGCTTAATTTATTGGTGACAGGAAAGTTTTGCAGAGTTTAGGTAAAATATAACTTATTTCTTTCTCATATTCATAATTTTCTTTTAAAAATTCCTGATGCCAATCGTTTTGTGAAGATAAATAAAAATTGCAAATTACCGACTGTATTTTTTTTTGCTTAACCCTCTCTTTTACATAGATAATACTCACTTTTCTTTTATTTTCAGTTCTTTCGTTCCTGTATATGATTCAGTATGGGGACATCTCTCCGTCGGATTTTCTTGTTCATGTACTCATCAGCAATTTCCACTCATATATGTCCGGAAGCAAGAATGCACGATTTCAATACAAGCACCGACTTCATCTAGAAAGCTATGCTGTAGAAACTCGTTTTATTCATCATTGAAGCTGAAAGAAGCATTAAGAAAACGTACAGTTCAGTCTTTTAAACCACGACTCCTTCGTAAGAGAAGTCTGCAGATATTGAACTTTATAGATGTTTTCCCCACCATTGAAAAAATTATAGTGTCCTAATTCATAAGACTGGGGGATAGATGTGTACAATGTCTAATTTCACAGCTAAGCCTCATCTTCTTACTTCATTTGCTCAAATCTTTGCCTCGTGAATTCATCTGGTCCTGTCGCTTAGACTCGACTAATCGTCATTGCTCTTTCTGACGATTGCAAGCTGTCTCTTGCCACTGTTTCCGGCCAATTCTTTTCCGTGTACTATCTTCTACCTCTTTGCTGGATGATGTTACTTGCATCATTCTAAGTTTAGCTTTTTCTGTTTTCCAGTACATGTAACCGCTTGAATGTCTATATATTCATTTTAAAATTTTTTAAATTTGAATTACTTGTATGTCTATATGTTCATTATAAAAAAATATGTATATGCTATAACATTTTTAATAAATATCGGTGGTGCACTAAAAGCCATAAACATTATAGCTTAACAAGTCTACTCGGTTGGACCCTGACTCTGTGGATGGAAGATATATATATATATATATATATACTTTTTCTTGTCCCAAGAATTTATCACTTTCTTTAAATGTAATAAGTGATTTAAATCAAAAACTTCTGGAAATATGTTAACGACAGCCCCCACATTTGAGGCGTCCTTGAATTTAGAGGTTGTTTGGTTACCTTAGTTAAAGCAACCATGCTTTGAGGAAGGGGCGCACAAAATTCTCCATTCTACTTTTTAATGTCAGCCAAAAAAAAAAAAAAAAATCATAGCTTGTTTACATATATATATATATAAATATATATATACAAGAAAGTATAATATTTACTTGATAATCGACAACCTGAAGAAAACGAGCAACCACAATAGTTCTCAAACTCAATAATCATTTTCCAAATAAATAATATTTAAACCAAACTATAGTATTTAATGTTGTTTTTCTAAAATATTTCGTTAAGAATTTATTCCCCTTTAAAAGACTGGTAAAATCCTCGATCTAAAGGCTAAAAAACTCTAAGTAATGAAAGGTGGCATCAAGCCAATAAAAATTCTAAAGAACTTGAACAATAAATAAAAAGACAGATTTGCAGTCAAAGAATAAAATATAACAATGGCTTTACTATTGCAATAGAACAATTGGTGCAGTTCTTTATATCTAAATATAACAACCAATCTATTGAATGTATCATCCTAACACACTCGATCTAATTAGTATAATCTCCCATTTATATTTTTTCTTATTCGTTTTAAAACATAGAAATTTTATATTTAGCTATTTTCTTATATATATATATATATATATATATATAAAGTTAATTGTATTATTTATGAAATCGTGAACGACAGTATTTAAATTACAAATTTGGAATGGGTACGTATAAAGAAATAATAGCAGAGTAATTTAGTTTTGAAATGATACAGATAAAATGTTTCAATGCATACTCGTTTCTTTTTTTCTTAATTAAAAATAATTTTAAGACAGAGACATCTCTAAACAAAAAGGTTGATTCTTTAACAGTTTTTTAGCATTTGTAATAAAAAAATATTTTTTATGCAAATTATGTTTCTGAATTAGATTTTCTTTAAAACATAGCTATTTATCTTAATCGTTATGCTGTTGCCAACGAAATGACTTTGTCTATTTTGACCTCAGGGACAGGTAAAACAAAATAAAATGAGTTTTTTTATACGTCAGTTAAGTTTATTTAATTCTTCTATTTATTTATTTATAATTTATTATACTGACATTAAATTTTGCCCTTTATATTTATTTATTTTTTGCGTGTTTCATTCTTTCTATCTTTGTGATTCTATGTACTTTTTCTAGGATTGTATTATTGATTTAATCTTTTCATCATGATTTCACTTTTATTTCGCTGTTTTAGTTTCAAATTTTTCGTATTTTGTAAATAATTCTTTGACGACTTTCTGACTATTTATTTTTTCTCTGCTCCTTCACTATTTCCAATGCTTTGTAAAATACAGTCGTGTTCTCTACCATTTAGAACAGCGCTCAAAAGTCTATCACCTGTGAGTATTGTGCGCATAACTTTTAACAGAATAGCCGAATCGAACAAAAAATTTCAGAGTTACTAATTTATAAAGCAAATTTTGGAACAGAATGCAAATATCATGTTGGAAATTGCTGTTTATGAGTTCTCATACGTTGTTTTCTTGATTTTTGTGATTTGTCAATTTTCCAAACCTTTAAAATTATTTATTTTGCATCTAATTTTTTTCCATGATTTTTCTTCTGCTTTTTTTAGGTAAACTATTTGTTTGTAGAATATGCTGTGTCCTTGTAGTAGCAAAAATCTGACCAATGAAAAGTGTGAAGCGATTGTTCGTGGACGCGACGCAGGCAGAACTCATAAAGAGCTTGCTGTCAGATGCGCTATCACTCATAGGATGGGCGACTATTTCTAGCCGTAAACATGCTCTAAAAGTCATATAATCTGGAAGACCAGTTTAGTTTCATGAGTTAAAAACTTCCGTGTCGACAGTCAAACAGGAGAAACGGAGAGGCGAGTAAAGTGTTAAGAGGCTCTTGAGTGTTGTTGGCATATATGGAAGGCGTCCGTTCAAGAAACCGCTATTTTCGGTGAAGAACAGGAAAACACGACTCGAGTTTGCTCGTATCAATTGAACCCCTACACAGCGGTAAATGCCTTCTGGTCAGATAAGCCAAAGTTTTTATTATTTGAAAGTGATGGAATTATCTATATAATATTGTCCAAATGGCAAACCGTTCGATACTTAGCACCAACTTCCCATCATTAAACAAACACATGGAAGCGGATCGATACTGGTAGAGGTTCATTCTCATAGCTTAGAGACAGCCCTATCCACTCTATGACGGAATCATGGATCGTCATTGTTTACATGGATACAATGATATTTTGAAGAATGCATTCGTATGCACGTTCAACTTTCGGTTTGAATTTCGTTTCTAAGAGGAAAAAAATCCCAATCACATCTGGAAGGGTGTCAGGACCTGGATCGACCAGCGCAGTGTTCAGGTTATCGCTTGGCTAGGCCAATGTCTGACTTAGAACCGATTGAGAACCTTCGAGAGCATCTGAAAAGGCAGTTAGTAGGTAAAAAGCAAATAATGCTGATGAAAAATTCTTATAAATGCAAAAAGAATGGACCCGAATCTCTTCGCCAGTCATCAACAATTTTCTGGATGCAAAACCTCAAAGATGTTAAACAGTCATCGATGCTCATGTCTTTTCTACTATAAGTAATACACATTGTTTTTTTCAATATCATTTTGTTTTTATATTTTTCCATTCAGAGTTATTAGGAATGACTTAACGATTTTTTACAATATTGACTATCACTTTTTAAAAATTAAAATTAAATATTTAATAAGACATGAAGTTGTGTTGTTCTGATTCCATGAAAACGTTTTAAACTTTAAAAAATATCTACAAGCCGAAATTTTCATCGAAACTCGAGCAATTTAAAGAGAGTTATTTTCAAAAAACCAATAGGTGATATACTTTTCATCGCTACTGTACTTACGGCTTTGCCTCTGAATCTCGTAGTCGTAGCTTGACACGTGCTTTAGTCTGATAATGAATTACTGAAAATTTTAAAACGTGCAGACTCCATTTGCTTTCATGGTACTTTAAAAAGTGCTATATTTTAAAACTTTACGCACGCCTGAATCTTACGAGCAGTTAGACTAATGAATTATACTAGAATTGAGAACTATTGAGAAATTATTGAGAAATTATCAATTTATTTACTATTACTAGATCCGCCCGGCGTTGCCCGGTCCCGTCGTAAAATTAATAATACGAAACACGAAATCACTCTAAAAATAGCTGCACGAAAACCTTCCTCTAGTAACTCTTTATCTTTCGGAAATTAAATAGAGAGATTTACCCGAAGTGGAAGTAAATTTAATACCACCTCCTCAAATGTATGGATCATTTGATTCAAAAAAAGTCGTTGGATTTTCATAAAATCTGCATTTTCGGAATCAAACATAAACTGTGAGTTTCAATTCAAATAATCCAATACTTTTCTTAATACTCAAGGATGAGTGAAAATGAAACTTTTTCGTTTTCTGGGATTATGAAATCGTAACTTTCTTTTACGGTTTCAATAAAAATAGTCATTTTTGGCGCACGCGCAGAAAAATCTTTTAGTTCCACCGTCAGGGGATGCATTTTGTTCTAAACAAATTATCCCACACGTGTTCCCGCTGCCTACGATACCGTGTATAGCAGACGTGCTAGGAACGTGCTGCAAAATCTTTTACTTCCATTTTTTACAACCAGGTGGAGCATTCTGTTCTAAATAAACCTATTTCGGAACGAAACTCCGGTACCCGTTCCTGCTGCTTACAGCACCGTGTAGAAGGCGTTCCGTACACGCGAGAAAAATCTGTTAGTTTCACTTTCCACCGCCAGGGCGTACCAAATCTATGTCTTAAATAATTAGCTATATCTTAATTAGTTCATGTTAAATTGAATGACGCGTTTCCCGTTGAAATCGTACCCACAGAACCCGAGAAAATTAATCACCACCTGGATATTAATATTCATAAAAGATTGTAACCAAGGGCTGAAAAATGATACCGAAGTTTATTTAGTACCTGGGAGATCTTGGAAGAATGCCAGATAAGATTTCATTTGAATCGGACTAAGATTAAATGCAAAATATTTTAGTTACATTGTCCACCGCCAAGGGGTGCAATCTGTTCTAAACAAACCTCTCTCCGAACGAAACTCCGGCACGTGTCCCCACTGCTTATGACAACGTATAGAAGGCATTCTGTGCACGTGCAGAAAATATTTTAGTTCCGTTTTCCACCGCCAGGGCGCACTAAATCTTTGTCTTAATTAGTTCATGTTAAGTTGAATGAATCAATTTTCGTTGAAATCGGGCCCTTTGTTTGAATCGGACAAATTTTAAGTGCAAAATTGTTGTTTCACTTCCCACGCTAGGGGTGCACTCAGTTCTAAATAAAACTCTTTCCGATCGAAACTCCGGCACGTGTCCCTGCTGTCTATGACACCGTATAGCAGGCGTGCTGCGCACGCGCTGTAAAATCTTTTAGTTCTATTTTCTACAGCCAGGTGGCGCTAAATCTGTATCTTAATTAGTTATCTATACTTTAATTAGTTCGTGTTAAGTTGAATGAACTAATTCTCATTAAAATTGGGCCCCTAGAACCCGAGAAAATACCTCTCCCTGTTCATTAATGTTTAGAAATAGTGGGAACCAAAGGCTGAAAAAAATGATACCGAAGTTTATCTAGTATCTGGGAACCTGAGAAAAGGTTTCGATTGAATCGAACTAATAATTAAATAGTTCTGATTTTGGAGGCAGGGGGTGGGGAGGAGGGAGTTTCGATTAGAACATTAACGCGATATTTAAACTACAACCGGACACCCCCCCTCTCCCACACACACACACAGAATTTAACCAACGACGTTAAAAAATTAGGAATTACCATTAACTTTCTAAACAGGAACAAAATGACTTTTTTTTAAATACAGAAACAGTAAGTTACCGTTGTTAATTTCTGAAATCAAATACATAAATGACGTATACATGAGAAAACTCTAAACATCGCGTAAAACAAATCGCAAAAATTCACAACTCGCTGTTCGAATTGCAATCAGCTGACGACCTTTTCATCTCCAAATCACAACTACCCGGTTGACTTCCAGCTGTGCCTTCAATTCTTCAAGTGCCTTCACAACTGCCTTCCAATGGTGTTTGACTTGTAGTGGGCAATTTGTGACGTCATTTGAAACAAACAAGAACGAAAAATCAAGCGTCAAGCATAGATTATATAGCACTTTCCAACGCTTCCAAAATAATTTTACAAATCATACCGTTTAATAAGCTAAAAGCTAACATCTAAGTAAACAATTTAGAAAACGCATAACATATTTAAAAACATAATTTCAGGAATTTCCAACATATACAATATTCGGAAAAATATCCGAATACTTTTATTCAGCCCTGTATAGGATCTATAGTTTTGTATATATACTACATAGGATGATAATTTTAGTTCAGTTAGGAAACGCGTAGCACAGTTTAAAATTCTCCGTCTGGAGTTTGTCAATAAACAGAAATGTGTTCGCGAACTTTTGTGCTGCCCTGTATAGGATCTACAGAATTTATACACACCACGTAATAGACAAAAAGCAAGTTAAAATTAAAATCGCGTTCAATAACTTAAAACGCACTTCCAGGAATTATTGTTAACAGACAGTAGATAATTCTTTTGCGTGTCCCTGTAAATGAACGATGACTGCTATACACACAATATTCCGTAGTAAGTCTCTTGTAATGCACCTTAGTGATCTATATACATTTCAATGCGTTTAAAATAGTGAAACATTATTTAAATAAACCGCAGACGATTTTTCTCCATAGACGTAATGTAACGGAATTATTTTTACTGTCCCTGTAAAGTAACTATAAGTGCTATGCACACCCTGTTCCATATTAAGCTTCTTCTAATGCACCTTAGTAATATATATAAATTACAATGCGTTTAAAATAGTGAAACATTATTTAAATAAACCGCAAATGATTTTTCCCCATAGACCGCAATGTAACGGAATTCTTTTGAGTGTCCCTGTAAAAAAACTATAAGTGCTACACACTTCCGTTGAAATAGGGAACATGCGACAATAACATATAAACGACATATAACATAGATAACGACAATAACATATAAAAATTGCAGAGCAATCCGAGCATATTTACGGGAGTTAGAGCACGGACAGACGGCAGACGGCCAGACGGCAGACGGCCAGACGGCCAGACGGCCAGACAAACCGAATTCATAAGCACTTTTCAACTAGGTTGGAAAGTGCTAAAAACACTTCGAAACAGGAAAAAAATGTTAAAAAACGCATAAAAAATTTAATTAAAAGAAAAAATCTAATAAAAAAAATCAGGATAATAAATAATCCGCACTTCCCTTTTAAAATTACGATTTTCTATCTGTAAAGAATGATCAACTTTCTCCAAGCTAAAAAGATTTTTTAAAAATGACGATTCTGAGAGTACCTGAGGCTGAAATGGATGCAACCACCCAACCAATCAAGCATTCTGGGCAAAATTACTTAGTGTAGAAGGAAAAAATTCTCCAAAAAAAAAAATCAAAAATCGCTGTACGAATTTCGTATAAACTTTATTGAAAAGAGGATAACATTTACTATATTGGGGTAAAGGATTGGAACCGGATTCCGGTTACTAATGAGGGGAGATCGCAGCAAAATGTCAAAAAACACTAAAAATCGCATTTTTAAAATTATGATTTTTTATCTGTAAAGAATTATCAACTTTCTCCAAGCTAAAAAGAGAAAAAAAAATGACGATTCTGAACGTATCTGAGACGGAAATGGTAGCGAAACCACCGAACCAAACAAGCATTCTGGCAAAATTTCTTAGTGCCGAAGGAAAAAAGTCGCCAAAAATTCAAAAATCGCTGTATGAATTTCGCATCAGCTTTATTGAAAAGAGGATAAAATTTACTATATTGGGCTAAAAGGTTAGAACCGGGTGCCCGTTACTAATGTGGAAAAATCGCAGCGAAATATGAAAAAAAACCACTAAAAATCGCATTAAAAATTAAATTAAAAAAATCTATTAAAAAATTCCAAAATCTGGCTTCGAGGTGCAAAACTAGACGCATAGAGGAACCTTCCCACCAAATTTTGTAGCTCTGTGTGCAGCGTTCTCTTCAGAACACAACGGAGAAACAGACAGACACACACACAAACTTCCTTCTTTATGAGGATGAGGAGATGATACACTGTATGTACTGTTGGAGATGATACACTGTATGCACTTGGCCAAAAGTCCCCGGACACTTTAGATTTTAGACTTTTTCTCGAGGAAAATTTGTCAAAGTTTGCAGAAACTTCTGAAATATGAAAAACATGTTTGATCTCATATTTTGTAGTGAAGATTTGATCACGAGAGCAATTAGGAGATCGAAAACAAATTTAATAAAAATAATACTAATTGCGATCGCCCTCTAAAAAATTGCTCGAAATGATTTGGAACTGAATTACTTAACTATGTCTATCTTGTACAACATTTCTGTTCATTTATGTATGATTAGCAAGTATATTAACAAATATATAAATGTTTCTTAAAGAAATCCAAAAAAATTCCTCAGGTTCTTTGTTTGTAGCATGAAGGGTTTTCAACCAAATTTAACGTAACTTTTAGGAAACTTGACAAAGTACAGTAGAAAAAATATACTAAAATTAAAATATGAATATATTAAATTTTTAATTAGGTATGGGCTATAGTATGAAATACTTTTCAAGTGCACAGTTTTTAACAACTGCGCAATTGTTTTTGCGCAAACAATTTTTATTGCATAATTTAGTAGTTAACAATATAGGGAAACTCGTATAAAAAAGCCAGTCGAATACCTTGAAAATTCAGAAGGCTATCGGCGATGTACGGAACTGAATTTGAGTTTCTTACAAAAAGTAGCTGAATTATAAGTGATTTTTCACAAATTATCATTATTTTATTTTTATTTTTATTATTTTCATTTTTTATTGATGCTTTATTTTTTCTGGCAAGAATCTTCAGAATGAGCCCTTTCCAACAAACAACTAATTGTCAAAATCAAAGAATCCGATCCAAAGATACACATGGACATACGTTAAATACGAATTCGTTTCTTGGAAGTTAATAAAAAATGACAAATTGTAAAAAATTCCTCATGATACAGCTACTTTTAGAAAGTAATTAAACTTCAACTCACTATATTGCCGATATTTTTCTGAATTTTTTGATATTCGACTGGTCTTTATAAAATACGAAATTATTTAAAAAAAAAAAAAAAAAAAAAAAAAAAAAAAAAAAAAAAAAAATTATTTTTCTTTAGCACATGTGCAATCAAAACTATTTCTTACAAATGCTCATATTTCATCAAGCTCTATTTATTTTATAATTGTAATATGATTTTTCCACTGTAGATTTCAATGTACCGCTGTATTTAAAATATTTAATTTTTTGAATCAGTACCGAAAATAACATAAAAATAATCATCAAAATTAAAACAACATTCAAAAAGTTTTTTGCTTTGCAGAACTGTGTTTTCAAAGATATTTGAAAACAGAACTTGTTATTCTTTTTGTTTCGTTAATGAAAAAAATTAAACAATTTTTAGAATCTAAATTACAACAGGTGAAATCCTTATGTAGAGATATGTAAAATGCATTCTTTCATTGTGGATAAAGTGACGTGTTTTTCTTTTAGGAACCCTCTAAATCACTGGTACTCACTACGAGGTCCCGAAAATTGGCACATATTTAAAAACATATACGAATATATACAGACATATTCATTTTCTAAAATGTATCTTTTTAAAACCTCGCAATTTTTCCTTTAATCTGATACATTAAAAATTAACACACTTTTCCATATACTATCTATATTCTGTATACTAGATATATCATACTTTTCTTAGTAAGTTTCCTTGTAATTTTTTCTTTCAATTAATAACTCGAATTCTGGAGCAAATCTGGCAATATCGCAAGTCTGGTCTACAGCGTTTCATCTCCCCTTCAGGACCCCCCCCCCACACACACACACCTCTATTAGCTTATGGAATTTGTTTACCATGCAGTTAATATTAAGTAGTTAACATTAATTAAAATTAATATTTATGTATTAATAAATTAATATATAATAGTAGTTAATAAAAATGCAAAAACGTAAATGCTGTAAAAACGGAAGTGCGACCCATCGATCTCACTTCTGTACCAGATTTCGGCTCTTACAGAAACTTTAGTGAGTACCACTAGACAAAATTCAAACAAGAAAGAAAAATCATGCGTCATGCATAGATTATGAAACACTTTCCAATACATTCAGATAATTCTAAAATAACTTAACCTTCTAATATGTTGAAAGATGATGTCTAAGTAAACAATTTAGAAAACGGATAACACATTCGAAAAACCAATTTCAGCAACTTCAATTTATCGTCGGAAAAACATCCGATTTTTTTTGTGCAGTCCTGTGTATGATCTGTGTGATGATTTGTATATATACTACATAGTATGCAAACTTTATGTCAGTTAGGAAACGCATAACACAGTTGAAAATTTCCCTGCAGCAATTTCCGTCAATAAACGAAAATGTTCTCGAATTCTTTTCTGCAGACCTGTATATGATCTTTACAATGTATACACACCAATTAGTTGCATTTAAAAACGCATACCACAATTGAAAACGCACTTAAAGCAATTATTTCTCATAGACAGTGCTGTAATCGAAATCTTTTGTGTATCCCTGTAAATGCTGTAAATTAACGATAAATAATAGGCACACCATATTCTACAGTAAGTATCTTGTAGTTCCCGTCAGTTATGTATATCAATTTCAAAATATTTTATATAGTGTAACATCATTAAAATACATGGAAAATAATATTTTTCCATAGACCATAATTTAACAAAATTCTTTGAGTGCCCCCATGAACTTACTATAAATGCGACACACTTCCTTTTCAATAACGAAAATGCCATAGTAAACCTCAATGTAGTTCCCGTCAGTTATGTATATCAATTTCAAAATATTGTACATAGTGTAACATCATTAAAATACATGGAAAATAATATTTTCCCATAGACCATAATTTAACAAAATTCTTTGAGTGCCCCCATGAACTTACTATAAATGCGATACACTTCCTTTTCAATAATGAAAATGCCATAGTAAACCTCAATAATATATATTAATTACATGATAATCCTACTGTATTTACGAGAGTTAGAGCACGGAGAGACTGACAGGTAGACGGTCAGACAAACCGAATTCATAAACGCTTTTGAACTTATGTTGGAAAGTGATAAAAAGCTGTGTGTTTACGTTGTTTGTATGAAGATTTGTGGCAACGAAACCGTTATATTAAGCTTCTAAATAATTGTAAAGCCCATGGAAGTATATTTTCGTCCTTTCCTTTTCTATTTCACAACATTACTAATATAAACAGAAGAATATAATTACCAAGACAAGATCTCCTGAAATTAAGCGACCCACTTGATTCCACGATTAATTAATTTAAGGTACTAGAATCTATACATGTTTCACTTATTTTAAAAATTGTCAGTTATATTTGAAAACAGCACATGTTGTTATTATTATTATATATATCTTTTGGTTAATGAAAAAGAAAGTTGGTTAGTTTTTTTGGAATATAAATTACAGCAGGCGAACATTTTTATGTATAGCTTGGTAAACTATATTTTTTTTCATTGTAGCTTAAAGTAATGTGTTTTCTTTAAAAACCTATCTAAACGAAAAGAAAAAACCTGTATGTTTACGTGTTCGTATAAAGATTTGTGACAACGAAATCGTTGTGTTAAGCCTCTAAATAATTGTAAAATCCGTGAATGTATATTTTTCGCCCTGTACTTTCCTATTTCGCAACATTACTGTTATAAACAGAAGAATAATTACCAAGACAAGGTCTCCTGAAATTAAGCGACCCATTTAATTCCAGGCCTACGGCTTACTGAAACCTATTCACGGGAGGCAGTCATCCGCAAACGAAAAAAAAATTACTAAATTAGTTTCGCTGTGTGAAAAAAGTAAGAAATAGCGAACCGCTAATCGACGTGTAATTGCCGGACTTTGGCAAGAGTGCGGCACCATTTTGCTTGGAATGTGAAGTTGGTGACTGGATTCTCTGTACTCCCGAACGCGATTTTGGCAAAGAGTCTTGCCGCAAAAGGTAAGCTACACAAAGAACACCCTGTGCTGCAACGTGGCTTATGAACCAAGCGGGTTCTCGGTCGTTCAGGACAGTTTGCGCTCTAATATTCCATGAAGGATGCTCCCTGAGCAGCTTAATTAATTTCGGCGTTGAGCTCCTGAGTTTGAAGTTGCATAGGCCGTGCCTTTTTTCAACAAAGAGAATTTGTCTTTGCAAACTGAACTTCGTTCTACACTTTCTTTGTGGTGTGACAGAGATCCTTTTTTTCGACCACATTCCCGGTAAATTTCATCATGTACATCATTTAAATGATTGTCTTAGGAAATTACTGTTTTTATCGCTGAATAAGACGCAACCACATTTAAAAAAAAGAAAAAAAGATTTAATTATATTCTTCTAACATACGTAATGTATGGCACACGTTAAACGAAAGGGGAATCCCTGATGAGGGTATTCTAGAGTAAAATATGTTAGCCTCCGACAAAAAAGAATGTTTAAGATCTTAAGAAGAAAGAATAAATGGTAATTAATGCTATTCATTATAGGGTAATAACTTTTATACTATTTTTGTAATATACTTTTGAATCTTACATTATAAAGTATAATACGAAAAATTATTACATTAAATACATTCTTTAAATCTAAGTACATTCAATAATTAATCTACATCCATCGCGTTAAGACTATTTTAATTTTTAAAAAGTATTGACATATGTGTATATATTTCGTGATGCTTAAATCTTATCATTATCAATGTTCGGGGATCTATTCTATTCAAAACAATATTCGGGACAAAACAATCGCATATAAAGATTATCTGATAAAGAGAAACAGTTAGACATTTCTTTCAGAAAAACTTTTATTATTGTATTATTGGTAGTAAATAATTTTGAATAACACCAAATAGAAGTGAATAAAGTCCTTCCGGCCTGTACCGGGAAGAAGAGGTAGCTTTGATAGTCCATGTTTTTAAAAATTCATCTCATTTTACTCAAACACCCGAAGCTAAAATACTTGGAAGAAGATTCAAAACCGGTTTCGTTAATACTGAATTTGAATAAGAATTTCAGCATAACAAAAATCAGTTTGTTTCAAAATGAAAGCCACCCTGAAATTCAAACTGCTGTATCTCAGCCATTTTTTAAGATTAAGCCAAAACAAAAAATGTTCCAGAATCCTTGTATCCCGTTCTAACACTTAACGGGAACAGTGTTTTCATTTTATAATTTTTTTGTAAATTTTCTCGAATTTTTAAAAATTAAAAAAGATTTAACTGGCCGCCATTCTGGAAACAAAATGGCGGGTGAAGCTGGCCAACGAACTCAGTTGAGAACATGGTATATCCTATACACATACTCAGTCACGTCGAAATCCGTTCATAAATACGAGAGTTACAGCATAACAAATATCAGATTGTTTCAAAATCTCAGCAACCCTAAAATTTCAAACTACCATATCACCCATTTTTTAAGATATAGCAAAAACAAAAAATATTCCAGAATCCTTGTATCATGTTCGAACACGTAACAGGAACAATTTTTTCAATTTATAATTCTTTTGTACATCTTTTTTGGATTTTTAAAAATTAAAAACAAATTAACTGGCTGCCATTTTGAAACAAGATGGCGGATGAAGCTGGCCAACGAACTCGGTCGAGACCTTGGTATGTTCTATATACTCAGTCACATCCAAATCTCATAAATAAGAGAGTTACAGCATGACATATGTCAGATATACAGGGTGGTCATAAAAAAACTTTGCTGATATATGGAGCTCTAGCGGCCGGTCCGTTCAACCGATCGAGGTGAGATTTCAGATATAGTTATTCAGAGGTATGAGCTCGGGATTCTGTCAACGGCAACTAAGTGGTGGTCACGGTTACTGTTATAGGTGCAGAAACTCGAAATTTTCCAATGGCAACGCCCATTTTTTTTCGTCGCAAAATGCTCAGCACGTAAACCCTAAAGAGCGTTGGAACCGTACGTGTATCTCAAGAAACGGACTCGCTATGCACGCACAAAAAACAGCTCTGCAAAGGCACGAAAAAAAGGAAATTTGCATCTGACACAGACTCAGTACACCAATCACTGATTACAACACAGATCGGAGAAAAGAAAATTTTTATTTTCCTTACACATTTTCCACATGGGTGCCATCACAGGCAATTACGCATTGCATGCGGGCGACTGTGGACAATACAGCCGAACGTAACATCGCATGAGGGATGTTTGCAATCTCACGTTTGATAGAATCTTTCCAATCCAAAATTGAGGATTGCACATGTACACTCTAGATTTGAGATATATCCAGATCCAGAAATCCGTAGGAGTAAGTTCGGGGGATCGCGGAGGCCACGGAATTCAAAAATGGCGTGAGATGACACGATCGCCAAAATGCTGTTCCAGGACCCTGCGAACAGACTTCCCTATATGTGGAGGTGCACCATCTTGCATCCAAACGACGTCATTCAGTGCATTTCGCTGCAGCAATTCTGGTATGACGTAATTTTGCAGCATTGCCATATCGCGGGAGCCTGTTACAGAGAGCAAGTTACAAATCCCGTTGGTGTCGCTTCCTCAAAGAAGTACGGCCCGAGAATAATTGTACCTGCAATGCCGCACCACACATTAACTTTGACGTCGTATGAAGGTACTGGTGCCACAGCGTGCGGATTCATGTCTGCCCAGTGCACACAATTTTTGGTGTTGACGTTGCCAGTTAAAGTGAAATGTGCCTCGTCCGTCCATAATATGCGAAGAGGCCAGTCGTTATCTCCATCATATCGGATAAGAAAGTCATTAGCAAAGTCTATACGTTGTTGATGGTCCCCCACTTCCAACATCTGGACGCGCTGGTACCGGTAAGGAAACATGCGGATTACAGAGCGCAGTAGCATTAGGACCGTTGATTTCGGTATATCCAATACACGAGATGCATCTCTTTCAGTTTCCATGTGTCCTGTAGTCACTATGTGATGCACTTCCATAACAGTATCCTCAGGAACAGTTGCTCGTCCGGATCGCGGTCTATCACAGGTGCAGCCAGTTTCTTCGAATTTCTTTACTAAATCACAAAGAGTTTGCGGGCTACATGGGCCACGTATTTGGCGATGGTTTCGACGGTAAACACGCAAGGTTTTCGCAGCATTCTTCCCATTTTGATAATAGAGTTTTACCAATTCACCACGAACTTTCGCTGGAAGAGTCATTTCGTCGGCATGTGCGAGCTCCCGACTGAAGAACTAATATTTCCACCCCACTTTTTTATCCGTTTTCTACGCATACTATCTGGCGAACGGCGGTCCGTGATTGGTGTTTTGCCTCTGTCATATGCAAATTTCCTTCGTGTGCCCTGATCGTGCTTTTTTTTGGCCGTTCGCAGAGCTGTTTTTGTGCGTGCATAACGCGTCCGTTTATTGCGATACACGTACCGTTCCAACGCTCTTTAGTGTTTTCGCATGCGATGAAAAAAATGGGCGTTGCCATTTGAAAATTTCGAGTTCCTGTAGCTATAATCGTAACCGTGAGCGCCAATTTGTTGCCGTTCACAGAATACCGAGCTCATACCTGTGAATAACTATATCTGAAATCTCACCTCGATCGGTTGAACGGACCGGCCGCTAGCAAGTTCGATATATCGGCAAAGTTTTTTTATGACCACCCTGTATATATATATATATATATATATATATATATATATATATATATATATATAAATCAACATTTGAACGGAAGGTGGTTTTGGGATCTGTGTGTCATGATCGGTGAAAATATACCAAAAAGTTTTGGAATTGCTTTCCTCCGAACGGCTGCAATAGGTAGCTTTTTGTAGTAAAAGCTACCTAAAAATAAGTTTTAAATAATATAACTTGCTATTTGAAAGAAATATTGAACTTTTTTAGGGAATAAGAAACATTTAAAAACAAATAGTGGTTGGTTAACTATTGACGTTCACTTCTAAAAGTTTTAATTGTAATTTTTACAGTTTTTTGCATTGTGTTTAATTATTTGTACCAGTAACCGTTTATTATAAAATAATATTAATATTAATGTGTTCTGAAAGTAAACTTTTAACGGAATAAGTGTAATAATTCTAATTTAAAGTATAATTTCATATGTATGTGTTGTATGTGGTCTATGGTAATGCATTATGAATATATATTTTTTTTGTTTTATATCTCAATTATACTCATTTTCTTATTAAAAAATATTAAAACTTTTAAAAATATACTATTCTTTTTCCTTATGAAATCTTGTTGCAACTCGAAAACTTCGTAGCAAAATTCAGATAATTGCAGGATTACTTGTAATAAATTTTCAAATCAAAATTAATGACAATAGGGACAATTATTTTATAGTAATTCTAACGCAGATTTATATTTTTTTAGCTTACTTTTAGTGGCACAGTTCATGTAAATAAAATAAATTGTCCAACGGCCACTGAAATATTCTAATCTATGAAATTAATACACTCTGGTCCTGCCAAATCTGAATGAAGTACTTCAGTTTCAGCCAATAAAGATAATATTTAATTTAAAATCTATGAAAAAATTACATCAAATGAAATACTTTACACTTTTAATACAATTTACTTTTCAATATGCAACCTTAAATCACTTAAAACTGAACATATGTAATTTTTTATATAACCACAAAAAGAGAACATTTAACTTCTAAATGGGGAGGGATAAGTCTTGATGCCTCAGAAAACTTCAATTGCTATTCTTTAGTTCAGCTGTTCTCTAACTATGAATTGCGATGTACTGATGAACCACCGAAAAATCGGTCAGTTCTTCAAAAATGTATAATAAAAATTGTATAATAAAATGTAAATTATTTGCTGCAAAAATACAATGATAGCAATATGTTACAATTACAACTATAAAGTAAAATATTGTGAAAATATAAATAAATAACTTTGTTAAAAAACACTGTTTTATTAACATTTTCAAGGTCCACATTTTTTCTCAATTCTGAAAAAAAAAATTGACTTTTACGTTAATAAAAGGAAAAGTAGCTATTCAAATCAAAAAATTTAAGGTTTATTGAAATTTAAAGACTATGTTATGTACTCAAATCTAACGTATATATTACTTATTTTGCATATTATTCATATGACAATGGACTAAGGAAGAGTGAGGATGTTTGGAAAATTACAATCGGATTAAACAAACAAAACAACTTTCTAGTATTTTTTATGTTTTATCACAAATTATTTGTTCGGAAAAATACCCCCTATTTTAAATTTAAAGAGTGAAACATATGAGAGAGTTAGAATGACAGTCAATATTTAGTAATTTGAGAAATGAAGTGTTTTGTGAAACTTGTCGTATTGCCGTTGCATTAAGTGGTTCAACTTGTTTTGCCCTCTAGCGACTCCCTAAGGGAAGTATGACTTATTTGACTGTCACAGTGAACAGAAATTAATATACGTTTAGTGAAAATATGGTTATCTAGATTTTTCAAATTTTTGACTTACTCCACTGTCATTCTAACCCCCTCATATGTTTGAAATTAAATTAATCGGCAGTGGTGTAAAGATAATTAATCAAACTTTTATTATTATTGTTATTATTATTACTACTAAATGTTGAAACATAAATGAAGCCATAATACTAAATGCATAGACATATACTATCAATACTACACGCAAATAATAACTAAAATAATTGTTACAAAAAATAACACTCAGTGATAAAACATGTTCTATTAATAGGACACCAGAGCCGAACGAGTTAAACTTTGTGTAGAGAGCAGATTGAGGCTAAAATTTAAAAAAGTTTCAATGTCGATACAGACACTGTCGATGGTGCAAAATACTGTCATAAATTGCATTGATTTTTAAATATTTTTTCCCTTACGTTGTAAAAGGTTTCGATTACTCCACTTTCACACTTGTATATTACCTATTACTGGTCCTTTAGGCACATTTTTATTATTTTAACACAATCAAACTGGTTGCTAAATAAATCATACGAGAAATTATTTTTTCAACTGAGTGAAAATGTGTCAATCCCGGGACTCGAACCCAGAACCTTTGGCTTTAATTGCCATTGCTCTTCCAATTGAGCTATTTGGACTACATCCTAACTTACACATTTCACCCAAGCAACCTTTGGTAATGACGTCTGTTATTTGAAACAACTTAGACAGTATTTATCTGTATTTAAGTATTCATAGTTGATTGGTGTTCCATAACCCTCGGTTTATATTGTCGAGCTGTTTCAAATAACAGGCCAGATGTCATTATCAAATGGTTGTCTGGGTGAATTGTGTTGGTTGGGATGTCGTCCAGATAACTCAATTGGAAGAGAATTGGCAATTAAAGCCCAAGGTTCTCGATTCGAGTTCCGGCCTAGACACATTTTTCCTCAGTTAGAAATATTACTTCTCGTATACATATTAGGGTCGTGAAAAAATTTGAAACTATAAAATGGGTCGCCTAACAATAAAGTATGGGAACCGCTGCGAGTTTTATTTACCAAAATATAGTCTTAAAATAATGAATATCGCCCCACCTATGTATTTCAAATTTACAGTAGGCCAAATTAAAAATAAAATAAAAGAACTATAGTTTAAAAAATAAAATTAAAGAACTATAGTTTAAAAATAAAATAGTAAATAGCTGTTTGCGCCAAATTTCCTTGCTTATGATTTCATATATTCCCGTTGTAGTTAAATTTTCTTGAGGGGCCGTATACATATCTATTTTTTATTCGAATTCTTAAAATCTCAATACGAATTCCTACTTTATATTTTCCGCATATACATTAATATCAGTTTTCATTGCTCTATCTTGAAAAACACGTTAAATATGAATTAAAATGTGTTCAGAGAGTGTGTAAATATTGAGAAACGTATTTTGAAGTTTGTGTTATATTGAGGTAGAAAATATTAAAATAATGATTTTTTTTTGTTGTTGTTGTTAACGAAAGTAAAGTATCCTCATCAGGAAATCCATAACTATATCGATATCTTGCTGCAACTAGCACACATAAAATGTCAGAAAAGTTATTTTACGACAAACTTGAACCTAAAGTATGGCATCTTAAATTTACCGACTTTATATATTTGTTCATAACTTGAAAACTAATATTATAAAAGAACGAAAAATTATTTTGAGAGATGTACGAGCATTTGAATCCTAACAAAAATGATAGAAAATAGATGTTTCCTTCTGTGATTTAAAAAAAAAAGTATTTTTAATTAATAATTAATGTTTCAAAATCGTTTTAATTGTAATACATTGTAAAACCCTGTTATTTATCACATTAAAAAACGTCCAATTTTAATCAAATGTGAAACTTTGAATATAAAAATGTTTTCTTACTTTTTTAGAAGCTTGTGTCATTTGATCTGGAGTCAAGTTTCATTAATCAAATAATTTTAACAACAGAAATTAAAATAAAAAAGGAACATTTGTTTTATTTAAAAACAATTTACAGAGCCATTTTATAATACGCATATTATTAATTATTTTATCAAAAGAAAAATTTCTCCTTGCTGTTACTGGGTGAGGTGAAGATGGTGATTTAATTAAAATATCTTCATATTTTAAGTTTTTACTATCTCTTTTAGTTGGATAGCGAAACCTGTTACAGTCAATGTCTCCCTGAGAGTTCAAAACATTTATTCCAAATGCTTGTGCATCATTAATAATGTTGATGTTTTCAATAACACCTGACCGCAAGTTTTAATCCTAAATAGCAAATAATCAGTCACTAATGTCATAATTTTAGATTGCGAAGTGACAATAATGTACACTATCTTTTTTTGACCTGCTTCACTGGTCACACAGTGTTGATTGATCTTACATAGATGGCAACAGTAAGATCTGTTTCGTATTTCAATAGTTTCAACATTGTTGTTCGCACTGAATGGATTTTTTCTGTGCCGTTTAGAGTTTCTCCTGATGACGAGCAATGTCGATTTCAGTTTTTCTTTACTAAAATTATAGCATGTAATATACATTATTTTTTTATATTTCCCTTGCTCTTTTTATAACTGCACCTTCTACACCAGAAGGAGAAGGTCCTTTTGTATGACGATACCCCAAAATATGATGTTTATATTTATGAATCTGATGGTCTGATGATATAAATAATAATCTAAAACGAAGCCTCGCAACTTTTATATTGGCTTGCGCAGCCATCATACCATCCAACATTCCGCTAAACTTTCAAATTTCTATTTCTCCCTATGTATGATCTACAGTGTTTGTACGGAATACAGCTGCAGCAATATGATCATGTTTTAAGTCAGATGTAACCAAAGTCATACCTTCATTAATAATTTATCATGTGTGCGGATCGGGGTAAAAACAGACTGTTGGATGGAAAGTTAGGCTTTGTGCATCTTAGTACGGAGATTGAGGACTCAGTTGGTACTTAATACGAAGTTTTTCCGAAAAATATTCCACTGTTCCTAGCCGTCCATCTTCTATGTTTCAATTAACTGACTAAATTGTTGCCGCTGCAAATAAGTGAATGCCAAACGGCTGCAGATCGAGCGTGAAACATGTTTCTAGTCACAATATAATATTAATTGTACTAAAGAAACTTTATTTTTAAGCGCCTATCGATTTTAACAAATCTCTTTTCCTCGATTTAAGACATTGTACGATCATTTTTGTTATGTAATATTTTTAAATACATTTACTGAAAAGAAAGTGTTCCACAATAAATAACAACACCTAAAAACATTGATGATTAATTGAAGTTTTACTACCTGTGTTAAATAATATTTTTAAATAATCATGTCCGAAATTTATTAACGAAAGCGGGACAATTTTGTGGTCGTAATTATAAGTATTTTATGTACTAAATATAAGAAATACTAAATATATGTAGGTACTATATGTACTAAATTTGCTTTATTTTTTCAAAACATCTATCGATTTCAACAAATAATATTCTAATGAATATATTTTTTCATGTTCTAAGATATCAGAATAATATATAATAATAAATGTACCGACAAAATGATCGGCGTTTCGATCGTTACGTGATTCGGACATCGCAGTTTCATACAGAAGAAAAGTGCATTTATTACGAAACACATTTACACAAACACATGAAAATACTTAGAAACGTTTTAAAAATTACTTTTAATGTATATAATGTGTTTAAAGTACTTAATATAATTAGCTTTAAAAAATAGCGTTGTTTCGATCGCTACTTTTGGACATAACAAAACAAAAGAGATTACTTTCTAGAAAAGTCCTCCAATCTCCAAATGTGATTAAACCAGTGATTTCATCTATTGATGAAATTATCAAGCAATCATCCAATTCCTTTCCTTCCTTCATTTTGTTTCATTTCAAAATCCTGCAAACACGTTATAATTATTGTCTTAGTGTTACATTGGATTAAGTAACGTTATACACATCCAAAATCTGTTCTTTTAAATCTTTTAAAGATATTTATACTGAATTTTTACAATAAATAAGGTCTTCTCTCTAAATAGAATTAAAAACGTTGAAAAAATTATTAAGTAATGATAATTAAATTATTTGCTGTGAAAGCTTATAGTTACTTTCGTTCATGCTCTTTTGAACCCTTTAGAAAAAATTAAAATACAGTGGAAAATATTATAAGAATAGTCATTTTGTATGGATGAATTATTATATTAAGCAATACAGGGTGTTCCAAAAATAACGATCCATTTTCATGATCAGCATGTTTAATGAAGGAAACGAATAGATGCATAGAACAAGGAACATATATACATAGGAATTTAATAAAGTTCAACATGTCCAACCTGCATGTCAACACATAGAGACCAACGTTCCGCCATGGAACGGAACACATCCTTTAGTTGATTAGGTGTTATGCTGTTGACTGCTTCCACAATCTTTGCACGCAGCTGATGCAGACTTGTGACTTTAACTCTTACACAAAGGATTTGGGGTAACCCCAAGCGAAGAAGTCAAGGGGTGTTAGATCAGGAGACATCGGTGCCCACATACTCTGTGATCCTTTACCGATCCATCGTCCCGGGAACGTGCGGTTTAGGTATTCGTAAATATCGAGAGTAAAGTGGGGAGGAGCCTCGTCCTGTTGGAACAAAACGGTATTCAGAATTCCATCAAATTCCAATTGTGGTTGCAAAAAAACTCACGCATATCAAGGAAAGTTGTACCGTTTCCTCTGCAAACGTGAATGGACCATAAATCTTAGTCTTGGTCATCCTTAACCACACGTTAACCTTCGGGGTGTTTCTTTGCCATCCTTGCACCTCATGAAGATTGCTGTCAGCCCATACCCGGCAGTTGTGACGGTTCACTAATCCACATGTGTGAAGTGTGGCCTCGTCTGTGCACAGGATGTGGTCTAACAAGTCCTCATATTTTACATCCTCTAAAAGGTCACTGCACATTTCCATACGGGCTGCATAATCGTCCTCCTCCAGGTGATGCAATACCTGCACGTGATACGCCTTTTTTCAGAGTAAAACGAAGAGTACGCCAAACAGTGGTTTGAGGAATTCTCAACTCATGGCTCAGCCGACGAACAGAAGCTCGTGGGCTCCTTTCAACTGCCTCACGAATGCTCTTGACGGTATCGTCAGATGTTTGTCGTCCAGGACGCTTTTAATCCGCCATGCTACCGGTTCGTCTGAATTTGTTCACAAGTAGCCTGCTATTGGCCTTTGTTGGTAGCTGTTTTCCGTATTTTCGATGGTACAGCTGACGCACCTCGTCATATCTTTTATCACCCAGTTTCCAGGAGACGATAGCTATTCTTTCTTCTAAGGAGAGCATTTCTTCAAACACCTGTGAAAGAAATCAATAGATTTAGATTAGTGTTTTCATAGAAATGGATCGTTATTTTTGGAGCCTCCTTTATAATACAATAATCACACATTAGACGTACATTTTAATAATAATTAAAGCTATTAAAACAGTTTTAGAAATTCGATTCTTGCATTATTTTAAAGCAAAAATCTGTTACATTAAAGGAAAAATTCGTTAAACACATCAAAATAACGTCCCTGAATCACACAAGAGATCTGAAATTTCGAACTGACTCTAGTTTTATTTATTTTATTATAAATATTCTCTTAACAGTGCTTAATATATTTGTTTTAATTTTATTTCTCATAATGATAGTGGCTTAAATAAATTCATCTGTATATTTTTGATTTGACAAATTAGTCATCCAAATACTAATTTCCCTTCTGATTAAGCATTCTCTTGCGAGAGAAAGGGTTACCTCTTGTTTATTTTTTAACGTTATCTGTATAGAATCTGTTACAATATCAATTTTAACGTATCATTATAAACTTGCACTGGAAGTTTTCTGTGAAAGAATAAATAAAAGTCTTTGAAAGCATACTCATAAAACTTCAAGGAGTTAAATATGAGAAATGTAAAGAAACATATTCAGTTGGGGTCAGACATATTCTTAGATACAGTTTTCATTAATATATGCATTCTATTAACTGTAATGCGTTAACATGGAAGCCAGATGAAGTGATTTGGGACATTCAGGATATATCAAATTCCCCTGAATATTCCTTCAACCTCTCCATAAGGTACTTTATTTTAGTAACTCTTAAAAATGTATAAAGATATAATTTTTAGAAAGATGTTTCTAAAAAAAGGGGAAGAAAGAATTATAATTCGTAATTTCTGATCTCTATGATTTTTTTATAATCCAAGCCAAATTCTTTTGGACGACCTCTGATTAAACATCCCTGGTTTAAATAATTTCTTAAAGTCTATTAGTGCAAGGCATAATTTCCCTGTCCACCGCGGATAGACGATTGCTATTATCACGTTTTCTGATTGGTTGTTAACCCGAACGATTCTTAAGTCATTTCCGGTTAAGCTTGATTTCTTATATAATATCTATTAATTTCTATGTAATCTAATTAATTTTAAATATATTTTAATAAATAATATAATATAATATAATACACAAAATAATACATAATATATAACATTTTTATATATATTTAATAAATATATTATATATATAATATATATATTAATATATATAATATAATATATAATATAATACAGTGTGTTTAAAAAATGACCGGTATATTTGAAAAATCAATAAAAACTAAACGGGCAGCGATAGAAATACACCGTTTGTTGCAATATGCTTGGGACAACAGTAAATTTTCCGGCAGACAAACTTTCGAAATTAGTTACAATTTTCAACAACAGATGGCGCTGCAGTCTGGAAAAATCTAAACCACGATATTTTCCACAAATCCACCATGTGCAGCAATAATATGGCGTAGTCTATGAACGAAATTACCAGAAACCTTTGTAAACCAGTAACTTCTTTCTGTGAGGACACTTGAAAGACTAGGTGTACCGCCACAATCCAGAAACAATTGAACAACTGAAGCAGTACATATCTTCTGCATGTGAAGCCATCCCGCCTGACACGTTTCTCATGCGTTATCATGGAAAAAGGACGTTGGAGACTGTTCAGCTTGGTGGAGCAAAATTGGCGACAGACAGTGGCTCAGCTGACAGCCCAATACATGGCAGATCCCACTAGAATTGTTTTGGAGCACACAGTTCAGCGGACACTGTCAGATATGGGACAATGCAGTAGACGTCCCACTCATGTGCCTCTGTTGACCAAGCGTCAACGCCTACACTGGACAAGGAAACATCATGACTGAACCATGGATCATTGGGAGAGCTTGGTCGGATGAATCACGATTCATCATTCATCACGTCGATGGTCGTGTCAGTCCTTGGTATGCAGTCTTCTAGACGAAAAGATTCTCTCCCAATGTACAGCAGGTCATACACAAGCCGGTGATGGAGGTATTATGCTTTGAGGGACGTTCTAATGTGAATTTCTGTGACCTGTGGTTGTGGTAAAACAGACCATGAAAGCTACGGAATATCTGAACATCATTTCGGACGAATTACACCCTTACATGGCGTCTGTCTTCCCAACTGGAGATGGAGTCTTCTAGTAGGGCAACGCTCCACGTGAAAAGGCTCGAATTGTTCTGTAGTGGTTACTGTAACATAATGATGAATTCCAGTTAACGTCCTGGAACCCTAACTCACCGGACTTTAATCCGATGGAGTATTTTGTAGTTTTCACCACATTTATGGTGTCATCGAACGGCAGCTCAAAGCTCATAAACAACCATGTCGTAGTATCCCGGATTTGCGTGACCGCTGATTAAACATCTGGTACAATCTGTCTTCGGCCATCTACCAAGGACTTATGGCATTCATTCCAAGGCGAGTTGCTGCTATTTTGAAGGCTAAAGGTGAGCCAAAGCGTTATTAGATTGGTGGTCATAATGTTTTTGCTCTTCAGTGTATATACATATATATATATTACAAATTTCACCCATACAGCAAAATATGACTAAGAAATGAAAGGTAAGTTCTAAACTTGAATTTTCACACGTATTTCACTTTACATACTGATATATACAGCAATCTCTCTTATAATGCGTGATAAAGTTTCCTTAAAATAATGGCAATTTAAAATCACTTAAATATAAAATGAAAAGTAATTACGCTAAGACGATAATGCATTTTAAATTTTAGATGTAATGGCATTGCAAAACTGTCTAGACACTGACATTTCTATTTGCTGAGAAATTTTTGAGACTAAATTAAAAATTCTAAAGAGTTATTTCAGGCAATACAAGCACACTGCCTTAAAACTTTCATGGTATATTTTCTTTCGTTGGGAAAATTGCCCTTTTGATCTAAGTAGTCAAAAATAGCTTTTCAAAATACAACTGTATTTTACTCAAATCTATCAAATGGATTGGAATTGATCTTGTGTACTATTAATCGGAAATGAGCATTAGAAGAAAATTGGCGATTTGCAAAATGTTATGTTAACATGATATTTTTAAATTTGATGTTTAAACTGAATGAATTTTTAATTGATTGTACAATAAATTTGAAATTCTGTCAGACCTTTTCAGATTTACATATATTCTTCGAGTGTCCTATTTTAAGTAAATGCTTTAAACTGTCAGTTGTGCTCACTCTTATCGCTTTTCATCCTTTGAAAATTATTGTTTTGAAATAGCGATCACCATTTTGCTACCACTATTTCTATATCATAATCTGCGTGGTATATTCCTATTACAATTGTCCTATTCTTATTAATACTACGAGGAATGTCTTTTTAGGTGAGTTCGTAATTATATAAATACGTAGCACCTATTGTCGTCGCTTGGTCCGTCCGTCCGTCTGTCTGTCCGTCCGTCTGTCCGTCCGTCCGTCCGTCTGTCTGTCCGTCCGTCCGTCTGTCCGTCCGTCCGCATATAACAACGCATAAACTACCCAACCGAATGGTTTCAAATTTAAGATATATTATCTTTGCAGAATTTTGTCGAGACATTTCAAATTTTATTAAAATCGAATCAAAACTTTAGGAGATATTTATAAAAATATTTATTAAGAAATTTGATTTTTTTTTTTTAAATCGGTGCTTTTTTGTTATAGGAGCTTCGGAAGTTTCATCGTCAAGCGACCGAGATACTTATTTTATGACAGAAATTAATCTGCAGACGATATAATTCATTTCACAGAATTAAAAATCATCTAGATCTGAATATTTATATAACTAGCTATAGTACGAACGCACCTCATTTGTCACGTTTGACGTACAATTTCCAACTTGTTAAATTAGTAATAGCGAAAGCCTAATTATGAAGCAGCAGTATCACCAAGGGTTGTCGAGTTACACTCCACAAAAGAGGGGAAAAGGTTAATTTGAAAAAAAAATGTACTTTTGAAATGAGTCTCAGTAATAAAAAACATATTTTGAAAGATCCATTTACATTATGACGTTATCATCCTAGGCGTTGGCATTCCAAGCGTTAAATCATTAGACCTAACCAATCAGTGGCGACGTAGACCAAACAATGGACACGCTGATTGGTTAGGAAACTTGTGCCTCGCAGACCTCGTAGAACTGTGGAGATGGTTACGCTATAATGTAAACGCAGCATAAAAGTACTTTCCTTTAATTTAAAATATGTCCATACAAATAAGTATACTACTAAAACGACGCAAAATTGTCGAAAAGGGTAGAAAATGGGAAAACTGTAAATAAGTATTATTTCAGTGAAAATATTTGGAAACTATGGGTATTTGCAGATTGTTTTGGCAAGCTGAATCGGATTTTAGTATTACAACGCATTAAAAATTTGACACAGTTATGAAATCATCATTGCACCATGATCAAAACTTATTATGTTAATAAATGGGTGTTTGTAAAAAGGGCCCATGTTACAAATTTTGAGAACTTTTTATTTGTTCTTGTTGAAAAAGGCCTATGTAGAATGATTGATGATTACCAGTGTTAAAAATTGCAATTTCATAATATACAAGTTTGTTTACTTTAAATAAAAAAAATCAAAACAATAAACTAAAAATAACGTTATTACTTTCCTTACCCACCTAACTATTTTTTATTACTCGTCAATGTACAGCAAGAAGAAAAAATGGAGGGTAATTAAGATCAGAAGAAGAGCTTATGTTGCACTAGGTGCTTAGTATATCGCCAATCAATGGCTGTAGTAGTTTTTTCCTCATTTCTGTAAAATTTTAAAATTGTGAAATAAGCCTTCTTTCAGACACCCATTCAATTATAGTTTGAAGGGAATACAGAAGAAATAAAGTACATTTTATGCAATTTTAAGAGATATAAGCAAGATCCCCATATTACCGCGGGAAATATGGCGTGTTTTATTATTAGAGCTTAACTCTTTGAAGAATAAGTAATTGCGTTTCTGTAATGTTGAATTCATACCAGAATTTTCAAAAAGCTTTATTTGAATATAAGGAAAGACAGTTTTGCAGATTTTTTTTCACCAAAGCTATAAAAGTAAAATTTTGTTCAAAAACTATGGTACAAATCCTGATAGTAGTATAAAAAATATCCCATCACCCTTCAAGGGGTTAAAGCGTATTTCTATGCCAATAAAGTTAGCACATATCGCCCAAGCAGGTTTTGAATAAAAATAATATTCTGAACTTACAAAAAAACGATTTTACTTGAAACGGTTAACTAAAATAATTGCAAAATTTCTTGAAAAATAATGGTAAAACATAGTTTTGGCATATTTCTTTTGAAATAATTAGACTTGATTTCACTATTCATACTGATTAAATCCAAATACGCTCTGGATATAACGGTTAAAACAATGTACTCTCGTTCTAAAAGATGTCCAAGTCTATAGATGAATGAACATACAATTTTTTTTACATCTACCTTTTATATATAACATCCTAATGAAACGACTTTATGAAATGAATTTGTGAAACGAATTTATGAAACGAACTTATGAAACGAATTTATGAAACGAATATATAAAACGATTTTATGAAACGACTGATTAACCGAATAAAACGAATGATTAAACTAATACATATTAACTGCGGGATTTGTAGAACACTGACGGTAATGTAATTTCAGTTTGCACATATAGTATACAAACAGACAGATAGCATACAGACAGCGTTACAGTCACCTCCAGAATGTTTCTCACATAAGGGTGTGTATATAGCATTTATAGTTATTTATACAGGGCCACACAAATAAAATACGAATAAATGAAACATATATATGCAAAATGTGGGATTTGTAGAATGCTGGCGGTAATTAAATTTTAGAATGTTGTTACAATCACTTACAGCATGTTTTTTCTCGAAGAAAGTGTATACAGTATTTATAGTTATTTTACAGGGCCGCGCAAAAGAATACGAATTTTGAAACGAATATATGATAAATGCGGGATTTGTAGAATGCTGCTGGTAAGGAAATTTTAGTACGTTATTACAGTCACCTACAGTATGTTTTTTTCTCGAAGAAGGTGCATATAGCATTAATAGTTATTTTACAGGGCAATACAAACGAATACGAATATATAAAACGAATATCTGTTAAATGCGCGGTTTGTTGAACGCTAACGTTAATTTATTCTATTTTACATCAGACAGATAGACAGACATACAGCAGACAGCACAGAAATAAGCCACACAAACAGCAAAAAGAGAGCAGACCGACAGACAGCAGATAACATACAGCAGAGATACATTATAGAAACAGACGGCAAAGTGTATACAGACAGTAGCTAGCAGACAGACATACAACAAATAGCGGTCAGACAGACAGCCGGTAGACTGTAGACAAACAGAAGACAGACATAGAGTCAGGCAGCAGATGGAAGACAGCCGTACATCAGATTGCAGACAGGCAGATAGCGGATAGCAGACAGACATACAACAAACAGACATACAGCACTTAGCAGACAGATAGAGAGACATCATACAGAAAGCTGACAGAGTTTAGAGCAGACAGCAGATAGTAGACAGACTTACATCAGACAGATAGAAAGCAAACAACAGACAGACATACAGAAGACAGCAGAGAGAGTAAGCAAACAGAGAACAGACAGACAGACAGCAGATAACATACTGCAGACAGACACGAGACTAACAGAAGATAGACACCAGATAGACGACATAAAAACATCCGACGAAGTGTAGACAGATATTAGATAGCAGACAGCACACATGCATACCGGAGGTAGCAGGCAACGAGACAGCAGACAGACACACATCACATAACAGGCAGAAAGACAGCAGATAGATGTACAGTAAACAGATATACAGCAGATATCAGACAGACAGACAGCATACAGACAGACTACAGTGTGTAGACCGACAGAAGATAGCATACAGACAGGCAGAAGCAGACAGCAGCCAATTAGCAGGCAGACAGGAAAAAGACAGAGAGTAGGGAGAGCTGGAAGAAAAAAGAGCACACTGACATACAACAGACAGGCATGCTGCAAACAGACTGTTACTGTCGACAGAATGTAAACAGACAGCTATAGCAGAAAAAACATAGAACAAACTGCAGATATTTAGCCATCAGGTAGTAGATAGACATACAGCAGACAGGCAAAAGGCAGAGTTCTCATCAAGAGAGAAGGCAGATATACAGACAGCTATACAGCAGATAGACAGAGAGCAGACAGATAGACAGCAAACAGGCAGAAGACAGACAGTGGCTAACAGAAGACAGACAGCAAACAGACAGATAGCATACAAACAGCCGACAGAGTGCAGACAGACAGACAGCAGACAGACAGTGAGCATACGGACATTCAACAGATAGCAGACAGACATCAGGCAAAAGACAGATAGACAGTATTCAGACAACCGAGAGAGTACAGACAGTCAGACCGACAGCAGACAGAAAATAGACGATAAGCAGACAGACAAACAGAGAGCCTACAGATGGTAGACCTATACCAAACAGACAGAGAGACACAGTGACCACATAGAGACACAGAGACCAAAAAAGTCTGTGGGCACAGCCTCCTAGTGTGAGTATAAATATGTTTTAGCTTATGTCTGACCATTTAAAAAAATCATTGCCAGTTTCCCAGCAACCTAAAAGGGATTGCAAGTTTAAAACAAAAGGGCGATTGCCGAACAAAAAGCTTAAGAAATCAATCAAACTTCAGGGTGATATAAATGTGAAGTCACATCGCCCGCTGTGTATTTTGCGACGAATTTAGGTTATGAATATGAAGTGCATAGATAGGGTTACCATAAATGTTCTGAATTGGCTACCAATCACTGGTCGCGGCCAGCCACCATTTGTGATGTCATGATAATGAATGAGCCAGCCCGATATCTAGTGTAGCCCAGGATTTACTCTCAAAACGTAGGCCATGTTCTTATAGAACATGTAAAGGAAAAAAAGAAAATCATTAATTTATAAATCTATGTCGATTTATTACGTGATTTTCCATAATCGGAATTTTGAAAGCGAAACTATAGGAGTTCCGTTTTTTTTACTTTTGAAGTACGAACAATAAAAGTGTTTTGTTTTTCGCTGAAAGGAGCGACAAAATACTGAAAATTCAAAATGGATTGGGAGAACATTTTAGAAGATAAGATTCTGCAACTTAACATGTAAATTCAGTTTTACATAAAATCTCATTTGATTATATTAATTATTTGGATGCCTTCTTCAATAACATAAATCAATTTTATTTTCATTGGTGAATTTTGGTTAAATTTAATAAAAATAAATAAATAAAGTTGTAAGCATGTTTTAAATATGAACAATTTTTTTAAAACATGAAACACACTAGGAAAGTAAAATATTTGTACCGATAAAAGAACAAAACATCCTGAGATCGTCATGAATTTAGAAATACATTTCTGATGTTGACTTGAAATGACTCATAAAAATCTCAGGTTTGAAATAGAGAGGCTTTTTTCCATATTTTCTGTACATATTTCAAAATGAAAGATAAAAATTCACATAATTTCGCTCACTTTTTTTCGTTGTTATTGTCTAAAAATCTTTTTAGAAACCCTAATTCTGGAATGAATTGCATGAATGAGAAACATTTAGCTGTCTTTAAAAATGTTTAACATTTTAAGACAAACTTACATACCAAAGTAGAATAGAGCTACATAAAATTTGAAGCTTTTTTTTTTTTAACTTTAAATTCTGAAAAACAATTTTCTATTTTTAGATGTTTAGCCTCGGTGAAGCTATCGGGGAAGAAAAGTTATCTTTCTAAGAGTTATTTTAGAATTTTGTCTGTAGACCTCCTTACAAAAGCATTTAATGCTTTGAATTTTCCATCACAGAGTTTCTTTTGAAACACAGAGAAACATTTTAGCCAATTTTATGAATCCACATTGAGAGGGGTAACTTTTTGCTCTTTTTTATATATCCAAAAACACTTCGCATATTTTCCAAAGTAGCGCTACAAGTAGCCGGAAAATACTTGTTGGGAAGAAAAGATCCTAATTTAATTTGAAAAGAAATGTTTGGAGTTGACGAGGATTATTGCACCTTGAACAACCTGGAAGGGATGGAAGTGTCGCTTTTTTCATCACATACTTCCCGTGTGCAGGGCAAAGGAGCGAAATTTGTTATGAAAGTAATTTAACTTTTAGAGCATTCAATATCGATTTAGTAATAACCGTATCTGGTTTACAGTAATTTATCGTGAAATAGAAATTTTTGAGCTTTTCGGCGAATTTTGATTTCTAGTCAATAAATGTCTGCGAGTAATTTTTGTTTGGCTCATCAGTTCAAAAATTTATTTCAATTATCAATTCAATTATTTGCATTTTGTGATTATATCGTATTATGAGATCAGGAAAAAAATCAGTGCCTTAGCTACATAAATTCAACAATTAAATAGTAATTTACAACAAACGATGTCGTTTTTCAACAGTTATTAAATCTAAAAACACTCAGCATATTTTTCGAAGTAACATTGCAACTAACCGGAAAGTACGAATATTTCAAAGAATAGATTTGTGTTTAATCTGAAAAGAAATATTTTGAGCTGCCGAGGAATTTTGTAATTTAAAAAACGTTGAAGTGAAGGAAATGTCATTTTCATCTCGTAGTTAACTAGTGCAAGTTAAAGCAGCAATGAAGACTTTTACAATTTTAAATGAAAGTATCTTAAACTTTACAGCATTGAATATAAATCTAGTAATAAACTAGCTACTAACTGTTGCGATTTTTGAAAGGTATTTTCGAATAATACTTTTTCCGCTATTTAATCACGAAAATTTGCGATTAAATAGGAGAAAATTACTATTCAAAAGTACGGGTAAAAAGTCATAGCAGTTGGCAGCTATGAGTAATAATCGTATCTATTTTGAGGAATTGGCTGTGAAATTGAAAGTTTCGCCCTCTTCGGCGTATTTGGTCTATAAAGACTGCTGTATTTTCTTTGAATCTTGCTTTGTTTGACTCATTAATTCAAAAAATTATTTCAGTGATTGATTTAATTATTTTAATTTTGTTCCTTTATTACAAATCAGAAAAACGTCAGTGTCTTAGCTGCATAAAACCAAAAATGAAGTGAAATATTTCTAACAAATAATATCGTGTAGTAACAGTTATTATATAAAACAAGAAAGAAAAATCATGCACCAAGCATATATTATTAAACACTTTCCAACACTAACAGAATACTTTAACAAACCATCGCTGTTTAATAAGGTAAATAAAGTATCTAAGTAAACATTTTAGAAAAACACAAAACACATTTGAAAACCAGATTTCAGCAATTACCATCCACAGCCGGAAAAGTCCTCCAATTCTTTTCTGAAGCCCTGTATATAATTCATGTACTATTTGCATATACTCTATAGTATACTACAATTTAGTTTGGTAATAAAACACATAACACAGTTGAAAATTCATCTCCAGCAGTTTCTACCAATAGACGGAAACATACTGGAATTATTTTGTACAGCCCTGTAGATTAACTTAAGCTTTTTATACACACCACATATTAAGCTGTAGTTTAATTCAGGCAAATATACGCTGAAATCACACTTCCAGAAATTATCATACATAGGCAGCCATGTATTCAGTTCTTTGCGTGGCCCTGTATATGATTTTATTTATATTCTACAAACCTTTCTTGGTATACTAAATATATTTTACGTTCAAAATGCATAACTCGGTTAAAAATCCATTTTAACCAATTTACGCTGATGCACCGTAATACTTACGAATGTTTTTGCGTAGCCCTGTATATGATCTGTAGCATTTATACATTCCTCATAGCATTCAAAAATTTAGTTAAACGTATACCTTATTAAAATCCCACTTCCAATTATGGCTTATAAACAATACTTCGGACACAGTACTTTAACCGAAATATTTTGTGTGTCCCTGTAAATGAACAATAAATGCTATGCGCTTAACAAGTATCTTTTAGTAAACCTCAATAATGTATATCAATTTCATTATATTTGAAATGGCGTAACATAATTAAAATATGCTGCAAACAGTTTTTCCCCGTAGACCATTATGTAAAAGAATGCTTTTGTGTGGCACTGTATATGAAAGAAAAAAGCTTTACACTCCATATTCTACAGAAAGCATGTCTTAGTGCATCTCAGAAATTGATATCAATTTCATTTATGTTTGTAATAGTGTAACATGATTAAAATGCGCCGCAAACGATTTTCCACATTAAACCATAATGTAATGGAATTATTTTCAGTTTCCCTGTAAACTAATTATAAGTGCTAGACGTACCATGTTCGATAGTAAGCATTTTGTAGTGTATTTCAGTGATGTATACCAATTTCAATATATTTGAAATAGTGTCACATTATTAAAATGCACTGAAAAGGATTTTCCCCCGTAGACTATAATGTAACGGCATTCTTTTAAGTGCCCCTGTAAAATAAGTATAAGTGCTAGAGCTACCATGTTCGATAGTAAGCATCTTTTAGTGTATTTCAATGATGTATATCAATTTCAATATATTTGAAACAGTGTCACATCATTAAAATGCACTGCAAAGGATTTTCCCCCGTAGACCATAATGTAACGGCATTTTTTTGAGTGCCCCTGTAAAAATAAGTATAAGTGGTACATACTTCATTTTCAATACCGAACATGCTATAGTAAACATCAATAACATATATCAATTGCATGACTATCAGGCTATATTTACGCGAGTTAGAGCACGGACAGACAGACAGACCAAATTCTTAAACACTTTAAAGCTTTTCTAAAGTAGCGCTACGAATAGCCGTAAAATATTGAATGAATAGATGCTGAGAAATTTGATGAACGGATCCTAATATAGGCGCTACTGCAGGAGGGAGAGGGGGGAGAGACAAGGAGCACGTGCCTCCTCTGACAATTTTCAGAAGAGGCATTGTATTCCTTTGATAACATAAAATAAATGATGGAAGGTTTGACCCTTCATCTCTTTGATTGACTTCTTGTTGATTGACTGTGTTTCCTCCCATGGAATTTAAAACAGTCAGATCATCTGGATCCTATATTAATTTGAAAGGAAATGTTTGGAGTTGTTGAGAATTTTTGTACTTTAAGGGATTTAAGTGGCAATTTTTCCAACCTTGTAGATCACTTGTGCAGGATAGTAGAGGTGTGAACAATTTGGGAATCTTATACGAAACCATTTTAAATTTTAGAGTTTTGTCAATCAATTCCACAATAAAATATCTGGTTTAGAATAATTGATTGTAAAATTTTAAAAAGTTTGCACTTTTGAGTACAATTTCATTTATAGGATTCCCCGTTTTTTCTTTGATTTTTTTTAAAATCATAATTCAGAATCTATTTTGAATTGTAAATTGAATTATTTTAAATTTGAGTTTTTAATATAATTGAAACAAGAGAAAGAAACTGGCCTTTAAAAAAAAATCAAGTCAAAACTTTTATATGGTGGATAATGTTATATACCAACAGCTGACGCCATATGATACGTGATCTAGTCTTAACTCTGCTGAAATTAGAGACGTTCGTATTATCGAGATTCTTGATGAATAAAATATTTCCACGGTCCTGGTCGAGAAGTGACAGACTATAATAAATATTAATTAATAAAAATTTTATTTAATCTATATTTATGCATAGCTTGGACATTTTTGGGCTTTCAATTCCAGAAATCAGGCTTGGAAATATGTAGCATTACCTTAAAGCTGCCAAATCAATATTATTATTTAGCTCTAAAATTTTTTGCTTCTTCCTTTAGCGTTTCAGTAATTTCCATGCTTTTTTTTATGTCGTGATGATTTTTTCTAATTCACTACTGTAGTATAAAAGTTTTCTTTTAAAAAATAAGGATAAAATAGCGTATTCGAGCCTTCTGCATCTGTTGTCGGTGAATTCATCTTCGAGACGAACATCACATATACATGACGTATAAGGTGCGTTGAATCCTCAATTTCTCATACAAGTATTTTTGAATAGTAAATTATGGCTTAATTAATCAGAAAACTTAAATTAAATTAGGAAAAAAATTCTATTTGAAATTACTGGTGCCAGAAGAATAAAAATTGTGTACGGGATGCTCTTCACGAAGAGGTTAATTGTTAGTCAGTTTTGTAGATTTTGAACCTTTTGAACTTGAATAAATCTTTATTAAGTTATATTATTATCTTATTTTTATCTTTCAAATTTACAATGTTTCATGTTTTTGCATAATAACTGAAAGAGAGTTTTATTGCATTTTTACTAACTATAAGCTTGATCGAATTTCCCACGTTATCATAAAGAGTCTATTTCTCTTTTGTAACGAGAGGATTTTGTTTAGTTGAGCTCTTTAAAAGTGGTATTATTGATAGCAAGCATCTTTATGCTTTAAAAGCACATCACCAACAGAACTATAATATATGATGTAACTAAGAATGTTGTAAGTATTAATTTAACGAAAAGTCTAATCTTGACATTCTTGACACTTGACATTTAAATTAATTCCTGATAAATCCTTTACGAACGTTCATTTAATTCTTAATCAATATTATATGAGCCAAAAATCAAAAATGGACAAAACTCCCATGTCTGGAGAAATGCCACATTAAAGTTAAAAAAAAAAAAAGACTTCTATTTTTGAAAGTTGAAATTTTCGAATTTTTGATTTTGCATTTTTCGTATTTTTAAGACGTGTAGAATAATTGCTTTTAGTGAATTATTGTACTTTAGCCCTTTAGTTAAATTCCAATTCGTTATTATTAGTTTTTTCCTTGTAAAAATAGCGGTTCCTAAAGTGAAATATGCCTCTGTCCACGCAGCTGCAAGGTCTTTTTTCTTATGCTTTACAAGTAGCAGTTTTAGTCTAATTGTTATCGATCACGACAATAGTTAATACGAAATTCGAATAGATGCAATATTGACATAATAATGCTTGTATAATGCTTGCACCTGGAAACTTGCTCCGAAGAACCTGAATTGCGAGGGAAAAAAGTTTGAAATCGCTATGTACCTGGCCGTTTGAATTTCTATTGAAGGGTTAATTACAATTTTAAAAATATTAATCTTCTCGGAATCACCATTGGCCTGTAAGCAGATAATTTTGCCGTAAACGTCGGTGAGAGCTGAGCTGCGATTGACTCTACAGGCTAAAGAAGCAATTATTCAAAGCAGAATGTCTCTAGCTCTAGCTCAAATGGTTCAGGACAAGTTTTTCGAGGAAGAAGGATTGGTTTAATGGTCCTGGCATAGCTGATTAAGCGTAAGTAATCCTGAAATATGTTTTTCGAATACGTAAATAAATTTTTGCATTTGTCTCAAAATGACATATTTTTACCCGATTGTTTCTCAGAAACCATTCAACCAATCGATTTAGACTTTGAAGCTTTTCAATCTGCATTGTTTTTAGCGGAACTTAAACCAAAAATTTATTAATTTTACAAAAGTAATTATTTTTCGAACATCTAAAAGTTACAAAAATAGGAAAACATGGACTTTTTTCAAAATAACCACCATTTTGTAAATTTTCAACTTTTGTCTATAAAAGTTGATTTAGGTTCCGCGGAATTCAATAAACTTTAATAATTATATTTGGTCATTTTCAGCTAAGCGGAAATCCAGAAACATTATTTGCCAGCAGACGATGTACGCCGCGTACGGCCAGATGCGACAGGAGGCTGTGGGATTCAAATGGCAGTATTATTGATTAAATATATATATGTGTGTGTCAATGTAATTTAAAAACTATGAGAAAAAAATCTAAATTGTTACTGTTTATTAAATAGGAGAAAAAATATTGAAAACGTACAAAAATATGTCATTGAAAGTACAATATCCCTTATTTAGTAGATCTTAAATAAGCTTAAAAAAATATTTAGGATAAAGGTGTGATCTGAATTATGGAAACATCAGAAAACAAACAAATATTTTTATTTATACATAATAGGACGCCCTTTAGAATGTAATATGGCCTAAATCTGACTTTGATTATTCAAGTCCAGAATGATGGTTAACCCTTTCAAGGGCAAAGTACTTCTTTTACTAAAATGTTGAAATATTTGATTGACACCAGATTTTACGAACAAATCCATTTGAAAATCATTAAAAGCTTTTCATTGCGAATATTATAAAAGTAAAATTTTATTAAAAATTTCTGGGTGCCACTTGGCAGTTTGGAATTAAAATTAAGCGTTCGCGCCTTGCAAACACCGCCCTTGAAAGGGTTAAACGATAAAGGAGACCGGGGCTGGTTGTCCCAAAAAGAAAAAAAATTCATTTCCTATTATTTATGTACTCTCTTATTAAAAATACAGTCAACATTATTATATTGAATGCACTTTGTTAGTTTTGTAGATTGTCAAAATTTTTGGTAGAAATTTACTTTTTATAATTTTGAACATTTTAGTAAATTTGTGACAACTTATCATAGTCAGGGATTGATTGTGACAGGGAATATCTTGAGTTTTGGATAGGAAGGTTAATTGATTTTCCCGTACACCGTACGTGCTAGAAGGGTTTTCTTGCTCCGTTATTCAGAGCGTTTCAGTATCACAATTTTTGAATAATAACATTCGTTTTATTAAAAGACAGAAGTTCTTTGACTAAATAAGACGACGTGGTGGTTAAAAAAAGAAACAGTTAAATGGTTAATTAGAATATAAAAATACATAAATACACAAATAATTAATTATAAAGTCTCAGTCTGAATAAATATAAAACATAAATGTTTTTTCACATTATACAAAAAGTAAGTATACAGTTGTACAATAATATTGAAAAGTATATAAAACTCTGAAAATAAATTAAATCATTCATCAGATGACAAATCGGTTTGAAATAGTGGGAAGTGCTT
Source organism: Maratus michaelseni (assembly GCA_963931845.1). Lineage (NCBI taxonomy): Eukaryota > Metazoa > Arthropoda > Arachnida > Araneae > Salticidae > Maratus > Maratus michaelseni. The sequence goes on from OZ007586.1 coordinate 496,133,542, forward strand.
TTGGGATCTGGAGTGCAAAGTTCATAGATTGTCTGTATCCAAGGCACTGCACCCAAGTTTCATTAGGCAAACTGTTTGAGACAACGCAAATTACACTAAAACATATCTCTTCCTCGCAATCACTATCTTGTTCTTTTCATTCCCTTCACTTATTTTATGTCCACTTCTTATATTTTTTAGTAGTTTTCTTTTTTCTAAATTTCTGTGCATATCTAGCTATTGTGCGACAAATGATGTTACAATCATGGGCTGCTTGGTAAATTAAAATTTCCTCAATTTTTACAGTCCTGAAGAGGAATTTTACCACGAACAGATTTTATTTTCAATTCCTCACCATTTTAAAAAATGAATTTACTTCATGCAATGAAATACAATTAGATGGTTTCTGCGACTGAGGATGGTTGTCATATAAAACAACTTTCCTCACTCATACTATGACAGCCAACCCCGTTTGGAAACACGTCACTTTTCTATTTTCAGACCGTTCTCCATAAACATTTTCGATTATAATGCCACATATAAAAGTGTAAGCTAATAGTCCACTACTATTAATAGGAATTAAAAATTTAGAGCGATGCAACAGAAATACTCAATCAGCATGAAACCATCACCACTAAAAAAAAATATTTAGACATACAACAATGTTTGTTGAAGAGAGAAGTCAAACTAACCAATAAATTGAAGTATGAATCATATCCATTGAACGACGTCATTAAAACACATGTATTAACGAATTGGTAAACATTCACAGATTGTATGTGAGAAGAAATGAGTTTTGTGAAAACTAGCCCTGGTTTTCCATTTATTATACGATTCCTCATGTACATATTGTGAAAGAGCGCGTACAGACGTTGGTGGGGAGTATTGACTCCGAACTCTATTCTCCAAAACAGACTACAATGGTTCAATAATATTGAAATCAAGGTACAGTGAGGGCCAAGTGAGATGTCAGATATTGCTGTGATACTTTAAAGGTATTTAGAGCTGAACGATTTTTTCGTGGAAGAAATGGCACTACAAATTTTTAGCACCACTATTTTCAATCAATAATATTCGTAGTATATTTCTATTCTAAATTTTGCAGAGATCTAATATAAAACAATTTGTATCGAAAAAGGGATGTTAAAATTTTTTATGCTATTTTGGGGGGACAAACGTTCAGTCATATCTATGATGGTCCTTGTTACCAGCTCCAATTTATTAAAAAACTACCGTACTACTAGAAATACTGTAAAGTACATTTTATTTTATTTAATCACGGAATACCTGTCATTAAATAAAACAAAAATTTCTGTACAGAAATTCTGGCATAGCAGTGCTATTTAATAAATGAAGGCTATGTTAGCAGCAGTTAATAATGCTATGAATTAGACAGTTGTCCTGATAGACGCCATATCTGGCAAGAAACTATAGTTGTGCCATGACATAAACGCAGCTGCTTAATTTCCAATATAGTGTCATTCTCGGTTATTTACCTTGGAGGGTGACTATGTAACATGCGAGATTGCAGCCTAAATTATGAAATGTCATTTTCCATGCTTGACACTTGGCAGGAGCAAATCTACATCACACGCTTGTTGCGGCTTTCTCTAGACGTACACACGTTCAGTTGTGATATGTGAAGGAACAATGTGAATGATGATATATCTTGCCATATTACTTTATTTCATGCAATATTTAACCATGATTTGTTCTCATGAAATCACTGTAGTCGACTTTTTGTATTGATATTAGTAAAAAGTGGTTTTTGAATGGTTAATCTGCTATATATTTTGTCTTTATGCTGTTGTTGTTTAACTGTAATCGCGTGTGCTGTATGTTGCAAAGATTGGTTGAGCTCTGCAGTCAATTTGGCTTCGGCGGGTTTCTTTTCTTTTATTTTTTTCGATGCCACAATCCGTTTCAACATCCAACGGACTTTTTTTTCAAAGAGGTTGGGCTTTCTTATAGTCTTGTTCTTAGCCAAGAATGTTTTCCTTTTTACTCGATATGACGTCGATATTTAACGAGAGTAGCACGAAAAATACTGAACACTCTAGCGAATGCGGTGGATCGAAGGTTACCATACAGTTCAAGCAAGGTTTGTCTTTGTTGAAATTTTGATAGGTCTACAATCTTGCATCATACACCCAAATCCAGAACGCCCACATATTCATACCACCTCTCTACTGGTAAAATAATATTTCTCCTACTTGCAGTTAAAAATTTCTGACAGTCAGGTTTATTTTTCTGGTATACGAAACTTATCCATGAACAACACTCATAACACTACTATTTCCATTTTTTATGACCACCTACCACTATTTAGTCCCTTTAATATTATTTTAATAACTGTTTGTACTTATGTTTTTTAATTCTATAAGGAAGTAATTAAATGACGTTTATCTTACTCTTAAACAGCTCTCCGCAGTCATTGAAAGCTCACTTTTCATAGACTATTCATTTTGTTTATTATGATGTATCTCAAAATTTTTCTAGTAGTAAATGAAATAAAATATGGGGGCCTTATTAAATCAATATTCACGAAAACTTGTTCAAAAAAAGATTTTCCTTAAAAGTAAACTATTCCTTTCGTATATTTAATCTATATATATAGAATATTTTATTAAATGCCACGAGATAAACGAATCAACAATAAACTGTTTATCTAGAATGTGAAATGAGAATATAGTCTTCCTTGCACAAAATTGAAAAAAATTATGAGTACCACCACTTTGGTATTGTCTAAAAAATAAAATAAAGGTTTGTTGCCATGCTAGGTAATCTTGCGACGATGAAGCCTGTGTTTGAATACTGATATTTGTGAATGTATTTATTTTACGATAAATATGCTTATGTAACCCCATGAGAAAAACGGATGGTTTGCTAGTACTAATACATATCATAATTTTTAAAGCATAGTTTTCCAATCTACGTTCGTATATGAATTTATTTCTGAAAATTTTATCACAATACACTCTTTTCACTTAATTTTTCTCTCATATTTAAAAAGCTATGAACTGATGCTCCTTTGGTCAATAACTAAGTAATTTACTTCGAGTATCATTTAAACTTATGTTTCACAATTACGGTAATTTTTTAGTTCAATTGATTATTTCCGGTGAATTACTGTAATGATGCAGACAGTAATAATCATTTGAATGATTAAGCTTTTCACTCCTGAAAACTCTGACAAATTTAAGAATCTCCGCTTTTACATCTTCCAGTTTCTAGATGTTTCTTTCTTCTCGCTTTTTCTTGCTATTCTATGGATCGATGCTTGGGCGCTTCAGTCTGCAAATATTAATTGCAACACACGATATTCAGGGGACGTGTTTGTCACCCTAATGAGTTTCTGAGTACGCAAAAATGCCCGAATGCTTATGGGATACTTTACTCTCAGAGGAAATTTGCCCGCCTTTTTTCAGGCAAAGGAATTTTTCCTCGTTAATGACGGCAGCCTTTCTATGTTAATTAAGAAAATTGTTCTTTTATCGAGTAGAAACTTAGTTTAGTTTTGTTTGCTCGGGCAATTCAATGATTCGAACTTCTCGCGCATTTAGAGGAGTAATGTATCTGGAGTAATTGGTTAATAACATGAGATTTTATTTGAAACTAAAAAACGAGTTTTTTTTCTGATTGTATCTGTTTTATAAAGCAAAAACATGTCCGTGGGAAACGCTGACGTTACATTGGCACCGTGGCAACACCTGACAAATAAATTTCACTTTTATCGGAATTTTATAACTTCCAAATATCGCACAATTTAAATTTTTGCACCGTCGAATAGAAAAAAAGATATTATTTCAAATGAAATTTGTTTGAAAACTGTATCTTAATTTACTGTTTTTTAAGGTTTTAAAAATAATTTTCAAGCGTGATTTTTTTTAATGCGTACAGACCACTTATACAAAAGATTAATCCGTTTGTACTTAAAACAATATAATTAGTCTAGCATTTTTTTCCGGTTAACATACCATAAAGAAAATAAAACTTCATCAATAAATAAAATAATAAAATAATATAAATAAAACACAAATTTAACAGACATATAATCAAATTACGTGCTTAAACCACTGAAATTGTTAGAATCAAAACGCCTTTAAGTAGCGAAGTCTTTGGTGATTTCTTCGGCTTTTAACTCTTGACTTGCGACTAATACGAGAGTATTGCTTTTAATAAATTTACATTACTCATATTTTTCATATAAAAATGTTTTTTGGCGTTGTTAGTTGGCAATCAAAACAATCTATTAAATGTAAAAAATCTATTAAAGTTTTCAATATGTTCTGTAACCCGGGAAGCACGGGTTGAATCCTCTAGTGTAAAGTAATTCAAGAAATGCTTCTCTACCAAGGTTACCAATTTTAAGAGGTGGTAGAACACACTACAAAAAATACTTTTTATATAATAAATCAGGGAAACAAAAATTAGTCAAAAATACAGTTTTTCACTTCAATCAAACTGTTGATGTCTATAACTTTAACGAAGCTAACACATGGGCTGATAAGTTCCCGGTCTAATAAAGAAAACACAACTTTTTAACATTATAACTTTAATAAATAACATAACTTTAATAATAAATAATAATAATAATAATAATAATAATAATAATAATTCAATAATTTAATAATAATAATTTAAAAAATAAATAATAATAATAATTTAAAAAATAAATAATAATAATAATATAAAAAATAAATAATAATAATAATTTTATAATAAATAACATAATTTTATAACGAAAAAGCTCCAAACAGTGCTTAGAATCATCGACTCGTTGTTGTTTTTGGTCAAAAGTCAACACGCGCGGCACCTACTTTGACAACAGCTTTTTCATGGACAAATGTTCATTCAAAATAAAACCTACACGTTCCTTGGATATCTTCAGAGTCTGCGCTATATCTTGCAACTTCACTTTACAGTTCCCCAAAACGATTTTGTGGACTTTTTTTATGTTTTCCGGCGTAACCACCTCTTTTGTGTGGTGCATCACTGGTGTCCGTACGACCACGTTTAAATTCAGAAAACAAGTCAATAATGGTTGATTTACCTGGTGCAGTGTCCGGATAACGCTTATCAAGCAAAACTTTTGTTTCAACAGTGTTTTTTTCCCATCGAATAACAATTCTTGCAATTCTTGTTTATCCATTTTTTTTTTGTTTATCAACAAAGTCGTTCAACTAAAACCACTCTAACGTTTTATCCACACGGGGAATCGTCATGACATTTTTTCTGCTACCTTTTAAAGGTTAGTATTTACTAAAAAAGCATCGATTCGGTGATTGCAACGCCATCTGTGTGCCAGACCGGGAACTTATCAGCCGATGTGTTATTTTAACGAAATTTGCAATAGATTGGGAAATATATTCAGAAATGATATTATTAACCCTTAACTGCTATTAGCTGTCTCACAGACAGCAGATTTTTCATTTTTCACAGTTTAACTATAGATACTGGATACTGGTAAAATTTTGTTCCGTTTGGAGTCGTAGTACTATTGCTAGAGACTTCTGAATGGAAGAGTTTTAATTATAATAGCCCTGTACAGAAAGTTTAGTACAGAAACAGTATCCTATGAGTTAATAAAACCTTTTATTCATCTTTCGATCAAGCGGTCTCAGAGACCGCTCACAGTAGGTATGCAACAAATTTCAGTCACAGAAGTTAAGGGTTAATTGGAGATGGAAAATATATTAGATCTTTATTTTCTTTCATATAATTTCTAAAGAACAGGAATGTAGCTTCGAGAGAAATTAATTATCTGTTCCCATCATCAAGTGATAGCAGCAAAAATTATCCGGGCAAGGATAAATATCTATTCTTTGTCAAAATATGTTTTATTCTTCCCCAGATAGCTGATGCATTTTAAAGATTAAGTGATATTGCATTTAAAGGTGTTAGAATAATGATTAACAATATTTTGTTGAGAGTAACAATACTGATCAGGAAATACATAAATGTATACAGCAGAACTACGCTTTTAAACATTGCAACAGAGGTACCAGAAAAAGTGCAAATTGTAGGAAATAACGGTAGATCCCCGCTCTTACACCGCTGGAGCAATCTTCCATCAGCTATTTATAAAAGAAATTTTTCCCTTATTACGATAAAGAAATAATATGCGTTTGAGTTATGCGAAAATGTCTGTACTACAATATTGATGAAAGTTTATCCCTGATTGAATTTTTCCACATTTTTTGGCATGGAGAATATAAATAATACGATAAAATTATGGTATTGCAGCTGAACATTAAAAGTTTGGTTTAACTTTAATATATACCGTCCTTGCAAAAAGGAATATGATCACCCTCTACTAACCCTAACAAAGATCATCGTATAAGAAACAATCGATTAGTAATAATGTCTACTAATTAATGCTATACTTAAAATTTGCTTAGGAGGTCGTCTAAATATAGAATATGTACCAAACTTTAACTTTTATTTTCGTATACCAAATAGGAAGTCATTCGGTCAAGTACACTCACTTTTAAAAGTTAAGCACGCAGCGTTAAAATGTTGAAAAATCGACATGTACTGCTTGGATTGATACGAAATGTGGCAGGAAAGTAGCAAATATGTTTATGCATGAAACAAAACAAAGAATTACATACAAAAATGAAATGTTGAATTTTCATAAGTTATAAGATGAAGTCATGTTGGAGTCATTAACAAAAAATTCTTTAAAGTGAAAACAAACAAACAAAACTGACATTAATAGAGCATGTGAGCACCCCTCATCTACATACAAAGCTTATAGCGTGTGACCATGCTTTCCATGAGGTGATCAACCAACGTAGAGTCAAGGAATCGCCATTCCTCCTGCACAGCAGTTTGCAACTCTGTGAGAGTGACTGGGGGTGGGAAATATGCACACACAGCCCGGCTGAGAACATCCCAAAGATTTTCTATGGATTAAGGTCGGGCGAGTACGCCGGCCAGTCCATATGCCCCCTCACTATCCAGATAGCGTGCAACGAGGCAGCTCAATGAGGACGCCCATTATTGTCCTTTAAAACGACAGTGGGACCAACTGTTCAAGCGTACAATCTCCCAGTGGGGTCTACAACTTTTCCCTATACCGGACAGCCGTCATAGAATCATGGTTAAAGATGTGCAGGTCGGTGCGTTATCCCAAAGAAATCCCTACCCACACCATGATGCTTCCACCTCGGAATGCGTCCTGCTCGGTGATGTTCTGGGACCAATACTTCTCTCCAGATTCTTATATGCTTGTCATCTGGTTGCAAGGGAAATCTCGACTCATCCGTGAACATAATGTTGCCCCTATCAGGCACAGTCCAATTGATATGTAGCCGACATCACTTTAATCGTGACCCTCTGGATAGGTCAGATAGAGGAATACAAACTCAGGGCACCCGGGCTTACTGTCCATTCATGTGTAGCCTTCGGCGCTCAGTAGTGGCAGATATCATCTTACCAATGAACGTTGCAACCATAGATGTCACACGTGTTGAGGTCGCTCTTCTATTCCGTTTGGCTACAACAGCAATATATCGATCATCCGCGGGGTCATAACCCTTGGACTACAGGCCGCAGGTCATCGTACAGCTGTTTGGCTGGTTAGGAATTGTTTCCATAATCTTGAAATTCCGGTATGATGAATACAGAAGAAATTAGCAACACCTGTGATTGATCGTCCTAATGCGTGCGACGGCATGCCAACGCTCAGAATCTTCCATTTGTCTTCTGGAAGCTATAGAAACGAAAGCCCTTGAAAACAAAACGTACGAAAGTTATAAACAGTTTTTATCATCACTTACATGCAACTCCTGTAACCCTGCACAATGCTGGCTTCTTATACGACTGACTTTTTTGTATATTTTTCTACACAAAACCATGATTGGTTGTTACATAACATATTTGCATACTTCCATCTAACTCTGCAGCGAATTATAGCGTCTAGAATTCAGATTTTCTTCCAGAAATTAACAATTTCTTCTGAGTGCTTAACTTTTGGCAGTGAGTGTAGTTTGGTAGTTATGCAGGTTTAAAGTTTGGAACTCTTAATTTTAAATGCATTATTAATTGTTATGAGGATAGTTTAAACACAATTCAAAAAGTATTTGGCGGAATGATCTGTAATTTTGGATTCCCACATTTGAAGCTTTAAGAAATTGACTTCTGTTTACAAAATTTCAGCAATTACAATTCATATTGTTTTCTAAAAGAAATTTCAAAGTAATTTTGAAATTATTTGTTGAAGAAAATATGAATTTCTGAATTTTTTTAAACAAAAATCGATTTTTATAAGCTTCAAATATGCGTATTCAAAACTACAGCTCATTCCGCAAAGTATATTTTCAGTTATGCTTAAAAGTCTACTCGGATGGCAGTCGGTTTTGCAATGATTAAAATGAATTTAACATTATAAGTTACAAACTGCATAATTCTTAAACCACTTGACGCAATAACTTCTCGTTTGGTATTTGAAAGTAAAATTTACCGAAGAATCCAAATATGATGTCAAAATTAGATATTAGTATTGAAAATGTTTAAGTTTGATACAACTTCTAAATGTAGACGACCTCTAATCAAACTTTTAAGTGTAGCATTAATTAATAGAAATTATTGCTAATCGATTGGTGCTAGTCACATTTTTATACGATGATTTCCGGCAGAGATAGTAGGAGGGGGGGGGTGATATATTTTTTTCCAGGCCTATACATGACCACTTATGATAAGAATAACCACACGCACTTTTTTTATAAATAATTTTACACGAATTAAAACAGTAATTTTCTTTATTCTTGCATTAATTAAAACTGAAATTATATCCATAGTTCAGATTTTTTTCAGGTACTGTAACTGTGTTCTTCTTCATCTGATGAAGAGAACCGTTAATTACTTGCTCCCTAATCTATAGTCGTGTTCGTCATGTGTTTTTGGAAGCTAAAGATTTTTAATTGATACAGTTTTTATCTTCCAGTTTACCTATCTTATCAATAATAAGATAGTTTCTCAAAAAGTATGGAAGGTATTGTAAAAGCATTATGATAAACCAAAATTTTGTAAAATATAATTAAAATTATTTGAAATGCAGTAATGTACTAAGGAGGAGAAATTAATAAATACCAAACGATTGGTATGAAATATTTTTTCAGCAAATATGAGAAAATTGGTAATAATTAGAAAGTGACACTTTAGTGATGAGGCTTACGATCATATTTATATCATTTTCTATTTTTTGCACTGTTTTGCCATTACCAAATAGTTTACCACGCGTTTATTCGAAGACCTTTAAATTCTTTTTACCGCCCTGAATTAAACAGGTCAATTGGAACTAATTTCCGAATCAAAGAAAAACAAAACAAAAGAAGCCATAAAAAAGAAAGCTATTTTAAAGGTTTATAAAAAAAATCGACCTTTTGAATTCTAAAATTAATACTTAAGCACAAGTTTCTATCATTTTAAATCAAATAATCTCGGTGATATCGGTTGGTTTTTATTACATTTATAACAAAAGCTATATATTTATCTTAACAACATCAAAAAGAAAAATCATATCCCATGCTTCCTACATAAATTTTTGAATAATTTTCAAGTTTTGAGAATATGAATGCATTATTGAAGTTATCCACAAACTCTGTGCTAGTTTTTATGACAATTGTGAAGGAAAAATATGAATTTCATTGTCATGGTAATTCGAATAATTTTTTATATCGAATCGATAACTTTTATTTTCCGTTTAATGCTTTCTTTTTCAAAGGAATAAAGAACATATTAAATTCTAAAAATTCCTATTATGGTCTTCAGATTAATATATTATTCGATTTTGCATATTTGATATTCAAGTTGTTTTCTCTTTCCCTTTGATGCAGTGCATAAAAATCAATTTGTGGGGCAATCTTTTTATGACGGTATATTTAAAACCATTGTGAATCTCTTTATTTGAAGACTATGGAAAACCAATTATAATGGAAATAAAGCATAGAATCTAACATCCAGTTTATAATAAAACAAAGAGTTTAAATATTTCTCTAAGCTACCCATTTTCTTTTCTGTGTACTTTCTTTAAGTCTCCCAAGAGAAAAAAGGATTATCTTGTGTAGGGGATATCAATATATATTGTTCGTACCATATGTGAATTCTCTGTCTCAGACATAAATATTTCTTCCGTAATTATGATAGCATTAAATAATATTGGTGTTATCAGAAAGTAGAATTTACACCTGGTGCACTTCTTTCAAGATAGCCATCTTATCTGTAAACTATACCAGTACTACAAATTTCCAATTATATTTTCCTGCACTATGTATGCACCAGATTTGCCTTGGTTGTTGTTTAACTAATCCCGTTCCAATATTTTGTTACCTCTGTTGTCAATCTTCGTCAATTTACAAAGCAGATTCACTTGCATCTCATCTAAGGGAAAAAATTAAATCTAGTTTTGAACTATACACATTTTCTATTAGACGCTTGTTAAATTGAATATAAAATTGTTGAGTACCAAAGGTTGTACACCAGCTTTCCTGCTTTCAGCTGACAGACTGATTTGTTGGATTGATAGTCTTAAATTGCTTGTACAGAGTGATTTATAAAAGATATAAGCGTTTGTTAAGATTAAGTAGTATGTCGGATTGACACTTTGTTTTAATATAATTTATTAATGCATAATTTTAAAGTTTTCATTGTAACTGAAGAACGCTAGATAATTAAACTGAGTAAATTTAATAAGCTTGTGTTAAGTGTAATCGGATAGTACTTATAAATTCTACACTATACATATTTATATCAGATTAACAAGTACTCCTCCCTTATCTTTTTCTTTTCAGCTCCTGTTAAAAATTCCATATCATAAGCTTTATTGTTTGACGATCCTCAACTTACAGAATATGATGGAATTTTTTTTGCTTAAAATAAAATTTAGTGTACGTTGAACTCTGACCAAGAACTTTTAATATTAGTACTTCTGGAATATTTTGCATAGCTAATAAGATCTGACAACTTTCCTACTTCTTCAGTTTGTTGTGTCTACATAAACATAAGACAAGGGGACCACTCTCATTGAATTTTGCATTTTGCAAAACGTATTCAAAGCATTTCACAAACCCGGAATCTCAAGCACTGTTTCTAATTTATTTTATTCTCCCTTTTTCACTATGTCTACATATTTTCTCTCTGTTTTACTTTAATCTTTATTTAATTCTCTGCACTACTTTCCTCTTCGAGAATGAAGACTGAATCCGAAATCAGATATCACTTTGAGAATAAAGATCAGAAAAACTGATCTGGTTGCTTCTTATTTTATTGACACTAATAGCCACAGAGCTTATATATTGAAAGTATGTTATAACAACTTTCGAATAGTCTATTACTTTTGCTATTTTTTACGGGGTGTGGTGGGAGACACTTTCTAAAAATTTTACTACTTTGCTAATTTTGGCATCGATTTTTTTTCTTTAAAAATGATGCATTTTATGATAATTTACTGTCTCCAATGATAATTTTTTGTCTAAAATGTATCTTTGAAGAATATTAAAGAATATTTTATTTTGATAAAGCTGTAATGGATATTCAAATAAACATTGTGTTGCCAGCACATTAATTTCAATAATTAGTAAATTGTTATCAAAAGAATTTAAATTTAATGAGATAGGATAAATTGCGTATATTCCTCTCCTTTTAGAAATATCTCAGCATTAATAAGTGAACCGTGGAAAGTACACTCTTAAAACAATGCCTCTGATTTAAGAGGTACATTCTGAATTTTTGTGCCTCTGAATATTAAGAGGCACATGGTGCCTTTGAGGATAACAAATATACTAAAAATATTTAAATAGATATTTCACCGATTTTAGATATTCATCCACCAAGGAGGTCAAACGGGGGTTGAATGTTTTAAGTCATTTCGCTATTTCTCAAGAGCAGTTTTAACTACGAGAGTGAAATTCCAACATTACAAATCAACTAAAAGATAGTTAAACACGTAATTCAGCTATTTAATCTGAAGCGAGTTTGTCGCCAACATCGGCTATGAACCCTCTCATGGAAGATTAGACGAATAAACCAACTATATAGCTGATTTTTCATTAGATATTTTGCGTAACATTTTCCCAAGAAAAAGATTTTTTATTTCATATTTTATAAATTGTTTTTGCGCTTTTTGTCTTCTAGCGACCGGATTAAAATTTTTATAGAAAATAGAATACATTTTCTCCTCTATTCAAAACACATTTTCTGGATTGAAAGATTTGCGATTTAAAAACAAATCACCATATTTATGTGCTCGAGTATGCACAAGGCTGCGTTACAGTGATTCTCGTATTCAGTTTACAGGCGTGCAATCCAAAGGGCTGTGTCAAAATAATTTCATTTTAACGATTTATACAAACATAATAACTGAACCCCTTTATAATGATCGCGGTATTAACGATGTATGGCTGAGAAACACACAGGTCCCCGTTATTTTGATCACGACATTAACAATTTATGGGCGTGAAACCACACTGCCATGTATCTTAAGCAATCTCATTTTTCATTATTTTATCTAAAAGCTCCCCCTTTTCCTTAGATAATCATGGGCAGGGCCAAGCAGTACTTTTTCAGAGATTTTGTTTTACATTCTTATTAGTTATTTTCATATAGTTTAAAATAAAGTATTTTATTTATATTTTTCTGTTTGCATGTAAAATACACTTTTTGGGCCCCAAACAAAGTCGGCGCTGTAAGCTGCAAAAGATGTGTTGGCCCCACTTGGAAGCGAACGGCTAGAGGGGCGAAGACTGGCTAGTTAACGATATATGGCTTGAGAAGCACACAGGGCCCCGTTATTTTGATCACCATATTAACAATTTATGGGAGTGAAACCACAATGCCCATTTACAACGATCGCCATGTATCTTATACTATCTCATTTTTGCATATTTTATCTGAAAGCTCTCCCATTCCCATTGGCAGTGCCGAGCGTGTCTTTGTCAGGGGGCTAATGGGGAAAAAATATTATTTATGTCGCGAAATCTTTGTTTACGTGCTTTATTGATATACTTATTAGTTATTTTCGTATAGTTTAAAATAAAGTATTTTATTTATATTTTTCTGTTTGCATGTAAATTGCACTTTCTGGTTCCCAAGCGAAGTTCGGATTATACGCTGCAGAAGGCAACTTGGCCCACACGGAAGTAACCGGGTAGACGGGCGAAGACCGGCTAGTTAATAAATGTTTGTTTTAGAAAAATTAGAAAAATTTGTTTTGCAACAATTACAATTAATTGATACATTAATTACATAAATTAAACCTTTATTTTGACAAATCATATATATATATATATATATATATATATATATATATATATATATATATTGTTATGAATTTTGTATATATCTGTAAATATTCCATTTGTTTAAATTTATTTTATTTTATTATTGTGAAATTTGCAGTATTATTAATGTATGTATTTCCTATTGAGCATCATGTAACTCAATACTAAAGGCCTCAGATGGTTTGCAAGGAAAACAACCTTACACCCTCATCTTTATAATGGAAGTCTATGGTAAAATCGCCAAGGAATGGGTTTATCGCCAAGTTGGCGATGGTTTTGGCGACTTATTTTTGTCGCCAAATTTGGCGATATATCGCCAAATGTCGCCAAGTTGGCGACGGATTTGGCGACTTTTTGTGCAACCACCCCCCCTTATACCTGTACATTGGGATCCTTTCTCGCTTTGGTTCTCTATCGAAAGTTAAAGCACTTTCTGGTAATTTCTAGCATCTGAAAACCCTGGAATAGTCTGGAAAGATCTCTGAAGTCTATATAAGGGACCTCCACCAGTTCAGTTGAGTTAGTTGTCTGTCAACTGCGATTGAATTCATACGAGAGGCTTTGCATTGAGAACTGTGTTACTCAGATTGATTTTGTCGTTGATACGTCGTATTGAACGCATTGTTTCTGTGTGAAATTTTGCTGCGCTTTTATTGGATTTGAAGATTACTGAATATCTTGTAATTTTCAGAAGATATTTGTGATCGTATTGCACTGTTTATAGTGAATAAAGCCTTTTTATTGTCCTTATATATTGGCATCAGTCCTTTCGAACCCCGAGCTCACAACATTTGGTGTCAGAAGTGGGATTGAATGCCGATCACCAGAGCAATGGAGGGTCAACTGAAAGAATTATTGGAGAAATTAGCTGCGAACCTTGGCGAGTTGAAAGAAGAAATGAAGAAAGATATGTCAGCGATGGATGAGAAAATGACTGCGAACCAGGCTGAAATGAAGAAAGATATGTCAGCGATGGATGAGAAAATGACTGCGAACCAGGCTGAAATGAAGAAAGATATGTCAGCGATGGATGAGAAAATGACTGCGAACCTTGGTGAGTTAAAAGATGATATGAAGAAGGATATGTCAACCAACCTTGGTGAGTTGAAAGAACTAATAGAGAATAAAATAACATCTTTAAATGACAGAATTGACGGCGTGGAAAACAAAGTTGAAGAAAGATTTCAAGAAATAGAAGAAAAAGTTCAAAATACAGCCAAAACCGTAGAAGAAAAGGTAGAAGAAATACAAAGGACAGCCAAAACCGTAGAAGAAAGGATTGAGAGTGTAGAAAAGGAGTTGGAAAATGTGAAGAAACAAAAGATAACTGCCGAAAACTATCCCGAAGATGTCAAGTATCAAGCTATGCTTCCTCGGGCCTCTATTAAACTCTCGACCTATGACGGAAAATCCTCATGGCCAGTTTTTAAGACACAATTTGGGATCGTAGCGGACGCCAATGGATGGGATTCCCAGACAAAGGCTTGCCAGTTAGCTGCTTCTCTACGAGCTGATGCTGCCGACGTCCTACAGACTTTGCCTGCAAATGAACCGCTGGATTTTGAAACGCTCGTCAGTGCCTTAGAATTACGCTTTGGCGAGAAATGCATGAAGGAATATAGCAGACTCCAGCTCAAATCTCGACAGCAGAAATCCACTGAATCCCTGCAAGAGCTTGCTACGGATGTCGAGAGACTTTCCCATCTTGCTTATCCTGGCTGTCCGACTGAAATTAGAGAAAGCTTGGCTCTGCAGCATTTTATTGATGGCGTGCGTGACTCTGAGATCCAGAAAGCACTCCGGATTGCAGATCTCAGCGATTTAAAAGGGGCTTTGCTTTACGCTCTGAAATTCGAGGCAGCCCAGCAAGCTACTAGGAAAGATCGACACTTTGTGCGAGCAGCCAACCTGCCTGAGACGTCGGATAGAGCTGTGGAGTGCTTACAGCAGCAGATGAATGACATAATGAGAAAGATGAACTCCTTAATGGCCAACAAACCTTACAGGAAGATCAAGTGCTGGAAATGCGGTGGAGAAGGCCATATCCAAATCGACTGCCCAAGACGACCCAGCACCGAAGGTAATAGCTCACCCGCTAACGGAGGAGCAAGAAAACTGATTATTGACCATCTTGCGGGGCGGAGGTTTCCAGATCTTAAGAAGCCTCATTTTCAAGTATGTGAAATTTCTGCAAGAAGTTGCGGCGAGAACGGAGTTTTTCTAGTCGGAAGTGTGAATCATTTGCCCTGTAATATGATCATCGATACAGGAGCCAATGTGACCATCATTCGGAAAGATCTAGCTCAGCGGCTGAAAGAAAAACTCTCCTGGACCCCGCCACGTGTAATCCTTCAAACTGTGACAGGAGATAAGATCGACATATTTGGAAGAATGACACTGGAAATAAAGTTTGGGAACGCCGCTTACCACCATACAGTCTATGTGGCCGATATTTCAGACCCTTTCATACTCGGACTGGACTTTTTAAAAGAGCATGGATTTACACTGGATTTTAAGAATAATGAGTTACGCTCTGCTCAAGAAGATGTCACTATTTTCAAACTTGGAAATGAGTCCGGGTCTATTCAACGGATCACAGCCAAGGCAGATGTTATCATCCCTCCTCGGACCGAAATGATGATACCTGGATTAACAGGAAACGAAAGAATTTTCCAGTATGGCTTGACTGGATATCCTGAGAAGAGCCCAAAGGGAGTGCTAATAGCATCAGCGCTGGTAGATCTGTCGAGAGATGTGATACCTGTGAGGATTGCGAACGTAAGTGAAAAGTCTAGAATTATCCAGAAAGGTGAAGTGCTTGCCACCTGTGCTCCAGTTACCTGTGTTTGCAAAGACCCGAGCTTGACGTTATCGGAGCCACCTACAAGTTTAACACCTGTAATTGGACGAAATGAAAATTTATCTCCTGAACAGAGACATGCCGCAGAAAGACTGTTCCAGGAATTTAAGGATGTGTTTTCACAAAACGAGAATGATATAGGTCGCACTTCTCTGATACGTCATAGAATTGATACTGCCGACCATCCACCGATTAAACAGCATCCAAGACGCTTGCCGTTCGCAAAACAAGAAGAGGTTTCTAAGCTCTTACAAGAGATGCAGAATAGTGACATCATCGAACCGTCATCAAGTCCGTGGTCCTCTCCCATCGTGTTGGTCCGAAAGAAAGATGGCTCCACAAGATTTTGTGTGGATTATCGTAAACTTAACGATATCACGAAGAAAGACAGCTATCCTCTACCAAGAATAGACGACACGCTAGATACTCTTTCAGGACATAAATGGTTTTCCACACTGGATATGAAGAGTGGATATTGGCAAGTAGAGATCCATCCTGATGACAAAGAGAAGACCGCATTTACTACTGGACAAGGACTTTGGCAATTTAAAGTTATGCCGTTCGGGCTCTGCAATGCACCAGCAACGTTCGAGCGCCTCATGGAGACAGTGTTAAAAGGCCTGACTTTTGAAGCTTGTCTCATCTACCTAGATGACGTCATCATTGGTGGCCGCACGTTTGAAGAACATCTAGAAAACATTCGAAAAGTGTTAACGAAGCTGAGAGCGGCGAATTTAAAGCTGAACCCTTTGAAATGCAAGTTCTTCCAACGAGAAGTAAACTATTTAGGACACATCATCTCAGCTGAAGGTGTTCGAACAGATCCTGAAAAAGTGTCCGCAGTAAAGAACTGGAAGCGTCCGGAAAATGTCCATCAGTTGCGAAGCTTTCTGGGACTATGCACTTATTACAGAAAGTTTGTACAGGGGTTCTCCAACATCGCAAGACCCTTGCATAGGCTCACTGAAAGCAAGCAGAAGTTTCTATGGACACAAGAATGCGAGAATTCCTTCCAGCGGCTGAAAGAAGCTCTCACATCCTCTCCAGTCCTTACCTATCCACACCCCGACAAACAATTCATTGTGGACACGGATGCTAGTCATGAAAGTGTCGGTGCTGTACTTTCCCAAGAAATAGATGGCCAAGAACGAGTCGTAGCATACTGGAACAAATGTTTGTCGAAACCAGAGCGGAATTATTGCGTCACTCGTAAGGAGTTATTAGCTATAGTAAAAGCCATAGAACACTTCCATCACTATCTCTATGGCAGGAAATTTCTCCTTCGTACTGATCACGCATCCCTAACATGGCTGATGAATTTTAAGAACCCAGAGGGCCAAGTAGCCAGATGGATACAACGACTCCAGGAATACGACTTGGACATCAGGCATCGTAAAGGCTCATCGCATGGAAACGCCGATGCCCTATCAAGAAGACCGTGTCCCGAGAGCTGTCGCTATTGTTCCAGAGCGGAGAGCAAGTATAATCCCGAATATGTCATACGCCAGACGAAGACTTCACTATTGACGCCACCAGATCCCTGGAGTGATGAGAAGATTCGAGAAGATCAAATGGCAGACTCTGAGATCAAACCAATCTTGGAGTTATTAGAATCTTCTAGCACGAAGCCCAGTTGGAAAGACATCTCGACTTACAGTCCTACGACGAAGCAGTATTGGGCTCTTTGGAACTCTCTCCACGTCAGGAATTGTGTCCTGTTCCGAAAATTCGAATCGGAAGATGGGAAGACTTCTCGGTGGCAGTTAGTACTTCCTCGATCCCGAATCCCAGAGGTCCTCAAGGAATTACATGGCAGTCCCACTGGTGGCCATTTTGGAGTCATGAAAACATTACACAGAGTCCGAGAGCGCTTCTTCTGGGGAAAAGCGAGAGCTGACGTCGAACAATGGTGCAAATCTTGCGATGCATGTGCAGCTCGGAAAGGACCAAAGAAACGTAGCCGAGGAAGACTACATCTCTACAATGTAGGAGCACCTTTCTAACGCATCGCCCTTGACATCCTAGGTCCTCTGCCAAGAAGTGCTGATGGCAACAAATACCTCCTTGTTGTCATGGACTATTTCACAAAATGGCCTGAAGTTTATGCCATCCCTGATCAAGAAGCTTCTACGGTTGCGGATGCCTTGGTACACCAGTGGATATCAAGGTATGGAGTCCCTCTTCAAATGCATTCTGACCAGGGGAGAAATTTCATCTCTGCTGTGATTGAGGGTCTCTGTCAACTTCTCGGAATGGACAAAACTAGGACGACGCCTTTACATCCGCAGTCGGATGGCATGGTTGAGAGATTTAATCGTACCATCCTCAACAATCTCTCACTTCTAGTCTCAAGAAACCAGCAAGACTGGGACCAAAAACTTCCCTTGTTTCTTCTCGCCTATCGCAGCGCCGTCCATGAAACAACCGGCTATTCCCCGTCTCAGATGCTTTTCGGTCGTGATCTTCGTTTACCTTGTGATCTGCTGTTTGGTCGCCCTCCAGATGCGCCTTCATCGCCAGAGGGATACGTGCAGAATCTCCAGGCACGATTTGAAGACGTCCACAACTTGGCTCGAGAGCGGATCAATATACAGACGGAGTAGATGAAGACCAGGTACGACACGAAAGCCACGGGACATCAATTCAAAGAAGGTGACAAGGTTTGGTTTCATAATCCGACTCGACGTAAAGGACTTTCTCCCAAACTGCAATCGCACTGGGACGGTCCTTATACAGTCCTAAACAGACTGAACGATGTCGTAATTCAGATCCGAAAGTCACCAAGTTCGAAGCCTAGAGTCGTTCATTACGACAGGCTGGCTCCATACTATGGCCATAGTACTTAGTTCATTGATTGTAAATAGTGTAATGTAAGTAATGTAAATTAGTATGACCATGGTCTTGTATATAAATTAATGTAATTATTTATTTTGCTTAGCATTATCATTATTATTGTTATTATTATTTAAATACTTGTATGTAATAATGTCTATGCTTTAATTTTATTTTATTTTTAAATAAGTGTATATTTTGTATAATTCAGCATCATGAATGTGTTTTGAATAGTATAGCATTTGTTGGTAACGGGTTTGCTTTCCGATCAAAGGTTGAACTGCCCGGGACGTGCAGTCCTTGAGAGGGGGGCAATGTTATGAATTTTGTATATATCTGTAAATATTCCATTTGTTTAAATTTATTTTATTTTATTATTGTGAAATTTGCAGTATTATTAATGTATTTCCTATTGAGCATCATGTAACTCAATGCTAAAGGCCTCAGATGGTTTGCAAGGAAAACAACCTTACACCCTCATCTTTATAATGGAAGTCTATGGTAAAATCGCCAAGGAATGGGTTTATCGCCAAGTTGGCGATGGTTTTGGCGACTTATTTTTGTCGCCAAATTTGGCGATATATCGCCAAATGTCGCCAAGTTGGCGACGGATTTGGCGACTTTTTGTGCAACCACCCCCCCTTATACCTGTACATTGGGATCCTTTCTCGCTTTGGTTCTCTATCGAAAGTTAAAGCACTTTCTGGTAATTTCTAGCATCTGAAAACCCTGGAATAGTCTGGAAAGATCTCTGAAGTCTATATAAGGGACCTCCACCAGTTCAGTTGAGTTAGTTGTCTGTCAACTGCGATTGAATTCATACGAGAGGCTTTGCATTGAGAACTGTGTTACTCAGATTGATTTTGTCGTTGATACGTCGTATTGAACGCATTGTTTCTGTGTGAAATTTTGCTGCGCTTTTATTGGATTTGAAGATTACTGAATATCTTGTAATTTTCAGAAGATATTTGTGATCGTATTGCACTGTTTATAGTGAATAAAGCCTTTTTATTGTCCTTATATATCGGCATCAGTCCTTTCGAACCCCGAGCTCACAACAATATATATATATATATATATATATATACTTCTATAGAAAGTAAAAATCGTTGATTTGGCAACAATCACAGCTTGGCAGTGTACTGACAATAGCCAAAGCACTACAAAAGCCGCCAATTCTTGTCAACCATTATGTTTATTTAAATTATCTCTTAATTTTTAAGTAATATTATAATTATTTTTCATTAATATTCTCTTTTAATTTTACATAATACAATATATAATATTTTCTCTTAATTTTCTGAATAAACTTATAGCGGCTAGCAAGAAATAGGCAATGTCAACTGCTCCTTTTCAAGCTCAAATGATCATTTGTGGTTTGGAATAATATCGTTTGTAGCACGTTCTCTCTGTTTTCGAAATGAAATTTAATTGCGTTGGGTAGATATGGAAAAACGTGTGTTTTCTGTAGCGATAAGCAAGGAAAAAAAATATTTTCATTCAAGACACGTTAAATAAGTGTAAGAAAGATTTTTAATTAAGCTTTTATTTCGAAAAATCATATATATATATATATATATATATATATATATATATATATATACTTTTATAGAAACAAGGGTCGTTGATTTGGCAACAATCACGGCTTGGCTGTGTATTGAAAGTAGCTAAAGCACTACAAAAGCCGCCATCTCTTCTAATAGGCGCTTTCTCTGCCAGAATATAAATCGGCGTCTGGCAGTAATTTAGCAACGGAATTTCGGTCTGGCAAATTAATTATAGCTTATCTGATGGACAAAATATAACATGCTAAAATTTCAGCTCTGCTAAAATGACGTGAATTTGACACCTTATTTTGCCTCTAAATCAGGATCTGGCACGGTCTTAACAACGTGGAAACGGTCTGGCAATAATGATTTAATATCACGAATAGTTAGCAGAAACAAGTGTTGTAACCAAAATTAATGCTAAAATGACGTAATTTTGTCACCTTTTTACCTGCATTGCCCCTCCCCTCACAGGTAAACGCAACGTCTCCCACCAGCCAGACCGGCGGCCGCTGCGTATCTATACTATTAAAATCCGTTCACGTATCTATGTAACCTCAAAAACTCGAAAACCACTGGGCGCCGGGCTACGAAATTTTGCCCACGTGTTGCTGATAGGGGGCCAATGAACGATTGGGGCAAAAAATTCGAAAATTTTAAATAGATTTTTGATGGATTAAATATCAATTAAAATCCATCTACAGAGAGATCTCATCAAAAATACGATTTTTTATCTTCGGTTGGTTGGTTGTATAAAATCTCCGCAGAAGTCATTAAATAAATCAAGATCATTGCAATTGCGAGTCGAGTGTTTAAAATCGATGGATCAGAAATTATATGACATGTAGAGATAATCAACTTAATTATTAACCGTTGCCAAATGCTAAAATCTTAATTTTAAAGGATTTTATCGACTTAATGAATGATACTTTACATGACATATATTAGTATGCTACAGATTATTAATACAGAAAACTTTATTTAGCAGATTATTTCTTAAATTTGCGGGGATGGAGAGGGGTGGGGGTAAACGACTTTTTACTGAACATTACATTTATTTTACATGACCGCGCGCCACCTGGAGGCGGCTTTTTCATTAATTGTCCCTCCTTATTAATAAATCCAAATCTACTGCTCTGATTTCAATAGAACTAATTATATTTAACAAATTTAACATTTCTAGCTTCAACCATAACGTTTAATTGTTGTTTAATATAGAGAATACCGCTATTTTAGAATAACAGTTTTCGTAAAAATTAAATTTATGTTCCTAAGAAAAGTACAGAGACCGTTATACAGTTAACCAACAGTCAAAGTTGTGATTTGTTGTTGAGCACTTGACTGCGCGCCTCCTCGCGGGTAATTATTTAATTGCGCTTAATTATTACCTTTTTAAAAAAATAAAGATAAAACTTTTTATCACAAACATCAACAAAACTTTTTACTCTATTTATTCCTCTCTTACAACGATATCGTTTTATCGTCTGCTGCCATAGCAACATGATAAATTAAATTTCATTAAAAAGAAATTCACAGTTGTAGAAATTATTTTTCTAAATCGAATAATTATTAAGCAACTCAACACTTTAACAGGGGAATTCTTATTTCTTATTTAGATATTTTAAAATTGTTTATTGTCATGGCATTTTTATGCTAAGTTTCGTTTCATATTCGATTATTATTATGTCTATTTGAGGTAAATTTCTTGCGTACTGCTACTTTTTACGGCATATTTTTGGTTGTGTAAATGCTGATTTTTAACAGACATAACAAATTTTTATATTCATAAACTTTAGTTTGGTTGTACTGATTTTTATTTTTTGAATTTTGATTTTAGAATTAAATTCATGAACTCCCGTGCGTAGAACGGGTTAAATAGCTAGTTATACAATAAAAAGGGAGAATATATAGAAAAATGAGCCTTGCTAAAATCACGTATTTTCTGACGTTGCTAGCCCTTAGACTAATAACGGCTGTAAATCGAGTTCAAATTCAGATACAGACCCAATTAAAGCACAATTCGATAGATGGAAGTTCGGATTTTAATATTATTGCAAAAATGAAATATCGATATTATCGAAAATGACGTTTCAAAGGTGTGCGGATACCTTAATTTAAAATTTTAAATAAAATGCATATATTTAGATGTGAAAAATGTATGCATGACCTTTATCTAATGAAAACTAAAGGTTTTTAAATTAGAATTAAAACTTCAAAAACTTCAGTTTTATTAAAATAATGTATCTGAAAGTTTCGCATTAAAAAGCAAAAATCGTATTTATTCATTTATTTATTTATTTTTTGTATGCCTAAGCTGAAGAGAAATGAACTTACGCTTGATGGTTCTTTTTGACGTATACGTATCTCTATAAAACGCTGGTTTTAACCCTTTCAAGGGCAAAGTACTTCTTTTACTAAAATGTTAAAATATTTGAATGACACCAGATTTTACGAACAAATCTATTTGAAAATGATTAAAAGCTTTTCATTGCGAATATTATAAAAGCAAAATTTTATTAAAAATTTCTGGGTGCCACTTGGCAGTTTCGAATTAAAATTAAGCGTTCGCGCCTTGCAAACACCGCCTTTGAAAGGGTTAACGTGCCTAAGAAAGTTCTGTATGTTCATAAAATGGAAAAGTTTTTACATAATGTCCATATGTAAATATTCAAAAGTATTCAAAGTGGCATTCAGAAGTATTGGATGTTCAAAAATGACGCCACCAGTTTCAAAGTCAATGAAGCATTAACTATAATAGCTATAAAGGGAAATAAAGAGACATGTCTGTAAGTTAGTACACAAATTTATATGCAGTAAAATAGTTCGAATTTCCTACAATGTATGACACTCCGCTGTTTCATCCTGTAAAAATACTCAAATTGCCTTCAAAATTTGAAAACGTAAACAGATCTTCCACGTTTCTATAACTAAATAGAATAAAAGTGTGGAAACTGGACGATTTTTTAAGGTTTCCACATCAGTTTGAACATTATTAAATGTTGAATTACTGCAAAGCCATCTATCCAAGAAAATATGTAGTATTTTTTAATTACTGATACATATTTATATACTGTATATGCAGATTAAATTACTATATACAGAATTTATCAGCTACTTTATAATCATGACGCATGTTTCATTTTGATATATATATTGTAGTTAAAGAATTATTGAATTTTAAAATTGTGGGTTTCTATTTTGGATATTCCGTATGTTCCTTGTAATTTGTTTTGCAGCATTTCAGTAAGAACGTAATTGCGTATTCAGCTGTAACGTAATTGCGAAAGACACTTTGTAAGAAAATCTTCACAAACTCAACCAGAATGCACGCAACATAAATCAATCTCTCTCCCTCTCTCTCTCTCTCTCTCTCTCTCTCTCTCTCTCTCTCTCTCTCTCTTTTTTTTTTTTTTTTTTTTTTTAACAGAACTTTTTCCAATTGTAAACGTTGCAAAAACATTTATCATTAAAAAAGATTTATCAAGCATATTAAATCCGGCACTTTTGCTGGGACACTCTATTCATGGACAATCTACAATAAATTGTATATAAAAACATGCAGAGCCATCATTTTGTAACTTGTCATCCATATCTTCCCTTTTCAAGCTAATCAAGAAACCGCAAATAACACAACCGCAAACGTTGCGACAATTTGTAAGGCATGTCAACTTAGATGAGAGTTGCCTTTAATTTTGCACTCAGAAATAGTTCATATTTAGTTGCAATGGTTAGTTAATTAGCAGCGAAGCATACACTTAAAAAAACAAGAAAGCAGATTTTTTTAACTTTTTAAAGTGGAAGCGACACATATGTTTAGCCTGTTTTATGACCCTGAATTCGGTGAAAAGAGTATGTGGTAAAATAAATTTGGTACTTTAACCCAGCATGGCAGTCTGTTTTTAAACTCTGAAGATCATGTAGAAGGAGCAAAATACCATTTAAAATAATTATTTTCAAATGTCGCGAGGTGTTTCAGTGAGTTATTCTAATACATTAAAACAGTGTGTCTCAGCCGGTGTGCCGTGACACACTGGTGCACTGTAAGAGGACCCCCGGTATGTCGCGAAAATTTTCAGTAAAGTTACGTGAAAATTCTAACTATCAAAAGTAATTTAAAGTGCAACGACCCAAATTCTCAAATTTACTATGTAATAAGGTGTCAATAGAATGCATTTCCTTCTAAATTTGTTTCGGTGTTCAAATATTCTTAAAAAGAAGTTTCAGAAAATTACAATGAAATAATTAAAGAAACATATTATAATCTATTGATTTTCTCTCAATTAACAATTTATAATTATTACTGAAAATGTCGCGCTTATATATTAGCGAGAAATAAGCTTTTATGCAACAAGAAATGTTCAAAACGAAAATTAAATATGTCTAGATCTATGGAAGAAAGTTTAGTTGTATGATTATCCCAAAATTCTACCCTGTAAAAAAGATGTTTTAAAAATATTGTTATTACAAACTATAACGAGCGTGCATACAGTTCTACAACAAGTTTTCTACAAGTTTTTTTGCCTTATTTAATAGCAGAAAACTGTTACAAATTCTACCATTAAATTTGGTAAATACGAATTCTGAGATTTAAATATAAAATAGAAATTTTCTAATCTGAAGTGGACTGGGCAGTTCCAAAGAGTGTAAGCATCTTGCTTATCTAAGCGCTTTCTCTGCAGCTGTACTCACCTTGTGTAATAAAATACTTTACTTTGTTTATCTATGATGAAGAATTTTGTTTGTAAATAAGTTTTAAAAGATATTCCTTTGGTAGGTTTTTAATCATTATGAGTTTAGTGTACCGTGGAATTTAAAACCTGCGTTCGAGTGAACCGCGAAATAAAAAAGGTTAAGAAACACTGCGATTAACTCTTCCCGGTAAGATATAATCATGAAAAATTGTCTGTGAAAGAAACATTATTTTTATTAAAGAAAACAATGTTTCATTTTATCATTCATAAATATCATTAATAAAAAAAATATTAATAATTTGTATAAAACTGTACACGATTAAAAATCTTTTCATTTCAAATTCCGAAATTTCACGGAAAAATTGACAAATTGAAAATTTCGTCAACAAACGGAAAAAACAGTTGTGACACAGTTGCCGTCGATTCTGCGTGATTTCACGTAAATATCGCTTAGATTTGAGAATTTTACTGAAATTTTATCTTAGATTTCAGAATGATACGTGAATGATGGAAAATTAACTAATAAAACTGGCAACAATTAATCATTATTAACTGAAAAATAAGCGCCATTGATGATTTATTTTGCTTTGTAATTCTATTTATTTTAAATTTGGTTGGTTGGTTGGTTGATTGGTTGATTTTATGACGGACGATTATCAACTTGAGGGATCTCCGTGGGGGTCTTTCTAAGGAATACTAACCCTTATTTACGGCAAGGTTCGAAGAAAACCATGGAAAACTGCGAACGGTTAGGTCGACGAGCGCGACAGTGGTTTGAACCCAGCACCTCCCGTCTACCAGCTTTGAGATCAGAAGCTCTCAGCCACTGGTGGGGCTATTTTAAATTTGGAACAATACAAATTTTATGGTCCTACAAATATTTTAAATATCTTTAGTCAGATGATGCATGAGCTTGACATTTTACCGTTTAGCATGACTCATACCGAGCTAACTTGTCATTTTATCGTAAGATGGTAATGCCACTTGTTTTCATTATCGATGGGTTTGGATTGTTGAAAAATAAGTAAGCTAGCTTGCATTTTATAAACATAAAGACATTAACCTAATTTTGCAGATTCAATCATAAGAAGCAATATTTATGTTTACGGGGTTTTACGAAATATTTCGGGTCAATTTCCATTAAAAGTACTTGCAAGAATTATGATGCAGTATGGGGGGGGATTTATTATCTTAATGAAGCTTCCCCCTTAATATAAATTTGAAGTTACCAAAGAAGTTATGTTTTAATCAGAAATTTCAAATTGGAATTGCTTGCTAAAAACTCACTAACTTCAAAATTTTGTAAGCATATCTCTAAAACATAAATATAACAAGTTTAAACACAAATTTTTGTGCTAAGCTATATATGTTTAAAGTACATCATTATTGGAATTGATACACAAGAGCTTTTTTTATTTATGGTAACATTATTTAATAGAAAGCAATTTTTTTCTCAGTTCCTTTGGATATGCTTAGACTTTCAACTGCAATGAAATTCAATATCATACATACATGTTTTTCGTGAACTATTTCAGCCCATAACATGATTCTGAAAAGAGTTTATTCATGCAGCGAGTTGCTTCTAAATAAATAATATTGACAACAAAAAACAAACAAAAAAATTAACAAATTGAAACATTAAAAAAAATAATAATAATATTAAACAACTAAAAATAATTTTTGTCGAATTTATTATTTCACAGCTTTCTAGCTCATACCTTTTAAAGTTTTTAAATAGCATTTTAAATCCAAAATAGGGATAAATCCATCAACTAACAAAGACTATTGATAAATAATTAAACGTAAATTTTTAATCTTTCGCTGAGTGCAACTAATCTAAGAGGCACACTTCTAAAGTTCATTTCTTTTTTTTTAAAGTTATTTCTCTGTCTTTAATCAAATATTAGATTTTTTTATTTAAACATTTTTATTTAATTTACTTTTAATATCTTTAAAAATATTATAAAACAATTAAAAGGTAGTCGAAATAAAAAATGTTTAAAATGAAACGTTATAAAAGGCTTCTATAAAAATCCTATGTCTGTCAAGCATATTGTCGTCAAAGTTGTTTGTTCTGATATTTGCATTCGATAGAAAGTTATTAATGAGATTGGTTGAACAAACTTTTCTGCTTTCTGAAAATGTATCAAAACACTTACAATTAATTATTTATATTTAATATTTAATATCATAATTACGATTTTCTTTGTTTCCAGATTAACGTCATATAGACTAACGTTCAATGGCAATTCACATTTAACTGGACATACATTGCAAAATAAACAGTTTTTAAAAATAGCTTCTCATCAATCACTCAGAAAGAGTCGTTTTTCAATTGTGATACGGCAAGGAAAATTCTTCTTTTTTTCGGCTATCAATGCAATCCAAACATTTAAGAACATTTTTTGAACCTAGAAACGGATACGCACATTGAAAATGAAGATTTGAGCACAAAGACACCCGAAAAAAAATTAAACAAGAACGAAAAATCATGCGTCAAGCATAGATTATATAGCACTTTCCAACGCTTCCAAAATAATTTTACAAATCATACCGTTTGATAAGCTAAAAGCTAACATCTAAGTAAACAATTTAGAAAACGCATAACATATTTAAAAACATAATTTCAGGAATTTCCAACATATACAATATTCGGAAAAATATCCGAATACTTTTATTCAGCCCTGTATAGGATCTATAGATTTGTATATATGCTACATAGGATGATAATTTTAGTTCAGTTAGGAAACGCGTAGCACAGTTTAAAATTCTGCGTCTGGAGTTTGTCAATAAACAGAAATGTGTTCGCGAACTTTTGTGCTGCCCTGTATAGGATCTACAGAATTTATACACACCACGTAATAGACAAAAAGCGAGTTAAAATTAAAATCGCGTTCAATAACTTAAAACGCACTTCCAGGAATTATTGTTAACAGACAGTAGATAATTCTTTTGCGTGTCCCTGTAAATGAACGATGACTGCTATACACACGATATTCCGTAGTAAGTCTCTTGTAATGCACCTTAGTGATCTATATAAATTTCAATGCGTTTAAAATAGTGAAACATTATTTAAATAAACCGCAGACGATTTTTCTCCATAGACGTAATGTAACGGAATTCTTTTTACTGTCCCTGTAAAGTAACTATAAGTGCTATGCACACCCTGTTCCATATTAAGCTTCTTCTAATGCACCTTAGTAATATATATAAATTACAATGCGTTTAAAATAGTGAAACATTATTTAAATAAACCGCAAATGATTTTTCCCCATAGACCGCAATGTAACGGAATTCTTTTGAGTGTCCCTGTAAAAAAACTATAAGTGCTACACACTTCCGTTGAAATAGGGAACATGCTATAGATAACGACAATAACATATAAAAATTGCAGAGCAATCCGAGCATATTTACGGGAGTTAGAGCACGGACAGACGGCAGACGGCAGACGGCCAGACGGCCAGACGGCCAGACGGCAGACGGCCAGACAAACCGAAGTCATAAGCACTTTTCAACTAGGTTGGAAAGTGCTAAAAATGAATCCACAACTCCCGCAAAATCACAATGGAATACATATATTTAAATTCCTAACCAAAGGATTTTTTCTTTTAAATTGTAGAAGATTGCACGATGTTCCAAATTTTTTTTTTAGTTCAAAAGTATGAATTGCATGAAGAATATATACACTCCACTCCAAAAAAACTATTAGAGCATGGAAAGTGTTCTAACTTCCTTTTTTCCGGCAAATTGCGTACGAAATTTGAAATTATGTAAATCAAGAAAGTTGTATAAGACAATATCTGGTTTACCAGTCAATCGAATTAATTATTGAGTTGTGAGAGGGGTTTTGCCGTTTGAACCACACAGATAAGACAACAGAAGAATGGTAAAAGAACGTGAAGATGCAAGAACGCATGTGAAGCGGGGGTTTTTGTATAAAAGTGTTAAATATTTATTTTTGTCTTATTATGTATCCAAAAATTCTGTTCGAGAAAGTTTTGAATTTCTATCAAACTTCCAAAAGTTTTCCGGAAACTTCTCAAATTTTCGGTATACTAGAAATAACGGTGCGCGATGGGTCAAAGGACAGACGGTTTTTTCTCGTGATGCTCTCAAGAGGTATGTATGGACGCAAGAAGATACTCTCGAGAAAAAAGGTGACGAGAGGGAAAAGAGAAGTTAGAAAGGTGAACGATAAGAGAGGACACGCTACGGCAGCGAGCTCAACCAGGTTTCTACAAAGACAATGCAGAGGACCATGAGAGAGCTGAAATTTTGATATTGTCGGCCAACCAAAAAATTAACAAAAAACAAGGAAAAACAACGCGAGTTGGCACAGCGATAGACAACAGACTCTCACGACTGATTTGCAACAGTTTTCATGGACGAAAAAATGTTTTGTCTTGAAGTACCAGATGACTGGTCCAGTTGGATGGACCCAGAGGGAAAACAAATCAAAATTAATCCCCAGAATAAGGGTGGTACCATTATGGTGTGGGGTATCGAATGGCTACATCCACATTCAATCTGTTGAAGGTCGGGTAAATTTCAGTGTTTACCAGAAATTTATCGGCCAAGATATCAAACCAATACGTGATCAATGGTTTGGTAGCAAAAAGTATCAATTTCCACAGGATTATTGCTCGTGTCATATTTCGAATCAACGTGCTATTTTTCCGTGAGATCCAAATGGATACTTTCGATTGTCCCACGAAGAATCCTGATCTAAATATTATTGAAAATGTGTGAGAAAATGATGTCTGATATCATTTAACATCATTTAGGATATGCAGCAGCAATATAATAACTTGGATGAGCTTTGGTGAGCAATGAATGACGTCGTAATAGAGATCAACTTGAATTCCATCGAATTTATCAAAAACCCATACAAATCACTTCCCAAACGACTAATCGATGTTATTATTTCAAGGGAAGTATAACTAAATGCTAATTAATGTTAATTACACAGCCAATGATCGCTTTTTCAGTTTAAAACATCCTCTCTGACATTTTCAAATTAATAAAAACTTTGTGTTTTGCTAATTGTTCGAGTATTTTTCCCTACTTTTGCGTTAAAATTTCGAGTATATCTCGTGATTTTGGTTTTATTTGTAGTTCTGAACTTTCTTGTTTGTCGAATTTACCGTAGCGTTGCCTTTAGCGGAGAATTTCACCTAACATCCTTTTTGTCGGTAAGTGTATATACCGGGTGCGCTACAGATTCGTTAAAATTTAAAAAAATCATTAAAAAGAAATAATTGATGCTAAAAAATTGCAGTTTACACTATTGGCATTAGAGAGAGATCGATTTTTTTAATAACAAAAAAAGTTGTGGCTCAAAAAATTACTGATAAATGGCGCTGGCCTTCATAATATAAAGCAGATTTATGCGACTCAGGCTGTCAATAAAACACCTCCATGCACAAGATTCTTCATTAGATGCCAGTCGTATGATATCGTTAACAGATCAAGCATTGTTGGCTAAGATCTTCTACAAGAACGGAGAATCAGCAACCGCCGCATTACGAAAATTTCTCACGGCAAAAGTACTAAACACAATAAAAAGACCCATTTCATGTTCTGGGATACTGAAGCTTGTCAGACGCTTCAAGGAAACGGGTAGTTTGGAGGATCGTCCACGTTGTGGAAGGCCCTCCTTGACACTTGCTTCATATTATGCATGCCACCACCATCCATCGGTAATATTTGAACCACAACTTATTTTGTTGTTAAAACAATTCCGATCTTCTCTAATCCCATTCGTGCAAACCGCATTTTTTTTAGCATCATTTGTTCCTTTTTAATGAATTTTTAAAATTTTAACAAATTTATGGCGCACCCGATATATATATATATATAATACCTTTGAATTCAAAATACAATAAAACAATAAAACAAGTTCTAGCAACAAAACTGACTAAATCTGCATTTTTTTTTAACATAGGAAACTATAAAGTGTATACAGAATACTATAAACTATAAAGTTAATAAATAATTAACCAATTCAAACATCAAATTACTGAAGCTCCAATTTAGAGACGACACGCAGCCAAACATGCATAATAGTTTTAAAGATAAATTTGAAAATAAATATTTAAAGTGATAAAAGATGCCAGAAGAACAAAAATGGAATTTAATAATCAACTGATAGTAAAATGGAATTGGAAAAAGAAGACATGTGAAATGCATGATATTTAATACCTTTGGAAGCAGAATACATCAAACAAGTTCTATTATTGAATTCTGACCCAAACGCCAATTTAAAGATGGCATGTAGTAAGTGAATAAAGAATATTTTTAAGTTAATAGATAATTAATAAATTCAAAAAACAAATTACTGAAACACCAAATTAGAGATGGCATAGTAATACATAAATAATAACTTTAGAGAAAAGCAGAAATATAATAAATAAATAAAATGATAAAAGATGCAAGAAAGGTGAAATAAATAAAATCCAATTACAATTTGAATAAGAAATTTCGATGTTAAATGAAATTAAAATGGAATTCCAAAAAAGACATGTGACCATGTGTAATCATCAGTTGGCAGCACATGTCACATGTCAAAAGAAAATGCAGTATTACACAGAATATACTGGCATATTTACCAAGAATAGTATATTACTGTCAATATATTGCACTAATAGAAGGAAACAAAAGGGGAAAAAAAAACAAGGAAACTTATTTAATAATAAAACAAAATTATTCACAAACCATGCGATGTGTATGTCACACGATACAAAAACAACATCTTAACTGCATGGGAATTGAGCACATGAGATTGCCAAAAAGTTATATGACTACGGTTAATTAGTTATTTATAGAAATGCCATAGCAATGCCACAGTGTGAATTTTATGTTTTTTATGTTTTTTTAATATTAATATATTAAATATATATATAAGCCAACATCCTCGATCCTAACGTCCTCTAATCTTTATATCTTCTGTATATAAACACCAAATAAGTTATGTATAAACACCCAAGAATTAATTAAATGAATTGATGATTGAATTTACCATGTAATTAGGATATCCATTTAATTTTGCTTCATTACATATGAATTTAATATTTTTGTTTTTATTTATGTCAGAACATAAATATTTTATTATGTGTAGATAATTGAGTATTATATTTTTATAAACTGATTTATGTAAGCATGAAGCATATAATTCGTAAAATATTTACATTAAATGGAAAGTCAAATCTATTATCGTAAACGTCAAAGAGTAATTTATTATTATTATTGATAGAAATTTTTAAGTCAAAAAAATTATATTATTAATAATTATATCATTTTGGCTTAGTGTGAGCTGGTTAAGATATAAGTAACGATGTGATATTAGAGTCATTGAAATAAAAATTAATAATATCATCTATATATCGATAGAAAACATTATCATTGTTATTAACTAATGAATTCCGTTCATCGTAATATAAATATGAATTCTGTTTATCGTAATATAAATCTAGATCAGAGAGAATACTGCAAGCCATTCCTCCTTGGGGAATTCCCTGGCATAGTTGATAAATTATATTTTTGTAAATAATATAATTATGATGCAAAAAGTTCAATAAAATTTTAGAATAACTAACAGAAATAATCTTTTAAATTTAATTAAGATTTGTATTTTTTTTAAAGTACACACAAAGTATTGTGTAAATCAATGATATTAATATTACTAAATAAATCATTAAAGTCAAATGTTTTGATGAATTTTACAGAATTTATGTTTTGTAATTTATTTAGAAGCTGAAAACTATTTTTGAATGGTGAATATGATCATGTTTTATCGTTATATTATATATTTGAGTGAGTATATTTAAAAGTAAATTGCTAGCAGCATTATTATATGCATTACAGACAATAGTAGCAGTATGAAATTTTATTGGATTTTTAGGAAATTTTGGAATAATAACAATATAAGGACAATTTAAATTTTTAATAAATTGTGAAAATTTAATAATTCTCGATTGTTCATTTCAATTTTTAATGAAGTTTTATTGAAAATATTACTTCCATTAAAAGCATTGTGAATGAAGTGTATATGGAATTCTTTACATATATATATGTGTGTGTGTGTGTATAGGATTTTATTTTATAATCTTACAATTGCTTAAACGTTGACTTGTCTTATGACTATAAATGACTATAGCACTTCAATTTAACTTTAAACAATTTTCACTATTTACTCAACCAAACAATTTGATGATGAAATCAAAATAATTCATACCCATTAATACTGCAATATATTTGTAAATATAAACAAGAATTTACCTAGAATTTTAGCTTTAGTCCTTTATTTTATATATCGGATTATGAACCTTCAAACTATGAGGTACAAACTATGGAACAACTATTTTCTCTCGCTTTCTGTTTAAACATCACCTTTCACGAGCCACAGTATTATCTTGTGATATCGTGTATATATTAATTGAACCCTTGAGTCTGTTATCTTGTATTGTTGAGGATATTAATTTTAAATTGGGTATTATTCATTATTCCAATCCCACACACACACATATATATATATATATATATACGTATAATAAAACTTTTGTAAATAATAAATATGAAACCACATAATATATACATTAAAAAAAGCACCGTCCCTGCTGTTTTATCCCTATATTAGCAGAGAATACTGGGAATTGTGTCTACTTTCAGAATATGAATGCAATTTTTAACGAAGGGGTCGTATACATATGAAGAGTTGTACAAGTTTTGAATTTTCTAATGGTAACAGCCAATTTTGACACCATATTTGAGTTTCTTGGATCGAGGACAAACGGAAAAAGGATAGTTAATATGTTTTTCTTAAATTGTCATAGCGTTATAAAAGAAAATGTGCTAGGGATTTATCAGTAAATTTCGAAAAATAAAATTTAGATCTTCAAAGGAAAAGTATTTGCAACACTCAATTAGTTACAAGAAAAATAATACAGAATTTTTCAATTACTAAAAACCGAATGGAAATTCCATTAAATGTTACTTTCGATGATTTTCTTTTCTGTGAATACTTTGATAACAGGAAATAGTACCTTTAGACCGTCGAAAAGTAAAATTTATCTACATTTGGAAAACTAATGATCGGAAATACACTGCTCAAAACAATTAAAGGATATTGCAGTTTTAGGTGGATTTTGTATCTGGGAAACTTTTTAGCTGATTGATACATGGTCGACAGACATAGTAGGTTATATGAGAATAAATTACACATGTTTGGCAGAAAAAAAATGCATTTTATTGCGCATTTGTGTACAAAAGGAAAAAAACACAATTTGTGCATATGAGAAAAAAAGAATAAGAAAAGGTGTTTTCTTCAAAGAAAATATTTTTCAGTAGGGGGTATGGTTTCCACGGGCGGCCAGCAACGTTGAACACCTTTGAGGCATGGACTCAATGAGGCTATTAATGACGAGTTGGGGTATTCTGCCCCACTCTTCCAGAAGAGCTCTTTCCAGTTCTTGGAGAGTTCGTGGGGGTTGTTGGCGGCCAGAAACTCGTCTTCCTAGAGCGTCCCAAGCGTGCTCGATTGGATTCATGTCTGGAGAACACGCTGGCCATTCCATTCGAACGATTCCTTCCTCGAAAAGGAAATCCTCCACCAGGTTTGCACGATGTGGCCTGCAGTTATCGTCCATTAAAATGAAGTTATCTCCGATTGCTGCAGCGTAAGGGACTACAATAGGTCTGAGGATCTCATCCCTATATCGGCGACCAGTCAGAGCTCCATCTCGAATAATGTAGAGGTCAGTGCGCCCGTCAATGGAGATGCCACCATACACCAACACTCCTCCACCGCCAAATCTGACACTTTCGTGCACGAACGCAGGATTATTCCTACTGCCACGGTCCCTCCAGATGAAAATACGCCTATTATCCGGATGCACAGAAAAACGGGACTCGTCAGAAAACAGAATATTGCTCCATTCATTTCTCCTCCAGTTGACATGCTCGGTTGCCCACTCCCTGCGGTCGCGACGATGCCTTGATGTTAATCTAACACATACCATCGGTCGGCGAGCATACAGACCTACAGCATGGAGCCGGTTTCGGACAGTCTGAGTTGAAATCGTGGTGCCTGTAGCCGAGCGAAGGTGTTGTTGGAGAAGAGTAGCGTTCATGTTTCGGTGTCTCCGAGCTGTTAACGCTAAATACCGATCTTCATTGGGCGTTGTTGCCCGTCTACGACCTTGCCCTGGTCTTCGGCCTGCACATCCACTCTCCAAAAAACGGTTCCAGATCCTGGAAATGACACTTTGTGACACTCCAATGGCTTGCGCTACTTCGGCTTGAGTTTGGCCCCCTTCTAACCTACCAACAATTCTCCAAGCTTCTGAATCTGTCAAATGACTTCGCTGAGACATCGTACTCATCGAAACAAAGCAATCACTGAATGCCGATCATCCTTGTCTTCATTCTCTTTTATCCAGTTGAAAGTCAAATTTCATTCGCTGCCGCTGAAGCGACGTTTTTGACGTCGAACTCAAAATTTGCATACTCCACAGTTTGAAAACCAGAAAAATTTGCATTTGTGATT
This sequence comes from Maratus michaelseni, assembly GCA_963931845.1. Classification (NCBI taxonomy): domain Eukaryota; kingdom Metazoa; phylum Arthropoda; class Arachnida; order Araneae; family Salticidae; genus Maratus; species Maratus michaelseni. Next base: position 496,169,277 of record OZ007586.1, read on the forward strand.
CTCTTCTTCTATTTTCGGCAAAAAAAAATTTCGTTTATATCTTTATTTTATATAAAACTTCAAATATCCTTTAATTGTTTTGAGCAGTGTAGTTGTGGACTTACACACTCATGTCTTTTGCGATTTGAGTTCGTCATATGTAAAAATTACCGTAGGTCATATTTAATAATTTTTTGAATATGAATTTATTAATAATTTTCATACTTTAAAAATATGTTTTTCATTCAAAAAATGCCAGGAATATACTTGGCATTCATTTTATTTCATTAAAAAAAAGTTCAATCGGATTATTTATTAAGAAGTCATAATTGAAAGTGTGTCATGTGTATTTAATATTAGCGTCTTGAAACTTTGACCGCTTCTAACTCAATAGACTTCAATATATATATATATATATGTATATAACTATAACTTTCACCAGGCTGCCTTGATCCAAGGAGCTCAAATATGGTGTCAAAAGTGGTTGTGACCATTTGAAAATTCGAAGTGTACAATTTTTAATATATATTGACGACCCCTAGATCAAAAGTTGCATTCATATTTTTTAAGTCAACACACCCTATCGAACACACCCTCTTTGCATCTTTCTACGACAATTTGGAAGATTCAATAGCATTTGGTGATGTGTGTTTTTTTCTTTGACTCTACATCATCGGGAAAAACGTTTATCGTGTTAGAAAAATAAATCAAAATTCCAATATTTTTTTCGATATGATATTGTAACGTCAAAAAACATGGTCGACCGCATTAAAATAGAGTAGCTTTATATATAACAGAGTGACAACATACGGGCAAGGGCCGAGGCTAACGAAAAATACAGGCTACCGCGGTGCTTTACGCATATCTTTTTTTACAGACCGCGGGAGTCACGTGGTGGTCGAATCCACCAATGCAGGTGTACGAAAAGAGCATCACGTCACTCTGGCGGTCTGTAAAAAAAGATAAGTGAAATGAACCGCGGTAGCCTGTCTTTTTCGTTAGCCTCGGGCAAGGGCAGGGCAAACTAGATACCGGGCTTGCTCATTCATTTGAGGCTAACGAAAGAGACAGGCTACCGCGGTGCATTCCACTTATCTTTTTTTACAGACCGCTAGTGTGACGTGATGCTCTTTTTATACGAGGCTAACGAAAAAGACATGCTACCGCTGTGCATTCTACTTATCTTTTTTTACAGACCGCTAGAGTGACGTGATGCTCTTTTCGTACACCTGCATTGGTGCATTCGAGCATCACGTGACTCCGGCGGTCTGTAAAAAAAGATACGCGTAAAGCACCGCGGTTGCCTTTCTTTTTCGTTAGCCTCGCTTTTTATACACCTGCATTGATGGATTCGAGCATCACGTGACTCCCGCGGTCTGTAAAAAAATATATGCGTAAAGCACCACGGTGGCCTTTCTTTTTCGTTAGCCTCGTTATTCATTCTTATGACGTCACAAACAGTGGCTGGCCGCAACCAGCGATTGGTACAAAGCGACGCCTCCATATTTTTGTGCCAATCGCTGTATGTCTTTGGTCGCGGCCAGCCACCATTTGGGACGTCATGATAATGAATGAGCAAGCCCGGTATCTAGTGTAGCCCTGGCAAGGGGCATGCTCAGATTGTTTTTGTCCAAAATATGCCAACCCACATTCTAGAACTTGGCGATGCGCGCTTGGACGATTGCAATTAGAAAAGTGAGACTAGGGTACCAAGATAAGAGAGTTACGATATACCATGCTTAGACTGTGTTTAGACAGATCCGTTCCTCCAAACTGTGACTGCGCAGAACCAGGGCTACACTAGATTGTTTGTTTGTTTATTGAGAACATACATCTGACTTGTGGGGGCCTCCGTGGCCGAGTGGTTGACACCATTCCGCTAATCGCTTGAGAGCGTAGGAGTCAGCGGCGCTTGAGAGCGGCGGGTTCGACTCCCGCCAGCTCCATTGCATACACTTTGTGGAGCTCTCGGATGTAACTCTCTGGTGTTTTAAATTTCCTTGTGGCTATCTCGTCCCTGTATATTGACGATGACTTATAAGCGGGCACTTGATGTCAAGCACACAAGTCAGATGTATGTTCTCAATAAACAAACAAACAAATCTGACTTGTGTGCTTGACATCATTTGCCCGCTTATACTACACTACACTAGATACCGGGCTTGCTCATTCATTATCATGATGTCCCAAATGGTAGCTGGCCGTGCCAAAGACATACAGCTATTGCCGCAAAACGATGCGGGACTCCGCTTTGTACCAATCGCTGGTCGCGGCCAGCCACTATTTGTGACGTCATGAGAATGAATGAGCAAGCCCAGTATCTAGTGTTGCCTTGACAGAACGCAGCAATCTTACAGAACTTTAAAATACTCACCGATGAATGGCAACTGTCAAAACTATGGCAACACAATATTTTGTAGAACAGACAAACATTAGCGATATTCACCTACAAGAACACACCTTCAAAAAAGCTATACGTATTTCATGATGAATATGAGAGTTAGTTGAAGTTGATTTTGCGTTTACATCGTGTTGAACATGTGGTGTTAAGATTAAAAGATGTAAGCCAACACGAAATAATTTAGCAAATAACGTTAAAACTTCATGTTTAATGGAGGACATTCCATCTATGTCACGATCATGAGGTCAAGGCAAAGAACTTCTAACGTAAAGAAGGGAAGGCTCTGTAGACGTAATGTAAATTCCCGCTAGCCAGCAAAAGATTTCATGGAGTAAGGCAGTAGTAGCTACCTTTCTTATCAGTTAGAAGTTCTTTCGGTAAATTACAGGTACCACGTGACTTTGCTCAGCCTCTAACACAAATTTGGAATATAGCTCATATTGTAAAATGTTTGCAATTTCTTGTACGCTTAATGGGTGGATATTCAGTATTTGCATGATCAATGAAAAAACTTCATTTTTTAGGCCTAAGAATTTAATTAATCAGTCTATAGTAGATCGAGATGTCTTTGACCATTTAAAATAAAAAAAAATTGCTATTAAAAATGAATTTATGAAAATCTAATTGAAATAGATATACATTAGAATTTGCTAAGAAAAACCTTTTATTTATCATCTTGTATAACACATTTTAACAATTTTCAAACAAAAATCCATCAAGTAGCCAGTAAATGCTCTGAGCAGTAAATATAGATCCTACATTATATTAAATTATTCAAAATATCTTATAAAAGGAAAAGAAAATGTTGACCCTATCGGGCCAAAAAGCCATGTTTTTACTATAATTTTTTAGCATCGTTTACGCAAATACAAATAGAAGAAATTTAATAAGTCAATTTTTTAGCGGGATGAATGACTTTAAATACAATAAATTTTATTTTAATCATCTAAATGAATAAAGACTATAAATGATCAGTAATACAGTGCCGATCCCTATAATAACACGAGCACTGCATGCAGTTCAATGACGAAACATGATGTAAACAAACAGTAGCTTGGCGATGTTAGAAGACAAGTCAACAAACATTAGCGTAGTGACGATGACAGGCTTGCCAAGATGCCTTTGTGATTCGGCTTTGTCCAAAATCATAAATTTTATACCTAGTATTTTGCCACTGTCATATCTAGCCCCAGGGCAACATTAGATACCGGGCTTTCTCCTTCATTATCATGACGTCGCAAATGGTGGCTGGCTTCTACCAACGAAATATACAGCGGATTCATAACGTTTACAGTGATTGGTACAAAGCGGTGCGCCCATCGTTTTGTACCAAAAAGATTCTGGTGACGAGGTTTATTTGCCATGTGTCCCGTGTGGGTGAGGGGTTACTGTATATAGTGTATTTCAAAATGTTATTGTGAGTAAATAAAATTGTTTGAATTTTATATTGTAATTATATATATATATATATATATATATATATATATATATTGTAATCATTTTTAAAAATATATTATACCTCTAAAGGTTATTGTATACGTATTAATGCATTCAAAATGTACGACTGTAAATAATTGTCATTATAATGTTAATCTCAAAAAGCTATGTAAATAACTATAACTAAAGTTTATGTAAAATATCAGTTAGTGTAATAATTTTAACGTTCGCCCAGCCTTGTGGCAAAATTGGGTTAACGTTTATACTTTGTAAAATTGTAGATTAACTTGTAATTATTGTAGCTAGCGCCGGATAGTAATATTTTTCCCTCCCTAGGCTTAGGGGTTCGTCCTGGCCATTAGCCAAAAGCTGGTCCCTAGGGTGGGCGCTGTCTGTCTGTCTGTCACAGCCAACCATCATTTGTGACGTCATGATAATGAATGAGCAAGCCCGATATCTAGTGTTGCCCTGCTAGCACCCTAAGTGAAACAAGTCAACAAAAATTAGCTTAGAGAAAATAGCAAGTTCGCCATGATACTTAGAGATTCTTTTTCATCCAAAATCGTTTCCCCGAATGATATTTTTTGCCAATATGTCACCACTCTGCTCTGTTAAAAAGCAGAGTGGCGAAATAATCAAGGAACACATGTTTGGGTGTAGAGTGCATTAATTTAGGAGAGTGACAACATACATGAATTAACATTTAATTGGTCGAGAGGACCTTATCAAGGCTACACTGTTAAAAATCTTTAGCTTTAACTGCAGACACACTCGACCGCTTTTATAGAAAACGGTTACTTTACTATATTATGCAGCATTTTCATTGGTCAAAATAAAGATATTCTATAAAAGCGGTGGAGCAACTTTGCAGCAAAAGCTGAAGATTTTTAACAGTGTACACTAGATACCGAGCCTGCTCATTCATTATCATGACGTCATAAATAGTGGCTGGCCGCGACGAAAGACATACAGCGATTAGCACAAAACGATGGGCTCGTCACTTTGTACCAATCACTGGTCGCAGTCAGCCACTTTTTGTGGAGCGCGTTCAGAGACCGAAACGCGGGTTTCTCGTATAATTAGCGAGGCTAACGAAAAAGACAGGCTACCGCGGTGCATTCCAGTTATCTTTTTTTACAGACCGCTAGTGTGACGTGATGCTCTTTTGTACACCTGTATTGGTGGATTCGAGCATCACGTGACTCCCGCGATCTGTAAAAAAGTATATGCGTAAAGTACCGCGGTAGCCTATCTTTTTCGTTAGCCTCGTATAATTGGGCAATGACGTCATCTGATTTTCTCAGGGTAAAGTTGGGTTAAAACGGCTGTGAACGCTTTTGGGTAAAGTTATGGGTATGTTTACAATCAAACACGTCCATCAACCAATCTACCATTACATTTGATTATACGAACATTGCAGGAACCATCCTAGCCAACGTTGGCCAATTATATCATAGTCCTGTTAAAGGTAGACCAATCAAATGGTCAGGACTCAAGTGAACATTAGGAGTTATAAAGAACAACAGTTAACAGTTGCAGTTAGCTATAAAGCAAACAAACTAATCAGATTTCCCAACCACGTGATCACTTTACCCAACAAAATTCTCCAGGTAATGTGGGTTACCCGAAGTATGGGTAATTTCCGGCTCTGAACGCTACGGTAAACCCGCAAAAAATCACGTGATATCGGTCTCTGAACGCTTCGGGTTACCCATGCGTTACCCTATATAACTCGGGGTTCGATCTGTGAACGCACCTGTGATGTCATGAGAATGAATGAGCAAGCCCGGTATCTAGTGTTGCCCTGATCTTATTCACAAACATATTCGGTAATCCTACCATTATCGCCAAGCCAAGTAAATGTAAGTTTATACAAAATCGGATTCGTTCAAGCAAATATCCCCAAGTAATGTGGGCTGCCATAGTTTAAAGAAAGCTTCCAATCTGAGCATACGTTGCTCCTCTCTTATAAAGGCATGCAAATTGGAAGTTTTAGTTCAAACTATGGAAATTCACATTAACATTCCAGCGGACGCGCTATCGCAAATTTCCGACAAAATAATTTTCCTTAAATTCACAAATGGCAGGTAAATTAAAATTTAATTTTGATACTTCTATATGCAATTGCTCTTCTAAAATATTTCTTATTAATGTTATGGAAAATCTTGCATTTTTAATAGCGTAATTACTTAAAATACGTCACGCACCTGGTCGTTGAGTATATTTAAGCTCGCCCGCTGCGAGTTTTGAATCCTCGGTCTATTCAGAGCAGCTTTGGCGGTTTGGCGCTGTTCTGACTTCTGAGAAGCCGTGTTGTTGTTTACTAATATATTCAGTGCGCGCATGAATATCATGCGTGTGCGTATTAAAGAAGATATATTAAAGATTAATAAACAACTATTGATTTTCCCCACGCAGTTAGTGAATATTCAACTATCGTTAGAAAAGTATTTCTTAAACAAGATTTTATATGTTTTATACTTCCAGTTAAAAGATTTAAAATTGGAGGATGTTACATGTTACTCTGAGTTCGAATATCAATTTTTATGTACACAGTATCTCAAAAGAAATATCTCTTGAAAGACAATATCTCTCGTGTGTTTTAGGCAAATGTTTTATATTTTAGGCAAAAATATCATAATAGATTTAATAAAGATAAATGGAATTTTAAAAGAGTTTGTTGACAAATAGTCAATACATGTACCCATGTAGTATAGACTGTAATTTTTGCTAATATGCTATTTCTAATTTTTAACCAGTGTGTGTGGATCCCATAGCAAACATTTTTGTTTGTGTAAAATTACTTAAATCATATGTCCAAATTGCATACTAATTTAATCTGTGATGAAAGATGTTAATTTAAATATTTTTGTGCAAGTACATAAAAAATTATTTAATACTATATATCTTTGATTTATTATAATACAATACTAGAAATAATTATTCATTTTCAACTTTGGGGTGTCCATGCATCCCACCTGTGAACGAGCACAATTTTTTAAACCTGTGTTATTAAGGGTTAATGAAAATATGTAAAAAGTATTCTTATTTTTTCTATATGTTCAAAAAAAAAATATTAAAACAAATTAAGAAAAGAAAAAATCTTAAATATTAAGTAATACTTAAAGCAAAGTCATGTTTCTGGTATTAGGAAGAACTCTGTAAAAGGGGAAAAAAAGCAGCTGTTGACACATTTACTTTTATTTTATTACACATTTAATGTCAATTTTTTTAATCCAGTCCTTTTTGCCTCGAAACTGGCAAAAATACCGTTTTGTCAGAAGTCAGAACAGCGCCATATCGCCAAACCACCAAAGCTGTTCTGAATGGACCGAGGATTCAAAATTCGCTCCACGCGAGAAAGCAAGGCAACACTAGATACCGGGCTTGCTCATTCATTATCATGACGTCACAAATGGTGGCTGCGAGGCTAACGAAAAAGGCAGGCTACCGCGGTGCATTCCACTTATCTTTTTTTACAGACCGCTAGAATGACGTGATGCTCTTTTCGTACACCTGCATTGGTGCATTCGAGTATCACGTGACTCCGGCGGTCTGTAAAAAAGGATACGCGTAAAGCATAGCTTTACGCGTAAAAAGTTTAAAGCATAGCTTAGCCGCAGTAGCTTTTCTTTTTCGTTAGCCTCGTGGTGGCTGGCCGTAACCAGTGATTGGTACAAAACGATGGGCGCACCGCTCTGTACCAATCGCCGTAAACGTTATGAATCCGTTGTGTATTTCGTTGGTCGAAGCCAGCCGCAACTTACGTTATACACGGCCTGTGCATGACGTTTACAACGTTACATGAAGTGGATCAGATTTACACGACGATTGGTGCAAAACGGTGGGCGCACCGTTTTGCACCAATGACCGTGTAAATCTGATCCACTTCATCAAGGCAACACTAGATACCGGGCTTGCTCATTCACTCTCAAAACGTCACAAATGGTGGCTGACCGCGACCAGCGATTGGTCCAAAGCAACGCGCCCATCGTTTTGTGCCAATCGCTGTATGTCTTTCCTCCTAGTCAGCCACCTTTTGTGACGTCATCATAATGAATGAGCAAGCCCGGTATGTAGTGTAGCCCTGACTTCATGTAACGTTGTAAACGTCACGCATCGGCCGTGTATAACGTAGGTCGCGAGCCAGCCACCATTTTTGGCGTCATGATAATGAATGAGCAAGCCCGGTATCTAGTATTGCCTTGCTGAAAGTTTAAAAAACTTGTCGGTTCTTGCTCTGACGAGTTCACTTCATCCCGATTTTGAACCGTGTCGTTAAATTCCGATAACGGTTTGTTTGTTTGTTTATTGAGAACATACATCTGACTTATGTGCTTGACATCAAGTGCCCGCTTATAAGTCATCGTCAATATACAGGGACGAGATAACCACAAGGAAATTTAGAACACCCGAGAGTTACATCTGGGAGCTCCACAAAGTGTGTGCAATAGAGCTGGCGGGAGTCGAACCCGCCGACCTGACTCCTACGCTCACAAGCGATTAGCGGAATGGTGTCTTAACCACTCGGCCACGGAGGCCCCTCCGATAACGGTGAAAGACTTTGATTTCCATAGAAATAATACTTTTTCCTAGAGGGGTTTCATGTATGTGAGTGGCGACATACTCACAGGGTGCATACTTAGAATGAAATTTTTTTCTCTAAACGATGGCAATCCAGATATAAGTTGGCAATTCTCGCCTGGACGAGTTCACTTAGACAAGTTAGACTAGGTTGTCGCTTTTAGACAGTGGCGACATACGGGCAATAAAATCTTATTAGTTTAGACAATATTTGACAAAAACGAATCGCCAAGCATCTTGGCGAGCCTGCCATTACTGTCAAGCTAATGTTTATTAACTTGACTGATCAAACTCTGCCATATGGGTAAAGCCAGGACTACGCTAGATACCAGGCTGGCTCATTCATTGCCATGATGTCACAAATGGTGGCTGGTCGCGACCAGCGATTGGCACAAAGCGACGCGCCCATCGTTTTGTGTCAATCGCTGTATGTCTTTCGTTTTGTCGTTTCGCTTTGTACCAATTTCTGGTTGCGGCCAGCCACCGTTTGTGACGTCATGATAATGAATGAGCCAGCCCGGTATCTAGTGTAGCCCTGGTAAAGCCAAATTCTGAAACGTGGGTTTGCCATAATTTGGACAAATATTTCAGACTGAACATGTTCTCTATGCGTATGTTGCCACTCTCGTATGCGACGAGGCTAACGAAAAAGAAAGGCTACCACGGTGCTTTACGCCTATGTTTTTTTACAGACCGCGAGAGTCACGTGATGCACGAATGCACCAATGCAGGTGTACGGAAAGAGCATCACGTCACTCTAGCGGTCTGTGAAAAAAGATAAATTGAATGCACCACGGTAGCCTGTCTTTTTCGTTAGCCTCTCGTATCCGGCCATCGTAGTTAAACAATTAAACAAACGTTGGATGGCGACAAAGCCAGAAGGTCTCTGTGATCTAGTGGCACAGCGCTACTTATCCGCTTATTGTTTGGAAGCGTATCAGGCGCGTGTTTGATTCCCACTAATGCTCGTATTTACCATCTACCTCAACCTCGAAAACCTGAATCAACACTCAAATGGTATTCATCTTTAATGTGATTGTATTTCGGCCTCGATAGGATCCAATCAGGATAATAATGAATTTCATTTGAGCGTTCGACTCGCAGATGGTGAATACGAGCATAAGTGTATGTCTTCCATTGGTGTAAATCTAGTTATTTGTGCTATTAAACATCTATTTTGTGATTTCTGTTCATTTATTGACGTCGACTGATAAGCAAATCCTTAAGAGTAAATATACCAGCCGGGATGTATGTGTAGTAACCAACTCATTAATAACAGACTGACAAAGTCTGTTTTTGTCCAAAATCTTTTCATGGACGAATCACATTTTACTGGCAGTATGTCACCACTCAGATAAGTTAAGGTACTCAACATTTTCCTATTGTTGTTTCCAGCACAATTCCCCTTTTCGACATCACATCTCCACCGAGAGTGGTAAAAATTGAGCCTTTTACACCAATCAGTATACAAACATTAGCTTATCCATAATGGCAATCTCGCTAAGTACGGCTTTGTTCAGGACCGAAGATCGCGCGGCGCGCGAGCGAAGGAGAGAATGGTTATGGAGTAGGTCTTATCGGAAATTGAAGTAATTTAATATATTGAAATAATTTAATTATTTCAATTATTTTAAGCTTCTGTGGCTCGGATTAGGTGAAACTAGCAACTACACATCTTTATCCTCAAAAAAAAAAAAGGATCTTATAACAGGAATATCTATTTTTATTTCATCATAACAAACCCCCGAAACATTCATGAAAAGCATCACGTGATCAGATAGCCCGATCGGCGTTCATAACTCGCAATCATTTCGCCCGCGCGGCGCGCGATCGACCCAGGAAAAATCTGTGGGTGGTTTGATCACGTGATTGGGCTTAGGTTGATTGATACAGCTCACGGTGGAAGATTTGCTGATTCTAGCTGGCCAAAAGTCGATTTTTCAAAGTTCATCCAACTGGATTTTTTTTTTTTTTACCACATATACCTTATATGTGCAGGTGGTGGACACTGCAGATGTTTTTGATATAAATGCAACCGTACTGCCAGTAGGTGAGTATGAAGTTGGCGTTTATTAGAGGAGAATAAATCGATGATTTCTAGTATATTGTTTTAATATGTGAATGTTGATGAAATTGAAAGGAATTGTACATTATGAGTGCTTTAGAACAAGGCATGTACTTTATTTTTTTTAATTTATATGCATAATTTTTTCATTTGTCAATAGTTATTTCACATTTAATGTTTTTAATGACTTTATGTATTTTTAATAAATTTCATTTTGAAAATTCAAAAATTTATATGATAAAGCTAGATAAATCTCAACTTTTAATTTCAGTAAATAGTTTAGAGTCTTAGATATTGGATAAACGTTTACTTGTCTGCTTCTGTAGATTTTAAAGCTGTTTTTATCATACAAAGTCTAAAATTATTATTATATTTCTTTATTCTAAGAACACTTTTCTTTTTACCAAGGTCATCAGAATGTAAACCAATCACACGAATAAGATTTTATAATATTATACAGCAGCAACAAGCTTCCACATTTAACGAAAAAATCGAATTGGCTGAAAATGTTTTGTTGACAAATGAAAATTATAACGAAGTACAAATGAAAGTTTTCAAGCAGGAAATGATTATACAGAAGACCCAGTTTAGACAAAAGTGGACTGCTGTACAAAGAGCACATGAGAAATTTCTGAAAAAGTATGAAACTTGGCTGCAAAGCAGTTTTGAAATACCTCGTTCAATGAGTACTCGTAACTTACTGAAGAAAGCCAGAATGAAGGACTATTAGATGGTGAATTGTCAGAAAATTTCTACGCAATTTTCTTATTCCTTTGTATATATAAGTATTACTCTTTAATATTTATTTTGTATCCCAATTTCTAATAGATTATTATAAAAAATTACATTTATAATTTGGTATCATATAATAAATATAATTCTATCGCTTAAATCTTAATAATATTATAAAAGTTCATAAATATTGTCCTTTTTAGTTATCAAGTAAAATATTAACTCATTCATTACATGTTTTAAAGCTTTAAATAATTTAAATATTTAACTGAATGGTACATCATAGTAATATAATAAAAAAATTCACATCATGGTGGCTAGTGGTCAGGGTAAAATACAGTAAAAAAAAGTGATTAACACCAGTATATTCTCATAGAAAAATTCATGTCGATTATTCGATCAAATAATTAACATGAATTTTTCTATAAAAATATACTGGTGCTTTTAACTTTTTTTGACCGTATTTTTCCCTGACCACTAGCCACTCTGCACATCTAATGTACTACATTAATAATTTTTAATTAAATATAATGATTTCTTATTAAACTACCGTTTACATTTTTAGATATTTTCTTTAAATCAGCCTAATAATATCGTTTATATAAACGTAAAATAGATTTCATCAAATAGAAGTTGAAAAATAATTTTGGCCAGCTAGAATCGGCAAATCTCCCACCGTGCAGCTGTAGCAGCATGATCGGATATCTGAAATTTTTCAACTTTTTAACATCCTAAAATGATTTTTTAAGCCTTATGATCCAACATAAAAATAATAGAATACCAAAGTATGATGTATATATATATGTATATGTGTGTGTGTGTGTACATCATATAGTTACATAACTGCTGTCAACTTATATGTCTCTAAAACTACAGCACCTACTAAAACAACTGATTAATTAGTTTAGTTGACAGCAGTTACATAAATATATATATTGTACAAAACAATGCATATAATAAAATAAAGTTTAATTTTCTATAAACAGTGCACCTTTAACTAACGAGGGAGAGGAAGTTCGGATCACCGAATTCCTGAAAAACAATATTGGATTCAATAAAATTAATGTAAACTCTCAAAAAAAAAAAAAAAAAAAAAAAAAAAAAAAAAAAAAAAAAAATGGTTACTTTTCGGTTAGCCGGGCGCTAGTGAAACAAGTATAAATATATATACACACACACATATATGTATATACATACATATATACACAAACATATATGTAGATATATATCTGTATATATATATTTATATTTTTTCACTGTCGCCCAGCTAACCTTAAAGTACCAAAAATTGTTACGTACTTTACTGACGTTTGGGTTGCATACCTTCCAGGTTTCATATAGATACAAAGTCCATGCTCGTCATTTATTTCAGTTTTTTTTTCCTATTTTTCTTAATTTAAAAATGATTTATCAGTTGCTTTATATTTTTGGGGATAAATAGAATGTTAATAAATCAAGGTCGTGATACCAACATGTTAAAAGATTTATTTCTTTATTTGTAACTAGCGGCCCGTCCCGGCTTTGCACGGGTAGACAATGTAATTTTTTTAGTACATTTGTTTTCCTGAATTTCGCGCTCCTACCAGAAACTGTTGCTGAGATATGGCGAAATAACCTAAAACTTTCGAATCCCCCTTTAAACACCTTCGAGGGGGGGGGGGATTTCTAAATTCACTGAAATACGTGTTTAATCATTTGTTTAGTAGATTTGTTTTCCTGAATTTCGCGCTCCTACCTGTGACTGCTGCTGAGATATGGCAAAATGATCTAAAACATTGGACCACCACCCTTTAACCCCCTTCTGGGGGGAATTTCTAAAATCACAGAAATACGTGTTTAATCATTTTTTTAGTAGATTTATTTTCTGGACTTTCAAGCTCCTACCTATAACTGCTGATGAGATATGGCGAAATGACCTAAAACATTCGATCACCCCCCTTTAACCCCCTTCTGGGGGAATTTATGAAATCACTGAAATACGTGTTTAATCATTTGCTTAGTAGATTTGTTTTCCTGAATTTCGCGCTCCTACCTATAACTGCTGCTGAGATATGGCGAAATGACCTAAAATATTCGACCACCCCTCTTTAACCCCCTTCTAGGGGGAATTTCTAAAATCGCTAAAATAGGTGTTTAATCATTTTTTTAGATTTATTTTCTGGACTTTCAAGCTCCTACCTATAACTGCTGCTGAGATATAGCAAAATGACCTAAAACATTCGACCACCCCCCCCCCTTTAACCCCCTTCTGGGGGGAATTTCTAAAATCGCTGAAATAGGTGTTTAATCACTTTTTAGTAGATTTGTTTTCTGGAATTTCAAGCTCCTACCTGTAACTGCTGCTGAGATATGACAAAATGACCTAAAACATTCGACCACCCCCCTTTAACCCCCTTCTAGGGGGAATTCCTAAAATCGCTGAAATAGGTGTTTAATCGTTTTTTTAGTAGATTTGTTTTCTGGAATTTCAGCTCCTACCTATAACTGCTGCTGAGATATGGCAAAATGACCTAAAACATTCGACCACCCTCCTTTAACCCTCTTCTGGGGGGAATTTCTAAAATCGCTGAAATGGGTGTTTAATAATTTTTTTAGTAATAGATAGTAAAATAAAATCTTTGTTAAAATTTGATAAAAAAACTTTTGAACATTTTATTAAAATATATTTTTCGATAACAACATTGTTGAAACATAATTATTAATTTCTAAAAACATATTTTTCTTGAAATTCATTTTTTGATGTAAATTAAATTATTTATTATATTGCAATAAACATCATAAAACACGAGAAACAAATGCTAAAATACTTAAACATTCAGTAGAAAATTTATAAACATTCTAACTAGATTTTATGCATATTCATTACGAAACAAGACGGTAAACCACGCATGCATTTTACCTCTTTACAAAAATAGGTACTGATATTTCTAGTTTAAAATAATGTATATCTTTTACATTTTATTTTTATAATATTTTTTACATTGTAAAATATGCTTTGCATTCTATTCGTACTAAAAATTCACTGTTGAAGTACTCATTATAAAAACCTGGAGAAATTCGTGCAAATTGATATATTTTCATTACTTATTTTACATTTGCTAAAAGAAAGAAAGAAAAAAATAATAATGTTTAAATATTAAAAGGCACTGTAATGTAAAATTTTAATAGTAAAATAGCTGAATTTGTCGTATTTAATTAAATAAGTAATTGTTAATAATATCAAATTTTACTTTTATAAATAAAATATATTCCATCAATCATGAAAAATACAAAGCAACCGATAAAACATTTTTAAATGGAAAAATCAAATAGAAATTTAGGGGAATCGAACCCGCAATCTCCAGAATCAAGAGCAGTGCTCTAACCATTCGGCTATCAAGTTCACTTCAAAATGTTAACAAAATATCATTAAAATACGCAAATTAGTCAAATGAAGGCCCGCGTTCATTATCATTGATTTGGACGTCCAAATCAATGATAATGAACGCGGGCCTTTCAATATCATTCACAGTATAGACTCACTCTATATTTAAATCTCCATCGCCCGTGCGCCGCCTGATCTTCGTTTCTGAACAGCCCCTACATTTTTGCAAATTTCTACACTGGTGTCCAGAGATTAAGGGGCAGTGCCCAATTTCAGACATTTCATCGAATATCTACTGAAACTCGTGAGGAAATGCCCTTGGAGGATGTAAAGAACATGTTTCACTTCATATTTTGCAGTGAAGATTTTGTCGCGAGGACAATTAAAGGGGGCAATAATAATTTTAATATTAAAATAATATTTCCGATCACCCAAGTAACAGAAAATGCTAAAAATGGTTTGTCACTGTAGCAAATGACTATGTAGGTCCTGCTCAACATTTGTGTGCATTTGTGTAAGCATAGCATGTATATTCGTGATGATATGTTAACGTTTCCGTGAAAAACTCAAAAGTTTTTTTCTTTATAGCACGCAGAGTTTTCAGCTGAATCTGACACCGTTTTCCAAAACTTGATAAAAAATTGTAGAAAAAGTATACTATAATTAAAATATTAATATATCGAATATTTGATGAGATATGGGTATTTGCATGAAATAAATTTTAACAGCGCATGCGCAAACTACAGCAAATTTTTTTTGTCATGCTTTGATAGTCAATACTATAGGGCAACTCATATATAAAGACCAGTGAAATACCGTGAAAGCTCAAAAAGTTACAGCAATAATTGATAAATTGAGGAGGAAATCCCATATATCCTATGGAATTTCCTCCTCAATTTATCAAAGGCTTTTTAGGTGCGTTTGTAATTAAATAAGTAAGTAGCACCTATAGTCGCCATTTGGTCTGTCCGTCTGTCCGCATGTAATAGCGCAAAAATTACCAAACCGAATCGTTTGAAATTTAATATATGTAATAACCGCAGAATTTTGTCGGGTCATTTCAAATTTTATGAAAATCTAATCAAAACTTAAAAAGATAGTAATAAAAGTTTTCTTCATTCTATTAAAACCTATCATACGTAATTAATTCAACGATATTCCAAATAGGTAATGATTATAGGTTGCCATGGTGATTTCATGATATTTAAGATGGAGTGATATTATTTCTGTATTAGTGAATTTAAAACCGAATTTGTAAACTAAAACTGTTTAATTACAGCAATCATATAATCTGCCGACGGTTTTTTGGATAGATGTTTCCGTAAAGGTAGATATTAAATGGAAAAAGAGTCTAAATATGGATTTTAAGTTCTGAAATTTTCAAAGCTAGGCTTAAGTTTCCCATTGGAATTTTCAGTAAATGTCAACAAAAGATACAATGTTGCCAACTTAAAATGTACTTAGTTTATTACGGAAATTAATCATATCATAATAACAGACGATATAATTCATTTCACTAAAATAATAACGATAATTTTTTTACATTGTCTTGTATTGGATATTTGCGCATAGTATAATTTTAATGTAACAGAATTGTAATTAATTACTTGTTAAAATGTATTCAAACTTAATTTCATAAAATAAAATTAATATCTATAATATGAAAATCTGCACATAAAATAAATTTTATATTCATGCATTTTTGCTTAAGAGTGCAACAGGTATTGCACAAGATCTGAATATTTATAAAACTAGTTATAGAACGAACGCACCTCATTTATCACGTTTGACGTACAATGTCCAACTTGTTAATATTTAAAATTTCTTTTCAATGCAATATTATCAAAAGCGTTAACATTTTTTAAACAAATGAAAAATAGGAAATGTGCGAAAGTATCCATTTGCGCATACGATAATTTCTCCGAGTATTTTTTATGGACAACTTCAACTGAATTATTGTTGAGACTAGAATGCAAAGCATATTTTACGATGTAAAGGAATGTGGAAAATACTATGAAAATAAAATGTAATAGATATACATTAATAATGTAATAAATACCAGCACTTATTTTTTGAAAGAGGTAAAATACATTTGGTTTGGTTTGCCGTCTAGTTTTGTAATGAATAAAATATGGTTAGAATGTTTATACTTTTAAACTGAAAGTATAGGTGTTTTGAGTGCCATAACTATTTCTTTCTTGTGTTTTATTATGTATACTGCCCTTTTGTCCGTACGTCATTAAATCATGCAATCATAAAAAAAATGGAATATAGTAAATAATGTTTTTTCATCATAACATTAATAAAAAAAAAAATAAGAAGAAATTAATTTTGCGAATTGGATATTTATGTTTCATCAGTGTTGTTATCGAAAAACATATCTTAATGGTTTAGAAACTATTTTTATCACATTTTAACAAACTTTTTATTTTGCAAATACGAATATATCTAATAACATGATGACACTCTTACTCTTCTTTTATTAACACACTAGCAAGCTACGCCCGTTACGCTGGTCAATTTCTTATAACGAACTTTTAATCCAACAAAATATTGACATTTCATAATTCACTTTTATAATTTAACAGAATAATAAGGCTACTATAATTTGTGACACGTGCTATAGCCAATATACACGCCAGGACACGTCGTCCTTATCATTATCTTTTTACAAATGAATGTTTCGCTATGGTACTCCATTGTGAAATTTGGTAATTTTTCAAATTCAATATTTGAAAAATGGCATAATCATTAGATTTGAAATTTATATCAAGAAAATACAATTTTTTACTTTTCAAACGCAGTTTGCCTAACAATTTTCTGACAAATATTTTTCGAGCTACTATTTTTTTTCAGTAACTTCAAATGTTTCATTTTCCGAGATTAATCTGTGGCAACAATTAGCGAAAAACCCAGTCGTCAGAAACGCATAGTTTTTTATTAAAGAGGCTGTTGGAGCAGGAATTGTCACCAACAATTTGCCACCATCACTTTTGAAATCGGTTCGGTAGTTCTACAGATTCCATAGAAATTGTAATTTGGAATGTTTTTAGAACGCTTTTCGCTCATTTCACCCTTTTAAATTTCGATTCTTTTTTTATTTTAGAGAGCATTTACATCTTATAAGTAACTACAATGCCAAATTTCAAATTTCTAGCACCTTCAGTATAAAAAAAATCGCATCCCCCTGGAGTTAGTGACACCGACATAAAGTATAGCCTACGTTGGAGCAGGGGTTGCCACCATCAATTTGCCACCATCATTTTTGAAATCGGTTCGGTAGTTCCAGAGAGTCCATGGAAATTGTAATTTAGAATGTTTTTAGAACGCTTTTCGCTCATTTCACCCTTTTAAATTTCGAATTTTTTTTATTTTGTTCTTAGAGAGCATTTACATCTTATAAGTAACTACAACGCCAAATTTCAAATCGGTTCGGTAGTTCTAGAGATTCCATAGAAATTGTAATTTAGAATGTTTTTAGAACGCTTTTCGCTCATTTCACCCTTTTAAATTTCGAATTTTTTTTATTTTGTTCTTAGAGAGCATTTACATCTTATAAGTAACTACAACGCCAAATTCCAAATCGGTTCGGTAGTTCTAGAGATTCCATAGAAATTGTAATTTAGAATGTTTTTAGAACGCTTTTCGCTCATTTCACCCTTTTAAATTTCGAATTTTTTTTATTTTGTTCTTAGAGAGCATTTACATCTTATAAGTAACTACAACGCCAAATTCCAAATCGGTTCGGTAGTTCTAGAGATTCCATAGAAATTGTAATTTAGAATGTTTTTAGAACGCTTTTCGCTCATTTCACCCTTTTAAATTTCGAATTTTTTTTATTTTGTTCTTAGAGAGCATTTACATCTTATAAGTAACTACAACGCCAAATTTCAAATCGGTTCGGTAGTTCTAGAGATTCCATAGAAATTGTAATTTAGAATGTTTTTAGAACGCTTTTCGCTCGTTTCACCCTTTTAAATTTCGAATTTTTTTTATTTTGTTCTTAGAGAGCATTTACATCTTATAAGTAACTACAACGCCAAATTTCAAATCGGTTCGGTAGTTCTAGAGATTCCATAGAAATTGTAATTTAGAATGTTTTTAGAACGCTTTTTGCTCATTTCACCCTTTTAAATTTCGATTTTTTTTTTTTTAGAGAGCATTTACATCTTATAAGTAACTACAATGCCAAATTTCAAATTTCTAGCACCTTCAGTATAAAAAAAATCGCAATTTTAGAACGTTTTTCGCTCCTGCATCCCCCTGGAGTTAGGCTATACTTTATGTCGGTGTCACTATGTTGGAGCAGGTGTTGTCACCATCAATTTGCCACCATCATTTTTGAAATCGGTTCGGTAGTTCCAGAGAGTCCATGGAAATTGTAATTTAGAATGTTTTTAGAACGCTTTTCGCTCATTTCACCCTTTTAAATTTCGAATTTTTTTTATTTTGTTCTTAGAGAGCATTTACATCTTATAAGTAACTACAATGCCAAATTTGAAATTTCTAGCTCCTTCAGTATAAAAAAAAAATCGCAATTTTAGAACGTTTTTCGCTCCTGCATCCCCCTGGAGTTAGTGACACCGACATAAAGTATAGCCTATGTTGGAGCAGGGGTTGTCACCATCAATTTGCCACCATCATTTTTGAAATCGGTTCGGTAGTTCCAGAGTCCATAGAAATTGAATTTTAGAATGTTTTTAGAACGCTTTTCGCTCATTTCACCCTTTTAAATTTCCATTTTTTTTTTTTGTTCTTAGAGAGCATTTACATCTTATAAGTAACTACAACGCCAAATTTCAAATCGGTTCGGTAGTTCTAGCGATTCCATAGAAATTGTAATTTAGAATGTTTTTAGAACGCTTTTCGCTCATTTCACCCTTTTAAATTTCGATTTTTTTTTTTTTTTTTTGTTCTTAGAGAGCATTTACATCTTATAAGTAACTACAACGCCAAATTCCAAATCGGTTCGGTAGTTCTAGAGATTCCATAGAAATTGTAATTTAGAATGTTTTTAGAACGCTTTTCGCTCATTTCACCCTTTTAAATTTCGAATTTTTTTTATTTTGTTCTTAGAGAGCATTTACATCTTATAAGTAACTACAACGCCAAATTTCAAATCGGTTCGGTAGTTCTAGAGATTCCATAGAAATTGTAATTTAGAATGTTTTTAGAACGCTTTTCGCTCATTTCACCCTTTTAAATTTCGATTTTTTTTTTTAGAGAGCATTTACATCTTATAAGTAACTACAATGCCAAATTTCAAATTTCTAGCACCTTCAGTATAAAAAAATCACAATTTTAGAACGTTTTTCGCTCCTGCATCCCCCTGGAATTAGTGACACCGACGTAAAGTATAGCCTATGTTGGAGCATGGGTTGTCACCATCAATTTGCCACCATCATTTTTGAAATGGGTTCGGTAGTTCCAGAGTCCATAGAAATTGTAATTTAGAATGTTTTTAGAACGCTTTTCGCTCATTTCACCCTTTTAAATTTCGATTTTTTTTTTTGTTCTTAGAGAGCATTTACATCTTATAAGTAACTGCAACGCCAAATTTCAAATCGGTTCGGTAGTTCTAGCGATTCCATAGAAATTGTAATTTAGAATGTTTTTAGAACGCTTTTCGCTCATTTCACCCTTTTAAATTTCGAATTTTTTTTATTTTGTTTTTAGAGAGCATTTACATCTTATAAGTATCTACAACTCCAAATTTCAAATCTGTTCGGTAGTTCTAGAGATTCCATAGTAATTGTAATTTAGAATGTTTTTAGAACGCTTTTCGCTCATTTCACCCTTTTAAATTTCGAATTTTTTTTATTTTGTTCTTAGAGAGCATTTACATCTTATAAGTAACTACAACGCCAAATTTCAAATCGGTTCGGTAGTTCTAGAGATTCCATAGAAATTGTAATTTAGAATGTTTTTAGAACGCTTTTTGCTCATTTCACCCTTTTAAATTTCGATTTTTTTTTTTTAGAGAGCATTTACATCTTATAAGTAACTACAATGCCAAATTTCAAATTTCTAGCACCTTCAGTATAAAAAAAATCGCAATTTTAGAACGTTTTTCGCTCCTGCATCCCCCTGGAGTTAGGCTATACTTTATGTCGGTGTCACTATGTTGGAGCAGGTGTTGTCACCATCAATTTGCCACCATCATTTTTGAAATCGGTTCGGTAGTTCCAGAGAGTCCATGGAAATTGTAATTTAGAATGTTTTTAGAACGCTTTTCGCTCATTTCACCCTTTTAAATTTCGAATTTTTTTTATTTTGTTCTTAGAGAGCATTTACATCTTATAAGTAACTACAATGCCAAATTTGAAATTTCTAGCTCCTTCAGTATAAAAAAAAAATCGCAATTTTAGAACGTTTTTCGCTCCTGCATCCCCCTGGAGTTAGTGACACCGACATAAAGTATAGCCTATGTTGGAGCAGGGGTTGTCACCATCAATTTGCCACCATCATTTTTGAAATCGGTTCGGTAGTTCCAGAGTCCATAGAAATTGAATTTTAGAATGTTTTTAGAACGCTTTTCGCTCATTTCACCCTTTTAAATTTCCATTTTTTTTTTGTTCTTAGAGAGCATTTACATCTTATAAGTAACTACAACGCCAAATTTCAAATCGGTTCGGTAGTTCTAGCGATTCCATAGAAATTGTAATTTAGAATGTTTTTAGAACGCTTTTCGCTCATTTCACCCTTTTAAATTTCGATTTTTTTTTTTTTTTGTTCTTAGAGAGCATTTACATCTTATAAGTAACTACAACGCCAAATTCCAAATCGGTTCGGTAGTTCTAGAGATTCCATAGAAATTGTAATTTAGAATGTTTTTAGAACGCTTTTCGCTCATTTCACCCTTTTAAATTTCGAATTTTTTTTATTTTGTTCTTAGAGAGCATTTACATCTTATAAGTAACTACAACGCCAAATTTCAAATCGGTTCGGTAGTTCTAGAGATTCCATAGAAATTGTAATTTAGAATGTTTTTAGAACGCTTTTCGCTCATTTCACCCTTTTAAATTTCGATTTTTTTTTTTAGAGAGCATTTACATCTTATAAGTAACTACAATGCCAAATTTCAAATTTCTAGCACCTTCAGTATAAAAAAATCACAATTTTAGAACGTTTTTCGCTCCTGCATCCCCCTGGAATTAGTGACACCGACGTAAAGTATAGCCTATGTTGGAGCATGGGTTGTCACCATCAATTTGCCACCATCATTTTTGAAATGGGTTCGGTAGTTCCAGAGTCCATAGAAATTGTAATTTAGAATGTTTTTAGAACGCTTTTCGCTCATTTCACCCTTTTAAATTTCGATTTTTTTTTTTGTTCTTAGAGAGCATTTACATCTTATAAGTAACTGCAACGCCAAATTTCAAATCGGTTCGGTAGTTCTAGCGATTCCATAGAAATTGTAATTTAGAATGTTTTTAGAACGCTTTTCGCTCATTTCACCCTTTTAAATTTCGAATTTTTTTTATTTTGTTTTTAGAGAGCATTTACATCTTATAAGTATCTACAACTCCAAATTTCAAATCTGTTCGGTAGTTCTAGAGATTCCATAGTAATTGTAATTTAGAATGTTTTTAGAACGCTTTTCGCTCATTTCACCCTTTTAAATTTCGAATTTTTTTTATTTTGTTCTTAGAGAGCATTTACATCTTATAAGTAACTACAATGCCAAATTTCAAATTTCTAGCTCCTTCAATATAAAAAAAAATCGCAATTTTAGAACGTTTTTCACTCCTGCATCCCCCTGGAGTTAGTGACACCGACATAAAGTATAGCCTATGTTGGAGCAGGGGTTGTCATCATCAATTTGCCACCATCATTTTTGAAATCGGTTCGGTAGTTCCAGAGTCCATAGAAATTGTAATTTAGAATGTTTTTAGAACGCTTTTCGCTCATTTCACCCTTTTAAATTTCGAATTTTTTTTATTTTGTTTTTAGAGAGCATTTACATCTTATAAGTATCTACAACGACAAATTTCAAATCGGTTCGGTAGTTCCAGAGAGTCCATAGAAATTGTAATTTAGAATGTTTTTAGAACGCTTTTCGCTCATTTCATCCTTTTAAATTTCGAATTTTTTTTATTTTGTTCTTAGAGAGCATTTACATCTTATAAGTAACTACAACGCCAAATTTCAAATCGGTTCGGTAGTTCTAGAGATTCCATAGTAATTGTAATTTAGAATGTTTTTAGAACGCTTTTCGCTCATTTCACCCTTTTAAATTTCGAATTTTTTTTATTTTGTTCTTAGAGAGCATTTACATCTTATAAGTAACTACAATGCCAAATTTCAAATTTCTAGCTCCTTCAGTATAAAAAAAAATCGCAATTTTAGAACGTTTTTCGCTCCTGCATCCCCCTGGAGTTATTGACACCGACATAAAGTATAGCCTATGTTGGAGCAGGGGTTGTCACCATCAATTTGCCACCATCATTTTTGAAATCGGTTCGGTAGTTCCAGAGTCCATAGAAATTGTAATTTAGAATGTTTTTAGAACGCTTTTCGCTCATTTCACCCTTTTAAATTTCCATTTTTTTTTTTGTTCTTAGAGAGCATTTACATCTTATAAGTAACTACAACGCCAAATTTCAAATCGGTTCGGTAGTTCTAGCGATTCCATAGAAATTGTAATTTAGAATGTTTTTAGAACGCTTTTCGCTCATTTCACCCTTTTAAATTTCGATTTTTTTTTATTTTGTTCTTAGAGAGCATTTACATCTTATAAGTAACTACAACGCCAAATTCCAAATCGGTTCGGTAGTTCTAGAGATTCCATAGAAATTGTAATTTAAAATGTTTTTAGAACGCTTTTCGCTCATTTCACCCTTTTAAATTTCGATTTTTTTTTATTTTGTTCTTAGAGAGCATTTACATCTTATAAGTATCTACAACGCCAAATTTCAAATCGGTTCGGTAGTTCTAGAGATTCCATAGAAATTGTAATTTAGAATGTTTTTAGAACGCTTTTCGCTCATTTCACCCTTTTAAATTTCGATTTTTTTTATTTTGTTCTTAGAGAGCATTTACATGTTATAAGTAACTACAACGCCAAATTTCAAATCGGTTCGGTAGTTCTAGAGATTCCATAGTAATTGTAATTTAGAATGTTTTTAGAACGCTTTTCGCTCATTTCACCCTTTTAAATTTCGAATTTTTTTTATTTTGTTTTTAGAGAGCATTTACATCTTATAAGTATCTACAACGCCAAATTTCAAATCGGTTCGGTAGTTCTAGAGATTCCATAGTAATTGTAATTTAGAATGTTTTTAGAACGCTTTTCGCTCATTTCACCCTTTTAAATTTCGATTTTTTTTTATTTTGTTCTTAGAGAGCATTTACATCTTATAAGAAACTACAATGCCAAATTTCAAATTTCTAGCTCCTTCAGTTTAAAAAAAAAATCGCAATTTTAGAACGTTTTTCGCTCCTGCATCCCCCTGGAGTTAGTGACACCGACATAAAGTATATCCTATGTTGGAGCATGGGTTGTCACCATCAATTTGCCACCATCATTTTTTAAATCGGTTCGGTAGTTCCAGAGTCCATAGAAATTGTAATTTAGAATGTTTTTAGAACGCTTTTCGCTCATTTCACCCTTTTAAATTTCGATTTTTTTTATTTTGTTCTTAGAGAGCATTTACATGTTATAAGTAACTACAACGCCAAATTTCAAATCCGTTCGGTAGTTCTAGCGATTCCATAGAAATTGTAATTTAGAAAGTTTTTAGAACGCTTTTCGCTCATTTCACCCTTTTAAATTTCGAATTTTTTTTTATTTTGTTCTTAGAGAGCATTTACATCTTATAAGTATCTACAACGCCAAATTTCAAATCGGTTCGGTAGTTCTAGAGATTCCATAGTAATTGTAATTTAGAATGTTTTTAGAACGCTTTTCGCTCATTTCACCCTTTTAAATTTCGATTTTTTTTTATTTTGTTCTTAGAGAGCATTTACATCTTATAAGTAACTACAATGCCAAATTTCAAATTTCTAGCTCCTTCAGTATAAAAAAAAATCGCAATTTTAGAACGTTTTTCGCTCCTGCATCCCCCTGGAGTTAGTGACACCGACATAAAGTATAGCCTATGTTGGAGCAGGGGTTGTCACCATCAATTTGCCACCATCATTTTTGAAATCGGTTCCGTAGTTCCAGAGTCCATAGAAATTGTAATTTAGAATGTTTTTAGAACGCTTTTCGCTCATTTCACCCTTTTAAATTTCCATTTTTTTTTGTTCTTAGAGAGCATTTACATCTTATAAGTAACTACAACGCCAAATTTCAAATCGGTTCGGTAGTTCTAGCGATTCCATAGAAATTGTAATTTAGAATGTTTTTAGAACGCTTTTCGCTCATTTCACCCTTTTAAATTTCGAATTTTCTTTTTATTTTGTTCTTAGAGAGCATTTACATCTTATAAGTAACTACAACGCCAAATTCCAAATCGGTTCGGTAGTTCTAGCAATTCCATAGAAATTGTAATTTAGAATGTTTTTAGAACGCTTTTCGCTCATTTCACCCTTTTAAATTTCAAATTTTTTTTTAATTTTGTTTTTAGAGAGCATTTACATCTTATAAGTAACTACAACGCCAAATTTCAAATCGGTTCGGTAGTTCTAGAGATTCCATAGAAAATGTAATTTAGAATGTTTTTAGAACGCTTTTCGCTCATTTCACCCTTTTAAATTTCGAATTTTTTTTATTTTGTTTTTAGAGAGCATTTACATCTTATAAGTATCTACAACGCCAAATTTCAAATCGGTTCGGTAGTTCTAGAGATTCCATAGTAATTGTAATTTAGAATGTTTTTAGAACGCTTTTCGCTCATTTCACCCTTTTAAATTTCGAATTTTTTTTATTTTGTTCTTAGAGAGCATTTACATCTTATAAGAAACTACAATGCCAAATTTCAAATTTCTAGCTCCTTCAGTTTAAAAAAAAAATCGCAATTTTAGAACGTTTTTCGCTCCTGCATCCCCCTGGAGTTAGTGACACCGACATAAAGTATATCTTATGTTGGAGCAGGGGTTGTCACCATCAATTTGCCACCATCATTTTTTAAATCGGTTCGGTAGTTCCAGAGTCCATAGAAATTGTAATTTAGAATGTTTTTAGAACGCTTTTCGCTCATTTCACCCTTTTAAATTTCGAATTTTTTTTTTATTTTGTTCTTAGAGAGCATTTACATCTTACGAGTAACTACAACGCCAAATTTCAAATCGGTTCGGTAGTTCTAGAGATTCCATAGAAATTGTAATTTAGAATGTTTTTAGAACGCTTTTCGCTCATTTCACCCTTTTAAATTTCGAATTTTTTTTATTTTGTTCTTAGAGAGCATTTACATCTTATAAGTAACTACAACGCCAAATTCCAAATCGGTTCGGTAGTTCTAGAGATTCCATAGAAATTGTAATTTAGAATGTTTTTAGAACGCTTTTCGCTCATTTCACCCTTTTAAATTTCGAATTTTTTTTATTTTGTTCTTAGAGAGCATTTACATCTTATAAGTAACTACAACGCCAAATTTCAAATCGGTTCGGTAGTTCTAGAGATTCCATAGAAATTGTAATTTAGAATGTTTTTAGAACGCTTTTCGCTCGTTTCACCCTTTTAAATTTCGAATTTTTTTTATTTTGTTCTTAGAGAGCATTTACATCTTATAAGTAACTACAACGCCAAATTTCAAATCGGTTCGGTAGTTCTAGAGATTCCATAGAAATTGTAATTTAGAATGTTTTTAGAACGCTTTTTGCTCATTTCACCCTTTTAAATTTCGATTTTTTTTTTTTTAGAGAGCATTTACATCTTATAAGTAACTACAATGCCAAATTTCAAATTTCTAGCACCTTCAGTATAAAAAAAATCGCAATTTTAGAACGTTTTTCGCTCCTGCATCCCCCTGGAGTTAGGCTATACTTTATGTCGGTGTCACTATGTTGGAGCAGGTGTTGTCACCATCAATTTGCCACCATCATTTTTGAAATCGGTTCGGTAGTTCCAGAGAGTCCATGGAAATTGTAATTTAGAATGTTTTTAGAACGCTTTTCGCTCATTTCACCCTTTTAAATTTCGAATTTTTTTTATTTTGTTCTTAGAGAGCATTTACATCTTATAAGTAACTACAATGCCAAATTTGAAATTTCTAGCTCCTTCAGTATAAAAAAAAAATCGCAATTTTAGAACGTTTTTCGCTCCTGCATCCCCCTGGAGTTAGTGACACCGACATAAAGTATAGCCTATGTTGGAGCAGGGGTTGTCACCATCAATTTGCCACCATCATTTTTGAAATCGGTTCGGTAGTTCCAGAGTCCATAGAAATTGAATTTTAGAATGTTTTTAGAACGCTTTTCGCTCATTTCACCCTTTTAAATTTCCATTTTTTTTTTTTGTTCTTAGAGAGCATTTACATCTTATAAGTAACTACAACGCCAAATTTCAAATCGGTTCGGTAGTTCTAGCGATTCCATAGAAATTGTAATTTAGAATGTTTTTAGAACGCTTTTCGCTCATTTCACCCTTTTAAATTTCGATTTTTTTTTTTTTTTTTTGTTCTTAGAGACCATTTACATCTTATAAGTAACTACAACGCCAAATTCCAAATCGGTTCGGTAGTTCTAGAGATTCCATAGAAATTGTAATTTAGAATGTTTTTAGAACGCTTTTCGCTCATTTCACCCTTTTAAATTTCGAATTTTTTTTATTTTGTTCTTAGAGAGCATTTACATCTTATAAGTAACTACAACGCCAAATTTCAAATCGGTTCGGTAGTTCTAGAGATTCCATAGAAATTGTAATTTAGAATGTTTTTAGAACGCTTTTCGCTCATTTCACCCTTTTAAATTTCGATTTTTTTTTTTAGAGAGCATTTACATCTTATAAGTAACTACAATGCCAAATTTCAAATTTCTAGCACCTTCAGTATAAAAAAATCACAATTTTAGAACGTTTTTCGCTCCTGCATCCCCCTGGAATTAGTGACACCGACGTAAAGTATAGCCTATGTTGGAGCATGGGTTGTCACCATCAATTTGCCACCATCATTTTTGAAATGGGTTCGGTAGTTCCAGAGTCCATAGAAATTGTAATTTAGAATGTTTTTAGAACGCTTTTCGCTCATTTCACCCTTTTAAATTTCGATTTTTTTTTTTGTTCTTAGAGAGCATTTACATCTTATAAGTAACTGCAACGCCAAATTTCAAATCGGTTCGGTAGTTCTAGCGATTCCATAGAAATTGTAATTTAGAATGTTTTTAGAACGCTTTTCGCTCATTTCACCCTTTTAAATTTCGAATTTTTTTTATTTTGTTTTTAGAGAGCATTTACATCTTATAAGTATCTACAACTCCAAATTTCAAATCTGTTCGGTAGTTCTAGAGATTCCATAGTAATTGTAATTTAGAATGTTTTTAGAACGCTTTTCGCTCATTTCACCCTTTTAAATTTCGAATTTTTTTTATTTTGTTCTTAGAGAGCATTTACATCTTATAAGTAACTACAACGCCAAATTTCAAATCGGTTCGGTAGTTCTAGAGATTCCATAGAAATTGTAATTTAGAATGTTTTTAGAACGCTTTTTGCTCATTTCACCCTTTTAAATTTCGATTTTTTTTTTTTAGAGAGCATTTACATCTTATAAGTAACTACAATGCCAAATTTCAAATTTCTAGCACCTTCAGTATAAAAAAAATCGCAATTTTAGAACGTTTTTCGCTCCTGCATCCCCCTGGAGTTAGGCTATACTTTATGTCGGTGTCACTATGTTGGAGCAGGTGTTGTCACCATCAATTTGCCACCATCATTTTTGAAATCGGTTCGGTAGTTCCAGAGAGTCCATGGAAATTGTAATTTAGAATGTTTTTAGAACGCTTTTCGCTCATTTCACCCTTTTAAATTTCGAATTTTTTTTATTTTGTTCTTAGAGAGCATTTACATCTTATAAGTAACTACAATGCCAAATTTGAAATTTCTAGCTCCTTCAGTATAAAAAAAAAATCGCAATTTTAGAACGTTTTTCGCTCCTGCATCCCCCTGGAGTTAGTGACACCGACATAAAGTATAGCCTATGTTGGAGCAGGGGTTGTCACCATCAATTTGCCACCATCATTTTTGAAATCGGTTCGGTAGTTCCAGAGTCCATAGAAATTGAATTTTAGAATGTTTTTAGAACGCTTTTCGCTCATTTCACCCTTTTAAATTTCCATTTTTTTTTTGTTCTTAGAGAGCATTTACATCTTATAAGTAACTACAACGCCAAATTTCAAATCGGTTCGGTAGTTCTAGCGATTCCATAGAAATTGTAATTTAGAATGTTTTTAGAACGCTTTTCGCTCATTTCACCCTTTTAAATTTCGATTTTTTTTTTTTTTTTGTTCTTAGAGAGCATTTACATCTTATAAGTAACTACAACGCCAAATTCCAAATCGGTTCGGTAGTTCTAGAGATTCCATAGAAATTGTAATTTAGAATGTTTTTAGAACGCTTTTCGCTCATTTCACCCTTTTAAATTTCGAATTTTTTTTATTTTGTTCTTAGAGAGCATTTACATCTTATAAGTAACTACAACGCCAAATTTCAAATCGGTTCGGTAGTTCTAGAGATTCCATAGAAATTGTAATTTAGAATGTTTTTAGAACGCTTTTCGCTCATTTCACCCTTTTAAATTTCGATTTTTTTTTTTAGAGAGCATTTACATCTTATAAGTAACTACAATGCCAAATTTCAAATTTCTAGCACCTTCAGTATAAAAAAATCACAATTTTAGAACGTTTTTCGCTCCTGCATCCCCCTGGAATTAGTGACACCGACGTAAAGTATAGCCTATGTTGGAGCATGGGTTGTCACCATCAATTTGCCACCATCATTTTTGAAATGGGTTCGGTAGTTCCAGAGTCCATAGAAATTGTAATTTAGAATGTTTTTAGAACGCTTTTCGCTCATTTCACCCTTTTAAATTTCGATTTTTTTTTTTGTTCTTAGAGAGCATTTACATCTTATAAGTAACTGCAACGCCAAATTTCAAATCGGTTCGGTAGTTCTAGCGATTCCATAGAAATTGTAATTTAGAATGTTTTTAGAACGCTTTTCGCTCATTTCACCCTTTTAAATTTCGAATTTTTTTTATTTTGTTTTTAGAGAGCATTTACATCTTATAAGTATCTACAACTCCAAATTTCAAATCTGTTCGGTAGTTCTAGAGATTCCATAGTAATTGTAATTTAGAATGTTTTTAGAACGCTTTTCGCTCATTTCACCCTTTTAAATTTCGAATTTTTTTTATTTTGTTCTTAGAGAGCATTTACATCTTATAAGTAACTACAATGCCAAATTTCAAATTTCTAGCTCCTTCAATATAAAAAAAAATCGCAATTTTAGAACGTTTTTCACTCCTGCATCCCCCTGGAGTTAGTGACACCGACATAAAGTATAGCCTATGTTGGAGCAGGGGTTGTCATCATCAATTTGCCACCATCATTTTTGAAATCGGTTCGGTAGTTCCAGAGTCCATAGAAATTGTAATTTAGAATGTTTTTAGAACGCTTTTCGCTCATTTCACCCTTTTAAATTTCGAATTTTTTTTATTTTGTTTTTAGAGAGCATTTACATCTTATAAGTATCTACAACGACAAATTTCAAATCGGTTCGGTAGTTCCAGAGAGTCCATAGAAATTGTAATTTAGAATGTTTTTAGAACGCTTTTCGCTCATTTCATCCTTTTAAATTTCGAATTTTTTTTATTTTGTTCTTAGAGAGCATTTACATCTTATAAGTAACTACAACGCCAAATTTCAAATCGGTTCGGTAGTTCTAGAGATTCCATAGTAATTGTAATTTAGAATGTTTTTAGAACGCTTTTCGCTCATTTCACCCTTTTAAATTTCGAATTTTTTTTATTTTGTTCTTAGAGAGCATTTACATCTTATAAGTAACTACAATGCCAAATTTCAAATTTCTAGCTCCTTCAGTATAAAAAAAAATCGCAATTTTAGAACGTTTTTCGCTCCTGCATCCCCCTGGAGTTATTGACACCGACATAAAGTATAGCCTATGTTGGAGCAGGGGTTGTCACCATCAATTTGCCACCATCATTTTTGAAATCGGTTCGGTAGTTCCAGAGTCCATAGAAATTGTAATTTAGAATGTTTTTAGAACGCTTTTCGCTCATTTCACCCTTTTAAATTTCCATTTTTTTTTTTGTTCTTAGAGAGCATTTACATCTTATAAGTAACTACAACGCCAAATTTCAAATCGGTTCGGTAGTTCTAGCGATTCCATAGAAATTGTAATTTAGAATGTTTTTAGAACGCTTTTCGCTCATTTCACCCTTTTAAATTTCGATTTTTTTTTATTTTGTTCTTAGAGAGCATTTACATCTTATAAGTAACTACAACGCCAAATTCCAAATCGGTTCGGTAGTTCTAGAGATTCCATAGAAATTGTAATTTAAAATGTTTTTAGAACGCTTTTCGCTCATTTCACCCTTTTAAATTTCGATTTTTTTTTATTTTGTTCTTAGAGAGCATTTACATCTTATAAGTATCTACAACGCCAAATTTCAAATCGGTTCGGTAGTTCTAGAGATTCCATAGAAATTGTAATTTAGAATGTTTTTAGAACGCTTTTCGCTCATTTCACCCTTTTAAATTTCGATTTTTTTTATTTTGTTCTTAGAGAGCATTTACATGTTATAAGTAACTACAACGCCAAATTTCAAATCGGTTCGGTAGTTCTAGAGATTCCATAGTAATTGTAATTTAGAATGTTTTTAGAACGCTTTTCGCTCATTTCACCCTTTTAAATTTCGAATTTTTTTTATTTTGTTTTTAGAGAGCATTTACATCTTATAAGTATCTACAACGCCAAATTTCAAATCGGTTCGGTAGTTCTAGAGATTCCATAGTAATTGTAATTTAGAATGTTTTTAGAACGCTTTTCGCTCATTTCACCCTTTTAAATTTCGATTTTTTTTTATTTTGTTCTTAGAGAGCATTTACATCTTATAAGAAACTACAATGCCAAATTTCAAATTTCTAGCTCCTTCAGTTTAAAAAAAAAATCGCAATTTTAGAACGTTTTTCGCTCCTGCATCCCCCTGGAGTTAGTGACACCGACATAAAGTATATCCTATGTTGGAGCATGGGTTGTCACCATCAATTTGCCACCATCATTTTTTAAATCGGTTCGGTAGTTCCAGAGTCCATAGAAATTGTAATTTAGAATGTTTTTAGAACGCTTTTCGCTCATTTCACCCTTTTAAATTTCGATTTTTTTTATTTTGTTCTTAGAGAGCATTTACATGTTATAAGTAACTACAACGCCAAATTTCAAATCCGTTCGGTAGTTCTAGCGATTCCATAGAAATTGTAATTTAGAAAGTTTTTAGAACGCTTTTCGCTCATTTCACCCTTTTAAATTTCGAATTTTTTTTTATTTTGTTCTTAGAGAGCATTTACATCTTATAAGTATCTACAACGCCAAATTTCAAATCGGTTCGGTAGTTCTAGAGATTCCATAGTAATTGTAATTTAGAATGTTTTTAGAACGCTTTTCGCTCATTTCACCCTTTTAAATTTCGATTTTTTTTTATTTTGTTCTTAGAGAGCATTTACATCTTATAAGTAACTACAATGCCAAATTTCAAATTTCTAGCTCCTTCAGTATAAAAAAAAATCGCAATTTTAGAACGTTTTTCGCTCCTGCATCCCCCTGGAGTTAGTGACACCGACATAAAGTATAGCCTATGTTGGAGCAGGGGTTGTCACCATCAATTTGCCACCATCATTTTTGAAATCGGTTCCGTAGTTCCAGAGTCCATAGAAATTGTAATTTAGAATGTTTTTAGAACGCTTTTCGCTCATTTCACCCTTTTAAATTTCCATTTTTTTTTGTTCTTAGAGAGCATTTACATCTTATAAGTAACTACAACGCCAAATTTCAAATCGGTTCGGTAGTTCTAGCGATTCCATAGAAATTGTAATTTAGAATGTTTTTAGAACGCTTTTCGCTCATTTCACCCTTTTAAATTTCGAATTTTCTTTTTATTTTGTTCTTAGAGAGCATTTACATCTTATAAGTAACTACAACGCCAAATTCCAAATCGGTTCGGTAGTTCTAGCAATTCCATAGAAATTGTAATTTAGAATGTTTTTAGAACGCTTTTCGCTCATTTCACCCTTTTAAATTTCAAATTTTTTTTTAATTTTGTTTTTAGAGAGCATTTACATCTTATAAGTAACTACAACGCCAAATTTCAAATCGGTTCGGTAGTTCTAGAGATTCCATAGAAAATGTAATTTAGAATGTTTTTAGAACGCTTTTCGCTCATTTCACCCTTTTAAATTTCGAATTTTTTTTATTTTGTTTTTAGAGAGCATTTACATCTTATAAGTATCTACAACGCCAAATTTCAAATCGGTTCGGTAGTTCTAGAGATTCCATAGTAATTGTAATTTAGAATGTTTTTAGAACGCTTTTCGCTCATTTCACCCTTTTAAATTTCGAATTTTTTTTATTTTGTTCTTAGAGAGCATTTACATCTTATAAGAAACTACAATGCCAAATTTCAAATTTCTAGCTCCTTCAGTTTAAAAAAAAAATCGCAATTTTAGAACGTTTTTCGCTCCTGCATCCCCCTGGAGTTAGTGACACCGACATAAAGTATATCTTATGTTGGAGCAGGGGTTGTCACCATCAATTTGCCACCATCATTTTTTAAATCGGTTCGGTAGTTCCAGAGTCCATAGAAATTGTAATTTAGAATGTTTTTAGAACGCTTTTCGCTCATTTCACCCTTTTAAATTTCGAATTTTTTTTTTATTTTGTTCTTAGAGAGCATTTACATCTTACGAGTAACTACAACGCCAAATTTCAAATCGGTTCGGTAGTTCTAGAGATTCCATAGAAATTGTAATTTAGAATGTTTTTAGAACGCTTTTCGCTCATTTCACCCTTTTAAATTTCGAATTTTTTTTATTTTGTTTTTAGAGAGCATTTACATCTTATAAGTATCTACAACGCCAAATTTCAAATCGGTTCGGTAGTTCTAGAGATTCCATAGTAATTGTAATTTAGAATGTTTTTAGAACGCTTTTCGCTCATTTCACCCTTTTAAATTTCGAATTTTTTTTATTTTGTTCTTAGAGAGCATTTACATCTTATAAGTAACTACAATGCCAAATTTCAAATTTCTAGCTCCTTCAGTATAAAAAAAAAATCGCAATTTTAGAACGTTTTTCGCTCCTGCATCCCCCTGGAGTTAGTGACACCGACATAAAGTATAGCCTATGTTGGAGCAGGGGTTGTCATCATCAATTTGCCACCATCATTTTTGAAATCGGTTCGGTAGTTCCAGAGTCCATAGAAATTGTAATTTAGAATGTTTTTAGAACGCTTTTCGCTCATTTCACCCTTTTAAATTTCGAATTTTTTTATTTTGTTTTTAGAGAGCATTTACATCTTATAAGTATCTACAACGCCAAATTTCAAATCGGTTCGGTAGTTCTAGAGATTCCATAGAAATTGTAATTTAGAATATTTTTAGAACGCTTTTCGCTCATTTCACCCTTTTAAATTTCGATTTTTTTTATTTTGTTCTTAGAGAGCATTTACATGTTATAAGTAACTACAACGCCAAATTTCAAATCGGTTCGGTAGTTCTAGCGATTCCATAGAAATTGTAATTTAGAAAGTTTTTAGAACGCTTTTCGCTCATTTCGCCCTTTTAAATTTCGAATTTTTTTTTATTTTGTTCTTAGAGAGCATTTGCATCTTATAAGTATCTACAACGCCAAATTTCAAATCGGTTCGGTAGTTCTAGAGATTCCATAGTTATTGTAATTTAGAATGTTTTTAGAACGCTTTTCGCTCATTTCACCCTTTTAAATTTCGATTTTTTTTTATTTTGTTCTTAGAGAGCATTTACATCTTATAAGTAACTACAATGCCAAATTTCAAATTTCTAGCTCCTTCAGTATAAAAAAAAAATCGCAATTTTAGAACGTTTTTCGCTCCTGCATCCCCCTGGAGTTAGTGACACCGACATAAAGTATAGCCTATGTTGGAGCAGGGGTTGTCACCATCAATTTGCCACCATCATTTTTGAAATCGGTTCCGTAGTTCCAGAGTCCATAGAAATTGTAATTTAGAATGTTTTTAGAACGCTTTTCGCTCATTTCACCCTTTTAAATTTCCATTTTTTTTTGTTCTTAGAGAGCATTTACATCTTATAAGTAACTACAACGCCAAATTTCAAATCGGTTCGGTAGTTCTAGCGATTCCATAGAAATTGTAATTTAGAATGTTTTTAGAACGCTTTTCGCTCATTTCACCCTTTTAAATTTCGAATTTTTTTTTTATTTTGTTCTTAGAGAGCATTTACATCTTATAAGTAACTACAACGCCAAATTCCAAATCGGTTCGGTAGTTCTAGAGATTCCATAGAAATTGTAATTTAGAATGTTTTTAGAACGCTTTTCGCTCATTTCACCCTTTTAAATTTCGAATTTTTTTTATTTTGTTCTTAGAGAGCATTTACATCTTATAAGTAACTACAACGCCAAATTTCAAATCGGCTCGGTAGTTCTAGAGATTCCATAGAAATTGTAATTTAGAATGTTTTTAGAACGCTTTTCGCTCATTTCACCCTTTTAATTTTCGTTTTTTTTTTGTTCTTAGAGAGCATTTACATCTTATAAGTAACTACAACGCCAAATTTCAAATCGGTTCGGTAGTTCTAGCGATTCCATAGAAATTGTAATTTAGAATGTTTTTAGAACGCTTTTCGCTCATTTCACCCTTTTAAATTTCAAATTTTTTTTTTATTTTGTTTTTAGAGAGCATTTACATCTTATAAGTAACTACAACGCCAAATTTCAAATCGGTTCGGTAGTTCTAGAGATTCCATAGAAAATGTAATTTAGAATGTTTTTAGAACGCTTTTCGCTCATTTCACCCTTTTAAATTTCAAATTTTTTTTTATTTTGTTTTTAGAGAGTATTTACATCTTATAAGTAACTACAACGCCAAATTTCAAATCGGTTCGGTAGTTCTAGAGATTCCATAGAAATTGTAATTTAGAATGTTTTTAGAACGCTTTTCGCTCATTTCACCCTTTTAAAATTCGATTTTTTTTTATTTTGTTTTTAGAGAGCATTTACATCTTATAAGAAACTACAATGCCAAATATCAAATTTCTAGCTCCTTCAGTTTAAAAAAAAAATCGCAATTTTAGAACGTTTTTCGCTCCTGCATCCCCCTGGAGTTAGTGACACCGACAAAAAGTATATCCTATGTTGGAGCAGGGGTTGTCACCATCAATTTGCCACCATCATTTTTTAAATCGGTTCGGTAGTTCCAGAGTCCATAGAAATTGTAATTTAGAATGTTTTTAGAACGCTTTTCGCTCATTTCACCCTTTTAAATTTCGAATTTTTTTTTTATTTTGTTCTTAGAGAGCATTTACATCTTACGAGTTACTACAACGCCAAATTTCAAATCGGTTCGGTAGTTCTAGAGATTCCATAGTAATTGTAATTTAGAATGTTTTTAGAACGCTTTTCGCTCATTTCACCCTTTTAAATTTCGATTTTTTTTTATTTTGTTCTTAGAGAGCATTTACATCTTATAAGTAACTACAATGCCAAATTTCAAATTTCTAGCTCCTTCAGTATAAAAAAAAATCGCAATTTTAGAACGTTTTTCGCTCCTGTATCCCCCTGGAGTTAGTGACACCGACATAAAGTATAGCCTATGTTGGAGCAGGGGTTGTCATCATCAATTTGCCACCATCATTTTTGAAATCGGTTCGGTAGTTCCAGAGTCTATAGAAATTGTAATTTAGAATGTTTTTAGAACGCTTTTCGCTCATTTCACCCTTTTAAATTTCGAATTTTTTTTATTTTGTTTTTAGAGAGCATTTACATCTTATAAGTATCTACAACGCCAAATTTCAAATCGGTTCGGTAGTTCCAGAGAGTCCATAGAAATTGTAATTTAGAATGTTTTTAGAACGCTTTTCGCTCATTTCATCCTTTTAAATTTCGAATTTTTTTTATTTTGTTCTTAGAGAGCATTTACATCTTATAAGTAACTACAACGCCAAATTTCAAATCGGTTCGGTAGTTCTAGAGATTCCATAGTAATTGTAATTTAGAATGTTTTTAGAACGCTTTTCGCTCATTTCACCCTTTTAAATTTCGAATTTTTTTTATTTTGTTCTTAGAGAGCATTTACATCTTATAAGTAACTACAATGCCAAATTTCAAATTTCTAGCTCCTTCAGTATAAAAAAAAAATCGCAATTTTAGAACGTTTTTCGCTCCTGCATCCCCCTGGAGTTAGTGACAGCGACATAAAGTATAGCCTATGTTGGAGCAGGGGTTGTCACCATCAATTTGCCACCATCATTTTTGAAATCGGTTCGGTAGTTCCAGAGTCCATAGAAATTGTAATTTAGAATGTTTTTAGAACGCTTTTCGCTCATTTCACCCTTTTAAATTTCCATTTTTTTTTTTTTGTTCTTAGAGGGCATTTACATCTTATAAGTTACTACAACGCCAAATTTCAAATCGGTTCGGTAGTTCTAGCGATTCCATAGAAATTGTAATTTAGAATGTTTTTAGAACGCTTTTCGCTCATTTCACCCTTTTAAATTTCGAATTTTTTTTTATTTTGTTCTTAGAGAGCATTTACATCTTATAAGTAACTACAACGCCAAATTCCAAATCGGTTCGGTAGTTCTAGAGATTCCATAGAAATTGTAATTTAGAATGTTTTTAGAACGCTTTTCGCTCATTTCACCCTTTTAAATTTCGAATTTTTTTTATTTTGTTCTTAGAGAGCATTTACATCTTATAAGTATCTACAACGCCAAATTTCAAATCGGTTCGGTAGTTCTAGAGATTCCATAGAAATTGTAATTTAGAATGTTTTTAGAACGCTATTCTCTCATTTCACCCTTTTAAATTTCGAATTTTTTTTTTTTTTTTTTTTCTTAGAGAACATTTACATTTATAAGTAACTACAACGCCAAATTTCAAATCGGTTCGGTAGTTCTAGAGATTCCATAGAAATTGTAATTTAGAATGTTTTTAGAACGCTTTTCGCTCATTTCACCCTTTTAAATTTGAATTTTTTTATTTTGTTCTTAGAGAGCATTTACATCTTATAAGTAACTACAACGCCAAATTTCAAATCGGTTCGGTAGTTCTAGAGATTCCATAGAAATTGTAATTTAGAATGTTTTTAGAACGCTTTTCGCTCATTTCACCCTTTTAAATTTCGAATGTTTTTCATTTTGTTCTTAGAGAGCATTTACATCTTATAAGTAACTACAACGCCAAATTTGAAATCGGTTCGGTAGTTCTAGAGATTCCATAGAAATTGTAATTTAGAATGTTTTTAGAACGCTTTTCGCTCATTTCACCCTTTTAAAATTCGATTTTTTTTTATTTTGTTTTTAGAGAGCATTTACATCTTATAAGTAACTACAACGCCAAATTTCAAATTTCTAGCTGCTTCAGTATAGAAAAGATCGCAATTTTAGAACGTTCTTCGCTCCTGCACCCCCCCCTGGGGTAGTGGCACCGACATAAAATATAGCCTATGTTGGAGCAGGTGTTGTCACCATCAATATGCCACTTTTGAATGTGTCACTTTTGAAATCGGTTCGGTAGTTCCAGAGATTACCCCCTACAAACAAACAAACAAACAAACAAACAATCTTTACTCCTTTATAATATTAGTATAGATTGAAGGACAGGGAGAGGGATGACCACCTCGGGAAACCCGGCTGTTTGCCTTAGAGTTTTAGTGCAATCCCGAGGAAGTTCGAAAATTGACACTGGGCTTCTACTTTTACGCCGGTAAAGGCACATTTGTGCTGCTATAGCCGTCATGCCACATAGTGAACTTCGCTTTGACGGCTATAGCCGCAAGTGTCCGTCAACGTGTTAACAGTATTTCATTTATCATGAAAAATGTAAAGCAACGTATGAAGCATTTTAAAGAAATAAAAGTAGAATAAAATGAAAGCACGGGCTTTCTACCCAAACAACCAGGCTGGTCTGTATAGTACAACAAAACACTATAAGTACAGGATGTTTCACAAAGGACCCCTAACTTTAAAAATCAATAACCCGGAAACGATGATAGGGAGAAACATGAAACCAGTAGTATGTTTATTAAAAAAATCGTAAGAATCTTACACATAAATCTCAAAATTTAGTTAAAAATAGCGCCAATAGATGGCGCTGCTATAAATAGGCGTATCAAAAGTGATTCAAAAGGTGCACCTTTTACACAACATACTTATCGCAAACGAAGAATGAAATTGTCATTGACTCTATGCTGTATGGCACCGGTCTGTTTGTTTAATTTTTTTGAAAAGCTCACGAATTGTTTTCCCATCTGGGCTTTTTGCGACTTGCAATCGCGTTTGAAAACTTCTCCTTGAGACAGTAGGACTCTGATTTAATCGGTGGTACTCCAACACAATAAACACACGTTCCTCCACGGTATACATCACTTTCGGAAGTATTTTCACTATAAGCTAATAGCGGTCAGATTTCAATGGCGAAATCTTCAACGGCAAGCCTTTCTATGCTTCTGAACTGTAGAAGGTAGAACTGTAGCTGTAGAAGTAGGTAGAACTGTAGAAGGATTTTTAACGCTTTCAGCGCCATCTGTCGG
Organism: Maratus michaelseni; assembly: GCA_963931845.1. Classification (NCBI taxonomy): domain Eukaryota; kingdom Metazoa; phylum Arthropoda; class Arachnida; order Araneae; family Salticidae; genus Maratus; species Maratus michaelseni. Next base: position 496,208,536 of record OZ007586.1, read on the forward strand.
TACTATTTTTAACTAAATTTTGAGGTTTATGTATAACATTCTTACGATTTTTTTATTAAACATACCACTGGCTTAATGTTTATATCTATAACCGTTTCCGGGTTATTGATTTTTAAAGTTAGGGGTCCTTTGTGAAACACCCTGTATATGTAACATTATTTGTAACATTTTTAGATTCATTTTTTAAAGTTAGCGTCTAATTACTTCAAAGTTTTTTCTTTCTTTGTTCTTCTATTAAACTAAACTGTGTAAACAAATTGGTGATCCGAACGTCTGTCCCTCTCCTTCTTAGTTCCAAAAATGAATGATGCATAAGTGATAGCAAAATACACTTAATTTTATTATATACATTGTTTTGTACAAAAATATTGATATTTTTACAACTGCCAGTAACTTATACGTTACTAAAGCCTATATATATATCCATACTTCCCTACTGTATTATTCTTTGTACTGTGTCAATAGGAAATATGAGGGTTTAAAATAATTTTAGAATATCAAAATGTTAAAAACAATTAGATTTGCGATCGAACTGTTAAAGCTGTATCAATCAAAGTCCCAAAACAAGTGTTAAACACAAAGTACAAAAAGCTCAATCACGTGATCAACACGACAGCTGATTTGTGTGGGTGAAATGACTGAATCCCGATTGAAGAATCTGCTGGTTATGAACACTGATCTTGGTAAATCAGATCACGTTCTTGAATGTTTTGTAATTTGTCTAAGAGAACATAAGCATGATTTCCTATTATGAGAGCCATTGGTTTGGGAGGATATGTAGGTGTAGTCATTGGTTTTATCTGTTCTTAACCACAGTGGCATAGCGTAAGGGGATGCTGCAACACTTTACTACCATTATTGTTATTATATACTGTATTTGGCCTTATTTTATCTTTGAAGTTATACGATTAAAGAAGGCCAAATTTAGTATATAATAATACTGGTAGTAAAGTGATACAACATCTCCTGACGCTACGTCATTGCTCAACTATAAAAGCAGGAATTAATTAAATTATTTCCAAACTCCTACTCCAAATGCATAACTTCTTTACGAACAGGCATCTTGATTCCATGATCATGAACACAACGTTAGTATATGAGCCTAAATCTAAACTATGTCGTTATGCATTTCGATATCGAAGAAGTTGTTGTTTCCACGGTATCAAGACTTTTCTCTATTGTCATTTCCGGCAACAATGGCATGGAAATCATGGCATCAGAAAAGCGTTCTAAAAACATTCTAAATTACAATTTCTATGGAATCTCTAAAACTACCGAACCGATTTGAAATTTGGCTTTGTAGTTACTTATAAGATGTAAATGCTCTCTAAGAAAAAAATAAAAAAAAATCAAAATTTAAAAGGGTGAACTGAGCGAAAAGCGTTCTAAAAACATTCTAAATTACAATTTCTATGGAATCTCTAGAACTACCGAACCGATTTGAAATTTGGCGTTGTAGTTACTTATAAGATATAAATGCTCTCTAAGAACAAAATTTAAAAAAAAATCGAAATTTAAAAGTGTGAAATGAGCGAAAAGCGTTCTAAAAACATTCTAAATTACAATTTCTATGGAATCGCTAGAACTACCGAACCGATTTGAAATTTGGCGTTGTAGTTACTTATAAGATGTAAATGCTCTCTAAGAACAAAAAAAAAAAATCGAAATTTAAAAGGGTGAAATGAGCGAAAAGCGTTCTAAAAACATTCTAAATTACAATTTCTATGGACTCTGGAACTACCGAACCGATTTCAAATATTTTCTGACAAATATTTTTCGAGCTACTATTTTTTTTTCAGTAACTTCAAATGTTTCATTTTCCGAGATTAATCTGTGGCAACAATTAGCGAAAAACCCAGTCGTCAGAAACGCATAGTTTTTTATTAAAGAGGCTGTTGGAGCAGGAATTGTCACCAACAATTTGCCACCATCACTTTTGAAATCAGTTCGGTAGTTCTACAGATTCCATAGAAATTGTAATTTAGAATGTTTTTAGAACGCTTTTCGCTCATTTCACCCTTTTAAATTTCGATTTTTTTTTTTTTTTTTTTTTTTTTTTTTTGTTCTTAGAGAACATTTACATTTATAAGTAACTACAACGCCAAATTTCAAATCGGTTCGGTAGTTCTAGAGATTCGATAGAAATTGTAATTTAGAATGTTTTTAGAACGCTTTTCGCTCATTTCACCCTTTTAAAATTCGAATTTTTTTTATTTTGTTTTTAGAGAGCATTTACATCTTATAAGTAACTACAACGCCAAATTTCAAATTTCTAGCTGCTTCAGTATAGAAAAGATCGCAATTTTAGAACGTTCTTCGCTCCTGCACCCCCCCCCTGGGGTAGTGGCACCGACATAAAATATAGCCTATGTTGGAGCAGGTGTTGTCACCATCAATATGCCACCATCACTTTTGAAATCGGTTCGGTAGTTCCAGAGATTACCCCCTACAAACAAACAAACAAACAATCTTTACTCCTTTATAATATTAGTATAGATTGAAGGACAGGGAGAGGGATGACCACCTCGGGAAACCCGGCTGTTTGCCTTAGAGTTTTAGTGCAATCCCGAGGAAGTTCGAAAATTGACACTGGGCTTCTACTTTTACGCCGGTAAAGGCACATTTGTGCTGCTATAGCCGTCATGCCACATAGTGAACTTCGCTTTGACGGCCATAGCCGCAAGTGTCCGTCAACGTGTTAACAGTATTTCATTTATCATGAAAAATGTAAAGCAACGTATGAAGCATTTTAAAGAAATAAAAGTAGAATAAAATGAAAGCACGGGCTTTCTACCCAAACAACCAGGCTGGTCTGTATAGTACAACAAAACACTCTAAGTACAGGGTGTTTCACAAAGGACCCCTAACTTTAAAAATCAATAACCCGGAAACGATGATAGGGAGAAACATGAAACCAGTAGTATGTTTATTAAAAAAATCGTAAGAATCTTACACATAAATCTCAAAATTTAGTTAAAAATAGCGCCAATAGATGGCGCTGCGATAAATAGGCGTATCAAAAGTGATTCAAAAGGTGCACCTTTTACACAACATACTTATCGCAAACGAAGAATGAAATTGTCATTGACTCTATGCTGTATGGCACCGGTCTGGTTGTTTAATTTTTTTGAAAAGCTCACGAATTGTTTTCCCATCTGGGCTTTTTGCGACTTGCAATCGCGTTTGAAAACTTCTCCTTGAGGTAGTAGGACTCTGATTTAATCGGTGGTACTCCAACACAATAAACACACGTTCCTCCACGGTATACATCACTTTCGGAAGTATTTTCACTATAAGCTAATAGCGGTCAGATTTTAATGGCGAAATCTTCAACGGCGAGCCTTTCTATGCTTCTGAACTGTAGAAGGTAGAACTGTAGCTGTAGAAGTAGGTAGAACTGTAGAAGGATTCTTAACGCTTTCAGCGCCATCTGTCGGTACTATTTTTAACTAAATTTTGAGGTTTATGTATAACATTCTTACGATTTTTTTATTAAACATACCACTGGCTTAATGTTTATATCTATAACCGTTTCCGGGTTATTGATTTTTAAAGTTAGGGGTCCTTTGTGAAACACCCTGTATATGTAACATTATTTGTAACATTTTTAGATTCATTTTTTAAAGTTAGCGTCTAATTACTTCAAAGTTTTTTCTTTCTTTGTTCTTCTATTAAACTAAACTGTGTAAACAAATTGGTGATCCGAACGTCTGTCCCTCTCCTTCTTAGTTCCAAAAATGAATGATGCATAAGTGATAGCAAAATACACTTAATTTTATTATATACATTGTTTTGTACAATAATATTGATATTTTTACAACTGCCAGTAACTTATACGTTACTATAGCCTATATATATATTCATACTTCGCTACTGTATTATTCTTTGTACTGTGTCAATAGGAAATATGAGGGTTTAAAATAATTTTAGAATATCAAAATGTTAAAAAGAATTAGATTTGCGATCGAACTGTTAAAGCTGTATCAATCAAAGTCCCAAAACAAGTGTTAAACACAAAGTACAAAAAGCTCAATCACGTGATCAACACGACAGCTGATTTGTGTGGGTGAAATGACTGAATCCCGATTGAAGAATCTGCTGGTTATGAACACTGATCTTGGTAAATCATATCACGTTCTTGAATGTTTTGTAATTTGTCTAAGAGAACATAAGCATGATTTCCTATTATGAGAGCCATTGGTTTGGGAGGATATGTAGGTGTAGTCATTGGTTTTATCTGTTCTTAACCACAGTGGCATAGCGTAAGGGGATGCTGCAGCACTTTACTACCATTATTGTTATTATATACTATATTTGGCCTTATTTTATCTTTGAAGTTATACGATTAAAGAAGGCCAAATTTAGTATATAATAATACTGGTAGTAAAGTGATACAACATCTCCTGACGCTACGTCATTGCTCAACTATAAAAGCAGGAATTAATTAAATTATTTCCAAACTCCTACTCCAAATGCATAACTTCTTTACGAACAGGCATCTTGATTCCATGATCATGAACACAACCTTAGTATATGAGCCTAAATCTAAACTATGTCGTTATGCATTACAACATCGAAGAAGTTGTTGTTTCCAAGGTATCAAGACTTTTCTCTATTGTCATTTCCGGCAACAATGGTATGGAAATCATGGCAACAGCACTCATAATCGGGTCCTAAGAACTCAAAAAGAACGTTTGTTCTGAGATTTTTAACTTAATAAACATCGCGGGGTCTTGTAGCCATATAGCGCTAGTATTAAAGATAATGAGAAGTACTTAAAAATACTTTGTTCTGGATCAATTAAAATATTGTCTTTCCTTAAAAAAGAAACAATATTTTTTTTTTTACAAAAATTTGCCAGTTAGAAAGAGAAAGTGTACTCTCAGACACAGTGACCGATTAAGACACTTTTAGGCCTAGCATTCTTTCGAGCACAGCATTCTTTCGGGACCAACTTATTACTAACTATAAGCAAGCTTGAAACTCAGCATCTTTTTGCAGTACCCCTCGCTTACTCAACCCCTAGTCTACTCCTCGTCTACTAAAAGTATAGTGTCTAGAAGATATAGTGTGGCACCCAGCTATTCCAAAAGTGCTAAAAAATTTAAGCCGATAAATGACGAACGATGCTAAGCGATAAATGTCGATCGCAGAGACGTATAGCATCTCAAACGTAAACATTCCATAAGTAGTATCTTCTAGACGCTATACTTGTACAATGTTTACGTTTGAGCTACCAGATGTCGAGGCGATGGACATTAATCGTTCAACATCGTTCGATATTTATAGGCTTAAATTTTTTAGCACTTTTTAAAGCATTACTGGAATAGCCGGTTTCCTTGACTGTATCTTCTTGACACCGTATTAATGTTAAAGTTTGCAGAAAGACTTGTGTAAGCTTCTGTACAAACCTTATACTGATATTTAACCCTCAACTGCTGTTAGCGGTCTCACAGACCGCTTTTTGTTTCATTTTTCATTTTTCGTTTTTAATTTGTAATTTTCAGATTTACTAAAGATACTAGCATAATTTTGTTTCATTTGGAGCCCTGGTACCATCCCTAGAGTCCTCTGAATAGGTGAAATTTAATTATAATAAACCTGTATGTAAATATTTGTACAGAAACAGTAACATATGAGTTAATCGAGCCTTTTATTCATCATTCGATCCAGCGGTCTCATAGACCGCTCACAGTATGTATGTAGCAATTTTTGTCACAGCAGTTAAGCTTTAATTCAAGTCCAAATTTTAAAAACAGTACCCTTAAAATTTCAGTTATGAATAGAATATAAAGTCGCATATTGATTTTGTTTGGAGGGGGCAAATAGACATAGAAAATCCATATCCTGATTTTCTCCCCAATTGAAAAGAACCATTTTTTCATACATATTTTCAAAGAAATTTTTTTATTGTTATTTATACTATAATTTACTTACATACAATTATTAATAAATTGGTGAAAGCAAATGAAAACATACAAATAATAATTAGAAGTAAAGAAACAGATAATGATAAAAGAAAACCTGAAACTTTCGGAAGGGACAATTGCCCTTCCCTCGCTATTTTTAATTATTATGTTTTGTATATACAGTTTTATATTAAAAAGTTGAAATTGTTTCGGGGCATAAAAAAAACTATTGGTTCAACTATGCCTAAATCACAATCAGGCATTGCTCACTTGTTCATTTTTGAGTTAAAAAGCAGCTATAACACTAAACTCACAGTAAAGATTCAAACGGGAATTTTTCCATTTTTTAAGAGAAGAAAAAAGTGATAATTTTCATCGTAATGATTGTCAGTGCATTCTAACACCCGGAGAAATAAAGCTCTCCAATTGGCCAAAGAGATGCCCTCCTCCGCTGTAAGTTATCAAGTTGCTGCATACCTCTGGAAATGTAGCTTCAAATTACAAGCGCCCATTTGTCAAGCCTCACACTTTCGCCTGACACAAGAGTTGCTAAATGAGCAGTTTTTCTTCTCGCACATGCAGGAACAACTTTTCATTAAAAATGAAATAGAGAAGAAGGGAGGAGGAAGAACTTTCTTCTGCAGCCATTCTGCCAACTCATTGGTTGCGATTTGTTTCTTTGATTATTTTGTCTTAATTGCGCGCAGTGATTTTCATATTAGAGAAGGCGGTTGAACTCAAGAGAGATATGAGTAAATCCATTAAGATGGTAATTAAAATACATTGTAACGACCGACCGGAGTGATATTTCATCATTTAATATCGAAGTGGAGTGCAAAAATAATTTTCTCTAAACTGGTGATTAAATAGATTCAATTTAAACTTCCGTGATTACGGTGATTTTATCTTTGCCTTGTGCGAATTTAGAGCATAAGTATTCGTGCTTTTAACGCATATCAATATGAATTACGCTGATGGTTTGTTTTGATGCATAATGATTGAAGTTAAAATATTATCAACAACCTTTTTATCCCTGTTTAATCATTTCAGCTGTGAAACTGAAAGAAGGGCTGATGTTTAGTACTAATGAATATGCGAACATTTTATACATTTCGAAATAACTGATAATTCATGTAAATAAAAATACGTTTAATGTAAAAATACAGGTGGCCCAAACTTACTAAAATAAAACGTCTAAGATAAAATGTCAATTTCTCAGTTAGTATTTAAAAATTATGTGATATATATGTGGCATCAAGACATTTTTTTTTTTAACGCAATAACCATCCGAGTGAACAAATTCAGTACGAGATCTTCTGTTTTGGATTATCACTATCACAGATAGGAGGGTGACTCTATAGGAGTGTGAAGGCATACGGGAAATAAAATTTGATTGGTCTAGACGAATTTGGACAAAAACGAATCGCAAAGCATCTTCCTGACCCTGACATTAATGTTTGTAACTTCTCTCATTCGTGTAATCGAACTCGTCCAGGTGAGTATCACCAATTTCTAGAATGTGGGTTTGCCATAGTTCGGACAAAAACTTCAGTCTGCACCCTCTTATGCAGGCACCCTACCACGGTGGAAAGTTTGAACGAAGCTCCATTGACGTTCTAGAGAACATTAATAAAGAACTTGAAATCTTTACAAATTTGTTGATTTTGGTGTGTTGGAGTATCTTTCAGATTTGACTCTAAACTTGAATTCGAATGCACATGTCATTCATTCCGAACTTTCGATTGCTCGAATGTAGTCTACAATGATAAAAATCTGCTGACGGATGACATGGCGGACGACTTTTTTTATCCTTCTAAATGATATGGAAAACACATTAAACTACATGCCTTAATTCTACGAACGAACACATGACACGGTTTTCAACTAATTACGTGTAGTACGAGCTGAGACATTGATGGTTAATCTTAGTAAGTAGATTTTAGGCCACCCTTTACGGCTCTCACGTTGTTTTGAAGTTTAAATTTTAGTGTTATTTTTAGAACACCATTAGAATAAAAAATTTTGTCTTGTAATACCAAGCAAAGTCATTTTTTTAACTACACCATACAGAAGAAATTAACGTAACGCATTTCGAAAGAAATAGCATTTTTGCATCAAGTGCTAAAGGACGTCCTGTCACTACGAGAGCAAAAGGAACTTTGTCTTCTACTCTCGCAGCGGTAGCACGTACTCACTGAACTCCACAATAATACGTACGGTTATCTTACTTTTCTGATACAATGAATCCGGATGTCCGCCGATGAATTTCCGCCGGACTGCCAAGGAATTTCCAATGAAAATTTTTGGCAAAACACAGATTTCCTCCCATAGAGAAGAATGGGGTAGATAGTTAAAAATTGGATTACCTTTTAAAATTATGACGAAGTTGCTACAATTATCACTAATATAATTTTTTTATTGAAAAAAACTATAGATTTCATTTCTATAGATTTCATTCACTTTAGATACTTTAAATTTATCGCAAATATTTAATTTGATATTAGTTAAAAATGAAACTTTATGTAAGCTCGACTAAAAAAAAAGAAAAATATGTTAAGTATTACTCATAAAAATATGAAAAAGTGTAGAAATAAGCAAAAGTAATAAAAAGTAGGCGGAAAAAGTTTGAAAATTTGTCTGTAATATTACAAAAATGCAGGATTCTTTGCTTGCACGCATTGAAAGTGTGATGCGGTTGCGGTAGAAAGTGGACCGGTGAGTTAGCCGGTGGACCTAATACAGGTAGTAAGTATACTTCAGTTGTAGCATTGTGTAAGAAGAAGTTAACAATCTACTCCAGAGACAGAAAAAAAGGCGGCGTTCATGCTTCATCAGCAGACGAAAAAAATCGACTATAACAGTTCCCAGCGTAATGGAAGAGGAGGGAGTAAAATGCTGGAATAAACACACGCGTATAAAAGAACCATTGTAGACTCGTTAACCTTTTAGCGAGCAATGGTTGGAAAATTAACTTGCAGTGGAAAACTATTATCTCAAAGAACGTTAATGTAATATTTTCGCACCATAAGTAGTGCACTCTTACGATACCTCGTTTGAGAAATATCGTTTCAGTTGAAACCGTGACTGCATTCCTTGATCTGGAAATCTTTTTTATGTACTTTTAAACATCGGAAAATGAATATTATGACTTACAATTGAATCCGTCATTTCAAAAACCACATAAGTCAAATTTTTTTCAAATGTACTTATTTGTCGCAAATGTTTCCTTTAAGGTAGAGCCATGATCTGGGTAATAACCACATAAGACAGTGTATTCCTTTCTCTTCAAACAATACCTTCTAATTTTCGTTCATTACTTAAACGACATAAAGTCAGCGACTTAAGTGGTTTTTGCATGCAATACCAGATTATATGCTGATAAAATATTACATTACGATATTACCATTTGCATGCAATACCAAATTAAAACATAAAAATGTTCCTGTATAAGTGCTATCTTCATTAATTTTCATTAAAAATATGTTTAATATGACTGTTTTGTTCAAATTAAATACCACTTAGCCTTGTTTCTTGCTAAAACAACATAAATCAGGAACAGTTTTTCAGTTATTCATCTTTTTATTATTCAGAAATTATAAAAATTATTCGATATTTATAAACTTTGAAGTGCAAATTCTATAATCAGCCCAAAAAAGCCCCATAAAAATTCGTTTACCTGTGAATAATACAGTTTTTTTTATTTTTGAAAAGTTCTAATTCTGTGACTATGTGGAAATTACGAATTCAATTCTTTGACATTATATTAATTGTACAAAACATATGTTTACATTTATTGTTATTATTTACATTTGTAGCGATGATACGTTCTCTTACATTTACTATTATCACTACTTTTATATTAAAACTTTTAGCAATAATGTACTTAAAATAATGTAAGTTATTTTCTACTGTTGAAATTTATTTAAAACTCGTTTCATTGTTTTAGTAGAAAAATAACGGGACGGTTTCGTTCCCGAAACATTCAAAAGCCTACACTCATCAGCATCGAAATTCACAAGTATGTTAAACCAACGGGGGCGTTCACTACGAATTTCTCGTTTGCATTTCTATAGTTTAAATGATTATTTAGAATAGGATATCTCAGGCCCAATTCTAACGTGTTACATTTATGCTTTTTCGATTTCTGTTTCAGTTTCATTCTCATCCGGTGATCCTAGTCGATTCCGAAATTGAGAGTGTACTCGCAATTGAGGAATCCAAATACGTTAAAATGTTCAATTTTTGAAAAAAAAATGACATTTTCAGTTTTTATTGAATAGAGCATTTATTTTGGTTTACAAAACAGTTTTGATTCTTTATCTGCGTCAATTAAACGCCAAGATGTTAAAGAATTTGTAAAGCTCTAAAATCCGAAAGTGATAATTAAAGTAGCCGAAATTAAGACTGTAAAGCTGTCAGACGAATTCAAATACCATATTTTTTAGAAAATGTAATTTTTAAAGATTTTTTCTAAATATTTAAAGTAATTAACATTTTATGAGAGTATCTGGCAACGAATAATTTAATTTAAATCTAGCAACACTTGTTTTATGATGTTCATTAAATAGGCATTTTTCTTAAAATAACTTTTTTCATATAAAAAAGATAACTCAAAATGTTATCACTTAGTTATTTTTCAAACTTGATATATTTTTTTCTTTATAATGTTTCCTAGGCATGGACTAAAAGAATGTTCACAATAAGAATATTTTTCAAAGTGTGGTATTATATTAAATAACGATGATGTAAAATATGCCATATATCTAGTACTACTTCTTCGACTTGCTCTAAAATGTTTATTTATAGAAATATACTAAAAGTATTTTACATTTCTAAGATAAGAGCGTGAAGATTGTTTTGATACTAAATTTATTTCAATTAGATAATTAGATGTGCAAATAACAGTTTTGAACATTTTCTAAATTGTGTTTTAAATTCTCTATATATGTATCAGTTTTCTAAAACTAAAGTTGTTTATTGAAATATAAAATTAGCAGAATTAATCCATACATAAGCTAGGAGAATCGAAGAAATTTCTGGTTCGAATGGAAATATTTTCATTTGGTATCGGTCAAATAATCGGTTGTTGGTATATATTTAGAGTTTTAAAAAAATATAACAACTAACAAATCAGTACTGTTATAAACTTTTTACTCTTCCGGATAAATGTAAAAAGTTTAGAATTATATAATTGAAAGACATTTTCTAGGCTGTGAAATGAAAACAAAAATAAAGGAACTAGCCACTTTTTCTATCATTTAGTCGAAACTATGTTATATTATGTGTGAAACTGATTTTTTTTCTTTAGAAAAAAATGTTTCTTATAACCCTTAGCATTTATCCTATTATATTCAGGAACATAAGTTCATTACTGGCGTGTTCTTTTACTAGCAAAAACGCCACTTGTTGGCCAATAAATCTATCCTTGAAAATCACGACAAAATCGAATTCTAGCGCCTTCATTACAAGTAATTGTGGAGGGTGGAATGGGACATCTGACCAATTACGACTCAGAGGTCCTTTGGGATTTAGCCGCTTACGATAATTGCCCCCATTTGTCACCTATCCAACTGCGGTTACTGTCTAAATGATGTCCCATGGAGCTAGACACCTACTGAACCGTAACACCCATTTCTATTCAAGCATGTGTGGAATAGCAGGTCTTTGGGGGTTCTCTTCACGAATATGAGGCAGAAATAAAAAATGAAAGTTTTATATATTTTGGGCTATGAGAACAGATTGTAAAAGGAGAGAGACAACTCCAACAATAGTGCAATTTCTATATATATACGAGGGTCGTTTAAACATGGATAAAATAATAAAGTGCATAAAAGAAGTATAATAAAATTGATTTAATTTGTTTTAAATTTCAAATTGAATGAAAATGCAAAATTTAGATTTTAAAATGGATAAAATTTGATAGTAAATACATTTTTTTTTACTTTCAATACTTGTTAAACTTGCTAAAGAGGTAAATAAAGTGAATGCTAAAATACGTAATAATCTGAAATAATTGAAGAATTAATAAACAATTAAGTTTTCTAATAGTTATATTATGAAACCAAAATTCGTATAATTGTATTTTATTTTGATCAATTTGCAATCAAATAATATATATGAGACTCCTTTCCATATAAGTCTTTTCTTTAATTATGGACAAACAAAAATTACTCTACTGGGGGTGAATATTTAAGAAAGATATTAAAATGTCAAAAAAATCTTTTGATGTGATATTATGTATGCGTACGTTTTATAAATATCATTAACTTACAAAATGATGGTGTTTTATCACGTATCACATTGTTGTAGCTACTCGGGGCCCAGGCCCAGGGCCTCCAAATTTAGAGGAGCCTAAATCTATAGATAAAGTTTTTAAAAACTTCAATAAATTTTAATTATTCACATAGTTTTATGTTCTAGTATAGCAATGTAAAAAATCAGAATACGAGATCATAAAAAACATTTTTCTTTCTTCAAAAGTATGATGTCTTCTGCAAAACATAATCCGATACAGACTTAAAGGTACTGGTCCAATCCTATCATTTTAAAAAGATCATTAAGTGTGGGATCTAAAATGAATTTAGACTGGTTTCAGTGTTGCTATTAATTTACAATCTTAATCTTAATTTTACAATATTAATCTGCTATTAATTACATATTTTTTCTCTTTCAGTTACATTTGTAATCTCGCCTAAAATTTCCCTCAAATCTTACTAGGACATGTTACTTCATACAAGTGACCACACAGGAATTTAGTGATTATTTGACGTTCTATTTTCTGAATGTGCATTTCTATTTTCTCACAGTACATTGATATTTTCCATTACGAGCAGTGTTGTTCTGTTTTCTAGAATAAACACTAAAATCAACAAAAATTAAAAAATATATTAAATCGCTAAATCAAGATAAACAACAAAATGCCCCAAACTGTATAAAATATTGCCTTTTTAAAGACTAAGCGCATTTGTCAAGGATTCCAGTAGGATGGTTTCAAATATTTTCTATCCGGAATACTTGCAAGTAGAGGTACAAAGCCTCATCTAAATATAATGAAGGTAAGATATTCATCTAGATATATCTCAATGCCATGTACCGTCTATTCATTATCCATAAATATGCTTCAAAAATACATCGGTGAGCCAAAACATTACGACTACCCTTCTAATACTTGCTCAATCTGCATTACTCAAAAACATGCTAGAAACTGTGGCATTGATTTTACCAGTCTGTAAGAAATATGCAGAGAGTTATTGTATCAGAATTGCAAACACGTGCACTCAGTTCCTTTAGATGACGAGACAGTGATGGTTGCTGAGTTCGGAAGTTACATTCTACGATACTCTACTGTCGGAAGTGACACTCTCAGAAGGATTAATATCCGGTGATTTAGTTAGCCAGGACAACATATGAAACATCAGCCATCAGCATGTTCCTCAATCCACTGTAGAACAGTGTGGACTTTATGAAAAGAAGAATTGTCCTATTTCCTGGTAGGGGGACACCAATAACAGGTTCGGACTTTTGAGGTGCACGCCTCCTTAAGCGTAACCTCTAAAGAAATTCCACAACTTCAGGATTCTTTACGACTTGCAGAACATACGTGAAAAAACTGTTTGACTATAAGACGACGTACTTTGACACGGCCATGGACGTTATGAAAAAGAAATTGTGATTCATCAAGCCCGACAACTCTTTTTTTTATTTCTGCATAGTCCAATCACGGTGTTTACGAACCCACTGCATGCAGAAACATAGATGCTATTGGGTTAACTGGCGTAGGATACATGAGAGGAGCGTCTTTTCTAGAGTCCCATCATATTTCGAAGAATCCTATGTAATGTGCGAGATGATGATCCTATGTAATGAGATATGTTTCTTAATTAGCCTCCGTTGTATTCATCTGTGAGTTTAGCTCAGTTATGTGCCTTTGTTTCCACTAACAAGGAGACCGCCAAACATGATGCGCACAGATTTTGATGATTTTAAAGTATGTTGTAGGGATCATACCCCTAACTATTCAGGTCAAAGGTTTCCTTCCAATGGGCTTTAGTTTTCCAGAAATTTCGGGTTAAAGTTCAGCATGCATTTCAAATGCCATTACTTCGCGATCCTTGACGTAGTCTCCGTGGTGCCGTGGTAGCGTTCGCGATTTGCGGTCCGCAGATGGGTGTTCTGTCCTCTTCTGTGACTTTTACCTTTTTTTAACAAATTTTATATATTTGTCGCGTTATAAGTTGTATGCAGAATTATGAATTCTGCATCGTTGAACTTTTTGATATTTTTCTAATAAATTCCATTTGCATTTTCGAATATTGCATGAAAATTTATAGTTTTTGCGCAATTTTTATTCGAATATTTCTGCTGACGAAAATCCAAACTAATTTATGTCTTGATATCTCATCTTTTTAAAATGATTATTGTTTACAATTATGTATATTTACTTATTTATTTATTGTATTTATGAAATAATACATTTTTTTAAATTCACATTTTCTATTTAAAAAGAAATTAAATGTTTAAGAAAAAAAATTAACAAAATAATATATTCTTTTAATATTTGATTTGTTCTAAATATATTGAAATATGTTAACTGCTGAAATACTAAAATATTTATCATCACCGACATCGACATTTTTAGTTTATTAAATATGGAACTAATTGTGTTATACCTATCGCAAAAATATTCTAAACAAATTTCGCATTAAAAATCGCCTTTAAATAATTGTTTTAACAATATTGGAAGAATGTATAAATTAGCATATTATATATTCTTTAAAGACTTAAATTGTGATAAATATATTTAAAAATGCATTAAATTTGAAAGAGAAATTATTTCAAACGTGATATTTGTCTGCAAAGGAAGCGAAACGAAATTGATAAAAAGAAAATTTTATTTATTCTGATATTACCGTAAAAGTCGTTGCAGACGATTTTTTTTTCAGATATTTTGTATATTTATTGTAATTTACAAACGATTTTACATTTCTAGTTGAATTTTTTTGTATGGCATCGACTTGTTAGACTGAAAAAAAAATTAATTGTAATACATTATTTTTTATTTGTGCAAATCAATGACGGTGAGTTTGAACTTTACAGTTAAATGTATTTAAATAACATAAATATATATATATATATATATAACTGGCTAAAACTTGGATATAATCGTTATTACTTTAATATTTTATTATTCCTTTCAAGATATGTTTTTGGAATTAGTTAGTTTGGAATTTCGTCAATAGAAATATTAATTTCAAAACTGCACAAGAAAAAAAAAAAAAAAAAAAAAACGTAAATTTTTACGAAATATTTGAAAATGTAAATGGAATTTATTAGGAAAATATCAAAAAGTTCAAAGATGCAGAATTCATAATTCTGCATACAACTTATAACGCGACAAATATATCAAATTTGTTAAAAAAGGTAAAAGTCACAGGAGAGGACAGAACACCCATCTGCGGCTCTCAAATCGCGAACGCTACCACGGAACCACTGAGACCTTGTCCGGGATTGCGAAGTAATGGCATTTGAAATGCATGCTTAACTTTAAAACGAAATTTCTCGAAAACTAAAGCCCATTTGAAGGAAACCTTTGACCTGAATAGTTAGGGGTATGATCCCTACAACATACTTTAAAATCATCAAAATCTGTGCGCATCATGTTTGGCGGTCTCCTTGTAAGAGGAACAGTTTCTGACATCCGAAATGATTCATCAGTCATAGATGTCTAGTGCCTTGCCGTCTGCTTCCTGTTTCACCTTTACTCTCCCAATTTTAATCGGACAGTTGAAACGTACCTTACCATATGTTTTAAATAACATGCAACTCGTAAAAACTTGACGAGACTTGCCGTTTGGAGATATTTCTCCCAGTTTTCTAACCATCACAATTTGTCCTTTATGAAAGTCGCTTAAATCGAAAGCTCCACAAATTTGTTCGGAAAACGATGATGGCTCACTATCCTCAGCGGCCTTTACATACCATTGTCACTCTGTCAAGTACATTATGAGCCATTCCAGTGCGTACATTTGCAGAGTGAAGAAGTGGTCATAATATTTTGGCTCATCTCTGTTCACCGCTCTCACCTGATCTTAACATATGCAAGGTTTTGTCGAATTATCTCATGGCAGAGTATTTATAAAACAACAAACAAATATCGTATTATTGGAAAATCGTTGGCAGAGAAAAAAATTACATTTTAGAATAAACTATTTTTTAGATATGTCGAATACTGATATATTAGGTGTCAGCTATTGGGTCTTGCTTGTCATCTAAAAGCTCAATACATGGATCACACGTTTCATATCATTACTTTTTGTTAAGCTGATAGTTTATATATTGCTGACATTACGTCGTTTCTCATAGGTTGGTAAACAATATAGATGTTTAAAAGCCTCAATTAAGAAAACGTACCTTATATGTAAAAATAAATACATTAATTATAATGTTAACTACTGGTACACTTACCTTAGATAAATTTGTTGAGGTCATTATTACCGAAACAGTAGTACCTTTCTTAATTTACCTTTTCATAAATAAGTGTGTGAATAACAAAAGGAATTGTTCGTCTCCCCCACGCCCTCATTTGCATGTTTTCATTTACGGTCTATGCTACCCATAGAATAACAAAGAAACCAGAAGGAAGATGACAAGCCGTTTTATCTCTGAAGCGCGCTGGGGCTGATGGGAATGTTATACATGGAAACGGCTCGCGCTAGGCCTGCAATGCTCGCGCTATTGTCCTACACTGCTCGCGCTATTGGCCTGCACTGCTCGCAAGCCTACCGATATTGGCCTGCTTGGAATAAGTTTCGATAGCAAGTACTAAATAAAAAAATGCGGTGGCAAACAGGCAGCAGGGAAGATCCTGTGTAAAACACCCTTATCCTATTTCCTGGTTCTTTTATTATTATATGATGCTACCATTTAATCATACAGATATTCTTAGTTGATATTTAACTTTTAATGATGAATAATTTTAGGAAAATAAATGAAATTTTTCATTTAAAAAATCCGTTTTTAAGTATATCATAGAAAAAAAATCACCGTAATCAGGGGTTACTTGTGCCGGTGTAGTAACTTGAGTCACTTTGTAGGGAATATTTTCAAAGTTGATTTGGCATCACTGTCTCCAGTTTGAAAATTTTTTCAATACACCATTGTGCGCAGTTACACTCAAATAACTTGTTTGTATTATTTCCGCTTGGGAATTACAGGTAAGTTCAAATATTATTTATTTTATGAAGCTGTTACCATCTTAATTTTTACCGTTTACTACTTTTCTCTAACAATGGAAATATTCAATGAACTTTGACAAGTCGATGTTTTTTCCTTCAAAGTCACTTCCTCCTATTCCGATGTTATACTTTCATTTGTTATTATTATTATCATTATTATTATTATTATTATTATTATTATTAAAGTATTATTATTATATTATTATTATTAAAGTATTTTTATTAAAGTATTATTATTATTACTATTATTATTACTATGTGATCGGCTAGGTCGCTGTTGGGGTAACTTGAGTCACCCCACTTGAGCGTGGCTCAATTGGGCATCGACATCAATTTGATTGGGCGTCGACATCAATTTG
The DNA here is from genome assembly GCA_963931845.1 of Maratus michaelseni. Classification (NCBI taxonomy): domain Eukaryota; kingdom Metazoa; phylum Arthropoda; class Arachnida; order Araneae; family Salticidae; genus Maratus; species Maratus michaelseni. The sequence goes on from OZ007586.1 coordinate 496,226,038, forward strand.
AACCCAGTAAGTATTCACTTCGAGATTCAGATTCTGATTTGATTTTAATCGATTTTACTGAAGCTGACTTTGTCAGTAATACAAACTCTGATGCTGAAGAGGTACCTAATATGCCAAATTTACGCTCCGTGAAAATGAAGGAGCTTAAACCGGGCATGTACATCATTTTTAGGTGCGTTCGTAATTATATAAATACGTAGCATCTATTGTCGCCGTCTGGTCCGTCCGTCTGTCTGTCCGTCCGTCCGTCTGTCCGTCTGTCCGCATATAACAACGCAAAAACTACCAAACCGAATTGTTTGAAATTTGAGATATATTATTTTTGCAGAATTTTGTTGGGACATTTCAAATTTTACGAAAATCGAATCAAAACTTTAGAAGACATTAATAAAAATATTTATTAAGAAATTTGAATTAAAAAAAAAAAATCGGTGCTTTTTGTTATAGGAACTTCTGAGGTTTAATCGTTAAGCGACAGAGATAGATATTTTATTACAGAAATTAATCTGAAGACGATATAATTCACTTCACAGAATTAAAAATCATCAAGATCTGAATATTTATATAACTAGCTATAGTACGAACGCACCTCATTTGTCATGTTTGGCGTACAATTTCCAACTTTTTGAACCTATTTTCAATAAAAACAGTTAAAAATTAAAGCCCAAACAGTTCTATGGTATTATTACTGACATGATTTCAAATGAAGAAAAAATGCAAGTAACCTTTTTTTCATAAAAGCTCGAAATTATCAAAAAATGATAACGTGTTTCATTTTGTAAGATGATGTGATGGAATCGGACATTTAAATATATTGCTATTATACAACTTGTTAAAGATTTTAGTGGACGTTGTACATTTCATTTTAAACTTCAGAATGAATATTTCAGTCTGGTTTAATAAGGACACATGCATTCCATTGATTTATGTAATGTTAGTGTTAAGAATTTTGTACAAATGATGTTTGGCATTGTGATAATAAATATTGTGTGTATTGATCATCTGAGTATTTTTATACTAACTTGTGCATGGGCGTACGCAGATAGGGGCAGGGAAGGGACACAATCCGCTTAATCTTTGAAAAATTAAGAATTTTTCGAAAAGTTTTAATAGAATGTAAATGTAAAAAGCTGTCTGTGATTGCTTCTGAACTCTTATGGCATGATTGCAATTTTATTGTATGATAGTTTTATTTTAAAGGTTTTCATTATAATTTGTTACAAGTGCTAACTGATTTTCACGGCCGAAGGTACCAACTATATTTCCTTGCTCACCGCCGCCCCCCTCTCCCAAAACCCCGCAGTAAAGAAAATCCGGCGAATGCCTGTGAACTTCTGAATGGATTTTGTCAAAGCACAACATTCTAACTTGAGCCAAATATTGATTTTGTACATGTGTCCCAAGTAACCACAATCATTGAGGTAACTTAAGCCATTCAGATTTGTTTATGCCTGGCTCGAACGAGTGGGCCTGGGCCAACTTAAAAAAAAAACGAAAAATGTGTTTATGAAATAACAAATACTCCTATTTTTTTAATAAAAGATACCATCAGTACCACGAAAGTACCAGCAACAGGTAAATCATTTTATTTTAATGAACCCGAACTCCGGCGATTGCAATTTTAAAAGGCACACAAATGGAAAATATGCAAACGTCTTTCAGAAAATGATTTTTTGAAACAGTAAATATTCCTATTTTTTAATGAAAGATTCCATCAGTACCCCGAAAATACCGACAACACCCCGTAAAACATTGTTACGTCACGACAACATCACTGCGACGTCACATTGTGACTTTATGATCGTCCGTGTGACGTCACGTGGATATGAAGTCACCGTGACGTGTATGTGATATTGTTACGATCGTTTCAAGCCCTTCTGTGACCTCACACTGCGACCACTTTGTGAAGTCACATGTGACTAATTTTCTAAAAATATGACATTTGTGAGGATTCTGAATCGGGTCGGGTGACCACATTTTACTAGAACTCAACCCGACCTCATTGTGCCGGCTGGTGTCTTTTTCCTTTTTCCCTTTTTGACTGTAGGTAGAATTCAGATTAGAATCTTACATTTGGTCGAGTATCCCGATTTTACACGAATCCGACTCAGGTCCGGTTTAATAAAATCTGGTTACTCGACTCAATGTAAAATTCTAATCCAAATCAGAAAAAAGAAGAAAAAAGACAGTAACTATGGGTGGGGTTGCGATAAAATCTAGTACCCGACCCGATTTGGAATCGTCACGTGTGTTTTAAATATTGATATTTTTAAGAAGAGTTTTTAAAAAGTGTTTTTTTTTAATTGCAACATCTTTCGAAAACACATTTATTACTGTACATTACACATTTTTTGCTATATTTCAAGATATTAAGAACCTAAGCTAGTAACGCGAACGAATTCGCGACCTATTGTTAAACCAATGGCAGCGTTCTTTATTTCAAGTTTGCATTTCCGTATTTTTTTCCTTGGGGGTACTTTTAATTTTGGAGCCGGTTCCGAAACTAAAAGTATCATCAGAAAAAATAACTGCATCCAAAATTGAAAATATATCAAGATACCCGGTAGCACTTAAAATATCCTATTCAAAATAAAATAAAAAATATTTATATGGAAATTGAAATTTAGAAAGAACGTTGCCATTGATTTAACATTAGCTGGCGAGATCCTTCGCGTTATTATCAAGGACACATAACTTTTAAATTAATACTGACATTGTTCTTCAAAAAAATTAAAATTTTCGGAAAACTTACGTATTAAATAGTAATGTATTCTGAACATTTTAAAATAAACCTCACAAAAATTTCTCATAATTTCAGTAGCTTTGACTAAAATTGTGTCAATTGTTCTTATTCTAAAAATGATTATAAGGATAAAAAATAATATATACTACTTTAAAGTGGATATATAATAATTTAATATGGTTTATCTCAAAAACATCCTTTAAAAAAAATAATAATAACAAGAAGGGAAAATTCTGCTATAAGGCCGAATATAGATTGCCACACACGGCTTTTATTTAAAAAATAAATAAACTAGCTGTAACTCAGAATAAAAACGCAATGACAACAAACAATTTTAAAAAAATAAATAACAAATAAAAATTCCCCTGTTAAAGGGTTGAGTTGTTCAATAACCATTCGATTTAGAAAAATATTTTTCTACCACTGAGCAATTTTTTTTAATGAAATTTAATTCATGTTGCTATGGCAGCAGACGATAAAACGATATCTTTGGAATAAGGGAATAAATAGAAGAAAAATTTTGTTGATGTTTGTGATAAAATGTTTTTCTTTATTTTTTAAAAATGTATATACATAATTCACTTTTATATTTTAACAGACTAATAAGTTTACTATAATTCGTTACTCATGCTATGGCCAGTATACACGATACACGTCGAGCCACAATGCCTTTATCATTATCTTTCTACGCGTAAAAGTTTCGCTTACGGTACTCCAATGTGAAGTTTTGTAATTTTTGAAATCTAATATTTGAAAAACGACATAATCATTAGATTTGAAATTTATATCAAGAAAAATACAATTTTTTACCATTCTAACGCAGTTTGTAAAACAATTTTGTGACAAATACTTTTCGAGTTATTAATTTTTTAAGTAACTTCAAATGTTTCATTTTCCGAGATTAATCTGTGGCAACGATGGATTGCTGTGACTTTTCATAAACATGAAAAATGATAGAGATTGAAAGAATAAGCCACCCTGTGTGTGGCTAATAAATCGTGCAAGGTTTCTGTTAAATTGCTTTACAAATTGCTTTACAAATTTTATGGATTTGCAGATTATACCTATATCTTTATACTGGATCAAAATTTATTTATAATTCTGAAAAAAAAGCATAAATGAACACTGAAAAAAAAAAAAACAATCCGTTCAAATTTATTTCTAGCCACTTCAACCGCAGCCCCGAGATCAGTCGGGTATCTTTTTCCCTATCTCTGCGGCCGGTTGAAGAGATTAAATGGAAATTTCGCTAAAATATACAAAAATTTAGGTTCAGTCTTAAACATAAAAATACTGTCTTATTTTAACAAAAGTTATTCATTTTAGTAAAAATAAAACGGAAATGAAAAACTCTTCTAATTAAAAAGAAATCCTGGAGTATATGCAGAATTATGTTTGAGACATAATTTCTAATTACATATTAACTAAAATTTATACATTTAAAGTTCATTTTTCTATAATTCGATAAATTAAAAGTGACAGCCGTGTTTTGACGGCTGATTAAGACGGCCCTTTTTTAAAATGTTTCCTATCATTTTCAAAGATTTTAAAATTCACATTTTGGTCACAATGAGACTTCACAATACCATGGTTTTTTTGTCATAATGGGACTTCACAATGCAATGTTTTTCTATCGCAGCTTATGTGACGTATATGACCAGCAATAACGTCACAGTGAAGTCACAAAAATTTAAAAATTTGCCAGAACGATAAATTTTACAATGAATAACGTTTCCAACTATTCTTGTCTTTTTTTTAAGTTTTCGGAGAAGTTCAAATTTTAGTGACAAAGTGACCTCACTGAATGTTGGCATTTTTGTCACATATGTTACGTAACCACCGTGACTTGCAGTGACGTCACTTATACGGGAGGTAGGCAATTTTTGTTATTTTAGGACTTCATAAGGGCCCCGGTGATTGCGCTTTTAAAATGTGCAAAAAACGGAAAATCTTAAAACTACCTACAGAATTTTTCAGTGAAAGATACCTTCAGTACCATGAAAGTATCGTTTAAACGTAGATACTTTTTGTTTTTTGAAAGTTCATCCGAGCCCCGGCGATTGTAATTTTAAAATGCACAAAAAACAGAAAATATGAAAACTAACTTCAGTTTCTAATATAATAGAAAATATAGAAAATATTCAGATTTTCTGAACATGAAAAGAGCCATCGGCACCGAGAAGCTGTAGGCTATCCGCCGTTGGCCTTATTTCTTTTTATTTCCTTACGTCGCGACACGATCTTATTCTAGCACCTATTGGTGCTATCTAGGAAAATCGGCATGTTTTCCTCCCGTTTGCAAGGCATTTGCTTGAAAACTACGTTTTCCCCAGACATGCGTGGAAGGGTTCATAACTCTGGTGAACTGATAACAATTGAAGCATGTTTTGATAAAAATGACATTGCAACATATAACCACTATGTGATGTTATTGATTGTGAAATTTATCATTCTGGCAATTTTTTTAATTTTTGTGATGTCATTGCAAGTCACGTAAGTCACATGCGGACCGTGATAAAAATGTTGGGCTAGTCATCGCCAACAATTAGGGTTGATTATTGACGGCCAATTATCTACACTTGGGATATAGGCCCCACCAACAATTAAACAGACAAACACACACAGACAAAAACATTATTTTATTAACCCTAGAATGCTACCCATTCGTCTCCTGGACGAAGCTCATAACAAATAATTTTTCAGAAATTCTTCGGTACCAGTATTTTATTACAGAAAATAATCTCTACTTAAAAAAAGGACGTTTTTTTTCTTTTAAGCAGAGATTTTCTGTAATAAAATACTGGTGCCGAAGAATTTCTGAAGAATTATTTGTTATGAGCTTCGTCCAGGAGACGAAAGGGTAGCATTCTAGGGTTAATATAGATTGCATATATACTTTGTTTTAAAAAGTTCTTATACGTACACATAATGTAGAATGATGGACCCAAATTTTAGATGAGGGTTTTAAACATTATCTTGGCTCATTATCAAAAATGAAAAATCTGAGTCTCACGTGCATTGGGACCTGTCTTCGCCTTTTCGGAACCAAATTATCAGATCTCTACAGGCGATAGATTTCGCTAACCATCGCCAATTATTAAACAAACAGACAAACACACAGAGACAAAAACTTTCTTTTTATTAATATACACTATATGGCCATTTGTCACCGGACACTTTCAATTTTAGACATTCTGTCGGATATTTAAAGACATGCTTGTCGGATTCTTCTGGAACTTCAGGATTATGAAGAATATGTTTGGTATCATATTTATCAATGACGATTTAATCATGAGATTAATTAGGGGGCCAACAAAAAATCAAAGAAAAATAATATTTGCGATCACCCTATGAAATAAAATGCATGAAATGATCTATCGCTACAGCACAGGAATATGTGGATATTGTACAATATGTATATTCATTTGTGTAAGAATAGCACGTATATTCATGAAGATATAGCGATTTTTTTTAAGTTCAAAAACTTCTTGCATGTTTTTTGTTTATATCATGCAGGGTTTTCAATCAAATTTAATGCCAGTTTCAGAAAATTTGACAAACTATAGAAGAAATATAACAGTAGAATTGGAATAGAAATATATTAAACATATGATGAAATATGAGCAGTTGTATGAAATATTTTTTATCTGCGCATGCGCTTGCGCAAACGATAATAAAGATGTTTTTTTTCATTACTTAATAGTCAACTCTATAGAGCAATTCATTTAAAAAAGCCAGTCAAATAACGTGAAAATTCAGAACGATATCGACGATAGAGTGAGCTGATTTCTAGTTGCTCTCTAAAAGTAGCTGATTGATAAGGGATTTTCCACAAATTGTTATATTTAATTTTTATACTCTTTTTAATTTCTTATTGGTACTGTGTCAGGTCCAAGGTGTTTAGGATTAAAGGGTTAGCGTGGAGCATTTAAAATGAACTGCTCCAGTAAATCGTTGAAATGAATTTTATTAAATTCAGCACTTAAATAAATAAAAATTACAGGTTCTTGTTTTACTGAAATTGCAAAACAAAAAATATAAAAGGGCCATTCAACTTCTGATTATTTGGAAGTCAAGAAAATGTCCAGCAACTAACATATCAATAGATAACATCAATAGATAACCGATGTCAATATTTTCCCCTCGAAGATAGGAACGGGAAATGTGTTCAGCTTTTGTCTGAACCTGCACGAAAAGTTCAGGATTAAGAAGTCGGTCAATCACCTTTGAAAATACGGGGATGGATTCAAAGTTGGTGTTCAAACAATATTCAATGCGGTTCTCGTTCGCTTTCCAAAGCTGTTCACGCAACAACTTCACAATATTTCAGAGAACGGGTGTCTCCGCCAGGTGATTCAATAACCACCTCAATATAAAATTCTTTCCCGGACTAATGAGCCCGTCTTTTAAGATTGGGAGAAAAACTGCGTCCCCTCACGAGTATAAACCTACTCGTTACTTCGCTCTCATCTAAGTGACTCTTTTTCCCCCTCATCCTCCAAGTTCTCTCTCGAAACAATAGGATTCTCACTAACCACTAAAATGTCTTTTAGATGTTGTCAGAGTAAAAGTGTTTCATGATAGGTGGAGAAGGGATTTCATCATAATATCCTCTTCTAGTCTGAGGTCAGCCCATTCCTACGTTCACGGAATGTTTTGCTTGATCACAAATATTCCTTTCTGCATTCCCTATTCACCTCGCTGTCTCCAAAACTTCAAGTAGTCAAATTGGTGTTGATTGAGCGGAACTTTTGTAGGACCCCGGCAGCTTTGTGATGCAAAAATTTTAAAGTTATCCATCATTTGTTGTTAATGTTTCGGATCTAAATTTATGGTTAAGAAAAAGCTTTAGGCTTGCATTTCGCCCAACCCTTTTTCTTCACAAATTCCAGGGTTATAGTGGACTGGCGACTTCTCATAGAGGCAGCCGTTTGTTTTGATTGAGATCATATTGTGAAAATAACATATGTGTGCGTACAGCAACATCTGTAGACTATGTTACTTTAACTTTCGACGAATGTGTCTTTCGGAATATGTGGGTTTTCGGCGTTTCACAGCAGTTTTATGCAAATTTGAGATTTTCTGGTCAGTCAGCAATGTATTTAAGTAGGTGCAAATGGGTATAGCGTTGGATTTGGTCGTATCTCGCCATAGTGGAGTTCAAGACCCGCTCCTGCCAGCATAAAGAGGTTGTGCTCCTGACGTGAAGCTTGCTTAGAGTAGAAGCTTGACTTGATAAATTAGATTTATTATTTCAATAAAGTTGTGTTGGCGGCTACGGGCTTCTTTGATATTACGTAATTGGCCATCTTTTAGCAAAGTTGTGGAAGCCTGCGCATTGCAACGAAGGATTAGTTCCGGAGTTTTAAAGTTGAGATTGAAAGGGTTTCAGTGCTCATCTGTGTGTAAGTTAAAGTTTTATTTACTCATCTTATTCAAAGGGTTTCTATTACTGTGTACTAAAGTGTATTTATCTAGTGGGCTTATTTAGACAGTATTCATTAGTCCGAGCTAAATTTATGTGAATGAGACTCAACCCTCGTCCTTTTCCTTAAAGTTTTAAAAAAAGCTTGTTTAATTTTATATTCAGACTTTTTACTGAACGAGACAGGGTTAACTATGAACCAGCACGCCAGATGTTTACTATCCATACAGACCATGCATCTCTAGTGTTGTTGAAGAATGTTTAGAACTTGAGAGGTAGATTATTTAGATGGTCATTAAAATTAAGTATGTTTGATTATGAGATAAAATATGAGAAAGGTTCCACAATTGATGAAGCAAACATGTTGTCTGAAATCCTGTAGCTCATTATAGTCAACCTATTAATTTACTTTTGGATGTTAAAGTAATTATTGAAATGCATGAAAAATATATTGTTTGTAGTAAAAATTCTAAGACTGAAAATGGAATTATAATTATTAAAAGGAAGAGATTTAGGAAGATAGTAATCCTCACATGTCTTTGAGAAGAAAATTACTAAATGTTGCTCAAGAAAATTTTGGTCATCCTGGTATTCAAAAAACGTTAAATCTAATTTCTCCTAATTACTAGTGGCCTAATATGACTCAAGATAAACTCAATTTGTAAAACATTGTGACATCTGCCAAAATAATAAAAAATCTAGTCAGAAAAGATTTGGCTTATGACAAGCTATGCGAGCCACAGATCAACCTGTTGAATGTCTTTCTACTGATACTGTGGATGGATTTAATTACTATAATTCTACCAAAAAAATTTTACATATTATAATATATCATGCTACTAGATATGTTTGGGTTTTCCCTTCAAAGAGTGTTACCACTGAGACCTATGTTAATTATTTAAAACAAATAGTTAGTGTACAGATTCCTCCGAAAATAGTTAGTGATGGGCTTAAGTCCTTTACTTCTCCTAAATTTAAGATATTCTTTCGCAAACGCAAAGTTAAACAATGTTTTACCTTAGCTTATTATCCACAAACGAATGGAAAAGTCGAGAGGGTAAATCAAACGATAGTTACTAGATTAAAATGTAAATTTACTTCTATAACTTCTAAAGTTGAGCAAGTTATTCAAGAATATAATAATACACCCCACTCAATAACAAATTTCCCTTCTGCTTATTTATTTTTTTGGTTAATTACCCTATGAATCCCCTCTTAAACAAAATTGTTACCCTCCTGTAAATGAAGCCCTTTAATTTGACAAAGTGCGTACTCATGAATTTCATCGAAAAAGTAAAAGACCGAAATTATTTTTAGTCAAAACTTGAAGTAGAAGATCTTGTTATTCATGAAGAATTCAAATGCCCAAATACTAGAAAGTTAGACCCATCTTTCAGTGGACCTTACAAAATAATTAGTAAATTATGAGATAGATATAACTGCAATACTGATAAAAATTCTGATATAGTACATGTTTCCAGATCCTTAGTATTTTCCTGATAAATTTAAACTTTCTCATGAACAACAACAAACTCAAGTTAAATGCATAGCTTAACTTTGGAAAAAAAAAATCCTTTAATTTAAATTAATGATTACATTAACTGGTTAACAACTTTCTTTTCAGCATTACAGGCGTATCCTTGAATCGCGACAAGGATATTTACTTGTTTGAGGTTTTTGTTTGAATTAGCTTTTTTATACAGGCATAATTTAGTTATTTTAAATTTAAAGACTTCTACTAATGTTGAAAATTATTGGGTTGTTCGGAAAGTTCTTTCCGTTTGTGAAAGGTGGTTCGCACCGGAAAATTCTATCATTTAATTATTAAGACATTAATTTCAATATCTAACGGCTAATAATTGACAGGCAGAATTTTCCGGTACAAGTTGGTTTTCCGAAACGGAAGGAACTTTCCAAACAACCCAATAAATTGAAGTGGATTATTTTGAATTGAATTTTTTTTAAGTTAGCAATTACTGAATAAATATTATAAAATACTCAAAACTCGATGGATCTATGCAGATAATTACTGATTATACAAGTGTCAACAAAGTTTTTTATTTTTTCTTGTTTATTTATATTTACTTTCTATTTTGCGCTAGGATTACGTAACTAGCCACATGTAGAACTTTTCAGTCTATTCTAGATTTTGGAGATACGATTTTGTTTCATGGTGTTGCTGAAAAATCCATAAGAATTTGTTTATTTTTATTCTTTTGACATATTGTATTTCATTTCTTATTTAAAAATTTAATAAGAAATTAGTTTTATTCTATGCAATTTTTAATTCTGCCAATATCGTTGAATACAATCATCTGTTTTTATTAATTATTGGTTACCTTATTATTGTTATTATTATTTATTGATTATTTTTTTTATTATTGTTATTATTTATTGATTATTTATTTAATATTGTTATTATTTATTGGTTATTTTATTGCTATTATTGAAATTATAAGCATGTTCAACTATTTTGAAAATATTAAGTAAAGATTACAATACAAAATGCAATAATTTTATACAAGTTAGTGTAAATAAGAGAGAGCTCAGAGATAATGAAACTACAGAAAGTATAAATTAGCCTCAAAAATGTGTCAGTAAAAATAATACTAATTACTACGCAGCTTTGAAAAAAATATGAAGATTACCATGGTAACGTAAAGTAAAAAAATAAAATAAAAGTGCCAAAGTACCACTTTTTGACAATTAAATTGATTCTTACAGACTCGTTATGACTTTCAATGATTTTTAGTGACTTTTTTTTACCTTAATGACAAGTCATTAAATTCGAACTTTATTTTTTAAGAATCTACCAAAATAGTACAATTTTTTGAAATTTCTATTATGAGATAAAACTGAAGTCTGAACATTCTAAAACTTCAGTTCTCTGTATTACCTTGTTTGGTAATGTGTAATGTTGATGTTATTTATATTATTATTTCTCTTTATTTATGACGTTATTTCTGATTTTATTATATGTACTTACAAACTGTAAATATTTTATGCACCTTTGTATTTTTCTGAAGCATTCTCCACCTCTTCGCGTTTATGAGGTAGTTAATTTTTGGGGGGAGGCATTTCTAGACTGTCGGTAAGATAACTTCTAATTCGTTTTCTGACAGCAACTCTTGTAATCCGAACTCGTGCTGTTTCTTTCCGTTTAATCAACTTATAGATCACAGGATCTCCAAGGTTCATCCATCTTTTTGGGAGAGTGGATATATTACAAAAATCAAATTTCCACGCTTTATTAAATTTATTCCATTGAAAATTTCCCTTTCTAAATTCATCCTACAACCCTAGTTTATTAAATTATTTCCTATCTTAAACTATATTTCATTTATTTAAATTCCTTTCTATTTAAAATGCTATTTAATATTTCCCCTCCTTCAAAATATTCTAAAGTACGCTTTCCATAATTATTTTTCTTCAAAAACCTTTTTTATTTCTCAATTATTAAAAAGCCGTATTCCTTCTGGTTAAAATCATTTGTACCATTTTTTTTTCTTATTTTTATTTCAAAAGTCATATTCGCGCCGTTTCTCTCAAGAGCTTCAGCCCGTCACTTTTCTACCGCCATACATATATAATTGTGACATAAACAAACGCTCGCTTTGGCTATTCTGTACTACCGCAGTGCGAAGATAACGTGAAGCATGGGTTACGAGCTTAGATTTCTGTGATATTGTCTTTTCTAAATAATTTGGTATTGCTGGGAGTGAGTCATTTGAATATTTCGAAAAATGATATGAAATTAACATCGTATGTACTAAGTTTAAAGGCATGACTTGACGACTAATATGTACCGGTGAAAGTATTCATCGATATGAGAGAATGGTGGCGAATGTTTATTTAAGTTTCATCTATTAGAAGATATTAATTACCTTTCTTCTGTTTTTCGGAAGCTTCTTTTTCTTATTTTGTGGGAAATCATTAATGTATTTCGACCAAAGACCGACTGAATCATAATAACGACTGCATGGGTTTGATTATGCTAATTCTCCGAGATAGACTTTCACCTACCCAAAAATCATAATAGATTTTTAAAAGTGAAACAGAATTTTTCATATTGTAACATATATATATATATATATATATATATATATATAATTTCAAGTAACTTAATTAGCCACCTAAATTTTTCCTAAAGATTTAATCAATACATACGTGGGTTAATAGACTTTATAACTCTGCCAATTTTGAACTTCCACGTTCCAATTTTAATTAAATAATATTAAAATATAAACAACTTATGATAATTGATATGAAAATTGTATATAGCAAATTTTGAAAAAAAAATAATCCGAATAAAACCCAATTCTGATCTTTTTAACACTTTCCAACATACGAGTAGTTGAAAAATGTCTGTCTGTCAGCGCTTTATCTTGCGTAAATATACTCGGATTGCCATGAATTGATATATGTTTTTGAGATTTACTATGGCATGTTTGGTATTGAAAATGAAGTGTGTAGCATTAATAGTCCTTTTACCGGGACAATCAGAAGAATTCCGTTACATTACAGTCTATGGGGTAAAATATTTTGTGACGTATTTTAATGATGTTACACTATTTTAAACATATTCAACTTGATAAATATCAGTGACGTGCAGTACAATGCGCTTACTGAAGAATATGGTGTAAATGGAATGTATCGTTTATTTACAGGGGTACTCAAAAGGATTCCGTTACATCATGGTCTATTTCAAAAATCATTTGCGGTGTATTTTAATTATATTAGACTATTTCAAAGATAATTGAAATTGATGTATATCACTGAAGTGAAGTGCAAAATGCTTAGAGTACATTACGCATAGCATTCAACGTTCATTTGCATGACACACAAAATAATTCGGTTACTGACAATAATTGCTGAAAGTGCGTTTTCAATTGTGTTACGAATTTCTTAATTTAACAAATGCTTTTGCATAGTACTTGGTACGTACGAATTCTATAGATCATATACAGGGCTTCACAAAACATCTACAGTATATTTCTGTTTATTGATGGAAATTGCTGAAGGGGAAATTTCTACTGTGCTATGCGTATCCTTACTAAACTAATTTTAGAATGCTATGTAGTACATATAGACATACATAGATGATAAACAGGGCTATACAAAAAAATTCAGATATGTTTCCGACTGTATTCATGTTAATCACTGAAATTAGAAATGTGTTGTGCGTTTTACAAATTTTTTACTTAGACATCATCTTTCAACTTATTAAACAGTGAAATTTTTTTATAGTATTCTGAATGTGTTGGAATGTGTTTCACAGTCTATGATTGACGCATGATTTTTCGTTCTTGCTTATTCAACAGCGATAAGCAATCACTAATCCATGCACTTAAAAAGCTAAGCAAAAGTAAAAATTTCTGTATGAATATTTTCTTAATATTAAAAAGCATGCAAATAATAATCTATATTAATAAAAGAAAGTTTCGCTCTGTGTGTCTGCGATGGCTAGCAAAATCTAGCGCACCTAGACGTCTGAAATTTTAGATGTGGATAGTCCACGGCCTCTCTTGTTACACCTGAGTATCAGAATTTTAATATTTTAATATTTAAACAAAATAGTAATTAAAAACAGATCAATAACTCATCTCTTTATTTACGAGCCGGCTTTCAGCACTCGTGCATGTCCAATACCCGATTTGCGATAGCGAACGAGAATGAAGAAGCATTTGAATGAAGAATGCATTTATTTAGCGATCTTGTTTTAACTTCTATCAACTAAACCGTTTGGTTTATTTAAAAACGAAAAATATATTCTGAAAGATCGCACTATTACACCTCCAATGCCGTAATCAATTAGAAAAAAAATTATGTTAATCCTTTGAAAAAATTTTGAAAAAAGGCCGTTTTCCCGGATGAATGTTTTCCCCTTTACGGCAACGCTCCTTAAGAGCGCAATTTTACAGATACAGACAAACCAAACATATGCTCTAAATTCGAAACCTTCTTCTAATAGACGGTATAATTAGTTTTAAAAAATACGAATGTTAACCCTTTCAAAAACACCGGCGAACGCATGTCATTTTGCGACTCACGGGAAGATATTTTTTCTTATGCTAAAAGTTACTAAACGTTCGTATTTCGACACAAACTTTTTAGAGCATCTCGGTAGACAGATTTACATAACCTACAACAATTTCGAAACGTTCGGACGAGAAAAAACATGTATTTTAAAATAAAATCTGAGAAATTTTTGGCGAAAACCCATAATAACGGGGTGTTTGCTCGCGGTCACGTTCGGTCTCTTGGGACGTTTTCACTACTCAATATGCATATACTTTTACATAATTTTATAAAGGACTTGGAAACAGTTGTATTTATAAACGACTAAAATTTCAGAGACTTCGGACGACGGTAACGTTTTTTTTACGACCCGACGCGAAAACCAAAAAAAGCGAGAAAAAAACATATTTATTGTACAACCAGATAACGATATTTATGACGTAATTTTTACACGGGCTGTAAAACCGTTATAATTTATAACCATTAAAATTTTCAAACGGTTTGGACAACAAAAGCTATTTTTTTTAAACTATGAAACGATCTTTCGTGAAAAAAGAAGAATATGTTTTCTTACGAACACTTTTCTTACTAATTATCAGTATTTTTTCACGATTTTGCCATTGAAAATGTAAATTCATACACAATCGAGTTAAAAATATAAAATAATACAAATTAGGGGTTTATTTAAGGTTTGTCACGGAACCGGGCAATGCCGGGTGGGTCAGCTAGTAAAATAATAAAAAAATAAATTACAAAAAATATTAAAAATAAAGAAAATAAACATTACAAAAATAAAGAACAAAAATTCAAACACGCATTTATAAAACAACTTTCAAAACATTTTATTATATGATCATCAAACATAAAATACTTGGGAGGGTTTCTAACGAAGTCGAATATTTCGATTGGGCAATTTTCTAATTATCAAGGAGTGATAATCTATATATTTAAAACGCTAAGCGTTTTCTTTCGACAGTTCGTAAAAACAAACTACTGTATCAAATTACACCATTGTTTTTTTTAATGAAAGATATTTGGACGCAGATTTGTTATCGTAAATTCATTTGTTCAAAAGTTTTATTAATTAGCCGTAATTTTAAATTAAACTTTTACTTCTGCTATAAAGTTAACCACCAGGGGATGCTGCACCTCTGCCCAAAATTGAAGTCTGACTCTGCCCGTAACTTCAAGCTATCGAATTGGTTGATGGAAAATGGTAGAATTTTAAACAAAGATCGATTACGTTTTGAAATATCAATGTCACCAATTTATTTACTTTTAACTTTTGCTGAACTAATAAAACTAATACAAAAAGATTAAAATATATTAAATTACTGATAAATTTGTTTTTAAACATTAATAAAATTTATTTTTAAATAGAAAATGTCTTTACATGATTTAATATAACAGGTGACGCACAGGGATTGGCGTGATTTTCTTTTGCGTAATTTTTGCGAGAAAATCCAATTTTCACACATTATTTTTATTAAACACGCGCATTTAATGGTATTTATTAATTATTTTTATATTACTTTATTTTATTTATTTACACATATATTCAGTTTTATTATAAAACACCAGATTGCCATACAAAGCAAATATCGTCATTTGTTCGCCATAAAAAACTCTGGTGCGCCTGCGATATCTGTACCGATTTAATCAAATTTGTTTGAGTGCACCGCATATAGCAAAATTATTTAAATCCATGATTATTGTTTCTTTCTCAGATTAAAAATAAGAAAATTTAATGTTTAACGAAATACAGTTATTTGACGATCGAAATTTTATTCTTAGTTCGGGCTATACCAAAAACAAACGTTGTACGGGTAACAGAAAAATCACCAAAATTATCTGCTTCATCAGCAGTTATTACAGTAGAAGTTGAATAAAATCTAACAATCTTAATTTTACAACGTTTATGCGAAATACCACAGAAAACACACTCTGTTTTTATATAAGTAGGGGATATTTAAAAAGAATAACAGAACTGACAATCTAAGGTAAATAACTATAATATAACTATAAAAGGAAGAAAAATATTCTGGTACTTCTTCATTATCCCGCCAACCACTTTCCATAATAAAACTATCGCCAAATTATTCGCCAAACTGTAGCACCCAATAAACAAATGGAAGAATGTTGCCATTAGACTCTAAAAAAGAAAAGAAAAAAAAAATAGGAAAACCCCATTCACTACAGTATCATATCAGTAACTTTAAACAATAAAATTTACAATATCTATATATTTAAAACGCTAAGAGTGCTCTTTCGACAGTTCGTGAAAAAAACCTACTTCATCAAATTACATGATTTTTAATTTAAATAAAAAATATTTGGCCACAGATTTGTCATCGTGCATTTGTTTGTTCAGTATTATTATTAATTAACAGAATTTTAATTTTAAATAGTTTTTTTTAATTTCTTCAAAATGGTAGCAATTGGATTACTTCCATTGTTGCGAGGATAAAAGAGAAATAACGAAAAATATTCAGACACGTGGCTGTTTGGACGAATTTTTTTAATTTGCAAGTTAAATTTCGGTAAAAATGTGTATGCACGTGCACTTTATTTTTTTATTAGCGAATAAAAATTAATAGTTATTGTGACGTAACGGGAATATTGTCCATGGGGTTTATTTTATCTTTATGCAATATAACTTTATTGATGCCATTTTCTTCATTACAATTAAATACAAAATATATTTCTATTTGTGAACATGGTAGTTAAGAATAAAAGTAATGCATATAAAGTATATGTTAAAAGTTTGCGCCGTTGAAAATTACGTTATGCTTAGCTTGAAAAGCATTTTTACATTGATAAAACTAAAGAATAAAATGTATATGATTGTGTCAACATGACTTAATTTTAACTGATTTTTCAATTCTTAAATTATAAAGATTAGAATTTGAGACTTTATTGATTGCTTTATCTTGATTGCATACATTGATTATATGTTACCAATTACTCCTTTAAAAAAAAAATTACAGGGTAGAGGATTTTCTTTTTTAATAAAAATTTCACAAAATAAAGGAATATTAAAATTAATAAAAATAGTGTTACGGTAAAAAGAAAAAAAGCTTGAAATAATGATCATTTTTTTGTGTTAGAATAAACAACGTAAGATTAATATTTTACAGGTGCTTTTTTGTATGTAAGTTCGTTTAAGATTTACTTATTAGCGGCAAAGTCCTATTTCTTTCATTGTGGATTTCTCTGTCGACGTCAAAAAATGGTAGTCACTTTCCACGCCAGCCAAAAGCCAGTGGCAATTTTTAGAAATGTATAACGATTGTGACAACAAACGGTGCTATCACTTTCGCTTTTTTCGCTCTTACATCACTTCTAAATACCATACAGTTTCAATTCTTATATATATTCAATTAGAAAAATGCAAATTTTTGAATGAAACTTATTTGAGAAGTGACGCTTAATTTAATGACTTTTTAAATAATTTTCAAGCGTGAATTATTTTTTTATTCTATTTCAATAATTACCATCAATTTGTTTCAATAATGTAAAATAGCCCCTGGGAAAGTTGCCACAGTTGGAAATTGATTTCCCTATTCAACATAAAGGTGAAAAAATAAACAATAATAATAAAAAGCCTGATAAAATCAAAAGATCAGATATTACATATAAGATAGAGCATTTTCGGTCTAAATTGAAATCTATCAACCACAAAAAAAAGAAAGAAAAAAAAAACTATTTTCAGTTTATGTTGAACATAAAATTCATATCATGTTGAATTCGTTGATGTATGTGTTGCATCAGAATATGCTAGGAATTGTATTTTATTATATTTTTAAAGATCCCCGATTGTGGAATAGGGACAATCATCCTCATTATGGAGAGGGACTGAACACTAAAGAAACCATACAAATAAATTACACTTGAAAACATTAAAAATCTGCCTCATCTGCAGATTGTATATTATTATTGTGAACAAATTTCTCCATCTTTACATAAAATAGATTAGCTTAAAACAATGGATGCGTTTTGGAATATATGAATTTGAAATGAACAATGATTAAAGAGGACATTTTAAAACTTCTTTAATGTCGAATTTCGACGGTGCCTTTGGGCAGATGCATTGTACATGCGCATAGGAGCTCACTCGATTGCATTACCACAGGGGGAGATGTGTGTTTTATTTACTATTTTCTTTTATTTACCGAATATGATATACTGGTTGTATGACACTTCATGGGTTCATGAATTTTTTTTTCTTGCAATGGTGAATATGGCGGTAATGTCGAACTGAGTTGCATTACACAGTTGTTTACGGATTGTTTGTTTGGAGTTTGCATCGAAATAGTACTGTTTATTACTGGGAAATCTGTTTTAAATAAAATTTTTAAAAGATTGTTTAATACTCTTCCCCTCTTAAATAATAAAGAAGCTTATTTTACTGATATTGTTATAATAATTTTTTTCCGTCAAGTTTTGACTCCATCTTTTGATCCATTTTTTGTTCCATCTAGTTTTAAATTAAAACATTAATTTTAGTCCTCTTTGTTTAAAATATAATTCAAAAATTACCCGAAAGAGATACCCGTACGTTTCCCGTTTTTTAAAGGTCACTACATCACTAATATTTAATTTATAAATATGTTTTATAATAATCTCACTGGCCAGTGCCAAACGATAGAAAAACGGTAAATTTCAGTGTTTTTTTTTTTTTTTTTTTTTTTTTTTTGTTTCCTATTTTTACTAAACGAAGAATTTTACAAAATTAACAACTTAAAGACAGTAAAATTAAAGATATTAAAAATAAAACTTATATTATTTCACTCTAAAACATACTTTTGAATAAATTTTGCACTATGATCATAAAATAAATTTCTCCACAATATATTAAAAAAAAATTAGTGACCTTCTATTTAATATTTCAAACAGATGGAAATTCTCTCAACCCTCTATAATAGTGTTGCATCTCTGATTATACTTAGTGCTAGATAAAGAGGATTCAATGGAGGGGGGGGGGGGGGGGTTAAAATTTCGTTGTAACAATTATTTTCAAAAATAACACTATTTTTATGGGTGAAAAATAAAAATACGTTTTATTTGACTGGAAACTGTGTTATAATGCTAGACTCGTAGTGTCACGATTTTCAAGTACCATTATTTCCGAATGGTAATCGTTGCATTATTTAATCGCAAAAATTATAGCAAGTTCTACTGTTATATATATATATATATCATCATCATCATCAACCGTTTTCAATCCACTGCTGGATGTAGGTCTCCCCCAGATTTTTCCATTGTTGCCTGTCTAGTGCTTTAGTCATCCAATTAACACCGGCCACTTTTCTGATTTCGTCACTCCATCTTACTTGAGGTCGTCTTCTTGGTCGTTTTACATCTCTGGGATACCACTGTAGGGTGTTTGTGCTCCATCTATTGTCTTGTCTTCTTGCAATGTGCCCAGCCCATTTCCATTTTAGCCATTTAATTCTCTCGATAATGTCAAAAACTTTCGTCTGACTTCTTATCCACGTTATTCTCTTTCGGTCTCTTCTGGTTATGCCTAGCATACATCTTTCCATACTTCGCTGTGTTGTTTGTAATCTTTGTACCATCCGTTTTGTTAGTGTCCAAGTTTCTGCTCCATAAGTTAGTGCAGGCAAAACACATTGGTTAAACACCTTTCTTTTCAAACAAAGAGGCATGTTACTTTTCAGAATAATATTGTTCTTCCCAAAAGCACTCCATCCATTTCTTATTCTTCTATTGATTTCATTCATGATACTGTTGTCTGAAGATATTTCTTGTCCAAGGTACACATAACTTTCAACATCTTTAATCTCAGTGTTGTTGTAGACGATTTTCTTTTTTGATGCAAATGAATTGAACATCACCTTAGTCTTTTCCAAATTTATTTTTAATCCCACATTAATGCTAGCTTCTGCCAAATCTTTTAGCATATTTTGCAATTCTTCAGGGCTATTACTGAAAATTAAAATGTCATCAGCAAACCGGAGATGGCTTAAATATTCCCCATTTATTCTAATCCCTTTGTTTTCCCAATCCAGCTTCTTGAAAATACTCTCTAAGACAGCAGTAAAAAGCTTAGGCGAAATGGTGTCTCCTTGTCTTACTCCTCTTTCAAGCTTGATCTTCGCTTTTCCTTTGTCCAAACGGATGGTGGTTGTTGCTTTCTTGTAGATCTTCTTTATGATATTGATATAAGGTTTGTCTATACCAATGTTCTCCAGAGAAGTAATTACTGCAGATGTGTAGACCGAATCAAATGCTTTTTCATAATCAATAAAGGCAAGACAGAGAGGTAAATTATATTCTTTATGTTTTCCTATAACTTCCCTTACTGTTTGAATATGATCCATTGTGCTAAATCCACTTCGAAATCCTGCTTGTTCTCTAGGTTGAGCTGAGTCCAGAGCTGATTCAAGTCTTGTCGTTAAAACTTTGGTGAAAATTTTATAAATCACTGACAGTAAGCTGATTGGACGGTAGTTTTTAATGTTTTCCTTTTCTCCTTTCTTATAAAGTAACACCATCACAGCATTATTCCAATCTTCTGGTACATCTGATTTCTCGAGACATTTGGAAAACAGTAAGGCTAGCATTTTTGCAAATTCTTCTCCTGCTTCTTTGATAAGATCAATTGTAATTCCATCTTCGCCAGGGCATTTACCTTTTTTCATGCCTCTAATGGCTTGTACAACTTCATTTGTCATCACTGGGATTATCTCTTCAGTTTCTGTTATGTTTACTAGTGGATCACGTAGGTTGATTTCCCTTTGATCTTCACATTTATATAGATCGTTATAGAATTTTTCGACAATGTGTACTATTTCATTATTGATTTTGGTGATTGTTCCATCTGCTGTCTTCAGTGCAAAAATACCTTTTCTTCCAACACACAGTTTGCGCTTAGCTGATTTTAAACTTTTGTTATCTTCTAGAACTTTTTTGACAAGATCACAGTTAAATTTTCTGATATCTTCTGTAACACATTTTCTTACCGTTTTACATAATTCTGCATATTCAACTCTTGATTTAGGATAGTTTTTCTTCATTTTAAATTCTCTGCGTTTCTTCATCAGTCTTCTTGTTTCTTCTGTTATTTTCTTTGTTTGCTTTACTTGTGCTTCACCAGCTATCGTCCTTGCAATTTCTTGTAGAGTATTTGTTATTTTCTTGTTCACTACTGTAACATCTTGTTCTTCTTCTAAGATTGATTGAAGTACTTGAAAACGATTTTTAAGTTCTAAATTAAATTCTTCTTTATGTTTCTGGAGATTTATAATATCGACTGATTTCTTTGAGCATTGCAAAAGCTTCATTCTTTCCATTTTAGTATTTAAAAGCAGTTTGCATCTAACTAACCTGTGATCGCTTCCTGTATTGAAGTTATTGAGAACGCTGCAATCCTGAATAAGATGCTTTTTGTTTGTCAAGATGTAGTCGATTTCACTTGTTGAGCCATTTGCACTACGCCATGTCCATTTTCTTTGTGGCTTTTTCTTGAAAAATGAATTCATGATATACATCTGTTCACATTCTGCAAATTCAATCAATCTGTTTCCTCTTTCATTACGCACCCCATATCCATGAATTTCTACTGAGAACTCACCTTTCTTTTTTTCCCCAATTCTAGCATTCCAGTCTCCCATATATATATATATATATATGTATGTGTGTGTGTGTGTGTGTGTGTGTGTGTGTATGCTTTTTCTGATTTGAATTATCTTTTTTTTTTTACTTTTCAGGTCATATATTATATTCTTCTTATATTTCTGGATATTATTCAAACAGATATGTGTTTATATTTAATTTTGATTTTTCCCCCATTTATGTATGATGTGTTTGTGTTGTTATATTAAGGTTATATACTATAAATTCATTTAAGAGGATCAATCACCTTGGAAGAAGCTAAGAATGAAATTTTTCTAAGGTGATAACTTAATGTATCAGAATATGTAGAAAAAAAAAACCTTTTGATTAGAACTAAAAATCCCATTAAAACACGATTCCAAAATGTAAAACTGCACAAATGTATTCCTTAGCCTGATACAATAATATTTACCCCCTTTACTTCCAGCAGAGCGTATTTGAGCCTTTATTTTGTACATTTCACATGTATTTTCAGGTGACTTGAATGAAGTTTTGTTTCTTTCTAAATTTGTAACCTTAGCTATATAAATAGAAAACATAATGTATTTTTTAAAAAAAAGTATTGAAAATTTTATTATCATAAGATCATCATTTACATTCTCTATTATTTTGAATAAAGACAGAAGTTTCTTTTGATAGGAAATTTTTTATACATTTCTTCTTCTCATAAACCTGAACTAAAACCTTATTTTGGGATTCGAATTCAGCATTTCAAGACAAACTGAGTTCTATGTTTAATCAATATTTTGATGATGTGAAAGGCGGTCTCCCATTTTAACCCACTTGCATCACACTGAAAAGTGAAATACCGTTCTTACCACCAACAATTTTTTTTTTGGTTGCGATAAAATGAAAATTTTTCAAAATATATAAAAAGTAAAACAAAAAGGCATAAATAAAGAATTCATAATTCAGTGACCAGACAAAATGCGCACATATATGCGTCCTGGTGATAGTGACCCGACAAAATGTGCTCGTGTAATTTTCTAAGAATACAAATGGGTTAAAAGTAACCTTAAATGAGTTGAAGTGTAAATGTTTTTCCATGTAAGTTTAAACAGTATGAAGATTTAGTCAATAACAAATGAAGAACAAAAGACAATGAATTTGTTTTTTGTTTTTTAATTGCAGATTTTTTTTTTATTTTTTACAAAACTTTCAATGATATTTTAAACTTCCTTTACATTTCACGCTTCATCTTCAAATGAACAACCTTTAAATATTCGAAACTAAGCGTACAGAAAGAAAAATGCTTTTAAAAGAATCGTACATCTTGCAGTTGTTATGTATAAGCTCGAAGTCGCAGTACCTTTCATACTGCTCATTTTCACTGAAGTAATACCCATCAGGACAAGTTCAGTCTTACTGAAAATTTGAAAGTCATCCACATATTGTATAATATGCAGAAATATACTAAAATAGAAAATAATTTAAGGAACTACGTTTATTCTGTTTTGTAGTACTCTCTCTCCAGTCTTTCTAAGGCAGAGCAAGACAAGCCTTTTTATTGATTGCCAAGATATCAACAGTATATCATTTAAAATCTTCTCTTTGGTTTTATCATACAGATGAAATGTTTTTATTTGCACAGCAGGTCCATGAAATCATTGGCACTGACAACACAGCTGAATGTGTGAGTACTCACGAATGTATATCTTTTTTCAATAAATAATCATCCTTTAAACTAACAAAAAATAAAATAAGAATTAATACGGATTGGCTCACAGTTAAACTGAAATTCAAAATAATAGATGCAAATAAATTACTTTTTAATTGTATACAACAACCCCTCGTTATATCGCGCTTGTTGGGTATATATCTTAAAGCGCGATATAACTGTGATCATTCGAAAGTTTAGGAAGATGTTAATCTACAAATAAGTATTTTATATTTGTCTTTAAAAAAGTTATTTATATTTTTATTAAAATTTTCTCGAAAAATTAACAGCACATAATTAACTACATTTATTTATCGTTATTTGCATGCGCAGTTATATGAAAACTGCGGGTATTTTGGAACTTCTTATTATATTTCTCCTCGACGAGAGATTCGAAAAAAGAGCGATATGTGCGAATGAGTGATTTAACAAGGTGCGATATAATCGAGGGCTACTGTATTAAAAAAAAAAGATATTTTAAGCAATGCATTCCTGAATAAATACATAAAAAAATCTTGTAGAATAATCAAGCTCTTTCGATCAAAGTGATAATTAAAGTCTACTTAAATTAAGAGTTTAAGAGAAAGCAATATCTCCAAATAAATATGTGAAATACATATCAATTATATCTGCCAAGGAACTTAGGCCTTTTTCGGAACACACGAGCAAGTGTCAGAGACACTTGTACATAAATACTCGACAAGAAAGCAACAGAAAGATAACATTGGCCTGATTATATTTCTCTCTAATTACATAGTTAGAAAAATTAATTGCATTAAAATCTACATTAATAAAAGAAAGACATTTGTCTATGTGTATGTTTGTTTTTGATGGCGATGGTTAGGGAATTTCATCGCACGTTTTACATGTCATCGACTAAAAATTTGGTTCCAGATAGATAGGTCCCAATGCACCTGAGAATAAGATTTTTGATGGTTTGATAATTAGTATTATATTAATTAAAAGCCCTCATGCAACAATAATGATTCTACCGCGATTCTCCTCGCAAGTTAGCTCTCCGCATGGCCGTGTTTTCCCCCATTTCTTCATGCAGAATGGTAGAAAATGTGCTTTTTTCTGCAGTTTAAAATTGCGTTCGCGCAGGACCCGGCAGACTTTAAAAAATAATGACACTTACGGATACACGGTACGTTAGTGATTCTGATGGTACCTTTTATTTAAAAAAATATGAATATTTACTATTTTTTTTCTAAAGCCCTTTTTCTGTTTTTTTCTTCCTTCCAATATCTTGGGTCGATCGTTAGATCGTGAGCAACAGGAAGAATGAATTCTATTTATATGATAACCTTTTGCCGCTAAAATTGCGGGCGGTTTCTTTTTTCCATGGCTGTAACAAAGTATAAATGAGATTGTAATGATTTGCGTCCCCCCAGTTTTCAAAATTAAATATCTCGAGAAATAATTCACAGATTTTAATTCTTTTCGCGAACATTATTTAGTCTATCCTGCCAAAGGCAGTGGGGTCCCCAACCGTAGGTTCGCTTGGAAATATTTTCGTTTAAAAATATAAAGTAAAAATTCGAGGCTCATTTTCCGATGGCAGTGAAGCCCCGAAACTAGGTTGGTTTGGAAAGATTTTCGTCAGAAAATAAAAAATAACATTGGAGCGTACGTAGTCCTCTTGGGTGTACGCTGCTGAAATCAGTTCCCAACCCTACGCTCGTCTGATTCCAATTTCGTTTAATTCCGAGAAACACCTGGCAGATCTGCTAGCATGGAATATTTCAATGATATAACTTTATCATCCAAAAATTTTTTTTTGGCTTCGAACTTCCACCACTATTCTGCTTAGTAATTTTGCCTCATTTATGATGAAAATTCTGCGTTTAAATAAAACGACGATTACTATTCAAAAATAGATGTTGATATTTGTCCCTGCAGTAAGCAGGCTCTGAGTTTAGGATAAGCAGCTTTATAAATAAATTTAATACTATTTTGGACAGTTATAGACAAGAAAGGTCGTCTTGGAAATCTATATTTGCTAGATAACTTTCTAAAAAAACATAACATTTCTAATTTCCACTAAGATTCTCATTTCTTTTCGTTTTAATTTAATATTTGATATACAATAATAAAATTTACCTTTTCACCTGTAAATTGCATTAAAATATTTGCTATGCATCTTTCTGCTGCTTTAAATATGTATACATATCGTATAATTTTAAAATATGACATATAGTCTTTAAACAGACTTATTAAGATATAATAGGATATTTTACTTCCATACTGTTATCATTAAATTCAATGTCATAAAGTGAATTATTTTAAACAAAGAGGTATTTAAATTTTCATAGTTTTAAAATAAAAATAAACGTAGATTATAATGTTTACTTCGATAAGCTAGAATAAGTATAAAGTTTTAAATGGAATAACAAAATTTTTGTTTGTAAACACCACTATCATAAAATTAGATTGCTAATAAGTTTGAAATAATCTGTTCTTATAAAATTTAAACAAAACATTCGTGAGATACTCTTAATAGAGTAAATTCAGTGCCTTTAACTTATGTTACGAATTCCCTAAATGAGTGAGATATGGATGCACAGATGTATGCCCAAAATGCTGTGCTGGTGTAATCACTGGGTATGGTAAAGCGCTTGAAGCTGGTAAGTAGGGCAGCTGGTTGCCAAAAAGCAAACCCGCTGCGTATGAAGGAGATGCTGCATACGAATTAGGTAAGCACGAAGCTTGTGAAGGTGGTAATGTGGGACTGTTTGCATCCATACCTGGATTTTGTTTCTTCCATTTAGTTCTCCTGTTTTGAAACCATATTTTAACTTGCGTTTCAGTAAGTCTCAAGGATAATGCAAGATTTAAACGTTCGCAAACTGACAAATAGCGCGTTGTCTTAAATTTGTTTTCCAGAGCAACAAGTTGTTCATAGGTAAATGCTGTCCTTGCTCGTCTGGGTTTACCAGCTTTGCTATCGGAACTACTTAACGACTTTTTCTTTTTGTAAGAAGAACTGCCGACACCTTTTGTGGAGTCTTTGTCTGTAGACTCTTCATCAGTTGCAGATCTCAGTCCATTAGAAGATCTAGGAAGATGTCCTTCGTGACTAGCAGAAGAGCCATCCCTGATGTTTCTGTTTTCTGTTTCAGCAACTTCAATTACGTCCGGAAGAGGAGACATGGAATCTTCTGTTCAAATAAATTAAAATATTTCAATATATAATTACAAAAATGAATAATTATTACATTACAGTTATTTATTTTAAAAACATATCACATTGCTATGAAAAAATACTAAGTACTGAATTACTGTGTGGTGTGTATAGTTGCGGTAAAAGAAAATGAGCCCACACCATGCTATCTTGAACAACATTTATGATAGAAGAAAAAGAACGTAACCAATCTCTAGGAAATAATAATGTCTACTATTAACTGATATGCATTAATTAAGCTTTGGGGTCCGTGTACATTAGGGTGGGTCGAAAAAACCGAAATTTATATAATCAACACATAATGGTGCGGGAAAGTTGCCATTGGTAATAAAGAATAAATTCGCAAAATATTACACCAAATGGTTAATATCTTTTACTGCCGCAAGGGGGGGGGGGCAAAGTTTTGAAAAATCGCAAAAAAAAAAGATTTTATCGAAAAAAAAATTAAATTATCCAACCATAACAATACAATTTGTAATAGAATGCAACAGTTACTTCAAGATGTTAGTAATATTCCAATAAAATTTGATTATGGTGAAATCATTTCTATTACCGCCGCAGAGTCGGTGAAATTTTGAAAAAAAACGGCGAAAATTTCAATTTTCAGATTTTTCAATTTTCTTAATTTTTATTATATATCTACAATTAAATAAATTTATATTATATCTAGTAATAACATATAAATGTCTAGTAATTTTTATAATTTTGTTGCCAACCAAGGGTGAGGGGGGTCCACCCCACCCCCTAAATTTGAGAGAAAAAGTCTTTTTAGGAAGGAATTTTAAGGAATTTCTGGGCCATTTTGGTGATTTTTTTTGTAGGGTGGTCCCCATACATAAATTCCCCACCATTTTCCATTTTTGGGGGCCCCCTACAAAAAATCCCTAAACATTCTCGGAAAATCTCCAGGATCCCTTCCCACTTTCTCTCAAATTTAAGAGGGCGGCGGGCCCCTCTAGCCCTTGGTTGGCTACACAATGATCAAAATTACTAGACATTTATAAGTTATTACTAGATATAATGCAAATTTATTTAATTATAGACATATAATAAAAATTGGGAAACTTAAAAAAAACTGAAAATTGAAATTTTGACGTTTTTTCAAAATTTTGACCATTTCTGCGGCGGTAATAGAAATGATTTCACCATAATAAAATTTTATTGGAATATTACTAACATCTTGAAGTAACTGTTACAATCTATTAGAAATTGTATTGTTATGGTTGGATAATTACATTTTTTTTTTTTGATAAAATCATTTTTTTGCGATTTTTCGAAACTTTGGCCCTCTTGCGGCGGTAAAAGATATTAACCATTTGCGAACCTATTTGGCGAATTTATTCCTTATTATCAATGACAACTTTCCCGCACTATGATGTTTTGATTATACAAATTTCGGTTTTTTCGACGCACAGTGTACATATTGAAAGTGGAATTATTTTTTTAATTTTCAATAACAGTATCCAGTGTTGAGTTGAGTGATCCAGTGTAATGAGTAGATAGCCCTTAAGAAAAAAATTTCAAAATATCAAATAAAAATAGACGTTATTAAAGATGATTGGTGGTTTTCTTTTCGTCTCTTCGTAAAATAGCTCTAATACTAATTATAGAAATGTCATGAAAATTTGCATTTAGGTAAATTGAAGGTTGGATTTATTTTTATTGCGCCATAATTGAGAATTACTATTAAAAAAATTAATTTTGCGTTCATTTAATGTGTAGATAGCCCCCTAAGAAAACATTTTAATTATCAAATAAAAGTAGAGGTAATTAAAAGATGATTGGTGTTTTTCTTCTATGACAAACTGTCACTGAAAATAGCATTGAGTAGTGCGTTATTCTTCCGTAACTCTATGTGTTTAAACTCATTTGAATTATTATTAATTATTTTAAACATAATATCTAAATCTTAAATCTAACTTTTTTCTGTATCCATTCAATGGCTGCAACAGCTTCTAGACTATTATATATATTGAATATCACACATTACAACCTGCTAACAGAAATATTTAAAAATTTTCCAAACCGTAAAACTAGAAATATTTAAAGAATAAATGAATGAAAAACGTTTTTCATTGATAATTACACTGTACAACATTAAACATGTCCTTTAGAATAAAATATTTGTTTGTTGTACATTTTTGGCTGAAAATAACGAATCTGTAATTTTTTGTTTACCACGCTTCATTTTCCCAAAAATCCACATTTTGCAGGGTTCGTACGGGTACCGTTACTTTTCCAGGTGACATACCAGTATATTTTTCTATAAAAATGCATCAACTTCAAACGTGCGAAATTTCAGCTTATTTAAGAAGCGATTATCTATAAGAAAATACTGGTACCGAATAATTTCCTGGTCTTAAAATTCCAGGACCCGTACGAACCCTGTTTTAGCTTTTTACATATTTTCTCGATAAATTTGTATGCTTTCTTAATTTAATTTAATTTAATAATAACCTGCTTATTCTATTGAACTTTTCCACTGCAGGTATAGATGTACACACATTTAGCAACTTAAATCTTATATTGTAGTGGCAAGCGAGCTCTGTGTCGCAAAAACAACTTACAGGCAAAGGAAAGGCGCTCTCATTGACAATGAGACTGTCGCCAAATTAGCTACTATTTTGGCGAGTTTGGCGACATTTTTAGAAACAAAAGCCTTATATACCTTCCCGAAGTTTCGAGACTCTAGCTGCATTAGGAAGCGAGATACCCGAGAACTCACTAGAAGCTTGGAGACTTTTCTGCCGAGGGAATTTTTTTCTTCGCCAAACCTAAATAAAGGAGACGCTGATTGACTGAGAGTAGTTCTGCGAGATCTTTTGTTTATTTTCAGATGTTTCCTCCAACTGTCTTATGTTGCTGGTTGTAAAATTCTAGTGACGTTAAGTGTGAAGTGTTCAAGTGTTGTAAGGACAAGATTATATTACGTTCAGTGCATTATAATGTCTCGTCAGTGTAAAAATAAGTCGAACTTATTTTATTATATGTGAGGCGAACTTACATTGAAGACTCAACAATGTATCTTGTAACCATTAGTTAGAAATCCTTATGAACTGTACTTTGGATGTAGAATTGTGAACCAGGTTAAATCCTGGGCTTCAGATATATGCTGCAATTCATTTTCCAGGAATCTCAGAAATTGGTTACAAGGAAAACTTAGTAGATTGAAATTTCCAGTACCTATGGTTTGGCGTGAACTGACCAATAACGTAACAGATTGTTACTTTTGTTTGACAGATATCAAGGTGATCTCTTCAAACTCCAAATATTGAATTCAGTATCCAAACTTACACTCCGCTATGCGATCAGTTCCTCATTCTGAAGATCTTCCTATACCTACAGCTCCAGATAAATATACCGTTGATTCAGAGAAAGACACCTCCGATGACCCAAACCATCAATATCCTGACTTTTAACCATCTACCTACATCTATGACATGTTCACATCATGAAATCACACAGACAGAGACTAACGATCTTGTACGGGACTTAAAACTTGAATGGGACAGTCGTGACAGAAAAAATCACAGTGGCCTCCAAGAAAAAACTTCATCCCTGGCACCAAAAACGTATCACAGGAGCCACTTGCGAATCCGCAATGTGTCTTTCTTCCACCATTGCACATTACACTCGTTTTGATGAAAATATTTGTAAAAGCTCTGGACAGAGTTGCATTTCAAGAACAAATTCTAAAAATTAAGTGGCAAAGGTAAAAGAACGGGTTTTTATTGGCCCACAAATTAAATAAGTCTTTCATGATAAAGAGTTTGAAAATAAACCGTCAGAAGCAGAAAAAGCGGCCTGGCTGTCATTCAAATCAGTGTGCTCATGTTTCCTTGGGATAAAGAAGCTGAAAACTACGAATATCTTGTTGGTGACATGGTCCAATGCTTTCTTGTTATAGGTTGCAATATGTCATTAAAACTACACTTTTTGGACTCACATCTGAACTTCTTTCCTCAAAACCTTGGCCCAATTAGTGATGAGCATGGGGAAAGGTTTCACCAGGACATCTCTATGCTTCAAAAGCGTTTCAGTGGTCGATAGAATGGAAGTATGCTAGTTGAATATTGCTGGTCTTTTATCAGGGATACACTAACACATGTCTGCAAGTGAAAACGTCCAAAAAATCCGTTTAGTGTTTGTTTTTTCTATAATCAAGCCTCTGTTACATTTATCTTTAACCAATTTGTATAAATATGAGAAGTGGGTCTCCTACAAAAACAGTACGTGATATACCATTTTGGTTTCGTTTTGATATACGAATCAAACACCTTTTGTTTATACAGAATCACATAGTTTCATCTAAAGGACAGAAAAAAACGTTCAAATTTGTTGTACACTGTTATGTTCTTCGAAGAATTCAGGGAGATAACTTACATTAAATTTAGATTATAAAATAATTCCTCTTTGTGTCGAAAACAAAATTCATAAAATTGTCGAACAAACTGCGGTGTATCTAGTTCATCTTTTTTATTAAGGATCCGGAAATTAATTATTAGAAAATGAACATGAAATGCGTATAAAATTTAATTAAACTGTATGAAAAAGTACCAGTAAGCACATCAACACACAATCAAAGTCAAAGAAACTAATTACTATTGTCGCATAATTTTGTTATTGAAAAATTAAATAAAATGCTATCAAGAGAATATAAGAAATGATTAGTTATTAATTTAAAATGTTTAGCATGAAAAACTAATTATACTGTAATTTTACGAACGGAATTTCTTAGTTTAGTAGTTAATTGAAACAACTTGAATTAACATATGCTTCATTCAGCTAAATATTTTTTATTTTACATTTAATCACTATTAATAATTTTCTTATAAATTTTACTACAAATTAAAAAAGACGTAAGTGTACAAAATATGTAATTAAGAAATAGTTATAAAAATTGTTCTTGGTGAAAAAAATCTTATTTTTTAATGAAAACCACTAATTATATCAAATTTATTTAAAAAATAGTCTAGAAGATAGCAATATATTAAAGAACATATTATTTTTCTTTCTACCATTATTTACTCGGGACACTTTTAAGTTCAATCAGCCAAAGAATAAAATTTAAATAACAATAACCCTGAAAAAGTTGTTATATTTTAATGTGTTACTTTAATTTTACAATGAACTGACAAAACATGTCCATTGAGAGAGACAGTCAGGAGAGAGAGAGGGGGGGAGGGAGAGAGAGGGGGGGCAGAGAGAGAATCCCAATTTCTGTAAAATTTACTCCCAAACATTATTTATTATTATAATTGGTACTAATTTTGGATTTAAGTAAATGAATATAAATCACATATATATATATGAAATATATATGAAATCT
The DNA here is from genome assembly GCA_963931845.1 of Maratus michaelseni. Taxonomy (NCBI): domain Eukaryota; kingdom Metazoa; phylum Arthropoda; class Arachnida; order Araneae; family Salticidae; genus Maratus; species Maratus michaelseni. The sequence continues at coordinate 496,258,032 of OZ007586.1, forward strand.
GTATAAAAAAAAAGTGAATTGTATTAAACAAATTAAATCTCACTTATTAAGTGACTTCAGAATATGAAGCTTCGGTTTTTGGTCGTTATGTATGTATATATATGTATGTATGTATATGTACCCTCGATTTTCCCATAAACCACTAAAAGGATTTCAATGCAACTTTTACTCTAGAATTCTAGTACACCAGGAAAAGTTTTAAGTTAACGATATTCATCGTATCGTGGATAGTTGTTTCTACAGGGACGCACCAAATATTTCAATATATGATGGTTTACTACGTTTCAAACCTGAGCGATGAGCATTAGATGGCCTTTACAAATGTGAGAGATAATAACTTTTGATTGGTCGAAAGGATTTGGGTCAAAATCATGAGCGATGAGCAAATAGAGTGCCTTTATAAATAATAAAGTGGTGACATACCAGGAATAAAATTTGAATGGTCGAGAGGATTTTGCGAAAAAAAATGGTGAATCTGCCATTATCACCAAGAAAATATTAGTTGATTTATCTCACTCGTTTAACAGAATTTATCCAGTTGAGTATTGCGAAGTTTTGGAATATGCAAAGGGGTTATAACAGTTTAGGTGAAAACTTCTATCTGAGCATGTGCCATGTGTGTATACCGCTACTCTTTTATTTATAAAGATGCTCGAACTGCAACAACATAGTTTAAATTGAATGTGGTTATCAGAAAAATACTCTCTTCTGTCAAACCACTCTTTTTAAATACGCCAATCGGCGTTTAATAAGTAAATAAAAATATGTAATACCAATAACATGAATAGTTTTCTGCAAAATTGGAAACAAGGCGTTTATTAAGAAATCCACTTGGTTCCGTTAAATATTTTTGTTTCAAAATTACTTGTTTCTACAATTAAAAATTTAGAAAACTATCAGAAAAGGTGCATATACCTATTAATCAACATTTTACGAATAAAATTTTTGGTTGCAATTTAATTTTTTTAAACATACCATACATCATACATTTTAATGTATTTTTATCCGGAAAAATTGTTTTAAAAATAATTTTCAAAAATAACAGTGGTATCACTTTCAAAAAACAGGGTACAGAAACAATAAATATAATACATCAGGGAAATAATTTACTAAATTATATTTTTTACATATATTTTGAGTTTTTGAAAGGATTTTTGGCACCAGACCATGAACGATATATTGACAATAGGAATATAAAGGACTTACATTATAAAGGAAATTAGATTTAAAGGGGGAAATTAGACAGTCGAGGAATATACCAACTGTATTATCTTTTTCGAGCAATTTTTATTCGATTTTTAAATTTCATTTTTACAAGCTTTTTTAAGGCTGGTTTGTGGGTGTTTGGTACGACCGATTATCTGCGCGATGGAATGTAGTCCGGGGGGGGGGAGGCCTTCCATTGGGGTCAATTTAAGGGAACCTAAAATAATTTAAATCACTTAAATGCCCTAGTATACGGGATATAACCCGTATTTACGGTAAAGTTAAAACAAGATGAAAGACTCGGAAAACTCCTAACCCTTAGTCCGACATACGCGACATAGGTTAGAATCCAGAACCTTCCGTCTACTAACTCTCAGCCGCTTGTGGGGTCAATCTTTTTCAAGTAAATTAGCGTCAGTTGGTCTCAGTTAAATTTCTATATGTCCAGTTGTAATATAATACAAGATTTTTTCATGTACTTGCGATTCATATTCGCTTGTTTAGTATTTGACTTATTTAATCGCAGAAATCTGTGCGATTAAATAAGGTGAAGATTACTATTCGAAATTGATTAAATATTTATCTTCATATGGATATAATTTTAATAAAATGTCGATATTTCTTCAATATTGACAGTACATTTCAACCATCTCAAAAGTAAGTCGTATATTTTTGGAACATTCTTATTATAATGGAAATATTCCCAGTATTAAATTTATAGCATACTGGACTCAGTTTACTATACATCGTGCCGGTTTGTTAATAGTTATACGGCATGATTATAACTTTTAAATAAAATATGTTGTGAATGAAGCTAATTTAATAAACAGCATACGCAGAAAAAAAACTGTCGCATTTTCGTATAGTGGTTAAAATTCCTGACAGTAAAATTTTCAGTTTGTTACATCCTGCATAAAATAATATAGTTAAATACTCTCATAAGACAAAAAAATAATCCGGAAGAAGTAGTGTTATTTTCATTTTCTCCCTGAAGAAACGTACAGTCGCTTTTTCTAGGAATCAAATTACGTTGTCTACGAATTGTATTAAAAATAAATGTAGATCTTTTTAATAACATGTTTTCATTTCACGTATTTTTTAAATTAATTTTCCCATTAAATTAATCTTTTTTCAGGAATTAGTGTTAATTGTATTGTTTTTCCTTTTTAAATGATTTATGAGGATTTTTTATTTGGGATTTTTTTCCCTTTTATATTAAGGACAAATAACGTAATTTGTGATACGTAAACTTTTTAAAACATATATTAAGAATTAAAAGTCGCGATTCAGTTAGTTCCTATGAATTTTAAATGGAAAACTAGAACAAAACATTAAGAAATAATATAACTATTTAATATCTTTCGAATTCTCTTTCTTTTTACAGCTGTTAGAAATGACTGCAACAAAGTGTAAAATTTTCACATGTCATGCATTAAATTTAATATTTATTTATTTCCATTATTGAAAATAAAGCAATAAAAAAAAAGGAATAAATTTTGTTCCATTTGTGAAATAGATTATATGGACTTACAAGCAATAGAAAAATAAACGTAATTTTAGAATTTTTTTAACTTAGATAAACGCTAGAATGCCTAGCATGGTTATGTATATACTTTTTCTTCAGTTAATCAGCATAAGCTTCTAAGAATGCCTAAAAAAATTGTATAATGTTTATTAACACCTTATATATAATGTCTATAAAACTTTAACTGCATAGATTTTTTTTTTATAATTTAGCCGTTTTAACTCTTTGAATGGCGGTGGGATATTATTTATACCACTTAATTTAATTCCTAAATGCCACAATCGCACTAGAATTTTACAATATATTTGTTTTCTTTTACAATGTACGTAAGGAAAAGCTTTTACATATTTAAAAATAAATTTGTTCGTAAATTCTAGCGTCATTCAATCATTCCAATATTTTCGTATTAGAAGTGCTTTTCCCCTGAAATGTTTAATTACTTGTCGCAGTGAAAAGCCCCATAAAAATGTGCATTGCATGATTTTTATATCTTTACGTATATCTTTACATTTAAAAAAGTTTTAAGTAGTCCATTTCCTATTTTTGATAGCTTCGTATTGAGTTTAGATATTCAAGTCCTACAATAATATTTTTATTAGTGTCCCGACATAAATTTCACAAAAAATATTTAAATAATATATTTTTTTTTTTTTTGAGAATATTAAACAACAGCGCTTTTTGCTTATAAATGGAAAATTTAATTTGACGTTAGTGACTTCTTTTTGTGTTAAATTTAGATCTTTTGATTACCTATCGCCTCAGCGGTGGTGCAGTATAAATGTGTTTAGATTCTGCGAGAGTTACATGACGAGCTTTTTCACGCATGTTTAGTTTGACATTTGTATGTCTTCTTTAGAAGTCATGTTAATACTTAAAAAATATGTGTAATGTGCGCGGGTATTCGGCGATTCTCCTCGAGCAAATTGATTCTTTTTATAGCCAATCTGATCTGCAACCCTTAACCAGTCTTTCTGCATTGCTTGTCTGAGTATTATGTAGACAATTGTTCATTTTGTCTTAATTACAGTTGTGGAATATTTCCCGGAAGTTTTTCTATAGATTTAGGAAAAACTGTGCAAAATTTACTCATTTTATCCACTGCTATCACGCAAGACAAGTCGGCCAATTTCCTCATTGATTTTTTCCATATTTGTAGAAAAATCAGTAAGATGGATTGTCCAGTTAAATTAAAATGACGATATTGAGTTTCCAAAAAGTATTTGAATCATATTGTAGAGGCAATTTGAAGGGGTAAAAATTAATAGTGAATAATGGGCATAATATAAAGGTCACGGTAATGATTTATATAACTTTATAAATTTCTAGAGAATGGCATCTTAATTACCTTTAAATTAGGATTGATAATTAGGTGGCAATAATGCTTTTCCCCAACATTAACTTTGCAGTAAGCAAAAGTCTGAGAAACTAAATTTAATATGCCACACGATAAGGATCTCCGGTAATGTTACCATTTCTTTAATAGCCTTAAGGCGATTGGAATAACATTCACTGGTTTTAGACGTACAAAACATCGTATCCAGGATTTTTGGTTTTAATGCTAATCCCAGTTTTTCAGCCACATTTTGAAAACTTAAGTACTTTTGATTCTTTTATATGTCGTTTTTCATATGTCAGTGTTTATCATTAAAGTCTACATTTTATCTACCCTAACATAGTATTTCTAAATACCTGTTACCCATTATCATGCGATTTATAAATTTATCTGTATAGCTATTATCCATTCGTAAAAATTACATAAAAATAGAAAAAAAATTACAATTCTCTGTGATGATGAAAGTTGATAACATTAAAATATTTTCTAGAGAAAATTGTAATTTAAAATAACTTTCTACCAAAAAGGCTATAAGCATAAAAATTTTACAAAAGCATTACTGTTTTGTACATCAAGTAGTTTATATTTTTAAAATAAAGATATGCGCAATTTTTTATTAACTTAGATTTAATTATAAGATTATACAATTTTTGATGAAATATAAAAATGAAGTTTTAACTTTTTTCAATTTTTGAAAATTACGTGTAGTAAAATTAAATAAACCTACATTCATTCTAAAACCTCCATCATCATTCCAAAACTCTATTCCAAACATTAAGATAGCACTTTAATGTCCCTGGTAGCATATATATGATACAATCAGTGTTGTCAGTTGGGTGATACTTTTTATTCATATTGTTTGATTGCTATACCAATTCTTTGAAATAGTAATATTTGCCTTATTTAATGACAGATTAAATAAGACAAATATTGGTGTTTTTTAAAAAAGGTAGCAATTAAAGATTTTTTTTAACGCCCAACTGGCAAGCTTTATGGTAATACAAGGGCATTAGAGGGTTAAATATCATCTCTGAAACTTAATTATATCCTCTAAAATGTGTAGAAATATTTTATATTTACTTATAAATTTAAAAGTTATTAAACATTTGTGAAAATACCAAAACTTTTTACTATAACTGTAATAAAATGGGTTTTCCGCCATTTACTTAGTAATCTGATTACAATTTTGTATTCTCAAATTTTCTGCTGATTTTTTTCTCATTGGTTTTGATTTTTGAAAATTAAAACTTCATGCTTTCATGCGTAATTTTTTTAGGTTGGGGGGGGGGGGAGGTCAAATTAAAACATAAATTTCTTAACACATAAAAGTGAATATTTCTATTTTTTTAAAATACGATAATGACGAAAAATAAATAATGGACTGCAACATCGACTAATTTAAAATAATTATTTTATATTTAAATTACTTCAATAATTAATTCCCTGTTTTACAGTTTAAATGGCTACATTTGCTTTGTCTCTGTCAAAATAATCATAAATATATGGCGACATTATAAATCTTAAAATTCACACAGTAGCGTTAAAAAAAATTGCCTTATAAATAAAGTACATTTTCTAGTTTGGGGTTATAGTGGTAAAAAGCTGTAAATATATAGATATTGGTAAATATTAAAATTAGAAATTCAAAAATTTCTGTTGTTAATATGTGAATTAAAAAGATTAAATATTGTTCAAATGATAAAATTCTGAATGTTCGGTATTTTTTATTTTTATTTTTATTTATTTATTTATTTATTTATTTTTTGGTTGTGATAAATGTATAATCATTTTTAAACTTAATATAAATTCAAAATGTTTACAAAAAGTTTTGATTAAATTTAAAAATTAACTTAAGATTAAAAAATAATTTAAAAATCTTTAAAAAATTCTACATTTATAATGTTTTTTTTTTTTTTTTTTCAAAATTTAACCGCCACCGCCATGTTTTCACCTCTGATACGTGGTTACAATTTTATGAAATTACTTCAGTATTAAAATAGGGCATTTTTCCCTGGGAGGGCTTTCTGCCGCTCCGAACGACATTGTGGAATTCAGAGAGAGGAAAAGGGTTTTTAGACCATTAACAATATGAAATTCCATATTCTTCCGGAAGAGGTGGGTGAACAGTTTGAAGCTTCATAAGGATCCCCTTCCTCTACGCAACCTCCTGAATGTATCACTTTAGTTTCAGAGAAACACTGCTCCTAAACTAGGGATTCATCATTTTGAAAAAAGCGCTTTAGAGTTTTAAGTAGTATTGTTTCTCAATTAGAGTCCTGATTGGGTCGGATTATCGCCATTTATTTCCGTTGCATGTCGGATTGACTCTAATTGTTTCAGTTTCGGGTTGAGTTTTGATTCCTTGCGTTTCGGGTTTGGGTTACCCGCTTTTACAAAAGAAAATCCAGAATATAATTTCGGAGGAAAAACGATAGTTTCAGCGTAATAGTGCTCCTAAACTCAGTATTCATCATTTTGAAAAAAGCGCTTTAGGGTTTTAAGTAGGGTTTTCTTAAGTTAGGGTTTTCCGAATATGAATAAGTTTATATTTCTACATAAAGGATAAAATTGATATAAGAGGCATGATTGTAGACTAATTTTCCACAATTGCATTGAATTGTGAGCCTTTTTTTCATTTCGGGTTTCGGGTCGACGAAAATTTTTTGTCGCATTCGGGCCGGGTTTTGTGTCAACGAAAATATTTTTATCGGGTTCGGGTCGGGTAAAACTAGCCCAAACTCGAATCTTAATCTTAAAGTTTAGTTTGATCGGCCTACCACGCGGGTAAATGCATTTTCTTGAACAATGTTCAGAAATGACTAAAGAACGAGAATACTTTAAAAACTATAAAATCCGTATTATTTCATGTTGAAAGGTACCACAGTTCGTTAAACAATCATAAAAGCAATATATTACGTAGTTAGGGAAAAAAAATACTAAAACAACATTTTTTTTAATTTAACAATTTTCTTTCCTTTTATTAGAAATAGTTTTTCATTATTATTATTTATGACAACGTAATCCAAATTTTAGACACGTGAAAAGCTCTTCAGTAGTGCAAAAAATATCCAATCAATGTTTGGTTCGTTTCCAGCTGGATGCTGAATTGCTGAGATTTTATTTTAAAAGAAGTTTTAAAAAGAGATAATTTTTCAACTCTTTGTATATTTTCTACTTTCAAATAGAAGTCCATTATGATTTTTTTCTTTGTATTTAATTAATGTTATTAAATGCAATTATGAATGTTTTAATAGAAAGAGACTTGTGCATCTTGGTAAGACGTACAATTAATAAACATGCAAATCTGAAGCAAAATGTTCACCTCTGCAAGAATGATTTTAATTTTTCGTTTTACGCTAATTACATTTTGGATCAGATTTAATTTTCACATATGTATTTACTAACTATACATATAGCTTTATTTTAATTTCATTTTCAAAAATTTTTAAAGAATACATTTTTAGTTTGTGTATGTTTTCTGGAAATTGTCTACTAAAATATGATTTGATATTGTCATTAAATAGGGTCTAATTGATTTCTGATACTTTTGCAAAATTTATATTATACATATGTATATGTGTATATATCTAATCTTTCTATGTGATTGTAATACACATTTTTCTTGATCATTTGTTTAGAATAGTATAGGTAAGTGATGTCCTTCTATTTTTACATTTCTCATATTGTATTTCTTTTTTATTATTTTTTCCATTCACTATAAGAATATATTTATTATGAATTTTTCTATTGGTATTGCATTAGCTTTTTACTTATATGGAATTCGGTATTTAAACAGTCTTAATTTCTATTATTTTGCTATTTGTTGTCTCAGTTGATCGGGTAATTTGAATATAGAAATTTCTGCTCAATCACTCTCTATATTAAAAAATAATAATTTGCGACTTCCTTATATTGTGGAATAGATAACGTGATCCACAAAATAAGGTTCCATTTTCTTATTGCATTTTTCTTTCTTTCTGTTTTCAGATTTTTTTTCTTTCTCCTTTTTATTAATCAGTGAATTTAGCAATATTGGATTGATATTATTTTCTAACGTATTGTCATAATTGGTTTAATTTCTATAGTGTTGATTTTATCTTGTGATTTAATAGTAATTTTATTTGCGAAAAGTTTTGAGAGAGAGGGGGGATCCAAACACATTTATAAGTGTGAAGAAGGTGAAGGAGTTAATTGGGAAAAATATCCACACAATTTTATATTTGTTTTTCCACATCATAATTTGTGTTATGGACACTCGAATGAGAAATGGATAAATATAGCTGCAGAAACGCTTTTTGTGCATGCTTCAAAATTTTCTCATTTTTCATTACCTGTGCTTTTAGAGGGAAATGAAACGTTAGTTTTAAATATGGATTAATAAAATATTGTCCTATAATTATTTATTATATTTACAATCTAACATATTTTACAACTAAAGCAATAACAAGTCTTTTCAAATAAATTTTTTAACTTTATGTTGATATTTTCTATTTAATAAAATAAGTATGAAAGATGTTCAAATATCCAGTTACATAGTAATACTCTGCATATCTATTATTTTACAAATTATGAGACAGATGCGCAAAAATACTGCCACACGCTTAAAGTGATATTGAAATATGCATTTTAAATTGCCACTCTTGGGTACAAAAAAAAAAATAATAAAGTCAAAAGACTCAATAAAATGTTATTTTATGACTGAAAGATAATCGCAGTCTGATTACAGAACAATTAAAACGTCGAATTACTTAAGCCAAAATTACCTATCAGAAGCGATGCTAGATAAATGCCAGGTTTTTGTTTTTACATTAATTAATTCGTTCTAAAGGGCTAAAAAAATACTTTACTGTATTTTAATGGATTTGTGGGGGAAAAAACTGAGTTAATAACATCGTCGATATTTTCATATCGCCTTACAAAAAATTACTTATTCGGGCAGTTGTTAGCGAAACCATCCGCAGGATTTAAATTTTTTTTGTTGCATGTGCAAAACAATTTTCATTTTTCACTTAGAGACATTTTTCTTACCCCTACCATAGGGACAAGCATTAATAACAAGGGAAAAAATAGATTGTAAGGGAAGGAGGGTTTTTTTTTTTTTTTTTTTTTTTTTTTTTTAAGTACAAAATAAGGGAGGGGATGGTGATATTCTTCAGCTTGATTATCGGTTGTAGACACGATAATTGATGTAATTGTTGACCAGTGGTGCTAAGTAACACAATAAGTAAACAACAGCAAAAAGTGAAATAATCTGTCTTGTATAACGAAACTTAAATTTCATCATTGGTGTTAAAATAATTATTCAGAAATCTTTAATACGTCCGAATATTTTGTAATTTCGTAGTTTTACATGATGATGCAGTGAAATGCACAGAACACATTGGAAAAAAAGTTATATTTTGTTATAAATATTTTATTTGTAAAACTGCAGAACCATTTATTATTGTAAGAAAAAGCTCTAAATCGCAGCTTATATGATATTTCCTAAATCGTTGAAAGACGTTATGCTATTTATGCATATTTCCCAACCTCCGGCTTTTTTTAAATCAAAAGAATATACTTTAAACCAAAAAATATATTTAATTAAATGTGCCTGTCCTCTATGATATAGTCACTTGAGAGTTACTTAATTTCTTTCATTAGATAAATTTCTGCTTCGCAGTAGATTTTTTTTTTTTTTTCAAAACAGCTGGAGGTTGGCATGTCTGTGTATATGTTATGCATAAGAATGTTTAATGATAATTTTTAAAAATATTTTTTTAATATTAAAAAGTATTTCACTTTATAACTCAAATAGTGGTAAATTTCTATTTTGAATGCTAAAAAAAATATTTTGAAATGTGAAGTTTTGTTGTAACGAATTGCAAATTGTTTTTATTTTAAATGAATCCGTATTATGTGTTTTTCAAATACTTTCTACTGCATGCACATGGATGAAAAGTTATCATCCATAAAAACTGATACAAAATTCGACTGTTAATAAAGAAAAATATTTTCCTGTTTTGAATAGATTTTTTTTTCCAAAGAATTTTGAAGGTGTTATTTCTAATGTCAAGGATTCAAAAGTAATATGCTCTTTTTTCAGAAATTTGCTGTTCCAATCAAAATTATGCTACTAACATTCTTAATTATTTAATATTTTAAAAGATTAGGATTTTTTATTATTATTAGGGGATATAACTGTTTCAAGAACTTTTAATAGCAAAAATATAGCACAGTGAAAAATACGTGATTTTAATTTTAATTTTTTTATATGCTAAGCTCTTATCTTTTCTGAACATTTTGATATAATTGTTTCCTTGAAATTCCGCTTATAACAGAAGTTATGACTTTTAGAATTATACAAACTCAGAGCTAACGCGATAAAAATAAAACTTTGAAGTCATTTTTCCCAAAATGTGTTCTTTGGGCATAACGCGCAGGATATCTCAAAAACTTTTCAATATTTTTTCATAAAATTTTCAAAAGATATGTTTCATGTTAGTCTGCATAAACTGAACCTAAATTGTTTTTTTTTTCTATAGTTCAAAATAATATTTTTTTCAAATGGCTATATTGTTGAAAATTTCAATTTTTTTTTATAAGATAAATACAACTTTAAATTAAAAATATAAAAATGTTTTAAATACAAATTTACTTAGGTTCAGGGCAATTACGAGAATCTGAAGTATAATTAGGCACCAAATTTTTTGTTCTAGATGCAAAATTTATTTTTTAATTCTGCGCGTAAGCTGTCATGTCAATTTTCTGCTCGAAAAATGTCTGACAGTTTGAAGCCCCCTATAAATATTAATTCTGCATATTATAATGTTTTTAATATATGCCATGAAAAAACATATATTTATATCTTTCATCCATCCAAAAATTGTGTTTTAAAGTCATACACATTTTAAGATATTAAATGTTGAAAATGGTCATGTTTTCCAATTTTAAGAGTCCTGAGACCCCTTAATAAATTAAAATAGTCACAACTAAAAATCTTATCACTGTAAATATTTAAAAGTAGATCATTTTGAACACACATATGTGCTTATTATATAAATCAGATTTCAAACAAACCATACATACGTTCTCAAGATATCATACGCGAATGACTTACGGAGTAAAAAAAAAAAAGAAAAGAAAAAAAGAGTTATTTTAATTTCAATATACGCAAATTCTGCAAAAGGCTAGTCAGTTTCTAATGGTATTATATTAAAAAGACCAATTTTTTTAATGAATAGTCAAATTTTCATGTTTATACATAAGAAAGTTTTGAAGATACACTAATTCAAATATTGATTGTTTTTGTTGATTTTCGTCGTGTTGTAAAAGGTACAAGATCACTAAATACTACAGAGATAATCTGATTTCATTTAATAGAAATTGTTTTAAAGAGATAAGTAATTCTTATGAAGTATTTTTAAAAATTATGAAAATATTAATCCTATAACGTAGGAATTTAACGTTTCCCGAAATTTATCCACTTTAAGAACGATGGCACATTATTTATAACACTTAATTTTAATACAAATTTCTAATGGTATTGATTAATATATATTTTTCTTTTCTAACTTACGGGGGAAATGTTTACAAATTGCATTTATCTATTTCCAAATGAAATTGTTCGAATATTAAAGTGAATTTTCGACAATTCAGAAATGGAGTTACTTGTATCTTAAAGGGTTAAACCAATATTTCCAAAGCCCTCAGAAAATGTATGCGCTAAAAATTAACATAGGTGTGTTGCGGAATCCCACAGTGCTCTAATACGTCTTTACTGATTTACGACTGCGATTAAACCCACGTTTACTTATAATAAGACGGAATACGACGATAGAAACGTCAGCACTTACGTCGGTAAAAAGAAAGAAATAATAATTTCAAAATGCACGTATTAATTTTTATACGAAACCAAAGTTTAGAAGAATTTTTGAATTTTTTTGAATTTTTATCGATAAATGGCCCTGGACTTTTTTGGAAATCGAACTTGTTCGAATATCGAACTCTATATACTATATCGAACTCGTTCGGGCGAGTATATCAAGTTCTGAAAATGTAGGTTTGCCATAGTTGGGACAATAAGGTCTGTCTAAGCATGGGTCCTGTGCGTATGTCGCCACTCTCATATAGAGGCACTCCATGCAACGTAGGTTAAATTCTCTTTTTTTCCGGTGCATGTTTTTCATGTACCATCCAATTCAAACATATTGGAGAACAACTCTAGACTAAATGAATTTCAAAGTCAAAACATATACTAACACAAAATTCGGAGAATGTAATAAAAGTGTAAGGTCTGAAATTGTTCTGATATGTACCCAAATATATATGACCGCATAAAAATTTCTAAATCACTATTTTCATCAAATCGATATGTCGCTAAATGTTATGCATATTTGGATTTATTTTGTTCTTTCTTCAGTCTCCGCACACATTTATTGTTATCAGCAAAAATGAAAATATATCTAAAGTAGTGATATCGAAAATCCATTGTTAAATTTTTTGAAATGCTACCATATAGAGCGAATAAACATCGTGAACCGAGGCTTTCTTGGTATGTTTTAAAGTTTCAAGAAATAAATCTTGTTTCTGATGTAAGAAGACTTTCGACTCTTGCTTAGTAGACAACATAGGTTAAATTCTCTCTTTTTTTCTGTTCATGGATTTCCTCTATCCTATAATCCAAGCATCTCGGAGAACTACGCTAGACTAAACGAACTTTAAAGTCAAAGCAAATAACACAAAAAAGTCGGGGAAACAGAGAGAGGTTTGTTTTTGCGATCCCCTCTAGATATTTCGGTTCAGCAGGAAATGTTGATATTCGACGTTGAGTTAAATGCTAACGACGTTCAAAAAATGCTGCCTCCACTCGATTGTTTTATTTGATTTTAAAATCTTTATCAAATTGTTTCATCAGCTTGGCGGAAGAATTAAGTAGTTGGGGGAGGAAACGCGATCTTAAACCTAAGGGGCGGAATTGACTTTCTGCGAAAAAGAAGGTGAAAAATAAGACAAAAAGTTTGGATTACATTTCCGGAAAAATACAAGAAAATACTTTCTAGATCACCGATTTTATTTCTAAACTTTTGTGATGCGACTTTTGCCGAAATCTTCTCTTCTTGTAAAGAACTTCAAAAATAAAAGTAATTTTAAATAGAGAAAACGGGACTTAATCCGATTTAAGAATTAGTGCTTTCGTTTTCATTTTGTTCGAAAAGAAATACTGCCTTTCAGTAATTCTTATTTAACCTTTTAGAATGTTAACACCTGTGGATGAAAATGTACGGTTGCTTCAAAAACTGAAGTACACTGTAAAAAAAATCTGTAATTTTTACAGAAAAAAACCATTTTTTTAACAGAAAATAACTGTTTTTTAAAAAAACAGTTTTTTTCTGTTAAAAAAATGGATTTTTTCTGTAAAAATTACAAAATCCATATTTTTTACAGAAAAAAACTGTTTAAAAGAAAAAAACAGTTTTTTTCTGTAAAAAATATGGATTTTGTAATTTTTACAGAAAAAATCCATATTTTTTAGAGGAAAAAAAATCTGTTTAAAAGAAAAAACAGTTTTTTTCTGTTTTTTTTTTTACTTCTTAACCAAACTGTAACCGCCCTCTGATTTTCAATGTTTGTCTGTCAATGTCAGTTAAAAACCGTCAAAGACAATAAAATGGAAAATTTTTATAAAGTTAAGATTTTTCATTATTTATAGGGTGAATAGGGGGGGGGGGGCGAGGAGGATCATAGACTAAGAGAAAAACGTGAAATGAAATTCTGATTTTTTTTAGGGGGGGGGGGGGTGCACAATTTTGACATTTTACTGACAGAAGTTTTCTATGTTTTTTCTACAAGGGTGGGGTGGGGTGGGGGAAGCGAAGGCTTGTTGAAAAAACAATACCATCTATAAAATCTTTCAAATCGTTAAATTCACAGCCTCATATTTATATATATTATCTACTTTTTTTCAATAGTTAATTTTTATCAAGAATAGCCTTTTTTTTTGGGGGGGGGGGCGTAAAGGGGCAAGGAAATTAAACAATTATACATAGAGCGATTTTAAAGAGGTTGAAATAAAGAAGAACAAAGTGGAAAGCTTTCTCCGTTATCTGTAATTTTCTTCTTACTTGGCCTTTTCAGGATAGGGGGGGCAGAGTTGAGAGGGGGGGGGATAATTGAAATATATAAGACAAAATTCTGAAATTTTATCTTTATGAAACTTTATCTTTATGAAATTTTATCTACGCACAATCATGATATTTGACAGGAGAAATTTTAATTTCTTCAAGAAAGGGAGCTTATAAGGGGGGGGGGGGACATAAAATGGTAATATAATGTATAGATATTTTCAATTCGCTACGTGGATTGCTTATACGTTATATATATATATATATATATATATATATATATATATATATATATACATATATGTATGTATTAACTTTTGCCAACATTGACCATTGAGAGAGGAGAGGGGGGGGGGGGTGAAAGGAAAAAATTAAACTTTACATATAGATGTTTTAAAGAGGATGCAATAAAGAGAAACAAAGGAGAAAATGAAGTTATGATTTTTCATTTTCAAGCCTTTTTAGGGTAGGGGGAAGGACAAAGCTGAAAGGATAACAGAAAAATAGGATAAAATATTGAGATTTGGTCTACAAACACTCAAAAATGAGATTTTACTGTAGTTTTTTTTTTTTTTTTTTAACGGTGTATTTCAGCAAATGACTGAATCTTCTTGCACGGACGGTGGGAGAGGGGCGCAGGGGTTTAAAAGAAAATACAATATATAAATTTATTTTCAACCGGCTACAGGGGTAGCTTATATGATAACAAAGCTCTCTATATATTACTCTCTCCAAGAATGTTTATTATTGAGGGGGGGGGGGGGTTGGGACACAGTTAGGTAGTAACCAAAAAATACGGATAAAATATTGAGATTTATCCAACGAACACCCATTTACATTTTATTGACGTAAAATTTTAAAAAAATGCTTTATTTCTTCAAAAGAGGTTGGGTTGACATGCAAGGTGGGGGGGGGGGGGGGTGGCAGGACTGGTTAAAAGGAAAATAGAATCCATAGATTATTTATACTCGCTACATTAGATAACTGATATTTTAGCAAAGAAGCTCTTATATATATATATATATATTAAACTTTCACCAACAATTGTCTTTAGGGAAGAGGGGGGGGGGGGAATTCAAGATATATATATATATATATGTACATATATTAATATATAATTACATAGAAATTTTAAAGGGGATGAAATAAAGACTACCAAAGCAGAAACTTTTAAAAACATAAGATTTTTGTCTAGCCTAGTAGGAGGGAGGGGGGAAGCAGAAAAGAAAAATGTTATAAAATATCAACGAACACCCAGTTATGAAATTTTACTGGCAGAATTTTTTTTTAAATGTTGTATTTATTCAAAGGATGAGTCTTCCTGTAAGAAAGGGGAGGAACAAGGACTAAAGATAATATAATACATAGATTGCATATAAGGAAAAACCCTTACTGGAAAAAGGACAAATAATGAAAAAGCTAACTTTTCAAAATGCTCTCATCGGTTCGTCTTTATTTCATACCCTTTAAAATATCTGTATGTAATTTAATAAGTATTTTTTTCCTTGTGCCCCCTCCCCCCCCCCCCCTCTCTCTCTCTCTCTCTCCCGCCACAAAAGCCATTCTTGATGAAAATAATAATTATATATTAAAGCGAAAAGGTAATTCATAAGATAAATTTTTTTTGGTGCAAAAAAAGACATAAATGCACATGTGTAACATTACATCTAGGATGTATACAGTTTTAGAGTGGCTAGCACGGAGGAAGGTACGATCTCCCTCTGTGGTGACTAGCAGGCAGTCAGAGGTTGGCTGAGCGGTCTAAGGCGTTCGTTTTAATCTGTGGTTCTCTGTTAAAAGCATGGGTTCGATACTCGCTTCGGGCAGTCTAATTTTTTTTACTTTATTGGCGATAAGATAATTCATTTCAATAATGTCTTATTTTATTTCCGTAGGTATATAACTAGTAATTTTTTTTTATTAGAATGCTTTATAATTAAGTAAATTTTAACACCCAACAATATTTTTTAAACTAATTTTATATTTAAATTCAAAGACTGTGCATGTAATTATTGATTAAATAAATTTAACTGATTTACAATTTTTTATATATTTGGTGTGACAATTATCAAGAAAAATATGTTATTTTTTTTATAAAAATAAATAAATAAAAGGAAAAATAAAAGGAGAGAAATATATTCATACAGGAAACCTAAAGGAAATTACCTTGATATCCATGATTTAATAATTAAATAATGTATGAAAATGTAAAATAAAATTCAAGTAATTAAAAAATATGTATTATAAATCATTAGCTGCAAACAACAAATTTTAAGTTCATGGTTTTAGAGTAAGACTCATAAAAAAAATAATAATAATAGTAAAAAATAAATAAAAGTCACGTAATTTAAAAATATTCAGAAAATACTCAGTATTGTTATTATTTTTTTAAATATTGTGACTGTGGTAAGTAAAATTTAACACCCGACAATATTTTTTTAATTACTAATTTTATATTAAAAATATTTAAATTAAAAAAAATTCCATGCGTTATCGATTAAATAAATTGACCTAAACTTTTATCTATATTTTGTCAGACCATTATCAAGAAGATAGGTTTATATACTAAGAAAAGTAAGGGATTATTCTCCGTAAAAAAAAAAAAAAAAAAAAAAAAAGAAAGAAAGAAATGAAAAGAAAAAGAAAGAAGGAAAACTATGGATATAAGAACTATAAAAGAAATCACCGTGATATACATGGTTTAACATATAAATAATGTTTTAGAGTCAGGCTAGTAAAAATAAAAGTAATGAAAAATTTTGAAGGTCGTATAACTAAAAAAAAAAAAAAATACTAAATATTGAAATTTTTAAAAAAAGAAAACATTGAGACTATTGTAAATAAAAATAAATGCCCTCAATGAATGCTCGTTCAATTAATATTTTTAGTTAAATTCCTGTTAAAAAGCAAACATAATAGGTTATAAATTACAAGCTTAAAATCCTTTCATTTCATTAGTTGAGCAGGTTGGACTGACAACGCTATCTATCGCTTTATATGTATATGAATTGCTTACACAGTATAACAATTTATCAAATTTTCTATACTTAATTAAGTTAAATGCAACTAATTAAAAATTAAAACATATTACTAATGGAATTTTCAAGTTGTTTACCTTCAAATCTGGACGGGTGCTATCTAGTAATAATAACAATAATAATAATAATAATAATAATAATAATAATAATAATATATTATGTAAGTAAAGTATTAAGAAAAGTATGTGATTATTTTTCGTAAAAAAGGAAAAATAAAAGGAGAGAAAACAGAAGGAAGGGAAAATATTCATACAGGAACTCTAAAGGTTACCTTGATATACATGACCTTGATATACATGATTTAATAATTAAATAATGTATGAAAAATGAAATAAAATTCAAGTAATTAAAAATTATGTTTTATATATCTTGTTAGCTTCAAACAGAAAATTTTATATTCAAGGTTTTAGAACCAGACTGATATAAATAAATCAATAAAACAGTTTAAAGGTCGCGTAATTTAAAAAAAGTCAGAAAATACCAAATTTTTTTTTTTTAAATATTGGGACCGTGGAAAGTAAAATTAAAAGATTTTTCATGTGTTTATCGATTAAATAAATTTATTTAAACTTTTATCTATAATTTGTATTACCATTATCAAGAAGATATATTTATATACTAAGAAAAATATGTGATTATTTTTCGTAAAAAAAAAAAAAAAAAAAAAAAAAAAGAAAAGAAAACAGAAAGGAAAAAAATGTTAATATAAGAGCAATTAAAAAAAAATCACCTTGATCCATGGTTTAATATATAAATAATGTATAAAAATGTAAAATCAAAATCAAGTAATTAAGAAATATATATTATAAATCGTTAACGGCAAACAGCAAATTTTAAGTTCATGGTGTTCGACTCCCGTCAACTCCATTGCACACTCTTTGTGGAATTCCGGGCTGTAATTATTCTGTGCTTAATTTCCTTTTGCCTATCCGTCCTCATCCTGACGAAGATTTATAAGCGGATATTTGTATCAAGCAAACAAGCAGGACAACACTAGATACCGGGCTTGCTCATTCATTCTCATGACGTCACAAATAGTGGCTGACCGCGGCCTGTGATTGGTACAACGACGCGCCCAGCGTTTTGTGCGAATCGCTGTATGTCTTTCGTCGCGGCTAGAACTCCTATAATAGAGGCTGACGCATCCTTGCAGATTTGGTACCCGAATTGCAGCCCAGTCGGAAAACCAAGCTAATCAGAACTGGTTCAGCCAGTCAGAACCGAGTCTTAGGCAACCCCAATTCCGGCTGCAGTAGATTGATGCTGAGCTGCGTACCAATAATGCGAAACAAAATGGATATGCGTCAGCTCCTATTATAGGACTCTTAGTCGCGGCCAGCCACCGTTTGTGACGTCATGATAATGAATGAACAGACCCGGAATCTAGTGTAGCCTTGACACAATTCTGATGTATATGTTCAATAAACAAACAAACAAATACTCCGCCAGCTCCATTGCACACACTTTGTGGAGCTCGCAGTTGTAATTCACTGGTGTTATAAATTTCTTTGTGGCTATCTCGTCCTTGTATAGTGACGATGACTTGTAAGCGGCCACTTGGTGTCAAGCACACAAGTCAGATGTATGTTCTCAATAAAACAAACAAACAAACTCGTTCAGACAAATATTGCTAAGTTCTGTAATATATAAGGAAAGGGCGAGGCTAACGAAAAAGACAGGCTACCGCGGTACATTCCACATATCGTTTTCTACAGACCGCTAGAGTGACGTGTTGCTCTTTTCGTACAAATGCATTGGTGCATTCGAGCATCACGTGATTCGCGCGGTCTGTAAAAAAAAATACGCGTAAAGCACCGCGGTAGCCTTTCTTTTTCGTTAGCCTCGAGGAAAGGGCAGCTGACGTCACTGTTGGTTAAATTACTGTTGATTCGCAAGAAAAACCTGTTCGCTCTTTAAGACTCCTACTGTGCACATGAGATGGGGCGTTTTGATTGGTCTACGTTAAACTGGTCTATGATATGATTGGCCTATGTCCCTTTAACGATTCCTGCAATGATCGCTACTACAAAAATGTAGTGGTAGATTGGTTGATGGAACTGTTTGTTTGTAAACATGCCCTTTCCTTATAGATAATTGCAATCTGCTGATGATCTTATCATCCGCCAATCATAACAGCCTGCTTGACCTCCAGTTACGTCCACAATTATCTCAGCTACCAATCACATCT
Source organism: Maratus michaelseni (assembly GCA_963931845.1). Classification (NCBI taxonomy): domain Eukaryota; kingdom Metazoa; phylum Arthropoda; class Arachnida; order Araneae; family Salticidae; genus Maratus; species Maratus michaelseni. The sequence continues at coordinate 496,277,425 of OZ007586.1, forward strand.
ATCCTCCAACGGTTGTTTGTCCTCAAACAGATCATTTCTGACGTCAACTACCCTATATTCAATCTACAAGAGTTAATATTCTTAGCTAAAATCTTTGAAGTGGGCAACCAGGACCTCACCATACATTTACGAGAGTTATGAAAACTTCTTAAGTCGAGAATTTTCAGTCAAAACGTTCACGCTACTCTCCTTCAGCTCATAGCTAATTATTTTAAATACGGTCTGGACGAAATATTGCGTATTTTTGGAATTTATGAATGCAGAAACACTTTTCTCTATTTCAGAAGCTAGATTGGCCAATCAAAAGCTTGCATTTATGCAAAATTTTTGCATTTTCAGCAAAATTTGCAGAATATAAGTACCTGTTGGTTAAACTAATTTCAAAAATAGTAAAATATCTCTCTGGATACCTACTTAAGTCTTCAATAAAGTAGTCCAGGTACAGAGTCTAGACTAAATAGTGTAGAAACATGACTACACTAGAAAACGGGCTTGCTCATTCATTATCATGACGTCACAAATGGTGGCTGTCCGCGACAGAAAACATACAGCGATTGGCACAAAATGATGGGCGCGCCACTTTGTACCAGCGGCTGGTCCGCGACCTTCGTTATACATGGCCGATGCATGACGTTTAAAACGTCACATGTAGTGGATCATTTTTACATGGTGATTGGTGCAAAAGGAAGGGCGCGCCACTTTGCACCAATCACTGTGTAAAAATGATCCACTCCATGTGACGTTTTAAACGTCATGCACCGGCCCTGTATAACGTAGGTCGCAGCTGGTCACGGCCAGCCACTATTTGTGACGTCATGAGAATGAATGAGCAAGCCCGGTATCTAGTGTTGCTCTGATAGCCGGTTTCCACACTGTGTATAAGGAAAGGGCATGTTTACAAACAAACAGTTCCATCAACCAATCTACCACTGCATTTTTATCGCAGTTATCACTACAGGAAACGTCATAGCGACGTAGGCCAATCATATCATAGACCGGTTTAACATAGACCAATCAAATTCCTCTATCTCATGTGTACTGTAGGAGCCGTAAAGAACGAACATGTTTTTCTCCCAAACCAACAGTAGTTTAACCAACAGTGACGTCAGGTGCCCTTTCCTTATAGACGCTTTCACGAGGCTAACGAAAAAAAAAGGCTACCACGGTGCTTTATGCGTATCTTTTTTTACAGACCACGGGAGTCACGTGATGCTCGATTGCACCAATGCAAGTGTACGAAAAGAGCATTACGTCACTCTAGCGGTCTGTAAAAAAAGATAAGTGGAATGCACCGCGGTAGCCTGTCTTTTTCGTTAGCCTCGACGCTTTCAGTCGTGACGTCAGTACTGACGTTTTACTTGGAAACTGACTCCAAACAAACGGTTGCTATGTTGTATTTTCTATTATGTTTGTACAATATAGCTAAATCTTATAGCTATAGTTCACGGCAAGCTGTTTTAATACATTATATGCAGTAGTAACATTTTCTACTATTTATTATTAATAAGAAATGAAGCATAGCAACCGTTTGTTTGGAGTCAGTATCCAAACAAAACGTCATGACTGACGTCACACTGAAAGCGTCCGAAGCTAACGAAAAAGACAGGCTACCGCGGCACATTCCGCTTATCTTTTTTTACAGACCACTAGAGTGACGTGTTGCTCTTTTCGTACACCTGCATTGGTGCATTTGAGCATCACGTGACTCCGGTGGTCTGTAAAAAAGATACGCTAAAAGCACCGCGGTATCCTTTCTTTTTCGTTAGCCTCGGAAAGCGTCTATTCTGGGCGCTGTAGTACAGGATCAGGTTCTAAAACAGACAAAGATTATTGATAGATACGGCATGATTCGGAAAACTTTTCAATGCGTTTCTGTCATTAAGTAAATAATGCTTTTGTCGAACACTAAAATTTAAAATGTCACAGAACAGAGTAGTGTTCTGTTGAATGCCTCTTGACTGGTAACATACACACAAGATGCATACCCTAGTTTTTGTCCAATCTATCAGAACCAAGATTCCAGAACTTGGCAATAGTAGCTTAAAATGAGTATAGATTTGGTTAGACAGAAGAGAGAAGTCAACAAGCAGTAGTTTGACAACAATGGCAGTCTCGCGAAGATGCTTGCAATTCATTTTTGTTCAAAATCATCTCGACCAATCCAATTTTTTGCTCGTGGCGACATACGTTTTGTCCAAACTATGACAAACCATATTCCAGAATTTGGCGATTGCGCCCCGACAAGTGAGACTAGGGTGCCTGTATATGAAAGTGGCGACATACGCGATATAAAATGTTATTGTTTAAGACGATTTTATACAAAAACGAATCGCAAAGCATCTTGGTGAGATTGCCATTATCGCCAAACTAATGTTTTTTAACTTATTTCACTCGTCTAATCGATCTCGTCCAGGCGAGTATCGCCAAGTTCTGGTTTGCCATAGTTTTGACCAGGGCTACACTAGAAACCGGGATTGCTCATTCATTCTCATGACGTCACAAATGGTAGCTGTCCGCGACAGAAAACATACAGCGATTGGAACAAAATGATGGGCACGCCACTTTGTACCAATGACTGGTTGCGGCCAGCCACTATTTGTGACGTCATGAGAATGAATGAGCAAGCCCGGTATTTAGTGTTGCCCTGTTTGGACTGTGACTTCGATCTGAACATTCTGCCTGTGCGTATGTCGCCGCTCTCATATAGACACTCTACGCGAGAAAAATCAACAAAAATTACTTTGCGTTTTGCGATAATGTTAGGCTCACCAAGATCCTTTGAGGTGCATTTTTTTTTAAATCGTCCATAAAACATATATAACGCACGTTCTCCAATAACAAACACATTTATTTACCGAACACTTTTTCAAACTACGTCAATTGTTCATTTGTCGAGGCTAACGAAAAAGGCTACCGCGGTGCTTTACGCGTATCTTTTTTTACAGACCGCCGGAGTCACGTGATGCTCGAATGCACCAATGCAGGTGTACGAAAAGAAGCGGTCTGTAAAAAAAGATAAGTGGAATGCACCGCGGTAGCCTGTCTTTTTCGTTAGCTTCGTTCATTTGTATGCTTTAAAACCTTATTTCTCTTGGCCAATCAAATTACATTTCTCTGGTGTAACCACACTTATACCGCGACCTACGTTATACACGGCCGGTGCATGACGTTTAAAACGTCACATGTAGTGGATCATTTTTGCACGGCGATTGGTGCAAAGCGGCGCCCCCCCCCCCGTTTTGCACCAATCGCCGTATAAAAATTATCCACTCCATGTGACGTTTTAGACGTCATGCACCAGCCGTGTATAACGTAGGTCGCGGTCATACAGAGGTAGTGTGCCTCTATATGACAGTTGCGACATATCAAAGGGCACACGCTCAAGCAGATGGTTTTGTCTAAACCATGGCAAACCTACATTCCACAACTTTGCGATAATCGCCTGAACGTGTTCGATTAGATAAGTGAAATAAGTTTACAAACATTAATTTTGAAATATTGGCAGTTTCGCCAAGATTCTTATCGATTCGTTTTTGTCCAAAGTCGCCTTATTCAATCAAATTTTATTGCCTGTATGTCACTATTCTGATATAGAAACTTTTTATGTTAATGTTACTGATCAAAGGAATTAGGGATGAATTCAGGAAGGACATTTGACACGGAGCATCATAAAACATAAAATAACTGAAAACTTAAAAACTTTTTAAAATCATGTAAACAGCTCTTTCTTCTTGAGAATTTCTTAAATTTGTTTATTCCTCGAAAAGTTTCCAAATTTGCCACTTTTTTCTCCGAATTTTCCGGGGTTTCTTTTCGATTTTTCCACAATTCTCAGGTATTTTGCGATTTTACTTCAGATGATTTAACGCTCAGCGCAGACAATGAAATTTGAAAACGAAAGATCAGCCAATATAAGACTAATTCGAAGAGTAGTACTGTACTTATGATTTCTAAGGATTTTTTTTTTTCATAATGTAGCACAACCTACAGAAATATGCAATTACTTATGGCATTTAAACCTATCAAAAAATTTATATATTAACGGTGCGGTGATTCGATCCCAGTTTTGGTTTTAAAGAAGAAACTGAAACCATTAAGCAATTTGCCCCATTTTTGCATTTAAGAATTTGGTCAACGTATGGTCAGTTAGTTCTGCCTAGGAGTACAGAATAGGGTAAAAGAAAAGGGCAGACAAACACTTACGTCAACCAATTTATTACTATATTTTTGCCTTAGCGATCATTGCAAGAATCGTCACTGCGACGTAGACTACTAATATCATGGATCATATATAGTAGCCTTAACAGACTTGTTAAACGTTAACCTATCAGATCTCCCGGACACATGTGTACAGTAGGAGCCATAAAGACGGACATATATTTCTTACTAGCCAACAGTAATTTATCCACCACGCCCTGAGTACTAGGCCTGTGCGTTCACACAAAAAGCCGTTTTTTTAGAAAACATTAGCTTGACCCACAGTGACCCATAAATGACCTACTAATCGAATTTTTTCGAGCATGTGACCTAGCTCAATGATTTTCTCGTGCCCCAAAAACCGTAGGATACAAAATTTAGTTCAAATCTTCTGAGCCGTTTTTAAGATAAAAATTAGCTTGACCCACAGTGACCCAAAAGGACCCACTAATCGAAATTTTTCGAACATGTGACCTACCCAATAGTCTTCTCGTTCCCTAAAACTGTAGGATACTAAATTTAGTTCAAAACCTCTGAGCCGTTTTTAAGATAGAAATAGCTTGACCCATAATGCCCCATGACCAAAGTGACCCACTAATTAAATTTTCTCGAATACGTGACCTACCCCAACAGTCTTCTCGTGCCCGAAAACCTTAGGAGGCAAAATTTAGTCTAAATAGTCTGAGCCGATTTTTAGATAAAATTAGCTTGATCCACAGTGACCCAAAAATGACCCACTAATCAAATTTTCTGGGACATGTAACCTAGCCCAGTGATTTTCTCGTTCCAGAAACTCGTAGGATACAAAATTTAATCAAAATCGTTAGTGCCGTTTATTAGATAAAATTAACTTGACCCGCGTTGACCCAAAAATGACCCACTAATCGAAAGTTTTCGAACGTATGGCCCAGCCCAATAGTCTCCTCGTGCCCGAAAACGGTAGGATATAAAATTTCGTCAACATCGTTTGAACCGTTTTTTAGATGCAATTAGCTTGACCCTGACCCATGGTGACCCAAAATGGACCCACTAATCAAATTTTCACGAACATGTGACCTAGTCCAATGATTTTCTGGTGCCCGAAAACGGTAGGATACAAAATTTCGTCAAAATCGTTAGAGCCGTTTTTAACATAAAATTTGCATATATATATATATATATATATAACCGCACACACACAAGATTTGATTAATATATGATTTATATTTTGATAATTCTATATTATTTATATATGGGTCCAATAGACTCAAACGATAATTCTTGGATATTTTATTTGATGGTTTGATGGTTAATATCTTATATTCAACATGTGAATATAGTATTATTATTATTAATACATTCCATTCCCAATATTAAAATAATTTTAATACAATGCATTTAATGTAATTCAAAAACGAAAACTGCCCCATTTGATTTCAAAAGCATTATGCTTTTAAAGAATTCACTTATTTTTTATTCTACTAGTACTTTAATGATAAAAAATATGCACAATAGATCTGAAAAATATAAGGAACATTCTTTTAATTTCAGATTGATTTTGTGTTGATTATCGAATTTATTATAAATATGCATAATGTTAAAATAAATTAGGTTATAACTGATGTCGATATAAATTACGAAAACTTCAAGTGTTTAAATTTATATTTGGCGAAAAATTGTGTAAATTAAATTTATCTAGCTTAAATGCTTTTACTTAACGATCTCAAATGTTAATTTTTACTATTTAAGAAAATTTATACTTAAATTTTACAAATAATGCTTACAAGTAGGTGTTTTTATCAAACTTTCCATTATTTATTAATTAAATAATGATAAAATATGCTTTTGTTTATTATTATGTTTTCTGAGCTTGTAAATAAATCTTCTGTGACTACGAGAATCTTACCCATAATCCTTTGCTGTGCTTTGCGAGCTACTTTATGAAATGCGAATTGGCAACAATCAATCTTGTTTACGTTTAAGAAGAGGAAGTCAGCGTGGGACGCGGGATGCCTATTATCTCAACGTGCTAATGATTTTAACAGGTAAGCTTAAATTCATCGTTTTTAAAAGTAATTAAATGCTAAGATATATGTAGAATATGTAATAGCGTTTATTTATAATGTTTCTTTTAGTATACAGTGACGTCTTGCTCATACGCGATACACAACTATTATTTTTCGTTACCAGTTTTTTAAAAGTAAATTTCGCCTTATTTATTTAATCGCATAATTTATAAATTGAATAATGAATTAAACTGAATATAAACTAAATAAAGTAATTACTGAACATCGCTTTGAAGTGAGAGGTCACTGTAATAAATATATATATCATATTCATTCTGGCAGTCATAATCCAGTCTTTACAACAAATTTCATGAAGCCTGGTAGTCAGCAACAAATATTTATACCTCCCCCCTCCTCCTCCGTCATTGATTTTCAAAAAGTTTATTATGAATTAATTGGAAAAAATAATAAGTATACTTTAAAGTTATTAGTTATATAGTTTAGAATAGTATATACTTTAGAAAGTTAATATATACTAAGTTTTCTAATAAAACTTATCAAAATTATATATCTCTGCAAAAAAAAAAAAAAAAAAAAAAAATACTGTAAAGGCTGAATTAACAGACATGTTCGAGAAATGCTGAATGCTTCTAATATCCAGATATTTGAATGCTACAAAATTTCTGTATGGTGAGGGGAGGGGGGGCCATAGAAGATATGTTGAAGGAGGAAAACAATTTTTTGCCAATTAATTTTATTAAACATTAAATTAATTTGCAGAAAGTTTTTGATTCAATATTTATGTGCGCAGAAAGTTTTTGGTTTTATACAAGTCTGCTTATAACCCTAGAAATAATTTATTTATCAAAAAATGGAAAACATTATTTCATTCTAATTTACTAGACCTACAGGTCAAGCCTATAGGTGCAGATTCCCAAAATTTGGAAGGAGTCAGTGGCTCCTAAACCCAAAAAATCCAGTGGCCACAGTTAAAAACAAACGCATAAAAACAATAGTGTTTATATGGGGTAAAAAACTTTAAAAAAAAACCCTTTAGGAATTCAAAGAGTAAAGTAATTTATTTAATATAAACACATGTACAACAAAATTTGAATATTAATTAAATCTTAAATCATGTACATTCAGAAGATAAAGTTTGGCAAGATATGGTTTAAAAAAAATATGTATAAGCTAAGCAATCATGATAGCGGGGAATATCAGAAAAATATTTCTTATTTTGATTATGCCAGACAAAAGTACATATATGAAAGAAAATCCGAATTTGTGAGATTATTTTGCAGTATAAAAATCAAAACACACTTCAAACATTTGTTTATATATATTATATATATATTTAAATCACAGTCTATGTAAAATTATCAGATTCAGATTGTTATGAATAACATTGCTATTCGAATATATTTAATAGTTTGCTGTGTTAAACAGATCATTCTGAAATGTTATTAAAAGATAATAATAATGCAGTTTCCCCCAGATTTAAAAAAAGGCAGGGTGCTGCTGGTGAGAAAAGGGCACTTTTTTAATTCTTAAGAGCACTTTTTTAATTCTTAAGGGTACTGTTTGGGTTTTTTAGGGCACTTTTCAAATTCTTAAGGGCACTTTTTTAATTGTTAAAGGTATTCTTTTGGTTTTAAAGCCACTTTTGATATTCCAAAGTCAAAACACTCTTTTTAAGACAACATTAAGTTTTTACTGTGAAAGCAAATTTTTTAATGTAAAAAGGAGAAAGGGCACTTTTTTTACTGAGGACAAGAAGGGTGCTAATTATTTTACTGGAGGGGGCAAGAAGGGTGCTAATTCTTTTTATGAGGGGCAAGAAGGGTGCTATTTTGTAAACCAAAGGGCAGGCAGGGTGCAGCACCCTTCTGAAACTGTCTGGGGGAAACTCTGATAATGTTTATGTGTTTTGGTCTTAATCTTAAAAAAAATATTAACATTTCACGATGGGGGACTGGGAATACCAGAAATTGATTACTTTTAAATCACATGGCAACTTAAACGCCGAAAGTTAGTGACCACAGCAAAAAAATTAGTTGCCACGTGGTGACTGGTGACCGCGAATCTGCACCTATAGCCAAGCTTGCAAGTGTCATGCTTTTGAGTTTAAAAATGTATCAGAAAGTTTCGCATTATTGAGCAGGGAATATATTTTTTTAGAACTGAACTGCCTTAAAGGTACAAGAGCAGAGGAAGATCACTGCTTGCCACACATGAGTATTGTGGGAGAGAAAAAATATTTTTGTGTTCATTTGTTAGGTCATTTCTTGTAAAAAAAAGAAAAACAGCCAGACTAAATAACTTGGTTGTCAGTAGCAATTTGGTGATCGCATTTGTCAAGCCTTAGTCATAACATATACAGCCAAAAAAACCCGGTACTTTTCGGTTAGCCGGGCGCCAGTGATTTATATACATGTATATATACATATATATATATATATATATATATATATAGATACAAAAATATCTACATACACATATATATACATACATATATGTACATGCATATATGTATGAATATACTATACATATATATTTATATATGTACATATATCACTGGTGCCCGGCTAACCGAAAAGTACCAAAAAAACTACCATTGTAAATATATTTTATAGCTAAAAGACATCAGTCATTAATTTGTATTATTTTAACTTTCTTTTATATTATTTATCATAATGATGATATGTATTTACTAAATTATTGAATAATTAACTAAATTATTGAAAATATTAAATTATTGTTTTGAATCCGATTGGCAATGATAAACATGATTGGTGATCTATATTCCTGTCACAGATATTACTCAAGCCTTCTTTTAACTTTTGAAAAAGGCAACATCTAACTTGTAATGATCCAAGTTACATAAAAATTTATTAATAGTTTGATAATACAGGAAATCCAGTATTCAAAATTAGTGGTTGTTAGTCATCCTTGTCAAATGCAACTTAAATTATTGCTTTTGACGACTACAAAATTATTATCAGGCATCAAATTTTTTAACACTTATTTTTGTTTAACTTAGCCGATCACCCATTTTTAAAAAATTTGATCTCTCACCAAAGACAAACTCTCATTTGAGACAATTTGGCAGCAAATTTTAGCAGAGTGTTCAAATCCAAAGGAACATATTAATTTATGTAAACTTTTAAACTTTGTTTATATTGATTCTGCCATTTAGCACTACTCAATGTGAAAAGGGATTCAGTCAGTTAAATTTAATAAAAATTGATACACATAACCATTTATCCACTGATACTGTTAAATGATTTATTAATGGTGAAACTGTATGGACTTAATTTAGCAGATTTTTGTCCAGATAAAGCCATAAATCCCTGGTGAAATGATGTCGTTGAAGGATGGATTAGACGTCCTGATGTAAAAATAATTCTTTTGAATGATTATTGTTTGATTTGTAAATAAAAAATAGTTGCCTGCATCTAATAAACTTCTTTTTAGCATCTAACTTTATTTAACTTTATTTAAATTAGTGTCCATTGTTTGTTTCATCTTTGCAATCTATATGCAGTCAAACATTGTTTTGCATGAAATCGCGTTAATATGAATTTTTTGTTTTAACACAATTAATAATGCAGTCCCAACAGATAAGTTGATACCTTGGTACTATTATTTTAACGGTTAACCACAAAAAAAAAAAAATAATGATATTAATAATAATAAATAAATGTTGTCCTTTAGATTTCATTTTAACAATATTAATCTGTAATTACATTATGTTATTATTGTTCGAACAGCTTTGGGATTAGCCTGCTGTCCGCCATCTTGTTTTTAAAATCAAAACATATTTATTTTGTTTCTCATTTCCAAAATAATTTTCATCCATATTTACTTATTATAAACACGTTATTTAATTTTATTGACTAATTTATTTATATTTAATAATAAAAGTTAAAATGTTTTGATTTAACTTGATAATGTCAGAAACAAAACAAATGTTTTGATTTATTGCCTGCGGTCAGCCATCTCATTTTTAAAATCAAAACATTTTAACCTTTATTATTAAATATAAATAAATTAGTCAATAAAATTAAATGTGTTTATAATAAGTAAATATGGATGAAAATTATTTTAGAAATGAGAAGCAAAACATTTACACAAACAAACAAGATGGCGGACAGCAGGCTAATCCTAAAGCTGTTCCACATTATTATTATTATTATTATTATTTTACTTAAGTTTAAGTGTAATTATCAACAATAGATAAAATTTTGTTTCTGACATCTGAAGAAGTTATCCAGGTTTCATTTTGTTTTAAATGATTAACTGCATTTTTCTATTAATTTCTAAATAAAGTAATAATTAAAAATTCTTTGTCACTTTTACAGTTGCTTCAATTATTATAATCTTGTAGACTAAGAGCTTCAATAATTTTAAATAAAAGCTAAATATTTATGCTTTTCCATAAAGTAGCATATAATGTTACGGTTATGTTAAAAATAAATTTTAGAAATTTTACTGTGGTGTAAAGAAAGGTGAAAATAAGGAATTTTGCTGGCCGGTACGTTCAATTTTTTTAGTAGCCAGTTAGTCGCGAGTGAGAATAATTTCTTTAGTAACCAGTAAGTACATTTATGATTTATGTCATTGCATAATTAATTAAAAAATATATATAATTAGTTTACAGTGAAGTAATTTATGTACTAAATAAAAATATTTTAATTTATATTGCTTTGAATAAACTTGAGATACTAATTTCCAATCTATTTTAAATTTTAAAATAAGTTAACAGCAAAGTTATACACACATGCCTACGTAGCTAAATACATAAGTCTCATTAAGCTTAGGTACTTGTGTGGCTAACTACATAAGTACCTTTAAAAAAAAAAAAAAATTGTTTAGAATTAAGATCTGACAATAATAAAATAGGTATGTTTATATTAAGGATGTACAACCCGTGGCCGGCAGGCGAAAAGCGGCCCGCAGTGAACCTAAATGCCAACACCTCCAGAAATTGCAAATTTTGTCCATAGGTTGCATAAAAACATCGTCAGTCATTTTTGTAAGTGGCCCTTCCCTTATAAAAGTTATGCACCCCTAGTTTATGCACTAAATAATAACCCACAACATGATCTATATTACACATGCACAACCTGTGGCCCGCGGACCAAAAGTGGCCAATATCTTCAGAAATTGCATATTTCGTCAATTAGTCCGGGAAAATTGCAAACTTCGTCATTCGGGAGTGTAAAAATGATGAATATTTGTCATTCGGGACCGTAAAAATCAAGTATTTCGGTGATCGGCTGTAGAAAAATCATGAATTTCGATGATCGGGTGTGAAAAAATAATGAATTTCGTCGATCGGACGTGGAAAAATCCTGAATTTCGTTGATCGGACGCGGAAAAATCATAAATTTTATCGATCGGATGCAGAAAAATCTTAAATTTTAGCAATCAGACGTGGACAAAACAAATTTCTGCAATCGGATGAGGAAAAATCATGAATTTCGTCGAACGGGAGCGAAAAAAAATCATAAATTTCGGCGATCGGGCGTGGAAAAATCACAAATTTTGTCAAACGGGCACGGAAAAAACGCGAATTTTGTCGAACAAGCGCGGAAAAATCATGAATTTTACAAAAAAAAAAAAAAAAAAATTTGGAAAATCTTGCATTCGGCCGGTTGTTATTTATTTTTAATCGCCAGTTTTTCAAGTTTAATCGACGAGTGGCGACTGGCGAGTGCTTATTTTCACCTTTACTGTGGTGCCTAAGATATTTATTTACAGCAGGTGTCATTTGATGCCTATCTTTCATTTTCAAATTTCTATCACTGGAAACCACATCACAGTCCACTTATTCTATCAAAAATACAGAGTGTCTCACTTCTAGCTGAACCCGAATTTTCATTCACAGCTTTAATTGTAATCAAGATATTTTAGCGATATTTGTGTCATATTAACTTAGCTTTGTATGAAATGTGGGCTATGGTGGAAATTTGTTTTTGCCTGAATTAATATATTAAAAAGTTTCTTTTTTTGCGATTACATCAACATTTCTTTTCAGTACAAATTTATAAACGTTTGTTTCTTTCAGTGAATTTTATAAGATGCTGCAACAAAAAGATGACACGTGAATCTAATTTTGCTATATATATTATTAAAAAAATAACTGAATATAAATATGACCATTATAAAACGATTTCCATCGAACATAAAACTATTAATATGTTTTTATCAACTGGGATTATTACAGGTTAACTGTTGAATTTTTGAAAAGTTTAAAAGATACTTATGTAATACTCATGCCAGGAATATAGCTCACCAATCATGTTTATCATTGTCGATGGCCAATCCAGCTCAAAACAGTAATTTAATATAGTACATTTATTAAATACATAACATCATTTAAAATGGCAAATATAATATAAAAGCATGTATTAAACACATAACATCAGATTGCCAGCTTTTAGCTATAAAAGATAGTTACAATATTTTTGGTTATATGTTATACCCATCTGAATGAATGATATATATACTAATTGTATACTTATATAATGAATATAATATACATATCTATATTAGGGATGCACCGAATAGTGATTTTTGCTGAATACCGAATAATCGACTAGCCAAATAGTAAACAGTGAAGCCGAATACCGAATATTCGACTGGCCGAATATTTTTACATTTCAGAATATAAAAGTTAAATTATAAAACAATTTTACATAATATTTAACATAAATACTACCATTTTATGAACTAGACATTTTTACTAGAAACATTTACATTTACACAAAAATAATCTGTGCTTTGAGTTATAATTTAAAAAGAGGATTGTCTTAAAGCTTTTTTAATTAATAAAGCTTTAAACTTCGTGGTTTCTTCTGTGAATTAAAATAAATTTATAAAATGTTCTTATATTCTTAAAAAAATACTCTCAAGTAATAAAAAAAAAATTGAATGAATTATAAGAAACATTTTACAGTGATATAGTGTTTATTTGTCAGGAAAGGACTAAAGTAACATATTAAAATGATGGCAAATCAGCAAGAATAATTTCCCTTTTGATTTGGCAAGGAAGTTTTTAAATGAACCAGAGAGCAGGTGTCTGGTATGGGCGATCATATTGAGAGGTTGTAAACAGGGTGTTCATACATCTTGGAACAAACTTTCTGCGTAGATAATGTGGTCAAGGCAATCATTGTTTGAGCGAGAAACATTATCGCAATCCACTTATTCCATCAAAAATAAATACATTCAATCAAAAACCCAGAGTGTGTCACCGTAAGCTGAAACTGAATTTTTGTTCTGTAGGCTGTACTCTGAAGAAAGGAATATCTAGCTCAGTGTTGTTTAAATATGAATGGCAGCAATTTCCAGTACTTCTCATGATTCACAGAAATCAAAGTAACTATGTTGAAAATATAGCTTTTACAATATCTTCAATATTATTAAAATAACAAACGAAAATTCAAATTTGTCCTGGAGTGAGATGCGCTTTATTTTTGAATGAATAAGTGTGTTGCGATCCTGGTTTCCTGAACAAAAATTGTCTGTCTTGATGTCTATTATCACCTATGAAGTTTTTTTTGCATTTTATTTAGAAACATGATGTTTGCGAAAAAGCAAGAAACAGCTTATTTACTAGACAGGTTTTTAGGAACTTTCATTTATTTGTACATCATTAGTTCCTATGAAGATCATCATTAATGGTTCATTTTCTTAGGTGACGGTTTTCAAACAGCGAATAAATAATGTAAAAGCATTCTCTTTCATTTAAATAATCTATTTTCCATTCCCTTAAAACTATTTAAAATTTCAGGTATAGAAAATTGATGACATTAATCGCAAATTCTCAAACGCATCAACACCAATAAATTTTTCCAATAAGCCACGGAAGGTTGAGTTAAATTCAGAAAATATGAAAAGATAATTAATACAAGCCAATCCTTTATAAATACTGGTTCTAATTGATTTTTGGAAGGCTTTTTCCCTTCTAATTCAGCGATTAAAATAACCATTTTTCAGTTGCTTTTATTCTTGATAAAAGACGGTGGTGGTGGGTTTGTGAAAGCAGACAATAACTGAGATATTTGGGAGTGGGGGGGGGGGGGTTGTAATCTAATAATACTTAAAATAGTAGAAATATTTGTGAAAACTGAATATCAGATGCTATTTTTTGATATTATTGAGAAGGCTATTTTCTTTTCTTTCTAAATCTAAATGCATTTTGAGGGAAAATGCTATAGTGTAGAAATGTAACAATCATAATATGTAAATTTGTATATTTTAATAATATTTACTGTCATAGATTAATTTGTACATTTTTTTTTTTCAAATATTCTTGGAAATTGTTAGGATAGCCATGGCCTGAAATATACAAAACAAGTTCATACAGATGGATGATTTGGCAGGAAGCTGTGTCCAACTAAAGGGGAAAAAAAATACGTGTAAGTATAATTTTGTTATGTCTTTCTACCTTAAGCCTGTTCTCATTAAGGTTCATAAGATATTTGAATGGTTTTTTAACCGACTTCTGACATAGTACACTCACATTTCTTTAAAACATGTCATCTGACTAAAAATTGTTCTTAATTAAAAATTAAATCACCGTTGTTGTCATAAATGAAATGAAAGGTTTTCAGAACAATGTTGCTACAAAAATAAAATACCACATTATATCATTTTCAACAATGATTATAAAAAAATAAATACTAGTATAAAAATTGAGATGTCTGTGTATTGGCTTATTTTATTTGGAATTAGTATAATTTTTCATTTTTGCTATCTTCGATCAACTTTTTCTGCAGCTTTGATGGAATGAATATGATATTCTGGCTTCATTAATGTTGTTTGTAGAGATTTTTAATCCTTAATTTTTCTGTAGAAGTTTAAACCTGCATCTAAAAGACATTAGATATTGCTAAAATATATTAGACTGCAGTGTGAAATGCTAGTGTTACTTTATTTGTCACATCTAAAAATTATATATTTTTCTTTCTTTTATTTTTTATTGTTAAGTGCAATAATACTTTTCTCATTCTTTTTTCTGCTCAACTAGTGCCCAGTTTTCTGCTTCAGTAATGCCTTTTTTTACTCTATCCCTGTCCTTTTTCTTTCTAGAGTGAAAAGTGAACACATTAGTGTTCACTCTAGGATGCTTCCTATTATGGATGCATTTCTTAAAGCTCTCAAAATGCACTGCTGGTATTTAAACTATTAATTGTATGTTTATTAAAAAAGAAAAAAATTTCTTTATAGTGTTATAAATAATATTATATAATATCAAGCTGTTCATTGAAAAAGTCTTGATTAAAAAAAAATATATATATATCTCCTGATTTTTGGTATTTATAACATAACTATGCATTAATTTAAATTAATTGCATGTTTACAATAATTACATTTCAGTTTATCAAATCATCTCTAGGAGGGATGCCAGATTTTAGCCAGGTAAAAAAAAAAAAAAAAAAAAAAAAAAAAAAAGCCAATTGCCTCTTTTTTGGTTTTAACCAGTTAAAAAACACTGGCTTTTAATAATAAAAAAAATAGTTGGTTTCCAGAAAATTCACATTAAGTTTAAATTAATTTATTTTTTATGCACTCATAATTGTTTTTTCTAAAAAGTTTGTAAACGTCTGTTAAATATTATGAAGTAAATTAAGTTTTTATGACCACTACAAAAATATTACGAAATCAATATGTAGTAGTATAATGCATTAAATAAGGCACCAGTATGGTGTTTTGAAAGCCTATATCACATAGCTCTACATATACTATACAATTTAAAGAGAATACTATGCAATCAAACAATGAACTACTCTTAAAAAAAAAAAAAAAAAAAAAAAAAAAAAAACAGTTGTACTTTAAAAAGAAAAAACAATTTTTATATACTGCTATTTATTTTTATATTGATTGAAACAAAATAATTTATATATTTTATAAATGGAATTATTTGACAATATATGAGATCATCTGTAATTAGCACACAGTGGGTATTGATGATTTATAAAAATTATATATATATTTTATGTTTAATATATATATCATCATCAACCGTTTTCAATCCACTGCTGGATGTAGGTCTCCCCCAGATTTTTCCATTGTTGCCTGTCTAGTGCTTTAGTCATCCAATTAACACCGGCCACTTTTCTGATTTCGTCACTCCATCTTACTTGAGGTCGTCTTCTTGGTCGTTTTACATCTCTGGGATACCACTGTAGGGTGTTTGTGCTCCATCTATTGTCTTGTCTTCTTGCAATGTGCCCAGCCCATTTCCATTTTAGCCATTTAATTCTCTCGATAATGTCAAAAACTTTCGTCTGACTTCTTATCCACGTTATTCTCTTTCGGTCTCTTCTGGTTATGCCTAGCATACATCTTTCCATACTTCGCTGTGTTGTTTGTAATCTTTGTACCATCCGTTTTGTTAGTGTCCAAGTTTCTGCTCCATAAGTTAGTGCAGGCAAAACACATTGGTTAAACACCTTTCTTTTCAAACAAAGAGGCATGTTACTTTTCAGAATAATATTGTTCTTCCCAAAAGCACTCCATCCATTTCTTATTCTTCTATTGATTTCATTCATGATACTGTTGTCTGAAGATATTTCTTGTCCAAGGTACACATAACTTTCAACATCTTTAATCTCAGTGTTGTTGTAGACGATTTTCTTTTTTGATGCAAATGAATTGAACATCACCTTAGTCTTTTCCAAATTTATTTTTAATCCCACATTAATGCTAGCTTCTGCCAAATCTTTTAGCATATTTTGCAATTCTTCAGGGCTATTACTGAAAATTAAAATGTCATCAGCAAACCGGAGATGGCTTAAATATTCCCCATTTATTCTAATCCCTTTGTTTTCCCAATCCAGCTTCTTGAAAATACTCTCTAAGACAGCAGTAAAAAGCTTAGGCGAAATGGTGTCTCCTTGTCTTACTCCTCTTTCAAGCTTGATCTTCGCTTTTCCTTTGTCCAAACGGATGGTGGCTGTTGCTTTCTTGTAGATCTTCTTTATGATATTGATATAAGGTTTGTCTATACCAATGTTCTCCAGAGAAGTAATTACTGCAGATGTGTAGACCGAATCAAATGCTTTTTCATAATCAATAAAGGCAAGACAGAGAGGTAAATTATATTCTTTATGTTTTCCTATAACTTCCCTTACTGTTTGAATATGATCCATTGTGCTAAATCCACTTCGAAATCCTGCTTGTTCTCTAGGTTGAGCTGAGTCCAGAGCTGATTCAAGTCTTGTCGTTAAAACTTTGGTGAAAGTTTTATAAATCACTGACAGTAAGCTGATTGGACGGTAGTTTTTAATGTTTTCCTTTTCTCCTTTCTTATAAAGTAACACCATCACAGCATTATTCCAATCTTCTGGTACATCTGATTTCTCGAGACATTTGGAAAACAGTAAGGCTAGCATTTTTGCAAATTCTTCTCCTGCTTCTTTGATAAGATCAATTGTAATTCCATCTTCGCTAGGGCATTTACCTTTTTTCATGCCTCTAATGGCTTGTACAACTTCATCTGTCATCACTGGGATTATCTCAGTTTCTGTTATGTTTACTAGTGGATCACGTAGGTTGATTTCCCTTTGATCTTCACATTTATATAGATCGTTATAGAATTTTTCGACAATGTGTACTATTTCATTATTGATTTTGGTGATTGTTCCATCTGCTGTCTTCAGTGCAAAAATACCTTTTCTTCCAACACACAGTTTGCGCTTAGCTGATTTTAAACTTTTGTTATCTTCTAGAACTTTTTTGACAAGATCACAGTTAAATTTTCTGATATCTTCTGTAACACATTTTCTTACCGTTTTACATAATTCTGCATATTCAACTCTTGATTTAGGATAGTTTTTCTTCATTTTAAATTCTCTGCGTTTCTTCATCAGTCTTCTTGTTTCTTCTGTTATTTTCTTTGTTTGCTTTACTTGTGCTTCACCAGCTATCGTCCTTGCAATTTCTTGTAGAGTATTTGTTATTTTCTTGTTCACTACTGTAACATCTTGTTCTTCTTCTAAGATTGATTGAAGTACTTGAAAACGATTTTTAAGTTCTAAATTAAATTCTTCTTTATGTTTCTGGAGATTTATAATATCGACTGATTTCTTTGAGCATTGCAAAAGCTTCATTCTTTCCACTTTAGTATTTAAAAGCAGTTTGCATCTAACTAACCTGTGATCGCTTCCTGTATTGAAGTTATTGAGAACGCTGCAATCCTGAATAAGATGCTTTTTGTTTGTCAAGATGTAGTCGATTTCACTTGTTGAGCCATTTGCACTACGCCATGTCCATTTTCTTTGTGGCTTTTTCTTGAAAAATGAATTCATGATATACATCTGTTCACATTCTGCAAATTCAATCAATCTGTTTCCTCTTTCATTACGCACCCCATATCCATGAATTCCTACTGAGAACTCACCTTTCTTTTTTTCCCCAATTCTAGCATTCCAGTCTCCCATTATTAATTTTATGTAGCATTTTCCTTTTTGATGCATTGAAGCTACTTCTTCATAGAAATCCTCAATTTCTTCATCAGTATAGCTAATTGTTGGTGCATAAACTTGGGTAATTTGCAGTTTGTATCTTTTTGACACTTGTATAACTAACCTTGCAACTCTATCTGATGCACTATCATATTCTACGATGTGATTCTTCCACCTTTTATGAATCAGAAATCCTACACCACTTGTTTTTCCATCTTCTGTACCTCTGTAGTACAATACATGTCCACTGGCAAGATCAATCTTCTCTTCACCTTTTCTTCTTATTTCGCATAATCCTAGGATGTCCCAGTTGATTCTTTCTAATTCTTCTTCAAGTTAATATATATATATATATTTTCCTGCTCCTAAGTGGTTTTGGGCCCCACCAGTGGCTGAGAGGTTGTGCTCTCGAAGCTGGTAGACGGGAGGTGCTGGGTTCGATCCCAATCGCGCCCGTCGGCCTAATCGTTCGGAGTTTTCGTGGTTTTCTTCGAACCGTGGATTTCTCCATGCGTAAATACGGGTTAGGTTCCCTTAGAAAGACCCCCACGAAGGGCACTCCCCCCGGGCCTATATCCCTAGCGTAGATAATTGGCCGTCAACAATCAACCCAACCCAACCCTAAGTGGTTTTGTAACTTATTCTCAATAAGTGCTCAAAGTTAAAAGATGTGCTCAAAATAAAACTTATTCAAAAGAGTTATTCATGCTATGTTTTTCTTAATATTGTTTTCAAAAGCGAGAAATTGAATTTTTTTTACTAAATGATTTTAGGTAGGATTTTGAATATCTGAGAGGGGGAAAAAGTGTATTACTTTTCAATAAAGGCCTTAAAATTAAGTAATAAATCATATTGTTAAATAGTTACTAAATAAATACTTAATAACAGTTACTAAAACAAAATACTACATCAATAACCCTAAAATAATTTAAAAGGTCCGGTGCAAAGCAATTTTTACTCTTTTTTTAAAATTTAGCTGACTTTTACAACCCTGCCTATAAATAACTCAGTTATGTGTTATTAAAATTTAATGTTTTCATTATTTGAAATAATATTAAATTCAAACTTAATAAACAACTTAAACCTTTGAAGTTAGTTAAATCACATTTAAAACCCTTTGACCACCGAGCAAAAGGGCAAAAGTTTAATGCTGTTTTCTATATAATTTTTTTTTAATGCTAAAAAAACATATTTCCAACATTATATAAAAAACTTAATTTTGTATATGAATATCATCCTTGAAACTATAAATCATTAGATTAATTTTGACACAATTATTCTTAATTGATAAAAAAGTCATGAGATGTAACCTTCAAACTGGGTGAAAAAGTCCATGCCAGGATTCGAACCTGAAATCTCTTGGCTGAAGCTGCCAATGCTCTACCAACTGAGCAATCCCGGACGAATATGGATGAACTTTTTCACCCAGTTCACCTTGATGACCATTGCATCTGGTCTGACATCTGAATCAGCACAACAGAATAAATAACAGGTAATGGGACCTCCAGTAAACGCTGGAAATGTGATTACACTAGATTAAATGGACTGGAGGTCCCATTACTTGTGATTTTATTCTGTTATGCTAATTCAGATATCAGACCAGATGCTATGACCATTAAGGTTAACTGGGTGAATTAGTTCAGCCATATTCGTCCGGGATTGCTCAGTTGGTAGAGCATTGGTAGCTTCAGTCAAGGGATCCAGGTTCGAATCCTGGCCCGGACTTTTTTGCCCAGTTGGGAAGATTACATCACATGTAAATCATTAATTAATGTTTTAAATAATGCTAATATTGCTGTGAAACCTACAGCATAGTGAATGGATATATTAGTTTGCGGCGGCTTGAAGGGTAAAAATTTGTAGTTTAAAATTACAAGCTAATTTTGACCAATTAAATCACCGGTGTGGCTTTTAAAAACTTTTAGCAGGCTTTTTTGCAACCCTGATCTAGACTTGCTAGTAATGCATGAAAAGAAAACTAGTTAGTGTATAAATATAATGAGAAAAACGTGTCCAACTTAATATGTCAATTCTCTTAAATAAAATTCATTTGAGATTAAAAAGTTTGGTACAAGTATCCCCTGGTATACCAAAACAGGACACAAGGTCCTGAAGGCACATGATGAAGGGGGCAGCTGTCATCTGAAAAAGCACCACAAGGACTTACAAGGGCTGACTTCTTTTAATTAACTTCAAAGTTTCTCTGCAATTGATTTGATCCCTATTGGAATCGATCAGGTTTTTGACTACATACCTTACTTTCACCTACCAACCTCCTAGCCAGCATATGCCACACATTCTGTGCCAGTCTGTAATATTGTACCAACCTGCTTTACTGTATTGTTTTAATATGTACCACTTCTGTCCAGCATCTTATGCTGTTACCATTCAAAAATATTCTAGATGTTGGAAGTTTTACTGTAGGGGAAAACAAAAATTAGGGAGATAGAGGGCAGACACCCTAAACCACTCCTTTGTACATGGCCTGTTCCATATAAGTCTTTCATGAACCTCCAGGGATATGTGTACCGAGTCTGAAAAAACGTTTTAAAGAGGGTTTGTGATGTATGTCAATAGATTTCTGTCATAATAAATATCTGATATTTATTTTCAAAATATCACTATGCATGCTATTTTTTTTTATATTTTCATGTGAAATAAGTGTAAATGAAGTCTTTAACTGCAATAGACTGTCGATCTGTAGACAAAAAAAACCTTTTCTTCTGACAATGACCTTTTATTCTCCCCCTCACCCCCCACACACACCTTAAATTTATGTTTGAAGCTGAATTTTTAAATATTTCTACTTCAACAACTTCACAAGAAAGAATCTTTTCTGGTTTTGGCGATATATATCAATACATTTTATCATTAAAATTATCTAATATTTACATAATCATATAATAAAATTACTAAATGAATCATATAATAAAATCAATAAATTTGAATTTGGTAAGTTTACATTATTACAAGCATGGAGAAAAAAACTTCAATAAACAAAATTCAAAGTTATCCGCTTTACAATATTTCCCTGGCCTCTTTGAAAGATTGAAATATAAACTTTGCAAATTCAATATTATATGCCTTATCACAAAACTCACAAAACATCCATAAAATTAAAAAGTATAGTTTGTAAGAAAATAGACCTGATAGAGTCATATCAACTATCAAGTGTTTATGAAATCCCGTTCACCAGAGCAGATGGAACAATGCAATATTATATAGGAATGACAATTGAGAACTATAGCATATGGCAGATATCATATATGACAGAAAAACTACAGCATTGGCAAAATTACATCAGATCAAGACTTTAAAAATTGATTTTAAGAATAGTAAAATAATTTATCCATAAAGACTTTATTTCCCAGCTATTATCCATGAATCAATAGAAATCTATATGTGTAACAAGAACATATGTAATGAATCAGCATCTTTTGAAGTACCTAAGATCTGACACAAGGTTTTGCTCAATTTTAAAAAAGCAATAAGGAAATATTAATTTTCACATTTACAGTTGACTATTTTTAAGCACCTGCTTTTATTACACATATATGATCTTGTTATTTATGTTTTTTCAAGTTTATTTGCGAAAATAGTTTATCCTGTAGATCTTGATAATGGTACCCGTTTGTGTGTTCGAAGCATGTCGATTATTACATTAAAAGGTTTTTATAAGCCTTTTTGTGTTCTACTTTTATCACTTAAGCATTTAAATATATATTTTATCTGATATTTATTTACAAAATATCATGTTTGATATTTTCGATGTTTTTATATGGCTAATATTAATTTTCAAATTTCATTAAGAATGACTTTAAAAAAAGATATTTTTTCATGTGAAATAAGTGTAAATAAAGTTTTCAACTGTAATAAATATTGCCATTTTGTAGGCAAAGAGCCTTTGTTTCTGTTTCTGACAATTTCTTTTTACCCCCCAACCCCCCCAAAAAATTCTAAAATTTATGTTTGAAGCTGAAATTTTAAATGTTTTTACTTCAACACCTTCACTAGAAAGAATCTTTTCTGGTTTTGGTTTAGTTCAGTTTAAAGTGTGCAGTAAGTTAGGGAATGAAAGAACACACAAACTTACATTAAAATTTTACTGTTTGAAAAATGAAACTTTTTTTTTAAACTTTAGACGGAATCCTATATTCTGTGTTTTGATGGGTGTAAAAATTCAACTTGTTAAAAAATTGTTTCTGTTTTCAATTAGTTGATTTTCAATTTTGCTATAACTGTTTTTTTTTTTTTTTTTTTTTTTTTTTTAAATAATAAAAACAAAAAAGCATTTAGAATAAGTTTTCATGTTAATAATATGTTTCAGTTTCTAGTTTATATTAAGTCAAATAATATTTATAATCAGCAGCAAGTTGGCTATTTTAAAAATATTGGATATTTTTGGCATCTTCATGTATATTATATTCATGAATTTTGATTTTAAAGCATTCAGAAATGAAATTTGTAAATTGTGATATCTATACTATGACTATTTCTCTGCTAAAATGTGTTGCTTTATCCATTTGTAAAAAAAGACAAAAATCTTTGATTTTATTTTAATCCACTGAAATATATTTATTTTACAGATACTTTTTTTGGAATAAATCTCAACCAATGTTTGAAGATGAATCCAGATGTGAAGGAAAAATAATGCATATATTTGAGACGTCTTAATTTGTATAATAACATTTCAGATTGTGAAATTATAGATGATTTTTATGTATTTTATTTATTTGATAATAAATGTCGTAGTTTAGTTTGTTTGTTTTTATGTATTTCAAAATTATAAAACATGATTATTAGATGTAGCTTTAGTTTAAAAATAAATAAAATTAAAATTTAATTTTCATGCATAATGTTTTTTCGTAATGTAGTGATAACTGCCAACTCCTACCTAGTTTTTAGCACCAGTAATTTTGAAGAGTAATCTTCATTTTATGTAATCACAGATTTCTACAATTAAATAAGGTAAAGTTTACTCTTCAAAATTACTGGTGTCAAAAATTCCTTAGTTGGCAGCTATGACTATAGTATATAGTAGGAACATCAGCTAAAAACTCAAATAATATAAGTCGAGATTTTTTAATGTTTAATCTTCTTCCAGTTGGGAAAATTTTGATTATCTAAGTTTTTTTTTTAATGATTTTTTACATATATATATCGGGGGTGATTTTGGGTTATATACCCGAATTAGTTTTTTCATTTACAGTACCGAAATTCTGTTTTTTCTGATAGTTAAATTCATACAATAAGACTAAAATATAAATTTCATATGATTTCTAAACATAATTAAAATTAATTTGACCTCCATGTAATAAATTTTATATTACCCCCTCCTTCTCTCCATACGAAAACGTTTTCTCGCTAAAATTTCAGGTATTTTTTCATGAACCCACAGTCACCCCTGATATATATATTCTGTAGCTATTCTTATTTTCATTTACAGGCTATAGCTAAAATACAAAAACTAACTTCCAAGAAATCTATAAAGTGATTTTCACACATTTGCATTTACATCAGGAAATGAGAATTCTCTTTTTTTAAATTATGCTCTCTCGTCAGGAAACAAGAATTCTCATTTTGGAATAAGAGTGTGCTCCACAATGTCCTTGAATTTTCATACCACTATTTCAAGTAGTAATTTCTGCTTTATTAAGTTGCAGAATTATTATTTGGAAATAGTGTTACTCAAATTAAAAGACTGGTACGAGTGTGTTGAATATTTTATCAAAAATTGTCGATGTGAGTATGTAAAAAGATATACTTGCTATATTTTGAAAATTTTTTGTATTTTATTTACTAGAATGGGGTGCCTCACCAACCTTGAGGATAAATTCACAAATGTTACTTTTAAATATATTGCAGTTTTCACCAAATTATTTTTTTAGCAAAACGTTCACATTTTTATGCCAAAGTTAGAACATTTGTTTATAAATAAGCATATCCCCAAAAGATTGAAACATGCTTTAATTTTTACCTGTTGGAGATATGTATGCAAAGTAAATTGCAAAAGTGTTCAAAATAAAGTAGGAATTGTGATTATATTGATGAATTAGTTCTGAAAAAGTTACTCTTTAAATTTTTATAGGGCTCCTGGTTCATGTAAGTTATATTTAGAAATACTTTCTCCTTGCTCTGACGGGTACAGCAGTAATAATTCCATTCTTCTGTAATCAAAGTACACTAAGTTGGAATTATATGAAATTTCAGAGTTTTCTAACACTAAAAATCATTTGTCTGTGTTTAGAAGCAGAAACTTCTGAAATTTCATAAACTCTAAAGTGTAACTCTGTGTGTTTTGGTCATAGAATAATGCAATTTTGACTGTTGTACTTGTCAGAACAGGGATAATACTTTCCTAAATTTAACTTGTAAGACCCAGGCATCAGATAAAAATTTCAAGTGTAACTTTTTGAAATTAATGCCAAAACCATTTCATCAAAATAATTTTGTATTCTAACTTATTTTGAACAATTTTGTAAATTACATTGCCTACGAATCTCCCACAGATAAAATATTAAAGCATGTTTCAATCATTTTAGAGCGTCCTGTATTTGTCTTAAAATGCAGGGGATTTCTGCAAAGAATACAGATTTTTCTCGTAAGATTTACATATTTTATCTGTAAAAATCACAAAATATTTCTGTTAAAATAACAGTTTATCTCTGTAAATGCAACAGAATTTAACTGTTAAAAAAACAGAAAGTTTGTTACAAATTACAGATATTTCTCGTAAAATTTACAAGCTTTCTCTGTAAAAATCACAGAATATATCTGTTAAAATAACAGTCTATCTCTGTAAATGCAACGGCATTTAACTGTTAAAAAAACAGATATTTCTCTTAAAATTTACAGGTTTTCTCTGTAAAAATCACAGAATATTTCTGTTAAAATAACAGTTTATTGCTGTAAATATAACAGCATTTAACTGTTAAAAACACAGGAAATTTGTTAAAATTTACAGATTTTTTTCGTAAAATTTACAGATTTTTTTCGTAAAATTTACAGATTTTTCTTGTAAAATTTACAGGTTTTTTCTGTAAAAACCACAAAATATTTCTGTTAAATTAACAGTTTATCTCTGTAAATATAACAGTATGAAACTGTTAAAAAAACAGTCACTTCACGTAAAAAATTACAGATATTTCCTGTAAATTAAACGGTTTTAAACTGGCTCCAAAATTGACAGTTTTTTTCCGTTAATTTGACAAAAAATTTTTTACAGTGTAGTTACCAATATAATACACTTTTAGATGTAACGTTTGAAATGTACGGGTTTTTTTAATTGGACTTCTTGATAAAAAATATTCGTATTTTGTGTTTATAGTATGTTTTATTTTATTTGGTAATAAAGGCGTATTAATTTAATATAATAAATATCTCTATTTTTAAACGCAAAGGATTTTTAACACTTTTCCATCTCTGAAATGTGATATTTCTGACTTTAATGAAATGTTAAATTATTAATAAATTTGCCTATATCTTTTCGTTAATGAGCTACGTAAAATACCACAAAGGAATTGCTATATTACTTTCTTGAAAGAGAAAAAATGTTTAATATAAATATTGTGCAATCCAAAAAGAGAAAGTTGTAATATCATGGAAAAGTTTACAAAATTGATTAATTAAACTTTATCTTCAAACTTGAATTCGATTGTATCTAAAAACCATGATTGTAAGCACGATTGTGTAAAATTTTATTTTTTCTAAAGAACAAAATTGTAAGATGTGTAATATGTTTTTACCAAATATAAAGTTAGAGCGTTTAATAAATTATTTATTTTGTGCTCTATAATTACAATTTTTACGTCTATCTTTGGATTATAAATATTTAAATTTTCCTAATGTTTTATTTCTCTTTTTATGAATACGAATTACGAATTTAATCTTTGAAGAAGTTTCAGGGAGATAGGTCAAATGATGAAGATGTTTGACAGAGAGTTTTTTCTATTGAGATTATATATAGAAAGCGAAACAACCAATCAAACTTCGTCATAACGAAAAACAGACAGAAACTGATAAATAATGCAACAAAATTTCTAAATCCGTATAATGGGATATTTTTCTTAAATGTAAATCTGCTATTAAAGTATATTGTTTAATATCTGCTAAGCTTTTTTTAATGCTATCATCGTAATAAACTAAATTAAAACATTAAAAATTAAAAAAACGAAAAAATATTTCTGTAGAAGTTCAGCGTTGCTTCTGCATTCTCGTTCCTTAAGAAAATAGAAGAACCGAAGACCATAGAGTCAATCTTGGAGAAGCCTAATATTTTTTTTTTACTTTGAATGAGTTTTATTAGGAAAAATTGGCATTATTTAAGCGATGTATACTGAAGTTCCGTAAGTACTTTTTTCTTGTCAATCAAAAGTCGATGCAATACATTATTCTAAATATTTGTTTCTTTTTTGTTCAAAATAAATGAAATTACTTCATGTGATTTACTTAGTGCACAATTAGCTTGTGAAAAATTAAACGTAATTGCCAACAATAGACAATTTTACCTTCTCTTTAAAAGTGTTTATGCTACAAAATAGGAAAAAGTAATTAAATATTCGATATAAAAACGAAGCATTTTCTAGCTTTAAATTATATGCGCGTATACAAGAGGAATTTTCTCCCAAAAAGCGGTAATCGCTTTTATTTTTGCTGGGGGAAGTGCTATTTGTCGCACCTGACAAAGAAAGCTGTTGATTTAGTTGTTCTAAAAATTATAGTTGAATTTTTGCTGATAAAGTATCCTCATATATATTTTTCAGTTATAGGTTCAAACATTTATATACACAGTTCTTGAAAAGAAAAATCAATAACACTACAAGCCTGGTGATGGTTTTCAAAAAATATCCTAAATATTATATCGATGTTTTAATGTCAGTGATGTATCCCATCTGTGGTTGAGAAGATCTGCTGTCAAGGTGGTATACGGGAGGTGTTAGAATCGAACCCGTGTTCGAAGCTTTTCGTACTTTTCTTCAAACCTGCCTAACACTGCGTAAATACGGGTTAGATTCCCTTAGAAAGATCCTTACGGATGGCAGCCCCCCCCCCCCCTTTGGCCTATTTACCTCGCGTATATAATCGGCCATAACAAACACCGTTAGTCAGGATTCGCTGCACTGAATTATATTCACTTATTAGTGACAACTGTAGAATAGCAACAAAAATTAACTCTTTACCATTGTAATAACATAATGCGATAGGTAATTATAAGACCACTGAAGAATTCGCGAATTGCTGAAGAAGATGAAATAATATGCCAATTTTACTTCGTATATTTAAAATTGATAGCAAACTCTGTAATAACAACTTTTAAAATAAACTTGTTAAATTTTATACAAATATACTCATTTAACTATAATTATCAATCCATGCGTACGGGTGTGGGCGTGTCTGATACTTTTACAAATAAATTAGTTTTGTACTTAAATTGTTCAAAGCCCAAACTTGTAAATTAAATATTTTTATGTTTATCCAAAATTTATCGATGGTAATACAGTAAAATCGATTTTCTAAATCATTATTTTCATACTTAAAAAATATATTACTTTTCTGTTGCTGGTGTGACATAGAGATCACACCCGCAACACTTGAAATCACCTTTTTAGACATGAAGCTGATGTTTTGACAAATCGATAACTGCTCTATTAGATTAGATAAATGTGGGGCAAACGTAAAAATATTTAACTTAAAAGTTTAGGTTAAGTGCAAAACGTACCTTTAAGTACAAAACGAATTTATGCGTAAAAGTGTAAGAAACGCTCCATGGATTTGCAATAATCTAAATAAAAGATCTGTTAAGAAATTATAAGACCACCTGAGACAATTTTCATATTACAAGCCAAATCAGAATCATTAAAACGCGCATGCGTTAGTACTTTGTTAAGTCATTAATATAGAAGTAAAGTTTCAGTTTTTGATTGCAATATTTACAATTTACTTGACGATGCTGCGGGGGAAAGAGTTGTTTGTGTACGAAATAAGAAATTTTTTTTTTTATAACGATGCTATTCAATTTGAAAGAGAAAGAGCGACACTAATGTAACGTTCCAGTACTGCATTCACAATGCCATTATTAACAAGAAAGAAAAATCATGCGTCTGGCATAAATTTTGAAACACTTTCCAATTCTAACAGAATATGAAATCCCATTTTTTCATACAATTAAATGAGATATCTTAATAACCAATTAAAACAGCACATAACTCAGTAAAAATCCATTTTTAGCAATAACTGTCCATATTCTCTAAGATTTGAAAATTATTTCGTGCATCCCTATAGATGATGTATAGAATTTATGCACACAATGAAAGACACTAAAAATTAGATACGTTTAAAAATGAGGGCAGAGGAAAATGCACTTCCAGCAATTATCTATCACAGTCAGTCCTGTGCGTTCTGTAAATGAACGATAAATGATGCAGTTTCCATCATATATAGAAAACATGTTGTAGTGCACCTCAGTGATCTTTTTTAATTTCATTATGTTTGAAGTATCATAAAATCATTAAAATGCACCACAAGCGATTTTTCTCCTTAGATCATAATGTAATGGAATTATTTTGTGCATACCTGTAAATGAACTATAAATACTGCTTATGTTATACTCCTGAAAAAGCATGGTGTAGTCCACCTCAGTGATGCAGATCAATCTTGTTACGTTTGAAATATTGCAACCTTAATAAAATGCACAGCAGACGATTTTTCCCTATATAGCATAATGTAATAGAATTCTTTTGTGAGTCCATGTAAACGAACTGGAACTATAAATGCTACACACTTCATTTGCAACACTAAACACTTTACAGTAAACCTGAATAACATGAAATTTATATGGTATTCCTATAGTATATTTACGAGAGTTAGAGTATGGCCAAACAGACAGACAGGCATACCGTATTCATAAACACTTTCAAACTATTTTGAAAAGTAAAGTCTCAAAATGAAATAAAATGATCTGAAATGGAGCAGTAGATGACGGCACGTAACAGTAGACAGGTTGTTTAGTTATATACGGAAAAAGGTGGAATTTCAAAGATTTTCAAAGGAATTTCAAACTTGTGGAATTTCAAAATGTGTAACCAAAAATAAATAAATAAATAATAATAATAATAAATGCCCATATCACGGTTTGGAAGAATCTTAAATTAAATGCTAATTCCAAATTTATCAAAATGAAGCAAAAACCAAATTTATTGAAACATCATCGAGGAGAAAAGAGTGAAATGTGCTAAAAATGCGGTGTTATGGGGCAAGTGGAAATAAATTATAAATTTAATGAAAAAGTTTTACATTGACGGCCTAGATGGCTACCAATATTATTGGCATGACTGGATTAAAGAACCAAAATAATGTTACAGTTGACAAACTTGAGGTGGCTCCGTACTGGTATGGAGAGAGTTTGCTCATGATAGATTGTGCAATTTGCAGCTTTTTTTTTTTTTTTTTTTTTTTTTTTTTTTTTTTTAACTCTGAAAATATAAGCTATGCTACATGATCATCTCATACCGTTAGCGCCTTTATTAGATGATATTGAGTGTATCTTTCAGTAGGATAATACTTTTTGTCATTCATTTAAATCCACTCATTAAAGGTTTTAAAAAGAAAATCTTGATGTTTTGCCATGGCCTATTCAATGTCCAGATTTGAAGACCACCATTTAAAACGTTTGGAGGTAGTTAAAGTCACAGTGTTTATGGTAATAATAAAAAATTTTCTTGTGCGAATGAAATGGAAGTTGACACTAACATAACTTAAAAACTTGATCACTTCAATGAAAACAGAATGTTTGAGGTTATAATAAAAAACGGGGGATCAATAGCATATCAATTTTCATATCTTTTTTTGTTTTTAGACACATTTATTTCTAAAATTTTAATTAATTTAATCATTATCACATTATTATTTATTAAAAGTTAATTGTAATAATTATGTTGTAACATCATATTTCATATGCTGAAATTAAAATTAGAAACAGAAAAAGCTGACTATTTCTGTCAATCATTTACCTTCCATCATCAACGCAAGAACACTATCGAACTAAATTTAAAACTTCTGTTAAATTTACAACTCTGCCTCTCTTTTTTTAAAAAATAAATAAATGAATCCCATAATAAACAATCTTTCTTGCAGAGTGTAACTTAAACATCATTTAGCTTTTATGCGAGGCTAACGAAAAAGACAGGCTACCGCGGTGTATTCCACTTATCTTTTTTTACATACCGCTAGAGTGACGTGATGCTCTTTTCGTACACCTGCATTGGTGCATTTGAGCATCACGTGACTTCGGCGGTCTGTAAAAAAAGATACGCGTAAAGCACCGCGGTAGCCTTTCTTTTTCGTTAGCCTCGGCTTTTATGAAGATATTCAGTAAATTGTATATTAACGCTATTTCCACAGTGAAATAATCTGAAACGCTTTGTTACATAAAGTTGTTTTATTTCAATTGTGGAAAAAAAAAATTAACGCAATTGTGGATTACCAGTTTGATTGAAATCAGTGGAATATCTTTCTAAATGGAAAATGCGGTCAAATTGTGTTACTTGGATATCAGCATTTTAATGTTATATTGGGCATGCTTATTGCACATTTCAAATATGAGGGGGTTAGAATGACAGCGGAGTAAGTCAATATTTATTAATTCAAGAAATGAATGGTTTTGTGAAACTTGTCGTATTGACGTTGCATTAAGTGGTCCAACATTTTTTTCCCTCTAGCGACTCCCTATGTGAACAATGAGTTATTTGATTGTCACACTGAATAGAAAATAATATACGTTCAGAGAATACATGGTTATCTATAGATTTTTCAAATTTTTGACTTACTCCACTGTCATTCTAACCCCCTCATATAAAACGCTTATCAGAATGTATGTTTAAGATTTATTTAAGAGAGTTTACTCTAATTATTTTAAATAAAAATTAACAACTTAAACAATGACAGCGGTTATGAGAGTACTGATTTATTAAATATTTGTGGATTGGTGATATGAATGCAATTGTTGCGATATATGTCATTTATAAAGGAGGATACTAAAATATCTGGAAAAGTGAAAGAACAAATTAAATGTAAGTAAATAAAATATTCTCACAGAAGAAGGAGCTAGATTATCACTTTGAAGCAGGAGTTAGATTATTACTTGGAAGAAGGAGTTAGATTTTCATTTTTTTTTCTCTAGTTTTCGGGTGTTTTTAATTTAACATCGTTACGACTGGTCATTTCTGAAACATTTTATTTTGAAAACTATTAATTTTAATTTAAAAATTATTTTAAATATGAAGACAATGTAATTTTGTCTGTTGGGTCACAATTACCTTATTGAAGGAAAATGACAGCATGTCTCACTCCAAACATACCATTATATCCATTTATAAATTTTAACAAACGTTAGCTCATTTTCAAATAGATTTATTTTACTTTGGAGAAATGTGATAATATGATAAGTGCTGGAAGTATAGACACCACTCGTGTCCAAACAACACCGAGCCAAAAGCTCTGTTTTTCGAAAAGTATCAGTATTGCGATGCCATCAACCGATTTATTAAGCATGGAACACATCTTAGATACCATCACATTTTACACAAAGGAAAGAACATTTGTTAAAAATATCGTTACAATGTCTTCATTATTGTTAAAATTCGGGTTTAGCTTTGAATAAAACAAAATGTACTTTTGACTGTTACCTCCAGTTCCAATCTGACTTTCTTCTGTTTCCGTACATCTGATTTGTCTTTTCACTTTTGCCAGATATTTTAGAATAACTTGGATAAGTTGGATTTTTTTTCTTGTTTTCGAGTATTTTAATTTAACATCGTTGAGACTGGTTATTTCTGAAACATTTTATTTTGAAAACCGTTCATTTTAATTTAAAAATTGTTTTAAATATGAAGACAAAATGTTATTTTTGTCTATCCGAAAACATGCAATGTTAGGCGTACAGTCTTCATAAATAATGCGAGTTTTTCTATTTCAAAATAATAAAGGTGCAATTGAATTAATTTGAGTTGCTGGGATGTCTATCTTTTAAGACTACAAAAAAAAAAACTGTTTTAGCTAACTTGTAGAAAATAACTTTCATTTGTTTAACATTTCGCAATTAAGTGCAAAATACTCCAAAAAAGACTAGTTTTATAATTAGAAAAATATTTATTAAAATATAATTTTGCATGAAAGAGGTGTAAATATTATTAAATAACTCCGTGCAAGTTTTTAAATAATCCTTACATAATTCAAATTATTTCAAATACATTCTTTGTTTAGGCTTAAAATATGACAACTGTTTTGATGATGAACTTGCACAGTAATGTGACACCAATCATAATATGTGAAAAGCGTAAGTTAATTGAAAATCAACTACAACATATACAAAAGTCGTTTTAACACGTGCAGAAAACTTTTGTATTACTCTTTAAGGTATCCGCTTACGCTTACTTTTGTAGATGATTTTTTGAAATATATGAAAAATAATTTTTCTATGCATTATATTATAAAATAAGTCTAAAAACTTTGAATAATATGTAAAAGAACTGTATATTTTTAAATATTTTGATATTGTGGCTCAACATGTAAATATATATATAAATAGAAATATAATGGCCCTCAAGCAAAACATTAAAACTCAAATTTAAATTAAGATATTTTTTGTCTGTAAATTTTATTATGATGTCTGAAATCACTTTCTGGGAATGAACCACTCTTACAACTTTAACCTTGTTATTTTAAAAGCTACACAAGTTTACGTTATAAAGCACAAAAACATCTTAAATTTTATGACAATTCATAGTTTGTAAAAATAAGTAAATATTAATGTAACTATAATCATACGAGAGGTTTATTCCCTAAATGAATCCTTTTAGAGTATTTTAACAAAGTTCAATTTTAATCATTTACTCATTATTATTTGCATGCATAACTTTTTGCGTTATGATGTTTTGCATTAAAGCAAAATGTTAAAAAATCTGAATTTGTGAAAAGCTAAAATTATAATTCAACACAGTGTATTTAACATTCCTATTACTCAAATATGCTTAGCTCAAGTTCTAACTAGAAACAAAATTCCAACTGATCTAAAAAGCTAAGAAGTGTATACAAGCTATACAAGTATACTAGGGGGCTCAGCCCCCTACTCGCTAACGCTCGTCAATCCCGTGAATTGTGCAGCAATTCACATTAAGACCGCTACGCGGTCCCAGTCGCTCACCCCTTTTTGTTTTTGCAGCAATTCTAGCCGTAATGAGTACTACCATAAGTCATTTTAACATATGAAGTTGACAATTTTTTTAATGTAAAAAAAGTAATTGAAAACTTCATTGAAAACATAATTAAAAATGCATTTATGTTGGTGTTATCAATGGGCATAAATCATTTAAATACAATGAAAGAGGGATCGTGAAAACACAATTGGTTTACAACTCATTGCACCTATAATATTGTACAGCATGGCTTGAATTCATTAAAAAAAAAACACAACATCATAGGAAGATAGTTTATTTATATCATCAGTCATTGTTAAAATTTTGTTCGACATTTTACTGTTTTAATTGATTACACATTTTTGCAAAATAACATATTTTTTACTTCATTAAGACAGCAACAGATGGCAGCAGGTGCAATCTAGACAGTTGATATTTTTATTCTCTCCGATATTTGTGCGAGTGAAATTTGTAAATAAATTCTAAATAAGAGTTGAGAATTCATTTGAAATTAATGATAATACTCATAATTAAAATGAGGAATCATCTCAAACGCTTTGGATCAAATTATATTATTCAAATTATTTATTATGATTCAATTATTCAATTATTATTCAATTATATTATTCAAAGTATTCAATGTATGCTTGAACATTAGATCAAAAATGTAAAATCTATTTTTTGCCGAAATTGCATTTTAAAGGTAAGCGGATACCTTAACGGTTAAATATATTTCATTTACCTCACAAAATATTTTCCATTAAAGAGAATTTCAGGGAAAAATTCGCTTATAATAAAGTTAGGCATTAATGTTTGTGATTAAAGAAGAAAGTGAGATTTTCTATAGTAAAGTCTACCCCACTAGTTTTTATATTACGTTCTATACATTATACGAGGAGTTTTCGAAAAGTAAAGATATACAATGCCGCATGCTCATTCAAAAAACTTTTAGTTGATAAAATGTCCATTACAAATTACTTATAGTATATGCCTTACTTTTCGAGATAGTTGCCGTCATTGTACAAGTATTTGTTAAGTCTGGTTATAAGCTTTTGTATCCCACAGTCATAGAAGTTTATCGCCTGTTGTCGAAACCACATTTCAACTTCAATTTTGATGTTATCATCGCCGTGGAAGTTTTGCACTGCAGGATGTTTCTTCAGGTATAGGAATAAGGGGTAGTCGCTGGGAGCAAAGTGAAGAAGGGCATCAGAGATCACAGATGACCTACCTGTTCTTGGTTCTTCATGAACATTAGTCCTACTTCCAGTGAAAGCACACCATTTCGTGACATTTTGTCGATTCATAATGTTCCCATAGACGGAAATAATGTCTTTTTGAATATCTGCTGGACGCTTAGCTTTTGCATGAAGAAAACGTATGACGGAACATACTTCACATTTAACGGGATTCTGAATTGACGCAGTCATTATAAACACATGCCACACGAAACAGACTCACCGTACAAGTAACGAATGACTGCGAGGGAAAGGTTAATTGTTCAAGGTTACAATATGTGTTGCGAACGCGTTCATTAAACCTTTTTCTTTCCTGCTGTCTGAAGTCTATATTTACTTTTCGAAAACACCTCGTAAATCTGAGAGTGTCACGCGGTGACAAAAATTCTCAAACATTACTTTGATGTGAAATTCAATATTCCTTGGTTGCGAAACACTCAAATATCCGTGGAAACATCTGGACGAATTGTTGTCTGCTCTTACGAATTTCAACTTATCGCACATTTTCTTTTTTATCAATTATTTCCAAATATTAAACAACGTAGATCATATCACGATCAAGCTAAACGTAATAAAATTTGTGTCATATTTTATTTTTGTCAATTATTTTCAAATAGCATCTCCCTCGCTCACCCCGAACCTGAAGCACTGATAAAAAAATACAAATGTTTCTTAATCTAGGATAATATAACCCCGAACGAAAATATACAATAAACTCTTCCAAGTTATCTACGATTCCAAAAAAGCGTTTTTTATCTTTAGAAACCTCAGAAAACTATATATTTTCGATATTAAACGAAGCATTTATAAAAACAGTGATTCTTTTGCTGCCACTAATTTTCAGAATCGTTTCCGAGTAGCTTTTAGAGTGTATTAATCAGTTTTCTCATCCCGGAGTATAGATTTTTCGGAAGCCATCAATTCTGAAGTAAATATTTTCATGTTCACAAATATGTTTTACAGACAGATATAATAAATAAACAGCATTAACATTAGCATTAAAATTAATACATATATATATATATATATATATTGTTACTCTTGCATGTATAAATTCAATTACGCAGCTGAAAATGTTTACTTAAGAATTGGTTGCATCCTAAAATCCGATAGTCTGGTTTGAGAAAACTGATTAATACACTGTAAAAACTACTCGGAAACGTTTCCGAAAATCAGTGGCTGTAAAAGAAATTTTGCTCGTTTAAATCGCGAAAATATATTGGTTTCTGGTGTGTTTCGAAAGATAGGGAACGCTTTTTGGAATCATGAGTAACTCGGAAGTAGTTATTGTATATTTTCATCCGTGGTTATAAACATTTTTCTTTTCTTTATAGTGTATGATGCTCATAACTTAAATGGTTCAAAGCAGTGTTTCAAAATCGGTTTTTGACTTTCATTTTGAGTGAATGTTCACACCACATTTATGGTATAAATATATTTTTCTTTAACATAATCTTGAATTGCATTTTAATTGTGGCAATTCAAAAAAGGATTCATGAAAAACAAAATTCGCGAGCGAGAGGGTAAAACTATCTTATTTATACCGCGATGAAGCTCAGTGTTCAGAAACGACGCGACGTAACATAAAAATAGATTCTAATGGATGTTTAAGGTTGTTCTGAAATGACCTGCTCAGCAACGCGAAACTTTCTGACACAATTTCAGACTCATGTTTAAACGTAAACACATAAAATTGACAGGCCTGACTAATGAAGCGATTTGGAATCAAAATGAGTTTTCCGTTTTTTGATATATAAATTACTTATCGAGTTATAAGCGATTCGTGTCACGTGATAACGCGTTTTTCTCTTTGCTGGCGTCGGCGCGGCGAGAATTAGGTTCAAAACGTCGACTTTGACAGTATTTTCTGAAAGATTTTCTGTCTTTACCAAAAAATGGAAAACGTGTTTCGATTACGTAGTTTCTGAAGAACAATACTTGCCTATTCAATGTATTTCCGAACAAAAATGAATTCAGAAATGTATCATAAAGTAGCCAGTGGGAATTTGAGAACAGCCTTTAGAGCTCTCACTTTACCTAAATAGAATTTTATTTAAAAACTTAAAATTTAAAATGTTTTGTTCAATAATAAGGAAATCAAATATGAAAATTCAATTTTTATTAAAAATAGCAATTTATACCATACTAATTAAATGTAAATAAATGGAGTTGGGAATTAATGAAAATAAATCTCGAATTTGATATATCAACATATAAAAATGAAGGGATATTAAATATCACGCCATAAAGTGTTCTCCTTTGTGCGCCAAAATATTAGGAAGAATAGTATCTATTATTGACAAATATTTCGTGCATTTAAACTCTAACTTTTGAATGCTGCATTTTATTAATTTGAAAATATTCTATATTTGTAATTTACCAGCTTAAATTTTTTTAAGCAAATTAGTGATACTAAAGTCTCAGCCTCCGTCTGTTAATTTGAATAAGATAAACTTGATGACTTAGGCCCACAATAATGCAATCTTGCTAACTGGCATACATTACATGATAATGACAGGATAATGAAAAACCGATATGAAATCCTCTTTTTAGAATTTTCTTACAAATTTTGTGGAAACTTTCCAGGAAGGTAACTTTTGTTGCAACCTAGCGCGAAAAAGTTCCTTCAGAAATGCTGGTATTCAAAAAACGGACCAGTGGGAGCCCTGGTTCATTCCATAAACGTAGCCGTGAATAAACCTATACACTAAACATGGGTAACAAATTGTATATAAATTTAAAAGAAACGTGAATAAATAATAATTCAATCAAAACTTTTAATGGTGTTTAATTAACAGAAAGAAAATATCAATGTTCATATTTAAAAGAAATCTTGCTGATAGGTTTAAATAATGAATTCAACTTTTGTGATCTTAGCAATTTAATGAAATTTAAACTGAGGGTACATAAACAAGTACGTAGATACCATAAATAATTATAAAACAATTTGCAAAAAAAAAAAAAAAAAAAAAAAAAAAGCTGTGTTGCAATAAATCTAAATCGGCAAACTTTCTTTGCGGGTCCGATAATTATTATTATTTTTTTAATTTTAGTGATAAATTATTTTTATTCTAAAAATTAAAAGTAGCCATCCAGATGACTAAAATCAAGGTTTATAAAATTCTAACAAATACATCAATATCTATTTGACATCATTCTATAAATGTAGTCGTGAATAAACCTGTGTCCGTTAAACATGGTAACAATTCATGTATAAATTTAAAAGAAACGGGAATAAATAATAATCCAATCAAAATTTTTTTTATTTATTTATTTAACAGAAAAAAATATATCTATGTTCATATTCGAAAGAAATCGTGTTGATAGGCTTAAACAATCAATTCAACTTTGTAAGCGATCTGAGTAATTTTATGAAATTTAAACTGGGGGTATGTAAGCAAGCACATAGACCATAAATGATTTGAAAAAATAAAATGCTATTTTGCATGCTGTAACAACAAATCTAAATCGGTGAACTTTCTTTGCGGGTCCGATTATTATTATTTTTTAATTTTTGTCAAAAATTATTTATATTTTAAAAA
This sequence comes from Maratus michaelseni, assembly GCA_963931845.1. Taxonomy (NCBI): domain Eukaryota; kingdom Metazoa; phylum Arthropoda; class Arachnida; order Araneae; family Salticidae; genus Maratus; species Maratus michaelseni. The sequence continues at coordinate 496,316,054 of OZ007586.1, forward strand.
TTAGGAGCTATCCAAATGGCAAAAAATAAGGTTTATAGAACTCTAAGGAATACTTCAATAGTTATATTTTATCATTGTATAATTGTTGATGGAATTAATTTCTTCCTTTATTTAAATATTTAGTTCTGCCAAATACAGGAAAATGTTTTATATTAATAATAATAGCGGAAATAAACATTGTAGCAATATCAACATTCATATTTGCAAATTCCATATGAAACTGTTTAAAAGAGTATATAATTCTTGAAGGCTTTTAAAAATATATATAATTCTCGATTTTTAGTATTTTCTTATAAAATAAAAATACACAGAAATTTTACAGTTCAAACATTTATGATACTTTTGAAAATCAATTTAATATTGCATCATTGGATAATAGTTAATTTATTTAATTTCCCTTACAATTAAATTTTTAATTCTGTTAGACGAAGAGAAATATTTTTACTTACATTAAAAATAATAACAATAATATATAATGCAGCAATGTCAATATGTTTGCATATTTCGTAGCAAATGACTTAAAAGACTCTTGAAATTAAAAAAATAAAATTCTGGACTTTTAGTGTGTTTTTAAAAGAAAATACGCAAAGTAAATTGCATATAGTTTTACAGAAATTTGTAAAGAATATTAAAATAATATTTTGAAATTTCAGTTAATATACTTTAGCTCCAAGAAACGTTTTGTAATCGTTTTGTAATTAAACATGAAGTTTAAAAATCGTTTAGTACCAACATTTGGTTTAAGATTTTCTTGAAAAACTACAGACTAATTAATTTACAATTAAAACACTGATTCTGAAGTTTTTGAGCTGAAAAATCTATAGACTTAAATCAGACAATGTTATTTAAATAAAATTAGCTTTACCAAATTCGGAAAAGTCTAAAGCATACACTTTTGAAATGTATCTAATGAAAAATGTGTTAAGTAGTTGCAGACATTTTTTATATCAGCAAATAATTTTTACAGAATTATTTCCTTTAATGAATTTACAAGACTGTTGTTTTAATAATTACTCTTTTATTTTTGCATTTTGAATGGAATACTTATTTTGAAAATTTGTATGGAATGGACAATTTGTTGTATTAAACTGAAAATTTAAATTTCATTATTATCAAATTCTTATTAAAAACTATTTAATATATTTCAATACAAAAAAAGAAAAGAACGTATCAATTATTAATCGACTTCAATAAGCTTTTCTAATAAATATATGAACTGAATGTAAAAATATATAAACTGGACATAAGCTGAATGACAATAAAAGTTCAAAAGAAGCTGCATTTTTGTTTTCTTACAGTTTATCTCAAATAAAACAAAAATAAAATAAAATTTTAAAGTGCAAGATAATTCTCAAAGAACTTTTTTTAAAATATGCCAATTTCCACTGCGAAGAATGAAAGATCAGGAAAAAATAATTGGCATTTCATCTCGATAGACCATTTTTGAAAAATTGAAAAAAAATATTATTCAATTGCAAAGAATTGTTGTAGTTAGTTCAGTATGCTGTTGGGACATTCTAAACAAACATTACTATTTCAATGCACGATACTTCATTATTGCAGAATGTTAATATATACATATATTACACGATAGTTCATTATTGGCAGAATATTAATATATATTTTTTACATAATATAGTAGGGTAAGTCCGGGATAGTTGCTCTACTTAACTGCCCTTCATTTTTCTTTTTTATAAAAATGATTTCTGTAGTACGCATGTGACCTATATACTCCAAATTTTATGTAGAACATCATAAAAATATTACTTTAATATAAATACCATATAAAATAGTATTTTTTATCAAAAAACTTAAGGATTTTGGCCCTCTATTCCGAACCTAAGGGTTTTGCACCCCAATTGATCGGGATAGATGCCATATTCGTAAAAGAATAGGAAGAGGTAATTAACATTTATAATTCAAAATCTAGATTTGTATTTGACATAATATCATATTTAAATCCAATTTACAATTAAAAAAAAAAAAGAGTTTACATGCTCTGTATACTAATTTTGCATCACACTCCCACATCAAAGGATATTTGCTATTCCCAATTCTTCGAATAAATGGGTATACAAAATTTGAAGCCATTCGAATAATTCTAACGAAAGCTAAACTTGTTAAATCTAAATCTAAACTAAGAGGGATTACACCCCCCACCCCCTCTCTATTCTTATATTCGATGTACAAACTCGGGAAAAACAAATTAGGGAAGCAAATTTAATATTCTCAAATTAGATAGGTTAGATTTTTATGTTTCTTAATGAATGAGTTATTTATGAGTCAAAATATTTTATATATTCTATTAAAGGCTCAACTTATGTCATTTAAATTAGTGGGGAAGGGGGTAACTTGCCAACAATAAAAGAAATATCTTTCTTTGATGGATAAAACATTTATTTCAAGAAATAAATCGCTGTAACTTCGTCTAATACGTTTTTTTATAACAATTGAGAGTAGAAGAACGTCACTAGCTTCGCACACGCCCAACAGCTACCCTACATTATATGTGTATATTTGATGAATACTGGCGATTTATGTTTTCTTTATTTGTTTTATCTTTTGAATATTGTAGACTTTTGGTACGTGTCAGAACTCATTTTCTCTATTAACATTTTTATTTATTTTGTAAATGAGATAAATATATTATTAATTCAATAATATTATTAATTCAATTCTCATCTTCAATTTCAGTTGTTAGCCATTAGTGCACATTTTGATTTGTCATTAATTTTGAAGTATTCTCAATGAACTAGAAATGGCCACGAAGTTAAAATATCATCAACTCTTTATTTAAAAGTAAGCATAATCCATACTAATAAAAGTAAGTTTTGACTCTCTCTGACTGTTTGGTTCCGGATTTATTCCACCAAACAGTTTTAAATTTAACAACTATTTTTTCCTATTTAAACAGACACCTCCCCCAACCGTAAAATAAGAAAAAAAAATGAAATCTAATACAAATGCAGCTAAACTTTATGCTTAACAAGTAACCGTCATCAATTTCTATTATTCTAAGTGTTTCTTAGGCATATTTATTCTTTCATGAATGCACAATTATATATATTACGCCATTATATAATATTTCCACATTATTTGTTCATCTAAACATAATTCCATGCGAAAAATGTAAAATGGTCTGATATTAGGGACAAAACGAGAATGCAAAGTGCAAATGTTGACCATAGCTGCAGATATAAAGTTTCTTCACCAACCAACCACTTCTTTCCCCCAAAAAGCAGATTTCTTTATTATTAACTTTCTTTTTTGTATATATATTATTATTATTATTATTATTATTATTATTATTTACCAATTTTTAAATATTAAAACACATTTGGAATTCACCCTAGTAATGTCCATAACATTTCCTCTAAATAGTTTGTTAGTTAGTTAAAATTTTACACATTCGTTTATTCATTACTTTTCTGCCGAATGCATATTTTCATACACAGTGGAGAGTTTCAACAATTTTTCTGTGTAGGAGATACATTTTCTTTCTTCCTATGATTCTTTTCAAATAATCTTGTCTTATTCAATTATCAGAGTCTGGTGTAGAAAATTGGGAACACTATCTGGCTAGTGCGAGCTTTTATACCCGGCTTGTCTTGCATTACCTGTCTATTTATTGTATAAGGTGATATATTCAAATTATATATGACCAGAAAATTATTCTGGAGGAACCTCCGAAATTTCAGGTTCCAAGTCCCTGGTCTTGTGGGCGGGTGTAAACAAAAATCAGGCCCGGTCAATCATATTCTTTTTCAGTTTTATTAGGGAATAAGTCATATAAGGATATACTTGGGATTTCGTTAAAAACCGGGACATTTAAAAGTCGGAACTTTGGGACATTAAACCTAAAATTTGGATGTCTGTTCACCATAGAAAAATACTTAGATTTGTATTGTGTTTCTCTAATTACGAATGCAAACGGCTGTATAAATATTCTTAAAAATGTTATTAAACTCACCATACTTACTTTATATACAATCTTATGGTTCTTTATAAATCAGAAACATAACTGAATTGCAAAAATGCGGTTGCCATATAGGATGTTATTTTATACCTAATAAATTTATTCAACTTACCTGAATATTACAGCTTCTAAGATTTAAGAGACAGATCTCTTTTATGTATATCTGTCTGTAAATACCATTATGTAAATTCCTGTGCTGATTGAAACTAAATAATGCTTGATTTGTACTTGAATATACTTCACCTGTGATGCATTCACTTTTCGCACATACATCAAATGTGATACTTAATAAATGACTGAAAAAATAATTTTTGAAACAATACTCAAACTTACTGCAATGAACAGTTTCTCTAAATGAAAGACCTTTATTTTAACTTTTTTTTTATTACGATTTCATAACAAATCGCTCAAATTATGCAATAAATTGCATCGAATTACAGTTTTTATATCTGTCAGGTTTGCTTATTTCTCGATGTAGATAAAATATTTCATTTCGTTGTGTTAAATAAGGTTCATCTTTTGATCTGAGTAAATAAGGTAGAATTTCCTTTTTAAAAAGTAAACTTTTATGAAAGAATTTTATATAACTCTAGTACTTACTTGCATTCATTATTTTTGACATTGAAAATTATTATTACTTACCAATATTTCCTCTGGCATGTGACACTATTACTTACCTTGAAGCTTTAGTATTTTCTTACTTTGAATCCATATTTAATGTTTACAACAGTTTTCCTATGTAGAATTTGGATTAATCAAATATATCCACTCTTTAATTGCCTCTTTTATGCTGTAGTTTTCATATATGTAGGAATCTCTTGTCATTTAAAACCCTCATAATTTCGATACCAAATTGTTGCTCTTACTATGTATTTTCAGTGAAAGGTAACGGGAAAGGTAAGAAAAAAAATACTCATTTTTTGGAGTTTATGTAATTATTTCTGGTTGACTCTCAGTGTGAACAACGGTTAATGTAAAAACTGCCAAACCCAATCCTTTAGGCTGTGTCGTTTACAAAGTCAATAGATGTAATTAGGATTAATTAGAAATATCATATCTTTTACTACCTCTATTTAATTGCTTATATTTCTTATTATATACAAATCTCTTGACATTTAAAGCCCCCATAGTTTCGTATGGCTGCCAAATTTACATTTGTTACCTAGCACGAAATTTTAATAGTAAAATTTGCCTTATTTAAGTGGTGAAATCTGCGATTAAATGTCAAAAATCTTTTTTGCACTCAACATACCGGGAATTTTACTCAAGTTTCATAAAAATATTTCACACCAGAATTTTTATTTAAAACTATTTAACTGTTTATTTAACTTATTTCTGTGTGATTTATATTTATTTATTTTATGAAGAAATATTTTGTTCGATTCGAAATATTTGCATTTGGTACTGGTCAAAAGACCAGTTGTTGGTGTGTTTAGTATTAAATTTTTGTGGTTAAAAAAAAAAAAAAAAAAAAAAAAAAAAACCGTAAAAAATGGCAACTATGGTTTCAATATTAAATCGTTTATTTAATTCCTTTAACTGTTCATTGTTCCATGAACCAAAAATAAAATTTTATGTAGCTTTTGTGGTTATTTATGGCTAACTTTCTATGCTAACCAACGGTTGATGTATAATAAACGTCAAATCTAGTTCTTTAGGTTGTGTCATTTACTTATGCTAACAGATTTCTCTTTGATAAGAGACCTTTTTATGTTTGAAATTCCCGTTAGTTATAAGCATGAGAGGTTCTTTATGTTGTGTCGTTTATTATGCCAACAGACTTATCTTTGATAAGAGCCCCTTTAATGTTTGAAATTCCCGTTAGTTAGAAGCATGAAACTTTAAAATGGTCCGGGACAGAAAAATCTAAAAAAAAAATCACATTTTTACTTTTTGGGGGAGGTTTAAAAATACATTTTCTGATGTTATATTTGTATGTTTAGATGTTTTGATTGGAGTGTTTAGAATAAAATGATGCTATGACTGCATGTAGATACGCTAATTAGATCAAAATATGGAATCATTTTCTAATGACAGGGTGGCCACTATTTAGGGAATTTTTCAGGAAAAATCGGTATTTGCGTATAGAAAATTTTGTTTTATTTAAATGAGCGTTTAAATAAAAGATTTTTTTTCCCCTATAAGACAATACTGGTATTCCTCCTGAAAAATTCTCTGACCGACCGCCACCCTGATTGATCAACCCTGTTCTGTGGTTGCCTAAAGAAGCACTTAGAACTTTAAATCTATTTATTTTACAATGTATTTTTGTAAGATTCGTCACATTTTATCTGATATATCTAAATTCCTAAGAAAAATAATGTTATGACACATTGTACAATTCTTTTCAGTTATATATTGATTAAATTGTCTTCAGGCGTTTTTGTTTTGGGAGAAAATTTTGAAAAAGTACTCATAAAAATTGCATTTTTTTCCTTTAAAAAATTATAACTTTTTTTAGTAAATATTTTTGTAAAAACAAAATTAAGACAAATTAATATTTCTTCCTTTCTGTACTAAATAATGAAAAAAAGTATACAAAAAGAGATATTCTTTCGGAAGATATGTCAATTTTTAAGTATGATTGAAATTAATAATTTTTATCTTTTAAAAATTAATTTGAAAAAATTAATTAAAAATTAATTTCTTTTAAATTTGAAAATAATTTGAAAATAACCGTCTATTCCGGTGCCTAACACGCACCTACGATTTTAGACTGTATTTTTCTATTTTAACTCTTTCAGGGGAAAAGTACTTCTATTCGTAAAATGTTTAAATGATTGAATGACACCAGCATTTACAAACAAATTTATTCGAAAATAAGTAAAAACTTTACTTCACGTTCTTAATAAAGAGAAAATTTTCATACCAAACTTCTGATGCCAATGTGGCATTTAGGAATTAAAATTAAGTGGTCCAAAAAATGAATCACCACCCTTCAAGGGGTAAAGGTATATCCACCGCACCCCGTTTTTTTGAAAAGAAACAGTCATGACATATGTAGCACGAAGATACAATAAATAGCTTTAAAATAGTTAATAACTAGTGCAAGCATAAAGAAAATAGTCAAATGTAAAGTGAGGACATACGCTACTGCTAAGCCTATCTGCTTGAATCCCCACAAAGCGTTTGGAATCGTACTCTCGTTTATTCAAATAATCACGTCTTCTCTTGTTCATTAATATAGAAATCTCAAATATTATGTATAATTTTTATAATTTCATTTTTATAACCGGCGTATAACGCGCACCTGGAAAATTTGACTAATTTTCTTGTTTCAAAAGTGCGCATTAAACGCCAGAATATACGGTATATACATTTTAATAGGGGGGGGGGGGGGATAAAATAAAAGATATTTATAAGTAGAAAAAAAATTAAATGTTGTTTCCCGGGCCACCTTAAGAGATAGAAACATCACTTTTATGTTAGATCACCTACTGTTATGACCTAAAAGTGTATAGTTAACCTTTTGATTACGGATTAGGACTGGCAACTAGTGTTATGTTCACTCATACAACAATATAAAAAAAAAGTGGTCGATTTCATTTGAAAGTACCCTAGTATAATTGTATGGACAAATTATTTTTCAAAAAGTGGTGCGAATAGAATTAAGAAATAGTCGCTGGGACGACATATGTCTCAACCCCTTAATCAAATGGTTAAAAGCAAATCTAGACTTAATTGCTATGGTAGTGGAATTATATACTTTTAAGGATTTCTTCTTAATCATTGTAAGTTACATTTGTTTCAGTACATTAAGCTTCTACGTCCAAAATTTTTCCATATATTTTCAAGTTTTCACATTGAAATATTGTTATGTTAGTGTCGCAGAAAAAGGTTTAAAGAAGAATACGACAATTTTTGGTTCAGTTTTAGTTCTACATCTATTGATAGAGTACAAGGGAGACAAGGCCGAATTTATATTATTGGTTTGTTGCATAGAAAACATTACACATTCATCTTGCTTGTCAAATGCAAAATGAAAGTGCAGACGGAAGTGTAAGCAGGTACTATAAAATATCAATGATGAATACTATAAAAACGGAACAGGAAATAAGCTGCACGGAATTTTTAATTTAAAAAAGAATAACCATTTTTTATCAAAGTTTGTCGAGGGAATCTTCTTTTTTTAATTAGAAATTTTTTAATTAATGATTAAGTAATAAATATGAGTGTATTATTCTATTTTCAAATAAATAAAATATAAAGGTTCCGCCATTATTTCTATTTTATTTTCAATTTCTGTAATTTTTAAACTAAATGATTTTTTCTTTCAAAACTTATTGTAATAATTAATACCGGTGACTTTATATTCCAGTGCCTCTCTATCACACATTCACGCGCTTGTGAATAAAATCTTACTTCAATCTACGTGAGAAATAACCAAATATGTTTGTTGATTATATTAACGACTATCCCCTTCCCTTTTGAACGAATTTCTAGCAGCGCGAAGGATACTTTATGTATCCATTTCTTATCTAAAAGCGCACACAGATAACATACGTCGTCTTTGTAGTTTTTTTTTTTTTTTTTTTTTATCGGATGATTCTATTCTTCATATGCTCAAGCTTTTGCATATATTTTATGTGGATATACAGCTACTATTTATTATACCCACAGCAAATTATACTATATAAGTATATAATTGAAAACTTTTTAAATATCACTATTTCATCGAAATGGAATTATTTGATTAATTGAATGTTACAGCTGAATAAAAGTTAAGCACATTAATTTATAAAACAATTTTCTTGAAAACGATAAACTTTACAAATAGTATTGGTTCACTTATACAGGGTGTTTCCTTAATTCCGTTTCGCCTCAAGTAACTCGTGAACGAACCAAGTAAAATACAGGGATAAGTAAAAGGTATATGCCTTTCATGATGAGATACATTACATCGCCCCTAGTGGCAAACTGCAGAGTTTGCGTTCCTATCTCGGAAACGTATCCTTACATAATATACGATTTATTTTATTTTATTAAGAGAATCAAGTTAAGAATTTATACCATCGGCAACAATGTGTCCCGACACTGTTAAAAATTTGCAGAAAACTGTCCAGTCATTCGACCATTTTAATAGAAAATGGTTAGATAACCGTAATTTAACACTATTCTGATCATAATATGGGCATTAATATGGTCAGAAAAGAGTTTAATTACGATTATGTAACCGATTTCTATAAAAATGGTCAAATGACTGGACAGTTTGCTGCAAATTTTTAACAGTGGATGGTAGACACATTAAGCATGCTTAAATTGATTTTCTTGTTAAAATAAATTTTACTTTGTTTACGCGACTTAGTTTTATTAGTAAATGTGCATGTGCCTTATAATGCCACGATTTTGCTTGCAATCAGTGGCATATTTAAGCTAGTGATTGGATATAAACAAATTACATTTCAAAGCTTCTAATGAAGTTATTTTTACAAGACACCATTTCAGACTAAATAGAAGCCGCCCTACAACTTTGTAATTGATTTTTTTTCTCGTATCTCATACAATTTTAGAGATATGAACGCTATCTTCGCAGTTTGTCACCAGAGGTCACTGAAATGTACCTCATTGTGAAGTACATATCCATTTTATAGTACATTGACAAATTGTTCATGACTGTAGGTAAATCGGTTGTCGGTTCACCAATTATTTAAGGCGAAACGGGATTAAGGAAACACCCTGTATAAAACTTTGTAAATTTGTATGAAACAACTTTTACAAAGGTTATTAAAATTATTTCATTCGCTTCAAAATATTGAAATGCGATGTTTAAAGACAATAAAATAAATAAAATAAAATAAAAACTATCCCAATGAGAGAAATTTATCTTTGTATGAAATTTTTGAAATTTTATATTTATAAATTCTTAAAAAAAAAAAAGACTCTTTAAAAGAACACGATTTTTATATAATATATAAAAAAAATAACTGTGATTTATTGAACTTTTCCATTACTAAACAGTTTCGAATGCATTCAGATTAATTGTCCACTGCTTTGAAAATAAACAACTCTACAATATAGTAACATATCTGGAGATTTCAGAAATGAGACCAAATTTAGATCATAATGCATTCATTTTTGAATAATCTGTTCTTCAATGTTGGTATGTTTCAACTTTCAATTTTGCTGTCAAAAAGTAAAATAAATAAATATATATATATAAAACTTTAAGTAAAATTTAACCATTGAAACATAAGAAACTGACCACATACACTGAAATCCCGATACCAAACAGCCCTGTCAATTTACAAATTAAAATTGTAGTCCTAATAAAAGTAACATTATTAATTCAAATTAAGAAGAAGAAAAAAAAATTAAATAAATAGAAAATATGGAATGAAATATAAACCACACGAGTATATACACAAATAAAAGCTTATAAAGTAATTTACTTTTTCAAGGGCAAGAAAATCACATTTATAAGCAAAGAACGATTGTTTTCTGTATATGACAAGTTATATTTATATTTTTATTTTTATTTTAATTTTTATATTCATTTGAATATCGTTCTATTGCAGCCATCAATTAGATTTCATCTAATTACAGCCCAAATTTTGGCATATCTTATATTTTCATAAATATATATATATATATATATTAAAGGTTCGTAAAATGAGCTTATTTTTCTTCATTTATACTCGTTTCCCGATGCATCTTTGTTTGATTAATATATCTCAGGTGTGTTTAGAAACGTTTAGTAATGTTTCAATACACACACAAAGATACGCACATTTGAATCTTATTTGAACAGTATGATGTGATGTATATATGAGCGCAATGATATAGCTTTTTGGAATAAATCCAGGTTTTCCACTCGTCCGTTTTTTTAATGCCAATTTCTGAAGAAAATTTTTGTACTAAGTTTTCACAGCATTAGTAATAAAAGTTACCTTTCGGGTTAGGTTTCTAAAAATATTTCAATAAAAATCTAAAAAAAAAAAGATTTTTCATTGAAAAAAGTGGTATTTATAAAACGGACCGAGTAGGCGCCCTGTAAATCCCATTGTAATCAAAGCCTATGGAGGAAACTATGTATTATTAATTAGGTGTATATTCGTCTACTTTGTATACTAAATGATTGAAACATGTCCTTGAATTGGAAGTTTATATATAAGTTTTAGACCTACAAAATATTAAAGTTTTAATCTTTTTTCAAGTAATGTAGTACACGGAATTGTTTTTCCTGTCTACAACCCTCAATAAATCCTTATTTATTGAAAAAAAAATTAACATGTTTCACTTGATTTGAAGACAGAATTTCGATGTTGTAGAAAGTTAAGAAAAATGGTTGTGGTCACATTGCCACAAAGAACAGCAGATATACCGTCTGTCAAAAGAGAAAAAATACTAATTAGTTCCATATTTAACTTCCTATCAAATGCCGCCGTTTTACTTGAAGGTTAAACTAAATTTCTTTACACTCCCATCTCTTATTTACAATCTAGTTAAGCGAAAGTTTTTTTATAAATATGTGCGTCTTGAAAGAAAAGAATAAATGTCACATTAACTGCTGTATTAAAATCTTGATTTAAAACTTTTGTTGAAGCTATTTTTTATATTTCACAAAGTGTACGTCTAAGTATATTATGCATTTTGCATTAGACATTTTAGGAACACCTTTATAATTAATGCTTTAGTGGAATAACAATTTTTCTTATTATTACTGAATTTATTCTTTGAAAGAGACGTATTGTTAATTTAATTATAGATATTGTGATTACTGCATTTTTTTCTACCAATGTATATTCTGAAGAAACGTATATATTTAAGAAACATTGTGAAATTTCTTTTGATTATTTATTGACTGAGGGCATTATGCTTTCCTAGGCTATTAAATAGTCAATAAAATTTCAGAACTTTATCAAATGTGAAATCAATCTTGTGTTTCATTTTCATTGGCTAAGAAGTACTCTTGGTGAGCAGTACGCAATTATGTGGAGACCTACTGGAAAAGTTTAAATAGTCTTATAGTTAATTTTTGAAAACGGTAATAGCTGTGCATTCTACTTTAAAACATCTTTTTTGTTTCTTCGTTTCTTCTTTTAATATTTTAAAATGCAGAAATGTTATAGGGTTTTTGTTTTATAAAGTTTTATAAAAATTTCCAAAAGTAAACTAGTTGGATTTGTCTGACATACAGCTTAATGTGAGAATAACATATTAATTATGTAAGTATTGCATTTGCACCCCCCACCCCCTTCCTTTTCTTACAAATGTGATAATGACTTTGATTTCTAGCAAAATCATCCACTTAAAAAAATCATTCACTCTTTTTTAGAGCTGGTTGGGAGGAGCAATTTATATGCATATAATATTTAAAAAGCATAAAGAAAAAGGAATGTTTAAAGAAAAATTAAACAATTCAACGTATACGTTTCTTGTTGAGCATGTGAATACTTACACATTGATTAATTTAATGGAAGAAACTTTAAAAATTAACATTTGGTTCTCTTCCAGAATTCGTCACGGACGTGTTGTAATTGTAATGCCATATGCCCTACCATTGTAAATGTTGTAATGCGTGCTAAATTTATCTACCATCTTTTAATTCCCCCAGAGACACCATCTGAACTAGTGTTGAATAATTGGGTAAAAATAATTTTACCACCGTCCCGAGTTGAGGATAATATATAGACGTCGAAAAATACTTGGCCAATTTTCCGCTAATCTACTGCAAATTAGTTGCAGTCTTCAACTTAATAGCAAGTAAGAGATAAACAATGCAGTTACTTCCGAATTTAAGAGCCTGCTTTAGTCCCACAAAAACACCCGCAAGTTACACTGTAAAAAATTGCAGTAAGCTATCCATATTTAGGCAAATTCAACCAGTTTTATAAATAATGGTTATTTGACCATATTATGAAGCATTCTCATTGGTCAGAATAGAGATAATTTACGGTTAAGTAACCATTTTTTATAAAAACGGTTAAATGACTGGACAGTTTCTTGAAAATTTTTACAGTGTAATGTTAAACCGATGCAAGCACAATTTTCAAAGTTCTCATTTGCATTTCAATTTAAAAAAAAATTTCTACATAGGATATCTGAGATCGATGTCTAACCAGTTATCTTCTTACTTTTTCGATTTTGGTTGTAGTGTTTTTTTTTTTCTCATGAAAACACTTTCAGTTTCGGCATCGGTTCCGAAAAAAAATCTATCCTCATACAAAAAAAAAAAAAAAAAAAAAAAAAAAAAAAAAGCAACTAAAATAGAAAAGTAAAAAGATAGATTTTTCAAACTCAGATATCTTATGCAAAAGAATCGTTTAAAAATATTGAAATACAAAATAAGAAAAAAGAAAAGAACGCTGTCATTGGTTTAACATTAGTTTGCGAGTGTCTTCACGTATCTAGGCTCTTAAGAAAATGACATTCAAATAGTATTGATTATTTCATAGTACTACTTGAAGACAATATTAAAATGTTTCGTTTAAAAGATGTACCGTTCACCAGAAATTTAAAAAAAAAAACAAAAAAAAAAAAACGCTCCACAATACTTAATCACTAATTACAGCATAGTGATGCAGAAATTATTGTTTGATTTGGAATTCTGTATAATTTTTTGTGTTGTCTGTAATTCTTTATTGATAAAATAAGCTTAGGTAACCGTCTGTATATTAAAACAGAAAAAACTTATATTGTCAATAGCAATACACAATTTTATTCAAAACTTTTTTTTTAGGAATAGTTTTAACTTCAGATACCAAATTTGACGTCATTCGGTGAAGAAATATAAGAATTACATAGACGTGAAGATTATTATTTTAAAAATAAATTAGTAATTTCATTCATATTTCCAGTAATAATTTTTCACGTTTCTTTTTTTTTCTTTTTTTTTTTTTTTTTTACTGCTACAGCAGTATAAAGTATCCCAAACATAACTACTTGATTTTTATGTCTTTTTTATTTTTTATTTTTTTTGTATGAAATTAACAGTTGAAAAATAAGTGCATTTTAATTTTGAAATAATTTAATTAGATATTCGGCGGCTTCTAAGATATGCAAACATAATTTCATTTTATTTCTTCAAGTAGTTTTTTTAGTTATGTTTGAAAAACCATCTCCATTATAATTTGAAGAAACACGTGATAATTGGAAAAAAAACTCAATTTCATAGAAACAGTTATTAAATGTAATAGCTCTAACAATTATTTGATAAAATATTTAAATGCTTTATTCAGCATTTTTCTATCACTAATGATATTTCCTATTGAACAGTATCATTACATTTTTTATTAAATCTGACCTTACCGTAATGCATTTTCACTTTTGTGACCACTTCTTAGCTAAGTTTTAAATATTGATTAACTCTGAAATTACACATAGAAACATTGTGAAAGTGTATATTTAGGCTAATTAAGTGCTTAAATTTGTTTTCCGTTGCAAAAACTAAATTGTTAACATTGAAAGTTTTATAGTTTGTGCTTATTTAAATAAGCGGACGGCCCCAAACGTGTTATATTTGTACATATTTAAAGCATATAATTCCAAATCGAATAATACTTTTCATTTTTCTCTGTGGTAATGTGACGATGAAAGAATATGTGATGATCCTTTATCTTTTTGGCTGGCTATTACATTCGTTTAACAAGTAGACGTCCAGAAAATGTCAGATGTCACTATGATTTTTCTCGCTGTCAAAATAGGATATTTTATAATATTTGAAAGGATCTCATTTAACAATAACTGAAATGTAATTTCATGTTAATCTTCATCATGTTATCATAATAGCACTAATAAAAAAGTAAACATTTGCGAACTTTTAGTTGTAGAAATTTCAAGCACCGATTTATTAATATATTTTTATATCAAATGCATTAAAAAAATACCACCTCAGGTTGCTTGGGAGGAAAAACATTTGTTGTACACTTACAAAAGGTATATTTTTAATTAAGGTAATTTAATTTTAGTATTTTAATAAAAATTTATTTTGTTTTATCCGCACGTATTTAAATTTAAAATATACATCAGATTTTTTTAACAATGTTTTGGAGTTTAAATTATATACTACCAAACAAAATTAATACATAAATATTTAATTGTCAGAATGTGAGTATTGGTAAATTATAGTCTTAAATAAAATTATTTTTTTACCATTAAGATTAAAGCATGGGATGACCAAGCAACAAAAGATGACGCCATTCTAAATTTCTTCATGATTGGACACAGAAAAAGAATGTGGAAATAGCTTCAAAATTACTTGTTGGCCTAAATTATAATCAAAACAGTCAATTTCACAGAAGTAAGTATGAAAATACACAAATAATACGACTTATAGATAAATAATTTCCTTCAGTATCACTGCTTTCGGAATTGATTCATTTTTAATTAATGAATTTTATTCATATTCTTGAAAAGGAGTGTCTCCACAATTAGCCTGTGGGTTTTCTGTTATGGGTTAGTACATTTCAATTTGTTCCTTCAATATTTATAAATTTAATCAAGAACTAACATTTTTGTTACAATCATTATTAAGAATTAATTATAAATATATTTCAAAAAAATATTCCCTCAGGTTAAAAATATTAAAAATGCAAAACATTTCCATTCAAGAGAAGCGGGAAGCTCTATAAACATAATGTAGTCAAAAATTAATAATGCAATTTATTTGACTTTAAATTAAACATGTTAAATATGTATACAAATTAATGCTCACTTTCTGAAATTCTTAGCTGTTTGAAATTTTAAAACAAGGGCAATCAGGTTGAAGTCGTATAGATAAAGAGAAAAATGCTAGCAGTATCATATTTAAAGTGTTAAATTTTCTTTAACTTTTGATACCTAGTTGTATATAATATACCTGTGCATAGCATTTATCGTTCATTTACAACTAGTTTTTTAACCATTACATTGCTTAAATAACTTTTTTCCTTTTTAATGAAGGAACGGAAAAAAAACTTCAATCGAGAAAATCAACATATAAAAGGATACAGGCTTTTCATTTAGTAACTTAATTTTAAGACGTGTAGCAGTAATTCATATTATCAGCTTTAAAAAGAACATTTTTTTCTTACCTATAAATTTATTTTTCGAGGCTTTATTATTTGTTTATCTATTTACATAAAAAAATTTAATTCCTTTTTATGAGTAGTCTGTGAAATACCTGTGCAGAAAATTAGTTTAAATCATTACTTCAAACTGAGGTTTTTCTGCGCTACAAATTACTTTGTATTGAAATTTTAATATACTCTTGTTAATTTAAACTCCAAACTCTAGAAAAAAAAAGTATATATTTCTGTCTTAGATGCATTTAATCTGGAATTTCGAAGTTCAAGTATTATATCTGCGATTTATTTTAATTTGAAATTTCCTATTTTTTATTAAATGTCAAATTAATCATAGCACTCATTTGCTTTTTAACACTTTCCAACATAGTAAAAAGTGTTTATAAATTTGGTTTGTCTGGCCATTTGTCTTTCTTTCCGTGCTCTAACTCGAGTAAATATACTCAGATTGCTATGTAATTGATATACAATGTCCCAAAAGTCCTTGACACATTTTAAAATTCAATATAAGATCAAGGAACTGGCATATGAGAGTGCGGTTTGGACGACAATGCTTCTTATGATCTGAAATTTGGTTTAAGCAAATAAAAGATTAGTTCCAAAATTTTCTCATAGATGACGGGGCTTCTGAAAAGTTATCGAATAGGTTTTAGTCTTTATCCAAAACAATGTTGAAAGACGTGCAATGCGTATGTACAGTTTTATGCACGAGTATTGTGAAGTTCTGGAATGAATTCAAGAACTTCACGATACTCGCCCTCCTGTTTGCGATTAGACGAGTGAGAATGGATAGCCGAGTATTGTTAACTTCTGAAATGTGAGTTTCCATAGTTTGAACAAAAACTGTGCAGACGCATTGTGCGTCTTTCGCCATTGTTATGTATAAAGGCATTCTACCTATTCGATAACTTTCCAAAAGCAACGCCATCTATGAGAAATTTTTGGAACAATTTTTTTTATTTGCTTAAACAAAATTTCAGATCATAAGAAGCATTTTCGTCCAAACCGCACTCTCGTATGCCAATTGCTTGATCTTATATTGAATTTTAAAATGTGTCAAGGACTTTTGGGACACCCGGTATGTTATTGAAGATTACTATGGAACGTTTAGTATTGAGAATGAAGTGTGCAGCATTTACAGCTCGTTTACAGGGGCACTCAAAAAAATTCCGTTACATTATGGTCTATGGGAAAAATCGTTTTCAGTATAAGGTATTGATGTTAAACTATTTCAAACATATTTAAATGGATATACATCACTGAGATGAACGACAAGATGTTTACCAATGGTGTGCATAGCGAATATCGTTCTTTGACAGGGACACACAAAATAATTAGGTTACAGTGCTGTCTATGAACAATAATTGCTGGAAGTGCGTTTTAAATTGTGGTATGTACTTTTAACTGCTATTTTTTTATAATAAGTTATAAGTAAATTTATTCACTAGAAAACTTGTTTAATACAATTAAAATGTTTTTATATGAAAAATATTAGTAAATAAAAGAAATATCAAGTACTTCTTGAAAAATTTAAGGGCCAACGTTCATGATCCACAATTTCACATGAAAATTCCATGTGGATCGTTTGTGAAAATTCGGTTAGCAGGTATGACTTGCACTTAATTTACTTAATCCAGGAGTAAATATTTAAATTGGATTTTCTGAAAATTCCTTGCTAATTAATATACATTCAATGTTACAATAGTAAAGCATAAACATAGATAAAGAAAATAGTTTTTATATTAGATGATAACAAATTTACGCAGTGTGATATAAAATAAAACAAAAATAATATTTCCTCGATCAGGTGTTTTTGGATGGGGGGGGGGGTATTATATTTACAAAGAAAGCCACCAAAAGAAAACAGAAAGCCAGCTGAAGTGAAATGAACTCGATATTGACTATTTACCAAAGAGAAAAAAATAATAATTAAAGGGAGCAGAAAAATTTTCAAATTTCAACTATAAACATTAATTGAATATTGACGGATCTTTGGGAAGGGGGTAAATGAAGAACAGATGTTAAACGCGTAATTATTTCGGATCTCGGGGCTGTTTTTTTACTGAGATGCCTTTAGTACACCGCCCATGTTTTTAAACGTGCCGGATAAGCTGATATAAAGTATATTTAGACGTCCTGAAATCTTCCGTCTTAAGGGGTCAATTATCTATTAATCGACCATAAATAGGACTTTTGTTATTTTTATTCTTGAATCTTAAAATTTGGTTTATTTGTAGTATTTTAAACAAAATTGCATTCGACATTTTGCTTTAAAACAAGTTATTGACAAGAACGAAAAACCATGCGTCAAGCATAGATTATGTAACACATTCCAACACTTCTAAAATAATTTTACAAATCTTTACTGTTTATCAAGGTGAAAGATGATATCCAAGTAAACAATTTGGAAAGCGCATAACATAATTAAAAGTCCAATTGCAGAAATTACCAAAAATATTCGGAAAAATATCCGAATTATTTTGTGCAGCCCTGTATATGATCTATAGATTTGCATCTATACTATATAGAATGCTAAATTTTAGTTCACTTAGGAAACGCATTGCACAGTTTAAAATTATCTTTCTGGAATTTCCATGAATAAACAGAAATGTACTCGAGAACTTTTGTGCTGCCCTGTATATGATCTATAAAATTTATACACACCAAGTAATAGACAAAAAATGAGTTAAATTTAAAAACACGTTCAGCAACTGAAAACGCACTTCCAGCAATTATCTGTTATCAGTCAGTACTGAATTTTTTTGTGTGTCCCTGTAAATGGACGATGAATGCTATACACACATTCTATAGTAAGCCTCTTCTAATGCACCTTAATGATATCTATCAATTTCAATGTGTTTGAAATAGGAAACATTATCAAAATAGACCACAAACGATTTTTCTCCATAGACCGTAATATAACGGAATTCTTTTGAGTGCCCCTGTAAAGGAACTATAAGTGCTATTCACAGCATATTCTATAGTCAGCCTCTTGTAGTGCACTTCAATGATATATATCAATTTCAATATGTTTGGAATTGTGTAACACCATTTAAATAAATCGCAAATGATTTTCCCCCATAGACCGTAATGTAACTGAATTCTTTTGAGTGTCCCTTTTAAAAAATTATAAGTGCACAGATAATTTTTAATACCAAACATGCCATAGTAAACTTCAATAACATATATAAATTGCATGTCAATCCAAACATATTTACGTGAGTTAGAGCACGGACAGACAGACAGACAAACCGAATTCATAAACACTTTTCAACTTTGTTGGAAAGTGTTAAAAAAAAAAAGAACTTCAGATATCGCAATACACAACATGAAAAACGTTCATTTTAAGAGACATTTTATTCGAAACTGTTATTTTGCAGTTTTTTCGCAGGAATTAGTGAAAATGTCTATCCAAATGTTTATGAAAATTTTGAAGATCCTGCACAGTAAATGAACGTACATAAAATGACGAGTTATTTTGATCTTTTAATTAATATATCTTAAAATATTATTTCGGTTTTTAAAATGTTTCCACATTACGGACTTTTTAAAAATATTTATATTTTATTATTGAAAGAATACAAAGTTTATTTATATAGCAGATCATTTTAATTAAACTTTTTAATTATTTATTAAAATTAAATCTATTTGCCTAAGATATTTAAAAAAATAGTCGAAACGATTGAGCAGAAGAGGAGCGGCGCTTAGAGGGCTATAGAACCCGCACCCCCCTCCCCCGAAATCGGTATTTTTTACCTAATCAAGACATATTCTACCCATGGCAATAGCCCCAGATAACATCGTGGATGCTCAGCCCTTTCCCAAAATTTAATCCCAGCTACGCTACTGCGACTGATATTTATTAATATTATCCTGTGCACAGTGCATTAAATATGCATCTACTTATGGCTTAAATTGAAATATATATATATATATATATATATATGCATTTAATTTTTAAAAACAAAATTTAAAAGAATATGGTTGTTTAAATACATTATGTATAAATGTGTTTAATAGTTTTAAACAAAAGTGATTTATTTTTAACATGCAAAAGATACCCGACCCCGTTAAACTTTCAATATTTTACATAACTGCATTTTAAATTTGCCCCTTTTCTAGCAATCGATTATCTTAATCCCGTCATAGAACATAAAATTTAGTGCCATAACTGCTTAAAATCTATTTGACATATAACACTGTTGCATAAATATAGTTTTGTATAAATAAGTATAATTTTGTAAAGTATATGTAAATATATATCTATATATATGGCTGTATAGATAAAGTTTTGAATATTTTAAACTTGCCTCTTTTCTAGGAATCCATTATAACAAACCACACATAGAACATAAAATTAGCGCCGCAACTGATTAAAACAATATTTGAAAATATTAAGATTATAGTATATTTTACAAATATATAAATAAAAATGAAAAAGTCGGAGAGATTTTTTGCAAAGTCTATGCTTAATATTCGATGTTTAAAAGAAAAATCTAAAATATACAGCGCATTTATAATACTCTTCTAGGATTTCAAAACCTTGCGGGAAAACTCTGAAATTTCGTAGGTCAACATCGAGTTCAATCCACTTCAGCTAAGCTTTCTGTAGTTCTGTATTCTTTTTGTGGTTTTCTTTGTAAATAATATATATCCCCCCCCCCTCCGAAAATATCTGATCGAGGAAATAACATTATTTTTCTTTTATTTTAAATCACACTGCGTAAATTTGGTATCATCTAATATAAACACGATTTTCTTTATCTTGGTTTATGTTTCACTAATTTAAAGTTTAAAATATGATAATAAGCGAGTTATTTTAGAAAATCCAATTTAAATATTTACTCCTGGATTAAGTAAATTAAGTGGCCACAAGTTTTCAAAACCCGCACCCATAAGAAATTTTCATGTGCAATTGTGTTTCATGAACAAAAATACATTAATTATTTAATTGTTTTAAGAAGTATACTTGATATTTCTTTTATTGATATTCTTCATATAAAAACATTTTTATGGTATTCAACAATTTCTCTAATGAATAAATTTACATATGGCTTAGTATAAAAAAATGACAAAAGGGGCATCTGAGCGTTTCTTAAAATATTATTATTTTTTCCCATTCATCAAACATTATCACTCTCGTTTTCATTTCTCTTAAACATATCTAAAAGACTGTCTTTGCACGTATTTGCTGTAAATTAGGCATTCAAGTACAACAAATAAAATTATGCACGCATACTTTTATGGTATACTAATGAATTCGAACGTAAAAAAATTTATGTAAAATTACCTTATGTACATTCTAATTTATAACTGTTTAGAACTTAATGGATTTTAATGATGTAATGGTTGTAATTACAACTAGAGAAAAATAGTACCATATTTATTTAGAACATGGTATAATATTTTGTATTTAATTTTATTCCTGAGCTTGTTTTATTTATTTTTTTTAATCGTAACATTGGAGACACTCCTCATTAAATATGTATTTTCAAAATTTTGAAGGAGAAATTTAGTTTTTGAAAGTATCAAAATATGTTACAAATTATGCCGATATTCAAAATAGCACAAAATACAAAATATTTTACATAATATTTTTTTGAATAACTAATAAAAGGGATTGAATGTACAGTTCATCAACACAAAATAATTTCTGAATGTTTTAAATGCCATTTTTAATGCATAAAATGCATACATGTACTTTCACTACTTACTACTTGAATAGCAATTGAATTTGTCACAGAGAATGTTCAAACATTTAAAATATAATCATATTTGTATTATAATGCACATAATAAATGAAATTGCAAATAATTATTCATAATAATAACATATATATATATATCATTCAATTTAAAATACAAGAAGAATCTTTAAGGTTAAAAAGGAAATTCTACCTTCTGTCAAATATTCTAATACAATATTTAATTCAATGAAAATAATCAATAGACCGTCATTTATTCTTTCATAACACATTCGAAAATTAAATACTGTTAAAAATTACACACTCACACACAATGGTGACAATAAACTGGAATATTAAACACTTTTATAGTAAAAATATTATAATGCATAATAAAAATTAGTTAATCAAATTAAAAATCAGTATTTATATGTTTATACCATAGAAAAAGATTGGAAAAGGTGATATTATTTTCCGCCTATTATTGTTTTCGATGAATATTTCTAAGTCTTTTCTCAAACCAATATAGTTGTTAAGCAAGTAAACATATTTTAAAATATGAATTTCTAGACATTAAAGAAAATCATGAGCATATAATGATGTTTATTTATGTAAATTTAAAGCCGCACGTAGTCTTTTACACATCCAATTGAACTCTGTTGAATGATCAAGAAGAATCACTAAATTATTAGCAACCATCGAAAGCATCCATGACTGCAGTTTAGCTCACATGTGATCATCTTCGTCTCTCTTGCGATTAATAATTTTCTATATCAGAATTTTATTTAATTTTCCAACACTGTATAAGATAAAAAATATATAAAAACTACTATTTCATGAGCTTTCACTTCGATAAAGCTGGATATAAGAAGATTAAATTAAAGACATTCCTTGTCATCTTTAGTCGTAAAGACTTTTATATGCAGTACAGAAAAATTTAAAGTTTCTTTTATATATATATAATTTAGATTTTTGTAAAGAATACACCAAACAGCATAACAAAGTGTAAAATTTAAAGAATTATTTTATGAAATCTTTAATTATCATTTAAGTATTTAAAAAAGATACCAAAAAATTCATATCTATCTGTTCAATTAAAAATATTATTTCAGTTATTATTTCAAATATTGACAATAGCCATTTTTAAAATACATATATATTAAGTATGTGAAACGTATAGGCTCCATTAAGAGGTTTTCGCCTTAATATTTAATTAGCTATTGATTAAAAGAAATCAGTTTGTGTGAAGATTAAATGGGAAAAGAGGGGGGGGGGGATCATTTAGAATATTAAATATATTTTTTCCTGTTAAATCGCTTAGAAAATATTTTTGAAGGCATATTAATTACAGTAGTTTATTTTTAACAATTAAAAAATGTACAAAATAGTGCATCTAAAATATAAAATGTTTACCTTCGTAATATATTTAAAATAAAGAATTTTAAATGTGAGGAGATAAACAATTTCCTGCTTTAACAATGTGTATACTTTTTCTGTAACCTAAAAGTAGTTTTCAAATCATTATGAGTTTTAAATAAATGTTGCTCTTACAGAAATGCAAAATTTTTAAATAATGTTTTGAAAAATCTGTCTTCTTTTCAAGAGAATTTTTCTACTCTTTCAATCTTCTTGTAACTTTCTTTAAAAAGAGTGATGTGTTAGCTTTGGATTTCACATAAATGTATGAATAATTTACACAATATAATTTTAACGACTCTGTGATAAAAAAGAAAATATCACACAAGAGGTAAAAAAAACATGGAAAAGCAGCATTTATAATTTATATGTTTTTAAATGTTTCTCTGACAATATGTAAGTTTAAATTTGCATTTGTATGTATTTGCTTGTTTTCACTAATAACATTTTATGCAACACATACGTAGTGTTTAAATATTGCACATTAACTTCAAAATATCTAATTAAATAAGTGATAAGACACCGTGTAATTATGGGTGTTTAAGCTTTTTTTTTTTTTTTACTTTTACCAATTATGAATGCCTAAATAATTGTCGATAGGAAGAAAAGAAAACAGTACGATAATATAACTTAAAAATAATAAATTTATAAATATACTCAGTTATGCGGATGTACGCTTAAAGATTCTATTTACTTTTTAGTCTTATAAAATATGTATGCTTAGAAATTTTATGTGACATGTTTAAATGAAACAATGTATAACAAAATAAATGTGAACTTTTTTTTTTCCAGAGCCTAATAATTGAAAATCTTCTTGGTTGATTAAAGATATAAAACTTTCTATAAAATAATGTATAAACTGGATTTTGAAATCACTTATAGAGACGAATATATATTATATTTAATATTTAATAAACATTTATTATTTAATAATTTATATTTTTAAATAATCTATAATTTTTAAAATATTTAATATTTTATAACATTTAATATATAAATTTTTTTTTGGCTTTTTATAAAAGTAAAAGAAATCTATTGATCTTATAATTCTAATTCTAATTACATTTATTTCTATTTTTTCATTTCTAAATCAAAAAGCTTGAACTGTACAATTTATTATGAAAATGCTGTTCTCATAAATAAATAAAAAAGAAAAAATATATAATAAATTGATGAATAAAGGTTAAAAATATAATGTAAAAGCAGATTTGAAACCAATTCTTTATCTCAAGTTAAATGACATAAGACAAAATCAATATCATAGCATATTTTAAAAGTAAACAAATAATAAAGAAAATGCATTGAATTCTTCACTGTAAATAATGTATCAAATTCCTTTAGTAAATCATAAAAATCATTAGTTATGATGCCGACTATTTTGTGCGAACCTATTAAACAAAGTGTTTCAGAAAGTATTTTGAAATTTAATGGGTGGTTCTACACTGTGTTTATTTTATACAAACACACACACGCGCGCGCGCACACAGATATATATATATATAAATGATTAACTTGGATAATTTCATCTAAATGTCTTACAGTTTGAAACAGAAGTAGTTTTTAATTTTTAATTTTTTAATCCCCATTCTGTGTGCTAATTTTTTCAAAATATAGTTAATAAATTTTCAGGAATATCCTGCATTCTCTTTTCAGTACTTTTACAGATTTTAACTTAATTATTAAGATATATATATATATATATATTGTTTTGTCGAGATCAGTATAAACTATGCAAAAGGCAAGAATGCAGCAAAAGTGTGCGACTAGTCGTATACCCGTGACAGAATTTTGTTAGGAAAATCAATTGTTAAAAAAAAAAAAAAAAAAAAAAAAAAAAAAAAAAAAAAGAGAAAGAGAGAGAGAAAGAAAAAAATTACCTTTTTTTGTGTATGTAAATGTAAAATATTTGAAAAATATAAATAATTGTATATAATAATATAATTAATTACATAATGTGAAATATGTAAATATTTTTCATTTAAAATATATGAAAAAAGTTAATTTATTTAAAAAATGCAAAATTAGTACGAATGTTATGTGTATTTTTAACTTTTCTTTAGAATTAATTATATCTCAGTGTTTCAGAAATTATGATCGTATAAAAAACATTAAAAGTTCAAATAAATCATTTTTTCACATTTCGATTATTTCTATGTGTGACACATCATGCAGTTGGTAAATTTCTAATTGAATGTAGAAGGAAATGTACTCTAAAATTTTTAGTAATAAAAATCCAGCGTACTCATGGTTCCAAAGGTTCTACGTCTAGGATAATAACGTATCATTTCTAAATCACAAACTTAAGAAAACTATTATTATTCATAAATCACAAACACAGGAAATCGACCAGACTAAACAAGTTACCTCTTAATTTGACAGAAATGCAGTAAAATTAAAAAATTATATAGATTTTTTGTTGTTGTTCATTTTTTTTTTTACATGGTGTATCAAATTTTAAAAAATAAATCATAGCTATATACTTAAAGTACTTTCTGCTTTTTCTGTAAAATGTCTTTTTTGAGTTATGTAAACTTAAATAAAAACAGCAAAACAATTTCATTTTTATTCATTCATGAATGATAGATAATCCACCCCCTCCCGCACGCACGCACACATTACACACACGACATTTCTTATATTTTGGAATTGAATTTCTAAGTATAAAATGCAACCTCATCTTATCAGAATTGATACACAAATAGTCAAATCATTTGATTTTTAAAACTGACACACACACACACACACACACACACACACACACACACACACACACACACATATATATATATATATATATATATATATACAGTCAAACTGATGTTTAGTAAACTAAGTTTGTCTATAATTTTGCTTTGGAAGAAAATTCTTAGCGTGATTAAACATTTAAGTTTTAGGTTAATGCAAACGAAATAATATTTAGATGAAGACAAATATTTAAAAAATCTATTAAATATACTTTTTTTTAAATTCAAGCAATATGTTTTAATTTTTTTACATGCAATTCTATGGATCATCAAAAATTGATGTGCATATGCATGAGGGAAAGTGGTGAATAATAAATATCAATATTTCTACCTGTATAAAAAAGTGAAATTGCAAATTCCAAGGCTTTGTGACATTCATAAATATATTTTTCAACTCTTATAGACGTAGAGAACTTACGCATTTTATTCTGGAGGTTTTGAATGCTTATTTTTATACTGGTTTTTTATAACTGAAATTAGTGTAATTCATGGCTTAAACGTATGCCAAACTGCAAAGTATTTTAAAAATACAAATATAAAAGTGGATTTATATGCTAATGACATCAAACTGTAGAGTTAAAATATTTTATAAAGTTGAAATTCCGTTTCCACGTTTCAGATAATTTCCCTTTACTTTTAAATGTTTTATAAATATTTTAATCGACCATAATGAATTCTTTACGAAATCCATCCCTCCTTTTCTATAATTTTAAAAATGGGTTTTCTTCTCTTTTCTACTGTTTATCATTCTTACAACAGCGTTTATAGAAAATACCTGAAACATCTGAAAAACACAATTGTTAGACGGAGATAAACTTTTGAATTAAACTTTTTAACATAACATTCTAGATCAGGGTTGACGAACCTTTTTTACGTGCACGCCCCAAAAATTTATAAACAATACCTATCAACATTGTAACGTGACAGACTTTTACATAAAGAGAAATTGCAGCATATGTTGCTTAGACGAAACGCTGGTTAATCGAATCAGTTGCTGACATGTATTCAATAACCAAGAATAAAATTCAAAATGCGACTTTTCTGTATATTAGAATCAGCCATTAATTTTATGAAATTTGGATTTGGATATAATTTGTTTAAGTGACACGTTCGGGGAAAAAATAGGAATTTATATGTTATTAATTTTTAGCTTCATTAATGCAACATCTAACTTAAAATAATCGAAGTTGCATAAAAAAAATATATTCATAACTTATTAATCAGACTTTTGCTGTTGTAACGTTTAATGTACAAGAATGCTTCATACGTAGCATTTTGTTACTTCTATTAAAAAATACATAGCAAAAATTGGTACAGTTGTTTTATAGTAGTGACTGTCTTGTATGAAATTTGTTTTAAGCTTTGTAAATTCACACAGAAATGCAAAATAATTAAATGTCAAAAACGAAGCATAGCCTCAAGAAAAACGAAAATTTCTAATCTGTTCTTTCATACAAAAATAATTGCATTATTTTTGATTATTTTTAAGTCTGTAACGTATTATGATTTTTTTTAATATAATAGCAAAAAAGGAAAAAACTTTTATCTATGTAATGATTTTTAAATATAAAAATTGTTCGCATGTCGGAGAAACCCTTGTACGTGCCGCCTCCAGCACGCGTGCCATAAGGTTCGTAACTCTATTCTAGATAAGATAAGGAAGAATGATTCCTATAGTTTCGTTTTCTTGTGAAATGATATTCCATACCGCAATATGTATTGGAGTTATTTCTATTTTGAATAATTGATTATTTTAATGAATTAATTAATGTATTTAAATTTATACTTTGTTTCATATTGATGGATAGGATTTTTAAATTTAACTCCAAGTATAAAATTATTTAAAATGTAAATCGATAATTATAAAAATTATGAATTTACTTAGTAGTGGCATAGTCTAGATTCAGCGACAGTTCTAATCTCACAGTAGATCCCATCAAGCAGTTGCACTGTCGGATATTTGACACTATAACATAATATAATTCAAATGAAATTTACATGGGGCGCAAATTCAAACATTAAAATAACCAATTATTAACAATATTGCAATGTGGAATATTCCAACATTTCCCATTTGTGTAATAAGACATTTTGAATGTATATATATATTTAAAATGTTCTTTGAATGATGTATGTTTAATAAAATTGTCTTGTATCTAGCAGGTTAAAAAAATAAGAACAAAACAAAAACAAACAAAAAAAAATAGTGAATATTCGTCATGGAAAGTAGTTATTATAAAATCGCATTACTCAATATCATTATTTTCTCCTTTTATTTATTTTTAATATATTCTGGAGAAAAAAAAATCAGAAATACTCTGAATATACATATCAAAATTATACCTTTTAAAAAATCTTCTGCGAATTGTTTTACTTTGGATATTAGATATTCTTTTCACCCGTGTAAGAAAGATAAGATGTAAAAAAGAAGAATTTCCCTTTGAAAACTGGATGTAAAGTATGGAATTGTTAAAAAGGTACATGATGATCCAAAGAAATATTTTAATTCAAGGAATTTTTTAACTTTACCTTTATAAAAGATATTAAAAATAAAGTAAAATTATATGAAAAATTGAAACGAAATTTTAATTTAAAACTAAAATCTACTTTTATTTTTCATTTTTACATTATTATGTAACATTTAAGATTGGCATTCATATTCTCAATTTAAAAAAAAAACAAAAAATGCATATCCAGAAAAAAATCTCAAATTTTCAATTTTGTTATTCTGCATTTTACAGGAAAGAAAGTTTTTTAAAGATACTAATCACTTTTTTTTTTTTTTTTTTTTTTTTTTAAGAATTACAATGTTTACAACATGCATCTTCTTTAAGTATTTTAAATTTATAGTATGTGTGAATTTCAAATGTATATTTTACAGGCAAAATTCATGTATTGTTATCCCGAGAGTCTTTCTTTTTCTCCTCAAAGAAACAATTTAACTAGATTTCTGCATTTGGTTATCGAAAAGATACGATAGAAATTTTAAAATTTTAATTTGTTTTATGTTTTAAAGATTTTGAACTAAAATATATGTTAAATTTAGAATTGAAACAAAATTTGCAATCATTTTGACAGCTTTTCTTTTAATAAACACACTTTAGTGCACGATTATACATTTTTATATTTTAAGAATTGTTTTACTTATTGCGGCTATGAGAATAAATCGAACGGAATAGTCATTTTCGCACCGACTCGGGAATTAGTTCTGTAATTCAGAGGTTCTCTACCTCTTGATCGCAAATTATGTTTTAGTCGGTCGCCGAAAGATCAGTCAGATTTTTCAAAAATGCATGATTAATTTTATCTGATGCAATTATACAGTGTGTCCATAAATGATTGCCCCGGGTTCCTTACACTGTTAAAAATTTGCAGCAAACTGTCCAGTCATTTGACCGTTTTTATAGAAAATGGTTATTTAACCGCAATTTTACCGTATTCTGACCATAATATGGGCAATAATATGGTCAGAATGGAATTAAATTACGGTTATGTTACCGTTTTTTTTTTATAAAAAACGGTCAAATGACTGGACAGTTTGCTGCAAATTTTTAACAGTGTACCTCATAACTTTTGATTTAAGAATATGACGAAAAATATTATTACATATTTGTAAATTGCAACTCAAAAAGTTTTTTTTAATAACACAATTCAAATTACATATGCGTAATGTTGCAACTGACAACGTTATTAAGCAAATAACGATTGTAATCAAATAATAATTAATATTAAAATTTTATCATATTTATTAAAAAAAATATTAATGAATTATGTAATATCTATCTATCTAACTTTGTACTCACAATTCTTTAACAGCTTTTTGATAAATTTGATAAAATGTTAATATTAATTATTATTTTATTATAATCGTTATTTGATTAATGGCGTTTTGAGTTGCAACTTTACCCATATGTAACTTTGTTTGTATTATTAAAAAATAAACTTCTTGAGTTGCAATTTACGAATATTGAATACTATTTTTTGTCATATTCTTAAATCAAAAGTTATGAGGTAAGGAAGTAGGGACAATCATTTATAGATACCCTGTATAATAGAATCAATATGTTACAACTTCAAAGTAAAATATTGTGAAAAATACATAGCTAAGATTGGGAAAATACAATGTTTAATTTAAACATTTTTTAGCGAGCGACTTGAAGCTAAAATTAAACATATTTTTAATCCAGACTCAGATTATGTCGTTATGGTAGAATTATGCAATAAATCGCCTGACTTTTCAATTGCATTACATTCCTATTGCTATAACATTAATTAATAAATGCAGATTTTTACATAGTAAACGGTTTTGAAAACTCCGTTTCCACATTAATAAGTAATAGTATTAACGCTTTCACACTAATGTGAATGCTTTGTGTCAAAGTTAATATTTTCCTTAGGATTAGATTATACAAAAAGCTTTATATATCTTCATATTAGCTGGTCGTGTAACAATAAAGTTTGGAAACTGCTGATGTAAACTAATCTCTATAACATTAGAACCTCTCTTTATCGTAGTAGATCCACTGACAGTAAGTGAAAACAAACAAATAATACCACATTTCTATGAGACAGATAGCATGTTTTTACAATTAAGAATATCAATATATTAACTGTTAAAATCGTCTCCTCGAGTGTCACATAAAATCTCTTTTATTAATTTATGTATAAAAAAATTCTTCATATTTGATATTTTCTTTTTCATGTGTATTTTTTCTCAATATTTTTACCAAAGCGTGAGGTAAAAAATAATGCTTTCATATTTTTAATATTTCTGCAATAAATTGTATTTCTCTATATTGTGTACTTACGATTCGCGTGCTTTTGTCTTAAGTGATAACAAACGACTTTGTAAAAAATTTAACGATTTTTTTTAAATGCCAATTACTTATTTCTGTCTTTTTCTTTTTCTATCTTTTTTTTTAGTTTTAGAATTACAGTGTTTATAGCATGCATCTTCTTTTAGCATTTTAAATTCAGAGTGCATATGACTTTCAAATGGATATTTTATGAATAGTTTTTACTGCTCACCCTTTTCAATGAATAAAATACAGACGTTAAGGTCAAAGTACTATACGCAAAGCATTTTTTGCATATGAAAATCCGCTTCCGTAACTTATTCTTTGAAATAAATTTATGAAAGCTGAAAAACTATCGAGATAGTTATCGGGAATGAAAATTGTCTAAATTTGCCGGTTACTTGTCATTACTTCCAACAATTAGAGATTATGTCATTTGGTAAGCTTGATGACATTATATGCTATGAAAATATGAATTATGCTGAATGATTTTCTGATATTTATTTGTGGTACAACTTATTAAAAAGAAATAATCTGTCATACCTCTAATGGAGTCTTGGTCATTGTCCGAGTCACTACCGGAGAGAACAGCTCCCTGGTGCCAGGGATGCCACGTGCTTTGTTGCCTGATGTGGGTCGCTTTTGAGCCGGTGAATTTAGTCGGATCGAGGATATCGTCCACAGAGAACGGCGTGTGTGACATAGAGGTTTGGGCTTGAAGAGCTGGAAGCATTCCACTTTTACTTTTGCCCAAGACATCAAAATCCTCTATGTCTGGATTCGATCTGTCTGCTGGAGAATCACCATCCATGACCTACTGGTCAGTAAATGATACTTGAAACTTATATAGTTTTTATTTCAGGAAACATAATGAAAATCGCGAAGACTGAAGTATTATAGGCTATTTGAAATAGATCAAAGTCTAATGGCCAGCAATTAACTAGTTTGTTTATGTCTCTAGCATATGAAAAGAAAGGCCTTACGCTTGCTATTACTCCATGTGAACTAGATGCGTGAGGGCCCTACAAACAAACTCGGGGTAAAACTCGGATCCCGCCTTCTTTCCTCTCATTGGCTGTTAGGGACAATCTCCACCCCGATGAATGGCAGGCGTCACGTAAACGAAGGCGGTGTTTCTTAGTTCAGAAGAGGGGTCTCAAATCCCTTCTCTATCTGTTGAGCTGCTTATCAGTAAGTTTTGGAAAAGAGTGAGAAGAGCAGGTCAGATCGGTATAGCCGCTCATTTGGTCCATTACTGGGCGGTCGGGATTCGATCAGAAATTGGTGGGTGATGGTTTCGACAGCGTCTTTCATAGCTCCTCGCTCTTTCCATTGGGTAATCACCCTCATCTGGAAGTTCTGTTTGATCGGAAAACAGGGTGCACGTAAGCCATCTGCTGCTTTGTTAGCTCTTCTATTCCCGAGTCCCCTGCTTTGCAAAAAATAAAAAAAATATTCGGACGAAATTAATTAGGTTCATAAAAGGAGTCGTGGGGTCGAAATGACATAGGTGCAGGATTTTGACCGTGTGTTTGGGTTAGACAGCCATTCGGAATCATATGGATTAACCATTTTGTAGACGGGGAGATTAAAGAAAAAAAAAGTCTTTTGTGAGTTGATTGCAGCTTAATGTTGTACTACAAATTTTGAGTAACCTTTTTTGTTGCCGGATAATGGATGTTTCATCTGATGTTGATGTGATGCATCAGGGAAATTTAACAATTTAAATTGATAATTCAAAGTATTCGGGAACGAAATTACTTCATTTAATAAGAAAAATTTCGAGATTCATTTTGAAATTCAATAATCTTGACAGTTAAAGCTGATTTCAAATCTTTCATTTTTTTTCGCTGAAGAATATTTGATAAAATATTCTGTGACAAAATATTAAATAAGTTTTAGCCGCACAAGCATGAAATTGTCCAATGTTCTCAAGAGTCTTTGGACCCAATAGAACTGTTTTTTTTTATTTGTTTAGTTCTTCTTCTTATTATTATTTTAAAATCTGCGAAAATATTTTAAAATATCACGTTCCCGAACCTCAAAACCATTTTCTTCAAAAGAAAACAAAGAAGTAGAAGAAGATAATGAAATATTAAGACGAAATACAGGGTGTCCATAAATTATTGTTGGGCTCTCCTTACCACATAACATTTGATTTACGAACGTGACGAAAAAATATTATTACATATTCGTAAAGTACAAATCAAAAAAAAAAAAATTTGATAGCACAAAGAAAGTCACATAGGAGTAAAGTTACAACTTAAAACGTTATTAATCAAATAATAATTAGTATTAAAATTTTTCAAAAAGGGATGAGGGAAACTATCATGTGAAAACTATCAAACTTTGTGCTCATACTTCACTAATAAGAAACATGACGAAAAAAATATTATTACATAATCGTAAAGTACAACTCAAAAAGTTTTTTTGATAACACAAAAAAAGTCACATATGAGTAAAATTGCAACTTAAAAAGTTATTAATCAAATAATAATTAGTATTAAAATTTTTCAAAAAGGGATGACGGAAATTATCATGTGGAAACTATCAAACTTTGTGCTCATAATTCACTAATAACGTTTTGATATATTTCATAAAATTTTAATATTCATTATTATTTGATTATAATAGATATTTGAATAATAACTTTTTGAGTTGCAACTTTACACGTATGTATCTTTGTGTTATTAAAAAAAGCTTTTTGGGTTGTACTTTACGAATATGTAATAATATTCTTCGCTATTTTCTTAAATAAAAAGTTATGAGGTAAGGAAACCCCAACCATAACTTATGGAAATCTTGTATAATTGGGCTCACAAAAAGTGTCGCGTGGTTGAAGTGACATAGGTGCATGATTTTAAACGTGTATTTGCGTTAAACAGCCATCCGGAATTACATGTATTAATCATTTCGTTAACGGGAAAATTTAAAAAAAAAATCTTTTGAGATTTTATTGTAGCTTAATACAAGTTTTAAGCAAATCTTTATTGCTATTTGAAAATGGATGTAGAACCTTATGCTGATCTAATCTATCATGCTAATTTGACAACTTAAATAAATAATTACAATTGTTCGGATACGAAATTACATTAAAAATTTAGGCGCAATTCATTTAATATTTCAATAATTGCCTGAAGTGACTTTGATAATTCTTGATGACAGTTCTCCAATATCTCACTCTTTTTCGTTCAAAATTTGGCGAGTTCCATATTAAATTTTAATTTCTTGTCGTGACTTTGAAAAATAAAGACTACTCTCAAATCTCTCACATTTATTCGCACAAAAGTTTGGAGGGATTCATTTTAAATTTTATAGTAATTTATTTTAGTGACTTTGAGAATTGGGGATGCTGTCAAATCTCTCACTTTTTCTCTCAAAAGTTTGACGAGATTCATGTCAAACTTCATTAACATCTTTTGAGGATTAAGGCTGCTCTCAACGCTAACCCCTTTCTCTCAAAATATTTCGATAAATTCTGCCACAAAAATTCTTTCAAAATTTTGTATCCTCAAATGCATGATTTCTCAAGACTCCTTTGACTCAATAGAACTTATTAAAATATTTTTTAACACTTAACTATAGTTTGTGATTACATAATCTAATGCTCACAAAATTGATTAAAACACTAATTTTGATTTTTCTTTTTTTTTTTTTTTTCAGACAGGCACTTTGCATTTATAGGAAATATTTTTAAAAGTACTTTAACAACTGAATGGAAAGATCAGAGAGTTGCAATGGTTGAAAAGTATTTCTTGATTTTTGCATAAATCAGTGTGTGTAAAGAGATGTCTAAATATACAAGAACTGTTATATGTAGTTTAAACTACCTGCATTGTGGGAAGTTTTATTAGACATAACATGTTCACTTGAAAAAAAAAAAAAAATTCTCCGCTCAGCGAAAATTTAGAAGACATTAAATATTCATCCACTTGGAATGAATGCCGAAACGACATCTGCACATGAAGTTTAAAAATCATTATCTCGAGAAGCGAAGCATTCAGAAATCGTGAAAATAAATATGTTTTCTAAATACGATTTTTTATCAATAAATTTCTTAAGCAGTTACACTCACATTAAGCGCCAAGAAAAGTGATAAAATTACTCTCATTCTGAATTTTTCGCTCTAAATTATATATTTACAAAATGAAGTTTTCACCTGTTATTGAAAAACATTGTTACATTTTTTGACTGCTATTAGAAGGAAAATAAACCATTTACATAAAATTTCATAACTGAAGTTATAAATTTATTTTTTTTAAATGTTTCTAAATGCGATGCTTTCTAAATTCAGTTTTTTATCGGGAAATTTCTAAAGAAGTTACACTACCATTAAGCACAGCGAGAAGTTATAAAAATGCTCAATTTTCAATTATTCTCTCTCTCTAAATTACATATTTACATAAATGAAAATTTCACCTCTTACTGAAAAACAAACGCTTTCAGATTTTTTATCAGCAATAAACTAAACCATAGCGTACAATTTTAAAATTGAAAACTGTTTTTGCATTGCAGTTCCATACTATTATGGAACTTTAAACACACTTTCATGGTTTGACAATACATCAAACGTAATTAAGCGCGATTAAAATATTGAAGTTTTATGCCTTTTTTTCACAATTAAAAGCAAAACAATTAATCTTATTAATACATTCAGGGGGACTTTAGGAAGTTTCCATAAAAATAGTCTGAGATTAATGACAGCTATCTGTTCAGGGTTTATCTTTTTGATATACTTTATTTTTATTGATGTAATATATACATCTATAGATTTTCAATAAGTGTTTTAAGGCATGTTATGACTTCTAAAAAAATGACCTAAAATTTCTCCACTTTTTTGCGATTTGTTTTTGAGTGCAATTATACAGTTATAATAATGGTGTTTATATATATATATATATATATTATTTTAAAGAGCATGTCTTGAAACTTTGAAAAATTTTTTTATGTGGAAATTGATTGAAATATAGTCCTCTGGTGGCTTTGATACCGGTTGTGCAAAAAAGGAAGCGTTCCGCGATACCAGATGAATCTCGGAATCTGCTTATCTGTAACAATAAAAACAAAACTAAAAAAACTTAAAATTTACGAGATTTTGTAGATTTTCTCGGATGGGTTTATCAATTTCTCGATCCTGAAGAAAATGACTTCCGTTCAAATTTGAAGTTGTCAATTAGACAAAAATTTTCGGATTTAAATCGTTCAAAAAAGTATTTACAATTCAATTATTGAAAAACGCGTCCGTGAGAGGCTGCAAAATAGTATATACCAGAAAAGCATGAAAATTTCAACCAAATCGGTCGATCCAATCTTGAGATCTATTTAAGTACCGATTTGTAAAACACAGTTTCGGGAAAAGGAGTTTTAAAGTTTTATAACATTTTTAAACATAGATAACAGGACGATTTTCAACTTACATAAAATCATTTATATCAGGCTCTATAATGAACCCTCTTGAACTTCCTCTTTTGCAATTGTTTGTTTCTACCTGCGTACAATAAGCTAAAAAGAAGCCTGTTCACTGTAACACCAAAAGGCGGAAAACTTTTGAACAAATACGAATTTCGATAAAACTGTTTTACCACAAAGTTTTTGAGGATTTAAAAAGTAAAAATATGAAAAAAAAAAAAAATCTTTTTTTTTCAAAAAAAGAAAAATTATAACATGTCTTAAACATTTCTTTTGATAAAAGGATAGAATTAGTAGTAGTATTTCCTTACAATCGATAAAAAAAAAATATTTTTACAAATGTTTAATTTAGAGATAGTAATGCAGGCTATATATTTTCTTTCAATTTTCACTGCATTTTAAAATAGGGAAGCCATTTCATTACACTTTATATTTGTTTTAAATAAGCAAAAAAAAAGCATGTTTTTTTTTTTTTTTTGCTACCACAGCATCAAAAATTTTGTTTCTATTTTTTTTTCTTTGATTCAAAACTTGTTACCTTTCAAAGGCTAAATAATTAAAAATGGATGTTTACACATTTGAAACATTTTCCTAATTTTAATATCCAATTATTTAAATGAAGAAATCAGATTTTAATGTTTTAATTTTCTTGATTATATCAATTTCGTATTTAAAAAAAAAAAAGGAATTTTTTACTTCCAAAAGTAAAGGTTAAAGGAGTTATATGAAAATGAAAATGAAAATAAATATAGCAATTATTAGACAAAAATTATTTTTTATTCAATTATTTTTGATAGTCACAGATATCCTAATCTTTAAAATATCATTTTTTGTATGTTTGTTCATACGCATATTGATTAGATCAAAACTCTGCTCGTGGTTGCTAGCTTACTGTATAATTAATATATATATTCTTTTCTTTACACCGACTGTAGTATTCTATCTTTTTTTTTTTTTTTTTTTAGTTTTTTTCTTGGAAGTATACTATCGGCTCCTTCCGTCACTATGTTTTATACTGTTGCTTTTAATACATGTACTATACATGTTCTAGGAAAAAAGAGAAAGAGTGAGAGCGAACACCTCTACTAACTCTGCCGCATATCATTGTATAGAAATGTGACTTGTATCAATCGATTAGTAATAACTCCTATTAATTAATCATACATTTAAATTTTACTGAGGGGTCGTCTAGTAACGTCTCGATAAGTTGTACTAAACTTCAAAAATTTAAATACTAACACCTATTGTTGACATCAAATTTGAACACTTTGGTAAATGTTACTTTTGGATATACCAACGGGAAGCCAACTAAGAAGTCAACGGGAAGTTAACTAGTTTATGAATAATGAAGGTTTAAATTTTGGAGCTCCTAATGTTAAATTCAATCGTTGCGAAACAGATTGCAATGCGGCCAGTTTTGAGCAGAATGGGCTGTAATTATGGATTCACACAATTAAAACACATAGCAATCAATTTCATTAAAAAAAATCATAGGTTACAATTTTTTTTTTTAATTAATTTCAATATTTCAAATATATTTATTTTTTGAAATTTGTTTTCGAAATAAAAATTTAATTGTAACATAGACATTTTTTTTTAAATCAAAAATTGATTTCTAGAAACTTTATGCGAATACAAAATAACAGCTCATTCCCCTCAAAACTCCCCGCATTGTCAAGTAGTTTTTGAGTTATGATTAAAAAACCACCCGCATAGCAATCTGTTTTGCAACTATTAAATTTCAATTTAACATTTAGGAGTTCCAAAACTTTAAGCCTTCATAATTTCTAAACTATTTGACCGAATGACTTTCCGTTTCGTATTCGAAAGTAAAATTTAATGAAAAATCCAAATATGGTGTCAAAATTAGACGTTGGTCTTGACAATGTTTAAGTTTTATACAATTTCTGTATGTAGACAAAATATACTGTTAAGCAAAATATAAGTATTGCATTAATTAGTTGACGTTATTACTAATCAATTGGTACCAGTCACATTTTTATATGATATTTCGGCAGAGTTAGTATAGGGGACATTTCATCTTTCTTTGGACGACTGTACATCGTAATATACTTTCAGTTTATCGAAAAATAAATATATGGTACCACAGAAGGATAATATAATAAACGTACGCACTTAAAAAATAAAAAAAATATGTAATATACCTTGGATTCAAGAAGTATACCAAGGTTCTCTACTGGATTTGATAGAAGAAAAAAAGCGTCCGAGAACCAGAGTATCGTTAAAAAAATTCTTTCAAAGTAACTTATAAAAAGTACTGGGTGCGTCATACATTTGTGGAAACTTAAAAAAATCATATAATAAAAGAAGTAATGCTCGGAAAAAATTATATTTGCGCGAATATGATCAGAGGGACATTGGAGTTTTTTTTTTTCCATATGAAAAAAAGATTCCAAAAGTAACTGAAAGAGGGTGTTCACACGTCATACTGAGAGGTTTTATGCAAATTAGCAAAACACTTCGTGGACGATACTCCAAACTCCCCGTTTCCTCAAAACGTCGTACTAAATTCAGTATCCCATTCAATGAAATAGAGCTTTTTTGCGCTTTCAGTCCTTTCCCCGTGCGAAAATTTTGCAATGCAATAGTTGTGGATTCACTATTATTTTGTAGAAAAGTTTAATCACCAACGCTCGGTCTGTTAAGGTTAGCAAGCTGCCAATGACGAATCTATTTCCAGCCAGGTGTTTTATTGCTAGACTGATTTGCATAAAACGTCTCAGTATGACGTGTGAGCGCCCTCTTTCTGTTACTTTTGTAATATATTTTTATATACATGAAAAAAAAAAATACAATGTCCCTCTGATTATATTCGCGCAAATCGACATTTTTTCCGAGCAGAACTTCCTTTATTATGGATTTGATTAAGTTTGCACGAATTTATGACGCACCCAGTATATGTTTCTCCATTAAGGTAAAATAGAAAGCACTTTAAGCATTATTTATATACTCAAGAATAAGTAAAAAATATTTTGAAATATAAATGAACTGCACCCTATCCTTCATAATGGGAAAGGAACGGTAAGTTCATTTCAAATTTCAACGTTCCTTTTCGACTTTCACAACGTTTATCCCTCCCATGCATGAATTATTTTGAAGTGGATGGAAAACATATTTTGCGCTTAAAATCGATTTAAAATGGATTATTAAAAACGAATAATATAAAAAAGTAAAAAACATTTTTGACATGTTTCCGTTTAGATCCATAAGCAGAAATTCCTGAGAAAATCTTCTGTAGCAGAACAGGAAGAAAATTGTCAAAGGCCGATTTTCCTACTGAATATGTGCAAAGAAAATGTCTCCGCTATCTATTTTTATATTTCACAAGCATTATTCTATACGCTCACGAGACGCTGAGAAGTTTTGTTCTCAAAGCTGGTAAGACTATAGGTGCTGGGTTCGAACCGCAGCCCCCGAATGAGACAGACCCTGGTATTCCACCGATCTCCGGTCCACCAGTGGCTGAGAGGTTCTGCTCACGAAACTGGTAGACGGGAGGTGTTGGGTTCAAACCCCTGTCCGGCTCGTCGACCTAACCGTTCGGAGTTTTCCGTGGTTTTCTTCGAACCTTGCGTAAATACCAGTTAGGATCCCTTAGAAAGACCTCACGGAGGGCACTCCTCCCACCGGCCTATATCCCTAGCGCAGATAATCGGCCGTAACAAATAACTAACCAACCAACTACCAATCTCTGCGGATTTTTAGCGTACCTCGATCGTATGGCGGTTCGAAAATTGGAGGAAATCAGCCTATATTAATCACGTGACAGCTAAGAAGTGTGGAAGTATCGAGGTTTGTCTCTTTTATTGGTTACGGTTCGAATATATGTCGTTCGTGTCGATCTAACCGTTCGAAGTTTTCCATGGTTTTCTCCGAACATTGCGTAGATACGGGTTAGCATCCCTTAGGAAAGACACCCATGGAGGGCGCTCACCCCTCTATGCAGCCCTTTGTGCAGATAATCGTTCGGAATCTCGGAGTAAAGAGGAATAAATTGAATGGTTGTCTATGGGAGAAGGACCTATGTTACAGATTTAAAATTTTACAGAAATGAGGAAAAATTATAAATACCATTGATTAGCGATGTTCTGAATACCTAGTGCAACATACGACCTTCTTCCGATCTTAATTACCCTCCACTTTTGTCTTCATGCTGAGCAATGACTAGTGATAAAAAACTAGTTAGGTGGGTATTATGGAAAGTAATAATGTTATTTTTAATTAATTGTTTTATGTTTTTATTTAAAGTAAAAATGCTTGTATATTGTGAAATTTTTCATCAAAAAATCCAACTTGCCGGAATTTGTAACAAATAAGGGATTTCTTTCAGATGCCCATTCAATTCCTCGTTTTACTCTGAGGGCCGGAAAAAACACCAACCAACCAAGGAACCAATCACAAGCATTATTGAACATTATATGAAGTTTAAATGTGATTCAGGAATATATATATATATATATATATAAAACTTTAAGTAAAATTTAACCATTGAAACATAAGAAACTGACCACATACACTGAAATCCCGATACCAAAGAGCCCTGTCAATTTACAAATTAAAATTGTAGTCCTAATAAATGTAACATTATTAATTCAAATTAAGAAGAAGAAGAAAAAAAATTAAATAAATAGAAAATAAGGAATGAAATATAAACCACACGAGTATATACACAAATAAAAGCTTATAAAGTAATTTACTTTTTCAAGGGCAAGAAAATCACATTTATAAGCAAAGAACGATTGTTTTCTGTATATGACACCAGCTTTTGCTAAATATAGTGCCATATCTCGCCCGAACAATCGCTGAAACAATATTGAATAACAAGACCTTTACAATGGAATATTATAAATTATACATACAATTTGAAAAGGAGTGTGAAAAAGAATTAAAAAAATTAAAATATATATATATTACTTATATTAATAATATCCCAAGATATTTAGTATATTGTGAGCACATGTACAAAGTTGTATCCAAAAGAAGAGGTTAAATTCACAGTTAAATAGAGAATCCTTCAGATCATAAATTGTAACCTACAGTTACAGTTATTTTTATTTAACTAAATAGATTACAACATTTTAAAAAATATAGAAAAAAAAATTATGATATACATATAAATAAAAACCATTAATTATTTTATTTTAATTTTAATTTAATAAATTAAAATATATAATATTACTTAATAATTTGAAAGTATTTCATAGATATTATTACCTCCATACTAAATTTCCAAGTTTTAATATTTTAAATAAGCTATACTACTGCCATCTATTGTAAAAATATTAGACTATTTTAGCATACTATCAAATACATAATATAATTTACTTTTGCTGCTGACATCTGGTGTACAGATATTCTACTAAAACTTTAATATTGTATGTATAATTACTTATTTGCAGCTGTAATGTAGTGTAAATATATTAATTTTACTAGTTAATATTAATGATATATATAGAGAATAAGAGTTACTAGTATAATATAATTTCTATTTTAACTAACCCATTTAAAATATATCTTAATTTAACCCAAATATTAATGTAGAATCCATATGATGCTTTCATTTTATAAATTAGTATTATACTTAGAAATAACATAGATTATTCAATATGGCAATGCACTTATTATAATTTAAATCCAGCTATTTAAATAATATCTACCCTGAAAAAAAATATAAAAAACATAAATATTAATTAAATTAAATGATCTAATATTAAAATAAAATAAATAATATAAAACTAAGAGATATGTTTATTAGTGTACTATATTTAATAAATATTTAATATTTACTAAAATTAAATATGTTTAACATATTAATATTATATTGTATTGATTAACCCATTGTAACATCCTTGATAATTTTAACTTTTGTTACAACCCCAATAATATTAACTCCATATAATCATAACAACATTTATAGAATTCGCCCACATGTAAATTTTAATTTATGAATGACTTTTAACTAAGATGATCCTATGCAGCACATGCTCTTAATATGAGTTATAATTTAGCTAAATATATCAACAGTCAAAAGTTGAAAATTATCGTTAATATTTTTTAAAATATGAATGACATTAAACTAGTATAATCCTATGCAGCAACGCACACAATAGGATTCATAGTTTAGCCAAAAATATCAACAATCAAAAGTTGATTATCATTTTTATCAAGGAGATTTTAACAAAAAAAAAAAAAAAAAAAAAATACAGACATTTAACCCAAATTAAATCTATATTTATATGTGTAAAATTGATTTAACTAAATAGTAAGGATATCCATAAACTTGTGCAATTTGAAGGATATGTTTTAAATTTTGATTTTTAAAGTTATTTGAACAAAGATTATTAATTCTATGTGCGAAATTTAGTAAAATATTTACAAATACTGATTTATGTATACATGACAAATAGTTAGTAAATAAGTTAACCTTAAAAGTAAAATCATTTCGCTTGTCATAAATGTCAAACAAAAGTTTATTATCTTTAAGAATTATCTTAAGATCAAGAAAATTAATTTCATTATTTGCCATAACATTGAAACTATAAGTTAAATTTTTATGATATTTTATAGGTAATAAATAATTTGAATTACTATTAAAATAGAAGACAATAATGTCATCTATATAACGGTATATTTTACAATTAGCAATATTAGAGTTACGTTCATAATAATATAAATACAATTCTGCAAGAATTGAAGAAACAATGCCACCTTGAGGGAGTCCACAGCTTTGTATATATATAGTATCATTAAAAACAATATAATTATAATGGAGAATAAATTTAGTTAATGTTTTAAAGTAATTTAACGAAATTTTATTTTTTAATTTAATAGAATCCTTGTATTCCTTATATAATAAATTTACTATCTTGAACATATCGTTAATATCAATGTTATTAAATAAGTCATTAAAATCAAACGTCTTCATGTATTTTATGTTATTTAAATTTTTAATATTATTGACAAGTTGAAAACTATTTTTTATGCTATACAAATTATCTTTTTGTTTTGTAAGTTCAAACAATTTAGTGAGAATAGTTAATAAAAATTTGCTTGCATTATTGTTATAAGTATTACAACCGATTGTTACAGTTCTAAATTTTAAAGGAGTTTTGTGGAATTTAGGTATAACAACAATGTATGGATAATTAAAGTTATAGTTTTTAATTTTTAGTAATTTATAAAATTGAAATATATGTCGATTATTAATGATTTTATCTAGATTAGTTATTTTAAAATTTAAATTTGTATTTATAGCTTTAGTTATTAACTGCGAATAATAATATTTGCAGATGAAAGCATAATTGTTTGGTGATTTATCAACATATGTAATAATAAATTTGTTTTGTAAATTCGTTATTTCACTATTTAGTTGTTTAAAATTAAAATTATATATGTCCAAATTCCTATGAAGTTCAGCATTTAAATTACTTAAAACATTTAATTTCCATTCATTAAAAAATTCAAGAGGTTTATTATAATCTATTGATATTTTATATATAAAAAGGTCAAGATCCAGATTAAATTGTTTTAAAATAGAAAAAATTGTATAACATGAAGGTAATCGAAATTTAGTCCCATTAGTCATAAGATTACGCAAGTAATCATTCTCTACAATATTAATATCCCCTGTAATAATGTGACCATGTACCTTATCTACATAATTGCTATAATTAGGATTATTACATAAGCAAGGAGGTTTATCATTTGATGTTAGAAATTTTGCAAATTTATTGTAATTGAAAATCCTACGTCCTAATGTAACATTGTATTTGTATGATTTATGTATTGTAAAATTTTTTATGGGGAATTTGTTCTCAATGTTATTAATTACATTGTGTATATTTATTTTATTAAGTACAATATTGGAAAAAGTAATTATAAGTAGAGTGTTGTTAGTTTTTTTGTAAGTGTTTTTTGAAATTTTTACATTAAGTTGATTAATTCTAAATAATAAAAGATCAAAATAAACATCACTAAAATGTGGCGATAGATTTAATGATAAAAAAACTTTATAATACTTGCTAAGATTTTTCTTTTTGATCGAAAAAATATTTTTCCTAATATCAAGCCATTTGTAAGAATTATTGAATTCATATTCCAAATTAGATAATTGCCGTTCAATATCATTACTAGAGATATACTGTGAACTATTACAATTTTTACCCCTTTTTGTACGTGTAGTTTTTGTATTTGCTGTATGATTTAATATAGCATAAGTGCTACTGTAATGTTCATGTTTAGTAGTAT
The DNA here is from genome assembly GCA_963931845.1 of Maratus michaelseni. Classification (NCBI taxonomy): domain Eukaryota; kingdom Metazoa; phylum Arthropoda; class Arachnida; order Araneae; family Salticidae; genus Maratus; species Maratus michaelseni. Next base: position 496,360,348 of record OZ007586.1, read on the forward strand.
TAGTATAAACAAGGTTTGTACGATTAAATAATTTAGAATTAAGACCATAAGGATATAATGAGTTACGAGATTTGATAAAAATTGATTCATAAAGTAGTCTATCAGTGAAATTTTTGTGCATACTTAAGATTTTTATTGTAATATCTTTAAAGTCATGTTGTCTAAAGTGCATGTGCTCAACATTTATAGAATTATTTTTAATAATATCCTGTCTATGTTGATTGATTCTGTAGTGCAATGGATTACATGATTGACCAATATATTCCATCTTACAAATATTGCAGTTTATCGAATAAATAATGTTGTAAGCTTTACAGAAAAATACATTAATTTTAATTTTATGTTGGTTTATAACATATGTTCAATATAAGCAAAAGTGAGGCGTTAGCACCCTTTCACATCCACCTCACACACAAAAAACAGTTTTATATGTGTCTGCTCTGTCGAAAGTTTTCGAAAAAATTCTCAGATTGGGCATAAAGCTCACGCATGAATTATTATTGTTGGATTAAAAATATATTTTGATCATAAATAGATTTAAAATTGATTATTAAGGACAAATAATTTTAAAATTTTAAACATCTTATATCGATTACAAAATTACAAAACGAATCTTGCATGATGTTTATAAGAACTAAAAAAATATTATTAATAATTTTCGTGATAATTTAACGATAATTAAACTTTGGATACATTGATAGAATGTTGAAACGTTGAAAGTAAAAAATAAATAAAAAATTGACACGTTCCTGATTCAAGAGCTGGGATCAGAAAATTTTAGCAGTTTTTTTTTTCGCCTTATTTAACTGCAGGGAAATATCGCAACTTCTGTGAATAAACGAGGCGGTTACGAATTCTGTGTTTAAAAAATTAAATAGAAATTTTCTTTCCAGACTGCTTGGAATTTCAAAGGAGTGTGCGAACGTTGAAGAGCAGAAATTCTTTCAGAATATCTTCTCACATAAAAAAAAAAAAAAAAAAAAAAAAAAAAAAACGATTGCAAAATTTTCAGCATAATATATAGAAAGAAAATAGTTCTGCCATCTATTGTTGTGTTACATCAGAAGCTTTACTGAACTTTATAAAACTGAACTTTCCATATTATAAAGGAGTAAAAATAAATATGCATAGTTCTCTGAGAGTTGTTTTACATCCATTTAGTACCATCTGATATGAAGTTATCATGCGAGGATTAAAATATTGAGCAACATTAATGCATATCCGTCTTAAAAATTAATAATAACAGGACTTGGTGGACTTTCTTTATGGAGCTACATAAAATAAATCAAATACATTATCTTCAAGAACTATTATTGTTTTAAATGTATTTTAATGACTTTGATAATGTCGACGGAACACTTTTCCCTTCATTGTAAAAAAAGGCATTCCGAAAATGCAGTAGAAGACCACTAATCCGCACAGCTTGGTTCCAAGCGTTTTGCAGATTTGAGACTTTTTGTAGATTAAAGGTCATATCTATTTAATAGTTGTTCGCATTTTTTTAATTAATAATTTAGACAAATTTAGATTGTCAATGCTTAAAAATAAACAAATTACACACTTAAACATATATTACATAAAGTAAGAACTAATTAAAAAATAATTTAATGATCATCATATATTTTAAATCTATCATCAATAGTTGTTGGTATTAAAACATTTGGTTTATGTTTTTGTATTGTTGGTATTAAAACATTACAAAAAAAAGCAGTCTACAAATAGCCAAAATTGTCTGCTGAACCATAAAATTTTGTTCTTAGAAATTTTGATATTTTGGGCAAATTATTGCCAAAAATATATTTGTAAGACAAATACTTTTTAAAAGGAAATATACTTTATTTTACCACATGAATGATTAATTAAGTGAAATACTTTTATAAGTACTATCATTTAAACTAGAAAAAGAGTATTTAAATGATATGTAACAATATATATCAGAAGTAAAATTAAAGTTGGAGGAAAAAATGAAAAAAAAATGCTATTGGAAAGTTATCTTTAAGAATTAAATTCCTTTGTTTACATTCACATATGCTGTGTTGATTACAGGCATTAGCGAATTGCAGGTTTTCGGATTAGATGTACTCTACTGTATTTGCAATATCATGCTTTACAACACCATCTCATATGAAGTTGTCATGCATGAGAGAGTTCAAATATTGAAAACAATTTTAGCATATCCGTAATCAAAATCAGTGATGACAGGACTTGGTGGTATTTCTTTATGGAGCTACATAAAATAAATTAAATACATTATCTTCAAGAACTATTATTGTTTTAAATGTATTTCAATGACTTTGGCAATGTCGACGAAAAACTTTTCCCTTCATTGTAAAAAAAGGCAAATATTTCCGAAAATATTACAATACTATACGTTTTACAAAACCATCTCATACGATGTTATCCTGCATGAGAGAGTTCAAATATTGAAAAAAATTCTAGCATATCCGTCTTCAAAATCAATGATAACAGGACTTGGTGGTATTTCTTGATGGGGCTACACAAAATAAATAAAATACATTATCTTCAAGTACTGTTATTGTATTAAACGTATTTTAATGACTTTGGCAATGTCGACAAAACACTTTTCTCTTTGCTATTTAAAAAAAAAAAAAAAAAACCAAATATTTTCGAAGATATTACGAAATTTAATACGGTTTACGAAAATATAATATAAACTCTTCCGAGTTACCCACGATTCCGAGAAGCGTTCTTTTATCTTCCGAAACCTCAGAAACCTATATATTTCCAAGATGTAAAAAAGCATTTCTGAAACAAAAGTTTCTTTTGCTACCGTAATGTTCAGAAACGTTTTCAAGTATTTTTTACAGTTTTTTTTAACCCGGATGCCACACTGCAAAAAAATCTGAAACGTTTTATCCCGTAGCAGAAATGCTTCCAAAAATTTAGCTTAAACTATCGATACTCTTCATTTACTGGTTAGTTCGGAAACGTAACATGCATTTTCGTAAGCTATTCAAAGCGAGGAACACTCAATAAATTTGAAACGTTTCATTCCAAAGCAGAAATGTTTCAGAAAATTTATCGTTAACTATGGGTTCTCTTCAATTACAGGCTAGTTTGGAAATGTAACACTCATTTCCGTGTAAAGTATTTGAAAGAGGAGAATGGAATACGAAATGAAGTACGATTTATACGTATGCTCATCGTCACGGACCCAATACGTTCTACAAACGTCATCATCACATGATTTGAATTGCTCTGGAGAGGACAGAGCTAAAAGACGTAACGTATTTTGATAGCAGTAAGTATTCTGTTTTATAATTTCTTTTATTTAAGAAAACGATAAACATGTTTAAAAGAATTAATATGATCCGATTCAATTTTATTGTATAATAATATTAGAGTTCCAGTTAATCTTTTGTTGCACATGAAAAGTTAAATAACTCGTTCGAAGGTTTCTTTATTAGTCGTGTTCCGTAAATCTATGATAGATACCAGACATTTCATTAATGAATAATAATGAAATGGTAGTATTAGTAAAGTTCAGATAGCACCGTTTATGCGTTTTTATTTCACAGGCTATCAAAGTCTGAAAGCTAATGTTACCGCAGGTTCTGTATGTATGTACGTATGTACTATGTATGTACGTAACGCGATAACTCTTGATAGAAATATTCGATTTGCTTCAAATTTTGTATATAGGTTCATACTGATAAGACGCTTCCCTGATTAGTTTTGGGGGTTCATTGGTTAAGTATGAAGGGGGAAACGAGGGCTATTCCCCCCTTAATTTCGATAAATGGGTTTTTCATACAGAATTATCCAATTTGCTTCAAATTTTGTATATACAGTGGTGGCCAAAAGTGTGGACATCTTTTGAAAGTTTCATGTTTTTCAACTTTGTGTGCTTGTAGAATATATTAATATAGTAGAATATATTAATTTTCACTTAAATACAAACATTTATATATAAAATTGAAGGTAATTTAATGTAAAATTTAATAATAAAAACAGTATTACAATATCTGTATTACAAAAAAAGTTATGTAACTAATAGTAAGATCTATCTTAGATTTGCATTTTTTAAAGTGATATTTACACAATCAATACTTGTAGGGTAACCCTTATTTTTTAAGACAGCTTCACAGCGTCTTTTCATCGAGTGAACGAATGTTTGAAGTTCATCTTTCGTAATCATATGGTGCCAAGAATCAATTATAGCTTCAATAAGTTGTCTTTCATTGGATGGACGTTTTTTTCGTACAAGAATTTTCAAACGTCGCCACAAATTTTCAATTGGATTGAGATCAGGGCTGTTTCCTGGCCATGGTAATATATCTATGCCTTTATTTTGAAACCATGCTTTGCATACTTTTGCTGTGTGGCATGGAGTTGAATCCTGCTGAAAAATAAATGGTGCGTTGTTGGGGAAGAGATCCCTGATGGAAGGTATCAATTTTGGTTCCAAGACAGTTTCGATGTATTTTTTGGCATTCAGGATGCCATCAATCACCTGAATTCGGCCCACACCATCTGCAGACAGACATGTACAAATCATGACATTTGTTGTGTTTTTTGTAGTTGCTTCAATGCAATCAGGATGAAGTGCTTCTCCTACTCTACGTCTCACGTATTTTCTATACCATCACTACAAAAGAGCGATATTTTACTCTCATCGCTCCAGATTACTTGCTTCCATTTACTTTCTGACCATTTAATGTGTTCTTTTGCCCACTTAACTCGTTTTTCGCGTTGCTTTTGATTTAAATATGGTTTTTTCCTTGGAATTCTAGCTTGTAGTCCAAATCCTGATAACCTTCTTCTTATTGTTCTTGAACTTACTGCAATACCCGCTGCATTCATTTCACATCTAATGGCGTCTGATGAAATTTTTCTACACCAGAACAAGTCACTGAACCACACACTTGTCTTGCAATTTCAGCATAAGAGAGGCCATTTTCTCTCAATATGACAATTCGGCTTCTTTTTGTAGATGTCCAATTAGTTCTTCTTGTTGATGACATTGTTTAAAATTAGTTTAATTAAAAAAAGGACTTTAAATATTCAAAAACAGCAATACTCTATTTAATTGTACTAGTATGCATCATTCCGCAAAATATTTCCACAACAATAACTCTTTTACCATCCAAATAACCTAAACTATATTTACAGACATTTGATTGGCCCTCAGAATAGTGTTTGTGATTGGCTAGTACGCTTTTATTACAAAACACGTCCTTATTAAAAACGATTTGTGTTTGTTTGTTCTACTAAAATGAGCATAACTTTTTTTGCAATACAGATATTGTAATACTGTTTTATTATTGAATTCTACATTAAATTACCTTCAATTTGATATATAAACGTTTGTATTTAAGTGAAAATTAATATATTCTACAAGCACACAAAGTTGAAAAACATGAAACTTTCAAAAAATGTCCAAACTTTTGGCCACTACTGTAGGTTCATTGTGATAAGGCACTTTCCTGATTCGTTTTGAGGGTTCATTGGTTAAGTATAAAGGAGGAACGGAGGGCTAATCCCCCTTAATTTAGATAAATGAGTTTTTCATGCAGAATTATCCAATTTCCTTCAAATTTTGTTCATAGGTTCATTGTGATAAGGTGCTTCCCTGATTAGTTTTGGGGATTAATTGGTTAAGTATATAAAGAGGGAAAGGGGGGCTAATCCACTATTAAGTTATTGTCGATTTCTTTGTTTTTCTAATTTTCAATAATATTTATTTACAAATATGTGATTTATAAAAAAAAAATATGAAAAAAACATATAGTATGAGTGAAATTATAAATTTTGTTCGGTCATATAAATGGTAACATTTTATCATTACAAAAGTTATGAATCAGAACCTAATCTCAAAACGAAAGCACGATAAAAACGTATAAACGGTGCTAATCTATACTTCATTATTACTATCACTGCATTATTATTCACCAATCAAATATCTAATACTTATTATAGATTCATGGAACAAGAGTATAAAGAAACTATCGAACGAGTTTTTTTTTAAAACTTTGTATGTGCAACAGAAGATTAACAGCAACTCGAATATTATTGTACAGTAAAATTCAATCGGATAATTTTAATTCTATTTAAAAAGTGTATCGTTTTCTTGAATAAAAATTATGATGCAGAAATACACAGAAACATTTCCAAAATATGCAGAAACATTTTCTAATTTCTCTTCCCGAAATATACGGAAACATTACGAAATAATTTTCCGTAATATACAGAACCCTTTGTGCCACATTGCTGACCCATTAGATGGAGTAACGTTTCCGGACTGAATTAAACCTCAAGTAAACATTTTCATGTTCAACAAACATCTTCAACTGACAAACATGCTATATTAACAGCAGCCTTAATGTTTACATTAATTTGTTATATACTTTTGCATATAAAATTTCTGTTATACAGCTAAAAATGTTACAAAGACGAAACAGAAAGAAAAAGCAATTAAAAGAAGAAAAATCAATTCAAATCAAAAATCGAAACGTTTCCGAGTAGTTTTTAGAGTGCATTAATCGGTTTTCTGAACATGAAATATTTTTTTGGATGCTAGCAATTTTCAAGTCTATTTTCATGTTCAAACTTTGTGAAAAACATGCTAAATTAACAGTATTAAAAATAATATTAAAATAAACATTATTTTTTAACTCTTGTATGTTTTAATTATGTTTACGCAGCTGAATTTTTTTTTTTAAGTATTGATATTATCCGAAAAATATGATATTTCGTGTCGATAAAACTGATTAATGCATAAAAAAACTACTCGGAAATGTTTCCGAAAATTCCTGGCTGCAAAAAAAACTTTTGTTTCAAGAATACTTGTTTAAATCTTGGAAATAGATTGGTTTCTGAAGTTTCCGAAGATAAAGGAACGTTTTTCGGATTCGTGGGTACTCGGAATTATAATTTTCGTAAACCGTATTAAATTTCGAGATAGTTTTTTTCGTGATAGTTTGTCATTTTTTACACAGTTACTGTATATTTTTGAAAGAGCAAGTTATATTTAACCATCATGTAAGTATGGCGCTTTGTTTGTAAATTCGTAAATAAAAGAATAATTATCAAGGTATTTTGTTTAAAATATTAGGATATGTGTATTCTTATAAGCATGTAAGTTTAAAAAGCTTTATAATTTCATTGTTTTATAATGTAAATATATGTTTCTGCTTGAGTAACTCATTAAAAAAGACGTGTCAGTCTATTTGGCAGCATTCATTTTTCAAATTCAACGAACAAAATAACGTTTTTTGGCCCCGTGTTTCCAGCTATTAACGGAAACTTAGAGAAGCGTCTTCTTTCATTGCGTTTTCAGAGTTTTTTTTTTCTTTCAGATTGTTGGTCTGTCTTTTTATTCTAACAAAATTATAAACGCTGTAAATGTAAGAATAAATGTTTAAACTTGTTTAATTTGATTCAAGATTATTCGGTTAATATGCCCAAACCGATTTTCGTTTTAAGAAAAGTTGTTGCTATATTTTTATATTGACTAGACAGTTTCCGCTTGTGACTTAACGTTTCGACATCTCGACAAATGTCCCGTTGTTTCACAAAACCTCTGAAATGCCACGGTTTCTAAAAACTTAAAAATATCAATAAGCTACGATTCTTTGAAAGGAATCGTAGGAAGAAATCTAATACCATTTGAAAAACTCTTATTGCGCTTGAAAAATAAAATAAACTGACTTCTTAATATCTTAAGAATTGATATGCACCAAATTTAGAGAAAATATTTTAGGAATCATTAATGTAAATACTAAATTTGTTTCAAAATACATAATAGTGTCCAAAAACATCTGCTAGTTTTGTGCTCTGATATCCGGTCGCCTTTTATTAGCCCAAATTTAGAGAAAATATTTTAGGAATCATTAATGTAAATACTAAATTTGTTTCAAAATACATAATAGTGTCCAAAAACATCTGCTAGTTTTGTGCTCTGATATCCGGTAGCCTTTTATTAGCCCAAATTTAGAGAAAATATTTTAGGAATCATTAATGTAAATACTAAATTTATTTCAAAATACATAATATTGTCCAAAAACATCTGCTATAGTTTTGTGCTGCGATAGTACATGAAAAAAATAATTTATAAAGGAATTTGATGTAAAATCCATTTTTCCCTTAGTTTTAGGGCAATCAAAGTTTGCGCAACACAAGATATATTTCAATACATGACAATGTTTTTTAGGATAATCAGTATTTTCCCCTGAAATAATGACTATGATGTACTACCGCTACTGTGATACCCAGTAGTGTCAGAAAGACATGTGATGTCCTTTGCATTAGTTTACAGTCATAGTAATAACGCAAAAAATCGAAATTATAATTTAACTGAGCTGTTTGTATATCAAATTTTTTTGTTTTAATTCCACTGAATTGAATGTATTTGGTTCCAGATTGCGTTGTCAATTATACTGTCGCAAATAACGGGACTGTAATTTTTGAAACAGCGACATAAAAATACAACGTAACCTGCTAAAGGGAATCACTTGAGACTGGGTAAAAAGTCCACTTTATGCAGGTTTCTAGGCGTAATTATAGGGCATCACTTTTGCCTGGACCATGAAATTTATCTGCTTAAAGGGTAGATCACGTTACAGACTGGTTCCGTTTTCACAGCTTTTACAGTAATTAATTAAAAATAAAATCTTTGTATTAACAAATGATATTAAAACAAATGAAATCTTTAACACGTACACAGGTCTTGGATAGTTTTAGATTTATAAACTGCAAATCAATAAATCTTTAAAACGTATCGATTTAATCAACAATGAATCGTTAAAAAAAAAAAAATGCAGTTAAAGCTTAGCGGATGTAACGATTTTGCGTTCTTAAAATTTAGTACTGTAAAAATTATTCTGAATTTGTTCTGTGTAATTATTTTTTTAATCTGGTAATTACATTTTTAAAAATGCATTTTTTTCTTTATATATATGACGGCGATTAGAAGCATTTCAATTCTGCTTTAACTTCATCTCGAATCCTAGACCTGGCTGGATTAAAGGGATTGAAAAATTCATTTTCTTCCAAATGTGGTTTTTAAGGACTCGATGTATTTTTTTTTATATAAACTACTGCTGATATGTCCATAAAATTTGCATAACACATTTCAATTAATAAATTTGTGTTTTTATTATGCATTTTATAAAATATTTTTAAAACTTCTATAATAAAAATTTCTTATAAGGCTGGTTCCAACACAATATTAAATAATGAAAGAAATCTTGTGTGGATAAATATACTAAAAATACCAACGTTTGACACACAATAACATCGTGTAATAAACAGACGCACGTTTCATGAGTATCATGGACTCACTTCCTCAGTGTAGTCACACGTCAGCCTAATACATTTGATACCTGTGTATACCGGAAACCTTTTGCAGTCTCACTCCCTCCGCATTTTAATTCGTGTCACCCCCCTTCTCAGAAAGCCTTGGCTTTTCATTTCTTTATTAATAGAGCAATTTCCATTTGTTCTGATAATGTTTCCCTTGGTACAGAATTGAATTATATTAGATCTGTTGCTATTAATCGTGGTTTTAGTTTGACTTATATCAACCGTTTAATTTTTCGTTGTCTAAATAAAAATAGTAATCTTGTTCCTTCTGATGTCCCAGAATCTTTTTCTAACCTCATTATTTTACCATTTCACAATAGCATTAGCTATAAAATAGCTAATATTTTAAGGCAATATGATTTTAAGGTTGTTTTTAAGCCAGTTAATAAACTAAATTTTCACAGTTAAAGGATAAAATTTCACATCAAAACTTTTGGGGCATTTACAATATCCAATGTCAATGTGGTTTGTCCTATATAGGACAGACTAAACGACAACTCCGTTTCAGACTCAATGAACACAGAAATTACATTAAGAAAAAAGAATTACAAAAGTCCTCTATTGCCTGTCACTGTTGGAGTGAGGGACATAATTTTAACTTCGACTCAGCCACTATTATTAAGAAATGTAACACTCCATTAGATTTAGACTTCTTTGAGGCAGTTTATATTCATAAATTTGGTAACTCCCTGGTTAATGATTTTTCAAGTGTACCGTACATCTCACCTTTCTGGGTTGAGTTACTTTGTCATAGTGAATCCTCTACAACCAACCAACCGACTTAATCAGATTGGAGGAGTTTCTCGGTGTGTTGTTGTTTTTCATTTGGGTTTTTAGATTCATTTTCATGTCTTTGGGGGGATACAATAGGGTTTAGGTTTATTTACACTGAGGAAGTGAGTCCATGATACTCATGAAACGTGCGTCTGTTTATTACACGATGTTATTGTGTGTCAAACGTTGGTATTTTTAGTACAATATTAAATGTATATTGGACTCACAAAACAAATTTATGTTTTATATTTACAACGAATTTTGTGAAAAGATTAGAAAATGACCTATTAAACGTTATAAGCATAGGAACTTCCAAAGTTCCTATGTCCTTTACTAAAAATATTCTATGTGTAGATTTTCTGAAACGAGACCACTGTCTTCTAAAAGAATTAGTTTTAGCCTGAGTTTAGCCCTAGATTTATATTTACAACAAATTTTGTGAAAATATTAAAAAATGACTTATTAAACGTTATCAGCATAGGACGTTCCAAAGGTCCTAAGTGCTTAACTCAAAATATTCCATGTGTAAATTTTCTGAAACGAAACCATTGTCTTCTAAAAGAAATAGTTTTAGCCTGATTGATAACTATGGTTATAATGAATTCTAATTAATATATCTTTTTCATAATTATTACAATGATATTTCTCCATTGGAGAGTTTTATTTTATTTATTTTATTTGTTAGTAAAATTAACAGTTTACCTTTAAGTGATAATCGCGAATTAAGAAAAACAATGAAAATGTAAATACAATATGCTACATTTTTTTTACACTTTAATGGTTCCGAATTCGGTGGTAAATGTAGATAAAAGAAAATATCTGTCGACAGTCAGTTTTCAATCTTAAAAGCGCTTATTTAAAAAAAGTGTATAATGTACAACATATGAATATGAGACAATGGACAAATGTAAATTAATTATCAATAAATAAAGTAAAAGAAAAAATTTGAAAATTAATAATTACACATGCTATAAAATAGAGAAGGTTCATTTAAATTTTCATATTATTTCTCAGGTTAAAGTATATAAGATTCTTAGATTCAGTCTTTAATTATTTCTCTCTCATTTTCAACAGAATTCAAATTTGAAAATTGACTCTTGCAAACACATGACATTACATCTGTACTGATCCTGGTCAAATTCTTTTGTGAACAACCAACCGACACATTAATGAAATCATATGCTTTGGATAGTAATATACACTTACGTGCAGTTTTTTGCCCGGGAATCAATATTACCAGTTAGGCAAGGTTTATTATTATTATTATTATTATTATTATTATTATTATTATATTGCCTGATTGCTTCCGATTTTTTTTCACACTAACAAATTTAAGTACATGTTTAATGACAGATTAAATAAACTCAATATTACTTTTTCAAAAAAATGACAACAATCAAGCTATATGAATTTAAAAAAAAACGGTCAACTGGTAACATTGATGGGAATACTACTAAGTAATATGAAAATGATAATTTTCCTAAAATTTATCGAAGTTTTTTCCTGTACTAGATCTTCCGAGTATATTATTGATGGTATGATGTTTGTAAATAAAAAGTGATTGGACTACCTCGCTTTGTCTTGAATAGTGTGCTGAAGGCTGGGGCGGTCCTATTCAGTTCTTTTCCTAGTAGAAGATCGGATTAATGGAAATGCGCATTAATTTTTATTACTGTTAGTTTGTGGTTGGATTAGTTAAACGATTGTAACAAAATAAGTAAAGTGGTTGGAGAAAATAATTGAATATTTTTATACAACGCGTATAACTTCGAATATTGTCACTAAATATGTAGGAAAGCAAAATGTCTATATACTGACTGTCTGCACATTAATGTAATTATATATGATGTTAGAGTATATTTGGTGGTAATATGAATAAGATCAAATAATTGTTAAGCAGTTTCATCAATAAATGAATAAAGCTGATTGAAAGAACTTTATAATTGAGTATTAAAGCAAATAATGTTGCGTATCGCCTCAGGTAACTTGATATAGGGAATTTACATCGATTGAATTAGAAAAAAAAAATGAGTACCATATTTTATGCCGAGTGTTTTCCACTCAGTGCTGCATTTTGATTGAACACCCTAGTAGGGGTAAACAATAATTCTATTGACAAATCCGTTCAACTTTTTAAAAAAATCATGTTTTTTCTGTTTTAAAATTTTAAAGCTGATGTATTTAAGTATCAAGCTGAAATTTAAAAAAAATTACATTCATTTAATGATTTAATTTTTAGTCATAGTTCACAGATTCTTATGTCATTTTTTTAGTTAAAGAGCACCAATTTTTTCTTCACCAATTCAATGCTTCTTATTTTGTAAGAAAAAAATCATAAGGATTACAGAAAATCTTAAATGTTGTCATCTCTGATATCGTATAATACGCCGCGCCAATACAATGCAAAACTATCGAATGGGAAGAAATTGCTTTTAAGTTTTACTAATTACCATTCGTTTTGGTGGATACGTATTTCTTGAATTGAGTCTTATAGGATAGGTTCTAATTTCTTTTAGGTAACGGGTGGAAATTTATCTTGTAGTCTACTTAGACAGATTTTTGCTTAGAAAAGCAGATATTTTCACATTTGACTGCTCTGCATTATAGTAACAAAATTATTTAAAATATATGACTTAATACAATTAGATGATTTAAAGAGCACTTATACGCGTTTTTTTTCCTATATAGAAACATAAACGTAATAAATCAATTATTCATAAAGTAATGAAAAGAAATACAACTGATTTCGTTATAAAATAATCTTTTTTAGACTCCTATGAATATTTGCTTCAAATTTTTAGCTGAATTGTAGAACTAATGATAATGGTTGAATGTTATATCTTGTTATATTTTATAATAACTTTTGTTGCTTGAATATAGAATAAAAGTCTATGATGACTGGCGGATTTTCATTAGTGCTCCCGACGCGATACGTATTTCAGTTATACGTTTAACCGATATACGTATATACGTATAATACGTCTCTAAGAAATAGGTATTACCTTAAAAGATACGTTTAAACGTATCCTTAAATCCTCGTATGTATATTGGCAATTTAATTTTAAAAAATCAAACGTGTTACAATGATTGTTTTCACTTTTCACTTTTAGTTTCAGTCTAGACTGAGATTACAGTTCAACATAATAAATGTAAATTGTTTTAATTTTCGTGGATAAACCAAGCGATGAAACTATTAAAGAGGTTAAATGGAAAAAATCGATATTTGAAACTGAGTCATTTTAAAAAGAAACGTAACATTCATTTTCATACATAAATTTGAAACATTTTACTTATGACTACACAAAATAAAAATTATAAAGTAAAAATTAAAAGGTTTCTTTTTTTCATCCACCCTTTATTTAAGTTTTGGCAAAATCGTTTCGTTACATTTTATAAAAACCTAAAGTTATAATAGAAATAATTTTTTTTTAAATATCACGTAATTTAACTAGTTAAAGTGCTTAATGCGTATTCAGTTTATATCCCTATAAATTTTCATCATCAGATGAATTGATGTTTTCAAATATCGATTTATGGTTCTAGTCTCAAAAGACAAAAGACTTTTGTAGTGAAAGTTATGTTGCGTTTAGCAGAATATGTGCATTTTTATCTTTCCTACTAAACATTTATAGATAATTGAGATAAAAGTAATGTTATTTCCCCTCATTTTGGATGGATGCATGTGCTGATATTAAGGTACGTAAAGTTGAAAGAATATTAAAATTTAAATCGTAATTCAGCTGACAATGTAACAGGACTAAGTTATTTAAAATTTTTACCAAACACATTCCCGATGTTGCTAAAATGCCTGGATGTTGTCAGGGAACCTAAATTTTTGGTCGAATAAAAGGAAAAAATGCTCTAATCAATTAGGGGGGAAAATCACAAATATGCGATAAATTTCGACAGAGATTAGAAACAAACATCTATTTTACAAAGCACAAACGTGTGTGTCAATAACGCGGACACACACTGGTAACATTTACAAGCATCATTATTACGGTTAAAGCTGTGTTTGTTATTGTTTGTGGTTAAAACCGTGTTACAGCAATGAAGTAATTATTCGCACAAGCATACTCTCACTAAAATATGGCAGTTGGATCCAATTACAGAAATTTATCAACACTTATGTGTATGAAAACATGTTTACACCCAGGCATGCGTTCGAGTTTCTAACATACACACACATATGTGCCACATTTGGCACCAAAAACCATAAAAAATGAGGCGAACATTTTGCTAAAGTGCTAATTCAGCTCAATTCTAACTGTAATACATTTTAAAAAGTATGAAAAAGGGATTGCATAGACAAAAAATCTCAGAATAAGTGTAAAATTACTCTAAATAATCCCTAGAAATGAAATGTTAAAAATTTTAATTTTCCAAAACACACAGCATATTTGACTATACGAGTTATTTTTATTTTCTGAAAACGGCAAAATATGAGGCAATTTTTTTACCTAGTTTCTAATAATTTTTCTTAGTTTTTAATGTTTAAGATCTTATTGATACTTTTTCCTTTTTTTTTCCTTAGAGAAGTTGGTGTATATTTTGATAAGATTTTGTCTTACGTTGAAGCGAAAAAAAAATTTCAATTTTTAAAAATTTGAAACTTAAGAAAAAAAAACGTAGCTTCCTCCAAGCAAAATCTGAAATGACGCTCCCGAAGTTATGTCGTTTAACGTGTTAAACATGATTTTTTTTTATCCTATATCCGTGGGACGGGGGAAAAATCAATGCTTATCTATACATCTTCTTTAAAAAGGTCTAAAATAAGTTACAAAGTAACTTATTTATATCGGGTAGAATTACTATTTCAGATTCTCGTCGGAAATGGCAATAACCTTCGACCTTGTATATGTGAATAAGTAATCGTCACGTTTATCGTAAAGAAAACTATATGCAACAGATATTTTACCTTCTATATTTACTTATAAATGAACTAACGAATTAGTTTATGCACAGTGTTTTGTGTTTTCAAATGTTTTTGCGAAGTTACAATATTATATACTGAAGCTTTAGGAATGGGGAAGCTTTAGGAATGTACAGCCGTGAAAGCAAATGATTCGTTGTTTGTAATAATACAGGAAATTTCTCGGAAATCAGAAAAACGATTGATTATTTATTACATAGTTCATATTAGCCCTGGTTTCTTGCAAGTTTATCCGAACGTGCGTCGGGTATTACAATTCTTTGCAGTAATCATATATATCATATCAAAAAAGTATTTAGATAAAATTTGCTGTCTAGGTGCGCTGAGTAGAAAGAGATGTCGACAAAGCAAAGACGAAGCAACAAGTGCATGTCTGATTTCACATCAACTTTCATTTAAAATTCAGTAAATTGCCAAAGGGTTACATTGGGAAATTCTTTTGAATAGAGCATCATGAATCTTTGAAAATGCTTTACGAAAATAAACTATATTGGCATGTTTTATCACTGATATTTTATGATTCGCCAAAACTAGAGCGTAATTTCGAAAAGAATTAATGATGCCATGTAGACATATTTATTTGATACGAATGGCGTCATCTTTGTTTTCGATGAAACTAAAGGCACATTTCAATGGTTGAATTCCATGATTTATTTTGACAGTTAATTTTTTTGTGATAGGATTTATGGTCATTTGGATTTTAGAGAATAGAATTAATGAACGTGTTTATATTAAGATTTATCAATTAACTATTTTTGTTTGACCGTTGCACCAGCTTCCATTATAACCGTAAATGTTACCTGTTGGAATAAATGGGGAATACACTTATGTTTTAATGAGTTATTAACGGTGAGAAATTTTGATAGTAAATTATCCCAAACACTTCTTAGTAACTTACAACGAGGAAGTTTGTAAAAGATGATTTCATATCCGTTAGAAGATATAATTTTTTTGTTATCTCTTGCAACAACAAGATTTAATGCAGGTAATTGTTTTTCAGCTGAAAAAGAAATTAATTGGATAAATGCAATACTCGCCCTTCTTTTTTTAAAAGGAGAGGGACCTATATAACACAAAACTACGTTAAATAGAGATTATAATTTAAAAGGAAATTATTATTTTTAGGGGAAATTTTGAGAATTAAAGTTAAAAGAAAGGAGAATAATAAGTATATGATAATTGATATCATATATTTCTCCAATCGTTTACGACTGAAAATTGTTTAGAAAATGTTAATGAAAATTGGATGCTCTGTTCAAAGATTACATGTAATAGGGCAATAATTAAAAAATACATAAAAATGCTGCGATAAATGTAAACACACAAATAATATTGTAAGTCACATGTCCATATGATTTTTTTCTAAATACTTGGCCATTCAAAGAAACTTCAAAAATAGTCCTCAAAGTTACGAAAAATATTTAAAGTTATTTGGAAAAGGGAAAACAAAAAAAATAAATTATATCTTCCAACGGGTATGAAATCATCTTACGAAAACTTGCTGCAAGTCATTAAGTATTTTGGATGATTTATTATAAAAATTTTCGACCATTAATTACTTATTAAATTACAAGTGTATTCCCTATTAATTTCAACATGTATTAATTTCTGTAATAATGTAAGCTTCTGCAAATGTCAGACAAAAATCGTTAAGTAATAAATCTTAATATAAATACATTCATTAATTCTATTCTCTAAAAAGCTAAATGCTCATAAATCCAATAACAAAAAATTAACTGTCAATATAAATCATAGAATTCAACCGTTGAAATGTGCCTGTTGTTTTATCTAAAACAAAGCTCACGCCATTCGTATCAAATAAATATATATACGTGGCATCATTAATCCTTTTCGAAATTATGCCTAGTTTTGGTGACTCATAAAATACCAGTGATAAGCATGCCAAAATAGTATACATATGAAAAGCATTTTCAAAAATTCATCATGATCTGTTCAAAAGAATTCGCCAAATAATGTAACCCTTTGGAAATTTACTCAATTTTAGTATGAGAGTTCACGTGAAGTCATGCTGCTTCTCTTTTGCTTCGTCAACATCTCATTCTACTCAGCCCACCTCGGCATCAAACTTTTTGTAAACGATTATTTTGGATATGCTGCAAGGAATTGTTATGCCCAACGCACGTTCGGGTTAACTTGTAAGAAACTATGGTTAATGTTAAATATGTAATAAATAATCATTCCATTTTTGCTAATTCCAGAAAATTTTCCTGTGTTATTGCGAACAACGAATTTATTTGCTTTCACAAATGTGCATTTATGTTAATTTTTCTCCATTCCCACAATTCAGCATGGAGAAATTTTTTGCCACCTTGAATCTATTTCAGACGATGAAAACTTTAACTATTCTTCAAGTAATAATTGTAGACGAATGTCTTTTAAAAGTCGCAGAGTAGAGTAGGCAGTGGTGGTTTATAACGGACGGGAACGATTTGATGGGTGCATTCCAACTGGCCCTGTGCTTTTATGAGCAAGGCAAGTTCATACATTCCAAAGCTTATACGAGCTTCATAATGTAAAACCTCTCCTTTTTAATCTTTGAATAAAAATTAATATCCAAAATTGTTTTTGCACATGGGATCCTACATGAAGAATGCCTACTCTTGACACAGGATTGCAGCATCTTCTGTGATTAATAAATAGCCTCTTATGAAGATCACTGCTGTGCAAACTCAACAAAAAAGGAACTAATTCAAACTCAAATCCATCTTCTAAAATGTGTTAAGTTCGAGCTCAAATTCAAAATTTATAAAATGAACCGCTCAATTCAAACTTACTTTTTTTAAAAAGAGCGAAACTCGCTAAGGATTCCTTTAAAAGAAGAAAAAAAAATTACGAGAGAAAGGGAAAAATATTTTGCTATATTTTATGAACTTACTATACTGATGTCGAAATCTTTAATTAATTTTGTATAGGAACAAGACTTAAAATGCTGCGGTGTGATTGAAATATTGTAATTAATATAACAAATTTCTATAAATGAATCTTAAATTCTTCAATGGTTTTTGGTGTTAAATTGTCAAGGTGATTTTCTCTGTAAACTTACCATTAAGAATATTAAAGTAAATCTTTAATATTTTTTGTTTAAATGCTATCACATCTTTTTTGTTTTGAGACTATTGCAATTACAAATCGACCACAACAAAAAAGCGCGTTAAATGGTTTTGAGAAATGATAAGAAAATATGTATGTTTTCTATTCCCAAAGTTTAACACAGATTTTTTCTGAGAATTATACACTGACGTTTAGCTAATTTCTGGGAACTATAATATTTAAAGGGAAAAAAGAAAACGTGTTTTTAACAACGAAAAATTTTCAGAAAATTGTGAAAAAAAAAAATGGAATACGTGTATTTTGATTCAAACTCAAGGAATTTTTTGAGCTCACGCTCGCTTTTCAAAAAGTAAATCAAATTCAACTCTAAACACACAGAAAGTGAGTCAAACTCACGAGCTTCAACTCAATATGCCCGCTTCCGCTGAATACTGATGAAGATGATGACGAGTGAAAAGTATGAATATTTATCTATGTGATCTTGAATAAGTGTTTATTGCTCATTTATTCAAAAGGGAAACATGTTACTAAGAGTTTTAAAAGTTTGAAATCATTTTTATTCCCAATTGATTGCCTTTCCGAATATTGTCTCTATGATTTGCCTTTTCTGGATATCTTTAGTTTACTTCCAAAGACGATATTTAAGTCCCGATAAGCAGTTTTGTCAGGTAAAAATTCCTTTTTATCATTTGTTTTCTTATTTTTTTTTGCCTAGCGTTTTTGTGAAATATTATGTTAAAAATTTTGATTTTCTTTCTTTGTTTTCTTTTTTAGTTCATGTCTTATAAATAAATTAACTGTGGGTAATAAGGCTGTTAATATGACAACTTGGTGGCCATCGTTAAATTCAACTATTAGCAAAAAGTGGCTCCATTATCTTGAAAAGAAAGCAAAAAGAAGGTATATTGTAACACCATATTTGTATCAACATATTTGTTGAATTACTCTTCTTGTGGAAGAGGTTATCTATATACTTGTTTGGGTTTCAAACCGGTCGTTATTATTTTGATTTGGTAAGTTTGCCTTTTTTTCGTGTATATTTACTAAATTGGAAATATCTAATGCACTATTTAATCTGTTAGGTTTTCGATTGCTCTTCAGGAATATGTGAAGATTTAAAAAATATTTCATAGCTTGTGCATGAATCACATGTGTTTTCAGAATTTTCGCTGCAGAGTAAAATGACCACTACGAACGAAGCAAAACAAAACCATTTTTATATACCAAGACTGCTAGTTTTGATCAGCCATTATACTTTTATGTCACTTTGGGAATTCAGGTTGTGGTTTTAAACTTTTTGACAGCTTGAATTTTTGTCAAAATTTTGAAATGTTTATTAATTAATTCATTTATTTATTTATCTGAAATTTTGTTATTTACAATAAGATTAATTTCAAATAAAAATAAAGTTCTGTTAAAAAAATAACGAAGTTGTGTCATTTTTTTTCATTTCCTTTATAGCTTAACCCCTTGGGGACGAGCGACACGTATGCGTGACGCACAAGGCGCTCAGAATCCTCGATTATTCACACCAGTTACTTTTTATTGTAAACTTTGCCTTATTTAATGACAGCATATCTGAGATTCAATTAGGCGAAAATTTCTGTTTTGAAAAACCGGTGGCAAAAGATTAAAAATTCTGTAAAGGACGCTCGTCGCGAAGGGGTTAAATAAAGTAAAACCCAGAAGAAATGGAGTTATTAATAGAAAATGGAAATGTGGTTCAATTACCATCACTGGCCATATAACTTTCAAAAAAAGTTAATTTTATCAAAAAAAACGGCTCTAACAATATTGATTAAATTTTGTATCCTACGAGTTTCGGACACGAGAAAATCATTAAGCTAGGTCAAATGTCAGAGAAAATTCGGTTAGTGAGTCATTTTTGGGTCACTGTGAGTCAAGCTAATTTTATCTAAAAAACGGCTCAGACTATTTAGACTAAATTTTGCATCCTATGGTTTTCGGACACGAGAAGCCTGTTAGGCTAGGTCACATGTTAGAGAAAATTCGATTAGTGGGTCATTTTAGTCATGGGTCATTATGGGTCAAGCTATTTTTATCTTAAAAACGGCTCAGACGATTTGAACTAAATTTTCTTTCCTACGGTTTTTGGGCACGAGAAAATCATTGGGCTATGTCACATGCTCGAGAAAATCCGATTAGTGGTTCATTTTTGGCTAACTGTGGGTCAAGCTAATTTATCTAAAAAACGGCTCAGACTATTTAGACTAAATTTTGCATCCTATGGTTTTTGGACACTAGAAGACTGTTGAGCTAGGTCACATGTTCGAGAAAATTCGATTAGTGGGTCATTTTGGTCATGGGTCATTATGGGTCAAGCTATTTTTATCTTAAAAACGGCTCAGACGATTTGAACAAAATTTTGTATTCTACGGTTTTGGGGCAAGAGAAAATCATTGGGCTATGTCACAGGCTCGAGAAAATCCGATTAGTGGTTCATTTTTGGGTCACTGTGGGTCAAGCTAATTTTATCTAAAAAACGGCTCAGACTATTTAGACTAAATTTTGCATCCTATGGTTTTCGGGCACGAGAAGACTGTTGGGCTAGGGCGCATGTTCGAGAAAATTCGATTAGTGGGTCATTTTGGTCATGGGTCATTATGGGTCAAGCTATTTTTATCTTAAAAACGGCTCAGACGATTTGAACTAAATTTTGTATCCTACGGTTTTTGGGCAAGAGAAAATCATTGGGCTATGTCACAGGCTCGAGAAAATCCGATTAGTGGTTCATTTTTGGGTCACTGTGGGTCAAGCTAATTTTATCTAAAAAACGGCTCAGACTGTTTAGACTAAATTTTGCATCCTATGGTTTTCGGGCACGAGAAGACTGTTGGGCTAGGGCGCATGTTCGAGAAAATTCGATTAGTGGGTCATTTTGGTCATGGGTCATTATGGGTCAAGCTACTTTTATCTTAAAACGGCCTAGACGATTTGAACTAAATTTTGTATCCTACGGTTTTTGGGCACGAGAAAATCATTGGGCTAGATTACATGCTCAAGAAAATCCGATTAGTGGGTCATTTTTGGGTCACTGTGGGTCAAGCTGATTTTACCTAAAAATCGGCTCAGACTATTTAGAATAAATTTTGCATCCTATGGTTTTCCGGCACGAAAAGACTGTTGGGCTAGGTCACATGTTCAAGAAAATTCAATTAGTGGATCATTTTGGTCATGGGTCATTATGGATCAAGCTACTTTTATCTTAAAACGGCTGAGAGGATTTGAACTAAATTTAGTATCCTACAGTTTTAAGGAACGAGAAGACTTTGGATTAGGACACATGTTTGAGAAATTTTGATTAGTGGGACATTTTGGTCATGGTTCATTATGGGTCAAGCTAATTTTATCTTAAAAACGGTTCAGATGATTTGAACTAAATTTTGTAACCTACGGTTTTTGGGCACGAGAAAATCATTGGGCTAGGTCGCATGTTCGAGAAAATTGGATTAGTCGGTCATTTTTGGGTCAATGTGGGTCAAGCTAATTTTATCTAAAAAAGGCTCAGACTATTTAGAATAAATTTTACATCCTATGGTTTTCGGGCACGAGAAGACTGTTGAGCTAGGTCACATGTTCGAGAAAATTCGATTAGGGGGTCATTTTGGTCATGGGTCATTATAGATCAAGCAATTTTTATTTTAAAAACGGCTCAGAGGATTTGAACTAAATTTAGTGTCCTACAGTTTTAGGGAACGAGAAGACTATTGGGCTAGGACACATGTTCGAGAAATTTAGATTCGTGGGTCATTTTGGTCATGGACCATTATGGGTCAAGCTATTTTTATCTTAAAAACGGCTCAGACGATTTGAACTAAATTTTGTATCCTACAGTTTTTGGGCACGAGAAAATCATTGGGCTAGGTCACATGGTCGAGAAAATCCGATTAGTGGGTCATTTTTGAGTCATTGTGGGTCAATCTAATTTTATAAAAAAACGGTTCAGACTATTTTGACTAAATTTTATATCCTACCGGTTTCGGGCACCCGAAGACAATTGGGCTTGGTCACATGTTTGAAAAAAAATTGATTAGTGGTTCATTTTGGTCATGTGTCATAATATTTGAACTCAAAGCTAATTTTGACCGAGCATAGCTCGGTCTTTCTTGCTAGTTGACAATATGAGGTCAAAATGTCTATAAAAATGAAATTTCATTGCAAATATTTCCTATGTAAAGCTAATATAACCCACATTATGTTTCACTGTATTTCCGTTGATTGTAACATAAGCTACAGTTTAGCCAATATTAGTTTGCAAATATTGACTCTAAATGTCTAAATTGATTTTATTAAAACAATGAGTAAAACAAATGACTAACGTTACTAGCTAAATAGGAAATTTAAAAGACACGCAAAGCCAGCCATATTCAAGAAGAAACTTACGATGATGTTTGTTAAGGTTTTAATATGTTACTCTGTCTTGAAAATCTATACCTTCAACTTCTTTTCCTCAGAGTTATGGACAAATTACTAAAGACAGTGATAAATCTCATATTTTCTTAAGAGGTTTCAGAAGATTTTTTCTCCATTTTATAAATGAAGTTGTTTTTAAGCAAATGAAAGTGAACGGAGCATTGAAAGAAAGAGATCATTGATCCATTTCTGCTATTCATTAGTTCTTAAAAAATTCCTCTTTCCTTTTTTCTCTCTCTTTACTTAGGAAAGATATAAATGATCTTATACAGAGTGTACCATAATTAACCGGAAAGACTTTTTTAAGTAACTTTTTAACGAATATTTTTATATCTATAAATTTACATCAAAATAAAATTTAAATTATACAAATTTTTCCCAAATAGTTTTCAGTATGATTACTATTGAAATATATGATCTTCTGAAGCCTTCGTTTGAGTGAACAAATTAAATTCTTTGTTTCTTTTAACTCGAAGCTGTTGTAGTAGATATGTCTAAGACATTGATGGTTCTGGTTCTATCTCCTTTCTTTTTTTATATAAAAACATATTGGTCTTCTTGCACTTTCAACGCAATCCATAGCTGTCTCAAACTTGACTATCAGGGCATTTATGGCATTTCTGTGTGGTAATGTTTTTCCCTATTTTATTTTTAAATTTTACGTAATTTGGATGGTGATTAACCGCAAAATTATAATACGTTCCAATAAAGATTCATTCTTCAATAGTTAATTTTGACTGAAGCATTTTTGCAAATCCAGGTCAAAATTCAAAATATTATCTAGCACTATAAAATAATATTAATAAAGTACGAAATAAAGGTCTGTTATTGCATGTCGATAAAACTCTTGAATTAAATCTTCAATAAGACATGTTTCACATTCCCATTATTAGTCTATTCCTTTTTAACGAAAGCCACCACCCAATAATCAAACAAAATCTTATTATTCTAATATTGTAGTATATTTGTAATAGTCGTGTCTATATTTGCAAATAAATTACACATTTTAAATTTTATTCTGACGCAAATTTTGTAAATATAAAAGTATTGGCTCAAAAGTTATTGATTTATTCTATGGAAAACGTTACTTTTTGAGCGTAAAAAATTTAAACAAAGAATTTTCATATTAATTCATATTTCATAGTTCATCTCACATTTTTTATGATTTACATACTGTTAAAAATCTGCAGCAAACTGTTCAGCAATTTGACCGTTTTAAAGATAATGGTTACGTGACCATATTAATAAGCGTAACTGGCCATCCTATTGACCATATTATGATGGTCAGAATAAAGTTAAATTGTGGTTATGTAACCGTTTTCTATCAAAACAGTCAACTGACTGGACATGTTTGCTGAAAACTTTTAACATTGTAGGTGGTCATTATTTGGTGCTAAATTTATGTTTTAAAGATTCAGGGGTATTTTTTTTTTTTATAATATTGTAACGAAGTATGCATCTATACGGGGGATAGAAATATACAATATTTTGTTTCAAAATACCATTCTTACTTAGGGTACAATATAAATTTGAAATATCTAAAAAAAATGCTTTTTGTGTATGAATTAAAAATTATTTTTTTTAAATAAATGACACTTACATTTCATATCAAGAACAGAAGATGTATATTCCTCATGGCCTTTTCTAATTCTGTGAGAATATTTAAAAAATGATGACAAACGACAATATGCACATTCGTGGTTGACACCTGAAATTAAAAAAGGAATGCTTCCCGACTCTGAATATTATTATTAGGGGACGAATACTACTATATTTTCGAAATAATTACACATAATTTTATTGCAATTGTAACCGAGGATACAAGAAAGGATTGTAACAATCCCTTCTAACATATTTGTTGAAACAAAATTATTTTTTCCATTTCAGCGAAAAATATATATTACGGAATGAATAATATATTTATCACATTCACAAAATAAGTAAAGATGCTAAACAGAAGAAATTAGTTGTAACATGTAACGGAAATATACAAGTTTTCCTCCAAAAATGAATAAAATTTAAATAAAAAAATCACAAATCATCGATTTGCATCAAATATACTTTTTTAATGAGTAATATTATGTAAAAACTCTAAAACATTAAACATAAATTCTGTCAGATATTAACTTCCACGTACCGAAAAAGTAACTTCTGTAGAATGACCCTATACTAAGTAAAAACCTTTCTGAGTTAATTACGGTGCACCCTGTTGAAGTAGGATTAACCAAACATATTTCATTGTTTTCAAACCACAGGATATATTCATTTCGTTGTTAATGTTTCTATCTTCTTACATATCTAGATTATTATCTGAAGGATACAATAAAATATATTTTGTCTTTGATTTATATAGATACTCTGATAAGGGCGGCCATTTTGGCCTCCTTTTTTATTCCTAAAGAATAAATTTTACTTTATGTAACGACCTGTTATTAAAGAAAGCACAAATTACTATTCGAAAATTCTGGTAACAACTCGGGATTTCTAAATAAACTAGTCGTTGGGGGCCACAGTAATACTTACCCATCATGGATATGCATAATGTAAAATATTAAAATAAAAATGTGTAAACTACTTATAAAATGCCTTGCAATTCAAATAAAATCGTGGCTTGATGACGTCACAAACTTTAAAAGTTCGATTACTGAATTGCTTGAAAGAAACATCCTTATAACTCCAAAAATAATAATCCTATTAACTAGCGGTTTATTGCATCTGATTAAGCGTCAAATTTCCAATTAAAATATATCTTTGAAGTGAAATTTGGATGAAATACAGGGTCATGAAAAATCGAAGAGTGTGAAAAATAGGATTCCAAATATCTCGGCAACTAATTATCTGATCGACTTCGTGCTGTATGCAAAACTTATGTTTTTTTATTGTCTTTTATATTCATTTCTTAAAATAAACAATTTCTTAAAATATACAATAAACCTTTCATCAGAACGAATATTTCGAGAGTCCGAAAAAAATTGTTCCGGTTAATCGAGGTTATTGAAATGAAATAGGCTTCTTCCCATTATTACATACTAAGTACATACCAAATTGCAAGTCTCTATCTCAAATTTTTCGGGAAATAGAGCGTTTACAGACACACAGACACACAGACACACACACAGACGGACGACAATTTTTTTTTTCTAAAAATATGTTTTTCGGAATCTCCAGTGTCTGAAACGTGTAAATCCGTCAAAAAAATTTTTTCGATTTTCAAAACGATTACAAGACTTACCCTATACTACGTATGATGGATAAGTAAAAAAGAAGACCAAACTGGCAACCCTGACTTTGATTGCAGTTTCGTTCAACACAGTTGAAGAATTATGATTGAATTTTAGCCCACTTTCACCATAAGGTTCAGGCAGCTATGCATAAACTGTATTTTCTGAAATCACATCTTACTAATTTTCCAGTTAAAAAAAGTCTCTTTAAAATGTTTTAGATAATGGAATGCTATTTACACATATCTACCATCTTATACGCTGTTTCTTACCACTAAATTTTAATAGCATTTTTTGCCTTATTTAATCACCGAAGTTCGCGATTATATAAGGTAATAATTACTTTGAAAAAATTAGTGGTAAGAAAAAAGCGTAAAAGTTGGCAGCTATGTTTAAGTATTGGATAAATGTTACTTGGAATTCCTTATTTCTCAAACTAAATTGTATCTTAAATATTTTTTTCTGTTTTTTTAATTTACAAATGATAATTTAGAATTGAATGTTTAATTAAAAAAATAATTAAATAAGCTATTTCAATTTATTCTTTATTTAACTCATACCAGTAGGATTTTTATCTCTTTAAAGTTAATTTTCATCAACTTTTCAAGTTTTCATTTCTCCATCAATTTAAAAAGTGTACTACGAAACGCCGGAGACTCAAAACAGATGTTTGTAAATTTTGATGAGATAATTTAATGATCGTTATAATTTAACTCACGGATGTTTATCACATCACTTAGACATTTTCTTAAAATAGATTCCAAATGGAACATTTAGCTTTAGGCATGAAATAAAGAATGAAAACTAGAGTGGAAAAAACACGTAGTGTTGTAGAAACAGATCTATCACTTTCTCCCAGTAATGAACCTTTTCCATCAAGCGCCTATGTGTTCTCGATGTTGCAGACTACAGCACCTAATTACATACCTACGACAAGGCAAAGCGTCCCTAACTTTAGAAAACTAAGCGAATCGTTTCCCCTAATGTCAAGCCGCAAATTACGCTGTCAGGCTCGCCTAAGTGAAACCGAATTCCACAATCTTTTGGCTGAAACTCCCTCGTATGACTGTCACATTTAGGTATCCGTGACACTTCTTTTCACCTCGGCTCCCCCAGTCATAGTTCACCGGAGTTACAGAGCTTGGCGTGCATCCAGCAGACATGTGCATTTTCAGTAGAGTAGAAAAAAATTAAAAGAAAAATTGTTGTAATTTTCATGCGTGTTTATGAATGAATTACATCAGGAAACTAATTTTATTAAGGAAGTTCCAGCTTTTTTTGTCGTTAAACAAACATCTACATTTTCTCGTCTTCGTTGGTCTGTGGCAATATAAATTAAAAGAAATTCGCATTAAGTGAATTATGCAGTGAAGCCCCAAATTGTAATTAAACAACGTCTTTAGGTTGATGACTGTTTTTGATAAAAGAAAAGCACCCAGAATCAATATATCACCTTTGTAAAATGAAAGTCTGACATGCAAGTTTCATAAAAAGAAAGAAAATGTAGAGATAATGTTGCATAGTACAACTGTATGGTTAGATATTATTGTTAGAAAAGACAGGCTGTGGAAGACTATGGCGTAGACAAGGGGAGGACCCATGATATCTAGACCTCCTCCGAATCAAAAAGGAAAGAATTAAAACACGGGCTTTTTAATATATATTTTTAAAATTCATTTTTATTTGTTTTTGTATCTATATAAGGTAAAACCCCCCTAGTTCGTCATTACCATAAGTTGGGCACTGCCTTAAGTTGGACATTTTTTTCTGGGAACTGAATGTGTCCATGTTACATTACGTCTAACCTCATAATTTGGACACATCTCTAAGTTGGATGTTGAATACTCTAAATCTGCTCTAAGTTGAACGGTTTTTCTTACTTAAAAGAAAAACATCCGTAAATTTTGTGCAAGCTGTTCAAGAAATTCCCATGGTAAAATTTACCTCGGCTGGAAATAGGTATACATGTCGTACCTAAAACCAAAGGTTATAGCATCTGTCTGCACCACTATATCTCTTGGAAAGCATTTTTTTTCTTTTTCAAGTGAAATATTTATACTTTAAATCACACGAATTTAATAGTATACTTTACTCTTGATTAAAAGTATTATGCCTATCGTAAAAATACAGATGTTTTTTTTAGACATTTATAAAAAAAAAAAAAAAAAAAATTAATAGTGAGTTAAAAAACAAAACAAAAAATTGTAAGTTAACATTACCAAATATCTCACATGTGGATAACTGCGCTTATTTTTAACGTAATTAAAAAACAGATATTTCCGCTTTGCTTTTATTAGTGTTTCTCTCGTTACGATTTTCATTAAAAAAACAGTTCTTTTTATGTATTTAAAGAGTTAATAATTACATATTTTTAATATAAGATTGATTAATATAACTAATGTTTAAGAAAAATGCATGTACATACATGCAATTAAGATGAAAAATTTAACAAAAAGCATCTGTATGATATACACAGCTATTTCTGCAGTCTCAACTTAGAGAGGTTACTATTAATAATTAACTGTATCAAGTTTTTTCAAACAAAGTTGCATAAAATTCGTAGACATTTAAAGGTGCTTACTTATGAAACTTTTAGCTCTTAATCTTCTGAAACTCATACCCAAAATGGCAGCCTTGTTAGAGATGCTCCACATGACGATATGAATACAGCCGGGAACTTCACACTATGTGTGAAATAGAGTCAGCGGGAGTCGAACCCGGTACCGCCGCCGTGACAGATTACGGTCTCGGTCACACTGTATTCACATACTGTTATTGTCAACTTCTAAAGGACTGTTTCAGAATAAAAAGCCAGAATTTTCTAGGAATTTGTTTTGAGGCAACCACTTGTTCATTATTTCGCAAGAGCATTACTGATTTTTTATTTATTTATTATTATTATTATTATTATTATTATTTTTTTTTTTTACAGTGTACTCATACAGTACTCACATTAAAGAAATTTATCATAATTTATTATAAATATGTTGACAATAGAAATTGTGTTTTATAGTAATTGATAAAACTAGAGGCGTCCATCAGGGAACAAAGTGTCCTGAATGGAAAAGTTTTAGATAAATCTGGTAAGCACTAATACTATCTCCAAAGAAAATACCCCCAAAAACCTGATTGGCCTAGTCGGGATCAACATCAGATATATTTCAAGTAAAGTAGACACCCAATTATCCCACGCCTGACTAAACGACACACTCTAATAACCGACGCCCCCCCCCCCCTCCAGATATTTTATCATGAGTTTGTTTGTGGTCAGGAGGGTTGTCAGTATGGCCTCCTTTTATATTAAGAAATTCCGAATTCATATCGGAAATTCTGAAAGAAGTATTTTTAATTAGGTAATCACGAAATGTTTCCAAATAAATAAAGTCAAAATTACTATTCAGAATTTCTTGTATGAACTCGGAATTTCTGAATAAAATGGAGGTCAAACTGTCAACCCTGTTTGTGGCTATATATCAAACCTCCGGACGAAAATTTATTATGTTATAATTTATAATAAATTATAAAGTTTCTAAAAAGTAAAAAAAAACAATACTATATGATAAAAGTATTAGTAAATGATTAAAATATTGTTAAACTATTTCAATACATTCTAAACTTTATTAAATAATGCAGGATTTTGTCACAGTAAACATTTAAAATAGATCACAAAATTTCGGAAATCTGGAAGAATTTTGTCTAATAAATTCTCCTGCGTATTCAAATTCCCCTTTGTTACAAAAATGATTTGAAAACTAGGAAGAAGTAGATGTATAATAGAAGTGCTTTCATTACATAGAATACGAAATCTTTCTTGAAAATCACAATTAAAGAGAAAACAAAAGTGTATCAAAGAGTTTTTCTTGAAATTGTGCTTTTTTTACTTGTGAGAAAAAAATAAAAATTACGTAATTACAGAACTTTCTCCTTAAATTTGCCTTATTTTTATTTACAATATTTCTTTGATGTGTAATAATGGTTAATTATTTTACATTATGATAGTTGCTATTAACTAATTTTTAATTATGGTTTAACGATTATATAATTAAAAAATGCATCTGTTAATGTTCCCTCGATTATCCAACGATTTCGATTTTCCGATATGCCCCTGTTCCAGAGAGTGTCGTATATTCGATAATTTACTGTATTTCAATATATTAAGTCTATCTTCAAACTCGGAAAATAACCCAAACTGAAAAAAATATCGATGCAGTGTGCAAAATAAACATTTATTATTTTAATACCTTCTATTTTTATTAACGTCCGAAATGCAAAGATATGTATCACCAGTGCCTTTGGTTTGAAAAAGAAGGAATTTTATCTAGGATGAGCAAATGACACTGTGGTGAAAGAATTTCTGCACCCTACTCCAAATACAAATATTACAAATTGTAAAAGAATTGTAAACAGTTTAAAACTTCCTGATTGTGTTCAGATTTACTCATAAAAATAAAGGCAGGCAGTAATTAAACTACTGAGTATTCTTGTCAAATATAATGAAAATAATAGTAGTGATGGTTATATTTGTTTTGCTTACAGAAGGCGCTGTTTAGTTCGAACTTGGATAATTCGAATACAAGTTTGTCCTTTTGAAAGTTGAATTAAAATCAATTTTAAAGATTAGTGGCTAATCCTAAATGCCAATTAGTCCAGGCATTAGGGGTTAAAAAAGGGCAAATAAAGGAAAGTTTTGATATTTGGTTCCTTTATGTATTTGGGGTCGCTGAACACGAATCTGAAGTTTTCCAACAAAATTTCTCTCGGGAAATACGTTTTTTTTTTTTACAAAAATCCTGTAAAAAAACGGACTTTTCCCTGTTTTTTCAAAATAACTCCAAAATTAGGCATTTTGCGTGAAAATCGACATTATATGAATTAAAGAGAATACAATTTCCTACATTTTATGCATTGAAAGTTTTTTTTCTCTGATCAACGGTTTAGCCGTAGGAGTGCCACAAAAATGGGTGTTAAAAACAAAAAACCGTAAAAAAAGGGAATTACTGCACTGTACGTCAATGTAACATGAAACTAACCATTTTACGCAAACGTTTAACCATTAATTATACTAACGATTATATGATTGACAACATTTTATGCATTTGAGGTAGTCCTTCATTTTCTACCAAATGACTGGACTAAATATACTAATTTAATTTTAAATAATTCAAAGTTTCTAAATTTTTGAATTTGATAAAAATATGCTATGTAAAATTAAATAATAATAAAAATGTTTACTTCAAATAATAATAATTATTATAATAATAATAATAAACAGAAAAAATGCAAAATGTATCTTTATTTTCCGCAATTATCTATAGAAGAAGTCCTTAAGGTGATTTTTTTTTTTTTTTTTAGATTTCACTCCCTCTTCTATAGCAAGGGATTGTCCACTCTTTCTTATGAAAATTCATGTAACATTATGGAAATTCCTCTCCCAATTGCAAAAGATTTTTAAAAATCGGCAATAGTAGAAATCTTCACTTAACTTAACCACTGATTAAAGAATCAGGTATAACTTATGGTTTTTCGAATTTCAGTGATTGTAATGTAAATGCATGCGATATATACTGCATTAACAGTTGAAAAGTCGCAAATATATACAAACAAGTTTGACGTGATGTAATGAAAGACTGTGATGTTACTAAAAGTTAATGACATTCTCCGAAACAAATTATTATTTATATTACAAATAAAACAAAAATCCCAGAAAACTGGGGAATACAAGGTAAAAGAAATAGGAAGAATATTAGAGGTGGCGAATTTCCTGAACTCGATGAATTATTTCTAGGTGCTCTTTAAAATCGTGTGTTTTGGTTAATTCGAATTTATTTCGCGTCAAGATGGAATTCGAATTAAATTCAGTCTAACTGTATTGAGAAAATTAACAGTTTAGCTTTATTTCATGTAATGATAATTATTATGATAAATTTGCTGAAAATCGTTTTTTTTTTTTTTTTTTTTTTTTTTTTTTTTTGTAAACGGAAGAAGAAAGAGAGGCTCATCAAATCTTTTTCCCTTCCCAGCTTGGGGAATCTTGGCAAATTACCCAATTTCCTCTGTTTATTTTCAGTTCTTCGTTGCCCTCATAACATGTGTTTTTCGTGGCTTACTATTTGTCACTTTCGCTGATTTATTGCTCTTAGGAACTAAGGTCTCGCCTGTTAACAAATTGAAGACGAGTTAACTTTCTCTTCCAAACTCTAATAAGTTTCTTTTACAGATTGCAGACATAGTCGGGGGTATTTTTTTGTCTCATTAATACGCTTCTTTTATTATCTTTCTCTTCAGCTAATGAAGAAGCAATTATTGCATATTTGTGAAAATGAAATAAAGTATTTTATTACATACTCACATGTAACGTTTTGTGTGAAAGTTGTTGGTAATTCATTTAGACATATAATTCTTTTGCGAATAAATTTAATTATAGCTTTTTTTTCACTAAATAAATTGAAGACTTCAGACCTTTTTTATTTTTATTTTTATTTATTTTTTTGTCAGTTCTGCAAAATTTTTTGTTGATGCTGTTAAACCGAGAAAGCTAACGTTGTGCCTACCGTAATGTTATTTCAATGAGAAATGTACGGGGGAAATCATTGTTTTGCAGAAACGAACTTATTGAACTGAAACTCGTGCGTTTCAGCTCAATCAGATCAACTGCGACTCATTCAATTTTTTGCATTTTTTTTCTCGGTTTTGTAAAACTCAGAATTTTAAGTATGGATAACAAAATTTAATCAAATACGTTATAAATATTCAATACAACAACATAAACTTAAATTTTTTATATTAGGATTTTAATTTTAAATACACTGCTCAAAACAATTAAAGGATATTTTAAGTTTTATATAAAATAAAGATATAAATGAAAATTTTTTTGCCGAAAATAGAAGAAGAGAATCACAAATGCAAATTTTTCTGGTTTTCAAACTGTGGAGTATGCAAATTTTGAGTTCGACGTCAAAAACGTCGCTTCAGCGGCAACGAATGAAATTTGACTTTCAACTGGATAAAAGAGAATGAAGACAAGGATGATCGGCATTCAGTGATTGCTTTGTTTCGATGAGTACGATGTCTCAGCGAAGTCATTTGACAGATTCAGAAGCTTGGAGAATTGTTGGTAGGTTAGAAGGGGGCCAAACTCAAGCCGAAGTAGCGCAAGCCATTGGAGTGTCACAAAGTGTCATTTCCAGGATCTGGAACCGTTTTTGGAGAGTGGACGTGCAGGCCGAAGACCAGGGCAAGGTCGTAGACGGGTAACAACGCCCAATGAAGATCGGTATTTAGAGTTAACAGCTCGGAGACACCGAAACATGAACGCTACTCTTCTCCAACAACACCTTCGCTCGGCTACAGGCACCACGATTTCAACTCAGACTGTCCGAAACCGGCTCCATGCTGTAGGTCTGTATGCTCGCCGACCGATGGTATGTGTTAGATTAACATCAAGGCATCGTCGCGACCGCAGGGAGTGGGCAACCGAGCATGTCAACTGGAGGAGAAATGAATGGAGCAATATTCTGTTTTCTGACGAGTCCCGTTTTTCTGTGCATCCGGATAATAGGCGTATTTTCATCTGGAGGGACCGTCGCAGTAGGAATAATCCTGCGTTCGTGCACGGAAGTGTCAGATTTGGCGGTGGAGGAGTGTTGGTGTATGGTGGCATCTCCATTGACGGACGCACTGACCTCTACATCATTCGAGATGGAGCTCTGACTGGTCGCCGATATAGGGATGAGATCCGCAGACCTATTGTAGTCCCTTACGCTGCAGCAATCGGAGATAACTTCATTTTAATGGACGATAACTGCAGGCCACATCGTGCAAACCTGGTGGAGGATTTCCTTTTCGAGGAAGGAATCGTTCGAATGGAATGGCCAGCGTGTTCTCCAGACATGAATCCAGTCGAGCACGTTTGGGACGCTCTAGGAAGACGAGTTTCTGGCCGCCAACAACCCCCACAAACTCTCCAAGAACTGGAAAGAGCTCTTCTGGAAGAGTGGGGCAGAATACCCCAACTCGTCATTAATAGCCTCATTGAGTCCATGCCTCAAAGGTGTTCAACGTTGCTGGCTGCCCGTGGAAACCATACCCCCTACTGAAAATGATTTTCTTTGAAGAAAACACCTTTTCTTATTCTTTTTTTCTCATATGCACAAATTGTGTTTTTTTCCTTTTGTACACAAATGCGCAATAAAATGCATTTTTTTCTGCCAAACATGTGTAATTTATTCTCATATAACCTACTATGTCTGTCGACCATGTATCAATCAGCTAAAAAGTTTCGCAGATACAAAATCCACCTAAAACTGCAATATCCTTTAATTGTTTTGAGCAGTGTATTAGAATTTTTTTAAATAAGAAAAACTTTCATGTATTAGAACACCGTTAAAAATTTGTGCTGTGTTCAACTAACTTTTGGTGTTGCAGTAGCTGCAATTATAAGGAGCTCCAAATGTTGGAACAAGATTTCACCATTTTATGGCTTCAGCTACTGTATCATCAAAAGTTGGTCACCCCTGCACAAAAATTTTAACAGTGTAGAAAAAATACCCATTTTCTTATAATTTCTAATCTAATTCTTGTTATAATAAATATTTAATATAATTTTCTTTATTGAGGGCGATTTGTAATTTCATTAATCTTAAAATAAGAAAGTCGTGATAGCACTTAAACTAAAAAAGTTAAACAGACATGCTTCTTTATTGTTCTTATGGGGACCAGAAAGGTTTGAAATGATAAAGAAAGTGTTTTTTTTTTTTAAAAGTAATTTTTATAATGTTTGAAACTTTAAGAATGCCGTATAGTTTGTCCAATAGAAAAATTCTTAAAATACGTAGTATGAGTCGTAAACGTTGAATTGCGCAGAACGTCCAAAGAAGACCGTCTGGAACATTAAGGTGTTATACTTACCTGCAAGGTCGAAAAAAAAAAACGTGTTTTTTTTTTTTTTTTTTTTTTTTTTTTTGGGGGGGGGGGGGGGGGGGTGTCAGGTAAAATGAAACAAGATATTTGAAAGACTCTTTTTTTTATTTTGTGTATTGCACTTTAAAGAATATGAATTGATTTTTGTAGTGACGAAATAGAGTTGGGTGTCCCAAGCAGATCCGCTCGCTCGAGACGGTGTCGTTCTGTTAGCAGGCCACGGCGATGATCACCATAACTCTGTCAAATGTTATTCGAAATTATAAAAAGTATAATATCTTTACTCCGAACACTTAAAGCTAGAGAGTAATCGTTTGGGTTTTGGAAAAATTGATTTTGAAAAAAAAAAAGTTAAAAAGAAATTGAAATTTGATTGTTTATATATATATAATATATATATATATAATATATATATATATCTTAATGTAAAATTTAACCATTGAAACATAAGAAACTGACTATACACAATGAAATCGCAATACCATATAGCAGTGTCAAATTACAAATTAAATTATGTAGTCCTAATAAATGAAATATTATTAATTGAAATGAAAAAAAGAAACAAGAGTATAAACACAAATGAAAGCTTATAATGTAATTCACTTTTTCAAGGGCAGGGAAACTACATTTATAAGCAAAGAACGATTGTTTTCTGTATATAACACCAGCTTAATGCCAAAAATCATGTCATATATATATATATCAGATCGCCTAAAGGAACATATACTCTCTAGATAATAGTGTTGTTAAAAATTGGTCAAAATTAGAAGAATATTGGTTGAGATTTGTTCGAGTTATTGTGATCACTGACTTTTAAAACATTAGTTTTGAGATAACAACGTTTAAAGATTCAAGTTATGATTGATGTATGGTAGAAAGAAAGTAAATTAAAGCGGCGTAACTTTCTTAATTTTTATCAGATCAACTAGAAAATGTAACTGAATAATGTTTACTAATTGTACTTTCAAAAAATGGAATTAAAAATGCATTTTTTGAAAGTTTGTAGGTAAGGTTTAACTCTTTAAGCTCAATTATCTCGAAGCATTGTTTTTCAGCCATTTTGCCAAAATAGCTTTTAACAAGTTATTTTTTTAACCCTTTATATCCTGAATTAATTGTCCAGCTACTTTTTAGATGCTCAGAATCCTCGATTATTCCCACCTGTTATTATTATTTTTTTTGTAAAGTTTTCCTTATCTAATCATAGCATTTTTGCGATTCAATTAGGTGAAAATTTCTCATTTGAAAAACCGGTGGTAACAGATAAAAATTCTGTAAAAGACGCTCGTCGCGAAGGAGTTAAAGTGGTACTTATAAGTACCATTAGGATAAAAAGGGTTAAACTAAAGTAAATTTTCTGAGAAAGAAACAAAACATATATTTTTTTTCAAGTCATAACCAAAATTAATTTTTATGGATTTTGAATTTTGTAATATATATATTTTTTTACATTTGTTTTAGGTAAAATCAAGAGACAACGTAATAAGCAGTATAAAGAAGAAATAACGATTGAAAATAGAGAACCTAGACTTATCGTGGCAAAACTAATTTCGGAAGATAAATTTTGTCGTACAATGTTAACATTTCTGCTATTGTTTTTCATATTATAACAAATATTTCTTATTTTTTATAAATAAATAAATAAATAAAACGAATAATAGTCTAAATGAATTACACGCTTCCTAATCTACGATCAAATTTCAGTAAATCTTCGTTATTTAAACCTTTCTGGTTTTCTTAATTTACCATTAAGGAAAGTTACCATTAAGGTCACATTTTGCAGAAAAAATTACCCTGAGAATTATATACTAAAAACCACTCAAGTAAAGAACAATTAAAAAATTAAGATTCATTGATAGATATTAATAATATTAGCTAAAATATTTTAATTACGCTGGAGTATTTTTAGTCTTGTTCCAATAATAAATCAATTAAAGCAATTTTGACATCTCTAACAGCAAGTTCATAAAATTAAGAAAAGTAATTTTTTCTGTTTTTCATGATTTTTTTCTTATATATATTTCTTTTTTTTCTTTTAAATTAATTCTCAGTGAGTTTTCATCATTTTAACAAAAGTAAGTTTAAATTGAACTGATTTGTTTAATACTTTTTGAATTTGAACATGAACTTAAATCATTTTTCAGAAGGTACAGGAGCTTAAATACCCTCCCCCCCCCTTTTTTTTGTGTGCGTGTGAGTGTGTGTGGGTTTGCACAAAACTGGTGAAAATAACGTAGATTAGAATTCTAGGGTTTTAAAAAAAAGTCCATGAATTAAGCAAAATATGACAGATTGGTAATTTAATGTATTTTTGTTTTGTTTTGTTTACATTTGACTGTTTGCCGGTATTTTTTTTTTTTTTATGTAATTCTAATTTTGCTGCACAATAGTTTACAAATTATGCGCGAAGACCAAAAATTTAACTATTGTAAAATAATACATATGTATTATTGTTAACTTATTAAAGTATGTACTCAAAACAGTTCTGTTGATTTTCGCTTTCTTATCAGTCACTCTGTCGGCTCATCTGTTAGCAAAATTTCTCAAAACTCTCTGATACAAACTAAATTTATGCGCTTTAAAAGTGTGCAGCCCTCACATTCTCTACTAAATTTTATCAATACTGTATTAATGTTTTTTTAAATACTCTAACATATCTAAACAACTAAACATATAAAATAACTAAACATAATACGTTTGAATAAGAAAAATACAAAAATTAAAATTAAAAAGACTTTAATAAAAATAAAAAACAACACATTAATATCAAATAATAAAATAAATTACAGTAGACGTTTAAAACTTTGTACAAGCTCCTCATAAGTATACAAATATCAATCGGAAACGAAAGCTGTTGTTTACACATGTCCACATTCAAAATTATGCACTTAAAGTATTAAAGCACCAAGAAGTATATGTCACAGTAGGACAGCATATTCTGGTATAATTCT
Organism: Maratus michaelseni; assembly: GCA_963931845.1. NCBI lineage: Eukaryota > Metazoa > Arthropoda > Arachnida > Araneae > Salticidae > Maratus > Maratus michaelseni. Next base: position 496,397,976 of record OZ007586.1, read on the forward strand.
GCAATATTTTAAAAGTAGAATTTTCCTAGAAGGTTGGTTTACAAGATTACTGAAATCTACACTAATTGAATCCTCTACAATTCCTCAATAATATGTGGTCCTACTGTGACATATATACTCCTTGGCGATGTAATATTTTAAATGCATAATTCTGAAAGTGAACATGCGTAAACAACAGCTTTGATTTTTGATTGATATTTGTACTGATGAGGAGTTTGTATAAAGTTTGAAACGTCTACTATAATGTATTTTATTATTTGATATAAATGTGTGTTAATTTTAGTTTTAATAAAAATCTGATTTTAGGTCTTTTTAATTTTAAACCCCATAAAATAATTCAAATTGATTAACATGCATTAGGAGCGAATTTTTTAAGTGTGTTTTTATAGCAAAGAACTAAGGAAAAAATTAAAATAAACTTGCTAATATTTGAATCAAAATAATTTGTGTAATTTCTGGCATTTGTCAACGCAAATATTCAAAATACATTGCAGCCTGTTACTGTATTTTTTGTTTCACTGTCAACTGAATGAAGGTATGCATTTTTAATAGCTCCTGAGACTGTAAAAAAAACGTTTTACATTTTGATATTGTTTTACCCTTTCTTATATCCGCTTTCCAGTTCGATTTTTCTATCTTTTTCCTAAAAATTGTTATGCATTTATTCTGGTTTAATTATAATTAAGAAACGGACATCACTGGTCTAAATTTCGTTTGCATTTTCGAAATTGAAAGAATGAAATTGGAATGTTCCATTAATGTTTCAGTATTTTTAAGCGTATAAACTAATATACTGTCCCACTACTAGATTCTTGATGAACTAGAACGACATTTAACTGTCCACACTTCCCACTGTTTGCAATTCTGAAGTGAAATCATGATTTGCGAAGAACCTTACTGTAGATTCAAACATCAAATTTATAAACTGAAATTTATTAATTTTACAAAATCACAGAATCAATTTGTAAATTTTTAAAGGATATTACGATTTACGAAGCTGTTTGAGTACTGTGTTGTTTCCACTCCGTCCATAAAGCATGTTTTAAACTTTTTTAAGACAACATTCTTGAAAATTTCTTTTTTATTTATTTATTTATATATTTATTTATTTTTAACTAGAATATATTTTTTTAAATATAGGTTTCAAAAATTTTCAAATCGATAGATATGTTTTATTTACAGAGTATGCTCATCCATTATTTTAGCATGGTTTAATTTTAATTTTTTTTATTTTTGAAAAGGTGGATCTTTCCAGATAACTCCACGTAATTTTCCTCAGTATTATATGATGATTGCTTGCTAAGATGTTCGCAAATATAATTAATTTGACTACAGGTCGGAACATATACGTCCCAGTGAACTATTTTTTTACTCTATTCATACTACTTTTTGAAAAGTAATTTATTCCTACACTTATACTAGGATGTTTTTAAGAGAAATCTACAACAAAGATTTTTTTTTATTTTGTGTATTGCGATACATTTGAATATAAGTATAGTTGCCAGTCATGGCCTGTAATCAAAGGGTTAAGGTATGCATACATATTTTCTACCTGTGGATAGTTATTGTTATAAAATAAGGTATTTAACATTGACTTTAGAAAGGAGAAATTGTAATGAGATCCCCAATTTTTAAAGGTTTTTAAAATAAATAACCACGGTGAACTTATTCAGACGCTTGAGACCCTTTAGATATTTGGAAATATTTTTTTATTTATGTTTAACTCTCCATAAAACTACAGTTGTGTAAAGCATGGATATGTAGATTGGTATTTACATACATTAAATATTTATTTATATTATGCAATGGAAAAAAAAGTTTCAAAATTTTGCAGCAACAACGTTTTAATCCATCTACTATATGACGGTGCAAATGACGAGCCAAACCATATAATAGGGTTAAAAATCTTCGAACTACAGAGAAGAATTGTGACTTAGCGAGACGACAATTCAATTTTATTAACTGAAGCATTTCTTAACACATTGGCAACCTGAAACGAGAATTCTTGTTTTTATATAACCAAACATCATTGACTAAGGGTTTGGCTTTTACCTTACAGAAAATGCATTTATTCAATGTTGTTATCATGTTGTTGTTGATATAAATGCATTTATATCATGCATTTATGTCATATTTTTTAGATTGTAAGACATTTTATATTTATATCCGTACACTGAAATATATTTATTGACGCGTGAGAAATCTATCTAGGAAACTAATTTACGAAAGACTTTCAGAAGTGGACGGAGCTTTTACTGTTTTAAAACCCTGATTTCATATAAAATTGCCGGTCGCCAATATGTTAATTTTTTCTTAAAGGCTTAAACGATATTTTTTGCTTTAAATTATAAACATTTTTTTAAAATTATAAACTATTATTATCTGAAAAACGATGTTTCGACAACACTTATTTTGGAATTGGCACATTATCCATGATATTAGTGAAAACATGTACATATTTAACATAAACAAAAGTTGCGGTATATATTGAAATAGTTTAATTTAAAATAATGAATTTGTTGATAATTTATTAAAGAACTGAATTTGAATTTGTAATTATTAGTATGAACGAAGAAAACCTCTTATAAAGGTCAATGTTGACTATTTGTTTTAAATTTTTATAATGCATGATATTTAGTTAATCAATATTTTACTGTTATTAATTTAATAGCTAAATGTAAATTTCGATTAATTGAAGAAGAAATATACATGTAAATTTAAACTGAAATTTCACCCGGCATCAGTTTAAAAAATCGTTGCTGTTGATAATTTGCAGAATAACTGAATTAAATAGCAAATTTCTTTATAAACGAGGGAAAATATTATTATTCCTAAATAATATTTTCAGCCGTATTGAATTATATCCAGTTGAATAAATTTCATCAACGTCAGTTTAACAATTAATGTAATGCTGAAATTTGAGTAACACTAAAAATAATTTAGATAAATGGCAGATAAGATTTATGATGGTTAAGAATTAAATATAAATAATCTGAGATAAATAAGTTATAGTTAAGATTTATGATAGTTAAAATTGATAGTTTGTGAGATTTAAATATGAGCCGAGATAAATGAGTAGGAACTAAAACTGCCTTTATTAATAAATACCAGGGTCCTTTCTTATTTAAATACTTTTTATTCGCACATTTTAATGATTACTGATGTATGGTTTGGTTTGGTGGGGACGCTATGGTCACTTTTAGTACACGAGAATAACTGTTGTAATTTTATCACTCTGTTCAAAACTGGTCCCACAGATGATGTATGCTTCGATCCACCATACATATTATTTTACTCTAATATCATTGTGTGTATGTGCACGAATACATAAGTAATAATAATTAGATAATAAATTATTTTCCTGTTCAGTATGTGTTTCCTGAATATAAAAATGCTCGGTGGTTTATAGCGATTTTGCCAAAATATAATACAAAAATATGAAAAAACAAAACAAAATAATATATATATATATATATATATATAGATAGATAGATAGATAGATAGATAGATAGATAGATAGATGTAGATATTTAATTTAACTAATAAACTTATGCAACTAATATGGAGTAATAGTAACACTGATCACGGGGAAAAATTTCTTTGGTTTTTAGCTCACAGGCTATCAAAGCCTGAGAGCTTATGTGCCCGCCGGTTCTGTACGTACGTATGTATGTATGTACGTAACGCGATAACTCTTGATAGAACTAACCGTTTTACTTTAAATTTTGTTTATAGGTTCCTTGTGATAAGGCGCTTCCCTGATTAGTTTTGGAGGTTCATTGGTTAAGCATAAAGGGGGGAAACGGGGGGCTAACCTCCCATAATTTAGATAAATGGGTTTTTCATGCAGAATTATCTCATATTCTTCAAATTTTGTATATAGGTTCATTTTGATAATGCGCTTCTGTCAATAGTTTTGGGGGTTCATTGGTTAAGTATAAAGGGGGAAAGGAGGGGATAACCCCCCCCCCCTAATTTAGATAAATGAGTTTTTCATGCAGAATTATCCGATTTTCTTCAAATTTTGTATATAGGTTCATTTTGATAATGCGCTTCTGTCAATAGTTTTGGGGGTTCATTGGTTAAGTATAAAGGGGGAAAGGGGGGGATAACCCCCCCTAATTTAGATAGATGAGTTTTTCATGCAGAATTATCCGATTTTCTTCAAATTTTGTATATAGGTTCATTTTGATAATGCGCTTCTGTCAATAGTTTTGGGGGTTCATTGGTTAAGTATAAAGGGGGAAAGGGGGGATACCCCCCCTAATTTAGATAAATGAGTTTTTCATGCAGAATTATCCGATTTTCTTCAAATTTTGTATATAGGTTCATTGTAATAATGTGCTTCTGTCAATAGTTTTGGGGGTTCATTGGTTAAGTATAAAGGGGGAAAGGGGGATACCCCCCTAATTTAGATAAATGAGTTTTTCATGCAGAATTATCCGATTTTCTTCAAATTTTGTATATAGGTTCATTGTGATAATGCGCTTCTCTGAATAGTTTTGGGGGGTCATTGGTTAAGTATAAAGGTGGAAAGGGGGGCTAATCCCCCCTTAATTTAGCTAAATGGGTTTTTCATGCAGAATTATCACATTTTCTTCAAATTTTGTATATAGGTTCATTTTGATAATGCGCTTCTGTCAATAGTTTTGGGGGTTCATTGGTTAAGTATGAAAGGGGGGATAACCCCCCTTAATTTAAGTAAATGGGTTTTTCGTGCGGAATTATCCGATGTTCTTCAAATTTTGTATATAGGTTCATTGTAATAATGCGCTTCTCTGAATAGTTTTGGGGGGTCATTGGTTAAGTATAAAGGGGGAAAGGGGGGCTAATCCCCCCTTAATTTAGATAAATGGGTTTTTCATGCAGAATTATCCGATTTTCTTCAAATTTTGTATATATATATTTATTGTAATTAGAGACTTCCCTGATTATTTTAAGGGGTTCATTAGTTAACTACGGGGGGGGGGGTAACGGGGGGATGCCCCCCCCCCCTTAATATATTGTTGATTTCTTTATTTTTCGAGGGGCATATCTCAAATTCTTTGAAATAAGAGTATAATATACAATTAGTGTGAATAGCCTGTGAGCTCAATGCCCTCAGTTTAACTGGGCAGTTTTCTTTTTTTATTAATGATCTCTGATATAAGTATATGTTTGAGAATTTGTGTTAATGAGAAATATCAATTTATGGAATAAACACTTTTAAGAAATTGTTAGACAAAGATATTTTCTTTTCAATTGGCCCTTACATTACCTTTTTAAAAGCTTCTTAAAATGTGATTTTACGCAAACAAACAAATCTGAATTAAAAACATAATTGTATAATCTTTTTAAAATGATATTTGTGCAATAAAAATAAAACTGTTCTTAAAAATTGTGCTTAAAAATATAAACTGCAAATATTCATATATTTAATCCTTTTCACAGTAACTGCAATGTAAGATAAATGTTTCTGGATATAGCAAAATGTTACGAAAGTATAACATAACATTTTCCGAAATCAATAAATTTCCGAGACTTAAAGAAACACTTTTGAAACAAATGTTTCTTTCTCTGTCCATTTCAAAATCAAAGAAAAAATACCAAAACGTATACGGACAGTTTTTACAGAATATTAATCATTTTTCTCAACACAAAATATCGTTTTTTCGGATGTTATCAATTCTCAAATAGACATTTTCAGCTGCGTAACAGAATTAATAATTTGCAAGAGTAACAGAATAATGTTAATCTTAACATAGTATAAAACAAAGTCGCTTTTTCTGTCCCTATATCTCTATGTACGCTTAAATCTTTAAAACTACGCAACGGATTTTGATGCGGTTTTTTTTTAATAGATAGAATGATTTAAGAGGAAGGTTTATATGTATAATAACATCCATTAAATAGTGGAGAAATACTGTTATTTTTGAGGTTTAAGTCCCTTTTTCTGTCCCTATATCCCTATGTACGCTTAAATCTTTAAAACTACGCAACGGATTTTGATGTGGTTTTTTTTAATAGATAGAGTGATTCAAGAGGAAGGTTTATATGTATAATAACATCCATTAAATAGTGGAGAAATACTGTTATTTTTGAGGTTTTTAATGTGATGTCGTAAATAATTTCATTTTTTCCGCTTATACATTGCAAACGCAGGCTGAACCCTACAAGATTTATCAAAATAATGTACTAATTATTGTACACATTAAAAAGGTCTACAGAAAACACAAAGAGATGAAGGTTTCAAGGTTAACCCGAAGCAAAGCAAGGGAGGGCCGCTAGTTTAAATATAAATGTTACTGCTGTTAAGTTCGGTTGTTTGTCTGTTGAACTTGTTGAACATGAAAATGTTTACTTAAGAATTAATAGAATCCTAAATAATGATATTTCGTAAATCAAATCAGTAATTCATACGAAAAACTGAATACTAAGAAAACTGATTAATATGCTGTAAAAACTACTCGGAAACGTTTCGGTGTTTTTATTATTATTTTTTTATGGGTAGCAAAAGATACTTTTGTTTCAGAAATGATGCTTTAAATCTCGTAGATCTTGTGGTTTCTGAGGCTTCTGAAGATAAAGGAACACTTTTTAAAATCAGAGACAACTCGAAAGAGGTTATGTTATATTTTCGTAAAGTTTTTCTACATAAAGAAACATTTCTCTTCTTTTACAGTGAAGAAAATCGAGCGATGTCTAAATGTGCACTAAACTCGATGAAGTGAAAAGATTCACGCGTTAAGATAATGATACATGATGTTTGATTAGAGTGAAGTTCGTCTCGAGTGGAACAAGAAAAAGTTTTATAGAAGTCTCAACTAAGTTCGCTGGTTATATTTCATGTGAATAAGCAAAAATGCTTTAAGTTACTAATGTAAAATTGACATATGGCCGTGCTAAGTTGTGTTGATATACTATTCAACCATTTATTGTTTATTTATCCATGCAATGTGTGTTAGTTAAATTTATGCGTTCGTCTTCAGATCGGAGTGTAAACATTTGAAATATTATGGATAAGTTATTACTATTTACTAACCCCACAATAAATTTGGAGGCTCGGCCTGGATGTGAATAAAAACTGTTTTAAACCGGAATATAAATAAAAAGTTATTTAAACTAATAATTTGAATTGGAAATTTGAAGTGTAAGAAAACATCCTCCATAATCGAATCCACGGTTTCTGCTAATGTGGGTTAAGAACTTCTGGAATTTTTATTTCATCCTAAAATAAGTAAAAGAGATTATGTCAATTTTGAATAGAGCGAAAAAGGTGCACTTGCTAGCATTATGCTATGATTTGGAACTGGTCTTTTCTAAAACCCCAAAAATTACTGATTTAATCAAGTTAATAACGAAGTCTGAAAATTACGATGAGGATTTCGCGAAAGTCTGGCTTGAAGTTGCTGTCTCCGAAAAAAGTAACAAATTAGAAGCAAAAAGAGAAGATAGACAATTTGAAGCAAAAATGTGAGGAAATAAGGATAGAAGCAGAGAGAGAAAGGGAAAGAGAAGAAAAGAAGTGAAAGATGAAGTATGAATTAAAAAAGTTTGAGATTTAAAGTAAAGCCAAACATTTAAGCGACGGTTCTCGACATCTGGTTCTGGTAAGGTAAGCAACTAGATTTGTTGAAACTAATGACGCACTTTGATGAAACGCGTGATATTAGTGTCTACTTGGCATTATTTGAAAGGCAAATCACTAGAATAAATGTTGTAAAAGAAAATTGGGTCATGTATCTATTAAGTTTACTTCTATTAGAAATTGTAAACACTGTAGCCATAGAACCAGACACCGTAGCAAATAATTATGATTACGTAAAAAAATGTCCCATTGAGAACTTTAAAATGAATACATAGGATTTTAGGCAAAATTCGCATCGTATAAGAAAGAATTTTTGTTCTCTTGGCGCGATTTAGCTTTCGAGTTAAGAAATTTCTTTGAAGTTCAAGGTTCGGAAATATCCAATTTCTAAGAACTAAAAGAACTAATAATAGCCGACCAAATTAAACGAAAATTACCTTTAGAAATGCGGAAACACTTTACTGATGATCTACTTAAAAGTAAAAATGTCGATGTATTAATAAACAATTTTGATGATTATGAAACCGCAAGACGCAATATTAAAACAATAACTAGAAATTCATATAACTTTGAAAATAGAAAGCCCGATGTCAGTGAATCTGGAAATTCAAAACCTATTTTCATCCTCAATACCATAAGAACAGAAATAACAGGCAAACTAATGATTTCGGTCATTACTCTGCTGAAAACCATCGAAATTACAATCGCCAATATCCGTATTCCCATTCACGAAAAGACGTTAACTTTAATACAGCTGCAACCAAAAATAAGTCTAACCCTAACAAAATGGAAAGAGTATTGGTATTAACGGCAAGGAAGTAAATCTTTTGTTCCATATAGGATCTCATTTAAGCCTAACGAGCTATGAAACTTATGTGAATATTGGGTCGCCAAATTATCTTTTGACAATGTCTCATTAAGTGGTATTGGTGAAGAAATTGTGTATCCTTTAGCTTATTTTTCGTATGAATTATGCATTGGCGGTTTTCCTATTACTACAAATTTTTATGCTTTACAATCTCTTGCACATGAGTTGCACAAATAAGTTTCACACAAATATTTTATTTCATCGTAAAATAAGTATAAGAGATGATGTCAATTTTGAATAGAGCGAAGAAGGTGCACATGTTAGCATTATGCTATGATTTGGAACTGGTCTTTTCTAAAAATCCAAAAATTACTGCTTTAATCAAATTATTAAGCACAAATAAGTTTAAGTCTTGATATGTAGGAATCGGTGTGATCGATGAGCTAAATATGGTGATAAATGAAGATGGGATTAAAATTGTTGGCAAACGCAATAATGTTCACTAAAGGTTATATTAGAATTGTGGAAAATTCCGTTTAAAAATCAAATTGTGTTGCCAATTTCATAAGAAGAAGAAAATATTAGCAAAAGATAACCCACGTGAAAAAAATACAAACGTTGATGTCATGAATAAAAATAGTTCAAAAATAATTTCTCAATTAATTTAGCACGTGTTATGAAAGCTGATAAAATTCATCCAAGTTACGAGATCAAATCAAAATATAAAATAAAAAAAGTTGAAAAACGTTACAGATCAAGAAAAACGAGAGAAGGAAATAATATTGAAAAATAAATAAAAATGGAGATTTTGTTGAAACGTTAAGAAACGTAATCATTGTTATGGAAATATAGTCAAATCATGAACCTCAAGAAGGAATTTTGATAGAATTCGCAGGTACTATGAAGAGCGCAGGTAATGTGATGATAGAAGAAGATAGAACAAGGAGAAAGTCAGAGCTTAGAAAGAGAAAAATTTAAGCGGTAAAATGCTGAATTGCGTATAGGAGGTGTTGGATTCGAAAGGATCTATACATTTGGTCAGACTCTTCTCAGTCTCCAAGAGGGCTGAAACTTATTTTATTTTGTTTTTACTTTTTATTTACAGGTATAGTGCAATGTCAAAATTATATGAGAGGTTATAGTGACAGTCGAGGTCGCCAGATTGTCAGGATGCCCAAATAATGTGGGAAAATCGAGCGACGTCTAAATGTGCACTAAAATCAATGGAGTAAAAAGATTTACGAGTTAAGACGATGAAACATGATGTTATGGTTACAGTGAAGTTCGTCTCGAGTGTAACAAAAAAAATTGGTTTTATAGAAGTCTCAGCTAAGTTGGCTGGTTATACTTGATGTGAATAAGCAAAGGTGCTTTCAGTTGTTATATTACTAATGTAAGATTTGCATATGGCCTTGTTAAATTGTGTTGATATACCATTCAACCGTTTATTGTTAATTTTTCCCATGCAATGTGTGTAAATTAAACGTATGTGCTCATCTTCAGATCCAAGTGCCAAATCATTTGAAATATTATGCATAAGTTATTATACTATTTACTAACCCTTCATATATATAAACAGGAAACAATTTTTTGTGCCCCGAACCTCCGTATTATGAAGTGAATTCTACTATTTTGTTGATGTGCCTTGTCAAATTTAGTCTTTTTTTTTTCAGTTAAAGCGATTCGACATTTCTTCTATATGACTACTTAAACACATCTGCAAGGACATGTTCCTGGGTATATTACATCTTTCTTCTGCCTTAGTCTTAAAGTTGTGAAAATGGTGAAAATTACAGAACGAATAAATTCAGATAAGATTTTATAATTAAAAGATAAAGTTTTATTTAAATTTTTATGTTATTTTTATTCATTGATTTATTTTTGAAATTCAATGAATAATTGCTGTCTTCATTGAATTATCCGTTCTCTATAAGTATATGCCATCTTTAACCTCGTCAGACCTAAGGTATACAAATATGAACCTCTACTCTTTTCTTCATAAAAACTAAACTGTTTGATTTTTTTTTTTACATTTTTACTTTACTTTTAAATAGTTGAATGTTTTTGGCTTTAGAACAAAACCAATAAATAGCAGCACTGATGTTTATTTTCTCATAAAATAAATGTTGTTTTCATGTGAGTTTGTAAAATGGCTTCAAGACAGTATGGTTAAGAAAGGAAGAATTTTTCATGATTACTTAACTTTTAAACCCTTCACAATAAAAAAAATTGAGGCTTTGTAAATCATTCACTTGGTTAAAGCCCTTAAATTTGCTATTTCATGAATTTAGGTTATTGATAGTTAAACTGATATTTTAATTGCGCTATAGTAATTTTAGATCCTTATTTGTGAACCTAAATTACCAATCCCCTAAAGTATCAATTTAGAAAAAAGGACTCTTTCTGTCATCCACGGTGTCATTTTGTTTGTGCCAAAGCAAAGAATGTGTATTTGTAGTGTTATTGTAACTTCAAGTCTCAAGAGATTAACCTTTCAGCGGGAGTTCTTAAATTTGCCCGAACTGTCATTTAACCTATTTTTTGCGAAGAATAGTTATGCTATAAAAAAATCAAGTTTTTAATAACAGTGATAAACAACATGTTAGAAGAGCAATTATACATATAAGTATTAACAAGAAAGAAAAATCATGCGCCAAGCATAGAATATGTAACACTTTCCAATACTTCCAAAATAATTTTACAAATCTTTACCGTTTAATAAGGTGAAAGATGATATCAATCAAAGTAATTTGGAAAGCGCATAACATATTTAAAAACACAATTTCAGAAATTCCCAAAGCTATTCAGAAAAATATCCGAATTATTTTGTACAGCCTTGTATATGATCTATAGATTTGTATATATACTACATACAATGCTAAATTTTAGTTCGGTTAGGAAACGCGTAGCACAGTTTAAAATTCTCCTTCTGGAATTTCCGTTAATAAACGGAAATGTACTCGAGAACTTTTGTGCTGCCCTGTATATGATCTATATAATTTATACATACCAAGTAATAGACAAAAAAAAATGAGTTAAATTTGAAAACACGTTCAGCAACTGAAAACGCATTTCCAGCATTATTAACAAACAGTGCAGAATTTTTTTGTGCGTCCCTGTACATGAACGATTAGAGCTATACACACAATGTTCTGCAGTAAGCCTCTTGTAATGCAACTTAGTGACATATATCAATTTCAATATGTTTGAAATAGTGAAACATTATTAAAATAAAACGCAAACGATTTTTCTCCATAGACCGTAATGTAACGGAATTATTTGAGTGTCCCTGTATAAGTGCTATGCACACCATATTCTATTGTAAGCCTCCTGTAGGGCACCTCAGTGATATATACCAATTTCAATATGTTTGAAATTGTGTAACATCATTAAAATAAACGGCAAATTATTTATCCCCATAGACCGTAATGTAACGGAATTCTTTTGGGTCTCCCTGTAAAAACACTATAAATGCTGCACACATTTTCAATACCGAACATGCTATAGAAAACTTCAATAACATATATCAACTGCATGACAATCCGAATATATTTACGTGAGTTATAACACGGACAGTTAGACAGACAGACAGACATTCAGACAGACGACAGGCAGACAGACAGTCAAACCGAATTCATAAACACTTTTCAACTATGTTGGGAAGTATTAAAAACTGAATTTTAATTACGGTTCCATTTGTGAGTCCAAAGTTTTGGAAAGTTTACATTTGACGTAAAATTTGGGACAGCGCGAACGATGTAAGTTTAAATAATGAAATTGAGAAAAAATTCTAAATCTAATGATGGAAGCTGCGCCACATAATCGACTGAGAAGATCTAAAAGGAACCTGCCCAAATATAAACTCTTTTAAAAAATGTAGCAAAATATAACAGAAATAAAATGAGAAAATATTAAATATCGTTCTGAAAAGGGATTGTGTCGATTTTAAATTGACTTCTAGTAGTTTCTCTTTGTAGTTTTGGGACGTTTTATCGGTACCATCCAAATACTAAGATAAAGATTAATAGATAGATTGATACAATTAAGATTAATAGATTAATAGAGATAAGAGATTCCAAATAAAGTTTAATTTCAAATATTTTAAAATATCTCAAATTTAATTTCAAATAACTTCATATTAAATAGTATCACTTAATTTCTGATTTATTTTAGAATAGAAAATTAGAATATTTAGAATAAAAAAATTAAATTCAGAATATAAACTCTAAATGAAGTCCGCAGTTTTGGTAAATCAAATATTACTGGGCAACTATCTGCAGATGTATACACTTCTGGTATACATTTTTCTTTTGCCTCAATCATAAACATAGTTTTGGAAATGATGAAACTAAAGTAACAAATAAATTCAAAAAGTACTTTATGATTAAAACACAAAGTATGATTTTTTATTTCATTTGAAAGGTCTTAAATTTAATGTCAAAGTGGAAAATCTCGAATTTAGTTAAATGGCTCATCTATGTTATATCATATATAAACAGTATAAATGAATAATGAAATTTAATAGCCTCAATAAATAGCATCATTAAATTAAGTTTGGGGAATAATCAGATTTCGACAGACGTCTAATTTATATTTATTTATTTATTTATTTGTCTCTCTCTATATATTTCAGTGTGTGGGATTTTTTCTTTACAATCTGAATGCTATTTTGTATATTGATTATTAGAAATGGAGTAGGTTATATATATACGTATATATTTTCCATGCGTCAGGAAATTTTTAAATAAGAGTTCTCAAGAAAACGTCGTTCATCTTTACTTTTACGTTTGTATAGTTTTATATAATACTACACAAATCGTACTATCGATTAAGTTGAAAACATATAAGATACCCATAAATAATCTGTATTAATAAATTCAGTAAAACCTTGTACAATTAAAATATGGCACTATTTATCATTTAGAAAAAGACCTTGGGTATAATAAGTTTTCAATTTTTCTTAGATCTATTGCAACATTTATTCCTCACCATTCGAATGCTGTTTTTAGTTATTGATTTATTTTACAAATGAAATAAGTTGCGGTCTTCATTTAAATATATTTTCTCAATAAATGTGTCATTTTCATAGAAAAGGCACAATTAGCTAAAAAAAAATGTTTTACAAATATAAGTATGTAAGTAAAGTTTATAAGAAACTTAAAAATTGCATGGATGTTTTCATTTATGCTTAATAAATGCCTTGTATTAATAATCAAGTTTTGTAATTTATTTTTCATAAGATTTTGACTTTTTTAAAATTCTTATTTGTCCACGGAGGAGACATGATAGTCAACTTCTACATTTTAAAAGACAAGTTTTAATGAAGATATAATTGAGTAATTATTTGACATAAATGGTACGGTCTTCGGTAGGTCTTTAATAGTGAAATTGTGAAAATACCTAATTTGAGGTCACTTTAAGAAAACTTACATTTTAAAACAAATAGCTCTTTTTAAATAACGACACTTAGCATTAGTAAACTGAAAATCACATACAATTTGAAATAAATTAAAGTTAACTTTTTTCAGGAAAGTAATATTTTATTTACTAGATTTAAAAAATAACAGATTTTGTTTTATTGATAAACAGAAGAAAATGCAAATGTTATCCTCTTTAAGTGAAAAAAAATTGTAGTAATTGCTGATATATCATGTCTGTTATATGCCACTGATTGTTACATATGCAACAGGTTTTATTTTATACATATCTTTATGATAATATACAACACAAATATGTGTATGTACCTGTGCCTATAAGCTCACCAAAGTGAGCAGATGGAATTTCTCTGTTGATTTTAGATAATGTAATTTTCTAAAAAACAATGTGCATTAGGATTTCATTACTTTTCAAATTTCTCTTTGTGCTTGAGACCTCTCTGTGCTGCACACAATGTTTGATAAATGATTAAAAAACTACGCTATATCAGTAAGAAAGTTTTCTTTTTTAGTACCACTTTCATGGTGTTGGGCTCATTTTTATTTCACTTTTTATCAGCACAGGAACATTTTTAATAATCCATTTCTGAAATAGCCTATCTTCCCCTTGAAATATGTTTACTTTAATTTCATTCAATTTGCATTCAATAAATTTCTGATTTAAGTAAAGTTTTCTTTTTTGAGATCACTACATATTTATTGAACTTCTAATGTATTTTTTTCACTAAATATATTATGTTGTGCAACTTGCTTCTTAAAAGTAACATGTTTTCATGTACTTATTTTGCATAAAAATGTCTTTTGAGGATTGATTGACATGATTTTTGTCTTTTAAACTTATTAAGTATTTGTCTACTAAAAGCTTCAGAAAATAGAATTTTTTTTAATACTTTAAATTTACTATTTGTAATTCAGTCTTTTATTTTACTTTTCTAAATTCTCAGTCTTCTTTTTTTAATGTTTATATCGATATCTTCGTAGCATCTACTTTCCTCTCATAATTCCAACAATTATTATTTCCTTGGACACTTCCATCATTATTCAATTCAGAAGGTGAACTTTGGAGGAATATTATATTTCATATGCTCTTCAATTTCTAACAAACATATCTTTCATTTCCAATATTTGTTTTCTTTTCTTTCAGCTATTCATTTCATGAACACTTCTAATTTTTCCAGCAGCCATTCTCTTCTTAACATTAAAGTTCTTTTATTAGCCACACACAGGGTGGCTTATTCTTTCAATCTCTATCATTTTTCATGTTTATGAAAAGTCACAGCAATCCATCGTTGCCACAGATTAATCTCGGAAAATGAAACATTTGAAGTTACTTAAAAAATTAATAACCCGAAAAGTATTTGTCACAAAATTGTTCTACAAACTGCGTTAGAATGGTAAAAAATTGTATTTTTCTTGATATAAATTTCAAATCTAATGATTATGTCGTTTTTCAAATATTAGATTTCAAAAATTACAAAACTTCACAATGGAGTACCGTAGCGAAACATTTACGCGTAAAAAGATAATGATAAAGGCATTGTGGCTCGACGTGTATCGTGTATACTGGCCGTAGCATGAGTAACGAATTATAGTAAACTTATTATTCTGTTAAAATATAAAAGTGAATTACGTATATACATTTTTAAAAAATAAAGAAAAACATTTTATCACAAACATCAACAAAATTTTTTCTTCTATTTATTCCCTTATTCCAAAGATATCTTTTATCGTCTGCTGCCATAGCAACATGAATTAAATTTCATTAAAAAAAATTGCTCAGTGGTAGAAAAATATTTTTCTAAATCGAATGGTTATTGAACAACTCAACACTTTAACAGGGGAATTTTTATTTGTTATTTAGATATTTTAAAATTGTTTGTTGTCATTGCGTTTTTATTCTGAGTTACAGCTAGTTTATTTATTTTTTAAATAAAAGCCGTGTGTGGCAAATCTATATTCGGCCTTATAGCAGAATTTTCCCCTCTTGTTATTTTAGCCACACACAGGGTGGCTTATTCTTTCAATCTCTATCATTTTTCATGTTTATGAAAAGTCACAGCAATCCATCGTTGCCACAGATTAATCTCGGAAAATGAAACATTTGAAGTTACTTAAAAAATTAATAACTCGAAAAGTATTTGTCACAAAATTGTTCTACAAACTGCGTTAGAATGGTAAAAAATTGTATTTTTCTTGATATAAATTTCAAATCTAATGATTATGTCGTTTTTCAAATATTAGATTTCAAAAATTACAAAACTTCACAATGGAGTACCGTAGCGAAACATTTACGCGTAAAAAGATAATGATAAAGGCATTGTGGCTCGACGTGTATCGTGTATACTGGCCGTAGCATGAGTAACGAATTATAGTAAACTTATTATTCTGTTAAAATATAAAAGTGAATTACGTATATACATTTTTAAAAAATAAAGAAAAACATTTTATCACAAACATCAACAAAATTTTTTCTTCTATTTATTCCCTTATTCCAAAGATATCTTTTATCGTCTGCTGCCATAGCAACATGAATTAAATTTCATTAAAAAAAATTGCTCAGTGGTAGAAAAATATTTTTCTAAATCGAATGGTTATTGAACAACTCAACACTTTAACAGGGGAATTTTTATTTGTTATTTAGATATTTTAAAATTGTTTGTTGTCATTGCGTTTTTATTCTGAGTTACAGCTAGTTTATTTATTTTTTAAATAAAAGCCGTGTGTGGCAAATCTATATTCGGCCTTATAGCAGAATTTTCCCCTCTTGTTATTATTATTTCAGCCTAACACGTCTCAGATGAAGGTTTTTTTTTTTTTTATCAGATTTTTTCTCTTCTGAATTTAAACATCTGACTTCTTTGGCCTTTTTTTTTTTCGATTTCGACATTTTTCTTAATAGAAAAGAAAATAAATTTAGTTATAAAAAACATTGTTATACATCATTATTGAAACTATAATATTATAAATATTCTATACTTGTTACGTTTAGCTTTTATAATATATATATATATATATATATATATATATATATATATATATATATATATATATATATATAATTTTACTATTAATTCTTTTTAAAAATTCAAATGAAACTATTAATGATCATTAAATTTAATTACAAATATTTATTAAAGGATTTTTAATTGACAATTCTCTAATTAGTCAAACTGTATTATGATTTTTAGGATAGTGTCTCTTCCGTGGACGAAGCCATCCCCTCCGTAGATATGTCAAGTCCATGTAGGGAAATTCCATAGCGGAGACAAAAACTAAGTTTTGAATTTTTAAGTACTTTAGTTTTCATGTTGCCAAAATGGTGCATTTCTTTTTATTAAATGAAATGTTAGAGCTGTCTAAAATTGGTTTTATAATTATAAATTAGCTTTTTTTAACCTTATTTATGATGACCACGGGGTATACAATGAAAACTTTGTCAAACTCCAAATGGAACTAATAAATTGGAAATGATTCAATAACTGCACAACAGAACAAAGAGTTATTATGTGAAAAACAAAATGGCTTTATATCTCCCAAACTACTAAAGATGAATTGGGATGTACTGTCTATCATTTGTGATACTTTTTTTTATGTTTTACAAGTTATTTTCACTGTCGACGAATGGAGACTATTTTGACTAGGGACAAAGTTTACAAGTTTATTCCTTAGTAAAAATAAAATCATTTAAAAAATATATCAAGTTATAACTTAACTAAATACTTTTAACTAGTTATTAAAATTGTAAAACAAATTAAATTGTTTAAACGTCAGTAAAAATTATTTTGTGTTTTAGATGTAGGGACATCCACAAAGTGGAATTTCGATTTATATTCATTAAAAGATTAAAGTTAAAAATTATTTAATTATTAAAACTATTTTGTCAGAAATGTATTTAATAGCTTACTTAAAACTTAAATATACATATGAATATTTACCCCTTTCTGGCCGTAAAAAGCATCTTTTCGAGAAAATTAACCAAATAGAGACAATCATCCAAGTATAGCAGCATTACTTATCTTATTGAGGCTTGAAATGCAGCTTGAAATTTCTGGTCGATCAAATACTGATGAGTATTTTCTGATGTACCTTAACTTAAAATTACTTGAACCCAAGAGAGGGCTAATCGGACACAAATAAAAAAATTTTAAATAAGCCGTATGTGTGTTACTAGTTAGTGATGTTACTTGTAGAGTATTGATGAATTACGTCAATAATCTCAAAGCAATAGATCCAGGATTGATTTAAAACACTTTTTCGCTTTCGGTCCAAGTTTTTCCAAAGGTACAAGTAACCCCAATTTACGGTAACTCCTTCTGACATACATTTTTCTGTTGTCTCAATCTTACAGTTATGAAAGTATTTAATATATTAAGAAAACACTTCATAAATAAATAAAAAAAACATGATTTAAAAATAATGTAAACATGTTCAATTTTACATCACAGCTGCAAATTCAAAATTTGATTAAATGTCTAAACTACGCCACAGTATAAAAGTATAATAAAATTTAATAGCAATATATATATAGAAGGCTAGAAGCGTATACGAGAAATTTTACTGTTCCTCACAATTTCGAAAGAACCGTCTTCATGATATATTTCTATTGCTTATGTTAAAGAAATTTCCCCCAAAGATTATTGATTGGGGTACTGATATAACAGTATTAAGTTGTGTTAGGTGAATAATCAGTTTTCTCCAGACGTCATATAAACTGTAAAAAATGACCAATGTTTCTTATTTTAAGAAAATATACTATAACCACGAACGAAAATATAATATAATCTTCTGAGTTATCCGAAATTTCAAATAGCATGTTACATTGTCTTTTGAATCCCCAGAAACGAATACATTTTCAAAATTTAAAGAATAATTTATAAAAACAAATTATTTTTAGCTGCCCGAATTTTTCAGAAACGTTTCCGAAGGAATTTTATAGTGTATTAATTAGTGTCCTCATCCTTGAATACCTGTTTTTCGAATGCTATCAATTCTGAAGTAAACATTTTCATGCTCAAAAAAAATGTTTAACAGACAAACATGCAAATTAACAGCGTTAATAATAACATTAAAATTAAGATTATTTCTTTACTCTTTCATGTATAAATTAACTTATGCGGCTGAAAACGTGTACTTGAGAATGGATAACATTCAAAAAACAGGTATTCAAGGATGAGGACACTAATTAATACACTATAAAATCCCTTCGGAAACGTTTCTGAAAAATTCGGGCAGCTAAAAATAATTTGTTTTTATAAATTATTCTTTAAATTTTGAAAATGTATTCGTTTCTGGGGATTCAAAATACAATGTAACATGCTATTTGAAATTTCGGATAACTCAGAAGATTATATTATATTTTCGTTCGTGGTTATAGCATATTTTCATAAAATAAGAAACATTGGTCATTTTTTTACAGTGTATATATATATATATATGTATATATTAGTGCGTGACGTTTTCTCTACAGTTCGAATGCTATTTTTATGTATTGATATTTAGGAATGAAATAGGTTGCAGTTTTCATTAACTTATTTTCCCCATAAGTAGCAAATCTTTAAATAAGTCCGTTCAGCAACACGTCATTCCCCTATTTCACGTCATTCTCTCATTCGCTATTTTTATATAATGTTTTTTCGAAATGAATTAGGTTGCAGCTTTCATTTACTGTTTTAAAAAAAAATAATAATCCATAAATAAAAAAAATTAAACAAGGATGTTCAGCAAAGCTTCATTTTCATTTAAACTTTCATTTCATATTTGTGCAGTTTTATATTACTGTACAAATCCAATTATTGATTAAGTTGGCAGCATATGCAATACCCATAAATAAATTGTACTAACAAATGCGAAAAATTTTGTAAAATTAAAATCTGATACTATTAAATGTTTTCAATTGGACCCTGGGTATAGCAGGTTATCAGTTTTTCTTAGTTGTGCTGCAGCATTCCTTCGATACAATTCGAATGCTATTTTTATTTACTGATTTATGGACAAATGGAATAGGTTGAGGCTTTCATTTATTTATTCTTTCTTAAGTAGAGACCATCTTTGAATAATGGAGTTTCCAAAAAATTTTAAGTTTTTAGTAATGGAAGCTGCATTATTTATCCTACTGAGGAGAGATCTAAACGGAGCTTGACATTTTGGTCGATCAGACATTGATGAGTATCTTCAGAGGTACTGTAACTTGGGGTTACTTGGAACCAAGAGGTGGACTCAAATAAAAACGTTTTAAATCGTTCCTAGGTGCAGTCATTTTACTTGTAGAGTATTAGTGAATTACGTCAATAGTCTCAATGCAGTAGATCCAGAACTGATTTCGGTTTTGCTTTCGGTCCAAGTAGCACACTTCAGAGTCTGATTAAAATCCAATTTAAGGTAAATGCCTTTGGTATGCATTTTTCCGTTGCTTCAATCTTACAGTTATGGAAGAGGCGAAACTTAATTATGAAATAAATTAAGAAAACACCTCGTGATTAAAATGCAAAAAAAAATATTTTTTTGTATTTTAAACATCGTCTATACAATATCACAGCGGAAAATCCAAAACGTGATTAAATGAAAAAATTTCACATGAAATTGAAAATCTTGAAGACAATTTATTAAAAATATAACACAAAAACTCTGTACAAAATTTCGTACTCATATTTTGCAACAAAGATTAGATATATCCTTTTAAACAAATTATGAAAAAATCCATTTTGAGATAAATGGACTTAAAGTTTTAGTTACAGGGCAAGACTGATAGTACAACACAAGAATTGTTATATCTGCTGAAGTACATCGTAGAAATACGCGGTTTACTTCATTTAATTTATTTAACTTTGTAGTATTTTATTAGCAAATACATGTATATAAGTGCATTCTTTTCAGAATTTTGACTCCCTGAACCCCTCAAGTTGTGTTTTGGAAGTAACCAGTTTTCGTTAGACGTCTGATATATAATTATATGTGTTTCAGTGCGTGGCTTCTTTCTCAAAAGTTCAAATGCTATTTTTTAGTAATTTTTAGAAAAAAATAGGTTTTAGCTTTCGTTCCCTTACCTTTTTTAAAATATAGGATATTTTTAACAAAAGACGTTCAGTAAAGTATCGTTCGCAGTTCATTTTTCAGTTTTATGTTTGTATATTGCTATACAATTTCAACTATTGATTAAGGTGACAACATATGAGATACCTATAAGTAAATTGTATTAATAAATGCGGTTAAATTTTGCAGAATTAAGATATGACACTACTAAATATTCTTTTGAAAAGGGCTTTGGATATAATCGTTTTTCCGTTTTTCTTAGTAGTGCTGCCACATTTATTTGGCCTCATTCGAATGCTATTTTTATTTACTGATTTCTTTTAGATATGCAATAGGTTGCGGCTTTCATTGATTTATCCTTTCTCCATAAGTAGAGACCATCTTTAAATAATGACGTTGCGAAAAAAATCCAAGTCTTTAATGATGGAAGCTGCATCACTTATCCTACTGAGGAGATCTAAACGGAGCCTGAAGTTTTGGTCGATCAAACATTGATGGGAGCGAACAATTGAGCCGTCTTTCTCTAGAGCCCGTCAATCCCCTAACTTCACGCTTCAGTTTGTCCCAGTCTCCTTCAATCTCATTCCAATTTGCCCCCAGCACCGCTAATCGCACGCTCTGTGGTGATGGGGAAGTCCGGAGCTGGGCAAAATCCGCAAGATTAACGCGGCGGTATGCAATACGCACAGGAGTGATAAATATGCTTCAGATCTGGTTAATTGTTAAGGGGGGCGGGAAATCCACAGCTTCACTGCAATTAAAGGAATAGAAACAATGCTTTAGACAGATAATTATAGAGAATGTGAAAAAGACGTTATAAAGTCGGGGGAACAATGGAAGTACTAGTCATGGAATAATTTGATTATCGGCTATTTACAAAAAAAAAAGAAAAGAAAAAGAAAGAAAGAAACAGTAAATATTTTAAATTAAAAAAAAAGTAACAATAAGGCCTAAAAATGTATTTTTTAGGGACAAAAAAAAAAAAAAAAAAAAAAAAAATCCTTATCAGAGAAATATACCGCATTTACTCGCATAATTAATGCCTCGCGTAATTTTCTCAACTCTATTCTTGAAAGAAAATCTAGGTATTAAAAAAAAATAAATTGAAGTGTAATTTGCAGATGACACATCTGCAAAACAATCTGAAATAATGTAACAGGATTTCATATTACTCTAACCAAACATATTCTACAAATTTTGACTTCATAATCTACAAATTTTTATTTCATTGAGTTTAGTTCTGTGTATCCAAAGGAGCATATTCCGTTCTTTGTATCCTGCGATTTTCTGTTTTCACCTGCTCTTACAGTGCAGGTAATTTTATGACCAATAATGTTGCATCAACAGACGTGTGATATATTAGTACCCCCTGTCAAAATATAGTTAGTCTAAGTTAAGGCATTTGATTATATTGTTCGTGCTGTGAAATCATAATGGTTAAAAAAATAAGTTTTACCGCAGACTTTAAATTTTGAGCGATCCACTTTACGACAAAAATAACAGCAATAGAGTTTTTCAATTCTACTATTACTTTCTCGCAAACTAGATTTTTTTTTTCTTATTTTGTCGTGAAAATCATTTTGTTTAACAATTTCATTTTATGATGCGTAAAGGAGGCTAAAAAAAAATAAATAAATAAAAAATAAATAAATAAAAAGAGTATAAGTAAAAAACTTTTTTCAAAGGGTACCGAGCCTCTTAATCAAACCTTGTTTTAGTATTGAATGGTAAAGGATTTCAAGATTAAAACCTCCTCCTTTATCTGTGTACTCTTTCATGGTGGTATTTTAGAATGTGATATTCTAGGATATATCTTGCCTTTTCTATGTTTATATATACAGGGTGTTCTAGAAAGGACTCCCCAACTTTGAAATGACATAACTTCGAAACAGTGAGAGATAGAAATGTGAAACAAGTTGAATGTTAGACAGATAGGTCTGGAATTTTTTATACATCAATTTAAAAAAATAGTTCCAATATTGGACACGAGAGGGCGCTGCAATCACAAAGCTGTGTCTTTGAAATAGTTCCTGAAAGTGAGCTGTTTGAACTGAGATAAAAATCCCATTACAATGTTTTCGATATGGTTACCTTTTTCAGCAACAACATGACGCAACGTTCGAAATCACTTGTTGCAATACTTCTATTGAAATGGATGCACATGCCTCACAGATGAATTGTTAGAGCTGTTCCAAGGTTTGGGGATTCTTAGAATAAACAGCGTCCTTCA
This sequence comes from Maratus michaelseni, assembly GCA_963931845.1. Taxonomy (NCBI): domain Eukaryota; kingdom Metazoa; phylum Arthropoda; class Arachnida; order Araneae; family Salticidae; genus Maratus; species Maratus michaelseni. The sequence goes on from OZ007586.1 coordinate 496,421,045, forward strand.
AGTAACCCCACAAAAAGAAGTCGCATGGATTCAGATCCGGGGAATATGGTGAATACGGCATGATATTCTTGAATTCCGAATTATTCTCTAATTCTATACAACTTTTTTACACGTGCCAGCAATGAAACAGACGCACGAATGAAATTTCTGTCCTTCTGAGTACCATTTAAAGTTCCATGTGCTTGTGCTGCCACCTATTATCCAATATTGGAACTATTTTTTCACATTCGTGTATAACAAATTCCAGACCTATCTGTTTAACATTCAACTTGTTTCACATTTCTATCTCTCACTGTTTCGAAGTTATGTCATTTAAAAGTTGGGGAGTCCTTTCTAGAACACCCTGTATATATATATATAAATACTTATCCTGTGTGAAATTGTCTGCCGAGACAGAAGTGTTATTTTCCGTTTCATAAAATCATTATGTGTAATCGGGGATTGAGGAGAAAAAATAAAATTTTTGCGATTAAATATATATATATATATATATATATATATATAATTATAATATCTTTGAATTTCTAAAAACATATCAAGTTCTTGTAACAATCTAATTAAATCTCCTAAGAGATAATTAGTAATAAAGTGTAGACAGAATACCACATAGTTAATAAATTAACAAGTGCAATCATAATTTTACCTTAGCATTTGCTTCAATGGTAATTGGCCAAAAATACTGAAAATATGAAGAATATTTATATATATTTAAATTTAAAAGCAAAATGTGGTTTGATTATAAAACTTTGAATTCAAATAAAGATTCTTGTAAATGACAATAGATAATAAATATTTTTATTGTACAGAAGTTATCCAAAAAATAGTTAAAACACCTTGAAACAATTGATATCATGCACTTAATATAGAATAAAAGTATCATTGTCCTGTAATACTCATAAATCTGGCATCAAGTCATGAGTCATAGATGTTATAAGTTGTGCATAATATTCTTCCTCTAGGAACTGCACCATTTTCGGGAGCGGCACTGGATGAGAAAAATAAAGCATCTCACTCTGTTTTCTCACTCACACTACGATGTTTTAAGAATGTGAGTTAATTTCACAGGCTCGAAAATATATGAATAATTTAGGTATTTACCTGTTAAAGCGACTTTGTTACTGCTGAGTCAAGCTTTAAAGACTGGTCACGTGAGTAACAGGTCTGGATGAGACAAGTCTATAAAAAGCTTGGCGCAATTCAGGCTTAAGAAAATGAAATTTGTTGCCAAATGATATAAACAGCTATGAAAACAAAACTGATGAACTATTATGCCTGTTCATGTATGTATAAAAAAATGGCGTCTGGTTACACGTATTTAATAAATTACTTCTGTTTTTATATAACAACAGATAAATGTCTTCTGTATATTAAATGCAAATTTTATCAATATTGAAAAAATTGCTTGTGTGTATGATTGTGAATAGATTGTCAGAAAATACGTTAAATAATCTCCTTCTGCTGCCAAGGCCCCATTTTCTCTATCTCGCCAAGGCCACTATCATATGTAAGTACCAAAATTTATTCTCATGTTCCTTAAACCATAACTCAATACTTTTCTTACTACACTGAATTAGAGCATTATTATCTTAAAAAGCGCAATCCTTTCAGGGAAACAATGCATCCGCTGAAATGGGAATATTGTAAAATTTACACATAATAAGTTTTAACTGCTATTTTAATTTAATGACTTTATACGAATTTAGCTGTTTGTGCAAGATAAAAAATCTAAACAGTCTATGATAGTCTAAATATAAAAAAGCTGCTACAAACATATTATTTGGTAATTTTATACAAATTGACACCTTAGTGGTCTTCGCTAAATTGTCTGTAAGAGCCTAAATTTGGTAGAGAAGTGAGCTAGAGGGTCGCACTTACATTTTTTTAATTATGTGTCTATATATTCTAATGAATGACTAACGACTAACATATGCTAATTATTAAGATGTAAATATTAATTTTAACGAGTATTAAAAGTGTAATATTAAGAACAATTATTAATACTTTTATTAAATGTAAGTATAGCAGCATTTAATATGAGCATATTATAATTATTGCAAAGTTAAAACTTACGTAACTTTTTGGGGTTATTCAATTTTTGAGATTGATGGTTTAAATTAGTGGAATCTCCCTTGGCAACAGAATTCACAAAAGATTTTCATTTGTCAGACAAGACCTGCATTTATTTTTACTTATTTCCAATCCAATAAGTACCATCTCACACAAAAGAACGAGATGCATAAAATTGGATGTTGCGGGTCCGCATGAAATAAACTGGAGGGCCGCATGGATCACACATGCCGCGTGATGTGTACGAGTACCACTATCCTAAACATTAACAATATTTAGCTAATTAAACTACAAATGTTCTGATTCACTGGATTTCGGTTTTTTAGAAAAAAATAAATCTAATTTAATTCTATACTTAGTAAAGATTTATAATATTAACTTTATTATTGTTTTTTATTATAAGTAAGAAATCATGTTTAAAATCTAATTGTGTAAGGTATTGACTACTCCGTGAGTAGGCAATGTGTGAATGAGATCGTTTGTCCATTAACCGACTATGTGCGTACAAGTTATAAAGACTCTCTATCTTTCTTTAACTTTCGATGGACAGCTGAATCCATGAAATTGTGAGTCGCCGTGTAATTTCAATTATGCAAATTTTCTGGAGCTGGTCAATCGACACTGAAGTATATAAGCAGCGAATTTTGACTTGAGTTCAGAGCTCAGGGGAACTATAGTATACTTGGCCGGGGAAGTTGAATATTGCGACTTAGATTGAGATTTAGATTTAGCCTTGAGACCTCGCATCGAGTCTCAGGTTTGATAATCGGCCTTAGTATTTTATACTGGAGTTTTATGCAGTGGTAAAGCTGATTTGAACCTGCATCAGTGCTTATTTAATTTGAAGGATAAGCGTGTTGGATCGTGCTTATATATTTTAAAGGTTAAGGTTCAATTATATTGTTTCAGTTTTGTTAAAGCTACAAGTTGTTAGCAAAAACTCTTTAGTTAATTTAAACTTTTAGGAAAATTTCGTGGAGCTCGCTCAAACCCCCTGCTAATTGTGTTAATAAACCAGTTTTTGGTTTTAAAACAGTGGTACTTCTTTCCTCGTGCTCTATCACACCAGCGGACATTTTAATATGGCCGCTACAATTGAACTGAAAAATTGCGAAAAATATATTTTGCAAGTTACGTGATTTTGATGCAGTTATAGCAGAATGCCTTTCTAAGGAAATAGCTACATACGGCCAATAAAATTCCATTGGCTGAGAAGTTTTTGCATAACCATTTTCATAATTATTATTGCTAAGCTAATGTTTGTTTACTTGTCTAACTCGTCTATGCGTGCCGTATCGTCCAGTTCTATACTATGGTTTGCTGCGGTTTGGACAAAAACATTTAATCTAAGCACATGCCCTGTATATATGTTAAGATTTCATGCTCAATCACACTCCATTCATTTACATTCTAAGAAAATTCGGAAAATAATATTTCATACGGATTAGTAATATTAAAATCTTTCAGCTTTTTGATAATATTTTTAGTAAATGTGAAAGTAAATAATATGGCTAATTTTTACATTATATTTATTTCTTAAAAGAGAATTAGTTGCTCTATGCAATATAAACTAAAAACCCTTAAATCAATTTATTGAAACGAAACAAAAATAAAGATATTTGTGGGATGGCAGACAATGTCTCATTACTTACCTTCTTTCCATTTTCTTTACAGAAATGGAGTAAATTAGTTGCCATCTTTAGAGGAAATTTGTGAAAAGTTACAAAGAAACATCTCGGAAACTAATTAAAATTTTAAAATTCTGATAGCTTCAATGACATCTTCGGATGTTTGCGGATAATTGGTGTTAATTTCTTCCCGCTTCGTTCCATGTTCTAGAAGGAGTAGTTGTGCAATACAAACAGACAGTCAGATTTCAATATAATAGATTCTCTACACAATACAAACTATAGCAAATATTTTGGCACCTTTCCTGCTTGGTTCAAACTTCCAGTCATCTTTAAAAGAGCTGAAATATGAACAATTCTAAAAAGAGTTCAATTATATTCACTGTTAGGATGATACCACTCTTTGTTCAAAAACAATGCAGTAAAGGGAAGAAGAAAAGACAAAAAATTCTCCGATCTCCAATATTAAAATTTACTTATTTATGCTAAATAAAATCTCGGCAGTCTATTTAGTCTTAAACCTTAAAATCTGCTACAAAAATCATATTTGGCATTTTTATGCAAATTGATGCCCCAGAATATAAACAATATTTGCTAATTCAGATATAAATTAATCGAAATTTAGAACCATTATAATATTCCAACATAAAATCATCCGTATTCGTGCAATTGTGATAATTCTGTGCAACTAATAAATTAAGATTAAAGCTTAGAAGAATACACACTATAAGGAATATTTTGGCACCTCTCCTGCTTGTTTCAAATTTCCAGCCATCTTTAAAAGAACTGAAGTGTGAACATTGTGAAAAAGACTTCAATTATATTCGCTGTTAGGATGTCACCACTCTTTGTTCAAAAACAATCCACCTTCATTGCGGAGGAAAAAAATTATCAATTTCCCCGATCTCCAAACTGAAAAAGATACGGCGGATTGCTTCAGAATCCTACTCTTCTTGTCAATCACTATCTAAATATAGGCTACTAGGTATCAAATGATAGGCTACACCAGATATTGCTCTTAAGTCTCTTTTAATGGGTGCCAAAACATGTGGCCCTCGACTCTCGAAATAGTCTATATCTTTTCAAAATGATGCTTTGTAGGAGTGCTGCAAGAAGCTTTTACTAAAATTGCTTCAAAATGGTTTCGAATGAACGAATTCAAACATAAGTGAATACCGAATGGGAGACCGGAATATTCAAACAGCAAGTAAATAACATTTTTAGGCTTGGGTTGCAAACTGTAGGGCTTTTTAGAAAGCTTCTGATTTTGATATATGTACAATTGGAGTCTCTCCTCTTCTCCTTTTGAATTTAGAGCGATTCATTTTTTGAAAGAGAGACTTTTCTTCTGCAGATACACCTACCCATGTTCTAAATAAGCTACAGTGTAACGATTCAGTATAAATTAGTTTTTTTTTTTTTTTTTAAGATTTTTTATGGAAAAGCATAGGCAAGTTGTTTGTATTTCAATGTTTTATTCTGTATAAAATGTTTAAGAGATTTTATGTACAAATGTTATATTATATTTTTAAATCATAATGTCTTCTTTCCAATTTCTATAAACAAGCAGGTGATATTGTTTAAAATATTTAGATGTTATTTATTTTTTGTTAATGTAATTGGAAAAAATAGTTCTTTGTGAACTTTCTAAACATCCGAATTAAAATATTATTTGGCGGAAAGACATAATCATACGCATTTAACCAGGAGTTACGTTTTACTATGTATGTGATCATTAAATGATAAAGCAGCAAGTAAGAAAGACACTTACATTAAATGTACGGGTGAAGGACTAGGATAGCATAGAGTATGATTCTTTGACCTTGCATGGACTGTAAGACTCAGTACACTGTTAAATATCTGCAGCAAAATGTCCAGTCATTCAACCATTTTTTATAGATAACATTACTTAACCGTAATTTGAACACTGTTAAAAATTTCCAGCAAACTGTCCAGTTATTCGACTGTTTTTATAGAAAACTGTTACATAACCGTAATTTAACTCTATTTCTCGTCTAACTCTATTACTCTTTTATTTTGTATTTCATCTTTAAATTGATTTTTTTTTAATTAGTGAACAGGCAAGCTATTATTTGTAAAATAAATTTATACCAAAATTGGCATAATCTATCGGAGATGAATATCAGTAATAATATTTTAATGATAAAATGTCACATAATTCTGCTAATCCTCTACTGCACTTTGTATCATGTACGATACACATCAATAAATTTAATATTTCCCTATGCACAGCACATTTATTTACACTATGTTCGTAGATCTAGAGCAATCAGATGTATTAAACAGCACCAATATAGTCACATTAGGGGTCATCAATCTTTTTAACCGAAAATCGTTTGCCACCACAGATTCCGAAAGCTAATCGTCGCCTCATTTAATCACAAAGTTTCTGTCATTAAATAAGGTAAATTTTCTATTCTAAAATAATATTTAGTGGTTCACGGAACCATAGGCTGAAAACACCTAGTCTACTTGAATAGACAACTATGTTAAATATTTTCCTTTTTTTTTTCCTTTTTTGTAGTTATATATATATATATATAATAATAATATTATATATATAGTTTTATATATATATATAATAATATTATATATATAGTTTTATATATAAAAACTTATTGCAAAAATTAACCATTGAAACAGAAATAACTGACCAAATGCAATGAAATTATTATCCCAAATAGCTATGTCAAATTACACATTATAAAACATAGTCCTAACAAATGAAGTATTTATTCAAAAAGTGAAACATAAGTAAAAAAAAAAAAAAAAAACACAAATGCAGTTTTATATATATGTGAATCAGATATTAACGATTAGATTAATTTCATTTTTATTAATAAATACTCAAAACTTGAAGAAAAAATTCATTTCAGGTAAATATATGCTTTTTTATCAATTAATGTGTTTTCTGTATCATATCTGTTACGCTACTCTAAATACGTAAACTGTATATGCTATGCGCAACTTATATCTAACGAACAATAAAATTCAAGATTTTAATTAAAAATTTGACGATTGCATCAATTTTCAATTAAAATTTTGAATTTTACTAAAAATCTTATCATCGGATATGATTATATTGAATGCATTAAATGTATTATTATGTTAAATTGAATTTTATTAATTTTTAATATTTTTAAAAATATTTCCCCCTTTTCTTACAGTGCCCAAATTAGTGTCAAATATATATATTTTTTTTCATAAAAGTAGAAGAAATGCATGTATTAAAAGGGTAAAAACTTATTAAGCTGCTGGTAATGTAACAGATTAAGCAGAGTACATGAAAAATCTCTCTGACAAACGATGCAGCTGAAAACGAATTCTTGTATAAATTGGTCAAAGCATTTTGTCCAGCAGCCATGTGTTGAGTCTTAATTGGTTGAGTTATTGAATTTCTTATTCGAACGCTGACTGTTTTTCGTCCAATTGCGAAATCTTATCATGGGGTAAACGAATCCCTCTCTTATAGCTATTATAACGGCTGCAACTAAAACGAGGCTGTGGAGGAATAAAATTCTTTCTAACCAAGAAAGAGTTGCGGTGGGATTTGTTTTTATACAATGTATGTATAACTTCTTTATCTAGAAATGGCGTATAATACCATTATACTTGTACCATTATACTTACCTTAGTAGCAAAGCAATATTTTACCAATATTACTAGTTTTGGCTATATCCTGTCTTAGCTAATATTGGCATGAAACAGTGTCCTAATATTAGAGTATTTATGTTTTGCGTATTTCGCGTCAATATCCGCAAGAAGTACTTCAGTTTCATTGCCAATATTTATAATACAAAGCTAATAATTATGCAATTTTGACGTTTCATTACAAATATTACCCAAAGTTTCACCACATTGCAATTACTTCCGATTAATACATTATTGGCACACTATTGTTCCATAATATAATCAATATTTATTTGCTAATGAGTAATTGTAATGATAATTTTCAGTTAAAAGATCAAGATCAAGATGAAAATAAATATTAAATTGAGAAGAAATCAATCAAAAAATTAAATTGTCTTAATTATTAATTATCTTAAAATATTCATGTAACAATAATATGGTATAAAGTACATTTTGTTAAATAAAAGAACATATTTTAAACAGTATTATAAATTGAATAATATGGCGCGTTTATGCTCTTTGCATTAGCATCACGTGTACGCACCATATTATTCGCTGCGTGATTTATTACGAAATTATTATTAGTACCAATCAGGGCTCGAAATGAAAAAATTCACCAACCGTAACGCTATTTCAAAATTATTGATGACTAAAATCATTTTTACTGCTTGCTTTAGCCAATTTTTTAAACTGTTCGTTTTAATTAGAGTAGTCAGTCCAAGTACGCACATTATTTACGCTTGAAGATACTTTAGTCAGTCTCAGTCATCCTCTTATCAGCATCTACTAATACATGATACATGTGGTTGAATGATTGCAAAAACCCAATTATTTCTAATGATAAATTTAAATACTATAAACGTATCACAAAACACTGCAATGATAAATTCACTTGTCGTGCAAGACCCATTTAATCCGATGTCCGAAATTCAACTATTCAATAGGAAAACACAAGATCACAAGAAAGATAGCACGACGGACAAACCAACAACTATCTTTCTGCACGTTGTTCAGCCTTCAGTCAGATCGGAAAATAACTTTTTCACTTGGAGTCGGAACTATCGCAATCGCTTCACAGCGTGAAGCGTTGCTCATCTTTTGGTAGTGTGTATGAGTGTTGGCGTATCACAGTGATGTTAAGTGCATTACTGCACGTTCAAGAGATTTTGTCGGATGAACCTGAACCGGAGTGGAAATATTAATGGTTTTCAGGAACTCTAACAATATATGTTTTAATAATTGCATGAACCGGAACGATATTTCCCATAATTTCACGAAACGGAACAATATTTGTCATAATTTCACGAACCGGAAAATCGTACTGGTTTGCTTCGGCGCATTTCGATCCCTGGTGCTAATATAAAAACATCCTTGCATGGTTTGATAAAAACTCCTACATGTCAGGTGGTGTCGTCATGCAAATAAAATTCTTGTCTAAAAGTAACAGTGAAAATGTATCTTTCTAGACAAAAAAGTTTTAAGCCAAAGCGTTCCACGGGTTTAAAATATTCTTCTTGTTTAAAATTAAAAAAAAAAAAAAAAAACAGAAGTTTTTTTTTCAAAGTGCATCTTAAATCAATCTGCTTATTAAAATTAGTAAAACCTGTGAAAAAAGGAATCGACAGGGAGTGGAAAGTATTTTTTTATAGATCGGTTTCCGTCTCAACTGGTATAATTCTATTTCTTCCGTGAGGATCCTGAAAATTTTCCGTCTAAGACAGGATTTCCTTATAGGCATGTTCCGTTTTCACTTTTACTATAATAGCTTTGCTAAATTTACATTTGTGATTTTTTTTAATTTTGGAAAAGAAAAAATTGTGGTTTTTAATATAATGTTATAGAGTTAACGTTTAAATGAAAAATTCTTTTAAAATTAGCGTTCGTTCCTTCTTCTTTCTTCTAAAGCAATAGATTATTTTTTCGGTTATTTGTTTAAGTTTTAAATGAATTATTGCGTTAATGAACTACTAAATTTATGCCTGCAGAAATTTTACAATAGTACGCCAATTAATTGGGGCATTTGAATGAGATGGATAATTCTGTATCAATTTCAGCTACTTTTTCAAGTAGCTTAAAGAGTATCAGACGAATTGTTCTTTATCTTTGGACATATGAAGAACCTGTTTGAACTCGCAACTTCTAGTGGAGAATCAGACTCGAGTTCACTTACTTGGAATGCTAGTGTGAATAACAAAGAAACAGCAAGAAAATATTTTAAAAAGTAATTAAAAATTAGTTCACTATATCGCCACTATCCTTCTAAGTTATAAAGATATTTAACTGGAATATTTATCTAAACTGCTCTCTACTGTTAGCTACCAAGTCACAAAAGAAAAAAAAAAGAGCTATTTTTTGAGCATGTGCAGTTATATATGTTTTTCTATAAATGATATCTCGTCGAGTATTCAACGTATTCATTCCAAGTTTAAGCATGATGTTTCTCTTGTAAAGTTTTAAACTTTCTCAGTTTCGTTAACTTTGGTTGAAAGCATTGCATTGTTTTAATCAAAAAACATTCGAAACAAAATGGAAAGTTTTAAAATAAAACCTGTATCTCTACTTATAAAAGAACACTGACGACTGACTGACTCATCTATCAAAGACAAGTTTCAGCCGTTCCTCTTACAACAATAAAATTTGGAAGACATGTTCCTTATACAATGTAGGCATCAACTAAGAAAGGAATTTTTAAACTAATAATATTGAAACTAGTTGTTGCCAGCATTACTCATGTTTGTCGTCAACATTGGTTATGAACCCGATTGTGGAAGATTAGACTAATAAAACAACTATTGCTGATTTTTAAATACATATTTTGCGCAAGACATTTTTCCAATGAAAAGTTTGCTTAGTATTTATTTTTTTTATATATGTAAATTATTTTTCCGCTTTTCGCCTTTTAGCGATCGGATTTAAATCGTTATACAAAATTTAGTATATTTCCTCCTCTTCTCAAAAAACATTTTTTGACAGTAAAGATTTACGATTTAAATACTGATTGCTATATTTATGGGCTCAAGTATGCACAAGGCTTCGTTATAGTGATTGCCGTATAACCAGTTTATAGGTGTGAAGTGCACAGGGCTCTGTTAAAATGATTGTCATTTTAACGATTTATGTGCGCAAAATGCACAGGACCCCGTTATAATGATCGCTTTATTAACGATATATGGCTGAGCAGCACACAGAGACCAGTTATTTTGATCACCGTATTAACATTTTATGGACGCGAAACAAACAGGGCCCATTTACAATGGTCGTCACATATCTTACACTGTTAAAAATTTGCAGCAAACTGTCCAGTCATTCGATCGTTTTTATAGAAAACGGTCACATAAGCGTAATTTAACTGTAATCTGACCATAATCTGGGCAATAATATGATCCGAATGGAGTTAAATTACGGTTATGTAACCGTTTTCCATAAAAACGGTCGAATGACTGGACAGTTTGCTGCAAATTTTTAACAGTGTAGGTTATCCCATTTTTGTTTATTTTATACGAAGCTGTTCCTTTTCCCTAGATAGGCACGGGCAGTGCCGGGTGGGACTTTGTCAGGGGCTCATGAATAAAATTTATTATTTGTCGCGAAATTTTTATTTACATGCTTTTTTTATATTTTTATTAGTTATTTTCGTATAACTTAAAATATTTTATTTTTATTTTTCTGATTGCATATAAAATTGGCTATACGCAGCAGAAGGCATCTGTGCCCTCCAAGCGACCGTCTAGACGGGCTAAGACTGCCTATTATCTTTATAGATATACAAGCTATTCTTACGAAAGTGCATAAAAAATTTCACATAGCAAGAAAATATATTTGCAAAACTTACATATAAATCCCAGTGTTTTATGATACAGGGTTGTTAAAAATATTGTTTCGTCTTACTAAAATTGTTGGTGATTTCCTAAATTAACGCCAGACCAGGTTGGCCTATTTTTGTATTCAGAAATAGCGAAATCAAAGCAGAAATTCGTAATAGAAACTTTTCCTTTATTTAATGACAGACATTTCGCGATTATCAAAAGTAAAAATTCTTCTTTTGACTTTTCTGGTATAAATTCGGAATTTCTGAATTAAAAAGAGGCAAACTGGCAAACCTGCTCGAAATATAATTTTAGCTCCAAAGTGAGAGTAAAGCATAAAGTCTTCTTTATATGGCCAAATATGAAAATAAAATCGTATAAATAATCGTCTTTGTTAGAAATTTGAAAAAATGTCTGAAATCAAAAATTTATCCATCTTATCAGAATTAATTAGCACACTACTGTATATAAAGCTAAACTTCATAGAGCGTAATTCTCATTTATTTGCTGAATAATGCAATTGGCATTAAATAATAAATTTATTAATCAGCTTCTCGGATAATAGTAGTTGAAGAATTATTACTATTTTATATATGTTATTAAATAAACAATTAGATCGAACCTTGGTAATATAGTTAAAAACGGGATTATCGAATAAATTATCAGATAATTAGCACAATCAAAATACTATTCAACAATGATTCAGTTCTAATTCTATTCTCAGAGGAATTATACTTCAAGCAAGCTAATCTAAAATCGAAAGTTATATATTAAGCTGTTACTGAATTCAGTATTTCAGTTTAATAAAATATTATTTCCCCATGCAATGCATTCTTGGTATAATAAATTATTTATTGAAATGCTCATTATTACTTTATTTGTTTTCTGCTACTTCTAAAAAAGCAGTAATATTTAATGTGAATCTTTGCTAATACTTTATTATTTATTTTGTAATAAAAGCCTTAAAATCTTCCCATAGTTTAAGTTCTTTATTTCTGAATATCTTTCCTGTATTCTTTTAATATCAGATGCTTAAAATATATGAAACATTTGTTCATAATATTACAGATTACTGAGCATTCAGCTATTAAATTGATTTTGACAGGTTAAAAATTTTGAAAAAAAAAATCGTACTCTTTAGTAGTCTTTATACACGCAAAAATTATCTTTTATTAGATAGAAATCGATATTGAATGTAAAAAGGCAATTTTGAAACAAAAACGACAACTGCCTTTTTTTCCCTTCTGGCAGAACAAGTATTTTCAAAATTGGTGGACACTTATAGCTCCGTCAGTTGCCCATCAATCAACATGATCTTTTTGAAAATTAATCGTATCATATTTTTCTAATGAAGTACGTAGGATTTATAAAGATATATATATTGATGAAAGAAATATTTGAAGCTTTTAAACGAAAAAACTATTAGTTTTTTTCTAATTGTTCTAGATTCAGTCAACGATGAGTTATTGTGTCCACTGTTAGACTCATTTTTTTTAAGCGTTCTCGCCATCAACTGTAAGCTGCAATTTCTTAAGATATCAGTTAAAGAAAATGCGATTTTATAGTTTATTATATGATAATTTAGTGTAAATGAATTTTTATAAACGCTTCGCTTTTCTTTAAGATAAAACATATATATATACCGAATAAGCCATAAACTTCAGGGCATTAAAGTGGTGTTACCCCTTAAAACACAGGGTGCCCATAAATTATTGCCGGTGTTTCCTCACCTCATAACTTTTGATTTAAGAATATGACGAAAAATATTATTACATATTCGTAAAGAACAACTCAAAAGTTTTTAATTTGCGCAAAATTGTAACTCAAAATGTTATTAATCAAATAATGATTGTAATAAAAGAATAAATAACTTTAAAAAATTATCAAATGCGTCAAAAAGTTATTAACTAAATAACAACGTTGTGTAGTGATGACGGATTTTGTTTCGAAGAACCACAATACGCACACACATTATTTTCAGATGTACACTCGCCATTTTGAAATCTCACATCTCAGACATCCATAATGCGGTGCCGCTGGGGTTGCCGCTTAAATTAGCGGAGAATTCTTAACTTTCTTTGTGTTATTAAAAAAAAACTTTACGAATTTGTAATAATAATATTTTTTGTCATGTTCTTAAATGAAACGTTATTAGGTAAGGAAACCACACCCCGACAATAATTTATAGACACACTCAATCATGATATTTTCTGTTCTATGTAATTAATTTTGCGCGTTAGCCAACATTATTTTAATAGTACAATTATCAGAGAAAAAATAATATAAATTACGGTTTTAGTTTCGGGAAAATATGGTAGTAGGGTATGTGATGTATGCCTCAAAAGCATTTGGCCTATTTTTACCCATAATAATGCTATCCAAAGATAGTTTTATTGTAAATTATCAGGCCCATGCGCGCTCGAAAAAAATAGTTCCTTCCTTGTTAAGGGTTGTATTAATGTTAATGATTATGATATATGCTGTAACGCCCCTTGGAAAATTTTTTAACGAAATTTATCGGGAATTTCCGGTACGTACAGAGGCGTTTAATACATTGGACAACAGCGGCGGCTTTCTCCTTATTCATTGCTCTCGGATGCGGTCGGGGGTGGTGGAGTAATAAATGTTTTGAAGTAAAAGAAAAGAAGAAAAAAGAAAAAAAACTCGTATGCATGCCCATGCCGGAGAGAGGGTGAGAACTGCGTCGGATAGACTTAATACAGAAACGTTAAAATAAAGTATAGCAAGCAAAAATATATTAGTAATGAAGAAAACCCGACTGCGAAAAAGGACACATGCACCTCATACAACCAAAATCTTCTCACGACATCCTATAGTGCTCCTATAGATCCCGTAGTTGTCATATCCTATTAGAACTATCCACTAGGTATCCAGGGGATACATTGAACGAATTATCCAATTAAATTCTTCTTAGAAAGCACTGTGAATTCTCTTATTGGGCGCACATGCAACTTAGACTTCTTTCTTATTTTCTTTCCACCTTCCTTTATCCTATAATTACACAATAAATGTCATAAAAATCATCCGCAGAACGTCTTTATGTTATAGTGTCAAATATGCGAAAGTGCAACTGCTTGATGGGATCTACTGTGAGAATTTTTAACAGTGTAGGTGTGGCATTTTCACATCCATGGCTATCCTGTGACTGTCTGTATGACAATTTCAGCTATGCAGAGGATATCGGTTATCCTGAATATGATATCCACATTATACCTTAAGGATGTCAATTTGTTGTCAGGGACATTACAGCAATTAATTCAAAATGAACAAAAAGAAAACAAAAGATAAGAACAAAATTTACATTTTAATGATATAATCATACTATTTCAATATTTAGAGCAGCACGATTTCATGTTTTAATCCTTTTTATTATTATTATTTATTTATTAACAGTTTGTTATGATTGGCGATGAATAATTGTTAAATTTTCATAACTTCGGCTTTTCATTTTAATAGGGCAACCATTTGTAAGCATTTTGGAAATGTTCGACTATTCCAGGAAACTTAGGCTATGCACTATATAGTCTACGATATTTGGGAAGCAAAGATAAATATTTTGATACCACATTTGTCAAAATCTATCCACCCGTTCTCATTTTATTAGCGAATAAAGAATGTTACATTGCCCACAGTCAAAAACATTACACTCGTTTTTTGCGAAACGACACGTAAAAACAAACATCTGTTGTCAGTTAGTAGACCGCTATAATAAAATATTTTAGAGGAATATTACGCAGTTTATTTCATAATTTGATCATTTTAACACTGTAAAAAAAGATAAATATTTCTTAATCTACGAAAATGTGCAATAACCTCTACCGTATTACCTATGATTCCGAAAAGCATTCTTTATCTTTTGAAACTTCAGAAACCAATAAATTTTCGATATTTAAAGAAGCATTTATAAAAACAAAGTTTCTTTTGTTGCCACTGATTTCAGGATGTGTTTCCGAGTAGTTTTTACAGTGCGTTAATCAGTTTTCTCAAACCGGAATATTGATTTTTAGGATGGTATCAATTAGCAATTAAATATTTTAAGCTGCGTAATTGAATTTATACATGTAAGAGTAACAAAACATTATTAATTTTAATGTTAATGTTAATGCTAAAACCGATATTCCAGTTTGAGAAAATTGTTTAATATTCTATAAAAACTATTCGGAAACGTTTCCGAAAATCAGTTGCAGCAAAGGAAACTTTATCTTTATAAATGGTTCTTTAAATCTCGAAAATATAATGGTTTTCGTGGTTTCTATACATAATGAACACTTTTTGGAATGGAGGGTAACTTGGAAAAGGTTATTGTGTATTTTCATTTGCTGTTATATTATAATTTACTAGATTAAGAAACATTTGTCTTTTTTACAGTGTAATGTCTTCAGTAATCGCAAAAACAATTATTTTATCGGAGTCAAGTTCTCAGAGAAATTGTCTGATTTAAATTGCTTATACGAAGAAAAGGTAGAAACAGATTTCTGTTTATGTACGTCCGCTTACTTTCATTAATGTACCAAATATAGCTCATTAAATGTTGAACAGAAGTCTAATCTAATTATACATGAAATTTAATTTTAAACCTTTTTGAAAATACCTTTCTAAAAAAATAATTAAATATATCGATTATTTTATCCTCTTGAACTATGAAAAACTCTTTCCTTCATCGGGGAATCAGCTTTAACCGTTTGTTTTCCATACCATAACTCATTAAAAACAAGAACGAAAAATCATGCGCCAAGCATAGATTATGTAACACTTTCCAACGCTTCCAAAATAATTTTACAAATCATTACCGTTTAATAAGCTGAAAGATAACATCTAAGTCAACAATTTGGAAAACGCATAACATATTTAAAAACGTAATTTCAGGAATTTCCAACATATACAATATTCGGAAAAATATACGAATACTTTTATTCTTCCCTGTATATGATCTATAGATTTGTATATATACTACATAGGAAGCTAAATTTTAGTTTAGTTAGGAAACGCGTAACATAGTTTAAAATTTTCCTTCTGGAGTGTCTGTCAATAAACGGAAATGTGTTCGCGAACTTTTGTGCTGCCCTGTATATGATCTACAGAATTTATACGCACCAAGTAATAGACACACTTCCGTTGAAATAGGGAACATGCTATAGATAACGACAATAACATATATA
This sequence comes from Maratus michaelseni, assembly GCA_963931845.1. NCBI lineage: Eukaryota > Metazoa > Arthropoda > Arachnida > Araneae > Salticidae > Maratus > Maratus michaelseni. The sequence goes on from OZ007586.1 coordinate 496,437,377, forward strand.
AATTGCAGCGCAATCCGAGCATATTTACGGGAGTTAGAGCACGGACAGATGTCCAGACGGCCAGACGGCAGACGACAGACGGCCATACGGCCAGACAAACGGAAGTCATAAACACTTTTCAACTAGGTTGGAAAGTGTTAAAAATGCTGAAACTTAGCGTCTGAATGTAAATAGTGAATTCATTGCAAAAATTACAAAATGCGAATTTTCATTAAAAATTTAAAACCTTGTTTTAGCTACTTAAATCAGAGAATTTGATTAGTGAAAATAGTCTGTATCCATTAATAATAAGAAGTAGAACAAAACAGAAAAATTATGCGTCAAGTATAGATTATGGAACATTTTCCAACACATCCAGAATACGGTAACAAAACGTCACCGTTTAATAAGGTGAAAGGTGAAATCTAAGCAAAGAATTTGGAAAACGTATAATATATTTGAAAACCCAATTTCAGTAATTACTATTTTATAGTCGGAGAATTATTTGAAATTTTTCTGAAGCCATGTATATGATCTATAGAACTTGTATGTATATATTATATAGTATTCTAAAATTTAGTTCAGTTAGGAAACGCATAACCCAGTTGAAAATTCCTATTAATCAATTTCCATCAATAAACGGAAATTTACTCGAATTCTTTTGTGTATCTGTATAGGATATAGAGAATTTATACACACCAAGTAACATGCAAAAAATTAGTTACATGTAAAAACGTATACCACAATTGAAAACGCACTTCCAGTAATTTTCGCTCATAGACAGTACTGTAACCGAATTCTTTTTTGTGTCCGTGTAGGTACATAAAAAATTAATTTTCATGGGGATTTACGGATGACAGATCCCCTCCCTCAAAGGAAAATTTTTAGCAGTACGTTTTCTTAGTGTTCAATTATTTTAAGTTACTAGAAAAGAATAATTTTACTGTATTTTTTAAAATCGGTCAAAAAGAAATTTTAGATAATTAAATTTCAATATCCAGGGAGCACTTTTTCAATTAAAAATATATTGATAACTATTGAATTGAAAAAATGTGTAATTCAAATTCCCTCCCCCCATATAAATAATAAAGTTTTACAGTCCTAACGACCATCTCAAATTGACCAAATCTTCCCAAGATCCGCTTCAAATTTTCCAATTTTCTCAGCCGCAAATGAATTAAACCATATTCTAACCATTTGTTAGTCAAAGAAAATTTCTCGAATAAATTATATATATTTTACAAGAAATCTTTTCCTTGTTTAATGGCAGAAATTTCTGACAGTAAATAAAATAAAGTATTCCTTTTTAATAATAGTGGTAAGAAAATAATAAATTTAGCAGCCATGCATTTAGTGCCCCAAATAAAGCTAGTCACGAGCCGCCACTGACAGCGCCGATCTTTTCTTTAATCTGAGGCGCCGATAAATTACTGTCTTCCCTATCAGAATATCGACACGCAGCCGAATCATTCCATTACTTGCATTAAAAATATCATCCTGGCGTGGTCCTGTTGGATTGATTGACAACGCGTTGTATTTCTTACCCTTAAGCCTTAGAGTTCGATCCCACCTTGGGGAAAAGTAAACCGAGATTTTTCTCCCGTATCAAAATACAGATGCTTCCATAGATGGCAGCACTGGCGTTAATTTTTTTTTTTTTGCAATTTTTTTCTAGCTTGCTGCCTGTGTAAAATATGGTGGTACTTCAGATATTTCAAGTGTCTGAAATCCAAACACGTGCAAGTGTCTAAAAATATAAGACACTTTAAAGTGTTTCCTTTTTCAGCCATCCGTTTCACACATTTCAGTTTACAGTGAGTGAACAATAAATGCTATGCACACCATCGTCTACAATAAGCATCTTGTAGTGCACCTCAGTGACGTATATTAATTTTAATATGTTTGAAACAGTTTATCGTCATTGAAACACATTGCAAACGATTTTCCCCGTACACTGGAACGGAATTCTTTTGAGCGTCTCGGTAAACGAACTATAAAAGCGGGACATTTTCAACAGCGAACATACCTTTGTAAACCTCAATAGCATATATCAACTATATATATATATTCATTATATATATTCATTCCAGGGGGGTATATTCATTCGAGTTATGGCACGAACAGACAGACAGACAGGCGGCAAAACAGACAAGCAGACAGAGGGCCAGACAAACCAAAGTCATAAACACTTTTCTGCTCTGTTGGAAAGTGTTAAAAAAGTAAAACTGAACTTTTTCTCCGTGCTTCAATTGTAACAAGAGGTGAACTCCCACCAGTGGACTACTCCACGAACGAAGAAGACTAATCAACAACGTCCCAAACACTCAAAAAAAAATCGAACCATTTTTCAAAAGCATAACCAAAACTCTAAGTTTCCACCAAATCCCCCACATCCACTGTAAGCTTTTGAAAACAATCCTCAACAGTATAAAAAGAATATTACGTCTTCATCAAACATCCCTCATCCATAGTGAACTCTTAATCATAACAATCAACAGTGTAAATAGAACTTAATATATCATCTGACTACCACCATTCATTGTGAAAACTTTAAATCATAAACTCTGATGAACTTTCTTGTTCATGACAATCAAAAGTGTAAATAGGACTTAAACAATAATGTAACCAACACCATCCAATGAGAACTCTAAATCATAAACTCTTATGAACTTACAAAAACTCAGCCAAATGTTAACCTATTGTAATGTAATTATGGTAATTATGCAACAGCCTAATAGCCCCATTTGTAATTTGTATTTTTTGTTAAAATGAACTTGCCGAGCAGGGCTTGTAGAGCTTAAGCCATATGGTAGGCCTCCCTGCTTGGTTGAATTGTAACAAGAGGTGTCACAAGAGTTTGGGTTTAGGTTTCATTTTAGAGACTATTAGCGCATTATACAAATCTTAAACATTTCAGGAGATTTTCGCCTTACATCTTTTGCTAAAAAAAATTTATTAATTTAATTTATTGGGGTTTTATTTTTCCTTGAAAGCATAATGAACGGTAAACCAAAGAGTTATTGACTATAAGTTTCAAAGTCTTCACTAGTAGTAAACCAGTTATGTTAATATTGGTTATATTTGGGCCCAATATTGCGTCAGTATTACATCAACTTCCAACGAAATAACAATATTGGTTAAATATTGACTTTAAATTGGAAATATTCGCAATGAAATGCCACTATTGCGGAAATATTGGTTTTACAATGTAATATTGGCAATGAGATGGCGAAATATTTCTCCTCAATATTATCGGAAAATTGGGAAAAGGTAAACACCTGAATGTTGGAGCAGTATTTCATGTCCATATTCCCAATATTGGCCGGAATATATCCAAGATATGATCAGCACAAGCAATATTGTTCCAATATTGCTTTGTTACTAGTGCTGTCTTGTTTATGTTGCTCGTTTATTTGTACATATTTATACGTACACATAAAACATTTCAAACTGCATTCGCTTTCCATAATAACCTGTTGAAAAACATTCTACTGTGTATGATATCTCTAGATGTTATATAATGAGTATCATGATAGATGCCATCTTTCAAAATGTATTATCTGAAGTGTCAAGTAACTAATATGACGACGAATCTTATCTGCGCTCAGACTTGACAGATATCCCATCAGCATTAATGTGCTCTGCAATTGGAGAAATCTGCAACTCTACTCTCAAGGGACTAATAAAGGCAACGGCAGTGATGGCACCCGCCCCTCTCTAACTCGTGATGAACTCAATACCTAATTCACATTTGAGAACTTAATAAACAGTTCTTCTCTGAGATTCACTCACCAATGAGTTACTTGCAGGCTCCAAACGACCAGCCTGTCAAATCGAATAGTCTGCATAGACTTTAATTGAGCAAATTACACTGCTAGTCAAAGGACGGAAGGGGGGGCTCTTTGCAGATGTACAATCATCATCAAATGGTTCCCGAGATTCGCCTAATTCATGCCTAATGATAAAATCAATGTCAAGAGTCTGGTACGATTCGTATGATGAATGCATGCATGAATTAAATAGTCTCCATGGCAGATTTACTTATGATTAGTCGCAAAATGTGTCATTTTGCACAAAGGGATTAAAGTGTAGGTCAATTATATAGATGGAGGCCGCCTATCCAATTCACTAAAAGAGAAAAAAGCAATTTTCAGATTAAGATGATAACATTTTTGCACATTAAGAACTTCACAAAGAAATAATATGTATAAAAATGAAATAAGCGCTATTCTCTAAAGTTATATTAGTTTATTATATGGTCGGGTATAAATCTATTAGAATCGCTGCTGAAATTAAAATTGATACATTCATAGAAGATGTCTCTCTCCGTAATATGCAGGGAATTTTAACTCAAGATAATTTCATTTTTCTGATATAAAGGCAATTATTTCTATATCTTGAAGTTATTGTTTAGTATGTATCAAGTCAATACGAATATTTATTTGTTTCTATATATGTTATATGAACTTCTTAATTAAATCCCACATTGATTAAAAATGATATTTAAATCAGTTTCCGTACATTCTAAAATAAGCCACGTTATATGAATTGTTTATTCAAAACTTCGATGCTGAACACAATGTATATCACTGTGTAAGTGATACACAATAACTTCAATATTGTATATTACAAAGAAATTAATTACAAAAATAGCTTGTCTAATTTAGCATATTGCATAATTAAAACCTTTACATTGTTGTTAGGTATTATGAATTAAATTATGTTTAAATTTACTATTTAAGAAGAATATTTAGAAACGTTTTTTTTTTTTTTTTTTTCAAATTTTTTTCTTATTTCTTCGGTGCAAAAACACAAGTTTTTATTTTATTCATTGTTTTTTAAGAATAATGATTGAAATTATTTTTATTTATACAAGGACTATGAATATAAAAACTAGTCATTTTAATTTAAATATATGTTTTAATAAATAATCAATCATTAAATAAAATATATTAACGATAGAACGCGTTTTAGACATTTTTTATAACCTAGGTGAAAACTATCCATTTTAGTTATTCGATAGTTGTAAACAGTAAATATCATCCTATTATATTTATAACAGCGATATGCTGTGTGATTTTCTAAATGTATCGTACAATATTTGAGTGTTTTCTGACTGTACATGGTGGGCATAAAAATACTTTGATGTATGAGCCCCTATCGACTGTTCGATTTAAGTAAATGGAATGGAGTTTTTGATGCAGGCATTTTAAACTATGGGGTAAAGAATAAGCTACAGAACAATAATCCAAGTCTCTAAATACAGATACAGTGACAAAATTTCGAAAAATTCAAATGGCAACACCTATTTCTTTTTCATCGTAAAATGAATTCCATATTAAGAACCATAAATAGCGTTGAAAGATTATTAAAATCGCTTATTTTCTTATTTTCTTGCTGCGAAAATTACGGGAGTTTTTTCGAAAATTTGTTTCAAAAGTGCAATTTTAAAATTACGTGAAAGCGAAAATTAAGGGTGTACATACAGTATATAAAGTTCTTATTTCATTTAGTAAACATAAATTTGTATTTTTTGGAAAAGAAAGATTTATAATACACAATTTTTTTTAAAATCATATTTTCTCTCATCATTACAGTAATTTTACTATGCGCTTCCTTACGTGTTTTTCACCAGTTTCGTCTAAACCTACTACTAAACTTCATGAATAGGAAATAAGTGATATAATTGCATATTTTCTACTTGCTCATACTGAGCATTACAGAATTTGTGCCGGGAGTTTTTAATGTAATGTTAATTTTTTTTTCTATTAATTTACATTTAAACGAATAAGGTGGTTATAATTAACACTAACCATACCGCAAACCGGTCATTTTATCGGTACCAAATGGAAATATTTCAATTCGAACCAGAAATTTCTTCATAAAATAAATGAAATATAAATCACACAGATATAAGTTAACCCTTCTGATCCTGACGGTACTTATAAGTACCACTTTAACCCCTTCTCGACGAGCGTCTTTTACAGAATTTTTAATCTGTCACTACCGGTTTTTCAAATGAAAAATTTTCACCTAATTGAATCGCAAAAATGTTATGATTAGATAAGCAAAACTTTACAAAAAAAAATAACTGGTGGGAATAATCGAGGATTCTGAGCATCTAAAAAGTAGCTGGAAAATTAATTCAGGACATAAAGGGTTAAATAGCTTTAAATAGAAGTTCTGCGAAGTGAAACATTTTTATAAAACTTTCCGGAGTAAAATTCCCGGTTCATTTAGTGTTAACTCATTACCGACGGTGTGTTTTTGTGAAATATGTGTTTCAAAAAAGTAGAGGTTCCTCCCTCTCAAGTCTTTCGCAAATTGGTTTTCTAGATAGGTTTCTCAAATGTATGCATCAGTAAATATCTTTAAATGTACAGATTTAAATAGGAAATGACTTACAAGCTGAAAAAAAATGAACAGCATGATATAAATGCATTTTCTGTAAGGTGGAAGCCACAACCTTTGTCAATTAACCCTTAGTTTTTTAATAAGAAATAGATTTCTCGTTGCCCACCAGTCATGCGTTAAAAAAGGGGGAGGGTATTTGGATTGCGAATACTGAAAACCTATTGTGATTAATAGAACCAAATTTGATGAACATATGTTTCAGAAAACTGGAATTTGATTAAGTTAAAAGAAAGTACATAAGAAAATTTTATCTCAGGGATAAAAATATTGCTGCATATGGTTTCAAGCAGCTTATTCACAATTTGAAGCAAACATATTAGAATTTTGTAAAAGATCGAAGTGCAACATATTGAACCCTACTTGTAATTTAATACACAAGTGTTAAAAAGTGCTATAACATATTTTTCTAAAAATTTGCTTTCATTTTATGGATAAAGATGTTATGGAGTATCAATTGGTAAAGACAAAATATTGATATTTTAATTACTCATGAAGATGTGAGATCTACTTTTAATATTTGAAATTATAATATAATTATTTTTTAATTCTTAATAATTAAATATTAATAGGACTTTTTGAAAGAGCTTAGTACCATCTGCATTAACATTTTAAACATGCCATCAATAAAAAAAATAATTAAAAAAATACAACAGAAACATTGCACTTCAATTTTCTCTAAATTTAAATTTTTTTGCGTAACACCTCGTGTGTTCAATTAAGTCTGAATAAAGCTTTATCCAACTGGAAAAGTCTATTTTCATTACTATTTATCACTGTACTTGCACTGCCAGTTTTCCTTTGATGGGCACTTTTGGAACTACTTCATTTTATAGCAAGCAAAAGAGTCTCTCTAACGTCCACCAAATTTGTGTCATTATCTGCAATAGGTTTTAAGTGCTCTAACTCCAAAGTACTACTTGTTTTATTGTAACCATCTTGTATCACTTTTTGTTCAGTTAAATTATCCTTTTTTGTACTACAGCCGCGCACAATCTGCTAATGAAAGACCATGTGTACTCTTTCGTTGAACTACAGTTTATAGCAAAACACATACTTAAATACACTTATTAATACGTTTTTAAACATATATACAACGGTTAAAACACTTAAGATACATTAAAAATATAGAAATGAGGTCATTTTTCGAAAGTAATTGTACAAAAGTCACTATAAATTTACACCTGCTCATAAACAATTGGAAACAAATACGCTTGGATTACGCCTTATATTTCTCCTTTATGAAATTTCACTTATTTATACTACCAATCTATATAAAATATATTTTTACATTTCCCGCATACAATGCCTCAACTTTTCATTAATTAATTTTAATATAATATTTGTTTAGCATATTAAGCATTTCTTACAGAGAAAATATTATCAAAATTTTGCTTTTTTCCAGAAAAGCCAGGGGGGTTATTGTACCATTTCATAGCTTATACTAATGTTATAAAACAGTTTTTGTCGAGTGTAAAACTTTTTTATTATATTATTCGTCGCTACCATGTCAAACTATCCGAATGTGAAAAAATGCATTTTTCATTACTTTTAAAAATGGACCGATTGTCACCACTAAATTTTAATAGTATTCTCCAGCAGAGTTGGCCTCCCTTTTTTATTAAGAAATTTCGAATTTGTACCAGAAATTTCAAACTGAAATTTTTGCTTTATTTAATGACAGCCATTTCGCGACCACTTCAAGTAATATTTTTTTCTCAAAAATTCCAGCGTGAATTCGGCATCTCTGAATAAAAAGGAAGGTCCAACTGGCAACCCTGTTCTTCACAGAAATTTTATTAGTATTTTTACTAGGCGAATAATTCTAATAAAATTTAGTGGTGACATCGGAACTTTTTTCAAAGTAATGAAAAATGCATTTTTTCATATTCTATAGTTTTACATGGTAGCGACTATATGTATAAGTGTAGCATAAATCTTTAAATAATATTGTATTCAAAATTTAAATAATTTCGTTTGAAAATTTGTTGTAATTTGTAATTTTGTATGAATTTTTTCCATTTTAATTTACAATTCAGTTTTGGAAACACTGAAACATTTCTTTAAAATGTGCATGTTATGTTCAAAGGCAAAATTATGGCTTATAAAAAAAAATCCTGTTTGTTCTAGTAGCTTACAACATACTGTTCGGCTCTAATATTTTAGTTATACAATATCTGCGTAGCAACTGTATTTGTAGTCTAAAAAATCTTTCGAGTTTTTTGGGTCATAAGCTAAAAATGTAATTATTATCATTTATAAATCTTAATTAGACTTTCAATCGCCGTAAGATTCCATAAAATTTATCAATTAGCTCTTGAGTTTGTGAGCATAGAAAAATTGGTTGATCAATTGAATTCTCTCGATTTTGACTGTCTTCTCAGAAACTATTTTAGATATCGGAATGCGACAATCTGAAAATTGTAGCCAGAAACATTTCCTGTCTGCTCCTGATAAATTTAGTGTTTATTATGCAACCGTTTCTGAATGCTGAACTTATTCCATACAAACAGAACGAGAGACAGACGAAAATGTTTTTTAAATGTTATTTTTTACTCTACGACTCCTAAATAGTGGAATGAACTTAGCAATAGATGTTTTCTGAAAATCACAGACAGACATTCCAATTTTATACATTGGTACAGAAAATATATTACAAAAAAAATATTTTTATTATAGTGTGTTGTTACTGCATTCCTGAAAGTAAAATGAATAGCTATTTAAATTGCAAAACTTATCGGATATATATTTACGATAGTAATATTATTATATCGATTATGGATGAAAATTTGAAGTAGTAATCAATGGATAGAAATTTAGTTTATTTCATTTGCACTTATTAAAACGTGATACAAAATATTTGTAAATGATCCTTAAATTGCAATTTTCGTCTGGCGCGTTTTATAATGATCTCTTTATAATTATTTTCCAATCCTTGATCTATGAAATTTTTAATTGGAACTTCATAAGATCTTGTGCATTTGCAAGGTGAATTTCTAAAATTGCGAAATCTTTGAATCACATTCATCAGGTTGCACTACAATTAGGGAAATGCGTGTTCATCTTCTTTCAGCAGAAGGTGGGAAGCAGATAACAATGAGGAACGGGTTAATTAAAATTTCTAATTCAAGAGTGGAAATCGTCTCTCATTAAGAACGATGATTGCTGCGACACTAATACATAAATGCTGTAGGAGACACTAAGGGATAATTGCCGTAGTTAAATGTTAAAAATAAATTAGCATGAAACGACAACACACGTTTAATTTCACTTTGCTCATTTAGAAATGAACACGAGTTAATTTCTTCATTGTTTAACAGTTGAGTTAAATCACTTTGTTATTTTAGGAAGTGGGGAGGGAAACTGAATTGACGCAACTTTTGTTCTTACGAACAGTAGTCCTTAAGTAGATTAAATTTTAGATAAAACAAATGACTTCTCATTTGATTTGTGTAAGATATGTTTTACAAAAACTTATGTTTGAAACTGTGTTTCTTGACCTCGGATCTGTTTTAAGACTGTGAACTTTTTTACTGTGCGCTTTCTTAGAACTCTAAGAATGAAGATTGTTATAAATCCGCTTAACCCTTTGAGGGGCAGTGGTATATATTATATACCACCTAATTTTAATTCGATTCAAACCAGAAACTTTTAATTAAATTTTACTTTTTGAACTTTGACGGGAAAAGTTGAAAAATTGCGTTTCCTTATTTAGAACTAAATTATTTCGTAAATACCGGTGGGAAATCGACGTTACAGGAACACAATTGCTTGCCCCTGAAAGGGTTAAGATGACGAAGGACAAACTTATTTTTCCGCATTAAAATTTTGATATATACAGGGTGTCCTGAAATGGGAAGAACGTTTTTAAAATTTATGTAAACTGTGACACATTAGAATGGGTGTCTGAAATAAGGGTTTATGTTACTAAGTTAAAATTTTACAGAGATGAGGAAACAAATATTAATGTTATTGATTAGCGATGTCCTAAGTGCCGAGTGCAACACATGTCCTTCTTCCGATTTTAATTTCCCTACACTTTTGTCTGCATGCTGAGCATTGAAGAGTAATAAAGAACTAGTTAAGTGGGTAAGGAAACTAATAATAATATTTTTACTTTATTGTTTTCATTTTTTTTATTTAAACAAACTTGTATACTATGGAATTACAAATCATCAATACTTCTACCTAGTCCCATTCCAACAAAAAACATAACTTTCCAAAATTTGTAGCATAGGCTCTTCATTCAGACACCCATTCAAGTGATATTATTCTTTAGAAGATTAATGTGTGGAAATTTGTTTGCTATGCTTCATTAATTTAGACACAAATATCACCAATAGATGGCACTGCGCTGTCTCAAACTTTTGAAAACTCAAACAAATTTACATAAATAGATCAAAGTTGATTTAGCTTTTAACCTTCATATTGTTCAGCTGTTAAAACCCCCCAAAACATGGTTTTTGTCTTGAAAGTGCAAGGTTATTTTGCGCAGTATTACAGTTTGAGATAGCGCAAACCAATCCATCTATGATATTTGGAACTAAAACAAGAGAGCCTGGTAAATAAATTCCTGACTTTACACATTACTCTTATACAGCAATAACTGTAATAGCTGTCACAGTTTTCTTGTTACTGAATTAAAAAAATTGACAGTCCTTTTTAGATTAACATGTATATGTATAGGGAAAGGTCGGGTAGTATCGGACGCTTAAGCTATTACGAATTTTCAAAAATAAATTATATGGTTTAATTTGAATATTAAGGAAAAGTTTAACATGCTATATCAATACTTTAAAAAGCTCGTTTCCCTTAGAACCATCTTTATTTGGTGTTCTTTTACTTTTTACAAACCTTATATTTTGACCTTTCTGATCTCTGGAGTGTTGTATCGGACATGGTGTTGAGGTAAAAAAAAAAACAAAAAAAACGTCATTTTTGGACTTAGAAACAATTTATTATTACTCCATGTATGCATTCTTATACAAAAATACATCTTTATAAAAATACACAGACATTACTTATCATATATAGAAAGGAGAAACGGCATTTTAGTGTTTGAATTATGACTTTTATGTATTTTTTTTGTATATATATAAGCAAGCATCATACTCGTAAAAAAAGCCAATTAAACTCAAGATACGCACAGTTTTCATGGGCCCAACCTTTCCAAATACTGCACAGAATCAAGTCTTCTTTAAAAGTTTCATTGTAAATAATACAATGAGTCAATTTATCCTCTTCTCGGAATTCTTTGTCAAAGTTCAAAGGCTTTCTAGCTTTTCCTTGGTTTAAGAATTATGCCTAACACTCTTCTTCTGTTGTTTATTTGCTGTGGACTTATTTTGTCCTTTTCACTTTAACTTCTTTGAGTCTATGACCTAAGTTGCTTTCAGGTACACAATAACTTTCACTAGCTTCGCTGATTGTCATTTTATGAAGTTGAACTTTTCTATAGCCTGCTTCATGTGATTTTCATTCCACTTATGACGTATTTTCTCCATCTTAGAATGAGAAAACCGCAAGAGTTTAACTTTTTAACCATGTAAACTTTTGTCCGATACAACTCTCGAACCGTTTATCAGATACAACCCGAACGCTAGACTCCGACGCTTTGACTACCTACCATGCTAGACATATTTATAGCCTACAGTATAAAGCATAGAAATTTATAAATCTAACAAAACACTAAAAACATTCTTGTACTTACTTTCACAAAAGCTACGTAGCTCCAAAGTTATCTTCGGGCACTAGAAAACCTGCAAAAACTAATAACTTACTCACTGTAAAAAAAATTCAGGAACGTTCCTGGAAAATAATGGGCAGCTAATGTGCCTAATTTATACTAGTAACATTTCTGGCAAAAAATAGAAAAATTTTACGAATTCAGAAAAGTTAATATTAAAAGTCAGTAACTTTGATGGAATTATAGTGGTAAGGTTTCTCAATTCTTCAGAAAGGTTACAGGTTTAAGCCGGTTAACTTCCTGGAAAAAACCATGAACATACTAAAATCTTTCCAATAAAAGCCAGTAACCTTCCTGGAATAAATCAGCCAACTTCCAAAAAAATTTAGATATGTTCACATCCTGTCATCATCCTGCTAAAAACCAGAAACATTCTTTAAGAATTTAGAAAAGTTCCACAGAATTTCAGTAATAGTACTTGAAAATATAAGAAAACATCCTATATATTCCAGGGATGTTTCTGATACATCAATATGATTTTTGTTGATATGTAGCTCACAATTTAATTAGCTTAAAAGTTTTGCAATGTAATTTTTCTATGTTTTAAGAATATTTTAAAATATTTAACTTATAAAAAATGTTTTTTTTATTTTATATTTATCTTACAAACATATTTGTTTAATTATAAAATCTAATTTGTCTGTAAATTTTTTTCTAAATGTCACTGTATTTGAAATTTTTCTTACAAAATATAGTTTGATGTTAAAAATAAACTTGTTTATAAGATAAATATATGTTATTTCATTTTAAAATTGCATAAAGCTTTCTTTTTTAAGTTAAATATTTTGAAAATTTATGAAATGCCTTAAAAATTAGTTGGCAAAACTTTAAAGCTAATCGATTGCTATTCTGACATAAGAGCAATCAATTACTCATGAAAATACTATATTTCTATGGGTAATTGAAAATTCTCAAAAATGTAATACTTTTATGAGTAATTGGCTGAGCAGTCAACTACTAAAAAAATGTTACATTTTGGATTATAAAGAAATATAATTTAGTTTTTATCCATGTAATGATCACCCGATATTAATTGTTGAAGATTTTTGCTTTTTTTCTGCAAATCAATGGACCCTCCCCCCCTTTTTTTTGTTTAATTTGACTGAACTATTATAACTATAATATATTCCAGGATAAAGTCACTTAAAGCATTAACAGACTTTGTCATTTTAAAAAATCTTAGGCAGATTTATTTAAAACAGTTTTCTTTTCAACATATACCTACATTTACAAATAATTTGCTTAGTATTTTCTTTATAATTTCATGTTAAATATCAAAGACCATTTTTTTTTTCATTAATTTAATTTAGGTGAAGGCTGACAGAAGTAAAATTATTATAAGAAACTATTTGATCTTAAGAAATCATTTGTTCTTGAAAGAGGTGTGATTTTCCATATATTTTATACTCAAATGAGCTTAAGTAAGAAGTTTCCAGAACATATTAGCATACTTGCAATGCTAAGTATTTTTTTTTCAATATTCATTACCAGTTATTAGAATTAATTATTACTTTTCTTTTTTGTTTGTCGACGAGAAATAATCACATTTTAAAAAGCAAAAATTTCAATACAGGGGTAGTACTAGTGAAATTTTAGGACACAGTTTCCAACATAATCAACAATAAAATTTTCAAACAGTATATAAAAATTAATATGTTTATGAAATTAATAATTTCTCCAAAACAGCATTTCAACAAAACGAAAATATTGTCTGTTGTACCTCTGCCAGTTTAAAATCCTGATCACTGTGATTGTAGTGTTTATTCTAAAACTAAAATTGTGTCAGTTGTTCTTATTGTAAAAATGTTTAAAATTATACAAATTTAAAATGGTTTATCTTAAAAACGTCTTTTTAAAAAAATTGCACGGAAGATTTCTATTAAACTACTGTATATTTTTTACAGATAAGCTTTATGGGTTCAGAGATTATATCTATGTCTTAAGATTGGGCCAAAATTTGTTTATAATTCTAAACACAGAAAAAAAAAACGCATAGATAAACTCCGAAAAAAATATGCAACCTGTTTAACTTTATTTTTAAACAGAAATTTTGCTAAAATATACAAACATCTAGGTTCAGTCTTAATATAATAAATTCCCAAAGATTGCAGGTAAAAACATTAACTAATTTAATAAAATTATTGAGCACAATTTAAACAAAGTACGTTTCTAACTTTTTGAGATAGACCACTTTAAAGTATCTTTTTAATCACTGCTTGCAGTGAGAACAACAGATATATATTTTTTAGCCCTAACTCGTGTAAATATCGGGATTTTTTAATACAGGTTATCTTAAAATGCTCAAACAATGTTGTTCTTTCGTGGGGTTTTTTTTTCGAAAAAGTTAATTTTTTGAAGATTAAAATTTAATTCCTTTTAAAAAGCAGGCATACTTCAGATATAAAAGCATAGTAATATTTTTCATATATGAGTAAATGTATATTTTAAAACATTATAATCCTTGCAATATAGGTTTAACTCTTTTTTTTTCGATTGGCGGGTGATTTTTAATAGAACAGAAAAAGTATTTTATACACTTACATTCTGTTGCTCTCAATGTATGCATCAAATTATAAAAGTAATAATAATAATAATTAATATTATTATTATTTTACACTTCCATTTATGAATTTTATTTGGTACAAAAAGTTACATGTACAACTTTAAAATCAGAAGCATAAAAAAATAATATTTTTAAACAGTATGTAAAGATTACTAATTTTAGATTGTAGAAGTTAAAAGCTTGTATCTTAAAAGAAAAAAAAACCCAGAATTGTGAAAAAGTTTTCTACCAATTATTGATTAAAAATATTTTTAATTATATTAAATTACGTACGTACCTTTCTTTTTTTATCCAACAGTTTTTCTGGGGAATCATAAGAAGAATATAATCCAAAAATTAAGAACAATTAATTAAATAAAGCTAAAAAGTATTTAGATAACAATGAAGGAATTATAATTTGCGTACCTCGCAAAGTTACCCAGTAGTATTTGACTGTTATTGCGTTAAATTAGATTAAAATAAAATTTTAAAATAGTTTGTCTAGGATCAGAACCTCTTCCGCTTTGTAGTTGAAATAATAAAATGGCAGGTTCTTGACAGTGTCCAGTGGCAGCTGATATTTATTCATTGTTTGTCTTCCGCAAATGATTAGATATTGCAATATATTTTCAGGAAAGTTTCATTTCCTAAGAAATCTTAATAAGAACCGCTTTCAATAATATATTTTTAACTCAAGGCAGCTGTAAGCATAGGTGCAAGGGGAGCCTCCATAAGCATCTGTGCCCAGGGCCCCCAAATTTGTAAATCGATTCCTGGATATAACTTTAGAAGCCGAGATGGCGGAGCGCGCCAAAGCTAAGAAAAGAGACGTTGCCACGCAAAAAAGCTTAATCCCTTAATTCAGGAAACTATTCAATAAACTTGTTTTCTGCAGGAATCTGATAGAAACCTGTGAAAACCCGGAACGTTGCTGGAACCAATGCGTGACGTTGCGGAATTTTCTTACAGTGTATCACTTGCAAACGCACAGACCACTTCGTCCAAAATGACGAGAGTGTCTTCTTTCTGACTTAATAAACACGACAGTAGCGTGACAGGTGCTGCTACCATCGGCCAGAGATTGAAAAACTACTTGTCGGATACAACCTGCTGTCCTATACTACCCGACCTTCTCCTATACAAATAGATGCAAGTTTTGTTTTTACGAACAGTAGTTTTTAAGTTGATTAAAATTTAGATAAAAGGAATCACATATCAATTTGATTTGTACAAGATATGCTTTACAAAACTTATATTTGAAATTATGATTCTTGTTCTCGGTTTCGTTTGAAGATTGGAAATTTTTTTGTTATGCAATTTAAGTTGATTAAAATTTAGATAAAAGGAATCACATATCAATTTGATTTGTACAAGATATGCTTTACAAAACTTATATTTTAAATTATGATTATTGACCTCAGTTTCGTTTGAAGTCTGGGAACTTTTTTCTTATGCGATTTCTTAGAACTCTGGGAAAGAATCCGGTTAAGATAGCGACGAGGGACAAACTTTTATTTCTGCTTTAAAATGTTGATGATATATATTTAAGGGTAATTTGTGGGTGAAAAAATGTCGATTTTCAAATACCAAGAACAGCGGCTGGAAAAACAAAGTAAACTGTAAAACATGCAGATGAAATATGCTCCAGGCGTATATTGACTTGTAATTCAAGATAATATGTTGTAATCTGTGTTTTAATACTTAATGTCATTTCCTCAAAAATGCCATTTTTTGATATATTCCAAGTTCTTTGCAAGAACTCATTTAAAGGTATTTTGCCATTTAACAGGCTTTTACATAATACTACGCTTTAACTAAATGTGCACTGGCAGGCTTGTAGTATCTGTGTTTTGACAGTTTAAGACTGGTTTATTACGTTATTTTGATGAAAATTCATGTTCTTTAATTCAAAAAATTTCATTTTAAGAACCGGACAGAGTTCAAACTTCCCAATATATTTTTAATCATATATAGCTTATGTAAAGCACAAGCTTGTATCTTTAATAGTTCATAGCAAAGAAGTCCAGAAGGCAACTCTTTTTGTATACATACTTGGGAAATTCAAGACATAATATTATTTAGTACAAAGGTGTCACATTACACCCCATTCATCCCATTAAATCCAAAATGTCTAAATGAAGTATTTTCGGATTTTAAGTTTTGATCATCTTCTACTCTTAATTTGGTACAATATGTTTTACAAATCTTATATTTGAATTACGTTTTTTTACCTCGGTTTTATTTGAAGACAGTGAACTTTTAACTGGACACTTTCTTAAAAAACTAAGAATGAGAACATTCATAAAAACTTTTAAGATGACGAGGAACATGAAAAAAAGACTATTTTCAATCCCCAACAAACGTAGTTGGAAAAGCAAAGAAGATTATAAAACATGCAGATGAAATACACTTCGGAATGATATTGACTTGTAAGTCAACATAATATGTCGTAATCTGTGTTTCAAACTATAGCGTCATTCTTCTGAAAATGCTATTCTGTTATAAATGCTATAAATGTATTCCAAGTTCCTTGCGAGAAGCCGTTTGGAGGATATTTTCCCATTTAACAGGCTTTTACATAATACTAAGTTTTAACTAAATTCACATTGACAGATTTGCAGCATGTTTATTTTGATAGTTTTAGACTGGTTTATTATGTTATTTTGGTATAAAATCATACTTTTTTAAATAAAAAAATATATTTTAAGAACCGAACATAGTAAAAACCTCCCAATATATATATATATATATTTTATTTTATCACACATACAGGGTGTTTCACAAAAAAGACCCCTAACTTTAAAAATCAATAACCCGGAAACGGTGATAGGGAGAAACATGAAACCAGTAGTATGTTTATTAAAAAAATCGTAAGAATCTTATACATAAATCTCAAAATTTAGTTAAAAATAGCGCCGATAGAGGGCGCTGCGATAAATAGGCGTATCAAAAGTGATTCAAAAGGTGCACCTTTTACACAACAGACTTATCGCAAACGGAGAATTAAATTGTCATTGACTCTCTGCTGTATGTCACCGGTCTGTTTGTTTAAATTTTTTGAAAAGCTCACGAATTGTTTTCCCACCTGGGCTTTTTGCGACTTGCAATCGCGTTTGAAAACTTCTCCTTGAGGCAGTAGGACTCTGATTTAATCGGTGGTACTCCAACACAATAAACACACGTTCCTCCACGGTATACATCACTTTCGGAAGTATTTTCACTATAAGCTAATAGCGGTCAGATTTCAATGGCGAAATCTTCAACGGCAAGTCTTTCTATGCTTCTGAACTGTAGAAGTTAGAACTGTAGCTGTAGAAGGATTCTTAACGCTTTCAGCGCCATCTGTCGGTACTATTTTTAACTAAATTTTGAGGTTTATGTATAACATTCTTACGATTTTTTTATTAAACATACCACTGGTTTAATGTTTATATCTATAACCGTTTCCGGGTTATTGATTTTTAAAGTTAGGGGTCCTTTGTGAAACACCCTGTACCTTATGTAGTATCAAACGCAAGTCTGCGTCTCGCAAGGTAGTCAGTCCAGAAGGAATTTCCGTTTTGGTACGTACGTGGGAAATCCAAGAAAAGAGTATGTTCAAGCACAGTATCATTTAGTACAAATGTGTTACTTTGTGCCCATTCATCCCATTAACCTTCCTACCCTGAATGGGTCTAATCGACCCATTTCTATTTTTTATTTCATGATAGCTCCCTCGGGTTTTAAATAAATGCTCTTATATTTTAAGTATTCCTCAAACAGATAAATATCTTCGGTTTATAATTTTTTCAGACTTCAGGAATTATTTTTTTAGCCAAAATAAAAAAAGTCACATATTACCTGAATGGGTCTAATCGACCCATACCACTAATCGCGTATAAATGCATGGAAAACAATTAAATAGTATGTATTTCGAATAATGATCGATGATGGCGCTACCATACTGATATACTCAAGTAATGTTTTTCTTGTTTTGGAGTATTTAGCTATTTTTTATGCAATATGGCACGTAATAAGCGCGGTCTTACTGATGATGAAATCAGAAAGCTTTGGCAAGAGCTCCCTAGTGATGAATCTGATAAAGGGAGTGATAATGATTTGATTGAAACAGATGAATCTGATCATTTATCCATCGAAGAGGTTGATGAAAAAACAGATGTTTCCGATACAGAAGGTGAAACGGCGGAGTCTCCATCCTCCTTTATTAGTCGCAACAAAACTGAATGGTGTAAATCCCCTCCACCTACATAAACAAGAACGAAAAATCATGCGTCAAGCATAGATTATGTAACACTTTCCAACGCTTCCAATATAATTTTACAAATCATACCGTTTAATAAGCTAAAAGATAACATCTAAGTAATCCGAATACTTTTATTCAGCCCTGTATAGGATCTATAGATTTGTATATATACTACATAGGATGTTAAATTTTAGTTCAGTTAGGAAACGCGTAGCACAGTTTAAAATTCTCCATCTGGAGTTAAATAATACGGAAATGTGTTCGCGAAAATTTGTGCTTCCCTGTATAGGATATACAGAATTTATACACACCACATAATAGACAAAAAGCGAGTTAAAATTAAAATCGCGATCAGTAACTTAAAACGCACTTCCAGGAATTATTGTTAACATACAGTAGAGAATTCTTTTGTGTGTCCCTGTAAATGAACGATGACTGCTATACACACAATATTCTGTAATAAGTCTCTTGTAATGAACCTTATATAAATTTCAATGCGTTTAAAATAGTGAAACATTATTTAAATAAACCGCAGACGATTTTTCTCCATAGACGTAATGTAACGAAATTCTTTTGACTGTCCCTGTAAAGTAAGTATAAGTGCTATGCACACCCTATTCCATATTAAGCTTCTTCTAATGGACCTTAGTGATATATATAAATTTCAATGCGTTTAAAATAATGAAACATTATTTAAATAAACCGTCAATGATTTTTCCCCATGGACCGCAATGTAACGGAATTCTTTTGAGTGTCCCTGTAAAAAAACCGTAAGTGCTACACACTTCCGTTGAAATAGGGAACATGCTATAGATAACGACTATAACATATAAAAATTGCAGAGCAATCCGAGCATATTTACGGGAGTTAGAGCACGGACAGACGGCAGACGGCCAGACGGCAGACGGCCAGACGGCAGACGGCCAGACGGCCAGACGGCAGACGGCCATACGGCCAGACAAACCGAAGTCATAAACACTTTTCAACTAGGTTGGAAAGTGTTAAAAACGGTATGTACTAGTACATAATTTATATTTATTATATTCGATATTTATTTTATATAAATTGTTCATATTCAGGGGTTTTGCAAGCTTTGGAACCCTTCCCCCCCCTTCCACCATCATGGAAAAAAATTATCTTCGAGGAAATGTATTAGAGATTTGTTCGGAATTTATATGCTAGGAAAAGAAATAAATGCCATTTAGAGGAATCGTAGTCCCCCCCCCCCTTCCCCCTGTCATGCAGACTTTAGCATTACTCCTGTTCTTATATATATTACATTCATTTGTATTTTCTGACTTCTATTATTATTTTACAGACAACATAACATTATGAATTTAACCCCTGGTCCTACACGTTTTGCAATTCAGAGGATAACTGAACACCCTGTGTCAGCAATGAAGCTTTTCTTTACAAATGACATGTTCAAATTAATTCTAGAAGAAACTAACAGAGAAATGAAGAGAGTATGCTCAGAAAAGAATAAAAAATACACATTGGTTTCTGTTGAGGAATTTGAAGCTTACATTGGTAAAAAAATTAAACTTCTATTACAATAATTTATAGATAAATTGAAAAAAATGCAAATGATTCCGCGGTTTGAAATTTAACCATTTTTTTTTTCATTTTGAAGTAATTTTTATAATATTATTTTTACAGGTTTGCTAATTTTAGCTGGTGTATATAAATCAGCAGGAGAGTCTCTCAAAGAGTTATGGAGCGAAGAAGATGGCCGCGGCATTTTTCGTGCAACTATGTCTTTGCAACGTTTTGAAATTATTAGACAGTTTCTTAGGTTTGACAACAAAGAAAGTAGAGCAAATCGGCGTCGTTTAGATAAGCTAGCTGCAATAAGATCATTATTTGATATGTTTGTTACTCAGTTGCCAAAGATGTTCATTCCTTACGAAAATGTTACAATTGATGAACAGCTTGTGCCTTTCCGTGGTAAATGCCCATTTAGGCAATATATACCGTCAAAGCCAAGAGGGAAATATGGAATTAAAATGTGGTTGATGTCTGATGTCAAAACAACTTATGTTTGCGCTGCTGAGATCTATACTGGAAAGCCTTCAGATGGAGAGCGAGAAAAATATCAAGGTAGAAATGTTGTGTTGCGCCTGGTAAATTCGATTGAGGGTACCGCTCGAAATATTACGGTTGATAATTTTTTCACGGATTATATTCTTGCTAAAGAATTATTGAAGAAAAAATTAACTATTATTGGTACTCTCAGGAAAAATAAGCCATTTATTCCTTCTGAATTTCAGTCATCACGTGAGCGAGAAACATTTTCCTCATTATTCGGTTTTCAACCAGATATGACACTTGTTTCATATGTGCCGAAAAAAAAACAAATCGGTAATCCTCCTTTCAACTATGCATCACGAGGCCAAAGTTTCAGTTGAGAAAGAAAAGAAACCAGATATAATTTTATGTTATAATGAAACTAAAGGTGGAGTAGATACTACTGATAAGTTAGCTGCTGCGTATACATGCAAAAGAGGCACTAGGAGATGGCCTGTGTGTTTATTCTACAATTTAATTGACCTAGCTTCAATAAATGCATATGTTGTTTTTATGCATGTAAATCTTTCTTACAATCAAAACAAACTATACAAAAGGCGCCTTTTTCTAAAGGAACTTGGCAAACAGCTGACCGAACCTCACAGAAATATTAGGATGAAACAAAATATCCGAGTAACCATAAAGAATAAATTGGCTAAGTCAGCAGGTGAAAAAAAAGAAAGTATTAGTTCAAATAAACGTGGAAGGTGCAAAGAATGTGGTCCAAAGAGAGATCGAAAAACGCAGACGAGATGTACTTCATGCTTATCATTTCTTTGCCAGGAGCATCTAAATGTGTACTGTAAATCTTGTTTATCATAAAAAATGTTTCAAGAACAATGGAAATAAAACAAATTTGCACTATTTTTTTATTATTATCTTCCAAGTTATTGCTTATACAAACAAGCCATTGGAAGTAAGAGGGGAAGGGGGGCGGAGTAAAAAGTGGGGGGGGGGTTGAGAATTATAAATTTTGTTGTCTCTAATAGTGAATACAAAAATAATATATGAAATAAAGCTAGATAAAAATACTTGTTTTGAGCTAGAATAAATATACACTAAACTGGGTCTAATCGACCCATTCAGGTAAAACGTAACTTTTTTTCAACAGGGTAGGAAGGTTAAAGCAAAAAGTCCTGACTGAAATATTTTCGAATTTTAACTTTTGACCTTCCTCTACCTTTAATTTAGTACAATATGTTTTTCAAAAACTTATCTTTGAATTCTGTTTTTTAACCTCGGTTTTGTTTCAAGACTGTAAACTTTTAACTGCACGCTTTCTTAGAACTCTAAGAATGAAAACTTTCATAAATCCGTTTAAGATGACGAGGGACAAACTTTTATTTCCGCGTTAAAATGTTGATATATATTCATTGCCTGTGGCTTCCGTTTTACGTCCAAGATTTTGGGGAGTCATAAAATAAATTTATAGCGGAGGTGACAAAAATATAATCTGACGTAAAGAGTGCCAGAAATAACGTGTGTGGCATTAGGATAGAGATTCATAAGTTTCCTCCACAAACAACATGCGTATATAGCCGTCAATCAGAGTAATTTACTGTGACAGTTAGACATCAGAAAAGCATAAGCATTTTGTTACAGACGTTGATACGCTGCTTCAAAGAATTACTACCATCAAGACAGAATCATGAAGGTAAGATTAAGTTGTATTTTGTTGAGCTATAATTAACAGTTCTGTTTTCAAAAAGCCACAAAGTTTCCCCGAATGTGGCAGTTAAAAATTTTAACAGTGATATTTGCAATAAAAGTGCACTGTAAGGGGAAAAAACGACAAAAATCGCAGCAAAATTTGTAGTAAATGTATGCATCCAAATTGCCAGAAATTTTGTTACTGTAAATTAACAGCAAAATAAGCCTTAAATGTCTTTATGTTTAGAATTTTAAAGCAATGATTGCTGCGATACTGCTAATTTTATTGAGATAATTTTTACAGAAAATTTTGCTGTAATTTTTGCGTTTTTCTGACATTGTGAATTGTATTAGTGATTACCTACATTTTTTATAATGTTTTAAAATAATATTTTTAATGAACGGTTTATACGAATTACAATCGGTAAATAAACAAAATGATAAATGACACAAATGATAAATAAACTGAAACAAAGATTCCATTTTAACCCGTTAATCGTCGTGCCCGAGACATTCACGGGCAGCGTAGATTACGCCTATTTTATTGAGATTGTTTGATTCCCACCAGTTTTTTTTAAATAGTATTATTGGCTTTATTCTTGCATTATTTTATCTGCCTATTAAATAAGACGGACATTTCTACTTAAAAAAACTGGTGGTAATCAAGCAATCTCATTTTTTAAAAAGTAGTATACACTAAAAGGGCGCGACGATTAAGGGGTTAATCGATTTTACGAAACCGAAAAAAAAATTATCAGTAAATATATATATATATATATTAAATTTCAGAGTATCTTGGTATTTTTCTATTTTTTAAAATGCGTACGTAGCGTAATGCTTAATAAGAATTTTCTTTTATTTGATTAAAAAAGAATAGTGTCATCAAGACAGAGAATCATGAAGGTAAGATTAAGTTGTATTTTGTTGAGCTAAAAATAACAGTTCTGTTTTCAGAAAGCCACAAAAACCCTGGATGTTTCCTTAAATGCTACAGTTAACAAATTTAACTGTGTTGTTTTGTGTGAAATGAATTTTATGGAAAGCAAATGCATACATTTTAAATAACCTTTAAAATTATAAGATCAAACGGGGCTATTATGAGACAAAATTCTAAACTTTCCATAGTCACTTTTGATCTGTTGACTCTAGTACCAAATAAAAATTACTGTAATTTGTGTTTTTGTTTCTTTTATCCGCTTCTTGGATAAAAAAAACATTGCTTGTCACATAAAAAAAAAAAAAAAAAAAACATACGACGGCTGGGGCTGAAGTTGACCTTTTGACCAATCAACCTTTAGATCGATCGTTAGAATACCTCAAACCTTGGAATGTTCACTCTCTTTCGTTTATTCGACAAACGTATTTATAGTAAGTTGACTTTTTAACTCCATGTTTAATACCAGCTTAAACAAACGTTCCTTTTTCATATTCTTTTGAAATCTTAGTGCATCGTAAATAACTGGATCAATTTCTTCCCATGTGGCATATGCAATGAAATTTGTCAATGATTCTTCATTACTATCATGCAGAGAAGACAATTTTTTTACTGTCTGTGTTGTCTCATTTGAGCAATTCATCAATCAACTTTTTTTCTTCTTTTTTCAATAAGTTTTTGTATTTTTACAACTTCTGCTTTTTCAGTTTAGTCTAACGGTATCTCACGTGCTATTTGGGTAAAAACTTTTGTACTCGTGCAGTCTTCGGCATCTTAAATTTCTCCTGAATAGTTTTCAACACTTGTATCTATCTTTTTACCTCTTATAGGAACTTGATTTGACTTGTCTTTGGTCTAAGGTTTTTTTTTTTTTTTTTTTTTTTTTTTGTATCCTTTCCTTTATTGCACTTGTTAACCCTTTGACTGTGGATCGGGACATGTGGGTGGACTATTTTGTCTCTTCCATACACTTATACTAAGATATTTTCAAGCGAAATCTATCTCTTTTTTTGTAAATTGTGGTACGATTGAATAAAAAAATAGTCGCCAGTTCTGGCCTGTAATCAAAGAATTGAGATGTTCAAGTTTTTTTGCTTTTGAATTTTCTTTTTCATTTTCTGTCCTTCATTTTTTCTGTCGTCCCCCTATCCACTCTTCACGCATAATCAATTTTGAACAAGCATTTATCTTTTCCTATTCTTCTTTGCAGCAACATTTTGATTTTGTATCTGTAAAAGCAGCATGTCAAAAGAACTCGGAGAAATTGATGAAAATTTCAGTTTAAATGTATTTTTTAACTACATTTATTAAAATAAAAACAAAATATATTTTCAGAACATTTTGAAATATATTGAGTACTAACTGTAATCCTTGACAATTACTCTCATCAATCAGTTTAAGTTGTATTTTGCTCAGTAATAATAACATATCCGTTTTATAAAAGCCACGAAATTATTGAATGTTTATTCGAATGCAGTATCTGTAATAACACGGTGTTGTCAGTCAGTACATTTTTAGCACTTTCCAAGTTGAAAAGTGTTTATGACTTCGGTTTGTCTGGCCGTCTGCCGTCTGCCGTCTGTCCGTGCTCTAACTCCGGTAAATAGGCTCGGATTGCCCTGAAATTTTTATATGTTATTGTCGTTATCTATAGCATGTTCCCTATTTCAACTGAAGTGTGTAACACTTATAGTTTTTTTACAGGGACACTCAAAAGAATTTCGTTACATTACGCTCTATGGGGAAAAATCATTTGCGGTTTATTTTAATGATATTACACAATTTCAAATACATTGTAATTGATATATATCACGAAGGTGCATTACAAGAAGCTTAATATGGAATAGGGTGTGCATAACACTTATAGTTACTTTACAGGGACAGTCAAAAGAATCCCGTTACATTACGTCTATGGAGAAAAATCCTCTGCGGTTTAATTAAATAATGTTTCACTATTTAAAACGCATTGAAATTTATATATATAGCTCAAAGGTGCATTACAAGAGGCTTACTACAGAATAGTGTGTGTATAGCAGTCATCGTTCATTTACAGGGACACACAAAATAATTCTCTACTGTCTGTTAACAATAATTCCTGGAAGTGCGTTTTAAATTGCTGAACGCGATTTTAAATTTAACTGACTTTTTGTCTATTACTTCGCGAGTATAAATTCTGTATTTCATATGCAGGGCAGCACAAAAGTTCGCAAACGCATTTCCGTTTATTGACAGAAACTCCAGAAGGAGAATTTTAAACTGTGCTACGCGTTTCTTATACCTAAACTATAAATTTAGCGTCCTATGTAGTATATATACAAATCTATAGATCATATACAGGGCAGAATAAAAGTATTCGGATATTTTTCCGAATTTTATATATGTTGGAGGTTCCTGAAATTACGTTTTTAAATATGTTATGTGTTTTCCAAATTGTTTACTTAGATGTTATCTTTCAGCTTATTAAACGGTAATGATTTGTAAAATTATTTTGGAAGCGTTGGAAAGTGTTACATAATCTATGCTTGACGCATGATTTTTCGTTCTTGTTTTAAAAATCAGATTGCTTCATTGCTCCATTTTTTGATGAAGCAATATTCCCCTCATTTAATGACAGATTAATTAAGGCAAATTATGCTATTTCATAAAACTGGTGTCAATCAAACAATCTGAATAACAAAAAAAAGTAGCGGACTAGCAACACTGCAATAAAAAAGGATTGTATTAATGGACGTACTTTCTGAATAATGATTTAAAAGTATATTTTTAATGAATTATTCCTATGTAGAGCAAATCTTAAATTAAAAAGAAACTGGAACAAACATTTCATTTGACCGATTTGACGTGATCCCACAAGGTGAAGAGTAAGATTGATTTTTTGATAAGCTGGAATTTATCATGTCGCTATATGGGGGATTACGTTAGGGACAGCGTTATCTTATATTATTGTTATACTTGCTGACCCGCCCAGCGTTTTCCAGACCCATCAAAAAATCGTAAGAATCGTGGAAAAATTCTAAAAAATGTATTAAAAAATCGCTGGGCTAATTCCAAATAAACTTTATAGAAAATAGTATAAAAATTACAATATTGGGCTTTGAAACGGATTCCTTTTACTAATGTAGAAAAATCCCCTCGAAACACTCACACACACACACAAAAAAAAACCGCTAAAAATCGCTAAAAATTCAAAATCACGGAGGGCTAAATTTACTATAGTAGGCTACAACATTGTACCCGGAATTCGTCCACGAATGTCAAAAATTCGCCACGGATTGCGAAAAAACGCAAAACATCGCATTGAAAATCGCGTTAAAAATTGCTAAAAATGCAAAAATCGCAGAGTCTAAAATTTATTATATTAGGATAAAAGTTTGAAACAGAATTCCTTTTACGAATATCAATGGATCGCCGCAGACCGCGAAAGAACTTCAAAAATTGTATTATAATATAGCGAAAGATTCAAATATCATCGAATGAATTCGAAATAAACTGTATTGAATAGAGCACGACATTTACCATATTAGGCTAAACAATTAAACCTGGATGCCTTTTACATATAAACAAAAGATACTATTACGACCGAAATGGTACCTTGAAAATATTAGTATTTTTGGGTTTTTAGATGCGTTCGTAATTATATAAATACGTAGCACCTATAGTCGTCGTTTGGTCCGTCCATCCGTCCGTCCGTTAGTCTGTTCACATATAACGGCGCAAAAACTACGTAACCGAATGGTTTGAAATTAAAAATATATAATCGTTGCAGAATTTTGCCGCGTCATTTCAAATTTTAAGAAAATCGAATCAAAACTGAAAAGGATATTAATAAAAGTTTTCTTCATTCTATTAAATCTTTTCACACGTAATCTATGTAATAATGAACACGCAAATCATGTAACTGAGGAAAACAAGTACGGGCTGACCATTTCTTTTTTCATATGCCAGGAGGCCATTTTTATTCAAAATTATTTTTTCAAATAAAATTGCATTAAATTTACATTTTTAGAAAGATCATTCAAAAAATTTTTCGTTTGAGAGATGAGTTACATTAAAATATGTATAGATTCTGAGATAACTTCAGTTGAAACTAGTTTGAAAGCAAAATATCTCAATCCATTAAAGAAAATAAACACACGAAATTCGTTCATTATGAGTAAAAAAAATATTAAACCATGGAGGTAATCATTCGCAAAACAAAATCTTCATGGTGAATTCTGCAGCACCACTTGGTGTCGAAAAAAAAATTTTGCATCTGTAAACGTGGTATTCGTAAAATGAAAAAAAAAAAAAAAAAAAAAAAAAAAAAAAAAAAAAAAAAGGCATGCTCATTTCCCTCATTGCAGACGATATAATTCATTTCACTGAATTAATAAGCATGATTTTTTACATTGTAAAACTAGTTAGAATACGAACGAACCTCATTTGTCACGTTTAACGTACAGTTTCCAACTTGTTTGAAATTTATAAGGGTTCCGGCGATTGCGATTTCAAAGCTGAAAAACGGAACGTATACTACGACTGTGCTTGAAAAACGAAGGATTCTCCAGGCATGCGTGAAAGCGATCTTAACACCAGTAAACTGTCGAAAATTGAAACTAGTTCATTAGGGTTTTTAATTAATATCTCGGCTAACTATAAAAAAATAAAAATCTTAGCCTCGGCGCATTCGGGCCTATCTTAGTCTATTCTTTTCGAAACTTTCCGACCTCTACGTGCTATATTTTTCCCTAGCCATCTGTAACAAGCAGACATACTGGCAGGAAGACTCACAGACAAACATCTCCCTTTTATTAATATAGATGTAATTGATAACGTAATTAAAATGTTCAAAATTTACAGCACCTTTGAGCTTTCAGCGGCAAAAACACAAATCACGATGCTCCTAGGTCTCAGGGTGGAAAAGTCTGAAAATGTGTGATGCTGAAGACCCTGGACATAAAAAGTTTACATATTGAGCCTTCATGTCAAGTTTATTTAAAGGAATGAAAATTTGTCTTGTTTACAAAGTAAATACAAAAGTAGAAAACAATAAGAAAGAATGGTGGTTGCCTAGGTCTAGATTATTTTACGTACTATTAATTTGTCATATAATTAAATATATGTATATTGTTTAAAATATATACAGGGTGTTCATAAAAAAACTTTGCAGATATATCGAACTCTAGCTTCAACCGATCGAGATGAGATTTCAGATATAGTTATTCACCGGTATGAGCTCGGTACTCTGTGAACGGCAAAAAATTGGCGCCCACGGTTACGGTTATAGCTACAGAAACACGAAATTTTCTAATGGCAACGCCTATTTTTTTCATCGCAAAATGCTCAGCGCATGCGAAAACCCTGAAGAGCGTTGGAACGGTACGTGTATCGCAATAAACGGACGCGTTATGCACGCACAAACACAGCTTTGCGAACGGCCAAAAAAAACACGATCAGGGCGCACGAAGGAAATTTGCATATGACACAGGCAAAACACCAATCACGGAACGCCGTTCGCCATATAGTCAGCGTAGAAAACGGATAAAAAGTGGGATGGGAATGTTAGTTCTTCAGTCGGGAGCACGCACATGCCGACGAAATGACTCTTCCAGTGACAGGTCGTGGTAAATTGGTAAAACTCTATTATCAAAATGGGATGAATGCTGCAAAAACCTTGCGTGTTTACCGTCGAAACCATCGCCAAATACGTGGCCCATGTAGACCGCAAGCTCTTCGTGATTTAGTAAAGAAATTCGAAGAAACTGGCTGCACTTGTGATAGACTGCAATACGGACTACCAAATGTTCCTGAGGATACTGTTATGGAAGTGCATGACACAGTGACTACAGGACACATGCAAACTGCAAGAGGTGCATCTCGTGTATTGGATATACTGAAATCAACGGTCCTAAAGCTACTGCGCTCTGTAATCCGTATGTTTCCTTACCAGTACCAGCGGGTCCAGATGTTGGAAGTAGGGGACCATCAACAACGTATAGACTTTGCTAATGAATTTCTTATCCGATATGATGGAGATAACGACTGGCCTCTTCGCATATTATGGACGGACGAGGCACATTTCATCTTAACTGGTAACGTCAACACCAAAAATTGTGTGCACTGGGCAGACATGAATCCGCACGCTGTGGCACCTGTACCTTTATACGACGTCAAAATTACTGTGTGGTGCGGCATTGGAGGCACAATTATTCTCGGGCCGTACTTCTTTGAGGAAGCGACACCAACGGGAATTGTAACTTGCTCTGTAACAGGTTCTCGCTATACGGCAATGCTGCAAAATTACGTCATACCAGAATCGCTGCAGCGAAATGCACTGAATGACTTCGTTTCGATGCAAGATGATGCACCTCCACATATAGCGAAGTCTGTTCGCAGGGTCCTGGAACAGCATTTTGGCGACCGTGTCATCTCACGCCATTTTCCATTTCCGTGGCCTCCGAAATCCCCGGACCTCACTCCTATGGATTTCTGGTTCTGGGTATATCTCAAATCTAGAGTGTATATGTGCAATCCGCGCAAAACGTGAGATTGCAAACATCCCTCATGCGATGTTACGTTCGGCTGTATTATCCACAGTCACCCGCATGCAATGTGTAATTGCCTGTGATGGCACCCATGTGGAAAATGTGTAATCAAAATAAAAGTTTTCTTTTCTCCGGTCTGTGTTGTAATCAGTGATTGGTGTACTGACTCTGTGTCATATGCAAATTTCCTCCGTGCGCCCCGATCGTGTTTTTTTTTTTTTTTTTCGTTCGCAGAGCTGTTTTTTTTGTGCGTGCATAACGAGTCCGTTTCTTGCGATACACGTGCGGTTCCAACGCTCTTTATGGTTTTCGCATGCGCTGAGCATTTTGCGACGATAAAAATAGGCGTTGCCATTACAAAAATTTCGAGTTTCTGTACCTATAACCGTAATCGTGAGCACCACTTTGTTGCCGTTCACAGAATCCCGAGCTCATACCTCTGAATAACTATATCTGAAATCTCCCTCGATCGGTTGAACGGGCCGGGCCGGCCGCTAGAGCTCCATATATTGGCAAAGTTTTTTTGTGACCACCCTGTATATAATAAAAATAGCGCTGACTCTTTTGACGGTGCAGAAGTATGATAAACCACAAATGCACGTAAAGTAGAATTAAATATGAGAACATATTCAGTTAAATGTTGAATAAATCACAATATGGAAAAAATAGTTTCAAATGCAATTGAAAAAACATATAAAACGATGTAACCATTTGAAACACGACCCAGAAAAAATCGCAAAAAAGGAACAAAAACCTTGTGTAAAAAACAGGTACATAATCAAAGATTGTAGTTAAACATCAGGAAAGACATAGTAATTCTGGAAAGATCATTTTATCTTTTTTTAACTAAATAAAAAACTTAATAATGTGACTATTTCCGCATTTTTGAGAAGGTTTTAACTCTATAGATACTTTTCAAGAACCAATTGCCGTTAAGTGAGGGTGCCTTTTCACCATTTACACACTAATTTTTACTTCTATCAATGATTTAATTTGTTGGAACACACTTATTACCACATTGATGTCTCAAACACTTTCTACTGCAACAGCATTTCTACTACAAGAAAATCCTTAACCTCCATTCTGCGATTGACTTGGTGCCGATAGAGTTAATGAAAATTTATGTTCTGCAACCCATTCAAAAATAATACCAAAAACTATTTTTTTATAAAGGTAAGCAACTTCTGGTATGTATTACTCTATTTAAAGTTTAACAAAGTCTTGCTAAGAGCCATGGCAGCGTTTCTCGAACTTCGTGGATCACTCCGTTCTCCGCTAAGAGCAAATTAATATTTTTCTTGTGCGAAATCTCTAGCTACAAACCATTTTTTTTATCGACTTCCAACAAAAGAGGTTATACAATTCATTTGTATATAAATATATTGTATTTGTATATATATACATATTACGTATGTCCGCGCATAATTTTTAACGGATGCTCCAATTTTGATGACTCATTTTGTTAAAATAGTCTTGTTTAGTTTGAAAAAACACATATATATTTTTAGGATACAAAAAATGGCATGTTTGCGTCTCTGACCTGTTCCTTCTCCTTTCTTTCTTTTTAATTTTTTAGTCTCTAATTCTCGTAAATATTGACCAATCGTCCAGAAATTTTAATATGTTTTTAAGGTACACAGTACTATTTACTTTTAAAAACTTGTCGCCGTATTTTGCAAATAAAAATTTTACAAGGATACGTCAAAATTTTTAATATACAAATGCACCACTATATTGAATAATTTCCAAACAATAATCTTCGTGGTAGATTTCTATTGCAAATATTGTAGAAATCTACCGCGTATATTATTGTTTGGAAATAGTGGTATTCAAAAAATGATCCTCTGGGGCCCATGCCCCATCTATTGCCTTTCAAAGTGAGCGATATTGGCAAAAATTAGATTTAAAATTAATATGAATAACAATATATTATTTCCGCAAAAGGAACCGTTGGGTCAAACCACTTTCGCTAAAATACGCCAATTAACGCCCAGTATAGGTAAATAGCATTGCAATAAGTTGAACTGCAATAACTTGTCGTTGCATTTTTTTTTCTTAAAAATTATTTGTCAGAAACTTCTAAAAGTGGTTATTAATCGGGTTTATCGACAAGTTATCGTACAAAAAATATTGCCTTTTAGCTCATGACTTGTCCAAAGCAGTAAATTACCTCTTCATTTCACAAATTGGAAAAATTCAAAAATTTTGTATGTGTAAATTAAGACTCCGAGATATTACTCATTCACCTTCTTCTGCTGCTCTATTTCTGAAGTTTTCCTAAAATGAAACAAGTAATCTTGAAAGAAAAAAAGCAATTTCAAGCAACTGTTTCTTAATCCAAGACTTGCTTGCAAATGTGCAAAGACAGTCATACTATTAACATTGCCTATGTTTTCTGTTTACTTTTTGCACGCCAATTGGCGTGTTTTAGGGGAAATAATTTGGCACAACAGAGTATTTTTTGGGATAATCCTTCACTGTTATCTACATATTCAATTTAATTTACGTTGTTGGCAGTAAAGTGCTTTTATAAATAATATAACAGCGCATGGACACGCTCAGATTGAAAGTTTGTGTCCAAACTATGGCAACCCACATTCCAGAACTTCGCAATACTCGCTAGGACAAGTTTGATTTGATGAGTGAAAGAAGTCAATAAACATTTGCTTCACGATAATGTCACGCTTGTCACATTTTCGCCCAAAATCCTCACGTTTAATCAAATTCCATTCGTCGTATGTCGTCGAAGGTTTCTTATTTTTAAAGACACTGTAATTTCCAGCAACGCTCACGTTTGACTACAGTTCCAAAAATCCTGGTTTATCCCCAGGTTCTATTTTGTTTTGTTATCATTTGCATCTTACATTTGATACGCCGTATGCAATCATACATTGAAATTCTTTACGTATCTTAGTAAAAAAAAAAAAAAAAAAAAAAAAAGAAGAAAGAAAGGCAGGAAGGAAAAAACTATACAGGATACGATTATTATATTTATAGCTTAAAACATTCCCTGGTTTACTAAGAAGTTACATTGAAATCCGTTCAATGGTTGTTGAGAAAATTGCGAGCATACATTACATACACACAAAACAGAGGCTTTTTCTTTTGAAGTCGCAAAAAAAAAAAAAAAAAAAAAAAAAAAAAAATTGAAAAGTTACGTTTAGTAGATTGAAGTTTTTCGTATTTCATACCCTCTTTGCGATTCAAAATTTCCAAAGCATGCGTATTTTTTTACGTACGTGTGTGAGAGTGCCTGATGCGAATTGTTAGCTGTAAATATGTTAAAGAGAATTTCTTGTCAGTTTTTTTAATTTGCTAAGAATATTAGATGTTGGAATACATGAGATAAAAGTGCCGTTACTGTTGTAAGTTTATGAATCATCTTGAAGGGACAGTAGTAGTTTGAATCCTCCAGTATAAGCCTGTGCACTGTGCAATACAGGTCATGTCTGACAGGCGCTATTTTTTTTAATCATTTATTATATTTATAAGCTAATTTGTGTCTAAAGAAGTTAAGATAAAAGCTGAAATTATTTCTGCATTAGAATGACATTCACATGCCTTATTTAAACCATACATTCCCAACTAAGGGGAGAAAAATGAATGAATGAAGCATATCAGTAAATAATTTGGTGGATTTAATGTGATGGCGTTGAAAAATGCATAATGCAATGCATTTATCGATGCACAAAGAGAATAATAGTTCATTGCAGCTTCAGAAACTTTGAAATAAGTCTGATTTAATAAAAAAATAACAAATAAATTTTTATTTTGTTTTTAGGAAGTTTCTTAAATCTATCAGTTAGGAGTCTTTCGACTGGATGTCATTCGCCACCACAAATTCCGAAAGAT
Source organism: Maratus michaelseni (assembly GCA_963931845.1). Lineage (NCBI taxonomy): Eukaryota > Metazoa > Arthropoda > Arachnida > Araneae > Salticidae > Maratus > Maratus michaelseni. Next base: position 496,471,325 of record OZ007586.1, read on the forward strand.
AATCTACATCTTATTTAATATAAAATTTTCTGTCAATAAATAAGGAAAAATATTTGTTCTTAACTATTGCTAGTTTTGAAGCCACTGGGCCACAGGTTGAAAACCCCTAGTATAAGTGGATAATTATCATACATCAATAATCGAATTGTTCGTTTAAAGAGTTTTTAATATTTATTAGTCTTTTTAGATTTACGTTGAAAGTGAAAAAGATGTTTTTATAGAAGAGAAGGTATAGGCATCAAACAATTCTAGTCATGTTGCTCTTGGAGGAATCTTTGAGAGAGAACTTTCAAAGATAAAGTGACATAAATTGTCGTTTGTGAAGGAAAACCTTGTGATTCCTCTAACGTGGAATTGAACCGACGAACTTCGGGCTTCACAGATTTGTTGGTCACCACTCTTAACCGCAGGGCTACAAAAAAAAATCTTCGCCACAAGAAAATATTTTTTATTAAGAATTGTGAATAGTTACAAATCTTTCTTCTTTCAAATTTAACAAGCTGAATAATTCTTGCAAAAACATTGTGTAATTTTCAATACTAAGCCACATTTTATGTAGTAAATGCAGAATTATCCATTAAAGCTTTCATATTATTTATTTTTTAAATTCAGTATTCTAAAGATCGAAACAATGTCTCTTCTTATTATAATTTACTGCCAGAAAGTGAAAGTCGGAAATATAACACAACTCTGGGGTATTTTAAAAGCTTAATGAATCTTAAATTTAAATGATAACTGTATAGCTAATCATACAATACAAGAAGTGTCAATATAAAATTAGAGTTACTATAAAAACCAATGATGGCAGTATTTAAATCTTTTACTTTAAATGATTCTCAAATTCGTTTATTACTTTTCTATTTTAATCTTTAGGGAATGAATTTTTCGATACATTCAATTTAATTAATGAGTGCTATTCCGTATAAAAGGAAATGCAAAAACCATTACTATACCAAGAGTAAAATCCATATTGTTCTATGAAGTGAGCAAAAGTGACATGTTTTCGCTAATGTGACATGCGTCGAAATAAGAATCGGAATGCATTTCTCTATTTTAACTGTAATTCTACGTTCGAGACTAAATTTAAAAATGTTCCGATCGATTCGGCCAGGTAGAATAGAGATTGCTATCATTTTGATGCGGCAGGCACATTAGAGTGCACATTTACGAACAGCAGCTGTCAACAAGTAAGCTTTTAAGTCCCCTCTTTAGATAAACGCCAAACCCTGGGTCTTTGGCGGCCGCCCGGGGAGTGTTGTTCTAAGGAAAATTACGCTATTAAATCCAGTGAAGCGTCAAAGCGGCGGCCGGCATCCAACCATGAGTGTGGCAGGAAAGCTCCTTTTCCTTATTATCCATGAAACAATGGGACTTGTAGCCCAACGGTTCTGGGTGGATTTATCTCCTCAGCTTCAGGCGTGGAGATGATAATATAATACTTGCTTCTTTGCGCTGCTATTTTCCTTTTTGGCATACTTTTGTCACTAACTTCTGATCTGCTTGCAATAACGCTGGATGGAAAATTTGCCCGGGCTAAAAGCCGATAATTACGTATCAGTGAAAGTAAAAGGGGAACAGCGTATTGTGTTGGGGCGCGTGGAAAATATTTTTTGTCGTATAAGCACTGCCGATTAATACTCTTAATGTGCCGTCTTTGCTACCCCCGTCTTTTTTGGTACGCTGCTATTAGGTTGTGTTTTAAAACGGAAATGGATGCAATTTATTTTGTCATTTAAATATCCGTTAGGTATTCATTTCTGAAGATTTTAACAATAAAATAAAACTTATGTGGCACAAAATTTTTTATGTAAAATAATTGTATGTTTGTTTTTTAAAAGATCTAATTAAAATTTATTTATTGTTCTTAGAAAAAAATGGCTAATTTTTTAATGTATATAAAACACAATGACAGTCTTTAGATTTCGCTTATTTCTGCAACATTTCTTCTAAGTTCCTGCACCCAGAAAAATGTTTTGTTGAATCAACGAAAATTTGGTTTACCCAACAAAACTTTTCGTTTAAATATGGGTCAATGGAAATTTTGTTTGAATCAACAAAAAAAAATATTGTTGATTTTTTTTTGCAATTCCAAAAAAAAAATTTTGTATCGTCAGCAAAAAAATGTTTTGTTAATTCAAGTAAAATGGTTCAATTTTATTTGAATTAACAAAATTATTTTTGTTACATAGATATATGCTATGTGTTATTTTAACAGTTTTTTTCTTTTTTCAACAAAATACATTTTGTTTGTTTAAATAATGAAATATGTTATATTACGAACCTATTTTGTTTATACTACAAAAACTTTTGCTAAATGAACCAATCCAAATATGCAATACTAACTATTTTAATTCATTTTCAGCAGTGAAATACGCCTGTAGTCCTTGAATAATAACACGTGAATTTTTATCCTGCTTTTTCCAAGCGCAAACCGAGCGAGTGAAAAATGCCCCAAGCCGGGACTCGATCCCGGGTCCTCAGAACAGCGCTCTGAGGCTCTACCACTGAGCTACAAGGAGCAATAGCCGAAATCGGCATTTCTCACTGTTATATATGGCGGACCGGCTGCAACCGCAGCACAAGATAGAAACGCCATCATGAGCACGCAAATTTCTGCGACAAACATGAGACGACAATACAAAGCCCAGCATACGGCAACACATAGTTAATTTTTAATTCACTTTCAGCAGCGAATTACGCCTTCAAAAAGCAGAATAAAAATTCACTGGTTATTATTTAAAGATTACAGGCGTAATTCACTGCTGAAAATGAGATAGAGCTATTGCAGAAATCGCAAAAAATGCACCATAACAGAGACACCTGTTACGCGATTTACACCAAAAACTAATCAGCAACAATTTATATCAGGAAGTAACTGAATATAAAGTTTTATTAAATTCCGTGCATTAGTTCTTGAGATAGAGCGCCCACAAAAATTTTGTCACATACAGACAGACAGAGTCATTGACAGTCATTTTCTAAAAACAGTCAAATCGTGTTCAGGACCTTCTAAATTCCGTCGGAAACCGGAAGTCGAAAATTTTCATGATTCCAATACTTTCTTCTTGTAAAGATTAGACGAAAGTAATAAATGGGACAGGGGGATTTTTAAAACTACCTTGGTCCGTCCCAGTGAAAAAAAGTTTTAATTATCCAAAAATTATGTTAAACCTTTAATTATAATAGCTATATAAGTCAAATAAATCGAGTTACGTGAGAGTTATGGCTACTACACAACAATTTAAATTTTTCAGAAACAACAAAATTTTGCTGGAATTACAAATTTAAATTACAAAATTATTGTAAAATAAAAAAAACAGATTTTGTTAATTCCAGTAAAATTGATGAAATTTTGTTAAAATTTTGTAAGAGTGTTAACAATATTTTTTTGTCCAATTTTTTTACTTCAACTAAAAATTTTGCTAAAACAACCAAAATGTACTCCAAAAAACATGTTTTGCAGTTTTAATCAATTCCTTTTTCTGGGTGTGTACATTACAGGTTAAATATAAGAAGTTGTTCGTTTCTACCAACATTTCTGTATACAGAAATGTTTAATGAAACAAATTATTCTATAGAATAATTTGAATTCTGCGTCTTTCAAGAGAGACGCAAGAAACAATATTACAGTCGATTTTCACGACGGTGGTATTGTTGGAAAAGTCTAGCAATAGGAGATTCAAGCATTCGGGGTCACCGACACACACACACACACACATATATATATATATATATATATATATATATATTATGCATGTGTGTGCATTTTAGAACATCTAAGAAAACAGACGATACCAGTGAATTAAGCGTAGCTCTATGCCTCCTCCCTCAAAAAAAAAAAAAAAAAAAAAAAAAAAAAAAAACTTGCAACAATTAACACATTTTTTATATCCTTTTGACATGCACATTGATGCAAAGTATACGTATTAAGAATACTGCTATTTCCGAATAATAATTTACACCTTATTTAATCGATGATTTCTAGTATTAAATAAAGCGATAATATGGTATTCAAAAATGGTACTCAAATTCCCTAATCTTTGGGACCTTGGGAGAGTGACGTCGGTCGTGACACGTTGACCAGTGTGCACTTATTTATGAAAGGTTTGACCTTATTTGATTCTCGTATGTCCCTATTTGTAATTTTTTGGAATTATATTGTGATATATATTTACCAAATGCTTGTAAACGAGCGTTATTTAAAAAAATATATATATAGAATTTTTAAATCGAATGCCACTTATTATATAGTTTTTTAGTTTTAACACTTAAATTGTTCATTTATATAGACAATAAAAAATTCTATTAAATCTTCATGGTGTTCTATTAAATTCTATTAAATCTTCATGGTGCTTCTTCAAGAGTTAACATTTTGAAAGCCATGAAAAAAGCTCCGAACATTTTCAGATGATTCGAGTATTTTTTAAAACTAAGTATCATTGATAGTGTAGAATACATTTAGAAAAAATGCAATGTTAATAATAATATCTAAAATAAAAGCAGCAGCTAAAATTCACCATATGTTAGTTTTATTTTAATAAATATATAATTTTATCTCTAGCTATCTTAGTCCATTTTTTTTTTCAGTTTCATACTCTAAGATAGAGCATCTGCCAGACAGGAAAAAATAATCTTTTGCACAGTAGCGTAGTAGCATAGCCAAGGCGGGGGCCAGAAGTTCCAGATACCACAATTTAAATTCAAATTCTTCACTTTATCTAGTCGCAGAACTTTCAGCGATTAAGAAGGCGAAAATAACTTTACGAAATTACTGATATCCAGAAAATCTGGACCCCCACTCTGGCTACGCTACTGCTTTTGCAGCAGCGCATAATCATTTAAACACTTCCCAATTGATTTTTAAAAATATTTGGTGCATTTCAGGAGTCTTAAGATTCTGAACATAAATATACAAATTTCCGTTAAATGGACATTAGATATCAAGAGATTTAAGTTCTATTGTTCAGTAAATTATTGCTTACAGTTATTCATTTATTTAACCTTATTTGTGCTGTACTATGTATGAGTACAAAGAACGTGTGTGTAATTTGTGCCTATCATGTTAATATAATATATGGTTGTCATATGTGTAGTCCATTTTAAGAGCAATATTGCAAACCGATTTCAAATATGTAAAATTAAAACTAAATAATAAAAAATAATAATAGATTTTATTTCGCAAGTAGATAAGGTATTTTATGGTCATATTGGAAGAAAAAATGGTGTTCATTTTTTTTCTTTTTCTAAGAATTGCGATGCCCTGCTCCTCTCTGTAAGCATTTATTTTCAATATACCTTCTAGCTGAAATTTTGGTGCTTTTTGCCGCTCTTCCAAAATATAACAAAAATGAGATTCGGCAAAATTCCTAATCTTTAAAGAACTCGGAAATTGGTATTTCCTTTTTGAATTTTGGGTAGAAAGTATCATTGGTTTTAGGTGCTTTCCTTCAGTATTTTTATTAAAACAATAGACAATATTTCGATACGTTAAGTGATTTCATCGACATTTTCTTTAGAGTTTTGGTTTGCTGGATCTCCACGTATAGTTGCAAGTGCTTTCTGCTTTTTTCTATTTTCTCGTGGGGATATAATGTATACAAACACGGATCTTTTCTTGTGAACTTATAAGAATCAACGTCAAATGAAAAAAATAAAAAATAAATAGTTTTATTACTTGAATTTTTGAAGGCGATATTAAAACTTCACATAAAAGTAAGTAAAACTAAAACTAAAGCTAATATAACAAATTTAATTTTGTGAATAGATATGATGCTAAATCGTAGTAGAAGAAGAAATGAATTTTCTATTCATTTTATTTGTACATTAATCTAAGAATCCATGGTGTCTTTTATTTTTATTTTGATTGATTGTTACCATAAAATTCATTCATCACTCTAATCTACTATTCATTTCATTTTTTTATTTATTTCACAACTACACTGATCTGTATTGAAGAGTAAAAATCATAAAACATTTAATAAGGGTGTTGATCAGTGAGATCTTAAATTCTCCTCGCTAATGTTAAAGCTATGTGCGTGGAATGCATTCGTACTTTTAAAATATAACCTCGAAAAATTAATATTTTTAATTTTATTTTCTGTTTTCTGTTCCTGAAAAATGTATCTTTTTTTTTAATTGTCAAAATATTTCTAAAATCATACATTATAATACGAGCGAATATTGTGTGTCTGTGTGTGTGTTTATATTAGTGGGTCATATTTGGGTCACTACTGGTCGATCTAATATTGTATAAAAAACGGCTCTAACGATTTTGACTAAATTGTGTATCCTACCGTTTTGAGATACAAGAAGACCATTGGGCTGGGTCACATGTTCTAGAAAATTCGGTTAGCGGGTCACTTTGGGGTCACTACGCGTCAAGCTAATTTTATCTAAAAAACGGACCAAAAGATTTTGACTAAATTTTGTATCCTACCGTTTTGTGGCACGAGAAGACCATTGAGCTGGGTCACATGTTCGAAAATTAGATTAGTGGGTCATTTTGGGTCATTACGGGTCAATGCATTTCAAAGGGAATGAAGGTTGAAACATTTATTAAGTTATTGAACAGTTGGCAGTAAACGAAGTCGCAAAGTTGGCAGCATTTTACCAAATTTGGCGATATTTGGCGAAATGTTAGCACCTTTGGCGAGATTTGGTGGTAAAATCGACTCAAAATTACCAATGCCAAAACACATGCTTGGCGCCAAATGAAAGAAAGTCGCCAAATTTTGTGAAATTTGGCGAAAAATTGGCTTTTAGAATCTGAAGGAATTTTCTAGAAATTCCTAGTAGGAGCCGAGATACATGATTCAACCAATCAGAGTCCGTAGGACATTCTCGAAAAAAGAATTCAACAAATCAGGGTACATAGAACTGATTGTTATATGTTATACAGATAATTTGTTATATCGCGTTGAACACAAAGCTAATTTTAACCGACCATAGCTAGGTCTTCTCAGCTGGTATACACTTAATTTTATTTGAAGTGTTAAAATCTTACTCATAGCTCGTCAGTTTCGCTAAGATTTTTGCACATAGAAGTATAAATGAAGTATATATTTTAGAAAGATTTTGACAACTAAAAAAGAAAGAGACATACTTTCAGAAGAGTAAATAGAAAAAAGAATTTATAAATATTAATTTCCCGAGGAGATATTTTGAAAGTCGGTTAAAATTCGAATGAACTCCATGCCCATATGTTTAACGTTAGCGAAGGGAATATGAGATCTCATTGACCCTTAAGAGGAAATCCTTCTGGAAAGCTTTTTAAATCTTTCTTTTTTCATTTTTTAACACTTTCCAACCTAGTTGAAAAGTGTTTATGACTTCGGTTTGTCTGGCCGTCTGGCCGTCTGCCGTCTGGCCGTCTGGCCGTCTGGCCGTCTGCCGTCTGCCGTCTGCCGTCTGTCCGTGCTCTAACTCCCGTAAATATGCTCGGATTGCCCTGCAAATTTTATATGTTATAATCGTTATCTATAGCATGTTCCCTATTTCAACGGAAGTGTGTAGCACTTATAGTTTTTTTACAGGGACACTCAAAAGAATTCCGTTACATTGCGGTCTATGGGGAAAAATCATTTGCGGTTTATTTAAATAATGTTTCAATACTTTAAACGCATTGAAATTTATATATATCACTAAGGTGCATTAGAAGAAGCTTAATATGGAATAGGGTGTGCATAGCACTTATACTTACTTTACAGGGACAGTCAAAAGAATTCCGTTACATTACGTCTATGGAGAAAAATCGTCTGCGGTTTATTTAAATAATGTTTCACTATTTTAAACGCATTGAAATTTATATAAGGTTCATTACAAGAGACTTACTACAGAATATTGTGTGTATAGCAGTCATCGTTCATTTACAGGGACACACAAAAGAATTCTCTACTGTATGTTAACAATAATTCCTGGAAGTGCGTTTTAAGTTACTGAATGCGATTTTAATTTTAAATCGCTTTTTGTATATTACGTGGTGTGTATAAATTCTGTAGATCCTATACAGGGAAGTACAAAAGTTCGGGAACACATTTCCGTATTATTTAACTCCAGACGGAGAATTTTAAACTGTGCTACGTGTTTCCTAACTGAACTAAAATTTAGCATCCTATGTAGTATATATACAAATCTATAGATCCTATACAGGGCTGAATAAAGTATTCGGATTACTTAGATGTTATCTTTTAGCTTATAAAAGAGTATGATTCGTAAAATTATTTTGGAAGCGTTGGAAAGTGTTACATAATCTATGCTTGACGCATGATTTTTCGTTCTTGTTAACTCTTAAATTGTTTAGAATATGCCCCAAAACCGTTTTTAGTTCCAGCCAATATTTAAGTCGTGACAGCCAATTTAACGGATCATTGTCATGCTGACAAAAAGGTTGATCAAAATTTTTAAATGCATTTTTCTTGAAACATTTTTAACACTTTCCAACCTAGTTGAAAAGTGTTTATGACTTCGGTTTGTCTGGCCGTCTGCCGTCTGCCGTCTGCCGTCTGGCCGTCTGGCCGTGCTCTAACTCCCGTAAATATGCTCGGATTGCCCTGCAATTTTTATATGTTATAATCGTTATCTATAGCATGTTCCCTATTTCAACGGAAGTGTGTATCACTTATAGTTTTTTTACAGGGACAATCAAAAGAATTCCGTTACATTGCGGTCTATGGGGAAAAATCATTTGCGGTTTACTTAAATAATGTTTCACTATTTTAAACGCATTGAAATTTATATATATCACTAAGGTGCATTAGAAGAAGCTTAATAAGGAATAGGGTGTGCATAGCACTTATACTTACTTTACAGGGACAGTCAAAAGAATTCCGTTACATTACGTCTATGGAGAAAAATCGTCTGCGGTTTATTTAAATAATGTTTCACTATTTTAAACGCATTGAAATTTATATAAGGTTCATTACAAGAGACTTACTACAGAATATTGTGTGTATAGCAGTCATCGTTCATTTACAGGGACACACAAAAGAATTCTCTACTGTATGTTAACAATAATTCCTGCAAGTGCGTTTTAAGTTACTGAACGCGATTTTAATTTTAAATCGCTTTTTGCATATTACGTGGTGTGTATAAATTCTGTAGATCCTATACAGAGAAGCACAAAAGTTCGGGAACACATTTCCATATTATTTAACTCCAGACGGAGAATTTTAAACTGTGCTACGTGTTTCCTAACTGAACTAAAAGTTAGCATCCTATGTAGTATATATACAAATCTATAGATCCTATACAGGGCTGAATAAAAGTATTCGGATTACTTAGATGTTATCTTTTAGCTTATTAAAGAGTATGATTCGTAAAATTATTTTGGAAGCGTTGGAAAGTGTTACATAATCTATGCTTGACGCATGATTTTTCGTTCTTGTTTGTTTTTTTTGTTTTTTTTTTGAATAGGTGTACGTTCTCACACTTAAAACGTTCAAGCTAACGATATTTTGTTTTTTGAAAATTAAACTAGAAATTTTTAATTGGAAGACAAGCATTCATAAAGTTAATTTTTTTAATAATTTCGATTTTTGAAACTTGAAAAGTTTTGAAAAAGAAAAATTGGTGCCAAAAATGGTATCAAATTTCACACAGCCACCATTTTTTGAAATTTTGATTTATCTTATCAATTTGAGGTTTGACCTCAACTAATTTATACATTTTAAAAATCTGTGTGATTTTTTTGCGTGAGATATAATTGCGTGATTACAATACATGGTTATTAAGAGTGCTGTCACTTACACTTACTTACTGTGCTCGCCATGCGTAATCAATTTTGGGGGTGTTCCGATCGATTAAAATATCAACATTTTTCTATAACAATATTCACAAATATAGACAACGATACAAAAAATACAATGCATGAAACCTTTTTTTCTATATACCTGATATAAACAACAAACAAATAAAAAAAGATCGCGAAAATGCCCTAAAAATCAAGCTATATAGGGAGAACTTTTCTTTAAATTCGTTCATTAAATATTTTTAAAATTTTCCAAGGTAAGTTGAAAAGACATATCGCTGTTCATTTTTTTTTTTCCTTTCTGTTACATGATGTCAATGACTTCGTTGATTTAAATGTAATGTTGTTTGAATTAAATTAACTACTAGCTCTTAAAACAAAAATCAAGCGTTTCTTATAAGTATCTACACTTAAAATTTTTGTTGTGGACCTTTAAGTTTCAGTGAGGGAGCTGAAATCATGGGTAAGAATTTATCGTTTGATAGCTCCTTCTTTAAATACTTCTCTCTCTCTCTCTCACTCTCTCTCTCTCTGTGTGTATCATCACATAATCATATTTAAATCCTTTATTTTCATTTACTCTTACTACGCCACTTTGAATGTATTAGCGTTTTACATCATATGTCTCGACATCCCTAAGTAGCAAAAACATATGGTTAATATTGGCTTATCTTGGCCTATAATATCATGAAATATTTCCCCAATATTGAGGTGTTTAAGAAATATTTCGCCATTTTATTGTCAATATTTCCAATGTAAAGCCAATTTTTGACCAATATTCTAATTTAATTGCAAATATTTCCAAGATAACACCAACAATTCTGCAATATTGGAGTTTCACTGCAAATATTTTCAATGCAAATCCAATATATCCCCGATAGTGCTATTTCATTGCAACTATTTCCAATATAGAATTAATTCTTGACCAATATTGGTATTTCATGGGGAAATTTTCCGATGAGTGCAATATTGATGCAATATTGGGCCCCGATATAACCAATATTAGGGTATTTTAAGGGAAAACTAGTTATATATATTAATATTTATTTAAATTTATTTAATATTTTTTATTACTAATTAATAAATCGTAGTGTTAGGTTCCTTACTTTTTAGCACTTTCCAACCTAGTTGAAAAGTGCTTATGACTTCGGTTTGTCTGACCGTATGGCCGTCTGCCGTCTGCCGTCTGGCCGTCTGTCCGTACTCTAACTCCCGTAAATATGCTCGGATTGCTCTGCAATTTTTATATGTTATTGTCGTTATCTATAGCATGTTCCCTATTTCAACGGAAGTGTGTAGCACTTATAGTTTTATTACAGGGACACTCAAAAGAATTCCGTTACATTGCGGTCTATGGGGAAAAATCATTTGCGGTTTATTTAAATAATGTTTCAGTATTTTAAACGCATTGAAATTTATATATATCACTAAGGTGCATTAGAAGAAGCTTAATATGGAATAGGGTGTGCATAGCACTTTTAGTTACCTTACAGGGACAGTCAAAAGAATTCCGTTACATTACGTCTATGGAGAAAAATCGTCTGCGGTTTATTTAAGTAATGTTTCACTATTTTAAACGCACTGAAATTTATATATATCACTAATGTGCATTACAAGAGGCTTACTACAGAATATTGTGTACATAGCAGTCATCGTTCATTTACAGGGACACACAAAAGAATTCTCTACTGTCTGTTAACACTAATTCCTGGAAGTGCGTTTTAAGTTACTAAACGCGATTTTAATTTTAACTCGCTTTTTGTCTATTACGTGGTGTGTATAAATTCTGTAGATCCTATACAGGGCAGCACAAAAGTTCGCGAACACATTTCCGTTTATTGACAGAAACTCCAGAAAGATAATTTTAAACTGTGCTACGCGTTTCCTAACTAAACTAAAATTTAGCATCCTAGCATATACAGGGCTGAATAAAAGTATTCGGATATTTTCCCGAATATTGTATCTGTTGGAAATTCCTGAAATTATGTTTTTAAATATGTTATGCGTTTTCCAAATTGTTTACTTAGATGTTATCTTTTAGCTTATTAAACGGTATGTTTTGTAAAATTATTTTGGAAGCGTTGGAAAGTGCTACATAATCTATGCTTGACGCATGATTTTTCGTTCTTGTTCTTTTCTTTTTTCTCTTTCTCAAAGATGTCGCTGCTATAAAAATGCATTAATATATCTCAGTCAATATTAGAATAACATTCAATATCGTTTTATTTAATCCTTTTGTGCTGTAAGTTGTTAATATTTTAATTTCAAAAATCCCTTTTTTTATATTATTATTTAGATTGGATATTGTTTTGAATATTATAAAAATTATTAATAGGTGTATATGAATTATATTTAAATTTGTAAAAATAGTTTATTATTTTTAACTTTCAATGTAACTGTTACATATACAACGTGTATTTCTTACGGATAACTAACGGATAACGTAGCTTCTGTAAGCTAAAATGTTGATGTTGGGGTATGTTTTACTGCAAATTCTCTTTTTGTCTAAAAATTTCTTTTTAAATATGTTTTTGTATTTTAATAACACTCACTATTAATTATTTTGCAAATATTTTGTTCAGGTACTCAATATTTGTCCATTTTTATTCAATTCTCTTTAAATTTCATTTGGTAATTGATTGGACAATTTGAGTTAATAAATTAAGCTCATGGCTATTAACTCAAAGAGAAATCAATTACATTTTACTTATATTAGTAGAATATTGCCCTTGAAAAAGTTTTCCACTATATAAGTTTCCAATTGCTCTTGTATAATAATTTTCACTTTCTCTGCATATTGGTTTTTTTCTCTACATACCTTCAAGTATTTTCTCCACTTATTTTAATTTTGAGAATCTTAAATTTTTGGATATATTTATGTATTGTGTTATAATTATCGGTTTATCTATTATCGAGTATTTATATGGTTTAATGGTTATTATTTACAAAAGTCTAATTATTCATTTCTCTGTATTGTAGTATTCATTTAAGTATTATTTGCCGTACTAATTTATTTTTTGTCTAGCTTTCAACATTTAAAAACCTAATTGAAAATGTGTTTTTCTAACTGCTATTTTATATTGCTGATTATTACAAGAGTTGACAAATGGTGTCGTTCAGTTACAAGTTACACAGTAACGAATTACTCAGAGATTGCATGACTGTCTGAAGAATTCATTAAGTGACATTTTGAGCGTTTCGCAATATTGAAGATATCACAGATTAGTGCATTACAACTTCTTAACTATTAGTCTGAATTATAAATTCAGTTCTTATGAGTAACACATTACCCATAAAACGTTGCGACGTCACGCCAACGTCAATGTGACGTCACATTGTGACTTTGTAACCGTCTATGTGAAGTCACAGTGACGTGGAATTGAGGTTGTTATGACCGTTTTTGAGCCATTATGTAATCTCACACTATGACCACTTTGTGAACTCGCAGTGTGACTAATTTGTGAAAAGTGTGACATGTGTGACGATTCTGTTTTAGGTCGGGGACCTACATTTTTCTCGAACCCATCCCGGCCTCGTTGGGTCGGCTGTTTTTTCGGTAGGCAGGATTCAGATCCTGCATCGAGTCGGGTATCCATGTTTTACACAAACCCGACCCGGATCCGGGTTAATAAAATCTGGTTACTCGATTTGATGCAAAATTCTAATTCAAATCCAACTTGCAGCACAACCAAACAGACAACAACAACAAAAAAAGATATAATAACTTTGGGTAAGGTTTGAATAAAATCTAGTCACCCGACTCGATCTCTGGAATCGCCCAGTGTGTTTTAAATATTGATATTTTTTAAGAAAAGTTTAAAAAAAAGTTTTTTAACAGAAACATCTTTCGAAAACGCATTTATTATCATATATAACACATTTTTTACTACATTTCAAGATATTAAGAACCTAAGCTAAGAAAGTTTACAAACTCGCCAGCTAACGTTTAACCAATGGCAGCGTTCTTTATTTCATGTTTTCATTACTGGTACTTTCGATTTTGGAAACGGTTAAGAAACTAAAACTGTAATCAGAAAAAAATAGCTGCATCCAAAATCGAAAATATATGAAGATAATCGGTAACACCTAAGATATCCTATACAAAATGAACAAAAAATATTTAAAATATTGAAATGGAAATGAGAAATTTGAAAAGAACGTTGCCTTTGGTTTAGCTGACAAGCGCCTACGCTTTATTAGCGTAGGCTCTTAAGGTGCATATGATTTTTAAATATAAACTGACTTTTTTCTTCCTAAAATTTAATTTTTCGAAAAACGTCTGCATTAAAAAGCACTAGGTGACCCCCCACCCGATGTTGCCCGGGTCCGTGATAATAAATAAATAAATAAAAACATCAAGTTTTTATTATTTTATATCTTTAACCCGATTTTGTATGAAATTATCTTTTTAAATGAAAAATTTGCGAAAAAATATTGATAGTTAGTGATAAAAGCGCTCATTTTCTGGGTCTTTTCTTTACCTAGGATCATTTCATAGTTTTAAAATAAAAAGTTCTTTTTGTCCGAACTCTTTGAAATGTTTATTGGTGATAAATAAAACAAAATATAATATATAAGCCCGTGTAAAAATTTCGTGAAAAAATATTGTTATCTAGTTGTAAAAGAAATGTTTTCTTCTCGCTTTTTTGTTTGTTTGTTTGTTTTCGCGTCGGCTCTTTAACATAACAATAAATATGTAGTTCTCATCTTCCAAACTCTCTGACATTTCAATCGGTTATAAATATAACTGCATCCAAGCTCTCTTTAAAATTTTGCGAAAAAATATGCATATTTAGCAGTGAAAACACGAAATATATTAAGAAAGTCTATGGTTTCAATGCAATGGTGCGGCTTTATCCGTTTTCAATCAACCCTTTTCATCCACCCCCCCCCCCCCTAGGCTAAATAGGTGAGGGTTAATCAATCAGGTTTCCCGTTTCTGAGGGTAGAAGCCTTGAATAAAACGTTGAAGCATGAGACAAGCAAAGAGACGATTTTCGTGTGGAAAAGACATTGGGGATTTGACAGAATGCGCTTTTCGTTTTAAATATATAGATTATATTCTGAAGTTTTTAAAACAAGTGGCACACAAATTTCCCATAATTTCAGTAATTTTGATTAAAATTATGTCAGTTGTTCTTACTCTAATAATGATTAACATTATACAAAATGATATATAATACTTTAAAGTGGATATATAATAATTTAGAGTGGTTTATCTCAAAAACGTCCTTTAAAAACAATTGCGCGCAAAATATCTATTAAACTTTCTTTACATTTTTTACACATAAAATTTACGGGTTTGCTGATTAAATCTGTATCTTAAGACTGGGACAAAATTTGTTTGTACTTCCAGATACAGAAAAATAGGGCATATATAAACTCCGATAAAAATACGCAATTCGTTCACTTTATTTTTAAAATAGAAATTTTGCTAAAATATACACAAATTTAGGTTCAGTCTTAAGATAAAAAATTCGCAAAAATTGCAGGTAAAAACATTAGCCAGTTAATAGAAATATTGCGTACTATTTAAAGAAAATGTGTTTTTAACATTTTGGGATAAATCACTTTAAAATATATTTTTAATCATTGCTTTCAGTGAGAACAACAGACACATTTTTCTAGCCATAACTCGTGTAATTGTCGTGGGGGGAGGGGGTATACAGGTGGTCTTAAAATGCTCAAACGATGTTGTTATTTCATGTATATATATTTTTTTTTCTAAAAATCGAATGTTTTGATGATTAAACAGTCGTATGCCTCTTTACGATTTCAAAATATTAAAATTTCATTTTTTTTTTGGAGCTAGTAAAATAATTTAATTCATGTTAAAAACAGACATGCTTCAAGTATAAAACCATACTAATATTTTTCATTTATGAATAAATTCACAGTTTAAAATATTATAATCCTTGCAATATATTTTTTTCTTTTTTTTTTTTTCAGATTGCCAAATGTTTTTTAATAGGAGAGAAAAATATTTTATACACTTACACTCTGTTGCTCTCAGTGCCTGCACCAAGTTATAATAATAATAGTTATTATTATATTTTTACTTTCCCATTTATGGATATTATTTTATACAAATAGTTACATATACAACTTTAAAAGTCAAAAGAATAAAAATGATAAAACGCGTTTAAAGTTAAAATTTCCATTTTTGAAAAACACAACTGGAAGTTTCTTTATGTAAGCTTTCACTATATTGTTAAATATAATCTCTAAACTCATAAATCAGTACAGTAATTAATATATATATATATATATATGCGTAAAAGTTCATAATTCTGTTGAGTAGTCATAAACATGCATAATATACATTCACATGAACAGATCAGCAAGCTACTTTTGATTCCCCCTTAACCCAGGCAATAATTAAGATTATGCTACGAAAACTTTATTAAATTAATAAGATGACCATAATTTATCTTAAATAATTATCCTTTTTATGATAATAATTTCATAACACACACAGATTGAACATTATCACAATTTGTTACATCTGAAAGAAATCTCAACTAGAAAAAATATGTATATATTCTTACAGAAAGAGCGGCCAGTATTATAAACTAAATTCCGAATTATATTTTATTTTAAAATAATAATAATAATACATTTAAACAGCATGTAAGTTCTCTTATTTTAGATTGTAGAAATTAAAAACTTATAGCTCATACAACAAAAAACTAAATTGTGAAAAATGTTTACAACAATTATTGATTTAAAAATTTTAAGCTATATTAAAGTACTAGCAAGCTACGCTGGTCAATTTCTTATAACGAACTTTTAATCCAATAAATTATTGACATTTCATAATTCACTTTTATATTTTAACAGAATAATAAGGCTACTATAATTTTTGACTCGTGCTATAGCCAATATACACGCCAGGACACGTCGCCCTTATCATTATCTTTTTACGCATGAAGGTTTCGCTATGGTACTCCATTGTCAAATTTGGTAATTTTTCAAATTCAATATTTGAAAAATGGCATAATCATTAGATTTGAAATTTATATCAAGAAAAATACAATTTTTTACCTTTCAAACGCAGTTTGCCTAACAATTTTCTGACAAATACTTTTCGAGCTACTATTTTTTTTCAGTAACTTCAAATGTTTCATTTTCCGAAATTAATCTGTGGCAACAATTAGCGAAAACCCCAGTCGTCAGAATCGCATAGTTTTTTATTAAAGAGGCTGTTGGAGCAGGGATTGTCACCACCAATTTGCCACCATCACTTTTGAAATCGGTTCTGTAGTTCTAGAGATTCCATAGAAATTGTAATTTAGAATGTTTTTAGAACGCTTTTCGCTCATTTCACCCTTTTAAATTTCGAAATTTTTTTTTGTTTGTTTTTAGAGAGCATTTACATCTTATAAGTAACTACAATGCCAAATTTCAAATTTCTAGCTCCTTCAGTATAAAAAAGATCTCAATTTTAGAACGTTTTTCGCTCCTGCACCCCTTGGGGTTAGTGAAACCGACATAAAATATAGCCTATGTTGGAGCAGGGGCTGTCACTATCAATTTGCCACCATCACTTTTGAAATCGGTTCGGTAGTTCTAGAGATTCCATAGAAATTGTAATTTAGAATGTTTTTAGAACACTTTTCGCTCATTTCACCCTTTTAAATTTCGAATTTTTTTTTATTTTGTTCTTAGAGAGCATTTACATCTTATAAGTAACTACAACGCCAAATTTCAAATCGGTTCGGTAGTTCTAGAGATTCCATAGAAATTGTAATTTAGAATGTTTTTAGAACGCTTTTCGCTCATTTCACCCTTTTAAATTTCGATTTTTTTTTATTTTGTTCTTAGAAAGCATTTACATCTTATAAGTAACTACAACGCCAAATTTCAAATCGGTTCGGTAGTTCTAGAGATTCCATAGAAATTGTAATTTAGAATGTTTTTAGAACGCTTTTCGCTCATTTCACCCTTTTAAATTTCGAAATTTTTTTATTTTGTTCTTGGAGAGCATTTACATCTTATAAGTAACTACAACGCCAAATTTCAAATCGGTTCGGTAGTTCTAGAGATTCCATAGAAATTGTAATTTAGAATGTTTTTAGAACGCTTTTCGCTCATTTCACCCTTTTAAATTTCGAAATTTTTTTATTTTGTTCTTAGAGAGCATTTACATCTTATAAGTAACTACAACGCCAAATTTCAAATTTCTAGCTGCTTCAGTATAGAAAAGATCGCAATTTTAGAACGTTTTTCGCTCCTGTACCCCCCTGGGGTAGTGGCACCGACATAAAATATAGCCTATGTTGGAACCATCAATTTGCCACCATCACTTTTGAAATCGGTTCGGTAGTTCCAGAGATTACCCCCTACAAACAAACAAACAAACAAACAAACAAACAATCTTTCTCCTTTATAATAATAGTATAGACTTACATACCTTTGTTATTGTATATGCAACTTTTTTCCTCCGAGAAACGGGAATCGTAGGTAGAATAAAATAGGACAGTTAATTAATAACAGATTAGCTAAAATGTGACTACCAGATGAAATTGGAGGAATTATTAAAAGCACCTCGCCAAAGTTATACAGCTACCATTTGACTATTATTTTATGAAATTAGATTAAAATAAAAAATAATAATATTTTGGCTGGCAAAAGAGCGTTCTCCGTCTTGTGGTTCAAAGAATAATGACTGCTTTTTAACAGTGGCAGATTTTTTTTTTAAATTGTTCACGAGTTTACTTAAGCACACGACTGTATATTCTATTTTCATTTTAATGACTAATATTTTTAAAAGAAATGAATAAATAAAATATATTTTTTTTTTGAACGTAGATCATTACATTTCAAAATACTAGGGCGCTCAGCCCCCTACTCGCTAACGCTCGCCAACCCCCCGTGAATTGCGAAGCAATTCACATTGAGATCGCTATGCGGTCCCAGCTCGCTTCGCTCGCCCGCCCCAGTTTATCTTTCAGCAATTCTAGCCGGAATAAGTTCTACCATAAAACATTTGAACATATGAAATTGAAAAAAAAAATTTATGTAAAAAAGTAATTCTCCGTCGAAAACAGTACTGAAAATGCATTTAGTTGGCTCTAACAATGGGATATAAATCATTTAAATACTATGAAAAAAAGATCTTGGAAACATAATTACTTTAAAACTTATTGCACGACAATTTTTTTTGATGTAAAAAAGTAATTCTCCGTTGAAAACATAACTAAAAATGCATTTAGTTGACGCTACCAATCGACATATAAATCATTTAAATACTATGAAAAAAGAATCTTGGAAACATAATTAGTTTAAAACTTGTTGCGCCTATAATATTGTACAGCACGGCTTAAATTCATTAGGAAAAAAAAATGATTATAGAATTTTACAAAAAAAAAAAAAAAGACAATTTTTTACTTCAATTTACAGCAACAGATGGCGTCATGTGCAATCGAGACAGGTGATTTTTTCTTTTTTTCCGATTTTTGAGTGAGTGAAATTCGTAAATGAATTCTAAATAAGAGTTGAGAATTCTTTTGAAATTAACGATATTACTCATAATTAAAATGAGGAATCACCTCAGACGCTTTGGATTACGTACATGTTATTTTATTTTAATAATTGCTAGTTTCAGTTTCATTCTATGGTTTTACTGTTCTCACATTGACCGCCATATTTGAATTGGAGGCGGAGCTGAACTAACACAATCTAGTCTGTTTATTGGTCTGAGCTCTGGAAACTACGGTTGTTGCCAAACCATAAGCTACAAATTCAGCCCTATTTCCGCGCCACGTAAGACAAATATATATATAGATATGTGCATATTACAACTGATGCTTTTTCAATAATTAACTAGTGTTTTTTTCATTAATTTTAATGAGTTATATAGTAGAGTTCTTTTAATTATAATAATGACTACACGTATATATGAAAAAGCTTTATGTTACTGTAAACAATTCTACATTAACACATTTATTCCGAGAATTAGTTCTTATTATTTTTAATTAAAATTGCTTGAATGCTATCACTTTTTTTGAAATAGTAACATTTGCCTTATTTAACTGGCATTAAATAAAGCGAATATTATTAATTCAGAAAGATTCTGTAACCAAGCAATCTGATTTTTTTTTAAACACGTCCAACTGACAACTCTTCTTGGCGGGAAATCCTGCTATTCGGATAATGAGGGTTAATTTAGTCCTCGATAAATATTTTCAAGATAGCAAATTCTGTTTAATTTCAAAATTATCGGGGGGGGGGGGGGAGGGGGCATAAGACCACCTAAATTTTAACATTTAAATATTGTTGTTTTAATCATTGATGATTTTGGAAAAGAAAAAAACAAGTTATTTAAAGCAATTAAACAACTCGCCACCCCCCTCTCCATATATATTTTCCTGTCGTCTCGGTCGTAGCAGTAATTTATAATTTATCAAATTGTTGAAAATCTTTTAACACATGTTATTCATTTTCGCAAAAAATAAAACGCAAAAAATGAAGAACTCTCTTGATTTAAAATAAAAACATCTTTTCATGGAGTGCATACAGAATTATATTTCAATTTTAATTTCCAATTACATATTAACTAAAATTTAAATTTTACATTTTGGTCACAATGAGGCTTCACAACGTGGCGGTTTTTTTTCGTCACAATGGGACTTCATAATATGGTGGTTTTTTGGTCATAATCCTCGTGTGACGTACATGACTTGCAATGACGTCGACGTCACGAAAATATAAAAGTTTGCCAGAACGATATATTTCACGATGAATAACGTGTTTTTGAGTATTCTTGTCTTTTTTTATGTTTTCGCTGAAGTTCACACTTTAGTCACAATGTGACGTTATTGAATGTTGGCATTTTTGGAACAAATTTGACGTGACCACCGTGACTTGCAGTGACGTCTCTGCCAGAATGCTTGCTTTACGGGTATTGTACTCTGTGTTAACCCTTTGACTACGTTGGGACTTTCTGCAAGTATGTTCAAACAATCTAAACTATGGTAAAATAATAGGCATTTAATAACACAATTAACGAAGAAAAAAAAGGAATTAGTAAGGAAGTATTTCAAGACTTTTGAGTATGTCTCGTAGGCACAGTGGGTTATTGCAGTCCCAAAACGGCAGAAATACTATAATTTTTTTCCAGTTTAGAAACTGAAATTTTTAGTTATTTATTCATTGTATTAAAAAAATATTATTAAGGGTGTATTCAAATCCAAACTGCTTATTTTGTGATACATTTGTAATTTCATTTTTGCTCTAAAATGCATCCAATCGGCAGGTTCTCTTATTCAAAAACTTTATAATGTCCCCACTGTCTCGATTTTTTGATAAAGGCAGAATATATTTTTTTAAATGCTGTCAAAGTGGACATTTTGAACCGAATTTCCCGAAGCGATAGCGCTGGAAACAAAAACAAAATGATCGTACTCGCGAAAATAATTGTCTGTAAATAATTTTCTAATTAATTGAACGACAAATAAAAACATGAGGCCCTTATAAATGTCTTTATAAATCACGCCACCAAGTTTCCTGTTGTTACTTTTAAAAATGAGTCTGGGAATGTGTCTCAAAATTTTGAGTTGTTGAGCGTGAAAAAATATTTTTTTTTAATACCGCCTTAATCAAAATTTTGAAATCCGCGAAATAAAGTTTTTGAATTAAAAGGATTGTTTTCCTTTTATAAATAAACTGTGAGATAGAAATTGACTAAAACTTGAAAATTTTTGACTACGTATGTAGTGATAGTCGAAATAAAGAATTTTAAACAGCAATTAAAGTAATTTACATTTAAATGCATAGGCATTTTATATATATATTTATTTCATTATATTATTAATCTTCTTCACTACCCTCATCATAATTATAATGTATAACAATAGATCTATTTTTAAATATATTTTTCTAAATTTTAATCAATCATACTTCAGTCATCAACGTGTCAATCAATCGCAACTCATTACAGAGATATTTGAAAATTTTCTTCTAAATGCACATATTACATTGATTGAAAATTTTCTTAATTTTTTTTATTTATATTAAAGTAATTTTTCATTTATACGAAAGAAAATTGGTTATTTCTCTTTTTTAGCCTATCTTGTTTAAGAGTTATCTTTTTTTTCTCTCTTTAGCGAATATTTTCTTGAAACAGATAAAGACATGTAAAATATTTATTAATATAAAACCATGTAATATTATCTGTATTCGTTCATAAATTAGTGTTTAATGCTATTTTTACTTTCTTCTATCTTTACAAGAAGAAAGTATTGGATTCATGAAAATTTTCTATTTCCGGTTTTCGACGGATTTATACGTTTTAGAAGGTCCTGAACATGATTTGACTGTTTTTAGAAAATGTCTGTCTGTGAATCTGTGAATCTGTGACCCTGTCTGTCTGTCTGTGACAAAACATTTGTGGGCGCTCTATCTCAAGAACTAATGCAAGAAATTTAATAAAACTTTATATACAGTTAATCCCTGATATAAATTGGTGCTGATTAGTTTTTGGTGAAAATCACCCAACAGGTGGCGCTGCTATGCTGCATTTTTCTCGATTTCCGCAATAGCTCTATCTCAAGAACTAATGCACTTATTTTCATCAAACTTCAGATTAATTCAGACTTTGAGATAAATAGACGCTGATTACGTTTTGGTGTATATATCCCAACAGGTGGCGCTGCTATACCACTTTTTGCATGATTTTTACGATAGCTATATTTCAAGAACTAATGCACTGATTTTCATCAGACTTCAGATTCAGTTAGACGTTGACATAAGTTGTTGTTGATTAGGTTTTGGTCTAAATCTTCCAACAAGTGACGCTGCTATACTACATTTTGCAGGATTTACATGATTTTAGCAATAGTTATATCTCAAGAACTGCACGGAATTTAATAAAACTTTATACTCAGTTAGACCTTGATATAAATTGGTGCTGATTCTTTTTAGTGTATGCGAAACCTGTGGGAGGTAGAAGAAAGTTTTGGGATTGGTACATCCGACTAGTTATTAAAAACTTAAACTTTAAAGATGAAAATGTGTTTGTACAATTATGTGCATCAAGTGTCCTTCTAAGTTGTCGTACTGTAACATAAATGGATTTATGTTTCCAAAATAAGATCAATTTTTATGAAAAAGGTAAACTTTTCAATCAAAAATTTACGCACTCGTATTATATATTTATTTTTCTAATAAATGTTTATATGTATTCTAAAGCCCTCAAAACTTATTCAATTGTTTTTTCAACTTCTGATATGAAACACCTTCCGTCTGAAAACAACTTAGGTTCATTACGGAAGAAAATAATTGAAATGTCATACACGGAACTGATTATTGAACATATACTAATTTTTATAAATTAAGGAAAAATCACAAGAAAAGAGATAAGTTAACAGAATTAAATATTAATTTTAATTAAACTCTGTCTGCACGTACAAGACATATAAAATTGTAAAACAACATGAAAAGAAAATACGCGGCAATGATGATGTTTTAAAAATTACTACATATAATAACTACCTCAAGTTAAGTTGGAAGCCTCAGTTTTGTATAACAAAATTATCTTCAAGGGGAAAGTGGGCTTGAGTAGCACTACAGAACATACAGCGATGTTTTCAATTATGCGGACTGTGAGTTTGAAAGTGAGAGCCATACTTCATGCACAGTTACTCAAACAGTGCAGGGGTCTGGAGTCTGGAATATTGAAAACAGCAATAAGACTCATTAAAATAGCCCGAACATGCTTGATGGACTTATTTAGTCCAGCGTTTTAATTTTTAGAATTAACTCATCTATTGTACCGACACACAGTGGGGCGAAATCGCGAAAAAGCTCTTAAAACCATTCATTATTTATAAATTAAAACCATTAAAACCATTCATTATCTTAAAACCATTAATCATTTATTTAATTTTTAACACTTTCCAACATAGTTGAAAAGTGTTTATGAATTAGGTTTGTCTGTCTGCTGTCTGCTGTCTTCTGTTTGCCACCAGTCCATGCTCTAACTCGCGTAAATATGGTCGGATCGCCATTCAATTGATATATGCTAATGATGTTTACTATGGTATTTTCGGTATTTAAAATGAAGTATGTAGCGTTTATACTTCATTTACAGGGACACTCAAAAGAATTCCGTTATAATACAGTCTATGGGGAAAATTCATTTGCGGTGTATTTTAATGATGTTATATTATTTCAAAAATATTTAAATTGATATAGGTCACTCAGGTGAACTAAAATTGAATTTTGATAGATTGTGGCGTGCCATCGTTCATTTACAGGGATACACAAAATAATTCAGTTACAGTACGGTTTAAGAAGAATGGTTACAGGAAGTGAGTTTTAAGTTCAACTACATGGTTTTTGCCTATTACTTGGTGTGTACAAATTCTGTAGATAATATACAGGGCAGCCCAAAAGGGCTCGAATACATTTCCGTTATTCAACGGAAACAGCTGAAGGAGAATTTACAACTGCGCTATACGTCTCCTAACTGAACTAAATTATTGTACATTACTTTGTAGTGTATATACAAATATATATATCATATACAGAGATGCATAAAAGAATTCGGATACTTTTCCGTCTATTGACGGTAATTGCTGGCATTGGGTTTTAAATGTGTTATAAATTTTCCAAATTGTTCAGTTAGACCCTTATTTCCCTTATTATGTAGATCCCCGTTCAGTTACTTCACCATATTAAACGAGGAAGTTTTGTCAAAGCATTCTTCAAGTGTTGGAAAGTGCTTCATAAACTATGCTTTACGCATGATTTTTCGTTCTTGTTCTTTTTAATATGATTATCAATAGTACATATGTATTAAACAACATCTCAGGTCATCAGAACTCAAGTTTCAGAGCGTTGCGTTCAACAGAAAGCTGACGGAAGCTTACACTGTAAACTGAAATGTCTGAAAATCAGACATTTAAGTGTCTGAAACGGATGGTTCAAAAAAGAGACACTTTGAAGTGTCTTAAAATTTTAAGACATTTGTACGTGTCTTATTTTCAGACATTTGAAGTGTCTGAAATAGCGCCATTTTTTTTTACCCGGGCAAACAGAATGTAAAATAAATTGCAAAAAATGTGAAGTGCTGCCATCTATTGTATCATTTCAATTACGGGAGGATAATCTGAAATCCTCATTCTACCCACGATTGTGTTCAATCTCGCGTCCTTCTGTTTACGAGACTAACGC
Source organism: Maratus michaelseni (assembly GCA_963931845.1). Taxonomy (NCBI): domain Eukaryota; kingdom Metazoa; phylum Arthropoda; class Arachnida; order Araneae; family Salticidae; genus Maratus; species Maratus michaelseni. Next base: position 496,496,247 of record OZ007586.1, read on the forward strand.
CTTAACCAATCAAGCCATCAAGACATGTGAAGGATTTGGTTTTAAGTTGAAGTAATGAGATGACTCGGTAGCGTGGTGATATTTTTATAGAATTAATTTATATATTTCTGAGAAATTAAAAAATTTTGGTAAGATTTGGTAAATTTCAAATGATGGTTAAAATTGTACAATTTTATTATTTATGTGGGGGGGAGGATATATGAATGATACATATTTTCAATTCAAATAGTATAAATTAAGTTATTAAACATATAACAAATTATAACACCTTGTAATTATATACCTCTTTTAATTGCTAAAAGGCGTAAAATAAAAAGATTATAAAGAGTAAAATAAGTTTTTACAGAAAAAAGAGAATAATACCTGACCTGATATTAAGTATAATAGAAAAACCACAGTCCTGGCAAGATAATATCAAGAAGAAAGCATCCAAATAAATTTCAATGAAAGTAAAATAATTTTTCCCCTGCAACTTATACTATCAATCCATTATAAGGGAAACCATAGAAGTTGTAACACGTAAAAATGCAATATGTAACGATGCAACATTTTAACTTACCAAATTTGCTTGTCATTTAACTTACAAAAATTGTGACTCGAGTTGTCCTATGGTTACAAACATGGACATAAACATTCAAGTAAAAAATAGAAAATAAATAACGTGCATAATTTAAAAAGTACGTGAAAAATTAAATGATAGCATTACATAGATTGTGCAATTATAGAATATTCTTATTTGTGTGATAATGACTCAGATTAAGCTGAAACATGTCAACAGTGTAATAAAACTTATTTTACTGTTTATAATATTTTTATTGTACACCTTTTAGCAATTAAAAGAAGTATTAAATGTGATTATTAAAAATATAGGGGCGGGGTAATTTTTTCTGCGTACTTTCTGACACATTTTCCGACTCATTTTTTAACGCAAAGACAGGAGATTAGCTGTTGAAACGATTTAGGATCGTAATCAGTGTTCCATTTTTTTAATAAATGAATTACTTTTCGAATTATATGCAGATTCTGACTCTCACTTCTCGCTCCGAAAATTTGGTTTAAAACGCCACCTTTGACAGTATTTTCTGAAAGACCTGTTGTATTTACCAAAACATGGCAAACACTATTCGATTACATAGTTTCTGAATAAGAAAACCTACCCTTTTCCTGTTTTTTTGAACAGAAATGAATTAAAAAAATTGTGATAAATTATCTTCTCTGAATATCTGAACAAGAACAGGGGTCGGCTTGAATAGTGTCGCCATCTGTTATCAAATTATTTTAATCAGTCCCAATTAAAATCAATCTTATTTCTTATAGACAAAGTTGACGAAATTCTAAGGTAATATATAGATGTGAACATCTAGAAGGTAAATTTAAACTCTAAAAATAAATATTTAAAATATTCTAAAGGATATAATATTTTTAGAAATGAAAAATTGTTATACACATTACATGCAAAAGAAATTACACGCTTTTTTTATACACTTTATTGTCTAATATTACATCCCGCTATATTATATGTCTATATTATCTATGATATATACAAATTGTAAAAAGATTTTTATTAGTCGAATATTGCAGTTAGAGACGTTGGGACGCAAGTGATTTTCCAGGGCCCCAGGCAAAATTTAGTGGATGGAAAGTATTTGAAGCAACATTCTTCTGTTCCGAAACCTTATTTGATATTGCTGGCATATACAGGGGCAAGATTGTATCACAGTCACCACGTATATCACACAATTGTAGTAAATTCAGAATTCAGACACTTAAGTGTCTGAATTCTGCCTTACTTTCATATGTCTTATTTTCAGACATATCGTGATTATTCAGACATTTTTCTTAGTTATTTTATACCTTGGTAACAGTAAGACACTTATGTGTCTTAAATTCAGACACCTCTGATATCTGAATTTGCACTGAATTTTCAAATTCAGACACTTAAGTGTCTAAATTGCTTTTTCAGACACATATGTGTCTGAATTTATGACGCCTCTATTTGCAGTGTAGTCGCACTATATAAAAAAAGGAGAAAATGTAAAAAAATTGCTTTAACAAAACTTTTAATTTTTTATTTATGTAATTTATCATGAGTTAGATTTTTTTTGTCCAATAACAGAATTAGAAGACATTTTTTTTTTTTTTTTAATTTTGAACTAAAACTGAATATTGAATACAAAAAATAACGCATTTTATCAGTATCAGGATTTTAAATCACTGTGCAGTTTTTGCGCCTCTTTGCGTCTCTTTGAAATTTATGTAATATATTCCACAAGGGTCTGAAAAACGAGCCTGTACAACAAACAGCTGCGGCGATTTACGCAACTAAAGGGTAGAGGTTGAAATGATTTCAGCAGTACCTCTACAATTTCCTGGGACATTAACAAATCAAAATAATAATTTCTGGGTGAATTCACATCCTTCTTCGACGAAAATTTGTCGCCCTATTAAATTCGACTTCACCAAAGAAACTGGTACTAAATTTGGTGAAGAAGTTAAGGTGATGGTGTTAACGAACAAAACCAAAAACATCTTTCCTTCATCTCTAACAATAAGCAACAGCCAGCTCACGAACATGAGGGTTGGTCTCATTCTATTCAATGAACAAAAATACATAGATTTGGATAACCCAAATGACTTTTTTGACATGTTTCCTTTTCTTTCGATTTTTCGACTGCCATTTTCAATTTTATTTTGGATCTCAGATCAGGCTGATAAACAAAGCAATTCAACAGTTTGGTTAAATGTTATTTGTGGTTCAAAGTCTCCAGCTCCCCCGTTCAAAAGTTATTGATTTTTAAGCTCTTTTATTCTCGATCTCACCACACAGTGCGACATAATAGTACACATAAGCATCAAAGATATCATCTGTATAGACTTGACTATTACAGTTTTACGTTGTCTGCGCGTCCACCCAAAGAGACATTAACCCAATCACAAACACAGACTTCTCCGTATGAATTAAAGATGTTTAATGGATGTTCAATTTGCCTCCAAATCAAACAATGTCTTCTGTTACTTTGCAAGCTAAACCTAAACTCATTCGTGAAGAGTATAATTCTATAATTATCCAGTGGCAGTGGACATACCGAAGTGTGACTTCATAAGTTTCGCCACATCTGGGTTTTCTTATTTCACTATCATAGAGAAATGCAACCATTTACTTTACAAAAACACATTTAATGGTGCTTTATTATGAACAGAGGTCATATTCCAAATACAGTGTCACTATATTGCATATTGCAGTTTCATATTGAGCACATGTTATTTATAAGCATATTCATATAATCAGTGCTTCAGATTTGTTTATCTTTCAGTGAGTTATTGGTATTTGTATTTCCTTAATTCTACATTATTTTCAAAATTGAAGGCCATTTCTCAGGCATTTTATTTTTCTTGTGCTTTTAGCAGAATATTTTTTTAATTCCTGCATGCAGTTTTAAATCTCTCTGTATACTCACAAAAGTATGGGGGAAAAATCATTAATCCGGAGAAGATCAGGAACTCTGCCTGCCTACTATCTTCCTGTTTGCTTTACCTTTTCTTGTTACATCTTCAATGTGTTTAGCCAGCATGAGTTACATTAAAAAGTATTAAAAAACTAAAATATAACTTTTATTTTGTTGATATTTTGTAAAAAATTTCAAACATTTCCTTTTGGCTGTAACTTGCTGATTGAAACATAAAATGTAGCTTGAAAAGCAGTATCAAATGTAACATGTTATATACATAAAAGAACAGATATAGTTTTTTTTTAAAGATAATATGTATTATTAAGAGAAAATGCTCCGAAAAAGTTTATTAGTCAACAACTTCCGTAATTTAAAAACATTAACAGGTTTTGATGAATTACCCACAATTATGTTTTAATGTTTTACTTTGAACTTTACTAAAAATTGTTTTTATTTTTTATTTATATGATATTCACAATTATGTAGAGTGTTGCCAAAATTTAACACCAAATTATCCTTCCTAATTCTGAAAAAAAAATCTGTACAATGAAATGAAATTATGCCAAAAATTCCTTATACTATATGTGCATAACAAGTTGAATAGAAGTTAAACTCTCACACTGCAAACTGAAATGCCTGAAATTCAGACACTTAAGTGTCTGAAACGGATGATTAAAAAAAGAGACACTTTAAAGTGTCTTTTTTAAGACACTTAATAGTGTCTGAATTTAAAACATTTGAATCGCGGCCATTTTGGTGCTCTTGTTTGTCGGCAATAGGCAACCATTTCTGACCACATTTTTTTTAAAAGCATTAAATGCAGCCATGTTTGACCACATTGAATCCTAAATAAATGGGAAAATTTTTAACTATACAGCAGAGCTGGGGATTGTTTAAGAAGCAGAACCCAATTAAAGCATTGGCAAACTGAGCCATGTCCTTGCCCACCCACCCCTAATTTTAGAAGGCCCAAAATTTGTATGCAATTTTCGTAAAGCTGATAGTTTAAATCTCTTTCGACATTTTACTGATTACATTCAATATTTCGAACTTTTAAAGGGTAATATTATGTTATGGTTATGTCGCCTTGTTCGTTCATCGTAATTATATTCCTAGAATGGATACCTTATTTCTATGGTATTTTTCTGCCACCACCGGTATTAAAGTGATACCGGACATGTTGGGAAAGAAGTTCTCATAAAATAACCAATTAATAATTTATTGATTAAAATTATTATGCAAGAAAAATGTTACAGTTATAGTTATTATATTGTCACTAGCCGTATGTGACTGTCATATGGCAATCTCCCTGATCACCCGTCTTAATATTTATCTCAAATGTACTACTCGTACATATAATCCCGTCTAAGTAATAATTAGTTTTACTCTGGACCAAACTGTCCAATGCACATTATCTCTGTAATTCAACACAATTCTCTACACTTTTAACTCTACACGTTTATATCCAACGCTCTGCACTGACGACCCTTGCGTTCCACGCTATCTGCTACACATCAATGATCCCACATTCACTTTTTACGGCACACCAGCGACTCTCTGGCGTCCTACGCTCTCGGCTGCACTTCCACGAGTGACGAGACTCTCACTGTTCTGCTCCCCTACAAAACGACGGGGCTGTCATTCTTCATTCACGGAGCTTCCATCCACGTGGGAGTGTTTGTTCTCGATCTTATCTTTCCACCCCGGCCTTCGTCTCGATCATCCTCCCCTTGCATTCTTCTGTGAAACCCAGCTCCCTAGGAATGTGGTGTTCATTGTATTGCTTTCATTGTATTTCTTTCCAAAGCCGGATTAGTACTTTACAAAGAAATTGAGAACCTCCCTCAAATAGATAATAGGATCAGGGGAAATTCCCCTGTCAATCACATACGGCAGTTTTACAGCAAAAGAAAAATATATATTGGAATACAGTAATATAATAATGAGTAAAAATAATTACTTAAATTAATTAGAAATATACAATATGAGTCTCGCTAAAGTCAAAAACCTGACAGATTATAAACAAAATATATATTTATTTAATACAGAAAAACATATCAATAGCGGACACTCCGGGACCACGGTATTTTCCCGCCATTAGGAGGTGTCCGCTCTTCAGAAGTAAAAGTCTACAAATAATGTATGTGTTGTGGATTGAAAAAAGTGCTTGCTAAATAGAATTGTCCGATATTTGACAGTATCCGTTAGGGAGAATTTACAGGAAACATCCATAACACATGTTTCCAAATAGCGGGCACTACTATTTAGCTAACACCCACCTTTTTCCAATCCACATCACATACATAGTTGTATATTTTTACCCCCAAAAAAATGAACACCCATAAATAGCGGACAAATTCATAGTTCCGAATGCCCGCTATTGAGATATTTTGCTGTATTTGGATAAATATATTTTTTGTTTTGAATCGTATCTTACTCTAAATGTTCAAAATATTGTATATAATCAGTACAGTGTCGAAAGAGCAGCTTTATGAAAATTGCATTTCAAATTTTGGAGGCCCTAAAATCATGGGGGATGGAGTAGAGCCCCTTCCTAGTTTGCCCATGCTTTATTCATGATCCTGTTTCTGGAACCAATCCAACTCTGCTTTATGATTCGCTAAATAGAGGTACCCTCTATTGTTATTCAAACTTCAAACTTCTTTTGTCATAAATATACATCATAAACTGTGTAATTGACATTGTTGTGATTTTCATGTAAATGCATATAAATAAACATATAAAAAAATGAATATAAAATGTGTATTAAGAAAAATTTAAGTACAAAATGTGGTTATATAAGTAAATAAATAAAATTATATCTTTTTTCTAACTTCCGTTATTTATTTGAAATAACTTTTCTACTAAAAATTAATACTTAATTTGACACGTTTTTTAGAATTAATTTTAACGGCAAATTTTAAATTAAGAATGCAATTATTAAAATTTTTGAAGAAACAAAACTGAAAAAAAAAATAAATAAATAAATAAATAAATAAAAAAAAACAGTTTTTGCTTTGGAAATTGCGAATCTCTAATTATAAAATATAAAAATTATATCACAAAAGATGTTTGATCATTTGAATTTTTTTAATCCAATATTAAAAATTGAGTAATCTACGCGTCTTTCATAGCGAACAAAGAACTAAAATCAATTGTTAATAGAATATTGTTTTGACCGCAAGAGAAAATGTTATAAGGAATTCAACACATTGATGATCAACACATTAACTCATTAATACATGAACTTTTTTTTTTTCAAGAAAGTGTTTTAATAACAGCTATTCTTCTTCATCAAAAGATTCAACAAATTTCCGTTTCTATTTTTTTTTTATTAAGAAATAGATATATTAAATTAAGCAATTTATATATTTATATATATTATGTACATATATATATATAATATAGTATGCCCACTAAAGTCCCTTGCCACCCTCTTAACTTTGGTATGGCTGCTGCTATATTCATAAAAGTGGTGTCTATAAAAATTAATTACATTGGTTTGGGGAAAAATACGTGGTACAAGGCAAAAGATAAGTCAGCCATTCTTGTCAGTCATTTGAAAGCCTTTACTACGTTGCAGCTAAACAGACCCGTTGATTTTTTTTAGTGGTAAAATTAAAAACAATCATATGATTATTTACAGTTTGCCATTGAGGCGTATTTAGCCTTTCGAATAGAGATTTTGAACTCTGAATATACAGTATGACAAACTAAAGTCCCTTGCCACCTTCTTAACTTCGGAACGGCTACTGCTATATTCATAAAAGTGGTGTCTAGGTATAGTAAAGTAGCCATGTGCTACTGAATGAAATCGCTTACGGCACCACTTGGAGGAAAACTGCAGCGTTAGCATTCCTATCTCGAAAACGGAAAGAGATAGGGAAAACAAGTGATTTACAAAGTTGTAAGAGCATCATCGATTTAGTACAAAAAACACCTTGTGAACATTAATGCGAAGAATAGAATGGTTAAAACGTGCATTTGTTTTTTCGTGATTTCCTACACTGTGACGTGACAAAACGATCTTAGGAAGAAAGAAACAACCAGTTATGAAACAGCAGGTGTATGCGACCCCTCCAGAAACATTGCAGGACCTTAAACGACGAATTACGGACGCTTGTGCCACCATGTCACCTTCTATGCTCCAACGTGTGCAACATGAAATTCAAACAAGGATCCAAATATGAATTGCAGCTGACGGTGAGAACTTTGAACATCTAAAATAAAGGTATATTATTATAACTAGTTGTTTGTTTCTTTCGAAGATCGCTTTGTCACGTCACAATGTAGGAAATCATGAAAAATCAAATGCGCGTTTAACCATTCTAATATTCGCATTAATGTCCACAAGGTGTCTTTTCGTACTAAATCGATGATGCTCTACAACTTTGTAAATCACTTTTTTTCTCTATCTCTTTCCATTTTCGAGATACGAATGCTAACTCCGCAGCATTCCACCAGGTGGCGCTGTAGGCGGTTTCATTAGGTAGCACACGGCTGCTTTACTATACCTAGACAATATTTTTATGAATATAGCAACAGCCGTTCCGAAGTTAAGAGGGTGGCAAGGGACTTTAGTGGGCATACTGTATATATATTACTTTTTTTTACAGTTGGATTAACAGCATATAAATACATGATTCGAAGAATATATATTTTTGTAATTAATGTGTTTTTTGTAAACCGATTTGAAAAAAATACATTTCAAACATTATTTTATGTAATACTATAAACTATCATATCAACAAAATATGTCAGTATAAAAAAAAAATCATACTTACTGGAAACACTGTCACAAATCAGGTCTTTTATCTTTTTCAAAGGCAAATTGTTCGATTTATCTAAAATACTGACTGTAAGATATTTGAAATACTGTACTGTCCCAATGAATAAGAGGGAGGAAATCTTGCATGTTTTAAAAGAAAATTCCCTGATACATCCTGAAAATTTATGTTAAAAGAATGAAACTTTTTCATCCTCGAAGCATAAATCAGCGGAACAAAAGTTATTTTTATCAAGTTTTGTCGAGATCAAATTAATACGATTTAACGAGGGTGATACGAAGGTCACAATCCACAAAAATTCACATTCCGCAAAATATGAATAAAATCAAACTAAAATATTAATTAAAATTTGCGCGGACTTACACATAAAAACGAACATCCAGTTTAAATTACAACGACCATTAAGTTTGAAGAAAACATGTCTAAAACGCATGCAAAACTTAAGTCTGGTGGATGCTTCGGAAATATCAAAATGTCTTAATTTAAGACGGATTCACTTGATTCAGATATTTATATCATGCCGCTTATACCATAATTATAGTAAGAAACTTATGTGTCTTAAAATAAGACATATATTATTATGCCTGAAGTTTCACATTCAGACACTTAGGTGTCGTAATTACATTTTCAGACACATTTTTATCTGAATGTTAGACACATCTATTTGCAGTGCAATTATGCTTAAATGGTTAAAATATGATGACCACACATTAAGAATAGTTCAGCTAACGGAGAGTTTGGATAATGAGCACAATTTTCAAGTTACACAAGTCTTCATACCGTAAATGAAGTCACTGATACGAGCTTATGGCAACAAATTCTGTTTTTTTCTGAAAAGGGAAGGAAAAAAATTACATTATATAGAGAGACTTTAAAGGTGATTGACGTTTCACACAACAGAACGTTTCTAGAAAATACTGAAATACACCCACTGTATCAACATGCTACACGAGATTAAGATTGGGGAACTTCTGATCACACCATATCTTGGATATACTCGTCTTCCAGAATTTTCTCTGGGAGTTGAATGCTATGTAACAACCTCACGTTAGCATCTATAAAACTTTTAGGCAGTCTCTAGCAAGATAAAGAATTTTGTGTCTAAGTGCTGTGAGGTCCCAGTGCCCTTACGGAAGATCTGCAGCATTTTACACGACCGTCTAAAATTGTTATAGCCCCCAAAAAGTTGCCCCTGTCACAAAATAAGTCAGTTGCCTTGCGTTAGACATTGGATAAACAAATACTACCTGCAGATGACCTGAAAACAAAATGAAATAGACGTGTTTATGCGTCATCTTAGAAAAAATTTACATTCTAGCTTAATTTAATTTTCCCAAATAATATTTTGCATGCTCCTACTACTACCAGACAATCAGAACAAATATATTAATTACAAAATGTTTTAATTTCTCTACTTTAATTCGCCACTTTTCATAACATCGTTTTTATTTTACATAAAAATGATTTAATTACTGATTCGTGTATAATTCATATTCAGAAACGTCTAACTACACTCAAGTTATTAGAAGTCATTTAATATTGTTTAATAAACTATTTTTAAAATAATCTGCCTTAATCTCATTTTCGCTCCTATTGAATAATTTTGTAATCTGTCTTCCTAAAAACGACCACCTTGTGGAAAGCTCCGTTCTATACGATTCCAGATATTCGATGCCCACAGCCCAATTATCTCTCCTCCAAATGATTTGAATCTCCAGTGAGTCGCGAGATTTGAATACGTCCCCCACCCCCTCCTAATTGTATCAAAAGGGAGGGGTGACACCCAATCCGAACAATATGACACCGTCCCACGTCGCCTATCGCTTTCAGGTTTTTTGATTTGCTGTTTAATGGTAATTGGATTGCGTTTCGATTTTCCAGATTTCAGGCTTCTTTCTGCATTAACGTTCTTCAATAGCATTAAGGATGTTGTTCTTAAGCCAAAACACGTTTTTTTTTTTTTTGGTTTTTTTTACTACAATCGCGAAATATTTTTCTTTCACACTTGGATATGAGTTTCAGATGTACTCATCTAGATCCCCAAATTCTCTCTCTTTTTTATATTAAAAAAAAGTTATATTTCAAATGACAATTTAAAAATTGATTTTTCAAACCATTTTTCAGTGATCAAAATTCCCAAAAAGACAATAGCCAGCTAGCGGTCAGTTGTAATAGAGACCTACAATATTTTCAGGTAAACTAGTGATTTAAACTTATCTGGGTTTTTTTGTTTTAATTATGTTTTTTTTTCACATTGAAGGAAGGTATCTTTCAAAGTTCACTATCAAAATTGATTTTTCAAATCAACTTTCAGTGACAAAAGTCAACCAATTGACTATAATTAGCTACCATTCGCTTGTAAAGACCTACAATACTTTGAATATATTGTAAAAATACAAATGCAGTTTTTCGGTGTCTAAACTGTGGTAACTGAAAATTTTATGCACGTTAGGGTTTAAAATTGTTTCTCGCTTGTGACACAATATTTTCTCCAAAATGGGCTTTAAGCCATTGAGTAATGTGAAAAAACAGATATAAGCTATCCATTATAATTTTATCATTTCAGACTTTTACAAATAGTCATTTAGAAATATTTTGAAAATTATAACTGTGATATAGGAATTTTTCCCTGCAAAACACAAATAAAAATATTTTCATATCAATACTTTTCTCCCCTGTAATGTATTTTTTCTTTCTCAGAAATTTAGAAATATAGGGAAAAAAGTGTAACTAACAAGTAATTTTGTGCTTTTTTTTTTCAATTGCAGGTAGGTATTAACTAAAATTTTAGAAACCTAACATGAATCGTTCGTTTTAACTTGTTGTAAGAACTTCATTAAAAAAAGAAAGGTAATAATATTTGAAATGTAAATTAACTTTGTCCTCTAAATTTTCTATTTCTTATTTTGATATTTCTAGAAATATATCTGTGAGCTCATATTATTATTATTATTATTATTAATATTATTATTATTAGGAATTTCTAACAATTCTTATAAACAGTATGAGAAAGATCACTACTTAGAAGTTGCATTTGAAGGATTTCTAATACTTGTCATTAACAGTCTAAGGGATAAGTTTAACTTTGTATTTTGAAAACGGTTATTTTGCAATTAGCACCCATTATTTTGATAAACAGTTGGAGATATTCCGTTGGTATTTCAACATCTTATGTAATAATTGATTTTATGTGAAATGAGAGGAAAATGTGATCCCTTTATGAAAAGTTTTTAACTGAAGTTTTATTATTCTTGTTGTTGTTGTTGTTGTTGTTGGAAAATTGTTAATGTTACTGAACAGTAACATTTTCATATTGAAAGAACTATAGTGTTGTTATTTAATTACCGCGTTCATAATATTTTTAGAAAGTCGACTCATAGTGAAGAATAAGAATTATTTGACCCACGCTACATACAGTGGACGACATTCGTGAGTACATTAAATAATTGAAAAAGAAATGTATCTATTAATAACTTAAAATAATCAAAAATTAAGTACGTTCAACAACTTACAAAATACAAATTTAATGGACAAAGTTTGTTAAATTTGTTTGCATATTTCTTTCCTTTTTTCGGAATTGACTTTAACAGTTTTGGAGATACCTAAACTAATGCTTTATTTTGAATCTTGGTAATCTTTTGGCATTTAAAACGTATCTGGTCCCTTAATAATGCTCAATAATTTTCGTAAACCCCAAGTCAGCACATTTTAACTCATACATATGTAATGCACATATAAACTTCAATAAAGGTAAAAGAATATATTTTGTCTAATAATTAAAATAACATTAAAATGTTACCAAAACGAAATTAATTTGCATGACTGTTATTTTACATATATTTTTAGCAAAATATTATTGTTATTTTTACATGTATACCAGGGGATCTAACCCGGGCTTCTCAAATTACAGAATACAGATGAAAACCTTTTTTTTTTGTGTGTGTGTGTATGTGTGTGTGTCTGTGTGTGATTGAAAACTATAATAGATTTTTTACATTTAATATATATATATATATATATATATATATATATATATATATATATATATATTCTACATCATAATTATATTGTTTTTAATGAGAATATATATATTCAATGCTGTGGATTACCACAGGGTGGCATTGTTTCTTCAATTCTTTCAGAATTATATTTATATTATTATGAACGTAATTCACATATTGCTAATTGTAAAATGTACCGTTATATAGATGATATAATTGTCTTCTATTTTAATAATAATTCAAATTATTTACTACCAATAAAATATCATAAAAATTTAAATTATAGTTTCAACCTTATGGTAAATAATGAAATTAATTTTCTTGATCTTAAGATAATTCTTAAAGATAATAAAATTTTGTTTGACATTTATGACAAAAGAAATGATTTTACATTTAAAGTTAACTTATTTACTAATTATAAGTCTTGTATACATAAATCAGTATTTGTAAATATTTTACTAAATTTTGCACATAGAATAAACAATCTTTGTTCTAATAATTTTAAAACTCAAAATTTAAAACTTATTCTTCAACATGCAGTAGAATATGGCTATCCCTTTTATTTAGTTAAGTCAATTTTACGAATATAAATTTTGCTTTCATTGGGGTTTATATGTTTGCACATTCTATCTGTTAAAACACTTACATTTTGATTACTGATATATTTGGCTAAAGAATGAATTCCTTTATGTGAGAGCTGAGTGGGAATATTTTGGTTAAATATCTTTTATTAATTAAAAAAATTAAATAGTAAATTCTAATTTTTTTTTCTTCTTTTTCTTTTCTAGGGAGATAACTTTAAATATAATATTGTTCCAATAAGTGCGTTGCCATATTGGAGATTTACTGAATTTTTGTTTTCCTTGCCAGGTAGAGAACTTTTAACAATATAGTTAAATGCGTTTTTATTTTTTTATTTTTTATTTTTTGCAAGATATTAGATTCAATACGTGAGGTTAACATATTGGAAATGTTTGGTTATTTTTAGCTATCAGTGTGTGAAATCTAATTTTATTTTTCAGAATAAATAATATTTAGCAAGATGTTAGTTCCATTAAGTGCGTGTAGCCATTTTGGTATTTCTTTTAAACTTGCATTGTTATTTATAAAATGAAAATCTAATTTTATTTTTTAGGGTTAATAATATTTTGCAAGATGTTAGTTCCAATAAGTGCATGTAGTCATATTGGTAAATCTTTTAAGCTTGCATATAATTATTTATAAAATGAAAATTTAATTTGACTTCTACAATAATATTTTAGATTTTATGGGTTTATTTATGTTTTGAAATTATTTAAATGTTGACATATGTAAAAATAAATAGATAAAATAATTTTATACTGGAAAATTTACTTAATCAAAATAATTAATAGTTATTTAGATATTGTTTTAATCTTTAACTAGATGGCAGCACCATATAATGATTTTAAAAGAACTATTACTATTATTCTTTAGTATTATTTTTTAGTTATTGTTTATTATAAAACCAGATGGCAGCACCATATAAATTTTCACAAATTTTTTTTCTCTTTTAACTGAAAACTTGGAATACAAGTGAAATTTTTAAATATTCCAATAATATAATATATATATTAAAATTATTTAAGTTAAAAAATATTTTTAGTAAATGAATTTATAGTTTTTATATTATTTATTTGTATTTTTATATTTTAAATTAGAAATAGTTAAAATCACAATGGTTAAATTAATAACTGCTACTTTTAGAAAATTAACTGTAATTTTAACTATAGTACGTTTGAATTCACTTATTCACTTTACCATGTGCTTAGCACAAAACATTTTTGGCTTCGGATTCTGGACAAATTGATGTTGTAATGTATAGATTTTCTTTGTCTTCCTTTGTATTTATTTGTTTATAAATGGATTTATTTTCTTCCGTTTGATTTGTAGTGTTCTATTTTCAAAGGTATCCTTTTTTTTTTTCAATTTCTTTCCAATGATTGTTAGGGCTTGGAATTGTCACAAAATTTTGGCTTTAAGCTTGTGACAGTTACAGAAAACAATCATTCTTTGCTTATAATGTGGTTTCCCAGCCCTTGAAAAAGTAAATTACATTATAAGCTTGCATTTGGGTTTTTTGTTTTTTTTAAACTTATGTTTCACTTTTTGAATAAATACTTCATTTGTTGGGACTATGTTTTATAATGTGTAATTTGACATAGCTATTTGGGGTAATAATTTCATTGCATTTGGTCAGTTATTTCTGTTTCAATGGTTAATTTTTGCAATAAGTTTATATATATATATATATATATATATATATATATATATATATATATATATATATATATATATATATTTAAATTGCCCAATAACAACACCCAATGGCATTTTTGCATGAAAAACGTTAATAATGTATTCCAATAGAGTTTTGAAACTTATTAAAAACGATACTTTCGTATTAGTCGCATGCCAATAGTTAATAGCCGAAGAAATCGCCAAAGAACTCGCTACGTACAGCAGGCTTTTTGATTCTGATAATTTCAGTGGTTTCATGTTAAATCTGTGCCTTATTTATATTATTTTATTAAGATATTTATTTATTGGTGAAATTCTAAAATTGGATGTGGAATATTAGCCGAATACAAATGCTGAATTATTTATATTGTTTTAAGTGGAAACGGGTTAATCTTTCGTAATCGGGAACGCCCACGAGATAATTTACAAAAAAAAAGTCATGCTTGAAAATTTTTTTAATGTGTTAAAAATTATTAAATTTAAATACAGGTTTCAAACAAATTGCATTTGAAAGAACATTTTTTTCCTATTCGATGATGTAAAAATTAAAATTGTGTGATGTTTAGAAGTTAAAAAAATTGCAGTAAAAGCTATATTTATTGGTCAGTTGCTGTCACCATCAATATGACGTCAGCGTTACTAACGGACATGTTTTTGCTTTATAATATAGATTTTTAGAAAACATTAGCATTCATTAAGCAGAAAAAAAACATTAAGATGTTCACAGTTTTGTATTTTCCTCTGGGTAATTAATTTATATAATTTACATCCGGGTAATTAATTTATATATCTGGTAATTCCTTGAAATAAATTTAAATAAATAAATAAATAAATAAAACGAGCTGTGAGCTATCCCTCAGCCAATTTTAGTAAAAAATAATTTCTCCTAACTTCTGCAAAGGCTATTAATTTTTATTTAAATAATAATTATTGGATCTAGAGATCTCATAAAAATTTTTGATTTCATAAAGTTTCTGAAATGTATATATTGATCTGGACATCTGATATATATATATATATATATATATAGGTATAGATATAGATATAGATTTTTTTTGTAATTGAAGTATATTTATGTGATACGTAGTTAAGCAATTAGACAGATATCGAGAGCAGCAACTTACTTTTTAACAAGCTTTGCGGCGTATTAGAAAATGTTTTAAGAACACGTGTTAAAAGTCGGGGGAACTCCTTGCTTTTTTTTAAGAAATATAATTAGTCGAATATCTAAAATGCCAATCATATAAGTTGTTAATATTCGCATTTTCAGCTTATATTCGAAACATTAGGACAACAGTTATATATTTTTTGTATAGATTCTGCACTTCAAATTTTAATGTAAAAGGAGAAAAAAAAGTTTTTTTTTAATTGTAGAAACACGAGACTTCTCCAGCATTTTCCTCAGACTTCTTTGAATGAAAAATTTACTTATTCATTTTGTATAAACATTGCGTAGTAATTTTAACCGCTATGCAAATCATAAATTAGGTAAAATTCAAACACCTCTGTTAGATTCCACAGTTCTTCTGATCAGCTAACACACGGAAAGAAGAAAACCATATCACCATAAATATATTTATAATGATATTTAAAAAGAATATTAACTATGCAGCTGACAGACTTACCGTAGTCATCTTAACAAAAGTTACCGATCGATTTACAACCATTAATATTATGTACTTCAGACACAGCTAACTCTCTTACTACATAATTCAAACGCGTGAAAAAACCGTTTTGTATTAATGGGCAATCGAATTAAAAATGTATTAGTAAGGGCTGTTGAATACAAGACCTCAAACCCCATCCCGCTTGGGGGCTACCCAGCAACATCTGGGCTTTTCACGTTCGACTCCGCTTCAAATTTGTAGTCTCGCGATGATGACGTCATTCAGCTTCATCCTTGTCATCCCGTCATACAGGACCTAAGGTTCAAACGGTGATACTTCCACTTGATAAAGCAGAACGAATGATGATAACTCTCTGCTTAATAGCTGCTTTGGCCAAAGAACAACATTAATTTCCCCCACACCCTCTGGGATATGGGGGTTGAGTGGATCTCTTGGGGGTGACAGCAATTCCCTTTTAATCCCTTTGATTCATCCTGTGTAACTATAGCCTACCACAAACACTGCGATTACGGGATAGCCGATCAAATGCGAATAAGATTGAAGGGAGACGATTGGAGCGGAAAGTTTGAGGGCATGACAATTACAGAAGTCCTGTTGAACAATTGCTTGCTACTATTAATGTTTGATGGACCTCGGAGAGAGCTTGCAAACGCACTTCGATTATTAACTGGGTGCTGATATTTAATGAACTCAAAATACTTTTGTGTAATAAATAATTTGTTCATTTTATACAGTTAGACACGAATTTTCGATAAAAAATTTCTTTAAACAATGAAATACGGTATACGATAAAGAATGAAATACTACACATAAAATGTTCAAATTATTCTTTATTACTAATTTTGCATAGGGAATTTTAACTTTTTCCGTAAATTTTAGTTATGTCCCATTACTTACATTTCAGGCTAAGAGTCTTTAACTTTTTCCCTGAAATTCGTTAGCCACCTGAAATACCGATTGGTATTTATTTTTTTCGTTATTTAATTCGCAAAGTGTCACACTTTAATTAAGGTACATTTTCCTATAATAAAAATCTGGTATCTTCTCAGCCATCTACGCTCACCGTTTTCTTTTATCCGTTTTCACCGCTTCTATTAACAATTGATTTTAACTGTTTGTTCGCTATGAAAGACGTGTAAATTACTCAAATTTTAATATTGGATTAAAAATATTTAAATGATCAAACATCTGTTGGGATCTACTTTTTTTTATTTTGAAATGCGCCATTTTCGAAACAAAAACTTTTTTCCCAGTTTTTTCTCTTCAAAAATATTAATAATTGCATTCTTAATTTAAAACTGTTATTAAAACTAATAGCTTTAATTTTATTTCATGTAAAATAAATTAATATTTAAAATAATATGTAAAATAAACTAATATTTAAATGAAATTTCAATTTTTCTGCGATTGTATAACAATAAATGAGAAAATATTTCAATATAAAGTAGTACTGGTGATAGTCCCAGAAGCAGAACCTGATTAAAGCTTGGGAGAACTGGGCCATAGCACTGCCTGCCCACCAGCCTGATTTTAGGGGGCCCCAAACTTGGTGTGTAATTTTTGTAACGTTAGTATTTTGAATCTCTTTTGACATTGTACTGATTATAATCAATATTTTGCACTTTTACAGCAAAATAAGATTAAAAATTGTAGATATATACTTATCTAAAAACTGTAAAATCTCTCAATAGCGGTCACCTCGGGACCGCGGAATTTGTCCTCTATTCGGAGGTGTCTGCTTTTTAGAGGTAAAATTATGTAAATATGTGTATGTTGGGATTGAAAAATATGGGTGTTCTATAAATTGAGGCGTCCGCTAATGGGGAATGTCTGTTATGGAGGTTTTACCCTCACAGCGGAGTGAAACCTCTATAACATACACTTCTATTTAGCGACCAACTTTTTCCATTCCCGATTCATACATATTTACCTACTTTTACTTCTGAAAAGCAGGCACCTCCAAATAGCAGACAAATGCCGCGGCACAGAACTCTTTACTACTGAGAGGTTTTACTGTTTTTAGATTCAAAAAAATGTTTTCAATCCTATCTTACTGTAAAAGTTCAAAACATTGAATATAATCAGTACAATGTCTAAAGAGATTTAAAATATCAGCTTTACGAAAATTGCATACCAAATTTGGCGCCCTCTAAAATCGGAATGGGGGGAGGGGCAGGCAGTGCCATGGTCCAGTTTTCCCCTGCTTTAGTCAGGTTCTGCCTCTGGATCAATCCTCAACCCTGTTTTATATTCAGATATTTTCCCATTTATTAACGATCCAATGTGGTCAAATATGGCTGCCTTTAATGCTTAAAAAATTGGTCAGAAATGGCTGTCTATTGCCGACAACTCAGAGCACAAATATGGTCGCGATTCAGACTTTCAAATTTCTTAAAATTAAGAAATTTTAAAGTGTCTCTTTTTTTAACCATCCATTTCAGCCACTTAAGTGTCTGAATTTCAGACATTTCAGTTTACAGTGAATTGTTTTATTCCCAATTGAAATAAAATCCACCAAGTGATTTCATTCTATTTCAATTTAAAATAATACGATAAAGCATGTTTAAAAAAAATAACATATACATGAATGCAGAAAATTTAGTAATGGGTTCATTCCAGAAAAATTTCGACAAGCAATAGATTGCTGCCCCATTTTTGATTTTTCAAATATTTTGTAAGTTGAAACCCATATGGAAAGAAAGCTAAAATTCGTATGAAAAAACTTTAAAATTCATTATCTCACTTCACTCATTTCTCTATTCATCTTAAATTTTTTGATCAGAGGTGGTCGGAAAGTGCGATTTTACACATTTTTACAAAATTCAAATGTTTATAAAATCTCGCATAGTTTTTTAACTAATGGATATAAACAAAAAATTCAAACAGATCTGAAATTTGCACACTGTTTTTTTTACAGATAACGTAGATCTTCTCGATTTATTTTTATAAAAAAAAATAAAAAAAGACTGTTTAATAAAACTAAAATATTGGTCAAAATGCCACGTTTTGAAAAAAAAAATCTTATAAAGGAAAAGCGATAATAGTGGGCACTTTTTATATGTGTTATTATTATTACTATTTTCAAACATATCCAGACAAAATAGACAGGCTGTTATTTCTTTTTCCTCCCGATTTATAAGAACTTAAGTTTTCAAAATTCAGCATTTTTGACAGTTTGACAAGCGCTGTGACATGGAAAGACCTGTATATATTACCTATCTGTAAGTGTTACTTTTGGCTTCCAACTGGTCTGTGAGATATAGAGTCTTGAAATCGAGGAAATAACAGCCAGCCACAAATAAAAAGGACATTTAGAAATAAGATAAATTTTATTGAATAAATTTTCTGCATTTACTCAGAAAAATATTTCTGTAATTCACTGTACTTTTCACGAACAAAAGCCAGAAATTTTATTTAATAAAATTTCTCTTGTAGTATGAGAAAAAAATGTGTAGATTTCAGTTTTTATTTATTTCTTTTTGTTTTGTTTTGTTTTTAATAGTTTAAAAATTATTCAAGATTCTATAAACCTTTGAATTTTGTAAAAACGTGCAAAATCGCATTCCTCGACTCCCTCTAATAAAAACGATTTTTAAAATGGAACTGTTTTGCAGATGGATTTTAGCTTCTTTCTTTGTAGGTTTCCACCCACAAAGTATGAAAAAAAATTCTAAGTAGTGTGGTAACCAAAAATAAATAAATAAATAAATAAAATAATTTAAAAAAATTGTAGAAATTCTGTGGAATTACCCAATATAAAATAGGCATAGCATCGTATCTAGTTTTAGTCCAGTCATTTGATAAAAAATAAAGGAAAGTTTTGGTGTAGTTTTGATATTTGGTTCCTTTATGTTCTGGGTCGCTGAACATGAATCTGAGGTTTTCCAACAAAATTTTTCACGGGAAATACGTCCTTTTTACAAAAAACGTGTAAAAAAACGGACTTTTCTCGTTTTATTCAAAATAACTCCAAAACTATGCATTTTGCGTGAAAGTCGACAGTACATGAATTCAAGAGAATAAAATTACCTACATTTTATGTATTGGAAGTTTTTTCTCTGGTCAAGGGTTTAGCCGCGAGAGTTCCGAAAAAATGGGTGTTAAAAACAAACTGTAAAAATACGGGAATTACAGCATTGTATGTCGATGTAACAAGGAAACTAACCATTTTACGCAAACGTTAACCATTAATGATAGTAACGATTATATGATTGACAATATTTTATGCATTTGAGGTAGAGGACAAGGGCGGATCCGGTGCCAGAGGAAGGTGTGAGAAGTGGGGCAGCTCCACCTCCTCTCATGAATCGAGGGTGCTCCTCCTCCGTAGAGCTCCTACTCTAAGAGGAGATGAAATTGGGAGGTGGTAAAAGACAATAAAATGTAAAAAGCGGGAATTACGGTGTTGTACGTCTATGTAACATGAAAATTATCTATGTTAAGCAAACGTTGATTATTAATGTACTAAAAACAATTTGATTGACTACATATAACAATGAAAATGCCTGCTAATAAATACGACGACTCATTATGAATCAATATTTAATAGACGAGGAGTTGGTTCCTATTAATTCCACAAATTTGTTCCAACGAATTTCGGTTACAAAGCATTCGGATGAAGACCTTGAGCAGTTTTTGACATACGATCTCGTCTTTTATTCTTTATCCCTAATCGACAATATCTTAGGAAAATGAACCAAATCTACTCTTTGCAAGTCATTCAAACCCCTAACAAACAAGCGTTTCAGCGGCAAGATTCAATTCGTCATTGATGGTGATTTTTTATTGCATAAGGTTGTTTGGCCTAAGAATCAGTCTTTTCAAACAATCTGCGACAAATATGTTGAGTATGTACAGTCAAAATACCAACCTCAAGCAGTAGTTGTCTTTGATGGCTACCCTGATGACTTTCAAGGTGGTACAAAAACTACTGAGCGTATGAGACGATGAAGCAAACATGCTTCAACTGACATATTGTTTAACGGTACAATGATACTTACCATTTATAAGGAAAAGTTCTTTGCTAACTCAAAATCAAGGATCGGTTAATATCTATGATGATTGACAAGTTCTCATCAGCAGATATTACATTCAAGCAAGCAAAAGAAGATGCAGACATCTTGATTGTAAATACTGCTTTGTCCTTGGCTCCATCAAATGAGACGGTGAATATACTTGGGGAGGTTGTAGACCTCTTGGTCATTTTGATAGGTCTCTGCAGGGCTGAAAACATTTTCTTTTTAAAACCTGAGAAAGACACCGTTTCTCCAGAGACATTCTCTCCAACTAATGTTCTGAGTTCAACGGTTGCGGAAAACATCCTCTTCCTACGTGCTATGAACGCGTGTGATACAACGTCACCACCGTTTATGCAATAAAAAATGAAGTTCCTCAAAACTCTTGTGAAGAATACAGATGTTCCTGACATTTTTAAAGTATTCAAAGACTCACTCGAACGCTACTCTGGAGATGATTGCAGTTGTTGGGGAACGTTTCCTTGTCTCGCTGTAGGGCTATAGAAGGACGAATGTACCTCGCTGAATCACCTAAGGTATATTTCGTACAATAAGTCAGCCTTTAAATAAAGTTCTAATATTGCTGCTTTAACACCATCTGCAGCTGCAACACGTCAGCCCTCTTTAAGAGTATATCATCTGGGGCTGCAATGGCTGAGAGTTGAAATAAATGCTGATGAGTGGGGATGGAAGAAAACAAATATTGGTCTTGAGCATGTATTTACTGTACTACCCCCTGCTCCCCCTGCTTTGTTGAAGCTTGTATCCTGTAAGTGCAAAAAGAAAACTGCCAACAAAATTGTGGGTGCAAGAAGGCAGGTATTTGTTGTTCCAACATGTGCCTCAACTACGAAGGGAACTGCAACATCTCAGTGATCAATCCAGACGAGTTATACCTTGAAACTGAGATGGAGATGGATTGCCCACCCATTGAATCCGTAGACCCGATGAAAGCGGAACAAGCCATGCCACAAGGTATGAAATATTTACCATTAAGAAAACATTTATTCTATAATATTGGCAGTAAATAAAATATCCCACCAATTCCACAAGTCTATTTTCTATGTTGTAGATGTCGATGAACAGCAGAAGCCTTCAAATAAAAGAATGTGAAATAAGATTTTTGCTTTTTTACTTTATGTAAATATACTTACTAATGTTTGTTAGTAATGTACATAATTATTTATAATTAAATAATGATTCGTAACGAGGTGTCGTATTTATTATCAGGCAATTTCATTGTAAAATGTAGTCAATCGCATAATTTTAAGTCAACGTTTGCTTAAAATTGTTAATTTTCATCTTACATCGACGTACAGGGCCCGTTTCCACAAATTAATTACCGTTTTTCACACTTTTTTGTCTTTTACCCTCCCAATTTTACCTCCTCTTAGAGTACGAGCTCTCTGAAGGAGGAGCACTTTCGACTCATGAGAGGAGGTGAATTTGCTCCACTGCACCCAACTTACCCTGGCGCCTGATCCGCAATTTCCTCTACCTCAAATGCATAAAATATGGTCGTTAGTATCATTAACGGTTAACGTTTGCGTAAAATGGTTAGTTTCTATATTACATCGACGTACAGTGCCGTATATTTACAGTTTGTTTTTAACACCCATTTTTGCGGCACTCTCGCGGCTAAACCCTTGATCAGAGAAAAAACTTCCAATACATAAAATGTAGGACTTTTTATTCTCTTGAATTCATATACCGTCTACTTTCACGCAAATTGCATAGTTTTGGAGTTATTTAAAAAAAAAAACGAGAAAAGTCCGTTTCTTTTAAAGTTTTTTGTGAAAAAAACGTATTTCCCGGGAAAAATTTTGCTGGAAAACCTCAGATTCGTGTTCAACTATCCAAAAAACATAAAGGAACCAAAACTCAAAACTACACCAAAACTTTCCTTTATTTGTCCTTTTTTAGACCCTAATGTCTGGACTAGAAAGCGATTCCAGAAAATTTTGATATATTTTCACGATCATGACCCCCGACCCCAAAACCACTCTCCGTTCAAATGTTGATTTATATATATATATATATATCTTACATTTGTCATGCTGTAACTCTCTTATTTATGAACCGATTTAGATGTGATTGCGTATGTGTATAGGGCATACTAAAGTCTCGACCGAGTTCGTTGGCCAGCTTCATCCGCCATCTTGTTTCACAATGGCGGCCAGTTAAAAAAGAATTAAAATTTTTAATAATTCAAAAAGATGTACAAAAAAATTGTAAATTAAAAAAAGTTGTTTCCGTTAAGTTTTAAATCGTACAAGGATTCTTGAACATATTTTTTTTTTTGGCTTTACCTTAAAAAATGGCTGAGATATGGCAGTTTGAAATTCTAGTGTTGCTGACATTTTGAAGCAATTTAATTTTTGTTATGCTGTAACACTCGTATTTATGAACCGATATGAATTTGACTGATCATGTGTAAAGGACATACCAAGGTCTTGACCGAGTTCGTTGGCCAGCTACATGCGCCATCTTGTTTCAAAATGGCGGCTAGTTAATTTTTTTAAAAACATTCAAAACGATGTATAAAAAAATTGTAAATTGTAAAAGTTGTTTCCGTTAAGTGTTAGATCGTGGTACAAGGATTCCGTAGCATTTTTTGTTTTGACTTTATCTTACAAAATGGTTGGGATATAGTTGTTTGAAATTCTAGTTTGGCTGATATTTTGAAACGATCTGATTTTTGTTCTGCTGTAACTGTCATGCTGAAATTCGCATTCAAATTCAGTATTAACGAAAACCGGGATTGAATCTTCTATAATCAAATCGGGTTCCAAGCATTTTAGCTTCAGGTGTTTGAGTAAAATGAGTTCAATTTTTAAAAACATGGAGGATGGAAGCTACCTTTTCCTCCCGGTACAGGTAGAAAGCACTTTTGAACCTTTACAGTAAGATAAAATTGACAACAATTTCTTTAAATCTAAAAACAGTAAAACCTCTCCATTTGTCTGCTATTCGGAGGTGTCTGCTTTTTAGAAGTAAGTAAATATGTATGCATCGTGAATTGAAAAAGTTGCTCGTTAAATATAGGTGGCTGTTATGGAGGTTTCACGCCGCTGTGAAGGTAAAACATCCATAGCAGACATTCCCGAATAGGGAACACCTCTATTTGTCGAACACCTATATTTTTCAATCCCAACACACGCATATTTACATACTTTTACCTCTAAAAAGCAGACACCTCTGAATAGCGGGCAAATTCCGTGCCCTCTATTGAGAGGTTTTACAGTTTTTAAAAAGGTATATTTTTTGTTTTTAATCTTATCTTTCTGTAAAAGCTCAAAATATTGATCATAATCAGTACAATGTCAAAAGAAATTTAAAGTATTTAGCGTTATGAAAATTACACACCAAATTTGAGGCTGCCCAAAAGTTGGAGGGAGGCAGATAGTTCTATGGTCCAGTTTGTCCATGCTTTAATAATTTATACAATCGCAGAAAAATTAAAATTTTATATAAGTATTGCATGAAATCAAATTAAAGCTATGAAAATATGTATTCTTAATAAAATTATCTGTTAAATAGTGGAACATTTGAACACTGCTGTTATTAATGATACAAAGTCACAAATATTTGGTTCTTTTTATTGACATATATTTAAAAAAGGGAAATAATTAGGATATATCAATGTAATAAAAATTTCTTTCAAACATTTTAATTATTCTTTACAGCATTTTTTCAAATATTCAACAATTTTCTGTTTTTACTTTTTTATTAAAAAAGTACATAATTAAACTAAGCAATTTATATATATATATGTATTACTGACTTTTTAATAGCATATAAATACATGATTCGAATAGTATATATTTCTGAAATTAATGCGTTTTTTTCAAACCGATTAAAAAATTTAGATTTGAAACATTATTTTATGTAGTACTATAAACTGTAATGTCACCAAAATATATCAATACTAGTATATAACACCGTCAAAAATGGCGGATTGTTGATCTGCGTTTCATTTTCATAAAACTTCATACAAACAAACAGCATGAAGATTTATTATTGAAAAGTTTGCATTGTAGAAAAAAAACATTTTAAAAAGGACAAATGATTTCTACAAATAAAAATAATGAGGATATATATATATATATATATATATTTACTCATTATTAAATTTCTGAAATAGTTCAACGATTGGACAAAACATTCCAATTAAATATTAACAAATAATCTATGTGCGAAAGTTTTTGTAAAAAAGTGTTATCAATGAGTTTTTAAACAGCTTGACTTACCATATAACTCATTGTTTGATTACATAAAAAAAATTAAATGGAAATTACGCTGTACTATGCATTTCTTATATTTTAATTACGTTTGATAAGAAAGAATCATTTTACAGTATATGTCCCATTTTCCAGAAATCCAAAATCCGGCAAGAGCCGAAGTCCGGAAAAAAAAATTCGAAAATTTTCTAAATTTGTAAATTTTTATTAAAATTTTAGATGTTCTGAAATTTGTCGAAAATTTTACCGATTCCTATTTTTTTTCAGTCCATTGTGTTTCAATGTTTAATCACTAAAATATTGTTACTTCGGTGGCGGGAGAACATGGTACCCCCCCCCCCCCTTCTCTTTCCGAAATTAAAAACAAATCATTTTTCTCTCAAATTTTAGTTTAAAATTAATTTATATTACGATTCGTTAGAAACAAAAAATAGTTATGTATTTATTTCATCAGGGGTGATTCCGTTCAAGTTTTCCTAAAAATTTAAGGCATTCGATTTCGAAAATTTAAGTCTTCAGTCCAAAATTTCGAACATAAATATTTCGAATTTTGAACGATACTCGACGAAACAAATCAATTATGTCTATCGTTCGCAGAAAAAATAGACAATTTCTTCAAAGGATTGCGGAAACAACGTGAATTTCGTCAAAGGATCGAAAAAAACGCAAATTTCGTTGCAAGATTGAAAAAAAAAAAAAAAAAAAAAAAAAACACTAATTTTGTTAACAAATTGCAGAAAAACGCGATTTCCGTCAAAGGCTTACGAAGAAGACACAAATTTCTTCCAAGGACTCCGAAAAAATGTAAAATTTCACCAAGTGATCACAAAAAAAAAATGGTTAAAGGATCGCAAAAAAGAAACTGCGAATTTTGTCAAATAATCGCGGAAAAACATGAATTTCTTTAAAATCTAGAAAAAAAAAAACACAAATTTCTTCAAAGCACTGCGAAAAAATTTCTAATTTCGCTAAGGGATCGCGAAAAAAGTAAAATTTCGTCAAAGGATCGAAAAAAAAACCCGCTAATTTCGTCAATCTCAGAAAAAACTCAAATTTTGTCAAAGAATCGTGAATAAAAGGCAAATTTCGTCAAAGAATAGCAAAAAACGCAAATTTCGTC
Organism: Maratus michaelseni; assembly: GCA_963931845.1. NCBI lineage: Eukaryota > Metazoa > Arthropoda > Arachnida > Araneae > Salticidae > Maratus > Maratus michaelseni. Next base: position 496,522,747 of record OZ007586.1, read on the forward strand.
AAAGGATCGTAGAAGAAAAACGCAAATTTTGTCAAAGAACAGCAGAAAAAAAATGCAAATTTTGTCAAAGAATCACGAAAAAAAGCATGAATTTTGTCAAATAATCGTGAACTTCGAGAGGACCCGAAATCCAGAAAATTCCAAAACTCGGAAAGCCTTTGGTCCGGAAGATTCCGGATAATGAGTCTGTATTTACGATGGAAGCTAATTTCAACATCCGCCAGTAGATGGCGCCATTATACTGAATCAACCTCAAATCTCTCCCTACGAAATAAATCAAAGCTGCTTCTGAAAAAAAATGCTTACAGAAAAAAGTGTTTACAGAAATGTTAATATACATTTTTTTATGAAATAGTTTTTTAAGGTTTTAAACAAAATTAAAAGATTTAAAAGCTTTAATATGCTTTTACAAATATTTAAACAGCAGAATCGGATGTAGCATAATTTTTTCATTAAGACTAACATGGCGTTTAACCATGGTCGATTCGTAAACCAGAGTGGTAGTGCCCGGGAGAGTTACAGACAGTTTCTTGCCTTCGGATTTTATTATAAGTAAGATGTCAAAAAAAAATTATTACACATACTTGAAATACTGTCACATCAGTTAGAGATCTTGTATCTTCTTTAAAGGCAAATTTCTCGATTTCTCCAAAATGCTGGAGGCGGAAGTCTTGTATATTTTTAAAAAGAAATTCCCTTGATATATCTTGCAATTCGATAAACAAGAATGATATCATTATTCTTGAAACATAAACCAGCGAGACAAGAGTTCTGTTTATCAAGCCTTGACGAGATCAAAATATAATACGAACTGACACTATGGTGATACAAATTAAAATCACAAAACTTCACATTTCGCAAAAAATGAATCAAATCAAATTATATTATTAATTAAAATGTGCGCGAACGTACACTTAAAAACGAAAATTCATTTTAAATTACAACGACCATTATAAGTTTGAATGAAGAATATATGTCTAAAATCATGCGCGGCTAGGATGGCGCCCTCTGGTAGTTGCACCGGAATTTACAAGATGTTTTAATTTAAGACGTTGTCTTTTTCTTTAAGCACCGAAAGGAAGTGGAGGGCCTGCCCCTCCCTGTATTTTGAAATTTGATTTTAGATTATTAAAAAAATTATAAAATTCACTCTTCCAAGTGAGTGCAGAATAATTACTACATACAGATTAATTACTACATTTCTTTCTGTTAGCACTCATGTCTTTGAGTATTTCAAGTTTCAAGCTATATCTCTTACTATTTTAGACTGAATATTAAGGGTGGGATTTCCCTGCACCTTTCCCCTATATATACGTACAAGTGCAATCAGCTTTTAAAAACTTTTTTTTTTTTTGAGAAAAGCAACTTCTTAATTACGTAATGGACCGAAAATAACTTATTTCCAAGACTTGATAAGCGGGCTCGAGCAATTTGGCCCATGTGCTATGATCTAATCAAATTATTTCTTTTTAAAGTAAAGGCAAATTTAGTTGTTTAGTTTATTTTAGAAACCTTTCATCTATTCGAAAACAGTTTTTTAATGGCGCTGCCATGTATAAGGATAGGATTGTATCATAGCATAACACATATGATCATATAACATATTATGTTGCATAACACATATGATGACATTCAGATACTTATGTGTCTAAATTTCTGAATGTCTTAATTTGAGACATATCATCAGTATTCAGACATTTTTATCAGTTCGTTTATGCCATGTTTATAATAAGACACTGATGTGCCTTAAATTCAGACATTTATGATGTCTGTAATTTCACATTCAGACACTTAAATGTCTGAATATATGTACGTACAAGTGCAAGTAGCTTTTAAAAAACATTTTTTTTTTTTTTAGAACAGCAATTTCTTAATTACTTAATGGACCAAAAATAACTTATTTCCAAGACGTGATAAGCGGACTCGTGCAATTTGGCCCAAATTCTATGATCTAATCATATGACTAATTTCTATGATCTAATCTATGACAATCTAATCAGACACTTAAGAGTCTGTAATTTAAGACGCCTCTATTTGAAATGTGACAGACAATTTGTTGAGTCTTGACCAATTATATGGATGAAAACTGCAGCAGCGGCATCCATTGAGTACACCAGAAACGTAGATATTATGTTTTTATCAACATATTTATTTATACAAGTTCATATAGAGGTTCTTGTTTTTTGCATATCATTTAGCAATTTTATGTGTTTTTATGAATATATTCTTATTTATAATATTTCAAGGCGCAATTTTCCAACGTGTGTTAATGGATTTTTTATGCTTTGTCACATGGTAACAATAATCCAAGTTAAAATTAGATGCGACAGATTCAACTCACTGTTCTTTTAACTTGAAAACGCCTGAGAAATACAGTAACCAAATTTTAATGACATAATTGTTTTTTGTGTTACTGCATGAAGCCGTAATCACTTTTAAAAAATTTGCGCAGATTCAACACAATTTATTTTTGTTTACACTCTCCCCCCTTGCTGGAAATATTTGAACTAAATTTAAATAAAATTGATTTTGTATGTATATATATATATATATATATATATATAAAATCTTCAGAATAAGCATCTGCGTCGGTCAAATTTAAGTTTTTATAAACATTTTCACGTATGTTTTTCCTTCCACTGGTAGCGCCCCTAGTGGAAAATAGTTTAATTATTTTAATGGATTTTTGTTATGTTTTCTCATGTGGCAACAAATTAAATTTAGTTCGGACAGAATAAACTCAACTTTCTCTTATTCCGTTAGAGTATTTAATAAACAGCGGGAAAATCTGTTGAAAGCAACTACTCGGGTTTGAACTTGGATTGACATTTTTTGCATAAAATATGTTTATTTCTTGGCACATTATAATACATTTTAACATAACTTACCTGTAGAAATTGTAACTGTTGGGGGTAAGTGCTTATTAAAAAAAATCTTGTATTTTTATATTTAAATTATTAAAATTTATTGAATCAATATAATATTTATGTAATATACTTTCCAAATGAATAAATAGAGGGCCTATGTTACCTTCGCAGGGTTACGCTGTCGATTGCCATTGCTCTAAATTGGGACATAATGTTTAATTTGGCAGCAAAATGAAACATAGAAATCGCCACATTGCGAGAGTTGGTTTGATTTTTTTTTTCAGCGACCTCTCAATGATGTTATTTAATGATTGAAATGTTTTCTGTGTGATTTATTATTTGTATTTTTTTTATCATTTTTATAACTCATTCACATTTTTTAAATATATATTTATTCGTTTGTTTTCATTTAACCCACTAACATACTATCCGAATTTCTCGGAAAACTATAATCCGAGTTAACTCGGGATTTGTTTCATAAAACTATTCACAAATAAATCGTATTAATTCTTTTTCTCGATTTTGCAAATACAGTTGTTTTATTATTTTATATAGCCGATAGTAAGATTTAGATTAATAACTGCTCTGAAAACAATTAAAAAAAATTTAAACACACGCCGAAAACAAAAAAGAGAGTACGTTAGGCAGTTTTAAAAACAATTTTAAAATTAGTGTTTCACGACGAATCTATTGCTAAAATTATTTTCATTTGGCTAGAGTTTTTCTTTAAAGATTAGCCAAAAGAAAGTAATCACGCCTATAAATCTAAAATAGGTTTATTAACCCATTCACTGCCAACCACGAGTATACTCGTGGTTTTTCAATCTAAAATTACGAATTCGTACCGGAAATTTTGAAAGAAGAATTTTTATTTTATGTAATCACGAAATTTCTGTAATTAAATAAAGTAAATATTGTGCTATTAGTATTTTCTGGTATAAATTCGAACTTTCTAAATAAAATAAACTTCCGGCAATTTTAACCCGGCAGTGAACGTGTTAAGCGAACTTTAAATTATGGAAAATGTTTTAGAGGGTCGCACAGTATGCTGAAATGACGAATTCCCACGGCATATGTAAAAATGGTATATATTTCCCCAAGGTTTGTCAACTATATAGAGTTGTTCTTTAAGTCCCACATCTTCCCAATTTTCCCTTACACATCGTCTAGCCCCGTTTTTAGAAGGAAATGAAATGTATTGGAAAAGTAGGAAAAGTAGGAAAACAGGTAAAAATCCAAAATGAGTAACTGATTTTAAAAAAATGTTATGCAAGTCCAATTTCTTATTTTGTTGTGAATTATGTTTTTTTTTCCATCTTGTGAGAAATATTCTGACCTTAAAAATTACTTTTTAATTAATTGGATTTTCATACCTATGTTTATTATTATTATTATTATTATTATTATTTTAATATTCAAATATTTCGTCTCTTAAATTCACGATCTGCCTACAACCCGCCAAATCAATGCTATATTTCTCTTCTGTAGGCATTTGAGGAGTGAGAAAAGTTGGGATTACCTGCATCCAGGTACAACATGTGGCAGTTAGCAGTGTTGAATTGAATGAAAGTCCGCATAAAAAATATGCTTCTGCACCAATCTCTTAAACAAACAAACAAAAAATTCAACAAAATTTGAGATTTTCGAATTAAAAATGTATAAAATGACTGGTAATTGTGAACCGATCTGATAAACCCTGAAAACCACTTTATCAATGCCTGCAAAAAACACCGCCTCGTCACAGTGTGGGCCGCAAAAATGAATTGTAATAGGTAATAAATGTTATCTGGATAAATATCATCTACTTGCAGTAATCTTTCAGTAACAAGAAGACCGTGTTGTGTTTTAACTGCTTTTAATTTTACATAAGTTGTTTCCTTATGTAGACTCATGTAAGAGAAAAGTAAGACAAGAAATCTTTATCTGAGCAATCGATTCGACCTTTATGAACACATAGTATGAGATGATCGCGATAACGTCTCGTACACATACTTATTGTAAATAATTAAATAAGCAGCGAAAATGAAAAAATATAATCTAATTATAATTGAAGCATTTTAACCAACATAAGCTACAAACAGAGCATTTCTTTGAACAAAATCCAAAAATTCGAACTAAGTAATTGTTCGAAATGGATATAAAAACAGCGTTTTACATTTTCTATCACTATAAACCATTTTTATTATTTATGCTTTTCTTCTTATTACATATCTTATATACAATAAATGTTTCCCTTTCAAAATCTGAAAAAAAAATTGCAAATATTGAAACAAGAATGAGTTCAATATTGTAAGATAAATTTTATAAGTCTGCATAATATAACTGTATTAAATATACGATGCGAATCATCGAGGCAAGAAAAAAAGAAAAGATGCAACTGCTTAATTAAAGTTATATGTAAACAAGTGTCATAACTGAATGTATTATTACACAAGACAAAACAGTTACACAGTAAAACAATTTGAATTATTTATTAGAAATTTGAAATCTTAAATTATATTGAAGTGCATAAATAAGGAATTACAGGAATTACTTGATTACTGATTTCAACTCTTTTCGAAGCATGCTAGTGAGGAATATTATAATATTAGAATCTAAAGTTTTTCCAAAGAAAATTATTACGCACTCAAACACCGAATCCATTTCTTCTTTTCATAATGTAAAGATGCTCGTTTGGATTAAATATTTAAACGCTTTAAAAATACTGAAAATTAAAACAAACCTTCCTCCATGAAATAAAAGAAAACATTTCTCGCTGCAGGAACGTCGCATTAAGAGAAAAGTACTATTAGTCTCAATTATCCTAACCGAGGTAAAATCGCAAGTTTAAAATCTTGGGGAGCATTGCATAGTTGAATGTAACGCAACAAAAATCTAAAGAAAATGAAAATTTTAGCAGCTTTCAAGTAAAAATGGCTATTATTCTAATGACAGTAAAGACCGCTTTTGCTATCTTTCCATTTCCTCGTTCGCTTCCCCACTTCCAAGCGGCAGTTCACCCCCTCCCCTCTTTCCCTCATGCTGAAAAGCGTTTTGTTCGTTCTATTCCATGTAAAAACTAATCTGCTATCTAAATGTTCCAGTTGTAGATGCGGTAGCGAGAAGAGCAACTAATTAAGACTGGAAACAGGAAAGATTAAAGAAAAGTAAACATTTTTCCGGGAAAACGGGAGAGTTCATGTGCCTATAAGGGGGATAATTAGCGTTTGCTAGTGTCAACTACAATGAAAGAACGCGGAGGGGAGGGTTATAATTGAAGAAGGCCTGAGCACACATTCAAAAATGAATGTTTCTACGATTGCTTTAAATTCATATTCTTTGCTCTGGCAAAAATAATTTAGCTACTTTCAAAGTTAGTGAAATATTTTTGAACTGTCCGTGGGAGCTGACAGAATTTCAGATATTCGATTCGACGTCAGAAAAATTCCTCACACGACAGAAAATATTAATGCGTGCATATTATCGAAGAAACTAATTATCTGTATTTATATTTTCGAACTTCCACTTCTTTTTATAGCTGTGTTAAAATGCAATTTACAATCAATCTTCGTACATCACTAAGAAAGAAGATGTTTATTTTGTTCGCTGGAATTGCATTTTAGAATCGTATGTATACGTGAGGCTATAGAATAAAGGATGAAGTTAAAAAACAAAAACGTCTTTATAATCTATAAAACTAGTATGCTTGAGTTTTATAATATACATTTTTACTTTTTAAAATTTTCTGTTATTTGCCCTATTATATATGAATATTTAATATTCTTAACAATGGAATAAATGAATGATGCAAAAAATGAATCGTTGTGATTTACAGAATTATGTTAAACTTTTCCTTTTAAAAAATATTCAGAAAGGATTAAAATACTTCATTTTCAAAATAATTAACAGCGATGTTTTAATATGAAAAGTACTTCAAAATAGATTGAAGAATCAAGAAGTAAATAAATTATTATGTTTGAATTCATCGTGTTTCAATTTTGATTTAATTTATATATATATATATATGAACAAATTTCCAATAAAAGAAAATATTCGTTCCATAACTTTCAGTATGAAATATTATATATTATAACCGTTATATATATGCTATATATTTGTTGATATGTTAACTGAAAAGTATAAGGTCATTTTTTAATATTTTTCGTAAAAGGTTTGCATTTCAGTCAAAACATGAACAGATTTAATTCCGTTAAAGAAAACATAATTCGGAATCGTATTAAATATTGAATTTAAATTTTAGATTAAGTATAATTTTTGTAAACAAATAAATTGGGTTGCTTCAACAAATTTCTGAAATACAAATCAATCCATAAACAAAAATTACAAAAAATTATTGATTTCAAATGCTTTTTCTATCACCTACAAATTATAGATCATAAAGTTTTCTTTTCTTTTTTCTTAAATGAATTCCCGCGATAAGACACATCTGTCAGCCGATTTGAACAATAACAAGTTGGAAATTGTACGTTAAACGCGACAAATGAGGTGCGTTCGTACTATAATTAGTTTTACATGATAAAAAAATCATCATTATTATTTCACTGAAATGAATTATATCATCTATTACTATGAGCGAAATGAACATGCCTTTTTTTCATATTACGTATGCATAGTTTACAGATGCGATTTTTTTTTTTTTTTTTTAAACACAAGACCGCGCTGCAAAATTCACCATGGAGATCTTTCTTTGCGAATGATTACCTCCATGGTTTAATATTTCTATGACTCATAATGAACGAATGTCTTGTGTTTATTTACTTTAATGGATTGAGATGTTCGGCTGTTAACATAATTTCCACTGAAATTATCTCAGAATCCATATATTTTTTAATGTAACATCTCTCAAGCAAACAATTTTTTTGAACGATCTTTCTAAATATGTAACTTTTATGCCATTTTATTCGAAAAAATAATTTTGAAGAAAAATGGCCGCTTTGCATATGAAAAAAGAAATGGTCATCCCGTTTTTGTTTTCCTCAGTCACATGACTTGCGTTTTTATATTATATAGATTACGTATGATAGGATTTAATATAATGAAGAAAACTTTTATGAATATCTTTTTAAGTTTTGATTCGATTTTCATAAAATTTGAAATGACTCGACAAATTTCTGCAACGATTCTATATATTAAATTTCAAACCATCCGGTTGGGTAGTTTTTGCACTGTTATATGCGTACAGACGCACGGACGGACGACAACTATAGGTGCTACGTATTTATATAATTACGAACGCACCTAAAAATGTTTCTCCCAATAATATTTATCTCAATATATTTCGCAAGTTTGTTGCATATGATAATACAGTTTTTACCTAGAGGTGAAACATAACTAATTATGCAATATCTTGAAAGTAAAACGCCCAGTAAAACGCTGGTATTTGTCCATTGTTATAATTATTAGCAAACTATTGATAAAAAAAGTTCTTTCTTAAAATTAAAACTAGAAGGTGCGTAAGGAATGGAACGGTGTAATGTTGATGCAATGTTATGCAGCAGCGAACTCGTTGAGTTGAAACTCGTGAATTTGATTCCCTTTCTGTGAGTTTTGAGTTGAGTTTGATTCACTTTTTGAAAAGCAAACGTGAGCTAGATTTAAAAAAAAAAAAAAAAAAAACCGTGAGCTTGGGTCAAAATTCCAATTTAAACTTATTATTATTATTATTTTCTGAAAAAATTTCTCCTCGTCAAAAACACGTTTTTCCTTCGTTGAAATGCTAGATCTCACAAACTAGCTTGAGATATCTGTGAGATCTCTTGTGAAGAAATCTGAGAAAACATGGGTAGTAAACTCGTATGCGGTGATGTGTTTATTAGCGTCTCACAGTCGATTCCATTAGTAATCTGCACCCTCCACCTCTCTGAGCACCTTAAAGAGATTTTACAAGACGTCGGTCGCCTTTGGAATCAATAGTACTAATGAAATCCAGGCATAATTAAATTTGTGACAAAATGCTTGCGAGCCCCAGAATTCTATTTTGGCTTTTAAATTATTTTTGAAATGAAATTTTTCTTAAAATGTTGACCGCCGAGTTATCCTAATTTGGTAAAAAATATAGGAAAAACTAAGCAGTAAGATACTTAATACTTACCTGCATAGTCGCGATGAGGCCCTGCAAATTAAACGCAGTTAAAACAACTTACAGGAAAAGAAAAATCCTTGAGCTTCCTGCTTTTCTTCATGTTTGTTTTAACAAATCATGTTTTTTTTTTCAAATATATTATTTTTATACAAATAAATACATGAACATAAGTTATCACAATGTTCTATCAAAGACCGGTTTTCAAGCTTTCTGTTTTCTATTCCTTACTTTTTATCAAAAAAGATGAATGTGAGTTCACAGACAATTTTAGAATAGACATTTCAAAATTAATTCATTTCAAAGTTTAATTAATAACATATCAAAAAAATCATACATGAAGCTTTTTTTGTTATCGTTTTGCGTAAACATAACTTATTCAACAACGTTATTATAACATTCAATTAAGATATTTATAGCATTTTCTAAAAGTTATTCTTAACTAGACTAATGTAATCTGTCTGCGATATTTACCCCCAAATTTTAGTATGCATTATTTAAGAATGAAACTTTATACTGAGTCATCTCACAAGAAAAATAACAAAACTGGAATTTTAACAACATGAAATGTCTATGTATTATTATTATTAATTTTTGTTTTAGGAAGAGAAGCAAGGCGAAATACATAAAAAATGACACTGCGCATTCGTAAAACGGTAAAACTTAGTGTTATTTTGGAAATCCGTACGCGGGTTTTCAGCATCGTAATCCTATGTGATTTTTGCACAGCACTAGAATCCTGCATCCGGTCGGGTGGATTTTACTCGAACCTAATCTGACCCGCTGTTCGGGCCGGGCCGGATTGACACTAATTATTTGGTTGCGGGTCGGGGGACTTAAAATGTTTCTTGTTCTGGTTAGATTTTCACACTTTCGGGTCGAGGACGGGTTGACCCGATTTTCCAAAAGAAAGTCCTGAATATTTTTCAAATGAAACAACTAGATAGTTGAATATTAATGAGTGTATATGCATTCATTTTTATAAAAAAAATGATAAAATCGATATTAGAGATATAATTGTAGACTATTTTTTCATAATAGTATTAAAATAGGGATTAATTTTCTATCACTTCGGGTTCGGGTATGAAATGAAAGGTATACTTCTTTAATGTTCTTAATACTAAGTCGCAATTTGCAGAGAAAATTACCCTGAGAATTTAACATTAAAACCAATGAATTAATTTAAGAATTTAATATTAATTCGTATAATTATATTAATTACAATATTTCAACTGCAACTGAGTATTTTAAATCTTGTTCCATTACTCTACAGTAATTAAAGAGATTTTGACATGACTATACTAAGTTAATAAAATTAAGCAAAATATTTTTTTCCCTTTTTCTCATGATTTTTTTTCTTACTTTTTAAAAAGGAATATTTAATGAGTATCGTTCGGTTTTAAAAATCATTTTGTATTGAGCGGATTCGTTTTATAAATGTTGAATTTGAACGAGATTGTAACTCATTTTTCAAAAGGTGAATTTCAGTTTGAATAAGTTCGTTTTAATTTCGTTGAGTTTGCGCAATACCTATTGACTGTTTGATAATCGTTTTTCGTGAAGTACCTCATGAATAAAATAGCGATGCTAAATATAAATCGTTTGTCCAGATACAAATATATGTCAATTAATAAAGGTTTCTATGTAGTAAATATTTTTTACTATTTTGTGTATATTTTTGAAGTAAACCAAAAATACTTCAAACTGATTAACTAAGGAATCTTTCAATAAACATCGCTAAAATTAAAAAGAAGAAAGATATGACCAAAATATTCCTTCTAATAAGTCTCTAAGGGAAATCTTCAGAGGTAGAGTAAAAGAAAAACGGAATACCTTCCCCATATTAGGATGCAATGAGCACATTTTTTGCTGGAGTCTTCCAATAAAAGGAAGATGACACGACACGCGAAGCTTGTCATTTACGGATAATTCGACAGTTCAAACAGAAGTCGTGAGTTCGTAATGTGAGGTAATAATAACAAAAATATAGTGATGGATAGTTCTGTGGTGTAAAATGATTTATAACACACAATTTGAATATGTAATTGAGTTTGTTTTTGTTGAATGTCGTTTGATAGAAATTAAACTACAAAAGAAACATTATACATCAATTTTGGCCTCACAGAGTAATTTTTAATAATTTTAGTTTTAAAATCGATTCATGTTAAGAAATTGTACAAATAATAGTCCACGTCCACGTATTAGGTCAGATACTCAGATTTCCTATATTTGATCTCGATTCAGCTTTTTGATATCGAGCAATCGCCTTCTCGATTGTATAGTAACACGTCAGTAACTAAATCCTTTTTTAGAAGAGATATTCAGCTATACCTTTATGCACTTAAACTGACGAGTTTAGTTTTAAATCGATTTTTTTCCAGGTCTCAAGACATTCTTTTCAGAAGTCATGAAAGTAAAATTGAAATTTTCATCAGCATGGAAATTTTAAGGAAGTAGTTTTTTTTGTAAACCATGGCTACTGAACAAAACAATGTGCAAGTGTTACAGTTTGAGAATTTTGCGCGAGGTCGAGAATGTAAAGTTAATTCCTTCTACAGTGTAGTAAATTAGACAAAAAAACTACTGTCATGTGACCAGTGTTACGAAATCTGATAGATTTTCTATTCAGAAATTCCGAATTCTCACCAAAAAGTTCGAATAGTTATTTTTGCTTTAGAAAAATGATAGACATTCCGTGAATAAACAAAAAAAAAAATTACTATTAAAAAATTTTCTGGTATGAATTCGGAATTTCTAAATAAAAAATCAGCCAAACTTGGCAATATTGCATATGACATTTCGTTTGTCAATTATCAAGTTCAAGAAAGTTTTAAAAAAGACATTTTCCTATATAAATGTGATTTTGTAGCTTTGCGTGAATGGCTTTTCATCTATTTGAACATTCTTAAGTACATTATGATTATTTCAATATAAATAAATGTAGAAAAACAGAAATCTTGAGCAGTTCAGTATGGTCCAGCTCCGTTGTAAACGAAGCTCTAAATCTCTGACTTGAAACAAATGTAAATGAATGTGCGGTTTTAATGGTCCAAGGTCCGTAGAGGAGAATTTTGCGCCAAACAAATGTGAATAAATGATTTGATGGCCATGAAAAATACAAATATTATCTTTCTGCAACCGTCTCTGTATTATTTGTTGTACACATACACAGTAAACAACATTAATTAGTGAATAAATGTTACTTTTTTTTTGTTTTATTAAAACATTACAATTGTGATAGTTAATGTATTTGGTTTGCAGAAGAAATAATCTTTTAAAAATTTCAAAGATTTTACTATATTTTTTGAATAATTAACTATACAGTTACTCTGTTTTAGGACAATGAGATTAAAATGAAATTTTAAATCTTATATTGATTTTTTCTGTTTTTCCAATGTAAGAGCAGTTTCAATTTTTGAAAAAGTAGTCCTACTCCTGAAGTATAACAAAAAAGGAACTCGCAGCTTCAAATTAATATTTTGTCCTATTTTTCTGAGTTGTGTGCTAAATTACTATGCATTCCAGGAAAATATAGTTTTAATGGATGCCAATTTTCGGAAGCTCTAAGGCATATTAAAAGAAAGTGTGACATTATTTTCAATAACTGAATTGACATCGCTATAAGCAGCATTTAAAGTTACAGTGTCAAAATAAAGTAAAATGAGAACTTGAATTACACGTGCAGCTTTTTTATGTATATATATATATATATATATATATATATATATATATATATACTGATGTTGTTTAAATATCGTGTAATAAATACCATGACGATTCATATTAGGAATTGGCGATGCAGAAAAAATAAATGGCCCTGGTTTGATATTATTTAAACGTCATATAAAATATGACTTACAACTTGTAGTTTTGACGAATTAAACAACTATTTATATTTCATAAAAAGCATTAATTTGTGTTACCTGTACACATTTTTATATTCACCAATAGACTTTATGGCTGTTGTAAATGGTAATCTAAGACTTTGTGATAGAACTGGCAAAAACAACATTGCATGAAATATTGTAAGCCAAGACTCTAAATGCTTTAAAAATAAAACTCAAGAACAAACACTGAATTACTACACATCTATAAATCTAAAAAATAACTTCTTCAATATTTTCCATTTATCTAACCCAGATTTCTAAGATGATTGCATGATAACCTATTGTAGGAAGTAATAATTCGTTATAATTTTGTAAATTTGTCTACTTTGCCGATTCCGTTCTCATTAAAAAAAGAATCAAGATTTTAAAATCGCTCCTTTTAATGCATGAATGCTGGCTTAAATGTAATCTTAGAATTTAAGAAGAAGTTTGATATGCTTGATAAACTACTCTTTAAAGACTGAATTCTTAATTCTTACTACTTTTTCATTCTCGAATAATCTTACTTCCTAATTTAAACGATGATATAGTGATTAATAATGCAGTTTATGTCTTTGATTAGCTCTTTTAACTAAACTTCATCATGACTTCATTTTAGTCGGGATATTTTTCAACAAATAGCAAGAGTTTCCAATTGAAGCTCTTTTCAAACTCTCTGCGAGTAATTAGCATTCGGTATTTGTAATTTGGTGATGAAAGAGCGAAAAATAAATTTAGTTCATTAAATGATGTAAAAGAGGCCTTGAATAGCAGAGGAAAATGGCGAGAGACTTGTCCCATTCAGGCTTTAATTATAGAATAGAGTAAAATAGGGAAAAAGTGTCTCGAAGATTGCACGTGACAATCTCAATTTTCTTCATTATCACGAAGATGAAATAACTGTTGTCGCCCATAAAATACCAAAGATAACAAATCCCCGAGCAGTTTGCAGCATTTAAGTCAGCCATTAAACCCGCTAATTTGTTGTAGGTTTCTTTGGATAAGTTATATATCCCATGTAAATCGGAATCTTTATATAGAGCTTTTGACGAACAGATTTACAATATGTTAATTGGTGTCTTCAGCGAACTTATATGAAACATTACGAAAATATGAAACATATTACGTTGCTAATTAAAGAAGAGAGTCTCCCCTCGCCCCACACTTTTTTTTTCAGGAGTGTGCTCGCGCATAATCCCAGTGCACGATTCCTGATTGCGACTCCAGGAGAGAACGATTTTCACCAGTCCTTAATTATTGTAATTTCTTCTTCTGAATTCTGTCATAAGGAAAACAAATTAGTCGCCGGTTTTTCCCAAGACACCGGCCCAAATGATAAATTAGCATTCTGTCAGTTGAGAGTCACCTAACAAGCTCTTGTCGGCGCTCTTCTTCTCATAATCCAATTAAAATGTCGCCAAACACGTATTCTAGCAAGATGAATAGTTTCTTCGTTAAGAGGCAAAGTTTTTGGGGAATGGGATTAAAAAGCTCTTCGTCTGAAATTATCGTCTTTTGGAAATAATTAGAATTTTTTTTTCTTTTTATTAGTCTTATGAAGTGATTACCAGAAAAGCGTTATTCGAGCCAAGTTGTTCAATGCATAGTAGTATTTTTTCTATTCTTTATGTTGATTGAAAAGCAAACACATTGTTAACAATTAATGATGCCACATACAGTTCTGTGCGGTTCGTCGCTAAGACAGACTTTTTCTCAAATAATTATTGGAAGTTATCCCCCGACGGGAGCAAGTGCATATTAGAGAAATAAAAAATGAGTATGTCGCTATCTTTTAGATTAATAAATTTTTATTCCTAAATTATAAGTACTTATTAATTAAAAAACGCAATAATGTATCACGCTTTTGCTCAAAATTTTTTTCAACAGATCTTCTTTGTTAGCTATAATGAATTGCTTAATAATTGTTTTTCTTTAATTTGATGTACATCCATTGTATAAAATGTCTGATATATTTAATTATATAAATGTATATAAATGTGTATTTTACCTCAGTGTATTTACATGAAAATTCTGTTGAAATATATTAAAAATAATAGAATGCAAATAAAACCTAATTCTCGCGTTAAAACATTAAATAATAATAATAATATAAATAATAATAATAATAATAAAGCTTACATAATTAGAATTTTAATTATTTAAGCTTTATTATTTAAATCTTATGAAGTTAATACTGAAAATGAGTTATTTGGGCCAAGTTTTTTAATGCATAGTATTTTTTTTTTCTAATTTTTATGTTGATTGGAAGCAAGCACATTCTTAACAATATTAATGATGTCACATACAGATCTGTGCGGTTTCTCGCTAAGAGAGACCTTTTTGTCGAATAATTATTAGAAGTTATCGGGAAGTTAAGCGAGAGCAAGTGGATATTAGAGAAATGAAAAATGAGCATGTCGCTACCTTTTAGATTAATGCATTTTTATTCTTAAATTATAGCTAATTATTAATTAAAAAACGCAATAATATAGCACGCCTTTATTCACAAAATATTTCAATAGTGATTTTTTTTAAAGGCAATGAATTGATTAATAAATTTTTTCTTAACATGTCTAATATATTGAATTATATTTATATGTACATGTATATCTTTATGTATCTACAAGAAAACTCTGTTGAAATAGATTAATAATAATACGAGTTTGAAAAAAGATCGTAGTTTGAAAAAAAAAGCATTATTCGAGTGTTAAAGTATTAAATAATACTACTAATAATATTACTAATAATAAAGCTTAAATAATTAGAATTTTTTATTCGTTTTATGAAGTGATTATTGCAAAAGTCAAGTTGTTCAATGCATAGTATTTTTCTTTAATTCTCTATATTAATTGAAAAGCAAGTTATGTGCGTCTTTTTTCTAAGATAGACTTTTTCTCAAAAAAAATATTAGAAAATGTCCCCGGATGGGGACAATTGCATATTAGAGAAATAAAATTTAACATGTTACTATTTGCAACAATCTTTTAGATTAATAATTTTTATTCCTTAATAATGGGTAATAAAACGCAATAATGTATCACGATTTTGCTTACGTTCATTTTTGTAGTGGTAATGAATTGATCAATAATTGTTTTTCTTTAGTTTGATACTATATGGTACCAGTCAAAACTTGACAGTAAACAGCTTAAGATTTATAACATCATTAAAATGTCAGACTGTTTTACAGAATATTTTTTATCAATAATAAAAAAAATTAAACACCTCTCCTTTTATAACCGGGATGGGACAGACTGCATATTAACTCTCTTTGCACGGATACAGACAGCTGCCCCCAGAGACAGATTTCCCAGAGAAATCAGTTTTCAAATCCATAAAAGAGCAAATCCAATTTCTTTTTTCTTAAAAATTGTACAAATAAAGAAATTTTTTAAGTTAACATTTAATTAATTTTTCAAATATAAACATTTAACTGCATTACAATGTCAATAGATGACAGTACAGGTTTTTATATAAATATTTTTCTTTATTTTTTTTTCTTTTTGTGGATTATAATTATTAACTTTTCTTAGAATATATGCTTTATCGATCAATTTTAATAAAAAATAATAAAAAACAGGAGATTATTTCGATTTATTTAATCGATGATTACATGCTTTGAATTTAATTTACATGCTTTTAATTTAAAATTTAAAATGAAAATCTTTAATTAAAAAAATATACCGTATGGTAATTTTTTTAAATAATAATAAATACAAAAATCTGATAAATATCTCCTACCAGGAGCAAGAATCGAACCCACTATCTTCTGGTTTTGCCTAATGCCTTTCTCAAATGAAACTAGTTCAAAACTCAATTCCCACTCCGTTTAGCAGCGGAAAAGTACCCTAAAATCCTTATTGTGCGTGCTCTATTTAGCCAAAATCGCTCTTACGCAACTTGTTTTGCGTTTAAAATATGTAGATCAGTGGCGTACCCAGGATTTTATTTCGGGGGGGGGGGGGGCTGACTTAAATTTCCATAATGTTCTGAATATTACGAAACACGTTGAATTGTGTTGTAAACAACAAACATTTTTGACAATAAGGACGTAGACAGAGGGGGGGGGGGGGTGATTCTGTTCCAAATTTTCCGAAAATTTAAGACATGAGGTTCCAAAAATTTAAAAAAATTGGTCATCAGTCCAAAAATTCGGACTTAAAAATATATCGCTATTTTTGACAAATGGCCGCCGAAAAAAATCAATTTCGTCAATCGTTCGTAAAAAAATCTCCAATTTCGTTAAAAGATCATGGAAAAATCCGAATTTTGTCAGGGCCGCAGATAAAATGCGAATTTCGTCAAAGAGCCACGGATAAAACTCAATTTTTTTCACAAGGCGCAAAAAAACGTGAAGTTTATCAAAGGATCGCGGAGAAAAGGTCAAATTTCGTCAAACGATCGCAGAGAAAAGGCAAATTTCGTCAAATAATCGTGGAGTAAACCCGAATTTCGTCAAGTGATCGCGGAGGAAACACGAATTTCGTCTAATGACCGCTGAAAAAACGCTAATTTCGTCGAAGTGCTGAAGAAAAAACACGTATTTCGTCAAAGGGCCGTGAAAAAAAACATGAATTTCGTCAAAAGATCGAAAACTACACAAATTTCGTCAAAGAGCCATAGAAAACCTCAAATTTCGTCAAAGAGCTATGGTAAAAATGCAAATTTCGTCCAAAAAACGCTGAAAAGCTTTAATTTCGACAAAGGACCCTGAAAAAACGCTAAAATTTCGTCGAAAAGATGCGGAAAAAACGCAAATTTGGAAAAAGGAACGCGAAAAAAAGGTCAAATTTCATCTAATGATCGCAGAGAAAACGCGAATTTCGTCAAATGGTCGCGGAGGCAACGCGAATTTCGTCAAAGAGCTGCTGAAAACCTCGAATTTCGTCAAAAGGCTATGGTAAAAATGTGAATTTCGTTAAAAAACGCTGAAAAGCTTGAATTTCGACAAAGGACCGTGGAAAAAACGCGAAATTCTTCAAAGAGACACGGCAAAAACGCAAATTTGGAAAAAGGATCGCGAAAAAAGGGTCAAATTTCATCTAATGATCGCGGGGACAACGCGAATTTCGTCAAATGGTCGCGGAAGAAACGTGAATTTCGTCAAAGGGCTGCAGAAAAACGTGAATTCCGTTAAAGGGCCTCGGAAAAACGCGACTTTCGTCAAAGGATCGCAAAAAAACGTAAATTTCGTCAAAGAGTCACAGAATAAACGCGAATTTCGTCAGAAAGACGCTGAAAAACGCAAATTTATATTAAAGATCTCGGAAAAAACGCGAATTTCGTAAAAAAGCGGCGGAAAAAACGCAAATTTCGACTAAGTGTCCCGAATAAATAAACATTATCCGTCAAACGGTCAAAGAAAAACGTTAATTTCTTTAAAAGATCGAAAAAAACGTGAATTCCGGACTAACGAGAAGGGCTAATCCGCTGTCTAACAGAAAACTAAATTACAAATTTAGGGGGGGGGGGGGATTAAAAATTTCTCTCAAACAGAAAGGTTAACAAATCAGCACTTTTTTCCTTGTCATTTTCGAATATTTTGGAAGGGAGAGGGCTGTAACCCCATCAGTCTCCTTCCCCTTCTTTGAGTATGCTGTAATGCCAATGTGGGCTACTATGGGAGTAACGAGAACGGCTAATCCTCTGTATAACAGAAAACTAAATTACAAATTTATCTATAAAAAAAATCAGCACTTTCTCATTTCATTTTTGACTATTTTGGGAGGAAATCTGTAACCCCATTGCCCCCTTCAACCTCTTTCAGCAACTGCGCACTGATATTGGACTAAAGAGAAGTGCGTGGCTAGTCTATTAAATGATAGGATGAGAAAAAAAATACAAATTTCTCTCAAACAGAATGGGGAAAATATCAGTGTTTTTTTTTCCCATGTCATTTTCGACTGTTTCAGAAGGGAGTGGAGGGATGTGACCCCATCAATCTCCTTCCCTTTCTTTGGGTATGCTGAGGTGGTGGAGCAATATGTGACTAACGAAAATGGCTAATCCGCGGTAAAATAGAAAACAATTACAAAATTATCTCAAACAGAAAAAAATATATCAGCATCATTTTCATTTCATTTCCGAATATTTTGCACGGGGGGGGGGGCTGTAATCCCAACAGCCCCTTCCCCTCGTTGGGTATACTGCAGTGTAACTGTGCACTGATATGAGACTACACAGCATTGGTAGTTCGTCGTATTGCAGAAAACAAAGTTACAAATTTATCTCAAACAAAAAGAAAAAAAAAACAGTATTTTTTTCCTTTAATTTTCGACTATTTTGGAAGAGGGCTGTAACCCAAAACCTCCCCTTTCACTTCTTTGGGTATAATGTGGTATCAGTGTGCACTAACATGGAACTAAAGAGAAGAGAGCTGCTAGTGTGTTGAATGATATGGGAAAAAATACAAATTTATTTCAAACAGAAAGAAAAAAATCACTATTTTTTCATTTCATTTTCGATTATTTCAGGAGGAGCGGGCTGTAATCCCATCAGCCCCCTCCCCTTCTTTTGATACACTGTGATGTCCATGTGGACTAACATGGGGCTAACGATATGGCTATTTTGCTGTATGACAGAAGAAAAAACTACAGATTTATCTAAAAAAGTAAGGATTGCAGAAAACAAAATTACAAATTTATCTCAAACAAACATAAAGAAAAAAATCAGCATCTTTTTCATTTCAGTTTCGACTATTTTGGGAAGGGGCTGTAACCCCATTAGCCCCTTTCACTTCTTTGCGTATAATCTGGTGTCACTGTGCACTAATATGAAAATGGAACTAAAGCAAAGAGAGCGGCTAGTCTGTTAAATAATAGGGGGAAAATGCAAATTTATATCAAACAAAGAAAAAGAAATCAGCACTATTTTTTCATTTCATTTTCGATTATTTCGAGGGGAGGGGGCTGTAATTATATCAGCCCCCCTCCCCCTCTTTGGGTATACTGTGATGTCAATGTGGACTAATGTGGGGTGAACGAGAATGTCTATTTCGCTGTATGACAGAAGAAAAAAATACAGATTCGTCTAAAAAAGTAAGGAAAAAACACTTTTTTCATTTCATTTTCGACTATTTCGGAAGGACGGTTGTAGCTGTAACACCATCAGCCCCCTTTCTGTTTTTTTTTTGTGTCAATACGGATTAATGTGTGGACTAATAAGAATGGTTAGTCCGCTGTATGATAGAAAAAAAAATATTTTTTCCAAAAAAGAAAGAAAAACATCAGCAGTTTTTTTCATATCACTTTCGAAAATTTCAGGGGGAGGGGGGAGGGCTGTAACCCCATCAGCCCCCTCCCCATCTTTGGGTATACTGTGATGTCAATGTGGACTAATATGGGGTTAACGAGAATGTCTATTTCGCTGTATGACAGAAGAAAAAAATACAGCTTTGTCTAAAAAAGTAAGGAAAAAACACTTTTTTCATTTAATATCCGACTATTTCGGAAGGAGGGAGCTTTAACCCCATCAGCCACCTTTCTCTTTTTTTGTGTCAATGCGGACTAATGTTGGACTAATAAGAATGGCTAGTCCGCTGTATGAAAAAAAAATTATTTTTTTTCCAAAAAGGAAAGAAAAACATCAGCACTTTTTTCATATCACTTTCGAAAATTTCAGAGGTTGGGGGGGAGGAGGGCTGTAAACCCATCAGCCCCCTCCCCATCTTTGGGTATACTGTGATGTCAATGTGGACTAACATGGGGTTAACGAGAATGTCTATTTCACTGTATGACAGAAGAAAAAAATACAGCTTTGTCTAAAAAAGTAAGGAAAAAACACTTTCATTTAATTTCCCACTATTTCGGAAGGAGGGAGCTTTAACCCCATCAGCCCCCTTTCTCTTTTAAGTAGCTTTCAATACAAAAAAGTATAAATCTACCTATTGCAGTCGTTCGGAGGAAAGCAGTTCCGGAAAATTTCGATATATTTTCACCGATCATGACCCTCAGACCCCAAAACCACACTCCGTACAAATGTTGATTTATATACATATATATATATCTGACCTCTGTCATACGATAACGCTCGTATTTATAAATCAATTTTGATGAAACTAATTGTGTGTATTAAGCTAACCAATGTCTCGACCGAGTTTGTTGGCCAGCTTGGTCCTCCATTTTGTTTCAAGATGGCGGCCATTAAAAATTTAAAACTAAAATAAATATACAAAAAAAATAAAAATTCAAATTTATTTTTTAATTACGCGTTAGGCCTTGATACAAGGATTCCAGAGCATTTTTGGTTTACCTCTATCTTAAAAAATGGCTGAGATAGAGCAGTTTGAAATTCTAGTGTGGCTGACATTTTGAAGCAAAACAGCACATTAACGCGATTACTCGCAAATTATTTTCTTTCATTGTTATAATAATTTTCCCAATCATACGCATAAAACTATATATTCATATCCGTTAGCGAAAAATTGGCGACATTTGGCGAAATTTCGCCAAATTTGGCGACCAAAATAAGTCTTCATAAATGAAGCCAATTTGGCTATTGCTCAATAATTTGAAGAATTTCTTATTCAAATTCAGTATTAACGAATCTTTTGTAAACGTTTCTTTGCATTTTAACTTGCTGTTTTCGTGTAACATTAGCTAAAATTTTAAAACGAAGATATAGGAAAGCTACCTTTTCCTCCCGGTACAGGCCGGAAGGACTTTTTTGTGTCAATGCGGACTAATGTGGCACTAATAAGAATGGCTAGTCCGCTGTATGAAAAAAATTTTTTTTTTTTTTTTCCAAAAAGGAAAGAAAAACATCAGCACTTTTTTCATATCACTTTCGAAAATTTCAGAGGGGGGGGGGGAGCTTTAACCCCATCAGCCCCCTTTCTCTTTTTTTGTGTCAATGCGGACTAATGTTGGACTAATAAGAATGGCTAGTCCGCTGTATGAAAAAAAAAATATTATTTTTCCAAAAAGGAAAGAAAAACAGCAGCACTTTTTTCATATCACTTTCGAAAATTTCAGGGGGGGGGGCGGAGGAGGGCTGTAACCCCATCAGCCCCTCCCCATCTTTGGGTATACTGTGATGTCAATGTGGACTAATATGGGGCTAACGAGAATGTCTATTTCGCTGTATGACAGAAGACAAAAATAAAGATTTGTCTAAAAAAGTAAGGAAAAAACCCCTTTTCATTTAATTTCCGACTATTTCGGAAGGACGGGGCTGTATCCCCATCTGTCCCCTTTCTCTTTTTTTTTGTGTCAATGTGGTCTAATGTGGGACTAATAAGAATGGGTAGTCCGCTGTATGAAAAAAAAAATTATTGTTTTCCAAAAAGGAAAGAAAAACATCAGCACTTTTTTCATATCACTTTCGAAAATTTCAGGGGGGGGGGGGAGGAGGGCTGTAACCCCATCAGCCCCCTCCCCATCTTTGGGTATACTGTGATGTCAATGTGGACTAATATGGGGTTAACGAGAATGTCTATTTCGCTGTATGACAGAAGAAAAAAATACAGATTTGTCTAAAAAAGTAAGGAAAAAATACTTTTTTCATTTAATTTCCGACTATTTCGGAAGGAGGGGGCTGTATCCCCATCAGCCCCCTTTCTCTTTTTTGTGTCAATGCGGACTAATGTGAGACTAATAAGAATAGCTAGTCCGTTGTATGATAGGAAAAAAAAATATTTTTTCCAAAAAAGAAAGAAAAACATCAGCGCTTTATTCATATCACTTTCGAAAATTTCGGGGGGGGGGGGGGGGCTGTAGCCCCATCAGCCCCCCCCCCCCCTTGGGTTCGCCCATGATGTAGATATTGATATTGCATTGAATATCATATTTCACCTACTATGTTTAAAAATATATGTATATTTTAGCTACAAGAAAATTCTTATAATGAATATGAAATAATTAGAATTTTTATATTAGCCATATGAAGTGGTTACCGGAAACGTGCCGTTCGAACCACATTGTTTAATGCATATTATTTTTTCTATTCTTTATCCTTATTGAAAAGCAAATACATTGTTAACGATTAATGATGCCGGACAGAGTTTTGTGAGGCTCGTCGATATGATAGATTTTATTTCTCAAATATTTTTTAGAAGTTATTTCTCATCGCAAACGAATGAATATTAGAGGATGAACATGTCGCTATTTTCAAAAATCTTTTAGAATAATGAGTGTTTGTTCCTAAATTATTGATATATATTAATTAAAAAATGTGAAAACGTATCAGGATTTCGTTCCCAAAATTTCATGATAGATGTTTTTGAATTGATATTTCCACTATCAGTATCATATATATTAAAACACTAAGGGAAATCTGTAAGATCAGCATAAATTCCACCGATTTGCGTATGCCTGAGATTAAATAAAAAGCTGTTCAGTTTTGTTGTAGACGGGAACGCCGTCAGCGTTGCTCAGTGGTTTAAATGGTTAGTTTAAGCTCTGGCTCTCTGTATTGAACAGGAGTTCGAATACCGCTTCCGACAGAATGATTTCTGCAATACTTTTGGCTATAATTCATTTCAATTACTGTCATATTTTCCAGGAGAAAAGTTATAGGATTTGTATTTTTTTATTCGAATGTTTTTTAATTAAGTAAAGCTTAGCACCCAACAATATTTTTACAAATTATAAATTGTATTAAAAATATAATAATATAAATAAATAAAAAAAATAGTGTTAAAAGTACTTAAATATATATATAAAATAATGTAACTATCGATTAAATAAATTGAATTGGTCTTGAACTGAATTGAATTTTTGCTATATTACTTACCCATCATACGTAGTATAGGGTAAGTCTTGTAATTGTTTTGAAAATCGAAATTTTTTTTTTTTTGACGGATTTACACGTTTCAGACACTGGAGATTCCGAAAAACATATTTTTAGAAAAAAAAATTTGCCGTCCGTCTGTGTGTGTGTCTGTGTGTCTGTGTGTCTGTAAACGCTCTATCTCCCGAAAAAATTGAGATAGAGACTTGCAATTTGGTATGTACTTAGTATGTAATAATGGGAAGAAGCCTATTTCATTTCAATAACCTCGATTAACCGGAACTATTTTTTTCGGACTCTCGAAATATTCGTTCTGATAAAAGGTATATAAAAATTTTCGAAAATGGTTATTTTAAGGAGTGAATATAAAAGACAATAAAAAAACATAGATCGGATAATTAGTTGCCGAGATATTTGGAATCCTATTTACCACACTCTTCGATTTTTTATGACCCTGTATTTCATCCAAATTTCACTTCAAAGATATATTTTAATTGGAAATTTGACGCTTAATCAGATGCAATAAACCGCTAGTTAATAGGATTATTATTTTTGGAGTTATAAGGATGTTTCTATCAAGCAATTCAGTAATCGAGCCTTTAAAGTTTGTGACGTCATCAAGCCACGATTTTATTTGAATTGCAATGCATTTTATAAGTAGCTTACACATTTTTATTTTAATATTTTACATTATGCATATCCATGATGGGTAAGTATTACGGTGGCCCCCAACGACTAGTTTTGTATGACTATTATAAATATTTATATATACATTAAGGAAAATATGTGATTATTTTCCGTAAAAAAGAAAATAGAAAGAAGAGAAAAAAAGAAAGAAGAGAAAATAGATAGAAGATAAAATAGATATAAGATAAAATATTCCTCTAAGAACTGAAAAATAAATTTTCTTGATATACATGGTTTAATAATTAAAGAATGTATGTAAATGTTAAATTAAGTTCAAGTGATTAAAAAATATATATTATAAATCATTAGCTGCAAGCAGCAAATTTTAATTTCGGGGTTTGGGAGTGAAACTGATAAAATAAAATTCATGAAAATTTTAAAGGTCGTGAGTCGTGTTGTTTTAAAAAATTGGAAAATACTAAATATTGCTAGTTTTTCAAAAAAAATGAGTTTGTAATAAGTAAAAATTACTTACCATTAGCCTTACCCATTCAATTAATATTTTTATTTAAACTTCCGCTAAAAACAAGCACAATATGTTAAAAATTACAAGTTTAAAATTATTTCACTTTCACTTCATTAATTGTGTATGTTGGACTGAGATCAACATTTTTTGTCTTATACCTATACGAATCGCTTATAGCAATTCTTCAACTTTTTAATACTTAATTAATTTAAAAATAATTAATCAAAAATTCAAACATTTTGTAATAAAACTTTCAAGTTGTTTACCGTGAAATCTTGACGGGTACTACCTAGTCATTACTTAAATTTGAAATGCATTCATTGCGTATATCATATTTTATCTGTTATATTAAAGAAGAAAAAAAACATATATCATAAAAAAGTTGCAAGAAAACTCTGTTGAATGAAATAAACTCTAATTTTAAGCTTTTCAGAATAAATAAAAATATTTTCTTTTCCTGAACTCACGTAGAAGGTATTATTAAATTAAGATTAAAATATTTTGTTATTTCAGCCCTTAATCAAAATTAGTTTAACAAAATTGGAACGCTTTATTAGATGTTAGAGTGAAATAAAACAAAAAAATTTACAGTCATAAAAAAAGAAAGAGAACACCCCATCAGTCGCGCATCTAGAATTATCATTTTGAGGATGGCTGAGATACAGTAAAACTGGTTCAGACGTAATCATACGTGCCCGGTAAAAATTCCGTTATAAAAAAGCTTTTGTCTTAGCAGATACCCTATCAGTTATGCAATTAAAGTTGCTAAGACGGAATTGAATGGAATTGGCCAAAAATCTGCTTTAGATATGTTTTCGTCGTAGCATGTATAATTTTCTGCATTACTTTCGTCGGAAATATAATAATTTTCCCTCTAAGGCAGGGATCCATTATAGTCACAGGTTCATAATTTACAGGTGTTACTGTAATTGTATTTTATTTTTTTTAACTTTGCCACGATTTTATGTATTTATTTATTTATTTAAAGGCAGGTTTTCGTTACATACATATCTTACATCATTAAATGTCTTATAAATTTATTGGTCTGAAAATTTGATAAAGATCCAAAATTATTTTTAATTGACACACATTTTAAATAGATTAAAAAAAAAAAGAGAAATACCTTTAACCAACACACATTTTGTTTAGTTTAAATTTTTTATTTTTAAGTGAGATATATTAGCAGCCATACTCAACTTGCGGCCCGGCGACCATTTATGAGCGGCCTGACACGCAATCATTAATCCATAGTTGTAAAATTAGTTTAGATGTGCATAAAAATTATTTAACACTTTCATTGTTGTTTGATATATTTTCATGGGAAGATAAAATCTGTCTTGTTATTTATAATTAATTTAAAATCATGTTAAAACATCCTAAATACTGTTTTCTTAGTCAAAAGTTATTTTTATTCTATTTGTGCAACAGTACTATATATTATTCTTAATCTTCAACACTAATCAAACATTTTTCAAAATTAAATTTACACTAAATATTTCTACAATTAAAACAAAAAGTTTTTCACTGCGAAAAATACTGTTTTATTAGAGAAAATCTCTTACCCCCCCCCCCCCCGCCTAGAACTTGGAAATTCCGCATTGTTATATTATAAAGTTTTATACTTATTATTATAGCTGGTACCTTTTTTCAGAGTTCAACGTTTTTCGCAGAAAAAAATGCCACCAAAAATCTTTTTACACTGGCTATTTCCAAACAACAAATTTCGCGGCTTTTGCAACATTTGCAATAGAAATTTACCACGTTGTTAATTGTTTAAAAATAGTGGTCTTAAACTTTTTTGGTAACAATTCTTCCGAGACAAACATTTAATCCTTCTGATAACATTAACTTTGTTATATTGACTTGTTATACTAATTTTGTTGTCTTTCTATTTTAATTACCCTTTTTTAAGTGTATTGCCGCTCATCAAATGTCGCAAACATATGTTTGCGGCCCGCGAGAAAAAAAGGTTGAGTATGGCTGGATTAGATAAACCATTATTATCTTTTGAACTTTTTCAAGCTACAGTATTCCGTAAATCAATAAATAAATCGTTGCAGTGACACATAAAAGGTATCCGATTTACCTCTTCAGTATTTTATATTTAGAAAATTATATTATAAAAATATCTATATTTTTTACAATATTAAATTTTATTTTTTATAATGAAAAACTTCACCACCCATCCAAAAGGAAAATTTAATAAAAGTCTGTTTTATAGCTCAGCTATATTTCAGGGACGAAAAAAGAAAGTTTTATTAAAAGTAATTGTGTAATTATTATTTTTTATTATTTACTTTAATTTTACTGCATTCACATAGCTTTTGCATGAAAAAGACATCAAACTAAAAAAAAAATACTCGTTAAACTTCAGGACAAACAACATATCCCCCACAAAAAAAGAAGAATCTTACAGAAGTCTAAAACTTCGGACATTAATTTAAGGTAGTTATCAAATCCAAATTAGTTACCTTCTGATACATTTACGAAGTCAAATATAATCTTAGACGCATAAAGTTGACAGATGCTCATGTCTTAAACAGAGAGTATGAAATCGAATAGTCTTTTTCATTTTTAGATTAATCAAAAGAATCTTTTTAAAAATAATGGAAAAATTGGTGAACCAAATTTCCAGACGCTACAGCCCGAGAAAGGTCGCCATGAGATATTAATCACTTATAACTCAATATTTAATATATTTGTTGTAAAATGAAAACGCTATTCGATTTCAATTCACATAGAGTTATAAAAGAAAATGTGTTAGGTGTTTATCCATAAATTTAAACAAAGTAAAATTAAGATTATAAGATTTAGAATAAGATTAAGAAATACCGGAAATATAATATTAGTTAACAGAGAAGATCTTAGTAGAGAGATCTTAAATATATGTTAAACTCACTTTAAACGAAAGAAAATTATTTTTCCGGTGAGCATCTAAAATTTTCATTTCTGTGGATGACAACGGTAACAGGAGACGGTCTCCTTAAACAGCTGAAAATATATCTTGAAAATATCTTGAATCTGAAAATATCTTGAAAATATCTGAATATATTTTGAATCTATATCTTGAAAATTAACGATTGGAATGAGTTGTAAACTTACACACCCATGCTTTTGACGATTGGGGTTAGATTAACTCAAAAATTAATGTAGGTCATAATTAATCATTTTTTGAATATGAATCTATTTATAATTTTGATAATTAAAAATATATTTCCGAATTGAAAAAAATGCCTGAAATATGTTTGGATCTGTTCACCGTATCTCATTAAAAAATAAGACGGATTTTATTGGGAAGATATAAATAAACGTTTGTCACGTGTTTATTTAACATTAGCATCCTCAAACGTTGAGCTCTTCTAACGTTAATAATATTTAAGAAAAAGAACATAAACTATAACTTTTCAGGCTGACTTGATACAAGGAACTCAAATAGGGTTAAATGTAGGTTTACGATTTGAAAAACCAAAATTGGCGCATTTTTTAATATGTAGACAACCCCAACTTGTTTTCATATTCGGAAAGTAGACGCAATTCCCTGTTTAACGGTAACTATTGCATCTCTCTACGACAATTTGGTAATTAATAAAAAATAAAAGTGCCCAGTTAAACTGATGGCATTGAGCTCACAGGCTATTCATAATTGTATATTATACTCTTATTTCAAAAAATGATGCCCCTCGAGAAATAAAGAAATCGATAAGAAACCTGTATACCAAATTTGAAGCAAATCGGATAGTTCTACATGATAGTTCTGCATGAAATACGCATTTCTAGAAATTAAGGGAGGGATCAGCCCCTGTTTCTCCCCTTTATACTTAACCAAGGAATCTCCAAATTTAATCAGGGATGTGCCTTATCAGTGTAAACCTGTATACCAAATTTGAAACAAATCGGATAATTCTGCATGAAAAACCAACCCATTTATATAAATCAAGGGAGGGATTAGCCCCCCATTTCCCCCCCTTTATGCTTAACCAAGGAACCTCCAAATCTAATCAGGGAAGCGCTTTATCAGAATAAACCTGTGTACCAAATTCGAAGCAAATCGGATAATTCTCCATGAAAAACCCATTTATCTAAATTAAGGAGGGGGAATTAGCCCCCGCCCCCACCTTTATACTTAACCAATTAACCTCCAAATCTAATCAGGGAAGTGCCTTATCAGACTAAACCTGTATACCAAATTTGAATGAAATCGGTTAATTCTGCATGGAAAACCCATTTATCAAATTTAAGGGGGAATTAGCCCCCCTTTATATTTAACTAATGAACCTCCAAATCTAATCAAGTAAGCCTCTTATCAGAATAAACCTGTATACCAAATTTGAAGTAAATCGGATAATTCTGCATGAAAAACCCATTTATCTAAATTAAGGGGGGGGAGGTTAGCTCTGGTTCCCCCTTTATACTTAACCAATGAACCCCCAAAAATAATCAAGGAAGCGCCTTATCAGAATGAACCTATAGACAAAATTTGAAGCAAATCGGATATTTCTATCAAGAATTATCGCGTTACGTACATACATACATACATACAGAAGCTGCGGGCACATTAGCTCTCAGACTTTGATAGCCTGTGAGCTAAAAAGTATGGATTCGCTCTGCCTTTCTTTTTTTTACAACTGTACATTATAGATTTAACAAATTTTATTAATTAAAACCACTTAATTAATTCTTAAACTACATTTCCCTGTTGGTGCAATGATCATACTGATGAGTGTTGAAGGTATTTATTAGATCTCATTCTTTATAATGTGTTTAAAATATGAAAATATCTAATATATTAGTAAAATGTAATAAATAAAAAATTTTAATTTTTTGAAAAAATAAAAAATAAACTAATAGAAATTATTTGCCCCAAGATACTCTCAGTTTATTTTTTATGTTGTATTTAAAACAAGAAAATAACTAATATATTAATAAAATGTATTAAATAAAAATGTTTAATACAGGGTCATCGAAAAAGGTGTCCCTGATTTTAATAATAAATTGCACGAGAAATATGCAATCAATCGGTGCGATCTAAAGGAATTTTGGTAGTGGTGATTGCGTTGAGCTTGACGTGACTGCGCGTATGCGCAACCGCCACTTTGTGACGTGATACCATTTCACTCATCAGTCAGTTCACAGCAATCGTGGTCAAAATATCTCAAAAACATTGTTTATGTTGAAAAAATTCGTGGTCTGCAGCAATTAAGGAAGAGAATATACGCAGCAATAGCGACTGTAATCCTTGATATGATTGAGCACACCTTGAAGGAGATCGCAAAGCCAAAACTAGGGGGGAGGGGGCAGAGGAGCCATGTGCCCCGGGCGCCCGAACGGAAGGCGGGGAAGGTGCCATATGAACATTTCTTCTGTCGTTTGATACAAAAAATATATGAAATTTGGGTAACAATGTTTTGCAGATGGAAAATTCAAAAGAAAAACTGAGAGTGGCCAGGCATTAAACACTAAAGCAGAGTGGAAAATTCACAAAATAAAATACTTAGTTAAAACATAAAAAAAATATATATATATTTGTTCTAAGTCACTGTTATAATTTTGAAAATTAGCGTTAGGTCCAGGAAAGCATCTAGACATATCAGTCTATTAATAGGAAGTGCAGTATAAGTGTGTGATGAGTTGACATGTTTCAACTCCTCCCTTATTTGTGGAAAAAGGATAATCTCTCTGGAATGAAAATAATATGACAGATTGATCTCTATTGACAAAAATTCTATCAATAGTGTGAATTTCATTTTCATTTTGAGATAAGCCAAGCTGCAATACATGCTTTGTATTGAATGGTATGTTATCTGAATGAGTAGATAAGAATTGTAAAGTATTGTTCTTGTGGATACAAAGAACTGGGCCCCTACGACATGCAATGTTTTCTGGGAAATTCCTGGAATGCAAGGAAAGCCTCTGGGAAGTGAAATTGCAGACGGCAGTTGATGGTGGAAGGAGTTGAATGTTGAATCAGTTGGATTTGGAATACTCGAGAGTGAGGTTCCACTTTGAGCGGACGTCAGAATCGGAATTTGGCTGACCATGTAAATTTACGGCATGGATGCTTATCATAATTTTTCATTTTTACTTTTGTTTTCTTTTTTTAATGTGTTAATTTAAAATAAAGTTTTTTCGTTTCAAACGATAAATGGAATTTATTAATTATATATACAACGTCTCACGCTACCACAGCAATAGTATATATAATTAATTGGTGGCAGCAAATGGGATATGTGATCTAAAGTAAATTAGATTACGGATCTATGCGTTAACCTGATTAAACAGATGAAGAGCCAGTGGAAAACGGACGAGCAGAGTTGTGGAGTCTTGAAGTCTAATTGGAGTCGTGGGTTTTTCTCGGAGTTCTAGCAAGTAGAGAACTGGTAAAAAAAATTTATCGACTAAATCTGTGAGGTGTATGAACAGTCAACTATAGACTTGGTGCTATTTGTGTGTGCTTCAAAATATATCAGTGAAATGAAGATATGCGGCGTACCATCTGAGTTGTCTACATACGAATCTAAGGTGCAATTAGTGCCTCATCAGTGTCTTCAAATCTTCAAAAATCTGTGTGTGTCATTTTTAAAAGTGCTTGGAAACCTGGTATCAGTGTGGAGGAAATATCTGCATCTGGAGGTAAGCTCTTTTATGATATCTTCTATAGAGGTCTGTTTTAAATTGAATTTTGTGTATAAATTTTAATTTTGGGGAACAAATCTCTATGTGAAATTTAAGAATTCTAGGGAAGCTATTAATTTGGTACTTAAATTTTTAGTTAGAATTTTTATGTTTGTTGATTTTCTGGTATCTGTTTGGTATAATATTGGGTTAAGAAAATTTTATATTTATGTATATGTTAAAATTTACTTGGGGTATAGTAAATTGTTATTGATTAATTGAGATTATTAATCAGGGTATTTTAATCATAATTTTGTATAAAACTTTTGGAATTAAGAGTTTTGTTTACATACATTTTATTTATTACAGTAATAAAGTTATAGCTTAATTTTATGGGTATACTGTGGATGATTATGATTTATGTTTCAAAATAAATTGATGTTATACTGTACTGTTGGGTATAAAATTTATTTTGGGGGATATACTCAGTTTGAAAGACGTCACTGTTGCATGAGAATTTGCTATATTGAAATTCTGTCGTTTTTGAATACATTATTATACGTATAGTGAAGAAAATTCTATTTCTGTATTTATTGTATTATTGTAAATTGAATATATCTGTTATTTTGAAATTTATTATATTTTGGGGGAAAATATGGCAGACTATTTAGTAAAATATAATAAAAATGTCTTGCTATTATTAGCAGAGGAATTTGAGACCAGTGTGTCAAAAACGTGTAAAAATCAAGCTATAATTCAGGCTATCGTTAGTGCTGAGGATTATAAAGAAAGTTACGCAAAACTTCGCTTGCAATATATTCTTGAACAGGAGACAGAGCGGAAAGAACAGGAAAAACAAATTGAAAAAGATCGTAAAGAAAGAGAGAGGCAAATTGAATTAGATAGGATTGCGCAAGAGGAAAAAGATAAACTTAGGAAATTTGAGTTAGATAAACTTGAAAAACAACTTGAGGTAGATAAACTTGAGAAACAACTTGAGGCAGATAAACTCGAAAAACAACTTGAAAAACAACTTGAATTACAAAAACTTGAGAAACAACAGCAATTTGAATTAGAGAAATTGCGTATTCAGAATTCTGCAGATGTTGTTAGTGTTTCATCTAATGAATCAAATGTAGATTTTCATAGAACTCCTAAGGTAAATTTAAAGGATTTAGTTCCGCGCTTTGAGTCTAAGTTAATTGATATAACTCTTTTCTTTATGATTTTTGAAAGGCAAGCCGAGAAAACTAAAATTTCTCAGGAAGATTTGGTTAGTCAATTAATTCCTTTATTACCTTCTGATATTGCCGAAATTGTAGTAAAACAGCCAGCAGACAAATGTGATGATTTTCTGCATATAAAGAAAGTTTTATTAGATAGGTTTAGGCTAAGTACAGGCGCCTTAAAACAAAAATTTGAAACTCATCAAAGAAAATCTGGTGAATTATGGGTGGATCTGATTTATGAGTTAAGGGGTTATCTGGATAATTGGTTAGAGTCATTAGAAGTGAGAGATTTTGAATCCTTAAAAGAACTAATGCTCACGGAACAATTGAAAAAACGTGTCCCTTTTGAGATAAAAGAAAAATTTATTGATGATTGGGAGGAAATAAAGATTGCTTCTAAACTCGCGGAAAAATCAGATAAATTTGAGAGTATAAGAAGAGAATTTAATAGGTCGGATAGAAAACCGTGGGAAAATAAATCTTTTCAGGATAAGCAAAAAGACAGCTTTAATTCTAAAAGTAGAAAGGAAATTAAACCAAAATCGGAATTTGAGAATACGAAAGAGTGTGGGAAATTTGATCAATTTAAGAAGGACAATGCTTTCGAAAAGCAAAGACAAGTCCAATGTTATAATTGTTTGGCAGTGGGGCACATCAGACCAAATTGTCCTGAATTGTTAAAAAGTAAATCTAATTATGAGGATAAAAGCATAGCTTGGATTGTTACTAGTGATGGGAAAAGTGTAAATAATAAGGAAGGTGTGGAAACCGAATTACCTATGGTTGATTTATGCGTGAATGGTAAGAAAGTAAAAGCGATTAAGGACACAGGTGCGCAAATTGCGGTTTTTGATGCTAATGACATTCCGTGGAGTGCTAAGAAAGTGGGAAATGTCTTTCTTATACCGGCCCTCGGAAATAGACAAAAAGCGGATTTGGTGTCAGTGCCGGTTGCTTTGATGGAAGGTGAAAAAGAGTGTGTTGAAAAAAATGTGGTGGTTGCAGTTGTGAGAAAACTAAATTCTCCGCCCCTTATAACACCAGCTGTTTATGACTTATTAAAGTTAGGAAATATGGAAAAGCAAAATTCGGTGTATAAACAAGTGGGGAATCAAAGAGAATTAAATGGGCAGGGAACCCTCAGATTATCTAGCGATCATGAGCAAAGGGTTGTTAGAAAAATGGTTGTGAATGAAATCTGTGAAAGGGATAATAAGTCTGTTAATGAGATAGAGGTAAATTCACTGGAAGACGTGACTGATAGGTATTTGGAAAAAGGGTCTAAATTGATCGATACAAAAGAGGGTGCGTCTAAAAAGGATGGTGATAAAAGGTCAGGTATTGGAGGTCAATTTCGGGAAAAGAATTCTGAGCATGATGTAAATATACCCAGGTATTTTGTCGGTAGTATGGGATTTATACATGTTAGAAATAGAATTAGAAAGAAATTGAGTTCATCTATGACTGTGGCCAGTAAATTTAACTCTAGGATGAAGGAAAATAATAGAGTAAATTGGGGGGCTAAATGCCAAGAAGATGTGAATAAGAAATCAAAGTTAAAAAGAATGGAGCATTCTTCTTTTAAAACGGATCACAAAGAAAGATTTATTGAAATCAAACAAGATTTTGAAAGGAAAAATCATGATTATGAAGTTGTGAGGCGAAAATTATTGTCGAAAAGATTTTCTGATAGAAGTAATATAGATATTGGTTTTCGGGAGAATTCTCTAAATTAAGTTTATTCTAAATTTGGGAGTGCTCATTTTTGTAATATCTGTATTGTGTTTATTTATCATTTAATGCTTAATATTATTTTCGTAATAGTAAAACTTCATTAATTTAATAATTGCATAATTTAGTATGCTTTCTTTTTGTTTGTAGAAGTGTCTAAATTTAGGCTTTTAAGCATGTTTTTAAGAGAATCGGTTTAGGCATTGTGTTGTATATAGATTTTTTTCTTTTTTTTTTATTATTACTTTTTTTTGTTAGAATCATGTAAAGTGTAATCTGTATTTGGTATTATATGTATGTGAAGTATTTCAAAATTGTTTCTTAGGGCATCAATTGTATAAATTATTCCTGGAATTATACTTAGGTATTGTAGGTGAGGGAGTATAGTAAATCCTATTGACAGTGTGGTCTATCAAATACTGAGTATGGGAATGTGTTTGTATTCTATAGGGATTTTTGATGTGTTATTCTAAATTCCTTTATACTTTGTTGACCTCTTTAGAAATTGATTGAAGGAGCTTATTCTATTAATATATATGCCAAATTTCTTCTAGAAATTTTTTCTTAGGGGGAGGTGTTGTGATGAGTTGACATGTTTCAACTCCTCCCTTATTTGTGGAAAAAGGATAATCTCTCTGGAATGAAAATAATATGACAGATTGATCTCTATTGACAAAAATTCTATCAATAGTGTGAATTTCATTTTCATTTTGAGATAAGCCAAGCTGCAATACATGCTTTGTATTGAATGGTATGTTATCTGAATGAGTAGATAAGAATTGTAAAGTATTGTTCTTGTGGATACAAAGAACTGGGCCCCTACGACATGCAATGTTTTCTGGGAAATTCCTGGAATGCAAGGAAAGCCTCTGGGAAGTGAAATTGCAGACGGCAGTTGATGGTGGAAGGAGTTGAATGTTGAATCAGTTGGATTTGGAATACTCGAGAGTGAGGTTCCACTTTGAGCGGACGTCAGAATCGGAATTTGGCTGACCATGTAAATTTACGGCATGGATGCTTATCATAATTTTTCATTTTTACTTTTGTTTTCTTTTTTTAATGTGTTAATTTAAAATAAAGTTTTTTCGTTTCAAACGATAAATGGAATTTATTAATTATATATACAACGTCTCACGCTACCACAAGTGATAGATAAGTTCCATCAAACTGGCTGTCGATAGCACACAAAGTTTTTTTACGGTATTGGAATTCATTGTTATACTTACAGGTAAATCCTGGTTTTTCAGTTCTTAAGACATTGTGACTCATATCACCATGACTTTAAACACCTGCTCAATTGTAACGTAATATTATAACTACAATTCTGTGAAAAGGAAATCTGTCAATAAGGGATACTGTCTTAAATGAAAAAATTACATGCTCCCAACAGAAAGAATATCAGCAATTCTATTTACTAAGATGAAAACTTGCTTAAAACGGAATTTTTTCCTGTTCCTTCCGATTCCGGTTTCACAGGTTTTATTGAATAAATATTTTACAAAGCTGTAGTAGTTCACTATTACTTATTTTAGGATTACATATTTTTAATTTTTATAATAAGTCGGCTATTATAAACTTAGTAAAAAAATTATCTTTTTAAATTTATTTCGCGGAGTAGAGGGGTGGAGGGCATCAAAATCCAAGTCTGCGCCCCGTGAAAAAAGAGCTAGTTTCGGCCCTCAGAGATCCACTACCGCTTAGATGTTTGCCGAGCAACAGGGGAGCTCATATTGAAGTTTTCTAAGTAATGTTAAAAAACTCATAGATTATTTCCAATCTACCATTGTAAAAATAAATGGTTCATCTTTATTAAGGTCTTAGTTATTTTAATTCGAAATCAGCGACACCTTTTTCGATGACTCTGTACTTCCATAAAATTAAAAAATAAACTAATAGAAGGCTTTTTCCTACACTCTAAGTTTATTTATAAAAATATATATATAGAAAATGTAAAATATTTTGTTTTTTTATATGTTTTAACACGAGATGTAGCAACTGTCAATATGACGTGTTTCCAAGAGTAAAAATATATAAATATATTTTTTAAATATTTATATTTTCGAAATATAACTACTTGAACTCATTTTCTCTTAAGTAAAAGAAAGTAAATAACTACTAAAATAAGCATTTTAATATATTCTTCAAACTAATATATTTTATCCGTAAATCTATTCTTAAGATTGATTTAATATCAAAATACGTAATATTTTACAATTGCCAAGTTTCAACAATGCACATTAAAAATTTCTGGTATTTTTTATTTAGATATTAAATAGCTAAGTAATTTTGAATTACCTACAAAAGTAATCTTTATAAAAAACATTGTTAAAATTTAAGTTTTAAATCAATTCCTTTGCTACAAAAATGTACTAAGAGTTAGCTATCAATGATATTCAAATATGTATCTCAATCATAAGTAAATCTATAAAAAATATTTGAAAGTTTAATTATTTATGATTGTGGATAAAGTTTAGTCAAAACTTTGAGTGTAATAGATAAATGAATTTCTAGTAGAGTAATTCCGGGTGAGATGCCGCATTTTTTTTTTAATTTGTGTATAAATCCTATGATGCACATAAACTAAAAAAAAAATCATGCTGTGCTATTTAATGTTAAATATACATCATATGTACTGCGACAAAAAAAAAATAATAATAATAATAATCAATATATTTTTTGAAAAACTTTAAAATCGCACTGTGGCGTGTCACCCGTACATTCAGGGTGAGACACCGCACTCGTTCGGGAGTTATGCCGCGCTTGTCATAAGAACAGAATGAAATTATAAATAAAAAAATATTCAAACAAATGTTCATATCTGGAGTATAATTAACTATGCAAAAACAAAAAGAAGCTAATTGAGTGCAATGAAACGTACTAGTAAGTTCAAATCAATAGTATTAGTCTAGATTAATTTGTGTTACACAATTATTAAATTTGGTAAAGAAATCATACGAGTTGTAATTTTCCAACTGGACGAAAAAGTTCTATTACCTGGAGTTCCATTACCTGCGATGTATTCTGTTGAGCTGATTCAAATATCAGACCAGATGCTATGATCAATAAGTTTAACTGGATGAATTATGCCCTCCAGACTCGACCGGGATAGCTCAGTTGGTAGAGCATGGCAGCTTCAGTCAAGAGATCCCAGGCTCAAATCCTGGCTCGGGCATTTTTCGTCCAGTTGGAAAATCACAACCAATATTTGTCTGTCTACTTTGTTTACTACTAAAATTATCTACTTATTTTTCAAAGAGTGGATTTTAATTGTTATTTCAGCAACAACGTAACATCAGTGTATTGGAGACGGAAAAGAAAAAAGTAAAATAGTGTTTACATTGTTTTATTTGTTAATAGGCCTGTTTTTTCGGCCGCAATCTACACAAAAAGTATCGAAAATAGTACATTCTTCATGTAACCACATTTGACAAGTGATGCAACGAAGCCAATCACACTTCCTCTTAGTTTTGGAGTATTTTTCAACACATTCCTTGCAAAGAACGTTTGCGTCACATGTGTGATCCAACTTTTCATTATTATTATCTTTACTTGATCTTTCTTCGACTTCTTTACTTTTATTTTTTTCCCTTTTCTCCTTAAGTGTAGTAAACTTCATACTGTTTGAACATTCATCTATATCTGATGAACTGAATTTTATTAATCGCGGTATCCCGCACGAAAGAAACTGCGGCATGTATACCGGATCGCAGTGCGGCATGCATCCCATTTTGTACGGTACAGACGTCGCACATCACAGTTGCCTGCCCTCGCAAAGGAAAATGGCGTAACCATACACACAGTGCTCTATACAGACGCTACACTTAGTTTTGACTTCGAAATCGTGCATGCATTTAGAAATTAGCGTATAAAAAGTATTTAAGCATAAAGTGTTTAAAAGTTTGGATAGTGAAATTATATCCAAATTATTTCACTTATTTTGGTTATATCTTTACCTCAAAATAAGGATTGTACAGCTACAAGTAAGCATCGAAATGGGATTCACTCTATACACTGGTTAAAGTAATCGCATTGCGCACCTATACTGTGCGTCTGACTGTCATCTATAGATAATTACGAGAAATACAATGGGTACGGCACCTATCCCGGATGCGGCGACTTTCCCGTATAGCTACTACATGTCAAAAAGTTGATTTATAATCCAATTTTAATTATATTTTCTGCGTCTGCTTTATGCAGTTTTTCGTTATTGAAAGAGTCGGAAGGACTTTCACACCTTTAATTTTATATATATATAATACAAATTTTTAATGGAGTAGAACTTTTCAAGACGAATCAATTCACAACTAATTTCCCATATTAAACCCTTCAGAATAAGTTGGCATTCTATTAGTTTAGTAGCCCAGATTTCTACAGTGCGTCCCAAAAGTTTATAGACAGCAGAATTTTCTTATTTTACAATTGAAAAAGAGGACTAACAATTTCAAATAATTATAAAAAATATCAAGAAAATAATAATACTATACAAAATAATATTACACAATTACAGACTTTCTGAGAGAAAGTAAAACCTAAATTTTACCGTCCCAAAATTTTATAGACAACTGATTATTTTCCTTTAACGTTCAAATTTTTAAGCCGTTCTTTCTAATCACTTTAAAAACTCGATCATAGGCAAACTCAAAACAAGAGTTTGAAGAATTTCTGACCTTAAAGAAAACCGACTTAGTTCAATTTGCAGCTTTAGATCTTCAACCGTTACAAATTGACGCCAATTATCATATACATCGCTATAGCTAATACTTCCTAGAGGTTCTCTATTGGGTTCAGGTCAAGACTTATGGATGGCCAGTCTATAGCATTTACTTGGTTTTGTCTAAACCACTGCATTGTAGAGTTGGACACGTGAATGGAGCAATTGCCTTGCTGGTGTATCCATTTATCCGCACCTAGCAACTTTCCAAATGTAAGTAACTGCACTTCCAGCGTTTTCTGCTAATCTTCGGGACATTGACGACCTTTCAAAACAGCATTATCGGTTGTTCCATTATAAGAAAATGCTCCCCACACCATGAGCAAAACCCCTCCTTGTTGTCTGCTGAAAAAAATTCGTGGTTGCTTGCGAATATCGTACCAGTAATATGTATATATAATTAAATTATGTATAATAAATATATATATATATGTGTGTAATTAGTATATATAATTAAATTTATTTTCATCACTGAAAAGAACACTCAACCATTAATCTGTCCAATTCTTCTGATTTCGAGCCCATTGACCACCAGCGCCTTTATGCCGTTTTGTAAACTTTGGCGAACGACGTATTTTGTGATAATCAAGAAATGTATTTATCCTGCAGCCGTTGATGGACCGTGGAATTTGATACTGGAACGCTTACTTCTTTAGAATCTGGCCTTACAGACAGGTTCCGGGTTAAAACTTATCTCAAAATCTCTCGGTCTTTCCGTTTGGTAATATTCTTTGGTCTCCAGAATGGGATTTTGTTTCAAAATTGTCACCTTTTGTCAGAATTCGGTAAATACCAACCCTGCTGCGTCTTTTTTTGCAATGTCCACAAATTTCCATCCACGAGCCTTTAAACGATAGATTTGCAAAATTTCCTTTTTGGAAAACTGCACTTTGCAATGCATCTTTGTAATCAATCTGAAATGGAAAGACAGATCCGCTTTTATCTCAGGAAACTATCGCGCTTCAAATCCTGAAAATACAGCATTCCGATTATACTAAATCGTAGAATATAGTTAAAAACTTCATCACGAAAGGAAGATGTAGGAAAAATATATTAAATGGAGTTTAAAAT
Organism: Maratus michaelseni; assembly: GCA_963931845.1. NCBI lineage: Eukaryota > Metazoa > Arthropoda > Arachnida > Araneae > Salticidae > Maratus > Maratus michaelseni. Next base: position 496,562,791 of record OZ007586.1, read on the forward strand.
TTCAGAAAATGCTTTGGATATTATATTTGTCATATTATATGAGAAGCTTCTGGTTATAAAGACATATGGAAAGCAAAACTGGCAGAGTAATTCAATAGTAATAGCATTTAAGAATTTATGATATGGATAGGAAAATTATTAATGCTCTAAATAAAGCTAAAAATACTAAGCTACTATTTAGCAGTAACAATATAAAAATCTTCTTGAAGAAAAACATATATCTTTTAAAGGACATTTTATGAGTTTTAGAGGTAATTGCTTATATACTTTTATAGCTTTTTACCGTACTTTAAGTTCGTGTTAGTATGTCCCTTTATTCTACTTTAAAGTTCATAGAAAAGTACACAGTGACATATTAACGGTATAAGATTTGTCGTGCTGTAGCAATGGGGCGAAGAGAACACACTTTAATATAACCATATTGACATAATTAGTGTCATGGGCGTGATTACAGTATTTTCTGTTAGAGATAGTCGAAATTTATTGCGCGAAAACTACCAATCATCGTATTATCTTACACGTCAGTGCGACGCGCGCTTTTCTCTTCTACTCAAAAATAGATTTTTAAATGCAATAGGTAAATAAATAGAAGTAAGGAAATTTTCCACTTACTTTATTCTTATTTGTAGATGTGCAGGTGTCCATAATTTTGTTTCGATGTATCCATAGATGTTAATCCATAGGGCGCAAACGCACGAATATCCAAAGAGCACTGGTGTCGAGAAACGCTGCTTATATTTGGAAAAATATTTGTTAGTTTTAGTTTAATATAATTATATCCATTTATTTATGATTTAGATTTAATTATAATTAGGAAAATGTTACAGCAATTTGAGGAGTCTTACTATCTGCTCCTCTTAATTTTAAGCATTACATAGTAATACGAGTTTCTCGGTCTGCAAAAAATTTATTCTAAAAAAGAGAGTTTTTACTGCATGTGTACTGATCAGTTCTTTCGCTTTTGGAAAAAAAACAGTTCATTAATTGGAAATTATACTATTCGTCATAAGGATGATGCAAAGGATCGTTAGCACTTTCACTTTCTGAGTTCAAGGACTTGGTATTACATTTCTGGGTTATTGACAGTCATTAAATTTGATTAGTATATTTTCCGAGTGTTCTTTTTCTCTTATTTGGGTGATTACAGTGTGGTTTTCCAATATTCCAATATATTATTATAATTGAGCATCGATTTTGTATATAGCGATTTATTATTTTTTATTGAACCGCGTATCTCGGCTTGGTAAAAATTTTCTAAAAAGAAAAAGAAAAAGAAAAGAAGAAATAATTAAGACAAATTTTATTAATTTTTGAATACCCGTTAAATTTTAGTGTAATTTGTATAACCAATTTAATTATCTGAACAGTATTATATAGACTAAATATTTACAAAAGAATTTTTGATTCCTAACATAAAAGAGCACCTTCTTCCATGTAGAAAATCGATTTTATAACGTATGCTACATATTTTGTATGGCTCGAATCTCCTAATTATCCTTATTAAGAAACGCCACAGCCTTTATTTTATGCTGTAATAGAGTGCAACATTTAATTATTTTTAACTACTATAAAGAAACGATGCAATATCCAGCTTACATATTTCCTGACTAACGATAGGAAAACCAAGGTTCATATGTCGCTACGTATATGTTTTAGTATTTTCCTAAAAAACTGTCAGCTTATAAGGCATAATTGACATATTTTATTGCTATTATAATATATTCATAATTATGACACATTATATTATATATATAATAATGTTTACACATAAGTCTATTACATGTAATTCATAATAAGACAGCTTTTATTGCTATTATAAGATATTCATAATTATGATACATAATTAATCCTATTACATATAATTCACAATAAGACATACTTTATTGATATTATAAATAATAACTTTTTAGCAAAAATATTTTTATTTCATTTATAATAATTCAAATTTTAGATTTATAGTTACTGAATATATTTTTTAATTTTTTTTTATTAAATTAGCTTAAATTTACAAAATGAAAATACAGTTTGTTATTATGTAACGACAATTGCAACTCATAAATACAACGAAATCGTAAACAATTATTTAAAAAGATTTTATTAAAATATAATTAACACTTGTAAAACTAAAATAATACCTTACATTACATGACAAATTTGAAATGAATGAATAAAAAACTACATAGTGAGATGATGAGATTATGTATGAGATTAATCTTTCACTAACCATTTGGTAGTCAAAAGATGTACACACATCGCATTGCAAAGTTTCTCTGTGGCAATTAAAATTTATTAAATCTTGAGCTTGATTTTCTTGGGAACTAAAAGCCATTGCGTGAAATCTCATCAGGATAATTAGAGAACAGTACATTATAACATATACAAATTATTAAAATCTATTAATTAAATGTTAAGATTTCCCCTTGATAATTAAGATTTAATTCATAATCTTAAAAAAAAAAAAAAGAAAAAAAAAGACTTTATTTATGCCACACGTTTCATTTAAAAGTGAGTAAGTATGTAAGTGTAACTTAATTAACGCTTTAATTATTCTTCATTATCTACTCTTATAAGGGACATTGTCCGTAGCGTATATGATTTAATAAAAATAATTATGATGAAAAATATACAATGGAATTATAAAAATATTTTGCGTATAAATACATTGTGGCAGATTACATTTAAAATACGCCATTTTTTTATAATGAGAGTTAGAATGATTAAAAATAAAGCCTGATTTGACTGTATTTTAACATAGTTGCCAACTTTCATACTTTTTTTTACCATTGGAATTTAATAAAAAAATTTGCCTCATTTAATCGCAGATTTCAGCGATTAATTAAGGCAAAATTTAGTATTAACTCATCTGCATCCGAAGCGTGCATTTCAGGAATTTCTTTTTTATTCAGAAATTAAGAATTTATACCAGAAAGTCTGAATAGTAATTTTTGCTTTATTTAATGACAAGAGTTTCGTGATTACATAGAGTAAAAATTCTTCTTTTGGAATTTCCGATATAGATTCGGAATTTCTGAATAAAAATGAAATTCCTGAAATGGATGCATATATGGGCCAAAATCTGATAAGTGTGATTTCTCAGTCCCCAGTATATCTCTCGGGATTTCTTTGCAATATAAATTCTCATTTGAATTAAAAATATTTCTCTGTGATTGTTCTACAATCACAGAGGCTATTATGTTACTTCTACTGTGAAAATCTGTTTTTTAATCTTTAAAATGGAATTTAAATATCTCAAAAGTCACTACTGTTCCCCCTCCTCAACCCATACCTTGATCATTAAAACCATCAACAAACAATAATTATTAATTTAAAAAAAAAGCAATTTATTATAAACATGAATCTCATGGAGCATAATAATGTATTTTTATATGAATCAACTGTGTAATATTTGTTTTTGTTGGGTTTAAAGTCGTGTCCCTCACTTTTTTGGTCACTACTGTCCCGGTGTATGAATTTCTTCATATTTCTACCAGATGGCAGCATGCAGTCATTTTCAGTATTCTTTCTAGTAGTGGATGACATGTTGTTCTTAAAAAATCATCACTGCTTGCTGTTTGTTCATACAGAAGATTTTCTGGATTGAAAAGAATGGAGAAAATGTAAGCGTACCTTTATTATCCGTCTTTACTGTTCCCATTGTCAATTTAAATATTGATCTGGCAGGGAATTTCTGTTAAGAAATGGGAAGAGTATTATAAGACTTTGCTTACGGAAACTAGAAATGAATTTCAAGTAAATCATATAGATATTGAAAAGAAAAAAGAAGAGACAACTTTTGGACAACCTATATTGCTGGAACTGAGAGAGTAAACCCTTTAGCGGGCGGTGTCCACAAAAAAGGACACCTAATTTTAATTCCAAAACTGACAAACGGCACCAAGAATATTTAATTAAATTTTTCCTTTTATAAAGTACGGGAAAATAAGCAAGTTTTTATTTTCTAATAAATTTTTTTGTAAATTCTGGTGTCAGTCCATAATTTCATCATTTTAAAAACAGACTTACTCCGCGCCGGAAAGGGTTAAAAGGAGCAATTAAGAAATTTAAAAATCAAAGAACAAGTGGTCTTGGAGGCATATCAGCGGAGCTGATAAAACATGGAACCGATAAATTGCTCAGATTAATTACACAATTATTCGAAACATGCTGAAATGGAGCGGAAACACCAGATGAATGGAGAATTGGATATTTAACATCTATATATAAGAAAGGAGACCGACAAAAATGTGAAAATTATCGTAGCATTTCTGTAACAGCAACGTTTAGTAGACTATATGGATGAATCTTAAAAGATTTCATTGAGGAAGAAATTAGAACGAAGGAAAGTGAAGAGCAGAGTGGATTTAGAGCAGGAAGATCATGTATGGATAATATATTTTGTCTTAAACAAATTATTTAAAAAGAAATGGCGGTGGGAAATAAAACTCATCATCTATTTATTGATCTTAAGAAGGCATACGAAAACGTTCTAATCGCAAAATTATGGAATGTATTAAAGGTAATGAGTATATATCAAAATATTACTGGTGCAATTCAAGAACTTTACAGACAATCAAAAACAAATATTAAAATAGGCCAAAGACTGTCAAAAGGTTTTATAGCAGATAAAGTACTCAGACAGGGATGTTGTGTCTCCCCAACACTTTTTTTAATTTATGTTGAAGAAGCATTGAAAATTTGGAAAGAAAATTGCAGAGGAATGGGACTTAATGTGGATGGAACATCAATTTTCACTCTACAATTTGCAGATGACCAAGTTATAATTGCAAAAAGTAAAAATGATTTAGAAAAAATGACGATAAAATTTAAAGAAGAATATGAGAAATGGGGACTTTACATGAACATTAGTAAGACCAAATACCTATGTATAAGAGGAAATGAGACAAAACTAAATTTAAATAATAACATAAAAATAGGAAGCTGTGAGTATTATAGATACCTTGGTGTAGACATTAATAGAGAAGGCACAGACTCACAGGAAATTAAATACAGAATCCGCCAAGGAAGAAAGGCTGTAAAAATTTTAAACTTTATTTGTTGGAGTGAGGAGATCTCCAGGAAAAGAAAATATAATATATACAATTCTATAGTAAAGAGCATTTCGTTATGTGGAGCAGAGTGATGGATAATTATGGAGACAGAAAGAAAGAAATTAGAAGCAGTGGAAATGGATGCCCTAAGAAGTTCATGCAGGATATCAAGAATAGAAAGAATAAGAAATGAAAGAATAAAAGAAATGATGAAAATAAAGGGAACCATATTAGATGATCTCCAAAAGAAACAATTAATCTAGTATGGCCATATTAAAAGAATGAGTGACGAGACACTACCCAAAATCGCATCTAATTACAGAACAAACCAAAAGATGAAACGAGGAAGATCACGAAAGGCCTGGATGGATGATATAAAAAAGGCCATGAGGGATAGGGGTCTGGAGGAAGAATGGACCCTTGACCGGAAGAAATGGTGTGGTCTCTTGTAGATTTTTCGGATGGCGGCCCCTAACGCCACAAACTGAGTTTATATATATATATATATATATATATATATATATAACCATTAATGAAGCATTACCGCAACACCAACATAAACTATGAAATTAATGACAGAAATAAGAGAAATAAATGACAGGGATAGAAGTGACTTTTTTTGCAATTTTGCCACATTACTTTAAAAAGAACATTTTTGAAATGTTGTATGCACTGTTTTCAAAGACATATCGAACCTACGATTATTATAATCGTAGGTTCGATATATCTTTGAAAACAGTGCATACAACATTTCAAAAATGTTCTTTTTAAAGTAATGTGGCAAAATTTCGAAAAAGTCACTTCTATCCCTGTCATTTATTTCTCTTACAATTTGTTTTGTCTGATAAAAACTGCCATATCATATTTATTTTTCAATGAAGTTTGTGTCCATATACTAATTATTATTCTGCAGTACATCAGTGATTATTAAAAATTCAAATTGAGCATAATATGAGACTTTTAAAAATCGGATTTCAGCAGAAAATCAGCAGCCAAAAATCACACTCATGAGATTTTGGCTCGTATGGGCTTTGGATGCAAATGGGTTAAATTTTACTGGTTAGGAAAAAGTGTAAAATTTGACAGCTATGGCCTTGCAAATCTATAAAAACTATAGTTTCAGATTTTTCCTACTTATATTTGATTAAAACTGACTAGATGTATGCTGAGATGTCTGAGGGCGATTATGCTCCCTCTTTCCCGGTGATTAGTGATTACTTTTAAGAAGTAGTTTCGATATCAGTAACATTTTTCAGTAACTCGTATATCTAGCAGTTTCATTTTTAAAATAGCAGTATATTTTATCCATCTTTTCTCTCCATATTCCATACCTGCCTAGTCTCAAAATTTTGGGATACCACTTTTCCCAAAAATAAATATTCGCTTCATTTAATGACTAAGTTTGTGATTAAAATAAAGAGTATATTTTTATTGGATAGAAAAGAGCATCCAAAAATCGGGAGACTTGGACATTCGAATAATTTAAATTGACATCATTTCGCATAAGGTAAAGCCGGGAGAGATTGCGCGGTCGGAGAGATTACGCATATAGAGTTTAGGGGGGAAGGAGTGGAGTGAGCGCGCAGCGACTCCAGGTAATTGTACAGCAGCAGTAGTGGCGTGTCTACTTGAAAGTGCATGTTGATTGTTTTGATTGTCTAAGATAAAGTATTGCTATTTTGTTTTGTTTTCCCAAAGTAAGTGCTTCAATTTTCATAGATATTCATCAGAATTTCTACAAATAAGAACAATGTCAGTAGTACAAAATATTTTAAATTTAAACGATTTTTCATAAGCTACTAATCTAGACCAACAATGTGAACATCAACGGTTCGTTTTAGTAGCGGCCATCCTCTTTAATAAAAAGGTACGTGTTGCTGACGACTGGGAATTTCGCTAATCGTTACCACGGATTAATCTCGGAAAATAAAACATTTGAAATTACTGATAAAATTAATTGCTCGAAAAGTATTTGTCAGAAAATTGTTAGACAAATTGCGTTAGAAATGTAAAAAAATGTATTTTTTTTTATATAAATTTCAAATCCACTGATTATGCCATTTTTCAAATATTAAATTTCAAAAATTATCAAATTTTACAATGGAGTACCACATCGAAAACTTCACGGGTAAAAAAATAATACTAACAGCAATGTGTCAGCACGAGTCACAAATTATAGTAACCGTATTATTCTGTTAAAATATAAAAGTGAATTATGATGTTACGAGTGCATGATTTTTATTTAATTCTCGACAAATACTAGATGCGCCATTTCTTTTTAGTTGTGTATAATATAGGTTAATTCACGTTATTAAAAAATGTAGCTATAAAACATATAAATCAATGGAAAACGGTAGGTAATAAATTGTAAACGTAACAATAAACCGTATTTAAAAAAACATAACTCAGTGAAATAAGTATCCGTTTTTATGTTATTTTAGGATGTTCCAGGTACAGATTACTTTAAAATACAAAAGGTTAAATTCACCGATATATTTCGTTTGATTCAAGGTTCTTTTGGAGAAACCGACCAGCTCAGCGGGCGTAGTCTGCTAGTGTTTATATAAAAGGCTGCACAATCTCTCCTACTGAAATCAGAGAGTTTGCGCATCTGCTACTTAGGAGAGATGGCGCATTGTTTCCATTAGTCTCCATGCTAGGAGAGATTACGCAGCTTATTGGTAAATTTGCTTAAAAAAATGAAAAATTAAAATGGACTAGTTTTAAGTTAAACGTGTTATCAAGTAACTTAATGTTATTTTGTAATCTTATCTGGACTTGCTCTTTCTGATTATTTAATTTTTTCCCCTTTAATTTAATTTTTTTAATCGTTTTTAAAATTATTTCCTTTTTCTAATTCTTTAATAATTGGGTTGAAATATTCACTCCTGATACAATAATATTTGTTCACAAAAACCTTACAACAATGTCATTTAAGTGTAATTATTATTGTTAGCAATTTAATTGTAGCTATGATTAGCAACAATCTCTCCTACCCATGTGCGCAATCACACCAACCCTGAAATGACAGATTGCGCAAAACAACTTTCTTGGTTTTATTACAACTGTTCTATTACATTACAACATAACAACAAAATAGCAATGGAAATGCATAAAAAACAAATGAAGTCAAAATTATTCATGGATAGTTTAGCAAAAAAATAATATTTATATTTTTTATTGTTATTCTTTTGAATTGTGCGCAGACTCTCCTAGCTCCCATAAGGATGTAAAATGCTTAAGGATGTAAAATAGCCTCTCTCTCTAGGAGACCTTATGGGAGAGCATTACTGTACCATTTTATTGTACCATTACTGTACCAATATAAAGTTGAAATTTATTTTGTCAAATGTTTGTAATATTTTAATCCCTTCTCAATTTTCTACTTCGGTTTCATCAACTTTTTTCTTTAAACAAAATGTTGATAACCTCTATAAAAATATTATATTAGCTAATCCCGCTTACACGTTCCAAGCCGGGCAAGCATGTCATAATAAATTTTGATCATAATTTAATGTTTTTATTTAAATTATTTACAGATTGTACGATGTTACTTTTTTGTATTTTGGTTTCTTGTGACATATACTTTCGTTTATAAAAGTTTATTTAAAATGAAAAATATCTGTTAGCTTTCATGGCAACATTCTTGGATTTTCTTTGATTTGCCTTTTTTGTCACCCTTTTTTTTCAAATTTGAGTCATTAAAATTTTGCTATAATACATTTTCAATATTGTATTATTTAATTTATAATATAGTAATATTGTCTTATATTTTAATAGCATTACTATCACATATTATTATTATTATTATTATTATTATTATTATTATTGTTGTTGTTGTTGTTGTTGTTGTTGTTGTTGTTGTTGTTGTTGTTATTATTATTATTATCACTATTATTATTATTATTATTATTATTATTATTATTATTATTATTATTAATTTAACTATGTGATTGTTATCCCAAGTTTCAATTTTTAGATCAGTAGTCCTTAGATTTAGTTTTTCTTTTATCGCTCCATTTCGCACTTGAGCTTAGTGATTGAAAAATAGTGGTACTGAAAAATTGGAAGGTTTGGGAGCAATGTTTTATGAAATAGTTTAGAGAAAATCGGTTAAATATTTATAGACACAAAAGCGATTTTTTAACTAGTTATATTATTGGAAAACTTCTACCCACAAAATTAAGTAATGATTCTATTAAAACGAAAACTTTAACTAGTCTATTAATCAAAATACACTTGTTTAATAATAATGTTATTACTACATTGAACAGTGCAAAATCTTAGATTTTAAAATTTTCGGTAAAGTGTTATACTAACCTATGTAAAATTAAGGGATGAAACGAAAATCAACAGAATATATCCGCCCATTATTCTTTCTTTCTTTCTCTCATTTCCTGATAAGCCTACTTAGTTATTTAACATTAAGTAAGGATTGTGTTTCTGGGAAAAATAAGTGTTTTAAAGACATTGTGGATTTTAGTGTAGTACTTGAATTTTAACGAATCGGGAAGGAGTCTTATTGCGTTTAAAAGTAAACTTGTTACTCCACTGCTCTTCCTCCTCCTAAAGTGATTTAATAGACTGTTATTTTTATTGTTAAGCTAGCTGATCCATCCGGCGTTGCCCGGAAATCAGTAACTTTCTTTTGCGGTTTCGATAAGAATAATAATTTTTGCATTCTGTTCTAAACAAACCTCTTTCCGAACGAAACTCTGGCGCTCGTCCCCTCTGCCTACGGCATTGTAATGCAGGCGTACTACGCAAGCGCTGCAGTGTCGTAAGGTTCAATTTCCACCTCTAGGGGGCGCGAAATCCTCTTACTTAGTTATCTATATCTTAATCAGTTCATGTTAAGTTGAATTAACCAATTCCCGTTGAAGAAGATTCCAAACATTTTTTAGTACACTTTGGTCGAAATATGAAAATGCCCTAAGTCGACCACTTTCAACCACAATATCTCCCACAGCTACCGACATGCAACTACCATAGTGCACTATGGGAGACTTGAGGCTACTACCACACACAAACACCAGTGTTCTGTGCTGGGTAGTTGTGGCTGCAAAATGAAATATAAGGACATACATGTCTATGAAACTACCCTAGGTCGACCACTTTCAACCACCATATCTCCCACACCTCCACAGCTACGAACATGCAACTACCATAGTGCACGATGGGTGAACCGAGGCTACTACCACACACAAACACCAGTCGTCAGCGCTGGATAGTTGTGGCTGCAAAGTGAAATACAGGGTGATTATAAAAAAAACTATCCCGATATATGAGCCCCTAACTGTCATACCGTTCACAGAAACTGAATGAAATTCTGGCCTAAAGTATTTTGAGGCATGCGCTCAAGAATCATGTGAAAAACAACAGTTAAATTGTAACAGTTACGGTTACAGTGACAAAATTTCGAAAATTTCAAATTGCAACACCTACTTTTTTTTTATTGGAATGTGATCTTCATAGTGAAAAACCATAAAAAGCGTTGGAACGGTACCTGTAGCACGAAAATCACCGGCGCTAGGCAGACTAAGAAGAAAAGTGAAAACAACCAATAAAGGACAGAGAAGCAACAGAAAGTAAAACATTTTATTGTTCAGTGCTATCCACCATCTGCCGCATGTAAAGTGTTGTCGTGTGTGAAATGGAAAATGTATGAAACACAATAAAATGTTTTGTTTTCTGTTGCTTCTCTGTCCTTATTGGTTGTTTTCACTATTCTTCTTAGTCTGTCTAGCGCCGGCGATTTTCATGCTACAGGTACCGTTCCAACGCTTTTTATGGTTTTTTCACTATGAACATCACATTCCAATAAAAAAAAGTAGGTGTTGCCATTTGAAATTTTCGAAATTTTGTCACTGTAACCGTAATTGTTAGAATTTAACTGTTGTTTTTCACATGATTCTTGAGCGCATACCTCAAAATACTTTAGGCCAGAATTTCATTCAGTTTCTGTGAACGGTATGACAGTTAAAACTCATATATCGGGATAGTTTTTTTGTAATCACCCTGTATATGAAAACACACGTCTATTCGTTTATATATATATATAGATTATCATCATGTCCTTATTTCAAGTTAAGGCTTAGATGCTTTACACTCACGCTAAAAAAAAAAAAAAAATTATCGGTTAAAAAAAAGAAAAAAGTCGCCAAATTTAGGGGATTTTTTTCTTTAATGGCAACCTAGCCATTGTATTAAGTTATTCGTTTGGCGCAGTCTTGGAAATCGCGCCAAACAAACAGTCGCCAATCTTTTGTTTACATTTTAGCGTGATAGTAACACATCTGTTCCCAAGTTAACAGCCCTGAGAGGAATGTTACAACACTGAAGATCAATATTATTCCTTATTATGCGTAATATTATACCTAACATACGTAATAATATAATTTATATATATATATACAAAACGTTGAGACTGCAGAATTTGTATCATCGACTATCCCTTAAAACCCTTTAAGCGTTTTGCCCGTATTTTTCCGTTTCCCAAAAACAACGAAAATCGACTCTAGACAAAAATATTTTTAACAAAATTGTATTTTAAGATATATGTAAAATAAAGAGATGTGAAGTTTTTTTTTTTTTTTTTTTTTTTTTTTTTTGTGAAATAAAGAGATATGAAGTGTATTTTAAAAACAAACGGGAAAAGAAAATTTAAATCATTTTATGTGTTACAAATATTTTTATGAAAATGCAGGAAAGCCCTCAGACGCACGGTTTTATTTTTAAAAACCTTCAAATTTTACCTTTACCACCTACCACGTGTAAAAGGAGTTTATGTTGCATTTAACAGCCAAATATTGTGGTTTTATGCAATCTTCGACATTTATTGATAAAGAGTCTTTGGCCATAATGCCAAATGTATCTCGCAACACCTCAGAAACTTCAGTCGTTATTCATTTAGAAAAAGTGTCGTTTTTAAAAACAAAATTTAAACTCATAATTCTTTTGAAATGCCGAATGCAGCTCAGGAAATTTCAATTTTGAATTATTCTGTTGGTCTAGCAAATTTGGAATATTTTACACTGCAACTGCTCATGATGAGTAACATCTACTTCTTGTTTATAATGATGGTAAGTAACCAGAGAGTTTTCTCTAAGCTCTGTATTCCCATTTTTGTTATTTAATCATTTGAACTGTTTGAACGAAGAAGCATAATATAGGGGGAAATTAAAAATATAGGTAGGATATAATTTTATTTCCTATTGACATAATATTGATACCTATACCATATATACCCTATGATATTTATCTTTTAAGGTATAATTTTTATTTTCTCTATATCAATTTGTTCATATCATCTGTTTTCAATGGCAGTTATGGTTGGATCTTATAACTTGAAAATTCATGCTATTGCAAGATAAACAAATTGAACGAATTTTATGGTTCGTTTTTTTCTCAATCTTGAGTTTTTACAAAATGTTAAGTATACCTTGATTGATCCACGTCATCGCTCGTGTTATACAAAAAATGAAAATCACCTAAAACGAAAAACGGTAAGAAGAATGATCTGTCAGTTATTTTCGGCTTTAACATTTGTATTAGATTCTTAGCGATGTTCATTAGGACTTATGAAAAATATTTTTCATTAATAATTTTCTTCACATATAAATGTGCTAGTTAAATGTACTATATATTGCAATATTTGTTAAGAGTAGTAATGGTTTTATTCCTCTATTGTCAAATTACTTGTATTTCTTTCCTTAATTTCAATCGAAGTAGTAATTGTTTTCATTATAATAAAGAAAATGAACACTTTTGTATGACAATGATACAAACAGCTTTGAAATTTTTGTAAAACTAAAACTGATATCAAAGTAACAGTACGTAAAGAGAGAAAGAAAACGAATTAAGACTATTAACCCCTTAAGCACCATATTCAGTTTAGTGATAGTATGCTGAATACCAGATATTGGGTTGTTCGGAAAGTTCCTTCCGTTTTGGAAAACCAATTCGTACCGGAAAATTCTGCCCATCAATTATTATACATTACATATCGGAATTAATGTCTAATAACTGAATGATAGAATTTTCCGGTACGAATTGTTTTTCTCAAGCGGGAAGAACTTTCCAAACAACCCAATATATTAAATTTCGTCAAAAGTAATGTCATTATTTTTAATTATATGTGAATAATTTAATTACATGTAATGTAAGGAGATGAAATAAAGGTTTGTTAATATTATACAAACAGAATAAAGGCTCAAAGTTCCAATCTTCATCGCTTGATTCAAAACTATCATCACTATCGTCTATGTGATCATCAAAATTAGGAACATAATCACTGTCCCTGTCTGACATAATTATTCTATAACATCACTATCTACCAGAGATACAAACAAAACCGAAAGCGAAACACTACAATTTACGAAAGACAACTGAACAAAATGACCAACCCATAAACAAATGAATGCCGAAGAAAGAAACAAAGCAGCGAGAAAACTAATGAGTTTGTTTTGGACACAAGAAAAGCCATCTATTGGATGCTAAAATAATCATTGCTATAAAGCTCGTACAAAAACAATCACAATAGCAATTAGCGACGCAAAAAACTAGATGCTTAGAACATTGGCAATCTGGACTTAAAATGGCAATCTGGACGTATGCACATACGTCCTGGTATTGCAGATGAAGAGTTCATGACGTACGCAGGTACGTCGTGGTGCTTAAGAGGTTAACTACAATTCTAGTTAATGTAAGAAAGATGAAATGTACCATTTTAATTCGTAACGTTCTTTATACGATTTATTTTGCCATAAGATGTTATCCACATGATAAAATTGAGCCTAAATCTTAAAAGTTCAACGGCAACGGCATACTTTTACAGAATATTTAAGTTTCCCATATCAAAAAATGTGGAAATAAAAATTAGCATCAATTTTGAATGATAAGTCAGTGACTTATAAATTATTGAAATATCATATAATATAATATGAGCAAATCTTGTGTGTTTGTCAGTGTGTATCCAAATTTTATCTTAAAAACGGCTCTAACGATTTTGACGAAATTTTGTATCTTAACGTTTTGTGATTCCAGAAGACCATTGGACTATGTCACATGTTCGAGAAAATTCAATTAGTGGGTCATTTTGGGTCACAACAGGTCAGAGTTAAGCTAATTTTATCTAAAAAACGGCTCACACGATTTTGACTACATGTTGTATCTTACCGTGTTGGATTAGGAGGACACCATTGCAATGGATCACATGTTCGAGAATATTCGATTAGTGGGTCATTTTTGAGTCACTACGGGACAAGTTAATTTTATCTAAAGAACTGCTCTAACGATTTTGACTAAATTTTGTATCCTACCGTTTTGTATTACGAGAAGATCATTGGGCTAGGTCACATATCTGAGAAAATTCCATTAGTGGATCATTTTTGGGTCGCTACGGGTCAACCTAATTTTTTTTATCTAAAAAACGGCTCTAACGATTTTGACTAAATTTTGTATCCTACCGTTTTGAGGTACGAAAAGACCATTGGGCGGGTTCAATTATTCGAAAAAAAATCGATTAGTGAGTCATTTTGGGGTCAGTACGGGGTCAAGCTAATTTTATCTAAAAGACAGTTCCAGCGATTTTGACTACATTTTGTATTCTACCGTTTTGGGTTGACAGAAGAGCACTGGGCTAAGTCACATGCTCGAGAAAATTCGATTAGTGAGTCATTTTGGGGTCACTACGAATCAATGCATTTCAATGTGAATTCATGAAGGTTTAAACAGTTATTAAGTTGTTGAACAACTGGCAGTAAACGAAGTCGCAAAGTTGGCAACATTTCGCAATTATTACCAAATTTAGCGAAAATGGCAAGATTTGGCGAGAAATGATTTTCACCAATGCCAAAACACATGCATGTCACCAAATGAAAGATTGTGCCATTTCCGCCAAATGTGGCGAAAGAATTCACTTTATGAATCTGAAGGAATTTTCTAGAAAATCGCAATAGGAGCCGAGATACAAGATTCATCCAATTAGTGTCCATAGAACGTACTCGAAAACAGAATTCTACCAATCAAGGTACATAGAACTGATTATTATATGTTGTACAGATAATTTATTGTTATATTTAATTGAACACAAGGATAATTTTGAATTAATTTTCCAATTTATTTTCAGCAGTGAAATTACGCCATTATTGAATATTAAACATGTGAAGTTATTTTCCAAATTGCTCACAAAGCCGACAGAGTGAAAAATTGTCCAGGCCGGGGATCGAACCCGGATACTTTGGAATAATGCTCCAACGCTCTACCATTGAGCTACGAGGACGATACTCAGTCTGGCATTTCTCACCCTAATATGTCGGAAAGGCTGCAACGTGCAACACGAGATGGAAAAGTCTCCAAGTGCACACAACCTTTGTGGCATACATAAGACGAAACTAAACCCAGCATAGGCGAACACATAGGTGTTGCAGCCTTTCCGACATATTAGGGTGAGAAATGCCAGACTGGGTATCGTCCTCGTAGCTCAATGGTAGAGCGTTGGAGCGTTATTCCAAAGTATCCGGGTTCGATCCCCGGCCTAGAAATTTTTTCACTCTGTCGGTTTTACTCTTTGTGAGCAATTTGAAAAATAACTTCACATGTTTAACACAAGGATAATATTAACAGAGCATAGCTCGATCTTCCCCGTTGGTGAACTTGCTAAAGAGAAACGTCCTTTGTTTAGGCATAACTTGAACAATAATTTCTGTGTTTCATTATTTTTTGTCATATGATGCTTTGTAAAAGACCAAACATAAAGCACATGCATTGTTTCTATAAATATGTTTTAGTAATATTAATTATTATTTAATAATGCAATTATTAAAAACACATATAGAAACATACTTTTTTTTCGCCACCATAAGAATCACCATAACCATATTAAATTGCAGCTTTAAGGGGCCATACTATTAACATTAAAACGGAAAATCTCTTTTTCTGCAATTTCATACACGCTAAATACAGTAAATATTATTAATTTCCTCATGAATAGTGTTCTCTCGTTTACAAGTTATTGTTACATCATTGTTTTAACAACTTTATCCGCAATATTACGCAATTCTCAAAATGCGATTCACAATATTGACACAGTCCTCGAACATACTTTAACTCATATTTCGCGTGTTTTTGAAGATAGAATAACAAATCGAACGCGATACGATGTACACTGCTCAAAACAATTAAAGGATATTGCAGTTTTAGGTGGATTTTGTATCTGGGAAACTTTTTAGCTTATTGATACATGGTCGACAGACATAGTAGGTTATATGAGAATAAATTACACATGTTTGGCAGAAAAAAATGCATTTTATTGCGCATTTGTGTACAAAAGGAAAAAAACACAATTTGTGCATATGAGAAAAAAAGAATAAGAAAAGGTGTTTTCTTCAAAGAAAATCATTTTCAGTAGGGGGTATGGTTTCCACGGGCGGCCAGCAACGTTGAACACCTTTGAGGCATGGACTCAATGAGGCTATTAATGACGAGTTGGGGTATTCTGCCCCACTCTTCCAGAAGAGCTCTTTCCAGTTCTTGGAGAGTTTGTGGGGGTTGTTGGCGGCCAGAAACTCGTCTTCCTAGAGCGTCCCAAACGTGCTCGATTGGATTCATGTCTGGAGAACACGCTGGCCATTCCATTCGAACGATTCCTTCCTCGAAAAAGAAATCCTCCACCAGGTATGCACGATGTGGCCTGCAGTTATCGTCCATTAAAATGAAGTTATCTCCGATTGCTGCAGCGTAAGGGACTACAATAGGTCTGAGGATCTCATCCCTATATCGGCGACCAGTCAGAGCTCCATCTCGAATGATGTAGAGGTCAGTGCGCCCGTCAATGGAGATGCCACCATACACCAACACTCCTCCACCGCCAAATCTGACACTTTCGTGCACGAACGCAGGATTATTCCTACTGCCACGGTCCCTCCAGATGAAAATACGCCTATTATCCGGATGCACAGAAAAACGGGACTCGTCAGAAAACAGAATATTGCTCCATTCATTTCTCCTCCAGTTGACATGCTCGGTTGCCCACTCCCTGCGGTCGCGACGATGCCTTGATGTTAATCTAACACATACCATCGGTCGGCGAGCATACAGACCTACAGCATGGAGCCGGTTTCGGACAGTCTGAGTGGAAATCGTGGTGCCTGTAGCCGAGCGAAGGTGTTGTTGGAGAAGAGTAGCGTTCATGTTTCGGTGTCTCCGAGTTGTTAACGCTAAATACCGATCTTCATTGGGCGTTGTTGCCCGTCTACGACCTTGCCCTGGTCTTCGGCCTGCACATCCACTCTCCAAAAAACGGTTCCAGATCCTGGAAATGACACTTTGTGACACTCCAATGGCTTGCGCTACTTCGGCTTGAGTTTGGCCCCCTTCTAACCTACCAACAATTCTCCAAGCTTCTGAATCTGTCAAATGACTTCGCTGAGACATCGTACTCATCGAAACAAAGCAATCACTGAATGCCGATCATCCTTGTCTTCATTCTCTTTTATCCAGTTGAAAGTCAAATTTCATTCGCTGCCGCTGAAGCGACGTTTTTGACGTCGAACTCAAAATTTGCATACTCCACAGTTTGAAAACCAGAAAAATTTGCATTTGTGATTCTCTTCTTCTATTTTCGGCAAAAAAAATTTCGTTTATATCTTTATTTTATATAAAACTTCAAATATCCTTTAATTGTTTTGAGCAGTGTATATATGAATTCGTATTGAGATTTTCGTAGTTTGTGTAAAAAAAGAAAACAAAATATGCGTACGATCCCTCAAAAACATTTCACTATAACTGATATGTAGAAAATCATGAACAAACAACTGTAGTGCAAAATTATTTATTTTGCGACTTTTAAAGTTGGAATAATGACCATCGTTTGGAGGAATTTTCTTTATACATGCTGTACAAATTTGCGAACTTAAAACCTTTAAGATAAAAAAATATAATATGATTTTTCATGTCATAAATTTACCTTTTTATATCTTCTTTTATTTAGAAATATTTTTCTCGTAATTCATTATAGCTGTGTGTACAAGAGACTTACGAAAACAAATGGAAATATATAAAAAGCTCAGAAATAATGCAGTTCTTCTATATAGGAGTTTGTGTAATTTGGACAATAACTGGCTGCATTTGAATTTTTAAATAGTTGTTTCTCTTAACACTTTTTGCGTTCCATTTAAAAGAACTGATTTTTCAGTTGTTCAAACGATTAATAGACTTTGAAAAATTATATATAAAATAGTGGAAAAGACACTTGAAAAAAGTACCAGATTTTTATAAAACACCATAAAAGAACAGAAAAAGCTCTTCGAAGTTGATTTTATACATTGATACCTAAAGGCACTTAAATACTATGTACATTTTTTTTTCGAATCCGAGATGCTGATAACACTGGAATTGTTATCGTACAGTTAAGAGCATAAGCGTTCCAAGTCTAACTTTGTGGTAACAAAGTGTAAAAATAAGAAAAATGAAAAAGACTATGTCTCTACAATCGAATTTACCGGTGCACACGCCTCTGTCCACAGCTATATGAAATCACGGACAGTACCATAGTATGTTATGTCCCAGGCAGTGGTCGAGGTAGTGCACTATGAGGAGCAAAACTACAGTCGTGGCTACTTTTTCAAGTAGTTTGTGGTGTAACGCGCTATCTATATTTTGAAAATGTAATGTAACTGTACAAAAACTCAGCAGTTTGTAGCGAGCACTCACCTTTTAACGCTATTAGGGAAAAAAAAAAAGTGCAATCTTCAAATCACGTGATCGAAACTTTCCTCTTTTATTCAAAAAGTATTCTGCCCAACAATATGCGAATGTCAGCGACAATATACTGGAAGAAGAGTAAATAAAATTTATCCAATGTATTGTTATTCATAAATATGTTTACACTAGTAGCCGCTTATTAGGTCTCTTGTTCGGATGTATAGCTCTGTTTTCGTGTGTCTTTAAAAAAATAAAGAAGTTATAGTTTAACCGGCATTTTTATGTAACTTTATATATAAATGTTTATTGTATTACGCATCTCTCTTAATTTCGCTAAAAAATTGTAATATGTGTATTAACATTTTGGATACTAACACAAAACATTTTCTTGTATGTTATTTTTAAAAAATTTTTAATGCCTTCGGTTATATCGCATTTATTTGACAGTATACGGGCAGACGCAATATCACGAGGAGCCGCTGTATTAATTAATCCGTATCCTCAATTTCGAGTGTAGTTTGAAAGCTTTGACAAAATCTAAAGTAGCGAATTAGGGACTTTTGAAAAGTATTTTGTAGTCGCTATTTTTTTATATCAAGTAGTTGTAATTGTGTTAACTACATTTTCGATACAATAGTAGCTGTAGTTATCTATACTTTCGGTAAAGTATTTGTAGTTTTAGTTCGCTACAAAATAAAAGTAGTTTTTACAACGGACCCTAAGCATACACATGGATACCTAAAAACACAGAGGAGCTACGTTCATTTTTTTCAAATTTGTATTTTGACTTTTCGCAAATTGGCAAATTTATCCATAGCACATGTGTTTAGGTATCGATATATACATATCATATATATATTGTCGATTTTCCTGAGATTTAATATTTATTATTACAAAAAAGTTTTCTTATATATATATAGATATTATAATTATATATATATATATATAATAAAACTTTTGTAATAATAACCATTAAATCACATAAAAATTCGACAATAGAAAAACCGATAATTATAATACCATATAAAGACATTTATCCAAAAATGTAAGATTCTCAAAATTAATATATATATATATATATATATATATATATACATAGTTTTTGTTGGTGTTACGGTAATGTTTCATTAATGGTTATATATATATATATATATGTGTGTGTGTGTGTGTGTGTGTGTGTGTGTGTGTAACCGTTAAACGATAGTATAGAATTCCTCATACGCAAATGGAAAAAATCAAAAAATGAAAATACCTGCTGTTATGAATAAAATAATAAACATCCAGAAAAGAATTTGAAATTGAAATAGTGAAATATTTGTGGACATAATTACGAGGCCCAAATTACCATAGATTCCACAAAACATGTACGATTTCATCCTTGCGCGAGCTACAATAAGCTAGAAAAATACAAGATTCGGACAAGCGTACATTAAATAACCAGAAATGTGTTAATGAAATATAGGGTCCCGTGAACATTGCAAACATTCTTTAAAAATTAAAATTTTCGTATTAGACTGTCGGATTTTATTCAGAGTAATAAATAAAAAATATTTCAAAGAAACTCATAAGTAATTTCATATTTAAAAAATTCATACAAATTTAACATATTTTCGCATCAGTGCTGTTTTGCACCATAAGACTCGTTAAAAAAGTGGACTTTTTTGTTTCGCTAAAGGAAAAAATAGTTTAAAAAATAGTTCATTTTTCAGTTTTTAGCAAAAGAAAAAATACTTCAAACAGTCCATAAGACCGCTCAATGTTCAAAAACTCAAAAATAAATTAACAAATTGTCGTATCGGAGTGCGGTTTCTACCATAAGTTTTGGCAAATTGTCAGGATTTTTGTAGCAAAAAATAATTCAAATGAAAATTTGAACTATTTTTTTATTTCTTTGTCACAGAAAATCCGACTCTTTGACAAGTTTTAAGGTTTAAAACGCACTCCGATACGACAATTTGTAGTTTTTTATATGAAATTTTGAAATTTGAACGGGCGTATTATGTGATACCTTGTATATATAGCGTAACCCTCTTATGTTTCTTCGTATATCCCCAATTGAAATAAAACCTTCAAATGTTGTTCTCCACCATCTTAAAGACTACTTAAATTAAAATTTATATTTTTGTAAAATTTACCAAACAGAAAATGTTATATGATCCTCGAATCCTATCAACTATTACATAAAAAGATTCATTTTTATACGACCAAAATTTAAAAAGTTACAGTTAATCAAAATTAAAGTAATACATTGTTTGGGGACCGACAATTAATTGCGTATTCTACTTTAGGGGGAGGAAGGAAAACGTTTAAAAATAGGTTATAGTGTGTTTATTATACAGGGTGTCCCAAACACATTGATCTCGACTTTTATTACTTAAATATTGATCGTAGACTTATATTATAAATTACAAAGTTACGTAAAAAAGTTATAGAATTTTATGAAATCAATTAATTTTCAGAAGATTAAATTTCAAGAAATACAAAATTTAAATTTTTGTATAACTTCTCTTTTTCGTCTTTTATTCCTGAAAAAAATTATTATGTAAATCACAACTTTTAATAAATATATCGATGTTTTTAGGTGGTCTTTTTGCATTCCCAACGAGTTACAAAATATGAAACATATTTCTAAGGCATATAATTTTTTCCTAGAAGTGTATATTTTCTACTGCAAGATTATATTAATTTAGAATAGATGGGGAGAAAAATTTCGTAAATTTTAGGTTATTCAAAGTTTTCTTGAAGTAATAGATGAGATGTTTTTTCAAGTAATAAAGCGCATGAAGGAAACTGACCTTTTTTATGTATTTTATAGATGACTTCTTACATTGAAATTGGACTCATTCATAAAACAATTTTAGATATATAAAATTGTGACCAGTTATATTTATTCGGAGTTGATAACTAATTAATTATTAGAATGAAAGTAGGAAAAATAAATCGTCCTATAACGACAAAATCTAAAAGAAAAAAATACAATTGTTCTACAAATACAAATAAACAAAGGTTTGTTTTAAAAATATGCATAATTCGTCATATCTTTATTAATTCAGAAAATGCAGAGAAAAGAAAAATTTCTTCGAAAATCAGAACATTTTCTTTACAGATTTTTTGAACCAATGATCAACGTCGAGTTTTGTATCAATGGATCATTTTTGAAAAAAGAAAGGATTTATTCACATATAATAAGACTTCATTTTGAAAATATCTGTGATCCAGCATGTTTCTACCTTAAATACTCCGCGAACTATTAAATTTTTAAATATTTCATGCATTTAGATCATTCCCATGTTTTCAACATATATAACAGGCATTTAATATAGTTCTAAATGAATTATAAGTGAGTTGTTTCTAGCAAATATAAAATCTTCGAAGATTTCGTGATTCAGTGAAATTTAGTGACACTAATTATAATTTTTTATATAATTAATGCTTAATTATGTTATGAGTATAATAATTAATTATATGATTTTGTAATTAATGTCAGTGAAATTAATTATAAAATCTAAATTTTTATGTGATCGCAAAAATCTTGGGCGAAAATATGAGTTTTTTATACGGGAAATGCTGAAAATTAATAAAGTTCTATCGTAACTTTGTCAGTTTGGTCATACAAAAATTATTTTTTTACTTGTTAGAGCATGGATAATGTTATTTTAAACACACGGTATATGACCCTGGGACAGTCTAAAAATTTAAAAGTCGCAAATTTTGAAAATGTAGCTATTTTGTGGCTTTCAAGATGATGCAGAACAAAATTAAAAAAAAAAAAAAATGCAATTGGAAGTATACCTCTAAAAAATAACTGTTTAGGAATTAGTTATTGGACAACGAACGATAAGATGTTACACCTTTTATATTGATTTTACTAAATATGACTAACACAAATTACATAGTAATTTTGAAAGTTTTTAATAGCTTTATGCTTTGAAATTAATTTAATTACAGAATTCACTTATATTATACGAAAACGTGAGTAAAGTTGCTAAGAAAATTCCCCAACTTATTTTGGATTTGCCACTCAAATCGATTATACATCGCTCAATCCATGCGTGTGGATGCAGGCGTGTCTGACACTTTTCTAAATCAGTTAGCTTTGTATTTAAATTGATTAAAACCCAATTTTTAAATTAAATGCTTTTATGTTTAACCAACATTTAACTGTCATAATATAGCAATATCGATTTTCTAAAACTTTATTTTCATACATTATTTTTTTATTTTTTTATTTTTATTTATTTATTTTTTTCTTTTTGCGGAATTTTCTAATTATTTTATAAAAATTGTTGGGAAAATATAAAAATATTTAATTGGAAAGTTTAAGCTATATATTCTTTCAGTATAAAGCTGTCTATGTGCTAAAGAGTTAGAATCGCCCCCATGAATTTGGCGACATCAAATATATTGTCTCTTGAATGTTGTTTTCGTATAAAGCAATTTTCAATTTTCAATTGAAAGTTTTCAAGACACACGATATTAATTCAATACTTGATCAAGCAAATACATTTAATTTATATTTTTTTATATAATTTGTTGGTTTTACTGCTTTATTGCATTGTGTATAATATCTGACACATGGCAATAAAAGCTATATATTTCCCCAATTGTTATAATATATGTATAAATAACACTAATTTAGTATAATGTTTGGTAGCATTATTATGCTAAAAAACATTGCATCATTTACAAAAACACTAAAGTATGAATTAGGCGTTAATAGAAAGATTTTTATTTTAACACTTTCCAACATAGTTGAAAAGTGTTTATGAATTCGGTTTATATGGCCGTCTGTTTGTCCGTGCTCTAACTTGCGTAAATATACTTGGATTGTCATGTAATTGATGTAGTATGTTATTGAATTTTACCATGGCACATTCGGTATTGAAAGTGAAATGTGTAGCATTAAAAGTTCGTTTGCAGAGGCACTCAAAAGAATTCGGTTACATTATGGTCAATGGGGAAAAATCGCTTTCAGCGTATTTTAATGATATTACACTATTTCAAACTTATTGAAATTGATACACATCACTGAGGTGCACTACAAGATGCTTACTGTAGAATATGGTGTGCATAGAATGTATCATCCATTTACAGGTACACACAAAATAATTCTATGTAGTGTCTACGAGCAATAATTGCTGGAAATGCGTTTACAATTGTGGTATGCGTTTTTAAATATAATTAATGTTTTACATATTACTTAATGTGAATAAATTCTATAGATGATATACAGGGCTGCACAAAATAATTTGAGTACATTTTCGTTTATGCTCGAATATTGCGGAAGGGGAATTTTCAACTATATTCTGCATTTGCTTACTGAACTAAAGCTTTTCATACTATGTAGTGTATATACAAAACTGTAGATCATATTACATGGCTGCACAAAAGATAATTCGGATATTTTTCTGATTATAGATGGTAAATGCTAAAATTGGGTTTTCAGACGTGTTATGCGTGTTCCTAATTGTTTACCTAAATTTGGTAAGATCTAAATTTGGTAATAAATTAAAATTATAATTAATTTCACCTTATGAAACGATTAAGTTTGGTTACAGTTTTCCGGATGAGTGGAAAAGTGTTTCATAACCTATGCTTGACTCAGGATTTTTCTTTTTTGTTATTCTTATTAATTAATATTCAAAGCCTATACGTAAGATATTATCCGACAAATACGTAGATTTTACTAATTAACTAGGACTCTGTATCATATCTATAATATTATGTAAATTATGAAACTGTACTTTACGTCACTTATGTCATAAATATATAATTTTATTTTAAATATTGACTGGAAATTTGAAGTAATATATTAAAATATATTTCCTTTATTTTACGGTACTCAGATAATATTAAGTATTTTTAATCTGAAACAAAAAAATCATGCCATAAAGGGTTAAAATGGCACATACAATATAATATGAATAGCATAAATCGATATAGAATATCTACCATAATCAATGGGTGTCAAATGATTTATTTACCTAGCAGTGTTTCCTATATGAAAATAAGTAAAACGTAAGCCTCATATAATTATATTTTAAGTGATTGTGAAGTTTTCAAATAAATAAAATTCCTAATTACTCGCTCTATATAATTACACGAGACTACGCCATAATCATTTTCTGGAAAATTAATGAAGTGTAAAGAGTACGTAGTTTGATGTATCTTAAAAACTGGGAGAGAAAATGAAATTTCTAGTTTCATCTCATCATCAAATGGAACACTGCAATAAATGCCGAGAACGCCGCCAAACCTTTTATTATTTTTTTACTCTTATTTCAAACTTTTTCCTCCGTCTACTTTCTAGAAGAAACGTTTCAAATTAAAATGGAGCCTGGCAAAAAATAAAAAAGAAGATGCAAGCCTTGAAGGGAAGAAAAAAATGCTACATCAAAAGAAGGGAATAATCATATATGAAGAGACGAAACATTGCTTGCCGCGGTTTGCGAGATTGGGACAAAGCTGGTAAAGTAATAAATAAGTAAATAAATAACTAAAATCAGAAGACGACTCTAAGAAGTAGTGCCTGTCAAAAAGCTCAGGCAAGGCCGCTCCATTACTTTGGATAAAATTAACAAAGACGAACCCCACTCGCGACTCTGCCACAAACGCAACTTTTCCGCTCTTTGAAAATTAATTTCGACGGACACGCAGTTTCAAGTAAATAAATTATTCATTGAGAGTGCTCATCAAACTTTCATTGCACAAAGAATACCGCGGCTACATTTCTGGAGAAACCCCTCCCTTCCACGTGCACACCCTGGCTTCCAAACCTCGATGCCAATTTCGCATCGCTCCCGTTTTCGGGATCCCTTTTCGCTCGACACATGACGACTCCGGGAAAATCACGTGAAAGGAGCGATTCTCCCCCTCTCTCGATATAAATGGAAAGGGGGGGGGGACCCGGATTGGATTAATTGATTAGGTATACATCAAAACTGTATTTACTAAGGAAATTAAATTCCTCTCTTGATTGTGTCTTTCAGATTAAATCGCTGGTTCAGTCAGAACGGGAAGAAAGAGATGCGGTGCGCCGGCTCTTCCACCGACATTAAAGAGTTTCCGTCTTTTAATTCCCCTCAAACGTTTTCAGATTAATCAAAATGAGGATTTCGTTTTTTATTCTCATTTTTTTGTAATTAATGCGGGTAAAAATGTCCTGCGCCAAATAATTGGCTGTTAATGAGCGACAAGTGAGGAATCAACGGTTTGAAGTGCCAAAGCCTGAAGGAAAATGGACGGCATACTTTACTTAAGACTAAAACTTCAGAGTAGTGCAATTTAATTAGACAGTGCATCAATTAAAACAATTAGCGCTCCATTTTTATTTAGTTTCTTTAGCTTCGCGGTTCACGTCTTCAAGGTGTCTTTTCTTTTCCTAATGTTGACAGTATGTTTTCTAAAATTTACTGCAATTACAAAATACATATTTTCTTTTATTTGTTTGTTTTTAGTTAACAAAAAATATAAAATTACATGATAATTAATGTACAAAAGATGATATTTCAAAGGTTTGGTTCAAACATGGCTTTTAAACCTATAGGATCCATATGCTTCAAAAAGTTCAAACATTTTAAACATTTAAGCAAAATATTGTACAGATTTTAAATTTTAAGTTTTAATTCAATGACATGAATATGAATAAGCTCTTTCATTACAGTATTTAGCTAATAGTTTAAACGTTTTGCGAAATGTTTTCACTCAATTCACCATTAACCAAGTTCACTATCAATTCAATATACTACAGCTAAAAATTATCTCAAGCTTAATAAAAGGGATAACCATACCTTAAACTCTACAAAACAGCTTAATAAAAGACGTTTGATTTCATTTTCTTTTAGTTTATATAAAATAGATTGTTATTTTATCGTTATTGATAAGCTCAATTTTTCAAACAGTAAATTCATATAAGCAGCCGATACGTAAACTTATGAACCAGTTTGACATAGTTTGATCCAATTTTTAATATCATTCTTTAACAAGATATTCTACTTGTTAATCATTAAAATAGCACCTGCTACTGTCAAAATGAACGTGCATTATTTCAAATTAATGTAGATGTGTTAATTTTTTTTTCCTTTTTTCACATTGGTGAAATTTTTAAGTAAATGACAAGATGGGTTGTAGCAGATTTATTGAGTTATTTAATGGTTCTGCCTTAAGCAATATATATTTAAAAAATTATATAAATTAAGCTGCTTTAATATACTAGTTTCTATGAGCTCTAAAAACCCCAGATGATTTCTCTTATTAAAATTAGTCCTGTCATTAACTATTACTTTAGTCCCTGTTATTAAAATGCTTAAAATTGCTCTTTTTTAATGAGTTTTCACTTATTATCATTAATTATGTAACATTTATATATTTATTTTATGGAATTTTCATTTATAATAAGAAAAAATCCAGAACTTGCTAAATATTTCAATAACAGTATGTTTTGGATATTATACATAATGTGCTTACAATTCCATTTTTAAGCACAACGAAAAAAAGTTTTCATCGGACTTGAAAATGACGTTAAGGAAATCAGAAATAACAAAAATAAAGGTAATCCTTCAGATGTTTTAAGACTGCAAGAGAAATCGCATCATCAGTGAAAAATGAGAAAGATAAATCATTTATCTTACTGCAATGAATAGGGAGTTATATAATGAAGCTGTGATTAAGTTCATTAGATAACGCCTTTATCCTCGATGGTTGTGTATTGTTTGCACTGGTTTCTATCTCACATATTTTCATTTTCATGTCCCAGGAATATTAGATTTTTCCTTGTTTCAGCCCCCCCCCTCCTCGCGCTCACCCCCTACTTTAAAACATATAAAATGTATTTTGCACAGTGCTATTAAGCAGAGTTGTGGTGTCACTGAGTGGATCAGTTTTAAAATTTAACGAAAAAAATAATTAAATTAAATTTTCGAACTATTTTTTTTCTGCTTGATATTTAAGATTTTTATCAAAGAATCACAATATATACACCTTTTCTCAAAATAATATAATGTATGGAAACAAAGTATCAGATGTGTCATACAGTTACTAATTTACCGTGGTTCCATTGTTCCGCAATTTATATAAAAACAATTGTTTATTAAATAAGTCCAAATAGTTTTTTTATTATTATTATTAACAGGGTGCGTACATTTTCAGCACAAATTTTTAATAACATTTTTCGCATTATTTAAGCGCGGAAAAATATTATAAATTCTACTACCATAAACAAGCGATTACGAATTCTGCGATTTAAATAATAGTAGAAATTTTCTAATCAGAAAAAAATTATACCAGATACTTTGGAAATTTCAAGGAGTATACATACATTGTATTAAATTTGTAGGTAAATTTTTATACGGCATTTTGATTGATTATCTTTGGAATTGTAAATTTATAAGTTTATATTGAAATACAAAAAATCGCATTCTTTAGAATATAAATACTTCAATATGAAAAACAAATTATGTGCGTGGCAATGGCTACCTGAAGAATAAATGGATTAATTTGAAGATTATACAAAGTTAACTTTGTATTTTTCTTTTAAATATGACTGAATAAAAATCAGGTAACTAGATATTATTTGATTATTTTGAGTAAAGAAGATCTCTTCCATTACCTTATATACTGTTATTAAATATAATTATCAAAAAGACGTTTTACGTACAAAAAAAGGCGCTTGTAATTATATTTTCATGCTACGAATGCATTCGGGAATATTGTGTGATGCTTGTATGATGATATTTGATTATAAAATGCTAATACAGTTGTGTAAAATAATATTCCATAATTAAAATATACGGAAGATTTCAAAAAAGCTATATATAAAAAAACATTCATACGCAGTTAAGTGCCGTAACGTAATTATTCGGGAACAATTAAAGGAGACAAGTCCGAAAGGTTTTGCTTGCATCGTGTCAGGGGCTGGGCGAAAGAAGATTCAACTATGCGAATCCATAACTCTTTTCGCCAAGTAGTTTTTGAGTTATTCTTAACCCTCTGACTGATTTCCACGGGTAAGACATTTGTAGAAAAAAATATGTAATTTACAATTTTTGAAGCAATTTTGTATTAAAAATTCCACAGTCAAAGGTTGAAGATGAAAATGATAAATTTATTACATTTTTCATATACAGGATTATTTGAAATATGTAATAGTATAGGAGATAAAGGTCGATTACACATTGGTCTTAAGGGTTTTGAAAAAAAAATTGAGCAGTCAGAGGGTTAATAAACCAGCCGCAATGCAATCTATTTTGCAATAATGAATTTAACATTAAAAGTTCCAAAACGTAAAGTTCCATAATTCTTAAACTACTTGATCGAATGACTTCCTATTTGGTATCCGAAAGTAAAATTTAGCGAAAAATCCACATATAATGTCAAAATTAGGTGTAAGTATTGAAAATATTTAATTTTGTCGCAATGTCTTTTTGTACACGACCTCTTAAGCAAAATGTAAGTATAGCATTAATTAATGGACGTAATTACTAATCGATTGGTACAAGTTACTTTTTTTATATGATCATTTATGGTAGAAGTAGTATAGCTCTAAAAAATATATATCTATGAGGTTATTTTCTAGGAAACTGGGATGCCTAGAACTTTTTATGTAACTGCAACAAAAAAAAATCATGTAAAATTACAAAAAATGTTTCAGTAATTGTTGCTAAATACAGATAAAATTTTAGTAAGCATACAGATTTCTGTAGCTTTACAAAAACTAATTTTGTAGATTTACATCATTTTTTTTTTTTTTTTTTTTTTTTTTTTTTTCTACAGTGACCTATTCTAAGAAAAGCTTACACATTTAAGGGTTATATAATTATGAAAAGTTAGAATATATGAATGTAACTCTATCTTAGCTCATTACTAGTACATAAATGAATAACCAAATTTCCCTTAAATTTTTTCTCACTTCAGAATTCCTGCAACCAAATTTTATCAGAAACTGTGAAATTATAAAATTGATATATTAGTTGATAAATTGATGCCCTTATTTTAATCTCTGTATTTCGTAGCGTACATTGAATGTACACTCTGGCTGAATTAAAATTCTTGAAATTTCAGTACGTGAGATCTTCTAATGACGCGACAAAGTTCGAAACTTGCTGATTAAGGATCCTAAATATAGAACTGCGAAACGAAAAATCAGTTAAAAATTATGTTCTTTTAACACAATTGTAGCAATATTTTTCAGTTGTATGAATGAAAATATAAGTCTATGACGTTATTTTTCATTCGTGGGAGCATTTCGACGGTCTGTGTTTAGGGACATATGTCTCATTTCAAGTCATTTCAAACATTTTAATTACTTTTAAAATCTTAATTTTTAAAAGAATTTCAGCAACCACATTCAGTCTTCCCAAGGAATACTTATTATAAATTCCATTTCATGTTAATTTAGCGCTGAAAATTTAAACAATAATTTAATTTAATATTTTCTTAGCTTTTTTTTTAGCTTAAAATCTATGTAATTTTTAGGTGAAAACTACGGTTATATTTTTAAAGAATAAATTTGAAATATAAAGTAAAGTTATATTTAACCTTCGATTCGTATGTCCAAAAATTTTAGTTTCAAGATGAATATTATGAAATATTTTGTCACTCGGACTTCACACTAAAAATGTTTTGTCACTAAAATGTAATTAGGTATTTTCTTTGCTGCCAAATTTTTTATTATATTTATTATATGGGAGTTATCTAATATTCAATATTTATAATTAAAATTGTCGATCCTTGCTCCTATGTTAAATTCTTCTCATACGTTTTAATGAGTTTCAAATTGCTAAAACTTCTTTCGTTGAATGCAAAAGTTACAGACAGTGAAAGGAAGATTTCCCGACACGTAGCTATGTTTGGATAGGCATCTTTAATGTCCGTATACATGTATTAATAGATCAGTAGCCGAACTTGATTTTATTTTAAATCTAGCTCCAATGTATATTTGAAGCTCTCGAGTTCTAGAAGTAGTTCATCTTTATATAAATAGTTCCTTCTTGTAAATATTTGCTAAATATTCAGGTGTTCAATCTTTTGAGATATTTTGGGAATAGTTCTCTTGGAGAAAATCAAATATATACTGCTAATGACTTCAAATCTGCTTCTTAATTAAGAGAGTATTTTGTCCATCACTCCGATGCAGTGGCGGCTCTTCAAGTGGTTCACAATCACTTTGCTACACTGTAAAAATATCTGTCATTTTGACAGAAAAAAATGGGATTTTTGTAATTTTTACAGAAAAAATCTAAATTTTTTACCGAAAACAACTGTTTTAATGAAAATATACAGATATTTTCTGTGAATTAAATGGTTTTCCACTATCGCCAAAATTGACAGTTTTTTTCTGTCAATTTTAGATTTTTTTTTTTTTAGAGTGTATCAGTATTTTAATCAACTACAGTTCTCCTTGCTTAATCGTAAAACATTCCACGATTAGATAAGGCCAAATTTAATATATTAATTTTTTGGTACAAAAGGGACTGGGAAACCCCTGAGTAGTCGTCACTGCTCGGATGACTATTAATTCGAATTTTTTAACATAAGATACATCACTATTACTCGTCTTCACAAAGTTCGTCGTAAAACGTCTTCTTTTTTATCTTTCTTGTTTACCTGATTTTTACAATATTACTAAGTGATTGTGTTCGCATACTGGATTGCATCAGTTATGATATATGTCTTTTCTGAATGCAGCATGGAATTTATTTCATTGTTCTAGGGGCAGACTTCGCTTTATTTCATTCTCTTGTCGGCAGCACTTGAGTAAATTTTGATCTCGTTCGTTTAAAGATGTTAATTTTATATCGATGGAGCGATGTGGTGCAATTATTAGATAAATAAAATAATTTTTAACAAATTTAACAGTTTATTAGTAAACGATAAAGAAAATAAGTTAAATCTATATCCATAATACCTAAGAATTATTTTTCATTAACTGATTCATTAAATAGTTTCAAAATTTTGACAACTGGCGGAAATTTGCTGCAACATATTCCCTTTAAATCCTATACATTGATTCTATTTAATATAATATAATATCTAACTAAAAATATATGTACATAATAATAGAAGACCTTCCATAAAGGTTTTTAAAAGGTCTCAATTTGTGAAATTAAAGTAGAGTGCACCGCATATAAAACAGTACAATGCTTTTCAAAAAAAGTTAAATAATGTTAATGTTTTTTAATATCAATTATTTTTTTGGTGGCAAAGTACTCAGAGCTGTGAGATTTTTAAAACGATACCTAAGAGCTCAGACAGGACAACAAAATACATTATTGCGGAAGAACAAACCGTAAGATAGAAGAAATAACCTGCTGCATAGAATTGAAAAGTTTCAGATCTGTCCTTCTCATAGCTCAGATGCCGATAAACGTTCGCGTTTTTAAAGAGTAACTATAAGGGTGGATCAAATAAAAACGGAACAATAGTTATAATTTAGTTTATTTTTGTATGAGTATGGTGAAACTTTGTGTAGAGACAAACCGGGAAATAAGGAAGATAATCCATACTGCGGAAATGGACTTGAATTATATAGTCATACAGAAGCATGTGAAGTGATATGCCCTGGCGGTCGGCCAACAGTACCGTCCGTCCCGCAATCGGTTGTCGTTGTTATTCATCTTCATCTCTGGAATGTTTGCAAGTAAAAAAGGCAGTGTCATTTTTATTTAGTGGCAGAACGAGTTGTATTTTGCGAAGTGCATCGCGAATAAAGCAGTGTATAATAGAGTATAATATGTTTCATGCACTGTCATTGACTCGTGTGCAGCACGGACACAAGCACTTCCGCGAGGGAATCTGGTGAAGTTTCGGTGGATAGTGTTGGAATACCAACCGTATAGTCTAGGTCTTTTGCCATATGATTTTCCCTTCTTTGGTCCGCTGAAAAAGGCATTCATTGAAGGATTTCTGTTTTTACTCGGAAAGCGAAGTCATGGACAATGTTCGAAACTGGTTCCTATTTCAGCCAAAGGACCTCTACGAGCAAGGTATTCGTTACTTGGTGAAACAGTGGGACAAGTTCTGGTGTAGCTTTGGAGATTTTGTTTAACATAAACTATGTAATTTCATTCTGTGGCTCCTATTTCGTTTTCATTTGATCCACCCTAATACATACTTTGGTCATAATAAAGGCCTGCTTACCGCCGGAGAAACGTCCACTAGGAAATTTGAATAGAAAATTGCATCTTATTTAAACGAATTATTTATGCAGAATATCTGTTATAAATAAGGCAATAATTTCTATTCGTTTTTACTGGTGGAAATATGCACCGACGGTAATCAGGCCCTGGTCCTGATAGAGTGGTCTTACATTTGGTGACGGTTTTCTGAATTAGGTGATAGTCCATGGAATAAATGATAATTTGTGAAATAAGCAACGTTTTCAAAAATAAGTTTTGTTGAATAAATCTTGATAATATGCCACAAAAATGGTAAAAATGTTTATGTTACCATATCTTTGAATTATAACTGAACATTGGTGAGACGTAATTTCAAAGACCTGTTTACCAAAAAAATTGTAACTGCATTTTAATCCTAGAAATATAAACATTCTTTCAGGAGACTAAAAAAAATAGTTTAGGAAATACGAAAGAAGCACATAAATAGCAACTTAAATTATTTAATAACTCAAAATCACTGAATCAGCAAACAGAAAAAATTACCCGCAGTTTTAAAAGTTAAATAACTCCATTGGACAGAATTACCCTAATCTGGAAAATCTAATATAGAGACGGACAGGTTATGTCTGTGTGATAAACAATTACAACGGTGGAGTTGGGAAGGCTGGCAGCTAACTAGCTCTTTCTTAAACAAATTTCCTCCCTTTATTTCTGTGGCTGATCTGAGGAATGTAATTTTTTTCAGTTATGCAAAGTAAAATTATAATCTTCACAGGCACAATTTCAATTTTCTTTTGTTTTTAACCTTTATATTATTCCTCATTTTTTGCGCTTTTTCAAATCCAGCACCCGGGGCAGGTGCCGCGCCTGTTCCCGTTAGTTTCGTCACTGCTCTCCACTACACTCCAGCATATATTAAAAACTATTTAGACTTTACGCAGAACAAAAAACTTGTCATACATTTCGTAATTTATACTTTAATAACATAAGAACAATATTACAGTGTCTCATAAATTTAGAAAAACTGTCAAAAAAAAGTCTTAATTAAACAGAATTAAACAAACTTCAAAATTTATTGGGGCTTTAATTATTCTTAATTATTTCAAATATACGAGTTTCCATTGAAAACAAATGAGATTTTGCAAAATTTCTGGCTCGAATCGTTCAAGCATTCTCAATTGAAGCTTTAAGTTCATCTCGGGGAATATTGCCGCTTATTTTCGCAAACTTTACGAGTCATAATGCCTCATAAGTTCTCGATTGGGATAAGATCAGGGCTACAAGATGGCTAGTGTATCTGATCATTATTTTGCTGAAACATCCATTATCAACCACATAAAAGTTCTACAAATCTAGTAGATTATTCTAAAATGGCTGTACCTATCCTTGAGATGTATAGCGTCCATCGAGAAAAGTCAGAGATTGGTGTTCATTCTTATGTAATGCCTTTAAAAGAATTTCGCCCATTACAGTAAAATTCATCCCAGTTAAACATCTTAAGAAAACACAAAAAATATTTATTACTTTTTCACAACTTATCGAACCTTACCAACTAGTCGTCTGGGTTCAATTTACCCCGTTAAAAAAATCTGTTTAAAAAAGAAAGAAACATACTACAGACGCAATTTTTTTTAAGAAACTGCAAATTTCGAAGAAAATTTTAATATTGATCTATAAATTATTGATCTCAAGGAATAATTTCAGATTAATCAAAATTTAACCGTTTTTGACCTGTTGAATATCGTTATTTAAGTCGTAGAAAGATATTTCATTTTTTATTATATTTCGCGGATATTTTCACATTCAATTTCAATTTTTTGTTGCATCTTATTCTATACTTCCACCAGTCTACAAAATGGAGGCTTCTGTGGACCATCTACAGGTTAATCCGAATGATGAATCCAGAGGGGAAAGCTCCCTTTTCCTTCCCTTGACAGCCCGCTACACCCCTCTTGACCTACACCATGCTGTGTAAAACTCCATGTCCTTATCACCTGTTTCTGCTGCATCAGGACAACACAGATACCGGGCTTGCTCATTCATTATCATGACGTCACAAATGGTGGCTGGCCGCGACCAAGGACATACGGCGATTGGCACAAAACTATGGGCGCGCCGCCAATGTACCAATCGCTGATCACGGCCAGCCACTATTTGTGACGTTATGAGAATGAATGAGCAAGCCCGGTATCTAGTGTTCCCTGGCTGCATCAAGTGGTATAGTCCACTGTCACGATTTGGGCTTGCTCAGGCGGTACCACAGCGCCTGCGGTCGCGTGGAAGCTGGTCTCCGGCGCACACTTCGAATTACTTACCATCTTGTTTAATCTTGTCCCGTATCGCGTGTAGGTGATGTCCAGGCAGAGCAGGGCATTAACCACCTTGTAGCCCCCTTTTTTCTTTCTCTTTTTTTCTCCTCATTTCACTTTTTTTCTTCTCACGCTTATGTATCTTTTTTTTTTTCAATTTTATTTGATGCGAGTTCGTGAAGCTGAAATTCTCTAACGATCCCCTGAGTGTGGAGAAACATTCCGGGGAAGGTGCCAAAGCTCGACATCGTGGGAAACTTCGATGAGCTGACTCTTTAGGCTTTCAAACCCTCACCGAGCCCTCACCTTGTACACTAAAAATTTTGCGTGGTTCTTTGTGTAAGTCGTGCCAGCAGTTGACCTAGCCATTCGGGCCTAACATTTTTTCGTCACTTAATATTATTGAGTACCATTTTTGCTCCATATGACATATGACTACGTGCCCAGTCCATTCTCTGCAACTCAGATCTGTTTCAGAGCTGGATGCCTCCTCATTTTGCTTTGAATTATGACACTTAATTATCTTATTCGTCTACAAATTGTATAGTTTGATAAAGAAGAATTGATTCTAAGAGAATTGATTCATTCAGAATTTGTCATACGGTCATCTTTTGTGTAGATACCATCCTCTAAACCCTTGTAGCGTCCCGTTTACTTGTGCCAGTTTTGGGTTTTGCTACGTATCTATTACCTTTCAATAAAACTCTGTACACAGGCCTTTTTGAACGATTTTAAACTGCGGCATTTAATGAAACACACCAATCTTCTGATTTTAACTTCCATATCCTCATTACCTCTACCGGCTGAATCTCCTTAGCTCACGGCTCCTTAGCTTGTGATATTCCAATTAATATTAAAGCAATATTTTACAATAAATCTATTTTAAAATATGTATTTTGTTAAAATTACGATGGAAAAATGATAAGAATAACGTAAAATATTTTTAAACCAGAACGCTGATTCCTGTACCTGGTTGAAAACAAATGACGGCCTTAATTATATTTTTCAACAAGACAATGAAAAAATGCATTTTGCAAAAGAAAAAAAAGGGGTTTAGAGATGATAAAATGCTCACAATCGATTCGCCGGCCAGCAGTCCGAACCTAAATCCCACGGAGAACGTTTGGGGATTATAGTGTGATATATCTAATAAAAAATGGTCAAATAGCCCCTTATATTAAAATAAAGAGAAATAAAGCCTGCCATTTATTAATCTGACACGTTTTGTTGCCTTGGAAAGTTAGAAACATTGTAAACTTTATGCCACTTTATTATTTACTTTATCATGTTGAATTGAAGTTATTAAAAATAAAAGAAACACAATTTATATGTAATATTTCTATAAATTAGTAAAATCTATCCCGTTCTTATAATTTTGCCTCTATTGCATATATATATCCACTGCATACTCAATTAATACATTCTAATAATATAAATTGTTTTAAAAAATTTTATGTTTCAATTGTTTATTTATATTCAATAGAGCATATGGTTTGTATGTTGATTAATATAATTATATTTATTAATTAATCAAAATAATGTAATTCTTATCATTTTGCACCCCGATGCCTGATGTAGGGTTAATTGGGGTAAGTATAAATAGGGGATGGTTATATACAATCTAATATCAGAGGGTTAGTAAATTAATGAAGTTTTATCTTTCTATCACCCAGATGCGATATTGATAGTTCCTGCCTTTTTTGTGCTACAACTAACAGCGTCGTCATCAAAACAATTTGGTAAGACTAAAAAAGTTGTCACCTCAAGTTTATAAACCTCATTATTTCTTTTTATTGCGAGATATAAACCACAGAGGAGTATTTTTAGGGTTTCGTTCATCTCACGAAACCCTATTACTCCCGTTCCGTTGTCTGTCTGTCGCAGAGCTATTCTCAGCAACTATGTAACTTACAGAGTTCAAACTTTGTGTATATAGCTGAATACAAGCTATAAAGAGCTCAAAATATTAAAATTTGAAAAATTCGTATTATTTTAATAAATAGAGATAAAAAACCAAAATTCTAACAGCCTTTTCCTATTAAATTTAAACATTTTTTGTTATAGCAGATGCCAAAAATTAAAAATCCACGATGAAATTCTTTCTACAATAATTAATTTTCTATCAGACGATTTCCACGTGAAAAATGAAAATGAAACAAAAAGTTTCACCAATTGAAAAAAAGATTAATATGAAATAAAAATGACTGACGTCATAGTGGTATTAAAACGCAAATTTTCAAAGATTTCCCAATAATACAATGAGTATGAGTATGAGTATGTGTAGGTACACAAAGCAGATTAATATCACGTCATTAGAGAATTAAAAAGAAAATATGACGTCATATTGGAAGTTTAACGAATTTTTCAGATATTTGAGAATAATACAAAGCGGGTATCAATATGAGTAACAGAGAATAGTAAATATATGAGTTTGAGAAACATATTGAATCATGATAAAAATCCGATTATGGAAATATTCGCATATTTTAACATTTTGAATGTGTACAACATGTTTAATTTTGAAATTATTTTTTTATATCGCATTTAGTTCGCGTGACAGATATTATTATGACAGAATATAATAGCCGACTTCGCCCGCCATCGGGCTGGTTTGGATACTCGAAAAAACGAAAAAATAGACCGGTAAATTTTTACTTTATAAAAACAAAAAAAACATGAGGGTTTTTTTTTTTTTTTTTTTTTTTTTTTTTTTTTGGTTGCTAAATGAAATTTATTTAGATTTATTAAAGAAAGGATAAAGTGTTTTGAAAAGAATATTAAACGAAACCCTTTGAGCGATCTTCGATCACACTTACCCACTTGTTTCATATTTATTGTTGTTAGATACATATTTTGTAGATGAACTGTTACGAATAGTTGCTCCTTCAAATTTCTGTTCTTCTGCACGATGCTGTTTACAATTCCCCTTGTTTTTTTATTCAGTTACGGTGTATTTGTAAACAATATTTTTCTGTATCTTAGTTTTTATCTGAGAAGTACACAAACATTAATTCTCACTATTAAAATTATACCATGGCTTTGTTAGTCGAGAACAAAGCCACGGTTGCTTCCGAAAACCGACAAACATGAGCGACGATTTACCGAAAATAATCATGGGCATGGTTGATATTTTTTCTCAAAGTATATCAAATGAATATTGCTTCTATATCTTCAGCCAGCTATAATTCCGCTCTCTCCAACAAACTTTTTAAAGAAAAAATCAAAGATCTCCTAACCATCTTTATTCACCAAATTCTAAAATATAATAAATTACTAGATCTTAAGTGCGAAATTATTCATGTCTAAATTTTATAAACACTACTTAAATTCTGCCAAAAAAAGATTACAATACTTAAAAGCTTTATTCAACGAAACTTTTTTTAATATGTTAAATCATAATACGAATTTATTCTTATAAATAACAATGTACACATTTAACAAATAGTTTTAAACCTGTAGACAAAATAAAACATTTAAAAATTCATTAAAACTTTAATTTCAGTTACAATTTGTAATAACTCATTGTCTGATTTACATTTTCTTAAACATTCAGGAACATTTTCATGTACTAAATCCGAGAAAAATAAATA
Source organism: Maratus michaelseni (assembly GCA_963931845.1). Classification (NCBI taxonomy): domain Eukaryota; kingdom Metazoa; phylum Arthropoda; class Arachnida; order Araneae; family Salticidae; genus Maratus; species Maratus michaelseni. The sequence continues at coordinate 496,601,556 of OZ007586.1, forward strand.
CACATTAGTTTAGATTTTTTTTTTTTTTTTTTTTTTTTACTATATAATAATTATCTCTTACGATATAATTACAGTATATAAATGAAAAGAAAATTACCTCGCTCGTCTACTGATAGCTACATATAATATTATGAAAGATCGTAAATTAATAATAGCAGAATATTTTATAGATATATAGATGATGGCATAGTTAATTTATACTAAAGAAGTCTATTGTATATAAACGAGTTTTATATCCTATTAATCTTAAATTAATTGAAAACCAACTTTGTAATAATTCTATTAATATTCTTGATTTCAAACTTACAACTAACTAAAACCTTTATTTAACTCTGGGCAAACATGACAAAATATTTTTTTTTTTTTATTTAATGTGAATTCCAACAATTTTAGTTAGAATAGATCAGTTAGAATCAATTTTATATGCACAAACAATTTAAAAAATCAACACATCAAACGGTTAACTTCTCGGCAGAAACGAAATTATTATTTAAAAAATGGTTGAATGCGGGTAGGGATTGTATAAAAAAGGATGGGTGAAGTTGTAATAAGGGCTAGCTCTATTCATTATTAATAAAAACAAAAATAAATAATTAAATTAAATAAAAACTTGAATTATTATATAACTTTTTATAATTCGCTAAATCTATAACTAATTTTGCTTTTCATAACAGTTAATGCCCTTTACAAATATCTTTAATCTTTATTTCAATTTGTTACTTTTAATATTAAAATTATTTAATTATTTTTTCATTTTTTGTATTTCTTACATTGTATTATTTATGTAGAAGAGACATTTATTTTTTTTTTTATCTAATTTTCATTTTAAAGATTATTTGAAACATTTATTTTTTTAATTTTCAATATAATTAATTTTTCCTCTCCTATTGCCTTACTTTTTAAAAGAAACTGGGCATACTTGAAAAAAAAAAACTAAATACATATTTTGATAACAATACATTATTTTTTAACATTGGTTATATGGTTTTATGTGTGAAATTTGCGTGCATGTGTATATATAATTCATGTACTTTAAAGCTTCGGTTGATGAAAATGTTTTCATGTTTAAAAGAATACATCTAAAAACTTAAATATTTTCAAAACTTAAATATGTTATTAATATTACAAAATGGCGTATGTTCCACAATATTCTCCGTTCATAGTTTTTTTTTTTTTTTTCGGATCGAGGGGGGGGGGTGATATTTTATTAAATTAAAAGCGCTTTTACTGCGTATTTCTTCAAAAATTGATAAAAGTATCAGAATCCAATCTTATTTCTTAGTTTGTATTTGTGAAATTGTAAAAACAAGTCAAAAAAGGAAAATTTGAATTTTTCCGTAATTATTAATCCTAAAATGTAACATTACGTCCCAAAATAAAACCCAACACATAGTATAGAACAAAATAATAATAATAATTAATTAATTAATTAAAAGAAGAAACTTTTTTTGAAGAATATTAAGAATTTTTTAACTTTATTGAAGAATGTTTGGAATACTTCTACAGTTAAAGAAGCAGAACTAAGTAGCAACTATGTAAGAGGAACAACTGTAATGGTGACTTGTTATTTTGTACATAGGAAGTACGAATAAATTTAACATTTAAATGTTTATTTCCGAAATCGGTTTACTTTTTAAAGTAGAAACTTTCTCGAGATTTGAAATCTCAATTTTCTCTTCGACCATTCATTAAAACATGTTCTCATTCCTTCTTTTCATTTTCGGAATGGCTCTCTTCATATATTTTAAAACAAAATTTTCTTTAGCAGTAATGATTTTGATTAAAAAAAAACCTAGTAAACTTTTTTCGAAGTAACCTAAAATAATTAAACCTTACGAAAAAACTATGATTGAGAGTAAGAGTTTTTATTTATAATTATTAGGAATAGTTTAACACAAATCCTCCCCTCCTCCCACAAAATAAATAAATTAATTAAAAAAATAAAAATAAAAATAAAAATAAAAATATAAGAAGAAGAAAGCTTGCCTTTTCCTGTATTTCATTCGACTGGCGTCCACGCTCGGACCAAACAAACCACTTCAAAAAAGTTATTTGTTTAAATACGTTGGGATTTACGTCTAGCGCCACACTGAAATTTCATAAACAGTGTGCCATTATAATTGTATCAATCCTGTATATATCATAGGGTATTTGTACAGGACATTACGAAAAAACTCAACATGGCGGACACCTGAGGGGAAAAATAGTTATTCACCGATAAATGTATTAAATATCAGATCTTCTCAGGACGATTACAAAATAAAATTATGTGCAGACAAATGAACTAAAATATCGCAAAAAAAAAAATTAAACTCTAATTTCACAATTGTGCACTGTCTAGCTCATGTTGATTTATTCGTTACTTAACAACTCCTGTTAATGAGAAATCAAAAAATGATAACACTAACAAACAGGATAAAAATACATTATTTCTACCCAATTTCTATTTATTAGATTTGCAAATAATGAAGGACCATGGGCGCCGGCAAGTGGAGGGTGTTTTCCAATCCTTGGATATGGAAAAAATTACCTAATTTTCTTTATATTGAATGATTTCGAAAAAAAAAGTGGTAAAATATACTTTTTTCGATTGATTAAAAATAATAAATCCCTACTAAACGTAAAATTACGCTTGAAGACAAGTCTTTAAATAATAATTTAAAAAAAAAATGTGTAACACAAAATTATCCCAAAGAAATCTTACTCCTATCTAGATTTCGTTCTAGCAGTGCTCGTGGCGCAAGTTATTTTACAAAAGAATAAAGAATTTTAGTACATCGAATTCAAATCGCTCCCGGAATAAGCAAAGTTTGAATCGGTATCCAATACATAATCAGATTCCAGAAAAAATATCTTATTTTTAAATCTAATTTTGGCAAACTTTCAGCCATTTCTTAAAATTAATGATATTTACTTATTTTTTTCGTTATTTGAAAGAAGTATTGCGAAATAATAATTGTGCAATGTGCCAAAAATTAAAATTTATTAACACGTTGACGGACACTTGCGGCTATAGCCGCCAAAGCGAAGTTCACAATGTGGCATGACGGCTATAGCCGCCCAAAACGAATCGGTTGTTTTTAGACACTACGGCTATAGCAGCACAAATGTGCATTTACCGGCCTACAAGTAGAAGCCCAGTGTCATGTTTTGGAAACAATTTTTTAGGTTGAAGTTCGTTTTCCACCTGTTATACGAATTGCAGCTTCATTGTGCACGTGCAGGGTGGCTAGTGGTCAGGGAAAAATACAGTTTAAAAAAATGATGATTACCAGTATATTCTTATAGAAAAATTCAAATTGATTATTTGATCGAAAAATCAACATAAATTTTTCCATAAGAATATACTGGTGTTTATCACTTTTTTTGACTGTATTTTTCCCTGACCACTAGCCACCCTGACGTGGTTGTAAAGGAAGTAGTGCAACCTAATTAAAGGCGCTGAATTAATCAAAATTAAGTTTATTTAAGCAGAAAGAGTAAAACTATACTTCTAATATTCTAAAAATTACAAACACATATAGTGTCAATTTTCGAACTTCGCTTGTTTCTACTGTCCGTCAATGTGTTAACGAACAAACTGACCCGCCCGGTGTTTCCCGGGCACGAAACAATAACATTAACTATACGTAAAATCAGTGTTGAATTCAGACATTTTTCTCCTGGCAGGATTTAGTGTCGAGGGCTCCATGGCCTTCGGCAACGTATACCCTTGAAATCGTGTGATTTTATATTTTTAAGTTAAAATCTATCCAAACGAACCTAGAGCTGAAAAGTTCACTGCCTTCAGTAGCGTACATTCTCAAGTTTGTATGATTTTATATTTTTAAACAAAAATCTATCCAGATGAACCTAGAGTTGGGGGGGGGGGGGGATACATTACTTTATGAATTTTAGATAAATATTTAAATTGTTATAACCTATAGTTTAATTAATTAATTATATTTTCTTATCTTACTCAGTAAATATCCATAGATAAAAAGAACGTGCATCATTTTCAGCAATTAACACTAATAATAGCCATTTTTATCCGAAAGTAACTACTTTATCTTAAACTTTCTAATTTTTAAATAATGTATGAGATTAAAATAACCTAAATGTTTTCTTTTTTATATTAAGTTAATATTTCGCTTTAATTATTCTACAGTTTTTCCTATTTCTATTATTCTTACTATTTTGTAACATTAATGACATTTTGCTCATATTTAATTTTTCTTTACACGTTTTTAATGATTTAGCTCTTTTTAATGTCGTCCCTAATTATAAAAAAAATCCTCGAATGTTACTCCAATTTACTCCTGTTTTAATTAATATTTTAGTTAATTAATTTTTCAACAAAAACAAATTTAGAAATAAAAATTTTAAATAGGAGAAAATGAGAAAATGATTAATTAAATATATTCTTGTTTTATTATATATATATATATATATATATATATATATATATATTTTTTTTTTTTTTTTGCATATATTTATTCTTTTATCACTTTTTTTTTGTTAAGTTTCTTTAAGTACAATCACAGTCGACGGTAGAACGACGTTATATATATTTTAAATCATTCCTTCCTTCTACATTAATAAACAATTCTTTTGTTTTCATATGTATTTTTTTATGAAAATATTCTATTGTTATTGTGTTACATGTGGCTTTCCCTATCTTTTCACGCCCCACCAGTGGCTGAGAGGTTGTGCTCTCGAAGCTGGTAGACGGGAGGTGCTGGGTTCGATCCCAATCGCGCCCGTCGGCCTAATCGTTCGGAGTTTTCGTGGTTTTCTTCGAGCCGTGGATTTATCCATGCGTAAATACGGGTTAGGTTCCCTTAGTAAGACCCCCACGAAGGGCACTCCCCCCGGGCCTATATCCCATGTGCAGATAATTGGCCGTCAACAATCAACTCAACCCTATCTTTTCACTGTCTTTGACGGTATGTAGTTTATACATATTTTCGTTATATTATTATTAGATATTTGAGTCATTTTTTTCTTTTTGTCGTCAATTAAAATTTTTGAACTGTGCACGTGTATTTTTCTTTCTTATGAGGTTTTCTTAAGAAATTTAAACTTTTCGCTTAGGTTTTTTTGTGTACTGGTGAGGAATAGGGTTAGGACTAGAGCCTTTAGAAGCATTTTAACCCTTCAGTGACATTTACGAATAATTTAATACTTAGAAATCATCATCATAGATTTTTTATTGTTTTGTTGGGGTTTTTTATATATAAAATTATGGAGTTATTAGATTTTAAATCTAAATAGTAAACTTTCTCTCTATCTGTCTTTGTCAGTATTTTAATGTATGAATGGGAGATCTTATTTATTTATATATTTATTTATTTATTTACTTCTAGGAATTAAATTATAATTAAAATATACACGTAGTTCTGTGTTTAAAGTCTGTTCAAAAATTTAAAATTTCTTCTGAACTTATTACCGAATTTATTTTTATTCACAAGCACATAATTTCCGGATGCAACGGCTCCTGAAATATCGTCTTGAGACAGCAATCGCTTTTAACTCAAGATGTAATACATTTATTGAAAAATTAAAAACGCTATTCAATTTCAAATCACTTCAGTAGTCATGCCTGCTAATTTTACGTATGCTTTTACATACAAAATGAGTCCGTGAATGTGTAAAAGAATTTCGCGCTGTTCAGCGGTGAAATATGAACCGGCTTAAGCCAATAATTGGCTCTTAAGTCGATCAGGGTACCACTGGATTCTGATTTACAAAGGCGGTTGAGTCCAGTTAACCAAAACAATGTAATCATGATATCTAATTTGCTATCAATGGCTTGATTTAAAATGGTAGCTGAATCGATTTAAATTGGTAGCTGAATCGATTTGAATGTTTTATTCACAAGAGCAAACAGGAAAATATTGTTTAAAAATGTCAGACGTGCTCTTTAACTGGTTTATCTGAAAGTAATTAAGCTGAAGCCTTGATATGTAGTTAAACGATATGGTGACAAAAGATCGTTCTCTCCCCTGGGGGCGTTTTCTAGGGTCAAAGATCAATATTTGGATGTACTTTTGAAATTTTGAAATTAAAGAAATTTCTTCTCATATTTATATTTATTATTTAGCGACAATTTTACCCAATGTCATTCCTCGCTTCATAAAACCAAAAGTCTTTATCAAGATTTCGGCGTAATTCAGTTATATTCTTGAGTATTTAGGGATATCTTGAGCAAACATATGATGTATTCATTATCTTATAGAAATACTCAACATAGAACTAGATCAAGGAGACTAGAAACACCAACAATAAACTATCGATTTCTATTTAAGTAACATTCTACTGCAAATTTTGCATAGATATTTTTTTTATTAATTATTGATTAATTTTTAAAGCTGTAAGCGTGCTAAGTACTTTGCTAATGTAACTGCGCAATGTTTAGCATAGTACATCCTTACATGCAAAAACCCAAATATAAACCGTTATTAACACTTTCCAACATTGCTGAAAAGTGTTTATGACTTCAGTTTGTCTATCTGCCTGTGGTCTAACTCTCATAAATATACTCGTCTTCCTTTGTAATTGATATATGTTATTGAGGTTTACTATGGCATTTCCTCTATTAAAAATGGGGTGTGTAGTATTTATAGTTCGTGTACAGGGACACTCAAAGAGCCCCGTTATATTATGGCCTTCGAGAAAAATCATTTACTGAGTATTTTAATGATGTTACACTATTTCAAACATAATGAAATTTATATGAATTTCAGTAGTACACTAAAACATGATTTCTGTAGAATATGGAGTGCAAAGTATTTATCATTCATTTACAGTATCACACAAAAGAGTTCTGTTACATAATGGTCATGGTCTACGGGGAAAAATTGTTTTCAAAGCAATTTTAATGATGTTGCGCATTATTTGAAACATAATGAAATTTATGTATACTATTGAGGTGCACTACAAGATAAATTTGTAGAATTTCGACGTGCATAAATTTTATCATTCTTTTACAGGAACACACAAAAGATTTTTTTGACAGTACTGTCTATGGGTGGTAATTTCTGGAAGTGCGTTTTAAGTTGTGGCATGCATTTTTAAGTTTTAACTAAATTTTTGCATACTACGTGGTGTGTAAATTCACATCATATACTTGACTACACAAAATAATTTGTAAGCATTACTGTGTAATGAGCGGGAGTTTGGCATTTTCCAGCTTAACTATATTTGGTATACTAAGAGATGTCAATAGAATATAAATAAATTCATATAGAGGGCAAGCAGAATACTGGATACATTGCCGTCTACAAATGGTAATTTCTGAAAGCACCTTTTCTAGTTGTGTTATGCAATTTTTTCCCGAATTAAATTTTAGTTTGATATGAGGCGTGTATAAAAATCTGTAGACAATATAACACAGGGCTGTACAGAATTATTAGAGTTCATTTTCTCCTATTCGTGGAAATTGTTGAAGGCGAAATTTCGACCGTGTTGTGCTTTTTCTAACTAAGCTAAATTTTAGCACTCTATATAGTGGGTACGGTGACACAAAAAAGAAATCGAGTAATCTTTCCGGCCATGGACGGTAGTTGTTGAAAGCTGTATTTCGAATGTGTTATGCGCTTCCAAAACTTCTTACTTAGGCATCTTCTTTCATCTTTTTAAACGGTGAAGTTCCGTTGCAGTATTCTGAAAGTGTTGAATTTTTTTTAACTTATGCTTGACGCATAATTTATTTCTTGTTTTTAATTATTTTGCTACTTTTTATTCTTGCGAAAAAATACTTTCAGACAACTATTTTATGTATATAGTTATGTATATTCAAATTCATAGTATCTGCAACTATGTTGTATAAGCGTATTTTCACTGGCCTTTTCATAAAATTAAGAAGTATGCTTATCGACTTCTTCTATTTTCAATACAAAAAAATGTTGAAATGATTACAGCAATACTTTTAAATTGTTGAATTATACACATAAAAAAAATTCCAAAAATTGAATTATTCGCTATTTTCCCTTCGTAATTCTTTCTGCTCTCAAAGCTGGTAGACGGGAGGTGCTGGGTTCAAACCCCTGTCGTGCTCGTCGACCTAACCGTTCGGAGAATTCCGTGGTTTTTTTCAAACCTTGCCGTAAATACGGGTTAGGATCCCTTAGAAAGACCCCCGCGGAGGGCACTCCCCCCCTAGGGCCTATATCCCTCGTGTTCATAACTTGCCGTCATAAATCAACCCAACCCTTCGTAATTCTAATACTATACAATTTACAAAGAACCAGGGTCAATAAATTTATGAAAGTGGCCAAGAAACAGAAAGGTTCCTTTTAAAATTTTTAATGTATCTGTTTTCAATTGTTTATTATTTCTATTCCATATTATATAAAACTTAGATTCGCTGCAAATGTTAAGCAGATCTTTTTGGGGGCTAAAATTGGCTATGTTTTACATTGTTATTATTTTATTCAAGTTGTATCTGTTTTTTCCTACAAAAAGAATACTAAAGTACTATTTTGATTTTGATAAATGTTTATACTAGGAAATAAGGATTTATAAAACATTAAAACAAATTTGGTATCTAAATTCATTTATACTTGAAAAAAAAATCTTTTTCACTTACTATTTTTTTTATTGATTTCCACATTTTATCTATTTATTCCACACAGATGGAATGAGGTACTATTTGGCTTCCCATATATGTTTATGTTAGAGGAATACAAAATTGGTAAAACATTTAAATAAAATTGATACCTCAATTAGCTCCTTTTTTTTAATAGTTTACAATATAAATAAAGTATATTATATTATATATTTTTATATTTATTTTTTATGCAATTTTATATATTTATGTAAAATTACATTTAGATAATATAAATAAATAAATTATATTAGTGTGCCAATAAATGAATAATTTTACCGTAGCGTCATTTATATTAAGTCTTTTTAACATCCATTATATAAACCCATTATTGTTTAACACCCATTATATACTTAACGTTTTTAAAATAATTTTAATTGCATATTGTTAGTTAATAACTCTTCCATGATATATCTGAACATTTACATTAATGTCGCTGGGGCCACTGTTAAACTATTATCGTCTCTATTCCTTAACCTGTATTACATCATTAAAAAAAATATCTAAAAGTAAAAAGGGCAATTTTGTTGCTATATTGAGAAATGCAGGTTTAATGTAATTAATTTTACTTAGATTAGGCATTTTTACATGGAGTATGATGATAAAAACATATAAAGCGGCAGTCACAAAATTGAATTCCCTGCCCTTTTAATTGTTTGCTTTAACGCTCATATGATAATAACATATTTTTTCTGCAAATGTAATTGCATTTGCAGAGGGTTATTTCTTCTGCAATTCTAATTATAAAACGTCTTCGTGATTTCAATTACTACTATAATCAAGAAGAACGATAAATATTTTTGGCATTTCCTGTATTGCCACAGGTTTATTTATGCTCTAAAACAGTCTGTGAGTCATAAATACGAATTTCTAAAAAAAATCTTCGTAATTTTTCTTTTATTATATATTGATTATTCAGTTTAGATAAATAAAAAAATAACGATTTTCACATATTAAATGTCAGACTTTCTGTGATATAAAACATTTTTTATTTCGTAAGGAAATGTGCGGTAAGAAAAGCTGAAAAAATTAGTTACTTTACGCATTTTCTGATTCTACTTTTTATACGTTTAAATAAGCTTAAAATTTTTAACGTTAATAATATTTATTAATCTGATGAAGGCAATTTAATAAATTATAATTATATATGTTTTAATGAAGTTATTTTTAAATTTACATAACTATAGCTTCCTGATGTGTAATAAACCTCATACGAAGTTATTCAGATAATTTTTCAATTAAATTAGTAAGTCAGTTAAAGTAACAATCTAAAAAAAAATATGTAATACTAATTAGATTCTTTTCGATGTTTAAATATTAAGAATATTGAGGAATTACGATAATTGCGTTTAAAGTTATTTCTTTCTGTAACTATACATTGCAGATAAAAGAAAAAAAAACTTACATAATGTAATTTTGTCAGAATTTGATGTTAAATATAAACACTGTAAAACTTCTGAAAACGGACCCGGTCCATTACGGAACGCTGTCTTAAACGAGAAAACTGAGGCTTTGTTGTGTAATTGGTAGAACGCTGGATTCAAGATTTTTGTGTTGGGGTTCGAATCTCCAGCTAGATTCATTTTTCGCAGCGAAAATATTTATCAATTACTTTTGAACTACAATTGAAAAAATATGTATAATCATTGAAATTTACGAAAAATATAAATTAAATTATGTTTTGTATCATATAAATCGAGTTTTGACTGTGAAATTCTGCATGTTTAAATGTTTAATGAAAAGTTTTAAAAAAAGCAGACAATTTATATTTCTATACACCAGAATTTTTTTCTGTTATTTAAAATTATTAACAGTTATTTCAATGAAGAATCTACTATTTTTCACAGGAAAATAAATTAAAGTACGTGATATAAATCTATAATATATTATTTTAATTTTAATTTATTATACAAATATTTTAAATATTTCATGATTTTTTAAAATAATCTTTTAAGTTTTTAATATGATTCTTTTAAATCTCGTATTCTTGATTTTGTCTTTACTGCCTACGTAATAACTATTTTTAGTAATTATATTACTTATTATATTACTATCTCTTTTTAGAACTTATTTTTAAGTACATGTGGACAGTTTTTCGAATTATAAACACAAGAATCCAACGTTTAAAAAATTCAAAATAATATTTAAAAAATAATAATAAAATTAGTTGTTTAAAATACGATATATTTTGAAGTACTATTATGATTGAAATACTATTAATACAAATATAAAAATTAAAATAATATATTATAGATTTATAGCACGTATTTTAATTTATTTTTGTCATTGTGAAAAATAGTAGATTATTCATTTAAATAACTATAAATAACTTACAATAACAGCAAAAATTTTTGGTCTATAGAAATAAAAAGTGTCTTTTTTTTTTTTTTAACCTTTCTATTAAATATTTAATAAACATGTAGAATTTCATAGTTAAAACTGCGTTTAATGATACAAAACATAACTTAATTTACATTTTTCGAAAATTTCAATGATTACACATATTGTTCCAATTGTAGTTCAAAAGTAATTGATAAAAAATTTCGCTTCGAAAGATGAGTCTAGCTGAGGATTTGAACCCAAACATACCGAAACCAGCTCTCTACCAACTAGGCTACGAAGCCGCTTGCCAAAAGAAGAAATTTATCCGATCATAACGAGACTAACGAAAAAGACAGGCTACCACGGTGCATTCCACTTATCTTTTTTTACGGACCGCTAGAGTGACGTGATGCTCTTTTCGTACGCCTGCATTGGTGGATTCGAGCATCACGTGACTCCCGCGGTCTGTAAAAAAGGATACGCGTAAAGCACCGCGGTAGCCTTTCTTTTTCGTTAGCCTCGGATCATAAAATGTGACGTAAACTTTGAGACCTTTTTTTCTCAAGACTCCCTGGGTATTGCGCTTTATGGATCTCATTTATATACTAACTATACTCTATCGATACACAACCGTTCACCGCATTCTGTGAGAAATGAAAAAATTTTTTATATACATCAGGTTTTATACTGCAAATTTTCGCCTAAGACCATATTTTTGTTTTTCTTTCTTTATTATTAGACTAAAAAATAAATAAAATAAATTATGTGTTACATTCAAATATGTTTTACCGACTCTCCATGTCAGTGTTTTATACTTGGGCATGGAGTATTGCAGTTTCTATTACTTTATGTGTTTTTTATCATGTTTTATAGCAATCAAAGTAACTATATTGAAGATATCGCTAAAATATTTTCATTAGTGTTACAGTTGTGAACGAAAATGTGGATTGGGCTTGGTGTGAGATTATTAAGTTATTGATTTAATAAGTGGATTGCTACCCTTGTTTTCTTTACAAAATTTGCTTGTCTTGACCTGTACTACCACCCCTTACATTTTTGACTATCAATTCAGTTACACCCTGTACTGCATTTTTATATATTATCATATGTAAATTCCGTTCACCACTTATAATCGCTTTTATCAAAATTCCTATAGTAATAATATAGAGTAGTGTTTGGGAGATATGTTTTTGAAATTTCGATATAGCAGGGCAAGTCATTAAAAATGAAAAAAAAATTGAGCATACATCAGGTTTTAAACTGCAAATTTTCATCTAACACCATGTTTTTGTTTTTCTTTCTTTATTATTAGACTAAAAAAAATATATGTATGTGTGTTATATTCAATTTGCTCCAAGTAAGAGTAATTGGGTGGTACCCTGTTTATGTTTAAGGACTTTTTATTATGTTAAATGGATAATAATATTAAAACTCTAAATTACATTTCGCACTTTCTTTTCTTTTCTTTTTTACTATATATTGTACACATAGTTACAGCAATTACAATATTTGTTTTGAAAAAAAGAAAGAAAGAATGCCACTATAACATTTTAATTAATAATAGCCTACATATTAAAGAAAAAAAATATTGAAAATTGTATCTTTAAAGCGAAACGTTTTACAAAAGCACTAAATTTTCTAAAATTTTACCTTTTCACTCCAAATCCATCAAAACATATTAATTCAGTAATATCACTCACTCTTAAAAATTTGTAGCAAACTGCCCAATCATTCGACCGTTTTTATAGATAACAGTTACTTAACCGTAATTTTAATTGTCCCTTACCATAATACGGTCAATAATATGGTCATAATACTTTCATAATATGATCAAATAACCGTTATTTGCGAAAACGGTTGAATGACAAGACAGTTTGCTGCAGGGTTTTCCGTGGCCGAGTGGTTAAGACACCATTTCGCTAGTTGCTTGAGAACGTAGGAGCGCGACCTGCATTATACACAGCCGGTTAATGAGTTTTAAAACGTCACACGGAGTGGATAATCTTTACACTGCGACTGTCACAAAACGATGGACGCGACGCTTTGTAACAATCGCCCTGTAAAGATTAAGGCTCCTATAGGAGCTCTAAGTAAAGATGATCCACTCCGTGTGACGTTTTAAACGTCACATGGAGTGGATCATTTTTACTCGGCGATTGGTGCAAAACGGGGACCGCGCCGCTTTGCATCAATCACCGTGTAAAAATGATCCACTCCATGTGACGTTTTAAAAGTCATGCACCGGCCGTGTATAACGTAGGTCACGGTAGGAGACAGGGCAGTGGGTTCGACTCCTGTCAACTCCATTGCACATTCTTTGCGGTGTTCCGGACTGTAATTCTTCAGTGCTGCAATTTTCTTGTGTCTATCCAGTCCTCATCTTGACGAAGATTTATAAGCGGATATTTGTATCAACCACACAAGTCTGATGTATATGTTCAATAAACAAACAAACAAACAGTTTGCTGCAGATTTTTAACAAACTTTGTTGAAAAGAAAAACAGTTTTCCTAACTGCTTATAAGTAGGACATATTATCAGCAATATAAAAGGATAGGACAAGTAAAAAACTTCTATAATAACGATAAAGAAAACTTTTAAATTTATTAACTAATAAAAACCGGTTAAAAGTACTTTAATTATATATTTAAGTAGCATAAAATATGCAAATATATATATATTTTAAAAACATGCATTTAAAAAAATATATCATGCATTTTCCTACAGTGGATTGGAAGATAAAATATCAACTTCCTACACTTTCAAGTATATGAGAAGGGTGGAAATAACAAAATAACTGCAAAAGGCTTCTTAGACCTTGAAATTGCCAAAGATATAACCTTTAGTTTAGATTTTACAGACACATATATATTTAAAATAACTTAAAACCATATTATGTCAAAGTTATTTTTGCATTTACAAATCGGCAAAAGAGGGCTTTAGATTTTTTAAAAATCCATAATTGAAGTTATATATTTTTTTTAAATATTCTAAACTTAAGTAATATACTTAAAACTTCTTGCGTTTAAAATTTATATTACAATTTTGTTTTCAGTTATTTTTTGTTTTAATTTACAGTTTTATTTTTAATGTCATGTGGCAACAGGAAAAAATACTTTTCAGTTACTCCCATTCGTAGTTTCCTCAGTCTACCCTGTGAAATTTCCTGCAGCATTTTCGCAGTCCTCATGTTAAACCAAACATTTCCACATTTCTCAGTAGCAGATAACTTTTGAACTAATACATTCTTTATTAACTCTATATTGGAAATATTTAGAGTGTAATGACAATAATATGATGCTATCGACATTTCATTGGACATACTATTGCCAATTTAATCCAAGTATTTCAACATCAATGTTCTTTTATTGGAAACTAGGAGATTCAACCCAGACTTACAACCCAGGATTCTACCCAGGTTACAGAATATAGGTGAAAATATTTATTTAATTGAAAACTCTAATAGATTTTTTACATTTAATATATATTTTTAGATTGCCCACTAAAACAAAAAAAAGCATTTTTATATGAAAAATACCAATTAAATATTCAAATAAAGTTTTGAAATTTATTGTTAATTACTTTCTGTTTTCCAAACGTTAATACCCGAAGAAATCGCCAAAGATTGCTTTTTTGATACTGATATTTTCAGTGGTTTAAGCGCGTAGTTCGATTACATCTCTTTTAGATTTCTGTTTTATTTATAATATTTTATTTATTTATTGATGAAGTTTTAATTTCGTTATGGAAGCCGGAAACAAGTGCTGAACTATTTATATTGTTTTATGTCCAAATGGATTAATCTTTTGTAATCAGACTGCACGCGATAGAGATGGATTTTTTTTTTCTTAATCATGCTTGAAAATTATTTTAAAACCATACAAAATAAGTAAATGAAGATAAAGTTTTCAAGCAAATTAAATTTGAAAGAATTTTTTTTTCCTATTAGACGGTGTAAAAATTACAATTGTGCCATGTTCAGAAAAAAATTGCAGTAAAAGCTAAATTTATTGTTCAGGTGTTGTCACTGTTAATATGACGTCAGCGTTACTCACGGACATGTTTTTTCTTTTTAATATAGATATTATACTGGTTTGCGAACACATACTGATAAATATAACCAACATTAGCAACATGATTCCAGATCTTAAACAGCAGTATTGGTAAAATAAAGTATACGAAATATGACCTATATTACCGCAAAATTTTTGCCGATACTTAGCCAATATTAATTTTCTACTGTTGTCAGAATAGCTATTTTAATGTCTTGAGACCTGAAGTTAAATTAAGTACTTACACAATAACTATACTATAATAATAGTACTAATACAAGTATTAATTTGTTGCTCCCAAAAATGACACCAAAGGTGTCAGAAAAAAGCATTTTTCTGAAATTTTGCTACTTTAGGCGGCTGGTAATTTAGGTTCGTAAATATGGATCTAAAATTATTATCTCCTTATATTATCAATAACCTAAATTGACATAATAAAAATTTTAAAGGATTTGAATAAGTGAATAATATATAAATCCTTAATTTTTTTTTTTTTACTTTATAAAGTATTTAAGTTTAAATAATTATGAAATTACCTACTTTCTTCGCCACTCTGTCTTGGATGAAAAGAACATTTATTGTATGAGAAAATCAACCTCGGTGTTGCCATTTATTGATTTTGTTTTAAAATAAAACCATTCAGCTATATAGAAGTGAAATCTAAATGTAAATGAAATCAAACAAGCTTAGCAAAATTTTTATAAGGGAAATAATAGAGGTTTCTATTTCGGGGTACCTCAGAATTAAAATATTCTTTTTTAAACATGTGTAATTAAATTAATTAAATTAATGATAAGACTTAAAATCAAAAAAATTTTTAATTTATAGAGACAAAGAGAAATTTAGATTGAGTACACAAGGTGTACCTGAACTGATGGTTGGAATAGTAGGGAGCGATAGCATGTCAAGACAAACAATTTTTGCATAGGAAATCAGGATCGTAATCAATGTACACAAGGTGTATCTGAACTGATGGTTGGAATAGTAGGGAGCGATAGCATGTCAAGACAAACAATTTTTGTATAGGAAATCAGGATCGTAATCAATGTACACAAGGTGTATCTGAACTGATGGTTGGAATAGTACGGAGTGATAGCATGTCAAGACAAACAATTTTTGTATAGGAAATCAGGATCGTAATCAATGCTTCTTGAATTAAACCTTCTGCGTTTTATCAAGTTAAATAAACACTTTTAGCGACAGATATTCTACTTAATAAATGAAATCGAATAAGCACAATACAGAAACAAGACACATTTTATTAAATAAATATTCAACGGAAAAACGCGTGTTTAATGCCGAGAATAACAGGCATTCATAAGGTTCAAAGTATCATATTTTCGTAAGTTTTGAACGTAAAAGAATGCGATAGTTTTTAATGTCCTTCTTAGACACAAGGGAGCATTTTTATAAATGTAAGTTATAAAAAAAGGCGTACCTTATATAAAAAAGTAAATTCCGTATTTTAATATATGTACAGCCCCTTGTAAAATAAATGCCATATCTGAAAGTTGAACATTGTTTGTATATTTTTCTAATAAGAAGTATGTTTCTACACTGTAAAAAAAGAAAATTGTTTCTTAATTTACGAAAATATGATATAACCTCGAACGAAATAAACAATCTCTTCCAAATTTCCCATAATTTCGAAAAGGGTTCTTTATCTTTAGAAACCTTAGAAATTAATATATTTTTAGGGTTTAAAGAAGCATTTATAAGAACAAAGTTTCTTTTGCTTTTACTGATTTTCGGGAACGTTTTTGAGTAATTTTTCTAGAGTATTGATCAGTTTTCCCAAACGGGAATATCGGTTTTTAAGATGATATTCAAAAACAATGCAAAAGTTATACTGTAAAAAACAACTATTTCTTAATCTACGAAAATATAATATGTATGAAAATATACAATAACCTCTTCCGAGTTACCCACGATTTTAGGATGCTATCAATTCGCAGTTAAACATTTTTAGCTGCGCACCTGAATTTATTCATGCAAGAGTAAAAATTAATGTTAATATTAATGTTAATTCTGTTAATTTATCATATTTGTCTGTAAAACTTGTTTCTTGAACATGAAAATGTTTACTTGAAAATTGATAGCATCCGAAAAACATATATTCCGGGTTGTGAAAACTGATATTAAATATATTTGAAAATTATGAAATAGTTGTGTAAATATATATTCTAATAAGTTTTTTGTAAAACTTTCAAGTTTGGTTACGAATAAAATAGCTTACAGAATAAATATATTCTAAGAAATAAAACATTCAAAAATTTTAGTTTAAATTTATTTCATTCATTCTGATATATTTGAATATCATAATTCTTTAATCATATCTACATTGAGATCACTGGAAATGTTTCTATATTTAAGAGTACGAGTAGTATGTACTCTTAACACAAGCAATTTAACCAAGAAGCACACGCCAGATGTGTGACATATTCTGGGTTCTTTGTCGTAAATAATAAATTGTTAAAAATATTAAACGCTGCAATTAAAATGGCGAACTAAAAGTTATTGCGCATGTTTAGAATCAGGATGCATATCGTCGCTACCATGTCAAACTATCGAATATGAAAAATGCATTTTTCATTACTTTTAAAAATGGGCCAATTGTCACCACTAAATTTTATTAGAATTTTTCGTCTAATAAAAATACTAATAAAATTTCTGTGAAGAACAGGGTTACCGTTTTGGCCTGACTTATTATTCAGAAATGCCGAATTCATACCGGAAATTTTGAGACAAAAACTTTTACTTTAAGTAATCATGAAATATGCTGTCATTATATAAAGCAAAAATTTCTATTTTAAATTTTTTATATGAATTCGATATTTCTGAATGGAAAAAGAGTCCAAACTGGCAACGCTGGTGATGTTGCAACTCTGAAACTCTATTAAATTTTAGAGGTGACAATCGGCTCATTTTTAAAAGTTATGAAAAATGCATTTTTTCACATTCGATAGTCTGACATGGTAGCGATGAATGTAGACTCCAAATCTTATTTTGATCCCTTAATATTTTCTTTTGGCCTTTCAAATGCTTTAATGAACAATTTTCTGTATAAAATAATTATTTAGAAAAAGATCGTGCATTAAAAGTAAAACAATAATAAAAAAAATATTTATATTCTTCTTCTCCCACCCACAAAAAGAGGAGGGAGGGCCTCGAGAGACTCTTGCCATTAACTGCGCTTGGGTAAATTTCTCCACTTTTGCCATTCAGAGCACTGAGTGGAAATCAGATTGCGTCAATACCAATTATGGGTTCTAGCAAAATTTTTAATTAGGCAGTCGCTCATTAGCTTATCACTAAAACTGTTGGTTCACAGGACCAATAAAAATTAATGAAATCCCCATGTATCGCTTGTTGTCGTGTGTAACAGTAATCATTGCTGCTTATTTTCTCATAATCATACCATAATTTTTGCATTTACAAATTTCCCTTCACTCATTTGAGTAGTTTTATAATTTAAATTCATCATTATAAAATAAATAAAAATAATAAATGTTATAATAATTATTTTGTTGCTATTAGTATTGCTCATTTAAAATTTGTTATTTCAATTTTATTTGGTTCCTGTCAAACGATCTTCTATATGCACAGCAAAAGTCACTAAAAGTATTATACGAAGATATTAAAGTTTTTTTTTTTTTTTTTTTTTTTTTACAGGGTGATTCCTTAATTCCGTTTTGCCTCAAACAACTGGTGAACCGCCACAAACGGCGGTGTCTAGGTATATTAAAAGGGGTATGCGCTTCACGGTCTGAAAAATGGGAAGTCATTTGGATAAGAAGTTTGGGAATTGTGACAGTTTAGATTTTAGAGTTCCTAATGTTAAATTCATTCGTAATCGTTGTAAAACAGGTTACGAAAGCGGGTAGTTTTTCAGGCATAACTCAAGAAGTACTTGACGGAATAATCTGTAATTTTAGATTCACAAATTTGAACCTTCTGGACATTGCTTTATTCTGTTAAAAATTCATAGGTTATATTTTTTGAAAAATTATTTCGAAAAAATATACTTTTTGAAATAACTTTCGAAAAAAAAATATGAACTGTAATAGAATTTTTTTTAAACAGAAATCAATTTCTGAAAGCTTTAAATTTGTGAATCCCAAATTACAGCGTATTCTCTCAAGTATTGGGTTGTCCGGAAAGTTCGTGCCGGTTGGGAAAATCAATTCGAACCAGAAAATTCTGCCCTTTAATTATTAGACATTAGATATCGAAATCAATGTCTAATTTTCCAGTACGAATTGATTTTCCCAACCAGCATGACCTTTCCGGACAACCCAATAGTTTTTTGTTTTAAGTTTAAACACTATCTATATTTCAATTGTTTTCCAACGATTAAAAATGAATTTAACATTAGGGTTTCCAAAATTTAAACCTCCATAATTCCTAAACTACTAACGAGTTACTTCCCATTTGGTATCCTAAAGTAAAATTTACCGAAAAAGCCAAATATTATCTCAAAATAGATGTTCGTATTCAAAATTTCAGAGTTTGGTAAAATATTACTGTGAAGATGATTCCCTAAACACTTTTTAACAAAAATTGGAAAAAGGCATAATTTCTAGTTGAATGGCTAGTTCTGTTTTTCTTTCCTTTTCTTTTCTTCTGTGACAATTTGAAGAATAAAATGTATGGGGTGATTTCTCTTCTTTTTTTTCCGCTGTACGCTTCTGAAAGATTGTCTCCTTTTCAAAATAAAATATCTATCTTGAAAGTTATGGCTGGTAATTCCAAAATGTTTATCAAGTTTCAATATTGTATTTTATTTTTATAAGGGAAGTGATTTTGCTATGATTGATTAACAGTAGTTATTCGTAAATAGTTTTTAACATTCCTTTTTATAATTATGTAGTCTATTAAAGGGGAATGAATTTGGTTACAAAATTTTATGTCTCTTTAGCTTAGAAATCTTTAGTGCATCAGAAGGTGAACAAGTGCTCATTGTAAATTACCTTACAGGCGTCTCATATGTTATATATTCTTAACAGAGATCGCCAAAATTTTCACGTTCATGGGTTAGACCCACTATTTCTCAAAGTCGGTATTGGCATGCAGTAATTTTCTCAAAAGGAAAAAAATAAAAGAACATGTTAGTAAAAGAAAAAATCGTCTTCTTTTTTTAAATTACGGTGCAATTGTAAATACATTAAATACTTTTCAAAAAAATTCTTCATGCGGAATTAAAAATAACTTTAAATTGAAATGCCGCTTCTGTAGTGTAGTGATATCCCTAAATATGTATTAGAGAAACGCATGTAAGGCTTGCACAAAATTGAGCCCAGCTAGTTAATTTGTAAACATTGATTTGATGTTGTCCAAGAAGATAATTGATAAATCAGTTCTTACCAATAAGAGAAAGAGACTAAGTTTGCCATAAAGCCTTGAAGCAACCACTGGTCTACTGTATTGGTAAATGGAACAGAGTCTCCTATTCAAAACCTCACCACGTTCTAATTTATGTAAACAATCGCGCGCACGCGGGTTTCAATTTAAGATTTTAACGTTACTTCTATGGAACTTATTATCCATAATTATTCTTCAATGATACGATATGTGTCATTTTTTTACGCGAACTATGCCGACTATGGTAGCTATCACTGTGTTGAATTTGATATACATCAGCCGAACAGTTCAGGAGGAATAGCCTCACAAACAAACCATTGGAGTGGACGCTTAAGAGCTTAGCTCGGTCAGCTCAACAGTCCTTTTTCTGGAATGTTTAGAAGGGACAGTTCATTTGCTAACAAAAATTTGCTCGATCGGCGATTGAAGCTACTTACTAAGGCAAGGCTTCCAAATGGTCCGCCAACTGAATACCAATATTTTTTAACAGAAAATTTCATGGTAGGTTTCTACACCATTTCGGCAAAAATTTACCTCCGAAGACGATTTCTGCAAAATTTGCAAGAAAAATCTAAAAGTAAAATTTTTCTAAGAAAATATTGGTATTCAAAAAGCGGACCATGCTAAGGGAAAAACTTTCTCTAAAATGAAATAAAAATATCTACAGATCTATGTTTAATGATAAGCATCTTAATCTATTGTGACTTATGATCCTCCTTTCCATTAACTCTTTCCGGCACAGTGGTCCCACTACGGGCACACCTAATTTTAATTCCAAACTTGCGTTCGGCACCAAGAATATTTTAATAAAATTTTGTTTCTATAATGAAAGCTTAAAATAAGGAGTTCTTATTTTCTAAAAAAGTTGTTTGTAAATTCCGGTGTCAGTCAGAAATTTCTCATTTTACGAACAGACTTTGTCTGTGCCGGAAAGGGTTAATTGAGAAGTTTGAAAAAGGAAATTTTTACTGTAGAAATGTAATTGTCGTTAAATGATTTAATGAATCTTTATGAAGTTATGCTTCTGAAACTTGATGTAACTTCACTACTTTTTTTTAAACATTAAACTATGGTTTAAAATCTAAACTGCTCGTAAAACTCTTTAATGTTGTGCCTATATTTTATTAATTTTGCAAGATGAGAAATTAATTTTGAGAAAAGAGTCCTGATATAGTATGTGTTCTCCCGCCGCCAACGAAAGAGACATGCCGCTACTTTCACACCTCTTGGCTTCACGTGATCAAGAAAGGCTGGTTTTTACCAATTGTCAGCCAAAGCAGCTGCGCCGTGTCTCTTTTTTTGGCTGCGCCCAGGCGCCAAATCAAATTAATCATGCTCTAATGTAAATATGTGTGTATGTGGTTTTTATCTAATAATCTAATAAATTTATGATTAATAACTGAAACTAACTTCTTTATTATAATTAATAACTGAAATATAAATTCCATATGCGGGCCAGAAGTAAAGCACGTTTGACCAGAAGCCGTCAGTCATATGCATGGTGCAAATATGCTTGGCCTAAAGAAAAGAGCTGTATAATTACAGATCTCGAAACTATTCGCTTCTTAAAACCTTCTGACCGCCGTGAACTGATATATCCGTTCACTATGCTGTATGTTTCACTGCAATGGAAGCATTGTTTAAATTAATATAATTCTTCAAATATAATGCAGTTTTAAAACATCGAGTAACGATTAATACTCTTAAAGGTTATGCTCCATATGTAATTAAGTTTTTTATATCAAGTTTGAAAATTCATCTTTTTTAGCATTTAAAAAAAATTGCACAAAAAACAACATTACAAATTTGCCCTTTTGCTTGGCGGTCAGGGGAGCATCTGTAGTTTATTAGACGTGTTATATACGAAATTACTACACATCATGTTTTCGATGTGTGTGCATGCGGGAGGGAGCTGGGAGGATCTGTATATAATCTTCAGATGACAAATTTACTTTTTAAATCAATTTCTAGGGCAATAAAATTACGCAAATCGTTTGTTATTAAACATGTCAAATTTATTGGTATTTGGAACATTTCAGGTAGTTACAATTTCATTTAAAGTATTTGAAAAATTTAGACATTAGTGTTCGGAGTTCAAAATTAATGCAGAAACTTAGTTTTGGGTGAAATTAGAATACTTTTTCTCACATTAAATAAGTCGTCTTTTTTTTTTTTCGAAATTAATAAGGCTCTCTTAATCGTTTTCTTTAATAGCCCATTTTATATGTTTCGGAAAAGACTTCCCTTTATTTAAGTTTGTATTTCGGGATTTCGGCTTTATTCCCAATTATTATTACTTTTTTTTAAATTTAAATATAGATCTTTATGGATTGCCTGATAAGAAAGGTATTTAGTATAGTGCTGCCATCTTTTGTAAGATACTTCAAGGAAAATGTGACATTGGTTCCTGCCTGTCTAATTATCTTCATAATTATCTTCTTCCTGTTTAAATCACTTATTTCTAAAATAACTAAACTCAGAAAACGTGAATTTGGGGACATTAATATGAGTGAATCACACATATACTTCCCCAATCTTTCATTAAAAGCACGTTTAAATATCTTTAAAAATGACGTAGTTAGAATAATTTTATCAGTTTCGCAACCTACTTTCTAGAAATCTTCAGTCAGATGATCGGGTGTAATGTAGCTCATATTAAAGTAAATAAGCTGTTTTTTGCTCTAGATATAAAACAATTTTTTATTTACTGGTCCAATTTAAATAAAAGACAAGTTGTTTTACAGCTTGAAAACGTTTTATGTCCTTTCTGACAAACTGTGTCACTTTCGAAATAAGTGTCTCCTTTTGTGGGACCTTCTGAAAATCATAATCAATAGTTCTCAATATTTATTGCCTCTAAAGACAAATAAATTATTTGATACGAAGTAGTAATGCAATAAGAATGAACGAAATTTGGAAAACAGAATTTATAGCAACTACATTTAGAAAACAACTGAAATTCAGCTCACTATATCGTCGACATCTTTCTGAATTTTCACGATATTAGACTCGCCTTTATATATAAGTTGCCCTATATAGTTTATCACTCAATGAATAAAAAAAAAGTACAAAAACTTTTTTATTAAAAAATAGTACTAATAAATTATTACCTAAATAGTTATCTTAATAGACATAAACAAAATTGAACTATATTTACTTTAAAACAATAGACATTAAACTACGAGCAGAGTTACTTAAATACTATGAAAGTTCAATTATCCTGACTAAATCTGTTATAGACACAATCCGGACATTCAGAAATCAACATAATTAAGGAAATCGCAAAAAATACGTTGTGAAATAAAAATTTCTAAAAAATCTTTTTTGTTTAATAAAAAAGTAAGCCTAGTATGCTGAAAATAAAAACACTTTGATTAAAAACAATAAAAATTACTCTAGGTACAATACTTAGATGCACTTAAAAGTATTAGTTGAACACGTCAAACAACGTTAATTGCTTTGACATGGTGGAAATCTCTGTATATTTGAATATGAAAATTTGAATATACGAAATATATATTTGAATTTTCCCGACGAATTTTCTTATTTACTCCTACTCCTTTCGTTAATAATATTCAACCTTACCTTTTTTTCACTTAAAAGTCCAATTGCAATTTTTAAGTGAATTCTTTGGATTCTTTTAAAATACGAGAATAGAGAAATACAATATCTCTGAAATTGGTGAAATACCGACTCAAAATTATTCAAATATAGAGTTTGAAAATTTTAATTAAATCTTAACATTGGTTTAAACAGGCATTAAAATTAAATTATATTTTAACGAAAAAATACATATTCATTTATTTATTTTTATAGAGTAATTTTTATTTCCTGATATCGATCCGGATAATTGGCGACCCGAATGACTGGAATTCGGATAATTAGCATTTTACTGTACAAGCTTTTAAGAGGCTGTGGATGTGCACAAAAAGATTTCGAAATGCTTTAATGTTGTTGTGCACTGGGCACTGGCGTAGCCGAGATCGAGGTCAAGATGAGATTTTGAACTTCAGCTATTCATAAATATTCCCAAAAGTGTACATTAAATAAAATTCAGTGTTTTGTGGAGTACATATGTGTCTATGCCTTTAACTATCGAAAAAAATTATTTTATATTCTAGGTTAGTTCTAGTATTTAATTTCCATTCCTTTCACCGCGAAAATAAAACTGTTTACTTAAACCCGAAGCAAACTTATCGTTTCTTTACTCCAAGTTTTCCTTTTTCATGTTTCTTTTTTTATTTTATTTCATAAATTTTACATGTCTACTGTGTCAGCAAAAGCAAAAGTAGTACCTAATTGAACTACATTGGACGAACCTGGGTAGAAAATTCTAATGTCTTTATATGCATCTCCATGTGGATAAATCATTGATGGTTAAGTTACGTATATATTATAGATGGATTGTTGGATAAATTAATTAGAAAAAATTGTGTTTTATGAAATAAGAATGCTTGCAAATTTTATACACGTGTAAAGGGAAGTTACCTCCAGTTGTGGTCGAAAATGACAACTTTTGATTTGAAAGCAGCTATAATGACAGGAAAGGTTTGTATAATTTCATTATCCTATTTATATTAAAACCGCATCCAACGAAAGAGACCTACTACTTCCAACCCTTTTAGCTATGACGGGATAAAAATTGGCTGGTTTCCCCCAGTGTCGAACTCCCATGTGATAAAGGTAGGCTGAAAAGCAGCCGAGATCGTTGGAGTGCTGTCTCCTTTGTTGGCTGAGATTAAAACTTTTGACTTGCATCCAGTATATAAGAAATTGCTATGGCAGACTTTATTACTTTTGTTGGGAATAGGGTACTTTGATTTTGGAACAATTGAATTTTTTTCAACAAAATCGGCCAGTTCATTTACGTATTCATTATGTGATATCTACTTTTATTATTACTATTTTACTATCATTTTCTCTTAATTGCAAAATAAATTTTCTAAATTACTCGTATTTATTATGAGAACTGGCCTCATACAGCTTTAAATTGTTTTGGATATTTACACTAGAGCACAAAAATCGAATTAGGAAAAGTTGAGTAAAGATATGTTGGAGGTTAAATGGGGTGTCAAGTGTTGATCGATAAAAACTATTCATTCCTATGATTTCTAAGGCAAACTTTTATCAGAGTTGAATAGCAATCTTAGGTTTAAATAGTTAAAAATAACTAGTATCTTAAAGGCATTTTATCGGAAATAGGGTACTTGGAAATTTTTCATTTATTTCAACAAAATCTGTCTGTTTATTCAGGCATTCATTATGTTATTTCTAATTTTGCTATTGTTTTTCTCTTCATCGCCAAATAAATGTTAAATAAATTTTCTAAATTACTGTAATATTCGAGAACCAGCCTAATAGAGCTTTAAATCATTTTTGTTGATTTACACTAGAGCATAAAAATCGAATTAAGGAAACTTGGTTAAAGAGAGGCTGGAGTCTAAATGTCAAGGGTGCCAAGGTGTTGGGTGCAAAGTGTTGATCAATAAAAACAATTCATTCTTGTGATTTCTAAGGCAAACTTTTATCAGAGTTGGATAGCATTATTAGGTTTAAATAGTTCAAAATAACTGTCTTAAGGCATTTCATCGGCAATAAAACGCTTAGATTTTAGAAAATATTTATTTATTTCAACAAAATCGGTCTGTTTATTCAGGCATTCATTAAGTTATTTCTAATTTTGCTATTATTTTTATCTTCATCTCGAAATAAATGTAAAATAAATTTTCTAATTTACTCTAATATTCGGAAACCAGACTAAGAGCTTTAAATCGTTTTTGTTGATTTATAATAGAGCATAAAACTCGAATTAAGGAAAGTTGGTTAAAGATATGCTGGAGTTTAAATGCCGATAAAATACTGATCGATAAAAACTATTCATTGCTATGATTTTTAGGCGAAACTTTTATCACAGGTGAAAAAACATTCTTTGGTTTAAATAGTTAAAGGCAACTGTCTGAAAGGCATTTCATCGGAAATAAAAGAAATAAGATACTTTGCTTTTGAAACAGTTTCATTTATTTAAAAATATATATATGCTTGTTCTTTTAAATTCATTTTGCGATTTCAAATTCGCTGTTATTTTTCTCTTTATGCGAAATAAATTTTCCAAATTTGTCTACTTTTCGAAAACCACCTTAATACAGCTTTAAATTGTTTTTGTTGATTTCCACGTAGAGCATAAAATTTGAATTAGAAAAAGTTGGGTAAAGACATGTTCAATGTTAAATGGGGTCCAAGTGTTTATCAATAAAAACTATTCATTCCTATGATTTCTAAGGCAAACTTTTATCAGCGATGACTGGCTTACCAAATAAATTACCTTAACCCTTTTCGGTAAAATTATTTTTTAAGAATATGGATTTTTTTCATTTTTTAAAATAGTTAACCCTTTAACGGATAAAGCACTTCAATTGCTGAAATGTTAAAATAAATGATTGCCACCGGAAATTATGATCAAATCTATTTGTATATAAGAAAAAAGCGATATTTCACATACATAATAAATGGAAAACATTTCTATTAAAATTCTGCTGTCATTGTTGAATTTCGTAATTAAAGTTTTGTGGTTTCCTAGGGAAACCAATGAACGTTAAAGGGTTAAAAGCAGCTGTCTAAAGGGCATTTCATCGAATGTAAGGTACGTCGTTTTTGGAAATTTTCATTTATTTCAACAAAATCAGCTTTTTTATTAAGGTATTCATTATATTTTTTCTAAGTTTGTTGTTATTGTTCTCTATATTGCAAAATAATTGCAAAATACGATTTCTAAATTACTCTAATGTACAAAAACCGCCCACACACAGTTTTAAATTGATTTGTTGATTTACACTAGAGCACAAAAATGAATTAAGGAAAATTGGATAATGAGATATTGGAAGTTAAATGGGGTGTCAAGTGTTGATCGATAAAAAATATTCGTTCCTCTGATTTTTAAGACGAAATTTTATCAGTGATTAATACCGTACCCAATAAGTTAGCTTAACCCTTTTTCGCACTGTAAAAAAACACAAAATGTCTCTTAATAAGGGCTCGAAATGCACCGGAACAAACCAGAACGATATTCCGGTTCGTGAAATTATGACAAATATTGTTCCGATTCGTGAAATAGTGGTAAATAACGTTCCGGTTCGTGCAATTATTAAAACATGTTATTACAGTTTCTGAACATTAATATTTCCGTTCCGGTTTAGGTTCATCTAAAAAAAGGGATAGAACGTGCAGTGATGCACTTAACATCGCCGTGATTAAGCCACCACCAATACCCACGGCTGTGAAGCGATCGCAATAGTTCCTATTACTGAACGACTCATGAGGTTGAAATTCGACACTTCGTTTCGCTGAAATTCGACTGAATTCGGCACTCATATTTCATTGAGTGATCATGACCCTACATCCAACCTTTTTAAATTTTGATGTATAAATAAATAAGACAGGCTACACATCCAAGCGTTTTAATTTTAATCTTTCGATATAACGAAGATGGAACCAGGCAGAATTTGGATCTACCGGAGACATGAAGTTTGTTTATATTCCACTTGTTGTCTACCAATATATTCGTGTTAGCAATCCATGCAACTCCATGTTAGATAAAGTTATTATCTATACTACTAATAAAAGAAAGTTTCGCTCTGTGTGTGTGTCTGTGTGTCTGTTGGAGATGGCTAGGAAAATTTAACGCACCTAGAAGTCTGTAAATTTAGATTTAGGTATTCCAAACCCTCTTCTGATGTACCTGAATCTCAGAATTTTAATATTTCAATTATTTACTGAAATATTAATTAATATTCACAAAGAACTCTCATCAAAAATACGCTTTTTTTCTCTTCGGTTGGTTGGTTCACTGGTTGGTTGCATCGATTCTTCACAGAAATAATTAAATAAACCAGAGTAGCTATGCATAAATAAGGATTTCTAAATAAATAGTGCCAATATGGATTGAAGTTATCAGCGTAGAGCCATGCGAATTTCGCGCCACCTGCAGATGACAAATTACACATACGTCCCCCTAATTGAAATATTTTTCAGGCACATTTTTCTTCATGACAATTAGTCGGGTTTAAGTTTTTTTTTTTTTTTTTTTTTTTTTTAATTTAAACATGACATTTATAATTATGATGGAGATTGTTAATACAGAAACCTTTATTTAACAGATTCTTTTTTATATTTGCGGGAATGAAGAGGGGCAAAGCTCTAATTACATTTAAGCTTCAAGGTGTATTTCTAGAAAGCAGTTACCAGAATTTCCGAATAATAGTCTAAGCCAAATTTCAAATTAAGTTCCTACCTTAACCAAATGAATCAATCTTTAAAGATGTATTGTGATCCTCTTAATTAGTTATTTGCTGAAGGCCACTTGAACACCCCCCCCCCCCCTCCCGGCCCGTCCTTCAAGGTTTTTTCTCTAACTCTGCTCCGTTTCCATATCTCAGCAACTATCTTTCCGATTTCAACGCAAGTGATTTCAAACATTATAATTAACTTATTTGTCACTCTTTATAACATTAAACTAAATTTATGAGTAGCGGTTACCACTATTTAAGAATAACAGTTTAAGCCAAATTTGTAATGAAATTCAAAGCTTAAGTAAACGAACGAATTTTGAAAGATGCACAGTGGTCCTCCTAATTAGTCATTTGCTGAAGGACACTTGAACATCCCCTCCCCCCCCCCCCCCGGGACCTCCTTCAAGGTTTTTTCTCTAACTATGCTCCGTTTCCATATCTCAGCAACTATTTTTCCGACTTCAACGCAAGTGGTTCCAAACATTTTAATTAACTTAAATGTCACTCTTTATAACATTAAACTAAATTTATGAGTAGTGGTTACCACTATTTATGAATAATAGTTTAAGCCAAATTTGTAATTAAGTTCAAACTTAAGCAAACGAACGAATTTTGAAAGATGCATAGTGGTCCTCCTAATTAGTCATTTGCTGAAGGGCACTTGAACATCCCTCCACCCCGGGAGCTCCTTCAAGGTTTTTTCTCTAGCTATGCTTCGTTTCCTTTTTTCTCTAACTATGCTCCGTTTCCATATCTCAGCAACTATTTTTCCGATTTCAACGCAAGTGATTCCAAACATTATAATTAACTTATTTGTCACTCTTTATAACATTAAACTAAATTTATGAGTAGCGGTTACCACTATTTCCGAATAATTGGGTAAGCCAAATTTGTAATTAAGTTCCTAGCTTAAGCAAACGAACGAATTTCGAAAGATGCATAGTGCTCCTCTTAATTAGTCATTTGCTGAAGGGTACTTGAACAACCCTCCCCCCCGGCCCCTCCTTCAAGGTTTTTCTCTAACTATACCCCGTTTCTATGTATCAGCAACTATCTTTCCGATTTCAAAGCAAGTGATTCCAATCATTATATTTAACTTAATAGTCACCCTTTATGACATTAAATTAAATTTATGAGTAGCGGTTACCACTATTTACGAATAAGAGTTTAAGCCAAATTTGTAATTAAGTTCCTAGATTAACAAAACGAACGAATTTTTATGCATGCATAGTGGGCCTCCTAATTAGTCATTTTCTGAAGGACACTCGAACATCCCCTCCCCTCTGTACCTCACTCAAGGTTATTTTCCTTATTGCCTTATTTTCCTTGTGCCTTATTGCAATAAATGGGCAAATAATGTTCCACTCTTCTCGAAACCAGCTCAATTTTGTAGTGCGCCTACTATACATAGTAACGTAGGCAGCGGGGACCTGTCTCAAAAGTTCGTTCGGAAAGAGGTTTGTTTAGAACAGAATGCTCCCCTGGCGGTGGTAGAGGGAAATAAAATATTTTCTAGAGCGTACGAGCATGCTGGGTATACGGTTCCGAGGCCATCGTAGACCGTGGCCAAAGTTCCGTTTTTTAAGCGATTTAAGTTTATTACAAGGGCTCGGGCAACGCAAGGTGGGTCAGCTAGTTACTTAATAAAATATAGCCAAAATAGAAATTATTCGCCGTTTTCTGCCCCGTAAACGTGCTGTTTTATTTTTATAGCTTATTGTACTCTCAACTTTAAAAAAACATATATTTAGGATCTTGAATGCATTTTTTGAATTGTTTTTGTGTGGTTAGAAATAAATTTGTGTATAGTACTTTCAAATATCATTTTTAGTCAACAATAATTTTAAAATAGCGTTCCGGTTCGTGCATTTTTCCATTTCGAGCCCTGCTCTTAATATAGGAAAATATAATAAAACCACGTACAAAAGTATACAATAACCACTTCCGAGTTACCCACGATTCCAAAAAGCGTTCTTTATCTTTAGAAACATCAGAAACCAATATATTTTTTAAATTTTAAAGAAGCATTTAAAAAACTAAAGTTTCATTTGCTGCCACTGATTTTCTAAAACGTTTCCAAGTAGTTTCATTAATCAGTTTTATTAACCCGGAATATAGCTTTTTTGGCGACTATAAATTCTGAAGTAAACAGTTTCATGACAAACAAACACGTTTTACAGACGAACATGGTAATTTAACATTAGCTGTAACATTAAAATTAATATTATTATGTATTAAATTAATATTATACTAGATTTTTGCATGTATAAATTCGATTAAGCAGCTAAAAATATTTTATTGAGAATCGACAGCATTATAAAACAGATATTCTGGTTTGAGAAAACTGATTAATACACTATAAAAACTACTTGGAGGCAGCAAAATAATCTTTGTTTTTATAAATGCTTCTTTAAATCTTCAAAATATATAGTGTTTAGTGGGGTTCCTAAAGGTAAAGAAAGCGTTTCAAATACCTGGGTAACTCGGAAGAGGTTATTATGTTAGGCACCCTGTACTTTATTATCTTTTTAAATAGCATTTTATGAAAGAAACTTTACTTTTATTGATTTATTTAGTTAGTTATTTGTTTTGACAGATTGAAGTGGAATTTCTTCTCGTATTTAAAAAAAAAAAAAAAAAAAAAAAAAAAAATTGCATCACACAACTATGTAAGTACCCAAGTGGTAACATATGAAGCCTTTACCAACATCAAAAGTATTTATGTCGATCCGACATATGCAGAATTGTAATTTTCTAAAGAGTTTTTGAATGACATTATAGATTTCAAATTAAAAAATATATATTTTTTTTCCAATATCAAAAGTATTTATGTCGATCCGACCTATGCAAAATTGTAATTTTTTAAAGAGTGTTTGAATGGCATTATGGATTTCAAGTAAAAAAAAAAAAAAACCTTGTTATTTAAACAGATTATTAAAAACGTTTTTCGGAAAATATTAACTTTAAGGGGAACTTCACTGAAACTTCGCGATCGCGAAATCCCACGTTAATCTATGGAAAAATTGAAAAGAGTGATTACTCATTACCTAATATAATTATTGAAATACGGTTTTCACCATCAGAAATTACACGTCAGAAACCGATGATGTGCGTTTTTGAAAATTGTCTCCGTAAATTTTAAGTATTTTTAAGAAGAGGATAAAATTTCATCAAGTGGAAATTTCAAATTTTATAAGAATTTTTTAAAGACTTAAAATTTAAGGAGACAATTTTTAAAAACGCAAAATCGTCGGCATCTAACGTCTTACATTTAATGGTGAAAACCGTATTTCAATAATTATATATTAGGTAATGAGTAGTCGTTCTTTTAAGTTTTCCAATAGGTTAACATGAGAGTTCGCAATCGGGGAGTTTCAGCGAAGCGGTCTCTTAAGCATAAGTCATAAAAAATAAATAGAATAATTATGATCTATAGCTGATTTTTCATTTAAGTGCAATAAGTAGTTCAAGGCCACAGAGACGAATTCTATTATATTATTGAGATGTATGGGATGATTTTGCTTCAACTGTGTTTAAATTAAGTTGATTTTTTTCCAGACTGATAGAAATTGTGTTATGACATTCATACGTATTTATATTAGATTTACACTCTGGATATACAAATTGATATTAGTTTGGATGCAGCGCGTCCGTTAATAAACCTTGTACTAATAAACCCAGCCAAGCTATGAACCGGAATATAGAGAAACAATACATGTTTACAATAGTTATTATACTACATCAAACTTAATGAAATTGATATGCACTATACAAGATTATTACAGTAGAATATTGAATTTATAACATTTATTTGTTTATTTACAGAGCCAGAAAAAATAATTGTGTTACAATAACGATCTTATGTTACAGTAACGGTAGTCTATGTGCGATAATCACTGAAAATACGTTTTCAGATGCAGTATGAGTTTCTAATTTTAACCAAATTTTGGTAGATTACGTGATGTATATAAATTTTGTAGCTCATGTACAGGATAGTCACCATCTGAAATTTTCACTACGAACATCCAATTTTCATAGCATATTTAGATTTTTCGGTACATTTTACCTTAACATTTCAAACAGAAAGTCATTCAGTCAAATAATTTAGCAGATAAGGAAGTTTAAGTTATCGAACTCATAATGTTAAATTCTTTTGTAATGGTTCCAAAACAGATTTCAATGCTGGTAGCTTTAAATCGTAACTCAAAAACTACTTGACTAAATGAGGTGTAAATTTGGATTCACATATTTAAAGCTTTTAAATATCGATTTATATATTAAAAAAAAAAAAAAATAAAAAAAAAAAAAAAAAAAAAAAACATGGGTCACAATTTATATATTTTTTTTTTCGAAAATGAATTTCGAAAATATACATATTTTGAAGTTAAAACCTGAATTACAACAATTCATTATGTTTAGCATTTTCAAAGGTATTTAATCCCGAAATTTCATTTGCATCTGCCTTTGAAGATTTTTTAATTAATTATAGAGATGGAAAAGAATATTTATGTCATTTTTATATAAAGTTTGCTTATGTCCCATAATTTATGCATGGCATGGAATCTTATTTCTCATTCTCTTTCTACTTATTATTTGACAGCACAATGTACTGCACTTCTATGTAAATATAAATTTTAAAGAATTTTCTGATGTATATGCTTTTTGTTATAGATGCGCGCGTTTGATTTTATACTTTCAAATTTTCTTTGCTTTTATTCATCTCCTTATATTCGTTCTGTACATTCTTGGTTTCTGTTTAATTTAAATACTAATTATTCACTTTTCTTCATTCGGTCTACGTAGATTAGTTTACCGTAGAGTACAGCAATTTCTTTATAAATAAATATCTATTTTTCAATAATTCAAATTGATGTTATAAATAAGATTTTTTGCATCTTGCACCTTATTAATTTCAAACACTGTGAGTACGATTGAAAAAATGTCTTCGTTTAAAGCAGATTTATTTCAAACAGCAATACCTTTCTTTTTCTTAATAGCACTCAAATGTACAATTTAAATTTCGCACTCTCTCGCCACAAAGAAAAAAAAAGTTGTCACAAAATATAGGATATGACAGAGATAACTCCCTAATTTTAAGTGTAAATAACAGAGTATTAGTAAATTTTATTCAATATTCTATGCTATGCTTTAAAAAAATTACTATTTAGTTTACTATAATAACATTTATTACATTTCACTTAAAAATTATATCGTTCAAATGCCGAATCTAATTATCTACGGATTTCTCGCTGCTTACACGTACTATTGCGATGACTTACTTGAATTGCTAAGAGAGGAGGCTTTTAAAGCTGAGCCAGTTCTTTTGAAATCGTTGAGGCATGTGGATAAAATGAGATTTTTAACCGAAACAGAAAACATTTCGAATGAGACCGAAGTACTAAAATTTAAGCGGTACAGTTGGCCAAAATAAAAGATAACCCAAATTTTAATCCCCAAAATGTCCCAGTAACAAAAAAGAAATAACCATTCAACTGGATATTATATCGTCTTTCAATTTATGTTTTATAAAAAAAAAAGCTTAAAACTGAAACTGTACCAAACTCTGAAATTTTCAATACAAACGTCCAATTTTGACAGCTGTTTTTTTCTTTTATTTTCCCCAATAAAATCTACCTTTGGATACCAAACGGCAATTCATTCATTCAATTAGTTCAGGACTTATAAAGATTTAAAGTTTGAAACTCCTAATGTTAAATTATTTTTTATTTTTATCGTTGCAAAAAAAAAAAAAAAAAACTAGCAATGCGGGTAGTTTTTAAAGCATAACTCAAAATCTAGTTGGAGGAATGAGTTGTAATTTTGGATTCGTATATTCGATTTCTGCTTTAAAACTTTTACCAGGTTACATTAGAATTCAGAGTTTTTTCAAAAATTAACTTCAAAGTATGTATATTTCCGAAAAAAAAATATAACTTGTGACGCTTGTTTTTTTGTTGTTGTTGTTGTTGTTTGTTTTTTAATATAAATTGATATTTAAAAGATTTAAATAGGCGAATCCAAATTTACAACTCATTTCACCAAGTAATTTTTGAGTTACGATTTAAAACAACCAGCATTGCAATCTATTTTGCAACCATTCCAAAAGAATTATACATTATGAGTTCCAAAATTTAAACTTCCATATCTGCTAAACTATTTGACCAAATGACTTTCCGTTTGAAATGTTAAGGTAAAATGTACCGAAAAATCTAAATATGCTGTCAAAATTTTATGTTCGTAGTGAAAATTTCAGTATGGTGACTATCCTGTACATGAGCCATAAAATTTATTTACATCTTGTAATGTACTAAAATTTGGTTAAACTTAAAAACGCATACTGCATCTGAAAACGCATTTTCAGTGATTATCGCTCATAGATCGCTACTGTAACACAATTATTTTTTTGTGGCTCTGTAAATAAACAAATAAATGTTATGAATTCCATAGTCTACTGTAATAATCTTGTATAGTGCACATCAATTTCATTAAGTTTGATGTAGTATAATATCTTTAAAATAAACGATTTTCCCCTTTAGGCAATAATGTAACGGAATTATTTTGTGTGTCCTTGTAAATGAATGCTAAATGCTATACATTCCCTATTCTACAGAATGTCTGATGTATCGCACTTCAATAATACATATCAGTTTCATTATGTTTGAAATAGTGTAACTCCGTTAAAATACACTGCAAACGATTTTACATAATAGACCATAATGTAACGGAATACTTTTGTGTGTCCCTGTAAACAAACTATAAATGCTACTCAATCAATTTTCAATAGGAAATGTTCTATATTTATCCTAAATAACATATTCCAAGCTCATATAATACAAGTATATTTAGATGAGTTAGAGCACGGACAGGCAAACAGACGGCCAGACAAACCGAAATCAAAAACAATTTTTAACTATGTTGGGAAGTATTAAAAATAATAATTTACTAATTAAAATTTCAAAATATTACGATTCAGAAGTATATTTATTTAAAAATACATTTGGCTTGATTTTTCAAGAAGGAAACATATATATAATGTGGTATTCTGTCTACACTTTATTACTAATTATCGCTTAGGAGATTTAATTAGAATGTTACAAGAACTTGATATGTTTTTTGAAATTCATAGATATTATAATTATATATATATATATACAGGGTGGTTATAATATAAGTATCTCTCTGTGTGGTTATAATATAAGTATCTGTCTGTAGCTCGAAGGAATAACCCGAATGAAACCAAAATCGGTACACTTACTATTCATGAAGGGGGAAGAAGAATGAAACAATAAAAAAATAATTGCAATAATCACCGACAGATGGTGCTACTGAGTGTGAAATGTAATGTATAATACAAGAACAAAGAATTAAGATGTCAAACAGGGTGGCACACCAAATTTATTGGAAAATGTCACAGTGAATGTGGTTACGCTTTCGCATGGCGGTGCTGATCAAGTTTAGGTTCCACATAGCCATTGGGCTGGAGGACACAATCCAGGCGGTGCACGACCTGCTCAACTGCAGAATCTAAGGCATCAGGAGTGGTGTTTCGCACATGTTGTGATATGTGGTAAAGTCATTGAGGTTTGCGACACCTGCACGGTACACAATATTACACCTTACATTTCACAATCAAAAGCGCCATCTGTCGGTGATTATTGCAATAAATATTTTTAGTGTTCCATCCTTCTTCCCCCTTCTCGAATAGTAAGTATACCGATTTTGGTTTAATTCCGGTTATTCCTTCAAGCTACAGACAGCTCCAAATAGAGATACTTATATACATATTATAACCACCCAGTATATATATATATATATTTATTTTGCCGATTTTTAACTGTTTTATTTCTTTATTGTTTTTGTTTAAAAAGAAATTTTAAATAATTTGATTTGTTGGAAATACATAAATAAGAAGTTTGTCAAGTAGATCCTAAAAACACCTTTCTTGTGATTTTATTACAAACGTTTTGCAGCGGTTGTACTTTTTTATGAAACATACAGTTTGCAGAACAAGTGTTGCGAATTCGAAACTTTTTAAAAATTCAGATTGCTTGATGACTACCACCTTTTTAAAGAGCATAATTCGCTCTATTTTCGCCTTCTTCAATCTGTCATTAGATAATGGCATAATATTAGATAATGGCATGATATTAGTACTTCAAAAAAGTGATGGCAATCCAGATATATGAATTTTTTTTTTATGTAGCGGTCTGGAACATAAACACTACCCATACACATTCTTAGAATGTTCCAAATATGTAGAATTGTTTCACTGTTCAATGCTCTATACGTGAAATATAATGTTCATACGGCATTAAACACCGTTTTTCGACGTTTTCGCCGTCTGTACTCATTCAAAGAATGTTGCTGGATGTTAATTTCATTTTTTTTATTCATTCTATATCAGCTCATTCTATTTTCATCAGGGCCTGATCATCACAGGGGCACACGGGGCATGGGCCCCGGGTCTACATTTTCAGGGGATCTCAAAATGCATTTTGCCCACTCTCTGAAGATATAAACTAATGCAAATTTGCATTTATAGTTTATAGAAAAAAAATTTCCCATTCATGTAAACTAAACTATCTCCGTGTTCTTCACTAACGACAATGAAATGTAATGTAAACTTTGAAATTCTGAGAAGGACGGATGTTGCATGAAACATGTTTCATTGAATCCCTTAGCTTAGAGTTTTACTTAGCCTAAAAATTTTACCTTACCATAATTGTTTAATGCATTTTTGCGCGTGTCTATAATATATTCTTTTTTCATAAAACTATTGTTTAAATTTTAAACTGGACATAAAACCGTTTGTCATGTTTAAAATGACACGTTTGTCATGTTTAAAAAGAAAAAGAAAAAGAGCCCCTACGTGTGCCCCTGGTCCCACATAGAGTTGATTTGATCAGACCCTGCCTTTCATTCACATTTTCATACATTTTATTCTAAATTTCATCACAGAATTATTCATTGTCCAATACATTTTTCAAAATTTAGTTTTTGCGTATTACATAAAAAAAAAAAAAAAAAAAAAAAAAAAAAAAAAAAAAAAAAAGTTTTCCCAATTTTTACGATTTTTTTAAACAATAAATTTCAATTTAGTAAGAATTTCGTGATTTATTCCCTTAAAAAAAAGCACAAAATTTGGGATAACGATTTTTGAAAATGTAATTCTTTGGTATTAAATTTGAGACGTCAAAAACAAAAATTTTGAAAAATGTATTACGTAAGGAATAGTTCTTTAAATAAATTTCTCTATAAATTAACCACTTGTGACGGCAAAAACCCATATTAACCTATGGGGAAGTTTCAAACTAATTTCCTATTTAATTTTCAAAGTAATTCACTTTTAATGACAGTAAACTACTTACTGTCTGTAAAACTAATTAATTAATTAACCAGTTTTACAGATGTCAACTTTCAGACGTGTAAAGTTGATGTCTGATAAGGACAACTCAGGTAGCACAAAGATATTGGGGGTCAACGTTAAATGAGCCCCTTTTAAACGATATTCATGAATATTAGTTTTTGACATCTAGCTATCCCAACATCTCTGAATATCATTTTTTGACATTAAGTGATATCTTTTTCTGTCATTGCTGAATATCATCATTTGACATTGATATTTTCTTAACTTTCCTGAATAACTTTTTTGAATAAAAAACTAACGTATATTTTTCATTAGATATTAATTTCTTTTTCGCACCCCAGATATAAAACTATCCTGCGCCGTCAGGCGCCCACGGGGGTCGCCGACGCGCGTAAACGACCATCGCACCCAAGCCTCTGAAGGGCTTTTAACGCACCAGGGCTTTGTCTCGCCCGGCGCTGCGATCGGCCTGAGGCCGCTCCCCACTGCGGACCCCCAGGTCATTTTACCAAGGTATGGTGACGTAGTCGTCGCGGCAGTAACCCCACATCTCGGAGGAAACTTCCGCAGAGACGGAACCTTGATGAACCGCCGTGGAACCCCCGACGACTTCGTTCGCGAGACCCCATAGGGGGAGACGGTCGCTAGGTCATATGTCGAGCTACCACGACGGCTCTTGCTTTACCACGGCTCGAGGGGTGTGGGCAACCTACAGAGGTTGTCACGTTCCCAACGGAAACCCCCCACTGTACAAGAAGATATAAGTCTAGTCTCCCTATCTAATAAGACGAAGGTAAATCCCCGGTACTGTGTGGAGTATGATCAAGAGGAATAAAGGAGAAAATATGTTTATAAAAAGGTTTTAGCAAAAAGTGGTGGGAGTAGATTTTTCTGTTAGTGGTAAAAAACTGTTTGACAAAACTATCATTTAATTCTCTAAAATACTTTTTCAATCACGATCGACTTTTTTATGTTCTTTTAGCAAAGATTTATTTAAATATCACTTTTTATTATTAAGTTTGTTAGAAATTTTGTAAGAAATTATTTTAAAGAAAATCAGAAATTTATAGCAAGTAAGAAGTTTTAAAGCTTTGCTGTCTTTTAAAGATCATGTGTTCCCTTGCACATGTCATTCCTTGCACAAAACTATAAAGAAAGGTTTTAACAACCCCATTACTTTGAATTTTGCTTTGTAAGAAATTAAACATATATTTTTTATTAATTGTAATTCATAAATATTTGTACATTTTTTCAAAAAATTATGCACTACATTACATACAAGTTAACATGCACATAAAATAGCCCTAAAAGCTTATTATTATTATAATATGTATATAATAATTATTAATTATAGGAGGAATAGTGTCTAATTAAAAAATCAATGACCTACTTTTGAAACTAAATTCGTGTTCTTTCAATAATAAAAAATATCATTTTTATAAAAGTCGGAAATTCGAAATCATTTTAAAAAGATAAACAAGCATCCATTTAAAAATTACATAAATTGATTTTTTCCCCACGTAAATACATTATTAAAAATAGTATAAAAAGCATAGTGTAAAAATAGCATTAAAAACATCTTTAATTTTTTATAAAACTAACAATTTTTCACATGCTATTTTTTATATATAAATAACTACAGATTCCTACAGAAAAATTTTACATACGCATTTCCTATCTGTGCAAATTTCACGACAGACGCCTCCAACAGGCTACTTCACTCAGGCGAAAACACCCGCTCGCTAATGTTAATCCTATAGGGAAAATAATTTACGATATCTCGTTCTCATTTCAATATTTTTAAATGATTTTTTTTTTTTTTTTTTTTTTTTTTTTTTTTTTTTTTTTCATTCGATACTGAGATCAATCTCTATGCACGTTTCTTTGTAGTTTTTCGACTTTTGTTAAAGTTTTTAACACTTTCCAACCTAGTTGAAAAGTGTTTATGACTTCGGTTTGTCTGGCCGTAGGGCCGTCTGCCGTCTACCCGTGCTCTAACTCCCGTAAATATGCTCGGATTGCTCTGCCATTTTCATGTTATTGTCGTTATCTATAGCATGTTCCCTATTTCCAGTGAAGTGTGTAGCACTTATAGTTTTTTTACAGGGACACTCAAAAGAATTCCATTACATTACGGTTTATGGGGAAAAATCATTTGCGGTTTATTTCAGTGATGTTACACAATTTCAAACACATTGTAATTGATATATATCACTAAGGTGCATTACAAGAAGCTTAATATGGAATAGGGTGTGCATAGCACTTATAGTTACTTTACAGGGACAGTCAAAAGAATTCCGTTACATTACGTCTATGTAGAAAAACCGTTTGCGGTTTAATTAAATAATGTTTCACTATTTTAATCGCATTGAAATTTATCTATATCACTAAGGTGCATTACAAGAG
Organism: Maratus michaelseni; assembly: GCA_963931845.1. NCBI lineage: Eukaryota > Metazoa > Arthropoda > Arachnida > Araneae > Salticidae > Maratus > Maratus michaelseni. The sequence goes on from OZ007586.1 coordinate 496,641,935, forward strand.
GCTTACTACAGAATATTGTGTGTATAGCTGTCATCGTTCATTTACAGGGACACACAAAAGAATTCTCCACTGTCTGTTAACAATAATTCCTGGAAGTGCGTTTTAAGTTGCTGAACGCGATTTTAAATTTAACTCAATTTTTGTCTATTACTTGGTGTGTATAAATTCTATAGACCATATACAGGGCAGCACAAAAGTTCGCGAACACATTTCCCTTTATTGACAGAAACTCCAGAAGGAGAATTTAAAACTGTACTACGCGTTTCCTAACTAAACTGAAATTTAGCATCCTATGTAGTATATATAAAAATTTATAGATCATATACAGGGCTGAATAAAAGTATTCGGATATTTTTCCGAATATTGTATATGTTGGAAATATACGTTGGAAATTCCTGAAATTACGTTTTTAAATATGTTATGCGTTTTCCAAATTGTTTACTTAGATCTTATCTTTCAGCTTATTAAACGGTAATGATTTGTAAAATTATTTTGGAAGCGTTGGAAAGTGTTACATAATCTATGCTTGACGCATGATTTTTTGTTCTTGTTTTTATTGAAGATACTTTCACTTTCGAAACCGGTTCCAAAAGTGAAAGTATCTTAATAATAAAAAATTGTGACCAAAATCGAAAAAGTACAAAGAGGGTGCATAGAGATTGATCTCAGCTATCCAATGCAAAAAAAAAAATCACTTAAAAAGATTGAAATGCGAACGAGATATCGTAAAATATCTCCCCCATAGGATTAACATTAGCGAGTCGGTGTTTTCGTCTGAGTGAAGTAGCCTCTACGAAAAATTGAACAAATGGGCGGTCCTGTGTTCACTATGATCAAGATTACAAACTTCATCAGATATGCTGATTGCTGAATGTCGGCACATATCCTGAAATGTCCGAAAAATGATATTCTTTATCACGAATGTCGATAGATATCCATGAATGTTGTAAAAGTAATATCATTTTTACAACATTGGCCAATGTAAACCAAATATTAAAAATAAGGCGTTATAAAAATCAAGTTTTTTAAAAATGGCGAACTTATTAAATTTTATTGTTGAGAATACTATTTCATTTCTGTATTATAATGTTATAAGTTATGCAAAAAACTCTTTTGAATCATTATTTTAAAAACTGATTTTAACTTACGTCTGTGAATATCGGCAGATGTTGTAAATTTGACGTGCGACATTCAGTGACTTTCGAAATATTGGCCAATAGTGGCCGATATATCTGTGCTACCTGGTCAAATTGCATTTTTAATGTTTAAAAATTTTTATGTTTAAATTTATTTTTATGTTTAAAAATATTTTAAGTGCAGCAATTTCTGGAATTGTCATGGAAGTAAAATTTTTAAATATCCTGTTTTAATATTTTTAAAAACACTTTTATAATGCAGATGCACTATAAAATACTAAGAATATGGAATAAAGCAGAAAAACTTTATTATACGAAACCGAAAATTCTTTGCCACACAGTATAGTGCTGCCATCTCTATTCAAGGAGCTCCAGTAAATCACCAACTTACAGGCATTCAAAGTTTTTTAAAAAAAAGTCAATGACAGCTGTAAAGAGAAGGAAGGCAGTCTGTGGTCTCGTCTCTCCTGCAAGCTAAAAAACTGGATTTGATGTTGTATTGTGCTGCCATCTTTTAATCAAAGATTAAAATATTCTTTACTTATTCCATTTTTTTTAAAAAAGTGTTGCTACCACTCTCAGTAAGTTGACGTCTGATATCGACATATTACATTTTTAATAACAATTGGAAAACAATTTTCAGGATATACAAATTTTAAAAATGTATGAGCATAGCTGTAGTGGAGGTTATACAGTGGTATAAGTAATACACATTCTTGAAAATTTAAAGAATAATAAGTATTTAAATAATGAGTTTTTCTTTTTAATTTTCTCATAAATCAATGAGACTTTACGAAGGGCTAAGGTCACTAAAAGTGTTTCCTGGACTATGAAAGTAATAGTTTTAATTCATTATATTTAATCTAAAAAATATAATAAAAAGGATAATTACAAGAATCTTGTATGCAATAAGTGTAGAGTGTGTTCACACATTTTTATAACGATTTTGGAAATAGGTATATTTAAACAAAAATAAGAATTTCATTTCTAGTATATTCAATCTGATGGCCTTTTTGTTGAACTATCATATTACACCTCGATTTCTAAGATAAATGAGCTTTTCTTAAAATATCAAGGTTGATTTTGTTCCACTCCTTCACTACAATCTTCGAGAGTGCATCCAATGTTTGTCCCACCAATAGCTGAGAGTTTCTGCTCTCAAAACTGGCAGACGGGAGGTGCTGGTTTCAAACCCCTGTCGCGTTCGTCGACCTAACTCTTCGGAGTTTTCCGGGGTTTTCTTCGAACATTGCATAAATACGGGTTAGGATCCCTTAGAAAGACCCCAGACCACTCCACCCCGCCGGCCTATATCCCTAGCGCAGGTAATCGACCGCAACAAATTACCGGGAGAAAAAAAAGAAAAAAACCATCCAATAATTTACGACGCCGCATAAAGCTTGTTTTAAAAGGTCAAATGTACAGTAACCCATAAGAGACGCTTTCGAGGGTCTTGGGTGGGATGCATTTGAGGCTGTTCTCAAATCCAAAGGAGCTACTTTATGACATATTTTTTCATTCATTTTTGTCCGGAAAGGCATGGAATGGGCAGGTGTTGTTACTCAGAAACTTTGTAATCGAAATACGTTTTCCATTTTTTGGTAAAAGCAGAACATCCATCAGAAAACACTGTCGAAGTCGGCGTTTTGAACCGAATTCTCGACGCGGCAGTTCGGAAAAACGTGTCGTCACGTAACCAGTATCACTTATAAGTGGATAAGTATTCTTTTTATCAAAAAATGGAAAACTCAGTTCGATTCAAAATTGCTTCCATAGTCACGCCTGCCAATTTTATGCCTTTGCGCTCAAAAATGAGTCTGAAAATGTGTCCGAAAGTTTCGCGTTGTTGAGCAGGTCATTTGAGAATAACCTTAAATGGAAAAGCCTCAATTCCGGTTTCATTTCTTATTTTTTCTACAAATATAGCAGTGGTTTTAGAGGTAAGGCTGGTAGCCTTATCCTGATGGAACTTAAAACAATGAAGATTGCGTGGGTAAAGTGATGGAATGTCTTCTTTGAAAACAGGTGTTAAAACATATTTCTGATAGTAATCAGAGTTAATTTTGACATTTTTTTTCTAGTTCCCTTATTTTTAGTTTGCAGTTATAAGAAAATCCAGCAATAACCATAAAACTTTTAGCAAAACTCTCGTTTTTTTTTTTCTCTGAACCAATATTTTAGGTCTTTTTCTCCCCTTTTTCGGAAGTAAATTGGTCTTTTAATATTGTAATCTCTTTTTATATTGCAGATAAATAATAATTTTCATACAAAAAGCTACAGATAGTCTTACACTGAGACATATGTTTTCACATTAGGCGGTGAACACCATTATTACTATTATTATTATTTATTTTTTTTTTTGCTTTAAATCAGATTTTATAATTTTGTTTACAGTTCCTATACAGATGTTTAAAGACTTTGCGATCATTCTTTGGGGGGTTTGATTTTCTTTTAAAACATGAGATGCCACTTAAGATATGCCCCACCAGTGGCTGAGAGGTTCTGCTCTCAAAGCTTGTAAGCGAGAGGTGCTGGGTTCAAACCCCTGTCGCGCTCGTCGACCTAACCGTTCGGAGTTTTCCGTGGTTTTCTTCGAATCTTGCCGTAAATACGGGTTAGGATCCCTTAGAAAGACCCCCCACGGAGGGCACTCCCCCCTAGGGCCTATATCCCTCGTGTTGATAATTGACCGTCATAAATCAACCCAACCCACTTAAGATATAATAAGACGTGAGCGTACCTTCGTTGGGTATGTATTTTTTATATATTTCCCAGTCAAATGTAAACTGCCATTTCTTTCCTTTTTATTAATTATGCCCCTTATTTTACGTGTAGAAATATTAAAACTATGCTTTGTACACTTTTTTCAATAGTCGAATAACAGTATTTATCTGCGTAAATCACACATACATAACCTTCGATCCATTGTTTATTTACCAGCGACATTTTAAAGCAAGGAATATTTTTAATGATGCAGACAACAATCAAACCTTATTCCGAATTGATGCCATAAAATGATTTTTTCATTTTAATTTAATTTATAAAGAAAGTCAAAATTGTCACAAAAATGTATTAACATCCTCTATATTTAGTAATATTTTATATATAAGCGAATTCTTTTAAATTTAAAAATATGAGAGATGGGTTATAACTAGAGTCTTGAATTGCGTCACCTAAAAATATACAACTTCATAATTCACTATAAAATATATCGAAATATAATATTAATGATAAAATATAATATGTTGTAAATATAAATTCAGTATAAAAAATCCAGAAAATCTTTATTATATGAGACAGCAAGATAATTATCGTCTTATTTGGTGCTGCCATCTATATTAAAGCTACAGACATTTTAGAGCCAAAAACCGTAGCTTACGATGATGCGCGGCGCTGTAATTCAGCGACGCACATCATCCTAGGCTACGCAAAAGTCTAATGATGATAGCATGAATATAGTATTATGAAAGTTCTATGTTCATGAATGACTGCTTCGAAGAAAAGGAAGGAAGCAAAAGACATAGATTGCACGCTGTTTTGTGCTGCCATCTTCTAATGAAAGATGAAAATATTATCGGATCATTATAAAATAAAAAAATATGTCTGTCATTCATTATTTTTCCCTATCCCATGTGCAGTAAAGTCAAAGCAGAAAATTTGTCATCAATTAAAGTAGGTGTTTTCAACACGTGCTGTGGGCTACAGAAAAGGGGGAAGAAGAAAGAAAGGAAGGAAGTAAAAGACATAGATTGCACGCTGTTTTGTGCTGCCATCTTTTAATGAAAGATGAATATATTATCGGATCATTATAAAATAAAAAATATGTCTGTCATTCATTATTTTTCCCTATCGCATGTGCAGTAAAGTCAAAGCAGAAATTTTGTCATCAATTAAAGTAGGTGTTTTCAACATCAACACGTGTACCGTGGGACTGCGGGTGGCCCTACAAGAGTATTTTAGTCGCTCGCCGTGTTACTTCGAATATTAAGAAAAGAACGAAAAGTTTTCAGCGGCATCGAAACATATCCGAAGCACCTTATTAATAGGCTAATCGATAGCTGCCAACTTTTAAGTCTTTTTCACGTCAAGTAAACATATTTCTAACCAGAAAATTTATTTTATAAAATGTTTCTTATTTCAAGGGACACTTTTATTTAATAAGTAAAATTTATCTTTTCAAAATGTTTATGTAACTTTAAAAGAACATAAAATATGATAACTATGACACTCCCTTCTTTCAGGGGCGTAGCTTGAAATTTTTATTGGGGGGAGAGGACCTGACTTTGGCGCCCTTTATATAATTTTCATTTTCCACTCTCCCCCCCCCCCCCCCCCCCCTCTCTCTCGCCACATTGTCATCAGCCGCGTTAGAGGTCTGCAGGTGCCGAAATTTCCAGGCCAGGCCCGGCCCGGCATAAAAGCAAACAGTTCGGCCCGACCCGTTCAAAATTATTTTGGCCCGGCTTGGTATAAAAGCAAAAAGTTCGGCCCGAGCCCGGACCAGCCTGCCCCGACTGAATATCTACAAAGTATGCCGATATTTCTGAAGCAACATTAACCTAAACTTAAAATTACACTTACTTATTCAAAAATTTACACTTATGCATAGATTTTATTTTCAGATTATGCTCAAAATGCATGGAATGCAAAATATCAACAATATTTATGATCAGTTAGACAATTAAACACTGATTAAAAAATTGACTTAGACTATTACATTCAAATCAAGATTCAGTGAGAGAAGAAAAATCCGTTATAGGCAGGTTCCATTCTTAGCAGGTACATCGTCTGTTGTATGTATTATATTCTTTTTGTACTGATCAAGACATTTTTCCATGTAAGAAAGGTTTTCGTCATAGATTGTTTCTATTTCACAGGTTTTACTGCATTTTAATTTTTTGTTTTGCTTAGGATGTACTAACGAATTTTAATTGTAGAATAATGGTCATTTAAAAATATATCCATTTTTCGCAAAAATTGTTGTACCAGGCCTAATTTTCTGATTTTTACGCTGGCCTGCAAATTTTGGTCCATACAGATCTCTAGGAAGAATGAAGTCCAAACACAGCTTGGCCCACAAAAAAAAGAAGTCTGGTCCGTCTCGGACCAAGTCTGCAGAAAAAAAGTTAAGCCCGGACCGTGCAGATCTCTAACTCTAAAGCCTGTTTAAAATATGTTTTAATTTTTACAGAAAAATTACAATACTATTTGATTGATTAAAATTGATATCCTGATCCTATTTGATTGACCTCATTAAAAATATATGAAATTTTATATGCAAACAGGTGATAATGGTTTTATGAATGTGTCAGACGTACTGTTTTGAAATGGATTTTAACCTTAACTAAGACAAACATTTGTACATGCTCTTACATTCTGCTCTATCATCAACAATTTGAAACCACTCGTTCATAAATGAAGTTACATAATCTGCTTTCTTCTTAAATTCATTTATTGTTTTTATTTTTGTAAAAGGTACCTAGTTTATTATACTTTTATTTATTTTCTTTAGAAGAATTCGTGCCTGGGATAAGTTTTCAAAAAATATATACAGTACACGCATTTCAAGCAATACATGCCTCTAATCCTCCAAATGAACGGAATATCAATGTCTGTTGTCTCGTTTTGCACAAAAGCGGATTTCAAAGAGTTCAAATGTCAGGGTGGAGGATTCTTTCAGGAAAATTGCCATATGACCACCTTAGAGTAGAGGTCTGCACGGGATCGTACCCGGCCCAGCAAAATGAAGGTCAATTTTCAAACGGACCGGTCTGGCAGAATGAAAACAGTTTTTTAACGAGCCTGGGCAGGCCGATGAAGAATAATAAACGGGTCGGGTCGGGCCGATAAAATTTAAAGAGACCCGACTGACCTGATATAAGAAATTTAAAAGGATCAAACTAAGCTGATAAAATATGAACAATTTTTAATGGATTTTTCTGGTACGAGAATAAGTAAATGTACTGCATGATCCGATGCTAGCTCCACAACATCAATACAGAAATATGTCAAGCGTAGAAATCGGTATTGGACAGTTGCATCATATCTGAGCCTGGGCATAATTTTTTCAGCATACTTGGGCATGCTGGGATTAGGCTTACATTATTTTCTATGTACTCAGGCCGGCTGGAAACTGGGCTTGATTGTTCCTAGGACGTGTCGAGTTGTTTTGTAACAATAGTAATAGCGATAATGAACTTCTGTTAACTCTTTCCGACACAGGCAAATTCAGTTCGTAAAATGAGAAATTACTGACTGACACCGGATTTTACAAACGACTTTTTTAGAAAATAAGAACTCCTTATTTTAAGCTTTCTTTTTAGAAACAAAACTTTATTAAAATATTCTTGGTGCCGTATGCAAGTTTGGAATTAAAATTAGGTGTGCCCGGAGTGGGACCACTGTGCCGGAAAGGGTTAACGGAATCTTTGGAAGTATACTTTAATAAATTACAAAGAATTTTTTTTATTATTATACAGCAACAAAAGTTGGGATGTTTTTAACCATTTTTTTCTTTTATTCTTACATTAATTTTTTTAATGTCTTTATTTGAATGTAATCCTCTAAGAATCTACTTGATCATTAATAATACTATTCTGTATTCCATGGCATGTATAAAGTATTCTAAAATATACTGTAAATTTTTCCCATAAACATGCATGCAGTGTTCATTAAAAGAACCTTAATCATATGTTAGTAAAATTTGAATTTTTTTTGTAGAAATCGAGTTGGTCGGGCCGGGCCTGATTTCATTGTTTTTTCAACTGGTTGGGCCTGTTTTCACTGAATTTTCAACGGGCCGGTCCGAGCCCGTGCCAAACTTTTAGCTTTTAGACCGGACTGTGCTTGCCCAAGATAGCTTTCGTTCGGGCCGGGCCTTAATGCCTGAGTGGGGCAGATCGGTCTGACTATGCAGACCGTAGACCTGTAGCGCCCCACCCGGGCCGGGCCTGTAAATTCTGGCCCATGCAGACCTCTATTGTAGAGATCACGATCTGCACGACCCGATTCCCGCACCCGAACAAATGAAATCAAACGCTCAAACGGACTGGGCTGACAAAAAAAAATAAACGGGCTAGGCGGCTGGTTAAAAAAATTAAGAGGGACTACCGGCACCGATATACCAAATTTAAAAGGATCGGACTAAGCCGAGGAAATATGAATAATTTTCAATGGACCTGGCTATGCCAGTATTATATACTTAAATTAAAGTAATTGAAGCAACTTCATAATGGATAACTCGAGGTGGACTTTAAACATGTTTAATTTACAATTTAAATCACAACACGTACATCTACACAAAACACATAACAGATACATTCTTAACAGTAAACAAAACTTAATACCAGTAGGTAACGTAGTTCGCTGTGGTGCTGCCATCTATTAATTACATTTCTAACTAAACACCACATCCCTCCTTAATATGGGAATTTACAGGGAGCTTTTCTTTTCCTGGTGGATCTTCTAGGTACCTGTTGGGAAAAAGAAGAGTTAATTAAAGTATCTTTAGCATTATCAATAGAAGTATTGGGCACAATGGTTTTTGGAACTGATGGGATCACTTTAGAGTCCACTGGAGCAGGACTTGGAGTATTTGGGAGGAAAAAGTTATCTGGTTTAGGATTTGGAGGAGCTGGGACAACACAATCATCTGGTTGAGGATTTGGAGTAGATGCGACAACAGAGTCAGCTGGTCGAAAATCTGGGACACTAGGAGGCATTAGCTGAGAATCACTTTGATTAACAACTGCATTATCACTTTTGTGACTTTCTGTACCACTCTCTTCAGAATTTGAATCATTCGTTACATGTATCTTCGAACCGACATTAGTTATCTGATCAACATGCCTTTTCCAAATATTCGATCCAACTTGAATTCTATAATGCAACTTGCCCTCTCTTGCAATAATGCGACCAATTTTCCACTTGGCTTCAGGAGTATAATTTCTTACAGCCACTTTCTGGTTAATTTGAAATTATTTTACTTTAGAATTGGCCTTTCTCGCATTTTGTTTATCATGCACAAAATTTGTAACATTTGGAATAATCAAATCTATTTTCGTTCTTATATTTCGTTTTAGAAATAGAGATGCAGGACTTTCCCCCGTAGTAACATGAGACATCTTTCTATATTGTAAAAGAAAGTTATTTATTTTCATCTGTAAAGTACCTGCTTCAGAAGATAAGGCTTTTAATCCTCGTTTGAGAATTTGTACATATCTCTCTGCCTGACCATTTGTAGCTGGATGGTATGGAGCACTAAACCTATGTTTAAACCCATGATTCTTCAAGAATGTCTCAAATTCTTCAGAAGTAAATTGTTTTGCTTTATCAGATACCAGAGATATAGGATACCCGTATCTGGCAAAAAGAGAAGAAAGACAAGTAATTGTATGTTCTGACGTTGTATTACAGTGGTGGACACATAATTATAAGACACCTACCTAATTTGACATACAGTGAAAGAAAAGATTCAGAGCTTAAAAATGCTTTATTAAATACGACAAAAACATAACTTTACTCTGTTATCACTCGTAATTGTTTTACAGAAATTATATTTTTATAGAGTTTAATAAAAAAAATTAAAAATACCATGGACAAAATTATAAGACACCCTAACATTTTAATTAAAAACACTGCTTTTTTTCGAAATATGCAAATTTTCTGCACGCTGTTATGACGTCAGCAGTTAACTAAAGCAGACGATAACCGACTTCACGCATTTACAAACATGCCCCGAGGTACAGAATTAAAAGAAAGAGAAATTCGCGAAATTTGGAGATTAAATGGAACTGGTGCTTAAGTTAATAATATTTCAAAAGTTATTAAACTCTCTAGATGTGCAATTTCAAATGTTTTGAAAAGAGAAAGTAATGGATCGGTGATTAAAAGATCTGGACGTACTCTTTGCTTGTCCTCGAGAGACAGGCATGTGCTTTCGCTCGCTACACAGAATAAGATGACCACTACAGGCATTAAAAATGCTTTGAAACTGAATTGTTCAAGGAGAACCATTCGTAGGATGTTGCATAATGCTTCCTATGTGAAATTTAAAAAAATTGAAGAAAACAAACCACCGCTTCTAAGGCAGCACAAAATGGACAGTTTAAACTTCGCTAAACAAACTATGGCCTGGACCTCTAAATGGTACTGTGTGTTATTTTCTGATGAAAAAAAGTTTAACCTGGATGGTCCTGACGGGTTTTACTATTATTGGCATGATTTACGGAAGTCTCCTGATGTACAATTGAGCCGCCAAATGGGTGGAGGCTCAGTAATGGTTTGGGCTGGTTTTTCGGCTCAAGGGAAAACCGATATCGTTTTTGTGTATTCAAGAATGAATTCCGAAATGTATAAGAATCTTCTTAAAGATCAACTAGACATATACGGTGAACTTCTTTGTGGCGGAAACTACACTTTCCAGCACGATAACGCGTCGATTCATACATCACACGTAACAAAAAAGTGGCCTTCAGAGCAAAGTATCAATGATCTTCCGTGGCCTTCTCGCTCCCCAGATTTAAATCCCATCGAAAACTTGTGGGGGATCTTAGCTCGTGAGGTTTACCGAAATGAGAGGCAGTTTACATGTGTCGAAGACCTAAATAATGCTATAAAATGTGCTTGGGAAGAACTGTCTTGCGATCTTTTGTTAGAATTGATGGATTCGATGCCGAATCGCATCTTTCATGTTCTAAAAAACAATGGCGGCTACATCAAATATTGAATAACCATGTTAGAGGATTTTCTTTTAAACCATTAGTGTCTGCTAATTATGTTGACCACTGTATTTGGAAAAAAAGGTTGGTGTTTTATAATTTTTTCCATTATGTTTTTAATTTTTTCATTAAATTGTATGAAAATATCATTATTATAAAATAATTATATATGATAACAGAGTAAATTTGTTTTTGTCATATTTGATGTAATGCATTTTTAAGCTTTATATCGTTTCTTTAATTCTATGTGAAATTCGGTACATGTCTTATAATTATGTCCACCACTGTAGGAACAATAAAAACTTCAGGCTATTTGCTATGAGCATCAACCACAAGCAAAAGCATTTTACCCATCACAGGACCAAAATAATCTATCTGAATTCTTTGCCATGGAGCTGTAGGTCATTCCCAATGATGACTATCTACCTTAGTAGGATTATTATTTAAATTGACACAAGTAGTGCAATTTCGTGCAAGATCTTCAATATCTTGGTCAATTCCTGGCCACCAAACAAAACTGCGAGCTAAGGACTTCATTTTCACTATACCGAAATGTCCAAAGTGCAAATCACGTAAAATTTGTTTGCGGTGAACTCCTGGGATAATTACTCTACATCCTTTTAAAATACAACTATGTTGAAGAGTAAATTCTTCTTGTTTGCCACCAAAAAGTAAATTTTTAGGAATTGGAGAACCAGAAATTAGATGATAAAAAAGTTGACGTAATAAAGGATCAGATTTTGTAGCTACAGCAATTGATTTGGCGTTTAGAGGCAATGTAGAAATTTGGTTAATTTAAAAAAATTCAGATTCATCAATTAATTACATTACTTGAATTTAATTGTGGGGTATTGTATCTTCACTAAATAATGGAAGTCGTGAAAGAGCATCGACATTTCCATGTTCGGATGTTTTCTTATAGCGAATATCATATTTAAACGCTTGTAAGTATAATGCATATCTTTGCATCCGAGCAGCTGAAAGAACAGGAATACTTTTATTTGGAGAAAATATGGACACGAGTGGTTTGCTATCTGTAAATAAAGTAAACCTATTACCATATAAATATTGAAAAAATTTCTTTACTCCAAACATAACAGCTAGTGCTTCCTTAACACCTGGCTATACTTTTTTTCTGCATTCGTAAGCGTTCTGGACACAAAACCAATTGGTTTTTCCACGTTATCTGGCATCACATGCCAAAGAACTGCAGAGATACCATATGGAGAAGCATCTGTTGCTAACACTAAAAGCAATTTAGGGTTGAAATGTGTAAGAACTCTTTCTGAAAAAATTTCATTTTTTATATTTTTAAATGCTTGTTCACAAACAGGAGACCAAATAAATTTTACATTCTTTTTGAGCAATTGATTTAAAGGATGAGCAATTGTAGATAAATTTGGTACAAATTTAGAATAATATGTGACTAAGCCTAAAAAAGCTTTAACTTGTGACACATTAATTGGTCTAGGAGCATTGACAATAGTTTCAATTTTATCTTGCGTTTTATGAATACCTTGCTTATCAATTTTATAACCACAACATGTAATATGGTCAGCCAGAAAAATTGATTTATCTTTATTTATCCTAATATTATATTCACGTAATCTTTCTAAGACTTGTTTTAGTCTTTTTAAATGAATTTCATCCGTTTCCCCTGTAACACCAATATCATCAATGAACACAGTGACACCATCAATACCACTTAATATTTGTTCAATAGATCTTTGTCAAATTGCTGGAGAGCTAGTAAGACCCATTGGTAACTTCAAAAATTGAAATAAGCCCTTCGGAGTATTTATAGTTAACAATTCCTGTGATTTTTCGTCTACAGGTAACTGAATATAAGCTTGATTTAAATCAATTTTAGTAAAATGTAAACCACCACCTAAAGTAGCTAACATGTCCTCTACCCTAGGTGAAGGATATTTTTCCACCTTCAAAAATTTATTTACTGTAACTTTAAAATCTCCGCATAAACATATTTTACCATTTGGTTTTACCAATGGAACTATAGGAGTTGCCCACTTACTACTGGTGACAGGTTTAATAATACCCTCATCCTGTAACCTTTGAATTTCATTATTTACTGCATTACGTAGAGCATAAGTAACTGTTCTAGCCTTACAAAATATGGGCGTAGAACCTTTTTCTAGGTAAAGTTCTGCTTTCAAACCTTTTATTTCCCCTACTTTATCCGAAAATAAATCAGAAAAATCATTTAATAATGCTTTCAATTGATCAGTAGAATTTGCAATTTCATTGACGTACACAGATTTAAAATTAGTGGGAAACAAATTAAATGCAGCTACCCAGTCTCTGCCAAATAAAAGTGGGAAATTATCTTTAATTAAATACAATTTAAGCTTTTTAGTAATATTTGCATAAGAAACATCTACTGTTACATACCCCACAGGTGTAAACACCTCACCCGTTGCCGTTCTCATTTGAACGTCTGGTGAAAAAATTTTATTATTCGGAAAAATTCTCCGAAAACGATTTACAGGTATCGCCGAAATTCCGGAGCCTGTGTCTACTTTTATTTCAGCTTTAGCTTTGTTTTCAATTAAAACCCACACTTTTATAGGTGTAGAACTTTTACCATGGCTGACAGATAAAATGTCGACAGTTTGCAATACATTTGTTTGTTTCTGAGAATTACTTTTACATACTTTACCAAGATGGCCTCTTTTTTTACATATTTTACAAATAGTATTTATGTGCTTACACTTGTTGGCAAGATGTGAAGGATTTCCACATCTATAACATTGTAATTTATTTTTATTTACTTCAAAATTCCCCTTATTTACATTGTTAATTTTCGGTTTCTGTAAATTATTTGAAATTTTATTCGGTTGAACATTTTTAGAATATGCCAATTTATTAACATTTACATTTTTGTGTTTCAATTCAGAAATATCATGTTCGTTATTCTGCAAAATAATTGCTTTTTCAATGGCTTTCTCAAATGTTAAATTATCTATTTGTGAAAGTTATTTACTTTGGATACTTTCATTTTTTAAACCTCGTAAAAATTGTTCTAAAAATTTTTCATTTAAAGTTTCACCAGCAAAAGCACAGAATATAGTTAACTTCTTTAATTTTGAAACAAAATCTTGTATGGTTTCGTTTTCATTTTGATAAGTATTACGGAATTTAATTCTAGAACAAAATTTATTAGGGGCGGGGCTTAAGTGCTTTAACAGAATTTCAACTATTTCCGCATATTTTAATGCTTCCGGATTTTTAGGAAAAGTTAAATCAGACAGTAAAGTATATAATTTAGGCCCCATACATGAAATAATTGCAGGTACCTTTTTTTTTTCTTCAACATCATGTAATAAAAAACTCTGTTCCAACCTCTTAACATACGATTGAAACGTTTCGATGGAATCATTGAATTCCTTAAAATTAGCAAACATTATTAACTTTTATTTATTGCAGAAAAGAAAAAAAAATGTCAGCACTTACCACCCTCGAAATGACGTACGTATTTAGAACATTAACCCATTTATGCCTAGCGTCGATGCTTTAGTAAAATGAGAAAAAGTGCATTTCACACCACTTTTTTTTAATAGAAATTTGGCGTCTTACTTTATCGAGAACTCCTCGATAAAATAAGATTATAATAATCAGAGAATAATAATAAGATTATAATAAGAAGATAATAATCTTTATGAGTGCCTGGCGGCGCCCTTAAACCTTCTTTGACCCCTTACATGAACGTATTGGAGAACCGTTCTAATCCCCACAAATCAGTTCCACATCTTCACACTTTCTTTCTACTACAAAGTGTGACCAACAACTACTCAGATAAGAAAGGAATAGTTGTACTTCTAAGGATCGAATTACACTTACCGTCCCGCAATTGATTACAATTCCTATTTTCAGAATTTTCCTTTTTGCATGTATATCTATATATATATTTTTTTTTTTTGGGGGGGGGGGCAGGGCGTGGAGGGGGAGGGAAGGAAGGATAGAAGAAGTTACGAATCTAAAATTAAACCCCTTATGCAAATTTTGTATGTTAAAAGAAACTTACTTTCTAATTTAAGATTTAAAATAAAGTGTTTGTATAATCACTTATTACTACTAATATACCCTTTCTTTATGGGCGCCTGACGGCGCCCTTAAACCTTCTGTGGCACCCACTACTTGAACTTATTTAAAGCTACGCCCCTGCCTTCTTTTGATAAAAAATGATCTAGAAACAGGTAAAAAGCCACTTGGTACACATAATTTTCCTCCACATTAATTCATATGCTGGCGAAGTGAATTTGATTCTTTCGCAGAATTGTGCATGTTTTTTTTTTTTTTTTTTTTTTTTTTTTTTTTTTTTTTTTTTTTTTTTTAGGGGGGGGGGGGGGGAAGCAAAATTTTCTTTGAAGGAGGCAAGGTTTTTTTTTTTTTTTATCTTGTTGTACACAGCTGAGAAGTAATTGATACAGTTTTAGGCTATGGTGTCATACACTCACGCAGAATTTTTAAAATTTTTTTATCGGTTATGAAAAGGAAAAAAGTCGCCAAATTTAGGGGATTTTTTCCTTTAATGGCAACTTAGCCATTGTATTATGTTATTGGTTTGGCGCGGGCTTGAAAATCACGCCAACCAAAAAGTCGCCAAACATCCGTGCGTGAGTGTAAAGCATCTGTTCCCAGTTTTATTCTCACATATATTTTTTAAATTAGCCAAAGTACTCATTAATGATAAAGAATGTTGTGAATGTTGTAATAGCAAGATTTTAGCAAAAATTGCTGATAATTATTCATTTCTGTGCTTAAAGTTTAATGAAAATGTTTTTATATTAGTCAATACTGACAAGTTATTTTAGCTTTTGAGCAATTTCTGAAAAACATTTTTGAGTCTGACCTGTGATGACTAATTAATTTTCTGCAATATCAAATTCCTTGGGGGGGGGGGGAAGGTGGGCAATGCCCCATATGAGTTGCATAGCCTCCCCGAAATGGCAGAATTGCACCCTTTCACTCCTGGCCGTAAAAAGCTGGAACTTCTGGAGACAAGTACTTCTTTTATACTCTTCAGTTCCATATTGGCATATATGTATACTTTATAATGTATCATTATGATACTTTAGTAAACACAGTGGTGCTAGTGTTATTTCTTACTTGAGAGCTACCCGAAAGATTATCGTAAATGTACTACTGTTACTATTATTAAATCAATTAATTGTGTAGAATTTATGGTACTAAAATTAAACATTGCGTGCAAATATAAATACATATATTTTATTTATGAATCAAAAAGAAAATGAACATTTTGTAGTTCCGCACCGCCTATACCCAACCCGTCCCTGTACTTCTATTCGTAAAATGCTGAAATGATTGAATGACACCAGAATTTAAAAAATAATAATAAATAAATAAATAAAATAAAAAATTATTTGAAAATATGTAAAAGCTTTGCTTCACGTACTTTTAATAAAAGAAATTTTTTCATTCCAAAATTCTGGTGAGTGGGAATGTCGCCAGTAGATGGCGCTCGACTTGGGTAAAACAGTGAACAGATAGCTGATTGTCCATTTCCGTATATCAGTAACGTTTTTTCCCTAATATTTTTCGGTAATCTGTATTAGCGCACATTTTCAACTCGATAAAAGAAAAAAAAATAATACATATATAGTGCCGCAACCAAATTTTTTTTTGGGAGCGGTTTTGAATAATTATTATTTTACATTCACATAAGTTTTTCTTTGTTCTACTACATATATGTTGTGTAATATAAAGTTGGGAACAGCAAAAAGGAGGAAAGATTTTTGCTTCCCCCCCTTCATGCTTACAGAAATTCTACACTTTTTTTTCTAGGAGGATTTACATTATTGTTTGCCTATTTATTGATGCTACAAAATAAAAAATAGTAGAGAAGATTTTTAGTGTGTGGGCTTAGGGGGAGGTGGGGAGAGGGCAAACTAAATTTTGGGTTATTTGAGGAAATTAAGATTATTGTTTTTTAGGTGCGTTCGTAATTATATAAATACGTAGCACCAATAGTCGTCGTCTAGTCCGCCCGTCCGTCTGTCCGCATATAACACCGCAAAAACTACCCAACCGAATGGTTTGAAATTTAATATATATAATCGTTGCAGAATTTTGTCGAGTCATTTCAAATTTTATGAAAATCAAATCAAAACGTAAAAAAATATTAATAAAATTTTTCTCAATTCTATTAAATCTTATCATATGTAATCTATATGATAAAAGCGCAAGTCACGTGACTGAGGAAAACAAATATCTTTTTCCACATGCTAAGCGGCCATTTTTATTAAAAATTAATTTTTCGAATAAATCTGCGTAAAAGTTACATTTTTAGAAAGATCGTTCAAAAAAATTGTTTGCTTGAGAGATGAGTTGCATTAAAAAATGTATAGACTCTGAGATAACTTCAGTGAAAATTAGGTTAACAGCCGAATATCTCAATCCATTAAAGTAAATAAAGAAACTATTCATTCATCGTGAGTCATAGAAATATTAACCACTGAGGTAATCATTCGCAAAGCAAGATCTCCATGGTGAATTTACAGCTCTGCCTGGTGTCGAAAAAAAAATCGCATCTGTAAACATGGCATACGTAATAAGAAAAACAAGAACGAAAAATCATGCGTGAAGCATAGATTATGTAGCACTTTCCAACGCTTCTAAAATAATTTTACAAATCATTACCGTTTAATAAGCTGAAAGATGACATCTAAGTAAACAATTTGGAAAACGCATAACATATTTAAAAACATAATTTCAGGAATTTTCAATATATACAATATTCGGAAAAATATCCGAATACTTTTATGTAGCCCTGTATATGATCTATAGATTTGTATATATACATAGGATGCTAAATTTTAGTTTAGTTAGGAAACGCGTAGCACCGTTTAAATTCTCCTTCTGGAGTTTCTGTCAATAAACGGAAATGTGTTCGCGAACTTTTGTGCTGCCCTGTATAGGATCTACAGAATTTATACACACCACGTAATAGACAAAAAGCTAGTTAAGATTAAAATCGCGTTTAGTAACTTAAAACGCACTTCCAGGAATTATTGTTAACAGACAGTAGAGAATTCTTTTGTGTGTCCCTGTAAATGAACGATGACTGCTATACACACACTATTCTGTAGTAAGCCTCTTGTAATGCACCTTAGTAACATATATAAACTTCAATGCGTTTAAAATAGCGGAACATTATTTAAATAAGCCGCAGACGATTTTTCTCCATAGACGTAATGTAACGGAATTATTTTGACTGTCCCTGTAAAGTAACTCTAAGTGCTATACACCTACTATTCCATATTAAGCTTCTTCTAATGCATCTTAGTGATCTATATAAATTTCAATGCGTTTACAATAGTGAAACATTTTTAAAATAAACCGCAAATGATTTTTCCCCATAGACCGCAATGTAACGGAATTCTTTTGAGTGTCCCTGTAAGAAAACTATAAGTGCTACACACTTCAGTTGAAATAGGGAACGTGCCATAGATACCGACAATAACATATAAAAATTGCAGAGCAATCCGAGCATATTTACGGGAGTTAGAGCACGGACAGACGGCCAGACGGCCAGACGGCCATCCGGCCAGACAAACCGAAGTCATAAGCACTTTTCAACTAGGTTGGAAAGTGCTAAAAAAGGCATCCTCATTTCGTTCATAGCAGACGATGTAATTAATTTCACTGGAATAATAACAATGATTTTTTACATTGCAAAACTAGTTATAGCATGAAACGAGCGCACCTCATTTGTCACGTTTAACGTACAATTTCCAACTTGTTTTTATTGTTACAATAAAATAATAAATAGAGCAGCAGCAAAGTTTTAAAAGTTAAAAGAGTTTTAAATATTTTAAAATTTGTGAGCTGGAGATTTTTTTAGAGAGGTTGGGGGTGTAAGTTAGGCGGCTATTAATTTTATATTCATATTTATTAACCTAATTTACCAATCTCCTAAAATATCAATTTTAGAAAAAGGGCTTTTTCTGCCATCTATTATGTTAGTTTGTTTGTGCAAAAGCAACGAATGAGTATTTGAAGCATTATTTTAACTTCAGATCTCAAGAGGTTAAGAGTAAAAATTCAAAGCATGGTTGAATAAATACGGTAACACAAATCAAGTAATTTCTTGTTCTTAAAAATGTCTTTGTTTTTTATTCATTAATTTAAAATAAATGTCTTAGTGTAAAATAAATGTCTAAGTGTTTACATTAAGTGTTTATATACTTACTATAAACACTTGTTGAATGTATGTATGCACAGTCAAAATAAATAATCTACAAAAATAGTAAAACATACATAATGACATTCTGTATAAAATATTGATATTGGTGAGAGCACTGTAAACATAACAAAATTAAAAGCTTCTTAAAGTGAAGTTAATTTACTTCAAAAGCTCTTTAGCAAAGTTCAATAACGAGAAAAAGTCATTAATGGTAACCACTGAAATTGTAAGTAATATAAAGCTAAAAAATATATACAATTATGTGATGATATAACGTTTTCAATTGCATTTTGTACTTTTCTAAGCTATCATAATAGTATTCTCATAATAAAAATTAAATACAAAAATTTAAAGATTGTTTTCACTGATAACATTACAAATCTACAGCCATCCTGGAGATTGGCAATTTTAAATGCAAAAATGAACTGAAGTGTATATATCTTTAAGCTTAATCTAACAAGGCTTAAAATATTTAAAACTTAATACTGAAATAGATGTTTCTTTAAAATTATTATCTACGACTAAAAATCAGAAAATTAAATTGCAGCAGGAAGTTACTTATCCGTCAAAATTGCAAAATTCTACAGTCAAATTACAAAGTTTCGGAATGGCTTTATAGTATATAGTCATCAAACTTTTTCAGCCAGTAACACATACCTTCCATTGGTAAAAGATGTAGATTGCAAATAAAGGTCAAAATCATTAACGAAAACACAGCTAAATAAAGTGTCGCTCAATGCTAAAACTATAGGTAATTTTGACGTTTATTTACCCAGATATGACGCCCTTTACAGGATGAAATAGAAACTATTTCCAAGGCCCATTTTCGTTTGGAGAAATCGCTAAAACTGATAGGCTTTACAGATGCCGCTGCATCATCGTAGGGCTATGCTCAAGCAAAGCTTTTAGCGTATGCTCTATAGCAGCTATACTCAAACTTTTTTTCTCGCGGGCCTCGAACATATGTTTCGAACGTTCGGCGGGCCGCAGCACAATTATATTATAATGTAAAAAAGGGGTAATTTAAATAGTAAGATAAAAAAAAAAAGTAGTATACAGTGATCTCTCACTTATACGTGATATACAGAAATCATTTTTCAGCACCAGTTTTTTTTAGGGTAATTTTCGTCCTCTTAAATCGTAGAAGTTATAAATCTAATTTTACTGTTTTAAAATAGTGGTATGAAAAAGTAATTACTGAACATCGCGTATAAGTGAGAGATCACTGTATAACAAACCTATATAATAAAGTTAATATAATAAGTAGAATTGAGCTTTTGTCGAAAAAGAAATATTACCAAAACTTTTAACACCACTATTTCCAAACAATAAACATTGTGGTAGATTTCAATTCCAAATGATGTACAAATAGTGGTATAAAACATTTTGCTGCCAATTTTTTCCACGGTAAACGTTCAACCCTAATAAACATTATTAGTTAAACATAATAATATAACAATGTAGCATTTCCAAGTTCTAAAGAAAAAAATAAGGTGATTTGCTTTAATAAATTAATCGTTTTCTCAGTACAAAAACTTTTTTTATAGTGTAGAAATGTATAGTGCAAATGTAATAAATTTGGAATAATATTGGTTTAGTGTTGAAGAGTAAGAAATGTATACACCACTATATAGCACAAATAGAACTACATGTAAAAAGAACTTTTGACTAAGGAAACGGTATTTAAGATAATTTTAAATTAGTAATTTTAAATAACAGGACAGTTTTTGTCTTCCCATGAAAATATATAAAAGACTAGTGAAGGTCTTAAAAACTTTTATACACATCTCAATTAATGTAATAAACAGAGGCTATTGATTTTGTATCTCGGACCGCACATATAAGGTGTCCGGGCCGCAGGTTGAGTAAAGCTGCTATATAGCGTATAACCTCTGCCTATTGTGTACTCTCTAGTTTTACTTTATCACTACAGTACTAAATGATGTACACATCATACAGCACATATAATTTAGTTCTGTCTTATATGCGTATTGTTGTAAATGATAATTATTTAATTTATTTCATTGCAGCCTACGATTACAACATCTTTCTGAAAATTTAAAATAACAGATAATAGGGCATTCTACATTAAATCATGTAGTAAAATTTCAATATGTAACCCATCATCACTGATTTCAATGAAACTGGGTGGGTATATTTTTACTATATATATATATATATATATAATCATCGGTAATTTTTTTTGCTCTTAGATGAATGGAAAAAAAAAAATTATCAAAATTTTGGAAAATTGTCATGAGGTGGCATTCTTCACTGAACAGTTTTCAAAGGTAGTGTGTCATAAATAAAATCATATTTCAATATATAATCAACAAAGCATATTCAAATAATTTATGCATGACATATAGGGTTATTATAGGGTTACATATTACTAAAAAATTATTGTTATGTTTAAAATATTTTTAGTGTGTCTAAAAAAATTTATAATCTTTAAAATCGACAACTTTTTATGAAAAATAACGAGTTAACAAAAAATGCATTATCAACCAAAGGCGCAGTTCGTATGAATTTTTTTTCTGTTACAAATTGTACGTAAATGTATCCTCTATCTGGTTATGAAATAAAAATAGTGGGATTTTAATGATATTTTTTTTTAAAACATTATTTTTAAGGTTAGGGCTTATTTAATATATCATCCCTGGAATTTTTTTTAGTTTATTCATTTATTTTATATTTTTAACTACGATAGAAGATATCAATAGCATTATTTTTTTTAGTAAAACCAGTGGTGCATTCTAGTAGGGAACAGTAACAGTTATCCCCTTCCCGAATAAAAAGAAAGAAAAAACTTGCTCTCCACCACCAAAAATCTCAAAATGACGCCTTTCAGAAAAACTGATAACAGTTGCTGAATCTACTGAAAAAATGAGCTTAAGAATTAGTTTTTCTGAAAGGCATCATTTTTTGAAATTTTTGTGGGGTGGGGAGCAAGTTTTTCTTTCTTATTATTCGGGGAGGGGATAACTGCCCACCCACTAGAATGCACCCCTGGTTTTACTAAAAGATAATGTTATTGATATCTCCTGTCGTAGTTAAAAATATAAAATAAATGTATAAATTATTAAAAAAAAAAAAAAAAAAAAAGCAGGGATCATATATTGAATAAGTCCTAACTTTAAAAATAATGATTTTATTTAAGTATCATTTAAATACTTCTAAAAACAACCAAAATTCTTCCATTTCATTTCATAATCAGATGGATGATACTTTTATGTACAGTTTGTAGCAAAAATAAATTTCGTAGCAACTGCGTCTTTGGTCGATAATGCATTTTATGTTAACTCATTATTTTTCATAAAAAAATTCGCGATTTTAAAGATTATAAAATTTTTTAGACACGCTAAAAATGTTTTAAACGAAACAATGTATATATTTTTATAATCCACATACAGCATGTATCATGTATAAATTATTTGAAGAGGATTTGTTGCTTACATATTGAAATATGATTTTATTTATAACACACAACCTTCAAAAATCAAACGGTCAAGAATGCCAACTCATGGCAATTTTCAATTTTTTTCCTCAAAAAACAATTCACATAGGAGCAAAAAAATTTACCACTGATTATATCTATATGGTAAGAACAAGCCCCCAAGTTTCATTGAAATCGATGATTGTGGGTTATATGCCTGCCTGAACTGACATGGAATGACTATCATACTAGTAGACTGTTAAATAATTTTCGGTCAAGTGCGAGTATTACTCGCATTCAAAGTGTTCCCTACATTAAATTTATTAATTACTAACTGCAATAGTACAAAAAATCGTTCCTAAAAAAATAATTGAGTTAATCGGAATGAAAAAACTTGACTATTTATCACTATGATTCTCCTTACTTCAAAGATGTAGAAAGTTTCAAATTGGCATTGTGCCAAGCGCGCTTCAAATGGAGGTCGCAAATTTAAAACGCCGTCACCTTGGTCAGTGCCGTGTTTTTCTAGATAGGTTTTTAATTAATATCTCGGTTAATTACAGACATTTTTTTTCGAAAATCATTATCAACAGTCCTTGGATTATTTTGCATCGATTGGTACCTCAAGCGACCGTCAACTTCCCTGCTGGGCGCCTGCAAATTAAAATTTGTGTGTAACAGAAAAATGCGATTTTCTCAAAAACTTTAGGACATAGGATAATCGCTATAGTTTTCCTGCAAGGTTTAAATAAACTTTTACTACTCTTAATTTTTTATAATTTAAGTTTCAGTAGATTCGGAAATAGAAGGGGGGGGGGGACATATTTTTGCAGTGCATTTTCGACGATATCTGTGAAAATATAATACCTAAAATTAAAACAAACATATTTTTGAGTTCGATATTACGAGATCTTTCACACGATACCCCATACGATATGCAAAAAAGAAGCCTTTTTATTTCCGGGAACTTAATTATCTCCCTAAATTTTTCCTAAACATATTTGTGAATGGCTAATAATTTGAAAATATGTGGGTAAAAAAGGCTTTATAAGTTTTCCAAATTTGAACTTTAAACGTCCTATAATTTACGAGAAAAAGTGCTGTGACAGACGGACGGACAGACACAGAAGTGATCTGATAATGGTTCCGTTTTTACTTTTTAAGTACGGAACCCTAAAAGTGAAAATGAAAACAAATTCATAAATTTCGATATTCATACCTTGGAAAGTACAGCACACAAATATACTATATATATATATATATATATATATATGTATATATATATACACACGAGGGTGAATCAATAAGTAATGCCTCCATTGCTTTAAATTTTATTTATTTCCCAGCTACTGGACTATCTATGCTTGATATTATAGAAGTAACATTACTCTATTTATATAGTATTTTCCTTTTCAAATTGGCAGATTAGAACCGTGGATTTGCAGCTAAAAGAAAGAGTCGTCATTGAATTTTTGGCAAAAGAAGGTTGTGCACCTAAAGAAATTCATAGACGCTTGAAGAATGTTTATGGAGACGCTGTAATGGACTTTAGCAATGTGCGGCGTTGGGTGAAGAAGTTTGGAAACGGAGAAACGGAAATTTGCAGATAAAACGAGAAGAGACCGGCCGACAACATCAGTCATAGATGCAAATCGAGATCGCGCTGATGAACTCATTCGAGGAGACAGACGCGTTACAGTTCAGGATGTTGCTGATGCATTGAACGTCTCGTATGGCTCTGACCAATGAATTATTGCTGACTTAGGATATCACAAAGTTTGTGCAAAGTGGGTCCCCAAGCAATTGACTGTTAATAAAATCGGAGGAGTAGAGTGGAAGTTTGTCAAGAGCTCTTGGACGCATTTGAAGTGGAGCAACAGGACTTCTTCAGGAATGTGGTCACTGGAGATGAGACCTGGATGTACCTGTATGATCCAGAGAGTAAAGTGCAATCCAAATAATGGCGTCACAGTGGTTCTCCACGTCCAAAAAAATTCAAGTCTACCGGATAAGCACATATTTTTTCCAAAATGGTTTTGATGCCTGGGTTAATCGATGGCACAAATGTGTGCAAATGCATGGTGACTATGTTGAACAATTGTTTTATGTAGAGGACAGTTCAGGCTGTGATCTGGAAAAACTATTGCTGTTATATGTTCATTAATAAAGTTTTTAAGACACAGAAGTTACTAATTATTGAACCACCCTCATATATATATGTGTGTGTATGTGTCCAAACGATGGCTATAACTTCAATTCTAGCTAATGCAAGGGAAAAAGGACAGTGCCATTTTAATTCACATAAAGTTTTTTATAATTGTTTGTGATTTAATTTGTGATATGAGACAACCTACACTTTAAAATTGAACCTAACTTTTTAAATCGCAATCGCAATACCAAATATGTATTGTAAAATTACTGTGAAGTTTAAAAATTTCTCAGTCCAATTTTTACCACTTTTTTAAACATCTCCCATAGTTTATCCTCGCATAAATCTATTGTCTTTTTCAATTTATAATACATTTTCTCCCGTTCTCAAAAAAAGAAACTGCGTATGGACAATATTTTTATAAACCAATAAAAATTCAGATTCTCTCACTATAATTTGAAATCCGAAACTGATTTAATTTTGGTTAAGATAATGTGATTTTTTTCGTATTTTACAAACATTACTAATATATGTGTTTAAATGACATAGTACATTTATTTAAATGTGTTTGAAGATAAAAATACATAACGTAGCTCCTAATTTTACAAAAATAAATTATTCCCACTGGTTTGTTAATATTAAAGTAAATTTTCCAAGAAATAAAAACATATTTTTGCCTATTCAAACTTAATGATTCAATTTATTCTACATAACCAAAAATCGTCTGTCAAATATTGACATTTAGAAATCATTACATCGTAACTTTTTTCAGGTTCAGCCTCAACCAAGGAGGCACATTTAAGCTCCTTGGATTTAGGTGGACAATAATTGGCCACTATTAATAAAAATTTCATTTAAAGAAAACTAAATAGTATTCTTCATTAATTATTCTTTCAAAATGGCCGTTGAAACTAAAATGATTAAAAGTAGAATGCTTTATTGAAAAAAAAAATGACGTAATTTGTTTCATGTAAAACATTTATTTTAATTTTAAAAACTGATATATTTTTTACAAGTTCTTCAAAGTGGTGGCATTTTAATTAAAAAAATTTTGAAATTTTAATCCAATTTTTAAAAGAACAATATATCTTTGAGAAATAATGTTTTGCATCAAAAAACACATAATTTCAAAGCGTAATTTTATAAATTTCTGTATAAATTACTTTCTAAATATAATTGCTTAGTTAAATTTAATATTTAATAATATTAATGTTTAAATTTTTTCTATGTGTACAATAATATTGGAATTCTTTATGCGCTTTCATGTTTTAAATAGATGATGTGCATGTGACATCCCGCACTCAAATAAAGACGTATTTCTCAAATAATAATATATCTAATGTAGGCAAAAAGTAACAATTCTTGAAGAGTTAGTAATTCATAATGTATTATTTCCTACACATCATATAATTTAATCTAACTACTTAAAAATTACAAGAAATTTAGCGAAAACTTCAAACAATTTAGTTCAACGTTTTGCCCACGTTCACTTGAGTAGACACGCAACAAACATGCACATTCTCTATAAATGGAAATGCATATTTGTACATGATTCATGATGTAAAATAGTTGTTTTTATCAAGGCGAGTATCAGAGTATGGGAAAAACTATCCCCGGTGAAAGTGCCGTCATTCAAAGTAGAACCGATGCCACTAATTAAACAAGAACACCCCCCTCCGATATTGTAAAGGCACCATGCTTATGGAAAAGCGCAAGAGAAAAGCCAATTAAAAATCCAGGTATTATCAGTTACCCTTCTCTGATACTTATATAATTCCTTTTAATTTTACAATATCTAAATCTATAGTTAAAAATATCTCTGCAGGGTAATTTTTGTCCCTCACTAGAATATTTTCCTCCCATAATCCTAAACTACAACACAATAATCAATATGGCAATGTTTATCTATAATTGGGGTGCTTTTTTCAGATTTTTTCGCCATTGAAAGAATTAAGCAGCTCTCTTGCTTAACAAATAAGCATTTAGGCTTTGAAAGTTTTTTTTTTTTAGCGTGATAAACATTTTGATATTGTTGGAGGATCTACAGCTGTTTAACCCCTTGAAGGGCACCGGTATATTATATATACCACTTAATTTTAATCCCAAAATGCCCCAATGACACCAGAATTTTGTAATCAAATTTTGAATTTATAAGGTACATGAGGAAAAGCTGTTACTTATTTTGAAATAAATTCGTTCATGAATCCTGGTGTCAATCAATCATTTCAATATTTTAGCTACAAGAGTACTTTGCCCCTCAAGGGGTTAAAGTGTGGCATTGTGAAATAGAAATGTAATAAATATGACAAATAAAGGTATTTTTTCTATTTATTTCATTTTTTAACTTTTATGCTCCACCCTGTTTCAATTTTTTTTTTAAATATCATATAACTTGAATTTTTTTCAAGATATGAAGTGTTTTGGAATAGAAACATAATGTATGTTGATTTTTGCTCTAAATTTGCATCGCTTTTATTAACTGCAACGTGGGAGGATGTACAATTCGTTTGTAAATTGTTATTTTTGTAAGTCCACGCATGTCTTGGACGGATGTTCCGATTGTCATACTTTTTTTTTCTTTGTAAAGGTCTCATTTTTCGAATGGTCCTGTTTCAATAACATTATGCATATAATTTATATATTTGTCTACCCCTCTGTTTCCATATCTTTTTTCTAATTTATATGCTTTAACTTTTGTAAAAACTGACCAACCGTCAGAAATTTT
Organism: Maratus michaelseni; assembly: GCA_963931845.1. Lineage (NCBI taxonomy): Eukaryota > Metazoa > Arthropoda > Arachnida > Araneae > Salticidae > Maratus > Maratus michaelseni. The sequence continues at coordinate 496,669,324 of OZ007586.1, forward strand.
GGACACTGTGTTAAGGGGATACTTCACTCACGCGAAAACACCAGCTCGCTAATTTTTTAAAATATCTCCTTTGCATTTCAATATTTAATTTTTTTCTTCTAACATTGGATAGCTGAGGTCGATCTCTTTTATTTTTTCGATTTTGGTTGCAGTTTTTTTTTTTTTTTTTTTTTTTTTTTTATGAGGATAATTTCACTTTCGAAACCGGTTCCGAAAATGAAAGTATCTTAATAGAAAAAAAAAAAATTGTAAACAAATCGAAAAAGTAAAAATCGGCCTTTGTAGAGATCAACTTCAGCTATCCAATGATATATATATATATATATATATATATATATATATATATATATATATATATATATATATATATATATATTACATTTCAATATATATAATATTGAAATGTAAGTGAGATATTTTAAAAAATGTCTCCAATAAGATTAACATTAGCGAGCGGGTGTTTTCGCGTGAGTGAAGTAGCCTCTTAAGAGCCTACGCTAGTCATCTGAAGAAACTCGAACGCTAATGTTAAGTCTAGGGGAAGATTCTTGACAGATTTCTCGCTCGCATTTTAATATTTTTAAATGATTTTTTTTCATAGGATAGCTGAGGCCGATCTCTAACGTTGTTAGTTTTTACTTTTTCGATTTCGGTTCATGTTTTTTATATAAAGGTGCTTTCACTTTCAGAACCGGTTCCAACCGGTTCTGAAATTGAAAATGTCCGCTTATAAAAAAAACTGTAACTAAAATCAAAAAAGTAAAAACTAACAGCGTTAAGGATCGGCCTCAGCTATCCCATGGAAAAAAAAAAATCATTTAAAAATATTAAAATGCGAGCGAGAAATCTGTCAAGAATCTTCCCATAGACTTAACATTAGCTTGAGTGTTTCTTCCCGTGACTAGTGAAGGCTCTTAAGGTACACAGTACTACTTTACGTTTTAAAAATAGTCGTCGTATCGCATATAATCCTTTACAGGGACACCTCAAAAAATTTAATACATTATCGTCTGCTGCACGTTAAAATAAGCGATATTGGAAAGAATAATATTTAAAATAAATGTAAATTATAACTAGATCACGTGACTCGATTTTATCCGAACAGGTTTCGACCCGTTCGGTTCTGGTTTGCAATAATCTTGTTCTCATTGACTTTAATTGTTTGGGGTTCGGGTCAGCTTTTTGTTGGGTTTTGTTCTCATGTTGGATGGGTATGGTAACCTGTTTTTTCAAAAGAAGGTCCGATCCAAAATATTTTTAAAGATGAACAAAAGTATATTGTTGAATATAAATGAGTATATATGTGCTCATTTTTCTACATTAAAGATAAAATTGATTTTAGCGATACAATTACAGTCTTTTTTTCCCCCATAATTACATTAAATTAGCGATTAATTTTCTTTCATTTCAGGTTTTGGATTGAAGTGCGTTGCGTTCCGGGTCGAGCTTCGGGTTGACTTCAAATAAAATTTTCGGGTCCGTGTTAGAAATAACCCAAACCATGCAGGACTGTAATCTAGCTAACAAATATCGAGTTGCCAAAAACACGAAGGTAAGGAATTCACTGGAGTCAGTTTTACTTTATAATTAATTTTTTCTTTTTTCTTTTTACAGATTTTATGAAAATATTTTTGCAATTTTTATATCTTTCTGCGTATTTTCATCCATCGCAAAATCAATTGCTCTTCGTAAAAATTCTTAAAAATCATAACTGTCTTGAGAAAATTTAGACTGAAAAAGAAATAGATCGAAGCATGTGGCGTTAAATTTATATTTAGAATACTCGCACATTATCCTTTTTCCAATGAAACTTACTGCATCTTTTAGCTCACGTGTGTACATTTTAACAATTGATAAAATTTCTCCTCAAATACAATCATTATATCCATTTTACGATAGACTTCAGTACCTTATAGACAGGGCCTTCAGCAGATTAGACGTTTGGAGTTGTTTAAAGATGTGAGAGTGTTTTCTGACATGAAACACGCATTTCATTTCCAATCGCTTAAGTTCTTTGTTCAAAATTTTCTTCTTGGCATCTTACGCGGTATATGCTTCGCTGCACATGATGTTGTAGAAAAGATTTCAGTAGGCGTGGAAGAAATGTCCGAATCTTCGTTGTTCTGCCTGATGAGGATAAGGCTCCTAGACTATAGGAGATCTATTTGAAGACGTTCTCTTGCCATGACGTTTGTGTCATGTATGTATCGGTTGAATTTTTTTCTTTTTCTATGTCTAGTTCTTCTTTCAAAGTGAATATAAACTATATGCTATATGCTATAGTATAAAATATTACAATGGTTGATAATAATCGTTTTTTTTTTTTTTTTTTTTTTTTTTTTTTTTTTTTTTACTTTTCGGTTAAAGAATTGGTTAGTTCGATTAGTCATATTGTCTTATATTTAAAATACTATTTTCAGAAAAATACTATCCATTCGAAGAAATAAATGGAACTGGCATACACTGGCTTGCCCAGTGTTTTTTACTCTGCTCTTTATTTTTTCAATTTTTATATATTCCTTTGCTAATTGGTGCTAAGAATCTTACAATCGAGGATATAGTACATGGACTCTAGCCTGTTTTCAAATGGAACAGGTTACTGTAAAGACATTTTACCAGGAAATACGTTAAAATAAACAACAACAAGTAAAACATGCGGAGAAAAGGCATCCTTATCTAATGTTTCCAGATATTCCATTTTTTAGGGGTTAGAAGAGATGTTTCACTGAACCGTTGCGGGGACATAATTTCTGAGATTTTTTAAGGTGAACAATACTACTACAATTTTGTGGTGATAATCGCCCAAATGCTGCCCCACTGTTACATCACTGTTAGCGTTAAAGAAGAACAATATATTTTATTTTATAACTTTAAATAAGGAACTAAACTAATATCATTTCAATTATATGTCTAATGATTTACGAGGGAAAGTCATTAAGTCACAAAAGATAATTAAATAATAACTTACAATGATAGTCACTTCAAAACTATTTTTATTTCTCAACATATTCTCCACCAATATTTATACACTTTTATCACCGTTTTATCAGTGCCCCAACACCAGCTGCATAACATTCTTTGAGGTGCTGTCTCAGCCACATTAGACTTCAAGTTGAACCTTTTCATCATCTGTGAACATAATCTTGCTTCCAAGATGTTTTTTTTAGTGGGCTAAACAGAAGAAAATCACTTGGGGCTAAGTCGAAACTGTATGGTGGATGTTGAAGAAGTTGCAAGATGATGTTCACAGATGATGAAAAGGTTCAATTTGAAGTCCTAATGTGGCTGAGACAGCAACCCAAAGAATGTTATGCAGCTGGTGTTGGGGCACTGATAAAACGGTGATATAAGTGCATAAATATTGGTGGAGTTGAGAAATAAATAGAGTTTTAAAGTGAATATCATTGTAAGTTATTATTTAATTATCTTTTGTGACTTGCTTAATGACTTTACCTCGTAAAACTTAAAGACAAAAGAATAATTATCTTCATTACAATTTGAGAAATTGTAGAAAAGAGGTTCACCTCCTTATCAGCTTTATAAAAATCATAATCACTTTTGTCTATGTAGTTTTGAATTGTTTACGAATCTCTTCAGTAATTAATTTTTTAATGTCATTTTTTAACCACCTAGGATAGCCGGCTTTACCCCATAAAAATATGATTCGGAAAATCAGTCCATATCCTTTTAAATACCAGCAACAGTTTTATTGTGGGAAATAATTCCTTATAAATAATACTACACGTAATAATATAAAAAGTTTCAATGACTTCAAATGTATTCATATTTAAAAAGTTTGAAAACAAAAAAAAATTAACTAAAAATTGATAAAATAAACTTTTAAACACAGAAACTATATAAATACCAGCATAGAGATATCATAATGTCATAAGGGCGCTTCATAATGGCCTAAAGCTAAGTATTTCAACACTTACGCGCTTGAGGGCTGCTCAAATTGAGTGTTAATTGAGCTATCTGGTTTCACCTGACTATATGGTTTTACACTTCTTTCCCCATATTCGTTCTAAAGAGAAAATTAAGTAAAACTGCAGCAAATCATAGTACATTCAGTTGTTTCAGTTTTGCTTATAACTTACTTATATAAGTTACTTATAACACAAAATTATTACTGTATGTGCGGATAAAATAAATACCAACTGCTGTATCACTATATGATTATCTAGCAAAATATTTGGCGTTTTAAACATTTTCTATTTCTTTTTATAAACTTCTGTTGCGATTGTTCAATTCATTTCGACGTTATTCCTTTCTTTGCTATTTAAAATAACTTGATTACCCTATTCGATAATGCATTTTCTTGATGTGTGTTGTAGTGGTCATCTAACAAAAAAGTTAATATTACAAGAGAGGTGAAATTAACTTATTAAACACAATTTCCATGACCAAAAAAAATACACGTGATAGGACACAAAATTATTACTATGTGTGCGGATAAAATAAATACTAACTGCTGTATCACTATATGATTATCTAGCAAAATATTTGGCGTTTTAAACATTTTCTATTTCTTTTTATAAACTTCTGTTGCGATTGTTCAATTCATTTCGACGTTATTCCTTTCTTTGCTATTTAAAATAACTTGATTACCCTATTCGATAATGCATTTTCTTGATGTGTGTTGTAGTGGTCATCTAACAAAAAAGTTAATATTACAAGAGAGGTGAAATTAACTTATTAAACACAATTTCCATGACCAAAAAAAATACACGTGATAGGACACAAAATTATTACTATGTGTGCGGATAAAATAAATACCAACTGCTGTATCACTATATGATTATCTAGCAAAATATTTGGCGTTTTAAACATTTTCTATTTCTTTTTATAAACTTCTGTTGCGATTGTTCAATTCATTTCGACGTTATTCCTTTCTTTGCTATTTAAAATAACTTGATTACCCTATTCGATAATGCATTTTCTTGATGTGTGTTGTAGTGGTCATCTAACAAAAAAGTTAATATTACAAGAGAGGTGAAATTAACTTATTAAACACAATTTCCATGACCAAAAAAAATACACGTGATAGGACACAAAATTATTACTATGTGTGCGGATAAAATAAATACCAACTGCTGTATCACTATATGATTATCTAGCAAAATATTTGGCGTTTTAAACATTTTCTATTTCTTTTTATAAACTTCTGTTGCGATTGTTCAATTCATTTCGACGTTATTCCTTTCTTTGCTATTTAAAATAACTTGATTACCCTATTCGATAATGCATTTTCTTGATGTGTGTTGTAGTGGTCATCTAACAAAAAAGTTAATATTACAAGAGAGGTGAAATTAACTTATTAAACACAATTTCCATGACCAAAAAAAAATACACGTGATAGGACACAAAATTATTACTATGTGTGCGGATAAAATAAATACCAACTGCTGTATCACTACATGATTATCTAGCAAAATATTTGGCGTTTTTAGCATTTTCTATTTATTTTTATAAACTTCTGTTGCAATTGTTCAGCTCATTTCCACGTTATTCCTTTACTATTGCATGTGTCTGTATTTTTTCCTCAAGTAAATTGGTATTTATGTGGTCGAAGACTTGTAATGTAGGAGGATCCTTTTTAAATGGAAAAATATTTTGTTATACTTAAACAACATTTCAGTTCTCTGATATTTATAATTCCTTTTATTATGTGGTTTCGTGAAAATTTTATTAGTTTTTTAATAAGAGAATGTTTGTTTATATGTCAGCTTACTAATCACTTTGTATTCTAACTGTAGCAAAAATAGATCTATATTATATCCCATATATTATAAATGTGACGTTAAAGTGAATTGTAGCATATTTCCTATTTTAAATGATCATCCTATAGTACATGGTGAATACATCAACAATCCGAATGTATTGGCGCTTGTATACCTCTAACAAAAATGCAGAAACTGCTACAAAGTTTGAGTTGTTCAAGTAAAGCATTATTTTACAAACATTATATTCTTTTTTTTTTTTTTTCATATTTATTTGCAAAGTGGCATTACACATTTAAATGCGGTATCTAAGGTGGTGATTTTTTGAAAATTTTAAATCGTTGTCTGTCTATCGTAATCTCATAATCATAATGGTTAAAATAAATATATGTCTTCGAAGGTGTAGGTTAAAAAAAGCATTTTGTACAGTTTAAAATGCTTATAATATTGACGAGTTTCATTTATTTTAATGCTGTTAATTAGTAGGAAGACTTGTCAGAGACTGGCCAACTCTATGTGGGACTCAGGGTATACGGACGGGTCATGTAGGGTCCCGCTTTCTCAAGAAAATTGCATTATAAAGATGACAAACGGAGTATGTGCAATTTAAAATTTGAACTATAGTTTTATGAAAAAAGAATATATTGCATACATATGTAAAAACGCATTAGAAATTATGAGAAGGTAAAATGTTTTGCACTATGCGCAAAATATTAGGTTTAGTAAAATTCTAAACCTAAGGGGTTGAATGAAACATGTTTGATGTAATTTCCGTACTTCTCGTAATTTCGAAATCCACATTAAATTTCACTGTCGTTAGTGAAGAATACCGAGATTAGTTTAGTGTACATGAATTGAAAAAAATCATTTTTTCTATAAATTATAAATGGAAATTTGCATTAATTTGTATCTTCAGAGAGTGGACAAAATTCATTTTGGGTCCCCCTGAAAATGTGGGCCAGGGGCATATCCCCGTGTGCTTCTGTGATAATTAGACCCTGGTTTTCATTTGTGTTTTGCAGTAATGCAGCTACCAGAGTGTTATTTCCTATCTTAAATGTAATGTTGAAAGAATATTTCTTGTGAAGAAAAGTTAATGTAAATATATTTGTAACTTACTCTAAAAGAGTATGTATGCTTAACAAACTCCCTGCTGTCATCTTTACGGAATTTTTAACTCGCATGAACCGAATGGCAAAAAAAAAAAAAAAAAAAAAAAACGAGTTACACTATATGGCCAATGATGACGGGTCACTTGCGATTTTAGACGTTTTGTTAAATATCAAGAAAAATACATGAGGAATTATCCTGACATTTCAGGTGTGTAAACAGCATAGTCCGCGATATTTCCGCGAAGATTTTTTCCCGAAACCCCATAGGAGACCGTCAACAAAGTGAAGAAAAACTAATATCTTTTGAATAACCCTGTAAAAACTAATGTCGCAAAAGCGTTGAAAATTTAGCATATGATTAGGAGGCTTCTTGTAATAACTGTATTCATTTTTATGAGGATAGCACGAATACTCGTGGAGAAATTATAAGTTTTTTATAAAAAAAAAGGCCCAAATTTCACCAAGTGTTTTGCTTATAATTTGCAGAGTTCTTAATATAAAAGAATGTTCTTTTCAGGAACCATGACAAACGACATTGTACACAATACCCTGCAATAACAATTAAAAAAAATAAATTTTGGATGGAAAATGAGTTCACTAAATAATGTTTCACTTCGCATGCGTGAATTCCTTCAAAATATAATGTGCATAATGTATAGAGCAACTTTTGTGAAAGTCTCAAAAACATTGCTTGAAAATTCTGAAAGTGATCGTCGATAGAATAATCTCGAAATCCGTTGTTCCCAAAAGGAAGCAAAAAGATGAGGGACTATATCGGAATATAGTAGTACGTGCAATATTTTGTACACTATATTGGCACTAATCAATGGACACCCTTCGAAATGAAAATAGAATCGTCCTAACGTCATCAATGACGTCCGTATGTGGATAAAAGAAAGGTCACTGCTCATGAGGGTGAGACGTTTATAGAACCTGTAGCAGTAAAAATGAGAGAATGGCACGAGCTGAGCGAAGGCGAAAGGGGCATGATCATTGGAGCCCACCGTTTTGGGCATTCGAATCGACACATTTCCTCCAAGTTCCAGATCCCACAGGCCACAGTTAGTGATGTTGTGGTTAAGTGGAGCAGAGAAAAAACCCTGAAAGTGCAACCCCGACGAGGGATGCGACAAAAATTATCGGAGAGGGACGGCGATGTCTCAGCCGTTTTGTCAAGTCCAACCGGCAAATGCTGCGAACGCAATGGACCGGCAAACGCAATGGACGATTACATTGATGTAGAACACGGCGCAACTGGACATTGGGCCAGTAGTAGAACATAATGTGGAGTGATGAATCACACTTCACGTTCTGGTATTCCGACGGACGTGTCTGGACCTGGCGAACGCCAGGTGAGTGCTATTTGCCGCAGTGCAGTGTTCCCACTGTTGAGTTTGGAGGTGGCGTAATTATGGTTTGGTATTGCTTTACATGGTTTGAACTCTGTCCATCGGTTTTAGTGCCTGCAACCCTAAATTCCAAACGCTATGAAGGCATTCTAGACAATTATGCGCTTCCTTCCCTTTGGCAAATGTTCGGCAGTAGACCGTATGTATTGCAGCATGATAATGCCAGTGTACATAGAGCGCACGTTATAAAACAGTGGTTTGGGGACATGGGTGTCCAAGAGCTCGATTGGCCAGCCCAAAGTCCTGATATAAATCCAATTGAACATCTTTGGGATGAGTTGGAGCGCCGGTTGAGGACTTGACCACAACGTCCCACCACCGAAACTGAACTCTTCGTCGTATTTCAGGAAGGATGGAGGGCAATTCCGGAGTCAAACAACCGCACACTCATACAAAGTCTGCCTAGAAGGGTCGAGGCTGTAATTACAGCGAAAGGCGGGCCAACACCATACTAACAACATCAACAGCGAACAGTTGATACTGGTGTATCCTTTTCAATTGTAAAATTGCAATTACATTTTCTTTTACATGTAAAGATTGTACATGTGGTTTAGTTCATTTATATTTGTAAGAGATTTGTAAACTATCACTAAATACCGGGTGGTTATAATATAACTATCTCTATTTGGAGCTTTCTGTAGCTTGAAGGAATAACCCGAACAAGGGTAGCAATCCACTTATTAAATCAATAACTTAATAATCTCACACCAAGCCCAATCCACATTTTCGTTCACAACTGTAACACTAATGAAAATATTTTAGCGATATCTTCAATATAGTTACTTTGATTGCTATAAAACATGATAAAAAACACATAAAGTAATAGAAACTGCAATACTCCATGCCCAAGTATAAAACACTGACATGGAGAGTCGGTAAAACATATTTGAATGTAACACATAATTTATTTTATTTATTTTTTAGTCTAATAATAAAGAAAGAAAAACAAAAATATGGTGTTAGGCGAAAATTTGCAGTATAAAACCTGATGTATATAAAAATTTTTTTCATTTCTCACAGAATGCGGTGAACGGTTGTGTATCGATAGAGTATAGTTAGTATATAAATGAGATCCATAAAGCGCAATAGCCAGGGAGTCTTGAGAAAAAAAGGTCTCAAAGTTTACGTCACATTTTATGATCCGGGGCTAACGAAAAAGAAAGGCTACCGCGGTGCTTTACGCGTATCCTTTTTTACAGACCGCGGGAGTCACGTGATGCTCGAATCCACCAATGCAGGCGTACGAAAAGAGCATCACGTCACTCTAGCGGTCCGTAAAAAAAGATAAGTGGAATGCACCGTGGTAGCCTGTCTTTTTCGTTAGTCTCGTTATGATCGGATAAATTTCTTCTTTTGGCAAGCGGCTTCGTAGCCTAGTTGGTAGAGAGCTGGTTTCGGTATGTTTGGGTTCAAATCCTCAGCTAGACTCATCTTTCGAAGCGAAATTTTTTATCAATTACTTTTGAACTACAATTGGAACAATATGTGTAATCATTGAAATTTTCGAAAAATGTAAATTAAGTTATGTTTTGTATCATTAAACGCAGTTTTAACTATGAAATTCTACATGTTTATTAAATATTTAATAGAAAGGTTTAAAAAAAAAAAAAAAAAAGACACTTTTTATTTCTATAGACCAAAAATTTTTGCTGTTATTGTAAGTTATTTATAGTTATTTAAATGAATAATCTACTATTTTTCACAATGACAAAAATAAATTAAAATACGTGCTATAAATCTATAATATATTATTTTAATTTTTATATTTGTATTAATAGTATTTCAATCATAATAGTACTTCAAAATATATCGTATTTTAAACAACTAATTTTATTATTATTTTTTAAATATTATTTTGAATTTTTTAAACGTTGGATTCTTGTGTTTATAATTCGAAAAACTGTCCACATGTACTTAAAAATAAGTTCTAAAAAGAGATAGTAATATAATAAGTAATATAATTACTAAAAATAGTTATTACGTAGGCAGTAAAGACAAAATCAAGAATACGAGATTTAAAAGAATCATATTAAAAACTTAAAAGATTATTTTAAAAAATCATGAAATATTTAAAATATTTGTATAATAAATTAAAATTAAAATAATATATTATAGATTTATATCACGTACTTTAATTTATTTTCCTGTGAAAAATAGTAGATTCTTCATTGAAATAACTGTTAATAATTTTAAATAACAGAAAAAAATTCTGGTGTATAGAAATATAAATTGTCTGCTTTTTTTTTAACTTTTCATTAAACATTTAAACATGCAGAATTTCACAGTCAAAACTCGATTTATATGATACAAAACATAATTTAATTTATATTTTTCGTAAATTTCAATGATTATACATATTTTTCAATTGTAGTTCAAAAGTAATTGATAAATATTTTCGCTGCGAAAAATGAATCTAGCTGGAGATTCGAACCCCAACACAAAAATCTTGAATCCAGCGTTCTACCAATTACACAACAAAGCCTCAGTTTTCTCGTTTAAGACAGCGTTCCGTAATGGACCGGGTCCGTTTTCAGAGGTTTTACAGTGTTTATATTTAACATCAAATTCTGACAAAATTACATTATACAAGAGGAGAAAATTCTGCTATAAGGCCGAATATAGATTGCCACACACGGCTTTTATTTAAAAAATAAATAAACTAGCTGTAACTCAGAATAAAAACGCAATGACAACAAACAATTTTAAAATATCTAAATAACAAATAAAAATTCCCCTGTTAAAGTGTTGAGTTGTTCAATAACCATTCGATTTAGAAAAATATTTTTCTACCACTGAGCAATTTTTTTTAATGAAATTTAATTTATGTTGCTATGGCAGCAGACGATAAAACGATATCTTTGGAATAAGGGAATAAATAGAAGAAAAAACTTTGTTGATGTTTGTGATAAAATGTTTTTCTTTATTTTTTAAAAATGTATATACATAATTCACTTTTATATTTTAACAGAATAATAAGTTTACTATAATTTGTTACTCATGCTATGGCCAGTATACACGATACACGTCGAGCCACAATGCCTTTATCATTATCTTTTTACGCGTAAAAGTTTCGCTACGGTACTCCATTGTGAAGTTTTGTAATTTTTGAAATCTAATATTTGAAAAACGACATAATCATTAGATTTGAAATTTATAACAAGAAAAATACAATTTTTTACCATTCTAACGCAGTTTGTAAAACAATTTTGTGACAAATACTTTTCGAGTTATTAATTTTTTAAGTAACTTCAAATGTTTCATTTTCCGAGATTAATCTGTGGCAACGATGGATTGCTGTGACTTTTCATAAACATGAAAAATGATAGAGATTGAAAGAATAAGCCACCCTGTGTGTGGCTAATAAAACCAAAATTGGTACACTTACACTACGGGGCCTTAAAATCGATTGTGTACTGTAGAGGTGTCGCAAACATCGATGTCTTAAAAGATCGCATATCACAACATGTGCGAAACATAATTTCTGATGCGTTATATTCCGCAGTTGAGCACGTCGTACATCGTCTGGATTGTGTCCTACAGCACAATGACCATGTGGAACCTGAACTTCATCGGCACCGCCCTGCAAAAGCGTAACCACATTCACTCTGACATTTTTCAATAAATAGGTATGCCATCCGGTTTTAAACATTAATTTTAATTATTTGTTCTTTTATTACACATTACATTTCGCACTCAAAAGCGCCATCTGTCGGCGATTATTGCAACTATTTTTCTATTGTCTCATTCTTCTTACCCTTCCCGAATAGTAAGTGTACCGATTTTGATTTCATTCGGGTTATTCCTTCAAGCTACAGACAGCTCCAAATAGAGATACTTATATTATAACCACCCGGTACATACTTTTTTCAAATGTAACTCATTGTATGTACTGTTTGAGTGCTTTAAACTATAATACAGTAAAAAAACATTACAAATTTACCCATATACTCGCCACTCGGAATTTTTTTATAACATGTATTTGGATACAGCAGTAGATGATAAAAGAGAGTTCTGCATCAGCTGTGGGTGCTGTGGTGACCTTCTGTGCTCTGTGAAGGTCACCGGAAGTGGCAGGTGTTGACACCGGAAGTGGCAGGTGTGGATAACAGGCATGTTGAGACAGGAAGTGAACAGGAAGTGTAGATAGGAAGTTTAACCGGAAATGTGACAGGAAGTGAATGCGATAAGGGAGAGAGGGGGAGGGCTTATTTTTGTGGGGGGCTTAATTTTTTTTGTTGGTTTTAATCCTTCTAGTCGAGTGGAGTTGAGTTGTAGGAATCCTGCTATCAGAATGAATTTAGTTTGAAAGTAATATTAGCAAAATGTTCGATTTTTTTTTTTTTTTTTTTTTTTTTTGTTTCACCTGAAATAAAAATTTTATTTGCTAACTAACACCTAATATAAAAATGGAAATCTTTCTGACTTTGTTTTACTTTATAAAAGTTTAACGTGAAATTTATTTTTAGACTGGAAACGCGACAGGAAATAAGATCGGAAACGGGATTAGACATGCTTTTTCCAAAAAGGGTTTTCAGGAAGCAGTAAACATGTTTTAGGAACATGTTTGGGAGCTTGTTGGAACAGGACAGGTGGTTTGTGAGACCGGAAGTAATTAAGATGAGAGAGATAAAGAAGGTGCATGATTAGACACATAGATTTTGTTCTTTGTAGAGGGTTAAATTATTTTTTAGTGTTTTGAATTTTATTTATTCTTAAACCGTTATAAATTATTTTTTTCTATCATTTTAATTTTTAGTGACACCAATTTTAGAAGTAATTGCTCATTAAAAGAATTATTTTTCAACGCTGGCACAGGCAGGAATTGAACCCAATGTCTTATATGTGGTAAACCAATGTGTTTATCCACTGTGCTAGCGGGAACTTGTAATGCTATCTCTTTAAATGCAAGAGATGGGGACTTCAGACATGTATTGAGATATCTTTATCATAGTTTTAATGAACTGCAGGAAATTTTCTTTAGATATTGAGTAATTCGAGAGTTTTGGTTTAATATGAATGCTATTACATCTATTTGTTTAATTTACAAACACATTTCTTTCACAACACTCTGTCAACACATCACTTCCATATTCGAAATAATAATTTAGAGGGAAAATTTTTACTTTCTATACGAAATTTTATTTATAGAGATTGACGAAGATAGTATACCTAATTCTTTCTTGTATTAACATTATATTCGAAATAGAGTTTTGTTACGAAAAATAACGTGTTTATACATTTTAAAAACGAAAGCAAAGTGATTTTAAAAAATGTAAATATAAGCTATACACCCACGCATTTTTGTTATTGAATTAAATTACAAGGCTTAATATTGTATTCAGCGTAATATTTTCTTATAAAAGCCGTTTCACAAACTTGTATACTAAAAGTAATGTGTCATTTTTAGGGGAAAAAATTAATTCAAGTCATTGAGACTAATCCTTTATGGGGGAAAAAATTTGTCATACTTCTTTGTGTTACATTATATCTTCCGTTTTTAAGTTTACAAATTTGTGGACTAACTTAAATAATCGTTTTTAGGATACTTAAACAATATATATATATATATATACTTTTTAATTATATAATTTTTTTAATTGACTTGTAATATAGCTTTTTTTTTTCTTTTTTTTTTCTTAAAAGGGTACTGTAGAATAACTTATGTCACAAATACTACATCCTTCTTTAGTTAAATATGTTTCACTTAAGACATGACAAAGTGTCTTAGAAACATTTCATTTTGGAGTTAAGTGATTAAACAAGAAAAATATTATTTATAAAAACACAACACATAAGACCAGTGACTGAGAGGTTCTGGTTTTAAAGCTACTAGACGTTTGGGTTTAAACTTCTCTCGCGCTCGTCGACCTAACCGTTCGGAGTTTTCTTCGAACCTTGTCAATACGAGTTAGGAGCCCTTAGAATGACCCCTAGAGTGACCTATATCCCTAACGCAGATAATCGGTTTTAACAAATAACCAACCATCCACAACACATAAGACATTTTAGATCATTTTAGATCATTCCATTTAGTTAATAAGTGATTTAACGTGCAAAATATTATTCATAAAACATACAATAAGAGAATTTTAAAGAATTTTTTCTTTCCAATGAACAATTTTTAGTGACTATTTAACTTATTAAAGAGAGCGGGTATTTTGTTTAGAGTTATACGATTAAAATAAATTTTCAATAGATTTGACTTTATACAACAAACATTTAAAAAAAAAAAGGGGGAATGGAATCTAGTTTTTATAAAGTAACGTTTTTCAATTTTACAAATACTTCACACCTCGTCTTTCCCCCCCCCCCTCTTTTAGTAGACTTTACATACATAAGACATAAAAAGCGTTTTCGAATACATCATTTAGAAATTAAGCGACTTGATAAGTAAAACATTATTTATAAAAGCAATAGATACAAAAGTAATAAAGATTTTTACTTACAAATGTACGAACTTCTGATAGGTAAGACTTTCTAAATCATTGTGCAAGAATTAAGTGGTTATTGAACTTATAACATTATAGGATGAAATAATCATGTGACGTATTTTTAAATCAATAAAATGTCAATATTTTTAAACCAATAAAATGTCAATATTTTTAAACCAATAAAAAGTTAGTATTTTTTACACGAGCGCCCTCTATTACTATATAAATTTCAATGAAACGAGTTCATAACATTCTACTGCGACCTGATATCGTTGTAATAGGTTGTATTTTTCGTTAAGTTAGTTTTCATTTAAATTATTATGGAACGAGTTATGAATTCTTATGTTGGTGATGTAACCAACTTGGAGTGTCAGCACTCATCACCAGAGTTAAATAATCAAGAGATGGATTCTACACTTTTATCTAAACAAGGACCCGTTTCGAATTGTGAAGTGAAACCCACCTCATCAGGACTAAAGAAACAGAAGTTACCTCATGTGTGTAAGATGTGTAACAAGGCATTTCCTCGAAAAGTTAACTTAGTGTTTCATATGAAATGTCATTTAAAGGAAAAGTCTTTTCGTTGTGAGGTGTGTGCTGAAGTTTTTTCGCGAAAGAGTGATTTACGTATGCATCAAAAGATTCACAAATCACCCAAACAATACAAGTGTGGGGATTGCAACGAACTGTTTTCAATAATGTATGATTTATTAATTCACAAGAAGACCCATAAGACTCATAAACAACATTCATGTATAAAGTGTAGCGAAATGTTTGATTGTGAATCAGATTTAGTACAACATTGTGATACTTTTCATAAAGCTGTGAAATCACCCTATTCAAAAGATTTGTTATTTGAAAAAGTGAAGCATTTTAAAAGACAAAATGATGTGCGAAATATTTTTACTAAAACTATCATTGTATCCAATGAGATGAATCAAAAAGACTTTCATTCATTTTTTAACAGTATTCGAACGGATGTTTTAAACGAATTAAATTATCAATTGCAAATGAAAAAGTCAATAAAATGGTATGCAGCCGTTAAAGTGGATGTCTGTCGTGAATCACAGGATGGTAACTTAGAGAGAGCAACCCCCTTTTTCCTTTCCAAAAGTGAACTGGAATTAACAGACCAAAACATACAAGTGCATGTTGAGAATGCCTTTCTAAAGTTGTACAACGGCTTTGAAGATTTTACAGAACGTGTGTTTAATTGGACATTACAAAAAATTTTGAAATTAGAATTGATTACAGCTCAATATGACAGGCTTATTTGATTTGTATTACTTTAAATGATTAATAAATAGTTTTAATATGAAAAAGTATAGTGGTTTTTTCTTATAGTTGATGTAAATTACTTTGAACAGTTTGACAATGCAACATAAAGTACTGTTTAACATTTTGAATGTCTTAGACAAAATGGGAATGAATTTGTTGAAATTATGTAAAACATGATGAAATAAATGTGATGTATTTATTATATGTTACTTAAACTACAAGAGAAATGATTGGAAATGTGTTATTTTAAATCTATGATACTTTTAATCACTAACAAAGTAAGACGTGACGTTATGAATCATCGATGGGTTTTCCTTTGAATAGGTATTAATCTTACTTATTGATAAGAAAGTTGAATTTTTCTCTTCGTTTAAACAATGACACTGCATGTTTTGATAATTTTCTCTCAACAGTCAACATCAATGTTTTTAACCTAGTTAAGAAATTTTTTAACTTAAACCGTCACTGAGTTTATCCTAGATAAGTAAATTTTTATATTTAACCTACATATAAATTAAATGATTAACTATAACCATGACTGTTTTTAAAATCTAGATAAGTAGACGTTTTTATGAAACACATCCAGTGTTCTGCTGAATTTTATCGAGATTACATCAGTTAGTGAAGCAGATTAAATTGTATAAAAATATTTTATGAAATGAATATGCGATCCCACGAAGAAGTGTTTCCACCTTCAAAGCGTCCACGCTTAGAAAAAGCTATGGAAAAATCAAATACTTGTGAGAAGGAGTTAAAAGACCCAAGATTAAAACTTTCTAAAATGGACAATGACTGCGTAACTATATCACGTGATATCTCCTCTACTAAGAACTTACCAGATGTGAAACCTGAGATCGCTATGAAATTTTCAAACTTTACCGGTGGTTACGATGCAACATCTTTCGAGAATCCACATCAAGAGTCAGTTTTTGCCCAGGACTATTTAAATACATTTTTCAAAGACATGAATTTTGAAAATTTAGATTGTTCTACCCCCTTAACCTCGCTAAAGGATGAACCCTTTCAAGAACCTACGAATAATATCTTACAGACTACTGTTAAACATGAGATGAACGAGCTACAAGCAAACAGCCTTTCGCAAGCAAGTGGTGAAATACAAAGCATCACTACGCCTACATTTGCCACTAAAAGTGACAAATTATACAATTCCAATGTGTTTCACAAAGAACTAAGTGACTGTTTCTACTTAACTTTGAAGTTAAAAAATAAACAATATTCTATACATATACGAGAATTTAAACGCAATGTATCTACTAATGAAGAAATCCCAACCAAAAACGGAGTTAATATGGATATTCATAGCTGGTATGAGTTTAAATATAAAATCCTTGCATTTAATTTAAGATACAAAAGTGCATCCTTTGTTTCTAATAACACGATTTTAGTGTTAAATCAAGATTCTATGATGCGAATTAAAAATTTGAAGAATTTTTCTCATGTTGACTTAAACGAACAACAAATGGAAAAATTAAAAGAAAGTACCTCACACTTAAATACTGAACTTTTACAACATATGTACACAAAACTATTACCCTTTCTCATTAAACAGAAATGTGTGGTGAGTAACAGATCCACAGAAAAAGAACCTGTGTTATGGTCTAAACTTAATACGTGTATCGAGAATAATATGGTAACAATACTTAACCAGTTGTATGAATGTACAGGATGTATTTTTCGACATGCAAGTCAAAGCCTTCACTCATGCTTCGCATTTAATAATAAGGAAAAATTTAATCAACTAGGTGAAGCTTTGTTAATGCTCATCGATTTCGATTATGTAATTTCAACGTTTTTGAATGGAGTTTATAGTGTTAGTGAACACTTTGTACATAAGCTTCATGAACAAACTGTTTATAATGAATTGTTTAAGACAAAATAAATGATTTGTTTTGTTAAAGATCTGTGTGTGTTTATTTCTACAAAATGTCTCTGTGTGAATTTATTAGTTTTTTATCTAATCGAACTTTTAAGTGAAGAGATGTAATTTAACTTTTTTGTATATTCCAATTCAAAAATTTCAACAATTGCAAAAAAGATTAAACTATTGAAAAAAAAATATCCACGTTAGAAAAAAATTTTGAAAAAATTATTAGTTAACAAAAATAAAATAAAATAAAGTTAACAAAACAGCTTAAAAACATTAAAGTTAACAAAGTGTTTATAAATGTTAAAAGTTAACAAAAAAAAATAAGTTATGTTGAAAAGTTAAAAAAACAATGAAAAGTAAACAAAAATACAGTTTTTAAATTAAAATTTTTTAAAGTCTTCAAGTTAATCAAAATTAACTTTTTACTTTTAACTATTGAGAGACTATGATCTAACTGTTTATCCTCGCAACCAACTGGTGCATATCAACTATATACTCTATATCTGCATATGCGCAGAAAAACACAGACATTTACACTAACGACTTTAAATTCGACTTTAAATTCGTTAAATTTGTTCGACTTTAAATTCTTTGCCAACTTTTAAGTTTAATTACTATACACAACTCGATTACCTTTCCCACAAACAGAAACAAAACAGAAATTAACACTTACCGAAAAACACGTCCACTTTGGGTGTTAGTCTTCACTCAACTAACGTTTCTCCCTTATCTTTGCTAGGAGGCGCTGCAATCGCCGCTAGAGGCGTTAGTAGTCTTCAGGTGTGTGATAAGAATAAACTTTAAATCCAACTTACACTCGCTCAGTCATTCTTGCTTCTCTCTACCTTGCTAACAACCGTTTGCTGCTGGCTCATTGTTTGGTTGTTTAAACTTGTTGAATGACGTCATCATGTGTTTGTCTAAACTTGTCCAGTCTTGTTTTTATGCAGTACGTCTATTTAGATGAGTCATCACTCGCTTATCTTGGTTGACTTGTCCAAACTTGTTTTTGTGTGGCACGTCTATTTGGGTGAGTCATCGTTCGCTTATCTTGCTTTACTTGTTTGAACTTGTCTAGTATCCACCACCACCTCATGTCTTTTGTCATAGCTTGAATATACTTTACACCAATCACTTAAATATAAAAGTCTTGTCACAAGTTACTTAAACTTTGATAAAAATATTAATTATTTATAAATTTCATCAAATTCTTATTTTTCTGATACATTTACTATGTAATTTTCGTTCAAAAATATGGTAAAGCCCGATTTTAAATCGAAGTCTAAGATAAATTCCCCAAATTTGTAACATTTTAACACTAATAATAAATATTGTAAGCACCCAGTACATACAAGTTTTGTAAAAATAATATTACTTATAGCTAACTCGTTATGTCCCAAGATACAAAACTTCAATATAACTAAAATCAGTGTTAAAGAAAATCTAATCACGTGTCTTTATATATTATTTTGAAATGCAAAGCATTATATCTAAACGAATGATATAAGGAGTAGTTAGAATAGTTCTTATATTTTTGTTAGTAAAAAATTTATACACATTATCTTACAAGGTTGCAATATTCAACACACGGTTCACCATATTTAAAAACGATTCACCATGATTTAAAAACTTAGTAACATATTTTAAATTTATAAATTTAAATTAAAACATATTTTTATAAATAAACAATTATAAATACTTAAGTATTTTTAATTTAAATTTATAAATTTAAAATATGTTACTAAGTTTTTAAATCATGGTGAATCGTTTTTAAATATGGTGAACCGTGTGTTGAATATTGCAACCTTGTAAGATAATGTGTATAAATTTTTTACTAACAAAAATATAAGAACTATTCTAACTACTCCTTATATCATTCGTTTAGATATAATGCTTTGCATTTCAAAATAATATATAAAGACACGTGATTAGATTTTCTTTAACACTGATTTTAGTTATATTGAAGTTTTGTATCTTGGGACATAACGAGTTAGCTATAAGTAATATTATTTTTACAAAACTTGTATGTACTGGGTGCTTACAATATTTATTATTAGTGTTAAAATGTTACAAATTTGGGGAATTTATCTTAGACTTCGATTTAAAATCGGGCTTTACCATATTTTTGAACGAAAATTACATAGTAAATGTATCAGAAAAATAAGAATTTGATGAAATTTATAAATAATTAATATTTTTATCAAAGTTTAAGTAACTTGTGACAAGACTTTTATATTTAAGTGATTGGTGTAAAGTATATTCAAGCTATGACAAAAGACATGAGGTGGTGGTGGATACTAGACAAGTTCAAACAAGTAAAGCAAGATAAGCGAACGATGACTCACCCAAATAGACGTGCCACACAAAAACAAGTTTGGACAAGTCAACCAAGATAAGCGAGTGATGACTCATCTAAATAGACGTACTGCATAAAAACAAGACTGGACAAGTTTAGACAAACACATGATGACGTCATTCAACAAGTTTAAACAACCAAACAATGAGCCAGCAGCAAACGGTTGTTAGCAAGGTAGAGAGAAGCAAGAATGACTGAGCGAGTGTAAGTTGGATTTAAAGTTTATTCTTATCACACACCTGAAGACTACTAACGCCTCTAGCGGCGATTGCAGCGCCTCCTAGCAAAGATAAGGGAGAAACGTTAGTTGAGTGAAGACTAACACCCAAAGTGGACGTGTTTTTCGGTAAGTGTTAATTTCTGTTTTGTTTCTGTTTGTGGGAAAGGTAATCGAGTTGTGTATAGTAATTAAACTTAAAAGTTGGCAAAGAATTTAAAGTCGAACAAATTTAACGAATTTAAAGTCGAATTTAAAGTCGTTAGTGTAAATGTCTGTGTTTTTCTGCGCATATGCAGATATAGAGTATATAGTTGATATGCACCAGTTGGTTGCGAGGATAAACAGTTAGATCATAGTCTCTCAATAGTTAAAAGTAAAAAGTTAATTTTGATTAACTTGAAGACTTTAAAAAATTTTAATTTAAAAACTGTATTTTTGTTTACTTTTCATTGTTTTTTTAACTTTTCAACATAACTTATTTTTTTTGTTAACTTTTAACATTTATAAACACTTTGTTAACTTTAATGTTTTTAAGCTGTTTTGTTAACTTTATTTTATTTTATTTTTGTTAACTAATAATTTTTTCAAAATTTTTTTCTAACGTGGATATTTTTTTTTCAATAGTTTAATCTTTTTTGCAATTGTTGAAATTTTTGAATTGGAATATACAAAAAAGTTAAATTACATCTCTTCACTTAAAAGTTCGATTAGATAAAAAACTAATAAATTCACACAGAGACATTTTGTAGAAATAAACACACACAGATCTTTAACAAAACAAATCATTTATTTTGTCTTAAACAATTCATTATAAACAGTTTGTTCATGAAGCTTATGTACAAAGTGTTCACTAACACTATAAACTCCATTCAAAAACGTTGAAATTACATAATCGAAATCGATGAGCATTAACAAAGCTTCACCTAGTTGATTAAATTTTTCCTTATTATTAAATGCGAAGCATGAGTGAAGGCTTTGACTTGCATGTCGAAAAATACATCCTGTACATTCATACAACTGGTTAAGTATTGTTACCATATTATTCTCGATACACGTATTAAGTTTAGACCATAACACAGGTTCTTTTTCTGTGGATCTGTTACTCACCACACATTTCTGTTTAATGAGAAAGGGTAATAGTTTTGTGTACATATGTTGTAAAAGTTCAGTATTTAAGTGTGAGGTACTTTCTTTTAATTTTTCCATTTGTTGTTCGTTTAAGTCAACATGAGAAAAATTCTTCAAATTTTTAATTCGCATCATAGAATCTTGATTTAACACTAAAATCGTGTTATTTGAAACAAAGGATGCACTTTTGTATCTTAAATTAAATGCAAGGATTTTATATTGAAACTCATACCAGCTATGAATATCCATATTAACTCCGTTTTTGGTTGGGATTTCTTCATTAGTAGATACATTGCGTTTAAATTCTCGTATATGTATAGAATATTGTTTATTTTTTAACTTCAAAGTTAAGTAGAAACAGTCACTTAGTTCTTTGTGAAACACATTGGAATTGTATAATTTGTCACTTTTAGTGGCAAATGTAGGCGTAGTGATGCTTTGTATTTCACCACTTGCTTGCGAAAGGCTGTTTGCTTGTAGCTCGTTCATCTCATGTTTAACAGTAGTCTGTAAGATATTATTCGTAGGTTCTTGAAAGGGTTCATCCTTTAGCGAGGTTAAGGGGGTAGAACAATCTAAATTTTCAAAATTCATGTCTTTGAAAAATGTATTTAAATAGTCCTGGGCAAAAATTGACTCTTGATGTGGATTCTCGAAAGATGTTGCATCGTAACCACCGGTAAAGTTTGAAAATTTCATAGCGATCTCAGGTTTCACATCTGGTAAGTTCTTAGTAGAGGAGATATCACGTGATATAGTTACGCAGTCATTGTCCATTTTAGAAAGTTTTAATCTTGGGTCTTTTAACTCCTTCTCACAAGTATTTGATTTTTCCATAGCTTTTTCTAAGCGTGGACGCTTTGAAGGTGGAAACACTTCTTCGTGGGATCGCATATTCATTTCATAAAATATTTTTATACAATTTAATCTGCTTCACTAACTGATGTAATCTCGATAAAAGTCAGCAGAACACTGGATGTGTTTCATAAAAACGTCTACTTATCTAGATTTTAAAAACAGTCATGGTTATAGTTAATCATTTAATTTATATGTAGGTTAAATATAAAAATTTACTTATCTAGGATAAACTCAGTGACGGTTTAAGTTAAAAAATTTCTTAACTAGGTTAAAAACATTGATGTTGACTGTTGAGAGAAAATTATCAAAACATGCAGTGTCATTGTTTAAACGAAGAGAAAAATTCAACTTTCTTATCAATAAGTAAGATTAATACCTATTCAAAGGAAAACCCATCGATGATTCATAACGTCACGTCTTACTTTGTTAGTGATTAAAAGTATCATAGATTTAAAATAACACATTTCCAATCATTTCTCTTGTAGTTTAAGTAACATATAATAAATACATCACATTTATTTCATCATGTTTTACATAATTTCAACAAATTCATTCCCATTTTGTCTAAGACATTCAAAATGTTAAACAGTACTTTATGTTGCATTGTCAAACTGTTCAAAGTAATTTACATCAACTATAAGAAAAAACCACTATACTTTTTCATATTAAAACTATTTATTAATCATTTAAAGTAATACAAATCAAATAAGCCTGTCATATTGAGCTGTAATCAATTCTAATTTCAAAATTTTTTGTAATGTCCAATTAAACACACGTTCTGTAAAATCTTCAAAGCCGTTGTACAACTTTAGAAAGGCATTCTCAACATGCACTTGTATGTTTTGGTCTGTTAATTCCAGTTCACTTTTGGAAAGGAAAAAGGGGGTTGCTCTCTCTAAGTTACCATCCTGTGATTCACGACAGACATCCACTTTAACGGCTGCATACCATTTTATTGACTTTTTCATTTGCAATTGATAATTTAATTCGTTTAAAACATCCGTTCGAATACTGTTAAAAAATGAATGAAAGTCTTTTTGATTCATCTCATTGGATACAATGATAGTTTTAGTAAAAATATTTCGCACATCATTTTGTCTTTTAAAATGCTTCACTTTTTCAAATAACAAATCTTTTGAATAGGGTGATTTCACAGCTTTATGAAAAGTATCACAATGTTGTACTAAATCTGATTCACAATCAAACATTTCGCTACACTTTATACATGAATGTTGTTTATGAGTCTTATGGGTCTTCTTGTGAATTAATAAATCATACATTATTGAAAACAGTTCGTTGCAATCCCCACACTTGTATTGTTTGGGTGATTTGTGAATCTTTTGATGCATACGTAAATCACTCTTTCGCGAAAAAACTTCAGCACACACCTCACAACGAAAAGACTTTTCCTTTAAATGACATTTCATATGAAACACTAAGTTAACTTTTCGAGGAAATGCCTTGTTACACATCTTACACACATGAGGTAACTTCTGTTTCTTTAGTCCTGATGAGGTGGGTTTCACTTCACAATTCGAAACGGGTCCTTGTTTAGATAAAAGTGTAGAATCCATCTCTTGATTATTTAACTCTGGTGATGAGTGCTGACACTCCAAGTTGGTTACATCACCAACATAAGAATTCATAACTCGTTCCATAATAATTTAAATGAAAACTAACTTAACGAAAAATACAACCTATTACAACGATATCAGGTCGCAGTAGAATGTTATGAACTCGTTTCATTGAAATTTATATAGTAATAGAGGGCGCTCGTGTAAAAAATACTAACTTTTTATTGGTTTAAAAATATTGACATTTTATTGGTTTAAAAATATTGACATTTTATTGATTTAAAAATACGTCACATGATTATTTCATCCTATAATGTTATAAGTTCAATAACCACTTAATTCTTGCACAATGATTTAGAAAGTCTTACCTATCAGAAGTTCGTACATTTGTAAGTAAAAATCTTTATTACTTTTGTATCTATTGCTTTTATAAATAATGTTTTACTTATCAAGTCGCTTAATTTCTAAATGATGTATTCGAAAACGCTTTTTATGTCTTATGTATGTAAAGTCTACTAAAAGAGGGGGGGGGGGGAAAGACGAGGTGTGAAGTATTTGTAAAATTGAAAAACGTTACTTTATAAAAACTAGATTCCATTCCCCCTTTTTTTTTTTAAATGTTTGTTGTATAAAGTCAAATCTATTGAAAATTTATTTTAATCGTATAACTCTAAACAAAATACCCGCTCTCTTTAATAAGTTAAATAGTCACTAAAAATTGTTCATTGGAAAGAAAAAATTCTTTAAAATTCTCTTATTGTATGTTTTATGAATAATATTTTGCACGTTAAATCACTTATTAACTAAATGGAATGATCTAAAATGATCTAAAATGTCTTATGTGTTGTGGATGGTTGGTTATTTGTTAAAACCGATTATCTGCGTTAGGGATATAGGTCACTCTAGGGGTCATTCTAAGGGCTCCTAACTCGTATTGACAAGGTTCGAAGAAAACTCCGAACGGTTAGGTCGACGAGCGCGAGAGAAGTTTAAACCCAAACGTCTAGTAGCTTTAAAACCAGAACCTCTCAGTCACTGGTCTTATGTGTTGTGTTTTTATAAATAATATTTTTCTTGTTTAATCACTTAACTCCAAAATGAAATGTTTCTAAGACACTTTGTCATGTCTTAAGTGAAACATATTTAACTAAAGAAGGATGTAGTATTTGTGACATAAGTTATTCTACAGTACCCTTTTAAGAAAAAAAAAAGAAAAAAAAAAGCTATATTACAAGTCAATTAAAAAAATTATATAATTAAAAAGTATATATATATATATATATTGTTTAAGTATCCTAAAAACGATTATTTAAGTTAGTCCACAAATTTGTAAACTTAAAAACGGAAGATATAATGTAACACAAAGAAGTATGACAAATTTTTTCCCCCATAAAGGATTAGTCTCAATGACTTGAATTAATTTTTTCCCCTAAAAATGACACATTACTTTTAGTATACAAGTTTGTGAAACGGCTTTTATAAGAAAATATTACGCTGAATACAATATTAAGCCTTGTAATTTAATTCAATAACAAAAATGCGTGGGTGTATAGCTTATATTTACATTTTTTAAAATCACTTTGCTTTCGTTTTTAAAATGTATAAACACGTTATTTTTCGTAACAAAACTCTATTTCGAATATAATGTTAATACAAGAAAGAATTAGGTATACTATCTTCGTCAATCTCTATAAATAAAATTTCGTATAGAAAGTAAAAATTTTCCCTCTAAATTATTATTTCGAATATGGAAGTGATGTGTTGACAGAGTGTTGTGAAAGAAATGTGTTTGTAAATTAAACAAATAGATGTAATAGCATTCATATTAAACCAAAACTCTCGAATTACTCAATATCTAAAGAAAATTTCCTGCAGTTCATTAAAACTATGATAAAGATATCTCAATACATGTCTGAAGTACCCATCTCTTGCATTTAAAGAGATAGCATTACAAGTTCCCGCTAGCACAGTGGATAAACACATTGGTTTACCACATATAAGACATTGGGTTCAATTCCTGCCTGTGCCAGCGTTGAAAAATAATTCTTTTAATGAGCAATTACTTCTAAAATTGGTGTCACTAAAAATTAAAATGATAGAAAAAAATAATTTATAACGGTTTAAGAATAAATAAAATTCAAAACACTAAAAAATAATTTAACCCTCTACAAAGAACAAAATCTATGTGTCTAATCATGCACCTTCTTTATCTCTCTCATCTTAATTACTTCCGGTCTCACAAACCACCTGTCCTGTTCCAACAAGCTCCCAAACATGTTCCTAAAACATGTTTACTGCTTCCTGAAAACCCTTTTTGGAAAAAGCATGTCTAATCCCGTTTCCGATCTTATTTCCTGTCGCGTTTCCAGTCTAAAAATAAATTTCACGTTAAACTTTTATAAAGTAAAACAAAGTCAGAAAGATTTCCATTTTTATATTAGGTGTTAGTTAGCAAATAAAATTTTTATTTCAGGTGAAACAAAAAAAAAAAAAAAAAAAAAAAATCGAACATTTTGCTAATATTACTTTCAAACTAAATTCATTCTGATAGCAGGATTCCTACAACTCAACTCCACTCGACTAGAAGGATTAAAACCAACAAAAAAAATTAAGCCCCCCACAAAAATAAGCCCTCCCCCTCTCTCCCTTATCGCATTCACTTCCTGTCACATTTCCGGTTAAACTTCCTATCTACACTTCCTGTTCACTTCCTGTCTCAACATGCCTGTTATCCACACCTGCCACTTCCGGTGTCAACACCTGCCACTTCCGGTGACCTTCACAGAGCACAGAAGGTCACCACAGCACCCACAGCTGATGCAGAACTCTCTTTTATCATCTACTTACAGCACCACATATTTTGTGTTTCCTTTTGAGAACAACGGATTTCGAGATTATTTTACAGACGATCATTTTCAAAATTTTCAAGCCATGTTTTTGTGACTTTCAGAAAAGTTGCTCGATATAATTATACATTATATACATTATATTTTGATTGCATTCGCGCATGCAACGTGAAACATTATTTAGTGAACCTGCTCATTTTTCATCCAATATTTATTATTTTTTAATTCTAATTGTAGGGTATTGTGTACAATGTCGTTTATCATGGTTCCTAAACAGAATATTCTTTTATATTAAGAACTCTGCAAATTATAAGCAAAACGATTGGTGAAATTTGGGATTGTTTTTATAAAAAAAACTTAATTTCTCCACGAGTATACGTGCTATCCTCATAAAAATGAACACAGTTATTTCAAGAAGCCTAATAAGCATGTGCTAAAATTTCAACGCTTTTGCGACATTAGGTTTTACAGGGTTATTCAAAAGATATTCGTTTTTCTTCAATTTGTTGACGGTCCCCTATGTGGTTTTGGGAAAAAATCTTTGCGGAAATATATGACGTCTACTATGCTGTTTAACACGCCTGAACAGGATAATTCCTCATGTATTTTTCTAGATATTTAACAAAACGTCTAAAATCGCAAGTGACCGGTCATCATTGTCCATATAGTATTTGAATAGGTTCCAACTGAGAAGCGACCGTCTCGCTTTTTTCATCTCACTATCCCACTTTTTGCCATATTGATCCTGGCAACGCCATTACTATCGATTTTTACATAAGTAAAACTCATACTTTAAATAATATTTCTAACTACCGTAATTTTAATATGATCTAAAAATTTCTCAAGACATTCTCTCATAAAGTTGAATGCGTACGATAAATTATCCGGCATACCATGATCTATGAACATAGATAGAATTACATTTATAGAGAACACATGTTTTAATCTTGCCAAAATTTCAATATTTTTACATTCGAAATAGACAGATAATGAATATTGAAAAGAATTCTTATTTATGGCCCTTTCTTTTTTTATTTCTTTAATGTTTATATGAAGTTATTATGTGTAAGTCTAAGTAATAAATCTTAATATAAGAGTCATTATGTGTAAAAAAAAACATATTTTGGAAGAACGTTGTGCCACACTATTTTTTATTTTGATTAGGTAAGTGATAAGTACCAATCTTGTGAACCTCAAATTTGTTTTTGGTATCTCTTAAAAAATTTTGCAAATGAGATATAGTCCTGTGTTTACACCATTGTCATGCAAAACACACAATTTGTTGCTTTTCTTCAGAGAGCTAGTTTTTATATGAGTTAGTAGAATGATAAGATCGGACTTATTTGAAGGAATGAATAGTGAACTTTTATTTGTACAGACTGAGATTTATTTTAATGTGAGGTTCTGAAAATCTAACTTCCGTTCATGAATTGCCGTTTTATTTTATTTATTTATTTATTTATTTTTAAATTATTCCAAACGTTAAAAAAATTATGAAACACATTAAGAAGCCCATTTCTTTTCTTGTAACACCTATAATAGTAAGTTATGGAGAAAAAATACTTGGGTATTATACTAATAGTGTTTTCCAATGAAAAATAAATTACAATTTACAAAAATTTAAAAATTTGAATTTTGTAAAGTTTGACATTTTTTTCATGAGTATTGTTGTGAATGAGCGAACTCATCGAGTTGAAACTCGTTAGTTGACTCACGTTCTGGGAGTTTTGTGTTGGATTTATTTATTCATTTATTTATTATTATTATTATTATTATTATTATTATTATTATTCTTTAAGCGAGCGTGACTTGAGTTACTTTAACAAAATTCGTGAGTTTGAGTCAAAATTACAGCTCAAACTCGTTCACTTTTTTTTTTCAAAATTTTCTGTAATTTTTTCTCGCCGTTAAAAACACGATTTTTTGCATCTAAATGACAGCTCTCTCAAACTAGCGGAAGTCCTGTGTGGAATTATGAGAAAACGTTTCGTAAATTTGTGTGCAGTGATGTGTTTATAGAGTCTCACAGTCACAAGTCAAGATTAAAGCATGGGTACATGGGTACAGGCCCAGGGTCTTCAGAATTAGAGGGCCCGCAGTAAGTTTCACTATTTACATAATTTTATGTTCTACAGTAAGTTGAAAATTAGATCATGGAAATCTTTTTTTTTTTTTTTTTTTTCAAAAGTATGATGTCTCTTGCAATCGTTAAGCCGATTCTTATTTAACGATACAGTCCAAACATATTTTTTAAAGCCCGCTAAGGGTTAGACTTAAAATGCACTTACTCCAGTTTCAGTGTTGTTTTAATATATCCTTGTTAGCTGTTATTGTGTCTTGTACTATTGTATATAAATCTGATATTCTCGATTGTGGGACTATTCCCCGAATTTAGTAAGTGTTGTTGGAATTTGACAATTAACAACGTATACTGTAGTGGGAAATTTTCCTAAAAGAAACGCTTTAAATACAGTAACATGTTTCACGTTTTGTTCCTGAAATGCGGATGTTTGATTATGTCACATTTATATACGATTCGTGCGTTAGAATTTTAGATACAAGTACATTGTCACAATTATGGGTCATCACATTTAGGCACGTTGACCTTATATTTAAATAAATTATTCAAGTGTTATCGTGAAATTTTATCATGTTCTCAGGATTTTCTTTTCTTATATGTGAATCATATAACATTTCATAAATAGTTTTCTTTAAAGCGAAGTATATCATTTATAAATATTTTTTCCTGAGACAAACACTGCAATTTCTTTTAAAGAAACTTGATCTTTTATTACAACTCCTTAGAGTTTTTCAAGTGCGTGAGACTTAAATAAAATATCAGAAAAGAACTTCGGCTCACAACTGTTATATCAAATCAAAGTTCTATTGTAATATGCTGTATATTGTTACTTACTGTATTGTATTGCTACTTACTGTAATATTGTTAATTTTACCTAAATTGATTACTTGAATAAAATTGAAATAAAAATAATTATATGAGAGAAAAAATATCAAAACGTTACTTTGGAATTTTTATCCTGTTATTAATGGTTTTTTTTTCCTTATATGAGATTCATATAACATTTCATAGCTAGTTTTCTTTTAAGAGATGTATTTTATTTAGGAATATATATAATTTTTTTCAAAGATAAAAACTACTAAACCCCTTTTAGAGAAAACTAGATCTTTTTTTTAAATTCCTTTGAGTTTTTCAAGTGCATGAGACTCTATAATAAAATGTCAGAGGAGAACCTCGACTTACAACTGCTATATCAGATCAAAGTTTTGGAGATCGTTATGACGATCGTAGAAATAAGAGAAAGGCAATCATTTCTGAATGGTGAGGTGTAGAAAGAAAAGATGTTCACGATTGACATTTGAGCTCTTGGTGCAATCACCTCAGTTGCTAGATATGAAAAAGGATAAATTTACAGTTAGAAAATGTGTTGAATGTAATTGGTACTATAGAGAATTTCCGCTCAGTAAAGTGCAAGAAGAATTGAATGAGACCATTTTTATTTGTATAGTTATAGTGGGGGGGGGGGGGGGCATATTTTAAGACAGAAATATAATATTTTATTTATTAATTATGATTCTCTGCCTACATTATTCACATTATTTACACGTCATATAAATAATATTATATACTTCGAAGTAATAATATTCTAAGATTCAATGCAGGAAAATATTTTACGTGCAAATAGTCTCACTGTATTGAATTCGTAATGAATTTGATTTAGACTTTGATATTTTCGTTTGTACAGTTATGGGGAGGGGTTTTCAGTCTAGATCTTCAGAAACAAAGAAATATGGTTTATTGATTAATTATAATTCGTTGTCTGATTATTTATACACTATTTGAATTGTCAGCTATTTATTTCGAAAATTTTGCTAGGGAATTTTCAATATTGTAAGATTCAATGCATATAAATGTTTCATGTACACAAAAACTTTTTCAAACGATTTCGTATTTTTTTTCCTTTTCTCGATGTCATGAAAATAAGTCATAAAGTTTTATAAAACTGTTGAATAATTAGGTTTAAATTATGCAAAAATCTTTTAATTTTCAAATTTCGTTTTCCAAATTTTCATTTAATTTTTAAATTTCATTAAACATAAATAGATTCGGTATCCTAAATACAGTAGATAATGTTACTTTTTTTAATTTTGACAAAATTGTACTTGTTGGTTACAGAAACATCGTGGTCACATATTTATTTGTCTACATAACTAAAACTTGATATGGAAATCCTTCTAATGCAAAATCATTTGTATTTCTCAAAAGTAATACATACTTCATTATTATAAATATACCTCAGCAACTAAGTACAATAAAGTTCTTAAGAGTTATCATCAGAAACACAACATCAGTATCGGTATTCATTCATTCATTTATTTTTTTAAAGGGAAAAATAAACTAGTCTCTCTTAATACTATCAAAGTGCAAACTCACAAAAAACATGCAAAAGTAAATTTTTACCGGCATTTTTAAAAATAAATTATTGAAGCAGTCTATTAACTTTTTCCTCAGACATCTGAATTCCCGTTTAAGATAGTTTTTGAGCCCATGATGTGAAAAAGAAAAACAGAACTAAAAATTATCTTCTACGATGGATTCGATGCGGCAGAACACCCCTTAACGAAAAATCCTTGGAATTTGTTTGTTTTTGTTTTTTAAGCTCTTAGTGTTTAGTTATTTTAAATCAATTGAGAAAATATACTTTTATTATATTTCAATATAGTTTCATATAAAACCAAGAGAGAGACAAAGAAAGAGAATATTCATTTAATTCAGTTTCAAAATACAGAGATTGACAATTGCATTAACCCGTCCCTTCTCCTTACGGGTAGCATGATAAAATAAGGCGAAAGAAGATATGTAGTAAACAGTTTAAAAAACACACATAACACATTTAAAAATCCATTTTTAGCAATTACCTTCCATAGTAAAAAAAGTCGTCGGATTATATTGTGCAGCTCTGTATATGATCTATAGATTTGGATAAATACTACATAGCATGATAAAATTTAGTTCAGTTAGAAAATTCTCAATTAGCACTTTTCACCAATCGATAGAAATGTACTCAAAATCATTTGTACAATCCTGTATACTATCTAAAGACTTTTGTACACACAACATATTAAGCTAAAATTTAATTCAGTTAAAAAACGCATATGGCAATTTAAATAAAACTCACTTCTAGCAATTACCAACCATAAACGAAAAAGTATCTTGTTTTTTGCGTAGCCCTGTATATGAATTTATTTATATTCCACAAACTTCTATTAGTCTACTAAATATAGTTCAGCAGGAATATGCGTACCGCAATTAAAAATATTCTTAAGCATTTAATTCACTCCCATAGTCAGTAATGATATGAATTTATTTGTGTAGCCCTGTATATGTGATCAACAGCATTTATACACACCACGTAGTATGCAAAAATTTAGTTAAAAACGCAAACCAAAGTTGACAAACGCACTTATCACACATATACAGTAATTATCGCACTAAGATTGTAACCGAACTCGTATATGTGTCTATGTAAATCAATGATAAAAGCAATGAACACCACAGTTTTCAGTGAGTTTATAGCACACTACAGTAATGCATATAAATTTCATTATGTTTGAAATAGTGAAACGTCATTAACTTACATTGGAAACAATTTTTCCCCGTAAAATACTGTGTAGCAGAATTCTTTTGTATGACCCTGTAAATGAATAATAAATGCACCCCATATCCTACAAAAAGAATGTTTTAGTGCTCTTCAAAATTGTGTATCAATTTCATCATGTTTCAAATGGCGTAGTATCATCAAAATGCACTTGAAACGATTTTTCCCCATTGACTGTAATGTCTTTTGACTGTCCCTGTAAATAAACTATAAATTCTACACACTTCATTTTCAATAGGGATCATGCTATCGTAAACGTTAATAACTTAAAAAAAATTCAGGGCACTCCGAGTATATTTACGGGAGTTAGAACACGAATAGACGGACAGACAAACCGAAGCCTTAAACACTTTTCAACTAGGTTGGAAAATGTTAAAAATACATACATTGATATTTCAAATTTTGCATGAATTATCCTCTTTATAAGTTTTCTCCCATTAAAAAAATTAATATTTTAACAAACGCAAAAGGGATTTTTTAAGTTTGTAAGAGATGTTTTTAGGGTAAGGTTTTTTTTCTTAACAGTGTATAAATGCAAAAACTTGTGCGAGATTTGAATCTCTCTATATTAAAAAAAAGTAACCACCGCGGCCGCCGCTGTCAATTAAGATTTTGTGCCTTGAAGTCTTTCTGGACTAATATCCAGAAAACTATTGCAAATAAAAATTTAAAAATTGGTGGTTTTGTAAAGAAATGTTCGATAAACACGCTGAAGTAGACAGTTTTTAAATCGAAGAATTATTTTAAGAGATATTTAAAATCAAAGTTGGTCAAAACAGTTTTCTTATAAAAGTTTTATAGAAATGAAAACTATGCACATGAATTTAACCATAATTTGTAAGGATATAGTTTACAAGGTTGCGGTGTGCAGACTGCAATTATTTTTTCAATTTGACTCATTTTTGAGGTTATATTTCAATTTTTTATTCAAAATTTTCATTATTTTGACGAAGATTTATTTCATATTTCATAAATTCCATTATTTGAACCGTTGCCAATTTGTAAAATAGCGCACGTAATAATATTCCCTTTCAATTAAGAAATGTATTTACACGAGACTATTAAAAACAGAAAGAAAACTTTAAAATAATATTTAAATGATCACGTGTTAAAAGCAATAAATGTAGAAAATGACGTAATAAAAATATACTTGCGCGTGAATATTAAAAAGAGAAATACGAGTAACTAGGGAAATTTACGTCACATTTAAAATGATCAAATAACAATATTTCCAAACAATTTCAATTAATAATTATATTTTCATGAGAGATCAATTTATTTCGACATATCTTTTACCTATTATTGTAAATTTTAAAACAGCGTAAATAATAATATTTCCTTTCCAATGTCAAAATTCTTCTATTTGTTTATTTGGTGTTACAATTTAACGATAGTTTTTTTTTTTTTTTTTTTTTTTTTTTTTTTTTTTTTTTTTTTTAAATGAAAATTGATTGACGGGGTAATGGAGAAGTATCAAAAGACAAATAAGCGTTGAATTAAAAATTCCCCGATGAAAAAACTAACTCGTGTAACGCATCTGATGTCAACTGAAAGTGACGCGACGCCACGATTATGCACGTTTGGCGTTAAATCATGTATTTTGGTGACAGTTACAGTTGTAATCTGTTTCAACAGCGACCTTAAAATCCGTCAGTGAAAGGAAAATGAATGGAAACCCTGTTACAGCAGATCGCCACTGGTTGTTTAATTATAATACAATCTTCCGTAATCGTTTTAGAGATGATCAAATCAGAGTGTTTTCAAATCACGCGGTGTCAGAACGGGGGTTGGCGAGCGCAGCTCGTAGGGGGCAGAGCCCCCTAGTCTTCTAAAAAGATCTTCATGTGAAAAAAATCGTCTCTTTTTTAGTGACAGCTTTTAACAAAACAATTCCACCTAATATTTTCCCTACATCTCCCATCACGTCCCAAATGGCAATACCCATTCAGCTGTGGGAAAAAAGAAGTAAAAATGCTTTTTGGGACAATTCTGAAAAAAAGAACTGGAATAACACGATAAAATCAGGTAAATTATCACACGTTTCATTCTAGATACTGATTTAAATTTTGTGATTCAAAATGTTTAGTTTTCTGCTTTTTGCACACTATACACCGGGCGTCCTAAAAAGGTTGAAAATGGCTTTAATTTTTTACCTGTTGGAGACATTGTTTACTAACTAATTAGTAAACAATATAAATCGCAAAAGTGTTCAAAAACGGTAGGAAATTCTTTTTTATTAATGAACTAGGCCTCTCATTGGTTTTAAAAAGTTGGACCTTTTTTAATTTTCACACGACCCCTCTAGGCAAAATTGATTAGTTAGATTTTTTTTCTGCAAAAATATTTTATACTCAAATATGAGAAATTTAAACTAATGTAAAATAAAATCCACTTTTTGGTCATTTCAAGATTTTTGTATTATTTTATATTTATTTAATAAATGAATATTCCTCGTTCTTTTTAACATAAAGTTATCAGCTAAATTAAAAATATATATATAAACGATTTTAAAATTTATTAATTAGCATAAAAGAATTAACATTTTGTGCAAATTAAAAACTTTTAAAGTATTTTATATATACATGGAAGCATATTTTGTCTTTCTTCTAGATTCAAATGAATAAGACTTATTTTCTTTATTTTCAAAAAGAAAACAGAAACAAAATTAATTTCATTGAATTCTTTTGCTTGAAATTTCTTCGAGTGAGCATATGTTTCAACTCCGATGCGTGAAACACTGTAACGGATGCTTTAAGGATAAATGAATATGAATTTTCGCAATATTCTAGGTAGATTAAAAATTGTAAAGGAAGTTATTTATTAACAGAAAATTGTAAATAAGGCGCTGCTTTGACTTCTGGTACAATCAGTATATTATTTTAGAAAATTTCCGATATACTTTTATTAAATTTCAAATGTGTACAAAAAAGATCGAAAAGCGCTTTAATTTTATCTGTTAGAGACTATTAGGTAATGTAAAAGTATTTTAAAGAGATAGAAATTAAAAGTACATTTGCGAAATAATCCTGACATCAATTTTCGAAACTTTATAATTTTATTTTTTTATGACTTCTCTAGACAAAATTGATCAATTAGATTTTTCTTTCTACAATAAGATCATTACAAAAACTGTACATCTGTATTTTTAAAATTGAATGAGTTATGCTTATAATTAAAAATTTATCATTGTGAATGGGACA
Source organism: Maratus michaelseni (assembly GCA_963931845.1). Classification (NCBI taxonomy): domain Eukaryota; kingdom Metazoa; phylum Arthropoda; class Arachnida; order Araneae; family Salticidae; genus Maratus; species Maratus michaelseni. Next base: position 496,705,022 of record OZ007586.1, read on the forward strand.
TATATTGAATTAGAAATCTTAATCTGTGAGATATTCTAAGGAACATAAAACACAGAAAATAATATAGATGCAGTTGAACTTTAACGAAAGATAACCGATGGTTGGAGCAATACTAGTGGTGAAGAACTTCAAAATAATTACAGAAGCATTATTAGAAGAATTCAGTTACGTATTGGAGTGAAATAATAAAAGACTTTGACAATGTATTGTAAATTGCTTTTTTAATAGTTTCCAAAATAGTTGAAAAGTGTTTATAACTTCGGTTTGTCTGGCCGACTAACCATGTTCTAACTCTTGTAAATATACTCAGATTGCCATGTAATTTTTACATGTTATTGATGTTCCTCATCGAGTGTACAGTATTGAAAATGCAGTGTGTAGTATTTATAGTTCGTTTACAGGGACACACAAAAGAATTCCGTTATATTAGAGTCTATGCGGAAAAATCATTTGCAGTGCATTTTAATGATTTTAAGGTAATTGAAAAATAATGACACTGCTATACATAACTGAGGTGGACTACGATATGATTGTGCAATATAGAATAATATATTTTATAGTTCGTTTACAGCGGCGCGCAAAAAAAAAAAAATAAATAAATAAATAAATAAAATAAAATAAATCCGTTCCTTGATGTAGAAGAAATTGCGTTTCCGGTGCATTTTAATGATGTTACACTCTAAATAAAAAGAATGATTATTTATTCCGGAGGAGTGAATGTTCACTCTATCGCAGAGTCAAAATATGCCCAACCACTTTAGATTGGCTATATTCACTCTAAGCAAAAGTGGAATTGTTAACTCTCTTTTAACCGAAATTCTGTAACTTTAGAAGAATTTTTTAAGCGTTTTAAACGAAATTCTGTAACTTTAGAAAAATTTATCTTTGAATAGGCAATAGAAATGCATAAAATCGTTACAAAAATGTTAAAGTTACAAAAAGGATAGACGCAAATTATCAGATATGAAAAATAAAGTATAAATTTAGTAATTTCGTGTTATAGCAGCCCCCAAGGATAAAATATTTTTGTTTCTGTTTTCATTAATATATTGTAAATTTGGTACTTTCGTGTAATTTTTTTTTTCGAACGATTTTGTAACAACAAAAATAATCTGGCCGTGAATGGGGAAACATTTTCGTCAAATATTTGAGATTATCCATTTCATTAAAAATCACTTAATTTTGAGACGAAATGATTGTCAAAAATGATGAAATATAGCTCAAGAATTGTAGAATCGTCAAAAAAGGGTGTTTTATTTTTGACAGTGAGGAAACAGTTTCGTCAGATATTTGAGGATTCGCGTTTCGTCAAAAACCACGTGACTCTGTGACGAAATGATTGTCAAAAATAACGAAATAAGGCTTAAGGATTTCCGAATCGTCAAAATTGAGTGTATATTTCCGCACATCTGCTATGACAAAAATAACGTTACAATATTGCAGTTATTTATTTATTCATTCATTTTACTTACCCATCATACGTAGTATAGGGTATGTCTTGTAATCGTTTTGAAAATCGAAAATTTTTTTTTGACGGATTTACATGTTTCAGACACTGGAGATTCCGAAAAACATATTTTTAGAAAAAAAATTTTGCCGTCCGTCTATGTGTCTGTGTGTCTGTAAACGCTCTATCTCCCGAAAAAATTGAGATAGAGACTTGCAATTTGGTATGTACTTAGTATGTAATAATGGGAAGAAGCCTATTTCATTTCAATAACCTCGATTAACCGGAACAATTTTTTTCGGACTCTCGAAATATTCGTTCTGATGAAAGGTATATAAAAATTTTCGAAATTGTTTATTTTAAGAAATGAATATAAAAGACAATAAAAAAAGATAAATTTTGAATAAAGCATGAAGTCGATCGGATAATGAGTTGCCGAGATATTTGGAATCCTATTTTCCACACTCTTCGATTTTTCATGACCTTGTATTTCATCCAAATTTCGCTTCAAAGATATATTTTAATTGGAAATTTGACGCTTAATCAGATGCAATAAACCGCTAGTTAATGGAATTATTATTTTTGGAGTTATAAGGAAAAACCTCTTTCAAGCAATTCAGTAATCGAGCATTTAAAGTTTGTGACGTCACCAAGCCACGATTTTATTTGAATTGCAATGCATTTTATAAGTAGTTTACGCATTTTTATTTTAATATTTTACATTATGCATATCCATGATGAGTAAGTATTACGGTGGCCCCCAACGACTAGTTTTGTTGGTAATAATGTTTCCTTAATTATATCGATTCATTTATTATTTCAATGACTTTTAGGTAATTTTCATTACAAAAAGCTACCTATTGCAGCCATTCGGAGGAAAGCAATTCCAAAAAATTTTGGTATATTTTCACCGATCATGACCCCCAGACCTCCAAACCACCCTTCGTTCCAATGTTGATTTATATATATATATATATATATGTGTATCCATACACACACACACACACACACACACACACACATATATATATATATATATATATATATTGGGTTGGCAAGAAAGTAATTTCGGTTTTGTAGTATTGAAGAAAACTCATTTTTTTAAGACAAAGAATAAACTTTAATCATTATATATTTTCCCTTTTGTTCAAGGACCTTCTGCCATCTTTCTTCCAGCTGCATGATTCCGCGTTCATAGAACTTCTGGTCCTTATCAGACAAAAACTGAACCAAGAACTGTTTTAGGTCATCGTCATTTGTGAAATTTTTACCATTCAAAGAATTCTGCAAACTTCGAAAAAATGGTAATCAGACGGTGCTAGGTCAGGGCTGTAGGGGGGATGCAACATCACTTCCCAACCAAGCTCTAATAATTTCCCACGAGTTACCAAAGATGTGTGAGGCCGGGCATTATCATGGTGGAAGACGATTCCTTTACGATTTGCCAATGCCGGCCGCTTTTCTTTTATTGCTTCATCCAGTTTTATTAGTTGCTGACAGTAAATATCTGAATTAATTGTCTAGTTTCTTGGGAGAAGCTCGAAATACACAACACCTTTGTAATCCCACCAAATACACAGCATTATCTTTTTTTGATGCAATTCAGCTTTCGATGTGGTTTGTGCTGGTTCATCATGCTTGGACCATGATCGTTTTCGAATGATGTTACTGTAGGTGACCCATTTTTCATCACCAGTGATGATTCTTTTCAAGAAAGGATCGTTTTTATTGCGTTTAAGATGCATATCACAAATATTGATTCGTTGTGTTAAGTGAATATCTTTCAATTTATGCGGAACCCAAATATCGAGCTTCTTAACGAGTCCAAGACCTTTTAAGTGATTTTCAATAGTTGTGTGAGATACTTTTAACCTCTCTGCAATCCCTCGAACAGTTACATGACGATCCTCTTGAATAATGACACTGATTTGGTCATCAGAAACTTTAGTCGGTCGACCAGAACGTTGGTCATCTTTCAGTGAAAAATCGTCAGAACAAAATTTTTTAAACCAATTCTGACACGTGCGCTTTGTGATGCAGTCAACACCATAAATTTTACATATCTCTTTATGAGCCTCTGCAGCTTTTTTTCCTTTCCGGAAATAAAAAAGTAAAATATGCCGAAAATGTTCGTTTTTGCACTCCATGTTAAAATTGACCCTCAACAAATAGTTGCAAACTAAATCACACTGCAAAGGCTTAAAAAGCAACCTCAAGGTCACTGCTATCAAATGGCAAAATGCTAGAAACATTTCTAGCAGAATTCATTCAAAAAATTTTACATAAATCTCTGAATGTGTGAAAACCGAAATTACTTTCTTGCCAACCCAATATATATATATATATATTATCTGACATATGTCATGCTGTAACTCTCTTATTTATGAACCAATGTGGATGTAACTGAGTATGCGTATAGGACATATCAAGGTCTCGACCGAGTTCGTTGGCCAGATTCATCCGCCATCTTGTTTCAAAATGGCGGCCAGTTAAAAAAATTTAAATTTTAAAAATTAAAAAAAATGTTTCTGTTAAGTGTTAGAACGTGATACAAGGATTCTGAAACACTTTTGTTTTGGCTATATCTTAAAAAATGGCTGAGATATGGCAGTTTGAAATTCTAGGGTGGCTGAGATTTTGAAACAATCTGATACTTGTTATGCTGTAACTTTCGTATTTATGAACCGATATGAATGTGACTGATCATGTGTACAGAACATACCAAGGTCTCTACCGAGTTCGTTGGCCAGCTTCATGTGCCATTTTGTTTCAAAATGGCGGTAAGTTAAATTTTTTAAATTTGTTTAAAAATTCAAACAAATGTATAAAAAATTATCAATTGAAAAAGGTGTTTCCGTTAAGTGATTCAAGGATTCCGGAACATGTTTTGTTTGAGCTTTATCTTAAAAAATGGCAGAGATATGGTAGTTTGAAATTCTAGGTTGGTTCACAATTTGAAACAATCTGACTTTTTTTTTTTTTTTTAACTCTCATGCTGAAATGCGCCTTCAAATTCAGTATTAACGAAAACCGGGCTTGAATTTTCTATAATCGTGTTCCAAAAGCATTTTAGCTTCGGGTGTTTGAGTAAAATGAGTTGAATTTTTAAAAACATGGACTACGAAAGCTACCTTTTCCTCCCACTACTGGCCGTAAGGCCTTTTTCAGTTTTAGGTAGCTTTCATTACAAAAAGCTACCTATTGCAGCCGTTCGGAGGAAAGCATTTCCAAAAACTTTTGGTATATTTTCACCGATCATAGCACCTAAACCCCCAAACTACCCTCTGTTCAAATGATGATTTATATAACGTGTATTTATATATAGTATATAATTATAATATCTTTGAATTACAAAAAAAATTAATCAAGTTCTTGTAACATTCTAATTAAATCTCCAAAGAGATAATTAGTAATAAAGATTCTGAAACAATTTTTGTTTTGGCTATATCTTAAAAAATGGCTGACATATGGCTGTTTGAAATTCTAGGGTGGATGAGATTTTGAAACAATCTCATATTTGTTATGCTGTAACTGTCGTATTTATGAACCGATATGAATTTGGCTGATCAAATGTACGCTGATAAAATACGCTGTGAATTTTCATCTATATACAAATTTTCAAAGCCGTATCTTATATACATTTTAAAATATGTACATGCCTTAAAATCGCTGGGTTAAAATTGCTGGTTTTTAACATTTTCCAACCTAGTTGAAAAGAGATACGTTAACTTGGCCCCCCCAATTTCGAAAATTTAAATTTCAAAGATACCAGGAATTAGCTCTAATTTGCTCTCTAATATTAGAATTTGCTCTGGTTATAGTACCGCGATATTCCAATTAGAATGGTGGGGGGGCTAAATTTTGGCATATTTGAAACTTCGATATTCGAAGGTGGGAGGGCTGGCCCCCCTTCTTGTAATTGAAATATCATGATACCGAATACAGAGCAAATTCTAATATTAGAGCGCAAATTAGAGCTAATTGAGAGCTAAATTTTGGCATATTTGAAATTTTGATATTCGAAAGTGGGGGGGTAGCGTTAACTTATCCCTCCCCCCACAATTCTAATTGGAATATCGCGGTACCATAACCAGAGCAAATTCTAATATTAGAGAGCAAATTAGAGCTAATTGAGAGCTAAATTTTGGCATATTTGAAACTTCGATATTCGAAGGTGGGGGGGCTGGTCCCCCTTCTTGTAATTGAAATATCTCGATACCGAATGCAGAGCAAATTCTAATATTCGAGAGCAAATTTGAGCTAATTGAGAGCTAAATTTAGCATATTTGAAATTTCGATATTCGGAAGTGGGGGGTCTAAGTTAACGCTAGCCACCCCCCCCACCACCACCACCATTCTATTTGGAATATCGCGGTACCATAACCAGAGCAAATTTTAATATTAGAGAGCAAATTTGAGCTAATTGAGAGCTAAATTTTGGCATATTTGAAACTTCGATATTCGAAGGTGGGGTGGTTGGCCCCCCTTCTTGTAATTGAAATATCTCGATACCGAATGTAGAGCAAATTCTAATATTAGAGAGCAAATTAGAGCTAATTGAGAGCTAAATTTTGGCATATTTGAAATTTTGATATTCGGAAGTGCGGGGGGGGCTAGGGTTAACTTATCCTTCCCCCCACTATTCTAATTGGAATATCGCGGTACCATAACCAGAGCAAATTCTAATATTAAAGAGCAAATTAGAGCTAATTGAGAGGTACAATTTAGCATATTTGAAATTTCGATATTCGAAGGTGGGGGGGGGGGCTGGCCCCCCTTCTTGTAATTGAAATATCTCGATACCGAATGCAGAGCAAATTCTAATATTAGAGTGCAAATTAGAGCTAATTGAGAGCTAAATTTTGGCATATTTGAAATTTCGAAATTCGGAAGTGGGGGGGCTAGCGTTAACTTACCCCCCCCCCCCCCACCATTCTAATTGGAATATCGCGGTACTATAACCAGAGCAAATTCTAATATTAGAGAGCAAATTAGAGCTAATTGAGAGCTAATTCTTGGTATCTTTGAAATTTAAATTTTCGAAAGTGGGGGGGCCAAGTTAACGTATCTGTTGAAAAGTGTTTAAGACTTCGGTTTGTCTGACGTATGGCCGTCTGCCGTCTGTCCGTGCTCTAACTCCCGTAAATATGCTCGGATTTCCCTGCAATTTATATATGATTATTGTCGTTATCTATAGCATGTTTCCTATTTCAACTGAAGTGTGTAGCACTTATAGCTTTTTACAGGGACACTCAAAAGAATTCTGTTACATTACGGTCTATGGGGAAAAATCATTTGCGGTTTATTTTAATGATGTTACACGATTTCAAATACATTATAATTGATATATATCACTAAGGTGCATTACAAGAAGCTTAATATGGAATATGGTGTGCATAGCACTTATAGTTACTTTAGAGGGACAGTCAAAAGAATTCCGTTACATTACGTCTATGGAGAAAAATCGTTTGCGGTTTAATTAAATAATGTTCCACTATTTTAAACGCATTGAAATTTATATATATATCACTAAGGTGCATTACAAGAGGCTTACTACAGAATATTGTGTGTATAGCAGTCATCGTTCATTTACAGGGACACACAAAAGAATTCTCTACTGTCTGTTAACAATAATTCCTGGAAGTGTGTTTTAAGTTGCTGAACGCGATTTTAAATTTAACTCAATTTTGTCTATTACTTGGTGTGTATAAATTCTGTATTTCATATACAGGGTAGCACAAAAGTTCGAGAACACATTTCCGTTTATTGCAGAAACTCCAGAAAGAGAATTTTAAACTGTGCTACGCGATCCTAACTAAACTAAAATTTAATATCCTATGTTGTATATATACAAATCTATAGATCATATATTCAGGGCTGAATAAAAGTATTTGGATATTTTTCCGAATATTGTATATGTTGGAAATACATGTTGGAAATTCCTGAAATTACGTTTTTAAATATGTTATGCATTTTCCAAATTGTTTACTTCGATGTTATCTTTCAGCTTATTAAACGGTAATTATTTGTAAAATTATTTTGGAAGCGTTGGAAAGTGATACATAATCTATGCTTGACGCATGATTTTTTCGTTCTTGTTAATTCTGGCATCGCTTGTCCTGGCAACCCTGGACTCGCTTGCTCGGTGAAAGACATTGTTCTGTTGACTTCGAAAAAATATATTTTCATTAATGAAATAATAATTAATATCTTCCGTTCTAATTGATGGATTTTTATAAATTTGGGTTTTTTGAAATTGCGATTTTTTTTTTTTTTTTTACCTCCGTTTGCAAATTTTCGTGTCGATAGACCGATTATTTGGATGTTTTTCAAAAGAGGCCGAAAAGTTCCTAGTCCGCCATTTTATCTGTGTTTAAATGACAATATTGGGGTCCTGGTGAAGAAAAAAATCTCATTGGTTGGTTGCGAGTCTCGCCACAAAAAATTTTAAAAATCGAATAAAAAAAAGTACCTAGTCAAAAATTCCAAAATACGGCTTCGAGGTGCAAAGCCTCATACCTAGAGGTACCTAACCATTAAATTTTGTAGCTCTGCGTGCAGCAGTTTCTTCAGAACACAGCCGACAGGAACACAGTTATACAGACACACAGACACACAGAAAGAAACTTCTATCTTTATTATTATTGATTAACATATAAACTTCAAATAAAATTAATCAGTGCTTATGCAATACAGCAATATATAACAGAGCCATTTTCTTTTCGAATATTCTGGCCCAATGAGAAAGCATTCGGGTATTTTTCTTTAACTAATGTAAAAGCTGCTGTCATATTTCAATAATTAACACTGTTAAAACTAAAATTTTTCAACTTTATAATTTTTTACAATGAAATATGTTTATTTATCCCAGACTTGGGTAAGTAACCGGGTATGATAACCGAGTAAAATATGTATATCTACCCGCTGGGTATTTACCCTTCCCACATCACTGGTCTATGGACCCATATCAAAATCATTTATTTGCAAGTTACAACGCAACAACTATATTAAGCTATAAAATGAAGGTAAAAAATTAATTACGCTAAAATAAATTTAAAAAAAATCGACTTTAGGGCAGTTAGAATCGGTAAATATCCCACTGTTCGTCGAAGTGATACGCGTAAGTTTGGAAAATTATAAAAAGCATTTGTTTATTATAGCAAGTGTTCGGTAGATATAAACACTTTCTTTAGTTCCCCAAGAAGCCAATAAGAAGTCTATGAGCCTAAAATTGCCTGTAACGACTTTTTCAAGAATTACGAAGAAAAAAAAGAGTTGTACCCTGGGAACTGGGATTTAAATAAATATAAAGCAAAAGCAAACATGGATGTTCAAATTTTATTTCTTAGATACTTAAAGAAAAAGTTTTTTTTTATTTAATTAATCTCATGTGACACCTTACCTATCAAGCCCATGATAACCGCAAAAATCATTTGCTAAACTTATTGACAATAAGTTTTTGATTCCACTAAAAGTACTTTTCGATAAATTAAATAGCTGAAATGACAGTGAAAGCATTAGTAAAAATAAATATTTTTTCCCCCACTAAAGTGAAAAAACTATTTTAAATGTACTTCAGATCAAATGGTGCTATTTTGTTAAATAAAACATTACTAAATTCCCCCATCTTTTCCGATAATGAGATTCCTTTACCCAACTGAGTAGCAACATTAATCGGTGAGTGGTTGCTTTATCTTCAAGCATTTAACATGACTCTTTTAGAAAAAGCAAAACACAGATATTACTGTATTTTCAATTGCTTTCAGGGATTCGAAGTAAAAACAAAGATATCATCTCTAGTACTTTTATCAGAAAAACATTAGAATAAGAAAACTCATTTCGCTGCGCACTTTTCGATTTCATCAATAACCATCTAAACAAATGATTTGTCAATTTTTCGCGGCGGTAATGTATTTGAAAGAGCGCATCTTGTACGGTTTGACGCGCATTGTGGCATTCAATATCAACAACAAGCCACCAATGGAGCATTTTGGGGCCTAAATATCTTCGAAAGAATCGAAAACCATCAAATGTCATTTTACCTGACGCTTTTGAAATCAAGTTGAGAGAATTGATGGTGCTAGCTGATATTGATAGAGCTATTTGGACGATTCATATAGTGCGGGAATTGAGAAGAGATGAATGCCGAAAGAATGGCTTATTCTAAAACCACTTTTTGTTCAGGAATAGTCAATCTGACAAACAGTGGCATGAGTCCGTGTTCATAAGATCTTTTAAGGAGATTTTAAAAAAAAAATCTTTTTATAACTGGAAAGATCTTCCAGAGTTTAGTCAGAGAAATATTTGAGATCAAAAAAGCCTTAGATAGAGATAATTATTTGGCATGGAGGAATTTGGAGAAATAAGTTATAATTAAAAATAAATAAATATAAAAGTTGAATTTTGATAGGATTTGCTAACCTTTTAAATTTTATTAAGTAAATATTTGTTCTAATAATGAATAAAAGTAATAATGAAATCCTATGACATATAGAAATTTGTTTTAAAACATTTTAGCGCGCGTGAAATTCATAAGAAGATGTTTCTTGAGAATTCACTTCAAGCAATGTTTACTTTTACTTTTGATAGCAATCGTAAATGGTAAAATTACAGTACAACAAACATAGCAATCATACCACTCACATACCTTAGAAAAATCTTTTATTTAATTTGTTTTGGTTTGTTTTGTTTTGCATCTGGATGTCATTTATGTCCATACTTTAATATCAATTTTTAAATGAGATCAATTTGGAATAAGTAAAAATTCGCTAACATTTTTAAAATATTAATTTTACATGTTCTACGATCACAAATTTTCATTTCCTTGAAAAATTATTCAAATTTTAATAAAACGATTTTATTCTTTATGAAATCATACTGTCAGAGATTTAATTAATTAATTAAAATTAAAATTAAAATTATAGGTGCTCAAATTTGGTATTCTACATAAATTGAGTAGCAAAACGTATAAAGTCTCGTGACAAAAATCTCTTTCTGGAAATGATAGATTAAACTTTTAGCGAGCGCGCTACCCTTTTTTTCAAGAGCGGGCGCTTGTGATACTTACGACACTAGTGCTTTGTTTAGTTACGCTATTAAAAATTCAAGATATTTCATAATAATAATAAAAGAGGAAAGTTAGACAAGCATACATATCAATAAAAAAATACCATTTATTGAACAATAAGATTATGTTATAATAGCATTAATCGAAACAATAAGATTATGTTATAATAGCATTAATCGAAACAATAAGATTATTTGATTAAAAAGAAATATAAAGTATGATTTAATACAAGAAGACAAGGATAGAAAAATCTATTACTTTGAAAAACAAATCTATTATTTACAAAGATGAACCAATTTCATCTTTTGTATTTTTTGCAAAACTTTTTACGCCGGAAAGCGCTTTCACAATGTACAACTTATTTTGTTTTTGATCTTTTAGCAAATTATATTCCTTTTTGTAGTTTTATCTTTACCAATATAATAACTTTTATCTTCAAGACTCTTCTGGATTTTCGTCAGATACATACTGAATATCTTCTCCATTTTCTACTTTTGAGAATATAATGGCAAAATGTCTACTAAATATTTTCTGTTTGACTATTTGAAACAAAATAATAACTCATTGTAACACATATGAATTTCATTATCGCAGAAATAATTTTTTGAAAGAAATAATTAATCTATCTATTTGCAAGAGCGTCCGCGCAATGCAGATTTTATGAAAGACGCACAAAACTGCATTGTAAATTGGAGAAACCGGTTAAAAGGAAAGAAATGAACTGAAAAATAGAATGGCCTTCAGGCAGTTTTAGTTTTGTTCCTGAATTTGAGAAATATTCAAGAAATATCAGTTTTGTCGTATAATTTCGCATGCACGCTCGCTGAAAGGTTAAGAAAAGAACAGGCAGATGCTGTAAAAAGATTTAGTCACTGAAAATAAAAATTTAACTCAGACAGTTTTATTGTTATTAAAGTGGCACTGATTACAATGTTAAAAATTATATCATTTTTTATCAGTGAACGCTGAAAAAATGAGCATTTGATTATTTTTAATTAAATGTTAGATTAAAGACATTGACTTGATAAGATCTTCCCAAGTTTAAAGAAAATATGCTTTGTGATATAATTCGTCCACGGCAGGCAGTTGAAAAATAGAGATTGGTAAATTGCTATTTCAGAAATTTTGTACGAATGTTGACTTCATTTATTTTGTTATATATACGATGTGTTGAAATTTCCTGCGTGGCCTTTGTTTCCCCCCCACCTGATTATTCTATCCTATAATTTGTAATACTATTGAGAAGTAACGTCATCAAGATTTTTTCTTATCTTATATTTCTGTCTAGCTGTTACCCGCAACTTTGTTCACGTAACATTAAAAAAAAATTAATGCATTAATTAAGAAACATATACAATTAACAAACTTTTTATCACATTTTATGGTTGAAAATACTTCTGATAGTCAAAATTTGCACATTTTTGTTTTTATACACTGGCCTCCAACAGTTAAGGTACAACCAGTCTTTTGTGTCTAATTTGAAATGAAGATAAAAAAAAATGAAATTTAGAAGAATTGTGCTTTAAACAGTTATTTATCGAATTTTAATTAATTTTAACATCAAGCATGATTTACAAGTAAAAAATTGTATTTTTTTCAAAAGCCCACTGTTTGATAAAAAAAATAAATTGCTGTTTTTTGTGAAAAAATTAAATAAACGGATTTTAATAAGGCATGTGTCCGACCCTACTTGTAATGAATTTGTGGCATCGATTTTTCATGCTGTCAATTATGTTGTCGGACACTGGAAAGGGAAACAACTCCCATACATGGATCAATGCTTATTCCAGCTCATTTAACGACTTTGGAGGAGGACTTACGGCAGCCATCTGTCTGCTGAGGTAGTCCCAAAAATGCTATATAGGATCAAAGTTCGAAGATTGTGCTGGCCATTCCATTCGCCCCAAACCCTGATCCTCTAGATATTCATCAACGACTCTAGCTCAATTCGATCGGGCATTATCAACCATTCAGATTAATTCATCGCCAATAGCACCAACATACGGTGTAACAAACGGAGCACGGATCTCGCCCCGATATTTCACAGCAGTCAGAATTCTTCCACGGCACACAACATGTAAGTTACTGTGACCAAAAGAGAGATTCTAGCCCAAACCATGATTCCACTTCCTCTATAACTGAGTCTTTCAACAATGTTACATAGGTAGAATCTGATGCCTTGTTCTCTCCAAATCAGCACACAAACTGAACCACTCTCCAAAGCAAACCAGGACTCATCTGTGAACAGTGCGGTAGCCCAATGTCGTGTGTTCCAGGTAACGTGCTCTCTTGGCCAACATAAACGGGCACTTCTGTGTTGTCGATTAAGAGTGCCACACACAACGGGTCGTCTTGCATAGAGTCCTTAATTGTGAAGCCGTCTATGCATCTGTGATGCCTTCATGTTGTGACGATGTCATTGACTTAAACAATTACATTTTCATATTTTTATTAATATCTCCTGAAATCATAATCCTAATGCGCTAATTTTTTTTGTGGTTATAGTATTAAAAAACGCAAACATAAATGCATTGAATTTGTAATTTTTATAATTTTATAATATGAATTATGAAATTGATATTCGAAAAAATTAGGAATTGCAACCTACAATTTTTTGATGGGTTTATATTTCTTATGTCCTGCTTTATGAAAATCCCAAATTTCAAATTTTCTTTCAAATAGTTTTCAAGTTGTACTCAAAAAACGTCAAGATGCTGGTTTAAGGGGTCGTCTATGATGTGCAGAAAAGCATAATTAAAAAAAATATATATTTTACTCATTTTATTGAAACATTTGGTATGGTAAGAATCGAAACATATTAAGTGAGTGAAATGGTCGTATTGGCAAGAAATAATACATTAATTGAAACTAGTTAATCATTCTGTAGCATTTCAACAATAGAGTAAAGAACTTAAATTTGAACACAGCCCCTCAAACATGCTAAGTTTAAAATAATCCGTTTGTCTGAAACTAATCGTACGAATTTAATGAAAATTTGGGCTAAGACTAATTGAAGGGTGTAGAATTTATTTATGGTGTCAAACGTGGGTATTGCCATTGAAAAAAACAAAGTTTGGGTTTGTTTTAATATGTAGATATCCCCTTAAGCAAGTTAATATACACCATTTAAAAGTAGATTTTATTTCCAATCTTTTGGTACCCCACTAACTTTCTTCTACGATAATTTGTTGCAGAGTTAGTAGAAGATGTTTACTTTTTTTTCCCACGACTGTACATCATCTGTTGCAAATGTATATTGTTTTTGCATGGATTATTATATTCATTTTGCTCTGCTCAAGGCATTTTTCTATTAAAAAGAGGATTCCGCCATAGACAGGTTCCTATTCTCACAGGCTACTGTACTTATTTTTACCTAAAAATATTACTACTATTCTTTAACGCTTTATGCCCCGACGGTATTTTAAAGTATTATTGAAAAACACTTGTTATACAATTCATTTAATGTATCGACTAGTAGTAATACAGTTTACAATGAGTTAAATATACTTTCCTTTATCTTGTTTCAAAAGCATTGATGGTTGCACAAAACAAAAATATATTTTAAAAGATGATTTCTCTTTCATTTGCATCTTTTCAACTTTCTTGATGTTGGAAGATGATGAGTTAAAAGTTTCAGTTCTGAAATATTTTTACATTTATATTCTAAGAGTATAATAGACAAACATTTGTACATTTCCTAGTTCTATAAATAAATAAAAAATATTTTAATTAAAAAATTTGAGTGGGGGTATAAATATTGCACGTAATTCCTACACATTCAGCTTTGGTTTATTAATTTTAATTGGCAAAATCCTTCTAAAATTTATTAAATGGTTATGTAAATCCTCTAACGTGGTTTCAAAATTCACGAAAAATAGAAGATGAAAATTTCATGAATTCATATTTTGGGACATAAAGGGTTAAAAATAGTTTCAAATCATCATTATTCTACGAATAAAATTATCTGTACTTTTTACAAAGATTGTTGCCAACGGCTGATCCAAGGAAGAGGTCACGGGTTTCATGAACCCCCCCCCCCCCCCTTAACAAAGAAAATTCCTAAAGAAAATTTTAAAAATATATATTAAATTCTTTTAATTTTCCCCTTGCTCAACAAAGAGAATCTTTCTGGCTGTCTGAAGCTCTACTCAAATTCAAATTAGGTAATTTCTGAAAGATCCATGAAGTCATTTTTAATTTCAGATGCAAGACAATTGCAAGTGCACTTATTCGGAACAAATATGATTGAATAGCGCTTTCCCTTTTTCGATAAAGGCAAATAAACTTTTGGGGAAATCTCCGTAAAAAAGATGTTTTAATCTGAATTTCAGGCCACAGCAGCCAATTGCTTACTCATGACGGCATTTCTGAAACTGCCAAGTCTTAAAAATTGGCTTAAAATACTCATTTTCTGGATGATTATTTGCCGTTATAAGAAAATGGGAAATTCTTCAATTTCTTGGTATCTGAATAAAATGTGTAAATTTTATATTTTTACAAATATTAATACAATATTTTTGTGTTTACGAATGAAAATGACTTTCTAAAAGTTTCGGAAATGTAGCCATTTTGGATATGGCAACAGCCTTTAATATAAAAGTTGTTTATTAAGAGATGTGACCTCCCCCCGCCCACCCCCCTCCAAAAAAAGGAGCCATGCCTCCCCGTCTAAATGGAGGGCTGGATCCGCCCTTGATTGTTGCGTCGGGACACATTTTACTGATTTTCCATGGATCGAGTCCGGCCAATAATGATCTTCAAATTAGGCTTCAAATGAACTTCAAATTACACTTACGACTAATATCGTAAGTGGAAATTTCGGCCTTTGCAGACCTCAAGAAGAATGAAGTTTAGGTTCGGTTCGGCCAAGAAAAACGAAGTCTAGTCCAACCAAACCGAGTAATCAAACCGAAAAAAGTAAAGACCTGAAAGAGTAACACCAAGCCCGACCGGGTTCGAACGTGCGGAATAAAGAAAGGTTCAAGCCTGGTCCGGCCCAGAAATAGTGTAGACCAGGCCCGGCCCGAGTTTTCAAAATAAAGTAAAGTCCGGGCCCGGCCCGGTTCGAGTCTCCTAAATAAAAATCGACCCGTGCAGACTTCTATTAAGCAGTTCTCACTTGAACATAACAAATTTTGAACCAGATGAGAGAATATAATTGCAACTCAACTACTGTACATAGTTCCGCCATTGAAAAAAGAGATGAGGGGAATGCCATCCAATTTATCTAATGGGTATAGAATGGGCTAGATAACCTAACCCCGGAATGGGGGAGGGATATTTTGTGACTACCCAGAATCTCGAATACTTCCATTAATTTGAATACATTAGGAGGCAAAATTTCGAAAAAAAAAAAGACAGCAATAACTGTGCATTACTTTATATGTGTCGTCTAGTTGCAAAACTGGCCATCTCCAAAAAGTAAAATTTTGAGAAAAAGATGATTTTTTGCCACACTTAGCCAAAATAAGATTAGAACCAAAACTCTTTAGTTTTATAGTTGTTAAGACAGTATATTTGAAAACACAAAATAAGGTGGCAGGGGCACATGAAATGAGGGTGTTATTCAAGTCATTGTTTTGGATTTGGCCACCTTTGCAACTTACTTTGGAGATGGACGGTTTTGCAACAAACCAGAAATGAATTTTTACTCAATTTAATGTGATATTGGGTTTTTAGGGGTAGCAAACACACAAAAATGTTCGGGGAAGCGTTGAGGAACATTGGTAAGCTTTTGAAGAGTGCCCACACCTTGGATTTCTTGGATTACCAGTAGGGCAGTACCTGAAAAAAATAATGCCAGGAATTATAAAAATGTAATCACAAATGTATTCTCAAATTTTAACTGTAGAAAAAGCCCGTTCATTCCGCATCTACAATCCTCAAAATACTAAAATTTATAAAAAAAAAAAATTAAATGGAAGAATATTTTATTAAAAAATTAAATAGATTAAAAAATTCTTAAATTATCAGAAAAAATTCACTTACAGTTTTATGAAAGCGAAGGGAGAGGGCACAGAAAAGTATTTTGCCTAAAGCATAAAAATATGTTAATCCGCACCTGGTTATCACAAGATGAACTTTGGCTTTTTTCCTTTTCCACGTCGTAGGGTCACTTTTCTTTTTCCTTGATTGATTAGGAGATACTTCCTCCACAAACTTTTCCATAGTTAGAGAAAACACCAAACTAAATTATTAGAAACTTTGTATGCACCAAGGAGGAGCAGTCACAGGCAAGAGAAAACACTATAACATTCATCTAATCAACAAGTGAGAGGTTACTGTGGAGAGAAGCAGAAGTGCCATCTAGTGGATATGAAGATGGCCGCTTTTGAACCTCACTAGTTTATGGATTTGGCCGATTTCGCAGCACATCATTATTTTCAAACGCATATAACACAGGGATTTGACCAGCTTAGGCTTGTTTCTTGTTTCCAGATGGTAGAAAAGTTTACTTAGAACTTAAAAAGCTGAAAAAACACATTTTCAAATTTTGAGGAGTTGGCCAGTTTTGCAACTAGACGACACATATAATTTGTATAAACGGAAAAAAAACGCATTTTTTCTCCAACTTAAGGTACAACTCAAATCCAAACTGGCTACTTTTTGACGTATTTTTTAATTCATTTTTGTTCGGAAACGCATGAAAATGGCAGTTGTTCGTATTCAGAAATTTTGTAATCGAAAGGCGTTTTCCACTTTTTCGTAAAAGTAGAAGATCTCTCAGAAAATACTGTCAAAGTCGGCGTTTTGAACCCGATTTCCGACGGCCGCCGTGTCGCTACGTGACACGAATCACTTATAACTCGTTAAGTAATTTATTTATCAAAAAACGGAAAACTCATTTCGATTCCAAATCGCTTCAATAGGCATTCCTGCCAATTTTATGCCTTTGCGTTTAAAAATGTGTCAGAAAGTTTCGTGTTGTTGAGCAAATCATTTGAGAACCAAAAAAAAAAAAAGAACAAAAAAAAAAGAAAGAAAAAGAAATAAATAACAAGTGGGTAAGTATGATCGAAGATCGCTCAAAGGGTTTAGTTTAATATTCGTTTCAAAACACTTTATCCTTTCTTTAATAAATCCAAATAAATTTCATTTAGCAACAAAAAAACGTCATGTTTTTTATAAAGTAAAAATTTACCGGTCTATTTTTTCGTTTTTTCGAATATCTAAACCAGCCCGCTATTATATTCTGCCATAATAATATCCGTCATGCGGACTAAATGCGATATTTAAAAAAATAATTTCAAAATTAAACATGTTGTACGCCTTCAAAATCTTAAAATATGCGAGTATTTCCATAATCGGATTTTTATCATGATTCAATATGTTTCTCAAACTCATATATTTACTATTCTCTATTACTCATATTAATACTCGCTTTATATTATTCTCAAACATCTGAAAAATTCGTTACTTCCAATATGACTCAAATTTTCTTTTTAATTCTTTAATAACGTGATATTAATCTGTTTTGTGTACGTACACATATACTCATACTCCTTGTATTATTGAGCATTTTTGGAAAACTTCCGTTTTATTACCACTATGACGTCAATAATTTTTATTTCATATTAATTTTTTTTTCAATTGGTGAAACTTTGTTTTTCATTTTCATTTTTCACGCGGAAATCGTTCAATAGAAAATTAATTATTGTAGAATTTTTTTTTATTGTGGATTTTTAATTTTTGGCAACTGCTCTAACGAAAAATGTTTCAATTTAATAGGAAAAGGCTGTTAGAATTTTGGTTTTTTATCTCTATTTATGAAAATAATATGATTTTTTTCAAATTTTAATATTTTGAGCTTCATAGCTGGTATTATGCGTTATATACGCAAAGTTTCAACTCTGTAAGTTACATAGTTTCTGAGAATGGCTCTGTGACGGACAGACACCGGAGCGGAAGTAATAGGGTTTCGTGAGATGAACGAAACCCTAAAAAGAAAAACTTATACGGGAATTTCTTAGATTAGCCATTCCATTATTTGGTACTTTGACACTTTGTTAAAAGTGGACTTCATTCGTAATTATCTATATACTATCTTCCTTTATATCTACCTATATGCCTTTACTTTCAGCTACTAGAACTAGATCATATGCAAATATTTCTTCTTTCTATAAAGCAAAACTATGAAGAAAAAGTAAAAATTTTCGTGTTCACTTTCCCCTTTACTGTACCCCATGTAGAATACATAGAATTTCCATGATAGGATAGAAGCATCCTATGACAGTTTGTAATTACTATATAAGATTGTGGTGTGAATGGGAGGGGTGTAACCCGACTCCTTTCTTACTGCATCCTGTGAAAACTTTCCAGTCATAAACGGTCACTAAAAAAGACATGCACTACAAGAAAGAACTTTTTCAGTCTTTCATTGAGTATTTATTTAGGACAGATTGAAAATGGTTATGACGTGTTGATTTTTTATTATAATATCAAAAAGTAGCTTGGTGGATCATCCTTTTAGGGTTATATTAAAACACTAAGATTAGTTCTACAAAATTATGAATTGTTTGCTAATATTTCGTAATTTGTAAGTCATTACAAATAATAAATGCTAATTAAGGCTGTTCTCAAATTCAAACTGGCTACTTTATGACATACTAGATGTAACCCGTCAAAACTTGACGGAAAAAATTACATTACAATATCAGTTAAATAAGCTTCTTTATTATTTAAGAGGGGGAGAATATGAAACAGTGTTTCAAAAATTTTATTTTGAAAAGTTTTTTCCCCCAGTGAAATAATACAGTACTATTTTCGATTCAAACTCCAAACAAACAATCTGTAAATAACTATGTAATGCAAATCAGTTCGACATTACCACCATATTCACCACTGCAAGAAAGAAATTTTCATGGAGCTATGAAGTGTCATACAAATAGTACATTCCTACGCCCATATCATATTCAGTAAATGAAAGAACATAGTAAATAAATCACACATCTCTCCCCCTGTGATTATGCAACCGAGTGAGCTCCTATGCGCATGTGCATTGCATCTGCCCAAAGGCACCGTCGAAATTCGACGCTAAAAAAGCATTAATTGTTTTAAGCTAATCAATTTTTATGTAAAGATGGAGACTTTTTTAGAATAATAATATACAATCTGCAGATGAGGCAGATTTTTAATGGTTTCAAGTGTAATTTATTTGTATGGTTTCTTCGATCCCTTTACATAATCAGGATGATTACCCCTTTTCCACAATCGGAGATATTTTCCCTCTTATACAGTGAAATGCCCATTGGATCTTGAAAAAATATATATAATATAATTCCTAGCATATTCTAAGGCAACACATACATCAACGAATTCAACATGATATCAATTTTATATTCATCATAAACGGAAAATCGGTTTTTATTTATTTATTTATTTATTTTTTTTTTGAAAGATTTTAGTTTAGTTATCTTATGGATAATCTGATCTTATGCTTTATCAGTGTTTTCTTTAAATTATTTTTTTCACTTTTTATGTTGGTTAGGGAAATCAATTTCCAACTGTTGCAACTTTCTCAGGGGCTATTTAACATTATTGCAGCAAACGGATGGTCATTGTTGAGATAGATTTGAGAAATAATTAATGCCTGAAAATTATTTAAAAAGTTATTAAATTAAGCGGCAGTTTTCAAGTAAATGTCATTCGAAAGTTAACATTTTTCTAATTGATGATGCAAGAATTGAAATTGTACTGTATTTAGAAGTGATGTAAGTGCGAGAAAAGCGCCGTTTGTTGTCACAATCGCTAACATTTCTAAAAATTGCCACTGGGTTTTGGCTGGCGTACAAAAGTAGACTATAATTTTTTGACGTCGACAGATATATCCACAGTGAAAGAAACAGGACTTTGCCGCTAATAAGGAACTGTTAAATGAACTTATAATACATCTACAAAAATAATTCCTATAAAATTTAACCTTACATTGTTTATTCTAACTCAAAAAAAAAATTATTTCAAGCTTTATTTTTACCGTAACACTATTTTTAATAATTTTAATTTTCCTGAAATCCGGCCCATTAGAGCAAATAAAATCAACGAATACATTTTTACTTTGGTTGTCCGATTGCATGACTTTATTTATTTATTTATTTATTTTTATTTATTTATTTTTATTGATTGATTTATTTTTATTGATTTGTTTATTTTTATTTATTTATTTGCCAAATCTCATTATTTATTTTTTGTACCGAAAGGCGAATTAAATCTTGTTTTGGCGCCCGATCTACACTGGCGCCCGGGGCTCATGCTCCTCTTGCTCCCCGCTGGTTTCGGCCTTGCTCGAACGTGTCGAACAATCAATGTGTTTTTTAAAAATAGTAATAGCGATAGTGAACCTCTGTTATTGGTATCTTTGGAAATATACTTAAATAAATTATAGAGAAGCATTTTCAAAAATCTATTTTTTTGCTATTATACAACAACTCCACGCTATTATTATACAATACTCCAAAAGTTCTGCGGCGGTTAAATAATTCGGCCACATAATAATCCTTCCGAAATGTTAGCCCTGAAGTAAAAGGTTTTAAAACATTGGAAAATACTTTTTTTTGGAAAAATTACCATTTTTTTAATGACTAATTTTTCCAGAAAAGGGGAAAAACTGGCTTTTTTCAACCATTTCGAAATTTCTAGAAATTTTACATCCCTACAATCAACATGTCTTTAAAATTGCTTACAGATAACCAGTAAAGAAATATTATGAAATTTGTCATTTTTGGTACTCCCGCACCCCCCCCCCCCCCACCCTGGGAAGACACAGGGATAAATTTTACTTAATAATCATTCTATCTGCGCCTATGCTCAAAAATGTACTATTCCACAAAATTTAATTTTAAAGCATCCGATAGGACGTGAGATACGTTTTTGCAGATCTCGAGATATAGTTTTTGCCCCCCACTTCCAGCTCTCCATCACATCCCTGGGGGGAGACAGAAATCAAAATTTTAATTAAGAATCGTTATTTAAAAAAAACCTGAAAGATCTCGAAATATAGTCTGCCCACCCCCCCCCCCCCCTCCACTATCAAAATTTTAATTACAAATCATTTTATCCGCGTACCTATTCTCAAAAATTTCTCATCTCGAAAATTCCTTTTTAAAAGTTCTGACAGACCTTGAGATATGGTACCCCCCTACCCTTCTACCCTTGTCGGGACTCAGGGATCTAAAGTTTAACTAAAAATTATTTTATCCCATAAAATTCACAAAAATCTACCATCCCACCAAATTTATTTTTTAAACAATCTAATAGAATCCGAGATATCCCCCCCCCCCCCATCAAAGGGTCAAATGAATAAAAATTTTAATTAAGGTGATTCAAAAATGACCTGCTCAAAAAAGCGAAACTTTCTGGCACATTTTCTGACTCATTTTCAGACTCAAAAGCATAAAATTGGCATGCCTGACAGTTGAAGCGATTTGGAATCGAAGTGAGTTTTCCATTTTTTGATAAATAAATTATTTATCAAGTTATAAGCGATTCGTCTCACGTGACGACGCGTTTTGTCCTTTCTCGTGCTGCGGTGTCGGAAATTCGGTTCAAAACGCCAAATTTGACATTATTTTCTGAAGTATATTCTACATTTTTCAAAAAATGTAAAACATCTTTCGATTACAAAATTTTTAAATAAGAACACCTGCCAATTTCAGGCATTTCTGGACAAAACGGAATTAAAAAATATTTCATAAAGTAAGTAACCAGTTTGGATTTAAAAACAGTCATGCATGGTCACTTCATCTATCGTCTATTCAAATTCAAACTATCATTCTACTTTGCTAAGACCTAAGACTGGAGCAAAGATATCTATATTCTTTGACTAAAGCTCAAAATTTTCTTTTTTACAAAAATCGCGCATCTCCCCAATTATGGCAATCCCTGACCCTCCAACATGACCCCTCTTTTAGGGAGAGCTAAGCAACCAATCCGGTCCGGTTGACAACTTGACAGTTCTAGAGAGTTTTTTGGTGATAGCTAATTTTTAATTGTCAAATTACAGCGTTTTGATTAGAGTAAATTTTAAAAGTTGCCTAATTACATGAAAGAAAACAAAAAACATTTTACAGTATAAGCTCAAAATTTTTATATATTTTATCAATCCTGAGTTACAAACGAGTAAAGTAAACTCTTTATACTTTTCGGGGTTTTTTTTAACTTTAACACAAATTTTAAAATACTCAGAACTGTTTTAAAAATATTTTTAACTTATGGTTCTGTAACGAGCTTTCGGATTTATATGCTGAAAAAAAAAAAGTCGAAATTTTTTAATTTGAATGAACAAAATTCAGAAGAAGTTTTTCCCATAGGATAACATGGGATTCCGCAATATTTCTTCCCCTCGAGGTAAGTCCCCTTAATACCTACCATGTTATATATATATTTTAAAAATTGACCTTGGTTGAGTTCACCCTTAATATCCGCGACGCCTAATATGTTAGTAGATATTTTGCAATATCACGAAGTATATCAGGTATTATATTAAAGGTTCTGATCTCATAAATGTACATTGCTCAAAATTGGAATTTTATTTCCCCCCCCCCCCACTGTTGCTTTGGGGCGCATTAAACAGCATGAACGACTAAAAGATAGAAATAATAAAATGAGCTATTTTGAACAAACTGATTAAACAAATTGATTTAAACTTTGTTGAATAGCACTTCTATTGCTAGATTCTTCGCAGATTTTTTAAAAAACTTCATCATATACTAGCCAAAAATAACCAACATAGACTAAAATCTATTGAAATTTTAGAGTTGATGTTATGAATCGAATTAGAGATATCGCCATCGCGAAAAATGCAGTCATTACGACTGCTAGGAGCATTTTATTTATAGGCTAATGAAAAACACTTTTTTTAACACTTAAAACATAAAGCCTCAAAATTTTGCGCATACAGGAACGGAAATATAGTATGTCAGAAAGATCCACTTTTCCACGCAGGGAAAAAATAGCACCCTTCAAAGTTTAAAAATATTTTAATTGAATCTTTTCTTTGTCACGTTCTGCACAGAGAAGAATTATATTAACATATGTATTTCTTCATATGCTATGTAAGGATGATTAGTAATGAATATTTCTGTAACTTTTTAACGAATTCGAAATCAATAGAATATTTTTTAAATAAGAAAATCGAGTCCTTCAACCGTTAAAGATCTCTTTGTGCTTAATTTATTTGCTCCCAGATCAAATTAACTCTATGTGTCATGTACACTGTAAAAAAACTCTTAATTTTATTATTTCCTTTAATGTCAGCCAGGACGTCAATACTTAAAATAAAATTGAATCTCAAACATTCTGAAAAATATTTAAGTGGAATTTTTCATGATTTTCCGATTGCTAGATTTAATTTGTAAAGTATTTACGAATTTTCTCCACAGGACAAAAGAAAGTAAGTAAATTGTCTGTTTTTTAGCACGCAATAAAAAAATCTTCATTTTACAGAAAAAGACTGCCAGCCCAGGATGCCAGTAAAAAACTTTTCATTTTACGAAAAAAAAATTCTATTTTTTTACGAGCTTTCTGTTATTTTAAAAGAATTTGTAAAATAAACAATTTACAGATTTTCTCCAAAATAAAATCTGTATTTATTACGAACTTTCAGTTATTTTAACAGATTTTGCAGAAAACAACAGTTTTTTACTGGCGTCCTGGCAGACAGTTTTTTATTGTATAATCAACAATTTTTATTTATTCTTATTTTTAAAATAAAATATTCTAAAATAAAATTTTAATAGAGTTGAAGTTATTTTCACAATTATTTGCTTTTTGATAAATTTTCATAGTGGATTTCTCCTTTTAGTGTGAGACTTTCATGTGATGAAATTAATGCCTAACATTATAAGAACGACCGTTAGCGTCTGTTAACGATTTGTTAATAGTAAAAGTGATATTAAATTAATATTAATTGTTAATAAATATAAATCATTTTAAAATATCGAAAGAGTCAGAAGGAAAAACGTAGATAGTCCATTTTTTATGAAATTTGAGATGACAGTGTCATCTGTTAGCTTCATAAGTAAACTGTCGTTTAGCAACCTTTAATCGAGGCAATATAGTGAAGGCATTTTTTTGAAAAACTTAGTTGAAGATAGGTATAAGGGTGGAATGAAGATAGAAGTCCTTTGCAAAAACACACATGAAGATTGATATAAAAGTTGACGCTCGTAAAAGAAAGAACTGTGAATAACTGCCGTCTAATTACCCGTGATTATTATCATTTTACCCAATGACCCTTTATATTATAACAATATTTTAATGTTATTCGATTTTAAAAATACAAAAATTTCTTTAACCTAAAACTGCTATACTTTTATTACAAGTAAGGCGGAGTTTTAATTATATTTTTTAACATATATTATGGCTAAAAGACTTTTATTAGATTACGTAAAAACATGCCACATTACTTCCAATTCAATTATATGGCCCTCTGATATAAAAGCATCTTCTGATATGATCAATGAAGAATATTTTTTTTTCTCTCTCTTTCTGCAGTTTGACCAAAAAGTTACTAATCTGTCCAAAGCAGATTTTACCATTTAATCAGAAAGAAAAGATAAAAAAAAGTACGGCGTTTCCATAAATGAAATGAGAGGCAGCCACAAATTCCGCATATACAAAATAAAAATCATAAAAAAAGGGGTGGAAGAAACAGATCTATAATATACACAGATCTAGAATTGTGCATCCATAAAGCGCATATCGACGTCTGCAAATTTAGCTTCAATGTTTTTTTCGTTTCATTCCTTAAAAGTAGCGGAAAAGTAAGGTTGGATAAAATAGCTGAATTATTTTTGCAATTATTTATTTTCAGACAAATTCTCACCATGTATTATTTAACACTTTCCAACCAAGTTGAAAAGTGTTTATGACTTCGGTTTGTCTGGCCGTCTGATGTCTGTCCGTGCACTAACTCCCGTAAATATGCTCGGATTGCCCTGCAATTTTTATATGTTATTGTCGTTATCTATAGCATGTTCCCTATTTCAACTGAAGTGTGTAGCACTTATAGCTTTTTACAAGGACACTCAAAATAATTCCGTTACATTACGGTCTATGGGGAAAAATCATTTGCGGATTATTTTAATGATGTTGCACAATTTCAAACACATTGTAATTGATATATATCACTAAGGTGCATTACAAGAAGCTTAATATGGAATAGGGTGTGCATAGCACTTATAGTTACTTTACAGGGACAGTCAAAAGAATTCCGTTACATAACGTCTATGGAGAAAAAACGTTTGCGGTTTAATTAAATAATGTTTCACTATTTTAAACGCATTGAAATTTATATATATCACTAAGGTGCATTACAAGAGGCTTACTACAGAATATTGTGTGTATAGCAGTCATCGTTCATTTACAGGGACACACAAAAGAATTCTCTACTGTCTGTTAACAATAATTCCTGGAAGTGCGTTTTAAGTTGCTGAACGCGATTTTAAATTTAACTCACGTTTTGTCTATTACTTGGTGTGTATAAATTCTGTATTTCATATACAGGGCAGCACAAAAGTTCGCTAACACATTTCCGTTTATTGAAAGAAACTCCAGAATGAGAATTTTAGACTGTGCTACGCGTTTCCTAACTAAACTAAAATTTAGCATCCTATATACAGGGTGTATCTGAAATGCTTCAACAAACTTAGAGGGATGATAGTACTCATGAAGACGAACAAAAAATGCAATGGAACATGGGGTCGCAAATGACGTTTAACCCTTTCAGGGGCAGTGGTATGTTTATGAAATCACTTAATTTTAATTCCAAAACGCCACATTGGCACCAGAATTTTGCTAAAATATTTTCCATTTAATACGTATGTGAAATATAGCCTTTTTCTTATTTACAAACAATTGGTTTTGTAAATTTCGGTGCCAGTTCATTTTTAGATTCATTTTCTCGATTTTCATGCTTTAAGCCTTTCAGGGGCAAAGTACTTTTAGTACTAAAATGTTGAAATAAATGACTGGCACCGGAATTTACAAAAAAAATTTTTTGTAAATAACAAAAAGGCTATATTTTACATACATATTAAATGGAAAAGATTTTAGCAGAATTCTGGTGCGATTGTGGCGTTTTGGAATTAAAATTAAGTGGTTTCATATACATACCACTGCCCCTGAAAGGGTTAAACGTCATTTGCGACCCCATGTTCCATTGCATTTTTTGTTCGTCTTCATGAGTACTATCATCCCTCTAAGTTTGTTGAAGCATTTCAGATACACCCTGTATATACAAATCTATAGATCATATACAGGGCTGAATAAAAGTATTCGGATATTTTTCCGAATATTTTGTATGTTGGAAATATATGTTGGAAATTCCTGAAATTACGTTTTTAAATATGTTATGCGTTTTCCAAACTGTTTACTTAGATGTTATCTTTCAGCTTATTAAACGGTAATGATTTGTAAAATTATTTTGGAAGCGTTGGAAAGTGTTACATAATCTATGCTTGACGCATGATTTTTCATTCTTGTTTTTGTATACCGTGAGACTCTAGTGCGATGAAGATAATGTGCAAAATATAACAAAGGCCTTACTGACTGTAAACAATTTTTTGAATGTTAAAAGTGATAATTTTATTTTTTTTTATAAGTCAAAATAATTTTAATTTTAAAAAGTATTATAAAAATTTCAGTTTTAAGGATATTTTTTACAAATAATAAGAACTTTTCATTGTCGTTTTCAACACCTGTGTTATTATTAAATTAATGTTGATGGTTTACTTTTACTGCACACCACTTTACTTTGAATTCACTTCAAAGGTTCCTCCAATACTTTGTAGAAAAAAAACTGTTTATTTTATAGAAAAAACTGTCAGCTTGGATGCCTGTTAAAAACTGTTTATATTACGGAAATAATCTTTATTTAATGCGAAATTTCTGTTATTTTAACATATTTTACCTGTAAGTTCATAATAAATACAGTTTGTTTCCGTGAGATAAACAGTTATATATTTACTGGCGTTTTGGCTGACAGCTTTTTTTTTTTTTTTTTTTTTTTGTAAAAACAACAGAATTTTTTTAAAGTGTATAAAAGCATTGTCTTATACGATCAATCAAGAATATATATATTTTAATCTCTTTCTGCAGTTTGATTAAAAATGGAAAAATACATTAATTTTACCCCAAGTAGTTTTTACCACTTAATCGGGAATAAAACTTTAAAAAAGCAGGCGCTTACATAAATGAACTGAGAAACAGCCGCAATTGTCTCAGATACCCATTAAGAAAGCAGAACAAAGGGAGGTTGAACATCACATACACACATCTTAAATTGGATCCAAGAAGCGCAAATCGCCGTCTGCAAATTTTGCTTCGATGCTTTGCTGCGTATCATTCCTGTTAAGAAGCTGGAAAGAGAGATTGAATATGAGGAGAGGACTATCTTATAACTTTACGAAATAAAATGTTGTTTTGCTCAATAAGTAAATAAATAAAGTCAGGCAGGACGCTAGTAAAAAACTGTTTATTTTACCGAAATAATCTGTATTTATTACTAACGTTATCTTATTTTAACAGATTTGCCCGTAATTTCGTAATGGATACAGATTATTTACGTAAAATAAACAGATTTTAACTGGCGTCCTGGCTGACAGTTTTTTCTGTAAAATCAACAATTTTTTTTGCAGTGTATTTACTCAATTATTTATTTAGACAAGTTCTGACCATGGATTTATCTTTTCATTGCGAGACTTTCATAATGATGAAGATATTGCATAAAATAATACGAACCACTGACAGTCTACCAATAATTTGTTAAAAGTTAAAAAGAATCATAATTTTTATTTTCTCCTAAATTGAAATAATTTAAATTTAGAAAAGGGAACGACAATATTTCTAACTTATTCGATTTTAAAGACACGTGAAAACTCTTTTCCATGATCTGTTTTCTTATTTTTACAAATAGCAAGAAATGTTAATTATATTTTAAATTCTTATGATATAACTAAAATATATATATATTGGGTTTCAGAAAACTCTTTTACAGCACGCCACTTTACGTCGAATCCAATTCTATGGGCCCTCCGATATAAAAGCATCGTCTGATATGATCAATCAGGAATATTTTTTCTATCTCTTTCTGCAGTTTGACCAAAAGTCGAAAAAAGACATTAATCTGTCCCAAGCAGATTTTACCACTTAATCGCAAAGAAAACTGCAAAAAAAAGACGTCGTTCGCATCAATGAAATGAGAGACAGCCGCAAATGCCACAGATACGAAATAAGAAATAAAAAGGGGGGGAAGGGGATACAGTTATAAGATACACAGATCTTGAATTGGATCCGTAAAGCGCAAATCGACGTCTGCAAATTTCGCTTCGATGTTTTCTGCGGATCATTCCTGAAAAGTAGCGGGAAAGAGATATTGAAGATGAGGACTGTCAATGCAAAAGAAAAATTGCTGAATGGTTTTAAACGTAGACCCAACTATCGCTCAATCAAGTGAGAGAAGCCATTTCAGTCCCGATGGGAGCACTATGCTCGCCGATTATTGGTGAGACTACAAATGCGGATTTCGAGGGCTCTTTAAATATTATCTGCATCCATGATTGATTGGAGATGCCATCTATGTTCCGAAGAATATTAGGAAATATGAGGGCGCGCGTACCCAAGAGGGTCGTTTAAAAGTCTTTATAGAAAAGGCAGGTAAATGGCGCTCCGTATTCTGTGAAGAAAATCTATTAGTAATTAATGGGTTTTATTGGAACATGCATTTTTATTTAATTTACCTTGTTGAGGGAAAATGAAAAAGGTTTATGCCATTTATCAGGAGACAGACGATTAGTGACAGAGAAAAAATCGCGTGATTACAATTTTAGTTTATTTTCTTTCTAAAATTAGCATTTCTCTTAATGAACTTAAATATCTATGCAATACACCTGTGAATGGTCTTTGTTTACAGCCTTACATGTTTTAGTCAAATCGCATCGTAATTAATTATAATAATTATGTCAAACTGGGTTACATTTATTATATTATGCATCAATAATAAAAGATTAATTGAAAAATCTGAAGATTAATTGAAAAATCTAAAGATTAATTGAAGTAGTTGTTTCGTTTATAATGTTAAGTATGATTACTTAGACTATCATTTTAAAGTTTACATAGAATATTAAACAAGGGTTATTACTTGGAATAATTAAATACTATATAGGAAGAAAGAAGAATATCCTTGTTGACTAAGCTAAAAGATCGGTATAAAGAGAAAATCTAATATATGCGTCCTTAATAATTATTAATTAATATTTAAAAAACAGTTTAAACCAAAATATTCGCCATCATTCTGTTTGAGCTTTCACAAATGATATAATGCTTAACCATTAATTATTATTCCACCTATGACTAAATAAAGGGCGTTCCTTTTTAATATTAAGTGATTTATTTTTTTTAGTGATTTATTTTTTTCAAAATTCATGAAACTTCGTACTTCTGCGGGATTTATTTTGTCATATATTCACATTAAATATATAATAGTATAATAATGTTGCCACTGAAATTTTACTAATTAAGTTCATTCTTAATATGCAGATAACCCCATGTG
Source organism: Maratus michaelseni (assembly GCA_963931845.1). Classification (NCBI taxonomy): domain Eukaryota; kingdom Metazoa; phylum Arthropoda; class Arachnida; order Araneae; family Salticidae; genus Maratus; species Maratus michaelseni. Next base: position 496,735,082 of record OZ007586.1, read on the forward strand.
AGAAAGATGACCAAACGTCCTCATTTTGTGGGGCGTCCCTGTTTTTCAACCCTTTGAACCAAAACAATTTGCGACCTGTCTTGTAATATTTTCAAAGTCTGACACTAATTGTCCCCAGTTTCATTTTTTTTTTATCAACACCTTAATTTTTTTTTAATACGAACTGCATCTCATGACAATACCATCAACTAGGATGAATAAAATGAATCTAATTGGCTGGTTTCTTAATCCGATTAATAAATTTCAATATCCAAGAAAGGCATGGGAAAAATTTATGACTACTATTACAACAATGCTTTTACCAATTGCTGACTTCGATAGCAATACCAAAATAGTTAATATTGAATTTGGAGTGGCGAATTTAAAGGCTGGCGAATCGAGCAATATCCCGAGACATGAGAAATTATCTAGTAAGTGAAAAATCCTGCAAGCAGATTAACGAAAATATAATATAACCTCTTCCGAGTTACCCACCATTCCAAAAGTGATTCGTTATTTTCAGAATACCCAGAAACCAACATAGTACTTCCAAGATTTAAAGAAGCATATAAGTATATGTAACAAAAGTTTCTATTGCTGTCTGTAATTTTTAGAAATGTTTCCGAGTAGTTTTTATAGTGTATTAATCAGTTTTCTCGATCCGTACGCGAAATATCAGTTTTTCCGATGCCATCAATTCTCAAGCAAACATTTTCTTCTTAAATAATCATGTTCAACAGATAAACATGCTAAATTAGAATCGTAAAATGAACATAGTTTTGTTACTGTTGCACGTAATTCTGTTACGTAGCTTAAAAATTCTACTTGAAAATTGAAAGCATCCAAAAAACCGATATTCCGTGTTGATACTTCGTTGATACTTCGTCGTTAAGAAAACTGGTTAATACACTGTAAAAACATCTCGGAAACGTTTCTGAAAATTACAGGGGCGCAAATGTAACCTCTGTTTCAGAAATGCTTCTATAAATCTCGGGCATCTATTGATTTCTGAGGTGTTTAAAGATAAAAGAACACTTTTCAGAATCGTGAGTAACTTGGAAGAGTTTATATTTGCATTTCCGCAAACCTTTTTGCTTGATCAAGAAATAATTATCTTTTTTAACAGTGTATGAGTTACATCGAACTCGTGAAACTACTAATTTCACTCTGTACCCTCATTTCGCGTTACGTATTGAAAATTTGTTTTTATAGCCTAACTTTTCTTGAAACAAATGAATCGCCTGAAACTTCATAAATCCCTAATCCGTTTCTATGATTCCGATAGGTTACACAAAATAGAATCTCATTTTTAACACTATGGGCCCATCTGCTTATTTAGTACGGTTAAGATGCTGGCTGCAGGTTGAAGGGTGCAGGACTCGACTCCCAACTGAGGCATGGATGATTGTAAGTGAGTCGGATTCCCTTTAAATAGAGAGTCCGGTCTTTTTAGTCCTAGCGTGAAAAAGGGTGATAGTAGCGCCCCAGCAAACCAAACCAAACCTAAAACTTTGAATATGACCTTAAACAGTGGTTTAGCACTAGGGGTAACTTTAGAAGATTTCTGGTGGTGGACGAACATTCTTATTTATATGTATACCGGGTCCGCCAAAAATCACACATTCCCACTTACCACGAAAATGCGTTCAAATTTTCGTAAATGGTGAAATATGTGTTCAATAACTTCAAGAGGGACATGCTCTGGTTAAAAAGTTTGGGGCTGGTGAGGACACTGGGCCACTGGTGGCCCGCTGGTGTGTACCAACTTTGTAATATTAAATAAGTAGATGGTCTTCTGACATATCGCTGTAAAGGTCTATTCAAGACAAACAATTAAAAAAAAATGTCCCGCAACATATCTTAACGCCTTAACACCGCCCCCTGAATACTAGGCCTGCGCGCTGAAACAAATGGCGGCTGCCGCAGGCGGAATCGTTTGTACAGTCCCTCGAACTTCAACACCAATAATATCTAAAAGTTATCTTTGACTTATTTGATCTCCGAAAAACAAGGCGAATGAAACTTTTAGAAATTATTGGTGTGGAATTTCGAGGGACCGTTCAAACGCTGAAAAAAAAATCGGCCTGCGACAGCCACCATTGTTGTCAGCGCTCAGGCCTAGTTAGTATTCAGGGGGCGGTGGTCTTAAGCACCATGACGTACCTGCGTACGTCATGAACACCTCTATCTGAAAAGGACGTGTGTGCGTTACGTCCAGGTTGCCAGTTTGGCCTTTTTTTTTAATTCAAAATTTTGTATTCATACCAGAAAGTTATAGTAGTAATTTGTATTTTATATAATGACAGATTTTTCGTGATTGCATAAATTAAAATTATTCTTTTAGAACTTCCGGTATGAATTTTGTATTTTTGACAAAATTTAACATAGCTGGTACTCAGCATACTATCTCTAAATGGGATATGGTGCTTAAGGGGTTAATGACATAAGACTATTTAAAGTTTTAACTTCATGAAAAAGTAAGAAAAAAATACTCCATTTAAACCAAAATATGCCCGAATTTACTGTTTTCCACTTCTTGGCAGTAATAAAACCGCTGCAAAAATTCCCTTCTGACGTCGTGACTGCCTTAAATGTGGCTGGAGAAATGTTGTTACAGCATTCCGTAAGTCGCTGCTTCAACACTTCCATGAAATTGGGCGATGTCTTGTAAACTGTCGCATTTAGATATCCCCTCAGGTATCCTATGTAAAAAAAATAATCATTTAAAAATATTAAAAGGCAAGCGAGAAATTTGCAAAGAACGCTCCCAAAGGTTAAATAATAGCGTGCGAGTGCCTTTGCGTGAGTAGTATAGGCTCTAAAACTAAAAAAATAAAAAATATATACTCCTTTAATGTTCTTAAGAGACTACGCTAGTCACGCGAAGAAACGCTCAAGCTAATGTTAAGTCTATGAGAAAGTTCTTGCGCAATTTCTCGCTCGCATTTTAATATTTTTAAATGATTTTTTTTTTTTTTTTTTTTTTTTTTTTTTTTTTTTTTTGCATAGGATAGCTGAAGCCGATCCCTAACGTTGTTAGTTTTTACTTTTTTGATTTTAGTTACAGTTTTTAACACTTTCCAACCTTGTTGTTAACACTTTCTAACCTAGTTGAAAAGTGTTTATGACTTCGGTTTGTCTGCCGTCTGCCGTGCTCTAACTCCCGCAAATATGCTTCGATTGTCCTGTAATTTTTGTATGTTATTGTCGTTTACTATAGCATGTTCCCTATTTCAACAGAAGTGTGTAGCACTTATAGTTTTTTTACAGGGAAAGTCAAAAGTATTCCCTTACATTACAGTCAATGGGGAATAATTGGTTCAAGCGCATTTTGATGACGCTACGTCATTTAAAACACAATAAAATTGATGTATAACTATGAAGCGCATTAAAACGTGCTTTTTGTAGAATATAGGGTGCAAAGCATTTATTATTCATTTACAGGGTCAAACAAAAGAATTCTTTTACATATCGTTATATGGGGAAAAATCGTCTGCAGTGTAATTTAGTGATATTTCACTATTTCAAACATAATGAAAATTATATGCATTACTGAGGTGCACTATAAATTGCTCTCTTGTGTGCATTGCGTTTATTTACAGGGACACACAAAAGATATTAGTTGCAGTACATGTGCGATATTTACAGTCTATGTGTGATAAGTGCGTTTTCAATTTTGGTTTGCATTTTTAAATTTTTTTTTTCATATTACAATAAAATCTGTTTATAAACTCGGTTTACCATATACAAAGCTACACAAGGAAATTTGTCAGACTATGGGAGTGAATTGCTTAATGGGTAGTTTTTAATTGTGTTTACGCATTTTCCTTGCTGAACTATATTTGTAGACTAATAGAAGTTTGTGGAATATAAATAAATTCATATACAAGGCTACGAAAAAAAAAATACATTGTCGTTTACGTTTGGTAATTGCTGCAAGTGAGTTTTGAGTTGCCTTTTAGCTTAATAGGTGGTGTGTACAAAAGTCTTCAGATAATATACATGGCTGTACAAAAGATTTCGAGTGCATTTCCATCGATTGGCGAAAATTGCTAAATGTGATTATTCTAACGGAACTAAATTTTATCATGCTAACACATGGGCTGATAAGTTCCCGGTCTAATAAAGAAAACACAACTTTTTAATAAAGCTTTATAACTTTATGACTTTATAACTTTAATAATAAATAATAATAATTTAATAATAATAATAATAATTTAAAAATAATAATTTTATAATAATAAATTAATAACCATAATTTTAAAAATAATTTTATAATAATAATTTTATAATAATAATTTAATAAATGATTAATAATAATAATTTTATAATAAATAACATAATTTTATAACGAAAAAGCTCCAAACAGTGCTCAGAACTCGTTATTGTTTTTGGTTAAACGTCAACACGCGCGGCAGCCACTTTGACAACAGCTTTTTTATAGAAAAATGTTCATTCAAAATAAAACCTACACGTTCCTTGGATATCTTCAGTCTGAACTATCTCCTGCAACTTCACTTTACGGTTCCCCAAAACGATTTTGTGGACCTTTTTTATGTTAAGAACTAAAATAACTTCTTAAAACACCATAAAAAATTTAAAATGCGCTAGGCCTTTCGAAAGATTTGAGTCTTTCTTCGTCAGGCGCAAAAAGACGTGCGTCTACTATGAAAGCAGCAGCAAGACGTCTTTTTGCGCCTGACGAAGAAAGACTCAGATCTTTCGAAAGGCCTAGCGCATTTTAAAGTTTTTATGGTGTTTTAAGAAGTTATTTTAGTTCTTAGTGTTTCACACCAGTTTCAACTTATTTTATTTCTTTTTTATGTTTTCCGCAGTAACCACCTCTTTTGCGTGGTGCATCACTGGTGTCCGTACGACCACGTTTAAATTCAGCAAACCAGTCAATAATGGTTGATTTACCTAGTGCAGTGTCCGGATAACGCCTATCTAGCCAAGCTTTTGTTTGAACGGTATTTTTTCCCCATCAAATAACAATTCTTGAAATTCTTGTTATCCATTTTTTTCTTTATCAACAAAGTCGTTCAACTAAAACCACTCTAACGTTTTATCCACACGGCGAATTATCATGGCATTTTTTCTACTACCTTTTAAAGGTTAGTATTTACTAAAAAAAAACATGGGTTCGGCGATTGCAATGCCATCTGTGTGCCAGACCGGGAACTTATCAGCCCATGTGTTATATATCCACATCTATTGATCTTATGCAGAGATGTACAAAATAATTCGACTACTTTATTAGACACTGGAAGGTAATTTCGAAAACGGTATTTTTCAATGTGTTATATGTTTTCTAAACTACATATCTTCTTTCACCTCATTTAACGGTGAAGTTTCGTTACCCTGTGTTGGAAAGTGTTTCATAATCTATGCTTGATGCATGATTTTTCGTTCATGATTTTTCTTGTTTTATAAGTGGACATTTCTAATTTCGGAACCGGTTGGAACCGGTTCTGAAAGAGAAAGTACCCGTATATAAAAAAAACTGGAACCAAAATCGAAAAAGTAAAAACTAACAACGTTACAGATCGACCTCAGCTATCCTATGCAAAAAAAATCATTTAAAAATATTAAAATGCGAGCGAGAAATCGCGCAAGAACCTTCCCATAGACTTAACATTAGCTTACGCGTTTTTTCGCTTTTGCAAAGAAAATTACCCTGATATTTTAACACTAAAAATAAGACAAGTAAGTTAAGAATATAACATTAATTAACAGAAATTAATTACATGAATTACAATACTTCAATTACAACGGAGTATTTTAAATCTTATTCCAATCTATACTAATATTATAAAGGAGTAAAGATTGTTTGTTTGTTTGTTTGTAGGGGGTAATCTCTGGAACTACCGAACCGATTTCAAAAGTGATGGTGGCAAATTGATGGTGACAACCCCTGCTCCAACATAGGCTATATTTTATGTCGATTCCACTACCCCAGGGCGGTGCAGGAGCGAAAAACTTTCTAAAATTGCAATCTTTTCTATACTGAAGCAGCTAGAAATTTGAAATTTGGCGTTGTAGTTACTTATAAGATGTAAATGCTCTCTAAGAACAAAATTAAAAAAAAATCGAAATATAAAGGGGTGAAATGAGCGAAAAACGTTCTTAAAACATTCTAAATTACAATTTCTATGGAATCTCTAGAACTACCGAACCGATTTGAAATTTGGCGTTGTAGTAACTTATAAGATGTAAATGCTCTCTAAGAACAAAATTTAAAAAAATTCGAAATTTAAAAGGGTGAAATGAGCGAAAAGCGTTCTAAAAACATTCTAAATTACAATTTCTATAGAATCTCTAGAACTACGAACCGATTTGAAATATTGCGTTGTAGTTACTTATAAGATGTAAATGCTCTCTAAGAACAAAATAAAAAAAAAATCAAAATTTAAAGGGGTGAAATGAGCGAAAAGCGTTCTTAAAACATTCTAAATTACAATTTCTATGGAATCTCTAGAACTACCGAACCGATTCGAAATTTGGCGTTGTAGTTACTTATAAGATGTAAATGCTCTGTAAGAACAAAAAAAAAAAAAAAAAAAAATCGAAATTTAAAAGGGTGAAATGAGCGAAAATCGTTCTAAAAACATTCTAAATTACAATTTTTATGGAATCTCTAGAACTACCGAACCGATTTGAAATTTGGCGTTGTAGTTACTTATAAGATGTAAATGCTCTCTAAGAACAAAAAAAAAAAAAAAAAAAAAAAAAAAATCGAAATTTAAAAGGGTGAAATGAGCGAAAATCGTTCTAAAAACATTCTAAATTACAATTTCTATGGAATCTCTAGAACTACCGAACCGATTTGAAATTTGGCGTTGTAGTTACTTATAAGATGTAAATGCTCTCTAAGAACAAAATAAAAAAAAAATTCGAAATTTAAAAGGGTGAAATGAGCGAAATGCGTTCTAAAAACATTCTAAATTACAATTTCTATGGAATCTCCAGAACTACCGAACCGATTTCAAATTTGGAGTTGTAGTTACTTATAAGATGTAAATGCTATCTAAGAACAAAATAAAAAAAAAATTCGAAATTTAAAAGGGTGAAATGAGCGAAAAGCGTTCTAAAAACATTCTAAATTACAATTTCTATGGAATCTCTAGAACTACCGAACCGATTTGAAATTTGGCGTTGTAGTTACTTATAAGATGTAAATGCTCTCTAAGAACAAAATAAAAAAAAATTCGAAATTTAAAAGGGTGAAATGAGCGAAAAGCGTTCTAAAAACATTCTAAATTACAATTTCTATGGAATCTCCAGAACTACCGAACAGATTTCAAATTTGGAGTTGTAGTTACTTATAAGATGTAAATGCTCTCTAAGAACAAAATAAAAAAAAATTCGAAATTTAAAAGGGTGAAATGAGCGAAAAGCGTTCTAAAAACATTCTAAATTACAATTTCTATGGAATCTCTAGAACTACCGAACCGATTTCAAAAGTGATGGTGGCAAAATGGTGGTGACAATCCCTGCTCCAACAGCGCAACAGCCTCTTTAATCAAAAACTATGCGTTTCTGACGACTGGATTTTTCGCTAATTGTTGCCACAGATTAATCTCGGAAAATGAAACATTTGAAGTTACTGAAAAAAAATAGTAGCTCGAAAATTATTTGCCTGAAAATTGTTAGGCAAACTGCGTTTGAAAGGTAAAAAATTGTGTTTTTCTTGATATAAATTTCAAATCTAATGATTATGCCATTTTTCAAATATTGAATTTGAAAAATTACCAAATTTCACAATGGAGTACCATAGCGAAACCTCCATGCGTAAAAAGATAATGATAAGGGCGACGTGTCCTGGCGTGTATATTGGCTATAGCACGAGTCACAAATTATAGTAGCCTTATTATTCTGCTAAAATATAAAAGTGAATTATGAAATGTCAATATTTTGTTGGATTAAAAGTTCGTTATAAGAAATTGACCAGCGTAGCGGGCGTAGCTTGCTAGTACTAAATAAATTACAACCATTTTAACATCACTATAATAAGTTTGCAATATTAAGCAAAATACTTTTCCCTTTTCTCTCATGATTTTTTTTTCTTATTTGTTTTCTTTAAAAAAAATGAATCCAATGTGATTGTCGCTCTTTTTTAAAATTGAGTTATAATTGAGAGGATTCGTTTTATAAATTTTGAGCGTGAGCACGAATTTAACTCATTTTTCAGAAGATGAATTTGAGTTTGAATTAATTCCTACTGCCTCTTTCATTTGCGAGTTTGTACGACAGTGTTTATGGCAACATAAACCATATTTATAAAGAATATTCCACGAGTTCAAACGGTACTTTTCTTTTCCTTGCATCAATTTGACAGTATTATGTAGCCAGTGCTTAATTTTCGCCGGAGCTCATCTCTGTGAGAAATTCACTATATCTCACTCGTAACCCCTGTTTTGCAGCCTAAATCCCAGTATAGTAGTATCCCATGTAATATAGATTTTCCACAGATTTTAAACAAACTCCACTAATCGGCCGGCTAATATCAAAACTTTCGTTTCATCATAACAGTCTTCTATCTTGAAGGTTTTGAGACAGCAGGAATAATAAAATCACTCAGGCAAAGCGTTCCATCTCAGCGATTGACCCTGCAAGGAGAGAGCGGGCCCAAAACGAAAGTGATATCAGTGTGACACCATGAGAAATTTTTCCTGTGCAATAACAACGGACCTTGTTAGTATCACCTTTCGAGGCTTCTATGGGCTAGAAGAAACTTCATTGTTCTAGTCTAGACGATAATCAAAAGATATATTAGAGAGAGTGGAGAGTTAGTTAGTGATCAAGATAGGTTCAAGAACAGCTGTACCTAAGGAGACGGAGTCATAACTCCGCGAGAATATTTTCGGGTGATTGCTGGAATCCCCGGGTGGAAAATGCACTTCTCTGACTTATATTTTTGAGGTTGTTACAAGACAGCCTTGTACACTAAGTATTGACAGTTTTCATCTTAGTTAGGACGTCGAAGATACCCCGTAGATTATTCCCGTTCCCTTTTCAAGAGATTATCGATCTTGGACTCTTTTTAGGAAGGGCCTGTTAGCGAGAATTCACTTCTCCCGCGCCCATTTTAAAGTGGACTAACGCAAAACAGGTTGCATCTGTTTTGCGTTATAACCAACTGACTTTGAGAATTACTGGACAAATCTGAAATTTATTCAGGATTAGAAGCTACAAGAACCTTCATATTACTTTGTTGTTTTGCCATCTCATTAATCCAGAAATCCTTTCTTTTTTTTTTTTTTTTTTTTTTTTTTTTAAATACTGCACATTGAGGCCCATCGGATTCTGTTGGTTGTATTTTGCTTGTTCATAAAAAAAAAATCCTTGTTGAGTAAAATTTTCTGAAAATTCCGCTTATAAGTGTTTTTGTTTCCATTTTATTATATATACAGTCATTAACAAAATTTTAAGAACACTTGCGATGACAATCTTTGCGATTTGACGCTTTGCGATGACAATCCAAATTTCTTGTTTAACGCCTAGATATGGTCATCAGGCTTACATTTCTTTTTGCCTAAAGCAAAGTTGCCAAAGTTGCTTTATTTTCCTAGAGGAACTGCTAGGAGCTCTCAGCTATTTGATACGGTCGTCTCGATACGTTGTTGCTCTTGGTCGACTTGATCGTTCCATTGCAGCAAATATCCCATATATTTTATGATTCTCTATGTCCTTATGTACAGTAGTCTTGCTTACATTTAGTTTTATATGGGATGTTTATTGCAAGGGAAAGATCAGGTCTACCAAGAGCACGTGATGACCGTATCATACGGCAAATAGCTGTGCCATTGTTATTACATATTCGAAAATAGTAATAACAAAAAATGTGAATTAGTGTCAGTTATGTATATGCCTATGGATATACTTAAAATATAGTAAAATTTTTCTTTTTCTGATTTTCTGAAGAAGAAAATGCTTTAAATTTTGAAAAAAATGTATGAAATATAAGCATATGGATGGAGGGGACGGGTAAAGATGCTAAGGGTTGTACCACTACAGAATAATAGGGTTGGGTTGATTATTGACGGCTAATTATCTGCACTAGGGATATAGGCCCAGGGGGAGTGCCCTTCGTGGGGGTCTTTCTAAGGGAACCTAATCCGTATTTACGCATGGATAAATCCACGGCTCGAAGAAAACCACGAAAACTCCGAACGATTAGGCCGACGGGCGCGATTGGGATCGAACCCAGCACCTCCCGTCTACCAGCTTCGAGAGCACAACCTCTCAGCCACTGGTGGGACCCAGAATAATAGGGCGATGATACTTTATATGTTAGAAATTAAGGCCTGGTTAGCGTTCAGATTTTTATCACCGTACTCTACCACCGCACACTCACGCGAAAACACCCGTTCGCTAATGTTAATCCTATGGGAAAATTTAAAAAAAATATCTCGTTTGCATATCAATATTTTTAAATGATTTTTTTTTTTTTTTTTTTTTTTGCTTTGGATAGCTGAAGTTGTTAAAAAAAGTTGTTAAGGTTGTAAAGGTTGTTGAGGTTGTTAAAAGTTTTTGATTTTGTTTGCAGATTTTTTTTTTAAATGAGGATACTTTCGCTTCCGGAACTGGCTTCAAAAGTGAAAGTATCTCAATAAAAAAAAAAAAAAAAAAAAGAAAGGCAACTTGTAAACAAAATCAAAAAAGGAGAAATACAATGCAAAAAAGAAAACATTTACAAATATTGAAATGCAAACGAGATATTTTTAAAAAATTCTCCCATAGGATTAACATTTGAGAGCGGGTATTTTCGCGTGAGTGAAGTAGCCTCTTAATGCATAATCTCCCCCCTTGAACATTATATAAATTCATCAATGTATGCTTTGTACTGTTAAAGAAACGTATTTTATACGATCCTCTCAAATTCATCTGCGTCTACGATCTATAAAATAACTGTGACGAAAATTACAGATTTGATTAAATAAGAAAAAATGAGATGGTATTTTTATACAGTCTTAAACAGTACATTCAGGGAAGACAACTAGTGCAGACCCAGTTTTACATTTGACTTTGTAATTGGGTCATTCTCACGAAAAGGAACTCCATATTAAAAAAATCTATTTGATAAAAGTATGTAAAAATATTAAAAATTGCATGGATATTTTCATTTATGATAGTAAGTAACCTTATATTAGAGGTAAAGTTTTCTATTTTATTTTTCACATGTTTTTGATTTTTTAAAATTCTGACATGGCCAACGAGGCTATGGGAAGGGACATTTACAGTTAAAAAAATTAAATGAAGACATAATTTAGTAATTATTGGGCGTCGTTGGTACATATTTTTTTCTATAATTAAACTGTCGCACGTGAAAAGCAAAATTGGCTAAAATAAGCTGCTTTAAATTGTTAAATTTATAAAATGTAATTTTCCGAAAAACAGTGCGCATCAGAATTTCATTACTTATCAAACTTATCTTTGTATTTGAGACCTCCTTATACTGTACGCAGTGTTTGATAAATGGCCCATAAATTAGACAATATCAGTAAAAATGGATATGCCGTGTCCACGGAGGGGAATTCCATATGGAGCAGACAAAAACTAAGTTTTGAATTTTTAAGTACTTTGGTTTTCAGATTGTTAAAATGGTGCATTTTTTAAAATTATTTAACAAAGTTTATAAGTTAATTCCTTAGTAAAACTAAAACCATTAAAAAATATATTAAGTTAGAATTTAACTACAGACTTTTAACTATAGTTATTATTGAAAAAAATTATAAAAAAGAATTTAAGTGTTTAATCCTTTAGCGGGCGGTGTCCACAAAAAAGGACACATAATTTTAATTCCAAAACTGACATGCGGCACCAAGAATATTTAATTAAATTTTTCCTTTTATAAATTACGGGAAAATAAGCAAGTTTTTATTTTCTAATAAATTCTTTTGTAAATTCTGGTGTCAGTCGATAATTTCATCATTTTAAAAACAGACTTACTCCTCGCCGGAAAGGGTTAAACGTCAGTGAAAAATATTTCGTGTTTTAGATGTAGGGACGTCTTCGGAGGAGAATTTCAACTCATATTCGTTAAAAGATTTTAAAGTTAAACATTGAAATTACATTTTCAGAAATGTACTTAATAGCTTACTTAAATCTTAACTATACATATGAATGAAAGTATTAAGAAATTTGCTACATTTCCTAATATTTATTCCTTTGGGACCGTGAAAGTACCTTTTCGTGAGAATAACCCAATTTCATTATGTTCTTAAAAAAAAATGCTTAAAACACTTTTTACTTTAAAGTAAATTACTCTGTTGAAGAAAATATTATTCATTAATAATAAACAGTAAATACCTTTCATGTATGCTAAAAAATTATTTCTAACGTATTTCTATTATAGCTATCTTAATCTCATAACGTTTGACTCGTCTAAATGATGCAAACGTTCTAAATACAGTCGCTAGGATTCAAAATGTGTATACTACTTTCTACAACTATTTTATAAGGAGAGTATTATAATCTGTCGGTATAGGTTTCAAAAGTTATGGATTTGAATACCACTTTTTATAGCAATATTCCCCTTTTTTAATTTCAGAATTCAGTGATCAAAAAAGGCGAATTCAGAAAAAAAGTGGTATTCAAAATCCATAACACTTGGCACCTATGTGTCAGGACTGACTTTAGTTATTGAAATTCATAAATGTCAAAGAAAATACATTTTTTTAAATGTTATGCGACACTAAGAGTGTCCATTTCCCCTATCGTTATTTCTCGCTAAAATATTAGGTTGTTCGGAAAGTTCCTTCCGTTTGGGAAAGTTGGTTTGTACCGGAAAATTCTATCATTAATTATTAGACATATTAATTCCGATATCTAACGTCTAATAATTGATGGGCATAGTTCTTCCGCATGAATTGGTTTTCTCAAACGATAGGAACTTTCTGAACAACCCAATAAATTTTTTTCATTTTAACGTAATTTTATTACTTTCATATCGATATAAAAACCAAGAAATTGTGATTAATAAATTGCTATGAAAGCCATCATTACGTAGATGGTAAAAGTATATTAACTTGAAAATATATGTGTAATTTAATGACATATAAAGTTTCTAAATCTTACAACAAAATTAATTGCAATCTAAGACAGAGAAACAAAAAGTATTTTTTTTTCTTGATTTTATACGGGGTGCATTAGAAAGTCCTTTATATTCAAATAACTCTTGAACGGATAAACCTAGAGTTGTGAAATAATTGTCTACATATATTAAAACAGCTATGAAAATGATGTATCTGTGCTATCATATGAAAATGGGGGCAACATCTCTATTGGCGAAATTTGGAAGTTATCAAACCTATCTCGAAAGCATTGAGCTATAGCGAAAAAATGTTAAATACAAATGTGCAGAGCTGTCTCTATTTCGTATGAAATGGCATCTTACGTGTAAAAAGAACTTTATTAGAAACTAGAAAATGTTAATTCTTCGATAATCAATCACCGGTTTAAATACGCCACTAATCGCTTGTACAGTGTGGCATTATAAGGCAGATGCATATTATTAATAAAACTAACACATGTAAGCAAGGTACAGTTTATTTTGATAAGAAAATCCAGTTAAGTATGTTCAATGTTTCCAGCATCGGCAGCAATACACATGCAATAACATGCATACACATTATATTGCTGAGGGTGGTGTATACATTGAGCATACTTAGTTAATTTCCTTATTAAAATAAACTGTACCTTGCTTATATGTGGTAATTTTATTTGTAGATATGCATCTGTCTTATAAGGCCACAATTCTACAACCAATAATTAGAGACGTATTTAAGCCGGTGATTGGTTATCAGAAAAGGAACATTTCAGGGCTTATGTTAAAGTATTTTTACATGTAAGATGTCACTTTATATTCGAAGACACCGTACAATACATTTTTCTAATAGGATTTTTCTCGCTATCTCTCACAGTTTTAGAGATATGGTACATAACTTCAAAATTTCGCCACTAATGGCGCTGTGGTCACACTCTTATATGATAGCTCACAGCCGTTTTA